>CM072786.1:5087094-10087094 GCA_036983795.1 Megachile lagopoda
AATACACGCTCCGTACCATCAACTTCCGCCAATTCTTTATATTGCCAGAGATGAGTTACGAAACGTAGCATTTCAAGAACAAAGTTACGTATCTGATATTTCTATGCATTGTAAAACATTATAGAATTGAGCAATTTAAAATTGCGGAATTTTGCAAATTGTATTAAAATTTAATATCACTAATTTAATATTAAAAATATCACATTTAAGTCATCACTCATGATGTAACTCATTTTACTAAAGCTCAAATAAATCATTTATACAATTACGATATATTATATTTAATATTAACCCTTTGCACTATTTCCATGAGTCTGACTCGTGACGCACTCGTACTTCAGTTGTGATCAATTTTACTCGAATTTTCAATACGCTTCAGTTTGGGGTTCAAGTGCAATTATAATTTCCATAGTCAACGATTGCATAATACCAAATTAACATAACATTTAAACTTTCTTTGTTTTTATATTGTGACCGTATTAGTTATTTCTGACTGACGCACCTGACAAATTAATCATAGACCAAGGGATACACGCTGTTTCTTCCGTTCTATTGTATATAAAATTTTGTCAAGTTAAAAATGTAATTTTTGCATAAGGAATAATACAGCAATTCCAAATTTCTATCATTATTATTAGCATAGTAGTGTCTAAGACGTGTAATTATGTTTAATATTATTTAAATTGCAAAGAAAGAGAATACTACTAAATTGGTACTAAATGCAGTTCCTCCAAATATTCACGTACATTCTATAAAAAAATAAATTATTGAATTTTATCTATATGTAATCTTTAAGTATACACAAATTGTCTGCGTTTCAAACACTTATGTGGACCAGTTTTTTCCTGTCCCCCTTCCTTCTTTCAAGGTGTGGGAACAGTCAGTAATTCCATTCACGATTAACATAACGTTTTAATTAACGTGCACGAGGCGGATCGATCGAAATCTCCGCGTGGCGATTATGATTCAAAGACGACGCGATTCGCATGGAAGTTCACCAACGATTTCTTGAAGCATTCGTTGCCGAACTTGTTGCATAACGATTAAAGACAACTACGCGTGAACCCGAGATTTCGATCGATCGGGAATAATTTATATCACTTGTATAACGCTCTGTTCGAGCAATCTAGAACGTATTAAAGCGAAACGGCTCCCGGGACTTCGCAGCATAGATTTATTCGTGGAAGGCGTAAGGATCTAACGCTGTTGGAACTGACGTATTCACGATGGAAAACTAAGTTAAAGCTATATCTTTACGATGAAACTGCATCGCCTAATTGAACCGAGGACGTTGCTACGTTGTATCGGCAGTATCAAGGTTCTCCATTTTGCACGGGCAATTTGTGCACAAAGTATGAATTAGCAGATCATTTGCAATCAAACTGATCGTATCATAATTGCTGAAGTTATAGGTAGGTATACATGTCTCATTTCAACATATTTTTTAATTACAGAAACCTGTTTCACGTGTTATTACTAGTAAATCGATGTTGACTGAAAACATATTTGCGATTTTATAATTAAATTAGATATTCGGTTTAACACTAAACCTACCGGTGTGCAATACACACTCTGAAATTAAAAATGAAGTTGAAAAATAAATCAGCAAATTATAATAAATTAATTCTTTACCTTCATGAAGATTAGCAGAGATTCTAAACAAATTGTCTTAATAAATTTTCTAAGTTAAAAACTTGTAAAAGTGTCATTTGACCTGTTTGGTAATTTGTGTTAAGTGAGACACTGTATATTAACTTTATTTTTTTGTGTTTCACAAAGTTGCACAACTTTGTTCCTCCGCATCTCAGAAATGTGATATACAACGTATTTGATATTGGTACTTAGTATTTTTTACAAATATTCACAAATATTTTTGCGTAGCTATTAAAGTAGCCTCATATTAAAGAATATACCATTATCTCTTTCCCAGTAGAGAAAGTACAAGTTTAACTTTGACAAGGTCAAATCTGACCCTACCACAAGATTTAATGTACTTTCAAAAATAACAATGATATTTAAGATGTGAACATAGGGTGACTCATTTCGTGAAATGGCAACAAATATTTTCTTCTCTAAGGCCATTCTTTTAATTTGTGTTTTTTAAACATATTGCAGTAGAAATGAATATGTATGAGTTGTTCGATAACGTGGATTCTTAGAATCATTCAAAAGTAATTTTTCAATAGAACTACAGTATAATTATTAAGGTTTCATTGTCTTATTAGATAAGTTCTTTACTACTGTCCCAGTGAACGCATGACTGGCAAAAGATGCAGCCATAATCAGTAAGGCGATAATATAAAATTAGATTGTGAAGTATTAATTTTGTAGTCTAATGTTTCTGTTTAATATTAATTACAAACCACTATTGATAATATACAAAATAATCTTTGACAGTGGTCTCTACGATAGCAGGCTTCATAAAATCTAACAATGACATGATTTTTATATATAATATGCCTTATGAGACTTGTGAAACAACCTAATTACTGAATACAAGAGAACGTACTCCTTAGGCTAAAAATGAACGTTTATGAACAAACTCCCTCAATCTGATATCAAATTATCAACTTTCCCATCGAGAAACATAACTTCAATATTTCCAAAGTCATTCTCAAAATGAAACATTTTCCAAAAACACGAAAAATATTCTTTGAAAAAATAATGTTCTGAGGATCGTAACGTTACAGTTACACGTTACGTACGATCATAACTGTACGCCACAGTTCCCAGGCTTCTTATCATTTTAAGATCAGCAGGTACGATTAACCTGAAAACGAGAACTATGGCGAGCGTTCTCTAAATCTTTTTCAGGGGCCGTGATCAGTGATAGCGATCCGAGATTATAAAAATTAACAAGGACGTGTGATTCTCGTTCCTGAGAACGATGAAAGTAACGAAGTACGATAGAAAGTTCATTGTGATCCGTAATAAGTAAACAGCAGGGGATTTTACGGGGGAAACTACAGCTGCAGTTTCGAAGCAGAGTTACGTGCCACTTGTTACGCCTAAGCGATCGATAATCGAGAAGCTACGAGGAACAGTGCAAGGATTTTTTTAACGTTTGTCAATCTAAGCATACTTTATGTAATTTAGCGTTGGGGAAAGATATTGGGACTTGGAGTTTCGCATTTTGGAATTTTTAGTCATGGGACTTAGATTTTTGGATCTTGGGTACTGAGATTTTGGGATCTTGGGATTTTAGAATGTTGGGATTTTGGAATATTGGGACTTAGGAGTGTTAAGACCTAGAAGTGTTGGGACTTTCGAATATGGGGACTTAGGAATGTTGGGATCTTGGAATTTTGGGATCTTGGAATATTGGGATCTAAGAGTGTTGGGACTTAGGAGTGTTAAGACCTAGAAGTGTTGGGACTTAGGAATGTTGGGATCTTGGAATATTGGGACTTAGGAGTGTTAAGACCTAGAAGTGTTGGGACTTTCGAATATGGGGACTTCGGAATATTGGGATCTTGGAATATTGGGATCTAAGAGTGTTGGGACTTAGGAGTGTTGGGACTTAGGAGTGTTAAGACCTAGAAGTGTTGGGACTTAGGAATATTGGGACTTAGGAATGTTGGGATCTTGGAATATTGGGATCTAAGAGTGTTGGGACCTAGGAGTGTTGGGACCTAGGAGTATTGAGACTTAGGAATGTTGGGATCTTTGAATATTGGGATCTCGAACTGTTTGGATCTTGTAATATTTGGACCTTGAAATATTGTGGTCAAGAAGTGTTAGGATCTTGGAATATTTGGACCTTGGAATATTGGATCATTGGGATCTTCCGATGTCAGGATCTCAGAACCTTGGTATTTTGAGATCTTAGGAATTGAGTACTTTAAGACTTCCAAGTTCCAGAACTTTAAGATTTCGAAATTTTACAACTTTGACCCTCTGAAATTTTGGAGTTCGGACTACGAAACCTTGAAACCTTCTGATTTTACAACTTTAGGTCTTTAAACAATCCTAACATTAAATCAGACTTCGAGTCTTCATTTACAAATGTGATATTTTTATATTATTGAAATTTACAACCTTGATATTTTTGAACTATAGAACCTTGAGGTTATAAGACAGAAGTTTGGAATTTTAGGACCTTGGAACGTAAAAATGATTTGTAAGAAAAGATCACTGATCATGTTACTCTGTTAGAATTTGATACGACATCCCTAGAAACGATACCTGGGGTGGTGGAAGTTCTCGGAGTCCTGGGAGTCCCCGGAACATCCAGGTTGCTCTCCTCGACGTTGTCCAACCAAGAAACGGTCCTCAAGGGGCCAGGTTTTTTTATCACCATCGCGTGATCATCCTCACCGTCGTAAATGTTCAGATCCTTAATTTCCTTCATTTTACATTGACTGGAAATCCCGTTCATGACTGTGCGCCCCGGGCTTGTTTGTTTCTTATACCAACGAACTGTTCGCCGCTTCTGAATTCAAGGTAATCGGACGAAGGAAAATAGAAATCGTTCTAACAAAATAAATTTGATATACGAGTAGAACGACGACGGGCAAGGTAACGAATCGAAGTGAAAGTGGTGGTATTAAAATTTATAATGAACATAAGATTATTATCTTTCAGTTTCAAAATTTTGTAAAATTGCGTGTGTTGTTATGAGCGCTAGAAGTGAAACTTCTGTCTTTGTTGTGGACACTTAATTTGGGGTTTTAGGGATTTGGAAATTGTGGACTTGGCGGATTTAGAAATTTAAGGATTTCAGAATTTGTAATTTGGTTTTGGGAATTTGGAAATTAAGAATTCTGGGATTTTAGAGATTAGGAAATTCGAAAATTTGATCACTTCAAAATTGGATATTTTAGAGATTTGATAATTTGAAAATTTAAGAGTTTAGGGATCTAAAAATTTGAGAATTTGGGAATATGCAAACTTGGGTTCGAAATTTTACAAATTTAAGAACTAGCAAATTTACAAAATTTATTTGCACATCTTGGTACCCAAATCTGACACCCCAAATTGCGCCCCTAGAAGTTTCACTTCAGTTCACCTTTTGCCTACACGCTAAACCATATTTAACATTCGAAAAACTGCCAGCCAAAAAAATGATCATAGCGTTACTAAACCCGACACGCGAATCCCTGTTTATCCCTAACGCAGTACCACGTGATCCCCATTCAAGTACATCGTGTCCACAGAACCGCGCATCAATCAATTTGTCAACTTACTATCAATCGTATTCAATCACAGTTCACGTGTACCCAGGTCGATCAGCCAAAAACCCTCTGTTCTTTGTTTTCCCAACTTGAACTCCCGACGCGTAAATGTATATGCGACTCGAGGACAAAAGAGTAACCAGTTGCAAGTTTATCGAGGAAAGAAAACAATGAAAGAGATAGCAGTGAATGTGTCCGAAAGAAAGATTGGACCGCGAAGTTGCTCGGTCGAGTGACGCAGTGTGACTGAACCGACTAAACCGTGCAGAGTGCGAATGTCCCTTATGGTTCTTCTGTCTCTCTTTCTGTCTCTCTCGCTCGTTTCGTCACGCTCTTTTTGCCTCCGTTCTCCAAACAATTTTTCTCTTCTGTACCGTTTCTTTTATCTAGAATCGTAGCACACGTCGCGGTGTCACTCGGTCCCCGAAAAAGCAAGGTCCGCGACTGACGAGCAACACGTTGTGCCAGGTTCGGTATATATCGGGAGAATGCGAGCGCGAGGTGAGAGTGACAGATAGGAGATGGTAGAGTATAAGCACTCCCTCCAGTGCAGATCCTCCCGCTACAGTGTTCCAGAGGGAAATACCCAGCTTTTGCACGGACCACAACGCGGGAAGCACGCTCTACTGTGACAAGTAGCGCCTCGTATGGCGGAAAATGTCGAGATATCTCGTGAGGTCACAGATGCGTGATCGTCGTTTTATATCGGTATTTTGTGCGTGGATGGTTTTTGGGGTACGATAAAGGTGATGGGTGCGACTGGGCTTTGGGATTTTGCAAGGATTTTGGGTTTGGAGTTCTGCAAGCTGGGGGCGATTTGGAGATTTTGGGACTTTGGGTTTGGATGTTGCAATTTTTTTATTTTGGGACCTTGGTTTAGGATTTTGAGGACTTTGAGATGTTGACATCTTCGAATTTTGGGACTTTGAGGATTTTCAAGTTTGGAATTTTTTAATTTTGGGTCTTTGGTTTAGGATTTTGAGAGATGGGGACTTTGCGATGTTGGAATGTTTGAATTTTGGGACTTTGGTTTAGGATTTTGAGAGATGGGGACTTTGAGACGTTGAGTCTTTCGAATTTTGGGACTTTGAGGATTTGCAACTTTGAGATCTTGGAATTTTTACATTTTGGAACTTTGGTGGTTTAAGATTTTGAGGTATGGGGACTTCGAGACGTTGAGACCTTCGAATTTTGGGTCTTTGAGGATTCGCAACTTTGGAATCTTGGAATTTTTTACATTTTGGGACTTTGGTTCAGGATTTTGAGATATGGGGACTTTAAGACGTTGGGACCTTCGAATTTTGGGACTTTGATGATTTACAACTTTGGGATCTTTTGCTCAGATTTGAGGATGCAACATTTTGGGCCTGTGGTGCTTTGGAATTTTGAGATATTGAGACTTAGTGTCGGTATCTTCAAATTTTGGGACTTTGATATATTGCCACTTAAGAAATTTTGAAATATTATAACTCTAATGCTTTGGTACCTTTGAATTTTAGAATTCTTATAAGACATTTGATCAATTAGATTTCTTGAATTTTAAGACTGACATTAAAATTTTCAGATTTTGGACTTTGGGATTCTGGAACCTTGCAGATCATTAAATTTTTGAATCTTTAGATTTTGGAATTGTAGTTTGGAACTTTTGAATTGTTTTTAAAATCTCTCTAAGTACTACACTCACAAACATCACAAAAGTTTATATGAAGATATAAGTGCCATATAGAGGGACAATGCAAACATCATAAAAGTCCATATGAAGATCTTATTAGAAGTGTTATATACAATGCTTTCTAAAAAGAAATATATCAATACATATTTTTACACACCGACATCTTTATCAAGTTACAGTTAATTGAATCAAGGGGTCGCAGGAGACAACCGTTCTTTTTCTAATCAGTACTCATGAGTTATAAATAAATGCTACGTCTAGCGGTAATAATTGCATATCCACGTAAGTGCATACAAAAGATTTGGCACGTTGCATAGGAAAGTACAGAAATTTCATCCTTATTTGGTTTACAGTACGTCAGAACCTACGTCATCGTGATTTCCAAGAGACCGGTTTACCTACTGAAACTTCCCTTTTCCTTCTATTCGCAAACTCCTTAACCCAACACCGCGTATACGTGTTCTCGATGCACTTTAGAGAGACCTTTCCTAGTATGCACTCAATGCATACGTCAAACGTTAATTTTACACATTTTCAACCTTTTGAATTCTTTCTTCATTTCAAATGCATTGAATTCTTTCTTCTTCTGTACGCAGATACTTCGGAAGGTGTGAAGGGGTTGACGTCATGGGTTTTTGTTCAGGAAAGTGAATATAATGCTCTTAGCCACTTAACTGTGCCACTTTTCAACAATAACACAATTATTTATCTTTTAGAAAGACCTAGGACGATCAATATACATTTTCAATACAATATTGTCGATATTCGTTGATGAAATGCATTTTCTTTTCGTGCTCACTATTTCTTGACAAACTACATTTTCCTTATGTCCGATATTTCTTTCCTAGAGCGTTTCCTTAAAATTACATTTTCCTCATATGTGCAATATTCACTGGCAATGCTGAAGTATTTACAATATTCTATCGAAAATATGTATACATAAATATATATGTATAATTGTATATTGATCGCGTAAGATTATACATGCAATAAAAACTTAACGAAGAATTCTATCGTTCCTGTACAAAATATATTCGAATTGCAAAATAATTTAAATGAAGGCAAAAGTCTGTACGTAAATGCATTGCACGTTTTATTCGAGGAACGAGTTAACTCGTCGCTATGTACGAAGCACGTGGCTGTTGGTTACACGTTTTCAAAGGACGTGTCCTTGAAAATAACCCTATCGATAACGGTACACTATGAGTAGTATTATTAAACGATAATTAATAGTGACAATAATAATTAAAGTGGCCGTGACAGCATGCAACTGGCCATTCCCAGTTTCAGTAATGAAGTTTAAACGTCGATGAGGCTATTACGATATCCTGACGACGTTATTAAACTACAAGAGACTGGATGCTACGAAAAGTGGAAGTTGTGTATAATGGATACATCTACGTTTGTATCAGTTTCTTAAAAATATTAAATAGCCTAATAATAAGTTACAAATTGTAGCTAAATGTATTGGACGACATGGTTGATTAAAGAAGCTAACTTCAGTGTCATGGTGGTTGTATATCTCAGGGGCACATTGCAAATTTTAAATATAACATGTTAATTTATAATATACCATATAAGGATATTAATCATTTTAAACACTAATATGATTATTAAATACACGAAAGAAAAGAAGAAAAATATCGTTAGTGTCAAAGATAATAGTAATAAGGTATAAAGATTAGATTTGGAACTATTACACTTTCACTGCAGCATTAGTATTAGCACAGTTAAAATATGATATTAATATTATATAATTTATATGGTATAACGATCTATTAACACCATTTTCAGCTATCAATAATAGTATGAAGATACCATATGTAATTAGTGTAATAATATTATACCTCAACGTTATTATTAACAGAAAACCACGCTGAAAATATCTTTAATATTATCGACACCATACGTAATTAATATAATGTTAATATTACATTTTATATTATTAACACCTTCATCGTCACACCCGAAATATACATTAACTTTTAAATGTAAACTTTCAATTCTCTATTAAATATTAATAACCCATATTATCGTGTGCCATAATAAACACTACTGTTCCTACAGCGGCACTCGACGCGTCGTTGAAAGGCTCTGCGAAATAAATGAATGGACGCGAATGTAAATCCTTTGTCTTATCTACGCGATCTGCAAAGAAGAATAGTCTATTGAATTGTGTTACTTTCTATCGCGGGGTAACACGATATTTTCATCGAACTGTATGTACAAAAGAGCGTAAAGCTGCATCGTTGTTTCTTCTCCGTATTCATAGTTGCACTACTGAAACTGGTCTGAATTCAACTGACCTTCACTACTTGCAATCAATACAAAGCTGCTGTTGGTACATCGTGAAGTATTCGATACCATGGATTAACACATTGCCACAGTGAAGATGAACAAACATAGCGACACATATTAAAATTACAATTAACGCATTGGTTGCCGATATCACAAATTCGATAAAAAAAATGATAATGGTAGAATTGCTACCTGTCCCTGATTAATTAAGGAAGACGCAAAATTGATTTGAAAGTAAAGAACACTCATGACAATGTGGATTGTATGACTCGAGACTTAACAAGCGTGAAGAAGTTTTTACGCTGGTTTAGCGGTCGAGTTGAAAAGGGAGAAAAACTGAAGGAAAGGCAACACGTAGGCAATCGAAGTATATTGGCGAAGAATTCGAGGCCATTCTCACGTAACAACAGCAGCGGCAGCATAAATGCCGCAAGAATGTATGATGATGGACGGCCGAAGAATGATACCACCCCGAATTCGAGATTGAATAGATGATACTGTGATATAATTTACTTGCGAGCAACCGTGAAAAGTAATTAGAGCGTACGTATTTCGATCAAGATAGGTCTAGGTAGTGAAACCAGAAGTATCCGGTAAAATTTACAATGACTCACTGATTTGTTCACGTAAGTACACTTCTCAATTCTAAGAAAGGTGTAAATACCAATTTTTTGCTTAGAACAGAGATTCCCAATGCGTTAATAATGTCATAAATATATGTACAAACAATTTTGTGTGAACGATTGTGAGAATCACTATATGATCTAAACTGCATGTTTTGAAAATAATATACGAATAACATTTATTTCTATTGCAAATAAATTATGCTATAATAACATTGCTATTAACGTCAAGTTCCATTTGTAGATTAGAAGTTTATAAATTATTATAAATGATGATCCACATTCTATAGATATGACATATCTACGGATTTTACTATTTTACCCTAATACAAACACCTGATACAATCCCGTATGTTTTACCCTACACGGACACTCGATACTGTTTCTTAATATCATTTTATCGACACCTAATATGATTGGGACATATAAATTTACGATATCGAGACGCATGAAAAAAGAAATGTAACAGACCTGAAACGATATGAAAGTACACATCGTTCTAATCTAATTATCAAAGACAACTTATGATACGTTCAAGCGATGTTTATTTAATCAATAATAACTGTGATTTCGTTCATGATCACAAGATCTCATCTTCCCCAAATAATAAAATACTTAATCAATGATATCTTAGATCGTCAGTTATATCATTAAAACACAGAAATGATATCTGGAAACAATGAACATATTTGTTAAATAAGTTTACTATTAGTTGAATTCAATTGTAATGTCGGTTACGTTAATTTTACAGTTGTAAATGAATACAAGTGAGAAACGCAAAAGTAGACTTACCGCCCTCCACTATGCGATCCATTTTGTACTATAATTCTACTTCCGCGTGTCTCCAAGTAGAAACGCGACCAAGATCGTAGAAAAGTGTATCTTGCACTGATGACTAGGTTTCAAACCACAGTTTTATATATCTACCATGATCAAAAAACCTTTGTCAAGCTAAATCCCCTTCCAACACGTCAATTTGGTATGGCGTTATAGATCGTAGAATACTTGGTAACGTTGTTACTTCGAAATGAATAATACGGGAAATAAAATACGTCATACTTTGGAAACTCTGAAGGAAGAAACGCTTTACATTATCACAAATTAAAAGTTTATATCTGGAATGATGCTTGAAGCGTAATACGATCCATTCCGCAGACCTTAAACGCAATAATAAATATGAACCATTGATAACGATTTTGAAAAATATCGCAAATTGTATGGGTAATATGTTACGTAAATCTCATTTTGATTCTCTGCAAAATCAATGCTGTAATCAAGATCTTGTGCAACGTTGTTAATAAATTAATATTTAATAGTTCAGTTATGTAAACCAATCGCATTGAAACGTCATCCGCGTTTAAAAATGGGATAATTGTTACTGTATTTTTATTACAGATAATTATCGGTTACTTAAATAGAAAAAGTTATCATTTTATAGTATTCTTTTAAAATAGGAGAATTGGATTTAAATATAAATATAATTTTGTTTATGATGAAAAGCACTTTTATTGTAATACAAGTGGTTAACACGTACTAAATATATGAAACAATAACAATGCGTTGAATAATAACATATTTATAAATTAAAAATATGAAAATGCACGTTAATGGAACGCATATAATCTTAGATACTAATGGATATACATATTTTTATTTTATTTTGTGCCATAACATGTTAGCCATCAAAACATGCGGATTTTATATTATTATTCTTGTTAGGAACAGTTATTTGTGCACAGTTATGAATTCTTATAACTGTAAGAATATAAATTAAATTAATCCCATTGTCGATTAATTTCTGCGTCAGCGTTTACAATTCGATAATATAGATCAGTATATTATTCGGTAATGCTTCTACTATTGAATGCTACGTTACAAAATTGAAAGAAATGCTGAAACATTTCATAGAATAACAAAATTAAGTCCATTACTCCCATTTACCAGTTTCTGACATTACTTAAAAAAATATGAGTTTCTCATAACTTGCTTTTAAATGCATCTATACACGTAAAAATAGTTCTATAAAAAATATTTTTCTTGACTGTCAATATCACTTACAAAATTGAAAATATCGATATCAATTTAAATCGTAGTTACAAAGCAAGAAATGCAAAACTCCTTGTTCTTACAGTTTTATTTATTTTGAAGAAGAATTTTATATGTAAGAGTAGATCAAAGATCTTATGATACTTCGCTGGAAGAAACAACCTCGAATCTTATATCCTTTTTATTTAATTCTTCAATTAGGGATGTCTTACCAAATGCAGCACCAGGAGATAAAACACCACCACTAAAATAATAATATAAATTTTGTATTCACGTATTTATAAGCAAAGATTTAAAATGGAATTAGAAACATACTTATCAGGAATTTTATCAGATTCTTTGAGAATTGTTATAGCAGAAAGTAATAACATAATACATGTAGCACCATATCCAGGATTTTTGCCCTTGACTTCAGTAATTAATACTTGATTTGGTGGCTCTTTGCGGACATCAGTGGGCTCTGCTAATTTTTCAGTCCAACCTACTGCTCTAAATGTAATACAAAAATGGGTATTCTCCAATTCTTCTGGTTTCCCACCTTCATGACTTATAAATCCTCCGGAAAAGAATGATGGATACTACAAATTAAAACAAATAGGTTCATAAAAGAATTAGTACTATCATTTAATTAAATAAACAGTGAATAAGGTATACCTTCAACAACAAGTTTCGACCAAAACTAAATTTAGAGAACAATGCAAAGATTAAACCAAAGAACAAAACTGCCACTACTTGAAGAAAAGACCTGTTAGTAAAAAATAAAATCATTTAGTATTAATTATTATTCTTAATTTCAAGGAAGTTAATAAAATCTTAAATACAAAACTTACTTAAATGTAACATATGTTTGAATCTGCGCAGGTCTTTGTTGGTATTTTTCATATAAAAATCGTTGAGTGTATAAAGCTATGGAACGATCAGAACCAGGAAATATCGTAGACCAATTCCCTGATATAGGTGATTTATGAATTATGCCTCTGAAATGATTAATAATAGAAAATGTAATAAATAATGTATGTTTCAGAATCAATTACAAAATATCGTATTGTTTCAAACCTTGTTTGAAGTTTTGGCTTAAAAGTAGGTAACTTTTCAGGATAAAGTTGTCTACGTAAGATTTTCAATTCATGAGAATTTGCAACACCATAAACCAATGATTCATAAGTTCCATAATGTAAAACAGCACCAGTAACTTTTGCAGTTACCCAAGTTTTTAAATAAGTTTCGATAGAATTAATTTCGCCATTAAATTTTTGCTGAGTAAAAATGACACCAAGATCGCAGGGTATACTATCAAATCCACATGCACTTATAATATAAATACCAGCTTCTTCAGCTTCCTTATGATACTTTAATCGCATACTTTCTATGTACTGTTGTAAATAAAAGAAAAGATCATTAATTTGGCTGTAATACTATTCTGAAATTTTTTAATTTAATAGATTACCTGTGGTTCACCGCTAACATCAACTTGATGAGTACGTGTTGCAATACATGCTTTAATAACTGGCTCCCCATAAAATCTATAAGGACCACAACAATTCACAAGTACCTTAGCTTGCTCAGTCATTTTCTTCAATGATTCTTCATCTTTTAAATCAGCAACTATGATCGGTACATTTTCTAAAGAATTTAAATAAGTATTAAATTACAAACGTTACTATCCTATCACAAAAATCTTGTATTGGGTCTATAACAGGTCTATAAGAAATTAAAATTTTACCAATATCGGAAGCAAATTCTTGAACAACAGCTTCTAAAGCTTGCTTGCGACGTCCAGAAACTCCAAACTTTAATTGTTTCTCCTTAGCTAATTCCACTGCGACTTTTACAGCATATTTCCCAGTAAACCCGGTTGCTCCAAATATTACGAAATCTAATCGTTCACTTGCCATGATGATAATATCTATATAATATTTACAAACTTTACACATAAATCACACATGTATTTAATATTTTACTATTTATAATAAGATAAAATTTATAACATGATATACATTAACAAATGTTTATAATTTATAAAACAATATAATTTGAACATTCTTAGTAACATAGATGGACTTTATAAATACGTATAATGATAAAAACTACGTTATACATTAATGAGGATCTTAATTTATTGTAATGCATTCCAGTAGGACATTTTTTTGTGCATACGTCATGCCGCAAAATCATTTATGGATATTACGCATATATAATATTAGTAATATTATCTGACAAAACAAAAATTGTTGAATAAACTGTGCAGATAAAAATATTTATCAAACAAGTTTATCCATAAGCATAATATATCTTTCATACATTTCACTGAAACCCAATTATCATTTTACCGGTTGTCATACGCAATTGCTATTCTCAACAAATTATTATATTTTAATACAATTATTAATGTATTCATAAGATTATTTTTATAAAATATGTACCTTATTATGGACAAAGAACAGGACTGCAACTGTTTTTAATGCTAAAATTAGCGAAGTTAATCTCCTCCTCAATTGCGTCTGTTCACTAACGTGTTGCTGGAATCAAATGCGCGGCTGCTGTCAGGATTGTTAGAGAGGGGGGTTTGATATTTTATTATTGTAGAATTTCTGATTATAGATTTTGTAAATGGAATATTAAATATCGAAGACTCGTCCCTTAGATTATTTATGTTTAATTTATATTCTTTGTTGTTATGACAACATTTTTAATTTTTTCTTCCATGAAATTGTGTATGAAAAATGCCAGGTAATGTAAGGATACACACATTGCGGTTCTCAATGAGTAGTAGAATAAGCAATAAAAAATTACCGTTTCTGAAAATTTAATCTTTGAATTATTGATTCTTGCATTTCGAAAGTTTAGGACCACAGGATATTGGAGTATCAGGGCAATGTAATTTTTAAACTTCGACAGTTCGAGTTCTGAAATTTTAAGATTTTATGATTTTGGAATTTGGAACTTAACTGCGATTGTTAAGGTTTGAGATTCTAAAATTTCTAAAAATAAAGCATTACAAACATCTTGAAAAATTACCGTTTCTAAAAGTGAATCTCGACGCATAAATGTTTGAGAACCTGTATTATATTTATGAAGGATATTATGCAAATTTAAAAACTTCCGTACATAGTTTAATCCTGTATATATTACGATCGCTATGACTTGCAAAACTACCAAGTACAAAAAAAAGTAAATAGTAAAACATTAATAAATATTACCGTAGTCTTTTTATTATATACATATTTCAAGCGATTTGGTTTATTAGGTATATGGATAATTGATTAAATAGCGATTTTAGTGAACGGTTGAATGAGTTTGATTTTAAGAGTCATTCATACTAATATGATATCTGCGATGTACATGTATGACGAAAAAGTAGTTTTTATTTATATTCTTATAAGTAATAAAATATGTTATTGTAATTGTCCTATTGTAATTATACAGTATTAAATTATTTCACTACATTATTTATTTTATTTCTTACTTTATATTTACAACATATTTGTTTTTTTTATTACGCGCAGTCTGTATTTGGCTAGTAATAAATTATAAATAGCTCACTGTTTAGAATATCACTTTGCAATTAAAATCTTAAACTAGCAGATTTCTAATAGTGGTATAATTTCCATGTACTTTTTGTTTCGTACATATGTAAGGACACAAAATAACGTAGTATACAATTCCGCGTTGATCTGGCCAGATGCATACAACATGTATACACTATTATTTACAGAAATGCACGCTAAAAATTGTAAAGTTTTACTAGTCATAAATTCACTTTTCACGAATAAAATGATCTACAAAATAACTTTTTTTCTTTGATAACTTAATAAAGGTATATTATTTAAGCAAGTAATTTTAGGTAATAAAAAATAAGTAATGCTACAATGAAACATTTGTAGCGCTCGTACGATCGTAGGTTTATGAAAATTAATGCGTAAATATAAAAAGCTTGTGACTTTCAGTTTTTGAATGAATATAAAATTCGCAGGTATCTATTACGAAAATATAACGCAATTTATATTGCTCGTGACATCCTACTAGATAAACCATGAAATACAAATTATAAATCCTCACTAAAATTTAGTCCAGAAATATTTTAATACTTTTTTGGATAATAATTGTTGAATAATTAAAAACCAATTACTCTTCTTCCTACTTACAATATCATAGTTATATTCAAATGTTTTTAACTGAAGCAAAACTAAGGGAGCTAGTCTTTTTATTTTTTCTTCTACACGAAAGCAGAATACTATGTGAGTTATTCCGGAGTTAAATATACATCGAATATAACTATCACCTTATACTAATATTTACAATATCTCACATTGTCTCGGATAGAATACAAAACTATGGTACTTTAAAAGAATGAACGCAAAAATATAATTCTTATCTACTTCTCAATTGTGAAAGTATAAATTCTATAAAAGAGGAGAAAGTTAATATTTTTTTTCTCTTTTAAGAATGTAATTATCTTGTTGGCAAATACCATATTTGTCATTTTGTTCCTAATTTTACAATAAATACACGTGTATTCCGTTACTCTACATGGTTTCTTTTGATGTAAAATTTTGTGGATGTTCTGTTAATAGAAAATTTATATAACATTCACTAATTTGTACAATTTTACAGATATCATTGTATGAAGTAAAACAGTCGATGATTGATGTACCTATTGCAATGCAATGAGATATCGATCAATGTGTAGATGAATTATTAAACTATAAATCAATCATAAAAATCTGAAGACATATGTTGAAAGATTACATAGCTTAAAATAGTGAATAACTGTATAGAAGTTAAACATCTATTGAACATATATCATCAGTATTGAAAATGCAAAATATATTACATATGATTTAGGAAGGCATACACTTCAGATTACGAATTTTAACACTGTACGTAATAGTATACACTACAAACACATTCACTGATTTTTAGTTCATTATCAAATGTTACTGTAATTGCACTGTAATCAAACAGATTTACGGATAGAAACATAATTGTTCGTGTATGAAAAAAGATTGGTGAATATAAACTTAAAAATTCAATACCATTATTTTGCAAAAGATGACACATACGAAAAAAAATATTAATTATAATACCAATAATATGTAGCAGCTTGTTTTCTGTGCACAACCTCTCCTGAAAAGTCTTAAAAAAAAAAAGACCATTCGATCATAGTACAATCGTTTTGCATATTAAGTAAGCATTGGAATAGATTTTATACATAGATACAAGTCACGAGTGGTACTAAATCACAGAATAAACTGTGTAAAGAAGTTAGCATATAGCCACGTTTAAGCGAGCATAGTGTACAATGCTCAGTCAGGTAAAACAATAATGGCTCCATTAAAGTTACAGCCGTTCAACGACACATTTGAGAGTGATAACAAGAAAAAGGAGCACTAGGAGTTAGCATTTGGAGGAGGTGGTCTTCTGTCGTAATCTCTTCTATAATCTTTGTTCGGTCGCCAATCACTACTAGGATAACTGTCTCCAGGGTAACCACGACCCCTAAAATGGCTTGGTGGAATATCAGATTGAGGATAACCACCACCACCCCCGCCCCCATATCCTCCTGGACCATATCCATAACTTGGTGGTCCCGATGGATATCTGTAATAATCACTGAACACCAATTTCATGAATTTTATTTTTAATGTATACCGTTTTTAGCCCATTTATAATCTTACCTTCGTTTATCATTTATGTGCATATTACGGTCACGTTCCCTGTCTCTGTCTCGGTGATATCCACTAGACATTCGTCCATAAGAATCAAAACGATCACGTTTATGGTCTCCAAATCTATGAATTAAAATTATATAGGTAATATTGTAATATATATGGCTTTTTAATATTACTACGAATGTATATCAATAGTACCTTCCATCCCGAATATCTCTTCCGTCGCGAGATACCCAATGGTCATCTTCCCTACTACCACTGTAATGTCCACCTATGCTGTAACCTCCACTGTCTCTTCTAATCCTTTCGTCTTTTCCTCCGCTCATTCTGTCCATATTTCGATCGCTATGAGTTCGATCTCTGTCCCTTTCGCGTTCCCTGTCCCTCTTTATGTCTTTGTGTTTTGATTCCTTTTCTTTGTGCCGTGGCGTATCCACGCTATTAGTGGTACTTGATGTAGAATTTGGAGTTGACGTAATAGGAGTTATAGTGATAGCACCGATAGTAACTGTAGAGGTACTGCCAATGTTGCTAACAGCAGATATAGCTGACAGGTGTTTTTTACTTGGCGTACTACTGTTTGAATTTTCTTCCGTCTCTTCGATTCTGCGTTTTGGTAATCTACTTTCTTTACTACTTTCTACTTGTTGCTTTTCGATATGTTTTTCATTATATTTCTATGAAACAAAAATTGGAAGAATGAAATATTTATACTTAATAAAAATTAGATAATTGTTAATGACATATAATTATAAAAAGTTATCACTATACCTTTGTACTACTCGGCTCGTCTTTCTTTTCAGGACTGGATGTAGCACTCGTATTACTTTCACCTCCTTTTTTCGTCGCGTGTTTGTATAACTTGTAAAGTTTCTTTGCATCGAACTCCGTAAATTTCGATACAAAATACCATAGATTGCTTCTCCATTCTTTAATCTGTTCTGGATCTCTGTATTCCTCTAAACACGTATTAATTTGGTTTCCAATTTGTACAAGACACTGTCTCGTATGGGCAACTTGTTCTGCTTCACTTAATGATTGATCAGGTCTGTCTAAAGCTTTAAGTGCTTTTTTCACTGGTCTCATCTTTTCTTTACACTGTGGAATAAGAAAGGTATAATTAAATTATAATTATTGTTTATACTCGATACTTATAATACACAATATTAATACAGAAATTCGTAATAACCTCGTTAAATATAGAAGGATCTAAATCGCCAAGGACGTCCAAAGCTCTTGGTTCATTGTTAGCAGTAAAATGCATTGGACCTGCAGCTTGTTTGCTAGCCTTTTTAGCCTTTTTATTTTCTTTTCTTTCCTTTTTAGTCTTCTTCTCTTTTTTCCTTTCTTCAATTACATCTTCACTTTCCTCCTTAATTTCTTTTTTTATTACATTTTCATCTTCTTTCTTTACAAGTGGCTTTTGTTAACAAAATATTAAATATTTTAAGTAAGTACTTTTCTCAAATTGAGTATGCATAAATAAATATTAAATTCACCTTGTCAAGTTTATTTTTTGATTTACCACTTTCTTCACCTGAGCTATCATTTTCTTCTATGATCTCTTTTGTGATAGCACTTTTAACTTCTTTCGGTTTTCGCGGCTTCCTTGCTTTAGTCTAAAATTATGAAATGTATACAAATATATCAAACTGTCAATGAACTTACATTTACGACAATTTATGATCATTAAATATAAATTTGATGGAAAGGAATATATTAGGCATAAAAACAGGATGGGAAATTAAGGATTTGGAAATTACCTTCGACTGAAATTCTGATTGAGGAATGGACACGTAACCCTGTTAAGATGAAATAAAGGCGTAAAGGAATTCTTGAAAGAGTACTGTACAAATAAAATAATGTTTCCTTACCACTCCTAATTTTGAATCAATTTGTTTCTTCAGGACTTTTAAAAGGTATTCAGCGCGAGCATTTATTTTTTTTAAATGAAGTTTACTACCATTTGGGAAAATTTTATCACCAAGCTTCAGACTGTTATCCATCTTTATCGCTTCCCATGAACCCATTCCATGCTGATATATACCTTTCAAGAGTCTAGTGTCATCTTCAGAACTCCAATCGCAATCGAAATTTGCAGGTTTTAATCTAAAATGTAATTGTACGTAGAAAATTAATACATATATTTTGTTATACAAATTTTAAAGAGAAGATATTTACTTAATATCAAGATGCCAATTAGACCGTTGTTCGGAGTCAGATGGCAAAGCTTGTTCCAGAGGTTCTAATTCTTTTACAGCAGCTGAGAAAGACTTTGCATTAACCATAACACCGCCAATTTTAAACGTAGGTCCCCTGCCTCTTTTACGACCAGGGCCTTTACCCTCTTCTTCTCCTTTATTTTCTTTCGCGGTACTTTCAAATTCAGATAAACAAGCATCGCATCTAGATATCAATTGATCTCCTAAGAAACGTAATTCTGACATTGGTTTTTCTTGTAATTCAGCATCCGCAGCTATATCATCTAATCGTTTCAACGGTGCCGGGAATTTCTTATAACTTTTAACAAATCTTCGTATCTATGTATTAAAACAATAATTTTTAAACATATGCGAATTAATTATTGTAATATAATTAAGAGATTAAAAATACCTCTGCATCGGTGAAACTTTTTATATTCTCTCGAGGTGTAACTCTTGGTCTACCTCGTTTCTTAGGACGTTCATCGTCACTACCTTCAGCCTCACTGCCAGTTTCTTCACCTTCGTCAGACTCATCGCCAGATAGTTTCTTTCGCTTTCTGCCCCTTCCTGAATATCAAAGCAAGTACAAAGATACATTATAACGTGACACGTGATAAATATTAACCTTCAAAGGAACATACCTTCACCTTGATTAATTTGCTGCAATGTTTTCCGACTTCTCGGTGGTAAGTACAAATCTTCCATTTCTTTTGATTTTTCTTCCTCTTCAACTTTCTTTCTGAAATTTTCTGGTATGATTTCCGCCTACAATCAATTTTCAAAGTATAAGATTTAAGAAAATATTAAGATACCATAAGCAATATTAAAACTTACCCAATCTTTGCTTTCATCATCATTGTCATTAAGCTGATTAACGGGTTCAGATTCTTCTTCAAACGCAGCAAAACTAGCTACTTTGAAAGCAGATAATAATTCATCTCCCACTGTTGAAGGGCCTTCATCTCTTGTTTCCGCTCTCCTCAGAATTTCGTCGATATCGCACTAATTATACAAAAATAATAAAACCTTATTGTTCGTATTTTTAAACAGATTTTGTTGTATAATATTTGAAATCCTTTAGAAAAATTACAGTCGGTTCTTCGTCCCCGTCTTCTTCATCTTTAAATAAATCTTCAGCTCCAAATTTTAAAATAGCATTCAGATCTTCTTTATTAAATGGATTGTTATTGGTCCCTGCATTTTTCTTATCTAATACTGTTCGACCAGTTGTGTCCATTCGTTGAATTACAAGATGATCCAGAACCATTTTCTGCTTTGCCCTTTCTACTATTTCTTCTTCTACAGAATTTTTTGTTACTAAGCGATAAATATTAACCTACATAACGAAATATTTTTTTTTATAAAGAACGTTTAATGTATAAAATGATGACTATAAAGTCGATACAAAATATTTAATAAACACCTGATTCTTTTGTCCAATACGGTGCGCTCTGGCTTGTGCCTGTAAATCATTTTGTGGATTCCAATCTGAATCAAAAATAATGACTGTATCGGCAGTGGCTAGATTAATACCAAGACCACCTGCTCTTGTTGATAATAAAAAACAGAAATCTTGTGAACCTTCGGCGTTAAAATGATCTAACGCCTGTTTTCTTAATTCTCCTTTTATACTTCCGTCTAATCTTTGGAATGGAAAATGCCTCTTTTGTAGATATTCGCCGAGAATATCTAACATTCTGACCATTTGACTAAATATTAATACCCTATGACCAGTTTCACGTAATCTCACCAGCAGTTTATCGAGAAGAACTAATTTCCCAGAACCACGAATTATCTGTTGCAAGTAATCTTCATTACTTTCTTTTCTCTCATTTTCAGTCGGTTTTGTGAGAAAGGCATGATTACAGCACTTTTTTAATTCGATAACGATATTTAGGAACGTCATGGTAGAACCTTTAACACCTTTTCGTAATGCATTATAGTTTTTGGTTAATATCCATTTATAATATTGTTTTTGTAAAGATGTCATTTCTACTCGTAAAATTTGTTCAACTTTAGCGGGTAAAGATTTTTCTACGTCCTTTTTAACGCGTCGCAAAATAAATGGTTCTAACTGTTTGTGTAACTTAGAATATCCTTTTTGAGCGGCATTGTCATGTTCTTTTTCAAATTCTTCCCACGAATTAAATCTATTACATAGAAAAGAGTAACATGAAGTGATGACAGATACAAAAATGGCAGTATAGAATTATAAAAGTTATACATTTTATAAGAATTTATAAATGATGTAGTTATGATATTATTTTAAAATCAACTAACTTAGCAGGCATTATGAAGTGTAGTAAGGCCCATAATTCTTTTAAGCTGTTTTGTAGTGGAGTACCAGTTATCAATAGGCGGTGATTTGTATGAAATTCAGCAAGCGCTTTGTACAAAAGCGAATCATCGTTCTTCAATCGATGTGCTTCATCCACCAACAACACCGCCCAATTTAAGGCACCCAAAAATGCTTTATCTTTAAGTACTATTTCATATGTTGTAAGTATGGCATTAAATTTTAGTCTCTTTGAACTGTAACACCATTCATATTCTCTAATCTAAAATATAATAAACACATGCACAATGTATTTTAAAGGTCTTATTTATAGAAAAATTGGTAAGAACACAATTTTTGTAAATAACAATAATACATACAACATTACGAGAAGTAACATCGCCCAAATATGTGACGAAATTCATATCTGGAGCCCACTGTTGCATCTCTCTTTGCCAGGAAGTCATTGTTGAAAGAGGAACAACCAATAAAAATGGCCCGTACAATTGATGCGTGTGAAACAAATAATAAAGGAAGCATATTGTTTGTATAGTTTTACCAAGACCCATTTCATCTGCTAAAATAACACTGTAAATAAACAACATTCATCACAATATAGAATACATCAAATGTAACACTGATACAGATAACAGTGTTTTGTAAAAAATTCTTATTTGTTAATTATGTACCTATTTTCTTTACACCAAGAATGAATCATCCAGTTTAATCCATCCATCTGATAATCTCTAAGAGTTAAGTCTCGCCCTTTTCCCATATACTCTGGTTGTCCTTTCAGTTGATGAAATTTAGGTCTTGATTTGAGGACTTTGCAATGTTTACTGGGTGTCCTTTTCGAGTCTTCTCTTTCACGAAATTCTTTAATTTTTTCTGGCCATTTTTTAACAATCAATGCTCCATCTTCCCATGTAGCCTCAGCATACGGCAAACTTTCCCATTTGCAATAATAATCAGGATGTTCTGAATCGGGTTTATTGTACTCGGCAATAATTCTTTCAACATTGTTATAACTCTTTAAAAGATCTTGTTGAAGTTCTAATTGACATTCAAAATAATCTATATCTTCAGGTCCAGCACAATCTCTCCATTGTTTAATTTCTCGTTCTTTTTTAATAAAATTATCTAATTTTTTTAATCCTTTTACTTTCTGTGCTTTTAAAGATTCTTCCGATTCCCACGTATTATGTATATGAGACCATCCTTTCCACTTTATTAAATACTGCATTTCAGTTTCTTCATTAGATAAGTTTTCCGGATTTGGATCTCCATTTTCTTCAACAGCATATATTGTCGTAACATTCCCTGTTACTGAAGAGAAAGATACGTAAAATGACGCTTAAACACACGTGTACACACATATATGCTTACGTATCTAAACTGTAATATTTAAATGAAGTTACTTTGAAAACGAACCTCCTTTTTTACCAAGTCTTTGAGCTAAAATTCGTTCAATTGTTTCTGCATTATCTGGTTCTGCAGTTGCAGTGCTACCTTCATCAACTTCTACTAAATCTTCACTATCAGTTCTTTCTTCACTTTCTTCCTTGTAACTAATTGCGGTACCAGTTCTTCTTGTAACTTGTCTGTAATACATGAGTTTTTACCGTAATCATTTTGCTAGCGCTAATATTAAATTTACTATCTTTTTTAATAATTGGTAGTGTTATTTAGACATGTAAAACAATATTGAATACCTTCTATTATCATCACTATCGAAAGACGAATTTTCAGATGATTCTGAAATTCGTTTTTTTCGTGGCCTAGCTTTCTCTTTTGCTTTTTGTGCTGCACGTCTATTTAACGATTTACTAGGGGGAGGTCTTCTGTTTTCAACATCCTCAGATTCGGAATCTGAACTTTCAGAGTTCCACGAATTATGTGAACTGTAAAAAACCACGTAAACGAACACAATTTATATAAGCAACAATTATCTGTGTATATAAATGATATCAAGGAATTGACTAAATCAGGTGAATCATATAGAAATAACTTTATACATAAATTTAACTTTGTGTAGTATCGCAATAAAGTATTTCAATATTATACACTAAAATTTTATTGTTTCATTTATGTAATAGATACAAATTAAATCAAAGAACAGTTACATGCATAATATAAAAATTAATTTGTTAATATACAAAGTAACAGCATACAAAAGATTTAATAAAATCAAACAGAAATCATGTCTGTTTTGTTATAATCACTATTATTTATACAAAACAATAAGTTTTTTCTGCTAACTACATTCCTTGCATGCATATAATTTAACATAAATTTAAATAAAATATTTCACATTCATTGAATATTTCCTTTTTGTAGATGTATTAACTGAATTGAATAGATATGTGAATACATACATGACTACATAGGTGTTAAAGAATATAGTAAATATGTGATATATTGAAACATTTTAGTTAACAAAAATGGAAAATATACAAACATATATAAAGCAAAAACACTGCAATGGTATATAACTATTTTCAACAAACATTAAGCTTCAGAATTTTAAGATTAAAAAAGAAATGAAGGTATGCGTACAGAAATATACAAATTACACAAGATATAGAAATACATTAACACATAACATTTGTAATACCAAATATGATGCAAATATGAATATGAAGCATTGAAAAATTGTTATCGCTACTGCAATTGCAAAATACAGACCTATTATATAGTGTAAAATACAAAAGTGGTTATATAATATTCAATGCAACTATTTTACTTTTTTCTCAGTAGTAAAGATAAAAGTTTGTAGTGAATACTGTTGCTACTGTTGTTATTATTATCATCATATTATGAAGTATATGTTTCCTATTTTAATACATATTTCATCATGTTAAAAATGTAAAGAGCAAATTTTATTTCATACTGCAAACCTATCAATTACAATTTTAAATGTAAACGCAAATTCTATGTATAATTTGAAATCTAGTATGAGTAACATGAATGTATGTTTATTTGTACAATACCTATTCAATCTACAATAAGTAATAGAGTTTATAACTTGAGTTTCTGATGATTACTTGATTGAGTTTGCATATTACTTACCCCTTTTTTTTAAATTTCTTGCGACTATCGCTATCGCTTTCACGTTGTGGAGCAAGCCTTTCAGGCTCTTTTCTAGAACGCCCAGATCTCCTGATGCCATATATGTCAGGATTTTCATCCCATTCGCGACTAGACTCATTCTTAAGCCTAACTTTTGTTTCTGTGCTGTGATTTGAACTTTTGCTCTGGAAGCTATCACTTTGTGCAGGTGCATCCGACTTCTCAGATTTATCAGAATCAGAACCTGATCCAGACCCGGAACCACTTGAGGAGCTAGAGTCACTGCATTAGCAGTCAGGCAACGTTTCACCAACATTATTATAGACTACACATTTGTATATTTTGAAATATATTTAACAGCAACACATAGTATAAGTACCATATATTTCTAATTTAAAATACTGACTGCTAACTTAAAATAATTGTTTGTAAACCCAAATTCTGTCAATTATTCAAACATATATTATACATCTTTCATGAGAACAAATCTTTTATTTATAGTAAATATATAAATAACTATTATAGTTTCATGTTTCCATCTTTTCTTTTTACTAAATAATGATTTGGACTAAAAGGTATACATATTAGTTATATAAGTGTTGCATCTAAAGGCATGAATATTTGATTTGTATTGATTGATTAGATAATACATGTTTAAATGATAATTGATGTATTTCAATATTTCAAAAGACATCATTCAATAGACAGTTCAAAATATTGTGTGAAAATATTCTTTGTGACCTTGTACAATCTATATTAATACACACTGTGTATAATTTATCAGACTAAATGAATTATAAGTGAAATGAGTAAAAGCAGTAAAATACTAGCTTACCTAACAGTTGTTTAAAAAAGAAATAAGTACTGTTGCATGAATAACAGAAAATTGAAGATTGTGCTTATATAAAATTTAAGGGACACATTAAATTAGCATGATTATTAAAGCAATGTTAATACTATAAAAAGCTATAGCAATACACAATCTCAAGAACCCTTCATATCTCAGAAAGTCAAATACCTAGTTATTAATTCCAGTATTTCAGCAGAAAATATGCAATTCTTTCTAGACAGAGATAATGTAATTGCAAAAGAACAAAATTAAATAACATAGAAAACATAATGTAGCATCTTAATTTGTCATGTATTAGACTTTCTGAAAAAAGGGATTAGATAACAGTGATCTTAATACCCACCTTTCTGATCCTGAACCAGACCCTGTATTGCTTCCTGAGGAAGAGCTATCACTCTTACTTTCATTTTCAGAATCGGATCCAGATTCCTTACCAGACTCAGATTCTAATGTTTTCTGTAATTTAATCAGAGTAATCTAGTATTGTTTAACTTTGAAATGTGTTTAATACGCAGCGTGTTGTTTGGAATAGTTTTTAATCATTAATATTCATATAAAGATCCTTCTTGAGTATATTATTTTTACTTCTTATAACAGCAGCTATTTTATTATATTTTATCTCTAAATTATTAACATTGCATAATAATGCATCATTAAATGTTTGGTACTCTTTTAATATTGGAAGTTCAACTTATACATAAAATAGTAGTGCCATCTACTAAAACTGCTTTTCCTCCATTTTATAACTCTTGACCACCATTTTGTAGTTCAAAAGCAGTCAGTTTTCAGGCCCTTTCATGTATTGTAACAGATACATTTTAATATGTTATTGGGAATATATAACTTCTAATTTCACATTGCCATAGTTTGAAGCAAATACAATAATCTAAATACAATATTCTTAATACAGGGGTATTAAAGTAACAGTTATTGGAAATATATTTGTAAGACTGGAATAAGTTCATCAAAACTCTGAACTTTTATTTTATCTCCTAAACGACTTTATGAGTAGTAGTTTAATGAACTAAAACTGGAACTTCTGCTGTACTGCATCCACTAAATGACTTTGTATGTTTCAAGTAGTAGCTTCATGAATTAGAACTGGAACATTTGCCGTATGCTGCATGTGATCATTCTTGAGAATGAAATAGTAAAATATTTATAAAATTTCCTGTGAATGATTAATGCAAGATGAAAAAACTTCCTGTAAATAACCAGCATCAGGTATAATGGGAGTTTTAAAAGAATAATATAATTCAGCGTTCAAGTACTTTTCATATTTATTGACCAACTTAGCAAGTACATCATAAGTAGAACCTGACTGAACTTAGAGATTTACATTTCTTCAATAATTTACAAGTATCGATTAACAAGAAAAAGAAAACTTATCTATAATTCTGTATTAGCTAATATCAAGATTAATTTTGGAATACTGCAGATACATTTAAGTTCAAATATCTTTGATATTTAAATACAGAAGCGGGTAATTATCTTATTGATGAAAAGATAATCTATAATATAAATCTGTTACATAAAGCACATATTATTTGAAAGAAAAGACCAAGTTATACCAAAAACAATTCATTATCAAAATTGTGATATGTGCTTCATATAACATAAATAACATTTTTATGCTTGAGAAGTTATTTCTTCAATATACTCTTTGAAACTTAATTTTCTATAAGAATTACTAAGCCATATTGATATGATCATTTTAAAATAATGTACGGTTGCCTCAGATTATTATTATTATTAATACTAAATGGCTAATATTTTATACATAATTAGTACTTTTAATAATTGGTTATTGTGTACCTTAAGAAAAATTAATGAACTATGACCTCTTACATTCACAGAAGATATTTTAAAGATAAGTTAGTCACAATGTTAAATAATTACTTCTTACTTTCCAAAGAGTTAGTATTTATTTTTGATACTGACAGATATCGATAAAAAATATTACACATTTCATGATATTAAGTATTCTATTATCATAAGAAATATTCGGACAGGAATATTTTTTATATTACTCCATACATCAACATGATTCGAACAAAAACTTCATTTGAAGCATTTTGTTTTATATGAATCATTTTTCTCTCCTATTTATACTTTGGTTTACAAAAATCTATTTAAATAGATATTAAAAATTACAAATGTATAACTTCTTTGTTAATTACAAACATAAAACTGTCTATCAGATTATGTACAAATCCAACTTTCATCAAAAGCATAAAGAATAAGTCAAGAATAATTTTGAAGAAAATGTAATTTCAAATCTTTTACTTTCTACGAATCATTTTTCTCTTCAATTTATACTTTGATTTTACAGAATTCTATGAAAAATAATATTCAAAATCATAAATATATAACTTTTTTTGTTATTTACAAACATAAAATTACCCATCAGATTGCGTTCAATCCCAAGTTTAAGTTAAATCATGAATAATCCTTAATTTGCCATGTAAAAATTGTTGAAATATTAGAGAAACCTTTGCTTCTTTCTGATGGAAAAACTTTGAACATTTTGTACGTGAAAAGCATTAATTGTTATAGCTTTCACAAGCGATTGTGTTACACAGTCTCAACTGTAATACAGAGAGTGTGCATCATAATCTTTAAGCTAAATTTGCAAAAATGGGTCTATGAAAAATTTTTGAATAAGTATGGGTCTAAGGTGAAGGAAAATGCAAGGAATCATTTTTTATAAAAATCAGGGTGGAACAACGATATTTTAAGTGATGAATGTCAAATTGAATGGATGTAAACAAACTTATAGGTTATTAAGAGGCTGGAAATTATGTAAAATTGCAGAAAATTGTGATTTAGTAGAGACAAGTCTCTGAGCTCTTAAGGTCAATAGGACCCCACCCTACACGCAGGAACCTTTTAAACAAAATTATAACAATTTTTTTCATTTTTACAAGGATTTTTCTAGTAGTAGTTCCCTGAAACGCATGTGACAACGCGATTTTTCCCTACTCCAAACAACACCGCGGCCGTATCATATAAAATCGTCTTCGAAAAGACACCGACACTCATACAGTAACAAAAACAAACAATAATCCCTTGAATAAATCCGGGAAAAGCTGAAAATTGAACTATTTTCGAACCTGACCACTCACCTGCATCGTTCAGTCTGCGCGTCGCACTGAAATCTCAATCGTACACACACTACGCACAAAACCACGTTAATTTAATAATTAAACTACCGCGTATACACGTATTCGCAATATTAAACGACTATTGATGTATAGAGTCGCGACATCGTGCAAAATTATCGAATTTTCACGTACTATATGGTCACGGGCCTGAGCTTGGCCGCCATTTTGTGAACTCGACTCGTTCTTTCGCCCTCCCCGTACGTCCTCCCGACCGCCGACCCATCATGCAACGCGCGCGCGCTTCCCCCTCCCCTCCTTTCATCTACACCCCTCGCAAAACGAACGCCCTGTAAATGTAATAAAAATTAATATATTTTGTAAACAATATTGCTAACGATCTGGAAAAAACATATATAATATAAAATACATATCTACCCGTTTCAACTTCGTTCGACCAAACTTAACCCAAAGTAAAATTTTTACGAATTCCGTTGAAACGTAGTTACAAAACGGAAATCGTTCTGCGACAGCCATTTTGATTACTCACAGAAATTTTACCCAGAATGCCTGGCGATGGTTTTTCGATTGCTTTGTGTATGCGCAATTACGACGATCAAGCAAATCATGCAGTGCAGTTCATTATGATAGATTTCACGTTCTGTACTTATGATGCGCAAATTTTTACGTTAAACTCTCAAAAGAGTTGAATTATTTAAGTAGAATATTATACTGATAAAATTTGAACTTTCAATGTGATATGTATAAAAGTGTAATTTTTATAAATATCGTAAATAAACATCCTATTTGAGCTCAGAGACATAATCTCGTTTATCACCATGTAACTATAAATCCGTAATGATGAATTGAAACTGAACAGTGCGTAACTACACGACTGTTAACAGTGTCACCATGCAAAACGAATACAAATTTTTATAAAGCAACTTAGTATCTAGAAGCTGTCGTTTTCCATCAGATTGGGTAGAGACAAAAGAGAAAATTTATTCAATTGAGATATTAGAGTACTTAATGTTTTATATGTAGAAAAATGATTTCTAATAAAAGAAATGAATTTACCCGGTCCAATGAAAAGCAGCTTGTATTTTTGCAGACGTTGAAACTAATGTATTATACAGAGAATGAAAGACGCAAAATATTACCCAAACACCCGTGGCACGTCATACCGGAAAAGGAAGAAAAACCTCGCACTTCGATATATCATGATTCAGTTTCCGGTCGAAAGTCGATTTCTCGCCATATCGCGCATCGATATGTCGTTCGAGTATGGCGCGTAAAACGAATAGTGTTTTAAGACTAGAACTTAAATCTTAGTTTATTATAACTTGGGTTTTCGATTTATTTAATCATCTTGAAAATAATTAAATCATTTTATTTATCAAACTTAGGCAAATTATGTAAACTTTAATAAAAAAATTAGTGCTTATCCTTAATTAAAAGTTTGAATTAATGTCTAAAAGCTAACAGTTTATTGAAAAAGATTGCAATTAAAATTAACTCCTAATTTTTAAAATCAGTTTGAATTAAGAATTAAACTTCAATCCTCAATATAAATTCTTTATTTACATTATAATTTCAGTTTAATTTTTTAATGTACATATGAAATAACGGAGGTTAAAGATATGGTGTTTACAGAACGTGTACACAACAGATCAAATTTATATATTTATAGGTGTTCTATATGTATTACTTAGCACATACATACAAATATTAATGTTTCGTAAATATTTCCATCATAAGAAATTCCCAAATATTCCACTTCAACAAACCAGGCCAAATGTATCACATTTTAATAGAAAATTAATCAAATCTAATTAACAATTTTAAAAATAACGCAAAAGTATGCGGTAATTCAGTCTTAAAGTAATTCAAAACATAATGTAACGATAATATAATATTACAATAAAAAAATTCGTTAGAGGTAAGAATTTCATTCATTGCCTAATGACAATATTTTATTTTAACACATTTGTGATATTAAAGGATACTCGCTTAAATGAGTTGTCAACATTAACATAAGTAATTTACAAATTCAGGTTATTCAGGATCAGGTGTTCCATCTACATCTTCTAAAGATTCATCTTCATCCTTCTTATCCTTGGCTTTTGCATCAGGTACCCAGAGACCAGAGTCAACGCATCGTTTCATATGATAGGATGCTACTTCTCGTGGCATTTCTGCTATTGTTTGATGTAACAAAGGAAGATCTTGTGTTTCAAAACATTTCTTCAGAGGCTAAAAACAACATAACAAGGTAAGTACATAGTATCTAACAGTAGTACTTTTTACAATAATACATAAATGTATGATTTATAATACATAAATTTATTTGTACCTCTGGAAGAGTTTCAAATACTTCAAGGGGATCAAGACCACCAGGGCCAAGACGTGCTTTTCTTTCTTCTTCCTCTGCTTCTTTAAGAGCATCCGCTACTTTTTCTGCAGCTCTCTTACGTATTCTTTCTTTAAATGCTCTAAGTTCCTCATCGAAGGCAGTTTTAAATTCTACTTCAGCATATTGAATGCGACTGAAAAAGGAACCGATACATGCTCTTGGATCAACATCTATTTGTTTTGATAATTCTAAAATATATTGCATACATATACATTGGTGAGAAACATGTTCCATTAAATCGTGTTTCTGAAATTAATAATAGGTTAATGATATTAATTTAGGTAGCAATTAAAAAAAGCTTTTATAAATATTTAAATATATGCTTACTTCTTCCATTTCTAAATTAATACACCAAATCACCAAATAATTTGCAGTATTTTCACAAACTAATTGAGGATTATCGGTCAAAAATTTTTTACTATCATCGTATTTTCTTAGCATACCAAACTCTTTCAATTGTTTTTCATTTTCCTTAACAAATTGTTTCATTCTTTTATCTTTTTCTTCATCTGTTAAACCGGTGTCATCTTCCCTACGAGGTGGCCTTGTGTTGATTACAGTTTTTGTAAAACCATCTTGCCCAATAGTGTCAACATTCCATGGTGTTAATTTTTCTTTCCTCTTCATCTCTTCTTCTTTTTCTTTAATCTTTTTCTGTTCTTCTTCAAGATCTTGCAATACTTTCTTCAATGCAGTTAAATCACTTGAATCTTCCATTTTGTTTTCTAATTTTGTAAGTTTTTCCTTTGTATCTTTTAGCTTTTGTAATGTCCTGAATATAAATATCAATTTTAAAATTTATAATTAAAAACTGTAACTGTAATAATAAGAATATGTAATAAATATTATATCAAACATACTCTGCCTTTTTTCTTTCATGTTCTTCCTGCTCTCGCCTTCGTTCTTCCATTCTTTCAACCCTTGCCTGATGACGCCATCTGAATAACGAGGGTGTATCAATGTTTGGATGAGTATCATCTTCATCATCTGAAATCTGGTAAACATACATTTTAGCACCTTATTCATAATTAGTAATAAAATAATTGAAATACTCTTTTAAAGTTATAAACACACTAAAAAATTATCTGTATTAAATAGCAGTAGGCATAAATAAACAATACTGACTATAACAATGAAACATTGAAATAAGTTATTTCGATTTTAATTGAAAAAAAAAGCAGTATTCTTTTTCTATGACTTATGATCAACAAACATACATAAACAAAATCTTATAAGAACTAAATTTAATGTGTTTTAAATTTGGTAAACGTATCAGAGTTTTTTGATAAAGTACAATTTAAAAGTATCCTCGAAATTTCTACTGCAACTCTAGAATATTCTATAAGCATACTGGACCAAAACTGAAATTCTTACCTCGATATCTTTCCATTTGCTGTAGTCCACCATTGTTTGATTAGCTAAATATAACCTTTATTTAAATAATATACTTTTATGTAATTGATTATTCTGTAAATATAATTTGTGTATCAACTATCTCTTTATTTTTGCAAATGTGAAAATGCAACACCCACACTTGCTGAAGTTTAATTGTCAACTGCATCGACGTCAATGTAGGACTTGTATCTACGGCGTATATCGCTATCTTCGCGAGAACGAGATTCGATATATCGCATCAGTGTCGCTCAACTTTAAAAATGTTTCAATTTTGTTGAATGAAAAGAAAATTATATAAATAAAATGTACAATGCACAATAACTATATATTGACTTACATAAGTACCCACTCGACTAAAAATAAATATTATTTCTTATACCTACCCCTTAATTTAGTCAGAAAGTATTAAACGAGTTCTATATAAATACTATACATTATAATTCAATAAATGTATAGAAATGTAATTGGGCAAAATAACTTTATTATATTTGTTTTTTTATATTGTATATACGTATGTGTAACATTTATATACATATATAAATATAAGTACATGAATTACACTTCTATTCATGATAGCTTTAGTGTTTACCACAGAATAGATCGTGGCGTTTATGAAAGCTCCAGTAGTTACTAAATGTTATTTTTCTTTTATTCAATGAATTAATGTGCAAAGAAAATGATTGGAATGCGAATGAATGCATTTAACGATACTGGACTTGGTGAACCGGAGCAAGATGCAAATACAGCACTTATAGAATTAGATAAAGGTGTGTTTTATGACATTCTCTAACCTAACTTTATTCTGTTGTCTTTGTGGTATATTAAGTTTGTTGAATTAAGTTTTATATCCATAATATTTTAAAGCGTACTATTTTTAATCTCCTACTCTAAAATTTAGATTTCATAAATATTTATTAAAAATATTTTTCAGGTTTACGATCAGCAAAAATTGGTGAACAGTGCGAAGCCATAGTGAGATTCCCAAGATTATTTGAAAAATATCCATTTCCTATACTCATAAATTCTTCTCTATTAAAATTAGCCGAGGTTTTCCGAACTGGTAGTAATTTTTTACGTGTTTGGGTTCTTAGAGTATGTCAACAAAGTGAAAAGCATTTAGATAAAATTTTGAATGTTGACGAATTTGTAAGACGTATTTATAGCGTGATACATTCAAATGATCCAGTTGCCAGAGCTTTGACATTACGTACATTGGGTAGTGTAGCCGGTATTATACCAGAAAGACAACAGGTACAGAATTACCAAATTATTAAATTTAATTACATTTCATAATTTAATGATTTTATAAAGGTGCACCATAGCATAAGAAGATCACTAGATTCTCATGATTCAGTTGAAGTTGAAGCTGCAATATATGCAGCACAAATGTTTGCTGCACAATCAAAACTTTTTGCTGTTTCCATGTGTAGCAAAATATCTGATATGATTAGAGGTCAAGCAACACCAGCATCAATGAAATTACAACTTATACCAATTTTACAATACATGCATCATGATACTTTTACAGCTTCAATGGTATGTTCACATTAAAACAGCTTTTATTTTTTTCTTAAAATATTTGACTTTCAATTTTATAGTATAAATTTCTTATAGGTAAATAAATTATGTATGGAGCTCCTTGCTAGTTATCCAGCGGTGGAATTTGTTAGAGTTACATTAAGTGCTTTAAGCACATTAGCTTCTGCAACATTAATTGATATTCCACAACAAGTTGTGCTTTTGTTACGTTATTTACAAGATGATCCAAGATTAACTATTAAACGCCATGCTTTACACTTACTACATTCTTTAGCCAGAAGAGGAGCACATTTGTGGCCACAAGGTGCTCTTAATAATTTAATAGGTAAATATGCTGGGCTTATAATTTAATATATTTAATGGAAATGTTTAATGAATATTATATTTTAGAGAGTACTACAACACTTCTACAGGATGGTGCTGGAAATAAAGATCTCCTTATTCGAACATTAGATGTGATCGAGGTTACCACTTATTTATAAAGTAATAGTCAGAAATTTTTGTAGATATGAAAATTTATGAGTAAATTTAAAAAATTATTCAATCTAGGTACTTAGTCAGAGTGCAGTTACATGTGACGCAAACAGAGAGGAAGGAAACCCTCTGTTATCTTTATGTGTAAATGCTTGTTACTCTCCAGATCCCTTTATCGCAGTAAAAGCAATTACTATATTAGCGAGAGTTGCGTGTTATTGGTATGTATGAAATAATTATTTATTGTTATAGTTTTATTTCGAAGGAAATGAGATAGATGGCATATTTATAAATGATATACTTATAGCTATGAAGAAGGTTTACCAGCTTATGGAATACAAGATGTTGTATCTTGTCTTGAATCACTAATTGTATTATTAGCTTTGGATGATAAGTATTTACGTCAATTAAAAGTCTGTTTACGTTCAACGGTAAAATTGTGTAGAGCACAACCTAGTCATTGTTCAGTATTTGTTGACGCTATTGGCAGTACACTTTTTAATACAAACACAGAAAATACTCAGAGTGAAAAGCAATCAGTTGCTTTATGTGAAGCTTTAGGTGCCATTGGAAGTTTGGAAGAAAATACGTTGCTTTCACTTTTACCAGATATATTGGCAAAGCTGAGACAGACTGTACATATCCACACAAAGGTAGACATACAAACAAAAGATACATATATAATTTAATAGACTTATACAATATAAAGTTTTTTCTTGAAGGTGATGTTATGTACGTTATTATTTCAAATGGTATCAGGGGGTTATGAATGGAATACAGAATGTTTGGAAGCGGTAGAAGAAGTTATTAAAAATGTCGATGGTTGGGCCAAGTATCGTATTGCACGAAGCGCTGCTAGATACGGTCACCATACAATAGCAACACAAATATTTAGGAACTTGAAAGAAACAGTAGCGTCCGAACAATTACACTTCTGGCTATCTGGTTTGGAATTAGTTACAAAAGCTGAGAGTCATCTTATGTTCGTATAATTTATTTACAATAAGCATTGTCCTTTACAAAAATAAGCGATTTTTATACTTATTCTGTGTTCGCAGGGACAAAACAGAAGAAACAGAAAACAAATCGAGAGTGCTCACGGTGGAAAAGTTAAACGGTGCTATTGCACGTTACGCAAGCGCGTGTGCATCGTTAAAAGCTGCCAGTACACCTTTACGAAGTTTACAGTTCGCTAGCGAATATTCAAAACTTCGTTGCGAATTTCTTCAAGCTATTGTACAACTATTGCATTCATGCAGGTATTAAATAAAATTATTTATTTCTTACAAATTTTAGAGATTACATAACCAAATAAATATTATCATGCTTTAGGTCTCTTTGTACAGCTCCACCACCTGCTATTACAATTACAGTGATTCTCGCAACGAAAGATGATCTTCAACGTTATGGACGCGTTACTAATCAAGTAATTCACTTTTTTTAACACTTAATTGTATTTCAAAATATTATTAGTGTTAAAATAATATGTTTCTTAGTTGAGGAAATCGGCTCAAGAGTTGAAGAATTGTGCTGATAATTATCAGAAACTTTACCAATCGGCTTTCGATGCTGATCCTGGATCATTGGCAAACATACGAGCGTATCCTTTACTATGATATATAGTAGTTTTGTTAATTGACAAAGAGATGTTTTCAATAAGAGTCCCGAACTGCAAATAGCAAAATTTAGCGTATTGTTCCTTTACTTATTATCTGCAGATTGCAGGAAATTTGTCGATTGTTGGCAAGCAGCGTCGAACGGGTTTGTGGTGGAACTGGAATTCGTACATATTATCAAAGTGAAGTTAATTTTGATTTCGGTGATACTGTAGAAATGCGTCAATTGGCACGTTGCTGTGCCGAATTGCGTCGACTCGCGCCTAGCTATATAGGAGAAAATAAAGCAGCGGCTCTTAGTCACTCAAGAATAAACTGTTTAGTATCACAAGTGATGTTATTAGCTGGAACAAAAATGAGATTACCAATGCCTCGATATTACTTCCAAGCTTTACAAGCAACTAGTGTTAAGTTATCCGTTTCACCACAGCCACGGGTTCTCGGTGAGCCAGTATCTGTTCCTCAGGGTAGCCAGCTAGCGTTAAAAGTCGAAGGAGTGTTACGGCACGGCCGTCGCGCGTCCCTTTATCGTTCCGTTGCTGCTGTTTGCATTTCTATTTCAACTACACCTCCATCAAAAATCAATTCAGATCAAAAGGTACAAATTAATATTAATAACAATAAATTTCCTTCGTGCATATTTATTTTTCATTCACCATTTACAGGATTCTAATACGAACGAATTACAACAAACTGTCACACCACACCGAGATTTCTTCGCTTGCGAATTTTTACTTTCATTGGGAAGTCCGGGAACAAGTACCACAGCGTGTGCAAGTAACACCGCTAATGTAAATAACAATATCAATTCTGGTGGTGGACAGTATCAAGTCACGGCTAGTGCTAGTATACTTGACAAAGATGGCAACGTGTGGAAATGTGGACCGCGTTCTACTCTGCAAGTTAGGGTACATGAGGAACCTGCCAAAAGGAAGTTACCATAACAAAGTCTGTCTATAGTTTTTATACCATGTTGTTTGTACTCATGCAAACTTTATGTAATAAAAATTCGTCTCCTTTCATTAATTATGTGTTATCCTTCTTAATCCTTTATGTAGAATAAAGTTTCAGTATGTGATCCAGGATGGCGCTGTAGAGGCGGAAAATATTGTAGACACGGAACTTCTCTGTGGTTACGATGTAATGCTTGATTATATATGTCGAGGCGATACAACTCGTGGCGATAGAATAGAGGTGGTAAAACACGTGGCGAATATAGCACATGCTGAATACAATACATGACAAACAGCGCGTAGCGAATACGAAGCGTGACAAATACAACGCGTGGCGAATGCAATGCGTGTTGAATGTAACACGAAACGATATAACGCGTGGCCATACAACGCGTGAAAAATACAAGTCGTAATGAATACTACGCGTGGGAAATATGAAGTATAGCGAATGCAACGCGTGGATAGCATGTAGTGATCTAATACGTAGATAGCATGTAGTGGCAGAATGCGATCTAATACGTCGGATATACAGTTAGCGATTGAAAATTTTTATGTTTCTTTTGGGACATAAAAATTATTTCCTAAACTTGAAAATTTACGTTCAACAAAGGACCTACAGCTTTACTACCCTATCAGAAGTAAGATTCCACCATTGAAACTGTAGCGATTTCCGCGGATCGCAATGCGTTACAACAGCGAGGGTACCCTTAGCGTGCGTGAAAGGTGATTATGTAGCCGGGCCATGTAAAGGGGTGCCATATAGCAGGACTGTCCTGTAAGTACATAAATAACAATTTCGCAGTGTGTGCAGAGATTCATGAATGAAATCGAACTTTTTTAAATCGTACATGCAATCCAACTTGACGGAAAGCAATTTCGCGTGCACGATATGATATACCACCGCAAAATCTACTATTTGATGGGGGTTAAAGGGTCGAATATACGAGTAACGAGAGTCGATGTACGGGTGGACGCGCCGTGAGAAAGCCCATAAAAGGGAGATTGCGAGGGTGTTCGGCGCACAGTCGCGCACCGTCTGTCCGTTAGTACGGTACGCGGGCAACTCCTCGACATTCGTGCTGCACTTGATCCAAGCATCATCTCGAGAGGAGCAACAGTTATGCCCTCAGATCATCGCGTCATTGGCTGACACGGTCTAATATCAAATTTCGTCACGCGTCTTTACGCGGTAAGTGACGTCTTTTCTTTCAATTTTAAACACTGTTTCATATCATTATTACGGGTAACAGCTATCTTTTGCCATTACTACACATAAGAATTATCTTTTACAATTACCACGGATAATAGTTATTTTTTACAACCACTATGAATAACAGTTGCAATTATTTTGCATAAGTCATTTTTTACATAGTCGCGCTAAATAACGCTAAGAAATTTTATGAGTTTTATGGAATATTTTTAAACGGTTGTAAAATATTCTCGAAATTACAATAATTGCGTCGGACAATTATTCGTAGCTGTTAAGGCGGCGTGAAATGCTTTATGCTGAATTTAAACTAACTTGCAATCTCGCGAGAAATGTAAAATACCACAAAGGAGGAACCGAAATGCGATTCTTTGCAAGAATTTATATCTCCCAAGTAATTTCTTGCTGCCGCTTTTGAACTCCGCGAAAATGAAGAACTTGTAGAACTCGGGCATCGTTTAATACCGTTAATTGAACCGAAAGAAATACAAAGAACTTTTTGTTTTCGTTCGCAATGTAAGATTTGCCATGGCTAGTATCTCGGAAATTAATTGTTCGTTGTATCGCGTTGCAAATATGCTACGTAAAGCATTACAGTATATAATTCGTGTACTTCGTTAAATACAAATAAACATGTTTTGAGATTATTGAAATTACCAAGAATAATGGCTCCGCTTTCGATACATGTAATTATCGCTATCGCCAAAATTGTTTGTAGTCAGAATAATTTATATTATTACTTATGTGTGTACTTATCATATTTCCAACTAAAATTAAATATTAATAATGAAGAATAATTACTGACAATATATTTTAGTAATATTAAAAAATTGAACTTACATTTGCAAAATTAGTTCTGTATGATCTTAATGAAAAATTTGTTGATATTTACCGTATACAAATATTTTGATAAATTTCTAAATACAGCTTTTTAAACACGAAGAAATTGAATTCCATATTTTGTAGAATTATCTCATTCTCGGTTGTATCATTAATACTGGATTATAGTACAAATATTTTTACTAATTTCTAATGGTTTTTAGAGCAGAAACGTTTCAATATAATTTTTTATTCTATTAATTCTTAATAATAGTTTCTTGAAATATTGTTAATAGTAATTTTGTAGGCATATATGTTTAATATCAGATAAATATTTCTAAAATCATAGTACATATTATGGGAATAATAAATAAATCGTAATATTTTTAATACTCAATATTTCCAGCGTTTATAATATACGATCTGAGTGTCTAGTTCGTGGTGAAAAATAATCGTAACAAGTGTTAAATCCAAAATCGATGTAAATTCTCGTAAAGATGATATTAAACATCAAATAAATGTTTCCAATAATTTTTGAAAAACCGCAATTTTTCTAATGAAATTATCGGAGCATCGATTTTTAGGTTCTCCTTTTTCCGAAATTCTCTAATTATTTCGAGTAGCGTGGTAGTTTTAAACGAACGAAAATTCGCTTCCGCAAAGGTGCTTTCAATTTGTTTCGACCCGGTTGAAGAGGTGTCTCGCGGTCGTTATTTTTTCCAATTATCTTCGCACATGTCTCGGGAATGCCGTAGTACGCTTTTAGAAAGGGATGAAGATCCGCGAAGCATAATGTACAATGAGCATAGTACGAGTGCTGTGGTACTAAGCATTGCGGTTTAAGCTGTATGGCGATGTATGCGCTGTGATTCGAGCTACGCTCGCCGGGACCGACTAGTAGTTGTGCTAAATGGTTCGCAAACTAATGTTCAAAATTCGGGCAATGTCGCGATGATAGTGTAGGTGCGAGTTCGGGTTTCGGGATAGGGATGAAAGAGAACAGAACAGAATAGAACGAACAGAGGGAGAGAGAGAAAGTGTTGGAAGAGGGAGTAGGACAGAGAGTGGCAGTAAGCGATGTCTGCGAAGTCTTCCTTAGTTAAAAGTTTTCAAGATTGAATTAAATAAAACTGCTACGACGTTTCCGTTATCCTGTTTTACCTCTACCGATCCTTTTTTTCCCCTCTCTCACCCTAGTTCCTGGGTACCGTTGCAGCGAAACGACTTTCGAAATAATTAGTTCAGGAATTCAAGAACCTGTGAAATACAGTAATCGGTATTGGCGCGTACGTTTTCTCTCCTCGTCTTTTTTCTCTCTTTTTTATTTATTTCTTTTTTGTTTTGTTTAATTACAAAACGTTTCGTGCGGCAGGTAGAAAAGAGTTTCGCGTGTCCACGCAATTGGATAAAATCCCTTTTCTCGAATCTTGTTACGTACCCTGTTGAACGCCTATTGGATTTTATACAGTTGTAACGGGAAATGGAAACAAGGTTCAGTTTATTTCTCTATGCATAGCAAATCTCATTTCCTTCGTAGGTATGTACACATATACACGAAACAGATATCTTATTCCTCTCCGTGCGATCAAAATCGAAGATTTTCAGATATTTCTTCGGGAAATCTGACCTCGATTTACATTGTTGTTGGGTCTGGGTAATCTATAAATGCAGCTAGTGCTGGTCGAATGCAAATGCAACGAATGCATTAAATTGTTAAGTACATATCAAGCCGTCGATTCTGATATGTATCGGGTTTAATATGATTTGGTAACGTAAAATTATTAGCAATTGAGGTAATGTAAAATATTATGCACGTGTCACGTTATACGTATAGCATGTTTCATTCGATTGGCTAAAAAGTTTCCTCCTTTTTCTCTCTGAGGATTTAACGTCAATTAGAATTTTTACTTTTAACAATTTAAAAACACTCAATTTTTAAACTGAAATTCGAAGTTGGAAAAACCTTCCATACTTTCTCCAAAAATTAGTCATTTTCATATCTACACTAGTTTACAATTGTACGCTTGCATTATTCTTTTTACTTAACCCGCCTTCTGTCCGGTAATTGCTTTTGAATTTAAGCCAGTGTATCTTTACAATACGTGCTGCAAATTGTGCTTACTTTATTAACAATATAGCGTATTGAAGCTCTTTCTAACAAAGGAATACGTCAAGAAGATATATTAGAAAGCAGATGTGTATTCGGAAAATGGGATAACAGCATTGACTGGTGCTATATTTCATTAGTATGAGTGAAACAGATATACAAATGAATCGTAACTATTAACGTAACTAGCTAAGGACTAGGGTGAGTTTGCAACCCTCAAAATTCACCCTCGGGGGTAGCATCAGGGACGTAGGAATTACAATAGTTCACATACTTCATATTGTAAAGTATAAAATATTTAAATTAGCAAATTTTTATTATTTACATTTACAAATTCCAAAACTTAAAATTTTCAAATGTTCTTGACATAGGACGTTGACGTTGCTAAATCTAAATCCACCCTAAACAAGAACCCTAGTGACGGTACTCATAACGAAAAATGGTCGACCGTTAAAACAAGAATAAACTAAAAATTAAAAATAAATGAAAAAAAAAAGAGAAACAAATTTAAACGAGTGACGTAAAAAAGCTTCGAAAACATTGTAAAAGAGATAAACCGTTTTTATTTTTCCTCCCTCTTTTTGTTTTAACTCTACAATTGGCTACTCTACGTGCACTGTTATTCCCCAATTAAAAGGTACTTTAATTTCATCGAGTTTTACGATGTTTGATTCGACGCGATCACGATTCGCCGACGCACGAAAACAAAGCCTCTCAAAGGTTTCGAATCGTATAACGATGCAACGGATAAAGAGAATTTGTAAACGATGAGAAACGAAATTCGTCTGGTCAAACAAACATTTCGCGATGATCCTCGCCTAATTAACGACATTCACCTACTTACCTAACTCCTGCAACGAGCAACATTGAAAATTTCCCTTATAATCCAGAAAAATTTTCATTTTTCTGTGTAATAATTCCCTGTTGATTAAGTACACTTTTGTTTGGGGATTTAGCCCGTTCCTTTAGACAACAAATCAAAAGCCCCATCGATTCTTGTTAAACGTTTGACAGAGGTTCAATGGAAAAAGAGACAATTATTCGCGAATATCTCGTTATCCATCAGTTGTATGACAGAAACGGTTATTATATAATTTATAGCTTGAGAAATTGTCTATAAAAAAGGTTATATAAGCTTTTTTCGTAGGAGTGATGATTGCTTATTTGAAGAAGATTGAAGATAAACTTGTAAAAGGAATGGAAGAGTGCAAATTTAAATATTATCTCGAAAACGGTTATGTCTGTGAAAAAATCTTATAGAACACTTTTTGTAGAGAATTGTCTAAGGTAAAAGTTTTGTAATAACTAATTTTGTCGTACAATCGATAGATACCGAGATATTCGCGAACTCTGTTTATGTTTAACCCCCTGTAAAATTGTTAACAACGGTCATAGAGACTTTTAACATATCGTCCAAAGTTCCATACAACAATTTAGCTAGCTGGAAATCTTTGTGCAAATTGGTTATATTTTTGTGAAATTTCTGCGGAGCTATTAAAACAGAGGTCCCTTCTAATTTTCACCGCAGTTTCCCAACCCTTTCATTGCACCCGTTGCATCGCCGTGACGAGGGACGGTGGTTATATAGAGGAAGTGACGAAAGTGAACGACAGGAATAATGGACAGGTTTGGGTAGAGTGGCTTCCCGTTCGGTAGGGGCATTTGTTCCACCGACAGTAACTCGTGCCCGTAATAAACATGCCGTGCTAGCAGATTGACTGATGATACCGTTCTCCATTAGATGTTATTGCTGAGCTCCTATAACCTTTCAACATTGTCGGTATTCAATACATCGACGGTAAACGGTAATTATAGCAATGACGCCCCGAAAAGTGTGACGTCGAAAGATACATCCTCGCGATCCTTGAGGGGTTGGAGGGAAAAAATAGAAAGCAAAGGAGTTACGAAGCTGAACGTGGATGAAGTGACGATAGTTGAGCGGAAGTTGAAACGCGAGAGTAACTAGTGGAATTCAATTTCACCACGAAACAGGTGAAAATTTCGTATCGCAGAAGCGTCTGATTAAATAAGAACTACACGGGTATAATTACGCTAACTAACTGGATATAAAATCCTTCAATTAAATTGCCTCCAGGACGATCGGTCAGATTTTTGTAGTCGCAGCCGATTTTGATATAAACTCTGATATTTTTACCTTTGTATTTTCCAATGTATTTGTACGTTTCATAGTAGGGACAGTTTGTAGACAGTCACGTACGGAATCGTCTTCGATCGTAAACATCCGTGTCTGAAGTACTGCTCGGTGATCGGATTTTCCGAAGGATCAGACACGAACGAGGAGGCAGAAAACGCGAGAAACGAAAAAAAAAGAAAGAAATAGGAAGAAAGAGCAAGAGACGCGAGTTATGCGCGCTACAAGCGGAACCAACGCAGGAAGCTCATTAAGTTGCACCCCGCGGCTGGGCTGTGTGCAGAGAGAGATACACCAGGGTGCCCCTTTCACCCCCTTCTCGCGGTAAGACCCCACCTGTTTGGCCTAGCCCGTTGTTTGCCCCGATACGCGACGCACGACTTCTACGCATTCAGTATCACCTTCGTTAGGCAACATTGAGAAAAAATTATGATAATGACGATCTCGCCTGAGGGGATTCCCGTGCTGCGCTTTCTCCGCTTCTTTTCTACTCTCTCTGTTTCCCCTTAATGCCGACTCTTACGAGAACGAGCCAAGCCACGACGCGCCATTCAAGCGTATTCGGTTTAAATAAAATCTTCAACAGCCAGAAACACAATTAATTCGCTATTCATTGCGGTTATAAATAAGCTTCGATAAATGATTCGAGGGATGAAGATCTGGAGGAGCCGTGATGAGAGTTATTTTTTGTTGCTCGAGATACCTGCGCTGTTTGAATATAAATTAAAATTACGAAATTTAAGGATTTAGGAATTTGGGAACTGAAAATTTGCAAATTTAAGAATTTGTAGAATTAAAAATAAAAAATTTGAGAATTTTTTGTATTTTCCATGGCGTCGGCCATAACTCTCGCGCCAAATAGCGTGAGCGCTATTAAAATGTTCCCCACGAAAAATCCGATGTTTTCTTTACTATTTTATCGAATGTGCCGGAAATTTCGAACCAGCTTTCAAAAACAACAGCAATCCTCTGTTATCCTTACCGACATGTTAAATCAGGACAGAAAGAGGATAATCAGAATCAAAGATCGGGGAATCAGGTTAATCCTCTAAAAGCCAACGAAACCTGTTCACTGGAAATTAGCATGAAAAAACGTACATACCTAAAGAGACTTAGAGTAGACAAATCTGGCATATGGTACTAATTCTTCCTGTACCTTTTGATAAAAACAATGCGAAGCGATTCATACAATATTTGAACATCAAATATGTTTTCATCAATATCGTTCTTGGAAAAAAACGTCCAATAAATCGAAGACAAATAACAATTAGAAAAATACCTACACAGGAAATACACTGTCAGTAAATATTTTGAAATAGAGAGCAGCTGAAGGCAGAGGATATCGATCGATTGAATTTTCATACGAACAACGCACAAGCAAATTGATTGTACGATCAACCGTAGCAACACATCAGGAAATAGTCCATTATGGATTCTAATACAATAATATGTCAAGTACGGGAGCAAATTATCGGCGAACCTGCCGCACACATAATACACTGTCGAAGCAGACAAGTTGCGCTAGCGGTATCCACCAATAATTGCCATACAGAATCCTTGACCGAAAATCCGTACCGACGAGTACCTCGATTGTATTTTAGCGTTATACTAGTGTTCCAAAGTATGGCACGCAGAACTTGCGGCCTTTGAACAGAGATCTAAATGTGGATTACTGAGTCGTGAATTGCGAAAGACTATATAGCAGTTGTGCAACTTCTGAATTTCCTTAATTTTAAAAATTTGTCAGATGTTTGAAGTTTTCCAGATTTTTTCTGCTTTCTAGATTTTTAAAATTTTATGATTTTCGTGTTTTTAAATTTATTCATTTTCATATTTACAAGGTCCCAATTTCCCAAATTCCTAAATCCCTGAACTCCTGATTCTTTAATTTTCTAATTCCCTAATTTTTTAATTTCCTAATTTCCTGGTTTCTTCATTTCTTAATTTCCTAATTCACCAATTTCTTAATTTTCTACTTTCCTAATTTACTAATTTCGTAATTTCCTAATTTACCAATTTCCTAATTTCCTGATTTCCTCACTTCCTAACTTCCTAACTTCCTAATTTCCTAATTTCCTGGTTTCTTAATTTCTTAATTTCCTAATTCACCAATTTTTTAATATTCTAATTTCCTAATTTCCTAATTTCCTAATTTACCAATTCCCTAATTTACCAATTTCCTAATTTCCTGATTTCCTCTCTTCCTAACTTCCTAACTTCCTAATTTCCTAATTTCCTAATTTCCTAATTTCCTAATTTTCTAATTTCTTAATTTCTTAATTTCCTAAAATTATAAATTTCTAGATTCCTAGAATCCTAAATTTCTAAATATTTCAATGTCCATATCCACAAATCGCAAAATCCCGAAATTTGTGAAATCCCAAATGTCCACTATTCCCAAATCCCTAAATCCCTAAATCCCTAAAATTCTAAAGTTCCAAATGTCCACTATCCCCAAATCCCCACATCCCCAAATCCCCAAATCCTCAAATCCCTAAACTTGTAATGGTCCAAATCCCCAAATCCCTAAATCCCTAAACTTCTAAAGTTCCAAATGTCCACATCCCCAAATTCCCAAATCCTCAAATCCCTAAATTCCTAAATCCCTAAACTTGTAAAATTCCAAATGTCCACATCCCCAAATCCCCAAATCCCTAAATTTGTAACGTCCCAGATGTCCATATCTCCAAATCTCCAAATCGCTAATTTTGCAAATCCGTAAATTTTCGAATTGCTAACCCTCGGAATTTCCAAATTTTCAAATTCCTAAATTCCCAGATTCCCCAATCAGAAAACTTCCGAGTCCCCAAATCTCCTCGCTCGCAAATTCCCAAACGATTGATCCCTCTGTTTACATATGGATTCCTCCACCTAAATAGACCCACCGATATGTTTCAATTACGCGGTGCTTTCATTGATTCGTCAAGTGTAATTGAAGATAATATAAGGTATTAAATTGTTAGTTCGGTTACAGTTGGTGCATTACGTAATGCACATTTATTACGATGAACGAGGAACAATAACCGCAAGAATTCTGGTACATACTGATATAATTTTCGTGAAACTATTTCTGCACTTAAAACTCGTCTGCAACCTGCGTGATACAACGAGAGATATAGCGTGTACTGAATTATTCGTTACAATGGGCATATTGTATCGTTTCCGTATGTACGTTTAATATGTTATATTAATCAATCGAATTTATTTGAACGAATGCCGATATTAAATAATTAATGCAACCACGAGTACAAATATTTTCTGTGCAACGTATTACCATCGAAAATATTTATTGTTCAATCGAATTGTCCTTTCATTATATGACCGTATATTAATTAATCCTTTTTTCTTCCTTTATTCAAACAATCTGATTCAACAAATACAGAACGATACACGATACGATGGTGTTAAGAATTTCAATCGATTTTTGTTTCAAAATATAACGTTGCTTTTTCGACGCGTGCATACAAAGTTTTAATTACATGCTCAATTACGTTGGTTCTTTTTATGTAGTAGGGTGCATCGAACCCGCCAATTAAATGTAGCAAACACGATATACTGCCATCTTTTTAAAAAAATATCCGTAAATCTTTGGAATGTCAAGAAAACAACTGCGATTTCAAGATAAAGTTGAATCCGATGAACGTCGAAGTTCAAAAATTTTCCTGCAGACAACAGAGATTCCGGAGGCGATATAACGAGGGTGAACTGTAATTGGAACTTCAAATTGAATCTGTATTTCGAGAAATTAATATGCAATCGATGCTTTTGATGCGTTAGTAGTGAAATATTCGTATTCCAGGGCTAATCTCGTGTTTATCGAAGAACAGTTTCCAAACTGCTGCGTACAGGGGTGTTCAACGATGCCCGTGTAAAGCACGTGAGCAGTCAAGATGTACCAAAACTATCGCGCGGCTTCTAATCTCACTTGCAGTATGTTTCTCACAGATTCAATTATGACACTGGTTAGGTTACCGTGCATGCATAGCGCTGCAAATTCTCCGAGAGTTCGAAGATCCTACGGTTCTATGAGAATCCGAGTTATCTCGGCCGTGAGAAGCTTGTGGTCATTGTTAAAGGATCGTCCGGCAGAAGAAAATATTTACTCGTGCCCATCGACGTCGTGGATCGACGAAAATTTACGCGTGCTTTCACCCAATAACTTTCTATGATCTGGGACATAACTTCACTCGATAAACAATATCAATTTTTCATAAATATTGATAGGTTTATCTCATCGCATCGTGGCTCTCATGATGATGTTCATGACTATAGTTTGAACAGTCTCAATTACTATACCTCTTAATTATAGTTTAAACAACGTCAATTATTATATTCTCTGATTATAGTTCAAACAGTGTAATTACTATATTTCCTAATTATATTTTAAACAACGTCAATTACAATAATTTCTGATTACAGTTTAAACTGTGTTAATTACCACATCTCCTGATCACAGTTTAAACAGTGTCCATTATTATATTTCCTGATGACAGTTTAAAAAGTGTGAACAATTAACAGTAGAACTTAGACGTCTTCCTTGCTATAGTCAGGCTGCTGATGTTTATGCAATTATGGTATATTAAAATATGCAAAATGTATGCGACGATGTGATGAATCATTTATTGCAGAATGTGCCATTAATCATAGCATAACGGGACGGGTTGATTCCTCTTGAGAAAATAAATCAGAAATATTGAATAAAATTTGTTTATATGCGGCTCTGTTTTCGATCAAATTGAATTTGAAAGCCCTTCGTAACATTAAAACATTATTTATGACAAACGATATATTTTATAAACGTACACAGCTTTTCGACATATTTTATCATAACGGTGATTCTGTGATTCATTACAAAATGTGAAGATGAAAATATTTCCGAATGCTGGTAACGATTAAACAAACATCATCAACGTATCAACCGCAAGCAGTGTACATCGGTATTTAATCCAGAAAATAATGTAATCTATGTTTTATTGCTGAAATTATTGCTAAAAGTGTCGAGTATCGATCCTTTCATCAGTTTCGTACGTTGTAATCGTGTAATTTTTTTCGCCAGCAAATTTGTAGCAGGGTAGAAAATGGCGGATAAAAGTCGATTTGTTGAATTCGCGTGACGGGGACAAGTTCGTCAGTCTGTTCGAAATTCCAAGGGAAATTCCACAGCAGACAGGATGAGATTCGAGCAACTCGTGGCAAGCTACCAGGGCTTCATAAGGCTCTAAATCTCGCTGGTAATTCTATCAATCTTGTTTGATTTACTTTTATATCGACCTTGATCGGTGGACGCGTCTCATGCATCGATGAAACTCTTCCGCACCGTTGCCGGTGATCGTGTGCCTCATTTCCCGCGATTCAATTTATGGCGTGACGGAAGTGCATAAGTGAATTTTCGTCCCTGTCCAGGCTTGGCTGCCGTAATATTTTCCGCGTTACGTAGCCGACGATATCTGTGACAGTACTTGGTGTAACTTGCAGTTTTGTCCGGGACGGCCCGTCTACTCTACCGTCACTAATAGCATCAAACTTCTGCATCAGGGATGATCTAGTGGTTTACACATATTTGGTGATTTTGGAATTTGAGAATTTAGGAAGTTGGGAATTGGGGAAGTAGGGAAATCGAATACTTGGATGTTTGACAATGTGGATAATAGCAGATGTAGAAAATTTGGGATCTGGGAACTTTGAAATCCCAAGTTAGGGATTTCGGGGTTAGGGATTTAGGCACATTGGGAGTTTGAGAATTTAGGAATCGACTGATTGGGGAATTAGGGGATTTGGAAGTTTAGGAATTTGGAATTTGGGATTTGTGGAATTAGATAATTTGGAAATTTAGAATTTAGGGAATTAGGAAATTAGGAAATTAGGAAATTAGGAAATTAGGAAATTAGGAAATTAGGAAATTGAGGAATTGGGGAATTGGGAAATTGGGAAATTGGGAAATTGGGAAATTGGGGAATTAGGGAATTAGGAAATTTTGGAATTGGGGAATTGGGAAATTGAGAAATTGAGAAATTGAGAAATTGGGAAATTGGGAAATTGGGGAATTAGGGAATTAGGGAATTAGGAAATTTTGGAATTGGGAACTTGGAGATTTAAGAATTTGGGATTTTTGGAATTAGATTGGAATTGGAATTAGATAATGTGGAAATTTAAGATTTAGAGAATTAGGAAAGTAGGAAATTAGGGAATTAGGAAGTAGGAAATTAGGGAATTAGGAAGTAGGGAAATAGGAAGTAGGAAATTAGGGAATTAGGAAGTAGGGAATTTGGGAACTTGGGTATTTGGGATTTGTGGAATTAGATAATTTAGAAATTTAGGATTTAAGGAATTAGGAAATTAGGAAATTAGGGAATTATGGAACTTGGGAATTTAGGATCTTGGAAACTTGGGAGTTTGGGAGTTTGGAAATTTTGGATTTACGAAATTAGGGAGTCAGAGAATTAGAGACTTAGAGAATTAGGTAATTAAAGAATTTGGAAATTTCGGATTTAGGGAATTAGCGAACTATTAGGAAAGAATTAGGGGATTAGGAAACCTAAGATCTAAAAAATTAAGGATTTTGAAAGCTTGTAAAAATTTATAAATCTATGATCTATTTCTTTGAGTATATAAAGTTAATCTACAAATGATTTGAAAATTTAACTAAAAATTAAAAAATGACTCATAAAGTTTAAAAGCCTAGCTAGAAAATTTGTGACCGCATAACTCCGTGAATTTGGAAACTCACGACCTTAAGTCTCCCTGTCCCTTACCTTGCATTGTTAGAAGCCATGGCCTACCCCGATCATCCGCGAGTCATACGAACGGTGACAGCAGCATAGCAAATGCGCGCTGGTAGGATCGTTTCTGAAAGTCAAGAGAGAACCCGTTGAGAAAGTACGGTTTGTCGGGTGTTCCAGAGAAGCTAGTAGGCGAAGTCAAGGTGGAGGCAACTTTACAGACAGTTTAAACCACAATCCTTAAGTTCCATCGTTCCGGGGAGTAAGCGAGCAGCACACGGACCGAGTTCCCTTTCCCGTGCAAACCTAACTGCGGCTATTACTCGGCTGGCACAGTCTCTGCTCATCGATAGTCAATTTGCCATTTCGTGGTATGTTACGTGTACCTCTTCGTTTCGTCGAACGATACACGGGGTACCGGAAGTTCAAGAAGTTCAATCGATATCATCCCCGCCGTACAGTTACCTTACGATGCTGTGACCGATTCCGAGATCCAATTTCAGATGGGGAAAATCATTTTTATCCTACCACGGATCTTTCATTTCTTCCATGAATCGCTCGAATTAGGCCTATAATCGATCCTACAATCGGATTTATTAATACGAACATAATCAGGGTTAGCTTTCAATACATATGAAAACCTTTCGTTAATACATATTACATATGTATCAATACATATGAAAAATATTTGTCAAAAGATGAAAATTATTTAAAATTAATTTAGATTGTAGTATAATAGTTTGAGGTTATAGAAATGTATAAAATGAGAGAAGTCAATGGATATTTTCGAGAATTGAAAGATAAATCTGGTAACTATCTGATGAAAAATATAGGACTTTAAAATGTGGCATAGAGAAGGCGCCATTTAGGGTAGATACGTTCCTGGGGACAGATGTATGATAGAATGAAATATTATCGTGTAGCTATTAGTTTACGTCGTATAATAACGAGGATGAAGATAAAATTGCTTTTGAATACCCCATCGGATCAACGGTCCCGAGGAAAATTTAATAAAGCGAGAATTTTCTCTGTGCGTTGGAAGTTAGGAGCCCCGGGTTCTCCCTTTTTGTACTTGTACAGGGTGCTAATTATTACTTTTCGCGTGTGAGGAGGGCACTACGATACACGATACGCGTTGAAATTTTAACGATACACATCACCGAGCCCAGTGTTTCGTTAACAAAGGAAGGACCGCAACCGATTCACGTTCTCCCAGAATGCGCCCACGAGAGTTTGAATTATCGAAGTTTAAGGGATGCGAAGGGTCTGTCGGTTCAAACGATGCAACGTTACCCTTCGTTTATACGAAAAAGAGAATTATTTCTGGACGAGGATGTGCGTTATATTCACTTTCGCGATTAAAGGGTATATCAAATTGACGTCGAAGTCCTTTCTTTCGGAGCACGACGGTCGCACTATCGTCGAACGACTCCGCATCATTGAACTAAACTTTCTTCCCATTGACTAAACTACCCTTAATGGCTTATAGAAACTTTCGCGATATCACCGTACGGGAAATTTCAAACGTTCTTTTAAGTGACCGAACTTTTATCGTGACCGGCCCGCTAATAGACGATAAAGTTGCACGACTTTAGAAAATCTGAGTGGCCACAGTACCATTCAAACGGATGACTGATATTGATATCGTGTCGTATGGTATAATGACGTGGAACTGGCTGATGACAGGTTGTCACCAGATCTATTAGTAACCTTATTCATACGTTCACTACGTTGGCCCTTCACCTTTTATTTATGTATGGAGACTCTTGTTATGGAACCTACTTTTCGCGTAATTGGAAGAGCTACGGATTTCGGAATTTGGTTTAAGGATTTCGAAGCTTAACGATTTATAGATTCGGGAATTTTAGGACTTTAGGAATTGGGGATTTGGGGATTTAGGGAATTGGTAGTTTAATAGTTTATACATTTGGGAATTTAATAATTTCCTGAACTTTGGGTTTTTGGAATATGGGGATTTAGGGAATTGGAAGTTTAATAATTGAGAGATTTGCGAATTTAAGGATTTCTTGAACTTTGGGTTTTTGAAATTTGGGGATAAGGTGTAGTGAGGATTTGAGGATAGGAGATTTGGGGATTTAGGGAATTGGAAGTTTAATAATTCAGAGATTTGGGAATTTAAGGATTTCTTGATCTTGGAGTTTTTGGAACTTGGGGACGAGGGTTGTGAGGATTTGGAGATTCAGAGATTTAGGGAATTGGAAATTTTAATAATTCAGAGATTTGGGAATTTAAGGATTTCTTGAACATGGGGTTTTTGGAATTTGGGGATAAGGTGTAGTGAGGATTTGAGGATAGGAGATTTGGGGATTTAGGGAATTGGAAGTTTAATAATTCAGAGATTTGGGAATTTAAGGATTTCTTGATCTTGGAGTTTTTGGAACTTGGGGATGAGGGTTGTGAGGATTTGGAGATTCAGAGATTTAGGGAATTGGAAATTTTAATAATTCAGAGATTTGGGAATTTAAGGATTTCTTGAACATGGGGTTTTTGGAATTTAGAGATGAGGATTTTGAGGATTTGGGGGTAGGAGATTTGGGGATTCAAGGAATTGGAAGTTTAATAATTCAGAGATTTGGGAATTTAAGGATTTCTTGTGCCTGAGATTTATGGAATTTGGGGATGAGGGTTGTGAGGATTTAGAGATTTGTAGAGATTTGGAAGTGTAAAAATTTGGAGATTTAGGGAATTGATTAATTATGGATTTGCAAGTGCGAGATTGTGGAGATTTAGGGATTTGAGTATTTTAGGGATGTGGAAGTGCGAGAATTTGGGGATTAAAGTTCTGTGTATTTACGGATTTGGACGTACGAGAGTTTTGATATATGGAAACTTGGGTATTTGATAATTTGGGGATTTAGTAGTACGGAAAGTTGGACAGTTGAAGATTTAGGACCTTGGATATTTGGAAATTTCAAATACTGAAAACTTGGAAATATTGCAATTTGAGGATCCTTTAAGAAATTTAGGAATCATGAAATTTCGAAACTTGGGAATTTGGAAAATCTTTGGAAACTTGAAATTGAAAAAATCTGCAAATATAAAAATGAGGAAATTTTTAAATATGAAAATTTAGAAATATAAATTTCATCTGATACACTGGTAATATTCGTCACGTTTATTTTAACAAAAGAAGAAAAACATTTTTAGTAGCATGTTGAAATATTTGTGGGATGATGTGAACCAGTGGAACCAAAAATATGTCACTCACCGATCGTTGAATGCGCCGCTGTATCCACAATTCAGCTTGGAATGCAACCAAGGTTGACCAGTGCTTGATCAATTCTACTGTCCACGATGTAACTTGCGTCCAACTTCGCAACAGGGAGATCCTCTTTCACCAATTACTGCGCTGTTCTCAAACAAGTTTCTCGTAAACCAAAGAACAATGCAATTTCGTACGGTATTATTCTTATTAATTAATTTTGATAATGCTCGGTGTCTCTTTTGTGTCAGAACTATAGAAATGAGGTTTGATCAACTTGGAAAATTCAGAGCTCCGACATTTTCGTTGTATTGATTGATGTTTGGCGATTTGAAGAATTGAGAATTAGGCATTTTGGGATTTTAGGATTTGGAGATTTTGGGATTTGGGGATTTTGGAACTTGGGGATTTCGAGAATTGGAGATTTGGAGGTTTGGAGATTTGAAGATTTGGAGATTTGGAGATTTGGAAATTTGGGAATTTGGGAATTTGGAGATTTGGGGAATTGGGGATTTGGAAATTTGGGGAATTGAAGATTTAGAGATTTGGGGGTTTGAGGATTTGGATATTTGAGAATTTCAGGATTTGGGAATTTGATGATTTAGAGATTTGGGGGTTTGAGGATTTAGAGATTTGGAGATTTGGAGATTTGAACATTTGAACATTTGAAGATTTGGAGATGTAAAATGATGGAGATGCAAATCTATGAACTGACAATTCAGAAATTTCTGAATGTCACTATTTAGGAATTTGAGCATGTGAATACTTGCAAGGTTAAAAATTTGAATATTTGTAAAACTACTAACTTTTGGAAATGAGACTTAAAAAATTTTGTAAAACGTTCAATTTGAAAACTAAAATGTCTAAATTTTTAATTCCTAATGTTTGGTATCCTACATTCTCTATAATATATTCTACATATACAATCGAAGAATATCGATGCACATTTTCGAACGTACAAATACATTATCCCTAAGGGAAACGGCTATATAACAGAAGTAAGTTCTACGATTCATCGCAACGGTATTAATCTCGGCAAGATTTAATAGCGATCGAAGTAACATTAAACCATCGTGTGTATCCAGTTGGTTCTAAACTCCTGAAAGTTGTTGCTTTCGCTATGGCCGTGCACGTCGATAGTCAATCGTTATTTCCTGCCTTTCGGTGCGTTAACGAAGAGGAAGGAGTATAGAAGCATGGAAATGGGGGATAAAAGGAATGGGGAAGGAAACGGGAAAGTGAACTGCAGTTGCACTTTCCCAGATCACTGAAAGCGGGCAAATGAATATGCTACAAAGAACCTTCCTAACTGCCATAAAGTTAAATTTTGTGCACTGTAGAAAACAAAATTTCCTTTTAACATTTAGCTGCCAACCTCGTTGGAATAACTATCCTCTCGTCTTTTGTTTCTGAAGTACAATATATAACATATTCACCGTATGGGTGTTTTTTGGAAAGATGACTATATTTCTTTTTTAGGAGTTTAGGTATATTTGAAAATTTGAGTGTTTGGGGATTATGGAAATTTGGGAATTTGGAGATTTGGGGATGTAGATATTTAGGGATTTGGTGATTTGAGGATTTAGGGATTTAGTGATTTGGGCTTGTGGGAATTTGAGGATATGGGGATATGAGGATGTGGAGACTTGGGAACATGGGGATGTGAGGATGTAGAGATTTGGGAATTTGGAGATGGAGGATGTGGGGATTTGGGGATTTGGGGATTTGGGAATTTGGGGATGTGGGGATTTGGAGATGTTGGGAATTTGGGGATATGGGGATATGGGGATATGGGGATATGGGAATATGTGGATCTGGAGATTTGGGAATTTGGGAATGTGAGGATGTGAGCATGTGAGGATTTGAGGATGTGGAGATTTGGGAATTTGGGGATGTGAGGATTTGAGGATATGGAAATTTGGGAATTGGGGGATATGTGGATGTTCGTATGTGGAAATTTGGGGATGTGTGGATTTGGGGATGTGGGAATGTGGGAATTTGAGCATATGGGAATTTCGAGACGTGGGGATTTATATATATAAACTTGTGTTTGGAGAGTTGGGTATTTGGCAATTTAAGAATTTGGAAATTTAGGAAGTTGGTAAGTAGGGAATTTGAAAGTTTGTAAATTTAAGAACTTAAGGATATCGGAATTTGAGAATTCGTAAAAGGGATTATAGAAATTAAAATGCTTAGTAATTTGGAAATTGGGAAAGACTTTTCATCGTTGGAATCGAAATAATAATTCTTACGTCTTTATTCAAGAAATTGTTAACATTATGCCAGTATTTGTAGATGAATTCAGAAAATTTTGTAAGGCAGGGAAACGATTTCATATTCCATTTTCAATTTTCATTTAGGAAGAAAAATGCCACAACCCGTAACTTTCGCGTTCATTAAACTGTCTGCCTTACTCGTAATTAAAAGAAACACAAATTGCGCGAGGTGTTCAACAGGTACCAAGTGTTTCTTTTATACATATAATTTCCTCTGTATGTATATTTAAATGAAACGAAGTGTAGTGCATTGCTGTTGTAAACAGTCACTCATATTTTGATGTATAATTGACTATGGAAGTTAGAGATCTAGAAATATTAGAATATGTAGATCTAAGATATTGGGATATTGGGATGTAAGGATATGCATGTTTTGGAATTTGGGGATATGGTGATCTAAAATTGTAGAGATCCAAAATGTGGTGATCTGCAATTGTAGGGACCTGACATGTGGTGATCTAGAATTATAGGGATGTGGTAATCTAGTATGTGGTGATCTATAATTACAGGGATCGGAGATGTGGTAATCTGAAATTGTGGGAAACTGGAATGTGGTGATCTAGATCGAGTTGACTTACAGACATGGGAATGTACGAATATGATCCAGGGATGTGTGGATCTACACATGCAAGGAAACAGAGATGTGGTTAACCAGCCATGTGGAGGTACAACAGTATAAAAATATACAAAACATTGCAAATATACGTATAAGTAAAGGACCTAAACATGCTTCTATAAATAGATGTTATAGATAAATGTTACTGATGTAAAAAAGTGCAAGTTGATTATACATTGGCAACAGAACAATGATACATTCGCCAGAATGATGCGAATACCATAGGCTGTAAAGTCTAGACTATAGACACACATACATACATATGTACCTATAGTATCCAGCTCCTCTACATTAAACCACGTTTTCCATTCGAGAGCGTTATGGTGGTCGACTATCGCAGACAGTGTTAAAATCGATCGAGATACCTACTTAAGTCGTATTAACCGAATGCCTGATTCGCTAGATAGTTTGAATGTGGTATTTAGCCGCGGCTGCAGCAAGTGTACCATGTAAACTGGCCTAATGGAGGTGTGCTACGGTCCTGGAGAAGTGTGTAGGCATTATCCATCGGTCGGTGTTCGAATTGCAGTCGAATCGAATTACGAGTTAGTAACAGTTTGTCACGGGTTTTGCCGGGGCACGCTTGCCCATCTGCTCTTTGACCCATTTGCTAATTTCGAACGGGCTACGTTCTGGCCATCTCCGTGCCGCGGAAGATCGATCCTCTAATACCCGGACAAACTTAAAAAAAACCGTCGAGCTGTCTCTGTTAAGTCGAAAGATTTGTGTTGCTTAGTTAGGGCGGAGGTTGCTTGTTCTTGCGGGGCAAAAACGAGCAGCTCGACAGAGGTAAATCCGGTGAGAAGATTAGCTGAATGCAAAAGAACTGGCGAACTAAGAAGCTTCCGACAGTCGGAGGGATTCGATCAGAGTGCTCTCCTCGAATGTGTACACTGCGGGGCATGAGAAACTTTTCTAGGGAAAATGGCGACGTGTGAGGATTCTCTACCATTCGTTTCTGAGTGGTACATTTTCAGATTTGAATATTTTGGGCATTTGGGAAATTTCGGGGTTGTATGGATTTGGATATTTGAGAATTTGGACAGTGTGCAGAGTTGAGCATTTGGGAAGATGAAAGTTTGACGAAGTTGTGGGAATTGGAGACTGGGGAATTTGGGAATTTCAGGATTTGAGTATTTGGGAACTTAGGGATCTGGGGATTTGAGGATTTGGGAATTACGGAAGTTGGGGATTCATGGATTTGGAAATTTGGGAATTTGGGGATTTGGGGATGTGGGGATGTGGGGATGTGGGGATGTGAGGATGTGGGGATTTGAGGGCTTTGGGGATGTGAGGATTTGGAGATGTGGAGATTTGGGGATTTGACGATGTTGAGATTTAAGGATTTAGGGATTTGGTGATTTAGGGGTTTGGTAATTTAGGGTTGTGGGAATTTGCAGATATGGGGATATGGAGATTTGGGAATTTGGGGGTGTGAGGATGTGGAGATTTAAGGATGTGGGGATGTGGGGATTTGGGAATGCGGCGATGTGAGAATGTGGGGATTTAGGGATCTAGTGATTTGAGGATTTGGGAATTAAGGAATTTGAAGGTTTGAGAATTGGGAACCTGAGGAATTTTGAAAATTTAAAGGATGCAAACGCAAATTTGCGGTTTAGCTTGATAAAAATTAGAAAAAAAGTCTAACTACAAAAATTAGAAGATTTGGAAAATGGGGAATTTAGGGAGTAAGAGTAAGTTTATGGAATTTGGGAGTAGGGACTATGTAGATATCTAAGAAACCTAGGGAATTTGAGAGTAACAAAAATGTAGAAATCTGAGGAACCTAGAGAATTTGAGTTCGGATACATGGAACTCTAGGGAATCTAGGGAAATTTTAATAATTATTGAGTTTTTAATATTTTTCAAATCGGCAAGTCTAAAAAATTGAAAGTTTAAATACATGAAAATTTGACCAACAGAATTTGAATATTTTAAACATACAAATTACTAAAAAGAGAATTTCTAGTTCGACTAAAAATTTGAAAATTTCAAATGCGCAATTTATATCTCCCAAAATGGGAAGCAAGTGGTCCCGTTGTCGCACAATTGTGCTTAACCAAAGGTAGTCTACATTTCCCCGGAGTGTCCCGTTTTTAAGTGAACGTGTCAGGGATAGGAGGCAGTACGGAACAAGGCGTAAAGACACAGAGGCAGAAGCCAGAAGAAGGTGGAAACTCGTAAGTAATAGCTCCGACAGCAAACCTGGTAAAATGAACGGATAGACGATGCCATGGAACGACTCTTATTTCCTTTCGCGCTTCAGAAGTCAGGATAGCGAAGAAAAAAGAGCCAGAAAGTAGAACGGAGATAGACATAGAGGTAAAAAAAGGAAGAGAAGGACGTACGTTGGGTATAGTATGGTATATCCATGCGAGACAGCGTGCACGTGTGTGTGTGTGTGTAGAAGAGACGAGTTACGTTTTTCCTTTTTTCTTTTACTTTCTTTTTCGCCTACATATCTTCGTACCCTCTTACCGGGGCGTTCCCTGTTGTACTGCTGTGGGGTGTCGGTTAAGCTTCAACGTTTAAGACCTTCCAAACAGACTTCGAAGCTTTCTAGACGCACTTTACGTGCACTGGAACAACCGTTCCCACGTGTAAAACGCTATTTCTCTCTTTTATTTTTTTGTTTTATTCGACCCGATAACGTTAGCGAGCTTAGGGGGGTACTCCCGTTTAGTGGGACTGTTACGTTTTCTACAATTAAAAATTGATCGACCAAGGAGTTTGGAATTTGTTTTACTGCTTTGTTCGCTTTCCGTGAAAGCGCAGTGAAAAGTGTATGCAATTACCTTTATTCTACGTCGACTAACAAAGTTATGGTACTTTACGACTATGTAGCGGATCTTCATCGGAATATAATTCTAGGGATATTAAACTCTAGGTATATTAGGACTCTGAGTAATTAGAATATATCGGGATATAAGACATAGAATATAAGGCTATAAGGATACAAGAATATAAAGATACTGGATATAGGGATATAAAGGTAAGGATATTAAAATCCAGGGATCTTCAGATATTAGAATCTAGGAATCAAGATATCTTTGCAGGACATTGCGATCTACAGAGATACTAGAATTTAGGATTATTGGGATATAGGGATATCGGGGTCTAATACTTTACTTGATCGAGATCAGGATCTAGAGATTTGCGAACAGAGGATATCAGGGTCTAGATATCAAGGTTCAAGGATATTGTGTCTTAGGAATATCATGGTCTAGGGATATCGGGATAATTGAAATCTAGGGATTTCTGGATGTAAAGATGTCAAGGTGTATCGGAGTTTTGGAATATCTGCATCTAGAAATATCAAAGTTTGAAATATTCTTTATCGATATTAGGATCTAAGAATATTGGGGTCGCAAGAATATTCGCCTATAGGGATATTGTGATCTAGGGACATTAGTGCTTAGGATTAGTAGGATCTAAGGATATTAGGGATCAGTATTAGTAGGATCTAGGGGTCTTGGTATATTAAGATCTAGAGAAGGTTATAGAGATGAGGTTATGGGATGAAGTGATATGGGATCATGAGTATTAAGATTTAGAGACTAGGATTCAGTTATATAGAGTCGTAGGTATCAGGAGGTTTAGAGATATAGAGTGCGTATCAAGAGATTCGGAGATACAGAGACCATAAGTACCTAGGGATTTAGAGACGTGGAAACAAAGATATTTAACCTAATATGTTATCTTGAAAATCTATAAATCTAATAAAGTTCCGCCATAATAAAAGTCAATTTGATCTCAATTTTACAAAAGATACAGAGACCATAAGTACCTAGGGATGTAGAGACGTAGAAACAAAGATATCTGACCTAATATATTATCTTGAAAATTTATAAATCTAATAAAGTTCAGCCATAAAATCAAATTGACCTCAATTGTACAAAATTACATCGGATTCTTGAGTGTTCTCGCATATATTATTTAAAGTATGCTCGCTGAATAAAATTAACAAGAATATGCGGTACAAAGTATCGATCAAATACCCTACCGAAATATTTTGTGGAATTACCGAAAATGATCAGAAAATTTCAGCGCATTAAACCGAGCAACTTTTGAAACAGGAATATGTGTTTCGTATATTCTGTTCGTGTAGTTCCACGTCGAGTGCAGCGGAATATCGGTAAGCGGCCGGTAATTATTCATGGAGAGTTCATTTTACACGATATTCAGACGAGCAGAGTTTATGCTGAATCAAAGACGCTTTTGGTACTCAAACCATGTCCAGTTTCCTTCGTGTCAGAAGTGACCAACAGAACGGCTCATTGGATGCCTCTTAGGGGCTGAGAGCGAACGATAGAGAGCGAGAGAGAGACAAGGTACTCGTTGTCTGTTATTCTCTCGGTAATACAGCATGCAATTCTCGTTGCACGCGTTTATAATACTCTGTGCATACACTTTGGATAGACGTGCAAATGTATGCTTGCCGCGGAAATTGGTGTTTCGATGTTTAATTTGCTATAGTACAGTTAATGACGGATATTCAAAAGATCATGCGATACCCTGTTTTGCTGTTTAATTATATTCACGTTCCTGATAAATGGTACCGTTCAAAATATCCGCGTTTACACATTGATCACAATGCCGGCAGGAAGTTTAGAAATTCTTCGTCGAATAATAGTTAATTACCGTATGAAACGCGATTATATTATTAGGTTGATGTACATATTAAATCGCTTGATTTCGGAGCCGTCCAAACTTTGACATGATTCGATGACATGCTGGTATTGTGAAATAACAATGCTACATTAATTTGATACTCGAAGTTTACTGCAGGCAACCTTATTCATTAATCATTTTATGTTCTTTAATTGGTCAGTATTACAAATATTCATCGAAAATGATTTTCTGCAAACTTTAAACTTTATATTTAATATTATACTTGACAGATATGTTTTGATTTACAAAATTGTTAATTTTTTGTCATAAAGATTTTTTTATAAGGAGAATCGGGACTTCAAACTTGTCCTAAAGAATTTAGGTCAAAACACCCATGTCTCAGTATTTTGCAGACTACGAATTATTTACAAAGATATTAAACAAGTTAAACAAGTCTATTAAAACAACGTTATTTTATTAATGTATTTTGTTTGCAATAACAATACTTCATATTAAATTGTACATATCTAATAAACGAATAATTAATACAATTACATAAAAAAATATAGAATACTGTTTCAAAAAGATAAACAAGGTTATAAAAAAAAGGGGGAAAGTGCATGAAAAGTAGGAACAAAAAAAAAAATAAAAGAATATTAACCGTAACAGGATTTGAACACTCGGAATTTTCGTTCCTTGGTTCGAGTACGAATCCGTTACGTATTTCATGAATATTCAACATTATTCTTTAAAAATGCATAAAATGATTAAAAATTGCAAAGAGATTCGAGTAAACTAATTAGAAAACAGATCGATTGCCAACGATATTTAATCAAACGTAGACACAATAGTGTAACCACCTGCATGACGATGAAACGTGTATTTACCAACGGGTCAGCTGTTGCAATTTCCACTAGGATTAATTGTACCACTTTGTAGCCTAAACAGTTCCCTTTCTTTTCTTTCTTTCCATCCGCGAAACCGTGGTAACGTCACAAATTACAGCCCTCGGTCCACGCGAAATATTTCCCGCAACAATTTCCTTTCTCGGATTCGCTGCACGAAAGTGTAATCGCTAAAAGCTTTTTCCCCGTACCTTGTCGCCGTTACGACGTTGCCCTTCTGTAAATATTGTAAAAACAACGAAAAAAAAAAAGAAGAGGTAATAAAAAGGTGGCTACCGGCTCTGATGGCCACCACTCGACTGTCCCGTATATTCGGCTAAAAAGCGGGAGTTCCAGTGAAACGCGATGCACTTTTCGCGGGACTGTTTAACGCGAATATGTATGCATGTCGGGCGTCGTGGTTCACAGCGTAGATGGTGTGGTAATTTTCCTACAACGCGATACACGTACGCAGGAGAGAGAGGCACAGGCAAATTTTTAAAGGTTTATATAACTTCGTAGCTGGCCGTGCACTTTCATTTTGTACGGTCTCGTCCGACACACGATGCGAATCCGTCACTGTCATCGGCCTACACCCTGTTTATCATACGCGAATATAAATTGTTTTTAGCATTTCAAACGATTTTAATCGATTCGCGCGCGGCTTTTTAATATCTTGCCACGGGGATGGAATTTATGAACTTATCATTTTAAATGTACATTTCCACCTCCGTATATTTTGCTATAATTAAACGTATTTAAATAAAGTGCAGTTTTTGATTTGTATAGAATTTCGAAACCCCGAGGTGCTATATCAAAGTACAAAATTCCTTGGCTCCAAAGTTCTTTCAGCCTTAAAATCCATAACTTGCAAAGGTCACAAAATTCCAGAGACGAGTAGCTCGAGATTAATTCAGAAGAAAACAGTAAGAATACACTATTAACAGTGTCCCCTCTACCGCCATTTTGTTTACCTTAACGGTGCTCCTTTTTCCTACGCACGCAAGATTAATTTAGAAGAAATCAGTAAGAATTAATATACTACTAACAGTGTCTCCTCTACCGCCATTTTGTTTACGATGCTCCTTTTTCCCACGCACAAGCAGCCAATTACAAGTCCTCTCACGATCCAGTTTCATCTGAAACAAAATAATCATCGATCGGTAAACATGAAATACTCCGAGTTTACATTCGTCCCTTCGCGATGTCTGAGGGGGTTATTTAACTTAAATGCGTCAGTTGCAGCGCAATTTTCGGCAACGCAAAGAGAACGTGGCTCGAAGTCATAAAGGGCAGACTTCGGACCGAGTGAAATTTTCATTTGACGACTGGCCGTGTACATATACACGTGCATACATACGATACATAGATGGAAACGTTTAGGCTAGTGCAGGTGTGTCGTGGTGTGATTCGTGAGTGTGCGTATCGCATGAGTTCGGTTGAGGTGGGGTGTCGGTGAGAATACTCGGCGGAGGGTTGAAACTGAAAAGGGAAGAGCAGAGGCAGGAGGCACCCACTATTCGAGTATTATTGCGGTGCTGGCTGCACGAGGGTGAGGATGGGATATATCAACGGTTGGCGTTTATGTGGCGACCAACTGTCGAGTTAATATTCACGTGATTCGGGTTTGACCCCTTCTCCGTGCCCGTTTCCGTAGAAGACGTCGCGAAACTCTTGACCTCCTGCTCTCTCTTTACCTTCTGACAAAGCTCCACTCTCATCCCCTTCACTTTAATGAGCTTTTGCACTTCGACAGATCATGATATTACACATTTCTCCTCTTTTATTATGAACACAAATTTTACTCGAACATCTTCAAAATTTCGTCGAAAAATGACGCTGCATTTCGATTACTGTGCAAATATTGTATGCTCGTCTTGAACGTTCTCGAGAAAGACGGCTTTAAAGATTTCATGGTGTTCTATCTTCTATTAAACACCTTTGAAATATTTTCAACTTTATTATAAAATATTAACCTGATCGTTAAATTGTAATAGTTTTTAATATTTAAAAATAGGTATTTCATTTTGTAATACTGTCTTATGTTTTTATACAAAAGACGGATGTTATAAAATGTAACCCATAGAGTATGAAGCGAGAAATCCCAGCTTGCGTCTAATGCGCTTTATGGTAAATACAGCCCTGTTTGAATAAAGCAAAAGGTAAAATACGGTAGCGTAAAAGTTACGTATAAAAACGTACGAACACGTTGCAGCAACTGTTAAATTATTTACAAAAGGAATGAAAAATAGGATGGTTCTAAATAGGACAATCCTGAATAGAGTAAACATTAATGAACAATTTTTATGTAACTCTAAATAAGAATTGGTAAATGATGTAAATAATTCTAGATAGAATGATTCTAACTAGAGTAAGTAATACTAAATAGAGTAAACATTAATAAAGAATTTTTATGCAACTCTAAATAAGAATTGCTAAATGATGTAAATAATTTTAGAAAGAATGATTCTAACCAGAGTAAGTAATACTAAATAGAGTAAACATCAATAAAGAATTTTTATGTGACTCTAAATAAGAATTGCTAAATGATGTAAATAATTCTAGATAGAATGATTTTAACTAGAGTAAGTAGTACTAAATAGAGTAATTCTAAATACAATAATTCTAAACATAGTAACACTAAATATAGTAATTCTGAATATAGAATTCTAAATAGCGTGAGTAATTCTAAATAGAGTAACACTAAAAACAGAACAATCCTAAATATAGAATTATAAATAGTGTAAATAATGCTGCATGGAGTAATCCTAAATATAGAATTTTAAATAGTGAAAATAATTGTAAGTAGAGTGATTGTATATAGTATAAGAAATTGTGAATAGAGTGTATCTAAATAGAATATTATTAAAAGATGGTATTGAAAATTCTGTTACAGTACGTATGGCGTATGGCTTGTTCTGTGGTATGGCATCGCGGGACATCGTTCTGTGCTTCTTTCTCGCCGCCTTCCTGTATTCGAGTTTTGGTAAGAAATCAAATGAGATATTGCCGTCTCCCGAGGACCCTTCAACTCGATCGCGAGAAGTGGATGCAAGTGAAACAAGTTTGAATCGTTCGGAACACGGACGGATAAAAGTTACAAGTTTTTTAATCCCTGCAAAATGATAGGAATGAATCTCACCCGTTGTATCCGTAATAGCATCGTGCCCAGTACACCTTTTCTCTCCACGCCACGTTTCTTTGCTCCACTTTTCGGGAAGAATCAAATAAAACGCCCCTGAAAGCACTATCGGAAGTATCCAGCTTCCGTAAAAGCATTCCCGCGTGCAGCTACCAGGCCAGAAATTACAACAGCGTACACGGCTAAACATTACAACCGACTTTTTCTCTCGAAATATATTTGATATCCAATTTCTTTCTCTCCGTTCTCGTACGGTTATGTGCAACAAAATAGTATAATGTTTCTCTCGATTACACTCTAACTTCTTTTTCTTCTGCATATACCATTATGGTTATTTAATCTTTCTGACCCGACATCGCACAGTGAAAAGACAGTGTCAAAAATAAACATTTACGAAGAATCTTTATGCATACGTATAGTACGAGTGGATAAATTACTATTGATTTTCGATTGTGCAGATAAATATTGTGTTACGTACTTTCTTGATAAATAAACGCTGTATTTATGGTCAAAATGTATTCCTATAAAAGTAAGCTGACTATAACTTCTCATATCGAATGGTTTAAAATTCAAATAAAATGTTAGTCACGCAAAATAAGTTATTTTTTTTATAAATGCATTAGTTGAAATAATTTATTATTTCAAATTATTTTTTATTTGGTGAAATGTCCCCAAATCTGGCACATATATTCAAACATTTAAGTGCTATAAATTGTTATCCTTTGTTTTTATTATATTTCATATTCGTTATTTTATTTGATCCACAAAAAATGTCTATGCTATATGTGATTAAAACAGTAATAGGAAAAAAGTGGATAAAAATTTATAATTGTTTAGAAGGTTAATATAATTTATACGTACATAACAAGATTTCTATTAACCGCATAAAGCTTTGGGTCAGAATGGTTAATAAGGCGCCGTAGTTTGCGTCGCTCATGGTGATACGGTTAATAAACACCCTGGTTACGGGAGAGCTCTTTTTCTTTTCCCTTTTTTCCACCCCCGAGGTCCACGTGCCGCGCGACAAAAAGCGCATCAACGAGGAACAGAAACGAATCTGAACGGCTGACAGGGAAAAAAGAAATATTACCCCATAACTTTGCTCGCGAACAGTTACCATGAATCTCTATAAAGCAACACGCGCGCTACTACCGACTAGATTAACCTACGCGTTAAGAGAGATGTAAAGATTAAAAAATAAGGGAAATAAAAAACGAGAATAAATCAATACATAACCGAATAAATCAATATACGGACGAATGCGGGTGAAATGAAAACGTATGTCTTTTTCCGGCGAGTCCGCGTAAGTTGTGGATGTTTTTAGAGGAAATAGAGGTTAAACTGATTAAATGCAAAGTTGCCGGATCATTAATCGTGGAATCGTTAATTACACTGGCATAGGTCAAGCGATGCCAAAGTCCGAGGTCCAGCCCGAATTTCTAGCACCTCTGGAGAACCATACGGTCACTCAAGGTCGTGACGTCTCCTTCACCTGCGTCGTTAATCATCTTCAATCTTACAAGGTAATTGCATCTACGTGTTGCCGTAATTAGTAAGTCGATTAAGGGCAACGCTTCGGAAATCGTAAGTAGTGGACCGGAATCGTATTTTCCTAAATATAATCGTTAATATTGTTGCAACAGGTCATTAACACCTGCACTTTGTTGCATGTGGAAATTTCTTGTTTTGTTACGGAGACCTCTGACGATCAATATGTTTTCATTTCGGGGTTATCAAAACATTTAGAAACATATTGTCATGTTTTGATGAACATATTGATGATACAGAAATATTATTAATGGTACCGACAAAAACACGTTGATTTGAGAATTTAAGACCTTGAGAATTTGAAAATCTTAAAACTTTGTGATCAATATTGATAATACTGAAATATTGACAATCAGTATTGATCTTTTGAGGTGTCCATAAATAAATTACAAATTTTACAAACAATAAAATTAAAATCTTTCTATGATCTTAAAATCTTGCAAAGTTGCAATATTATATCATGTACCAATAAGCAAACTAAAAGAATTTGATTGCTATCACAACATCAACGTCCAAAAACATTTTTTCGAACTCAAAAAAAATTGTGCAACAAAGAGTTAAGGTTATGAAATAACAAGGTTATACGAAATAACAAGGTTCTACAAAACTATCGTAACAATTATGAAGTATTGATTTTGTACGAAAAAAAGGAAAATAATCCATGTTGCACATGCGGCACCCTACACACAATTTTTTACACAGCAAAACGTCCCGTGCAACAATTCACGGCAATCCCTTTTGATTATATTCGTCAAAACGGAAAAAAGAAACAAGAATTAGTTCGTTAAAATGCATATTTCTGAGTCCTTCCAGGCACGTACAATTTTTCTTTAGCTCTGACAGTTTGAGAGATATTCTAGCTTGTAATTTTTAATTGTCTACACTGCTGAATCACATTTGGACAATTAATGAGTGGCAACCGTCATTAATTAATAAGGAGAGTAATCGATGCTGTCATAACCAAGAACATAATTAGTTCAATAATCATTAATCACGGAATAACTACATCTTCGATTGTAATTGAACTAATACATTGTAGCCTTCATGACTCAGTAAAATTGCTTTCATACAATTTTTTTGTTTACTATTTAATTGACTAACAATTAAATCGCTTATAAGAATCAGTTATAATCACAAGATAACTTGAATTTTGTCCGATGAAAATTTACAAGATCCACTAACAAGGGATGCAACTGATTACGTAATAAATTCAATCAATTTTTCGTACCTATCTTTATAAACATTCATAAAATTTCATAAATACACAGGCAAGGTTTGTTCTATAGATTTTGCATTGAAAATGTACAGAATGCAATTACACCCCTATAAACATTTAACGCTAAAATATTTATAAACAGAGAGAAGGTTAATTGGATATATAAAACATTCAGCTCTCGCAGTGTTTATTTATTTTATTCTTGCATGGACAACGCCCTTTGTCCGATATATTAATACGAGTTCAATATACAACAGGGTATGTTGATAACGGATAATGTCCCCGGATTGCGTTTAATAAAATGATTAAAAAGAGGATATGGTGAAACAGACGTGGCATGTCGATTATGAAAGTACATACGTGTGCACTTTCATCGGTTCACACCCAGTTTCTGTCCAGAACTCCTTGTGGGACAGACCTGCCGAGTAATTCACTTTCGAGAAGAAGTCCAAGTTTGATTGCGCGCTCGAATCGACAATCGCTTCTATCGCGAGATGAAACGTTCTTGGCGCGTGTTCAGAGGATTTCGTCCTGGTGGATTCAAAGGATGGAGAAGGAGTACGTAGAAGTGACAGAAGAAGAAGAAGTAGTGGTGGTAGTGGTAGATGAAGAAGTGGGAAAAGTGGAAGCATGGCGAACCGAATGTTACACCGAGCAAGGGAATATCCGGGGGAAAGAAAGGAAGTCCGAAAGAAGGGACATAAATCAGAGACGCTAATATAACGTGTAGCATGAATGGGCCTGATTTTACCATTCCACCATCCTTCTGTCTTCTTTCGAAGAATCTTATGATTTTTCTTCGCTGTTTAACATTTGGTCTCTCTTTAAATTCAGGGGTTGTATGCAGGTTTATCGGGGAAAAATGAACAATTTTAGGACTGAAATATTTTTTCATCATTTTTTGGTAGGGATAAAATTTTATTTTGGTAGGTATGTTGGTTCAACTGGGGCGATTTAATTTTTATTTTTACTTTCACAATTTTCAGTAGCGGAAATAGGGAGTTTGGAATTTTTTAATTTGGGGTGGATTATGAGATATTGGAAGTTTGGAGTAGTGGCATTTTGGGATATTGAATATTTGGAGTATTGGGACTTTGAAATATTGGGATACTGGGACTTTGCGATGTTAGGACTTTAGAATATTGGGACTTTCGTATATTGGGATTTTGGAATATTGGAACTTTGAGATATTATGATTTCGGGGTATTGGAAATTTGGGTTAACAGGATTTTGGAACATTGAATCTTTGAAATATTAGAACTTTGGAATAATGCTCTCAGAAAATCTAGGGCATTGGGATTTATAGATATTACAACGTTGGTGTATTCAGACTTAAAGGCAATGGAACCAGGCTAGAATTGCACGATCGACCTTAAAAGTTTGATCATTTTCTATCACTAGATCTATTACCTTACTATTACTTCATCTTAAATGCTCATCCTTATTCCTAAATAATTTTCGCCTGATTTGTCATACTTGTTAAAATAATTTCCTTGTTTACTTCCAATGTACCACCTCGTCTAAGACATTTTCTCCTAAAAGTCTTAATCCAAAACACTACTAGTTTATCATAAATACTCATCCTACATATTCCCAAGGAATTTCTGATTTGTCCCATTAATTTGTCAAAATAGTTTCCGTTTTCCCGCGCAGCATGACACTGAACGATTTAAACGTAACAAACTAAGAGAATGCTGGAGGTTTTCGCTTGCCTGGGTGCCAAGACTCCATTATGCTCGCGTCATATTCGCGGAGGAATTTCACGGTGGCGGACCAAGATTTCGCGAAATTTCCTCGACGGTAATCGTTTTAAACGTTTCGCAAAATCGATCGGTGTTCGCGCGGAACAATTCACATAGACGCGTCGATTCAATGTCACCTAACGTGAGAGATATAACAGATGCCGGGACACCCGTGGTGCTCGATTCGAGTCTGATTGTTTGCCCAAAGATTATTCCGCCAACAGGTATGCAGAATGATTCTGACGACTGAAGCGGCGAGCAGTCCATCAGCGTTATTTATGCACACCTTAAATTCCATTGCCGTTGGATCAAAAACCCCGCTTTTGTTCGTGATTTAAAAGCCCTTTCACCGGTTCAATAGAACCGTCGTTTGAAATACGACAGATCGAGCGGGCAGGAAGTATGTTCGTACAAACGAGACCGAGCCAGGAGGGAGGTGGTAAAGCACAAACCCGATTGGAATTTGAATCCTGGAATCCAATAACAGTGTTCATTGACTTGTGCCACGATTCTCAAGTAAACAATTACGTTTCAGGTACCAACCTACAAACGAATGTTCACATTTAATGTAATGAGCGTCCGTCATGGACGCTTTTTATCATAAGGAGCATTAGCTGCAACCTGGCACCTCCTATCGCACCCTTCTTCAAAATACCTCTCTTTCTTATCACGATATAAATAATTGTACAACAACGCGCTTATGTTCCGCGTTAAATTTACGTACATTGTGCTGATTGAATTACGTTGTAATTTAATTATCTTACGTAGTTATCTAACCGTGTTGCAATTTGGATTGTAGAACTCTGTCTTCTTAATTACTTCCGTTGCTAATTTTAATTTTTAATTTTGAGTGTAAGTGAATTTACGTTTATTTTTGTGTAGATATTATTTTATATTTACATATTATAATATTATTTTGTAGATATTATTTAACAGTTACTAACATGGTTCCTCCACCTCTTGTTACCATTCAGTTTGGTTACCTGTTGATTAGTAATTCTGATTTGATTACACTGTACTGTGCTATCTCCATTGTAATTGCAAAGTGCATTGTTATTCGATTGAATGAGAAATCCGAATTATGAATTACTGTGTAAGTGAATACTCCATGTTATTAAATTACTTGTATAATTATAATTTTAAATGTTTCAATTGAAACTATACAATTCAGTTCATAATAGATATTATGCATATAATATTTTAGGAAAAAGCAAAACTTCTTACTGTTTTTAAAACAATTTTATTCGTGAGTAGTTTAACACAATAATTTTAATCAAGACAGTTTAATATCTTGACATTTGAAATTTATAATTAAATCACAGTCATTAACAAATCTTATAATACAATTATTATTAACTAAAATGAAGTTGTTTGGTACTGCGTAATCATGTTCAACGTCTTCAAAATGGCGTCCGCAAATATAATCCCGCCACAATCGAAGCACTTAAATAAGAAAACACCGTAAACCTTTTATCTTACAAATTGTAACATTACATTGCCTTTTCTTCCCCTTTTATATCCAAGTAATGATAGTCTCTTTTCCGTTATCTTCGAAGAAACATATTTCGTTTCAAGCAAGAAGACAACGAAATTACATGCACCGTAACCTGAATCCGTTCTTCCCTCCATTTGTTTCTGCTGTTACGGAATAACATTTACATTTCGAGATTTAACAGTTGCATTTACCGTAAAATTCATGAACGCACGGGGCGAGAGAAAAATCACGGTGAAAAGAAATCTCGTGCAATCGTTTAAGGCACATAATATGCACGCGTAATTAATTCAGTGTTTATATTAGACTTGCGTTCGTAATATACGATGCATTCCTCTTTAATGCACGTGCAGTGGCGTATTAATGCTTCTGGAGGAACCACACAAAAATATAAAATGGAAGATAGATGATGGTTAATCTTTTTAAACTGTGGGGTTTTGTAAATTTGGGGACTTTTGAGTTTTGAGAGTCTTGTGGTTTTGGGATTTTGGGAGATTGTGACCCTGTAATTTTTTTATTTTGGGGTTTTGGGACTTTGGGGTTTTGAGACATTAGGGTTTTTTAGGACTTTGGGGTTTTGAAATATTAGAATTTCGTAATTTTAGAACCCTACAAGTTTTGTAGCTCGGTACTTAGGAATTTTTATATCTGGGGGTTTGGCCTATCAGAATTTTATAATTTTGGAACCATAGAATTTTTTAAATTTTGTACTTTGGAACAAATTTTGTTGACAAATCTCAGAGATTTCAAAAATCTAAAGCAATAGAATATTACAACTTTTGTCAAATTTGTGGATCTCAAATTAGAACTTCAAATTTTAAGAGCGTACAAATTTTGCAACATTAAAAACTTGAAACATTAAGACATCAGAAGCTAGAAATTTCAGAATTTTAAGATTGTAGGGTTTCGGGAAACTCAAAAGTTTGGAACTTTATACTCTGAGAAATAGTTAACGATAAATCAAGGAACGGAAAAGAATAGCACCATCCTCAAACAGATACTAATCTCAGCTAACGGTTAATCCCCCGTACACGAGTAATATCCTCGGCGAAAAAGAGACGGTAAGAGTTAAATATTCAATTTGTCGGAAGTTCGCGCCTTAGAGGTGAAAATTTCATCGAACGAAACGTTTCTTTCGAGATTTATTATTCATATCCGGTAACGACCGTACGGCCCGAGGGAAACCAGAAGAGGAAGAGTGTAATAAGAAGGGTGCCTTAACCGGATGGAGGTGTTCCTCAGGGAAGGTTTAACTGCTAGCTAATCAAGAAAGTAACCAAGGTACTAGAAGCGTTCAATAGACACTAAAGCACGAACCTCAACGATCAAGACGATCGGTCTCAGTACATTCGAGCTTGCAAGCGCATTATTCTTATTGTGCCTTTTGCCATTTGTGGACTTGGTTGATCTTGTAAGTGACCGTAATAGAGATATTTTGGTATCTATACATTTTTAAACATATCTCCTTTATTTATTATTCAATAACTTGCAAGTTGAGTTTATGTATATTTGAGCAGTTTCAATTTGTACGTGTCATAGGGTGAATTGATAGATCAACAGGTTATATGGCCACGAGTTATATGTATACAGTATAACATACAGTTATATACAGTAGTTGTAATTGTGAAAATGATGTAGAGGGAGGATTTGTTAGATGATGGTTTTTGATTGGTAGAGATAGAATTTAGAATTTCAGACATTGGAGAATTTGGGATTTTCAAGATTTGGGGTTTGAGAATTAGGGGAATTGGGAATTTAGAGAAATTAGAATTTGGGGTAGTTGGAATTTGGGGGATTTAGAATTTTGGGTAATTGGAATTTGGGGAAATTGGAACTAGGGAAATTTGAAATTTGGAGTAATTGGAATTTGGAGAAATTGGAACTAGGGGAATTTGAAACTTGGGGAAGTTGGTATTTGGAGAAATTGGAACTAGGGGAATATGAAATGTGGGGAAGTTGGAATTTGGGGAAATTGGAACTAGGGGAATTTGAAATCTGGGGAATTTGGAATTTGGAGAAGTTGGAACTAGGGGAAGTTGGAATTTGGGGTACTTGGAATTTGGGGAAATTGGAACTAGGGGAATTTGGAATTTGGAGAAATTAGAACTAGGGGAATTTGAAATTTGGAGAAATTGGAATATGGGGAAGTTTGAATTTGGGGAAATTTGAAATCTGGGGAATTTGGAATTTGGAGACATTGGAACTACGGGAATTTGAAATTTGGGGAAATTGGAATGTGGGGAAGTTGGAGTTTGGGGTACTTGGAATTTGGGGAAATTGGAACTAGGGGAATTTGGAATTTGGAGAAATTAGAACTAGGGGAATTTGAAATTTGGGGAAATTGGAATTTGGGGTAATTGGAATTTGGGAAATTTGGAACTCGGGAAAGACGAAATTTGGGAAATTTAGAACTTGAGAAATTAGAATTTAGGGAAATTGGAATTTGTGGAACTTGGAATTTGGGAGATTTGAAACTCGGGAAAGGCGAAACTTGGGTATTTGAAATTTAGGGAAGATGGAACTTGAGGAATCCAGAATTTGAAAAATAATAGAACTTAAGAAATTTAGAATTTATAAACGAAAATTTGGGGAATTGAAAAATTTGTGATATTAGGCTTTTGTAAAATATAGAACCTTGAAATTAAAAAATATTAAAATTTAAGAAATTCGAAAACCGTAAAATTCTGAAAGTTGTACAAACTGCAGCCTGACCTTACACAAAATAAATGCAGCACATATTTTGCACCTATCCAAAAACAATTTCTAGAATGCGTATACCTGCATTTAAATTTGAAACGTTCGAGCGCACACACGCCTTGTAATTGTCCTAATACTCCGGCTACAGCAGTAGCATATTCCGGACAGAATACGAAACATCATTCGTAACGAACTAATTCTAAAACATGTATTATAAACGTACGGTGTAAGTAATACAGAGAGACGTGTCCGAGTCGCGGTTTATAATCAGTTGCTGAAATGGCGAAACGTTCATGTTCGTGATTGTATTATGCAGGTTGCCTGGATAAAGTCGGACTCCAAAGCTATTCTGGCCATTCATACACACATGGTCGCTCATAACCCACGGCTGTCTGTCACTCATAACGGACATAACACGTGGAAACTGCGCGTGACCAACGTTCAACCGAACGACTCTGGCACGTACATGTGTCAAGTTAATACGGATCCTATGAGGAGTCAGGTTGGTACGGTCTTCGTCAACTTAAACACGTTCTATAATATGATTTTCCATGTCAACTCGACGTAATTACATACTCTTAGTTGTATAAGTATCTACCCTCTCAATTAGCGAATGTAGTGGTCCAAATATGGGCTGTCTCTCAGAATGTATTGCCAAGTCTATTGAATACTTTGAAGATGCAACATGTATATCTAATTTTTAGCTCATATCTAATTCTTCAATTTAATGCTTGATCTATAATATAAAATCAGCTGAACAAAATGTTTGCTATGAATTTTGTATTTAAAATAAAAGTAACAATGTTTATTCTCAAAAGTTTCTAAGTATGGCTACTCTTAAGGTAACCTAAAAGAAAAGTAAAAATATTTTCGGGCTGATATAAATATGTTCGAAAAATTTAATTTAATGCTTGCTCTATAATATAGTTAAAATCAACTGAACAAAATGTTTGCTATGAATTATGTATTTAAAATAAAAATGATAATGTTTATTCTCAAAAGTGTCTAAGTATGGCTACTCTTAAAGTAATCTAAAAGAAAAGAAAAAATATTTTCGGACTGATATAAATATGTTCGAAAAGCTTATGAACTAATTACTGATGGTTAATTTTCGTTAAATAAATTTGAATGAAATGTTTTATGAAGCTTTGAAATGAAAAACAGTGGGTGTTTAAATTTTACAATTACTTCTCGGAAATAAATAAATTGACGGTGTAATAAATATTTGAACGCTGTAAATTACGAAAGATATGTATTAATAGACTGCAGTGTATTTTATAACAGCGCGCTTCGATTTTTGCAATCGACCAATTTTTTCGCGACTCTCATTCGTTGCCACTATGGAGCAATTTTATCTTTCGCGTTAAACGTTTCAATATTAAACGGCAATACAATGCAAACGAAACGGCGCGAGTTAATAGGTAACTGGTTGTTGTGCATTACCGACTGGATTTAAACGTATGACGCGTCAAAAATATTGCTATCGAGGCAAGATAACATCGACAAAATTTCACTAAAGGGCGTGTGAAAGCACGGAAAATCTATTCTCCCTCTTAAAATAAAAAAATAGACATACAATAAAATGACATGTTATTCGTTTTGCGTTCGATAATGCAGATTGTGTTGTATCAAATGGACGTATTTGAAATGTGGACTGTGAGACATGATTTGGTGAGACAAGTGTGCAAAATGAGAGTTACGGTGTTTTACTATTTCTCGGAGTATATGGACATGTGATAGATAGTCACACGTTAGATTACTACTCGTTAGATTACGCATGCTATTTACCACGCGTTATATTGTCAACTGCCACATTCGTTTTATTCGAAACCGACGTGTCAAATTTGCCACGTAACAAATTTACTATGCGTCATATTTGCCACGCAACAAATTTACTATGCGTCATATTTGCCACGCAACAAAACGTGCCCCATTCATCGCAAGTTTCATACCCTATGCGTTGTATCGCCACGTGCTGAATTTACTACGTGTATTTTACACGCAACCAATTCACCACGTGTTCCATTCACTATAAGTTCCATTTTCTACGTGTTATATTGCCACGTACTGAATTTACTACGTGTTGAATTCGCGTTGTGTCACCACGTGACGAATTTACTATGTGCTGAGTTTACCACGTGAGTTCATCACATGTTGTATTGCCATGCGTCAAATTAACTACGCGTAGAGTCCACCTCGCATTGTATCACCACGTGTCGAATTTATTACGAGCCGAGTTCACCACGCGTCAAATTTACTACACGTCGAATTCACCACGCGTCAAATTTACTACGTGCCGAATTCACCACGCGTTGTATCGCTACGTGTCAAAGTTACTGCGCGCCGAATTCACCACGCATCAAATTTACTACGCGCCGAATTCACCACGCGTTGTATCGCCACGTGTCAAAGTTACTACGCGCCGAATTCACCACGCGTTGTATTGCCACGCGTCAAATTTACTACGCGCCGAATTCACCACGCGTTAAATTTACTACGCGTCGAATTCACCACGCGTCAAATTCACCACGCGCTGAGTTTACCACGCGTCAAATTTATTACGCGCCGAGATCACCACGCGTTGTATCGCCATTCGTTGAATTTACTACGTGCCGAACTCAGCACGTGTTGTATCACTACGCGTCGAATTTACTACGCGCCGAATTCACCACGTCTTGTATTACCACGCGTCTTTACTACGCGCTGAGTTCACCACGCGTTATATCACCATATGTCCCACTCACCACGCGTTCTATACATCATACGTTATATTAGCATATACTGTATCATCTACACTAAATCTAAAATTGTTGCACAAAAATTATTTAACCACCAGCAAGAACGTAATCTATCAATTTCCCATAGAACAACGTTTCCAATACACCACGGGTATCAGTTGGTGATCCCCGCACGTCGCCAAATCACCTCAGATTTTGTACGTTCCAGCCATTTGATACGATTCACCTTAATGGTAACTAGTGAGCCCCTGTCTGTGTATTTTTTCGATGCCCAAAGCCAGATTAAAAACAAGTCTCCGCTGAGCAATCGCATTTGTTGAGGTTTGAATCCGGGTGCTAAGCTTGATTTAAATGTCCATGGGAATAGTAGGTTGGTCCACGAGGTCTGGCGGATCTTTTTCCAGCGAAAAGATAAATGATAGTATATGGTAGCTTGTAACGATCTTTACACAGACGGGACACATGAAGGTAGTGATACCACCCGATATCGAGGATTTGGACGACTCGGCTGATCTAACGGCTAAAGAGAACAGTGATCTGCAATTACAATGTCATGCCACAGGGACACCGAAACCAGTGGTCACCTGGCGACGAGAAGATGGCCGGAATATTACTCTTCGAACGGAGCATGGTGTTCAACGAGGTAATACTAACTCAAATCACGATCTTCATAGCGAATTTTAATGCAAACATTCGTTCAAAAAATTTGTTAAATTAATACCGTAGTGAAGGTAGTTCGTTTCTGAAAAAATATTGGATGAACAAATGTTTTTTTTAGCAATCCTGTATTCTAGATTAATTTATACGATTTTCTTTCTGATTAATTGAGGCGATTTTTATAAAATCCTTGCCCTACAATGTCGTGACGCATTCGTGACGCACAGTGCGGTTCATATGTGATAAACCAGAATGGTAGTTTCGTTAGAATTGAATTTTAATTATAATCTTCATAATGTAGGATCGAATGCAAAATATGTCTAACTTTCTAACTCTCTTTATTCGTCTTCACATTGTAGTAATAATTAATTATTTATAAATGCACTGTTTAGAAAATTGTAGGTTAAGTGGTTAAATATCAAATTTTCGTTGCTCCTTAACTACAAGTGAATAAATGAGGAAATTAAATAAGTGAACATTCATGATTCTTAAACTACCTTAACGATTCTTTATCTCGAGTTAACCTGCACTTCAACAAAAGCTCCTCAATAATTTCTCTAATTTAAAATAAGAGATCCACGATCGACGAGTAAATTCAGTGTTAAATGTGAACAATGAAATGAAAGATCGCGAGATCTGTCACAGTTTTTTAAATCGTTAAGAAAATAACAGTTCGAAAGTTTGGTAAAATGGCGGAGGCTTTTGTTGAACGTAGGAGAACGCGAGAGCGTGATCCGGCCGGGTCCATCGCGTTCCGTGGAAAATCAGCCAGCCGATTAGCCTTTCTAACAGTGAGTGATGGATGTTGACTTTACATATATTTCCTCTTCGCCGACCCCATCGATTCGCATACCCGATTGCAATATTCACTGTGTACACTGCACCGCGAAAGTGTCTACCACTCAGAATCTATATCGTGCCAGTGATTCTGCCCTAAAATGTATATCTTTCCCTAAAACACACCACACCGGGCTACGCCCGTTGTTTCCTGGCTCCTTAATGAATCGCATTCGTTTCCTGTCATTTACCGTGACGTTTGTCCCAAATTCCGAAACGCGTATATTAAAATGGAATACGTACCGGTATAAAATGAAATCGATGCGAGAATTAAAAAAAAAAAAGGAACGAAACGGTGAAGTAGAATAGAAATGTAGTAAAATCTATACGCTCGAGAATTAGCCCCTCATTGTTAATTCCTGATGTATTGTTCTCCGAATTTTATCCACCCAAATATTTTTTAATTTAAGCGGATAAATTGATTATGGGTATTGGGGTTAATAGGAATTTACGATTATTCGGATTAAGGGGTTGAAAATTAGAGGGTACAGGAATCTAGGATTGTTGGAATCTAGGGATACTAGGAGTAGGGTAGGAATCAAGAAGTATAGGTATCTAGGGATATATAGGAATGTAGGAATATAGGGATGTGAACATGTAGGGTACTAGTGGTATAGAGATCTAGACATATAGGAATCTAGGAATCTAAAAATCTCGAAATTGAGGAATTTAAAAATTTAAAAATATAGAAATTTAGAAATTTGGAAAATTGGAAATTTGGAAATCTAAGAATTTAGGAATCTAGAGATCTAGGGATCTGGGGATCTAGGGATCTAGAGATCTAGGGATCTAGGGATCTAGAGATCTAGGCATCTAGAAATCTAGAAATTGAGGAATTTAAACATTTAGAAATTTAGAAATTTGGGAATCTAGAGATCTAAAGATCTGGGGATCTACGAATTTAGGAATCTAGAGACCTAGGGATCTAGGAATCTAAGTATCTAGGAATATAAAAATCCATAAATCTAGACATCTAGGAATATAAGAATTAATTTTTTAATATAAGAAGCACAAATATTATACTTGCATTATCTGAAATAACTTCTGATATTAAATTTCCTTAAATTTATCAACATCCCCGTGCATTAACAGAGAACTACAACTTACAAACAACGAAACATTGTTATGCTAGCGCAACTAAAATTGAGGAACATACATTCCATTTACAAAGATCTTACTAGGTCCATAAACATATTACAGCTCGGCAAAGTACTAGAACAATGATATTAAGTTTAACAAAAACACAATTACGATATAATTAATATGAAGCTACGCAGCTCGAGTTTGGCTGTAATTACAGCTCTGAGATGATGTTCTATACAATGCACCAATTCTGCCTTATTAGCCTCAATAGATTGTCGACATTATTTGATTTTCGATATAATTACATACTTTATGTAGTCATACATTTTCTGTGAAAGTATTGTATATTATTTATAAGTAATTATGACATATTTTGAATGCTATTTGGAATATGTAGCTATCCTATATACACTGAATTCTCGAATTAAAAATTTGTCAATTTACAAATTTCCAGATCTTCGGATTCCCAGATTCCTGAATCTCCAAATTCTCGATTTCCAAATACTTAAGTTCCAAGATTCAATTTTCAAAGTCTCAAATATTCAAATTTCTACATTTCCAAATCCTCAAATCCCTGAATCTCAAAATTCTCAAATTCCTAGATTACTAAATCGAATTCTCAAGCTTCCGATTTCCTAAAGTCCCCAATTTCTAAATCATCAAACTCTCAAGTTTCTGATTTCTCAATTCCCAACTTAATATGTCCCAAATCCAAAAAATCCCCAAGTTCTCAGATGTGTAAGTACTCAAATTCTAAAATGAGAATATTCCCAAACTAAGAAAGATCTCAAAACTTTCGTGACAATCCGCCATCTTCCATGCAATCTACACAAGAACTTCCCATATTTCCACTTCCAGTTCTCTGACAAATCCACTCGCGCCAAAATAACTCCGCAACTATACACATCTACTCGTTGCCACTGTATTCAATACCGAACTGACGAATTCTTTGATGCAGTGAAATCGTACGAGGGGGAACAGCTTCATTTGAAGGGTATTCTACGACAGGAGATGGGTTCGTACCTTTGCATCGCGTCCAATGGCGTTCCACCGACAGTCAGCAAACGATATTACGCGAACGTCCGTTGTAAGTGGCGGAGTCACTCCCGGACCTTTTCGAGCAAACTTACATAATTAATAATAGTTTTCTCGGTGCAGTTAAACCGCTGATTAAAGTCTCGAACCAATTAGTTGCGGCCCCGGCTAACAGCGACGTCGTTCTTCATTGTTACGTCGAGTCGTCGCCGAAAGCGCTGAACACATGGTACAGGGACGACGGTAAGGATCAGGCGAGTAATATCGAATCGCAAGGGTTATTTCTCAGTGTCGCGGCTCCATTTCGCTATAATGATTGCCCTACGTGTAACGTAACGTAAACTGTTCCTTGCGCCACGATATTCCTCTGGACGTTGCAGGTATAAAATTATTGCCGGATGAGAAACACGATCTGTCGGAGGTTACGTTGAACGACTACGCGTATCAGTTAAATCTGACCATCAGGAGATTGAACAGGGACGACTTTGGTAGCTACACGTGTTCCGCGGAAAATCTACTTGGCAAGGCTGACGGGACGATAAGGCTTCAAGGTAACTTATCGTAAATTCCTCTGTTCTTCTCAATCATATATACACCTTTGCTCATCACACTCTCGGCGCTCACACTCGTCACGCTCAAAAAACCCCGTATGAATTTTGGATTCAACTCTATAATCTGCATAATCAAGAATTGAATGTAACTTTGTTTATTTGTCTTAACAAATTGAAGGTTAAGCCTCCTCCTTCAATCGTGCAATGCACCTTCTTCATAAAAATCCATGTAATTCTAAATAATTACAAAAAAATTATCGTGAGTCTTCTGAGTCATATTTTTCATGTACCCTCAAGATGTAGCTCTTTCTTCAATGACCAGATAATTTGAAGAATTTTTACATAGAAGGACGAGGGTTAAATTGGGGTAATTTTGGCCAGATTAGAATACGTATGACGGAATGATTGCAGAGTTACATTTAACGAGGACGACGTCGGTGCCACTGCGCAACACGGAATTCACGGGCAAACACGGGACGAAAAAGCAGAGCGACAGAAAAGGGAAGCTGCATTCGTTCGGGCGAGAAGGAACCGGTTCGTTGTCGAAAAATAGTGGAAATATGGGTCACACAACGCCTATGCTCAGGAGGAACAGTTCGAACGCTTTGACGGACAGCAACGCGAAAAAATCGAAAGTTTCATCATATCCGGCACCCGCACCTGCGCCAGCGAATTTCGCACCGACCCAACTGAATGTTCAGAACAGCGTGACATCGTCGCGACACTCGCGATTAAACTGCGTAGGATTAATGCTCGCTTTCATAGTGATAGTGATCTGTAGCTCGTAAAGTTCACCGTTTCGTATGTACGGAAGAGTACAAATCACCTTTTTTTCCTGTAGGATAAACGGAAGCTCCTATCGCGTGTACTCTGCCTACTCTTACGTACCAACGAACTACCTTACAAACGGTTATTCTTGCGTTCACACCTTGTCCTCGTACGTTATCGTTGACTTTTATACCGTTTGTACAGTTATCTTTATGTTTAGATGAAGTTTTGAAGAATTAGAGTTTCATTTAGATTACGGTCAACGGAGGTTCTTTGCGTTCGGGTTGGTGGAGATGTACAGGGTGTCTAATCCTTCTTCGGATTATGGGGACTCCGACAGCATTTCAAAGTTTTGAACTAAATACGTTATGTTGCTCCTTGTTGTACTGCTACGTGCTGGGTGAAACAAATAGTGTTATAGTCTAAAGCCGCAGACCGATGAAATTGCAATGTCTCAAAGTCTCATGGTTTAAAGTTATACTCTTAAGATTTAGAAAACCTACAATTTCAATGTTACACAGTGAAGTTCAAAAACTTAAAAAAAAAGGTCACAAAATAGCGAAGTTAAAAATTGTCAAGGTTCTAAGGTCCTCAAGGTGTAAAATTGCAAAATTATAACATCCCGAAGTTCATAGTTAAATCTAAAAATTCAGGAGACCCAACTGACCTTGAACAGTTACTGTAAAATTATAAAATTCCAAAAGTCCCAAAAATCCCAAAATTGCACCGTCTCGAGGTCCTAAAATCCTGAAGTTCCTACCAAACTTCTAAAAGTCCCAGTTGTAATTTAAACGAAGTGATAAAACTCATCTCCGAAGAAGGATTAAAAAGGAATCAAAGACTTTAGGTTTCATTTGATTAAAAAGGGTCTAATCAACATAGGTCCCAAAGCCAGTCCCAACAAAAAGACTCAGAAACAGAATACACAAAATGCACAATATTTATACGTTGGTATAGTTTCTATAATAGATAAAGTTTATACAAAATGAGACCTATGTTCATATAACCCTTTAGGAGTATAATATCTTTTGATAACTAATTTTCCTGTCACCCTGTATAAAAGGATTCGTAATAGCAGGATCAATCAGCATACGAAAGCTCATTAAAGTTCGAGGAGGACACTCGAGGAGTTATCCTTGTTAGATAGCGACTTCATGCAAGAAGATGGTCAAAGGACATCTTCGACTGGAAAGACTATATAGGTGTTGTGCGACACATCAAACGCATCGATGTATCATTCTATGGTGTAAATAACGAACGGTTTCTATGACAATAACTATAGCTGTATACGATCGATCGGTGGAACAGCAATATTGATCACCGATTGCCCTGATAAACCGTCATCGTTAGCCGAATCTACCGGGTCCCATAATGATCGCGATGATTTATGGGTACATCCTTGGAACGGGTGTACAATTATTTTCGAAAGAACTGAACGGACACTATTGTGAGTTATTTAGTGCGGGTGCATATTGAGACAAACTTATGAAGCAAATGCGGAACTATTGATTTGTTGTTGATTTTTGGCGACGCCATTTTACACGGTCGATCATCGACTCTCGTCAAACGTTGTCGATAACATACATGGATGTATTATTTATCGATGTTAACGTCTCGGTTGTGTATTCGTGTATATAATCTACGACAATAAATGTTGTTTTTACCATAAGGCTTTCTCTTGTTGGCTTTTGTTATTTTCAAATTACCAGACGTTTGCAAATTTTTACAGTTATAAATTCCCTATTTTATGAATTTGCAACTTTTAGAAATTCCTAAATTCACAAAATTCCAATTTTCCAAATTCTCAATTGCCCAAATTCCAATTTTCCCATTTTCCAAATTTCCCAAATTCTCAATTGCCCAAATTTCAAATTTTTAATATTACAATGCCTCAAGTTCTAATTTCCCCAAATTTCAAATTTCCCAAATTCCAAATTTCCCAAATTCCAACTTTCCCATATTTCAAATTCCCCAAATTCTAATTTCTCCAAATTTCAAATTCCCCAAATTCTAATTTCCCCAAATTCCAATTTTCCCATATTCTAAATTCCCCAAATTCCAATTTTCCCAAATTTCAAATTCCCCAAATTCCAACCTTCCCAAATTCCAATTTTCCCAAATTTCAAATTCCCCAAATTCTAATTTCCCCAAATTTCAAATTTCCCATATTCTAAATTCCACAAATTCTAATTTTCCCAAATTTCAAATTCCCCAAATTCTAATTTCCCCAAATTTCAAATTTCCCAAATTCTAATTTCCCCAAATTTCAACCTTTCCAAATTCCCCAAATTTCAATTTCCCCTAGTTCCAATTTCACCAAATTCTAAATTCCCCAAATTTCAAGTTCCCCTAGTTCCAATTTCCCCAAATTCTAAATTCCCCAAATTTCAAGTTCCCCTAGTTCCAATTTCCCCAAATTCTAAGTACCCCAAATTCCAACTTCCCCAAATTTCAAATTCCCCTAGTTCCAATTTCTCCAAATTCCAACTTCCCAAATTTCAAATTCCTCTAGTTCCAATTTCTGCAAATTCCAATTACTCCAAATTTCAAATTTCTCAAATTCTAATTTCCCCAAATTCCAAATTCCTCAAATTTCAATTTTCCCAAATTCTAATTTTCCCAAATTCCAACTTTTCCAAATTCCAATTTCCCCAAATTCCTACTACCTTAAATTCCAAATTCCCCAAATTTCCACATTCCTAAATCGTCAAATCCTCAACTTCCACTTTACTTTCCTTCAAATTACAAATTTGACTATTGTAAAGAAATAAATTGCACTTTACAGTATATAGCATCGTGGCAATTAAGCTATTGCTTCCACGTGCCTACCGATTTTAGGAATTCATTCCCGAAGTTCTCTTTTATGGAACTTTCCAGTTACATTCCCACTTCTTTCTGCATGTTCTCTCGAAGGCTCCGAGCGTGTCTGGTCAACGTCAATTCGCACATTTGGCGTCCAGACTTCACACTTGCGAACTTTCTATCGTTTTCACTACTTTTCAAATTTCTATTCTCATTTCTTTCTGCTTTTCTTATTTTCTCTTTCGAAAAATATCTATAAAAAACAAACCCTGAAACTGATTTTTCGTTCCAAATACAACTTCAAACATTTTTACCAATTACATCTTGATTTAACGTTGCAATGTTACATTTATATCATAAATTATCTCTGATATTTTTTAACATCCGACTTTATTTGATTAATACGTTAATACGTTATTTGATTAAACGTTTTGTGCGAACATAAAACACGAACATATAAAAGTAACGATAAAATAATTTTATATTGCTTTTAACGTAAAATGAAGTAGTTAATATAAAGTAAATTAATTTGCACACGCGAAAAATACAAATATTTAAAAGCATCGATAAATGAAACAATTTTTACCGAACATTTAACCATATTTGTTTAAAAAATTGTATACATACAAAATACGAGTATGCAAAATTACAAAAAAATGTTTGCTTAACATTTTCATTTGATTAAGAAATTATTGATCTGAATATAAAATGCAAATATATAGAAATAAGGAGGAAAGAAGTGATTTTTTTTTCAATCAACAACGCAAACCGATTTCTTATCGAAAGAGGAAAACGTAACAAGAAACGAAGGATACGCCACCCACGCGATTCAGTTGCGCATCACACGAGCTATCAGAGGAACGTTCAGTTATTAAATGCTCGTTCTCGACGCTGCTCTTTGTTCGACGTGAATCATGATGTATCTGTTAGTAGCGTTTTTCGTGTTCAATTTATTGGCAAGTGTCACGACCACATCGAACCAATGTCGAACTATTATCAACGAGCGGGCTGTTAACACCGTGGAGTTCCAGTGTACGGAGTTAACGGACCTGACCAAATTGGACGATGCCGGGAGCAACACTACCTACATTGAAATTTCAGAGTCAAAAATACTTTATCTACATGGGTAAGAGGAAAGTAATATTGCAGAATGTTACATGGTTTATAAAACGATTGAATGTAGTTGAACATTGATTATATTACAAGAAATATAAAGGTTTGAATTTAAGATGATTTTATGTAATTTTACTTCTTTGCTCGATGGTGGTTTTATTGGAAGAGATAATTTTGAAGAGAGAATTTCGGGGTTTGAGCAATTGGACGTTGAGAATTTGGGGTTTGAGAAATTGGGACTTGAGATTTTTGGGCCTTGAGAAATTAGAATTTGAGAATTTTGGGACTTTAGAATTTGAGGTTTGAGAAGTTGGAACTTGAGAATTTTGGAATTTGGGAATTTAGGATTTGAGAATTTTGGAATTTGGGATTTAGGATTTGAGAATTTTGGGATTTTAGAATTTGGGGTTTGTGAAATTGGAACTTGAGAATTTTGGAATTGGGGAAATTGGAGATTTGGGAATTTAGATTTTGAGAAATTGGAATTTGAGAATTTTGGGATTTGGACAATTGGAATTTGAGAATTTTGGGAATTGAGAATTTGGGGCTTGAGAAATTGCAATTTGAGAATTTGAGGCTTGAGAAATTAGAATTTGAGAATTTTGGGATTTTAGAATTTGGGGTTTGAGAAATTGGAACTTGAGAATTTTGGAATTGGGGAAATTGGAGATTTGGGAATTTAGATTTTGAGAAATTGGAATTTGAGAATTTTAGGATTTGGACAATTGGAATTTGAGAATTTTGGGAATTGAGAATTTGGGGCTTGAGAAATTGGAATTTGAGAATTTGAGGCTTGAGAAATTGGAATTTGAGAATTTTGGGATTTTAGAATTTGGGGTTTGAGAAATTGGAACTTGAAAATTTTGGAATTGGGGAAATTGGAGATTTGGGAATTTAGATTTTGAAAAATTGGAATTTGAGAATTTTAGGATTTGGACAATTGGAATTTGAGAATTTGGGGCTTGAGAAATTGGAATTTGAGAATTTGAGGATTTGAGAATTTAAGGATATCCAAAAATTGTGGAATTAAAAAATTTCCAATCAGTCCTACAAGACCCGTAAAAATTAATTAACAGTTAATCGTGTACCATTTTCCAATAAAAAATACAATAACGAACGCAGAAAGAATAAACTACAATAAGACTACTACCCCTACAATCTTACCATTATAATCACAAAGAACAATTATCAATACTTCACAATTTTTCTAAGAAATCTAAGAATGTAATGTTTATGTTCACAGTCATGCTTTCGCAAGATTCGGTGCAACACTAATCACGTTGGATTTACATAAATCGAATATAGGAGCGATAGATTCCCTAGCATTCATAGGACTCACCAAACTCCAGAAATTAATACTATGGGGTAACCGATTGAGATCTGTACCGAGCGATTGGTTCGTGAACATGTACAGCTTGAAGACTCTCGATCTATCTTTCAACAACATCGAATGGATCGATTATAGAGTGTTCCAATTACTTCCCAATTTGGAGAACTTCTATTTCGATTACAACCAAATCAAATCTATCGAATACAATATGTTCGCGTACCTAAAAAGCCTTAAAAATGTGAAGTTTGAAAAGAATCCGCTCAGTTGGGGGTAAGTATCGCTCGATTTCCTTTTTCTTCAACAACTTCGGACGAATTGCGGGGAAACACGAGAAATGACGTTTTTTTCGTTCTGGAAGTTCCTTACGAACCACCCTTAAATTTGCTTTCTTCAAAATTCGTCGAGGATCCTATAATAAGGGTGGCTATTATTACGGGGTGTTTGCATTTAAAAGTTTCGATATTTTTTAATTGAATATTTAAGTGAGAAATTTTGAATTTGGTCTTCTGGAAATTTGGGGCTTCTGAAAATTGGATATTTAGGAATTTAATTTGGGGAGTTGGAAATTGGGGGTTTGAGAATTTAAGAATTTAAGAATTTGCGGTGTTGAGAATTTAAGGAGTTATGAATTCAGGGGTTTGATAATTTTGTGATTTGAAGCATAATGTGTTGAAGAATTTGGGGGTTTGAAAAAGGAGATTAAAAAACTAGAGAATTTTGAATATCCGAAAAATTAATAATATAAACTGTGAAGAAAGGAATTTGTATTCTTCCTTTGAACGATATTCTTATAATTCATAGATACCGTGCTCATCTGACATGGCAATTGGAAAATCAGCACGTAAGATACAACGAGGACTGGGAGGATTGGGGGTGGATGAGCGCCGTCATCAAAGATTGCTCGGAAAGCGGCCAGGGTGAAATACCGAAAGACACTATTCTCGATTGTGCCGTTGGAAAACTGCTTGACTTCGCGCTGCAAATATTTTCCACTCCGGCGACACATCAAAATGTCGAATGCACTATGAAAGCACGACAGTTGGTTCGTTGTATGAGACCAAAGAATTCTACCGGAAATACGGATAACGAATCTGTGCGGAGAGTGCTCGAGGATTACACGATGATCTTGAAACCAATGTCAAGATCGTTGGCTCGATTTTCACCACCGACCAAATAATTATTTCAAAGACGTTCACTCAGATCATTGATCCTTAAAGGACAGGTTTTTCAGACAGACAAAACAGTTTAAAAAGTTGCCTTGGCACTCAAGGATTAAATATGTAACTATTTATTCATTGTTTCTTTGGACTTTAATATACACATGCGATTTACTATGTTTATAATGATTATAATCCGTAGATATAGTATAGAGTATTAGACCAATGAAAGATTATTTTAACGTAAATAAATATTCAGATTGTGTAAATATAATAAATTTGTGAGTCACTGTATGTATTGTACTGAGAAGTTATTTCTAAAATTAAAAAAATGAAAGAGGAATTGTTTTCTACATATTCTAACCCCAATGAAATTTATATGAGATAAATGGAAAATTAAGATAAAAATGTATGATTACAAAATTGTAACGAACAGGATGATAAAATTATTGAAAATAGTATACATTTATTGAGGATGAAATATTGTCATAGAAGATTAATTTGTTATAAAAATGAAATGTAATTGTGAACGAACTGTAACGATATACAGGCTCGACGGTCCACGTATAAAATTACGAATTTCTTATTCTGAAACAATTGGGTATCTAAAGCTAAAGCTTTCGAAACTATTATGCGAAAGAAATAACGAAACGTGGAAGCCGGAGAGAATGAAACTTTGGAATCAAGGTTATTATTTGGAGGATAATCGCACCCTTTCCGATTACAAATTAACTTCAGAGGATCGAATAATGTTACTTCTAAAAGATCGTTATTAACCCTATGATGGTAAAATCGGAGAATAGATTGCGAGGTTTGTGGAATTAGTGTTAAACTTTTAATAAAAGTCATAATTTATAACTGAAACAGTTTATTGCTAGAAAAATATGAAAATAAACATTTATTTTTGGTACAAAACATTCTGTTTCACATCTAATTTTAATTTAATACTTAAATCTGATTCTTATATCTAAAGATTACACTTCACGAGTTCAGGCATTAAATGATTGAATATGATAATTTATTTTAACTTTTACGTAAGCTATACTTTTGTAAAACAATCATAAATAACTAAACATAACGTGTTTCTTATATAATTTATATATAGACTACAAACATAAATAAAAAAGGAGATGTTTAACTTCTAAACGTTACTTGAGATTCAATTGACAATGATTGAAAACTATACTAATCTTTGATTGATTACGCTTCACTCGCGGTAGTTAATTGATGGTAAATAGTGTATACTTTATATAAAAACTATATTATAATCACATTAAGATTGTTAATAAGAACGCTTAAAGTACATTGTTTAACGTAGAGAACCTGTGATCATCAGATTTTCTCAATTTCATTTTCAATCCATTTATTTTTCAAAAACTTTGAAAATTTAAAAGATAGAATTTGCATTGCTTTCCATTTTTCATAAAAACTCTTGTCAAAATTCAATTCCATTCCGTAAAATATTGCACGACATTTCATCAAGTTTGTGATTAATAAAAACATATTTGATCTCAATTATTTAAGATATAAAATTCAGATCATTCGTTTCTAACATTCGGTTAAGATCGCCAACGGTAAGTGTAAAAATAAAATCTTATTTTTATTTTATTATAAATGCAAACACGAATTTAAGTTCTTTTTCTCTATGTTCCTTTTCTCATGCTATCGGATCTCTACGTTATAAATAATTATCAATAATCTTTTCACTCGTCACATTAAAATATTCGCTTTAAAAAATGATCTGTATTTAGTTCTGTTCTATGCCGTTACTCCAGTCGTTGATTGGTGATCCAACTGCAGGGTTAATTCCTAATTTTTGTTGCATGTAATATTGATCATTGTTCTGCAATACTGTAAAGAAATACATATAAGTTATGTATATTTAAACGATCAATGATTTATTTTTAAACGCCACACGCACAAATCAGTGACGGATCCGAAACGGGTTTTTTAGGGTGTAGAATTAAAAAACCTCGACGAACTTTTAATGTTATTATAAAATGTAACTGCATTATAGAATAAAATTATTTTTACTACTCTTAATTTTATTAGATTTTAATACTTTCTACTTAATACTTTTTAAAATATGATATAAAACTTGAAATACAAAAGGATTCAAAAATATAGTCTGACGTATTTTGCCCTCCAAGTAGGAACGATCCGTCTGTGAAAGAAGTTCCTTCATTATGGCAAAATCCGTGATTTGCTTTTTAAACAAGTTATAACATAAAACCATTGGAATGGGCACAACGTGCTGGAAATTTCCAGAATAATAGAAGTGAAAGAATTCATCTGATTGAGAGGAACGGCCTGGCATTGTGCTCGTCAAAACAGGCCACGTATCAAATTACATTCATCGGTTTCTACACGGATCTGAACGCAGGATTTCGATCCATTTGGCGAGGGTTAAAAAATACTGTTTCTTATTGTTAAACTTACCGCAAGTGTGGAATTTCATAGCAACAAATTGGTACATCTTCGTACATGCAGCAATTATTGCATTCTGTTTAGTTGGCATTAACTCTCCGTGATATTCGAATAAAACACAGTTCTCTTGAAAAATAGTCACCTGAACAAACAAGTATAAATAAATCATGAGTAAGTAAGGAAGATGAATATCATGTAGCAAGAAGTGAATATAAAATGAAGATAGAAACGGAGCTAAAAATTGTTGAACCTTCAACTTTTTAAGTTCTTAAATTTCCAAATTTGGCATGAAAATAAATTAAACTACAATTGTATGAATATTCTGATATTATAATTTGCAAATGAAGATGCATAGAATTGAATTCTTGAAGTTTTCTTATAAATGAAATTGGTGAAGTAATTTACCTTGCACGCGAAACCCGGCGTGCCAGCTACAGGAAAGCAGTTAAAAGAACACGAAGCATTGAACTTCGTTTTAACGAAGTTATGCAAAGCATCCATGTACATTGCTGTCACGTCGACGACCTCGTTATCATTGCAATCCAAATTAGTTTTCGCGTTGTTTTTTTTAGCTAATACGCGTTTACTCCGTGTATTTTGAGTCGTTTTTTGCTGATTCGATTTTGCCACCGCTTCGTTGATGCATCGTTGCCTCTCCAAAATTTTTGTCGCTCCAATCGGTTTCGCCCAACGTATTTCCCAGCCTTCCTTTTCAGCGATGCCATTGGGTTCTAATTTTATTTATTTTTATTCGTTAATAAATGTATATGACAGTGCGCCAACAATCAAATGACTAAGAGAAATATTATAATATACGTACTCGTCATAATGTCCATTACGGTCTGCGCTGCTTGTCGGCTTTCATAATGTATGAACGCGAAATGATTAATTTTTTTCAACTTCAGTATTGGTATTTTTGTGCTCTTCTGAAATATTTCGCGAATTTTTTGCTGTTGCACGTCCAAACTTAAATTTCGCACGAAAAGAGCGGTTACCTGAGAACAATTATAAATATTAAATAACTTTCGATTGGTTCTCTTACAACTGAGTCGCGAAAAAATAGTTCATTTTAAAACGCTGATATTTTGAATATTTGAAATTTTGTTAAAAATATAAAACAATAGTTTACCCCCCGGCAATTAAGACGGTGGCAATTTAAATTTCATTTTCTCATTTTCTAAATTCCACGCTATTCGATTAGATTCTATTTTCCAATAAACAAAATATTTTTATAAAAAAATTGATACGTTATAATTTCAATTGAAATATTATTGAATAATTTCGTAGCTTCGTGTTCTAATTGCCGCAGTATCGTATTTATACTGTCCGTTGAATTTTATATTTGCATGCAATTTAGCTATTTCATTTAAAATTTTCAATGTATCTAGCCATAGCAAAAATACGATGAGAATAATGTATATACAATATGTCTGGGTCATAGTTGACCCGATTGTATAGTTCGAACGTTAAATAAATTGCCAATTAAATTCATTATTTCGCTTGCATTTTAATTTAAACCCGCTTGAATTCTATCATAGAGATATCAAAAAATTATCGTTAATCTAGTAAGGTATTACTGACTCCACTAATGCTGTATATTTGATATAAATTTTAATAAAAATAGATAGCAGTAAGTTGTATCAAACATTAATAGTTTTGTATAAATATAAATTGATCTATGCAACTTTACATACTTTAATGTAATATAAGTTTATATTTTAAAAAATATATGAAATCTTATAAGTTTCAATGGATTTCGAAAAACTGCAAAGATCAAAAATTTCCTTATAAAGTTAATAAAAAGAGAACTGAACAATTGCAATAATCTAGAACTTACGTTTTCCATGACCTCCTCATCGATAGGATCTCCAGGTTCAGGATCTGCCCAGTCGACCGCAATTTCATGGTCCCACAACATAACTCTTCCAGGTATCAATTTTCGTCTAGCCATTGCGGCGGCCCTGTGATCTTTGAATTCGACGAAGATGAAACCGCGGTTCAACGACTTGTCGTGTGAGCTCGGGTATAGATAAATGTCTGTGATGCCTTCAAGTATCTTATTGAGTTCCGTCATGAATTCCTCTTTGCTTTTGTTTTTCGGTACTCCGCCGAAAAAGAGCCGACAATTGTCAACGGATTTCACGACACCGATACGATGGCCGGCTCTGACTTCGTAACCGTCGAGTTTCGCGCACGCGTTTCTCGCAGTTTTCGAATCTTCGTACAACGCGAATGCGTAGCCGCGTGTCGAGCCAGAAAAATCGAGCATCAATCTTAATTCCATCAAGCGACCAACCTTCTCGAGCATCGGCATCAACTCGTCCTCGTAACAATCGCGCGGAAGACGACCGAGAAAAATCTCCGCGCCTTTTACGCGTTGCTTTTCGCCGCGAACAATTTCTGGCGCGGTCAAACGACGTTGTCCGTTTTCTTGCACTAATTCGTACTTCGTTCTCTGCAGCAACTCTAACAATCTGATCGTCAATTGATACTCTACGGCGACATTCTCGATCGACCTGGTGCACGTCTTTTTCAAGATATCCATACTGTCACGCGACGCGTGTCAACCTCCACGAAAACTGCAAACGTACTGTGTCGACTGCTAAGTTGATCCTTCTAGCCTTTTTTCTTCGTTCCCTTCTTCCTCCCCCTTTCCCCCACAAACGCACAGAATTCGTTGGAATATTTGCAGTGTATTCTACACGGGTGGACCAATCGTGGTGATCCGGTGTCATCGCCGATACAATGACACTGTCTCGAAGGAAGGATAACAAACACTCGAGGGCCCACTTTACTTCGCTGTAAAGCAAGTTAGGCACGTGCGTACCATATTAGGTTTCATACCTTCAAGTGGGGGCTATAAATAGTGGGCCTTGTAAATTTCTTTATCTTTTCAAAAGAGAGGTACCATAATAAAGATCCTTGTTTTGTGAAGATTTATATACAATTTCGAGACTCGTGCAAGAGGTGCACATCTACATCGTCTGATGCCATTTTACATCATTAATCAATTGAAGATGCAAGCGGATGATGTTATGTAATATTTCGTCATAAACTGATTTTTGGATAAAATACATACTTACGAAGTAGCATTACGTCTTCTTAATATCCTTATTATCTTTCATTGTTATTTTAACTTAATCTCCTTATTGTATTTTATTTCTTACTTGTGTTGTCCATCAGTAAGGAAGAGACTTATTGTTGGAGGTTTAATTTTTATTGCATTCATTAATATTTTACTATTATTTATAAATAAATAGTGTATGACTTTAGCTACGAGAACTTCTAAATGATTAATTATTTATCAAATATAATATGATTATCTCTTATATAGATTCATATTCAATTCATTGGGATATGAATACTGTAGTGTTCGAAAATTTGAAATTCGAAGATTTGCAATTTACATATTTAAGTATTCGAAAATTTGTAATACGAATATCTGAAAATAGAAATCATACGTTGTACTTTATACTATCGAGCATTACACGCTGAAATATAGAATACATACGCATAAATCAAGGATATATTTTACCGACATTGTTATTTACGATACGGCAGTAGATACAAATGTTCTACAGATATTGCACCTGCATCGATGAGGTATTAAAGCTTCTATATCTATTTAATTTGACTGATAATAAGACGAAACATTATATTAATGTAAAGCAATTAATTCATTAATTTAGTAATACTGTATAAGGTTTATTCTTATTTTAATAATTTTTATATCTGCGCTGGAAAACAGTACTGGTGGCACCGCATGGCGATGAACGCCGGAACTACCAGAACACAAAATTCCGTTTTTTCGCAAAGTAAAGCATTTTTATGTTTTATCGGTGCAAATTGTTTTACAGTTACAATAATATATAGAAAATAGCTATACAACAAGCTCCAAGACTTTTATTAAAAATTAAAAAAAAATGAACTTTATGGACATAAAACAGCTTAGCCATCTAGCGATAGAAAGTAGGAACTAATGGAACTAAATTTGGAAAGGAATTTTTTAATTTATTGATTATTTATACTTGCTAACAACTGGAAAATAATTCTAAGTCCATCTTATGTTGCTGTTTGAAGCATGTTATTGTCTACTACGTCAAAAAAGCCAACATTTCTTGAGATAATTTAGTATCATTAGTATCCACCTTTCACTGGTAGATGACTAAGTATTTCAACGTCCATAAAGTGCAATGGACGAAACTTTGGAAAACCGTCATGATCCGACCTTTCGCAAATAAGCTCTTTTTTGCAAAAGAAGATATCTGTGAGAATGGTTTTCGGCGACTCAAAAGAAAATTTTTTGCCATTCTTATGTCATTTCCTATTTTTACGACGAGATACAGTATAGTGTGCGAATTGTTCGGAACATATAATCCACATCTTCGGACCCACGGAATATATTGCAAACAGTATAAAGTCAATATTAACGAATATATAATAAATATATAGCATATTAATCAATAAAACTGATATTAACTGAATTTTTATAAAAATGGACCAAGTGGCGCCATCTCTTCGGCGAACAGACTGAACTACACACTTTTGAAACTGTATTTTCATTAGTTCTCACCTTCTACCGCTAGATAGCGGCAAATAAAACAGTACCCTTAGGATAATTAGGATTCGCCTTAGAATGGTTAAAAATTGATAATAGTTTGGTAAAGTTAAGACAATTCGAAGTTAATTCTTGCACTCTGATGTAATTCGATTCATATTATAGTCAATTAAGCTAATAAAATCAACTATTTTGATTGAATTGAACAGAAAACGATACACGTAGCGCCATCTAGCGGCAGAGTGTGGGAACTAATGAAACTACAGTTTCAAACACGTGTAGTTCACCCTGTTCGCCGGAGAGATGGCGCCGCTTGTACCATTTTCGAAAAAGTTCAATTAATATTAATTTTATTGGCTTAATTAACTTTATTATGCATTAAATTACATCAGAGTGCAAGACTAATTAACTCTAAAGTGTTTTTACATTACCAAACCATTATCAATTTTATATTCTTAGGCTAATTAGTGTTTCCGTCTTATGTGCTGGCATCCAGTTTTCTAAATACTTATAGTATATACTTACTTGATCAATGCACGTTTAATGCACGATTCTTGGAACTCTGAATGGTGCATTTAGCAAGTGCACATATCATCAGTCCAAAACATTTTCGTAAAAGAAAATGAATAAATGAAATTATAATTTAATAGTAAATCGTAGCTCTTAGCTCGATATCGTTTTCTAAAGTTCATTTCGTGAAAAATATTTAGAAAACGATATCGATTACCAGGTCACACCACGTGGAGGTGGCTACGACAGTGACCCACCCTATCTCCAAGTCCCAACCACCCGCCAATTGCAACTACCTCATTTATCGGAAGGATAAATGAGTTTTTACTCTACTTAGCCCGTAGGCTCGCATGTACAAGTTCTTTACCATAAAATAGCAAAGAATTTGCACCGCACGCACGCTGTACATCTTAGAATCTAATACATTTATAAACTTAATACTAATTTCATGGGATCCCACGTACATACTGTTTTCAAATTGCACTCGCATCATGTAAAATAAAACGTTAATCGAGAGAGGCAGAGAGGAAGAAAGGAACTAATACTATGATCTAACGCGGAAAAAGTTCACAAATTAAAATGAGTGCAATTTGAAACAGAAACCGCATACACAAACGCTTATTAACTTATTCTAAACGCCGCACGCGTACCTCTAATTCTAAGATTGCACTCAAATGATCTATAACGAAGTAAAAAAGCAAGGGGGAAGGGAAGAAAGTTAGAAGAACTTTCTACTAGAAGGAAAGAAAGTTAGAAGAACTTTCTGCTAAAAGGTGGATCAGCATTTCCTGCCAAATGAACCTCGCCCTCATGGGTCAAAGGGTAGTCGCATCGTGACTTACGTGAACCACGAGACCGAATTGAACCGAAAATACTGGTAAGAACGAGTGACACATCCGCGAAGGGTTTCCCATTTCTCCCCGCTCCCGTTGAAAGGGAGTCTAACAGCAGAGAGGAAACCCACGCCGTGAAGCGGCAGATCGAGATGGACCATCAATCAAAATGCCTCGCAGAGATGTGTCCCTGGCGCTACACCAGCACTTGCAGCTCAAAACTGCCGCGTGTTCACAGCATTATGTACCCCCAATGATCCACTTGGATTCGGACCAATTGACAAAAAATAACTGGTTATACTACAATCTAACGCGTAAAAAGTTCACGAATTGTGAAAATGAGTGCAAGTTAGAATTAGAGGCACTTACAAGGACCCACCCACCCTCCCACGAGATTACAATTAACTTAAAACTAACGCACGCATCCCTCGATGATTGCTTGATGATTACTTGATGATCCCTCGATGATCCCCCGATGATTGCTTGATGATATCTTCAAGTTTCGTATATGTACATATACGCATTTCACACATGCACTCATCCATACTACAGTGTATTACAATATCTTGAACGCAACTTAAAATTAACTTAAAATTAGCGGATGCAACAGTGAAATCTCTCTGTAATAGTCCTCGATTACCTATGCTGTAACAATAAATAATAATAAATGTTTATTAACATAGGAATTTGATTAAATTACTTACTCAAAATAAATATCTGAAAGAGACAAATATTTATTAACCTAGAAAAAAGATTTAAATTCTATAAAATAAATTCCTGAAAAAGACAAATATTCATTAAGATAGAAAATTGAGTCAATTATTTACTCAAAATAAATATCTGAAAGAGACAAATATTTATTAACCTAGAAAATTGATTTAAATTCTATAAAATAAATTCCTGAAACAGACAAATATTCATTAAGATAGAAAATTGAGTCAATTATTTACTCAAAATAAATATCTGAAAGAGACAAATATTTATTAACCTAGAAAATTGATTTAAATTCTATAAAATAAATTCCTGAAACAGACAAATATTCATTAAGATAGAAAATTGAGTCAATTACTTACTCAAAATAAATATCTGAAAGAGACAAATATTTATTAACCTAGAAAAGTGATTTAAAGTCTATAAAATAAATTCCTGAAACAGACAAATATTCATTAAGATAGAAAATTGAGTCAATTACTTACTCAAAATAAATATCTGAAAGAGACAAATATTTATTAACCTAGAAAAGTGATTTAAAGTCTATAAAATAAATTCCTGAAACAGACAAATATTCATTAAGATAGAAAATTGAGTCAATTACTTACTTAAAATAAATATCTGAAAGAGACAAATATTTATTAACCAAGAAAAGTGATATAAATTCTATAAAATAAATTCCTGAAAGAGACAAATATTTATTAACATGGAAATTTTGTTTAAATACTTACTCAAAATAAATACCTGAAACAGACAAATATTTATTAACATGGAAAATTTGTTTAAATACTTACTTAAAATCAATACCTGAAACAGACAAATATTTATTAACACAGAAAATTGAGGGAGTTTAAAAACCTCAGAACCCGAAATAAAATTGCGAAGAGATTCGGAAACATCAAAATTCGAAATAAAATCACGAAGATGTTCAGAAACCTCAAATACGAAATAAAATCACAATTAGAAATGAAATGACGATGAGTTTTGAAAACCTCACATCCAGAATAAAATTCTGAAAAGATTAAAAAACTCAGAACCGAATTAGAATCATAAGGAAATACAAAAACCTCGGAACTCGAAATAAAATTCACGCCTGAAATGAAAGTAGCACCACGTATAAAAAATTGATCGAACAATAGAATAATACGGAAAGAGAAATAAAGTAGCGAAGCAGCATGAAAACTTTGAACCTAGAAATAAAATAGAGTTTTGAAAACTCCCACGATGATCCTGTATCCTGTATCCTGCACTCACATTTTCAAGCACTCACGCATATTACAACATAGTACATATTTTAAATACTCTAATGTACCTTCTGTTCTAAAATTGCACTCGTGTTATCTAAAATGATGTAAAATAAAAAAAAAAGCAAGGGAATAAAGAAAGAGATTGAAAGAAGTTACTTTTAAGTTTGCAACAATTGTCAAAATCTCTAATAAAATCTCAAATAAAAATCTCTAATAAAATCAATAATAAAAAATGTCTAATAAAATCTCTAATAAGTATGTCTAATATATATAAGAAGTCAAAAGATTGTCATAAAGATGAGTGCAAGTTAGAACAGAAGGCACTTACAATTTGCGTAAGCTTTTCGCCACGTATCGTGACGAAAAACTTACGCCCGAGCCCACCCATCCTCCCACAAGCTCGAAATTTATATAGACAATATTTTTACTTACTTAAAATTGGAACCTGAAGCAGACAAATATAATTAAGATGGGAAATTGGAGGAGAAGGTACGAAATTTTTCTTTATTTGATACAAAAATCACGAAAAATTGAGATCGCAATTAAAATTGCGGATTTCAGGAATAAGAACAATATTTTTACTTACTTAAAATTGAAATCTGAAACATAAAAATGAAAATTATGATAGGAAATTGGGAGAGAAGGTACGAAATTTTTCTTTATTTGTCACAAAAATTTGGAAAAATCGAAATAGGAATGAAAATTGCAAATTTAAGAAATGCGAACAATATTTTTACTTACTTAAAATTGAAATCTGAAACAGACAAATGTAATTAAGGTAGGAAATTGAGGGAGAAGGTATGAAATTTTTCTTTATTAGCAACAAAACTTGAAAAATCGAAATCGCAATGAAAATTGCGGATTCAACAACAACGAACAACGCAACAATTTCCTTAAAAACCAACTCTAAAACAGAAAAATATAATTAACACAGAAAAATGGGGGAGAAGGTACAAAATTTTTCTTTACTTACAGCAAAACTTGAAAAATCGAAATCGCAATAAAAATTGCGGATTCAACAACAACGAACATAACAATTTCTTTAAAAACTCTAAAACAGAAAAATATAATTAACACAGAAAATTGGAGGAGAAGGTATACAATTTTTCTTTATTAGCAACAAAACTCGACAAATCGAAATTGCAATAAAAATTGCGGATTCAACAACGAACAACACAACAATTTCCTAAAAACCAACTCTGAAACAGAAAAATATAATTAACACAGAAAATTGGAGGAGAATTGACAAAAAAGGGGAATCACAATAAAAATAAAATCGCGAAGACATAAAAGTCTCAGAATTGAAAATAAAATCGCGAATTTTCGTGTGCTCGAAATTCAAGCAAAACGCGTTTGGCGATACTTTTCGTACCGTAAAAAAAGCACATGTAAAACATAGAAAAATAATTGCGAGCATAGTGACAGAATGACTCTCCATCCTAAGATGGACAGCCATTAATAGTTCCCCTCTTCTTTGGCAACTTTCGCCGGGGCTCTTCGGCATATAGCCTCTTCTTTCTTCGGCACAGCCTCACAAAATCACTCGCGAAATTTTACGGTAACTCGGACATTCTTTACTTTTAATTTCACTATCGATCTCCACAAACAGATAGACAGTTTTATAAAAATAAAAATGACTATCCATTTGTTTCGATCGCCAAATCAAAATTTTTTCACGACAAAAATTCTTTCTTAATAAAGAAATTCTTTCGTAAGAATTTTTAAATAAGTATATACGACCAGCGATTCTCAGAATGCGCTGTCCGTAAAAGAATGTCCGAGCAGAATATTTTATTTCACTTCACTTCACTTCACTTCACTGTATACTTCATTTTTGCAATCGGGTCTAGAACCACGACTGCGACTTACAAACTAAAAGGCCTGGCCTTACGAACAATCGAGTTCAAGAGAATATTAAACGGAATAAATTCGTATTTAGATTTTCTCTTCTCGATTTTTCGTGTTTAACCCCCCAGATGCAAGCATCTCACGTGTTTTACCGGAGGACAGAGAAACATGAAAGCTTGCTCTGGCCCTACCTACTTAAAACTAACTCAATCACACCAGAAGTAAGCTACCTGCCTGCCTATCGCTATATTTAAAAAATTGCAAAGTCCATTCTCACAAAAACACACTCCACGATTCTCACACACGCCACCCGGGTGCAAAAAAGCCTACTCCTAGGGAGTACGTCCCGGGACGTCTCCGTCACCCGAGTTCAATACAACATTCACACTCTAATATTTCATACCTTTTTTGCTGAAATCGACCGACAATCGACAGTGAATATTAATTGAACATATTTCATTTTCTTATTCTTTCGAATATTCAATGCAATATGTGCTGGTAAGAATTTTGTAATTACTCTACTTCTACAATTTTGTAATTCAATCTTACTAATTTTGAAATTAAATCTAATTTTGTAACTATCGATAGTAATTTGAAAATTTTTCATGTTTGTATAAAAAATTGATATAGTTTTTAATCGACACAAGGTCCACGACCTAACCACACACACACACGTGTAACTTGTGTCGATAATTCACTGCCGAATTGTCAGTCGCCAAAAAAACTTAAAACTAAACCGTGTCCACCTGTCCGAACTCATGCGAGTAGCATCTAAGCACGCGTATGAGTTTCGAGCATAAAAATGAACACGGCCAACTGTATTTTCACCTACCAGTTTTCTTCATGTGTGCTGAAAATCCTGAGCTAAGAAACATAATTAGTAACATGCTAATAAAGCGTTCTCTCCAAAAGAAAATTTACTTTAAATTTTAAAATGAAAAGTGGAGGAACACTTTGCAAAAATCTAAGTATATCGATTGTTTCATTCTTCACAGATTTTTAATATCAAAGTAAATTCACTAAATGACTCAAACATTCATAATTAACTTTGATATCAAAATCTGTTTCTCGCGAAACTTTCTTGTACATATGTATATTTAAAAAGAGTTCACGCGTACATAAAAATTGCAAGTGAATCGATAATTGAACTAGCACGAAATCGGAGGGTCATCCGACTTCTATGTATTAACTTTAATTTTAACTCGATTCGTAAGGAAGTTAAAACGCGATGTACAAGAAAACCCTATCCTGATCTAATAAATAAAATAAACAGTTTGTACGAATTTTGCACGATCGTACAGTCGTGGTCACTATGCTCGCTTCAAATAATAAAAATACAACCAGTTCCCGTGTCGCTTCGGACCATTCGTCCTACGACATGATGGGAACCGGAGGAACCGTAAAGCATGCGACTCACCGATCGCTGATTTACACCACTGCGATCGTTTTACCGGCATCTGACCAGCATCTGATTTCAGAGATTGACCCATGATTGACTGCTTTGACTGGCTGCTTTCGTCAGACTTGGAGGCTTGTCCGTTAAGTTGGTGACCTTCTGAAATCATAAAAGGATCACAACGATTAATAAACAGTTCATCGGTTTGCATTTCGAGTAACATTTTTGTTGACATATTCAAATTTATTCATTCATCATGCATTAAACAAGGTTTCCGTGCAAATATCCAATATAAAGCACATATAAAATGCATGCAAAATTATGGAGAAGTACACCACAAAATTTGATAATACATTTGCAAACGTGTATCAAAACGTGTGGGTGACGGAACAGTTAAAAAAAATAAAAATTTGAAAACGTATGCAAAAACACTTGGGTAATTACTGTGTAAAACGTATTAACACATTTGCAAATGTATGCGAAAGCACTTAGGTAACCACACCATAAAATACATTAAAACACTTGCAAAAGTAGGTTACAATACATAGGTAAATACACCGTAAAACACGTTAAAACATTTGCAAAAGTATGTCAAAATACATAGGTAAATACACCGTAAAACACGTTAAAACACTTGCAAAAGTATGCCACAACACATAGGTAAATACACCATAAACCACACTAAAACACTTGCAAAAGTATGCCACAACACATAGGTAAATACACCATAAACCACACTAAAACACTTGCAAATGTATCCCAAAACACATAGGTAAATACACCATAAACCACATTAAAACACTTGCAAATGTATGCCACAACACATAGGTAAATACACTATAAACCACATTAAAACACTTGCAAAAGTATGTCACAAACATGGGTTACTAAGTAAAAATCACTAAAAAAAATTTGTAAAAATATCCCAAAGCACATAGATAAATACACCACAAAACACAGTAATATATCCAGGTATGTATGCACAATCACATGTAGTAATGCACTAGTTAACACTTTGACACTTGAAGAACCACACCATAAAATGTGTTAATACACCCCCATATATATGCACAAATATTTGGTAAAACACACTAAACACTTGCACTAGTACACTAGGTAACACTGATATGAACACACAATCCATTAATTGAGTCCTTGACTCGTACCAGTATGTGTTGATGAGGCTGATCCGAACTCCTTGGCAGGCACAGTACTACTGACTGTCTATGACCTGTTCAAGTACGAACCGATAACATGATAGGTAATCCGCGATACCCAATCAACAATCGCGAACTCGTCTCTACCTATAGCTATCTTTATATTTAATCATATTTACGAATTTAAATTTGTTCAGTTACTGTTTTCCAGTTTGTCATTGTTTATCGTCTGAATTATTATTATAAATATTAAAATTTGAGGTTTTTATAACTTTCTCGAACGGATATGTTAGAAGGTATTTGTTAATTATTGTATGGAGATTTATTTTGTTACAGTTTTTAATTTTACAATTGTTTATAGAGTAAATTATTATTATAAATATTAAAATTTGAAGTTTTTATAACCTTCTCGAACGGATATGTTAGAAGGTATTTGTTAATTATTGTATTGAGATTAATTCTTTTATAATTTTTAATTTTACAATTGTTTATCGACTAAATTATTATTATAAATATTAAAATTTGAAGTTTTTATAAGTTTCTCGAAGGGATATGTTAGAAGGTATTTGTTAATTATTGTATGGAGATTTATTTTGTTACAGTTTTTAATTTTACAATTGTTTATAGAGTAAATTATTATTATAAATATTAAAATTTGAAGTTTTTATAACTTTCTCGAACGGATATGTTAGAAGGTATTTGTTAATTATTGTATTGAGAGTAATTCTTTTATAATTTTTAATTTTACAATTGTTTATCGACTAAATTATTATTATAAATATTAAAATTTGAAGTTTTTATAACTTTCTCGAAGGGATATGTTAGAAGGTATTTGTTAATTATTGTGTTGATATGTATTTTATTACAATTTTTACTTTTACAATTGTTCATTAACCGAAATATTATTATAAATATTAGAATTTGAGGTTTTTGTAATTTTCTCGCGCGGATATGTTACAAGATATTTATTAATTATTACATTGAGTATATTATCATTTATTTTATCATGATTTTTAATTTTTTATGATTTATTTATTAAATTCTTGTTGTACCTATTAGTTATTTTCATACGTGTATCTATTGCAAAATATCTATTAACCATTATATTTAACTTAATTTTTTAATAATTTTTAATTTCACTAGCAGTTTATTGAAAGAAAATTTTTATTTAATTATTGTACTTTCATATGATGTTAACAAATAATTATAAATTATATGTTCCTTTTCTATCACTATGTTTAATTAAAATTTCAATCATTAATAAACCAGTTCCACAATTGATAGAATGAAAATATTTAGATTATCTTATGCACTCTACACCCCATGAAACCATAGAATCTATGGTTTCACATAACATCAACTCGATGGCGCCTATAGTATACTTCTCGAGGTAGATATTGCAGTTATCTTTCCTGCTTCGCCAAAGCAATACAGACATTTATTTTGTCGACTATGTTGCAATTTTATCAACTAAGTTTATCATTTAATTTTTTGCTTCTTAATCGATTAAGAAACTACTAACGCATTTACTTTATTAAATAATGAAGTAACAAGTTACCTCATTGTGCATCTTAAATTCTAAGTGAAGGAAATCTTCAATTTATTTCTTGCATCGCATTCTGTTTTTTATGTTTCAAACTTTGTAAATTTTTGAATTTCTCAAACTTCCAAATTCCTATAACAATAATTTTCTAAATAATTTGTTAATTTCGAAATTTGAAATTTGTCTATTTCCAAATTTCTGAAGTTCCAATATTTCTACTTTTCGATGTAAAGTCGAAATTTTTATATTTCTGTATTTTTAAGTTTGTAAATACTCGAACACCCAAATTTCCAAATTTGAAAATTTCATTTCCAAATACTTGAATTTCCAATGCTTCAATTTTCCAAGTGCATAAAGTTGAAAATTCTATATTTCTAGATTTCTAAATTTGTGAATACTCGAACACCCAAATTACTAAATTTCCAAATTTGAAAATTTCATTTCCAAATACTTGAATTTCCAATGCTTCAATTTTCCAAGTGCATGAAGTTGAAGTTTCTATATTTTTAAATTTGCGAATACTGGAACACCCAAATTACAAAATTTCCAAATTTAAAAATTTCAGATTTACGTAAGTCTTCCATTACTCGCCGCGCTATACACACCTGCACCCATATGCTCATCGACGGGCACTTGATATGCCCATCAATCTTATAAGCTATCCACCCCTAAAATCAATGTATTAATAGTGTTGATGCTCCAAAATCAAACATTATGTAATAGCTCCGATTAATTCCGGTTGCACCGTTAAGCCTATCCTTATAAGCATAACACAACTAATAATATACGTTTCTGGTGACATCATCGCAATTTTTTGTACAAGCATGACTCATTTTGTAGATAAGTCATGCAGTTACAACAGCCAACTATTTTTAAATATCGTAAGTATAACCACAACATCAGTCATTTTTTCTTCCTAAAACGTTAATCATGTTCTGTGATGAAAATACTAAATTTATTCGCACACGCATTGATACGATAAAGCCGCACAATTATCATTTATATGACTTGTTTCTTGTTTAATTCATAGTTTCGTGGCAAATATGCTGATTAAGATTATAGAGGGAATACCATGTTTCAACTATTTTACTGCATGACCTAATATCTGTTGCAGTACGACCCAAATGTTTCTAACAAAAGTTTATATGAATGTTTGTATAAATGATACAAATATTGACTGTAGAAATCATACAATTTATACATGCACTCATCTATACTTTATACCTAACCTAAAATTCAGCACAATTATTCGGTTCCATTTTGTGTCAAGCTATGCGACAAAATGGACACCATTCTAAAACCAACAGTTATAAAGAATTAATGAACTAGTTTGAATTCCTTCGATTGATTTAATTGTTCTTTAAACGAGGAAACGAATAATTGCTTGAAATGAATTTATCAGGTATTCATTTATAAATGATTAAACGAGGAAATGAATAATTTTCTTGAAATAAATTTGTTTAATATCGGGTATCTATTTATAAATGATTAAACGAGGAAACGAATAATTAGCTTGAAATGAATTTGTTTAACATCAGGTATCTATTTATAATATTGAAAAATATGTTTCTTTCAGAATTGACAAAGCAGTTAGACAAAACATGTTTGTTCACGATTATGTTTACATTCTTGCCGGAGTTAAGAATGCATTTTACCTCTTTCGGAATTAAAAAGATCACGCAACCGAAGGGTGAATTTGCATAGAAGAAAAGGAATGCGGAGAAGTGAACGCTCTTAGTTGTTCATTTTCTGCACAATGACAAAGTGAACGGATGAATCGAAAGAGGTAAGCGGCTGACGAAAGTAATGTGCAAATACATGCTTATCACGTGCTCAGGTACGATCGTGTGAGGTTAACTTTACGCGTTCGGAACTCTCCACACATATAAATTCGACATTCGATACGTATTCTTGCTTTTGTCCATCCGCGGGCATGAATTTATGCTTTGCCGCGGCTTCGCGTGAAATATTTATTGCTCTCCTATTTTCATTCTCCGCGATTCGTAGCTGCTAAACTATGCATTCAACAAATTATGTATGTGCTCGACACGTGTGTTCAAAGCGAATTTTTTGCATTTATTGCGAATTGAAATTTTTAGATTTTCAGAAATTTTGCGAAATTTAGGGGATTTGGAAAGTTTGGCGAAATTAAAGGATTTTGGGCATTTGGAAAATTTAGGAAATTTGGAATATTTGCAGAATTTAGAAAATTTGGAAAATTTGAAAAATTTAAAGGATTTTAAGTGTTTGTGGAATTTAGGTATTTTAAAGAATTTGGGGAATTTAGAAGATTTTGGAAGTTTAAGAATTTGGATACTTGAGAATTTGAAGATTTAAGAAATCAGAAATTTTGGGATTTAAGGATTTGGAAATTGGGAGTTTGAAAATTGTTAATTTTGAGAATATACTTTGACAATTTGAATGTAAATAATTTTGAGATCTTGAAAATTTCAATATTCATTATCTAAAATTATTTTTGAGTATCCAGGGATTGTGGCACTTAGAAAGTCCACTAAAAGATCGAAGATGGAAACATACGATTGGAAAGTTCCTTTTCAAATTTCATAAATTCCGCTACATCAACGGAATGAATTAAAATTTCAATTTTTCAAGATTCCGATGAAAAGTGAACGATGGAATTTGCTCAACAAGGAAGGAAGATAAGCAGTAGGCATTCAATTTTCTTAACCAGTACACAGAAATTCGTGCAGCATGCTCACACGATATTGCGCCATTGAATACACGCTCACTTTTGTAGAAGCGCGCGCTCACACCAGCTCGTTGGCGCCGCGCACACTAAAGCGTTTTCCGTGGTGTGCGTGCATTTGTATAGAAATGCAGGCGCGTGTCGAGTTTGTTCGGCGACCAGTGCGCAACCGGTCGGCGCAGGTCCCCGTAAAAAGCCGGGGGCGCGATTCCGTCGCCGCTCTTCGGATACCACGCGCGTTCGTTCTCTCAGTTTGTATTCAGTATCCACCTCGTGTCGGTGGATACGTTCGGTTCTTTAAATTCTATCTGAACGAACATTTGTTTTAAGTCGCGAACATACCCGTCCGATCGTACGAGCACGTTGCCATTAGTCCAAGTTTGTCGCAGACGGATAGTGCCATTTGTGCCATTTTTGTTGTCAAGTGTTTTTGAATTGAGGATCAGACAATATGCCGACTTTCAAATTTCTCGGTCTACTGGTGATACTTCTCGTTGCGCAGGGTAAGTACACTTTGCGTTTTTAATTTCTTTATTTGGGACAAGTGGATTGATTGATTTAATTGGACCGATAATTGGGAGCGACAATTGGGAACTTGACATTGGTAACTGGGTACAGAGCTGATCTAGGGACTTGTCGTAAAGGAATTTAACGCGTATGAATCTATCGAGTGGAGATTTAACTCGCAGAGATTCGACGCTTTGATAGATTCAAAATTTAGAGGGTCAAAGTGTATAATAATGATCTAACGCGTGAAGATCCAACGTGTGGAGATCCAGCGCGTGGAGATTCAACGCGCGGCGATATATCGCGTGATAATCTAACGCACGAAAATCTAACGTGTAGAGGTCCAACGCATGGAAATTCAACACATAGTGATCTCTCGCTTAGGGATGCATCGCGTGGAAATCCAACGCGCAGAATTTCAACGCACGGCAATATATCGCGAAGAAATTCAACGCGTGATGATCTAACGCGTAGAGATTCAACACGTAGATATTCAACGCGTCGAAATCCAACGTTTAGAGATTCGGCACGTGGCAATATATCGCGAAGAAATTTAACGCGTGGCAATATATCGCGAAGAAATTCAACGTGTAGAGATTCAACGCGTGGTGATCTAACACGTAGATATTAAACGCGTCGAAATCCAACGCTTAGAAATTCGGCACATGGCAATATATCGCGAGGTGATCTAACGTGTAGAGATTCAACGCGTAGAGATCTAACTTGTCGAAATTTAACGCGTGAGGATCTAATGCGTGGAAATCTAACCCATAGTGATTTAACGCAATGGGATTCAATGGTTGGCTATATATCGCGTGGTGATCTGTCACGTGTAACAATACGTAGAAATCTATCGCGTTGTAACTGAATGCGTAGAAATTCAATACGTGGCAATATATCGCGAGGTTTTCTGTCACCTTGCAATCCACAATGCACAGATCTAATATGTGGTGATATGACTCGTGTGTATGTAATTTTTAATTTAACACAATATAACGCGTGGCCATATAACGCGTGGATCCGCAAACAAAAGTGTAAGTTACGCCAATGCTTGTCAAGCGGTTTTGAACGCTTGTTGAAGTTGATTGGTGCATCGTGTATTGTGGGAAGGTGACTCGGATAGTTCGATCAGTTAATTAAATTTCGATTTATGGCACTGGCGATAGAACGAACGCGTTATAGCGTGGGTGAGCAGAGATGCGTGCTAGGTAACGCGAAAGCCACAGGATCGTATCGACTCGGACGATAATTTCGCATGCATCACGGATAGTTAACAGTTACTTCACCGTCCGCTCCCTATAAGCAGTTGCAACAATAGTTACCATTGTGGGTAGCATCGGCGAGCAAGTTGTAATCGTTGTCGCGGAAGGAACAATTACGTGTCTTAAAAATGCTTAATTACTCTTCCTTGTTAGTTTAGCGAGAGGCGCGTCTATTATACGATAAACCCGTAATTGCACGTATGTACTTTTAATTGCGTATTAACCCTAGAAAGATGAACTGCAGAACCACTTTAATATCGAGTTGCGATTTGCATACAATTCTATTCTTTTTTTTTATACTTCAGTTTAACCATCCTGTATTTACTGATTACCTATTTTCTGTTAAATGTATTTAGTTCAGTTTAATGATCGGTACGGATAATTGATTACAGATATGTATTTAAAACGTTTATGGAATACCAAAAGGAAAGAATTCTGACAGCACCTACTTGCAAATTTAACACAAATATATTTTCTAATTAAAAGATTTCAAGATTCCTCCCTCCACATCCTCCCACACCCCTAATTACATATACAACCAAAAGCATAATTTTATTCAAACTATTTTGCATGTTCTATACATTTTGTATTTGCTTTCTTTTATGTGGGACATTATTTGCATACATTCTGCATACATCGACACCTATGTCATAATATCCGCGATACGTAACGATATAAAGCATTCATCATATTTTGCGATTTTCATTTTTTTTTCTCCTCTTTGATGTAATAACCGAATGCATAAATAAGGTGGACGATTGTCAGAGTCCGCAGTCTAATTTTGTCCACGCGTTACTCACCACGCGGTTCAATTTAATTCACAACCTACACAGCTGTATAGTATTGAAATCAATTACTGGTATGAAAGGAGAAGTATCCAGCTGGCTACGTTTAGGTTCACGCTTAAATTGTAACTTAAATCATTCGAACTGTTTCGTATCTAACAAGCACGTAATTATACAGGGTGTGGCAGTAACTTGGCAATCGCAATTACGCGCCTTTCTTTTTTTCAGTTGATTAGTTTTACTAATCAAGTAATAGAGCTGAACTATCGTAAAATGTTCGACCTTGACGTTCAAGTACACTCTCGTTATATTGCCACAGTTGTGAACTTTTTGAAATGATCATACATGTTCTTGTGATCAATGATTTTCGTGAAAGTTTATACAAAGATGACAATACAAGATATCTACTGTGTTATCAAAATTCGAGTATCATGAGTGATAATCAGTAAAAATTGTATCTACACCATCGTCAGCTTAGAAAATATATTTTATCATCCCAAATATTAAGACAGTAGACATTAATAACATTTAACGAGGTGTAGTGTTTTATTATGCAATAAAATGTAAGAAAACCTACGAAAGAAATGTTTTTAAAAAAAATTGAACTGTTACATCAAGTGTAAAATATAATAAGTATGTCACAGTGTACAAATACTGCTTAACATTAAAATTGTGCAACAGTATTTTTATTAAAATTATATAAAGTATAAAATAAATAGAATACAAATTCAACGAGATAAATAGTTTCAACGCCGTAATGAACGCGTTGAAAAGTATTTAATTTTAAACGAAAGTTAATTTTCGAAGAACTATGTAAACTCTATTTCTCGCATGATCACCAAGCATAATGGACGTCGATCGAGCGTTAAATTCGCGCTCTTAAATATGCACAGGAATGTAGTTTACGGGGAATGTTAATAAAACAATTAGTCAGCGTTGCACTGCAATCGAGAACGCTCTAAAAAGAGTGAAATCTCGCGGAGCAAGAAGTTAGGTGCTCGATCAAATTCACGTATCATCAGAAATCGTGTCCAACTTGAATGCGTTGAGCCACTCAAAATACCAATGTTTCGCCGCTCTCGACGTTCAACCTTTTCAACGGCCGAACAAATCGAACGTTCCATCAAACGAGAAACTTATTTCGAACGCATATCGTTTCTATCATCTAAAAGAGCACGTTGCTGCCAATATTTTCCTAGAATCTGCATTATACCGAAAGGTCTTTGATTTTTATCGAGTGGAAACTTGTTAGCTTATTTGTCCATTGAAAGATTTGTTCGAATGCTTTATAAATATCACTCACCACGATGTACACTGTTGTTCAAAAGTTTCCAATGTTTTGACTGTTTTATTACAAATTTTGTTTGCATATTTTGTTATAGTGGACAGTTTGGGAGGACTTTTCCTGAAATAAAATCACACGTGTAGTGGTTAACCATAATTCATAATTCGCAATAAAATTATTACACTTTACTTTAACCTACTCATTATATAAACTTTACTGCGCATTATCGACATATGTTTGATGTCCAAAGTTACAATCACGCCATTAATAAATATTTTGCATTTGTAATATAGACTAAGAATAACCCTAGTGACCTGGAGAGCTAAAGTGACGCACAGTCAGTCATTTCATCTACTCTTTTATTAAATTATTAAACAATATAGCTTGATAACATATAACATTTATCAGATTTTTACCTGCATTCAACAAAATTATCTCAATAAATTTTTTAATTTAAAATGAAACGATCGTTTCACCAGTTTAGTGTTAGATAAATGATTTTAATTCTCAAATTCCTGCCCCAACCGATTCGTGGAATCTAAATGTCATTTGTTGACACCGTGTGAACTCGCTTACCAGGTATTTTAATGCTATCAGGTATACTTTATCAGTATTTATCCAAGAGATCGTTGAACCTAGATTTTACCATACAAGGATGGAGACATTTTTTATATATCAATATTGAATGAAATACTATTTCAGCCTAACCTAATCTACTATTTTTAATATTCAAAATATTATCAGATAGGTTTGCGGTGCATATATTAATTTTCACGCTGCGTACTTATCCCCGATTTTTAAAATAGAGGATTTAGAAAAACTGATACAAAACTTGATAATGAAATATCCAAGGATGGAACTTATATATTTTTATTCTTTTCGTTATAAAATTTTTACCAACACATTTCGAACATTTTGCTGGTTAAAATAAGACTGAAATTATTAACTGTAATTTCGACTTACACGATTTTGATGTAAACAATTTGCTATACGATGTTTAAACACAGTGAATATAGTGGCAATTAATAACGGAGAAACTAGTTTTGGCGTCCCTGAGCCTGCAGGGGTGCTCAGGGTCTCCACATCAAAGCATCAAAGTTACGACGCTCTACGTGGTTGAATTGCTACATTGATTTAGTCAAAATGGCACACTTGGGATGAATACATCTTAAAGTATAAGTTAGAGGTCCACCGTGAGTCCGGAAAACAATTTTAAAATTAACATCCCCAACTTGTCTCTTTTATTTAAATAACTCCTTCAATAAAAATCCTACATGGTCTTATTTCTTGTTACTAATAACTGCACAATGATTAGTAAAAGTTTAATTATTGCATGGGGTGTATGTAGTTCAGTCCTCTGTATAAGAACCCCTGACCTAAACGATTTCGTGACTCACACAGCCTTAGTAAATAACGTAAGAAACTTTTCAATCAGAAAGTATTAAACCATCGAATGCACGGGGTTAATTAAAATCCAATATCGTTATAGGATTGCGCGGGTCTCGTTGCGTCGTCGACGTAATATCGTTTTTCCCCCATGTCGGTTTCGTAGTATTCTCACAACCGGACGCTGCGTCGTCTACTCGGAATGTTCGTCACGTACGAAACGAGTTGGTGCCTCGGTGAGCATCGGGGATAAGAAGAAGCCGCTCCTATTATTAAGGAAAAAATGGAACATCGTGGGGCTCGTTCCGATGTTCACCAAAAATCTGTGTATACTGGACACGACTAAAGCGTCCCAGGAAACCATCTGCCCCCGGTCATTCTCCTACCTGAATCTTCTGTTCACCTGGCGTCCTTTCCACCTTGCCCCTCGCTGCCCCTCGTCTCCTGCCGTGTTACTTTCGTTTATCTTATTTTCGGAGCCATTCAGCAGTCGTCCGCCAACTACTGCCACCGGTTCTTTGTGAACCAGCCTGTTTCTTCGCGATACCGGCCCCCGTACGTCTCTCTCGCTCGCATACTTTTCTCAATGGAATTTGCCAACAGCTGGACCACCGATGCAAGAAACGGATCTTCCCGTTGATCTTGCAGACTTATGCTAAACGATCGTGTAATCGCTAACGATACGCTGTAAAAGCGAAATTGTTACATTTTTTGGTAGTTACTGTACACGAGGATCTGATCTTCTATCCAAATGGCGATTTTTGCAGTCTGAGTTTTAAATCTTGCGGTTTTAAGTTCATTGTTCTTGAACTTTTTGTGAGATTTGTTCGAAGCTGTAGTTTGATATTTGTCGAAGTAGATATGATATCTCTGGAGAATATCTCGGAGAAATATCTTGATGATATTTTCGATGGATTATATAGGTGTTTATTCATTTGTCGAATTGTATGATTTAGACAGAAATAACGGAACTAGCAGGAAATATATTGAATTATGCAAGTTAGGGTAAGCTAGTTCTGAATTATTGTTTCAAGCTTTTGATTTTGAGGTATTGGAACTTTGGACGTTCAGGATTTTGAAACTTTTGATGTCTGGGACTTTGAAACTTCGGAATTTTAGAATTATACTTTTGGACTTCAAGACCTTGAAAGTTTTAAAATTTTTAAGAAAGTTTGGAGGATTTTGAAACTTGTGAACTTTTAAATTGTCGGAGTTTAATAATTCTCAAGTTTCAGAACTTTTAAATTTGTAAATTTTTAAATTGTGGGAGTTTGAAATCCTTGAGTCTCTGAACTGTAGGATTTTTAAATTTTTACATTATCGAATCATAGAACCTAAATAATGCATTACAAGCAAATAGATGATCAAAAGTTACAATTTTCGGAATCTCCACTTCAACCCACTATAATTTTCCCTAGAGCGTCCAAGTGTCTAAGAATTAACCAAAGGTATCCAACACAATATACGCATTAGCAAGGTATCCAGCAGTATGCAACAACCAACGCTATCGTAGCAAATGGTATCAGTCCATAATTACAGCACAATTAGTCATCGATAATTCGTCATTATACGTGACCATGCACGGGCCTCGTTGTAACGCAATTATTCCATGTACTTCTTGCTGCTATTCAAAGTTTCTCTATTTATCTACAGCAATAGTGTAGCGAAGAATAAAAAACATTTCCGTCGCAGTTCTCCACATTTTGCCTATGCAAGCCCATTCTAATTGCGTAATTTACGAGACTCCGCAAGGACCATCGTTCACGTTCCTGTTTCGCCGCGTTTCTCTGTGGCCACAATTAATGCAAATTTTATAACCAATGCGATATGACAGCTCGATGAAGTAGCAACGTTCTTCCTGATCGCGTAACAAGGTGTTTTGCAATTCTTGAATTCCTTGGTGTGTACGCGACGACAGACTAATATGTTTGTTCTCCTATTAGGATGCTGAAGTTCTTGTTACATGGACAAGCTGGATATGATTAAATATTGACTTTATGCTTATATCATTTGAATCTGTCACTTTCTCTGATTCACTACGTCTTAATGTATTTACTTGATATTCCTTTTATTGTAGATTATTTTATATCAAGTTGACAAATAATAGGTACTTATTGTAACATGTTTAACCAAGATTATACAGCAAAATAAGAACTTTTGGTATATACATTTTTATTTATGTGTGCAATACTGATTCGTTTGGTGTACAGAATAAAAACATACTACCCTGCTATGAACACCCCTATCAATGGTTAGTGTACTTCATTGAAAAAGTAACAAATAGGAAATGTTCCAAAAATGTCGACTGTTAACCATATTCAGGAACATCCTCTTATTCTTTGTTTGGTCGAAAGCAATTACAACCCTTACATCACCATCTAAGAGGTTGCAAGGATGAATATGACTATTGATCAAGCTGTATCTATTTTTTGAAAAAGATGAATATGCTTTGTTCAACATCAGATGCAAGCCTTAAGTCTTTATTTAACAGGCTGCAAGGATGGATATGACTATTGATCAAACTGTATCTACTTTCTGAGAAAGATGAATATGTACCTTTCCTCAACATCAGTTGCAAGTCTTAAGTCTTTCTCTAAGAGGTTGCAAGGATGAATATGACTATTGATCAAGCTGTATCTACTTTCTGAGAAAGATGAATACCATTGTTCAAAATTTGCAAGCCGTCCTAACAGGTTGCAAAGATAAATATGATTATTGATCAAATTTTATTTTCTGAAAAGATAAACATCTTAACATCAATGTCAGGAGTCCTTATCTAACAGGTTGCAAGGACGAATATGTCTACTGATCAAACAGTATTTATTTTTCGATAAAACTGAATATACACACTTTCTTATAGGTAACAAGAACCTCAGAAAGTTGGATAACCTAATAGAAACGTAATACGGCGTCGCGCGATGGAAGCACGCTATAACGGGTCAAGATATGCACATACATATCAGGCAAGTCGTGCTGTTTTGAATCGCGTACGATTTAATCGCACGGTTTAAATACGCGATCATCGGAAATTAACGGGGCCAGTGGCGTGCGTATAAGTAGTACACCACGACTTATCAAAGATTACGTCACGTTACATCCCGGTTTATCCGAGTAATTAACTAATTGAGCTTCATTGGACGACGGCCGGGAGAGGTGGCTGACAGAAGAGGTCAGGCCCGCATGAGAAAACGCTTTTGGACGTCTACCTTTTCAGGAAAAGATCTTCGGAGTTTCTCAGAAATTTTCCCAAGGAAGATCGACCACAGACGAAGCGAAAAGAGAAGAAGAAGAAGAAGTATTAATCGCTATACCTGCATCGCCCACTCGCGCAGCCAGAGAAACGCGATACCTTGACGCCAGATTGTCGTTCGTGTATATACGTATCTACCTTTTTTCACGGGAAAAAAGGTTTCGTGATTTCAGCCGGTAGAACGGGACGCGAGCACGTTTCTTCGACAGGATTTTCTTTTTTCTGGTTGGAACTCGACAGTTTTAAAATTTTGAGTTTTTAGACTTAGTTTGGAATTTTGGAGTCGCAGAATTTTGGTAATTTTGGACTTTGGGATCTTGGAATTTTCTGATTTAGAGAATTTGGAGTTTTGGGAATTTTGGAACTTGGGATCTTGGAATTTTCTGATTTAGAGAATTTGGAGTTTTGGGAATTTTGGTAATTTTGGACTTTGGGATCTTGGAATTTTCTGATTTAGAGAATTTGGAGTTTTGGGAATTTTGGTTATTTTGGACTTTGGGATCTTGGAATTTTCTGATTTAGAGAATTTGAAAGTTTGGAATCTTGGAGTTTTAGAATTTTGGGAATTTTACACCTCGGATTTTGGAATTTTCTGATTTAGAGAATTTGGAGTTTTGGGAATTTTAGTAGTTTTGGACCTTGGTATCTTGGAATTTTTAAATTTAGAGAATTTGGACTTGTAGAACCTTGGAGTCTTGGAATTTTGGGAATTTTGGACCTTGGGATCTTAGAATTTTCAGATTTGGAGAACTTGGAATCTTGGAATTTTTGAATTTTTAATATTTCGAAGATTTTGAATATCGAGTCTTAGATAATTTTGCAATTTTTGAATTTTGCTAACAAAGACATTGGTATCTTAAAATTGTTTAATTCAGAGAGTTTGAACTTTTGGAATCTTGAAGTCTTGGGATTTCGAAAATTTGTTGAGATCTTGAAATTTTAGAATCTTTATTTCGAAGATGTAGAAATTCAGAATTTTGGAACTTAGGTGCTATTGCAATTTTTCAATTTAGAAATTGTAACAATCACTTATCAATAATGTACCTTAACCTAACCTACATCTTCTCTATAACCCATAATTACTCCTTAATGTAATAATTACTCCAACAATGCCCCTTTTTCACACCATAGCACCTGGGTCAAAAGTACCCCACTGAACATAAAAATCCTCATATTATACAGTTATCAAATATAATAACCTTGATAGTTTTCGTCCAATAATTAACTGTACCCTGTTTCTTTCCAGTCGTTTCGTATAAGCGCCATGCTTTTTCCAGTTCATGAATAGAAACACGATAAGCCGTTCTTGTACTACATATTTACATAAGAATCTTATCTTGTCGTACGTTGAACGCGTTCTAAAAGTACGTACGAGTTCTGATACAATGGAGAAATTAGCGGATTCGTGATTATACGGCTACAAGTACTACGCGGTCCTAATTCATCGAAGTAGAAGATAGAAATCGTTCAAGGAACTACGGGTCCTACTTCCATCGTAGATAACGAGAATCTTTTCTTATTATTGCCCTTGACTCGTTGCTTAAAAGCAGTCAGATAATATGTATCTTATGAAATTTCCGCTATAATTACGCAACGAAGCGTTTCGTGGAGTTCTAACCTACTCACGATACGTTTGACCTAATTCCGCTAGTTTGGAGTACTAATATTCAATTATCGATATACAAATGATTTTTTAAATTTTACTGGGTCTTAGAAATTATCAAGATTGTAAAATATCTTGAAGGTAGCTTTAGTGCACCAGTTTGAGTATCTGATAGTTTAGAGTTTTAACATCTTCACAAAATGGTTGACCCAATATTATTAGTTCAATACTAAAATTCAGTTATTGATACACTAAAGTTCAGCTATGATTTTTTAAATTTTACTAGGTCTTAGAATTTGTTAGAAGGCACATTTCAAAACGTTTTAAAGGTAGCTTTAGTGCAGCAGTTTGCTTTGAGGATCTGATAGTGCAAAGTTCTAACCTCTTCACAAAATGGTCGACCCAATATTATTAGTTTGAAGCAATACTAAAATTACGTTATTGATACACTAAAGTTCAGCTATGATTTTTAAAATTTTACTAGGTCTTAGAATTTGTTAGAAGGCACATTTCAAAACGTTTTAAAGGTAGCTTTAGTGCAGCAGTTTGCTTTGAGGATCTGATAGTGCAAAGTTCTAACCTCTTCACAAAATGGTCGACCCAATATTATTAGTTTGAAGCAATACTAAAATTACGTTATTGATACACAAAAGTTCAGCTATGATTTTTTAAATTTTACTAGGTCTTAAAATTTATCAGAAAGCACATAACAAAATATTTTAAAGATAATTTTAGTTTTCATGCATGAGTGCTTTAAATAGTGAAAAGAAACTTCAGTATCTTCGTATTTTCACTCAATCACAGTCATAATTATCCTACATGAAAGTTTATAATATACCTCCATAATTGAACCTAAATTGTTACATGAAGCTAATTTTCCAGGTGAAAATGTTTGCAAATTTATTTCATTAACGTTTGCCACATCTAGAACGTTTAATCTGAAGCTACCGAGAGATGTATATTTTTCTTGTCTTATATTATCCCAACGTGTGCTCGTACGCATTTCATGTTTAATTTGGTAATTATTTAAGAATGGTTAATTTCGTGCATGTCCTTGAATTCACTGATTCAATATTTTCGACATTCCTCCATCTATATCACAGTTCGTGGGCACGTTTCCACGAAGAGCTCCCCGTTTATTTCGGTTATCTTGCTCGAATAACATTTCCTGGTAATTAAACAATTCACCGTGGGTACACAATGAATCAGAAAGATTCCCTCCGGTTATTCCGGACGTTTCCGTTGACGGATTTCGATGAATCCCGCGTTTATTCCGAGCTGAAGCATGTAGCCGGCGAGACACGATTTCGGCGTTCCCGATTCGTATTTAGGCCGCACGGTGGATCCGTGCCTCGTAATTCTTCGTCTCGAACCGAAAGAGAGAGAAAAACAGAGAGAGAAGGGGTCTTTTCAATCCTTCCGTTTTATTTATCGCCGAATACCGCTAGCGGTCTCGAAATTTGAACAGCTGTGCGCGCGTTTCCTATCCGCCACACACGCCGTCGACCATTGTGACACCTTGAGGACATCTTCAATTTCCTAATTTCGACAAATTTGAATCTTCAGATTTCGTCATTTTTATAGTCTCAGATTTCCTTATTTTTATAGTCTCAGATTTCCTCATTTTTATAGTCTCAAATTTCCCAAATGTTCAAGTTTGAAAATTTACAAAACCCATCTCTCTAGATACCCAAACTTTTAAATTCCTTAATTGTCAAGAACCTTTTGGAACTATTAAATTTGGAATTTTTCAAATTGCTGACTTTGCAATTCTTAAAAACCCAGATTCTTAGATTCCCAAATTTTTATAGTCTTGAATATTCAATTTTCTAAGTATCTAACCCCTGAGATTTCCAAATACCAACTCCTTAAATCCTCAAATTCCAGAATGTACAAGAAGCCAAATTTTCAACTTTCAAACCTTCAAGATCTGAAATTCATAGCTCTCTAATTTCTGAAATCCTCAAATTACTAAAATCCCCAAATTACTAAAGTCCCCAAATTTCTAGATTCTCAAATTGTTAAAGTCTTAAATCCTGACGTGTCAACTCCCCAGATTCTCAAATTTCCAAATTTCCAACTTCTAAATTTCCCAAGTTCTCAAATTTTCAACTTCCTTCCTCAAATTCCCTATCCCAAAATTCCTTAATTTCCAAACCTCCAAATCCCTAAATTCCTTAATTTTCAAACCCCCAAATCTCTAAATTCCTGAAGACCTAAAATCCAACTCCTCAAATTCCAAATTACCATATTTCTAACTGCTCAAATTTCCATCTCTCCATCTCCCTAAATCCCCTATTTCAAAATTCCTAAATTTCCAAACCTTCAAATCTCCAAATTCCTAAAGATCCAAAATCCAACTCCCCAAATTCCAAATTACCAAATCTCTAATTTCTAAATCCCCAACTCCCCAAATTTCCATCCTTCCAACTCCCTAAATCCCCTATCTCAAAATTCCTTAATTTCCAAATCTCCAAATCCTCAAATCTCCAAATTCCTAAAGATCCAAAATGCAACTCCCCAAATTCCAAATTACCAAATCTCTAATTTCTAAATCCCCAACTCCCCAAATTTCCATCTTTCCAACTCCCTTAATCCCCCATCACAAAATTCCTTAATTTCCAAATCTCCAAATCCTCAAATCTCCAAATTCCTAAAGATCCAAAATGCAACTCCCCAAATTCCAAATTACCAAATCTCTAATTTCTAAATCCCCAACTCCCCAAATTTCCATCCTTCCAACTCCCTAAATCCCCCATCACAAAATTCCTTAATTTCCAAAGCCGAAATCCCCAAATTCCCAAAGTCTCGAACCCCAAAACTCCACAAATCCCCAGATACCCAACAATCCAACGCCCTCCACTTCCCAGAATTTTGTCATGCTCGAAATTACTGGAAATTTTATGGAAACCCCAAAGGTATCGAAAGACTGTCCGAAAATCGTCAAAGGGTAACCAGAAAGTATTTATTATCGGTCCTGCGAAGGATTCGTCGAGCGTAAAGGGAGCAAGGACCATTAACGACCCTATCCAGCTGTTGTCCTGGAATCTTAATAGGCTGGACCCGTTGAAAAGTCCCTTCTGACGCTCGATTTACGAGCGTCGGTTTATTTGCAAGGACAACAGATAGAATGAAGATCGTCGATGGGAGGATGTTGAAAATATACACGACAGACGCGATTTAAACGAGAATGAATGATAAACGGGATACGGAATTGTTCAAATAAACCCCGTTGCGAATATCGTGGCCTGCTATGACGTCGTTGCAATATTATGTAAGTGTTAGCCGCGAAAATATCCTGCTTTGACAAGCTGATGATACAGTCGTCCGCATTTTATTTTTCTTTCTCACCGTTCGGTCGACGGATGGTTAGAAAGCCTTCCTCTTTGCTGACTTTTTCACTCGACGACATTTGTATTCAGAAATATTTTTATTTTTAGAGTTACATTCTCTATTTTTGGAGCGATAAATAGTTTAGCTTCGGACACACATTTTATTGCTAATTTTTTTCTTTCCGGATCTTTTAATTTTTTGACTTGGATTACTTTTTAATATTCAAGGTTAGAAACTTTTTAGCCTTCAAACTCTGACATCTTTTTGAAAATTTTGAAATTCTGGAAGTTTGGATCTTAGAAAAATTAGGTCACTGTAAAGTTCTGAGCTCTCAAAATTTGCAATTTTCCAAATAATAAAATGAACATTTTGAATTTTAAAAACTTCACAAGACATCAAATTTACAAGTAAATCATTCCAAAATCCTAAACTTTAGTCGATAAAATTCCATATACTAAATTATATACTAATTCAAAGGCTACTGTTCCGACGTTTCTATACTTGATACAATAATCAAAAAAAGAATTGAAATAGAAACGTGTCCCACAATTTCAGGTTGATAGCATCCATAAAAAAGGGAGAGTGGGAGAGGAGAAAAACGCCCACGATAATTTTGATTTCTAGTAATCCACCTCCATTAATAAACCGCCCACCAGACACCATCGTTTAAGGCACGGAACTTATCTCGACCATTTCGGGTATTTTTAGTCGTGTTTCTTCGTTCATGCGTACCATGTTCGACCATCGACGTGTGCTTTACGCGTGCTGCACATATGTGAACAAGTTTTCTCTCCACCCTCTCGTTCTAGCCTAGATCAGTACACATGTGTGTACTTGAGCGAGCATAATATCTTATAAATAGGGATTAGCTAATGGTATGCGAAACAGTGATGCAGGTTTTATTTTGGTTTTCCGGTCGCACAACCATCCATGAGATTCTGCTCTGCTCGGTCTGTCTTGTGCAGACTTTTTTATTTTGCGGTCAAATTTAGTTATTTGTCGTTCGGGTGAGAGATATTACATGTGAGATTTAGGAGAACATGTAATATATTACATGTGAGAATATACATACATATTATATGTGGGAATATACATATATGTATATAGATATAAGTTATCAGTGTAGGTTGGATTAAGCAGGGGTTAGGTTATGTTACTAACTTAGGTTAGATTTCAAATTACTGGCTGTTCTAGTTTCTAGATCCCCGAATCCCTACACCCCCAAATCCCTATATCTTCAAATTTTTACATTCACAAATCCTTGCATTCCCAAATCCTTGAATCCCTAAATCACCACATCCCCAAATCTCTATATCCCCAAATTCTCACATTCCCAAATCCGTACACCCCAAATCTCTATATTCCCAAATTTTTACATTCTCAAATCTCTACATCCCCAAATTTCTGCATCCTCAAATCCCTATACCCCCAAATCCCTACATCCCCAAATCCGTACACCCCCAAATTCTCACATCCCCAAATCCGTACACCCCCAAATCTCTATATTCCCAAATTCTTACATTCTCAAATCCCTACATCCCCAAATCCTTGCATTCCCAAATCCTTGAATCCCTAAATCTCCACATCCCCAAATCTCTATATCCCCAAATTCTTACATTCCCAAATCCGTACACCCCCAAATACTCTATATTCCCAAATTTTTACATTCTCAAATCTCTACATCCCCAAATTTCTGCATCCTCAAATCCCTATACCCCCAAATCCCTACATCCCCAAATCCGTACACCCCCAAATCTCTATATTCTCAAATTCTTACATTCTCAAATCCCTACATCCCCAAATCCTTGCATTCCCAAATTTCTACATCCCCAAATCCCTATACCCCGTACCCCCAAATCCCTACATCCCAAAATCCCTATATCCCCAAATTTCCAACTCCCTGAATACCCCAGAAACGCTCTCACGCTCCTCAACACCCATTTCGCCAGTTATGAAACACTCTGTACGCCACGACTTAACAATAATTCAACATGAAAGTACAAAACCGTCTTTCTACACGATCGATCACCATCGATAGCCACTTTTTATCAAGCCATAATTGCTTGATCTTAACGTTGCCAGAAGGGCGCGAACGTGTATATCGATTTGAATAATTCCGGACTGGTTTCTCTCGACTAGGATTATTCGATCGGCCGAGCGAAAGTTGTCGAAATATTTTTCCTCGTTGATTTACGCGATCGTTTGTAATGAGTCACCGGACTTCGTAACATAACCCGGACAAAAGGGATGATTTGTGACTCGTAACCACGGTTTTTTCTCGACCCAAAGGTAATGTCGATATCGTAGAAAGGAGCTTTGAACCCACGCACCGTATTATACAGTAGAGAGCGTTGGTAAAGGTGTAGTTCCTTTCCATAATTCAACGAATCCATAATCAATCCTTTCGTGGACGTATTCTGCACTGTTGTAGATCGCTGCTCGATATTTCGGTCGTCGGCGGTTTTTTAAATTTATTCGTTTAGCATAAGCAGATTATACTGGTTCGAAGAATCGTTCGGATAAATGGATACACACCACTTTTCAATTGATCTTATGAAATTACGTACGAGGGCTCAAGGCGAAACAAAGGTTAAATCGCTTGTTTGCGATAGCGAAGTTTACGTTCCATCTTTGGTTTCCATCTGCTACGATCCAGAGGCGAAACGTGCTCGCATTTTTATTCGACTTGAACCTCGATATCTGTTTCCGGTCTATCGTTGTTTATACAGCTCTTTACGCTCGGACAGTCTCGTGGAGGATATTATTAGCACTGCTTTGTTCGAAAGTGATGTTGACATTTATTTTTCAAGCAGGAAGACTAACTTCTGTATTGCTGTATTTATACATTTTTTAGTTCTCACATTCTCAAGTTTCCTCGTTTCTGCATTACTGAATTTTCACATTCTCAAATTCTCGAATTTCTATATTTCAAATGGGACAGTAATTTCTTAAATTCATCAATTTCTAAATTTCTAAAGACATAAATCTCTGGATTCAAAATTCTTAAATCTTGAACAACTAAGATTTCCAACTTCCAAATCTTAAAGTTCTCAAATTACTGACATTCGAACTTCTGAAATCTCCAAATTCCTAGTTTTGCAAATTTTCAGTCTCAAGTTATAAAAATCTTAAAGACGTAAGTCTCAAAATCTCACATTTCTAAATCCCAACTCCCTAGATCCCAAAATTTGCAAGAACTCAGACTTCCAACTTCTAAATATCTAAGTCCCCAATTGTCCAATTCCCCAAATCCCCTATATCAAAATTCCTAAATTTCTAAACCCCCAAATCCCCAAATGTCCAAATCCCAACTCCTCAGCTTCCCAAATTCTCAAATTTTCAATAACCCAAAGTTCCAACTTTTAAATCTCCAAGTCCTCAAATTTCAAACTCCCTAGTCTCTCAAATTCCCTATTCCAAAATTCCGAAATTTCCATACTCCCGAATTCCTAAATCTTCATATTTTCAAATCCCTAAATTCCCAAATGTCTAAGCATCCAAATCCCTAAATTCCCAAATTTTTAACTTCTAATTCCCCAAATCCATCATGTTACAATTTGTAACTTTCCAAACCCCCAAATCCCCAAACTTCCAAAGGTCCAAATTCCAACTCCTCAGATTCCCCATTTTCCAAATTTTTAATAACACTTTCCAACTTCTAAATCTAAAACTTTTTAAATTTCCAATTATTCAGTTCCCCAAATCCCCCATCCCAAATTCCTTAAATTTCCAAACCCCGAAATCTCCATATCCCTATATCTCCAAATCCCCAAATCCCCATATCTTCAAATTCCCATATCCCCAAATCTCCATATCGTCATATCCCCAAATCCTCATATCCCTAAATCCCCATATCTCCAAATCCCCAAATCCCCTAATTCCAATATCTCCTAATCCCCATGTCTCCAAATTCCCATATCTCCAAATCTCCATGTCTCCAAACTCTCATATCACCATATCCCCAAATCTCAAAATCCCCAAATCCCCATATCTCCAAATCACCATATCGCCATATCCTCAAATTCCCAAATCCCCAAATTCCCAAATTCCCAAATTCCCAAATCCTCATATCTCCAACTTTCCATATCGCTATATCCCCATATCCCCATATCCTCAAATCCCCAAATTCCCAAATCCCCAAATCCCCAAAATCCCCAAAATTCCTAAATTTCCAAACCCCGAAACTCCGCAAATCCCCAGACCCTCAACCCAGTGCCCTCTACAACTTCCAAGAATTTTAATGATAATTATCCTGCTCGAAATTGCTGTTCGTTAGAGAGCCAGTAGAAAACAATAGTTCTAACCGTCGCTCGTTTGTTGCAACTAGAACGAGAGCACGGCATTTGAAATTCTGGTCGAGGAAGAAACAGGACGGAAATAGAGAAGGAAGACGATGAGACGTATCATTAGTAGTCCGACGACTTAGCCGGTGACTGGCATTCCTTTCCCTAGCGGTGAAAATCATGCTGCAGCCTATATGCTTCTTCATCTTCTCTTCGTTTCTCCGCTCTTAATTTTTCTTTTTTCTTTCTTCGCCGGAGAGATCGGGTCAAAACGCTTCGAGTGACCTATTCTTTCGGGCGAGCGAAGGGGGGAAAAAAAAGGAACACGAGTTGTGGGATCGTGGCTGCTCGACTCGAGAACGATTTATAATAAATGCGGCGTGCGGGCCTCCTTTGCCGCTACACAATATCGATTGTGTAACCCATTCTTGTCGAACTAACCACGAGGTAGATCGTTTCGAGTCGTTGGAACGTCTTCGCGACCTGCCTCCCCTTTTGTACCTCGGAAGAACGAATTTGTCAACGTCCGAGGCTTGTGTGCACTGCGCTTCAGATCCTGTGACGTAAATAGACTTTGTTCTTGAAAGAAGACGCGACGGAAAATGGAAAAAGATGTGTATTTTTGAGACCATCCTTGATCTCGATAGTACCATAACGTTTTCACATGGTCCATTGAGAATACCTTCTATCATTGTTTTATTTATTTCGGTGTCAATTTTTTTGGTTAGGTTCTCGATATGGTAATTGGGGTAGCATCATCTTTTAGAACGAGTGCAACATTCTATGGTAATCGTAAGTAGAAGTCATCATACAAATTTGATATTTTCCAATAGCTACACCTGATTGTTACTCAAACCTTCCCATCTTACCACGTATGTACGAGATGAAAGTGCAAGAGCTTTAGAAAGTTTTGAATGACCAATTGTAGCCAGTTCCTGCTGAAAATTTGTACAAATTTTTGATCATGTAGATCCAATGAATTGCAGCTGCCAGAGCATCTTGCAGTGGAATAAACAGCAATTAAGAGGTTCACCGCACTAACCGATTTCTGATCGAAACTATAATACTTGTGAACGGAACAAAGAGTGAGTCAACGATGTCTTCCTTGAATGCAACGGTTTCATTGAGAGTTGAACGTCTCGAGATACCGCTGAAGCTGTCGTAAGGTTTCTCGGTCCGAGTGAACGTTTCTCGTTCGCGGAACAGAAAGTCGTAACGAATCGGTTAGGTTAGCTACTCGTGTTCCATCGTCTGCGAACGATAAGCGTTACAGAGTGGAGAGATATCGTTCAAGTAGTTCGTGTAATTAGACTCATGCATCATTCCTCGCGGCGACCCCTCGAACCTCTAATGAACGGCTAAAAATGCGTCCCCTTCGGGGAAAAGAAGAAAAATGACCGTGGATAGTATTTATACCGATGACACGAATACTCTATCGTATTGTCGATAACCAGGGAACATCGAATGTAATCGCTCATTCTTCTTTGACAGAGTTAAACGGATATCTGTAGGGGACGCTCGTTATCTGAGAAAGGCGCGGATCGATGAAGGGAAACGTAATTACGATTAATTGGAGCGTCTTCTTCGCTCAAATTTATTTCGACTCGTTACACGTTCTCGTACCGGTGGATTAAAATAAATGGACCGTTCTAATAGGGTTAACGGATAAAATTATCTGTGAATGTGTTCGCCTTATCATGCTACAGTCACGTGCGCCTAGGTTGACACCTAACACGGTTAGAGTTTGCTTACGAATCTTAATTTAATTATTGTGGCGGGTAATTTATTTTGGATGTGGCAATTTGTACCTTTATTTGTCAAAATGACAACCTTAACGTTCGACAATCTTACAATTAACGTTTGACAACCTTACTATTATCGTTTGACAACATTACAATTATCGATGTTACAATTAAGATTTGATAACCGTGCAATTAACGTCTGATTTAATTACATTAAACTTGTTAAGCTGACGCATGTTATTAGAGGCACGTTCCTTGTAAAATTCTGTTGATTTTAACCTGAAAATGGACTTCCTTCATACTTCATTGCAAAGGTACGATTTGGGTACTTTGTATTTCTAAATCAAACTCAGAGCACTACATGATGATCTTTAATAATAAAGCAGATGGAGAACTTCAAAGCCGCCATGTTTTATTAACAAAAGTGCGAGTTCCTTTCACGTCTACTTATCTGTAGATCACATAAATTACCGTAATTCCACAAAAATCAATATCAAGGATCAATAACGCTAATAAAAATATTTTAATAAAGAACTCCAAATGAATACCCAAACTAGAACTAGTTTAACTTACTTTTCTAACATCCTTCATACTAACTTAACCTAATTTCTCTTTCAAATTAATCTTTTTTAAACTACCTTAACCTAATTCAACTTCTAACCTTCAATCTATATTCAACCTCGAACCTTCTTCAAACTACCCTAACATAACTCAACCTCTAACCTTTTTCAAACTACCCTAACCTAGTTCAGCCTCTAACCTCCACCTAACCTAATACCGAAATAGATAAATATCAAAGTTAACGTTTCAACATTGCAGTTTCACACTCAAGGACCTAACGAGTGACCTGAGGTAGAATACTAATTAATTTCAGACAGATTGAGCTGTGAATAATTTTAGACGACCGCCTTATGGTGCACAGCACTTGAAGGAGCACTTGGACGAGGCTGAAGGGCCAACAATATTATGTAATATCAAATTGGCCGTAAAGTTCTTCAATTATAACGCTGTACGAGAGACAACCTTCCGCGTCCTTGGCATTACCGTAACGTTGTAGTGGCCTTGTTCACATATTAACGGTCGCTGCATAAACATTTGCATACATATGTATAAAGAGCGCCAACGAGTCGGGCTATTTTTCCGCATGGTTGAATGATATTGAACGAAGTACGAATTCCTGGGGAAAATTGCGGTGGGGAAAGCTTTCGCTGGTTGAAAACTTGCATTTCACATTTGTGAAATATTATTTTTAGAGATCTCGTAATATTAGGTTTAGTGATCTCGTAACTGGGTTAAGTTTGTGATTTTTGTGGGATAATTTGGGTGGAGTCTTGGGAAGTTGAGAATTTTGGAAATTTAAAGAAGTGAAGAACTTGGGGATTTGGGGAGTTGAGAATTTGGGGAATTGATGAGTTGAGAATTTTTGGGATTTGGGGAGTTGAGAATTTGGAGAATTGGTGAATTGAGAATTTGGAGGATTTGGGAGATTGAGGGATTTGGAAATTTGGAGAATTGGATTTTTGAGGGGTTTGAAATTTGGTAAAGGGAAGTTTGGTGTTCTGTAAATTTGATGAAGTAAGAATTTAGAAATTAAAAAATCTGAGAATTTGAAAATTATTATTTATAATATATAATTTTTATACCATAAAACACATACTAATGTAAAAAATCTGGTGACATGCGTATTCACTAAATATATGACATGCGTAGTAACTAAAATGGCGGGACCTACCCTACACCAAAAGCATCAATCTCTAAACTAACCTCTTTAAATTCCACATATCATCAACACAATAACGAGTAAAATTTGTTTTCTATAATCAACAAAACAACAATCCTCATTAACTTGAACCACAGCAACCTCATCAGAAACCACACTAATTGAACAAAAATTCCATTTACACAAATATATTCTGATTACTCGCAGAAACGTTAAATTTCGTTCTTGACGTCGCACGATTATTTCCTAGAAATTATAGACCAACCGTGGCCGTCGAAAAAATCCATACTTAACCGAACCGTGAAGGTTCATTATCTCGTTGTGGAAATTAAAAAGTCATGCTGGAAACGCCAAATACAGGCGCGGCTCGTAAGGACGTTGGTCTTAATTAAGTCGAATCAGCTTCGAGAAGGGAACGAGTCTCTGTTACAAAGTTCCTTTTCCTTTACTATATCCTGTCTGTGACCAGTTAGAAGCCACCGGTATACATCAAGTTGGAATGCGTAATGCTTGTCGGCTTATGCCGTATGTTACTGGGTCATTGTGCCCAGCAACGGCATGCTCGTTCAGGTGTATAAATTACGCCAGAAGTATACTTTGCAAAGGGCAAATTTGCTCGAACAATTTCGCTATGGTCCTCGGCAAGAGGGCTTTTCGAAAGAAATTTGTAGTGGGAGGCAGAGCTGATACGTTTAGGGGAATTTTGGGATATTTTATATTATCGGATTTGTGGATCTGAGAATTTTGGGATTTGGAGAGTTGGAGATTTGAAAATTTGGGGTGCAAGAATTTGGGAATTTGAGAATTTGGGGTGCAAGAATTTGGGAATTTGAGAATTTGGGGTGTGAGAATTTGGGATGCAAGGATTTGGGGTGTGAGAATTTGGGAATTTGAGAATTTGGGGACTTGAAGGGTTGGAGATTGGAAAATTTGGGAACTTGAGAATTTGGGGTGTGAGAATTTGGGGTGCAAGAATTTGGGATGTAAGAATTTGGGGTGTGAGAATTTGGGATGCAAGAATTTGGGGTGTGAGAATTTGGGAATTTGAGAATTTGGGGACTTGAAGGGTTGGAGATTGGAAAATTTGGGAACTTGAGAATTTGGGGTGTGAGAATTTGGGGTGCAAGAATTTGGGATGTAAGAATTTGGGGTGTGAGAATTTGGGATGCAAGAATTTGGGGTGTGAGAATTTGGGATGCAAGAATTTGGGGTGTGAGAATTTGGGATGCATAAATTTGGGGTATAAGAATTTGGGGATCTGAAAATTTGGAAATTTGAGAATTTGGGATATGAGAATTTGGGGTACAAGAATTTGGGGTGTAAGAATTTGGGGATCTGAGAATTTGGAGATTTGAAAATTTGGTAACTTAAGAATTTGGGGTGCAAGAATTTGGGGATCTGAGAATTTGGAGCTTTGAAAATTTGGTAACTTAAGAATTTGGGGTGTGAGAATTTGGGGTGCAAGAATTTGGGGTATGAGAATTTGGGGTGTGATAATTCAGTGATCTGTTAATTCAAAGTGTAAGTATTTGGGGTGTGATAATCTAGTGACCTGTTAATTCAAAGTGTAAGAATATGGGGTGTGATAATTTAGTGACCTGTTAATTCAGAGTGTAACAAGTTGGGGTGTACGCATTTAGGAACTTGGGAATTTGGGGTTTGAGAGTTTGGTAATTTCAGAAATTGTGGATCTGTGTATTTAGAATCTTTCCGAATTAGATTGAAAAGTTACTTTTACAATTCTTGAAATTGTAGAACCAACGAATTCCACTATATGCATATTTAAAAATTCCATTAATTAAAAAATACTTGCAAATCGTCAGACGTACACAAGTATATTTAATCTCTCAAAACTTGTAACCAAATAATGGAACGCCCTTCCCCCACATATTTTCCAAAGGAAGTCTAATCCGCGTCTACATGCATTAGGTAATGGTTCGCGAGAAAACTACACGCCATTGTTTTTAGTTTGAAGCGCCTACACCATTTACAGATTATTAGCTATAGCTTCCCTGCCTTGTTTCTTATAGTGTCTCTACAAGCCTTGAGTTAGTTTACATAAAACGTTCCACTTTTTTTTTGTTACCTTGATGACAATGGCCGACGTCCTCGATTAAACGCACTCGAAAGGCTGTTTCCAACGATGCAAACCTCGTCACTTTCACGCAATTTCCTAAAGAGCTTTCGTATGTATGAACTCGGTAATAGGTGTTGCTAGGTTATGTATTAAATGGTTGATCTGCAAACACGTCTGACACAGATGCTCGATAAAGGTCCAGAATTGTGAACATTTAATTGGACTTCGGTGAAATTTCCAGGGAATCGAAGTAACTGAAATTTCATATAGTGAGTTTCACAGTTGATGTCACTTGGGAGGAATTTTTACGCGATTGAATGGTGCATAATCTCTGTGAATTGCATGACGTTGCCTGACTAATATATCATGGCAACAATGTGTGAAGGCAGCGAGGAACTAACCATGCATGTCATGGTGTCCCGGGTGACATCAAGTGTGAAAGCCACGGTATACTCGATAAGCGTCCACACGTAGTTGCATCCTATGAATGCTTAACTAAACTTCACTGTAACTTCAAGGAACCGAAATTGAAGTTACACTACAGTTCGCTTCGCACGTGATGTCGCTTGGAACCTTCAGTTGCTTTATAGAGACATTGTACAATCTTATCAATAGAATTTGACGTTAAAGATTAGTATAGGACTAACAGTTATGTAAGCAAGAAGTATCGATAGCAATGACAGTGAAGATCTGAAGTTAGCAAGAAATTTGTAAATGTCAAAGGTACCGCCCCAAGTAACATCAAGTGAGCTACAGTATCGATAAGCGTCTAGATATGGTCCCATCCTATGAATGCTGAACGAAACTTCACTGTAACTTCAAGCAAGTAACCGAAATTGAAGTTGCACTACAGTTTCACACTTGATGTCACTTGGAACCTTCAGTTGCTTTATAGAGACATTGTACAATCTTATCAATAGAATTTGACGTTAAAGATTAGTATAGGACTAACAGTTATGTTAGCAAGAAGTATCGATAGCAATGACAGTGAAGATCTGAAGTCAGCAAGAAATTTGTAGATGTCAAAGGTACCGCCCCAAGTGACATCAAGTGAGCTACAGTATCGATAAGCGTCACATGGTCCCACCCTATGAATGTTTAAGCAGACTTCTCTGTAACTTCAAGAAAGTTCCGAAATTGAAACTTACCAGTTGATGTTGCTCGGAAAGAAACTTCAATTGTGTCCCTCGGGAACGGTGTACAATCTAATCAGCATGAATTGTATGACATTAAATGCTAATATATTATGCTGATAGCAGTAACAATGGAGATACGTGCAGTTAGCAAGATACATAGTGGCAATGCATGTCAGAAGTATCTACGCATGTGATTGTATGTACGCGATTGTGTATGTGATTGTAGTCTCAGGTGACATCAAGTGTGAACGATACCTCTCGATAAGTTCAGTCTCAATTGTGAACGCTTGACCAAAGTGGTAATTTGTCGGGAATGCGCTTACGAAAGAGTGTAATAACCGAAATAGTGTTATAAAACAAACGGTGGACCAATGAGGGAATGTCGGACAGAATTCGGCATTGCATCTAATCGAGAGTTGAATAGGTCAACTGGTGGAAACGTACGCGAGCAATTGCTGCCGCAGTACCCTTTCATCTCGCCGTCTTCTCTCCGCTGTTCACCCAGCAGGCTTTCTCGATTACTACGCCTGCCAGGGCTGCTCTGTGCTGGCTTTGAAATCACGAAGCACCGAGGCTGCTTGCTTTGACGCTAGAACCGTTATTAGGCGAGACGATGAGACCATTTTCTTGTTCCCCCAGGCTCCAGGGAGAGAGAGTGGTTCTTGGGACTGCTCCTCCATTTCCACTGACGTATAACAAATCGAACACTCGGATAACGCGTCGATTGGGCACTCGGCACACCTCTCTCAGGGAAATTTTTTATTTAGGACGCTCATGAGTTTGGCAATCGAATTTCAGAATTGGGAGATTTGACACTTTGAGGATTTAGGATTTTGGGAATTTTAGGACTTGGGAGATTTTTGAGTTTGAGTACTTGGAAATTTGGGAATGTGGAGATTTGGATATTTGGAAATTTTAGGACTTAGCGAGTGGGGATGTGGAGAATTGGAAATGTAGAGATTTGGGGATGTAGGGATTTGGGAATATGTGGATTTGGGTATGTAAGAAATTGGGGACGTGAGTATTCGGAAATGTGGAGATTTGGGAATATGTGGATTTGGGAATGTGAGGAATTGGGGACGTGAGGAATCGGAAATGTGGAGATTTAGGGATGTAGGGATTTGGGTATGTGAGGAATTGGGGATGTGAGTATTCGGAAATGTGGAGATTTGGGAATATGTGGATTTGGATATGTAGGGATTTGAGAATGGGTGGATGTGGGAATATGTGGATTCGGAAATGTGGAGATTTGGGGATTTAGGGATTTGGGAATATGTAGATTTGGGAATGCGAAGAATTGGGGACATGAGGAATCGGAAATGTGGAGATTTGGGGATGTAAGGATTTGGGAATATGTAGATTTGGGTATGTGAGGAATTGAGAACGTGAGGATTCGGAAATGTGGAGTTTTGGGAATATGTGGATTTGGATATGAAGGGATTTGAATATAGGTGGATCTGGAATATTTGGATTCGGAAATGTGAAGATTTGGGCATGTAGGGATTTGAGAATATGTGGATCTGTGAATGTGATAGTTTGAGAATGTGGCAATTTGTCAACCTAAGAATTTGACCATTTACCGATTTCTGAACGTGGAGTTATAAATTTAGAAATCTGGGAAAATTTAGAAATTCGAGTGAAAATTTAGAAATTCAAAAACGTCAGAAGTGTTATATTCTAATTATATTAATACTAGCCCAGGTTCTCCATATGCAGGTATTAAAGACAGTATTTGCGATAATTTCACGCAATTAATCACTCACAGATGAGAATGTTAGATTGCCAGGTTAAACATACAGTCAAAACTGTCACGTTTTTGCAGATAGATTAATCATTCGAACGTGACTGTTCGAAGAAACTGCTTCTCACGGAAGTGTTAATACATGTAGGTTTCAACAAACCTAGTCAGCGAATAGAATGAATTTCAAGTTCCCTGTTACGCAAAACAGATAGCAGCTGCAGCTGCATGCTTGCACGGATTGTTAACAAAATTCTATAAAAAGGAAACAAAATTGCTGTTACATTAGGATCTAATTGAATCTCCCGCCATGCTGTAAATACAGGGTGAAGCAAGAAGTTCGTTCATTTTGAACGTGTTCATATTGTATATGAAATACTTGTAATATGGAAAATTGTATGGAGACTGATTGTATAGGAAATTATTGTATGTAATAACAGGGGAATTGTACTTAAATGTAATTTGTGTGTTTAATGTATGCATACAATTAATTATGTATAATTAATATTATACCAGGATGGAGACGTATAGATCTTAAGGTCCTCATCTTTTTCAAGCTTATTTTGAAACTTTAAAACCTTGTATTTTGGGATTTTGAGACCAGAATGTTTCAAAGAATCACCAAAATTTTAAATATAACAAAAGATCTTCCATCTTATAAAAAGCAGAGAATATCATGAAATCACGAAAGATATAACCTTGAGAAGACCTTCGCCTTCACGATTCAAACTTTCCTTTAAAATACGATAAACTTTTCTTAAAATTTTTGTATCTTATCAAATATTAAAGTAATTGTACCTGAAACAACCTGTACAACAAGGAATGTGGAAACCATAGTTTGCTCAATATCTCCAGAGCCACGAACAGCGCAATTAATATTATTTTCTCCATCGCGTTTTTAGCTGTCTACGAAAAAACGTGTACTAAATACACGCAACGTTTCTCTCCAATAAGAATCATCCACTGATGACAAGTTAATTGAGGGTAGAGTTACGGTTCACCCCGTATTTCCTGTTGTTTTTGCTCAATCATTACAACAAAATGTATTAGAGAAGTTAGTGGAGGATTTCGCAATTAAATCGATCGAGTGAAAACTTAACGGTTCACTTGGCTGCGATCTGAGAAACAAAACTGGGCCGTGGATTCGTTTCAGTGACAGTCTGGGGAATTAGGGATTTGGGAAATTGAGGATTTAGGGAATTGGGGAATTTGGACATTTGGGGAATAGAAATTTGGAGATTTAGGAATTTAGAGATTTGATAATCTAGGGATTTGGGAAATGGGGGTTTTGGGAATTTAGGGATTTGGTCATCTAGGGATTTGGGAGATGGGGGATTTGGGAATTTATGGATTTGGTAATCTAGGGATTTGAGAATTTAGGGATTTGGTAATCTAGAGATTTGAGAATTTAGGAATTTGGGAAATGGGGCTTTTGGGAATTTAGGGATTTAGTAATCTAGGGATTTGAGAATTTAGGAATTTGGGAAATGGGGGTTTTGGGAATTTAGGGATTTGAAAATCTAGGGATTTGAGAATTTAGGGATTTCGAAAATGGGGGTTTTGGGAATTTAGGGATTTGGTAATCTAGGGATTTGGGAAATGGGGGATTTGGGAATTTAGGGATTTGGTAATCTAGGGATTTGGGAATTTGGGGATTTTGGGAGATGGGGGATTTGGGAATTTATGGATTTGGTAATCTAGGGATTTGAGAATTTAGGGATTTGGGAAATGGAGGTATTGGGAATTTAGGAATTTGAGAATCTAGGGATTTGAAAATTTAGGGATTTCGAAAATGGGGGTTTTGGGAATTTAGGGATTTGGTAATCTAGAGATTTGGTAATCCTGGGATTTGGTAATCTAGAGATTTGGGAAATGGGGGTATTGGGAATTTAGGGATTTGAGAATCTAGGGATTTGAGAATTTAGGGATTTCGAAAATGAGGGTTTTGGGAATTTAGGGATTTGGCAATTTACAGATTTGTTAATCTAGAGATTTGAGAATTTAGGAATTTGGGAAAGGGGAGTTTCGCGGATTTCGGAATTTGGGAATGTAAGGATTTGGAATTTAGGAAATTTCGAGATTTAGGCATTTGGAGATTTGGAAATTTACAACTTTTGGAATTTGGGGACTTGGAAATTTTTGAATTTAGGTATTTGGAAGTTTAAAGATTGAAGAATTTAAGGATTTGGGAATTCAGGAAATTTGATGATGTGATGATTTAGAAATTTAGGAATTTGGGAACTTCTGAATTTAACAATTTGGAGATTTGAGAATTTGGAAATCCGGAAAACTGAGAATTTAGGGATTCAGTAATTTGGGGCCTTAAGAATAGAAGGTTTGAGAATTTGAGGAACAAGGACTACAAAAATTTGAGTACCTGGGAATTTTATGAACCACAGAATTGAAAATTTGCGAAATACAAAATTTAAGAACCACTAATTTATAAAATCAGAAAAAAGAACCACAAATTTAAATAATAACAAATTTGAAGATTCTCAAATTTGAGAATTTAGAAATCCGGAAAATTGAGAATTTAGGGATTCAGTAATTTGGGACTCAAGAATTTGGGGAACAAGGAGTTCAAAAATTTGAGTACATGAGAATTTTATGAATCGCAACATTGCAAATTTGCAAAATACAAAATACGAACGATTAATTTATAAAATTAGAAAAGAGAACCACAAATTTGAATAATAATAAATTTGAAGGTTCACAAATATGAAATCACGCTCTCAGCAAGTGGCAGTAATAGCAGCATAATTTCTCGCAAAAAGAAGAGCAAAAGCAGTGAATCCATCGAGCCACAGATGTCGTCCAAGTGATGTCATTCCATAAACTTGACGTTCGTCCGTCCAAATGTTATTTTCACCCGCGTCCGAAAATTTACAGTTTCCGTTTAAACCACCATCGAACGTCACCACCACCATGATCGTCACCGTTGCCACCCTGTCCTCGCATTATGTAGGTCGATTGTATTGTCGTAAACTGCTAACACGAAACGGTTCGCTTCACTTCCGCTCCGTACGTACCTTGCCTTTTGACGTGTAACGAACCATCGCGATAAAAATGTCATCGTTAAACCATCCCACCAGAAGTCCTCTGCTCGTCATCGATCCTTGGATCTTTTTTTTTTCTAATATTAGAAACTAACGGCCCATTGTCCTGTATACCTTGATTGCCGACCATTTGCTGGATTATCAGATTTACCGGGCGGCTTAAGTGTGAACATCCTCGTTCCGATGCTAAGCGTGAACATCCTCATTCACTTGCAACGCACCGTCAAGTGGGTCAAGTATACTTGAACCAACATATGAGGCTGTTTAATGTTAACCTAATTGCGGCAACAACAGTCACGGACGAGATGGTTTAATGTTTTTTGGGAAAATAGAGCTTTCGAGGTTGAATTATTTCGGGGATGATTTCATGGATTTCGGGGTAAATAGGGTAAGTGGGTCAAATGGGTGTTATTGTTCCTTCGTGATGATTGATGTAATATGTGGTTAACGCTTCGTGTTGGATTTAGATTGTACGTTTTGGTATTAATACATTGGGTGCAGTGAGATGAACTGCATAAGGCATGTTGTAATCATTAGGTTTTTCAATTTAAATTACTCACTCATTACTGATATAATAGTAAAGTGTCATACAACTATTATAGCTGAAGTTTCTTCAAAATTTCAATGTTAGACAAAGTCATGAGTAATTAGACTAAACACCACAATGTTTATCTGATAAAATAAAACAGTCTTCATACAACACGATCTGTCTTTATATTAACGTCAGAATTATTTTCACATAGGTCCTAACAATTATTTACGACTTATTTTCTGTGACTAAAAGTGCAGCTATCAGAAGTATCCTAACACAGTGTACAATTATAACTAAATATTTACCCTATGTACAGGTCAAAGGGACACAATATTGAGTTCTGTCTGACAATTTCTAGTGTCCTACGGTTAATATCTCTTTTAAACAAAAAGTGTAAAGTGAAGAATGATAGCGATATTTATCTGAGTAGAGATTATCGGTGTCGAGTTACAAATTCGCTACGGTCCGTAAGACAAATCTATTTTCGAAGGACGCTTGTAATCATCGATCAAACGGACCAGTCGAACCCCTTGTTGGTGATGATGTCACTGGGGACGGTTGTGCATATACACACATGTATACGCTGGGAGCAAGTAATAATGAGCATTGGAATGATGATGTCACGGAGCATGGATGTGCCCTAAAATTACGAACCCGTCCCCAGTTCACTGTCGCTCTTAAAGGCTAATTTTAAGCGCGTGTCCTTGGTTAATTAGACAGAACCAGAAGCTTCTCCGACCATCGTCGCTTATCGTATTACGCGAGTGAAAGTGTGCGCTAGTCTTTTCTAGCTAGAATATTCAGAAGCATTTCTCAGCTGTGCGTTTTTTTTTTGAGAACACATATGTGAATGTTTATATGAACACACATATGTGAACGTGTATATGAACACACATATGTGAACGTTCTTATGAATCAATATGTGGATATTACCATTGGTTTACCATGAAGAATCTTTTAGAATTCACTATGAAATTTGTTTTGGGATGATCTAAGATTAGACAAAACATCAATTTAATAGCTTCTTTTTCTAACCTAAAATTGGTCCTGAAGGGATTAAGTTAGGACATTTATAGAATGTATTTCAATATTATTTGATTTATTTTGTAATGATCTAGGGAATATAAATCTTGTTAATCTTGATACTTGAATATTTTACATATGACCCTCACAAGTTACTTTTGTAACTACTGTAACGTGACTATATCAAAATATGAACAAAGTTAATAAACAGAATAAAAATATTTCTTAATGCTAGTCACTGAACCCCATTACAAGTACATGCCCTTAAATTGAGTGCACATAACCTTCAAATTTATTGTAACTAATTTTGTAAGAGTATAGAATAGAAATAAAGATGAAATCATGTATAAAATAGTAATTTAATTTAGCGATAATTGAAACTTTCAAAATGAATAAACTTAAACTTCATAAAGAAAGCTACTGTACATTATAAAAAATCAAAGAAACACTTCATTGTGTCCCGCAGAGATATCCGTGAGCATTAAAATTCTTGCAATAAGAGACATTCTCGATAAACAGTTAATTACAACTGCTGAAAAATGAGCTCACCGCTATGGAATTCGAAAAAAAAACACACGTATGTACAACCGCGAACAACTTTTATGCATACCTGTGCACCGTAACACAATAATTAGGACCATTACTTAGGAACACGTAATCTTGTGCAGCTTTGAAAATATTTTTGCACCTGTTATTACATTTCTTCGACAATCTTAATATTATCTGTCTTTCATGTAAATACAGGTACTAAAAGTTTACAAACGCTATGTTGTAAACTGCTATACTTGTTAAGCAGTTATCGAGCTGGACATTTATCTTTGAAGTAATAGGAAATTATTGCAAAATCTGGACAAGTTTGAAAATTAACATAAAATTTCATTAAGTATACATAACTTGATATGTTTGTGTGTAAAATAAAATTGTACATATATCATACAAATTATACTAATTATAGGAAGATATAATTTATTGAATAACTTATGAAACAATTCATAAAATAATTCATACAATACTCTCTGAAACAACTTAAAGTCCAATTTATGAAATAATTCATAAACAATTTAAAAAGTAATATATAATGAACTGATAAACGTATGAAACCATCTGTAAATTATATACGGTGCAAAGAAATTTCTGTAATCACTGATGTAACCTGCAGGAACAATTCAATCACGTGTCTCGATAAAAGACACTGCAGTATATTGCAACGAACTGTTAATCTGCAAAGTAAAGGAAGTACGGGACGGTTGGTTTATCAGTTGGTTTATGCGTTGATCGTTCGCTGGTAACCCATTGCCACTAACGAATCAATATCGTTCTAAACACTGGCATTATCCGAGGAGACAAGACCAGTCAACCGTTCAATGCCCCGTAAAGTGTGCGTTGTGGTTTAATTAATACGTAACCACCAGTAAATATACGTTTGCATCGTTTCGTCGTGTTATCAGAAACGATTGCGTTACGTTAGTTTCACTTCTGGCCTGCCGATAATATTCTATAATTAATCGGTCTTTTACTTTTTTCCTCTCGTCGAATACACCGCGTACAATCGAGTCTGACGACGCGTTTTCTATGCTGAGATTGCAAAATTGGGTTAGATACGTGATTTCTCGTACACGAATCGTTCGATCGGGGAAAACATTTCGTGGGGATTATTATCGTGGATTATAGGTGTTTTTTTTTTGGTGCAACGTGGTGTTTGATATAATTGGCTACTTGAATATGTAGAAATTTGGGGAATTTGGGGAATTTAGGAAATTGGAAATTGAGAATTTTGAAATTTGCAGAGGGGAACTAGAGGATTTTGGGATTTTGGAATTTTGAAGACGTGAATTTGGGGATCTAGGGATTTGGGGATCTAGGGATTTGTGGATCTAGGGATTTGGGGATCTGGGGATTTTGGGATTTTGGGATCTAGGGATTTGGGGATGTAGGGATTTGGGGATGTAGGGATTTGGGGATCTAGGGATTTGAAGATCTAGAGATTTAGGGATCTAGGGATCTATGGATTTCGGGATCTAAGGATTTGGGGATCTATGGATTTGGAGATCTAGGGATTTGGGGATCTAAGTATTTGGAAATCTAGGGATTTGGAAATGTAGAGATTTGGGGATCTAGGGATTCTGGAATCTAGGGATTTTGGAATCTAAGGATTTGGTGATCTAGGGATTCGGGGATCCAAGGATTTCGAAATCTAGGAATTTCGGAATGTAGAGATTTGGGGATCTAGGGATTTTGGAATCTAAGGATTTGGGAACCTAGGAATTTGGGGATTTAGGGATTTGGGGATGTAGAAATTTGAGAATTTTGGAATTCGATAAACTGAGAATTGGAGGATTTGGAAATTTGGTAATATGAGAATTTGAAAAATTTGAATTTAGGTAACTAAGAATTCTGGGAATTGAAAATTTGATAAATTGAAGATATAGATATTTAGGTATATTGAAATTGGGTGAACTAGTTATTTGACTACTTTTGAAATATGTAAATTCAGTCGTTTGGGAATTTGAAGATTTAAAAATTTCAAATTTTGAAAATTTCAAAAATTGGTATTTTTTGAAAATTTGCAAAAACCTGAATATTTGAAAATGTAAAGAACTCGAAAATTCGGAAAACCGAATAATTTGAAATTCACCTAATTAATCCCCCAAAATCATGAATAACAAATCGAATACCTAACTGATCAATCCTCCAAGTGTGATCATTAGAGCAACAAACGTGAATTCCATGAAACATGCAACCGTCAAGGTATCAATGAATAATTCATTTAGAAAAAAGATGTGAAGGTCCCTGGTTTAATTACTATCGTAACAGTTTCAGAATAGTAAAAAGTGAATAGGAAGTGTCCTTTTCAATGGCGCGTTACTATTTAGATCACACGATAGAGATTACAAGCTGTTAGTTCGCAGAAGTGTATCAACCGTGCTTAACCGCAGGAGAATCGAGGGTGAAACAACTGCTTAGATACATACTCCATATATCTTCATGGGTCGTAGCCTGGAAACCCCTAGGTTAGATAAGTGAATAGCTTGTGAGTCATACATTATTAGAGACAAGTTTTTAGGTCGCTTTTTCACTACGTTTTCTTTCACATACGGCATTAAACAAAGTCGGTGCCTTTTCACTTATATCTGACGATTACGTCTTGTAGAGCGGCTTAACACTTTTGTGGATATACTTTCATTCAGTTGCTTTATTTCAGATAAATCAAATCTATATTTTATGTATTCTGTTTTTTAGGAAACAAGGATTTTCAAGTTTATCATTGCGTAAGAGAAAGTTTGAGAAATTAAATTTTGGTATTTGATCATTTTTGTGTTTGTGAACTGTCAAGTTTCTTTATTTGTAAATTTGTAAGTTCGTGGATTTTTTTAAATCTTAAGTTTTCAAATTTCTGAGATTTCTACACTTTCAAATTTTGCAATTTTGTAATTTTACAATTTTTACATTTTTTAATTTATGTTCACAGGGTCCAAAATTCACGCTTCTGATTCCCCAAATTCTCACGCTTCTAATTCCCCAAATTCTCATTTTTCTAATTCCCCAAATTCACAAATCTCCAATTTCCCAAATTCACAAACCTCCAATTCCCTAAAGTAACAAATCTTCAATTCTCCAAATTAACAAACCTGCAATTCCCCAAATTCTCAAACTTCTAATTCCCCAAATTCTCAAACTTTTAATTCCCCAAATTCACAAATCTTCAATTCCCCAAATTCACAAGCTCCTAATTCCCCAAATTTTCAAACTCCCAAATTCCTAAATCTTCAAATACCAAAACCCCCCAATGTTCAAACACCTAATTCCCTAATCCCCTTTCTACAACCCTAAATTTCTACATCCTCAAGTCCCTACACCCCCACATCACTATCTCCCCAAATTCCATACTCCCCAAATCTCACAGTCCCCTAAATTCCCCAAACCTCCAAATTCCCAGATCTCTCAAAGAATCTTAAAACCAAATACGACTTTTTGCTAAATACCTTCACACTTGAAACCCGACACAGAAACTTAAAGGAAACCTTAAACGATTAATACCTTACATAAGATCTCCCATGTACTATTAAAAACCGGTTGCTTTCAAGCGATCACGTTCTTATCCCATAATTCGAACACTTACCTTAATCAATTATAACAAGAAATACCAGTAAATGCCTCCAAATATATTGCCATTCAGCTCCACGTGTTCAGGTCGAAAATAATCTCTCTCAAGCTACTATTAATAAAGGGCACCAGGAAATGGAGCAGAACGGCAATCCCTTGACGAACAACACCTCGTCCCTCGTACCATAGCAATGAAAAAAGAATTGTTAAACACGATTTCGGAATTCCAATCAGTCCCTTATCGTCCCCTCTGAAGCTAACTAAAAAAAAAGCGGTTCGAAACGTCAGGAACCATGCACCTGGGTCGCCGATAACGGAGTTGAGCGTCCGACGGTAGAAAAATCTGGCTGATGCAGTCAGCTTTACGAGGAGAAAAGACGTGGTTCGAGCTTTTTTCTTCGAGTCCGTAGAGCACCATGTGCGGGTGCTGCGGCTGTGGACCTTGATGGGCTTGGCAACCATGGCAACCATGGTACGAGGCAGCGTTGCCACGAGGTGAACGTACACGTGAATGCAAAAGAGCTGTCGGGTTTATTGGTCCTTGGGTTGGTAACAAACAAATGGGCCAGTGTTTTGTATCGCCGTGTCCGAGATAACACTGGCCTCTTTTTTTGTGTCCGCGCGAGCATGTGTACCGGTATCGATAACAGTTTTCGGTCAACGGGATGGCCTTGAACTTGACAGCCTTGACCCCTGCGGTATGCCAGGATAGAAGTATCGCGGAGGGAAAAAAAGGACGAATCCTTCGCAGAAGGATAAGAATACTATCATCCTCGCCGGCCGAGAGATTTACTCGCAACATTCTCGTCCGTGTACCGCACGCTGCGAACCGACGAACAGGTTCGCGAAACAAGAGCAAAATTCAACGCGAGATAAGATCTTAGCCGGTTAAAAGCTGATTTCTATGTAAAGCACGCGAACGATCTCGTCGGTTACGAACGAATCGCTTGCGACACCGTTTCTGGCAGGGCCCGATGAGGACGTTGTCCAATTTAAGGCTGCGCCAGACGATACACCGATATCCGGTTTTCAACGTCACGCCCTGAAGATCTGGGAAAGTTCGATTCGTAGACAGTTGGGTTTGATGGTGCGGACATATTTTTCTTTGCCGATTCGTCAGTCGGGGTATTTTCAATGTCCAGATCATTTTGCCAGATGCGGACGTTTTAATAAACATGATGAAACAGATTCTCGGAGTGTGGGCTCCGACCCTGTGGCGGGGCGCCGGCAGTTTTAAGATAGCGTTACAAATTTTTATGTGTTGGAGATACGGTAACGGTTCTTTCCGTGTTTTTATAGTTTGTTTGTTTTTGTATGCTCAGATATTAGGGCGAGGTATATGATTTTAGTATGATTATGAATGATTTTGGCACATACTTTGGTTATTCATGTTTGTATGTATTATTATAATATTATTTTTGATGTCATTAGTTAGTCAAGGAATATTTTTCAGTGGAAGGTTTGAGAAGGTGTAAAAATGCACAGGTCCCAAATTGTCAAATATTACAAAATTACCAGGACCTAAATTCTCAGGTGTTCCAAAACTACAACCTCCTAACATGCAAATATTCCGAAATTATCAACTACTATTGTTCCCATGTTTCAAGTTCTCAAATACTTCAAGTTCTTAAATGCCTAAAAAGTCCCAGGTCTCAAATTCTTAACTATTCCGAAATCCCAACGCTTCAAATTCTTAAGTGACCCAAAAGTCCCACGTCCCAAATTTCTAAATATTCAGAAATCCTCATGTTTCAAATTCGAAAATGTCCCAAAACTCTCATGTTCCAAATTCTCATATGTTCTGGAATCTCCAAGTTCCAAATTCGCAAATGTCCCAAAGGTCCCACGTCCCAAATTTCTAAATATTCAGAAATCCTCATGTTTCAAATTCGCAAATGTCCCAAAGGTCCCACGTCCCAAATTCTCATATATTCTGGAATACCCAAGTTCCAAATTCGCAAATGTCCCGAAGGTCCTACGTCCCAAAGTCTCAAAGCCCATATCCCAAAGTTCTAAGTCCCAAAATTCTACGTTCCAAAGTACCACGTTCCGAAGTCCCACGTCCCAAATTTTCAAATATTTCGAAATCTCAAAGTTCAAAATTTGTAAATGTCCCAAAACTTTCACGTCCCAAGTTCTCATATATTCTGGAATCCGCAAGTTTACAAATGTCCCAAAGTCCTACGTCCCAAAGTCCCACGTCTTAAAGTCTCACATCCCAAAGTCCTAAATATTCCAAAATCCTCGCGTTCCAAATTCCCAAATATTCAAAAATCCTCAAGTCCCAAATTCTCAAAAACCCCAAACGTCCCACATCCCAAGTTCTCAAATATCCCAGAAATCCCATGTCATAAACTCCCAACTATTCCAAAATCTCCAAGTCCCAAATTCGCAAACGTCCCAAAAACTCCCACGTCCTGATCGTCCCTCCTTTTCCCGAATATAAAAATAAACATTGGAACAAGACAATCCCGAAAGTGAAGATACAATCAGTGCCACCGAAGCGGGACCACCATCGACATCTTCCTGACGGATTATCGGTTAGATGAACGACGGTGTATCCCCATCGATTATCAGGCGTTCGTTTCACTTTCATTGCTTCCCCGACAGTTATTAATTCGCTCTAGCACGGGGAACACGTATCCTCTCTTTCGAGCCATTTTCTGTCTGGCCGTCTATAAATACAGTACCAAACCGTTTCGCTCGGCGCAAAATCGTGTTCCCTCCCCTGTTGCTTCCCTCGTTTCCAACATGGACGCGAATAATCTCGTGTAATTGCCCCCATAGACGTTCGTTATTCCAACTGCGGAAGCTGGCTTATAACTCATAAAATATCGAGCCACTGTTTTCCTTGCTCGGAGTCTGCTTGATATTTCCATTTTCCACGCCCGGCCATTGTGGCCGTCCACGTTCACGGTTATGGTGTCGTCGAACTCTGTGTGCCAGCACCATGGGAGGCTCACCAGAGGGTTTTTTTTGTTAACGAGACTTGGATAGCTAGGGTACACGTAGGTACAGGAGAGAAGGAGACGGACGGAGAACAGACTCGTGGTATAGAACGCTGTTACCAATGCCAGCTTTGATTAGAACGATCTAAGTTGGACGGTTAAGATGCTACGGAATGATGATGATGATGATGATGTGCATTCCTTTGGGCGACACGTAGGGAGGGCGGAAAGGATATACGAGAGATATTATTGCGTTGAAACTGTGCACGGTCAGGAGCAAATCTGAATACCCTAGGAAAATATAATCTTCGGAGAATACTGCTTGTTTTAGATTTTTAGGGATTTTTGAACTTCTGAATATTTGGGGGTTGGTTAAGACTTAACTGTTTTTGAACATCTGACAATTTGGGAATTGGGTGTTAATAATTTAGGGACAGAAATTTAAAGGCAATGAATTTTGGAAAATATTGGATTTGAAGATTTTAGGATTTGGGGAAAGAAGAATAAGGAAATCTAGGAGTGTAGGAATTGAGATCTAAACATTTGGGGATTTAGAAATTTGGAGATGTAGGTCCTTGTGAACTTTGAAATTTGAACACTGAAATCAGAGAATCTAGAGATTTGGAACTCTAGGAATTTGGAGACGAATTTAAAGATATACAGGTATTTAATAACCTTGAGATTAGAGTGTTTTGGAAGTTAGAAGTCTAAAAATACTGAAATCAGATTTGAAGATGTAGGGAAATCGAATTTGGAGATCTAGGAACTCCCGGACGAGGACATCTAAGAATATTCAGAAATTTAAGTGTGTATCTAAATTTATAAAATTCAAAACTTGAGAACCAAACAAAATTACACCCTAATTTGACAAAATTACGATTCTTCACCCTAATTTATGAAGATAATTGTAACCTTCTCTTCGGAGTTTAATATTGAATCCTTGACTCGACAATTTTTATAGTACCATAAAGTGTTTAATTAAAAATTAACAGTCTCACAGTCCATATAAGTACACCGAATCAGATCCTTGGCCCGATTCCGATGCTCGTAATTTTCGCGGTATTCATTCAGCAACGTGGATGAACCATCGCTAACAATGTATCCTTGAAGTCCCTCGATAATTTCGTCGGATAGCCCGATTTGAATTTCAATGTGTCTTCATGGTAAAAGGAAATTGAGATGCAAGGTGATCGCGAGGTATCGTTAAACCGAAGAAACGTTTCGACCTCGGAGCACAAGTAACCCGCGCAATTTGACGCTATTTGCCTGTTAACTTTCATTGAAATATTCGCGAGCCACTCGTTCTTCGCCGATAAATCCACACAGTCCGGTATCTGTGGCTCGTACACCCATTACCACATACACACGATTCTCTTTTACCATTTGAATATTACGAAATGTCTGTGAAACAGTGTACGCCTTTGTGAAAGTCATCCGTTGTTGGTGTTGCGCCGCAGAATCATACTGTCAGAAAGGATCGGTTAATAAATACAGTGAATGCATAATAGTCTCGACTTTCTTCTCCCTTCGCCCTCATCGACTTACCCTCATCCGACTCGGACTGTTTAATACCTAGATTAAGCCTATAACGGTCCTGTGCTGGTAGCCTTCGACCACCCACAGACAAATCTATTTGCTCGATTTTCGAATTAATCTCGAAAGGTACTCAGACCTCATATTTTGTATACAGTATAAAGAGTAGGACACATTTAATAGATACATCGAAGTTATTCGGATTTGTAATTTGATGATATGACGCTCGTTATATTGCTGTGGGATGTAGCAGTGATGGTTGACATTTTGGCTTGGATAAAGTGGCTCTACTCTGATGTCTTTGTACTCTTTTCGATTGGAGACTGCATGATAATGAAAGTGGCGATATAACACGCAAAGAATGGTGATACAACGCGAAGAAATATCGTGGGAATAAAGCTTGTAGTGGTATTATCGTGTAGTCACCTCACGTGTGACGACACAATGCATGATTATTTAACGCGTAGTGATACAGCTAGTTATCTAACTTGTGGACATCCGACGTGTGATAATATATCGCATAAAGACTTAATACGTTGTAATCTATTGGGTGACGATTTAACGCTTAGAGATCAAATAGAAATCAAATTCATAGAACTCTAAAACGTGGTAATATATCGTATAATTATCTTATGCGTGGAAATCTAACGCGTAGAACTCCAATGATTAGTAATATAACGCGTAGAGATCGAACGTGTAGATATCTAACGCGTAGTAATATAATGTGTGAAGATGCTACGCGTAAAGATTCAACGCGTGATTATTTAATACGTGGAAATCTATTGCGTGAGATACCAAAGCGGGGTAATATGTCGTGTAGAGATCTAACGTGTAGATATCCAACACAGGGTAATATAATGCGTGGTAATATAACGTGTGAAAACCCTATGCGGAGAGATTCAACGCGTACTTATCTAATACGTGGAAATAACGTAGAAATACAAACGCGTAGTAATATATCGCGTAGGTATCCAACGTGTAGATATCCAACGCGTAGATATCCAACGTGTAGATATCCAACGCGTGGTAATATAATGCGTGGAAATCTATCACATGAAATATCAAATAGTAGTAATGTATCGCGTAGTAATCCAACGTGTAGATATCCAACGTACAGATATCTAACGCGTAGCTATCCAACGCGTGGTTATCTAGTACGTGGAAATCAATCGTGTGAAATACCAAAGCGTGGTACTACATCGCATGACAATACAACACATACCTACAAAACACCTAACCTAACACCTCATCCCCTAAAATACTCCAAAATCTCACCCAACAACCAATTTAAAACCATCATTCTCTCCCTACATAAAGTTCCTCTAAAAGCTTACTAAAAATTTCGAACAATTTTCTCCATCTGTCTGTCCTCATCCCATCTGACAAACTCGCGCTGAAGAAAGAAATGCAAGTTGCGACAAAAGGACGAAGAGTCTCCTTTGTAGAAAGATTTAACGATCGCGGTAACTCTTGCTGGCCTGACGCATCCACAAGAAGCAATTTATACTTAATTAGCGAGAGTGGCAATAAGGGTACAGTGGCGATCTGTTGGTTGGCCTCGGGCTTCGAGCGGAACAGAAGCGAGCACGAAGCGTGATGTGCGTCAAATCACATGCTAAGGGACAGTCTGATTAAGTGCCAGCCGTGGAATCCTCTTACTCAACCGGTTCATGAATGAGACACGTTTTCTCGACGGAGGTGTGTCGGCGGAGGGTGACGACAAAAAGCACGGAACATCTGGCTTCGAATTTCGAGCTTTACTTTACTTTGACTGATAAAACCGCCCCGATGAAAGAACACCGTTCCTAGACGAGTTTCCGGGCTGCACTTTCCCGGAACTCGTAGGAGATACTCGGCTGCAGTGTACACTTTATTTTGGGAAGGGGAGATATCTTAGTTTTGACATTCTGTAATTTATAGATTTGTAGATTTGCAAGTACAAATTGAGTTTGAAAATTTCTAAATTTTTTACATTCATATTCTCACATTTTAGCGTTTTTAATTTCCTAAAATTCTTAAACTGTTAAATTTTCCAATTTTCTAAATTTTCAAATCCCACAATTTCTTGATTTCTAAGTTCCTACATTTTCAAGTTCGTACATTTTTTAATCTCTAAATCTCTAGTTTCCTACATTTAAAATTTTCCAAATTCCCAACCTCTGAATCCTTGCAATTACCTGAAGATATATAAAAAATATATGTAATAATACATTCTATATGTTTTATATTTTATATACATTACTACATCAATTTGATTTATACATAAATTATACAAAACTCAAGTTCTAAATTCGCCATCCTATCAAACGAAAATCCGCGAGTGTTGAACCGCTCCGTTTATCGTGAAATTTTTCCCTAGGGAACGTAGATTAGATCTCGACGTATACGAGAGTGGCGTCTATATCGCAGAAAAGTTTTCGAATCAGTTCATTCAATAGCTTCGAACATGCGACCTCTTGGCCTTATTGTCTCTCATCGATTGACGTTCCGATAGACGCATGAATCATTCCTGTGTCGTAATATATAACCGCGAACGCAATACGCTGCATGGCCGATAAGTCGTCGGAAACAATGGAAGAACGAAAAGTAGAATCGGCAACGGCGTCACGATAATGCGCGATATACAATTGTACACTCGTAAATGGAATTTTATATTGATATACAGGCGCCGACGAAACTCATTCATAAGCTCGTTGAAATGTTAAATGATTCACGTTTAACCGTGAAAAGCTTAAGCAGACGTTCGTTCATCGAGCAGAGCCATCGTGACGCAACTAACGGACACGCTTTTGTCTCTATCTGATCATCTTCCTTTTATCGATCGCTCGATCCAAGTCCAACGATTACACGTTCCACGATGAGCTGTGCACAGTGTCGTAGCGTTGCTAGGGAAAAGCGGGTCATGAGTAAAAAGGAAAGTACACTTGGTTAGGTTAGGTTGCGAAGTTTTTAATTTAGATGTGCGTGGTGGGTGTTGAGGATTTAGGGATTTGGAAATTAAAGATTTGGGGACTGAAATTTAGAGAGTTTGAGGATTTGGGGGATTTAAAACTATGAGAATTTAGGGATGTGGGAATTTTGGGATGTGGGGATTTAGGGATGTGGGGATTTAGGGATGTGGGGATTTAGGGATGTGGGGATTTAGGGATGTGGGGATTTAGGGATGTGGGGATTTAGGGATGTGGGGATTTAGGGATGTGGGGATTTAGGGATGTGGGGATTTAGGGATGTGGGGATTTAGGGATGTGGGGATTTAGGGATGTGGGGATTCAGGGATATGGGATTTAGGGATATGGGGTTTGAGAAACTGGACATTTGTGAATTTGGTGTTTCAACAATTTGATGGTTTGAGAATTTGGAGATTTGAAAATTTGGGGATTTGAGAGTTTGAGAGTTAAGGGATTGGAGATCTAGGGATATGGGAATTTAGGGATTTAGGGATAGTTAGGTAGAGAGATAGGGGTTTAGGAATTTAGGGTTTAAGAAACTGAGAATTTGTAAATTTAGGCATTTGAGAATTTGGGGATTTGGGGATTTGAGAAATTCAGAATTTGCGTATTTGGGGATTTAAGAATTTGTGAATTTGAGAATTTGAGGATTTGAGAGTTGTAGTGTTTAGGGATTTGGGAATTTGAGAGTTATAGTATTTAGAGGTTTTGAAATTTGAGAATTTGGGGATTGGAGAATTTGGAAGTTTAGGGATTTGGGGATTTGAGAAACTGAGAATTTGTGAATTGGAAGTTGTAATGTTTTTTGGGTTTGAGAAATTGGGAGTTTGACAAGCTGGGAATTTGTAAATTTTGAAATTTAGAATAATTTAGGAGTTTGAGAATCTAGAAATTTTGTAAACTTGGAAGCACGAAAACTCCAGAATTCAGAGCTCCATAAACCTAAGGACCTATAACCTCTACCTCTAACTGCAATATTTACCAATATCACCAAATATCCCCATATCGCCATTTTCCACGTGTCACCTAACCCCAATCCTCCCTAGCCATATCCAAAGCCTATAAGAGAATCGTAATTACGCCAATGTGAGAAAGTCAAACGCGCCACGCAAACGAAAGTAAAATCAACAGATAAAAATCGTGGTACGTGTACGTTTCCTCGGCATCCATGTTTGGCCAAACTTTGCAGTTAATCACCGCTGGTACGAGGTTAGCTTATATAAAAATTTCATACCGTACAATGTTGCGATGCACCGTACGTATGCATCAGGGACACGTTATCTCGTAGCCAAGCCAGCTCGTGTAAACATCTTACACCTGAAATTTCCTGGATCCACGATAATCAAGGTAAACAACGGCGCGACGAGGCGAAAACCTTTTGATATCTCGACTTCTCCTTCACCTTTTCGGCTCCGAAACGACGTACCCTCGTCCGTGTATGTACATTACAACGAGACGCTTGTGAACGATGTTCAAGGTGCATGTTGCGCTTTTTGTATGACCATAAATTTCGCGGAAAGATACGCCTAAAGATCGAGCCAGTAGATGTTCATGACCGAGCAACGGGGACACACGTGTACGCCGTTGGACGCAATTGTAAAACCATCTTGTGTAGGATTTAATTCTAATGTATGGTTGTGAAAATTGTTCTCTTGTGTAGTTTGAAAATTGTGGGAGGTGGGGGTAAGATTGTAATATGTGGCAGGAAAGAGGTTAGGTTGACTATAGGTGTATGTTTTCGGATGCAGTTTTATATGATTCTTAAAATTGTTAGTCTGTGGATTTGGAGTTCTACATTCTGATGATTCTAAATTTTGTGAAAATTAAAAATTAAAGAGTTTAATTAAATGAAATTCAATTGGAATTCCCAAATTCTTAAAACTTTTCACTACTAGATTTATTGATTCCCAAGGTCTCTTAAGTCTTTATGTCTCTAAGTTTCTACGTCAAGTACCAACGTTCCTACGTTCCTACGTCCTTAAGTCGAGTCTCTACGTCCTCAAGTCCCTACGTCCTTAAGTCCCGATGTCCGTGTCCATACGTCACTAGATCTCTACATCCCCAAGTACCTAAGTCCCTAAGTCCCCAAGTCCTCAAATCCCTAAGTCTCTAAATTCCCAAATCCACAAATTCTGATCCACATATTTCCAAATCCCGAAATCCCCAAATCTCCACATTTCTGATCCTCATATTTCCATATCTTGAAATCCTGAAATCCCCAAATTCCCAAATCCTCAAATCCCCGAATCCTTAATTCCTTGAACACCCAAATCCCCAAATCCACAAATCCTTAATTCCTCGAACCCCCAAATCCCTAAATCCTTAATTCCTCGAACCCCCTAATCCCGAAATCCTCAAATCCCCAAATCCCCAAATCCTCACCTCCTCAGATCCCAGATATGCAAATCTTGCAACCCGTTAAGTCACCCAAATCCCCAAATTCCCAAATTACAAAATACGCAAATCCCAAAATCCCCAAATCCTCAACTCTTCAGATCCCAAATATGAAAATCTTGCAACCCAACAAGTCACCAGGTCCCCAAACCCCAGTTACGCCAATGGCTATCTCGTGACACGGTACCTCGAAGAAAGGATTCCCGGCTTGAAATTCACCTGATCCCTGATTAATCGCCTACTATTTGTCGCGAACACCTGATGAGGAAGCCGGTGAACAACCGAAGACGAGGATCATGGCCAGATCTCACGACCAGATTGGAATCGTGATTAACCTCCGAAGGAAAAGTATCAAGCGTCGAGAGGAGTTTCCTGGAAAGCTGTTAGATACGATCTTTCTTGTTCGTTTAAACGGTCATGCTTGATTGAGGTAACTTAATAACTTTATTGGGATAATGGATTCCTTCGTATAATGCTTGTAATACGATATCATTAACTTTTCGCTATCGAGATTCCTGTTAAATCTTTGCGATGCTAGTGGGTTTTCTACACACTCTTATTAGTTGCACCTTCGGATTTCCTGGTTCTTATAATGGAGCAATTTTTAGGTTAGGTTCGTGATTTTTGCAGTTATATGTATTTCAATCTTATGCTAATCATAATAATGCCTAATAATATTAATACTTTAATGCCCGCTCACATGTATGTGACGATTGATGAACATAGGCGATTGCTTTGATAATTATCACACAAAGAAATATATGTTTGTTGTATCAAATGTGTCATAATTGTTGTTTTCGTCTGTTTTATGTGTATGTTCGCACACGTTGAATTATTTCGGGAATTTACATAAAGTTTTTTTAAATTAATTCTTCAAAAATATTGCCTGGCGACATTTGACTGCGTAGGCGGCCATTAAAGTGTTAAACAAATTAAATTCATTATTAAACTTGAATGTTCGTCGAAAACAGACTTCAAGATTTGATCTGATACAATAAATGTTAGTTTGATTTAATTTGTTCCTCTCACTGTTTATTTGTGAAATGACTTGAGTTATTTCGAAATACAGCACTGTTTATTGTAACTGTCAATCAGTCACTTTTAAAGCTGTCAATGGAAAATTGATTCATTTTTGTTGAACTTTAAACTTTGATATCAATTATTGATTTGTTACAAGTGTTGTTTTGCAATAATTCGCATCATCATGTTAGAACTTTATATAATTATTAAGCAATAATCTAATGGTAAAATCGTGATGCAAGGCACGAACTTTAAAATATTTTTCATATCTCAATTTACATTATTTTATGTACGAAAATATTTATAATAGTATGGATGCTTTTGTTCGAAATAAAAACTCATTCAAATCATCGTTCAAATTATCATTCAATTTATAATTCAAATTAATGTTCAAATTATCATTCAAACTATCATTCAAATTGTCATTCATAAGATCAAACTATCATTCAAATTGTCATTCATAAGATCAAATTATCATTAAAAATATTCAAATTAACATTAAAAATATCATTAAAAATATTGAAATTATCATTAAAAATAGACTTCTATTAAATAATATATCTGTCACTAAATAAAATTGCAATTTATTAGAATACCAGAAGATGCTTTCTGAACCAGTAAAAGCAGTAAGCTTTAAAAATTGCAACGAAAAGTGCTGAAATTCCATTACTGAATTCGAACCTGCACATTTTGCATATTAAGTGACCGCAGCATCGGTGCAAACCCGCCGCGTGCAATAAAGCGGAATAAATAATGCGAAGGTGCGAAGAGATGTTCGCGCCTGGGGATTCGTGGGAAGCGAGACTAGGAAATTCTCGGCTTGGTACTTTTCTTTCGTTCAATTCGCGAAAGATATCGTTATGCAATCTAACGAAACATCGAGCGATGCAGTTATCCGTTGGTATTCGTGTCATCGAGTGTGCGAGCCAACCTTTGGTCACACGCGGAGAGTCACGAAACAAGAAGAGGCCAGTTGTTTTCAAAGATCTTCTGTCATTTATCGATACCTACAGCTTACGAAATTATGTCGAATATCGCATATGTCTGTTACCGTTTCGGGCGATCGAGGTGCACGACCCACTTCTCAGGCATTCGTTCACCGACGATCTAAACTTTCAACGGTATTTCTGGCTCGCGTGATTCACGGACAGGAATATGGTGTCGTGCAAACAACGCGATAAAATTTCAAATATTCGCGCCACTGTCTGATAATTAGGGGACAACGTTCGTGCGGTCACGTTATGTTCAACTCTGCTGCCAGTAGCTTTTGGAGATCGATGCTGCATTAATTTTCTTACGAAGTATTGATTAGTACCTAGTAGAGAAAATTGGGGGTTTGCCTAGGGAAAATGATGATGTGGGTTCATTGATAAATTTTGGAATTTATAGTTTGAATTGAAGAGATTTGGGGATTTGAGGATTAGGGAATTTGGGAGATTTGAGAATTTGGTGACGTGGGAATTTAGGGATTTAGGAGATTTAGACATTTGGTGATTTGGGGATTTCAGGATTGGGAGACTTGGGAGATTTGAGAATTTGGGGATTGAGAGATTGGGAGTTTGGAAATTTGGGGATTTGAGGGTTGGGAGATTTGGAAGTTTGGAGATTTGAGAATTAGCTGATGTGGGAATTTGGAGAGTTGAAAATTTGGTGATGTGGGATTTGTGGATTTGGGGCGTTAGAAAGTTGGGAATTATCAGATGTGAGTACGTGGAGATCTGGTGCTTTGCGAAGTTGGACATTTGAACAACTTGGAAAATGGAGATTTGGAAATTTGAGAGCTTGGGAATTTGGTGTGGATATTCAGAACCTTGAGAGTTTGGTAAATTTGGGAATTGGAAGGTTGGTAATTTGGAAATTTGAAAACTTACAAACTTGAAAGTTTACAAACCTAATGTACCAATCTAGAAATCTAAACAGTTAAACATTTACAAAGTTAGTAACCAATTTTGAACTTTAGAAATCTAAAGATTAAAAATTTAGAAATTTGAATACATGAAAATTTAAAAATGTACGGAAATTCAAAGTCCATCAGAATTTACCCCCATTTAAGAACTGTGCATGCAAGCATCCACGCTTATCAGCCATCGAACTTCTGAACCCGTTTTTTAAACCACCCTATACTTAACACGTACTATACTCACGCTTTATAGATTGACGGATTACACGAGCAATGTTGTTTCTGGTGCGATAACTTTTAACCTCTTAAATCGTACGTTAAAACGAAAGAATACCGCATGAACGTGAATCATTAATAACGTGAATCGCCCCATTTCATTAACGCAAATAACAGACGAGACGCACTTTTCTTTGCCCGGACCATTAATTATATTTGCCGCTCAGTGAAGCGAGTCACTTTCTTCGTGGAAACAAGTCCTTGGACGGCAAACCGCATACTCGAACATATCGTGTTAACAACGCAAACTGCGATGCATGTCTGTTGTATACAAATGAATCTATACATAGATCAGTTTTTACATTTTTTAGATAACTTTACATTTTGTCAGGGTTAAATCTCGTTTTTAGTTAATCATTTCCTATTTGTGGTTGCGTTATGTTTTATAGTAGTCATCCCTACTTTAAGGTTATAATTTACGTTATTCAGGGTTAGTTCACATTTTATAGGGGTTAGTTTCTATTATTGGACACTTAGTTATCGTTGTGGGGGTCCAGATTTCATATTTAGAGGTTATGTCACATTTCGTGATAGTTAATTGGTACTTTGGGGTTATAATATACATTTTTGGGGGTTAGTTCACATTTTAGAGGTTAGTTCATATTTTATAAGGGTCAGGTTCCATTTTTGGACACTGAGTTATCGTTGTGGGGGTCCAGATTTCATATTTAGAGGTTATGTCACATTTCGTGATAGTTAATTCGTACTTTGGGGTTATAATATACATTTTTGGGGGTTAGTTCACATTTTAGAGGTTAGTTCATATTTTATAAGGGTCAGGTTCCATTTTTGGACACTGAGTTATCGTTGTGGGGGTCCAGATTTCATATTTAGAGGTTATGTCACATTTCGTGATAGTTAATTCGTACTTTGGGGTTATAATATACATTTTTGGGGGTTAGTTCACATTTTAGAGGTTAGTTCATATTTTATAAGGGTCAGATTCCATTTTGGGAGACGTAGTTATCGTTGTGGGGGTCCAGATTTCATATTTAGAGGTTATGTCACATTTCGTGATAGTTAAATCTTACTTTGGGGTTATAATATACATTTTTGGGGGTTAGTTCACATTTTAGAGGTTAGTTCACATTTTACAGGGGTCAGTTTCCATTTAGAAAGACTTAATTATCATTGTGAAGGTTCAGATTTCATTTTTAGAGGTTAGCTCACATTTTGTACTAATTCCTACTTTAAGATTATAATTTGCATTTCTGAAGGATAGGTCACATTCTAGAGGTCAGTTCACATTCTATAGGAGTTAGTTTCCATTTTGAGAGATTCCCACTGGAGGTTCACATTCCGTTTTTAGAGTTTATCTTTCATTTTGTTAGTTGCCATTTTAGGAAGTGTAATTTCCATTTTGAAATGAGAAGATCGACTAAACTACATAATAATTAATCAAGGAATTGAACAACTACATCCAGACATTGTATAAACTACCGTAATAAATAATACATAATAAATAGTACTGTAATAAATGTTGAAAGTAGAACAATTTGCAGATAACGAAATTTGTATTCGCTACCCGAAGCGTTAGATCAAAGGGGCTAGAATTGCCGTTTTAACCAACAACCCTTTGACGATCCTGAGCAAACGTACGTTTGTAAACACGGCTTGGCAACCTCGCCCGTAGTCCTTTTCTACCCTGAACAAACCATCTCCGTTTCTCCTGTCTCTCTTTCTTTCCTGTCGATGCACCGACTGCGGCGGTAACGTCAGCCGGTTGCATGTGCAGCGATCCAAAGATTCTTCGGTCTGTGTGTCGTTAAAAAGGCCAGAATGCGAGACAGAGGTAAGCAGCCGACACCAGAAAATTACTATGATTACATGGGCGAGATTCTCGAGTTCTTATACCGTGTTGAACGCCGGTTCAATCGACCGGCCTAAGTTTATCGATACTTCATACGCTCGCCACGAGCTTCCATTATGTGCTAACGACGTTGAAATAACACTGGAATTAAAAGGTGCGTAAACGGTAAAGTCGTTTCTTTCTGAACGAGAACTTTTCCTACTTCCCGGCGTCAATAACTGTACGGGTTGCAGCGGTTACTGGAGCGATCGATTACAAGAAGACTATTACGGGGCAAATAAGTTAACTATCGGGGACGATTAAAACGAGACGGGGAATTACTTGACCGGTTATCGCTGTACATTTTCTCCGCTAGCCACACTTCTGCTCTCTTATCTACAATTATAGTTAGAAAGCCATCAGGTACCTTTACTTGCATTCGAAACGCGTTTCAATTTTCCATATGACGTATACAATGTGTATCTACCAAATTGTAGTACTATCAAAATGGTACATGGTACATATGGTACATATCATAGTGCTACTGAAATGATAAATGTCTATTACAGACATATCTCCATATATGTCATATTATGACCACATACACCAAGTGCATACACAAGAATTTTAAACTTTCTTCTCACTTTCAGATCAAAATGTTGCTCCACTGTTGTTGCACAATATTCCCTACCTTCCAAACATGATTCAATGAATAATCTTCTGGATATAAAGTTACAAGCATCGTAGCTTTTATAAAACATCCATCGAAGATTTCACAAAACATCAAAGATGAAGAACTAGTTGAGTGGTGAACAATCATAGAGTGTTAAACATTTCATGAACTTTCATCAAAGATTTCAAACGTCAATTTCATAAAACCATTTCATGAAGTCTCTTTGCACTTTCTTCGAGGAGACATTGAAAGGTAAAACAAAGTCTCGAAGTGCAAGTTTGCGAAGGCGGTCGCAAGACACGATAACCTCGAGACGGTATGGCAATAGAACGGCTGCATGTTCATAATGCTTCATCGTCGAGCACGTGGCGGTAAAAGCACTACTCCAGACAGTCAGTAATGTGCCCGGCGAGCATCCCAAGGTGTATCGTAATGCACGCTGAAGTGCAGCGAAAAACAAGGAGGAAAAAGTTCCGAGAAGGATATTCAGACCGAACACCTTCGAGACCTCATTTGTCTGCAGCTCGTCGTCGATTACGACGAACCCTTATACCTTTCTTCTTACCCTTTTTATCTTGGCCACCAACTGGCAGACCAGCGGGGACTTTCGAACATTTCACGCCCGTTACTATCGCGTTTTAGACAGGTACACGTATTGGACAGCTGAGAAATCTTGATATGTTCAAGATTTTGGGAATTTGGAAAATTTTTAGAGTAAGATTTGGAAATTTAGGATTTTAGAATCTGTAAATTTACACGTTTCCAAGTTCGAAATTTTACAATTCCTATAAGTCCCTAAGTTCCATGTGTAAATTTGAAGATGTGTAAATTTAAGGATGTAGTAATTTAGAACTGAGGGTTGAAGGTTACCTGTAATTAACAACCTAGACCATAAACTAGTTAAGTTTCCAAATTCCAAATTTCTCCAATTGCTAAATTTACAAATCCCTACATTCCATGTGTAAATTTGAGGATATGTAAATTTAAGGATGTAGAAATTTAGAACTGAGGGTTGAAGGTTACCTGTAATTAACAACCTAGACCATAAACTAGTAAAGTTCCCAACTTCCCAATTTCTTCAACTCCAAATTTACAAATCCCTAAATTCCATGTGTAAATTTAGGGACTTAAAAATGTATAAATAAGGGTTGAACCTTAATTAACAACCTTAACCCCAAACTTGTTAATATTAAGTTTACGTTAATTATCTTGCATGTGTTAGAAATATAGTCCCATTTCTCCCACAACAAACGATTTGCAGCAAAATTTTCTCGCACCATAAGTCGATTCCAACTATTGCAAATAAAAACCTTGAGAGATAAGACACGACACATGAACTCGTCAGATCTACGGAATACAACGAAACTGCATTCTCGCGAATTTAAAATGCACATCGCAGTTCGATAGGAAGACACGCTTCGGGTATAGCATCGGGTATTCCTGTACTTTCACTCGTACACTCGAGTACAATGTGGTCTTCCTTTGGATAAGATCACACGTGTAAACTCGGCAGTTTATAAATTCCGAAATTTTCATAGTCATAAATATTTAGATATACAAATTTTCGAGTTTACATTCCAAAATTCCGACGTCTCAAAATTTCTAAGTCCATGAATTCTTATATTCAGGATCCCTAGATACATTTTCCGGGTCGCCATATTGATGCTCCTAAGTTCCCAAATTTCTTGGCTAACTTAGATTGACAAATTTCTGTCTTCAAATTTGTAGATCTTCAAATCGATAGGCAAGTTCCTAGATGTTCTTTGATCATCAAATTATAATATCCCCAAATTTGTACATTCTTAAATAGATGGCCAAATTCCTATATTCCCATGATTCTTGATACCCAAACACTAATATCCTTAAATCTGTTGATCCCCAAATCAGTAGATGGTCAAATTCCTATATCCCCACGATTCTTGATCCTTAAACTCTAATATCCTTTTTGTAGATCCCCAAATCGCAAAATTCCTAAATTCCTAAGTCCTCAAAATTCTAAACCCCCAAATCTCTATATTAACAAATATGTCCCCAAAATTTTACATCCCCAAATCGCAATATTTACAAGTTCGTAAATCCCCAAAATTCTAAGCCCCCAAATTCTTAGATTTACAAATTCCTATGCCCCCAAATTTTTACACCCCCACATTCTTAGATTTACAAATTCCTATGCCCCCAAATTTTTACACCCCCAAATTCTTAGATTTACAAATTCCTATGTCCCCAAATTGATACACCCCCTAAAATCGTAAATCATCAAATTCCTAGATTCCCACTTTTCTTAAACCCGGAAATTCCTATATCCCCAACATTGTACACCCCAAATCCTTAAATCACGAAATTCCTAGATTCCCACGTTGACCCCTAAATTCTATCCCCAAACTCCTATGCCTCCAAAATTCTTCACTCATCCTAAACTTGTGCAATCTCCAAATTCTCTAAAAATCAACAACTACGTCGACTGGCATATTTTTCCTGGGCAACGCAGATTTGCTCTCTGACTGTACAGTCGACAACGTCGTACGTACAATCGTTTCATGGTGTATCGTTATCTCGATAACGATGTAGATCGTGGTGGCCGAGTGGTTCTTTTTGCGGCGTCGCTGTTATTCCGCTGTTCGTCTGTCGCATTGTAACGTTTAACAAATGACGCGACGCAACAATAGATGGACGGAATGCGCGGCTAGATCTTATCTGGTACACGGCTGCAAGTGAAACGTTTTCTTCCAATGCTTTCGCATCCTAAGTGGCCGTTTCCAGCCTCCTCCGTTTATATTCGAGCATATCGTTTTTCGGAACGTTCATTTTTGGAATGTTCATCGGGGTGTCTTTCATCGTTATCGAAAGTCCTTTTAAACGAGGAGAATTCGGGGCGCGTATCGACACTCGCATTAGTCAGGATTCGATCTCACTGCACGATACACATTTTCCGTCGCTGCGTCACGAGGGACATTATCTTTATGGCGACGGCAGGTGAGGTTAGGATAACAAGAAAATGGCTGATCTTATTACTAGAAGAAACTGAAGGTTTTCTGTAATCACACTAGGTGTACAAGGTGTGTGTATTTTATGGACAAGCTGAGATTTTGCTGCTATATCGTAAATGCAGTTTAATAGCTGAAGTTGTTGCATATCAAGTATAAGTTGTCGCAATTAGGAGACATCATGATTTCATGACAGAAAAGTATCACAAAATATTATCTATATTACATCAAATTAAAGGTTGAGATTTAAGAAAAATGACCACATAAAAATTTCGTTAATGTTCTTCATACAAAATGGCTGACTATTATCATGAGTTACATCAAATTAAAGGTTGAGATTTAAGAAAAATGACCACATAAGAATTTCGTTAATGTTCTTCATACAAAATGGCTGACTATTATCATGAGTTACATCAAATTAAAGGTTGAGATTTAAGAAAAATGACTACATAAGAATTTCGTTAATGTTCTTCATACAAAATGGCTATTATCATGAGTTACAGTAAAATTCCTAATAGACCTTTTTCGAAGAATTTTCATTTTAATATTCATAACAGAAAAGTAGTACTTACATCAAATTAAAACTCGAAGTTCAACAAAAATGGCTACATAAACGTTTTCTTAATTTTCTTAATATAAATCACTTATAACGTCGCAGCATAATTCTTATTGTTCTTTGATTTCGAGTAGGATACAAATATCTTAAAGAAATGTCTGAGGGACTAGCAAGATGGAGCAGTTTCATTATCCTTCTGTAAACCGCCACCCTTTTAGTCTTGGAATAACTCTGGAAAAGGGTGTGCTTCCTTTCCCGAATCCCGCAACGTTGTTTGTAGACTTTTCACGGTGTTCCGTCTATGGGTGTTTTCTGTGTAGCCGTAATCGTTAAAACAGTCCCGAGCAAGGGTCTACATCACCAACGTCCGTTGACAAGCAGTCTTTCGTTTACTCACATGCTGTGGGATTTATTATCAGTGTCAGAGGGGTGGGAGACTAATTATCTTTCGAGGGATGAATGCTGACTGAGAGAAACGGTTTACATGTCTCGCGAGATGGTTTCCTGTCACGGCCGCGATCATGGCGGAAGCGCTCGATCGGAATTTAATCGAGGGTACAACGTTCGACACATTTTCCGCGACAAATATTTGCGTGTCGCGGAATCAGGTCACGGGTAGAACCACGTTGTCAGAGTGCTTTGACCGTTTCGCACTTGGACTTTAATTACCCGCATTCGACGCCTGTTTATCGCCGTAATCGTACTTTTAACCGAGAACCATTACATAGCAATGAAGACGTACGTTTGACATAAGTGTGCACTTACTCGTCACGCGTTCTGCATCGCAATTTTGTGCACAAGGAGACTGTAATTTGAATTCATTGATCGAGACACTAGTTTGAGTTCAGGAATCTAATTCAAGTAGATTCTAAGGTCAATTGGAACTGTAATTTGTGTTATTGGGATTCTAATTTGGATTCAAATGATTAACATTCTAATTTCCATTCAATTAATTTCTAGATTCTGAATCAAATTTCTACATTTCACAATTTTTAAGGCCTCCTTGCATTACAAGATTCCTAGATTCCTACGTCCCTAAATTTCTAGAACCATATATCTTGTACCCTAAACTTCTATATAATTCCTAAATCTCTATACTACATTACTGTAATTTTACAGTCTATGATTCCTATTTCCCTAGATCCCACACTTCAAGATTCCTATATCCCTAGATTCCTATATCCCTAGATTCCCATATCCCTAGATTCCTATATTCTTAGATTCTTATATCCCTAGATTCATATATCCCTAGATTCCTATATCCTTAGATTCCTACGTCCCTAGATTCCTACATCCCTAGATTCATATATCCCTAGATTCCTATATCCCTACATTCATATATCCCTAGATTCCTGTATCCCTAGATTCATATATCTCTAGATTCCTATATCCCTAGATTCCTATATCCATCAATGTCTACATTCCTGGAAGCTTATAACCTAAACTCCTAAATTTTTTAATTTAAATTACCTCAATTCCTAAATTTCTAAATCTCTATACCCCTATGTCCCTATATCCCTAGATTCCTACATCCATCAGTGTCTACATTTCTAGAAGCTTCTAACTTAAACTCCCAAATTTTTTAATTTCAATTACTAAAATTCCTAAATTTCTAAATCTCTATACCCCTATATTCCTATACTCCTGTATCTCTACATCCCTAAATCCCCACATACGAAATTTATGCAAGATTTATGTCGCTTAAAGACAGCAATTTGTACCATGGAAATACCAGAAGCTTCGAAAGTGGTGTGATCGGCGAACAGTAATTAATTAGACCAAGAGGATGTACCTAACTGGACCCTATGTTCTTCGGACAGGTATGGTTCAGGTACGTTTTAACCTGCCGAGACACCTGTCCGAAAGAATGCGTTCCCTTCTCCAAGCCTCGGATTTACCAACCACCTGACCGCACTCTTGTCATCGAACAGGGAACCGTATACCTCTCCAGTTTACACTTTCGTGGCGGCATTTAATAATCCATCTTCCATCTTTTGTGCCTCTTAGGCTTTGTGTCCTGAGAAGCGTGGCTGTTTTAGGGGAAATTATGGGTTGAGGAAAAGAGGGATATTCGTTGGTTTTTGGTTGAAGAATTCTTGGAGTTTTTAGGTCTGCAATCTTTTTAGTTTCGAAGTTTACAAGTTTTTTAATTTGGGAATTGTATGTAGGTGTTGACGTTTGGGGATGTAGGGATATATGAAATTTATAAATTTGAGAATTTGGGGATTTGAGGGTTTGGGAATTGGAGGAGTCGCAAATTTGGAAAGGGAGTTTGAGTATTTCGAAATTTGGAAATTTGGAAGGCAGGTAATTTGGAGAAGTGGAATTTGTAATTTAAGGAATTGAAAGTTTGACATTTGGATATTTGGAAATTTGGGAAATGGGGAAATTGGGAAATTTGGGAATTGGAAAATTGGGAAACTGGGATATTTGGAAATTGGAAAATTGCGAAATTGGGAAATTGGGAAACTTGGAAAATTGGGAAATTGGGAAAAGGGGAAATTTGGAAATTTGGAAATTGGAAAATTGAGAAATTTGGAAATTAGGCAACTTGGAAAATTGGAATATTGGAAAATTGGGAAATGGGAAAATGTGTGATTTGGAAATTTGAAATTTGAAGAAATGCAATTTGTAATTCAGAAATTAAAAAGTTTGACATTTAACAATTTAGAAATTGTAAGGTGTAAAAATCGAAAGCTTTAAAAATCTCCAAATATGAATAAATCACTAATTAAAAAACTTTGATAATCAGATCTTAAAATTAGAATACTTAATTTAAGAAATTTGAGAGGATATAAAAAATCTCCTGAAATTAAATTAAATTGGTGGTAGTTCCCCAAGTATGCTCGACAATAAAGATCATAAGATAGGTAAAATCAAATAACTCTTGTCAACAGAAAATATCTAAAAATCTAAAGAATCCAACTTGAAGAAAATGTAGAAACATTAAAGAACCGGTCTTTTGTGTCTCTAGAATCTAAGTTCTTAAGAGTTAGAAGGTATGCTTCGTGACACGAATTTTGCGATTACCTACCAGCTCGTATTGTAAATCCGTCTTCGGTGCGGTATTAAAATTAGCACGCCATAATTCCAACCTGTTCCGCTTATTATGTAAGGGACAACGCGTATTTTGCTGTTAATTATTCAAATTTAACATCAGTATTCTTGATCTCTCGCTGTTGCGGCACCGTTATATTTCATTCGGCTTTATAAACGTGATCACGCGGACCAAAATACCGGCGATCTATGATAATTGTTATGATATACGCGCACATGTAACGGACTAGTGAATTGTATTGCGAATAACGTTAATAGATTTTAATATGGCGGCACCACCCAAGTTTATTCGAATTGTTCCAAGTTTAGGTTTACAGAAAGTGGGTGTTTGAATTCGTAAGATTCTAAGCTTCCGAGTTTTCAGGATTGCAGGGTCTCTAGATTTTCAAGTTTTTTAGTATTTAAATTTTCACGTTGTCAGGTTTTTAAATATTTGAAATTTTCAATCTTTAACTTCTCGAATTTTCATACTACTAAATTTCCAATTTTCAAATTGTCAGATTTGCAAACTTCCATATTCCTAATTTCTAAACTTCTTAATTCCCGAATTTTCCAAATTTCTGAATTTCTAAATGTCCAACTTTCCAAATGTTCAAACACCTAAGTTTTGGATATTTCAAATTCCCAAATGTCTCAGTTTCCAAGTTGCTATTTTCTGAATTTCCAAATCTCTACATTCCCAACTTCCTAAACCTCAACTCCGCAAATACCTATTTCCTAAATCCACTGTCCAAGTCCCAAATCCCCACATACCAAATTCCCCCAAATCACCTAGCATCACAACCGCACAAAAATCCTGCATGCATCTCCCTGCACCAACATCATCTCCGGTTCACCAAATCCCCATCGGCAGATACAAAAGCAGGGGTCACATTCATCCCCACCCATCATCCGCAGTCCTCTAATTCCGTAAAACGGAAATTGAATTTTTCCAGTCCGATTCTCGTACCGCATTCTCGTCACACAATCCAACGTATCGACTTTTGTTGGTGGAAACTCTTGAACGGAAAATAACAGGCAAGCCGTGTTTCGGGTATCGATGCCGCGTTACAAATGTAGCCCACGAAAAGTCATTAAGAACTCGATGGCCAAGGCTCGATGCAACTCCATAAATCATCGACGATCTCGGTCTCGCACTTGACTCGGTTGTCCGCCTACTTGTTCCTTTCCCCTAAGTCGGAGACTCGACGAGTCTCGGTCGGTTTGGCGACAGTGCGGCCATTATTTCCAAGACGGCATACTGCAACAGGAGGATGCGGTGCATTGGGATCACGGGAAGACACCCAGGGCGTTGAACTGCCCGCGGCATTCCGTCCGCGCTGCCTCTTCCACTCCTCTTTGCCCCGGGGGAACGCATAGATGAATTTTTAGGCGTAGACGATGGATCACCGTACGAATACAGAGCAGCCATCCTCTAACCGGTGCGTGTGTACATGCACACACGCCGCACGCACGTGCTGTTAGCTGACCACGTGATACTAGGAAATGCTTCAAGATGCGTGGAACTTTGGCACACGATGCTAGGACGCTGTGCGACGCTTCTCTTCACGGATCATTCGTCAACGCATCGTTTTAATCGAATTATTAACGTTGGCATAACTGTCTTTTTTATTTGGTCTTTAACAAACAACCAACCGTCGGTATTTATTGCTAGAATCAAATTAATGGCGGTGTAGAACATGGTCGTAACTAGGTGGGATCTGGGAGGGGCGGTATACGGGACATTAGGAGACACTAGGTGACAGGAAGGGGCACTATAGGTATAGGGGACACTAGGAGACACTAGGAAACAGGAAGGGGCACTATAGGTGTAGGGGACAATACGAGACACTAGGAGACAGGAAGAGGCACTATAGGTGTAGGGGACACTAGGGAGACACTAAGAGATAGGAAGTGGCACTATAGGTATAGGGGACACTAGGAGACACTAGGTGACAGGAAGGGGTGCTATAGGTATAGGGGACACTAGGAGACACTAGGTGACAAGAACTGGCACTATAGGTATAGGGGACACTAGGAGACACTAGGAAACAGGAAGGGGTGCTATAGGTGTAGGGGACAATACGAGACACTAGGAGACAGGTAGAGGCACTATAGGTATAGGGGACACTAGGAGACACTAGGAAACAGGAAGAGGCACTATAGGTATAGGGGACTAGGAGAGACTAGGAGACAGGAAAGGGCACTATAACCATAGAGGACAAGAAGTAACACTATAACCGGAGGAGTCAGAAAGGGACACTTTAGCCATAGGGTGCACTAGAGAGTACTAGGAAACACCGGAGGAGGCATGGAATGACACCATAGATACTAGGGCACTAAAGGTTACTACAAGACACCATATGGTACTACAACATATGGTATAACGCTAGACTGTATCAGAGGACAGTAGAGGGTTCCAGAGGACACTAGACAATATCAGAGGACGATGTACGGGACACTAGGTAGAAGGAGACAGAAGGTACTATAGGACACGAGAGAACACTAAAGTACATCCTAGAGCATTAGAGGATACTATAGAACTCCAGAGGGCACTAGAGGGCACTAGGAGTCTTTTTTATAGTGTCTTTTGCCTCCTCCAAATGGAAAATGCATTCTATCCCTCAACAAATAAATTTCCATACTTAATTATTAAGAATAAATCCACAATGCATATAAAGTAATATAATGAAATTAACCTGAAGACAAATTTGAACCGATAGCTTGAAAATACCAGGAGAAAGGATAAATTGAATCATCTATATGAATCATGATTTCGAACGATTTTTTGTTCAGATTAAACGTATCGTGTATTTCCACGTTTATGAAACGTGTTCCTTTCACCGCAGCAAGTTCGATCGGAAAGTGGTAGAGACTTTCTTCGCAATCTCACTAGATGCGACACAGTACGGAAAAGATCAGCATAAATTTTCGTGAGGTAAAAAGGTATCAAAGGATCCGTAACGCCGAGTGCAATTAAATATTTCAAGCATGCCTCGAAAGGAATACTCGGAAAATGGTGACATGCTGGCACGAAGAGGGTCGCCGGCACATTGAATATTTTAGCTGTTTCTGGGTCAGGGAAAATTATGTCAGCAGTGAATTAAAGCCGCTTTCGTTCTCGTATACTCAATCGTGTCGAAGTTAAATAGTAAACACGCGATCTTCTATGGATATAACACATATTCCTGTTAACTAAACTGGAGATATAGAGATCTAGCGATATATAGTGAGGTGAATATCTAGGTCTATAGAAATTTATGCAATATAAGGATATAAGTACATACAGGATATAAATAGGAATTTAGAAATATAGGAATGGGAGATATGGGGATATTGGAGTATAGGGATTTTGGGATATACAAAGGAGGTATAGAGATATAAGAATGTGATTTAGGGATATGGAAGTATAGTGATTTGAGAATGTAGAAATTTAGGAATATTAAGATTTTGGGTTATAGCAATTTAGGAATTTAGGGATTTAGGGAATAGATATGTGAATATACAAATGTAGAAATTTCGAAGAAATTTGGGGAATTTGGGAGTTGGAAAATTGGAAAATGGAGAAATTGAAAAATTGGAAAATTGGGAAATTGAGAAATTTGGGAAATTTTTATATGTGGAAATTGGGACATGGGGAATTTGGGAAATTGGGGAAATTTGGAAATTTGGAAATTGGGAAATTGGGAAATTGGGAAGTTGGAAATTGGGAAATTGAGAAATTGGGAAGTTGGAAATTGGGAAATTGAGATATTGGAAATTTAAAGATTTGGAAAATTGGGAAATTTGGGAAATTGGGAAATTGGGAAATTGGGAAACTGGGAAACTGGGAAATTGGAATTTGGAAATTGGGAAATTGGGAAATTCGAACTTGGAAAATTTGGAAATTGGGAAATTGGAAATTGGGAAATTGAGAAATTGAGAAATTGAGAAATTGAGATATTGGAAATTTAAAGATTTGGAAAATTGGGAAATTGGAAATTGGAAATTGGGAAATTGAGAAATTTGGAAATGTGGAAGTGTGGAATCATAGGTATGGGCATATTGCAGTATAAAGATTTTGGGATATACATATTTACGAGGTATAGGGTATATGTATAGGGATTTAATGATATAATGATCTAAGGATATAAGAATATAAAAATTTATGGGACAGGGAAAAATATAAAAATACATGAATATTGCAATGTAGGGATATAGAAAGTTTTATAGATTTAGAGACATACGAATCTAAAAATAGATATAAAAATATAAAGGTCTAAAAACACATGAAAGAATGTAAAAATTTGAAATTATAAGAATTTGCAATTTTTCTAGTAATATAGAGATGCGGTAACTGTCCAGTAAATAACCTCTGAAACTCAATTTTCCCGAATACCCGCAGAATGTCGAATAATTTACTATCTCGTGCCCGATTCCAATCTAGAAGAAGAGTGATAGCGCGAAACTGCGAATTCGTGATTCAATTTAATCCTTCGCCACGAAATACGGAAATTAACTGTCGCGCGAGAGAGCCGTTAGGTCGAGTCCGATGTAGAGAAAAAAAAAATGGGCCACCGTTGAAACAGATACGAAAAGGCCAGATCGATCGTCGATGTGGTCAACACAGATTCCTGATAAGATTTATCATAGGACAACATGATAACCCTGTTTCGTGCACGACCGGGGAAAAAAAGAGACAAGAGCTTCTCAAAGGGAATTAAAACTCGCGTGTTGACGTTCCGGATACAATAATTCACTCATTAACACCGAGCATACCCGTCTCTGCCCACACCGACCACACGAATTAGGCCACAGCTGAATAAAGGGCGATCTTTATGAAAGAACAGTGGGTTCCTGTGTTGCCCTCGGTCACCTGCCTGATCATTTCTCCGCACAACGCTCCTCATTTAACGCCATATTTTTTTCTCTTCTACATAGTTTGTTAGTACTGCACGTGGAACTTCCGTGTGCTTGAAGTTTCTGGACTCGTCGAGCTATTGTACCGAGAAACTTTTGTTAAGCCGGTATAGAATCTTCGCGCTGTGAAACGATAGAGAAGCACGTACGGATAGTAAAGTGCTCGGATAATAAAAATTCTTCTGCCTTCTCACTCCTCTGTGGCCTTTGTGCCGATTTGACACATTTTTCTTACGGGAATTTTATGTTATGTCGCCAGATGAATTATAAATTTTTTCATTTTCTACTCTTGCTAAGTTTTGCTCCATATTTGCTGTGTACGGTGCACTCGGTTTCAACATTTGCAATTTTTTTACATTTCTGAATGTACGTATTTGCAAATCTCTACGGTTGCATCAAATTTATCAAATTTATAAATTTATATACTTCCAATTTATTACTTACAATATTCTTAAACTTCTAATGTTCCGAATTTCCAAATCATCCTATTTTGTACCTCCTAAGTTCCCAAATCACTAAATTACTAAATTTCTTCATTTCTATGTATCCAAATACCTCAATTATTTACCGCTTCAAATTCAGAATAATAAAACCAAGAAAATTCAAATTTTCGAAATTTACAAAAATTCCCGACTATGTTCGAAAATTTTAGACCTTGATCTTCGATGCAACTACATCGTGCACTTGATCTGCCGTCACAGATAATCAGATCATTCGCTTATGCTATTTCATTCACTCGACTACTCATCCACATTCACAAAAACCTCATCAAGCTAATACATTGCCATTAACGACGTAATAATTCTAACCTAAAAGTGGGTTAACATTAACGTGCGCAGAGATTGGATGTCTGCTAACAAATACGTGTAACAATATGTACTTACACTCGATTCAGGATAATATTAACGGAGTTAGCCTCGGGGATGCATTTGCGATAATACGTGGAACTATTACGGCTACTGAATTCCGGCATTGGCTACGCGAGCATGCTCCCATTTGCATTATCGCCAGAGGTCTAAGTGCGCGCATAATTTATATAGAATTATGTACACGCAATACCGAGCTGCTATTTTTCTGGATAAAACCTCTGCTTAGTTTGTCGCCTACGCATCGATACTTCAATTAACTACTTTAACGTCCAACTTCAATTTCTCTTCGTGGTCTTAAGTGAAATGTACCGAGCACATTTTCAGTTTCATACTTTCATTTTTATTTTACTAAAATATTTACATGTTTATTATCGAGTTTTATTTAATGACATTCTTTATAGAAAAATTCTGTGAAAGGTACCCTTCACTTTTTGAACATTTTTTTTTAGCAATGTTTTTTAAATTTTTATTGTCATTGGACACAGTCATTAAAATTTTGGATTATGTTCAAGTGTTGTATCTTTACGTTATGATAATATGTGACATGAACATGAAATATCTGAACATAATTAAACACTTTAAACATCTAGTAATAAAAAGAATCAACCCTGCAGAGACTCTGTCTTTAACAGAAGATTTCTTACTAGCTTCGATTTAAAATCGATAGTTCTAACAAATCAGCGATTTTACCAAACAAAGAAGAGTGCAAAAGGATTTTCGTTGCTGGAGATTCGGAGTAAAATAACATCCGGTGTACCGTGCAAACCTAATTAACGACCCGGGTGATCAATTACCGCCTCTCTCATCAATCTCAGATACCAATCGGAACCACTCTCGTGTGGACGATTCACAAGAATTAATTGCAAAATCAACATCGACGACTGCCCATGCAAGAAGGTTGAGCAGTTCGATTTGATTCGATCGTTTTTACGATCTCGAGCCTCCAATTATTCATCGAAGAAATGTACATACATATGTATGTAACTAATGATGAATTATGAAGTGCAAACATCTGCAATTTACTCGTTAACTGTAGAATACATCTCGATTCAGATTTTTAATTCATTTACATTTTCTTCAATTTCGAGGATCATTAATATTTTCAGTGGATGAAATTTTAAGCAATTTTGAAATAATTTATTTCAAATCGTGAAATCATTAATTCTGAAGTAATTAATTTGGTAATCGTTATAACTCATCTAACGGAGCCAATTTGCATACGTCATAAATTATTTACATATACAATTCACAAATAGTATATTTGAATATTTATGATACAAAAAAGAAACTTATGTAATTTACTTATTAAAATTCTTACCTGTTATTGAATGTCTGGCAAATCAGTTTCATTTTTGAAACTTCAGTCTTGCAGAGAAAATTTCAAAAATATAAACTTATTTTGCTAGATCGCATTAAAAGTATATTTCATCCCTCAAACAAGGTTTCCATATCCGAATAAAATTCGAATGACTTTAATACCGAAACAAATTTTTTTAAAACATAAGAAGGAATTTGAACTATCCTACATACACTACCAGAGGTTCTTTCTTTCACAGGAAATTTTTCCCCAAACGAAATAACACGTAGCACCAGAGGGGGTGCTTCCACTTCCTTTGTTGTGAATTCTACCGGTTCTAATAATAGGGCCTATTTCCACGAGGCCGCTACTCGCGTGGCGGGTGTTAAAAATGCAACGAACCTCCATGATACACATATACGTAGGAAGAAAAAGAAGATAAATGAAAAGAGAGAGATAGAGAAGTTGTGTAGGGCGTCACGCACCGCGGGCTTTTCGGCGTGCTTATTCGTGGGTGGAACACAACCGCCACGTGAAAACAAGGAAATCGACTATGAAAGGGTCTGTTGTTCGGATCGTTCCATATCCGATTGGTTGCGTTGAATCGTTTGATACCGGTGTGCATGACCGTGTTTTAACGGTTTCCCTCGTGTACGTTCCTAGGCCGATCAATTAAGGCCACCGTGCGCTCATTGTGTCCTTTATTTTCTATCCTGACGTTTCGTCAAATTATAATCGGCTTTCTGTGACAGATACGTCACATCGAGTTTCGTCTCTCGTGGTAAAGCCTCTCCCATATTTGATGACTCACTAATTATCGACTACGTTTTGAATCCGTGTATACTAATTAGCCTTATCGATCTTAATCTTAATTACCGCGTAGAAGATAACGCGGATCTAACAGTAAGTGAAAATTAGTGGAAGTAGTACATAAATTTTATTTTACGTTGGATTTTCACTCGGCTGAACATATTTCGTTTTTTAATATATTCACGTTCTCGTAACATGTTATCAACGTTGTCTTAATTGCGCTGTTTGCATATTTTACAATTTTCAAGCGATTTGCTGAGTGTTTTTCATATTATTTATGTATTTCAGTGCATCGTAACATTATTACGTGATTTAATCGTCGAGAACCCCTATCAAAAATTTAATTCCTCTACAAGGTACAAAAAAGATCTAATTAGTAGATCCGGAAGTAGCGGAGAAAAAGAAGTTGACCAACGATCGTTTGAAACTTTGTCGTTACCAGCTTGTTACTGGTAACTTTCTCAGTGTCGGGTCGATGGCCCCAGGAACAACGAGCCGCTGCGGTTAACATCGAAAATAACGTACAACCCCCTATCCCAGATATAGCTAGCGTTATTATGCCAGTCCTTTTTGTCCCGTAAACGTTTCTGCGGACTTCCATTTTCACTTTGAACGGTCGGACGCGTCAATTTGTGCCTTCCGTGCGTTTCGCCCTCCTAATTTTCCCGGCCTCACGAAAATGCTGGCACGTGGTCGCAGGACTACCAACATAAAACAAAAGGGGGATGCGCGTCACCGTGAAAATCGCCGGCGAACCACTCGAAAGTTTCTACGAAGAAACTTCCTCGAGCGTTGACAGGTTTAATTGGTGACGCGAGCATATGCTTAAGTAGTTTTGTCACAAATTCTTAACGCCTCTATCAATTAAGGCCAGATAGACGCGGAGCGAAAGGGTATACTCGAGAACTCAATTTCATGCCGCGCGATGATCGACGATATTCATGACGTCCTTTTTTATTTGTCTTTTAAACGTTGATCGTATGTATACGTCGATAACATTATCCTATTTCATAAACCATCTGCGCGTGTATCATGCGGCGGTATTGATTTTAAACTTTGATTATTGGATAACACTTCTGAGAATATATATTTGATTAATTGAGGAGTGGTATGAGGAAATGAACTGTATGAGTTTTAAACAACTTTATGTTTGTGAAAGAAATGTTTGTGTGAAAGTCACTGTCTATAAATATGGAGGTAAACATGTGGAAATGTTAGGTAAATATACTTTCATTATATTCTACATATGATTATACTATGTTACATTATGTTTTGTATACATAATTTGTATGCAAATTATTTGGATAAAATGGAATATGCAAGTTGTAGAAAATTTTAACGATTAAAGAGTATTAGAAGTTTTGATAAAACTTTGCTGAGTGTTCACTTTATGGAACCAATAGCGTAAGTATACTGAACGAAGATGACACTGCGTGAATGCGAAGGAATGACATGAAATCTTATTGTGATGCGTGACCTGTGCCAGTGAGTAATAGACAGAGCTATGAAGAGAAAGACAGTGCGGAACTGCGAATTCCATCACCGCTCACAAAGATTACAGATGCGAACTTGAATAGATGTATCTGTTAGCGAGGAGTAATTCTATTATGTTGCTGACGATGGAATGTCCGATTTTTAATAGCGTTTTAATTAAGATACAATCATTCTATAAGTATTAATGAAATTTTTATACAGCCATTTTCATTGAGATTTAATCTTTAAACTGAGTTGTTACATGTGTTATTTGATGATACTTTTCTGTCATGAAACTGTATCGCAACTTGCTAAAAGTTGTGCAGTTCACTGCATATCAGTTTGCTATAATCGATAATTAACCATTGTTAAGAATATGAACGGGGCACATAGTGTTTTTCATCAAGCTTTAAGCTTTAAATCGACATAGCTCATTTGCTATTGAACAATACTTTTCTGTCATGATTTTATATCCTTTTGAACATAATCAGCTAGAATACGATATCCAAATTCGTCAAAATTCATAATCTGCTATAATCGATCATGAGACATACTATAAATATCAATGAAATTTATGCAGTTACTTTTATTAAGCTCTAAGCTTTACATTGATGTGCCACACGTGCTATTTCATAATACTTTTCTGTCATGAAATTCAGTCCTTCAGATCTCGTACACATAACTCGACAAAATCCATCTCGAGAAAAACTATAACAGAACCGAAGGATATTAACAGTGGCGCATCTCTTGGATTGATAAATACAGAAGTGTATCAGTTTCGAAATCTGTAAAGTAGAAACCTAATCCTCGTCGGTCGATACGAAAGCATACCTCGCTTTTTCCTGTCGGAACAGTATTGCCAAGAGAGCCTTCTATCATAGTTGGACCAATTAATCCGCGTCTAAATCCGAGTATCATCGGAGTTATATACTGCGGATGTGTTTTTTGCAGTATCGGATATCAGGATGACGCGACCCTCTATTCCGAGAGCACATAACTTTCCCCCTGTGGTTTATGGATACCGTACCAATGCTCGCCAGCCGATACGCGTTCATCGCAACTGCATGGCATGCACGTTTACTGCAGCTTTACGAGAGCGTCGTGCGTGGGATCGAAATAATTACGTCACTATTATAAACGATACCCTCGAAGCTGACGATGACGATCGTCGCCGGTTCGATGGGATGAAAAACAAATATATGCGAGGTAGACGCTCCATTCGAGTCGGAGTGCCTTGTGTAACCGTCTTGCCAATATCTCCCTTTGGGATCTTGACATTTTGAGACTTTGAGAGATTTGGGACCTTGAGGGATTTGGACCTTGAGAGATTTGGACCCTGAGAGATTTGGACCCTGAGACATTTGGAACTTGGGAAATTTAGAACCTTGAGAAATTTGGAATCTTGAGAGGTTTGGACCCTCACAAATTTGCGACCTTGAGAGGTTTGAACCTTGAGAAATTTGGAACCTTGAGAGATTTGAACCTTGAGAAATTTTAAACCTTGCGAGATTTGGACCCTGATAAATTTTGGACCATGAGTGGATTTTTGAGAAATTTAGAACCTTGAGAAATTCGAGACCTTGAGAGATTTGTAACTTGAGAAATTTGAGACCTTGAGAGATTTGTAACTTGGAAAATTTGGCACCTTGAGTTTAAAATCTAGAGAGTTTCAGAACTTGGAAAATATTGGGAACTTTGAAAATTTGGAACCTCAGAAATCCTACAACTTTGAAAAATATGATATCCCAAGTTTGTATCTAATCTTATAACTCACCAAACTTATTGTGAAATATAGAAATCCCCAAAGTGGGTCTACTATACAGTCCCTAAAATCGCCATACCAACCAACGACATCATTTCCAAATAAAAACCAAGCACTTCTTCCTCTCAATATGCATCCTCATCATTATACCTCTCGATATATCCCTGTGTGCGGGGCCACGGACATCAACAGCACGATGAATAACAAACGTGTTTTCGAACAAGCGAGAGTCTGTTTGATTTGGTGACTTAGCTACTTGGAAGTCTGAGATCATTTCTTATTTACCGTTTCTTTACCTGACCGGGCCACGACGTTAACAGATACGAGTATAAAGAGCACTTAAAAGCGACTGGCAAATATTTGTCCGCTTTTAATGGCAAACCTTATCCGTGGTTCGAGAGGTTAGGTACGCGGGTGGGGAGAGTAGGACCGAATATTAGCGCGGTTAAATTTGAAGAGGCAGGATGTCGCGTACGAAAGTCGTTCCGGGTTTCCAAATTATTTACAGAACACTTTGCTTCCATGACTTTCGTTTGACGGGATATTTAAATGGCTACCGTACGGTTCTTACGCTGCAAGAAAAGTCTTTGACGCGGGGCAAATTATAGGAAGCAGGCAGTTAAAGATTTCTTAGATAACATGGTTGCGAGAAATCCACTAGGTTGATTGGAAATTAATTGCTCGGGTATTCTTGTAATTAGTGTGACTTATAACTGTATCTGTTATTATATATGACTTACAATTGAGCTTGTAATTGCACATCGTGCATCATACGGTTGTACGATTGATATTTATTCAGTTTTCTGTCGTTACAAGGTTAGTTACTTGCGTGAAAATTTTGAAAAAGTTTTGCTGAATACATTGTAGCAGTGTTTTTGAAGATACTTATATCGACTGCTTTTAAAATAAAATTTGTTTACTTGCATTGTTAACTTCAACACCAATTGTGTGAAGTCAAAGACTTTAGTTGACAAATCAGTCAGATGTAAAAGTGTACCAAATCAGAATACAAAGATAAGTAAAACATCAAGAATTGGACATTTTTAAACGGACCAATTCCAACCTGACCTCACCATCTTTCTCTTCATCCACTTTCTTCTTCTTCAGAAGATAAACGAGTAAGATACATCCTATGCATCTCACAATGCTCTTAATCCTTTCAACAGATTATAATCAGACCTCTGAAACAATTTTGCAATGCACCGTCCATTTTGATTTTACCAGCGTATTTACGATAATCCAAAGATTTTCAAGGAGTCTCCCATACGTAACGAGAAGATTAAAAAATCATCAAGTGTATGCAGTCATAAAGGAAGCCAGGAGAGGAAGTAGTCTCGCGTTCTTCCATAATTCAAGGACACACTGGCGTAAATCTTGAGCATATTAGGAAAGCGTAATCCATGAATGCGGTTCGTTTGTGTCGTCCCGTGAATGAGCTGGAAACTACGAGCAAATTCTCAAGATGTAAATGTGAACGACGGCACAATGGTTCGCCGTGTAAAGAGCAACTGGTTGCATAAGCGGAAGCGTATTCGGCTGTGGCTGCATAATATATGCGGTGGAGTACGCCGAGGGTGATTTATAGCGGCGATGGAGTACAGCAGGGGAAACAAAAAGGCTGCCCGGAGATCTTTTTGGTTACGTGGCTGCACGAAAAACTGAACAAGCCACCGGAGATTAAGATTTAAACGAAGGAAACCGGCTTCCACGTTCGAATATGGCGCCTCTTCCTTACGCGAACCGGAGGATAATGGAGGAAGCGATTAACCCTTTGCACTTCGCGGTTCACTGTTGCTCGCTGCTTTATTTAATTCAGTAATTTGAATGCCGACCGAGAAACAATCAGACGGGAAATTAGAATTGACGTGTTGTTTTTGTGCGAGTGTTCGGCCTTCGATATTATGCAAATCTTTCTGTATGCTTTCTTCGCTTCGGTTTTGTTCATTGTGTTGGCTGCGAGGTAGGATTCTTTCAAATGATTGGGACTTGCTTTGGTTTTAGGGGAATTCGGAGAGAATATAGGGAGATTGTTAGGGAAACCTAGAGAAGATTATTGAGAGTTTGGAAGTTTTGGACTTTGGGATTTTGGGATTTTGGGACTTTGAGACGTTGGAACTTTGGGACTTTGCGATTTTAGCATTTTGGGATTTTGGGACTTTGGGATTTTGGAACTTTGGAATTTTGGAATTATGGGATTTTAGGACTTTGCAACTTTGGAACTTTGGGACTTTGGGATTTTGGGATTTTGGGAGTTTGGACCTTTGGTACTTTAGGACTTTGGGATTTTGGAATTTTGGGACTTTGGGATTTTAGCACTTTGGGATTTTGGAATTATGGGACTTTAGAACTTTGCAACTTTGGGACTTCGGGATTTTGGGAGTTTGGACCTTTGGTACTTTAGGACTTTGGGACTTTGGAACTTTGGGACTTTGGAATTTTTGAACCCTGACACTGGAATTTTTTAATTTCTTGATTTCTTGAAACTTTAGAAACTTTAGAGATATTGGGTCTTAGAATTTTTAGAATCACGGTGGATTTGAGAATCTTCGATTTTGGAATTTTTTTATTTTACATATTTGAAAATGTGGGATCTTGAAATTTTGCGATTTTTGTGATGAATTGAAATTTTTCAATTTTGGGACTGAATTTTGAGAAATAATATAAAACCTTAGAAAACCCGTGAAGGAAGCATAGAAAGAGTTCAGAAGGACACCAGAAACCTAACCTACGCAGAGTCCCTCAAACTCCCATCATCCATATCGCAATTTGTCCTATGAAAACTATAAATACTACAAAAACGAATTCTGTATACTATACAAACTCTAATGTTCAAACTAATAATTTTATAACTAAGATAGCAAAAGTTCTCTATCAATGGTGTATAATCATCGATAATCTATGTTTCAAAATAAAATGAAGGTAACAATGTAAATAGCCATTGATTGCATGAGAGATATGAAATGACAGATATTAAAGTAATTAAATAATGTACTGATAACGCTTATCCAATTGATACACGGGCGCTAAGTAATGTTTTAAAAATGTTCAAGGATAATATTTTCTGCTGCTTCGTCGAAATGTGCTGGTTTATTGCTTTGCGTTTATTATCGGACTCTCGTCCTTGAAACAAAAAAAGCGTTATCATTACAGTTACTTGTTTAGGAAATTGTAAGTATTTAGACTTTTAGATTATCGGTTTATCGCCTGCAATAAACCTTGTTATCGACAAATTACCATATTTTTTATCACTGAGATACAGAAATATGTATTTTCTTGACTGTATACGCTGCAACTGTATCTCATTGTACAAATAATTCTAAAGTTCTGTTGGCACATTTTTTATAGCAGTCTGTTAAACAACAAAAATTAGTACATATTTCAAAATTTTTATGTCTCGATTCTCAAATTTATGCATTTCTTAAATTTTAACTTTGCTAATTTCTGTGCTTGGAAGTTTTACATTTTCAGATTTTTATATTTTTAAATTTTTACGTTTGGACAATTTTACATTCCTTAGTTCTACATTTCTACATTTCTATATGTCCACATGTCTACATGTCCACATGTCTACATGCTACATGTCTACATGTCTACATTTCTTCATTTCCATATTTTCAAACTTCACTTCCCAAATCTCCAAATCACCACATATTCAAATTTACAAAAGTCCCTAGATCATGTCAAATATACTCCACCATTACTATTCATAAATCTAAAGAATCTACCCCAATCAAAACTCCTAGTCTACCAATGCTAAATGTAACAGAAATTCAATAATAGACTTAACACATAAAATAATTCTGATTAAAAATATTATCCGACAAGATCATCCATCGCTTGAACATAAATGACGAAACCTTTAAATAAACTATTTACAATTGCATAGTATATATTTGAAGAGGCAGATGTATCACAGAAACATGTGATGCACGTCTGTCTAGACACACGGAGGAAATAATCTTGATTCTCGAAGTAGACCGTAAAGATTCGTGGCGATAGTGGTAAAGGTCAATGTTAGCTCACGATCGTAAATCGATGGAGGCGCTGGTATTTCTTCTCGTGGTTTGCTCGTATATAGCCTCGCGTTATGCCATATACGTAACCCGGCTGACTAGTCAATTAATACGGTCCACACCGACGGCCGCTGAATAGTTTGGCGCCGTAACGAGTTCAATGGATCAATAAGATTCACGAGTTATTCTCATGTTCGAGTAACCAAGAACCGTTCGCAAAATCAAGTTCAAAGCTTTTGCCAGTGCAACCGTGCACTCGGAAAGGTCAATGGAACTCTTTACGATCGGTATCGGGACATCTCTTTATCCTTCCAGGCAGGCTAACCAATAAGGCTTGCTTCTCCATATACGAAACTCGACAAACTGGTCGATTGAGTCTTTGTGGAAGTGTTCGTGTAACAGTCCTGCTACCTGAATGAAGAAAAAAATCTGTCACCCGGCTCTCGATAAGAGAGCCCATCGAGATTTATGGGAACAGTAAAAGACCGCTTTCGCGTTCAACCTTTCCACCCGGGCTCCATTCAACGGCCACGATTTACGCTGATGTCCGGATATATGACCGCGGATCTGCCCGGTTATATGACCTCGACATGTCGCAGACAATTCTTGGAACTACTCTCCCGGGGATGACTATCGAATTACTGAAATAACAGAGATGTTACGTCTTCGGATTTCTGTTTTGTCATCTCAGACGCATTTGCTGGCAATTTTCCACTTTTCAAGATTGCAAGGTCCCAAATTTTTTAATTTTTTAATTCTAAAATTTACAACTTTCTATATACTCCAGTCTTCAAATCCCCAAATTCTGGAATTTCCAAATCTTCAAATCCACACTAAAACGATATTAAATTTTTATACGCCATTAGTTACCAAGGTAAAACCATATTTAATTATTATACCAAATATTAGCGTCCTTGAAAACTAATATAAGGTGAACAACCTTGAAAACTAAAAAGATATCAGTAACCTTCGAAGCTCTAAGAAAACATCGATGACCTTGAAACCTAGCCACAAAGAACTCCATGAAGTGAGTCCAACAAAATGATCCGCAAGAATACTGTTAGCATATTATCCACATTATGTGCAAAGTAAGCATTGAAAGGCTGAAGAAGATATTTAGCCTTGGGTGCACCACCCAACATAGTAACTTGATTGGTTAATTAATATGGTCCACAGCCACGGCGGGAAAGATAGGCATTAAACAGGATGGAGAACATTGATTTGCAGTGTCAAAGTAACCGACTGCTTATCGAAACGAGTCACGGCTCGTCGGCTTCATTGAGGATTCACGGAAATTCATCGCGTTCCTGGTGTCTGCTCATGATTTACCGGAGACACTCGCAAGTGGGTCAACCGTGACTAACTGTGGGCTTATTGAGCCGTGGTCGACGCTTTTTACGATTTACATCTCGTTTATGCCCGAGAGAAAACTCACCTTCGTCCAGTATCCATCATATGGCCGCAGTGGGTCAAAGTTGTTTCCGGTTTTCTCGATAAACAATATGAAGTTTCATTTCTTCGGTGAATCCTGTCACTTTGCATGGTAAAATCGCTATTTTTTAATATAAGTTGTTGTTAAGGTGTAATAATAGTGGTAGATAATTTTCTTGAAAAATTTGACGAATTTTTGCTGAAATTGGGTTCTATGTATTATATCGTCACGCGTTATATGGCCGCACGTCATATAGATGTTAGGAACGAAATATGTTGTATTACTGCACTTTATATCGTTGGGTGTTTCAAATTTTTATTTGTTATATTGCCACGCGTTATATTGTCACGCATTATATTGCCAAACGTTATAAACTTCTACGCATTGTATCACCACACGTTATATCACCACGCATTACAAATTTCTCAGCGTTGTATTGCTGTGCGTTACAAATTTCCACGTACTGTATTGCCACGCGTTATATCGCCGCGTGTTACAGATTTCCACGCGTTGTATCACCACACGTTACAGATCTCCACGCGCAGTATCGCCACGTATTACAAATTTCCACGCACTGTATTGCCACGTGTTATATCGCCACGCATTACAAATTTCTCAGCGTTGTATCGCTGTGCGTTACAAATTTCCACGCATTGTATTGCCACGCGTTATATCGCCGCGCGTTACAAATTTCTACGCGTTGTATCACCACACGTTACAGATCTCCACGCGCAGTAGCGCCACGTATTACAAATTTCCACGCACTGTATTGCCACGCGTTATATCGCCGCGAGTTACAAATTTCCACGCGCTATATCGCCCCGCGTTACAAAAGTCTACGTCTTATATCGCCACGCACTGTATCGTCATGCGTTACAAATTTCCGGGCGTTATATGGCCACGCACTATATCGCCATGCTACAGTCCAAAATTGAACTATATTACTGTCCTTGAAAGTTCACTATCCGGAATAGAAAATAATGAACAATCGATGTAACAAGCGTATAAAAAGAATTATCTCGAGCAACAGGTGCGTCGCAATTTAATTACCGAGGTAATTACGTGTTCACCGTAATTAATTAAGCGGATAGACGTCGATTGCATAATGGCGTATAAAAACGTGGCACGTGGTCAAATTTCAGCAAGTTGGTGCGAATTAGTATAGGTACAATCTGTCAATAACATCTAGCAAGGATCACACCATTTATTATCTCTCAAACTGACGCTAATTGCTTCTAATCGATGAAATCAATAAACCTACGGACTCTCATTATGTACTTATATATTGCAAGCATAGTAAAACTTGACGTTAGCGAAATCTGCACGTTTTATTCTTCGATCTTGATGACCTACTTCCTATTGAAGGAAATTGTACGACTTTGTTGATCCAACGAATTATCAAATTTCCACGGAGAGATATTATTTGCAGTAGCGAGATTTGCAATCTTGTGTACTTACGGATAATTTGCAAGGTTCGCGTAATGCCAGGTATTGAGTTTCGTTCAGGTAGGTGTAATCCAACGCCGTGGGTGGAAAGCAGCGACAGATACACCTCACAATATATCACCACGCTGTTCTTCGAGGTCCTTTATATCGATGGTAATGACGGAGATAATACCATTATACGGAACGTCAGCCGTGTCAGCGGAACGCACCTTTTCGGGTCCTTTACTATTCAAAAATATGTGCAGGACGCGTATCTGATGGTCCATTAATCGTATTCATGGTTCACGCCCTGATATTACCAACATCCATGAAAATTCGCCGTGAAACCGTTTGTGCACCGACTTTTTACTCCGTATGCATATCAAATTCGTTCAATTCTTAAATAATCAAACCTGCAAGATTTCGAATCATTGCAATTTCATGTTCTTGTACACTTGAATTTTGCAAGTCTTCAGTTTTTCAATTCTTCAATTCTTCAATTCTTCAATTCTTCAATTCTTCAATTCTTCAATTCTTCAATTCTTCAATTCTTCAATTCTTCAATTCTTCAATTTTTCAATTTTTCAATTTTTCAATTTTTCAATTTTTCAATTCTTCAATTCTTCAATTCTTCAATTTTTCAATTCTTCAATTCTTCAATTCTTCAATTTTTCCCATCGAAAATCCTAAAAATCCTCAAACTCCTAAAAAGCGAGAGACCTCTTCACTCATACTTGCTATACATATTTTCTTCAGAAATTTTGTGACTGACTAAACACAGATTACTCTTCTATCTAAGTTTTGTGATGACTATTTTAGGATGTTTTAAATTCTCCACATAAATTGTTATTCTGGAAACGTAAATCGATATAAAAGCGTCCATAGAATGGTAATCCGAGGCGATTTTACGATATTTTCACGGCGATATAAGGAATTGTTAAAGAACACATGGAAATGGCTACCCAGATTCCACGTTGTCTACACAAGAGTTCAAGCAACGTGGATACATGTCAAATTCACGTAGTTTATATGTACTTAAACCTTTATGCTTCCCGCAAAGATTCCTTCGCTTCGTTCGAACCATGAAAAGAACTGCCTTAACACAACACGATCACCTTATGCTCGAGCTTGTGACTCATCGTTTAACGAGTGTTTAACCCTGTACGCCAGACAGATCGTGTCTCAAAGCTTGCATTTTGTTCTCTGGTGATGAACGACGAAGATCGAAACTCGAGATACATGGCATCTCTAGCCTGAGACGGGAAGGTTAGAGATAGGTTTTGAATTTGATAGTATGATGTTACTTGGAAAGCTAAAGGTTTCATGGTGAATGAAATTTTTCCTATTTTTCAATTTGCCAATTTGAAAATTTTCTAATTTTTTATTTTTCTAATTTTCTAATTTTCTACCTTTTCAATTTTCCAATTTGAAAATTTTCCATTTTGAAAATTTTGTAATTTTTTATTTTCCTACTTTTCTATTGTACTTCTGTAATTTTGTAATTTTCTAATTTCCTAATTTCCTAATTTCCTAATTTCTTAATTTTCTAATTTTTGAAAATTTTCCAAATTCCAAATTCACAAATTTCTAACCTGAAAATTCCGAAATTAATAAAATTCTAAAACCACAAAAAGAACTTAAAAATTTCAAAAATTACCACTTAAGAATCTTATTAAAAACTTAAAATTTCCAAGACCTCAAACTTGAAAATACCGAAACAACCTTGTAAACATGAAATGCACTCGTTCGTGGCAATATATCAAGATCTCAGCGCACACAGCTCCGATCTTTCCCGAAGTTCTTTCGGTGTTTCTCGAGGTAGGGATCCTCGCATGACCCGTGCACCTCTATTGCCATGCAACAAATCATACAAAGGCGTGATTTTTATAGGTTCACGGATGAACCATTGAAGTCGGACGCTTACGAGAGAGGTTCGAGATACGTGCGTAGGTTTCTTCGGTGTGTCCGCAACGATTCCGAGAAACATCCGTTCTGAACAAGGGAAAGTATTAGATGCTGCAAGGGGAACGTGCGTAGGGTTAAATGTCTACGTGACCGGATTACCATGATCGATTCCGTGGTTCAAGTTCGTTGTTCTGCAAGGGCGAAATGTCGCCAGTGGAGACCCTTGATTGGTTTCCCTCTCGTGTTTGCTGCTATCGTGTTACCAAATCTCGCGTTTTCGAAACACGAGGACCAACGAAACGTTTCCGCTGTCGACGCTCTGAACGTCCCTTAATTTGCGCTTACAGTATTCGATTAAACATACTATCAGGAGTTCAGTAAAAACAGGATACTGAACAAAATTATCGAATGATAAATATTTTAAACTTATCACATTTTAAGCAGTTGAATAATTGTTTGAATATAGAGAAATATAAAAATGTACCGTATGAGAATTTGAAAACTTGAATTATAAAAATTGCGAAACTCAGTAAATTTCAGAGTTCGAAAAAATACAAAACTTGACTTCAAAAAGATTAAAAGTCTCAAAAATTAGAATCTGTGAAAGTAACAAAAATTAGGTAATAGAATCTACAAAAACTTGAAAATCTCTGAATTTGTACTTGCTACAGAGTCTACAATAACATTGATATCTGATTATAACTGTTGCAACAAGGATTCTATTATTTCCAGAAATCCTTGTAGTTCCATCTAGATACTCTTTAAAACAGTATTAACAGGTTTGATTTAGTAATACCATTTGACCTCGTATGTATTCTTTAAATAGACGTCTACAAATGTAAATTCCAATTGATTCCCACTGATTATTCACCGTCCGCACGAATAAGGTAGTCACCGTTTACATAAAGAGTGATAAACTGTTGACATTCGCCTACTAGCGCAAGATGAGTACGCGGCCAGCAAATAATTACCACATCCTGTTTGCCGGCATGAGGGCCTTGAGAACCGAGCTCGTTTTAAGCTATTAAGAAAGTTTTTTACGCTTAACGCTCGAGCGAGACACAGCTTCCCGCAAATACGCTTCGTGCAGTTCCTTATTACACCCTCGTTGCTCCAAATCTCTTTCACTGTACGTTCTTTCTCTTCCTTCAAGGAAGAAAAAACTGGATATATTTGTTATCTTCTTTTACTAATTACACCGATGACCTTTGTACAACATTACCTTAAAAAGAACAAGCTGAAATGTGCAGAAAGAGGTGAAATAGTGCATGATACTGCCTCAGAAGTAAAATACTTTTAGTATCTTTAACTGTGGTCTTAACATTCATATTTTATGTCTAACCTGAATATTTCAGCATGTGTTCACCTCTATTTATTTGATTATAATTTTAGATGTAAGTGTGGTCCACATAAAGTACCCATCTGAAATTATTCGTTAAGTATATGTACATTTTATTACAGTACAGTCATTTAGGTTCAAATATTCAGAAAGTTTAGGGGTTTAGATGCGAAAGTTCAAACTACCTAACTTCCAAAGCTACTAAAGTTTCAAAGTGCTCAACACTCAAATAGCTTCAGAATTTTTCATAATCCCATATTTTCCAAAGTCTCAATGTTCCAGAGTTAACTTCTTAAGACATCCCATAGTCTTAAATTTCTCATAGTCTCAAATTTCCCAAAGTCTCAAAGTCCTGGGGTCCCAAATTTCTCATAGTCTTAAATTTACCAAAGTTCCAAATTTCCCGAAGTCAAAGAGTCCCGGAGTCCTAGGGTTTTAAATTTTCCAAGTTCCAAATCTCTCAAGGTCCCAAATTTCTCAAGTCTCAAATCTCTCAAGGTCCCAAATTTTCCAAGTTTCAAATCTCTCAAGGACCCAAATTTCTCAGGGTCCAAATCTCTCAAGGTCCCAAATTTCTCAGGGTCCAAATCTCTCAAGGTCCCCAATTTCTCAGGGTTCAAATCTCTCAAGGTCCCAAATTTTCCAAGTTCCAAATGTCTGAAGGTCTCACATTTCTCAAGCTCCAAATCTCTCAAGGTCCCAAATTTCTCAGGGTTCAAATCTCTCAAGGTCCCAAATTTTCCAAGTTCCAAATCTCTCAAGGACCCAAATTTCTCAAGTTCCAAATCTCTCAAGGTCCCAAATTTCTCAGGGTCCAAATCTCTAAAGGTCCCAAATTTCTCAGGGTCCAAATCTCCCAAGTTTCCAAATTTTCCAAGTTTCAAATCTCTCAAAGACCCAAATTCCTCAAGTTCCAAATCTCTCAAGGTCCCAAATTTCTCAGGGTCCAAATTTCTCAAGTTTCCAAATTTCTCAAGTCTCAAATCTCTCAAGGTCCCAAAATTTCCAAGTTTCAAATCTCTCAAGGACCCAAATTCCTCAAGTTCCAAATCTCTCAGTGTCCAAAAATCGCATAGTTCCAAATTTCTCAAAGTCTCAAAGTTCCAGAGACCCGAATGTCTTATAATCTTAAATTTCCCAAAATTCCAAATTTCCCAGAGTCCCAGGGTCCCAAATTTCTCACAGTCTCAGATTTCCCAAAATTCCAAATTTCTCAAACCAACATATGTCCCAAAGTCCCAAGTGTCTCAAAGTCTCAAACGTCCACTATTTCAACCTGCCAAGATTTCAAGAGTGCCAAATACCAAAAGTTGCAAAGTCCCGCCAATCCTAGTCCAAAAACTCTGAAATGCCAATCTCGTGAATGCTTGTAGCATCGCTAGACGAAATCAATCTGAACGGAAAGAAATGTCCGTGGTTTCTATTCAGATTCCACGGAATGTATCTTTAGCCGCGCGGTGAATTATTTCCTAGGCTATTGCAAGCCGCGTGTACTAGGCGCGAGTCGAAATCGGAGCAGAGCTAACGCGGAGGTTCCTGGAGCGAGGGGCTAGGCAGTTGTGCACGAGCTGCGTCTAAATCAGGCGGCCTTTGGACTTGGTAAAAATCTCCGGGTGTGTAGAGCTCGCATCTTCGTGGTTCCGCTGCTGGGCAACCGTAACGCAGGTTCCTCCGATGTGATCCGAACCGAGAAGAGCATCTGCGATCCTATGTTATCTTCCCGTTTGGCAGCTAGCCAGCCTCAATGTCGTCCCTTTTGCTATTTCACCCGCGGCGTTATATCCCTTGCGCGTGGGTTATTTTCGCGTGTGGTGAACCGGCTGCAATCATGGATTATTTTCAATCTGTTCTGTATCTTCTGTCTGTTGCGCAATCTGTTAGCTTATAATGCACGCCGGATGACGAATTTGGAAACTTGCGTTCTCTTTCGAAATCTCAATGATCGTATACTCATTGATCTCTTGTATTTTAGAAAGTGATCAAGGTTATATAAAGAGTTGTTCGTTTATCGGTATTTTTACCTAGCAATTTGTGGTTAATTTTTGGTCATAGGTAGACGCGTGTGATCATATGTGGGTACTTGCATTTTCTTTCACAATTTTTATGATCGTGAGGACTCATTGATCTCTTGTATTTTAGAACGTGATCAAGGTTAGATCAAAAGTTGTTCGTTTATCGGTACTTTTAACTAGCAATTTGGTTGTGGTCAACTTTAGGTCATAGGTAGACGCGTGTGATCATATGTGGATACTTGCATTTTCTTTCACACTTCTTATGATCGTATACTCATTGATCTCTTGTATTTTAGAAAGTGATCAAGGTTAGATAAAGAGTTGTTCGTTTATCGGTATTTTTACCTAGCAATTTGTGGTTAATTTTTGGTCATAGGTAGACGCGTGTGATCATATGTGGATACTTGCATTTTCTTTCACACTTCTTATGATCGTATACTCATTGATCTCTTGTAGTTTAGAAAGTGGTCAAGGTTAGATCAAAAGTTGTTCGTTTATCGGTACTTTTAACTAGCAATTTGGTTGTGGTCAACTTTAGGTCATAGGTAGACGCGTGTGATCATATGTGAATACTCGCATTTTCTTTCACTCTTCTTGTGATCGTGAGGACTGATTGATCTCTTGTATTTACAAACATGATTTAGGTTAGAAAAAATTGTTCTTCATCTTGTATTGTAATTTTAATTAGCGATCTGACTGTGGTTAATTTTAGGTAACAGTCGCATGTGATCAAATAATAAATTTTGAAACTTAAACGATGTAAAATCTACTTTGCAATTGCTTTTTTCTTTTTCGAAGAAGTGTTTTAAAGAATAAATTTAACTTGATAAACAGTCTAATCTGTAAAAGTTGAATTTAACAAATATACCTGGGGTTCTCCAACAGCCATTTTGTTTTAAAAATATTAATCAAACATATATGTAGTAATTGTTATCGAACTTTCAGCTAGAAATTGATCTATCATACGTGCTATTTTATGACTTTTCTGTCATAAAATTGTGTCACACTATCTACGTTCAGAAGTAGTAATTTTATCTGCAATCACCTAATAGAACTCCATTGTTTGCTGCAGTTAGTAATCAATCATTTTATCGATGAAATACTTATGTATTTCAATAAACCTTCAGCTTTAAATTGAAGTGACGTACAAGCTATTGTGTACAATTTTTATGTCATCATGTTGTGTCAGACTTTCTATGTGTAGAAATCTAACGTTTAATATTTTATTACCTATTAGAGCTCCATTGTTTGCTGCAGTTCATTACCAACCACTTTGTATTCAGAATATTAACGGAGAATATTCTTTATCAATAAACTTGAAACATTAAATTTATAAGCCGTGTGTGCCATTTTATGCTACTTATTGTTATGGAATCGTGTCAGACTTTCTACGTTTAGAAATCTGCCATTTTATATGCAATAACCTAGAACCCTATTGTTCAGTAAATAATAAACCATTTTGTATTAAAAGTACGGATGAAGCACTACCACAATTATTTTCAAACTTTCTAGGTTAGAAATTGACAGAATATTTTGTACTTTTCTATAAAATTGTGTGAAACTATTTATCTGCCATTTTATAATCCGCCATTGTCTGTTTCAAAATTTATTGTTTGCTGCGAAACTTCATTGATTCAGATAACCGACCATTTTATATTGAATATATGAATTAATCTGTAGTTATTTTCAACGAACTATAAGTTAAAAAGTGATAAACCTAAAGTTTTGTGCAACTTTTCCATAAAACTGTGTCAACTAATATCTAGAAATCTGATATTTTCTAATCTGCCACTTTGCTGTTTTAAAATTTATTGTTTGCTACATAAGATAACCACCAATTTTGAATTAATATCACCCTTATTTTCAACAACCCTTAATCTTAAAAATTCATCATTTCACTTTTCTGTCACGAAACTGTGTCATTTCAAAAAGAACGTTTCATAACCAACATTCTAACACCATCTCATATGTCTGTCAGTTCTAGAGGCTGCCTTAATTTAACAGCCGTTAAAAGAAGGGAAAAAGACACGTTGGATATGAAATATGATACCGTGAGAATTAGACCATTAGTCATTGGTCGAAACATTCAACGTTATCATACTGAACAGAATTATATTAATTACTAGTCCATTTCTGTTTCCGGTCGTGCATTATCAAGGATAGTTTTATGACGCCGCCAACGTTGAATATGCAACTGGCGCGAATAACACGTCGTGAAACATTTTCTCGTCCCGTATGTGGGTGGAGGAACAGTAATACGGAAGTACGGTTGACGTTCCTTGGCTTTGGTGCTCGTCGAGGAAATCGTAAGCATTATGAAGAGAAAATACTCCAAGAAAGCGTATAATGGCATTCATGGTTTTGCTAGAGAAAATGGCGGCGTAAGGGAAAGAGTGGTCATCAACCGTTGCGTTCCGGGTCGTGCATTTTTTAATTTAGAACTTTAGGAATTTAGACGTCTGGGGACTTGTAAATGTAGGAGGGATTTGGGAAATCTGGGATGTGAGGATTTATGATTTGGAGATCTGGAATTTAGGAATTTGGGAAATGAGGGATTTGGGGAGTTGAGAAATTTGGGATTTAGGGAATTGGGGAGTTGAGAAATTAGGGATTTAGGAATTTGGGGATGTAAGGAATTTGGGATTTAGAGATTTTGGTATTTTGAGAATTTGGGGTTTAAGAAATTTGGGATTTAGGGATTTGGGGAGTTGAGAAATTTGGGATTTAGGAATTCGAAAGTTTAGGATTCGGAACTTTAGGAATTTGGGGTTCAACAAATTTTGAATTTAGGGATTTGATACTTTAGGAATTTGGGGATGTAAGGAATGTGGAGTTTAGGGATTTTGGAAGTTGAGAAATTTGGGATGTGGGGATTCGAAAGTTTAGGAATTCGGGATTTAGGGATTCGGAACTTTAGGAATTTGATATGTGACAAATTTGGGATTTAGGGATTTGGACTTTTAGGAATTTGGGATGTGACAAATTTAGGATTTAGGGATCCGGAACTTTAAGAATTTGGGATGTGACAAATTTGGGATTTAGGGATTCGGACTTTTAGGAATTTGGAGTTTGAGAAATTTGCGATTTAGAGATTCTGAACTCTAGGAATTTGGGGTATGACAAATTTGGGATTTAGGGATTCGAAAGTTTAGGAATTTGGGATTTAGGTATTTGGAACTTTTGGACTTTCAGATGTGACAAATTTTGGATTTAGAGATTTAGTACTTTGAGATTTTGGGATTTGTGACAAATTTAGGATTTAGGATTTTTGAACTCTAGGAATTTGGGGTCTGAATTTTAGGAATTTGGGGATTTGATGAATTTGGAAGTCTAGTTTGAGAGCTTCAGAAATTTAGGATTTAAGAATTTATGTTTGATAAATTTAGTATCTGGAATTCGAATCTTCAGAAACTTGGGAATTCGACAAATGTAGGATTGAGGTATTCGAAAGTTTAGTACTTCGGAAATTTGAGAAACTTGCAATTTAGACACTCAGAAATTTTTCAGTTTTATTACTTGAGAAATGTAGTAATTTATGAGCTAATAAAATGTAAGAACTTGAGAATTTGTACATATATTTGAGAATTTCAAGTACATATTTGCCCCCAGGTGTACAGAAGCAATTCGCGTCAAATGAATAGAAAGCTACGAACAGTTATATGTCACTATTTAACATCAGACAGCGAATGTAATTGATTGAAAACATTGATCATAGGAACTTGTAAAACCGCTTCTAAACTGCTGTTTCATTCGAATGTACAACAAATAATTTAACCTTTTGCAGATTCAAGAATGTCTGGACAGGCCTAAGCTCAATTAAGTATTGCTACTTATAATATCCGTAAAATTTGAAAGTTACAATGAAATGCAGAATTATGAAGTCATGTATGACATTTGCATTTAGAATATTCTTGGATCCTTATGTACGCAATGACAAATTTTGAATGATTAATACATCCGTTCTAAATTTGAGAATTGCAATAGTAAAACTTTCAACGACCACGCTTTGACATTTCGAATGCTTTATGAGTAATTCTCATTTTTAGGTTTATGTTTATGTCTTTCTTCGAAGGCTAAGTTTAGAGAAGTGGAATCTTTTCGATTGATTTAGTGTAGTTGAGTAACTTGACAGTTGTAATCTTCAAAGATCTAAATCCCTAAAATCCTATAAAAGTTGGAAATTAAAGTTCCAACCACTAGAACTTCTGAAGTTCCAAGGTCTAGAAGCCCCAAACCCTCAAATTTATAGAATTTACAAGTTCTAAAATTTCAAAGTATCAAACGTTCCAAATCCACGAAGTTCCAAATTCCTAAAGTCCCAAATCCCTAAAGTCTCAAATCTGTCGAGTTCCAAATCCCAAAACTCCAAAATCTCTAAACTCTTAAATATCTAAAGTCTCAAATCCCTAAAGTTTGAAATCTGTCAAGTTCCAAATCTGAAATCTCTAAACTCTCAAATTTCTTAAGTCCCAAATCCCTGAAGTCTCAAACATGTCAAGTTCCAAATCCCAAAACTTCCAAATACCTAAACTCTCAAATCTCTAATGTTCCAAATCCCTAAAGTCTTGAACCTGTGAAGTTCCAAATCCCAAAACTCCCAAAACTCTAAACTCTCAAATCGCTAATGTCCCAAATCCCTAAAGTTCCAAATCCCTAAAGTCTCAAACTTGTCAAGTTCTAAATTCCAAAACTTCCAAATCCCTATACTCTCGAATCTCTAACGCTCCAAGTCCCTAAAGTCTCAAATCCATAAAGTTCCAAATCCCTAAGGTCCCAAATCCCTAAAATTCCAAGTCCCTAAAATCCCAAATCCTTAAAGTCTCAAACTGGTCAAGTTCCAAATCCCAAAACACCCCTCTAATGTATCAAATCCCTAAAGCCCCAAATCCCTAAAATCTCAAACCTGTCAAGTTCCAAACCCCAAAACTCCCAAAACTCTAAACTCTCAAATCTCTAATGTCCCAAATCCCTAAAATTCCAAATCCCTAAAGTGTCAAACTTGTCAAGTTCTAAATTCCAAAACTTCTAAATCCCTAAAGTGTCAAACTTGTCAAGTTCTAAATTCCAAAACTTCCAAATCCCTATACTCTCGAATCTCTAACGCTCCAAGTCCCTAAAGTCTCAAATCCATAAAGTTCCAAATCCCTAAGGTCCCAAATCCTTAAAGTCTCAAACTGATCAAGTTCCAAATCCCAAAACACCCAAATCTCTAATGTTTCAAATCCCTAAAGCCCCAAATCCCTAAAATCTCAAACCTGTCAAGTTTCAAATCCCAAAACTCCCAAAACTCTAAACTCTCAAATCTCTAATGTCCCAAATCCCTAAAGTTCCAAATTCCTAAAGCCCCAAATCCTTAAAGTCTCAAATTTGTCAAGTTCCAAATCCCAGAACACCCAAATCTCTAATGTCCCAAATCCCTGAAGTCTCAAACCCTTCAAGTTCCAAATCTCTAATGTCCCAAATCCCTAAGGTCCTAAACGCCTAAATTCTCAAATCCCTCTAAACTCCCCTAATCTCGACTGTCCCTCTCAAAAGTCCAAAATCTCCAAATCCCTAAAGCCCCACTATATTTCCAACATCCTCCAGTCCCATCTCCTCAAGTCTCCAAATCACAACTACCTGCTATTCCCAAACTTTCAGTTCCAAAACAGCAAATTCCCAAAATCCCAAACTTCCTATCGAGTACATCATATTTCTCGACTACCTCGCTTCCAATGCCTATCGCGATGAACCATATACGGCAAACCCGAAACGCTTAATCCGACAAAATTTCATTAAAGAACCGTCTCATCGCTGTCCTCGATATTCACAGTTTCGTGAAAGCGTACGATATCGGTGACCTCGTAACTGTCCGCCTGTAAGGGACTTTTTAGGCGGTGGTCCGCGTGTAACCACGGGTCAATTCGGCCAAATGGCACTCCCCGTTTTATTATCCGTGTCCCGATACCCACCGTACGTTGAATATTCGACGAATACCCGTTGCATATACACGCATTGTCACTCGCACACCCACCTCGTTACGACGGCATTTCACAGGCACCCACGAACACGCTCGATCACGGTCCCGGCGATGTTTACAGACGCACACGTGTTACCCGAGGCATCGGTGAAAACGAGAAGGTTCCCTCTCGGAATAAGAGTGCGTGCCTCTTAGCAATAATAACCATTAAGGCGTGAGGGAATGCGAGGGCTGACGTCACCCATTCAACATTCGTGATCCATCGAACGCTGTCAACCTTCCAAGGATAAATTCTGAATCTCAATATCGATGACCTTTCGACCATTTTTTCCGTGCTCTTCGAAAGAATTCCTTATGGTAACTTCCTCGTAGCAATCCCTTAGATTGCCATTGTAACTCCTGTTTTTACCACGACTTTGAGGTTAACTCGGAGTACGCCATTTTTATTTCAGGACATCTTGAGACTATCAAGGATTTTTAAGAACTTGCTGTATTTTAGATATAAAACGTATGTTTAAAATATGTACAATACAATATACATGTGTATATTGCAATATAATTACAATATACATGTGTATATTGCAATACAATTACAGTATACATGTGTGGAAAATACTTTATGAGTTAAAAGAAGGTTAAGTAACATGTTTGCAACAAATGTATATGAGATAGAAGTAAAGTATTTTCATTAGTATTAAAAATTTATCAACTTGTCCAATAGTTTATGGAAGTGTACATAATAATTTTTAGGAACTTTAGGAATTTGGAATGTGCCAAATTTGAGATTTAGGGATTTGGTACTTTGAGAATTTGGGGTTTGAGAATTTTGGGATTTAGGAATTCGGAAGTTTGGGAATTTGGGGTTTAGGAATTCGAAAATTTAGCAATTTGGAGTTTAGGGGTTCAGAACTTTAGGAATTTGATATGTGACAAATGTGGGATTTAGGGATTCGGACTTTTAGGAATTTGGGATGTGACAAATTTGGGATTTAGGGATTTGGTACTTGGGGAATTTGGGGTTTGAGAAATTTGGGATTTTGGGATTCGGAACTTTGGGGATTGGGGTTTAACAAATTTAGGATTTCGGAATTTGGGCTTTGAGAATTTTGGGATTTAGGGATTCGGAAGTTTGGGAATTTGGGGTTTAGGAATTCGAAAATTTAGGAATTTGGGGTTTAGGGGTTCAGAACTTTAGGAATTTGATATGTGACAAATTTGGGATTTAGGGATTTGGTACTTTGGGAATTTGGGGTTTGCGAAATTTGGGATTTAGGGATTTCCAACTGTAGAAATTTGGTGTTTGACAAATTTGAGATTTAGGAGTCAGGAACTTTAGGAATTTGGGATCTGATAAATTTGAGGTTTAAGGATTCGGAACTTTAGGAATTTGGGGATTTGAGGATTTTGTCGCTCTAGGTATTTAAAACCTTGACAAATTTGGGATTTAAGTTTATTAATAAAGCTTCAAATTTTTCAAGAAATTACTAAAAAAGATACCTAATCTTCATGCGAAATTTACTTAACAAAAAAATTATTAACAGTTTCATTCAACTTCTCCAAATGACAAAAAGTTGACTGACTTGAGCATGACTCCGCTTTCATCGTAACTTACGTAAAACACGGTAAATAACGTATTAAAAATCTATCAACTTGTCCAACTATAGAAGTGTACATAGTAATTTTTTCTGCTGATGGAAACTAGGCTTTATGGACGATAAAGTAGAAAATTAATTGCGGTGCTGAGACCTCATTTAGTCGATTGTTAATGTTCTAGGTTGTTAAGTTGTTTGAGATATTTGTGAAAGTCAATTATTCTGTCAAGAACGTTTTATGATAGGTTTCTCATTCTTAACTATTTTATTTCGAGTATGTACTATTTGTATATAGCTAATGTAATGTATATAGTTAATATATGAAGTGTAATTTATAGAGAATACCATAGTAAAATTAATAAAGGTTACCTACACGTTGGCTGCCATAAATACTTCAGATTTCCCAACACAAAACTTGCTTATTGCACATTCACGAATTTTTCAAGTACATTTCTAAAATTTTATTCAGTCACAATTATCATAAAAATTTTTTAAATGATCATGTGTGACTTATAGTTTGTAATTATTTTGTATAATAAAATCTTTAACCCTTATAAGAGTTTTCCACCCTTATAAGAGTCTTCAACCCTAATTCTAAGGGTTGTTTTCACCCCATTAATATTTGTAAAAGTCTACGTAACTTGCATTAAAATGGACATGTCAATTGATGTCCCCAGTGAGTATCAATAAATAGCCTAAGAAAAGCGATGACTCCATGGAGCATGGGGGAACTTCCACTATGGGGTAACTTCCGTGGAAGGGAAGTTCGAGCAAACATCGTTCATGGGGGTCAGAGACCCGATCGATAAGTAGAGAACTTGAGCTCGTTATACCATGAGTTCGACTCCCACTAAGCTCTTGCTTTCAAAGAATAAAATTATGCATACATCGTTACATAAGTCATCGTGTAAACGATGACGAATTTTTATCGGTGATAGAATTTCAATTTATCTTGAACAACCACGCTTTGGAATTTTTATGTGCCAGTTATTCATACTTGCTAATTTAGAGAAACATCCGCTGGTTTTCTTTTCACAGAAACGATGAGTAAAATAAACGTTCAACAATATATCGATCACGTCATTCTTTTTTTTGCAACGCAAAAAAGTGAATGTTATCTGCACTCTTTGGGTATAACGGTTTGTGTAATGTGTCACTAACGGTGTAAACGACTGAATTAATGAATGAAATCATCCGGCACGCGTAACTGTAAGTCTAATGAACAATAAAATTCATTGAATTACTGAATGAAGTCATCTAGTTAGTGACCACGAATTTTACAGTTAGGTATTGGTGTTTGGCGCTCATCGTTCTGGATTAGAGCTGCGAGGAATAATAAATACGCATGATGTATAAACTCAACATTTCAGTTCCTAAATTTTTTCAATTTTTTAATTCTTAAATTTATTTTCTCAATCTTCATATTTACTTGTTTCCAAATCTAACTTTGCAATTTCCAAATTTTCTGAGTCTCAAATTCTGTAATTTTAAACCTTTGAAATTTTCTACTTTGCAAACCATTCTTCCATTTGAAAATTTTCAAATTGTCATGCTTTTACAAACTTCTAAATTTATTTATCTACTCCATTTTCGACTTTCACATTTCCCCATTTGCAAGCTTTTAATTTTCAAATTCCCAAACTTTCTCATTTGCAAATTAGAACTTCGAGCAAATTAGAATTAGATAAAAATAACTTCGAAAAGTAAGAGAAATTACAATTCGAGTGAATCTAAACAAAGTAAAAATATCACAAGATGTAGTAATGAGTGCAAACGAAAATTCTAGGAAGCCAATTAGGAAAATCATTGCTGCCAACAAGCAAGAAACCGTAATGCAATTACGGTCTAGCTACCAGTTGTACTTAGACGCTGGTAAGGTGTTAGGAATGTTATTCACGGTGATAAATCTCAATCACTAGTTCCTCGTCGATAAGATTCTTGGCTGTAGAAAGGAAGGTTACGGCTGTAATCCCCATTCGTCTAGGTCTAGATCGTATCACTTCCCCAAGGGAACGACAGTTAACCCTTTCTCTGCGAATGACGGATATGTACGACCACGAACAATTATCTGTTACGGCTGTCAATTTGGTTGAATTAATATCGAATCACAATAGACTTCAAGGCTCTTAGGATATTCATAGTATTAATAAATGAATATCGAATGAAAATTAGTTATAATATTATATATCAATAATATTGTAGTTAACACTTTTAAATTTTAGTTATATGTCTAACAACGTTTCAGGGTTCTTAGCGAAATAGCAATATTTAACGATGATAATTGAAATATTTTAGTTTAGAAATTTAATGACACACAACAATAAATATCTTGTAACTACTGCATAATACATGCTAAATATTTACATACACATTAAACACCATAGAAAATAATTATAGCAATAAAAAGTTATAGGGTTGCTCTGAAAGTTTTGAGAATTGACAATCTATCAACACAATTAGTTTAGGAAGAAACAGTATGCAATAACAATTGTTAATTTAATATTGTAGAAACCTCTTTAGTAAAGGAAAGTAAGAATTCTCAGTTGAAAGTCCAGGCCAATGACCCAAGAAATAATACTTCATATCTAAAAGATTTTTAGCGCATGACCATAAAGGATTCAACGTTTGTACGTGACCGTAGTTATAAAAACTTTCATCGTTTCTTACGTAATATTGTTATTGCTTCTTAGATCGACACGTTCCAAAGAAAAATAATTTACACTGAAATGTTTCAACAAATAAAAAATTCAATAAATTTTATGAATTGTCAATATTATCAAAAAATTATTCGTGAACATCCCAAAAAGAAATTTGGGATTTTGGGTTTCGGATCTTTAGGAATTTAGGGGTTGACAAATTTGAGATTTAGGGATTCGGAACTTTAGGAATTTGGGTCTTTGGGATTCGCAACTTTAGGAATTTGGGATTTTGGGATTTGGTACTTTGGGAATTTGGGGTTTGAGAAATTTGGGATTTAAGGATTCGGAACTTTAGGAATTTGGGGGTTGACAAATTTGAGATTTAGGGATTTGGTACTTTGGGAATTTGGGGTTTGAGAAATTTGAGATTTAAGGATTCGGAACTTTAGGAATTTGGGGTTTGACAAATTTGGGATTTAGGGATTTGGTACTTTGGGAATTTGGGGTTTGACAAATTTGAAATTTAGGGACTCGAAAGTTTAAGAATTTGGGATTTTGGGATTCGCAACTTTAGGAATTTGGGATTTTGGGATTTGGTACTTTGGGAATTTGGGGTTTGAGTAATTTGGGATTTAAGGATTCGGAACTTTAGGAATTTGGGGGTTGACAAATTTGAGATTTAGGGACTCGAAAGTTTAAGAATTTGGGATTTTGGGATTCGGAACTTTAGGAATTTGGGATTTTGGGATTTGGTACTTTGGGAATTTGGGGTTTGAGAAATTTGGGATTTAGGGATTCGGAACTTGAGGAATTTGACATGTGACAAATTTGGGATTTAGAGATTTGGTACTTTGGGAATTTGGGGTTTGAGAAATTTGGGATTTAGGGATTCAGAACTTTAGGAATTTGACATGTGACAAATTTGGGATTTAGGGATTCGGACTGTTAGGAATTTGGAGTTTGAGAAATTTGGGATTTAGGGATTCTGAACTCTAGGAGTTTGGTGTATGACAAATTTGAGATTTAGGGATTCGAAAGTTTAGGAATTTGGGATTTAGGGATTTGGAACTTTTGGACTTTCAGATGTGACAAATTTTGGATGTAGAGATTTGGGAATTTGGGATTTGTGACAAATTTCAGCTTTAGGATTTTTGAACTCTAGGAATTTGGGATCTGAACTTTTGGAATTTGGGGATTTGAGGAATTTGGAAGTCTAGTTTAGTAGTCAGGAACTTTAGGAATTTGGGATCTGATAAATTTGAGATTTAGGGATTTGGAACTAGGGAATTTGGGGACTTGAGAAATTTGGCGCTTTAGGAATTTGGGATTTAGGTTTAACACTAGATTTACGGAACCCGTCAAAATGACGGGTCATACGTCTTTTAATTTAAATGACAAAACTTATTAAGAAATTTTTGTAAAAATGTATGTCAACTTTCGTCAAGGTGAAGAATCAATGTTTTAGGCAGTTCACATATCATCCTCAATTTATTTGTTTTTCTACTTTCAGTTAAAAAGATAAACGACCATCAAATGTCCGTAAACCTAGTGTTTATAAAGCTTTAAATTTTTTAAGAAATAAAAAAGGTACCTAATCTTCCCACGAAATTTAGCAGAAAAATTACTAACAGTTTTATTAACTTCTCCAAGTGACAAAAAGTCGACTGACTTGACCATGACTCCGCTTTCATCGTAACTTACGTAAAACGCGGTAAATAACGTCTCCTAAGGACGATAAATTTCATTGTGTCCGTTAACCGAGCGTAATTGCACCCTGGCAGCAACACCCTGACATTTCGCAGACCGCATCGACGACCACCGATGGCGGTTTACCCGATCTCTACAGCCAATTTACGTTCTCTCCCTCCTGATTTGTTGAGGGATGCGGTTTTAATCCGTGCCACGGTCACGTTGACGATAAAACGCGAGGCGAGCTGACGTGTTAGGACGAAAACGCGAGCAACGAGGCAAGGCCCTTTTTTTGGACATGTCGTCAAGATGATATCATCGCTTCTTACGCGTGTGCCTAATGCAAAACGGTTTTGCGGTTTTTCAAGCACGTCCGTTTTTCTTTCGTGTTCGTCACACGCGCCGCTTGAATCCCAATAGAACAGTCAGACCCGGAGAAACAACGAGAGGGGAGAATCAGGAGAGGGGAATCCCTGGATTTTTTCATTTCGCAAGACCTCCCCGATGAGACTGCATCGGTTTGCCGGCGTCTTATTGCGTTTACACGAATGCCTGGTTTATGATGCATTGCGTATTGCGAGCTTCTCTTTAGTCACCTTGGATACCGGATGCTGGCATCGTTGCACCTTTTTCTTTGCGAGGGAAATACGCAGAAAGTTACTCTTTAAAAATAAAATGATACGTTAAACACTTTGGAGTCTACATTCATTCTTAGGTTTCCATTTTGCAACTTGCAATTTCAGGAATCTGTTTTGGATTATAAAAGTTTGAAATTTTGCTTTCATCTGATGACCATTTGCAATAATTTACGGATAACAAAAGTTTTTGGAATTTAACATCTTAATTTTAGTAATAAATTTAGAAGGTAAGCTTGAAGCTTGTAAAAATTAAGGAGCATATATCAAACTCTACTAAATTATACAATAGTTCGTTAAAAACTTTGTTCAAGATAAAAATTAAGAAAAGTTAAGCTTGTTACAGCGCGACCTAGATTGCCCTGAAAGGTTAAGTTATTCAGAAACTAAATAAAATTGGATTGTAATTATATTATGTTTGCGTTAAAGTTTCAATATTCATATCGGGAGTCGATATTAAACACCGTGTTACATTGACCATATAAATGATGCAAGCTATCAAGTTGTACGATAAAATTGAATATGTGCAGCCTCAATTTTCATCGCGTCAACTCGTTAACAATTAATTTCATGAATCTTACAATGAATTCTGTCGTCGGAAAGCATTCCGAATGAAGCTTGGTATTAATCCGACACGCGAGGTCGGTGAAAATGGTATCCATGGTGAGAGTAAATTGAGCAATGGGACATCGTGGCGTCTTTCTAGGCCGTTGCTAGGGAAGTCCAGCACGATGTCGTGGTTAGGGGTTGCAAGTTAAGTAGGAACAGAACCAGCGTGCAGTGGTTAGCCATTAACCTAGATTTACAGGTCATTCGCTCCTTAATCGCACTTTTTCTTGAAAAATAACACCGTTCGTTCGTTTCGCCTAGTCCTAATAACTATTGATGCCTTTTTGAACGATTTTTAATACATTTTAGATGTCCTCTTTATTATACATAAACCATTTTCAGTCTTCGACATTGCAGTTTTGATGTCCTCGAATACGATTATTGTTATGATTGCATTAATAATAGCACAACTTTATCTAAAATAAAGATCACTTTTATTTATTTGTTAATATAGACTAGAAAAGTATACAAGTTGCATCAAAAGTAAAAATGTTATACATGCATCCAATCTAGATTTCGTTTAAACTGTGATTCTTCTACCATATGCAAGTATGCTCGTACAAATATTTTTTAGTATAAACTCACGTAAAAAACTTCGCTCATAAAACCCAGCTTAAAACGAATGAAACGTTAAATGTCCAGTTCTGCCCGGTTTCAAACGTCAGATTAAAGCTTATCAAAGAGCATTCGTCCCAAATCTGCGGGGTGGAAAATTCGTGAACAACCCTCGAATCAGACATACTATTCAGAAGGGCCGTAATGAAAGGGACAAGTAAGATCACGTGAATCGACCAGGTAGCGAATGGAAGTAGGTCAGATCGTGATTTAGCTCATCGACAAGAATTGTTCGTAACGATATCTGAAAGATCCAACGACACGTTCGAATTAGAGGTATATGCAAGAACGTTCCATTTCGCCCTTAATAAGGGTGTGGCGAGCCGAACCTCAAGTATATAGCCGTTCAACGATAAAGTCCAGCGTGTCTGAAGAAAACGGGGTAAACTGGGTGTAGACACGCAGTCAGAAGGGGTGTGGACCTGTTATTTCGTTCGCTCTATCAGCCGCTTTTCCCTTGCTTTTAACGATGCACTAACGATACTCGCGTCAAGCACGTGAAGTGGGAAATCATTGTTGGAAACAGTGGTACGGGGACGTGTATTATTAGAAAACGTTGTGCTTAGAACGCTGCTCTGAAATTGAACGTATGTCGTGCACTAGAAATCTAGTTTTATGTGCCTCTTTCGATCAGCGTTCGAGGTTAGTTACCAGAGGGGACTAGAACACACAAAAATGTGGTTACACATGTACACCTAAGATTAACTTGTCGAATTTGATAATTTTATTTCCTTCTCTCATCAATTCAAATATTCATAAAACATACGTGAAAATTCAAGACTGTATCTGTATTTTTCTACAATTCTTCTCTTTCACATTATGACTAATGTGTGAACGAAGTGTGAGAAAGTTGAGACTCGCTAACGAAAGGCCAACATTTCGAGAGGAAACGTGACTACCAATCTCTCTGCACCTTCGTACGGTTGCTAATTGAATTCAATTCTTTTGTTGCAGCTTGGTGCAAACCTGCGAAATCCTCCGATGGCGTGGATTACAGCGACGATGATCCAGCGGACTATAACGACGACGACACCGTCGACGACGAAGACGACAGCAGTGTTTCTGAAGTACCTCCTCAAATCATGTCCAGGTCGGAAAGCATACGTGTCAGGAACGGTAGCACGATTTGGTTGCCTTGTAATACCAAAAATGCAGGTTCGAGATCCTCAAATTTACTTTTCTGAATTATTCCTTTCGTCGACAAGATGGGTCCATTTTGTATACGTGTATAAAGATATGCATACATAATTTATAGTATTTATTACACTATTTATAGTATAATATAGATTTATAAATCTGTATGTATACATTACGATTATTTCTCAAAAATCTATCTAAAATTATTCATGATTCAATGACCTCCCTCTACAATAACTATGGATAATAAATTAATCGAATATATTTATACAGACAATTTTACGGTGACATGGCAGAAGGGCGACGAGATTCTGTATTACGATTCGAACCCAATGACGATGGACAAAAACAGGATCGTCCGACTGTCAAATAACACACTGGTGATCTACAATGTCACGACCAACGATACGTCGAACGATTACAAGTGCACTATTCTACACACGCATCCCGTCACGATCAGACATCAGGTCCTAGTGGAACCTGGAAGAATGCCGGCACTCCAGCCTCACAGACCTCCGATACGAGTCACCCCGGGCAGAAAAGTGGAAGTCACTGCCGGTGAAAGCATTACCCTGGGCTGCGAAACGAGGATACAACCTACGCCTGTAATTAGATGGTACCACGAGGTATGGAAACGTGTTCGTTATATCGCGATTTTTTCACTCTCGTTATGTCGCCTCGTTGCTACCATAACGGCTATCTCGTTCGTTACTGTCTACTTTTATTTTCTACCTTGCTCTCTTCTCTCTGCACTTGTACGGAGAGCTGTTAATTAACGCAAGGGTCTTTTTGTGGCTTGAGACACATTTGGAACAATAGGAACTTTTCCTGCACTTGTGAACTACATGCAATATGAATGTTTCTTTCGTAGATATATACAAAATTTTTGTGTATATTAGTAAAAGTTCTAAATTTATAAAATCCCAAAGTTTCACAGTTCAAAAGTGTCTCCCAAAGTTCCAGATAAAAGAGAAGAGTGAACACGTTTTAATCCGGTAATATTTTTTCTGCAATAGACCGAGAGGGTTCCGAACGACTTGATCACCGACAGCAATCATATCACTATCACGAACATCAGCAGACACAACGGTGGCCATTATCGATGTCTGGCCGACAACGGCTCGAATGATCCACCTGTGGAGTCTATCAACGTTGTCGTTAACTGTAAGAAACTCGGTGAACATACCTAAACCCCTCGGCGACCTAGTATTCTATATTTAAAAGCGTTGCCTCACCGTGTAAATCAAACATTTAAAAAAGTATATTTGTTTTCGTAGACATTCCCGAAATAGAGACAAAAGGGAAATGGGTGCATACCGGGCTCGGCGTTGAATCGCAGTTAGCGTGTATCGTTCACGCTCATCCACACGCTAAGGTGACATGGTTGAAGGATCAGCAAGAAGTGATGCAGAAGAAAGGCAGCGTGGAGATGAAGAAAAACAAGACCCTACACGTATTGAATATTGTGCACACGGAAAAGGAGGACTTGGGCGACTACACGTGCGTGGCCGAAAACGCGTTAGGACGGAACCAGAAAACTATCTCCCTCACTGGTAATTTTATTGGCCATTTAGGTCCCCAGAATTTAGGTCATTGGGACAGGTCACGAGGATGTACCATTTGCACTAACTTATTGACACTGTGCAGTGGTGGCACACCCTTTGGTTTAATAGAACAATTTGAACTTGGTATTTTTTAACTAAATCATGTTGTGTTGATCAACAATAATCTTCAACACTGATTTGGTTTTCTTGCATTTTTTAGTTAGAAATTAATAACTAAATATTAGATATAGTGCTCCTAGTATGTGTACTCTTACAAATATCAGATACTCGTGGCCTTATAAATAAATTTTCGATTGAAGAAAATAACTTTTTGAGATTCAGATGATTAATTCATTGTTTTCCAGGTCTTCCATCTCGAGCAATTATTTTGGGAGGTGAAAGGACGAAGAGTGATACGGGATTGATTCTAAAATGGCAACTGGAGAGCTATTCGCCGATTACCGAATATACAGTAATTTCAAACTTTGTTATTTATATAAAAAGTGAATTGTACCTCACTCTAGGTATCTAACTATACCTAGTAATAGTTGACGTTGTTAACTTAACGTTGTTAACTATTACTAATTTCAATACTTAATTTTATCTATTAATACTTGACTTTAGTAATTAACCTTAGTGCTAACACCTCAAAGATGAAATCACTTAATTAGTTAAATAGTAGATAATCAAGTAACAATCTATTTTATCAAGATCATTATAGCAAATTAATAATTTAGCTAATATTAGCATAACGAAAATGTGTTAATTAAATGATTTTAGCTGGAATATCGTCGTAAAGGCGAAGAAAAATGGAATGTTCTCAAACCAGCAGTGACAAACGGTAAAGGAAATATGTTCATTGTTGAACACCCGATCGAAGGACTTCAGTCGGGATCGTACGAAGCGATCCTTACGGCTAGAAACGATTTCGGATGGTCTCCAGCGTCTAAACCCCATGTGTTCACTGGTGGTACGATAAATACGATAACATAAAACTTATTTCATATTAATCTGACAATTTCAAAATGATATATAATTAATAAACTGTACAGTTCATTCAAGTTTTTTCTCCATTTTGTTACAGAATACGCAGACGAGCAGGCAGAACAGGGTAAGTGATTCTCACTCATGATATAACAATTCGTAGATAAATTTTAATAATTGTTTAATAAATTTTTAGTTAAAGGATCAACTGCATCTCACTTAGCGATAAACGTTGCAACGTTATTCCTAGTCGTCTCAACCTGTGCCTTCACAAGTCTGTAATTTACTTGAACTTCTTAAACTATGTAGGTAGGTGTACACCATATAAATAATTATAATTTACTTACTGTTATTCTAAGGACTGTTATGAATGAAATAATTTTTAATTTACAGGTAATTTGCTACAGCCAAAGCGTACACCAGCAGAAGCCATGGTGGGTTTAGTAAAAGATGAATATCTAGGAGAACTATACGTTGCTGGTGTAATATATTTTTTAAAATAATGTATTAGTTATAATTGTTTAAGGTCATTATAATAAGCTGGTATTTTCGCTTCTCATTCGTTGGTAATGATACGAAAAATCACATTACCATTTATGTATATATTGAGTAACAAGTATGAGTACATTATTTTCCTTTAACGCACGTGAAAATCTTTGAATTCAAAATTATTCGTGGGCATTCATTATAAGTTAAAACAAAACTGGTATCGTTTTAACTGTAACTTATTCAATATAATTGTTACATTCTCCTAGATGTTCTGATATGTATTATTAAAAAAAAAGAGCATTTTAATTGTACTCTAAATCAGGAGTAATTGTAAGGGATACTGTACTTTAAAATATATTTATATATCTATATATATATTATATACATACGTATACATAATATAGTATTCATTGTATATGTAATAAGTTCAGAGATACATGATTATTATTATAATTTATTTTTGTATGCTTAAGATTATTAGATCAGTGTTCTATAAAGTTGCTTAGTGCCATGTACGCAAATTTATTTTCTCACGATCGTGTACAAATGAAATAACGGCACTGGTGAACCGTCCTTCGATTGCTAATGGAGGACATGTAGGTACCTAATGTGTAATAGTAAAGAAATAATGTTACTAAGGCTCGCCGTTACGATTTACGTAGTAAAGCGACTAAAATGCGTGGATCGAAAGCAAATATACTAAATTATATAGAAATTGATCATCGATTCTTTTTAAAGGGAAACTCCGAGCTGCTATTCAGCGCGGGAAATTTGAAAATTTGCAGGTTTCTGTGTTTTAAATTTCTCAAATACTTAAATTGTCGAAATCGTACACAAATTCCCAAATCCCTAAATTTTTAAACTCTTAAATCCTCAAATTCTCAGGTTCCCAAATTCTTAAATATTCAGTTTCTCAAACTTCTAGATCTCTATATCTCACAGTCCCTAAAATCCCAAATTCTCAAATCCCCAAATCCTTAAATGTCCAAATCTATAAAATCCCAAATTCTCAAACCTCCAAATCCGTAAAATCCCAAATTCTCAAATCTCCAAATCCTCAAGTCTCCAAATTCTCAGATCTCTAAATCCTCAAATCCCCAAATTCCTCTCCAGAATAAATACAAAATTTTCACTTGTAAAACAATTGTACGTATACGTGCTTTCGATCAGTATGACTATAATATTTTCATTTGAATTCGGTGTAGAATGATGTGCGTGGATACGAATGACTGTCGAGAGCGTAAGAGAGTGATAGATGTTTTCCAAAATAGCTTGGTAGCTTTAGTACAGACATGATCGTTACACAATCACTTGTAAGAATCGTTACAATCAATAGAATTAACAAATAAATGTGTTGTACAAAAAGAAAAACCGTCGATTACAAGAAATATAGGGCTGCGCAATTCTGTAAACGTTAATTATAGAAACTTCAGTCACGCTTACTACGATGCTCTGTACATGATACCTTTAATTTTGTATAGCGTTCGTTGCATTTATTCGATTAACAAATAAATCCGTTGCATAATTTTAGACACTTATCGAACACTTTCTCGAAACACAATTTCGCTATCTACTGAAACTAAAATAATTATTGCAGAAATATATTCAATGTTGAAAAGATTGTACATGTTTTAAACACCCTACTTGCAACATGATGTAGAAGTAAAATGGACAAAATATTTTACAATAAATATGTTGTTGGTTATTCATCTATTTATTCCTCTGGGAAGGAAATCTATTCTTACTCTTTGATTCTTTAATCAAATTTAATTTTGCTAAGCGATTTAATAATTATTACATCTCTACATAAAATCTACAAATTTTCCTTTTATTTAGATTTACATACTTAATTAGAATGGCATAGTAATTTAATTCGCACAACAGGGATAAATGAAGTTGCTTCTAAGCTAATTCATTTTTAAAATCTCGTTTGTGCGCGCTCTGTCTGATGCAGACACCATTGGCATCATACAGCGGTGAACAATAGCACTAATTAAAAAGAAAATTGTGTTTTTCCTTATAATCAATGACTTTTACGTTTTCTGAGACGAGTAAGATATTCTACGACTTTAATGAAAGCAAAAAAATCCGTGAGAATTTTGGTGACTCGAACAAAAATTTTTTGCCATTATATCATTTCCTATATCATCGACAAGATACAGCATAGTTTGCGAATTGTTCTGAACACATAATCCGCATGTGCGGACCCACGGAATATATTGCAAACAGTATAAAGTCGATATTAATAAATATATAATAAATATATAGCATATTAATTAATAAAACCGATATTAATTGAATTTTTACAAAAATGGAACAACTGGCGCCATCTCTCCAGCGAACGGGCTGAACTACACACTTTTGAAACTGTGGTTTAATTAGTTCTCATCTTCTACCGCTAGATGGCGAAACATAAGACAGAAATCCTTAGGCTAATGAGGATTAGAATGGTTAAAAATAGATAATAGTTTGGTAAAGTCAAAACAATTCAAAGTTAATTGCTCTTGCACTCCGATGTAATTCGATTCATATTATAGTCAATTATGCTAATAATATCAACTATATTAATTGAATTGACCGAAAATAATACATGCGGCGCCATCTAGCGTCTATATGTAGGAACTAATGAAACTGCAGTTTCAAAAGTGAGTAGTTCACCCTGTTTGCCGAAGAGATGGCGCCCACATGTTCTATTTTCGTGAAAATTCAATTAATATTGATTAATATTGATTAATTTACTATAATATGTATCAAATTACATCGGATTTCAAGCCCAATTAACTTCAGAATGTTTTGACTTTTCCAAACCGTTATCAATTTGATTTTTCTTCGGAAAACCGTTATGCTCTGAATCACGTCAAATTTTGCATATAAGATTCTTTTTAAGAAAGGAAACGAAAGAACGATTTCCATCTCACAGATGTTTTGGAAGAATGAGCTTGTTTACAAAATTTGGCCAGAATCGGAAAATGACGGTATTTCGATATTTCCCCAAACTTTATTTCTATTAGTTCCTATTTTCCACCGCTAGATGGCTGAGCATTTTGTGGTCCAAAATGTGCAATATTTTTCATTTTTGTTTCTAACACTATTTGCAAACTATAATGCCATTATTTCAGTTCCATTAGGATTATATAACAATTTATTAAACAGAGAAAAGCGCAAAAGTCCATAATTTTAAGGAAAAACGTAATTTTCTTCTGCGCTAGTATAACTGTTCACCGCTAGATGACGCCAGCCATCTTTTTACAGAAATCGCGCTCGTCAAAGTTTAAATTTAAAAACATCTACGAATGAAGATTTCAGAACACTTTCTAGATTCTAAATTAATTATCTTGTAATAAAATACTATTCTTTATATCTTTTTAAACGGTTAAATCAAGTATATGTAAAAATCTCAAACTTTGTATCGTAGACACTAGAAACTATCTTGCAAAGTATCTTACAAGTATTTTATATCGTATTATTAATCATGGTTAACAATAATTGATTGCAAAATAGTGATATTCATTTAAAAATTTTAATAAAAAAATTAACTTGGCAGCGGTGGGATTCGAACCCACGCCTCCGAAGAGACTGGTGCCTTAAACCAGCGCCTTAGACCGCTCGGCCACGCTACCAGATGAAAGCACCCTCCTTATCAGATTATTTATATACTGACCACATTACTCCAATTCAAAATTGACAAACACACTTCTTTATATAACAGAAATATATCAATTTTAAGCACATTCACAGACATAGTTAACTATTATACACTTAAATAGGTTCTATCTATACAACTGCAGTCTATTTGTTAAGAACAAATCATACCATTTATAATTCATTATCAGTTTGTATAAATACAGCATGGCAAACTTTTCTCTTTGAGAAAAGCTGTTTAGTTATTTCAGTTTAAGGTTACATTAATAAAAATCATTTTCGAATCTTATCAATAACAACTATGTTATCTAAGCTACACATTTTTGCTTATTTCATGCTTTACTTTTAACTGTCACTTTTCTATGACTTAATATTTGCACAAAATGCAATCCATTTGATCTGCAACATATACAATTCATTTAATTCGCACCGTGCACAATTTACGAAGTCTCCTATTACAAGTGAGCTATTTTTATAAAAATGTGATAAGTTGAAAAGTGCCTCGGGTCAACGGTTACACTTTCCGACATCGAGCTTTCCTTCGGCGTGCTTTCTGGCATCTGTGGCATAGCAATCCAAGATTAGGATCCCACCGGGAGGGAAATTCGTAGTTTGTTGGCCACATGTCGTGGGCGTTGGTGCCTGTAGATTAAACAAAGGCAGTCTCCGGGCGGAGCTTTCGATCCGTACAGTTGGCGCATGCGCGACAACGCGATCTTTCAACCTCCCCCTACAGTAGATGTACAGTGTGCCAGCATGTGGTGTACATGGAAGCGAGAGGAACGCATCCCTATTTTTTCTCGTGCTTCGCGACGGCCATTTTGAACGTCGACCTAATATATTCGCCTCTCATTTTCTCCCTTCGCATCTGTAACTTTATATCAGCACGATGAAGTTCAATTGTCACGCTGGTGGTCCTTTGTTCTCGACGGGCGCGAACTATAATCGAGTCAGTTAGCGCCTGTACGCTTCGAATACTAACGATTCCAGAGCGGATTAGTCATCGATCGGTAACAATCACCGATCCCCGACCACGTCGATAACAGGTGGATGATGGAAATCGAAAGTTAATCCAATCGGATCTCGTGCAGAGCGTCAACGCTGTTTTGACAAATTGCACAGGAGCTTTCTTAAGGTTTCCTCGTTGTCATTTACTCCTGTAGTTTGTACCAGGGTTAACTTTCTTTGAGAACATTGCGGAACAGTAGTATCAGAATTGGATTAAGATTTTAGGGATTTTGGGAATTTTTAGATTTTTGGTGTTCTTTGAGGGACACCTTGGTTAAAGGAGCAAGTAGGTTTACTACAATTTTTATAGTAAATTATACAGTAATATATATTGTAATGTGTAGAAGTCTTCGAAAATTGAATTTCATTCTAAATAAAATTTAATGATACTAAAGTTTGAGGCTAAAAATGACAAAACTCAAAAATCACTAGAGTATGACGTTTCAAGATTTAGAGATTCAGAAGATCTAAGATTTTAAATTTCCTCATTCGTAGTTCTAAAGCTCTAAAATTTTAGACCTCAAATTTCCGAAGTCCCACATTCTTAAATTTTCAAGACGCCATCTTCTCAGAGTTCCAAAGCACCTCAAAGTTCGAAATTTCCAAATTCTTAAATTTTCAAAATTCCTAAAGAATCAAATCCCGTAATCCCAAAATTTCCAAGTCTCCAAATTCGAAAATTCCAAAATTTTTAAGTTCCCAAGTTCCCAAATTTTAAAATCCTCAAATTCCCAGATTATCTATCCTCACATGCTTTAATTTCTTAAATTTCCAAATTCCTAAATTTCCAAACTCTAAATTTCCCAAATGTTTAAATTCTCAAAGTTCTAAATCTGCAAATCACTACATTTCCAAATTCCTAAATACCCAAACCCCTAAAGTTCCAAATTCCTAAATACCCAAATCTCTAGATTCCCAAACTTCTAATTTCCCAAATCCCTAAATTCCCAAACTTCTAATTTCCCAAATCCCTAAATTCCCAAATCCCTAAATTCCCAAATCCCTAAATTCCCAAATCCCTAAATTCCTAAATCCCTATATTCCCAAATCCCTAAATTCCCGAACTTCTAATTTCCCAAATCCCTAAATTCCCAAATTCCTAAATACGCAAACCTCTAAATTTTCAAACTCCTAATTTCCCAAATCTCTAAATTCCCAAATTTCTAAATTTGCAAATCACTATATTCCCAAATCCTTGAATTCCCAAATTCCTAAATTCCCAAATCCCCAAATTCCACAATCCCTAAATTTCCAAATCCCCAAATTCCAAAATCCCGAAATTTGCAAAATCACTACATTTCCAAATCCCTGAATTCCCAAATTCCTCAATTCCCAAATCCCTAAATTTCCAAATCCCCAAATTCCAAAATCCCTTAATTCCCAAACTCCTAATTTCCCAAATTTCCAAATTCCCAAATTCCTAATTTTGCAAAATCACTACATTTCCAAATTCTTAAGTACCCAAATCCTTCAATCCCTAAATCCCTAAATCCCTAAATTGCCAAATTTCCAAATCCCAAAATCCCCAAATTCCCCACTTGCAAAAATCCCAAAACACCAACCCTCAAAATCCCAAAATTCCAAAATCCCCCATAAAACCATCACCAACTCCCAATTCACCTACTCCATAAGTCGTCCACTTCACCACCACATCACCCGGTACATCGCAGCAAATGAAGCACAGTTCCAATTTCATAATACTCGCGATACATTCGCAGCAAACATACGCTATCTCGAACACCGTTTAATTAAACATTCGACGGTATTTATAGCGAGGATAAGAGAGTTGATTAATTGAGATGGGGACCATAATGGAAAGTCGTAGTGTGACAGTCAGCGACACACTCGCGAGCGCGCGCGCGCAGCAACGCGACCGCGTACGGTTGAACAAGGCGTAGGAGCATCCTCGCGGTGAATTAATCATTTCAACAGCTGCTGTCGCATTAGCGACAGCGGATAAGACAAATGAACGTCGTAGAGCTTGTTAAGACGTAATCCGAGAGATGTGTCTGCGTCGCCTCCCGCTTCCAGCTTCGCCTTCGTCATCCTTCGCTGCCACCGTCACATCCGTCGTCTCATCCGGGATTAGACGCTTGTGTATCGGGTCGCCATTTTGCTGCACGATCCTTCTTTGTTTACTACTAAACCTACGAATTATGTCAGTTTATTTGTACTTTGAATAAATTCATTTACTTTCCTCATTTTTACTTCTTTTCATATTGTTTCGGATTGAGTTGGCCAAAAAGATATCTCGTTTTTGTCAGTAGATTTGTTTAATTTGTAAAACACTTCAATACTTTCTTTTTCAAATTCATACGTGGTCTTGAAGAAGGAAGTTACATTTTAGTGTCGAGAGTAATGGTGTTCTTCATGTGTTACATGTGATTCAAAATGGAAGGCAGACTGAATTTATAAATATTATACTAGTTTCGTTAAGGTAAGAACGTTGTTTAAACTCTAAATAGATATGCCCTGGAGTTGCCCTAAATTCGTCAGTTTTGTTTTGCCAAAGTGTTAAAAATATTCCTACGAAGTTATCCATGTTCTAGAAGTAGACAGTATATCAGTAATCTTGATTAATAATCTTCCTCATACATTGAAACCACAATTAATATATTGTATAACAAGATTGTAGTTATCAAATTTTAATTTTATTTAACATATATTAAATTTTGTTCAAGTTTTTTGCCTAAATCCGATCTAAAGCTTGAGGATGCTGTGATGCATCAGGAAGTAGAAAGATAGGATCTTCGAATTTCCTGGTTGGATATTGTTAAACGTAGTGTCCTCTCCATGGTACCCATGGGCTGAGGGTGTCTGATGACAGATAGTGTCAATGTGGGCGATGTTCAATGGCGTTAACGCAAATTGTGCGGACACGATCGTCATCTCGGTTCCTTTTGTTATGGAGAAATACTGGACCAGTTACAATATGGCGGTGCGGTTCTGTTTGCAGAGGGTAGATGTGGACTGGCGATGTTTCATTTGTTGACTATTCAACTGACTCAATTTTCATGAGAATTGATCTTTTATATTTTTGTAATAATATTTGGTTTATTGTACTTTTTTATATGATCTGATGTAACAAGGGGGGTGGGGCAAATTTTTATTTTTGCAAGCCTTTGAGGTTATAAGTTTGTAGATTTTCTAGATTGTAAGATGGTACATTTCTGAATTATTAAATTTTGAAATTTCTGAATTCTCAAATTCCCAAATTTCCAAATTTCCAAATTCCTCAGATTTACAAATTCTCTATATCTTCAAATTCTACACCCCCAAGTTCCTACATGACTAAATTTGAACTTTCAAAGCCTTAAGTTCTAGAATTTCTAAATTCCCAAATTCTCAGATACCCAAATTTCCAAATTCCCAAATTCTACAACCCCAATTTCTTAAATTCCCATCTCTCCAAATCCTCAAATCTTCAAATATCTAAATTTCCAAAGTTTCCAAATTTCTATCCAAAACACGGAAATTTTGCCTTTTTTACCTCCGCTCTTAACTCTCTAACTCGTGGCTCTCCACATGTGACAATCCAAAGTACACGTGAGATTCTAACTAGCACCTATGCAACACATAACGATCTAACGTGTGATTTAACACTTAACCTCTCCAACCACCTAACACATACTACAATAAACGATAAGTATGCGACTGGTAATACAACTCGTGGCCTTATACCTCTATCTCCCTTGAAGAACCCTGTTACTAGCTGTAAGTAATTTTAATCATGGCATTGGATGCATTAGCCCGAAACTTGTCGAGTTTCTTCGCCTGTCTTCGGTACACTTGTACTTTTCTGATACAAGCGCGTATCCAAAGGAGTTCTTCGATTCTACTTCGCTTTTGTCAGACCGAGTATTGCGCCTCTCCATTTTGTCATCCCCTAGCGGGGTTTCAATGTTGTAACCATGGAGACGTCGCGTTTCCGCAAGGGGAACGTATAAAGGGTGTCGGGGCGTACGTAGGCAAGTATGGTGAGTCTGCCATTGTTAAAATTCGTGGTCGTGCTACATGTTCAATCCGATGATAATGAAAACGCGATATGGTTGTAAGCGAAATGTGACTGACAACCTTGTAACTGCGTTTTCGAAACGATTTTTTAATTTCTTCCTAGCGTTAAATAGCGTAACCGCTTTCTATTTATCTTCCCGTCATAAATGCACCAAGTTGAATACGTGACATTTTTAAATTCGCTTCCGAGTTTGCTCCGTAAAACGCGTTTCCTCGGAACGAACGTAATCACGCTCGTAATCACTGCACTTTCCGGTATAATTTGTAAGTTTACGAGTGGAAGATGTCACGGGTGCGAAATGATTGACGAGAAAATTCGCACTCGAGCTCGTCAATCTTTCAGCGTTCCTCGGCGCGTCCTCGCCGTTAAATGGCCAATGAGTTTCATAGGAGCCATTAAGGGGTCCTTGATTCGTAATGAGACTCTCAACGAGAGTCTTACGATTATCCCCCATTAGGACAATAGAGCGAACAGTAGCAGCCAACCAGTAGTAGTCTATCGGACGCTTTATTTCAAAGGTAGCTATAATTTTCTTGCAGAATTAAGTCGATCTTCACAATTTTTCACTAAATTATTACCCGATATGTCTTGTCATTTTTAACAAGACAGACCTTGCCATTTTCCACAGATATAACATCTATTATACTACAATATACAACAGCTTATTATACATGTTAATTGTTATTCATGTGTGAGGGAGATTGATCAAGATCACTGACTATCAATATGCTTACTATTCTAGCATGATCTAGCTTCATCCTCTAGATTGTAAGAATCATACATCATTCGCAAGAATATTTTTAACACAAAAGACACATCGAAACTGACATTTAGTGCAACTTCACATGTCTTTTCCAAGTTTAAATATTGTGTCAATGAAATGTCTCTGTATCATCCACTTTGAATCACATATAACATATGCACACTCTTGACATTTTTAATAAAATTTCTTAAAGTCACCTTCGAGGTCATGTGTGTCCCTGTCAAGGTCATTTGAAGATATGTAGCCATATTGAATAAATGTCATATATGGACAAAAACGAAATAACTTTTTGACTAAATCAAAAATTCCTACATGTGTCTTTTGATAGATAGAGATGTTATATATGATACATTGTTAACTGAGTTAGATTTTGAACGTTTTTGCAAGGTGTGAAGATAGAGAGGGAGGGAGTCAGAGAAAAAAATAATCGACACTTTCCAAGCGAAGAAACCATTTGTTAGTTCTGGGCCATGTCACGAACGCAATTAGTGAGTGATTCGTCAAGCACTGCAAAGTCCTCCACAGTAATAGCGAAGGGCTCTTCAACTCTGCTCGAGTACTCTTCCGGTAGCGACTGCATTTTGATTTGCGCTCCAATGTGCTTCCTTAAAGTGCAAGTTCGCTTTAATGCAAACCAACGAGCATTGCTTCAACGGTCATTCCTTTATCTCCCTCTATGGTTTGTCCCTTTTCACGCAGCGAACCGTGAAAAAATCTATACTTCTTCTTTCGTGAACAATTGCGTGATGTGGATGGAAATTTGAGAATTTGGAGAGTCACGATTTTGGAAACTTCAGAATTTTGGGATTTGAGGACTTGACGATTTAGGGATTTTGAGAATTTGACAGTTTGGGGATTTGTAGATTTGTGGATTTGGGGATTTGTAGATTTGGGGATTTGAGGATTTGGGGATTTGTGGATTTGGAGACTTGTCGATATGGGGATTTGTAGATTTGTGGATTTGGGGATTTGTAGATTTAGGGGTTTGGGGACTTGTGCATTTGGGAATTTGTGGATTTGAGGACTTGCGAATTTGGGAATTTGGGGATTTCGGGATTTGTGGATTTGTAGATTTGGGGACTGGTGGATTTGGAACTTGTGGAATTTGGGGATTTATGGATTTAGGATGTGGGAATTCGGAACACATAAATTTGAAAATTTCGGAATTTGGGTATTTGAGGATCTGAAAGTTTAGCAATTTGGGGATTTGACAATTTGGAAATGTAGGAACTTGAGGATTTAAGGATCTGGAAGTTTAACAATTTGGAGATTTGACCATTTGGAAATTTAGGACTTTGAGGATTTGAAGATTTGGCGGTTTAGTAATTTGGGGAAGTGACGATTTGGAAATTTAGGGATTCGGGAATTTGTGGAACTGGAAGTTAGAGAATTTCAAGATTTAGAGATTTGGAAATTTAGAACTTGGGGATTTGAGAATTTAAGGATTTACGAAAATGAACATTGCGGCGTTCAGAGGTTAGGGATTTGAAAATTGAAGAATTTGGAGATTTAGAAATTTAAAAATTGTGAAATCTGAAAATTTAGAACGTTGTGATTTGGAGGTTTAGAAATTTAGAAACATGGAAATGTAAAAACTTGAAAATGTAGACCTTCGAGAACATAATCTATTAAGAATTTATAAACTTGAAAATTTGGACTTAAGAGGTCCAAAATATTTGAATTTCTACTAATTTCTCTAAACCAAACGACCAAATCAATTCTCTCTAAAACGAATTCCCTAAAAAGAAACTAAATATTCGTGATGATTCAACGCGCAAGGTTCACCATCCGACGGAAACTGTATCGACAGACTCCCTCGCCTCAATTTCAGTTCAAATTTCCCTTTTCCCAAACCGAAAGGTTCAATGCCTCCCAGATCGTATCAAGACACGGTTTATTCGAGCTACAGAATTTTTTCGAACGATCGTTCCAAGATTTCCACTGCAACACTACTCCATTTTAAGTAGCCGATACATGTCGCGACCGTGTTGCAGATGGAAACGATACAAAATGTCGGAAACCGTCGTCTCTTGACCGCGCTATGAACGAGAGATGTTTTTGAGAAAAGATCCTGATCATTCGTTGCTGCGGCTGTTTACACGCGGTGGAAATGCGACGACGATGGTTAAAAGGTTTCGTTGTAACCGGACTCCCATTAAAGCAACACCTTTTGTAGCGAGAAAACGGTATTGTGGAGACATTATTGTATGCGGCACGGAACGTATTATAATTCATTGTGTTCTCATAGCGTGGACCGTTCTTTGGCGCCTAGTATAACACCTGGTTGGTGTAACGTTGCCGCCATTTTCTATTATAAGGATAATTTGATACATATCGTGAACAGGGGCGAACAATGCTACCATTGCACTGGTATTCCCCTAAGTTCTCGGCGATGAAGCTGTGGCTACACTTTGTGGAGGTAAATTGCGGTTGTTATCTTGATTTCATGTTGTTGCGAATTTGCAAGCCATATCTTTTGTTAATTTATTACCGAGCTATTTTATTAACCACGTAGAAAAAATTGTTAAATTGACACTTATACAGATTGTAAACTATTAGACACGTATACAGATTCTTAAATATTAATCACATTGTTAAATAAAATAGACTATAAGAGATTATTGTGTATACTTTTTGTTCATTTTTCCTCGGACCTTAATTGTATCTACGTTAGGTGAGTTAAGTAGGATACTACTGTATTTCTTCTTTTCCACAACATTTATAAGTATGTAAAGAATATTCCTCTTTGTTGTTTCATTCATCTGATACAACAGAAGTCTGATAAAATATTAACAAAGTACTTCTAGAGTGACATCCTCACAAAATAAAATGTAAATAAATACAAGTCTGAATATACTGTAAAAAGAAGTACATTTTTGATGCATAATAATATATGTTATATACGTAGTACATATTTAATCACTTTTTTTCTGACCACAATTAATTGTCCGCTAATTAGGCTAGTTAATCGGTCTTACTACATCAATTGTGCTTAAGTAAGTTTGAATCTCACTTAAAAAGAATTTTAACCAAGTATATTTGAAGATGTGTTCCGAGAAATGTACCGAAGTTGAGTCGAATACATTAGCAGAAATATCTGACGCTATATATTTCTGAAACGCGTATCGTACGTATGCCAGTTCCATATCCAGCCGGATTTTGGTCACGTAGAAACCCCGTAACGAAGTTACCCTAGAAGCTCCTTCTACAGGCGGACCATCGTATAACGTGTCTCGATTCCAAGAGCCCTGTATACTCGAGAGCCCATAGAACCAAACTCAATATGGCGGAGTCAATTGGACGTTCCGTACTTTAGGGTTCTATCTATCTCTCTCTCTCTCTTTCGCTCTCCTCTCCGTCTCTCACTTTTTCCCCTTTCTCGCCCCCCTCGGTTTCTGTTCCGAGCATCCGGGTCCTCCGGCTTTCTCTCTCGCTTTCTTCCTCTCACAGTTGCGAACATAATGGAGACACAATCGACTTTGAAACACAATCGATAGTTACGGAGACCACCGACAGAAAAATTCATGGCTCACTCGTCGACTTTGAATGGCATACACGCCGTGGGCCACCCCCATGGTTCTACCTACTCCCCTTACGATTACGGCCTACGCGTTGCGCTCCGAGGGTGCCCACCATTTTGTTTTCGTTGCGTAAGTGGATAACGACGCTCAGGTGGTAAGCGCACGCGATCGTTTTAATGACTAAATTGAATTATTATCACGAAGCTTGATAAATACTGTTGTACTGCTCAGTTTGACGCGCTATTATTTCATGGATACTGGGGTATAGGGATATAGAAGATAAGAAGATAGGGAGATGGGAAGATAGGGACAAGGATTTACAGGGACATAGGAATACGAGGACATAGAGGATACAGGGATATAGGGATATAGAGCTACAAATATGTAGAAATTTTAGGGATATAGGGATGTAGGTATGTAGAGATGTGGAGGTGCAAGGATGTAGGGTTATAGGGATACAAGGACATAGGGATACAGGGACATAGGGATACAGGAACATAGATATATGAGTACATAGGGATACAGGGACATAGGAATACAGGAACACAGGGATACAGGGACGTAGGTATACAGAAACATAGAGATACAAGAATATGGAGACATAGGATTACACAGATAAAGGAACGTAGGAATGTAGAGATGTGTAGATGTAGGAACATAGAGTTGTAGGGATATAAGTTTGTAGGAAAGCAAGGATATAGCGATATAGGAGTCCAAAGTTAGGGACATGGAGATGTAAGATTACAGACCCAGGGGTCTACAGATATAAGGATATGGAAACGCAGAGATATAGGTGCTATATGGATATAAGAATATAAACATCTAGAGACATACGGCTAAGAACGTAGAGATATAGAAATGTCATATAAGCTACTCCAATCAGATCCATGTGCATTCTTCCTAGCTTCAAACAGTACATAAAACAAATATTACCTACATAAAATTAATACTACCCCTATTAAGTACTTACTTGGAACTACATATAGCCCACTGTCATCCACGTGCACTCTTTCCAGCTTTAAATACTATTTGGAACAAATACCAACTTAGAATTGATACTACCCATACTCGGAACCATAGACATAAACTACCGTGAAAACAAATAAGATTTTCTAGAAATGAAACAGATTTTTCAATTCGGTAGTAGGATACCAAACAGCAAGTAGTAGATGAGGATGAAGGTTAGATGTAGCAGGCGTCGAGTTAAAAACGCCGATCACGGGGTCGCATTGCCATGGCGACGAACGTAGACGTTATAGAGGCGCGGCGCTCATTTGTTTGTCATTTCCTCGCGGCGACTCGCGGAAACAAAGGACGAGGCACAAAGCACGAAACAAAAAGCAATCCGGCAGCGACGGGCGAGCAAGCGCGAGAACCATGGGGGTTGGTGTTGTAGGTCGATGCAAGAGGGTGGAGGGACGGCGTTGTTGTTGCCTGGCTAGGACAGAGGGATGAGGCGATGGAGTCGACCGCGACTGCTTGTGCAGGAGGCCAGAAGGGTAGGGAAATAGGGAAAGAGAGAGTGAAATACCGGGAATTACCTGCTCGGAAGAGAGCATTTCGTCGTCATTTTTATTTCATTTCCGCGGAAAACTCGCCGAGCGGCGGAACATCCTCTGGCGGATCCTCGCTGCCGCGGAACCGGTCTCGATGCCTCGGTTCCCGGGAGATTGAGGAAATGTTGAGGAATGTGCATTTTCCTGATCTCGTAGATAGATTTTTTATCTAAATACGTGAGACGGCGAGACGTTCGCGACTACGCAAATTATGGTTATCGTTCACCGCAATACCATCGACATTGACAAATTCACATTATATGTTGTCTTTAAAATACAACTATGAGAATGCATTGAAGTTGATTCTGTGTGACAATGAACTAGAAATAACACCAAATAGATACCTAAAAATTTTAGTAATATAAGTACTGTAAAAGTTATTGAATAAAGTTTGGAAGAGGTTATGTAAGTAATAGAACAATAAAGAATTCAAAACAGGTCATTTTTATTAAATACCTCACTGCAAGAGATGTGAAGAATCTATAAAAGCAGGATAAGCGTCTCAAATGCTGATTTTTTCAAAGGTGGTACAATTTTATTCTCCATGTATCATCCTTGATAGTTAGGACCTAACTTCAGTGTTCAGAATGTGTTCTCAACATAATCCTTTAGTATTATTCTTTCTAACAATACAAATTCTTACATTAAAATAACTGTAATACTTGCTATAGTAACTATAATACTTATAATAAAGGAGGCAATGACCACGAACAGTATAACGGATCAACGCATAACCTTTGAAGAACACTACGTGTCGCTGATATTTCATTCGCGACCACATTTCATACCTAATGAAAATCTCGTTTGTCAATGTACAGATATAACATATCCCTCGATGACTGTTGGCAAACGAACAGTAAAGTGTTTGTTCATTCATGAGGCGATAAGATGGCGACGTATTGGTGATTTCGAAAGGTTGCGAGCAATTTAACGGTAACGATCGTCCTGTATTATGACACGATGATCTGCATCCAGGATTGACTACAATGGCGATAATGTCTGTCGCTAAGAACGAAGATATTCTCGAAAGAAGAACGTCAATAATGACCTCGGGCTGTCCGCGTGTCTTGTTAGCGACGATGACTGTTCGACTTTCGAGATCCCGAGGCAACGTTTCAGACCACTTCTTTTCGTCTCACGGTAGCCGAGTGTCGATTACACGCACCGTGGATATAAATAAACCCACGTAGAAATTAGTTTATGGAGCGTTTGCAGGAGATTAGCCGTCAGCCTCGTCTGACAGGTACAGTTTTAAGTAGACGATTGTGCAACGATTTCTTCGTTAATTATATTTCGCGTTTCGTTTCCCTCGAGGTGTAAGAATAAAAAAAAAACGACGAGGAATTCAATTTTAATACGACCATTAAGTAATTATTTTTTGCGCGTCTCTTACTTTCCAAGCCATTACCGCTCCACCGAGAGATCCGTGAACGTTCTCTCTCCTTCTTCGCCGTCGACAGTTGTCTATATAGAAAGAGAATTGTTTATTCTCAACCGTCTACTTTTTAACTGCCCGTTTACGAGGTGCCGTTACGCGTGCGTAAGCCTTGCCGCCTCGTCGATTGCTGTCAATTACACGATCGTTTCTTTCTTCTTTAGAAACGTTCCATTCGAACTTTTAAGCCGTTGTAACTTTCGTTCCGTAGTATTTCACAGTTTGTTATATATCGGAAACGTTACAGTAATTAGTGAAAACATTACGCTCGCCTGCAGGTACTCGCGGCGTTCATTAACGAGAACGATTTTCCGTCGCATTAGGGGAGAAAAAGAACGTCGCACAATTAAATAATCACTTCAGATTCGCGCAACTCGAACGACCAATAAACAGGATCACAACTTCGCGTTACATGGTCGAGCGAAATTTTTAATGATGCCTGCGTGAAATGGCGGACGATTTTAATGCAATTAAACACGACGCTCTTCTATTAACTCGTTGAGGATGCTCTCATTTGGAAGTTTAACTAATAGCTTCATTTTATCGTGTTTTATTGTTCTGATAGGGAGGTGAAGTAGGTCGATTTTTTTAGGGATGTTAGACATTTTTTTGAAAACTATTTGTTACAAATTAGTTACAATTTTTTAGAAATAAAATTCTAAATTTAAGAGAAATTTTTTAGAGATAACATTCTCTATGGTGATTATTTATTGAGTTTGAAGATTTGGGGATTTAGAAATTTTAGGACTTGGTTTGGAAAATTTGGGATTTGGGGATTATTAGTTATGAGGTTTGGGAACTTAGGAAAAGATATTTAGAGATATGGAATTTTGGATTTGGATATTTGAGGATTTAGGATTTTAGAAATTTGAAAATTTGAGATGTGGGGATTTAGAACTTCAGAACTTCAGAACTTTAGGACTTTGCAACTTTAGGAAGTTTGATAATTTGTACACTCAAATGTCCCCATATATGGCCCCTATTGTCAGAGGATTAAACCAAATATTTCAAAACCAATATACCCATAATCTCAACATGTCATCTCACATTACAACCCATACTCACATCAATAAAATATTTATCCAAAAATTGTAACGATTCCAAAATATCTACTCTATCCACTCATTGCTAGTTTTAAATGTCCCCTCCGTTCCAAAATGTTAATTTCGATGGCGGCAAATTGATGGACGCGTCATCGACGTTGCCTATAATAATATCCAACGGGAACAGTCGTCCCGGCTGTTGGTAAACATCGACGCGATTTCCTTGCATTTTACCGAAACGCGACAGGGCCGCGGGGTGACTTCATTAAAAGTACGTGCCAGCCTGCAAGAGTGGAAACATCGATTAATCTTTTTTTTTCGCGCTCGATATAATCCTTGACGGAACACGGCACTAATCCGAGCTCCTGTCATCCGTCCTGGGGTTCCGCTGGTTCCATCCGACGGATGAGACGGATTACAGCTCGTACTAAATTAACCTTTGTCTCCTCTTGCTCCACCAGCGGCCACTCTGGCTCGTTCGGCCGATATGTCGAGTTTACACGAAAACTCACTCAGCCGGTCGCGATAACGCAAAACTAAAACTATCCTTGGCGACACAACAGGTGTCCATGGAGCCACGATATGGATCGACAAATCTTCCGGTTTACATGCTACGCTCCGTCGAGTCCATTTGCCGCCATCAATCCTGTCGTTTCACCACTTCCACGCGTGAAAGTGGATCCTTCTGGGTGATCTGGACGCATCGAGGAAGACAGCTATTCCTCTAATTTCTGAGGAAAATTATAAAACCCGAAACAAGACATAGATATGTCTAAATGGCTAGGTACGAAACCTCCCTTCACAGGAGCTTATCTTCGTTACAGAACTCCTACACCCCCGTACATGTAGAGCTGACTATATTCCCTTAATTTCTGAGGAAACTTATAAAATCAGAAACAAGACTTACATATGTCTAAATAGCTAGGTACGAAACCTCCCTTAACAGGAGCTTATCTTCATTACAGAACTCCTACACCCCCATGTAGGGCAGACTATACATATTCCTCTAATTTCTGAAGAAAATTATAAAACCAGAAACAAGACTTACATATGTCTAAATAGCTAGGTACGAAACCTCCCTTAACAGGAGCTTATCTTTATTACAGAACTCCTACACCCCCATGTAGGGCAGACTATACATATTCCTCTAATTTCTGAAGAAAATTATAAAACCAGAAACAAGACTTAGATATAATGGCTAGATATGAAACCTCCCTTAACAAGAGCTTATCTTCATTACAGAACTCCTTACACCCTCGTACATGTAGAGCAGACTTTTCTTAAAGATTATAAAATTAAATCGTAAAAATTGTAAGATTATAAATAAGTGATGACTAAAGAGGTGATATATCAGAAGACTTTATTTGTAAGAACGGTTAACCGCTCGAATCGAGAGATCTTGACTCGGATAAAGCACACCATCGCGGCACGAAGGGTCGAGGATGCTGAATAGAAAAATGTCCGTCCAGTGTTCATCGTGAACATTCAAAATGGCGTAGGTACCCTGAAGGGGTGGTACGCGTGGTGTATTCCAACCCCTCGTACCAGCCCCTCCGATCCAAGGGTGACAAGCACGTAACGTTATGTAACCGTATACATGCCTAAGATCCTGGAGGGTTGGTAGAAAATCGGGCTTTGTCGCCTGGCCATGTGTCCCTAATGCGAATCCCGTGGGGGGTCATTTCTATTCTATTTCCCTTTCATGGGGTGTGTCGAGCAGCTCCCTAACCCATCCCATGCCACCCTTATCGTGTATGGTAAATGCATCACGGAGACCCCACAAGGGTGCTCTCTGCAGATTGACGTAAAATCAATGAACGAAGTCAATGGGTCTCCTGCTCGCTTATCCGAGGAGGAACGAGAGGGTGATGGAGTATTATAGGGGTTGTAACACTTCGTGTACCCTGGATAATATGCCTGTTAATTACTTCGTATCGTCGCTGGAAAGCATCGGTAAACGGCGCAAGGAATCGTCTCACTGATTCAATCTTCTTAATTATCACGAAAATTTACTCTTCCTCCTACCTTAACGTTAACTTAATTTTAACCCTATTAACTTTTTCAGATATAGCTTCCACAGGTAAAATTTTTATTCGAGTTTCTATCGTGCAACTATTTCCAATTTAAATAAATGAGCCCGTGGATTGCGGATGTTCAGTCATGATGAAGTCTGCGAAGTATAAATCATGTAATCACAGATCACCGATGTCATAGATTACTTGATTTATGTGTTGTGCAGATCTATCAAATGCATCTGAAGCTGCACATCCGTAGTCAGGCCATAAACAGGGATCCACTTAAATTCATCAGATATGTATTCAGCATGTCACCAATCCACTGTAAATAATTCATTTTTACTTGCTACCGTATAATTCAATTGTTTAGAAACATAGTAACCCGAAATATAAAACTCAACAAATTCTGAACTATCATGTAACAGATAGGTTGCTGCGTGAATCCCAGCACCTGCCATCTTGTGAAACGCGTACAACTTAATCTTGCAACCGTACAATTTAATTACTTAGAAACATAGTAACCCAAAATGTAAAGTTTAAAAAAGTCCTGAACGCTACACTACTGATAGGTTGCTGTGTGAACCAATAGTTCCAGTACCTGCCAACTTCTGAAACGCATACTACTTAACCTTGCAAGCGTACAACTTAATTACCTAGATAGTATCCTCAAAAATGTAAAGTTTGAAAAAGATCCTGAACGCTACACTACTGTAGTACCGTGTCTGATATGTTGTTGCGTGAACCAATAGTTCTAGTACCTGCATCTTGTGAAATGCGTGCAATTCAACCTTGCAACCGTACAACTTAATTACCTAGAGACATAGTAACCCAAAATGTAAAGTTTAAAAAGATCCTGAACGCTATACTACTGTAATACCATGTCTGATAGATTGCAGCGTGAATAGTTCCAGCACCCAACTTGTGAAACGCGTACAGTGTGAACTTAAACATTTGTTACGCAAACGTAAGAAAATAGAAATTCTTAAAAATCAGCTAGGCAATTGTGCGGAGAAGAAATTCATTTTTAGGTATGGTTATCGCAGGTAGGAAGATAGCCACCTAAAGTATGAAATTTGGAAAATGGTCGCCTTCCGCCGGACTTCAATTAACGAGGTACAGTGCAGCCACCGCCTCCTCCTCGATTTGCCTCGCCACGGGGTGGAAACGTGCCCTGGATCGCGATGTTACCATTGTTCGTCACGGTAACATTACGATACGCGTGTAACCATTGTGGGGCTGGGAAGTCGAGACTGGCGTGTTCGTCTCGTCGTTAATATAATGGCGAAAATGGTGAAACGGTCCGACATCACGTAGAGGTAATTCGGCACGCGTACACTCGTCTATCAAATTGATTTCCACACTCTGTGTCCTTACGGGCACGTTTATTTCGTCACGTTTGCCGGACGCTGGGCAATGCGGCGTCGATGATAAATAATGACAACCATCGAACATTCCATATTCCTTTTACTGATCAAGTACGAATCTTTTATCAAAGGTCAAGAAAAGGTTCTTTAATTTTCCATTCGTTATTTTACAATTATGTGACAAGGTTGAGATTTGGGTGAAGAATTGGACACTGGTCTCAATAGAGTGACAAGCCCTCAATAGAGATTAGTTGGGTCAAATTGATCTTGTTCATAGTTCTGCAGAAGTTTTGTTACTGATAATGTCGTATTTTGGTTTCTCTGCATGTTTATTTGCGTGCATTGGTGTGAGGTAGTTGGATGTTTGAAGTCACTGCATGTGGTGTAATATTGAAGTGTAAGATGCATTAAAAGTACTATAATTTTGTTATATGATAAAAACAAAATTGGTATTGATGTGGGATGATGTAGATGATGGACAACATGTGTGCTCAATGTGTATGTACAATTTAACTTATGAAGGTAGTGATGGTCTCCTGTATGTTTTATATTTTGAATCTATCTACAATAAATAATTTTACATTGAATGTATATAATGATAAAAATCAGTTGAAATTTCATGCAAAGGTTTGAATGTCTCTTAGGATCAAGTATATACAAGTATGGCCACATATATGCAAGTTTGAATAACAGCAAATCAACGGCAAAATCAATAACAAAGACAATAAATCTACTAACAAATGTAAAAGATATAAACAATGCATAGAAATTTTATGAAAAAAATGTATGAAAGTAAATATGTAAAATTATCTACAGTTCTCAAAGACCAATCCAGATATGATCTTTTACAAGTCTTCATTTATATCATTTTCATACTTACTTTTATATTTCTATAATTTTATATTCTATACACATTATATACACAGTAATTATTCAGAGCAAATGAACGTTGAAATAGATAAAAATAAACGTACTTAAAGGATAACAATTAACAAAATTATATACCTGAGTGAAAATGCCACAGGTGACTTTTAGGTTAGACCCTTCCACTGTCAACGGTGGAGCGTTTATGGCGATCGGAATCGAAGATAACGCTCTATTTTTCTACAAAAGTTAGAGAAACGGTAGCCAGAAGAGTCGAACAGGACGTGACGAGTCACTTTTGAAACAGTCGGCTGCGAAGATGGAGAAGTTAAAGCCATAACGGAGCCCGGAGTTCCGGAGTCTTCGTAATTGACTCGCGTTAGCAGTCAATTGGAAATAAAATTATAGCTCTTCGAGAAAAAGAGTGACGTCTATTAGTCAAACATAGAAGTATAAACAACAATAATGATCTTAAACTCCGGTAAATATTGAACGCTGACAATTTACGGCGCTATAGAGGGCGCTTTAACAATTTCCATATTGTTTAATCGTTTTAAATCTGCTTGTCATACTTGAACACTGAAATTTTAATAACTTTTTAAGGCGACCTTTTTGTATTGATTACTTTTATAACAAAGTGTGCATTTAATTATATTCAATATGTATCTTAACACTAAACCTACCGGCATATGTGTACTGAATTTGAAATTAAAAATGAAGTTGAAAAATAAACAAACGACGAAACATAAATTAGTACAAATATTTATTCTTTATTAATGCTGATTTCAAGGAATGTACTTTAACGAAATGTGTACCCTATAATAAGAAATTTGTGGAGTGGTCATTTGACCGGATTGGTAGTTTGAGTGTTAATAGCGTTAATATGAAAATGACAAAAATTGCAGGCATAGAAAATTAGTCTAATAGCATATGTGATAAAAACTATTATAAAAGTAGCCATACAAAAAGTTCAGATTTTGTAAACGAGAAAATAGATAAGAAATTTATTTTTAAGCACAGTATGACTAGTCTTACATAATAGTATTTACATAGTCTTGATAAGTGACTTATAATGTTGTATTTATGACAGGTATTACTTAAATATTATGTTTGTAAAGTTTGCCAGTCAGAAAATAATGTCCCGAATAGCATTTAGACAGAGTAAATGTAGATATATAAAGAATATCAACATATCAAAGTGCTAATTATCCATCAGATCCAGCACACTTGTTCCAAAAAAAGTGACTAGTCCGATCAAATCATGTGATAAAAGTAGACAAAATGGCGTAGTTGAAAATATATCGAGATAACGTGGTACACGCTTAACGGTCGATCAAAATCTTATCGATCGCGGAGATCATAGAGGCTGCGTGTCGCCCAGGAGTTGTCCGCTCAATTTATCGAGCGTGACGGTGTGGCTGCGATAATAACCGGCACGGGAACGATGACGATGACGATAATAACACCAGCAACGGTGGTAGCCGTAATAATAAAGTCCGTGGAGGGCACTCGTCGCGATTCGTATCCAGCGTGTGGTTATTCCAAAGGTCTACTTAGCATTCGGTGTCACGTAGAGACCACGGTTTAATACATCAAAAACTCCGGAATCCGACGTCTCCCTCTCGGTCCCTCCTTATCGTCGCGACACCCCCGGGGGGGTTTCACGGTATTCATTTGTTCAGACTTGCAACCCTCTCGAGGCCGGTGCGTGCCTTTTGTTTTGACCGACACGAATTCTGATTGGATCGTTCGCTGGGTTTTGCCGGCCATGGCAGCCTTTTCCCGGGCTAGGGTTATCGGGCCAATAGCCTCCTCGAGGGCGTTTCTGGGCGGAGATTCAAACGCGTCCTACATCTGTCGCTGTTGTCATCATTATTATTATTATCATCCTGGCTCGTTGGAAGCACACCTTTACCAGTTTCCGGTCGAACCCGCAACGTTGGTAACAGCAGCTCTGTCGTCCTGTTTGCGACTTCTTCCGACAGATGGTGCCACTAGTGGCTTTCTGGGGATATTTACCGCGAGACAGTTCATTAATAAACGCCAATTATTCATGTTTTTATGGCTGTCTGACTGGATCGTATAATTTTCAGATTTAATTTTTTTTATTTACTTTCAGTTGTTTTAAATTTTTTTACTGTTTCGATGGAAGGTTTTATTGTATGGGATTATCTCACCCTCCTGAAGGGGTGGTTTTTAATTTTTTTATTGAATGGTTTGTGAATTTTTGATAGTTAAACAGTAATATTAAACGATAAATTTAGTAAATTGTGATAAGTTTGAGCTAATAAAGTACAAAGAAAATTTGCATTATGAGTGTTTATGAATTTAAATTTGTAGTACAAATTTTCTTTGGGGTGAGATAATCATTATGAACTACACTGTACAATTTATGTTGTAAGAATATTCAACATTTGAAATGAAGAAATAATATAATTGTTCAGTATATGAAATTATTATTTACAATAAGTACATATTTTCTACATCTTCAAATAACAATATTGAAAATAACGTAACAAAATATTATTTGAAGTGATCTTTAATTTCAAATAGTCTGCTCATGCAATTACAGAATTTGCAGCTAATTGTGGTTGTAGAACCTGAAATATTTAATAAGAATTGTTTAAATTGCATTAACTTGATTGACGCCGGCCTTGATTTTGATTATTTTTGTAATCATACATGTTCATTCGCCCTCTGTATGTCACAGACATTTTGGCGGGAAAATATTTGTCAAAAATACGTTCCATTTATGTCTCTCGAAAAGTATTGACAGTTCATCGTAAATCGTCGGAATTTATCAGGTAACAGTGGCACAGATGAAACTGCAAAAATGTTAATAAAAGAGCGATTTTCGACGGTTGTGCCATTCGAATAGCGGTGAATAACGCAGATGACTATGTTGCAGTACCAGTATCGTTTAACGGCGTCCAATTTCACATGGCACGGATATTCAGCGGTTCACAGCATCGCAATTTATCGACGTCGAAGGCTTCGATCTGCCTGTTGATCGTGGGAGCCGGGTGTTCTTAACGGTTAAGTATATAAATTTTCTCATACATATATTACCGGTCGAACGCAGCGCCATGTCATCGACTGCATTCAAGCGAACTTCGGCACGATTCATCCTGTCAAAGGTCAGAGGTTTTAATATCCTGTGCCGGACACCCACTTGGTAGCGATAATTCGAATTAATAAGCGCAAATTGGCGTGCCGTTGCTAATGTAAGCGCATTTCGGGGCTAACTCGTTGCCTGAGCATCGGATATTTTAACCTCAACGAAATGGATTCTCGGAACGTATCGAAACGACCGATCGTGACGGACAGCTTCCGTAGTCCTTGGAATCGCGTGTTCAGAAATTAATGTCCACGACACCGCCATATTGGAACCGAACGTATTAAGCGTTCGCTGTTGAAATTGCGTACGACGTGTAATTACATCGATAAGTCAATTATGTATACATGGATACAGCATTCGGCATCGATTGATTATGATACTTCGTTTAATCGAATAATTAATCATTGCTATTAAAAGAAATTGATCAGAAGTGATTTAATCAATTCGTACAAAGAAATTATCAAATCGATTGTCATTTTTAAACGTTACTTGTAATCAGCATTGTTAGATGGAGAGAAGCTGAATCATTTGACAAATTCATCTTTTAAATTAAAAGACTTCGTTTAAAGGAAATTACTTGAAAGATGTATTTCGTAACTGGAGAGGCAGCTTTGGGTCAGGTTTCAATTAATCTCTGCAAATGAGGCAGAAACACGTTTCAATCCCCTAATTTGGGGTTGTATGATAGGGTTATCAGACCCCAGTGATCTTCAATGTTTGAAAAATGCAGCTGATTTAGTTTATGAACAGAAAAATAAATCTATAAACTTTTACATATTCTTTTAGTTGGCTCTAAATTTCTGATCTGTGAGTTGATCGATTAAGCAATTGATTAGTTAATGATTACGGTAAAAAAACATATAATTGTCAAAGATCGTGATTGATTTAATTGACGGATAGAACTAATCGTTAATCACCGGTTGAGAAGGTTAATCTGTAATAATCAATCACTGACTTCAATCACTAATTGATAGTTTTCAATTGAAGTAATTAAAATTATACTTGATACATGCGTTGTGTAAATTACAGGGTACAAAATTATTTTAAACACATTTTTTACTGGAATCAATTTTTAAATTATATGGAGAATCTCAGCAAATATATTTTTCAGTGGGAATACGTTTATTTATAACATTCTTATATTTTTATTTAATTTTTCAAGTGCCACACTGTTTGCAACATTGACATAATATAATTAGTTAAATTTAAACTATAAATTTTAACAGTAAATTTTAAGTTTAAATTTGTTGAGCTAACAAAAGGAGAGTATATTATATGCTATAAATACGTTTGAATTACAATAATAAATTATTAAGCCAATCGATAACTAAATAACTAATCGTAAATTCAGTTGACGATTAAACTACTTTAATTGTTAATTGCAATTACACGTCGTTCCAAAAAACTGCACCTATTCGTTAATTGCGATTAATAATGAAATACTGCAATCGTGAGCGTCAATCGTCAATTGAATTAAATATTGTCCGACATTACACCGATACGTAAAACGCTTGAACATTTCGAGACGTCGATTTCAATGATAAAACAAGGGGTGAACTTTTACAAATATTATCACCGTTGTTCGCCGTTTTACCCGACATTATTAATATTTCCTTAATGATTTTCGATTAACGAGTATTTCGAGTGAAACGCATTTTCATTATTAATCGATACAGTCCGTCCCCAACAGCGTCAATATTTTCAACAACGGACTTTTAATTGTCCGCAAGTCGCCACGGTATATTGCGTTGCATTGTGCCCGGCTGAAAGAAAACGTGTCACGTGGCCGGCGCGAAATTAATATTTTCTATTTTCCCGTACAATGCGTTCCTTCTGTTCCCTATAATCGAGCTCTTGCATATTTTCTCGGCGACCATACACGCGCGACTAAGGGCACGACAAATAGAAAAAAAACGTAACGAAAGATGGGAAAATATGAAATGTAGGAAAAAGGTTGCTCGTAAAGACGCGTTTACATCGTTGGATTGTATTGCGGGGCCATGTACAAATGACACTCATTTGTACCGATAGGGATCGGTGGTGGTGTTGCAAAAAGCGCGAGGCTTAATGACCGAGATGCGCCTACACGATATCTCGTTATAGATCCGTCAGCGATATTGAGCGTGGCTCAACAATGCGTTCATGTCGGAATTAAAAATGCAATATGCTAGGTGTCGTTCGTTTAATCGACTTGTTCCTCGTTGCAACGCGAAACTGGAAAATAGAAAACAACCTACTTCATCCTCTTGAATGTCGGGACGATATTACGTTACTTGATCCTCTGTTCCTGATTTAGGTCGCTCTTGCAATTTTCGCGTCGATGAGATTCTTCCTACCTCGATTCATTTTTACTGTTCGATTTATTTTTGTTATTGGGATTCGATTAAAGACTTTGTAACATCTTTTGGGAGTCGAACGTGACTCTGTTCCGCCCTAGAACCCCCAGCGCAGGAAAATATCGAGACGCATACAAATGACTGGAGACTACATAATAAATTATGGACTTGTACAAATTACGTACAGATAAAGTATGCTTACTTATACAAATTATATTAATTTTTGTAGGATAAATGTTCACTTTATTAAACCAGTAATATTTACTTTCTTATATCGTTAATCTTCACAAACACAGTATGTGTTTCATCAAAATTTGTTTAAAAAATAGAATTTTTGAAAGTAGTTATATATGAAAGAGCAAAAAGGCGTATCGAAAGGTTATCATGCACGGTTTCAGCAAAGATTAACGCGATGATTGTTGAACAGCGTTTGGGTTCGAATTGGCGCAAATATCCAGCGATTTAGCGATTCGCGCGGGCAAAGCCGATGATGTAAGCCGAAGATGATAATTAGCAGGATAATTCAAATGATTGCATAGACCGTGTTAATTATACGTTGGTTGATATCGCGGTACGCAGTACCGTGTATTATCCGATTTATCGTCGGCGAACATTTAGACGAATCCGCGCTGTTGTGCACGCTGCATAATGCATCGCTTTGCGGCGTGTTACGAGCTTTGTGGTTGAACGTGCTGATGCACGGTTGACTGTAATCTTGTTAGAAAAATCGTGGCCTCTACATTGTCTCGAATCTTTCAGCGATAAATCTTTCGTGCTGGTGTAGCCCCGCATATGGGATAGCAGGGAGCAAGATTTATGATTTACTAATGGGTTTCGAAGTCGCGGTGATCTATGGTTACGTTAGTTGTATGGAGTAGCTGTTTAATTCCATTGTCTGGGAACGTTGCTTGTTTGCATGATTAAAACTTAGCCTTTGATACTGTTTCCCTTTTTCTGGGTACACTTGAGAAAATAATTATTCGATGCACGAACTTTTTTCGTATTTGAAAAGTTTCACGGTTTTTGTGGCTATTTGGAGGCATGGGAATGTGGGGACGCAGAGATTTGTGGGTATGGTGGTTTGAGAATTAGGGAATTTGGGAATGTGAATAGGGATTTGGAGAAATGAGAGTTTGGAGACATGAGGATTTGGGAATTAGAGATTTGAAATATGAGGATTTGGGAAAATATGAATTTGGAAGGATAGGAATTTGGAAACATAGGGATTTGGGCATGTAGAAATTTAGGCAAATAGGAAGTTGGGATGCAGAGATTTGGGCATATAGGGACTTGTGGACTAGAGGATTTGGGGATGTAGAAATTAGGAATATGAGGATTTGGAGATATAGATTTGGGGATATGTGGATTTGGGACTATAGGAATTTGGAAATATAGGGATTGGGGGATATAGAAATTTCAATATGTGGAAATTTGGGCATATGTGGATTTGGGACTATAGGAATTTGGAAATATAGGGATTTGGGGATACAGAGATTTGGGCATATAGGGACTTGGGGATGTAGAAATTTGGGGATATGTGGATTTGGGACTATAGGAATTAGGAAATATAGGGATTGGGGGATATAGAGATTTCAATATGTAGAAATTTGGGTATATGTGGATTTGGGACTATAGGAATTTAGAAATAGAGATTTGGAGAATATTTGGAAATATAGAGATTTAGGGATGAAGAAATTTGAGGACGTAGAAATTTGGGAATATAGGGATTTGAGAATTAATTTAGGGACATGGAGTATCGGGATCTAGGAATCTGCAGATGAGTGATATAGGAATCATTGAATCTTTACATACGTCCCTAAATGACACATATGCGTCCCCATATGACAGTATAGATTAATGACCAACCGTATATTTTCAATTGCATCCACATCTCCCAGAATCCACTCCAAAAACAACTACCCAAAACCAAAAATTTACTTTAACTTACCCAAAAACTTCCGCTACCTAAAATGCATAAAATCTCAAACTCTTCATTAGAAGATCCCATATCATCAATCTTTAGCCTCCGAAACATTCCAAAGTATTCTCAGGCGAAAAATCAAGAAGTTCCCGTCAAAATGAACAACCACAAAGGTCGTAGAAATGTTTCTCGAGAAAGGGGTGGAAAAAAGAAAAGGAAGACAGTGACGTCGCGACGTGGCAGAAGGAGTTGAAAAATGTCAGCCGGTAAATTGGAAGGGGGTCGAGTACGGCAGCCCCGACGTCAAATAAACATGCCAGGAGTCGCAATTTCGAATATTAGAAGGTCCCGCAGGGTAGGTGCATCCCGCGTCAGGGCACGTGAGCTACGGTGATGATGTTTGACCGCAGGACGCATCAGGGACTCAGTTGCATGGCCGATGCAATTGCAAATGCCGACCGCAGAGCAAATGGGCACTGGCTGGATGGAATGAAGGATTCTCGTCGGAGAAATCGAGTGTCGGTTTGTTGGCGTTTCCGAGGCACAGAAATGGCCGACGCCTCGTAGGATTTTCCACGGTTCTTGGAGGCGAACCGTATTTCCTCGTGTTTCGTTTTAGAAACGTGGTCGTTACGAAATGTTGATGAAATCGTTGATCGTCGTTGCGGTTCGTGGTGGGCACAATTTAATGGCCGCCTTTAAAGGACACCTCGAACGATGTTTCTTTTTTCCGTGACGCGCTAATAACTAAAGCGTTGCGCAATCGAGACGGGATTCGCGTATGGTAAATGGAACATCTGGCATTGTTCCGCGACGATAAAACAAATTACCGGACTACCATTTGAATTATGTAACTTTCTGTCGCATCAGAAATGCATTACTATTTGTTTTTTGATGCGGTGATCAGGTTCGCGGAGGAAAAGCGTCGTACACTCGGGTGTAGGCTTCTATAATCGAACACATGTAGAAAGATTTTTAAACACACATTTCGTATATTCAAATTTCTAGATACTTAAGTATTCGATTTTTTTATTTTTCACATTTACAAGTTTTTAAAAATAATTTCGAAATCAATCATTTCTAGCTTCTGAATATATGAATTCATATGGAATCCCTGGAATTCGATGTTCTTAGAACTGTAAGATTCTAGATATACAAATCCCTGGGTTTCTACGTTCATAGATCTCTAGATTGCCATCCTATGCCTCCAAATTTCTAGATTCCATATCCCTAGATGGTCAAATCTTTAGACCTTTAAATCACATCCTTTCAAATTTTCAAAGGAATTTTTAAATTCCTGCATACCTGAATTACTACATTCCCAAATATCTATCTATAAATTTCTAGTCCACCAAATTTCTATATTCGCAAATTTACAGATTCCAAGTCCCCAGATCCCCAAATTCCTGCAGCTCTAAATTGCTACATCCTCAGATCCCTACATCCCCAAATCCCTACATTTCCAAATTCCTACATACCTATATCACTACATTCCCAAATCCCTATATCCCCAAATCCCTATGTCCCCAAATTCCTATATCCCCAAATCCCTATATCCCCAAATCCCTATATCCCCAAATTCCTATATCCCCAAATCCCTGTATCCTCAAATCTTTATATCCCGAAATCCCTATATCCCCAAATCCCCAAATCCCTACATTTCCAAATTCCTACATACCTATATCACTACATCCCTAAATCCCTATATCCCCAAATCCCTATGTCCCCAAATTCCTATATCCCCAAATCCCTATATCTCCAAATCCCTATATCCCTAAATCCCTATATCCCCAAATCCCTGTATCCTCAAATCTTTATATCCCGAAATCCCTATATCCCCAAATCCCTACATCCCCAAATTCCTATATCCCCAAATCCCTATATCCCCAAATCCCTATATCCCCAAATTCCTATATCCCCAAATCCCTATATCCCCAAATCCCTATATCCCCAAATCCCTATATCCCCAAATCCCCAAATCCCTATATCCCCAAATCCCCAAATCCCTATATCCCCAAATCCCTATATCCCCAAATCCTTATATGCCCAAATCCCTATATCCCCAAATCCCTATATCCCTAAATCCCTATATCCCGAAATCCCTATATCCCCATATCCCCAAATCCCTATATCCCCAAATTCCTATATCTCCAAATCCCAAAATCTCAAAATCCTTATGTCATTATAAAGCGCTCACGCAATTTGAAGGCACGAAATTGACGAGAATCGATATCGAACGAGTACCCATCGATCGACAGAACGAAATAATCGTGGCCGCGGAAAGGGCATATTACAGCGGCACCTAATTTAACGAACGCGAAATGCAGACGTGGCGGAAACATTTTCTCCGCGTAAAGTTTCCTTTAGAGGAACCGGTGCTTAAGTGGGTTCCGTGTTCGATCGCATGCAAATTAGATTTGGCGAATTGCAACTCGCGAGCACGGTTCGCTGCCGCTCGATTCCCTCGAACGCTTCGGGGGTTGCTCGTACAAGAAGAGAAAAAAAGAGAAGAAAACACGAAAAGAAGAAGGAAAACTCGTAGATCCGTGGCAGGTAAGAGCAAATCAATTTTCCACGACACGAACCGCGCGTTACACCCGTCCATTGTGTTACATTATTACAAACTCGTAGCACATTTCTATCGGAGATACTTATCGCGTCGTTCCTCGACTGCCTATCGACTCGTTCCTTCGACCGTTTGTTCTCTCGACTATTTTTCCCCTTCGATCGTCGATAGTGCACGTGGCCGAGATTACAGGGTTCGCAACCCTTGCAGACTCGATTCGACGACACGTTCGAAGATTACTTAAAATGGCCCTTGTGCTCAGAATTAATTCACATTAACAATTTATTGATGAACTTATCCACTCATCGTTAGAAGCATCATAGTGTATTATGAGTTTCAATATTATGTTACAAGTGCACTAGCAATAAAGTTTATGAGCATAATTTTTATGTACGGTCAACTACATATATATTCCATATTTGAAAGGTCGTTTTATAAATATAGGTATTTTAGATATACTTGTTTAAATTGAAGATTCATTTAATATATATATTTCTTGAATTCTATGTATTCATTTAATATATCATTCAATGTATATTGTTAGTATGAACAATAGCAAGTAGTAATGCCTGTTTGTTACCATAGCCACACTTTATGGCTGTCACATTGTAACATGAACGAAATTTGTTCTTGTAAAAGGGTTTGTCAGCAGGATTTGTACAATCTGCAATAAAAGAATTTTACTATTTCAAACTGCATTTTCATACATTCCATCGAAGTCTAAGAAATTCCAATATTCTAACAGGGATGAAGAAGAGCTGATTTAGAAACAGTAAGAGTATTACCACGCTGTCCCGCTAGATGTCATCGCGCAGAGGACAATGGCTCCGTACGGAAGACACCTCGTGATCCATTTAAATTATAACGTTGAACATTGTAGAGGCGAGCAAGCAAACACGAGGGCTCCGGGATCATTCAGATAGTATCGATAAATTCAAAGCCGACCAGAGGGTTCAGCGTTCGAAATGCCAGATCCATTTCGCGCCAGCTCGATCATCCCGTAGGGCACCGTTGAGGATGTTACTATCCCGAAGAGGGGAAGTGTCTCCTCTCTCTCTTTTCTCTGTCGTCGCACAGATTGCTCGTAGTTTCGATCGTGAAATAGCGTGCGGAAGGGTCGAAAGAAGGGGGCATGTAACGTGCCGACGACGTCCCGACGATGACTGGTGCATCCTTGCGTCTCGACGCGAACGAGAGACGCGTGATTCTCAGAAAAGGCCGGGGCCCCGACCGTCCGATAGAGTCATCACGTGTCGGCGCTAGGATAGTGCTTTTATTGTAACATATCGAACGTGGATACCAGTTGGGGGCCAGCCACGAAGAACAGAGAGGTTTCCGGGCACGTTCTTTCAGGCCAGCAGCCACGAAGAGAAACGAATTGCGGGGCTAGTTGTCCTGTATCGCAGCGGGGAGCCTGAATGCACGGTGTATGATTGATCTGACACGTAGTCGGGGCACCGTGGCCACGTACCACGTACCTGGGCACCACGAGACGACCGCAACCCCTGCATCTCCTTTTGTTCACGCAGCTTGTCCGTATCGCCAACTTGCGATACCGAACTGCAAATCTTATGTTGATAGAACTGATATAGTAACTACATAGTCAACTTGCCGTTACTATTGGGAGGTTTGACATGGAGTTACCTTATGCCGCTGTGGCAGTCTACCAATGATTTAGGCCTAGGTTATGTCGAGGTGTTGGCATAACTGTACTGCACTGAAGTAAATTTAGCAAAGGTAAGTATTCAAAAAGTCGTGGAGAGTTTAATATTTTGTGGTTGGGGACTTTGGAACGTTGACAATTTGGAATGATGAAATTATAGAATTTTGGGTATTGTTAATACTACAAAGGGATATAGGACTTTGGAGTGATGGAAGTTTGGAACTTTGAAGTTTTGAGATATGAAGATAGAAGATTTGAAAAGGATGCAAATGATTAATCGTTTAGTGGGTGCTCGCTTAATGCACGATAGGAACGCCCCTCGCCAAAACGCACTATTTACGCATGCGCGTGTACCCCACTAGTGTCTAGCACATCACGTGCAACCAATGAACAGTAGTTTTATCGGAAAGACGTGCATACGATTGGCTCTCATTTAATGCATAAGAAATTTCGACGTCTCAAACAAATGTGTACTATGTGTCAATGTAGCTTGAGTTTAAAGTCTATAAAGTATAGTACCCTGAAAATTACAAATAGGTACCAAATACCTACGTTCTCCCTACAAGCACATTAAAAGAAGAGATCTTGACTAGTATATTGATTCCGAATTTGGAAAGAGAGTATGAAATAATGAGTGAAAGTATTTCCACGGTTCTTGGCGATCGTTTAATAACGTTGACAGTCGAAATTGGTTTCATCCCGCTCGCTAATGTCGGCCTCGGCGAGTTGCAATTGCGTCCGTTCGTTTTGATGAGTCTCGTGGCCACGGTGGAACGATAAAAACGCGAAACGTGTTAATTAGAAAAATTACGAAACGTGACGCGACACGCGGTGTTCTCGGTAACGCGAGGCTGGCCCTCGCGCGAGCAAACGCATTATCGTAAGCACGAGATTGCGTGTTTCAATTATGAGAGGGTTCGCTCCAAGGTATATTGGGATTGTGTATCCGTCCTTCTCGTCCCGCGTTATCTTCTTTGGTCCATACAGGGAGAATCGCTTCATCATAATCGGTCATCCAACGTTTTTCTACAGAGCGTGCCCCCCGCTGTCTCTACGCCCGGATATCTTAGCATCGAAATGCCGCGCTGACAGACAAAGAATTTGATATCGTGATTAGCTCGTTACGGTATTGTGCGTTAACGCGTTGCCACGAACCTCGGCCCACGATTGTTGTTTCGCTCGAAACGCAGCCGAACAGGCACCGGCGCCGCTTAGAAGATGCCGAGTAATTGATTTTCAACCGTGTATGCAAATAGGGGATGAAAGGTGTGTCGAATTTTATGTTCGATCGCTCGATTCTCTTTTTATGGCTGTGTCGAGAGAAGACAATGTAATTAACGCAACTTATTGTTAGCCCAAAATACATTTCGCTCGTACACGATGTTCCATACACACTCCATAACTCTATCGACACCCAATGTCGAATTGGAAAATTTTGGGATTATGTTGAGATCTGGAAATTTTAGAATTGGGCATTTGAGCATCTGGAATTTTAAAAACTTGGAAGTTTGCTAATCTAGAAATTCGAAAATTACAATTGTGTTAAGTTTACCTTATGTCGGTGTACCAAAGCTTGCACACTTCTCTCACATTTGTAAGAATAAGCGTTCCATCGTTTTGAACAGCAGTAAAATGTCCATATGGAAATTAAGATTTCGGATATGAAAGAGAGGTTCCCAAGCATTTATCAGATAAAGGTCAGAGTTTTAGACGCATATGCCTTGTTTGTCGAGAAGAGGCACGAAGAAGTTTCTTGGCAGGACTATCGGATAGATCGTTTCAGAGATTCTTGAAGTGTTCGAAGGTGTTACTGGAACTCAAACTGTGCACTCTTTTATTTGCCGTTCGAATCCCTCCTTTCGACAGGGGTGCAGCCACCCCGTTGCTGAACCATGGCCTCATTACCAAAGCAAATATTTTATAGACGAGCCCTCGGTGACGGTTCGAGGAAGAAGCCCTGAAGGAGACGAGATGCTGCCGGAATCGATGTAAAAAAAGGCCTCGAATAAAGCGCGAGTTCCTTTTTCCTGTCTTCCAATCTCTGTCTCCGACCATCATCCCCGCTCGCGATTCCGTAGGCAGCCGAGCGACAGGGGGAGAAAAATAAAAAAGAATCTCTTTTCACTGGCTCTTCCCGATTTACCTTTCAACTCGCTTGTTTTATATCCACCGTCGACCCCTTCTTGTCCTCTCGGCTCGTCGATATTCCGAGGTGAGACGATCGCCGTTAAAAATTAGATAGGTCGTGGCCTCTCTCTTCCCTCGACTCTCGTTTGTTTCTTTGCTTCGTGAAACGAGAAAAATGGAAACGAGAACTGTGGGGACGGAATGAATATTCTTCCCCTTTTAAACGCGAAGTCTTGCGCGCCGGGGGTTGATATTACTCAGGAAATTTCAGGATAGATTATTTCTTTGTTTATGCACTTTAGGAGTATAGGGACTTTGGAATTTGGAGATATGTGAGTGTGGAAATTTAGAGATTTGGGGATTTGGGGATTTGGGATTTGGAGATTTGGAGATTTGGAGATTTGGAAAATTGGAGATTTGGAGATTTTGACATTTGAGGATTTGGAGATTTAGAAATTTGGAAATTTGGAAATTTGGAAATTTGAAGATTTAAAGATTTGGGGAATAGGGGATTAGGAGATTTTGGCATTTGGAGATTTGGGAATTTGGGGATTTGGAGATTTGGAAATTTGGAGATTTACAGATTTGGGGTTTTGGGAATTTGGATATTTGGAGATTTGGAGATTTGGAAAATTGGAGATTTGAAGATTTAGACATTTGAGGATTTGGAGATTTGGAGATTTAGAGATTTGGAAATTTGGAAATTTTAAGATTTAAAGATTTGGGGAATAGGGGATTAGGAGATTTTGGCATTTGGAGATTTGGGAATTTGGAAATTTGGAGATTTACAGATTTGGGGTTTTGGGAATTTGGAGATTTGAAAATTTGGAAATTTGGAAATTTGGAGATTTGGAAATTTGGACATTTGAGGACTTAGAGATTTGAAGATTAGGGCATTTGGGGATTTGGGAATTCATAAACACAAGATGCTAGAAATTTTTAGTTCTGGGATTTAGGGAGATTTGGAATTTAAGAGTTTAGGAATCTAGGGACATAGATGCAATCAGGGTATTTAGGGATTTGGAGATCCAGAGATGTGGAAAACTAATGATCTAACGACCTAGGAATTTACGAACAGTAGGAAGTTAGGAATTTGTTAGTTTAGAAATTTGGTAATGTATAAATTTGAGTATATAGGAATTAAGGAACTTGGAAAATTTGAGAATTTAAATCTGAAAAGCTTGTAAGCTAGAAAATAATGTATACGTTCATGAATTTGGAAAGTTAAAAATTTGGGTATATGAAGAATTTCGAAATTTGTAAATATGAGAAATAGAACATTCGCAAATTTAATATGTGCCATTCTCCACATATCACCAATTCCTCTAGCAATTTGTGACTTACACATTATTGTACCTCTCTAATTACTTGTTTTACTACACATGTCCTTTCTTTCTTGTTCCTTTCTTCCCTCTCCCTTACGGTTAACATGTTTTCGTCCTAATTAAACGTGATTACCAAATACAATTGACAGCATCTAAGTCGAAACATTTTGCTAACCTTCAGCATCATGGTTCAAAGAGGAAAGTATCCCCCGACGTATATGATGCACGACGTTCGATCGCCTATTTCCATAATACGCTTAAATTGATCCTTTGGGCGACGCTACGGTGGCATTGGCGCAGTGTATCCTTTAGTATTCGATTGAATCGTCAATTTGTCTAGCATTATCCAGGACGTAAGGAAAGGATGGGAGATCGTGGAGGGACGTTAGGCCAGGACGATCGTGATGGGCGACGGGGGGAAGGAAAGTCGAAGGCGGACCTAGCGTCTCCAAAGGATTTCGTGTATTTAGGATAACAAGCTGCTCCGCCCCTGAATTGGTATGCAGAGACCCACGAGTAACTCCTTTATATTGACATATCGTGGAACGTGATCCAAATACATGCGACATTATACCGAATTGCGAACAAAGCTGGTGGCGGTGCCGGTGCAACGGCAGCAGCCTCGTCAAATTGTCCATGAATAGAAAACAAATCGTCCGTAAGGCAAATTCCTGCCCTCGAATCGATTACGAATGCCAGTCGATAAAGCCGACGTCGATTTACTCCTCTATGTACATTGCCGTACACTGTACATAAGTAGCGGACGCTTAGAAAATCTGCCTGCGTCTGCACGTTTCAAATTTCCCGCCATGTACTCTGCAAACACTCTTCTATCGAACTTTTGCAAGTTTCTGCTGTATACTGCATTTTTAACTTTTAACAAGGGTTTCTACGATGATACGTGTTTTCAAAGTCCATCTTGATGAAGTTTATTCTTGTTGGGGCAAATTTTATTTTGGTGCAAAGTCTGCATTTCTGCAGTTAAATAAACTGCACATTTTATTCAATACATAATTATTTAGTCCCTTATTTAGGGACAGGTTTTATGGATTGCATACAATTTACAGCACATTTTTTCATAATTATATTTATTAAATATAAGTATTTTCTAACCTAGAATTTTCTGACTTTTTCAGAAATAATCACATCTTGAAATGATTTTAACCTAACGTAATTTGTTAACCTAACAGTAAATAAATCAGTATAAGAGATAATTAATGATGCTTTAACAGACGCACTACATGAATATTCAATAAGCTAAATCACATAAAGAACAAAAGTAGAGATGATAAATTAGTTATGGATATTTCAAACGAAACGAGCAGGGGAAAGTGATACCGATAGGTCACGAGACAGAGCAGGGCTGAAAAAATAATAATAGGAAACGAAGGTCCCTTTCCGCGATCCTATACCGGCCAAATAATAAAGTAACCGAAGATGGATATCCGTTTCAAATATTCACGCCCTTTTCGCGCCGCGGCGTGAAATTGATGCGTTTAGGAACCCCTTTACTGGTAGGCGGACAGTTACGCGGACATAAATATTGCCAAGAGCCCTGCTGACCACATGGCACAGATACGGCCCTGAATAATGTGCGTGGATGCGTACGTGTCCACAGGCAAAACGAAAGATTAACAATAGGCGAAACTTTAGAACGTGGAATTAAGATAATGAAACTTTGAAATTAAAATAATGCATGTTTCTCGATGGTGTTTATCTGTATTTACGTTTTTGGAGGATCTTGATGACATCTTTTTGGATTTTGGGACTTTGGAAGTTGAGGAGATTGGTACTCTGGGACTTAGGTTAGTTTGAGACTTTGGGGATTTAGAGACCTTGAGACTTTTGAATTCAGAGAATTTGATATTTGGGAGAGCAGGAACTTTAGAGAGTTTGAGGTCTTTTTGGGACTTTGAAACATTGGAAATTTGGAATTGTGGAATTTTGGTAATTTGACAGTTTTGAATATTGGAAATTTGGAGTAATGGGACTTCCGAATATTGGATCTTGAGAACATTAGGACTTGGGAGTATTGGGACTTGGAAGTATTGGGTCTTGGAAATACTGGGACTTGAGAATATTGGGACTTGACAGTACTGGGACATCGGAGTATTTGCTACTTGAGAATATTGGGCCTTGGGAGTATTGGGACTTGAGAATATTGGTACTTGGAAATATTGGAACTTGGAAGTATTGGGACTTGGGAATATTGGGACTTGAGACTATTGGGACTTGGAAATATTGGGACTTGGAAGTATTGTGACTTGGGAATATTGGGACTTGGGAGTATTGGTACTTGGAAATATTGGGACTTGAGAATACTGGTACTTGGAAATATTGGGATTTAGAATGTTGGGACTTGGGAATATTGGAACTTGGAACATTGAAACTTGGGAATATTGGGATTTGGGAACATTGGGATTTCGAACGTTAGGACTTGGTAATGGGCTTGGAAAAATTGGGACTTTCTAATACTCAATCTTGGGAATACTAATACTTAGGAACATTAAAAATTTGGAACTATGGTACTATAAGACTTTCAACTTCCAAAATGGAAGTCTTGAAATGCGGATCTTTAAAACTCAAATACTCGGAAATGATAGACCATAACTAAAATTGTAATTTGTAATTTTGAAACTTCAACACTTTGGGACTCCAAAATGTCCTAATTTAGTAACCTTGATAACGTTCAAAGTTCCTATCTATCAAAATATTACACAAGAACGAATGAATCCCTAAAGTTCACCATTGACAACATTGGATTTGTATCCATAAACGTTTGAGAATCCCTGTCTTAAACGATTCCACGATTCTCGCAGACAAGTCACATTGCATCAGCGTGGATTTTAGGAACAATTGAAAACGTTTCGACGCGAGGAAAATCTGTACAATGGTAATACGAAGCGTCGCGTCGTGTTTACCTCGCCACGGTTACGTCGGGTCTTGCGAGGTAGGAAGCGATATTTGTTCAGGCATCCCGGTAGGAAATTCAAGGCGACTAAGGGATTATTCGCGGCACCCGTTGCGTGAATATATAATAGCCTGGCGTGTTTATGTATCCAGCTATGACAGGCACTTCCGTTTCCGTTGAGCGCTCTTGACTTCGTTTCGTTTCGGACCGCGTAAATGTGTTTACACCACACTGTCGTCTATCGTTCGTAGCAATCGACGAACATTTGTCATTCATACAACTATTTTGTTTATATAATTACACCAATTTTGATTCTTTTAATTTTATTTAAAAAAAGAATTATTATGTGTCTTCAGAACAATTTGTCATAAATTTTAACAATTTTTTAGATGTCTCTGTATAGGTGAATGTCAAGGTATTCGTTGACAATCGAATACATAATCTATAAATTCAGTTATATATCGTACTCTATAACTTAGGTTATGTGTAACATATAAGCTAACACTTAGGTTAAGTGTCATTACCTAGAAGATAGGTTATGTACCTAATTAGATAATCTAACACATCACTTGAAGTGAAAATACTTATTTAAATAATTCTACAAAATTCTATACTTTGACTGTCAAATGTGGAAATATGTGAAACGAATATGTGATATCGAAACATTATGTTACGAGTTCATAAAAATAATTGTATGGAATCTACACGGTAGTCCATCTGATTTGACACAAGTCATATATAATTCGAATTTAGAAAGATATTCATTAAAAGAAAAAGTACTATATATTGTAAATAAACGTGCATGTTAAATCGAGGAGGTTGAAACAACAGTATAATTGTATGTGTAGACATTTTAGTAATTGCTCAAAAATTTGGAAAAAAGACAAGTTCGACCACTCGAAACAGTAATAATTAACGTCCAGAGATTCGTCATAGTTCGGCAGTAATTTCAGCAATTATTTTCAAGCGGCTGTCCATTATAGAGCATCATTTATTTTTCATTTTCCTCTTACGGTCGGTCCTTCCGGCCATTTTCTTCACCAATTTATCAGTCCCTTCTCGTTCTCGTCCATTAACTTAATTAATTTTTCCCCTAATTAATCGTGCACCGCGAAACCAGCCAAGAAGTGTCGGATTAACGAACGTGTCCCGAAAAAAAAAATAAAATAGACGAAGTCTAGTCGTACGTATAGAAGAGCGGGAACGGGTGTTAATTGTTTCGTACACGAATACTGACGCGGGCCGAATGCCAACGGTTTGTACCGCCGCTAATCGCCATCTGTTCCGCCAAGTGACTCGACAACATTGCAATATTGTTAATTATTCAAATTTCACGCGGTAACGCCACGGTTCGTAGGAAGTTTGGTAAAGCTTATCGAGGCTGCGTTGCCAACACGAGCGTCCACCGTGCATCGGCCACCTTATCCTCCGATCGTTAATTGAATTTTACAAAGCGAATTCCGTTAGCCGTCGATATCACGAAAGATACACACCTCTTTCGAATCACTTCCTTCGCAATTTCAATTCATTATGCCGTTATCTGGAACTGAACGCGCCGCGTAATACCAGCAGTCGAGCCGTTTAAAAATTACAATTTCTAATCTGAATGAACATAAGTGGCTGAATTCTTGGAAAATTCTACACTACAGTACACAACATCTATCTCAATTCCAGGTAATGATTTACACTTACCGTTGCCTAGTCATTGCCGCCGCCGGGTTAAAGAAATCTCCTTCCTGTATCGCATTATACATCCGGTACGCAAATTTTCGAATTATTCACAAAAGTAATTAACACGTTCGATGCACAATAAGGGACGTGCTCGTTCGCTTGGCCGAAGGAAACGAGATGTAATAATATGGTAGACTCGCGTTATATTGCCACATTCATATGATTCACGGTAGTGGTACTTAAAATGCAAAATGTTGCTGTGAGGTATTTTCAGGTGTATTGGGTGCACTGTGTTAGAATGCGCCACATTTTTACATACTGGTACGTATATTGCAGTAGCTAATTTAGAAAGCATCGTATTAGCAAACGCACTGAATTGCGATAAAATGTACCGATACATTTTGATACAGTGCATGATACGTGAATTTGACAATTTTTTAATTTTTAAACTTGTATCTTCGAATTCAAACATTGTCAAGGTTTCAAACTTTTGAGTTTTCAAGTTTAAAAAATTTTTAATTTCCAAACCTATAAATTTCAGTATTGCCATATTTAAAATCCGAAGAATTTCGATATCCACAAGCTCCTAGAGTCCAAATCTCTGGATCCACAAATTCATATGCCATTAAATTTCTACACCCTCAAATTTCTACATTCTCATATTCCTAGATCCCCAAATCGGAAGATTTCCACACACCTATGTCCTCTTTCTACGTCCCCAAATCCATGGATTCACAAATTCCTACGTCTCCAATAGGTTCACAAATGCTACCAAATCCCCAAATTACTAAATTCTTAATCCTCTAAATGCCTAAATCACCAAATTCTTGAATCTCAAATCCCAAAATCCTTATCCCACCTTTCGACACTCTTCTCAAAACCTGAAATGCCATGTCAAACCCTCGACCTCCTCAAAAGTCCCTAAAGTTCAACAAGTAGATGACCCTTGTTGCTACATATTGGTCCCAGCAACATTATACTTAAATATTAGAGAAATCGTGACACAGTATCTACAACAAACGTTATCTTATCAGAACCATCCGATTGATCGTCGCACGAGCTCCAAGAACCGAAGCCGTCGATCATAGCACGAAGTTGGCCAGCAGCAACGATAGCAACCGCAACAGCAGCAACAGCAGCCCAGAAACAAGAGCTGGCACTTCACTCGGAGCGTATGGTATATCATTGGCCGGGCCTGGGCGGAGTACGGCGTGAAGTTGGCGCCGCCAGCGATAGATACCGCTAATTATCGATCGTAAATAACGTCGCACGGCAGCCCGATCCTATCGGTCCTTCGGCCGGTTTCAACCCCCTCCTATCCTCCACGGCCTTTCGATGATATAGGTGCCGCGTCGCCTCTAAAACGGGGTTGACCGAACCTCCGGGAACAGGTCCCTCTGGACTCTAACAGCGTTCTTACGGCGCGCTCGCTCGCAGGGTGGCTTGGATATATTACAAGCGGTGCTCGTGCACGGTTATTACAACGTGTACGCGGTTATAATTGCGGCCAACAGGCCCACCGGCTCGCAACCGTGTGATTTGTGCTCCCGCAACAGGCAAAACGGCTACCTCGTTCTACGGCGACACGTATATCCACGCTGAAACCCGTATCGATTCGTGCAGATAAAGATGGTGCTGCTCTTTTTGCAGGAAATCAGAGCTTCGTTCAGGATCGAGAGCGGGCAATCGCTAGGGCGCGGCGCATGATGGACTAGTGACGGACGCTCGAGGGCATTGGTACATTCGGTTTGGAAATTTCAGTGAAAATTTTCAATTTGCTGATTTCGTTATATGACGGAGTGGTTCTTCCCACATTCAAGTCTCTGAACTCTCAAATTTCTCACTTTTCTAATTTCCTATATCTTCCTCAAACTCTATAACTTAACCCACTATGACCTATTTGCCAGGTGCGTCAGTCAGAACTAACTAGCTACAATATTAAAACAGACAAAGAATGTTGAAATGTTTTGACAACATGGTATCATGCAATCGTTGACTATGCAAATTATAATTGGACTTGAACTCCAAATTGAAGCATATTCAAAATTTGAGTAAAATTGATCCCAACTGAAGTACCACTGCGTCACAAGTCAGATTCGTCAAAATAGTGCAAGGGCCTCAACCTTGCAAACACTAAACTGTAACTTCTCAAATTCTTCAAACTCCCTTATTTTTAAAACTTAAAAGATCACCAAGGATCCAAAGGGGACACGGATATCGATAAGTTTCATAGCCGGGTAGTTGACCTGTCCACGGACCTGAAAGCCTAGGTGTAAATACCTAAAGCTACTACCTGGAACGGGTCACACCTGGTGCAAATTGTCTTTTGGCGATATCTGATAGACTCCCTGGTCCATTGGTCTTGGCGAACGCATTCGGCGCAGATTTCAGACGGAGATTTCATAAAATCTAATCTGATCGCACGCCAGAGGAGACAGATTGAAAGAGAGCGCGCGTTGTTTCCTGCCGTTTAATCCTACTGATTGCTCCGTAGCGGTTTAATTTGCGAACTACGCTTCTAGGCGGCCGAGAGGTAGCCAGCGGGGAATGCGGTATCGATTTTTCAGCCGATACCGTTTCATGGTAGTTTCTTTGACCGCGTTCAAAGGACAACCTCGTCGAAGTTCGATGAACTTAAATGGAAACGTTGCTCGGTTTCGATACCACACTTTGGTTGATCTTTAATTACTCCGACTCCAGATATCGATCCGTATAGCGAGCGATATACACGAACGCAATTATTCCAACGAGTTCTAACGAGCTAGGAAAGCCCGGTGTTTTGATCGCGCGAAACCAGATCCGCCTTATCGTTTGTCAAAGATCAAAAAACCGCTTCGCGCCTGTTCGACCGCGAATTCGCTTTGAGACCGCTCTAACGACAATTCTCCCTACTTAATGCCGACGACTGGGAGTCTGTGCTGCAGTTGACACCTTTCCGGCAACGATATTTCCTTACGTTGCCCACCCATCGCCTTATAAACGGAGGAAGTGGCAGTTTCTCTGTCGCGAAAGAGCTGCTCGTGTAAAGGGGGTTGTAACATGGCGCAGGGTAATTCGGGCCCTATCATGCGGGGGCGATATCGCGTTACTACAGCCGGCTTTGATCTCGCGACACTTACAATTTTCCCGACTGGCGATACACCCTTATTTCGCATCGCGCCACGCGAGTCCTAATGAGAGGCTATGTTCTCTGCACCCAGCACCGTCTCCTGCCCCCGTTACCGGGGGCCACCCGGTAATCACAAGGCATGATGGCTCGTTCCTGGTGCTGTGTAACCCGCCACCCCAACTACCGACCACCACCGCTCATCTCTGTCGCTCTCTGCACCCGACTGCCGACCCCCAACGACGAACAACGCGCACACCGCTCCTCGCCATTACGCCGTGTGAAATGCTAATACGACGAAACTGGCTCGCGTTTACCTTGTCAGCTGATAGCACCATAATTCTAAACTAAGACTATCTCACATTCGGAAAGATTCAATATTTCTGAAGAACATTGCTAATGCTAATTTAATTCTTGATCCATCTCCTGACATCCCTAAAAATCCATAAAAATCAACTAGTAGAAGTCTTCTCGCTGTCGTATTTACCTAAATATAAGAGATGTATTCTTGAATGGTTCGATTAACCGAGTAAAATGATCCGAGAATCCGTCGAACGTCATCGATGTCAGAAATGTAATACTGCAATCGAAGGATTCACTATCGTTTCTGGCGACGCGGAACATCACCATGGCACACGTGGCGAAGCCGTAGCTCGAAGCTCCGGTGTAAATACAATAACCCTTTATTTGTTCCCCTTTCCTCACGAGGCTGGCCGTGATTCAACAATACTCGACGTGTAGGCGGCAAACATTCGCCGCCTCGTCGAGCCACTCGGCCTCAGGCGATTTTCGCGAAATTCACCAACGAATCCACCTTATCGACGATTCGGGGATGAACGACCGGATCGTGCCGGGTGAGACTCGTACGCGTGGGCCACGTCGGGATGAACGAAGAGGGAAAAGCTTGTCGAGCATCCGCCCGTGCTGGAAGCAAGTGTGACGCGTGATGAGGTTCCAGGAAAGTTTCGGGATGAAGCCGAGAGAAAGGAAGGAAGGGAGACCGAATGGGAGCGTGAGCGTTGTTGGACACACAGAGTAAACACTTCAGGAGATTGCCGTTTCTGCGTTGCAACCTTCCACCACCTTCCACCCTGACGGAAATCCTTACTTTGCTCGAAATCCGTAATCTTCCTGAAGGGCGCGGATTAATTCTCTGGACTTGTCACGCGGCGCACCATGAAAGTAATCGCATGGTCTCCGTAGTTACTTTAATCAAAAATTCTTTCATCTTTTTATATATGCATTTTGTCGTCATTTGAGATTCATAACGAAAAACATTAATAATAGAATCTGAGGATATATGGTGCATTTGGATGTAGAGTTGCATGAATTTGGTTGTTGATGAATAATGAAAAACATGTTTGCTTGACATGTGATTGAAGTTGAGTACATGTGTTGGACCTGCGTAACCAAGTTATTGTATGCATTTAGTTATTATTGTTGTTATTCATGAAAAACATGTTTGCTTGACATGTGATTGAAGTTGAGTACATGTGTTGGACCTGCGTAACCAAGTTATTGTATGCATTTAGTTATTATTGTTGTTATTCATGAAAAACATGTTTGCTTGACATGTGATTAAATTTGAGTACATGCGTTGGACCATAACCAAATTATTGCATGGATTTAGTTGTTATTGTAATAAACAATGAAAAACATTGACTGCTTGACATGTTATTGAATTTGGATACATGTATTGGACCTGCATAACCAAATTATTGCATGGATTTAATTCTTACTGTGATAAATAATGGAAAACATTGACAGTCCAATATGATGAATTTGAACCTGAGGTTTGATAGAGTGTCAACATACGAAGTCAATAACCTTGTAAGTCAACACAGCATCAATTGAACAGTGATCAAAAACAAAATACGACAAAGGCAATAAAAATGAAATGTCATGTAACAACTGTCATTAATAATGTTGAGTGACAAGAGAGGTTAAAAGTTCAGTTTGGTTGCAACAATATCTAAGTTTTCGGGATGTATATTCGAGAGTGAACGAAAGTTCGGTTTCGTGCAGGTGGAATGCTAAGAACTCGTTTGGATATATCGTTAGCCTCCGTGCTGATTCTGCGCTTCACGAACCGCCGGGGGAGGGTCCTGAAGGAGCAATTAAGCCTGAAGTGTTTCCTGCAAGGTGTGACTCGTAGAAACGGACAGACGGGAACGAGAACGCCAGCCACCTGACACGAGAGACGACTTCTCTCGCACGTCAAACGGTAGTAATTCAACTTTTATTCGAGGAGGATGCAATATATTCATCGATGGGACGGCTAGAGGCCGGCAACCGATGCTCCTCGACGCCATCATCAAACTTCGAACCGTAATTTCACGCGATACTCTGTTCCGGGCAACATGGCGAATGTATAATGTTGCAACGTCAGAATAAATGAGAAAGGAAATTACAATTTAACTTGTTACACTTACCGTTATGTATGCATATTCACGTATATGACGTGAGTATTCGTCTATTAATTTACTTACGATGAATAAACTAAACGGAGGATAAATCGAGGACTAACATTAATTGAATATACGTGTTTATTGAAACACCTTGTAAATATTTACACCCACATATTGTATGCAATAATTATACGCGTACTGATCGTTCTATACCGTTAGACTAGTACCTTTAACACAAAATAAATAAGATTAATCGCATTGATTAATTAAGAGAACCCTTCCAGAGGAACAAAAAACTTTCCACTTCGTAGGAAAATAAAGCAAATTCATTGCTCCTTGGCTTGACGCGCAAAAAAGGTGTAACTTATAATTAGAAGAAAGGAAACGAGTATAAAAGACGTATTCATGAAGATACATAAAAGAATTTATTTAAGTGCACGCTTATATTACAGCTGACCTTATACGGGTTCAATTTTTACGATCTCTTTGTGCTTATATATTTACACCGCGTATAACTAGTATTTACGGAGAACGAAGTCTTTCATACTTCGTGGAACATCAAGGATGAATCCGGGAATCGCTGAAATCGTTGCACACCGAAGTAACATGACTCACAAGAAGCAGCCAGTTTTTTTTTCGAAGAGGAAGGAGCAGTTTTAACGAAGCGCGCCAAGATTGTTTCCTTCGGTCTCTTCTCACATATTTTACGGGCCACGGTTCTCCCCATTGTATGGATCTTCAGTTTTCCAGTAGAACGTCCAGCTATCGTGAGAAATCCAAGTCGCAACCGGGCTACGCTTTGTATCAGCGATTTCCTTGAGACGATGGTCACGCCGGATAATAAAACAAAACGTGTTCTTTCGAAAGGGAGAGGAAGGAAAGGAAGATCCTCTGACTTTGCCACCATTTTAGTTTCGCGACCGCTCATAACCTCCGATGACGGCTGAATTCGGACTTCAATATTTCTTACTGTTTTGTTATAACTTTTAACCATTTCATCGGTAACATTGCAACGGGGTTAAATTGAATACGTTCTTAGATAAGTTTTTACTATTTCTTTTTTTTTTTAAGTCAATGTGTTATGTATACCCTGCATATGGAACTGTGATAGTAACTGGGTATGTGAATTTATTGTAATTATACAGGATGTATCAGTGACATGTACTCTTAAATATCAATAGTGAAATATAAAAATGTTGGAATAATTAGATGGTGCTGATCATTTTTAACATTTGTAATTTTATTATAAGACGTATGGTGTTTAATGTGTTGCTTACACATGTATTTAAACTTGTGAATTTTGCGAATCTGCATCGATGTCTGCACACTGCAATGTCCATAAGCCCATGGGGCATCCGATGTGCCCACGAGTGATCCAACACATGAAAGAGGTCTCACCTGACTCCCATCATCTACATAGTCATTAGAACAATCCTTCGAAGGTTAATTGCAGGAATAATAATCCCGGAGTTGTCACGTTCTCCAAGTTGGCTACGCTGCCAGGAAAGATACGTGTAAGAGAGAAAGGAAGCTGGCATAAAGGATAGAATTGAATGAAATTTTGGCTCGTCATGCCTCGGATAAATCTGAATTAATTAAGCGGTTTCAGGCTAGACTTTCAATCGTTCCGTTCCTTCTCCCGTTCTTTCTTTTCTCCTTATTTCATCCCTTTTCGATGGTTCACGGACTTGTCCCTCCTCTTTCCTGCCTTCCATTTTTTTTTTTCCTCCACACCTTTAGATTCCGTGGTAACTTAAACGCGGGAGCCATTCGGTAGCTGATGGGTTAATTGAGAGTCGAACTAGCCCTCAGACACAAAGGGCTTTCATGGACCAAGCCGTGAATGCGATGCCGAATTGCGTGATATTTTTATTTTCCGTGGTTTATTGTTCGAAACCGCTTCTCGTTTCACGAGTTCCTATTAATTTACGGTTATCTTTAACTTCGGCAACGCACAATGCTCACGAATATATTTACACCTATTGAAACAGCCAGACCTATTTTCGGTCGGCGTTAGGCGAAGCTGTAATAACAACATGAATATTTCATCCCATCGGTACGACTCTGAAAACCCTTTCTTAACCGGTCCCTGTTCCGACCTTTCCGGGTCATCAGGGACCGTTAATTGTCATCAATAGTGCCAAATTCTGGCGTCCTTGAGACTGGTCCGACCGGGGACCACTGTTTCCGCAGCTTGCGACAGCATCCGGTAATGAGATGTCTCGGCATCAGGTTCCTGGACCAGTTTGTCTTTGCTCCGCTGTTTTTCTTTCGCTTCTCTCTCGCCTCTTTTTTTTCTTTCTCCTGCACTCGATGGACGATGGTCAGCCCCGTGGTTAAGTAACTGGTTCGTTAGAATGTTTATTTGCTTAGGGGTCTTTTGTCAGGCCTTCGACTAATGTTATGACGACCTGTTACCGGCCCCGGTTTGCTCCACGCATATGTTGGATTTGTGAAGCACAACGGACGTCTTTCAACTATTCTACCAGTGTTTCTGAAAAATCTCACGTTTCTTCGGGGTACAGTCAGGAGCAAATCTGACTTCTGTTGAAAAAATACGAAGACCGAGTGGGAGGAATTTTACTCGCTGATTTTTAGGGATTTTTGAGGATTTGATGATTTGATGATGGATAGTTGGACGGATATGGGGATTTAGACATTTGTTGGTCGAGGTTTTTGGGGAACTAAGGATTTGAGACATCAAAATTATGGAATATAGGGATTTAGGTAATTAGGAAGTTGGATTAGGAATTTGGGAGATTAGTGATTTGGGAGATCTGGAATTTTGGAATATTGAATTTTGGAGATTTTAGGATTTGAGATTTGGGGATAAAAGGATGTTGTCATTTGGAAATTTGGGGATCTAGGGTTTCGGGAATCTAGGGATTTTGGAATAAAGGGATGTGGTCATTTGAAAATTTGGGGATCTAGGGATTTGGGGATAAAGGGATTTGGTCATTTGGAAATTTGGAGATTTAGAGATTTGAGCATGTAGGGATTTAGGAATGTAAAAATTTGGGCATGTAGGAATTTGGGAATGTGGGGAATTGGGCACATAGGGATTTGGGAATGTAGGGATTTGGGGATGTAGGGATTTGGGGATGTAGGGATTTGGGGATGTAGGGATTTGCGGATGTAGGGATTTGGGGATGTAGGGATTTGGGGATGTAGGGATTTGGGGATGTAGGAATTTGGAGATGTACGGATTTGTGGATGTAGGGATTTTAGAATATACGAATTTGAAGATGTAAGAATTTGTGATCTAGGGATATAGTAATCTTCATCCTAACCTATAGAAACCGGAATACCATACAAAAACTATTTTTTCAGAAAGATATAATATTCTATGAATTAATAGCCACGAATACCATATTTAGCAGCTGATATATAGCCTCCATCTCGTGCACGGCTGCGATTAATTAAAAATCTCAGCAATTAGATAAAAAGATACGCGCGTATCATGCAAGGTAGTCGGAGTTACGATCGGAAATGAAGACATTTCGGTGATGGAAATTTCTTTCATCAATTATAATGGTCGACACTCGGGACAGTAGCCGTTCATTAAAAGCGTATATACGAGGTTGGTGCTCGTTGCTCGAAGAAAAATACGCTAACGATACCGCTGGTGAACGTGTTCTGAATACTTGGTTCGCGTTCTCTTCTGTATTCGTAATCCCCCGAGCGTTTGATTCCCGGCCGTGCAGGAATAATGCAAAGTGTGGAGTCACCCAGTGGATGGTAGTCAGGTATCGCTTCTGCTTCTTATTTATATAAATGACCAACGCATAACTCGCACCGGTCGACGACTAACTCGGGCCTATTTCGACGCTGAATGCTCCGCTAACGTGTCGACTCGATGATAAATTAATTGTGGTACGGGGGCCGGTTGTTATTCTTAATGTCGAGATTCGGTTTCCAACGAATCCCATTCTTTGTCATTCGCAACAATCCAACTCTCGATTCGTACTGAATACAATATCCGTAACTGTTTTCTGTTTTCAGAATGCTACCTTCATTTTGAACTATTATACTGATAGAGATTTGAGGATATTGGACTTGGGACATACGGATTTAGGAGTATGGCAATATCGGGATATATGACTGCAGGGGCATAGGAATTTAGGGGTATGGGAATATAGGGATATAGCACTGCACGGACATCGGGATTTAGGGGTATAGGAATATGGGGATATAGGACTGCAGGCACATAGGGATTTTGGGGTACATGAATATGGAGGTATAGGACTGTAGGGACATATGGATTTAGGGATATATGAGTATGGGGATATACCACTGTAGGGACATAAGAATTTAGGGGTATAGGAATAGAGGGATATAAGAACACAAGGACACAGGAATCTAGGAACGTGGAGGTACTCTGGATACCCACATATAAAATGGGAACCTATACACATAGGGAGATCCTCACATATGAATATAGAGGTATAGGAAGGTCCTCAGATAGAAATATAAGAATCTAGGGACACTGAGAGATTCTCAAAGGGAGACATAGGAATCTATAAGTAGAGACCTCTATCTAGATCTCTAAATATGGGAATTCAGAAAAATAGGAATTGAATGTGGATCTGGAGACCCTGAGGTCTTAGGACATAGGAATCTATGTATCGACCTATGAATCTATAAATCTAGAAATACGCATCTCCCCATAACACACACATGATTCCCATTAATACAATAAACTCGTATCCTTCAGCAATGCTCGCGCCACGAGGCGGTAAGTTGTACTCGCCGTAGACATTGTAGACGGATCATCTATGGCGTTCATTGTTGACTCGTCACGGCTTTCAAGAGTCCCCTTCCTGCTTCAAAGAACCATAAGTTGTCGTGTTGGATTCGCCGGACTACCGTGACTTCAGGATCACGTTCGCTCTTTTCATAACTCAACCTTTGATTAATTAGCGAGAACGAGTAGCGGCTAAAAATATATATACAAGTCTTTCCGCTTATTCATAGTTCATTTTCTTGTGTTTCTTCCTCGGCAACGGATATTCTTCCTTTTGTATCGTTTAAAGGTAATATAGAACCGCTGCAGGCCACGTACACACGAAATTTCTCCCCGTTCACGTTTCCTTCCGCGAAGGTGCTCCTCATTGTGTGTATCCACCCCCGAAATAATAGGCCGCGGAACCATCGAGCTTGGTTAAACCCATTTACTTCTTATTCATCGAACGAATCCGCGTGTTTCTTTTGTAGAAAACAATCGTGCACGATGGGTGTACACGTGTGCTGAAACTCTTCGACGGGGTGGTTTTCGTCTACAGTGCCTCTCATTCTTTTTGTGGTTGATATCGACATTTTGGGAGTTTACTGGTTATGTGATTTTGAGGAACGTTCGACCTGCTGAAATAAAGTGATATCGAATCACATTGAACTTGTTAAAATGAAATGTGATGTTGAGACACATCCTTGCTGGAAAGCAGATGTGATTTCAAATCATATTTAACAAAGAACTTGCTAAAATGAAATGTGATGTTGAGTCATATTCTTGCTGGAAACAAGATGTGATTTCAAATCACATCCAACAAAGAACTGATTAAAATGAAATGTGAGGTTGAGACACATACTTACTGGAAAAAAGATGTGATTTCAAATCACATCCAACAAGGAATATGCTAAAATGAAATGTGATGTTAAGACACCTCCTCGTTAGAAACAAGATGTGATTCCAAATCACATCCAACACAGAAGTTGCTAAAATGAAATGTGATGTCGAACCACATCTTTGCTGAAAATATAACGTGATGTCGACTCACATTTGACATAAAACTTGTTAAAATGAAGTGTGATGTCGAGTCACATACCTGTTGGAAACAAGATGTGATTTCAAATCACATCCAACAAGGAATATGCTAAAATGAAATGTGATGTTAAGACACCTCCTCGTTAGAAACAAGATGTGATTCCAAATCACATCCAACACAGAAGTTGCTAAAATGAAATGTGATGTCGAACCACATCTTTGCTGAAAATATAACGTGATGTCGACTCACATTTGACATAAAACTTGTTAAAATGAAGTGTGATGTCGAGTCACATACCTGTTGGAAACAAGATGTGATTTCAAATCACATCCAACAAAGACCTTGCTAAAATGAAATGTGATGTCGAGTCACATCCTTGCTGCAAATATCCTTGATTTCAAATGACAACCAGCAAAGAATTTGCTAAACTGAAACAGTCACATGTGAACGCAAAGTACGAAAAGATAAAAAGTACAATGGCAGTAGATAGTCCCCGGTTCGCGTTACGATCTTAACCGAGCGGCGATCAAATCGATTGTAATCAGAACCCATCGCAAAATCATCCAGTATCTGACTGGGTGTATGGCAGTAACCGATGAATATTAACCAGCAAACAGCGGCGCTGGTCTGGCTGCTGGAACGAAGCGTAGTCAGAGCGGTGAGAGTGGACCACGCTGGAGTATAGCGAGTGGCAGAGTAGGAGGGTACATATTCATGACGTTAACGAGCCTCCGTCGAACGTTTAATTCCGCCAACCGCCTGAGTTGGGTTAGGGTAACTCGCTCGGCAAACACGAGCCCTAACTAACCGTGCATCTCCTGGTTGTTCCCTTCTCGCTTCAATCCGTTCCTGCCCTATCCCTTTCCCTCTCCTTCCCCCGGCATTGTAACCCGGACATCTTTTCTCTCTGTCCTATCCTCTGCCCTATGTCCCCTATTTGTCTTTCGACACCGCGAAGGAATAACTCCAGCGGCGATAGCAAGTGCGGTTGCCGCTGCTTTTCACGTTCATGAATGCAGGTATTGCGGATTTTCGGTTCGCTATGTTGGCAGAGGTGTTGTAATGGAGGATTCAACTCGAATTCTGATTAATTCTGCTTCGGATAGACGAGTTTCTAGGGTTATTATCTCGTTTAGCCGCCATTTTATGCAATTGGTAAGTGTACATTGAGATGGAGATCTTTACATACTGCGAACTCGGGTTATATTGCCTTATTTGGATGAATGATGCATGTGGGACTTTGTTGTATATTTATGCAAATATATTGCTGTGTACTTTATTCTTTCGTTGATATTGTTCTGTGTTATGTTGTTACACATTGGCACTGCCATGAGTTGTATTGGTATTGGTTGTGTTACCATATATTGGTTACTCGTAACACGTGTTTCATTGTCACGTATAGGGAATTGCCACGCGTTATATCGCCATGCGTTGTATCACTACACGTTGGTATTTCCACCCGTTCTATCGCCACGTGTGGAATTGTTACGTGTTGATATTTGTACACGTTGATCGCTACGTGTTGATATTTCCACTCGTTGTATCGCCACATGTTGGTACCTCTACGCACAGTATCACCACGTGATGTATTACCACGCGTTGGTATTTCTATCCATTATATCACCACGCGTTATTATGCGTTGTATCACCACATACTGATATCGCTTTGCGTTATGCCATCACACACTAATATACGCTATATCTCTACACGTTCATCCACACAACATATAGCCCCATTTATGGCAATATAACGAGAGTCTACTATATTTCCATAAATATACTATTTCCAACACACCAGAAACATTCCTCTAACTTTAATTCCTAACAAAAACTATCTCCATCAATAATTGAAACAAGAAATAATTTGGAAGGATAAGTCCAATATAATTACCGTCTTCTCCCGATCAAGTGTTTACACTAAAAATGTGTTAAACGGTTCAACATCAATGTCTACACATCCTTGTTATGATGTTATCGTAAAAACTTATTTGTTAAGGCGTTAAGACTCGTGTATATTTAGACGTAACATTCGGTTGAAAATATCGTGGAGCTAATGCGTTTTGCATAGGTAGATCGCGACTTATTCTTGATATTGCAAGATAACAGGCAGCAGGTAACACGGGTAACAAGGGAACTGGAAACGAGCAGAAGAAACAGCACCAGCTTACGTACATTCCAGCGATCGGATATCTGGAGCCCACCTTCTTCCAGGACGTCTTACTTATAGTACAGGGGACTGGACGAGTCTCGGGTTAACGTGTTACAGGAGTGACTTGCGACTTGGTAATTTCATCCCTGGCGTGGTGCCTCCTTTTCTTTCCTTTTTTTATTTTACGATCCACTACCTCCGTCGCCATCATCATTATTATCATTATCATCATCATCATCATCTTTGGTTTCCCTCTCCTCGATATTGCTCTTCGCAGTCATCGTCATCGTGACTATTGCATCTGGACGTTGGTATCAACCACGTTTTGACTAACACACCTTAGGGGTCTTCGGACTCGTGTTTGCCTACAAACAACCCACTTCAACATTTCCTAGGTCTCGCACAAGTTTCTTCCTTCTTTTCTGTTTTCACGGTCTGGTTGTAGGTCGAAAAACTTTGGAAATCCTTGTATCCTTGTTTCCGATGACAATGACAGCTAATAAGAAATTGGTAGGATCTTCGTGGTTGTCCACATTCTTGTGTATATTCAGTTCAGTTAGGTATATTGAGATGGGACTATGAAGTCAGTTTCGACTACTACTATACCAAAGTGTGTATATATAAAAATTAGTTTGTATTCGGTAGTTTATCATAGTCTTCAAATTCTTTATTATCCATCTCCAGAGTTAGGTGTATACTTACAAAAATTCACGAGTCATTATCTTGAAAACGGTTACTCGTACGATAAAATGTTATAAAACCTTTCTTGTAGAAAATTTCCTAACCTACAAGTTCTATACTAACCATTTTTTCATAGAACTAACAGATAACGAGATATTAACGAAAAACTGTTTTCCCTATTACGTTAGTAGCCTGGCTACCAATGACATCGATGGTGACTTCTAGAATATTGCATAACAGAGGTTCATACAAAGACTCAGATTAATTTCTCTGGAGTACAGGAGCGATTGTAGAAGCATAGGAGACAAAAGGGAGCCGGTACACTCAGGAGATAACGATGGATCAGATAGTTTGAAGCTAGCCAACGTAACGCCTCGATCAACTCATCCATTATTAGGGGCTCTTTACAGATTATACGTGTCATACTTCGGTCGTGTAGGCGTAACATCGTTCCAGACGAGCTCTCTTTTAATGCGGATCAGTGTATCCGTGCAATGAGAGAGATCTCACCGATACCGGGGATCCATTTTGACAGCTAGCCTTTTGTTTTACTCGATGGATGATGACGATGACCGAAGTTGTTCCCCGAGCTGGGACCTCAGCATCCCTTGTTAGAATATAATATGAGAGAGAAGAGAAGTCTAGATCTCGTGGGCGTCCGTAGGTGGTGTTAGTGGCGCCAAAGATAATCCTCGCGATAGTTTCCCCTCTTCTTTGCCGCACGTCAATCAGGATTGGATTCGGTTTAGAGCTCTCTATAGCTGAACCAGTCGTATCAGAGGTGCTCAAATGGAATCCAATAACCACGCGGTGGAATATTAATACTACGATTGGCGATTTTGCTTTCAACGTTTTTAACAATGCATCGGATATACACTATCCGGGGGTGTATTGTAGTTCGCAACTGAAAGAAATATACACTCGACGAAAAAATTTTATTCGGTATGGGGTAGTTTATGAAGTGGAACTCTCTGTATGCAATTCAGTGGTAAAATTTATAATTTTATGTTGTAAGTTATTTTTAGGCCTGCTAGAAATAAAACCATTACCAAAACTACTAATCTAAAAAATAAGTCCCGACTAAATAGGTTAGAAAGTATTAAAAATGTTCAAGTCGTGTTCAAACAGTCCTGTAGAAAATGATACAAGCAAACAGTAAATCCGAATTAAGATTCCACTTTCGAGGTATTCGAGACGTTTCACAACCTCCAGAAACCGTCCACCATTATCCACATTTCGTGCCACTAAATGGCGTAACAACGCGTAATGGCGTTTCTCGAAAACGAGTGTAAGTATATTTTGGAGTAATTCGCGGACGAAGCTCACTTCCGTGGAGAAAACTGTGCACGTTGAAACGGTTTGTCGGTAGGGTCTGTTAGAGGGATACTTAATGGCTATTTAATTCCTAATCCAACCGCGGCGGCAGCAGCTTCGCCGACGGCGCTACTTTCGCATTAATCTGCAGCCAGTTGCCGTCTTGCTCGAAAACAGAAATACGGCAAAGACGGCTCTAATCCACCGCATCTGGGATTCATGAATCCCTCTGACTCTTCCACGCGTCGCACCTTCTGCCGCCTTTCCACCTTCACCACCTCTCGCCTCGTTTTCACGGGCGACGCCGTCGAGCTGCTCCCTACCCGTCTCGCCGGTCTACCCAATCGCCCGACGGCTCCCACTCTTCCACTTTGTAGAGAGCTACTTCCATATTTACATGGGAGGTAGTCGCAAAAGCGAAGTTAGCGCGGCTAAGCTGATTTAAGCATTCGTTATTATAATTCTTGGAGAAGCACCGCCGCTTTTCAGTTTGAGCCACGCTCAACTTCCGCCCGCGCCTCCCGCAGCCGCTGCGGATCCCACCTGCAAGGATGCCGGGAGACTCTTTGCCGCTTCATCACGCTAGAATTCTAATTTATCCTATGAATTATCAGAGAAATAAACTTCAACCGTTCCCCGTGATTACGTTCATTGTAGCTGCATCGTTCCTCTTGTTTCTACGTGGCCGACGCAAGGCTTTCATTAGTTGCCGTTTCAACGAATCAGCCGCGATTCTAGCGCGACATCTTAGAATCTCATTTTTTTCTAGGTTCAAAATGCTCTACCTTAAAACTATACAACGTTAGATGGTCTGAATCAAATTTCATCAGGATTCATATTTTATTGATCCTAAGCCCTAAGTGTTTGCTTGATCTGGACACTCTATTGCTTCTAGTTCCTAGTTTAACTTTAATCAGATTAGACTTATTGCACCTGATTGTTAAACGTACAATATTGATCAGATTAGGTACTTTCTAGTTGTAAACGATTTAAGTTTGATCATGATACATGATTATTTGTAGTTCTAGTAGGTCCAACTTTGATCGAGTTAGATACCTTGCTTCTAATTCCAAAAGGTTCAACTTTGATCAGGATAGATATTGTATAGTCCCAAAATGTTCAGCAGGAATCTAATTGGATATACTATTCGTTTTAACTACAAAATGTTCAACCTTGATCTGGTTAGGTTAGGTTGTTGCTCCACATTTTAATACGTCCCATCGTGATCTGGTTAGATGTCCTCTTACGTCTAATTAAAAAATGTTCACCCTCGATTGAAGTTGATGTCCTGTTGCTTCTTAACTCCATGATGTCCAACTTTGAGCTAGGTGTGACCACTACGAAAATATCCAAGCCTGATCAGGTGAGATGTCCAGTTTCTTCTAACTCCACGTTCAACTCTGATGTAGCTATATGTTGCTTGAGATTCCAAAACATCCAACTATGATCAGGTTATTCTATAGAAAAAAAAGGTTGCTCAGAAGCGAGCAGTTCCGGCGAATTAGTGATGATTTTTTGATGAATATCGTCATTAGACGGTTTGGAAGTAATTAACATCTGTGAGACACCTTTCTTCGTGTCTCTTTCCATCGCGTTGGCTTCTGCGTGTTTCACGGCACGTAATTAAGTTCGGTGTTCCTAGCACGCGTAGATCCTAGCCGAAAGGTATTCCACGGTATCTTTGGCTGGCTCGTAACTTCGAAATCCATCGCGCACGATTAATTTCCCGGAGTCCCCTGGGCGAATTTCAGCCCGCACGATCACTTGGTCCGTTCGTCTGTCCGTATTCTTAATTAATAACCGAGGCAGCTGCCCTGACGCTGACGTCATTACCAGCCTTTTTGCCTTTCTTCCTCTTATTCGTATCCCTTGTGTGTTTTTTTTTAATTCCTGTTCCCGCTTATGAGATATCGCTAATATACATCACTAGCGCCACCAACGGTGTACCATAGAAGGCCTTAATGAAGCCGTACACCGGCGTCCGCCATATTAAAGCTAACCTCCGATGCCGGCTACGAAAACGACCTGACGAGACGCGATCGTGCCCCGAGACGAAATGGACGCAGCGTGCACCGTGAAATTCGCTAAACAAATGTCGCTCGTTTACAAATGTTGCTTCGACCGCTATCGACATAGCGCTGGCTATATAGCCAGCGTTTCTCCACGGGATAAAAGAAGCTTACCGACTACCTGCGCGCCAACGCGCGTGGCTCTCGAATACAACCGACTGTTAGCGGATGCACGGTAATGGCGATAATGATGATGGTGATAGAGGCTTTATGGGACGTCAGAAAAACTGACGCCCGGGTATACGTGCAAACGGATGAAGTTCGCTGCCTCCGGTTAACTTTGGTCCGCTCGATTGGTTCATATGTCACAATCTTTAATACAATGCAAATAACTGCAATTTTGCAACATGGCGGTGCCCACGAAGTTTTGCCATGGTAATTAGGTTCACTGTAAATGTAACTTTTCTAGGCAGAATATGGCTATGGAGAGGATGCTTTTCACTCGTTGATTTGCAGTTTCTGAGAATTTGAGGATTCTATGGGTTGAGAATTCCGGAACTTGATCCGGAACTTTGATATGGGGTCTGATATGGGACTCGTGGTAACTGATGGGATCTAGAAACTTGGGGACTTTAAAATTTAGAGGTGTAGGAATATGAGAATTTAGGAGTTTGTCACGAGAACTTTGGTATTTGAGGATTTAGACTTATAGAAGTCTAGGAGTTGCGATATCTAGAAATTTTAAAATCTAGGAGCTTGAGGATACAGTTACTTGAGAATCTAGAGATTACAGTGTAGAGGAATTTGAAGATATAGGGATATTAAGGTCTAGGAATTTGGGAATCTAGAAATGTTTGATTGTACGAATCTGCAGATTTTGAGACTCAGAAACTTTTAGACTTGAAAATTTATCGATAAACGAAATTAAGGAATGTGGTAACTTGAGGATTCTGAAATTTGTTAATTTGAAAGTTCATAAATTAGAGAAATTACAAATTTCTAAATTATGTGTAAAAAATTTAAAAACCAGAAAAGAGATTTAAATTGACAATCGGAAACAAGGCAAATCCCATTGAATTGTCCGCCAACTCACCAGACACGCACGATAGTTACATAACTGCATCCTACGTTGCACAGAAGTGTTCGGCGAACATTAGTAAAATCTTGGTTGGCTAACAACGCGGAAGCCAGAAATGGCGTGAAATGTACGAAACGTGAAAGGCGGAGGACTATCATTTGCTCGGTAAACTTTCTCAGCAGCCGGTCGCCAAACCGCGATTATCGTTTAATCAATTGCAACGCTCTTTCCGAACGATGAAACGAATTTCCGCGAGAGCGAAAGGATTGGTGATTGCGGAAGTTGTACAGGTCCTTTCACGAGAGCCAGCCAGCCATCGTCGGTTCACGGCAAATTGCCTCATTCCGGTCGTGTAAGAAACGCAAGGAACGTTTTGTCCTGGCAGGCGTCTCTAGTCGATATTAACTCGAGCCACGGACGATCTGGAGCGTCCTGATGATTTCATCAGGCCCGTCTCCGCGGGATCATCATACTTTGTAACCGCGCGGCAAAAAGCAACCGGTCGTCCAGGACACGCCAGGAAATATATGCCCGTAATACGGCGTGGATTCAACGCGTTCGCGCGCAACGGGTGACGTATGATGATAGTGTGGCCCAGGAGAATCAAGATGGCCGTAATAATATCATTATCCCAGTGGTCTCCATCGGTCGTTCGGGCCCTCGAGTAAGACATTTACCGTAACGACCGGCCATTCGTTATCGAGCCCCGGCTTGCCTAACCTCTGTAGGAACCGCGACACCGACAGAATGCTCAACAGAAGGTCGTAGATACCATCTCCGCTGATGCCTTTCTCGATCTTCGATGCCTCTGCAAACGCTTACTCGTATCTTGTACTTGAAATTTCGAGATAAACGATCGGACAACCTGCTGCACGTTTTCGATTTAACGGCCTACGATTTACATATTAAAGACGTCACGATGAACACAATGTTCTTAACTCTGCGAAATCAGCGATATTCATGGCAAAATTGTTTTTAATTAATGTAGATCTGTCGTAGTTCTGAATTGGTCTGTAAACAAATGTGAAGGTGACCTTGAGATAGGAACTCAAGGTCAAATTTTGTAACCTGTGTTATTTGTGGGAAGGGTAGATAGGCTTGAAGGTATCTTTAGGTAGAACTCTTGCGAAATGTTCAAATTTTGTTAGTGCTTTTATGGACAATATAAGTCACCCTATGAAAAGGTGGATGTCAAATCCCTCAGATCCCCAGATTTCCATATGTTCATATCTCCAAATTTCTAATTCGCTAAATCCCTAAATTCGTACATCTACGTTCCTGCAATCTGCAATCGTTTGAAATACAGCATGTACGGGTTTCAATCGGTGTCATATCGGTAAAAACATACTAGCAGGAAGTATCGTGCAAGAATGTTATCGTTCAATCATCGTTTCAACGAGTGTCCGTGCACGTCAGTCCACGCGACCGAGTAATTTGCCAAAAATGACTGGTATTTTCCAGGAACAATTGCTCGTTGCCTTCCGCAGCCTGAAATTCACGAATTAGCGAACACGTGCCCGTTTCTGGTTCCTCGAACGCCGGCCATATAATTATCTGCACGAAATGTATCTTTCAAGGAGTCGGTTGTAAACGCGTGCTCTTCGCGTTCGTTCGCGAATGTGGGTCAGCCTGTTTGTCAATCAGTCCTTAATATAGCCAGCGCCCTCCCCTCTTATCGTTTAGGCTGCAGTCGGACGTGCTTCATGCGAACTACCTCTGATGAGGAACTCCCGATGTGCATTATTCTGCTCGGAAAAATTTCCGAACAATTAATACTAGTTTTATGCTCGATAAATCGTCGCGAATACCTGAGTTGGTCGAATTTTTGTTATCGGTCGAATCTTCGTTGGTCAGCAACGATTCGTTCGGAAAGAGGTGATTTTTAACGCCAGGACGAGAAAAGAAGGGACAAATTAACCACGGGCTGAAGCTTGACCTCGTTGCCCGACAGAATACAGCAGAGAAACAAGGACGAGAAACGATAGAAAACCTCGAAGAAGAGGCGGAGGTCTGCCAGTCCCAGCATCCTCTCTGATGAATTACTCTGCGATGCGATCAGCAGCTCCCAACTGTTCGTTCGTTTTGATTAAGAAGAACTATCGAGAAAATAGCGAGGGAAACTCCGGATGTGAGAACCACTGGCATCCACTGATCCGGATAATAGAAATCCTAAGTCCTTCGAGGTGATGTTTCAGTCGTTCTGTTGTAGTGTACTGTTTCAAAACCTGAGCGTACATTTTAGTCTGATCCGGTGAAATGAGTTGAGAACTTCTGATTTGTTGTATACGGAGCCATTAAAAATCTGAGTTTGAACACCTTGATGTTCAGAAAGTTGATGGGGTGCAAGATGTTTGTAATCGAACACTGGTGACCCATTTGCCAAAATCACTTTGGTAAATTGAAGTATGAAGCGTTCATTTGCCAGAGTGATTGAATAAGTGAACGTGTGAAGATGTGAAGATATGAACATATGAACATGCGAAGATATGAAGGCATAAACGTGTGGACATATGAATACATGAACATATGAACACATGAACGCATGAACACATGAACATATGAACACATGAACACATGAATATATGAACATATGAACACACGAAGACGTATTAACATATGCACATATGAACAGACAAAGATATTAATATATGAATATATGAACATATGAAGATATTAACACGTGCACAACATATGAACGTATGAATATATGAAGATGTTAACACATGCCCAACATATGAACGTATGAACATGTTCACATGTCAACATATGAACATATAAACCATATAAGCTAACACCTTAGTTCCAGAATGGCTCACATCAAATTATCTATTAATTTATTAATCTGTTCATGTATTAATCGATTCATCTATCCATTCATGTATTCACTTATTCATCAATTCATCTGCTAATCTATTAATCTACTAATCATTAAACGCTACATTTCTAAAGATGGACATGATAACCAAACACATTCAGGTGTCAAAAATATAATAAATCAGAGTTATAACGCAAAAAATTGAAATTGGAAATTGTTATATATGACCTGACAGAATTCCGACAGGTTTATTTCGATACCTACGCATTATGCACACTAGTCCCGTTGAAATGCAACTTGTAAGCCGTCGACATGAGCATCGACGACATCATCGTCGACGTCCTCGAGCAACGATGCCGCACAATGAAACATGAAACGACGGAGTTAGACCCCTCGCCCCACCGGGGAGGAACTTACCGATTAACTCATCTATCAGAGGCATTGTTGCCCTCAATGAGAGGATACCGGTCGCGTTTATTATGGATATCGCGTTATTATACTAACCTACTCGCTTTTGTGCGGCGATATAAGTTTTCCGGTCGGTCGTTTGTCGACCTGCCATGGGGACACCATCGTACAACATCGACGGGATTTCTTCTAACATTGATAGCATTTTTATTCGTATCCTTTCATTAAACGTAGCAATTAATTAATTATATTCTTTCAAAGATGTCAATGTTTATATAATTAGTGGACTGAAGTACTTTTGTGTGGATGATTTATTAGCGAATGAGGATAGGTAAATTACTCTTCTATGGATAGTGATATAACGCGTGGTGATACAGTATGGTTAACTCGTGGCAATATTAACGCGTGACGATGCAATGCGTGGTGATTTAATACGTGGTCATACGACGCGTAGCAATCTAAATGCATGGTGTTACAATATGTGGTGATCCGGTACATGATGATAGGGCACATAGAATTCGAAAGGTATGGAGATACGGCGCGTTGAGATATGGGGCGTGGAAATACGGCGCGTGGAAATACGGCGTGTGAAGAGATGGTGGGTCGAATTACGACGCGTGGAAATACGGCGCGTGGAATTATAAACGCTTGGTGATCCAACGCGTGGTGATACGACGCGTGGAATTTTAAACGCGTGGAAATACGGCGTATGGAATTCTAAACGCGTAGTAATACGACGCGTAGTTATCTAACTCGTGGAATTATAAACTCGTGGTAATTCGATGCGTGGCTATCTAATGCATGGTGATTTAACGCGTAGTAGTGTGGCACGTGGAATTCTACATGTGTGGTAATACGACACGTGGAATTTTAAGCGCGTGGTGACCTAACGCGCCGAATTTTAAATTGCGTGGCGATATAACACGTGGTAATACAACACGTAGCCATATAAACTCGCTGTAATCTAAACGCGTAGCGATATAAATGCATAGTAATCTAAACGCGTATCTATCCCAATTGCTGGCGATATAACGCGTGAGAGTACAACGCGAATCAACCCAATTCCCACAAAATATTTTACCGTCAATCTACCGGTACTGATATGCGAATCCCATTCATTTGCCATTGCAAATGGCGAGGTAATCGCAAGATTAATTTACAGTTTATATCAAGAAGGTCCCGGTATCATTAAGAAGATTTTAATCACCGACTATTAATGTCGCATTAAGAAATCAAGATTGATCATCGGCCGGCTCGTTCAGAGCTACCCTTTTTTCATACTCTATATTAGTGTACGGTGGTCGAGATTGCTCCATTCGATGATACAAACGCCTCTCTACGTAAAGAAACGTGTTCCTGCTCTAACCATCACCGGGATATAATAGTTCGAGAACTAATCGTCGTTAACGCAACGGACGCTCTTAAGTAAGATTAATAAAGACCACGCGATACAATAATAACCGTGCAATAAAAGAATACTCGATCACTTTCATGGAACGTTCAGGATTAACCCAATAGAAATTAATTATGGACACGATTAACATTGCGATGTATATATCGATCAACCAAATCATCTTCAAGTTGCTACTTAGTGTTGCTTAAAATTTCATCATTGCATGGTGATTGCAAATTGATCAATCCTTTCGTTGCTATTCATTAACATTAACTTTAAACCTGACCTAAACTTTAAGCAAGTACTAGTATACTAATTTGATGGATTTTTAGTCATGTTCAAGTTTTGGAAGTAGATTATTAAGTTATTTGGATTTTTGTAGTCACATTTAAGTTTGAAGTGAACTATGAATATACTAGTTTGAATTTTTGTTGTGACATTCAAGTTTGAAGTGAACTATGAATATACTAGTTTGAATTTTTATAGTCACATTCAAGTTTGAAGTGAACTATGAATATACTAGTTTGAATTTTTATAGTCACATTCAAGTTTGAAGTGAATTATGAATATACTAGTTTGAATTTTTGTAGTCATATCTAAATTTGAAGTAAAATATTAATATACTAATTTGAATTTTTATAGTCATATCCAAGTTTGAAGTGAATTATGAATATAGTAGTTTGAATTTTTGTAGTCATATCTAAATTTGAAGTAAAATATTAATATACTAATTTGAATTTTTATAGTCATATCCAAGTTTGAAGTGAATTATGAATATACCAGTTTGAATTTTTGTAGTCATATCTAAATTTGAAGTAAAATATTAATATACTAATTTGAATTTTTATAGTCATATCCAAATTTGAAGTGAATTATGAATATAGTAGTTTGAATTTTTGTAGTCATATCTAAATTTGAAGTAAAATATTAATATACTAATTTGAATTTTTATAGTCACATTCAAGTTTGAAGTGAATTATGAATATCCAAATTTGCATATTTGTAGTCGCAATCAAATTTACTACTAATCTACTTGCACCCTAAGTTTGAAACAAACTATTGATATAAAAATTTCAATTTTAATTGTCACAACCTTCCCCTAATCTGACTTCAACCAACCCCTCATCAAGCAATTAACATACCAATTTGCGTTTTATCAGGCTAATTTCTCTTCCACCTTTTTAACATTCACCACATGTGCCCCACGTTCATCCATTTATCGAATAAACCATGTAACTATAAAACAATCTCGTAAACTTATTTCATAATCAACCACATCGATTAGATAAACCACATAAGCGATTAGACAAGCCATGTAACAAACCACACAACAATGATTAGATAAGCTATGTAACAAACCACATGACAATGATTACAGTAATGTATGAACCAAATCTGATTAATTTGAACCTTGCATATAAACATAATCTACACGTCCTAGTTAAAAGTAGTTAAATACGTGAAATAAATTTCGAAACACCTTGTTATCCCATTAATTTCCAGTCTCGAACATAGAGGCTAACTTGCTTTGTCATTTGAGCGCGTGTTTCGAGTCCTTCGGGCAGACACAGGATCGTCCGAGCATCTTCAGCCATTGAATCTTACCCTGTCGATCCTGGCAGCAAACACCTCCTCGGGATAGAGAGAAAAATAGATCCAGAGTGAGATCAGATGTACATACATACATACACGCTTGGCGGATAAGTATCAAGTATACAGGTCGGGCAGATATAGTCGGCCAGTATCGACCGGGTAGCCAAGTTCAACAGCCAATCCTCGGCTGCGCGTTAAAACCACGCCCTTTATTTCGCGGTTGTCTGTATTTAAGTCAAGCCGGGATACTTAAACTTTTTCCCTCGTCAACCGGCCGTGGAAAGACGGTAAAAAAGCGTCGAACCGACGTAGCCACAAGTCACGTACGTCGAATTAGGAATCCTTCGTTCGTCACGTTTCATTTCAGCCGCGATTCCGTGGATCGAAATCGTCTCCTCCGGAATCCGCGTTTCTCTAACGCAACGTATCGTCGAACGACATTACGAATTATTTTTCTGGTTTCTTGGTTTTTTTGTTCACGTTCTTCTTTGTACCCGACGTGATCGCACGGAATTAATAACGTTACGGGCAATTGTTCGTGGGAAGGCTGGTACGCGAGCATCGCAACGTGCGAGCATCGCAGAGACCAGACCGTTTAATTGGATTCGTTGGATGGTAACGAGCAGGAATAATTACCTTCGACGCGCCCCTATACTACTATTACAAATCACCGAAGAAAGTGACGGCAATCACGGTAACGTCGATCTCTTTTGTTCAACGATTGCGTTTATTGTTCGGGGGATTCCGAGAAAACGAGCGAACCGATCTACGCACGATTAATGATACGTTATGAGTTTCATTAAGCTCGTTTAATGAATGATTCGGTTAATGAAACGATCCGTACTGTGCTCAAATTACTGACCGACCGGGGCAATTTTTTACTCCGCTTCTATTTTTGTTTGGTTCTTTTAGGTTACTGCATAACGATCTGCATGATGTTAATATTGGGGACTTTTGTTAGTTATTTTATGAGAAAAGTATGTGTTCTAACTTAATATAATATAGGTAAGGTAATGTTCAAAGTTAAGTTTATATTAGGTTATGATTTAGGTTATGTTTGCATAAAGTAATTAGGTTATGTTAGGTTATGTTAAGTTAAAGTATGTTTGTATGTTATGGTTAGGTTATGTTATAATGTCGGGCTACATTATGGATAAGTTAGGTTATGTTAGGTTAGATTATACTTCCATGTTAGTGTTAGGTTATGTTATGCTGCGTTAGGTTATGTTACGTTATTAAGCTAAGTTAGATTTGTTCATATTAGGTTATGATTTATTTTGCATTAATCATGTGGATAAAATAATGTACCAAGCTTTTTATATTACTAAATTTTTGTATTTCTACATTTCTATATTTTAAAATTTCTATATTGCAAAATTCCTATATTCCTGAATTCTTACATCCCTCAATTTTTACATTTCTAAATTTCTAAATTCCTAAATTCCTAAATTTTTACATCCCTCAGTTTTTACATTCCCAAATTTTTGCATTGCTAAATTTCTAAATCCCTACATTTTTACATTTTTACATTTTTACATTTTTACATTTTTACATTTCTAAATTTCTAAATTTTTTAATTTCTATATTCCTAAATTCACAAATTCCAAATTTTCTACATTTCTACATTCTCAAATTCCTAAATTTCTACATTTCTAAATTCTCCAGGTCCTAAGTTCCTAAATCCCTAAATTTCAACATCCCCTTTCTAAATTCTCAAAGTCCTAATTTTCTAAATCCCTAAACTTCTTCATCCCCTTTCTAAATTCTCAAATTCCTAAGTTCGTCATATAATTACAATAATACATTGGTATATAGGCGTAATTTTTAAGTATCATATTATTACATAATATTGTAATATAATTACAATAACAATAATTTTAAATAATAACAAATAACAATGACCCCTTACTACGATCGACTACCTTAACCACATCAAACACATCCACAAATATTTTCTCCCAAAAGAACCAACATTCAAACGTTGCAATTTTTCGAAGCTTCTCAGCATTTGAATCAGTCGCGTTTGAAGACATATCCTCGAAACTAGCACACGTTACGTCGCGGTAAATTTACCGCAATTCACGGCTATTAAAGCTCTCGTATTTATGTAAATAAGGAATTCGGGTACCGAGGGTAGAAAGGAAACGGAAAAGGGTGGTGTGTTCGAACGAAGGATACCGAGGATGGAAGAAGGTGCGTCGAAGTAACGGGCCCAAGAGACGAAGGAACAGAAAGCTCTCGTTAATGAGCTTCCTCACCCTCAAAGCTTTGAAAGCCGGTTACACTCGTCTCGCTCGCCCTCGCGGAGCGAGAGAGTTGTTCAATTCAAAGCTTCCAGGAAATTATACGTCTGTTACCGTTCTATCTTGAAGTAAAGGCTCAAACTCGAGGTCTAATAGCGGCAATAGCGTATTTTAATCTCGGCCCGAGGAAGTGCATTTGTCATTTTCCTGTCGTACAAAAGCTTCTCGCCTTAGAAGCTGCAATTTGCCGGCGAGATTATTCGTTCAGCGTGGTTTAACGGTGACACGTTGGATACTCGGCAAATTTCTACCAACTCTCTTTTCATGTTTATACGTTAATCATCTAATTCATTTTGCTTCACATATTCTGAGCACCTTGATCGATTAACACATTGATCGATGAACAATATGTTCATGAATGAATTATGCATGAGACTTGAACACTGGAAGGTCAGAAAGAAGTTCCCTAAGTACCCTAAGAAGCAATACCTATCTAGCAAAAATAAAATGAGCTATCATTCAAAAAGACTTTCTATCATTTTGGTAGATGACATCTTCACAGAATTCAAAATGTACAAGGTTTGTAGTAGAGGTAAACTTTTTAAGATGTGAACCGCAGGTAGTGAAGTTTCCCGATAGTTTGACGGAAGCTTCATCATGTATCATGACACGGTGTCTCGATTATGGCCACCCTAAAAACGAGAGGTATTAGGAGCCATCTGGACGGTAGACACCTCGATGCCAAAGTATTTCACCGAACGGAGTTTCGAGACTTGGCTGCAATGCCGTCACGGCAATTTCTCTAGGGGATGGTTACTTACAGTGTTGGCTTAAACAACATACTTAACCGGGCTACTTAGTACTCACGGGCGCAGACGTACCCCTTGCAATAATAACATTTCACCCCCTTTAATCCGCAGCCTGCTGTTAGTCCTCGGCTAAGTATCTGTCCTCCTCTTACCCTACACTTTCGTACCGTCGCTTTCCGGGGCGAAATCAAAACACGGAAAAGCCGATACAGTTTTGCGTAATACCTCTCGTCGGAAACTTGGTGAAAATGTTGTCGGGTTAGGTTGCCGAGGGGTTGAATCGCGGCTAGGGAAAAAAGACGGAGAGAACGATTGTTTTCACTGCAAATTATCGACGCGAGCGATGAAAGTCTAATTAATTGGCTAACGTAACCTTCCTGCCACTCCTCAAACATCGGAATGTTTTTTTAATAATTCCTCCAGCGATATACAACCCAAGTTTGCAGATATTACGGTTTAAATTTTATGTCAAATGATTATTGAATATATTATGCCAGGTATTAAATGTATTATTTAATCAAACAATTATTGTATTATTATATCGAACTATTAAATGCATTATTAAGGCGAGCAATAATTACATGGAATATTAAATCTAACGATTGTTTATTTTTGCATTGAATTTTTAAGTATTCAAGTATATTGAAAATTTTGTATACAGGGTTTTGTATATTTGTAAGTAATGTTGATTAATATTCGTTGAAATTTCAGCAAGGATTGGCTGGACTTTGGAGAACATTACATCGGTACCATATGCACGGTCGAAGGATAAGATAACGTGCAGTAGGTGGGCTACGGATTCCCATATAAGTTCTACAGAGTTAGGAGATACCCCATCGAACATAATACAGCATAAACCCCATAGTGCTAAGCGGCTTAGTACCTCGGAAGGGCAGTGACGCCTGACATCCGTATATACTGGTTCGAGATACGTGACAGCTTTCGGACGGGGATATTCTGAATATTTTTCTCGCTATTCTGAAAATTTGTTTCTGACTGGAATTCGAAAAATTGCGGAATTTGGGGACTTGAGACACTTTGGGAGTTTTGGAATTTGGGAATTTAGGAATTGGAAAATTGGGAAATTGGGAAATTTAGAAAATGGGGATTTAGGAATTTGGAGATTTAGGAATTCGGAGATTTAGCAAGTTGGGGATTTAGGAAGTCGGGAGTTTAGCAAGTCGGGAGTTTAGCAAGTTGGGGATTTAGGAAGTCGGGGATTTAGAAGTTCGGGAATTTAGGAAGTCGGGAATTTAGGAATTCTGGGATTTAGGAAGTTGAGGTATTTAAGAATTTTGGGATTTAGGAATTCGGGGATTTAGAAATTCGGGGTTTTAGAAATTCGGGGATTTAGGAAGTGGGGAATTTAGGAATTCGGGGATTTAGGAGTTCGGGGATTTAGGAAGTGGGGGATTTAGGAATTCTGGAATTTAGAAGTTCGGCGATTTAGGAATTCGGGGTTTTACGAATTTCGTGATTTAGGAATTCGAGGATTTAGGAATTCAGGGATTTAGGAATTCGGGAATTTAGGAAGTCGGGGACTTAGGAATTCGGGGATTTACAAAGTCGTGGACTTAGGAATTTGAGGATTTAGAAATACGAATATTTAGTCATTGGGGAACTTAGAAATTTGTGAATTTAAGAATTCGGAAATCTACAAATTCGTCGATGTAAAAATTTAAAAATGTAGGAATACGAAAATCTAGAAATTTGAGAATATAGAAATCTAAGATGGTACAAATATAAAAATTTACAAGATAGCCCTAATATAAAAATATTCATCACAGTCCCGCTACATGAAGCATCCATAACCCTCGAAATGAAAAGGGATTTTATTCTTCATTTCGATATTCACAATGTTTGCTACAAGAATTGTATAGAGACGAATCTGTTTCCCGGCCAGTTAGTGCAGTTAGCTAAATATTTTCTTTTTCCCATGAAGTTGTCGCGGGCCCATAGAAGGTAGCAAGGGGTGACGCGTGACACACCCCCATTGAAATCTTATGCACGGGATATACTTAAATTAAACGGTCGCCGGTGTCGCATTATGGGACAGAATGGCAAGTTATATCTAACCTCTCATTAACCCCGTGTGAACTCGAATACGAGACCCTCGTTGAAAACTGACACGTCGATTTTCGAATTCGAAATTCGCTATGGGGTTTATTATGGGTTACCGTTCATGGGAGGCTTAAACGACTATGAAGTATTGAGACGAAAAGATGAAGTATCGATGAAAACATTTTGGGTCCAGGAATTTATTACTAGAACTGTAATTCGATACAAGAATATCCGACTAATAAAAATATTTTATAAACTGATCAATAATATTCATTCTTTTGAATAAAAATATTAAAAGTATCTAGTTCCATTCGTGTATGATTAGTATTTTTTTTATAATCAACTAATTGCTGTATATAAAAATGTTATTTATTTATTGTTATTCAAGCTTTAAAAACTCATTTTTAAAGAAGTAGAACAATGTGTAAATAATAACAAATATGTAAAATAATTAATAAATAATAAACAAGGTGTTTCAGGGAAATTAGAATATGGTTATACAGATGCTTTGTCATTATTTATACCGAGAGTAATTAGTTAGTAATAATTATTAATGCAAATCGAGTAACGTATCTTCGCAATTAATTACATATCAATTCATTATGTATAATAATAATGTAATAACGCGCGGTTGCTAATGGCCAATAAATTAATACAATATTGAGCAAATAAAATAAGGGGAATAATTTTGTATCCCGTTAAAAATTACGGGTTATAAGATTGTTTACGTGCACAAAATTAAACGAATCAAACTAATAATATATTAATAATGTAGTCACATTTGGTTGCTAATAAAAAATAATGCAATATTAAATAAATGAATTTAAAAAGGAACAATTTTTTACTTGAAAACTGACAAATGATAAAATTATTTGTTATAAAAAATTAAGTGAATCAAAGTAATAATATAACAATAATGTAACAAATGGCTGATAATAGCAATATTAAATAAATGAATAAAAATGGAGCAATTTTGCACTTACTTGAAAACTGAGAAGTAATAAAATTAATTATGTTATAAAAAATGAAGTGAATCAAAGTAACAGTATAACAATAATGTAGTAACACATGGCTGCTAATGACAAATAAGGTAATGACAATATTGAATAAATGAATAAAATAGGAACAACTTTGCACTCACTTGAAAACTGAAAAATGATAAAATTATTTATGTTATAAAAAATGAAGTGAAGTAAAGTAATAGTATAACAATAATGTAGTAGTTAATGGCTGCTAATGACAAATAAGCTAATGACAAAATAAATTAATAAAAAAGGAACTTACAAAACTTTGAAGAAGACTTTGCATTCACTTAAAAGTCGACGAGAGTGTTCACATTGCAGAAAAGTAAATAACAAAATATAACAGAATATAATAAATATAATAAATTATAGAAAATTATAGAAAAAATGACAACAAATCATAGAAAATTATTATATAGAATGTAATAAATAAATCAGTAATTATAGTGGATAATTCTGCGTCACCGTTGCGCCATTTTGCTCTTCAGGTCCGTTTCCTCCGCGATATCCTCCTCTTTTCGGCGCAAGTCCTTTTCGCGCCCTTAAGCAGCTAAGAGCCCATGATCGGTGCCCTTCCGGGCAGCTCGAGAATATAGAACGTGCACGAGACAGTGAAGCATGGGACATAAAGCCTGAAAAACTTCTTACCGCAACAATGGTGAGTAGTGATTTTAAAAAGATCCAACGAAGATTTACCATCACTTTCACACCTCTCGATGGCACCCCAGCGCCAATCCTAAGACCTACAACAAATACCTGGTGGGCATCGTAATCTCGCTAAGGCCTCCCATAGTGGGGTCCCTGTGGGCCCCCATTATGATTTTCGCGGCATTGTCACGGTGTCGAATCTGTCTACAAATAACCACTAGAGAAATGGTTACTCCGTCGATACTTTTTCTCCTCTCTTTTCACCGATCCTGCTGCACGTCCCTCTCGCTTTATCCTGCGTCGTCGACAACGAGTTTCGTCCTCGTCTCTCTCGTTAACCTCTCGCCCTCGCTCGTTCTGGCTCCACGCCATTCAGAATGGACTACATTATTTTGTTGTAAGGCCCCGACCACACCGTATTATCCTAACATCTAAATCCGGACAGCTGGATGTCTATCAGAGTCTCTCAACTACGATGTTTAAATGCCACGTTTCTATGGCTACGTCGGGTCGGTCCTGATAAAACAGCGAACGGATAAAGCACGCGGGCACCGATGATTCGATAACGCGAAAAAGAGGATTTTTGCGAGAACCAGCGTTTTACCCGACCGTTCTGCCCGATGGATTAAAACGGGGCAATGGTATTCAGATGGTGCGATATGGGAACTCCGGCAACTTTCCACCTGCGCGTAACATGCATTATTCATTATCGTTTTCGCTGAAATTTGGGTCGTTGTTTATGATGGGAGTATACCTGATCCGGATTGGGTATCTTGAGAATTACAGCGGTAATGAAATAAACGGAGAGATGATTACATGGCTTGAAAAATTCGCGGCTGATGGGAGTATTATGTGGGATTTGCGATTTATGTTGAATTGGAATGCGAATTCATTTTTTAGCAGATATTGGGATTCGAATTTTGGGACGTGGGAGTTTGGTACTTGGGGTCTGGAAATTTTTGAGTTATGGGAATATGGTACTTTGGGGTTTGGAAACTTTAGAATTTTGGAAGTTTGGTATTTTCGGGTTTGCAAGTTTTAGTTTTGGGAATTTAGTAGTTTGGGGTTTGGAAATTTTAGAATTTTAGGAATTTGACACTTTGGGGTTTGCAAGTTTTAGAGTTATGGGAATATGGTACTTTGGGGTTTGGAAACTTTAGAATTTTGGGAGTTTGGTAGTTTGGGGTTTGCAAGTTTTAGTTTTGGGAATTTAGTAGTTTGGGGTTTGGAAATTTTAGTATTTTAGGAATTTGACACTTTGGGGTTTGCAAGTTTTAGAGTTTTGGGAATTTGGGAGTTTGGGGTTTGGGAATTTTACAGTTTGGGAAATTTGACACTTTCGGGGTTTGGACGTTTTAGAATTTTGGGAATTTGGTAGTTTGGGGTTTGGAAATTTTAGAATTTGGGGAATTTTGGTACTTTGAGCTTTGGAGATTTTGGAATTTTTTGGATTTGATACTTTGGGATTTAGAAAATTTAGAATTTTGGATATTTGGCACTTTGAGGTTTGCAAGTTTTAGAATTTTGGTAATTTGGGGTTTGGAAATTTTAGAACTTTGGGAATTTGATACTTTGGGGTTTGGAAGATTTAGAATTCTGGACGTTTGGTACTTTGGGGTTTGGAAATTTTAGAATTTTGGGAGTTTGATACTTTGGGGTTTGAAAGATTTAGAATTTTGAGAATTTGGTACTTTGGACGTTGGAAGTTTTAGGCTTTTAGGAATTTTGGTACTTTAAGCTTTCGAGATTTTGGAATTTTAGGAGTTTGATACTTCTCAAAGTATCGTTTGGAAATTTCATATCTTTGGGAGTTTGAAAATTTTAGAGTTTTAGAAATTTGGTACTTTGAGGTATGAAAATTTTAGAATTTTTGAAGTTTCATACATTGTGGTTTGCAAATTTTACAATTTTAGGAGCTTTGGTACTTTAGGGTTCGGAAGTTTTAGAGTCTTAGGAATTTGGTACTTTGGGCCTTGGAAATTTTAGAGTTTCAGAAATTTAGTACTTTGGGGTTTAGCAAGTTTTGGATTTTAGGAATATGGTACTTTAGCATTTGGTACTTTACTTTATCATTAGTGTATTAGAATCTACAGCACCAACTAGCACATTGAATTTTCTGAATTTTTGTATTTTGAGGCGATAAAATTTTGAAAATACCAAATTTCAACACTTAAGGATTAAGAAAATTTCACATTAAAATTGTTTTAATACAAAACAACCTGATACGAAAATATAACCTCTCTAATTGTATTACAAATTGTTTAATATGAAATTTTCAGTTCCTGAAAACATTCGATTGTTGCAATTTGAAAACAGTAAAACTTCCAGACTTCAAAATTCTTTAATTCCATAATTTTTAACGCCACAAATTTCTAAAATACCACATCCATCTCTAAAATTCTGCAATATAACAATCTTTAAACCTTAATATCAATGTAACCGAAAAGGTTATGAAGAATGAATATCCTTCCATATCAAACCTCTTCCATTTAAAAATGTCAACCCTTAAAATTCCACTCATTCCCACACGTCACCTCTAAATCCCGATTAAACTATAACCTAAATCTCCAAAAAGAAAAATATTCTAGAATTTACGGTTAGTTGAGATTGAGAACCACTTTCTAATGAACGATGCCCGAGGTGTCAGAGCAGCAACTGTCAAAACACGAGCGGCAAGACGAGACCGTGGCATCCGAGCGTGCGACGAAGAGGGCGAACGAATCCGGAACGAGAGCGGACCGGGACGACCCTTTTCACGGTATATTGGGGGATGGTATGCCTTGAAAACGGTACACGGAACCGATGTGTATCGATAATCGCGACATTCATCCTTTCATTCTCCCGTACGAAATTCTTTCGCGTCTATGTGCCAATCGGATACGATACACGTAGCAACGTTGAAACGAGAGGCATTGTTCACGGTGCGTGTTTGTTGCGCAACGGTTTGCCCGCCTTCCGCTCGTTGAATAGCAGACGATGCTTATCAAGAAGGCCAGGACGGTTGTTTTTTAAAGGAGAAGCCAGGAATTAATATCTCGTCATCGTTTAACGTTAGCTCGCGTTTCGAGAGAACCCGGTAAAAGCTGGCTTCTATTTCCGCTGGTGATACGGTCATTTAAGAATGATCCAACTGGACAGTTAAGGGTTGTAAAATTTACTTTTTTGTTATACTAATTGATTTTTAGTTTTGTTGCTTTTTGGATTATTTGAAAAGCATTGGAAATTTAGTTTTATAGGGGTGGAGGATACAGGGATTTGGGTGGATGGGTTTAGGTAGTAGATGGGACCTAGGAATTTGGGGATGTGATACAGGAATCTACGAGTATTGAAATCTGAGGTCTAGGGATATAGAGATATAGAGATCTAGAGATATATGACAGTGCAAAGACACAGAGGTCTGTACATATTTTAGGGTATAGTCATATAAGAATCTAGGAATATAGAAACCTATGGTAGGATCTAGGTACATATAATAGTTTTGAGATACAGAGAGTTAGACGTGTAGAGATTTAGGTATATAATGATATAGGAATCTAGGTATATAGAAATCTGTGAATAGAAGGATCTAGGAATATGTGACAGTTTAGAGATACAGTACTCTTGGAGTGTAGCAATATAGTATAGGAGTCTAAGAATATAGAGATATAGAGGTACAGGAATCTAGACAAATAGGAATTTGTGAAATTATATGTATCTATGAGTATAGCAATTTGAGAGTATAAGCGTATTTCAATCTAGAAATATAGTAATCTAGGATTTCAAGGATCTGTGTATAGAAATCTACAGGTATAGCGAACTACAGCTACAAAGATGAGTATAAGGGTATTTCAATCTAGAAATATAGTAATCTAGGGTTTGAGGGATCTGTGTATAGAAATCTACAGGTATAGCGAACTACAGCTACAAAGATCTATAAAAGCAGAGATTCAGATATATGTGGATATTGTCAATATAACATGCCAACACATATGACCTATCACATGTTTCCCTTCTGTATTAAATAAAGCTTGAGTTGACCAACCCTAGATATCTTCCAATATTTAATTATCATTCTAGATAGTAATAGAACTCCATTCCAACCGTCCGCGCTTCGCCCATTAGCACCATCATTTCCCTCTAATAAAAAGGAATCTCGAATCGTCCAATAGATTTTCGACCGTCCCGAATGCTCATCACGCAACAGCCAGCATTACGCAAGTAGACAACGATTGGCTGTCTCGAGCTCCGTCCCTAAACACGTTTCTCCCAATGACTAGTTTCAATTACGTCCAACTTGATCGAAGTAATTTAGCAACTCGCCGGTGAAACTCGTTCCCTCGTCCGCGGCGAATATCTCCATTCTGGAGGCTCCCTAACGACTCCATCTTCCCGCGAAGAATCCACCCAGCTGTCGAGAAGTTTCGTCGCGAAACGTACGAGGGAAAGAGATCTCGCGGTGACAGAGAGAGAGGATGAGAAAGGGGGAAAAGAGGAAGTGGTCGCATGTGGAAGCATCAGGCAGGGTGGAGTCGGTGACGAGGACGGTTTTAGGCGTGCGCTCTGGGCATATCGGCTTTTTGGAGAGTCTTGGTCGATGTTCCTGGTTCCTGGTTAACCCACGGGATCGGTTACAAGGCAACCCAGTCAGCCGATTGGTCCATTTTGTCAGCGACACCCGCCCACGCCACGTTATCGCGCAACTACTCTCTTCCTACAGCTTCTGCACGCTGCTTCTCGCTCGCTCTTTGCTCTATCGTGTCTCTTGCTCTCTTTGCCCGCAGCCGTGTCGATAACCTTCCAGATCCCCCTCTTCCCGTCCCTCTATCCGCTCTTCTGCGCTGTCCCTCTACCAGGCTGGACGTTCGCGTTGACCTTCGACGAGAAAAGATCCGTATTTCGACGGCGACTTCTTTCGGGTTCGTTAACAGGGAGCCCCGTGACTCGACGGATTCGAGGCTGCACCTAAACCGTGGGGAAAGACAGCCGCTTAAATTGTGGGAAGGACGGGGCCACCACCTTCGATATTGCCTCGGCTCTTTCGAGAAGTTATTTTAATTGTTTCCTATGGTGACGTGCTCGACAGACCTGTCTGCAATCAAACGATGCCCGTGGATACAGAGACATTAATTGATAAATTCGATTGGCGCCGGATAGGAATAACGGGAGAGCGGGGGTCATTGTTGAGAATCAACTGTACGCGATTGCTACGTTTGTTGATCTTCGATGGGCGAATTTGTATGAAGGATATGGGTGGAGTGCTTGTGTCGTTTTGGACCACTGTGCAGAGATGAAAAGACGGCTAACGAAATATTTTGACATCTTTCAAAATGGCTTCGTATGACAGTCAGGTTCCATATTAGAGGTTTATGATCTAAGGTCCACACTTTTGATTTCAGGTTTCCTCGAGTGTAAAAATAAAAATATTGGCAGATATGACACTGGCAGATAAAATAATTAAGAACATTTCAACAGTGCAAAACATCCCATCATAGCTAAATCTCCCTTTTGTTTTCAGTAAATAATTCATAGTAAACCTTTTCACAATTTTGCAATTTTTCACTCTCATGCAATTAATGTTGAAAATATCTCCATTATTGCTTAGAATTTATATCCATATTAACTTTCATTATTAAATATTCAATAAGATTTTTATATTGTTTCATGTGTAACAACACGTTGCAGAGTATCAGCTATGCAGACCTCTGCCACTCTGCAATGAATATTACTCACTCGGATCTGAACGTGTTAAAACTCTACCTACATCAATATCTTCTATTTCCTTTATATATCATCCAATTAACAATATTTTGAATGCTATAGTTAATTAATCTTTTCATCTCCGCACAGTATTAGGGTGACGAATAGAAAACAATCAGTTTCTTGTAATGTCATAATAATCTGTTAATATATTTTCGCGTGAATGTATGTACAGCCGCAAATAATAATATTAATAATAATATCAATAATATTAATAATAATAATGCTTCATTTCTCCTCGTGTATGTATATATATATATATATATATATATATATAACTCCGTGTTAATAGTCTTTAGCAAGTAAGGTACCTATGTATACATAGATCGTAGTATGTTCATATTTATAAGGGGAGCCGATTATACAAGAAATTTCGCTAACTCGTACGCGTTTTGTATCTACAAAGATAGCCGGGGAGCACGGTTTCTGTCGTTTCAAACTGCAGAGAATCGATCGATCGGCTCCACGATGCTCGTATCTTCGAGATACCCTTTAACCTTCCAAGCGAAGATCGAATCGATTAGTAAAATTTACAAATCGCTAATCTCTACTTAGACTAAGAGGGATGGGGAGGAGTTTCGCGAAGTATTCTTGAATTAGTTCGATTCACATTATTCGAGTTTCGCTACCGACGATTGTTTCCCTGTTTCGTTCGATCTGCAAGCAAGCGACATTGTGCGATTTCGTTTCGAAAGATGGTCGCTAAAATTCGTTCAAACTCGAGAGAAAGTTGCCTCGATCTTTCGTGTTTATGTCGGTTTCAGTCGAATAAGATACCGACGAAGGCGGACATATTGGATATTCGAGCTTTCGGATGGGTTCGGAAATATTCGGGTGATATCGGGGAAATGTTAGAGGAATATGGACTTCGCGAAGTTTGATATTTGAAATTTTGAAAATTTCGGGATTTTGATCATTGGGAATTTGGAAATTTAGTAATTTAGGATTCGAAAAATTAGACCTTTGGAAATTTGGGAACTTAGGATTTTAGGGTTTTAGAAATTTGGAGATTAAGGAAGTTGATCTAGGAGCTCGGAAATGTAGAAATTGGGAATTTAGCAATTTGGGGACTTAGAAATCTGGAAACGTAGTAATTTAGCTTGAAAATTTGAAAGATTGAAAATTCGAATAATTTAAGAACTGAAAAATGTAACATTAAAAGTTTCCAAATTCCTATTACAAGTATTCTATACTCTATGATTCAGTAAATCCATTTCAGAAACAATTCCAAATAATTCCTCTGCAGAAAAATCGGATATCCTAGATGACCATCTCAGACATCTTTCTTTCGAGCTCGATATCAAACAGGCCGTGTTCGCGACAGCTCATGCAGCACATTGTTCGTAACGATGACGAACAGTTTCAGGCAACGATTACACCGAAGAACATTTTACTGGAAGCATCGCTATGTACAAACTACAAAAGACACCACTACACCGAGAGTTTGTTTAGCCTCAAAGAGGTTCGTTCTACGCTCCGTCCATACCGAATAATCCGCGCGATCGGTAACTCGGTCGGTCTATCTATGTACACTCGCATATTAATTGATCTTGAAGAAATTGCACTCGCCTGATGAAACCAACGGCGCATCGTCAACCAGCAACGATCCGGGCACTTAGCACAACTTATAACTAATTAGCGTTTTTATTCGAAAGCGTGGTTCGTCCCTTAACAACGGTACGCGAGAAGTTGATTGATTTCCTTCGCGCCCCTTCGCTGATTGCATCGAGTATCGCGTTCTTTGATCTCGAATAATTACTTCTCACGTTTGCCCATTCTAACCCCTTTCAATTCCTTCGCGTTTCTCTCACAACACCTCGAATCGTTTCTCGAACAATTGATTCTCCTCGCTGGACACGATTTTGCGCGACACCAAAGGTTGATCGTTTTCCACCTTCCTCGCGGCGATATCTTTAGATTCCTCTTCCTTGTCGTATCACGCCGGCGAGAAGGGTCGATGGATTTGCGGTGGTTTCGGGTTCGGAGGCGGAGGAGTCGCAACCCTTATCAAACCCTGCCCTTGAGACTGACCCTGAGGAGTCTGCTGACCCGTTGGCGGACTACCTCGAGAAGAAGGCGTGTGAGGACTCGGCACCGCAACCCTCAGAGGACCCGTCACCGACAGGTTCGTCGCCATCAATGGCGGACTATGCGCTTCCGATAAACTGTCAGACAGTCGGGACATTCCTCCATCCGAGAGACGCGACGCATCCGATATCCTCGACATACCTTCCGGTAACGGGTGTTGAACGTGAGGGTGGTGCAGCAATCCTTCGTGGGGGTGCAACCTGGGCGGAGGTAGTCCTAGATGGTCTGGAAGTCTGCAATTAGAAAAATATCATTTAAAATAACTTTGTGTGGATTTTTTTGACATAAATGATGAGGTAGTTATTAGACACTATTATATGTAGTATACGTATAAGGGTTGTCTGTTAACCCCTTGCACTATAATTTATTTGTAAGGTGCGTCAGGCAGAACTAACCAATCGCAGCTACAATATTAAAACAGACAAAGAAAGTTGAAATGTTATGTCAGTCCTGTATTCAGCAATTCTTGACTATGCGAATTATAACTGGACTTGAACACCAGATTGAAGTGTATTCAAAATTCGAGTAAGATTTGTCACAATTGAAGTGCGAGTGCGTCACGAGCCAGACTCGTCAAAATAGTGCAAGGGGTTAATAACATTATTTTAGGAAATAAATTATGATAATTACTTGGATGTACTATCATTACTCTGTTGTATCTATATAGGAACACATATAACAAGTTAGCATAATAACAAGTTGGGATAATATCAAGCTAATCAATGCTAGTCTACGTCTTTTAATTAGATTTAGTTAGATGATCAAATGTTGTGTCAATTTTTATAAAGTGAATGATCATAAATAATCTGATGGATTATTATCATGACACTAATGTGTCCATATATATGTAGGGTTTTGTAATGAAATGTAATTTGAAGTAGATTACCACCTTGGACATATATGATAGTTAAAGCACCTTAATTAGACATAGTTGTCAGGTGAATCCAAATATACCTTCTGTTTTTGTGGCAACTGTTAATAGCTTCATTTTATGAAATAAGTTGTCACAAACACGTTAATGGTTTATCATTATCATGACACTGATGTATCTATGTGTGTACAAGGTTTTGTAATCAAATATAATTTCACCTTGGCAATACATGATGGTAACTGAAGAAATTTAGAAATTTCTATATCTAAAAGTTTTTAAATTTTACAACTTGAAAATGGAGGAATATGAAATATTGAAATTTGGCGATGAAGATATGTAAGAAATTTAAACTTGAAGATGTAGAAATGTGAAAACTTGAAGATTTAGACCTTAGAAATATCAAAATTTCATACTTCAAGATGTAGAAATATAAAAACTTGATGATTGCAAACATAGAAATGTAAAAATTTAAAACATAACGACATAGAAATATAAAAACTTGAAGATGGAAAACACAGAAATGTAAAAACTACAAACTTGAAGATGTAAAAATACAAAAACTTGTAACTCAAATTGTAAAAATGTAAAAATTAAAAGCTCGGACATACAGAAATGTATGAACTTGAAGATCGAACACACAAAAATGTAAAAACTTGAAACTTGAAAACATAGAAATATAATTCTTCAAACTTCCAAATATACAAATATGAAAACTTGAAGCTTGAAGACGTAGAAATGTAAAGAATTAAAACGTGAATACATACAAGTACAAAACCTTGCAACACGAATATAAAAAATTTTAAAAGTGTCATCCAAAGAAAGTTTACGTTGTATGAACAATGAAATATGGATTTTTCTGGATACTCACCTCGATCCGAGATCACCTCTAGGACCCACAGCTTGAAACGGGCTCGTTTCCGTCAGCCTGAAGATTCCACCTCCCGAGATGTTCGGGTGATTGTGTTGCGGGCTGTGCGGTCCAAACCGGAAGCCCGCCGGCGGGAATTTGAAGGCCGTCGCGTGGTTGAATCGAAACTGCGATTGCGAAGGATCGAAGCGGAAATTTAAGGATGGAGGAGGCAGAGGTCCAAGGGGCCTGAGAGGAACAGGAGATGGTTGATGAGTTGGCGGAGGTGAGGAACTAGGTGACGGAGGCGATGTTGCGCCCAGAGATATATCAGAATCTTCCGAATCGCTACCTCCTGGCCCGGGACTCAGAGTACGTCGTGTATTTCCGTTTCCTGTCCCAGATTGCTGCTGCATTCTGAAACATTATGTCACCAACATTTTTACTTTTATACTTCACATTTATTTTTTTATTCGGTGTTATTTATTCGGTATTCGATCTAGGTTAGGTATCGTTTAGGTTATTACTAAGGTTCGTAGATCATTTAGATTAAGTAGAGTTCATTGATCACTGGGATTAACTATACAGGACTACATATATGAGGGTTATCATTGACCCTAACGAAATAGGGTTCCTTTTATCACTAACGTTAATTTATATAAACTAACGTTGCACTTCATTGATTATTAAGAAAAACGTTAGCTAGCTGTCGCTAATGACTAGTCATTAGCGACAGCTAGCTAACGTTTTTCTTAATAATCAATGAAGTGCAACGTTAGTTTATATAAATTAACGTTAGTGATAAAAGGAACCCTATTTCGTTAGGGTCAATGATAACCCTCATATATGTTCGTTGTTCACTAAGGTTAGCTGTTGAAGCTCACTAAGGATAGCGTAAGGATACTTCACTAAGGATAATTATAATTAGTGCTCATTGATCACTCAGGTTAGCTGTAGATGTTCTTTGACACTTGAAAACTGCCTAACATAGAAACTTCATAACCATCATCGAATGTCATACATAAATCTGCGTATGATGGCTACTTCTAACGCTAGACTTATACAACATAACATCTAGACTCACACAAAATACATATTAAATTTGATCAGAACGGAAAATAACTGTACAAGTTACTTAACATATTTACTCAGTTTCTAAAAGTCATCGAGCTGAAACTAGCTGCCAGTAATCTTACGTGTGCAATAACGGTATCACTTACTTCGTACCGTTCCTAGTAGGATCAGTTTCTCGAACATGCATCTACCGAAAGGTTAACGAAAGGGGTCAGTGATTATTGGTAACAAGTCAGCCGGTGCATAAAATCAGCGTAGGCGTTGATCGCGATGAGAATTTCAATTTGTCCGCCAGGTTGTACGCGGCGTTGAAAACGCTTTATTTCCAGTCATCGCGGTACGGTTGTAATTAATAAGCTCATCCTTCCCAGGTGCGAGCAACAATTCACGGGAAAGTAACGACGACTCAACGACGGTCCGTCGTACAAAAGGAAAGATCCAGCTCATTACTCGCGAGATTACGTATTAGATACAAAAATGCCGGCGAACTTCTCACGCGACTCATCCTCTGTGCTCGAGATAAACGGCCAACAGCCGATCGAAACGGATGTCCCGACTTGTCGACAGGAAAGTGTGATTCATCGTACCACCCACAGAGGACTTTTATACAACGAGGCAAGGACAACCTCGTGAAGTCTCTATTATAATTCGTTTTATCGAACGGCAGCTGCTGGAATCTCAAGAATTCTTCCGCAAGAAATTCTACGGGCAGATAACACCGGCAGGAACAATGCAAACACCTTTGACTCGCATGTACATTTTTTTCTCTTTTATTCTTCTGCGATAAAAAAGTATGATGCAGCTGAAAAAATGTTGGCAAAATTTGTTCCTGTTTGTGACATTAGTCTGCGTTTTTCATGAAAATGTGGGAAAATAGCACCGACAAGAAGACCAGATAATTATACGTTCTTGTAAAAGACATTTATAAGTAAGTTGTATACATTTATAATAAATGTAAGTTGCGGACCACATTCATTCATATTTTACAAAAGAATTATTCGTTTATCACAAATTGATTTATACTATTCAGTTTGGTAAACCTGGAACGTGTATAAAGAATGTCCAGAACGTCTGAAGATGAGCCGATAATTTCCATGATGGAAACGTTTCCCTGTCGATGGATCGTTAAGAGGCGGCAGAATCATTCGGTAGTCTGGCAAAGACAATGAGATGTTGCGGTCGCCTTAAAAGCCTCTTCGCTCCAGATCGATTCAACGCCGGGACCGTCGAGATACTCCCGTATTTTCTTTGCTAATCGAGTTTCGAGCCCGCACTGTTACCACGGTAACACCTCGAGTGATTTCGAACAGGTTCGCTCGTCGAGCGAGAATCGTCGGCTCGTCGGGCAGCTCGGGCTGCCAAAAAGAGGACGCTGCGAAGCCGGTTAACGTTGGAGCTGATTCACTCTGGCCGTGAATTCGGCTTCGCCTTCTGCCAGCTACCGATCTCGTTCATGTCTTCATCGAAGCTCGAATATTCCCACCTCGATTTCTTCTCGTTTTCGTATCGCGCTTCGAACCGCGCAACGTTTATTTGGCTTTCAACGAGCGGTACGACATAACGAGACGTCAAATTTCGCCCGTTGACGGCTACAACACGCGATTTATTCGATTCCCGTTAGAGAAACGCTGAAGGGGTTCGTTCAAGAGGTAGCCACTCTCACGTGGTGGACCTGTTTTGAAACCGCGTTGGACACGGTAATCGAACCCGTATATACCTGAAGAGGGACGGGGATCACTCCCTGTTTCTTCTTTTCCAGTGTCTCGCATCAACGGGACACTCGACGCGTTTTAATTATGCCTCAAGACCGCTCGCCTTTGTCTTGCTCCTTTCACGAGACACCCGCACGAGCGGCCGCGACTTATTATGTGCCAGACCTCTCGTTTTGTTCCACTAAATGCTCCTCCACCTCTGCCGATCGTAGTCCCTCTATTCAGAGCCGTCTTAATGTCGTGGCATTAAAACGCGGTACCACGGTGTCAATTTTTTGGCGTGAGTAACAATGGAACTAGATTAATTTGTTGGCTCTCGCGCAATTTTTATGGTTATTCTTCCTCCTTTCTTACTTATCTGAGGTAAATGTATAATTGACATTCATTAATTTAGCAGAATTTAGTATACATATGCACGTCTCCTATATTAGGAATATACACATATCCACATGCATATGTGTTACATTGAATCCAAGTGTACATATATAAATTTACTATATCGTATTCAACTGTACATATGAAAATTTACTATGTTGTATCCAAGTGCATATATGAATGTTCTTCATTTCGTGCAAGTACACATATGCACATATGGAAGTTACATGCTAAGTGTACATATGTTTCCTATACTGCATCCAGGTGCATATGTGCAAGTTTTCTAAATTGTCCTCCCTTCTAAATTGACTTCCCAGTTCACATATACAAGTTTTCTGTATTCCATGTGTACATATACAAGTTTCCCACATGGTATCCAAGTGCATATGTACAAGTTTCCTGGACTGCACACAAGTGCACACATGTAAGTTTCTTTCATTGCATCCAAGTGCATATGTCCAAGTTTTCTAAACTGCATTCAAGTGTATATATGAAAGTTTCTTATATTGCATCCTAGTTCATATATACAAGTTTTCCACATTGCATCCATGTGTACATATTTAAGTTTCCTACATGGTATCCAAGTGCATATGTGCAAGTTTCCTGCATTGCACACAAGTATACACATGTAAGTTTTATTGCGTCCAAGTGCATATGTGCAAGTTTTCTAAATTGCAAGTGCATATATTCAAATTTTCTATATTCCAGGTGCATATGTATAAGTTGCTACAGTGCACCCAAGTGCACATATGAAAAGATGGTGTATCTAAGAACACATACCAAAAAATGACAAATTATCTAATTGTTCATCGGCCATCACAAATGAAAGTAATATAACAAAGAATTTTGAACGATCCATCGTTCTTGTTTGAAGGTTCAACGTTAATATATTCGCGGCATGTGTTCGCGCGTGCACGCGGGATTCGCGTGGCGAATTCGAACAACACGGTGGAGCTATCACAGGTGACGGTGTAGTTTCGGCGGTGCCATGATTAAAAAAGAAATTCATCAGCGTCTCCCGGTTGGAAAGTATCAGGTGCAAGGAACACGTAGGAGCCGTAGGACGAGGATGCGCCCTGCCGTTAAGTATTTACGCCGCATGACGAGTCACTTTTGTAATCCCCCGTGCGCGTTGTAAAGTATTATGCACCGGGACGGCGACCGGGCCTCAAACCGTGACGGAAGCTACTGTAATTACGCGCAAGATGGTCGTCCTTGTCCCGTCTTCGAACACTCGATTGATCATCGATCGAGAAGCTTCAACGGTGAAAAGAACCCTACCACTCTTCACGCCACTTTATCAGATTCTTTCAAACATTTAGATCCTTTCGATTATTTCAATGAACCGCTAATGCCGTGTTCATTCTATCGTACAGGTGGATATCATTTTTCTTCGTGCACATCTTTTGTTATTATTTGCAAATAACAACGAACTGCATTCGTGTTAATATGTTATCTTAACAATTATGTTAATATTTCACTATCTTAACATTTATTTTAATCTCTGGTAATTGCAACATTAAACATGCTATTTATGTAATAATGTTGTGAAACATTACAATTCATGTACTTCCAGATTAAATTGTCTAAGATGGCAACAAGTTGGTAACACAGGAATATTTGTTGCTTAATAACGAGAATCATGTATTCAAGCATTTCATAATAGACTCTCTGTCCACATATCCTACCCCTAGCTACAGACATACACCAAGTGTCACAATTGCAGATATAAGAAAAAATTATCTCATTGAAAAATTGTCTAAAAATATATTAAGCATGTAGATACACTCTAACCTACCCCTAATTTTAAAGTTCGTCAAACTTCTTCCGACTACAATTTACATAAATATAAAAATGAAATCGCTTAAAACAAGTTGAGTTCAGTTCCAATAAACTATTATTGTCAAGTGCAGTTAAAAGCTAAAAGCAGTTAAAAAAAGGTTAAAAGCAGTCTTTAGAAGGGCATCCGAAAATTTTCGGCCCGATTTGCCCCACCATTTCTGGAGTCTAGTTTCTACGAATCTCCGGAGCCCCCCACAAAAAAGCAGAACGATCAATTTCAACCTGATATCAGAATCGGATCTATCTCGACTCCGTCAAAGTGACGAGGGATATCATTTTAACAGAATCTACCCCGTGTCGAACAGAGAGTAGATTTTCATGCGTGCTACAAGCCCCTGGTCCTCCGCCCGTAGCCCCCTCGGGAGCCCACGATTTAGAGCAACCCCGTGCCATGCTAAATACCCGGTGCACACAATGGAGAACATATCATTCGAAAATCTGAGCTATAGGAAGGCTTCTACAAAAGGTAACTGGATACCGGGACGAGGAGGAGACGGCATGTGAACAGAGGGCCCGCGATTTCAAGCAAACGGGACCCCCTCCGTCTCTCCTCCTCTTATTTCCCCGTCTCAGCCGCCCCTCGTCCTCGTTTCACCGCTTTTTTTTCATCTCTAGCTCATTTTTAATAGCTGCTAATAGAGACGTTAAAACGATACGGGCCCTCTTGGCCGACTCGGTTCCGATGCTCAGTTCTTTCTTCCTTTCGCTCCCTCATTTTCGCCCCCCTCCTCCTGGCATACCCTGTTTGTCTTAAAAACCACCCTTCCACGCTCTTCTTGTACGCGGAGATAGATTTAAACCTTTTTAGTGGACGAGATGCAGTTTGAACGTTTCTGTCAATTGTCAATATAAGTTGATGTCAATTGTCAATATAAATTAATAGTCAAAACTATACTTTGTCAATATAGATTGAACTTTGGAGAAGGTTAAAATCTTCTATCATGAGTGTCCATAAAGTTCTGTACCAAAATCAATTTTTGATCTCGCATGATCAATTACATCTTCCAACAACTTAACGTCCAAAGAGTAATCACAAGAAAGAGATATGTTTCTGGCGTAAAATATAAAGGAAAAGGAGTATCGGGTAAATGAAAAGAAAGGAAATGATTAAGAATCGTGGCATCTGCGCTTTCGCGAAATTCTATTCTGAAATTGTTCCCCTTCAAGCAGGATCGCCTTCTCGAAACAAAGAACCGCCGCGAAGAAAACAAGCGAGCAGCTCGTCGTTCACAGGTAGCCCATGATTTGCAATATTTTAATCCGTCCGAAGATCGGGAAGCGTAGTGTCCGCAAGATGGCGTCGGTAAACGAGCAAAGACGCCGTTTAGAGTGGCCCCGTTTTCTAGGTCGATCGTGTTCTTCCTGCCACCCCCTAGCAACTGCCGAAGAGAAAACAGGAAAATGTTTGTCCACGAACAAAGGAGTATCCATCGACGTGACGGGTTCACTTGTTCCGTTCTGTCGAGCCCGAAATCTCGATCTGTTTGAGCAGATTTTTAAACGTCCCCCACTTTTGTGGACCTAAGGATGACCTGTGCTCTCTTCCACCCTTAAATTCGCTGTTCTTCTTTAAACGTATCTTGTGTCGAGTAATGGCAACGGTTGTGTACGTTTCAACCCCTCAGTAGGATTGTAGTCGAAAATGATTCATACGGGTTTCTTTGGTGGGTGGGATTTGGATGTTTGAGAATTTCGGTAGTTTTAGGAGATTTGAGAGTTTGGGAGTTTTTAAGTTGGGGGAGGTGGCGAATTTTGGAATGTGGGAGTTTGGGAATTTAGGGATTTGACGATGTGGAAGTTTGGGAATTTAGGGATTTGGAAATTTAAGAATTGGGGATTTAGGGATTCGGGAATTTAGGGATTTGGGGATTTAGGAATTGGGGAATTTAGGGATTTGGGGACTTAGGGATTCAGGAATGGAGAAATTTGGAAATTTAGGAATTTGGGGATGTAGGGACTTGGGAATTTAGGGATTAGGGGATTTAGGAATTTGGGGATTTAGAGATTCAAGAATGTGGAAATTTGGAAATTTAGGAATTTGGGGATGTAGGGACTTGGGAATTTAGGGATTTGGGGATTTAGAAATTGGGGAATTTAGGGATTTGGGGGTTTAGGGATTCAAGAATGTAGAAATTTGGAAATTTAGGAATTTGGGGATGTAGGAACTTGGGAATTTAGGGATTTGGAAATTTAGGAATTGGGCAATTTAGGGATATAGGGATTTAGGGATTTGGGGATTTAGGGACTTATGAATTTAGGAATTTGGGAAATTAGGGATTTGGGAGTTATGGAATTCGAGAATTTAGAGATTCGGCAATTTAAGGGTTTAGGAATTTTGGCATTCGAAATTTAGGGATTTGGCAATTTAGGGGTTTAGGAATTTAGGAATTCGGAAATTTAGGGTGTGGAAATTGAACTATTCGGGAATATAGGAATTTGGGAATGTAATAATTTGAGAATCTAGGGTTTTGGAAATTTAAGAATTTGGAAATATATAAATTCAGAGACTTAGAGATCTGGGAATACAGGTATTTGTACCTTCCTTCCTTTCCAAAATTGAGAATTCAAAAAATTTACCAAATGTAACCTGAAACTTGGAAAACTACAGAACATAAAACTTTAGCAAATTTCAAAATTTTCAACATTGAAAATTTAGTAAATAATTTAATTACCAGTCAAACTTGTCTATACTACCCTTTGTAACATTCCAAAGAACGCACCATTTTCTCCCGTCCTCAAATCAGAACAAAATCCGTAAAATGTCTCTCCATCTCCTTCCGTCGTGAAAGATTCTGGTCATTTACCAGGAACGACAAATAATTTCCTACAACGGTATAGACGTTTCGAGTGTTTGCGAAGGTCCTCGAGCGGGGCATCTACAACCCTGACCATTCCGTGGGAAAAATGCTCGGAAATTAAATCCTTGCTTGGACCTCCACCGACGAGGATGTACCTCCTTTCGGACTAATCCCGTTGTTTTAGGTTGTACCTAAATCCTCCGTGGGCTACTGGCCCAGAAGAAATTACTCGTGGTTGGTTAATAATCGCGAGCATAGACCGAAAAGTTGTCCGTTCAACGAGTCGTAGAAAAAAATATTTGCACCGAAGCGTGGATAAACGAGACAGGATAATTTTCCTCGGAGATACGCGGTGTCTGTGGTTTATTACAGGTTCCGTGTGGTCGCTCGGTGGTTCTGCATCTCGTGAAAGACAATTACCGATCAGCCTAATGAGCCGAGAGGCTAATTAACCGTTTCAATCATCCTTCGAGGAACTTATAGATGGTTATCGAACTTCTTTTTTCCTCTTGTACTTATGCTACAACGCTTAGTTCCTCTTGTACTTATGCTTCGTGTACCGTTCTCTATTTTGCTGCGTTTAACGGTGGATTCTAGTGATTTTTATTGTTTCATAGATTGGTGATGATTTTTATGATTTATCGGATTAGACAGGACAGTTAAATGAGGATGAATTTAAAGATGGAGAATAGGGAGATATCACTAGGTTACGGTAGCTTTCTGGGGAATTTATGATCGTTCTGTATCTAGATTTCCTCTAGATTGTTATTATTCCCTAGGTATTTACTAGGTTTCGACAAATTTAGAAATTTCAGAACTTTGGAATTTGGGGATTTAGAGAGTTGGGACTGTGATTTGGGGATTTAGAGAATTGAGACTTTGAGAATTTGGGGAATTTAGGGACTTGGAACTTTGAGAATTTGGGGAATTTAGGGAATTGGAACTTTGAGAATTTGGGGAATTTAGGGAATTGGAATTTTGGGAATTTGGGGAATTTAGAGAGTTGGGACTTTGAGAATTTGGAGAATTTGGGGAATTGGAACTTTGAGAATTTGGGGAATTTAGAGAGTTGGGACTTTGAGAATTTGGGGAATTTGGGGAATTGGAACTTTGAGAATTTGGGGAATTCAGGGAATTGGAATTTTGGGAATTTAGAGAGTTGGGACTTTGAAAATTTGAGGAATTTTGGAAATTGGAACTTTGAGAATTTGGGGAATTTAGAGAGTTGGGACTTTGAGAATTTGGGGAATTTTGGGAATTGGAACTTTGAGAATTTGGGGAATTTAGAGAGTTGAGACTTTGAGAATTTGGGGAATTTTGGGAATTGAAACTTTGAGAATTTAGAGAATTTTGGGAATTGGAACTTTGAGAATTTGGGGAATTTAGGGAATTGGAACTTTAAGAATTTGGGGAATTTAGAGAGTTGGGACTTTGAGAATTTGGGGAATTTAAGGAATTTGAACTTTGGGAACTTAGGATTTTGGGGATTTTAAACTTGGAAATATGAGAATTTATCTAATTTGGAAATTGGGGAATTTGGAAATTTGGGAAGTTGGGAATTTTGGTGCAATGTGAATTTAGAAATTTGAGAATTGGGGAATTTGTGAATTTTGGAATCTGAGAAATTGGGAAATTGAGTATTTGGGAAACTGAGAAGTTGGGAAATAGAGAAATTTGGGAATTTGGGAAATTACGAAATTACGAATTTAGGAAATTGCAAATTTGAGAATTTGGGTATCTCAAAATTTGAGAAGTTGGAAATTTGTGAAATCAGGAATGTGAGAGTCTAGGAACTTGGAAGTTGGAAAAATTTTAGAATTCAGAAATTTGGGTAACTGATAATTTAGAAATGCAGAAATATAAAAAATGTATAAACTTGAGAGTTAAGAAAATCCATAGAATTCACAAATAAAAAAACTCGAAAGATTCAAAATTTCGATCCAGACGCCATTTTGTCCACAAGATTTCCGAAGTTGCCCGAGATATTTGCCCGGTGGCGTTTCGGTGGGCCATTCTCAATGAGAATCCGGCGTCTCATTTAATTTAATGAACCGTTTTCGAGAAGCTGCTCGGTACATACATCAGAAATCACTCGGTAAATAATTAATGTGTAATCAGACCCCGTTTGTGTGCGCGAGTGAAAGGGACGAATGGGCCGGCGTTCACGAGGAGGTAGCAAAAGGGCGCCATCGAGGCAACGCGAGAACGAAGGGTGTTTGCCAGCAAACACCATCAAGTACCTCTTCTCGTATTCTAAACCTATGCGTAGGGTTCTTTTCGTCGGACCAAGTGACGTGGAAGATGGTGTATCAGAAAAAGAGGAATCGCTTCTTGTGCTCGTCTTTTAATTTCTGTCCTGCATTCTCAAGAAATCCCTGGGACAATATTTGCACCGACTACCCTGTCCCGAATATTGACTGCCATAAACAAATTCTTATCCCCGTATACTTTCGCTGAGCATCTCTTTATAACCACTTTACGATCTTGCAATTTTTCTTCATCCTAATTTTTTGATACGACTTTTTTCAAGGATTTTAAATTGGCGACGAAATCATCGTAGTTTTTATTTACAGCTAAGGTATAGATTCTATCTTATTCATTGGTTGATTGTAAATGAACACAACTATTATCCTGTTTATTGTTTGTAAATAAACACACACAATTTTCATTTTATTTGTTGATTATGTATAAACAAGGGTTGTGGTTATTCTGCTTATTGATCATAAATAGCCAAGCAGGAATGATCTTATTTATTGATTGTAAATAAACATTATATTTATTGATTGCGTACAAAGGAACACAATGATCATTTTATTTGTTGACTGTAAATCAGACAAGCACAATTTTGTTCTATCTTTATAAGCAAACATTCTGTTCATTGATTATACATAAAGCACAGTCATCACTTTATTCATCATTTTTATTTTGTAACATTGTAACTGAATTATAAATGAGTGTCCACTAAAATCTCAGTTAATAAACATCAATTTATCAAACATACTGTGAGTGAATAATTTACCTGGAGAAAGATAGTACTTTATTAAAAAAAATAGCAGACAAAAGATATAATTAAATGAATTTTTGTTTAAGGTTATACATTTTTAGGTATGTCTATGTGTGTAAAAGTTCATATGTTCATGTAAAATATAGTGACAGAAAGAAATAAATCAGTGTTGTGCGGCCATAAAATGAAGACCGAGTGTAAATCGACACCTCGTGGGTGTTCTAGGATGAAATTGCTGGTGTTTCTGTCGAATGCCACGGTAAGGCGAGTTTCGAACGATATCGAACGCAGGGCGGATAGGAGGCGAAACGAGTGCACCGCAATCGATGTCTCTCAATTATCGCATGACGAGAAAAGAGAGGAACTTCAATGGCATCCGATTGAGGCACGCGCCGTCGCTTAGAGGCTCTCCGAGGTTCGAGAGCCCTCGAATTGATTCGAGTCCCGTGGCACACTTCGGGGCAAATTAAGTTTCGCTTCTGAAATATGCTCTCCTTCTCTCTTTCCATTCCCTTTTACTCCCCACGATCCTTCTGTCTTTCGTTCGCCATTCATCCGTACCTGTCTTTTATCTACCGGAGATCGCTTTGGCGAGTCGTGTTTCGTGCCGTTACCAATCGCATCGATACGATTGTGTTTTACTAGCAACACGACCATCGAGAAATATTATTAGGTACCGTGTTAAATTCCGTGTTAAGTCACTTTTTTCGAGTGCCCGCTCGAATCCATTACGCTCGACAACCTCCATTTTGTAATCGAGTCACGTCTCGTACATTGCTTATTACTGTTAGCTAATCTCAAAATATAACAAATCTTTTGAATATACTGTGTTCATAATACTGAGATGTTTTTTGAGTATGCTAAGAAACTTGTTCAAAGTTAATATTATCTTAACCTCAAATATACTAGTTCATTCTTGAGGATTCTTTAATTCTGTATACTCTATTGAAAAATTACTCAATTCCTAACTGAGAAGTTAAGTTTCAAGTTAAGAAATTGCAGTCTTGAAGAGTCTGCGCATATTTTGAGGTTATCAACCTACTCTCGTAACAAAATGGCTGAAGATATTCGAACATGCACCCTGTTTTCAGCAACAAAACTCATTATGCACTTAAACAACGAATTGCTGTTTCATTAACAGGCGGTATAAAGGTACTGTGTACAAGATGGGTTCTAGAAACTCAAGGAGAAGTCTCTCTTTTCACTGTTTATGACAATATATACGATATGTACGATACGACAATTGTAACTAATGTATGTTACAATTATGATGTATTAAACGGGAAGTACAGATGTATGAATCAATCTCCGTGTATCTTTACTACCACCTGACCAGTAAACTCCAACAAAGTTTCGTTACCGGGAGTGTATCGAGTTGCCGAAAAATCGGGGCAGGGGACGAGCCCTTAATTCCTATTACCGTGGAGGTAACATAAGGAGGTCCGAGGAGCGTTAGTGAAGCGAGAAGTTTGTAGGAGGAGGAGAGTCGGGCAAAAAGAGGAAATAGCCCCCGGTATAACCTCTCGTTTGCACCGGCGCACGCTCAATTAACCATTTCCAGGGAAAAAATTCGCCGGCCAAATTCTGCGCGACAGCCCGTGAAGTCCCGGGCTCGTGTTCGCCGCGCGGGCAACCGAGCTGGACGACGAAACAAGCGGAGGAACCGTGTAAAAGAGCGGAGGGGATAAAGTGTATCGTGGAAGAACGAGAGAGAAAGACGAACGGGCCATTCAGGCAAAACCTTGTATCGTTTTTCAAACGAGACCATCGTCCCTCCTCGTTTCGCCAAGTCGTCGACTTTTCTTTCCACGTTTCTTCCGTTGTCTCTCTTTTTTTTTGTCTCTTCGGTTACGAAGATCGTACGGCACGGTTGGGTGTAAGATTTCACGTGTACACGCGGGATGGATCAGATTGGCCGGGCCTTAAGCCGTCGCAAAATTACCCCGTAAGCCTTTTAGTCGACGTGCGTGTGTGTTTTGCTCGCCCTAAAACCTCCCTCGGCCACCTTCCTACCCCTCCTTTCGTGTTATTATTTTGTTGCCCCGTAATATCCACGAAACCCCGTGGGGCTTTGCCGGGACACTCTAAAGGGAATCTAAACGGGGCTCGTGGTCTGCGCCATGTTACAGAAATAGTTCTAAACTCGCCGAATTATCAATCGACAACGACCTTTCATCCCTTCCCTCTTTAACAGATGCTGAACCTTAAATTGGATACGAACGTTTCGCGTTTAATAGCTCGAAGAATAATGCTTTCGACTGAAGGATCTTTTGTATGTTTCGTGGGTCGTTCTTGCGGTGATTGTTTTAGGATGTTGAGGGACCGTTTTAGCAGGGTGCACGTGGACGGAGATGTACCTGGTTAATTTCTGGGATTCTGGGTTTTAGGGAGATGTAAATGTTGCAATTTGAGGATTTGGGAATTTGGGGGTTTGGAAGGTTTCAAATTGGTCTTTGGAAATGTGGAGAAGTGAGGTTAGGAATTTGGAAATTTAAGATTTGGGGTGGTGGAAATTTAGAACTTTGAAAATTGGGAATTGAAATTTTTGGAGTTGCAAATTTAGAACTTTGAGAATTGTGGGGTTGGAAATTTAGGAATTTAGAAATTTGATAATGTGAAAATTTCGTATTAGGAAATATGGCAGTTTGAGAATTTAGAAATTTGGGAAATTAAGAAACTTCAGTATTCAAGGGTTAAATATTACAAATTAATTGTCTACCCTTTCTCCTAAATTTTCTGTAGATCCTACATTCTCTAAAATATCTCTCTCCTAGATTTCCAATAAATTTCGGTTTAACGACAAAGCATTCTTAAATCTCCCTAAATTTTGTCTAAAACTCCCCAAACTCAAAAACTAACGATTTATACTCTCCTCCTAGTAGTATCCCTCTAAAAAAGTACCTTGTTAAAAATGTAGCTACAACGATAAAAGTTGCATGTGCATAAAAAGAGTATTTCCGAGATTGCAATACCGTTACAAAGTTAGCATTACGCCAGTTAAAATCATCGTTAGCCGTTTGTCGAACCTACCATCAAAAGACTAAGACGCAAAGCCCTCGGGGGTGCGGGAGTAAAAATTTAACGCAATTCCAAGTGATTACCGCGGCCCGCTCTGTGATACACCCCTTATATATCCACCCCTTGATTGGCTTACATTGTCGATGCTTAACTGTTTCATGCACCAGTGACCGACTAGGGGGATATCATTGCGCGCGATAGGGGTAACGTTTTCATAGCCCGAGGGCGGGTGTCGTCATTGTCAAGATTCAAATGTAAAAATCGTCGCGGGACGTCCGGGATATATTCCATATTTCACCGACCAGCCAAAGATTACAACGTTGGTAACGACTTTCCGGGATATAATTCGTTTCCATTATATCCGAAAAATAATTCACGAATCGCGTGACGAAAATGTATGAACCGATCGATTTCGTTTTATCCGGCCACCGATCTGCCATCGTTTCTGTAACTCTTTGTGTTCTTTGCCACCCGGTTAGAAACGATATCGTTCCACCCGTAATGGTGACTTCTGATCTATAATTTCTGTCTTATCACGGAAATGGACGATACGACTATACCTAATAACGGTTGACGCATCAAATATTCAACGGCCGGTTTCGAAGTCCCTCAAGTGTAACTTTGACACATTTTACCCAGGCCAACTATCGATTCCAACGCGATAATCGTTTACCTCGAAACGGGAAAATTCTACGTTCATGTTTCATCTTTTAATGTCCAGTTTCAATGCTATCGCTGCTGTTCTAAATGCTTCGACACGTATTATTCTAATTAACAGGTTCGTACATTGTCACGCACTGCATGTTTTCCATATATGATCAATTTTCAAAGAAAATACAAATAACTTCTGAACTTTTCGTATGAACTGAATTATAATTTATAACTCAAACTTTATAAACAAGTTTAAACAAACAGAATTATGTTAACATAATGTTTAACTCACAGGTAGAAATTATTTGATAAAAATATTTGAATGTATAAATTAAACAAAACGTCTCAGGTATTGCTGAAGACATTTTCTGAAGAACCTAATTTTTTGCTCACCATTTTGTAAATTTTCATAAAGAAATTTTACATTCCATATAATTTAAAATAATTGTTTTAGCTTCCTATACAATAATATTGATGTACAAGACATCCAGATCTTCATTTAACTGCAATATCAAAAATAAAATAACACAGAAATATAAATAAATTAAAAGATATAAGAAAGCATCCCCTAAAGTACGAGTACCGAAGTTAATATAGAATTTATGTTCGCAACGTAATAAAAAGGCGAAAAATCGGTATAAGGTGTTCCAGAAGGATCAGGGATGCCGAGATGCCTGAACAGATAGGAAATAACTTTTCGTGGCTCGTTCGAGCGACAAAGAATTTACGGGGGTCACTCGATACCTTTCTGCAGTATAATACGCACGCCATACGTGCGTGTAACGCACCACGGTTATGTACGCGTCAAATGTACGTCGCGTTCAGGACGCCGGAGATACCATCTCATTTATGGATCAGGATCAGGACTACAGTGTTGCGTTACATCACCGGTCACGGTTATCCCCCTTAAATATACCGGGTGTTCTCTTAACGAGACCACAAACGAGACTCGTGTTACGGAAGATCGCCTCCTTTAACGAAAGAAAAACGAAACACGTCCATTCAAGTTGCGTTCTATCGACGTCCGAGTATCTGTTTCTCGCCATTTTCACGCTGATCTCGTTACCTTTAATTCGACACGAATATCACGATGATGTAACGCTTTGTATGTACAATTATACGATTCAAATATCCGTTGTGCACGTACCAGAAATTACGTACCGTGTCACTGTTCCCTATTTAATGGAGCGTGTTCGCAGTGCCGTAGGTAGTTAGGGTCCCTGAGTGGGCCTCAAAATGAGGACTGACTATACACTTTTATATGCTATGAAAACTTTTTATACTACAACATTTGTCTACAATCTGTTCACATTTATGTCTTCAAAAATCTGAACACCTATTGCTCCGCATTAAACCTTAAAAATATAATGAAATGTCATTACCTTAGTGGCTAATCATGAATCATAAGAATTAGGCAAAATACGATTTACGGTCATAGGTTTTGAAATAACGTAAGTAGTTCTAAATAGCAAGAATTCCTTATGATCAAGTTTCGGATGTTACTGCAGAATATATCTCGATAACATTCTAAATTAACCCTTGACAGGGTTAACCGTAATCCCTAGAAGTCAGGGAGCTAGGGAGGGAAACAGAATGGAATCACAGAGGAGAGCGAAAGAGAGAGAAAGAGCTATCAGCAATTTATGCGCCCCCAGTAATAGAGTTTCCCTGAAACGCAAGGTTGACTCCTTTGTGGGATGCGTAATAAATTCCGAGACCCGCGTCTAGGTAAATTACGCGGTGGTATTACTATTCAACACGACGTTAACGTTAACCCTGCAATGGATACGAAAAAATTGTTCATTTCAATGGCGGTATCAAACTGTGGAACGGTGTATTCTTGTCCGAAGAAAATCGACAACGGCGAGTTTATTAAATTTGACACTTCAAGAAGCCGGAACATTGAAAAGGGGACAGGAATATCAACCGACTCGACGCTATCCTGACGCCTCGGGGGAGCAGGGATTCGCTAATTTTACTCGGGACACGCGGCTCTGCGAAAATACTCTGCCGATAAAATAGTTCGTGCTCGAGCGATTCCCATGGGAAAAGAGACTCGACACGCGAGCGATTGCGTTTCGACAACCATAAAGAGACAACACCTTTTTGCAACGAACGAAGAATACATGTGCATCTCGTGAACTTGGATATTCAATATTATCTACATTTTTAGGATATTTTTAGACTTCTAACTCGAAGACACCATTTAACTGATTGATTGACTGATGTTTGTACTCGGACACACTACAATACAGATTATTAAGAACAAGGTTACTTAACCTTTCAATTTCATCTTTTAATCTTTTAGTGTACCTCATTATCTCAATATTAAGAGCTTTTAAAACTTTCTTCTGTTAACATTTCACAGATTTACCAGAATTTACAACGTCGGTCACGTATGACCAACATGGCGGTCAACGTGTTAGACAAAATGGCGTTGCCTGACTTTTGAGCGGCAAATTTAAAACTTCGTGTAACAGTTTGGTTAAAGATTTAGTCCAACAATTAGTTATTTACAATTAAGTTGCTTATAAGTTATTTATAAGCATGTTATGTATAAGCAAGTTATTTATAAGCAATTAGTTCTTTATAAATATAACAGTTAGTTGGCTGTTTGATATACAAATAATAGATACAATAAAAGTTTGTTACAGTGAATCTTTGCTGCGTAAAGGATTTTGCATAGAAGCAAAAATTACAGGATTTCGCCGGTAGGTGCTTAATGGTTTAATCAAGCGTTGATTTATGCAACAGTGTCCGACACGAGGATCAGACAGAAGCTGGAATCCAGCGGCAATTAGTTAACCGTGATTAGACGCGACTACGAATTACCAGCAGGCAAGAAGTTGAATCGAGTTGAGTCGAGAAAGAATCCGTTTAGCTAATTTCTGCCAGGCAGACTGGAGAGACAGAGAGAGGCCCCCCACGGCGCGGCGTCGGCTGTTGATTCATTTTATTAATTTTTCTCATTCCCCACGATAACTCGATCCGGAGACGAAAGCAGAGGCGTCTTCGACGACTGCTGAATTAAAGACATTACGACGACCAGCCACCCCCGAAATCGCTTCGTTCGTTCGAGCTTCTGTTCTCTGTTCTCGTTACGATTAAAGAAGCAGGGAAATTGCCACCCTGTACAACGTCGTGTATTTATCGCCGACCTTCACCTTATCGTTTTCAAATTACCCGCCATTTTCTCGATTAACATACACTTCACCGTTTCGGATTTTGTAGATCTTTCGAACACGAGGACCCGTGGGGAATAAACGTAGCCGAGCAGAAAAATTAAACGCATTCAGTATCTCGTAGGGGGTGCACGAGAAGAGAAGGAGTGCGAATCAATTTCTGACGTGCCGGCCGTGTCCGTGTAAACCAATTTCAGGCAATTTCGCGTCAAGAATAGCCTCTTCAACAATGAATTGACCCCACGCGCGAGGACCTTTCCAATTTTAACCGATCTCGAGGATACTTCGAGAACGGGCCGGCCCAGGTCGGCCTTCGACTTCAACTTCGAGATGTCTCCCCTTCGACAGAAACGATCGCCGAATGAATCGGACTCGATCGTCTCCTTGACCGAAAAATCATTCCTTTCGATTTCCTTCTTCTTTGCTTTTTTAATGAAATGTTGTATTCGTGAATAACTATCTTGATATTTATTTGTAATGAAATCGAATTCTATAGCGGGTGTAGATATAAAAGAGTGCACGACCTTTGCAACACCTATCAGGTTCAAATTCAACACAGTTATAGAAAACAGGAAGAGTAATAACTTCACAGAACCATAGATCGCAACTCCTCGAAATAAGAAAGAAAATCGTTAAGGTATGATTAAAGTTTTCGAAGGACATGTCGCGTCAAATTGCCGAAGCTGATCAAAATTAGAGACAAATGACGCGGGAGACAGAATCGAGTGTTATCGCTCGTAAACGCCCGTGTCGTAAAATTTACAGCGTCTGATTAAGCAATTAAGCGGTACGGAGTAGCTCCGTGAGGTTTTTGTCCGGCTACCATGCTCGTTATAAATTCTGCCGTGTTCGATATGGAAGCTTGCCAGCTACCGCTTCTTCTCATCTTAAAGGTACGCGATCGAAGACGAGGGAAAAAGGCCGCTCAAAAATCTCTCGATGCAGCTAATTGTCGCTGTAATGCAGAGAACGAGACCGAAATTCCAGGTTGTTCGAACGATGTAAGTTAACGATTGCACCGACGACGAGGTGACTGAGAAGAGGGTGTTAATTATCCCAGGTAATAACGCGAACCTATCATCCGACTTTCCATCGTCCATCGACTGCGTTCGTTCGCGAGGAGGAAGGGTATTAATGGACCAGACTGAAACGTCTTTCTAGAAAACGACCAAGATATTAATTTCAACGACGTGATTATCGTTCGTATCGGTTTTACGGCCTTGCCGATGTTGTTAACCAATTATGAACCAACGTTAATGCAACATTTCATTCGCGATCGCTTTTTTGCTGCTTTACGTTGCTCAATCTTTTTGGATTTTTATGGCGGGGAAAGGAATTCTAGGATTTGGAGATTTGATCAGCTGGGAATTGAGAAATTTAGAATTTGGGGCGAGATTTGGGAATTTGGGGATTTGGGGGTTTGGAGATTTGGAGATTTGGGAATTTGGAGATTTAGAGAGTTGAGGAGTTGGAGAATTGAAAATTTGGAGATTTAGGGATTTGGAGATTTGTAAATTTGGAGAAGTGAAAATTTGGAGATTTGGGGATTTGGAGATTTAGGGATTTGGAGATTTGGAAATTTGGAGATTTAGGGATTTGGAGATTTGGAAATTTGGAGAATTGGAAACTTAGAGATTTGGGGATTTGAAGATTTAGGGATTTGGAGATTTGGAAATTTGGAGAATTGAAAATTTGAAGATTTGGGGATTTGGAGATTTAGAGATTTGGAGATTTATAGATTTGGGGATTTGAAGATTTGAAGGTTTAAAGATTTGATGATTTGAAGATTTGAAGATTTGGAAATATAAATATTTGAAAGTTTGAAGATATGAGAATTTATAGAATTGAAGAATAGTAGACTAATCTCATAAGAACAGAGTACTATTAAAGAAAGAATGGCGAGTTTTTAACAAAGTCACTGGTGGAATAATTCGCAGCGATAATGAATGTATCTGTGAAAGGATCGGGACATTACTGTTAATGCCAACGCCTCGCAAGACGTCTATGCTCGAATAATTACAGCTCACGCAATGACCGAGCCCTTGTTAAGACATTTGCAACGGGTTGACAGGGCAGCATGCAGATACCGCGTCATTAACACCGACGGGGTCGTCTGAGATGCATGTAGAAAACGCGACATTAAGGTCACACACTGAGGCCAACCTTTATCGTCGATGTTTACGAGCTGACCTGTGCTCGAAGCATCGTTACGCGTTCGAGTTTTGCTAACTTACGTGGACGCTTAATGGCGGCGAAGGGGATGGATGCTCGATCACGCGATAACGCGTTTGCTACGAAGAAGTTTCGAGGAATTATCTGACTGGCCCATCGCGATGTACAATCGAGTGCAATGTACGCTTTCTTTGCATGAGAACATGTTTGTAAACTTGACAACTTTTAAATAACTGAATATTCAGTTACTGAACTTCTTTATATTTCAAATTGTAATATTTAGGTTCCTAGGTCCATATGTTCTTAGGACTGCAAGTCCTAGATTTTTAAATTTCTATATCACTAAATTACGGCATCCCCTAATTTCTATGTTTCAACATTTCTATCTCACCAATTTCTACATCCCCTAATTTCTATCTTACCAAATTCCTATATCCCCAAATTTCTATATTTCCAAATTCCTATATCCCCCAATTCCTACATCCCCAAATTTCTACACCCCCGAATTTCTACTTTACCAAATTTCTACATTGCAAAATTTCTATCTCCCCCAATGCCTAAATCCCAAAATTCCTATGTCTCCAAATTTCTATACTCCCAAATTTCTATATTTCCAAATTCCTATATCCCCCAATTCCTACATCCCCAAATTCCTATATCCCCAAATTCCTACATCCCCAAATTTCTATACCCCCAATACCTAAATCCCCTAATTCCTACACTCCCAAATCCCTAGATCCTCCACTTACCCCCAAATTGCAAGATCCTCAAATTCCAATATTCCAAATTTCACAACCCATCCATAAATCATCAAATCTCCAAAAATCTCTACAAATATGCAGGTGAGTGACTTCTACATTTTCCCTAGTGATATTTGCTCCTGACTATACGTTTACAACGTTTCTCCGAAGCTCTACGACGGAATTACATGCAGATTTCACGTGCACCTCCAGTGCATTACACTTTTTGCGCGGGTTACCACACTCTCGTTCATTTCAACGAACACGCACGTGCGAGACGCGGTTAGATCGTATCTGGTGGTCGATTACGCCGAAAAGCTGCTGCTGGACATCGCAACAAAATGACCGGTCAAAAACTTCGTGGGCCACGTTGCACGTTGCCGGATAATTAATCCGTTATCTCTACCGTCCGGTCGGGGATTAATTTTAACGTGTTCTCCGGTAACGACGGCATTTTTCACGCGGCTTACAGCCACCACGTACGTTCACGACATTAATCAAACCCTCTCCTCGTTTCCGGGACACCGAAATCAACTGCTACAAGCTGAAGATCTTGTTCTTCTTTCATCGACTCTGTATCGTGGATAGTCATTCATTTTGCTAATTGCTTTCGTTAAAAGATGTTAACTGAAGTCGTACAAGTGGAGAATTGCTCTGCGAAATATGTAGCAATTTAGGTGTGGTGTCTGGGGATTTTTGGGGACTTTTGTGCATTTGACAATTTGGAAATGAGAATTTGGGGATTATAGGAAGTATAATTGGAGATTGGGAATTTGGAGATTTATAGATTTGGAGAATTGAAAATTTGGAAATTTGGGGATTTAGAGATTTATAGATTAGGAGAGTTGAGGAGTTGGTGGATTAAAAATTTGGAGATTTGGAGATTTATAGATTAGGAGAGTTGAGGAGTTGGAGGATTAAAAATTTGAAGATTTTGGAATTTGGAGATTTATAGATTTGGAGAATTGAAAATTTGGAGATTTGGGGATTTAGAGATTTATAGATTAGGAGAGTTGAGGAGTTGGAGGATTAAAAATTTGGAGATTTATAGATTAGGAGAGTTGAGGGGTTGGAAAATTAAAAATTTGGAGATTTGGAAAGTTGGAGACCTAGGGATTTGGCGATTTACAAATATGGGAGTCAGGATTTGGGGACGTTTGGGGTGAATGTTCAAGACGTTGGGAGATGTGGGAATTTCTGGATTTGGAGATTTTGGAGTATAATTTGGGGACATATAAATTTAGGAGACTTGGGATTTAGGGATCCAGGGATATGAAAATATAGAAATTGAAGAATGTAGAAATTTGGAGATTCAGGGATTTGGGGGCTTAGGGGTCGTAGGAATTTATGAACACGCATTTTGTGGACCTTGGAATTTGACGAATTTAGGAATATAAAGATAGAGATTTTGGGAATATAATTTGGAGTTCTAGGGATTTGGAGGTCTAAGAGTTTGGAGATCTAGGGATTTGGAAGTCTAAGAGTTTGGAGACCTAGAAATTTAGGGACATAGGCATTTGCAGACCTAAATTTAGGAATTTAGAGTGATGAAGATAAGGCCTAGAAATTTGTATATTTAAGAATCTATAAATTTGAGGATCTGGAAAGTTAGAAATTTGAGCAATTAAAATTTGAAAATTTGTAAATTTGTAACTTAAAAATTCGAAAATATAGAAATGTGTTAAAGTAGCAATCGAATACTGCAAGAAGTAGAAGTTTGATGCATGTTTCCTGAATTATCAAGATATTCCAACGAAACCACCCCACTGAATCCCCCAAATAGTTCACCAGAAGTCACCAGAAATCTCCAAGTACCACCATCATTCCACACATTCACCCAATTCGCTTTTCCATTAAAACCCACGACGAAATTCATAAACCGTATTCAGCCTTTTCAACATTTCGCAGGTGAAAATCGTTCGGATATAATCGCGGGACGATCGTTTCAATCGTCAGAAACGTTTTTCGATTTCCGATTCGTTTCTTAATCGATCAACGACCTCCAATCGTTGGCTCGAAACTTTTCGAGAGGCGGTTTCAATCTATGGCGACGTCGACTGCTTCTTTTCAGCCTCGCTTCGTTAACTCTGCCGCCGCACCGCGATGCCATAAATTCTTCTTTAACGCGGATCGCGAACGGCTGCCGTATCTAAAAACACGTCCGTAATTATCGCTACTTTGTCCGCCGCTAATTGCACCGTGTTATTACACGAAAAAGTACGAGTGTCGGTCGCGGTCCGTGCAGACAGGAAGTGCAGAGAGGCGAACGAGAGGAAATCGTGCTTTAAACGATAGCCACGCGTTCGCTCGCTGGTGGGCCGCCGATCCGCGCGATTATTACGCAACTAGCCGCCTGGGAACGCGCGTGTTTCTTTTTTATACGTTTTATTTTCTTCTCGTTTTTTTTTTCGACCCAGAGGGGGTAACACGTTTCGATACCGTCGACGTGCGTTCGTCGCTTTTCCATTTCCGCTGTAATTAGAACGCGCCGAGCCCGCTGGCGGAGGTGAACCGTGCTGGTATCTTGCACTGCTCGCGCGGAATTAGCGGCTCGAAGCTTTTGCGTAACGCGAGAACGGAATGGCTCCGTTCCATTGTCCACTGCCTCCCGTATTTTCATTTTGTTTTTGAGCTCAAACTACCGGCTGCGAGATTCGACGCGACACTGTTACGGCCAATCGGCGGTTCAGAGTATCACCAACGTGTGCACTCTCACATTTCACAATTTGATTTGTCGGTTTTCGAATTTCTGAAGGGAGAAGTTTTTGGATATTCAAGTGTACGAAAGCACGAATTTTTAAATTTTTGAAACTCAAATTATTAAATTTGTGAATTTCTAAGATTTGTTCTTGAAATCTCAAATTGTCTAATTTGTAAATGCACCAATTCATAAATTTGCATATACCAAATCTCCAAAGCCCTGAATTCTTTAATTTCCAAATTTCATAAATCTTCAAATTCTAGGGACACTATAATTCTCAAAACTCCAGACCCCTAAATCTCCAAATCTCGAATTCTCCAAGTCCATAAATCTTCAAATTCCTAAATCTCCAAATCTGCTTAATATCTCAACTCTCTAATTCTCCAAATTCCTAAATCTCAAAATCTGCTAAATATCTCAACTCCCTAATTCTCCAAATCCCTAAATCTCCAAGTCCCTAAATCTCCAAATCTGCTAAATCTCTCAACTCCCTAATTCTCCAAATTCCTAAATCTCCAACTTCCTAAATCTCCAAATTTTAAAACCTCCAAATCCTTAAATCTCCAAATTCCAAAGCCGCCAAATCCCTAAATCTCCAAATCTGCTAAATCTCTCAACTCCCAAATTCTCCAAATCCCTAAATCTCCAAATTCGTAAATCATCAATTATCCACCCATAATAAATACGGAAGTTTCACGTCCAACACACATGGTGTCTACATAATTATTCATTTTGCATATGTACGCGAACTACAGGTACGAATTTTTCGTGACCAAAGTCGAAATCCGGTAACTAGACTGACTCAACGACTCGACATGCTTGCGGTGCTAAAGAAATTTCGATTCGACAAAATGATAAAACCGGTTTAGAACGATCCTGTTGGATTAATAGCGCTGTTTTTTGACGTTCGATGACCGGGCAGTTACACACCGCTGTTCTCTGCTCGTTGATTAGACTTTTTCAGCGATCAACTTACTAGAAATTGGGGAAAAACTTGAATATTAAAATGATATGATAAAATGAATGTGTTGTGTCAGAATTGTCGTATAACACTTTAGAATACTAGTTAAAATTACTAAGTATTAGTTAGAACTGAGTGGTCGTGTTGTAGAAATTTATGAAAAATAGGAATTATAATATTGCTATGTCATCTACATAATACTACAATTCACTATAATTATAAGGTTACAAGACTAGGTTAAGTTAAGTAGGTAAAAAAACTAGGTTCGATTATGTAGGTAAAAAGATTACGTTATGTAGATAGAAAGACTAGGTTAATTTATGTATGTAGGAAGAAGAGGTTAGGTTGATATACACATATGAATATCATTATAGAGATGTAGAATTAACTACAAAAATAGCAATTTTCAGTAGAACACTTTAAGTGTGTTTGTAACTTTAGACTTTACAAAGTTACAACATTCAAGTATAAAGATCTAGGTCCTTATTTCGCTAATTCCTTGTTACCTTCTTCATTAAGAGCCCGGATACAATAATCTCCGAGCAGAGACACAGTAAACGCAGCAGGTGTCGACATTTCGTGAGGTCAACTACCGAGAGAGGTAGACATTTCGTGAGCTTCTCCCATTTCTCATCTTCTATTTGCACGTTTCTTAGCAAAAATGAGAAACACAATCCTAAATGGAATACAAGAACATCGTGTCTCTATCATCAAGACAAAGATGTGCCTTCTACAGAGACCGGTAGTATAACCGATAAAATCGTGTCAGCCATTAATTCAAAGGAAGTGACTATACGAAATTTTCCTCAGAACTTTTCTCGCGAAGAATAAAATATACAGATTCCACTCTCGTTCCGCTCCACAGTGATTTAGAGCAGACAACGACGTGTACATCTAGAGCAGACGTGTGCATCTAGATATACGATAAACAGTGTATTTAGAGCAGATATATGACGAGGTGCATAATTAGAGCAGATACATATATGATAAGGTGTATATCTAGAGCAGATATGTGACGAGTGTTTGTCCAGAGCAGATATGTGATGAGGTTTGTATCCAGAGCAGATATGTGATGAGGTGTATATCCAGAAATATGTGATGAGGTGTATATCCAGAGATATGCGATGACTAGAGCATGTGTATGTCTAGAGCAGATATATGACAATGTATGAACCTGGAGTAGATATGTCGAAGTGTATATGCAGAGCAGATATGTGATGGGATGCGTGTCCAGAGTAGATATGTGATGATGTGTATATTCACAGGAGACATGTGATGAGGTGTATATCTAAAGCAGATATGTGATAACTTATGAATCTAGAGTAGATATGTGACAACGTGTGAATGTAGAGCAGATATGTGACGTTATGTGTGTCCAGAGTAGATATGTGATGAGGTGCATACCTAGAGCAGATATGTGATGAGGTGTATATCCAGAGCAGATATATGACAATATATGAATCTGGAGTATATATTGAGGTGTATATGCACAGCAGATAACGAGATGTGTGTCCAGAACAAACATGTGACAAGGTGTGTATCCAGAGTAGACATATGTCGAAATGTATATCCAGAGCAGATATATGACAAGGTGTGTATACAGAGCATGTGACATTATATGAATCTAGAGCAGATATGTGACAACGTGTGAATGTGGAGCAGATATGTGACATGTAAAGCAGATACATGACAACGTGTGAATGTAGAGCAGACGTGTGACTACGTGTGAACGTTTAGGAGATATGTGAGAACGTGTGAACTTATAGTGTATGCACATAGAGTAAAATTGAAGCAACAACGGAGTTATCAGCGTCAAGAATCGTTTCCCCGGTCGAAAACCTCGCTTTTCTCCGTAAATTAGGGGCCCGCGGCTATTTTCGATGGCGGATGTGACGTTGCAGCCTTCGGAAGTGGCCCTTTTTGTCGGAGCCGCGGACCATCCGCTGGACGGCCGGCGCTAATAGCGGTTTGCTGCCCTGTCTGCTCGTTTGCTGTTAAGCATCTCGGTTTTTTGGCGGTCCTTCTGTTTTCGGAGCCAGTTCGCGGCCACGCCGGTAAAAAATATTCACTTTGCCCTGTCGAGAAGTTCGTTCCAGATAAAGAAGCGTACTCATCGTCCAGTTTGTTACACGTTTTCTTCCATTTGAAAGACGATTCCGTCCGTTACATTATGAACATCCTCGATCCGATGACCAACATCATCTCGATCGGTAGATTAATTAACGGCGCCCATTCACACAGTTACTTTCAAATTTAATAATGCTACTGCTTCGGTCACGAACGGGAGAGAGAGGAGAAAAACGAAGAAACGAAACAAGTATCCGTCCGGACGATGAGAGCTTCCCTTTAAACAATAATGATACACGTAAGATAATTTAGTGGCCGAGTAAGAAACGTAGACTCCCTAGGACGGTTATAATGATCGTGTAACGAAACGCGAGGCCAGATATACGTTCGCTTTTTTCTTCAACTTCTCCTTGCTTCTCAACTCGCTGGCCATACCTGAAAAGCGGACGAGTGAGACGGCGATTTCTTCTCTCGATCCTAACAGGCGTGCAGCCGTTCACGTAAATGAGACCTCGTTAAGTGTCAGGCTCAAACAGCGTAATGGAGATTGTCTAATTATTTGCAAAAAGACCGGAGGAAATGAGCTTCTGCTTCTTCTTTGCCGTTCGCAACTTGCTCCGCCATTTTATGCTTCTAACTTAAAATCCTTGCTACCGGACACATTCTTACAACGTTATGGAGGCAAATTTTATTCTATATTTTATATTTTTTGTCATATTTCCTCTTTTATATCGCGATTCAAGGAGTTTTGCAATATTCAACATCATAATTGTGAGGTTAGTTTAATTGAGGTTAGTTGTGCTTAGGTCATGTAAGATCAAATTATGTCAAAATAGGTAAGACTAGGTTAACCATGATTTTGAAACAAATTCAAGATCTTAGTTGTTAACCTAACCTATCTGCTGTAGAGTAATATTATATTAATCAGTATTAACAAACGATATTGAATATATTACTTCTCTGAGGTTAAAAATATATGTCATACTTAATCGTAGAAAAATAATTAAATGTGTGTCATACAAGTGATATAAAATATTTAGAACAAAGAATATAAACGGTACAAATTATGAACGGCATAAAAGAGGTGAAAAATGGCGCCAACTTGAAAAAGTGGAGACAAAGTCCTGCGGTGGATAGGTGCTGGTGATAATAGTGTTGTTCCGTGTAACAAAGATGATTAGAAAGAGAAAAAATGACGACAATTTTCAGCAAATCGCATCCGTTCAGCATCGTTCACGTAGGAATTTCAATAGCTCAATTCGGCGTGTCTGACTAGCGCGTTCTTAAACCTTGTCGAGCGGCGAATTTCACCGTGGCTGAAACGCGTCCCGCAATTTCGCGGGATGAGAAGCAGGAAATGCCCGCGAAGAGCCACCTGTCGTTCTCGGCTAGTTACGCGGCGCAGCTTTCCGCTTTAACGTCGCGTGTCATCCGCGATTTCGTGCGAACAGAATTCCGGATTTGACAGACATATTTCGTGAACTGTGCGAAAAACGAAAATCCACCGGTTCATTCTTGAGTGTTGCGAATGAACAAAAAAATAAATATCACCGCTTCCTCGACGCGCTGAATATTAAAAGCGATGCGGAGGATGCAAAAAATATTCAGATCGCGCACCTTTTTCGTGTTGCGAGCGTGGCAATATTCTTTAGGCATAATGATGATATAGGGAGTGGATGATGCATCATTTTGGAAATTTAAGAATTTGGGAATTTTGGGGTTAGGAATTTGAGATATTGGAAATTTAGGAAATTCGGTACTTGGAGTTTAAGAATTTGAAGAGTTAGGGGGATGTGGAATTTGGGAATATAGGGAATTGGGGGGTAAAAAATTTGGCAATGTAGAAATCTTGGAAATTTAGGTATTTGGGAGTTTAGGAATTCAGGGATTTAGCAATTTGCAGTTGTAGAATTTTGAAATTTTGAAATTTGGGAATCTAGGAGTTTGGAAACTTAAGAATTTGGGGATTAGGTTTTTGGGGATGTAGGAATTTCAAGATTTAGGAATTTGGAGGATTTGGAAATTGAGAGTGTAGAAATTTGAGGGTTTAGGAATTGGGATTGTAGAAGTTATGGAAATTTAGGTACTTGGGGGTGTAGGAATTATAGACATGTAGGGATTTAGGGGTGTAGAAATTTGGGGATTGAGGAATTTGGAGGATTAGGAATTTAGAAATACAGGGATTTGGAGATCCAGGAATTTTTAAATATAGAAACCTTGGAAATTTAGGTATGCGTGCAAAAATTTGGAGAATTACAGATTTGGGAATATAGCAATTTGGGGACTTAGGATCTGTAATTTACGAATTTGGAAATTCACTAACTTGAAAATAAACAGTCTCTAATAACTACTAATAAACTCTCCTTATATTGCAATTTTTCCTACAGAAACCTTGCCCCTATTGCACATAGAAAGTTTCCAATATTCGACGATCCACGTTGAAAATCGATTCGATTCCAATCGATAATTCCCAAGCAGAAAGTTAAACAAATCAGCCCGTTTTTCCTTGGCGAATTAAACGGATGTGAAGCAGTATGACTTCGCAGTAATTTGCCATCCGGAAAAGTCGAAGATTTATGCGATTCGGACTGCGAAATATCACGAGTTTCTCAGCGCGCGTTGGCTAACAAAAGATGGCGTCGCATGCCGTTTCATTCGCTCGGTTAATTATCCCTTACTAATCAGTGAGGCGTCCATCTGGCCCTCGAGGAAGGGCCCAAAGGCGAGCACAGCCACGATGGCACGACGATAATCGCAAATTGGATTATAATTTGCAGGAGATAAGTCACGCTCGTCATCTCGACTGCGAAATGGTCGAGAATCGAAAGAGAGAAAGAGAAAATGGCGCGATGAAAAAGGATGGGGACACGTGTGCCACGTTGGCGAAGAGCCCTTCGACCCTGTTCCTCTTCTTCTTTCTCCCCCTGTCACCGATTACCACCCTCTTCGTCAATTATTTAGTAATTGAATGCGAGGAAGCAGAGAGTCATCGTTTAAATTATCGTTCTTGGTAAGCCACTGTCGGCTTATTGTTTATCAACGATGCTGTATAAGAACACTGTTCCTTATTTGTGCACACTCCTGGAATATTGGTACATTCTATTCTTCTCTCAACTGAATCACTTAATTAAAAAATTAAATTGTTGAATTTTGAACTCTTTGTATTTTAAATATTTTTTAACCATTTTCTGAAGTTACTACTTTAATTTATTAATTGTTTAAACAAATTCAATTCAACTTAGTGTCAATATATGTACATCATAACTAAGCTAAAGTAAAATCATATGGATTTTAGTGAACATGGATAAACAAATTATTAATTGTAAAATGCCTTCTACAAGTCTATAACAGAAAGACTAAACAAGTACATAATATACTTGTTATAACAAATTCATATTAACAATATAATGTTAACATAATATACTACATAATATAACGAGTGTATAACTAATAAACAAGCTGTACACTCGATATCAATACTGCAATGGATACCATTATAACCTATATTTAATTGATCCAAAACAAGAATGTCTTTATCTGACGAAGAAAATTATCAACCATGACATCTTAAACAATTCAACACGCTCCATTATATAGAGTAACAGTAGGTGTTATATAGATTGAGAATCATGAAAGGATTGATTGAATCTTTGTTCCCAAGCATCAGTGAAGTGTCTCGATTAAAAAAGCTCGTTTCCTAGACAGGATGATCCAGGCTCGCTAATCGAAAGGGTAAATCGTTCGCTGGCCAAGAAGAATGATCTCGGAAATGTGCGCGAGAAGAAACCAATCTAAGAGATAACGAATCGACTTTCATCCCGGTTCCGTTCAGGATATCGACCACACCGAGTAGGGAGCTTCATGGTTGTTCCACGCAGAGCGCAGCCAGCCAACCCGGAGATCTTCATCCTCACGAATCGAACACGAAGCACACGATTGGTCTCGCGCGCCAACGCGATCATGGTCGATCCTTATCCGTCTAATAAATAGCTCGAGACGTGACTACAACGTTTCGTGACAAGTTAATCACGCGGAGAGGCAGCAATCCCCGGGTGGAATCGCGGCGTCGATGAATCCACAGAAACTGCACATATTTATGTAAATGGACGGTCAGCTACGAGGTTCCTTGTCGCTGGCCACCTCTTTGTTTTACAAATACGGCTACCCGACGCCACGGGAACTGGCGGCCATCTTTGTTTGATGACTCGACACTATTAGCTACCCCGTAGCGATCATCGCTCAACGATTAACACGAATTCTATGCCCACCGCTCAGACATTCACTGTTCTATTAGGACAGTTAACGTTTTTCTTTCTATTAGGACAGAGTTTGTTTTAGGACTTTCAAGTGCGCTGGTTACTCGGAGATATAGCGCGTGGCGGTACAGCGCGAGATATTTTTAATCCATGACGGTATGTTAGATGTTTTTAACTTAATATGTCGAGTTTTCAAGGTTTTACATGTTTAACGCGTCAAGTTTTTAACGTGTGGTAATTTAACGTATGATTTGATCAACGCACGGTGTTCTTAACGCGCGATATTTTGAACGTGCGGTATTCTTAACGCATAGGGATTGCAGTACGTTTTCAACATTTTGGGTCTTTAACGCGTCGAATTTTTAACACGAGGTGATTCAAGACGTCGAGGTTTCAACACTCGTAATTTAACGCACGACACTTTCAACGCGCAGCACCTTTAACGCGCGATATTTCTAACGTGCGGTATTCTTAACGCATAGCGATTTCAGTGCTTCGAGTTTTCAACACGTTAGGTCTTCAACGCCTGGTGATCTAATGCGTCGAGTTTTCAACGCACGATACCTTCAACGCGCAGTACCTTTAACGTGCGTTATTTCTAACGCACGGTGTTTTTAACGCACGATGATTTCGATATCGAGTTTCCAATGTGTTTAATTATCAACAATACTAGTTTTTAACACATGGTGATTCAACGTGTCAAGTTTTCAACGCAATTTCAATATAACAAGTTTTGAACGCACGTTTTTAACGCGTGGCAATTTTAACATAGAATAACGTAGAATATTCCTGAACTTATGGTATCAAAATGCAATACAACTCGTAGATTTATCAACACATTGTAATCTAACTTGCAAGGTTTTTAACGCATAGCAGCCTAACTGGTATCCACATAGCAATCCAGCACGTGCTACTTTTACCTTTCGGCGATACATGTTTTCTTTTTACCTTTCTACGATATAGTACAGTAAAACTTGGACTATGATTACTCAGATCATCTGACTTCGTTATAATAACGTTTTTTGCTCCGTTCTTTTTAAGAACGGCCGAATTAGGCCATATCAAAGTGACACGCGATACATATCGATGAAACAGATGACGATTTTCTGGGCCAAGGATTAAACCTATCCTCTTACTACCACCCTCTTTGTTTTTCATTTTACACGTTTATGTTTGCCCTTCTCGACGCTGCTAGGTGCCGGGATTAGTCCAAATGGTAATCCCGTAGGCAAAGCGTGGCATTACACGCGGTAGCGACGGTGTTTTTACAACGGGGACACACGTTAACGCCCCGTCACTTGTTTCGTGTTTGCTTGCTCGTTTGATCTTTAAGCACGCTTCATTTGACGCTTATTTGCCTTGCGAGCACGATGTGTGCGCTTCGTCTCGCGTGTGCCTCCGCGAGTTGCAACATAAGGCTGAGATTTCACAGCTAGACCGTCGACTTTCAATGGAAAAGGTAAATATCCGCTGGCGACTGCTTCATGTGGACGAACGGGGAAAAAAAGAATGTGTGACGATAAAGTAACCTTTCTCGATCTTATATACTCTCTGTTGATTCTTTTCTACCAAGACACTTGTTTCTCCTTGGAATGCAGTTACAAGTTTGATCGATCTTCTTGCTTTCACTGAACTTGCAAAATCAACGAGCCGTTTATGTAGTTTCTATGGGCGTGTACTTTATGGTAATTTCATTGTGGTTTATCTTATAAATGACGTTAAAATATTTATCGAATATGAACTTTAATTACGGTTGTTATAAATTATGTGATATGTAACGATGTGGAGTTAACAAGTAAGATAATTAACATGTAGTGTATATAAATAACATTGTATGAAATATAGTAGAAGTATATTAATCAGAGGTGCACATGCAACTGAGCGCATTTTCCTTAATCCTCATGTACCATGCTACAGCCATGTTGGATCTTGTCAATGTTAAACCCATATTTTTTCTTTTTGAAACTAGCTGATAACACATAAATTAGAACTGCTTCATTAAGTATACGTAAAAGTAATAAAGTAATGATATTTATAAAGTGAAGATTAATATAGGACACATGTATCGAGTCATGTTAAATGATAATCATCATGTTTACACTATGTGTAATAAATAAAACCTTCCACCATTTGTATTTAGTTTTGAAGTATCCTACAAAAAATATAGGAAGAAACCTAGAAACCTGATCTGCGTTGTAACAGAGGCGTACAGATAACGCGAACGGTCGAATATTTTTGTCTACCCTCTCTTCTTAACTGAGCGAAGTTACCTGACTGTAATAGTGTCATAGAATCATACAGAATTGTATCAAATTGTAAAATAAACAATGTCATATAGGAGATGTACTAAAAAAATATGGAAAGACAAATCTAACCTAACCTCCCTCATAAAGGACGCGAACAGATAACGTGGACGGTCGAATATTTTTGTCTACCCTCTCTTCTTAACTGAGCGAAGTTACCTGACTGTAATAGTGTTATAGAATCATACAGAATTGTATCAAATTGTAAAATAAACAATGTCATATCTAAGATGTACTAAAAAAATATAGAAAGACAAATCTAACCTGACCTCCCTTATAAAGGACGCGAACACATAACGCGAACGGTTGAACATTTTTGTCTACACTCTCTTCTTAACTGAGCGAAGTCTAAGTCTGACCTAAATGAACTGTATAATATAATAATTATTATAATGTACAGTATTACAATTCTTACACAGAATTGTACAAAATGGTACAAAATTATCTAGAACTACACAACATTAGAATCAGAGAAATTTGCAAGAAATTGTTAATAAATCTTTGCAGCTTAAATTCTCACCACGTTCCCATAAATCAATCCCAATTTGCAAACAGCACGGTTTATAGACAGATAGCACATTGCTCGGATATTTCGAGAAGTAGATTTGTATCGGGGCGTTGGTTCGAGCGTTCGATTCGAGCACGAGCGACGATCAATTTTTCTTGAACGTGGCCGGGTCAGGACGTGCGGATGTGAAAAATTTCGAGCAGCCGGTAATGAGGCGCGTTCACAAAAGAGCCGCGTTCACGTTTGGACAGCCACTGTCATTTGTTCTCGGATCCACGGTCATTTGTCTGCTCTCGGCCGGGCCTGTCCTTTGTTACACCGTCAAAACAGCATCCTGCTGAACTAACGACGTTCATCTCGCGCACCACCCTTCGCACCGATACACTGGCCATCGTTTGATTTACGCGTGCCCCCGTCTAATCGGACGTTTATCAAGCTTCCAGCAAGAACTGGACGATCTCGGAACCAGCTACGAATGACCGTGAGATATCGTGGAAGAAAATTGTGGATCTTGTCACACACTGTGGATTTTGAGAGATCTCTTACCTTGGTGAACGTTTAAGGGTTTGAATTCTGCTAACTTTGGGGTGGTTTCAAATTTGGGGAGAGTAAAATTAAATATTTGAACCTTTGTTAGGTAATAAATGTTTGACGATTTAATTAGGGAATTTAAAAAAGAACATTTGACAATTTTACCATCTTTGATATTTAAAAATTTAACCTGGAAACTCGATGGTTTAAAAATTAAGAAATTTGCACATTCGTAAATTTAAAAATTTGAAAATCTAGGAATGTGGAGATCTAACTTAAGGACTTAGAAATGATAAAATCAAAAAATTTGCAAATTTAAAAATTCAAAAATCTAAAAGAGATCTGAGAACTTGAGGATTTCAAAATGACGAAGTCATGAAATTTACAAATTTAAAAAATTAAAATCTCAGAAATTCAGAAATTAAAAACTTGGAAAATTTGTAAGCGTGTTTTACTCCACCTATATTTACCGTCTATATCTCGTCATCTCCCCCCACCATAAAAACTTACATCATAAGCTTTCCCCGTATCTCCACATCATAAGTTCTTAAAATTTCCGTGTATCAAATTTCCGCGAATGACTCGAACGAATCGTTCAAACATTCAACATGAAACCACATTACACACTACGCGGTGTTTATCAAAGCAACTTGTCGAAAGATACATATCTAACAAAGCAGAAATCGTATGTAAAGGCTCGGCGATCCGGTTAATTAATGACACGTAATTTCTATCGGGTTTTAATAGATATCGCACCACTCGACTATAGAGTTTAGAGCTCTCGGCGATCGGTGGAACATTAATCAAACTAGTTTCGTAGCGAAATTATAATCCGGTCGTTCTAGCGGAGTTTCGTGTCCACTTGCGTTACTTGTGTCTCGGCATAAATTGCGGTTATCATCTGTGCGTAATTAGAAGCCGGATAATTTTCAGCCTTCCAATATCTTGGTGCTTGATTGGTCAAGTCAGCAAGTTCTACTGAATTTCGTGAAAGTAATTTATATCTGTGATCAGTTCTCCAATTAACTTTGTCTCGGTGAATGAATTTGGCTATTTGGCCATAATATCGAGAATTTGGGTTCTTAGGGTACTTTGACTGAAATTAAGTTTGAGAATCGTGAATAGTTAGAAATTTGGCAATTTGGAAGTTTGAAAATTTGAACATCTCAAGATCTACCTTTGACAATTACCAAATATGATAATACAACTATGTATAACATACTAATTATCCTGCATCCTACACGAGTGTGGACCAGTCCACATTTCCATTGAACCAATTCATGGTCCCCACCTAGGTACACCCAGAATCTCCCTAATAGACCTTTTCGACATCCTTCAAGAGTCCCCACAAATTAACACCATAAACGTATAGAATCTTGGATTAAAAAGAGGATACTTGTCTACCACGGAATTATTTCGTCAGTGAAACCGTTTCTCGTTGACAATCAGTGGCACCACCCACCGAGATCTAGCGGGCCAGCCATTAAGATCGTGGAACAATCGAGTGCCGCGGGTCATGACAGCACGAGAAACCCTATGAATTTATCGTAATTTTATGTATGGCACAATCAGCGGCCTCGATGGCTAAAAAGGAAGGCGAAACGCGTGATTTACGGCCTTTTAAGAGTGTTCGTGGACCACAGTGGTGGAGGACCGCAGCAAAGCCGCATTGAAAGTGATACTTTGAAAGCTGCCCTTTCGAAATCGTCGCTTCCGTGAAAAGCAAGTTTGCGGTCTGAGGGAAGATTGATGCGTCCTCGTTGCGCAACGGAACAATTAGAAGGTCATTTTATCGCTGATTTTATGAGCGAGTTCCATCGGCGGGTCATTTTGTTCCCGTACTCTTAATTACCCGCCACACTTTATGCGAATGCAAAGTAAGCTCGCCGGGAAAAATCGTGGTGGAACGTGGCGCATTGTGAAACGTCGAAATCGTTAGGACTCCGTAGTCATTAGCGCGCCACGACACGTAATAATTATTGCAGTTAATAACATTACGATGTGTGTTTCTTGGCATTACTCGCGACGGCGATGGAAAAAAAAAATTATCAACCGGTATACGCGATAAAATGAGCCTCCTCCGTGGGTCACCGATTACGAGTCGCGCAAAACCTATTAACTGTACCTCGTTCGAGCAAGCCCGTGATGATATCATAAATTTCCACGTACACCGGGAAAAAAGACAGATGAAACCACCTCTGGTCGCATGCGAACTTGTCTTTCACGATGATTTACTTCGGTAACCGTCGTGCGCGCGCGCGCCTATAAATGACCGTACTTAAATCAATTCATTTTCGCAAAGTGTCTGCGAAATACGCTATTCTCTTGGATATTATTTTCCAATTACGCTATTAACCTTTTAAGATACTGGCATTTTAATTTCCTTCGCACGAAGGAATTTAAGTCTCATTTTGGATCAGTACTTTGTTTTCTACATGTTTCATTTTACTTCTGTTTTATTTTTCGTGATATGTGAGGTCTAGGACCAAGATGGCGATCTTTATGTGCGTGATCATTTATTATTTATAAAGTTAATAATGTGCAAACAGCATTTAAGATCTAGGATCCTACGTCTACGTAATAGAGTATGGAACCTCCTTAGAGCTAGAATCCAGATTTCATGATCCAAAGTGGGATTCAGCTTTCAGGTCCAAGTCCAGAACCTAAACAGAGCTTGCAAGACTCAATCTAACAAGATCTAAAATCTTAGAAGAGCTTGAAATCTAGACATAATTTGAGAAGAGCTAACTACAACCGAAAACTGCTTCAAACCTAAAAAAAATCAAACAGCTCCCCTAAGACATCTACTACATCTACATCTAAGTGAATCCTAGGGACTTCAGATCTAAATGAACCTAAATTCACCCAAAAATTAAGGTAGACAGTGATTCTCCAACACACTTAGATCACCAGATCTAAATTCGTTGATGCTAAACAGCATCGATGTCCACATGCAACGCGAATCTTCTAACAACATCGTAAGATGCACGTCAAGGCCGTATACGGTGGGCCTTTTTTTGCAGAACGGGTCAAGATAAATGACGAGAGGATTAATCGCCTCGATGAAGTGGGACGAGGAAGGCACAACGGTGTGCATCGAAAACCGTGTGTAATCGTTGCCTCTAGAGCAACGTGTCCGCGGTTAATCGAGTAATTTATGCAGCGTGCAATCACTGCCACGAATTGAGCCACCGTAGAAAAAGGAGCAGTTAGAATCGCGAGATTTACTGCCACCTCGGCTCTAATAGATGATGAAGAAATGGTTTGATGGGAATTTGAAGGGAAGTTTAAATTGAAGCTGTGAACGCTCTGAATTTGTTATTTGAACCGTGCTGTCTTTAACAAACAATGCATTCAAAGTACATTTTCGCTGACGATTCGAATTCGTAGTTAATGGAGTGTAAATGTACTAATGACTATGCAGTATAGTTTTATATTGTATATGACCATACAGTGTTGTCTTATAGTTATGCAGTGTGGTTTAGTATAGAATAAGCAATTAATGTGGTACACCATCTTCGTATAACGAAATTTTGATTGCTTAACCAAGTGACAATGATGCAAAAAATCTTTGCCTCATTAAGAACATCTGTACAATAGTATAAGAAAGTTAGTACGTTGTGAATGTTCATGAGACACAGTTGCAAAGCAACTTACTGCTCGAACTTCAAGTTAATTATAACAGAATTCTTACAGTGATGTCAAAGATATTTTCAAACCCAGTAAATAAACCTCAATTGATTGAACAATGGTTACATTTGAAGAATACTCAATGTCGTGTTAGATGATAATAAAAAAGTGGAGGCTTAATCGTGTTTGCTGCAGCCAGAGTACAGCATGGTGAGTTAGTTGTGTAGGTATTTTCGCGTGCGGACATTCGAATGGATGTTTATCGTGGAAATTCGAACCGAGCCATGTAAAGGAAACGTATCTCCCGAAGGAAACGGCTGATGAACGCGGATCGGTTCATTTCTGCGAGTACTTTGCCTAACGATCGGAAACGATGTCGTGGCTCGACGAGGCTGGTAAGCGCGGTGCAAAGACCTGGCATACTTTGTAACCTCATATACCGTGTCTAATTGACACGCGAGGCGTAGGGTATCGCGTCGTAGTCGGGCGACGATAATCTGGGAAACACCGAGTCCGGTATTATACTTTATAATGGGACCGGTGGACAACGAGGGACAGCGAAGAATAAAAAAAGAAGAAGGAAGGAACGAAGAGGAAAAGCACGGAGGAAGAGAATCGACGACATTCAATTTTCTTGCCGGCCCAAGCAAGGAAAAAGACAGCCCGGTTCGTGGACGTGAGGAGAAAAAAAAAGCCCGGTGGGCTGCACCCAGCACCGTTCGAAACTCTTTTATGCCACGCGAGTTACGATCGACGCGTAATGAAGACGTATTATTTAATGTACCCTCGACGCGACTACACGAGCTTCCTATTGTACGCTTTATACAATGTAATCGTCGAATTTATCGACGTAACCAAACCACGACTTTAGTTTAATCTGCGGAGAGAGTAGGCGAACGTTTCGTGGTAGATTTACTGTTCGATTTCGAGGCGGTGCTTCGCTCGATGCGTCGCGGAATTAAAGAGGATTAAAGATTCATCGACCCAACCGACGTCCTATAATTCTACGATGTAACGTAATCATTTCAACAGGGCTTATTCTATCGCGACAGATTATTCGAGCTTTTACACGAGAGCTTTTCTTTCTCTTCGCCAGATTGGCGAACGGTTTCGAAAGGACTTTAAAACGATTACCGAGGGATTTTAAAATAGCCAGATTTTCAAAAATTTACAAATTTCCCAGTTTTTAATGACTAAATTTATAAATTCCTGAATTTCCTCACCATCGACATCCCAATATCAAAATCAATGCAAGAAATTAAATTCCCCAAGCCAGTAAAAAGAAACATCAAGTTTGACTCTCCCGATCAGGCACGCTTTTTGTTTGGCCCGTATCGCATCGGTGCTCGACAGGGGTGACAAAGAGGCGGGCAAAGTGGAACGGTGAAGTGTGAAAAGGAGAAAAAGAAAACACGCCGGCAGGACCGAGCGTCGAATCGAGTGTCACTTGTCTTCGGAGCATCGAGCGTCCCCCTGGGCACGCCTGGGCAGTCGAGAGCGCGTTCGCCAGAAGGGGGAGAAGCGGTCAAATCGATACAGTGTTTTGTTTTAAGTGACGTTAAAAGGGTCGTCCGAGACAAAACACGGGGGGTTGCCGCCCCTCCACCGTTCGGTGACGGAATTTTTTTGATACGTCTCTTTCTTATTGATGACCTATTGTCTATCCTCGGCTGCGCGAGAATCTTTGGCTCTTTTCCGCGCGTGCATACTCCGCTTCGTTGAATCGTGCCAAATTTCCAACGAAGTTCCCCGTCGAAAGAAACACCGCCGGGCGCCATTGTGTCCGGGCAACGGGCAGCGCGGAGCATTGTTTAATAAAACCGCGCAGCGAAACATCGACGATTCGATTGTACGGTCAGATTCGCGCGGATGGAGTGGTTTTTTCGCGTGTTATCGCGGCGAGTGCGGGCGGAAAGAACACGGGACATTAAGTACGAATGAACCGGTCGATATAAAATATGCAGCCGGTCCCGCACGAAATCCCGCGCAATTTGCCGCCCCTTTTGTATCGGCCGCTCCCGTATAATACCGTTGATAATTTTTTCAATTTACAAATGTTACAAAACAAACGGGTTGGCCACCGATGGGTGCGTTGCGCGACATCGGCCGTCCGTGTGTATGCGTGCACGGTCGATCAAAGCGGCGACGTGGCATTGTGACGAGAAACACGAATTCCTGGTCTGGAAACGAGTGTTTTAACAACCCCCGTACCCCCTCGTGGACCCCCCGGAGCCAAGCCACGGCTCTCGAAATCTATTTTCATCGTCGGACAGATGTAACTTCGCTCTCTCGTGGCAGCGACGCGTGCATCGATCGTCAGATGTCTCTCCCGGACCTATCACCCCCTCGACCCTCCTACGACCCTCTTTCTCTCTCTTCAATCTGCAGTCAATTGTTTCCAGCTAAACTGTTTGCCTTTCAGTCGGCACCCTTTTGCCGCACGGCACCGTCTATTTGCTCCGTTTAATGTGGCGCGCTTTCGAGACTCGCCGAATTTTCTGACGGAATGAGAGAGAGAGAAACGCGGCTGACGTTGTTCGTCGAGGGGTGAGCCGAAGAAACTTTCTGCGGGGAAAACGGACTCGCGAACTTCGATGGGAATTTACATAAATCCGCCATGAATCGAGTTAAACGGCCCTATTTTTCGAGCGGGGTACCGATGACACTTTGATGTACAATTTTCAGGAAATATACGACCGTTTCGGTTGGGGGATGATCAATCAAATAATGATACCGGGTGAAGGATAATTCGGTAAATTTGTAGCATAGTCAGTTTAATGTAAACGTAGACGATGCAGGTTTATGAGAATCAAGTTATATTCTATTCCTTGTACGGAGTACGCTGATGCACAATTCTGGGAAATATGGTTAGGGGATGATAAATCAAAGAATAATACTAAACGAGAAACTGAGTAGATTTCAGCTATAGTCTCTTTAAAGCAAACATGAACAATGCTAATGTATGTTAAAATACTAGTTTAGTAATCATCTAGAATTTTCATTGAAGAGTATTAACTTCATGACTCACTACATGCGTACAATTTTTGAGTACATTTATCATGGTTCAGGTTATTTTTCAGTTCGAGTTATGATAAAACATGTACATGTTTTTATCAGCAATTTGAACGTGGAACAAATTGACAGAATTAATGAGAAATTCTGTAATTTGTACATAAATAAGTTGATTGAACCACAGACAATTGTAGAGTTTTACCAGGGGACTAATGAAAATGTCGAAACACAGAAATATTAAATTTTTGCCCATATCAGTAATATATTCACCAGCACGCGGTTTGAAGTTGTAATATTTCAGAAAAACAGCTCAGTTAATGAACAGTCCCTAATGAATGAATAACAGTATGAGCGAGGTAAATGTACTCATTAGTGACCAATTGCTTATTTCATTTTATTAAAAACGAATGAAATATTTATCCAAAAATTCATACGCTGAAGTTGCTGATATTTATTGTTTATAATACAGAAACTTGTAAATTTTAATATAATAAATTTTTAAAGTATACACCTCTAAAGTTGTTAATTTCATAAAAATATAATCCTATACATAATATGGTTATATGTTCAAGTTAACGAAAAATATGCAATCTTTCATTGAAATCATGATCATAAAAGGGACATCAGATCAACTATTTTGTAATCTAAACCCTTCAAGTCAAAAATCCTTCAGAACAAACCCTTAATAATACTACAAACTGCAAAAACTATTGAAGGAATAACTAGAACCTAACCTAAAAATCTAAATCTTCTGGTTCATCACCGATATTAAAAACTTCAAATCATATAACCAAGTAGAAAGACTATGATGATGAAAATTTGTACGCAAATGAACCGCAAGTTCATCTTGGCGCGGGCAAAGGAACAAAGTTCAATAACTCGTTGTCGGCCATGTTGTTAAGGAGTCCGAACGGCGTAAAACGACCGAGAAGACTGGTTTCACCGGTGTGTTTGTTATTCATTAGTTTTTTAGCGACCTCGGTAGGGGAAACAGGCCGCGTAATTACGACTATAAGTTCCATGTCTTGTACTCTAGCCGAGGACGATGAAATTAAGACGGCACCGCGATAGGTTTTCAATTCGAAAACAATTAATCACAACCGCCTCCCGCGCGTCCGTGCCTTATCCTGTAACGGCTTAATTATAAAACAATCACGCTCTGGTCGGGGTACCGGTACACGTAAAAGGCGATCGAGACGCGAACGAGGCTCTCGCTTCGGAATATGTGCTAAATCATCGACTGGTCGTTTGTTGGCAGGTACCGGGGCCGCCTCCTGGTGTAACTATCAGCCGTGGGGCCAAGAAACGAGAGACGATGCCTTCGATACACCGACGATATAATCCGCTCTCGTTTCTCCTCGATTCAGCTCGATGAACCTCCTGGAAACACTGAACTAGCCTATGCTAAGTGAAGCACCTTCAACGTGATTTTTTAATCGAACCCTTACTGCGCCCGTAGGTAGGCGTGGTGCGCCATGTTTCGCAACGTGTTCATACAGTATTTCATGTTATTTTTGAAAATTTCTCAACACGAATAAGACAGGTTATGTCTCACTCTTTAAGTGGTTGCAACACGTTTATCTGCTCCGACGTTGAACTAACATCGGCACTGTTGATACAGTTGGGGAATTAGGTGTTCTAATAAAATATACGATTTATTTGCCTACCGTTCGATTATGGGATGTCGATATGTCAGATTTTAATTGGAACGAGAATTGAATCTTTTGATATAGTTCTTTTGGTTGCTGCTTGAAAAACGCATCGATGTAATTTCACGTAGTAATTTAACGGTTAGTTATGCAATAAAATGTATGATAATCTAACGGGTAGATATGCGTGACTGTAAAACGCATGAAAAGCCAACGAGTAATTGTACAACGCGTAGATATCTGACGGGAAGTTATACAACGTGGAGTAATCTAGGGAGTAACTATATGACGCGTAGAAATTTGACTATTATCTATACAACGCGTGGTAATCTAATAGGTAGCTACATATTGCGTAAAAATGCAATAACTAGTTGTACAACGTACGGAAATCGAACGGGTTATTATACAACGCGCGATAATGTAATGGGTAGCTATTGAACACGTAATTTAACGGGTTATATAACGTGTGGTAATCTGACGGGTAATTCTGCATCATGTGGCAATATGACAATCTCATGGAAGTCCTAAAAAATTCTCCCTTTTTCATTTAGTTTTCCAAATTTCCAAACCGTTAACCATCAAATTTCAAAAATTCCAAATTCTCAAATTTCTAAACTTGAAGAACGACCAAATAACAGAACCCTGCAGCAGGTACAATCGACGCAACATCGCTTTTGAGAGGTCAAAAGAGTTAAACAAGAGATACAATTAGATCCGACTGAAATATCATGTTTTCGTTGAACAAAAGCGAGCAACCGAGGCATGCATCGATTCCTGTAAACCTATCTTCGCGTGTGCAGTCTACCGCGACGTTATTTGGGGAAAAAACGATGGAAGGTTCGATCCTACGAATCGGGTTCATCGATCTATCCGATCTGGTCCGGTAACCAAAGTCGCCGGGTCCTTTTATACGCGTTGCACCCAGTGATCCCGCGCGAAGGTGGACAGGACACACGACGGGATAGTATTCGGTAGAAAGTTCTAAAAAACGCTGCCGACGATCACCGTGGACGGGTCTTTGCAAGGTGGGCCGGCAATCAGGATGATCGATATCTCGTGCGGTCTCTGCTCTGGTTCTCGTTCCTCACGCTACATCATCTTGTTCCTCTTCTTCTTCATCTTCTTCTTCTCGTCTTCATTCATGCTCGACGAATTCCTTCTGTTTACGAGTTCCTGAAGATCGCGGGCCCCCCTGGCCGCTAACCGTCTCGTGGTCAGATTGTCAGCCGCTTAATTAACCGTGAAACGAGCGAGGGGTAGCCGGACACCATAGACGAGACCGCACGATGGCAGGACATTCGATACACCCCCGAACTCTCTTGCTGAAGCAACAACGAGAGGAAAAAAGAGAGAGAAAGAGAGAAGGAGATCCGTCTACTATACAAGGTAGTCCTTGGAGAGCTACGTAGGTAGGTTGCTCCAACCAGGTAACCGGACACCTTGATCACGGACCGCTGGAACTCTATATCACAGGTGGTAGTGGCTGCGTACGAAGGTCCTCTGACTGTCAAAGATGCTCTTTTTTTATTCCTGCTCGAGAGAAGCACTTCTGCGAGATCGTTACGCATTGATGCAACTAGGTAGGCCACCGGGTACACCTAAACCCTCGAGGATGTACGACAGATACACACGAATGTGGGGATATAATACGGAGTAATATAGAACATGGCTATCTAACACGTGATCATACACTTTATGGCGATTTCACACGTGGACAGCGGCTGAGGATCTAACGTAGCAGTGTATCATGTGCTGAGCGGTACAACATATAGTAAGACAAGGCGTGGTTGCTTAATGTATGGCGATACAACGCGTAATAGTCTGGTGTGTAACCACGCACGGACATCTAACGGGTAGTTATACAACGCAGAGTAATAGAATGTGTGGTAATCTAACAGTGGAAGTCTGATGAGCAGCTATACAACGTATGGCTATTTAACGGGTAGTTATGCAGCACATGGTAATCGAACGCGTAGTAATCCAACGGGTAGTTATACAGCGCGTGGTAATAGAGCGTGCAGTAACCTAAAGGGAAGCTAGGCGATCTATTTCATATATGAGTTGCAATCCAAGGTTACTTCCTCCCAAATAAAAGTCCTAAATACTCCATAATTTCGCTGATAAATTCCGACGGAACACCACACACATTAAACTGCAGTATACGCTGTTCGAATATTCCGGGTTTTTAGTCAGGAGTCCGGAGTAGTTTATAAGATCCCCTGATCCCGAGCAGGTAGGGCGAAGTTTCCTAGTTGGCAACCGAGTCGGTAGCCGTTGCCGGTGACGTTAATTGATTCGTAGCTCGATCGATTAGCGTAATTCAAGTCTCCGCTCGATTTGTAGCCATCGAACGCGTTTACTTCCGGTGCTAAGAGGATTCGCAGATCAAACACGAGCTCTCCAGTGATTTTATTGGATTTCGTTGGGTCTTCGTTGCTCGATATCGTTAATTATCTGACGAGCAGTTGTTGCGGCACGCGTGTAATGAACAGTGTCAGGTGATCGAAGCTCGTTTCAGCGGATCGGTTGGCAGCACTGGGGTCAGACAACGGGCGGAGGTATCCTCCTCGTGCGTCGGCACCCCTTTCGAAGTTACTTAATATCATACGATACCGTGTGCCGGTGATTCATTGCTCGTTACGCGTTCTTCGACACCTGCCTAGGCAACGGCCAACTGGATTTCAAAGGATCCACGAAGAAGCTGCAGCAATGCAGGGTTGCGAGAAGTCGATGAACCACGGCGACGGATAGACTCTGCGAGACTCTGAATTCGATTCACGCGATAGAATTTTATATTTCATTTCCGCCGCCTGAGAGGAACTTCAAGTGGATTATGGGCTACGCCGCGGATCTATTCGCAGGGATTCTTGGTGGTCTATGGTCTTACAGTGGTTTCTGTCAGTATATTATGGAGCAAGTTCAGAGCAGGATGTGGTTAAAATAGGGGGCCAACGAGTAACTGAAATTTTCCTTATCAAATTCTTTGGCAATTTGGAATATTTCAGTTTTTGTCTCAAGTGAACTTAAGATATACAAATATTACAGTAACAGAAGTTCCAGGTGTTCAGGTTTTCGTGAACATTTAAACGTTGATCATGCAGTTACAAGTTGACATGCGACACCAACGATCAATGCGTGAACTAACAAAAATGGCCGACCGCACCTATGCGTTATAAATAAACATCTACTTAAAAAAGTAAACGTGTACATCAATATTATGTAACAATTCAATTATTCTTTACTATTCTTTCTCAACAAATTTTCGATATCAATCTTGCCTCAGTGGTAATTTTTTCAAATTGATCAAAGCGTGGAGCAATCCCTGCTTGTCAAATCGGTAATTTCTAAATATTTTCTCGTATGATAAACTTGAATCCTTCATACACAGACAATCAAGGTGTGAAACATTGACACTTTGTATACCCAACAAATTGACAGATAACTTGAAGTGTACACCATTTTCTGATTGATTCATCCTTTATATCCAAAAGCAATTATCTAAGTCGTTAAATACTTTGCTCATCAAATTGATTTACCTAATAGAAATACCATAGGCGTCTAGTAAGTCTACACAATTTAAAGTCTATATCATTTTCTGTCTGATGAATCCTTCATATCCAGCAATTATCGTCACATACAGATACTTTGTTCAAACTTATTTACTTAATAAAGATATTTGATAAGTTATGTGAGCAAGTTCTTCCAAAATTTGAACAATAACGAAGTTAGAAAGCTGTAATCTGGTGTATAGAAACGATTACCCATCAATGTAGACCCTGAAGAGGGAGGATCCGCGACTGCGTTCCGACGCTATATTTCATTTCCAGGACCGGGAACAAAGCAGTGTCGGAGAGAGGGTATCGGTTACCTCATGAGCCCCTTCACGTACCTCGAGTACTCTTTTCAACGCCTTCCAGTATCCCTCCCTCTGCTCGAAATCTCCTCTTTCTTTCTTTCTTTCGTTTTCTTTTTTTTTTTGCATCAACTCCTTCCTTTCTCATTTCTCTCTCGCACGCGGCCGCTCGCTTCAGCGTGTTCCTCGTCTCGGCAATCCACCTCGACGTTCCTTCTTTTCAGCGCGCATAATACGCTCCTTTAGCCCCCTAATGAGCGGCAATTACGGTGTCTCTACGGTTAACGATCAGTGACGATCGATGATCCCTCTCTCTCGCGGAGGGAGAGCACGCCCTCCGTGAACCGGCGGTCATTTGTTCGCGCAACAAAACAAAGGAAGCTGGAAGGAGCGTGTACGGGCGCGTGTTGAATGAACCGATCGGGTCACGCGCGATCATCATCGTCCGCGCGGTGGAAACGCGACGATGATCGAAGATGCGAGCGATCTTCAACGGAGGATACGTCTGACCGACAGATATGGGTAGAATGAACGAAACAAAGGATCGTTCGCGCCGGAATTTTATACAGACTCGGGATGTGTTGCCGGTCTACCGTTTTAAAACCGCCACGGAAGGAGCTGCCTGCTTCGCGGGATAATCGAATTAGTCTCGCTCAGATGACGCGGGAAACGCCGCTATCTTTTATGATCAGCAATCTGAATAAACTTGGGGAAATATCAAAAGTTACGGGGTTATGGAACTGTTATAATACGTACACTATAAAAAAGGGAACTCAAAAAGGTTTTGTATTGAAAATATTGCAGGTTCTTGTTATATTGTCATTTTTACGCGGGTTTTCATGGACACTAATCTAGTACATGTGTATCTATCTAGTACAGTTATATTATATTATTATAGGGTATGAAGATTTATGGAGACTAGAAATCTTCTGATGTGTACTATGCGTTGAGTGGTCAAACGTTAGATTACTACGCGTTGGATAGTGACATGTTGGATTACTACGCGTTGGATAGCTACACGCTGGGTTACTACGCGCTAGACAGCCACACGTTAGACTACGCATTGAATCACCACACGTTGAATCACTATGTGTTACCGATCCCCTTGTATTATAAATCACCACGTGTTCGATCACCTCACGTTGGATCATCAAACAGCAAATCACCACGCGTGGAATTACTGCACAACACCACGTGTTCACCTTGCGGCAAATCATGAAACATGGAATAACATCGAATCATCAAGCACCGACTAAATATGCATCAACTCACTATGCGTCGAACCACCGCACGTTGAATTATTGCAAATCGAACCACCACGCGTTGAATTCCGACACGCTGAATTATTATATGTTAAATTACCACACGTTATAGATCATCGCACGATGGATTACTACGCAACGAATCACCATTCGCTGAATTATCACGCGTCAATTCACCACGGATTATAGATTTTCACGCGTTAAATTACGACGCATCAAATCACAATGTGTCGAATCACAATGTGTCGAATCACCACGCGTGGAATCACGTGTTGAATCACCACGCGTCGAATAACCACGCAAGTCACCATATGTCAAATTACCACGCGTCGAATTACGATGCGTTGTAGTACCATGCGTTGAATTATTATGCGTTGTACTACCACGCGTTGTATTATCACACGAAGAATCACCACGCGTTACTCGCCTACCACTTAAATGACCGCGCATTACATCACCGTCATAAAATCCTCATAAATTATGCAAACATTTTCCAAATAATCTACTAACTTGATAAAGCGAACGCAATTATGAACTATACATATGTTGCAAAATAAACTTTAAAATAATCGCAAGCAATTTGTATTTTTTGTCAAAGTATGTTATCACATTCTCCTTATTATGCTTACAAATAGTAGGTACTCGACACACGTTTAATAACGAAGAGTTATCATTATCATGCATCTATATACGAGCAGTATGTTATACATTCATCTTGACGACACTGTTTGCATAGATTAAAGGATATTCAATTTATGTGTACAAATGGAAGAACACGTTTTTAACGCGTGACTGCTACAGTAGAAACGGCCGTACGTGGAACGGCACACGATTATGTGAATTATTGACACGTTAACCACAGTGGAAATAGACATTTGTGGTTAGGCACATTAAAGCACCAATTACGCACGATATGATCAGTTAGTTTTTGAATTTACGCCTACGGCTTCTTACTTCTTATCGTTAGCATAATACTGACACTGTTCGAAGTTTGAGTTGGTTTTTTACTGAACATTCTACAGCGAATTAATTATATGTCATTATTTTAATAGAAAACGTGCAACTTTCTACCTGAAAACCTGAAGTAGACTTGACCTCAGGTTGTTAATCAAAGCGTTTTATTATAAAAAAGTGTTCTATTGAATTTATGTAAAAGCTTCAATAAGGGTAATTAATTGAATCAAAAATAACAAACTTTTTTTTTAAATTTACGGATTATTCGATTACCCAAAATTCCACTATATCACGGATTAATATTTTAATTTAATTTGTCAATTGAATCACTTTGTGGAATCACTATGTCTTTCCTTCTCTATTTTAATTCTGACATATTGTAAATGATTTCAGTTGTGATGGATGATTTTGACTTTGATGAATGATTACAGCTCTAATTTATAATCATTGCAATTAATTTTGATTAATTAATGATTACTGATTACATTATGTAAGTTTAATTGTACTCCCCAACTGTTAATTGCATTTTTAATTGTGTACCTTTCGATTCCGCTTCTTTAACATCCTGCGAACCGGTCACACGTTCCCAAAGCGTGAAGCGTTCAAAAAGCGATCCATCGAGTTATCGAAGGTCGATCGTCTCCCATTAACGAAATATTGGTTCAAGTAGAGTTAATCTTCGCATGAATGACAACGCGTCAGGCGGTCGGTCGTGCATGCTGCATTTGCGGTTTAATATTAGCGACGCCGATTAAGCGAGTCACGCGACCGAATTATTTATATCCGTCCCAATCGCGGACCGATCGATGATACCAAACTATTTTCGTCCTGATTAATCATACACCGGATACGTGAGAAAAATCCTCTCTTCTTAGATCCGTATCGAACAATCCAATTGAGACCATCGCATCCCGGCTATTGATATCACAAATAGCTTCGCTATCAAACACAATGCTTTCAATTTCATTTATAGCCATTTCGCGTTTTCTCAAATGTTCCATGATATTGATATCTAACACGAAATAGGATCATGTCCATGTTTCAACAAATTCCAAACAAGACAATGAATGTTCCTCAAAAAATGTCTCTAGACAAATGTATCTCAATAAATGCCTCCAAACAAATGTCTCTAAACAAACATTGTTTAACAAATGTTTCTCAGAAAATCTCTCTAAACAAATGTCTCTTAATAAATATTTCCCAACAATGTGTCTCAAATGTCTCTTAATAAATATTTGTCAACAAATGTCTCTAAACAAATGTCTCTTAAAAGACATTTTTCAATAAATGTCTGATAATAAATATTTCTTAAGAAACGTCTATCAAAAAATGTCTCGAAATAAATGTTTCTCAACAACTGTTCCTCCACAAATTTTTCCGAACAAATGTCTCTCAACATGTCTGCCAAAGAATGACTCTAGACAAATGTTTCTCAGGAGATGTTTCCCAATAAACGTCTATCAACAATTATCCTTCAAGAAATATCTTCTATCAAAGTCTTTAAAAAAATGTCTGTATACAAATCTATATAAAAAGATGTCTGTAAAAAAATGTCTCTAAACAAAAGTCTCGCAACAAATATCCACTTGAGTGCAATAACCAATGAATTAATTTTATCGTCCTCAAGAATTGTGAATAAACTTCTCTATCTAGATGCTTTTCGTTTAAAATGATGTGTTTTTCATATATGATGTATTAAAACAGTAATAATTAATGTAACTATATGCGGTTCTTTTTGAAACATCCTATATAAGAAACGAGAGAAATCGCCGGATGCACATCACAGAACGATTCCGTGTACGAATCGATATCACCGTACGAATTAGTAGCTTGCGGTCCAATATCTCACCCTAATATTTCTCCCGTGGCCGCCCTCCTGAGTCGCGTGTACACACTCTCGCCCCCGTATGTTTCTATCTACGTGGCTGCACCGTGGACGAGGGGGAACCCCCATGGAGATCGCGTGAAAACAGTCACCGGCCGTTTGCTCTCTCTTCACGAAACAAAAAGCTAGCGTCACGGAAACAAGTGACAGCGCAACACATCGCCACGTCAATTACCACTTTAACCACTCTTTTCGTCTGCTTTTGCCAATGTAACTAATTACGCGTCGATATGTCTTGGCCAGGAAGGTTTCTGCGAGTTAAGGTTACAAGACAAGGTAGTTAGGGTCTAATAGGGTAGTTACGGAAAACGATATTTGGATGCTGTGTGCTGTGGATTTTCAGGTAATATTGATGGTAGGTTTTCTGTTTGAAATTGTTTGAAGTTGTCTAGGTTAAAATTTATGCAAAGACCATGCTTTAGACTTAGGTCTTAGGTTTTAGGCTCATATTTAAATGTGGATCTGGAGTTAGGTCCTAGGTTCAAACTTAAATGGAAATTTAGGTCTACATTGTTTAAATTAAGTATTGAAATGTAGAGCTTAGAACACTTCAAATAACTATGGTTCAGCTAGAATTGTCTTAAACCTTCATAGGTAGACGCTGAAGGATCATGCGAAGACTTTCCTATGAATTTCCATTTTTGCTCTAAAAATTTGTACACCTATGACGAAACAAATGATTGTATATTATAATAGAGACCTAGATAAGAGTCTTAAAATGAAAAAAAAACATTATACAGTATTTTAAACGTTTGACACTGAATTGTGTCACAAGTGACTGATCTTGCCTATAAAGTGTGAAAAAATAATTTTGCCTACAGACTGTCAATTTTAGTATATATTTAAATTGACAATACCACAAATTCAAGTTACTATCAGTCAGAAATGAAAATTCTGTACCTTGAACCTAAAATATACCTTGAAGAGGTACAAGTTAACTCCAGTTAATCCGCATGGATCTAGTGGTAATAAGAAGAAAAGTTATTAGAAGTAAGTGTAATTTGGTAGATACTAAAAATTACTTGACACGGGACAATTAGGAAACAAATACGAGCAGCCAATGGTTTAAACGAGCGCTGTCAAGTGTCCGTGGACCGTGACAATTAACGACGGCGTTAACGCGATCCCGTTTCGAGCGACGTATAATTGCGACACCGGTGTGCCCCTCGTCTTATTAATTCACCGTTTTTCCTGCGATCTCATTTCGCGGCGCGAGAACACGAATCCTCGCGGTTCAACCGTGCCACAGCCACCATCAATCACGTTACGTCGTGACAGGCTTTGACAAAAAGCTGCCACGCGAATTCCGTGACCACCCTGAGAGTGTGGCAGTAATACCGTAGTTCTTTTTCATGGCTTCCTGAATATCGCTCAGAATGTCGAAATACGGAATCATTAGTAACACGGCGTGGTACGATCCTGACCGCGATCCACCTCTCTTTCTCGTACGCCGCTGCCCAGGTAATCTATCACGAAGGGCTCGTGCGAGCAGGTGTCATGGCAGTCTGCCGCTAATGATTCTGGACATCCAACGTGGAATTAATCATTGCCTTTGTCTTTCTCTCGGTTTTTGCGCCGCATAGTACGCGGGATATGCCCGCTCAGCTTTTCGGCTGATTCTCTTCCCATTGCAGTGGCGTAACTAGGGAACAGATCTTCAAGGTTTTATATATTCTGACATTCATACAATTAGGTACATTTTCTTGTAGGATATGCTTGTTAAATTAGGTATTTTTGAAATCATACATTTTCAAATTTAACTTATCAAGACACAAGGTTGCAAAGGAAGCTTTTTAACCTTCGTACACTTTCAAATCTATAATTGCCCAGTTTCCTAACTCCATACTCCTTAAATTCTCTAAGTTCACAAGTTTCGCGATTCTCAAACCTCTAAGTTCCACATTTCCCAATTAGCAACCCTCTGAATATTCAAGTCATTCACCCAATTTCTAAATTGGATTCTGAAATTTTCAAGTTCCTGTATTTCCAGATTTCAAAATTCCCAAGTTCTGAAATATCCAAATTTCCAAACTTACCAACTCTTTTCTCAAATTCCTAAGTTCTCAACTTATCAAATTCTGAAGCTATGTTCTCAAATTTCATATTCTTCAAGTCCTCAAATCCCCAAATCTCAAGTTCCCCAATTACCAATTTCTCGAATTTCTAAATTTCGCAAATCCCAAATCCCCAAATTTCTACGTTCCCAAGTTCCCAAATTTTCAATCCTTAATTGCCCAAGCTTAAGTCCTTAATCTACAATCTCCAAATCCTCAAGTTCCTAAATTCCCTAATTGTCAAATCCCAAATTCTCCAACTACCAACCCCCAAATTCCTATACTCTAAATTTTCATACACCAAAATTCCACCACATCAAATGTCCAAATCCAAATTCCAATCCACAAGTCTCCAAGTCCCAGAATTCAAAACTTTCCAAATTCAAAACTCTCCAAATTCCTGCACCCTCGAATACTGCCTAAATCAGAAAATTTAAAAATAGCAAAAATCCGAAATTTCCGTTACGCCAATGCAAGAGCGAATCGCACCTCCCACCTCTTCATCATTACCGCCAGTTAATTCCCTTCTGGTCATCAGCCAGCATCGGCACTAACGGCTGAAAATTTTCTAAGCGTGTATCCAGCAACCGTTGAAGGTTAATCGTCGATAGAAATTGAATAACTAAGAATGAAGCATGAAGCAACTCCGTTGGACCGACCTTTTACCCCCTTCACGGGGTTATCCGCGCTTTTTAAAACCGGAATTCTCTCTGTTCTCATCGAACAGCTGTCGTCCTATCGGATCCAAAGGCGACAGGACATGTCTACGCGCGGGAAGATCGTGCAACGTCAATGACATTCGCGTCTTCTCGTATTCGTTTCTCGTTTAGGGTCATCAAGATAACGGACGATCAAGAGTCTGGCGGTCGGTCATGACCGAACGAGCCTGAACAGGTATTCTCGAGGTAATGATTGCTGCTGGAAGGAAACCGACTCGCTACGCCGTAAATCCTCCGGCGTCTCTTTACGGTGCTTATTGAAAATTAAAGTGGAATTCTTCAGGCGTTTACGCGGCAGCGAATCGGACGCATTATCTCGATCGTTCGCTAATCGAAATCCACCGGCGGATGTTCCTCGTATTCCATCAAAAGGATTTCTACCGATGGACAAAGTAGGGGACGTAAAAGTTACGTGGATGTACCAAGAGAAAACAAGTATGACTTTTTGTTGGAGGAAAATAGTCTGGTGAATCTTATATGTTTTAGAAACAATTATGTTTTTATGGAAGAAAATTATTTTAGCGTTGGAGGTAGAAGCTGTATTGTAAATCCACCATTTTGTCTGATGCACGAAATTTAGGGGGTTCATGTTTTGGGATAAGTTAGATTGGTAGATACTTTGATATTTAGTGCAAGATTCATTCCGCCATTTTGAACGTTTAAGACACTCTTCCTTTAAAGGTTCTGTATCTCATCAAATCATACATTAAATTGTAGTATTGACAACTTCTTTATCCTTTGTGGTTAAGCTTGTTTATCATTTCCCATTTTATTGACATTCAATTTTTATTTTAATTTTTCAAACATTGCATTGAATTTCAACTGTTCCACAGTGTAAAATTGTGTTAAAAAACAAATGTAAGATGGACAAGTTATAAAATGAATAAACCATTCCTTGAAAGTGTATCTTACTTCCGCCATTTTGTCAGCCATTTTACCTCAAGTACCTCTATATCGTCAGATATCAAAACAAAATCGAGATGTTATACTTCTCGCCCCCTGTATTCTACACTGTGAATGACAAAATTAACAACCCCTTAAAAACCCCCCTTAAACATTTATTCACTAATTTAAACAAATTTCTATAAATATGTAAAGTGTTTTCATTCCATTACTATTTTATCTTATTCCGTTTGTGTCATTTCTTGCTAAATCACAACTGTCCAAAATCGTTCATCAACAAAAATAAGAAGCAAAACCCTTTGACCAGAGGGTAAGATCTACCCTATCAATCTACAGTGTGCACTCAGCATCGAATCGTAATAAAAGTGAATTCGTCATAGCACAAAGAGAAAAGGTGAACTGGCACCCCTAAGATCCCGATGGAACACGGAACCGTGGGGGTGGAGCGAACGAGGTGGCAGCCAGACAGGATCCGCGTAGAAAACGCAAACAGCACGGCTCTCTAATACACCGGGGACTTTATCAAAATCTGATAACTTCAGAAGCGAAGGCAACTGCGAAAGAGGAGAAGCGAAACACGGTCGAGGTCTGAGCCACCCCCGAAAAGCCGGCAACGCAAGGAACGTCGTTGAGGTGGTTATCCCCACCTACGTGCGGGTCCCTCTGGAAAGCCTTGCCACTCCTGCTACCTACGTTTTCTTACGCCTTCTTCGTTGTCACACTTGGAAATTCCAACTCGGGGGACACCATGTTAGGGACTGATAATGTGTCGGATTCTTCGCGATACCCTACGATAATTTTGAGAATATTTTGGACAGTCAGACACGTTTAGATTACTGGTTTTAAATATTTAGATACATAGTTTTTCATAGATACGTGGATATGTAAGTAGGGATCACAAGTAAGGGATGAGATTCGAAGTTTGTTAGATTCGAACGAGAGTTTTTAATTCGACTGACAGTTTGAATACTTGATCTTTACTCGTTAACTTTGTCAACTATATGAATCTTGCATAAGTTTGCGATGTCTATAAAAGAATAGTTCGTCACATTATTTTCCAGAAACACATGTTCGAAGCTTTACAATCCAAAGATTTAAAGCTCGCAGTTTACAGCCAGCTTCTGGTTATAAACCGTCGCAACAAAAAGTCCTTAGACCCTTGATGAAGTTACCTGCAATGTTTGAAATGTCCTATTGGACACGGCTTACACCTGGATGCCTTAAACAGCATAAAGTTTACGATGGCCCGCAAGTTTTCGACTGATTCCGCTGGCAGAACAAAGTACCAACCAGCAGAATATACAACGTGTCCCAGGTTCGTCCTTCTAATATGTACAGCTTCACACAGCTGCACACGAATGTCCTCGTACAACATACACATGTATGTACACGCGTACTCAGATTGTGGACAGAGTACACGGATGTGCTAGTACGTGAGAGCACCGAGATTGCTCCGGGGCTTTCGGGGTTGAGCATATTGAATAACTCGCTCGCTGGACCGCGAAAATATACCGCGAGGCTGGCAGTATGCGGATCGACGTTCCTGAAAGGACCTTGCAGGATCCTCGGGGCGGGCACTGTATCCTGTCTACGTGTCTACCTAACCCACCCCGAGCAAAATGACGACGACTATACGGCGGAAGAGACTCGGCAGCGTATTACCTAGCTGTGTGTGGATCTCTGTGTGTGTGCAGGGGATGAAAATGCATCCATGAGAGAAAGGGAGAGAATTTCGTCCTGATAGCATTGTAACGATATTCACATCCTTCTTTGACGAAATTGATATTTTCGTGTCCGGTCATTTTTGGTGATTCGGGTTAATTCTGGTAATTTGTTTTGGGACTTGACCAATTTATTTGGGATTTTTTGGTAGCTTTTTAGGGGTTCTTGGATTCAAGTTGCAGGTAGAGGATTTTTTGATGGTTGTAGTTCTGGGGCAGGATTGATGTTGATATTCTGTAGGAGTGACTTTTGGAAATTTGGGGATTTTGAGTTTGAGAGTTGGGAATTTGAGAAAATATGAGATTGAGAATTGGGAGATTTAAAAACTTAGAAATATAAAAATTTGGAAATCTGGGAATTTCGAAACTTGAGAAACTGCAGGTTCAAGAATTGGGTGTTGAAGACTTAGAAAATTTGGAATTTGAGAATGTAGAAACTTGAAAGTTAAAAAATGTAAGAATGTGAAAATTGAAGAATTTCAGAATTTCGAAATTTCGAAGTTGAAGATAAAAAAATTTGAGGATGTGACAATTCAAGAATGTAGTGTTTATACAATTCTCAGATTCGAGAATTTAGAAAATAGTATATTCCAAAATTTTTTAATTTGCAAATTTAAAAGTTCTGAGACAATCAACTTAACACCAAACTGGTGTGATTATCCTTCTTCCCCAAATATGGGTTAAAACCATGATTGCTTCTTTGTGTCAACCCTTAAAGTCTACCACGCCCAGCTTTACAACTATCATAAACAGTTATTGCGCTCTTCATTCGACAAAAGCCTTTTATTTCTACCGACCTTGTAACACAAATTACATATTACACTTTCATCCCCTGTATTACCATAATTCTGCATTTACAATAACCATCGAGCATTAAACATTTCCAAAAGGCACATACATAATTTGTACGATAAAATTGTCTCGAGTCGACTCATTGTGAAAATCAGATAACCCGTGGAGAATTAAAGGGAACTATGGTAGGTGCAGAGTATGTGAACGTTTTCAATACTCGAATCGATATTTTTGAGAGAACGAAACGAAGCTCTTGTACCGCGGGCAGAATCGTACGTAAGGGAAGAGGAGGAGGATTCGTCCGGGGATTCGCAGGATTACGTGCAGGAAAATGTGGCTCGGGGCCAGAAACGGAATGTCGTTACGTCGGGGTAACGATAGGTACAGCGCGGCCATTGTTGGCTAACCTGACTAGAATACACGGTCCTCGTATCGGCGGAAAAGTAAAGAGAATTGGTCATCCGAGTATCTACCATTCCTTTGCTAAACCACAACGGATTTTACTCTGATCGCTCTCTTTTTTATCGACAATCTTTGCTTCATATTTCTCATTACATCTTCATATATTAATTATATTGCGAATTTTAATAAATTCCTCAAGAGCAATCTATCTTAGCCAATAATATATGGGAAATTTTAATGTATTGTTCAAAATCAGGGTGTCTTAGCGAATATTACTTACATGAAAAATTTTAAAAATTGTTCAAAAGCAGGTTGTCTTAGTGAATATCACTGATATAAGAAATTTTAATGAATTGTTCAAAAACAGGTTGTCTTAATGAATATTACTGACATGAAAAATTTTTAAAAATTGTTCAAAAGCAGGTTGTCTTAGTGAATATTACTGACATGAAAAGTTTTTAAAAATTGTTCATAAGCAGGTTGTCTTACTGAATATTACTCACATGAAAAAATTTTTAAAATTGTTCAAAAACAGATTGTCTTAGTGAATATCACTGACATGAAAAATTTTAATGAATTGTTCAAAAGCAGGTTGTTTTAGTGAATATCACTGACATGAAAAATTTTAATGAATTGTTCAAAAGTAGTTGGGTGTAAATATTATTAATATGGACAATTTTAAATTGTTTAAAAGTAGCTGAAGTCTTAGTAAAAATGATTAGTATGAAATACTTTAATATATTGTTCAAAAGTATAAAAATAGAGCAACTCTTTTGGGTTACTTTGTAGTTTTATGATGAATGTATGGACAATTAAAAACCACCCTTAAGTGTATCTTATATGCTGACACTAAATGAACGTCACTGATTTCACATTGGTATTTTTACAATTATATCTAATAATTTAATAAAATTGTATTTAATATTTTATAGGATAGATAGAATTATACTTGTTCAACGATAAAATGAAGGGGAGACTAATTTTGTACATGACGGAAGAATAATTCCTATTCAATTGCAAAATAAATATATGTACATTTTAGATTATTTAAATGCTAGTATAATATGAAGAGCTAAATTCAGTATGAAAAAGAAGTCTAATATAGAAAATTGTATCATTAGTCTTTGAGCATCCCCCTTCAAGTCTAATACCAAGGGTTAATTTATAAAATACCATCACATTACCCCAGAAATTATAATCAGAAAAAAATTTAGCACATTAAACAATAAAAAAATCTATAATATACTATCCAAAAAATGCAAAAGAAGTTTAAATCGAAAATCCTCGGACGTATAATTCTCGGAGAATCACTCAACAAGCCATAAACTTTCATAAAACATCAAATCCACGGAGAAAGTTGTTACATAAAATAAAAATAAAAAAAACTGTTGAAATTAACGTCTGATCATCGTTTGCGGTTACTACTTAAAGTTCCATTCATCGGCGTTCAATCGAATCGAAATTCGCCGGGAGATAACGAAGAAATAATACGGTTGGCAACGTGGAGCGTTTACCAGACAAGAAAAATGGAAGAGAGGAAGATCAAGAAAGCGCGAAATGTCCCTTTCAGATGCAAATTACAAAAGTTCGTCGCACGTTTCGACAGAAGAAAACGATCTGCATGGGGAATAAAGACGGCGCAACGACTGAAACGTGTAATCTTTTTCCCGTTGCACGGCCTCATCAAGATCAATTAGACTGGTATAGTCGGACGATCCTCGGCCGTTAACGATATATCAATTACAGCATAGACGTAGGTAATAACTATTAATGACTTCATTCAGGGCACAGTAATTACAGATGCCCGTACGCGACAGGGGAATCTAGGTCGACGATTTCAAAGACCACCGAACTTGCTGGATTCGTGAAAAAGAGAGAGATCCTTCGCTGTATTTACTGAGAAACGATCTCTTATTTTCAAACTAATTATTGCCACGGTTAAAACAAGGCAAAAAAAGTTTTGCCTCTAAGTGCTCGTTTTGTGGATGTACTGCGAAATTAGGGTTAAGGGTGTCATTTTGGAATTTTGGGAATTTAGGAGGTTGTGGGAGAGGGGGACTTTGGGGCTTGCAAATGTGAGAATGTGGAAATTTGTAAATTTAGGGGTGTTTGGAAGGTCGAATACTTGAGAATTGGGGTGGTATGGAAATTTGGAAATTTGAGAATTTGGGGATTTGAGAATTCGGAGATTTGAGAATTTGGAGATTTGAGAATTTGGGGATTTGAGAATTTGGAGATTTGAGAATTTGGGGACTTGAGAATTTGGGGACTTGAGAATTTGGGGATTTGAGAATTCGGAGATTTGAGAATTTGGAGATTTGAGAATTTGGGGACTTGAGAATTTGGGGACTTGAGAATTTGGGGATTTGAGAATTCGGAGATTTGAGAATTTGGAGATTTGAGAATTTGGGGATTTGAGAATTTGGAGATTTGAAAATGTGGAAATTTGAGAATTTGGTGATTTGAGAATTTGGGGATTTGAGAGTCGGAGTAATATGTGAATTTGGGGGTTTGAGAACTTGGAGATTTGACGACTTCGATATGTGAGTATTTGGGAATTTGAGAATTTGGGGATTTGAGAGTTGGTGCAATATTGGAATTTGGGGTTTTGAGAACTTGAAGATTTGACGACTTCAATATGTGAAAATTTGGAAATTTAAAAATTTCAAGAGTTGAGAATTCGAAAATTTTGAGATTTTAAAATTGACGTAAAATGGGAATTTGGGGATTTGAGAATTTGGGAGCTTCGAAATGTGAGAAATTGGGGATTTAAGAATTTTGAAATTGTAGAATATAAAAATTTGAGAATTCATCTGAAAAGTTTGAACTCCTCCAATCCACTTTCCGTATTTCGAACTGCAGAAACATTGAAACTCAGAATTTCATGGACTTCAGAATTGGTATAATTTAATCGGGAAGAACAGTATAAATAAAAGAATAAACTAACCAATCGTCACAATAATTCCGAAGATACCAGACTTGCAATTGTTTCCTTCCAAATAGAACTAATACGACCTTACAACCTAAGGAAGGGACGATCCAGGTAGTCGACATTTTATTACCGTCATTCACATATTCAAACTTGATGAAACATATGTGATGTTTCACGCTCATAAAAGCAATTGTGTATGTTGTCCCGCATTGAAAAGGCAAATGCCGGGTTTTCCCCAAAGTTCGTAAATCATGGTAAATTTGTAAGTGTATTTCGGGAGCGGTCAAGGTACTCTGACGTCACAGACTGCCCATAGACCATGGGGAAAACCCAGTTTCTTTCAGTTTCCTTGCAATAAGGGAAATAATGGCGGCGCTATTTGCCGGCGACAAATAACCGTACAATACAGCCACCAGACGTTACCTGAGATCGAGGTGCTCGAAATCGGAACGGACAGGTGGTACTTTTTCTGCAATACACCGAACGACGACCCCTTAATGACGACCAGTCGTGACTAATCGAGGGTGGAACGGATTATCGCTTCTTTCTTTTATATCACCGTTCCTGGATCAAACTTGTAGCTAAGGTTATCGGGGGATGACAATTATTTTTGTCTATGATATTAACGAAAAATTCTATTAACACTAATTATGCTACATTTAAATATGTCAATTTAGGGAAAGGTCAAATAAGAAATGAAATAGTATCATTTTTTTAAAATTCAAACATTTTTTTAAATACATTTAATAAATGTATATCACGCGATTAGTTATGTTGACACAAAATTTTTATACTTAATTTTAGGGAAAAATTGTTTCAGATATTTCGTGTAAGAATCTATAAAAGAATGCAGATATTTCTGGGTTATGATTGATACTAATAGTAGTATTATTAAAAAGAATTTTCTGAATTTCTTGTAAAATACTACTGTAGAATATCTTACGCGTTAGAGACTGTTGATGAAGACATCAACGTCAATGGGCGTCTATATTGTTTAAAGAACAATGTACATTTGAAAGATAATCACTCAGAAGTCGTCGGAATAACAATAATTATTATTTAACCTTAATGTATTCATCATATGCAGTCTTTATAAGAGTAGAAATGAAGAAGACGTGAATGTTCATAGAAGTAATGGTACCATGATGGGCGACCATATTGTTAAAAGAAGTGCGTAAGTGCTTCGAATAATTTTGAATTTGTATAAATGAATACTTCTTCTTTTAGTTCACCTGCCACACAATTATTTTTATAAAGATTAAATCAGCACTGACAGAAATCACACTTGCGACATGAATGACGTTAAAACTTATTTTAATAATCTAAAACTTTGAAAATTTGTGTGAAAGACAGCTGTCCTTTTAATTAACTTCGTACAGTTATTTTAAACTTTTGACGAAAATAAAAATAAGCGGTGAATTTCTGTCTGGGTAGAATTTACGACAGGAATATGTAAATGCGTTTGAAAGTATTTCGCGGAAAGTTGTTACACTGATTCGAAACGGGAGAAAGCGAAAGCCACGAGATTGACCCGGGATGTTGTAGCAAAGTCGATTTGGATAGCAGTGCCATGCAGAGACGTATCACGGGGCGAAAGGAGAGGAAAACATCAGCGAAATACAATTTGAAAGACGTAATTCGAAAATCGTTGTACGCCCGACGGCAGCGACCCTCCGTCGGACGTCAAAATGAAATTACGCGACCCTCCGCGCGGGGTCCTTCGGGCCGGGCACAAAGGCTCGTTTGCCGAGGACACAGCACAACAATCTGGCTAAAGGGACCTAAACCACTAATCGTTTCGCGATTAACTTCCATTAAACGCTACTTAATGAACAAAACTTTCGTGTCCTTCTGCGATCAACAGCTCGTGAAGACCTTTCGTTATTTAACTGAAAAGCTACTTGAACCCGCCTGTTTCTATTATAGCGAAAAAATGATTAACCGAAACTAACTTCCTGATTATCGAATAGAATTCGTTCTAATTTATTCGGTTGAAATTGAACAATTTTTAGTCGATAAAGATATGAGGTATCACTGTTGACTTCTACGTTCGAGATTGATTGAGTAGGTTATCTTATCACGCGTTTCTTAAAAATGTAAAAACACTTGTTTTATAAGCACCTAATTATCATATGTCGTTTAAATTGTTATCGATAATTATAGTTGTTTGGACAGATACTTCGGTTCAGGTCGAGGAAATCGCTGTTAGGACTGGCACTGATTATTAACTAATTTATGATTATTCATTTTGATAAATGGAAGTACCGTGTAATAGTCAATATCAGTAAAGTAATGTCAGTACGGTTCATCTAAAAATCAATGTCATATGACACTCAAAATGATTGGTTCTTCAGCATAAATATTGAACAGTGAGCTAAAGATGCAATATGAAGCGCTGTTATGTTAAAAAGAAGTTATTTATAGTAAATTAAATTCATCCGAAATATATTCTAAACATATTTTTAAGTTAACCAGGTATCCTATAACTTCTATTAAAAGTACGCATAAGGTTTCATGATCGCTGAAGTGCAAACGAAGTCATTCATAAAAAAATTGTACAGTTTATAAAATATTACTAAAGCATCTGTAATAAGCTTATTAATTCTATCCGCCCAAAATTATCCAGCATCAACCAAAGTATCCACAGTTTATTCTACCTAGATGAAGAAACCTATCCGAACGGTGATGAATCCTCAGATACATCCCTTGTACATCTCACATTCTCAAAAAACTTGATAATTCTTGTAATCCAAAATTATCTAACATCTCTCTCAAGGTGTACCAAATATATAAGAAGACGAAGCATACCGAAAAAATTTACTGAGAAAGTGATGGAACCACATTTACATCCTCATCTCATCACATCCCTATTTCTAATACTTTCGATCCGAAATTAGCATTCCTAATATGTAAGAAGATGAAGAACATACCTGTTTTTCGCAGCAGCAGCGCGATCCCTTTGCCTTCTGTTCTTGAACCAATTTCCAACCTGCGTCGGCGTGAGTCCCGTCGCGGCGGCGAGTTCCCTCTTTTTCCCGGGATTCGGATAAGGATCCTGTAGGTACCACTCTCTCAACAACGATCTGGTTCTCTCCTTGAAGCAATGAGTCTTTTGTTCGCCGTCCCAGATGGTCCTGGGCAACGGGAATTTCTTCCTCACTCTGTACTTGTCTACGGGTCCCAGTGCTCTTCCGCGCAGCTTCTCGGCTTCCTGATAGTGCGCTTCCAGCCACATCGCCTGGAGTTTGCCGTGAGAGTCCTTGGTGAATTTGTGCCTTTCCAGTATGGCGTACAGTTCTCTGTAGTGGCCGGAATGAAATGCCACGATGGCCCGTGCCCGGAGCACGGCTTCGCTTTGATTCAGCTCCTGGATGTTGGGATGTGCCACCGGTAGACTCCAGAGGAACCTGGCCAGTCTTTCTATATCGCCGCTCTCCTCGAGGGTCTCGCAAACGGTGGCTACCTGACTGACGGTGAATGACAAGGTCGGCAACGCGAAAACTGGTGCTGGCACAATCGGGCCGTTCGTGGTGGGCGCCGGTGCACCCGTTCCTGCTGGTGCTACCGCTGACATCTCTATTGGCTCGATCGTCTGATCCTCCCGGTCAGAATCCACTTTCGGTGCTCTCGAATCGCGACGGTTTCTCAGAGCATCGATGTCACCGATCGTCGGACTCAGAAAACTCGCCGACACGATTTGTGTTTGCTCTTCGCTCCTCTCATCGTGCCGAGGTATTCATCATTCAGGATCGATCACTTGATCAATAAACGCACTTCACGGCTACCGCACTGAACGTACCTTGCGGACACGGCTGAAACTGTCACTTAAACGACGGCTAAGATGTCTATGGATAACACAAGAAAGGTTCCTCCCCGAATGTCCTTTCACGAACGATACAACTAGGAATCCTGACACGTCGTCGATCGGGACCCTTCGTTTAAATTCACGCACGGATGATCCAGGTGAACCTTGGAACGAAAGTGAGCGTCCGTCGGTTCCTCCCTCGCGTACCGAATCTAACCCCCGAATGTTAGGTGACTCCCGATTGCGTTCTCCAGGCAGATATCCTCGGGGTCACCGGCGAACAGCACGCTGGCGTTCTACTCGGCCGTGGGGATATCACGCGAGGCCGCTGTTGCCTGGATCGTATCGGATAGCAAACTGGTTTCGTTTACAAGCCGGCATCTCGGCACCGGCCCTACCCAGCATGATACGTTTGTACGCGCCCGTTGCAACCGGGTAGTCCCGCCGGCTCTTGCGACCTACCTCTATCTCGTCTTCTCTCGCTCCCGCTTCCTCGAACCCTCGTCCTTTCTCCCTGCCTACGGGAACACCACCGCGGAGGGGTAGCTGGAGGAAAAGAGACAGAGATAGGCGACTCGGGGGCCAATGTAGAGGCCACGCCTACCAGCCAGACCGGGATTGGCCGGATCCCATCCACGTAGCCATGGTAACCTTTCTTCGTCCTTCCGTACAACAGTGTCCGTGTTCGCGTTTGTGTCCGTTTAATTATCCCTTCCACGTGTGGCCAGTACCACCGTTTCCACCCCACCTTTCGCGATCTCTACCCCCTCCTTCTTACAGTGCTGTTCATGTTCGTGTTCGTTGCGCACCCTTCACCTCCAGGTTGGTACCCCTGCCAGGGATCCCTGTGCTCCCGCCAGATACGTCTCTCACGCCCCCTCTCTCGAGATCCGAGAGAGAGATGCTCGAAAGCGGGAGAGAGAAGGATCGATGCGACGATCTGAAAGTGGGACGGAGAGTGCAAAAAGTGGGAGAAACAGGAGAGGGAACACGGCATGATCCCCACGTTCAACTGCTGCCGTTCCTGCTGCCGTTCCGTAACTTCTGTTGCTCCTGCTGCCGTGTCTCTCGATGGACGAACTGCTTTCGACGACACTCTCACCGATACCGCTGCGGCTTTTCGGCTCTGTTTGTCACCATGTCGGCCTCGCGATGTTTCTTACAACATGGTATCGTTCTGTGCAATTCGAACGACGACCTACCGGGATTCGTTACTTTTCTCGCCAATATGGGATTCGGGGACCTGTCTACGGGGGTTGTTTCGCACTCGCTCGAGGTACCATAGCTGCCACGCAAGGAAATGGAGTCCACGGGACTTTTCAACTTCTTCCTACAATCTATTCTTCAATCTCATTTATAATTTTTCGCCACTTTTGGTTGCTTCGTTTTAGTTACACGTTTCTGAAATTCAGATTATATTCGTTAAATTTTGAACTTATCATTTTATTGATGAAGGAACTCATTTCGTGTGTTGAACTTTATATTTCTTAGCATGAAATACGATTCTCTTAAATGGTTCTGAAGTGACGTTTCAAACTTATGTATTCATATTCAAATGTAGGATCTTTTAACAGGCTGGGTAACCCTAACCTGTCACAAATGACAGATCATACATATCTTATATTTAACTACATATTATGGTGCTTTTAGTGACATGTATACTTTTATCAAGATGAATAAGTTTGTGTTTGATTTACTTTTCTACTATATTTGCAATGCAAAAATACGTTTTATCAATATCCAGAATCAAGTTATCAATGTCAAGGAGACAGTTCAATCTTGCTACCTTAATATGATACTCAAATAAAAATACTGATTGCTCGCAAACTGTCAGAAATGAAATAGACGAGAATACTTAATTCTCCACAAAGTTTGTGAATTGTCAAAGAGGGAAAAGGTAAAGATATTTGACCACCCACAAATTGTGAAAAATGAAAAGTAACACATCAGCAATGTGTTAAATTACATGGGATAAATCTTAAAAATTGGAATGAGATGTGTGTTTCGATGGTTGTGATTGTAACGCGACGATGTAACGTTGATTAGCATAGGACATCGAATTGTAGAGGCATTGCTCGTTTTATCCGATTTGGAACGTCGACAGAGCGTACTTCTTGATACCGGCGATAGAAGCCCTCTATCGACACGCGACTAGATTTCATTTCTCGTCAAGGCGACAGGTACACGCGTATCGAGAAGCCGAGGACGCGCGACGGCGCCGAGGGCGTCTCCGTTTTATCGAACGCACAGCCGCCGCAGGAGCTTCAGTCTCGTGATAAATATTCTGATTCGTAACTCTGACGTATCCAGGTCGCTGCGTCAACTTCCTCGTCCCGAAATGCTGAGCACCTTAGACATTCACTGAATTTCACACAATTTTTCACCCCAAATCGGAAGACAATTATATCACCTATTCAGTGCATCCACGTGTCCTCTACTTTTTCTACCTCGTCACTTATCAAAGCTTTTTATATTTCTAAAATTACCAAAGCTTTTTATGTTTCTAAAATTATTGAAGCTATGATGTTTCAATTATCAGTCTAGGATGTTTCAATTATCGAAGCAGTTTATGATATTTCAATTATTCCACGCGTGGAATTACTACGCGTTGAGTTACTACGCGTGGAATTACCACGCATTGAATTACCACGCGTGGAGTCACCGCGCGCTGAATTACTACGCGTGGAAATATCACATGTTGAATTACTACGCGTTGAAATACCACGCGTTGAGTTACTATACATTGAATTACCACGCGTTGAATTATCACATCTTGAATTACTACGCGTTGAATTACCACGCGTGGAATCACCATGCATTGAATTATCACATGTGGAATTACTACGCGTTGAATTACCACATGTGGAATTACCACGCGTAGAACTCCCACGCGCTGAATTATCACATATTGAATTGCTACGCGTTGAAATACCACGCGTTGAATTATATTATATGATATTTCAATTATCGAAGTCCATGATGTTTCATCATCGGAGTTTCAGGAGCAAAAAGAAAGGAATCGCGAGGCTATAAATATTTATTCTCGATAAGTTTCTTAGTATCGCATCACGGGGGTGAAATAGAAGGAAATATAATCTCGATGGCGTCGATGATGCCGTCAATTGCTCTCGTTTGCAGCCGCTCGTTCCGTTATACGGCCGATACCATCGGCACGATTGGCTCTAGTTAAACCGGATTACAGGAAAAAGCAGGATTACCAGTTTTTCGAAAGACTTCGTTCTCGTTTGCCGCCTTTAAAATGGAGCTTCAACGGGATAACGCGATTTTATTGGCAAAGTATATGCAAATTTTTACTGGCTTAACGGTTAGTTACTTTAAATTGTATTACATTTTTAACCGCTGACCGAGGTTAGTTCTTTTTGACCAACGGATAATCCTCGATGCACCGCGTTATCGTCGAGGTTATCCTTTTCAAATATTGTTCTATAGCGTGTTCAAGCTAACGGAGCATCATAAATTTTGCAAATATTAGCGAGTTATAAAATTTGTCGAAACCTCTTCATGTTTATATTTTTCGCATCTGTAAATACTAAGTACAACGTATAATATACGTGCGTATAAAAATATTTAGTACAAAATAAAAAATATTTTGTGAAGTTTTATTAGTTCATTAATTTTCAATGATTCATTACTGTAATTTTATTTATTATTAGAAAATGAAATTTCTTTTCTAAAACTTGTACTTAATTTTTATAATACCAACATGAATTTTATAAAGCTTCAACATCCACTCTTTCTATTTAACCTTCGTAATCTTCGATAATAAATCCTCAATGAATAACAAAGTGTAATTTCTGTAAGAATTATTTCAGAAAATTTCAGTTTCGAATAACCCAACTCATAATCTTATTTGTTAATCTTATTTGGTTCCAACATCCTCGGTAAAAAACTCTTTGCCGCGCGCTAAATATACAAGATGGCGTATCTGATCGTTCGCAGATGCGTAACGGAACACAGGTAATGAATAGGAGATAATATTTTACGAAGGTGATTTACAGTACAGTTGTAAAACTGTACATTTAGGTACGAAGCGGAGGTGTTGAAAATCAGGTGCAATATGTTTTGAGAGGGTGATTCAGTTTAATCCGAAACATATGTTAGAAACCGACAAGATACCGTACCGTAAAAGTAGGAAAAATGTAAAACCCGGGAATTTCCCATGGGGAATCCCCAACAATACTTTGAGTAGGCACAGTGACCTTAGACAATGAGGTACCAGTAGACCCCCACTGAGTAGAGTGACCAACCACCAAAATCGAATAGTGACGAATACTTGTAGGGTCCAATTATCCTTCGACTGGTGGCTTTATTCATCGCGTTTACTGTACATGGGAACCGAAACTCTCCGATCTTTCTCATTGTCCTTTGTTGATGTCCTCTCCGTTTGCTTTACTGTCCAACCTCTTTTATCTCTTCGAAAATAGTATTATCTTTACACTTCTATTGCTTGACCTTGCATAGATTTATGATTAAGGAAATATTGTTCAGGTTATCTGAATCTTTTATTTTATTACTAATTTTTGTACATTCGGTGCATTGATATTAACTTTGCGTGGATGATATTAGATTTTTAAGAGATATTTGGTGGTTTTTGGAGGTTTAGATATTTGGATATTTAGATATTTGGATATTTGGATATTTGGATATTTGGATATTTAGATATTTAGATATTTAGATATTTAGATATTTAGATATTTAGATATTTAGATATTTAGATATTTAGATATTTAGATATTTAGATATTTAGATATTTAGATATTTAGATATTTAGATATTTAGATATTTAGATATTTAGATATTTGGATATTTGGATATTTGGATATTTAGCTATTTTGATATTTAGCTATTTTGATATTTAGCTATTTTGATATTTAGCTATTTTGATATTTAGCTATTTTGATATTTAGCTATTTGGGTATTTAGATATTTAGACATTTAAATATTTAGACATTTAGACATTTAGACATTTAAACATTTAGACATTTAGACATTTAGACATTTAGATATTTAAACATTTAGACATTTAGACATTTAAACATTTAAACATTTAAACATTTAGACATTTAGACATTTAGACATTTAAACATTTAGACATTTAGATATTTAGACATTTAGACATTTAGACATTTAGACATTTAGACATTTAGACATTTAGACATTTAGACATTTAGACATTTAGACATTTAGACATTTAGACATTTAAACATTTAGACATTTAGACATTTAAGTATCTAAATATTTAAAATTTATATTTAATATTACTATTTAAATAATCAACTTCGTATTCACGTACTTAAACGTCCTAAGAATTATTCACCTACCCTATTCCTCCTGCAAAAAATAATAAAATAAAATTATTTCTGTGTCAATATGATAAAGTTAAAATTTTCTATGAATATTACTAAGTACCTCCATAAAATTATTTTCGATTTTACCTCTCAATTAATTCGCATGATCACGCGATGACACAAAAGCGATTTCAAGCCAGTTTGAAATGTAATGGATTCTTCGTTAACTTTAACCTGTCTTTAATCCAACTGAATAGGAAGCAATTAATCGTCCCGTGTAATGGATAAATTCCACTGATTGCGTGCATTAGTTGCCACGGGTCTAAATACATGTTTGTTCCATTGCATAGGTTGCGGCGAACTACGCGCATCGAATAATACGATAACAGATGGGCAACTGTTTGCAGATGACCCTTCCAATCGTTATCAATAAATACGAGTGATTAGCAAGTGCGTTAAATAGCATTAAAAACATTCTCTATCTAATTAACTAAATTTTGATCAATAATGCATTGGAAAATTTTAGACGAGCCGCGTTGCATTTGATACCTTGATAACTTTATGACTTAATTAATTTGATATATTAGTCCTATATTCAATAGATGCTTCACAAGGTATTTATTTAGTTAATATTTAGTCTCTAGAGTTACGGTGTTACTAAGCAAGCTTTATAGAATTTTAAGAATAGGTTGCGGAGTATTTTTTAAGGGTGTAGGTTAGGTTAGGTTTCAAGATTTCCAAATGTTCAAATTTTCAATGTTTCAAATTTGTAATTTCTCAAAGTTCTAAATTTCAAATTCTGAAATACTCAGATCTCCAAAACGTTACATCTTCAATTTGCTAAATCCACAAATTCCTAAATTCCTGAATTCTTAGACCCCTAAATTCTGAAAATCACAAACTATAAATTCCCAAAAGTGGCATATTCCAAAATTCTCAAATCTCGAAATCCTCAGGTTCCCAAATTCCTAAATTCCCAAATTTTCAAATTCCCAATTGTCAAACACCCAAATTTTCAAATTCCTATATTCCCAAATTTACAAATCCCCAATTCTCAGATCCCCAAATTTCTCACGTCTCCAAATTACTAAATTCAAAAATTTTCAAATCCCCATTTACTAGGAGTCAAAATTCACAAATCTAAATTCTCAGGTTTTAAAATTCCTAAATTCCCAAATTTTCAAGTCACCAATTCTCAAACACCCAAAATACTCAAATCTCCAAATTCTCAAGTCCCCAAATTCACAAATCTCCAAATTCTTATGTCTCGAAAATCCTAAATCCCCAAATTCTCAGGTCTCCAAATTCCTAAATTCTCAAACCTTCAAACTCCCAAATTAAAAAATCCCCAAATTCTGAAATCTTCCAATCTCCAACCCCCAAGCTCCTAAAATCTCCACTCCCAAAACCATCCCCACCCCAAAATTCCCAAAACGCAAATACCCCAAATCCCAAAACCCTTCCAACTTTCCAATACCACAATTTTCTCCAAAGCGTTAACCTAACTATCGTGCCCAATCGATAGCAAAAATGATTAACGCCCGAGCGATCCAGGCGTACGTCCGAATGACGAATTACATCAGGCCAGAATATAATAGAATATCGGGTGCGGAATGTCTGGCAGATAAATGTCACGATAACGACAGGTAGGCAGTGAGTATTACACCGTTTCATCATTCCACCCTCGATTACGCGGATCGATGTATCGTTCGGTGGTGTCGTTTGTTTGCCCTCCGCCAACTTCCCGGACAAATGATTTCCTCGCACGACAATTTTCCTTTCTTCTTCTTCTCTGAACGATACGTCGCGTTCGGGCTGCACTTTCCAGAGACGTTTCAGAAACTTGAAGGAAGAGTCTGTCGGCTCGCGGGCTAGAAACGCTCGCTCTTATCGCACGTTCCCGAAACCTCGCATGTACTAGCCACTGCACAAAGGTTCTTTCATTGAATTCCACCGGGCGACTATTACTTCCCGCAATGAGAACTGTCGTGTGGTGCACCTTGCCCGGGGTAAATTAATCACGGGCCGAACCAAAGAAAACGCTGAGGAATACGCTGTGTGACGCATAATGAATCATGACGCCTTCAGCCGACGCGGATTAGAATATTGAACACGCGAGGTGTTGATTTTTAAGTTGAACCGGGGAATTTTCGTAATGGTTTACTGGGAAAATAACTTATAGATACAGCTATCAAGGTAGATGATAGTATTTGAGAGAATATTAGACTGCTGCATATTAATCTTCAATTGCGAACTCTATCTTTTAATAATACTAGACGCAGACTGTGTACCTGTAAAAGTACAAATACCTATGTTTTATAATAAGTACAAGTATTCATACAGTTAGGGGTAGAGTATAAACAATTAACAATTCGAAAATATTTGTTTTGGGTACGTTACAATAAAGCCCCGTTAACTGCACACGACAGGACCGCTCATTTACCGCGGGAGGCAGTAGTTAATTGTGAATCAACAATTTACGTATTTACAAATTTAATTAGAAAATTGATTGGTCTATTGTTGTAACAAACGCGTTTATAATAAATATAGTTAGCAACAAAAGAATGATGGGAGTGCACGATAAACTAAAATATTTGTAGTTGGTTGAAAGCGTACAAATAATAGCGAACGAACGAACGGGCAACTTTTCGAACGTGACGTTGAATTATGGTGTTGCTGGTTGCTTACACGGTGTGTAAGCAGAGAAAGGGGAGCCCGAGACATATCGTTGTGGGATAATCCTCTTCTGGTTGCACGGACTATGGGGTGCCCGCTCCTAATATGGAGGCTTTATTATTTAACGGCATCCTAATGGGGCGTTGCTTACCCTGCTTCGTGTATTATTGTGCAAGCTGGTGTGTACCAGCGTATTTCGAGTCTGGGGTCGCATCAGATTCGGCTTTATTAAAACCTTCTTTAAAGCTCATCGAGCCTATCTTCATTGCACTGCAAACCAATCTCACATTGTTGCATTCTGCGTTCTTCCATTCAATTTTCCTCGTCCGCCATTTTAACTAGGTGAATATTAGGTTAGGCTACTTGGGTAAACTTCGTATTTGCGTATTTGGACAATTGAGGGACGTGGTATGTTCGGAAGAACTCATGTTCTGAAGCTACATGTTATATCGCCGAGTGTTATATCACCATGCGGTTAATTGTTTCATGTTACGTGTTTTGTCATATGTTGCACTGTTATGTAATGTGTTAATACGCATTGTATTGGTATATGTTGTACCACGCGTTGAATTGCCGTGGGTTTAATCACCACGTGTTGCATTACCACATGTTGAATTACCAAACGCTGAATTATCCCACGACGAATTATCAGGCATTGAATTACCACGCGTTCAAATAACACGCGCTGAATTACTATGCGTAGGACTACTATGCGTTACATTACCGCGTGTTATGCTACTACGCGTTGTACTGTTACCCGTGGAATCACCACGCGTTGAATTACCGCGCGCTGAATTACCATGCGTGGAATTATCACGCGTTGAGTTACTATGCGTGGAATTACCACGCGTTAAATTACCATGCGTAGAACTACCACGCGTTGAACTACCATGCGTGGAATTATATCGCGTTGAGCTACTATGCGTGGAATTACCACGCGTTAAATTACCACGCGTGGAATCACCACGCGTTGAATTACTACGCGTGGAATTATCACGCGTTAAATTACTAAGCGTTAAAATACCACGCGTTGAATTACCACGCGTAGAACTACCATGCGTTCCATTACCACATGTCGTGTTACTAGACGCTGTACTGTCACGCGTTGAATTACCACGCATTGAATTACCACTTGAATTACTACGCGTCGAATTACCAAGCATTGAATTACGACACGTTCAATCACCACGTAATGAATTACCATGTGTCGAATATCCACTTGAATTTCTACGCGATAAATTGTCACGTGTTGGATAGCTACGAATTAAATTACCCCGTTACATAGCATCTCGTTAAATTACCACACACAGCACCTTAACGCGCTAAATCACCACGCATTGTGTTCTTATGTATCAAATTACCACACTGTGCATTGAAACATGTTCTAACACGAATTCTATAGGAACACATTAAATAACCACGCATATAAGTGTTAAATTGCCCCGCATTTTACTACCACATATACATTAGCATTTCACATCGCCAAACGTTATATTACTTTTGTGTTACTACCCGTTATATTACAATAACCCGTTATAATACAATATACCTCGTATTACAATAAAAGTCACCTAAGAAGATAATCTTGACAACTACCCAAAGAAGCTGGAAATTACAGCCAACACAAATGCACAATACCGTCCAGGACAAAAGCAGTCCAACTAAAGGTCTAACTTCGTGGTTTATCAGGAACGATCAGCTAACAGAGAGACGGAAGTAAGGTAGCGTTTGTACAGGAGGAAAAGTTGTCAGAGTCGAGAAGTCGATTTTTGGGTTAGGTCGAGGGTTGCAAGTGGCGCCCGGGATGTTTCTCCTCGCGGTATGTTTACAGAGGAAGCTCGGAAGCCGAGGATGAAATTTGAGGTTTTGAGACACGAGGGGTCCGGTTGTCGGCGAAGGAAAAGCTGGCTCGGATCGGTGGACCCCGGAGCTGTTCTGACGGGACTCATCTGCGCGATGGCGCCACGGCCATTTGTTTGTTTTACTTTTCTGGGCTGGCTACCTTCTAACCCGGCCCTCCATCGACTCTAGCCGTGGGTTAATGAGGTCGTTAACGAGGCTCCCACTAATTCTGCTATCTTCTCCGGGGATGCTGTGCCGCGCCTTCTTCTGCCAGATAATATCGTGGCTTGTTGCGGTCGAAGGAGGAGCATCGTATAATCGAGCTGGCAAGATGCGTTAGCGGATCGACGTTTACGTACGATCCTTTCACGATATCGACCTTTGAACCCTCTTCTTCCATTCTACGATCCTTAATTCATCTCTCCGGAGATTCTTTTTTGGTTTTCGAATGATCGCGACATTTTGACGGGAGAAAATCACGGTGCGTATGCGAACTTTGATAATCTCAATTTTTTGTGATTTAATCTTTCGTGCAATTATATTATGTAATATGATCTGATGTAAGATTGATGTATTTCGGTAACATTGCAAGTGTCTTGTCAGGACACCTCGTGGTTGGAACACCGATTTCGATCAAACTTTGTACATTGAAAGTAATAATCTTGCAAAACGCGCAACGCTCTAAAATAACGAAGAAATTTGCATATATGTGTCTATAATAAAATATGTGAATTCAAACGTTTATATACTGTCGTTTCACTGTAATAACAGTATTATAGTCTTATTCGTTGAATAATATTCAATATCTGTTACAGTGATCAAGATAAACACTTTACACACGTGCTTCCATAGTTATAACATGTGAGTTAAACAACGTAACATCATACCAGAAACTTTAACTAGATTAATAGTATTTAACCTTGCTTACTAATATGTTGCAGTTAACAACTATCAGCAAAAATGCCATAGGGATTAATATCAAGAGAGAACTCGTCCTTTTCACTTATATCGCATGACAACGTGCGACGTTGTATTTTGATAAACATCCCCGTCACGCTCCATCGTCGAACTTTTAAACAGCGCGCGTCGTATCCCGATGCAAAATGGATCTATTAAAAAATTGTTCTCCGCGGAATTCTGTTTGCGCGTTCATCCCTAACATCGCCACGCTTTTCCGCGCCGCCGCAGAAAAAATCTGATCGTTCGCGTTATATCCGAAACGCGGTATACTCGTCTCGACAGGCTTTTTCAACGCGTCTTTTTCAAGATATTCCTCGAGAGAGGTTGCTCGGTGCGTCGATTAAACGTTCCATGCTTTTTTTCATCCTCCCTTCGATCGTTCGTCTCTTTTATATTTTTCTTTGCCCTCTATCTCTCTCTCTTCCGCCTCGATTCGTTATTTCATATTCTTTGTGCCTACCTTTGCCACACGTTTCGTTCTTCTTTCTTTCGATTTTTATCCCCTTATCGCGGTCCTCCCGATTCCTCTTCACCACCCTTCTTTTTTCTCTTTATCTCTTCCTGCCTCTCGATTTTTATTCCCACACACTTCCATTATCTTTTTGCCATCGACGCATCCCATTGGCGTAACCGAGCACGGGCCAGGGGGCTTGGCCACCCCTAAAATTCTTCTTGCCCATCCCTAGTCTATTCAATACGAGGATACGTGTGGTATGTTGTGTGATTCTGTGATGTATGGTGATATGTGCGATGATTTATGTACAATGAGCGATATGACGTGGGTTGATTTGACTCGTGTTAGCGAGAGACGTGTAGTAATATGTGTAATACAACATTTGGTAATTCAACGCGCTGTTATACAGCGGGCGATTACACAACGCGTGGTTACATAACGCTTGATAGCGCAGTACGTAGTGCAGCGCGTGGTAATTCCACACGTGGTAATTCAACATTCGGAAATTCAACGTGTGGTTATACAGTGGGTGATTACACAACGCGTGGCTACACAGCGCTTGATAGCACAATGCGTAGTTGTGCAGCGCATGGTAATTCCACGCGTGATAATTCAACACTCGGAAATTCAACGTGTGGTTATACAGCGGGTGATTACACAACGCGTGGCTACACAGCGCTTGATAGCACAATGCGTAGTAGTGCAACGCATGGTAATTCCACGCGTGGTAATTCAACACTCGGTAATTCAATACGTGGTAATTCAAAGCGTAGAAATTCAACACGTGGTTATACAACACGTAGTAATGCAGCGCGTGGTAATGCAACACATAGCAATTTCACGCGTGGTAATTCAACCTGTGGTAACTCCACGCGTGGTAATTCAACCTGTGGTAATTCAACGCTTAGAAATTCAGCACGCGGTTAAACACCGCTTAGTAGTACAACGCGTAGTAGTGCAAGCACGGGATAATGCAACGTATTGTAATTCCACGCGTGGTAAGTTCACTCGTAGTAATTCCACGCGTGGTAATTTCACACATGATACTTTAACGCGTGATAATTCAACGCGTGTTGATTCTAGGACTAGTAATTCAAAATTCAAGATTCTATCTGATTGAGTGATTCTATGCTTTGTGTAAACAATACACAGTGACTTAATGCACTGTAATCGAACGCATGGCAACATAACATAACTATACAATATGTGATGAGTTAATATCTAACAGTACAACTCATAGCAATCGTGCGACGATAACAACGAATCGCTGCCTAATATTTAGTAATTTAAGATGCATCAATGCATTGCGATGCATAACTATAAAATAGGGATTTAATATACTCTGCAATATACCGCGACATAACGCGTGGCAATATAATTCTAACCTCCTCAAACAAAACTGCCATTAACCTCAACAATAATCCTCCCGTTCACCTCCCTTTTTCCATCAGCATTTTTCTCTCTATCCTGCATCCTCTCTCCCCGTCGCGTCCTCTCATTATAACGCTTTTTCGTGCCTCTCGTCGCGGACTCATTACTATTTTTCGCACGGTTCGCTACGCGTGCCGTTGCTCGAGCGACCGATAAATTTTGCCGCGATATTGCGTTCGGCATTATCGCAATCATGAGCGGACAAGTACCTTCCTCGCCGCCCTGTCCCGTTGCCGGCCCTCTCGCTTTATGGCGCGAGCGTGTGCGTGCACGTTGTGCAGCACCGAATTTACATCGCGCTTTTAACATCGTCCTCTACCAGGCATAATTTCCCTGATGGTAGGCAAAGCTGACCGTGCGGAACGAGCACGCGGCTCATTACGTTTTATCCCATGCACTGACACTCGAATTTTCCGGCGAAATATGTGCAAAGAACGCGGCCATAATTCGCCGACGTGACGCTGATTTTACATTCGCCGGGAAAATTGACGGCGCCGATGATTATCGCCGGCCAATCTCCCGTCCCTTGATTCCGCTTGTTGTCCCTGCTCCATATTTCCCATACTCCCTCCCTCTTTGTGCTCCTGTTTTTTTTTTTCGTTCTTGTTTGCTGTTTCATCTCGACGACAATCCTTTCGCTTCCGGGAATATTAATGAGATCGACGCGGGCTTGCGACGGATTTTGTTGCCCGGGATTATCGACGTACTTCCGTTCGGCTCGCTAGGGTAATTAATGCAACCATCGTATCGACATATTGGACCGTTTTTGTAAACGTGGTGAAAGAATACAGCATTCTAAAATTCTTTTCGAATTCTATTATTTCTGTTGGATAATATAGAAATGTGTGTAAAGCATACGCTGATCAAGTACTGTTGAATTTGTGGAGGGTGCAGAGGTGTGCTGCGATGATGTATTTGAGATTTATAGAAATATTACTATTTCAAATTGGAAACCTAGAAATTTAGAATACTGGAAGTTCGTAGAGTTTGAAATTTTTAAAATTTGGAAACTTGAGAATTTGAGGCTTCGGAATTTTGAGATTTGGAAAATTTGTGAATTGGGTAAATTAAATTAGTTGGAGAATTGGAGATCTGCAGACTTATGCACGTGAAAAATACGATAAGTTTCCATGTTGACAAGTTTTCAATCTGCAATTTTGGTAATTTAGACATCTTGACAATTTTACGATTGAGAATTTAATCAAACTGAGTATTTAGATAAAAACTCAAAAATGACTATCTTGTTTGCAAACACCAGTAGTGTCCAAATTTGCTATTTCAGTCCTCCCAATTTATTCCGTAACCCTCTCGTCTACGGTTTCCAAGTATATATTTTCGTGCGTTCGCTTTTTTATCCCCGTGACAGAAGCAAAACAAGAAAAAAAAAATGAGGCACGGAACGAGCGAGAAGTAAAAAGAATACACGTTCGCGACTAAATGCACTCGTGAGAAGGTCTATTCCTGATGCCGTTCAAGAGTGGCACTCGTCACGTTCGGTGAGATGTCAGTTCGGCGAGTGCAACGGCGCCACGGCCGAGAACACGACGAAGAAGCGCAGGAAGTGGCCGGGAACTCGATCTCGCCCCCGGGCAAATACGTTTCCTCGGGCTGTTTGTTATGTTACATCTTTGCTCGACGAACGGGTGGCCTTTTAAAACGTCTCGTTGTCGCTCCGTGAACGCGACGCTGCTACGACCAACGGGAACGACGTTGCTTTTCATGGAAACGCGAAAAGGGCTGTCTAACCTTTGAGAAATCCGCGAGCTTTTCCGCGCGGATGTCTTCCTTTATTCCAAAAAAAAATCACCGTGTAACGAGCTGAAATTAAATGTTACAGTCTTCGTTACCGTCTACATTTTTACAATGACGGTAAAACCATGTTGTCTCGGTGTGCACAAAATGGAGGGCGCACTTCGAGGAAATGTTTTGCTCTTTTCTGAGAATGATAAAATTTATTTCGAGTCTCTTACACTTTGTAACACTATTAAAGATTGTTATAGAAAATGTTATTGTAAGTATTCTTTTGTTTGTTATTGTTGGAGAATTTTTGGATAAATAAATGAGATCAGGCTAGTTCAGATCATATTGTGTCTTTGATTGAATTGTTTAAAACTTTGCAGCTAAGAATTTTTGAATACTTACAAGTACTATATGCATATAATAGTTACAGTAATTATACTAATCTATTTGACAATAGGAATGTGTTAAAAGTCAAACATAATTCAAGACAAAACATGAGTTGTATGAGACGATAAGTGTATTCACCACCTTAATTTACGTCACTCTCATTTTCTGATCCTAACAAAAATTAATTACTGGATTTAAATTTACTAGTCCAATTATCCTGCTCGCAATAAAAAGCCTTTGCATACATGTCTTTAACCTCTCATTACATCCCTAAGCGATCATGTTTAGCCTTTTAACAAAGATCACGAATTGTCCTCAACGCTTTAAAATCCCCATAACATATCCCATAAAATTAAACAGTACCAGATGTTGAGAAAGTTGTCTCGAAATATCGAAGCCACAAAGTGAACTAAGATTTCAAGTTTACAACCGCCGTTTACCAATAAAGTTATCGATCTGAAGTGGGTCTCAGGGTACCCCATGTAAACTACACGCGACGAAGCTCAATGCGGCTTTTCCAGCAGGTTCTAGAAGCAATATATACCGAGTTTCGACAGGTCCTTGTTCGAGGCCCAGTACTTTGTTGGGCCCGGGCGACAATAAAGTCGAATGACGTACTTACTTTTCGGCTGCATTGCTCGAAGGCGAACGACCACATCTGGAAGTAATTACGAAGGATAGGGCCTTGTGCTCAGGTGTACGAGCCTTTCAGGTTCTTTCGGCAAAAGGTGGATGTAGAAAGTGCAGCTCGCGGAACGAACGTGACGATTCCTGAGGTACCGGGATTAGCGACCGATGCTTTTCGGTTGCTTGCGGAAGAGCCAGAAGTCGTGATACCATCTCGAAATGGTGTACCGTGACCATTTGTAACTGTATACCTACAGTAAGCCGTATTATTCGCCCCCGAAGAGATTGGCTGTTTTACATCGACGTTCGATCACCTAATATTTGGACACTGCTCTTCAGAATATGGGTGCCTTCTTTTAAATAAGTCAAATTAGTTACTGGGATTTTGATTGACTAAAATTGGTTATTTTAACTTAAATGAACTTAGGAACTTAGGAATTTGTGAACTTAGAATTTAAAAAAAATCGAAACTTAGGAATTCTGGAATCTAAGTGTTTAAAATTTAAGGACGTGAGAAGTTCTAAGTTCACAAATTCCTAAGTTCATCAATTTCTAAATATCTAAATTTCCAAGTGCATAAATTTCTAAATTGCTAAATCGCTAAGTTCAGAAATTCACAAATTCCTAAATTCCCAAGTTTCTGAATATGAAAATTTCCTAATCAAAATCTCCAGCCGATAAATCACGCGATTCGCCATTTTCCCGAAAGAAATCTCTCGTATTCGTACATGCACGATAGTGCAGGAGTTAACACACAGTTGGCGCCAGTGGTGATATAAAACGCGAGATATGCGAGTTGGCCGTGTCGATAAATTTGTCTCTCGAATTCGTTTTGATTCACAACGCTTACAAAAAGTAGCATATAGGTGCTATCTTGAGATTTCACGATGGACGGTGAAAGAGGAGAAAAAGTTGACGGGCATATTTATCAGGTCTCGCCAATTCGAATTCGATTCGCGTTGCGATATTATTCCGCGGCCGGAACGTGCCTCGGCCTGAATTGCGAGGGCTTCAGGGAGCCTCTCATCCCGAAGAAGTGCCCGCTGGGTATTTAAGAAGCATATTCCGTCCATTTGGCATTGTGCGCCGTCGAATGGACACTTTCGAGACTAGGTGAGATCGAAGGATCGAGGTATTGATCGTAAGCCGCTTGGCAACGCGGGGATTTTACCATTGTACTTCGCCAACACCTCTATTCGTACGCCTCGTGAGTTCACACCTTGGCATAATCGGAGTATCCCCAAAAAACGAAATGCGTTCGACCATTATAGCTCTTCCGACATTTATACTAAGCGGATGTGCTTGTTACCGAAACTGGACGCTAAGTGACAGCGATTTTCATTATTCAAAATTGTATTACTATTAGGATCAAAATCATATTTCTGAATACTTTTGTTTCAAATTATATTTTATTCTAAGATAGCGATTATTTTTTAAGAACGCCTTATTAGGTTGACAATCATATTTACATTTTGCTTTGAATTTTATTTTAGAGCGACAGACTCTGTTTACAATCTGTACGAGTATTGTCAAATTAGACAATTTAGAAGTATTGTCATACTTACACTTTGCTTCGAATTTTATTTTAGAGCGACAGACTCTGTTTACAATGTATACAAGTATTGTCAATTTTGACAATTTAGAAGTATTGTCATATTTACATTTTGCTTCGAATTTTATTTTAGAGCAACAGCTCTGTATGTTTACAACTTGTACGAGTACTGCTAATTTAGCATAACATATATATTAACAACTAATAGATTGTAATAGGTTAATTACTGCAAATGGGCGTTAATATTGTACATTTTGAAGTTGTGCTTCTAATAAATTTGTAATGGAATATATGTGCATAATATATTTTCTAACAGTTAATTCTAACTGGTTTGACATAAAGTTTTGATTGAATAAATTTTTAAAGCTTGACTAGTTTAGAAATACAATAGTAGAAAATTTAATACTGTCACAAGTAATGCCACAAAAAATAATAACGAAACTTACGATTTTTGTGAAAAAAATTATATGATACCACAAAATTGTAACTTTTTGAGAAAACATGACATGGAACTATAATTATAAGAAAGTGTTTTGCACAATTTTATTAATATAAGCCAGCTATGTGTGACAAAGTACAATTTCATAGTTTATGACTGCATATAGAATATTTGTAATAGAATGTAACGAAGGATTAATTCATGAAGACGTCCAAAAATACCTCAGACGAAATAACATGATCACATAAAACTGAACCTACCAGCGTATGGAAATAAAAAATAAATTAGCGTACAAATTAATTCCTCCCCTGAACATCGACTTTAAAAGCACTCCTTTAAAATAAGAAACCTACGAACTTTTAACGAGTATTTATATTTCCACATCGCCAAAAACATGAGGATAAATCCACAGGTAAAAATTATTATTGATCACGGAGTAATCCTAGGATACTTATCGGGGGATGCAGCAGCCATCGGATCGATTGTTCCCGGTTGAAAAGTCGTGCGAGGGAAAACCGCCATTTGTAACAGCAAGAAATAACCGCGGAACCCCTGATTTGCCGTTTAAATCCGTGCCAGTCCCGACTGCTATGGCAGGGGCTGGTAAAACGTGGCACGTAAAAAAAAAGTCTGTTTTCTTTGCTGTCGTGAGACGCGCGAGCGCGTGAACGCGTAACGTACGATGTGACGAGCGTGTGCACGCGTACACGTACGAGAACCACTCTTTACGGGGGACTCCATAATGTAAGTTCATCGCGGCCGCGCTGATGCGTGTGTAATCCTGTGGTGCTTACCGATACCATCGTGGGTTTTATTTTCATTATTCATTTGTTCCGTCCTTTCCCCATGGATAGGCGGGAAGCTTACACGCGTAACCCCGTGTTTCTATGTGGCTTTAATCAGATAAGACCCTGGAACGCCAAAAATCGCCGCACACTAACCGGCATGGGGTTACTCTTTCCCCTCCTTGTCAGAGGAGACCCGCTTCCGACCCATATTTCCTTGTTTCGTCGCCTCGATTGATTGTGGCGTTCAGGATTTCGTGTTGACACTTCGTACGAAGTATCTTTAGGGTTTTTTAAATTTTTATGACGCGTCGTGGCGGGTGATGGCCTTTGCGATGGTGAAAATTAATCTTGGTTTAGACATCGGTAAATTTGAGAATTTAGGAATTTGGTATATTTGGGAAGATGAGATATTAGGAAATTTGGAAACTTGAGAGTTGTGGAAATTACGGAATTTGGAAAGTAGGAAATTTCTTAATTACGGACGATGCGAATTAGGGAAATTTGAGAACTTAAGAATCTGGTAATTTGGGGATTTGAAAGATTGAAGATTTGATCTTTTGAAAATATAGAAAGTAGATTCAAGAATTGAAAATCTAATCAAGTACCAATAAAGAGAACCTATATTCTAATAAAAGTCGTCGCGACAGCTAATTTTTTTCGAGTTTCCACCCAGTCTGACTACGATCAAACAGCAGCCTCCGGAATACCGGAGGAAACGAGTGAACAATTGGAGGTGCGTTAATTAGCAGGTCAGCTCAGTTAATTCAAGAGCAGCAGCTTAACGAATCGTAATGGAAAGTGTGATATTTCGAAAATACGTTTCATCGAGTGTTGAATAAGCTGAAGCTTCCATCGCGTTCGATTAATGAGCCACGTGATTCTTTCAAGCAGAATCAAAAAACAGAGCTCTTTAATCCTTGTCCTGTTATAGAACGATTCTTTGCAATTGTAATTATGATGAGAAGCTTAAGACCTAGCCTTATTACAGGTAGCTTAAGTTAATCTAACCTCGTTATGAGTAGCTTAAGTTGACCTAACCTTACCATGAGAGCTTTAAGTTGACCTAGCTTCATTATAGGAAGCTTAAGTTAATCTAACCTCATAATGAGAAGCTTAAGTTGACCTAACCTTATCATGAGAGGCTTAAGTTGACCTAGCTTTATTATAGCAAGCTTAAGTTGATCTAACCTCGTTATGGAAAGCTTAAGTTAATCTAACCTCATGATGAGAAGCTTAAGTTGACCTAACCTTATCATGAGAGGCTTAAGTTGACCTAGCCTTATTATAGCAAGCTTAAGTTGATCTAACCTCATTATGGGAAGCTTAAGTTGACCTAACCTTATCATGAGAACTTTAAGTTGACCTAGCTTCATTACAGGAAGCTTAAATTCATCTAACCTCATGATGAGAAGCTTAAATTGACCTAACCTTATCTTGAGAGCTTTAAGTTGACCTAGCTTCATTACAGGAAGCTTAAATTCATCTAACCTCATGATGAGAAGCTTAAATTGACCTAACCTTATCTTGAGAGCTTTAAGTTGACCTAGCTTTATCATAGAAAGTATAAGTTGACCTAACTTTATTATAAGAAGCATAAGTTGACCTAACTTTATTATAAGAAGCATAAGTTGACCTAACTTTATTATAAGAAGCATAAGTTGACCTAACCTTACGAGGCAGAAGTAGATGTACATATGATCTAAAATGACATTAATTTTGTGTTTCATGACACAAATTAAAGAACAAATTATTGTTAGTATTGTCTGCGTTGGTGCAAGCCCTCATTGGTCGATTATGAATTTCCAAGGACATTTTAATCCACGTCGATTAAAATCTGTTCGTTTTATCTGGCAGTATCATCTATCCCGAACGCAGCTTCTTCTTATTTCCCGTCGAAAATATCGGCAGGGCTATCGAGGCGTCTTAAGGGAGGATCTCGCGTTTGCTTGGCCGGAAACACGATATTCCCGATATAGCCGGGGAGCCCAGGGCTCTGCCCACGTGTTTCACGTTGACCGTTAAAATTCGCTTGTCCGCGTTCTCGCGACGTCTGCCTCGTTGCTGGTAGGCGGTGTATTATTTTTCCGTTGGCTCGGCAAATTGGCTCGCACGGGTCCTCTCGAATTACGGACACTCGATATCCGCGACGTAAAACTTCCAGCATCCTATCCCCGTGCAAAGCTCTCGACCCGGGAATATCCAAAAAGGAGTTCCACAATGTTCCATTGAGCGCGGATCGGTATAATCGAGCAGGGCCCCCGATCTCGTCTTGCCTTTCGCTTCTATCATGCGGTGAACCACCCGCACCTCGATTCTTCTTCGATTTTCACGCGAAAACCGTCGTGAAAAGATACTAACGCTAAAACTACCGGCATACCCTTAATTTAAAATTAAAAACCAAGTCGATAAATAAACATATGATAAATACATAATGGTGGAACAAATTAATTCTTTATCTTTATATTTCACTCTTTGAGGCATCTGATTTTAAAGAAAATAATCTAAGCAAAGAATTTTTTTAATATGAACAAATGGAAGAAACGTTCATTTCAATTATTTTGTATAGAAACAACGTTAAATTTTCGAGGGTTAAAATCTTACTATGCATAAAAGCTAAGCAGAAGATAAGTTAACTGATGAACCTTGATCGTTCACATTAGTTACAATTAATTGTAATGACTACGTTAAAAAATTAATTACTATATGTAAAAGACTAATAGTATTGATCTTAGTATTTTAGTATATTAGAAGAAATTAAAAATACAAATATAATATTATGAAATATTTATAGTATCATACTATTTACTGAAGTAGTACAGCATAATAATACTTCAATTTTCAATTGCAACTATTTCAACGAATATAACTATATTAATATTATGGAAACTGTATATATTATCTATATTTTCTTCCCATCTTCAAATTTTTCCAACTTTTTAAAATAATCTGTACATAATTTTTAAACGAAAGTATTTGTCTTTATTTATTACTTTACTATCTTTTATCATATTTCAAAGCAGTAAAAAATATTTATGGCGCTATAAATCTTTCACAAGCGTCACAGATACTTTTAATTCTCCCGATAATATCCTTGTCACATAATTTATATTTGCAAATTATCCAATTAATGTCAAAGATACACATCGTTTCAGAACATTGCTCATAGTAATATCCAGATAGTTGGAATTCTTTTAATCGTTCCTTTGTCATTCACTATTCTATTAATATTTCACGATATTCACGCCTGTGCATATTTACAATATTTGCCCGGATAATCGAACGTTCCGATAACTCGTCGCGTTCAGATAATCAAGGTCTCACCGTGTAAAGTTCAAACGTACATTGTAGTATTGTTTACGTTAATTTGTCGAGGTTGTTTCAACGAGTTAGAGAACGAATAAAAAAAAAATAGGAATAATCGAAACGCGGAGAGAAAAATATTCGATGTACGCTGGAAATATCATCGTTCGGAGGCAGATAAACTTTTGGGATATCCATTTATAGATTAAAATGGATCGGCCAGTGTCAGAATTTCGAACGAAGGCAGATTGTTAATATCGGAATATCGGTTTTATTCGATCATTCACTTTTTAAATGTACATTTCTACTCGCTGTTATTTTTTAACTTTTATAACATTTCATGTTTTACATGCTTTATTTTCTTCATTTCTAGGATATTTATGTACTGTGCACAATAATTTCATCTTGCAAAGATGCGTTAGGTCACAAATTTGTTAGTGTGCATGTTTTATATGCACATATTATATGTGTGCAGTATAAGTGCGCAGTATAAGTGCGCAGTGATATGTATTTATGCATCCATATGTAGTGATAAGATTTACAGAGATTTCACATTTTGAAACTTTTGATCTTGATACATAAATAATAACTTTGAAAAATGGGGAAGAACAAAGGTATGTAAAATATGAAATGTTAGAAAATAATAAACTTGACGGTGAAAATTATCGTGTAATATTGAAAGACAAATATTTGTCCCAATTCAATACATCAGTTCCAAGAATTTTCCACTGTAAGCCTCACGTCAAACGTAACTCTACTGTGGCAGCAATTATCTCTCGACACGGCCATTTTCACACTCGCCGCATTACTATCGCTGGATATTCATAAAATTCGCGGTTTATCGTAAACACGAAAAAACATTGTATCTCTTTAATTAAAAGAAAATTTCAATTACATTACATCGTTTTTTTTCACAATTAAATCGAACAATACGTATAATCGCATAAAGTTGTGTCGATTAAACGCGATGGGTGGTAAAATTCATTCAACAACAATTGACAGCGTACCTATCGTTAAGATTAAGCCGGGGTTAAAAGCGACGAACAACAACAGAAAGCTGGATAACGGGGAAGGAGTCGATAATGAAATTTGTTATTATTTTACGTGGATTATCGTGCGATTACGTTCGAAAGTGTTCGAGTTGGTGACACACGCCGTGATTTTACTCGTTGACCATAGTTTCGTTGCTGCAACGTGTTCTTCCATATGGAAGGCTCTCTCCTCTCGTAACCCAATAGGCTTCCCGTAGGAAGATCATACTTCGGTACAAAGGCTGATCGCTACATCGCACGCGATCACGGTGCACGTCATGGAAACTGACGATCTTCATAGCACCATTTGCTCGTCCTCTGCCTCGCCAATATCGCACTCCCTTTTTCGAACAAAGTACACGTCTTCGAGCATACTTTGCTTTCGTATCGCCAGGGTGAACTCTCGCGTGTCATCTATGCTTCGTATGTTCTTCGAGAAATAGCGATTTTATACTACTTTTATGGCGGTTACTTTAGGTTAATATGGGAAACTGTTCTGGGGGATTAGCAAATTTTGGTAATTCTTGCAAAGGTAGAATTTCGAAATTTGGAGCTGGAGGTTTGGAATTTTAATACTTGGAAATTTTGGTTATTGGGAATTTGGAAATTTGAGAACTGAGAGATTTGGAAATTTGGAAATTTCAGAACTGAGAGATATGAAAATTTTGGAACTCAGAGTGGAAATATTTTCAAATATGGGGAGGTGATATTTTGGGAATTTGACAATTTATAAATTTGGAAATTTAGAAACTAGGGGGGGTGGAAATTTGGGAATGTGGAAATTCTGAATTGCGAGAATTTTAATACTTGAAAATTTGGGGATTTGGAAATTTTGAACTGTGAGAATTTTAATACTTGAGAACTGAGGGATTTGGAAATTTGGAAATTTGAAAACTGAGGGATTTGAAAAATTTTTAATTCAGAATGGAAATATTTTCAAATATGTGAGTGATATTTTGGGAACTTGACAATTTGAAAATTTGGGGATTTAGAGATTTGAGGACTTCAGAAATTTGTATTTAGAAACTAGGGGGTTGGAAATTTGGGAATGTAGAAATTCTGAATTGTGAGAATTTTAATACTTGGAAATTTGGGGATTTAGAAGTTTTGGTCACTAGAAATTTTGAAACTTAAGAACTGGTGGATTTGAAAATTTTAAAAATTAGAATTTGGGCAGTCTAGAAATTGTATTATTCACAAATTTGGGAACATGAAAATTGGGCAATGTAGAAATTTGAGAATATGAGAATTGAACAACTTGAAAATGTAGAAAAGTTTGAGAATTGAAAAATTACAAACTTTGGAAATGTGATAATTTAGGAATTTGGGAATTTAAGGGTTAAAAAATAGAACATAAGAATACAAAAACTCTAAAATTTGACAATTTAAATATTTAAAAATTTAGTCATGAATTTACAAATTTAAACTTTACAACTAATGTATAAACCTAAAAATGTACAAATCAAGTAGCATGACAAAACCCACCACATAAACTACCTACCAGTAATTAAACCCCATCAAGATCGCCATAAAAAGAAATCCTTGAAACCTCCTTCAGCACAGTATAAAAGTTCAATTAATTTCCCATAGAACTAAAAAGCAGGTAAGCATATTCATCGAAGCGTAGATTGAAATTTCAAGACATCGAATCATTTCAGAGGAAATGAGCCATCGGTTGCTTTGTATCCATTTCCTTTTGTGCCCGCACTGAATGAAGGTAGTAAAGGGTTTCGAAAAAGCTACAGCAATACTTGCCAACAAAAAGAAAGAACAGAAAAGAAAAAAAAAGAGACGTTTTATTCGATTCACAGAGGTCCCACATTGTTATTGCGTACACCAGATGATGCTCGAGTACTCGAGGCTATGGTGTTTCGAGTTTAAGGGATGCACTAGAGGTGACTAAACGTTGCCTCCGTGTTTACAACGCGTTTTTCTGTGTTTCGACACGTGGCGGTTCAATAAAGGCTATTGATGTTCTCTCGCTGTACAATGCCGCTTAAATGCGTTTATACGAAGACTGTTTCGGGCGTTAGACAATAATAAAAGGATAAAAATTAATCGTTGAAGATTGAATGTATAGGACGATTCGAAATTAGAGGCGTAAATCTGTAGGATGATTTGAAGTTAATCAACGGAGCTCATTTTTTCTCGTATCGTTGACTTTTCGCGTGAGATATCGATATCTGGAGAGTTCAAGGCGTCAACGACACGCGCCCCATACTTTGACGCCTCGAAACAGATATCTTGTCGCGAATTTGATTATTTCTTACGAAAGCATCCCTACGGCAAATATTCTCCCTTGATGACTCGGAAATTTTGCGGTTTCGGTTTGGGAATTTCGAAATTTGGGATTTTTGGGATTTGAAGTTCGAGAATTTGGGTTGTTGAAGTTTTGGGGTTTTAGGGATTTGGAAGTTTGAGAATTTAGGTCTTTGAAATTTTGAGGTTGAGGGATTTGGGAACTCAAGAATTGGGGTCGTTGAAATTCTGCGGTTTTAGGGATCTGAAAATTTAAGATTTAGGGTTTTTAAAATTTCGGGGTTATAGAGATTTGGAAATTTTAAAATTGGGGTCTTTGAAATTTCGAGGTTTTAGGTACTTGGAAATTTAAGAATTGAAATTTTACGGATTCGGAAATCTGCAAATATGTGATTTTAAAATTCGGAGATTTGGAAATTTGGGGATTTAAGAATTTGTAGATTTGAAAATTTACTATTTGAAAAATTGAGAATTATGAGATATGGAATTTCATGCAATTTGGAAGTTTAGTAATTCGGGAATTTGAGAGGTTGGAAGCCTAGAAATTTGGGGAATTCTTTTTGAAATTTAAAAATTCACAAGCTTACAAATTTGGGGAATTTAGTGTCTTGAAAGTTTGGAAAATCGAAATCTCGAATCAGTCTTAAAAACTTAAAAATCTCAAGAGTCAACAGGCTCCATCTCAAAACCATCTCACCTCGAATAATATAAATCCCAACAAAATCACTCTTACAAACTTGCAAAATTGAAAACGCAATTCTAATCGTCATTTGATTTAACCTCAATTTTGAAGCGTCCTATACAGTGTTGCTAGGACATTTGGCGCGAAATTCAAATCTCGATCGAACGTCCCGTTCGACTTACTCTAATTGTAATACGTTTCTAGTACTTTAATTCTGCGAAGCGCTTTTGATTATTCGTCGTTGCGCTCGATCGCATCGTTGACCGCCAGAATTCTCACCATATCGTTGGAAGACTCGTCCACGTTCTTGTAAGTGACCGTGTCCCTGTTTTTTCGTCGGATGTCCCAACGACCGAGCGGTCGTCTCAGCAGGAAGAAACCCATCGCCAGGATGATAGCCACGAGAAGTATCAAAATGCAAGTCCAAAGAACTGGTTGGAACAACGACGTCTCGTCGTCGCACTCCAGCTCGTAATCTGGTATCTCGCTCAGTCGCTTGTCGAAATGTCTGTCTGGTGTACGGCATCTGGAAACGCGAGATTAAGAAATTAATAAGCGAGTCTTTGTTCCAGCTCCTAATTAGGGAACGCTTACTTTGTGTAAAGGTGTTATTAAGATCGAGAGCGGAGAACATTCTGATATCACATTAATGGTGAGTTTTGGGTGAAAAAGTTTATCGGAGATCGACTTAATTATTGAGGTAACCTTGGTGGACTTTTGTCGTGCGGAGATGTAATGCGAGGCGATCTAATAGGTAGACGTACAGCGCCATCTGATGTGACGTTGTATGACGCTGCGATATAACACGTAACTGAACGAAATTTTGAGAAACGAGATTATTTCGGAGTTCGTAGTATTTATTAATAATATTGAAAAATACTGTCAATGTTTATTGGTAAACAGTTACACGTCGAATATTTGTTAATAAAAAATGTGAATTATAATTATTTTATATGTGAAAGAACAACTTTGTAATGAACACTATAAAATGAATACAAAAAGTTAAAGATACTCGTCGATATCTTGATTTTTATCAATCCATTTCGTGATTACATTAATTTCCCCCCTCAATATATTTCACAACGTATTGATTGTACGGAAATACGGAATATAAATAATGTGAAATTGATCTTTCACGACTACGATATATTGACAATATTGTCAACGTTTGATGAATATGTGTGTATATCGACCGAGGTCTCCGTAGCACCTGGTTATACAACGCGTGATGATTGAACACGTGGTAATTCCACACATGGTAATACAATGCGTTGACATATAACATGTAATATAATCTGTGATAATAGAATACATAGTAGAACACGTTGTGACATAATTCGTAGGAATGCACTTCCAAATAAAAGTTATAGATGATAATTGAACGCGTGATAATTGAACGCTCTGTGACTGAACGCGTGATAACTGAACGCGTAGTAATTGAACGCTTTGTGACTGAACGTGTGGTAACTGAACACTTTGCGACTGAACACGTAGTAATTGAACGTTCCGTGACTGTACAGGTGGTAGTTGGACGTTTTGTGACTGAATGCGTGGTAATTGAATACTTTGTGACTGAACGCGTGATAGTTGAACGTTTTATAATTGAACACGCCGTAATGGAACGCGTGGTAACTGAACACGTGATAATATACAGAGGTAATAGAACACGTGGCAGTATAACGTGTGGTTTAACACGAAATATTCACCAGGGCTATACGTGGTAATACAATTATACTGTACACAAAATGTGACAATACAACATACAACAATATATGGTAATACAACGTATCATATTTCAACGTATCGTAGTTCAATACTTGCTAATACAACAGGTGTTAATTCAACACATGGTAATAGAACGCGATTTAACGTGTAACGTTCTTACACGTCCAATGCATTATAAGAAAGTGTCACTACATGAAAACCCATGCAACTGACCATATAGCAAGAGTGTGCTATTCTAGAATTCAAACAACTTCCAAACTTCAACTGGTTCATGCAAATAGAGACATCTGTGAGTCCTTCATTCAAGCTCTCTAAAATGACCGACCGTTTTCTGCTATTAGTACGCGCTCGATTAATGCACGATTCGGAGCTTCAAGCACTTAACTATCTAAAAACAATATATTGAGTCCTATGATAAATTTGTTATTCTCATAAATAAATTTTTATTAATTGAATGTGACATGCTGAGAGATTATGACATGATAGTAGTATATCCACTCATATGTTAATAGTATATACGAACGATAGGTGTACCATGCATTAAACCAGCGTTCACTATAATCACTCGTGCTTCACTTACTTGATCTCCCGGCTAAGTGACCTGGTGACATTCGACATATTTATCCACAGCATCCTGCAGTCGCAGTTCCAGGGATTATTTGCCAGACTCAAAGTCGGTGTTCTCTTTATTATCGATATCAGACCGTAGTCCAGGGTCGTCAAAGAGCTGTCGTTGACAGAAAGGCGTTGCAGTCGTGGCAACAGGTACGCGTTGTACGGGAACAGTTTCAGGTGTATCAGTTTCTTTGAACCGTCTAAGGAAAGCACTTCCAGACTGGTCAAATTTTCGAGATCATTGAGAGACAGTTCCCTGAGTTCGTGCATGTTGTTTAATCTCAGTTCACGTAACTGGGGTAAATAGACACCCCTTAAACTCGACACGTACGTGCCGGATAAGTCGAGCACTTTCAAGCTAACCGGTAACAACGGAACCATACTCATGGGATTCTGCGATAAATCGAGGACGGATAAGTTGTTTAACGTTTTGAACATGTCCGAAGTGAAATGGGATATCGACACGTTGCTCAGGTTTAAATATTGCAGCGATGTTAGGTTCCAGAACGCGTTCTCGTGAATTCCATCGTAGACCGGATTGTTGGCTAACGTGAGATACTCTAAAACCTGCAAAAGACCAGAAAGATTGATTTAAACCCCCGGTGTTTTAATTTTTCTTCTCGTGTTTTATAGGACTCAAACGGTAATTACTTTGAAATATTGGAACATGGTCTCGTTAACGACCGATAACCTATTCCACGAGACATCGAGCTTTTTGAGCTTCGGAATTCGGTCGTTGAAGGCATTGTCGTCTATGTACTCCAGCTTGTTGTGACTGACGTTCAACACTTGTAAATTGTACTCGTCCTTGCAGAGGAAGAAGAATTTCTGCAGATGATTCTGCGATAGATCGAGTACATGCAGACTTTCGAGATTCGTGGAACAGTCTAGGAAACTGTCGAACTCGTTCCCTCGGAGGATCAGCTCATGGATGTCTGCTAGGCTGACCTGTTGCTGTAACTTCACGAAGAATTCTTCTTTCTTCATTCCACGGTTTGATAGATCCAGCTGAAACGCAAAGGTGAGTCCATTTATTTATATTATAAAATTAGAATTAGGATTACGATTAGAATTGGGAATTAATTACTGAGGAATAAGGATGAAATTAAGTCTAAACTGACTAATGGTCAGATCTAGATTGGTACAAAGGGTGCGAAAGAATTCTTCGCGCGCTTCAAGGGACGCCATATTGTAGCGTAGAAAATGAGAAAAATTCTCGAAATTCGACTTGAAGCAATTTGGGGTTTTGGAATTTGAAGATTTGGGAAGTTGAGAATTTTAGAATTTGGGAAACTTGAGAATCTGAAAAATTTAATAGTTTGAAGGATTCGGTATTTCAATGTAATTGACTTTGGAAATTTGGGGATTTGGAGATTTAAGGATTTAAGGATTTAGGGATTTAGGAATGTAGAGATATTGGTATTTAATGATGTTAGGACTTAGGTATGTTGGGATTTAGAGATATTGAGATTTAGGGATGTTGGGATTTAGGGATGTAGGGTTTAGAGATTTGTGGATTTGCAAATTTGGGGTTTGAAAATTTGGAGATTTAGAACTTAAAAGTTTGAAAATTTGATAATTTGAGGAGTTGGTCATTTAGAGATTTGGATATTTTAGGATTAGAAAATTTAGAAATTTTTAAATTTCAGTAATTTAAAATTTGGAAATATGGTGATTCGAAGATAGACATTTGTAAATTTGAAAAATAAGAAATTCGAAAATATAGAAAACTTGATAATTAATGCATTTGTAAGTTTGAAAGCTCAATTTAAAAAAATATCATCAAAACTCGAAAATTTTCGACCGATATTTCTGATAACCCACCGTCTTCGCCGCGATGGAGGCAACGATAAAAACGAATATCGCGATCGTTGATGACCACATTGTCCAGGTAGCGTACGATTATCAGTCACAGTAATAAACGCGATGCAATGTCGATCGCGCAGAGAGCGCCTAGATTGAACTATGCTTCTCACACAACGATCCGATGGAATGGCACCGAAATCATTCGCAGCATACTCTGCTTACGATTACAATGCCGAATTAAGAGGGGAGCAGAAGAAGCCTGAGCATTCTTATGCAGTTGCTCGATCGTTTCTGATCTCTCTTTATTCTCCTCAACCCTGATTTCTTTCCAACGATTTTTCGTCCACTCGATGCTCTTCTATCCTTGACACTTCCGTTGGAGCTAACTATAATCTTCAGGACAACTAAACTTTGCTCACGATAAATTTACTATACAGAAATTTAAAGTACTATTTTATATGTACACTATTTTCTTGGATCTTCTGTGAGGTTACACTTGTATAATTTTCTTTTTGAATTTATTTTCTTCCTCAAGTTAATTTATTTTCTTTTCCAAGTTATTTTGTTACTTAAATTTCTTTGTACAGTCTTTTGTTCGAAACGGCCCAGGATTCTGCACTTATTGTTAGACACCTGTGTACGGTGACTCGCGTAGCACACCAACTGGACGCGAAATGGCGAAAAAATTGAACAAAATGGTTCGCGAGGCGGGCACCAAGTTAATCCATTCCCAGCCAGTTCAGAATCCGCGAGGCTAACGCACCACTTTTTCGATAAACCGAGATTACGCGCACGTATATTCTACTTTCTGTTTACTTTTTTCCCCCGGTGAGCCGCGTTTTAATCGCCACGTATTTTTTCAATTAATTTATGTTCGCGCCGAGATATCGCCGGACATCTCGTGAAACTCGACGGGCGTTATTGAAGCTGTTAACGAAATGAGAATAAAAAAAATATCGGATAAGTCCGACAATCACTGCTGGCACCTTGCACCACGCTCGAGTGCGATGCACGACAAATTATTATGCAGTCGACGGAAACGTTTAATTGTATCTGTTCAACTTCCACGATTGGAAAATAAAAAACAGCTGGCTGCGATAAACGAGGCTCCTCGAAGCATCTAGCTATAGTCTCCGCCCACGATATTGCATGATTGCAACTTTATGCACCGACCCTTAGCGGTGTACGAACTCTAGCCATTCTAGTTAATGTTAATTGATCGTCGGTTATTAGTCAGTGTTTGATTAAGTATAGTCGTAAAATATAGTTTATTGAATAGAATCAAAATGGAGTATATTGGATATAGTTCATTAATATAATCAAAATCACTGTTGGATTTAGACTGTTGGAAAATATTTTAGATTAAGTCTTGTGCCTTTCATTTGGCCTTTATGAAATAGCTATTGATGTTAATAAAAACAATTAGTATAATAGGAGAAACATTAAGGGTGTATTTTATGAGAAATTAAGGGTTGAATAGAAAGAGTAATTTACTGATGTTTTCGGTTTTTTAATTTAAGAGTTTGGAGTCTTAACAATTTGAGGATTTGGAAATTTAGAAAGTTGTGACATTAGCAACTTGGATATTTAGAAATATAAAAGCACCAAATTTAGAAATTTAGAAATTAAAAAATGTGGTTGGTAGCTTATAGAATTAGTAACATAGAAATTTTTGAAAATGAGGGATTTGAAAATTTAGAAATCTAAAAGTTTGGAAATTCTATCATTTATAAATATGAAAATTTGGTAATTTGGAAATTTAGAAATTCAGGAATTTATCAATTTAGAAACTTGTCAATTTGAAAATTTATCAACTTAAAAACTTTCCAATTTGAAAATTTAAGAATTCTAAAAATTGAGCAATATGAAAACTTGGAAAATTGAAAGAATAATGATTGAAAGACTTAAAAATATAGAGATGTCAAATTTCTATATCTGACAGAGAGGCGCCTCGAATTAATATCGCTCGTAGTTTGCGTAAAAATTCTTATCGGCGTGAAGAATCGATTGCTCGCAGAAAAATATTTATTACTCGCAGATCACAACAAATCACTCTCTACCACATGGAAAATTACTTCAACTTGTGATAAATTTAAATGTCTGTAAGACATTATAATACAAGCATCTCCTACTTTCAAATTTAGTAATCTATCGACTATTTTAATTTCGAAATACCAGCTTTCTGATCCTCTTAAGTTAAGACTCTTAACTTTATAGTAAATCATTTATCACAATGCAGACCTCTTTCATGGATTTTTCGAATCAAACCAAGAGCTTACAATTAGGTGGTGAATTCCTATCTCTATCATTTGTTTCTTTGATTCTCGCCAGTTCTTAAAATAACGACGGGTTAATTAACTCTGGCGCAAAAACGATAATAGGTCAATTGCACGCGTTGCAGGCGGAGTAATCGAGGAAAGTTGAAATTCTTTGAAAATAATAATTGTTCAATGAAAGGGAATTAAACAATGGAACTATAAGCTTGATCACTGACTTATGGCCATAATCGGTTCATTATACTGAGGCTACTGATAATCTATGTAGAAAGGTCAATGCAAGCGATAAATTGTGCTACATGATTTGATATACACATAATATAAAGTGTGTAGATCTTGACCTTTCTTTTGTAATATAATATGAGAAGAGAAAAGTGTAAGAAAAGATTCGTAACACAGTAGTTGGTGTGTCTTTAACAAGTACAAAAGTTACTGGACACCGTGGATATTTAATATAATTTAATATTTTTAGAACATTAGTGATATAGATATATATACCTAATAGTTTGCAATTCGTGATTGATGTTAATACTTGTGTAAACTAGTGATGGGTAGATTTAGTGCCCAGATAGCTCACGAGCACCGGTATGTGTAGTGACAAGGTGTCGAAAATTCAGATTTCTCTCTCAGTCAACTTGATCTTCTGCCTAAGTGCCTTAGTCACGTTCGACATTTTTATCTACTGCATTGTGCAACTGCCAGGAATTATTTTATAAGCTTACAGTAGCCGGTACCGGAAATACATGCATTAGAATAACCCTAAGATTGTCAGATTTCCTTCATACACTTAGAAAACACATAAATCGAACTGTGAATGAGATTGTACACCTTCTGGACTTATAAATCGGAAGAAAATTCTACAAACAGCCGTGATAGGTGATTCTTAACCGGTACAGAGTCCGAGGAACTAATATCACTTTTTAAACAAAACGAGATTATGTACCCATCGTATTATTAGGCAGTCAATTATCTAACATTCACAAGTATCTATTTACCTACTGTAAAATTTATCTATTTTATAAATACATTTGTAATGTGTCTTAACAATTTTTAAATACGGAAATTTTAAATATTCATATTTGCAGTTTGAAGAATTAATTGTTCATGACTACTGTCCGTGTACAACGCTCTCGCAGTCTTTTGCCCATCGCTGGTATACTATCAGTTATTAAAAAATAAATCGTATGACAGTAACGTAAACAACATAGTTCAATAATCAGACGTTTATTAACAGAATGGTATCGCGTTCGCGCCCGCGGCGAACGATTGCGGTCGGTGATACGTGATACATAGTAACATTATTTTAATATTTTTAACGCGTTTACGATAACAGTGGCAAGATGATCGTTCACTTTTTCGGAGTCTGAGGTGTGCTGGTGGCTTTGAATACTAATGGATTTGATACTCGGAATATGCTTGGTAACATCGTGGCTAGTGTGCCAAATACTTCTTCAGACATTCCCTGTGAGAATTAAATACAAAAAAATATTTTAATAGACATAAATGTCCCATTATTAAAATGACTGAGATGACGAAACAGATATTCATTTTCACAGTATCTTTCATTTAAAGAAATTACCTTTGGTACAAGGAATTGCAAATTCTTCAATTCTGCGCCACCCCATGAAGCCATTTCTATCATGAAACCTTTTACGCACTTGAAAACCAGCTCTGCCCTCTTTGTACACCAAGCTACCGTCATTTCCTAAAGCATATATAAAAAGGATTGATTATAGAATACGATAGTAAATAAATAAAAATTGATTTTCATTAGTAGAATCGTACCTCCGTCATTTCGTGAACGAGTAACACAGGAATGGTCAGCGTGGTCACATCGTTGCAACAAGCAGTTTTCAAAATATTTCGTAATCCTAAAATAACTGGGTGTCTCGAATTGATATCGCCTGTAATTTGCGCAAAAATAATCGGTGTGAAGAATCGATCGCTCGCAAAAAATATATTCATTACTCACCAGATCGCAATGAATCGTTCACTACCATATGGAAAATTACGTGGACTTGTGCTAAATTTGAATGCCTTGTAATATAAACGTCGCCCGTTTGCAAACTCTTGCTGGTGGTCGACTTTTTTGACTGTAATATAACAAATGTTAGCTAAACTTTCAACATTAATATGTATATTTTAATTAATCTCTTCATACTTGTGACTCGTTTCCTTCTTTGTGATGCGCTTGCCTCCAAGCAACCGCGTCCTTCACATCTTCACGAATTTTTTCCAATTGTTCATCAATTGGCGGAAAATGAAACTCCGTCGTTAATTGACATATCGAACATAATTCTTTCGTTATTCCCGAATAAGTTCCTAAATGATTGTCGTTCAATAATACTAAACCACATAAATCATTAGAGTATAATCCTAGAGCTGTCTGGAGCCTTTGAGGCGTGGGATCCATTCTATTTGTAATCAAAAATGAAACATATTCTGATTTGATTCTAAGTAAAATATGGTAGAACTCCATTTATGCCAATAAAAGTTTACTGAAGCTGCTATTGAATTATAGAATACTTTTACAGGGTACCACCATTAATATAATTTCTAAATCTCCAAAAATAGATCCAGGCTAATATAAAATGCTACCACTAAATAAAATCATATAAATTGCAAAATAAAATAAAATTTTGTTCTCAGATTATCACCACACTCTAGTTATCTATATCACCTTATCTTTAAACATATTTAGATAAATGAAGTTCTACCGTAGTTCGCGGTGTACATCTAATCAACCCACCCAGATTCGCTCTTCTTTGTTCTACAAAAATCCAACACATCTCCAGTAAGTATACGTATATTGTGCATCTGCTTCATTTGAGAGCCTAAATGGATGGTAAAGCTCTCTTCCAAAATAGGATAATCAGCCGTGTTTTTCTCCTCGCTATGAACAAAATTGTCTAAGGCTGGACGCAACGGTGGCATCGAAAGCATCGGAGAACCCCTAATAGTCACATGATCTATAATTATCATATTCGTGGTACTGACGCTTTGTTTCAATAGAAATAAACGTACACTGGCGTTGGCGGCATGTTGGTTTGTTGTTCTTCTAGTAATCTCATGATCCAGTTACGATACTGTCTTTTTTGTTCCAATTTCAAAGCGTCAACTCTTGATCCCCAGTGACCTTGCAATAAACTTTGTTCCTCAAAATGACGTCCTGCCATTTCGTTTATTGATTTTTCGGTAGAACCGGCCTCGAGAGCTTCAACGGCGACCCGCATTTCCTCAGTTTGTCTGTAATTTAATTAATAATCTTCTTTGCCCCTCGTGTGTTCTTAAAATAACGACGGGTTAATTGATTTCATTCCAAAAAAGGAGGAAAGTTTAAAGTCCTTTAGAAATTGTAATTGCTTAATGAACAGGGATTAAATGGTTGAACCATAAACATGATCACAGTAATCAGCATTATATTCAGGTTACTGATAATCTATGTAGAAAGGTCAATGCAAATGATAAATTATGTTACATGTATTGACACTACATCCCAAATATTCTGTAGATCTTGACATTTCTTTTGTGGTACAATATAAGAAGAAGAAAATGTGAGGAAAAATTTTTGAAGCAGGTTTTATTGAGTCTTAAACATGCACAAAAATCATGACACAACAAATACTTAAATACAGATTAGTAACTTTAACAGAAGATGCATGATATATTAATATAGTACAGTTAGTAATTAAAATGTACTTACTTTTGTGTAAGTTGTTCATAGTGTGTATCTCTCATTTGAATGACTTCAGTAACATCTCTTCCAAATTTATGTTCTGCCTGAAGAATAGGTTCTAATGATGGGGAATGTACTAATCTGTGATACGCAGCAGCAAATAATTCCTCATCAGTTGTTCCAATGGGATCAGCATATTCTACTGTTTTTTGTTTATAAACTTTTTCCCAACCTTTTATTATCTCTTCAATGTCTAGGGTTTCTGATTTTGCATTCTCAAGAGCCTTTTCTGCTTTTTCATCATAAAATTCTATGGTTAATGTTTTAATGGTACTTTCCAATGATGCTAATAAATCTGATTCCACATAACATGGCAGTTTAAATGATGACATTATACGATGCATGAGTTCTTTGATAGAACCATAATATGGTATTTTTAACGGTATTTCCAGAACATATTCTTCATTTGTGGTACATGTTGGAAATTTATATACAAATGTTTTTTCCACATATTCTTCTTCAGGCATATTCATATCTTTTGCAGTAGATTTTCATTATATTTGGTAATTCATATATCTATTTTTCTATAAGAATTATTGTTATTTATACATATTTACAGGGTATTATTTTATTTTAATACAATATTTAAAGATACATATAAAGTGTTAAGTGTATTACAAATATATGACAAGTACAAGTGATATGGATTGGACATATAATATAATATTGAGTTAATGTGTAAACTTGGTTATTATGATAGCCAAGAAGGTCAACATTATTTCTTTTTAATCAATATATTTTCTTCATAGGTCAACTTTCACAACACACAGATCATAATGTCATTGATAAGCTGCAGAAACACCTCTGATTGCACTTTTTATCTGTGTTCTTTTAAAAATAATTATTTCCATGTATTAATTGTAATGGCTTTAGATTTGTATTTAATATAAACTTTGCTATCACGTACAAATTCATTTCTCATAAAAGATGACAAAACATAACAACATCTTTAAACTACAATTACACATTTTTTAAATACAATTTATTACAACAATACATAACAAATATTTGTGTTTCATGATTGTATATCAATGGCTTATTCCACAAATATTTAACTGTTGCTTCATACTATATAATCTTGTTTTCCATAAAAATACTAAAAGTGGATATATAATATTTGTGCATCAGGCCATTGATGTCTACTTATAATACATTCAAGGGTGGTAGCATGTGGTTCTGTTTGTGAATAATTATTGTGGAAAATGTTATTATTGTACAATAAATCATAAGTCAAATAACACTTACTGTCCCACAGTTCTGTGCAACGCGAATACTTTTAAAAATCTCAGTAGTTTGTGGAAACATCACATTAACTTAACATGATTGTTACATTTCTTCATTGCCTACTTAACCTAAATCTTGGAAATTGCACTTGCAAGATTTTTGTACTTTCGTTGTTGACAAGCAGTGCCTTGTCAAGCCATGTGTGGACATTTGGACAGGTCTCTTCTAATTTGTTTCAAATGAAACATTTTAAACAAACATACAATTCACGCACATAATAATTGTCAAAAACTTTCAACGCCCCCAGTCATTTAATTCACAGTTTCGCCAACCTAATCATATTCTATCAGCTACAATATTATTTGATTACTTTGTTAAATGCCTAACATATGGATCAACAAAACAGTCTTTTTCATGTTAATCATTTCTGTTCAATATTATATTTTGTTTATTGATGACTAATCTTCATTTGTTACATATATTCGAATTTGTATATTGTTGATTGGCTACACTGTATTATTGAATTGGATTAGAGACCTCATACGGTAAAACTGGGAAACTCTAAATACGAATGGGGAATCCTTGTCTCTCCTGCGAGGAGAGACGAGGATAGCAGCAATTTCGTTGTTTAAGGATTTCGAGATGAAGAAACAATATTTTCTCATGCTTTCTTTCCCCAAATATTCTTCGCATACTCATGTAATATACTCAACCGTTTAAGTTCGCAATTTAGCTTTTAAAACTTGCAAACAGAACAAGGATTGGGAATGCTTGTCTAGAGTTTGCCAAGTTTACCGTATGAGGTCGTCAGTTCGTTCCACTACCATTCAATACGGACTATGATCTGTAGTGTCGGTAAAATTCAGAATAAATTTTGGCGGTAGTAGTTTTCTCAAGTATTAAATAAAGTATCGAGAATGGTTGAGGATAATAATAAAAATATTGAACTAACAGATCACGAAGCTGAGTTATATGATAGACAAATCCGGCTATGGGGTTTAGAATCACAAAAGCGGCAAGTATACTGTACCTTAACCTATAATATTAGTGGTATTCAAATGACACAACCTGTATCTCTTTAGAAATAATTGAAAGTAATATAAATAATAACTTGTACAATTAGTACAATGTGAATATTTGACTTATCAAGACTGAAACTAATGAGTATGTGCAAATATTTGCAGCTTGAGGGAGGCTAGGGTTTTATTGATAGGCCTAAATGGTTTTGGAGCCGAAATAGCAAAAGATATTATTCTGGCTGGTGTTAAAGCAGTAACATTTTTAGATCACAGAAATGTAACTGCAGAGGATCGTTGTTCTCAGTTTTTAGCACCTAAAGAATTAATTGGAAAAAATGTAAGTACAAAAATTAAGTAGAATACGCTAAGCAGAATTTCATACAAATTATGTTTTCAGAGAGCTGAAGCATCACTACAGAGAGCAAAAAATTTAAATTCAATGGTGAATATCGAAGCAGATACATCAAACATTGATGATAAACCAGATACCTTCTTTAGCAACTTTGATGTTGTTTGTGCAACCCAATGTACCATCACTCAATTAAAAAGGATTAATGATCTGTGCAGAAAGTATAAAGTAAAATTCTTTGCTGGGGATGTGTGGGGAACCTTGGGCTATACTTTTGCAGATTTGATAGTACATGAATATGCAGAGTAAGTGGAATCTATGGATATGTTTTGAAGAATAATGGTATTAATAATATGTATAAAATGGAATCTTTGCTTTGTAGAGATGTGGTACAAACTAAAAAGATACAGCTCTCAGAAAGCGGTGAACCTATGGAGAAAGAGAAGTTTGAGAACATAACTGTGACAGAGAAGCATAAAGATACATTTGTACCATTTGAATCAATTTTAAATGTTCCAAAGACTTCTCTTCCTAAAGAGTCAGAGATATATTATATGATGTTAAGTAAGTATATAGATAAAATACTTTAATACCAACAAATATGAAAAATATTGAGTCTGTATATTTCTATTTTCAGTAATGCTTAATTATCGCGAGAAGTATAACAAAGATCCATTACCTAGTGAAAGAGGTTCTGAGGATTTCAAGGCAGAAGCTGCCAAAATTATTAAAAAATATGATCTGGAAGATAAAATAAATAACTTAGTAGAGTATGTATTAGACTATTAAATTTTGTAAACCAATGGAATTTTGAATCCACTAATAAATTAAACTATGTAATTAATTTTAGGGGTGACATATACGCTCAGATCAGTCCAGTTTGCGCGATAGTTGGAGGTATTATGGGACAAGAAATAATTAAAACAGTTTCACAGAAAGGCGCACCACACAATAATCTGTTCATCTTTAATCCCGACACATTGTGCGGAAAAATCTTGAGACTGGGTCAGTAATGATCATCTTGTATCATGCTGTGTGATGGTATGCTTGAATATTTCTGTGTACATGTGATTGTCATAATTGTCAACTTTCATAATTTCTTATTCCACCTGTTTTGCTACAAAAATACAATAAATGTATGCCAAAAATAAAATACTGATTTTATTCTTTTAATTTTATTCAATGTTAAATACACATACATATCTGTTTACACATTTGCCTCGGGAAAGAATGTTTCTTGAGACTTTCCTGACATTCACCAGACACTTCACATTCCACATTCCTCTTCAAAACCGAAATAATTATATCGCTCGAGTTTTGAAGTTGTATCTTCAATTTGTAACAGTTCTTGATGTTTCCATATACAGACACACACTCGCTACATTTGCTATACTTTCGAAGCATAACATACATATAAATGTTGAATGTGCACACTGTTGGTAAATGTGTCTCATCATAGTCTCGTGTACATCGGCGAGCATGGTGGGCCTTCCTGGGGAAAATGGCGATCTACGAAGATATATTAGTCAGTGAAGTTTTTAAATTCAGAATTTTAGAAAATTGGGATTTGGGGTTTGAGAATTTAGGGATTTGGAGACTTCAGAGTTTGGTGGTTTAGAGATTTGGGGACTTGGGGATCTGGGGTGTAGGGATTTGGAGACTTGAAAGTTTGGTGGTTTAGAGATTTGGGAATTTGAGAATTTGAGGGTTTAGAGATTTGGAGATTTAGGAATTTGGGGGTTTAGTGATTTGGAGATTTAGAACTTTGGAGGTTTAGAGATTCAGAGATTAAGGGATTCAGGAATTTATAAATTTAGTATATTGGAAATTTACGAGATTAGGAATTTGACAAAATTGGAAATTTGGGAATTGGAAATTTCAAAATTGGAAACTTCAGAATTTAAAATACTAGATAATTGGAAATCTGTGAATTTGATAATTTTTCCAATTTGCTCATAGGAGTTAGCTCTTCTCCGTATACTTACCCAAAGAAAGTCTACGTTGCCCTCGGGTGTACATACGTCCTAAGATATTTCCGTTCACCGCGTACATACAAGCTGGAAGGGGTCTTTCGCGTACGTGGAAATATGACTCACTTTCCCAGTTTCCGCCGGGGCAATTTGAGAGCCGCTTTGCAGATTTTTTTCGTGCTCTCTCGCGCGGAAAACGTGGCGGGAAACGTAAAATGGAAATTGAAAAATTGGAAAAGGGGAAGCAGCCAGTTGGAGCACGGCTCGTTATGCTTTATCGGCTCACCGTTATTACCTTCGTTGCCCCGTTGACAATCTCTCTTTATGTTTTGCATTATTTAAAACTTCGTACCCTTTCGCACGATTTCCTCCATCAAATCCGTTCATTTTTCACGGTTAAATTTTAATCAATCGTGGAACACGATAATCCCAGCTACGATTCAATCTCTACTTGCGTAACTTATTTCATTCTGTTTGCTTTTTAATCATTCACACTTCCATCTTTCTCTACCTTCTATATCTCTTCTATTCATCAAATCGTCTCTAGTCCGATGACTGTGATAACGAGTTTAACCGTGACGTCATGGGTAGATCCGATAAGTGTGACAAATCGTGTGCATGACAAACAAGAATTTACTATCACGTTATTTTATTGAAATGACGCCACTGTACAGGGTGGTAAAAAGGTAATGGTTATATTTTCTACTGTAAAGAACCTAAACGCAGCATTTACGTATAGACTCTTACATTTTCACGAACTACTCTTTAATTTAAACATTTCTCTAAATCTCTAAATTCACAAATTTTTAAATATGCTTCCTTTAAAAACTTGAAGACTAGAAAATTTTTAAAATAGCCTCCGATTGCCCCTTAACATTTTACCTTCTTTACAAATAAAAAATATCAACCCCAAACGTGTGACCACCCTCGAAGGGTCAAATCGAAAGTTTTCAATTTATGTTTTTAATTTTGCATCTAAATTCCTTCCAGGTCACCTAAAGTGACATGCAAGCTCTCTTATACGATTCATGATCATTATTTATTTAATATCCCGTCCACTCACGAGGAATCCCCGGGTTTTTATCTGGTCGCATCTGAGGTGCACACGTAGGCGTTCATGAATTGATTCGATTTTCGTCGAAGAATTATGATGTATCGTCTTTCCCCGTGGACACGGTGTCGTTACATATCCCGGCGATTATCGTGCACGGCTGTATGTAAATGGGAGAAGGGCTCGCGTGTAAACCGCTCTCTTTTCACTGCAGGTACAGCAACGCATGACGTGTTTCTTAACGACACAGCCACGTGCTTTCACGGCTGTCGAATTATCTTCGACGAATGCTTCGTTCTTGTTCGTCGTCGAAAAACCATTAGCCCGGTACAATCTCGTCGGTCGTTGGCTAATTTGACATTTTGTTAGTATACCGACGAGCAATTCGAGGGAGGCTCGTTTCGTTACGCGACTGATCCGCGAGCGTGACCAATCGCGTTGACTGATGATTTTGTAAATTTAATAGCTTGATACGTTGGAGTCGAATTAACTTTTGAGCAAAATGGCGAAGGTTTCTTTGGAGCTTTTGTGGTCATAATTGGAAGATTCCGAGGATTTGGGGGGTTTGGGGTTAGGAATTTTTGAAATTTAGTATTTGGGAATTTGGGGATTTGGGAATTTGAGAATCTGAGGATTTGGAGATTCGGAGATTTGGGATATAGGTATTTGGGATGTAAGGATTTGGGATTTAGGAATTTAGGGATTTAGGGATTTAGGGACTCAAGTTTAAGGATTTGAGAATTGGGGATTTGGGAATTTGGGAATTTGGGAATTTGGGGATTTGGGGATTTGGGAATTTGAGGATTTGAGGATTTGGAGATTTGGAGATTTGGAGATTTGGGATATAGGTATTTGGGATGTAAGGATTTGGGATTTAGGAATTTAGGGATTTAGGGATTTAGGGATTTAGGGACTCAAGTTTAAGGATTTGAGAATTGGGGATTTGGGAATTTGGGAATTTGGGGATTTGGGGATTTGGGAATTTGAGGATCTGAGAATTTGGAGATTTGGAGATTTGGTATATAGGTATTTGGGATGTAAGGATTTGGGATTTAGGGATTTAGGGATTTAGGGACTCGGGTTTAAGGATTTGAAAACTGGGGATTTGGGAATTGGAAATTTGGGAAATGGGGAATTGAGAATTGGGAAATTTAGGAAATTCGTAATTTGGGAATTGGATGATTTAAGAATTTAGGAATTTTGGAAATTGTGTATTTAGGAAGTTGGGGGTTTGGAATTGTAATATTTAGGGAATTCGTGAATCTTTGGACCTAAGGGTTGTAAAATTTAAGAATGTGAGAATTTAGGGATTTGGGGATTCGGAAATCTACAAAAGTGGAAATTTGGGGACTATTAGATAGAAATTCTAGAATTTAATAATTTTAAAATTCAGAAATGAGAATTTGGGAATTTAGGAACGTAGAAAGTTGGAAAGGGAATTTACCAAATTAAAGATTGCAAATCTAGAAATTTAAGTTGGAGATGTAATAAATTAGAGATTGGAAATCAAGTATTACAATTCTTGCAACTTTCAAATTTAATACTTTAGAAAGATCTAGAAATTCGAGAATTGAATACTTCCCACCATAACAATTTTTCAAAAGAAAACAACTGTAAATTAAATTTAAATCTCCATTTGGTCCTTCAAGCTTAAAAAATCCACCTTACAATATTAAATGTTCAACGTTTATCCCAATTATCCTCACAAGGGATGATCACAAAATTTGTCACGAGTAATCACCCCTTAAAAAATATCTTCAAGATAACCTAGATGAATCAAGTCGATATTGTAGATTGTTTCCTGCATGTTCTGGCACAAATTCGTGTAACTGTTATCAGCTAGCATGGTTTTATCGCGATATCAGGGTGTTCGTGTACGAGCATCGTGTAAATGCGAACAGTAGCTTTAAAATATGAAGGAGTTCCACAACAATTCAGCGGGGTTTTCGCGATATTATCTTGCGGCAAATAGGTTAGAAGACGTACAGGTACTTCCCGTGAGTCAGGTAAGGAATTTACCGAGACTACTGTCACGGTTTCTGCGTGTATATACACGCTGGTTGTGAATCGATACGACACGTATGCCTCTAGGAATGTTAAATGACCACGGAGCAAACATAGAGGAACGCGTGTTTCATTTCCAACGATATGCTCGTTGAAACGTTCCTCTGAATTGCTCGTTAAAATGAAATTATCGTCATGCGAATGGAACGATTCCGTCTCTCGCCGATTCCGGCTTTTACCCTCCAATTTTTCGTAATTCTGTTTGCTCGGAAATTAGTGCTTCGACGTGCTTGCGTTTCGATTTTCGTTAACCCTCCGGTAACGATGTCTGGGTCATTGAAGACAGTTTCTTCATTCATATTTTTTTGTTAGAAACATTATTCGATATTTCCTTTTTTAAGGGTTGGACGACTGCTTTTTATTCCTTATTACAGATAATTTTATTTTAAAATAGGGGTGGTCGCAGGATGTTCTCACAAAATAGTAATATATACTAAAAATAAAAATATGAAGAAAATGTATAAATACAAGATCATAAATGCATAATAAAAAATTGTAACAAAAGTACATAAAACTTAGAACAAATATTTTTCTCTAGACGTCAGACAGCGCATAAGTTTGCAATTTTATAATGAAACAGAATAGTCACACGATATTTTTTAAATAAAATATCTACGAATAAAAATATGAAGAAAAAGTCCTACAACCACAGAATCATGAATGAATAATAAAAAATTACACCAAAGTACATAAAAGATATTTAATAATAGTACACATAGTTTTAGTCGAGGGTTAATTGCATTTTGGTTCTCTCTAAACTTGCAATATCTTAAAATGTTGTTAATGATAAGTTACAAAGGGTTAACAGGTTCATTGAACCACACCATAAGCACTTTATTCCTAAAATACGAAAGTTTTGTTGTCGAAGAGCCTGCACGATGTTATTAATTAACTTCAGCCTCTTCGCGAGCAGGTAATTTAGTTTGTCTCGCGCAGCGATCGCGAGTCTCTTTAATCGAAATTCAATTTCGCGTATCGCGAGTGATTTTCAGCGAAGCATGACGTTATTAGCCGCGAGTGTGTTCGCTCATCGTGCAGATTAATAATTCGTATCAACTTTGTCATTAATTTCAATTTCGATCGGTTTGAAACGCCCTGTGAAGGATGTCACAGATTACTTCATATACCTTCTATTAGAAAACAGAGCTAAATTTACATATTTACAAATGTAGCAATTGTTAAATTCTCTAAATTTTTAAATCTCTGATGTCAATTTGCTCAAATCTGATGTGGGGTGTTGACATCACTTGGCAAACTTGGTACGTTTAGAGGACTTGAACCCCAGAGGCTAATTAGAAAGTGTGTAGATCTAGAAACTAGATTTTCGAGGACTATTTTTTCTAAAGAAGTGAAAGTAGAGAAGAAAGCTTGGGGCTTGATAAATTCGAAGATACCCCCTAGAAAGATGGTAATATGAAGAAATGAGCTCCCATCGTTCGTGTAAATTAAAATACCTTGTACACTAAGTGGTAGGTCTTCTCCGTATATCGCCATTTTCCCTAGAGAGGTACTCGGTACTTTATCGATAATTTCCGACGGTGTCTCCACGTTTTGAAACTGGCCAGGCCCACCTGGGTCTTTATAGTTACGCCAATGATCGCGTTAAGCGTGATTCCTCCGCAAGAAAGCTGAAAGATTGGCATCGCAACGGTCGAAGAAGAGGACGTCAGAGGTAATTTTTCTGTCATAAATTTCGTCGATTCAATCTCGCGTCCCGAGGCGTGAACTATGCCCGAACATTTGTCGTGCGGACAAGAACTGGTTTGCCAGGCATTCTCGTTTCGAGAGTCCTTCGCAGGCGCGAGAAAGCGAGGGAAATAAAGGAGGCAAAAAAAAAAAAGAAAGAGGAAGAAAACTGAAGAGAAGAAGTCGCGAAGGGTGCGCCCTTCACGCGTCGCGGCTGCACGCTGATTTATGGTGCGACGAAAATTATTGCCGCTGTTAAAATACCTCGAGGCGTATTTATTGACAGACACGCGTTACCTACGCGAGGCTGTTCGTGAAACGAGGCGGCCCTTGAGACGACAAGACTGTACTTAAGTCGACTCTAAACGCCGGCTGTAAAGCCCCCGGCATAAACGAATCGCGAGAGCACAGTTTTTGACAGCGACGGGACGCGTTTCTTCCAAATATGCAACTTTAATGGCCCGCCATTCAGGCTTCCGGCGTTCTGCTCGTGTTCCCAGACGATTTTCGCTTCGACTAAATAAATCGTTCTCCTGGATAATCCTTTTCATTAAAACGACCACTTTAAACTCTTAATTTCGCCTGCATCGTACTTCGTTTTTCGCATGACTCCCGTATCGAGGGACGCTCTGAAATCATGGAAGATCAGTCAGTGATTTCAGATACATTTTTATCACACTAATACTTTAAATAAATTTTCATGATATTTATATTCTAAATAATTTTTTTTTACATTATTTTTATAATATGACATTATAGCCATCTTTCTATTGGACAAGCTTTCGTGTATCTGGCATCACTTATAATGACTTCCTAAATCAAACGATATGTCTACGATGCACATATCATCCATGTACAGATCTTGAACCACTAACGAAGTATTAACAAAGTGCTAACAAAGTGCTAACAAAGTACTAACAAGTACTAACATTTCTCATATCACAACCGAAATCCTTCCAATCCAACAAGAACTGCGATTAGCCTACAGTAAATACAGAAGTATAATATGCTACAGAAGTGCAGAACGAATATCACAAAAATGTGGAGTCTCAAGAATTCCGTCTGTTGCGGCAACACTTTTCAAAATTACCGAGAGTATTAAAGCAACGAAAATCTTGTAGTAGACCAGCGAGTTAAACGACGTGGTGGCGGTCGACTAAAATTAACCTTTCCGGCAACAACCCCTACGTTTCTTCGTGCAAACATGCAGCAAGAGTTCGTGTTCGCCGGCGTTAAATCGCTCGTGCCCGTAATATTCGAGCAAGGATCCGCAGTGCAAACTGCCGTGGCAAAAATTGCGTACGTGAGGCAACTGCTTACAGCTTCGTTCGCCAACTAGCCGCTTCCTATTTATACCGACCGGTACAATGTTTTCTCCTTATCAGTGTCTTATTGTCCCCGTCGCGACTCGCTTTATTAACTTCTTACCGGGGGTTGCGATTCGCAATGCGGTTGCTTCGTTCAACCCCGAGGTACAACGCCGCTAACGATAAGCGAGAACTTTTTTTTATTTACTACATTGCCGAGTGCTTGCTTCCTTTCGATCGTTGGTCCTTTGTTTTACACGGTTGGGGAAGGTAGGGGTAATAAGGGGTGAATTGACGGCACGAAACTGGGGTTATGAGATTAATTGGATTTGGAACTTTGGAACAGTAGTTTTGGGAGTTTGAGAAGTTTTGGGATTTAGGAATTTGGGGATGTAGGAATTCGGAGGGTTGAGAGTTCTGAGAGGTCGAAGTGTGGAAACTTGAGAATTTTGGAAATTTAGGAATTTGGGGATTTGAGAATTTGGAAATGTAGAAAGTTTAGAAATGTACGAATTTAATGGTTTGGGAGTTTGGTAAGTTAAGAATTTTGGGGATGTAGAAATTTGGAGAATAGAAGAAGTTTGGGGTTCTGAAAAATTGGGGGTTAGGTATTTGGAATATGAGGATTTGTATGTTTGAAAATTTATAATACTTAGGACTGTGGAAATTTGAGAATTATGGAACTGTCGGGAATTTAAAATCTAAGACACTAAGGGATGTAGAAATTCAGCAATTTAGCAATGTAGGAATTTAAGAATTCAGAACTTTCAGAATTTAGAAACTTAAGAATTTGAAAATTTGAGAACTTGTGTAACTTCATCCCCCAGAAGATGCACTCTGAAGAACTCCAACTTCTAAAAATCCCATCATTCAAGACATAAAATCCTTTCATGGACCATTTCCTATCCCTAGGGACACAACATTCACCAAGTAGTTCGCGAGCCGCATGAATTACCGTACCTGTGCATTAACAAAATAACGTAATAAAGTCTCTCCCCATGGACGTAGCTTCTACTTTTCGTAGTCCGCTCATTCTCTCCCGTATCAGTCTGGCTTCTTCTTCTGGTTCTTCTTTTTCTAGGTGGCCGCTCGTAAAATCCGATACATTGTGCGGCCAGCCGTGTCGTATTCGTCGTGTCCACAACGACCAAGACACGTGATCGACGAGACGAAAGGATTGACTGTGTGTATTGGGAGGTTCACGATCGACCCCCAAGTAGTCTCGTCTCTAACGTTCCACCCGAACCATCGATTCATGGGGTAAGTCGTTCTATTTCTTATTTTTATGGTGGGGGAAAGACTCTTCGGGGTCTTCGAAAGATTTTTCAGATAATTCTAGGATTTGGGGATTTAGGAGTTTGGGGATGGGAATTTGGAAATATGGGAAGTTGACAAATTGGGAATTTTAGAATTGGATTAGGAATTTTAGAGATTTGGGGGTTTGGGGGTTTGGGAATTTGGAAATTTAGGGATTTGGGGTTGAAAATTTGGAAGTATGGCAAGTTGGGAATTTGGTGATTTGGAGATTTGGGGGTTTGAGATTTAGGAATTTTGGAATGGGTATATTAGCAATTTGGGGATTTGGGGATTTAAGGATTTGGAGATTTGGGGGTTTTGGGGTTTGGGATTTTTGGAATGGGTAAATTAGGAATTTGAGAGTTTGGGGATTTGGTAGTTTAGGAATTTGGAAATTTGGGGGTGAATATGTTAGGAATTTGGAAATTTGTGATTTTGGGGATGAGTAAGTTAGGAATTTGTGAATTTGTGACTCTGTGAATTTAGGAATTTGGGAAATTGAGAATTCGTGGCTTTAAGAATTTGGAAATTCAGATATTTGGAAATTTAAAGATTTGGAGTTTTAGGAATTCGATAATTTATAAATTTGGGAATTTACGAATTCAGGAATGTAAGAACATGAGAATGTAGAAATTCAGGAATATAACCATGTCAAAATATAAAAATTCGTGAATACAGGTATATAAAAATTTGAAAATGCTACCTTAGACATTCCCACTCTCACGATCAGCCATTATTGCAGCGCAGACAGTTTTCAGGGTTAAACGAATAATTAATGCAAATACATTTTCGAGCTCGCTATTATTTCACCTCCCCTTTTCATGGTTCTCCCTTAGTCTGGACTGTCTGGAGACGAGGATTTTCCTGTTACGGTGTTTCACGCTGGTCCATGGGTGTCCTTCTCTCTCGTCTCGCCTTTGCAAGAGACATTACGCGAGATCTTAATGCTCTTCGTTATCAATTAAGACACGGTCGTTGCAATTAATTCCGTGGCCGGTCTGGGAAACGAGAAGCGGAAACGGCATCGTCTTGCGAAAGCAAACTGGGGACCAACGATAGAGCTCCAGGATGAATATCTTGGCGATATGCATGCGAATAAAGCAGCTCTCTAGAGTATCGTCACTTAACGATTCTGATTAGAGAGCACTTCAGGCTTGTTTCATTTCGCCTCACAATGCATGGTTCTAGACTCTATTTCGATTCTGTTCTTGGGAATTATATTCTCTTATAGTTTATAAGAGAGGTTATAGTCTCTGTGACTTGTTATGTTTAATTGTTAGCTGCAATTAGTCTCTTTTACTTAGTACTTTTATTGCTCAATTGTTAACAAGATTAATGTGGATGAAAGCTGCTCTGTTCAAGTGTAGACTGAGCTCTAGTTCAAATTCACGATTTTTATTCATAGCTCAATTTTATTATTTTCAGTTCTTGATGTTTTCATTGATATTTCAATTGTTGAAATGTGATTTTATTGTTACTTTAATTGTACTAATAATATTAACTGGATGAAGTAATATTCAAATGTAGACTTACTCTAACTCAAACTCATGATCACAACTCAGTTTTACTATTTCCAATTTTTTATATTTAAATTGTTATCATTTTATCATCAATTGTCTTCATAAATTCACTCGATGTAATTTATTTAGCAATTTTTGTTTTAGGTCTTTCAGTTTCATCTATGAATGAATTTGTAATTTATTACATTGTATGTTTTAAAATTGTCATACGAACATATGGTATGATTTTGAACTATTATTATAATTTCTGGTAAAATTGAAGTAGTAGGTCTCTCAAGGCACTGAAATGATATTAGACTTGTACTTCTTCAATACAAAACTACAAACAAAACACACAGTTGACAAGGGGAGCACACATCGGTGTAATTCGAGTTGTCTACCCACAGGCGACGTACAATTGCTACTAAATTAATTACTTGCGGGTTTACAGCCATCAAGTTTACAAAATTACCAAAAACCTAAAACCACCGTTAATCAGTCTTCCGTGATTAAAAATAGATCGCGTTACTCTATAACCGGGAGTAATTACAACTCCCAATTTGTCCGGCACCCACGAGGCAGGGACATTACTCATCCACGTCGATGATTTCGCACGCGACAAGATTAATGCAACACACATAGTCGACCAGGTATTATTAATCAGAAACTTTCGGATCGAAACGTAAGCCGAAACGTTTGGAAGAGAAAATAGAAACGAAGATCGAGAGGGGAAAAAAGTAGAGTACAGAGGGTGAACAGTTTTCTGAAAGGACGAGAAGGGTTGCGGGCCGAAATTGAATTAATATGCATAGGTCCGGTTAGAACGACGGTGATGGAGCGGCGAAATCTATCTTCGATGCGCGTTCTGGTGGCCGGAGAACAAACCTGTAATTTGTCAGAGTGGTGCTCTCTAAGCCCTGGCATTATAATTTACGCCTATGCAGAGAGCAAACTAGAAACGAAGAGGTGGAGGGTCAGCACTGGGTGTGAAGCTAGTTGTTGCTTCTGCAATCGATCGGGTTAGCTTGGGATAGGTATTTGTAACCAAGTTTCGGATACTGATCTATGAATTCTTTATGCGGTACATAATGGCAAATCGGTGTATGGGTGAGGGTTCAGTTGGGTATTCGAGGTCTGGTTTTGGGTTCAGGTAAATTGATCGGGTATTGCGAGAAGTCGCGATTTATCTGATGTTCTTTGAATTCTAAGAATTTAAAAGTTCCAGGTGTCTGATTCCTTGATTTCTAATTTCTTTACTCTCTAGGTTACTAAGTACCTAATTTCTTAAAAATTCTAATCTATAACATTTATGAATTTCTGAATTCTCTTCAATTTCTAAATTCATAAATTCTTATATTATTAACGTGCTTATGCGAATCCACAAATTTACAAAGTCCTAAAATTCTATATTCCCAGAACCGAAACACCAAATCCCAAACTTCAAATTTCTAAATTTGCAAATTTTTTAATTTCTTTGTTTCGAAATCCCCAAAACGTCAAATCCTCAAATCCTCAAATCTTGGAATCTCCAAATCCCAAAATCCCTAAATTTACAAAATCTCAACATTCTTTCCGAGACTCCAAATCTCCAAATCTCCCTACATCTCAAATCTCTAAATCCCTAAATCCCAAATCCCTACATCTCAAATTCCTACATCCCAAATCCCTACACCCTGAATTCCTACATACCAAATCGCTACATCCCAAATCCTTACATCCCAAATCCCTACAGCTCAAATCCCTACATCCCAAATTCCTACATCCGAAGTCTCTAAATCACAAATCCCCGATTCCCAAATACCCAATTTCCAAATCCCCAATTCCCAAATCCCCAATTCCCAAGTCCCCAATTCCCAAGTCCCCAATTCCCAAGTCCCCAATTCCCAAGTCCCCAATTCCTAAGTCCCTAATTCCCAAATCCCCAGTTCTCACATCCCCAATTCCCCAATTCCCAAATCCCCAATTCCCAAGTCCCCAATTCCTAAGTCCCTAATTCCCAAATTCCCAGTTCTCACATCCCCAATTCCCAAATCCCCAGTTCTCACATCCCCAATTCCCAAATCCCCAATTCCTAAGTCCCTAATTCCCAAATCCCCAATTCCCACATCCCTAGTTCTCACATCCCCAAATCCCTAAATCCCTAATTCCCTAATTCCCTAAATCCCAAATCCCTAAATCCCAAATACCTATATCCCAAATCTCCAAATCCTCAAACCCCAAATTCGATAAACAACCTGAACTCTAATTCCTTCCTCGATCTTCCGTATCGAGTATTGCGTGTGTACATAGGAATTAAACGTTCCCGCTCGTTGAGCGAACATTATTTGTCCAATCCGAGCACGGGAAAAAAGGCAAACAGCGTCGGGTGTCGATAGTACGGTACGAAATTGTGCCTCGTACAAGGGGGTTGCATTAGAGCCCTCGTAAGGTTGGCCGGTCGGCCAGGAAGCTCGACATATTTCTCCCTCTCGGTTATCGGCTAACCAAGGGAAAAAAAAAGCGAAGGATAAAACGGTAAACCGCGATCCAGAAAGCATTTCTCGACGTAACCTAAAATAATGCCCGACAGAATCGAACAAAAGCATGAAATATGGACTGGGCCGACGTCACGAGTCCCTCTTGCCATCCGGTAACTTATGATACGCTTCCTACGCGCACATACGACCACGAAAACATTGTAACACGCTCGCGACATTGGTCATTGTAATTTAACGGATTCTCCTTTTCTGACTTCTTTCCTACGGTTCCGCAGAGTTTAAGGAGAAACCTAAGCTGCCGGCAACGACGAGAAGAAACATGACAAATACCTTGGCCGAGGAAGGGGTGATTTAACGACTCGTCGCAACCGAAGTGCTCTACGGACTTCTGGAGACGGAAAAAACCGGGAATCATGGTGTAACGAGGTTAACAATGAAACCTGCAGAGTGGAAGTCACTTGGACCAGTGGTTGCAAGTTGGAAAGAACGCAGACGTTCATTTGATACAGATGATATTTTTAAACTAAATTCTACGAGCAGACTCTGGGGAATAAATTGAAAGGCTCGAGACAAAATGACCATATACCATATTTAAATCAACTAGCCTGTGTTTTTTGTATTATAGTGACAAGTTAGTAATCGAATGCAACTAGAAAGCTTATTAATTCTCGTGTAAGTTGACAATGTTGCAACATGTACTCATCATGAGACGAGTTCCATAATTTTAGATTTAACTGAATAAAAGTACGAACACTCGAGAGCGTACTTTCGTATTATTGTAACTACAATAAATTTCGTTTCAAAAAGATTTATCTCTCTCAATTATTCGACCATACCGTATCAGAGACATCTCGGTAACCAAGATGGCGTCGTATTAACAGCCCAAGCGTCCTGGCACCAGGCTTCCTAGAGAGCGTGTGACGTTCTAAAGTATTTTTGGCGATATAAGGGGTTTCCTGCAACGTGTGACTCCCCCAAATCTGGCGGAGCCACTGCGATTCGTAATAAGAGCAAAAAAGGACGGAAAGAAGAGAAAAGGGACGAGACATACGCGGTGGCGTCTCGACCGGGACGACCGGGATATTGCATTGTGTTTTCTTTCGGGACAAATGATTTACCGTGTTTCCCCTTATATTGCCGCGAGCTACTACATCCCCGCAAAAACATGTAAGGGGTTGTACGAGTCACCGTGAGTCGCGACGACTCGTTGAGCGGGGAGGAAAATGGAGGACGGAGGGAAAGCGAACCGTACGATATGGGAGGTATTACATATTTATGGGCTTCTGGTACGGGCACGGAAGCAAATTTCAGGCAAATCTTGGCCGGAAATAACGTTAGAACCATTGGGACGTAAGGCCGCAGCGTCGTTTTCGTCGACGACGAATATCGGGCTGCGCGAAGCGGAATATTATTTTTCCTTCGAGGCGGCCAAGACCAGCTCGACGAGCGTACTATTTTTGCGCCACCGCCACCGACGATTTTCGACCGGGTTTATTGCGTGTTAAAGTCGGATATTTGAACCGTTTCGTTGCTTTCCTCGTGGATTCTGATAATCGCGGGTCCCCCTGTTCTCGCTGCTTATTTTTGCGGAGCACGTGGTTCGTTACGTTCCCTATTGGCTCATTTCTCCGGCGAAATTTTATTTAAGGAGCTCGCCAAACTCTGCTCCTTTTATCCATAATTCTTCCCATAGTTCAATATCTTTTCTTGTTAATCCATATGATCTTTCATTTATTCATGATGTCCTTGAACATCATCGTTTTCATTGATATCTTTTTTCTTCATTAATTTATGATTTCGTTGAACATATTTGTCTTCATTGCCATGCTGTTGAACACCTTTTTTTTTCTTAAAGCCATGATTTCGTTCAACACCTTTTTTTTCATTTATCCATGATGTCCCTGAACACCTCTTGTCCCTGAACATCTTCGTTTCCATTAATCATTGATATCGTTGAACATCTTCTTTTCCATTGATCTATAATGTCGTTGAACATCTTTTCTCTTCATTAATTCATGATGTCGTTGAGCACCTTTTAAAGACACGGTAGTTTCATTTCTCAATTTGAGCTCTCAACTTGTCACATTATAAGCACCTATATTACTATAAGTACTATAAATACCTATATACAATAATGACACCAAAGTATTGAACGCTATAAAGTAACGTAATAATAAAGATTAGTAATTACTTGATTTCGTTTTTGCAATGGCTATTACCGTATCGAGTTTGCAACAAACTTAGTATTCCAGTTGTTGCTATCTCGAAACCGGTGGTTATACAAAGAACCCGTTAAATTAGTAGCCGGGGGTAGCTTTCGAGAAGTTTGCAAATTAATCCACGAGAAAGTTAACTCATAGAAAATTCTGTCGTCGGATCTACGGGCGAGTTTAGTTAGCTCATAGAGAATTCTACGGGGCAACTTGCAGGAAATAACAAGCCAGCGGTATAGCAATCATGCAAATTGCTATCGGTGATACGACATTATTCATTTCCCATCGAGAGGGCCCACCGTGTGCTGGTACAGGAAGGGAACGTTGAAAGCGTGGCAATTACCGTTTCTTTGTTCCACGCGTTCAAGAAATAATAGCGAGGACTGCAGCCATCTACGCATTATCGTTAATAGCGTCATTAAACGTGAGATATCGGTGTGCATCTTCGTAAAACCGGAAGAGGTTAACCTCGATTCGATGCCGGCCACCGGAACGTAATGTCTGCTGACTTCCGATTTGTTTCGGTTATATTTTATGCGATAGAGAGGGCCGTGGGTCAGCAAAACGACCCCAGGGGTGGATCGTGCTGGCCGGCGAATTATTGAATATTGAGCAGAACCGCTTCTTCATGATCGTCGTCGAGGGAACGAGAAACAATGGCGGCTCGTGATCGCGGCTATAATTTTCGAAAACCACCCCTTACGGTACGGTGCTTCATCGAAAACGCATAAACCTGTTCCCACCCCTCACGAGAGGAATTTTTATTAAACCAACCGGCAACGATAGGGGTTGTTCCTGAGAACTTGCCTGCAAGCAAAGTGGCTGTAATTACATGATCATTCGCTGCATGATTTTTTCGACCTTCAAGAGGTTATGTTCTTTGAACCCTTACAGGTAATGTTAACATGAAGTCATAGACAAATATTGCTTCAAATATTAGTGTGATAAGTTATCACCATTGATTAATCACTAAATTTGTTTTAACAAATGATTAAACCATTAGACAATTAAATCCACGAGCTCTCAAGCTTCCCGCCCATGAGCCCCCGACGCAGGAAAATACCGAGAGTCTCCATCATATAAATTAAAATTCTACAAACGCTGACTTTCATTCACTTGAAGCATCTCCATCGATCCGAAAGAGTCACGTTTTTGCGCTAAATCCCGAGGCAATATCTAGCTTCTTAATTCGTTCAAACGACCTCAACGAAGATAGACGATCCTCTTTCTCCCGCATTTCGGTCCTCGGAATTAGATTCGCGAGGCTGAAAAAGGCTGCAAAGCACTCAGGAACGTTTGCCGCGTGCAGCCTTCTCTCCAGGTTTCCTTCCGTGTCGTTTCAGCCAAGCGACCGAGTAATTTTCGATTGCCAAGGCGAAGCGACGGATGAATAAGTAAGAAGATATCGAGCCTGGAGCAGTTTGCGTTCACTTTGTAGTTCGGCCGACTATCTCCGTCTGGCGGATACGTGGCTGCCACGGTCGAAAGGGGTTCTGGCTTTCCACGGGATGCTCGGGTTTTCGATGCTACGGGAATGGGTGGACCGGGTGGCTGGATACACTGGCACGGGATTTCGCGAGCAATTACGTGATTAAGACGCCTCCGGCTATGCTTGGGGTCTACTAAGTACGTACTTAGGTCTGATCCGTTACCGTGCTAACTGGCTGCCTCTTCTCTTCGTACGGTTCTGTTTCTCCCTTTTCATCCTCCTCTTCGTCCCTCTGCACGCGTTCGTTCCGTCAAGTTGAACTGCCTCTTCTTCTCGCGGAAAGCTACGAGCGTTCAGTTAACTCGCTCTGGTTCTGTCGACAACGCCAGTCTCAGTTTACCGGAAATTAACTAAATAATTCAACCACTGCCGAGGTTATGCTACGGATAGGCTCATGCGTGTCTCCACATACTCTCGATTTCTCCATTTTCAAATTCTCCAATTTAACTTCTCAATTACTCGTATTTAACAAGTGTCCTCAAAGAGGTTTCATCTAATATTTAAGCCTGTTCGAAGATGTCAAAATCTTGATCAAAGTGTCCCCTTAACCCTATCAGAGCTACCTAACATAAACATGAAATTGTCCCACAGTTCCATCCTCGAAAAGCAGTAACGAGCATGTCGCACAAAGGGTACAACGTGGAGGACAACTCATCGAACAAGTTATCCCAGTAATACGAGTTAGGATCAAAACACGAAGCTGATCGAAGGATCTCGCGGATCACGTGCGTGGTTGAATGTCGGCTCGTCGTTGGCCATATGTCGCGTGGGTCGCGTGCCTTCACGAGTGGCCATTCGTGGCTGTGTAATTACGTGCTCGAGGAATAATGAACGACTAATATTGTCGTCCTACCTTCAATCCCCGAGTCTCCTTTCTTCGTCAGTCACGACTTATCGACCTTTCGTTTTTGTTGCCTTTTCAGCACCGTTGTGCCCGCACGGGTCCTTTGATTGCGAGTACCTAACCCGTGCACACGTACTACTTTTTCTTCGCTTCTTTTCTTCCTTTCAGTTGTTTCTCTTTTTTTTTGTTTATTATTTCCTCTGCCCATTGTCTCGAAAATAATTTTGTCGTCGACGGCGAACAATGATTAATTCCTCTCCCGGGTTGCATTCGTTGCACCCTGCCCCCCGGGAAACGGAGATAAGGATCTCCGTCGGACAGGTGAGGCGTGGGAAGCGGAGGCTGGTTACCGAGGGTTCGAATCTCGACGTCCCTCAAACATTCTGACAGCCTCCTACAAATAATTAAACTCTTTGTCGTGTCGACTCGACGGCGTAACCGAGCTTCACCCTTTTCTATTCGACCGAACCCTCTCGACTCTATGGATTCTTTTCGACACTGGATGCGTAACACCGAACTTCAACGATCGTACGCCATCTAGCTGATGTGGCTTTTGTCTGATCCCTGATCGACGGTGATGAAATCATTTTCGGGACGAAATTGACTGTTTTCACGAGGGGTGCATGATACGACCGGTCATATTTACTGCCGTTGCTATTTTGTATTACACACGAACTTTGTTTTGATAAAATAATAGCAGAAGAATTATATTTGTAAACTGTTAATTTTATATGTTAGTACCACAATGCGCACGGTGTCGCACGAATCGTATTATATGTCTCTATGCACCGTACAAAATGGCGTCGCATAGAGCCATTACATTATTACGACCTTGTGTCAATGCTCCCCATAAACAAACACTCCGGGCACATATTATAATAATCTAATGTGCTCGACCTATTTGCATGTCCATTGTTTCCATATACCTCAAATAAACCTAATGGATTAACATCGAATAATAAAATTGTCAATTACAACCATCGAAATAAGCGAACGTCTAACAAACTTGTCCAAAAGCAGGCACTGTCTGGCGAGGTTTTTATGAAACCTGAAAGTACGGGTAGGAAAACGTGAAATTAGAATTAGGGAGGTTGACGGGGAGGAGGGTTGGTGCCAGGAGCATCGTAGTTTAAGAATAATACCCGGTCGTCGACGCGGTTTAATGTCCGGGATGCAAAGCAGGCGGCGAAACGATAAAGTCGAGTACGAAGAGGAGGTCCTCGGATAAGGCGAAGACGCGAACCACGGAAAATGAGAAAGGGTTGGGTTCCGGGTTTGTTTTCAGTTTAACAGCCCCCGACGCGGAATAAATTCCTTGGAAGGAAACCCTTTGGAGCCCGAAGCGTCACACGACGCCGCGACACAGAGAGAGAGAATCGTCCTCGGTGTCTTCATTACTTTAATGGAGTGCGAGTGTCGGCTTGGTGTCCCGGAACGGGGGTGTGGGAGGACCAGGAAAGGGAGGCTAAGAACCGTCGACTTCGAAGGATGCTATGAAATCGGGTGATAATAACCCCGCCGGCGAAACACCAGAAGGAACAGGAAGGGAACCAGCCAAGTGCTAATAGTCGAACAGCGACATTCGCAGAACGCTTCGAGCTGTTGCTTTTCTTCGCGGAGACTTAATCCGCGTCCTTGGCACAGGCTACCCGATAATGTAAGCTGATGAAATGAAACAACCCCGACATGACGCTGGGCCTATTTCAGCTTCTTCCCTTGATAAACACGGCAACTGTTTATTGTAGAGTGTAGTGTTAGATGTATATACACTTGTATTTTTACTACTTTAGGAAGTTTGCCCAAACACTGTCATATTTGACCTTGTTTATCAAACTTATCTTGGTGATCTTTTATCTTGGTGACGTTTTATCTTAGTGTTTATAGATGATCAAAATGGCTACTTTGTAAGGTTCATGTAAATTATTATTAATCTTAAATAAACAGAATAAACCAGAATTGTTATTGATCTCATGATGTGATCAACGTGGAAAACGAATGACTGAATTCACCAATTTTTTACGTACTCTGCACCACATCAAATCTACGTAAACCTTGGAGTACCATCATACTAAAAGTTCCAAATTTTATTTCCTGATTTTCTTTACTGCACATATAATTTTACTATCACTTTCTTCTAACATTTTATATCTTTGCAATCACATATTTCTGGACCTGAAAATAATGATACTTCAATGGCAACGTTTCAAAGTAGAGGAGCCGTCAGCAATCGTTTCACCCGAACAGAAATGGAAAACCGGAAAAAGCGGAAGAAGAGGAAGATCGATGGAAAGGAATTCAAACGACGTCGATGTTATATAGAAACGGAAATACATGAGCTTCCGGTCAATAGTTCGCACTCTGTCCGGAATACCAACGGGAATATCTGTCGGTGACATATTGCTGGCATCGTGGTTACGCCAGAAAGTAGAGTGAACTTCACCCTCTTCCTCAGACGTTCGTGTTTCTCTTACACCCGGGGTCTGCCATTTCACTGACAACCTCTTCTGCGAAAATCGTCTCCATTCGGATTCAAATGAGGCCTCGTTCACACCATGCCACGCGTCATATACCCCTTAGGCACTTGAAGTGGTTCGGCGCGCCGAAATCGTTGGATAGGGGGTGCAATTGCGATTCGTTGATATCTGACGCTTTATTGTTATCTACTCTCTCGTCGTTTCTACCGAACAGCTTTGTATTAAACACTCGTTTAAGGACTGATTCAGTTACCACCCCTTTCTTTGTCAATTTTACTTATTTTTGATCACTTTAGTTATTAATGTGTTATCGTTATTAACAAGATTCCAAATATCTAGATCTATGAACTTTTGGGTCCTCAACATCCTTGGACTGTTAAACCCCTAAATCTTCAAAGTGGATTTTAAAATTCTTAGACCACCAGATCTCTACATTTCCTAAATGTAGATTCTCAAATCTTAAATCTCAAGGACATGGAATGTAGGGTTCTCAAATATCTATTTTCCCAAATTCCTAGGTCCTTCAATACCAGACTCCTTGAAATACTTACATCTTCAAATAATTACATCCTCAAATTCTTAGGATAATTTTTCTGCATCCCTGAAAAATTTCTCTCACTAATCGAAACTCGAAGCTGCATAAACTAAAACCTGGACAATTATATCACTTTCTCGACTCCACAAATTGTAGTCGTGATTCTGAAATAAAAGGTGTAGCTCGAGAAAATCGAGTAGCACGCAGCTAAAAAAGGGAGCACGTGAAACTTAGTAATCGTATCGGTCATCCCGGTGGAAACCAGCCCGTAAATATCTGCTGATCCCCGCGGCTGCATCGCGGCGGAATCATGTCGTTTTAATCCGTTCTTTACGACGGAGCATCGTGCGAGAAACGAGCGAATCGGCGCGAAAGCATCGCGAGCGTAACAAGTGCATCGCGAGAAGAGTACGACGGGTATAAAAGCGAAGCTGTAGCAACCGAAACGAGCCAGGGCAATAATTAACGAAGGGTATTTTATTAAACGGAACGCGAGTCGCCGGATCGAGGCGTTTCGTCGCCGAGTAACGAAGACGAACGAACGACGGCAACGTCTGATTTCCGGGTTAATTAAGAGCATCGTAAAATGTTTCCAAGCCTGCCGCGTTACTCGTCCGGCCAATTATTGTCGTTTTTCTTTTTTTGCGCTCTCTCGTCTTTTCGTAACGACACCGTTGTCCTGCCTCGCTAATAAATATCTAACGCGGACTCCTTTCACGAGGCTATAAAACGCGTGGACACGGGCGCGGATAAGAGCGCTCGATGGACTCGACGGGCTGTTTTTGATTTTATTTTCGCGCTCGATCGGGGTACAGGTGTGACTATCGATTATTGTCGGTATGGCGGTTATTAAGGGTATGTATCGTTTATAGATATTTATGGATATGCATAGATAACGTCGTTGAGATGTGATGTTGAATAGAAAGTTAAGACGCTGGACTGCGATAGAATGAAATATTTTAATGAAAATTGTAAATTATTTATCGTGAATATAAATATAACAGTGTTTAATTTCTTATCGATATCTACGCATATGCTGGCACTGGTGTTCCGGATAATTAAGCTATCGATATGCAATATATGTAGATTATTCCATGTATACATAATAAACTTGAAGGTTGAGTAACTTAGCCGTTGTAAACTAAAAATTATGGAATTTGAGAAATGAAACTTGGAAATTGTGAAATTGGAAAACAAAAATTTGAACAAATTTCAAATCTTCAAAAAACTCCTGTATTCAGACATTTTAGTTACTCTTACAATCCATCGGAATTCGTTCGACATCCGTGGTATCCGCTTAAAACGCGGATATTACCACAGACTCAATTACCATCGAATCACGTGAAACTGGAGAACTGGATCGGGCGTAATAATGTCAGAATCGAATGCCAACGTAATCTCCATAGTTGACTGCGCCCGGCGTACAATGTGTACACTTGTAGAAACACGTGTGTGCACAATGTAAGAGAACGGGGACCACAAAGCAGCAATTTCCTCGACACGGACGAGAATAATCGCCCAAAGTGACCACGATCGATCGTGCGTAGCCAGTGGACGATGATCGCGTGCAGAGTCCAAGATCCGTGTCCTGATTCGTTCCTGTCTTCTGTTCTGTTAATTGCAACGATTTTATTCGTCGTGTATTGAAATCGAGTGAAAAAATAATTCTCCAAAATATGAATATTTAATATGATCATTCATATGGTATCTGGTTATTGTAACTTTGTAACGTGTTGTGTTAATGTAGGACACTCTAGAATTCTCTTAATTTTGCTTTGGACTCAGGACGATCCAAATCACACTATTTTGAAATTCCAAGTCCTTCTAGTTTGAAGTTCCAAGTCCCTCCTCTAGTTTGAAAGTTTCCAGTCCCTCTTCAAGTTTCAAGTTTCAAGTCCTTCATCAGATCTCAAGATTCATATCCCTCCACTACTCCCAAGTTCTATACCCATCTTCAAGTCCTAACTTCCACACCTTTCATCAAGTCTCAAGTTTCATATCCTTCCGTCTAGCACCAAGTTTCGAATCCCTCTTCAAGTTCCAAATTCCAAGTTTCATGACCTTCATCAGGTCTGAACACCCATATCTTTCAGCCACTTCCAAGTTCTAAGTTCATCTTCAAGTCCTAAGTTCCAAGTTCCAAGACTTTCATCAGGTGTCAAGATCCATATCCCTCCATGATACCCCAGGTTCTAAGTTCATCTTTAAGTCTTAAGTTTGAAGACCTTCACAGGTCTCAAGATCTTTCCACTGGACCCCAAGTTCTAAGTCCATCTTCAAGTCTTAAGTTCCAAATCTTTCATCAAGTTTCAAGCTGCATAACATTCCGTCTAGCACCAAGTTGCAACCTCATCAAGTCTAAAAATTCAAGTCCCAAGTTGTAAGTCCTTCCTCCAGTCCTTTAGTTTCAAGTAAAGAAAAATTAGTCTGTGAGTGTGTTTGTGATTGCTTCACGATTCAGGTTGTTTCCATCGAGCTCATGAACACAAAAGTGAAGCGATGAAGCGTAGTGCTACATTTCGTTGAACTGACTGCCAGTCGGATCGGCGTTGATCGATCCGACGGATGACGTGTTTCCAGCTCCTCCAGCCGGAAGCACCATCCATTAGAGCAGGCGTGTTTAATCAGAACTCTAAAGTTTCTCGCCGCCACTCTCCGGTCAGCGTAATTGGTCGTTCGTCGAGCGAGTATTTGCGTGCCGCTTTTGACTAAACTCGTGGAAATAAAGAAGAGAAAAAGGAAGAGAGGCAGATAGAAAGACGGAGGTAAGTAAGACGAAGGGGCAAGGATTGTATCGCCCTCGCTGGTGAAAAAAAATGAAGAGAGAGAGAGAGAAAGACTCAAGGGGTTGCGCACAGAGTAAACATGTCAAGCACAGTGCCGCCCATTAATTAGAACCCTCCCCTGCTCTCCCTCTTATCCTCTGGCCTCTTCACCGAGGAAAGAAAGAGGCCGAGGGACGACTCGATTCAGTCGCAGAGGGAAACAGAAGAGAGCCATATACCAATCTTGTTGCCAACTTTGCCAGTGTTTCGCAAAGACCAAATCTATCAGCCATTCTAACGACACTCAATGACTTCTGTTCTACAGAGTATTTTAGACTGTTCGATTAATCACGCCACTTCTTTTCATCGCTTTACACTTGGGAAACTTTGAAAGGTTCGCGATTAAATTAGGAGTGGTTTGGTACACGCGATTGTGTACGCTTTTCCATTTATTTGGATACTTTTTAGTTTGATCGATAGGCACTTAAGTTACTGCACATAGACTATTTCACACTGATATTTTTTAGAGACACGTAAATGTAGAATATTTGTTGTGGAACAAAATACCTTACTGAACGGTTAGCGGTTGCTTAGCGAGCGGACCGGTAATGGGCGGTCAGTTAGTGAGCGGCCCGGTAGTGAGCGGGTTACTAGCGAGCTATTATAAAACTATTCCACTAATTCTACTATAAAACTACACTGTTATGTTACTATCTTACTGTCTCGCAATCTTATTAATATTTTCCGCTCACTATCTCTGTTCTATCTAAGCTTATATTTTTCCACTATTTTATTACACCATTTAAATAAACATGTTTTTGAAGTTGTAACATATAACTGCACTTGTATCGAGTCGATCAGATACCCGTTAACCGATAGATTCCGATAAATCTCCTTTTGTTCTATTTTGAAACACGTTACGCACAGGTATTCAACCTGGTACATTACATAAACACGCAGTTACCTCCGGATCGGTTTCTCGAGGTAAAATGCACTTGTAATCTGCAGCAACGACGCTGAAATTATCCATCACGTCTTGCGTAAATGTTTCAGCTTCCATCATCCTCTTGCGCGATTAAATTATCGAATAAATCAGCATAATATACAGAAGACTGTATTTAACCACATTCAGTACACGCGTTTCCCACAGGCAACAGTAAATTGCGCTGATCGCGCAATTTTACAGACATCGACATTCGTTGTCGATCGCTCTTTTGCACCGGATATATCTTTCTTGTTCGTGATTAGCAATCGTTCGTATCGCGTTACTTTTCTTGTTCACCTCGTGTCTCGCCCGAGACTGCGTTGTACGCATGCAAATACACGCAGAACACGTGTATCGACCGAAGGCTACGGTCGAAGGCAAATAACCAACGGCTCAAAGTGCAGATAATTGATTACGTCGAAACGGAGCCGTAGATCCTAATGTTTAATCGTGAGTGCCACTCGTGGTGCGCCAAGCAATATTTGATCGTTGATATAGCAGGTTATGTTGACATTAAGACGCGCTCGCTAGAGTTTATCCAGAAGTTCTGGATAACGATGGGGTGATCCCTGTGTGACGGAGTACATAGTCTAATTTCGTTCAGATATTTCAGGCAAACTTGTAAGACAGTAGAGTTTATCTTTACAAAAAATTACGATGAAACTTGTGATGAACGAAGATCCATGTTTGAGAATTTTAATAAAATGAATTTAAGCAAGTGTCTTTGTAAGTACCATTTAATCACTCTGTCCATCAAAGAACGATCACTCCTAAAGGGTCAAAATCCTAAAGGGTAGTTCTTCGATCCGTAATTACGCCTTTAACTGCGAAATAATAGATTTGATTACATCCATTCCCGAAATTGATTTTTAATTATCCCGAGGGAACTATTCATCATCGTTCGTTCTTAACCCGGTCGATTAATGATCCAGCCAAGATCCTGTTCCATATTTATTCCGACCCTTGGCGGGTTGCGCGACCCGGGTTGCCTCGTCGAGCAATAAATAAATTTCGTCACGCGATGCCTACAACTCTTCGTCGGCCAGGAGGACTCACTCCAGCTATTTCGCGGATCGGCACCGACCGGGCCACCCTCTTCGTGTACGACCCACCCCTAATCCACCCTTGCACCCACACGCTGTTGCGGAGCGTCCGACTGTAAATCAATTCGGCGCATCGGAGGTATTTCAGTTAAATGACACATGAGTGCCCCGTGGAAGGGTCTACTGTTTTTTCTCTTCTTTTCTCCGCCATGTCCCTCTTCTCGCCTTTATCTCTTTTTTATTCACTGTCTCTTCTTCTTCCCTGTTGGTCATACAACGGCAGCACGATTCTATACGGTTCGGGTATAGAATTGAATGCGACCCATTGTTCGGCGCAGTCTGACCGTACGATATTGCGAGAGGAAGAGGTCGAAGAGGGAACGACACGGAGGGAAGATAGGGAGGATCGAATAGGGTGAAGAGGAATAAGTGAGGAGGGCGCCAAGTCTCCCGAATGAAACGAGTGGAACGGGGGCGAGTTATGTACCGCGTCCACCCTTGGCCAATGGGCGCGTTAAATTATGCCCTGTCTCGACTGGGACGCTGCATCCAGACTCCCAAATACCCAGTTCCTTGTGTACTCCGGTGCAATGGAGGCTTCCTTGGATAAGAAGGAATCGGGAAACTCAGTTTTTAAATCGCAACATTTTCTTGTTCTCAGATTTACGGTTTTCAAATTTCCAATTACTCAAAGTCTAGAATTGATGTTAACTTCTACATTGCCTAGTCTGCAAGGTCCGAAATTTTTGAATTCCAGATCTAAATTCCCTTGCTGTCACAGATCTTCAAAGACCCTAATCCTCAAAGTACCGAATCCTCAAAGTTTCAAATCCTCAAAGACCCAAATCTTCAAAGCAGTAAAAAAGTCTTAAACCTTTAAAGTTCCAAGTCCACAAAGTCCTAAATCTCACAGTCGTAAATTCTTAAAGCCCCAAGTCCTCAAAGTTTCAAATACCCTGAATCTTAAATTCTCAAACCCCCAATTTCCTATATTCCCAACTTCCTAAATATCTAAATTTGTAAGTATCCAAATTTTCAAATCAGAGATCTCCAAATTCCACATCGCCAAATCTCCAGTCCCCCAAATCCACATTCTAAATCTTAACCTCCAACGCGGAAGATCCCAAGTGCCAAGTACAAGAGGTATGAGGTGATCAGCCGAATATTAATCATGCAAATCACGAGATAATTATCTCGCCAGTGCATTGACGCTTTTCGAAATATAAATGGCAAGCGAAAACGAGATGTTCAGCACCCAGGGGCAACATAATTACCGCGCGGTGTAATAAATTATCCAACGCGTGACTCTGTTTCGGTCTGTCCTCGGGCATGTGCGAACAGTTATAATTGACCGATATTATCTCTACATTCGTCGGTAGACGTGTTATTATGACAATTATGATTCACAACCGTTTAAATCCAACCTTACGACAAACAAAAAACTGCTCTCCATAAATCCTTTCTGAAAGTTACGTTATAAGCTATACTAGAAAGTAATAAAACGTAATTGATGCAATAATCACATCGATCGATCAACGAACAATTTATCGGATTTCTTCGGGTATTTTCACGACCTTCAGGTCCCTTTATCCTACGGGAATTCCTGTTCGTGTCCGGTAACGAGACAGGAACAGGAAGAGGAGCGAGTTTTATAGTCGAAGATCCGCGTTAAAAGCGAAAAGACAGCATCATGGAAGGAGCGGTTAGTCCGAGAGGGGAGGGTTGCGAAATAAGGGAACAGCGGGATTCAGGAATCGCGTAATGAGACTCTCAAAATATAGCTAACGACGATTGTCGAGGGTCAGTCTACCGTGCTTTAACCGTAACTGTCTATTTTTATTATTTTCCCTTCGTCCTCTTTCCACCCTTGTTCCAGAGGGGGTAGCTCCGGCTGCTATTCCTTTATCCTCGACCGCCTCGACGCGTCGCGGCGTCGGGGAATAGCCCGACGATAAATTTAAGACGCTTACTGCTTTTCGATGCCGGAGAAACGAAGTCCTTCGGGACCGTCGTCGATGAACCCCTCCAAATAAGTCTCTTCGATTTCGCGCCCCGAAATGTGACGTTACATTTCGTTTCTTTTCTTCGATAAGCACGTGGAAATTTAGTGTCCATATGTATCATCTTATTTTATGTTTCTCCCAGTAAGTTCAGAGGGTAAGTGGGGTAGTGATTTTTCATCTCTTTTCAAAACTATCATTGATTTTTTCAAAAACTATTGGTACATCATTTTACCGACATATAAAGAAAAATATTTAGCAAATTGAATAGATATGGAATTCTAAGAGGGTGAGATTCAAATGACAGACAAATACATCCATCTAATCTAAACCGACTGGGTGAATTTAACCTAACATAATTTAATTTAATGATTCAAACTGTCATAGCTCAAATAAAAGACACAACTCTTCCGCAAAAATAAGTTTGAAAATTTTTAATGTAATCTTCATGAAACCTCTTGTGCATTGGATCTAGTCAGATTTTCTCTGCATCCAGAAATAACCACCCTGTATGATTTCGTGCATACGCACAGCGTATCAGTTACGAAGAAAATTGATCAAACGATTCACAACAGCAAACGATACAGTATAAGTTTCCGTTGTTTTCAATAATGCGAACAGCGAGAGTACGCTTTGTTCCCAGATCTTGCGTTCAGACGACAACGATCGTTACAATGGGAACACGATGCTTTTCAGAGGGGGTGGATTTCTCTCGGTTCTTTCAGGCTGCAATCTCGTCGTATCTGTGCAATTTCGTCGGGATGAGACAGGGAGACAATGAGAGGAAACGGACAACGGGGACGAATCGTTATAGTTAGAAATTCCGTCTAATAAAACGCGCGTTTCCCGGCGTCGATATCCTGTCTCATCGTGACGCGGAAATAACAAACAGATGTCAAAAAAAAAAAGAACGAGGGAAAACGGGGGCTGCGTTATCGGGCGAAACGATGCCAACAAGTTTGTCCCGGATACTACATTTTCGATATCAATCACGTACGAACAACGTGTACGAGCGAGGACCATCGGCGAATTTTATTTGAAGCGAACCGTTTGCGCGAACTACGGAGCCTGGCCATTTTTTAAAAAGCGTCGACCACCGCTTTTTTCCTCTATTTTTTTTTTTTCGCCGGCAACCTCCTCCCCGTTCATTTTTCCTAGCTCGCTAACACTCGGATAAAATCCGATTCGTCGACGCACCGACGGAGAAACGGCATCAAAAACGTATCGTTTCACGCGCGAACATTTTTCATACCGTTTGCTGGGGGATATTGAGGGAAACAAAACATGCGAATGTATATTGAATTATTTTGGAGTCAGAAATTTTTCTCGTGTATATTCTTGACAAATATGAGGTGGTAACAGTGACAGAAAATAGAAAGAAAAAAAATTGTTACTTTTATCGGATTCGGACTGGCAACCGTAAGATTTGTAGGCAGATCTTATCACTAGAGCTGGTGCATCTTGAAGACAATGGTTAAGTAACTTAATAATTAGTTCCGTATAAAGCCTAATATTCAAATAATTCATAAACCAAGGCCCATTCTGAAGAACCCCTCGAGGGTTTTGTGACATCACATGCATATGTCAGCTTCAATATACTGTCATTTCAAAATCGACTTCTATACTCGTCCTTAAATCTTGTTATACTCAACCCTGTATAATTTCTGGTATCTAAAGCGTCTCTTAGCTTCACCAAAGCGAAAGGGCTTCAAAACTGTTCTACCAACCAAAGTTTTCTATCAACTCCATGGCACCTATCGGATCGGTCGCCGATGCAGTTCGAACGCTTCCAACATCGCACACCTTTCAGCGCCGGTATAATCTGCGTGTAAACGCCGTCAGAGAGGGTGGCAGGTATAAAGGTAGACTACATTGTAAATTCTGTATAGAGCGCGGGGCGATAGATTGCAAAAAACGAAATGAAAGGTGGAGAGTGCAGAGATAACCGGTAGCAAAGGGAAACAAGGGGGCGTACACAATAGAAAGCGATCGACAGAGAGAAAGAAAGCGAATAGGGCGAAAGAGAGAAGGGTAGAATCGAATTCAGGGTGGCAGTTTCGTACGTAAAACAAGCGAAATGGTTTTGACATGAAGTGCAGGCCACCGACGGAGGCGGGAGGGGTAGCTGGGGCAGCACCATTCCATAATCCATTGTGTCCAGTGCCAATTAAACGGTGCTGCCATGCGTATGGTCAGGAACTAACCGGCCGTTCTCAACACGGTCACGGACCTTCGCTCACGCACGCTCACGCACACGAGCGTGTGCGAGCGTAAGAGGAGCGCAGATAGCTGCAGGAGGAGGCGAAACCAGAGGTAGAGGACCACCGCTGATTGGGGAGCATCTGGACCTCTGGACGTACCGGCAATTACCGGACCGGGTTACCTATAACTGTACACCCCTACGTACACGCACACACCCTGCCCGGTTGCGGGCATCGTCTGTGAATGGTGCACAGGCTGTTTCATAAAATGCTCCGTTCCGATATATTGTTTACTCTCAGGGTTGATGGACCTTGTGCTACAATTTTCGTGCTAAATCGGGGTGGTGCGTTTTGTTGCAGAGGGTCAATTGTATCTCGGGTATCTACAGTACCTTGCTACTAGAGGTTGCTTAGGCACCAATTAAAGAAAATCACTAGTGAATTAAACTAATGTTCTAGGTTATATTAGAGATTCATTACCAGTCTAATCACTCGTTGGAACAACCTGTACCTGACGTTAGCAGACGCAGGTAATTCGGTGGCCGTGAAAGCGGGCTCATGCGGTGCGTTATAATCACGATGGGTCGTCAGTCGTGCGCACCGGATCAGTTGAAGTCCGTTGATTGGTCTGTGCCACTTGATCCAAGTTAGACCATCTAAATTCCCCACGATCGGCTTTTCTGATATCTCCCCGGGTATCGTGGTTTCTCTTATTTCACCGCCGTGCAATTCCTTTCTATTTCACCGCCGTCAGAGATCTGATTGTCTCCGGTTTGTTTGCCCCGATCGAATTGGAAGCTCCTCGTAATATCGTTCCTTGGATCCGAATTAAAATTCGTTCTGTTTCCGTTTTCGCTCCAACGTTAAATTCCCGTTCGGGTATCCGCGCTTGGAATAAAAGGAACGAGTTCGCTCGGATGTTTGTTCTCGAGCGGAGACGAGCGTTAAAAAGCGCTCGGGAGATTGCGGGAAAATTGGGAATTTTCGATCGGAGGGTGAGTGTTGGCGGAACAAAGGTGGAACATAGTTGTATAGCGCTGCGAATTTATTTTCTGCACCGGTTGTTCTATAACGTATAGCAGAGAGGACGCGGAGAGACAATAAACGAGGATCATACGTGGTCGTATCAAATTATGAAATTTGAAATTTTACATAATTATAGATGGAAATAAACTTGCATACCAGTGACTAAGCATTATTCTGAATGAATTTGTTTTAACACAGGCTTTCATATGACGTTAAAAAATATATAGTAATATAAAATATAAGATTTTACCTAAAAAAATTTATCGTGAATTTTCAGAAGGTAATATAAATATAAAAAGTTGATACATGTGATCGTTAGTAAAATGTACATTTTATCAGCAGAACGCCCTGTATGATCTTCCATTTTTACTGTAAGTGAGAAAAACGGTGGTGTATATAATCGGGGACAAACTGTAAGGGACAATTACGGAAAGTAGTGACATTAAACGTTGGAACGTTGGCATCGAACGGTTGGTAGGCATTCGTCATCGTTCCCCGTCGAAAATGCATCGGGAGATGCGTGGAGGAGATAGCGCAGGTTCGAGCTCGTGTTCTTCGAGAGCTCGTTTTCGCGCTGACACACGATTGCTCCATTCATCGTGGCGAACGTATTACGGTAAGGTTCGCGAGCACAGCGGGTCGCACGATGCAGATATAATCGCGATATCTGTGTTTGTTAATGTAAATCCGACTCGCTACTGGCATTTATAACGCGAGTCGACCGATTGCAACGCGACTCGTTGTCTACCACGCGCTACGGCCACCTCGATACTTCCCTTCTAATTGTTTACGATCGTGTTCGCGTACGATGCTGGTAAGTAGACGTCCCGATGCTTTTAGGGTGCTGATGCTTCTTTTTTGTTTATCTTACTACGATAAACGAATCGCTGTGGGAAAGCGAACGCAATCGCGTCGACTTACGACCGGCTGAGGTATCGTTATGGGATTCGGGAATACGCGAAGGTTACTCGATACAATCCTTTAATCGGCTCACTCGAGAACCTAATGTCGATCGTATTTCATCGACGGGTCGCATGCACGTACGCGAAATTAAATTCGCTGGATTTATCGCCCGCGATCGATCGCGATATTAAGTTTTTATGCGATTCTCATCTTAAAAAAGTGAGACGAGGTTATGTAGATTGCGTTCTACTGCGAAGATGGGGATGTAGGGATATTAGGGCATAAGGATATTGGGATATAGGGATATAGAGGAATAGGGGTACAAGGGTATAGGGGTATAGGGATATAGGGGTGTAGAGATATTGGGATATATTGGTATAGGGATGTAGGGATATTGGGAGGTGGAGATATAGGAATGTAGTGATATAGGTATATAGGTGTATAGGCATGTAGAGGTATGGGTATATAGGGGTATAGGGATGTAAGGGTATAGTGATGTGGAGGATAGGGATGTAGAGATATAGAGATGTAGGGGTATAGGGATGTAGGGTTACAAGAATGTGGAGATATAGGTATACAATAGGGGTATAGGGATGAAGGGGCATAGAGATGTAGGGGTATAGGGATGTAGAGGATAGGAAATATAGGGGCATAGGGATGTAGGGGTATAAGGATGCAGGGGTATAGGGGTACATATAGGGATATAGGGCTACAGGGATGTAGGGGTATGGAGATATAAAAGGATCTAAGGATATACCGATGTGAGGGGTGCAGAGGTGACTATAACATTGAGGGATTCAAGGATATTTAGATGTAGAGTTATACAGATGTAAAAATATAAGTTATAAAAATATGTACAGGAATGTAGATACATGGGTATATGATATAAAAGTAAGTGCAAATTACAATTGGATCTGAATTAAAAATTGAAGCATATTAAAAATTCCAGTAAAACTGCTAAAGTACGAGTGCGTCACGAGGTCTAATATTACTATTATCGATCGCAGATTATCATCATAAATTTTAAATTATTAGTACCATCTATATCTTATTCAAATGCTATACATCTAAAATCTAATATCTGAAATTACTATTTCAAAACGTAGATAATGAGTGCTCAGTGATATAATAAATTGTAAGATCAGTGTAACAGCAATACGGGCGAAGGAAGATTAACCAGGATTAATCGAGCGTTGAAATCGACGGAAGGTAGAGAAGCGAGTACAACTATCGCGACCAAAAGCGACCCTTCCACGTGGACACGTGTTCGACCACGTGTGTCCCGATCCACGGTCGTTACTTGTACCTTCTCGCGTTCATCGTTCTTTTTCTTCAACCCTACTGAGTCACTCGCTCGTAGCTCGCCTCTTTTTACTCTCCGGCTACGAGCTCGCCTCTTTTTCCAGCTTGCGTGCATCTCGTACATATGTATGTTGTATGCGTGAACACGTTCTGCTGGTCGTTTTGCTACCCGCGAGAAAGGGGCTTTTATTATTTTATTAGGAAACGGGTTTGTCCGTGCTCCGCGGAGCACGTTAGATTGGAAATTCGTATTGCATGGCGGTGTCGAGAAACTTCTTGTATCGACTCTTTTATTTCGTTGAATTTCATGTTTTATCGTTAGCGGTACTACACGGACGAACTATTAAGTTGTCACGTATCAAATATCATTATAGTGCTTTTTCGAACATAGAATATCCGACATTTATTTCAGAAAAGTATTGCAAAACGACAACGGTGGTTTATCAATTTGATTGAACTCTGAAACTATAACAAGTTCATTATCAAGGATCATTAATAAGGTCTTTGTTAGAACAAATAATTAAACATGACTTGGAGGTATAAATGTGAAGTACAGCTACATATGTGAGGTATATTACATGTACTTACATATGACTATGTCTTTTATACGATGTTTATATAATTATAATTTAATTTTTATATATTTACATATAATATGACTATGTCTTGTATACGTCTCACATACGATTATATACATTCATACTCATATGTATACATTCATACTTACATATGACCATATTTTATACACGATGCTTCAAAATATGTACACAGTCCAGAAGTCAAGGATTCATGATATAATAAATACAAGGAGTACTGAATTACTAAAGAACCATTTTACTGAAGAATTTAGTACCAAGAATAAAATGAAACATTTACACAGTAATTTTGACCGAAACAATTTTCCAACCAAAATTATTTGTTTCTGACAGTGTAATATTTGCTATAATAAAAATCTTTAGCGAAGAAGGTTCAGAAAATAATTAAATAGTTCAGATAAGTGTATGTTCTGGATAAGATCCTCTTAAGTTGTCAATCCGTGAGCAACATACGACGTGTTAAGCTTCGGCAGGCTTGTATCGTTGGATTACGAGTGGCAAGTTCGCGTGATTTTCAAAGAATATTTTCGAAATCGCGTTGAAACGAGTTATTTACTTGACGGAACCGGGTATCGACACGCGATCGCGACAATTGAGCCAGATATCAGCAAATAGATACGAACGACACCCGATCGACGCAATAAGACGATCGACCGCTTCGCTATTTACGAGCACACGGGGGCCGCATAAATTCATTTATCCAGAAGTTATCGATAATGGTCGATAGCAATCGAGAGATTTACGACGTCCAGACCCTTCGCTTTTGCCATTCTCTCTTCGGATAGTTCCGTATACGTAATAGTACATATATCCCGTTATCCCTCTAATTCTTACTTTCCTCCCCTTTTTTCCTCTCGTATTATTATCTTCTGGCTGACCGCAGTATCAAGATGGACGATAATTCCTCACGCTTGGCGAAGAAAACGATTAACGGCTCCTGTAATTGTTTCCGTGCCTCCATCCCAACATAACCTCACTCTCGCAACCTGAATTGGTGGAAACTTTTATCGGTTTTTTACTCATTTTTGGGGGCTTTGATCGGTTAGTGAATTTGGGATTTATAAATGTTGTAGTTTTTGAATTTTCTAATATCTACGTTTTTAATTCGTCATAGCAAAATTTCGACATTGTTAAATTTCTGCGAGATGAAATTTCCTAAATTCCCAAGTGTAAATTCCCAAGATCGAATCTTGTATAGTTAAATAATTACATTCATCAAATTCTAAATTTCCAAATTAATAAATTCCCATATCTCTATGTTAGTGAATCCCTACGAGTTCAAATTCCTAAATTTCCACATTCACAAATTCCCATATTCCTATATTGCCAAATCCCTAGATCTCCAAATCTGGAATTGCCAAATCCCTAAATTTCCATATTTCTACATTGCCAAATCTCTAGATCTCCAAATCTCTAAATTTTCCAATACCTAAATTTCCATATCTCTACATTGCCAAATCCATAAATCTCCAAATCCCTAAATTGCCAAATCCCTAAATCTCCAAATCTCTAAATTTCCCAGTACCTAAATCTCCAAATCTCTAAATTGCCAAATTCCTAAATGTCCAAATCTCTAAATTACCAAATCCCTAAATCTCCAAATCTCTAAATTTCCCAATACCTAAATTTCCACATCCTTACATTACCAAATCCCTATATCCCTAAATCTCCAAATTCCCAAAATCTCCAAATCTTCAAATTCCCGAATTCCCAACATCCCATCTCCCTAAATTCCCAAATTTCCAAATCTCCCGCCCTCCACATCCCCACATCCATTAATTCAAAGTTGCATAAATCCAGGTTAACGAATGTAACCGGAGCCCATTTCGAATTAGGCTTACACTGTCAAGATTTCCTCGTTAAATACATTTTAACGAGCCTAATGGAACTTTAATCCCCGCGCCGAAGAAAACTTCACGAGGCTCGTAACGTCAGGGTTGCCCTAAGTCTAAGAACGCGCAGCAAAGTTTCGCGCAAACTTCCCTCTGGTAACTAGCGGTTAACCAATGGACGGCTGTCTACTAGTTACATCGTGCAGTCGGTTAAAGCCAGCCGAGCTTCGGCGACAACTTAAATCGTTAGATCGGATTACCCGTTTTCTTCTCTTTCCCTCTTGGTTCGCGGCATCGCGAGCTAACATCGCCAATTTATCAGACTTTGCCTCGACAATCGACGTTGCTCAAACAATTATAACTCGAGTAATTGCGAACTTTCGCGAAAGTCGCGGGAAAAACGCGGACATCCAAGTTTTCGAGGGACGGTGATGTAATAAAATTCTGTTTTCGTTCGGACATCGTTAATTGCTGAATCTATCGAGTTGATCGCGATTTTATTGGGTTGCTGCGAAGTTTCTGGTTTTATGGTTCATATTGGGCTATTTTTGTATTTCAGTATTTCAGTATTTTAGTATTGTACTATTGCACAATTTCACTATTTCACTATTTCCTTACTTATCACGTTACTATTGTAATATTTCTCTCCTCCACTATACTACTACTATGTTACGTCACTGTACCATGATGTTATTATCCTATTTTACTATTTTATTATGCTGCTACTATAGTTCTGTTATATACATACCTATACTGACTGTTAACACTCAATTTTCACTAGTAATAACACGATAATATTATTGTTATCCACTTATGATTTGTCTGATTATACACATCCATATCCACTGCGCTAACTTGTTGAAGGTACCCAATGCACACTTCGTTATTATTTATTGTGCTACAAAGAACCTTACAGTTTTTGGTACTCATAGCTATATACCAATCATTTGTGCAAATATCTTGCCCAATTTTAGTGACCTTTAAATGTGGACCTTAAAATGTGACCTTATAATGAAGATCATCCTAAACATCTTTCTTCTATAAATATGACCTTGACCACCATATTTATAAAAATTGATAAAGAAATCTCTCCCATAAGCATCTAGCAATTACATCAATTTTAAAATGATAATTATCAAAATAAAAGGATCGAATTCATGATTACATGTCTAACAGTCCACCTCCACTTCCACAGTTAACGTGTCAAGCTTCTCAAACAATGCCCCGTTCTCGTTTGTTTAACTTACAACGTATCGCGTTACTCCGCGAGATAGCCCCACTGTGTCCGTCCCTGATGCAGAGAAGCTCAGAGAGAGAGAGAGGGAGAGGGAGAGAGAGAGAACGAGGGAGAGGGAGAGAGAGAGTGTGGAGAGAGTGGCGGGGTAAGGTCAGTGCCGTGGACATAATATGGTTAGTGACCGCGTGACGTCACGTTGCACCACGTGACCGCGATAAAACAAGCTGGTCGGCAGGGGGGATGGGTGGGACGTGCTGGGGGGCAGATCGCGAAGGGTGCTGACCGATCCGGGGCAGGGCAGCGGGGCAAAGGGGCTGCGCGTAGTACTACGTCTCGTACTACACGTGCGTGCGTGTGTAAGACGATAACGAGGATACGTGCATTGGCTCATGGCGCGCGTTAGAGCGAGCAGGATGCATAAAGAGAGAATGAGGGAACGAGAGAGGGCAAGAGACGGAGATAACCGATGCACGAGGCGCAATAAGAGAGCACGATTAGAGACGACTTTACTCGCCGATCGGGAACGCGGACCTTGGCTCTCCAGATCGGTTTGGTCGATGAATTCGAAACGGACGAGATATTTCGACAGGCTTTGGATCTTTTACTTTTGGATCTTCTGGAACCTTTTGATACTTCAGGGTGGGCTTTTTGATCCTGATGCGATTAACACGCGATACGAATTTCTGGATGGTTGATTTTTCGTGTGATATAGGAAGAATAATGTTTTCCACGCTTTTTATTTGTTTTTAGTAGACTATTTTATCCCTCAATTAAGTTGTTTCTTCACTTTTGTGATCCAACACACTTTAGTCCTGATGTAATTACGATACAAATTTCTAGATGTTTCATGTAATATACGGAGAACTATGTTTTTTATGCTTTATATTCGCTGTCAGAGGGTTATTTCATCTCTAAGCATGTCTTTTCATTTTTTAGTGATCCAACCTTCCAATCTTCGACCTTCCTATAGTAACTTTTTTGTAATATACCTTTTACTGTATAGACCTAACCTATACTTGAGTACATGATTGTAAAGTGTTCTCTCTTCATTATATGAGCGTAAAGTAGATCTAATCCTACATTCTATCGTTTTATGCTATTAATCCTATTATTCTTCTTTGTATTAAGATTCTGACGCAAAGGTTAGGTCACATTAAGCTTCTATAAATAAGAATCCTCTGATTTGCAACAAGTGTACTTTATCCTGTTCTATTAGATTAGGTTAGGTTGCTATAGATTAGACTAAGTTAAGTTACATTAAATTAGTGACCTAACCTTCCACACTAATTTGACCATAGTCTGCTAAAGTATAGAGTTCTAACCTATATTACGTAGGTCTAAATTACTACGCTAAACTAACTTCATTATATTCTGCTAGTTTGAATTAAGATTCTGATTGAAAGGTTAGATCATATACTTTTATAACTAACATTTTTGCAAGTTAGTATATTAGCCAAAATTAGGTAAAGTTAGGTTAGGTTACGTGAATTATTTAGATCGTTTTAGCTTCATTTAGGTTAGGTCTAAGTTGGACTAAATTATATTAGGTTAGATTAGATTAAATTTGGTTAGTATACATTAAGTGTAATTAGATTAAGTTAGATTAAATTTGACTCGTTCAAATGAGGTTAGATTATGTTAGGACATGTCTCATCTCAAATTTTTGTAAGAATAATATAATTCAAAAATATCTTTCTACATTCCCCTAGATATTAACAGAATTGAAATCAATAAGTAAAAAAGAATGATAACACAATATATTTAATTAATAATACTATTCTTATTTTTCCCTTAGAATATTGAAAATAATTTCTACGTCTCATTCGAAATAACGAGTAACATAAAAATAACACGATCAGATAAAGCAGTTAAATAATATCACGAAACAAATTATATAACCTCGTTCTCGGATCGCGGTTTTACAACTTCTAACAAGATTATATCTTTCGAAATCCGCCATAAAATCGCGTAACGTTTCTCGTTACATTATCAATAACAACATCAAATATTGAATAATCTCGAATGCTTTATTACACATACAATTTATATATCGCGTAAATCATATTAGAAGGACATTAATCGATCGGGCAGAATATCGCATAACAATGAATTATAATTCCCTCCCCCCCAGATCATCGCCGACATTTAATGGACAACGTACAGTCCCCGATAAAACACTCGGAACGTTACGTAACATTATTATTTCCCTTTTTCTAACTGGTTTTACAGCATCGCTATATAACGCGTTATGTCATGTACCAACAGACGCAGGCTTAATACTTTGATCACCGTAACGCATTTTACGGGCAAGATAAAAGTATGCAGTTTATTAGTATGCAAATACGAATTGAATGGAGTGTTATTAAAATGAATTGATATACAGCGCGTAAAGTTGGGGTTTATTCGTTTGCCCGCTTCCTTGATGGCCCTCGTATTCTTAAATCCATTTATACGCGCCGTTTGAGCCACAACGAAAAACGACGAATTCGTTTCGGTGTGGTAATTCCTAGAAACGCGGCAAAGGTTAATCCCGCAAAAAACATACACCGTGTACCACCGTTAGCTTTCGAGCACAGGGTGAGTTGTCCGGCATAGAATATCCTCCAGCCGGTCGTTAACGCGTAGAATAATTTACTCTTTCCCGTGCGTGCGCAATAATTGCGCCGACGACCAGTGCACGTGTTACGTAAACACGCCATGTTATTTCGTGTAATTTCACTTGCCCGTATAAATAACTGTGCACCGTGAAATACTAGCCGACAAATCGCTCCAGAAAATCACTTCTTCGATTTCCACAAATATATCGGGATAATATTCAATTCGATGCGATTCGAGTACGCGTCTTGCAATTCGACGCGATTTAATTGCGTGTCGTGCAACTTGATGCGGGTTTGATTCGATTTGGTCCAAAATGAGATTCAATTCTGCGTGGTCCAAATTGACGTGGTTTAATTGTACTTGGTCCAAGGTGATTCAATTCTAGTTGGTCCAATTTCAAAATCCCTAGATTTTGTAGTCGCTGAATTTTTAAATCCCTTGTTTATATAGTTAATAATTATATTTATATTATATTTATAATTATATAATTATATATTTGTAATAATTATAATTATATAGTTAATAACAATAGTTGAATTTCAATTCCCTAGATTCCTAAATCCTCAGATTCTCAAATCCCTAGATTTTTAAATGCCTGAGTTCTAAAATTGCTAAATTGTCATATCTCTGAGTTACCTAACTTAAAAATTCTCAAATTTCTAGAGTTTCAGGTCCCTAGATTTCTAAATCTCTAGATTCCTAAATCCTCAGATTCTCAAATCCCTAGATTTTTAAATCTGTAAATTTCCGAATTCCTATATCCCCAAATCCCTAAATTACCTAGTGTCCTACTTCCATAGTTCTAAATTCTCCCTATAACCAAATTCTTAAATTCCTGAATTTGTAAATTTTCAGATCCCTAAATTCTCAAATTTCTATATTTCCAAGTCCCTAAATTCTTAAGCTACTTTGTCCCCATATGTTTAAATAACCATATCCCTAAATTCCAAAGTTACAAAATTCCTAGATTCCTGGATTCCTAAATTCCTAGCTTGTTAGGTTCTTAGGTTCCTAAGTCCCTAGGTTCCTAGATTCCTAGATTTCTATATTTTTAAATCCCTAGATCCTTAAATTCCTACATTCAAAAATCCCTAGATTCCCAAATCTCCACATTTTTCAACCCTTACGTTCTCAACTTCCTACATTAAAAAATCCCTAGATTCCTAAATCTTCACATTCGCCAATTCCCAGATTTCTAAATTTCCAAATTCTAAAATCCCTAGATTTCCATATCTCTACATTCTCAAGACTCTAAATTCTTAAACTACTTTATTTTCATACCCTTAAATAACCAAATCCCTAGATTTCCAAATTACTGAGTCTCCAAATCAGTAATTGACCAAATTTTTACAGTTTCAAATCCCTAGATTTCTAAATTCTTAAATTTCCAAATCCCTCACACTACAACATTATCAAGTTCCGTTTCCAAATCCCTACATTCCCTAATTCCTACATTTTCATATTCTTAGATTTGTGAATCCCTCAAATTGCAAAATTCCCAAATCCCTACATTCCCAAATTCCTACATTTTCATATTCTTAGATTTGTGAATCCCTCAAATTGCAAAATTCCCAAATCCCTACATTCCCATATTCCTACATTTTCATATTCTTAGATCTCTGAATCCCTCAAATTGCAAAATTCCCAAATCCCTACATTTCCAAATTCCTACATTTTAATATTCTTAGATCTCTGAATCCCTCAAATTGCAAAATTCCCAAATCCCTACATTCCCATATTCCTACATTTTCATATTCTTAGATCTCTGAATCCCTCAAATTGCAAAATTCCCAAATCCCTACATTCTCATATTCCTACATTTTCATATTCTTAGATTTGTGAATCCCTCAAATTGCAAAATTCCCAAATCCCTACATTCCCATATTCCTACATTTTCATATTCTTAGATCTCTGAATCCCTCAAATTGCAAAATTCCCAAATCCCTACATTTCCAAATTCCTACATTTTAATATTCTTAGATCTCTGAATCCCTCAAATTGCAAAATTCCCAAATCCCTACATTCCCATATTCCTACATTTTCATATTCTTAGATCTCTGAATCCCTCAAATTGCAAAATTCCCAAATCCCTACATTCTCATATTCCTACATTTTCATATTCTTAGATTTGTGAATCCCTCAAATTGCAAAATTCCCAAATCCCTACATTCCCATATTCCTACATTTTCATATTCTTAGATCTCTGAATCCCTCAAATTGCAAAATTCCCAAATCCCTACATTCCCATATTCCTACATTTTCATATTCTTAGATCTCTGAATCCCTCAAATTGCAAAATTCCCAAATCCCTACATTTCCAAATTCCTACATTTTAATATTCTTAGATCTCTGAATCCCTCAAATTGCGAAATTTCCAAATCCCTAGATTCTCAAAATCCAAACTTTCCAAGTCCCTACATTTCCAAATCCCTAGGATCCCTTCAATTACATCCAACCATAACGAATTCCAGTCGATCCAAATCGTAGCGACATTCGGTCAACGGTCACCGCGAAAGAAGCGCAGGGACACAAGAAGAGGGCGAGTCGGCGAAGAGGAGAAGGAAGAGGCGGAGGGCAAAAGATTCGCATGGAAGACCGATAACGGATTCTGCAGGATGAGTGATAGCTTCCGTATCGAGAAAGGATGTCGCATATGCGTGGGTGGACACGTAGTAGACGAGGCCACGAACGTAGTTTCTTTATCTTCCTGTGTCATGGATTTAGGAGACTCGAACCGGGAAATGCACCGCGTTCAATGATCGTCGAACGACCGGTGACGCGTTCACAATGAAATTCACGCCTGTACGATCATCGAGATACTCCCGACTGTTCGTTGTCTCCTAGTCGAACGAGTTTCCAACGTTTATTGTGAAAATTAAGTTCCGAAACGCGCCGTGTCTGAGTGCTTTCGAGAACGGTGCTTCAGGAGTTTAATAGTACATCTCGAGATTTCGGCTTTACTGTCGGCGCAACTTCGCGATAAGACGCCTATGAATATATGGCAACCGTTTCGCCGGCAAAATTTAAAGGAAATAATGCTGGCTAGCCGTCAGCAGCATAATGTATTCCTGGATAGTTCGACGTCTCGCGACGTCACCCGTACAATTTCACCGATACACATCTGCAATTCAGATGCGCCCGTCAATCTGATCCTTCGAACGGTCCGCATTGACAAGATATTGTCATCCTTCAGAGTGGACTTTTTAAAACGTGTCGGAGGAATTTTCAATGAAGATGTCTGAAAATATTCATTTACGTATGACTTAAATAAATTCGGTTTACCTTGCTTGAGAATACAGATAATTTATGAATTTTTGGTAGGTAGACATGTAACTGTTAAATAAATTAACCGTGTTGGTATTCTTGAAAATATTAAGAAAAATATTTTATGAATTTTAGTTATTTAGATAGACATGTAGGGGTATATTATAATCTTATTTTTTGTTAGTATTGTTCTTTGTACAAAATAATTTTTGAATTTATGTCGCTCGTGACATAACCTATGTGTGTACAACTCATATGTCACAAAACCACGTCGTATTTGGAGAACACATATTTTATTCGAATTGCAATGTACACGTTCATGAATCATTAAATGCAAAGTACACACAGTTTAACAATCATTAAGAAGGTTTGAAACCTTCTTTATTCTATGATTGTATCGAAGAGTATCAATAATGAAGTACAATTAATATAGCTTCAAAAGCAATGTATCATCTTAACTGAACATAAGGTTTTAATATTACAATAGAATTAATGTATTAACCCCTTGTTTCACAATGTAGTACCACTGTTTACATAACCTATACGTATACAACATACACGTCATCATATGTATAAAGATATCGGGCCGTAATTCATGCAACAAGCAATTCATCCCCATAAAGCTTGAATTTAAAGCAAACTTCGCAACCAACACAGTTATTAAAAGCAAAGTATACATAAGATTCAGTTATCTCAACATTGCGTAAACTTACATCAGTTATCTTCCTGCGGAATTTACAAAATCATCAAGCAAAGGGGTTGAAAGTTCTTGTTATCTTCGTAAAAGCGAACGTAAGATGAATATATTAATTAATGAAGTAGTAGAACAATAAAAGTTTGTCGAACGATAGAACGTTTCAGTGAGCAAAGTGTACGGTAAAGATTGATAAATGTAAGGGAGGGTGGGGGCGAAAGGGAAGAGGCAGAACAGAAGACAGCTAATGGAAACGTCAAAATGTAACGGCGCTACGAGGCACGTATATAAACGCTCGGTTGTTCTGTAATAATGCCGGTATTGTTGAGCTTATCAAGCGAGGCTAATTGGACGCGAACAGCTGGGCCGGCTAGTTGCTGTTCTACGACGCTCCGAACCGACCGCCGCCTCTACTTTACACTGATAATGTAATGGGACCTATCTGGAACACAAAAGCCGGCAATAGTTTAATGGATTTGTCTCGAATTGTCACCGAGCGTCAAAACAAACCGATCCCACCGAGCTGTTCCCGCGGGGGAAGAGACCGGGAATTGTTCTCCCTCGACAATGAGACCGATATTAAATGCATAATTATTGCAAAGCAAGCTGTTAGCGTTGCAGCTGCGCTCACGTGCGTTCGCAGATTCATCGAACGGTGATTGGTAATCGTTATGCGGCAATTTTACCAATTAAAACTTCGGGATTAATCGCAGTCTGATGTGGGCTTTTTCGAGTGGCAGATTCGATGCCATTTTCGGTTTATTGAAATTTGCAAGGTTGAGAATATAATATTCAATGAACAAGACAAAATATAATATTCAGTGAACATGACAAAATATGATGTTCAATGAAGATGACAAAATATGATATTCAATGAAGAAGACAAAATATGATATTCAATGAAGAACACAAAGTATGATATTCATTGAAGAAGACAAAATATAATATTCAGCGAAGAAGACAAAGTATGATATTCAATGAAAAAGACAAAATATGATGTTCAATGAAGATGACAAAATATGATATTCAATGAAGAAAACAAAGTATGATATTCATTGAAGAAGACAAAATATAATATTCAGTAAAGAAGACATAATATGACATTCAATGAAGAAGACAATGTATGATATTCAATGAAGAAGACAAAGTATGATATTCAATGAAGAAGACAAAATATAATATTCAATGAAGAAGACAAAATATGATATTCAATGAAGAAAACAAAGTATGATATTCAATGAAGAAAATAAAGTATGATATTCATTGAAGAAGACAAAATATAATATTCAGCGAAGAAGACAAAGTATTATATTCAATGAAAAAGACAAAATATGATGTTCAATGAAGAAAACAAAGTATGATATTCATTGAAGGAGACAAAATATAATATTCAGTAAAGAAGACATAATATGACATTCAATGAAGAAGACAAAGTATGATATTCAATGAAGAAGACAAAATATAATATTCAATGAAGAAGACAAAATATAATATTCAACGAAGAAGACAAAATATGACATTCAATGAAGAAGACAAAGTATGATATTCAATGAAGAAGACAAAATATTATATTCAAAGAAAAATACAAAATAGGATATTCAATGAAGAAGACAAAATATAATATTCAAAGAAAAAGAAAAAATACAATATTCAACAAAGAAGATATAATATTTAAAAATATAATATAAAAAGAAAAAATACAATATTCAAAGAAGAAGATATAATATTTAAAAATATAATATAAAAAGAAAAAAAACAATATTCAATGAAGAAGATATAATATTAGAAAATATAATATTCAAAGAAAAAGAAAAAATTCAATATTCAATAAAGAAAATAAAATATATTCTATGAAGAAGACAAAATATAATATTAAGTAAAGTTGGAAAAATATCCAAGTTGAAAAATTGCACAAAAATTTACCAAATAAAAGTATATGAATCCATCAAAAAATAGATGTCCCTCAAATAAAAGTTAGGATGATTGGAAAATGTCCATGGTACAGAAAATGGCGCAGTAAGAACATGAAAGAAACGTAGCATTTAGAATTAAATCATTCAGTTTGAAAATATGCGATAGAAAGGAATAAGAACGTAATTGAAGTCTGATGTTATAATAAGGATGAACATCGATCCGTAGAGATATCGTGGTAGGCACACGTGAACGACTCATTTAAATAAATCACGGCCGAGATCGTTTATTTCGCCTCAACTAATCTCGTGTAAGTAAAACCATTTTGCGTTCACGAGAAAAGTCATTTGCTCGTGCTAGCGAACTTCGCTTCGGGAACTGTCATTAAGGATCGTTCGCTATTAAGCTCACGAAGGGGACGCGAATAATATAGGAACACGAAGCTGCAAATACTTCCTGTTGGAAAGCATGCACCTTTAATAATCGTAATACAACTAATAAATATTAATTGCGCATAAACATACCGCGAAAAGAACTATATAATTCAGCTTTGTACAGTTTAATGCCGTTTCTCGGATGGTTAAACATTTCAGATCTAATAGTGCGTATTTCACTGTGCGTTTGTTAATAGAAATTCAACAGATTAATGATGGAGTTTTTCTTTTACTAGTGAATGCTGTGATATAAATGCTTGTTAATGCCAGATGATGTTCAATGCCGATATTCAATGACATCTGGTTGTATTCTGTAAATTATTGCGCTGATGACGCATGTGCGAGCGTGTCGCAAGCTTTTAAGTTACTTAATCAAATTTTACGCGTTTGAAATTTTTACAAATCAGATTTATGAGATATTTGGTGAATTTGGATGAAGCGAATAGCTTCTGTGGGAGTTTGGAGGTGTTGAATTTTCAGATTTTGGGAATTTGAAATTTTTGGACTTGCACTTTGGAATTTTAGAACTATGCTACTTTGGACCTGTGGAATTTTTTGATTTTTGGAGTTGTGGCATTTTGGAACTTTATAACTATGCAACTTTGGACCTGTGGAATGTTTTGATTTTTGGAGTTGTAGCATTTTGGTGTTTTACAACTATACAACTTTGGACCTGTGGAATTTTTTGATTTTTGGAGTTGTAGCATTTTGGTGTTTTACAACTATGCAACTTTGGACCTGGGAATTTTTTGATTTTTGGAGTTGTGGCATTTTGGAACTTTAGAACTATGCAACTTTGGACCTGTGGAATTTTTTGATTTTTGGAGTTGTAGCATTTTGGTGTTTTAGAACTATGCAACTTTGGACCTGGCAATTTTTGGATTTTTGGAGTTGTAGCATTTTGGTGTTTTAGAACTATGCAACTTTGGACCCGTGGAATTTTTTGATTTTTGGAGTTGTGGCATTTTGGAACTTTAGAACTATGCAATTTTGGGACTTTGTACTCTAAAATTCCAAGGTTCCAAAATTCCAAAGTCCCAAATTGTTAATGATCCAAAATTCCAAAGTCACAAAATGCCAGTGACCCAAAATTCCAAAGTTCCAGAATTCCCACGTGTCAAATCTTGACAACTCAAAAATTCCCACGTTCCAAAATTGAAAAGTTCCCAAATTCCAACGTTTCAAACTTCAAAAGATCTAAAATTCGAACGTCCCAAAATTTGAATGATCCAAAACTCCGAAGTCCCAAAATTCCAGTGACCCAAAATTCCAAAGTTCCAAAATTGCCTCGTCCCAAAATTTCAATGATCCAAAATTCCAGTGACCTATAATTCCAAAGTTCCAGAATTTCTACATCCCAAAATTTGAATGATCCAAAATTCCAAAGTCTCAGAATTCCAATGACCCAAAATTCCCACGTCCCAAAATTTGAATGATCCAAAACTTCGAAGTCCCAAAATTCCAGTGACCCAAAATTCCAAAGTTCCAAAATTCCCACGTCCCAAAATTTGAATGATCCAAAATTCCAGTGACCTAAAATTCCAAAGTTCCAGAATTCCCACGTCCCAAAATTTGAATGATCCAAAACTCCGAAGTCCCAAAATTCCAGTGACCCAAAATTCCAAAGTTCCAAAATCCCTACGTGCCAAATCTTGACAACTCAAAAATTCCCAAGTTCCAAAATTGAAAAGTTCCCAAATTCTCACGTCCCAAAATTCCAGTAACTAAAATTCCGTAGTTCCAAAATTCCCACGTCCCAAATCTTGACAACTCAAAAATTCCCACGTTCCAAAATTGAAAAGTTCCCAAATTTCCACGTCCCAAAATTCCAGTAACTAAAATTCCAAAGTTCCAAAATCCCTACGTGCCAAATCTTGACAACTCAAAAATTCCCACGTTCCAAAATTGAAAAGTTCCCAAATTCCCACGTCCCAAAATTCCAGTAACTAAAATTCCGTAGTTCCAAAATTTCCACGTCCCAAATCTTGACAACTCCAAAATGTATATGACCCAAAATTAAGAAGTTTCCGTCTTCGTAATAATAGATACGCACGCTGACGCGACAAGTTGTTCATAGTAAGTTTCTGCACAGCAAGAAATAGTATAGTACGCGATGAATGTTTTGTCGGCGCTGGATTCACGAAAAATAACACGTCGTGTGAACGCACGCATGGCTTACACGTGGATTCGTTGTTAGCAGCCATGTGCGATTTCTTGCTTTCATGACGCAATTACCACGTTTTTGGATCGTTACGAGGGTTATTCTCGTTTTGTTTCTGCACTTCTGTTCTGACTTTTGTTAACACGTCGTATACTGAAGGGGTCAATGGTGACCGGTACTTCAATATTTTTAAATAATTATTAAAAATGAAAGAGAAATAATAAACATCTTAGACTTTCAATTTTTAAAAATTGGAGTTTACTACTGTTATTCGATTTAAAAATATTTTATTCGTTTCTATTTCTTTAATTTATTTATGCAATATTTGTTACATTTATTTATATTGCAATTACATTTATTTATACAGTATTTGTTACATTTATGTACACCATTTTGTTTGTACAGTGCTTACTAATTAACCTGCATAATGTTCATTTATTTATTTTATTTTCTTTATGCATCGTTTATCACATTTGTTTATATTAATTTATTCAACGTTTTTAAATTTAATGTAGATGCAAAAAAATATTGAAATGATCTTGATTTAATCGAATGATTACATTGAATTTATGTTGATGAATTACGAACGCAATAAAAATGTGTGCGGAATTCATTTTATTTATTATTCACTTTAGCAGCGGAAGAAATATGACGAACTTTATCATGTGCCTCACATTTTTCATGCTAGTATCGGGATGTCTGATTATGCTCATCGCTTAACCATTATGCATGACAAACGATTACAGTTCTGTACGCAGTAACTCAGTTATTACACTTTTCAACCATGATAATATACAGGGTGTTCAACAAAATTAGTGCACTTATTACAATCTACAAAAATTAATGTTGGAGTTCCGAAATTTCAATGTTCCAAGGTTCGAAAATTTCATAACTTCCTGGTAATAAAATTACAAACTTTTGACACTTCAATATTTCGAGACATCAAAGTTTCAGAAAACCAAAGATCTATTTTGATGTATCAAAATTCTGAAGTCTCAAAATTTTAGAAAACCAAGAATCTGTTTGGATTATAGGATCAAAATTGTGGTCCTAAATTGTTAAAATCCCTAAATCACAAAATATTAACCCTTTGCACTCAATATCTTTCACGTGCCGACTCCTTAATTTTCAAAATAGATCAAGAAAGGGGTTCCCAATAAAATTACAACATGACGGAGTCGGTGACAAATACATTTTTCTTTCATTACAAGTAGTAAATAAATGATAATATACATATTCAACCAATCTATTCATCTGAATTATTTATGAGATCAAAGAGAAATGTGATGTTGAGCCACACTCGATATAGGAATGCAAAGGGTTAAAATCCTGAAATTGTAATGTCCTAAAATCATGAAATCTTGGAGTTCTAAAGTTCTAAAACTTTAAAATTCCGAAATTCTGAAATTCTGAAATTCTAAAAATTCAAAAATCCAAAAGATTCTAAAATCTTAAAAATTCTAAAGTCCTCAAATCGTTAAATCCTCAAATCCTCAAATCCTCAAATCCTCAAATCCTCAAATCCTCAAATCCTCAAATTATCGAATCCTCAAATTATCAAAACGTCCTTGTTCCTAAATATCCAAACTCCCAAATCTAAAAATTACCAAATCTCTTAATCCCCAAATTCCTAAATTCCTAAATCCCTAAATCCCTAAACCTACAATTCAACAAATCCCCAAATTCCCAAATCCCCAAATTTCTAAATCCCTAAATTTCGGAATCCCCAAATTCCCAAATCCCCAAATTTCTAAATCCCTAAGATTCCAAATCCCCAAAACCCAAATCCCGAAATCCCCAAATTCCTAAATCCCTAAATCTACAAATCACCAAATCCCCAAATTCCTAAATTCCTAAATCCCTAAATCCCTAAACCTACAATTCAACAAATCCCCAAATTCCCAAATCCCCAAATTTCTAAATCCTTAAATTTCCGAATCCCCAAATCCCCAAATCCCCAAATTCCTAGATCCCTAAATCTACAAATCCCCTAATCTCCAAATTCCTAAATCCCTAAATCTACAATTCAACAAATCCCCAAATCCCCAAATTTCTAAATCCCTAAATCTACAAATCCCCAAATCCCCATAATCCCAAATTCCTAAATCCCTAAATCTACAAATCACCAAATTCCCAAATCCCCAAATTTCTAAATCCCTAAATCCTCAAACCCTCAAATCCTTAAATCCCCAAATCCCAAAATTCCAAAACCTAAAAATCCCAAAATCCCACCCCAAAAATCTAAACTCCACCTAAACTCCCTCGTAGCACACGCAAAATTCACTTTCGAACATGTAACAGACCACGATCAAAATTCTTCGGCATAATTTACCATCATAATCAACCCTTCAATAAGCACCGCAGCCCTCCGTTTTATTTTTCTGCCACGCTGCGGGGGAGTGAATTGATAAAGAGCCGGTTCGTAGGAAGAAATAGAGGGTGCAACGGGCGAGCTTCTGCTAGCTTGTGGAAGTTCAGAGAACTTTAAACCAGGGTTTATCGACTAATTTAGCCGAACGCAAGGACAGCCAGGGTCTCCGGAGACAGACTTTGCGCGATGGTCCGGCCGATTGGACGGTCGACTAGTTTCGAACTCGATAAACCAAGGTGAGAGGAACCGTGGCGAAGTTTCGATTCGAGTATAGCCGAGTTTGTGCTTTACTCGGCCAGACGACCAACGGATTTCGTTAAAATCAACACGGAACTCTACTCGAGTTTAATTCTATTAAACTCGTCTGCTCGACCATTATCGAGTATCGCGGTAATTAACAATGTATTCGATCCCTTTTCCACGGATTTATGTACACTGACGTAAATATTTTATTATACATTATAAAAAATATGTATTCATGGAAATAGGGTATGGTTTATATAGTTTAGAATAAATTGTTCAAACAAAATGATATAAAAACTGAATCTTTATTTCTTCAAACACGAACGATGTCTGTACTGTTCGAAAGCTAAAGCAGAAGTGAAAATATCAAAAGAGAAAGCTAGGAAGAAGAAAAACATGTATTGGGCTCTCTTGAAGGGAAACTCAGAGAAGTGCCCATGTGTTGTTTATTACTCGGCCCTTTCCGGAGAGACAAACTGCAGGCCTTCAATTCCTGACCTGAAGACTGTTAAACTATAAAAAGACATTGTCACTTTCCTTCGACACTCGACTTATTTTTGCAGCTAGATATTCCAACATGTATATTTCATTTTTATTATATATTTTACATTTTATTTTTCTCTTATATTAAGATGTAGGAGAAGGATGTTGCTTAAACATAATAAGAAAAAAATGTTATGTAAACAACAGTAAGAAAATGAACAAGTAAATAGTTGACAGAACATGAGTATTTATATAAGCATGTAAACAGAGCAATAAGACAAGAGGACAATAAGAAAATGTTATGTTAATTGCTATGTGAACAGAACAATAATAAAAGAATGTTATGTAAACATAGCAACAAGAAAACAATGTTATATAAACATAACAATACGGAAAATAATAAACAATCAAAAGTAAAAGATATAGAAATAAGGAAATATTAAAAACCAAAAATTTAGGAATCGACCAATAAAGAGACTTGATAATGAATTTTTAGTTATGGTTGATATAAAGCATGGAATTGCACTACGTCAAAAAATTAATTATGACATATTTCTAATAAAATAATCCTACATCTGAATGTACTTCAAATAAAATTTTAATAAACAAGAACACACCACTGATAAATTCTGAAGGTGCAAAAAATGAAACACTAAAGTTCATAGACATACTATCATATGCATATTTCTATCAAAATAACTATATACCTTAATGAGTCTTAAATAAAAATCTACCTCAAAAACGAACTAAAAATTCCCCCACTACTAATAATAAATTCTAAACGTGCCAAAAATGAATGAAACACTTAAGTTTGTAGACATATCACCATATGTCTATCATATGTATATTTCTATCAAAATAATTATGCATCCCAATATACCTCAAATAAAAATCTTCCTCAAATATCTACCCTAAAGAAAAATTCCCCTACTACTAACAATAAGTTCTCAAGGTGCCAAAAATAAATTAAACACTTAAGTTTGCATATTTCTATCAAAATAACTATATACCTTAATGAGTCTTAAATAAAAATCTACCTCAAAAACGAACTAAAAATTTCCCCATTACTAATATTAAATTCTGAAGGTACCAAAACTGAAACAAAATTCATAGACACATCATAAGCAATGATACATATTCAACCGATTCGCATACTCATAATTGATGAGTACATATTGAAATAAATTATAAAGATATTACGAACGAATAACGAAGCTAATTATAATTCCCGGCCGCATAGAGTAAACCGACGCCTTTTTGCATCGCGAAAGGTCGCCATTCATCGCGACGCGTAATGGAAATAATCGCACAGTTCGCGAAGACATGGCGCAAACATAGCGAGGTCTCGCCATTATCGTAAGTGGCGTTCATGGAAGCGACTAGATCGCGTTCCTCTCATTTCCTGGAGATAAAGTCTCGTCGAAACAACAGGAAGACTCTGCAGCCGGATCGATCGATGCGATCGAACTAGTCGGCATCGGATTTCATTAGCCGGTCATTAGTCAACACCGCGAGCATAAATCTCAGGGACAGGCAATGATTCCAACGGCCGTAACGATAGATAACCGTTATCGGACATTTTTTACCAAGCAAATCGCCTTTTCCTCGCTGCTCATTGGTCGGAACGATGACTCATTTGGCGAGCAATAATAATGCTCTTCTCCACCGACCGCGTACAGTCAAGAACAAATATTCCCTAGGGATCGCCCAGCGGTCGAGGGAGGATCGCGATTTTTATTCACGGATATTTCATTCGGCAAATCTGATAATTTGGGTGATTGAGAGTTTAGGAATTTATGGGAATTAGGGGGAAATTTATTTTTCTATAGTTTGTTTTTTTGAATTTCATTTTTAAAGGAAGTTCAGAAATATGGACGTGTGAAGATTTGAGAATTTGCGAATTAGGGAAAGTTGGGGTAGTTAGAAGTTTAGGAGTGTGGGGATGTGGGAGTTTGGATATAAAGAAAATTTAGGGATATGCAAAAGAAGTTTGAATCTTTGGAAATTTGTAAGCTTGATTATTTAGAAATTTGGAAATATGTAGATTTGGAATTGTGTAGAAATTTGAACATTTAGAATTACATAGTGATTTGAAAACTTGCAAATTTGCGAATTTTTAAACTTAGAAATTTAGAAATTTGGAAATTTGGAAATTTGGAAAGTCAGAAATCCAAAAATTTGGAAATCTAAAAATTTAGTAATTCGGAAATTTAAAAATCTGAAAATTTAGAAATCTGAGAATCCAGGAACCTAGAAATCTAATAAACTAGAAACTTAGAAATCTAGGAATTTAGGAATCTAAGAATCTAGAAATCTAGGAACGTAGAAATTTAATAATCGAGAAACTTAGAAATCTAGGAATTTAGGAATCTAGTGATCTAGGGGTCTAGGAGTCTGGGAATCTAGGGAACCAGGAGTCTAGGAGTCTAGGAATCTAGGGATCTAGAGATTTAGGAATCTACGAATGTAGGGATCTAGGAGTCTGGGAATCTAGGGATCTAGAAGTCTAGGTATCTAGGGATCTAGGGAAATAGAGATTTAGGAATTTACGAATCTAGGAATCTAGGAGTCTAGGAATCTAGGGATCTAGTAGTTTAGGAATCTAGGGATCTAGGAATCTAGGACTCTAGGGATCTAGAAGTCTAGGAATCTAGGGATCTAAGGATCTAGGAGTCTAGGGATCTAGAAGTCTAGGAATCTAGGGATCTAGGGATCTAGAGATTTAGGAATCTACGAATTTAGGAATCTAGGAGTCTAGGAATCTAGGGATCTAGTAGTTTAGGAATCTAGGGATCTAGAAATCTAGGACTCTAGGGATCTAGAAGTCTAGGAATCTAGGGATTTTGGGATCTAAGGATCTAGGGATCTAGGAGTCTAGGAACCTAGAAATCTATGAATGTATAAATTTAAAAATGAAAAAGTTCTGAAATATTTAGAACCTTAGAAATTTAAGAATGTAAAAATTCAGAAATTTGCAAATTTCAAAATTCAGAAATTAAAATTCTGAAAGTATGTAAAACTAGGAACTCGAATATTAAATTGGTATACATGTCGATATCGAAAGTTGCACCGAAGTGCACATCGCCCTTCTTATTTCGCTGACTGTCTCGTTTCATCGCGCGATTAGACCGTCTCCCTTTCGTCCTATTCGTATCTGTTGGCACGTCTTTTGCGCTGCAGCAATCTGAGTGGGTCAGCTGGATAAAGAAACCTCGATGGTTCGTCTACGTACGTCGTCAACTACGACAACGACATCGAGAGCCCGAAGAGAGGGGAGTACGACGACGACGATGAACTTCCACGTTGGCAAATGGTCATTGAGTCAATTACGCGGATAAAGTGCACCATTGTGCGGCGTAACGGCGATTTTTCTAACCCCGTTCGCCATCAGAGACGTTTACAGGGTTAGGCGGATAACGCCGCGTGCTTAATCACGCGTGCTCGTTCATTTCGACGAGATAGACCCGTGTTTGACGCGCGATCATCGTCGCTACGGGTTTACGACGAGATAATGCGACGTCGTTACGGGATTCCGACCAAGATGCTGTAATTCATGGCTTGATGTGCTTCATACGATAGATCCACGCGTTTTTTAGATACTTGCTAATGGATATTAAACTATTGAAGCTGTTCTTGCGATGCTTTTTCCTCTTTTCAGGATAATTCATTGTTGAGGTTAGGGAAATCATTGCAAAAGTGATGAGAATGTGGCCGACATTTTATGATACATGTGACAAAATTGAGTTGATAAATAGTAATGATATATGGTATCTGCTTCTGGTTGATAAATAACAATATTATTGCAAGTAATACTTATCAAGTTATACATAAGTCACTGTAAATATACAATATACATGGTGGTTCAAATAATTTGTTAATTTAAAATATCTTCTAAAGTATATATTGCTAAAAAAAATTTACAATAGTTATAAATAGTTGCATGTTTTAAGTGTGTTATGTAGTAAATGTAAGTATGCTATTATGTAGTAATACTCTTTTTTATAAGTAAATGTGGTTTGTAGATTTTAAGATCACAAAACATTTTTTAAAAGTTATTCAAGATATGCAAGTTTTATGACTCACCCTGTATGATTCATATGAATACAAGTTATTTTAAAAATTAAAATTAAAATCACACACTTCATGTGCCATTTGTCCACCATAGTTAAATTAATGCATCAAATATTATCGTATTATTATACTCGAACCAATTATATCCAGCGATGTTTAATTAATTATAATTTGATTACGTTTCCAGTCAAATACATGTTCGCTTATCATTTCCATAAATTATATACTCGGTCAGAGATCATGTTTGTTACCTTTCTGAATGTTTGTACCTGATCAAATATAATAAGAAAAATACTGTTAGAAATTATATTATTTATATTTCATCTGATTGTGTCAATAACATTCCATCGAGTATATTATAAAATTGATCAAATGTTAAACCATGTTACTTTTTGAACATTATTTTATACTTGACCAAATATATTAACGAAAAATGGTTAAAAATATTTATGAAACATTTCATTTTATGCTGCCAAAAGTCATCAGACAGTACAAAATTCATGAAACATTGAATCATGTTACTTTTCTCATTATACCTAATCAAATATAATAAGAAAAAAATAGTTAAGAATGATATTATTCATGAAACATTTCATTTCACGTTACCAAGTCACCGAATATAGTAACGAAACGTTATAGAATATTCAAACGTTGAGTCATCAAATAATCATACAATTCCCAAAAAAAAAAAAACAATAGAACCTAGGTCACTAACATTATGCAAGTAACGTAGATTCGCGAAATAATCAGGTTATGGTTCACCGTGGGACACTTCTATCTGGTTTATTATCCACGCAGAAGTAAATTACGATCAAGCACCACCCCATATTCTTTTTCCCTGCTCTCGAATCGCGTACGAAGGTAATAGCCGTGTTAACACCGTAAGGCACGTGACCAGACAAAAGTTAACGATAGGTTTGAACCCGCGCGCGTTTCTACCCCTTCTTCACGTTCTTTTCGTTGTAATACGAACACGCCCCGGATGTGCGTGCACGTCAATTTCGTCGGAACCATTTTCTTTCTTCCTCCGTTTAATTGAACCAATGGGCCTGGTGAAAAATCGACTCTTCAGGATGATCGTAAAATATGTGTACTTTGACGAACGCCAGTAAAATATTGTTCTTCAAATTCAATTGATGGGGGGTAATTTTATTCGGATATTCTTTTCGACTTGCCTGTTCAAGTTGAGTGCATTTTTATTTAATTAGCAGAAGTGATGTCGACACTTTTTACTTTAAATGGTTTATTTGCCAGGGGTTTGAGGGTTGTCAAATTTTATGACAACTTTTTACTGTGATATACACGCGGTGAGTAGCGGGGATTTCTAGTGCAAAGTTTGATGATTTGGGGATTTAGGGATGTGGAGATTTGGGGCGTTGAAGATTTAGGGATGTGGAGATTTGAGGATGTGAACATTTGGGGATGTGGAGATTTGGGATGTGAGGATTTGGGGATTCTAGGACTCGGAAATTTAGGATTTAGAGATTTAAAAATTTTGACGATTCGGGATTTGGAAATTTGGGGATTTAGCGATTTAGGGATTTGGAAGTTTGGGAATACGAAAATTTGTGAAACTGAAAATTTTGTAAATTTAGGGGTTTGAGGATGTGAAAATTTAGGAAATCAAGCACATAGAAATTTAGAAATTTTCGAACTGGAAAATTTGTATACTTCAAAATTTTTAAATCGTGGATTTGGGGATTTTAGAATTTCTAAACTATCGAATTTGAAAATTTGAAAACGTCTAATTTTGGAAACTCCTAAATTCTCCAACATACATGAAATATCCTACATCCCATATTCTATATTCTACACGAAGACTATAACAAGAAAGGAAGGAGCCGACGTAAAAATAGCGACGAAAACGTGTTTGTTCAAATTCAATTTGGCACGTGCAAAAAGGAGTTTATGAATTACGCGCAAAGCATGCGGGTATCGCGTGCACGTTTCGCATATCCTCTCATCAGCTAAGTGCACTTTCATCGCAGTCTCTCGTATAATCGGTATACGATTTGTTTTAGCAAATGAAACGGAAACGTGGCTCGTCGAAGTCGCTTAATTTTTCGTCTATACTTATTTACACCGTATATATCGATATTTCTTATATTTCTTAATAACTTATTCATATTGAATGAATTTAGTCATTCTTTGACCTTATCGTTTGCCCTTATATTGGGGGATTTGGGTGCTAGGGAATTTGAGAATTTAGAACTTTGGGAATTTAAGAGTTTGAGGGGTTGAAAATTTGAGAAATTTGGTAATTTGCAGATTTGAAGGGTTGCAGATTTGTGAATTTGTCATTTGGGAGTTTGAGAATTTGAGGAGTTGAAAATTCAGAAATATAAAAATTCAGGGATCTGAGGATTTGGGAATTGGAGAAATTGGGGATCTGAAAGTTGGAAAATAAAGAATTTCAAATCCTCAGATTTGAAAATGTGAGTATTCAGAAATTAAAAAAAGAAGATTGTGAGGTTGAAAATTTGTGAACTTGAAAATGAAAAAATTTGAAACTTTGTAGCTAAAAAATGATGAAGTTAACCTCGACATTTCACCCTCAAAGTCGAAAGCCAACAAGACCTTACGCTCTTACCTAAAGAACACCACCCCTCGCCTGTGACAAACCATAGGTTCTCCAATCAATTCGAATGTCTGAACAGAAAAATTATACGGTCACGATCGAAGTTCACGAAGCAGAAGAGCAATAATTAGATGTCCCCACCCCCTGGAAGATTCATCGATGTTCCAAGAGGGGGCGGTACAGGGTGCACAAGCATCGGGTCGGCAACGAAGGGTGGTCGCCTAATGAATTCTTAGTGTCCGTGTCTCGCTTTCGAGCATTCCCGGACACGCGAACACGAGGCAGAACCAGTGTGTTTTCGCGGGGGTTAATTTAATACAGGTAGATTGCCCGCAGGTATCCACCCTAACTTTCTCCGTCTCCACCCTCGGTCGACCGTATCGTCGCGCCACCCCTTCCCGCGTACTTAATATACCATCGCCACCCTTCGCTCTCTCCGTTGGTTAGAGATATACACACGATCTTCCATCACCGTGTGCCACGTTAATGGGAACACGAGAACCGTTGAAATAATATGTCACGTTTAAGCGAGATACATCTTAGTGTACTAAACTCTTCGGAGCTGCAGGGTGCCTCTTTCAGGACTGCGAAACGAGCAGATTTCTAGGGGTTGATGCTCTCTGTCGACCTGAATATTATTCTCAATTATATAGTCTATTGAAAACTAACGAATTATTTATTTTCGTTCTTTACTTTATAATGTATTTTGATTCGTTGATCATGTGTTTCGGGGATGAAAAATTCTTGAGAAAGCGGACTTTTGTTCTATGAGCTGTATGTATTTTGTAAATACAATTGTGGACTTTTATAGACTGTGTTCAATATTTTTTCCAATTTTGCTGCGCCCCATAAATACGAATGTGGACTCCTACGGGACATGTGTTATTTTTTCAAATTTTTAATTATTTTAAAGATTCAACAAAATAGATGTTCATCACTTGTCTTACATCCCTTATAACTTGTTTTCCTGCTGTCAATGTTTCAACTCACTAAAACAAAATTGAGTTGATCTGCATGTTGATTTACATGTCTTGCAGTTAGGTAAAGTAGCAATCATAAACTACGTTACCTTGATTCAAGACATCACTCAATAATTACAGACTTAAAGACTTCTTCATTTGGAACGTGTCGTACAAAAATCATCGAAGTCAAGAAATATGAAATGCAGCTTCTTCAAAAGATCTCGTCACAATCTCGGCATCCATATCATCTACCACAGAATTTACGACCAGTCGACAGTGGCGATACGAGGAAGCAGATCCGTTCAGTCTCGAAGAAATCGAGTTAGGAAGATCGCGGAGTCAAAAGGAATGATTCAAATTTAAATCTGGTATCCGAAATCCGGTGGGGTGTTGGTCGCCGGTGTTGTCCGCGAAAGAGAAAGAGGGAGGCGTTGAGAATCTCGTTAGATCGATCGCGAGAGTGCCACGTCCAATTATCGTAATTCTCTTATCGAGCTCCTTCCACCGCGAGCGTAGAAACTCGGAAAATGGTCTTTGAATAAATCAGAAGCCCGGGAGAAGTTCTCGATCCGACTTCGTGATCGCGTGTAGAGTCTCCGGCTCGGAGTGGAAACGGCGGAGGGTACGGTGAATTGGCATAAACTTCGGTCTGATTGTCTGTGACGAACTCGTCGGGGCGACTTTATGGGATTGTAATGCGTATCTAGTTTTACTGCCGTAATTCTCGATGTTCCCGCGAACTTCTGGCCTCTCTTTCTCTAGCGGCGCGTCACGAAACTCGTTACCCCGGCTGCTTCCCGGAAGATTTGTCGTGAGCCGACGTTTTCGGTACTTGGAATCTCCAATGAGATTCTTTGAAATCGTCTTTCCCACCGTCAGACTATTCGAACGTCGTGCAACTAAAACAAGATCCCCGATAGAGAAAGTCTTATTTGCTCGTTGAACGCGAAGCTGCTGTTTGGGGATTTCTTAACCCTCCGTTCGTTCGATCGTTTCATGTTTGTTATTGGCTATTCGCACATTGGAATTGCATTGAAAATCAATTTTATGCGCCAGCAATATTGGATCTGAGGTTATAGGGCTAAGATTTATACTAGAATATAGATATCTAGAATTATGGGGATGTTCAAGATTTGGTGAGGTACTAAGAATATTGATATACGGTTGTAGGAACATTTAGACATACATACATATCGACATGAGGTTCTAGGGATTTTCGGATTCGGGTAACGTATAACCTCGCGATATGAGAATATAGAGATATTGCAACCTACCGTGAAATTGAATAATGCAATCAAGCGCTGCTGCGATCCACAAATACCAAAATCTATAACTGTGACGATATTCAAATAATCACACTTTCAAAATAATCACTTCCCGCCCCGATAATGTCTCCCACCTTCAGCTAACAAACCCAGCAATATTTTAATCAAAATACCGCTGTCGCACATGGGCTATGTTCCGAATTCGAGTGAAAAGATGACTCGTTCAAATGGATGGTACTAACAGAAAGGGGTGGTGGGCATATCGAGAGAACGATAGATACAGCAAAAGGGTGACGAGGGATGAGGTAACATGATCCACCCTTGCATTCGTCCGTCGCGTCCGTACTAATCTGTGGTCCAGTCGTAAACCGTTTAATTCCGTTTCGTGATAAACCGCGGCCGCCGTTTATTGCTCGCCGGCCACCCCCCGATACCAACCCCTTCTCGGGCGCGTCGACGGATCGTCGATATGTGACGATTCTGCCCGGGCAAACATAATTAATAGATATTATTTATTCGTACGGCGTTTATCGACGCCGGTACGAACCGGGGGTGGTTCGCGCAAAGGGGGCGGTTTACGCGAAAGGGCGACGCCAACGAGATGGAATATGAAAGGTCGCAAGGGCCCGTCGTCTCTTAATCCGCTTTGCGTTTCACGGTGGTTGAAAGAGGTTTCCCCTTTTCTACGTGGAACGACAACTGATAGGGGCCGGGGGTGGATTCGAAAGACGAGGGCTCGCGAGATGTATTTAATTGCGCTTTATCAACGCCGCTGACCGACGCGTTTATCTCGATCTGCTGGCCCTTTCATTTCCAGGGTGGGGCCATATTCAACCCCTCGAGTTTCATGAGACTCGATCATGTTTATATATAATATGGGCGGCGTAATTATGAGGTCTGACGTATGTCGTTCATTCTTTATGATTTTATTATTCTGTTATTCTACTATTACTTTATATTTCGTATATTGTTTATAAATTGTATTTTAGGATTTCACCCTTTGTATTGGTTTACAAAGTTATTCTTATACTTTGTATTGTTTGAGTACTGTTATTTTTCATTTCGATATATTATCGTGTTCAAATGTTTCAAAATTTTATTCTTCATCGGAAGTGCATTGGCCATTTTGGTTAGTTCACACGCTCACCGGTAGTGTCGCATATTCAACTTATACTCTAAACATCATTATGCAGTTATATTATTTTATACTACTGTTTCATTACACTATCCCTATTTAACTATTTTATCTTCCACCTCCCCCTTTTGTATCTTTTGTACTTCTCGTACATAATCACCCAATTAGACATTTTTGCATATATCTCAAAAAGTAAGTCCAATCGACGATATACAGAGATCAAACTTACTCAGAATGGTGCTCTACGCAAAATATTTGAAGGTCCCAAAAATGAGTCACCAATAACTACCATAAAATTGATATTTTCGAATCCTCCGGAACATAAACCGTCGTAAAATGGTCAGAAAACAGGAACGTTATTATAATTAGATGCTGCGTTCGCGTTTAAAACCGTCAGAGACATCCATCAATTTAATTGGTCCAATGTTACTTTCGCCTACGATGGACTATAAACCGTGGGTGTATTGCTAACGAGAGCCAGCACAACGGACCGGGGTAGTTCGGTTTCCCTGCGTTTCGCCACGATTGCATATATATTGCATATCCCGAGTGAACGTCGGGCATAGCCGGCTACTGTTAATCAGTTTAGAGTTTATGTCCGCCCATAAACCCGCTCGGCCCCGTCTAACTGTCATTAATAAAACCCCCGTTGATAACTCGAAAAGTCGCAAGATACACCGGATGGGTAGCTCTGGCTTGTTGGTCGCCGTTTCGTCGGGCTTCTCCGACCTTCGACTGGCAAAGGCGAAACTTGTTATTCGCACGGGAAAAAGGAGAAGGATTTACTGCCGAGACCCGAGGAATATAACAGCTTTTTCATTTTCATGCTGCCGCTTTTAATCCAACGTCCTGGATAATTAGTGGCTGCAGCGCTGCTACTGTCACGTTCTCTGGTCGTCAAGCTACAAACTTTGCTGGGTAGGGCATCGAAGAAATTTACTTTCAATTTTGAGGGATGGGTAAACTTGAAATTTTTGAAGTTTAAAAATTTTTAGATAGTCAAGTTTTGAGATTGTAAGTCTTCAGGACGAATACACAAATATCAGTTCTGTGTAAATTTATTTGTGGATCTCGGATCTGTGTCTTTCGGTTTGGAAGTTCTCAAGTTAGCAAAGTACCAAATTCCTAAATTTCTTAAGTTTCTCAAAGTTCCAAAGTCTCAAAGTTCTTACATCTTCAAGTCTCTACATCCAAATCTCTGCATCCTCAACTCTCTACATCTCCAAATTTTTACATCCCCAAATCCCTACATCCCCAAAACTGTACATCCTCAACTTCTTAGGTCATCAAATTTTTATACCCCCAAGTCCCTACACTCCCAAGTGTCCCTACATTCCCAAATTTCTACATCCCCAAATCTCTGCATCCTCAACTTTCTACATCTCCAAATTTCTACGTCTCCAAGTCCCTACACCCCCAAATCTGTACAAAGCACTGAATTCTCAAAATCCCAAAATTTCCAAAGGTTCAAAGTTCCAAAGCACCGAATTCTCCAATTCCTAAATTCTCAAACTCCTAAATTCCTAAATTCCCCAACTCTCATAGTTCCACATTCTCAAACATCCAAATTCTCAAATAAACAAATTCCCAAATATCCAAATGATCTTCTCACGACCTCCCTCTTAAAGTCCCAAATGAACGTATTAACTTGGTTATCGTTTGGTACTGTGTGTACACATGGACGAAAATGGCGCACGTGTATCGAAACAGAGCCTCACGGTCTGACAGATACATTTGGAGTTTTAACCATGATCCAGCCAATAACTTGGGGCTTAACCGTGGCGTGAGTTGTGGCTCTCGCTCGATCACCAATCATTGGTTATGTCTCTGGTAATTAACTAATGTTCTTCTCTATGCAAATTACACGCCGTTTCGTGCTCCCGTTCGATTCATCGTGTCCGCGTTGCGGCTGTTATTACCGCGATGCGCCGCCACCTCGTGGCACCACGAAAGAAACGATCGTTGAAGAGATACGAATGGTAGCCATCGATTCTGAACGGCTGTAATAACGTAATTAGTCCGTGGCCAGGCCAGTTTGCGTAACCTAGCAGCAACATCGAAGAAAATTGATGACGAAGAAGAAGGACCGGGCTCCGAGTGTCCGTAGGCGGCCCATGGAGGATTAATCATCGCTGGATGAATGGAGACAAGGATAGCCTTGATGGATAACGATTTACGATGCAAAATCGAGGCAACGGTTTTTAAATGGGTTACGTTTTCTTGTATTGCCACCTTCATATGAGATCTCTTAGCGGACATTTTGTAATATTGGTAGTTTTGGAGACAACTCATGGTATTTGATGAAGGTATGGCGTGGGTGATGTAGTTGATTGTGGAATGCGTGGAGTGGTGGTCATATTATGGGTGGGGATACAATGTTTGACTGTACGATGCGTGATAGTATTTTTGATGGTGCAACGTATTATATGCATGAAGCAAGGAGAATACAGTGCGTACCAAACTTAATGCGTGGAAAATACGATATGTAGTAAATTCGAAATGTGGAAAATATAGCGCGTACCAAATTCGGTGCGCCGCAAATTCGACGCGTGGGAAATACAGCATGTTGCAAAGTTGGGGCGTGGAAAATATAGTGCATAGCAAATTCGACGCGTGGAAAATACAGCGCGTACCAAATTCGGTGCGCAGAAAATTCGTCGTGTAGAAAATACAGCGCGTTGCAAATTGGGTGCGTGGAAAAGTCGACGCGTGGAAAGTGCAGCGCGTAACACATTCGATGAGCACAAAATTCGACGTGTGGAAAATACAGCGCGTTGCAAATTTAAAGCGTGCCAAATTCGGTGCGTAGAAAATTCGGCGCGTGGAAAATACAACGCGGTGCAAATTCAACACGTGGAAAATACAGCGCGTTGCAAAATTAACGCGTGGAAAAATGCAGCGCGTATCAAACTCAAAGCGTGGAAAATACAGCGCGTGAAAAATTGAATGCATCACAAATTAAACGCATGGCAAATTCAGAAGCAGATTATTAGCCGACACTGCTTAAATCAATTGCAACAAGTCTCTTTCTGTCCACTATCACCTGTGTGTGCATTGGATTAGTTTTCAGGGGCTGCTACAGTGAAATGATTCAGGTGTCTCCAACAGCTGCTGCAACCAGTCACCTTTCACACCTGTTATAAATTATACCTGATGTCTATATCTACTGTACCACGTGGTTTCCAGTATTTACTCTATCTCTTAACAATGAGCTCGCATTCAGGCTAATAAATAATCTCCAATATCTTTCATAGCCATGGTAGTCTGCATCTGCCGACGTTATCTCGGTTGTCTTTGGTAGTAAATCCTAAGTACAATACCATAAAAGCAAATCCTATGGGTACACTCGTTTGTAGTCTTCATGATAATGTGCAATAAATTTGAAAAGCTGAAATTTGGGCGGTGTAAATATTTCGTCGTGGTACTTATCTGTAGGGCACAAGCTGATTATAAAGTCAGTGAAAATATTAAATATGTCGCTCAAATATGCTAACTATTGTTCCCTACATCACATATATCTTTTATTATTTAATTACACGTACTATTAAATGAAGGTTCATGTGCCACACTGTTAGGCTTCATCCCTTAATGAATGACGTTTTCATTTGTCACTCTCATATACTGTGTGGAGATAAAATTGAATTATACATATAACAACAACATGGATGGATGTTTATCTCCACATACCTGCAATAAATTTCCCTCTAACAAGACGCTAACGAGGCACACCATGACAGTAGATAAAACCGCCGCCACAAAGGCAAATTTTTGAACAAACAGCTCCAAATAGGCCCATCAACAGTCATGCGATTATTAAATAATGCATCGGTCACAAATGGACTGGAGCATGGTTGAAAATCGAGGATGGAAGTAAGTCACGAACCCGTAGCGCCGAGCATCAAAGAGTTGAGCGGATCGGCAATCAGCAGGTCGCACCTCGGCGTCCTCCATATTAATTATCGCGATCTGTCTGCCAAAGGACATCCATATTTTCGACGTTGCGTAAAAGCGGCGTCCCCGATAAGATCGTCGATTGCGTGCCCCTCGGGAACCCCTTGTGTCCCAGACATGCGTCACGCACGCAGCCCCCCGCGACGGTTTGACGGGGACGCGATGCTGCGACATCGTCGTCGCACGCACACTGACCTTCGTCAACGAGGGGCCCCGTCGCTACTCATGGAAATTACGTCGTTTTCAATTAAGTTCGAGGGCGAATCATCGTGATAACGGACCGTCATTCGTGCGTAGCTCAGCTACGTGCTGTTAATAACGCCCTCTAGTTCGCCGCGACGCTTTTTGAGGGCCCAGCCATCCTTGGGGGCACGTCAGCTTTTTTCTTCGAGACTCCGGTTGTTTGGCCTCTTGATTAATGACCTCCTGTTTTTGCGATGCTTACGAAACTGTTAGGGGGTTCGGGAGGATGATTTAGTGAGATCTAGGTGATTTGCGGAGGTACACTCAGGTGCAATATGCAGGTTAGGCTTGTCAAGTGTTATGTTCAAGTGTAACTTATGTTTAAGAAACTAAGGTGCAAAGTTAGTTCTTCCACTTTATCGACTGAGCGAAACTATTACAAAGAACATACAGCCATATAACCTAATCTCTACACCGACATGTCAACCGTTTTAAATAGCTAAATATATTTTGAAGCAATTTTACGATTCTTCCAAACAACATTTTTTCCAATCCCGTCACTTTTATCGCCAGAGATGTCCCTGTGCTCCAAAAATGGCGAGGCGATTTTCGAACGGCAAACGATTACAAAATCGATACACGCCGGATGAAATCGCACCGGTTTACGGTGTAATTTATACCCACGCGTGAAATCGTGCCCACCGTTTTTCGACAGCTCCCATTTCGACCCAGTCGTTCTATTTTTACGCGTCTCGCGTATCCGTTTTTAATTGCGCGAAAGGGTTCGGGTAATCGTGCACGTCAGCCAGTGGACACCGCTTAATGAAAGCAAATAAAGTAGCCTCGGAATAAATTCGGGAGGGTCCACGTGGTACACGAGAGAGTAAATAGCACAGAAAGAGAGAGGTTGGTGAAACGTTGATGTATATATTGACCCGTTGAACGGTAACGTTGCGGAGGGGACCTATATTGGACACTCTCGGGAATTAGGTTTCGCGGTTTCAATTAGGATCGCGGACGAGTTATCGCGATAACAGAGAGCGAAAGGGATGAGAGAGAAAGAGAGAGAGAGAAGACGATTGGCGTGCTCATTCGCCTCGTCGAAATTGCAACGAAGAGCCTCGCCGATGCGATTTCATTTTGATCGAGCGAAATTCCACTCCACCTTTCTGCCAACCTTCTCTCTTCCTCATCGATCGTATTAATGGATGTTATTTTTCCTGATTCTCTATTGGTATTCATTGCTTGTCTCTTTTACCCGGTTTTTGTTGCCCATAAAGTTTCGTGTACCGTTCAGATAAAATATCGTGCAATTATTCCTTTTATTTAAAATGGCACGTTCAAACGATTAACCTCTTGCCGTACGATTTATTTGCCAAATCAGTCTACTCTTCACTACTACGTTACAAATAAAGGAAGTTAAAGTGTTATACCAATTTTGTATTCAAACTTTGCAGAAAGAATAATTTGAAAACCTCAAATTGGCATATTGAAAATTCGAATAAGGTTACACTTGCACTGTGAGTGCGTCACGAGACTCAAAGTATGGCAAGGGGTTAAAACATACTTAAATGCAACAATTAATCAGTAAGAAATGTACAAAATTATAACGTTTAGGTCCTCGTGAAGAATCTGTATGAACGTGTACAGGTTTTTACAAAAGGCTGCAACAAATTTGATCAGGGATAAAGATCAGATCGTTGGGAAGATATCAGATCCCTTTTTCGATGATCCGATCACGATCTACCTTAACAAAAAGTGATTACAGGTAGGCTCGTTCCCCTCGAAATATGTGCCAATTATGCGTTGTGCCGAAGTACCGGGAAACACGCGTCCAGGTATTATCCCGTGTACTTACGTGTCCTAGGCGTGCACGACAAAATAGCTCGCGGATAACGGAATGATCCATTAACCGTAGAAGAAGGTAATATGGTATTAACACGCGCGAAAGGGCGTGCTGACCTATCCCACCATGGGTGCCCGTATGCTGTTGAAGGGGAAAAGGTAATGGGGTGGAGGAGGAGACCACCCTTCGTGGCCACCGTGGCACAGTTAATTACCCTGTGATACGATATCTTTGGACGAAAAAATTCCACAGAAATTATTCACTTTTGACAGGATATTGATTAATTATAGGAACAAGGTGATCAATAAAGTCTTGACAACTTTGGTTAAATGTAAACTAAACTGGGGGTCAAATTTTGACCTGTGGAAACATCAATTTAATTTCTTTTAGGGTCTTGGGACACCTTTCAAGTTTTTAATTTAATTTGATGTATTTTTGTACTGTAAACTCTTTTAATGTATTTCTATATCTTTTAATGTTTTGAGATGTTTTGAGGTTCTTAATATCTTTTGATATCATTCTTGATTTTTATTTTGAATCAATCTTGTCCACAACTTATTAATCACCCTGTATTACAATTTCTAAATGCATTGATACATCATAAATATATTACGAACTTTTTGAACGAGTTAATTAGTTTGATAAAAAAGGCACGAATCTGTTTTGAATCAACTTTGCTCACAACTTATTAATCACCCTGTATTACAGTTTCTAAGTGCATTGATACATCATAAATATATTACAAACTTTTTAAACGAGTTAACCTGCTTGATGAGAAAGAGTAAATCATCTGTTCTGAATCAACCTTGCCCACAACTTATTAATCGCTCTGTATTAAAATTTATAAGTAGACTGATGTATTACAAATATATTACGATTCTTCTGACTTAATTAGCTCGATAAAAAAGACACGAAATATTGTGAAATTTTTGGATAAATGTTACGAGAGAGGAAATTGCTCGTATATTCAGAATAAAGAACAGGAGTATTTTAGCAGGAGGGAGAGTGGTCTCAGTGTGTATACTTAGGAACAAAAAGCTGCGACCATATCATGTTCCCATTGAAATTAAACAAGCTCTACCTTGAACACTTTTTGTCTCTTGAAATAGAAGGTTTATTTAGCGAGATTTTAAGTGCATGTAAGTGATCCATCAAGCGATATAAACACATAGACATAATACATATAACTACAACTCAGTTTTATTCATACACATTATGTGTGATTTCTGTGGTTAAAATTTTCATGTAAAGAAAGAGATATATTGTTATGAAACATATATTAATATTTAATGAATGACCCTATAGTTTGCTAAATATTAACAGTCTTATTAACTGTTTCAATACTTCCAATAAATATAAAGAAATCTGAAATATTAGAACTCTTCATAAAACTTGCCAGAGTCTTGCAGACTCCATCTTGTGATTTATAGGTTATGTTAAACACCTTAAGAATGAATCCGTCAGCAGTGTTATAAGCAAAATGTGAAAGCGATTTTAAAATTCATGCTGAGCGTCGTTTAAAGTCCATCAGGTTTCCATAAACCGAGAAATCTCAAATTCGAGCATGCACGATTAATCGGGAAGGACCTTTCCGCTTTACTATTACGCCGATGATCCGTGGACGACGCGATATTTTGAACCGCGACAACGGAGTTTCTTCCAGAAACGCCTACACACAGGAACCTGGAAAAATGTAGACGGTCTGGCTGGCACCGTCGATGCAGTTTCGGTGCAGCAACCGCGAGAAATATAAAATCCTTCCCGCGACGACTTTGAATCGCGGAATTATTCAAAGTGTTTCACGCGGTTTCGGCCATACTCGCCCGTTTTCCCTCGGTTCTTCGCAGACTTCTCTTTCTTGTTCCTCCATCAGGCTAGTTCCTGTTTCAGCCCATTTGCAAATGAACTTTCCATAAAATTTTATCACGCGACCGAGATAAAGGAGCACGTCACGTTTCCTTAATTTATACGACCGCGTCGTTCGCTCGCTGTTCTTCTATATCCTTCGTCTACGAACACGTACGAGACACGCGATAGCTTAACAATTACAAATGCAGCTGAAGTTTTAAAGAAAGGTCTATATGAAAAATCTCGTCTTTATCTTCTTACTTTATCTTAGCATTTTTTGGTACCGTGACTGGTTTAGAGGACCGTAAAATTGAAAGGTCAGAAAGTGTATGGGAAAACATGGCGGACGAGGTTTTTATAAGGTCATGCAAATTTATGGTGCCGAGGGAAATATTCTTTGAGGAACCGGTGTGCAGATTTAAGTGTAATATAATCATGATCATTAGTACGATGAAAATTGATTTAATTTGCTCAAGAATTTATTTGAGAAATTTCTTTAACCTGAAGTTTGTACTATAAATGAGTTTTGCTTTTAAACAAAGAGCTTTGCTTTTAAACAATACAGCATATTTCTGTAAAATATATTTAAATTAAACAGTAATTAACTGTCTATATCTTCATCTCCACATTAAATAATATCAGTTACAAATTATTAGATAACAAAAATAACCGCAATTTCTAATAGTACGCCATCTTATTTTACTACAAGTGCTCTCTAGACAAAATTTTGCGCTTTCCATAATACAATTATACCATCCAATAATAGCATCTCAATAAAGTTCATAACAATCCCACCAACGAAGGAATTCATGAGTTTTTCAATCGAAGCTGATTGCACAAAATGGAGGACACCGATCGGAATACAAAATGAGGTTCGCTCATCGCGCAAACGCGAAACGTGCGCTAAGCGAAATAGAACGGTTCGTCCAGCAATTTTCCGAGAAAAATTTCTTTCCTTTTAACGAACGCGTCTCTAGACAGTATCAATTTCATTTCCTGGAAGAAGGAAAGCTTACTTTAACGATCGCAACGGAACAGTCGGAAGATACGTCACGATCGCGCGGTCATCCCGCAGAGGGAAAGCGAGGAAAACGAACATGGCTGCCAGGCCGAAAACTTTTATGACTTTTAATCAGACGAACGAGCGGCCGAGTGCCGTGACGCGAGTTCATTTGCGCTAATGAAATCACTGTTATCTCCTCGACTCCTGTGTCTCATATTGCGCCAACTGTTGTTGTCCCGTGTTGGATTCGTATTTGTAAAGCATGATGACCGGACGCGAGTGGTCATAAGTCTGCGAAGGGTGCACAAAATATTGTGTACTCTTTCGTCTCCTCTCGGCTTCCATCGATTTTGACTTTGCTGGAATATGTGGTTAGGTTAGGTTGTCGAGGTTTGTGTTCGTATGGATTATTGTGACTGGGGATTTTATTGTTTCAAAATCCAAAAGTTTGAAATCCCAAATTCTCAAAATCGGAAGTGTCCAAATTCTCAAAACTCTTTAAATGTTCTGAGTACCAAATTTCTAAGTTCTCAGATTTCCAAGCATTCAAATCTCCAGATGTCCAAGCACCTAAATTTCTAAATTTCTATGTCCCCAAATTTAGAAGTTCTCAGAATCTCAAAATCCCAAGTTTGCAACCACCAAATTGTCAAATCCTACTACAAGTTTTTAAATCTACAAAATCCCAAATTTTTAGATCTCTTATAAATTTCCAAAAATCCTCAGATCTCCGAATCCCCATCCTCTAATTTTCAAAACCTCAGATCTCCAAATCCCCAAATCACAAATCCCCAAAAATCCCCAAAAATCCCCAAAAATTCCCAAATCCCAAATCCCTAAATCCACAAATCCCCAAATCTCTACATTCTCAAATTTTGGAAGTTTAACCAAAACCTTGATATACCAAAAATCTTACAAACTAGAATTATTGATCCCCAAAATTCAAAATTGACGACTCACACCCACAAAAATTCTGAAATCCAAAATCTGTTTATATTGAAACCATAGAAAGAGTAAATGGTAATCGATATCGAATGCGTCGAACTGCGAACGATATCGATAGCGAAAGCATCAGGTTGGAAATCACCAATATCGAGCCTTTTTAAATTGGACGTTATCGGTATCGAACATCTTCGATATTGGAATAGTTGAATGGCATATCTTTGATACAGAAGTTACTGAATCATGAAATTGTTAATAATGGACTGACAAAAAGTCGATGGGAAACATATTTATCTTCAATTTCTTCGTTCCTTCTGTTTGCTATTCCACGACTGTTGTCGCTCGTAATTTACGCCTTACACAAGCTCGCGAATTAACATACACCGTTCAGAAACGCGACTTGGATTCTGTTGCGATCGTACGCAGAACCGTTTCCCAGTATTCGTGATTGCCGTTGCATCACCAAGTGTCTGCAATACCGATTATCAGAATGCCGAACAACCGTTCAAAACTCGTCTTGCAAGTAAATGACGCCATGCAGGTAATATTCTGGGAAATCGACATCGTTTTCTTTTAAATTACTTGTTCGATTGTGTCAAGTTAACGCAATGATGAAGAGGGACTTTGGAATTTTTTAGATTTACGATCTTGGAATTATTTAATTTTTGAAATTACAGATTTTAGGATATTGGGATTTGTTGCAGAAGTTTGAAGAAGAAGGATTTGAGCATTTGAGGACTTGGAATGTAGAAATTTGGGATATTGAGAATTTAGGAATATGTGGAGTTGGGGATATGTGGAGTTAGGGGTTTGTAGATTTAGGGATATGTGGATTTTGAGGTACATGCATGTAGGAATATGTGGAGTTAGGGTTGTGGGAATTTGGAGGTATGTAGGTTCAAGGATATGTGGATTTGGCGACATGTGGATGTAGGCATATGTGGATTTGGGAATATGTAGATTTGTGGATATGTGGATTTGGTAATATGTAGATTTGAGGATATGTGGATTTGGTAATATGTGGATTTGAAGATATGTGGATTTGGGAATATGTAGATCTGAGCATATGTGGATTTGGGGACATGTGGATTTAGGCATATGTGGATTCAGGTATATGCGGATTTGGGAATTTGCAGATTCGAAGATATGTGGATTTGGGAATATGTAGATCTGAGCATATGTGGATTTCGTGACATGTGGATTTGGGAATATATGGATTGGCAGATATATCTAAATCAAATAATTTAGAGGTTAGTAAATTTGGGTATGTAGTGATTTGGGGCTATAAGAACTAGGAAATATGTGGATTTGGATTCACGTAGAATGTGTAATTTCGAAATATAGCGTTTTTTTATAAGGAGATATAAAGATTTGGAAATTGGAGAATTTAGGAACCTCAGAATTTAGTAATTCAAACGTTATTAAATTTGTGAATTTGTTATAACTTCAGAAACCTATATAACTGGAAACTAAAAACAAACATTCGAAACTTCTATATCTAAATTTCTAATATTAACCAATTTGTACATGTCCAACATGATGATAAATCTCACGTGTTTCTTTCGATAAATACCACAAATCAAACCACTTATACCTAGATACACAAACAAAACATCGAACTTCAATTTATCGTATATAATTCCACAAACGATTTAATAATATTTACACGAAATGTGCAATTGCCTATCAATTTATTAACCCGACGCTACCGCCGTTGATAATAACGATACATTATCTAGTACGAGCAATAACTCAGGATTAAAAGCGATCACAGCTATGATGATGACTAATCGATGGGTGGCTGAAAACTGATCATTAACCTCTCCGTTCTAAATGGATGATTCCCCTCCTCGACAGTGTCCATAATTTACATCTGTTTCGCCTTTTATTGCCTGCAGCGTGCACTCTTTTCCTTCCGCATTGTTATACTCAAACCATGCTACGAAATATCATTTACCCCGCTGCATCTTACAATCACGAGAAACTCCGTTGTTGCCAACGGAAGAGAAAAAAGTCTGAAACTATAATTCAGCATACTTTTTCGAGATACTTATTGCTCGGTTTTAATTAATTATCGACCGGTCTATGGAGCCAGCAAAACGGACCATAATTCTCTGTTCTGCAATCACTTTTACGAGCACGACTGCGCTTCTCTACGCCCCGTCTCACCCTCCCGAAACAGAAATTCTTTTCTTCGGGCCAAGTGGACTAAACGCCACCGCGAGCCAGCAAGATTTATCTGCGCTCCATTCGCGACGAGAAAACTCGTACGACGAACAATAATATCCAGCGGCTCAATAGAGAGCCGCGGTTTCTACGATTCCTTTTTGTCGGACCACGAGAAATATTTCCGGGCGATATTTGCTCTAAAAATATCAGACGCGCTCTGTGTGGTCGAAACGCGCACGGAAATCGGGGCGATGGAAATATTTTTCATAAAATCACCTATGGCGGAATATTGACAGGGGCGGAAAGTTTGACAAAAATATTGCGTTGCTTTCAGGGTTGAAGGATGGCATCTCTGCGAGTCAAAATTTTTATGCAAATTTTGCGGTGGATTTTCAGATTCAAGTTTTTATGGATTTTTGAATTTTTAGTTTTATATTATGAAATTTTTTAATTTGTAATTCCTTTTTCCAAGCTTTTACGTTTTTAAATTACTGTACTTTTAGACTCTCAAATATGTAATTCTCTAAATTCTGTAAGTTTCAAATTCTTATTTTTAAATACTTATATTTCTAAATTGCTAAATTTCCTTCAAGTTTATAACTCTTCAAATTCCCTAAATTTCCGAATCCATAAATTTCTAAATTCTCAAATTTCTCAGCTCTTCAAACTTTTGAACACTTACATTTCCAAATGACTAGATTTTCAACCCCCCTAAATTGCTCAATCCCTAAATCTCCAAATTTTCAAATCCCCAAATCTTCAAATCTCCAAATCCCAAAATCCCAAAATCCCCAAATCCTCAAATCTTACAAACCTCAAATACCCAAATTCCCAAATTCTCAAATTTTCAACCGCAAATTTTTAAATTCCAAAATTCCAAAGTTAGAAAATTCCAAAATTCCAAAATTCCAAAATTCCTAAATTCCTAAATCTCCAACTTTTCCAAATTTTGAAACTTTCACATTACTAAATTAATAGATTTTCAACACCCCTAAGTTCCTCAATCCCCATATCCCTAAATCCCCAAATTTCCAAATCCTCAAATTCCCAAATTTCCAAATCTCCAAATTCCTAAGTTACCAAATCTTGGAATTCCCAAATCCCCAAATTCTACAATCCCTAAATCCTACAATCCCCAAATCCCACAATCCCCAAATCTCTGAATTTCCAAATTTTCGACTCTAAATTTCCAAAATTCCAAAATTCCAAAATTTCAAAATTCAAAAATTCCAATATTCCAAAATTCTAGAATTCGAAAATTCAAAAATCCCTAAATCTCCAAAATCTTCAATTTCACGAATATCTAAAATCTCAAAATTAGCAAATCTTCAAATTTCCCAACATCTACTTCCAATAATATCCAACGTCAAACCTATCCCACAGTATGGTTCCAGACGCACCCAAAGCCCAACCTAACCAACGCAACAACTCTCATAAATGCACAACTCTTAAAATCACGAGACTCGTTATCAGAATATTTAATCACGAATCGTGTGTTCGTATTAAGAGAAGAGAACAGTTTCAGCAAACAGTGGTATCGCGTCGAGGGTGTATATAAGCAACGCATTATCGTGATGGCGGACAGTGAATTAACGACGGGGCGATTTCGTGGCATTATATTGTGTCTAGTTGACAAATGGAGACGGCGTTATATCTGGTGGCACGTGTTGGTGGGTAATCAAGCGAAGTACCTGCCGGTACGGCGAATATTTTAAGGTCAGATTTTACTATTTTCACGTGCGCCTACGTGGATGGCGTGCGACCGGGTATTATCGTATCCGTTTTCGTCGACGTTTTACCTTCGTGCACGTTTACCTTCCAGACGACGCTCTCTACCGACCTTTTGCGACCGCGGAATTCTTTTTCGAAGAATCGCTCGAATTGTACCGGGAAAATTGTACCTAGTTGTCGTGGCGAAACCATTTTATTATCGTTATTATTGCGGCGAGGGACAAATTTAATCAGTTTGTCGTTTGCTCAACGTTCATAATGATAGAGTATGGAACAGACGGTTAAGAGTTCTGCTATTGATTTTATTTATTCACCTCGTATCTTCTTTTATTTGTCACAATTTTTCTAATGAATATGTATGTATATTTAATTATTGGGTTAGGGGTAGAAGAGTTGGAGATTTTTATATTTTTTATACATTCATTTAATGTCATATTTCTTGCCATAATATTAGGGACTAGTAGCCAGAATATACTTTTTATATCTACAATAATTATAGTGGAGCTAACAATACGAGAAGAGGGGTTGAATTTGTGCACCTTCTCAAAATTCATTTAACATCATACCCCTACTAGAATATTAATAACCACAATTTACATAACTAAAATGAACATTCTTTTTATATTTGCATTAATTATAGCGAAATTAAGAATGTAGGGGGTTGAAAATTTCAATACCTCTTATTTTATTCATTTAACATTATATATTTAGTTAAAATATTAACTTACGTAATGAAAATAAAAATACTTTTCACAATAATTATAATGTACTTAAGAGGTTGAAATTTGTTGTATCTTTTATACACGTGTTTATTTAATATTATACGTGCTTATTTAATATACTCCTGTTAACATGTTAGTAACTGTAAATTACTAGGAATACTGTCATTGCAATTAAGCACTCTATACCAACATCGCTAATTGAACACGAACAGCTTGATTAATCCCCAACATTTAATCTTCATATTCAGAACCTCACATTCTAAACGTTTCCAGGACAGTTCATCAGCCACGCCGGCAATTAACATACGACGGCGTTAATACACGAACAAAGTATATGAATTTTCCCTGGCTCGTTCGTACGTAAGTACTTTTAGTCGGTGATTAGCATCGAATTTCCCGGGGTGAAGCGTTTCAAATTAAGCACCGCTGCACCTGAGCTTTCTCCTCCGTGTTCCGCGAGAGCATTGTCGTGTGTGCCCGGAGAAAGAGGCATGCTCATATTTCACTGTCGCTCCAGGGCGCGATGTTCCGCTCCAAGGAACATTAGACGATATTATATCGCGTACACGAAGAACTACTGCTCCTCCAAATAGCGCGATAATTTACGGTGAAAGTCGATCATTTTGCACCACTGATTTCGTGTAACCTGTTGGGTCGGTTTATACTTAATCTTATATTATTTTTAAATATCTTTGTGAGATACTGTCTCTGTTTTTACACTTTTCATTTAGTATCTGCAATTATTTATTGCTTATTGGGAATACAGGTTGAAATGTAAAAGTTTAAATAGGGAAATTTATGATGTGTATAATATATGTGAATATACATTTATTTGTTGGTCACAGGAAAATTGTTGCTTAATAAGCATATTGCAGTATACAAGTTTGAATTAAGAGAATTTATATGTACATGTATATAATTTATATAAATATGTATTATTCTAAAAATTAGAATTGAAACTGTAACGAGGATACAACGATTCTTTTGTGATTAGTATGACGATTATAAGATATACGTCCAGAAAAAATTTGTACAGAAAAACTTATTCAATGTATAAAATAGTAACAGACAAAATTAAAGTATACATTTTATACTTATTCAATGTATAAAATAGTAACAGACAAAATTAAAGTATACACTGTTATCGTCATTTGGTGTACACATCTTCTTGTATTACGTGCCACCTTGTAGTATGTGTCATCTTGTAGAACGCATCATTTTATAATACGCGCCATTTTGTAGAACACGCCATCTTGTACCGCCATCTTGTAGAACGCGCCATCTTACGTTCTCAATACTACGGCTACATGAAATCAAAAATCCATTTGCAAGTTAATGTCACGTTAATGTAAATGTACCATACGTGATTACTGTATTATTTATGACCATATTCTCATTAAATCGCATACATTAAGCATTCTTAAATTCCATTATAATAAACTTATCTAACTGTGCATTCTACAGACACCATAACCTATTAAAGTCAATGTACAGATCTCTCAGAACCTTTACATCATTACAAGTAATACTAATATATAAATAATACAAAAACAGCTAAGAATAAGTTATATTAGCCTACTATCTTTAGAGTTAGATATATTTAACATTCCACTGAATCTAAAAATAGCATCGATACGAAAGAACGATCAAAGGAAACAAACGAGAGGGAAATTACGAAATGCCTACAACAGACATATTTTCGCGTGAATAACATTCACCCGATAATTTTATTTTTCCCAACAGGGCAATTTCGATAGATCGTTCGATCCACTCGACATCTCCGCCCAGCGTTTAAGAAAATCCGCTTCTTGGAATGGCACTTCGTTTTCCATTTTTGTTCCCGTCTTTTCTTCTCCTTTTTCCCGATCTCTATATCGAATTAAAGAACTCACCCCTCGAGCTGCGGTTTTCCCATAGAATAGTCTGAAAATAAAAGAGAAAAAGATCCCGGTAATAATAGTGTTCGCGATGGGGTCGCTGCTCTAGCCGCGTCTATTCAACCTGTCATTCGCGTTTTGCGGTCACTATTGTGATTTGCAATGGTAACCCTTCGCACATCCTGCCTATTGTCGCGAAAACGCCCGTTCTCCTCTATCTTTCTCCCTCTATCTCTCCTTTCCACCCTCTGTTACTGTTCCTTCCTTTTTCCTTGTCTCTTTTATACTCCCGCCGATTCTCGCTTTTCTTCCATAGTTCCGTGCGTGCCGCTCGCTAATTTTATTTCACTCTTTACGATTTTTATTCTGCAATCGATTGCAGTTAATATACGCTTGGTGCATCTATTGTTAACTTCTGTCTTCCTTTTATGTTGGTAGCTTTTATAAGTATCATTAACTACTTACAGATAACTATTACAGTCCGTGGATAGGGAAATATAGGGGGAAGATAAGGGTTTTGTTTTATTGCTATATATTTAAGAATTTCTGTGTTTAATATACTCTTTTTATTGTATGACTGTGGTCACAGTCCTTTTTTTATGAAGTCGGTAGGTTTGATTTTGGTTGCACTTTCAATGAGAGGGCAATTTGCGTGGCGAAATAATTCGGAGAGGTATAATGTGTGTTAATTCTCACATTTTTGAGGATTTAGAAATCTAAATTTTGAAATTTGTCATATTTCCGAAGTCTGAAATCCTCGAATTCCTAAAATACAAATTTTTAATCCCCCGATTCCCTAAATTCCCTAATTCTCAAATCCTCAAGTTGTATAATACCCAAATCCCTAAATTAGCAAAATTCTAACTTCCCAAATTTTGAAATTTCCGAACTTTTAAATTACCAAATTTTTAAATTTCCCACCTTGTAAATTGTCGAATTCCCAAATCTCCAAATTTTCACATTTACGAATCCCTAAATTATCGAATCCGGAGTCAAATTTAGACATCCTCGAATTCCTCAATTACCAACTTTTCAATCTCCCAACTCCCTAAATTCCCAAATCTCGAATTTCCCATATTTTGAAATTTCTGACTTCCTAAATTCCTAAATTTCCAAATCTCCTAATTCTGAAATCCCAGAATCCCTAAATTAGTAAATTCCCAAATCTCCAAATTTAGAAATTTCTGAATCCCCAAATTATCAAATGTTTCAATCGTCCTAGTTCCTAAATATCCAAACTTTCAAATCTACAAATCACTAAATTCTCAAATTCCTAAATTTCTAAATCTACAAATAACCAAATCTCCAAATCCCCAAATTTCTAAATCCCAAAATCCCCAAATTCCTAAATCTCTAAATCTCTAAATCTCTAAATCTGCAAATGACCAAATTCCCAAATCCCCAAATCCCTAAATTCCTAAATCCCTAACTCCCTAACTCCTCAAATCTCCAAATCCCCAAATTCCCAAATTCCCAAATTTCTAAATCCCTAAATTCCCAAATTTCTAAAATTCCTAAATCTCTAAATCTACAAATGACCAAATTCCTAAATCCCTAACTCCCCAAATCCCAAAATTCCCAAATCTCCAAATCCTCAAATCCCCAAATCCCCAAATTTCTAAATCCCTAAATTCCCAAATTTCTAAAATCCCTAAATCTACAAATGACCAAATTCCTAAATCCCTAACTCCCCAAATCCCCAAATTCCCAAATCTCCAAATCCCCAAATCCCCAAATCCCCAAATTTCTAAATCCCTAAATTCCCAAATGTCTAAAATCCCTAAATCTACAAATGACCAAATTCCTAAATCCCTAACTCCCCAAATCCCCAAATTCCCAAATCTCCAAATCCCCAAATCCCCAAATCCCCAAATTTCTAAATCCCTAAATTTCTAAAATCCCTAAATTCCCAAATCTCCAAATCCCCAAATCCCCAAATCTCCAAATTCCCAAATCCCCAAAGCCCAAAATCCCCATTACCCTCCATAACATACAACATACTGAAGGTTAGGTATCCCAATATTTTTGTCCCATGTCCCAATATGTTCTCATGAAACGCACTCCCGTTATATTGCCAGAAACTGCTCCCATTTCCATTCCCTTCATTCTGCTTGATTTCGCGTCGTTCAACTCGTACCGGAAGCGTGTAAGTACATAAGTAATGTCAACGGGTAACAACGTTCGTACCTCGAAACGAGTAAACTAAATTGTGTACTCAGACGCGTGTGCGCACGCATGCACGCCTCGCCATAATTTATGAATTGTATTAAAATCGTTGTCTTGCCATTTATGAGCTGCACGACACTGCTACAATTTGTCGATTCGAATTATACGGTTCAAATTGACAAATGATAATATCTGTCTTGTTACACTCAACCACAGCACTGCATTTCTCAGCCCTTTTTTTCCTACAATGACAACGAGGGTGGGTTGCTTCGTGGGGGACGCAACGCATGATTTTCGTTCGGATTTCACGGAAAATTAATGTTTACATTCTTCTAAACACATTCGGTTGATGGTAACCGTTTGTGGCGGTTGCAGTCAGTTATTTTTAACACGGTTCGTTAAACTTGAAAAAATAACCGGTTCTCAAGTGGATATTTTGTTCCGCGGACAAAACGCTCTTTTTTAGAGCACGCTTTCTACTGTGCTTTTTGTGGACCCTGAGGAAATAATAGAGATGGAATGTGCGCTACGAGTTAGGCTAGGTCAGTTCTTTGGTTTGAAGAAATTGGGTCAAGAGACAATAGCTGCTCTCCGGGGATGGGTTTGCATTATGTGTGGGAAGACATACGGTTGCCATTTGGATCCACATTGTTATTCACAAGTGTTTGCTCATTCCCAGACACGTTCGCCTTTTTCTGTGTTTCATTCTTCGCCCATTGCTTCATTCTTTTGTACTGAAAATGGATGTACATTGAATTTTTTTTATTTCAACAAACTTTTCAGTGAAGTATCAGCTAGTTTATATTCACAGTTAGTCCGCAATTTAATTTTTATATTTATGAGAGAGTGAAACGTACAATTTTTCTATTTCAAACAATTTTTAATTATTCATCTAATACCTTTACCTTGTTACGAGATATTTAATTACTACACTAATGACGTCAAGTTAAAACACCCGTTACAAGTCTCCAGAATTTTTTTACTGATAAACATTCCGTAGACCACCATAATGAAGACATGACACAGCACAAAATAAATGAAATAAAATAATGAAATGAAATAATTGTTCGAAATTGTGAAAAGCAGTACAGGAAGCAATCAGCATATAACCCCATTTCCGCTTTGGCTATTAATTTTGTTCGAAATTCGTGAAGCATTCGCAAGGTACGAAGCACGTGCTTAAAACAAAAAAAAAATAGTTGGAAATGATGAAAGGGAGTAAAGGAAGGGCTCCTCCCGTTTCCTCTATCCTTATTAATTTCTGATTGCAGGTTTGTACTGCAAATTGTTCCGTTTCGTGTCCCCGCCGTAAACGCATTCTCGTTTCCGCTGTTCCGAGTCAACCGATACGTTATGTCCACGTTCCACATCCGCGTAATTGCCTTATTTCATGTCCCATCAAATTAAATCGACAAAAGGAACCATTTCTCCTTGCGAATAATTTCGTTGGACGTAGCTGCATCGAATTTTAATCGAAGCGAGCTCGTTAAACGAAACGAGTCGAGCAATGATGCACCGTGTTATGAACTTTGATTAGATTATGCCGCGGTTCTATGATGCTCCGCAGATCGCGATCGAATTGCAAACGATACATCGGGGGGCAGTTGTGCGCTAATGTTTCCATGTTACGCGATATCCTGTTAAATTGCTTCGATAAATCGACGTGTATCAGCAATCATCTTTTGCTGAACCTACCTTAGGCAAATTATTAGCGGGAAACATTAGCGTTCCATGCGAGAACATACTTTTACATTCAGACATTCGGATATAAAGAGATGACTTTCATATTTCATTTTCTCTGGGTACTCTATTATCATAAATTCAATTATTTATGATGAGTATGAATATACTCGGAGGTACGTGATCTGCCTTCGCTGGCTAAGGTTGTTCAACCAGCTACTGTTCATAACTGAACATGTTTAGTTCTTAGTTAACTCTGATTACTGCTATCAACCTTCTTGAACAACGCACATATGGTCTCGAGACGTTTGTCGTCGTCCTTTGCTCTAATGCATGTGTATCGCTAGAGCCAATTGTTCTTACTGTCAAAAAGTATGAAACAAGATCTGCATTTTCTGTTCTGATCACCTCTTCTACATTGTACTAGCCAACTTTTAGACTGCTAACAATATACGAAACCAGTAAAGACTATATGAAACCAGGTGGGACCACATCAACCAAATAGTACTACTTAACCAGAGTCTTCGAAAAACATCCTGATGTAGGATTAATCCAGAGATGTGCATTTTCTGTTCTGATCACCTCTTCTACATTGCACTAACCAACTTTCAGACTGCTAACAATACACGAAACCACCAAAGGGTCATATGAAACCAAGTGGGTCCAAATTACCTAAGTGGTACTACCTATCTAGAGTCATCAAGAAACATCCTAATGTAGGATTAATCTAAAGATGTGCATTTTTCTGATGAACTCTTCTACATTGCACTAGCCAAGTGGTAACAATATACGAAATTACCACAGGACCATATAAAACCAGGCGGGACCACATCATCCTAGTGCTACCTAACCAAAGTCTTCAAAAAACCTGATATAGAATTAATCCAGAGATATACATTTTTCTGATAATTTCTTCTACGTTACACTAGCCATCTCTCAGACAGCTAACAATATACGAAATCACCAAGGACCAGGTGGGACCACATCAACCAAGTAGTGCTACCTAACCAGAGTCTTCAAAAAGCCTGATGTAGGATTAATCGATAGATGTCCAAGTAAGGAGCAATCTGTGAGTCAGTGGTCAATGGTATATGGTCAAAGACGTCGTGTCTGCGTCGCCATTATGGGCAACATTGAGGGGTGAATTGCAACGGCGGGAGATGACGAGGACACGAACGAGGAAGGCAGCCGGAGGCGGCGAGGGTTAGATTCGTTGGATTCGGGGCGAAGTGCAGGGCTAGTCGGCGTTATAGGCCGTCCCCAGAGTGCAACTATGCCTTTGGCTTTGATGTTAGCCCGCCGATGCAGTCACGTGATCGCGTGGACCGCCGTTATGCGGCGACTAATAGCGGACGAAACCCCACATAGAAACGAGCAGGCATTATCGAGAGGGAGCCGAGCGGATGGAAACGCGAATCGAAGGCTGACCGCCAGGAGGTACCTGTGACTGTTACGTACATCCGGGGTTAACGGAGAGAGGATCGACAGGCTCCGGATGCTCCGTGGATGCCTTACGGCGAACCTGCTCGCGTATCCACTGATTCGGCATATCGCGAAATGCAATTATCGGGCCGGATTGAGCGGGCTCGAATTACTGCTCGGATGTGACGACCGGTCGCATAGGAAATTACTGCCAAAGCCAGTTTCCGTTTACTGCTTGTCCTTTTATCGCTTCGACCGAGCAAGATCACCTCTAGGATAAGTGCTCTCCTTGTTTTTCGACCTGAATGATTAATCGGTTGTTAAATCCTGTCGAAAATATGTATCAAGTTTGGAATATGTATTTTCGGTTGCATTTTGGTATCCTGCCATCTTGCGGCGAACGAAGGATACTTTTGAAGAGATTGAACAGGGAGTTAGGATTTGTAGCACCTTTTTGTGGACTTGCTAGAATGGTTGACAAAATGGTCGATCACAAACTAACCTAATCACAACATAGTACACAATTAATAAATGTAATTCACTGATGGCTATATTGTCTAAGACAGTGTTATTAAACTAATTTTTAACTCAATTTTAATTTCTCTATTCGTATTAAACTTGAAGTATCAATCAACCACTGTAACAATAAATATGAAGAACAGTGAACTCTCTTCAAGCGTATTCCACGTTCCCGTAAGCAATCGTAATTTTATTCCTGTTTTTCGTAATCAAGGTCTAATTTTCCCTTGAGAAATCGCATGGACGTTTCAGCCGGACACGTACATAATTTTGGATTTAGTGTCCACGTTAAGACCGTCCAAGTTTGAGGATCAAGCTCGGAGCTGGCGAGATACGGTACATCGTGATTTGTGGACGTCAATACGGGGGTTATGCGTGACGTATCTCACCGATCATAATTACATCCTGTTACTGGAGATCCGGGTTCCTTCCTCGTATACCTCCACGCACGTCGTCTCTTCCACCCTCTTGACGTACTCCGAGGCCCTCCTGATTTACCGACTTCCTCCTGGCTTCTGCCTAATGACTCAATCGCCCATTTTGTACTACATGAACTGTCAAAAATTACTATTTTTAGCTTGCTATCTTATGAAACATACTTTCGATGATTATTTAGAAATTTTATAGGGTGGGTCTTGCTGGGAACTTTTCACAATAGTGTAATGATATGTTCTCAAACTTTCAGTTTTAGTTTAGTGACCTCATGGTATATTCAAATTTAATATATTATAAAATTAGGTTGTAGGTACTTCTTTATAATCAGTGCATAGGTAGAACTAATTTATAGGTGCTTTCCTTTGAAAAATTTTTCACGCGATACATCTCGAGGTTCTGTCCTACCTTTTTTTGTCGTCGTTAATAAAGAACCACGTGTCTACTAAATCATGAGCGAGCCGGTAAACGTTAGTACAGTTCACGCGGGACTATTAGGATAAATACGGTTATAATGCAGACCTTGGGGTTGGAAAGGGTATAAACAGCCAGTAAATCAGGAGCTCCAACCCTTGCGTAGAAAGGGCCGAACATAACTCGAAACCAGGACGAACGTTCAACAGCTAAATCGGCTGCTAACACGAACTGTTCTGCTTGTTCATTTTAATGCAACTTGTTCTTCAAGACTCGAGGGACGATTAGGTTCTCAGACTATAACTATTTAACTCTAATTGTGTATATAGCATTAGACAAGGATCAGGATACAAATATTCAGATAATAAGAGCAGGACGTTTGTAAATTTGAAATTTCAAGGATAACTTAATTTTAATTTTCAGAGGTCCAAATTTCCAAACTGACTTTATATCAAATTAACTGATCATCAGTCCCCAAGGTATTCAACGAGAACTAATATCTCTTCAGTGCCTAACTATTTCATCCGCCTAACCCTTCCCAATAAATAACAAAAACCCTTTGCAACAGAATAATCGCACGAGCAAGAATCCGAAACCAGAAAGGGGTCATCAAAACGCAAACAAATCATTCTCCCCTGGCTGACCGTAGACCCTAACCGAAAGAAGACGACGTAGCCGAAAAGAAGTCAGTCGAAAAGGCGAGCAGCAAGTTCTCTTTTGCTCCTTTCACGTGGATCGTCGAATTAATCCGCCATTAATTTCCGCTCGGGCACGAAAGAGCCGGTCGAGTGTGTAAAGCTCTCTCTAAACAAGCGGGCCACGTAACAAATGGCGCTTGGTTTCTCGTTCGCGTCCATGTTCGTGGCTTTAATGCCCCGGCCATGTATGCATACGGAAGGTGATTAATGCCGATCCGGGTGGGTCAAGATCCTGGTCGATTAATCAAATTAAGGGTGGAAGCGCGAGATAAAACTCGCGCCTCTGGAAAAGTCCGGCGACGCCGTTTTCGTTGACCGTTGGAGCATCGCCATGAAAAATGACGGGACATGACTTATCTGTATCGAGGGCTCGCCGTAGCTCGGAACAACGCCGCCCTTGCCCGGGGGGCGTGACCCGACCGGGTGGTTTGTTCGCCGGTCAACAGGGCTTCCGGCGAACAGGGTGAACCGAAAGATACGCGACCAGACGGTGAGTAATGATTGGTCGAATTTCGCGACGTTCGAGTTATACTCCTGCTTTTCGTGAGAGAGATCGGAAAGACGAATCGTTCCGAACGTGATGTCTGCAGGATTAATGTTGCCCATAGTGACGGACTCATGTTTAGGGATGAATCTGGAACGGATTTAAGGGTGGACAATGGGAGATTGATTTGTACTTATGCTGCAGTTCAGCCGCGAACTGTGATGTTATTCATAGATTTGATGCCTGGTTGGATGAAGGGTTGCATCGATGGTAAGGGCTGAGAATTTTAAAAAAACTTAAACTGATTAAAGTGTTTGACTGAACGTAGTTGTGGTCAGTTGATAGTAAACAAGATCTACAGTTATCAAAAGTAGACATATAGAATTGTATGGATTTATGGATCTAAATTATGTAGAGATTTTGGTTATCGTATAGAGACGTTAGTTAAAATGTAGGGATATACGGTGTGCAAGAACCTAGGTTCTACAGATATCTTGTTTACATAGGAACTTAGGTTATATAGAAATTTAGGTTAATATAAAATGATCTGGATAGAAATCTATGTAGAAGTCAAGAAATGTGCAGATACAAGAATACAAGGATGTATGACTATAGGAACTATGTCATTAAAATTCATTAACTTGTAAAATTCAAAATCTTTATGCATCAACGGGTCCAACCCTTCGCTGTACAACCTCCTGCGTGCCTAAGCCTCGATTCTTCTTCCTTTCACATAAAATTGACTCTCACGTCAGTCCAGTTGAGACAAGTCAGTACGAGACAACAAGTCGTTGAATCTCTTGAGGTACAAACGCTGGAAAGGCGTTCGCATCGCGAGGACAGCATGTAAATGAGTAATTGTGTCGCGAGATTAGCGACGCTGATGTCGGTGCCCCCCTGGAGGGAGCTCGTCGTTCTTTAAAAAAAAAAACGCCAGAAAAAGAACGACAGGCCATGACTTATCTGTATCGAGGACTCTGCAGCACGTTCTTCAGCGAGTAGAGGCGTGACAACCGTAATACCGATTCGTTCTGGACACTTGAATGGGAACGAAACTGGACACTGGTCAGTCCTGGGAGTGAAGGGTGCAGGATGAAGATCCTTCTCGCGTCACGGCTTGAAGGCCAACCAGGAGCTGGTGATCGAAGATTAATGATTCACCACGTGAGGTGCGACGATTTGTTACGTTGAATATTTCGCTGTTAAGCTGCTCGATCCCCCTCTTCAAACAACCAACCGATACTCTGCTCAGCAGATACTCATTGAGCCTTCTTTCGAGTTTAACTTTATAACTGTTATTTATTAAAAAAGATACATATTAAATATTTATATGTACATACAGATATATTAAATAAATATTCTACTATCAAAAGTATATTTAAGAACGATAAAAGCATTTACAAAAAGTTTAGCATTCTACTAGCATTAGAAACGAGAATGACGGTTCTGCGCATGCTTAGTACGCAGCTACGTCGCGGGAAATTTGAACTGGTCTAAGACTGTAACTTACACTTCAATTTAATTTGACAAGAAGAGGGATATTCGATGAATATCTTGTACGTTGATAACCACATATGAACATCCCCTAGTGAAGGTATCAAATAGATGACACAAAGCGAACAAGTATAGTAAAAATCATCGTGTCCTGTAAATCAAAGAGAATGGTGAAACACGTGCACCCGTTCCAGGTCCCCGTTAACAGCATTCATAGGGCGCGTACGTTCGTCCACGGTGTTCAAAGGGTTAAATATAAGAAGAGAAATTCCGTAATATGTTCCGCGAGGAGGCAGACGGGGCGTTTCGAAGAGGGTGACGCGAGCGGATAGAGGGAGACACGGAAGAGGAGCGAAATAAAGAGATGCAGAGAGATACGAGGAGGGCCGTATTCGCAAACACGCGAATTTCAAAAGGCACTCGACTACGCGATGTCCCCGGCGTGAGCGACGGGGCCCTTTGACGACGTATGCAAATACAGATCGAGCATGATAAATTGCTCTTGTCAAGACACCCGGTATTTCGCACGAGCCCATAGAAACCCGTTTCCATAGGGAACGGATTCCGCATATAATTTCACCGACGGTTGAGAACCGAAGCGACTCTCCGCGTGCTTTCCGCGCGGAAAACGGACGAAACTTTCGCGAGACCGACGCTCCTCTTTCTCGTCGCGACCCTTTTCAACGCCGTTATCTTCGTTGAGGGCGAATTTCGATGGAACATCGTCGACGTGGCTCCGTTTCGATGAACGAGGGATGCTGATTGAATGGCGGATTCGAGTCACTGGATTATGGAGAACGAAACTGAAAAATTACCGCGCTTTATCTTTCACTTCTCCGTTTTTCTTTCGATATGTTTTTTGTTTTATTTTACATGAGGTCTCTTAACCCTAGGAGTAAATAGGTTACCATAAGATAAGGTTCAGGAAGATTGTTAGGCGGAAGGTTAAGGGATGGGTGTTTAGGATCAACTCAAGGGAGGTTTTTTGTGGACACACACAACAATACTAAAAATATTATTTTTTCAGCTGGAATGCATTTAGATATTCGATTTGGGACACCCTGTGTAACTCGGTTATGAATTAGATTAGATAAATTTTCATTAGATAAATCTTCAAACAGTGTTTTCAAACATCTAAACTATAAGTAATCAGAATGAAAATGAAGATTATTGTATACGAGTCTAAAGAAATGTGTTAAAAAATAATCAAAACTCCGAGGGGTTGTAAATTTTTCTTCCCATGGTGTCGGTCGGCATTTTTCACGAGGAATAGGTAGTCGGTCGTAAAAACAGTCTCAGTGGGTTAACACGGTGTCGCTAGACCGGTTTGAAGACGAGTGTGATGCAAATGAGCCGAGACCCCCCACGAGACCCGTTAATGAGACGATTTAGCCACGAAATCGTGGACCAAGCTCGGTTAAGCGTCCACGACCGGTGGAGATACGTATTAACGCGATATGACAGAGAGATAGATGTAACCCCTCGAGGAGTCGTGAAGGCGTGATGTTGCCACTGGCTCGACAAAAGGCGCAGCCGTGTTAAACGCGACATAAATCTTCTGTCCAATGGCTCTCTCGTCGTTAACACGGGATTCGAACTAGTTTCACTCTACGAGGACGAGTTTCGATGATAGGTCGAGTCTAACGACTTTCTGAAGGAACGTTGTATTTCTCCAACCTGACAGCGCGAAAGAACACACTGATTCATTTCCTGTTGTTTGGTTCTAGTTACTTTTTTGGAAGATGTTAAATCTCTCCATTATAGGACTGGCGTGATATATTTTATAAGTTTTGTAGATTAATCTATTATATACGCTGACGTGTTTATAGGTTAACCTACTTTATAAGTTAATTTGTTTATAGGTTAATCTATTTTATGAGCTGATGAGTTTTATGGGTTAACTTTACAAGTTGACTTGTTTTATAGGTTTATTTTAACGTATTTTATAGGTTATCTTACTTTACAAGTTAATGTTATAGGTTATGAACGTGAGGCATATTAGTCTGTCACTTTGGTATAGTACAAAGTACAAATTTATATTATACTTATAAATTTACAAGAATTGTCAAATTCTAAAATTGTGAAAATGCTAAAATTATAATTTGTTATTACAACTTACATCAACGAACGCCGAAATGTATTAAATGAATTAAATGAATAAAATTTTTAAGATTGACTATTCTGTTATTTTTCCTCTAGTGCTTTTCTGGATCACTTTAGACTCGCTTAATAGTGGCAGAACATGTTTCCGATACACTCCATGTTCAATTCCCCTTAATTTCGAGGGGGGCCAGACGTGATACACTGATTTTCCCGACTTTCCAATTTAATCAGTGACCGTCGGTACTCCGCGAGAGGCAGCGATGCAACGAAACCGGATTCCGAATTCCTGATGGAAATGCAAATGTCATCAGTTCGTGTGTCCAATTTGAAATTAGGGAAGCGAATCGAGCTTCGTATCCGGAAAATTTTCGATACCGGAATTTCACGTCGCCGTTTCCTTCGTTCCCGTATACGATGCCTTAAATTCGTATCAAGCTTCGCTCCCTTTCCAGGGAAAACCATTCCAGCTATTTGTTAAATATAGTCTGTGAAATATCTTCATTTTCTTTACACATTGTACTCATACTTTTTTACTTAGTATTATGAAATCAATTCTTGTAAAGTTAATTGAGAAAAATAAACTCAATTTAAATAACAAATGCAGTACTTGGAGAAATATATCAAACTTTCATATAAACTATCTAAACTTCTAGTTTAAAATACTTTAATATTGACCAATAAGATTATATATAAGATATAGAGTTCCTAATATTTCAAAATTTTCTTCAAATTTTACTTCATTCAATGGAACAAATAATGCGAAAACTGGAAGCTTGAATTTTCTGTTACTACCCCACCAGTTGAGATAGAGGGTTGAAACTTGATGTGAGATGTTTTTTTTTCGATATGCTATTAAAGGACATATTGCAAGTTTCATTTGGTTTAAGGATATATTTGACCATCTTATTCTATCAATTGGTCATATGTCCTTCTCTAACCTTTCATAGTAACCAAGTGTCCACATTGATGGTCAAACATGTGAGGAGTCCACATTGATGATCAAAGATGTCAGGTGTCCACATTGATGGTTAAAGATATTAGGTATCCACATTGATGATCAAAGATGTCAGGTGTCCACATTGATGGTGAAAGATGTCAGGTGTCCACATTGATAGTCAAAGATGTCAGGTGTCCACATTGATGGTTAAAGATATTAGGTCTCCACATTGATGATCAAAGATGTCAGGTGTCCACATTGATGGTGAAAGATGTCAGCTGTCCACATTGACAGTCAAAGATGACATGTGGCCACATTGATGGTTAAAGATGTCATGTGGCCACATTGATGGTTAAAGATGTTAGGAGTCCAATTGATGGTGAAAGATGTCAGATGTCCAAGTTGTCAGAATGTGAAGTATCAAAACATCAACATTTAAATGCAAGTTTTGCTTCATCTGTTCAACTTGGTAACCACATTTCCGTTCTATCTGGTCTCCGTTAGCTGCGATCATTAGAGTTTCCTCGGTTTCTCGAGGTGCTCGATAATTGAAGCAATGGTATCGGTAGCCCCGGGTCATCGACGTTCTGCGTCGTCAGGGACGCATGTTCATCCTTGGCAGCAAAGACGAAGCGAGACGAGACGATCGCTTGGAAATTGAAACCGCAGAGGCTCGCCTCGGTTGATTCACTGGAAACCGTGCACCCGAGATTGGCTTCGCGGAAACGCGATCTCGCTCGGCAGACGACCCCTCTTCGCCTGTTAACAGTCTAATTAAGATAGTAACCTGCTACTAGCGATAACGATGCCGTGAACCTGTCGGCGCGTAGCGTCAGCGCTGCAGACTATTTCGACGGATGAAACGCGACACCGGCTTTACCGTCGTTAAAACTGCAGAAACCCCCAGGTGTAAATTGTAGGTGTTTCCTTTTGGAAAATGATCCCGACATTTCGCGAGCGTTACAGCGGTATCATTGTTCCATTAGGAGTCTGAGAACGTTTTCGTTCGTGGCCCGACATCCCGTTGAATCCGTAGATAGCTACCTGTGAACGTGAGTCGTTTACCTTCGCCGCTTCAACTAACCTGTAGTTTTGCTGGAAGTTTAATTGCATGAACTTTGTTGTACCTTCGAGCGCGACGGTGATGCCGCTAAATCTACGGGATATGCTGTAACTGCGTGACATTCGCGTTTTCGTTCTCCGCCGATGTGCACGTTAGTCGAGAATATATTACGAAGTTTGCGATCATTCTGTTGTTACAGCCTGATTACTTCGAGCGGATAGAAACGCGTATAATTGCGATTATGTTAATTAAGATACGCCGTTGTACTTTGCCGGTGAATTTAGAAACTTTGGAATTTGGGGAATTTGGAAGTTCGAGGATTTCGGAAGTTAGATTCAGGAGAGTATTACGGAATCTAGAAGAAGAAAAGGAATTTAATTTAGTTTTAAACATGAAAAAAATGATCAGGGTTACATCGGTCCACGTTCAAAAGAAACCATTGCAACCCCGTGCACATACACCCCTATTCATCCACGATCAGACTCGACATTCTCTACTTTCAAATCTTCACAGTCGCGTTTCAGCATTCAGACACGAAATCGCTTCGACGGCTAGGCGGTCATCGGAGCGTAAAATCATTAAAGTCGCAGCGCGTACCGCGAAATCTTAGCGTTCCGTAATTCTCCACGGCGTCGTTTATAAACGAATTTCCTAGCGTTTGCATTGAGAGATTCGCGTCTCACTTGAAGGAGCGCTCGCGTCGACGATTTCTCGTGGAAGATCGAGTTATTCGCGCGACGACAGATCAGGAACGTCATTACTGGATTCGTTCACGAAACGAACCACCCCTCGGCTCCTTTTCACCTGACAAATCGGCTGAATTCGAGCGACGACGTTTCTCGAACGAAACTTATAGTATAACGACGCTTTCCGAGAGTCGGTGAAAAGCGAGGCCGAATAAAAAAAAGTCGACTAGGGCGGCGGTGAATGGAAACCCTTCGGTCAGGAGGGTTTTAACGCGGAACCGGGATCGGACCGTTTAACCGTTACGTCGGATCTTTTCTAATCGCTCTCTCGAGCGTGCTCTGTTGTTGCAGATGGTCAGATTTCGGCCATTTGCATGAGATTTCGGGGATAACGCGTCGCGAGGGACGATTCGAGTGTGCACCGCTCGAAAGGAACCGTGTACCGTCGATAAATAGGGTTCAAGGTGTCGAGGGGTGGAAAAGTGGAGGTTAATTGGACTCGTATGCAGTAATTGACAGGGCTTTTGGAACTTTAGTGGCTTACCAATTATAGATACGTAATCATGTATAAAGTGCATAATGGACGAGCTGAAGATTGCAGAATACTCGTTTTTAGGTTAGGTTGAAACTACTTCTAGGCGTCATTCGCACTTAGATAATTATTATAACAACTGACGGAAGTTAAAATGTTAGGCACATTTGACATACAAGGATCTTTGACTATGCAGATTATAATTAGAATTCTACTCAAAAATTACAGTGAAAATACGAGTTCGGTTGTTCATCTTTAAACTGTCGTGCGTCATGAGTTTAACAGGATATTAGGGCAAGGGGTTAAAAATAGTACTCAATATTAATTATAATCATTTTATTAGTTATAATAGTTACTTGGATATAGATTCGTTGACTTAATATCAAGATACTATAGATAACTTATACAAGATAAGATACGTACACAAGACTTTAATAATGTATAATGACCTGACAAATTTTTGCTAATTTTTATTGCAATAATTTTAATAAATTTTCGTAAAAATGTATTTTGGTCTAGAACTAGCAATATGAATAAAATAAAATATAAAGTAGAATATTGTGACTGGGACTTTTAGACTGGAAGTAAAAGTGTTAACTGGTAGACGATCAGTTACGGAGATAGGTAACTTAAATGGTAGAACGCGATCAGTTACCGAGACCGGTAAGATAAAAGTATGATTGAAATAGTTGCAGATTTGAAGTAAAATTAACAGCTACTGATGGTCAACTACCAAGACAGGTAGAATATAGTAACTTATAAAATACAGTAGACCAAAACCAAACCAAAATTACACAAAGCTAAACTTAGTTGCGACTAATACTTAACCTGAGTACGGTTAGCACGGTCAGCTACGGAAATAAGTACTCTAACTGGAGTATTTGCCAATACTTCCCTGTCAATACATTCTTAAATACTCTACCCTACGATATAAGACTACCACCTTTTTAAGAAAGCAATATTCTTGCAGATCGATGCGGAATGAAATCAGCTTCGTTGAAGACACAGAAGCGCGATATTTGCATCGCCTTATCGCTTCATCCCGCAGCGGATCGAGAACACCTTGCAGTATGTTCGTCGAACAGCTTCACCCTTCGGCAATTTTTCACGCGATTCCAATCCCCGACAACGAAGCTGTCGTCGAGCGAGTGCGCTCGTCGTCCGCGAGCCGGCTCGTACAAAAGCGCATCCTCGGAAGGAAATTTATCGCTACGGGACGACGTTTCTCGTGAAAAGCATCGAAGAAAGGAAGTACACGCGAGGGGACGGAGAGGACCCCGGCAATCTCCTGAATAGGCACGGCTGCCTTTCCAGGAACCGTCGCGAATCAATTCACGGATTGACTCTGCGCCCGGTCGCGCTGCAACTCGTTCCCGATTTTCCAGCTTTCAGCGCGGATATCGGGTGTCTCGGAGCGGAAAACGCACACGCCTCGTATCCACGGAATATTTCCTACGACGTGCCTGGTTAGTGAATGAAATATGGACCGGCAATGGAATGCAATATACACTGGTAAGTGATTCGAGCACGCCAGAGCCGATAGCGCGCGATAAAGAGCTGAACGTTCTTCGCCTTTGTAACGCGTGAAAGCTTTATACTCTCCATTCGATGTTTTTTCTGAAGAATTCATGGTAATTGTACTGATATCGTAAATGTACGGTTTTTTAATATTCTGAAGTCTGAAATTGAAAAATTCCAAAGTTCCATCGTTCTAAAGCGCAAAGTGGTTGGATGTCCTCAGTAGATTTGAATGTGTACTGAATTAGTCCTTGACAAAAATTAAAAAATTACCAAGTGACAAAATTAGGAAGTTTTAAAATTATAAAGTTTCTGAGTCTTAATGTTAAGAAATTACAAAAGTACAAAATTATAAAATTGTAAATTTCTATAATTTCAACATTAAAAAATTTCAAAGTCCAAATCTTCAAAGCTCCTCAACCTCAAGGTTCCTAATTTCAACCCTAATTCCAATAATTTTTAAATTACGAAATTAAAATTCTGAAGTTCTGTAATTTTGAAATTTAAAAATTCGTAAGTTCTGTAATTTAAAAATTTAAAAGTTTCTAAAATTTCAAGATTATAAATCCTGATTTCCAAAATTCCAAAGTCTCAAAGTCCCAAAGTTTCAATATGTAAAAGATCCCCCAATTCCCAAAATACAAAAGTTTCAAAGTCCCGAAGTTCGAAGGTCTGAAACACCCCCAGTTCCCAAAATGTCAAACTTCCAAAATCCCAAAGTTCTAAAATTAAAAAATTCCAAAATTGTTCTTTTTTCAACACAACTCCTCCAGAATCATCTCATGACCCTCCAGTGCTTCCAAATTTATATTTCAACGATTTCTGCGTTAAACAATCAATCGAGTATTAACCAAACGCGCCCAGTTGACGTCGAGACGGTGTTTAATGCGATATGACGAATCAAACGAACGCGACACCGGGGTTCGAACGATTGGGACAAATTGATTTGACGACAATGTGATTTATTGCTGTAACTGGTCGAGGGATGATTGATACTGTATCTGCTTTCTGAACGCGAATCAACGATTGCAACACCCTGCTGTATGGCGATAATTAAAGGGATTGATGGGTGGACGAATTTGTCGAATGTTTTTAATGAAAGGTAAAAGCATGTGAATTCAATTTTGAGTGGAATAATTAATAACAGAAATGTGCACAGTTTTATGAATTTTGAAAGAATAAACACTTTGTACTCATACCTTTGATAACAACAAAGAACAGTAGATGTATTCATTTTTGTATGAAAAATTGACTGAAAGAGAAATTACAGTAATTAAACTTAGACCTGTATTGTTATTTTTTATTCTGTAAAACAAAATTGTAATTACGAAAGACAAATGTTTGTGATTATTATATGAATAATAAATATACAGTTTATTTATGTTTTTCAAAATAGTAGAAATTCATAGCACAATAGAATGTAACAAAGTATGCAATGTATGATGCATAATGTACAAAATGTATAAAAACAGAAAATATAATAATTAAATACTAACCAGTAGTTTTAAGTGTGACAATATCAAACAGTAAAATCCAGAGTTAAATAAAACCTCCATCGAACCAAAAACAGCGAGGAAAAAGCTTTCAGAAAGTTTTCCCATCAAGAACATCAACGTCGCTGTACGGACCCCAAAGACGAACCGCTCCGCCGGTCAACCCCTGAATAATTCACCGTCTAGCATTTCTGTCGCAGTCCAGCAACGTCGATAAGCCTGTCAAAGGATGACGAGGATTCAAGAGGCCGTGGACATGAATCGTACAATTTACATAGGCTCGTCCTGTCAGAAGTACGATGCAAATAAACTGCCCCTCTGAAAGGCGTAAACCTGGCGATCGCGCGAGATTCGTTCAGAGAAGCTGCGGAGAGAGATGAAAAACGGGGAAGAAATGAAACGTCGCCCGCAACGGAATCTTTCTTCTCGCCCTTTTATACTCTGCTCGTTAACTCTTCTTTCATTTTAGCAAAAATTTAGGCTTACACTAAAACTCTTTACATTCATCTGTTGGAATTCAACGACATCGCATTACTGATATGGATGTCGGGGTTTGAATTATTTAACGTATATTACATGTTAAAATACCTGTTTTTGTTAGTACGGAGATATGTAGTGTTAGTACATAAAGTTAGAGGGGGTAGAAAGATTGATATTTTCTCGAGAACTTATGGCAGATAAATAAATGTAGCGTTACTCCATAAGGGTAGGTTTCTAATGAACTTCGTAAATTTCTCCCTTATCTTAGAGAGTTGCTGTAGTCTTGCAAGATACTGACGTGTTCTATGGTTGAGCAAAGTTTGAGCGAAATCGGTGTTTCGAAGGTCGTCCCCCAGTTGGACCGCACTGGCACATTTAAAAGAGGCAGTTTTCCCCTAATCACGCTGCGAACGCATCGTTTCCTGGTGCAACGATGTTGGATTCGCGAAACGCAATCGCAACCCTTACGGAACGGTACACAGGGCTTCAGTTGAGGAGTGCACCCTTTGCCGTGGCGTCGCAGAGGAAGAAGTGCATTGAAGGGAGAGGGGTGCATCAGGAGGATTGAGCCTCCTTTCCTCTCCCACCATCTCCTCCTCCTCCTCTATTCTTTCCCTTTCGATCCCCGGCTTCAACGCCACCTCTTTCCGCAACCTCCCTCCCGGCATCCCTTTCATCGCTTCCTCGGTCCCTTTTTGCTGTCAGGGACAGGACGTTGACCTGACCTGGTGAAACACATACGGAGGTCCTTACACGGACTCTGAACCGCGTCGAACGGAACGCGGTGCGCAGCTCGAGAGAATGCACGATGCAATCCCGAGGAGAGGGATTTTTACATGGGGTGTGCCAAGGGGGGAGAGCTAAATGGGACGGTAATGGTGGTTGGTAACGGTGGTAGGGTCGCGTTACGAGCGCCGGTGGCAGGGCCGGTACTGTACCGTTAGACACCTGCGTACTGGGCATATCTGCATTCTGTTTACTCGACTATTGCACATTTGGGAATTTAGGGGCAGATTTAGAGATTGGGTACTTGAGAATGTGGACACGTAGGGATTTAGGGATTAGAGAATTTTGGAGATTTGAAAATTTGGAATGGGAGAATGTGCGGATTTGAGAATATGGGAATGTGGAAATTGGGAGATATGAGAATGTGGTAATGTGGAAATTTGGGGATGTGAGAATGTGGGGATCTGAGAATATGTGAATGTGGAAATTTAGGTATATGAGAATGTGGTAATGTGGAAATTTGGGGATGTGAGAATGTGGGGATCTGAGAATATGTGAATGTGGAAATTTAGATATAAGAGAATGTGAGGATCTGAGAATATGGCAATGTGGAAATTTGGGGATATGAGAATGTGGGGATCTGAGAATATGTGAATGTGGAAATTTAAGGATATATAATATGGAATCTGAGAATATGAGAACATGAAGACTTGGGCAAAGACTCAGGAAACTTGAGAATAAGAAAATGTGAAAATTTGGGGATATGAGACTATTTGGGAATATGAGAACGTGAAAAATTGGTAATATGAGAATATAAAAATCTGACAAATGGTGATGTAAAAATTTGAAGATACTAAGAATTTGATTTCCGAATTAGGACATAAACTTGTAAAGTTATGAATTTTGCAAAACTTGTAAATTTTTAAATTCAAAACTGTACATATATAAAAATTATTTGGAAATTTGAAAATTAATTTGCAAAAACTACGGAACGAGTAATACGATCCTGACGAGGTAAAGAAGACGGTAAACGAGGGAAATGGAAGCGAGTGCCGATCTGCGAATTGATTCGAACAGAGATCCCCACGTACCCACTGCTCTGGTCTGCGTTGACGCGTTCACAACGCCATCAAAGAACCTTTCACAGGAATTTTCACCTTTGGATTCACGCGAGGCGATAAGTTTCCGCGTGCGAACGAGCATCCATTTGTCGCGCGGAAAAGGCATCCGCTAACGTGGAACTCTCACACGTTCAATTTTTTTTTTAATGACGTAGAAGCCGTCGCTAATGGGCACGGATCATTGGCCACAAAGGAGGATGTTTTATAAGCAGGGGATATTAAATCACACTCCCACCCTCTGCTTCGTGACGGAGTTATTCAACTGGAAAATTCGTTAGCGACGGGTCATCGACGTTTCCGCGTTAATTTATGAACTTTTATGGTAGGTTGATGTTTGGGAATAATGATAGGAACGGGGAGTTTGCGAGTTTACATTCAATTTATTGTCGAGTATTAAAACAGTTTAATCTTGAATGTGATGGGCTGAAAATTTGGGGATTTGATGAATTGAGAATTTCGGGATTCAGTGGTTTGAGAGTTGGGAAAGAGATTTGAGGATTTGGGGGTTTGAGAATTTGGGGATTTAAAAATTTGGATACTTGAGTATTTGGGAATTGAAGAAGTTAGGGGTTTGAAAATTTAGTAATAGAGAATTTCAAAATCTGGAACTTGGGGGTTTGAGAATTTAGAGGGCTGAGAACTTTGATAGTTCGAGAATTTGGGTATATGAGAATTTAGGAGTTTCAGAGTTTGGGGTTTTAAGAATTTATAGATCTGAAAATTTGGGGCGTTTTTGGAATTTAGAAATTTGTGAAGTGAAAATTTAATAATTCGAAAATTTTAAACCCTAAAAATATTTAATCTTCCAAAGGCATCTAATTGCAATCTCCACCCTCATTTGTCCCAACGCAAAAGAAAGCCGCATTTTCACCACCCACACCTTCCCCATTTTCCACCGCTTCTCTCCATCATCGGATCGCGTTTTTGATCCCGGTGATTGCCAGTTGAACGAGATCAATCGGGACCGATGAAGCCAGCAGGGCAAGGGTCGCGAGGGGTCTGGAATTCCGCGTCGCTACGCGTTATCGGTTGAAATCGTATCGGGCGGAATCGAGATTTCGCAACGCGTCAACGATACTGCGTGCCGAGCGCATTCGAGTGCATTGATCCGGTCAAAGCAGGGCGGTGCAATGAATGCGTTAAGTGCAGTCTTATATGGGAGAGTGGGAAGGGTGCACCGTGCCGTGTGGCCAAAGAGGTTGGGGCAATGCAGGCCGAGTAAAGGGTGCACTGGCTTAGAATCGGAAAGAGACGGGAAGAATCGGTGAAGGATGGAAAACCCGGCAGGGAAAAGTGTATGTGGAGAGCGAGAGAGAGATCAGAGGGACGAAGGAGAGGAGATCACCCTACATTATGAGTACACCACCATTCAACTCGCTTATTACTTCCCATACAGGCGGATTCTTCTAACCAGGTCGGGATATGCTAGTTCCCTAACAATCCCTTACTTCGGTACGCTTCCTTTGCTTCGGATATCATTATGGATATCAAATGACGTGTTATGGAGTTGCTAGAAGGTGATATTGCTGATGGTAACTCGTTTATGCTGATTTTTAATCATTCATATTTTTACTGTTTTAGTTTTAGAAGTAATTTACAAGTCAGATACTCATATATCCAAATCCTCAAATCTTCTCATTTACATGTCTCTAGATGCCTATTCATCTGTATACCTAGGTAGCTACATATCCAGTTTATGTATTCAGATACATGTACCCAAACTGCTATATCTCCACATACCTGTATGTATACAGATATCACCACATCGCTTGATACCTGTGTACCTAGACATCTACATATTCACATATCTATATCCTCAGATTCATCTCCAGATCTCAACATCATCAAATTCTGATGTGTCCAGATACCTTTTTCACTAGATCACTGTATCTTCAGATCATTATAACTACAAAAGCATACACTCAGATATGTAACCCTATAAACCTAGATATGTCTCCAAGCAACTTACATATCAAGATAGTTATAATACCTATAATATTATAGTACTATAACATTATAGTACCTATATCCACATACCTTTATAGTCAGCTCCTAACATCTCCATATACATCACATTCCTACATTCCCCTACTCGAACACATACCTATCCCTATCTATTGAATATTTCAATACCTTTATTATCTTCATATCCCTATAATTTTCCCATATCCATTCCTCATATACCTATGTCTCCAGAACCACGTTATTTATCACGATTTTTCTTTCCCCATGCAAATGATTTCTACTCGCCCCATTTGCGAGAATTTCCCCATACACCAGGTTATTCTTCAGTTCTTTGTACGGTTATACAGCTACATGTATCGATAAGTGTTGAATGTATGGAAATACACGTGCAACCCCCTTTGATGCGTTGCGGTTGCGAGCCTGTAAACACGTTCCTTACTTCCTGATCCCAGTGCGTTCGCCTTGCGGCTTGGTCGTGTACCGTTTTGCTCTCGATCAATGGCTACCCTCGTTAAGTGTTTTCGTTATTCGAAATCGCTGGCCGGAAGACGCAGAGGTTATTCACCCCTCGAGTAATCGGCTTTCTTACGTGTATAACACACTTTACTATTGTATTATACCGACCATTTCTTCGTAACGTTACCATTTATGCAGATTTGTGCACTTTTTTGGACGAAGGGTTGCGAATATAGCAATTGTGGAAAAATAAGTTGTATAGCAATTGTGGAAAAATAAGTTGTATAGCAATTGTGGAAGAATAAATTGTACAGCAACTGTGGAAGAATAAGTTGTACAGCAATTGTGAAAGAATAAGTTGTACAGCAATTGTGAAAGAATAAGTTGTATAGCAATTGTGGAAGAATGTTAATCTCTATAAAAGTTGTGGAAGAATAACAAGTTGCATAGTTGTGGAATGACAAGTTTTATAAAACTGTTTGCCAGAGGAGAAAAGAATGATCATATCACCGGAATGTCATCGAACGGCCAAAGGTCCGAGCCATCGTTCGTGATAAGTCCGAAGTAATCGTCTGACTTATCCATGAATTTTTTAAGCAAGCTTCGAACCCCAAATCGTCGTCGAGACGTTGATCGAGGTAAATAAATAATAGTATCGAAGACTTCGTCGGGGTCAACCAACTCGGACAATCGTCGCGAAAATTCTTTCATTGTCTCATGCGTTTTTGAATTATTCGAACCACTATTTTTTACTGAAGAAAGTGGACTGCGATAATCGTCAGTGATGAATTAAGACATTTAGAGGGGATAGACACTTCAAATATTTGGAAATTCTTTTATAAAAATTTGGGAATATGCACATTTGTAAGTTTGATTAGGATATTTGAAAATTGGAGAATTCGGGCATTTGAAAGTTTGTCATTCAGAAATCATAATGTAGGATGAGTTTTATAATCTCAATTACTCGAGATATTCAACTATTACAAACTTATACAGCTCTATGTCATTCCAGACGAGTTAATCATAATCCACCATTAATTCGAACCTCGAATAAACCTTATACAAATGTAAAAACGGTTTAGCAAGTATTCATTCCTATAATAAATTCCTATAAATTCAAATCACAGTATACAGTTACACATCTCCTGTATCTACTCGAAGGTTGACTAGCACCGAGTCGGCCATTTTGAGGCGTCCGCCATCTTGCCTACAGCGCAGATTTGGCGGGAATCCTCGAAATTCCGCGACTTTGCGTTTTATCGTCGCGACGCCTCGCGAACTCGTCACCGCGTCGCGACGCTTGCGAGAAAAGGACACATAACGCGAGATTCAGCCATGGCGTAGGATTAACAACCGGATAATGAAGTCAGTGTTTCATGCCCTGTGAAATTGCTCGCCCGCTCCGCTCGCCATTCGATTCTCGCTTTGATTGCGCCATGGGCGAAAGCGCAATGCCCATAAACCGGTCCGGTGTTGAGCACCATCGCTGTAGCGGGTTTCCCTGTGAAAGCCACCCTTTGCCACCACCCCTTCAACCACCTCATCGAGCCAGCGGATTTTCCACGGCCGAAATTTCCCTGGTTTTCCGGCCAGGCACACGTCGACGTGTTGCTCGCTTTCAAACGATGCCCGGCCACCATTTCGCTTTACAGACCTTTCACGCCGTATTACGCCGAGCTTTCCGGTGTTTTTCAAAAATTCCCGCTAAAGCTATTACCAACGGGGGACGGCTGTTTTTCAGCGCACAACCGGCGGGCGAGATTCCGACCGGATTCGATCCCGCGCTACCAATCCCGTCCCTCTACTTTCTGCTTCGTTTCTCGTTTGAATACTACTGGAATTTGTTCCCTTTTTTTAGGTTGTTTCGTTATTGCGGTAGTTTTGAACGGTTTGGATATTTTGTGTGGCTAGGATGATTGAATTAGGATTATTTCTTTGTCGAGTCGGTTTTTCTCTAGCTGCATTTTTTTAAAATATAGTCAAATATCGTGTATATGTTCAATTAGTATGGGCAGATTAATGATCATGCGATGAATGCTTCTGATTGAAGAATAACTATGTTATGAATTTTTAAAAGTTTCAATGAACGACTCTAAACCTTAAAACTCATCAGTAATCATCTATTATGGTACTCACAAGATTTGCATCTAAACTGAGACTAAACTGTATAAACTAAGACGAAATCAAGCTTGTCCACCTTTTGAAAGATCACAGAAACGGAAAGTATCTTGAAATTTTTCTAGGGCGTATGATCCAACTAGTGCACTATTATCCGTGTCATAGTCGTTATTCATCTAATGCCAATCCTGTAATAATGATCGAACATCGAGGCAACCGACAAATAACGCGTAATGACAACGTCGGTTTATGCAGGTAATTGCTTTTACCCGGAGCCGCTTCATTATGCCGTAATGAAAAGAAAAGAGAGGAGAGCAGAGCGAGAGAAGAGCAGCCCCCAAAATGGGGTATATCATCGTGGCTGCGGCGAGATATCGGGCTCGGGGCCACAATGATGATAATCATCGTCGTCGTCATCATCATCGTCATCTCCATGGACAACAAGCGTCCGTGCACCCCTTGACGAGGGATCGGAACCGCCCTGAAAGCCACGGTGATTGCGAGTCCTCGATTTATTGAACGGTCCTGGCTAACGCCCCCACGCGTCATGGATTTTGCGAATTTACATGAAAATCGACGGGGTCTTATTTTAATTGGGAAACGGACGATCAACGGCTGGCGGAAAATTAAATTAACGCGCGCCAGGTGACGGCCTCTATATGCTCGCTCCCTCAACCTCGTGACCAATGCTCTTTCTTTTCCCTCCATTCAGGTAGAATGAAGTACTTACAAACTCTTATCATTTTTATAAATACACTTTTACAGTTACATTTTTATAATTATACTTAACTGTTACAATTATATTTTTGTGATTATAGTTCGCTTTTACAATTATATTTTTATAATTCTTTAAATTTTTCAATTTATATGACTGAACCTATATTTTAAATTTAATACTGAATAATATTACTCGTTAGAATACAATTGATAATCTATTGGAATTTCATTAAATAGACGAGCAAGTTTAATAGAGTTATCTATTAAGAGAGATTTAAAACAAATTTATTAAATAGATAGCTCTGTTAATAATTTTCAATAGCAACAAATCAGTCACGAAGGACCTGGTCCCTAACAAAAATATTAAATATAATAATACTTTGCCACAATAAAAGAACCGAGTAGAAAAATGAAGCAAACAGAAAATCCTAGTCCCAGTCCCATTTTCCAATGGCCAGCTCTAAATTGATCGTCCGAAACGTTGAAGAAGGATTAACCGCTCGCGAAGCTGGAAAATACAACCACCATACGAGCGATCGAAATTAAAGCGTCCCCGTGAAAATCCCAGATTTATACCCACCTGGGCAGTCCTTCAAACCGTCGTTCCATATCCGTCAGGCCTCGATGATCCCGTCCCAGCAACCCAATGGTACTCTCTGGTTGTTACACGAATATCACCTACGCGTATTTCTCTCTCCTGTTCCAGCCAATACGGGATGATGAACTACGCGGATTGAAAGCGATCACGGGTGTTAACAGCGTTATAACATCCACCCTGGCACGGTTATATCGTAGTGCGTGTGGTCACGATGCCTATGGTGTTTCGAGTTTACATGTAACCCGGACCGAAAACCACCGGTGTACGAAGTCGAGTGTCGCTGTGCAAATTCACTTACGGTCACCGTCAACGGGTTCTCCCGCCATTTTCAATTGCTACTTCGCTTCTCCTTTTTAATCTTTGAAATGTGATGTGGGGAGGAAGTAGTTTGTTTATGGTTTTTGAAAGTGGAGTATATTTAACGTACATTTTTTGAGATTTAAGAAAGTTGGGGAAGTTTATTGGGAAGGGTTCTTAAAACTGAAATTTTTATGCGTGTGTGAAAGACATATCAGGCTCATTTATGTGGACATAGAATCCTACCCTGTCTGGATTGTATGAATGATCATAGTACTCATCCTACTAGGTCCTGTGAATGACCATAGTACTCATCTTACTAGGTCCTGTGAATGACCATAGTACTCATCTTACTAGGTCCTGTGAATGACCATACTACTCATCCTATTAGGTCCTGTGAATGACCATAGTACTCATCTTACTAGGTCCTGTGAATGACCATACTACACATCTTACTAGGTCTTATGAGTGACCATAGTATTCATCCTACTAGGTCCTGTGAATGACCATACTACTCATCCTACTAGGTCCTGTGAATGACCATACTACTCATCCTATTAGGTCCTGTGAATGACCATACTACTCATCCTATTAGGTCCTGTGAATGACCATAGTACTCATCTTACTAGGTCCTGTGAATGACCATACTACACATCTTACTAGGTCTTATGAGTGACCATAGTACTCATCTTACTAGGTCCTGTGAATGACCATACTACACATCTTACTAGGTCTTATGAGTGACCATAGTATTCATCCTACTAGGTCCTGTGAATGACCATACTACTCATCCTACTAGGTCCTGTGAATGACCATAGTATTCACCCTACTAGATCTTGTGAATGACCACAGTACTCAATTTGAAACGAAGATCACTCCACATCACCCTGCCATCAAGTATGAGATTGCCGATAGTTCCATAAAATTTCATTGAAACTGTCCGTCCACCATGATTCAGATTTTTCAGCAAGGGTTGCGTCCCACCCTGATCGTTTCTCCGACACGCAGATCCGCGCGTGTTCACGCGTGTACGTACGAGCAATAATGCAGCGATATAGCCGGTGTTTAGTACTCCGTATTATCATGATCCGTGTTTGACCACGGCTCGCAACCGCGGTTGTTTGCGATACACATCCGCGTGGATTGCTAGTAGTCGGATCACGATATCGAGGCAGATGTATCGTTAAGATATCGAACGTGATATCAAGCGTCGAATATGCCCGGCGCACGTGTACGCGTAACCGATCCTGGACAGAAACGAAAGCGTTCAGAGAGGAACACGTCTGTGCCAGGCATCGATTGCGAGCGGTTACAGCCACTTCGAGAGGCGTCGGCGATAGTCGAGCTACGATTTTCACGCGGCTAACTGCCATGTTCGTTCAAACGAGCCTTCGAACGGCAGGACTGCTTTTGCTTTTTTAGCTGACGTACAGCCTGTCTTTCGTTTCGTCGGTAACGAGCGGTAGCTTTATCGTTGCTGTTGTTTGTGCCCGCCAGTTTCAACGCTTTTTGCTGCTCTTTTCGAGTGCAGCTTTGAAAGTGAAGGATTTCGCGATACAGGTGGCGGTTTTTGAAGTTGCTGGGAAAATTGACACGGTTGGACCGAGGCTTACGAAACTCTTTATGACTTACTCTTTATGACCTTTACAGCTTGTACTTGAATGACATTTTTGGTACAAATAGTCAAAATTTTATATTAAAAATAAACTTGATCTGTTAACTGATTTAAACGCCTGGATCCTTCAGAGGATCCTCTCAAACACTTGGATCCCTTCAATTACGTCAAACTTGGTCCTAGATACAGAAAGAAAATGATTTTTGTGAGAATTATCACAAATTAATAAATTAAGCTGCCGATTGAACAGAATCACTCTACTACGCTTTTGACTTAGATTTAAGTTAGATTCGACTTAAATTTAAAGTATGTAACTTTAAGTATCAATAAGAAGTTTTAAATATTATGAATGGACAGTTTAGAGAGACCCATATAATCTATAGCCAAAGCGATACTTTAATAGATGTATTCGCTATACGAATTTTAGTATTTCCCAAACTAGAGTATCCTTAAACGAGATGGTCTCAAAGGTTCAACGCGTAGTTCAAAGCTCTCCATTTCGCAATCAAACCGAGCCAGAATCAGAGCCATTGAAAGCGGACGCCAAACGAAATACGTTCGGTAAATCCAAAGCAAGACGGTCGAGGTATCGCTCGCTTCGATCAATAGCTTCTCGATTACTTTGAACAGTTAGATATCATGAAACCGATATTGAAACTAACAGATCTTCCCACAAATTAAATGAATAAAATTACCAAGAACGGGAAATCTAATCCTTCAAGTTCTATGTGATGCTGCAAGATCTTGGTGGTACATTAATTCCAAAATAGAAATAAAGCATGATTTATGATATTGAAATTGAATCTATATTATTTTTATAGTTATACATACACATATATATGTATAATGTAGAAGTCACATGGCGAATGACATATTAAAATGCGGCAGTCAAGGAGAAATAGACCTAGCTCGTTGATTTGCAGAGAAAACCAATCAAAATCAAGAACAAAAATCCTCGATTTTAAATATATCTTAAATCCGACCTTAAACGAATAAAAATGTCACAAACTTGCAGTCATATACGAAAAGTAATAAAATCACGCAAACCACGAGTTCACGTATCGATCCACAATAAAATTACTAAAAGAAACCGTCCTAAAAACGAAGACAACGATTGTATATCCAATAACGTGATCCTTTCATTGGATGTTGCAGGGGTTGGTCGCGGGAAGTGGTCTCGGAACAAAAAAGCCGTTCACGCTCGGCCACAGTGTACACGCGTGCATGCACGTCCGAGATACGAGGCCTCTTTACGAGCAATATCTAATGGATTGCATCGACCGAGCGCAAACGTTAAATTTGACGTTCACGATTATTGCAGCCCTCCGGGGAGGTTGGACACAGCGAGGAAACACGGAGGGGGTGGACGAAGCTCGACGTTAATTTTATAATCCTGGCGAAAAAGTTACGACCCTCGAGTCGACCGAGTCCGGATCTCTTTTCCTCTTTTCCAGCCGTGCTTTTATACCCTCCGTGTCCACCCCCCATCGCTGTTCAACGGTTCCCGCTTTGTCACGTTCTATCGCTAAATCTCGCGGAACTACGAACACTCTTGCGCTCGGCGAATTCTCCACAGAATTCTCCCGCTTTTTCCTCTTTTTCCCTGGAAATCTGCCCGGTACCTCTCGTGAAAAAGACGTTTAATACGTTTAATAGCACGCGACGTTTTCACTCGTGTGTTATACTACTTTCGCTGCCTGGATTTTAGGAAAATACAAGACTTCGCGGCAGGACTCTGTCAAGAATATTTGATGCAGCGTTTCGCACCTCTTTAAAAATACTTGCTAGCACGACGTAACATAAAATATTAAATTGCATTACTTTTTTATGAAGAACTTGCAGTACTTTTGTGATACTTCCTGCAATACTTCTATTTTAAATTTAAATGTCTCAATTTTCTCTGTTGACAGTTTTGCTTAAGGTACTCAATCTAGCAGAACCCAAATAAACATATCAACCTAACGTACCCACCCCAATAAATATAGTAACCTTAAAAACATAACCTAATAACCTTGTCTACAATATAAATTTAAAGGTTCCCCTAAGAGCGAATTGTTTCAGAGAATAATGAACAGTCCACATACCCTGTGTGAGAAACAGGGATATTCTTCCAGATGTTGCAGCGTCGTTGTGGGAGTACGTCGCGACGCCTCGTTCGATGATTACCCCAAGTTATTACCTAGATGCTGGCGCTTTTGTGCTTCACGAAGGACGCAACAACGCCGTCATCGGTTTCCTGCCGATTCGTATTATGGGCTCATTGTGCGTCCTCCCGAGGACACCGACAGCAGAAGGACGATGGAAGGAAGCTTCTCGAGGATCGTCATTTCCGGAGCCGCGTTGCTTTGTCCCCGTGATTATTCATCGGTTCGTGGTAGACCCGTCATCGGATGCATAACGGGGATGATGCACCCATTACCGCGATGTCGAGCAAGGATTTCCTCTCGAAGCATTTTAAGGGTTGCAAGTTTATTTTCCTTGCAAATTTACTTTGCATTAGAATACTATTTCAACTAACTTCAAATTGTTAGTTTTACTTGATAGTATTACTAACCTCAGTACTCAACTGAGGTTTGAATTAAATTTTAGCGTTTATATAATGTATAAGCGATTGGAAACACATTGTAACATAAAGTGATTAAAGTGACTTTGTACGAGAAAATTGTATATGAGTTACTACAAGAAAATTCTACACAAAAGTTGAGTAGTTAGTTCATTTACTAAATTATACCTTAAAAATACCCCTATTAAAAAATAGATTTGACAGTGGACCTGTAGATTTCATAAAAATGTTCCAACAATAAAAAGACATCGAAACAAATCCTTTCCCAGGACGATTAGCAGAATCCAAAGCTCCGGCATGAAAAACCCTTTCATATTTCTACAATTTGTTCGACGATTAAATTTTCATGCCAGAAGATACACGGTACACGGAATTTTCATAATCTCTTTTAATACCGCGTTAATTATTTCCGTTGGAGGCTAAATAGAACGAGCCAGTCAAAAAGCAGCTTCGGCATGCGACGGCCCTTTGTACCCCAAAAGAAAAAAAGCCGCTTACACCCCCTTAAACAGGATCGTTTGGCGTTGCACGTAAACGGCCGATCCCCTACCTCCTATGAAATTCTAACGAGCTTTTGAATAAACAATAAAAGGAAAGAATGGCTAGCAAGAATTTCCTCTCGGTTGCTGTCGCGAGACGAACCGAAAGAGCCGTGGCTTTACGAGACACCCTTCTAGAAACGATCTCGCTGCGTCAAAGCGACTTTCTTAAAGCGCAAAGCGAGACCCGTTAACGCGTAACTCCGTTAAACTTAACAGCCGTCGGTTGAGCGCGAAAAGCAACCCGCTTACTTATGAATATTGCACCACCCTACCACCCCCGTCAACCCTTTCGACTTACGAGCAGGGTTCGAAACCGTGACCGACCTTGATGAGCTGGCAAACGGCGCGGAAATTACCTAAATACAGCCACTGCGATCAATTTGTAATTTTTGCGTACATTGTTCGAGAGGGTCTTCAGAAACATTTCTTGTATTATTTGCAATTTTGCTTAGTTTCTTCTGTGATAATACATACTTAGATATTAGGATAGTAGTTAAAAATTTGGATGTTAGATGATGATATTCATTTGGAATTTGGATGATAGAATTTACGTGAGTAGCAAGAGGGGTGCAAGGGACTTTTAGGGATTGTAGGATACAATCGATTTTTCAAGTTCTTTTTCGAGAGTCAAATTTTGTTTCTGACATTTTCAAGATTTCCACTACCGTCACTTAAAAATTAGAAAAACATTTTACAAATCTGTAGGGTGTGACCTCATGCAACAAATATTTAAACACAGAAGCCTATATAACTGGGACAATCAACACTTCAAGTATCTCTGTAGAAGCACTCAATGGTCTAAACAGTACACAGAAATAAATCAAATTAGAATAATTAGCAACGTGCTTCAAATTTCTCTGAAGCGTCCAAACCTCATCAAAAAACTACCCCAATTTATAACCCCAAATAACGTTACAAAAATAAATTCTATTAATTTTATAACGATAGTCGAGTTAAACAACCCCCGGAATATTTCCGGATCCTTAACACACATATATTACCTTGCCTCCATCATCGACCCGTTTTTCCTCCGCGAAGAGAAGCGCTTAGCGGGGAGACACATGTGTGTCACTCGTTGCTCCATTTAAAAGGCGAGCTGGAAAGCAAAGGATGGACGTCAGCGTGCGCACTTTCATCCCGTGTAATTAAAACCACGGCGTCGTCCTTCGACTAGAGAGTGGGAGGAGGATAATGACGTCGCGACGCCATCAAGACAAGGGACGACGCTTCTCAGGCCGCGTTTCGTGCGTGCTCGTGTTTTCCCCTATTTGCGTTCGCGTTCGTGCGTTAATTCTCGCTCGGATATGCTAGCCACCGCGAAACTGCCGTCCCGACGCCTCAAAACGCCTTCCAGCATTCCAGAATCGTGTTCCACGTACTTGTTCACGTTTTGCGTGATTATCGCGCGACAGAGTAACAACCCTTCTTTCTATTCTCTTGATACTTTATTTTTCAGGTAGATGCATAGTTGGGCATTTTCTTCGGTGGATTTGTGGAAATGGATTCTTGGTGGGGGTTGAAGTTTTTTGGGGAAGGTGGGATTGGGAAAATTTTTTAGCTTTGAGTTAAATATGATTTTTATAGAGATGGGAAGTGATTTTAGATATTTAGAGATAGGGGATGATTTTGGTGTTGCAACAGTGCATTTTAATGAGAATTTTTTAATTTCATATTACCAAGTCTCTAAATTACTAAATTTGCAAATTTGTGGATTTTTAAATTGGAATTGCCAAATTTTCAGATTGCTCATTTTCAAATTTTTTATGATTTTGAAATCCCTAAATTTCCAAATTTCAAATTTCCAAATCCCTAAATACCCAAATTCCTAACTCTTGAAATTCCGAAATTCCCAAATTTAAAAAATTTCCTCGTCTATTTTCAAATTTCTAAATCCACAAACCTCAAAACTTCCAAATTCCCTGTCCTCAAGTCCCAAAATTCCCCAATCCTAAAATTCTCAAATCTCCAAATCACAATTCCCCAAATCGCCAGTTACCCCAACCCCCAAATAGTGACAAAGTCACAATAATTCAACAATAAGCATATATTAATAAAAGATTGCAAATGAATCATACATAATATAACACAAATAAATGAATTTAACCCAAGCATAAAAAAATAAAAATATTCTGAATACTCGAAAACTTTTCCAGCAACATGGCGACAGACTGTTTCGATAGCAATTCAGTTAACGAAACTCCATTCAATTTCTCCGCTCCCGTTCTCCGGCGTCCGATGTACCAAACAGAAGCAACCCTCCAGAAAACCTGTGCTTTTTCCTCGGCAATATTTACAACAGGATCTAACCAAGTTAGACCGTAAAACCGCGACAGGTTATTGCTTTAGAAATTTCATCGGCTTCTTTCGCATCCGCTATTATAAAGCTGCGAAAGTTCGAGGGTTCGATTAACCTATTAACCCGGTGTACGTGTTCTTACGCGATTGCGGCAACTTCGTTGCGGAACGTCGTTCACGAAGTACCATAACGGGGCATTAAAACGCGAGATACGCTTTGCGCCACTCGAACAACCGCAATTCTCTTTGGCAAAAAAGCGAACGGGAAAAGCTCGAGGCTTTCTTTTCACCCAGTTCGTTTCCGGTTCAACGTTTGTCAACAAGCCTCTTCCTGGTCGATCCTCGGGGCTAACCGACCCTTGTAAAACCATTCTGACTACTCGTCGAACCGATTTGTCGCAGCAAGTTAGCAAAGGCGGTCTCCGCGAAGTTTCGCGAAAGTTTGCCCGGCAAAAGGGTCGATCGGTCGTCTTTAAAGGTAGGACGTTGCCCCGAGCACGCGTCAAGGGGTTTGGTACCACTGGCATAGATGCATAAACGCGCAGCACGCACGCACTCGCTCACACACGCCCCGCGAGCTGCGCAGATCGTGACGTGCGTGTGGACGAACGAGACGAGCGGTACCTACATTACATGCAAATAAATATGCCATGCGAGAGGGGCAGGGATCCGACAGGGTGCAACAATAGGCCCTCACCAGTCGCCATGGTAACACCATCAATCCCTTAGCAACAGCTTGAGATCTTAAAGCCGAGAGGATCCGCTGCGACTCGCGCGGATCATTTAATGACGACACATGCGAACCAGGTCGGCAGAGGTCACCACTTCGGGTCACCAAACTTCTTCGACGGTTCGGACGGATCGAAGGTTAGGTTAGGTTAGGATCTGCAGCTACGCGGGAAGGGTGGTTCGTGAGTTCAATCCCTTTCTTTGCTGTAGGTTTATTACCCTTAAGATTGAAAGGGAAAGGTATATTCTACACTTGGTGTATATAACAATTTGTGGAACATGTGTTTGTATATATACTACAAGCATGTAGCTTATGGTAAATATATTTATAGTATATATATTTGTGGAATATATGTTTCTGGCACATACATTTGTGGCACATATATTTTTAGGATTTGTGATAGACACATATGTGTACTTGTGGAATATACATTTATGGTTAGGTTAGGTTATATACATTTATGATAAATTCCCCAACTATTATATATTTGTAGTATTTTGTGGTATATACCACAGGTATCTTCTTACGATTTAGGGATTTTTCACCTTCAATGCTGATAAATGCTTGATAATTTGTAGCAGTGGCAACTGAGAGCGTGCAGTGCATGAACATGCAAATAGTATGCAACTTCAATTTATGGAACTCTTAAGAATATTTGAGATTTCCAAAATTCAAGAATATTATGATTCATACAATTCTAGCTATTTTTTAAACATCTATTGAATTACTTCAGAAATAAATGCAAGGTTATAATCATTGAATAAATAAATTTTAGTAACTGTAAAGTTGTTATTTCCTAATTAAGTTAGTAGTGATTTGTTGTTCAGTGATGAACATCGTTCACGTACTGAACTTCGTTCAGTGATTGTGAGCATATAATAAATAGCAACACACATGTTACAAATAGTAACACACATATGTTATGGGATACACAAAGCTGTACAGGGTGTCTCATAACTAGTGTACCTCCCGTTATAGGGTTATAGTTGAGGTGATTTTTAACCTCTTCCTTTCTGAAAATTAACTAAACATTTACAACTCTGTTCAATTGACATAAAAAATGATAATGAATATGACTACATCATAAAATATAATGCTAAAAAATGTACATCTACATGTACATGTATACACGTCATGTGCATGTATGCATATATGTAATAGATATACATATAATAAAGCATGGAGACAAAAAATAGATACAATGTACAAATCCAAAGATTTATATCCCTGAAACTGTTGATAAAAGCCCGGAGGTTAAATCTTCATTCAGTAGAATCCATCGGATCCCGGGTTTCCCATAAACCCGGACGGACTTTAATCACAGCAGGCTACGCGTTATCAAATTTCCATGCTTCCGCTTCGTCCTCGACGATTCACCACCGTTCGTTCTTTTTCCGCGGTTATCGTGGACGAGACGTGACGAAATACGTTTCCCGCTGCTTTTCACGTGGGTCGTACGTGACGAAGATAACGATTTACCCCGAATAAAAAAAAGAAATGAGAGAAACGACCGTTCAGAGGAAGTAATCGCGATGCAATTATCGTGGGGCGAGCTTATAGGATTCCCGATTGCGTGTATACATGATTGCTATGTAGACATGTTTCTCAAGTTTTCAAATTTCAAAATTGTAAACATTCTAATTTTCATGGTTACAAGTTTTCAAGGCTTCAGACTCACAAATATTTAAATTCTTATATTTTTAAGTTGTCGGATACTCAAATTTCTATCTCGAATTTTCAACCCCTAGAATTTCTGTATTTCTCAGTTTTCAAATTCCTAAATCTCTAAATATTCAAGTCCTTATATTTGCAAGTTCTCAAATTCCCAAATTCCTATATTTCCGAATTTTCAACCCCCAAATTCCTATACTCCTCAATTTTCAACCCCCCGAATTTTTAGATTCCTAAATTTTTAAATATTCGAATTCTTACATTCCCAAATTCTCAAATGCTAAATTTATATCTCTAAATTTCCCAACCCTAAATATCTAAATATCTAAGTTCTCACGTTTCCAAAATCTCAAATCCCCAAATTCCTATATTCCCAAATTGTCATACCCCCAATTCCTAAACCCACATATTCCTGAATCCCAAAATTCCCAAATTTTCAAGCTCCAAAATCTCAAATTATCAAATCTCCAAATTTCTAAATCTCTAAATCTTCAAAACTCCAAATCTCCAAATCTCCAAATGCAAAAATTGTCCACTTAATCCCATCACCATTGCCCGTAAACAAACGCATGCAAACATTGAAACATCCAAAGTGAAAATTCTATTTCGAAGACGGCTCGAAACACCTCCGTTCCTTTTTACTAAAAAGAAAATATAAAAAGTCGAAGTGGAGTATTTTGCTTGGCTCGTTTCCTAGCGGAAAGAGGAAGCTGCACTTCCCTCTGCTCCTTCGTTATTTTTCATTTTTTTCGTTTTCGGATCCGTCGAGCATCCTGTTGGTCCGGTGTGATTCATTCGTCGACGCAATTACGTATTTATCGCGCGAAAATTCGGCCAGCTTCCTCTCGCAAATCCTCAGCGAGGAGGAGCCAGCTCGTTTTGCCGACAGCCGACAACCGGATGCGCTCGTTTTATCAGATTTTAGGTTGACGGGCCCTTCTTCTCGAGCGCCGAGGCCACGGAACTCCTCGGTTAATTAACCGTGTCCGAGGAGAAAGGAAAACGGAACTGGGTTCGCGAACCTGTCTATCAAATTGCAACTTCTTTTTCTTCTTACCGACGTCTCTGTGCTAACTTAATTAATTCACCTAAACTTCTTCCAGTAAGAATATAGATATATTACTATTGCTTTACTATTGTAATGACTTATCAGAAATGAAATTTTGTTATGGTTTGCTTATATGTCATTACTGTTTGGTTACTTTTTATCAACCCTCTTCAAGCTCTGTACACACTGTAATTTACTATACGTCAGCTACAAGATAAGCTATAGGAATCCAAATAAAGAAGTCTTTCTTTAGCTTTTTAGTCTGAATAATTGTTTACTCGTATCGAAATCATACATAGTATGGAATAAAAGATACGCTTTTTGAGTTATCCATGTGACAATTTTCACCCTTCATCCTGTGATGAACAAACTGTACGTGTATTCAGTTTTAAATATGAAAACTTATTTTTGCAATAACATAATACTAGCTACAGTAATATACTCTAGAAATGATATTGATGTACTATAATAACTTTAGTCCAAAATTAAGTAATTACTAATTTTTCATAAGAACAGTTTGATGTTCCTCTGATCTTTCAACAGTTCTTTTAGTTGCAGGAAAAAAGTACAGGGTTTGAAGATTTGTAAAAGTGAAGTTCATCTATTTAAATCATTTTTGTGGAGCATTTCAAATGTAGCGTCTAATCCGTACGTTCAATTGGTAATTCAATTTACTGGTCATTAAGTACACCGATCTGATGTCAGAACTCGCAGTTCGATTGCTCGAACGCATAGATAGAGCCCGTAACCGGAAACCCTAGTCTCTCAGTCAATGGGTCGATACTCTGAGTGCATCGGTGCATTCGGTGCAAGCTATGCACCGGCGATAGTCCTGAATTCAATTCGGCTAATACCGTCTTACGATCCTCGTGGTGATTCTACAGAACAATCGTCGCATTCAGCGAACATAAACCTACATTGGATGCATCTTCAACTTGGGGTTCATCGTCGTTAAGTAATCCAATACGATTTTACCTCTGTCGATAATATTCAAAATAACATTTAAACTATTTACATATACGTACAATTTTTAATGGTTATGACACAATTATGTCAGTTTGTTTTAATCTCTTCAAGGATACTCATGGACACACAGCTTTTTAAATTCATCAACTGAAGGTTACATATGTGGATATTATCATTATTTGTGTATATAAATATATAAATATAAATGTAAATTTACATATATAATTAATTAATGTTAAATGTATGACGCGATGTCCAATACCCTTTGTTACAAGTTTTAAAACAAGTTCAATCATATTCGAGCTTTAAATTATTTTAACAATTATTTCAAAGTTATATTATACTCAGGCTATGTAATAGTAATTTATACAGTACTGTATGCCTAATTGCAATTATCCTTAGCTTAACGTGATTCTTTATTAACAGCTGCATCAGATATGAGTTGAATTCCAGGAACTCAGAAAGACAAGTCTATTTTTTTTGTTCTTCAATCTGACTGCAGTAACTAATTATTATTTTCTAACCAAAACACATGTAAATTGAGGAATACACTTCTTGCTTCAACCAATATCAATGGTATTTTTGTTTAGTATCCTTTGGGAGCTCATTTTGCAGCGGGTGAATAAGCAACTTTAATAACAAAGAGTATCAACATATCAATTTTCTCCAAACGCCCCAAGGGAAATTTGAAAATTGCGTCAAGAACCTAAAATGGAAACGAAAGGTATTATAGCGAAATCGCACCTTGGGATGTTCATCTTTGGTCGCGCGACAGGAACTTGAAAATTGGCAGAGCGTCCTCGTGGATGGGGCATTGATTAATGGCGCGCCTGTTGCAGCCTTGGTTACAATGCAATTTGCTTTGCAGCGGGTCGTTCCCGCGTGCTCGTATTGCAAGTGTGTTTGCATTTTAGGGAGAGGAGTTGAACGTGTGTGGCGTCGGGGGGAAGGTCGCATCGACGGTCCAACGGTATTTGCAGCGAAGTGACAAAGCCGTGACAAGAGTGACACGGTGGCATGGAACGGACGACAACTAATTAATCATCCTGCGGAACTGGACATCGCGTCGCGTTCGGCACACGCAGGAGCCGCTGTGCAATGAATGCACCGGCATGCACCTCGCGTCCTTTCCATTCGGACATGTGTCCGACCACGCCGCACACACGGACACGCGTGTATGCACCGCGCCGCAATTGTGTGGATCTCCGTTCCACCCCACATTCGTTTGCCTCTCTCGCTTCCGCCGCCTCGTCTTTCGATCCGTCTTTGTTTACCGGACACCCTCGAGCACCGATCCTCCATTGGATTTGCCTATCGGCACTGTTGCAGCTACACCCCCCACACCCTCCCGCGCCGATTCACCACCGTCGAACCTTCCGATTGTGAGTCAACGTCACGCTTACTGTCAGTACGCGCGCGGTGCCGGGCGTCGATTGTTTCGATAGAAGGCCGGCTGGACTCAGCGGCATTAATTACAACGGGTAAGTGGTGGAAATTAGTGGGCAGGAATGTAATGGATGTACTCGACGGGACCAGGCTCCTGCGACGACACTGCCCAGATCCTACGATTTGTTGGCCCGGATCCTGGTAATGGCTTTTTCTGTTCGACCTGTAATTACCGAACAACTTGATGTATAGAGCGCGCTGCGATGGACAACGGAAAGGATGGCGGATTACGCGGACACTCTTTCGGCTGATGGACTGCTGTGGATTCTGTATTTTAGGATGGTGTGGTACAATCGGACTTTTTGCTGATCATCATGTTACAGATACGTTATTCACACCTTTCGAAGTCCAACTGGCACTAATCTGATTATTGACCACTTATTTGTTACAGGAATTGTACTTATTCATCGTTTGGTTGATGGAATATTAAATATGTGGTTTGTAGGATATTGTAGTATAATTATTTAGACCTTTCGATGATTATATTGTTGTACATAATTGACAGTTTTACCATATAGGACATATAGGACATATAGGACATGTAGGACATGTGTGACATATAGAACATATAGGATACATAGGAGATATAGAACATATAAGGTACATATGACATACAGGACATGTAGAACATATAATACATACAGAACATACAGACCATACGGAATACACAGAATATATGGAAAATATAGAACATCAAGAACATATAGAGCATATAAAACATAAGGAACATATAGGACCTATAGAATATATACATCATGTAGAACCTATGTATAGAACATATACAGATAACATATTGTACATATAGAACATATAATTAGCACTCAGTTATGACCATTTTCTCTCTAAATTGAATCCATTTATGTTTCTTTGCACACATTTATAAGAAAATACGAATGACATGTGACAAGTATGCGAATAAATAAAACCATATGCGAATAAAAGTAATGCTCCTAAACTCCACATATCGTTGCAACTATTAGAATCTCCGGATCCACTCTCAATCCACTTCCCACCGAAAAAATAAAGGAACAAAAACAAGTCCCTAACATAAAGTCAACAATTTGAAGCAAGAATCCAATTTCTTGAAGGAGCCAAAGCAAAGGAGTGTTCTCGATCGAGTTCAGTTTCAGAGACGGTCAGAGTCGAATAAATATCGTAGCAGGTTCGAGAATCAGATCAAATCGAGACAAGTGGAATCCACGTGTCTTTGGCAATTTCGTTAAACTATTGAAGTCAAGTGTCCTCGGGGGAACAACCCCTCAGGAACGTTCTACGAAACGTTCTCTCGTTTTGCCCTGTTCCAGCTCATCTGTACGCACAGACACGCTCGAGCCAAGTAGACGTCTGTTTCGAGGTAAACACTCGGCAATAGTGATCGTCTGGCGAGGCTGTCTCGTATTCACGTGATTCTCTCCTCGGGCTAGCTGCTCGTTTTTTTCATTTTCCCGGGCCATTAGCAGCGAAGGAAGACATCAGCTTCCACTCGGTGATTACCGGGCCGAACGGTATTTGCATAACACACGAGTCGCGCTCGTACCGCGGCCATTTACATTTTATTCGAATCGCGGTAATCGATCGAACGAATCGGTCCCCGCCGGAATGAAATGAAACGCAACGAAAGGGAGAGCCAGCCAGCTAGCTACAGAGGGTTTGGCCGCTTTAAATAAAAATAAAGTACCGACGGATGCGGCCGGATGGACGCATTAGCGATTGGGAAAAGGCTACGAGTTAGTTTTAACGAGCTCGCTCGGAAACTTCTCTATTACCGACTCCTCTTCCCTTCGTGGCCCTCTCTATCCCTCTCTCCTTCGACTTCCTGTCTGCGTTTCTACCTGTTCGTGACTCTTTTGCTAAATGATGGACTCGGCCTTTCAGCTCTTTCAAAACGAAATCAATTAGAAATTAACCCTGAATCACCTAGCGAAATGTGCACTTCTCTTAGAAGTTATTTTCAATTACAAGAGCACTGGTTCAAACTTGACAATTGTAGAAGACCCTACAGATAATTTTGCAGAAGTATAACATCTCTCAAGGGATGACTTCATTCCCATTGCTCCTTAGTTTCGATTTAAAACCTTGATTTTTAAGTTCTAACCAAAAGTGAACAAGAATTAGGTTAGGTTCCGAAGAAAATAATCAACGTGCTGCAGTTAAGAGACACTAAGCAAATGTCATATTGACTACTAATCTACTAAAAGTACTGAGTAAATTATATTTGCTAATTCATACTGCGTAAATCACATTTATATTCATAAAAATGGTCAGTGAATTATTGTGCATACTCAATACACGTCACTGAGTTGGTCTTGAAGCACATAATAAAGTGCTAATTAATTAACATATATCAAATTTAATAACTGTATATTGCATTATTTCACAGACAGTCGTAACAGGGACCCTTAATTATCGTTCGAAAATGCCGAGACCGTAATTTCGAAGGTTTCCTGAAAAGTTATGGCTTCGTAGACCGCAATAAAACTTGGACTGGTTCGTTTCGCGGCAAATATCGTGCAAGACACATTCACATACACCCACAGAATATCCCGAAACGGAGACGTGTCCATGTATTTTCTGGATAATAATTTCGTCCAGAGTTTCCCTCTTCTATTACCGACTACAAATTACCACCGTCGTGGCGGCAGTAGTTTTGATATACGATGCATACTCCTCTGCGATCAAGCGCGATTTATACGGTGCAACAATAACGTTTACCCTCGATACTGGTCCCCCGTGTATATCACCGGGGACAGTTTTACCATGCCAGAACGCAAACCAGTGCGAATCCATAACCGTCGCTCTTTTATACACTTTATCTGCATTAGCAGTCGTGCTCGTGTTCCAGTATTTATTACGCGATACAACTTTTATATTTTATTTGTACGGCGACGTTCTTTACGAGCCGCGGATATGCGGTCGACCGCTTTATTGGCCTCTTAAAGGCCCGTTTAATGGTGATGAAAAAAATGCTCTCGGTATGATTTTCGAAAATTTACATCCCACGCTACGTTTTATGCCTCTGATAAAAGGGGAACGCATTACGAGAACAATCGTATATTTTAATTTCAAGGAAGGAAATTTGAGTAGCCGTTCGTGTAATTAGAGATCTTGTCTGAGAAAGCGATCTTAGACCACGTCTTATATTTCCTCGTTGCAGGAACGCAGTCGCCAGGCGTGTAGCTTTGGTAGATTGACATAGATTTTCAATTCCCAAATGTTTAAATTCAGATTCAAAAATTCTCAAGCTCCCAATTCCTAAATGTCCAAATCTCCAGATTCCTAATTTCTAAATCCCCAAGTCCCTAAATGACCAAGTTCCAAATTTACAAATCCTCTGAAATTCCCATACTCCCGCAGGTCCCCCAATTTCGAATCCCCAAATACTCAAACATTCATATTCCCAAATCACATTTACCGAGTACCTAACTTTCTAAGTTTCGCCAAATTCTAACTGCCCCTTAGGTCCCCATTGGTCGTAGTTACGCCAATGGTAACGCCGTATGAACTTCCCAAATTGCAAGCTTAATTCATACCCTGCAGGGATCATCAATTTTTCTTCGATACGACACCGGGCTGCAACGATGACTCTCGAGTTGCAGGTCCTCAAGTATCGCGATGCACGCGCGCATAATTCCGTTGCATTTCGATAATAATCGTAATTGAAGCATTTAATGCCCGGTGGCGTCGATATTCCAATAATTCACCGGGCCTCCTGTCACGGTGCGCAATGGTGTGAGGTGTAAGGGTTCCCGTTCGATTCCCGTGGGATCTGGTCCTTCTCGGTTCCACGGCAATGCATCACTCTGTCCGCAGCCCCGTAACTCACCACGCCACGCACACACGTATACTCGTGTGGACAGACGTGCACACATCGGAGCAACGAGCGCAACACACGCGCAGGTATGGACACGCATGGTCGATAAACGGACACACAGTACGGTAGGTGTGCGTACACATGCGACATAGCGATGGAAAGACGGGGTCGAACAGATATATGGCCCGAAGTGAACGACGTATCTAATCTAACCCTTCTGGACAAGATACTCCGTGATGGTCGAGGGGGTTGGCCGACCATGCGTTAACCATAGCCGCTGGCCAGCCAAGTGTAATCTAAAATTACAAGAATCCACTGCTAGCATCCTGATACCCCGGACCATTTGTCAAGTCGCTCGACAATTGTTATCGACAGTTTTCGACCCGTCCTTTCACCTTTCTCAACGGTCTTCGGATACTCCTACAAGAACCAAATTACCGTTTATTCGCCAACATGTCTGGACGTGTTATTACAGGACGTTAATTTTAAATTTACCATTTGAATTATGACGTTTGGAATAGGTTTAAGAATTACTAAGTTCTAAGAATTTATTGCAATGAATGTGGACTCTTTCTGTCGCCATTTTTCCTGCATGCCCAAGGATAAGTTGTCCAATATGGTGGTAATAATTCTTGTACACCGGAGAAATTATCGTGGTACACGAAGTTAATCTCGTTTTTAATAGACTCTGTGTACATGTAAATATGTCATCAAGTAGCCTATCAATTTCCTATCCTGTAATCCTGGGCCACACAATAGCTTCAACACCTTCGGCTACCTTATCCTCAGCACTCTATCGTTACAGGAATCTACCCTTTCAATCATCTCAACATCTTGAAATCCCCTCGTCGAAGAATACCCGAGCCATCGTTCCTAAGACGGCGAACAAACTTCCAAAGCCCTTCGGCCCCCTATTCATGAAAATAACGCGAACTGAAACCAAGCAACCGCTCCGCAAAAAGCCCTCCGACGTTCGAGCTCTTTACGCGAAAGCCCGCGTGACTCAGCTGCTGCTCCGTTACAAAGTTACGGGCAACTCGTTCGCCCGGAGATATTCATCTCCATCAAGACGGGGCTAATAACTCGAGCGCGGTTCACCGAACAGAAAGAAGCAAAACCGAAGCGCAGTGCCCTTTGAAATTCCTTTTTGCCTGCGCGTTTTCCGCGACACCGTAGGAGCGAAAACCATTAGGGGCGACACAATCACGCCGCGGGCGGTCAAGTCGGCGATACACGGCGGAAGTTGGTCCAGGAGTATCGTTGTTATTATCGAGGCGGCAAAAATGAAACGATAACCGGCAACTAGAGTAACGATCCGAAATGGGCGTGCCCAGTGAGATGCCATCGGCAGATAAAGCCCGCATCGCGGCATCTGTCACCGTTCGCTTTTTGTCACGACACCCGCGACGCTGATTTCGCAGATAAAATTATGGGACGCGGGTTCCAGCGGATTCCAGCGTGAGAGCATCGGTGCGGTAACGTTCATTCCCTCATTTGACCCACTTTCACAAATTATTCTAATTGAATTTTGTGGTAATTTTGTGGGCGTTTCTGTCAATTTTTATGTAGGATTGATTTTGCATTATCAGAGGTTTTTATGAGAAGTTTTGTCTGATAATTCTGAATTTGTTATTGGAGGTTTGCTGCCGCCATTTTGATGGCGCTCTTCGCAGCCTAAGATTTTAATAATTTTACGTAACAAACTAACCTACTGTACTGCTCTGTTACTATAAACTATTGCAGTGTACACTGCTTAAAACGTTTTAGAACATGAGAATCAGAAAATTTGCAAGTTTGATTTATAAACACAAGTTGGTACCTTTGGTAGAAAGTTGGTAATTGAGAAACATATAAACTCAAAAATCTGCATAATGAAATTAAGGAACAGCAGTAAATTTGCATGCATTAAAAGCGTTTACAACCGACGATAACCATCTTGATTAATTAAAACTCGTCATAGGAAAGTTTCATGTTCCTGATTATCCTAAATCGTCTATATTACGACTCGACGAACGCGCCTTAAATTCTAAGCAGATCTTGTCCGAAGTAGTATACAAATTTATCATCGTTATTTAACGAGGCACCATTACATTCTCGAATTGAATGCCATTTAGTTCGAAGATTCATCGTCGCGTAACAACCGCTTTATTAAAGATTTTATCATTGCACGGTATTAAGCGCACACGGAACGACCGTATACATTACCAATTATACGCACGACCGTCTTTAACCGTCTCTAGATACGATTATACATTTCCGTTACATCGTATGTTTAATTGGATCGATCATTTCTAGCTGGGTAATTTCAGCCAGAACTGTACGTTACATGCGTGTGGTGGCAATCTGGTAAGCAAGTCTTTGTGCTTTTCTTACATATTTAGAAAATTACGTTAAATCGATAGCGAGATCTCTACGAAATTAATTCGTGTCTTCAATAAATATCCCGTAGAGATACGTGTAATTACAAGGTTGCGATTGATGGAAAAGATACGGGGAATTTCTTAGGGTGTATTTAAATTGATTTATAACCGCTCCATCGCAGTTATGCTATTACATATATTTTATTAATTGCTCTCATGCAATAATGTTAGACACATGGTAATCTTGAACTTCATTTAATTTCAAAGTTTCACGTTTCCTACATAGTGTCTACTGGAACGCTTATCTGTGATGTATGAACTATTTGCAACAAAAGCAGATCTTTTAACGAAGTTTCACTTTCAAGGTTTTTTAGACTTTTGTATGACTGAAAGATGTGAATCAAACTTTGGTATGAAGTTGCAGTACTTACACCATAAACGATTCATATAAGATTTAATTACAGAGCAACAGAAATGTACTGCATATGACTTATTTTCAATACTATTTAAAAATTATTGATGATGCGTACAAGTATTTAAAATAATAAACAAGTAAAATTTTCTCTAAACTTTCATGTTCTCCATATTCTAGCGTTTAGAATTTAGACTCCGTGGTACAATATATTTAAGTTTCATATCATGTGACTGTAACGGCAAACATTTAATGGTCAATTATATAACGCACCAAAAGAATATTATTAAAGCTAGGAAAATGTTAATTGTCCGAAACAAGAAATATGCCATACCTCCTTGACAGCGGTATTTGAAAACACTTACTAGGAAGTGCGTGCTTCCGAAACGGGTCCCACGTTACTTTTCCGCGCCGTTAACCCGCCTGTTAATTCCCGTTAATGCTTCCCGTTAATTACGTATGCATCTCGATGCAGGAGAGAGCAGCGAAGCCGAAACGGCACGGTGACGATCGCATTATGATGCACCCTAAGGTCGGCACGTGACACAGGCCGGATTTTAAAACGCGCGGGAAAAAAGAGCGTCGAGGGATCTCTCGAGCAGTAGACGGGACGAATTAACGTTGGAAAATAAAGGCGGAACACACGGTTCACGGATGGTGGCAAAATGGCCCGTGACTAACGCCCGCCATTCTCCCGTCGATTTCGTTTCGCTCGAGAATCGCCATATTGCTCGAATATGTTCGACGCGTGGTCGCGGTTATTAACGACGGGATGTCAGACAATTTGTGAACGGTCCCCGGACGAGGAAAATTGAAACAGGTAGCCGATTCGCTGGGGTTTATAAATAATATAATCATCGATTTTAATGGGGAAGGGAAATAGAATACTTTTGCCCGGTGGTTTGGTTAATCGCGCGAACCCGCTGAAATTATTGTGTGTCCCGTCGCGATCTCCGCTCCCATCGATTCTCCCGTCCACCCAGACGCACGGACAATTATGTATTCATGGATATTTTAATGAACTATCGCCGCAATGGTCGTCCATCGCGAGCCGTTATCGCCTCGAGCTGCCTGGCTTCGATTCGGACGCTGATGGATAGGGTGTACTCCAAACGTCGTTCGCACGGGGAATTTAAGGGGTCAGCTTCGGGAAATCTCAAAACGTATGTGAAATATTTCTTCATGAGAATATTTAAAAAATTGTCGAAGTTATAACTAAAAATTATAAAGACTCGACAAATCGGTAGTATGCTAAGGGTTGAATTATACACGAAGGTTTGTAACTGAGAAACTTCACATAAGAAGATAATAAATATATAAATACCAAGGTCTAGACAGGAAGTTCATAAATTAATAACGCTATCGTGCGAAGTGCATTCTTCATAACTTGCATTATAACTATTCAGAGATTATGCGAGTAGATTCGTTGAGATGAACTCCATTTCATCCGTCGCTGGTCCAAGTATCTCAAGCTATCCATATCAGTCCACAGAGTTAAGAGAATTCAATTACCAGTCCAAACTATCAACCCCGCTCGCTGTGAAGACAGCAGCCACCCTCCGTGCACCCCATTGCTCCTCGCGACAATAGACAGCGTCTAGAGGTGTAGAGCGTCTTTTGAAAAATCCGTTTTAATTGCAAGGAGCGGGTGTGAAAAGGCCAGGATGGCATCTGGATCGTCGACGGTGGCCCTTCAAAGGCGCTAGAAAAGCGAATGGAGCGTCGTTCGCGCGGACTATCGGCAAAATGATCAAAATAATCGAACGTAGACGAAGGAGGAAGCGTCTCTCGCGGCGCGGGCAAAGTGAATCTCATTAGCGATGCCTTGATGCACTGGAGGGCTGCAGGGGGTGGAAGGGGGGTCGCATCGCTTTGATGTCGAACGAACCGTTGCCCCCGGAGGGCCACAGCACGCGGCATTATTGTTATCACGGCGAGACGAGGCTGTTTCTAATTATCGGAAAGGAACCGGAAGTCACAGCCTGCGACGCTCGGGCTGCTCACAGAGGAACGACGCTGGGGAATCGGATAGAGGGCGGGTCGAGTGTTTTCTGTTCGAGCTTCGACCAAAGACAAAGCGAAAGGGTCGATGGCTCACCTGTTCTTTCGGCTCCCTTTGACGAATGCCTCGTACGCGCATTCCTGCCCTCCTCCTTTCATTAATCATATCGATGCCGCACACCGATCGGTGTTGAGAGCATGGACCGATCGCGGTGTGTTTGCCTTCCATTAAGGTTCGATTTGGACGGGGAGGATCGATCGTGCAACTTGATTCGATCGTGATTCGGCTGGACGAGGGCCATTACGCAGTTATACTTTTCTGACAGCCATATTATCGTACTTTAAATATCATGCTTTTTAAGCCGGGCATGATTCGGCACACTTGATACTGTTATACACATTGTACACTCGATATTACATTCATTATATACCGGACTGTTACATTATACTTGACATTGATTAATATTTAATACTTTATCTGTAGGAAGCTTATCTGCCGTACTTATACTGAGAGTCGTCGAATATGTTTTGGGACCGAGTGTAATCTTGTCGAGTCAAAATATAGTATCATTAAGAGAAATCAATGACTTGGACTTTTTATCGAAAACAAATTTTTAGAGAAGACTCTTATAAACCTCGTCTATAACAGAGCAATGTACACATTGTATTATTATACAAACATCTTATTACTTCATTATTTTATTGTTAATTGTACTATTATTACTGTCTTATAATTGCGTGAACACATTGTGCGTTGAAAAAAAAATCTGTAACAAAGGAACTAGGTTCCTCCGAGCAACTAGTGAACGCACCTGGGATTCTAGTGACGTCACCTAATTCGGTAGAAAATGACCGATGGACACGGTGGGCGATATTTCCAGCAATTTCTGCTTAATCGCTCGTTCCAGGGCGCAACCCCGTGGAACGCCGGTGGTGAAGCGACGCGAGGAAAATAAATTCGTGTAGGCCCGCCACGAGCACATGTCACACTGATTGCACATCCGGTTCCGGTGCCGCCGCTAGGTACGAAGACCGCTCGCCATTATAAAACCGGCCCCACGAAAGAAACATAATATTTATTGCCGGCTTCCGTTCAATTAGGGGTTGACACGCCGGCGCGACGAAGCCAGAGGGTTTGCAACAACGGCCCATCCTCCTTTTCATCCCCCGTGCTTTCTCTCTTGTGCTTGTCGATGCTTTCGAAATCTATGTTCACTTTCAACCCCCTCCATTGGGGTGTTCTGAATTTATATATTGTTCGCCCTCTTCCGATTCGGGACGACACTCGCGAAATGGCTCAAGAGGCATTTTTTTTTTCTTCCGTTCACCCTGCTTTCGACAGGGGTGGGGAGCTCGAGTGTCGAGAATGTGGGAAGGGGTTTGTAAATTACCATTATTTTCTGTCTTTCTTCCTCTTTCTTCGAACGGTGGAGGAACGGGATGGTAGCGATTTGTTCGTAGCTTACAGTCGGATTTGATATCCGATTGAGCCGGGGATGAATCGGAGGGCTGGGGGTTGGTCGAATTAACAATAATTGAAACGATAGATAGGGGTGTGGACACTTTATTTTGCGGTATAATTTGTGTTTCTTTTGTTTCTGCAGAAATATATTCATGTTTTTGTTAATAGATGGATATGACTTATATTCATCATATCTACGTATTAACTTATAATAAGGAAATTTTAATTCAACTGAATCATTCAATTGTGCTAATTGTCACTGCATCTATCATAGAAATATAACAGATATTGTTTATTAAATATTCATTGTACTGGAAATAAATATTATGGTAATTTATCAATGTTAAATATTGAAAGCATGAATTAAATATAATAAAAATACATAAAACTAATTTCATTTACTGTTCCTATTTGTCGTATTTTATAATTCAACAGCTATTGCTTTCTAAATGAGCGATCATTATAGAATTTGCACCAGTAGCAATTTACTAATAGTAAATATTAACACAATTGATTTAAAAATAAATAAAATTATGTAATTAAGAAATTTGCTATGTGTTTATACTTATTCATATAAATCACTTGGATTCATTTTATACATCATTCTAAGTTGAGCAAATATCTTGTTATTATTGTATGAATAATATTTTATTAAAAAACAGTGGTATATTAGAACAAATGGCAAATAACATCATTATTGATTTCTGTTAATCAATCGATAATAAACATATGCTAAGGAGAAATCGTCTAGCACGAAGGTCCCATGGTGTAATGGTTAGCACTCTGGACTTTGAATCCAGCGATCCGAGTTCAAATCTCGGTGGGACCTGCAACTTTTTTTTTCGTCCAAAATTCATTTTCAGTCATTCCACAATCGTCTCTGAAATAAAACTAATAATTTTGAATCCATATATTAACATGAAAAAGCAATAAATAATCGCGTAACGATGAATCGTGATCAAAGCACTGCTCCTGTTGTTATAGATAATTATCTGTTATGATAGACAATATCATAATGCATTTTCGTTGTTCGATCGTATTTTAATGACACGACAGTCTTACATGTCGTTGATCGACACGTGATATCAATAACGCCCGTCGAATCTTCGTGTCTGCGATGTTCGCACAATCGCTAATTATATAACCGCATAGATCCGACGCGAGCGAACCTAACGCGATAATTCATTTATTATACATGTAACTCGATAATTCACGAGAGGCGTAGACCACGAGTTATCGCCGCTTTTTCCACGAAACGCGCCAGTTCTTCGTCTACGTTCGTAGACTGTATACAGGCTTATCTCGAATCTGTGGATCGCAATTAGCTGTCGTGCGTTTCGCGAATTATAAATGCATCGAGCCACCAATTACTGGGTAAAGTAAGCCTTAGCCAGACCATGTTAATACTTTGTAAGCAATGCACTTCCGATGTCAGATTACGTGGCATACAACCATTCGCCATTAAATATTGATCGAAATCGTACAAATTAAAGACATGCGGCGCTTGCATACTATATAACCCTTCATAGTGCAGTACGATTATTCCCATTTTTGTTTGATGTTATTTTGTAGGTAAGTTCATTTTCATGTTAAAATCATGATTTTTACACCTTTGCTGGCAGAAAATATTTCAAATTTAAGTGAAGCTTTTCACACTTTGTCAAATTTTACACCTGTATACAATCATGTCTTATCAGATTGAAGTACATGTATCAATGGTTGACAGTGTACCTGTCTTTTTAGTTATCACTTTCATCTTCAGCTACAAAGACAAGCTTTCTATGAATTTTATTAATAGTTCACTGTGTATGACATTATGCACTATAACATAAAGATATGTAATTATTTTCATGGGACCTTAAGTTGTTAAAAATGTTAAACGTAAATTTTCTTTGAATTTAAAATAAAGTTTATGTGTTTTATATATTGGTATCTCATGTACCTTAATATTGATAAATGATTTGTACGTATCATGTACGGAAGTACAGGTGTAAAATTCGTTTAGTAAGCGTATAATGATATTGCCGTTCGTTTAAAATTGCACGACGAAAACCGTGTTGACGATTCATGATATACTTTCATTGACATAACGCGTCCAAGCACGAAACCAATCATTCCCCACTCGTACGACAAACATATCCCGCCTAACGTGGCCGTTCGTCATCAATCACAATTACAAAACGCCAACGCGAATAGTAAAATCACACAAATTACACGCTCGCCATTCTCATCGGCTGCTCGCACACACGCGAACGCATTATTACCGAGCGTTTCCCAGTACCAGCATTAATCAACCGACGTCCATCCAATATTTCCATCGAGCTTGTCGCCCTCGTTCCATCTCCCTTAAATCAGAATGGAAAAAAGAGTGTCACGATGCCTGCAATTCGCGGCAATCTTCGTGAAACGAGATGACTCTGCGGCAATTAACCCTTTGGAGGTTGCAACATATGTAACTTTTACGCGTTAGATCGCCACGCATTAGATTACACGCGTTCTGTTGCCACGTGTTAGATTGCTACATGTTGGATTACCATTAGATCACCACGCGTTAGATTTTCATTGGTTTGCTGTATATTGGATTACCATGCGTTAGATAACCACGTGCTTGATTACCACCCGTTAGATTACTACGCGTTAAATCACCACACGTTGGATTACCACGAGTTGGATTGCCATATGTTAGGTTACCACGCATTGGTTTGCTATTTGTTGAATTACCATGCGTTGGACCACCACGCGCCAGATAACCACCCGTTAGATTACTACGCGTGAGATCACCACGCGTTGGATTACCACGCATTGGTTTGCAATACGCTAAAGTACCATACGTTGGATCACCACGTATCAGTTTGCTGCGCATTAGATAACCACATGCTAGATTACCACCCGTTAGATTGCTACGCGCCAGATATCCACTCGTTAGGTTACTACGCGTAAGATCACCACGCGCTGGATTACCACGCATTGGTTTGCTACATGTTGGATGACCGCGCATTAGATTACCACGCGTTAGATGACGACGCATTGGTTTGCTATACGCTAAAGTACCATGCGTTGGATCACCACGTGTCAGTTTGCTGCGCGTTAGATAACCACCTGCTAGATTACCACCCGTTAGATTGCTACGCGCCAGATATCCACTCGTTAGATTACTACGCGTGAGATCACCACGCGTTGGATTACCACGCATTGGTTTGCTATATGTTGGATTACCACGTGTGGGATCACCACGTGTGAGCTTGCTACGCGTTAGATGACCACGTGCTAGATTACCACCCGTTAGATTACTATACCTTAGATAACTACATATAATACCACCCAAGTTTCTACACTCTGAAAGTCTCAAGTTAACAAATCCCCAAATTATCACATTTCTAAACTCTTAAATCAGATATTTCTAAATCTCCAAATACTGAAACTTTTAATTTTCCAAAAGTCCACATCCCTAAATTTTGTATACTGTCAATGTCTACATTTTTGAATACCTACACTTGATAATTGACAAATTTAAAAATCTCCCATCTGAAAATTAACAATCTCCTCTCTCAGCATCACTATTGTTCCTAGCAGAAAGAAGTCACCACATCTACGTCAAACAAGTAACAGCAACCTTCATACTAACTTCCCGAGAGGACCGTGTCAATCAACGTAGTCATTTCGTCAGATCCACAGGTGTTGATCCGCGATCGCAAGACGTTTCGAAGTAATAATCGGCGAAGATAATCGCGCGAGGAACCGGCAATCAGGAATAAATGAGCCGAGTAAGTGATCGGCGTTCATTAATCTCGAGGAAATGGCCGATTTCGCCGGGCATGATTTTCCCAGGAACGGGGGATGATTCGCGAAACGGGTAGCAGACTTACGACAACCGGGACATTTTGCAGCGATCGTTACCGGAAGTTCATCAAGATGTGACAACGCTACCGTGAAACTGTCGCGCGCTCGTAAAATACTTTCTCAATTTAAATTTGAGCGAGACGATCCCTTGGAAGTTTCCGGTTAACGAGCAGAACCCCGTATAACTCTGGCCTGGACGATAAAATACCGACCCGTAATGACGGAACGTGTAATCGAGAGTCACACGAGCCATCCCTCCTGACACTTTGCCCGCGGAATTGCATCGTCTGCGAATAGAAACGATCCTCTAGGCCAGACGGTATCAGGATCATGGTATTTCGTTCTAGACTATACTCCAAATCCCTTCGGATCGAGATTTTAACAGGGTGTTTCAACGACCACTTTTAACAACATTATTGGGGATTTATTTCACGGGAATTGGAAATTGGACATAGACTGTTCGTATATTCAAATATTTTAACAACATTAGGGGGGTAACAATAATAGAAGAGTGTAGGGGCATTTTTAGTTATGGTTCATAGTTGATTAACCTTCTTGAAATATATTTGGTCTTAATATTTCAATTTATTTACTGTCTCTTTACTGAGAGTGAATTTATAGCGTACAAATGCAAGAGACTGCAAATGTTCTCTTTTAATTAGGATTTAAATATTAATAGATCATGTTAGAATTGGGGTATAAAATGCGACTCTAACGGTGAGCGCGTGAACTAAAATGGCCGCATCTCGTTGCACTGTAAACAAACGTGACCTTATTTACAAAAATAAATGAAAGTTTATTAAAGCAAATCAAAATAAAGATCTGAAGTGAAGCTGTCCATTAGATGATAACCTATCTTGCTGTAATCCATACAAATATGATTTTAACATCTACAACGAGATGCATAAATATGAATGATGTTTCAACGAATGATACAATTAATAGAAACTAAAAATTCCCACTAAAACGTACCATAACGAAATAGAAAACAATCCGTGGAATCACATCTTAAAAGCATCCATATTTCACCATCAGTAAAAGCAAGCGTTCAGCAATTCCCTCGGCTGTCAAGACGATTTCTACCCGAACGAAAAAGCGGCTTTTAAACGGGGCAAAGTTACTTTATACCCCGATTTAAGGAATACCCAAAGTTGCTCATAAACCATAAAAGATTCCCAGTCATAACTCGAACGGTATCGCATTTTATTTAATTGCCCCCTCGGCACACTCTATTCCCGAACAGAGGGGGGATTAAGCGTGCATAATATTATTTATTGCCGAAGAAGCTGTTAAACTTTAACGCAGGCACGCGCTCTCTTTCTCTCGCGAGATTTAAATGCGATTAAATGTTTGTTAGCCAATGGAGTCGCGACTCCCCTCCAGGTTCTGCTTCGCTATCTAGCGGATAAGACGAATCTTCGCTTGCGAAGACACGGTATTACACTTTTATACGCTTGGAGAGAAATCTATATTCGACAGCCACGGATGGATTAAGGTTAGGTAAACCAAAGACGTGCTTAGATTTCTAGACTTTCAAGATTTAATGGCACTAGACTTTCTTGGGTTTAAAGGTCTTACTGCTTTTGGGTTTCAAGGTTGCAAGATTTTATGGTAACGAGGCTCTAAATTTTCAAGGTTTCAAGATTCCAAGGTTTCAAGGTTCCAAGGTTCTTTTTCAAGGTTTCAAGGTTGCAAGATTTCAAGGTTCCAAGGTTCTTTTTCAAGGTTTCAAGGTTGCAAGATTTTAAGATTCCAAGGTTTTTTTTCAAGGTTTCAAGGTTGCAAGATTTTACGGTTCCAAGGTTCTAAATTTTCAAGGTTCCAAGGTTGCAAGATTTTAAGGTTCCAAGGTTCTAAATTTTCAAGGTTTCAAGGTTGCAAGATTTCAAGGTTCCAAGGTTCTTTTTCAAGGTTTCAAGGTTGCAAGATTTTAAGGTTCCAAGGTTCTTTTTCAAGGTTCCAAGGTTGCAAGATTTTAAGGTTCCAAGGTTCTAAATTTTCAAGGTTCCAAAGTTGCAAGATTAGAAAATTAGTACATATCAAGGTTCCAGGATTTTAAGGTCATAGGTCAGATCCTAAGTTTCTGATGTCCCATGGTTCACCAATTACAAAATCTTACGAGGTCCAAAGATCCTAAGAGGTCCAAAGTCTCAATTGGTTCACGGCTCCAAGTTTTCTAGGTCCCAAAGTGTTTCATTCTCAAGGTCCTAAGATCTCAAGGTTCTAAAGTCCTAAGGTCTAAAAATTCTAAGCTTCCAAAGTCCTAAAGTTCCAATGTCTCATGGTTTAAGTATCCCAAATCGCCGAGGTACTAACGTCTCAATCTCCCATAGTCTCCTAACTCTAAGATCCCAAAGTTCTAAAGATCCAAGGTCTCAAACTTTTAATAACCCAATGTCCCAGACTCTCAAATTCTTAAAATCTCATACTTCTCAAAACTTCCAAGCTTCCAAAATCTCACAGTCCGAAATTCCTAAACCTCCAAATTTCCAAGGTCCCAAATTTTCAATCCCCCAAAGTTCTAAAGTCTCAAAATTCCAATACTGTATACTTCCGAAGTCTCAAAATCCTAAACTTCTCAAGCTTCCAAATCCCTAAAATTCCAAATTTCCAATCCCCCAAAATTCTAAAATCTAAAAATTCCAAAATTCCAATACTGTATACTTCCAAATTCCTAAAATCCCAAACTCCCCAAGTTCCAAGCTTCCCAATTCCTAAAATTCCAAAATTCAAACCCCCTAAAATTCTAAAGCTTCCAAATTCCAAATTTCCAATCCTCCAAAATTCTAAAGTACCCAAATCCCAAAATTCCAAAATCTCACCCTCTCTCCAAGTTGTAAAATCTCAAAATTCCACTTCGAGAAACAAAATTAGCATTGCAGTTGATCTTCCGAACGAGATACACACGGTGATAGTAAGATGTCTGAAGTGTTAGGGGTATCCAAAGGTCTTAATCCGACCCTGAAGCCACTCGAATACTGTCGATCAGTTAACACGACTGCTCGCGGCTGCTCGCTGCGAGATAAATTCAATGTCGCGCGTAAATCCTGCTTAATTCACTGCTGCGCCCACTTTTATTCCGTACGGTGACGTTTCGATGCGCGGCAGGTGTGCTTGAATGGTTTACAGTTATAGCTGTGACAGCTACTCGATACGATGATTGGAGAGGGTACGATTTCGGTGAAAGATGCACGACGGAATGTTGATGCACTTGATTCTGCGATGTGATTGAACGGGGAGCTTTATTTGAACTTTCAGAATCGCTTCTTGGAAGTTTGGTGATTGAATGTTTGTACTTGGTAATTGAATTTCGTTCGTGGTGACATGTTTTGGTTCTTTTTCGAAGATATTATAAACTGATAAATGTACTGATACAGATTGTAACACGAGTATTTGTATATTTTGATAGACATCTTATATTTTGATAGATTTTAAGAACGTGTCAACAGAAATACAGATGACCAATTTTCGAGCATTATCGAAGAAATGTTTCTTGATTTCATTTTATTCTTTCAACCCTTTGTTCATTCCTCGAAAATTGGTAATTTACGTTCATTGTACTTGTGTAAGTATTTATAAATTTATATTCAGCTGGATTTTTGAAAAATAGAATTGTAAATAGCTGTATTTAATTATAAGAAATTAATGATAAATTAAAAGTGTATGAATTTGTATATAAAAATTAAGTGTTCGAAGAATTAACAATTACAATCTCAATTCATGTAATAAATCAAACAGTTGAAATTTAAAGTTCCTTGTATATTACACTACAATAAACGAATTACAAAAAGAACGATAAGAAGTATAATAAAGAATTCAATCTGCAGAAATAAATTGAAAAGAAAAAATGACAAAAGATACAAGATTCCTATGGCAATTTATGTCCCGTGATAACGCGGATGTCTTCAAACAGGGAACCGGATGTCGCTGTAAACGTCCCCGCGACTTTGCATACTTTTAATAGACGCCTTCAGCCAATTTCCCGTTTCGCCATAAAACCCCAAACGCCCGGAAATTTATGAGCATCGCATCAATTATAATCCGTTTCATTCGAAAGTGGCGCGTAGCAGGCCTAACCCTTCGCGATTCGCGACACACCCTCGAACTTATATCGTAAAAACGATATTAGTCTTCCCCGTTTCCTTTCTCGCAAAGAGTGGGGTGAAAGAAACGTAGGGGGACGTTTAAATAAGACGCGAAATTTTTTATACGTCGAAAGTGCGTGGCATCGCGTAAAAAGCCGACTACGATCTTCGTAAAATAACGTATCCTGATGGACGTAGCCAAAATGGCCGCCTGTGTTCGTATCGAATGATTACAGCGACGAGGAACGCACAATGTCGCCGTTTAACTGCCCCTTAAAAATTGTTTGTCTACGCGACGATTTAACAGGCTCGCGTATACGATCTCTCCCCTACTCGTCCATTTTGCAACGGTAGCACCCCTTAAGGTGTATTTTAATGTATGCACGAAACGACGGCGGCTGGCTGCGAACAACGAACGTTTAGGATATCGTAATTCGGGGGAAGAGTGAAATTGAGTTGTAAATGAAAGGTGCTCTTGTGGAGGGTTGCTTGGGGAACATGCCTTTAATAGGTTGGCCGATTTGTTCGTAATAATTTCCAGGATTCTGTTGTTCTCTTTTTTATCCATTTTGGGATTAAATATTTTCTCGTTTTTAAATTCTGTAAGGTTTTAATAGTAAAATTACTTTTTATTGGACTTTTTTACATAGTACAAGTTTACTATTATTCTTAGGCATTATGAAAAGGACTGGGATTAATCATGGAAGGAAATGATAGTAATGTTATAGGTGAAATTTCACTCTGAAAATTTCACACGATATAAGTGAAATTTCACTGTAAAAACTTTACACGATGTAAATGAAATTTCACTCTGAAAATTACACGATATAAGCGAAATTTCACTCTAAAAATTTCACATAATATGAGTGAAATTTCACTGTAAAAATTTCACACGATATAAGCGAAATTTCACTCTAAAAATTTTACTCAATGTAAGTGAAATTTCATTCTAAAAATTTTACTCGTTATAAGTGAAACTTCGCTCTACAAATTTTACTCATTACAAGTGAAAGTTCATTCTAAAAATTTCACCCAAAAAATATTTTATTTTGCACTTCACTGTTGACAATAAAAAGCAATTCAATATTGTACATATATTTAATATTAGATGAAAAATGTAAAAATTATAGCCTACAATAATTGCAAATTCAATCAGCATCTTGTAAAAATTTATTCACACATAAACTTGATACAAAACATATCTATCATTTCTCTTATTTAATCACTACAAAATAACTACTAAATTTTTGTACATCCAATATTTCTTTATATGTAACTTCCCCTCGTTTAATTTTCTCAGTCATATCAGATTGTATCCATAACCCCGACTTAAAATTCAGAAAATGAATACAATTTTTCCAGAACACTCAATTGCTCTTCTCCCATATCTTTCAGTTTGCAATTCCATTCCCTACTTGTCTGATTGCTCTTCTACTTGCACTCTTGTGGATCAAGTAGATTGTCCAGGTCATGGTCAGACACGAAGCAAGAAGGAAAGCGCTTTTCTCATCCCTTTTTCGAAATTCAGATGTGGACCACAATTATTCCTATTGACCTATATGTATACCGTGTATCCCAACATTCGAACGATACTGACGTCACGAATTTTGATTCGTGTTACGAGAGTACCAAAGAAAATTGGGGTCGACTTTATCGCAGTTTACGAGCGAAAACGGGCACAGGAGGAAACGATGTTTCTTTAATAAAATCGCTTATCTAACTGATAGCATTTGCAGATATTTCAAACGCTATCTACAAGCAGCATCTTTACCAAAAGCGGAAGCATCTTAACCCAGTTTTGTATCAGGAAGTCGCATCTGTAAATTGTATGAATTGAAAAAGGGATGGGAGATCTTGAATAATTTTAATTTTCTCATAACTGTTACAGGAGTAATTTTATTATTCCAATTTCACTTAGGATACGTTATAATTGCTTGAAGTTACAGGTAACAGAAATATAAAAAAATGGCAAAAAGGGCAGAGAAAGTTGATTAAAAACACCCTAAATGACGGCGTTTTAAATGATTTCAACTCTACTGTATTTAATGTTTATAAAATATAGAAAATGATTAGAATCTAACAAATCCTTCTACGAATCAAAACTTTATGCTCCTCCAGAAATGAATTTACAGCATTTTAAACCTTCTTACCAATACGCTCCCTGAAACGCTTTAGCTAATTGAAAATCCTTAAATTCGAGCGTGCTTTATCTCGAGAAAGGATGGTCAGACAACAATTTCCTTTACACCGTGAGAATTGTCCGCGGATCCCTCATTAAACATTCGTTTCTCGTTAAAACCAGAACGCGATCTAGCTCCTTAATTCGACGATGAGAAGTAATTAAGCAGCGCAACGGGGTTTGAGGTGGACGTCACGGAGGCACTTTGTTTCGCAGTAAACCGGGTTTAATGACTTCATGTAAAAATACCCCATCGACTTTACGATATAGCTTTACCATCTCTCTCTCTGAGTCTACGATCCTCTTCTCTTGGGGTTTTTGGCTACGACCATAATTTTATAGTTTTATGTAAACTGTATCGGGCCATGAAACACGGTAGCTACGATGCCTTGATGGTGATTGGCGTACACCGTAAGATAGGAAGAGGATTCTAAGGGGTATAAAATTTTCACGACACTCAGTCTCGGTTGGCTTTGACACGCAATTCTTTTTCGCCTACCGCCTCGAGACGCCGTAAATAAGTGATAACTGGATCAGGGAAATGCAAGATTAAACGGCGTTGACCAGTCACGAAATTTTATTTTTCGCTGTCGGTGTCTCAGTATTGGTGGTGCAAGGAAAAAATTATTTTGCATCAAAAAAAGAACAGAAAATATGGAATGTAGCTTAGCTACAAACTCTAGCTTGTAGCTTTTCAGAAAATTGAGGTTAAAGATTCGTCAGAAAAGTGAACAAAATTTGTTTACAGCAAGGAAGATAATTTCAACAATTTTTTCCCTAACTTATAAATCAATGAATATTATAGTTCAATATAAGTTAGTATTTCTTCTGAAATATATCAGTGATAATTCTTCATGAAAAGCAATCGCTGTTATTAATTTACATCTATCAAATCGTAAATTCATATAAAATTAATAATCACTGAAATTTTTATCTTCTTTGTCGTAAATCAATTTTCTTCCAAAGATTTGCAACAAACTTTCAAATTTAATCGAGTGTCAATTTTGTTGTAGATAAAGTTTATTACACATATTTAAATCACCCATCAGTATTATGTTATGTGATTGATTTTTACTCTAATAGTACTGTGTTACATGAGACACCCCATACAGAAATTATTTGAGTTTTATTTATGAACTTTTGAATGAAAGAAATAGTTACAATATTAAGATATATTTTCTGCCTTGTTGAGACGTGCAAAGTATTTAGTTCTTCAGGTATCAGTCTTGTTAATAATAATGCCTTTATTAAAAGGAAAATTTGTTTAACAATAAATAGAAAAAGAGTGAAGATGAGCTAAATAGCATGAATAAGAAGCGACTCTCAAATCCTTCGATAGCTCAGTTGGTAGAGCGGTGGACTGTAGTTGGGTTGATAAAAAGCAGGCATCCATAGGTCGCTGGTTCGAATCCGGCTCGAAGGAAGGGTTATTTTTTTGTTCTACAAACTAACTTTATTTAAACAATTTATTAGTAATATTATTTACTCATATTTTTGACAAAGCATTTGTTAATTTAACGCACAATTATATAAATTATTCCTTCAACTGCCATTGTGTAACTGCTAGACAGCATTAAATCAAATTTATGTTTTGTTGATAACTATAAATGATTATCAAGAACAAAGTCAAGATTAAACTTTTTAACAAACAAATTTACCTTAGTTAAACAATTATATTTAAATCAATCAAAACTACAATTACTACAGTAACAAATCAGTGATCATTCTGAATGATATTATTTTAAATAATATTTATTTGTATCACATTCCAACTGCAAACAATAAAAAAATGTTCTGACTAAAATTTAGATACAAATAATTGAACTAAAGATGTAGCTTCGATTTTTTCCGATCGCACTTTATCAAAAGATGTAAAAATACATCTATATATACTGTATCGAGTAAATAATATAATTTGTATTATTTATAACAAAAAAAATTGAAACAAAAACAGAAGGTCCCACCGAGATTTGAACTCGGATCGCTGGATTCAGAGTCCAGAGTGCTAACCATTACACCATGGGACCTCACGAAAGGGGTAGTTTTTCTCACCCCTGTTGACGGTCTAAAATGTTACGTAAATACATAATAAACAGTTTTGAAAAAATTTAGGTTCCACCGAGATTTGAACTCGGATCGCTGGATTCAAAGTCCAGAGTGCTAACCATTACACCATGGAACCGCTTGATTTGTGGCTCATTAATATACATTCGCGTTTCGTGTAGAGAAATAAGTTGTGACAATAATACAAGACATACGATTCTAAAAAAAACTGCTTAGGTTCCACCGAGATTTGAACTCGGATCGCTGGATTCAAAGTCCAGAGTGCTAACCATTACACCATGGAACCCTTCGAGTGCACGGTTCTTTGTAATGGTTCCCATTAGAATCCCTATTATTATTATATTTATAATAATAAATTTATGAACTCAATGGCCTTTGAGCTTACTATATTTCATTTTCACGTTGAAATAACTACTACAATTTATAAATTTATATTTAAATAATTTTTACTGTTTAATACACTTTTTTGATATTTCACTTGTGGGGTATTTTAATATTTAAATATGTCAGTAAAATATTAAAAGATGATTATTTTTGTTGGGAGAAGTAAGTGTACAAATGAATTTACTGGTAAAAATATATGGGTGTTGCATGTGTGGAAAAGGGTATACTGTTCAAAATTATTTATTGATTATTTTACAATTTGAAAATAGAAAAAAAGGAGCAGGTCCCACCGAGATTTGAACTCGGATCGCTGGATTCAGAGTCCAGAGTGCTAACCATTACACCATGGAACCACTTGATTTCGTGTTTTTTCCAGATTTTCCACCACTTGCAAGCTTTTAGTTTAATATTTAAAGAAGTTGTAGGAGTGGATGCTGCAAAAAATTCAGGTTCCACCGAGATTTGAACTCGGATCGCTGGATTCAAAGTCCAGAGTGCTTACCATTACACCATGGAACCTGTTATTTAATTATTTATTTGATTAATTATTAAATTGTTTAAGGGGTTAGTGAAGTTTAAAATGTTTAAAATCCAAAAATGCAGGTTCCACCGAGATTTGAACTCGGATCGCTGGATTCAAAGTCCAGAGTGCTTACCATTACACCATGGAACCGCTTATGTTATTAACAATTTCATTAATTATTGAATAATTTAATTGTTTAATGTTAATTAAAATGTTCAAACCGCAAAAATGCAGGTTCCACCGAGATTTGAACTCGGATCGCTGGATTCAAAGTCCAGAGTGCTTACCATTACACCATGGAACCGCTTAGTTAGTTAATAATTTCATTAATTATTGAATAATTTAAGTGATTAATGTCAATTAAAATGTTCAAACCCCAAAAATGCAGGTTCCACCGAGATTTGAACTCGGATCGCTGGATTCAAAGTCCAGAGTGCTTACCATTACACCATGGAACCGCTTATTTAATTAATAATTTGATTAATTATTGAATAATTTAATTGTTTGATGAAGATTAAAATGTTCAAACCCCAAAAATGCAGGTTCCACCGAGATTTGAACTCGGATCGCTGGATTCAAAGTCCAGAGTGCTTACCATTACACCATGGAACCTGTTATTTACAATATTTTTGTTATTCACATGCGTTTATCGAATTTGCATACGCGAATTATGCTCTCCGCGATTAAAAGAAACGCGAGAGTTTTATCGCTACCGAAACTCGTCTCGCGAACTTCAAACTGGAGATATGCATCGCAATCGTGATACTTGTTTCTTTTTTAATATTATTATCAATTTCTTTCAATAACAGCAGCATTAAATTCAATATACGTCTTCCATCTTCATATAACACTTGCAATTTATAATTCAGAATTAATCACGAATGATTTGTAAGTATAATCACGTATGTAATATACGTATTTGGAGAACGTAGGTTGAAATTTGAAAATTTGCAATTTGGGACTTTGGGGAACTAAGGGATTTGTAATGGGGGGGCTTAGAATTTGGGTTATGGAATTTGGGGATTTTACATTTTGGGGTTTTGGGAAATTATGGGATTTGGAATTGGGATCTTAGAATTTGGGGCTAGGGAATTTGGGGATTTCAGAATTTAGGTATTTGGGGAATTGTAGGATTCAGAATTGGAGTGCTTAGAATTTGGGGATGTGGAATTTGGGGATTTTCCATTTTGGGGTTTTGGGGAATTATGGAATTTGGAATTGGGGGTGTTAGAATTTGGGGATAGGGAATTTGGGGATTTCAGAATTGAGGTATTTGGGGAATTATAGGATTCGGAATTGGAGTGCTTAGAATTTGGGGATGTGGAATTTGGAGGTTTTACATTTTGGGGTTTTGTGGAATTACGGGATTTGGAATTAGAAGGCTTTGAATTTAGGGCTAGGGAATTTGGGGGTTTCGGAATTATGGGATTTGGAATTGGAAGGCTACGAACTTGGGGATAGTATATTTGAGGATTTGAAAATTTGGAAACTTGAGTAACTAAGGAATCTGAAATGTGGATATATGGAATTTAGGGACTTGTAATTTGGAGATTCCAGAATTTGGGGTGTTAGAGATTTGGAAATTTTAGAATTCAGAAAGGTGGAAATTTGGGTCTTTAATAATTTAATCATTAAGAAAATTGAGCTTGTAGAAGTTTGATGATTCAGAAATTAGGGTTTGTACAAATTTGGTAGTTGCGAAAGTTCTGTAAAAATTTGAAGATGTAGGAATTTGGTGCTTCAGAAATTTGCAAACCTAGAAATTCGTATCTTTAAAAATTTAGAAAATTAGAAACTAAAAACTTAGACCCTCAGAAGTTTGGTGACTAGAAAATTTGAAACTTTGAAAAGGGAATGTAAATTCCCAGAACAGAACTACTCCACATAACCCAAATTCTCGCCAGCCCAGTTTAATTCCCCACATTCAAGCTAATTATACCAGTTGTCCTCAATAAGCCATAATCTACCACACAAAATACATTAATAAAACAAAACTATTTACACCCCCGTATCCCTACACCATTGAATTGCACCCCTTTGCTCCCCGAACGATCCCAGAACCGAGTACTGTTCTCGCGAATCGGTTTACCGCTTCGTAAACCACTCAAATTAATTTCAAGTCAAAGCATATTCTCCGATTTGACGTGTTCTCCCGACGTCCAATCAGGTCACCCCACGATTCGTACCCGTCGTTTGACCCTCGATCGGGGTCCACGACACCCCCGATTCCATTTCTCTGTTATACTTTCGTTCACAATGCCTCTCCTTACGGTTCGCTGATCCTTGACTGACAGTATCCCCGAGCGCACTTGCAGGACATGCTCCGCTGTTACGCTGTGCTAGGTGCGGCTATGTCAAACCCGGATGACAGCCGACAGAGCAAGTGTTATTGTTGAATCGGATTTCGAGCCACGGGGATGATTCAGGCGCCGTCGATGCGGCCTTCCGCCCTGGATTTAATTAATTTGGTAATTGGCGGCCGCCTTCAAGCGTGCCCGAAAAGGGAGATAACTTTTGCGATTAAATCGAGGTTCTCTCGATTGATCACTTCATTGCACGGTTATTTTTCAGCACCGTTCGAATTAATGGACCGCGTGAGGATTTCTTATAATTTCATCATTTTTCAATGAAAATACACGAATAAGATTCCATCGCGTTTATGAGTTTCATGACTTTAGATGCGAAATTGTGTTGAGTAATAATCGGGTGTAGTTAGGGGTCCATCAATTTGATTTTCATTGCTTTTCGTTGAATTTCTTGCAAGTTTTATTGTGCAATATTTAAAAATAGTTCAATTTGCACTATGATTTAGATAAGTATTAGACAGAACTAAACACAGCTACAATATTAAAACAAAGAAGGTTGAAATGTTATGCAACCTTGAACTCCAAAATTAAGTGTATTAAAAATTCAAGTAAAATCACAGCTGAAGTAACTTGTCAAAATAGTGGAAGGTGTTATTATTCCCAAAGACTCCATCTAATTATTAACAGAAAACAAAATGGTGCATATTTTTGTTTACTTATTTTGTTACATCTTCAAGAATGACTGTTTCGTAATAATAAATTCAAACATGTCGTCCACATACGAACCATCGCAAAGTTGTAAATTCTATCTCGGCGAACGTTTATCGTCCTCTGTCTCCGGTTTGAGAGCGATTACACCTTTATGGTTTTATAACGGGGTCTCGTGCGACGGATTCTTTTTATCTCCGATTCGATTCGACAAGGAGATGCACGTTTCGTGAACGACCACTTCCTTTGGCTGTTCCCTTCGAAATTCGCTTTATCGTCCCTTCCCTCCAATGTGTACACTTATTTCATGCTCGGTGGAACATCGAGACTTCGAAGGAAACCAGCTTGCTTACTCGATAAGAGGCAAAGGAATTCTTGTAAAATCCCTCGCCGTTGCGTAATTTACAAACGGTATTCTAATACATACATGGCGGCTCCATCCTCTGTCGAATTACCAAATACTTACTTTGTAATTTACCACGCTTATTTTGTTTCTTGAACACTTCTTCTGTAATTTATCACACATTTAATTTGTATTTTATTAAACATTTAATTCGAATTTTGTCGAACATTTAATTCGTGTTTTGTCAAACATTTAATTCGTATTTTCTCAAACATTTAATTCGCATTTTGCCAAATACTTAATTCCTATTTTATTAAACACTTATTTTGTACTTTATTAGACACTTAATTTTACCAAACACTTATTACACTGTAACTTTATAACAGGTTAAATAAAATACAGTCTGTAAAATTTTAAAATTTTGTTAATTTCCGACGCGCAAGAACGTCTTAACGATTTGAAAGTCGCATTCAGAATGAAAGAAAGCGCGTCGTTTTGTAACGGAAAAACTGCCTGAGTCCCTGAACTGTTTATTGCCCATCTTAGGGTAAATAGTGGAGACCCATCGGCCCAACACTTTTCGACCTTTTCTATTTTTAGAAGTGGGACCTTTCCTTAGACCGATTTTCTTTTGCCTTTGAGCGAGATATGTTAGACATAATTCAACAATACTTAATTATTAATATTCTTGTATTTTATATATTTGCTACTGATAGCAAGAGTTGCTACTGATTTTCATTTGTTAATTTTGAACGAGTGTGTTAAATTTTATGATGTTTCTGTTTTAACCTTCTTGAGTACGCTGGACACATATCATGGACGTTTAGTTTCTTTTTTAAATTCAATAATGGTCACATATGTAGATATCATCTTGTATATTATGAATTGCTTTAAAAATTGTTTATTTAATCGCTATAGACAAACAGATATAAATAAATTTTGTCTCCTAACCTATCTTCTAACCTCGAATCACCCACAAAGAAGGTAAATGAACTGTGCAATCATTGAGTGATTAAATTATTGCGTGTCAAGTGATTTCTAACAATATATTAAACCTTGAAGTTTGCAAGAATCCCTGTTCTCCGTTTCCCCACACAACAGCGCGAAAATTCAGGTAGGAAGAAATCCCTTTCTTCTAATTAACAAAACGTCAACCATCACGCATTCAGTCTCGTTTTCCCGCGAAATAAAATATTCGTGTTCGGGAGCACGCGTCCCGCGGCACAATGCAGGAAGTGGTCGGGATAGCGAGTCGCATATCCCGGGCATCACAAAAGCGGCGTGCAACCGATGCAGTTGCCCAGCAGCGTGCAACAGAGACTCGAAGACAAGGAGGCAAGAAAATGAAAGAAAGAAAGAAAGAGACGCTGCCCCAGCGGCGCGTTTCTCCCGCTAATGAATTCCTCTTTATGCCAGCGAGTAATTGGTACCTCGCATTATTCTCAATCAGCGAGACTGTCCTCGCCTCCCGTAGGAAGGACGAGGGAGCGGATCGAAAGAATCAGCGAGCAAGGGAGAGACACGCGAGTGACAAAGGGAAGCGGCCGTGGAACGAAGGGGAGATAGGAACAGACGAGGAAAAACGGATAGAGTAGGGGAAAGAAGGAAAGTCGCGGGAAAACCGCAGCGAAAAGTGCATCAACCGAGGAGAAGAGCTTTGCTGATTTACGAGCAGCAGTTGCTAGGAGGGCATTAATATTCGTGACGGAATATTAAACCGCCGAGCGTCAATGGGCAGAGCTTCAAAGGGATTTTCCGGGAAAGGGGTTGGAGGGCGGAGAGAAAGGGACAGATCGACGTTCCCGCAAGATTATGAGATTCTCGTTAAGTGTCACGTGTAAAGAGTTCTTTCATACGCGGCTCGACCCCGCTATCGTCCTACACGACGACGTGGTCGTTTATAAAATACCAGCATGCAAAGAAACGGCTGCGAGGATTTATCGAACGTTCGGGCTTTTTAGGAATTCGATTTCAAATGCGGATAGGAATTCTTCATATTTAATCGCGTATCTTGCATTATAGGTTGGCAGGTTAACATCTGATCTTTGTTCTTTTCTATTCATTATATAGAATTATACAGGGACATCGGTAAGGGATTATATATGAAAATATTAGTTGGTAATATAGAATCAAGTTTGTGCATGTAAAGGTTTTCGAGGGTGTTTGAATGTTTGCCAAAATATTTCTAAGGAAGTTTACAGCAAGGTTCTACCCCCAAAGGTCCAAATATGGCTTATAATTAATGGTCCATAATTCCAAATTCTCAAAGTCCTGCAGTACAAAAATCTTCTAAAATATTCCAAACATTCAAAGTGTTACCTCCTTAAATTCCAAAGTTCTTAGCTCCAGTACAATCGTTCGACGCGTCTGCACAGTACAACTAAGTCCTGATCCTCAAGTGCTCAGAACAGAAATGTCTCGCTAAATATCAATTTATAACATCTCCGTGAAGCAATCGTAGCGTGAAAAGTCGGGGGAGCAACGGGAATCCAGTCAGGACATTAATGAGATAAGTCCGTCAGACAGGGTAGTCCCGGCAATAATGAGGAGCATTTTTATAACGAGCATCGCCACAGTGAAATCATCTCTTGGGAACAGGAGCAGGATAAAACTGAAGAGATGCCTGTACGAACCAGCGTCTACCAGCATCCTCTATCTATCCGTCGTCGTCGTCGTCGTCGCGGGGAGACTTAATTATCTAATTAATTAACCTCAATCAGAACGATGAGTAATTTCTCGGTTCGCTGGCGCCTTTGCCGGCGTCGAGACTTTCTTGTCACGCCGACTGTGGCCCCGAATTACGGATGAGTTCACGGCAAATCGATTATGTCCCGATGCTATTGCCCCGGCCTCTATTTAGGCGCAGCATCCAGGATCCACGATCCTCCGGCGTTATCCTGTTTTCGCTGCCCCGACCAATTTGCTCCTGCCAGCGGAGGCCCCTTTTCGCTCGTCCTCTGAACAACCGCCTTTATCTTCGCCTCTCTTAGGCCGATCGCGCGATAACTCGCTCGTGAAACGACCACACGAGTTTCATCGGTGATCCTTCGTCTGGAAATTGTGTTTCTATGCTCGCTAAGATCGGTTTCTAAGAACGTGTTGGTAAGTCTGGTACTCTTCCGCTCTTTGACGGTGTTGATCCTTTTAGTGCATCAAGATATCTTTCTGACTATGATTTTTAGAAGTTAATTTCATTAGTTTAAGTTATATGAATGGTTGAGGGTAATCAGATAATGTACACACATAGAATGTGGAGTTTGGTGAATACTTGTAACTAGTAATACTTGTAAGTCTATGAACTAGCATAATGTTAAGCATAACGTCTATCTGCGAACAAGAATATAAGATTAAAAAGGTAGAATGAAATGTATATAGTATTTAAGTAGCTGTTACAATCGAAAGAAAACCTAAAAAACGATAAAAAAGATTGCTTCAACTAATATTACAAGAGTTTCATCTTCATCAAGTTTCCTAAAATCAATTTGTCCTATAATACAAGTTGTCCCAAAAAAGTGCTCACGTGTTAACTTCGAAATAAAAAAGTTAAATAACAGCAAGCTATTTAACCTTGATCAAGGTGCCTATCGCCATATTTGCAGATAATAATCATTGAGTCTTTTCAAGCTGTTCCCATATTCATGTGTGTTGGTAAATGTTCGAGTACATATTTTGTAACACCCCGTATGTGTATCATTCGAATATGTTGTTCATTACCGTCCACCCCTAATTTAACCATCAGCCACATCCGCGTAACGAAATAACCAGCAATCATCAGAAAACCAGCATTCGACACCCTGGATCCAAAGCCACCGATTCAAATCATTTATCCACCCCATCTTCGAAATAATAACACCTCGCATTCGTCCCTCGAGCAGAAACTCTCAAATTCCAACTGGCAAGTCTTCAGCCATGTTTCACGATGCAACAAAAGCCACCCTACGTTTCACCCCTGCGAACCACCCCCAAACCAGTGTAACTGACGTTTTTGACGCGTCAAGTGGATCGAGCCGCGAAATGTTCATAGAAACTCGTCGATATATATATACGTATCTATCGGCTACTGTTTTACATAAACATCGTCTCGTTAGGGGTTGAAACAGGAAATCGCGTAAGGGTGACACGCAGCGCTGATTCCTCTAAGTGATCTCAAGTGTTTTCGCAGTTGACTCGCGGCGTGTTTGTCCGCGTATAACGAAACACCGACAGCGTTGGCGAGCTTTTTAAGCTTGGTTTAACCCTGGCCCCGGGCCCTCTTTCTAATGGGGATAACTTCGTATTTAGTTAGTCAACCCTGGCCGCGAGGCGCGATGGGAAACGACAAGTGGCATCTCCATCTCGCCGCTTGTCGAACTACCGCCGCCTTTCATGTGCTAATTCTTGTTTATTTAATCGAATGCTGACGATGATCGACCCAGCGAACGGGGCAACGCCGGGGGATTAATTTCTAATGTGGTTTAACTGGACGATTGGACCATTGTACTATATGGGGTACTGTGTTACGATACAGATTTTAGACTCTTTGCATTCTTTTTTGGACACTTGCTTAAATGCAAGGTGGAAGCTTTTTATCTTGGGTTTGCTAATGGAATTATGGAGGATGGTTCTTAGATGTGGCATAAAGTCTTGGACTCATCAGGAGCAAGATTTGGCAAGTGCTCTTTTAGGCATACTTGATTATTATTAAACAAGATTAAAAATTCCAAATTCTCAAACTTCAAGAGATGTTCCAAAAATCTCAGAGGCGTACAATCCTACAGTCCTAAGGTTCTCAAATTTCAATCTTTAAAAATATCAAACATCAAGGACTTCTAAGGTCCCAAAGGTACCACAAGCTTCTGAAAGATTAAAGTCCTAAGATTATAAAATTCAAAAGTCCTAAAATCTTAAAGTTCCAGTGTCCCAAAGTCGTACAAATTTTAAAATTTCTAAAACTAAAAAAATTCCTAAAAGTCCCAAAAACCCAAAATCCTCCAAAAATCCCAAAAGTCTAAAACATCCTAAAACTTTCAAAAATTCCCAAAAGTCCCAAAAACCCAAAAATCCCCAAAATCCCAAAAGTCTCAAAAACTCCAAAACTTCCAAAAATCCCAAAAGTCCCAAGAACCCCAAAACCTCAAAAAATTTCAAAAGTCTAAAAAATCACAAACATCACAAAAGTCTCAAAACCTCAAAAAATCCCAGAAGTCTAAAAAATCCTAAAACCTCTAAAAAGTTCCAAGAACCCCAAAACCTCAAAAAATTCCAAAAGTCTAAAAAATCACAAAAATCGCAAATGTCTCAAAACCTCAAAAAACCTAAAACCTCCAAAAAGTCCCAAAAACCCCAAAACCTCAAAAAATCCCAAAAGTCTAAAAAATCACAAAAATCACAAATGTCTCAAAAACCCCAAAACCTCAAAAAATTCCAAAAGTCTAAAAATTCCGAAAGTCTAAAAAATCCGAAAGATCAGAAGCCATAAAGAATCCCATCGCCCCAGATATAAAGTGATATAGCGCTCGCAACAAAAGCGAATGAAATATTTTCTTGTAGTCGTAGAGAATCGTCGATTATATGGGATGTATCGGACGTCGCGGCGTCGATGATCGATTCTTGTTTGCGACCGGACGAGAGATAGATCGCGCGAGTGAATTGTCGCGACACGTTGAATTTTTCACAACGAACTCGTCGACCACGTAAATTACGGTTTTGTTTGGACCGTTCGTTTCCCTTGGACACAGGTTGATCCTTGATCGAGCCGATTGTGTAACTTAATTGTGCGCATGAATTCTATATACGGCAGCCCTTTGACCAGCCTGACAGATTGTAAATTACAGAACCGCGGGATGTAATCAATGAATTTTAATTGTTGTTAAAAACCTTCTGTGCTCTGTGCGGTTCCCAGCATCGCGGTACGTAATTGCTCTTTTAATTATGCCCCATTATCGCGAAAAGGATTTTTAATCGCGCGATAAATCAAAGTTTTATTTTCATGATTGAAATTTAAATTTGATCATCTCATCACTCGTAAATATTTTATCGGCTAAGTGGCATAAATTGTTTGATCATGATATTTATGTAACGAAATGGGAACGATTATTGTTATTAACCGCAATGGAAAATTGTAGACACACAACGCGGAATCGATAATTGAATTTCACTTCTACGTTTGTTTGGTTACGTTAACACCATTTCCATTACACCATTACCGGTGATACAATCAAAACAAGCAGAGTAGAATCATGTTCTACGTGCCCTCAAATTAACAAATGTTCAATTTTCACGCAACGTTCTACGTTGCATTTTAATTTCTCCTTCACCGAAACTCTCGCTGGCCGCGATACAAATAAAATGTTATTAACCGGCACGCGTTCTCGAAATAAGTTCTCGTTAAAATGCATTAATGTTCTCGTATTTCGCGGATTTTTTTCGCGGAATCGCGGGAAAACGTTATTAACGCGATATTCAACAAATAACACTTTCGACGATAATTTCGAGGCCGCGGTTTCGGATCCTCGTAAAATTATAAAGGCCGACTCGCTAAAAGCGTGAATACCACGGACCAATTAACATCTTCGTAAATCACCGGCGAATTACTTTACGAGCTGCTCGTGATAAAATCGCTGGACGTCTCATCTCGTTGGGTAATGTTATACATTAACTGCTGGCATAGAAATATCTTCCATAGGAACCGATTACGATGGAAGTTATGGGTAGTCAAAGTGAATTTAATGATTAATCGTATTTAAATCATTTTAAATGTTTACCTTCTTCAAATTTATTAATGTTTAGCGAAAGAATAATTGAGGTAAAAATAAAACGTTCATTCTCCTCAATAATTCATGAAAACGCTAGATATGTAGTAGTTATTACATAGCAGTTACATAGTAGCAATTACACAGTAAATACATAGTAGATGATAAATGAGAGATTTTCAAATTATGCAACTATCATTTTTAAAAGAATCTACTACCCCTTTTGTGTCGTGTACCTCTTGAACGCCTTTTGCATCCCTCTTACACTATATTGCATCCCTTTTTATATTACACCCTTTTCTATTTACATTTCTGCATTTGCTGATCCTTGCCCTTCCTTCAATTTCTACCTTTCTTATTTTATCCCTCATGTTACAGTTCGTTATCAATGAAATTATCAGCGTCGTTTTCCGTGCAGCGTCATTGTGACCCATGCAATCGATATGGACTCTAATAATATTCTTACAATAATCGTTCTCGAGAAATTGACACGAAATATCGTGTCCTCTTAAGGAATAACTTGTCGTCTGAAGAGACGGTTAAATTCGATTGTGTAACACTTCAAGAGGATATTTATACACTTCCGTTGGAGTTCTATGAAGAATGTCAAGGAAAAACTTCTTTTAACAAACAGCATTTGATTCGTCTCCTTTTTATTGTAATAATTACAGCGCATGAGAAGTTTGATCGATGTAGCTTGAACTAATTGAATTCAAATCTTGATACCGGGGTAAAAAATTATTAAAAAAGGAATAGAATATAGCGTGACTCAGTGGTGGTTCACGCTATCGCGTAGTATGAAGTTGTTATGAAGCAGTGGTGAGTCACGCCACGTCGGACGTGCTACTTTATAGTCGCGAACAAACATTACTATACAATCTTTAATAGCGAAATTGCATCGGTGGATAATTAATGGTATTAAGATTGCGACACTTTGTAAGATATTTTTTAAATTAATGACCGAGTTAATGGCAATACTTTCAAGATCTCCGATAAAATAAAACTCCTTCAATTTTCTCTAATCGTGAACAACGTTATTTTTTAATGAAAAGGCAAGCATTTATTACTTAACGTGTTATAACTCTATTATTACGACAGATTTGTATAATATATTCAAATGAAATTTTAAATATAGACATTATACATTTACATGTTTTTTTTTTATTTTTACGTGTTTCATAATTTATGTTAAATATTCTGTTTTCATAGGACGTTTCTGCTGTTTTTTTTTTAAATTAGTTAATTATTAAATACATAATTATGCAAGTTATGCTAGCAGAAAGAGGGGAACATTTTCTTTGACTATGATTATACAATCGATATTATACTGATGTCTATAAACTGTATTTAGGTTAGGTTTCTGCATTTCCATGAACTGCATTTAGGTTAAAGTTTCTTTCGTACCTTCCGATGATTCATACCAAACTCCACGTTTTCCAAGCTCCATCTTCAAGTATATGTGTCACGCCATATTAGAGAAGGTTTGTTCAGCATGTACATCAGAAAAATTGTCTGCAAACATGATTTTATTTACACAATATTAAAATGTCACAAAAGACATCAAAGAAAAACATTTGCAGACAAACTAATTGAATTTTGAGTGACAACCAACTACATAATTAACTAGAATTATCAATAATTTACCTTTCCTTTCTAATTTATAAAATGACACGTAAAGATGGACCTTGTGATTCCAAATTGTGCACCCCTGTTCCTCAATAACAATTTCGTTCAAATAAAAAAAAATAACCTCTCTAAATTTACTAATGCAAGTTGATAAAAGCACCCTATCCTAAATTGACCCTATCCTAATGATTTAAATCGACTTTGAAAGTTCTCGACAGTCGATTATTGAACCGTAACCAAGTTCAGGATGTTATATCATTAAAGGCGGATAGATTTTCGTCTCTCGTTTGCCGGAGAGACGTGTTTCGCGTCGTACCTTTATCGTCTCTATTTTTCTCCTCAGCATTTTTCCAACGCGTTTCCTTTACCTGCGAACAATATGCGAGCCTCTTCAGCCAACTAATGGATTGCATCCGCGAAGATGTTCATGCAAAGGCGGAGCTACTTCTCTCGGCTGACGAGATCCTATCCGATCCTCAAGCTCGTTGACATATACGATCGTCAAGTAAATCTTGTTAAATCACACCCCGTACTCCTGTGATTTCTAACTGATTCCCATCTTGTTACATCCCAGTCGTTCATACGGGCGTACGTGTTGGACAACGTGTTCGTCTGCATACTGATGCACATCCTTTTCTACGTGGCACTATGGTTCGCTACTACGGTATGATTCATACGGTTTTTATGTTGCTAGTTTTATCGATTGTAAACCTTCTAATATTTATTTAATATTGAAAGATTCTTTGGAGCTACAAGGAATTATGTTTGTTTACAAACGTTGCGATTTTGAGTACTGAAATTTGTATTTGTATCTTTTTCTGTATTTTTGTATTTTTACTATAAATTTCTATATTCCTACATTTTTATATTTTTATATTTTTATATTTTTATATTTCTATATTCCTACATTTTTATATTTTTTTTAATATATTTCTATTTTTCTGTCAAATCTTGAATGTTGGTCAAAATTCTTTGAAACTAAACTTTCAGTATGGCAACTTCTGTAACAAAATTTATTTCTACTTTTTAAGAAATCTCACATGATTAAAATTTTTCAGACTTCAAACATTGCATTTTTAATCATTGTAAGTACTCAAACATTTCAATTTTTAACCACTGTAATTTTCCAAAAATTACACTTTTAATTGCTGTGATTTTTTTAACACTCAAATTTTTTAAACATTGTAATTTTTCAGAGCCCTGCAATTTACAAAAGTTTTGTAATTTTCAGAACAGAGATGTATATTTTTGATACAATTTTACCTATGTCACCACAGGAAAGATTTTAGTCTGAATTTTAATTAGCTGCTTCAATTAAACTACACAAATATTTGTACATGTAATGTCTTCGAATGATGTCGCTTTTAATTATAGGTAATAAAGAAAATGGAGAAGTCGAACAACGAGATGCTGAAGATCGTCGAAGAAAATAGAACGGTACATAGGTCAATCGATACTGATAACCTCTCAACATTATCGATTTCTCGTTTGAGTAATTGTTGCAGAGACTGCAGGACGTAGCTGTATTAAAGGACAAGAAATCAGAGTACGATGAGGTCGTGGTTAAAGTAGTTAGTGTCTAATTAAGTTCCTACACTTTTTGGAAATTAATAATCAATTAATATGCTGGTACTTTCTTACAGAAGGAAACGCAGAAAGTAACATCGGACGAGCTGGAGAACGAGGTAACTTAACATACCTAACTTTTGAAACTGTAGTTGAGAATTGAAGATTTTAGTCACTCATAATGATTTCATAATTCAAGTAGTTTACAATAGTGCTTAGTAAAAACTTAAAGAAGAATGTTAATTTACGATAGTATTTCATGTTGCCTCAAAATGAAATGAAAGAAAAAAACGAAAAAAGGAGTTAGCTATAGTGAAGTAATTTTTCAAACTACGACTTCCAAGAAGCTGTTTTCAAGAAGATCGTAAATTACTGGAATCTTCAATTTCTGTCACAATATAGACGTCAGATACAACTTTCTGCTATTTATGGCATTTATCAACGTTATACAAACCAAAAGACCAATTTTAAATGAAAACAATCATAACCTCCAATATAACGTCAATTTGGTGCGCCAGTGGTGCCCTCTGGAATTTCTCTCAGCGCCTCCACCCACAAAAAAAGAGAAAGCTAAAGAACTTAAACGGTAAATAATTTTCAGATGCAAAGATTGAGCACAGAACTAATCTCCGCAGCGAACAAACTGACCGAGTTGGAGAGTATCGTCGAGAAAGTACCTTAATATTTCCCTGCCATAAAATAGGCACTAAATCCAAAGACATTCAGCAATTATCATTAAGCGGTAGTTAATTTTCAGTACAAATCGTGTGGGAAATCGTGCGAGAGTTCTGCGGACGACGTCGCTGATCGAAAAGCCTTGTTTGCGGAGAGCATCGAAGGAAGGACGAGCTCGCTCGAGGATCTCAAGGTGGGTTTCAATTAAGCCGAGCGAAATGTCAGGCTCCGAAATTTTCCCAACGATCTGCGATTGTCGCGAAAATGGAGCTTCGAGGAACCGGCGGTTTACCTCGTACTACCGGTTTTGCTTGTAACAGCTTGGACCCGCGTTACAGCCGCAAACCGTGCAAACAGATTGTTCGTGAATTCTATTATAGACTATTCGCGACTAGCAAGAGGATGCGCAAAGTTGTTTCGTAGCTGTCTGCGAACGAAATTGAGGAAAACCATGGGATTCCGGTTAGTTAAGGCACATTCAGAGGCTGCTCGTTACAGGTACAGATAGTTCAGGTAACACGTGATGGAAAGGTTAATGTTCATGTCCAGATTACCGCGTATTATTCTTCGGATATGTAATATTCATGGTCTGTTTGGATAATGGGATACGGTATTCCTTAATTGACGGTAATTTTGATGTGTGTAGTTTGCCTCGGATTGTTTGGTTATGGGGATTGATTGTCTTCTTGTTTCGTGAAACGCTGGTGCTTCGAGAATATATTTAGTAAATTTGGTTACGTTTCTCCCTGCGTTGTGAAAGTACGTTGTTTTGTAATAAATTTTATAACAGCATTATCGCAGGAACAGGGTATTGCATATACATGCGGTTTTACTTGTTCATTAATATATCAAGTTAATTGGTTCATAAAATTTCATTAAAACATGAAGTGAAATCAATGAGAGTGAAAATGCATAGGTAATGCCTTTAAAACACTTTTCTGATGGAAACCAGTATAAATTTTATTTAATAATAATTGTATCAGAGGACGTATAAGTTCTTCATTAACATGTCATTTTAAGAACATCTTGCAATCATAAATTATTTGTGGATCGATGAAATACACTCTTTCATGTTTCTAGGAAAAAATAATTCAATAACGTCAGGTTAGGTAATATGGTAAGCTAACTGATGTCTGTATTTATTTTTGTGTGAAGGTATATTATGGTGGATATTGTTAATGTGTGTAACGTTGCTTCTTGTTAATCTGTGTACTGTTACCTATCGTTAATGTATGTAATGTTGCTTATTGTTAATGTATGTAATGTTGCTTATTATTAATGTATGTATTATATGATTTTAAAGATTCTCGAGCCGTCTTTTCCACCGCCGTTACCCCCGCCAAGGAAATATGGGATCTTTGTCGCTAGACCTCCTGGGCAACGTCGTGCACCTTCCGTTGCACCTGCAACTGCACTCTCAAAACTCGGATTCAAGTAATTATGCATCGGTGGAAGCATCTTCAGATTCCTTTCATCGACGTGAGTAGCTTTCAATCAATTTTCAAGGTTTATAAAATATTTTTTTATAACGTTCGTGCGAAAGTAGCGATTGGAATCTTCATAGATGATTGATTTATAAGAAACATTACTACAATAATAATACATAGTAATACGATAATAATACCAAAATTACCTATATACCAAAATAATTAAATACACTAATGATAATTAAATAACATAACCTAACCAATATATACATATACAATGTATATACAATGTATAATACCAAAATAACCTATAACTAGAAGTTTGAAATCCTCTCACATTTATTTAGAAAAATCTGAAAGTAACATTACTATAATATCTGAACACTGAACACATGCAATCGTGATTGACATCGTTAATTAACTCACAGAGTACAGTAATCAATAATCCTGTATCTTTGTAAACTTGCAAATCGTGTTACTTGGTAATTCAAACGGTTGTTTATCTTGAATGATCGCCAGTGTAAAAAAAGAAGAAAGTAACTCGACTCCTATCGCTTTCACCTTTCTCTACCGGTGATACAAGAGTAAGAGGCACGATAAAGCGTTAATTAAATGTAGAATACGATTGTAGTTTTCTCAAATGAATTGTAATTCCAAGTGCAAGGGTATTAGATTCGATATTGTGCAAGGTTGTCGGATATTGTTGGAGAGATTTGTTACGATTTCAGCAGCGAGCAGAGTTATTTGGAGCAGCGGTGATCGTCGACACGATGACAGGAGAAGGAAACGACGCGGAAAACGTGCGGAAAACGAGATTGTAACACGTTTCAACGTCAGAAAATTACACGCTGAAACTCCGAGGAAGGCTACACCTTTTGCTAAATCGCTGCTGGGTCTGGCCACCATTTTCACGAAGGAGAAATTTTAGTTCCTCGCTAATCTTGTGGCTACAAATAAATCAAATTACAGCATTTCACCTTTGTTTGAGTTGCTTTTATTTACCACTTCATTTCTGATTTTACTTGCAATTAAAATAAATAATTATAGTTTACTTCACCTATAAATTAACATCAAATCAGGCATTATGTTGTATTCTCGTGAAACCGTGTTATATCTATAGCGTTGAAAAATTAACTGTTTACTTTTCGTGAAACCTTTAAAAATTATACACGAAGTTATCAACCGAGAATACTCCGATTAGTACTAGGTAACATAACCTAAAAGTTTAATTCTCTGTCACTATCCTTTCTAATTTCTCATCCTAAAACAATGTTAGCCTTCATAAATTTTTACTGGCGCAAATTACAATACTTGGCTTAATAAATATTTTTAATTAACGCGATTTATACATAGTCTCCTTCTTCACCTCGAAGATTTGCATTTTACCCATTAATTTGAATAGAAATTCCCAGTTATCTACATAACAATAATCGCTGAAATGAACGCTTTTAATGACCACGTTCACTAATTATAGTACTTTATGCAAAAATAGGAAAGATAATTCATAAACATCGTACTTCTCCTGTCAAGATTTTTATCAGCTATATTTAACTTCTCATTGCTGATCGTAGAAAGATCTGCATTTTAACAAGAACACTACATTTCATAGCGATGTACTTCAAGGTTCGTTATTCCGGAAAGCGACTTCGTTACTTCCTTAGAAATTAATTTAACTTTTCCATTCGTAACGATGAAAATTACTTACCTATTTCTTGAAATTATAAGCTTGTATAAATCACTGAACAAAGTTATTCACAAACATTTCTCTGCAACACATGCAGCTAAACAAAAATGGCTGACTACGAATTATCTCGCAACATTACAACGAATCCTTCACAAAAGTTTGTTAAAGTTACTTAACTTCAGTGGCTGATTGCTATACTATCCCACAATATTACTACCTCTTTTAAACTGTAGCACAGTAAAATCAAAAGCAAATCTTGCTCGTGTACACAGGGCGACGAGGTGGAGTTCCAAGGCAAACAAGTAATTGCTCGATTAACCGAACCTGAAAGAATTTATGAAAGTGAAGCAGATGTATATGGGTTTCGAAGATTGTGCCTTGCTGGTCTGATCTGGACGTTCATATCACTGTCCTTGAGGAACTGGTTACCCTGGAAAAAGTTCCCTTTGTCCTACGCACAGGTGAAACAGGAATCTCACTGATCTTACTTTGCTCCTTCGAAGAAACGACAAAATATACTAATTCGATATAAAATTAAAACCATTGCACTTAAATTGATAACTGTTAGACTTGTTAGACTAGATTGATACTTATTAGACTAGATTGATACTTGTTACACTTGCTGAGTCTGTTAAATTTGCAACTTGAGGCAACATTTGTATACAAATTTTGAATAGACTATGTATCACTGTATATACTATATAATTATTTTTATACATGACAAGTATAATCATATTATTTAAGTATGAGTCAAATCTGATTAAGTTCATATTAGTGGAGTGATATTCATCAGTGGAATATTTTATAATAAACACACTCGAGTGCAACGTGTGGACAATTTTTAACTGACTATAAGAATGAGGGGAAGTATCTCGTCATTTGTTTTTGTAGAGTTTAGGGAGGTTCTAGGGAAGTTCTGAGGACCAGAGGGAGTTTAGGATGATCCTAGGGAAGTCACAGGGAGGATCAGGGGAGTTTATGGGGACCCTAGGGAAATCATAGGGGGGGCCAGGGGAGTTTAGGGTGATCCTAGGGAAATCACAGGGAGGACCAGGGGAGTTTAGGATAGACTTAGGGGAATCTAGAGAAGACCTAGAGTCTAAGAAGACCTTAGATTGAATCAGAAACCTAAATAGTACTTAGAGAGAATCTAAGAGAGTTTATGTGGACCTTAGAGTAATCTTAAGACCTTATATGGTTAGGGAGAGTCTAAGGGGAAGTTAGAGCGAACCTAGTACATGTGGAGTACTTATTGTTAACCTAGGGAAAGGAGAAAAATTAATTGCAATTTAAACTTTAGAGTGAACCTAGGACCCAGTGAATGTTTTGAGAAAACCCAGGACCTATAATAGCCTCAAAGTTAATCTGGAGGTAATTTAGATGTTCCTAGAACCTGAGAGTGAACCTAGGACCTATGGTAGCTAAAGCTAATCCAAATGTAATTAACATATTTCTAGTACCTGAGGATACACTCCTAGAACCTGAGATAACCTAGACAATCCTAGAACCTGAGATAACCTAGACACTCCTAGAACCTGATATAACTTACACACTCCCAGAACCTGATATAACCTAGACACTCCTAGAACCTGATATAACCTGACACTCCTAGAACCCAAGATAACACTTCTAAAACCTAAGATAACCTAGATCCTAAAATATGTACACTTATTTGAAACAATGAGATCGTGTTTGAGGCCACGTTGCATTCCAGGTCAATGGGTTAAAGAATTTGATAGGTCCTTGATGAATTTCATTGCCAGCATTGTGAAGCAATGCTTCTTTCTCTGAAAGGCATCGATTGCGCGAGGCGACGTGATCAGGCGCCACGTATTTTTAATCGAGACGAACCTTTGAAGGAAAATTCAGAACGCCTCGATGAAAAGAATACCAGAGACGAATGACAAACGCATGCACTATTTTTAGAAGTTTTATGATCGGTTAACGACAATTTATCCTGTTTTTATACCAGTACTTATAAAATAATCTTGAGATATATTTTACGTTTAGCTTTCATATCTACTTTTTGTGAAATGAATATAAACTTTTTGTAAACTCAATATTAAAACGACGTTATCTATAAAATATTATTTTTAGTTATATATTACTCTATCATAAACCGGTCCGTTTCAAATCGCCGGTCAGAAATTTACTCGCATGTGAAAATCGAAACCGTCATATATGTGTCACCTATGCTGTAAATTTTACTCATAGTTTTATCTTTCTGTGATACGTGTCTGTATACGAATATTCGTGGCCTAATAATCGGCTCTGCGATAAAGTTGCCTTCCAAACTAGATACAGTTTCTCGCGACAAAAGAGCCTTTTTCCACGCGGATTTTTTTCCCGCGGCTCCGCACCGGTTCTCGAGCGGCCGGTGAACAAACAAGGCACACCACAAGATCGAGCGATCGAATCGCAGCGAGTTGCGGGCGACTGTCCAACTTTCACTGACAACTCGTTAGCTTCGCCGCCGTGGTTTCGAATCATTCACAGTCATTCCGCGACGTCGGTAGACCGCGGCAGCGTTGTTCAATTCCTCCGTCTGCCGCAATATTTCGATCGATCGAATCGAATTTTTTCCACGAAAGAATCATAACGAAACCCCACGAAAAAAGTGTCCGGTAAACTCCCACCCGATCGTGCAACTGTTCCTGCCATTTTCTACTTTTCCCCATTGTGCCCGTGACAGTGGTATTTAGTCAAAAAGTGAAATAGATAAAATAGAAGATCGAAGGTGCGTGAATCAGAAATAGTGACGTTGAAAGAGGCTTGGAAGCGGTGTTTTCTATGTTTTATATAGAATATATTCAAAAATCGATCAGGGTTTTTCGGAACGTGGGGTAACAGATAATCGAAGCGGATTGAAGAAAGTAGAAGTGAACAGAGAGCGAAAGTTCTGCTGTAACGTCTCTTCTGGTTGAAAGTCAACGCACTTTGCCAGCTACATCGTGTATCGTCGATGCTTCTCACTAGTATGTATTGTCTTAACGCATTTGCTCCTTGAAAATTGGGTTATGGCGTTACACGATGACTGTTACGTAACTTGAACGCCCACCTTTTGTGTCTTTGTGAAATCCTTTGACTAGGATCGAGAATGGCTGGGAGTTATGGCAATTAGTTGCCTTTGCTTCCTCGTTGCAAATTTAATTATATGAAATAGTTTATCGATTGCGATAGACTAGTCATAGTCAATTACATTTGGATGAATAGAGATTTAATTAACTTTGCAGCTGTTGGAATACTGTTTTATAGATTCAAATTAATTTCTACGGCATTTCTTTTTCCTATAGAAAAAATCGGAATTTATATTTCTTTGTTATTAGCTTTAGAAGAATGTTAATATTTTTTTTCAATTATATTTCTTAAATATATTTCAATATTTGAAACAATATATGGTATAAAATTGTACACGTTTCTGAGAGTACCAAACACACCCAAAGAATTGCTGCAACTGTTTCTCACGCCCTTCCTAAACCTTCTGAAGTTATTACGACCCCGGCAGACTACAAAGCTGCATGATTTACTTCAGCAGCACTATTCTTTACCTTCTAAAGTTCAACAGACTCTCACCAGACTAACTTGGACCGGCATTGCGATATTCACCAAACAACATTCTGACGTTCTTGTTGATTAATTCGTGGATAATACAATACTTTTTATAATAGTATTTAGTATTATTTAGTTTAGAGAAAAATCTGTGATTGGACCAAAAAATATTGTGTGTACAACTTTCAGTATTAACACGTTCGCTACCAGCCAGATTTAGAGGTTCATGTTACCAGCATGTAATTCGAACCTCTATTTTTGTTATAAAATAACATTGGCACTTGATACGTGTCATAAAAATACACTTGGAAGAGTATTTTAGTAACAAACCACACAAATTTTGGTATGATGGCTTCTGTAGAGGTGAAAAAAAATGTTGGTACATAATGAATTTTACATAACTCATTACTAGTAATATAATTTAAAATATAAATTATTAACAATTATTAAACTATTATAACATAAAATATAAAATATGTACACGTTGTACTTGCTGACAAAATGAAAGAAACTTCTGGGACAACCTAATAATAACAATTAACAGGGTCCATATTTGTAAAAATGTTAATTTTAAAAAATAACACCAACCTAACATAATTCTTGATCAATAAAAATAGGGTTTATTGAACCAGTACCAACTTCATGTAAAAATTAAGTCCATCCATTAGATAATAAATTATTAAAGAGTCAGACTAACTCCATAACATCCACTCATGTTATTTAAAAAATGACACGACACATCTCGTATAATAATCCATTAAACACAAGAAGAATTTTCAAGAATCTAAAACAGCAGAAATAAATTTTGGTTCAGACATATTACTTATCAATATAATACATAAAAAACGTATTACTTATCATTATAATGCATAAACAACGTATTACTTATCAACACAACTTATAAGAAACATATTACTTATCAGTATAATGCATAAAAAACATATAAATTGTCGGTATGATATATAAAAAACATATAACTTGTCAGTATAATACACAAAAAACATATTCCTGATTAATGCAAAAATATTACTCATCAATGCATAAAAAGAACATGGATGTTTATCTTCCGAAGATGTTTTCAAAAAACATCATCTTCCAAATCTGGTTATCAGGTCATCACTGTTAGCGAACGTGTTAATGGATTAAGTCGAAATGGACGTTATTTGACCATGACATGGCACTTCCGTTGACCTTGGCTCAGCCACGCATCGTGTAGTAGGTATAGCAGTGTGGTCGAGGACGAAAGTTGAAAAGGATCTGGTGTCCCTGAATCGGCCAGGAGGTCGCAGTGAATCGAGGATCAACCAAGTTCGACGAAGGACACCATGGTCATGGACACGAGCACCGTTCGCCTAGTGATATTCCTAGGGATGTTCCTGATATTCGCTGGCGACTACAGCTACCTGGTCAGCACGATTTTCGGCAGGACCAGCGAACAAAACGTGACGGAGATCAAGGGTCCTGATGCAGCTCCACACGCCGACGACAGGATATCCTTGACGATGAAGAACGACGATAAAGAGAGCGGTAAGAAAAACAATTCGAGCAACCTCGAACAACCGGATTATATCGGGAACATTACGAAACGATTATCATGATGGCTTTGATTAACTGTGATTTACCGATCGATCGTTCTGGCAGTTTCTGCGATCATTAACGATTCCATCATTTATGACTTCACTGTCGTAAAATCGTTTTTTTACTGTCGTTTGAAGAATGTTCTTCAAGATCGGAATTGATTGGCTGTGACGCACAAATTCCGTGTGTGTCGAACAATTACTTGACGGAAATCGCAGAAACGTGTGCAACCCGAAACTGGCACAGATTTCAAAACAAGTATTACTTAATCCGTTGAATAAACGACTTTGAGGCTATATTTATTCGGTGAATGGTCGTATGTAGATGAGCGAATATATTTACAGAAGTAAAGGCGAAATTATATCTAAGTTTGATATAAATTGTTGTTAAGTTTAAGTTAACGAAATTATCAAGGGTTATTTATGTAACAGTTTTATTATAATATCGTATTCGATCAGGTTATTAAAGCTAACTAATACGTTTACAAGACTAACTTCCTCATTTCAGAGAGCCTTTACATTGCAAATAAACGTGTAATTGTATTATAATTAATTCGAAGAGATAATCGTGTTTACTACTAGTACGTTTTATTACTATGAACGTTTGTACTCAAATGAAATTCGAGACCATTCCATCTGAGCGATGTTAATTTCCTCCATGACGTATTTTGACACGGACTCCATAATCGGGAGCAAACGTAAAGGTTACGAGTAAAGAACGATGTTGACATAATAGAATAATGAGAAATGTAAAGTCACCGGTCTATCACGAGTTGGTAACCCGAAATAAAAGAAGCTCCCCATATTTTTGAACCGAGCAGATCCCCGCGTAATTATGTTGTGCAGTTTTAATATGCATTTCCACGAATATTTAATTATGCCTTTAGATTGTTCATAACTGTTTGAATGAAAATATCTCTAGCGTCTGAAAATTTTCATATTTTTAAAATTTCTTTTATAATAATTCAATTGTTTTACCCGGACAACCTTGCCTCCTTTTAGTATTTAATTGCATTTCCGCAAACTAGCTGTATTTAGTCCGGAGAACCTTGAAAAGTCCTGGAACAGGGCGCATACAGATGTCAACCCACGAGTTGGCGCGTGAAGTCCCAAAGTAAAAGAAGCTCACACCGTGAACACTTCCAGTTACATTTCGGCAAATAAGAATAATAATGACAATAACTGCTGAACGCAATTCGCGCTATCTTACTCTCAAGACGTTTGCCTGTCATTGTTTTTGGCCTAATTGTGCGACCACTCGAGGCAATTATATCGAAAATATGTATGAGTTGTAATATTTACCTGTTCTGACCAATTAGTAGCTGTTCTACGTACGTCGCGCGCCAACTCGTGGGTTGACATCGGTAATTGTTTTCGTTGCAAAAGCAAATTTATGCAGCGCTCGTAAACACTGACAATCTGGCATTATGCAATTACCGAACTGACGATTGACGCAATCTTGACCATCAAATATTTGACACCTACCAATAGCCCAAGGCTCAGTGAATCAGCGTGTTTCGCTTTAATTACATGATAATAATGATCCTAGTATAGCATAACCTAGTTCGATTAGATCGCAAAGAATATTTAGGAAATGAGTTTCAAAAATGTGGATTGACCTAATCTTTCAGATGTCACGTATTTTACATGTGCACGCTGATTGTTGTTGTAGTCGTATTTTCAGATTAGCAACCCGGTTTCACCGGACGGTCATAAATTTAATGTTGCATAGTTTCAGCAGCAATTATCTTATCACTTGTGAATTTACGGTTTTTCATTTTTTAGCGATTGAAACACATTCGGAAGTAGATCAAGTGCACTGGGAGATTTGCGCAGCAATGTTGCATTGAAGATTCTTGCAGATTTCATATTCTTAAATGTTCGGATTTAGAAGAGTAGAAAGTTGGTAATTTGTAAGTTTGGAGATTTGGATTTGGGGACTTTGTTGGGGAAATAGGAATTTGGGGATTTTATAAATTTTTGGGATTTGATGATTTGAAAATTTATGATATGTGGAGGATGAAATTTGGGGATGTAGAAATTTGGGATATGGAAATATGGGGATGCGGAATTTGGGATATAGAAATTTGGGGATGTGGAATTTGGGATATGGAAATTTGGGGTGGTGGAATTTGGAAATTTAGAAATTTGGTATATAAAAATTTGGGATATAGAAATTTTGGAACATGGAAATTTGGGATATAGAAATTTAGGGAAATTGAAATTTGGGATATAGAAATTTGGGGATGTGGAATTTGGGATATGGAAATTTGGGGTGGTGGAATTTGGAAATTTAGAAATTTGGTATATAAAAATTTGGGACATGGAAATTTGGGATATAGAAATTTAGGGAAATTGAAATTTGGGATATAGAAATTTGGGGATCTGGAATTTGGGATATGGAAATTTGGGGAGGTGGAATTTGGAAATTTAGAAATTTGGTATATAAAAATTTGGGATATAGAAATTTTGGGACATGGAAATTTGGGGAAGTAGAAGTTTGGACATTTAGAAATTTGGAATATAAAAATTTGGGATATGGGAATTTGGGGAAGTAGAAGTTTGGAAATTTAGAAATTTGCTATGCAGAAATTTGGGAACATGGACATTCGAAAATGTAGAAATTTGAAGATGTAGAATTTTGGGGATATAGAAACTTGAAAGTGTAGAAATTTGTAGATACTTGAAAATTCATAAATTTAAAAATACAGGAACTTAAAACCTTGAAAATCCAAAAATTCATGAATTCAAAAATTTTTCCTTGAGTCTCTAATGATGTCTATAATATCGACACGCAAATTCACAATTAGCTAAAAACATAGCAATTAATTAGCAACAAAGTTCAGGATTCCATTATCGACGAATACAAAATAAGGCGAAAGAAATTTGCACACGGTCGGCTGAAGATGAACCGTGTATTTAAGTAAATCAGATCGTTTCAGGCTATAATTTTCTTTGTGCAATTAAAGTAAACGATCCGATCGACAGCTTATTAAAGCCTGAATTAAATTAACGCTACAATGTAGCTTCGTTTCACGCAACATAAAATCGAAAATTCACGATTTTACTTTTCAGGCATCTCAAGGCGTGCTAGGATGATGACGACGATAAAGACTGCCTGTTTGCCGAAGCTGATTTGCGAACTGACCTCGTCCGTTCATCAAGATCAGCTTAGTGAGATGGAACGGTCCTTGTTGAACTTGATCAGGTAAATGAGTTGCACTTATTCATTTCTGGTATGAGTGAATAGAACTGGCGCATTTAAACGGATTATTAACGGGTTAATTGCCATAGAAGTCTTCGATGCCTTAGATTTATCGTCATTTTGTAGGTAGTAGGGAGATCTAAGGATCATTTTAGTATTTGTACATTGAAATTTGGGATATGGAAATTTGGGGATGTGGAAGTTTGGTTTATAGAAATTTGGGATATGGAAATTTGGGGATGTGAAAGTTTGGAAATTTAGAAATTTGTTATATAGAAATTTGGGAATATTGAAATTTGAGATATGGAAATTTGGGGATGTGGAAATTTGGAAATTTAGAAATTTGGTTTATAGAAATTTGGGGACACTGAAATTTGGGATGTAGGAATTTGGAAATTTAGAAATTTGGGATATGGAAATTTGGGATGTAGGAATTTGGAAATTTAGAAATTTGGGGACATTGAAATTTGGGATATGGAAGTTTGGAAATTTAGAAATTTGGGATATAGAAATTTGGGGATGTAGAAGTTTGGAAATTTAGAAATTTGTTATATAGAAATTTGGGAATATTGAAATTTGAGATATGGAAATTTGAGGATGTGGAAATTTGGAAATTTAGAAATTTGGTTTATCGAAATTTGGGGACACTGAAATTTGGGATGTAGGAATTTGGAAATTTAGAAATTTGGGGACATTGAAATTTGGGATGTAGGAATTTGGAAATTTAGAAATTTGGGGACATTGAAATTTGGGATATGGAAGTTTGGAAATTTAGAAATTTGGGATATAGAAATTTGGGGATGTAGAAGTTTGGAAATTTAGAAATTTGGGATATAGAAATTAAAGGATATAGAAAGGACAACAAGGTATGTGTATGTGTGTATTGTATTAAAAAACGTATTCCTCCATTCCAAAATTACTATCTCTAGATCACTATACTTCTGGAGTCCTATACTTTATGATTTCTATACTCCTTGATCCCTATACACCTAGATCCCCTATATTTTGTGGATTTCTATACTCTTAGACCCATCTATACTTCTAGATCTCCTTTTGCCTAGTTACCTATATTCATTAGATCTCCATATTCGTAGCTAGCTATATTCCTAAATACCTACACTGCTGGATATCTATACTCCTAGATAACATTACTAAATACCTATACTCCTGGATATGTATATTTCTAAATACCTACACTCCTAGATACCTATACTCCTAGATATTTATATTTCTCAGTACCTATACTAGATGCCTATATTCTCAATACCTCTACTCTCGAATGCCTATATTTGTAAATACCTATGTTATATTTTTGCATAACCAAACCCTTGTATCCCTATATTCCCACATTTCTATACCTCACTATCCCTAGATGCTTATGTCTCTACGTACATTACTAAATGCACCAAATTCAGAGGTAAAATTTGAAAGTGAATCAATTAAGAACAAATGCATCCATCCACGTTTAGATTAACATAAAATAATATAAAATCCATTCGTCCATGGTTTATAGTCGGCCAGAGATTCTTAAGTTTCAGCAAAAAGTGCAATTACCAAGGTTTAGTTGCAGAAAGAGGCGAAATAGACCGTGGCGAGGAAACAGCAATTACACCATAGAAACGTTTACGAGCATCGATGCCTTCTGAAGTCCAGGATGATTTAGTGATTTTGTAGTTTAATGTAGAAATTTTACGGCTACTCGCATCCACTTTCATTGCTCGACTTCTAGACCGCTACTTTCACTTTCCACTTTCGTTTGTCATTCCTAGACGAACCCGCTGTTCGTAATCGCTCATGAGTTCCTTTTTGAAAGGTCATCGTGATGATGTAGGAAATAGTTGCGTAATAATCGTTGGACTGATGGGAGTTATTCCTTAATCGAAGTTTTGTTCGGACGACATCTTTGCGTTGTAGAGACATAACCTCAAAGTCTTGCGGAATAATGCACGGAGCAAATATACAATATTTTCTTTGCATTTTAATCTTGTTTTACTTTTATAGAGTAATCTATGTATTCTGTATATAGAATAATCTATTTACTTTGCATGTTAATCTTGCTTTAGTTTTATAGAGTAATCTATGAGTGCTGAGGGTGCTTATTTTTATTAGTTGGCTGAATATTGATATGACTGCCATATTGGAGCTGGATTTTTCCAAGGTCTCAAGCTTTTGAATTTATATACTTCTTTCAAATTGTTCAGACTTTTTTTTAAACTATCAGACTCTCAGATTTTCAAACTCTCATACTCTCACAAACTCTCAAACGCTTAAACGGACAAACTCTTAAACTCTTACACTGACAAACTCTCAAACTCTTAAACTCTTAAACTAACAAACTCTCAAACTCCTAAATTGACAAACACTCAAACTCTTAAACTGACAAACTCTCACTCTTACACTCTCAGACTGTCGGACTCTCAAATTATTATATTTCCAAAGTCCCCAACATTCCGAAGTTCTAGACTCCTAATGTCCCGAAATCTCAAACTTCATGTGTTCCAAACTCTCAAAGTTCCCATCTCCCAAAATTCCACCCTCGCAAAATTTTAAACATCAAATATTCCAAACTCCTAAACTTTCAAACTATCAAACTCTTAACCTTCCAAATCCCCAAACTCACCAACACTCAAACTCTCAAATTTTAAAACTCTCAAACTTCTGGAGCCACGAACTTCTGTAGTTTCAGAGTCCTATAGTTCCCAAATCCCAAATTTCAAGTATTCCAATCTTTCATAGTCCCAAACTCGCAGAATCCGAAATTTCAGATATTCCATACTCTTAAATCTCAAACTTCAAATATTCCAATCTCGCAAAATCTCAAACTTCAAATATTCCAATGTCGCAAAATCGCAAACTTCAAATATTCCAATTTCCCATAGCTCCAAATCTGCAGAACCCCAAGCTTCAGATATCCCAAATTCTTAAATCTCAAATTTCAAATATTCCAATCTCGCAAAATCTCAAACCTCAAATATTTGAATCTCGCAAAACCCTAAACTTGAAATATTCCATACTCGCAAAATGCCAAGTTTCATGTATTCCAAGCTCGTAAACCCGCAGCTTCACATATTCCAAAATCGCAAAACTCCACATGTTGAAATTCCCCAAGCCCCGCAAAATCCCAAATCCGGGTCCCAAAACCGGAGTGTAAAATTCAATAAATATTTCAAACACCGTAGTGAACTCGATACGAGAAAAGAGCAGCGTCCATCAATCCATCCAGCTCTCCCATCGATCGAGAATTAAACGGTAGCTCGTCGGATTACCTTTCAATCTCCAGATTACAGCCGTGGAACGCTGGCCGGAAGCTGTTCGATCCTCGCTTCCGGCCAGAGCTAGGCATCGATCGTAGCGCGATTCCGCGCGGAATAACAAGCGCCTGACCCGGACAAACAAACGTCCCATCCCGTATAACGTCCGTTCGATATCTCCCTAAACAGATCCGGATGCCGCGCGTCGATATCGAGCGGGCAGACTTTCGGCGTCGCGCGTCGAATCGCGCCTCATCGAAAATTGGATGGCGCTAAGCGGCGCGTGTTTCGCAATTTTCCCGTCGATCACCGCGCGAAACGTCGATTGCACGCGTTACGCGTTCACGCGTCGCAGAAACGAAGCGTCGCGACGCCCGGCCTGAATTGAATGGCGCGATCGCGGTCCACCTCGCGTATCTCGCAATTTTCGTTTACGATCAAAAGGCGAAACGAAACGTTGCCTCGCCGTCGCATTATTTGGATAATGCCCGGCTATGAGCGCGCGCATCTCTCCGGCCATTTTGTTCGTTGATTAAAAGCGAAGTTATGTTCGACCGGCCAAATATTGACTTGGTTCGATGCCACGCTCGAATCGGTCTGTTTGCCGCACGCTGAAATCTCTGCTACGCGTATAACGCGCTTTCTGTGCCTCATTCTCATTTTTTCACGCCTCGTTCTCTTTCGTTGCGAGTTAATTGAATCGAAATTGTTTCGCGCCATTTTGCCAAATGGGTAGACTGGGAATATTTTTTTATCCAAGTTCGTTTATTCCTAATATTATTTTTAATTCTCTTTATTCTGTCTTATGTCATTTTTTTTTTATGTATTATATTCATTCTTTTAATGTAGGTTATGTATCACTGTTTTATGTGTTACATATCATGTCTGTTCTTCTATCACGTATAACGTCTAATGTATGACGTATGTTTATTATACTTTTATTATATGTATTAAATTTATTCTTTTAATGTAGGTTACGCATCACTTTTTTTTGTCACATGTTCGTTCTTGTAGCACATATTACGTCTAATGTATGACGTACTATTTTAGGCTGTAACGTGTGTCATGTTATTCTTCTTCAACATAAATTATTTACATATCATATATATGTATATACATATTTTTTTTAAATGTACTTATTCCAGTAGTCTTTTTGAATAATGTAGATATTTGGTTCAAACACAGGATATAAAGGAACCAATTTTAATGAGTGTTCTATTTAAATCGAAAATCTAAATTATCTCCATTACTATTAGAAATAAAGAAAAGTAACTGATAAAGAAATACTAACTTCGATAAAGTATAAAATATATCCTATCCTAATTACATGAAAAGCAATGAGAACAAAAATTGTGTTCAGAAATAATCCCCATCCGCCATCTTGTTTGCATCGATCACATAGCGCAAAGTCAACCTTCGGTTACAAACACCGTCACATAACAGTTTGTATCTTAAACAATTTCGAGTTGCAAATGTCTCTTTGCCCAGAACTTTCGAAATTCCTTTGCATATTTCAATAAGGAAGAAAGTGCAGTATATTCCCGACCGGCTATCGGAAATTTCGAGTTTATCCAATATTTTCGGCGAATAAAGAATGACTTGCACGACGAGCAAAAGGTCGAAGTACAGCGTGAAAGTTTTTCGGTTCTTACGTAAGCAGCCACTCCGAAACCGGAACATGCGCCGCCATAACAATCCGCCACTTTCCTTTTCACGAGTTACACAATCTTCCGACTTTCTACCCGGAGCACGCTTGAACTTCACGTTTTTATATTCTCGAATACATTTGTAGACCTTCAGATGTGGCCATAGATCATCGAAGTCAACTATTATTCAGGTACAATTCATATCTAATTGCAGATTCTTTCCATAATCGAAATTACAATCTTATTTCGGGAAATAATGGGTGATTCGAATTTACGATTAAATTTCCATTGATTCAGAAATTTAATATTGGGATTGAATTTCGGATACGAAGAGAATTTCTGCGAAAATCGCTTTCTATTATAATGTACGCTGTTATTTGTTTGATTTATAGAGATTGTACTGCTTCGGCATTGTTGATAGCCGTACAAAGATGCGGTAATTAATTATGATATAATTGTGCGCATATGAGAATTTCCCCGAGAAATTTTCTCTTCGGTTTCGGTTTTATGGTACATAAATGATTTAAAACGACAGCTCTACTTTAACGATTAATACGCGGCTTCCTGGCCGCAGAGCTTCCGTTCATTTCGCGAAATTATACTCGACTCTACCTCTTTTCCGGTTGAAAAGGTGAATTTCGTTCTGACCGTGTGCCGTTTAATTGACAGCAATTAAACGACCTGTTCTTCGTCAATTTCTTTCTCTTCTGCGCAATTCATTAACGGATTAATTGGTCCATCAAAAACTCGCTATTTCAGACCGCCGAGTGGAATTTAATAACACATAAACACTGTTATTAAAATTATTCTTCCATTAAAGATTTATATTACTCGGTACCAGATTTTTTAGGGAATTTTCTCAGTCGTATTAGCCAAATTATTTGAAAAATTGTAGGATGGTGGAAGGATATTTCTTTCGAATAGAAAAAATGTGTGCACAGTAAGAAAATAATTTATTTGCATTTTTAGTTTTGGGTGAAAGATGACTGTAACAAATCACAAATATTAACAAATTATACGTAAAATGATATGTCTACAAATTTAGTTCAGATGCAGGTCACTGCTGTTGAAGCAATTGAATAAATTAACAAATGATTTAATTTCCATTTAATGTCAATGATGGATGAATTAATGATCCATAGAAGAATGTTAAAAGTTAAAAATACAGAATATCAAAAGTACCAAAAAATTAAGAAATATCATCTCTAACACATGAACCGTCCAAGTAAAAGTTATAGTAAAACATCATTAAACGAAGAAGAGTAAATAGTGACAAGAGTAAGTTTAATTTTGTGAAGAGGCCTACACCATTATTTCCACGATATCATTTACCCGGATTAGCAAAATCAATGACCTACCGTCAATCTACCGATCGGATGAAGTATCCCGAACCCCGCAGATAAAACAAAGCTAAAATAGGCAGGTCCGAAAAAAGGGGAAAGGAGGCAAACAACGAGCAATGATGTCACGATGGATCGTCACGGTTAATGTCTCGGAAGGATTCGAGCTTTATATTTACTTTTATGCGTGCGTAAACGCCGCTCCCGGCTTCGAGTAAGCCCGATTTTTATTAGATCGCGGATCGCTGTGGGTTAAACCGATCAAGATGGAAAAGCTAAGAAGCCGTTTTGCGTTTGCTCGTTATGCCGCCTTGAAGAGCGAGAGCCCGAGGCGCATAGACGATCGTAAACGACCAAACAGGGAAGAGTTCCCTTTTGCGGCTGAAACGACGACGTCTTCCTCGGGAGCCATGCGTGACGAAACTGCTTCTTACGACGCGTCCTTCTTCCTGCTGCCTACCATCTTCCCGAAGGATCCTTTATTTCCGCTGCCGCGGTGCCGAGCATCCTTTATAGAATCTGTGGCCACGGATATTGCTGATCGTCAATTTTTTCTATCCTCTTCTTCGTAACTTTGCCAAGTCCTTCAATCATAATCTCTTCTATCTTCAAGTTTATATCCCGAGTTTTAACGATCCTCCAAATAATGGTCTTTCCAATTTTTATAGGCACGTTTGTTATCTAATTTATTTGTCATTGTTCTAATAAACTTGTCACTTTAAAATATTCTCATGTGGTCTTCAGACGGGTCAGAAATGTAGAGCAACATTTTTCATCGATTCACACGACATACATAATTCTAGTATTCTCGTATTTTTATTATTTTTGTAATGGACACTCAACATAGTTCTGCCATTTTTACCTTCTGTGATTTTCACATTACATAACCTCAACGAGGAGTAACAGCAAAATGAAGGAACCGCTGTGGATGTTGAATATTTTTATATGCACGTTTATTACGTAATTCGTAAACTTGTCACTTTAAAATATTCTCATATGGTCTTCAGACGGGTCAGAAATGTAGAGCAACATTTTTCATCGATTCACACGACATACATAATTCTAGTATTCTCGTATTTTAATTATTGTTGTAATGGACACTCAACATAGTTCTGTCATTTTTACCTTCTGTGATTTTCACATTACATAACCTCAACTAGGAGTAATAGCAAAATGGAGGAACCGCTGTGGATGTTGAACTATAGTTAGCCAAGTATCTTTGATCTACTTCAGGTTCAATATCGTTAAAACAAAAAGTCCTTGTTCAAAAGAGGAAGTGTTTGCTAGGTTACCTCATATAAAATTGCTAGTAATATAATTTAATATTTTTAATGTATTTAATGTATTTATTGTAAAATGCAGCTATTTGATGCCTTTGCAAGTATTTAATGTATTTATTCTAAAATGAAGCTATTTAATACCTTCACAGGTATTTGAAATATTTACTGCAAAATGCTATCTAATGTATCATAAAATGCAAAATAAGTCCGCAGTCGAATAAGTTCACATGTAGTCAAAGTAACAGGAAAGTAGAAGAGCAAAGAAAGTCGAAATAGTTGAAAGTATGAAGGAGCTGGAGTACACCGGAAGGAAGTTTCGATTTTTCCGTGGTTACTGCAGACGTAGAGATACATGTTGCAGTAGAGAAAGGCGAGCGTGTAATTTTCAGTGGGTTTTGTCGAGCGTAACCGGATTCCGTGTCTCGTGTTTACCGGCTGCCGTCGATATCGAAAGTAAAAGGCGACTTGCCTTGTGCCTGTTCTTATATGTCGTACTCCCGACCAGTTTATCATGGTCAAACGTTGGGAAAGTAGAGTTGATTTCGTGCAACTCATTGGCGTCGATTCTTTTCGTCCGTTTCGAAACCATTTTACGATACAGTCATTGCAAAACACGTTTCAAAAACCGACATTTATTTTATATTATTTTTGCAATTTCTACTTTACATTTTCTTTAAATGTTTATGTATTTGTAAATTCATGAATGTTCAGCTATTTATAAATTTTGCTATCTGCAATTATGTATGAATCTGCGATTTTGTAAGAGTTTGGACGTTTATGAATCTGCAACTATTTATAAATTTGTGGACTTGAAACTATTTATAAATGTATGAACTTGTAACTATTTATAGATTTATGAACTTAAAATTATTTATAAATTCGTCAACTTGAAACTACTTATACTTTATTAACTTGAAACTATTTATAGACTTATGAACTTGCAACTATTTATAAATTTGTGTACTTGAAATTATTTGTAAATTTATAAACTTGCAACTATTTATAAATTTATTAACTTGAAACTATTTATAAATGTATGAAGTAAAATAAATTTATAAAGCAGTGTAATTGCACAAAATAAATCGACAGTATTTGTGAATTGTTGAAACAGAAATTTTCAGAGAAGTCAGAAATAAAAATTGCCAAAGTTACAAATTCTACAGAATATGTGACAATCAAGGTATCAAAGTCTCCATCTAAAAATTATGAATTATTGACCAAATATTAAATATTGTATAAGCACACAATATATAATATTGTCAATCACACAATATGTAATATTCTGAATTACAATAATAATTAATAACGCAGATTATTTCCCCTTGTAAGCAAATTTGCCAACGCACTTTTAAAACCTCCGACTTGAATACGAGTTTGATTACTACTACATAATTTAATTAACACATGATACCGCGTAATTTGATTAACTGGCAGCTGAAATCCGCGTTTCGGCTTGCAATTAATTAAATGATATATCAGAACCATTTGTTTAGCTCTTTCCACAAAATGCATTTCAAACATAATTAAAAACAAACACATATTTCATTCCGTGAAACGAGAGCTGTTTATTCGTTTAACGATTAAATTCGATGAATTCTCTAACTTTGTACTTTCTCATCCTATGAAATCGGAAATATAATATTTGTCAATTTGACCAATTCTCCACTCCTTTTGTCAACGAAAGATGTTTAACGATTTTTACTTTGAATTGATCTATGTAGAATTTAAGGTTAGAATAATATTAATAAATGTGGGTAAAGAGTGTAATCGATATTGATAAAAACGTTTCAGGGACACAAGTTTGAACACAATGGCGGAAGTGCCCTCGAGGTATCACTTCGCAGCTCATATGGGTCAACTGATATCCGGTCTGGAAGGTCAGGGATGCCATAATTTCTATCCCACCTGCCCACTGCCCGGATCCAGCGTTCTGAACATGATGAAGAAGATTCGATTGCGCTGACAGGACGAAATCCTCGTCGACGACAGAAAAACACGACGACAAAGCCTGTGATATTGCAGACGATTCTTTCCTCTTCCAACTTCCACGTTTCAGGATTTTCATTTTATCGAATCTGCAAAATTTCTTCGTGGAAGCGTTCTTTGCGAGGAGACATCAAGATGGCCGTTTCCTGTGAGAAAGGGACCATTTCAAATACGTTTGAGATTTTTGTAATTGACCACAGCAATTATCTGTGTCAAGTATCTAATGTAAGATTAATCGACGTAAGGTTACATTTAAGGGAATCGAATAGTATTTAAGTTCCTGTTGTTGTGGAACGCAAATTCACTATGATCATTTATTTATGAAACATCTTTTTTAATTACATTTTTAAAACTCGGTACCATGTATCCTTATTCCGGAGGTGTCTTCTGGAAATAAAGCTCGAATAAATATTTGTATTTCCTTATCAATCTCTGATTCATTCGTTACATTATTCAAAACATAAAATCATCCAACTATGTTATAACAATATGCAACGATTGTGCAAAGTATTCAATGTTCCAAAAAATATATTATAATTATTTAAACGAACAACAGAAGATAATACAAATAATGTATACAATAGTCGGAACGTTATTTTTGGAATAAAGAACATCTAAAGAATAAAATTGACAATGGATTTCCGTTTTGGACGAAATAGTTTCTACCCAGAAAGAGTAATTTCTAAATAATAAATTGTAAAACAGCAAACACAGACCTCGTTATCCCTCTGTATATTACTCTTTTCTCGGCGATTCTTTTTCTCCGACCATGTAGCATAATGGTTTCGAATAGAGGCCTGCTAATTCGCCGGCAATTACCGGGATATTTTCTGCGTCCTCGAGATTCGTTGTTAATAGCCGTTCCAGCGGCGACGCTCGAACTGATTTCAACAAGAACAGCCCTTATTTACCACCGGTGTATATAATATTTAGCGAGAGCGTTATAAAGGTGCACAAAGGAGACCAGACGCGGCCGAGCTAATGGCCCTTTCGCTCGAGCCAGCTTCTTGTAATTATTTCGCGCAGCCACCAACGAAAAGGGACGTCTAATTTGTGCGATACCAATTTATCCTTTCCCCAAGTCGCTCGTTATCGTCGCGCGTTTAATCCATCGCGATCACGGTTTTCGTCAACGAAACCGGAAGCGACTTTACGCGACTCCCTCACTCTTACCCTATTACATACAAAATTTTTAGCAACCTTTATGTTCTCTTGTTCATTCTGCTTGTTCTATTTTCTGTACCTAAATTTTCATTTCATTTTCACTTTTTCAATTTATGAACTAAAAAAATGTAGTTTTTATTTTTAATGGGAAATATTAAATTCACTTTTTTTTAAATAGGGAATATTAAATTCATTTTTTTTATGGGGAATATGAAATTCATTTTTTTAGTGGTGAATGTTAAATTAATTTGTTTTACTAGGGAATATTAAATTCATTTTTTTTTAGTAGGCAATATTAAATTAATTCTTTTTAGTAGGGAATATTAAATTATTTCTTTTTAATGGGGAATATTAAATTATTTTTGTTAATAGGGATTATTAAATTCATTTTTTTTTTAGTAGGCAATGTTAAATTCATTTTTTTAAATAGGAAATATTAAATTAATTCTTTTTAATAGGCAATATTAAATTCATTTTTTTTAATGGGGAATATTAAATTATTTCTTTTTAATAGGAATTATTACATTAATTCTTTTTAGTAGGGAATATTAAATTAATTCTTTTTAATAAGGAATATTAAATTAATTCTTTTTAACAAGGAATATGAAAGTAATTCTTTTTAACAAGGAATATTAAATTACATTTTCGATACAGAACATCAAATTATTTGCATTTCCAATACAGAATATTGAAATGGAATTTTATTATTTAAAAATGTAGCACGTATGAAAACGTAATTTTCGTTGTCAGTTATACAGAAACAGGATCGTTTAAATGATTTTGCAAACATCGAGAGGGATGAAAAATCGAACTGCCACGCGCTGTAACAATTAAACGTCACCTACACTTTATTCGTGTTTTATTCCACGCCCCGCTACGAAAGAATTTAATTTTGTGCGTCGGAACAATTGACTTTTTATTTTGCTCGAATGATAGCAGGAATATTACACAGCAATATATTAAATTGCAATTATTTAAAACGATAGAAAAAAATTTTTATTGAAATATTATTCAGTTCTGCAAAATTAAACAAGTTTAGATTATACGTTGATTGAATTGAAAATGAAAATTTATGTAATAGTAGTTGTGTTTGTCAATTTATTTCTTCGCTAATTGAACTAAAATTTCAAATAAAGGGGAAACATCGGTAGGTTAGGTTAGGTTAAAATCGTTATGTTAGGTTAGGTTTAAAATGAAGATACAGAAAGAGTTTCATTGTTGATACATAAATATTTTGTTTATATAATAATAAATGAAGATATGTAAATGAAGATAGATAAATTTGAATGAAGATACATAAATTAGTTTCTATGAAAATATTTTAATAAGTTCTTATGAAGACACATTATTAAATTTCTTTTCTAATCAATTTTCTTTGAAAATACAAAAATAAGTTTCAATGCAGATACGTCAATAAATTTCTATGAAGATACATAAATAAATTTCAGTCAAAATAAAAAAATAAGTTTCAATGAAGTTCCTCTAAAAACATAATCAACTTCCAAAAAATTCTCACAAAATTAGGAAAATTCTTATTGAATATATTTGAAGCAAAACATACACAATAACAATAAATATCAAGAACAGTTTTCAATTTGATTTACTACCGAATGAAAGGAAATCCTTTAACAGCATCGCTGCAGGGGTTCATTTCGTCGTCCAAAAAAAGGATTTCTGAAGGCGAACGTTTTCGCGTGGAAAACAATCCGGACAATTTACAGGGGCAGAAAAGTTATTGTAATAATCTCCGGGCGCCAAGCACTAACGTTCGCTCGCTCGCAAGCTCCGTAACGATCGCAGGAGGAAATCGTGCCAAGATCAGAGGCGGATTTCAAGGAAGCGTGCGATATCCTCGCAAAAATGATCGCACCAGGTTCGTTTATCGGCGCCACTGCCAACTCGATTCGAGCAATCGCAATTCCAGGCCCCGAAAACAGCGGATCCCCTGCTGTTTCGCTCGAAACAGCGTCGCGACGTTACGAGGCTCCTCGCGCGGATAATTGACGAGCGTCGAAAAACGCGACCGGTTATGGCACCGGAATTACGAAACTTCGATAGGCAATTGACCAACGCAGTTTCGAAAGTCGAGTGAAATTGCTTCGGAAAAGTGGAAATGCTGATGCTTCTCGGGTCACGAGATAATTTTTAGTGAAATTTGCCGGTTAATGATGTGGACACTTAGGAGGAAATATTTGTCGGTACATTAAATTTGTTCAGGAATTCGGAACGAGTGAAAGCTGCGACGAATGCGATTTTTATTAACCCATCTTTCTAAATATTTCTAAATGATATAGTTACAAGATATTCAAACTCAGTAAAACCTAATGTATTGTTCTTAACTCCTTCGGTATAATTTAAATAATTGGTAAATAGTTATGAAAGTGTTCTTAAGTAGCTTAAAATGTGAACACTTCCTGGGGAAATCACCTCTAGATCGTTCACCTATGCAACCCGGTAAAAGTGCAGTCGCGACACACATTTGGACGTGAACGGGTACACGTAGGAAAATCGTGGTCATTGAGCAATCATTCCAGTTGTTCAAACATAATCGATTCGTTCACCGTGTCGCACAAGAAGTCGATTATATTCTTACGAAGTCGCTGCTGCATGATCGCACTTGGAGAGTAGTCAAAATACATGCATCAAACGAAAATGATACTCATCTTGAAAGTGATCTTGTACTATTCATAAAATTTTGACAAAAAATGTAGACAATGTATAGTAGATAGATATGTAATATATTCATCATCTTCAGATCAAAGAATTAATAGTCGACAAGATTTACAATGAAGTCTAAAAGATTCATTGCAAAAGATCTTAAAATTCTGATCACGTCAATCCTTCCAAGATTAATGATTCCAGCGGATTTCTATCTTCCAGAATTTAAAGATTCTATGTCTTCATAGCAACCTCGACCTCTTTCGAATTCAACGAAGATTGAAAGCGCTTCTTCAAATTCTGCAAACGTCTTCGAGGAAAATTCTTCCAAATTTCAAAGAAAGTTCCACATCAATCTTCCACGAGTTCAAATCTCTGTTCAAAGGATCTTCTTCAAAATTGTAAAACTTCGAAAGCTCTTCAATTTTCTTCAAAGTCTACAAAACGTCACACTTTGGTTGCAAATTTTCTTCAGAGTCTCAAAAAAAATGGTATCACCTCTTCAGACTTCAATTTTCACTGAAATTCGGTATTTTTCGACTTCGGTAGAACGTCTGTTGAAGAGTTAATTCACAAAGTGGAGATCTGCCGGTCGAAACGATCTCGACCTTGCGGAGGACGCAACCAGGAAAAGGGCTCGGAGGACGTCACGTACGGGTCCTGTTAGCGCACTAAATGTCGCAATCCGTTGCTCGCCGTTCGTTTGAACGTAAGACGGCGGGTAGGGGCGATCACTTTCTCTTGTCGTCGCAAACCAGCACCAGGCATACGTACAGTGCCCCGAGGAACACTTCACAACGAGTTTTTACCAAAGGAACAAGCAGTCCACGCTTTCGTCCGGTGTTCTGGTGCACGGAAGCCACGCGAACAGGTGACATCGTGATCCATTTCGCGAGGACGTTGCGTTCGTCGGGATTTAAAACCTGAGGGTCGGTTGGTGCATGCTTCTGCATATTTGTGGATGAGGGTTCGAGTGCATCTCTAGGTTCGTGAGTTGCGGGGAAACTGTTGTGGAGAAATTTGGCGTGGTTTTTAGGTTTGTGAGTTGCTGATGTAGTGGTGTATTTGGAGAAGTTTGATGGGAACGTTTTTAGGTCTGTTATTTGCTGAGGACTCATGGTGGGACTTAAGTGTGAATGTTTGTAGGTTTGTGAGTTACTGAGAAACTGTCGTGTATTTGGAGAAATTTGGTGTGGATGTTTCTAGGTTCATTGTTTGCTGAGGAATCAAGGTGCATTTGGAGAACTTAGGTGTGAATGTTGCTAGGTTTGTGATTTGCTGAGGGACCATTACATATTTAGAGAAATTTGATGCGAACATTGCTAGGTTTGTGAAATGCTGAGGAACCATGGTGCATTTGGAAAACTTAGGTGTGAATGTTGCTAGGTTTGTGATTTGCTGAGGGACCATCACATATTTGAAGAAATTTGATGCGAACATTGCTAGGTTTGTGAAATGCTGAGGAACTATGGTGCATTTGGAGAATTTAGGTGTGAATGTTGCTAGGTTTATGATTTGCTGAGGGACCACCATATATTTAAAGAAATTTGATGCGAACATTGCTAGGTTTGTGAAATGCTGAGGAACTATGGTGCGTTTGGAGAACTTAGGTATGAATGTTGCTAGGTTTGTGATTTGCTGAGAGACCATCACATATTTGGAGAAATTTGATGCAAACATTGCTAGGTTTGTGAAATGCTGAGGAACTATGGTGCATTTGGAGAATTTAGGTGTGAATGTTGCTAGGTTTGTGATTTGCTGAGGGACCATTACATATTTAGAGAAATTTGATGCGAACATTGCTAGATTTGTGAAATGCTGAGGAACAGTAATTTTGAAATTGTATGTGAATGTTAAAGTTAAAGATGAAGAGAGTTGTAAATCAAGTCCATTCAAGTCAGTTTTTGGTATATGAGGATCTCTGAAGAATCTTTTAAAATTATTTAGTAATCATTTAGTACTTGGTGATCAATGTTTGGATATATTAAGCTACAAATAGTCATGAAAAGTCTACATTGGTGTACATAGTTCTAAATATTTGTGAATGAGGATCTTTTCAGTACCTCTTCAAGTATCTATTTGCTCACACATCATAATGATTTCGGTAGCACTTTGTGAAGATGTTAATAAATCTTTTCTTAGCAAACAAGAAGTTTACTTAAAACGGAAGTATGAAATGTACAGCATCAGCTTTTTATAAAATTGCCAGAGTCATTTTAGATACAGAAATGAATTTATAAAATTCATACGTGAACTTATAAAATATACTTTGATAGATTTTATTGACTCGCAGTCGACGTGTCAAAGTGAAATAATAGATCAATTTTTTTTGTATAGTATTCAACAATGCGACTGACAAGCGCATTTTTTTTACTGGGATGCTACTTCTTGATTTTGGCACTTGTCAGCGGAGCACCAAGGCCAGAGGAACCAGCTTTCGAGCTTCCGGTACAGCTGGTCGGCTTTCCGGTGATCATAGCTGCTGTTAGAATTACCAATTTCGTGAAGAAACTCGCGTACTCGCTGAACCCAGGTAAATCTACCAAAAGAACCTCTTTCATTTCTGTTATAAAAATTACTGCCATGAAATGTAAAAATTGTATTTAACCAAAATCTTGAAACAAAAATCAAAATAAATAAATTTTAAATGGTATCTAATAAAAACTTGAAAACTTCAAATGGTACCTAAATTTTTAGAATTAAAATAGTACCTAACAAAAATCTTTAAACTGAAAATAGTATCCAATAAAGTTTTGAAGTATAAAATCTATAAAACTGAAAAAATGTACTTAACAAATTTTTTAAATTCATTAAAATTAATAAAAAATTAATATTGATATAATCGATTTCGTTAATAAAATAATTTGAAGCGGAACTGTGATATTTTAATGAGAAGATAATGATACGATGCGTTGCAAATAATGCAGAGTTAACGAGAGAGTTAAAACAGAGTTGCGTTTCAGATTTCAGATCTAGTGATCGCATGAGCAAGTTCAATGCTTCTTGAATATTCTAATCGGCGGGAAGTTGCATTCGATCGCCGAAGCGTAGAGAATCTAAACTTCTTTGCACAGGTAATCCATGCTTTTCGCGCGTGGATCGAATCGACGAGAAGCGAAAGCGAAAGTGTTCCACTTGTTGCAACTTCGTCGAAAGCACGGAATCTCGTGTAACGCCGTCGTAATTGAGGACATTGACGTTGAAAACGCAAGGATCAATGAATTTCCCCAAACAAAAAGCAACTCGAACATTTATTACGATCCCCTATTTAGTAATTCCGCGATAAACGATTTGCATATATTAACTCGTACTTTCTATCCAATTACCTGAAGTGCAGGAAATTATAAAAGGACCAGTCGTAATTCCTGGTTTAGGTAAATTATTACTTCTAGATAATATCTATAGTAAACGGTTGTTTTCCTTCTGGTTAATTTACTCGAATGGCGGGCGGCAAAATAGCTATGATGAAAGGTAATAAAGTTTGACGAACAATTATGGTGACAGTTTAATAGGAGAACGCATACCGAACTGTATCGTGCGCGTCAATTTTCATTAAAGTGAACTTTGAAGAAGCGTTGATTGCCTGTTGGGGACCGTCATTTAGTGACTTCGCTAAAACGAATCACTAAAACGCGCCTGGATTGATGACAGCCATACGTCAAGGATTTCTGCTGAAACCTGAATAATGCATTAACGAAATTGACAGTGATGTCTCGTGGAAGTTTTAAATAATTCGAACAATGATATCAATCGCTTTTAACGAGACGTTAAATAAAAATGTCAACACAATTAAACTGGGATATTCTATATATTTGACAGTTAGTCACTCTGCTATCATTCTCTAAAAATCCATTAGCAATAAAATTGTTTACTTAAACAGAGATACTTTATCTAATCCAGACATCAAATACTTTTCATCGCAAAAATATTGCAGATATAAAATACAAATAATAAAATATTGTGAAACTTGTAGATAAAAATAGAAGTAATATGATATACATATGTAATATGTATAAGTACATATAAGTAATATGTAGTAATATGTATATAGTTAATACTAGTGCTAAGATTAAAGGACATCACCCACATATGGACAAATCCATTAAGTCCCAAGGTCAAAATTTTTAAATAACGTGATTTCTCAAGGATGAATGAATTAATTAAAAACTTTTGACATTTACCGCGTTTACTTTGTATTTTCAGAGACTTATGCCAACAGAGTGAAACGGACCCTGCCCCTAGTGCACGACGAAGAAATCCTAGACGTTGGTGAAGTCGAAAAGAAACTAATATCCGAGCTAGGAAACAATGTCTGCGTCTACGAAAGAATTTGCGCCAAATATGCAACCAAAACTCTGAAAAAACGAAGTCGCGAACGTGTTCTGGATTGGGATGTCGTCTTCAGGTACACTCTATATTTTACTCGATAATTATATTGATACGCCTTAATAGAGGTAATTACTATGTATCACCTGCCACAAATATTTAATTCCATACCTCCGCTTTATAACAGTTATCAAGTGATAATTGGATGCGGATGTTCACGCATTTATGTTGCAGACGCTAAATAAAAATGTTTAAAAGTAGCTATTAAACATAAATTAAGATTGTAGACCTCGTAGATTAGACTATTTTCACTCCGACCTCGATCATAATTGTATAAACTTCCGCAATTTCGTGACATATTCAGTAATCGTTACCTACTTTGTGCAGTAAAAAGCATTAGAACTATCACTGCAATTGAAATGCATGTAGGTTGACTGTGATAATTAGCATAAGCTGCAGCTCTAAGTGGAGTTAGATTCACTCAATATTCTTCCAATAATAAAATTCTACGATCTGCAATAAATTCAACTGAATGAAATTAAGTAAAAATTATTTAATTGCAAGTACGATCAACTTTAAACCAAAACATAATTTCTCCATTTCAAAGTAGAACTTAAAATAAATGATAATAAATAATAATAAGTAATAACGAATAATAATGAATAATAACAAATAATAATAAAGATCGCAGTTGCATCTTTTCCACAATAGGCTATTCCCGCGTTCCGCCATTTTGTGCTTACGCAAGAGCAGCATGTTTTCCTGGAAGCCCGCGTTCTGCATCTTCTCAATTTTCCCCTCGTTTTCAATTTGAATAACGTTTATCGTTCAAAACAATAATGTTACAAAGTGGATCGCTGATTTCTTGCACGGATGTCCTTCGAAGATCGATTATGAGGTCGCATCAGTAAAACAAGAGCCGTGCCTCGATGACGACCGCGTTCCCGATACAATTGCATCTAATGCAACCACGACCCTGAAGTTCACGGTCCAGGTTTTTCACCTTCGCTTCACTCGATCCAGTTGCGAAACGACATGGATATGGAAACTTAATAACAGTGTCGTATCGTGGAAAAGTACTAACCCGTTTGTGCGGCCACTCGTGAACTAATGAAACGTGTTTCCTGTCATTTAGTTTCCTTTTTGTCCCCTTCGTTCCTTAATTGCGGGATATTCGACCCTTTTACCAAAGTTGTGTAACGTTGCAGGTTAATTAAACTACTTAATATGTGTGAATAATTTTATACGGACGTTAATTCGGTAGCTGTCCAATTAAATTATACGGCGTTGGTAATTTGTAGCGTGATATATAATTTTATGTTTTTATAAGTGCATAGAAAGATTTGATACAGATATTAGGTTAATATATTTTACTTAGATCAAATTTGAAGTATCAAAACGCTTTTTTTTATGTTCAACACCTTATATTTAAGTTTCATTTAACGTACACGATAAAATTGCTCATTTACAAATTGTAATTAGCATCTGATAATAAGGGAATAAAAATAGAATGTAGTAATGCAACAGGTTAAATTGTAGCTTTTATATAAGGTTTATGGTAAATAGCTTTTTCATGATGTTGAATGTGTAGCAATCTTAGTAAAATGTTGCAAGGTATTACGTTCCATGGGTGTTCTAGGACTTCGTTCGTATTCGCAGAGTGTTTATGCTAATCAGATTTGTGTTGCGTCGTCTATAATGAAAGGCACTTTCGAGGTTCTATGAATCACGTAATGAGAGAAATGTCTGCGACTTCGAAATTGATTGGTACTTGAGAAATTTCTGAAAGTGTATATTCATAAATTCTTGAAATATTAAGTCTTTGGGTCCTCAAGGTCTCAAACTCTCAGATTTCTACATCTTAGGATGAATTAATTCTCAGATTTCTAAATTTTCTATACATTCAAGTTCAATTTCCAAATCTCCAAATCTCAAATTCTACATTATTCTGAAATTTCCAGATCTCCAAATGATCAAGTTTCTAAATTTCTAGAGTTCTCAAGTTTCAAAACCCTGAAATCACCAAATTAATAAATTCCCAAATTTCAGTATTCCCAAGTCCTCAAACTTCCAACTTCCTACATTTCATGTTTTTGAAATTCCCAAATTTTCAAATCTCCCAATCTCCAAATTCCCACATGTCCAAATCCCCAAATTTCTCAAGTTTGGAGGTTTCCAAATTTCTAAATTTGTAAGTTCCCACCCACCTAGATTCCCAATTTCCCAATTTTCTAAATTCCCAAATTCCCAAATCTTCAAAACCCCACATCCCCACATCTCCACATCTCCACATCTCCAAATCCCCACATATCCAAATCCCCAAATTTCTCAAGTTTGGAGGTTTTCAAATCCCCGCATCTCCAAATCCCCCATCTCCAAATTCCCACGTCTTCAAATCCCACATCTCCAAATCCCCAAATTTCGCAAATTTCTAAGTTCCTAACTCCTAAAATTCCTAAATTTGTAAATTCCCACCCTAGATCCCCAATTTCCTAAATTCTGAAATATCCAAACTCCAAAATTCCCAAGTCCACAAATTCCAAATAAACGTCAACTTTCCCCTCGTCGTCTAAAGGTGTTCGGAGACCTCTAGCACGGACTATTCCAGGAATTCCCCGATAATTCGTGCAGGTCGATCGACCTCGATAAATTCCTGGAAGAAGGTACGAGCCGAACGGTACGGTTCTCTTCTAATGGTCCGGCACTTTCCTCCAATAGAGAAGCTAATAGAAATCCGTGCTACCGGTTCTTTCTCGGCCGCCTAGCCACGAGCTCGCACTAAATTCGGTTGCAAGTAACGCCAGCACCAGATAGCCCTTAATGGCCGCTCCACGGGCGACCTAATGCATCCTGATAACTCTGCCCCGTCCCTTTGCCCCGCTCCTTCTCGGTTTTACGAGCGTCGCGAGCTATCTGCGAGCTGTATTCCGGGGGTTCGACGGCTTATCTGCGATTCCTCGACGTTGCTTGCTTCGAGATGGCCAGCACGTGTCGTCGACGACAAAACTCGTCGGTTAATCGGTTCTGTCACCTGCGCGGACAACTTGCTGAAGAGCAGGGACGACCAATCGAAGATTGCTTGTGGCAACTTCAGCTTTCGAGAGAATTAATGGACCGTGAATGAAGGACCACCGAGTCCTCGCCAGGACCTCCTGTGGCTGAAGAATTGAAATTTCTGAGGTTTCAGATGTTACTACCAGATTATCTTATTTAAAAGGAATTTATTCGTAGTGACTTTGTGTGTCTGTTTTTGGAGGATATTATAAGTCCATTTTTGTGACGATATTGTAAGTCCATTTTCGTGATGATATTACAATTTTAAGTTCATTTGTGTGCTAATGTTATTTTTGTGATGACGTTATAAGTATCCACTTAGAGCTGATAATAAGGTTTCATTTAGGGACTGTTCATAAACATGATTGCCCAATTAAATTGCATATTGCAAGGATGGAATATTCAAAGCATCGAAGAGGTCGATTAATGGTTAATAATATTTCTAGACAGAATTAAATGAGAAACATGACATAAATCATTTAACAAGTTGACCATCAGGGTCATATGTGACTACCATTACAAATTTAGACGAATTCATCATTTACAGAGAAAGTAGACTAAAGGACCTTTTAAAGTGTCTCAAAATTCAGAATTAGATAACTGTCCTGTATCAATATCTGATCAATATTTGATAGAGTGATCAATATGATTGACCAATACCTGATTGAGTGGTCGATGGTTCTAGAAGTCATATAAAAACCCTACTTAAAAACCCACAAAAACAGTAAAATATGAAGGTACAAAAAGTAAATACCAAGCAGCTACAAATTTTAGCAAAGAAAGAACATAATTCCCGTAAAGTACTTTAAAGAGACAATGCGTCTTTGTACCCAGTAGACAATAATTTATATCCCCAGTACGAGAACGCTCGTTAAGTTTTCATATTCGAGCCGAACACGAGGCTAACGTCTCCGATTCGTCGTTTCACAGGGAGTACAAGTCGTCGCCAAACCCGATGAAGGAGAATTATTTATTGAGCGTGTTCCTGGGCGACATCATAGGCAGCCCGCGGCTCTGTCATCAGTTGGCGAAGAGAGGAAGAGGTTGCGACCAAGATACGCTCTCGGATTAACTGTAAACCATCGTTTATGCGGTGCAAAACCGAACTGCTGTACAGACTGTAAATACTAAGATGATATAAACTTCTTGTTTTCTACTGGGTCGTTAATCCCCTGGACAAGGCTGCAGCTGCGTTTGAACAAGAACTCTGTTCCTTGAACTGCGTTCACATATACACTACCAGCCAAAAGTCGCGGACTAATTGTCGATTAATGTACAGAGAAATATTAGTACTGTTTTTATGAAAATTATGATAATTTTATTTTATTACCTCTTCTGGTGAAATCGCTGGGTTTGGGGTGGTTTTGGTGAAGGGGGAGGGCTAGATCTACATATGCTTATGGTATTCTATGTTTAATAGGTTTCTATTTCTGACGTTCGTAAATTTCTAAATTTCTAAAGTTCACTAATCATGAATTCTTACTATTTTCATGTATTTAACTTTCAAGTTCCAAATTTTCTAAATCTTCAACTGTTCAAATTCTCAAACTCTCACATGTCTAACTGTCCTAAATTCTCAAGCTCCCAATTACTAACTTTCCCAAATTCTTAAATTTCCCAAATTCTCAATTTCCCAAATTTCTAACTTTCTCAAGTTCTCAACTCCCCAAATTCTCAATTTCCCAAATTTCTAACTTTTCCAAATCCACCACTCCTCAAATCCTCAGCTCCCCAAATTTCTAAATAGTCCAAATCCTCAGCTCCCCAAATCCTTAGCACCCCAAATTCTCAAATTTGCAAATTTCCAACTTTCCCAAATCCTCAAGTCCCAAAATTCTACAACTTCCACATTTCTAACTGTCCTAAATTCTCAGCTCCCAAAATTCTCGAACTCACAAATTATTAACTTTCCCAAATTCTCAACTCCCCAAATTCTCGAACTCCCAAATTTCTAACTTTCCCAAGTTCTCAGCTTCCCAAATTCTCAACTTCCCAAATTTCTAACTTTTCCAAATCCACCACTTCTCAAATCCTCAGCTCCCCAAATTTCTAAATAGTCCAAATCCTCAGCTCCCCAAATCCTTAGCACCCCAAATTCTCAAATTTGCAAATTTCCAACTTTCCCAAATCCTCAAGTCCCAAAATTCTACAACTCCTACATTTCTAACTGTCCTAAATTCTCAGCTCCCAAAATTCTCAAACTCACAAATTATTAACTTTCCCAAATTCTCAACTCCCCAAATTCTCGAACTCCCAAATTTCTAACTTTCCCAAGTTCTCAGCTCCCCAAATTCTCAATTTCCCAAATTTCTAACTTTTCCAAATCCACCACTCCTCAAATCCTCAGCTCCCCAAATTTCTAAATAGTCCAAATCCTCAGCTCCCCAAATCCTTAGCACCCCAAATTCTCAAATTTGCAAATTTCCAACTTTCCCAAATCCTCAAGTCCCAAAATTCTACAACTCCCACATTTCTAACTGTCCTAAATTCTCAGCTCCCAAAATTCTCAAACTCACAAATTATTAACTTTCCCAAATTCTCAACTCCCCAAATTCTCACCCTCCCAAATTTCTAACTTTCTCAAGTTCTCAGCTCCCCAAATTCTCAACTTCCCAAATTTCTAACTTTTCCAAATCCACCACTCCTCAAATCCTCAGCTCCCCAAATTTCTAAATAGTCCAAATTCTCAGCTCCCCAAATCCTTAGCACCCCAAATTCTCAAATTTGCAAATTTCCAACTTTCCCAAATCCTCAAGTCCCAAAATTCTACAACTTCCACATTTCTAACTGTCCTAAATTCTCAGCTCCCAAAATTCTCAAACTCACAAATTACTAACATTCCCAAATTCTCAATCTCCTAAATTCTCACCCTCCCAAATTTCTAACTTTCTCAAGTTCTCAGCTCCCCAAATTCTCAACTTCCCAAATTTCTAACTTTTCCAAATCTACCACTCCTCAGATCTTCAGCTCCCCAAATTTCTAAATAGTCCAAATCCTCAGCTCCCCAAATCTTTAGCACCCCAAATTCCAAATTTGCAAATTTCTAACTTTCCCAAATCCTCAAATCTTCAAATCCCAAATTTCTGCACCTTCGAATCTCCAAATCCCCAAATTGCCAAAAGTCCAATTTTCCAAATCTCCGAACATCTAGATCTCTAGACTCCTATATTCATTATCAACGTTCCAACGTGTGTTCTGTTTACATGCCTCGGCAAGTGAGTCGCGTAAAACGAGCACGCGAAGAAGTGAGAGTAGCACGATGACGTTTCATCCTACCTACGCTTCTTCAAGTTTGTATGCGAGGAACGGTTCCGAAGAAAGTTCCAGTTGCCGTGGAACTGTGACACGATCATCCGCGAAGCGTGTCAGTTCGCTTCACGATTCTTTAGCAAACCATTCAATTCCTCCTCACAGCACTCACAAATTTAAATCTTCCTCAAAATCACAACTTCATAAAATTCATCAAAGTAAAACTACAAAATTCATCAAAGTTCATCGAAGTAAAGCTAGAAAATTCATCAGAGTTCATCGAAGTAAAGCTACAAAATTCATCATAGTGCAAAAGTGATTCCAAATTAAGGACACATTAACTGTCACTTGAAAAGTGACAGTGATCCTCGTCAAGGAGCCTTAACGAGTCCCTGAAACGTAATCCAGCGTTAAATTGAACACTGAGAGGACAGGACGTTGTCGAAGAAACGAAGAGTCACAGGATGATATTCAGATTCGTCCTTATTTGTCTGCTGCTTCGATTCGACGTTCGCGCCGAGGATCGTTTTCAAAGGACTCCGCAGGATAGCGACGGTGCTCGTTACTGCGACTTCGACGAAGCACGAAAGAACTACAACGTGACCGATTTGCTGCAGTGAGTACGGAATCGAATTACTCGACGAACGAGACGGGAAAGAGATTTGAATAATTCAACCGGAAAAACGTTGGTCGCGTAGGTGTATCGATCGACTGGTTGCCGATTTGGTGGATCGAGAAAGCGATCGGTGGGTGAACGAAGGTCAGTGGAACGGGTCGACTGGCAGACAGATCTCGTTCATGGATATTTTCTCCAGCTTTTTTGAAAATAATTCAGGGGTAGGTTGAAAAATAAATTTATTATATTTCAGGTGAAAACTTTTTTAGACACAGGTTTTTTAATTCTGTTAATTATTGGGGAAGATAGGAATGTTGAATCAGGGTTTTGATATTGTTTATTTGGGTACGTTCTTTGGTTTTGATGATTTGAAGATGGTATATTTTACAGTGAAGTTTAATGAGTATATCTTTTTAGTGGGTTTATTTAAAATTGTTTGACAAATTTTATTGCTAGAAAATATTTGAAATTAGCACTTCAGGTCACAATTGTAATAAAATTATTGTATAAAAAGTTACTAAATTACTCAAAATTGTTATTAACCATAATTACCCTTGTCAGTCATTCATTTTTACAGAAAATATATACAACTATATATACAAAAATATCTACAAGATATACATAACTGCAACTGCATATATAAATACAAATATAACTGTAAACACAAATATAAATACAAACACAAATGCAAATAAAATGCAGAAACACTGAAAGATCGAATAAGTTAAAAACAATAATAAATTTCCTACACGTGCAAAGTTTGTTTAGCAAGTCTTAAAGTTTCATTTTAAACTTTCAAGATTCATTTGTTTATCTCAAACGACACTTAGATAATTTTCAATTTTGTTCTCTAACATTCGAGACAGATCACATTTCACTCAGATACCTGAAGCAAACAGAGAACAATGATCAATTATTCGAACGAAATTCGCTACTCCCGTACGAACTTTCTGTAACTTTTCTGCTTGCAGCCACATCAGAGCAACCCCCTTCCGGTGTACCCTACTTCCGGTCAGTATCCATCGAATCACCCCTCCGTATCAGGTGGAACGTTCGGAATATCCCCAGGATTCAAGCTGAACCTCTTCGAAGCCTTGTCGACTATATCTCGACACGATGACTATAAATGTGTTCCCAGAATACTCTGCGAAATGGCCAGCGGAAAACTTCCGGGAAGATCGTTAGGCAAACAATTGTCTGGGTTCTTTGACTTTTTTGGGAGAAACACTATTATGGGGTACGTTTTTTGGAGAGTTGTTCTTAGAGGTTAGTTTAGAAGTACTGATGGAAATTTTCATAATAATGGTTTTTGTTTATAATGACTACATTCTGCAAAATTATAAATTTTTAGGTTTGTACAGTAGTAGATATACATTTGTAAATTTCCAAATCTGGAATTAACAAATTTTATAATTCTCAAGTTTCCAAATTCTCAAATTCCCAAGTTCTCAAATCTCCAAATTCTCAAATTTCCAAGTTCTCAAATTCCTAAATTCTCAAATTCCCATATTCTCAAATCTCCAAATTCTCAAATTTTCAAATTCTCAAATCCTCAAATCCTCAAGTCCTCAAATTCTCAAATCCCCAAATTCTCAAATCTCCAAATTCTCAAATTCCCAAGTTCTCAAATCCCTAAATTCTCAAATTCCTAAATCTCAAATTCCCAAATTCTCAAATTCCCAAATTTTCAAATCTCCAAATTCTCAAATTCCCCAATTCTCAAATCTCCAAATTCTTAAAGCCCCAAATTCTCAAATCCCCAAATACCTAAATCCCTAAATCTCTAAATCCCCAAATCCCCAAATCTCCAAATCCCCAAATCCCCAAATCCCCAAATCCTCAAATCCCCAAATCCCAAAATTCCCAAATTTCCAATTTCACAAATTCCAAAGTTGTCACTGAAATACTTGCCACTAATTTCAAAGAAGCTACATTTACAAGATTTCTTCTGCTCAAAAGGCGTCAAGGATTCACTTTTCTTCGCGTGTTCGTGTTTTCAGTTGGCTGAGCAACTTCGACGTCGAGGGTGCGTCTCCTTTGCTCAACTTCGGCAGAGCCATGCTACTTGGATATAGTAATCGTGGAAATTCTGCAGCGTGTTACGAGACTTTTCCAAGGTGTCCTAAAGACATGAATTCTCTGATTTATTATTTGAACAATTACAATGGCGGATTCTTTAGGTTATTCAACAGGGTTCAAGGTGGAAATTATCGAGACGATAGTACTCGTCATCATGCAGGTATATTATTTAAAACAATTTAACTCTAGCAGAATATATTTTTATTATTTCAATTATAGTTAAAATACCATCTATTCTAATCTATAATTATACATGTATCTATAATCGTTTATAATAATTATTTAACATGATACTTTAGCAAAGTGATATAGGAAACAAATTTTTATACGTAGTTATTCAAGTTTTACTTTTTGAATTTTTTTTTTACAGATAATTCAAAGGTCATAATAAAAGGAAGGATAACCTCAGGAACAAAGAAAGATAATAGAATCAGACCCGTTGGAAATCAAATGTATTTTCCAAGCATCAAGTACTATGAACACCATGAAAAACAAGAACCTCCAAGTTATAAGGAAGTTCCTAGTGCAAATGAGATCGTTTTCCCCAATCAAAAATCACCAAAATATACACTCATTAATAGTCTGCAAAATCATGACTACAAGTCGGAGTCGAACATTTGGCACAAGAATATCGCTTTTTTCCCTCAGGTAATTTTAAAAGGCACAAAATAACCATAACAAATAATAATATTATACGTAGCAAATAATCAGAACGTACACTTGCAAATTTACTGCAAATAATTTATTGAGAGAAAACGAAAATGTGAGAAAGAAACGATGTGAGAGTGTAAACAAATAATTTCTAATTTGCATTTACAATAATTTTACAAAAATGTTTAACCTGCATGAACATTTACAGGAAACAAGTGACAAGAGGTTCTCTGGATTTCGATTTCCAACTATCCAACGTTAAAGCAAAATTATATATTATAAATAAAACGATCAATATAATCAGCATCCAAAATGGGAGTTTATGCAAATCAAATAATGAATCACCAAAAGAATTTAATAACTATATCACTAGCTTCTTCTCAGCTAGCTTCATTATTGAAAATAAATTCTCATCAAATTCTCACCAAAAAAATTTAATAATTTAGATCACTAGCTCCTTCTCAGCTTCGTAGTTGAAAATAAAAAATTCTCATCGTTGCTCAAAACAATTATCACAAAATAATTATTAAAGAGATAAACGCAGATTGATGAAACAAGTCTGTTGTAGAGGAGTGCAAATTTGCGCGAGATTATCAGGGAACCGAGAGAGGATTATTTCGTTTATTTCATCCGTGCCGCTCCCATCGGGTATTTTCTATCCACCTGTAGAAGGTGAGCTCGTAACAGGAAGTCCCTAGTCGGTGAACGCGATGTTACTGGCCCGAGTGCCGTTTGTGGAAACAGCATGGGGTGCCGTTAGAGCACCGCCAACTTGTCCAATGAATCTGCGACCAAGCACGAGCCACTTTATGTCTCAGTTACGCGACTCGATAAATTGTATTTTATCCTGCATCGATTTCCTGCTCGCTACGAGTCCACGTACAGTATCTACAGGGTGTATGTTACTGTATTACACACTTTTGATGCATGCCAGAAAAATGTTTATGAACAGGAGTCAATTTTGATGTCGCTATAAATTGATAATCAATTTTAGTTCGCTGTAAGTTGATAATCAATTTCAAGTTCGTTATAAGTTCATAATCAATTTCAAATAGGGTGTAGATTGTTACTATTTCAAATCGGGTGTAAATATTTAATCAGTCTCATATTGGGTGTAAATTGTTGATCAATCTCATATCGGGTGTAGATTGTTAATCAATCTCAAATCGGTTGTAAATTGTTGATCAATCTCAAATGGAGTATAAATTGTTAATCAATCTGAAATTGGGTGTAGATTGTTAATCAATTTCAAATTGGGTGTAGATTGTTAATCAATTTCAAATTGGGTGTAGATTCTCAATCAATCTCAAATAAGCTATTACTATTTCTAAGACATAACTCTAACACCGTATCGGTACAAATTTGTTGTAATGTATACATATTGATTCATTATATGCATTGTGAGGTACAATTAAAAAAATACAAATAAAAACAATAATACAAAAAACAAAAGCTTAAAATTAAAGTACGTTACTGAAATAAAAAGTTCTGTAAATAAAATTCCTACATTATAAAAATTATAAAAATTGTGCACTTTTCACCAGAAAATTTAATTAGGTTATGTCAGAAATTCAGCTGTATCTGCAGTTAAATCAAAATTAAATCAATTTAGTAGTAACACAATTCTAATAATATTATTGAATTATAAAGCAAGAATGAAAATAAAGTGTACATTGTATTAATATTTAAACAATATAATTTTACATTGATATTGATATCTGAATAATATAATTTGATACCAATATTGGTATTCAAACACTGTAATTTTGTACAGTTCTATACAGTAAAAACAATGTAACTTAAATGACGAGAATCTGTAACGTTAGTTTTTCAAGTTTTAACCCTTCCGACATAATCGTTCGGGTGAAAAATAAATATACGTGTGAGCGGAAACATTATCGTGATATTCGTAGGGACTTTTCAGTAACGTTCAAATGGGAGGAGCTGCGAACGGTCGACGACACGCGAATTCTCTCAAACAGTTTCGTTATATCTACATTTTTTAAACGTCACGCTTCCACGCGTGTGCCTTATTGCAACCCCTGCTCACCTGCGATAATTTCGCGAGAGAAGCGATAATTTTCGACCGTGAGATAGCAGGTAGGTAATAAGCAACGGCAACAGCTTGCGTTTGTCATCGTTGTAGTACGCAGAGGGATTAAATTATGCACAACGGTATAATGACGAGTTATGAACTACCCTTTAGCTTCATAACCAACGCGACGAGGTGAGCCGCGTTATTGTGAGCTCGTTAATGCTGCATGTTGTCCGTTGCAAACGATTCATTATTTTTATTCTCGTTTTGACCTGCTATCGTAAATACTCGGTGCAATATTAACTTTTAGACTTTACACATTCTTAGATTTTTAGATTTTTCGAGGTCTAGATTTGTAGATTTTTGGATTTGTAGATTTATAGATTTGTAAATTTGTAAATTTCCAGATTTCTAAATTCCTAAATTTCTAGATTTCTAGCTCTCTATTTAGTGTTTTCAATTTTTAGAGTTCCAAGTTTGAAAATATAGAAATTAAAAATTGAATACTTGGAAAGTTCGAAAAATAAATGAAAAATTGTTGTACCACTGATTTCTAAATTTATCAATTTCCAAATTACTCAGCACCTTAAACTTCCAAATCTCACCCCCATACAGAAAAAACCCTCCCCACTCCCTCGCTTTCTACAGAGGAACAAATCGGGTCCAATATCTACCAATATTCTACCCACCATCGTTTCACAAGCTTCCAAACGTCCATAACACGCGCCTTCCCCGCATCCCTCAAATTCACGCATACAACGATCCACGGAAAAAAAGAGAAACGCTAGAAAAGAACTGGGAAGGTTGTGGGGGAGGACGTGTAATTATTTTATCCTTTCTAGCGTGTAATTCGAGGCGTGCTCGCGTCCGAGAGTTCGACGTAGGGTGAGTCGAAGGGGGTGGAAATAGTGTGGCCACGGCGATTGCCGTAGCCTGGAGGGCCGTGTGCCTTGGACAAGGCCAAATAGGGTGCAACTGACAGCGAAAGACAATTAGCCTTCTGATACATCCAATGTCGCCCGAAACACCGAGACACGTCTCGTGAATTCGCTACGCGCCTCCTGAACACCAGCCTCGACGATGGCAAACACTCGGGGGTTGTACGTGATTGTTCCTGGCAACCGAATGGGCCGTCCTTCGATTCGGCTTCTATAGCATCGCGTAATTGAACGGTGATTTTTGTATCGTGTAGGGGGTCATTTCTGGCGAACGTTGTGGGAGATTGGTTTTAATTCCTAACCTGTACACGAATTGTAAATGGCACTCTGAGTGACGAAATTGTGAGAGACGTTCGTTTAAAATTTTAGTCAATTATAATATTCAATTTTTATCGAACATTGTAGATAATCATTTGAACACTTACCTAACCTAACCTAACCTAACACTATCAACAAAATTTAAACATGTTCTTACTCCATAATATGCATTCATATGTTCAACAAATATCAAAAATACATATCGTCAATTAGGGGCAACGAACTACCAATTATTAATGAACTTGAATTTAAAAAATGTTAAATCTTGCTCCATATGTTCATATGCATTCATATGTTTAAGAAAAATTAAAAATACGTGTCGTCCATGTGGAACTGCCAATGATTAAGGAACTTGAATTGAAAAAATGTTAAAAATTGATAAACAGTTATGAACATATTAAAAAACCGTTATGTGTAAGAGTACATGTAAGGATATGTGCGATACATCAATTTTTTGTTAAATTGCAGTATAAAATACAAAATGTTAGTTTCACCCTCATCCTTTTAAAATCTTTCAACTGGATACACATGTGTGTAATCATTACGAAACCAAGCACAAATAGCATGGAATCACCACGCAGGAATTAAGTGCCTTAATCAAAGGCGTTGCGAAGAAATCAATCCGCAAATGCAACCCCGAGCCGGTCGAAATTGAAGACACAAATCAAGGATAAACGGGTAACAGGCTGAAGGTACGATCCGCAAAGGGCGAGACTATGATTCCGTGCGACGCCATCCTGCGTAATCTCACTCTATTAGGACGGTATTATTTTCCGTGGTAGACATCAAAGAGGATTTCCCGCGGGCTCATTGTATCGTCGTGATAATTCCTCGTTATTAGGAGCTCGCCGGGAGCGTTGGTCTCATGTCGGCTTACCACACCCCAAGTGCCGAAACAAATCCTTCCGAATTGGAGCCGATGCAAAGGAGCCCTCCTCCTTCGACGAGCCAGCGACAAAAGGACCAACAGGAGCGCGACGAGGGGCCATAGTCGCGTCATAATCCCCGTGAAAAATGCGTCACAGGTGAACGGGGCCATCGAACCAGGTGAGGCTGAAAGGGAAAATCGAATTTTCCGGAGACTGACGGGGTTAATCAAGTGTCCTTGATCGGGGATCGAGCGGCAACATAATTAGACGGTTTCAGGGGTGGATTGTAACTACATAGGGGTGCTGCGAGGATTTTGTGGTCCGTTTCGAGGAGTATTTGCGTTGGTAATCGGTGAGGGAAAGGGATCTTTTAATTGGAACTTGTAATAATTCTTCCGGGATTTGTTTTCATTTTCTTAACATAGTGAAACTAGCAAATAAAGAGTTTTCGATCTTAACTATAAGACATAAATATGGTCGTAGTAGAGGAAGAAAATTAGGAATCCGCAGGAGTTAATCAAGGATCAATAATACGGTAGACGGTGCACAAAATAAGACATAAATTCCCCGGGAATTCCAACCCTCCGTTTAACCATAAAACACCGCGTTCTATTTAGCTATATATTTTTCTCCACGAGCGGTCCACAATGGTCCAATATCGCCGGATAGCAATATACCGGGTGAACTGTCCTTTCCTCAGGATGGACTTTTCAATTTGGCATCGCGACCAACCGGGGACAGCAATTCGAGCGGACAAAAGAAGCCGACCGATCGTAGATCTTGTTGAAAACTGACTCCCGACCACCACGATCCCTCTCGACCGCTTGATCGACAGAATAATTCGGCGGGAATGAAAATTTCGCGTCCCATGCGTCTCACGATCGCGTGAATCTCCGGGATAACCGTGACCGGAGACCAGGATAAGTGGATATCGTAAGGGAAGGAAAAATATCCCTTCGGTCTTCATTGTCGTCACCGGCGTGATTTTCCTCTCCCTTTTAAAACGCTCAATCGGTCTCAGGAATCGCTTTGTCGACCAAGTGTCGACCCGTGCACTGATCGATTGATGCTTTATTGGCTGACGTTTAGATGATACCGCTGGTCGGTGAGTTTTGATAAAACACGGACTAGGATTTAGCTAACCGAAGTTGATTCACAGATATTATAGATACTTATATCTTTATCTGAGTAGATACATAAGTTCATAGATCGGTATGTGTAGGTACACATCATGGATTTATATATTATAGGTTTATGTAGGTACGTATTATGGCTACATGTGTAGATGCATATGTAGATACGTGTAGGTACATATCGTAGGTCCACATGTAGGTATATTTGGGTATAGGTTCATGTATTAGCATATGTACCTACATTCAGCAGATGCATATGTAGATACGTATAGGTAAATATTGTAGGTCCTCATATATGTAGGTATATGTAGGTACGTAATATAGGTCCACATATACGTACATGTATGCATACATTATAGGTCCACGTATAAGTGTATATACCTACATTCTGTAGATACATATGTAGATACGTATGGGTAGATATTGTAGCTCCTCATATATGTAGGTATATGAGGTGCGTAATATAGGTCCACATATACGTACATGTATGCATACATTATAGGTCCAAGTATAAGTGTATGTACCTACATTTTGTGGATGCATATGCAGATACGTATAGATACTGTAGGTCAAGATATATGTAGGTACATGTGGGTACGTATTATAGGTCCTCACATACGTACATGTACGTGTACATTATAGGTCTGTACAGCTACATTATATAGGTGCATATATGGATGCATATAAAGTAAAAATTTTCCCTTTCAAAAGTCAACAAAACCATCTAAAGCATCAACTACGTATCTCAAACATTCGATTCAGGCTGCAATCCCTCAATTTCCATCCTCGATCCCGTTGATCCCATGTCCAGGAGATCTGCAGGTTTTCCTCATTAAAAAGCGGAATCACCGTCGTCCTTTATCGGTTGCTCAAACACCGATCACTCCCTTTAAAACGTTGCTCGTTGGCCGTAGTCTGATCCAGCGGATAGGCTTTCAAATCGTTCATAAATAAAGCATCGAGCTGCGGGTCGCGTCTCGTGCAACGTCAGTCAACCACGTTGATTGCAGCATTGAAGACACGTGTCGCGGATCAATTCTCGGCCGCGTGTCAGTATTTTCGTATCATCGCCCGGAGGGAGTGCCTTCGACTCGTTCGCCGTCTCTTTTCTTCGTGGTTGCCTCCTCGTCTCCAACTTTCATCCCTTAGCAACACCACTCTTTTGTGGCGGCTTTTATTTTCTGACCGCGTCTGTCTCGTTCTCGAAGCCGTCGCTGGAAAAAGGTGCGGATCTCTCCTTCTCTTCCTTGCGTCGTTTCTCCTCTTGCTCGACTGTTGCTTCCTTTTTAAAACGACTAGACGACGCTTTAATGCGACGGGATTATGCGGCCGGTCGAAAGCTCGGGGTTTTCCTCGAGATTGTCACGGATAAAGGACTGGGCAAACACAGGGGGGCAAAGGACACTCGCCGATTATCGACGCCTCCTCGCTCGCAGCGGGGCTGCTTTTTTTAATTAAAGTATCAACCGTGGCTGGCTTTCTTGCACGCCTTGCGATTTATAAAAGCATCGAGAGGTCGAAGAGATTTAGAGGTGAGGAACCAAAAATTAAAATAATGTTATCGCATGATATTTCATAAAAATATTACAAGTCAGGTTCGATGTTTGCAATTATTAAATAAGCAACCATTGAACTTTGCACAAAGTTCAATATATCAAATTTTGTTTCCCTATTTTCAGCAGTTAAATCAGTTATATTTACACCCGGCACTGTCCGCAGGATCCGAATTAAAACCAACTCTCAGCCTTGAATAAAACCGCACTCGCAACGAGCGACCGCAAGCGACCAGAAGTATTTCTCGCGCGAGGCTAGGCGCCAAGCCCAGCGATGTTCCAAGAAGAGCATCCTACCAGGAAACGTTCCAGGACGAAGAGAGACAACCGAGGCGTCTTGTCGGTTAGAAGCTGGCTAACGTTTGCGTAAATGCTGGTTCGCGTGGTGCCCGAGGGTTTGACCGACGATGAAGCGTCGTTTTAGGCTCCGCTAGGATCAACAACGTCCGTTCCGCATCGCCGAGGGCTAATTCGTCCTCGAGGACGGGGCAGAGTACAGCTAACCTCGTTCTTGCCGCTGGACGAGTCGCTCGTTTCAGCTCGGCTGCGATGTTGCGGCGTTTCGTCAACAAAAACGGGACGCACGCCGTTTACCGCGTGGTGGTAGCGCGGAAATGTGGCAGCCATTGCGAGGAGGTTTTATTCCGGTGCACGGAATCGCGACGGTTCTTTGCAGAATTATGCAATTATGTAAAGCGCGCGGCCGGACGGTTTTATCGCTCTCCATGGGGATGTTTCTTGTCGCTGTCGGTTGAGGTCACGGAATTGAGGAGAAATTGGTGCTGCGTTCTTACACAGGCGTTTATTTAATTTGACGTTATGAGTGGGGAAAAAGAAGCGGTTTCTTCGGTGCAAAATGATCACAGATTCCTTCGAAATATATTTCTTTTGTCATCTGGACAATTTCTGGTCCGAAAGAAATATCTGGAAAATTGATGTAGGTCCTGCTCTAAAACTGTACGTTAATGTAACCTTGTATTGTTATTACAAACTCTTAGAAAAAAGATATGAACTCTGAGAAGATACGTTATTACAAATTTTTTTTAGGGGATACGTTAAACGTAAGAGGGTAAATTTTGGGGTTAGTTTACCCATTCATTTTGGATGACATCGAGCCCCGGAAACGTCAGAACGAAATCAAACAAGAACTCGCAATTACGAACGAATTGGTGTTCCAGTTAATTCACCGGTTGCTGGCTGTTCAAACACCTCAACGTGTGTCTTCGCAGTATTTGATATTCGTAGCACGTATGAATCATTGCCAGAAGGTATGTGGAGATGTGATTACACGGTGTCAATGGCGTGTACGAGCAAGGAGTCCCCGCACTTTGCTCCTGCAGTGTATCATTAAGCGGACAATGCGACCGGGGTTTGGGGTGGTTGCAGAGCGGTTACCCGATGGGGGTCGAAATTCAATTCCCATGCATCGTGATAGACAGAAAGAGACGCGTGTAGACCGGTAGCTGGTCGTTTTTAAAAAGTGGCATAATTATACGCCTCCCTGTCGTTAATGGCTCTACGAAAATCAGCCTCGGTTTTGGTGGCTCGCTTCTATTCACCCCTTACTGTCAGTCACTTTATTTTTCGACTCTCACTTTCACGGTAGTATAATCGCAATGTTCAGACAATGACACCGATAGGGACGTCGTTCGGTTGAAAAGAAGTTCTGAAGGATAACTATCATGTTGGACAGTTATGTGCGGTGCGTTTTGCAATTTTATGAAGGGTGATATAGGGAATACTGTTTATTTAAGTTGCGTTTGGGGTTGGAGGTTACTTATAGAAGCATTCAATTCTACACGATTCAATTTGATATAATTCGGATCGTATCGAATTTAATTCGATACGAACTTAGTTGTCGCGTGTCAAATTCTATGCAATTCAAGTCGTACGTGTATCACATTTCAATAAGATTCAAGTTGTACGTGTATCAAATTTCAATACGATTCAAGTCGTACGTGTATCACATTTCAGTCCGATTCAAGTTATACGTGTATCAAATTTCAATACGATTCAAGTCGTACGTGTATCACATTTCAATACGATTCAAGTCGTACGTGTATCAAATTTCAATACGATTCAAGTCACGTGTATCAAATTTCACTACGATTCAAGTCACATGTATCAGATTTCAGCGCGATTCGATTCAATCTGATTCAATTTACCTTGCTTTAAGTTTAACGCGATTCAATTAAATTCGACATAAAACCGACGAAGTCAAAAATTAGTCTCGTACTAACTTTCTCACGCCACGTTCTCCATAAATACCAACAACTTGTCCGAGTAGTCGGCGACGTACGGGACCTAATCCATAAATCGCAAGCCTCTGGAATAGCAAGAACTTCAGTTTTTCAATTTTCTCTCGTGCAAGAGTCTCGACCGACGGCTACGCTATTAATAATCCCGGCTGATCAAAATATTACGACGCATCGTGCACAAACACGATTACCCGCGTACCATTTGCTGGCCATTCAACGCGCCGCTAATTAAACGTCTTTATCATCGGATAATACATGCAACGGGGGACAGAAAGGGACGAAGAGAGTGCAAAGACGGTGGCAGCTAGAGCAATGGACCACGAGGGATAATCGGCTTATTTGCCGGAGAGTCGAACGGGACTCCGGCATCCGTTTGTCATTCGCGCCACGTGCTATCGTGCTTTTAGAATCATGGTTTTATTCGGTGCGAGCGATTAGTTTGATCACGAGCCTTCTGATGAAGAATGTCATTTCTATCGACGTTATCGGCGACGAAAGAGCAGAGGATCGAAAACGACAGAGAGAAAAAATTGAACCAACCGATCTCTTCGGTTAACATTTTAATTGCCACATAATTGTAACTGATGAACTTCAACTTTTTTTCCAATTTGTACTTTACTGGAGAAGAAATATCTACAGGGTATACACGCTTAAATGACGGTCGCGATATTTCAAGTATTATGACACGAAAAATTGTTTATATGGAAATTGCAGGATAAAGTGGGATCTTTGTTTTGGCACGAAAATTGTTTACAAAAATTTGTTATCGAAATTTTGTGTTATTAATTTAAAGGATATGATGGTGAAGTTTCATTTTTTAAATGGAACTTATTTTTGTATGTCTTGAATTTGAAATATCAAATTATACCTAAAATAGATATTAAATTATGCTTAAAATAGATACAAAATTATATGTAAAACAGATATGAAATTATATGTAAAATACAGATGGTAGTACAAAAAATTCCTTTCCTGTTAAATTATGATTTCGATGTTTTTTAAAAGTAATCGGATGCCTATCAGTCTGCTATCTAATCTAATCGACAATGTCTGTACAATATAGATGCATCATGTTCGTCTCGGAAATCATGAGGCAATGCAACTCAATTTTGTATTAAACTCTTTAGATCAAAATGACTTCGTTTGCTATACAGTTTGCTATTCTCTGAGTATTGGTAATTAACATTTTAGAGTTATGTAAAGTTATTTCGATGTTATTAATGTTATAGGATGAATTCGTTCAGGTATACTGGCATGTGCAGAGTGTAAATAGCCATATGTAGTATGACGCATTACTGTATAAATAATGCAATGAGATTGGATGTTCTGATGACACGACACAATTTTAATCATTTAGAATATGACTGTTCCTACTGTTAATTAATTTAGTATTTACTCTCATTCATTTTCATTAAGTTCGATTGCATTAAATTCGCTGATCACATATGAGGGACATCGTTCAATCTGATTGAATTATCGACGAATATAAATTAAAGAACACACACAAACAAAATATTTGTAGGAATCTGTACCTTATTTTAAAGAAATGAATATCTCATAAATTAATTACAATTACATATAATATCTCGTACAATTTAAGATATAAAATGTATGATACAAAATCATAAGACATTGCAAATGTAAAATGAAGGCAATACACCTGTCAGTGCAATTGACTTACCAATTGTATCAAACAGCTTCAAATATATCACTTTCATCCCCCTGACAGAACTACGAGATAAATCATATCGAAAAGGGTTAACTTAAGAGATCAACCCCCTCCGAGTTTAAAATCGAATCCGTGAAGCGTTTAGCGTACACGAGCGTCACGCATAATTGCTTCGAGCAACGGGATAAACGAGCAACCAAGCCCTCGCTTTTTATCATGGCAATTAATATCACTTCACATCCCGGCCAAGTCGCGACCACGGCGTATAAATTCGACGCTCGAATAATTTCGTACATAATTCAACCCTTTCGGTCATAACTCAAGCCAGGTCGAGTTGCCTCGTGGTGACGATGCAAAGGGGTACGAACATTCCTAGATACCGCCTTAACCCCTTGCACTATTTCCACGAGTCTAACTTAAGCTATGATTTTACTCGAATATAGGGAGTTGAAGAGTTCAACTTTCGGAGTTCAAGAACAATTGTAATTTGCATAGTCAACGATTGTATAATACCACAGTGACATTTCTACTTTCTTTGTCTGCTTTAATATTGTTCTGATTAGTTAGTTGACGCACAATTGACGCACCTGACAAATAAATGATAGGGTAAGGGATGCACGAAAGAATTCTCACGAGGAAAGGATCAAATGAACCTTTTCTTAATATTACTATATCTTGATATTTTATATAGATGACAGTATATCCATACGTTTAGCAGCAGAATTTACCAACAGAAAAATGTTTCAACAAGATTATTTGTAAAGTAATCTACTACTTATCTACTCTACTCTCGTATCTACTTTATCTATTGAAAATTGATTAGACAACTAAGGTAACTTGTCACACAAAATTATAAATGAAGTTACTATTGAGTTTAGAGCATCACAAATATACAATTATTCAATACTTCAGAATGTTTCACTTCATTATTTTGCAAATGTCATCGAAACGAATTGATTTATGCTTACGTTAGCACGAAATGTGACGTGATTTCTTAATGAGGTTAGACTTGTTTCGGAGAAGATTGTAACAAAGTTTACTCGTTCCGAGGTACGTATTTCCTTTTTGTTTTTTTAGCAAAACTTTTCTCGGTAACAAGCAGGGAAAGCATGTTTATTCTTGACTTTTCTTGCATCGGGTAATTACGGAACATGTTACATGTTTCCTTATTTTCTTAAAGGAAGTTGTTGAACAGTCTTTCTCTGTATATTAGGTATTCTTGTATTTTATCACGGTATTTAATAATGTTTCGATGCAAATATATTCGATATATGAACATTTGTACATTATACGTAAATTATTATATATTACTATATTTTACATGTATTGTTGCCACATATATTATTTTTATACATACGTGCATCATACATATATTTTGAATTTAAAATCTTTAACAATGAAACAGATAAAAATGTTCATTCCATTTGTGCAACTATTAATTCTATCATTTAATTGTAAGAGTATAGTGGAATTAATTTCAACAGTTTACGTTGAATTTTTGTTTTAATGTTGAACTATTCTTCAGACTTTGTTCAAAATATATTAAACTAGAATGACATACATATTAATAACCCATGATTTACAAATGTTCACAACTGACACATCTATGTTACATCAAGCATACTATGAATACTGGTAACATATTTTCAATATTACCATTTAGTTTACCGTTTTCATTAAATGTTCATCTACATTAACCTCTGTCCAACATACAACTAACCGATTGCAATTTATTTCCTGAATTAAATATTTCTTTCTTCGCCGAAATAAATAACGTTCCGAATACAAGTATAAAAAAAAAATTTCAACCGACGATTCAATAAACCAAAATTGTGTTTCGTATCTCAAAAGATAAACCGTATAATTAAATATACATAGTACATAAAAGAGACTCCGAGAATATGGTTACTGAACATTTTCCATTATTTCTGTCGTGGAAGAGCTCTGGTTCCATTTATTGCGAGCAAACAAACACGCAACTGGCTCGACATTCCTTTCATTTATAATGCACACGGTTCTGTACACGTGTGCAGAATCGAGCGAACGTCAAATCGAACCGCTATCAGGCTCGCTGTTTACTCGTCGCTCGTTTCCGCCGGACGTCAGGTGGAGGCGAAGGTTTTCTCTTACGAAGCAGAAAACTCGGTCACGCGCGACCCACTCATTCAAGATTATTTCGAACGTGCCTAAACTTATTTCATACATCATGAACAACCTTTGATCCGCGTCTTTTGTTCGCGCGCGAAAGAATAACTGCGTTGGTGTCTCTATATTTTGCGTCTAATCATGGTTGCATTTGAACGGTGTCAGATATTTTTGTTTCTTGGAGTGGTGTGTGGGAATTTTGGATTTTAGGATTTTGGGAATTGGGAATTGGGAAAGAGAAATTATGGGATTTTGAGAAATTGGGCTGTGGGAAAGATAGAAATTATGGAGTTTTGGGAATTGGGATGTTTAGGAATTTGGGAATTTCAGAATTTGGGACATTGCGAATTTGGAACTTTGGGAATTTGAGACGTCCGAAATTCGGCACGTTTGGAATTTGGGACGTTGGAAATTTGGGGTATTAAGAATTTGGGAATTTGATAAGTTGGGATGTTGGAAATTTGGGGCGTTCGGAATTTGGGACGTAGGAAATTTTGGGCGTTGGGAATTTGGGAATTTGAGAATTTAGGACATTGCGAATTTGGAACTTTGGGAATTTGAGACGTCGGAAATTCGGGACGTTTGGAATTTGGGACATAGGAAATTTGGGGTATTAGGAATTTGGGAATTTGAGAAGTTGGGATGTTGGGAATTTAAGACGTCCGAAATTAGGGATGTTTGGAATTTGGGACGTAGGAAATTTCGGGCGTTGGAAATTTGGGAATTTGAGAATTTGGGACATTGCGAATTTGGAACTTTGGGAATTTGAGACGTCCGAAATTCGGGACGTTTGGAATTTGGAACATTGGAAATTTGGGATATTAAGAATTTGGGAATTTGAGAAGTTGGGACGTTGGGAATTTGAGACGTCAGAAATTCGGGGCGTTCGGAATTTGGGGCGTTGGGAATTTGGGAAATTGAGAATTTGGGACGTTGAGAATTTGGGGCGTTGGGAATTTAAGACGTCCGAAATTCGGGATGTTTGGAATTTGGGAATTTAGGAATTTGGGACGTTGGAAATTCGGGATGTTTGGAATTTGGGAGTTTAGGAATTTGGGACGTTGGAAATTTGGGGCGTTGGGAATTTGGGAATTTGAGAATTTGGGATGTTGGGAATTTGTGACGTCCGACATTCGGGACGTTTGGAATTTGGGATGTTGGACATTCGGGGCGTTGGATATTCGGAGCGTTGAGAATTTGGGAATTTAGTAATTTGGGATGTTGGAAATTCGGGGCGTTGGGTATTTGGGACGTTGGGTATTTGGGACATTAGGTACTTGGTACATTGGGTATTTCAAATGTTGGGTACTTGGGTCGTTGAGAATTTAAGACATTGGATACTTGGGATGTTGGGTATTTGGAACGTTGAGTACCACAGCTGTTGGGTACTTGGGCCATGAATAATTTGGGACATTGGGAATATATGGAAGTTTGAGAATTTCTGATGTTGGGAATTTGGACCGATGGCATTTCAGAACACAGCAATTTGGAACATCGCTATCTTGAAATATAGAAAATCCTCAAATCTGTGGCTTCGAACCTCCATAATTTCAAAACAGAATTTCAAGATTTCAAACTATTAAGTCATTAAAACCTAAAAATTGTAGAAGTTACGTACAATAGTGTATGTGATCTAAAGGTTTAGAGTCTTCAAGATTACATATCGTAGAAATTTCAAAATAATGCAGTTTCAATACATAGAAACTTCGAATCTTTCTTCATCTTGAAACTTAAAATATGAGGCCTGTCAAGTCCAATATAAAATTTCTACAAATACACCTTAGCTTGATGCTAAACACTTACCTTAACTAAAAACAGTCCTATTAAACAATAACTCTAACTAAGCGTTCATTAATCTTCATTGATATTCGTTATCCATCGAAACTTGATTACGAGAATATCAAGAACTCGTGACAAAACACAGCGAACGACCAAGGTGATTAAAAAAATAAGTGATAAGGGAACCATGATAACGATGAGTCACGAGTACACAGGAGTTTTGAGAATCGCAAATAACTAGCGAGGCTGTCGGTGAAGCTTCGATAATGCATCGATTTTCTGTCTTCGTGAAGCACTGTTACAAATGGATGTACGTGAGAACTACCCTGGCTGACTCATTCGAAGTTACGTGTAAAGCACGGGTGAAGAATTGATTTTTAGAATCTACTTGTTGCTCGTTCCTGTTCGCTGTATAGACTCGAAACACAGTGTACAACAAAAAGGAGTACTAAAAAAAATGATTATTAACGAGGAAATATTTTTTATGAACAATACTTTTATCGAGCAAGCAAATTTAATTCTTTACTTCAAAAATTTCGTCGAAAATTTGTAAATAATTTATAAATAACAAGAACTGCATTTTCTGTCAATATCTCAAATCATATTCTAAATCGAAGACGGTATTTAAAAAATATTTGCTTTTGTTGAAAGTAAAAAATATTTGTAGAAGTTTACATCGTACTATCAAAAGGTTCAAAATTAGTTCGCGTACCCAACAAATTTTTCAGATTCAATTCCCTTAAACAGCCGCAAAAGTTATCCACAACAGAGTAATCAAACCTACTACCGCAGCCACCCTTACACCATTGGCGTCGATATTCGTTCAAAACCTCCCCGAATCCAGCCAGCCCCAATTACAAACTTTCACCGACAAACCCAACTGCTGGTGAAAAAAAACCGATGAAACTGAAAGCGCACCCTCTGCGAGGCGGTAAAAAATTCAGGAATCCGTTGGAAGGAGGGTTGTTTCGAGCGGGTCGGCGAACTTTTTCGCGAGCCTTGACGACAAGCTGTCCCGAAGGCGGCTGATTTACAGCGCTGCCAGAGAAATGAATCACATTATCGGCCGGTCGGCTGCCGTGACGATAGCGTAGTCGTCGCGAGGGAACAGGGGACGGAGAAAAAGGCGATAAAGCCGCGGCGACAGGCAGTCTAGCGCGATACGAAGCGAACGTGCACACGAAGGAACGCGCGTAACCGAGTTACGTTACACCTGTGCTCTCGCTCGCCCCGCTCTCGAAACACGTTCCGCTTCCTTCGAGCTTTCTCGGCTCTTGGAACGCACGGAATATATGGACGTAGGATGTACGACGCCATTTTGCGAGGGCTCTTGAAAGATATGGTTTTTAGGAATTTAGAAAATTAGGTACTTGGAAGATGGGATTTGGGTTTGTACTTGATGCAGCCATTTTGTGACACTCGAAAGATATGTTGGTTTTAGGGCAATTGGTAAGTTAGGTGTTTGGAAGGTGGAGGAATTTGGGTTTCGGGGATTTGGGGTTGGAGATTTGGGAATTTGGGGAATTAGAATGTGGGGAATTGAGAATTTGTGGAACTGTGATATGGAGAATTGGGAATTTGGGGTTTAGAGAATTTGGGATGTGGAGTTTTGGGAATTTGAGGAATTTGGAGAATTGGGAATTTGGGGATTTAGGAATATGGGGAATTGAGAATTTGAGGAACTGTGAATTGGGGAATTGGGAATTTGGGGTTTAGAGAATTTGGGTTTTGGAGATTTGGGAATTTGAGGAATTAGAATATGGGGAATTGAGAATTTGTGGAACTGTGAATTGGGGAATTGGGAATTTGGGAAGTGGAGTTTTGGGAATTTGAGGAATTTGGAGAATTCGAAATTTGGGGATTTAAGAATATGGAGAATTGTGAATTTGTGGAACTGCGGATTGGAGAATTGGAAATTCGGATTTTAGAGAATTTGGGTTTTGGAGATTTGGGAATTTGAGGAATTTGGAATTTGGGAGTTGAGAATTTAGGAAGTTAGAAATTGGTAAAATTAGAAATTTGGAAACTTCAAAAATGGAGAGATTGGAATATGGGGAATTAGGTGTTTGCAATTTGGGGAATCTGAGATTTAGGGAATTGGCAATTTGGAAAATTGTGAATTTGGGGAATTAAAAGTTTATAAACCTGATGAATTAGAAATTTGAGGGTTGATAATTTGAAAAGGTAGAAACTAGTCGAATTAGAAATTTGAAGTATGGAAATTTGGGGGCTTGAGAAATTAGGAGATTGGAATTTGGAAAATTAGCAGTATGGAATTTGGGGAATTAGAGATTTATTAAATTGACAATTTGGGAAATTGGGAATTTGGGGAATTAAAAATTTATAAACCTGGTGAATTAGAAATTTGAGGGTTGATAATTTCAAAAGGTAGAAACTAGTCGAATTAGAAATTTGAAGTATGGAAATTTGGGGGCTTGAGAAATTAGGAGATTGGAATTTGGAAAATTAGCAGTATGGAATTTGGGGAATTAGAGATTTATTAAATTGACAATTTGGGAAATTGGGAATTTGGAGAATTAACAATTTATAAACCTGGTAAATTAGAAATTTGAGGGTTGATAATTTGAAAAGGCAGAAATTGGTATAATTAGAAATTTTAAGTATAGACATTTGGAAGTTTGAGAAATTAGACTGGAATTTGGGAAATTAGCAGTATGGAATTTGGGGAATTAGAGATTTATTAAATTGACAATTTGGGAAATTGGGAATTTGAAGAATTAACAATTTATAAAAGTGGTAAATTAGAAATTTGAGAGTTGAGAATTTGAAAAGTTAGAAACAGCTACAATTAGAAATTTGCAATATAGAAATTGGAAATGTGGAGGAAATTTCTATATACCCCTCTGAAAACCATTACAAACATTTTCATTTTCCTCTCACAACCCCAAAAACAACCAAAATAACAATCACCGAGACCAAAACCATCAATTCCGTATTTTTTCCTCAATCTATTACCACATCAAATTGAATCCAATACACATCACAAAACATTGCTGCATAATCCACCGGCAAATAATTGACTGCACACCCTCGTGATCCCCCATAAACACACATATCGCGGTCTCTCGGGTCGATTTAACCCCGCTCTTCGGTCTCGTTTCACGCATACCCTTTCCAGCGACGAAAAAGCAACGACAACTGCAAATGCGAACGAATTGCCGAACAAAAAGCGTGAATCTCCCACGCAAATCAACGAGGCGTCGTTAGCTCCGATCGTGAACAATGAACGCGTATACGGGGCTCCTCCATTCTTAAATTCCGACTCGTCGAGCCGGCCTCATTTTCCGCGTGGCTCGTCGCCTCAATTCGCGAACGCGCCTCCGCTTAATATCCGCGGACAATGGCACGCGCGCGTCCATAATTCACGGGCCAGAGGGTCGCCGATAAAGGGCTAACCGAGCCCGCTAACGCCTGACACGCGTCCCTTTTGTGCCCGTATCGCCCATTGTTTCTTTCGTGGCCAAGAAAGCCGCGAACAGACCGGATCCGCTTCATTTCGCCGCGATTTCCGCGCGACACCGTGCCGCGTGTCGCGTTCAATGGGCCCTCGATTTAATTTCTACCGCTGGACGATTACGCTCCGGATTACGCGTTATTGCGCTTCTCCATTTACATCGGACCATTATATCGCCGTTTGAAACGTACGTCGTTATTAAATAATCGAGGTGATCGAGGCTGGGGAGTTTAGTGTAACTTTAGGCATGGATGATTTTGGATGGGAGACTTTTGGGCAAGATTTGAGTGATGTGGAGAGACATTTTGTGGAGGTATGGTTAGGTTAGGTTATGTGATTAACATTTAGGGAATGAAGCTCTAGGGATTGAAGAGTTTGGATGGGAGTCTTTTGGGGAAGATTTGAATGACATGGAAAGAAATGTTATAGAGTTGGGATAAGGTTAGATTAGGTTAAGTGATGGACATTTAGCGATTGAAACTCTAGGGATTTAAGATTTTGGATGAGAATGTTTTGTAAAAAGTTTGAACGACATGGACAGAAATGTTGTGGACTTAGCATGAGGTTAGGTCGGATTAAGAGTTGAACATTTGGGGAATGAACCTTCAGGGATTGAAGATTTTGGATGGCATCTTTTGTGAAAGATTTGAATGACATGGAAAGAAATGTTATAGAGTTGGGATGAGGTTAGGTTAGGTTAAGAGTTGACATTTGGGGAATTAAACTCCAGGGATAACAAGTTTTGGATGGCAATCTTTTGGGGAAGATTTAAATGATGTGAAGAGAAATGTGTGAATAGAGTTGAATTAAGGTTACGTTAAGAATTGGTCATCTGAGGAAACTCCAGGGATTGGAGAATTTAGGATTTGGACATTTCTGTACGTAGTAGAGACATTTGGAGAAATGGCGATTTAGATAACTGACTTGGGAATTGGGTATTTAGGGAATTCAGTACAACTTAGATGTGTAATGAATTGGGTACTTAGGGAATTAGGTATCTAGAGAATTGGGTATTCAGGAAATTGGGTGTCTTGGGAATTAGATATATTGGGAATTAGTTGCGGAATTAAGACATTGAGGATTTGGACAATTGTGATTTTGTGGCTTTGAAAATTTGAGCACCTGAAAATTTATACAATTGAGAGTTTAGAGAACTGGAAATTGTCACAGTGAAACTAGAGTCAGAAATTATAAAACCGAGAAGTACTTTCACATTTGGAACTGTGGAATTTAAATGATGTGTACAGGTTCACTTTATAGAATTACACATATGAAAATCTTTTGATTCAATTGCTTCCACGCACTTCATTTGTGTTACACTCCTATGTACCGATATCAATTATAAATACAAAAGTACCCACTTAAGCAACAATACCAGATACGGACGTTTAAGTGTGCCGACTTTCCTCCGAAAGAGTTCGAGAGAATATCGAGCCAATATCTAGCACCGCTCTCAAGCGAGCAGGCACTTAAGCGAGGAAAAGTGCGTGCACTCAACCGTGCACTTAATTCGTTCGCAATTTCTCATAACAGTCGAACGATCCGCGTTCCCTCCGCAACTAAAATCTGCCATTATCCCGAAAACCGAGCGTCAGTTAACAGGAATATCAGGTATCCATACAGCATCGAACGATCGAATAAATTCGCGATACCTGGGGCTCGAGTAAACGCGGATCGGCCGAGTGATAAAAGTGGGTGGAAGGTATATCGGCGAAGCTGAGTGGGAGGCATCGAATGACGAGGAGGATGACGAGCAGAAACGAGAAGAGAGAAGGGTCCACGAGGCGGGTTAAACCAAGTGCACATGTCGCCAAAGCGCGCGTGTCACCGGCTATCCACGTATATCTGCCGTGCATCCATATGCAGATCCCCATTGATATGACAACATTTACATACTGCATATTCGCTCTGGGCCATATACTCGCTCGCCAATTCCCCATTGTTGGCTTTCGGCCACCAGTGCGTTTGATTGACATTATTGGTCGCGCCGCTGACACCAGATTACATTTCTATTTGCATACATTCGCGGACCAGTTTGATCCTGCCCGGTCTCCTCCCTCGCTTTCTGCGTCGTTCACCCTGGCCTCCTGTTTTTTACAACTTCTACACCCTCGTTGCGAGTGGAGACGATTTTCGGCTTGCACCTCGGTCATCATCGTCCAAATCGCAACATCAATTTTAATCGGAATTAAAACGAGAGATAAATGGTAGGTAGGAAGATGAAGACACAGGGACACGTCTGAAGGATATTCTAGGTTTCATTTGGTAATTTGTGGGACAGAATGCTTTTAGGTCAGATTAGGTTAACTTTAAAACGAGGAACAGGTGACAGGAAGCTGAAGACACAGGCACATGTCTGGAGAGTATTCAAGGTTTGGTCATTTCTAGGACAGAATGCTTTTGGGTCAGATTAGGTTAAGTTACAAATCGCTATGTTAGCTTTCATTCGATAAATTGACGTATTTAAAGATTTATTTCAAAGAGACTTCAGGTCCTCCTTAGGTCTTCATGGACTTCTTCAAGAATAGTTACATATTTGTGGTTTAAATTTAGTTTCAAATCCATCAACCAAAGATCACATATGTGATCTTAAGGTTCCTCCAGAATTTATTGATATATTATATTTACTTATATTTGTTATTATATTTACTTACACCAAAAATTTGAATCACAGTTTCCTCTAAGCTAAAGAATGTCATCCTTGACAAAGTTCAGCTATGTAATTATAAACTGTCAAGATTTATAAAAATGATCATGAATCTGCGCAAAGTGACAACATTGGAATTGATTTAATCGCCGTTCAATTCATCCACATCGTGGTGCACGAGTTTGTAATAAGATTACGCATTGCAAAGTACCTCCATTCCCCGACGATAAATCAGCCCTTACCTGTTCTCGTCGATCACGATCTACATCAGCAGGTAGACGATGGCAATTTGTTCTTATTAACGCGTCGTGATGTATCGTGTTTCCTCGCGGACCGATCAGCTTCTAATCTACGATCCAAGCACGCAACAACGTCTTACGGCCACCATGAGACCCGGACAGGGTGTCGAGTTGGACAGACGGCCACCAGGGGTTGATTGGTTTGCGGTCGCATCCCTTAGTAATGAGGTCCGCAGATGGCACGTCTCAGGAAACCCATTAGGCCGATTCTAAACACCGGAACTACTGCGCGCTGATCGATACAGATTAAAGGGATCGACTAGTCTCTGGAGATCGTCTCAGATTATCCAAATAAATGATCGATGATTCTTCGATATTTTGGGCGATGCACGACATCTATGATAATATTTGCGAACATGAATATTCATTTCCATTCGGAACCGGACGTTTGGTGTTGAATCACATCTTTAGATTGATGTTAGATTTCTAGCTAGATCTAACTCTTTTAGGCTAAAGATAATGATCTTAAGATGTCTTCGTTAGTTGCTAAAATTCTTTCTATATAAATTTATTTCTTCTGCTACTTGTTATTGGTAAACATTAATTTCTTGAAAATTGAGATGTGACGCTTGCTGATACGTGGAATGATGGTTTGTTATTCTTATTAATTGCACTTTTATGATACTTTTGCATCAGTAACTTTGTTGTAGATGTTATATCTTTATTCTTAGGTGTAATACTCAAATCTTTTTACTAAACTTTTGTTAGCTGTTTATGACAATTTTAGATACTTATTTTTAACTGTTCTCTCAGCCATTTTTAGAAGTTCATTTCAATACTGCTGGACCATTTCTATGTTATGTTTGTTCTTTTACATTTTTCATAGGAAAAGATTACTTATAAACAAATTTTTAATCCCAAAAAAGAAGGATTTAAAAAATGTAATTTCTAAAGTCCAAACAAATGAATGAAAGTTGGACTATCAGACAAATGTCGCAAAATGGTGTAACTAAGATATGTAATATTAGACGTGATGCTTGAATTATCTGTAGATTTACTGTGAGAATTAGATGGCACATTGATATTTCCAGATTTCGAGATAAGCAGAACAAAGTACTAAGTATTAACGCAACACTATATTGAGTCTTCGATAAAATATTAGAAAATTACGTCAATCGTTTCGGAATTTTATCAGCAAATATTACGCAAAGCTTCTGTAATATCGATTAAATAAATTCAAGTTATAATACTTTCAGAACGGCTTAAATGCTTCTCCTATGGAAATTTTCAATTTATCACGAAACGTTTTTCATTTCTATACAAAACTAGATTCTGGTATATTTGAAGGACTATCACATTTGTTTTCAATAAATTTTAAATTCGATATCAAATTTTATCCTGAATCGTTCATTTTCCGTGGCGATTAAATTTTATGTTGCTGCTTTCTACTGCCATGTTACGTTGTATTATAAATTAATTAATTTGGTGGTAACGGGGATTGGAGGGAGGGTAAATAGAGAGAACAAACCGCTCTCGAAGAAGAATCACCCGAACGTGTCCATATACTTTCGGCGTGTTCACATTTATTCAATAAAATAAAAAAAATCAAGTACAATAATGGTACGGCGACACATAATGACACCGCCGCAATCGACGTTGCATAACGTTACGATATATCGATAACTATATAAAAGTGAAAAAATCTGTACAATGAAAGACATGCGGGTAGCGAAGAGATGCCCCCGTCCCTTTGCGAACTCCCAATGGTCGACGCTATGCCTTACGAAGAGCATCGGTTTATCTAATCCGTACGTAAATTCCAAATCGACAAATCTCGCGACGAGAAGAACGAAGAAACAAAGATGAGAGGCGTCGCGACGTCTTCAAGGCGACGCGTCGACCGGCGGTCGGGCAGTGGACGCGAGAACAATTCGTAAAAAGTAATCGACCATGGGGAGTGATAATAATTACAGAATGTTAAGATTACAGAATAATAATAATAATAATAATATTAATAATAATATTAATAATAATAATATTCCAGATAATAATTCAATCATATAATAGATAATAGATAATAATAATAGATAATAATAATACACGTTCGCGTAGCACTTAAAAATCGTACAATCAATAAAATTAATAACATAAAAAAAAATTGTCATAAACTAAAATCAAAAAAGTAATCAATAACGTATGGTCTGTAGTGACTTAAATAACACAGCATCGTATGATCGGAGCCCCGAGTCGCCGTCTCTCGCCCGTTCGATTCCCGAAGGCTCCCGGAATTGATTCTATGAATCTTCCGGAGCGATAAAAAAGTTCGAGAAACGAACGATCAACGGGACAGAAATCACGGAGCGCCGTACGTTCATTTGAAAGAAAGAAAGAAATGAAGGAAAGAAGGTGAAGAAGCGAGAAAAACGAAGTCGTAAGAAAAGAACACGTTTTTCATTTTGGAAAAGTCGATCGAGAAAGTAGTTCAAGCGGAAAAATGGAAGGAAAACGAACGAGAGGCAATGAAATAGCGTCGTAGAGCAAAGAAATAAAAAAAAAAAATAAGGAAAAAACAAAATAAATTAACGGTACCGCTCTTTTTTCTCGCTTACATGTGATCTAAATGGGGCCTGTTACATAACACGAATACACGCTCGTAAATAACATATCACGTGACCGCCGTACATCTTCCGTTCAATCACTCGCATCGGGACAGTCGTCAAGCGAAAAAACGCAAAACTGTAAAAAAGGAAAGAGAGAAAGAAGTCTACTTGCTTCTTATTATTCGTTTTCTTTATCGTTTCTTCTTCCTACACACGTACGGAGTACAGAGTACAAGTGGGGAGGATAGATTAATTAAAAAAAAAAGAAAAAAAAAAATACAAAAAGGAAATAATCGTTTCAAGCACCTCAAGCGTTCTGCAACGGCTCGCATCGTTTTTCCCTCTCCTCGTTTATTTGGTCGCTTCTTTGGATTGGTCAGCTGGACGAAATTTCGTTTCAAAATATATATATGTATCTCTTTTTCCGCGTCTCGCAATAAACGGTTTCTTCTCTCTCTTTTTGTTTTCTCTCTTGTTCGCGCAAACATTCTACTACATATACGCCTCTATAAGCATATACACAATATGTATACATATCCACGTGTGTATATATATATATTTTTCTCTGTGTATCTTTCGTTCGCTGTTTTCGTTCCTTTCGTTCACTATTTTTTTTCCCTCGTTCCTTTTTTTTCACCCCATCGCGCGGAAACTCGAAAAAGGAACCCGAACGTGTCCGCGACGCTATTGCGGAAAAAAAGATGGAAGGAAAAAAAAAGTAGCAAAGGTGAACAAGTTTTCTCCGAGTCCAGACTCTATCACAAGGTTGCTGCGAGCTTTACAAACGGCTTGAGGAGACGCCGCACGCCTCTCCTTTGTGTCTCCTCTCTTCTTCGTTCGTTTTCTTTTTTCGTTTCGTTTCGCGGGATTTCACTAAACAACGCGTTTACCACATGCTCGTTCTCGGCCTCTTTCATTCTCTCATGCATCATCTTTCACGCGTTCACGTATGAATCCCAACAATCCATCGCACGATCGCCATCTTTCATTTCTTTCTCACACCGTTACGAACAGATCGCGGCGGTCTATATATGGTCCACGGGACATTTGGCTACAGGTAACGTCAAACATATTTCTTTTTTTTTTGTTGTTTTCTTTTTCTGTGTAATTGGGGATGTACGGTCTGGTGCAACCTAGGCTTTTTATAGGTTACGTCAGAGGATCAAGGTGATATTTACAAAGATGGGAGCGTCTATGTTTGGTACTTCCAAAATTATATTTGCTGATGGAACATGCAAGATCAGTTTGAAACTTGGAAATGCATTTGATAATTTTGAATTTTTTAAATTGAAGAAGTCATCTTTGAATTTGTCATTTGAGACATTTCTAAATTAAACAACTTCCAAATTTCTAAGTTGTCTAGCTTTTACATTTTGAAGTTGTTCAGCTTCTAAATTTTGAAGCTGTCTAAATCTCTAAGTTATACAGGTTCTAAATTTTGGAGCTGTCTAAGTTTCTGAGTTGTCCAGCTTCTAAATTTTGAAGCTGCCTAAGTTTCTGAGTTATCCAACTTCTAAATTTTGAAGCTGTCTAAGTTTCTGAGTTGTCCAGCTTCTAAATTTTGAAGCTGTCCAAGTTTCTAAGTTGTCCAGCTTCTGAATTTTTAGGCTGTCTAAGTTTCTAAGTTGTCCAGCTTCTGAATTTTGAAGCTGCCTAAGTTTCTGAGTTATCCAGCTTCTAAATTTTGAAGCTGTCTAAGTTTCTGAGTTGTCCAGCTCCTAAATTTTGAAGCTGTCTACGCTTCCAAATTGTTCAGCTTCTAAATTTCGAAGCTGTCTAAGTTTCTCAGTTGTCCAGCTTCTGAATTTTTAGGCTGTCTAAGTTTCTAAGTTGTTCAGCTTCTAAATTTCGAAGCTGTCCAAGTTTCTAAGTTGTCCAGCTTCTGAATTTTTAGGCTGTCTAAGTTTCTAAGTTGTCCAGTTTCTAAATTTTGAAGCTGTCTAAGTTTCTAAGTTGTCCAATTTCTAAATTTTGAAGCTGCCTAAGTTTCTGAGTTATGCAGCTTCTAAATTTTGAAGCTAAGTTTCTGAATTGTCCAACTACATTTGGAAGTTGTCCTCCCACATTTCTAAGTTGTCAACTCCAAAATTTCTGAACTGTTCAACTTCCAAGTTTCTAAATTTCCAAGTATATTTGCGAATTAATTAGAAATGAAGCGAAGTGCATCTAGTGAATGTGAAAAGGTGATAAGTAAAATCGGATGAAATCCTAACCTAGAACGTCCAATCTCCATAAAGAAAGAAATGGACACCTAACCGCGAAATGTCCATTCCTTCCTGAGTTCCTCCATTTTGAAGCCTAAATTACACGCGACCGTACAAATATTGCCTTACTTTTAAGCGGAGCACACATTCAACGATTACACGTGGTCGAACATAGCGAACGGTTCCCTCTCGATCGTGACTTGTCGAGAAAAGAGTAATCTTGGATGTTCAAACAGAATCAGCCATCAATTCAATTCTTGTCTCGTTTATTTCGAACACAATCTTACACACATATAATAAATAAAGAAATGTTTAGTCTCATGTATAATCTTCTTTGTTGCAAACGATAACGGAAATAAGTATATGGTGGAAGCTGAGCGAGTCACTTCGAGAGATGCCATCGATTAAAAGCGGAAATCGCGAAACTCGGAGGGGTCTTAGGGGGGGGGGATAATGTCGATAAATGGCAAACGTGCTCCGTTTCTGACGACTATAAAAAAGGAATTCTCGTGGCTATTGCCGTGATTGGCACTTGAATGCACACAGTATGGACAAGAACGACGGAAAATGTCGCAGTTCCTTAACGCTATTTTACACTCGCGACTTGTAAATACGGATTCGCGAAAGAAACGCGCGACGCTCGGTTAATTCTCTTTCGTTCTTTCTCTTTTTCGCTTTTCTTCTCTCGATACATGGCAAAAAACATAGGACAGTCTGAGCAAATGAAACTTCTCCTCGCTTTCGTTATGCTTTTTTTTCTCCTTTTTACCCTCTCGCTCGGTCTCGCGCGCGCGCGCGATCGATACAATTAATTTTACAAATTCGGCAACATTTATGTTCTGTTTATGTGTGTGTGTAGTACAAGTGTAAATGTGTCGTTCACATACAATTCTCTTTCTCTCTTCGTTAAATACGTTCGTAGATACACATTCTCGTGTGCATATCTAAACCGAGGCTTGGTTTTATACTTTTATATGAAACAATCTGCAACGTGGAAGTTGGTCTTGAACCTCGGTTTAAATATTGGAAAATTCGAGTTTATCGTCTAAGGTTAATTTCATTTGGTCAACGCGTTTACCGCCATTATGGAAGTCGCCATACTTATAATATTATTAGAGATAACATAATTTTGTACGACCAAATCGATCCATTTAAAATAAGTTTCATAGACTTTAGTGATCAAAACTGCTCTCATTAATCAATCAAGTATAATTCATGTGAATGAATTAAGTGAGTAGCATATGGCAGTAAATGTGTTGACTGGAAAAATATCATACGAGGGAGGAACAAAATACAGGGATGAAGTCGAACGCGTCGCGTTGCTCGAGGTCAAAGTTCAAAAATCGAAATTCCCCTTGGAGAACGAAGGAAAATTAATTTGAAAAATGTATTTCGCTTCGGGAGAATATTATCAACAAACGAATCGATGGGTATATTAATGATGAACCACGCAAGGGTAAATAAAAAATAGAAAAATCTCAATGGTTGGTCTGACAGTAAAGATTAGTCGAGCATGTTAATGTAACTAGGACCTAGTGGTTTCAAATGGGTTGGGAGATTTTCAATATTTTGGGGGATTTATCTAGTGACTTTTGGAAAATTGGGAATTTAGGAATTTGGGGATTTGAGAAATTGGGGGATTGGGAATTGGGGGATTTGTCTAGTGACTTTTGGAAATTTGGGGATTTGAGAAATTGGGGAATTGGGAAATTGGAAAAATGGGGAATTGGGGGATTTGTCTAGTGACTTTTGGAAATTTGGGGATTTGAGAAATTGGAAAAATGGGGAATTGGGGGATTTGTCTAGTGACTTTTGGAAATTTGGAAATTTACGAATTTGGGGATTTAAGAAATTGGGGAATTGGGGGATTTGTCTAGTGACTTTTGGAAATTTGGGAATTTAGGAATTTGGGGATTTGAGAAATTAGGGAATTGGGAAATTGGAAAAATTGGGAATTGGGGGATTTGTCTAGTGACTTTTGGAAATTTGGGGATTTGAGAAATTGGGGAATTGGGAAATTGGAAAAATTGGGAATTGGTGGATTTGTCTAGTGACTTTTGGAAATTCGGGAATTTAGGAATTTGGGGATTTGAGAAATTGGGGAAATTGGGAATTGGGGAAATAGAGAATTGGGGAAATTAGGAATTGGGGAAATTGAGAATTCGGAAATTTGAGAATTTGGTAAATTGAGAATTTGGAAATGTGAGAATTTGGAAATTTGAGAATTTGGGAATTTGAGAATTTGGAAATTTGAGAATTTGGAAAATTGAGAATTTGGAAATTTGGGAGATTGAATGTATGAAAATTTGGAAACCTCAAAATTCAGAAATTTTGAAATCTGAAAATTAGGAGCTTGTTAAGGTTCCAGCCCCACCCTAGTCCTAGTTACACCAATGGTCGATCACCTCTTTCCAGTTCTCAGCCTCGCTAGCTACACGGATTACGACGGGGCAACGCGCAATTAATAATAATGAGTGATCGATAACGATAGGCTCGGTTCCGATTAATGGAGTGCGGAACGCAAACTCGATAATCAATCTTCTCGCAACTCAACCTCGCGCATCGTTTGCGGATCGTTCCACAAGGACGCTCCGCTTTTTTTTCGACGTTGAACAGTGATTTCCTTTCCCTCTATAGTCACTTTTAAGTCGACTGCGAGCATCAATGACTTCTGTTTCTCGATTCGAGCAAAAAGAGCAACTAAAACTAAACCGATTCGAAGAAACAGCGATCATCGATCACGCCATCGGGAGATCATTCGAAAGATTTCAATGTACAATGAACATTCAACGATTACGAGCTAACGCGTACGCAACAAAGCGAAAAGAAATATCGAATGGAGGGGCTGGGGATCGAAACGAAACGAGACACCAACAAAAAGAAACAAACGAGAGGTCGAAAGACGCTCGATTCCGATGCGACAAATCGAACGCGATACCTTTTCTCCAAAAAGGTCGGGGGTCTTTCTCTCTCTTATTCACTGGGCTAAAAGGGGCCGGGGGATATAAAAGGGGGAACGGTACATTATAATATTCATACGATTATTCGTTACAATAATCAGATATTTCATTAATAATTACGAGATCACAGAGACGCTTTGACGCGCGGGGATCTCGGGTGGGCGGGCTGCTTTTGTTCTTTACTACTTCGCTGTTTCAATCACTCAATCTGATATCTTTGGATTTTATTTCATCAGCTAAAATTACTGCATTCCTATTTTCTTTTTGGGTAATTAACCTGTTAACTTTTCTAAACTTGTACGGTTAACTGTCGTACACATGATTGTATGTATATCAGTCACATACACACATGAGTCTCTTTTTTGAAAAGAAATATACTGACACCACAATACGTGCTATGTCACGTATATCTGAATTTTTATAGATTGAATAGTCCATCAGAAATTACACTAATATTTTTGAACAAGAACGTATATATTGGATATTAAAGATCAATTGAAATTTTGATCCGTTAACAGGTTAATTAAAGTGGGTGTTGAATGTCGATTGAAGTCGACGACGATACAAAAATGATTGAAGGTTCGAAAAGAAATTTGCAAGACACAGCCTGCCCCCCACGATCCACATAGTCACAGTTACAGCTTATGTCCCAGCTTCGGCTATTTCGCCGATCTTCGTCAATCTCAAAGGAAAAAGATCATCGTCTCCGTAATGGGAAACATCTCCGTTTTTCCATTTCACTCGCTTTCGCGTTTTCTATCATTTTTTTTTTTTATCCACTTTTTCACTTAACTCGCTCCGGGCTCGCCCTTTCGAGATACACGACTACCATTATACTTTTTTTATTTTTCTTTATATCGCACGGTACGCCTCGAAATAATATTTCGATAATAATAATATATATATCCAAATATACCATTTAAAATATATATATATTTATATATATAAGTGTTTTCCATTATAATATATATATACTTTTTATTCATATTTATTCGTATAATTAATACGTTCTCAATATGGCTGACTACTAACGCTACGTAAAAATGCTCCTACTGGGTTTCTTTTATTTTTTTTATCGTTTCTCTAAAGCGTGGTCGAAGATCAACCGAATAAAAACAAGAAAAGACGAGACGGAGGGGAAGAAACCGGTACGTAATAATAAAACGACAGGAAAATTAAACAACCAAAAAAGTAAAACAAAAACAGAACACGGGAAACAAACAGAGCGAAAATGGCGGGCGAATACAGAAACGGTTACTCGACATTTATGGGGCCACGAACAAGCGTCTATGTACAATGCATTTTTTCAATCTTTTATTTAATATTTTCTTACTTATTAACTTCTATTCTTCTCGGTTTCTTTTTGAATCTCAAACTACCTAGATAAGGGGAGAAATTTGTTCGTGTTTTTAATCGGTGCTCTATCGCTGTATGCGTAACTGGAGATATTCAATTCAAGATACCTGAACAGAGAAGATATCTCGATTTGGAAGTCGATCATCGGAATTTTGTATAATGCGTTTTGTTAGATATATGTATAAGTGCTAAGAACATCGACGATTTACATTTTCCATAGCCTGATCGAAAAACACTAGTATAATCAGCGTACACACAAATACCATAGTTATTGTATTAGATGACTGACTTCCACATCGAGCTATATGCCTGTCTCTTTTATAGTCTGTTTAAAATGAACCTAGATATTCAAATTTTGATTGAGCAGCAAAAATTGTACCTGTCGAAATGGTAGCACTAATCAGAACTGTTCACATATTAATAAGTAAATGAAAATGTATATTCATATAAGGGAACAAAATTTTATAGAATTAAGTATAGAAAATAAGTCAACTTGTTTGACTATAAAGATGTTCATTTTGCAAATATACAGAAGATGTATAGTAAAGGTGACACCTGTGAAGATGTCAGACAAACAGCAGTGTCCACACTTTGATATCAAGAATAATTGCAAAATAAGTTAAATTATAACAAATATTTTTTGCAATTTTAATTGAGCTATGTCCAAGTTCATTTTAAGCAAGCTATACCTTTATCCAGCCAGGTATCCCGTAAATCAATAGTTCCAGCGAGAACTGTACAGCGTAGCTGTCTAAAAAACGAGAGAACGAAAAACGAGAAATAAAATAAAAAAAATGAACGGGGAAAAAAGTTTAAGTAAACCACGGTAGCCTTACAGGCCGAACACTGGGCGCGCTGGTTTCACCGCGCTGCAGGAAAACAGGAAGTTTCGCTTTTCTCTACGTGCGCACCACGTTCGTTCGTTCGAACTCTCCTTCCTTTCCTTTGGTCGGAATGCTATATAAAAAAGTTTATCGCGAACACGTTTAGGGAGCACGTTACGCGTCGGCTCCCATTTCACGATGCCACCGAATGGCAGTTTACTATCTTATTACATCACAATTGTACGACGATCCTGCTCGCTCTCGCGTTTACCCCCTCCTCGGGTAAATAGAGAGGAGAGAAGAAAACTCGATCGACAAAAGAACTTATCAAATGAACCTAGAAAACGACGAAAAGCCGGAGACAAGTTGCTGCTGAACCCCGCCGATGTTGATAATAATAATAATAATAATCCGTTGGACGACGTGGGGCAAGGGGGAGAGAACACTTTAAGGGGGACAAGAGTTCTACGATCCTTCTTAGGGTCCTACAAAATACGATAATGATAATAATAATAAAACGGTTTAATCACATTTTTAGACGCATCGTATCCTAATGAACGAACGAGAGAGAGGATTCAAAGAAAAAAAAATATAATAATAAAACGGAAGAACTAATTCGATTTATCGTCGTAAAGAAATCACAATCGAAGAAAGAATAAACACAGGGCGAAACCTAATGGCCGGTTCACCGCACAGAACTTGTGCTCCCCCAGAAATGCTCGCATTTCTGGCGACGAGATTGTAGTTCGTAAAAAATACCCTATATTTAAGTTACTATTTTACGACAAGAACATCAAGACTCTAGGTAATTCGCCCGTCGAACGATTCGGATGAACGTTTCGAAAATCTTCGTGAAGCACTACCACTCCAGGAGAACTACTCGCGGGTCATTCTAAATTTCGCGTTTATTGACTTTCCATACGTCTGCACCTGTGACGAGAAGAAATTCAGACAGATTTGTTGCTCTTCATCTTAACGACGACACCATTTCGCGCGCGTTTCGTCGGGGACGAATGACAATATAATATTTCTATGTAATAATTCGCGCGGGCTCTAGACACAGACGAATACGCGTTTTTTACCTATAAATAAATACTATTACTTTCTACACACTGGAATACTTTGACGGAGTAACGTCACGAATGCTTATCTGTTAATCCAAGGTGGAAGAGAAAGAGGCAAACAAACAATAATAAAAAATAATATTAATAATAATTAATAATTACTCATAATGATCGTAATCAGAGAAAAAATATCGATAATGAAACAAAAAAATATAATCATAAAATAAAGAGAAGTCTTTACTCGGGAGACAGAGACAGATAGAGAGACAGATAGAACAGTCCACGGGAAATACACTATCGTATCGACAGCCTTATGATGATTTTGGTTTCATCCCCTCGAGAACCACCAGGGTCGGAAACCCGGGAGGTCCCGAACGGGGACACTAACTATCCTTTAATTATAAATTCCTCTTCGAACATCTATGAGTGTTCTCGCTGGGACGAGAACCGTCCCGGAGTCGGGAACGCAAACGAGACCTAAATACACGCTAATAAACGAGATCAAACGGTTCAATTACGCGAAATCGCAAGGATCGACGTGTAACAAAACAGGGAAGAGAAAGAACGAAGTTCGAAAGCGATAGAAAGAAAAGAACGGTGGGACCAAAGTTAATCGACAAGAAAAAAGTGGCAAACTGTCGTAAAAGAAAGATGGAGAGTAAAAAAAAAATAGAGATAGAGAAACAGAGAAAGTGGCGCGCCAAAGAAAAAGGGTGGAAACCCTTCAATCCAGGGCGCCAAAAAGAGGCGTCCTTCGTGGAGGAGGGCGCCCACTAAGAGCTAAGCTACCGGAGATCATTCGAAAACTGTACACGGGACTCGCAGCTAGCCAATTAAGATGCTGCGATCCTCGGTCTATCGATTATCTACTTTAATTATTAAAACGTCGACTTATTACTGAATTTTATTATTTTAGTTAAATCCTCTATACAATACAGTACGTTGCTCCCCTCTCACGTCACGTGTGTCCTCGCCCGTTTCCCTACCTGCTCACTCTTGCTTCTTATACATTTTTCATTTTCCTCGTCTTCATTTTTTTTTTTTTTGGAATACACTGAGAGACTCTCTTCTCGAGATACTTTCTATGTACAGATGATTCGACCATCGACATGAACGTCTGACAATTTTCGAACACCCGATTCGATTTCTGGACGCAACTTTTCGAATTTCAATTTCATTCAGACAAATTTCTAGGGTTTTCATTTGAATTTTTCTAGGTGACCAAGTTGGGGATCTTCGATCGTTTGCGAGACGTCATGACGCGGTGTCATTATATCCCAGATAGAGTTCTGCCTCGCCTGAATCGGCTAGGTAACCGCGTTATCTACAAGCCACGTCAAAATAACTTCCTACCGACGGGAACGGGACAAATCGATTGTTTTATGAATAAAAGAGAGAGATACAAAGAAAGAGAGAGTGAGCGAGAGAATGCAGAGAAAGAAAACCGCGCGTAGCCTACCTGTCCCGTTCCCGTAATCACACTACTTTATTTAATTCTCTTTATTTTATATCCGTAATGAGATCATCATTTGATTATTGGGTTGTCCTCTTTGGATCTCGTCCTTAGCTCCCCGTCACCCTCACCAAGACACCCCGTGTCACGATCGTCACCTTCGTTCTTCGTCCGTCATCGAAAACAACTCTAAACGAGAAACATCATATTTCTCTTACCTTCAACAGTGACGCCTGAAGGCGGACGATCGAGCACGGTCGAACGAACAGTCTCTCTGTTCGGTAACGTGACCACGTTCCGCCAACACGAGCGAGAATGCACCCTGAAACATGTGTACCTAGTTGATCGACGATCATGAAGAGTTTCACTCGAACAAGGAATACCAACGAGATCGATATCGATGCGATTCACGGAGCTTTCGCCGGTCGTCGAACCACTTGGACGCAACGATCTCTTCGCGGTGTGTATCAAAACGTCAAACAACGAGATGGTAATTCAGGTCACTCTGACTCTTCGACGAGCAACGGATCGACGAGTTCCATCCTCGTTGATCCCGTCTACGACATCGTCCTTGTCGCCTTCCTCGAATCCTTCGTCCTGCTCCTCCTCGCTCGAAGGGCAGAACCCGAGGAAGGGCCAAAGACGACGACACAGCACGCGTGCATTCTCGATCGCGGGCGAAACACACGTATACATAGAAAATATATCGTAAGGTAGATCATGTTGGATGTTGCCGCAGGACGTCCACCAGGAGCTGCCCGGGCAGTGCCCGTCCTCTTCGCTCTCCGCTGGCCCGCCGACACTTGTAACACTTAAGGACCGTGGTAAGCACGCCCTGCTTGCAATTCTTCTAGCCGTGGCATCGATCTTGGATGAACCTCCAGAAGAGTGGCTACCCTGAAGAGGAATCTCCGACGAGCTGGAAGGACCAGTTGCCGGTTCACCGGTGGACGGCTCGTCGTCCTGGTCTCTGGTGCCGTTCCAAGCGTCGATGATCGTTCTTCGAGTCCTCGAGCCATCGCCGTCGCCGCGGAATGCGGCCACGGGACGAGACTGTCGCGTCTATCGAAGACGAGAGACCAATCGCCAACCGAGGTACAGGGCCACCGTCGTCCACAGGGTCTCCCGGAGTGGCGCAGGGATCAACAGGGACAGGATGCTGTCCGTGGAACCGGTGGTGTTGCCGGAATTCGCGAAGCCCGGGTTCATCGCGGGCAGCCTGGACTTTTCGATCTCAGCCGCCTGGAACAATAACGAGAAACTTATCTGTTAATATGTTATGCTTTTTTAATTTTGGGATATCGAGTTTTTACGGATAGCAAAGATTTGCGTAATTGTTAGGAGAAATCTACGATACCGACCGTCGGCATACGTGTAATACAACCATTAGAGGGAGCAATAATTGCTTTGCGTTTTACATTCGTAAAAGAATTGTTTGTTTTGTTTCATTATTCAAGAAGACTGTATAAATCAAGGATATACATCTCTGATTATATTAAGATATTACTAGATTTCGTAAATATAACAGTAACGAAGAATGGAGTCCCTTATAATGTAGAGAATATATAATTCCCTGCGTTCCGGGCTTTGGAGGTGGGGACTCTTAAAAGGGGACTGTTTTAATTGTTAAAAAACTTGAGTATGAAAGAGTGTATGTTGTTGGCTGAACTTAAAATCGTATCGTGTTCATAAAAATAAGTAGTGGCAGCAAAAATTTGTTATTGAATGAGGTATCTACGATTGTTACCGTGTTCCTCACCCCTGAGTTTCGACGTAATTTTCGAAATCACAAACGCGATGTCACAAGTATTCGACAAGATCGAGCTACAGCGAGGGTCTCCTAAGGGGTGGAACGAGGGTGGGTGCGGAAAGAAGGGAGCGCGGCTAAGGCTCCTAATTGGGAGTGTCCTAATTGGACGGAATTACCGTCGATTCGACACTCCTTGCGGCTAAGCCTCCGGCGTAGAAAAAGCGCCACGCTCTTTTTTTTATCGAGTTCCCTTATCCCTCGGAATTTACACGAGAGGCTCGAAGGGGCGGATGTCCCGACGAAGGTTCACCGTCACTCCCTCGCAACACAAATCGGAAACCAGAGCGTATTAATGCCGGTTAATTGTCAATTAATTTCCACTTTGAGGAATATCGAGGCAATCCCGTGAACCTCTCTAAGAATCTGCCTCCCTTTCCAGCTCCTCTACAAAAGGTCTTCGTTATAACTTCCACGAACGATTCATTATCCAATTAGTCATCGAGGATGAAATCAACTCGACGAACGGTTATCGATAACGCCGTTTTCTCCCGCGACTTAATTCGTCCAGAAGCTCGTTCGGGCGAAGGTTCGTTAAAATATTAATCGCTTCAAGATCGAAGATCCGTATCAAACCACCCCCGGCGTCCGAGGTAATGTTTCCCGCGAGCAATCGTATATCTTTCTGCGAGAAATACTCTTTGTTTGCCCTCGATCACGCCACCCCTGGGCCGCAAGGTCTGGGTCGTGCACGACTTCCGATCCTCGTTTCGTCTTAATCCACTCGTGCCGGCCGGACGTGCAATAATAAACGCCGTGGAACAGGGGAGAGGGAGCTCAATCTCCGAGAGCAGAGGCTTTTATGGGGTGGCAATAATATCTGGTCATCGTCGGCTTCGATCTGACCCGCTCCACGTCCCTTCACAAACACGGCTCGGCGTATGAGTGCGCATAGAGAAACTCTAAGCGTAAGAGATTACGCTCGGAGCAGGAGGGTGCGAGCAAGAGGAGCAGAGGAAAGCGTCACATTAAGAAAGAATTATGGTGTATGGACTCTTCTCGTGGGAGTCCTCCTCGTCAATTAATAGTGTCCCCTTTCTCTCCGTTGTGCTCTTCGCGCCTTGTTTCTGCTCTCGTCGAGACCCCTCTGCCCTCCATGCCCCCTCCTCGCGAGCGAGCTCTTTTCACCCTCGTTTTATCTGGAATCGTCTCGAGGAAGCGAGAACTGGGCGTGACGGTTGTTTCACGCGTCTCGAGCCACCTGCGACGACTTTCTCTCTCTCGAGGTTGGCGTATGAAAAGATGGCGGTCGAGTTTTATTGCTCCGGGCCCGGAAGAGAACGCTCGCTCGCTTGGCCAACGCGATTTCGCTCGTCCAGCGGTTAAACGCAAAATTTATGCTCACGACCGGGTCGCGGTGATTACGATGTTGAAGTTTATCGTTCGGCGGACGGTAAATTCGAATTGTTCGGAGGTGAGTTGCGTAACCAACTGCAGATCATTGCAGTACCATTAGAGTGCGAGTTCTGCTGGTTCCTATGTCATTTGCTTATGCTTTGTTAAAGGTCAGATCATCTTAGTTGGAAAATACGACACCTTTCTTATAAGGGATGATGAATCATGCACAATTCTTATCCCATAAAGTTTCATGCAAAGAGATATGAAAGATGCTAGTGGAGGTCTAACAAACAAGCTGTAATTATTTCAGCAGTAGCCGTATGTTAATTCGAGCATACAGATTGATTAATAAATCATCCGACAGGAAGCACGTTTCAATTCGTCCAACGCGAAAGGAAACGCATCGTCGATTCAGAAGGCATGCGTTGCAAATTTAATTAAACATCTCGCCACGCGAGAGATGCACCATGGATCATCCTGTACATCCCGCCTTCTTGCGAAGTTCGATCACGCGATCTTGTTACGGGGAAAAGTTTTTCTGTCCTAAGGAAGGAAAAGATATAGCCTATTGGTTTTACGGACCCCAGGTTCAACTCTGAAGCAACCAATTAAACTATGGAGGCCGATAGCATCCTTCTGGAAAACGTGGTCAATTAAGACCGTACAGTATTGCTTTTATAAGTGACAAGCTTCACTCGCATTTTGATTGCAAGCTTCACTCGTACTTTTTATAGGAAATTGAAAACTTTTATATGTTGTACGTTATGAAAGTAAAATACTGACGTACAACCGTCTGTGTCCTAGAAAAATATAGACCCCACACAAAGCCAATGGTCCCCTAATTTTCCCAAATGCCGACATTCTGGAACCTATCTCCAATATTAGCCTACCTAACCCTCAAACGGACCCAAACTACCACTTAGGAAGACAACCGTGTAATCGCAGTTCAGACAAGATTAACTCCAAAAAAAGGAGAGATTCTATCTTCGAAGCTCGGCCAATGAAAACAATGACCGATATCAAGAAAAGATTGATACGAGTCACCACAAAAGAACAATACACCATCCACGTGCTGTTGCTTATCGCAAATCATGAACCACCACGAAAAATGGACACAATCGCAACGGCAGTCCTCTCGATAACCATTAGGCCTGGCTCGAACGTGTACCGTAACGATGTAAACGATAAACGAGTGTCTCGATAGGAGCCGACCAACAGCAGCCCCGGCTACTGCTCCGGGATTATTGTGCAACGTAATTGCTTGGTTCGCCATGGAAACGATCGTTCGACCAACTCGGTTTCGCCGAGTCACGTAAGAAAAAGCCGATGGAAAACGGAGGTTTGCGGTCGGACTTTGAGGTAGGCCAGGTAGCAAACGTACTGTGCCACGGGTCATAAAATTCTGTTAGTTAGGTCGAATCTTAGAGAGTATCGCGGTACGAGGGACGAAAATAAGACGTAAACCGAGGGAGGAGCCGACGAATCGCGTGCTCCAGAACAGATGACCGATCAGTTAGCAAGAAAAGCGAGCTAGACGTTTCTTGTTCGCCAACCGAGAGAAGACCCGTTATGCTACCGACTGGTTGCTGGCTTAATGTATCAATTTGCGCGTCGGATCATCGTTTGAATAACTGATAAATGTCGGTGCAACGTTTCATTAGCAGCACTGCGGCTAAGATTGCTCTCCCTATTCGAGGAAATCCGATCCATAAGCAGCAACTTGGGCTTCGACTGACCGTAGGCCAATTTTCTCCCCGTTACCATGAATGGTGGTTATGGAGATTCCTGGAAAACGTAGCGTGCTACTTGCACATCTGACCTCCCTCGATGAACGCTTGTTATGGATCAACTGGGGAAAATTTTTGTTGGAAATTTTTATATGATGATGCTTCTGGTTTTGTAGAAAAATTCATTCTCACCGACTAATTAACAGATCTTAGTATTTTACTGGAGTTTCATTTAATTAATGATTCTGGTAGAAATTACCTAGAATGTACAGTTACTCTGTTACGGTAGAAATTTAGTTGGAAAGGATTATGAACTAAAGGGGATACTAATAGGAAGATTATAGAGGATAAGGTCCAAAGTTAACAAATTCTGAAGTCCTAAAATAAGATTTCAAAATACGAACGGAATTTTATAAATTTAAAAATCTGAGAATTGCAGTCACAAAATCTAAAACCCTGATGTCCTAAGGGCATAAGTTCCTTTATGCCTTACAAGGACATAAAGTTCCAAAACTGTAAAGATGTGGGAAGTGCCAAATTGCCAACGTTCCCAAAGTATAAAATGCCCAAAAGTGAGTTCCGAATTCTAAATGTTTCTCAATACCCCAAAATCTAAAACATCTATAGTTCCAAAATTGCAAAATCCCAAAATTCTAAAGTCACAAACTTCTTAATCCCAAGAAGCTTCAAAGTGCATAAATCCCAAATGCACCACCATCCCAAAGTCCTAAGAAAGTATCAAAGAACTAACACCCCTAAAATCCAACAACAATTTCCAATTTACCTCCTCAATTTCCTCGCATTGTCAACAAAATTCCAACAACATCCAAACATTCACAAGATTTTCACTATCCGATCAAATTAAATTCACCGTACCAGTGACCCCGGCGGTGTTTACCGTGTTAAACAGAATCTCCGCGGAATATCAAGCAACAGAAGCAAGAGAGAATCGCGAGCAAGAGGAAACGAGAGAAAAGAATGCTCGCGATTGCACGAGATAATTGAAGATAATTTTCTCGGCCCGTGGCCACGGGCTCGTGCTGCCATGCCCACTTAACTTTCACGTAAGGGGATGTGACCACTTAGCCGTTACATGCTCGCTTACTCTCCATGCATATGTAAAACGGTGGCTTCCCATGACGAATGGGGAAAGAAGGGCCTCGTAACTCGCGCACGACTTCTTCGATCGATCAGCTTTCATTTCAACCCCTACAGACATCGTCGGCTGGGTGAATCGCGATGTCATCGAGTAAAGACTTACAGCGTACGATACATTTGATGTTTAATGTGGAAAACGAGCAATTGAGAACACCTGCCGTTATCGACCGGAGAAAGCTCCGGAAACTATGAAATAATTCTATAATCACTGATACGCTGCTTCATGGGGAATTCACCTTGCTTTTCCATTTTTCTTATTCATACGTATTCTTCATGTCATTTGGAAGAGCTCTATTTGTTACAATTTCTATATTTAAGATTGAGGTGCTTGTAAAGCTAAGAATTTCGTCTTTTTATTGATTACTAATTATTTGGTTTTAGTATCTCTAGAGACCAAGCAGTTACTCTTGAAACAAGATTTTATTTTTATACGAAAATATTATTTTATTATTTTGCTGTTATAGTAAGACAGTATTTATGCAGGGTGCAATAGATGAACCCTGGCTTCACAGTTCGAATGAAAATATAACAAATGGCAGTGCACTTTCAATAAAATAGAAATGAAGATGATTATGAAACGGTTGTTCAACAGTCGAAAATCGAGCAATACTCGGCAAACAATCGACGAAGCAGTCAGGTAAGTGAATGATATCGAATGGATGATCCAAATCTAGGAGGACAGAGATCTGCCCGGACCATCGTCGGATTAATCTGACACTCGGATTCCCCCAGAGGGAGAAGGGCAAACAACAACGGAGACAATTCCCTTGTCGAGAATTCGCCACGATTCGTATTATCAACAAGGCGGTGGAGTTGCTCGAGTTACCGAGCCGTGGAACCGATCGGTATCAGATCTCCGGCGCAAAGGCGGGCGAGATTTCTTTAATTTCACGGATCCGTTCGTCCCCTTCAATTACCGTCACTTAACCAGCAATAATTAGACGTTCCAGGATTGGGTATCACGGTGCCGCGGACCTTTAAAGCGAATCAAGTCGAGACGGATAAAAGAGGCACGCCCTTCCACCTTGTTCATCCTTCTTTTCCCCTTCTTCGTTCTCGTTCCCTCTTCCTCTCTCCGTGTGTCGTTAGTTCCGCTTCTTTCTTTCAATCGACCACGGTAAATCACGAGGAATCTCGTGGAACCGTGAAAGGACTCCTTCCTGGTCTTGTCGCCGACGTACAGTGGAAAGGACGACCGTAATAATCGTCTGGACTCCACCGATACTATCCCCGACTCTTTTCTTCACGATCTCGCAGGTTACGACCGACTGCTTCGAGGATTACTTCTGTTTTTATGTCCATCTCGTCCGTTAGAACTGGACGAGCATCGTGTCTCGATCGCGTGTATCGTTCGGATGAAATTAACGCGATCGTTATCGTTTGTGACGCTGTAGTCTGACAACACTGAATTGAATTGCTTCGGGAAGAATTTAATTATCAATAGGATAGATTAATTCGGTGAGATGTGAGCTTTTTGGGAAATAGAGCAATTGGAGGTTTAGAAATTTGGGGGTTTGCGAGTTTCGAAAATTGGGAATTTGAGAATCTGAACTTTAGATTTGGGGATTTGGAGATTGAGAAGCTTGGCAAGTTTTGAAGATTCTGTAAATTAGACACCTTAAAATTTGTAAGTTTAGAAGAACTTGGGAACCTAGAGTGGACATTTGAAAATAGAAGTTCGAGAATTTGTAGATTTATGAACTATTTCCCTACTTGAAAATGTGAAGACTTAGGAATTCGACACTTCACAAACTTGAAACTTCACCAATTACTCCGTCAGTGTATATCCCTTTACCCACACCATTTGGCCCGCATCTAAAAATCTCTATTTCCCCCATAAATATAAATCTGCAAGCGAAACCCTGTTCTCAAGTAACATCAGACCCATACTCGAACATGCTAATCGCGGCACCCTTTCCAGTTTCCATGGAACCTAACAAACATGCCATCTATTCCCGTTCTATCGACGTTCTTGGTAATTCCTTTACGACTGTCCGCAATCAATTTCGCTAGCGACGGTGTACAAGTGGTGTCCCGCCATAAAACCGTCGAGCATCCTATTTTTCTCACCTCCGGCGTCGGTGGCGACGCGACGCGTTGTCGTGCAGAAAAAGCGCGACAAACAAGCCATGGCGAGCTCGTAAAATCAGTGGAGCAACGTTTCGGGCATCGATACATATTTGATCGGGCGATCGACAGCGAACGGTGATGAAGCGGCAGGGGTCATACACGTTGGGAGCAATACTAGACGTCTTAACGGTGGCGAACAGATATTTATTGCGCTCGTGGGACACCGTCGATGCCGCCGATATAACTAAATTCGCGTTTATGGTCCTGTCTGACCCACTCCAATCGAATACCCTCTCTTCTTCCGACGGACGAAAACGGAGAGAAAGATGGGACAGATAGGAAGGGTGAGAGATACTGAATCATTCGTGAGGGCATTAAATTGTGGATAGCGAAAGCTGGATATTTCTGGACCTTGGTAAGATGGCCGTTAATGAATAGAATTTTAGATGTGGATACATTCGTAATGATGCAATGAACATATCTCTGTGTTTAGTTCTAATGTCGCGTTGAATATAATTTAAGGAACAATAGATGTGTTTCAATTATAATTGTAACTAACACTTAGAAATGTAAGGAAGAGGAGTCCTCAAGTATCTAGAGGGTCCATGAATACCTGGAAATCTATGTATTTAGGGATCTTCGTATCTGGAGATCTAGGTACCAAGACTAGGTACTATCCAGGAAGGTAGGCATCCACCGATCTAATCATCCAGTATCTCAGAATCTAGGGATCTGGGTATTCAGTGACTTAGGTGTCTAGAGATCTAAGTATTCAGTGACCTATCTAGGGATCCAGGTACTCAGTGATCTAGATATTCAGAAATCTGGATATCCAATGATCTAGATGTCCACTAATGTAGATATTTGAACATTTAAGGAATCTGAGAACCCAGGTCTTAGTTCTGGGAAGTCTGGGGATGTCTATGAATCTAATTATCCAAAAATCTAGGTATCCACGAATTTCAATGTTCTATGCATACTTGACATTTAACAACAAAGTTCATCATCACAATTGTTCATTTTCTAATCGCCACTATCAGTAGATGTTCCTACTATTAATCTCTCAAATTCTATTTACCAAGTCGTTGAAAATTATAATACAGTTATTCTCCTATCCCTTACGCGTTAATTGAATTACCCTGTGCACGTCAAGGGAGGGTAGAAAATTAATTTCGAAATTGAGCGAGCGAAGGTAGCAGCTCAGCGCGAATTTTATTTTACACGGCTCGCCCCGGCATTCGCGTGTACCAGTCGGCTTTTATAACGCATTCGCGCGATGCCAAGGGTGGCTTTATGACGGATGAAAAACACCGTGGAGGTGGAGAGGTTGGAATTGTGACAGACAGGGTACGCGATGCAATTATTTTTATGCCGAGCATGCCGCCTTTGCACCTGTACCTCCTAGTGTCGTAAACAGTTCGCGTTACTGCTCGCAGCGGCGATAAGCCGCGCGTTCAACCGCGGAAAGTTGAAAACAAAGGGAAACCCACGGCATTCGTTTCGTTGGATGACCGACGGAATTGTTGCGTATTCTCTGTCTGCTTGATCTCGTTGGAAAAAATATTCTGGGAAGCGCTTGTTCCTGCCTTTTATGTTTACGGTGTATGGCTACTTTTTACAATGTTTTGGGGTGGTGTGAGCGGCTCGGAGACGAGATTACAACTTCTGGACTTGTAAATTCATTTTCTTGCGCTTGCAGGATTCTTTATATTGCTTAATTTTCAAGGTATGTTCTCATTGCTAGTTGTAACTGGCAATGATTATTTTCTGTCAGACAACGAACTCACACTCAGGCACCTACTGATGCCACATTGTTCATCACCTAACTCTTTATACATGTATTTGGTGAATTTGTTGGAGAAGCCCGTCAACTATATAGCATCTTCAGTTCTAACAAATCCACCCCATCTAGCTCATTACATTATCAGTATTCTTTCACTTTATATACTTTCAAGAGCTCAGTCCAAATATTTTAATCAGAAACACTGCTTCATACAAATGTACACATGAAGTAGTGAAATATGGGTGAAGTTATAACACATTACATGAACAAGTGTGTTCAAAGTCATATCAAAAAGGAAATCAGAATAAGTAATTGTTTCTTCGCGTTGTGACTGACAGCTGGCAAATTGGTATTAGACCTAACTGTTCAGCACTAAACTTTGTAAGTTCTATGAGTTATGTGAGGTAACAAATGTACTAACCTTGGTCTTGGACGCATGGAAGTCGTCGGCGATGTTCCTCAGGTTAGCACCCACGTTCGCCCACTGGCTCTCGTTGAATGCCTGACCGAAATGGCCGCAGCAGTTGATGCAGGTCGGCTCTGCTGGTCCTTTCTTCATGGCAACGGCGCCACCGCACTCGGACGCGAGTCTGCGTCTTCGTGGTCGTGGCCTAGGGTTCGGCGTCGGTACTAGAACGTTCTCGTCACCGCTGCATTCCGGAAACTGGAAGGCCGCGTCCCTTGTAGGGCTACTAGGCGCCGACACGGTCACCTGAGGCGTCGCAGCCGGAAGTTGCTCCACGGCGGACAATACCAGATCTGGCAATGGTAACCGGGACAGGTCAGAGTCCACCAGGACCACCGGGTGTTCTCGGGATCCGAAACCGTCACCTGCTCGCCGTGGTATCCGATCTGTAAAGCAAATAACGAAATTCGTTAGCATTTCTTATTTAGAAATCTTCAGAAGTTGTACATTTACTGAATAAGAAAATGCAAAGTGGCACTCGGGGTTTCGGACGAAGGAACACGATGAAATTTATAAATTCTTGTGTATAAATTGGACTATTTTAAAATATAAAATATCTGGCTTGATGACGTATGAGTCACAAAATGGCACCCCGGACTTAAGATGGACAAGATGAAATTGATAAATAGGTTCTGTATATGAAATAATTTAGTTTGAAACATAAAATGTCTGACTGAGGTGAAAACACAATGGTATCCTGACATGGGATGAATAAGTGAAATGAATTTTAAAGATATCTTGTTATATGTGAAGTGGACAATATTGAAACATAAAATGTCTGCTAAAGTTCCTAATACAAAATGACTGATTGTCAATTAAGAGAGCAATGAATGATTTGATGCAAAAGTCCCATTGATTTATATGGGTACAATGATATAAGATATTACTAAAAGTTAAGGAATCAAATTTTTGTTCTGAAGAAATGAGTAAGGTGTCTTTGTTTTCTTCGAAGGAACACGTGGATGAATGCAATTAATATGGTACGTCAGGGTTGAATTTAATGGTAGTTACTCACAGTACAAATCCTACTGCATCGCAATTATATCAATTATCTACAGCTTTCTCTTTTCATTATTCTGCTTAACCAACAAATGATGATGAAACAATTAAGCTACCAGAACAGGTCTTTCAGAAAGATCATTTGTACCCACATTCAAACAGATACCACGTTACAAATGTGCACCTGTGCAAATATACAAACTAAATATTAAATATGACAAATAACACTACACTACCAAGCATAAATAAGTGTTAAATGCAATAAAAGAACAGTTTCCACAAATTGTTAAAAAAGGAATATACTGCAAGAGGTAAATGGCAGTAAATAAATCTTCGGTCCGCTAATTACTCACGGTGTCAAGATCTAAATCACAGGAAACACCTCGAATTTCGTCATTCAATGTATCATAGATCACCGGCTAAATTCGACCCAACAGCTACACAATATCGTGAAACGAACCAACGTTCGATCTTAAAGTTCAAACTTTCGATCGTGCGATACCAATCACCGCGAATTCATCATCGCCATTTTCGAGCCCCCCGGGCGATCTCTGTTCGACCGCTTACCGAAAACAGATGCCCCCCCGCGATACACGGTGTATGCAATCGACGAAACCGCAAACACGGTTCAACGTATCTGGATTTACCATCGATAATTAATCGCGGCACAGAGTCAGAGTTGCGTCACACACAATGGAAATGCTACGATCTATCTACGCACGCTGAGACGGCCGGTTCGCTTATAAGGTTTAATGCCACTGCGAGATAGACAACGGCAAGGCAATCTCGCTGCCCGGTAATGGCAACCAACGACATTGTTGGCTAATGATTGTCTGAAAATTTACAACGCTCCAACCGTTAGCCTTCGTTCACAATTTCCACGTGTCGTGGAAATGCTCGCGCACGTCATTCGATTTCCACGAACCATTTCATCATCACAAAAATTAAGGGACAAAAGTATACTGTGCAATTTTTTTATTTTCTCATTTAAATATTCAAGAACCCCACATGTCATCGTCACAAAAATTAAAGAATATATCAAATTTTACTTTGGTAAAAATATTTTTAAATCTTTTCTTTAAATATTCGAGAACTCTAGATTTCATCACCACAAAAATTATAGGACATATTCAAAATTATACGGTGCAAAAAATATTTCTAAATTTTCGCTTTAACTTTTTAAGAACAAATACCTGAAGGGTTTTGGCACCACCAATAAGTTCAATTAGCCGCAAGTCGAAATTTTTGTTGTCATGTGTTTCACGAAATATTTTATCAGGCAGTTTTGAAACTGGAATGATACGATATCTAATGTGTGGGGAACGCTCGATTATCGAGTAATGGCAGACTGCGTGTCTCGTCAATGAACGCACGCTTTTCGAAACATTTATCAACAGCAATTATTCCGGAAAGAAACATTCTGGGACTGATAAGCAGTCGAGTTCTGTCTCCCGAGCGTCCCGACGAGATAACCGCTGCGTAATTTCAACCGAAACCGGTAAACAGAAATGCATTCGAGAAACTGTCGCTCGTTTCTACGCCGCCTTCGATAATTAAGAGCGGGGTAAGCGAAGGGTCACGGCCAACGGTAATTAACCTCAACGAAGCCTTCTCTTCTCGACCAGAAGGATTTGTGCGTTGGGTTCTTAACATTTTGTTTCGTTTCGTTTACTCGCGGTTTGTGACGCAGTATATGCTTAATACGCAATGATTTCACGTATTTGAACGTGTTTACATTTTTGCAAGAGTAATAAAATTAACATGATCACCATATCGTTCACGCGAACTTTCACTTAAATCGTTCACTTTGTGATTCTTGCTAACTCAGTGACGCACAACTTTTAATAATATTTAAATTATTTAACAATTTAAGTATTTATTATTTTTTAAGTATCTAACAATTGTTAAATACATTAATCGTTAGTAGAATAGTCGATAAGGTTTGTTGAAAGAAAATTATATGGCATTAAGGTGCATCATTATATGATGTAGCATTAACAGACTATGTCTTGTTGCAAGAAACATTAATTATGAAGTATACTGTAATTTGTTAATTTAAGATTTCAGTATTGCATTAATACTACTGTACTAATGTTAATCTAGCTCAGTTTCTTCTCTGTAACCAATAATTTGGAAACATGTGTATCTTCACGACACACGTGTTAAGTACGTAATGAGAACGTTTGAGAAAATTTGAATACGTCGTAGTACAGAATCTGAGAGACGCTTAAACCGCATCGTATCACGCGGACGTATGAATAATCGCGCTTGTATCACTGACTCATCCACCAGCACCATTATTCGCTGCCGTACCTCAGCCAGCAGGGATTAAAAGAGCATGTACGTCGTTTAATGCTCTCTTTTAACGTAACAACGCTATTAGTATTTCAAATTGTCTTAAGCACGTCAGGAATACTCTTACACGTTTAGGTTCTTTATTATTCAAACACGGTTATCAATCTTATGATGAGTATTACTATAAATAAACATCTGATACAATAATCTTGAAGATATCGATAAATATATTTATATCATTTCAAGAAGTGTGGAATTAAGATAATCTTTTTTATAACTTCAATAAAACTTTTACAGAAATATATTTTGTTACTAATTATTCAATTTTTGTATATTTATATAAATAATTATTTTGAAAGAACAAGTGTTAGACTATTCGTTATTTTACGCGAAGTAGTAAAATTATGTAAGTGGCAATAGTCGTGTGAACTAAACTTCGACTCCATTTTAAAGTTAATAACCTAAAGACGCGAAAAACGTGCTGTTTCTGAAGAGGTGTGTTACAGACACACAAGCAGAAACCACAAGCCACTGTGGTTACCTTTGTTTCTAATTCAATGACTCATTTTCCACTACATCATCGAAATATTGAAATTCACATAGACAACGATGTACCTACTGTCAACTAGAGTTTATTCATATTGTAATTTAATAACGATCGAAATTCATGATTAAAACAAAGAACAAAAAGGAATGTTATTTTAAAGACGTATATTAGAGTTCCGCAATTGGAAACCATTACACTAACACTTGTTTATAATTCAACGACCATTCTTCCGCCGACCACTTAAATCATCAAATCAGACAAATGATAAAAACGGTGTCGATCCCATTAGACGATAAAATCGTGATTTAAACAACGCAGAATTACCATTAAATCAAGCTCAATCGAATGACTCGATTTCACAATCGCGTCGTTATCTTTCCCCTCGCCTCGAACCGCAGCGCGGCGCTGCGATCGAATCAGCAGAGCAAAGCGGCGTACAGCGGTACATGACGATTTCATCAAATCATACAACTCATATTTTTACCAAATCCAAACACAAACTAATTCTTAAACATATAGAATCACTCACACTTCTATAACGAGCTCACAAATTGCATAATACAACACAAATTTCTACTTGCCATTCGAATTTTGATCTGATGTACAATATTTAGTACCACTATTTGTACAGTGAACTTCAGGTTACTTCGTCATGAGCCAATTTTCTGAAATTTGAACATACTAAGGTGGAGCTACATAAAATTCTCCATTTTGATTATATCGAAGATCTTTAAATTCGTTAGCAGAGATATGGACCACACTGATCTTAAAATACTGTACATATTGCTAAATATAAGAAGATAGGTAAGTTGAGGCTTCCTAAAAGAGCTAAAGACAAGTTTACTAAAACAGAACTAAAGGCAGGACTAAAAATTTAAGGGTTGTAAACCGATGTGAGAAAGAAATGTACAGTCGCGTGAAAAGAATGAGCCCGTGAGCTCGTCGAAACATTTAAGCGCGGCAATTTTCGCGACGGTGCGGAGCTGGAACGCGGCTCGCACGTAAATCGAGCCGATGCGTGACAAAATAACAATTCTTCGCGCCTCGGGCCGCCATTGTCTCGGAGTCCAGCGGTGGCTCGTTCGCTCGCAAGCACACGCGGTTGCATCCTTGACATTTCGAGTAAACGTCCGCGCGTACAGCGACTCTCTTTCGCTTGTGCAATTCGAGCGAGCGAGCGAGCACATCGGCCACACATCGTCGCCTACTCGTTCGACTGTGGCCGCGCGCGATCGCGAAACCTCTTGCCGGCAATAAAAGCGACGAGCCCCGGTGCAGTCGTCGCTTTTCACCGCTTGCAAAACACTGCCTCCGCGAGCGCCGAAGATATCCTCCGCATCGATCCTCTGCTTTCTATCTGGCTTTTCCTCGGCCAAATGTCACTACTCGTACACCGTGAGAACCAGCCTCAAAAGAGATTTATATAATAATCGACTCCGCTAATTATCGACCTCGAGAACGTTGTAGACTTGCCGATTCTGTCGCGGTTCAACAGTAATTTACAGCTGCCTTAAGCGTGATGAATGGCGAGCCTAATTCTGATTTATGCTCGGGTTTCAATTTGTTTCAATCTCCTACCGAAGAATTTTAGCCATTCCAAGGAGGTCCGCTTTTCATGCAGGGAGTGCTCTACATTTGGGGTTTGAAGATACATGAGTGCGTGTGGGTAGCACAGACCCTAGTATTCTTGAGTAGCTCAAGAGATTTAAAAATGTATGAATTTGGGAAGTTGTAGATTTGGACCACATTTAAGAAGCTGGTAACTTGGAAATGTGCAAATATGGAGATACGGAAGTTTCCGGTGTTCAGAACTTTGGGATTGGGAGTTTAGGAACTTGGTAGTATGGAAATTTGGGAACTGGACAATTCCACCATTCTCACGATACTCCGGTATGCAAGTATCTCACCCGAATGTAATCGACCCACCTGTGACGCACAGCCGACTGCATCCAAAGCCGACACCCACCCAATTCCTGCGACGCGACAGCTCAGGTACCCGACACATCGATTTCTAGCACACGCTTGAAATTTCATTTCAATGATTGAAGATTAGCATCAGTTCTCATGATCGTTCCTCACGATACAAAAGAATAAAGCACAGGCTCGACGCGACCTAAAATGGAGCAAGAGCGGTGTAGAAGCGTCCTATAAAAGCGGCTGCTAGCCGAGTCGAGCAAAAAGTGCAGCGCGCACGTGGCCAACACCCGCATGCACTGTGTTCGCGGTCTCGCGCGTGCAACTTCGGCTCCGCTTGCATCCGCCTGAAGAGCAACAAGGACGGAGTACGCGAAGAGGAGGACGAGAGGGACTGGAACAAGTATATACAGGGGAGAACGAGTATATAAAGAACGAAAGCGGAGATGAAGAAGGAAAGAGAATTCGCAGCGTTGCCAGGAGGAACAAAGACAAAGAAGGGAGGAAAAACAAGCGTTTAGACAAAAAAACGAGCTGCACGTCGAGAAAGGAATGTGTGTACGGCAAGAAAAAAAGAGTTACACGCGGATAGAGCGGGAAAGATAATACGCGTATAAAAGAGAGGAGCTCGAGGAAGCAAAAACAGGAACAGCGAATAAAAAACAGAGGAGGAGGAAATTTCGAGCGTACACTGCATCAAGCAATGTACGGAAGACAATGTACATTATGTACACGCGTTACGTCAAAGAGAAAGAGAGACGGCAACATATGCGAGCACGTGAGTCACATGGAGTGCCCTTTGTACACAAGTACAACGCAACTTGTTACAGTATGTACGTACGTGTGCAACGTCAACCCCGGCGGCGCTCGCGAGCGCTCTGTGCGCGTAGGTGCGAGCGTGCGTGTGCATCACGGTGTACGTGAGCCACGTTGGACGCTGAACCGCACAAAGAACCCCTCTCAAGGCCGCAACACAAGCACAAAACGCGCTTCGCCGACTCTTCGTGCTGCACGTGCGCGCGTAAACACTTGCGGCCGCCCGCTCGCGGTGTCGCGCGTACGCGGCCCTTGCTGGGCGGTGTACGCGCGACACGCTCGCTGCATGCACTCGCAACAAATGCGCTATTTTTCTAAATTTGGACGAAACTCGAGCAATCTTGCAAACACAAATTATCCTTTACGCAATTCCACCTTTGCGTGTTTTGAACCACGGTTTGGAGACTCACGCTTCTTACTATGCTGAGATAAATCATCATTGTTCAGCACGCAATAGATACTTCAAGATTCTTTTGTCTGCATTGTGCTGGATGATGATAAATTGTTAATTGTTGGCGTAAGTACATGTTCGTTTTTGGAAAGGGAGATGATTGTACGATTGCATGACTGCGTGGAAGCAATGCGATGATTTAGGATTATACAGGGTGTTCAACTTGGGGTCAAGTTTCAAACAAATGTGGTGTTCGAGCTTGAGGTCAAGTTTCAAATAAATGCGGTGCTCGAAACAATTGGTGTCGAGTTTCAAGTAAATGTGGCGTTCGAAACAATTGGGGTCAAGTTTGAAGGACATGTAGTGTCCAAAACAGACAAAATGCTTTTAATGTGATGAGTGTATGTCTTTAAAATCTGTCTGTGTGAAGATTGCTGAAAGTGTTTGTGTAATCAGATCTTGTATTATAAAATAAAATTCTTTTCGTTTAATATCTTCAAGGATATTAACATATGACAAAGTGCGTTCTCGAGGTCTTGTGCTCACATCTGAAAACTGATCATTTTTGCATAGAACATACAAACATGCATCCAAGTACAATCAAAATACCCAATACGAAACAATTTACATTATTATTACTACAAGGGAAATGATCGAACCTCTGCACAATACAACCTGAAGTTATCTACAATTCACTACATTTCGCTGAAAGTGCATGTCCGACTGTGACACTTGTACGAAATAAAACGTAAAATACACCGTGTATTTCGTTACGCATAAATATTACAGAATTGTTGCCCTCCGATTCAATAAAATGGCTCGTAAACGGGCGATGATATCGCGTATAGCTTGTTCGAGCAGCACCGAACCGTTGTTCGGACAAAAGCCTCAAGATTTTGCGTCTTACTTTGCACGTTCGACGGGAATCAGGTACTTTCGAACGGTTCGCGGAAATCTCGTAAAACCTCCGGCTCGAGTATAAATTTCCCCTTCTAGGGAAACGCATCGAGGACAATCGATCGGTGCGGTTCATTTTTTCCAGCGGAACGATCCTTTTTACCGGTTCGAAGCCGACCGGGGATCCGGAGAATTGTTCCGAGCGGCAATTGCTCGAAACAGATACGTTATCGCGACACAGGCAACGGGGAAAATGGTAAAAATGAGGGAACAAGGTTGCGCCACGGTATGCACAGCCGGCCATCGATTTCCTACGACCGTCTACGATTACCCAATAAATTTTGTCCAACGCCTCGCGAGCTCCGTTAAATCGGATTCTGCGGTGCAAAAGTTGTGTCGGAAACGTTGGCCGAAGCTCGTTCGATCGATTGATTGCGCTCTATGGGATACGTGACTCGCGATCCCGTTGTCGATGGGATTAATACAGCCTCGAAACCTCCAGCGTCTGTAATACCGCTTGTAATCTCAACAGCGGTTTTCCATTAAGCATGAAAATCACCAGGAAAAAGTTGCTGCGAGAGAATTATGAAAGAACACGTTATGGAATATTGGATTGTATCATGTGATCTCGAATGGGGGTTTCAGATTTTTGTGTGGGAACATGCTTCGAGTACATTCAAGATAGTAAGCTGTGATGCTCACGATCTTTTGGAACAGCCTTTAGAAATTTTATGGAACACCTGTATGATTCTATAGGTATAAAGCGTGGACAGGTGGACATTTAGAGACTTGGGAAGTAACTTTGGGAAGTTGGGAATTTGCAAGATTGAATATATGAAGATTTGAATATGTGGACTTTCGACATCCAAACGACCCATCACATCTTCCAGAATAAGTTCACAAACGAAAGTCCACACAACCCCCGAAAAGTCATCGCTAAAACCGAAGGCTGAACGGTAAACCATTCCGAGGTAAAAAGTTAAAGCGTGATTCTCATCTGAACCATTTACACTACTCAGCGACAAGTCGTTTCACGGCTTCCGTCATCGGCGTAATCTCTAAGAAGAAGCTACACATCGCTGATTACATCGTTAGCCGGCGGGCTGCTCGTTACACGTTTTACAAGGTTCCGCAAGTCGGTCACGTCCTGCCACCGTTATTCCGCGATTATAATTACGAGCACGTTGAGCCCCACCCCCTCCCAGTTCTCTTCTCTCCGTATATCTCTCTTTCCGTTACACGGCGGATAATAATCGGAGGCTAAGAAACGTAGCCGAGCGGAAATCGATTTCTCGGCGAAGGAGATTCCTCTAAGACCGCGGAACACGTGCGAACCAGAATGCATCTCTCGCGTACGACGAAAATTCAACGAGGAGCACGGCGTTCTATCACCTACATGATATTTTTAGAATCACTCTTCACTTCGTTTAACGTTCCATTTTCGTCCGCTTACTACTCTTCGCGATGCTGTTGCCTGTTATCGATACATTTTGCAAGTGTCCATCTTGTGAGAAAACAGAGAACTGGTTTTGCAGGATTTCTGAGTGTTCGGCACTTGATTTTTGCAGATGTAAGAAATCGTCGAGTATTCTTACTTGGGTTGTAAACAATATCGTGATTATCATTTTAACGTTTCGCTGCATGAATATTCATGTTTGCGATATTGATACGTGCTCGTTAAGCGGCGTTTGTACGAGGCTACTTTTGATATGTCGAGTTCAAGCAGAATTATTTGTGCAAGGAGAATGTTAATCGAGTAGCAAGAGCTGTGGTCGAACAACTTCAATTAATATTTACTTGAAAGCTTTGCACTATGGATGTGCAACATTTATCATCTTTCAGATGATCAGAATAATGTACGTAGATCACTGTATATGTACACACATGGCTGTATAACACACATGTATAAATCGTCTGTAAATTGTTATAGCAATCACTGTCGAATAGTTTTGTGAAACATATTGAGAATACTTGTGTGGTATACTAATGTAACGTACGATATACTAATGTAATTGTAACGTAGAAGCACACTGGATAATTATTAAGTTCAATATTGAGCAAGATAAGACACACATTATTTATACAATGACCTGATACAATATTTGTATGCATTGTTCCACGAGAACTCTGAATTAATTCATATCATTTGCATATCAATTTCATGTCAGCATTTGTCTCAGCACTGTTATAAAACAATGACACCACCAGGTAGTTTGACCAAAAGTAGAACAATGTAACTAGTTGTTTGGTGAGATATTGGTTCACTCGTTCGCTACCTGTGATTTTCTCATACGGGATGAATTTAATTGTAATTTTAACAGATGAAAATGAACTTTAAATTGACGTACTATGTTGTATTATTAGGCTATTTTCTAATAAAGCAATTGATGGCTTAGCTTCCAAGTGCTGTTAGCGAACGTGTTAATTGAAATTTTACAAAGATCTTTATTAATAATTAACCGGCCAAGTTACCTATGCTCTAACAAATTTTCGTAATTAATTAATTAGAGGCTCGAAAGAGGCAATTGAAAAACAATACATTGAACGTGCATCGTGGAGAAGCCATTGTAATGGCGTTGCGCTTCGAAGCGCTTCGGAGCGGAGCCTCGAGCTTCACGCTCGATAAAATCTCGATGACGAGCGGTGATAAACGAACTCGTAAGCACAGGTCGGGGTAATCGAAGGAAAGGGTTGGACGCAGATAAAAATCTGCCGAATTTCATGTACGGTTGGAGACGCGTGCTCTCGAAGCCGCCTGCGAAGAATACGCTCGGGGGAGCGTAAAAATGTATAACACCGGAGGAACACGAGCGGTTCGGCTCGATAAATATTAATGGGGATGCCACACGGTGGTCGCAGACAGTTCTGAAATTCTTCAAAACTACGCGTTTCAATTCTTGCAGCAACGCAATTAGCGTTTTTTTTTTAATTAAAAACTACACGAGGCTGAGGATAAGAATCGACTCGGAGGAAACGTTAATTGGACGGAACTGAGAACCTGGCAAGTTGGAAACAATTTGTGACATGGGGAAAAACAAAGTTTAGGGTGATGATACAGTGAATTTTAATCGAGTACTGTTGTATAAGCAGTCAATTAATCTTGTAATTATATTTGTTAGCCACGGGTTGATTAATTGTTAAACTTCTATTAGGTTTGTAACTCTTTTATCCAATCAATATCAGTATACTAATCTTGGCTACTTTTTACCCATAATTGATCCATAAGTTCAATGGAACATGAGTTAAAAGTTGAGAAATATTTTCATTAATTAAGCTTCTAATGTATCCTAACTACATATGATCATTTTCACAAAAAAAGGAAAAGTTAAAAAAGAATCACATCATAGGTTTGATGAACTTTAATTAACGAACTTCAATTCCAAGTTAATAAATTTGAAAGTATCTATTCCTTCAGAGTATGTGTGACATACCACATTCACATCCACATGTGAGAACAAAAAGAATTGTAGAAAAGCGAAATGCAGATCAATTTTGAAACGTCCACACCGAAATTGAATGTATCGATACGATAGTCCGAGTAGAGGCTTTACGACAAAGTAACATAATACGAAGTTCAGTGTCGAGGGGCTATCGTTTCACGGACGATACCCGATCTTTCTCTTACTAAGAAATTAAACGCCTCCGATTAGGACGATCGCGGGGAGAGTTGGTTCGATTCGGTGTTATCGATTCGTGTCGTGAGAAACGGGTTTCGAACGAGCAACAACAGCTCCGTTGTAAACGTAACCAGAGATTGGATCCCTAACTCGAACAGGATACTCCAATATTCCGGATAACTCACCTAACCTGATATCCGATATCTATAACCCGGTTCACCCGTTATGGATTATTTTTTGACCTCCGATTCGAAAGGAAGCCAATTTGATTAGATTTTTAATTTGATCCGATTTATGCGTTCAGGAAGATGACTTCAGAATTGTCAAGGTTAATATTCAAAAATAAGGAAATATTGTTACGTCTGAAGTCTTAGGTAATATATATATTAGGTTTAGGTAATATTCATGTTAAATAAGAAGTAACAGATGTGAATTAATTTAATGGGTTGTGATGACTACATTAACCCTGTTTTTAAAGCAGTTGTAATGCTCTTGAAACTTAATGGCGAGTGTCAATAAATAGAAACACGGAAGAAACTGAAAAGAAAAGTGAGGGAAAGAGAAGAGGAAAAGAAGAGCCGCGTTATCGAGTAACCCGCGTAATCGTTATTACCGCGGCGCGTTTACGCGAGCAGAATGATGACGAGGGGGAAGTTTTCTGCAAATGTCACGGGAGAAGACCCGTACAGGGCTGGCCACAGCTGTTTCTATAAATAACCACCCCCGACTCGAACCGAGAACGCTCTTGCAGATTCTGCATCTTCTCTCGAAACCGCCTCAGCGAACTATGGTTATTGACCCTCACACACGCGGCCGCCGTCAACTATTTCCGTTCGAAAAATAATGAACCGCGGATCTCGGCGCATAATTTCATTCGGTAATGAGCCCACTCCCGAATTTCTACGCGTCTGCTTGATTTACGACGCGAAACGACTTGGTATGAAGCGTGACTCGACGATTGACACTTTCGAACCGACTTCGACACTTTTAGCGCAGTTACGAAGGGAAACTCCATATTGGATTCGGGAAGTTAGGTATTCTGAAATTATGGGATTTGGAGACGTAACTTTGAAATTTCGGGATTGTCGAGAGCTATGACAACCTTGGGACTTTGGGTTATTTAGGAGACTGAAACTTTGGGATACTGGAATTTTCAAAGATTGGGATACTGGGTTACTGGGACTCTGGAACTTTTGAGCTATGGACTGTGGAACTTTGGAGTATTGGAAATTTGGGACGTTAGGACTATTAGAGCTTTGAAACCATGTGACTTTGGATTTTATAAGAGATTGACACCTTGGGATATTGGAATTTTCAGAGATTAGATACTGGGTTACTGGGACTCTGGAATTTTTGAGCTCTAGACTGTGGGACTTTGGGATCTTGGAAGTTTGGGACTTTAGAACATTCAGAGCTATCAAACCATGTGACTTTGGGTTTTATAAGAGATTAAAACCTTGGGATATTGGAAGTTTCAAAGATTAGATACTGGGTTACTGGGAGTTTGGAACTTTTGTACTGTGGGATATCAAGACCTTACAAATTTGAAGCTTTAGGACCTGGAGAGCTTTGAAACCTTGAAGTTTTGGATCCTATGAATGATTCAAATCATGAGACCTTAGAAATTTAGAAAATTCTGACATCGTCACATTAGATCATTGAAACTTGGTAATATTTGAACTTGGAGCCCTACCTACACAGCTTACCTTGGGACTTTATGACACTAAAACTTTGAAATTATGAAATCTACAAAAAAATTAGTAAATCTATATCAATAGAACTTTGAATTTCTGGAATTAAAGTATGAGAGGTAAATAGTACTCGAACCATTCTCCACAAAAGTTTCGAGAACCCTAAAATTTCAGTGAAGATACGTAATTATGACCGGAAACGTAGGAGTTAATATACAATTCTGATACACTTCCAGAGATAAATATTTCTAGGAACATTGCGTCACAACGAAAGAACAGTAACACTCCGACGACCGGATGCAATTTGCGGTTTCTTTCGGGACACTACACTCGCGTGACGGCGAGATCAAAGACTCGTTAACAACGTGTTGCTTCGTGCAACTCTGTTGAAACAGAGTCTGATATCCAACTATCGAGGTAAGATCGCAAAGATTGATCATCGATAGAAAACATTTCGCTTCGATCGCTATTGGTAGCCTCAAAGTCGATTCAAATAGTGTGGAACACTTGTTACTCTGATTATGAATCATAAACTGAATATCTGATAACATTTATTACGATGTATGACAGTTTTCTGATGGATTTGTGGAGGTAAATGTATGGTTGTAACTTATACTGACAGGTAGACGATAAAACACTAATGAGTCAATATATCATGGATGATTAAACGAGCAAAGAAGTGCTTCTGCTGGATGGCTAACAAAAACTAGTTGGCAGGTTGCAGAAAGATACTTCTACTTCTCAATTTGTGAAATATCCTTTGAACTTTTTATCTTTCTTCAAATCCATAGTTATGGACGACAGTATCTTTCAATCAATAATGTGCAAACTTTTCAATCAGGTGGTACATGGAATTTGAGTTCAAAAAAATGGATCTATTTTTTGATACTAATATTTGTATACCATAAACTGGTCCTAAAACTGAATATACTAATTTGCAATTGAAAATACTAGAATTTAGAAAATTTGGCTGAGTGATGTAAAGGACACTAATGATGTAAGACTGGTACCACAAGTGCAAAGGAATGTTATAAATTTCAAAATTACAGTATCATAAATTTTATGAGAAACTTAAGGTACGAAAATCGTGAGACCGTATTCAAAATGTCGACGATAATGAAAATTAAAAATATTACGAATGTATGAATGCAAAACTGCATCTCAACTTACTCTCCATTGAAAATCATGCACCAGTTATTGCAAACAAAAGCGTTTGAAAATCAGTTGTATTGACTCTGAATGAAGTGAATCCTCTGGAAGGCTGGTTAAAATGGCCCATCGGAGTGTTTGAGAGTTGTCGGATATCGAAGGAAGAAACGGGTAATCGTATCGACGCACTTTGCGTTCGATACTGCAATCTCTGGTGGACGATCGACAATCCGAGATTCGGGGAACGAGTCGTTGCATCGCGTTTTATGGCGCGTTTTACTCCGGTGTGCCTGACCATCGCTCTTCTCTGTCTCTCTCGTTCTTTCTCTCCGTGTTCTCTCCTCCTCTCCTGTCGATCCGACCGTCTCTTTCGCCGTAAAGGAGGCTCGAGCAGCGGTGCAGGGTCACGGCCGGACATCGTCTACCATACTCTCTCTCGGGCTTCTACACCCACGCTACATCTGTTACACTCGCCCCCTTTCGTTCGCTGCACCCTCGTAAAGCCTCGTTTCATTATGCTCCGAATATAAGTTACCGCAATTTACGCCTCTAGCTCTCGTTTCGCGCGGGCTTTACTACCCAGGCCGTGGCAACTGTAACGAGCTGGATTTTCGTAGCTCGCTCGGGAAAACGTGTAACGAGGAAACTTCTGAACACCTACTCGACTCTTTTCAATTATCCCTTTTTGCAAGTTGAAAAGAAACGTTCGCGTTTTCAATGTAACCAAGCTTTGAGAGTTTTTCATTCGTCACGGCAGCTCCGTGAATGCCGGCCGTGGAAAGCGATGCGAGGCTAACGATCATTTGCCGGTATGCAAATTAATTGGTCAATGTACGAAATTGAGGGTTCAGAAATGGGTTTCTGAGTATTTCCGAGTCAGCCTGGTTTCTTCGCCCGATTGATGATTCTTTAATGTATACTTATTGCGTCAATGCGTGATTATGTGGAATTTCAGATTTTGTATCTGCCATGTGCTTACAAATATTCAATTTTACTAAATGGTGCTTAAATGTTTCTTTATACTACACAGTTTCATTTCTTCACAAGTGTTTTATGAAACTGTTGAACTTTCTTAATTGTTACAACGTTTATCACGTTCCTACTGATCATACATTAATTAGTGCATTAATGAATCTGATTTTCATATATAATTGATCTAGTTAAGTTACTTGTACTGTTTAATATTAACGATATTCAAAGATTATTTCTCTCAATTTTAATTATGGAACATTAGTGACTAGAGTAGTCAATCTGATCATTATGCTTAGATTTGCACCACCTGTCAAAAAGTATAGAATCTTGATCATTTTTACCAGAATGTAAAATATATCAGTATTGTTCACCAGATTTAACCCTATGATTGGTGTCATATACTCATTATTCCATGTATGTGAATTTTTGCATCACTGTTCTTTACTGTGTATGAATTTGAAAAGTGATATATTCATAATGTAAGTAGTAATAATTTCATTCTATTTAACAAAATATTTTCTAAAATATGCGATTATTAAAGAGGTGAGTCAAATTTTGTCATTTTTTCTCACAGCACTATCTCCTAACACTGTCAGGAAACAATCACTAAAAATTTGACCAAAAGTACTTTGTTATCAGCAAATTTAAGACAGTCAGAAATTCACTCAGATATGACAAAGTTCATGTAGTCAAACTTCTGTGAGATGAAATTCCAAACTACAGAAGCTCAAATCAATGATGTTATTAACTATGTTAACCAAAGCAGTCATGCATTCGTTATAAAGAGGTCCGGAAAAGTGTTAATAGAAGCGTGAATATGAGAGGTCGCAACGGAAATGAGTTTTCAGCTACGCGTCCGAAACTATGCAAAATGAGGAGGGGTCCAGGTGTCGAAATATCTCGCAACGATCAAGGTAGACCCGGAGATGTTTCGACGCTGACTCACAGGACAACGACCGCTGTCAAATGTATCAGGATTTTCGACAAAATGGTGCAACCAGCTCGACGAGGGTCAACGACCTTAAAACGAAACGATCACGCGAGTTGCAAGATCCGCTGAACGAATACTTTCGCGAATTTTGCGTCACGCGATTCCGTGAATTTCACGCTCGCAATTACCTGAGGATGACGCCCTGGAATGCTAGACGTTCTCCCGTGGAAAGATGCGTTGTGTATCTTTTACCTTTCGTGATCCAGAAACTGGTCCGCGTTGTTGCGCGCGACAACCACGTGTTGCACTTCTAGTCGATACGCACGGAGCGTGCCGTGGAGCGTGCTACTCGAGCGTACTAAACGCGCCTCCCCCGTGTGAGTGGTAATTAATTGCGTGGCACGTGACAATTTCAACGTAAAAATCAGTTTATTGTATACAACAGAACTCTGGTAGTTTCTTGCGTACAAATCAGTAAGTACTCAAGTCAGGGTAACAAAAAATAAAATACATTCGAATAAATAAATAAATAAGTAGATGTTAAACAATACAAAATAAAAGGAACAATAACGTTTTGATTCTATTTCCTCCATCTCCTGTCGAGGAAATTTACAATCACAGTTCATAAAATTATGTCGCGAACGCGGATTAACAAATCTACTTATCGAGCAAGTACGTTTAACCCTCCGCAAGTAGTCTGGTGCTGCAAACTTACACCGAATTCTAACTTTCCAGAAAAATGTCATTAAAAATTACCGAACGATGCTACGAAATGAAACTTCGAATTACATAAATAGTTCGAGTATTTGAAAATGCGAAGTGACACGACACCGGTTTGCGTACGAAGTCTGCGGAGGGTTAATCTATATCTAATATTTAAATTAAAGACAACGTCGAATGACTACGGTAGCCACAAGCGTTCTAATTCGACGAACAGCCCTCGCAGAGAGCAGGTAAATTCTTTGTGACGGTGTCGTGAAAGTCATGCAAACGGACCTAAGCACTCCGCCGAGTCTTCTACGTCTTTCTGAAAAGCCGTCAGGACTTTTATCGTAACAGATAAACTTAGGTACCCTAGCCGAAAAGCAACGGGGAGAAAAGAAAAGAGTGCACGTCGCACGTGATCATGGATCGAGACGGGATTCGAGCTGGCGAAATATCGTTTCCACGTAGTCTGGGTCAGATCGGTCGTCGTGCCAAGCAGTTCGACAGCCGTGCAAGGACGCGTAGGAAGGCTCCGAGATAGGTGAGAAGAAGGATTAATAAATCGTTGAACTCACGATTTCGGGACGGATGTTGGGCCGTCCTGCTTCGTAGGACCTGTTGCAGAGCAGCGTACAGGTCGAGCATCAATTGCTCCAGCTGCTGCCCCTGGGCTTCCGCCTCGTCGTCGGACGGCAAAGCGAATGGGATCGCCATTTCTTGATCGTGGCAGGTGCACTGGACTTCTCTTTATCGATAGTTCGCTGGCTAGCGCTGTTGGTTGCTCTCGCCGGCACTGTAATCGAACAATGTCTGTGTGGATCAAGCACTACCACCTTGTCTAAATTTCTGTCTCTCTCTCTCTCGCACGGAACGTCTTCCTAATTTCGATAACAGTGGTCGGAGAAATCGGCGGTCAATATCGCGCGCGCCGATTTTCCCGGTTCGACCAAGAAGTTGAATTTTCGGTGGCGGTACACGTGGCTTTCGACGGCGCACGCTCAATGTTCCTCGCCACACGGATTGTCCATACAAAACGCACGTGGCCCGCGTGCAACGCACCGCACCGCGCTAACTTGGATAATCGCGGCGCGCGAATCTCAAACCGTCTGCGAATCGTTTCCGACGCGTCGTCTCAACAGCGCCGTCTGAAGCGTCTGTAAGGTGGATCCTCGAATGGATCACTTTCCATAGGTGCTGAATATTGGCGGGACACACCTCTGAGCTCCAACTCGATCGAGGATCGGAGTTCGCCGAGGGGGCAAAAGGGGCGAAACGCCGGGGATCGGTGAGCAGCGATCGATGACAGGATCGCTGTTCAACGAATCTCACCGATGACAGTTCGAGACAGTACCACGGGCACAGAGTTCAATGTTCTCCGGTCGAAAGCACGGCACACGATGCACTGAGAGTCTCTTTTACTGGAAAGAACTTGTCTCCTTTCGCACGCGGCACAAATGAAAAAACATCCGCGAAAATGAGTGCGAGAACAGAAAAAGGATTATCTGCCGATCCGCACAACGCACGCACGCACACGGTTCGATACGGTGTAACACGTTGCGTCTCGAGACTGTCCTCTTTGGCGCGGCTATCACACACGCGTGTACGATGCAAGAGAGAAAGTAAAGCGACACGAGAACTCGACTGAGCTTAGGGTAACGAGAAACACGTCTCTACTCCTCGAGGTCTGGCGTGGTAATGATTCTGAACTTTCGTTTCGGCCGCACGTTCTGCCTCGCGGCGGCAACCGACTTCCCCCACTCTCGACTCCTCGCGCGGCCGGTTGGGTAGGTGGTGGGGGAACGATGCGCGCGCATCCGGACTCGAACCGACTATACGGGAGGAAAAGGGCGATAGAAACAACCACTGGTGGGGCTGTACGTGTGCCCGTGGTCGCAGCGTTGTAAATTTACCGGTTAGGGTCAAGTGGGGTAAAAGAGATGGGACGAAAATCGAAAACTTTGGAAATCGACCCGGCAATGCCCTCTTCTAGGTGTCGACGAAACGGCTTGATCTCTTCGACGAGCGGGTTTTTTACGAGGAAAAATCTCACGCGTTTTTACCGATTCGTAATACACTTTTGTATCGCGACTCCTTTTTGTCTATTTCGCTAATTGGCTCGCGGGATGAAAAGAACACTCTTCGGAGCATAAAAGATTTTTCCTCAAAGCGAAGGCGAAACGTGTAGCATGTAGCAACGAGATCTCGACTGCGGAGAGAGTGAGAGGGAACTTACACAGGCGAGTGGCACGCTTGTATGCACTCCGAAGCGGTTCGTGGAGGCGCGTATGACACGACGGAACGACACCCGAGTGTAACTGCGTAGTTTCTGCGAACGACTCCACGGGGGTAGTTGAGGAGCGGTTTCGCCGATACGCCGCTTTTTACCAGGCGAATTATCGACTCAGAAAAGTGGTCGAGAACCCACTCGTAACCCCGTGATCGAGTAACTCGAGTGTCGTTACGTCACACGGACCACTTATTTTTCGTGTCTTCGGAACGAAATTCGCAGATGACTCGAACGTTGACGTTGACGAGCGATGGAAGTAACGCCTCGCGAAAATAGCATTTTAATTTTGCGGTAATTTGCGATAACCGATATTCATGGAATCGCGATAGTTGGCCGACTGACAACTTTTTATCTGGCCAATGAATGGGTAAACATGCAAAGAAACGGGAATACAGTGCGCTTCTACCGTGTCGCGCTGATTCACAATGCACACGATGCACACAGTGCACACGCTGCGATACGACCTCACATAAATAAATATCGGTATATTACTCTGTGCTTGAGGGACCTTGGGATTTAAAAAAAATGGAAAAAGGGGAAAAAGGAAATCGAAAACCCGTATGTTGGAATACGTTATACACCGAGTGATATAAATTGCATTTCCATCCTGCGTAGTTTATTTTCAATAAATCGATGAATACATGCGCTGATTGAATATTTACGATGAATAACAGCCAGGAGTAACTAATATCAATTTATATAAACAAACTGATGCATATAGATACACAGAAGTTGAAAATGTTACAATTTTCCGAAATGAGACATTTAATATCCATTACCGGAACATGTCGGTATTCTGGAACAACCAAAATGTACGTTTATTGGAACACACTCCACATACTCTCTATCGACACCCATAAACCTGTGTCCAACGACTTCGACTCGCCATACAGAAATGCAGCAAATTTTCAAAATCACATGCACATATCGTACACATAGAGGAGTTTGGTAATACCATTCGTTCAACGATCATCCTATTCCATTCGACTTGCAAGCAGTCGCCAGACAAAGAGTCCTACAGATTCAAAATAGAGTTGCGCGAAATACGTGCGGTATTATGCGAGTCGCGATGCACCGATTCCGAGCGAGTCGCTCGAATCGACGAACAATCGTGGACTATCTGCATTCACCGGGGCAAGTTGACGACAGGGCAGGAGGAGAGCAGATTAATGGCAGAACCAGCGTAAAGAGACAATGTCATCGAATACGAAACGAGACGGAGAGAGACAGAGAGAAGTTAAAGGCCAGGCAAATCCTTCGCGTGTCGGGGATGGCGTTACACAGAGATGACATTACCCGGGACGAACGATAGAAACTGGAGTCCACCTCGACGGAGAATACCGCATCGATATCGACAGATCGACGCTTAATGTCGACCCGGAGCCGATAGATCGCGGCAATTTCGCGCGAGCAACAGTCCAGGCAGATGCACACGGTGCCGTTAATCAAATTCGCCCGCGCGCCGACGTAGAAAGATATTAATTGACTGGATGCGAAGAGCGTCGATCGTGAACGTGCACGAGTGCACCGAACTACTTTTCCAACGACGCGTTCCGTCTGTCCCGTGCCGGTGATTTATGGGCCGCGCGCCGATTACATTTCATTCGGGTCTTAATTAGCTGGTAATGCCGAGCTACCGAGTTACCACCTTCGGCTACGCCGCCATTTCCGAAGGTGGATGCACCGATTACATTGTTCAACAAATTTCAACTTCATTTCTCAGACTCACGGAGACAAATCTGATTCTGAACAAACAAATGTAAACTTGCAAATTGGATAATATATAAAACACTTACATGTTAACATGAACTCGAACGTTAATAAACTCTAACAAATTACAGACTATTATACTAAACAAATTAGAACTAAAATACGAGTCCCTTTGGACCTTAAAATATGAGCAAAATTTTTCGAAAATTTTAACCCTTTTTCACAATCATCAAAAAATAAATTTATACTTTTAATGATTCACACTCTAGTGTCATACAATCATATCTATTTCTACTACGATAACCAATGTGTAATACAGTGTAGTAGATACACAGATATGTAGACACACCGAAACTTAAAAATTATTGAAATTATGAAGAGCTAATTTTAATTTTACTTGTAGGTAACTGAAGGTACTAACATTTTAGCCGACGCCACTTCACTCCAGATGACTGTTTCTTTCTGAACATGCAGTCTTCAAGTACTGCGATAGCGACGGAGACCGTTCGTCGAAGCTGAACAGAATCGAGAGATTATTAGTACGCTTAACGAGCGCATTAAGGTATAATTTTACTGGCTTACCGAGAAACGTGCACGACGAATGTTTCTCTTTGTACCGTGAAGGCTGACTATCTTGGAGGATTCTACTTGGAACAGTCGAGGAACTACTGACTCCGTTCGCGTGGCTTCTTTTTATAAAGAAGTAACGGTTATCTTATCGCCACAGAAGCAGTGAAGATTTTATCGATCGAACATTTTTTAAAATTACTTCACCATCAATAGAGATCGCGTTACGGATCATATGATCACGATGAGTCAATATACAAAATGTGATTTAACGGCAAATGACTTCATACGAGTATTATCGCGTTACGAAATGTTTAATCTTCTAATTGCTAAATTATCGTGGATATTGAATTACTGGAGCTGGCCTATCAAAGGATTATCTACAAACCTGGTCCTGTTGGGTCGTTTTGACTTCCATTTTGTTTTAACTGAGTACATAAAATTATTCGTCATCAAAATCGAGTTGGTTGTCAAAATTATCTAGTCACAATTTAATAAACCCCTTCCTTACTCATTAATGTTAGAACTACCTTGACACAACTATTCAAACTTAATTTTAAACTGAAAATAAGGTAACAAAATAAACAAAATCTGAAACACAAGTTCTTCATCTTTACAAAAATCGACATAAGAGTACCTCAACAAAAATGTGTAACAAAGTGGTAAGCTATTGTTTTACCTAAAGTGGAGAGCCATTGTTTAACTCAACGACAGCCATTGTGCAATCTGAAGTGCAAACGAATCATTTGATCGTTCGATAGTTACAATGTAAAAATGATCAACAATAATGATTCAGGAGTCCAATCGTTTGGAAATGTCTGCAGCGTCCTCTCTCGTGTTCCTTCTCTCCTGTACTCCTCGCGAGTACACCGGGCTACTTTCGTTTTATTTCCACGGAAAGTATTGAATCGGTTCCTGGACGGTAGCGTGGCGAGATTTAAAACCGGTAGCACCGTATGCACGGACCGGATTGTATATTTTTAGAACGAGCAGCATCCTCGCGTGGGCGGACATGCTGGTCACCGGTCCAGGAACCTGCGCACCACTTTGTTTCGAACGTGTACGGGCCACTTTTGTCGGGTGACAATCGTTCATCTGGAATTCGTATTAACGCACTAATTTCTTCTAGAAAGTACAGCACTATTTGCTTCGTTCCATTATTCAATTTTAAACACTCAAATACAGTATGTTCTCGTTATGGGTGGGACAGTAGGAGGGAAATTTTAGTCGTTTACAATGACTGGCATTAATATTCGGACATTTAACTATGAAAACTAGATATGGGTTGGACAAAAATATTTGCTTCTTATATTTCGATAGTGTTCGTGAGTGTGTGTATATGGTAGAATGTGGGGCAATGTAATGTGGAGAGAGTTGATATGATGAGGTAGGAGGTTGAACATGTGGCAATGTATGGTGATACAACACGTGATGATACAGCGCGCTGCAATATTGATGCGTGGTGATTCGATGCGTAGCAATATTAACGCGTGGTGATTCGATGCGTAGTAATAGTAACATATGGCGATTCAGCGCATACTAATACTAACGCGTGGTAATTCCACACGTAAGAGTAGTAACGCGTGGTGATTCGGCGCGTGACGATACAGCGCGTATAGCAATATTGATGTGTGGTGATTCGACGCGTAGTAATATTAACGCGTGGTGATTCAATGCGTAGTGATAGTACATGTGGAGATACAGCGCGTACCAATACTAACGCGTGGTAATTCCACACGTAAGAGTAGTAACGCGTGGTAATTCGGCGCGTGACGATACAACGCGTAGCAATATTGATGCGTGGTGATTCGGCACGTGACGATACAGCGCGTAGCAATATTGATGTGTGGTGATTCGACGCGTAGTAATATTAACGCGTGGTGATTCAATGTGTAGTGATAGTAACATGTGGAGATACAGCGCGTACCAATGCTAACGCGTGGTAATTCCACACGTAAGAGTAGTAACGCGTGGTAATTCGGCGCGTGACGATACAACGCGTAGCAATATTGATGCGTGGTGATTCGGCACGTGACGATACAGCGCGTAGCAATATTGATGTGTGGTGATTCGACGCGTAGTAATATTAACGCGTGGTGATTCAATGTGTAGTGATAGTAACATGTGGAGATACAGCGCGTACCAATGCTAACGCGTGGTAATTCCACACGTAAGAGTAGTAACGCGTGGTAATTCGGCGCGTGACGATACAGCGCGCAGCAATATTGATACATGTTGATTCGATGCGTAGTAATATTAACACGTGGTGATTCGACGCGTAGTAATATTAACACAAAGCAATACAACGCGTGGCAATAGTATCGCGTGACAATATAGCGCGTAGCAATTCTAACATGTGGTGGTAGAATTTGTAATATTAATGTGCAGATACAACGCATGGTCATCCAACGCGTGATACAACGTCACTCAACACGCGATATGTTTTAAAACTCAATAAAGTGATATAAAATTTTATCACTCAATGTACAACGAAATTACTCGTACAACATTTAATACAATGATACAACACAGATACAATTGTGAACCTGCAATTACAATCTCTCCAGAAATCCCCAAGTGTTCAATACGACAGTACAACACCGATAAAAAAAATAAAAACCCAACTTTCGTATCTATACCACGTGATTACTAATGCACGATAAGAGTGAATGTTATAAAATAATCTCCCGATATCGAAACGTTCGATCATCTCGAAAAGTGCAGTCAGAAAAGGATACCGAATTCGAAATTTAAGGTCTCCTCGATTAACGAAGCGCCACAAATTATCACGTCCCATTATCGTGGTTGGAAAGAGAGCGTTATCGCTCACGCGTTCATCGCGAGCAAGTTCGAGCACGCTTCTCGTCCCCTGCTACATTACGGATACGCCGTTTGCCGTCGTTTACGAAGGTTAACGGCAAAGAGCAGCGTTATTAAACGACGTTCGTACTGGGTGTCCGGCAAAAAAGCGGTCGTTGGACGAGCAATTGGCCAGGCACCACGCAAGGTTGCGAACGAAAACTGCCAACGAAATCGTGGACGGCTAACAGGGTCACCGAACACCGCGCGTTAACTTGTATTTTTAATTCCTGCCTCGGGATACTTGACAGCGATCGTTAAATTAATTTTTCATCGTGTTCACGAACCCTTTTTGTACCGCTACTTGTTACGACGTTGCAACTTTCTGCCGGGTAATCAGGGGCAGATTAAATATCTTAAAATATTCGTATCATAGATGTTTACTTCAGTCTCGATTATACAGTGGAGTCTCGTTATATTGCCGAATGGACCATAGGAGACCATAGTTATCTTCTCATAGTACTTAAAACTTTTTATACAAATACTGGTGCACAGTTTCACGGTATAACGACATCGAATATATTAAAATATGAAATGTCTTTTGTTCCTATGTTATTTTTAGGTTCTGAAGCAAGGTACATGAACAAAAAAATGGTTCGGTTGAGAGTCGCATTCGAAAGGTGACTCAACTTATCACGTCCGCGTTACGAATTGCATTTCTTATCATTTTTATCGGGTCATCGGGTGCGTTCACCCCTGTCGCCGGTTCGTCGAACCAGATTTACTACTTGTTCTGTGCAAATGTCGGGCCCCGAGAATGTCGCGTTGCGAGAAATTACTGAAACCGATCGTGACCTCACGTTGACACGTCACGTAGACAATAAACCCAGGGAAAAATAATCGACGATGAATAACACTGACCGGAAAACTGTGGCCAGGTATTTTTTTAAATCGTAACACGGTTTTAGATTACCGATTCGTGTATGCACCACGGGCGTATCGGTTGTTTATCAAATTCGCGAGATCCTCGCCGGAAGAAATGATACCTCGAACAAATAATAAAAGAGAAGCGTTCGTGCTCGATGCCGGCTGGTATCTTAATCAAACAGCAATAAAGCGGTTTTCTGCTCTCTGGTGTCGAAACCGTACGGGAAACATTCGATCAGGGGAGAATAAAATCACGCGAATGTAATTGTTATCGTCGAAAATGAAACTCATCGAGTGATTGCGGTTGAAGAAAGCAAAGAATTCGCTCGTACACGTAACACTCGGATATGCCGTTTCCGTTTTCCTTCTTTATCTTTCTTCGCGAACAAGTGCATTTACGCGGCACAGACACGTCCCTAGAACCTGGGGTCCCTGGGACAAAAACCGAAATTATTGGAAGCTTAGGTCAGCGATTGGTACTGAGTACGGATGGGATTGTAGTAATCGGCAATATAAAAAGAACATTCAACTTTTGAAAGTATTCAAATTCTCAAATCTGAACTTTTAAATTATAGATTTCCACATATGAGAATTCCTGATGAGTCTCTGACTTCTGACTTCTGTTGAAAGCTTGTAAAGATGACTAAAAATTTCCTGATGTGAAAATTTGAGATTTGAAGTTTGGGTGCCCTATTTGCCCACCGCTGAAGACAGCACTGCGTTACAACGATTCGCGAACAGCAGACACACACCCTCTTTCCGTTATCGCTGATAAGCGTAACGGAGAGGCAGGTTGGAGAAAGCGATAAAGATACGAATAAACATCTGAATCGGCAAGGAATAAGACAAGCACGATTTAAAAGTCGGTTTTATAGATCCGAGAACGCAACTAATATCGGCAATTTCGTCATTTGGAAGTCGTCCATTCCGAGTGCGTACCGCTAAGTGATCCAAGTGAAACAACTCCGTTCCAAGAAGTGCAACCACGTCAGTCACGAAAGTCTATGGAACACGTGCACCAGGCACACGTAACGAGATGGGATTGTTCGATAAATGAACACCTCGGTATCAAAGGAAATAGTTTTTCCAGGACTTCTTAAGCCGTCCGACGATTACCCTGTTTTCGTTGGCCACAATCGTTCATTCCAATCTTGGAAGAAAATGGATGACAAAAATTCGAAAGCGTTAACAATTTACTGTAATCAGTAGTTTGCCCATATAATCATTTCTATTTGGACTAATTTTACAGCTGAGTATATCAATTTTGTACCTGAGAGCCAGATTATCTTCAGGTCTATTATAGTTTTTTCAACTGAGCAGAAAAGTGATATTACTCTCACGTTTCTTGTGTAAAAATTGATCAAAAAACAGGAAAGAGGAGAATGAGCTACAATAAGGTTAGGTTAACTCTCAGATATTGTTCCACATGTATGAATGTCCTCAGGTCATTAGATCGTTCCGTCTTAGTCCGCAGTTTTCATCCGAGGCACTGATTTTCCCATAAATCCCTGACATGAACTCATCCGGGTCAAACACGTTAAAATGCATACGACGCAGCCAATTGCGTAAGATAGCAGAAGATACTTGGAAGCAGACTACTCTTCCGGGAAGACAATTATATCAATCGTGTCTGCGAAGGACGCGGATTACTCAGTCAGTACGAGCTTGCAAACCGAAAACCGGAAACCGAGAGCTCGCGAGGGTGTTTGCGGATGCGATAACTAGCCTAGGCCACAAAACGTTGGCCTGCTTGTCTGTCGCCTTCTGTGCGGCTTTCGCGTCAAAACATCGTCATCCAACTTTCTGCGCAACATCGTGAGATACTAATTTTCTTCGAACATGATCCAAACGTACGCTGATTTACAGCTTGTATGTCGTGAACGAATCGGCTGTAATTGCGATGGTCACTACACGCGATAATTAATCGATGAGTCAAGATAAGGTATTGTGTTGCGAAACACTCGAGCGTTTTCCCATTTTACTTACGCATCGACACTTGTCACCTTGACGAGTTTAACAGGGAAAAAAGTTGAAATACAACGCAAACCACGCATAGTACGGAGAATTGTATAGAGTACCAGATGCGAAAGAGGCATGATTACGACGCGAGCGACTTTGTGCACGTTCGCAGGTGCATGGACATGCATTTCCAGCTGCGAGGGCGTAATATGCAGGTAGACACGCGGAAATCGCAGATAACCAGTTGAGAGGTGTATCATCAAGGTTCGATAGGCAGGAGTATGGTTTAGGCAGAACAAAAAGAGTATCATCAGACCTAATCGCGGGACACGGTTGCCTCTAACATCGACCTATAAGGAACCTTTGTACAATTGTGAATATCGACACCTTCCTAGTATTAAATAAAATCATATCTAGCATAAGATCATGATGCAACGTAGATTGATGTAGTCGACCTCTTTGTGATCCTATGTCACATGTGATGACACATCGGTTTTATAGGTCAAATATCTCATCTGCCGGAACAATGATCTTATTTCAACGAATCTTTTGTTTCACCTGCATTTACATGAAGCATTGTATACTGTTGTACCAACGTTATTTATAACTCTCGTGTTATTAATGTCTTCATCAGGTACTCTGAAGATTACTATGGACCACAAAGGGTTAAGGGATGGCTAATTTGAGGATGCCTCGACCTTGCCTGGAAGGTCATTACGTTGCAGAATGGGCAATTCGTGACGCAGTTTTTATTTAAAGCATTCGATGGGGTTTTGTTAGTCGACCTTGAGTCGTGGCTATCGCCCAAACCGCAGGTAATACGAAGCTGACTCGTGGTCTTCCGTGTGTCCACTTTTATGACGTTTTAATTGGGTGTTCCGGTTTAGGAATCACCTAAGGTGCTCTTAACTTGAAATAACCATGAAGAAGTTGTTCCAAACGATGTGAGGGATCAATGTAGTTCAAATGAATACTGAGATGTTACACATGATAGAGGTTCACTGACTTCATGTATCAATGATGAAGAAATGATACGTCCATAAAATGTCACTATTTAGTTCCATTCGGATCCATCCATCTCATTCGGTAACTCTTTGGGTGCCATGTCACTCATAGAAATCCATTAGCAATTTCATGACAAACAGTGTTACTTAATCAGTAATAGATAACTTAGGTAAATAATAAAATATGCGTGCCATAGACATGAATATTTTTAATACTCGAAGAGATGTAAAGTGATCGAATAATCAATAAATGAGGGGTGAATATATTCGAACAAAACAGTTGGCATTCTAACAATATAAATTAACAAACCGCGAGCTTAACTTTGAAATATGGACTAGAGCAACTATATTCTTAAGAATGATGGTCCACCTACACATCGACCTTTTTACGTAGATGATCAACGTGCTAATCACTTAACCGGTTACGATGAGTTAACTTATCGATTAATTTTTCGTAGATAACACCGATAAAAAAGACTTCGCCCGTCAAGTGGATCTATACTTGACGTTCGATTTACCAGGAACCACAAAGCAACAAACAGTATCAAATTCGCGCAACGCGACGTGCCATCGACCACGTACGACACGCTGAATATTCAAGAAATCGTTATCACACGTGCACCGATAAGAGAGAAACAAAGTGACAAACAAAAGATGCTTACCTTAATTAGAGTCCGGCAAACGAAATTCACAGCACTTGTTTGTACTCTCCGAACAGTTCTGGGCGACGATTTAAGCAAGCAAGCTTCTTCGGACTAATTTTTAAATTGTCTATCGTGCCTGTGGCCGCTCTAATCTCGAAAAGATTTATCGACTAGCACAAGGAGGGGTTCCGGACACGCGCCTTCGTCTGTCTTCCGCCAATCGGGACGCGCTACTCCGGGTCTCGCTACCCTGCTTGGCCAATCCTGATGTTACCTGCACGTTGCCTCCGCCATCATTGGCAGATACCAGGCCGATGAATCATGTCATTTCAAGCCGATAAACTTCCACGGAAGATTTTTTTCGTGACTTTCCTTATCGGTTGTCGCGCGTTCTTTTCCCTCCTCCACGTGACGCGAACTTGCGCGGGCAAATATGTGATCGCGGGGGGTGATACTATCGCGCAGGAATTTCTTGATATAATTGGTCCATTGTATTCTCTCACTCTCTCTTACTATTTCACCGCAAGAATATTTCGCTCTATTGTGGACTTTGACGCCGTATTTTTGTCGGTGACTTTTTCAACGGGGATGGAGGGGACGTGGATTAGCGTCGCTTATGTTGTTTACTTTCAGATAGCTGAAAATGGTAATGTGGTGAAATATTTCTGTCGGGGAGCAAGTAATGCGTAATAGCATTACTTACAAAAAATCTTTTAAGACTTTGAAGATTTTCAAAGCTTTTTCAGGATTTCACAATTTATGAGATCTTTAATATGTTCATATGCGTAATATGAACATATGCGTAATAGCATTACTTACAAAAAATCTTTTAAGACTTTAAAGATTTTCAAAGCTTTTTCAGGATTTCACAATTTATAAGATCTTTAATATGTTCATGACGGGCTGAGTCATCAATGGTACATTCGAGAAGAGAAGATTCAGTCGCGAACGTGTTAAGACTTTCAATTTCAGGACCTCAAAAACTTCAAAACTTCACGAGCCTTCTCAGTCTATCAAGTACTTCGAAATTGCCAAGGCTTTTAAACCTTTGGAGATCTTCGACACTTTTAAGAATTTCAAGGTCCTCAAAGTTTTGAAGGTTTTCAAGAACTTTTGAGAAAATTCAGAGTGATTGACACTGTAAGATATTTCAATCTCGACTATTGTTATTGCAAATCGTAAATAACGATCGTCGCTATCGATCCTTCTGATTACACAAGAAAAGAATCAAAACTCGATGACAATAAACGACGAGGATGTTACGTAACAACTGGAGGTGCGGCGTTTAACCTGCTTCCAATTCGTTTATCGTTCCCAACGATATCGCGGATCAAACACAGGTGACATGCCGTCTAACAACGATGATCCACCGGTCGCTGACGATACAGATATTCCCAGGTTGCACTGTTTGTGTGTACAGTGGCCGCTATCTGTGACCATTGACTCATCAAAGCGAAAGGCATCGCAGGGGGATTCAGCGAAATATCAGGCAGGTTAGTCAGAAGCGAGATGAATCACGTGATTTTTCGAAAGAACAGGTTCGTGCCTAGCAACCGACCAATCCCGGACGGTTTTTCGAAGCATCGAAACTCGGTCCCAACCCGAGGGACCCTTCCGCCCTCCCGATCCTCTGCCATGCCCATCCATGAAACCAGAACCGTGGAGTTAACTCGAACATCGTATGACGGACCTTCCAACAGCAGGAAACGAACCCGATGACTCACCCGCTCAACTACGGGAATCGAACAAACGTATGCGAGAAGACGACGAACTCTTACAGCACTTACGTGCATCGCGTAACCTCGTTACCGCGGCTCGGTGCACGCGATCGCCGACGAAATTCATGGGCATCGACCTTCGTGGATCACGTCCACGTCGGCCTGATAGTTATATACCCATTTGTACTTTCTTTCAACGTACAAAGTTTATCTTCTGCAAATTTCCTAATTTCACCAAGTCTAAACTCTCATCCTAAAATCAGATCAGTGATTCTAACATCATCAAACGCATGGAAAATTGTGCACTCGAAACGAACTATGAGAATGCAACGTCCAACGACCTCGAAATTAATTCCGAGCGTGTCAGGTTCTCTGCCCGTGAACTTCGTCTCAAAGGCAAAGCAATTTCTTATTCCGCGGAAACACGTGTCAGTTTTTGAAAATCTCTTCAAAAGACAAGGCCTTCCGACCGTTCTTATTCGACTTAACAAGCGCGTGAAACGGCCGGAAGTGGATAAGAGAATAATTCCACGATAAAATGTTTCTAATCGGGGACGATCTGGTCTGGCTGGATTTTCAGTGGCGGCGCACGATCCTCGATTAATCGGAGCGGATTCGAGACGATCCGCGCGGAGGAAACACGCCAGCCAGGAAACGGGAGAAGACAATTTTTCACGCAGGATGGCCGGACGAATCGGCCACGATAAAACCGATAAACACGACCGGACACGCCGCTTCGACCGGGATTGTAAATGCTCCGCGATAAATTTCGCGCCGGTTACGGGACTGGGATCTTTTTTCCGTGAAACGAAGAGAATAAAGGGAGTCAAAGTGGCAGGCAAAAGCGCGTGCACGACACTCCGCTTAAATGGGAAGCCAGAAAATTTACTCGTTTATCAAGCGTTATGGGCATCGCCGTAACGCGTACGATCTATTGTCCCCGCACATGAGAAATTTCGTCGTATTATGTGCCCCTGTGTATTCCGGCCGGCTCAATCCTTTTAATGGCAACCCCCTATAATTTAAATCCTTCGCGGTCACGGGCCTCGCTAAATATTACATCGAGACTCGAATTTATAAAGGTCCTTGCCCTCCAGCAGTAACTCTCGATATACGCGTATAAAAAGATCCCTGAAATATCAAATCCCTCTTCGATAAAATGACAACTGTTCGAAATTGCCAGAACATTTTCTCTATAGGTTGCTGATTTACAAGCGTCTCTTCATAATCGTCTTCCAGATAATCATTCTTCTTTTCAAATACAAACGCATTCACGTTTCACCTACAATTCTAAGCTTCGGTAACAAAACAGTACCAGTCCATATAATGTAAGATACCCAAAAGCTGTCAGTTCTTTGGACTCAGTTCAGGTCCCACCTGAAACCATAAATCACCGTCCGCGCCGATCGCAAACGTTCGCAGTCACCTGATCCAAAGGAAACACGCAAACAAAGGAAAACGATCGCTGAGAGATTTCCAAAGTTTTCAAGCCGACCGCAGGCAGCCTACTACTCGTCAATTACGGCGAAAGAGTAGCAAGTAGATCCATAAATCGCTGGGACAGCGGCACGGTTCGCAGGCATAGAGAGCCAGACAGTCGCCAGGCAGACAGACACCAGACGGAGACGGTGAGAGTGGTTTTTTTGCACCTCTTTAAGGCCAGCCTTAATATTCTTATTGGCATTGGCATTGCCAGCGTTTCGTGTATCTTGCCGGTTCCTTTTTCTTTTATTTCGCCGCACGCACACAGAGAGCCCGCAACCGTGGGGCCCGGTTTCGAAATTGTACTTTTTTACTGCGAGCTCTCTAAAACGACGCAAAACTTCTCGGCCAGTGTTTACGACGAGTATATCGCTGATTAAATTTTACCGTGGCTACCTTCATAAATAATTCACGCCGCGAAATCTCGCCTCGAATGTATTTATCCAAGGAACACCGGCGGATCTAACGTTATTTTTATTAGATGTTCGACCAGATGGACCGAGCTTTCGATCGACATTATTGGCGACGTTTCGGATAATCGTTGATGGGTTTCGACAAACCGGGCGACAGCAGGGTGTCTCTGAACGGCGCAAAAGACGCGCCCACACCTCCTCCCTTTGTCCTTTTTCTCGCTCGACCTGTGCATTATTTTCCTCCACGAACCCCGGCCCGTACGAATGCACCTGCGAGTCGGAACAGGTCCCAACAGGTCCATCTGGTTCGGATTCCCCCTACCCAGACACGGATCCTTACCTGTCCTCGGTTCATCGCCGTCTACTTTCGACAAGGAACTCGTTTCCCGAAAACACGGGGGAAATTGGGACTCAACTGGACACTGCGATTTTTATTCCTGCTCTAAGCTGCTATAAACCCTGCACTTCCCTGTGCTTTTATTTAATCCACATACGACTGTGCGGGGTACAGGTGTACCTCATGTGGAGTCGGGTGTCAAGGACAAAGAAAGACATTTGTAGTCATTTTTTATTTACATTAATTTTTCTTAAATAATTTAAATGTGCTAATAATCGGAATGCAAAAAGATTATTCGATTTAATGAAATCATCTTTCTCATTATCTTATCATTTTCGCTATGTACGCTAATCCTTGATTTGGACATACAGCGTAACGATTACAAAAAATGAGGAAACGAGTAAGCTGATAAGGTAGGCAGTCTTAGCCGTAAGAACGTGCTTGCCAATATTTTATAATATTCATATAGCTTCGAACAAACTCCAAAGTACAAAAGTATATGTACACGTGTCTTAATGATATGTAGATAATAATGTGTAGATTGCATCGTTTACACAATCCAGAAGAATATTCTCCCTGTACGATCTTGTCACTCGAGTAACTGTTAGATGTTTTCGTAACGCTGATACCGAATGTTTCTTCATCTCAGCGCAGGACAAAAAACTTTAAAAAGAATTCGCCAACGACGCTCAAACTTTCGAGTCCGCTACGAAAACCCGGGAGTACAAAGAGAAAATCGAGCAGTTGCAGAGTCGCGACGGTAGCTAAGAAAGGTCGTTCAGATAAAGCTAATCTACGCCGATAAAACAGTGTAAATTTGCGGCCGAGAGATTTATGGGAGTTGGATCGAAGCCAGCGCAGAGGAGCCCGTGTCGAAAGGACCTTATTGACCGGTAATCCAACGTGGCTCGAGCGAGGAGGTCGATTCGACCCGTGACCTATCAGAAAATCTCTTCTCGCCCTTGTCTTCCAACCGTAGAGACGGACAAATGTCCTGACTCGTTAGCAGACGGATAAACTCGCTCGAAAATATCCTGGCCACCGTGTGGGGAACAGCTTTCGATTTTTTTTCCTCTCGCGCTGGGAGAGAACACTTGTGTGAACGTGACCCATAGAGAGGATGACCAGAGGGAAACGCGAGAACGCAGTGTCGCCTTGCAGATGGAGAAGGACAGTTGAAATTTCGAAACCCGTAAAAGCAGGAAGATCCTTAAAGGAGCACCAACCACGGTCCACACATCTGGCCTTGCCTTTTCTCCTCCTTCTCGTACGATCTGTCCGTGAAAAGATCTGCGCCACGTCACGTAATAAATGGTATGGGTCCCCGAAAACTGGTCCCTCTTCGCGTCCGTGGCCCTATCTTTATGGGATCTCCTCGTGGAGGTGGACAAAAAGGGTCTGCCTGGGCCTCGAGGGGACTCGGCTTCCTGGAATTTGCCCAGGTTTTCTGAGACTTTCAGACCTCTTACCACGAACCTGCGGACCCCTCGAATCTCGTCGTTTCTTTCCCGAGACGGAAAAGTCTCAAGAGGCCTGGCTACCACGGCAACATGACAAATATTCCTCGGAATAATCCACGATAGGTGCTAGAATTTCGTAGAAATAGAGAATCGTGACGTTACGGTGCGAAATAACGAGAGATGAATTTTGGAACGCCAACAGAGACTGACTCCGTTGGGTGCTCTTTGTGTAAACGGCCTGACTACTCGTCTTTCCAAGTGATTAATGAACTTTGGGAGATGGCTGGTTCGCGAGCAAGCATTTTCCAGTTTATTTTTCGTTGCTCGTTAAAGCGTCGTTAGAGCGTAACACGGCTGACGCGATAGGGTGATTTAATCTCGATGTTATTCCGCGACACACGATGCGAGTTGTACATTATCTATCTTATCGGGGCTCGATTGGAATTCGTTAAAGTGCTCTTTGCGACCGGCTCGCTATCCAAACGTTCTTCGGAACATCGACGGACCATTTTTGATAAAAAAGCACCGGTGAAATGTTTAAAACATTTCTATGGTTATAAGGACGGGGACAACGACGAGAACACTGCTCGTTATTTATATACACATTTATTTTTTTATACATTATAGGTACAATTATGAGTGCAAATTTTGATATATATCAAAGAACATCATTTTACATGTGAACAAAGATTACTGTCTGTACTGTGGTGATGCAAATATGGAAATAAATAATTAAGTATGCAAAGAGTTACTGTAAAATTTTTACAGAAATGTTTCAGTTTACATTTTAACAGTGAAGTATCTATCATTACCGCAGGTAACTAGGAAATCAGAAATGATAATAAAAGAACAGAGTTTCAGTCCATAAGTAGACACAAACAGTTATCAATGACTAAACCAAAAATTCCAAAAGAATTTCAAATCTAACCTCTGCCTATCTAATCGCTTAGGAGCGACGTTCACCCCGTAAATTAAAGGATCTTCAAGAGCAGTCCCACGTAAATTTCACGGGGAACAAAAATTAGGCCATTAGAGGATCCACTTTGTAGACGACACGAAAACGCTGGTGTTCACGGCGCGGTAACCTTGGTGCGTCGCGATCAAAAGGAAAACACAAGAGGGATCCGCGGGGGTAGAATTAGGGCAAGTTAGAACGGTGGTTAGCGTGGGAGGGTGAACGGCTAATCACAGTAATTTCGTTATGGGAGCCACCAGGAACAGGGTCCGCCTCGCAGCTCCTCCGCGTGGTGCATTTTAATAAACGCGAAAGAAACGGAAAGAGACGAGGAAAGAGAGAAGACACGGCAAGGGAATAAGAGAGGGAGTCCGATTTCTTTTTTCAGGGAACGGTCGATGGAAGGGCAAAGGAGAAGAAACAAGGGAGAATCGAGCCCTATGGTGTTGCCGTATGGGAAATCGCCCGCGGGCATGGTCAACGCGCGCATAATCGGTGGGCGTTGCGCGGATTATTACGGGAAGCCAAAAAGTAACGATGAATTATTCTAACTCTGCAGAGCACCCGCAACAAGGAAACCTTCACGAACGTCCCTAGCCCTACGGGAGACGTTCTTTGACCCCGAATTGCAACGGGGAGACCCAGGTATAAATGCACGCAGAGAAATCGTTTACCCAACCTTTCTCCGTTCTCCCACTACTAGGACAAGGTCCACCCTCCAAAATTATAGGTTCGTGATTCTTCAGTTTCCTTCTTCCTCTTCCTTTTTTGGTGCGTTCGTTTTAGTCCGAAATCTAGTTCTATATTAGTGTGGCAAATGGCAGGGTATATTAGGGCAAGTTAAGTTTACCTGCCCGCCCTACTACTCTACTTTTATTCGTTTTAAGTCTGATTTACAGTGGTGGAACACAGTTGTGCTTACTGACTCACAATGCAATTATTATATACTTCAATCATATAGTAACTGAGGTAGATAGTCAATTGATATTGATTATCAGTTGAGTCAATTGCTAGTTACAAGTATGATTCATAAGATGTATTTTGTTAGGTTAACATTGCTACCACAGGAATCAAAATGATGTGCCGCAAGTCCAGAATTATAAATTATTGTACACCAAACGTCTGTACTTTCAGTGTTAGATGTAAAGTTTAAACAAAACAGTAGATTTATAAGATAAAATTATCTATAACACTTCTCTCAATGTTTTTTGCGACATCTTACAATGTTACTGATATGACAATTAAAAATGAATACAACATTGATCAACGGTAGATAGCAGCTTGAACGAGCATCTAAAAATCAGGTAAATCCCGTTCTCGATGCTGAATTTTTTAATGCGCGTGATGCGCTTTCGAAATCGGAGTTAAGAGAAAAAAATGGAGGGAGAGCCGAGGGGAGAGAAGGTTTGTAGTTGTACTTTCATGAAAATAATGTCCCGGTCGAGCTTGTTTGCCCGCGATAAGGTTTCCTCGTGCGTCTTGTATCGCGGTCGTCGGTGTCCCCGCGGGCCTCGCCACTCGAATTCCCCGGTATACATTTTTTCTGGCCGAACAGGCCCTCGGAACAACGAGATAACGAGTGCCCGTAGCCCTGCAGGCGGCCTATGCGAATCACAGTCCGCTCCCGCTTCGGTTTCGCGCTCGTATCTCGCGGCTCTCAGCTGGGGGTGGTGACGGGTGGAAAAAAAAAAAGAGGACGGCCGACTGTCTAATTATTCATCATCGTGTCCGAGTAGGGGAAACAAAACTGTCGGGTCCTTCCTCTCCGTTAATACTTTCATCCAAAGAGGATTCCACGAACGCTCGGATTAACGAGCACTTTATTTGCCCCGGAGATTCTTTTTCCGCTTCGAAACGCGATTCTGCTTCGTGCCACGCGGGCGCTCGCAAGGATTATCAGTTATCTTCGGTCGATGATTTAGAAGACTTGGATTTATAGCACTGGTCGCTCAAAAATGATCAACAGCCATTTTGTAGGATAGGAAACATATGAGCCAATCGGTCCAAGTTTTTGAGAAGTACTTTATTTTTGAATTTGATTGTCAGTTTGGTGTCAAAGCATTTACGAGGGCCAAAAGAAAGGCAACTTCATTTTGAAGTTGATCACTGTGGTAAATGGACATTTCTCTGCGTTTAAGGTTGATGCAGATTTTGCAATAAACGAGAGTCAACCGATCGGGAACTTGCATTACTGATTACGTCCTTCCAACGTGGACTCCTCCGCAATACGCTTTAAAATCTCTGAGAGTAAGGGGTTACGAGCAAACGAGCGTAGTCGATAACCTCAATCGCCGAGGTGTATAAATATTTAACGTGGTCCCGTTAAACTTGTCTTACCGATTCGTAAACCAACTCGTGTGTCGACGTCTGATAACGTCACGTTTACGCGGTCTGATAAAAATAGCAATATAAACAGGTTCGATGAGATACTCTTTCAGATGCAGTTGAAAAAAAGGACGAAACGTGGTGATAAATTGTGCGACCTATGTTATCGAACGCGCTATAGATCGGCTACTTGCTAACTATAGTTTCTTATCGTTTTCCTCAGATAAAACGCGTGTGAATCAGTATCGGATCGCCTCTGTTTTCATTCTATTAAAATGCTATTAATAACTTGACCAATTACAAAATATTACGCTGAATTATTCACAATATTGATACCTGCAGATTTGCGCAGTGCTCTGAGGGATTATATACTGTTTTAGAAGGATGAATAATTCTGAGTATTGCGCGAGTACAGTAAGACGTGATACAATACATGATGATATGACGTTTGGGTGTTGTATTGAAATAGAGCGCGAGGCAATGTAACGTGTGCGAATTCAATGGATGGCAATACAAGATATAGGGATTTAACAAGTGGGGATTTAACGAGTGGAGATTTAACGAGCGGGGATATAACGGGTGGAGGGGCATCGCATAACGATACAACGCGTGAGAACTTGCATAGAAATACATCGTGCAGCATTTCAACCCGTGAAAATTTAACGCGTGCAAATTCAATGCATGCAAGTTGAACGCGTGTAAATTCAACGCGTGCAAATGCAACACGTGCAAGTTCAACACATGCGAATTCAGCGATTACAAATTCAACGAGTGATACTACGACGTATACGAATTCAGCACGCGTGAATTCAGCTCGCAGCGATAAAGCGCATGGCATTCTAACGCATACCGATCTAACATGCGGCAATCTAACGCACAGCGATCTAACGGGTAGCGACACGTCTAATAGTCCCACCCGTGATATGAATTAAAATGACCCCTAATTAACAGATTCCATAAAATGAAGGCCACAGATCGCGAAAGTGGTGATTTCAATAATTACGACCGGACACCAGCGAATCGCTATGGAATTGTGTCACCTGCGTCTCTAAACCAGAGACTCTGGACGGTTTTATGCGTCACGATTCGGTTGTTCCGTCATGCCTTCGAGGGGCAACGTCTGATTGTGCAACGGTCCCCGTTTTATTAAGAGGCTGGAGAGCGTGCTTTCGCCAAACGAACGGCGCGGCCTAGTAGCAGTCCCTCCTCTCTTGTGTGTCGGCACTGAAAAGCAAGGGCAAAGAGGCAGGGAAAGGGGCAGACAAGTGGCGACGAACAGGAAGGATTGGATAGTGAATCATACCTTGCTCCAGCAACGTCACGAGACAACATTATTTGTACCGTGCAACAAATACGCCGCTAATTTAACCTGACACCGTCTAGCTTCACGATTTTTAAAACATGTTGCGTCCTATATAAAAAATGGTCACCATTGTTCCTAGGAAAATATTAATGCTACACAAAATTTACGTACGCTATCATGTTACTTGTAAGATGTACAACTTCCACCTCTTATGCTTTATTTTAATATTTATATAGAAAACGACGGGGAAGATTGCGGACACCCTGCATGTGGGCGGCGACGAGGAAGTCATTGGGGAATATCAAATTTTAAGGAAAGTGAATGTGATGCTGGGGGAAGAACAGTATAAATCTGTCAGATCCTTTTATTCGAACATTTGGGAAATTCATAGAAAACTGGAATTGAAATATAGAAATTTCCGACATTCTCTCAGAATTATTTTATCATGCAGGAATTCTGTCGGAGTTATTAATTTTGTGGCATGTACTTCTGTGGACAATTTTTTTTTTTAATACTGCAGAGCTCATATAGTATGGAACGTTACTTATATAAATTTGTATGTCAAGTTTCCATAGCAGGTATACTATAAATTACCGAATAAAAATATGTAAAATTTGTTCATACAAAATAAACTATTCAAATTGTGTGCTTCAATTGTAGCTCATTATTTCGGTGATTCAAGAAAAATTGCAACGGTAAATCTTCCAGTGAACATTCAATTGGCGGCGAAAAAACGGTGGGTAGACACGAAAGAAACACGGCGGAACGATAGACGCCAGCCTTCTGATTCATTCCCTCGGTCTTGTCGCGAAAAGATATTAATTTGCCTCCGCTCGCTCGTCGAGAGCGGCCGACTTCGTGGAACGGTACTTTCGATTAGTTTACTACTCGCGTTGGAGTACTTTTGCTCGGTTGTTGCACGAAAAAAAAATTATATTCCTCGCCACTGGCTTTTGGCTTTCCGCGAGGCCCGCGCAACCGATAAACACGATTAACCAATTAGCAGTGCCCTGTTCGTACTGCTTGTTCCGCGAATGGCTATTTTATCGCCGTCCCTTTACTTTACGACACGTTATTTGGGTAACCGACTCTCGGAATTTCAAACGAGTTCAAATACACCATTTCAGAATAATAATTAAACATTCAATGCTGAATTTAAAGTTAAGACGCAGTGTAGACCACGAGTATGACTCACAGTTTAAGAACTTGTTATTTTAACAAGTTAATATTTTCAACAAGTTAATGTTTTTTTAACTACATTAATATACTTGATGTAGAATAATGAAAGTTTAGCTAGTATATAAAGTATATTGTATATTCGAATGATTCATGTCTGCAGGGAAATACGGTATCACCTGATTGCATTCCGACCAATCAGAAAAAAGTGTTGAAAACATAGGTGAAAGAAACCATTGACCTTCGTACACAAAGATATTTAAATATTCAACAGGCCGTTTACTATATAAGCTGTGATCATTGGCGTAGCTAGAAGCCGAAGTGGACCTGGTCCTCAAATGGACCTGGTCCCCGGAAATGTGGACACTTCTTGTTTGCTTAAGAAATTACTGAAATAATCGAAGAACAAATCATCAGTACACATAGTTTGGTTTCGATAGAAACTGGAATACAATTTGCAAATAAAATACAAAATGTACTGCAATTTTCTTATTATAAACGATTATGAATTCAAGGTATTTTGAAATTAATATCAAAACCATCATATGACGCACACTTATCACAAATTAAGACCGAAGGAGAAAGATGAATAAATAAATAATAAAATATAAACTAGTTACAATTTAAATAGACACTAATTCTTGATCTCAATGACGATTGACTATGTATTTCAAGAAACCTTAACAAATCCAGTAATTCCGACTAAGGAACTTGAGGAGCAGACACCTAGATTTGATATTTTTACTGCGAAGTATTTCTAGACATTCGACAGCTTTAATAAGGTACCTAGTCCAGGTTCTATCATAGTTACGCCAATGTGTATCCGACCGATCTCCGATTCCGCGAATTCATCTTCACAAACTAAACCAGACAATAATGCAACAAACCCGAACGATCATCGACCTCCGGAATCAATCCGCATTCCTCGAACCGTATCCCGAGCATGTGGAGTCGCGCAATGACTCACAGAACGATCGACAAACGAATTTGCACATTGTACGTTGAGCTAGACACCGAACCACCGGTCTTTCTAGTAGTCTACTCGACTATTTAACACGTGCATCGATCAGGTGAACCTCCCGGCAACAGGCGGCGGGTACACGAGGGCGAGGAAGAAAGAAGGCGGAGAGGAGAATAAAGAGGAGAAAAAAAGAAGAGGGACGATGACTAAGAGAGGCGCACGTGGAGGAGCAGCACGATGCACCGTTAACGGGGTGGCTCTGGAAGGGGCTCGCAACCACCATCATCATCGTCGTGGTAGCCACCAGCAAGGCCCCGATGAGTCATCTGACCGACCGTTGGTCTCCCTACTGAAGAAAACGACGGAAGGATCCGAACAGGGGCGCCTCCTTCAACATTGGGACCCCGCAGGCCAGACTAGCTAACCTTGTTAGAGCTGGCACACACCTTGCACGATGCTGCTAATTATTCTCACGTACAACGCGCTCTGTGTGTCTCGACACGCTAGTAAACGCACGGGAAGTCGCTGCTCAGTTAGGATACTCGTAAACATGTTGTTCTAGCCGCAGAAATGCTATGAAGATTCGAGCAATTCAAAATCAACGATCTGAGCGATGATGTCTCTGCTCTCGTCATTAAAGAGACATGTAGGAGATAGTTTCATGCATGTACATGTATGATATGTACAGAAGTTTGAAGAAGTTTCTAGCGTAAAGGTACATTTTTCAAATGGGTTTCAAAATTAGATATATGTACTGACAGATTGTACCTACTTCATTATCTGGCCGCAATATACGGTAGTTAGATGAAAATTTCTCCGGCTACCGTATAATGGATACAAGGAGAACCGCAACAGGTGAAACAAGATAGGGTTAAGATGCGATCTGGGGAAATTAGAAAGTACCTGGAGGCTCGATAGCGTGATAACACGTGACTATTTTTGTCCAGCGTTTCGAACTCCGCCGCTCTGGTAAATGCTAATGGCGGCGGAACATGACTCACTCTGTTTACCGTTCTATTATCAAGTAATGGATTGTAGATCTATCACTTTCTATTTGAAGTCGATGTGTATCTGTAGCCAGCGTGCGCAGAGATACCGACTGCGCGGTGCTCGTTTTAACGACAGAATAAGTGGAAACTTAAAATCAGATTACCGCATCGCATGAGATCGGTGAAACAGGAAGAACAGTTTTGGCTTTGGAGATTTATGACGCTACTGCGCATGGAAGTAATTTCGCTTCGAAGATTGGGAAATTGGAAACTTAGAAAATTGGGAATTTGAGGAGTTGGAAATTTAGGAAATTGGGAATTTGAAAATTTTGGGATTTAGGGACTTGGGGACTTAGAGACTTGGGGATTTGAAATTTTGAGGACTCGAGGATATGGGATTCAAGGATTTGAAGATTTGAGTATTTGGGGACTTGGTGATTTAGGGATTTGAGGATTTGTGAATTTGTGGACCACATTTGGCAATTTGGGAAATTCGGAACTTGGAATATTGGGAACTCAGAAATTGGGAATTTGGAAATTTGCTGATTAGTTAATTGAGGAATTCTAAATTTGAAGATTTGAGATATACGGTATCCCACATTCCACATCCCCCACGCTACACAAAGTGTCATCACATATTGTAGATGATTAAATTCCCCTTACTCCCCACCTAGTTAAATGGTACCTACAGTTACCTAGAATCAAACATATATTCCTTACATGCGTTACCCAACAATATTACCTTTTGGACATGAATGTATTCCTTTCTTGCGGTATGGGACAACTTGCGATATTATAATCGACGTCTCGATGTACTCGCGAAGGGAAAAGGTTGCGTAAAAGGCGGACGAGGCAACGTCGAGAGAAAAATTGTGAAAAAGGAGGCCGCAGTCATTCAACAATGTCACCGAGGTTGGCCGGGAAATAAATGAAATGCATTTCCATGGAGTGCATACTTCGATACCCGCGGACTATTAATATCGCTATGACAGTTTGACTAATGATCCTCAATATCGAAGCACGGCTTTGACATTACCAGATTAAAATGCTATGGATGAAGGAAAAAGTGATAGGGGATGGGGGTGACAGGACAAGGAACTTTTAGCATGGTGAGCAAACTTAATACGATTACCTACTGTCATTTGTATTTCTGAATCAATCTAGGGACCGTTGAAACACGTTCTATTAGAAAGAGGAATAAAAATGAAATAGGAAATGGAGAAATAAATGTGGACATTGTTGGTGAAGAGCAATGACATCACTAAAATGTTGGACATGAGTAGATATATATTATGGGTCTATCAAGCTTCCAGGTATATTTTATTTTTCTCAAACAATGTAAGAAGTATATTCAAAATTGTATTACAATTTGTTATCCAGAACTCATCATATTCGTTTTATCTTTATATCGACTAATTGTAAGAATATAAATATGCAACCTAATAAAATATTATACAGTTCAAACTATGTACGTGATATACTATGAAATAACGAAGAGTATCATGAATGTATCAGATGTTAAAAAAATGAACAACTGAATTCATTTTGACGATTCAACTCAAATGATCAACGAATCTGATAAAAACACGAAACGCGAATCAATAATAAATCTTCGAGCAAGTACCGCAATAAAAAGCAACGACCGTTATTCGGAAATAAACATCGAACCAAACCATTGTATCGACTGGTCCGGTCGATTTTAACCGCAGAAATGACAAGCAAAAAAAAGCAGACGAAATTACCCCTCGAGTCGATCACAGCACCAATAAGGGGGGTAGTTAACCAGGAACCGACGAATTCACGGCTGGCCGGGAGGGGGTGGGACAATCATGGGGTGTTCAGAATAACAATCTCGCGGAGTGTTTCTGGATATCAGCCTTAATGCGAGCTGTCTGGTCAACCAGATGCCCCGATAGGTCTCGTCGCAAATTTTTTATTCATGAGCCTTCGTTCTGATGGGATTTTCATCGCGGCTTTCACCTGTCCGACCCTACACTGTCGATCGTCGACCGGCACACGTGGAGCCGCGAAATCCACCACGTTTATTTATGCAAAACACGATCCCGTGCTGCCTGTTTTGTACCATATCGTCGAAAAAAATCGACCGAACGTAACAATTGGTATAACACCGCGGAAAACACGATCCCTTTTTGCATACATCGTTTTGGGAGCTGGTTTTATTGGTTTGAAGGTTTGTAATGGGTGATGCCATACAGCTTTTAACATGGGGATAAAAATGTGACAGTCATGTGATTTCTACACATTTATTTAAACAGTGTATGTATATTCGTTTACAAGGAAATTCTTATATCAACATTTATTTTACTCTTTCGGTATTGTAAGTTTTATAATTTCACTAAACCATTTTATCATCTCAATACACATACATATTTCACTGTATTGTAGATTGTTATTTACAATGTATTACTACTTACTTATACTATAATATTGTAGATTTATTTACACTATAAGCATGCGCTATAATGAAACATACGTATATTTCTGAAATGAATCCCATATTTCTAGATACCCAGTTTTTCTGAGCTAAAGAATAACGTATGTGAAGGGATTGATAGAAAGAAACTGCGTATAAATACATGATTTGTAAAGAGAGCTCTTCTACGGTATTTATACATGTTTCCTTTTATCGTCTCTAATCTATGTTTTATCATAGACGTTAGCAGCGGTGAGTTTGGAGAGCCCTTTCGGGTCACTCTGCAAACAATCCTCCTGTTTGCTCAATAGGGTATCTTCATATAGATGACTTCCTTTATCTCTTGTTCAACAATGTTTTTCTTCCACGGTAAATAAAAATGAAAAAACTGTTTTATATTCACGGCACTTAAACTCGTCGATTGAATAACACCTGTTCATCAAATTATTTCTGTGATGATCAAATTATGTGACAAAGTTGAAATCTAAACATTAAAGGCAAAATATGAGTTGAATTTAAATTAAATATAATTTGAGTTGAACATAATTTGTAGTACGAACAGAAAATATTTTATAAATATTTGCATATGAACATACGTGGTCTGCTCATTATCTACTATCACAGCCTGTATCAATACAACCTTAATATTTCTTGTCATGAAGTTGTCAAAAATTGTTGATCACGTAAAAGGTGACACGTCATCGGTGATATCGAAAATTTGGTCTGCTGCTTAATTTTCCCAGACACGCGTAGACACTTCTAAAATACACAGCAAGCATAGAAAGTAGTCCCATCTCAAGGTTCGTACGATTCGATGAATCATACCGGTGCTCAGTCGCCGGTAAGCTTGGTTTCCTGTCATCCTCGCGGTACAAGTTGACCCGTGAAGAAACGAGATATCGCAAACGAGTCGCGAGGAATCGAGGAAGCGACGTTAAAGGGGTGGCCAGTTGGTCGGAGCGAACGAAGCAAAAGGAGAGGAAGGGAATCTGCCGAAATTATCGTTCATCAGCGGAGTGCTCGCGGTGCTCCCACGGGAATCTCCAGTTCATCCGCCCTTTGTTACACAGCAATTAAAATTAGCGCTGTTAATTACGCGGTGCCGCGACGCTTGTTAGCGACCGGCGAGAACTACCAAAATTGCACGAACGAAATGCAACGCGCCGCATCTAATGGCACGGTTGTACGACCCCCTCTGTCTCTTCTTTTTTTATCTTTATTTTTACCACCGGTTGATTTAGACAACGCACGGAACGAAAATATTTTTTTCGCCGCACGATGGTCCTTTTTTCTAGCGATACAAACCACCGGACGGGATTAATCGACCAGCTCGTTTCGCGAAATTTCCTCGCTAATTGTGTCCTGCGATCCTCCTCTGTTACCCTGCATGCGGTTGAAAATGGCTTGGAGTTTTTTTGGCCCAGGTTGTTCCGCTGGTAAATTGCATAGGAATGAAGTTTGCGAGCTTCATGAAATTTAGTAATAAACAAGAGAAGACTGATTATTTTTAACTCTGTATGAGAAAACTATAAAGGTCCACACAATGATGGTTCCACATACACACTATCTTCATAACACAAATTGTAAGTTCAAACCAAGCTCAGCTAGAGGAAACGTAACAGTACCAAATTGTCAAAATGATAAAAGACAAAATGCTTTTTGACACACTTGTTCACAGTGACAAGAATATACCTATACACTGAACCTTTCACAAAGTCGTTAATAAAAATGTTAAACGAATAAATTTTAAACGAACTGTTTGCTTCGGCTCCATTCAAATTAATATTACTTTGCAGCATTTATCACGTTAACAACACTGTACTTTACGCGACATAATACAGCAGACAATGAAAAAAGAAGAAAGGGTGCTCCGAGCCGTTCAACATTTGAACGCCCCATTAGCAAAGTCGAGCGGCCAGTCACTCGTGCCCTTCGACGTAAATGCACTTTAAAGGAGCGGAGAAAAGGGACGAACAAATTTTCCTGACCTTTTCTCGGACGATATTTTCAAGCGACGATATCCTCCATCCATACCGGAGTCTGCGTAGAACGAGCGTCACGCGGGCATTACTTACACCCGATGATTACAATCAACAGCCATTCAGAGAAACCACCCTTCGGGGTGTGTACAGTCTCTGTTTTACTTTCCGTTCGAGTGATGCGAGCCGCCACGTGACCGCAATCACCGTACAGTTTGTGGGTACTTACACAACTGTTTAACAAATACATGGGGGCGTGGGTTCCGTTTCGTTTTGTTCCGTGATCTTCCATGGGATTCAACGGATTACCCCGATCAACACAATGGAATTTTTGTGGATTACATTTATGGTGACCATTGACTTCGGTCTATGTATGGGATTTGGAAGTGTGGAATATGGTGAGTTAACCCCTTGGGTCAAGTGGCAAATTATGTTGTAGTGTCGTTTGGTGATTAAGTACTAAACAATTTCTAAGTTCTCAGATTCCTTTATCTAGGAATTCCTATAACCCCAAATGGAGAAATCATCAAAAGTCGAATTTAAAAATTTCCGTAATTCCAAATCTTCAAATCTCCAAATTCCCAAGTAGCCCAAATCTTCAATTTGCAAATGTCCAATGTCCCAAATCACCAAATCTTCAAAACCCTACATCCTGAAGTGGTTTCAAATCTCCAAACCCCGAAATTCTCAAGTTATCAAATCCTCAAATCTTTAAATTCACAAATCTCCAAACCCACAAACACCCAAATTAGCCCAAATCTTCAGTTTGCAAATGTCCAATGTCCCAAATCTCCAAAACCCTACTCTCTGAAAACGTTCAATCACTAAATTACCAAATCACCAAATCCTCAAGACTTCAAATCTCCAAACCCCGAAACTCCCAAGTTATCAAATCCCCAAATCCTTAAATTCACAAATCTCCCTCAAACCCCCAAATTCCTAAATTCACAAATCTTCAAATCCCCAAATTCCTAAATTCAAAAATCTTCAAGTCGTCAAATCCCAAAATTATCAAATTCCCAAATCCCTCAACTCCACGCTGAAAAATGTTCTCTCTCCTTATCCATTACAAACAAATTCTCTTCTCGGAGAACATAGCTCGTTTTATTTTCCATCTGCCATCGATCTACCGAACCCGATATATGCAAGCAAACGTAGTATCGATGAAACGAAATGTCGTTCACGTGTCCGTAGTAACTTCTCAGATGGTCCAAAGAGGATCGACGTTAATCCTGCAGTCGTCTTCACGACACGTCTTCGGCAACGACCCTACGTGATACAGATGCCAGTCGAAGATCAGGAAAAGTCGGGGAGAAAGAATCTGGACGCGGGGAACAATGTCTAGCAACGGCGCCACTTGAACACTTAAACCTAATTCCTATGGGCGACGATCTGTTACTTCCCTCTGGTTCTCGGACGCCGCTTTACAACCGGAAAGTAAAATGGACCGTTTGTATCGGACCCGAGGAAACTGCACTTCCTCGGAAACAATGTCCCCGTCGCCGTTGGCGAATTGAGCATGGTTTTCATCGTTCAATGTGCACGTGTAAATTGGCTTTGAAATTTCATCCGGATTTTCGTACTTCCGAGAAATGTTTTTGAAGCGAATAGGAAAACTTGTCGAGGAATTTTTTAAAATAACGTTACCACCACTGTTTCACCACACAGATGGGAATTCAGACGATTCTTCGACAACTTATTACTATGCTTCTCCATGATTAATGTTTTATTCGTATCACGTCGCAGCTGTATCCACTTTCGGAAACAAAATGACTCACTTTGTTTTGGGACCATGTTTTGCTACCTAATTGGATGGACATACTAATAACATAGCAAGGAAGTACCTAGTACGAAATTATTTAGTATGTAATTATCTAATGAACAGTTATCTAGCCGACACTTGTCTAACAGGCAGTAAAGTCCGAAAGTAAACGTCGTTGATCTGTTTTATTTTGAAACCGGAGGAACAGGATCGATCACCATCAGTTTCTCGAAGCACGTTGAATTTCATCTCCTGAAACGCAAATGCTCGTCAGGCGGGAGACTGTTTTCGCGCGGAATGACGTTTAATTAATAAAAGGCCGCGTCACCCTCGACCCGACACGCCGCGATATCAAACCGCGATGTTTGAAGACAAGTGTCTGAGCGGGTTGAAAACGGATCGAAGCTGTTTGTCGGGTTAGAAACACGTTGTCAAACCGGCTACGAAATGGTCCTCCCGCAAACGCACACAAACGCTCGATTCTAATTGGCTGGCGGCTGTGCTACGAGCTTCTGAACCACGCTCGGCTCCTTCTTGACGCTTCTCGCCAAATTGAACGTGTATGCTCGCGCGGCAAATTGAGGAATTGAATATTCATACGGTTCCAACCCTCTCTTGCACAAAGGTGAATTCAATTACGCATGATTGCCCGGCTACCGCCCCCTCCCGCACCTCTCCGCCGCGTAGCTTCTCTTTCCGAGCATCCTCCACCCGCGTCTTTCGCGTCTCCTCTTCCTCTCCGCCATCAATGGCGCTTATCTCTCTCGCCTCGCTTCTCTTAACTCAACTTCCCTTTTCGAGGCTTGTCTCCCGAAGCAGTTAGGCCAATTTTACGCTTATTGGTACGTAAATACGGATCCACCTGGTGAGAAGACTCGCCGAGGTGCAACTCTATGGCGAGAGAAAATCCCTTTCGTGTCGGTTTCCTGTAACGGTGAACGGTTATGGCTAAGCAATCTCCACCTTCTCGTCCCTTCTTGTGCAATTAGCGTGAATGCTGATAAAGGACAGGATCCTCTTGGACCGACGATATTTGCGCCGTATATTACCGGTATTTCTGTTTATCCTGCTGGGTACGGAGACACGTGTTCATTGATATGTGAATTTCGCGTGTGCGGTAGGTATCGGATTGTCGGTGTTCCTACTTTATTACTAGATATTTTAATAAATGGAATATAGAAAACATTAACTTGTTGCTGCCTTGGGCAGCTTATGGCTATAAACGTTCATGCGTAAAGGCGTTGATGACGGGTAATAGAGAGACGTACACTACAGAGTATACTACGATTCTCCAAACTTATTACTGATCACAGATATCTTCGTTCGTGTCTCTGTAAAAGATTAATGACAAATACTGCAACAAAGAACTCTTAAGTCAATCAAACGATTAATTAATCAATTCGGATGGTGCAGAATGTACGTTGAGTCAACGAGTCTTCTGTCTCTGTAAGACTCCGGAGAATGTCAAAGGAGAAAAAAAATGATGCAGAATCGAGTCATCGGGACAAAATTTTACCAGATTCACGTGTAAGAAATGACGCATCGGTACGTTATACCATGTCCTTGGCACACTTAATAAAGGAGCGTCATTATGATTAATACATTGTTTACAAATAAAAACAAGAGCATCGAACTTCCAATTAATTGTGAAAATAATTATCAGAAGTAGTAATGTGATCATTTACAATCTCTATAGAGTTCATTTATAAACATTACATTGTATCGCAGACTATTTTCTATGTTCATGAAGGTGGAACCTAAAAATGGCTACAATCATTAATATACTTCGAGTTCATGCAAGTCTTACATAAATTATGGCACAAATACTGTAACCTTGAACTCAAAATGTCCAACAAATTCATGCACGGTAATTAAACAATTATCTAAAAGGAAATCACAGTCAGCAAAGTGACTCACTGAACGAAACCGCTACGCGTGAACGATAAGATACATATCGCTAGATACCTAGCGGTAGCTACACGTGGAAGAGCACATGTAAATTGCGGTTAATTGACAAATTTATAGCGCATCAACAGATTATTAAAATAATCAAGGACAGTTAAGTATCAATACCTCTTTGTACAGTTCTGTACAAATGCAGTTTTGTGGAATGTCTTTTGCAGAATCACTTTGTTCCGTACTTTTGCAATAGGAAACTTCAATGAATAAGCGTGTGTGCAATATACGGAGTGTCACGTGCGGAGTGTCACATCTTACCTGGCATTAGTAATGTAATGAACAAAAATGTTTTGGTTCAAAATTTATTCATATTACGAAACACAAAAAGTTTGAGGACATTTTGTCATAAGGAACTGAAATGTGTGATTCAGAAATAATGTCATATCTTGTTTCTATATTTCCAAACCATATGAGTCATGATGAGTATTATGTGGTTCTAAAATAATGTATATGTATTTGAGAAGTAGAATTGGTGACATGAATGTTTAGTTTATTCAGTATATTATAATTGTTTAATTCAGTGTCACTAGTTGCAACACTAAGCTATGACGATATTACGATTTTCAGAACGTTGGTCAGCAGATTCGTTAAGGCCAAGCGTGTTTCGATCCCATAGGCATTCCAAGCTGGAAATAAAGACGAAAGAATGACGGTTAGCGTTCGGAGGACTCGTCTGGGTCGAAATTCGAGGCATTTCCTCGTCGCGGACGAATTCCTATTACGACGAACGAAAGACACGGCGATGCGGGTAGAGAACGGGAGGCAAGAAGTTGGATAGTGTTTTGTTTTGTCCAGCGTGTAGGTGGACATCATGATGACAGGATAGAACATAAACGTGGGGCTCTCGAGGGAGTTACGGGACATAAAACCCCGCGTCGCCTCCTTCCACTCCGGCGTCGAGATGTCGGGGCTTCCCCGGTTTTCCCATATAAAACGTGCCACCGCTACTTTACCCTGCCCTTCTTGGCCCTTCCTCATCAGCCGTTGACAGTCGATCCTCCCTTCGTCCTCGAATTTGTCCCATGATCGGACGACCAGATTGAATCGAGCCGTTCCTCCTCGATTTCGGAACAATCGAATTTCGTTCTTCCTCCTTGTACAACGCGCCGTTTCGTTTCATCGACAAAGCGTTTTGCATTCCCGATAGAATAGGAAGATCTGTTCGCTAGAGATGGCGACTCGACCCAGCCGGCGAAAGGTTCGCTGGTGAAATTTCTTGCGTAAGGTGCTCGCGCGATTACGCACTCCGACGCTTCGATTATTTATCTTATCGACGGCACACTGACCAACTAAGACCGCTCGACGCCGCAACGTGATGCAATCGGGCTGTAATAAGCACCGGCAATGCATTACGCTCGTAAAATGCTTCGGCCAGTTGCTTGCAGCTCCATCTGCAGTTCCTGTGGCTTTGGCAAATAAGAAGCTCGTTAAACGGTGAAGTTTGATACAATCGTACGGAGATTTCAGAGTGTAATTCGCTGTTGAAAATTCTGGTGTTAATAACGAAATGAACATTCTTAACCCTACGCTTTAAAAAAAAATTTCTATATTATTCACCACTCGAACATGTCTAAAACAAATGACACCGGTCCGCGCCCCTCGCTGTCATAAATCAACGAAACAGGTCACGGCAATTTGAGCAGTCGCGCCGATTCCGGCGAGGGTTAAACAACGTTGAACCCTGATTTCATTTTTCCATCAAGGCTCTACCTTATGCTCACCGGGCCCTCGAAACATAATATATAATGACTTTGTTTATCGTGTCATAAGGCGTCCAGGTGAATTATTGCATCGGATTGACGGTGACCGGCTTAATCGAGCCGCTCCGTGTCGTTTCCAAACGACTTTACGCAATAACGATCATCGGCCCCGGTGCACAGGTGTACGCGCGTGAACGCATGAAATTACGTAGTAATACGTGTTTCCGTGTCCCCCGTCTTCTCTCCACAGCAAATCGAGATGACTCACGTGTTACCGTTATATCAAACCAACCGATCTTTGATTCTCTTATTCTCGAGACGCTACTAATTTCGTTTCTTTTCTTCCATTTTGACTACAGTAGACCTTCGTTATATTGGCTGTTCGACGAATTTCATTCTAAATTAAATTTTGCATACCAGTCATATTATTATAACGAAGAACTTATGGAAATTGTTATATGCGCTTTAGGATCAAGTATTACTGCGCATTGGCACTGTCATGCCTTAGATCACATGCATTGTATGGCCACGTGTTAGTAGATCTAGTCATCAGCATGTATCAGTATAACCACGTGTTAAATCACCATGTGTTAGTCCACCACGCGTTAGTATCGCCACGTGTTAAATCACTGCAGGTTAGAATTACTATATCTTAGTATTACTACACATAAGTATCACCACTTGTTAATAGCACTTCGCGTTTGTATCACCACACGTTAATTTACCACGTGGTGTAACACTACGCGTTAAGTATCGCCACGCGCTAGTTAGCTAAAAAGCGAATTGCAATGTGTTAGATCGCTAAGCGTCGAATTACAACGCGTCATATTTCCACGCATCGTAACTCATCGCGCTGTAACTTCACACGTCGTAACTCCACGCGCTGTATCTCCATGCTCCGTAACTCATCGCGCCATATCTGCACGCATTGTAACTTCACGCGTCGTATCTCCACGCGCTGTATCTCCATGCTCCGTAACTCATCGCGCCATATCTCCACGCATTGTAACTTCATGTGTCATATCTCCACGCGCTATACCTCCACGCGCAGTATCTCCATGCTCCATAACTCATCGCGCCATATCCCCACGCATTGTAACTTCACACGTCGTAACTCCACGCGCTGTATCTCCATGCTGCGCAACTCACCGCGCCATACCACTCCTCAGCTTGCTAAGCGTTGTAATTTTCAAATACCACCATAACCGACAACACTCTTCATCTGTCAAACAAATTGAAAAACGAACATCCGAAGACAATCGGTTAAAATCGGCGAAACAGCGATTCACGAAGATCCTTGTCATCTTGTGTATTATTGTCGGTGCACGCGCGAAATCGAATTCGATCGAGGAGTCGTGAAAGGATCTAGGATCGAGGAGCACGACCAGGCTCGCTCGATTACACGGTAGCCCCGCCGAGCAATCGTCGGACCCTTTCCTCGCCAGGATTTCTGCTCAACGATCCGTTTTATGAGTCAGCTTGACTGCCTTCGCGGAAGGGAGCTCAAGCAGATTCGCGGCTTCGGAGCATCACCAGCTCCGGAACAGAGGCTGAAAATAGGGGAGGGAGTTGTATCGATCAGTTCGAACGATCGGCAAAGAAATTATTGCGGCTTCGTTCCGACCTGATAAACGACCTCTACACGCTGTCGTCCCGGTATTTATACTTTATTTTTTCTAGCTCCTTTTACTTTTTCCAAAGCGGAGCGCGTGAAAACGGTAGTGTTTCGTGCGAAAAAGTGGAACATGACACCAAGAGCATAATAAAAGTGCTTCGCAGTGGACCGGGTCTAAATTGCCCTCTCTGTGAGCTCGTGTTTATGTTTCTTTTAAGACTGGACACGGTTCGCTTGGACCGTGGAGAAAGAGCTGCTATCGTCGCTCGTGACACGGTCACCTCGTAAAATTTTTATCGGAAGTCTTACGTTAGCGTGCTCGAATTGCGACCCTGTTGTTTCGCGAACACGATCGTCCTTCATTTGCATCTCGGAGGCAACAAATCGGTTTGCGATTCGGAACATGTGTGCGACCCGGTTACTCATACTCGAATTTATGCACATTTTCGATACCCTGACGATGAATCTATGCTAATGGGAATCGTTAATGCGTCCACGAAGATCTAAATCGGCGATGATAATCTGTTGGTGAAATTAAAATTCACGAGCGCACAGGTGGGCACATCGCGTGATTCGTTCACGGTTTACAGGACCAATATGCGTTGCGTCATCGAGATGGTGCATACACAATATTTCCGGATTATATTTGGAAATAACGAGTAATTTTGCCAGTTTACTTCTGCCCTTTACAAATTGAAATTTTTCATTCAGTAATTGCGACGAAGACCCACCACAAATCCTGTTTCTATGTGTTACAAAATCACGAACTGTTCAAGTTCTATGTTTAGAAATGGACCGAACAAAAACCGTCATCGCTTTTCTCTAGAAAATCCCACCGTGCTCGCCAGTACTTCAAGACATGTTAAAAGCGGCTCAGCATCAGGTAGAATATGCATAATGAATATGCATCACCGTATAAACTGAACATTTAGCATTTGAAATCCTCCCTGGTCATCGCTGTTTATAATTGTAAATACATGAAATACGAAGCATTCACCCTTTCTTGCGCGTCGTTTTGTCTCTCTCGTTCGATCGCATTGAAACGTAGATTGATAAAACGAGAGTCTGGAAAACCACTCGTTCTTGATAGAACGCACCGCGTATCGGACGAAATACCGTTGTGAAACTGGAAAAATTATGTTCCGGAAAATTGGAAGTTAATCTGGTCCGGGCGGAGCAAAAATGGGGAAAATTGGAGGGTCCTTTCGGCGGAGCTCGACTAAAATCGGGTGGAACGATACGTATCTGCGTCGATCGAAACGAACCTATGCTTTGACAATTCGATTGAGGACGAGAGAGATTCGGGATGAAAAAGCTTCAATTGAATACTCAACGGTTCGCGAATCAAATCCATAGATACCGTTATAAAACAGTCAGCAATTTCAAATAAAATCTCGAGGCTCGACATCCAACAAATATTTGTTAGTTAAACATTTGCAGACCATTTCGAGCGTCCAGTACTTCACCCAAACTTCAATGTTTGATGCTCCAGATACAAGAAAGCATTATTTCATAAATTAGTTTCATTACAACGCTACAATTATCAACTTGGTCATCTAGCTTGGTCAATAGTTGAAATCACTGCATGTCCACATAAAGACCCAGATTGATCATGGTTACATGATTTGATCATGGACCAGTTCAATGATCATGGTTAAATAAAAAGACATGCATACTCAAGGTTCGGCGTCCAAAGTTTAAGCAATAGGTAATAGGATGAAAATATCAGATTTTATGATTGAGCTTCATTACAAAATTGTCATCATTAATTTGATCGAGAGAGACATGGACCGGCCAATAGCCCGACGCTAATACAGACTGGCGCCAGGTAAGCAATCACTAAGCCTACCTGGCTACCTGTTCCCGAAACTGTCGAATCATGCTCGAAATAATAAATCCGGTAAACGACGTAAATCCCGCGGCACATTAATGTAAATTCATGCGCAGTGGCTCCTAATCGGCTCCATGTACACCTGCACGCGCCATATGGTGTTTTCTATTCCAAGACCACGGTGTTGTCGGTCGAATAATGGGTATTCTAACAGGGTGGTAGGGCCACGACCCCTTCGTAGGTGAGCTCGGAAGCGACTCCGAACCCTCCACCCCGATTATTATGTGGCACAGCGCTACGGATTACGAGCTATTATCATTCCAAACTGGAGAGGGGCTGTTCCGATGTGGTGATCTAGGAAAAACAGCAGCATATGTTTAATAAGTTCGTATGACGGTTCGTTTCTCGCCCTACTCGACCACCAACACGCGACGAATGTTGACACACGCGGTAATTAAATCTGAATGGGAATAATTGGAAAGTGTGTGTCTCTGTAATTGCTGTTTGATCGGCCGGTGGCGATTAAACGATCCGTGGTAAACGAATTTAATTGCGAGACTGGAGATTGGACAGGGAGTATGTTAGACCTGTTGTTTCCTCAAGTGGCGTGGGATGAAACAATTTCGATGGACGACTGATTCGACTGGCTCGAATTGAGGAAATTTTGAAAGTCCTAAATAGCTTGATCCTAGTATAGTCATATACCCAACTATACGTAAAGATCCAGATCGTTATATCTCTTTATCCAGATCCTTACATCTAACCTAAACACCCAGATATCTACATACATACCTTTATGATCAAATCTCTGTATCTCTAGATCCTATACATCCAGATATTTGTATACCCAGATCCACACATCATCTCCAAACCCTATCGCCAGATCTCCACATGTCTAAATCACTGTCAGACCATCAGATCCTATTATTCTCAAATTTCTGTATCTTCAAATACCTCCATCCTTAGATGCCTACATCCCATTACTCTCAGGTATCTATACCCCTAATTGAATACAAAACAGAACGCAAAATTGTAAAATAATTTACGATAGTCCTAAATATCAAAATTCAGAATACAATATCCCTGTTAAATTAAGTTCGAACGTGTATATCCTAAAATACATACCAAAAATCTGAACCTTTGTCATTTGACGAAAGGCATCGAATCTCAAACGATCCGAACGTAAACTCCAGAAGCGTTCCACATCTCTCCGTTTCATCTGGCGCATGACAGAAGAAACTAAACTACCCGATAAGGCCAGCGAGCATTTCGCTTTTGAAATCTCACCTATCTGCACCGTTTCTTTTGGTTGCCGTCGAGACTTTTTCATCAAAGGAATTTCTATTTTCGTCCGGGTCTTGTCTCTGTTTGAAAGAAGACAAGGGACGAAGGAACGGCTGGAAGCTACGAGCGAAGATTTTAGAACGCATTACGGCCAGCGACAGTTTATTATCGCACATGTGGGTTTAGTCTGAGAGTTGTCTCCAACTCGGCGAGGAGCAAGTCGGCAAAGAAGCTTTCTCGGCTTCTCGCTCGGACGATCTTCCTCGCGGGGCCACCGAATGAAATGAGTTTCTTCTGACCAGAGAGCAAACGGGGGAGGGGGGAACGGAATCGAGAAAGAAGAAGGAAAGGAGTACAGATTTGACCTGCTACGCTCGGATCAACGTACCTGCTTTCAGTGCACGTGAGATCTTAGGAAAAAAGAAACTGGGAATTCTTTTTGTGAGACGAACTTACGACTGGTTCAACGCTTGATACAATTTTGCACAATGTTAAAACTGGTCCACGATCATACCTTTCCTCGCAAACAGTTTCTTGCAACGCAAACGAAAACACATGGTAATGTAACTTTTGTTGAGAGTGAAATACAAACTCTCAGTACGAATTGTTTGTTGGATTTTGTTATAATTGCCTGCATCTTCCACATTGGAATAAGTTGTTCCTGCAACAAAATTTACTCAAAAAGCTTAATAAAATTTTAAGTGATGGTAGTAAGAAAGGAAGTCGGAAGATAGATTTTTATTTTGTAGATCGAACATAAAGTGCGTTCTGAACTTAAAGAAGGGGAACAAAGACGAGAAAATAGGAGGAAATCCTCGCTTTCGAAATTTCCATCAGAAAGGATTTCGTACGAGGATTAACGCGCGAGAGAGGCGTTTCTAGAATAAGTCTTTAGAAATTCTGATCGTTGCCAGCGCGATAAATAAAACGAAAGTCCTTCGAGTATATCTTTCGAAAGATCAGGTTGGGATAATGAGAGGCAGGGGCTGACCTGTGCAGGTGTGGGATGGGGACCTGCTACCGGGCTACGCGTCATTGGCGTAGCCACCAAAAAATCGTTTCCTGTCTGACCGCTTGCCTACCATTTCGTCTGGCACGACTCCACAGTCCCATTATCCTTTCTTTTTTTCACCGGAAATTTTGATTTGCTGCCACAGCTATAAAAACACCGTTCCTCAATATTCGATCCTCCATTATACCATTGAAGGAACGGCGCAAAAACCCGAAGACTATCTTTGCTGGCCATCCAAGAAGTCCAGACAAAACGAGAACGAAAACGAATCGCGGTAAAAAATACATGACAACGGTAACTAAATCCTGCGAACATTTTTTGGAGGGACGCGAACGAGATTTTAGATACGCTGCTGAACATGGTAGACAATTAATTAATGAATGCTTAGAGCTCTTAGGAATTGTTAATGCACGGGTTATTACTGTTTCAGAAAAAGTAATAGGCAGTTATTACTTTGAATCGGGAAAAAAATTCTATGCATGAGAATCGATCTTCTAAATTCGTTTCCTTCGCTCACGGGATACAGCGAGTCTTTATCGCGGCGTATACCTGTTTCCAGCTGTTGTAAATTAATCACGTAGAAGTAGCTCAAGGATATGGTGTAGACGCGCGATGTTGAAATCGTGGTGTAAAGTATTTCATGAATATTGTTACGCCGAGAGATTTTATTGGCATGATCATGGATGATCGGTTATACATGAATTCGTAGTACTGTCCATTAGTAGTGAATCATTAATTTACAGGTCACAAAGGATTCATCAAAATATGTACTTTCTGCAGATAATAAGTGCGATGATGGGAAAATCGTGTGATATTATGGTGACAGGAGGACAATGACTTTAACACATAAGTGTTGTAAGACGTGTTGACATATTTAGACGCGTTCAAAGAGCGACTATTTGTAAGCCAACACGACACGAAGAATGCACTCGTTGCATCAGCACCTCATCTTCTGGCGAGGCATTGTACAAGATTAATGAATAAAGATAAAAGAATGTGGTACCAGACACTGATCCTGTGAAATATGTAGTTTGAACGACGAACTTACAGTTATCCAGATAAACGACTGAAATTTTAAGAAATGAATACGTCTGGATTCACTTCACATAATCCTCGTTTAAATAAATTTCAATTTAGAAATTTTGAATAAAAATTACAACTACAATCCTCTTACTTAATAAAAGACAAATCACTCGTTTAGGTGTACTTCGGATAATAATTTCATTTGGAAAGCTATGGGAGAGGATGATAAAAGTGTCCAAAAGTAGAGCGGAGTCGTACGCTTCATATATCTCGTTCCCCATCCACACAATTCTGAACCTCAGTTCAATCCGCAATTATCCAGCTAATAAACCATCAAACGACCCGCTGAATTCCTTCGAAATCGATGAAATTCGCAATCGAAGCCATCTAGGGATGTTCACCCCGGACCCGGGTCTCACGATTTACAGCCGTAATCGTTCGCGGCATTCGAATAAATTTCCCGATGCCGCGTGCCGCTTCCGGAGACCGAAGAAAGAGAGAGAGATGGGAAATAAATTTCCGGGATCGACGAGGCTCGCCGCGACGTCGAGGAAAATCGAGTTGGCTAATTGCGGCTTCCCCGTGCCAGCTGGAAAATCCTCGTCCGCATTCCGCGTGGACGTTCCTGCGCCCCTTGCTCCGCGTTCACGACAGAACGCGTCCGGAAGCCATCGACGGATGGCGGAATGTAATTTCGTCTTGGCTGAAATTCTGCCGCCAGGAGACGTAGACCGCCTTATTGGCCCTTATGTGCCGGCACGACCGCCATCCGTCGACTGCTGCACCTATAAAACCCGCTTGGCCATTATTGCGGCCCCTGCCACCTAGACGAGTCCAAATGTGCCACGGGCTACGAGGATTCTGTTTCCTTTTGTACGACCCGGCTGGATGACCAGGAAAATTAGGAAGATCAGTTTTTGAGGTATGAAGACTCTGACGATTTACGAGGGTAGGTTTTGTTACGTTTAGTTGGTATATTGGAAATTTATTGTGCACCAAGTAGCGACAGGTGTCTTGGAAGATATATTAAAGGGGATACACTATGCTGAAGCTTCTATAAACGTGTTATGAATCTTTAGTGTTATGTTCATTCGAGTACGCTTAGAGCTCCCTCTGATGTCTGATGACAGCACTGAATTAATCTTTAATTAACATTCTTTCAAGTTTGAGACACCTCATTTGTCTATTAGTGCACAACTCAGACAGCTCCAGATGCAACAAGATAATCCTCAATTTAATTCTTATTAACCCACAATTCACGTCACGTCACCTTTGAAATACGGAGATTAAAACAGAGAGCATCATCTTTCCACATCCAACATCTCAGAGCTATCTTGTCAAAGGTGAACTCGTTTGTTTTCGCAGGCCAACTAACAAGAGAACACACGAACCGGATGTGTCAGCGAGGATGCGCATAGCAATGTTTCACGAAAACGAGTTTTTTGAGCATTGAATTTCAGGGTTGCGGATCGTCGGCCCTCGACGACGACCTTTCAAGCGACGCGCACAAGCTACACGGCACTCTCTGGCCTGTTTACATGCCCGACCCAACGAATATCGGCGTAAGTCTGGTCATTTCAGCAGACAAACGTCGGGGGCCACGATGACGGCCGATGATGACTTTGATTCGCAAACACAAACCCCAATTACAGTGAGGTCCGCTGCTGTCCGTGGTCAGCACGCTAGCTGACCGTGCATTAGCTGCACCAACAATGCATTATTCAGTGCATACAGAATTCTGTTGACGTATCTGCCTGTTTCGTAATTTGATTGCCATGATATTATTCCGTGTGTACGTATTTCCACCAGGTCACTGCATAAGTTGCCGTTTTGCAGATAGCATTAACGGTAGATATTAATCTGACGATCCGTTGATCGAGCACTAGAGCTGATTGCCGTTCTTCGTTTGGATTAAAAAGGACATCGGAGAACACACGATCTGCCTACTACGGCTCTATGCCATCACAGAGAACGTTTTCTGAATGAACAACTACAGAAGTGACCTACATGAAAATCTGGAAACTCGAGGCAAACCGTGTGATCCAACAGCTGGAACAAGTGAATGACTGCACACTGTCAGTCAACCGAAGTGACAAACCTTCTTTCTTAAACTTTCTTTGAAAAAAGACTTGAGCAACATCCCAAACAGCAGCGTCTCAATGCCCAGTTAACTTAAAGAGACACGTGAACCCATCATTTAAATATCTATGCAAACGGTTAGGTCTCTTCCGCTGAACGGTTTCTCGCGCGTGGCATCGGCAGAGAGAGCACCGTGAGAAAACGATCGGCGAAAAGAACGATCGGACGTCGTACCGCTCGAAAACGACCCACCACCAGAATTTCTATAACGCTGCCAGTAGCGGAGCGAGCGAGCGAGTGAGCGAGCGTGAAACCAGCGTTTCGCACGTATCCGATCCGTGACTGTTGTACAGATGCGCATGTCTCCATTGTATTTTTGCTGCATGTGCCATTTAGCTTGCTATTCCTGGCTGAACTTCCGCGTACCTGCCTTGATTGACGGCGGAGGCGAGCGCAGCGTGTCTTCGCGAACACGCGCGCCGAGACTCGCGCTGATCCGCACCGAAGGGACCGATTGAGCTTCTCCTCGACCCTTTTGGACGTCGATTAAATGGCTGTCGTGCCGAGTTGTCGACGAGATTGACAGCCTCTCGAGATTAAAGGGCTAATAATTGATCGGTACAAATTTTTCTACCGGTTGCGATTAATCCAACACGCGGATAAGTTTCACGCCTCTTGAGTACGCTGGAAGCATGGTCCACGCTTACGAAAGAGACAAATAATTATGATTAAAATTTTACCGCTGAATTTACCAATCCCCAATCTTTTCACCATATTATAATTTCTTTGAGGTATCATTGCTACATTATGACAAGTAACATATTCAATCATTTCTACAAATGCAGAAATATGACCTTCACTGTGACCTTGAACAATAGACGTATACAGTCGGTAATGATAAATACTAAACATGTGCAGTAAAGTTCATATAATAAATGTATTCAAATAAATTGTAATACCTTCATGATCACATGACAAATATTAGCAGATGAAACATTAAAGATCGCTTGTTGCGTGCAAAAAGTGTCACAGGATATTTTAAATGTTATCGGAGGAATGAGAACGAAATCGAGACGAAGATTGCAAATCAGCGACAAATTCATCGCGAAAGCTTTCGTCGTTTAAAGCGCGACGGATAATGCAATTCAGAATTGAATTTCGCGATGAACGAGAAACGAGAGTTCGGACCACGGTACAGCAGTTCGTTCGGGTTTTCATTTTCCAGATAATTAACGTAGAGCGTGCAAGGGGTAATGGAGAAAGAAGTGGAATATCGGAGAATATCCAAGGGGGATAGTCGCGTCCGTTCCAGGATATAAAATTCCACTACCGGGGAGAAACTGTCGCGTGTCCGCGATACAAATAAACAAATGCGCCAAATGTTGAACAAAAATATCGTCGGTGATGCGGCGACGCATCGGGGCCGGCCGGTAAATATTTGCGTTGTAGAGTGCTGTCCTCGGTAATAACAAAGGAAAATAGAGTGGACGATTGGAACTTTGCTTTGGTTATGCATTCGCGTGACAAGCCGGGAATACGCCCTTCCTATTAAGGTTGTACACGGTCGTTGCTGAGTTTTTAACACCGTTAAACGTGCCATGCGATTCCGAACAGGTGCGCCTGCTACGTCCTGCGGAGCTAAGGCGAGCTTTTTCTGGTGAACGCCTCTAGACCACTATACACCTACACATATAGATACCCGTATCTTTTACATTTTATACACGCCGATTCCCGGATATGTATATAACGCATGTTTACCTCTAACCCTGATTACTTTTATCATTGGATTTTACATAGATTACTATAGTCATAAAGTACACTTTCAAATACGTCAGGGTCTCTACAACTCTAGATCTCTATACCTCCATATACCTCTTCAGAATACTACATCTCTAGAACTCTACATCTGTACAACCCTACGCCTCCAGATCTCTGGATCTTCAGATCCTTCATCTTCAGATACCAACATCACCAGATTTCTGCATATCGAGATCCTCACATCTCCATGTACCTACATCTATAGATCCTTACATCTCATATACCTACATCATGAGATCTCTAGATATTCAGATTCCTACATATCCAGATACCTACATCACCAGACTCCTACATCTCCAGATACTCACATCTGCATGTACCTACATCTCCAGATCCTTACATCTCCATATACTTACATCTCCAGATCCTTAAATCATCATTACACCTTCAGATCCTTATATATCCAGATACCTACATCACCAGACTCCTGCATCTCCATATACCTCTATTTCCAGAACCCTACAACTCCGGATTTCTAGATCTTCAGATCACATCTCCATACAACTACAAAGTCTTATATCTTCAAATGCCTACATCTTCAGATTCCTACATCTTCAGATCCTACACGTCCAGATCCTTACATCTACAAATCGCTATATTTTCAAATTCCTTGTGTGCTGAGATATCTCCATATCCATACCCCCACATCTTATTCTCATCTTATACTCATAGATCATAACATCCCAGGATTCTCCTATTCCTACATCTATCTATTCCCAGATCTCTTTTGCACCCAGATTCCACAATCTACCTTGTACCTTCAGATTTCTCATCTGAATTCCGAATTTCTCATATCCATACCGTATATCAATATTCATTAAAGCGTTCGTTTGCAAATGCCAAGAATGCAGCATCCAAAGCCGCAAAGTTAACACGCGATCGAAAGCGAGCGATCCTCAACGGTGGATGACCGAGCGCGGTCGATTTAAATTAATAAAGCTAATCAAGCCGTAATCTATCGGATAGAGCGCCTAAAGCAACGGAGTGCGCCGGCCCCATTGTTGATGGTGCGCTTCAAAATATGCAAATGAACGGGGGTGGGTTGAAAGCGCCCCGACGCTGTCCGCCCGTCATCACTCAGGTGGTCGCGCGCGACGCCAGGGCTTTCTCTGTGTGCGGACATGCCGGCGATAATGAAAATACCGCGATGCCAGCGGGTTCGCCGATCATTACGGTCATCAGCGAGATGACCGGCTCGATAGTCGATCAATTAAATGACCCTGGCGAGTGAAATCGATGCTCGTTCGCTTCGATGCAACCCTCGTGTTTCGTCCGCTAGGGAAAACGTTCCGTGTCTTTGTGCGTTTAGATCACACGACTAAAGCTGTTTTGGAAAAATTAATGGGAAAATGAATTTTCAGCCGGATCGAGTTTCCCTTTGAATTAACGACGCTAACAACGCGGATTTAATCTTGTTGCATTATTAAAAAATGTTCGTAGCTTTGGCAACGGTACGGAACAAACTGAAAAATTAAATTGGAACGCTGGTTGTATACAATTCGGCTTGTATTCGTTGCAGTAATTAATACGTCAAACATGGAAATTCTTTAATTGGAAATTGTATCCGTACAGGAAATAATGATACATGATGTATGCATTAACAGAATGGTTCATGAGGTTACGAAAAAGTGATGGACAGTAGCGAAGATAGATTCAAACTGAATTATTTAATAATGTTCCTTATTAACTATGCCCTTTGCGACTTCAGAAGCTACTCGATAATTTTAATCATTTATCGACGATTTTATACTCTTTTAACATAATTTCACAGCCAACACGAAGCATAAGTCATTTCATCATCGATATATTTATCATTTACAGAATCTTTTATGATTTTCTCATTACAGCAAACACGGTATACTCTTTTCAACCAGATGTTTTCCCAATCGAACAATCTGCCTAACATATACAAGGATTTCATGACTTTTATCGAACGACTGGCAGTGAAATCGCGTTGAGCGGCGATAAATCGCCAACTAAACCGAGCTTCCAGTAAATAATGTTTACGAATGGTTTCCATTACGAGGGGCTCGTGCGCGAGCTACGGGGAACAGCGTGTACTTTTTCGGTGTAAATTATTACAGTCTCGAGCAGCGATGCTAGGCCATCTCGCGATTGTAAAAACAGGCAATAAGAGGCTGGCCACAACTATCGCTCGTTTCTATGCAACTTCTTCGACATTACCTTGAAATACGAGCAACCGGGAGAGGTCAGCTCGCTGTTCAGATTGTAACGGATCACGTGGTCCATCGTAAATATTGCATCCACTTTGCGTCTGACTTCCTTCTGTGAATCTGATGAGAGTTTGAAAACGAGTTGTAAACGCAAATTCGTGACCTACTTGTAGATCACATTTTCACTTGATTTTATTGACTGTCAGTTATCAATGATAATTTAGACAACTGTGATCATTTTATCGGATACTTCGATTTGAGTAATTATTGTTATATGTCAACAATTATATATTTGGACATTCACTTTCATATTTGTATATTTTCAAATTAGTCTAGATACAATTATATGGACACTTTTCTGTGTCATATTCATGTAAGACTAAATGACATGTGACATCATGTATCATCTTCTTCATGTTCATGTTGAATTTTAATAATCAATTCGTGTCACTGGTCAGTTCTAACTTCATTACAGGCACGATATGTACGCTGGTGGTGCCCTCTACATTGAATCTTGTGCTAGCTTCTTCACTGATGTAAAAATTAGGTGATAACCAATATTGAATCCATTTCACAAGACACACCCTTCACACACAGCAAGCGTGACAAACCTATTCATCAAACACCATAAACAAATATCGATCTCCCAAACTCTTCTACCCAGAACCCCAAACTTGTAATCTCGCACCCTTTCAGCAGAGAAGGCTAAAAAGCGTTGGATTCTTTCCGGGGTGGTAATCGCAGCGGCAGGAAATCACCGGACCCGCGTAGCGAACGGTTATCGGCGTGATCGTGATCCATTTCCTCGGTCGAAGGGCGTTTATCGCGATCGTCGCCAGTTTGGACCGAGAGGAGCGTCGACCAGACGTGACGCAGGATATGGTCGCAATTACCGTCGAGGATGGGGACTTACCCGATTCGAGGAGCCTCGTTTCCGTGAAAATCCGCCTGCAACGCGTCTTGTCCGTGCCGGATCAGCCTCGGCTAGCACACTCGAACGAAACGCGCTTCCTCCAGCAGCTTTATTGGCCTAATTTAAATAACGGGCTACAATGTGAGACGTAATCTCGTGCCTGAACCTCTTCACAGGCTTTCCACGGCGCTTTCTATTCGACAGCCCGAATATCGTGTAGCACCCTCCTCCGCCGCTTCAGACTTCGGTGTCGTCGTGGCTCGATGATTGAAGGATTTACGGACTTTTATTGCGTCGAGCATTTATCTCGAGCGGCGCGGGATCATGCAAATTAAGATCTCGCTGCTCGCCAAGCTGGTAGACACGTTCCACGGGCATAATGCTGGCGGAGCACAGAAAAGAAGCTTTTGTCTTAGACTCGCGCGAGCCTCCGACTCGCATAATGCTCGCCTTTGTGGCGTTTTGCTACCAGGGCTCGTTTCGCTCGTTCGTTTTCTTCGTATCGCTCCTTTTCAACCCTCTTCGCTCTCTGTTTCTGCTTCGGCTCTGCTGATCCTGATATCGTGTTCGTTTTCCTCGTCGTGCTTTCTTTGCCTCTTTCGACGAGACGATTTGTCTTTGCGCTTTATGCCCGAGGTTCGCGTTTCAAAGTTATATCTCGGGTTTTAATTATTGTACTATATTTTCGACAGCCGAATAAGGTCATAAGGTGAAACTCTTGCACTATGATTTATTTGTCAGGTGTGTCAGTCAGGTGCGTCATTCAAGTGCGTCAGTGAGGTGGGTCAGTAGTTACTTTGTCAGTAACTAACTGACAAAGGCAATTGAAATGTTATGTCAATTTGATATTAAGTAATCTTTGACTATGTAAGTTATAGTTGGACTTGAACTCCAAGTTGAAGTGTATAATATGTATAATATCTGTACCTTATTTAAATATTTCCAAGTCAGCATTTGCAAGTTACAAGATTTCGAACTCCTGATACTTTCTACAGCTTCCATGAAAGTTTCAACGTGAATCTTCGTAAAACTGAAATTCGTTTCCGAGGAACACATACAGTCAAGCGAGACGAATAATTCATTGGCAATTTTCGACTCGGGCGAGCGAGACAATAAACCAGTTTATACGAGCAGTAAAGCCACGCTTTTTCACAGACTACTGGAATCGTAGTACGATAATTGCTGAAAACAGAGGCGCGTTCGCATTTACCCGACTAGCCTACTTTCTAATCTCGCAAAAGCCGTGAACTTTGTCCGCCCCCGAGTAATCTCGCCTTTTCTGCGCGAATCGTCCACTCTGAACTCTTATGGCCGCTCCTAATCCCTTGACCCATGAGGAAACGAAAATTGCGGAATTATTGCGGAGACGCGAGATCAAAGGAGACATTGCATTAGGAAGAAATTGAAGGTTAAAAATGTAGAAATCTCGAGGCGAAGATTGAAAGATCCGCGTAGATTAAAATGTCAAGGGAAAAAGGTGGAGTCTGAAGGAAGCGTAAAGAAGCTCAAAGAAAGATAAAACTGACGAAAGTGGTACGCTGAAGATGCTTCAAGATGCTCGCGGAGGAAGGAAGATTAAAAAATTTCTTGGAGAAAAATGATGGAGAAAATTGTTCATCTCTTCGAACGTTTTCAACGGTGTACGAAGAAAAATAGATGAAATGTTGAGGGTTGACAAATATTGAGAATTTTTATGCCCTACTATATTATTATCTATATTATTAAAATTCTTGTGACTTGAATACGCAATTGCAATACTATTATTATAATTCCTAAAATCATTATAATTTAGTGGCAACAGGATTGGAGGTTGACTTAACACACTTTATAAATTACGTAAACTTAATACAATTTATCTGTTTCATCAGTCTCCGAGGAAAAGTATGTCATAATAAACAGAAGAGTATTATCTATGAAACTATTACAGCTACGGAAATCCGCAAAAAAGATATAGAGGACATTAGGGTAAAGTATGAGTCGATAGTTTTTTAACGCATAGTCGACCTTCTGTTCTCTCAGGGGAATGGCTGCAAAAAACGTCAATCACATACACGATGGAGACAAATGTCGTTTCAAGCTTTCCGAAAGTTTCGCGATGATAGGCATCGTTATGAGTGGCCATAAAAAGTAAATCTACGATTTTTTTTCGACGCCAATTTCGTCAAATTGTCTTTGCTTTATCGCGGCAATTTAGATCCCGTACTATTGATAAGGGGTTGATGTTGGGTGTCGGTGAAAAAGTGTTATCGTCGCGACACGGTCTATTCGTCAACTCGATGAATCTCTTCAGATCGTGCCAAAATCTCACGCGATGGTCCGTGCAAACGGGGTGGCGACAATGGCCTTAGGGGTGGTTCTCCCCTCTGTGGAATAACGCAATATTCAATTTGTATCTAATGAATATATATTAACGATTTAACTTAACAATTTACGTTTGCTCTATAAAGGGTCTTTAAAGGAAATTTAAATCATCTGATTGATAAATTGTTCAAAACAAAGTTTGCAAATGTTGGACTTACATATTCACAAATAATCAAATGTTCAAATTTTAAATTCCTGTTAAACTAGCAGATGTTATTTTTAAATAATTTGTATTGTGTATGTCTTCCGTCGTCGAATTTGATAACAGGGTCGAAACTGTTTCTCTGAACCAGCGTTGTTCCGATAACCCGTTAATTAAACGCTGGCCGATGTTTGACGAGTTTAAGTCGCGAGGAATTACAACGGGAGCAGGGGAAACGTATTAATCGAGGCGGATAGCACGCGATTCACCCCCGCACAGAACATTTCAGGATTATCCGGGCATGAAGAGCGATCGGTCAGCGTCGAGAATCCCTCGAAAGCCTTTCGAGCACGACCGATCCGGATGACACATTCGTTTCGATCCCCAATCGTCGCCGACACCCCTTTTGCGAACGCCAGTATTTATCCTCGAAGCCGTATGATGCGTTTACTACCCTCGAAAAACCAGCAAACTGACAGTCGCCGTTGACAGAGCCGCGGCCAGGACTAGGAATTACCTCGATGCTCACCAATTCGAACCCCTCTCGACAGTTGCATTTAATTTTCTCCATGACGAGCGTGCGCCAATCCTTTCGTCCATATGCAGACGACGATTAGCCACAGGAGCACGCGACACGTGGAAAACATTCCTTCGTTGGAGGCGGTTCAAATAGATACACCCTAAATTGTTGTCATCGTGGCTGCGACGTCATATGGCGTGTACTTCGCGAATTACATTGAATACCGCCTCTCGAACACATGACGATTCCGTCACGGAAAACTTTGATGCATACTTCGTGATCGTAGACACCATAATTACGATCCATTTCTGTGGCTACACCTTTTCTAGAAATAATACCTATTACCTCCGCCATAAAGTTCTATCTTCTGGCGACAGTCTGTTGAATTTATTGATACATAATTTTATTTCTAACACATTTTACTTACACATTACTTCACATTTTACAGTTTCAAGTAACATACAATTCAGATGGAAAGCTTATATCAAAACTGTTAGTTTATGATGTGTATGACAACAATTGTGACGATCTCACCGATGATGCTGATGACTGATGATAATGATGATGAAATACGAGTAGTTTCAACAGTTATTCTCAAAGAAACTCTCTTTTCATAAACCACCGTGTATAATGTAAGACTGACATGTTTCTGCAAATGTGTTAATATTGAGTACCATACTAAAACAATTTACGGAGAGTTTAAACAGATGTATCCCATGAAAGGTCAACAAGAAGCGAAAACAACGTTAAAAAGAAGGGAAAGAATAAGGTGGACGACTTCCTCGCGCAAAAAGTGTTCTCGATGCTATCAGCCACTGACCCGAGTATATCGCGGTTCGTTTGATTATACGTTCCAGCAGAGATTGTAGCAGGGACTGTTCGAGGGGCGCCCGTCTCCTCCCGCTGATCCCTTGGCAGAGTGAAAATTATGGCAATATACGCGAGACCTAACCCCTCTTTTGTTAGCGTGGCCTCTGTTCGAAGAAAGACGGTTCTTAACCGGTGAGCATAGGTTGCACCGTTTCCCGGATAATTTCAGCCCTTTTGTGTGTCGTACATTAGACTCGTGGGCGTGTGTCACCCCGCGAAGGAGCCACCACGCGAACAGACACGGTCGTCTTCGTGGTCGCGTGTGCAACGTGCGTGCGTTGCAACGTGTTATGAAACGCGAACGTCACTGCCCTCGCGGACTACCTTGCTAATGAGGGGTTCTTCCGTCTCCTCCTGACTCTCTTCTCTCCTTGCCACATTCTCGTGCCCGCCTCTGTCCACAGCGTTTCTTCCTCCTTTTTCTTCGACCAAGGATTCGAGTCGTGTTGCGAACTTCGTGGAACGAGTTGGCCACTTCGTAGAAAAGACCCGTTGGGGTGAAAATTGGGTCGAGAGGTGATGTTGCTACTTTGAAGACCCTTTTTTACGGAAGCCAAAGATTCGTTGCGATTTTTTACTCTTTCAGCAGCTGTTTGGTTGGTGTTATTTCACTTTCGACAGAAAGGCGTAAATAAGATTTGATCGATTGAACACAGCAGAGATGAAAAAGGGGTGCACAGCTGACCAATCTTTCAAAGTTGAAATCTTCAAATTTCCAGATTTCCAATTGAAGTCCCAAGTTTTATTATGTCTGAAAATTTTATCCTTGTGGAATTCTAACGCTTGATGCACCATACTGTGCATCGTGACCATCGCTGGGTTAGAGCGATACTCGCGAAGATACTCGCATTATTTCTCACGAGAATAAACGTTAAATTTCTGTTTCCCGTTTTCTAAAGGACAGAAAGAACTGATACTTCAAAGAATCTTCAGTGCCTTTGGCGAAGGTAATACCCCTTTTGTTCTGGTTTCGTTCCATTCACCAGGGGTCGATGAAAGGATTGAAAAAGGGTCCAACAAAGGTGGTGGGCGTGCACGGCCCGTATCCGCGTCTTCCTTTTCAATAAGACGTAATCAACATTCGTAAACATGCAATCAAAATGAACACATCCTGATTCATTTCGCGGTCAATGTCCTGAAACGCCGAAAACCGGACTTGTACGTGATGATTTCGAAGAATGAGCCATCTTCACAAACATCACGTGCACCTTCTAGGTCATAACTGTGCAGAATTTTGAAACCTGCCCGAAATCAAAGTGGAGAAGAAAAGCGTGGAGATTGTGAGGTTGTAGAACTACGGCAGCGAGGGGTCAACCTTGTTCAATTTTATTTGTATCACCAAGGAACAGCTTACTTTAATCCAGATCCCACATGATCATTCTTTCTAATTAACGTCTGCTGGCTCGGCCGAAAAAAGACCGAGGATCAGCAGAAGAAGTGGGAGGAGGAGTCATCGGTTCGATAAAGGAAAAAGCTTTCGTCTCGAACGCTTAGAGAAGGTTTACCCAGGTGGCTGGCCGACCTCGAGGCAACCCTAATTGAAGGGAACTTGCAACCATTGCAGAAATGATTAAACTCTTACGGGGAGGGACCGAGCGAGAGTGGAAAAACGTGCCACTCGGCTTAATGGAGCCACGATGACGTGTCTCCACCTATTCTCTGTAATAATTATCCGGCATTACCAGCTTGATGATACCTGTACTCGTCACGCGTTATACTACACGCTGGTCTACCTATAATGCTATTGCGATACAACCGGCTAGTTTACCGCGTTCAAAAACGTAAACTATGTATTAGCTGGGTATGTTGATCACGAGTTTCTTAACATTTGTTTGCTGCAACTGCTGAAACACTTATTGCGTTGCTGGGCGAGAGCACGAAATGTAGGAGTACAAGTCGAGTGTATGTCTTGGGTAATTGCTGAAAATTGCAGAAGTGAAATTCTTGGTAAATTAGACTGTTGGCAATTTTAAAAAAGGAGGGGTACATCATTGGTATATTACAATAATAAAATAAAAGGATAACAATTCACAACTAATCTCAGAGTTAAAGTAACAAAAATTTTTAATGTAAACATTGAAAACTAACCACGTATTCACAAGTACATGTGCACCGTTTCCCCTCACGAAGATACACGGAGGTTCGAAAGAGGAGAAGGGAGAAGTTTTGGATCGACACATCCTATCGTGTTACGATACCAGGTAACGAGATCATCCTTGATCTCGGATCAGCAGCTTCCAGAGAAAAGGCCGCAGGCGTCGTCAAGCTTCAGTTGCTCGCATCGAAGACGAACGACCCCCTCGGGAGGGCCGCAATTTCTCCAGATCCGGGGCTGGAAAATGCTACTAATTATAATCGCATTAGGATCGTTGGCGCCGGTTCTCGTTTCAGCCGATTCGGATCCCTGTTCCTTGGCGTTTCGGTGGCCAAGTACGATGTTTACTTTATCCGTTTTCCCGTTACTCTCTCCCTTCCACCTGCTAATTATCTTGCGTGTCTGTTCGGTACTCCTGCTTGAATTAACATCGTAATAGCGGCTCGAGTTCAATGCTTGATTTGTTTACGTATTGTAATGAGCACCGCGGGGCTTGAACGAAACTTGCGAAAACAAATCCAATCGATCATCGCGAATGGATGAAGTTTCGTAAGGAACTTCGAACGATGAACTTTCTGTACATCGACTCTGCCATAATCACTTTTATAGAGGCAAAAATGCAGTATGCACTGATACTTTTACCTAGTGAAGACAATTTTGATAATAAAATACGGCATTCCTTCGTGCTAAGATTTTGAATGATATAGTCGGGTAATGTAGGTTGTAGTGTTGGATAAGAACAAGAGTAGAACTTTAAATTTGAAAAATCACTAATCAAAATTGAACAAGTGGGGAGTCTTTTCTACGTCTCCTTAAAGACTGTCTAGCACTATTTTACAATTATCCGGATTATTTATTAGACCTGTCTCTCAACATGACTTACTGAGGCAAGCTAGTTCTAGATCTATCGACAACCGATTTCGTTTCACCTGTCCGGTGAAACCCAATCTTGGCGACAGGCGATCGAAATCGGACAAGCTCGCGGCCGATCCTCGAGGCGCTCCGTTTACAGGAGCAACCGAACCGTGTCCCGTTCCTCTTCGTCGTTGGTGTTTCGCGTGCGCTTTGACCGTGACCACGAAGCGTGGCAGTCGTGCGTGTGTCACTCGATGACTCCTGGCCCTGCGGATCGCTCTCCTACTCCGCCCAGAACGTGCACGCGTTGCGCTCCAGCTTTGTTCCTCACCGATTGGCGAAGCTTGCGCTCGCTGCGACCACGTCAATTGCAGACCACTGGTGGTCCCTCTTCCCTATGCTTTGTCTTTGTCGTTGTACACATTACGTGCATATGTAGTTGGGACAGGTCAGTGGAACGCTGTGGCTTGTTCCGAGTGAACAAGTCTGCAGAATTTCCCTCTGCTCGAATTCTCAAATTTCCACAATTTCTACATCCACAAGCTAAGTACTGTATGACCATTTTCACTGTGACAACGTAGTTGAGTTTGAACTGGAGCAGAATTTGATTCACGCTATCGATTGTCGACAGGAGAAAATTAGTACTCCCGTTCTTACGGCACTCAATGTTTCTCTTTCGCGAGTCCACTGCCACACTACGTGATGCGACTGCTTTGGTCCCTCTCCCATTTCTTTTCCTCTTGTTTCTGCGTACTGCAGCTCGTGCGTACGGTACATCAGCTGCAACACAGCCGGGTAGCTTTAGAACGGTACTGCTAACAGCTACCGACGATTTATTCAAGAGTGAAAATTAGGGTCGGCTCCCTTGACCATTGCGATTCCAGCCACTAGCCAACGTTAACCAACACGCCGACCAATTTTGTACGATGACAATCGCTAACTAGTTAGTCTTCCGATACAAGTGTCAAGGTTTGCAAATGATCTACCAAGGATAAGGATATATTGACGTTAAGGATAGGAACACATTGATACCGTTGATTTGCAATTCAGAATTGAGAGGACGTTAGATCTGGCATTAGATCACATGTTGATTGTATATTTTTGACGAACTTTTCCTTGTAAATTCCCACTCGTTTTGATTGAACTATCAGAAATATACTATAGGAAAGCTACGTAGCTAAACCTAAGCCATCATTTAATCGAGACAAATCATACGAGCCACTTGTTCTACTCAAATCCACCCACTCGATCTATTATCAACCGCTCTAGAAAAAGGAATGGAATAATAGAGAATCAACGAGATCAGATTCGATCGGTAGCTCGCGTGCAAAGAAGCGTCGGAGCAGCAAGGAAACGCGGCACGCGTACATGTAACTCGTTCCACGACGGAGGCGCCTGCCTCTCGTAATTTCAGCTAACCCCATAGCCTGACCCTGGTCGTATGAGCCGAGCGTGTCACGTCATGTCAGTCCGGAATACTGGCAATAATCGCGGCTCGCGCGAGCGACGGAGAGGCAAGCCGAAGGAAAACGCAGACGAAGAAGAAGGATGAGGAATACCAGAAGCGAGGAGAGAAGGCCATGTGGCGAACAGTAGTTGTGTGTCGAGGCCTACGAGAGGAAAGCCGACCTCTCGAGTCATCCACCCCTGAAGGAGAGACGGTAAATGTTGCAGGCTACCGTCTTTGTCTTCAACATCGCTGTTTCTACTCGCGACTCTCTGTCCTCCTCCTTCGTGTTCTCTCCGCTATTCGTGTCTCTGTCGTCGTGGTCGATGCACCGGTTGTTAAACGCCGCGACTTTGCAGAGGGGATTGGATGGTAAATTAAATGATAGGCGACCGCTCGGTTAGGAGGTTTCTCGTTGAGATCTAATCTCTCGTTGCTCCGTTTTTAATTCGATCTCGACGAAGCATGGTTGCTCGAACAGTATTATTTTCTGCGTTACGCTCGATGGATCGACAGTGAAATTATAGCTGTGTCCTAGGCTTTTTCGTTTACTTCTACACAAAGAATTTTTTCTGATAACTTCCAACAGATCAAGATCGGAACAATTAACTTTCATAATACCAGATGCTATCGCGCAGGATAGGCTCTAAGTTAATTATACTGACAATAACGCGATGTGATGTAACGGGTGGTTGCAGAAATTATAAAACTGTTAACCGTTTAACTTCTGTTCCTTGAAGCTATTCACAAATTAGTAAATATAGTTCTTCCAGACCAAAGAAGCTCAAACATCGATCTGAAACCCCTTTGATCCCACAAATTCTAAAGAACAGCAGCCTCAAAGTTAAATCTCCCTCAAAAATACACGAGCCACAGAGAAAAACTGGGAGAGGTCATACTTCATTATCGTTTCTTCTCGAGATTAAGCGGGCTCAAAGCGTGTTCGCGCGTCAAGTCTGCAAACTGTTGAAAACTCGGCTCGTCGTGCGCGCAAAAACGCAACAAGCTTCAAAACGAGCGAGCAGAAGAAGATATTACAACCCGGGTAAGAAAGGGTGAGGGCCAAACGACGTTCAGAGAGCGGATTCGAGCGCCGTTTACGTTCGACGAGCCGAGAACGTCGAAGAAAGAAGCAAATCCTTCTGAGATAGAAGAAGAAGAAAAACGCAGAAGAGATCGAGCAGTAAAGAAAGAGGAAGAGAAAGCACGTTGAAAGGGGTTAGAGGACCGTGAGTCGGCCGTGATATCGCGATTACGTTCGCACACCTGTGCCCAACTCAACTTTGGCGTAAGTCAGCCATTTACATTAGCAATCGTCACGTGCTGCTAGGACATTGCCACGCGCCTCACCCTTCTTTAATACATTCATGAAAAATTTACAAATTTTCAATTACCGACAAATTCTCGGATACCCATAGTATCCAAGATTTTCAAACCTCTCAACTTTGACATTCTTAAATCTTAATGATCGTGAACGATAGTGGATTAATTCGTAAATCAGTATGATCCGATGGCATCGGGTACGAGGAATGCACGGCCGTTTTGCAGCGGGTCTAGGGCTTCCATAGCGCAATACGTGATGCGTAACGCGTGGTAACATTAAACCGGTCGACGTAGAGAAGAGGAGTGCCAGGTTGTAACCCAATAGGAGCCGGTGCTGGGCACACTTGTGGCATGCGCCAGCTTCAGTAGCCATCCTCTCTCCCTTACCCTCTGTATCCCCCTTTTTTTGCCCGTTCCTTTCCACGATGCCCCGTTGGGTCGCGCGTTTTAATTAGAAACGAAACCGCGCGGGGATTCGCTCGGAATTTGCGCCAACGTTGACGCCGATTTATCGTCAAGGATCAGATGATCTCGTCACCACTTTCCTCTCGATCAGTCTACAGGTGAGTCTTCAGGATTCTGAAGGATAAGGCAACCACTTTGAAATCAATATTCTGTATTTTATATATTGCGAACTCGGCGAAGCTTATATGTTTTGGTAACTTGGGGAAGTTTGACAGGGTTGAGGTTTAACATTTTTTCTACTTTTGTTATCGGTATCAAGAGACAGTTCAGAATTTTGTGACGTTCAGCGTGACCCAAATTCCATGAAATACATAAAGTAACTGGTGAGGAATAGAAATGCCTGGTCGATGACTGTCACAGCCACTTTGAGCGTGGTATCACCATAAATCTGATTTTCATAATAAGTGGTCACGATATCGCGTTCATTTCGAGGTCTGATTCAGCGAACAATGAATAACGAGCAATCATTGAATCGGATACACGTAAATTGTATTAGAATGCTTATACAATGATTAATCCTTAGGGTCTTGTCCAAATAAAACATCAAAAATAGATAAACTATGTAGAATTTGTATTAGAGAATATCTCTAGTAAAAATTGTAGACGTATTCTGAGCTGCATTACACAGCCATGTTCTCAGATTTTCATTCTTCCGCAACATAATAAAAGAACGAAAATTCGAGCGAATTTTGCAACCGATATACCCAAGCAGTTAACTCGAAACAATTCTGCGTCGAAGCAGATTTCATCAAATATCGTCGCGAGATTACGTAACTCTCGTTTCCAAAGCGCGGTTCATTTCATGGCGTTACCGTATTATTTGGTCGACTTAATGCCAGCATCTGTACAATATGACCGGTTAGGTTACGTAACCGACAAAGAGATAAGAAATCCCGTAGGGCAGTAAAACTCGTAACGCAGCCGATTGCTTTTAGTTTTCCTTCGTTGGTCTTTCGGGGCTCCGCTCCGGTTCTCTCGCTGCTCGTTACCTCGCGAGCACGTTCGATTTCTCGAGGATTTCTCGAGGAAAAAGGGACGCTTACCGTTGCAATACGTTTGTCACGAACAAAGAGAGAGAACAATGAGAAAGAAAAGATCAACGAGTTCAGGGGAGAAAAGGCGGACTTGTCGCGTCCTATCAGATCGTGTCCTAAGTCGACGCTCGCCTCGTAAAAGGATAACAGATAATAGCTGCTGGCAAAAGAGATCTACGCGAGATGAAAATTCGATACGATTCACGAATTGGAAAAAATTAAACAAAACCATAATGAGAACTATTCGTAAGTCAACAAACGAATAACAGTCAGATGTTAAATACTAAAGTGACTACCACAGTTTTCACCATGGTGACAAATTAACCCCTTACCCTACAATATCGCGACACACTCGTGACGCACATTACAATTGATAAACTAGACTCACTGCAATTGAATTTTACGTTCAATTTTGATTGTAATCTACATAAACAAGGATTGCTAATGTACCTAACATTTTCTTCAGTTGTCTTCACCTTGTAAGAATAATTAGGTAGCAGTGAATGACGCGACTGTCCAGAAGATTGCAGTGTCGAGGTAGGGAGAGTAACAATAAATAAACTGAACGATTTACTTTTCGTAATTTTCGTAATTCATTGTATGTTGTGTCTGACCACATATGTCACATTTCACTGTGACACGACTAAGCTAAGAGTTAGTAATAGATCAGACAAGTTCCTATTTGTATACATTACAGTATGTGATAAAGAGTTCGAGTCACTTTTGAGTATTTCTCATAGGGGGAAGAGAAACATTAGAGTTTGATCGGTTAGATGGTGCGTCCCGTTCAATTGTTGTCGAAGAGAGAGGCTGCCCTGACCAGAATCGGATCCAATGAAGCCAATACGGACAATAGCCCGATAAGTAGATAATAATGCATAATATAATAAGAGAGCACCGATTGTACGTAGCGTACGCGAGCCGTAGTGTGTTGGTAGCACGCGCCACATTGAGCCGCCAATTCAACTGGTTGAGAGCGGCCTTTAACGACTCCTTTCTACGCGCGACTTGGCTGCGAGTCGCCGCACAATGCCGTTTCTTAAATTTTATCGTTACTCGTTGACCGACCGGCTACCGTTGAATTTATGTTACGCGCGCGCTTAACTGCGTCTGATAAGCCTAAACGAGTATACCAGGGTGAACGGGGAGCGTGATCCCGTCACCTTTTTCTTTTTTTCCATTGTGCACATTGTTTTTCGTTTGACACGCGTTTACTTCGACAGCACGTGCACCGTATTAGGCCCGGTACAAACGATATTCTCTTCAGAATTGGGATGCTGTATGATGTGACAAATTTCAACATTGCAATTATTAGAAAATCTCTTATTTTCTTATAAAGACAAATGTGAAGTCATGAGATCCACTGATTTCATAAAATATGCAGCCATTAAAACGTTAAGTGTGTCTCAGACATGCAAGAAATTTCTTCTGTTCTCAGTGGTATAAAATTCAACAAGTTTGGTGAAGAGAACGGATCCGATTTCGTCGCTCGCAAACGGGTCATGCCGTTATTCTCACCCTCTTTACGAGCAAAACACGCCTGGGTAGACAGCTAGAGCTGTTTGGTCCGGACACGACGCACTGTTTACTCGCCTGCTTAACGATCTCGTAAAGTCGTGAACGCAAAATCGAATGAAAATCGACAGCGACGCGCTAAGACGAAGGGGTGTCCGAAGAAGGGCATATGTACAGTTAGTTGAAGGCGAGGGGGAGAGTCGAAAGCGGGCAAAAAACACGGAAACGAATAGAGAGCAGCGTCAGCGTACGAGTACAAGAAGAAAACGTCGACCAGGTAAAAGCGAGAGAGTGCAATTACCTGGCAACGGAAAACAAACTAAAGGGAAAAGAGAGCCCCGAGGAGCAGGGATGCGAAAGAGGAGCAAGGGAGGTTGCCAGAGAAGCACGGAAGAAACGGCGTGACGCGTATGCTTCACCGAGTCAACGAGGGAAACAGAGAGAGGCTAGGCTACCAGAAAAACAGATGGGACGAGACAGAGCCGATAGGAGAGATCGAGAAAAGAGAACGAGCCGGAGCGAAAGAGACAAACCTAGAAAGGTACGCGGGAAGGAGATGCAGAGATTACCATATAATGGTGCCCTGAGGGCGCATAAGCTGCGCCACAACGTAATTTCTTCGTCCCTTTTCAGCGAACGGTGGCAACCGTACACACGCATACAGATAAACTCTCTCCCTCCATCTTGGATATTTTTCTCTCCGTCGCTCGCTCGGCTTACGCTCACCAGAGTCCCCGGAGAACTTGTTGCGAGCAGCGTGCATTGCGTTGTCAAGTCAGTCAAACGTAATCCACCTACTTACGTGGCCCCTCTACCCCTTTCTCGACGACCGACAGATATCATTTTCTGCGTAGGCCATCGAAAGCCGCGGCGGAACGCGCGAGATTTCGCGTGGAGGTGTCCAGGCTATTAGCCGGGGCACCCGGCACCGGTTACATTCAGATTGATAACGATAACGCTCGTTACGCATCGGATAGGATCGGGGAGGATTTCGCGTAAGCCGCGCGCTCGTTGCACGCTTGATTAGCTCCTCTTACGACGGGTAACGGAATAAATGACGAGAAGTCAGGGGATAAGTCACTGTGTCGCTCGTTTGGCATTTTCGAGTCTTTCATATCGCTTGGAACTAGTGCAGTGATAAAAAGGACTGCGTATACAATTCCATATTACTGAAACATTCAGTAACAATTGGATATGACATTGGATGTTTCATGAAATGCACCTTCTAACCTTAAAACACAACTGAACCGAACCAAACGTGACCTGATCAAATTCAATCTAATCTGACTTAATCCGATCGAACAACCTAACCAAAAGAAAGTACTCCACAAAAATAAACATTGAAAGTAACTCTCACAATCATAAACAACGTATTAACAGTAAATGATACTTCCCTATATATGCACCCTTCCCTAATATAAGAAATCTCATATTCTTAATCAACTTGAAATCGCTGAACATGGTCGACAACGGCCGATCGAATTAGCTCGATGACACCGGCGGTTCGGAGTAACCGGTGCACCGATCAGGATCGGAGGCTCGCGATCGCGTGGGAGTCGTCGTCTGTTCCTCAACTTGAGTTACGCCTCACATTTTGACGTCTTCAGGCAGCACGTGACTCGTGTATTTACGAGCGACACATATGCACAAACGCGGCAAGGGGCTCGCGGAGAGGAACGGTGGACGGCTCACGTGCACGCACATGGTCGCGAAACGCGTGTGCAGCAGTGGCCAGTGTGCTCAACGCATACGAGGAGGCAATGAACTTCACCTCTCGTACACGAACGAGCCGTGACGACGACGACGCACGACGACGACGACGATGCGACTTTTACGTGTATATAATGGGCCATGTTTATGTCCTCTCTTCTGCTATACACGACCGGTGCGTATACACGCGTGCACTTGCGTGTCCTGCGTGTCGTACACGCGCGTCTTTTATCCGTTTAAGCTCCGGCCAGCGTACGGGACCGGGACCATGGAAAGCGGCGATAATGTCCGGTCGCGATAGCATCTACGGAGGACGAGTCGAGACTGTTGCTGCTTGACGTTTCGGTACGCAGGTTTCAGACCAGATGTGGAGCACTGTCGAGATTCTACTGAAAGTTTCTGGGAAGTCCGTATTGTTTGCTGGGTACGTTTGGATTCTGTCGAACTGAAACGGTGGCTTATAGATGTGACGATATCGTTGTTGGTGCCGTTAGCTATTGCTAACAAATAGGGCTTCTATTTTCCGGAGCACTTAACTGCAATCCATGTGTCTGAACATTCAAATATTTGTTCTAAATGCTTATACAACTTAAATTTTAACGAGCTATCGGAGGTACTCTGCGCTCTTCAAACTCAAAGCGTCCACCCAAATTTCAATGTACATTCGATAGTTCTTTCCGCAGCTCGCGTTGCTTTCGTACTATGATTAAGCAGTCCTCCATCAGTACAACAACCACCGATTTATCAAAATTCGTTAAGCGATAGCGTAGATTTTATAAAAAATGTAATGAAGGATCTCGTAGACCCATCATTATCTAATCCGTGAAACGCGCATTACTCAACCGCGTTACGTTAACTGGGCTGAGTGAAACGAACAGATGGAAAACCGGGGGCGTCGATCGATCGATAACAAAAACAATCGATCCGCGGGTAACGTCATCCAGTACAACGGTCAGCGAGCTAGCCGGTGTAGCCGCAGCGCGCACGGTCACAGTGTACCGTGCAATTTTCTTAAGTCCAGCCACTTATTCTCATTTACGTTCACGTTTACATCATCGAGGCAGTAAAGTGTTACTGCTAGTGCACAGGTGCGCCCTGGTTTTTCTTTTTATCCTCTCCGTTCGTTCGTCGGTCGGTGGTTGCTTGGCTCGGTTGGTTCGGTCGTACGCCTTTTTGTTCGTGGTCTACGGGCACCTAACGAGTCAGGGCCTGTCATTATCCGCTCTTGCTACCTCCTGGCTCCTAGCTGCTCCATCTACGCGCAGATTATCCTGGAAACTTATTGCGGTAAACTTGGACAATAACGACAGAATCGAATGCGTTTGCTGAATGCGCAGGCCACTGCCCTCGACTTCGTAAGCTTGCTTTCGTGCCGAACGACCAGCTCCTTCAATTTGTCGCGTGGCTCCATTTTTCGACGAAGGCTCCTTGGTGGGAGTAGCCCGACTCTAAATCCGGATCCTTTAAAAAAGCTTTGGACAGCACGATTTTTCAACGAGACAGTTTTATTCGAAGCTGAGCAATCAGTTTCGTTATGGTGTTCTTCAGAACGATAAAAACCAAGTGTTTTTTACTCGAGATAGGAAATTCAGGCAGGGAGAAAATAAGGAGTCATTGCTTAAGTAATTTCACGCGCCTCCTTTGATTAGGAGCATTACATCAATTTCACCCGGAGCAAAAATGTAACATCGTTGGATGTTTTGGTTTCGTTCAAGTAACGAGAGCCGTTTTTGAGACGCGATCGCAACCACAGCCAACCTGCTACGAGGAAATAATTACGTCCCGATTCGATAAAACGCCACGATAAAAATTGACAGTAATAGCGCCAGTCATCTCTAACGGGAACTAGTTTATCAAGGTGTATCTACCCGCGACCGCATTAATATCTGCAAGGAGGATCTATGGAAGTAACCAATCACGCCTCTTGCTTAACCTCGTGTAAAAATTAGCTGGAAATTGGTTACTGATCGCGCTGTGACATCGAAAATCAACTAATTGCACGCCCATACCAAACTTGTTAACGATCCATTAACGTTCGCTGTGTAAGATCGTTCGAAGCAGGTTATTTCACGGAAAATTACGTTCTACGAGAAGACTTACCTCTTCCGCGTGCGAGAGAAGCTTACGCAACACGCTTCGGCTATCATAAACTTATGCAAACTGCGTACAATATACCGCAGTTCATGATAGAAAGAAAAAGTGGAAGTTAAATTATCAAATCCACGAATTCCCAAATACCATATTTAAAGGAATGCTCTCGAGTTATTTTTGAAGTACGAATTTTTCTGAATGAGACTTGGAATAAACTTGTGTACGCGTACATCTTTAGTTATAACTTGAGACCATTTGCATACACGTCGAATCGGCTAATTGTAAATATCATTATCGAGATCTCCTATTTTAGCCAGACCATCTCGAACAAACAACAAACATCGTAACGGTCGGTCGGATCATGAAAAGGAACGGTCCAGAAGCTTGAATGGGCTCGTAATTTCGAGAAGTCAGCCCACCGCTTCCATTACCGAGCTACAGCCGCGCGTACGCGCCGCAAGCGAGCAAATCATGCTCTCGTTTTCCAAGCACCGGACCCGACTCGTCCAATTATCGCGACCGAGCGCCAACCACCGACCACTTCGCGACGAATAGTAAATAATAGTAAATAATGGTAACGGAGCCGGCACCATGGCAGTTTCCACGTGCCGCGGTAACACGGCAACACGTGCGTGGAGCACGTTGAAAAGCAGGCCTGAGAGTGACACCTTATCGGTAGCCTCGACAACGCAGACAGTACGGCGGTGTTTCCATCGGCCTGTGCCTCGTCGTTGAACGCGATAAAAAAGCACGGTAATGGGTCGACGTTTTAAGATTCAAACGAGATCCAGGGTTCCGTTAAGAGCGGCCTGAAACGACTGTTGACACTGGTCGCGTTGAAACGCCGGCTTATTTAGGGACGTCAGTTGGGAAGGGATCAGCCGATGGGTGCAAATTGGTTCGAGTCGTCTTCTCTGCACGTGTTACGCTCGCCTCGAATGACAATGCAAAAAGCGGATGGAAATAAAAAGTAAGTGGGTCGTTGCGCGAGAAAGTGCGGGAGGTTCGGAAGATTAAGCTCGATCATTTTTGGACGATTTAGCACCAAATTTATCAGAAAATTTTGTCCAAATGTACCAAACGCAGGACTGGCTCAGGTGTTATATTCATTGCGATCCATTTATGAGTCTTTAACATATTCACTATGGACCACCGATAGCCCATGATATTGATCGAAAACAGTTTTAATAAAAACGAGAGATATTTCTATTCGAGACTTCGATTTGAACCAAACTAAATGACATACATGTATAACCCTCTACTACTTCATATGTGGCAACCTTATCAGACTCATAATGTAAGTTATTGTTCACAACCAACCTGTATCATTAAATATTGCAAAAAGGTGAACGGGAAGCTGTTGAAATAAAATTGCCGGTATACCTTCTCGAAGATAGATAACTTCTCGACCAGAAAACGAAATGTCCGAAGAAGTGAACACTCTACGGAATATTTTTCGAAAAAAGATTGGAAGAAACGCGGAGAATCCGACGAGTAGCGGTGCGTTTTTCCGCGGATGGGCGCATCAGGACGATTATCGGTGAGCATCCGAGAATCCTGGGCATTCGTTTCAATCCGCGTGTCTCTCGGCCCATAAATATCGTTCGGGTACGCACCGGTGCGTGCACGTGTACGTGCACGAACCATGCACCCACGTCGCATCGTCTCTTTTTCTCTTGATGGTGCGGTGCGGTTCTCGTGTGGTTACGTCAGGTATTAAGAGGCCGTGCCCCCCGGTGACGAAAGTCTCAAGGCTGTATCGTGTTCTGGAGTTCGATGACTCGCACGATTTTCGCGTAAAAATACCTGGCTCATCGAGCTGCTCCACTTTGCCAGAAAGTCTTGCGGCTCTTTTTGGGATATCGTCAACATCATCGTCTTTAACCTTCGCTTGGAGGACAGAGTTTCATTTTGATTCAACATGCATGTGCGGATACATACTCATATCTGAAGATGTATTCAATTCAATTTTTAAGTCTGCATACAGTACTGCTTATTGTAATTCGTTTCAACAATAGAGGAAATTGAATATCAAAAATGCTAGCAATTAGGTAAACACCTTTCTTGCTAGCAGACAGCTTAATGGTGCATCAAGATGATACAAGATGATCATTTAATTTTAAGAAAATTGATAGTAATGGCACATGCAATAGACTTCACAATTCGAAAATACAATATTCTTCTAGTTTTATTACCCTTACATAAGTTGTATAGGTTTGTAAAACACAAGAATTGTGGCTCCCTAACATCATATAACTTTTATCCATATTCTTTAGACATAAACATTGACCTAAACTGAGCTAACAGCTTCAGATGATTCATCCCATGCACAAACTACATACAAGCACCGCTAAACAGCATCCCGTTAAGTTCATACGGTGACTATATATTTCAACCGTACATTACCATAGCACAAGAAACACCAGACACCTAAGTTGACATATGATTCTCCACCCCACTCAAAAGAAACACTCGATTCAGCGCTGCGTCAAAGGAAACTTCACATGGAGAATCATAAAATCACATGTGGTCTTTACGGATTCTAATAAAATCCTCGACATTTCCTTCTTCAAATTATGCGAATACGTGTGACCTAAATACAGAACTATCAACCTGCAGAGTTTTATAACAATTAACGGAGGACCCTATCTGCGTTTCACTATGCCGTCCATGGAGCTCAACCTACTCCCAATCCCGTAAGCGACAAAACGTACTCTCCAATTCAGGAAATGCTAATCAGCTTTCCAGCTGTCCATCGACCGGCACCTTGAGGTCGATGGGTGTGTAACCTCGGCAGTAAGCGTAGTTTGATGATCGCGCGTAACCCTGTCGCCGGTGCAAAGGGCCCAACTCGTGAACCGAGCGAGCGAGACACGAAAAACCGACGAACGAAGGACAGAAGATGGTGTTCCGCGAGGGCCCCGTTTGGTGTTGGAGTTGGTGGTGTCTCGGTTTAGTATTGGTGTCGAACGAGCCGCGTGGATAACCGGTTTGGCGGGTCCTGCAGTTGCAACGCACGAGTGTGTACCGGTGTGTGCGCGGGCGCACACCACCTAAACCAGACCTAACTCTTCAGGTACGCACGAACACACCTGTGGCCGCGTGTCCAGCGAGCGGAGGATCCTCTTGGACGAACGTATTATACACCCGAGATACTGGTCTAAATATAGCATCGCATTTACATGCGAGTCCTAAAGACCAGGGCTGAATTAATGTGTAGGCGAAACGGACAGCCCCCCTTTGCCGCCTCTTCTCACCTGGGACCATCGGTTCAACCCTCTCTGACAATCGAACGATTTTCGAAGCTGGCGACAGGCAACGCTAGGAAAACGATAACGTCGGTTCAGACAGCACAAAAGGTCCGCATCGAAGTGTCACTTCAGACTTTGGTATAGCATACACGTATTGTGTTCATACATAGTGCTTGGTGTCATAAACCTTCTGAGCAGAAAATACGCACACAATTCATTACGCGGAATACATGAAATATTTTCGAGTTCTTGAAATTTTACAACTGGCCATTTGTAAAGATTTGCATGTTTAATTTGATACTTTGACCAACGTTCCATCAGAAGGAATCCAAATGATCCCAGTATCTGACTTCGCAATCTCGAAAACATCTATCACTCGCTTCGTTATCAAATAAATGTTCTGATTTATTTTAATGTGTCTGATCCTTACATAATTCGCACATCAACTCTTGGGTTATAGTGAATTTGGAACGAATTGGACGCACTGGCAGGCCCGAGCATGAAAGCATTCATTGGTTTTTAACGACAGTAAAGGGATTTTATATGATATCCTTGAGTGGTTCTTTATGTACCGGTGTCTTTATACGATTGCAATAACCGATCTTCATTTAATTGCGAAGGCAAAAACGGAGCCTATTAATTATACTTTATGAACTATTATCCTCCTTATTACTAGTTATTAAATCTTAATGATCTTACTAAATTATATCCAATTATGTTGTCTTATCTGAAAACGAGAGAGCGGAAGACGACGAGCTCATCAATTTGTGACATTTCAAACATAAAAGTTTCAGAACAACAGGTTCGCGCTATAAAGACAGTCGATCTAACTGTTCAATACAGGGAGACAATATAACGAGTGTCGTATACATTTGCACTTCACAAACTCCTTTGCAACTAATCTCTCCTCCTAATCGATCTCCTAAATCTGTATCTAGGCACAACATATCGTCTAGATTGTTTCCACGACACCCTACGAAAACGAGGGTCAAAAAGGATCACTCCTTTCCCTGGAGCCTCCACTTTTCCATTAACGTGCGCAACCTCGAGCAACAGTGGACCGTGACTCGTACGTTTTCCCTGATACCCAGATTCATTGGCCACGACACAGAAGTCTTTGGAAGCGGAGTAAGGATTCACTTTCTCGGCCCTCGAGTCGGGAAATAAATGATGGACTTGACAGGTCCGTTCGTGACACGGTAGAGAAAAAGAGAAAGGAAACGAACGATGGAAGAAGGAGGGATTCATCGAGGTAGATGGACGAGGGAGGAGGTCAGACCTTCTTTCTTTCTCTGCTTCTCTCGAAACAAATTATCAACGCATCAAATATAACTTAGCTCGGCTACCGTATTCTTAAGCCGTCTCCGCTTCGAGCCTGTCTTTATTATTTCTTATTTACTCGCCTCGTTTTATTGCGGGACCCGGCCGGGCCCGCCACTTTTAATTGGCCGCTCGTACGTGCCACCGATGATTCGGTGCTTCAACGAGTTTACACGCGACTCGATCGTTAACGACACCCGTGTATATCTGCTCCCGAGGCGTTCGCCTGCTATTTCTGACGCGTTTCCGAGAGAACCAAAGCGTTTCGTGATCGTGAGAATATTCTATTAGCCCTCTCACCCTTTCGTGCTCTCTCGACTTCTTGGAATATTGAATTTTCGTCCTTTTCGCCAGGCTAGCACGAGATCGTCTGCTGCAGTCAATGACTTCACCTAATTATTCGGCTGTGCGCTAATACCTTTCCACTGCAACAACAACGCAACAAAAAAGTGATTTCTTCTATCTTGCACATCTACTCGTACTTTATATACAGACAAACAACTTTTGTAAAAGTCTGCAATTTATAGTCTGTCTCCATAAGTAGAACAATAGACAATAAATCAGATTCATCGTATGTCCACATCAAACCTCTTCAACTTCCAGACAATCAAATTCAAACACTGAAGTTCTACTTAAGTCTTTGCTCAAACCACTCAAGTCCCAGCAGTATTCCTGGCACAGAACATCGAAATAAAAACTAGTAGCAGGTCTAGCATTTGTAACAACCTCGACCCCGAGGGTTCATGCCGTAAAACATCCATTCTATCCGTGCAATCTTCATGCGTATCGCCAGAGAGCAGCTAACTAACGTAAGTCCAAATCTTCCACGAAAGTTAGCAGGGACTTTTGACTGCCGTGTAATCTTCGTCACCCGTTCGCCGAGAAACGTGACAGCGAGGCGAAATAAGAGCGAAGAGTATGAACGTGGCAGAAGAGTAAGAAACGTGAAGGATCAGGTACGGTAGCGCATCGGTGACGACTACTAGCGGCGCGGGACGTGCGCGGATTTATGAACGGAGCTGGCTGGCACCGTTCCAGAATATCCAGAGTTAGCATTTATCCCCGGTGTTCTCGTCCGCTTTTCAGCGGGCGCAATCGAGTATGTATGGGGTTGCGGGTTCTGGCCTCCGAGTCGAGAAGAAGGGCCTCGTATTATCCTACAGAGCGCTAAATTATGCGCGAGAGAGCTTTTTACTAGCGCGGAAATCGCAGTCTGAAGGCACCGGCAACGTCCGGAGACGCCATGCTTTGGGGGAAACTTTCGTTGCTCGGATTGGAAGAGGATGATATTCGGAGTCGTGGGGAAGGGATTATCGCAGATGATCGATTGTAAAATTGCAGTGGAAAGGGTTATCGGTCGATAACCATTCGAGGATGCGACTTTTGTGATGCTGTTCAAAACGGTTAAAGATCATGAGCTTCTTAATCATTTTACGTCGAGTAAACGAATAGAACATTGTATTCTTGCAATTTGTAGAACTGTTCCACGTTAACTTTTGCTGCGGTTCGTATCTTGCCTTGAATTCAATAAAATATTCAAATGTACCTCAGTAATCGCAATGTACTCAGCAGTTTAGAGGAACGAGTATTTCAATTAGAAGATCCGGAGGATCTCGAGCGATCAGAATCTCGCGTTCCGGACATTTGGCATCGTCAGGAATGGCCTCTGAAGATCGTCGAGCGAACTATAGCGAGCGTTTGCCAACGTACGAATCTTTCCGGGATCGTCGCAACGCGCGAAGTTAATGGAGCAGGAAAGATGCAAGTCGTTGGAAGGAGGATCTTGCAGCTCCTCCACAAAGTGGATTGCAAGTTCGCGATGAGCACAAGTTCCCGTGGCGAGGAACGGCTGGTTGTGTCTCGTTGACTTGGCCACGAGCCAAGCCGTATCGCGCTTATCTGAGACGGCTCGAGCGTTATCGTGGTTCAGTTTGAAAGTTTGCTCGACACGCCTTTCTTGGAATCGCATTAGCTCGGGCAAGGCCGAGGTGACGATTATTTCAATCTGCGGTGCACGTTATTGCGGACGGAATATTAAAAATCTTCTGCCGATAGAACCATAGACACTGCATCCTTCGTGAAAGGATTAAACAACTAACTCGACCCTGAAGATTCTTCGATGGAAACTGCGTATCTGCCTGTTCGGCATCGTCGTCGTATTTCTACTATTACGAGCGCGTAATTATTTGTTTGGATTCAATTTCTTTTATTCGATGATTTGACGTGGAATGATTGGGGTAATTACAATATGATTCAGAAGAAGGAATATATCAAGTGCTACTGCTAGATGGAAAATAAAAGCGTGTATACTTTTCATGGACACTGAAGATAGTAAAATAGGTACTGAAGACGTAACTCAACCAGAAAGATGCAGCAAGTTATAAATGATGTGATACTCTTTGTACAGGCTAAAGAAATATCTACACTGAATATTAACTTGAAGAGCAGACCTACTTTAAAATCACATTTAAATTTTCATCCCCATGTGCTTTGAACGAATTATCGTAATAGTCATTGAGATAATAGTAACTGATACTGCACGAGTAATAAATATGCCAGCTGTAAATCGACAAACTGTAACGCCCTTCCAAAGCGAATCTTAACCATCCGAACACCACAAACGAAACAACAATCGACCCTAGGGACTAAAGCAAACCCAGGCGGCGCGGTTTAATTGTTTGCACGCGGGGTTGCTGAATCGTGGCACAATATTTAGCCGGGTGCGATATTCCAACCACGGAAATGTAATTTTAAACGAGGTTCTCGCGCGACTGATCGGTGCATCACGATTACATCCAGTGCCACCTGCATTCTAATACGTCGTATTTAATTAATCGATTGAACAAACCACACATACTGCTCCCTTAAACGTATGTTACGTAAAAACGAAACTTGAGCATTAAAAGATTAACTTGGGATTAACTAAAAACTTGAGGATTTAAGAATTATGCCTATGCTTAGATGGTCTTGCTTCATTTTTTAGCCGAAGAGACCAATAACACTGGAGTTCATCTAGAGCCACTATAGGTATGCCAATTATCATTTTCATCGGGATCCTCGATCACAAAGGGCATTGCGTGAGAATCCCGATCGTCGGCAACCATTTTCTAAAAACACGCGATTGACTGGCCACCCTCGGGCCACGCACCAGACATCGGTCGTTGGGCGTCGAATCAAAAGAGGGTGAGTAAAGAGAAAGGAAATGAAGGCGGGCTAGACGAAACTCGATATCGTTGCCGATCTAGACGGACAGGCCATCTGATATTCGACGCCAATCACGTGCAACCGATAAACTGATAACGAGGCGCATGTCGCGGTAATCGCGCGAACGAGATCGAATCTTGGTCGCGATTTAACGGCAATTACCGTGGACACGGGTGCAGCTTGACAAATTGCAACAAACGATCGTGAGCGTGGCGACAAGATACGCCAGTAGCGGTGTATGGGTCCGTAATTATGCTGGTCGCGGGAGCCTTGAAATTTTTCGATACCGGCCACCGGAGCCACCGGTAACTCTGGTTCTGGCTCCCACCCCGAACACGAACACTAGGTCAAGTCTACGTGACTTGACCGCACGAAGGACAAGTCGTACTTGTTCCGCGACGACTTACGACTTACGGCCACGAAAGTAAAAGCGGACGGGGCACCGATCATCTTTTGCTTCTGCCATTACGTTCCTAACTAGCTTCCTACGCTTTACTCTTGCATCGACTGTGGATCTGACTTGGATCAATTCAATGATGATACTTCTTTCTTACACTCAGGACATATACATTAGGGTAGGTTATATTAGTTCTTTGAGAATTCATGATTAGTTATGGATAAAATATTGTAGCTAATCCCCTGACCGATAAAAAATGTTATCGAAGTATATTTGGTAATTATCGAACGTTCGATCCTAAATCGGTTTCAATACCGAGTCTCGAACAATGTTACACTTAATTCCTCTATCGAAATGTCAGTCTGATCTTTTACGAGGTAGGCGGCACTGGGGCTGATCGTATAACTCGATTCGAGTTTGTGCTCGACGGATTTAATGGGTGGCTGGTATTTAGCATAAAACAACAAACAAGTGAAGCTAGATTAAAGCAAGCAACGTGTTCGAGTTGCAGTGACGCGTTTTTCAGTCGACAAGAACGATCGTTGGCCGGCGATCGTGACGATTTAATTTGCGTTACTGACCTTGCGTTCGAAACGATCGCTCGAGGCGTAGCTCGCCACGAATCCGAAGAAGTCACCCAGTTTTCTATCCTCGAGCTAACAAGTTTTCCACGGCGAGAGGACGACGTGGAACGTCGTTGCTTCGTCTCCGTCCAGGCTCTCGAATCGACCTGTTCGAGAGCTCGGTGAGGTATCGGAGAACCTCGCTACCAGTTTAATTAAGATTAGCTCAATTATACGCGTTTAACCCACTTTCGCTGACGTTGCGCAAAACCGTTCAACGGCTTGAAACACACTGCGACAGATGCTAATAACGATTTCCAGCGGTTTTAATAAGAGCGGCCGGGCAAAAAGCGAGCAACCAACGACCGGCTCTCCCGCTCGATTCCGCGGACAGCCACGCTTAACGAGTCGCAATTAATCGCACAATTCAAACGTGCATTTATTAACGGTCACGGTGACAATTACATCCGAGGACCGTGCCGTTCGATGAATCATCATCCGGCACGATTCAGACTGTTTTGCTTTAACGACGCATCGATGAATAATTAACATACCTTTAATTATTATCGGAAACAACGGTGATGCGCGACAAAACGTCTGATTTGTGAGAAATATTCCATATGAAATTTGTTCGATTCATCTTCTTTGTCTTTATGATCACGTTCGAAAGTCTGAGAATCTTAAGTCAAAGAATAAAAGGAATATTTGTACAACCATCATGTTCTCCACAATTCCGATCATATTTCTCGGATACGTGAAAAAAGAGACAAGAGGATCGCATGGACCATCGTACGACTCGAACACAAAAGCAAAGGCGCATAACCTCGCGACACGAGCACCGCCGTGGCACGAGTCGACCGATCCCGAAGTAGAAAAGGGTGGGAGGACATTGGAGAGGGCACACACGACGTGCAAGCAACAAGCAAGAGGTGGGAGGGGCACACAACCATACGTTTGAGTTGGTTGACCCGAAGCGGGCACGTTCCTACCTTCACCTCAACTTCGTCCTAAGGAATTGCCTTCACGCTTGCGATTTCATTCCACGCGACCGCCGCTTTATTCCTGAATTGACCCCTTACCGTTCAACTTGCTCGGTAATCGACGGATCGACCGAGGAAAAACGGAAGAGGGGTGAGCTGCGTGTCGCCTCGAACATGATCGATCTTTCATGCGGCTTCTTTGGCTGATATTGATACGGAAGATGAACGGTTTTGTTGTATGGAAGTATTTCAGGAAATTGATTTCGTAACGTGTATTGCGTAAAGTGTGCAATTTAACAAATACTTTTATATTCACATATACTACCTACAAAGTTTTATACAACTAGTGACTAATTTCACACAAAGTTTCACGAGGGAATATTTAAAATTCTTTGCAAAGCAGCTCGATGAAAACGAAACAAGAGATGGATATACTGCGACAATTGAAGAAAAACATTTCTAAATTCCGTGCAACGAGTACGTAGCCTAAAGGTGCTCGTTATCAGCGAAAGATATAGATACCGACGAAACACAACGCGGCGAACTGGTATACACGCGATGAGGATTCGAAAGTTGAGTGCACGACAAGAGGGGTGGCTATCTTCCCTGAATCCCCTTCGCCGACATAATTCACAGGAACGGGACATTTTCCGGTTTCGAGGATCCCGGAGGAAGCGTGTCTCTGTTGGCTGGAGAGGTAGAAACGAAACGAAGATCCGAGTAAAGCCGGTATTACGAGAGGTAGCAGATCGAAATAGTGCGGAAAGAGCGGAGCAACGAGGGACAGAGAGAAAGAAGGAGAGATTAACGGAGGGTTGGCGCGAGAGGGGGAGGCTGGGTGAAAAAAGGAGAAGGTGGCGATGGAGAAACGAGGAAAGCGAAGGGGCAAGAGTGAAAAGAAAAGGAGACGGAAAGAGGGAACCTCGAGGATTGTGTGCCTCTGGCGCGATGTTCAGCTCGTGGAGGATTACTACCTCTCGAAACGACGGAGACAGAGAAGCCGAAGGTACGACGAGGAGACGGAGAAAAAGAGAAGGAGGTGAAAGAGAGAGAGAAGAAGGAGGCGAGGAGGGGCAGGCATCGCGTCGTCAATCATGGTCCAGTTGCTCCTATATACTACATACTCTCGCTGAGCACGGAGAACGGACCTGTACATGCTACTGCATTGTGGCGCACAATGTTCAATCATCTCTGCGTCGATTCCTTCGGCTTTAATTGAAGAAAGGGTCCCTCGAAACGTCAAGGGTGGGGAGCGAGCGAGGAACGAGGAGAGCCCGCTGACCAGAGGAAGAGAGGAACGGTATGAACGACGGGTGAAACGGAGAGGGGCTGAAGAAACAGAACGAAAGAGAAAAAAAGGAAAAGAAAGCGCCGCCGCGGGGGTGTCGTTGACCCCACGACGACGATATTGTGTACCACTTCAGTGTTTAAGTCGAAGCCTCGAAAGACCCGGGTAAGGAACAAGGACCTTCTCAGCCACACTCAGCCGAGTCCTTGGGGCCATGGATCATTAACCAGGCTGAACCGCGAAATACGAAATCGCGCCGAAAATCACGGACCTTTTGAAATCGCGTACCAATCCCTCCGCGCTGCCAATACGGATCCGGTCACCACCGTCCCCTGTTTCCTTCGTCGCTGCTAAAGTTCGAGTGGTTGCGTCGAGTGGTGAACAAACGGAAAGAAAAAGGAAAGAGGAGGGAAAAAACGCGAGAAACACGAGACTCACCAATTTGTTACGAAACACACTATCGATTCCTTGGGCGACCATTTTTCGGTGCTAGATGCCGGGGGTGGCCGGAGGTACAAGCTGGTCGAGTGCTCTCTTTCTTGCGAACGACAATGAAACTCCCGCCGCCATTCTGGAGCCTCAATTATGATTCCTTAGTAAGGAGAAAAAAATATCACCTAACGACCGCGAGATTACTCGTAACAATTAACCCTCCAAAAACGGGGAGCTACAAAGCTGTTCGAGGATCAGGGACACTTCTTTTTTGCCTCCTTACGTTCTTTTATTGCGCTCGATGTACTTGTTCTTCCATAATGAACCGGAGAAAATCGATCTCGTCATGCTTGTTAGGACTGCTTTAATATCAGTCATCGACGCAGAATGCTCGTGCAAATTTAATTAACCTTTGCGTCACGTGCGTCACCTTTCAGGTGTCATGTTTCTTTCATATAATGTACGTTATATGATCACAAGACTGATAAAATTTAAATGCCGACACTAGTAGTGACACGCTTATGCTGATATCAAAGCAGATGAGATTCCGCTGATTTACACACAAAATCTGGATACAGGTTACTTGATTAAAGCAGAAATATACAAGGTAGTTTATCCAACCCTGTTGCCTTTCATAAAACAATAACTATGAGATTCAAGGTCAAACTTTCTGAAAGTTTTTTGCTAGTGAAATCTTTTAGAACTAACTATTTTTTTGTTTATGACTAGTAGACATTTTATACCGAACTGTATTCAGCTACGTGTAACGACGTGACCTTGAACTGATCTTGGACATGAACATTATATATAAATGTCTGTAGTATTCAAGGAAAACGAATTACAGTAACAAAGTGAACACCATAATTATGTGCATTATAATACACATGTAAACGCAGGACAGTTACATGTCAAACTCCCTGCGTTATTTACTGAATACATGCAATGTAACTTAGACCACACAGAACGGTGGTTGAGTAAGAAATAAAAGAGATAACAGGCCCCAAGTTTGTATTTTTCCACATCATCCATCATTTTAAATAATATTTGGCATTGTCCTCTCAGGATGTACCAAGTAACCGCAACCTCAATTGCTTATTTCAAATCTGAGGATCCAATCCCACCGAAAAGGCAGCCACGCGTTTCCAAGTATTATATTCGATGGACGTCTGCCTGGAACAATATTCTCAACCGGGAAAGGAAAGAGGAGTTTAACCCGAACGTCAAGATCGCAGTCTCGGTAGACGAGTCGATGCTACATAGACGATGCCATCATCCGCGGCACCTTTAGACCCCACTTCCGTGGCCGTCGGGATACGCGAAATGGGATCCATTTCGCGATTTCCTGCGAACACGATCCAAAGTGGAGAGCACTGATGTCGAGACTCGGAGAGAGGACAGGAGGAGAGTAGAACAGCCCGAAGGAGGATACAGGCCGCGGAATACAATAGCATCGTCGTTGCTGCACGCGGCAGCCTCGTGTGCCCCTCGGTTATGGTAAACGTACCGTAAGTTGAGATACAGTGCACAGGTACGCCCTGAGCCGCTTATGTTACAAAACAGAGGCGGTAATTAGCACCCTGGCGCCTGTTCATCGTGCTTCGACTCATTTCTCTCTCGCTGTTCCTTTATTTTGCGATTTTTCATCATCCTACTCATAATACAACTGGAACGAACATGTACGGCATTTCGATTAAATATCAGTACTTGAAGCGTGATCCTGTATAATCTACAAGGACATTAAAATTTAATTGGATCCTAAAATGTGGACTCTAAGTATACTCCTCTATCATGTGGAATCCAAACAGAGAATGCTTCAATTTAATTTTATTGCTGCAAATAACATATAACGAAGGAGCATCTCGAGTACCATCTCCAGTTTCGTTAGCCATCATAAACGAAAGCTTATTCCACATTTCTTGATGCGAATATTTCGTTTTTCCTGGATGTTTACTTTCCCACACAACCGGCTCGAAGTACTCCCTATATCCTACCCGGTTCCTTATCCTTCTGCTTTTTAACATTATCCACAAGCAACCGTAATGGCGAGCCACTTCGAGATACGGGGAAGCTTATATCGCCGCATCTTCGAGCTCCCGAATGTTAGAGCTTTCTCTATTTTACTTCCTCTTCGGCTCCACTTCAATTCCCAGCGATGAGCATCCATTCCTCCGGTCCCGGCACGATCAGCTGACTTTCCGGTGTTTACGTTTCCTTCTCCTGGAACTTCGACGAACATCAGCTTCGCTTCAGCCCCGATGGATCGTCCGGCTTTATATCCCCTGGTAGCGGGAGACGCTCGTTGCCAGCGACGGGACGCCCGAAGGGAATTGTCGACGCACCAGCGTCCGGATGAACTCGAGCATCGGCCCTCCGCTTCGCTAATGCACGTTCAGCTCGGCCCAGAGAATCACGAAGTCACCTTGAACCCCATCCAACTTCCATCCACGAGACTGTGCAGGGTCTTCGACCAAACGTCTGCTAGCACTGTGGAACTTTATCCGTCTCCTTGTGTTTTTCCTCCGATCCGTTACTCTTCACCGTGTATTTTATTTCCACGCTCGCCCCGTTGCACGATGCACCACCTCCTACTCCGACCGTCTAGCTCGCGGCAGCCAAAGTGGATTACACCGAGGATTATCCCCGTGCACCGTTGACCCTCGGTTTACCAGTACATCATGAAATCCTGTTTTGCCGGGGCGTTGCATTAGGATAATGAACCTCGTAAAGCAATTGAGAGCCGAACAGTCGGCTGGTTCCTGACGATGTTAACGCGTTCGAATGGTAGAAATCTCCTTTGAGGATCAGTCTGAGAGATTGTGGAGCTTAGCTTTATGTTTATCGAACAATGGAAATGTGGGTCAAGTCACTTTCTGAAACTCCTTTTCAAGGTTGCTGAATCTTTATTTGAACGAGCCCTTTTAGCCACCATAAACATAGATCTCTTGAGCTACACACTATCAAATAGTGCAGGCAATTTCATTAATAAATCAATCTGTATAGTGTGAAGGTCTAACTTGTCAACATGAGGCACCTAGCTTAGGAACAGTACCGAAGGATAGAACTTATTCAGTAGCTGCGTTACATGTCTACGTTGTCCCTAAATCCAAACTGCTGGTCAAGTCGAAATTGACGAGCACACCAATCACGAAAAGCCATCACGTCGTATCCTATGTCACGTAATTGTCCGCTTCCTCGGCTGTGCATCGTAACTCCACCTCTGCTCCGAATACTAAGTCCAACTGGCTCGTTAATAAATCAAACGAAACATCGTCGTTCGACAACTGCTCGACGTTCGACGAGTAGTTCCCAGACGATCCTCCGATTTCGTCGCGAAAAAACTTCTTTCGCCAAAAAAATCGCGAGGAAAATGTAAACACGGATGATTCTATCCGTGAGAAGTTGTCTTCTATCGCTGCACTCCTTGATGGAAGCTCACGCGTGGCAACGAGGACGAAAACGAAACTTCCTTGAACGGAAAGACAATCGGACGTGGTACTCGGAACGCGTTTATACGTGACACGTGGTTCACATTTGTCGCAATCGTATGTGCACGCTGAGGTACCGTTAGTAGCGTCGTCACGCATCGTTCTACACGTCATGCTGCGACGAAACTCAATCATAATCTCGTTGAAGAACGAATGGAAACGATCAACCTCGAGATCGATGAGCGTCATCATCACGGTCGCGAAAAACGTTAATACATTTGAACCGGGACGAGAAGTCCAATGAATCAGAGAAGCTGAAGTGTCATTTATTGATACAGAATTCGACGAATTGCTGCAGAAAGCTTTGTCAAACAATCGTCATTGAACAAACGTTGCAAATATCCAAAAATTCATTCCTTCGTAACATATCCGTATGTTGAATTCAGTGACGGTAAAATGCTAAAATGAGCCATGTATGACGACTATTGTGTGTACCTTCATGATCATTACCGACATTAGTAGTCTAGGTATTGAATACATTTGAACAATCTGAAGGCCTGCAAGGATTCATGCACTAGGATGTTACCAGTAGCAGTTACAACATTTCGTACATGCTCAACACAGACCTAATATGCAGCTTATTTAGCGAATGTAAGAACGCATGTACTACCGTCATAAAGATATATTGATAAAAACAATACGCATCCGGTAAAGGAATACAGAAAAGAAAGACTAGGAAAGAAGGGTTATTAGAGAGTGATCGAAAGGGAGGATCATTTAACATGTAGGTGCCACACACTCGAGGCCAGCACTATGCACACGTGCAACAGTAACCGCAACTCTGTGGCGCAGGGATTGAAGGGCGGTGCACGAGGAGCGGAGGAGCATCGAGGGTGAGGTAGAGGTTTATTGTTGATCGCTAATTATCCTACCCGGCAATTACATACAATTATCTGACACGCAGGCACATCAGCCCGAGTCCCTGGTGCCGGGTTTCGCGATATTGCGCGTATACGTAGGGCATCGCGAGCGTGTAAGCGTATACGGGACGTGTATTCCGCCGGCGAACGCTGGTTGTGTGCGTTGCGCTGGAGGGAGGAGAGCAAAACCGGTGTACCCGACAGCGTGACGCCGACCGTAGAGGCTCCTTCTCCTTTTTCTCGCCTCTACCTCTTCCTTTGCCTTTCGTTCGGCTTCCCCGTGCTACGGTCTCTCTCGCGCGGGATCTCTCGCTGCCAGCTTGTGTACACCGCTATCAGCGCTCGATCTGCGAGCCTTTATCTTGGACGCGACGCTGTGGTACCACCGGTAGCAAGGGCTGTCGATCGAGAATGTTCGATCATCCGGAGATTCGCCGCGAGGTACTCCGATCTTTGGATCCGTCCGTTCGTAGGCCGGCCACGGCTCGTTTGTTTCTTAATTTTCGACGGAGGGGCGGGACCAGCAAATGGGACGCGATTAATCATCTGTGTCGCGTACTTGGTCCTTTACGAGAACTGGTACCCGGTTTTGCCAGCCTCTTTGTTTCGCTCTGACACGCACGTTCGCGCTGCTGATCTAGTTCTTCGTGTTTACTCGGTTGTTCACGACCTGCAGTATTTTGCAATTTGTTTCCTTGTTTTCCGCTCGATTATGTTGCTTATATTTTCACACTTTACGATTAGCTTTGTCGACGCTAGACATTTCTGTTATATGGATTCCAATTGGATGTCAAGTAGGTGTAGGTGCTATAAGTATTTTCTCACTCGACGTAAATATTACCTCAACGAAAGGTATACCTGCCATTACTCTTCATTTCACGATGCCACTTACGTTAATCTCCAGGAATCTAGACCTCCAAACCCAATAATAAGAAGAACCGTAAAAATGACGGTGTTAGCGGATTACCAGTGGCATAACCAACGAGGTAGCTACATTGTAACCACACGAAGCTTCTGTGTTAAAACAATCTACATTTTTTACAGATTCCTGTAATTTTCTTGCAATCACCGTGCCTCCAGCAGCGTCGAAGGTGAGCGCTTGTAACAAAGCTGGTATAGGTGTTGCCGATAGCCCTCTGATAGCAAACACCAGTACAATCCGTTTGTTTTTCATCGTCCCAGTTTCTCGGGGAGGAGATGAAGATCAGTTTGAGGAGGATCAACGTTGCACGGTAGCCTACAGGGTCGATCAAGCATCCGGGGATGTTGCTAATAATATGCTACGCGAGCAGGCGCGTTACTCGCGCTACCAGCCGCTGGCCAGAGAGCACGTTCGACGAGAGAGACGAACAGAGGGACGGATCGTCGAAACGGGAGCCGCCATTCCGCTCAGGATAGACGAGGATCGAGGAGGAACGGCGAACGCGATTCAGGAACCCTCCGGCGTGCGGGTTCGATCGATCGACTACTCGGCACAGCCACAACGACTTACAGGCTTTGACGGAGAGGCCTGTGACACAGGCGTGTCTCAGCCTCTGACGTACATATGATGGGCTTCCGCTTGTCGTGAAATTGGAATCCGGTGAATGCTTCTGCAGTCGGTTATGCCTTTCGTGCACACGTGCTCGATTATTGCGCACAGGCGCCTTCGATTCGGTCTTTAAACGCTCGAATCACGTCACCCAGCTACTCCCGACACTTTGCTCGTTCGCTGATAATCGCGAACCTCTTGTTGCTCTCACAGAAGCTTCAAAATGGCGCAAGGATGAGAAAGTTCGATGCACATTCAGAAGCTAATCGAGTCGGGCACGAGTACTCTTGAAAGAGCAAGATTTGAAGAGCAAGTTCGTGGGAACGCAAGACAATTTTAATTACACGAACATGCCGCGTTTAAGTAGCTACAAGTGCGATGAGAGCTTGCGTCGTATAATGATGTCCCAGTATTTGGGGCTGCTTGAAGATCCGAGGAATGCACGTTCTTATGAGGAATCGTTACGGAAGTTCGTAAAAGATCACGTGACAGATTCTGGGGTTTGATGACTTCATTAAGCGTCATAGACATCAAAATATTTTATCTCAGTGTTACTAGTACGGAAGCCATTTAAAAGATCGTGTTGTACTTAAACATATTGTGGCAGATGGCACTTAAGTACCGTAATAATGATATCGATCTCGCACTATGCTTTAACCTGAGTCCTGGTTTAACCACTAATGGGTCTTCATCACAGAATCTATCGATAAGATTGCATTTACATAGTTCCATTAATGTGGGTCATAAAATGATCAATTTCCCAGCTACAATGCTAACTGGTATTTTATGCAGAAATAAACTTTTTAAATTAAACTCCAATCTTCAAAACCAATCCCGAGCTCTATATCGCAAGAAACAATCTCCTTCCAACACTTTTCTCTCAACCACCAATAAAATATCTGTCCGAAGAGGGAACTCAGATCCATCGTTTATCCAAAGAAAATCCCCGAAGACAGACTCGAAGACATCGGGATTTCGATCGACTAATCGCTGCGCTCGTAGATCTCGGCTGACGGATATCGGTCGAGTACGGTTCGTGTTCGCAAGGTATTACCGCCGCGCGTGACTAATCTCCGTCGAGATCCTGTATTGACAAATCGAGCCGAAGATTTTTTGCCCGCCTGCCTGTCCGTCGCGATTGTTCCGTGTCCGCGCGCGGGGACACGTCATGGGAGCGCACAGGTGCGCGGCTCGATCGTCTAATTACGCAGACGGCCGCTACGGCACGTCGTCGTTTAAGACGTTCCCCGTTGCCGACGAGTCGCGACGATCAGATCCGGCTTTACCGTGTTCGACCACCCGAAGAATCAGACCGCGGTACGTGATAATTGTTGGATATCGAACGTTCCACGAGGATGTAGCTCGATCTGCCGATTAGAGCTGCGGTCTAACTAGGCAGTTCCGTTGCTTCTAGCTGACTCGACGTAAGGGGGATGGAAATCGATCTGACATTGCCAAATGTTCTCCAATTGATAAAGTAATGGAGATACCTCGTTTTGATGCACCCTTCAAGAGGCACCAAATGTGCTTGAGAATGTTCATTGATCTGTTAATCAAATGTTATCTTTGAGGTTATGCTATTTAGGTAGGTATGCATTAAAAGAATATATTAGCTAGAGTAAATACAACAGATGAATATGAAACATATTTTCAATGACAGTGCAGATTTATCGTAGTCCACGACTATAACTTTCACTGGCAGAGATTAAAAGATAAGGAATTATCGCGTGGCTACGGTGCTTCCGACAATTCTGAATATTTGATTAAATATTCAGCGGTTAAAGTGTTAAGAAATAAAGCTTTCGGATATATGTTATAAAAAAGGAACGGCATCGGTGATTCAAGAAAGCGGCTATAAACATGAAGGATCAAAGAGAAGACGGAAGAGATTGTTGAGCCTCGGCTGGCAGCGCGAAGGACGACAAAAGCAGCGCACGCGGCGTGGAACGGCGATCGGATCACGACCTACGAAGCTTTTCGGCTGGGTCGAAGAAGCGTGGGCCGCCAGAAATAGAAGGGAAGAAAGATGCGCGAATTCGTAACCGGCCGGTTTCTTAGCCCGGCTCGGAAGAAAGGAGGACGCGGCGGAGGAGCCGGCCGGCCCCGCGCGGTTTATCAACCTTATCTCCCTCCTTCTCTTGCCCTCCTGCTTCCTCGTGCGCGTCCCGCAGGCGAAAAACAAAGTCAGTAAAGTTACGGCGAAACGCAAGCAACACGAAACGAGGGTCAAAATCCTTGCGCTTCGAAGGATGCTGCTGCTGCTGCTGTAGCTGCTGCCGTACGCTCGAGGGACGCGCCGTGGCGAGGAAAGAGGAGCGACACGAAGCGGAGCGTGAGGGGGAGAGGAATAAAGCGAGTCGTGGAACAGAGACGATCGCAAAGGAACTGCACGAAGTCCAAGTGAGACGCGAAACGCGGAGAGAGAAAGGGTTAGGGGGAGGACGAGGGAAATGGAAGAAGCGAAAGAAGGAGGATAAGATGGAGGGCGAAGGGTAGGAGGAGGGTAAAGCTACTGCGCGTTAGCTGTGCCTGTAGTACTCTACCTTCGCGGCCTCTGCCACCTCCACCTCGACCGGCTCACCTGAAGACAAGTTACCCCGCAATAAAAACACCGAGAAAATTATATGCCTCCCGGCCGCGCGCGCCAGCGTCGAGCAAAAGGACCACTTGGCTTTCCTACGAACACGGGGAAAAGGAGAGCAGAGGACGCCTGGTGGAGGAGAACCTGGTACGAGGAACAAAGACAAAGAGATCAGGGACGATAGCGAACGGAGGAGGACGGACGATTTGGCAGGAGAAAAAACCGCGACCGAGCGAAGCGGAGAGCGAGAGAAAAGGAGGAAGAACGAGCTGGCGAGTAACGAAAGAGAGAGACAGAGAGGGCGTCTCTGCTCTCCACAGGCCCTAAGGCTGGCGAGGAGCCGCTGAAGGAAAGGACTGTATAAAGGAAGAAGCCGTGCATCGCCACGGAAGCCTCGATCAAGCCACTAAGGCCGGCGTCTCTCTAATACAGCCTGTTCCACTCCGGTTGCAACGTAAGGTCTCGTTCGGGATCAGTCCATTGTGCTGAAAACGCGTCTTTTTATGCGCTCGACGTCCTGGAAGGACCGGTGATCCTCTTCTGCGGTGGCGTCGTGCGCGGCCAATGGTTTCAGGCATCCTCAACAGACACTGTTGTTGCTTGCATACGGGAACCAGACTTTCCGCTGTGTCTACAAGATTTTATCGCTCGACGATCGGAATAATATCGAACGTTACCTGCTTCGAGATAGAACCATCCTAATTGGCCGATAAAATAACTCATTAACGTTACCGAACGACGAGGAAATCGATAGACGCTTTTTTACGCGACATGCATCACAAACAGAATCGATACGATCCTCGAAGTAGTTCGTCCGTATTCCGAATAAAATTCAGGCCAGTAACAATCTCCTCGCGACGAACGAAGAACAAGTCATCGGTTTCTTCCCTGGAGCGAGCAGGACGCCAACACAACAGACCAGTCCGGCCAGCTGATGAGCCGGTTCTCCGATACACTTTTGTTTCGTCTTATTTCTTCCCTTCGTGCCTCTCGTCCCTTCCCGTTTTTTATTGCTAAGGTTCTGGTTCGAGAAGGGACCCGTTCGCGGTGTATTTATACCCAACTCTCACTGGTTCCTCCTCCGTTCGCCTGTTTATACGTGACTCCGAAATTCAAGGGTTCCGAGGTTCGCGACCAGTTCCCCACGAGATGCGACGTCTCGCGACTTAATAAGCTTTTCATACGTTTTCCATCGGACATCGACGATAGATCCCTTCCGTGGACGCCAAACACGCCACAAGATTATCTATCGTCTCTTCTTTTTGTCAGGCGAGTATGTTGATGTATCGTTTGAAAATGATCGAGTAAACGGTAGCAAGACTGGCCTCATATATGATAACATGGCATACCAGTTATGGAAAAGCTACACGGAGATATGCACTCGTAGATATTGAGGGGTAGTCAATTGCTCACATTTAGCCAAATCCTCAAACTACCAAATGGTGACATGACCAAATTCCTAAATTCTCAAATGTCCTAAAATCTCCACATCTTCTATCTTCAAAATTCCGACACTTTCAAATTAATACAAAAAGCATTTTCCGGTCAAGAAATTAAAAAATGTAAATTTGCGTTTGAAATTTGTCAAAGTGGAACAAGAACAAGTATTCGTTAGCTCGGTCTAAACGCAGCTTTAGAAGAAGAAGCAGAGGAAGAAGAAGAGGACGACAACGACGCCGATGACGATGATGATGCAGGGCCCTCGAGCACGCAGCTGGCTCCTCGTGTCTCGTGCATTATGCCATCGTGTAATGCCTATCTCATCCAAGGCCAGTTGTACTACAGTCCTTGTTGTATAGCGAGTATATCGCAACGGAGAATAAATCGTTGCGCAACCGTTCGCTCGCGCCGTGGCCGAGGCGATAGAGCGCGAGGGTGCTACTCGCACGGGTAGAGCACAGTGGCATAAAATTATTGCCTCGTTTATTCCAGGCAATGATCTCATTGCCGGCACCGTCGATATCGGGACGTCGATCGCCGATGTTGGCCGCGGAATTCGCCGTGTTTTTCAACAAAACTAGCAGCCTGGACACAGAGGCCGCCTCTCGGTTCTGCACGTATCGCGATCGTTGCACGGAGATCATTTTTCGTCGATAAACCGGTAATTTCTTCTCGAACGACTATGTTCGCCATGTCCTACTTCTGAAAGGAAAATCGCGATCGATGAGCGTGAAACGAACCTATTGCTGGGATATGTAAACACCATTATTAAACGTTGCAGTAAAACGACTAAATCACCGAGTTTAAGGACAACTTGCTTTATGATTATTTACACTAAATACGAATGAATACCCTGGAGCTATATTTGTGTTATTATACTTTGGTGCAAATGCACCTTCAACTCCCGCTCGAAAGTTCTTGGACGTCGTGATTCTCCTCCCCTTCTTCTTGTTCTTCCTGTTGCCGTTGTTCTTTCTCCGTGGCCGTTCATTTCCAGAACGCTACCGTTACATCGTGCTACACAGATTGGACGACGTCAGAGGAACCAGCAGCAGCCGTAGAGACCGTTCCCGTCGCCGTCGGTCGATTAATCCACGTGCTTCTCCTCCGCGAGAGGAGAGACCAACGGGACGAACCAGCCCAAGCGGCTAGCGATGCTATCGGTTATTAGTAACTCGTTTCGCGGCCCTCTCCAACTGTAGCCGGCGGCCACTCGCGCGAATCGCGCGAACGGGAATTAATATCCGAGCGCTGCGAGGCGAGGATAGCTCTTCTGTTTTATGCACTCGTTAGCCGAGCGCACTGGCGAACGTGGCTGTTTTGCCCGCTTCGTGATCGCAGCCTCTCGGTAATCGTCCGTCTTCGAGCGAGGATTTTTGCCAGGGTTCTTCGGGGAAACAGATACACCAAATCGTCTAACTGTGCAGCGGACTTCTTGCTAAACGTCGATTGATGGTGTACGGGTAATCGACTCTTTGGTTAACTCGGGCGGGTTGTTGATGGATGTTTAACGTGGATAGGCACTTAGAAAAACTGTGTGCGTAATCCTCCTCGATAGAAGTAAAACTTCTGTATTTATACATAGAAATTTCGTCATTCTGCAATTTAGGCATTTGGACGTATCAAATTAAACCAAACTCTATAGTTTCACGAGGTATCATTCAAGGATCCCCTCTCTTAGCATTAGCATATTACCCACGGTTAACAGTTACCGAGCATTCGACTCGAGCATTTACCTTGATCCAATTAACAGCGATCAACGGCCGATCATCGATCAGATCGGTAAATAAGGAGACCGTCTCCTGATCAGAGGCTGAACATCCTAGAGAAGGTGTTGGACGACTTTTGGAACCGAAACACATGCGACTATTCGATCACGACGACGCGATTTGCCCCGCTGCTCCATCTTGTGTACTCGGTCGACTGTGTACCTACCATTTGCTACCTAGAAACTACACTGTTTGCTTCGCTAATTAGACACGTAGTACGTACGCATTCTCCATGCTCACGAGACCGACCGAGAGAGAATATAACGGCGCAACGAGGACAGATGTGCAAAGAGAGAGAGAAGGGAATGGCAGCTAAGAGAGAACGAGAGAAAGACGCGTATCCGACACGGACTACCAGTATTTGCACGCATTCGAACACGTACACGGAATATTGATTCAGCTACGTGACTCCATGGATCAAGTCAAACATCGTGGATAACCTGCTGCTACGTTTCGAGATTACCTTGGTCCATTGCCTTACTGCTCCCGCGTTGGCGAACCAGCCAGCTACGCAGACCTGTTATCAAAACTGGTACCGCACACCGGTGTCGCGCACCTTGCTCGAGATTCGTGTTTCTTGCTTTCCTGAAGAGACTACTGTGTAACCTTCTGGTTACTTAGCTACTGTCCACCAGCTTCTGCTCTCTACGAAAATTGAACACGAAACCTTGTCACCTAGGTCTGCGAACTCCTCTAATGGTTAGCGAAAGTGCAAGTCGTCTAACAGGCTTTTTTTCTAGCCGACACCTTACCGATACTTTCACGTGCTCTAGCATTGAACCTGATTCCAGAAACGGCTCTATTAGGAGACTTGTTAGCAAGAACCTTGATACCGATGATCTTGTCCTTTTAATTGACGGACTAATATGGCAAATTGAATTACACTCGAATGGTGTTGGCTCGAACTTGGAGTCTACGACCATGAAACGTAGCTCTGTAGTTTGTATGTATGCACATGTCGATATTCAGATATGTAAAAAGCTAAGAATTCAAGAACATTTATAAATTTAATCTTCCAGAGATCTCCTTAAACCTTGATATTCTTGGTTAACACTTATATGATTCAATCAGCTGAAGTTTGAGAAGCTTTCAAATATAAACGATTTGAAGCATCTCAATGTCACTTCAGCTTCAAATGTCGAGCATACCCAGCGATATTCTTCTCACGCGAATAACAAGACATTTATCCATTTACTTAGAACACGTTTGCTTCGACGTAAATCGAAAGGGAACCATAGCGTGTTTACGGAACACACCGAAGACGGGAAGTTTATTTCATCATTTCTTTAAGTAAAACCCTATCTTTCACGGTGATTCATTCGACAATTCTCGTCTGAACGTCAGCAATTACGGTTTTGGCGAGCGCAGAGGCTACGTGATGCACCGACGCGCACCTGCGCTCCGAACGTAATCGCGTGCACTTTTCTCTTCCGTGAGAATAAAAGACACTCATCGGACAGGTATCGTCATCCTCTGCTCGCCTGGGAAGATTATGTGTCGGATGCGTTTCGCAAACTCATTCGCTCGCTGGTAAACGCGTTTCCACTGATCTTCCGCGATTTTCCATTTACTTCGGCCATCGCGACGACACGCTAATTCCATTTGATCCTAACGATGATTAGTCTCGCAACTCTCTTGATATTGGCGCGATTATGTTAGTTCATGCAATCGGACGTCCACATGAAACTTACGTATCAATAACATTTGCTTATAATATACAACCAATATGTGATAAAAGGTAGAAGAAAACAGAAGTACACAGTATCGAATAAAAATTTCGTTATCTTCTTTCAGTACATGGCATAGACATGGCAGATTAAGAAATACAGGATGACCTAAGATACAGAACTTATTTATTTTACATTAAATCTTGCAAGTGAGTGAATATCTGAAGCCATAAAAGCCAGTTTTCCAGAGTTTGATAGAATTATATAATAGTAAGCAACGATGTTTACCTTCCATGGGGAAAGTACGCGTTTAAGCAAATTCGAGGTTCGTGACGGAAGAAAAGTGACGATGGACGTGAAGGGGTCGAACATAAACCGAAGGACCATCGGCGGAGGCGTAAAAAGTACATTAACGCGCTCGTAGAAGTTTACAAGTATATTCTTTGTATGGTCGTTTCAGCTTCGTCAGTCGCTAGGCCTGACAGGCATCGATTTACAGAGAGAGAGCTTTCGAGTTATGCGCGTTAAACGGCCGTTAAAGCGGTTCCGACGCTCGATTTTTTAATGCGTCTTACAACGAAGCTCACCGTAAAACGAGCCGCTCTGTTACACTGTTAATGGTGTTTTAACAGGGTGTTTCGATGCTTCGCGGCTTTTCCGGGAAGCTGACGCGGACCCGTCACTGTTACACGGAATCTGAACCTGTAATTTCAGCTCCCGCTCCAATGTATCCTTCACCCTTTACATTCGAACGGTGTCTTGCCATTATAAAATCAATTTCAGATATCCTTTTTTATTACATCGGACTTGGTAAGACATTAATGTACATTCAGATAATATCAGATTGTTTAAATTATAGAATGCACCTGAGATGATTGAAATTCTTGCCTTCTCATTTACATGAATGTTTAATATTATGAATGTCGTTGTCCACGTTTTGTCACGTCTACCGTTGGTATTATGATCCATGAGGGAACGACAAATTTTGTTGGCAAGTTGAAAGCTCGATCCGTAGGAGCAAGGGACGTCAACCTCCATGAATCCTTTCCTTTTGATCGTTCGACGTGTTCCCGAACGAGGCACGAGGCAAAACGAACCAACTGACAAGGGTCTGAACCTTTTTCTCGAATTTCTTCGGTCGACTCTTTCCGAGCTGCTTCTTCTTCGTCCCCGAGGCGCATGATTTATTTTCACTGGTACCATGCGACACGTGTTGCCTTGTAACACGTGGCCGTGCTTACATTTCACCGCTGGTGCGTGTAGGTGCGTACACGCGTGTGTCATGCGCACGACACCGACCGGCTGTTATCTCGTTCTGCGGTGTATTATTTTAAGGTCACTCCGAAATGCCGTAGTGTTAAGTGTCGCCTTGTGTAATTGTCTCCGAAATGTTTGAAATGGGTCAACCGCGATCTCTTCCACGAAATCTCCGCGTACTCTAGCAGTTAGTTCCTTGATTCTTTCCGGTGTACTCATTCTGGAATTGTGATTTCGACACACTTAAAAGTGCTCCATTAGCGAGTTTTGTCAAATGGCGAGATAAAATCACGAAATGTAGAACAATGGTCGAGACGACATTAACCCTTAATGTGTTCGTTTCAAGTAATATGTCTAAGTTCTACCATAAATTCACCTTCCTTTTTATCATCACAAGTATCACAGATTTATTTGAATCTTGCCTATTATTCTCCAAATACTTTATTACGTCTACCTATGATCAAGTAACAGCAAATTCTAGCCACCGTCAATAGAAGGGTGAACTCCATCAACCTGACACATTGCTGTAACAACACATGAACTTCTGAACGCTACATAAACTCCAGTCTACAATACAGTCTGAAAGTTTACGAAGACTGCCGTTTCGAACAGTAAAAACGAACCGTAGTTTTGACCACCCGTTCGCGGAAATTCCGCAGCCTGTTCCGCGAAACACGATTTGTACGAAACTCTTCTCAGAACTTGTCTTAAAGCGAGGCATTATTTCCAGCAGACTATCCCCCGCAAGTCTTCGATGCCGTAGCGAAGATCGTATCTGAAGACATATTGTTTCCTCTAGCGAATGCAATCATAGGGTTAATTGCGCATCTCTTAAAATATTACCTCATGAAACACCTGGTGCGTTCGATAACTCATCGATTTCATTCGCGTTTCCATCAAACCCTAATTACCTCGATTATTCAATTGCACACTCGCGGCATAAGAAAAATGCTAATGTTCTGTGATCACCGTCATTTCGAAAACGAATCGCGAAGTGATCGGAAAATGAGCCACTTGATTCGCGACGCGAGCAAAGAGAAGTCTTAATAAAAAAAATTACACATCCTTCGCGGATAATCGGTACAATTTTCCCAGGAAAGGCATACGTAATAGGCCCATTACAGCATCTTAATCGACGTGCATAGTTAGCGATAGGGAACGAGACGTATTGTCTCCCGCGCACGTTGTCATTTAACGTTGTTGATCATAAATCTTGCTAGTAACTGATCCACGATACTGATATGGAAGTACGGGAATTTAAGGATAGGGAGATTTCAAAATACGGGGATGTAGACATTTGAAGATATTGGTATTTGGGGATATTGGTATTTGGGGATATGTGGATTTGGGGATATGTGGATTTGGGGATATGTGGATTTGGGGATATGTGGATTTGGGGATATGTGGATTTGGGGATATGTGGATTTGGGAATATGTGGATTTGGGGATATGTAGATTTGAGAATATGTGGATTTTGGGATATGTGGATTTGGGGATATGTGGATTTGGGAATATGTGGATTTGGGGATATGTGGATTTGGGGATATGTGGATTTGGGGATATGTGGATTTGGGGATATGTGGATTTCGGGATATGTGGATTTGGGAATAGGTGGATTTGGGGATATGAGGATTTGGAGATATTGGGAATTGGGAATATTGGGATTTAGGGAATTTGGGATTTAAGAATATTAGTATTTGGAGATATTGGGATTTGGGTATATTGAGATCTAAGGACATTGAAATTTGGGGATATTGGGATTTGGAGATATTGGAATTTGGGAATATTGGGATCTAATTTGAGGATGTTAAGGTTTGGGGATATCGCGATTTGGGAATATTGGATTCGGGTATGCTGAGATGTAAGGCCTTTGATTCGAAGATTGGGAATTAGAGAATGTTGTGATTTGGGGATATTGGAATTCGCGTATATTGGGATCCAAGGATACTAGGATTAGGGAATATTGGGATTCAGAGACATTGGAATCCGAGGATACTGAGATGCAAGAATATTGGTATTCGGGGATACTTAGATCTGGGCATATGCCAACTTGGAAATTTACCAATTTGATCGTACAGAAAATAAGGAGTACAAGAATCTAGAAATATCTCTAACCACATGAATTTAGAAGTGATATAGGGATTCAGCAATGTAAAGAAATAAACAGATCTAGATATACGACTAAATCCTTGAACGGGATAGTGCCTTAACGATCGGTTGAAGAAGCCGCTACGCGACATGCAATTAGAGAAGAGATTACGAAAGGAATGCCTACCCACCATTCATTAGGATACACACGACCGCTTTATAACAAATCGCGATTGCTTTCAGACTTGTTTCAGTCTGCTTCTGGTCCGATCTCGTTGCTCACCTCAGACAGCGAGGTTCGTCCTTTTATGGAAACGTGATGCACTTTCAAACGTTCAAATGTCAAACAGTGAGTTTCTTGTACATGCCGTAGATTATGATGAAGAGTTTGATGGTTCAAGGTCGACTTCTGCACAGTTTAAGTTATTGCTTATGAACAACGTGAAATATCAAAGCTGTTTTGCTAACACAAATTATGTTTCAGATATCAATGTTATGTTTCACGTATCAATAGATTGGCATGTTATCCTTTCTACATGTGTACTTTATACGCTAATAGCAATGTTCTGCTTTGCAGAGAAATTACTCGTAACACCGTTTTACGACCATTGTTTACCGTTTTATGTTCCTTTGTTTCCCCCACCTTCGCGAGAAAGAAACAATGTCACAAATAAGCGAATGGCCGAGTAAAAGATCGCACACACGAGGAGTGAAATAGTCCAGAAAATAGCTCGGCGCCAAAATCTTTGACTCATTGATCGCATTTCGGAGGTCCCTAACCTCGAACGGATCCAAAACTGCAAGTCCGCACGCGTCACCAGGAAAAAATCCCAGGCACTTACGTAAGAGGACACGCGCTCCTGCCAAATCACGCAACCGAATAAAAGCAGGATGACGTTAGCGAGGAATCATCGGCGTGTAAACGAGGAGGCCTTCGGAGGCGGTTTTCAGGTGCATCGCTATTCTCGAGCCTACTCCAGATAAATAATTACGCGTCATTATGCAAACGACTCGCGGAGGCATCGTCGGACGCGAGCACAATGAAGCTAATGACACGAGATGGCTAATGATCCTAACGATCGGCACGGATAATCAACCGTTAGGTAAGGTTACGGTGTCATGGCCAGCGGTGTTTGTATTCCCATCGAGTGAGCAAGGATCCTCTCTCGCCTGTTGTGCCTCCTGGAAAACGGATACCGGTTGCTCCTGGCTCGGGCAGCCTCGACACTCGGACAACCTGTAATCTTAGAATTATCTGTTCTCTTTCTCCGAGCTGCGAGACAAGAGAAGGAGACGGCAAGGCCAAGTTTAGATCATCGACGAGCGAACATCGTCCAAGTGTCTAACGCTCGGATAAAGGCTCGTTCACGATGAAATTAACCTCATCCGCTAGTATCGTCAACGTTCTTTTATTTCACGTTTGCTTTCTATCTTAAGAGAACTCCAAACAATACCAAAAATAGCCTAAGGATATTAGACCTAGATATTAGGAAAAACGCAGGAATAACTTAGCTGCATCTTGAGAAGATCCATGTGGAACCTAATATTAATCAAATTTTGAACCTGGTGATCGTCTACTCTCCACATCGCATTTTCTCTGGAAAAAACATACTCATAAATAAAATCACTAATTCTATTATAAATTATACTATACTTCGTTAACTTTAATTCAACTCAAGATATATTAACAACAGATTTTGCTGCTAAAGAATTGTATTTGCAACTATTAGCATTCATGATGCACAGGCATCAACAACATTCTCTTATTTTATTTGAAACATTCAACAAGCTTCAAAATCACGAGCCTATCCTTTTTAATCAAACGAAAAACAGTACGATCGCGAGATGAATCGTTGATCGGCGAACAGATCACAAGAACTAATTGTGTTCTACTTGTTCCACCGCAAAGAAAGGCTGCGGCAGCTCGAGGCAAGTATCGAGTAGGCGTTTTTCTGGCAGAAACCTCAAGCAAGCTCGATCAATTTCTCAACGATCAACCGTGACAAATGATAGATCACTAGTCGAGTGTTTATCGAAGGATCGAGCTTTCACGCGTAGTCGTGTTCGCTCGTTAGGCGAATAATAATCCGTGGCGTTCACCAGGCCGGGTCATAGATAAGGCCATTCACGATTTGGTCATTATTATGCCGTGTCGTGCATCGACCACACGTATCTCGACCGTATCAAACACGTACTCCCTTTGTATCCAGACTTCAGCGAATGTTGTACATCATCATGAAAGCTGTGGTCTCGAATCGATAATTCTATGTATAGTTAACTGTGTCTACACACTTGATATCCTTGCTATTAGGAATCTTTCACCAAGTTTCAAAATTAACACGCGATCGTATAAAGTTATCACTAGTGTACATCCATGTGGATTTTTAGGGTTTTATCTGATTAGATGTGACAGTATCATCTTCCACTCAAGGTCTAACAGTCTGAAACTTTTATCGATTTACAGATATTGAGCTATCCCCAGGAATATAACAACCGAGAAGTTAATTTAGTAATTTTTGGAACAATAAAATTCACCTTCTGAGCAAAGTGCCCCTCCATTTTAGCACTAAGAATAATTCTGACATTTCCAGGCGATTTCGTGGCATGATCGAGCGCCACTCGAATAATACAGCAAAACATCTCGCGAACAGCTTGCTCGCAGAATAAACGTGGTTGGCCTACATTACGCCCAGGATCGCGAAGCGTACGGCGATCCACGATTCCAGGAAGAAGCGGATCGTTCTCGGCACGGTGTTCCTTTGGCGAGACTAATGGAACAGCGGCAGCAACAACAACAGCAACATAGTATCTGGCACGTAACACGTGCAATTTGACGGCTAGATAACCGGGAAGACTGACCGCAACAAAAAGAAGAGCCGAGGACGAAGAAAAGGAGAAGCAACGCTAGAAGGTTGAAACCGAGAAAGCAAGAAAACTTGTGCGGCGTCAATAACCGACGAAGAAGAAGCAAAATCCTTTTGGCTTTTGCGTATCCCGTTCGTCTTGCAACCATTATGCAAAGTCAAAGCAGCACGGTGCACGAACGTGGGCGAACGCGACGTTGTAAACCGTGATTAAAACATAAATCATGCGTAAGTCAGTGGAGCCATTCCTTAGGATCCCCGGCATTATGGGGATTTGTTACGGGAGCTCCTCCTGTTCTTCGCCGTTTAAGTGATTTCCCGATGTAAGAGACGGGACAGGACGATACGTGCGCTGCTTGAAACTTTGCTTTCAAAGTTAAGCTCCAACGAGTTCCGGAATGATGGATCGTCCTGTACGCTTGTTACAGATTCAGGAGATCTCGGATTATCTAACTGGAAAATTGAACGTGGTAAACGATACAGGTGTTGATATCGACTATGATCGGTTAGCCCACGGCCCTATGAAGAGTCCAGAGAGAACCTATCATAGACTATCCTTATAAAGAATACGAACACGGGTGGTGAAATATTCTCTTTCAACACTTCCTCTTAACTAATAGAATCCTACGTTACATTTGAGTACACGATCCTCGTTCCTAGTCTGAAGAATTGATCGTGGAATGAGAAATCGATGGTCCGATCCGGAAAGGAATAGCCGGAGAGGAAAAAGTGGCTGATTGCAGCGTATATACATAAGGAAACTGAGCTTCTCGGAGGCGACCATGGTGTCCGCGTCTACGAGTCGATACAATCTCGCAACGAAGATATTCACGTCGGAATGAGATTTCCATCCGGAATTGCCGCTGGCCCGGTTCCAGCTGAACCTTCGTAGGAACTACACCTAGACGACGGCTTCTAACAATCCTGCAAATCGATTCAAACGTATTCAAAGCTATTCCCTGATATATATACACGCTCGCGCGGATACTGTCACCGTAATAGCTCCTCTCGCGTGTGCCGCCACAATAGACCTCGTTGTCACCGTTTCGCATTAAGTCGACGATTCGAAGCTACGATCGACGGAGTCGGCTGTGAAAAGAAAGATAAGAGAGAGAGAGGCAGGGACCTTACGAGGTTAGTTACGAAGAGCTGTTCTAGGAAATGAATAATTAACGCCTGGGTCGGAATAGATACCGATACGAGATACAACCGGGGGTGCTAGGGAAATTCAATGTTAGCGATTGGCTGAAGGTTTAAACTTCGTTCTCGTGGTAATCTAAGTTTGACTGACTAGCTTAATCGATTAGGTCTGCTATCGATACTCTCCCACTATTAAGATGAGATGTATATTTCGAAATTCCAAGATGTGTCTACGTGTCCACAATTCTAATTATAGATTACCGCAATTATAGCTACACATGTTCAGCATGTGACATGTTATACGTATTCGACTAGTCTGAATCATGTGTCTAGTTTTTAACAAATCAACACGTTTTCCCGAGATATCTAAGTCAAAGCGTCGATCACCGAAAATGGGTTATAATCGAGGAGACCAAGAGTAGAAGAGCATTCGATCATGGACACGGGTACGAGCACGATCATCGAGCCGTGTCACGCTAATTTCCTTTTCGTTATTCATAGGCCACGGCGTATCCGAGCCTCTATCTGTTTGCCAGCTTTACGGCTAATTAGCGGTCCGATCTACTTGGAGCGATCGGTCGGTCCACGGCAATAATTAAGTCGGCTAGGATCGCCACGTTGTCGATTACCTCTGTCGATAATTGCGGCTTAATATCGCCGCTTAATGCCCGGCGAACGAGGTGAACGTGTCGGAAGTAAAAGCCGCGGGGAACGTTGTCATTGGAAATTAATGTATTTCGCGGGCCGCTAATTGCATTATTCACCGCACCACCCCGTTCCTCTGTAATCTCGACCGATCGCTCTCGTATCTGTTCGTGTAATCGGTATTCGCGGATTATTTCGTTTCATTGCCTTTGAACGCTCCTTTGCCAGGGTTCTGCGTGCACCAGCGCGCCGGTTAATTGTTTTCTGCGGCTCCTGAATGCTGCATTTATTCAACCGCCGTTCAATTTCACCGATCCTATACCCTTTCTGTAGCAATCCATCCAAATATTTTATTACGCGTGTTGAAAAAAAAGCTATTGTAAAACGCCATTCATACAGTACACAAGGGACATAAAATAGTTTCGACCCTTTCATGCAATTGCAATGCAAACCATTTTCTATTTCTTTAATTTTATAACTACATGACTTCATTCCACAGCTGCTTAAAAACACTACTTAAAGACAGAATAAAATTAAATTATATGAATTTGATCAATTTTCCTAAATCTTGATGTAACTCAAATCTGCATAAATTTGCAATAAAATGGCACTTCAAATAACCGGGTCATGGTAACCCCATTTCAGCGAAACATTCGTACCAATAAACGTCGAGATCCGGTGATTCGTGTATGTCGGGTGCACGAGTTCATAGGTCATGTCGATGACGTTTGATAGACGCGTATGGGAATCGGTAGCAGGCGTCTATCAGCTTCTCCAGGCAGGCGTGTAGCTGCGCTGAAAGGGTTAGCCTTAATTATGGCGACATTATCGACAAGTCAGCCATGTGACAGATCACAATCGCGACAGGTGATCAGGCGAGGATTCATGCTGGACTGCCAACAGAAAACGATTCGCAACGAAATGTCGCGGTCTGTTAATCCGCGACAATTATATCGTTGAGTCAACCCCTCGGGAAAAATAAGTCGGTCGATCGATAAAAGAGGAGCGTTTCAACATTGTTGTTCCGCTACCAATCGATCGATGCAATAAATGAGAACAAGCTACTTTTTTCCACTCTTCCTTGCGATAAAATTGCTCGTTGTCGAGTTGCGTCAGGATATCTGTGTCGGTATCTTGTGGCGTTCTTAGCCCGTTGACTTTAACCTTTCATTGTCAACCGGTCAGGCCACGATCCGGTTGCAACCGGTGCTGCGTAGTAGACGGTAGTAGATTTTGACAGAGACACCTGGGAGATAAAAGTTTTTGCCACGTGGAACGGGTATCGTAGCGGGAAATTGCCAGTCGCGTTGCTACACTCTATTGTAATATTGCGACAGACAAAGAAACTCGATGGAGATTTAATCGATGGTGACTGCAAGACTATGTAACGATATTGTGCGATCTTGCTGTGACATTCTTGAGTCACTAATATTCCAGGCTATGGTACTTAAACTGAAGCTATGACACACGTGGCGTGCATTAAATTAGCCTACCACTACCATTTCCCTATGGAAAGCTAGTGTGATCAACCGAGTTAGGGTTCGAATTACCCAAGAATCTCAGTCAATTTCACGGGTCACTACAAAGTTTCACTTCATAGCATTCGAATTAGTGGTTTACAATATCGGACAGTTCAACTATTCGAACATTTCAAGACGAAAAAAGTGTTTAGACATTCCATGAATTGTCTCGGTATCGAAAGGAAATGGAGGGGAGATGATTCTGAGGTCGTACACTTGCAACAGTGTACTACGCCGATAATCTGCAAGAGATTTATGGCGCAGCTATTCTTGCAAAGGACTCTGCATCCACCTGAACGATATCAGGAAAAGGATAATGCAAATCGATCGAGACAGCAGTTCAAACGATTCGGATTTGGACAGACAGCAAAAAATATGAGTAACACGCAGGGGATAAAGATTGCTTGATTGCCTTCTATCTAGCAGGTATCGAGCAAACAGTGGATGAACGTCATAAATACGGTAGATTATCGTGCGGTTTCGAGTAGCCAAGATTTACGCGCGAAGGTGTGACCAGTGAGCACCGGCTTCCCTATAAATCTAGTCGGGTAAACGTTCCTCGCCGCTCCCGACACCGTTCCTCGGGCGATACTGGCCGTTATCGCTCGTTGATTCCTGCATTCGTTCGATCGTCATACGTACGAAGCGTTGTTCGACTCGTTCGACCTCTCCAAACAACAGTTATGCTCACTGCAACACGGTGCTCGAAGGAAACGATGAATGCAAATGGACGGTGGTCAGCAAAGATCATTGGCGTAACTGAGCAGGAGCCAGGAAGCACTTTGAATAAAATACAAACAAGGCTTAAAAACAAAATATTACAGAACTAAACAATATTAGATACCTAACACCTTTAGCAAATCTAGAGGACCTCACCCTAGATAATAATCCAAGTCATTAATCCAACATTAATCCCTGATTTAACAAAAGGGTTTTCAGAAGTCCTTCAGAAACCTTCAAAGTCGAGACGCATTTCTTGCGTAGAATCTCGGTCTCGCAGTTTTTTGGGCCTCGATTGAGGAAGGACTGGAAAGAAAGAGACAGGGCAGGCAAGCATCGATTTCAAACGCGAGAAGGTCCCCGCGTGACCGGGGGACTAGAGGTCTCTAACCCCGCAGGGCAAAATAAAGATTAAGAAACGGGCCGGGAGGGGGTAGTTTAAAAACACATCGTCGTCGCCAGGGTTTGTGTGGGCAGAAACCTAAGGTTCAGGTTAGTCAACAGGTGGCTAACCTGCCAGGGGAGGCAACCTACACAAACAATACGTTCAATGCACAAATACAAATCTCCCCCTTTCGAATATAACTTAGGGCACCGAGGGCTAAGAGGGAGGCTGGAGAGGAAGAAGGAAAGAGGAAGGACCGACTCGATGGAGGAGGGAGAAGAGCCTCCTATATCTCAACTCACACAAACGAACGGTACCATCTGAACACGAACACGTTTACGGGGGGACCTGGACCGTTCGAGACTGCACGTGTTCCTAACGTACCCAAACCCCCGGCTATCGTTGAGAGGTTCTCAGTCGTATCTTCTTCTTGCCGATATTCGTTGTATCCTAAAACATTTTCTGTTACCTGGACCTATTTCATTGTTGGTCCGACGATTAAACATATGTCTTTCTTCTACTGCAACACCTTTTAGGAACTTTGATTTCAACACAAAGTGTATGAGGATATCCTGAAGTGTGTCTAATAATGAAACTAGTATAACTGATAATCTTTTACATTTTCTGCGCATTAGCGAGGCAGGAGAGTTTTAATAAAATATTTGCAATTAATCAGCACAGTAAGAGAAATTTAACCCTGCTATGGTGTTTATGATGGGGATTGTCCATTAGGATTCACGGAAATGTTATGAATAATGCATTCAATAAAAATGTAAAAACAGGTATTTTGAGTTGTATTTATTAAGTGATGTGAAATATAGCTACGTAAAATTTTGATGGAACCTATCTATTCAAGCATGAGTTGAGTAAGAAGATACTTCATAGAAGATGCAAAAAATCTGCAAAGAAAAGCGTAGAACGTTGAGAACCACTGAGACCCTCGCCGCGGGGCACCGTCCGTGACTCATCAGGCCCCTCGATTCCCTCTTGTACAGGAGCAGGGCCCAAAAACGAACAAAACCTCATCCACAGCGAGCCAAAGGCAGTGTCTGATCGATTTACGTCCCACTCGCGCTTTGGGGAAATTTACAACGGAAAACGTGGCTATCGCGCTTCGTTGGGACGAGGCCCGGTATCGTCGAACCCGAACAGATCTCTCTCTCCCTCTCTCGCTCGCTTCTTCGATGCACTTCACCCTCTCTATCCTTCTCCTCCTTTTTTTAATTCGACCCCGCCCAGTGGAAGAGATCTGAAAAGAACAGGCGTGCAAACTCAATCGGGAGACTGGCAGGACTCTTCTCAAGGTTAAACCCCGTTTCACGTCTTCACGAGAACGCCTCGTATACACACATAGGAGATTCGCTACCATAACACTAAGTGGTCAAGGTCAGAGAACCCCAAGATCACCGGACGATCGGGATCATATCTTGGAAGATATACGGGGATCGATCGGAGGATACACGACGGGATATACCTGCACGTTTAGAAGAAAAAGGTTCAACGGCCCCGCTGACGACTCCCCTTTTATCGTCCCCTTGGATCTGTGCACTCGGCCAGCTCGGTTTCGGAAGCAAATTGACGCCCCTTTGTTGCTAGTACTTTTTTCCTCTTGATATATACTGCACGACGCTTCGTTTGGACAAATTTGACCCTGTCATTAAGAGAAAAATCACCGCAACCAGCCTATTGTTACTGACACTTATTTTGTACCTTAGTCCCAAACAAAAAACTTTGTGATCAAAAGATAAACACTCGTTTGACATATGGGTCCCCTTAGACCTAACAGACATTGTTTCTTATCTTATTCCCTAATTATTTGTGTCATTAAGATTGCTGATCTTATTTAAACACTTCGTCATTTTACTGATGTTTATAAAATAATTCTACGACAGTTTATCTGGTGCCATTATAAGAATGGATGGTAAATATGAAATGATAATGCCCAGTTAAAATGAAAAATCCGAATGCAGATGCGACCCACTGTGTTCGGCCTAAACGGATGATCGAGGATCCCCGACCTCGTCTGACCCACAGGTACAGAAATATCTCGAGGAGCGCTGATAACGAATGCCACAACCAAGTAACCTTCCACGAACACGATTTTACGGTGACACTTCTGACCCAAACTGCCCCAGTGTTTATCTTCGTCGAGGGTTCAACGACCTCCGTTACGGCTCTCCCATATCCGAGCGTATCTGCCGTTCATCTACGAATCGTTATCAACGAACACATTCCGCTTGAAACAACGTTCGAATTCAATTTTCCTTGGGTTGATTTTATGGGACCGTTATCCGTCTACGTCTTATCGAGGCGTAACACTCCAGAGAAGATGGGTTTATTCGAAATATCGACGAAGTACTATTCTCTAACCCTCCCGTTCCAGAATATAAATTCTGATCATCAGATTCAAACTGAGACATGATTCGGATACGAAGTGTAATTTGTATATCTTGCGATCTGGATGTATCATATGTTGCTTAAAAAAACTTACCAGGAAGTACATTATTTCGCAATAATTTGCGTGACACAGATTCACCCCAATCGCGAGGAGAAGGGTGAAACGCGACACCGTGTTCGTCATCGGAGAAACGCGAGCTTTCGAAGGTGGTAGCGTTTTCATCTCGCGCACCCTTGGTCAAGTTTCGACATTCGCGCGCGCATAATGATCCCCAGGATCCGCAAAAGGAGTAGACGAACACAAGAGCGGACCGGTGAAGGCACGACAGAAAGCCCTGACAAAGGCGTGTTTTTTCCAGCCTGGCCAACGCACCGCGAGCTTCTTATTTTCATAGAACAGCAATGGTGTAGCGTAACACCGGGATCTCCATATCAATGGCTCCCCTACTAGGCTCGCAGGTGTACCACCCCATTCACGACAAAAGAACAAACCTTTGGGACAAGTGTGTTACGGTGGCCGCCCCGTAGAAACGGTTACACCATGATTTTGTTCTCTTCTGACCCGTCGAGCCACCCCTTCCCCACCCCTCTCATCTGTGGATTCTTTCTTTTTTTTTTAGCTACGTTCTCGGAGAAACGCGAAGGGTGAGAGAGCGAGAGAACGAGGTTTGCATTATTGAGGGGTCAGAGAGATCGAGGGGGAACCGTGTGCAGACTGTATGGGAATCTCACAGGTGCATGGTTTTCTAAGAGAGAAGAGGACTTCGCCCCGGGCAACGTTCGTTCTATTCGTTCGTTGCGAGCTCCCCGTGTGTAGTACGGGGGTGATGCTTCTCGTAAAGGTGGAGTCTCGTCCCTCCTCCCTACCTCGCCGGTAATAGTGATATTAAAACACAATATCCTATGGGACGAAAAAGTTGGGAGCCGGTTAGGGGGATGTTCGAAGGTGATGACACTGCTCGAATGCACGTGCATGGGAATTCGATATCCACGGGACGCACGCATGCATGAAAAACTCTGCACAGGCGAGAGTAAGAGGGAGAAACAGAGGATGGATGGGTCAAGAGTACCACCATAAAGTCCCACGGGTTAAAGGATCGAAGCCTCGTGTACAAGGAGGTCTCCGAAAATTCAATCGGCCTCCGGAATCCCTTGGCGTCATCCATCGATACGACCGTGTGTCGAGAGGTTACCTATGCTGCCGTGTCTGCCACTTGTGTGGGGGACGCTCTATTGTGGTGCGCCTTAAGGGTACTCCTCCATCGGGTCCCTTCAGAAATAGGTCATCTCCAGGACGATCGCTTAAGGAAACATCAAAGAGTTAAAAATCTTTTTATTCTACCGGGTCAGATACTGAAAGATAACACAAGATTTTACTTAGACGTTTTATGTAACATCGGCTTTCGTGATTCTTATTTATAGGCTTTGAAGTGAAAGTACCCTGAAACGATGCGCATAAGCATCCTTCACACTCATAATCGATTATTCGCTTATCCGTCTATATTTATATATGAAATCTGCCTAGAGCTTCGGCTTACAGCAACGATAAAAGACGACGGGGTCGTAAAACTCAACCAACGACGTCGTACGATCAAAACGACGCGAAGGATCGATCGTGCCCGGAACAACGTGTTGAGTTACGTAACACGCGTCATTTTAAACGCGGCAAAATAGGGTCTCGCGATATGCACGTCGGTGATATTTAAAACCGGGCGCGATCGTCAGGCCGTCGAGTACCATCGGTGTGGCAACGAGAACAAAAGAAAGTGAAGACGAGTGACTCAGGTGGAGTAGCCTCCGGGCGGTGCGTAATTATGTCACCAGTCCCTAGCTGGCGGGACGAAGAGGGGCCGATCGTGTCGAAAGGGAACCAGGGGCGGAGGGAAAGACGGAGGCGAGTTGACGAAGGGAGGCAAAGAGGCTCCGTGCCCTCTGCAAATAACGTGAATCACACCGTCTCTTCGTCTCTCTTCTGCGTCTGCGTTGTAACTTTAGAACCGTACCGACCCGAGAGTGGATAAGATGAAAAATACTGGCGGAGGAACAGAACCGAGACGAAGTAAGTTGCTTCGTTTGAAGGAAAACAGAGAAAAAAGGAAGGAAAAGTCAACCGTTTCACCAGCAACGAGCTGGTTGGATTTCCTCGAGATTCCCTCGGCCGGAAGAGGAAATATTTATTAATTATATCGCTAATTGGAGGGTCTACAGGGAGAGAGCGAAGCAAAGGACGAGAAGGGGAAAACGCGAGAGAAACGAGCGTACCCTGTGAAATATTCTCGCGTTCGCAGGAGGAAAAAAATGGCAGGAGGGCGCGTTTACCGATTACGAGTGACAGCAAAGAAACGCACTGTGGTAAAACCGTTTGAAACCCTTTGAGTGTCGAGCCATTTTCTTTATGCCACAGGGAGTTTCGTGAAGATGAAAGGTTATAGAAAAGCTTGACATAAATTTCTAGAAATATTAATAACATTTATCCAAACTTTTTTAAACAGATAAAAATATGAAAGTTTGAAAACTTTCAGAAATTTAGGATTAAAGTGAATATGTCCAATTCGATCAGCAGCCCAACATTTATATGGATTGCTAATGAGCGACATGGTGCTTTTCACAAATCATAACAAGTCCCCGCTCTCAAAGGGTTAAACGTAACCCCACCAGGCTCGACTGCATCAAACGCTTCCAATCGCACAAAGCTTTCTCCGTTAGTCTCTTCAAGTTCACAGAGCCCTGTAATTTCCGTTTGCCAGGAAGCAATCGCGATACGCATAATCGGAAACACGACGGATTAAGAACAAAATGGTAGTCACGTTCCGCTGGGTTCGCCGTGGGTCTGCTGGTCGTTTATGTTTTAAAACAGCCGAACTCGTTTTGTTCGTTCAAGAGCTACGCTATAGTGCTTACTTAGGACGAGCGGGCTAATCCTAACCGCGCATGCATAGACACACTGGATGACGATCGTGTTCCCATTTCTGGGTGGAACGTCTTCGATGAATATGTTCCCTTCCTCGGCCCCTCGTAGACCTCGGAGCCTCATCCAGGTCACTCGACAGTTCCCCGTGGTGTACGTTCGTATTTGCCTCGGTAACGCGCTGACAGCTCGTCGTAATTATTGGCTATCTGGGTCAACGAGATAACATGAAAAGTCGAACGAAACTTACGAAATGGCCAACGATTTCGTTGTCCACGTTCGTTGAAAAGCGAACGAGGAATTAGGTGACGTTTATATTCATGAACATCCACTAAACGGGCTTTCTTTGAAATGACGGATAGCTTCCTGCGTTCAACTCGCATCGAACAGTGAAATCATCGAGCGTGAGTAGCGCGTTCCAGATCGTAGATTTAGGGACGAGGGCGCGTCTGGAATAAACGTAGGGCTACCTGATATGTGATCAATTTAAGGAGCAACGGGTTTGCGTGCTAGCTTCAAATAATGCTTCTGATAGTTCAGGGAAACGGTAGTTTATCACGGTGTTAAACTGTGGGAACGTTGCATTCGTTTGTTGCATCTGTTTCACTTATCATGAAACTTTCAGCTTCTGTGTTAAACGCGAACTTGTTCGGGGCGACCAATGAACTCGTCACGAGATGATATTCATACTAACAGCGATAAATTAAATTGTCAATTAGCAGTTACTGAGTAGTAAGGCGTGAAAGAAATTTCCGTCTATGCCTCGAAGAACGTTACACGATGCGACGTTATCATCGATTTCCGGGCGATGTAAATCTCCCCGGATCGGTTCATCCGAGGATCGTTAGCGGCCAGGTTGCGCGTTACTCACGATTAAGCGTCTACCTCTGCTTATCTCGGCGTCGCTTTCAATCTCTGTCGACGTATCCGCCGACAATGCTGACTGACATTCGATTCCACACGGTAGCTGGTAAGTACTCTTTCTCGGGCCTGTCGATCGGTATCGGCCCACTACCTCCAACGGTATCGTGGATCGTTATCTCGGAGGCAGCGGACAGGCGTTTAGAACAAGGCCGATCGAATGGATACTCTAGCGATAGAACCGTTTCGCAGGCTAATAACGTTCGCCACGGGATCTAGGAACGACCGAGCGTTATACAACACCTCCTGGTGAAATTGCAGTTAACCCTTGGACTCTCGATCCTTGCCGCTCGTTAATCTCTTTTAAATACAGTATTTATGCTTATGGGCTTATGAGAAGCATGCATGGATAACGTTTAAAGCTATCAATCGGAACCTGATTTACAAAAATCTACTTTTTATTGTGTTTGATGTAAGAAGCATGTGAAGCTATAATTATTTCCTTCCAATAAAACGATCTGCGGCGATCGGTATACATTTAAAGCAATATTTCTGGAGTCTTTGTAACTAAACTTTGGAATTGAAAGACTCACGCAAAAAAGTTATTGGCTTCAAATTACAAGGCATACGTACTGCTAATCATCCATAAACAATACTTTATCCATCTCAGCACAGGTAATATTCGAAAAATGCGAAGTGTTCAGGATATAAAGGCTGACCGAACCTGTCAAGTATATTACAATTGGCACAAATTCCTGTTGCTTAAATATACTGGACAAGTGCACATCTACGAGACGAGTTCAAAGCGCTCAACAATATTGTAGACTTTGTCAAGAATCGGTCAACCGTGAAAACCTCAGTCCAACCAACAGTCTCACAATAGATGCTAACGAAAGCAACAATGACGAAGTAATCGATCAGTCAAGCTTAATATACTCCAAATATCGAAACAAGCGATACAACGTCAATAAAATTGAAATGCTAACTGGAAAATGAACAGATAGGACCGAACTAAGATTCTCGGAATCTGCACAGTAGCCGATTGTGAGTCGAATACATGATTTATTATTTTAATCTTTGATATTTCAGTATTCACCGAAGTTTCGATATTTAAAATTCCTTGCATACGTTACCGTTCTAAAAATTACAAATATTCGTAGAAACTTGTCCACCTGATATCCACGTGGCAGTTAACGTGGTAGAAAGTTAGAAAGCGGGGATTCGGTTTTGCAATATTTTCGCAATAACAAAAAGACCGGTGAAAAGGAATAATAGAAATAGATATTGCAGTAGTTAGTTTTCTGATTCAGACGAAATTCGAATCGTTCAAAAAAGATTCAGACCTAGCAATTGTTTCGAGCAGGCTGAAAAGTGAAAGCAGCGATGACTAACGCTGCCTACATAATTGCTGCAGAGAAGCAACCATCCGGACGTTGTATTGACTCAGGACGGTCTCATTCGACGGCGCGTAAAGCTCGGTGACTAACGGACCCTCGAGCTTTTCAAGCGTTGCACTTGCAGCAAAGAGTTTCACGTCGATGCGAAACGGTGACTAGAAGTAGGCGAGTTTGCCATACAGCTTCGAGGCTCGAGAGACATCGCTCACCTCCTCTATGACTATTTTATGCTGCGTCCAGTGACTCATACGAGCAGGGAGACAATGCTGGAAGCCCTTCATCATGCGTGAAACCGACGGTGTACGTGTGGTAACGCTTGTTCCCGTGTAGAAAGCAGCCCTCGTACCTGTTGAACATCCACACACGAAACACACCGCTCGCACGCGTATTTCACGCACACCGATCGTCCACGGGAGCAACGTCGCGCAGAAGGTGATTCACGTCAAACAAAGGCTAAACACCGCGCGGTTCAGGCTAGAACACGTGTACGGGAATTTCAGATACGAACGATGCATGTGTACGACACATTGAAGTAGGGACTAAGACACGTCGACCGATTCTAATGAGGAGAAACGATTCCACGCTCGAAAATGTCACGAGCTCTTTTACGGAATCGCGTCCCTGAAGATCCTGCGCGAAAGGAGCTATTCGTGAAAATCGTAAAACGTCGATGTGAAAGGACGCTGTTAAGCTAAACGATTCTTTTGTCGACTTATTGGGATGATTAGGTTACGACTGTATTGACAAATATCGCTTCAAGCATGGAGAAACTTACGAAACCGCTAATGCACGATACATTCAAGTCAGAAGATTCATAAAAATTATATTTATACGATGAAATTATTCGGCACGGATTAAAATTGACATAAACCGGAGTCTGACACTGTCGGTAATCGATAGAGGACACACTGTATTATAATACTTACAATAAATATAACGTCAACCACAAAATGTGAGCCCCTCTTTTTATCGACTCTCTAATTACAGTGCTCGTCGAAAGAGTAAAAATAAACGAAAGGAACAGGACCCTTCCCTGTAGTTTTATAATACACGGTGTATAAGTAAACTTCTCGCAATGTTCCTGGAAGAAGTAAAAGCAACTAAAGGCTTTGGCGTCGTAACTGAAACGGACCCCATCCGACAGCAGGAAGATTGAAAGTTGATAACCAAACGAAGCTCCGCGAATCGGTGATACCAATCTCGAGCGTCTTTTTCTCGCGAAGCAAATCGTGCATTCATTGAATATCGGAGCTCATTCGTACGAAACAGCCGGCGGGAACGACCCACGGCTACGAGGATCGGATAGATCCCCCTTGCGCTATCTCGCACGATCTTCCACGCCGGTGGAAAGGTGGTTGCGTACGAGGATTCTTTTTTACGGCTCACTCACACGCGACTGACAGTGTCGCCGTGTTTGTTACGTTTCGGATCCACAGGGCTACGTAAACGTCGTCAATTGCCCTTCGCTCCTCGGCCATGCTGGACCCGGCCGTTTCATTACGCGTAATTGCTATGGTCTGCGGTCTGTCCCCTTGGCTACAGGTACAGTATCATTTTCATAATGACGCCAACCACCCCCCTCTCCCTCGCCTCTTGTTCTTTCGCTTTGGGACAGGAAGATTAACCGAAAGAGGTCCTTCCAGAGAAACAACAAAAATAGGAAATAAAACGGAGAAAGATGGAAAGAAGAGGGAGAAAAAGTACAGGGGATTCGTCGAGGAGGAAAGGTCGTGATCGACGAAAAGGCAGAAGAAAGGGAAGTCGAGGGAAGAAACAATGGAAGATGTGATCTAGCGAAGCATCGCGAAACGGTGGGGGTAGCGGAACAAAAAAATGTGATCAACCACTTCGGCGTGACCCAGTTCAACGGACGGACCGTTGGGACCTACATATGTCCCCGTTCCTTACGGCTAGAAGAAGCAACACGGCTATTCAGGGGCTGACTTGCACACGCTGCACAATAGGGCCGGGTTCGCATTATTCAAGCTGGAAAAAGCAGCATCTCTCCCTTCGCTCGGTCGCTGCACCTAGGGATCAACGTATATACAGCGGACGCACGTGCATTTTTTCGCGCCCTTTCATCGGGAAATTGCGGGCTACTTTTCGCAACAATGGCCAAGCCTGCGTTCGTTAGTGCGCAGCTTTTAACGAGCGGCTCGTTGCAACGGTCGACCGTGTTAATCTAAACGGCGGTGTACAGACAAGCTATGGCAAGGTGTACAAGTAAAGACCTGTTCCGATAAAAGCTCTTAAATAAAATATTCAACGGTCTCGGGGTTCAACGTCCTTCCACTCGCAGCTACGTCCATGATTCGTCGAAATGTCGATGTTACAACTACGTTTGTTACTTAAAACGAGATCAACGTCGAGAGCCTTCCTTTAGACCTGGAGGTTGCGAGTGGCTACGCCATTGGGGCTCAGCTGCACTTTGCCTCCCTCGTGTTTCACTTTTTTTCTCCCTTTGCTCGTTTCGTTTGTATCTCGGCTCGGTCTGGTTCGCCTCGACTCGGCGTTGCTCGGGCCCAGAACCTTCCTCTCGCTCTTGCTCTTCTCCCGTTCAAAGCACCCTCTTTGTTCATCTCTGTTTCTCCTTTTCTCCTCGCGATCCTCGTCCCTCCGGTTGTCCCTCTTCCACGGGCCCTCCCGCCAGTCCCCCTGGATACCCTAGCTGGGCCCCACGGCTATCAGCCACTCGTGTTTACATCGGCCCAGGATGGTGGGGATTTCGACAAAACGACGAGTAAGTTAAAGCACCCGCCTGCTTCCCTCCTAGAGAGCCCCCTCGAACGGACGCGACAGCCCTGCCCGCGTGTTAAAGAAGGACGGAACGGAAAAAAGGTGGGGGCCAGGAGGTCCGGGAGGGGGGAGGATCCACACGATCTCGCACACAGACGAGGAGGAAGCCAGAAAAGAGGGTCCATCGACGAGTCGACGCACACGTACAGGAGGATTTGTCAAAACAAAAGCCAGGTCTTTCGTCGAGTCACGTTCTAAGGGCAAAGAGAAAGAGGGAGAAAGGGACAGGATGAAGAAGGAATAGCGAGAGAAGCCAAGCGAGGAGCCCAGTGTCTCGGACGAACAGGGAGAGACAAACTCTGTCGCTGCTTCCCTCCGTTTTGTGGTCCGTCGGTTTCCTAGTAATAAAAAAAAAAAGAGTAACCTCCCGAAAAAAGTGACCTCCTCCGATCTGTCCTCCCACACCTCCGCCTGCGGCGATCTTCCGTCTCCACGGATCAAAATCCAAGTAATTACAGCGCGGCTGGAAAGGGTTCTATGCCCGAGCCGGGACACGATCGAACGGAGCCGGCGACGCGACGCGGGAAAAAGAGGAGAATCGACGCGAAAGAGAAGGAGAGTAGTCTCCCTCGGATCGGCGGATCCACTATCCAGGATTACTCGTTATCCTTGAGAGGAGGCTGCGCGCGACGGCCCTCGACGCGCTCGAGGAATATAAGACGAGGGGGAGTTGGGTGCCAGGGACTACTCTCTTTCTCTCTTCTCCCTTCTCTGTACCTCCGTGTCCCTCCGACCCTGCCCTATCCCTCGTCCCGCTCGATCTATCTTACCCCCCGCTCTGCCCCTCCACCTACCACGTTGCCTCTTGACACCTGTTCCTCACGATGGATCCGAATCCTTTTGGGGATTCAGGTATATCTACGCAGGTACGAGTATAAAGAAAGGTTCGATGTACTTGAAACGATCGGCGTATTCAGGGTACGAGTACTACTTTTACGAGATTTGATTCCGTCGTGCGATAAGATAGCCGAAAGAACATTTTTAACCATGAAACGAGACTGCATCGAAGCTTAAGAAGGAAGCGAAGATCGACTCGTGCTAAATCGTTTGTTTCTTATTGCAATAGTGCAAAATGGTATTAAATCTATATCTCGCAACAAGATATATACATTCGCTATCCTGCTAGCTTTGAAAAGTGTAACTCGGTACTCTCCTCTGGCGCTCAGATATTGAACCTGATCCCATCTCTATGTACATCGTGCTCCACGCTCGAATAACGTACGTACAGATAAAATGAGCACTTTGGCGCTTAGTTACGCTCTTAGAAATCAGCATTACGTGGCTGGATTTTGCTCCCGTCCTATCCCACCGCACTATTAGCCTAACGCGCGTATCTGGGATGCACTTCTGGGCGAAACCGTCAGGAAAGCAGTCTTTCGCTGCGCGAGCAATTACCCTTTACTACGCCGTTTATCAAATATCCTCTTCCTCCGGTTCGTTAGTCGAACGAGATCTACTCGCGCGATTCGTGGCTAGCAGCACTGAACGCTGATCGATCGGATGATGCAGCTTTGGGTTCAAAGATCTGCGTACTTCCTTTGAATTTTGTTATATTCTTCTTCTGATATTATATTTTAAATACAACTGATCTCATTAACACATTATGAGACCAACAGAAAATACTTTATACTTTGTATTCGCGTATACTTGAAAAGTGCAGATAAATATTACTTAAACAGGAAGCTCGAATTTCATCCAGGAAACTTGCACAATGAGAAAGACACGCTTTTCGTTCCCTCGTCGCACCACGAGCAAAACAACGAATGTTTTCGCGGAACAAGAGCACGAACGACGAGAAATTGTTCGAAAAACACAACGCGAATCCAGAAATTCCTGTTTCCGGACCGCGGGGGCTCGACAGTAAGCGGACCAGAGGCGAAGACGTGTTGATTTAACGGAACAAATGCAGCGTATCAGGCGGACCTGTTCCATCGGCGATGTATCGCGCGAAGAACAACGCAGAAATCGGCTGATCGGGTTCCTTGAACCGTGAACGTGCGCTATAGGTGGCTATTGGCCGCGCGCAATTCGGTTCCGTGAACCTCGGGACCAGTTTAATCCGCGTCCAATCTGCGGACGCGCTTCCTCGAACCGAAGAATGAGTTGTCGGTAGCAGCTCGACACCGCGTCTCGGCGCCAACGCGCGAGACCCTCTCGCTCGTCCACTTCTTTCTCTCGTTCGCGAACCCGACAGATGTTCCACTTTTTTTCCCGCTCCGATCGAACTAATTGTTTGAGGATTAGCATCGATTATTTGCGTCACAATTAAGGGCAAACGATAATAAGGTATTTTAGACATTCTCAAGTTCATTACATTTTCTTTTAATACAATAATTTATTCGGCAGGGGCCGACTTATAATTCATACTGATAAGAGTTGGATGTCTTATGTTCTAAATCTCCATGACTAAAGGCTCCAGGTCCATAGAATTCTGCGTAGGCAAATCCTCACATTTCTAAATCCCAGTGTATCTCGAGAGCTATACATAGATCCATACATTGCTAGATCCTTTGCAAGACATCTTCAGATTCCTAGATTCCGATATCCTCTAGGATTGCAACATCTCTACATTATATCCTTAAATCCTTATACCTGCTTGTAACAAGCGATAACTGTGCGTTTTCATGTACCAATCTCCTTTAGCAGTAATTTCCTAACTGCGTCACAGAACAGCCTCGCGATTTACCGCAACTCGTGATGCCCTTTTTCTCGGTCATTCTTGTCGACTGTCATTCTCGTTGGCTACTGTTCATCCATAACCACTAATAGCATCGTCCTGCCGCTATTGTACGACCGCGAAAACAGGGCCGGTGAGAAGGGACAGGAAAGGAACGAGAGGGAAGTCGGAGAAAAGCGGACGAATTCGAAGCGGTACAGAGTGGCACCTTGAAGAGGCAACGGAACGAGTTCAAGTTCAGGGAAGCGCGGGCGTCGTTGCACGACACGCGATCACCGGCCCCGTTCTCTCTCGCCTCGATAGAGACGAGCCTCTGGTGATCTCGTGCTCGGCACGAGAAACAAGTGGATCGAACGCGGCAGCCTCGTAAATAAAGCGGTTGGAAACGGCGGCAAATAAATTCAGGCTAGGATACGCGGTTCGATAAGGGGTCGATAATAGATGTGTGGCCGTGGCGATTCCAGAGACGCGCGCCATGATATAATTCACGGGCGAGCTGGTTTTTCAAAAACCGGCTGATTTATGGCGTTCGCCTTAGAGAACCTTCTGGTCACTCCTTCTGGGGATGGAAAGTGGAGGAATTGAACCTTTTCAGATGATGAAAGAACTTGAGACTGGTTCTCGGGAGTAAGATGTTTATGGAACAATCTTCAAATGTAAGGGCATAATGATGAAATACAAGAATACTACAGGAATACTAGCAATACGGTTAGCTTGAATGTACAGAAAATATATTGAAACAATATAATTGGTCTATTCTCGGCAAACCCTGAACTCAATCGGTATTTCCGTTGTTTCTTTCTGATTACTTCGCTAGCTTCGTATTCACACTTCGTTATTCTCTTACATTTGCATACGAGGAAACTATACACGTGATCAAGCAGATAAAAATTAGCAAAACATAGTTCTCTGGTGTACAAGAATTCAGATGACCATGAGACTACTCGCTTAAGCCACGTATAATCGTTTATGAACCATTTATGAAATTAAAATGGTTAATAATTCGCATGATTCAATAAAAATTATAGTAGAAGTACTCTGAAACACGCGAACTGTGCAAAAACGGTTAAAATATGCAAATCGATGTTAAGAGCGATATGAAGACGTGTAAAGTAAGCGAGTTAGAGCCACCTTTTAATGCTCGACTTTAGCATAAATATAGAGAAATCTCCTTTGCTATAATTTTCTAGCGAGTTACAGGCCCATAAATTACACCATAGAAACATTTACACAAGATGGATATCGCATGAAAATTTCTCCACTGATGACAACCCTCGCGATTTAATGATGACAACCCTTTTGCGAGGCAATCACGATACAGCAGCCGAGGCTCATGGCGCGTCTCGCTAACGGCTGTTAACATTATCCGCGAGGAACATGCTCGGATACGCGCGTGTGCTGTTATCCGCTTGCTCGCTCGCGTTCGCGCAGGCGCCTTCGCGCTGGTTGTCGCGCTTCGCCTTCACTTAACATACGCACGAAGCTCGCTCGACACTCGGTGAACCAAAACAAACCACTGCTCGCGCGAGCGGAACGAAGAAGGGAACAGGAAGGATGCAAGAGACCAAAGAGAGGAGAACAAGCGCGAGGAATAGAGAGGAAAGGTGCGGAGAGAACGAGAAAGAGAAAAACCCGCCTCCATACGCATTAACACCCTCGAAAGGTACGACGACGCATGGACTTTTACGCGTACGCTCGCGCGCTTCTTTCTCCGCTCGAAGCCTCCGCATCAAATTATAGATACACAGGGGAACAAAAGAAGTTGAAGATCATTTGTGACGATCTTGATAGAGATTTGTCGGTAGGCACGATTAAAGGGATTTCTTTATACAGAGAACGATATGAGGAACTTCGTGGATATTCATGATGCCTTAAATGACAGTGGTCAAAAGGGAGGCTTAGTATTCTTACACAGGTATCGTATTTGTTATCCCTTAATTTGGTACAAGAACAGAGATATATTTATTTACCTCATCCAATAATTTGAAAATGTAAAAGAAATAAAACTCATGGAATTCTATCAAGACCCTGTAAATTTCAATTGGAGAATATTTACAAATACCCAGAATAAGTACCAGCAATAACAAAATGCAAATAAACACGAGTCCAGGGATCCTAAAGCATCTACCGCTCGAAGAACATTATACCTAAAAATTTGTATTGCGAAGTAATGTATGCCCGCTGTCCGTTACTATAACCGCGTTATATAACCATAATTCATTCGCCTTAAAAGAGCGTCGGGTTTCCCCTGCCACATCTAACAGTATCCATGCGTTTTATATTTCAATTTTACCGAGCGTGGCTCACGCGCGTAGCCTCTCCCCACGTCGACCATCGACGTACACCTGTGTGCTTTCCCTCTCCGCTTCGCCGAACGAAGCGACCAGGCCGGGCGACGATTTTCCAAAAGACTTTCACCCCATTTCCTACCCCTCTGACAAGCTCCGTACGCTTTGGATCATGCGAATACCACTTGTCCCTCTCATCTGGTCGATGCGTAGCGCCCAATCTTACGCGCACGTCCACGAGTGGCCAAGAACAAGTTCACGCGGACACCGGAGGCAGCGAGAGGGCCAAAGAGAGCGAGGGACGTTGGGTCGAAGCGAGAAAATAGGCGAAGGAGGAACGACGAGGAGGGAACGATAGCCCAGAGGGAAAGAAAGGGAGAAGAAGGGAGGAGAGGGTTAACGAGTGAGGGACAGAGAGGTTCCGAGGGAGGAGAGCAGGGATCTCCCTCCTCTTCCTCCTCCACCGCCTCTTTCGCTACGTCGAGAGTGCATGCAGTTTAAGACGCACACCGGGGACCGTGTATCAAGCACGCACACACGTGCGTGAACCAGTCTAACCACCTCATCACGAACAATCTCCTCGTGTTACTCTTTTCCTCTCGTTTTAGCGGCGTCCTCGTTCAGCGAGCGGCGCGAGGCGAGGCTCTCTTTGTTCAAAGGCAATCAGCAGGCCCCGATAACGGGCCTACTCTGTCGTAACCCAAGACACGAATACGAACGCATCGACGGAGAGCACACCACGAGTAGAAAAAGAGACGACACGCGCGCGTGTGTGCGAGCACGCGAGCGAGCACAGAGAGGAGCGGGTACCCCTGGAGAATCAAGCGATGCGTAAAAGGTATATATCTTGTAATAGAAAAACATATCTCGGGGACGGGGATGATCTACAGGACAATGTGACTAGATTCTAAATATTCCACGGTGGAGCATCGTTTGTGCTAATTAAATCACATTTAGATCCATCTAGTCAAAAGTACAGTGCCTTTTCAGTCATACATAATACGCGAAAATTTGTTACCATCATTTTGTTCAAAATTATCACCATCAAGAACAGAATAATTATGCAATCCTTTGATAATTGCCACGTGATATGCTATTTTTGTAGCAACTGCGTCCAATCGCATGGATCTTGCACAGACTTATCGAACAGCATTCGTACACCAGTAAAATTTCCAAGAGAGCGATGGATCGAGAATAGCACTTGATCGATTGGAAACAGAATTCTCGCTAATTTGCAATGTTGTTAACGCAGGACAGAAGCCGCGTCCTCGGCAATTATAACGGGACACCTCGCGCAGTATAATTAATCCTTTGATCCGTACACGCGTGTGTAGCGTTAATTGGATTACAAGCTACCGATCTAGCTAATTCGATCCTGCGTCGCGGGACACGCCTGAACGGAGACGGACGTTGTCTTCTCGGTCGTCAGGTTGCATCTTCGCCGTGGTCGTCGCGTCGGTGTCGTGCTGGTTGGTGGCTGTTGGCCAATTTAACGCTTCGATCGTCCACTCGGATTAATTGTGTCGCTCGTGGCTCGTTATCAGCGAGAACGATGACAGCGATGATCGCGATACATTCGTGGACGTCTTGAGCGTGGAGGTCCAGAAATAATTGACAAAATTCACAGATATCGAGATAAACGATGACAAATTCAACGCTCGCAAGTGCGTCCTGCACGAGCAGAGTCAGGAAACTTGCATTTAATGTATCGACACTGAACTGAAAGGCAAAAAGATTCCCTCTAAAAAAGAAACGACGTTTTCGCTTTTGTAAGGATTTATCGAACGATCCTTGTACAATGGTAAAGAATGGCGTGCTGCAACGATTTCTATCCTCTACGTTCGAGCACACGGAGAAAACACAAAACGACGATGGAACGGGTGTTTCGTATCGGTAATCGTCAGTAATTCCATACCATTACCCGGCTGGAAATTGTTTCGTTTGTTGGAATCTCGTTACGTAAGTCACGAATATTGCAACCGCGTGCAAACGCAACCGAGTCTCGAAGAAAAATCGATCGCATTTATTTACCGATCGGTCGAGCCGCGACTCGACATATCCAACCAGCATAATTGTCATATAATAAAACGGTTTTGAGAATGACGATTCTCGTCGACCGTTTCAACTGCAGTTATTGGCAACAGCTTCGCGAAGGTTCAGCACGCGTCGAAAGAGAAAAGATCCAGGTCGTGGCACGCATGAGCGCGCACACAGAGCGCGGAATTGTTACGAAATGTGTTGTTGAGCCTCTATGCGAGAGCGTAGGACTGTTCGCGCGAGCGCGCGTGTCGGGCCCAGAACTAGTCGGGACCGGTTGTAATCTACACAGGTCGTCCAGGCCCTGATGTGATCAACAGTAGGCAAATTATTAATGGGAAAATCTGCACGACGCGAATATTGTCGCCGCCCACGGCGCGACACGGCACGTGAACGCCAGCTTTGTATCGGCGAACGCTGCACTAGGGCCACGCCAGCCCGCGCACGGAGAAAGGCTACCCGCTTGTTTTCATTCTGTCGTCCTTGACGATGTCGCACCTTCCTTATCGCGACGCCGTTCGCGTCTCGGACGCTACAACCGTGATTGACTCGATACACTTTTTGCGCATCTCTGATTAACGCTTGACCGCTTCCGCTCATAACATTTCAAGACGTCCGGATTTTGTTATCGTGCGCACCAGCTACGACGGAATATTTCAAATGGCCCGGAAAGATAGCACGTCAGCTTAAGACTAAACAATTTTTAGCAGTTAGGTAAGATATCATCGCAATTGACGTGGCTAATATAGATACATGTTCTTTTGTAATTCTTTTTTAATATACAAAGAAAGGGAACATCTTTAGTCTACAAATGCTGCTAAGATTTTGGAGTGAAACCAGACATAAAATATGTGGGGCAACTCTGACACTGGAACTAGAATAATGTAAAGAACTTCTAAATAAAGAGTGAACCGTGTATATTAATAAAACCTATGACACTGCTATTTATGTGCCTTAACTAAAACGGTTGATCAATTAAAGTAGTAAATCAAATCGGTAATACGAATGCTGTAGGAAGCAGTACTGATCCAGAACGAAATTCATGAGAGCCATAAAATTATAAATTCAAGCCAGAAGATAATAAATGACAAACTGTACGATAGAAAGCTAGGTAGAGAGACATGTTACGTAACGAACACCTCTGCATCGGCCATCAAATCTCCGTCCACTGTTCCTTAGCTGAAACATCCTACGAGACCATACAACGGCAAAAGCGTCCCAAAAAGAACAACCTGGACGCAATTAAAAATAGACGTCCACCAACAGCAGGGAACAACGTTAGGGCCTGATTTCGATTTCCAAGCATCGTGTAAGTATGGTGTACAAGATTCTCCGCTGCCCCGCCCGCTAGGTTCTCCCTACGACCTCGATAAACAGCCCCGAGGGAAGAGAGGAAAGGACAGTGGTCGGTTGGCGCGGTGGAGGAGGCAATCGACGGCGAAAGGTGCGACGCAGCGCGTCGTCCGCGACTTTACGCATTCGTAGTAACCTAGAAACGGCAGAGCGTGGTGGCGCGTGGTGAATACTTGGAACGGATAGCCGCGTGCAGCCAGCAGTGGTGCATCGATGCAACGACGATCAGGAGAACGACGTTGAACGACGACGGACGACGATCAGAGGAGCACCACGTCCAAGTACTCTGTGTGTATACACACAGTGAATTACTTTCGCCGTTCGGTGCACCGCGTCAATGCCATCAGCCAGCACGACTGGCTGGCTGGTTGGTTGGTTGGCTGGCTGGCTGGTCGGTTGGCTGACTGGCTGAAACCGGCTACGCTGCAAAGCCGTACGAACGAACCAAGGGACTGCCCGGAGAGAAACTGGTCAACTGGAACCGGAGTTGTGCTACCGCGGAGCTGGACCGGCCGCGGACGACGTGGGTTCACCTGGACAGCTGGAGAGATACGCCGACCCACGCTGCACGCTGCTCGTAAAGTATTGCACTATAAAGTGCAGGACACGCCGCAGTCAGTCGATCCCTCCTTATCCTTCCTTTTCCCTTTCTCCGTTCCTTACATCCACCTCGTCTCCGTTTTTCTCCGCTCCTTCCACTAGGGAGCTCACTCCGCTTCTTCTGCTTTTCTTTATTCCTCGATTCGCCTCGCCGTTTGCTTTGGCTCTTGCGAGCACCGTGGTAAGAAGGTCAGATAGGGAAACACAGGGTTGAACGCGAGGAATCTGTCGATGGATCGGTTTCAAGGAAAAAGAAAGATGAAACCGCGGCACGCGCTGGAAACTGGTCGATAGGAGATGATCCTATCGCGAGGCGATCTAATGTTTTGAGGGTAGATCGTTTTTGTGGGGATCTTGATAGATTCTGAGGAATTGGATCATCTGGATCGATAGCGGTACTGTAATCTATAACTCCGAACACACGTCTATAAAATGTGTGCGCGTATTCGGTGGCCACTTTTTCTTATCTTTCAACGAAGCGTCGACGTTCTCTAGATATACAAGGAATGTTGAGCCATCGATTTACGAGTCAGCTTCCTGGTTACGCGTTATCGATTCTTGGTAGCTTTCGACAGTCGTTCCAAAATGAAACTATAAAGTCGTAGAGTCTTGGGTCGATGCCGAAGGATCAACGTCGTCCATGGGACGAAGAGGAGAAACGAAGAAGAGGGACGACAAAGTGGCGGTATATTTAATGGTAGTTAAGAGCAAGCTGGTATTGGTACAGTTCTGTCCGGAGCAAACGGTGACTGGTGTTGGTGGCCAGGTTAGTGTGAGTGGACGTGGACGATGGTGGGGTCCGATGCAGGTGTTGGCCTTGGGCTCCCTAACACCAAGCCTACAATCTCTAAGGCTCTCGCCTATATACGTTTGCTGGTCGATTCTACGAGCAGCCAACCACCACCTCCGTTTTGATTTTAAAGCCATAACGCAACACGCCAATCCGAGCCTTTGTTTAGAAGTCGAGACGAGACTCGATTGCCTCTGCAGGGTCGTGAAACGATAAAAAAAATACCAAGCAACACACAAGCATCGCTTTCATCACACGCTCGGCGGAATATGATTTAATTCGTCGAGAAGTTGCAAAAGGGTATCCTCCCCACGCCTACGCGATCAAGGATCCCCGCGCGATTAGAACGGGGAGGGCAAGGACAGTCGGCTTTCCAACGAGATCTCCGTCCGTACAGGAGAATTAATTAATTTCAATCGGGGCACTCGACCGTCGTCCCGACGATTTGCGACTATGTCTGTGTACACTGGCTCGGCTCACGCTCGAAATTCGATTACTTCCATATTAAATATCAGAGAAAAATATCCGAGGTACGATTTCAACTTGGCTCGCGACTAAAAGCGATACATAATGAAATTTCCGGGTAGACTGAACGAAGCATTTCTTTGAAACTAACAGAGTTTGTCAAATCCGCTTGATATTTAAACACGACGAAGAGACAATACGAGTTATCGATCCAAAGGGGCTCACATCAAATAGGATAGCTAACAATATTAGCCAGACTTAATCTAACCAGTATTTCCTGATTTCTGATCAAATCTGGACGATATGTTTCCAAATAAAGAACCAAATAAATCAGAAAAAAAATATTCTATCCAATTCTGAACACCAGAGGTTCATTTCTAATATGAAACCACCGATGTTAATTCAATTTACAATCAGCAATTCGCAACGCATTCGCCTCTAAGCCCTGTGGATTTCAGATCCACGATTTCGTAATCGCTAGAAAGTTCGTAGTGCGTCTTATCTCATTTCTGTCGCAACACACCCACAAAACGGGTCGACTTCCCACAAGAGGGATCATCCTGCAAACCGCGAATCCTCAATTTTCGCCGCACCCTGGGCACGAAGTCCTATCGTACACGATTTCTTACTCCAAACAACGCGTTTGCCCGCGCAAACAGCCGCTACGTGTACACGCAGACACGCGCGAGTTCGCGCTCCGGCTGTTTAACCCAGCGCCCGGATGAAAATGAGTGACTGACTCCGTGCATGCATATGTATGCACGCTTAGAGCTCGTACGCGAACATAATGCCACTCACACGCGAGACAGAGTGCCAGCACGCGCATTAGCGAGTCTACCGGGAGACAGCTTCGACTGTTGGCATCGCGGATTCATCGACGTTCGACGAGACCACCTATTAGCGTTATTGTATATTGTCAGTATTCGAACTTTTATGCAAAACAGGAGGACGCGCTTGCAGCGATTTAACCAAGGCCTTGGAGAAAGTGGAAACACACGATGTTCCTCGGTTGTAGCCGTTTCGCTCCAACCAGAGAGAATAAATTACCCCGGTACCGTTATTGTCTCATTCGGACAGAGAAGATCCAGCACGGCCTTTATTTCAGAAAATTGTCGGATCTTTATTGACCATTTGATGGAACGGGTTTTGAGTTAAAACGAGGCGTCTGCCCATGTCATTGGCAGTGATTTAGAGTTTGTATTTAAACGAGTGGTTTGGTAGAGTTCAGGATACTCGTAACGCAATGTTTCAACTCGGTAAGCTTATTTTGATGGCGAGGTAAAAATAGCAGAAAATGAAACACCATCAACTTGAAAGGATGCTCAACATGTTTCTTGCTATGATAGTTACTGATGACACCACAAACTCAATAATATATTATGAAATAAAAAAGGGTCCAATAAAAAGCAAGAAAAATGAAAAGTAATCAGAATTGTTTCCACACGTCATCTACAGATGGATAATTTCACTGTGGCACCCAAGATGTTCACAGATTGTCGTACTACGCATAGTCGTTTCTACTGTGGCAGTCTGTACATATTCATTGTAATAAGGGAAACAGACGTCTGTGGTAAGACAAATACGACGGATGTAATCAATTAAAAGCTGCTTATCTTGCATGATTAGTACAATACATTGTTTAAAGTCTATCTCTTTCTATCTTTTCATAATAGTTGCTAATTATCACAATATTTCAAACTTCCTCTATTTCAGACAATGGGAACATTAACAAGTTTCTTCTAAAAGCGAGTCTCCGACAATTCCAAGAGTACTCAAGTATTCAGATCAAAGAAAATAATACTCGCTAGTTATGTCGATGAAAACAAGCAACGGCGTCTATTCATTCACTGTCAAGATCTCAGTTTACCCTGAATTCGCAGAATCTCGGTAACGTGCGTCCTCTTCCACAGCGATTAACCAGTTTGACATTGAGTACCCGATAATTTACGACGCCGAGTTACACTTCACCTGCACGCGAGAAGTAAATGTACGTGCAATTTGAACGGCAAATTGTGTACTCTTGCCGGCGAAACTGGACATCGGGGATAACAGGAGCAAGGGTATAAATCGTCGGGTCAATAAACATGGTCCGCATTTGAGTCTCCCACGCGAACACCTGAAAACGATCCTAGACGGATCGAAGGGTTCGTTGCGTCAACGTTCGTTTCATCATTCGACTTCAGGCTCCGCAACAAAGAATCGATTCCGTGGATGCCTGGTCGCGGTTGGAATCTCAAGCGACTTTTTTCCTCTCCGTTTCCGCAGGTTGCTTTCGTCGCGAGAACTCGTGACAGCAGATTGCGAAGGTCAGAGAGAATCTAAATGTGGCTCGCGCTTGATATTACGGTGCGCGATCGCTTTCGAGTCCTTAGCAGTACCTTCACGTTTTCGCTAGACGAGGAAGCGATGGCGTTTCAGCATCTATCAGTTGCAGTTTACACAGTTGAGGAGCAGCACTGACACATAAATTCTTCATGACAGGATCATTAGAAAAGTCTCCATATTTATAGCTCTCATTGTCTCTGAGTTTCAAAATCGCTGGACTCCAGTGGATTCTCAGATTCCTAGATCTTTACGTTCTCATATCCCTATATTCCCACATTCCAGTAGTCCCCATATTCCTACATTAGCAAATCCTTACATGTCTATGTCCCTGCTTACGTGCCTATGTCCAAATACCTATGTTCCCACATGTCTCCCTAGACACTTACATTCTTAGATACCTGGGTCCCTAGATCTATATACTCTTAGATCCCAAAATCCCTACATGGATCTAATCCCACATGCCTAATTTTCCACATCCAATGTCTACACACATTATAAAAGTACAACATATGTATGACATCTGAACACCTACTCTAAAATTTCTATGTCCATAGACCTAAGTCTCTAATCAACAAATGAATAAATAATTATAATATCCGAAGGAATTCTTTTACTAATTCGAGACTGCAACCGGTCGGCTGGCGTGAACGTAACTTAAAGATTACCCCGAGGGATCGTGCGATTCGTGACGTCAACTCGGCCACGTGTCGAAGAGGGAAGAGGAGGTCGAGGAGGTCCCGCATGACCGGTGGTTCCGCGAACAGATAATTTCAGGATACGAACAAAGAGATGTTTCCCGAGATCGTCGCGTATATCCTGAAGCTCGATAGCGTCGATACAGCTCCCGCGAGCTGTTCATTTAAAATTAATCTTGTACCGAGAATGAACTACCACTTCAACAGTCATTAAACGAACGACTTCCTTGACCCATGGGTAGAATCTCTGCAAGATGAATCGATGATGAAGAGCGTTGCATCTTTGACCAACATCAGCTTCAATTGAATACTAACTAGTGGACGATGAAGATACATCGTTCATATTTCAAATTTCTCGAAGACATACGCAAACGTAACTTTTACTTTATTACGGTCATTTGTATCTTTCAGCAGATTCTTGACACTGGAGTAAGTTAAAAATGAATATTTCCCTGTAATCTACATGAATCACATCGATGAATAGTAGAAAACAGTGTACAAGGTTGAAGAGGATGGTGCAACAGCCAGGTTGACACAAGCGATCGCGTTATCTCGGTTGAAAACGGGCCAGGCTTATCCTCAGAAGGAACCGGCAGTTCGATAACGTGGCTGAACACGAAGCTGAAGAGCAGATACAGCCGTCAACGTGGAAGCAATCGTGTTCGCGTCACTAGTCTAATCATCGGTTATCGTGCTAACGACGGACCAGAAGCGTATAATGACACGAATCGCGCGACAAACAGCGTGCACGTGTATTAACGATCGCTCCGGACTGATCCTAGACCGGTTAAGATTGATGGGTCGATGAAATAAAATTACTGTTGCACCGATCGAGAAACGAAAGGAACAATAACGATGTCAATCAGAATTATTGATTCTATTCACACGTTTGTTTAGCCTGCACGTGTACATAGCTAATGAACACATAAACGGCTGAAGCACTATGAATTTCAAAATGTCGAAGACCCTGGAATATCGATTCTATAGCAGCATTTCAATACTCCACTTACTTTCTACGCAGAAATCGATGGAGTATTTCTCAGTATTTCATACAATTTTCATTCGCTACGCATGTTAAATTTAATTCAGTTTATTCATAATGAATTTCAAATTCAATCTGATAGCTAAGTTTCAAATGCCTACTACTGTGCGTGAATACTTATATAATACATTTGCATTTACGCACTCAACCAGAAAGTCGAGGGCGTTGCAAACTTTTGGAGTTCCATGTATATTATAAAGTTGAAAAATAACTGTATGTGATATAGTGGGATGTACATTCATAAACTGCTAGATCTGTATTTCTAAATCTGTAGGCTGTATTCAGATGTTCGTACGTTCGTACACGCCCAGACTTTTATCCAGGTGTCTGCGTCCTTAGAATATCAGAGATGTGGCCATTGTGGACGAGCCCAAAGGTTCTCGTGACGATACGACCGAGTCGGTCTCGGAGTGCGCCTCGTGACGTCAGTGGTCACCACGTGCTGAACAAGAGGGAGAGTCAGCCACAGAGAGAAGCCACTCCGTGCCTCTCTCGTATCGTATGGAGCGTGGCCCGGGGATCAAGGACGGTTTTACTCGCGAGAAGCGGAGCCGCGTGTCCCTGCATCTCGTCGTGCTGCAGCTGAGAGTGTGCAGCAACGACGGAGGGACGAGGTGGAAGCCAGAGGGAGGTGGTAGCGGGAGTACAGAAGAAGAGAAGACGAAGAGGAGGGAAAGAAAGGCAGCACCAAGAACGGAGGGAACTCGTGTTATAATGCTCTGCGCGTCCACTGTCCCTCGCTGGTGGAAAAGAGACGAAGAAAAGGTAACGGAGAAGAAGCGAGAGAGATATACCGACAGAGAGAGGAGAGGAGAGCTAGAGTACCTCATTTCCTCTCCCTCGTTCCTTCACCTTCTCCATCGACGGTGTCTCGAGGCTCTTTCTCTCGCACGTTGTTAGCCGATTTCGACCTCTCCGTCGCGCTCTCGTCGAAGATAAAGAGAGGAGGCCAGAAAAAGAACGGTCAGACGGAGAGAGAAAGGGTTAGAAGGTGGGAGGAGGCGCAGGGAGGGAGGTTAGGAAAACGTGTCCCAGCCTGCAAGACCCGGTACACTCGCCGCCAACAGTTCTGACCATAACATTAGAAGAACGAACAGGAATCGCGAAACATCACGCTGAAACACCTGGTTCTGCACGCTCGTTAAGAGGGCCGGCCAACATGATAAAACGATACCTGTTGCTGTGTGCGCTTAGAAAAATGTAGCCACCCTCCTTTTTGCTCCCTTTTCTTTTTACCTCGGTTCGGTCTGGGTCAGTGAATACGGTTCGAAGCAGATGGTGAAATCGAGTTGCGAAACACTCGAGAAGATAAACAATTAAACGCGATTTACATCTACGGTTGGAAACAAAAAGCAATTGATCTTTTAGAATTCGATATTTGTTACAGAGGATACGAGAGAGCAATTACGTCTCGCTTATTACGCAGCCGTTGGTCACATCTGCATACGATCGGCTGCCGGTACAAAGATTTACGAGATATTGTTGCAAAATGTTTGGCATTATGCACGACACAATGACGCCTCCGAATTTGCAAAGCCACGAACGCGAAACGGAGGTGGTTTTTTATCACGATCGAGGAGGCGGAGAAGGTTAGGAAAACGTGTCCGTGCTTGTGAGACCCGGTACAGTCCTGTCCACGAGTTTCAGCGATAACAACGACGCACAACGTGATAATGGCACGATTCCGAAAACAGGAATCCCTCGGTGTCGCTCGAACGAGTTCACATTTCGTGTCACTGAAATACTCTGAAATTCAGACGCAACTTTTGATATGTAATACTTTTTTTTCTTTCAAAATAAAATTTTAGATACATGTTACCGACATGTATTGGACAAATAAAACATTTAGATTATAAAAGGACGAAATTATCTGGTAGTTTCAAGAGAGTATATTATCATATGCTAAGTACAGCTATTTCTACTACGCCAATTTACTTGATAATACGTTCACTATTGCAGTGAAAACAGACTTAGGTAGCAAAAAATATTTGAACTCTTGTTATTGAGGATACGAATAATCAGTTGTATGCAAGTCTTTAATTTTTTTTGTTAATATGAACATGGACAATATTGAGGGCCGAATACGCGATATCGCGTGTTCGTCAAACGTGTTAAATTGATTGCCCTCACGGTCGCCACTGACCGGCATCCAAGAATTCAATTAAATCACATCGCTCTGAAACAAGAAAGTCAAAAAGACTCAATAAACGATCGTATCCTCAATAACTCCTATTAAAACGTGCCGTACGAGATACGACCGTTTCCACTCTGGCGGTCAACGTGTTAATAACCTCGAACCAGAAAAACAAGCAATTGAAGCAGATAAATTAACACAATTCTCCCGGTTGAAACTCGGAACATGTTCTATCATTCCCCACATTAAACGAATCTCGAAAAACACCGTGCTTTTCTCCGGAAAAAAACAATGTAGACGTTGAAACGGAAAACGTGTAACATAATAGCAGCATGTAGCTGATGGATCATTTCGATATAAAAGAAGATGATTCGAGATTTCGAATTAAAAAGCGCAATAGAATCGAGTAGGAGAGTACAGTGTGCACCGGCTAAGGAAATAATCCGTTAGTTTATTACGAGGCGTAGAACGAAGTAGAGACACGGGCTCTGTTGCTCTGTTTTTGCCAGCGCCGCGTAAGTAAAACCTGTAACGCGATCCATGAGGGCAAAACGAATGACAAGTTGTATTCGCGTAACGCGATGTGTTCGCCGAGAGAACAAGAAAAGAGAAGCAAAGAAATTCGGTTTTGCTCGAGCGGACGAAGGAGATGATTGCGTTGACCTTGGGAGCTTCGCGCCACTGCACAGCCATAACTGAATCTGCGATACTTTCATAACGTAGCCAGCTCACGACTCGATAATAAAGTAACGTTGCCAGGATGATGCCACTGCACGGTCGTCGTGCAATGTCTTATTATTCCTTCTTTTTTCTTTTTTCCTGCGTCTCCCACTACGACGTTCATCCCCTCCTTTTGTTTCCCCTCTTTCATTAACCTCGCAGTTTTTCCGCGCAGCTAGCTAGAACACCGCCACCTGGGAATTTATACGATTCCGTATCGAGCTCACTTCGTTACGGTCGATTAGAAAAATTTACGATTAACCTTCGCCGTAAATTCGCGACGTTTTATGCTCTCCGACGTTCTCTATCCATCGATCGCGATACTTTGACCGATACGCGTCTGATGGGAGTATTGTGACCACGAATGAAATTATACACTCTGCGAACAGCAAGTGATTACTGAAGGTCATCCACTCTAAATCATTCGACTTATTAGTAAATTCATAACTTCGTTTGTTTAAAACTTGAAACAGTGTAACAAGAATGATCTCTTATACTGGTACATCATGACGAAAAGATTTATTACATATTCACAGTAGTGATGCAGCTATATTTAGGCTGATGCATATGGCCATGCTTATGAAGACATTTACCGTTACCATCGCGAGATCAGATAGCAGAACATGATGTAACAAAAATTCAAACTACGTATTGGTTTCCAAGTGTACAGTGCAAAAATTGTAATAAGATAATGACGATAACATAAGTCAGTACTTAAAGGGTTAATTGAGTGCTTAAGGCAGCCTTGAGTGCTTAATTGGCTTTGTATGATCAGCAAATTGCGGTTCGCCGATGGAACCCATGAACAGCGCCTGATGGATAGGATCCCTGGTCGATAAAATCTAAAATCCGATAAAATGCATCATCCAATCCTGCGAGGTGTCGTTACCGACAAGGCCAGTAAAAGTAACAGGAACCCGTCGGCGCGTTCGCACCATAGCTTTAGCATCGAACACAATGGGAAAACTTATTACTATCAGCCCCTTCGTGGAATCTCGATTGTCCTCGAAACGACCAGGCCTCTCTTCCGCCTTTCGCTCGACAGGCTGAATAGTCAGGTGTAAAAGTGATATGTATCCATAATTAGTCAGACTGTGAATATTGACCTACGACCTGCGTAAGATTGCTTGTTATCTTCGAGTATTTGAGAGATATGATACGTCCACCATATGCTTCGTAAAACAATGGACGATGTCTGAAAGCAGTTTAACGTTGATCATCGATCGATTCGCTTCATGCTACATTCGGCAAAGCAGAAAATTAATCGAGGCAATGTTTTAGGGAATCTCCATCGAAACGACGATTGAAGGAATCCTCGGGAGTAGCTTATCGGAAGGATACAGTAGCTCGAATGACTCTGAAGGAGGTTCATTCGATGAGCTCTCAGCAACGATTGCCACCATTTCGGCAGCTCGGAAACGCTCGTGTCGTCGCCGAGACGCGGGTCTCAGACGCCGCCTCATCGCCACAGATAAGACCTTGTCCGAGGTCAGCGAACACGGTAACGGCAGACGGCCGGAAGTTAAACACCACGACGAAACGACGAGGTGGCAGGGTCGGGGAACGATCGAGCGGATTACTCGCGGTGGCGACAAAACGAAACGAGACGATCGGGCGCGATAGAGAGGAGGAAGCGAATGGAGAAGCGAGGTCGATGTAATTTCGCGAAATGCCGGGAGCGTCGTTCCAATTCGACGAGCCACTTTCCCGGAACGCGAAAAACGCTCGAAACTTCCTGGAGTGCGCGCGACGCACGTTGTCCTAGGATCGGACAAACGACCGTCAGGACCTACCATCACACCGTAGTCTCTGTGTCGGCGACGCTAGAGGATGTGGCGAGGAGCGGGCGAAAGAGGAGGCGAGCGAGTATACAAGACCTTTGGCATTACCAAGTCAAATACAGCGAACATTGGCCGCCGCCGGAAAAATGGCGGCGGAGGAGTCAAGGAACCTGCGACGATCCTCCTGCTGCGTTGTTCCTCTCGTTCGTTTTGCGCAACCCCCCCGAACCGACCGTGTGGTTCAATTTACGGGAACGACGTGTGCGCGCAGTTTTCGCGCTTCTCGCGGCCGACTTCGCGAAAAACGCGTCGCTCCCTCCATCCGCGACCAAATTTATTCGACTGGCGCGAGGGTACCCACACCTCCAGCAGGATCTCCGGCACCGAGAAAGCTCGCGTCGTTGAATACTTATGGGTCTTTCGACCCGAATCCTCGCGTGTATTATTGTGCGACACCGGTAGGAGAAAGAGGAGAGTGGCGCGGTGAAAAGAGGGCAAAGTTCGAGAGAAGGAGAGAGCGCAAGGGAGAGGAGGCTTGCGTCAGAGATCACAGACGGAGAGCCTAGTCGTTGGCATTTCGCGATCTACTCGAAAGTTTACCGCGAGTATATCGCTGCCGCTTTCCACGCATGAGCGCCTCGCGATTTTCGGTGAACGGTCAAGGATTTGCCGGCTCGAATCGTGTCACGATTACCACTCTGCTAAGGATGAGTCAGCGTGGTTGCGACGAAAAGCATCGAGAGGAATCGATAAGCGAACGATCCTACCTTCTGGTTTGCTTATCCTCCTCCGAATACCGGATACCGGATTAACCAGTTTCTGCCGCGGGTGAATACCTGTCCACTATCGAAATAACTGGAAGCATAGGAATCGAAGCGGTCGAGCAGATCGCCGGAGGAGAGAGTTTCCTTTCGTGACGGGCCACCAGAGGATCGTCGACCGAGTTACGCAGCGGTGTCCGGATTCTCGAACGAACTCGAAATCGAAAGCACGCCGAAGCGGCAGTCGACGAGCGGCCAGCCAGGCAGCAGGCAGGCTGTTGGCTTCCGTGACGCAATCGCGCCCGCTGCCGCTGTTCCTGACCTGCCTTCATTTTTTATCCCCCACCGACCGCCATACGGTAGCGTGGCCAACAGCCACACGTAGTAGTAACCGCGATCCAGGCATAGGCCTCGTAACGACGAACAACCGGTAGGCTGTAAAGCAGTCGTAACTCCCGCAGGATAAAAATCCTGGGCACACGCTCTACCAGCTCCATAGACCGACACATCGACGTCGCGTTGGAGGTGGACTACAAATGGAGGTTGGTGGGGATCCGGCGCAACATAGACCGTCCACTTCTTGGCTTGCGACACCCTCCGCAAGCGGAGACCAACGTTTTCCGCTCCTTGGCCTTAATTAACATCTGACACGAGTCCAGCGTACCACCGTCGATCCCCCGCCGGACTTCCAACGCTTTTTTTTCCCTACCTTGCCACTTAATGTTGTTTAATTGCTCCTCCAGCTGTGTGGAGACGAGGTCGGAAACGCTGCTGACCGATGCTTGCTTAACCCTGAAACGACGTCGTTCTGCCAGGTGCAGGGCAAGCGGGGAGGAGAGACGATACCATCGCTCACGACTCTCCTGCGATGAAGGGGTACGCCTAATCTGTTGCGTACGTACCAGGCTTCTAGGATATTTATTCATTTTTTGCAAGGCTGCTATCGGAACAAGACGGTGGACGGTTACTTTTAAACATGCTACACCGTGTGGTTGGAAGTGACATAATGTGAACGGACAACCAAGAGCATCAAAAGAAATAGATATAACACGAATATATCAAGGAAAATTTAACATACAGCCATTATTTTATCATATACTTTCACACATGATCAATATCTGTATTTGAAAGCCGTATTTCAAGTCGTTTTACGATACTAGTAATTTTGTTCTTTCTAAACCGATTTGAAGAACCGTTTACACAAACGGGTTTCTTTTATTACTTCAGATAATCAAGGTTTCACCGTAATTCGGACTATAGCATATCCATCACCATCTTCCAAATTACGGCGATGGACAGGGTACATAATAATTTCCATCAAAAATCGATCACCCAAATGTTAATTTCATCGCTATACAGTCTCTTGCCTGCATATAGAATTAATCTGGCAAACCAGTTTTCTGGAGAGGTGAGACGATAGCAGTTAAGGGCGACTGCGATTAATAAACGTCAGATTATGGGCGATTAGCGAAGGCATGAAAGCCATCCGTTCCCACCATTAACTTCATGCAGTTCTGTCCCAGACATGAGTCTTTGGCGCGTTCAGAATAACAATAAGAATTCACCGACATAGGAAAAGTTCGCGTTCTAGTTGCAGAATCCGTGCTTCCCTCTTTCCTGCTTCCGACCACGATGAAGTTATTCGACGAACAAAGCTATCGCGTGCGCGCGATCGCCGAGCAAGCTTCGCTGGCTGGTCGCAACGCGTATCACGACGTAACTTTGAGATTAGCAAATAATATCGGGGCCAAGGTTACTACAGGTGCCGCGCACCGTTGCGTCCGTGGAACAATGAAATTTCACGCAAGCCGAACACATAAACGCGGCGAGTAGCAGTTTCTGCGCGAAAAAAAGCACGCTGATCAGCCAGCGAGGCCGTTGTTCCTCGACTGTTATTCTTCTTCCACGCATCCATCGTTACTATCAATCCCTTGGATCGTTCATGGACACGTGTTCGAGCGTTTTCCGCTTCTCACGGTGAGATTCGTATCATTTTTGCATCGTAGCGTTAAGGAATTGTTTATGATGTTGAAGACTATAATGTGGAAGTCGAAGCAGCGTAGAACATGATTATTAACTACAATATATAACTGAAGATTATTAACATCATTAAGATTGAGACTTATGTGCGCGAAAGATCTTGAAGAGTTCTTCTAACGGGCTAGTCATGTAAAGATCAGCGTGAAAATTCTGTCGGTGCACCGAAGCCAAAGCGGAATCTCCACGTACATCATCGATACCCATTTAGCGTCCAAATAATCAGCCTCAGCGCATCCTCCACTATGATCGAGCAAACACGAGGATGGAGGCAACGCACTCGAGCCGCAATTATCGACGTTCCCCGGTGGACGTGCCGGAAATTTCCGGCCTCGTCGAATTATTGTCTCGGAAGTGGCTCGTGCTCGCTGCATCCGCCAACAAGAACGGACCGTTGAATAATCGCCGTGTAATCATTGCTGTGAAGCGAAGCACACAGTGACGGTGAAATTTCAGGTAGAACGACAAGAGTTCCGGTATTGCTAGCCAGAGAGGAGCAACGCAACTCGATGTACCACGTGGTTAATGTTACGTCCAATTGCGTGAGATTTAGCAACGGTGTGCTAACACTGGTATAACTATGATTTTTATTGGAGGACCATTCCGCTTAGCTCGCTAGTTGTTAGATACGCATTAGTAAATCGTCGCATATTAGATCACATCTCCATATTCAGGTGAGCTAAGACTACCTTGATTTCAACTTAGTTACGCCAATGTGCACAGAGACAGCATTAAGAAGAAGAAAGGAGGAGGGGAAAGCGGTCTCCTCCGAACGATTTTCTGCCTTTGTTAGAGCAATACGGGGATACATGGAGGGAGGTGAGTCCCAAGAGGCGATATAAACGAGGCCTGATGCAATTACTTTTACGAGAGACAAGGTATATAGGTATATAGGTAGCTACCGTGGCATTAAAGCGCCACAGAAGCAGACACGCTCGCGCTTTAGTGCTTCTCCGCGTACGTTATGCTTGCTATCGACTCGCGACTCCGACTCGGCCACGGGCGGATTTAGCTCAGGGCTAGGCGAAAGTATCGCCACGGCCGATCGTGCAGATCGCTTTTCCAGTTACGTTCCAGAGGGGCTGAATGACACGCGACAAGCCGATCCTCCACATTCGCGACTTGCCGTGCCAGACGGAATTCAACAAACGAGAGATTTACTAGGCGAATTTATCCCTTTTGTATTTTCAATCATTTCCTATGATCCCGTTGATCCAGGCTTCGTTTCAGGCAACGAACGCTCACGTGACATTGTGATTTAGTAAAATAAACGTTGAAAGAGTAGTAAATCGAGTTTCAGACTGGGAGCTTGTTTTACTATTTTTCAATTTAGTTCGTAGTTCTAAATTGTATAGTTTCGTCAAACGTTCATGCAGGCAACAAAGCTTCGATCGAAAGCCAGTTCACATCAAAGAGCGAACTGAAAGGACTCAGGTAACGAACCAATTTAGGTGTAACTGACCAATGCTAACACTTTACCGTATCCTTAATTGAGGCTCGTAACTCTCAATGAACATTTAACTGTTTCATTTTACTTGAACTCGTTCGTGATCAATTAAGTGGAGACTTTTAAATCCTAAGGCCACTTATCTTTCGAATTTAATCAAAGATATTTCAAAACCTGATCGCTGATCGTAAATTCACGATCAATTTATGTTGCACTTTTATAGCTGATTTCTTCAGATAACTAAATGTTGATAATTTTTTACGCGTGCCACGATTTAGCGGAGTAACAATATGTTGATTTATGCCGATTCAAGTTCCTAATCCGATCGAAATCGTAGGTACCCTCATACACGAATCGCGATTGTTCAACATGGCTCGAGATAATCGAAGTACGATGCCCGAAGCGAGCGTGCCGTTGATTTCGCGAATCGTACACGTAAGCGGCGGCGGATCAGACGTCACGTCGAGTGGCTCGAAAAGGATGTCGCATGCAAAGCGAATCTTCCTTCCGATTCGACAATGGCCGCCGGGGGCCTGTACGCCGGCTGCACTCGAGATATGCTTGTCCCTCGCGAGTTGCATTGTCTACCTGCGGTTTACAATAATGACGACGCGGCATACAGAGAGCTTCATTTCGCGATGCCTTTGACCGACCACCGACTGCGACGAGCTTGCTTCTGTCTCTCCATTGCTCGATCGACAACGTTTTCCATGTCACCAGGAGACACCGAGGTCGTCTGGGCTACTGTACGCGAAGAAACAGCTGGACACTATTAAATCGGTTCATTCGGTATTCATACAGTCTCTTACACCTCAATGGAAATATGTTACATTTTTATCTGGTCAGAAACAAGATCTTCTTATAAACGGTGTTCAAATTGCACGCAACTTGAAGATTCTACCGATAAAATTACCTCCTTAATGCACTGATAGGTCTTGATTTTCCAACAATTAAGATGAAGCAATCGATGAAATAGTTTGAAGTCATTAAAACGTATAATCTCCTCTTTCAGTGTCATTACCCGCAGAAAATCCTTAATGTCATCCGCAATAAGCAATAAAACTTCGGTAACAGACAAAATGATCAAGAGGTCAGAATGGATTTCCAGAATGGAAGGTAATTCAATTGTTAGGAAACCATTCGTGACCGGTGCACGTGATGGAGCGGTTTAGCTTCACGCAGCCTATTTTCCGGATAGCTATAGTTTTATTGCAGAGAAATCCGTCGAGCGGTGAAAGTGTTTCATTACTTTGGTGAAAAAATTTCACGTTCCGTTGCTTGCCAACTCGTCAATTATTTCAACAACTGGGCCACTGTATTCTCGCTTTTAGAGTTCACCTTTGTCTATCCTCGCTCAAAGATTAGCTTCCTGCTTCTGAACGCACAATTATCAATCTTTCATAGTCCATCATAACTCATTATTATTTCTCGTTACTTGAAACTGTTCTAGCACTCAAGCTGAAGTACGAAACCACTATACAAGATATCCCTATATAACCACATATTCCCATGACCTTGATACAACAATAATAAACAAATACAAAAAGAACCACGTCACATTACGTCATGTCACGCCACAAGTGAAAGTCTGACACACTGAAGCACCGATTACTTCCTTTCAGATGAACTTCAATTCACCGTGGAATCAACACGAGTGCAAGCAGGTGTACATTAGAGAACCTGTACGAACGTCTGTTTAGTCAAGCATTCTATACACAATATCAACGTAAGATCGAAAGTCGAAAGTTTCTCACGGAACGTGGTCCAACGGCAACGTTATCAGACGGCACTGATAACACGGCTCGAGAGCGTCTCCTAGGATCTCGGTGAACTCGAACGCGATAGAACAGAGACACACAGAGAGTTCGGAAGGAGAGAGTGCACTTACGTGGCAGCATCGATAAGTACACGAGGCAGCGTAAACTGATTTATGGCTGCTCGAACTTCGCCAAAGTAGGTCGAGCACGTTAATGCACTCGGCTCCGTATCATCGCTCGCGTCTACGCGCTTCCGCGGAACTCACCCAAGCTGGTACCAGCTTAAAACCGCTCGAGCTTCGCCGCGGGGCGGCTCGTCGAAATACGAGGTTGTTGGCCGCTGTTAACAATGATATCTCGAGATCCGGGGCAAACACCATTATTTCATGCTGTATCTGCCGAGACGGAGAGAGAGACCGCATGCGACGTTCTTCTTTAACGAATTTTTCTGGAATTCGTGCCTGCCGTTCGTTCGCTATCGGACTATTTACAGCATCGTAGATTTCACCGGGGGAAGAATTTTTCGAGCGTATCTCGCCCGGACGAAAATATGGAAGTTTGATCGTTGTCCGCGGAGGAATACTTTTAGAACCGGCTCCGCTCGAGCGGGACCGTAAGTAATGGAACTCCTTCATTCTTGCCGAGGAAAATAGGTCAGGCTACGAACTACTGTATCGAGCTTGCGCTGTTCAAAATAACGCACCGTGTTTCCGGGTAATTTAAGAGAGTGGATCGAATCAAGATACCGTGTGTTTGTACGGACTCGTAATAATGTCGGGTAAATCACCGCTGGTAGTTTCTTGCTTCGAAATATATACGATACGGAATTGTATCGCTGGTATTCATTACCTGTGTTACTGGTTTCGATGTACCCTTTGCTTCAGGGTGTTTATTCCATTTTCTAACGATCCGGACTAATTGTAATTATAGGACGACCATTTTATTGATCATCAAGTGCGGACGAGGTAATGCAATAAATGCGCGGAAATTAAAGAGTGGTCATTTATATGAAAAAGCAAGGTATAATGCAAAGAGTAATTGTATACAGAGTCTATCATAATAAATATAATTATACTAACGAGGGTCTAAACATAAAAAAGTAATGAGCATGTGTCTCTAATGTAGTAAACGTACGTCGCAAATTCTCTGGAAGTATTCATGAAAAACAAAGAACAGAACGAAGGACGAGTTCACGAAAGGAGAAAGATTGCACTGTAAATTTTATTGACGATCGTTTCTTGGCGCAGACACCTGAGACAGTCAGGGGTCCGAATTTAGGAATCCTGTTACGATGGCCAAGGGCTAAATAGCTCGTGTGTATGATAATACTGCCATTATCGTACCTTCGACTGGGCCGTCGAGAAACCGCCAGATTACATCGAACACCTGAGTCTTTGAGGAGGACTTAATTAATTAAGGACCGTCCCGTTTGGTTCGTTACGCAAGGGTTGAAAGGGTTACGTCTTAGTGTCGAACAGCTGATGCCAAACCCTTCCGAACAAAGAGGCCACAAATTTATTATCGAGCCCGTGAAGCCGGAAACAGTAGACAAACCGGGCTCGTGACACGTTCATTCAATGAGAAAGCGTTCCCAACTCGTCGCCAATTAAGGGGATTATCGTCAGCTACCATTTAATTTCTGCCTCGATGACGACGAAAAAAAAGTTATAAAGGAACGAGGGTGAGAAACACGTTGTGCTCGAGAAATCAAATATTAAATTCTACAGAACAAGTACTTGATTATTTCGTAGTAAAATCAGTTTGTCAACGTTGAAAAGTAAAATGGCAAGTCCTGAATCATTTTGAATTATTGAAACATAAAACAGGACTGATTACCACAATTATAGCGCGTCTCGACGATCCGTCGCTAAAAACACCAATCAGAGCACGCGATATTGATTTACGGTCTTATAAAAGTGACTGGGAAAGCCACTATATTAAATTAGACGGGGTAATATCTAGATCACGAGCACGCTCACGGCGACTATGATTTACGTGATTATCGTCGACGAAAATTAGCGTGCGGGCTGTAAGCCGCTCCACGTCGTAATCGCTCTTAATACGTCGTCCAATGTACGACAGGATTATGCATTATTGAGACACAGGCAAGACATGTTGAATCTATGGATTTGGAATAATTAACTGAGGTCTATATTTGATCGACATTACGCAAAAAATCTTTGCAAACAAGTTTAGTGTGCCTCACAACGTTGATTAGCAGATCTATTCTCAACACATTCCAGTATCTTTGAAGAGATTGTGGGTGGATGTTGCCATTTCTTTTGTTAACAAGGGAACATCCATATACATTTCTTATCAAATTTTCTACTCAAGAATAACATTCTCTTCACAATGATCCAACCCCTTAGACCTCCACCCACATCTTCAGGTTTCATCTCGAAACCAGGTCAAGCAGAAGCATCAGCATCCAGTAAGATGCAACCTCAATTTCCATCAGCCTCGACCGATACACCGGATCGATTTTCCAGCGAACCGATCGTAGTCTGATAACCGGTCGGGAAAACTCTCGGCAGCGTGTCCCTCTCCGTTTGCCTGACCTCGATATTTACCGCATCGAAGAGTTTGCATCGTCTGTTTTCCCACAACGAGGAGGGGGACTTCGTGACTGGCTTCGAGGCAGACGTCGCGACGTCGTCGTCGGCGAGGATGCAGAGAGGCGCGTCCTCCCTGTGTACAACGTTGTCCGCGGCGGCTTATCACGTTGTAAGACACGTAACACGACAAGACAGATAATGCCAGCTCGATCGCGGCTCAGCCGGCTCCCCTTCCTTCGTTGAAGACCGTGTACCGAATTACGTGGCACGGCCGCCTGAATAGAAATGTACCGTTACGCGTTCCGGCCAGCCATGGCCAAGGACATGGCCAAACTTTCGAATTCCGACCGTGATCCTTGAAAGGATTCTCTAAAGGAGAAAGGCGAAAGGAGTCTCTAAGATTCGGAGAATGAACCCTGGCCCACACCTCCGATGTTCCTGGTACCCGGTGCTTCTTCTACGAACGCGTGAACTATCTATTGTGAAGATTGCGCGGCTCTTTGATGCCAACTTTTCTTTGTGTAGCTTCATCCGACTATAAGGACATACTGAAATTCATTGGTATAACTTATCTGTACAATATGTATACGAATGCAAACTGAATTGATTTGATAATATTGCACTTCATCGCGAATATAAATGGACAGATAAAATATGATATATTCTAATATAGGCTTTGTTATCTGATCAGATGTGTATTGCGATTATAAGACAAGTTTAAAATGAAGGAACGTAACATGTTATGTCGCACGAAATTAACACGTATGCAGTATTCAAACATGGAGGTCTGCAGCGTGTCACGAACGTCGAGTTTTAATTAAATTCGCAGAGGGAGGGTGCTATTTTAAGCAAATTTTGTTTATCTTGCTCGCTCAATTACCCGCAGGTTCGTTTTATAGCAGCCTTTATCTATCGTCTCGTACTCGAGCAGCTACTGCCGATAGAGGGGAACCGTTTTACGATCCCTGTCGCCGAAATCACTGGCGACGTGATAATAAAATAATCTGGGCCTTTCGAGTCATTAGGCCGGCCCTTGTTACTTAGCAAAGTCCACTTAGCTTCGACGACGAAGCTACCGTGTTTCTTCTAGCCGAATGTTACAGTGATGTACGTGAACATTTCACGAAAGAACAAAAAACCTCATCTTTAACATGCCTAGAACATAACTCCTATTTATTTTTTAATATTTTATTTCTGTATACAAGTACTTGAAGTACGAATCACTCCACAAAATGTGTCGGTTTTTTTTACTCGATTGGTGTGGGACTTGGTATACTCAAGACAAAAGTGTTACGCCAGTGGCATTATGTGAACTCCCACTTAAACTGACTCCTATCTTCAAAGTTTATATCCTCCAACTAGTCATTAATAAAAGATGCAGATACAAAGACCAAGAGAAAGGTCATAACTGTACTTCATTTTGAACCTCGAAACTTAGTTCGATGAATATGTAGAGACACCGATGGATAATTGAAAAGGATCCGTTTCACTGAACAATCGAAGAGGACGTAAGTTTAACTACGTTGAGCGATTCAAGTATCATCAACGTCATCGAGAGAGAACCAATAAACCCACGGCTAGAGGAGCAACCTACGATGGCTCAAAGCGCCGTTCCCTTTATCAGCCAGATTCCGCGCGAAGACGTTACGGAAAATTACCGTGGCACCGTTCCTAATAGCCAATATACCCTTAACAAGATGCAAACAATGCCGGCCTCGAGAGCCGTTCCACTCCGTCGCTAACGTTAGGTTATGGTGGCGCAACGCGACAACACACTTCGCCATACACCATAGAGCAGTAATGTCGCATGGCGTATACCCCGTTAAGTGGATCCAATCAACTCGGTGGCAACGTAACAGACAGACAGACAGAGAGGGATAGATCGAATAGAATGAGAATTGCAGTATAGACGAACGTGCAGGGGTTTCGCGAGAGGAAAGGAGAGACGAAAACGAGACGGAGGGAGAGAGAGAAGGGAGAGAAGGATGACACAGTTATTATGTTGTAGAGATAGCGAGATGTTAACGCCCAGGGCGATCGAGCGATTTCGGAGCCAACCCGATAAATCCCTTTGTGCTGCGCCGTTGATTTTCAAACTGCCATTTGGGAAATTGCCGTCAATCCCGGAAATGAAGTCCCCGTGCTCGAATGAAAACCGAGGATCGGTTCGAGATCGACGTCCACCATGGCTGGGGCTACTCATTTCGCGCTCACCATAATTCCGCTCACGTCCAAAGGATACTACGCAAATACGACGGAATGATGATGAACAGAAGTCCATCGCCGGCAAGATAAATCGCTCGTAAAACCGCGCCATCAAGTGTGGGCAAATTATGCCTGAGACTGTGGATAGATCAAACGAATTTGGAAAAGGAACTTTCGACTAAAATTAAGGATAACGATACGGGAGTCGTAAAATTGTTGCTCTGTCCAGTTAATCTTTCGGAGTTTTACGTTCCAATAAATGTGTCGATTGTACCGAGACCTTTGTTCCATGAAATTGATTCCAGGTAGACAAAGGAAGACTCGGAAAACACGTTTTAACCCTCTCATGTATATGTACGATCACATACACGCTTCTGCGAACCTAATAATCGTTCTGGTGACTCGATGATGGTATCGCGAGGGAACGATCTTGATGCTTTTATAGTATGAAGAACGATAAAATCGTTTGTGGCTCGGGACGTGTAACGTGCGTGGGAGGTGTCAGATACTTCTAATTCAATCGTGTAATTACTATGTTCAATATCTGTCGTACGTTATCTCAATTGTAATAAAATTTACACCTGTCAACACTTGACTGGATAAAAAATGGTTGTAGCTCAATGGTGGTGAATGCCTCATTCGAGTGGAGTTATTTTTATTTTTGTAGCGTATAAATTCTTTTACGTACTCATTGAAATGATTCGTGAAGTCAAATGAACCTCATGAGACTAAATCTATTGATTTAGGTTCAACCTATTAGGTTCAATCACCTGACAATCCTAATTAAGCTATATATAAATGACTAAACGAAATTATTAAGACGAAGAAATACTTTTTATGCTTACATGAAATCTGCTGAGAAAAATTTGAGCATGTTTCGTCCGATTCGACGTTGATCCTCGAGCGAACTATGAACCCGGGTAGCCACGAGCAAACTAATAGCTTTTAAGAACACGGAATTATCTTAAGCGCACTTAACCCATTTCCAAATGGACTTTCGTCCACGAGTGCGTCGCTAGCAAGCACGAACGCACGCGGCCCACCATTGTTTCCGCTACTCGACCGGTGAACGAACCGCGAGCTACCACTAATCCTAATGGCAGCGGGTTTTCTTTTTGAAAGATAAAAATAGCCCCTGTGTCACGGGACGTCGTTCAAGCCCGAGTGTGCCTTGTTGCTCCAATTCATGATTTGCGTTTGAAGAATTCCGCCATAACGTTATCATCTTAAACATCATCAAACATCCCAAATACCTTAGAGTCCCTTTAAATTTTAGTTTTATAAAAATTACTGAGTCCTACAAAATTGCCGGTTCTCGAAAAATTTCGAAATTCTTACAACGGTATATTTAACAATTTTAAGGAGTTTGAGACGAAACTCGAGAGGTCTATGAACTACGAAAAGTTCTTGTGTGTAATAATTGGCAGTTAGGTGAAAACGTTGGGGAAGGCTTTTAATCAGGATCGAATCGCCTTGAACTGGTGGCTGCTTTCTCCGGGGGTAATCAGGGTTAGAGTCGGGATTATAGGCTGATTGAATTAACCCCATGTTGGCTGCCCTCGTAAACTCTTACTAAAGTCAAGCCCCGACTCCTCCCGTCTCGTGTATTCGCATTACGGCCGAAAGTCTGTACCCAAGTAACGGCTCGTTACGGTCCTTTCGGAAGTACACTATCGAATTTCCGGTTTCTTCCATTATTCCGCACAGTTTATGTGCAACGTCTCGAGCCTTGCTGTCGTAGCTCGCCGCGTAATTCCCTGCTTTTACCAGAACACAAGCTTACAATCTCCCCAGACGTAGCACATATGCAATGTTTCTGGGCCGACATTGCATGTAACTTCAATCTGATACATTTCATACTAAGACGGTCAAATGAGCGCTCTACAAATTTTAAACTATAAGCTGCACAATTTGTTAAGTGCCTTTCTGAATTTTTATCAATCGTGTACAATTAAAATTTATTTTAACAAATCAACAGCTAATTGCAGATTGTAGTCTTTCACAATTTCAACTGTTTTAAAACGTGTTTTATTTTTGAAATGCAATCACGGTTTCAAATAGGAAACTGGAATGGTCATGATTGATAGCAAATGTGTCAAGTTAATATGTTAACCATAGCACTACTTACGGTGTTATAAATACATGCTCATTTGCATACGTTATTGTTTAGAACAGAAAGTAACGATTTGAAAATAACATATCGACGACCACCGCTGAATGGCATATAATTTAAATATGATTTTCTTAAGAACCTTTCAATATTCAACATCATATAAGAGTATAACGACAGAATTGTTTATGAAAACATACAAGGATTACATCACAGCCATATTTATAGCTGGAGACAATGCTAAAGGTGAGCGGAGATAATATCAATATAACGGAACGAGGAGAATATAAAGCAGTCGATTCATCATCCTCCATGCTATTCTGATCTCCACACTTATCGCCTGGCATTTCTTCCCCGATATAAATCAAACGAACATCTTTGCAATAGCTTACGACAAACGCTATTTTAAATTCATCGCGCTTCAACTGCCTATAAAGTCGGTCCACTCGCATTCGTCGCTCGAGTAACCAATATTTGAGCGCAGTAACTGTGTCATTATATTAACACCGTTATTTATCACGTGCAATAAATTTTAACTCGCGAATTGAGAAATTGTTCTGTTACGTACATTGACAATTATGCGAATATTCAAAAACCGATCGTAAAACTTTAGTAAAATAGTCATAATCCTTAATGCCTCGGTGTTAATAATTTTCCTTGGTTCCCTTCGTAATTCTACCAACATCCGAGTTCAAAGAAGACTCTCGACGCAATCGGACAGATAATTTCGTCAGCACGTCCATCGATTGACACCGAGATCTAGAAAGCGTGAATTGACAAGAGCGATCCATGTGTTCGATTACTCGCTGGCGCGTGTGCTGTCATGAATGTAGTACATTCACCGCGTTTTATTTCGCATAACGAATATTCCGCGTTACTCCCGTGCAGCCAGTTATATTACGGCCTGAACGCGGTATTACACGCGCGTATTACTCCACGTATGTTTATCTACTTAATTCCTACGTTATGCCGGTTGAACCTGTCGAGAGAGAAAGCTGTTTTTCCATAGCCGACGATCTCGTCATACCTGCGAGCTCATTGCGTTATGCGACCAGCACTGACCTACGCGCCGCTCTTTACACGCGTATTACAACCTCGTAATAAACGTATCGTAACGCGTACGGTGTTCCAATAACATCCGAGTATTGTAACTCGCCGTCCAAACCGCAATTAATGCGATTCCCGCGAATACCATCATTATCTGTCGCAATTATACACCGAGATAACACTGCACTTTGTTATCTCCTCCGTTATCCGCGAGTCCACGTTCAATACGCTTCGAGATCGAGAAAAAAGACGCGATTATATGCTTCGTCGAGCTCGGATTAATTCAACGGCTCGATCGTGATTTACGATACTCCGTGATCTCAGGGCTGCGACTACTTGTAAAACTGTCAGAATGAAAAGATTAAAATTCTACCGGCGAACGAGGTGTAAAAAGATCCTTTTTTTAAGCGGATTTCCATTTCATGGAAATCATTTTATTACAAAGTCACAGAAATCGTTAACTAGCTTATAAAATTGTCAGGGAAAGAGAAGATAATAACGTTCTTTCAGACGATCATTTTCACCTAAATCAATATTAACAGTGCAGAATTTACATTTTAAAATCATATACCTCTATTTTAATATTTCCACATCAATGTACTGCAATTTGAAACTTACAATTTACTGAAAAAATTGACTGAAACTTAAAATGTATTTGTGTCTAAACATGAATTTTCACATGGATTACAATCTGAGTTAGATTAAAAAACCCACAAAACCCCTAAATAAGTAAAACATTCAGTTAGTCTCACACGTGAAGAGCATGTATTCAAATTATCAGATAGTTCAAACATGAAGAGTCATGTTAAATATTTATTATATATGAGTCTACCAGCAAGAGCTCAATAAAAGCTGATCAACGTGGGTTACTATAATATTAAAAGATTCCATCAGTAGAAAATTGACTTCCTCGTTCAATAAATACATACGATTTCACGCTACGATATTGATCGAGCCGAACAAACCAGCGCAATTTCGCTGATGCGGTTGTAGATTCGATTTTTCTAACGAGACGGTCGTCATTATCGTGGCTGTATAGCGTGTTGGCGTACAACGGACACGCGTTTCAGCGCCTCTGTTGAACCGAGCCCGCAGATATTAATAAACGGGATTCATTTTCTACCGTGCTCGCATTCGCGTATCTAATTACGCACTTATCGCCCCGCCGCGTTATAACTCGCACCGATAATACGCCACCGCCCGTTCTACGCACGCATCGCCGACGCTTCACGCTCCGCTAGCGCGCGTCCATGTTTTACCTTGTCGCTGCCGGTGATAAAGAAAAAATGTCGATTAAAGTCGATGAATCCGTCTCATTAACCTTTCGTGACATTTAAGCCCCTTTGCAGGAACAATCCAAACCTGAATGATTCATTTTCCTTCAAATTTCAGCTTCGACACTTAAAGCTAATACTTAAACCTAGTACAACTATTCTTAATGATTTTCACTAGGTTGTAAGACTTCAACCAGATTTATACTCGATTATGAAATCCTGATTAGTCGAAGGATAATTTGCAAATTCAACAGTGCTCTAAGAAAATGTAGATTTCATTCAAATAGCTTGAGTAAGGAAAAATTGGATCGGCGACGGAGAACAGATCGTATGATACGCGTAAACAATGGAGTAGCGCGAAAGGTTAATGAGAGGAGATTTTTAATCGTCGCTCGCAAGCAGGCAGACAAGTACCGCGTCGAATAAATAGAAACGTTTGCCGATCTTGGTCGACAATGAGCGACGCGGCCCACGAGCCCGTTTGCACGCGTCCGTATTTTCTATACATATAAGAAGTCCAAGGTAATCGCGTATGTCACAATGGAGTGCACGTGTGCGTTATGCGAACCGGTCGCGTGTGTACAGTGTATACTCGAGTGCAACGTAGACTGCTTTTGGATGCAGGAGAAATTTCATGCTTGCCTTTGATCCTTATCGACACCTCGAATTCTTACAATTTTTCAATATCAACCTTTCAAATTCTTGAACTTCTAAACGTTCTAATCATCACATTTCTAAATTCCAAATATCCAAATCGTTACATCTATACATTTACAGGTATTTCCACATCCAGAAATGACCAGATGTCCAAATCCACATGTATCTCTTAATTCCCAAATTTTCACACTTATAGTGTTTGCAAGTCCTAACAGACCTAAAGACAAATCTGTAAATTCCATCCTTAGGATCGAAAGAGAAGGAAATCCATAGCGAGTGGTTTTCCTACGTCTTCATTTACCCTAGGAAAGTAACCATGCTCGTAAGTGTACAGGACCGCGTTACCCGCCAACACGCACACGCGTTTGAACCATGAGCGAGAGGTTGCTGCATTGCAGCCTGGAGTCATTGATCAGCGCAGAAAATGCGGGAAACATCGACAGCCAGTTTTCAAGAAGGTGAAACCGCGACGCTGGAGTGCCAGCGGCACGCACCCGCTCGAGCGGATCGTATAAGGCGAAACCGTGTTTTTGCTCGTCACCAAGATCGATGAATGGACAGTCGCGAACGAGAGAGACAGAGATGAGACGGTGATCGTGGGACGTCGTCCCACTGAGACACATCGTTTCCTTTCTGACAGACCTGTCACGCGTTTCCTCGTGCCGATCGCGACCCGGAATTCCGCGAGTTCCCACGGATTTCGCCTTTTCAGGAGGAGTCGTTGAGCTAGCGACGCGTCCTCGAGGATGCGACGCGTTTCCCGCGAAGCGTGGGCGATCGGATCGTTCAGCGAACGTTCACACCCGATTGCGAGACGCGGATCATGGCCTTGTCGATCTTCCGCGTAATGTTGCTACACTTTTTACTCACGAACCTGTGCTCTACACGTTCACGCTCGAACCTGCTTGATTGAGGTTTGAAGAAAAAGTGACGGTGGGCTGGCGGGATATAAATAATTGCTGGTGTTTCTTCAGATCCAAAGAACGGGTTCCGATGGAAAAATTAAGCACTTAGAAAATCGAACGTGAGATTGCAGGATTTACACTGTAGACATTTTGTCGTGTCAATCTAAAATACTGTGCAACATGTTCAGTCGGAGCAAACTTGTTGCGAATACCTGCGTTTTATTAACGTAGACAGGATTTTACAGATTTCTTGCTGTCACGTTTAATAAATGATGAAAAGGTCGTTACCTCGGTTTTTTATCTTTCGATGTACTAGTACATATTAAGGCTGGTATCCGCTTATGAATATAATTAATACAAATAATTATTTCGTGGAAGTTCGTGGCTATTTGTTAACAGTACCCAGAAAAACGAACGTTTGAATGATTAATAATAAAAGTTAACTTTGCAAAGATAGTTCAAAGATGTTCCGAAAAATTCAATAAACGTCATTATTTACCGACTCATCTCTTTGGTTGTTTATTTTCATTGTACCAGAGAAATTCCATCCACACCGTTATCTTACGGATCTGTCTAAAAGCTTTCGAGTCAAAGTGAGACGTGCCGAATCGAGAATTCCGAAAACAGTCTCCGGCGCCGAAAGAATCTTTTCCAAAATTTATCCCGGTAAAACGGAGCGAGCGTAAATTGGTCACGACTGGTTCCACTCAGGCCGGACCAAAGCGGTCTACAGCCGATCGTGGGTGGTCCAGCGTGTAAAATGTCCTCGCGGCTTTCGCCACGGGGTTCCTCGACGCCCATCAGGACCGATAATCCACACCGAAACCGGTACAAGCTTCCGCGACCGTTCGTTTCGGTGGCACTCGCTAAGAAGAACTTTCGAGCAACTTTGTGCAAGTTGACCAGCGACTTAAGGGCCAGCGGCCATTATGGAAGCGCTAAGGCTGCCATAAAAGTCTTAGCGGCCGTGACGGACGCTTTGTAGCCAAAATACTGTTTCTTAGCTGTCGCTGGCCCAGAAAAGATGTGAGGTCTTCCTCGAGGTAATAACAACGCTCGAAGGGATACCGGACGTCACGGTTCTAAATGTCGAAAAGTCACCTTCTCTCGCTGAACTTTACGTTGGCTACAAAATAACGAAAGGGAAAAATAAGTGGGAGAAGAGTATGGGACCGCGACGAATATCTTTCGCATGTTCCACGAATCGCCGATGGATCTTCGTGTTCGAACGTAAAAACGTCTGGGTGGCGCGACGGGCTTCCAGCTGGGCTTCTCCGCCTCGCGTTCTTACCCTCGCTCGCTGTTATCGTCGATAAACGTCAATCAACCGGCGCTAGCGTAACGGAAAAACGATGTGACGGGAAAGATGGAATTCTTACGTTCTACCGCGGTAAAAAGTACCGCACTAAAGTGATCGAAAGCTTGTACATGGTGTTATCGAGGTACTTGTTCGGTATTCACCTGTTAGCGACTCGATTCCTGTTAACTCCGTCTCCATAAACCACGCATATATACGCTCTTAAACAAACATTACTAATTCTGCTAATGTGAATAGCTGACTCACGGTACAGAAATGCGACGTTAAACATCAAGTAACATAACTACAAAAATTATGTACGTGCTAAAAATATGAAATGCGGTACCGACAGATAAGTTCATCCCGAAGCATTAAAATGTAACATGAGAACACGTGCACGTTTAGAAAAATGCAAAGTATGTCATCCGTGAGAACTACAAACACCAGATTCGATCGCCAGATACACGGACAGGTAGTTTGAATTTGAAAGGAATCGAGGATCCTAATCTTCGAGGGTGCCACCGATCTCGCTTGTCGTCGATATGACGAATACAGCTTGACTAAAAGGACTCGCTTGGAAATTTCGATCCGACACGCGTTTAAAAGAATTACGGTGCATTAGCGGCGTGGCGGAATGCAGCGTAAAAAGCGTCGCTAAAGAGCGTGGCACGGCTCTAAGACAAGCATTGTCATGCATATGAACACGAGTTACCGATACAATGAACCCTAACTAGCTATTATGCCCCGCACGCCGGTTGCGAGGAATTTTCTTCCTCGTAGAACAGATTTGTTTCTCGCAATAGCCTGATCCCTCCTTCCTATGCTTCCCAGAGTTTCAAGAATTCCAATCTCGACCCACTAGGACCTCGACTCCCATGCGAGCGGAGAAAATGAAACAGTTTTTACGATGAACATATTTGTTATCGTGGCGAGCGAGTTTCAAATATTTATTACCAATAAAACGGGAGTCAAGAGAAGACACTTCTACCCGTTTTATGAGTTCTTCCTTGGTATCATTTCCTTGTGTAAAGTAGGAGATATGTGTACGTAGTCGAGTAACTCGAAAAGTTTTTATCATTGTTGTAAATACAATTTTTGTGTGAGCGAGGCAATCTTAGATTGCTCGGTATCACTACACGTTAAATTGCAAAGTTATATATTTTGCACCCGTTGCACCTCGACGAGTTAGATTTCTGCACGTTGGGTATCCACCCGCTAGATTACGACGGGTTGGATATCCACCCGTTATATTACGACGCACTGTATCTCTACGAGTTGGATATCGACGTGTCAGATTTCTACGCGTTGGACATCTACTCGTTAGATTTCGTCGCGTTGGATATCTACAAGTTGGATATCGACGTGTCGAATATTTACGCGCTGGGTAACCACCCGTTGCATTACGACGTGTTAAATATCCACCCATTAGATTACGACGCGTTGTATCTCTACGAGTTGACTATCAACCCGTTAGATTTCTACGCGTTGAATATTCGCTCGTCAGATTAGGACGCGTTCGATATCCAGAAGTTGGATATCGACCCGTTACATTACGACGCGTTGGATGACAAGTTCGATCCCTACAAGTTGTATCCTTCCAAGTTTGATCTCTACAAGTTTCCCTTCGAGTTAGATCTCTACGTGTTGGATGACATGTTATATTGCCATAAGTCCTCCCTCTAATTCGGAAGTAGGTCCCACGACCCACACCTTGGACAGTGTTTCTCGATGAACAGACTCGCATCATTTTCTCCGCTCTTCTATGCGTTTCTCCTTTCTCAAAGGGTCGTCAGCTTCGCGAGGAACAGTTAAGCGATCAAGGGAGCCCATAAGAGAGGCTCGAAGGCATCTATTACAATGGGCCTTGACGTATGGACGACATAAGTCAGTGGACAAAGACGAACGGAAACTTTGTGCCACGGCTGACAAAGAAGCCGTGAGACGTGAAAAAGAGCCGTGACCGATTCACCGGACGGATTCGTCACGGAGTGGGCCGAAGTTTTGGAAACATTTTGCCCAGAGGCCGGAGGTCGGGGCGCGTGTCTCAATATTTTCTCCCTGGCCGAGCAACGCTTTTCACAGTTTAAGCAAGACGTATGGTGTCGCTCTTTGTTAATACTGGAACGGTTTTGTGTCCCACCTTCAAAACCTGCTGCTGTTGCTGTCTCTATTACCCAGTACTCGCGAAACTCCGGTGCTGTTTGAGGGCGTGTTCGGAGAAAAAAAGGGAGCATGGTTAATTGCGGGTATAAGGGAAAGGATCAAAGGAGCCGTTTTGTATCTGTAGACTGTGTTTCTTTCTGCGATTGGCGAATTGGAACCGGTAGCGAATTGGTTCAATCGGTCGAAACACCGACAAAGGAATGGCTGCTTTGTTGCATTTGCGATTTCCGTCTCGTTTTTCTGGAATTAATGCGTTCACCGGCTCAGTTCGTCAAAGATCGAACGTAAACCCGGCGACCATAGGATTGTGCTCTTTCTACCACATAATATAAGTTAGATATGCTATTTTTTCTTCCTGAGAAATGTGATCCCAATCTTTTTTAATACAAATAAAACGTCCGATTCTACCTAGGTAAGGTAACGTGTGCGTAGCAAGAAAGCATACGTTACCTTACATCGTTCAAACGATTTTTCCATCGAAAAGCTCGACTACCATTCATGATCCCAGACCGTTTTCCCGTCGTTGGATCGCGTTAACTGTAATTATTCGTATTGCCGGTAAAATAGTCGGCTGTCAAAGGACTCTCCTATGCGATGCGGTCATTCGAGCGTCAAGTAACGATTAACGAACAAATGGCAGGTAGTTACCGGTAATTGTAATAATTGTAGAGCGTGCAACCGCGCCGCTTCTTCTTCCTACGCCGCTTTCCAAAGCGTCGTTTTCTCGCTCGACGGACGCGATGAAAGAAGACGACGACGCGCCATGTGTCTCCGTCCGCGCGGTGGGAAAGCAATTGTAAAAGAAAGAACGTTCGTGCGCCTGCCATTGTTTTCCGGTATTATCGGTGGAGTCTCGCGGTTTAGATTCTTTTGACCAGTCATTAAATAGTTTCTCCAAGGGTGTATCCTAATGGACTCTTGATTTCCGTTGAACCGCTGGAAAAGTCGCACCGTGAGAAAATTAGACATTTTACCGCAAGAACATCGCATGCGGAAAGACGGTTGAAAGCGATGAATATATTTACACCTGTTACTTCAAACAGGCATTACGGTGGTTGATTTCTTTTGAGACATTGAAACCATCGATGTAAGTCGCCAAGGGATGGGGTAGCTGTTTCCTGAATATAGGAGTACTATGCGTAATTACATAATTAATAGCGCTTTACGTGTAGGGAAGTAAACTGTACTAGAAAGCGGCTGAACCTTTATATTTGTGTGAAATGGCTGTATAAGATAAGTAAATCCCACTATCCAAACGGGTAATGCACCACCATTTTCCTTAGACAACCCTAACTTATGAGAGTACGATATAATCGAATTGACCCACGAGACCTTTTTACTTGACATAAGAAAAAGTGATCTGCGATTGGGATATGAAAAATACGCCGCCTCCGGCGCTTATTTCTGGGTTTATTTATTTAGGACAATCGGGGACATCGTTGTGAAGTATCGAGACGTTTTCTGAGGCATCGGGAAGCACCGTCCACGAAAATACAGCGACGTCGAGAAATAAATTGGTACATCAGTCACCGGCCGAAAAGCGGACGCCGGTTCCCATTGTACGATTCTTCGATAAAAATACTTTGGATCCTATTATTCAATTTCATTGCATGCACGAGAGATGATATCGAGCGGTTAGTATTTCTGTTGAGGGAAAAAAGGAGGAAAAAAGAGGTCATCGTATCAACGGAACGAAAGCCCGGAGAAGAGGTCCAGACGTTGGGACTCCCACCTTTATTGTTACAAATGACACGGCAGTCAATTCGCCTCTGACCCCATCGCGGGTGGGATCGAGCAAACAAGAAAAGGACTCGTCCCTTCTCTCCGCCCTTTCGCTCTGCGCGACTCATTTTTTCTGTCTCGTCCCTTCGCCGTGAAGCCAAAATTCGTCGGTAACTCCGGTTACAGGCCACGTCAGCGAGATTCCGTCGGATTAACGGTCTCCTCGTTTCTGCGCGGGTTTGCGTTCCTGAAAAATTGGATGAAACTCTGTCGTCCGAGCAACGAAGAAGAATCGCGAGTTTACGAAACCGTATCGGTAACCAAGGAGAAACACGAAGAATTTCGACCCCCAATGAGATGCCTTTATCTTCGTTCACCACGGTGGCGACGAGGCGCCACGCGTATCGAGCCTCGTTTCATCGGATTTTCTGCCTGACGACTTTCAGACAGGTCCCTATTGATTCCCGTTCGATGTATCCTCTTCCCGGGTCCCGTGCTGAATTAACACTTGCAGCCGTGCTCGCGACGGATCGCGTTACACGCGGGCACACCGTGAATTGCATCTGTTGTCTTCGAGAGCGTTGCACCGTAGGGAATTCGCGAAACCGCCAGGGAAAGCGATACTCGGTGCAATTGCGATCGACGTTCGAATCTGAGGCGTGTTTTCAATCAACGTCGTTCACCAATTACGGTGAAAGCGTGCCTGTTGAAGTACGATAGAAAAGTCGTAAAAATTCTGCTGCGCAATCGGTTATCTGTTACCACATACAATTTATTCCGAGAAAACACCAGTTGCCTAGGAAAAAAAAACGTTCGAGTATCGGCTCGATAACGATTTTACACCTTCGGTGCGGAGATTTCTGATCGCTGGCTGACTCACGGACGGAAGGGAACAAGATAAACGGGTCGGGTCGGAGTCTTGCTGTTTCCAGCAGCTTTAGTCGATCTAAACGACGGAGGTTTACGCGGTCGGCGCGAGATCACACTTTCGAATCGCCTGTCGTAGAGGATTCAATGCCGAGGAATCGAGAAGACCGAGCTACACAGGATAGAAGGAAAATCGTCGCTCTTCCGCTTTCTCCCTCGACGTATTCATTTTTATTAACCGACATTTCTCCCGTAATAAAATCCCGGGCAATCTTCATAGAATCTTTGTGAAACACGCGGTATCCAGTATCGTTTGACCGTTTCCCCTTGCTCTGCCAGCCACCTCCCTCTAACGCGACCCCTTCTTGCACGGATATAAAACCTGATGGCCGATAACAACCACTAGCGCCCTAACCCGTCGACCACCCTCGCCAACACCGCCACTGTATCCGACACAAAAGCTGTGAGTGGTTCCCGTTTTATTGGAACCATACACGGATACAGATAGGGGCGATACACCATCTCCCTTCCTCCCGTTTCCAACCCCGACGTTTTCGGGCTCTCGAAGAGGCTGCTGGTCACGGGGTTGCGAGGAAGAGGGCACACGGCAGAGGGGTGCTGATGGTCTGACAATATGCGATCTCCCTCTCGACTCGTTGAATTTCTTATATTCGATATACGCGTGTATATACAGCGTACTTGATGGGAATGGCTGGAGGGCGGCCCGTCACGGCTCGAAAGAAATCTGCTTGATCTGGTAAGTAACGATGGGTTAAATAAGGATTTTACATCGAGAAGGAACGAAATTCCTTCTACAACCGAGATCTTCCTGAAAACGTATGCGGTGCTGAATATATCGTGACAGCAAACTTCGGAGTGGTATAACGATAACATAGATACATTTCTAGTTCTTCCATGAAGGATAATCATGCCACGTCTCGACTGGATTGAACTTCGAAAGCGATTGGCTCGAAAGAAATTAGAGGTTCTCGTTAGATGAGCAAACGAATTCAGCCACTTACGTAGCTTCGAATTCCAACATCCTCCTTTTCCCGGAAAGGACGGTAGATTGAATTTGGGCGAGAGTACTCTCGCGATACGCGAGAACGACGTTGCCCCATCTCCTGTTCCAGCGGAATTGGCGAAACTCCAGCGAGAGTTGTTTCGGATCTCCAACGTTCCACGGCTAGCTAGGTGTGGGCCAGACGATATAGAATTGCTCCAAATAACAATTCTGGCATTCCCACCACTTCGATCAGCCCCTGGTAAGCATCTCTGATAATACAGTAGGGATATCATGGAGAGCTCTTGATATTTATGCGCCATAAAAGTCCTGTACACGGGGAGGGCAACGTTCGAATCAAGGGTGCTGACCGGACATCGGTTTTGGGGGAGGCCAAAACGGTCAGTTCTTCGTGTGCTTGTTCCCACTGTTCGCAGTCCTTCTCACCCTTCGTTCCCTCTTCTTCCTCTCGTTTATGAGTGGCGAAGTGACCGATTTACTTACAATAGCCGTTGACAAGGAAGATCTTGGGAGCGGAGGGAGATCAAACGATAGATTTCATAGGGACACTCGATCCTTTTATACGTCGTTACCGGTCCTCCTGATTTAAAGTAAATACATTAAAGCGTTTCAATTTACGATTACGTTCGTAGGATCGAAACATTGTAACGACGATCGTTCCAGTTTTCATGGGCCTGCTATAACAACGATCGACAACGACGGAATATCGTGAACGTGAGAAACGAGACTGAACGTTTTACACCGATTAAATACCGACGGAATGGAACGTCGAAGAAAACATCGGGGAATGCCGTGGCCGATTTCGTCAGAAATGTCGAGTCACATAAAACGGCCGACGGTATTAAGGCCGAGACGAGCGTGTGTCACAACGTCAGCCTTCGCGAGAAGCGATCGGACGACTTTTTTCATCGCGATTCGAGCGACAACGAATTCACGGACGGTGGCGCTTAGCCTCCTTTCAGCGACGAGTCTTCCATGCCATGGGGCTTTCTCGACCTCTTCGTTTAACCGCGAGCACCGGTTTCATTTTCATCGACCCGCCTGCGGCTAACTTGAGCCAATCGATCTTCCTTAACGACGTCGAGAAACCTGTGTCGCTTAATCCTCCATACATTTATATCTTACACTTAATACTTTCCGTATAATTGTAGCGTTTAGAGTTTTTACCAAACTTCTCTTTTGATGAAAATTACAGTTTCCATAGTGTATTCAAAACTCACATAACAATTTCAATTAGTAATTATGCCTTACAATGCCGTTACTGGTTAAAATTGCATGAAATGCCCACAGTAGAACAACTGAAGCACACACAAGTCTAAAACGAAGAGAAGATTATACGAGACGTAACAATCAACCAAATGCATCGCTCAACGAATAGCCACGCAACAAATTGCAGCGGGACAATTCACGATAATCAGAAACGAGCCAAACTCCCGTCGCTCTTGTGTCTCCGCCGAAGCACCAACTATCTTTTCCCCGACTCCCTTGGGTACCACCTGCTCACAATTTTCATGGAACAACGGCGTCGTTTTTCAGCGACGCAAAAGCCGCGTTTCTTGCATACGCGAGCAGGATCGGCGGACAAGGACGAACGAGAGCGTAGTGCACAGAAATCGGCCGATTGTGTACACGGAGGCAGAAAGCGCGTGTGCCTCGGTCTGGCGAATTTTGAATCCGTCGTCCTACTACTCTCGCATCCGGTTTCCCATTTCCTGAGGGACCTACAGCGACTCCGTCTGCCTTCGTCGCGGCCAATCTCGATAAAACGCGGGAGAGCAAAGAGAATCGGGAGAAGATCCGCAAGCGAAATTGAGAAGTCAAGCAAGACCGGGAAACAGGAAGGAGGAGAAAAGACTCGCGCTCTTTACAAGCTGTAATAAAACATCGTTTGCCCGCGCGATGCGAGAATATTTACAGATACTTCAAAGATATCGTAGTACACCAAAGCTTTCCCGCGGAGATTCAATAAGGAAGATCGATATAACAAACAAACATCCACCGCCGATGATCGTCGAGTTTCCTATTGCCTCCCCATTCGATTTTTCCTCTGGCGTAGCCGTCGAACTCGCAAACAACATGGCGGAGGGACGAGGCCAAAGAAACGACGGAGGAAGAGGAAAAGACAAATGGACGAACGGCGTAGGGAAGGATATACGGGACGAAAGGTAAAGATTTAAATGGCCTCTCGCAAAAAGCATTTAGCTATTCCCCGTGGCAAACGACCATGGCGAAATGGCGAGAGAGAGAACATATTTTAAACAGATTTCCCTCTTCCGTGCGCGATATATTTATGTGCCTTGCAACTGGCTACCAGCACTCGTGTACGTACACGGGAAACGGGACGACTGTATTGCCGCTGCTATTCGCTGCTACGCTCGAGGACTCGCCTCTTTTTTTCGGGGGTTTCGAATTTAAAAGGTTTAAAGCGATTTCCCAGGGGTTGGCGCGCCGGATTCTCGAACGTTGATCGACTGACGACGACTTTCTCTCCTCTCTGCCAACGATCTTGCTTCAATCTGTTTCTCTCCCTCAGTTTTATCGAGCCCGTGAAGAATGTGTATCGTGACGATTGTTTGTTACGGATAAGAGACTTGTATCGATCGGTTCCTTTATGTATGACGTCATAAAAGACTTCCAATACATTTTCTAGAAATTTATTAATAAGTCACACACGTATGTGTGAACGAGTATGTTCTAAGAAACACGCGTGACATGTGTAACAGTTTGTGTTAAAATCAAGTGAACAATAAACAAGTACTGGAAACGTGTATTGATCGTCTGATGTCAGATCTCCATTACATTTTGAATGCAAGACAACGCGTGTTGCCAGAATCACGGTATTTGCCGCGTACGATAATAACTTACGTTTCCCTACATGTACCACTGGTAAAGTTATTGCGAACTGTCGCGAGATATCCTGTTACGAGATTAGGAACACGCTCTCATAAAATCCTCAGTACGATTCCTCGAGTATTCCATGTATTTCGAACTGATTCAACCATGTCTCTACGTGATCGAAATCAAAGCAACTGCAAGTTCAAACGATTCACACACCTAAACGTATTACACGCACCGTGATTGTATTAAGTAACGGGGACTCGTAAACGGATCCGTGGCTTAGGAAAGAAACATGGGAATAGGGTTGACGTATCGCTGACAGGAGGAGGAGAATCCTGCGGACCTGTCGTTCAAAAAAGGAGAAGACGCAGGGGGAAGCATACGAACGCCTTTTCTAATGGAATTAATGTCCTTATAACCCGCCCGGAGCGCAAGATTTACCTTTCATCCCTGGGAATATGTGATCAGGGTATTAGTGCCTCTGTATTATTAAGAGATGAAAACTGAAAGTACCGGAGCGAGGAACGGCGAAGGACGTGAAGGTGGAACAAGGACGAAGAGAGAGGAACAGTGTAGGAGGGCGAGTTTAAAAGTCCTCTGGCAATGGAGACGTTTTCCTGATTTCAATGCGAGGCTGATTTAAAATTCATCAGCCTCTTTAAGGGCTTATTTTTCTGCTCGCGCTCCGGGGTATTTATTTTTTTCTTCCTGAGACGAAGATGAGGAGCAAGACGTAATCCTGTATTCTCGGTACCGACCAACTGGAGCATCTCCTTTTGTGCTCTCAGAGGGTAGGACTTTTAATTTCACGTGGCTGAACATCCTTCCTTTCCTCCCCGGCGCAGACCATGTTTTCTGCGAACACGCGAGGATGCCAACCAAAATCGTGAAACGTATTCCTCGTAAAATAAATTGAAACTCGAGCATCGTACTCGAAACGGTGTTCTCTTGGCTCGGCTCTTATCGCGCTCGGGTTATAGATTTTTAACGCGAATCGACTGCGCGATCTTATCGTCGCCGTTTATCTTAATTCGGACAGAAACGATTCCCCCGCTTCGCAGCGGCTCCGAGAATTCATCCCGGTAAAAGAGTCGAGCGAATTTTTACCACAACAGAACTGTACAGATTGCATTAAGCGATATCGCGACGGAATTACAATACGCTACATTTGACCCGAAATTTATAATATCCACGTTGGGAGCGTGAGTAAAAGCAACCGGCACCCTGGGAGCTATATCGTACGGGAAACGTCGCGCTAATGCGACCCTCGACTCTGCTTCGACCAATAACACGAAGAGATTAGGGACACCGCTTTTAAAAGTACTCGAATTGGCACGAGCTACCCTCGTTTCCTTCCACCAGTGCTAGTCAATTACAAGTATTACAAGCGGCTATTATAACAATCACTTTTTCAAAATTTGTCTTAACGTTTCCTGCGTCCTTTCCGATTAGTTCTGATTGAAAGTACCTCTTTCTTCGAATCAAATTTTTAATATAATTCCCTGTTACAGGTTCTGACTCTAAGCGAAACCACGGTGAAACGATGTTCGATCACAGACAGACTCCATTTGCACTCCTGGTACACGATACCTCGTCACTTTCTAACAAACAACATAGCCAAACATGACAGCACGGTTTCACGTGCTTTCTCAGTGTTATAGGCAAAACGGTGTGCATAATTGTGACAACGCGTAATGAACAATGCCTGAAATCCCAGCAGCCCTTAGTCAGCGAACACGAGAGATGTTTGTGCGAGGTGTACCGCGGCGATTAGCCACGGATGCAAGAGAAATCGATGTTATTTCGAAATATTAGCGCGGACCGGTGATGAGGCCCCGCTACAACGCACGCCCTATTACCGTGATTAGCATACGCTGACAGCCGGCCACCACCTCTAAACAAGGGGGCAAACGGCGAAACCCATACCGTCGTACTGGCGTGTGCAGTTCAGTGGAGACACGGACCGCGGAGATACTGGCACTAACCCGATTCGATACTGGAACGGGGTGGATGGCTTGCTGGATGCCGTGTAACATATTGCGACAAGCTATGCTAAACATTAGGCCAGTGACGCCGACTGATGCCGTTCGGCCACTCCGTGGTAATGCATGCAAGTGTATTTACGTTCGCGCAACCATACGCTCTTCTCCAAAACGATCAGGAACAATCGACAGATTTGTCCATCGTAAGAACATCCAATTTGAACCCGAAACATTTGACGACACACACAGATGTTCGAATTCATAAATTCGCTTCAATGTAGTAAACAGCAGAACCATTGCGTCTGAACCTAGTTAACGTGCTGCACCTTCTAATTTATTCCATGAAAACTGAATTCCGTGACCTGTCAGAAAGAAACATTTCCCCAAAGAATTTCAAGCTGAGCTCGTTGATTCTGTCTCGTCAGTCTCTCCTGAATTATTTCGCGTTTCGTAATTACACGGCATCCAGTTGCGACGTGCGAGCGGGTCGTCGGTCACAGTGATTGCATGCATCAGAGGCCAGAGCACGGGAAGACACTCTCGTAGTAACCAGATTCGATGGTGGAAGGAAGGGCTGGCCGTTGTGGATGGTGTGTAACATATTGCGACAAGCTATGCCAAACATTACGCCGGCGACGTCGACTGATGCCGACTAACCAGCTCGCAGCGGTAATACGACCGTACTTGTGTGGGTGGAACCATCGCGTTTGTACGAGTGCACGCAAACAATGGCCCCGATATAGGAGCGGGCAACACGGGCGCGGGAATAATTATCACACGCGCCCGGCCGTGTCATCTCGTTTCGCACGTTGACGAGGCATTGTTAAAACGGGCCCCGACGCGCGATCCTTACGACGACTGGATGACAGCTCGCTAATAACCGACATTAATCGAGATCCCGGCCGACCGGTCGAGCAAGACGCCGCGTTTCTGCGATCAACGACACCTCGTGAAATGTCATTTGTACTCGGGAGTTTCCGAACGAAAAGAATCCCATACCTTCAGATTCTGAATACATCTCACAATTTCGATGAATAATATGAACTGACCATTTCCAGCAAAAACTTGCATCTTGCATCTTTGTATCAGCATTTAAGAAACCTGGTAGCTGAAAAATCAATACACAATTATTAAACGATTACAAAAATATCCTTCCTACGTTTCAAGAAACCCATAAAGTTATCTATAATTATCAAAAATGCAGGTTAAAGGATATGAACAGAATGTGACAAAAATCTCGGGACACGGAATACATGAAGGACGGGAGAGTTTGTAGGGAAGTTTGACGGCAAGCAGAATGCTCGCGATAATCGCAGCCACGAGCGAATTTGCATCGAGTCCGATCGACTGGCAGGAGAGGACGAAGAGGATTTGCATTCGAGACGGAGCCAACCCGGTGGATTCGGTGGAAAATGGCTGGAGCGCCGCCGCCTAAGTGCAAGGATAGCGGCAAACGACGTTACGGGGTTGACGGACTCATTACGTGGCGGTTTGCATATAGAGCACGCCGGGAACCGGGGCGGATCTCTATACACAATTCGAATACGTAGTTCCGAACGAACGGATGTGCAGAGAGCAACGGACACTGACTGACTACTACACGAGTAATATGGATTTGAGGGGGAGGCCGGCACAATAGTGCCACTAATGCACAATCACCCCCGCCGTTTCGCTACGTACCACCAACCTCCGACACCCTTCGGGCAAACTACCTATACAGACCATTCAATATTGGCCGGAGCTGTAGCCGCTGGCTTATCTACGGTTAATGGCGCGATATTGGCCCGGTCTGAAGAACTATGCGAACCACCCTCCCGATTTAACTTCCGCGTATTTGTTCCGTTGATTTTTGCAGAATTACACGTTTTCACTCTTGTTTGTCTCTGTAAAAGCTACAATTTCAACTTTCAAATTTTCGTCCGATCAACTTTTGCGATATGATAGCAATAATTAATTGAAAATTGAGAGGTCTTGAATATATGGCATAATAAAAATAACAATATGAAACTTCACTATTCTGAAATTACTACTGGAACTAAATTCCCCATCGGTACAAAAGCACCGTACCTGGTATCAAAATCCAGTACAATCAAACTGTACCAAAGCTACCGTGTATTTACCCGGAATTTCTCCTCTCGCAACACGAATTCGAAGCAACATCGGCACGTCTGGATTCGAGGAGGATCAAAAGGCCTCGTGTTCACGAGACAGCGGAGATTCTACGCAAACAGAACGTGGAAATGTGGCCGACCATTTCGACACGGTAGGATCACGAATAACAACATGGAGGGTAGCCACCGTACATTCGTGTATCGGTCATATTGTGCGGCAACACTTCGGCCCAATATCCGCGCGCGGGAGCACGCAGTCCGGCCCCAGTATCAGCATGGCCCATTGCTCGCGAATCCGGCCAATTTCCTGCATCCTGATCTGATCGTCACTTTACGACGCGTGTACCACCGGCTCGGCTCCGCTCCGCTCGATTCGCCCGCTCGTACTAAACCGCGTATACATGCACACGACCGGCTCGTATCCATCGACCGTGCCCTATGTACCGGCTGATAACGTAGGTATCGTGTTCCCCGGATTCAGCATAATCTGACTGATTGGCGGACAACCTCTGTGATCGGGAATCCCATTGCATGCCAGACCAACTCACTCGAACTGGCTGTAAGTTTCGTCTGGCCTCTCGTCCGCTGCCAGGTTTTATGGGATTAGTGCTTAGCGTGGGGCATGTTTGTCGAATAATGATTACCGCGGAAAGGGAAGGATACAGGTCTGGGATTTTTAGTACACAGGATTGTTTGGACTATTACTTGCCATAATTGTGGTAACTATATGTTCTCTTAAATATTTGTCCGAATTAATGTCAAGAAATGAAGATCATAAATATACAGGTAAATAGTCCTGACAACTGACACTTTGTACTGAAAGATGTACAAGTTAGCGAGAGTAATTAAACCATATTTCTTCTCAAACTTAAATTGTATGGGGACGTCTGTGAAACGAAGGATTTCGATCGAGTGAAAAGCGGGTAAAATATTCCCGAGAATCCAATAAATTCGTCGAAATTCTAGAATCCGGAGGACTGGCATTATAGACGGGTCTCTTGAAGTCCAATGACTCGTGAAATATTGCTTCCCGTAACACGGTTAAATCGGTCAGCGGTGAGTTCCACGGTGCTTTAAGGTACTTCTAAGGCCATTCGATGGAACGAGCGACGTGTATCGATGATACTTCAGAAAACGATACACGCCTGTATCGAATTACGATTGCACAGGAATTCTTACATTTACCAGAAGAAAAAACTTGTAAAGGAGAATCGACGGGTATATTGAAGTTTATGCAACAGGCCAATATTGTGCAAGTCGATAGAACTTCATAAGGGTATTCGACTGTATTCAAATTTTGTTTCATACAAATCGCCAAGATATTCTGCAGCCAATTTTCCCCGTTCCGTTTCGCCCTACCTTTCTTCCATTTTCTTTGGTCAATTCGAGAAAATCCAATCGTATTTCCAAGACGTTTTTACCTGTCGATAAACCGAGTATTAACGATCGCGGCCGCAATATAAAGTGAACGGTTAGAAGTGCTAAATGCTATAAATTGCTTTCTGTGAAACAGGGATTGGTTTCCAAATGGACTTTGTTTGTCGTGTTCCGAACAAACTTTAATTCCTGAACTTTTCATAATCTCGTACAAAATCATCGCGAAGCAGAATCTGATTCACCGCGCTGTTCACCGTTCTCAACGCTGAAACCACATCTTCTCCGTTTCTTGGCAAAAGACCGTCTTCATTCAAGCTCAATCTCCTTTCTGCCCGTTCTCCGTTCGTCGACTGCCGTTCAATTACGTAGTCATTAACTCGCGATTGTCTCTTCGGACGTAACCTCGTTACGCCGCCTCGAATCCCGAGCGCGGCAATATTCCGCGCGCAGATCTCAACACAGATAGGCTTTTAGCGTATTAGCAGGCACAATGTGACAATGGAACATAGCCTGCGCGTTACGAGAATAGCAAATGCTTCCACTCTATCCGTTTCCCATACAATGCCCAGGCTCGTCCTGCCTGCGCCCGCCGTGAACTGCGAATATCCAGGCGAAACACGTATTTCATAAACGATAGCTACTCGTCGTCGCGACGAGTCGAGGCGCCTTCGAGTTCATGATTTCCTGAGCAACTCATTATCGGAATGCCGCGGAAAATTGTAGATAATGATACATTCATATCGATAAACTCGGTGAAATGAGGTATCTGTATCGACAGTTGTCAACACAATTTTATTAACACAAATTTTCTGAAAAGTACAACTTATTTTAGTATTCAAGATAAGTTGTCAGAAGACGAAGTATTAAATAGAATCACCCTACCATGTAGTAAGGATATGAACATAATACATATGCAACATGTGAAGAAAATCCTAAACTCAAGCAACAGAGTCGAAAGTGTCTCGCACGTCGCCGACCTTCCGGAATCTTTGGAATCTACAATTCTGTATCTAGAATGTTAGCTACATGACGCTACCGCATTCGATTTCTTTGCTGAATTCTGCAAATCCGTCTCCATCGATAAAAGAAATTCAGATCCCTGATTGAATCCTGCAACCGCTTTACACTTAACGCGAGTTACGCAAGAGAAAGAGAAAACGAGCAAGAAGAAAAGATTGTGCGTGTCTTAAAGTGGTAGCAAACTGTTTCTCCGCGGGACATAGTATTCCTCACGATTCCTTTTTGCGCCGATAATGACAAGAAATTAAAGCGAACGATTCCGTGTCAATCGAGCCGCGTCGATTTAATGACAAGCGTTTCTTGCGTGCCGAGCCAACTTGTTTTTTGCTGCTTAGCGTATATCGTGTCCAATTGAATGGTAGTTCGACTTACGAGCGAAAGAAAGCAAGGTCCTCCCTTAATTTCGCAGGGTTGCGTGCATCGTCGGACCGCAACCTGCCCCAAATTCCATGATTTCACAAAAAAATGAAAAAGCATGCACGAACACTCGAAGGTATAATATCGTCAGAAAGAATTTCATGTTTCGTACGTGAGTTCTAGTCACGTAAAGACGATCGCGAAAACGAGAAAAAAAAAATGGTAGAACAGGAAAGGGGAGATCCTTTGGTGTACGCGTTCACGGACGGGCGAGCGGCTGACGAGGGCGTGCAAATTTTTTTAACGACGACAAAAGACTCGGAAAAACGACGCCGCCACCAACCGGCGCGATTATGAAAATTTTCTTTGACAACTACTACCCTCTGCCTCGCCCTTATCCCTCGACTGCTTGCATTTTTAACCGCGCGGGGTATAATTATGTCGTTTCTGGCCGACGAACCTCCGAAACCATCCGACATCAAACGGGATTTCCTCGGTCCGTGGGAATTCATCAGGCTGAAAACTCTGCTCCTCCAGCGATAGTCGCTTCGAATATTGAGAACCTCGGTGCCGGGAAAGAAATACAACGAATTTGAAAGGATTCGACGAGATCGTTCTCGAAGAACGTATACGTACGCTGTTTAGAGAAGAAGAGTTAATAGAACTATCGCGCTTAACGAGCGAGAGAGGACGTATCCCATCAGCCGAGCAATTTCGTAGCATGTTGCTATTATTCCGTATCACGACGCTACTTATATCGGCGACATGATATTGCTCGTAGGAAAAGATCGTTGTTTTTATCCTCAGACCGCGGACACAACCACACCAGACATCTTCCTCTCCGCTAATGCGAGTACAGCTCGTACCTTTCATCGTCCGTACACGCTCGCTGGTCACTCGTTCACAACACCGTAGAAGAAGAGCTATAACGGGTCATCGAGGGCTTTTTAGGGGAGCATCTCCGGGATATCAGTGCGGGTTTATCATGAACAATACGAGATAAAGCGGCTCGAACAGCTCGCAATAAATTCGTACCGAGCCCCGAGATATTTCATAAGGGAGGAATCCATCAATAACGCCGGCTCGCGGCGAGTGTGTGTGTGCGATCCACGGTAGTCAACCAGACGACGGTGTTATGGTGGTTGTGACACGGCTGCCGCAGGAAAAGCCCGCAGTTCGCAGCAATAAATAATGCGATAAAACACGAGTCAGCCCCGCGTAGGTGGAGAGGGCGGCAGAATTTCGTCGAGATGTTCTCAACCCCTCTTTCGCTTCCCTCTCTTTGAAGTTCCGCCTTACCTACGTAGGTATTTCCGGCTTTCGTCGCTTCCTGCATCAGCCAGGAAAAGCCACTTTGTCGAAGGCGACCTGTCTCGTACCCCGGACAAACTCGATTACGCTCGTGAGTATGCCATAAATGAATTTCACCGGTAAGACAATGTTCCTCGGTTTATGTAATTTACGGTGAACCCTCGGCGACCCACGCGATTCTGACTGCCACCGATATCCCACAGTTTTAGGGGATTCTTCATAATTGAAAAACTGTATTCTGAAACTCTTTGTTTGCCAGACCAATTAGCGATCTTAAGTCTCTCAAAGATTCAATGTCATGGGCTTGAAGAAATTAATTGATCACACATTGTTCATCAACCTGCAATACTATGGCAATCACTGAAGTAAGAAGAACTAATACGTAGAACGAAAGACATTTGTATTGATTCCACTCCCTCTCCGAAGTCCATCATCGACCCTTTCCAATGAAAGAATCGCGCTCGAGCGATCGGTATCGCGTTAAAAGTGGTTACGATAGCTAGTCAGTGAAAGTTCTCGAATACCGCGAAAGGTTTCCCTTGTTTCTGCGGGAAAGCCGATGAATTATCGTCCACCTATAACGTTCGCTTGGCTTTCAACCCCGCTTTCCGGCACAGCGGCTCCTCCTTCTGGTACAGGAAGGGGTGCTGGCGCAGTTGCCTGTAGAAAGCATATTCATAAAACCGGCGAAGCAAAACCGCTTTATATCTCGAGGTTCACCCCCTTGGCCTGTTCGACCAAGGTTTGTCGAGTCGAGTGGTAGCCGGTACGGCGAATTTATTAGCACTAAGCCGCGTGAAACGGCCGGTGCCAATCACGAATTACGTCCAATAACCGGAATTGTAACCGTCCGTAGCTAGCTAACCAGCAATTCTGACGGCAGGATCGTTAGTTCGCCAACGCAGCTCCATAGCGTTATCTTACTCGGTATAAACGTTCATAACGCCACACCGAACAGCACGTATTTGGCTTTGACAATACGGAGAGTTATTATGCGGCACTGGGGCTGCTTTACTTGCCTATGCAATGCCATTTGCTCGTGACACGAGCGTTACGACTCGCTGTTACGTTTATGCCCGAACATAAAAACGCCTGCTACCGAATCGACGAACCTATGTTCTGTCGATCGGTTCTGGCTTCCTCCGACTTCCCCTGCCTCCATTGATCGTTTCCTTGGGGAATGTTTTCGTGGTACAGAGGAGAAAAATCGTGAACAAAAATGGTCCTATAAATAGAAGAAGTATCGGGTTGATGCGTAAGTTCCTATCGTTTCGTAGTTTTACAACTTCTTTTTACCACGTAACGTGCGTACAGCACGTCACAGGTTTGGTTACATTTTCTTCCAAGAGAGATAATACACGATCAGTCGAACATCTCGGAGACTTTACTATTTTCATTTTACAAATAACGTCTTGTTTGAACTGTAGACCGATTTGGAAAACTATCTGGATCAAACTGCCTCTACTTCGGATATTCAGCGTTTTGCTGTATAATCAATCAATACCCATACCGTTAGCATCGACAGACTCGGCTAACTGAGGAAGCTGGCAAAACGTAAACTCGAAACTATACCCGAATTAACTGAGTCTATGTTTATCTCCCTCGGCTGCTCCTTTTACCACAGAATTGCTCCGCTTTCCTCGTTTTCGCCTTGTTCTTCCTTCTGCAGTCTCGGTTACACAATAACAGGAGTGTCAAGATCGACTTTGCTCTTTTGTCCTATTTAGTTGTGTACGCGTTTGACGAGACGAATAAAATGCACTAGAGCTCATTGCTCTATTAAACAAACAGATCCGTTTCATACGCACGAGGATCCTTCCTTCTGGATCGTGTTACGCGTTGAGGGAAGAGTAATCCGCTCGCGATACCGCACACGGTGTCCGTGTAGCACGCGTGCTCGTCGCGAATCGTAAACCGGTAGATATTAAACTTTTACAATCCCGGCTCGTTGGCTGAGCTGGTCGAACGAGAGGTTATGATGATTAGATGTAACTCGATAATACGCGAGCGCCCGTTCCGGGACGTCGGCTTCCTACTATGTCTGCGAAAGCCAGTGGTCGTTAAAGATGCCGTTAAATCGGCGGAAGCTAAAAATCGTAAAAGTTCGGTTCGCTCCGGGGCGTCGGTGAATCAGAACCTTCGCTTCTCGAGTCTCGCGAGTGACATCGAGTAAAAAACAATCCACATACCGCGGTTCACTTAATCAGTTTATTTTCTGACTAAACGGATTGGCTATCGAGTCGCGAATTAACTCTTTATGTAACTGTTTATCGAACCAGTTTGACGAGCATGTTGCCGGACGCCGAAGGGTGACTATTTCCGTAACATGCGACGATTTAATTAAACCTACCAGCGATATTAATGTCTGTCCGTAGAATTGGATACTCTACATGATATTGCGTGTTCCGGCATTAATTAAGGACGATGTTTCGAACGAATTAGTTGCTCTTTAGATCGTTGTGCTTCGATCATTGGTTCCAAGTAAATATACCAGGTTTAATATGGTCACGACAGGTTTGTCGATCTAATATTTCTTTTGTTTCGCGTGACAGGTGATTTGCAACGTTCGCCAGGAAATCGGTAAAGCTGCTTGCCGCACGATTGGTCGCGACCCTAAATTAGAACAATTTAGATAAAGTGTATCTGGAAGCTCGATTTTCGTACACGGAAACGGTCGTATATCGTGACGAAATAAAAAAGAATCAAAGGGGAGAAGAAACGAATAGTCGGGATAGTTGACCACCCCATCACTAATGACGTCGAATTCTTTTTTCGTGACCAAATAAATGTCTTGATTCATTTAATGTTTGCCTGCTCATTTATTTACTGGCAAATTGAGGGGAAATTGGGTCAAACGGGGTTGGAGCAATCGAGTGCCACGACACGGGACAAATAACCGAATGGCTGGTGCTATATAGAGACAAGGGAAAGAAAAACTCCGCCTCTCGATAAGGGTGTAATCTTACACCTTTTCATTCGGCTCTGCCTTCAGGAGATCACGTATCTCTGTGTCCGTGTTTATCCTCTTTATTACGTGTTCCATGGAGGCGCCCAGTTGCCTGGAAACCCTGTAGACACGTCCGATACAAGCGCGAGACATCCTGGACGAGGAATCGAGGAAAAACGAACAGTCGGGTGCAATGTAACTTCTCTTCTAAATTTAAGAGATACAATGGTAGAGTGTAACAAGTAATGACTTGTGTAACTAGAGAATTTAAGAATTTGGGAAGACACAATGAAAATTACTTGATAAAAATAAAAGGCAAGTGTTTCGCCTACACTCTTTATTATAAGGAAGCCATTGCGTCAGAGTGTACAACAGAAACGAATCGTCTTTGATGAAAGTAGATAGAGGCGAGGTGAAGGTCCTTGTCGAGGAGCCCTCTCGTCGTTCGTCTTACCACTATTCGAGTGGGGGCCAAGTGGTCTCGGGAGCTGAAGGACCGTTCGAATAACGTCGGATCGACAAAAAATCGCTCATCGCGACACAAAGGTGTAATTATACCATTGGCTTCCCGTTGAAAAAACACCGGCGATTTTTTTCACTTTTTCGTTTATACTCGTCTGAACTGTGCGTTTCATTAACGTTTCAGCATTATCGGACATCGTGAACAGCAGCGTTGTTGAATCCATCGGAACGTGATTGAAACGTTTTAATCAAGAGTTGAATTAATCCTGACTTCGTGAAACCACGTGAAAATTTTAAAATCGGTGTGTGCTTTCCATCGGGCAACGCGTATCGTAATTAAATTCGTCCTATCCATAATATTCGACGCCGACGAAATGGAGAACAGGATGCACGAGTATCGTGCGCATCTGCAATATTTATCACTCAATGGAGTACCTACGGAAGTATAATCCGAATGTATGTTATTTCACTAATTATCGAAGATAATCAATGTATGAAGCAATAACATATCGATCTTAACTCGAGGTTTTCATACATCGTTAAAAACCAACAAACACTTCTCATATAGTACCAAATCAGCACGAAGCATTTAGTCGAGAAATCACATAGTCACTTTCTCCCCTCTTGCCTGAAACGAGAAGTACGCGATATTCCCGTGGCAAAGCGATACGAGTCGCTTTTTGCATTCGAATGTTCGCGCACCATTACCGTAGACGAGGAAAGAGAAGCGAAAACGAGAACGAAGAAAGGGAAAAAAAATCGTAGCCGACGATTTGTGTTCGTAGCGCGAGGGACCGTCATTAGACCTTAGCGGCATTTGCATGGAGAGGAAACGACGGCAGCGGAGTTTCCGTGGACTCAACTTTAACATATTCCGCGCGTAAAGCCGTGGTGGCTCGACGCGAGCACAAGTCGCTCGTAAAACGGCAACCGCCTCTACCGATACCGGAAAATCATTGATTATAGACAGAGAAACTTCCCCTGTGGCGGAATCGCGACGGAGAAGGGATCATTTCCGTGCACAAGCGAGCCTGTACTCCGAGTTATTGTTGGAAATAGTTCCAGATAGTTTACCGTCCCGCTGTCTCACCAGACAGCTCGCGATTGAACGTTAGCCGCTTTGATCTTGCACGCTACCGTTCTAAGCCTTCGGGAACCACCCCTCGGCCCCTTTGGGAATCTCATCCACCAGACTGTTTGCTAAACAAAATACATTCAGAAGTCGAGTAAATATCGCGTTACCAATCTCCAGATTCCTTCCTTTTTTTCCTTTGGCTGCTCTTGCCAAGGATTGGGACGAAACCGTGCGTGTTTGCGGAAGGACCGTTAAGGGATACGTGTATCTTTTTGAAACCGTGGACTGTTCGAGGGATGAAATTAAATTCTGAGGTTTCGGTTCCTTTTTGCGAAAATGATACTTTAAACATTATTTATACGAATATACCTTTGACGGTAAGAGAAAGTATAGGGTAATGTTTGAGATGATATGTAACAAGAGAGATAAACTTGCAATGTAATTTACATTATCTCTAAAATAACGAGGTTATGACTTCTGAACAAGAGTGTACATAATGTATGCAAATTCGAAGCAGCGTATGAATCATGCCATTATCATAATTGCTCGAATGTGTCATGTGAATATCCTCTGTTCATTAACCTTTCAAACTTGCTTTCACTCAATGCAAAAATTCAACTGTCCCAAAGAAATAATTTCACAGAATTTAAAATCACGTACCAAACGAAAAATTCCATTGCCGTAATTTATGTATAAATTCACTTAATGCATAAACTATCATCGATGATTTTCAATATCAACGCAATGAAACACTGATACATAATTTCAACCCATCTCATAGAAGAGGATCGTCGACGTCGATCACTTCACGCATATATTCCTGTTCAGGAACGATAAACGCGTAAGGAGCAGAAGTTTCAGGTCGCGAGGTATTGACCTACTGAGGCGACCCTTCCCGTTGCGTATCATCCCTTCGTTCATTATTTACACCCTCGGAGCGAGGCAAGACCTCGTATGTGAAGCAACGACCCTCGCAGAAGGAGCGCCGAGAACGGGGGTGTGCCGCACTTAATTCTTCTTGTCTTTTCAACCACGTTCGCGAGCAAGTGGGCCACTGGGCTGCTGAAGGTACTCGAGCAAGCGGGATGCTCGTCAACATAACGGCCTACAATGATTTTGATGAATAATACAAGCTGACTGCGAGATCCCGGAATTGGCGGACGGACGTAGACGGAAATCGTAATGAGCCAGCAGTCAACCAATCCTTACGCGTTTTCCGCTAGATTCAACTCATTTGGAACTGACTTTTATTGTCCTGTTCAACAGTCATATGTTACTGGCACAGATCGCGTAATATGTATACCCAAATTGCTTTAGAATTTTATACGAAACATTTACCCCTAGCTATTCTCCCCTCGAGGATACACTGAAACAAAATCTCTGAAGGGGTTAATACCCTCCGTATTTCTCTAATTAAGAACGTAACCTAAAATGACTGCTGATTAAGTTCGACGGAACTAATTGTCCAACTGTTAGTTTGCAAACTACATTCGACTACCAGATGACACGTATGATATGTGACCTTAACAGTTACATCTTACTTGCCACTAAATTAAACGTGAAACGATATTACCTATGTACCCAAACTTCAAGAGCAGAAGGGTCAAAAGCGGTTAACAGTTGAAACGAAACACGTATAATAGAAAATCATGAATTTATCGCAAACCGACCCTTCAGACCCGGCAACCTGTGGATGATATACGCCGACAACAAACAAGATTTTCCCCAGAAATGGAAGAAAGCAACGATTTTCGATGAAATTCGCGAGAAACATATTTTTCCCTGTCCCTAACGGGGAGAAGCAAGAAAGTGGTTGAGAAGACAAAATCGGGGGCGGGGGTGGAAGGTGAACCACCCACGGCGAAGCGACTCCGCGTGCCCCTTAGTTGGACTAATTTAAATATCAGTTCGGCAAGGGCGGCTTGTAAATCTATCAGCCGTGCACAAATTTATGGGTGAGGCGCGTATGGATGTTTTATTTAGTAGCTCTCGCATCGCGTTCGCTTCGGGTTAGGCAGCCGTGTATAGAAGAGGTGGTTCATGAATAAAATATCACTGCTAATGCCCGGAGGCCGGGCGACGCGTTTTTCTCCCCGAAAGATGCGTCGAGCAAACACGAACCAAGACGAAAAAAACGATAGGAAAAAGAAAAGGAGAAAGGAACTCGAACGATTGCAACATCGTTGAACCGACTCGGCTCGGGAAAACGATCGTAAATAACTGAAAACCGTTCTTTTATTTCGGCTACGAGACTGGCCAACGTGTCCGAATAACGGACATGACTCGAGACGCGTTACGGGGTGAATTCAACCCCGGAACACTGGTTACGTTTCAATCGAATTAATTCGCGCACGGTCGAGCGAGGTCGACGATAATCCTCTTAGCAGCGGATTGAAAGAGCGACGAGAATTAATTCCGTTCGTTAATCTTGGTTAATGCGACCATCCTTCAAAGATTTTCTAATAGCCGACAGATAACTACCGGTTCGAACGTCGACAAACTAGTGGTGTAACTATTTGTATCGTTACCGATAAATATTAATAACATTGCAATATTATTGAAAATTATTCAGAATATCCTTAAAATACCATTAAGACAAATAGATGCAGAAATGAGTGAATTAGAGTGTAACGCGTAATAAACTCATTCAAATGCACTTATTATAATATGACATTCAATGCGAAATTTATATCACTCTTAAAGTAGTAAAATTAAAGTAATAAAAACTGAAAGGTCAAAAGTATGCCTCATATCCCACCCTTTTAATAGAAATCAATTCCAACTTTTGATCGGTATTTGTTCACCGAAAGAAATCGAATACGAAAATTGATGGACTACTGTGCAAACGTAATAAAATAACTATCCGTAATGATTTTCGATGAATTTATCGTGACAGTGAGAATGTAAACGGGTCGGTACGCGTATCACAGTTATCTGTTACGTAAATCGTATACTTACGGCCGGTGCACGAATATTTATGACTTTAATGAGCAACCGGCCACGCTGCTTTACGAGTTGGCGATAAATCATGTAATTAACGGTATAAATTATATTCCGTACGGTGGTTCAGCCTATTCGACGAGCGATCTTGCCCTGGGATTAACGATCTAAGAAGTTGACCGCTAGGGCCGTGAAAGCCAGAGCTGAAACGACGACGATGAAAAGCGGGCGCAGGGGATCGGCTCGTAAGTGATAACGCGAGGATAAATATTATACGCGTTGCGAAATAAAACGGGTGGAAGCGTAAACGAGCTTCGTGGCTGGCATTGGATCGAAGAGAGTTACGGGGAGGTCATGAAAATCGAATGCGAGCAGGAAATTAGTTGGTGGCTGAAGGAAGGTAGGTGGTTGGCCGAACGGTCGACTGTAAAGATAAAGGTTGACGCTGAAACGACGGAAAATTCCCGAAGCCGCGAAATAAAAGTTGCCGCGTGGCCGCGTATCGTTCGGATACCTTCTTCTCTCCCCTTCGGGGTTTATTCGAAGCATAAGCTCGCGTCCCCTCGAGGTTTTCGAGCCGACAGAAAGGGTCGCTTTATCCTTCGGGCTGTCTTTATTATCGAAACCCAGAACGAGAGAGAGCCGATCGCTTTTCGCCTTCTTTACAACCGCGAATGCAAATGGTGGTCGTATCCGCTCGTCGCTGGCTGCGAGCTTCGCTTCCTGCCTCCTCGAAAAACCGACTCCAACTCAGTAATTTAAAACCACCATCATTGGAAAATAATGAAATGCAGATTTGTCTTGATGCCCCAGTTAGCGTATACTATTAAATAATAACTTAAGGTGCCTAAACAAATTAATGATACGTGACACTTAAAAGGACGCAGTAAACGAACTACATACGCAGGTACATCTGCTGGTAATTCCAGCAGTTTATTTATTGTTGAGTAAGGCCATTTCCATATGGAGATTCACACGTTTCCCGTATACAAATGATAGGGCGGTCAAAGTATTAACACCAGGGTCGTGTGTACATAATAAACATCGTGAGAGCGTGACGAAGGTGTTCGAAGAGTTTCAGCCAGCAGAATCGATCGCGAGCCTAATACGGTGTGTGAGTAATTTCACGCGTGAACCTGACCTCAGCCACGTGTTGCGCGTCGCGTTCAGCGGAGACGAAGCGTTGACAGGCTTCCTGGTGAACGTACTTTACGAACCGCAGCTCGAGAGTTCCTTTCTTCCAAGGAGTCTGTTCCAGGCAGTAGTGTTCCCGTTCGATCGCGTATCTGCATTTTATACCGACCACTTTCGCCTCATACATCTCGAGCCGCGATTCTCTTTTACGACTCCTTCGCGTCGTAAGAAGCACGGGTTCGAGAGCAACTGGCTGTGACTGACAGGCGGATCGACCCGCCGCAAATAAATACGGCGAAAATATGACGGAGAAATGCAAACATTTGAAGGGCCAAAGCGAGAAGGGAGGCCGCAAAAAGGCCGTCTAAAACCGGTACGGTTATGATTTTCCATTTTATTGGTACCAGCACATGGGTAACGGCACCGCCATAAAGAACGACCGCTAATCGAGGAAAAACAAGAAGCTCGTATTTCACAAATTTTGCAAAAGATAGGGGTGAGACGGTGGCTTTGACGATCATTCACCGGCTTTTATGTTTTGGGATCCTGTGTTGTGTAATTAGGTCAAGAGGCGTGTTACTGCGTCTCGGTATTAACGACGGACATAAATCCATCCTAACTTGGTCTGACGATCGTTCTAATTACCTGCTTCATGGGCCAACTAGCATGCTATCAACTCCTTCGTTCGCCATTTTATCGTCGAAATCTGCATATAAATAGATTCGCGGTAAACATTTGGGAAGCTTGCGAAGAAGACTTCGTGCATTACGCGCAAATACAATAGACTCCATTATTGTAGAGGGTCTCAAAATATATTAATAATGTTTTCATAATTTGTTGGACACAGGGACTTGTGTAGACCGCCACAATATCAAAGACCGAAGGCGATTTTTATTTTATATCCACATATTGCACAAGTACTCACGTGCTACTCTAGCACGTTACACTGCCACATATAGTATTATTTCGTAATCAGGACAAACACCGTTATTGCGTCATTGAATAATCTAAAAACTGTGTACGATTTTTCTGTTACAACACGATGGTAAGCATGAAGTCAGATAAAATCGAACGAGACTCTGGAGAAATTACTCGGATGCCGATAACGTTGGAGTAATTCGCGGCACGAAGACAATAATTCCGGGAAAACCAGTCGCCATTGTGAAGCGCGGACGGCGGAGGCTCTTCAGACGTTTTCGTTTCAATATCCTGGTAGTGGTACAAGTCCTGCGGGTGTTCGGTGAGAGGTGCCATAAAGGACATCGTCTCTCATCGCGGTAAATATAAGTGCTGCAACCAAGAAAGAGGGACGGCTTAAAACATTTTTATTCGGATCCTGATGGAAGGACGACAACGACGAAGACGACGACGAGGACGGCACGCTCGACGGACAGAAAGAGAGGACGATAGGAAAAAGAGGTGAAAGAGAAAAAGGACTAGGTGTCCCAAAGTTTTTCGGAGTGGTTGTCGGATATAATCACTGGTAGGACCATCCCTGCTCGTCCCCGGTTCACTGTTCGAACAGAGCAGCCCCTCCTCCTTCGTCCTCGTATTTCGTCTCACGGCATTGTCCCTTTTAGTCCCTACGGGATTGCGGGGCCAACACGGCGAGATATCGGATCAATTTTTTAAGCCGAGGGTGCCGAGACTTTACACTCCTTGAGAGACGTCGACGACAGTGGGGTGCGAGAACGCGGAGGAGCCCATCGCGTTAGGCTGCCGGGGGTTGTCGCTGTCGCTGGGTCAGAAGGGTGGTGGAGCAACGAGGGATGGCCGGGGTGAAATCAAGCCGCGAAGAAAATTAAAACGAGGAACCGAAGGACCCCGAAAGGATCTCATGGCCTGGATGCTCGCGCGTTTACCACCCCATTCTTCTTGATGCCACCCCTCGCGTCACAGTTTCGCCAATCTCCCGGCTGCGCGACAAACGCGTTCTCCGCTCGGCCTCGCGACTTTCCGCCTCGTGAGCCGTTGTTCCGCGAAACAGCCGTGATTGCTCTCGCTCTACTTTTCCCTCGGTTTTCCCCTTCGCTTACTTTCTTTCTTCCTGAATTCTCTCTGCCCGTTACGCTCCTTCGCGTTCCTTCGAGGGCTCGTCCAATTTCCATAACGAGAATCCGCCTCGAACTTTCCGCGCCCGTTCAGCTGCCGCATCGATTATCGCGAAAACTTGTTGCAGCGTTCTGGGCGCCAGGGACTCACGCCGCGAGCCTCATCACGATTCAGTGACTAAAATTAACGCAGGGAATGGAGCGGTAATGTTCCACCGGAAGACGTAACGAGTGACTCGAAACCTAGTTCCATTCAGGTTTTTGAATAATCCAATCTCTCGTTTCTTCTCTTATGGCTAAAATACTAGCAGCCAACAGAACACTTTTTTTACGAAACTTCATGAAACATTTGTAATTCAGTTGATGTTCATTAAACTTACAATTAGTTTGCAGTAATGGGTGTAGACAGAAGAAAATCGTATATGATTATATAAAACATTCTAATTGAATATGAATAGGCATGAATACAAAACTTCTTCGGTAAAAAGAAACAAATCAGAAATTCCTAAAAAGAAACATTGCAAACGAAAATACCCCCTTATCGACGAGGGAGAAGGGCGAACGACCGCGTGCCGTATGAGGGCCGTCGTAAAACCGTAATCGTACGAGCAGGTGCGAAATGAATCAAGAAAGAGGAATAATCGTACAGAGCATCGAGTCTCTGAATGGCCGGACGGCAATGGTTATTTCGATTTAGAGGAACGTTGGAAAAAAGCTGTCAGTTACGACGCGGTTCCCGTACTTTTCCCGAAAGAATGAACGTCCCCGTCGAGTATATACGTTCGTTTTACGATAGCAGTAATTTCGATTCGCGGCGATAAACGAACGAAAAGAGGATGGCGCCATCTATAAAGCCAGAGGCATTCAGAGGCGATTCGATCGAATTTTTGCTCGCGGTTCGAAGCGCCTGGCCCGTTAGGAAGAAAGAGAAGGAGAGAGCGTTGTTCTCGCTCTCCGTAAATCGCTTCATTTCCCAGTCGAGGATTATAACGCCCTCGACCGCCAATAATAAAATAAATCACGGCCTCGTAAAGGCATCCGTCATGCCGGTGGTGTGCGCGAACCCGCACTCGAACTTGTGTCGGCATCGTTGCGAATCGGCGTCGCTACGGACAAACGTTCTTGCGGTTGTAATATAGTTTAGTGCTAACGCGCGAATGCTTAGACGATGCCCACGATGGACGAAACAGCCCCGGCAATATTTCTTTATTTAATGCTGCTAGTAATGGCCCGATGGTAAATCCGTTTTATTCTTTGCGCTGACTCAGCACGAGGTAAAGGTGCAAGTGGACTTTCTTATACTGCTCGTCGTTAAGCATCTCCGTTTGATCGTTTCTACTTTTCGTATACATCGTGCCGTTTTATACGAAAACAATCTCATTGTCACAAACATTGAAAGTTTTGATCGATACCATGTTAGCAAATGATGTGTAGTATAACGCGTGACCATACAATGCACGGAACTGGCTTCCCCCAAACAAATAACCTAGTTATGCCAATGAGATTACAGAAGCAGATACAACGTTATCGACCTAGGATCCTAAATACTGACTACGACCCGGCCATGTTATGAATACAAACATTACAGCCGCAATATTCACGGAAGTTACGATCGAATTACTTCGGCTAGCTTTTCCCAGAACTTAGCCCCAGGACATTATGCAATATCCTCGAAGCTCCGAAGTCTTGCAAGTCTATCGACAACCATCCACCGGTGTGTCGACGACGTCGTCATCCCCGTCTCGAGTTAGATCCACCTTAAGTGCTCTCCGGGCAAGACTCGAACATAGTGGAGCTCCCGCGACAGAGAGAGAGAACTCGATATCGTCCGAATTTCCGTTCAACGAGCACGCAAACCGCCCAACGAGCTTTCGAGGATACCCTCATCGTCTGAAAACGGTGCAACATCGTTCGCCAACGACACCGACGTATCCTCCGACACTTATACGCCTTAATACCGCGACGGCCGACTAGACGAACAAAGGAAGCGAAACTGTGCAAAGAAAGAGGAGGAAGACAGACAGTGAAGTCGCATTAAAGGAACTCGACACGGTGTGTGTCGTGCACGGCGTCTTGGGTCGGTAACCCTGGTTTCCTCGACTGATCCTAACCTAACCCAAGGAAGTAATATCGCCGTCGTCTAGATTGCCTCGACTCGTAAGTTACATCGCGTAAAACTGCTTGTAAAGGCAGGACTTTGGCTGAAACAAAACTTCGTATTCCGCGAGCGAACACTGTAGCTGTGCGTGTTTTGGTAAGCCTGCATGGACACGTACACGGTGGCTATAAACGCGAATTCGCGTTGTTACACGCACACACGTACAGGGAGAACGTACGGTTAGATAAGCGCGATTCTGTTAGCTCAAACGGGCTCCGAACTTGGAAACAAACACAGACGTAAACGATCACGCTATCTCTTGCACAATGGATTCGAATTTCCGCACGAACCAACATGGTCGAGGTACCATACTTCTAATTTTCCGATTTTATAAATCCCGATGTTCTCAAATCTCCACATTCTCGCACTTTCACATCTTCAAATTCCCAAATACTTAAATCTCCAAATTCTCAAATTTCCAAATCTTCCAATTTACACCTCCAAATCACTAAATTTTCAAGTTCTCGAACAGCTAAGTTGTTATGGATATGCGGTTCAGGTTAGATAAGCGTGATGTCAGCTAGAATAGGCTCCGAACTTGGAAGCAAACACAGACGTAAACGCTTACAACACGCTATCTTTCGTATGACGATTGGAAGAGTTCCCGCACGGAGTCGAGCAAGAACCGAGCAGCGTGCGCAAATAAACGCCGGTAAGAGAGGATTCGCGTGTGAGTTAGTTAAATATATGAACGGTCATTCGCACGAAAAACCAACGTTTCGTTGCGTGCGAGCGGTTTGTGTGTAGCCCCGCGATCGAATAAATATACGGATAGAGATCTAACTTTATGCAAGCATCGGACAGAGTGGATGGACTTTACGTACACTATCTTGAATAAGTATGCGGACACTTTCACGTGTTGATAAAATATGAAATAACTTTAAAGTGAATCCTGCTATTGCAATATTGCTTGCTACTATTGACTATACAGATATTGCTTAATAACTTTCTGCCATTGTTCAATGAAACTTTTGACGCAAGCACAATTTGCGTACACCATTCTTGCTCGACGTTAATCCATTTAGGAAAGATTTGATAAATGTAAAAATGTCAGTTGACTAAAGTGTCCAAATGCACGACAGTGTGCACACTGACTTTTGAATCTGTACAAGATTTAAAGCTTGCAAGATATTCCAACTTTTCGCTGGAAGCTCGTTTCTTGGACAATTCGTGAGGAGTTCGGGGAGTGGGAAATTAAAATAGAGCGAGTTGAAAGAAAGTTGCGAAACGACCAACTCGCGTTCGTTGTACTTCGAATTTTATTGCGAAACGTCGCGGAGATGCCGAGATCGCGTCATCGCGGCGAACGACGCGGGAGAGATTTTTGACCTAAATGTCGAGCGAGATGACCGCCGCGATGCGAGCGTCGAATTTCCGACGACGCGAAGCTCGTTGCTCGCACGAAATCTTCGCGCATGGGGACTAAAAATATTGGCCACTCGCGGAGGGTCTTTTGAACGATCGAACAAAGAGCGAGGTGGATTCTAGCACTGATGTGAAAAGCACGTGCACTCGGGGACATTGATAGCTTCTCAATTTGAGAATTAGAAAATCTAAAATTTCGATCATCGGATCGAATTCGTGAAACACGTGCAAATTAATAACAGTGTAAATAATAAATCTTAACAACTTAATAACTGCAGTGCGTCTCACATTTTACGTGCAACAACCCGATACCAACCGCGTAAAGATAAACTCAAGGCTGTCGCTTGTAATACTATTATCAACGGTAAGTATTAATATCAATTTCGAAACGTGAAATCCCTTCGGACAAATAAAGATTAAATGTTCGAAATGAACCGCACTACAAAGCTAACGTGCAAATTCCAGATAACACGGATCATTTTCAAACCTGTTTACCGTGCATCGATTTGAATATTCTCGATAAACCATCACGCATGTCGACAAGCATCCTCTTTATTACCAGACGTATCGTGATGTAAGCGATAAAAGGGAAAAAATTCGCACGAAAAAAAATGCGAAACTGTTGACACGACCGGCAATTAATTCGTCGAGGAAAAAAGACGGAGACGGGAAATCAAAGGGAAGGAAAGACGACGGTCGTCTGGCGCCACTTGGGCAAACACACTAGCCTTAACTCTTGCTTTAGCACCTTATTTCCATACGATTGCAAAATCTGACGAATACACGCCTTCCGAGTAGGCGACACCCGGCTTCTAACACCATTCGTGATTCCTCATTGAACGTCGATTTTTTCCTCCTCCCGTTTCACCCTACGTTCACAATGGTCAACGATAGATCAGCCGTGACCCGTCACATTCATCACCGGTACACGAGCATTTTTGCTCCGTCGACGAGACAATAAGTTAACCCAGTAGGAGAGACAGCGTATGCTCGATCCAAGAGAATCGATGTTTCCCCGTAGGGATTGTATCGAGGGAAACACGATTACCGGGCCCGATTCTTCGACGGCTTAATGCCGTAACAGCTTAAGCTCTTTTTGGAAAACGCGATCGACCCTGACCAGTCGACCAACGAGCAGATCTAATTAAGCGAGTATCCTAAAAACGCTGTCCCCTCTCCGCGCGCTCCGTGCAATACAATGCCTTATTATATCAGTCCAATGAAATGGCGCGGACATAAAAAGAAAAGCATAATTACTGTATAGGGGTTGCCATGGCACGACCCCAGCGTTATAGTACACCAGAAGTGTCCCACGGGAAACCGGCATTAGGGGAAGATACGAGAGTTGATACACACGGACCGTTCCCAATCAGAAAAATCGTTTAATTTAATAACCGATCGAAAATACTTTCGTCGTGTCGAGAAACAAGATCAACTGAGTGAGAAGCAGATTAGTGCACAATGGAAGGGGGACAGATAATGAGAACCAACCTTCGTTCTGATACTGAAAAGATTACTTGGCAGAAAAAATATTTGTTGCAAACCTCTAAAACAATTTTCAGAACGTTTATTTACATTTACATAACAAGATCAATTCAACACAGGAAATCATGCTAAGGGTTTAACTCAACGACAATTTTTTTTCTTGAGATAACTAAACGAGTACCAGAAGTAACGAGGCATTCGAACCTGGTTCGTTGATTTCACGGCGAAACTGGAAAGTACAGTACGATACCTGATTGTCGACAAATCAGCTTCGCTGGAGCTGTTAACAGCGTCCGTCCAAGATTCAACGAGTACAGAAATGTCCTCCGTTTTCCTCGACGATCATCGTCGCGATGCAGTCGCGTTCTCAACGAACGAACTCGTCTCGATCAAACGACCTTCTTTCGCCAAAGAGATTAAATCGCGTCTCAAAGCGGCTTTCCTGCTCGCGGCCCTCTTAATTAAGGCACACGCCTACCAATTAACTTAAAAATTAATTACCATTCGCGGTGAGTGTCCCAATTAAAACGGGACAATGAGACGAACGAGCCGGCGTGAAATCGATGATGTAGACGACGAGTGGAGCAGAATCAGAGAGCGACAGAGAGAACAAGACAGATAGAGAGAGCACGGAGCGAAGAAATAAAAACGCTCTCGCGCACAGCTCACGGCACGGTTAATGAGCAGATTTCGAATTTTCTCGCGGTCTGGCGATAAGGGGCGGCTCGCCGCTTTTAAAATTCAAAATAATCCTTGTAATTATCAAATCCCAGCGGCACTCTATAGAGCATCCTTGAAAGGATCCTGACTCCTCATTACCGGCAGCGTGGCCATCAAAAGGACCTCTTCCTTGCTTTCTCCGCTTTCTTTTTCACTCCTCCTCTTTTCTTCGATGAAGAAAAACCAACTCGTAAAAGGAGCACCGCGAAGATAAACGCGGACGACAAATTGTAACAAGCTCGTAGAAACATGGAGATACCGCAATGAATACCAGAATGTCGAACGTGTAAAAACGTGGCATTACTTTTAATACCCATTACAACATGCACGACAAATGTAATGCAATCATAAAACTTGCATCTACTGAAATACAGTACATCACACAATAATAGCTATCAACAAGAAAGGACTAATGTCCAAAAATATAATCCACTTTGGACCAAGGAAGCTTCCCTGCAGTAAAAGTGCTATAAAATAGAGAGGACTAAATTCGAGAGAAAATATTAATGATGATTATATCGGACACGGACTATCAACGAGATGAACTGCCATCTTAAACTAGACCCTATGACGAGAGAGCAGCAGGGAGATTTCCGATGCGAGCTGCCAGTAGAATAGGGCGACCAGCAAGCAGACTTAATTACCAAAGTTTACGAGCGACCGCGACGGTAGGCGAATTACCATGCTAATTTTTCTCGGCTGCCTTCTCGATCTCTCCGTCAGTCTTTACGGTTCCTGACGACTTTATACTACAACCCTCGAAACTTTTCGTCTCATATTTCATCGTCCTAACGAGATCTCCGGGCAGATTTCAAAACAGGCCTTCGGATTTCAGCTACAGCCACGCAGGCTACCGGATACGCTTTTTATCTGCCCCGTCGTGGTTATCGTTTTCTGCTCGGTTGGCAGATTCATTAATCGTTTCGCTTCGTCGTCGACCATATGCTAGCTAACCAGTCAAACCTTTCTGATCGTTAATTAATCAATCGATCGTAGGCACAAAACGCGAAAGTTACGAAATAAAAGCTGCCATTGTATTTTTCGGTCACGGAAATTTAACCCTTAACGGTTGCATGTCATTGTCGTATTGAGATAGTCATTTGTTACAGTCTTGGCAGACTGTGGGACTTCAATGAAAATTTTATAATATTTTTAAAATTACCCTATTGATACCATGCATTTATTCAAACCATTTTCATATACAACATATAGTGTACACATTATTTGCACTTACAATAATTATGTGTATATTGCATTATACAGCCACAACAAAATTAGAAAGGCTAGAGATAAGACGAAAATATCCATCTCTAGTTTTCTCAGTTAAATTGCTGCACTTAATCCTCTATTTCTATTAGCACTGCGTCTATATCGTCCAAATCAAATATATGTGTTTTTATACAGCAGGTACAACTTGCAATACGAACTAACATATCCATTACTAACAGTATCCATAAACAAGTTAAGATCCACAGCTGTCCACTAACCTTTCTGTACGAAATATTAGCAAAGTCATAGGTTCGGAAACAATACCGTTCAATGTAAATAACAAGAAGTAAGCAAAACAGCGCTTGACGAGTGCGCTCGCGACGAACGAAGCTTCATCCTCGCTTTTCAACCCCCGTCGACCCGTTCGCCATCATCTATTGTTTCTACCGTACACCCGCATATCCAGCGCGATATATCTTTTCGACCCCCTTATTGCTGGGGGTAGTTTGTCATGTTAATTTCGCGAGACTCGCGAGGGTGGTCGAGCAGGGCTTTTAACGCACTGCCACCGTCCCGCTCGTCGTTGCCTCTCGCCACGACTCCGTGTCTCGTCGCAGAGAGAGATGCAAATCTGCCCGACGCCGATGAAAGGGTTAACTCGACTGCCGGCCATTAATATGCTAATAGTTTTCGAGTCTCGCGATTCCGGCTTATGAGAGTGATTATCGCCGCGTAATGACCCAGAAACGCTTTTTCCGGAAGGGTAGCCTCTACTCGCCTCTACCGAACCCGCATCTTCTGCGGTTTTTCTACGAGACACTACGACCTTTCAAGCCGACCTTCTCGCATGGAAAATGGCTGACGTAGTTCTACCAGGGTCGTCAATTTTACCTGAATAGAAACAGCTATTAAGTCATTACTGCTCAATCATTCCACCACTTTAAAATTAATTGCAATAAAATATTACACTTTCATAATAACTGTGTTCTCAAGGATCGTAGAGATTACTATCGAAAACGAAAGGACTGCTCACAAATTGACCAAACCTAGCCAGCATATACCGATACTGGTTTGAAGATAAAATCTTCGTCTGGCGTTTATCGAGCGATCATACACGTTAGCTTCTAGTTGTCGACAGCTCTTGATCGGTTACAAGTCATATTATCTAAATTTCTGCTTCAATTTCTCGACGGGTGGTGCGGTAGGCTCGTTAACGACGAGCAAACGAGCTTCCGTCATGCTTGCTTAGTGGATGATATATGCCTCTGTCCTTCACCTACGCGTGCAAAACGCGCGTCAGTGCGATGCGGGCAGTGATAAAAATCCAGTGGGCCACGAGTACGCGATTACAGGGCGACACGTGCGTGATGCAGTGGATCGACCACGCATCCTAAAACTTCGTACACAACCATCGTTAAACCGTGTACTTCACACGCGACGTCTCGTATCGTGCTTGTAAAATTTGTCTCCCGTGCCAACGATCCGGCTAAAAGTATTAATCCGCTGTGGCTCGACCATCGATGCTGCGAAACTGTTTAACTTTTTTATCGTGGAACGCGCTTTACGGTGAATCGTAAAGGGACAGCCATTTTCGCGTAACTTTCGAATCGCGATTTCACCGTCACGCAAATTCGACGAAATCGATTGGAGCGATCGTGTCGAAAAGCGCCGTAAAAATTTAACTGGACTGGCTGGGAAAACTTTTTCCCTTGATAAAGTATGTAACTCACTGGTGAAGTCTGATCGTATACCGGAAAAGGTTCAACATTTGACCATTAATCCACATCTTGTGATATATAATAAAGTATCAATAATGTCTTACATTTTCGAATCCTTGTGTCTGTAAATTTTTAAACTTCCATATTCATCAAGGAAATGAATCTATGTTACATATTCAGTGCTGACCCGTGCATGAAATAAAATTTATCGATAACGACACTGATACAATACTAGTTTAATCATCGTAGAACCTCGTTAACCGATGGAATTCCATCGAGGGTTGCAATTTTAGGGACCGCTTGATCGATCACGTCAAAAATGTGATTCTCCTGCGTACAATGCGTTTCTCACAGCGCATCGATGGAAACCCCCGTTCGAAAGTGGCAATCTTGAAAACTCGTAAAAGCGAATCAAACTCCCGGTGCTTTAATCCGCCGGATGATTAAACGTTGCTTTATTGCCCCGGCAACGACGTTACGACGCTGCATGAAATTGCATCACGGCTGCACACGAACCGTTCGCTTAGTTACATTGGAAACGACACCGTGTAACTTTCCTCTCGACGAGTAGCGTCGAAAGGAGAGATTAAGCACGTGTCCCGTGCACGTTGAAAGGTAATACCTCGCCCCGAGCACCCTGTATTCCTCCAAGGAGTTACGAGGGTGTTACTTTGCAAGTTCTAGTGGGCTCCGAAAAGCTTACATAATTAAAGTGAAACTATTTACTACGCACATCGCGGTGCACATACCACCAGCTTAACATCCTTAAAATTCACGTTTGCTGGTACTGATCAACAGTGACAGGTATGGCAAATTTAATTATAGCTTACTAAATACCTAACCCTTAACCTACAATTTCCTAGACAGTCAGGCAAAAATAACTAATTATTACTACAACGTGGAGAAAGGAAAGTTAGGGACATCGCAAAATTCGATTGCGATGAAAATACAAAACTGGGTACATCACATATGAATAGAGTGCGAATGTGACATGATATTGTAGAGTAAGGGTTCTGATATTTCACGTAGAATCAATTACATCGCCAGTTACATGGCACTTTATATCCCTTCAACTTTCAACAAACAAACCCATACAAAGATTCACAACGTTCGCCAGCACTGGTAATAAAGATATCGAAGATAGTGTCATTATACCTCAAGCATCGCAACTTTCTACGCAAATTCTGTCCATAAACGACGTTGGATGTAACGATCGTCTTAAAAGCAACCAAACATCGGTAGCAAGAGGTGATCCCGGGAGATATGAATTTTCAAACAGATTCTGTGAATGCGAAGTCAGCGAACGAGGCCGCGCATAAGTTGACTATCTTCTCACGACACTCGGTGCGCTCAGCTTTACGCGCGGGTCATAAACACGAATTAATTTCAATCGTTCTATGCGAACAGCTACGCGTCTACGTGTGTAATTCGACGGTTCCGTCTGTGGTGGAGCGTACAGCTCGGTCCGAGGGGAGGCCAAACATAAAACAATAATGGCGAAACATAAACGACAGAGCACTTAACACTTGGCACTTAAACAACTGGCAAATTGCTCCCTTGTCAGTCCGGCCTTAACCCGAGAATTTAGGTGGACGGGTTCTGACGAACGACCCTAACTCTTGAAATCGAAATCGTTATCGAAGGAACGCATCAAACCTTGTTGTCAGACTGAATTCGATTAATTGCCTAAGAATCTGGGAAACGATTGACTTAGGGTCACTTCTGTGAAAGTTGGTTAAAATGTTTGGTAACCAAAGACTCTGGACCACGCTGGAATATGAACTTGTCAGGTGAATGTGTAGGTCCTAGAATGTGAAAAGATTAAAATATAACACCCTGTACGCGTATCTATCAGCATAACCGATGCAATAATCCTTATCCCCTTACTGCTGTATTCACACAATTTCGACCCATCACATCAATCCCGATACTAAAAAATTTACAATAAACGAACGATCGAGCATACAACGCAAAATAAAGCAGCACTTTAATCGATTGGGTGTTCCCCACCCTCGGTACACAGGATATCAAAACAACGTTCCAAATCCCCTGTACCGTGAAAACGGCTGACGCCGTTCCATTCTCAAAATGAAAGGGATCGAAGCGCGGTTATTTTAAATTCACGCCTGCACGTCGGAGCCAGCGAATAGGAAAATTCGTAGAATCCGGCGAGATCGGGGATCCGGTATCGCGACCGAAATCTGCCCGATAAATTTCTCCTTTCATAAGAAGTAATGAAAGTCAAATAGTGGTTTGGCACCCCGAGTGGTTTACAGCGTATTCGGGCACATTGTAGGGCAAACAGATAGACGAGGGAGGCGAGAGGGAGGGGGGCATATGGTGTCCTCGCTGTTAAATGCGGTATCGTGCGCGATGCCCTCGCGTTACCACCCTTATTATCGAGCAGACAAGCCGAATCCAAGCTGGGGTGGAACCTAGGCGTTTTAATTTTACAGTGTCCCCATAAAATATTCGCCATAACAATAAAAGTTAGACGGAGCTAAGCCGTGATTTGCGAGCGCGTGATATTGCCTGGCGTCCCCAAAATCTTTTCTCTCTCCTCTGGCCGAAGCGGATCAGTCGGTTTCCACGACGGAAGAGACGTTGAAAAATATAAAAAAAGGCGCGCAACCGGTAACGAGTGGCTGTCCAAGGGGAAATCGATGGGTCATTCGAGGGTCTCGAACGAGTATCGCGATGAAACTCGACGGAACCTGACAGAGAACAAACGGCGAACATCCGGAGGATTACAGAACACGCGCGCGAAACGACCGCGCCAACTGATCAAACAAACTGCAACCTGCCCATCGGGTTATTTATACGCTTGTATCGTCACGTGCCTGATTTTTCAAACAGCCAGCACACGAAAATTTCAGGTTGCGCACGATCATCCGATTCGATCACTGGCTATTTCCGTACGGAGTTGTTCCGCCTTTCGAGCATGGCCACATTATTTTACATACCATATTTATTGCAAAATATAACGAAAGACCGATAGTTAGCGTGGGTCAAATACGGTGTTCAATATCTCCCTAACAAATTGCCCAACAAAAAGAAGAGAACGCTTCCCATTAATTTGAAAATATTGATCCCCATAAACGTGGAGCGTAAGGTCTCAAATGATAGTAGTAAAAATTTAATTTGTATCCAAGGAAAGAAGAGATTCTCCACCGTTCGACCACTCGATCTCCACGAAACGCAGTAACCAAAGATGTCTCGACAAAAGGAGCTCGTAGAAGGAAGAGTAACGGGAAGACCGTAAAATCTACGGCCGTATGTACACAGGCATTATCGACAATGGAAGCGTAGGAACACGGTTGGACGTATCCACGGCCACGTACAGCAACCGGTGATTACGCGATAGACACTGAACGAACGGCAAAACCGTTCGACGAGCTTGCTAGCTAGGTAAGGTAACGTTGAAACGAGCCGAGCTAGCGACGAATAAAACCGTTTTCCGGACGAGCATTGCGCGAAACCTCCGTCACAAGCTCGAACGAGGAAATAAAACGAGCCGTAGCCGACGCGATAGTACTACAGGTATACGCGTGCTTCTATACCGCCCCGATAAATGTACGAGATAACGGTACGGAGGTATATCATTATCTCGTACGCCGCCCGGTAAAACCGTCCACCTCGGGCTTCGCCGACGAATGTGCCATTCGTAACGTAACCCCCCGAGGACGGCCAGAAGCCGGCCAGTGAATTTTTAATTTTTATCGTCCCGGAACGAGCAACCGGCAAATCCGTCCGGCCAAAGATCCGAAGTCGCGATTACGGTTAATGCCCGACGGTCACGACGAGAGCGCTTCTGGGGACATGCGACTGTTATACCTCGACGCGATTTTTCGACGCTCGCCACGGGACGATATCGATGCGAGACATCCCGCCGGGTTCTCACGAACGTAAACAAGAGTGCACTGTAACGGGAAATTGACGAGAAGGAGAACGAGGCGACTTGGTTTATAATTAAGCTTTTGGCTCGAATGAGTTTCGATGAAAACGCACCCGGCGTATGATACTGAATCATTTAAATACGGCCTCATCGAGCCAACAAATAAAATCAAACGCTACGTCGACAACATCTCGACCCTGATTGGATTCCTTTATTACTTCCGCAGTTAATTAAATAAAAAATACGACTCAAGGCTGACACTTAACAGGGCGGCACCTGGACGTCGACACTGACATACTCATTATTCTGCATTGATGCTGTTACTTGAAAATATATATAATTAAAAGATTGTATTAAAGCTGATTCGATATCATTCAGGAGTTAAACTGTTAAATGCGACAGGCTTAATTAGTGCCCGTAACAGTGCCGAGTTCCTGTATAAACAGGATAAGTCCTGTTACGATCCAACTTCTTGCGACCTGGACGATGCTTCCCCGACGTTAATTAATTTCCGTCCGTTGTGTTCGCGAGAGAGAAATGTCTCAAGGGGGGAGTGGCTCGACTTCCGATCGGAGATGAGAAGCAGAGGAACGGTGACTCGAACGATACCGTAACGAGCGTGCACGCCATTCGGCCGTTAAATTCGTCGACGATTAATACAAAGAAGACGCGGCATCACGTCGGTGTCGAGAAACTAACGCACGAGGGTTGCAGGCGTTCGATCGTTCGACGATCGTGGTACATGTGTACGCGTTTCCTTGGCGTGCCTTAATGAAATACCTCGCGCCACCTAATGCACGGCCTAAAGAATATCTAATTATCTAACACGTGACCCGACACGTGTGGGAAGCTCCCGGCCGCTATTTTCTGATTCATTTATCGACGGCGTTGCGGAGAGAATGGCAAGAAAATAGAGAAGCAGAGAGTCGGTTGTTCGACCCCTCGGTGAGATATTTTGTAAAGTTTACTCGGACCTCGCGCTGTGAAACACACGCTGCTATTAAGGCTGCTTTTTTCACGCGATACCGCGCCGCGTGTCTACCTGCGTGTCTCGGCGTGCATGCGCGTGCCGCACAGTTGCGTTACGTGCAACCACTTAGTCAGTGTCGATCGTAATAGTAATATCGAGTTTCATCGTCGATCTAGGAACAGAGAGAAGAAAAATGACGATACCGACGAGAGTCGTAATTGGCCCCGCTTCAATCGTCTCTTACGCGAGAGGTACATATTCACCTCTTGTTTCATTTTCTGCGTTCTGTCGAGTACACGAGCGCAACTCCACCGCGTGTACACGTCCATAAGAAGCTATTACAGGTTTTCATAGAATTTCGAATCATAATGGTGCATAATGCGCGTTCGGTACTTTCCATGGCGAGAGAGCGGCCGGCACAGCACGAAACCGCGCGCGTCTCCTCTCTTGTACACATGTACCTACGTAAGTATATATTCTTCGCGAGCAATACGATATTTATTCGCGTAACGAGGATACTTCTAAGGCTCGATGACATTTTCAAGCGATACACAATTGGCCGTAAGTACGCGGTACAGAGAGAGAGTATACGTACATACGGTGCGCGCTCTCGTGCCTGGAGCTTTGTTCAAGCTTTGAAAATAAAAAAATATTTTTTCTCATTGCCGTTGGAGCGTACTCGAGAACGTCGCTCGAGGGTGTTGCGCGAAATTTTCGAGTGTTTCCCATGCCTGTCAAATCGCCGTCTCTCGTCCCATCTACCCGCAATCGTCAGGTAGTGCGTACACGAGCCAACAACTATACGCCTACTCGCTGCGACACCCATTACCACCCCAATGACTCCGCGGCGTGCTTTAATATTTACTATTGCATCCCTGGAGCACCCTCGAAACCGTGTATCGTGCCACGGTCGAACGCCATCAACCCGTCAATATGCTTCGATCCTCTGCCGAAGGGTGCCAAGAGGGTAGGCGCATCTCGCTACGTGGAAGCGATGCGAGAGAAAAAGGGACTACGAGACAGAGAGAAACGGGGCAATGGGAACAGGGTCCGTACGTGGGGGGAAAAAGGGTGGTGAATCAGGAGGGGGCGGGGGTTGCAGTGCTAACAAGTAAGCGGCAGGAAAACTGGCCCTACTCGCCACGAATTGAAAGCGGAGTTAATTGATCGGAAGTCTTGAGGCCGCACGTGCCGTTTTTGCATTGTGTTAGGCTCGTTTCACTGAACCGTACAGAATCGACTGGATGTTATTCGAGAATAAATAGTCACGTATAGAGCGATATTTTTCTTGTCTGGCTGCACCTCGAAGAGGACCACCCTTCCGACCATTTCATCCTCTGAATCATATTCGAGATCGCCAGGACCATCCAGGTTCCTGCGTTTCTCTCCGATGGTCGTCGTGTAAAAATCGAGGCAATTACCGTTTGATCGCGTTCTTCGAGCAACTCCCTCGATTTCCGCTACAGGATATTAGTTAGCAGGCAATTGCGCAGAGGGTGGTAAACTGTTAGTTGAAATGGAACCCGTAAGATCGTTTGTAGGGTCGAATTAAATTTTATAAATCCCGAAATACGAGTATGTGAATAATCCTAGTCACCTTCGTAGCCACCAAAATTGTTGGCACAAGGAATATATAAAAAAAAAAGAGATACCGGGATAAACCGGCGTTAATGCGATTGCGAGAGGGAGGCTCGACTGCCTACCATATATAATCGAGTTTCCATCTAGCCAGCAGAGACGCAGGAGGACGGGAAAGCAGCGAACCACCCCCGTTTTGTAATTGCTGGTATTTATAAGCAATACCCGTCGAGTATAGGGCCGTGGGGCTTTCCTAAACGTAATATGGTAATACGGGCAATGGCCCATATTGACATGAACGATGCCCGCCATTAGCGGGCCCGGCTCTGGATGACTGTTTTTAATTTCCTCGCCAAGTGAATTTCTGCTCGATGGCTAGGGTGGATATTGCTGCGTATCACTCATAATCACTTTTCTCCGGGAATACGTCGGTATTCCTCATTTTTCTACGCTGTCCAGCTCTCTCCGCCAATTTTTCGTTTACCTCCGTACCCTTTTTGTAAACGAATTCCTGTATTTCGTGTAGATTCAACCCGTCGTGATTCAACTTGATGCAATCTGATTCATCGTAACTCTATTCAATTCGATTCTGCTGGACCCAATTTATTTCAATACGATTCACTTCGTAATGTAACCAGTAATTACTGTACTGTTCGCACTGCTTAACTGCTGCCCGTGAGTACGTCCGTCTATAATGTCCCCGTGGGCACAATTACGCATCACTTTCATAAATCAACATTTGATGCATGTTGCGCAACATACGGCTTATGACACCCTCAACGACCCCGAATTCACCAAAATTTATTCCGCCGCGCAGATAAGTATCAAGTTCTTCGTAGGTGCATGACGCACGGAAAAGTCATCGCAGGGCTAATTCTATTTGACAAAACGAATGGACGTAGTTGCTCATAACTGGAGCACACCTGCGAGGCCCTGGTACGCAATGGTACCTCGGTGCATGTGTGTCAAGTGGCCATTAAGTAAGGCCGAAAAAGCACGGCATCTACGATTTCGATCTCTGACGGCTGAAATTAAATCATCGTTACGAGCAGCTTGCACCTACGTTAGATCCACATCGGTGTGGGACTCGCGCAGGTGTCGCGTCTCGTTTGCAGTTATGCCACTGTCCGCGTAGTTGGTGTGTCGTAGCTGTAGTCGCCCCTCTATCTGATCAACGATTTGTCGTGGTACCTTTTACCCGGCCGTGTAGCCATCGCCATCGTGCCGCGATATCCTTCCGCGCACCACAAAGAAGCCACGTGGGATCGATTAATTAAGCCGTTACACGAGCAAAGCAACGCCGCAGAGCCTATTACGCGGACGACCGTACTTCCTAGTCGATCGTCCATTCGTTTTTCGTCCAGTCCCGTTTCCGACGCGACGATCATTTGAACGGAGTGAAAAACGTGAAAGTTTAATCTTGCCGGGGATCTCGAATGGACCGGGAACTCCGGCAATGGTCGGATGAAAGCATGGATACTTTCCGGTTCTGCAAATCACGCCTCATCCTTTAAGTCCGAGACCAAGCGGTTTGGTCGGCTGGGTCGGGGGTCGAGAATCGTTAAAGCCCCAGCGAATTCTTTCCGTGAACGCCAAGAAAAGTCGAATAAGCGGGAGAATAAAGAGCGGGCGAACATCTTACTTAAAGAGATCCTCAGAACAGCACGGGTAGAGGCGTCCGACGAGCGCCAAAAGTCGGAACTCGAGAGCAACCGGGAGAACAATAAAACGGGGAAAAAGTGGATCGGGAATGAGGGCGGAAAGAGAGAGACAGAAAACGCACGGGGTTGGAAGGAACCAAATTTCGTGCATACTCGACGTGTGTGTTACAAGTGAGACTTATATGTTACTGTAGATAAAACTGATAAAATTTTGAAATTTGTAGAATCAGGAATTTAGACAACACGAAATTTGACAATTTGAAATTAGTAGACTTGAAAGTTTGCAGATTTAAAAACTTGTATGTACTCTTTGTGATGGGATGTAACAATCCGTACCTACACCAAATCGCCCACACAAATTACTCATCAAAAAAGGGGAGAAAAGAGAACGAGCTTCCGTAGCTGGAGAATTACCGAACAGATAATACGTCGTGGCAATATACTTGTTTCAGGGAACGTCGCGGAGTCCATACGTTTTAATGCGCTCGTTAATAGATCCGTCCTTCCCTCCCATGTTCCTCCCCTTTTAATCTGGGGAATACCTCCCGTAAGGATTACGGGAGATATATGCTGATGGAAAGTTGTACGGTTTATAGTAGTTATTCTCCTCTGATGAACACCATTCATATCGACGCGTCAGACAGAGGCTGACTGTGTCTGGTTATTAGAGGGATGTAATTAATATTGTCTTTCTCGCTGCTTCTCTCGAGTCGCCACCCTCTCGTTAACCGACGAGGTCCCGACTTAACCCTCTGTCGAGAATTTTTCGCTGACAACTTAACGATTTAATGCGACGTTAATCGAGTTAGCCGGTAGGATCCCGAAATGGCTAATCTCGCGGTTAAACGAATCATCTCTTGATTGGTAAGCGCCGTCGATCCGTATCGACGCATGGAAAGCAACCCTTTCTTTTTCCCGGGAACTCTTCTCGCGGTCGTTACAATTTTTGCTTGACTTTCGACGTGCACTTTCGCAAGGAACCATTACGCGAGAAGAGCCATACGGTTGGCCGTACGCCCAGCTATAGGTCGTAAAGCGTAAAAGGCTGCTTTAAAGGCTGACTCTTAATGACGTCCACGTGCATAATGCTTACGTGGAAACGAAAGTCCTCCCTGATTATTGGGAGGCTAATGCGTGCCGGCGATCATGTCAAAATACCAACCACTGCAGGCTACTAAGTGCTGCGATACTTTTGCTAATGGTATACCTCCCGTTTATTTTACGATATTACATGTTTTCCGTTCGACCTGGCCGTTAATTAGTACAGACTGGAATCGTAAATGGATAACCGATATAGTTGGACGGGTGAGATCGTGTTTGCTGATCGAACCCACTGTTTCTGATACAGCATACATGATAGAATCACGTATTTAATAAAATCTGGAATTTCAATTATCTGATAAAGATGAGCATTCTTTTTAATATAAGGTATACAGATTTTTTGTCGAGTTCTTAACACGTATACACAACGCAACTAATAGAAATATAGTGGTCGTAAATGTCAATGATCTGTAAACAGAGCATAGGTACCGATCAGATATATGTTAAATACATGGAATGTTTAGAGGAACGAAACACGAGTTCTCATTTCCATTCAACAAAATTTACGACTACGCTGTATCTGTGCAACTACTGTACCATCAACGTAAAACACTACCAAATGTAAATTGTTTGAAAATTGCATGTTATCGACTCTACATGAGCTGTTCAGCTAAATCACGCGTGTCAGCTGTTGACTTTTTTCGGTAATTTGTTTTCCGTCCCATTAATATTTTTCACAATGACGCAATATATTACGCAAATAACAATATTAATGGGAAAAAATGTAGAAGTCGAATGTCTGGCTCGCATTCGTTGGTTCGCTAACTATTTTTAGTCAGGCAGATGGGTGTAGCAGTGTCTTATCGTATGTCTTTTTGAGCCGACACGTCTTCTAATCTCTGGCTCGACAGAGAAGGATTTTACACACTGTGTAGCATTGAAGCAGCCACCACGTAGGATTTCCACGTCCCGCGGTGTTATTTATTTTCCAGCGAGCGAGCTTTAACTCTTCCCTTCGTTTACGCACATAAATACTCGTTTAAGCCTCCCTCGTGGTGTATCTCGGTCGGCCGATCCATCTCTCGTCACTCATCTGGGATCATCAATCGTCTCTCGATCGTTCGGGAGTTTCTGGCGGTCCACTCGAAAATACTTTCTACCAGGCATCCAACTGATCTAAAAATAAGAGTCGTTCGTTTCGGGGAGACACCTTGCGTTGTCAAGTGTTTCTCTTGCATTCGTTATTTTCTCCACGTATATCTAACATACTCTGCAACTACACGTAACTGCTGAATGTTGAAACAGAAACATGTTGCAAGTTAATCAGATTGCACTACATGGAACTGAAACCTTCGGTACACCTAACAGAGTAGTTACCTTTTTATTGAGTCGTACCAAAGCAAAACACTAGCAAAGTTCAAGCAACGATAGTTTACGGAAATTCGCGATGCCGGAGAAACATTGCGTCAAACGTTGTTGAATCGCTGCTGAACGAACGACGGCTCAAAGGGTTCGCAGTGGCTAGGAGTTAAACAGTGTAATACAGATTAAACAGACGGTGGATCGAGTAAATTTAGCCGAAACGGCGTAAAATGGTATTTTGTAACCGCACGGTATCGCGGCGCGTTCCGCGACTCGGAGATTAATGCATCCTGGGCTTTACATTTCATTGGCTCTCGTAGCTTCGACTCCCGTTCGCGTTTATACGCGCATAAATGGAGGCGTTAAACCGACTGCCTGACAACCCTGATAATTGCCTGGCGCGTAAAACCCGTTACGAGCCTTGTTTGTCAGTTTCGCCAACGTATATTACCGGCCCCGTGCCCTTCTGCCCGTTCTCCTTTCGCGGTTCCCTCGCGTTCAACTCCGTTCGTCAAACGAACACCGAGGAAACTTCAACAGTTTACGGGAACTTCGTGTTTCACGCCACCTGACGACTCGCGGCCGTAAAAGAACGAAAAAAAGGAGGCGACAACTTTTCAGGAAGACTCGCTGCCATCGCACGATTATCGTACGCGCCGAGAAACTTCTTGTTATCGTTACTGGACAAACTCGTCGACCTCGTGTTTCAAGCTTCCGCCTCGAATGACCATAAATTCTGATTAATTGACCGCGATTTGAAAACTCACGTCGACACTTGCAAATTTAATACACACAAGGGAGCTAGTTTTCCGAGAACAACGACGATCTAGAATGGAAAAAAGTTTTATTTGCGGCAAGATTCGTCTACGATAAGAACATGCAATAAACATGAACCGAGTCGAGGAAGAATTCCTGATCGAATCGCTTTAGTCTACAAAGATGGCATATTGATTAGGATCAGCTACATTTGCAGTTCGATTATCCTGTCCGTCATAATGACCAATTACATCCTACTGCTTCCTCGATCTGTCTCCATCCTGTGTACGATGAACACAATATCGACAGCAAATCGCACACAATCGTATTACACCGACAAATAATTGCCGGTGGATTATCGAGTGATGAAATAGATAATACTGTTGTGCCGAGAAGTTAAATTAGGAGGCACCATATTTGACAACTCCGAGTTATATTTCAGAACAATTTAATAAACAGGACAATCAGAAGTTTATACACGTCTATACTTTTCGAGCTATCGCGTTATTCTGATACAAACATTGCGGTTACCCCAGAAGTCTGACAACTCGAACACGTCCGCTTGAAATCCTCCGTGGACAGCTTCAAACCATGGTCGAGACTTCACGTTACAACATTGCGAGTCCTACTTGCAACAATACCTTTCAATGTTCTCACAAGTTATACTTTATGGAATAGTAAGAACTAAAGATACAATGTAGACTTGCATAAGTCTAATCGCGAATTTGAATAAAAATGAAAATGAAAAAATGCTGAAGTTAATACTTCAAATCACAGAACGCAAGGTGCCATAACAAGATTCCAAGCTATCTCCAGAAACAAAAGCCCGTAATCGTTTCCCTCGGTGGTCGCCGAGGGGATATAAAAGCATTAACGTACCGTATCGTCTGAAATACAACGGCACTTAAAGTGCCCGAAGATACGAATCTGAATTCATCCCCTTCTTTCCACGATATTCCGCGCAAGGGTTAAAGAAGTGCCAGGACATTAAGCGAAAGCGAGCGCGAGGGGTTAGTTCCTGGTTAACCGCATCGGTCCCCGTTTCTCTCCTCGAAATAGCACAACCATCCACAGCCTACCCACCCTTCCCAGTGATTAAAAACAATTACCGTTTCGTCGGCACGGCATCATTCTACCCTCCCTCGCCCCGTAATGAGCATCCTGTTCCCGGAGAAAATAAAAAAAAAAGGAGTGAACGGTCGAGCATCTGAGCCCCTGCGGGTTATAGGTGGTCGAATATTCCCGAGTCTCTGGCTGTCATTTCCGCAGTACATTTCTATGAAAACATTTCTACGGGTCGACTGGCATAGGTAGAGGGTTAGAAATCCACTGCAGATCCTACACCGTATATCCTGGCCGTAGTTACTCAGGGGCGGCGAAGCTTGTACAACAAGGGGTAAAGCCCCGACTAACGCAACTTACCCGTCAGAGGGATGATTCTCGTGGTAAATCACGAACCAACTTATTCCCCGTGTTTGCACCATTTGCCTGAGTTACGTTCAATTCGCGGAAAAGCAGATTTTACAGCTACCATTGAACTACCTTGAACTCCTCGAGGTCTTCGAAAGTATCTCGACCCTAATTAGCCATTGCATTGACCTCCACGGATACTGATTCCACGATTCCTAATGATCCGACCAGTTTCCACGAAATCTATTGTTGGCCACTTCGAACACGGCCGTTCGACGAAATCGCGTGTACGGATTGTTCTGGCAGGTGTGCATTTGCTCTGAAGCGAAATGCACTGTTAACGTGCCAGACTTCTCAAGTTCTCGAACTACATCTCCAAAGTCCCGTATTCGCAAATCTTCAAACAACCAAATTTGCAAATTCTCAAATTTTTAGATCAACTTCTCGAATGCCTACATTTCACAATTTCTTAATCGCTAAAGTCCAAAGTTTTTCAATCTATAACATCTGAATCCCCAAATATTTCATAAATTCCAGAGTTCTATATCTTCAAATTCCTAAATAGTCGTACCAACTGCCATGAAGTATTCTCGCAGGAGGTACAGCTGCTTCGAGGCCCATTAACTTTGGTTCATCGAGGTGAGACGCGTTGACGCACGATGATCGACGCCGACGTAAACGGTGCACCGTGTCGACGCTTCGTTTGCCGATCCTTTTAAGTAATATACGACGAATTTTATTACGATACCTCTGCCGTGAACCGTGGTCGATCCATTCGAGCGTAACGAAACAATTTTTACGAGCGACCTGCCCTTTCAAACGGCACCAAATATTTCCCGCGCGTTATTCTGACGAGTTTTATTCAATTTTGCGAGTGGACGCGCGTCACGCTACAGAGGCAGACGGGCAAACGAAGCGAAGAGAGACGGATCGACTTCGCAACGCAACATCGTTAGAGAACGATACAACGCGTTCAACGATCACTCTGCTATATTAAAATCACTCACGGATGCATGGAATTTTTGTTGTGCATCTACGTTGTTTACACGGGACAAAATGGATGGTTCGCCATTAAAGCCCGATGCAAGCAAAACGCGGTTCCCTTCGTTACGTTACGTTTACATGAGTCTGTATCACGATAAACGCGTTACAACTGGCCTCTCCATCACAAAGCAGCAAACTGTTAGTTAAAGCCAGACCACCGAAAATTGCAATAATGTTGAAGCGGTTATGTAGCCGACAGCCTTTCAATTTGTGCAACCCACGAAGTACAAAGGGAATGAAGTATAAAATGAAGTCTCGTAAAAGCGCGCGTAAAACCGTGCAAGGATGATGCTTCTGCTGCTTTGTTCCCCAACTTCGCAACAATGGAATTTAATTCATTTTTCCGTCACATCCCAGCTGCCTTTCCCGTTTAACGAGAAACATCTCTGGGTAAAGAAGAATCGAGACCGCCGAGGGAGATCTTCCTTTCAATCTCCATCGAACCGTCCCCCCGCGGTTTAATCAATCGCACTTGCTGCAATTAAATTTCTTTAACGAGTCAGAGAATCGTGGAAATGAACGAATTCGACGAACTGATTGGCCTTCGTGTAGATTAAAATCAGTTTACACCGGTAGCTGACAACTGCGCATGCGATATACCTTTGAGGGCACCGTACTGGGTAGTCAATTTGAACATGCGAAAAATTTGAATATTCTGAGTTAGAATATTTGAAGTCATGTATTAGGAAATCTCTGAAGCCCCAAACTTGAATTTACAAATAAACTTAAACTTCGAAATTTAAGTCCAAAGTTCCTAAATCGCCAAATACTGAAATTTCCAAATGTCCACATGTTCTCGTGTGCTATAAATTCGTAACTATCTAAAAATCCCCAAAGTCTCCCCAAATTTCAAAAAGCTCGAAATCTCGAAATTATCTACTACCCTTCGACGATCACTCGATCATCCCATCACTAATTTACAGCACACCGTACCAGCGATGTTTTCTACCCCTCCAGGCAACGTTCACCCCTTTTACCTCTTTTTCGCGGTGTTTCCCGTGCCAGGTCGAATTTCCGGGCGCCGGCAGCCCCGTAATATCGTAAGTAATTAAACAATTTGCCTACAGATGGAGTTTTTAGCCGAAGCATTTCGCGCTTACTGCCGCACGCTCGCGCCGGGTCCGCTCGACTCCTCTCTCATCACTATGCATAACCGCATTGCTGCTATATTAAAGCGTCCGAGAGCAACGCGTCGGCTAAAATGCTCGCGTGATTAAAAATGCTGTCGCGGAAATTCCGACATCCACAGAATGTCAGACACGACACGACTACTACCCGCGGGGGGTGTATACCGGTCTTCTGCAACGTTCCCGCACGTCGACAACCTGTCGCGCTCTTACGCGTGCCCGACCGTCTCTCTACGCTCCAGTAATTAATCGTGAAAAGTGACACGCGTACCGTGAACAGAGAACGGGAAACGCGAGCATTTTTCTTCGGCCTCTCCGCCGGGCTGCATTTCGAAATTGTCGTTTGCCCCCCGGCCGTGAACTGCTGCTTTTTCGAACGACGGTTTCTGTCATTTCTCAGACGTTCTCTGTATTTTCCACGAGCCTCGCCGCTTTGATACTTTGACGATCATACATTTCAAAAGACCGTAAGACTGGCGATACAATCAAGATAGCATCGAAGATAGTGGCAGCTTGCTGCATATGGACGATTTCGACATGTAGAAAGTTAGACAAGATCTGATGCCATAAAAGTATCGTGAAATGGCACTTCTCGTGGCAACTTGAAGCGTGAAGATTGATGAAATTAATTGCTCGTAATCTTCATCGAGGTTGCTCATCTAAGCTGGATGCTAATTTCGCTAAAAAATAGATTTCGAAATAAATTAAACTTAGATGACATACATGATGTTCACTATATATAAAGTTTAAAGTCTGATAAAAGTGACCATATAAAAATGACAACATTCTTAATACAAGAAGATTGTCTAGTGGTAGTGCATAGAAATAATCTCAAGAGACACAATGTTAGAACAGGCAAAGCTACCCTTATTAGAAACGCTAAAAAGACGACCACAGTAGGGTCGACAATTTTTTCCCTTCTATCTAACTTGTCGCGAAGCAGTTAACACCGAACCAGTGTTACCAGGGCTCGCAACGTATCGCCATTAAGGGTACGCCTTTTCCTGCGCTATCTGAATCTTTATGGGGTAGCTTTAACTACGGAGGTAAATAGTGAACGATCCTCGGCTAGTAACGACGATACCCGTCGCCATGTCACTTACCACCCCTTTCCCTACGTCCGGTCTTTCCGTAGGGGTGAAATGATTCGCGTGCGAATCGCTAACACATCAGAAAAGCAAGAAGTAACGAGCATGAACTCGGAGGATGTTTTTAATCCTCCAGTCGCCTTTCACGTTTTTTCCATGATGTTTATGCACCCGTCCGTGCACCTCGTGAACCCGCGGAAAGGTGAAATGTTGGGACTCCGTGCTCGGATCTTTACGACACTATTACGATGGAAAAGTAGCTAAAACAAGATATGGTCGTTGGGATGTACGACCTCGTTAATGGACTTTTAATTCCGTCCTTTTCGTTCGGACTTTATTCGTCGACGATCGCTGCACGTCTCGACGGGGAAAAATTCCTCGTCATTCGTGCATTCGCGTTACGTATCCGGGCGACGTTTAACGCGCAGTTAAGAAACAAAGAAAGTAATTGAACGAGCTGAAGTAACGCGCAGTTGCACGCCTGATTCAGCAACGACGCTGAAAAGAAAGGTGGACTCTATCGATGCGATAAAGACGTCGTTGAACAGTACGTGTGCGGTCACGAACATGATAAAAACCGAGGAAACCTGTGGACTGGAATCGTAGTCCTTACAACCCCGTAGCGAGGACGTATCGATTACCTATAACTGTCCATTAACATTGAGCAAGCACGTGGAAGACGTTAGCTTGTCACTCATCGAATGCCATATTCATGAAACGTTCATCAATTACAAGTTCTGTAATACAAAGTTCATTTGAACTTTTTTTTTAGCTTATTACTAAATCGCTATTTCAATATAACAAGTATTGCCGAGACTAAGCATTGAACACAAGTGAAATCGTGACTTTTGATGTTCAAATCCATTTCATATGCTACAACCTAATATTCCGCTATCGGTATCACCAATTTCGCGTTCAAAGATTCAGACATGACAATCGCGAGTCTGTGTCGGCGCACCGGAAAATTAGAATTTCGTTCGAGTCGAAAATTCGAGATTGAATATTCCACGACAAGGAGCATCTCCGTAATCCGTATAATTGCAAATTTCCCTTAATCTCGGCGAAATAGAATATGACTGAGACTCACCAATCGCGTCCTGCCGTTCAATAAAGCTTGGCAGAGATCAAAGGAACGGCTCGTCAATGGAGTCGTTTCTCAAAGAAACGAGAAGCTGGACCGCCTTAGAAATATTATATACCTGCGAAAACGTCAGACGTCGCAGTCGCGTATTCCCTAGGGAGGGATGTCTCAAACGACCGAATATTCGACGGCGCTTTTGACGAGCAATTCTTAATTGTGATAACGAGAAATTGTGTTTCGCCATCCATTGACGCCCATTCTTTTGTAGAATGACAATGGCAAAGAAACTTTACCTATAAAGCGGCCCAGCTTTGAAGATTATTCATGAAATGTGTCATTGTTTCTTTGGATTCAATGGAAAGGTGAAAAATTTAGAGATTGAAAAATTATTGAGTTTAGAAATAAATCTTCTGTGATGTATAGAATTACTACATATGGGAGAAATTGTAACATATGGAATTACTATGGGTTATGTAGCCACGTATTGCCACAAGTGGAACTACGACACGTGTCGTTACATGTGGAATTTCTACACATGAAATTGCTGCACGTAAATTTGCTAGACGTAGAGTTGCTAGGAGTAGAACGTGTAGTACCATGAACTGCATTGCTATGCATTTGATTACCAGGTACTAGATCCCCACGTAGCCAAATGAATTAAAAAGAGTTTACTTCCAAACACAATATCAACATTTCATGGGGATTACCCGAGTCAGATTGAAATTTTGGGAGCACGATCGAACGCAGACGATATACAGAACGCACGAACCAGATCACAGAGAATACTTTATATGGTCGTTTGCCAGCAATACGAATCCGCGTACGATATTCTCTCTGAATATGGTAGCGACGGCGATCGTGCCTGCGGCTACGTTGCTATTCGATCTTTTCAACGTACGACATTTCTCCTTCGCAAACAGACGTTTAATTTCCCATGCAAATATTACGTATACGATGTCCTCGCTCCGGTACACTTTTCGTGACTTTGTCCACCGCCGAACGCATTAATATTCCGTTTCTTTGTTAATAATACACGGCCGGCTTTGCGTTCCGGATTAAATACTCGTTAACGGGAGCCAAAGAAAAGAACACCGTTCGAACTATCAACGATCGGACACGGTTGCCCGATAATCCGAGGTAAAAAGGGGATTGAACACGTCGCTGTTCATAAATCTTTCTGTGAATACCTTCAATTATATCCAACATTGGTGTCTTTTTCCGTTGTATGAAAAAGCATGTAAATCTCTATAATTTTATTACCGCTTCAAAGATTATTAAATACCTTGTGACATCGTATCCTCGTAAACTCCTGCTGAAAGATTTCTGTATATCGAAATATTTCTTCTGCTTTCTGAGAACCACTCCGGGTACCTAAGTTTATATACCTCGTTTCTACCATAAAATAACATAGCGCCCCGTCATTAACCCCGCACACCGTATGTAACAAATCAATCAAAAATAACTAATCACTTAAGAGTCTATTGATTCATCCTATGTTAAAATATGTGCGAAATGTAGCTTGTTAAATCTGTAAAACGTAGAAGAGTTATGAATGCATTAACATAGAGTCGATTCAAAAACGCAGCTGCTCGTGACTGTGTTACAGCAAGAGTAACAACCTTGTCACGTCTCGATTTTCACATATCCATTATGAAAACGTTACACGATACCACTCGAACGGTCGAAGCGAGAAACGATTTATCACAACACCGGTTCACGCGATATCTCGCATCTGACTTGCAAAAGTACGCGTACGATGCCTGACATTTTTTCCGAAAATGCAAATCATCCGGTGGCAACGCGAAAAAGAGAGACAGCGGCGGAATAAATTGGAAAGGATGAATGGGGACGCACGAAGATGACATTCAAATTCGGCCGCGGAGAAAATGACAGAAATATACATATGTCGAGTACCCTTGGCGCACTGCGCGTAATTGGCTGGTATTCAGATATCAAGAAATTGAGTTTCGCCTTCATCCCGCGACGAATCGAGGGACATTTGTTCTGAATTAACGGGTCCCCTCGGTTTGCCGAAACATTCGCCGCCATTATATCCCCTACCATCTTCCTACTCGTATGGGAGTATTTTACATGTTTTCTTATGCATATCAACAAATTCAAGAACTGTAAACAGTTTCATTCGCATCCTACAACGAATTATTCTCTGATTAGGTGAATAACAGATAACGGTCATTTAAGAAATAAAGATACTAAATGTTCAAAATTAGTATTTACCATACATTGTGAACGCAAACTGTAACAGAAGTGATGTGCAAACACCGGTGACAATGGAAAGTGTTGAAAGACATGTACACTAACAACTACATGGCTTAGGTTCTGTAACAAAACCACCATTGCTCCCCTAATACCAATGTCCGAGTATTTGACGAGCATAAAATCCAAGCCAGGGGTAGTTAGCAATGAAACCGCCCTTTCAGACGTGTCTTATCGCGGTGACGAGCGAAAGATCCGAAATGACCGGTTCAAAATACGTGTGTACACGGAATCGAGAGCGAAAGTGACGAGGGACACGTTAGCGTTTAACACGCTCGTCACCGCTGTATCGAGAGCGCAGCTGACCAGTGGTCAGTTCCCATAGATCGGGAAGATTCAATGGTGGATCAACAATGCGACCGGGTCGACCGCTGTTTGCCAATGATGAGCTGAACAAGGGCAATCGGCTACGATAAGCCACTCCCGAAACAATCCTAAGTACCGTGAGACGAGTCCTGTCAGCGTGTCTTAGAGCAACCGCAACTGACCACGGTTAATTGATGCTCGTCAATTTGCGAGGTCCGTCATCAAAGGGTTCCCCTGTCCGGCTGGTACACATGGGGGTACAAAACGTGGAAACGAACCGGCGAACGTCCGACACGTGGACTCTGTCAATCTTCATTTTCTCGAAATAGAAAACGTGCTTGTGGAAAAAAGGGAGAATGGGAGAATCGATTCGTTCCCAGGTGAACTAACGCCTGCTAGGGATCAACTTCTGGGAATCTGATGGTCTAATACACGTTTCATCTTTAGATGTGTTATTATTTTATGAAATCCGCTTGTGTACCTTGATTCAGCACAAATTCTATGTGTTTCAAGCTGATTTTCGAACAAAGTTACCATAAGAGTTGCTCTGATTTGTAGTATTCGAATGTTCATCGTTTCGACCGTAATCAGTTTTGAAGTACTCCTTTCATACGTTCCGAAAATACCTTTGACGAAGACTGTTGGCTACAAATGGACAAGCGTTGACAACCGAAACCCGAGATGAAAGAACGAAGCATCCCGTGACACAGGATCATTATAAGAAAGGAAGTCTCCGAGTTTTCAGGATCTTTTCTTCCATGAGTGACAGACGGCCTCTAAATTGACCGGTATATACCGCCGTATATCGCCCTTGAGGAAATCACATCGAGGGTAGCCAGACGGTATCGGCTTACCCCAATTTCACCCCAATCATTTTGAAACCCAAAACCCCGTTGCGCAACGTCCTTTTCCCTTCACGAGGTTGGCCAGGCGCGTTTTATGGCGATGATACACCGATACGGAGGAAAAAGGAGGAAAGGTATTCGAGTGTCTGCAACCGTTGTCCACCGCGAAGAAGGGAATTTGACAAATCGCGAACCGTCAGAATTTTCGTGCGTCAATTTTTCATGTCGACGAAGAAGCGAAGAACAAGAGGGACCCGTCTCGAGCATTTTTCAAGCAGTCGAACGGAACGAACGCGCGAGTTCGAGACGGAGCACGTGCGTTCGGGTAGCAGAGAAATCGTCGACAATTTCCTTAAACCGGTGTTTCCATGATAATGCGATTGGTTGGTCGTGGCTTGTGTTCAATGAATCGTTCCGAGTGATTCACGAACTGTAAGCATCAAACCTCTGGGGTATCCTTGAAATGGACTCTGTAATTTGTACAAGTATCACAGAACCTTATGCTATATATAGCTAAAATATCGGTGAACTGTCATATTCGATAACTGGTTTATAATCTAAACATTGTATCACGCGGTGATTCCAGTTTCAATTTCGTATGAAATTTACATGATACTTTATATGTATCAGTAATTTTGTATTTAATATGCAGATGTGTACGTGTTAAGCATAACAAACATAGGAAAACATCATGCAACGAAGGGTTAACGTCAATTTATTTGACGATCAGGCGATTCGACCAAGCAGGAAATCGTCTCCATAAATGGACACCGCGTTAAATGAATTTACGCCCGGCGTTTCTCGACGTCGTGGAGGGACGGGCAAGCGAATAAAATGGAACACGAAGCGTCGAGTATAAAATGTTCTTCTCGCCCGATCATTAACGGCGGGACTCGTGTAGCATTCCACGAAACGATAGGAGACGACAGCGAAGAAGAATCATTACCGGCTTGAAAATTTTAATTACATCGAGGCTCGCCTAGACGCTCGAAATCTCAGTTAGTCGCGCAGCAGGCAGAACGACGTGACAGAAGCAATAAAAGCGGCCGTGCAACAGCCTCCACGGAAAGCATTCTCTCTCCGTTCCGGAATTACGTTTCGCCTGGTAAATCGTAAAACAAAGTGGATACACGCGGCGACCGGTCCCTTCGATTCCATTTATCGCGGCGAGGAGGCCCGTGTCACTCGTCCTAGCTCGCTAATCGTGACTTCGGAGCGGAGAAACGGCGTACGAGAAGCCAGGAAATGTAAATTAACGTCGAGTGCGGCCAGGTAATCACGCTGGACGATAAAAAGGTGATAAACGAGCAAAGCGAACCCGGCAGCCGCGATGCTTATCGGATATAACTCCCTTTTTTCGAGCCACCGAGTGCCATAGAAAAATCCTGCGTGCGTTTATGCCAACCCGCTTCACCCTCTCGACGTTCACGCGCGGCTCCCAGTGTGCGAAACGCAACCAAGCCCATTCCTCTCGTGGATGCGTGTTAAAGAGACGTCGTTTTCGGTTTACTCCGCCGGAAGGGTTTTCTGCCCCTTCTCGCCGATGTTATCTGCCTTCGAACGACGAAACGCACACAACCTAACCGGCTTCGACTCTCCTGGCTACCTGGACGCATTACGCGACCCCACTACCAAATAGGCCCCGCTTGTTCTCCTCTCATTAACGCCACGATGAATCCATTCATCGACGCCGCTCGAGGTGGAGACCCGCACGAAAATGAAAAATGAACGCAGATTAACGCGTGGCTGACTACCGGTGTCCCGTCGTCATTTTCCGTGTACCTCTAGCTTTTTTGTTTGCATCTTTTAGGATGGTTACATTTACAATACAAACGATGCTTAACTCGTTGAAGATGTCAGGAATTGGGAATCATAGGTTAATAGCAGGTTTGCAGCATAAGCACAACCAAAGGTGGTCTAGAATTTAGTAGACCCTGTCCCTCGACAAGATCGCAAGTCCTTTGGATACCGAAACGACTCCAATCAAATCTGTATCAGAAGTTTCTTCTATATGGCCTTCAGCACAGTACTGCCTGTTACAGCCCCGGTCGAGGACCACATAATGAAATTCCACTGTACCTAATTGCAAAAGGAAGCTCCAGAGAAACAAAAGGCTGGACTAACACGAATCAATACACTATTCCCCCGATTCCAATAAAGCTTGGCGAGACCGTGACGCAGACCAGGTACGGCAGAGATCGGCAGAATCGACATTAGTCGTTAATGAGAGAACCGTGGTTACTGGTCACACCATCGTGTCACGCCATCGGGCCAGTCAGCAGGACCCCATCGTGAGAGCATCTCTGTTCTGAAACACCATAGACTATTCAGGGTCGTGGACAGGGGGACCCTCATATATGCGGGGGGACACGTGACTGCTTTATAGCGAAGCGACGAGGGGGCGCCGAGCATCGGAGGGACGCTCATCTTTTGACCGTACGAACGTCCCTCGTGCCTTCCAACGGACCAAAGTTACCCGTCCCATGGATCACGACCGTTATTGTGATGCGCCGAACATATTTATACCGAAAGTGCGTATTGTTTTACGGTCTGTGACAGTGTGTACCGAAAGGAGACGAAGCGGCCGGTGCTTTTTATACTTTTCATTCTCGGCCACGGCGAACGCGGAACACCGGACGAGGGTTCTGTAGTCAGAAGCATTACAAAACGCAATTTCCGGGCGCGGCGCTGGGACGATTTCTCGTGCCGGCGAGAATCGAGGGTGGACGAACGAGCGGGCAGAAACGCGTCTCGGTCAATGCGCGTTTTCGGGCTTGACATCAATCGAGCGCGAAAGGGGGACCTTTGGTGTCGCCAGGACGGAAGCCCTGTGCAATTAATATTCGCCAATCCTCTTGTTTGCCATTCACTGCGAAATCGATATTTGCATCGGCAAACATTCCTTACGAATGTTAAACTATTAAACAAACAAATAAACAACGCGTTCTTTACTTTAAAATGTAAATGATAATTTGATTATCAATTTTCTCCTGTTGTAATATTCTCCAGATAGAATGTGAAATATGATGAAAGCTATGTAAGTGATGGTACAGGCAGAATGAAGGGTGACACTGTGTGAGAAAATATGTGACAAAAATATAGAATAAAATTCTTTCATAAGCAGCTTCTTGAGATTCTTATATTTAGTACCGACTGTATACCTTACGATCATAGGGCTTTCCCCTTACGCTGCCTCCTCAAATATAAAACGCTCGCGTTTACCGGACCCTCGGCCTAGAATGTTTTGAGAACGCTGTTCTGGAACGAAAGACAAATTCATCTTTTTACACGCGCGACACCGTCGGAATCAGATTCCGAGGAAAGAAAAGCGGGCCGAGGTTAATCCCTGGTCTCCCTTTAAGAAGGGGAGTATCTCCCCGCCGCTAAGGTGAGAGGATTGAATAGAATTAATATCTAATTGTTAGAGAAGCGGCCAGTAGAGCGCCACGACGCGTTTTCGGCAACTCAAAAGCCCACCCAACCGAATAATAGTAGCCTTAACTAACTATAGACTCCTTGGACGACATAATCTCTATCCTAACATGCGAAGCGAGTGTGTTCTTTGCCGCTAAGTACACATTCAAGCACGTTCCCTTCTCGCGCGTTTCACCGCGGCTAGGTCGGAGTTCTCGTTCTGGTATGGGTGCTCCGGCGAAACAGAAAGAGATGAAACACGGTTACAGAGGGAACGAGAGACGGACACGGTCGGCAGTGAAGAGGAATAGAGGCGGAAAGAGAAAGAGTTTACGGGGGTGTGCGCGTGGTGAAGCGTACGTGTGAGAAGAGGAAACGACGAGGGGACACGCGAGAGAGCTCTGATCTTTATGAGTCACCGTCATTCGGATAAAAATACCGGGGTGCTTGTACAAACAGTTACCCTTCGGGTGTCTTTTCGAACGACGCTCTATCTCGGACAGGTTCACACGGCACTCGACCAACCAGGTGGCTTCACCTGAAAGACGCGAGATGCTTTTTTCCTTTCGTGAAAAGAGGACACTTCTCTTTCGTAACTATAATACGAAACGCGCGTGTATTATGTCACGAACTGAATCGTGGGTCGCGATCGTGGCTCGAACAATGCGGCGAATAGTTGTACATCGAATGGGTGTACAATTTGAAATTAATCACGCGTCCTCGTTGTCAAAGTATTCGGAATCGCGCGGGAAGATTGATATACCCCTTGGTGCCTCGTGTCTCGTCGAACCGTTTCGTTATGGTAATCCGGGACTGTAGGTCGTGAAACGGAAGTGGCAGATCTCCCGTGGCCCTTAAATCATCCGAAATAAATTCGTTCGAAGTATATAAGGCGCGTTATGAAGCTAGTTTTCTACGGTAGACAGCGCTGCGGGTCATTTGTCAAGAAGCTCAGCAGCCGATAGATTCCATCGTACGTAAGCCGAATGATCGTAAACTCGAGGGTACCGTTAGCACTCTCTTATTTCCGTATAGAGCACGAGCGTACGCGATAAATAATAACCGTCCGGCTATAGGACCGTATTCTGGTTCATGGGTTTGAGGAACGTACCAGGAGTCCTGGAACAGCAAATCGAGAAGCAGAGCTTCAGGTAAAATGCTCATAAATACGCTCGACAATGCCCCTCTGTTTGACACCGATACTAATGATCCGCGCTACGGGACGATAATAGATAAACCGATACAAAGGCGACAGAAAATCGGTGAAATTGAGCAGAACGGATGTTTCGCCGTAGGCCTTTGAAACGGCACTTTACGCTCCGCTAGCTATGCTTGCTCGTCTATCGACTTTAATGATGGGAAATGACGGTTTATGAGCCCGACGACGAGTTTGATTTATACCGCACGATCCTCCTTTCGAAAGCTGCTCGATTTCCCGAAACTCGATGCTACTCGATGGTTCCTTGAAACGTCTGACAGCGTCACAAGCTCAAGCAAATACTAAAACTTTCAAGTTTCCCAGATTCTCAAATTCACACGTGCGCATGCTCTTAAATCCCAAAGTTCTCCAATCTTCAAGTTCTTAAATGCCAAAGTTCCCAAATCCCCAACTCCCCATATTCCTAAGTTCATCACCGAACTTGCAAAATTCCATAACTTCCAAATCACTCAATGTCCAACTCTACAAATCTCTAAATTTCCAATTACCTAGAGAATCAAATCCGCAAATTTTATAATTTCGAAATCGACAATATGCACATCCCGAAGTCACTAAATTCCCGAATAATTAAAAACTTCCGAACTGTTGTCCGAAATAAATAATGAAATATCGCTTCTAACGAGTGTGGCAATATTTTTTTTGTATTTTCCGGAAATACGCGTAAAACGCATGTTTTTCGCGGTCTTTTGGAAAATAAATGACACACGGGGCTTTCGAGTTCGAATATCCGAACGATACAGGTATACATCCGGCAACGAACGGTGATCGATAAATTCATTTATTTTGAAACGCGATTTCGCGAGCCACTCAACGGCCTCGTATCGAATTAAATACTCGTCGGGTCCACTCAAATATCCCAGCCAACATCTGCGAGCAATTTCGCGGCAAAATATATGGCCGCGCGTATTTTTATTCGGCCACGGTAATAGCTACGAATCATAGCCGTCGAAAGAACGGTTCATCGTGTTGGCAATAAATTTCATTCCACTGACAATTAAGGGCGCTTATTATTTTATTGCGTCAGGGAATGAAAAAAAATAAAACGTTCGAACACGAATCTGCGGAGAAAACGAACGCACATCAGGTTCACGGGGTTTCGTGCTACAGGCTAATAAAGTTGCACCCGCTAATTTCGGGGACCCTCGAAGAGGAGCCGGTTCTCAGTTGGTCGATTGATCGAAGGGGTCGTTGGAAACCACCTACGGCGAAGGAAATACGCTTTTAGATCTTTGGGGGCGTTTAGATTCCAATCTAATAAATACTTCCTCGTCTGTGTTTCGGAGGGGGTGAACGAGCCATCGTATCCGGCGTGAGAACGCTGTTTTTTCCGTGTACCTAATCCTCGTCACCTGCAGTCGCCGTTACAGGATTCTATTATCGAAAGTTGCGCCGTAATCGATTCGCTTCACGGTTCATTTTATCGCGTCCGAAAAGTTTCCAGCGAAACGAACTTCGAGCAGTCGATCGTTTCGAATCGCTCGGGTTACGAGTCTTTCCTGATACGTTAACGCGAATCGGACGTATAGAAAGCGGATAAAAATCCAATTTAATCCTGGTAATCTTTACGGGCCGAGATTTAGTTAACCGATAGATTTACCCCGGCCACATACACTCGCCGGGTCGAGAAGCTCGTGCAAAAGAATAGTAATTTTAATGGCGCGCCTAATGACACCGAGCTCGAGATTTACGGCCAATCGGCGAATTGCGGGTGCAATCGCTCCATTAGAACGAGAGAGGACGGTGAACCGCCGCTAGAAGATCGATGCAATCGCAACGGGTCATTATATCGTGTCTAGGTATAAACGACGAGCTTCTCTATCTGCTTCCCCGTTTTACTTTATTATTCTTGTCCCGTTGTCCTGACGTATCGCGGTAGGGCACACCCACGACGCCCATAATTCACTGCGAAAACCCATGCAACCCGTTCCCCCGGCCGCTGCGCGCGTAGTTTTGCAACGCGACCAGCGTTGTCCGTCGTCTGTCACTACTGTATACTTATCGCGTTGCCGCTGGGGCCTCTATACACGATATAATTCTACCAACTGGCGATTCTACCGGAGATCCCGTGGCCCCGTATATACATGACGACGGACACCGTCACGTTTTTCATCGGTTACCTTTCCGCGGGGAGTCACGGTACTCGACCCGAGTTAAAACGCCTCGGACACGTGCAACTTATTGTTTCAACGTGGCCTTTGCAATACGTGCCGCTCGCAGAAATTCTCGCAGACCTCGATTTGCCTTCGTGAGCCCGCGTACGTGATTCTGTCGATCGTCGCGCAATCCACGGCTTTACCTGGTCCCGTGTTCTCGCGGAAAAACTTGCATACCCTGAAGAAATCCTGTTCACCGGCATAGGGCTGACCTTACAGCGTTCGCTCGACGCACGATTTTTATCCACGGGTCTATGTAGGTCGGACTATTCTAACACGATCGATTTGTCGCGGTTCAACGATTAGGTCGTCAATTTTTAGCGTTCGAAAGTTTCCGAGGATAATATATTCTTCGAGATCCATTGATTCCGTGAACAGCGCGAGCATCAAAATGGTAGAATTACCATTTCTCTTATTTGCATGGTTTTCAACCTACCGCCGTTTGTCTCTTTAACAACCCCTCGTTGAAGCGGCGAACGCTTGTTCAGACACGTACCAACAAATATAAAAATATCCGACACGTGTCCGACAAAAAAGAGGCTCACAAGTGGTTCTCGCTCGTCGACAGTAGCATTTATAAAAATATATAGTTATCCACGTTACGCGACATCGTTTAACGACATAGAAAATAAACACACGTTTTGTCCCGGCAGAATTGTTTGACATGCAAACCGCTTTTCATCGTGACAACGGTTCATCGAGAAGTCAGGGAAAAGCAGAAACAGTTGTTGACAGACGAGCGGTCTGTTTTACGTCAACGCGTTCGCTAAAAATCCTCGATCACATCCTGCCCCGTCGTATTCACCCTCGGACTAAGCATCCACGGCACAGGTGGGAGTGAGTCACTGGCCCCATATTACATTAAATCGAGCCACCGACACCGCGGGACGAAGGAACCGGTGGTAAAACAATTTTTTATTCTATTTCCCCTTATGAAGATGAACGAGGATCGAATGGCAGCGCGATGGAAAAAGGGGTCGTTGGGCAATGGCTTTTCATAGCCGCAATTTTTCCGAAAAAGTGTCGGACACATGGCCCGGCGCGTATGAAAGGGCGAACAGTGGCCACGAAAATGGTACGTTTTATGGTTTTATAATGCGAATGGTTGACCGAGGGAACGCGTGGGATGAGACGTAACACATGGCTGCTTCTGTTCGCCGGTTTCCAGGTCGCAGACACTCATGTATATGTATATGGAGATATACCGTGTAAGAGCAATGGGGTGACCACTGTTCGACTGTCCACCACGAGACCGGGTAATGAGCCGTCACGTAGGCCGGCTTTGCTCCCCAATAAAATCTATATCAGCAGAACTCGTGGGGGGACTGTTTTTTTAGCGAACCAACGCGATACATCATTTCTCGGCCATCGTCGGCCAACTTCCAGTCGCTCGCTTATTCCTTCCTGTCACGGATTCACGGCCGTTCCAACGAGCTACCGTTTGATTTATGGCCTATCCACCGCATCTCTGCTTGTCACCCGACTTAAACACGATTCCAGATATCAGCCGTGGCTTTAAAATGTTTACCAATCGATTCACCTACCGCGTTTCATCCCCAACTGCCTGGGTCGTAAATGAATTCTCGTGTTTCAGGTACACTTAGGTGCAACGAAGGGTTTATTTGGCTAAGATACAGGGGATCTCCCCATCACCTGCCACTGATTTCAAACGATCAAATATCAAAACTTAACAATTTTCAAATCCTCAAATTCGTAAACTTTTGAATCCCAAATTCTTGAAACTGAATTGCAAAACTTGTTAAACATGAATTAACGTATGATGCGTGTCCTTCTCCCTACCGCTAGTTTCCCTAAGGAATTCGTGCTCATCATTCTACGTTCCGCAAGTAATGGCAAACAAACGAAGAAAATACGTATCCACCTAGCGTGTCAGCGTCGTGGGAGAGGCGCTATATATACACGGCAGTGGTTCTGAGCTTTTTCCACGATGTCCACGGTACTATTCACGTTATATTTAGCGTGCAAGCACCACCTTGTGACGTGTCAGATGCTACGAGCAACGTCGTGCTCGCCTTTTTATCGAACGGGGTGAGACCCTTCTTCGTAAACCGAACTATTTCAGGTCGCATGGGAACGTCGTTTAGCAGGTGCCTCCGGGCTGATTATAAATAATCAGAGTTTTGCCTCTTATGACTCTCGTACAGCATGCGATACGGTTACGCTCGTGTCGAGGGGCTGGCTGCGAGCAGAGACGTGCTCGATACGAGGGAGACACCGACTGCTGTGGTGTTCAAACGACGGGACATTTGTTCGTTTTGATCGCGCAGACATCCGTTGAAATAATACGAGGCTGGACGCGCGTCGAGGGGGTAGAGAAGAAAAATATTTTACTTGGAATAGCGGCTCCATTAACGATCGGAGTCGAGAAACGGCCGGCAACCGAGGGAACACGATCGAGATGCTACTCGACGATCTGGAGCAAAACGGTGAATCGGCTTCCAAGTGAGCGAATGGACTCTGAAAGGCCACGGGTTTCAACAGGTGCTTTCGCGGACCTGAAGCATGCAGGTATGCAGAAGTAAGCACTCGTCTCTTAAAAACCTCTTATACGTGCACACTCGAGTTGCACACAAAGCGGGCCCGTATATTTCTCCTTTCCGGCTGGAGGGCTCGCTGAGACTCTCTCGAAAAGTGTGCGACGTGTACCCCCGTTCCTTTTCTCTCCCGTTCTTCCGTCTCGTTCTCGTCGCTGCATCTGCAGCACGCGCATTGTCATATTCCCCGTCGTAAGGGAATTTGAAAAGGACCATCGTGAGGAAACGTTTTGCGGTTAATAAGCTGTTGGTAAAACATGGTGGCCATTAAACGTGAGTTTTTATTGCATAATGGAACCACGTAGGCTCACGAGAGGGTTACACGGTACTGCTCTAAGTGTTAAGTTTGCGGTTATAATAGATTTCGACCCCTACGGTGCACGTTAAACGTCGCGAAGAGCAATTCGCGACCAACATCTTGCTTCGCCACACTAAACGCAACGTAAAGCCTATTGCCCACTTAAGAACACCTGAACATCGCATTGATATTGATACATTCTCACTATGCACGCATGCTATACTGTTATTCATAAAACATAGCACATCTGGTGATTTGAAAATCGGAGATACGGACAAAAACAGAAAAGAATCTGAGAATTCGAGGATTTGTATGTTTCATGAGATTTGAGAATTTGAAAATACATGTACGTGACACACGCATAGAAAGTCCCACCTTAACACGAGCGCTCTTGCGACGAGTATCCTCTCCCTTGAGCGTACCTTTTCGTGTCGCGACTTCAGAAGAGCGTTAAAGAATGCCAAGGGTGGTTTCATTGAAATACACCTTTATTCTAGGGAATAAACATAAACGAACACGACAGGGGAGGAGTCAGAGTGTATCAAAGTTATATACCACGGATCAAAAGGCACTGATACACGGGTTTACTTAAGCCAACGACAACGGAAGTTCAAAGAGAGAGGGGCGACCCCGAAGAAACGTGAAATATGGAATTCCGGTTGAAAAAAAAAGGGCGAAGCCTCGTCCAGGTCAATTCCTTTTGAGATCACTCGAGAATCAGCCTCTATTCTCCGGAATACTCGAGAAGATTAGACTGTCACAAGCTTTTTCCACGTTTCCACGTTCCACAATAAGAGGGCGACCCCCCGAAGAAGGGTAGTTGCATCGAGTGACCGTATCCACTCGAAACAAAAATAATTCTGTCCCGGGGAAAAGACAGAGAGGTACGCCGAGCGAGAAAGTTATAGACAGCGTGGTAACGAGAAAAAGGAAAGAGAGAACGAGAAAGCTGAAGCTACGTAAGCCCCTCGACAATGGGGAAGATATTTTCTCTAATGAACCAAGACGAGTGCACTCCAGTGCCAATTACACTTCAACCGCGTTCTCCGTATTTCGCTCTACTTGACTTCTGTCATTTCAAAGCCAACGAAATGTTGGAGAGACAAGGGTGGTAGCGATGGCGGTGGTGGAGGAATGGGCCAACGGAGGAGGGAGGATGGCCTGCTAGCTTCTCTGTAAGAGAACTCCTCCACGGATCTCTTCGCGATCGATGCTAAGCCTCGTGCCTTCTCGTCTCGTTCTGAGCAATAAAGCGTGAGACGAGGAGGAAGCGAGGCGGAGAGATAAGCCAGACAATTAATTCTAAGACGAATCTAAAGACGAAACTTCGGTGATCCGCTTCTGGCACGGAGGATCGCTTTTTATCTCGATAAATGCCTGCCACGCTATTAGTCGTGCAATCTTTCGGGCAAATTTCCAAGAAATCGAGAAAGAGATAGGCGCTTCTAACGATCACGGAAACAGGTAGCTCCGTTATCGTCTCGATCGAGCACGCTCGTCGAACGTACAAAATGAAAATAATCATGGATACGAGGAACACTGCTATCGTGCTTATAATCGAAACCAAGTACTCGTCTAATTAATGCAGAACGACCGACACGAGTTACGCGAAACAGACGTGCGATTCCGCGACGACGGTCCGTCTTAATTTAGCATAGATTACGCAGATCACAATAAACCAAGTTGATAGGGTCAGTCCGAGCAGTAAGCCTTGATTAACGGATTTAATTATGGGATTGTGTGTGAGGGCAGGATTGCAGTGGTCATTATGGAGGCCTTAGTAACCCGTATCCTGTGCTCCCTGCACGTACGTACCTACGATACACCATAGGGATACATATACACGGTGTTCGTACTCAACTAGAATCATAATACCGTACATGAATATCCATTTTCAGAAAAGGAGAAACTACCGCGTTGAATGTGAAACTCAGAGACAGAAATCTAGGCTTTCAAAAGTTAGAGATTTGGAATCTAAAAATTTTGAAATTTATGGATTCAGACATTTAAAAGCTTTTCACGAGCGATCGGATTTAACAGTCGCTCGTAAAGCTCTCACACCCACTGCTCGCAAAAGTTTCACTTCAAAAAGTATTATGCACCGTAAACGGGTTACACGGTTCGTTCCAACTATTTCATAATAGAGTTGTTAGAAGCGGTATCAATTTTCCTCTCGGCAGTTAAACGTTTATGCTTTTTTCGCACCTCCAGCGAACCGTGAAGCGAACAAAAAGATCATTGCGAAATCCGACAGCGTTGCAGAGCGAGACCGTGGACATTTCAACCACCCTGTATGCACAAGTTCATCGACGTATATTACGTGACACGATGCCACCGTAGACTCCCGTCGGTCCACAGGGAATACGGTTTTAAAGTCGAAGCCCCCTCCTGATCCGTTTGCAGAGGCGAACGCAGGAAAACGGGCGAACGCGAAAGATAATTAAGTCCGTAATTAAAAGGCACAATCGTGGCAAAGCCTTTCACGGTAGCTAAGTGACAAAAGCAATCGATCAAAGGGACAACCGTGCAGCCGATTCGTGGCGAGACGTTCGATGTGTACGACGGCTATACACGTCGGCCTGTACGTGCCTCGACCATTAAGGCTCCTATCATTTGTTACCATCAGGGATCGGTGTATCCCTTAATACCATGTTTCACGGGTCCGCGACTCTGCTAGCTGAATATAAGCGTATTAACGAAAGTATTCCGAGCGTGCTCGTATCGATTCTCTCAACTGAAAACGAACACCCTCGAAATCGTGGCGAGGGTGGACGTTCGAATCAATCGCAAGGTCGATGTGAAGGAAGGAACCTCACTTTTGATCATTAGCTAGTTCGGGATACTCGAGTTATCTGGTTCTCGAACTGGAGTAACAGCGAATACTCCAAATACTGGAATACCCCGTTAGCAAGAGGCTACAAAGCTCTCAATGTATCGTCTCAAGACGCCACTTTGCATGAATTTCCACAGGTACCGTGTCTCGGTGGAGACTCTTAACAGCTTCCTACTCCGAATTCGAGTCCTCTCTTAAATGAAATCACGGTCAATCTAACGTTATGTAAATCGACGGTCACTATCTGGTCAGTTTTGCATATGAATACCAAAGGGACAAGGATACTTACAACCTCGTGTACGACCTTAAGATGATGCTAATCAGTGCTATTCGGAGAACCAGCTAGCCACGGTTCGTTTGGTTTAGTGGTTTCGAGGGTTGGACCTTCGGTCGACTCGGGGCACGAGCGACATGGCAAAATGGCACCGACATTCAATCGAAAGGAAGAAATTACGCGACAAGTGTCCCCCGGGAACTTGGTCATTTTAAAATGTCAGAAAAACTTCGAAACTTCTATTGATATCAGCACCATGGATAGTGCAAACAAGGGCTCAAATCTTGAAAGTGTCCAATACCTAATATTTCAGAATACCTAATATAAGTAACTGTGAAATATATAGTTTCACTCTTAACGTGAATAGTGACCAAACACCATTAGTTTGAAAACGGCAGGAGGAACAAAATGAGAGCAGGAAAATTCGTTAGAGAATACCAGGGTGGCCATAACGATAAACAGCGAGCATAGTGCACGTAAAACGAGGTGCACTCGAAGTATTTTTATCGAAGCATTTGCGACGGCGAGGAATCTAATACAAAGTGGTAAACTGGTGCACGGAACGCTTCTAATGTCACCGCGCGGTTTCGATGACTAGCCTGAACCGAGTAATCCTACGGGGTAGCACCTACTCGAAAATGCGAGCCACCGCATAAATATTGTCCCGGTCGGGATCCTGGTGATTTTCTAAATTAAATACAGCCGGCCGACAATTGTTGTTCGTTTATCGGCAGCTACGGTATTACCCTAAGGGGTGCGCACCCTCTGATTAAAAATTCTCGCGTGGTTAAGCCTCTGATAATGATCTTCCCTAACCCCTTTCTGCCCGTGGGGTTTATACAGTATGGTCTAAAAACGATTGTACTTACTCAGTCAGCGTGCACAGGCGACGGGTAAAGCGCAAATGGCTCGAGGTCATCGCGAACAAGAGTTAACGATCGTTTTTAAGGGCGTTCCGCTCTTTTTTCTTTCTTCTAACGAACGTTATCGACCGCGTAACGCTTCGATCGTGATCCCGCGACGGTTTCAAAGAAAAACAAATAAATTCCGCCTTCGGATCGAAAAATAACAACGCGTATATTAATTGCTCTGGGCAAGTTGCTTAGATTCAAAGCACACGATTAATCGATACGTCAGAAACACCGATACGCGCATGCCAACCCTCTGAAATCCGCTACGCTACGAGAGATATCATCTTCCACCGACAGTCGTTATTAATTAATACGGCAGTAAAGATTAAATGAATACCTATTGAGGATGATCGTCTGACGAGCAGGCCGAGCGTGAAGTAGGCGGATGCCACGAAATTTGTCAGAAGGCAAACGACCCTCGTTATTAAAAGTAACGTTTCAGTGACCTCGCGTGATAATCCATTCGCTTGACAAATCGGGATAATTGCCAGAGACGCCCTTAATCGCGACCTACACCGTTCTGCATACCTCACGAGCGATTTGCTTCTATGAAATTCCATCGAAAACCGTGTACAAAATTATGGGACATCCTTTTCGACCTTCTCTGGACAGCTAATATGAACAGTATGGTTCATAAATGAAAATGCATCAAATTTAGACCATGCCATAATATTACAGAAAAATAATGCTAACACTTAATATCACAGAGAATGAAGATAGGACGTATGAAGACAACATTAATGAAAAATAATCGACTCAACTTAGTTTAGTATGGAATTAAAAAATAATAGTAAAAGATGATGCTAATTTGTAGACTGTCTTGTCCACCATTTTGTCCGACAATTTTATCCAACAGCGTAATTAAAATATTGAAGCATGACAGTACTTCGTGAATATTTTTCGATAAACATCCGCTGTTGGAAAAAAGCACGAACGCGGGTGAAAAATAAAAATACAAACACGAGGGGAGACGTGATCGAAAGCAGGCATGGCCGACGAACTTTCATTAATTAAATATTCAAAATCGCCGTTAATCCTGACGTCCCCGGCGCGCCCCGTCCACATCGCGGTGGTTGAAATCGGCCTCAACGAATCCGACCGTTCCGGATCTCCGTGGCTTAGGCAAATGAAAGCCGTGACGCTCGCATGCAAATACACACTTTTATACGTGAAACCCGTGTGCTCTGCAGCGCTAATAAATTTTTCCACGAACGATGGCGACTGGGTTTCGTTCGTTCGCTCGACGTGTGACTAATGACGGAGAATTAACCTGAAGAGCGTCGACGATATCCCGGCGAGCCTCTGGGAAACGCTCAGGTGTTGCGGCGAATGAAAAAAAAAAAGGGTTGAGCTTTTGGGGAGCAAAAAAGAATTTCCAGTCATTGTATAATACGGTATTTGTACGAAGTATGACAAATTCCGGTAGATCGATTAATGTCACCGAAAAACCACCGTCTACCTGCCCGTCTCCCTATTTTCCGCGTCTATTCACATTCAAATACGAAGTTAACGAACAAGGTGATTTCGTAATAAATGACACGGGCAAAAAGTCGAGCGCGCATTCTCCTCTCCCCGGGTTAATTATTCAGACTAAGGGGGTTGTAAGCAGATTGGTCTCACCCCTAAGCCCCTATCTCGGTACAACGAGGGTGGCGCGCAGGGAGATTGCCGGAGACTTTAAACCGCCCTTACTTACTGACTGGTGTCTGTGATTAGAACCAGAAATATGCTAAGCGGCCTTCCAATTATCGAAGATTCCTAGCCTACACTGGATTTACGACCTCTACCATGAAGACTTGTGAGTTCAAATCATGTTACTGTAACCCTTACTGTTCGACCCCTCGACGGGGTAAGCTTTGATATTTCGGTGCAACTTCGTTTTCTTCTAATTGACTGAAAACTTTGTTAATCAATCATTCAAACATATATCTCTATAAACATTCTTTATAACCTAGGGTTACTTAAGTCTCAGAAGAATTTCTTATAAATTTACATCACGTACATTAAGACACACTGCTTTCAACTTTCCTACAGAAAACTCTAGTAGTGAATACATAATTATGGTCATAACAATGGAGTAAAGCAAAATCTAATCTCAGAAGTTATTAAACTTATGAGGCATGTTAGAGTATCTAACTCTGACGAACATGATTTAGCACTAAAACTACCAAACCGGTCGAATGAGCGCTCCACAAGTTTCTTATTATAAGGTACACATTAAAGTGCATTCCTTGAAATCAGCATTGAACCACATGTTAACAACGAAAAAAGATAAGCCAAGTATTGCAAAGGAAATGAAATTTCGTTCGAAGGTTGTCGGATATTCGATTAAAAGTTGCCAGCCATTCAGAACGTCGTAAAATCAGATCCAAGGAAAACTTTCGAATTGCAACCAACGAGTTTTTCTAATCCCAACGTACGATCGCCGAAAAGTCCGTTACAAACGGCACGGAAATTCAATCCGCTGCAACATGGAATAGGGGTAGGACGGAAATTAATTCCACGTCTGCGACAATAATTTCGGACACGGCTCTTTCAGAACGGATAGTCGGTGGATTCGGAGGCAAGAAAGGATAGCGGAAAATCGTACGAGAACATTGTCGTTAACTTTTACGAGGCCATTAACGGTACCCGTCTTCCGCCATTCCGTACGTGGACTGGACACCGTGACGTCACCGTGAAATAGACCGAGAGAAGAAAAAGAAACTTAGAAAAAGAATTAGTGGAGACCACCAGCTAGCCGGTCTTTGTTCCCGGCCATTCCTTCTTCTCTCTTTCATAAACTCTACGGGATAAAGCCTGCACGCGAACCTCGATAAAGGGCGGCTATCTATCTTGATTTCCATACGAATAGAAAACGAAGTCACGAGAAGTATTGCACATTAAGCCATTAAGCGGTAATGTCGTCGCAATGTCTCGCAATATTCTTTTCAAGAACTGCAATTTCGGAGTACTGGTTCAAAATCTCTTAGACTTTGCAAAAAATGCATTAGGTGGAAAACTTTTCCCTCATTAAAATCTGGGAAACACTGAATTTCAATTAATCGCACCACGTTCCTGTCAAACTCAGACCAACAGCAAATTTTCACCTGTTAACGGCAGCTGGTTTGTAGTTACGTATAAAAAAAAAATGATCGAAAGACACACGTAGCGGAAGGAGGGAAAAACGGAACGGAAGGGAAACGGACTTCGTTTTGGGGTTTGACACGCGTATCTAAAACACAGAGTGCTGGGGGTCACGTGTCGCCTCGCCCTTCCTGTCAGGTCACGTGACCGTGCGTAAAAGGGTTGAGATTTTCCAGTCCGGATTTTTCGTGGACCGACTTGACAGATCGTCTCGCTAAGTCTGACTGATACTCGTCCGCCACGGGCTTCGCTTTAATTAGAAGATATTATTCTGAAATCGCGCCCCAACGCGATCGGGTTTAATGCCTTTTTAAAAGGAGATCAGCCAAGGGACGTTGCCAGCTTCCAGACGGTCGCGTGATCGAGGATACCTTCGACTATCGTTTGACACCGGGTGACAATGGTGTCGCGGATTCAGAACGAAACAATTAGCCGAGGACCGGCGAACATTTAGCCCCGGTGTGAATCTCGCCCGCCAAAAGGGTACAAAGGACTTTGCATTTATACGTCTCGTTCTTCCGATTAAATTCCCCTCCGCTTCGGATATTACACGAGGGGACAATGTTATTCCACCCGGGAAGGTCGTTACTTCGCGAGGATGCTAGAACTTCGAGGAAATTCGAAAATTCGAACGATCCTGAACGCAGTCTGCCGTGAAAAGTTCCAATGCCGTCTTAAACTTCGAGGGCAACGTTCGAACGTTACGCTCTGTCCTCACCGATCGAGCGGAGTTTAAAATTCATAATCCTTCGGCTTTCTTCTTTGCCGTGCACGTAAACGACGATCAAAGGAACATGTTCATAGAGATGGTTCACGGAGATAAAATGCGTCTACACTTCGAAGCGCGATACAATAAAAAAGTTGAAAAATTTAAAGGTGTTCTCATTACAAAAAAAAAACATGTAAGATATAAAAGAATGATATGCTGTAAGGTCATGTAACAATTTGTTGTACAAAACTGCCCTACTACCGTCTAGAGATGGAAGCTTCACGACAATACTATTCCCGTCTTCCGAAAGACGCCAGAACACGAAAGAAAGTAGGGTGATGGATGTGTCCCGTAATCCACGCTAACTTCCTACGGGATTTGGCGGTGAATGCCGTTGGGCGCCTGTACAGGAAGCCACCCCTAATTCAAATTTGGCCTAAAACCTCGAAATCGAGTCAAGTCACTAAGTCTGTCTCTCTCCCTCCGCGGGGTTGCGGTACGCTTCCAGACGACGCTCTAATTAACATCGTGTCGCGAGCACGGCTTAAGTTGTAACGTTCAAGCGGCACGTCTTCTGAAAATCATTAGAAGCGCGAGAAGGCAGCGAAGAAGATGGAGCGAGAAAACGGGAGCAAAAGGTACGTTAGCTTGTCGCGAGATAGGGTGAAGAGACAAGAAAGATAAAGGGAGTGCAGAGAATCCAGGTTACGGATTCCGGATAAAAGACGCGTGAAGACGTGGGATTCAAATTTTGGTAAATCATTCTGGTAGGGTTCGGTAACCCCTTCCAGGATTATCGGGACCCATGTGGCCTCCGTTCGCTGATGGCTCGTTACCAAACCGAGCTTCTCTTCGATAACCGACAGATATTGCTATTTATGAGTACAGTTAGGCCCCTGTCACGATTCCACCGCCATTTTGCCTACTCACTACAATTGGTAGTTCCAGTCACGTCTCAACACGTGTCGAACAAGCTGTAGTCTAGCCAGGACTTATCTGATTTACGTTGCCGTCGGAATTACCTTTGTCTTTCAATGCGACAAAAATCACGTTTGCAGGATACTGTTTCCTTGGCAAATGGATACGTTCTGTTAAATTATGACCCTTGATCTCTCCAGCAGATTCTGAATGACGATCCCTCCTAGTGTTCCTAATGTTCAACTTTACTGATGTCCAGCTTAAGTCGATGAAATAGACGCCCTGGGGGTTCGTCGCTATGGCGGAACGTATTCGTCACCTCATTGTTCGACCAACTAGGTTCTACGATGGACTGTAGCATTTATCAGGGAAACAGAGATGTACCGTGGTGCAATCTGGGAAAGATTCTCTTGAATGATCAATACTTGATAGAATATATCATCTTATTTTTGAAAGAATAATCCACAACGTTTAATACATCTAACTTTCGCTACTTTGTAATTTCATTACGTTTAATCTAAAAGAATCCTCATTGTCAAAGCAATTGTTACTCGTAATATGAGATTGTATTCCAAATTCCTGACAATTAAAATTAATACTGAGGTTTCTATAGCTTCAAGGTATAACAAACGTTCAGTTTCTGAGCACAGTTGCCGAATGTCGCCAATGTCCGGCTTAAGTCTGCGTTCACCACAGGGGACTACAGCGATGGACTAAGATATTTGTCACCTTATTGTTCGACTCCAAAACCCGGGCTAAGTTCGCGGACGGAGTTAAATGTGACGCAATTCCTGCGGGTCGAGAGGACGTCACAAGGATTATTCCTGCGGCAGGATGTCCTACGATATATCTTGTGCAGTTCGCCGACGAAACGAGCCCATTCTAAACATAGCGTCGACCGTCTCTCTTGCCTTGCCATCGCTCGTTTCACGCTTGCGTTACTGTTTCTGAGCTCAGTCATGCTTAAACCGACACCATTCCACGAATATAACGACGTAAGTCTTAATTAGTACGACTTCGAAACGGTGACCGTGCTAGACTGCGCGCAATGCTGATAACGATTCTCTGGCTCGTAACGGAACTCTACCTCATCCGAGTACAATCGTATTAATTAGTTGAAAATCTGACTGAATATCTTTTCCAATTAGTCCGAATTTAATCAAGCGCCTTGATCAAATTAAACACACCCAATTAAGCATCTGACGGCATATTAACATAGATATTTCGAAGGATGAAACTGGACACGTATCCTAATGGAATCGCTGTTTTATTACACAAACAGCATCTGACGAGGAATTGCTGGAAGGAGTAGCACGAGAAGAATAAAGATATAGGGAATTAACACGAGGTAAAATTATATATGGTAGAGGCTGAATAATTCGCAACGAGTGCACAAAAGGGTCAGCCTCTGTTGATATAATTTCGCGACCTTACATTAACTGTGAGAGGACCAGTTACGCGTGCACATTCCACATGCACGTTGGCTTTACCGCAATTCCTCGGCTCGTAATGACTGTGCGTTGTAATGACACGTTAGCATAACGTTACAGCTGCCTCGAGCACAGCATTTTCGTGACTGATGATTGAACATAGTTACCTGCGAGATACATATCATCGATTTCATTACGTAGCTACCGTAGGAATATTAAATATCGATCTCGATTTCTTGTCAAATGATCAACTTTCTAGATTTAGAGATACGAGAGGAAAGCTGATTCTCGTCGATAACGAAAACGAATTATCTCTGTTACCCTATTTATTCGTAACTGGCGACAACAGAGGGGGGAACGCGATGAAAACGCGTAGAGAGAGGATGCCGCGGCGTTCCCGAGGGAGCATCATCAGGGAAATTGGATTCGGCATTTTTCAAATCCTGCCCCGAAAACACTGATACGAAGGTTTGTCCCTTTGGAAACGTATTGTATTTTCGTCCCTAAAAGGTTAGTGCCCTCCAATCAAATTAGACCGTTTTTGCTGGACGGTTGCTTCGAGGAAAGGATGGAACGGCTGACACCTGCTAAATTGTAGCCATACATTTTCTAGGAAACGAACGAACCCAAGAAAAATTAGTATTGTTCACGAGATAAAAAGAACAGAAGTTCGTAAATAGCACGATTAGATAAGAAACCAGCCAAATGATATCGCAAGATTCCAAGCAACTGTGCGTCATTTTTACTTCGAATGTAGTAGAGTGAAGAATCTGAGAATTTCAAGATAAAATTCACGGACATGATAGAATTCGAGGATTTTAAGAGAACTTTCCACATTCTCACATTCTCAAGTTTTAACTACCAAATCTTCATGTCCTCAAGTTTCTAGATCTGAAAATCTGAAGCTGACCAAAAATAAAAATGAGAGTAATATAACAAGAATTTACTTGAGTTGATGAATGTATCTATACATATACTAGCAAGCGAAGAAATCGAAACGTATCCGCACATCTCTAGCCAAATGATTCTCCTTCGAATTTAGCTTCGTCACCTCCAGACAATTCCTCGTTTCGCAGTTAGAAGATTAAGATCTACCCCTTAAAGCTCGTTGCCACCGGCCAAGTTCGTCTCTAACTCATCGTCGACAGATAATGTCGCTCGATGTATTATTTATCTGCGCTGTCGTCGCAATTATTCATAGCGCTATCACGTGGCGGGCGGTTTCCGTTGGGAATCGAAACGAATTCGTACTTATTATCGCAGTCAAAGGCGGAGACCGCATTGACACGGACCATTTTTCTCGCGACCGCTCCCTTAACGGCGTATACGATTTCACCGGCACGTTTGCGCGTTATGGGTGCGGCTTCGTCTGCGAATTCGCGAAGAAAACGAGAAAGAGTAAGGAAAAAAAAAAGAAAGAAAACGCTCTCGACGCGGCCATAATTCAAGAGAAAACGATCGGGACGCTCGATAACGTACGCAGGTCTGGAATTTTCACGAGACTGGTAATTACCCGCACGAATCCTTGAAACTCGTGGCAACTTGAACGAATGGAAATGTAATTGCGAGCGGAGATTAGCCAGGCCTGAGAGCCACTTTGAAAGGCGGAATTCCATGAAACGAGAGCGCATCTAGTTAGTACGTTTACGACAGTTCACAGGCAAGGAGGGCAGAGGGCGAGCATTGTCATAAAACGTAAGCACAGCAGATATTTCCAAGTGTGAAATATTTCAGTCTAATCCAGCAATATCATAAAGAACGCCCGGCAAGGCGGTCGCGCGACGAACCAACCGTGTCGTAACCAGGCATTAGGGCTGTTTACAAAAGGCTGCTCGATACCGCATCGTGTACGAAATCGTTGCTCCGGATCCTGTACTACGAGTTCCTCTGCGAAAACCACCACCTGGGTCCTCCCCACCCTTATTATCAACAATCGTAAAATGCTAAATTGAAAGTCCTCGAATAGGAATAAGGGCGTGAACCTCTGGGGAGGAAAGAACGAGATGCTCCGGTAAATTGCGATACTAAAAACGACGCTCGTAACCGTGGATTTCCCTATCGTTACCATCATTTTTTCCAGGCACGTGCTTCTAATTCGTTCCTTAAAAAAACATAGTACCAGGGTGGACACCACTTCACAATATAAACAATACGAATCTTCAAATTTCGTATTAAGATCTCTGCATCTATGTATTGATCTACAAGTTTCAGTATAACTCACTTTGGTTCTGGAGTTAAGATATACAGAATGGTTCATACAAGCACTCGAGTAGTTTAAAAACAAACTCCGCGATCAATATGGTTTCTCCACAGTCGATCCTACGAGGAAAAAAAGTTAACAAAGAAGGATAGGGGACGAGGTAAGAGGTTAAGGGTCGGTCCTCCGAATTCAATCTGTCTAAAGTGACAAGACAAATGTCTCGGTGCACTTCTTCCCGAATCCTGTCTCGATCCTCCCGTGGAAGGCACGGGTCAATTAGCCAAAAAATTGGGACGCCACCACGAGTGAATACGTAGAAAAAGTAATTCGATTGAAAGGGAGCCAGCTATAGAGATAAGTGAGAGAAGATGCCAGTCATCCCTCGGTAATTAGTCAAGGGTCGCTTGAGTGCTGGTCGGAATTCCGAATCTGGTATCATCCCCGCTGTGCCAAGTGGGGTTGTTTCTTGGACCGGAGGATAAACCGGGATCTGTAGGCTGATATCGTGGAAAAGTTTCGCGTCTCTGGCTGAATTTGATTGATTAGTCGCTAGCCGAATGGAGTGTCGCGATTGTTAGCGATAGGAGTCTAAGAACTTGTTCCTACGGATGATCGTGGAAGATTGATGAAAATGTTCAATATATAAAAATTAGATATGGTAGAACATGCTTTATCAGAACAAGAAGACATAAATGGCATGGGATACAGAACTTCTCAGATAATAGAATGATCACCTTTCTGACACCGATCTTTATTTACACAGAAATCTAGAAACGTGGCAATCAGTCTTTATGAATATGTATTCAGATATTTACACTTAACACTGTGTACTTTTATCTTGTTGTCGTATCATATGAATTCATATCCAAATGAAAGTAAGATCACTTTTGTCATCACAATTAATTATCGTACACTCAACGTTTCATGAAACATGCAAAAATTTTAAGTTGATTTAATATTTTGTATATCTACTTCAAAAGATCTACACTATTAAGTTAATTACATGACGACAAGATCTTTATTAAGATAATTATGTGACTATAAAATTTTTACTATTAAGTTAATTACGGTATCAATCTGATGACTACGTTTTATAAAGTATGCTAACATTTGAAGCCCCTCGATAAAAAGTGCCGAAATGTCAGTTGCGATGAATAGCCCGACCTATGACATTGTAAGAGAGCTACGTGACATTTTGCGGCATATCCGTGACCGGTGCAACCTCGAATTACTATCGTGTAGCACGCGCGTACGCACACGCGGCTTGTACCAGGGGAATGTTACGTAGGTGCTTCCAGGACGCTATGGACTGTCCGCCAGTCCAGTGGGTATACGTATTGGACTCTGGACAGCGGTCATCTGTCACTGTCAACCACCCCTTCTCACCTCCTCCTGCTCCTCCTCCTCTGCACGGCCGGGTGGCGTCAGTGAGGAGGACGAACCAAGGGAGGATCGAACTCGAACCCCCTGCACCCTCTGGTAGCACGTGTCGATGTCCTTATACGTACGTATGTGCAATATACGTAGATACATATGTACGTATATGTATGACCGTGAACGCATTGCTAGCCACATAATATATAGATAGTATAAATAAAGCACCATACTGTGTTAATTACGATCGAGTGTCACGACTGATGTGACGTCCTCTTAGAATAATTGAGACGGTCTGTTGTAACAGGGACATATTACTTGAAAAAGGTTACTTGGAACACTCCACTGAATGGATACACTCAATTACACATAATATGGACAGAAATGTAACCAACCTTATAATGATATAATACTTAATGACGACAGAGTACACTATAATCAAGAGTAATATAGGTTTGCTTTAGGTAAGGCTAAGTATAGAAAGAGCCATCAACCACTTGATCTTAGATTCTACGAAACTACATATGTAAATTTGAAGAACTCAAATCTCTGAATTTCCAAGTTTTCAAATATTCACGTTTGTGTCCAAGTTTCGTACATGTACGTAAAAACTAACAAGTGAGTGCTTCCCTAGTTTCTTCTCTCCCTCTTCCGGAACAAGAAACAAATTATGAAAAGCTCTCTATACTACCTAAGGCCAAAAGAATCCTACGCTGAACCCACGTGTACGTAAATAGTCCACGGAGCACGTCAGAGTCAATACAGATACAGAGAAATTAGTTACCGTAAATTATTAACATTATCGCCTGAATAGTGTCCAATAATCGAATACAGGGTTAATGAATTGACGTCCCTTCACGGTCCGTTTACACGCGCCAATACGAACGTCTAATATACGCCCGCAAACATTGATGCCGGGCATTGTGGCATGTCTAGACCAATACATCGAGCATCCAGCCTCGTGATTATAATACGGACCAGATATCCGGTGTACACGCAACATTAGGAAATACGACTTAATCGAAGCAACATGGTGTACCTAAGATCATGACTATCAATCTGGATATTTGCACGCGCTAATGCTCAGCTAACCGAGGCTAATTTTCAAAATCACCGACAGAAAACGAGAACGCGATACGACCCGAGGCGATCGAAGAAATATACTGCTAGATTGTTTTCCTTTTTTTTTTATACCGGCGAACAACTTTCTATCGTGCTACCGAGTATACGCACGCTTATGTAATAGCCGCTCATTACATGCCTGCAAATTGCGTAATGGATACGTGCTACCGATACGATGCCCAACCAAAACGGAAGACGATGTCTACAAATCATCGATCGATATTCCAACAGCATTCTCCGGGTCCGAAGATACGTCCGTTAGTCTCCTTGCGCGACTCCTTCGTCTTGGCACGGTACAGTGATTAATAACTGGCCATTCACGTCGCATTACTCATCGATGTTACACGTTAGACTTCCGCCAGACGAGCGTTACCATACGAGTCTGCGGTTTCAGGACGAATAACGACATTAGCTCCAATACTGACCCGCTGCGAAGTTACGGTGGCGAAAGACCACGACCCGAGTCTCTCCCTCCCCGTAATCGACCTTCCAGATCGTACACCAAATATCGTTACCACAGAGCACAGATAAATATTTACAACCCGTTCCGGTAACGTAAAACGAGCGGCTCGCCGCAGAACGCGCACGTGCGCTCTTTATGAAGTATTTAATACGCATAACGTGCTCGCTATAAAAATGTTGCGTTCGAGCTAAGACCTCTTAAAAGCACACCATATATCTTGCTGTAACCGTTCCTGGTTCTCGTTATTAGTTGCGAGAAATGTCGTTCAGAGGTCCATGTCATTCGGATATGAGCATATCTTCGCATTGATGTATAGTGACGAGCATATGAACTGTAGGGAAAATGAAAGAACCCCCATTCGCCGGTATTCGATTGGTCTTTAAAATTTAGAACATTAGAAACTTAGGAATTTGAGAATTTTCTATGTAGACTTAAGGGTTTAGAAATCTGAGAATTTGGAGTATAAGGAACTAGTAGATGTTTAGATCCTTAATATTTCCAGAACTTATATTTGAAAACTCAAAGACAATGATACATAAAAATTTTGTAAATTATGAGTTTGGATTTCCACAATCGGAGGCAAGTGGCAAGCTAAAAGCTAACTCTGAACCGAGGTGTGCAACCGATGTTGGAGCAACCTTCTGTATCCGGTGTAAGATGGTCGCCGGCCATCTTTCGGATCGTCGCAACAATATTTTACAATCTAACGGATTTTACGAGCAATTCCCAGCGGGCCCACAGCTCTTCAATCTTCCTCAACGCGCCTATGAATATAAATACGAAGGCGGCAGTGATTTATGTCGACCGAGAGAACGAGAGGTAGGAGGAGAAAAAGAAGGCCGAAAAAGGACGATTCAATACTTCGAGACTCATTTTATGTCGCGGTCAGTGTTTATGCCCCAGATTTTAGCACCTCCCCGAGGGCATTTGAGGTTCCTTCCCTGTTGAGAGCTCACCAATTTTTACGAGGCTCTCCTTCCTCGTTCTTTTGTCCCCCGCAAGTTTCTCATAAACAAAGTCCTTAGTTAAATAACTCGTCAGAGGCGTCTACTTATCAACGACAGAAAAACGTCAAAATCCTCTCGATCTATTTCCGACACCGACAATGGTGAAATATTTATAGAAAACAACGAGTGCTCGATACAGTAAAAAATGGAACAAAAGAAAAAATACACGGAACAATTAAAGCGCAACAAAAGCGACGCATCGAAGCTTTCATGACGTGGCCCATTGTGGCGCGGGTGCAGGTTCGCGAGCTTGACGAAAAATTGAGCGGCACGGTTCACAAAAAACGCGGGCCATTGTTTTCCGTGGTACAAAGGCACCGATGATGGTATTCCTAAATTTCGTTGTAGAGCCGAAATCCGGCGTCGAGTCGTTATTAAGTCTTGATCCGGCATCTGTATGCCGGTGCGGCCCATTGTTCCTGACAAATCTGACGTACGAGTGCGATCATCGATCGGATCCCTTTCTTTGATCGACAGGTAATGACAGTTTAAATCGTTTCAATGTCGACCGTACAACCGATGTCGCGGCTCGTTTAGATTTTCCGTGTGCAACCGCGTCAATAATTTCCCGACCGGTGTGTAATCCTTTCCGCATGCAGCCTGTAAGCTCCATGTATGCCTGCGGTCTCCGTCCGCAATACGCGTAATGCATTTGATCCGCGCTAAAACGCATTTGGATGCATCGCTTCGTCGTTTCAGGCGCTTACGGAACTCAGCCTCGAAAGGTCCACGCGTACACACCGTCCTGGGGGAAAATCCTCGTCGAAGAATGGACGATCAAGTGGAGAACACTGCGTCCCTTAATCGTCCTCGATCTTTCTACCATACCCGACAAATTCTGTGTTTTCACTGGCTATTGTTTTATCGCGAGTATTATTCAGATCAGATTACTATATATGAAATGTCGGATTTCTCAAACAAAAAGCGTATCCGAAGCTTAGAGACAGAAAAAACTGTATAAAACCTTCCTTGTTATTCTTAATATAAAATGGCGGGTTGCCAGAAAGCTGGTTACTGACTTTGAAGTATAGAATATGAAATAAGCGCACATTGAACTAGAACGTACGATATACCAATTAGGAGGTCAAATGTAAATAAATGTATCTTATGTGACTACATATTTCGACTAATAATACAATTATTTCAATGAAACATAGAAATACTTTCTGATGCACTGCATGTTTTCTGATGCAAATGTAAAACAGCGATCAAGAAAGATATATTACAACGGCGTTACTAGAAGCCATTATCGCTACATTTTTCGTTGTAGTCATATCAAGAAGATCAAAAGAATATGCGGGCTTCTCAACGAGTAATTTACTACCATCGAGCCGCATTTCATTAGAATATAGAAGAGTTTCGTGTCAACTGACCTCAGTCCGTAAACCCGTTAATTATCAAACAGAAATGACTTCCGAGTGACATACGCAATCTTCAAACAAGTTGCTTCATTTCCGAACAAATTTCAATTGAAATCCTGAAGAAAACAAGAACAGTCGATGACTGATCGTTGCAGAGGGTAGAACAAGAAAATTGGGAGGTTGAAGAGAAATCAGGAAAGAAACAAATGTAACCACGCACGTAATTTCCATTTTCTCCTCCCCCTGTCGCGTATCTCGAGAAGGAGATCGATTGTAGCGGTACCGTGCTTGAATTCCGAACACGAGAAGTCGCACGGAAATAGAATGATGATGTCTCGGTGGTAGATTCGTCCTGCTTCTTCCCGGTGTCACCGTTCGGTATATCGGTTCATCGGATCGATCCTCGGCGACGAGAGACCGACGCGTAATACAAATTGCGAACGCGAAAACGGCCGCGATGGAGAGGGAAAAGAGAGAAGCGGGTGGCATCGGGTTTGATAAATGACGCGAACTCCATTTCTGACCGGGGGTGTGAGTATACCCGATGTAATCAACCGTTATATTATATAACAGAGTGACTTTCCAGATTAGAAGGGTCGGTTTTCTGGGTACTCTGAGTTCGTGATGTCTGCTACGTGTTTCGTGGTTGTAATTATATTCGAATCGATGTCCGAGAAAATTGCGAACATTTATATTCTGTCATGAAGAACTAAGGACATTAAGTGAGACAACAAAGCCTGAAATTTCTTAACAGCCCATACCAATTTCTAAATTTGTGTACCCAAATTAAATCTATAAATAATGATAATACGAGAGTAAAACTAAATGTACGTGACTGAATAAAGGTAATAAAGATTTACAAGCTGAATAGGGTGAGCGATGGTTAGGGATGGTGACGGACTTAAATCAAGTAGCGAGGATCCTGTATCTCGGCATGAAAGCACTTTCTCGTGCCTGCCCTATAGATACATGTCAATTAAAAAGCATATATCTATCGCGAAAACGACAGATCCAACGTGAACAACGGTGTAGAGAGACATGTATACGATTCACGCGTACACATATTGAAACGTGGGCTAATAATGTCAGAACTTAATTGTTGCTTTCAGTCACGCTGGGTGTACGGTTACCTGCGCACAATTTTCTTATTACCCGTTAATGATGCAAGAAGTACCGACAGCCACGGTCCGAGTACGCATAAAACTAGCTATTACAACCGTCGCTTTTACAACGCTTAATGCCGGTTGTATACACTCGGCCGGTATACATCAGTGCCTGTATCACTTTTTGCGTTCGTTCCGCATCAGATTTTATACGACCGTATAGGTATCGCGATAACTAGTTTCATGCGGTAGTAAAACGTTATCCCTCGTCGGCGAATAATTATTCTCTCATTAATACGCGAGGTGAACGTGTATCGATCGATCGGCTATCAGACAAGGCGTAATCTCCGATGGAGGACGAAACGAGGGCGATTTCCACGTAATCGGAATCTTGGAGAAACAATGGACGGCCAGCCGGCATTAAATGGACCCACTCCGAGATTACGCGGAGAAAAGTTAATCTTAATAAACGAGGGTAATCAGGAGGACCTTGGCGAAGGTAGTTGTCGCCGCAAATGCGTGGCCCATGCAAATGCGCCCCAAAGCCTCTCCTCTGTCTGGCAGAGGCTAACCCTAAGAATTTACATACTGCCACTGGCCTCTCTCCCACACGCTCAATCCAGAGCCTTTTGTCCGGCGCGGAATGTCCATCAACTTTTTGTCCGTCGAGCACGAGTAAATAGGAGAGTCAAATGACCAGGCGAGGGCTTTAAGGGCGGCGAAATGGGGCTACGGGCCCTTTTATTTGCTGATTCCGTGCGGATTGTTTCGTGATTTAGCATAAATGTTTGATTAGATTCTCGAGCGGATAGAGGCGGCGGCGAAACGTAGGAGCAGGGAACGTTGTTTGCACGAAGAATCGTCAATGACCAACTCCAATCGAGTGTGCGTAATTATTTAACCGGCCGGCTACGCAGCACGAAGTTAAATCACCGCGTTACAGACGATGTTATTGACTTTGCCGGTTAATAACTCGATGGATACAGATAAACTGAATTAATCAAAGCTTTTCAAGTTCAACGAGCATTACCTGCGTAACTGTCATTCCATAAATTGTTAGCTGCATATGTCGCTGGCGGAGTTCAGTGCGCGCACATGTATTAATACGTTATCGAACCTTTCAAACACAGAACGATACAAATATTACCTCAGAACGGAGTCACGTGTCCAAAAGCTGATTCTTGATCTTGTACTTGATGAAAAACATATTGAAATACACTGTGTGTACACACATTATTACCACCAATAAATTCATATATCATGAAAATGTACTCAGCTCTCATATGAGTAGAGGTTAAGTTGTTATTACAAATATAAAACATCTGTAGTCATTTAAAGACCAAGTATACATCCAATGTTCAAAGTGACAACCAAAGAAATTGTTTGCGTCAAAAATAAGGAGTAAAACTGTCCTTGAAATTACACGGTTCTTACAATATCGCAAGAGTAATTCAAATCACTCACTTGCATAAGCAAGTTCCACTAATTAATTATGAGCTAACATGCCCTTAACATAGGACATCCATTTTCTAAAGGTTAAGTTGCAACCTCTGGCTACCGCCGCGCAAAAATGAATTAAGTCCATGATTTGCATCACCGCTAGACAGATTCCCCATTAATAATAACCGATAAATTTATTGCCAGCCATTACGCGCATTACGTCACCGTCGCGGCAGATCCAAGCGAAATTCTTTAAACTTCAAACGAAGGACATTCTAGCTTCACGGGAGACATTTTATGCCGGTCGTTAAAGGAAGACGACAACGTAATTATTACAGGTAATAAAATTCCCGGGAAATCTGAACCAATTTGCAACTCGCCATTAAAGCAGATTGCGAGCGGATGTTGACACGAAAATCTCGGATCCGGTAGAAACATTCAACGCGAACAGAGGGGAGGCAGAGGATCCAATCGGTCAAGATAGGTGTTCGACGATGGTTGCGAATTCAGTTAGTGCTCCGCCAGTTGGATTGGACCATCAGTTTAGACAATGGGACCTGCTCGTGCGTTTAAGGTAATCCCTCGTGAATGGTGTCCCTCTGGTACTTAATACATTGTCCGCCCTGATGGCCGTCCTTTACAATCTCGTCGCAGGGTGCACCCCGACTCGTCGAAACCTCACCCCTGCTAAAGATGGTTCGTATTAACACCTATTTACCGTAACATTGCCAAACAACCCTCGGCCCTTTACAAATATTCCCTAGACCCGGGTTTGCTAAACTTTTATAGCATGAGACCCAAGATCTTTAGTGATCCAATGTCCCAAAATTCCAATTCTCCTAAGTACCAAAGTTCTAAAATTCTAAATATCGAACTTCCAAGATTAGAAAATTCTGCCCAAAACGTTTTGGAGTTTCGTTGCTCGAAAGTATCAATTCTGGAAACTTAAAGGCCCTAAGTTTTAGAATCCTTAATGTCAAAATTTTAGGGTATGTCGGTGATTAGGGATATAAAAGGAAAGGGTTAACAAATAAAGACGTGTACAGGGTCCGTCAAAGGCGGTAAATTCAGAGTCATAAACGCCGCCTCGTTTTCTCGGTCCTGTTTTATTTTCCCCAAGGTGTACGGTAGGCCAGCCACTTGGAAATGCATCCAACATCGACTACAAGCCACGACGGAACGGGATATCCTTCGGACAGTCTCTGGGGTGCGATAAGGTCCGGACAAATGACCGGTCAGTCAGGACAGAAAACTACTGGCGGGAAAATCAGCCCTCTAAGTAAATTCGTATCAACCCCCGGAGACAGAAGAAAGAGATGGAGAGGAGGGCGAGTGATCCGTCATGCGAGATTACCGAAGTAAATAACGGCCTAACCAGAACGGAAGAAAAGACACGAGACCAGGGAAAATCGTATTGCGCGTAACCAAATTTCGGAATAATCGAGGAGCACAGTTCTCGTGGATCGTCCAGTCCTCGATCATTCACGCTTCTATGAGCATTCGTCCATCGTTCGCGGACCATCGCCCATCGCGAGGATTGCTTAATGTCCATTGCATTTTTTACGCGATGGAGGAAAAAAAGAGGAAACGACAGGGGATGAAATACGATTCACCCCTGCCTCGGGCGCTCCTGGCCGACCCAATTTCACGGGAACACTTCACGCCGTTTACGGAGCGACCGGAACACGGATGAAAAAACTTTTTCTGCTCGGGAAGTCGCTTGAAGGATTAGATAGATTATCGGTTGTATTACCATGGGGTCGGGAAGTCGATAAGGTGAGCTCGTGAGAGAGTTTTTTCGTTTCAAAGAAACGTCGTCGATTGATTTATTTCAGAATTAATCCGATATAGATTGCGAATTGATACGAAGAATCCATTAAATGATTGAGAGGTGCTTCAACTTAGTAACCAAATAAATAATTCTCAAATTTCCGAATACAGAATACGGTGCTTGTGAGCAGAATTTTTTTGATCGAGTTAAAACGGAGGATATCAGTGGTACAGTCGTTCCTTCTTTGTGTAAGAAGAATAATCGGGACACAGATAAATGACTGGGGTGGACGCGCGTTAAAAGCCCAATCGGAAAAAGGGGTGTGTTGTGTGTGTTCCGTGAGCGTAAACCAGAATGAGACTCTTCCATTTTCCGTCGATGATTAAACCCGTTCGGCTGCAGGTAATAAGCGCTAATATCAAAAAATATTTCACGTCAATCCGTGAACACGGAATATTGATTCCCTTTCATGAAAGCCAAAGACCCCCACTGTTTGCAGCAACCAATATGCATTCAAACTGAAATTCCACGCGCTCGATCGTTTCGGCGGTTTCGTCTCTCTACTCCGTGAGATGGATTAATTAATCAAACCCCAGCTCGCGTTTGGAAAACTATCCACGATACACGATCGACACTGACGAACGACTGTAAATCCGCGAAAATAACCTCTTCCCGCGTTTCGATTATATTCCCCTGTTTGTCTGTGGAATACGATACATTAGTGGATGAATAACAGAGCGTGATGGCACGCAATATACTCTATGAATCCATGAAAGAATTATCCCGACACTTCGATTAGAAATATTTCTATATCAACGTTGTTGTCGATAAAAACACCATGCATCATTTCTGATATAAATATACGAATAACAATATTTTCCAAATATTTTTTAACGAAATGTAAATAGATTTGAAAAAGTACATCCGTAAAAATTCGATGACTTGAAGGCTTAGCAGTTTTCTGAATGTGTAACGATGTACACAGCAAGAACCATGTTCAGCTGAATAATGTCGACCGCGTCAAGAAAGGAATCGAATATCATGTTTTACGATGCACGGGGATTTCGATTATGAGAATCGGAGAGGTTGCAGCCCTTCTGGTCAAATCAATTCGCCGATTCGGTATTTACTCCTTCCAGACGACCGGCCGTTGCTAGAGCGAGCGAGGGGTCCGGATGGCATGCTATTATCATGCGTGACTATTGTTGGACAGAGAGTTACCTCAGTCCTTTGAGCTGGCCCGATATGAGCATATTTGAACTCACGCACACGGTGGTTGGTCCATCGACGTGGCCTCGCTACGCTCTGGCATTCTGCCTACGAGGTGTTTGAATTTAATCAACTCGCTCATGCGTTCCAGATACGTTCGTCGCGTTAACTCGTACTCAAAGCCCGATTAACATCAAATACCATTATGCCAGTAGTTGTTGTAGATCACTGGCTAAGCTGTTTGAGATGCGAGGCGAGGAAATCGCTTACCACAGGACGGGTGAAATTTCCTGTCGATCGAAGAATCTCACGGATCATTGTGGTTCCTGATAGCTGATTTCCCTTCTGCTGTTAAAATGATCGAGCCAAAAAAATATTCGTAACTTAGTCTCTAACTTAAGAATTCGAGAATCAGCGGTAACGAAACGTTAACGAATGCATCCCTTCGAGCCGACTGCTTAATTTTTCATTGCCAGAACCGGTAATCGCAGCGCGAATTAAAAGTCTGCCTCTCCTCTCCCCTAAGGAAGTATCGCGCACGGTGACAGATAAGCTTTTTCTATCTTTGCTCCATTGTCGGAGAGCTGCAGCGGAAACATTGACTGATCGGCGAGACACCCTTAGAATATATAATTACCAACCCCCTCGGTTCGAAGCAACCTCCTCTTTCCGTCTCCGCGACCCGCAGCTCTCGTGCTGGTCGCAACAACACCCCACTAATAGGGGATGACTGTAGCGTGACGTCACCGAGAGGAACAGAACCGAAGAAGCGCGAGGGTGAGAAAGAGAGAAGTCTCGTGATTGATTGGCCCATTCAAATGCTTATGAACGCGAGCCGTAAGAGAGTCAGAAGTTCGTTGGTAGCTGATTGGCCTGACGACCTACAACACCGAGAGGATCGTTGCCCGATCAGTCTTTCGATTGTCATACGCGCAGATAAATAAATTATTGTCCGAAGATGTCGATCCTAATGGAAGGCGGTTAGTAAAAGGCATACGTCATTCTGGGCGACACAAAGGAAACGTTTAAGTCACCAAACGGTCGGTTAAAATGATAACGGACGGGACAGCATTCCGATAGAATTTTCGTCGAACCCCACAAGCATTGAGATCTTAAAAGTATTAAAACCTCTGAACTTGCAAGATAACAACAATTATGAACTTTCAAATAAGTCTCGAAGAACTGGAAGATTTGAAAGCTTCTAAACTTGTACACTTATCAGCCGATCAGCACAGAAATCAACGATCTCTTGCCTGGTCGTTCTCTCTGTACGTTGGAAAGCGTGACAGATTCATCTAGTCGATATCACGTCGGTGTCGAAGCCATTCTTCACTTTCTCTCGAATTTAAATAGTCGAACGGCGATCCGTCATACGAGTATCTGTGACGATGGATACGCGTAGAGAATTCCTCCATGCAATGAAATCTCGTAACGCGTTTCCCCTTCGCGTGGCCGTGTCGGAGAGCCACGAAAACGTCGAAACGACGTGGCCACCGTGTGCGAGAGAGCAATCTAAAATCTGTCAGGCCTTTGATCGATGCGCCGTTCGCCATTTTAATGCCCATCACCCGACAACAAGCCTCACGTGAAATACGAGTTAACCCCCGGGGCGTTCTCACCCTCATCAAAGCGCGATCATCCCTCGAGGAATTCAAAACGCCACCGACGACCTGCGTGTCGTCGTGTGAAAATGTTTTAAACAACGTCGAACGTCGTCCCGCAGCTAGATCATTATCTGGAGTCATTGTCACTGCCTTTCGTCGAGGATCTGCTTATACCCTTAACTCGTTATCGACGCGATATTCATTCGGCTCAAATCAATTACAGAAGAAATCTATACGTTCCTGAACAGTATTAGAATAGAAGACATCTGCTCGTCGATGTAGTTTGCCCCAACCAATTATTTGAGTTTTAATTCCATAAACGAGATAGGCCATTCGTGGTCCGACTAGTTTTATTCACTTTCGCGAGAATGCTGCAAGAGGAATTTTCTCGGCTAACACGATTGTCCAAGTTCCGTCTCGTCCGAGTAACTTCGTTGTTCTCGAACAATAAAATTGTCCGCGAAGCTCCGGGCGCGAGGGAAATCGCAGACTACCCGGAACCCTGGATAATCGCAAAAATATTATGATAACAGGATTGGCCAATGCTGCAGCCGAAGGACCGTTCTGTATATCGAATCATCGTTAGCCCTGGATACAGGATTTGCCGGACTACCGGAAAAACTTGGTAAATCCAATGGACGCGACCTAATCCTGAACGAAACAGGGAGGTCGGGAAAGTGCGTTAAAGTAAAACCTGTTCACTGTTCGTGAATCTAATGACGAATTCATTCGTTCGATACGAGGCCGGCCAGGATTTTCCGCGAAAATCCAAACAGTACCCGTGCGCGGGACAAACTAAATACCTATTAAAGTATCAGGTTGATCCGTGTCCACGCTCGCGTTTCGCATCGAGCGACGGATGAAAATTTTATCGGCGTTACTTGGCGAATGTCACTTTAATTGGATTATCTTCGATGCACTCTCGATGCCGAGTGGGTGCAATACAATTTCGCCGCGTGTCGATTACATTCGACGGTGGTGATGCACGTAAATTACACGATCCGCGTGTATCAATTTAATAATTCGCGAAGGGGCGGAAGGGGACAGGTGTAAAAGCCAATATTCGAGGGAGTTACACACGTATCCCTCTGTAACGGCGTTACCGCGTTACGCCCGCGCGTTAATGTAACGTATACAACTTTTCCCGTGATATTTGAACCAAATGACCAATAAACCGGATTAACGCGGGACCGTTCGCGTTTACGATCGAACGGCGCGAAGAACGATTTTCCATTAAACGATACCTCGTGTTTCCAACGCGATGTCAGTTACGGAAAGCAGGAACACGGGCGAGGACAGTTCATGTTCCGATTCGTTTTAATTTGACTCGATACGATTTTACCGGCGTGGTTCTAGACTATTCGGTCCAAGTTATGACCAAGTCGAGGCGATTCAATATTCGACGTGCTTCAACGCATTTCAAGTTGACCTAAGTTGATACAGATCAAGTTGACACGATCCAGAAACTGACAATCCGTATTGACGCAATTGAATGCGACGCATTTTAATCCGTCACGATTTGATTAGGGTCAACTGTTTGGTGAATGGTCATTTGCACTAAACGATCATGAACGCTCTCCTTGGCTCTTATGTTCTAAACACCCGTAGATCCGAGGGAGCGGGCGGAACACTCGTAAAAGACGCATCCGCGCTGGCGAGCATAAAATTAGAAGAATGGACTTAAAAGGATTTGAAAGGATTGCCGTGGCTCCGCCTTCGGCCAAAGTCTCGTGTTCCACACCTATATTCCTGTTCTCCCGCGACGCATAGACGAACACCGAGTTTTCTGAAGAGTGGATTGAGAGTGGCAAGCAGCTAGCGACTCTTTGCTACGAAAGCAGAGGAAACGCCTGGAGACGAGATGCATTTTGGCGCTTTCAGGAGCAACGTACTCGTCGAGATGCGCGCGAGTAAACAGCGGAACGGTGTCCTGCGAAATAAAGCTTAAACGAACAAGCGGAGTTACATTCCGTCGCTTTAGGAGGCTAACTCATCCGTGAATAAAACGACGTAGGAATACGGCTGCGCGGATAAGATTTAAGCGACAAATGAAACGAATATAAAGAGAAAGCGGGTCGCTTTATTTCGCGAGATACCATCGTTCGCGAACGTCGAGAATTACGTAAAAATATATCGCCGAGACAAAAGGACCGCGATCCCGGAGATGAAGGAAACCGACAGAAGCTCGCCGTCTTTCGGAATGAACCTCTTCCGCCTTTTCGGGCGATTTAAGGGGAAGTGCAGTAATACGCGGACAAAAAGGGAAGTCTTGATAAAGACGGGCGTTGGAACTAATGATGGTGCTTAGGAAAAAGGTTAATGGATCGTCCTGGAGGCGCAATGATGTGTCATTTGTAACGTTACGATGCTTGCGCGTACGGTTCTCTTTCTACCGGATTAATTGCTACCCAATTAATGTTCCGAGCCTCGGAAGGGCCATCTTACAATCCACTTCCGCACGATTGACTTTGTTGTACTCCTAATGGGTTATTTCGAGATCATTTCATTTTTCACTTCTTACATCTTAAGGTAACGTATAATTTACGCAGTTTGCACAACTACTATACAGTTATTAGTCTTATGAAATTCACACTGGTTTTTACCTCTATAATTACACTTATGCTTAATGAAAGTTGATATTTGTATACCTTGCCACTTAACAAGACATCAATAAGCAGCAATACCAAGATGACATTTATTTAGCAGAAATAATTATTTGTATTTCTCCATGATCCTATTAACATGTTTTTTCCCCTTTTCAAATGTAAAGATCGAGTTTTTTTTAACGAAAACTCTTTCTCATAAAGTAACACGTACAATCATGCTGTATAACTCCGTTTATTTCAATGTGGACTAGTTTACGAATGCCGATTTGCATGAATTTGCATTGCATATTAACTTGATTAATAACGCTAATATTACCACTCGTCGCATTAGTCATAACCACGTAACCATTTGCGTGGCAATTTCAGGGATGCGTAGAGAAATTTTTCCGAATCGCGCTCGAATAATTCCGCGCGATCGACGAACGTGTCGACGACAGCCGACTCTGAAGTTTATTAATTTATTCGAGCATGAGAATGGTAATTAGCCTGGACACCGGTGACAAGAACAGGCTCGGCCCTTCGGGCGGACGCGTGTCGATTTGCACACACGCGGTACCCGGGATACCTGAGGACCTTCGGGCGATTAAGCAACAAAAGCTTCGTTTGTTGATCTAATCATCGATTCATCCAAAAAGTCAGTGAATCGTGCACTACACTTTTATCTCGTTGGTAAACGGAGCAGAACTTTTACTAACTTCGATGAAATCAGAACACTGCCATTTTGTACCTATCAAAATTATGGCTCTGACAGAATGAATTTGAGTAGTATAAATTTATAACAAATTTGAGTAATATATATTCATAAGAAATTTCAGTAATATATATTCGTAACAAGTTTGAGTAATACGTATTCATAAGAAACTTTAGTAATATATATTCGTAACAAGTTTGAATAGTATACATTCATAACATGTTTGAGTAATATATATTCATAACAAGTTTGAGTAATATATATTCATAATAAGTTTGAGTAATATATATTCGTAAGAAATTTAAGTAATATACATTCATAAGAAATTTGAGTAACATATATTCATAACAAGTTTGAGTAATATATATTCATAACAAGTTTGAGTAATATATATTCATAACAAGTTTGAGTAATATGTATTCATAAGAAATTTGAGTAACATATATTCATAAGAAACTTGAATAATATATATTCATAACAAGTTTGAGTAATATATATTCATAACAAGTTTGAGTAACATATATTCATAACAAGTTTGTGTAATATGTATTCATAAGAAATTTGAGTAACATATATTCATAAGAAACTTGAATAATATATATTCATAATAAGTTTGAGTAATATATATTCATAACAAGTTTGAGTAATATATATTCATAAAAAGTCTGAGTAATATACATTCATAACAGGTTCGAATAATATATATTCATAACAAACTTGAGTAACATATCTTGACACAATAAGTAGTAGCTATTTTTACCACCCTTAAAACCTAAACCTCACGCTACCAAAATTGCCAATTCTAATCAAGCAGTCCTCTAATCAGAATCAGGTCTGAGTGTCAGCCTGGAACCGAAATTAACAATGTTGTTAACAAGCGTCGGCTCGACAATCCCCGGGAGCTAGGCGCGAATATCCCAGGCTAAAAGCACCGGGAATCGTCCCGCTCTGTGGGAGATAAGTGTGACGACCTGTCCAACGACACCAAGGGGAAGGGTTGACGCAATCAACGTAAAACGTAACGCCGACGGTAACAGGGATTAGTTATCTTCAGCACCCTCGTAGGTACCGCGGGAGGTACAGGCTGGTATTTAGGCCAGAAGAGTCGGAGGCGAGGGGAGATTGTTCCGAAATCACCGGCGGTCTTCTAGTAATTGCGTCAAGAAAATTGCGTGAATAGCCGGTCTCTGCTGGCCTGGCAATGGCTGCTGAAAATCGGTGACCAACAATGGCTCAAGATGGTTATTGCCCTGATCTAACGCGATAACGCCGATATCCGTTTTCGAAACGACGTCAACAACGAGCGGAATCGACGACACATACATGGTGAAAGCTCGTGTGTGTGTGATGAAAATGGGAGTTCGAGGAAGATAGGTGACTTTTTACTGTGAGCTTCGTTCGAGGTTTTAACTCCATCAGTGACGAGTTATTTCTGTACTAACAAAATGAGATTGGACATTTGCAATTTTCATCTAAATATTCGTGTACACAAATGAACCCTGTAAGCACAGAATGTATTTGAAAGGTGTTAATCGTTGAAGAGTTTGGAACATTTTATATCCACCGAATGGTATCAGCAATTCCCGAAATGCAGTTTAATGAGTTGCAAATTTGTAACCTTTCAAAACATTACCGAACAGGACGATTGCCACGGAACAAATGCACAGAATGTGAAATACTGATAATGGATCGTTCCACGTCCATTTGTACTCGTTACTTCGAACCAGCCAAACTGAAACGAAATTTCGGGGAAATACGAATTCAACTTGCAGTCGTATTTTTAACGTTACAACGAATCCGCGACGATGTAAAGTGACCACATTATGCAATGACGCAGGCGAAATTTATCGATATGCACGGACGAAAATTTAATTACAGTCAGCTCATCGGGGAGCGCATAAGTACATATAAAATGTAGAACTTTCCACACATTTCGTAGGTTTTTGAAAGCACGTGTTCAAATTACAATTTCAAACAGTTCAAATTAGGAAATGTTTTTTAATTTTGAAATTGTTCAATATCTATTGCATTAAAGGCAAAACGTCTTCAAAAGAATGCATAAACGGATTACGCCCAAACAAGTGTGTAATATTTGTTTTCGGTTTGACCACACGGTAGTGGACAGTAAAATGAAAATAAAGAGCTGATCGGCGATTATGCAAGCAAGGTGTTAATCCCTTTTACGTCACCGGCAAAGCGAACACAAAACGGCCCTTTGACGCATTCGAAATGCACCACTGTCATGGTGTATACGTGACGTAGGAAACAAAACCGATCCCCACCCTCTGTCTCGTCTCGCTCGAAATGCTTTTGCGCCCGCAAACGACACGACGATAAATAATAGACACGGAATTATATTGCTTTTGTATTCATATTAAGGTCCGCGGCGTGGTCGTTCAGCGTCGAGCTGAATATTTTCCTTCTATTCGGGATTAATGGCTCGGACGTATTTTATAGGGAGCCGCTGTCCATGCGATATCCATGCAGAAACTGACCGCTGCCCGTTCCACTCGTGATATATCGTCGGAAGTTTAAAAGTAATACGGGAAAACAGGAGAGAGTGGCCATAATATCGCAATGGGCTTCCCTCGCTCCTTCTCCGTACCGAGAGATTTAAATTTCGAAATTTGATGTTCCGCGTACGTGCCAGACGAAGTCCGTGGAGACCCAAGGAGAAACCAAAGAGGGAGAGAGACGAATCGAATGGACTCTCCTGTGTTATCGGCAACGCGATAAGACGTTCGCTTCTCGGTCGCGTACGATGGAAAATGGTAAAACGTCGAGAAGAAGAACGAGCGCGAGGAAATCTCGGCTTTTGACCGATGCGAGGTACTCCAGGAATGGAAAATGAACTTTTGCGCAAAGATATCTCGAGAATGGCGAACGTAAAATAAAAATCCAGCTCGAGTAATTTCTGTTATCGTCATCGGTGAACCGTGTTTGTTCAGGGATCCTTGGCACAGTAGTACCATATAGGCTTCCTTGGGTTAAGTTATCGCAGTTACTCAAATTCCCAAACTGTACGCTTGAAAATTTACAAATGTAGACATTAATCAAAAAGTGACGAGAGGCTACGTCACCATTTTCCCTACGTGTACGTCCACCAACATACGCTTTATAATATGAAGTACTTCCGTATCAATAAAGCATTAAGCGGCCAAATGCAATTCGAACGATATTTATCCCGATTTACTAGCTACAAGCATCACGCATTACGCGTGACGTAGCAGTTAATCGAAATTTACTTTCACACCCTCGGACAGACACGTGCTGAGAACACGTGCTGCAGTCAGGGCGTTGGCCATCTTCCATCTGTCAAACAATCGACAGACCGCGGTGCGGGTGATGCATAAGCACAGAACGTTTTCCGCGATCGCACGCAATTATTTGTGCTTTGTAAAAGAAAAGCACGGTGAGATCACTCGACACGCCATAAATACGGGTGCGAAAGCTTTCTCGGCACAGAGAAGCTTTAATATTGTCTCGATCGCAAAAAGGGTCTGCGCGTACGTTTGTAGCAAACAAGCCGCGCTTTGGGAATCTTCGCCGCCAAAAAAGTCCGGGGGGAGAAAATAAAAGAAACCGGGAGAAACGCGAAATCTCACCTTAAACCACGAAGCTACGGGTCCCTTTGAAGATTCGGTGAAAGTTAAATTCTATTCACGGACACGAGCTGTACACGTCGAATCGGTACAATGTATATAGGTATAAGTTCGAGGGCGGTTTCTTTTCAGCCCTTACCCCGTGACCATTATAGCGTAGCCGTAGGGTGTCTATAGGGTTGTTCACGGCCGAGAATCGAGCAGACGAGACGGGCGGTTGCTAGCGACCATCCGGAAGGGTCGATTGTTGACCGAAAAAGTCGCCAATTTAAAAGGACCCCCGGCGTTTCTTTCTCGGCGAAGCGCAAAGATGAAGAGAGAGCGAGCACGGGAGCGGCGCACGGCCGATTCCGAACAAGCAATTATGTTGTTACGAAATGTTTACAACGAGATTATTGTCAGCGGCATCTTGCGCCCCGGGTGGTGGCCGCTCGTCGAGTCAGATCTTCCTTGTATTATCAATTTTATTTGACGAAGGAACCTCGAATACGCCCACGGCGTGCCTTTTGTAGGCGAATATACCACTGTTCGGATTCTGGAACGAGCCTCGAGCACGTATCGCTTACGTTGCTTTGCGGGAACGAGTGTGCCTTTGGATATCGTTCGATCGACTTCTTTGCTTCATACTTCAGATCCGAAACAGTAACTTTGAACAAAACGTTCGGAGGATATCCGCTTCAACGCATAATGATACCACACATTCTGTGATACCGTATTTAGAAAGTTGGACAAGGACAAATCGAAGTCTGCTGATAAACAAAACTGACCGAATAACTTGGTCAATTCAAAGTTAGTCTAACAAAGAATACATTCTAAAAATCTATAGTCTGCAGTGTATAGATTACACGACTTATGTATACTTTAGAACTAAATTATACAAATAGTAGTCAGGCTATTGGTCTCACATCAACCGAATAAGAATAAAACAGAATTTAACTAAGGCACGGGTCTTGAAATTGCGACAATATAAAGTGAATGTATAGCACCATCTTTAGTAATGGTACCCTTAAAAAAAATCGCACATGAAAATTATTGAACGTACCGTGTATCATCGCGATAAGAATTATTTCCCGCGCTCGAAAGTAACAAACAATTCTGACGTCGCATCGTAGCGCGAGCGAAGTTATGGTACGCGGGGCAGTAAAGCGTTAGGAGTTAATAATTCAAAAAGACGCGATTATGAGCGTAAGAGTGGCAAGTTGGCGGCAATAAAGAAGGACGCGGCTCGACGTCGGCGAAAGGTAGGTGACGAGAAACGGGGGTCGAAGGTGAAAAGAGGTAACGCGCGTCAAGCTGTTCTCCGGTCGGGTGTCTCGTCGGGGCCTCGCCCTCGCATATACGGTACCGATTCGTCACGGTCCGGATTCTTCCGCGTGCGGAATCGCGTCTGCGAGGAATTTGCATGCAAATAGCGTCGCGAATCCCGGGCACGTTAGCCCGCACCGCGGCCCGGCCGGTGCAATCAGTTTTGCGGTCTCGCGGTCGTAATTGAATGTGGCGTAAATAAATAAATAATGTCGCAGCAGGCGCGGGACACAGCGTTCGCCACCTTTAAAGGTCGAGACTTCGATTAAGCTTCGCGCCTTGGTCGGCGTCTCTCTGAGAAACACCCTTCCTCTCGTCCTCTCCCGTTTCTCTTTCGCCGCGCGAACGCTGCCGAAAGGGAATATTACAGCAGCCGGAATTTTTCTCGAGGATTAATTTGCGGTCAGCCTCCCCTCATCCTGTCAGGACTACCGGCATTACCGGCTACCGTACGTGTCCTGGTCGGACCACCACTTACGCGACCACCTCACTCTCGACCGCCGTACGACGATTAATTATTCGACAAATCCTTTTCTTTCCCCGCCGACAGCGAAAGAAAAACGAAAGAGGCGAGAGCGTTAAAACCTCGGCGACGGACAAACGTCCGACTTAGCGGCTGAAACTTTCATAATTTACCGGAACGAATTCGAAACAATTGTCGAATTAAAATGAATATTTCATCAGGATCGCGTGCGTCGAGAAGCAAGTCGCCTCCACGGAGAATTACGAGTTATTATTAGCGTGTCGTCGATGAAATATCCGCGTCCATAGAATTAATTAGAAAGATTTTAATATACGATTCGCAATAAAGCCTGAAAGCCGCAATTTCGGCGTTTTACGATCCGACCCCGCGATCCTTGGCCGGAAGGAATCGAGATAAATCCTCTGTCAAGATAAAATGCGTACGAGTTCCTTAGCCCCAAGTGCAACGTACAGAAAGAAATTGTTGGCTACATTCTACGATATTGCTCCTCTCTCCCCGAAAGAACGTTGGTAGCTCGTGAAAGTGACGCGACCGCCGGTAGTAAAGCGAGAAAAATATTTGCTTTGAGAAACCACCGCAAACTAACCCCGAGTCGTCCTCCAGACCAAACTTACATATCACACCAGTGGTGGGCAACTGAGCTTGCGAAGACGTTACACGGACATGCAATTAATGTACACTAGCAAATATCAGTAGCTAATCAATTTAGATACATGAAAATTTCTAAATTTCTATACTCCTCGTCCAAAGTTCCAAATGTCTAAAACTATAATCGCCGTGGATTTCACCACTGTACTCTTACGTTCACTACTGCCCGTCGATGGCCACTGGATAACACCACCGTCTTACACAACTCATACTTAATTCCTACCGGCAGGCCATTCCCGAATGTTTCATTCTTCGCGTGAACTTTCGTACAGTTCGAGATTTATTGCCAGTCCCTGGCCACTTCAATTCCTGCCGTGTCTTGGCAGCGCAAATATTTGTCCCCTCATTTTAATCCCGAGTCGACGGTGCCGCAAAAACCCATTCCCAGGATTCGTCGTCGCCAACAGCCACCAAAGAGAGCAATTTTCAATTTACAGCCGTTACTTTCGACCCGGGCGTACCCAGGACACGTAGAAGCCCTCGAAAAGTAGGGCCATAAAAACGTCAGGGAATATCCCGAAGTAGTGCGATTTGCGGCACACCGTATCCGAATGCTCCGCTCGGCGAACACCTTCCTTCTTTTTGCTCCTTCGCGGTGGTGGACGTTGAAAAAAACATTCGTCGGTGCGTAACACACGGTGATATACGCAGTCGAACGGCCTGGGGTGTACACCTCTCTGACACCCCCGCCTTTGCTGCACCCGATGCACCTCGACACACGCGGTGTTACGCGTCAGCGGTGAAGGTGCGGTCGCTGGCAACGATTCGACGTTGCAGTTTTCAGGGAACCGTCGACGATAAACCAACGAAACTTATTGCCTCGGTTCGCGGTTGGTGGTGCGGATTTTTTACGCCGCCAAAAAACGCAACCCCTCCACCTATTGACACTCCGCGACCTTTCCAAGGCGACGGTGTCGATGAATCTCGCGTTTCAAGTCTCTCTTACAGTTCATTCGACAGATATAGCTGGGTCGTCAATTATCGCGTGGAGGTCTACCATAATTCAGAACTTCGAAATTTTACTAATTTATTAGGATTTTGAAATTTTGTACCTTAGGAAGGTTGAGAACTTTTCGACTTCAGAATTTTTGTACTTTGGAACATTGAGACTTTAAAATTTTGGTAACTGAACTCATCTCCTCAGACGACCTGTTCCAACGTATAAACTTCATGTCTTCAACGATTTACGATCACACTGTATCGTCCAAACAGTGTATACGAGCAACAGAGATAGAAAAAAGAAGGTTCTCCATACGAGTACTCAATGGAAGGGGAAGAATTTTTGCAGAGGAATTCGAAGATCGTCTTGCTTCACGATTACTACCCGCCGTCCTTTCGGAGGCTATTGCCCGGAAGACTCGCGTATTTCACTCGATCTTATTAGTTTTTGGCCCGGGCGACTTCGGGAAAAAGCGTAGTCGCGCCAAGGGTGAAACGAGAAGCCGGCTGAAACCCTCGCTGTATTCTGCATAATACTTATTTTATGCGTGACACCGCGCGAGAAAGCCCGGAATAAGAAGCTCTGGGCGTCGCGGCACTCGTTGAAGAAAATAGAGTGCGTCTAGGATGTTTCACTCTATGGAAATCCGAAAAGATGAAACGAATTCGCTGCATGGTGCGGAATTTTATCGAGCAACACGCTTACGACAAAACACACTTGCGACAAAACACGAGAGATGAAACGCGATCCAATTCAGTGCAAGCCAATTCAACGTGATTTAATTCAACACAAGTAACAGCTTCAAATTCTCGAATTTGAGATGTGATCGTCACTCATTGTGGACTCCTATGCAACAAAAAAGTATTATGACCGTCAAAATAGTCTTTTAATGACAAGAGTTTTTATGGGCACCATAAAATTCCTTTCGAAACGTTCGTTTCTTGAAATATAGGAGCAGTTTCGTGACATTGCTTGACTTCACTATTTATTGAACTACTTCTTTGTTTGAAATGTTACATCTCCACGAGAAAGTTTCTGCTTCTTAGAACGTTAACCGTCCCATTACCGTGAAAGGTCTCATTATCGCTGACACGAATTAGCTTTTGTGGAGCGTTAAACTATGCAGGAAGTTCTCTTGCAACGTGACTTCGTGTAGAGCAAAACGATTAAGAATTAACTCGCATCTTAATTGATTCGTCGCCTTTGCCCGAAGAAATTTCTTTGCTCGACCCTGGACAAATAAAGTAACGGGGCGCAACGATTCAAGAAATATTGCTTTTCAGCGAGACATTTGTCGTAATGGACACAGTGAAGCGGGTAATGGAATAACGTGGAAATTGTGTTTTAGATAGGAACGGTGAACTTGACACTCGAATTTACGAGTGTGAAATCGTTGCTAGTCAGCGCCGTAGACGGAGGGAAGATTTTCGTGATGCTGTTGGGGGCTGCGCCCGCTACCCTCGATCCTACGACACGTGAATTAAATGCATTTTACACTCTGTTTCTCCGCCACCAAGAGAGAAAGAAGGGTGGGTGCCGACCCTCTAATGTCCGGTGACTCGGCAAAGTGCTAAGATGACCGAGGCATCAATCTTCACGCTTTCTCACTTTTTATCAAAAGAGAGCCACCTCGGGATAAGTCTTCCTTCTTTGCTTCTTCGGCGTCTGCTCGAAACGCCTTATGGGCTAGAAGTTCGTGGAGAAAAAAAATGAGAGTAGCGACTCACGACGCGGTTTCGAGCATCCTCGAGGAGCTTCCGGTTCCGGGACGTTGAAAAATCATTCCCTTCCCTTCGTATTCGGAGCATGACGAATCGAAAAAGGGACGTATGGTTCTTGCAAACGCTTAAGGATGTGTTTGGATTTAACGAGCAAGTGAAAGCAAGTGTGTGTTCAGTGTAAATAATCGTCGAGCAAATTGTGCGATCACATTGAAGCTACACGTATCGATGCCCATGAGCTCTTTTGTCGATCTCTGGTCTGCCCATCACTGACCAGCAAGAGATCCCGAGAAGTTTGCCGATGTAAACGTACATAAATTGAAACGCCATGATTGGTAATACGGCCAGTGGAAGGTGATCCATCTCAATTCCTTGGACCTGGCGGCTCCTAAACGTTGTCGAGACGCGCTGGCTTATCGCGGCCATGGAATAAAAGCACCTGAACGATCGAAAAAAGAGCCAGTCACGCTTTCCCGACGAAAGCTTTCGCCCGAAGCTAGCTGTTAGCCAATGTCTGGGAAAAAAGCAGGCACGAGAACGAACGGCTGTCAATCTCGGATCGAGCAACGAGCAGAAATAAATTAAAACGATTTCGCATGATGCTTTAGAGCGGCGCTCGTCGAGGTTGAACGTTTCCGTCGTTTTGGCGCCGACAACCGAGATGAATAATAAAAATCGACGCTGCCTCGTACAGACGCGGAAAAAACGAAGCGGTGGATATAGCACGATGAACTTCGTAGTCGAACGATATATTGCTCGACTTACTTTGCAAACTTAGGTTGCATTCATTTAGATAAGAATTCTGAAGATTTGATCTTGATTATGTCAGATCAAATATATGAACTTGAGAATATTCAAATCTCTAACTTTCACGTTAACAAGCTTTTCAATCCTCCATTCTCTAGGTGTCTAAATCTGTGAATATCCAAATTGTTTCTTGATAACTCTTGAATCTCCGAATTCACAAATGTCTAAATTTGAAAGTACACTATCGACTGCGAATCAACGAATGGAAAAGCCCTCTTATCGCCATTTCTCCTATAGAAGTCTAGGGTGATCACCAGTATCTATGGGGACGGTTGTATATGCACATACGCGTTGGGAGACACGTTCACGGTTCCACGGTGTTAATAAACGGCATCTGTCACCGAACATTGCGTTGCATTTCGCGTTTTATGCTTTACGCTCGCTCGCCCGGTTTATGCTTCGGTTTATGCTTCACACCGAGCGTGCACCCCGAACGCCAATGGACGCGTGTGTGCATAATGTCACCAGGCTGCATTTTTCTCCCCCGCTAATCGCATCGACTTGACGCGTTCTGCCGGACACTTTGTCTCCGATTTTTATCCCTCGTCCATTGGCTGAAAAGAGATTTTTTATTACGCGGAAAATTGGTCCGCTCGCAAGCCACGGTATTTCCGTGCCGTCGTTACGAGGAACACCTTCCCATATTTATCCCTGAAATTATTTCGTCCTTCCCTCTTTTACTCTTTCGCCTGTCCCGACCTCGTTGACGCAACTAATGGCTGGTGCTCGCATCTTTCTCCCCTAATGCGAAATATGTTTCGCCGCTGAAGGAGAGAAAAACACTGTTGATAAAATAACGAGTCGGTGTTTTGAGCCGATCGGCTGAGTGCACCGATAAACCATTCATTTTTCAATGGCTCGTTCTAGGGCAACGGGATCATCTCTCATCGAATGGGGCTCTCTCGAAAAACTGGTGACTTTGTCATGAAGTGATGTACGATAGAACGTTCAGTCGGATCGAAAACAATTGCGTGCTCCTGTGTGAACTACTGTTTCCAAATTCCATAGATCTTGATTTTTACACTCCTCTTTCGGTCCCTTAATTAACAAACAGCGGAGACTAGAAGTTTCTAAGTTAAGTTCCTCTTATTTTGAAAATGATGATCGAGATATATACATTAACATATGTCAAAGTCAATACTAGGCTTTCATTTCCTTTTCTCAATATTTACAATAAACTATTTGTTCACAAAATTTCATTCATTACCAAGTTGACAATTCTTAGTTAAAGTACGCGATAACAAAAGGGTTAATGAACCATTATAAAACAAAGATGGTAAAAAACCTTAGCTGAATCGTCCACTCGAAATGCTAAGAAGGACGAACGAACGGAACGTTATACGTGTGAATACACTTTTGAACGCGACGACAGACGAGAAATATTGAAAGAAATTCGACAGCCGAGACGAAGGTCCACGGTCTCGTCCAGAACCGTGAAGAGGTACCAAGTGCTTCGTTAAAAGTCAAGGGCACTTCGTAACGTGAATTTTAATCGTAGCCGTGTCCCGAAATAAAGCCGAGGCGGATAATATCATCGACCTCGATCCGAAGGAGGGTCCTGCTTAGAATCGAAACACGGATTAACTCCGTGCAACCTGCCTCTCTATCCATGGCAAAGTGCACAGACTTTTCGCCAGCTGTCAGCTAGAACCGCGGTGCGCTCATTCGTGAAATCTGATCGTAAGTTGCACCACTTCACCGGCCCCTTAATCCGCCTCGACTGCCCTTAGATAGCAGGAGCTTGCTTAAACGAACGTGGTTCGCTTAAAACGTCCTCGCTGACTTCAAAATCAGGGGGAGAATCGTAGAATCGCATCGTTTGAAACATCCATTCACCGTGCATTATAAATCTTTGCGTAGCGGTAACATAGTTTGTTAGACTGTTTGATCGTAATTGAACCAAAAAAGAACACTTCTCGAGGCAATTCAGCGGGATTTCTGTTAATTATCAAGTGTCGATACCTGAACACTTTACGTAAGCTTGTATTTCAATAGACTCAATTGCAAAAATCTATGCCATAGCAAAAGTAATTTACGAACAAGAAGTGTGCTGATATTTCAAAAGAAAAATTCTGGAACCTTATATGCACTACATATCGAGTTCGATTAAAACGTACAAACTAGTTCTCTTCAAAATGGAGCTGAATCTAATTCGCTAGGAACACATTGCTTCCAGACACGTGGTTCTAACGAAAGCGATTGCACACCGTGCTGCACGAGTGGCCGTCCCATTTTCGTCCACGTAATTCTGCAACCCGTACTCTCTTCTAAACGTCGCCGTGTAAATGGGCAAGTTACATTCGCGTCGGTCCATCGAGTGCGCGGAATGCGACGGCGCTGCATTCGTCGAAAATTCGAGGCGGAAAAGGCATTGTAGAGCGGAACGGCGATTAATAATTCTGCAACGCGGCGTTGACGAGAGATTTGTAGTGTCGCCTCCGGACAAAAGCGAGAGGAAAAATCAACAAAGTAACTCTGCGCAAAAAAACAACCGTGGACGAAGTAGCTATCGGGAAACAATGTATGAACGTGTCTATCAAAACGTGTCATGCTCCGATACACTTTTGCGAAGAACAAAGGCAGGAGAGAGTTATCGTTCTATTAAATTGCATACGAAATCTTGGATATCGAAATATCAAAGTCAATGCAATTTAATAAAGGCACCATAAAACACTTATGATATATCAATTTGAAGCATAAAATTAGGTAAAAATCTTCTGAGAGGTTCTGCAATCTCTATTTGCTATAACAGAAAACCTGCCATTTTATGTTCAGAATAACAATGTTGGTACAGTCATTTGCACTTAACATTAACCTTGAAACGTTTTATAGTAGTTTTACGTCATTAAATCGTGACTTTAAAAATCGGACATACGTGTATTAACCTTATATGTATATTGGTTTTCGAAAATGGCGCAGAGGCTGACGTAACTGGCTCTCGACGATCTAACAGCTTCTAAAATCGGCTTATGGATTGAGTAACTTATAAAACCCCTGGCCAACGCTAATCGATTCCAGTCCGTTCAGCCGCGAACGATAGGTACGAGCGCGTTCCAGGTCCGAACTCGGCGCGGATTTGCAGGTGGAGTCATGCGAGAAACGCGTCATAAACGCACGTGCGTGACCACGCATCCGATAACACGATAATCCTCGAAGCTTCTGAACCCGGCTCGAAAAGAGTACGTAGGTGGAAGGCGCAGGCACGTCGGCCGACGACATCGTGTTCCACCGCACATAATGGACGAACGAACGGGTCGAGTTTAATACACGTGCTTCGTAAAATGTAGTTATGTTACATGCATTTTACGGGTGTTATGTGACAACGCATGTAAAGGGTATTCACGCTAACGCCGCAATATGAAGCAGCCATTTGAAACAATGTAATAAAAAGTTTTTGATCCCTCAAGTTGTCATTTCATTGGTTTACGTGCAAGCAATTTAAAGTTCAGCCACTAGTCTCTTTGAATTATGGTTCCACTTATAGAATTCAAAGTGATCAGATTCACGTCGACCTAAGACATTCGTGAAATATTCATCATCACCATTTGACATATATTCAATAGAGATAAATTATGGATAGTAACTTCTTTTTATTACAAATTGCTGAAGAGTCAATCGGTTTACCAAGAACATTCTATAGACCCACGTACCGATAGACGCATGCCAAGGGAACATGTGGTGCGAGGGTTGGCTCAGATCTGTCTAAGGCATTCCTAGTACGTCTCAAACACAAGTGCACTAAATCAATCCATTGTCAGGGACGACCCGATTCCGTGCAGGTTGACTCACCTTTACGACAAAGGGTCTTCATATTCCGTGTACGCCCGTACAAGCGTCTTAGCGTGTAACCCATAAGGAGTGTCGAGAGTTTCGAGCGAACCGGACTCAGCATAAGTTCATGGGAATCTTCTGACGAATCGTCCACGATCAGTCAACCTCCTTCCCGATCTCCCCGAGGGAGTTCTTTACACCTGGCCCCGGAGGATTCCACGACGAAATAACAGCGAGCATCGCAACGCCCTTAATGGATTCAGAAGTGGCTACGATTTCTATGAGTCGTAATAACGTTACGCTGATTTATCTTGGCTTTAACCCGGGGCGAGCGAGCTCGCGTTGCTCGCGCCTTTGAATACGTATGTAATATCGTTTAACCCGAGCATTGTCGGGTTCAAACGTATGTAAAGTTGGCGTGACGTCGTTGACGAAGAGCGTGTGCCGAGAGATCGTCGAGGAGGGTCACGGGTACGCGCTCCTCGAGGTCGCTTCCTTATTATATGTCGGACGACCTCGTATATGTTCGTCGGGAAGGTATGCGCCATATGTGCCACACGGAATTCCTGCGAGAGGAATCGTCACTTACAAATATTGTGACCACTGACCATTGGCGTAACTAGATCGGTCGTGTTGATCCTGATTCATTCAAAATTTGGACTGCACCTCCATGTGTGGTCGCGAGAAATATTGGACGTAGGAGATCAGAAATTTTCAAATTTATAAATACCATAATCTCAACAGATCAAACTTCCAAATCCATAAACACCCGAATTCTCGAATCCTCAAGTCCCTAAATTCCCAAATTCTCAAACTTACGAATTTTTAAAAGCTATTTCATCGCGTATGGTATAAATGACAGTATTAACAAAGTTAAGGAGATTTTGCCTAAGCAAAAGATCTTAGATACGCCAATGCCACCAGTGAACCATTTTATTACAGAAATAACCGAGGAATTTTTCGAATACCTTCGTCAAACGAATTCTTCAGTCCCAAGATAACGCGAGTACAAACAATTGTGTGGCTCGATTACAACTGAGATTTCGTGTTCTCCTGTAACTTTTCCGAATTGAACGAGAAACAGAAAGGGAGATCTAAGCCATCGTAACACCAAAGCATTTATGGGAACGAGGCATAAAATTACGAAGTATCTACCCTGACGAGGGGATGATATCGAGGTATAAGCGGACTCCGACTAGAAAATCCAGGTTTGTCCGAGCGGAGAAGAAATAATGATTATAAAAATCTCCTATGCCAGCGGGTGGGACGTAATAAAGCAGAGTTTTTAAATAGCCACTAAAGCACGAACAGCCTCAATCATAAACGGACGTCCCTTAAGTAAGAGCAGCCCTCCTTTTATCTCTCGCTATTATTTCGACCCTCGTATCTTTTTTTTCCCTGTCGACGGGAACTCCTCGTCGTTTTAACGATAACAATTAAAAGGACCACCGTTCTCTGCCAAAGCTAATTATCACCGAGACACTTTTATTAGCTTCCTCTCGAGGAAGACTTCCTGAAATTTTTGCGAAGGTGCACTTTTACTTCGGTCCCACTTAACAGCAGCTGACAAACGTCGATGCATAATAAAAATCGAAAACGATTGTTCGATCTTCGTCAAAGAACTGTGAGGGTGCACAGGCTCATAGTCAAAATTTTAGAAATAAGCACTGGGATATCCAATTTTCTAGCACAAAAATTTACTAAATTGATTTTCCGAATTATTAACCTTAATTTCAAGTTCAGAGATTTGAGGATGGCTCTCATTGTTTCACGCCAGTGCCCTGACAGGCCACCTGATCTGCCCATCGCTTATCTTGATAATCAAGCGACAATACATGTTTCTATTAGTCACCAACCGCGAGAACGAGTTTACAGTGGGATTCACACATATCATTAAAAGTGCTAGACTCGTTAGCATATTATCTCTCGCGATGGTATAATTACGCGCGACACACGACTCCATCCGATAAGGATGAAGAGTGTCTCGATGCTCGATAGGTTCGTGCGCCGCGGTGGGAAACTCCGCGACAACTGCGAATACTAATCCAATTAGCTCATTAGGTAATTACACTGTGCCGACAGTTCTTGTCTTCCGCGAGATTTCGAAACACGATTGCTCTCGTGACACGTGGCTAATTATGAGATTCCGAGTTCATCGGGTACACGCAAAAAATGGCAAACTTAACCTGGCAGATAATGTTAATTACTTAGTGCAATCACGCGAGAAGAAACGATTTAAACGAAGTGGTTTTATCGAGAAAAAAAGAACGCGAATTAAAATAAACACGTGTCGTAAATAAATACGCAACGCGTGCAGTATTGCTCGTTTAATTAAAGGAATACAACGGTAATTTTCTAGATTGATTCGATCGAAACGTGCAACAACGGTAACTACCTCGCGAAGATTAAATTGTACCTAATAACGGAACATTTCCCTCTCGAATTTCACGGCGTCGATACCGGCAGAAAGCGAAGGTCGAAATGAAAGGACAGGAATGCGGCAACGGGCACTTGAAAACGTTATCGTGAAACGAGTGTCATAGAACTACAAATTCTACGCTTTTTCTTGACGACGTACGAGTGTGGCGCGGAGGGTAGGGTGCTTCGAAACACCCTAATATCCCGGACTCGTAACGGTTTCATTTCTCCCTCTTCCCGTTTCCTCATTCTCTCCTCTTGGTATTTTCCTCTCGCACGTACGCGAGTTACCTAGCCGTCCCTGTCGCAAGATAAACGATCAGTCACACCCTGCGACTTTTATTTCTTGCAATCATCCTCGTCTCGCAGGCCTACTCGCCGCCACTTTCCGCCTGCCGCTATCTGCACTCTTCTTCCTCTCGTTCCTTTCTTTTCTCGTCTTAGCGATACAGGACTTCCGACCGACCGTCCCCGCGATGGAAACGCAGGACTTTATTGCGTAGCGTAAACTTCGTCTCGTAAGGATTCGACTGCTGATTGAAAGGAAATCGTATCTGCGTCGGGTCGAGACGGCAGTAAGCGGTAATCGTCAAATAAAATTTAAACGGCACGAGCCACGCGATATCGAGAATCAAGAAGCTCTGTTTGCTCGACAAAATGAAATTCCTCGCGAGTTTGTGTATTATCTACCCTTGCAAACAAACAGATGCAAGGATAGTCAAAATAGCAATCAGAATTTGATTAGATATTTGAAAATATCTTCAATAATAATTATATTGAAGATCTCTTGAATAAGTATTTTAAACAAAAATATCCAAATATTGAATATTTGAAGTCTACTCTTATAATCTAAAAATATATTAAGATTACTGAAACCCGGTCCATGTTTCGTAAATGAAATTCGATTATTCAACATGGCGACCGGAAATTCGTGAAAAAACGTGACCAAACGGACCTTCCGGCTCGGACGCGAAACTCGGAATAAAAAATTGAGCGATATCCTCGTGCTACAGTATCGGGGAGGACCGACGAAATGGCCGGACGGGATCTATTTTTTACGGCTTTGTGTGTCTCCATCGACGTAGGAAAATGAAACCGGTAATGCGACGGCATTGATAGATTCGCCACCATTTGGAGAATGGTCGGATTATGCGCGGCATAAATACGCAATTTCACCCCGAATGCCACCGGCTCTCCCCTTTGGGAATAGCCGATGCTTATCCGCTTCAAATTAACAAATTGCTGCGAGCAAATACGCTGACAGTGAACCATAGCGTCGCGCAACATCGCTCAATCTAAAAGGAACTACTCCGCTAACGAGCCTCCTCCGATTTCCGACTATAAAAAAGAAACAATGATGAATAGACCGATAGCCGCACGTTTGACCACGCAACCCAATCAGTTTTTACGTCAATGGCGAATAAAAAATTATCAAAGCGCTAGATCCCTAGACCTTCGAGTTGTCTAATTACTCTACGTTTGCTCGAAAGCTACCCCGCTGATTTTGGCCCCCAAGAAACTGCGAACCTGACCTGAGCATTGTGTCACGTTATGTTGTTAGAGTTTTTTTCGTTCCCTCCATCGTTGTGTCTCCCTTAGCCCATTGTGTATGCAGTCGCACCCTCTGTGCACACTCAAAATGCTACTGTGTTGCACAGTGTACGAAGGATTGCACCCCGGTGCACGGTGCTGATTCCCCATTATGTGGTTCACGGTTTTCGTTCCCATCGTTCACCTTTCTTTCGTATTCAATCTCACCTACACTCCCTACCAAAATGATAGCACATCTCCAGTTTTCTGATGTTTCACAACTTCAACGCAACACCCTCAGAAAAATTTGATATTGTATTAGCACAAGAGTTCTCGACAAGTGATAAGGGTATAACTGGTGGTATGCAGGGAATAGGTAGATGGTACGTGCATAACTGCAATATACAGAATATGTAATACTACCATTTTGTCGCGGAGTGTATTCACCCTTCGATCTCTCATCTGACCCCACGCGGACACGGGCCGCGTGGTTTCACCTTATTTCCATAACGTTTACACGAAGGGACGCGCTCCTCGAGACATCAAGAATCCCTCTTCCGGTATAACGACCACCTGGCAACAACCGATGACCATCGCGTTGTCATGCTGTTACATAAGTTTACCACACTCCTCAGCTCGTACATGGAATCGGACCACGCGTGCGAAACTTGCTACACATCGAACTAGTTTTTTATGTCACGCAACACGTGCTGCGGTCATTAGCTGCCACCACACCGGCGTATTTAATTATTCACCAGCGATGCGCCGCTACCCGTTGCGACTTAACCATGACCGACGATGGTAGGACGTGCGAACACGCTTGACAGAGCTCTTTCCAATTTAGAAAGTTTCCGGGAATAGCTAGTTTAGGGAGAATCCGTTGGCGAACACGGAAGGTCTCGGTGGCAAACGGTGACAAAAATCTGAACTATCTGACTGGAGTGTTCTGTCCGAATTCCTGGAAGCGGACTGCAACGGAATTGGATTACTCGGGATACCGGCCTAACTGAATTCCGAAAATCGATGCAGTCGGAATTAGAAGCGAGCCGTATGGTATACCGTAACTTTATAATTGAATATTCGAACCGGAGGTTTTGTCCGACGCGACTCCACGTTCGTCGAATTGGAGCAAAGGTCGGACGAAGATGGCTTACACTGTCGTACATTGTAGGTTCCCCTAGAGATGACGATGTAGGAAATAATCTTCGCGGTTCGACTTCTGGTTGAGTGCTTTCAAATTCATGAACTACTTTGGAAATTTAAATAGTTTGGGGTAGTTTGAGAATTTGGAGATAACAGAAATTTGGAGATTTAGGAATTAAGGAATTTGAGAATTTAAGATTTCATTGAACCCGAGTGTACATAGAGCATTCTTGAGTCGAAGCAACATTTATGGGAGGGAATATCCGTGAGGAGATTCGAGCGAAGCGAACGCGATATCTCTCGCCTGAATTTATGTGAGGCGTTATGGTCGACGGATCTAACCCACTAGAGCTAGTCCCCGGCCATAAAGCCGAGATAATTAAATTATGGGAATAAAAAGTGGCAGAGGAACGTCGCGGCTCAGACGACGGCTCCCGCTTTTCGACGAACGAACGGCGCGAAGAAAAATCGTAAAACCAGTCCGACCGACAAATCTGTATAATGTTTCGCGATTTTTATCGCCTTGCGCCCTCCTGCTCTCTACGAACACTAAAAACTCGCCGCGTGGTACAACACCAGCCGTGTGTCCGCGTGCACACGCCCGTTTACGCACATCAAATTTCGAAATGGAAATGAAAGATTTTATGTTGTCGTCAAAGATCGACACCGGAACGTAGTGGAATGGTTGACGCAACGATAACGCTGATTCCCCATTGTGCCTCATTTATTCCACCAGCTGCGCGTCAACGGATTAATGAATTATAACTGTTTATGAATAATAAACATTCGCTGTCGAAAACGAGATACGATAGGGTGACATTTTACTGCTGGATAAATTTTGCCATTTCCAGATTCTATAGATACCTAAATCATAAGGATACCTATGTCCTAGACACTCAGATCTGAAAAATACCTAGATTCGATGAGGTACCAAAGAGATGAGTATTAGAGACAACGTTTTTTTCACATGTCCCTGTGGACCATTTGCAAATAAATAAAAGTAGGCTGGAAGAGATAAAAGCAGAATTATGTAAGACGTTATCAAGGAAGAAGGAAACTTCGAGACGGTCTTAACTAATCCCATCACGTAGTGCCATAATCGTCTCGGACGGCGGCGTTAATCAAGTTCCGAAAATACAGGAATGGCCGGAGGTGTAATTTCACCCTTATATACGGGTGTTAAAGCGCGCCGGAATGGCACCCCATGCATAACGCCTCTCGCTTGTACGTATATATGTACCTACAACCCGGTATACCCCTTTCTCTACCACCCACTCGTAACCAGTGCAGGTACTATACATATAACTGTATATCGTAAACTACCTAGTGGAAGTGTTAAATCTTCCGCGCTAAATGGGAGAGGACAAACTTACGGGGAAACTTGGGAAATCGTGGTGCTCCTGAACCATTCATGGCCGCATCACGGTTCTAGCAAAAAGCGTGTAATGGGCCGTTTACGTTGGCGCGACTGCTTTGATATAGAACACTCTTGAGACTTTGAAATGTGTCGACAGCTAGTATGAAGCTGTGCAACCGAGCCACTAGTCAATTTGGATTTTAAAGAACGTATGTATATGTATGGGATCTATGGTGGTTGATTCTTTGCGAGAGGTACGTACAGAATGTACGTACATTCTTAGCGAAGCACGAATCCATTATTTATTGTTGCCATTTGTTCTATGCTATAAATTTGCGGACGACTCGGAAAATGGAAAATGGAGCACAGACAGTAGCAATGAACTGGCGCCTCGTAGAGATGAATACGCATTGGGTACAGACGATCTTAATCACGCAGGATTTAATACGGATGGGTTTAAATTCATGAGAAACAATACGTGATTTAACACGTTGATAATCACACTGGAAATAACTACATCTATCGCGTTGATTGTTATGATAATGAACGCACAAAACTTAATAGCATATAAATTGGAAGACAAATTTTAATACATAGAATCCAATGATCTCATTAGTTGCACTTGCACTGGTTGAGTACCTAACTATTTTTACATGATGCTTTCATAATCTAGACACGTGAACAAATAAGACATCTCGTCAAAGTTTCAGGTGTTCTAATTAAAAATCCTCTAACTTGTACTCAGATATAGTTACCAAATATAAAAATTACTGTTACTTAGAATTGTGCAAAGGCCAAACAGATGTTATGAACGTAAAAAATGTCTCATCCCAAGAAAACGTGCCTCCTAACAGGCACTCTCCAGTGATCTATCGAGCATCAAACCTGTAAAGAGTCGCCATTTAACACTTTCTTTCCCCAAGCAAAAGCCCCTTCTCATCGAAGACTAACAATATCTCTTACGGTTGATCGGCTTGTAATAATTGCGACTGTACGGTGGTACAATACAAGAGAGAGGAGGGGAATGTTTTGTGTTTCCGAAGCCTTTAAATCCCGACTTTAAATTCATTTCGTACCGACGATCGACTCGCCATTGTCCCCGCATCTGTTCCTCGGTCTGTCCGCGGGGTTTAGCTTAGGAATTAGGGGTCGAGGCTGGATTTCATTATCGGTATAATTTTAAAGTGGCTGTCAAGGGGTGATCGCAGCTTTTGACGCTTCCTTGACTGACGGAGGGTGTCTCTTTCTCTCGGAGTCTCAAGCTGAATCATCGTTTAAAACGTTTTGTTTCGCCCGACTACACTCGGTGACTAGATAGAAGCTGTCGCGTAAAATGCACTGAACACGAATTCAACGAACCGATCCTTTTAGAAGATTAATGGATATCGCGTTAGCTTCGTACAAACAGACGCACACATTTTCACGTACGTTATCGTTTTCAATTACATTTCAATCAGATTTCACTCTAATGAAAACATTGTAATTAGCAACTTGTAAATCTCCAAATTCTACTGTTCCCACATTTTTCAAACGGAAGTTTCAAATCTCTAAATCCGCAGATTTCTAATGCTGTATATTTGAGAATTTAACAATTATAGCGAGTAGTATTACTCATATATCGCCATTTTCCTTAGGAAAGCCTCTCATATTTGCTCTATGCCTTGTCCAAATATCATTATCAACAGAGTGTATCAGAAGCAGCTCAAGACCACGTATAAATCGTATAGCGATACGTACACAGAGGATACACCGCGGAGATCATCTTAGGTACACAATAAGCACGTCGTTCTACCCTGCTGGTCGATAAATTTCTGAAAGATATTCCCGGATGGTGGAAGCTTGTTATTTCTGCACGCTGAATCTGCGGCGCCGCGGAGAGAAGAATCCACTGAGAGGAAGGAGGGGTTTAAGGAAGAGGAGGCCACCCTCTCATCCTGACATAACATCTCCTTTGAAGCTTAGGGAAAGGATCAGAGATTCCCAGAAAGCAGGACACGTGAAATCGACACAAAAGTGACCATCGTCTGGTAAGCGATAGGTCCACGAAATTGCCCTTGCCCTCGAGATTCGGCTTAACTCTCCTCCCCGTATCTGTGCCGCATCCAGAAAAGTATTTCGCTTGAAATAACACGCGGAGCGGGAGATGATGCTCGTAGCTCCGGGGGTCGCTAATGTCTAGACAATATTTGTCTTGACCCGGGCAAGAAGAAAATAATAAGCGACGAGAGAAAGATACGTGCGTGTACGCGAGTCCGTTGCGATGAGCACGGAGGTCATAACGGGGTTATGAGCTGTGAGGTAGTTAAAGTTTTCAACTGCCGCCACGATATATATACGCGTTCTACTGGCAGCATTCTACCGCTGTAGCAGCCAGCGGCACTCCGAAGCTCGTTCGTTACGTGTTTCGCGCTAAATTTGTTCGATATCCTCGAGGAGCACCGTAAATCCGGATATGCCGGAGGAAATTGCTCTTCGCCGGCGTCGGTTGGCTCCGAATCCTGACGAGAAAGAAAACAAAACGACCAAGAGGACCACGGGGGAATGAGCAGCATTCATCCGACGAGACACTTCGTACTTTTTAAATGAAACGAAAGATAATTACGACGATAGAGAATGCAATTGAAACTTCGGCATCTCCCTTTTTCATATACTTATTCGAGAGCTGGAATCGAATTATTTAACAGAGCCTGCACTCGTGAACTTGTGCTGTTCGTATCGGTCGAAGACAACGTTTCATTGGACCTTGCAAACGCGTAAATTGGATAAAGGAGAAAAGAAGTGGCGGGTACAGGAAACTTGAAGGATACAATTGCACGAATCGTACCGCAAGTTTGAAAACGTGCTCGATGAGATTCGTTACGTCGCTTCCCTCCCCGTGCTCTTCACCCACCACTAATGACAACGCCAGGGTGCTTCAGCCCCTATCATAATTCGCAGCTTCTGGTCTTCTGTCGAGGGTTGTTGACACAATGCGGGCGCCTTACCGCAGCCCTATTCGTGCCTAAGACCGTCGAATATCAATAAAGATAGAAAGAGGAACGAAACGCGACGAAGAAGAGTCAAACACGACCAAGGCCTTTGGACATCGTTTGGGAAACGTTCCTGCGGGACAAGCTGATCGTGACGAGATCAAAGGGAACGTTTTGTCCTAATGACCGTCTTGCACACTTGCGAGTCGACGAAAAACTGCGGGGCTCTTATTCCCCCGTCGAAATTAATTCGAGAAATAGTGATATGGCCCGTCAGAAGATACCACCCACTGCGTGACATTGTTTCGTTCCGATTCAAAAATATGTTCTCCGGTGAGTTATGACACAACTATACGTCAGAAACGGGCTGGATCGTTTCAATGAATTTGAACAAATAGCTTCGCAAATGATGCGACAACTTCATGAAACCTTTCTCTCATATGAATTTAAAGTGTTCATTTCGAATCAGCTTAAGAACTTGTAATCCACTTTAACCAATCGAAATGAAAAGTAATTATGTGAAACCTGACTTCTATCAACGTAAGATACTCAGCCTCTCCATCAAAGTGAACGTGTGAACGAGAATTAATATGACAAGATCAGAAAGATATAGGGTATTGAATATTGACTAATTTCATTGATAGTAACGACAGAGATGATCGTAGGCTGTTTTAACATTCAATATTAATAGCTAAGAGAAAGCAGCTGCGATAATGATTACGACTGCTCTGTCTTACCCTAAAAAACGAGTTTGCCCCCGGGCAACGCGAACTCGAACAATTAATCTAAATGTCACCAGGAGTTAATTTATAGTGGCGCGCAATCGTATATCAAGCGCTATCTTCTTCGGATATTCTCCAGGGTATAGGATACATAAAGCATTTCCCGTTAACCAGCGACGCGGCCTTTATCAACCCTTCAACGCCCGTTTCCTATCGTTGTTCCACCGGCATTACTCTGTGCCAAAGCTGTTTCACGGTTTAATTGCTTTCGAAACGAAAGAACGCAGTTAATAGCGTACTGCAAGTACCTGCGATTCAGTCAATGTAATTACAAACACGGCGAAGAACAGAATGCACATTTACATAAAACATTTCCCAATTACTCTAGCAGCGTCTTGAACGTTACTCTTCCATAACTTACACGTTGTCCACCGTTTCTATATGGAACGATAACCGATCGATCGAAACAGTTTTCACTGTTTTCGCCATTAATCGTTCGCGAAGGAACAACTCTGCAATCCCGTCGTATTTAATAACGCCTGCTAAAAGCCTTATCTCGCACCTGAAACTGCAAACATCGATGTACCCCAACAGCATTAATATTTATCACGAAATCACGTTTCTTGCTTGCGGACGTTTTATTGACCATATCGCTGGCATCTTAGCTAGCGAGCTAGCTGTATTATTATTACACGCGCTATCAGTTAACGCTAGCACCAATAAAACCCTGGCGAAGGAGTAGAAACACGTACGAGATACACAGGGACGGATTTAGACCTCTAGTAGCCCCGAACACTCCCAAGATTTTGTTATCGGCCTATCTCAAGGTATAAACTGTCAACTACAATTTCATTTTTCGAAATGGGACTCCGGGTCATTGGGACTTTCCAATTTTGTAATTCTTGAACTTTGGTGGTATCGATTTTGAGTTTTTTTTTATTTAGACCTCTGATGCTTCTGAACTATAATAGTTATCAAATTTTGAACATTAGTATTTAGTGGAGAAATGTGTTATGGTGAGACTGAGGAATGTGATCTATGTTACATGCAACGATGCAAAATACCTGATATGTCCTTTTCCCGCCCTAAACACGCTCATTCGGCTTAATGGATAATCCAGCCCTGAAGATATCGATCTAGCATAGTCGTCTAGCGTGTACGCGAGTTGCAAGCTAGGCGATCGCAATTTCACGCGAGTATTAGCAGTAAAGCTCGGCCGGTGTAATTATAAACAGAAGGCACTTTGCGCGGCGATAAATCCCATTCGCGAACTCGGCTACGTGAGTCATTCTCGTTACTTTATTCCGTTTGATTAATTCCGGGCAGTAAAAGTACCGTAAAAGCGCGACGACCGAACGAAACTGGAAATCGCAGGACTATCAGACACGGTTGCATTTCGTGGCGACAGTTTCACGGTGATCCCCAACCACGCAGACTACGAAGGAGCAACCGTTTTCCGGTGCCGTCGTGCGTCGTTTCGGCGTACATTGTAAGGCGAACGGAATTGTGACGATTTCGAACTTCCGTTCGGAGGAGAGCAAGGAAAAAGGATGAAGTCGTAATTTTAACGGGTCCCATGACTCGCATTTTGATGGCAACCTAATGTTCTCAGATAGTCTGCTACCTGTGTATAGTTCAAGTATCGAAGTATATGATAATCGAATATGTATACATTTTATTTGAACACCCTGTATTGTTAATTTCATTATTATTTAGTGATAATAACACGCAACTCCTCTAGACAACAGCAATATCTAACACACTAGTATCATAGTTTTCGATTTCTGAACAGAAATGTAAAATTTCTACACTGGTATCTGTGGGTTTCACTTTCACGATGATATTATTTGTTTTTCCATCGATGTCAAGACACTGTCCGACTTGAATGAAGATATTAACTGTTCCCGGAACAAATATTTCTAATTGCTGGCCGTCTACTAGGGGAGGTTTCATAAAATCTTTATTGTCCTGATATTTAGAGTTCGACTACCAATGGAGGATCGTAGAGACGATCGTAACACGGATTTCAGGACAACGTGAGTGGAATAGAACAGGGAAATAATCGTCTCGTATCTTCGTTTCCTTTCAAGGGACATGACCGGTGTTATTAATTGCGTGGGGACACGTTTGCTCTTATAGCGACATAAAATCTGTACTTATGAAAGAAAGTACTAATCTGCTTAATGTTGACTCGTCGTTAAATGATTTTCTCAATTAATTAACGCCTTGAGACATTAAACTCGTACCCTACAATTTTTTGTTTAATTAAAAAAACGGAATGAAGTTATTCTAACAAAGCATGTTAAGATGAGTAGTGTATTTTTCAAGGAAACCTGACTATGTGGGACCAAAGTGATAAAGCAAAACTTTTCATAGCTTATATGGGTCAAAACAGTAATTCTGCGTGACTCGTAACATCGCTTTACTGCTTTCGAGCAGTTTATAATATTTAACACAACTCTCCTAAAATCAGCACGCGATTCAAACTCCTACTTTAAACATCTGCGCGTTAAAAAAACTAAGCTCCATGAAAGAAACTTGTCGTTAGTGAGTTTTGTTGAACATACGCACGCTTTCAGCGTGCCGGGCTTAATTAAATTAAGACCACAAGGCGTTAGAAGTGGTAGGTCACGAGATACGCTCGCTGTAACAGCCGAAAGGCACAAAGAGATCTCGAAGCACAATGCCGCGATTGTTTCGATCGTTGGTACTCGTTACCGTGTCTCTCGTTGCTCATAAATCGCCCCGTTCCTTTTGGCCCCATGCGCAGAGACGAGACACATGCGCAACACACGCGTGTACCACACGAAAAATGAGCGTGTCCGTGCATTCTCAACCACGTATCGTACAGTCGCTGCAGAGAGAAGTGTCAGCTGTAACTTTTATTGGTTATAAAAGCTCGCGATATTAAGCTGAGCCAGAGTAAATACGTTTATGCTCCGAACCTCTCTTTATCCGTCTCCCTGTGTCTTTCTACGCTAGCGCACGTTCCAACGGAACTCCCGGAGCCTTATCAATCTAATACATTTCATATTTTATGGTTCCGTCTTCGAAGTAGCTCGAGCTTTACGAGTACTCCGCTGCATCTTGTGCTTCTGCATTAATCTAACAAGAACGTGGATGCTACCCTCGCTGTCGACAAGTATGAATCACAAAAGGAAAAATTCGAGTAGATGCACCTGGATAAAACGTACTTCTCTGAGGCGTGTTACAGAAGTTCCCGACGATTGACCGTGAAAATTAACGTCGAGAATCTCCTAGACGATGATTATAGTGTCGCGGTCAGATATCAACGCTCGTCACGATGTACGGCCAACGATAATTACCGTAACAAGCACAGATCTCGAAGAGCGGACGACTGTTACCGACAATCAGAGACGTCGAAAAATATCAGGGAAGAAGACAAACGTATTCTTCACAAATCCGAAACGATGGAGAAGCGGACACGGTGCATGATTCCCATGGAATTTCGTCTGTGCAGCCAGCAGACAGCCAATAAATAGGACGACAGGTTCCGTCGTATCGGCACGGGCAATTGCATCCAGGTGGCCGTACCGTTATGACGTAATAATCCAAAGCAAGCTACCCCTAATTCACAGGCAAACCCGTAGCACGGCTCGCGGGGACATAGTGGCTCGTGAGTGGCCGTAGTACGTCGTACCGGTACGGCAGGTCGATGCATGCGAATATATACGTGTATCCTGCGCTGCACGGACAGGATGCACACGTTCATGATGCGTCTCGGCACACCTGACGCCCGTTAACGTTCGCTAGACGCGTCTAGATATTCGATCCTGAAGTCCGTGCTGCTGATGCTTGTCTAACGCTTTACTGTCTAAGTGGAGCCTGAGAGACCGATCCGTTTCCCTTATTTTCTAACTTCTATATTCCCGAAATCTTAAATTCTCAATTTTACATCTTTCCGAATTCCCATTTTCAAATCCTTCACTTTACAAACTTGTAACTTTTCATAACTCTCAAGTTTCCAAACTCCTAAAGCTTCCAAGTATCAAATACCCAGATTTCTGAATGTTCGACTCCCCAAATTGCCAAATCCTCAGCGGACGATCGCTAGTAAAAATGTAGCTAATCTGAACAAAGAGAATTGGAGGACCGAAGCGCAATAAATCATCTAGCGACCTATAGCCTGAAGGGCCATTCGCCGTGTTACGATAGACGGTAATCATGGGGCACCGGCATCTTTTTTTCTCGCGCTAGATACACGTTTTAGAACGCAATCAGCGTCACTCGTGCGGGACCGTGGGCTCACACAATCGCGATAGAATCAATCGATCCGATCCGATCGTATCTGCGGGAGCTTGGAAAAACGCCCGACTACGGCCAATCAATATTATCGTTTACCAGTTCATGGTACAGGTATATACATACTTTCTATTTCCCTAACGAGTGGATATACATACACGCACACCTGTACGCGACTATCAACCACCTTCCGGGCACGCGTACCGCGAGTCGTGACTTAACGCGTCAGGGCCGTAAGAATATCTACGGCTATGGGAGAAACGGTTCACCTCGATACATATCCATTCATTAACTCCTAGAGGAACACTTTGTCTTTAGTTTCACTCATTTTTTTAATGAACACGTAATCGTGCACTCGATCGTGCCGATGTAATCTTTGCAATTATGAAACGGTATTGCCGTGCAAGTATGTGTAACACTTTCGTTGCTACTGATGCATACGCTTTCATTAGTTATTCTCAACAATACCAAACATCAGTCAGTAATGAAAGCAGATATTTATCACTGTAACGTTTCATTTTTTATCATTATGAGGAAATTCAATGCATATTCATAATTATCTTATGGTCACTTACGAGAGCCCAAAAATGGACTCTTCAAAATTAATATAATGCAAGTGGAGAGAAAAAATGACATAGTAAATATTAGATAAAATCAAGAACTGTAGTGTTAAGGTAATGATAAAGGAAGCACTATAGATATAGTTCAGTTTATGGTAAAAGAAAGGTAAAAATCTATTAGTTTTTCAAAAAGATAAACCTCCTATAGATTCTACACCCCTGCAATTTATACCGTGTTCGAAAGAGTACACTGCAGGCCAGTACGTGGTGCAACACGTATCAAGGCCACTGAACTTGCTACTTGAACCTACAACGACGCGGCGTTGCGGTTTTTGTGGTTGCTCAGATTTTATAACGTTTCTTCGGCCTATTCCACCCTCCCTCCCGTTGCACCGACATTTTATGTTGTTCTTATTAGCGACAGGGTTGTACGCACAGAGCCACGGTAATCTCTAGATGGTAATGATAAACTCGTCTTGATTTCCTGGTGCGGTTAGCACGGCACGAGCCTCGCGGTTAATGGACGATACGAAACAAAGAAACGAGGAACGAAGAGGACGCCTGCCTTGACCACGGGGCGAAATCTTCCGAGAAGCGATTACGATTAACGCGCGCGCGAAACTCGGAAGCTTCGAGCACCGTTTTCACGATGCTCCTCGAAACCCACCCATAATTATCGTAGCTGGTAAGTAATAACCAACCAGGAGAATTCAAACTTGGATCTCCTTTTTCTCTACCGCATCATCCAACGTGATCTACTTCTCGTTTTTTCGTGAACCATGCTTACGGTGTAATTAATATTCCAACAGAAACGGCCAGATAATTACGTGCGCTTCGCGAAGCCGCAAATATTACAAACTCAATAAATGTTAACAGAGAGAACGGATTTAATTAATTAGATCAATATAAAAAAAAACTATAATAAAGTATAGAGTTACTTTGCTCGCGTTGCGTATTATCGTAAATGGAGAAATACGTAGTTGTAACGCATGTGCATTTATATATAAATCAATTAGTTCAGTGCAAAAAATGAGAATAACCACTTATCTTGGTCGGGTTTCGAATCATGTATGAAAAGAGACATACGTATCGGTAGAATAGACATACACATGTATAAATCAATTAGTGAAATGCAAAAAATAAGAGTAATACGTATAAGCACTTACCTTGCTTGTGCTTAATATCATGTGTGAAAAGAAACGTAAAGATATAGTACATGTACATAAATATAACACACACAGATAGATATAATATATATACATAAAGACATAGACCAAGTTGGCTTGAAATATACACGTGATAAAAGACAATGCATGCACATAAAAGTTTAAAATATAGCAGAGAATGATATCCGCGTACCGAGTCTGAGCACCACTTTGAATGCACTCGAGCATTCGAATATTTAGCAGAGCCTTTCTCTCCTCCGGCGATTCCTTTTCCAGCGCGCTTCATTTACTCGGGCGTTACGCCCCTTCAGTAGGGAAAAAAGAGGAGTTTTCATGGCTAAGGGTTCGAGAGAAATTTTCGCGAAATCTTCCGACGCCTCATTTGATCCTGGCTTACGGTTTGACGTACCGTACACTGCCGCGACTTGACGGCTCAAACGATTCAAACATCGACGATAAATTCGGCTGTTGCCTACAGAATCGTCGGTATATTTTATTCGAATACAGATTCTCCTGCGTACACAAACAGAAATTCTTTAAAATCGTTCAACGAACGCTCTTTAAATTTCATACCGTTTCTTAAAGACTTAAGATTTGTCCAATTTGATGTGCCCTCGGTAAATGAAACGCGCCGTCGAACCAAAGACCTGAAAGAAAGCTCATTTTCCACCATTAAACCGAACGTATTTAACTTTCGTATCGTCGTTTCAAAAGTCATTCCTCTCGTGGGCGTCGAACCCACAAAGCGTACCTTATTACGAGCGCGGGCAATGGAAAACGTGCATTCAGAGGAAAAGTAGACTCACGAGAAATAATCGGTAATACCCGTCGGTTAAAGAACGCGAAGTGCTGAATAAGGGGTTGCTCGACTCAAAAGGATCGGAACTTGAAGCCTACAGAGGACTGGGAATATATACATATCTGTGCCGTTCTTTACAATATAAAGACTATAAACCCTTTATTCTTTTTCTGCCTGCCCTTCCCCTTCTACCCTCCCTCTGCGAGTGACTGATCTTTTACCCAAAGCGTTGTCGATGCTGTGCCGTAATTAACGATTACAAAGTATTTGGTAGAGATGATTATCAGACTGCGCCGGATCCAGCGGCGTTCTCACTCCATAACATCCGGCACTTTGATGTCCCGACCGTCTCTTGTTTTCTGCTCCATTGTACCCACTCTTACAAGCAATACCGGGGTTGCTGGTGGCACGGTGTGTTACTATATCGGTGTGCACGTGTACGCGCGCGATTCTTCTGGCTCGTTGTTGGCGGAGCCGTTCTCGCATCAAAAACCCACGTCGATGAAGCGCGGAATTGCGGACTCTATTCTACGGCATTGTTGAGAGCACGACGTTTTAATTGGCGATTCCCGATGAAGCACTCATCCACGTCGAAAATGAACTATCACCGTGATACGCACGTTTTCACCGACGATAAAGATATATTCCACGTAGTTAACCTACCCCCCTGCTGCCGTTTATGCTCCACCATACACTCGAGGGTTATCCAATATCTACCATGGAATTATGTGCACTCTAGCATTTAGCCATACAAGATTGCTCGAGCGGTATCGCGAGACGTTTCGTATACCCGACCGATGCTTTTAAAGCGACGTATATTAACCGATAAGTTTTCTGTCGCGTTGCTAAATACAACTTGCTAATACACCGACGAGGTTCAACATACCCGGATAACAGACTACAAATAGCGTTCCGAAGGTGTCTCTTCTGTTACGGATGACGCGAAACACGGCTCAGGTTACTTTCGTTTTCCACTTGAAAAAGAGTCGAGTGTCAGGGAAACCGGCGGCGACCGAGTGGCGTACACGCAATTTCAATCGCATTTTTCTACGCGAATCGTCCAGACGTTGGTTAATCGAAACCTGCTTCGAGCCGCGACAACTTGCACGATGACCACGTACTTCAAGACGGATGACCAATGCGATAGGAAATATACGTTCCGCGTTGTATCAACGAACGACACACGTCTAATGGAATACCGAGGTAGAATATGATACACTAATAACGAAATGTACCGTAGAACATACCTTAGATCAGTTTCTATCGAAGTTATAAAAGTAAAAACTAGGTTGCCAAGTGGTGAACGCAAATAACTGATGTATCATCCTTTACTACATGGCAAACAAACCAGTATTCTTTCCTATAATGAGTTTCTTTACATATTTAAAAATATCAAATCTAACTTGCTCTACCAATATATTCACTATCTATCGAAATAACAAGAGGTTAGTTTGAGAAAACATCAAAGGTTTACGAAGTTGGAAAATACGTTTTCTGCATTTGTCTAGACAAGCGCTGCGAAAAGTAGTGTTCGGAGATAGGAAGAATGCATCTGGCACCACACTACTTTTTCACCCACATCTTTTTCCGATGAGGTGGTATACTTTGCAAATTTTCATCACTTCGGCCAATTTTGTGATTGGCTCATATGTTTCCGTGCTACAGTCGTCGTTGTAGTGACTACAACCAATCGGACTCCTGTGCATTCTTTTGATACCTCTGAACAGTACACGCAGATTCGCATGCAAGCACTATTAAAAGCACACATATTTACTTTAACCGTCTACTGTAACAGAAAGGAGTAAATTCTACCACAAATCAAAGTAGGTTTACAAAGTTTTAATATTCTACAGAGTATAACAAAATACATTACCTCTAATAAAATGAACTACCTTCCCTGCGATTTTTCTACTCAAGCACTGCAGAGTGTAGTGTTCAGAGATACAAAGAATGCATCTGGCACCACACTACTTTTTCACCCACATCTTTTTCCGATGAGGTGGTACACTTTGCAAATTTTCATCACTTCGGCCAATTTTGTGATTGGCTCATATGTTTCTGTGCTACAGTCGTCGTTGTAGTGACTACAACCAATCGGACTCTTGTGCATTCTTTTGGTACCTCTGAACAGTACGCGTAGATTTACATGCAAGCACTACTGAAAGCACATATCTGCTAAAACAACAAGAGATTAGTTTCACAAGAAATCGAAATGGGTTAACAAAGTTTCAACATTCTACAAAATATGACAAAATACATTACCTCAAATAAAATGGACTACCTTCCCTGCGATTTTTCTACACAAGCACTGCAGAATGTAGTGTTCAGAGATACAAAGAATGCATCTGGCACCACACTACTTTTTCACCCACATCTCTTTACGATGAGGTGGTACACTTTGCAAATTTTCATCACTTCGGCCAATTTTGTGATTGGCTCATATGTTTCCGTGCTACAGTCGTCATTGTAGTGACTACAACCAATCGGACTCCTGTGCATTCTTTTAGTACCTCTGAACAGTACACACAGATCCACATGCAAGCACTGCTCAAAGCATACATCTACTAAAATAAGAAGAGGTTAGTTTCACAACAAATCGAAATGGGTTAGCAAAGTTTCAACATTCTACAGAACATGATAAAATACATTACCTCAAATAAAATGCACTACATTCGCTGCAATTTTTCTGCACAAGCACTGCAGTAGGTAGTGTTCAGAGATACAAAGAATGCATCTGGCACCACACTACTTTTTCACCAACATCTTTTTCCATTGAGGTGGTACACTTTGCAAGTTTTCATCACTTCGGCCAATTTTGTGATTGGCTCATATGTTTCCGTGCTACAGTCGTCGTTGTAGTGACTACAACCAATCGGACTCTTGTGCATTCTTTTGGTACCTCTGAACAATACACACAGATTCACATGCAAGCATTACTAAAAGCACACATCTACTAAAATAACAAAAGGTTAGTTTCTCCAAAAATCGAAATGGGTTTGCAAAGTTTTAACATTCTACAGGATATGACATAACATTACATTACACTTGAGACTAACTTACAACTACTTAAGATAATACTCTACATCAATAGAGCAAGTTATATGACTAATAACATAACTGTGACAATTATATAATAAAAGGTAACAAAGTGTATAATAAAATTTGAACATATGTTGCTTAATTGTATAAAATTAAAATTTGGAATATTTGCATAATATTGTTCTGACTTATATTAAACTTTTACGTTGTCATTATTTATTATTGCATATACCAATATTGTGAGCCATCCATTCTTGGCAGATTATAATCTCGAACATTTTGTATTATGACAATACAACCGTTACAATTTACCAGACTCAAGGCAGATATAAAACCGGATAAACATTAACGAAATTAATGACGTGTCAAGATCGTAATGGCGTATCATGGTTCGAAGACGAGGTGTGTATAAAGCATATGTTTTAAAGCTTCGCGTAATCGAGCATCACAGTAAACGCTCGGTGGACGAGTACAATGGCGGCAACGTAGGGCCATTAAAGAGACGCGATTAAATTTAATTATCAAACTTTACGATTATTTGGGGCGCGACCGGTGCACGGTATACTCGTATCCATGGGACGGTCAAAAGGGAGCAAAAAAGTCGAGGGTCGAGTCGCAAAAAGCGAATTAGAATTTTCTTCGGGCGCATAAAAGCGCTAATAAAACCATAAACCTGTCAGACACTGTGCTCGTATTGTTCGCTGGTACGTTCACGATGCAAGACGCTATAAATATCAGCTACGTATTTCCGTATCCCATAAATGGCATTAAACAGCTTTTCTCTGTGTACAAACGTTGCAAATGAATCGAATCGTTCAAAGTAATTACTATATTTTATGGCGTTTTCGTTTTTCTTTGCACGACAATGAAAGATGTTAACCGACAAGATGTTAGACGTTAGTAGCGTTTCGTTTCTTTGATCCTAACTTTTTTCTAGAAAGTAATAGCGTTTCTTGTTACATTGAAACTATGAACCCTTTGTTTGTGAAATATTACAAGCAAATGTATCGAGAAAAAATATAATTTTGAAAATAAATCCCAGACCAAAGAAGTTCGAGTACCCGGTTTAATGTAATCATTTTTATCATCTTGTGCCGCGGTCGTATGCTTTTATGCCTCATCAAAATCCAAGTCGAACTCGTAATTTCGCCGGGTTGGGCTTTGTTTCCGATGCTGCACGTGGGTCAACGTTCAAAGTGTCCCGCATAAACCGAAGGCTTAATAAAGCCAGGAATCCGGACTATTCCCGTTCGTAGTCGACATTCCGTATTGGATGAGCGACCGTTTACAACCTTTCCACGATCCTACGAGTCTCGTTCGACAGCGAACGAAAAGACGGGGGTAACCGGGACAGAGAACGCGATTTAACGAAATGAAGGACAAAAAAAGAAACGTGCGCTTAACGTACGCTTTAATGATGGGTCAGAAACATCCAGAGGCTGGTAGGTCTCTTTTAGCAATAAAGCAGGGCTGACTTTATTGACCGGAAGACTCGGCTGCCGAACGATTTGGACAGTTGGACATTCGACCAACGAATTTCCGGTTTATAAGCGAGCCTGAGAGTCGTAACGCCACGCCGTTAACGATTAACGATTCATTTAGGAACGTTTAGTACGACGAACGAGGGTTCCGAACGTTATGTCGACCGGCATCTCTTGCTAGCTACGATAAGGGACCTTTCCTACGTAATGGCGAGTTTGAATATGCTTACAGGTTGGTGCAAACTGCGAAACATATGCGTACGAAATGTTTCCCTCGTGTATGGAAAGGTGTAAGAGGAACCGTATTCTCGTTAATGCAGCCATACGTACTTAATGGTCTGTGCAACATTTCCGAGAGAGTGTTTCCATTTTCATTATCCGAATTATTACCGATGAAAGGTAACGCTGCTGCACATTAAGCAACGTGACGATTTTTCCATAAATTTAACGCTTCTCGTGCTCAGGGATTAACCATTAAGTAAAATAAACGCGTGCTTAGAACATATCTTCTAAAGTCTCAAAACTTTAAAGTACTTAAACGAAATAATAACTTTAGAAAATCCATACGATCAGAAGTTAATATCTAAAATCGTGTACTACAAATTATTGCAATAATGCAATACAACAGCATTATTGATCCTACTCTTTCATTATTTTTTATCGGAACATTAAGTTTTATTGTGAATGATCCTGTACAAAAGTACATAGCCGATATAATTCACGTCATTTCGAAGTTACTGGCGTGTTAAACGTACTGAAACGCGTCTGCAGAACAGAAGACAATTCGCCGTCTCGTTAATGTCATCGCTCCAGATCGTATAACTTGCTCTACCGTGAAATTAAAGCGTGGATCGATTAATGGTACGACTTAAATTAACACATTAAAAATGATTTATTTCAACGAACAACGTGATATTGATTTACATGTTGATACTGAACCAAGCAATTATAAAATACTATGTGCTCAATATATTTTATTACGGACCGAAGTAACGATAACATAGCTATATAAAAAATCCAAGATTCGTTTGACACGGTGATGATATCAGAATTTCCGATTACGTCTAAATGGAAAAAGTGATGCATGCGCATTAACGAGACTTTAACATTCGTTTTCCATTTCTCAAACACGATTTTCATGTCCGATTCAATAACACCGGTAAAAATTGCAACCATTACATGCAGCCGAGTGTAAATCGCTCGTAATCGACTAAAAGCAATCACGTTGCACCGGTCCATTTCCTAAAGGACCATTCTCGAAACGCGATACGAACCTGTCACGGCATTCCAAGAACGATACGCGACATTCTCAACGGACAACTAAAATCGTTCGCTGGTAGCTCAAATCGTTTGCATTTAGTATTCCGTTATTTTTTCGCGATTTACGGATATACACGCATTACATACGTGCGCCGTACATGAATACTTAATGCGAGCAGGAGACCGAAGAGAAGATCATACATTGGCGTATCTGGATAAGAACAAGGATTTCTAAGAAAATCCTTGAAGGATCTAGAATACCCCATATATTCCAATTAATAATTTAGAGATTTAAAATATTACAATTTTCTAATTTGTAAAGTTTCAATTTCCCAAATTTCTAAATCCCCAGATTTTTAAATTCCCAATTCCACATTTTCAAATCTCCGAGTTTCCTAAATTGCTAAGTCCCAAATTCTCAAAGACAAGTCCAAAATTCTATAATACCAAAACTTTAAATTTGCTATATTACCTAAATGAAGTTTGCAAATTCTCAGATTTTCCTATTAGTAGAACTATGAGATTCGGTACTGCCTAAACAAAAATCCTAGTTACGCCAATGCAAACGGATCATATCGCCAGTGTGTAACAGCATGGCAACGTTCTTTTAAAAGTGACGATGGTACCCATCAACGGACGAGAGACCTTTTTTTTTTCTCTTTCAACGTTAATCCGCGCCGCGTGCGGACGTTTATACGAACACATTATCGTGGCTAGGCCGCTCACGGTTCCTCTTAACACCTTTCATAGTTGGCATGCTTCTGCTCTTAAAGCGATTGTGAGTAAGTACTTTGTCTAAGTACGCTCACAACAGGATATAAACGCGTGCAGATATCACGGTTGCAAACGTTACCAACTGAGTTCCCTGCCCACGTACATACATACCCTGCTTTTTTACACCCTCGACCATTTACCGGTTTCATTGCAAGAGCATCATTAACTTTCTTGCAAGCTCGATTTTACGAAATGCAAACGAGAGATTCAAGATAATCGTGGATCTGTTTGGTATATTGATATCAATTTTTAAATCCTTATGTAACGTAACTACTTTAAAAGGGGGCGATAAACGATTCTTATCGAAATGAGACTGAAATTTACCCTGTCCTTTCTATTATGGAATAAGTATCTGTAAATATAATATAAAATATAAATATGATATATTACTGAATTCAGTAACAATAATAAAGCTTATGTTCAATATTTTCATTATTGCATGTTTTGTTTAGAAGGTTTAACAAAATATGATATGGTATACCTGTAATTACCCAAAAATAATTTAATTATAATACTTTAAAAAAGTACAAATATTTGTATTAATTATTTGTATCTCGTATAAGAATGAAAATATAATAAAAAAGTTTCTGTTACAATTGTTAAATACTTTATAAATGAAAAGGTAAATTGCATTATTGTGAAAAAATATTACTTAATATATGTATACAGTATCAGTATCTCCCAGTCAGTATTAAATAAAAAACAATTTAAAAAAAAGATGACATTTGAAATATAGAACATTTCATTATATAGCAGGATACAGGAAATCACTTACTGTTTGAGCAATCTATCCTGCAAGCCCTGACAATGACACACCAAGAGAAAGGCTCTTTCCATGGTAGCGACTCTACCTCTTCCCTGCCCGCGCGTGCTCCTTCTTTATTTGCCTGTACTCCCTGGCGAGCGAGGGAAGAGAGTAACCCAGCCATAAATATCCCGTAGGGTAATTAACCCTTTGAGGACTTTGAAGCTTTGACGATTTTAATAATCTTAAAAGACAGCGGGTCCCGTGATTAGTGTTCCTGTCGGCGGATGCAATCGACAGTGCGCCTCTGCGCGTATATACCTATACCACCGTCGATGCTCAGTTCGGTACGCGTACATCACAAAGTTCCGTTTCCTGTCATTGTGCATTTTAACGAGGAACGTAGGTACACAGACCAAATAAAAAAAAGAAGCATGCATACTACAGTATAAATCAAACGATGCAACATTAAAATGATGAATATATATGAGCATTATTTTCAAATATTTTTAATAAACTCACCGTCTCTGCAACACCTCAAGATGGCGAAGATCTTTTTCCAGACCGCGTGCCTTTTTGCAACGATACCCTCCTCCAACGTAGGTATATGTCTCTTTGAAGTATTGGCATAAAAGCAAGCCTGTGCGGAACGACGAAAACAATAAGCGGTGAACATGAAACGACCCTTACTAGCCAATAACACACGTGGATTATTTCAAAAAGCTAATTTTTTTCTCTGCGCCCGTACGCAAAGTCAAAGGACCACATCATTATGGCGTCTACACTTTCTAGAACGCGGAAATCCCGTTGGACTTTCAACCGTACGCTTTACGTATATCACTCCCGAGCCTGTGCACACAAAACGTGCATCCGAACAATACTAATTCTAGATCTCAAAGAAACGAGAGCGAAGAGAGAAAAATAATTAGTAATATTAGTAATTACCTTCGGTTTCTTCGACGAGCGTCCGCAGCCAGCCTCACCCGCAACTACCGTGTAGCCTAATGGCGTCAATTATGCAACAATGATCAGCATCCTTTCTTCCCGAAAATTCGCAAATCGTGATAGGTCTGTTGATTCCTCTCAATCAGGTTCAGCCAATCACCATGAATCGACCGATTAACAGTTTTATTTGAATTTTCGCAATGCATCTTTACTACTTTTAATTGCTTACCAATTCTCAAATTGGTATTTGAATACTTCTTGTCTACGTATTTTATGAATTTAATTACCCAAATAATGTTTTTTAGCTTAATTTAATTTTAGTTTTTGAATTTCTATTAGGAAGGATAGGTCAACGACCAATCACAGAACAAATTCTGATTATCCAATCAATGCATTTTATTTCTAGCAACATTGTAACAATATTGAATTCTTCATCGATTATTGGGTTGGTCATATTGTTGCGCTCAATTCGCGCTATCGATCGTCAAAAATTGGATCGTAGATCGTGCCATGAATAACGAATTCAGTTCGTAACGAGTTCTTAAGATGTAGTTATAGTGTATTTAAAATATATGATAAAAAATGTTTACGGAAAGCGATGGTGTAAAAAATCAAATGAATAAGAGTTATATAAGGGGACATTGTTCCCTCCTCGTGATAACCTATTAGTTCAGAGAGGGTTACGTATCGTTGACACTTATAATCAGTGTTTATAAACACAGAGCTTAATTAATCTCGGCATACAGAACCTTTCCTTCACTTTTCAAGGTTCGTACCTTTTTTTATTCTCCGATTATTTCTCGATGACTTAACCTATCAATTACGCTTCCACGGAAAAATGTCACGCGACGTGACAGATACGAGTTACAGTTTAACGCTTGGAAAATCGTTTGAGTTCGATTGTCAGTTATTTCTATTCAAGTGATTTCGGAAAACAAAATAGCTTTCGCTTAGCCAGCTGTGCGGTTTCGAGTCTTTTAAAGAAAAGTCAAGTTTGACACGTGTTAACCTAAATTCGGATGACAGCTATGCATTCAGCATCTGTTCTAAGGGTGTCGAGTTTATGTTCCGAAACACATGTGTTTACGAAGGAATTCATGTTTAACCTAATCGTTCTCTCGTTTCGTTATTACCGAGCCGTTTAGTTTAGATTCTTAAAAGAAATATATTGATTGGCTCGTGTCACTCTCGTGATTTCCAAATAACTAGCTGTTCGAAATAAATAGCTGTGTATAATAATATTATTAATTACACATTGTAGAATTTTGAAATTTTGAAGATCTTGAAATTCGTGTATTTGCAAGTTTAAAAATTCGGAAATCTTATAAGTAGACAATTTGAACATCTGAAAATTTTATAATTAGACAATTTAAAAAATTACTTTCAAGAATACAAACATGAGTGGAAATTCGCGAGCACTCGCACCGGAAGTAAGGTTAAAACTTCGGACTACTTAAAATATCGAGTGTTCTCTCGAGAAGTTCTTAAAGTGACGGCGAACGATTACGTTAATGACATAGCGAAGTACACCTTAACGATGGGATAGGTGCAGACTGGTACAACATTGGCACGCGATTTCAACATCAACCACATCAATTGTACTCCGTATAAATATACTAACAACGATATACCGTATTTTCATTTTCCTTTTTTTACAGAGAAAATTTAAAATTTTCGAAAATCATAAGGTTATTGACCTTATGGGTCTACTTAAGGAAATAAGGTCATGCCAAATATAAACTTTAATTACGCCGGTGCGCGAAATGTAGCGATTCGGTTTTATTACAAAGTCAACATGCATTCGTATGCTGACTTATCGACAGAGCAGTACGGTCGGTTATGTGTACACAATGCGTGCTTGTTATATCGGTGAAGGACCGTTGATGATACGCCTGTAAATCCGCGGAACACAGTGTTAAGTGTTAAAACGACTAATGGAAACAGGTCGTTGGACTTGCTCGTGCGGGAAGGAAGACGGTTATCGGTCAATGTTGAAACGCCAGACGTATTCTTCGTTTCGGTAAATGCCTCGGATCATAATCGTTTCCAAACCAACCCTCTAAAAGGGATCCGTGTATAAACGCTGCAGCACACTTATACGACAGAGAGTGCAATTTACCCGAGTACAATCAAGTTTTACAAGCGAGCACGATTTCCTTAAGTCAAACATTAGTCAACGCTGGAAACGTGAAGGGTGAGTAATGATACTATTATTTAAATTGCCCTCTTAGTCTTTTATAACCTTAGTCATTTTTCTACGATTTCATACGGAGAAAAGGTTTGTTAACTCCTTGCGATAAATTGGTCCGGTCTTACATAATTCGATAAGCTCACACCTATTTGTTTATGCGTTCTGCAGTTTGAATGCAAATTAGAAACTTGTTTTTGCTAGACGTTGATATTTAAATAATGTTTTTGAATGGTTCTTTTTGAATATAGATAACTTCTTTAAATATTATTGATATATGTGTTTGTTTGCATTATGCATTTATTTTATTTACATATTTCAGCCTGCTTTAATTTAAAGGTGTATTTTATTGAACGTAGCATATTTAGAATAAGGTTTCGAAATGTGTATCCTGTTAATAATGAAATAATAACAAATAAATAATAATTGTGTGTTTGATAATTGAATATTGTTTAATTGTAAATTAAAATCTAGTTGTTAATTGAATGATTTTCTTTTAATTTTCCAGAATCGTTCAGTTTAGAATGACTATTTAATTTTGAATTGAAAGAATTTGAGTATTAGCTAAGTTAATTATTAATTATTGTTGAAGTATATTAAAAATTTGATGAATTATTTCAATTTGTTATATAGAATATATTTATTAATTTTTGTGGGTATTATATTTGTCGTGTAGTATAAGTATCGTATATAAGAAATGGGTTTCCAACAATGCTAGGTTGGCCGAGCGGTCTAAGGCGCCAGATTTAAGCTCTGGTTCCCGTCTGGGAGCGTGGGTTCGAACCCCACACTTAGCAAATCTTTTTTTTCTTTTTTTATTTCACATGAACTCGATACATCAATAGTATCTTAATATTCTTAAATAAAAATGACAATTAATTAAATATTTTTATTCATCACATAAGGTAACATGTATGTATAATCATTCTGGTTATTTTATTTTTCTACATGAACTCAATACATCGATATAGTCTTAATATCTTTAAATGAAAGCAGAATGTAATTAAATATTTTGATTGGAATTATAATTAATTACTGCACAAAATAACATATTTCATAAGCGGCTTGTACAAAATCCTACTAAAATTCGTACGAGTTTCACGAATGCTCCTATCATAAATACCAGTGTTTAAATTCGAATAAAATTACTTTCGTTAACGAATCATTAATTAACGATCTGAGAAGCGATCTGCAATTACGAAGTATCTTCCGCAGAGAGATAAATGGTCTGAGCTTTCGTCGAAGCCGGATTCGAGGTGACTCGAGTCTCGTAACTGATGGCAGCGATAATTGAGCCGAGTATAAATGACTTGATGAATAGTCATAGACAATTAGGGAGGCCGAGATAAGCCAGCGAACCGTGCGCGAGCAACTTTAGCCCGCTAATCCCGTTATTGAACGTGCGAGCGCGTTCTCCTGCTCGTATTTACATAAATGCACGATCGAATCTTCACGGAACTTCATAATTGCCGATGTTCCGCATTCACGATTCCTGTTCGCCGAAAGGCCCGGAGACCTTACGAAAGAGCGTGTTCCTCCCGGCCGGCGATCAGGACCCCGTAACGCCATTTATCGACGTTTCCAAGTTTTGCCAACAGTTTCGCTCGAATCGTTGTACCGGGAAGGAAAAGAGAGCCGATTAAATCGGATTACCGAACCGGTAGGCCGCCGGTCCCTTTTCCCAGAAGACCAGGACTTGACACCGTAAAAGTGTCATGAGACCACCCCATTCAGAAAGGGGAGTCCGTGTACAGGCCGCGAGAGAAAAGAAGCACCAAGAGTCGCCTGTTGAAATGCTTGTCACAACAATTTCGCTAAAAAAGCACAACTCCTCGTGCTGGCACAATAAACCCGGGCACACTTGTAATTTCATTCCGTCGCATCTGTTGTCATTCTCACGTTACCGCACGAATATCTCGACTTTCTTCGTTATGGCCGCACAAGGACAGGGGCAGAGGGAGAGAGGTAGTCACGCTGAAAAAAAAATCAGACGCACGTATTTCAAGCAACCCTTGCGCGAACGTTACACAATGGAACCTCGAAGGTACCCTCGTAGCTATGGGGTGCCGTTCCTGTCGATACTGTGGTCGACGCATAAAGGGTCTGCTATGAAAAAAAAAGGGGGCGAACAGGAGGATGGAGAAGAGCGGCAGGGTAGGTGTCCGCGCATCGGGGTACTGCGTATTACTTTTTTCCCTGTTGCCCTTCTGACTCGTTTGACTCTTTTTCTGTTTGGAGTCGTTGAATCATCGGTTCCCCAAGAACCTTGTAACTTTGGAATTTTAGAACTGCGGGACCTTCGAAATTGGAAGAGTAGAACCCACATATTTTTGTAGAACTCTAGTACTTTGTGGCGATCGGACTTATGGGAAGTTAAGACCTTCAGACTTTGCTTGAAACTTTGAGATGTTGAGACCTTGGAACTTGGGGACTTCAGAATCTTCAGATATCGAGACTTCGGTACTTTGAACCCCATTCTGTCGAGAAACCTTAAATAAGAATCCAGAAGAGAATTAGGCTACCAACCGTGTTTGTTGGCTCACAGATTTTGGGATAGAAAATCTAATAGAGCCGCCTAAATCAGCCGATATTCCCTCGAACGGGAAAGCACGGGAGACAGTTCGGATCCCCCTGTCAGTGGACCGTTATAATATTCTGTCCGGCAATCCCGGTATCTATTTTATTCTGTCCCCGAGACTCGGCGTAACTACGTGAAAACAACATAAAAAAAAGAATCTCGTCGCATAGATATCGAGTTTTGACCCCGATGGGGTCAGCACTGGAGCGTGTGACCATTTTGTCACCCTCGCGACAATTTTATTTACGAATATCCGTCGTCTCGACGAGACTGTCCGATCCGACATAAAAGCTGCCGGGCCGTTTTCTTTTCGAGTTAGACGCGCGAAACTTCCGGCTGAATTTAAATGTCCAATTGTACAGGAACGATCCCTCTCCGTCTGAACTAGCTTCGAAGTGTGTTTCATAGTCGCAGAGGACACGGAAGCAGGTTTCGTTGCTTGAATTCATATCTGCAGCAAGCGAGAATTCGCGTCACGTCGTCCTCCACTTCGCCTGATAAGTTTCCTCGAAGAAATTACGGGTTAATTCGATGCTCGCGCCCCGGTGTTTTCAACTCGCGACGAGCGAGGGTGCGAGCAGAGAATCGGGTTGAATGGCGAAGACGAACAAGCATGAGAGAGGAAAAGGATTTAAAACAAAAAGTCAGCAGTCGGGTGTCCAATAGGACGAAGCGCAACCGGGAAGTGACGAGCGAGGTGGTTAGAGGTGACTGCAGCAGAAATCCATCAGATGGAAGAGATCACGCCTGTCTCCATGCCCGGGACAATGACGCGGCCCGCAGACGGTTTTTGTATTCGCGTGCTTCTTTCCCTTTCTTCTTGTTTTTTCCTCTGTTATATATTTTTTTTTCTTCTATTTTTTCTTCCCTCCTACCGACTACACCTGCCCTCCAGTTGTTCCGTTCGAATCGCGACATCTTGTTCGCCGGATGAGAGGATGGTTCGGGGAGCTTTAAATATTTAGGCGGCTAATTTTCACGGAGGATTTTTAAGCCGACGAAAGAAAGTGAGAATTGAAAAGAAACGCGGATGACACGGAGGGAGAGGACCGGGCGAAATGTCCTCCAGACTGAAATAATAATGAGAGGCGCCAGTGCCTTTAATCACGATATTAAACATTTACGATTGCCATGGCGTCCTGCTCTTAAGACTATTCTTCTTTTTTAACGCGGCCCCGATCCGATCTTCCCTTCTATACAAAGCGACCTACCCTCTAACCCTCCGCCACCACCTCTTGTTTATGTTTACGTACCTTTCTGATAACCTTACGCGGAGATCAAGCTCGTTCTCGACAGCTTCCTTTAAGATACGCCCTGTGAACGATGCAACGATGCGACCCGTGCTCGAGATTATTGCGAAAAAGTCGAGTCTAGAGAGGAGAGGTTATATCGAGCCGGAGACGTCTGGAATGAAATGAATTCCCTCTCAAAGGGACTCTGAACGACAGAGAAAAAGTCCATTTTTCTTGGCCGCTACCGTGGACAGAGATTACGTCCAGTCCTGGTCCGGCTGTATCGATGACAATGGCGAAACCAAGCGGATCGACCAGCCGGCTCAATCTACTCCTCGGTTTGTTTTGCTTTCCCGCGCAATTTGTCATCCATTGTCTGACCGCGTACCAGACTTACTCGCCTCGCTCGTCGCGAATCGTTATTTATGGTTTTCGCTTGATTAATTTTTGCCTCATCTTCCTGATATCTCGAAATTGTCGGCGTCAAGCGCAGCTTCCTTTCTCGCTGACGCTCCATTTACGATTTTCAAACCTTTCACTGTTACCAGCTTCACTGTCACGATTACAAATGACAACAGCTGATATGAAAACAAAATACATTTTATTTTTTTCGAAATATAACTAAAATCATTTGGATTCTTCACACATTTGTAACGAAATCGAATCAAAAATTTAACTGTTTGCCCATTTCTATAATTTTTAAGGTTGGTACAGAATGTATCTAAAAGATGGAAAAATTATTGAACAGAGAAGTTATTCGACGTGACAAAGTGTAAGAATATCCCCTCGTTGAGATGCAGTCAAATTGAAATCACATTTTTAAGGTTCGATTAAGGTGACGATAACGCGAGGCGATAGCCTGGGAAGACGAGATGAATTTAATATTCCAAATCCCGGTAACGCGATTTCACGGGACGTCAGGCTTGAAATGCGTAAGCGTTATAAATACGATTTCTCTTTCGGATTCGCTAAGGGACGGATCTCCTCGTGGCTCAGACATTTTCACCGCTACTGTTTTCCAATTTCCTTCTTTCTTTCTTACTTTCACGCTTCGGCTGGTAAAATCGAATCAATGTGATCGTAGACGGAATAAGAGAGTGAAAAATGAACAACTAACGCGCGGTTCCTCGATACTATTCCAGACAGAGATACCAGTCGAAACACTGGTATCTCGAATTGTATCACGCGTTATCGTTACTTGACAAAGTCCCATGTTAGGGTTTTTGAAACTGTGTCTACTTAGAGAGTGATCATTTGCGATTTATTCACGGGAATGCATTATTTTGAATAGTTCAAAGTTTTGAGGTGGCGACATTCTAAATTTTGATCATTTGGAGGATTAAAAATTATCCAAAGACTCAATGTTTGATGCTGACGTCATAAAGCCCAAATGTCCAGTGTCTCGAAATTCCAAATTTCCTAAGTTTCTTTCAAACTCTCAGTATTCTAAGATTATCAAACTTCTAAATCTTGTGATGACCAAAATTTTGAAGATCCAGTGTCTCACAATTTCAAGTCTCCAAATTTCTTAACTTAAAGTCAGAGTCCCAAAGTTCTGATGTACCAAAGTTCCCAGAGTACTAAAAATGTTATTGCAAAAATAAGGTCCCAGAGCAAAGTTTCATAGCGAGGATAGCCTATAATTTTCTTAGAGCGCACTCGGGTCCCACACAGTGAGACTCTGCATTAGAAGGTCGCCATCGGATGACATCGCGTCTCCTCGGATGCGGCTGTATCCCAGCAAAATAGATTTACGTAACGTAGAACAGAGCTGCCGATGGTAGATTTGCATAGAAGATAATGGTCGTTTTGCATCGAACAAAAGAAAGATGAAGAGAGAAAGAGAGAACAATGGAACGAAACAAGTGTCGGCATATCTTTTTTCGCGATCGACCATGTCTTTCCCTCTTTTCCGTAGCGGCTGCAACATTAAACGGTCACGTTTACCTCCGATCAATCAAGGCCTTTATCCGCATCGGAGTATTTCTTGCATCGTACAACTCATCGGCGTTCTATTACGTTAGAGTCGAGCTATGTTCTGCCTTACTGCGTCGTTTCTCCGCGATGATTAATTCTCTACGGCCGCGACGGTGTATACCCCGCGGCTGAAAGAGGGACAAAGAGACGGAGAAAGAAAGAAAGAACGAGAGGAGAAAAAAAGAGCCTGTCACAGTATATTTCGCGCGATTATTCTCTCCGCGTTTCGTTGCGAACAGATACGAGATATCTGGCCGCCGCGCGATGAGCACGGCAATTCAAATGATACCATCTTTCTCCGGCGACCGCGGGGGCCGCTTTTCACTCGGATATACGAAACTTTTGCATATGACGAATCGGAGACTATTACCATTCAATCTCTCTGGCTTGCCTTCGTTTGCATCCTATCGTCTCCCCTCTGTGTTTCGTTTTACATACGACCATGGCCATCGCGAGTACTCGCGCATGTCGACTTTGCGGCTCTCTTTTTTCCTCTCCTCTTTTCTCCTTCCTTTTCGTTTGGTCTTCTCATTGTTGTCGTACGATCCGATTGCACGCTCAATCGTGCTGATAATCGTTCCACGCATGTGCCTGTAATCATGGTCATGAAGTTGATCGAATATGCATTAGGTTGTTGCGGATTAAATGGACAATTTATTCTCAATAACTTTCATCGGCCGCTATTTTGTTAACTTACCTTCGTTTCGCAGAAGCACTCTGACAGTACGAAGAATTATTTATTAAAAAAATTACATAATTTTTAACGTTATTAAAATTCAATGGAGGAACGAACGTGTACGTAAGGTGACACCTTTCATCAATATTTAAGTGTAGTTACTTATCAATTTTATATTATTTAGCAATGTGTAGTCGAAAAAGCACATTAATTTGTACCAGTGACATCAGTTTATTGTAAAATTATTTTTTTATTGTAGTATACCTATGACACATCTTAAGACAATATGAAGCTTCTGCAACATAACACCTTATGCATCAAACTCAAAGATTTAAAAAATGATGAATGTAATTGATTAAATAAAGTATACGTATCTCAATAGAACCAGTATTTTTTAAATGAATCATTTTTCCAAAGTATATATTCGAATCCTTGATTTTGGATCGGGTCGCAAAGTTTATTTGAATTTCATGTCGTGATATCGAGTGAACATGAGGTAACACGAACCGAAATGTGCAGTCAATGCGATTGCGTAAATGTTTGAAAACTGATAACGAGTGAAAATTGCGTTTAAAGAGGAAAAAAAAATTGGAGATGCCGGGGATCGAACCCGGGGCCTTTCACATGCAAAGCGAACGCTCTACCACTGAGCTACATCCCCGTTTTTTTGATGGGCTCTTATAAATGGAAGAGTAGCTAGTTCTATATATTATTGATTTTTTCCGACTCTTTTCGATGTTCGATCAAAAATACAATTTGTTGCGAGTTTTAATTTAAACACTGAAGTGTTTGTGTATAGCTTTCATAGAAGTGTAGCTGAACGTACAGATAAGTGTACTCGATCATGATACTTCGTTCTGATTTTTCATTGAGATTGTTCCATTGATATTGTTTTTATCGATGAATTGTTTTGTTATTGTTTATTGGTTTATTTTAGGAAAATATAGATACAGACTGATTGGTTGATGGATTTATTTAGAGTAGCGTGTTGTGGTGGATCAATAAGCATGTTCTATTAATGTAAGTGTTTAGAACGATGATGTTCATTTTTTAAGGACTACACATCACCTGTATTTTTAGCAAATATTTTCAAAGGTCCCATGGTGTAATGGTTAGCACTCTGGACTCTGAATCCAGCGATCCGAGTTCAAATCTCGGTGGGACCTGTATTTTTAACTTTTTTAAACAATATTTTTAAACATATCGATTCGTATAGATACCCAACATTTTACATGGTCAGTGTACTACATAACGTTTTATGCTGTAGTCTATCTTTATTCAACTTACAAAGTATGATACATCGTACAGTTATATTTTACACTCAAATCCTTAATATATAAACAATAAATAAATTTAGCGTCAATTGCATATGTACTTACACATCTCGCTTACAATTACATATATTGCATTGTACGCATTGCATTGGTTAATACTTATAATTCTAGTTTAAACAGCTACATATAATTATAGCTTATTATTTATAAATGTACTTTAAATATTACTTGCCGTTGCATATTGACATATATTTCAAAACAAAATTTGTTGCAAATGCATTATGGATCGTTTTGATTAAATAAAACATATTTTAAAAATGATTTCTGGTCACCAGAGTTTTATTCCGTGTTTTATTGATTGAAAAATAATCGGATTAGAAAAAAAAAATAAATCTGACAGCGGTGGGATTCGAACCCACGCCCTTACGGACTGGTGCCTAAAACCAGCGCCTTAGACCGCTCGGCCACGCTGCCTTCGGAGTGGTCTTTCTCTATTTAGATATAAAACCAGATACCAGCTGTACACACTTCAAATCTATTTTATTTTAGAATAGTACAAACAATACTTATCGTACCACACCTAAACAATAAACACTAACATACTTGCTATCTTAAATCAGTAATTTTTCGTATTTCTTCGAAACACATTTCTTCAATAAAATATGCAATCGTACACTATCGAAAGGTACAAAATTACAAACTATGTAAATCTTAATTCGTTATTGAACAATAAGATACTTAAGAATGAAGAAGAAAGATCAACATTCTAAGAAATTGAAAATGTGTTCTTAATAATTTTATGTCGGGATTAAGGATCCAGTAAGTTTCTCTGTTCGCTCTCCATATTGCATAAAACGCGACGTGCAATCTATGAATTATCTCCAACCTCAGAAATTGCCTTCCACGTATCAGCGACCATTAATTAAGCTAACAAACAGGCAATTAAGGCAGGAAGTTGCCAGGATAGAACAATGATTAAACGCTTTCATCGCAGCCGACGGATGATCGTCACAGGTTGTCATCGTGATGAAGAGGTGGTCGTACATTTGGCCGGTAGCGTATGACGCGAACGCCTATCGTCATATATTTTAATCGCAGCGTTATGCAATGTGTACTCGAGAAATCGCTTATCGCATAAAATTACGAGCTCAATGCGTCTACTGCTGTGGGGTCATCAACATTAGAGCAATTAAGAATTTTCTGTGTATTAGTGACTGGTCAGTATTTAAGGAATTCGGAACCTGGAAATTTGATAAGATCAAGAATTTGGGGACTTGGAAATTTGGGAATTTAGGGATTTGCGGATCTGGGAAGTTGGTGATTTGGTAATTTGGTAGTTTAGAAACTTGGGGATTTGGAGACTTGGTAAATTGGGAATCTTGTAGTTTAGAAACTTGGGGGTTTGAAAATTTAGAAATTTTGGGAAACTCGGAAATTTGAGAATTGGAGAATTTGAGAGTTTGAGGGTGTAGATATTTGGCATTTTAGTAGTTGAAGATTTGGAAATTTGAAGATTGTGGTTTGCAAATATAGAAATTCAGGAACTTAGGAACTCGAGATGTGAAAATTTAGAGACTTAGAAATTTTGAACTTTTGAAAATTGGAAATGTAGCAACTCGGAAATTTGAGAGGTGTAATATATGCACATTTAGGGATTTGGAAATTTGATCCTTTGGTAATTGAGAATACCGAAATTTCGCAATTAGAGCAAGTTTAGGAAGTCGAGTACTTAAAAACTTGAGAATACAAAATATCCGGAAATTTTGACGTTTAAAAATTTTAACACTTAAAATTTTGTCCCAAAGTTGTGTTAAAAAGTTACCTTTTGGAAAATTCCAACATTGACAAATTGAAGCATGTAAACAGATATTGTCACTAAAAAACACAACTTTGAATATTGATGGATGAACTTCCCTGTAGAGGAAGAAACACTTTTACGATCGATTTCGTCGGTCATTTCCCTTCGAATTGTTTTCTCTTTTTAAAAAAAAAAAGACCAGATTTACACGGTCGGGTTACCTGAGGGAAAGAAAGCAACAAAACTACCGATGCCACGGAACGCGCGAACGTGCATCATTATGGTCGCGAATCTCTTCGTTTTTATTTTCCGTTCCCGGTAGCGGTACAGTACGATAACATCTCAATATAAAAATTCATGCTCATAACGCGACTCGTGACGGTGTGCCTTCTTATTTTTCTTTTCTTTTTTTTTCTTATCACGTCCCTAGGGTACGGTGAGCGTAAAACTGATGCTTTAGAGAGAGAGAAAACACGGGTCGTGCCGAAACGACTGTAGACAGATCGATAAATTCGCGTGAATATTCGCGTGGCTGATAAGCTGGCCAGATAAGCCGAAATCGGTCTTACGGGCGAAGTCCCCCTTCGTTACGAGGCAAGAGATACGATGATGGTAGAAAATAGAAGATAAATTTCACTGTTTCGTATTATTTACACCGGTGTTTTATAATCCCGCAGATTTTTTTGGTCAGTGGTCTCATTTTTATTCGTTCATCAATGCTATCAGGAATCGCACTAAGGATTGCATGATTTTTAATTTCCTAATCTTCCAATTTTCAAGTTCATAAATTTTATAAATTCATACATAGTCACAAATTAAGTTGTCAAGTTTCTCAAGTTTAAATTCCCAAATTTTCAAATTTACACATTTTGTAATTGCTGTATCATAGGAGCATAGAACCATGTTTAGGTATAATACATGACAATTTTCACAAATTGTTAAATTTTTAAGTTGTCAAGTTTCTCAAGTTTCCAAATTCCTACATTTTCAAATTTACACACTTTGTAATTGCTGTATCATATGAGCATAGAACCATGTTTAGGTATAATACATGACAATTTTCACAAATTGTTAAATTTTTAAGTTGTCAAGTTTCTCAAGTTTAAATTCCTAAATTTTCATATTTACACATTTTGCAATCGCTGTATCGGAGCATACATAGAACGCCTAGGTATACATGACAATTTTTTATAGCCGATAGCGAATGATATGACCTTCCTGTGTCGCCATTTTTCCTATGGAACCCCGCGATGCTTTTTACCACGATTGATCGTCGGCGAAGGATATTGTTCCTCTCACGTGCAGAATCGAGAGGTTCGCGTTCTCCGTGTACCTGTTTAGCATCGCGTTTAGCAGAATCACGCCGCCACTTTAGCCTAATACTCGTGGCTGTCGCGGTAAATGATGGATCGTTAAGAGTCGAGCGTGGTCCCGTAGATGATCCCGATGACTTGCACCGACTGAATTACGTCCCGCATGTTGCATATCATAGAGAAAATCCTAGCGCGTATATCACCGGGTGTACGCGGGGAGGCGTACCGTCGATTCTCGTGAAATAAACTGCTAGCAGCCAATTGGGGATGATAAATCTATTATTTTCGGCGAATCATCGGACCTGGCTGACTCGTGACACTAGGGAGACGATGATGCACGCTGCGGGCCGTACAGGTGCCCGTTTCGTGACTTCCGCCCGTACGTTAACGCAAAATCATTCGACGATACGATTATTTCGCGCGGTTAAACGATCGTTCCCGTAGGACAATCGAGATCGTTAGCGGATACGCGGATTCGTAGAAAAATTGAAATAATCATTCCGACCGACGAAACAATCGGTATCGACGAATTATCGACTCGATCAACGTTGCTCGACCGATAACGGGCACAAAATCGGAGCAAGGGGACTCCGGATAAAACGCGTTCCTCGAAACGGCTCGTTAACGGCACGCCAATGGGGCTTTCGGTATTTTCACGAGGCCGCGCACGTCGCTCGACACAATGTGCCGGCCATTAACGAAACACTCGACGAGTACGTATCGGGCATCGATCATTATGAGGCCGCGGGCTTCGCTGGATATTCCGGTAACGGTCTATCGCCGCAATAATCGTCAACAGGCGCAATAATCATGTCGTTTAATGACAATTGATGAGGACCAGGAAATGTGCGTGCTTTAACATCGGTCTATGCTTAGCCGGCTGTATCCGTGATTCGTGTACGCTGTATATGGCCGTATGTCTGCCGATGTGCGTGCTTCGCATCGCGATAGGTAGGGACAGGCAGGTATAGCTACGGATTCTATTGTTGGCGCTAGGATGTGCCATTATGCGCGATCAGTCAATATTTTCTCGTAACTGACCTCTGTTTCGATTCACGCGCTACCCGACGTAAACTTGGACACAGGCGGGTCAGATAGGCGAAACAACGCCGGTGGAAGTCCCGCGCGTGTTTCCGGCCCGAAGGCACTCTTCCGTTTCCCCGAAACGCGATGTTACAACCGGGAATATTTTCGCGTAACTGACCTCCGGCGATTCCGGATGCGCGGTGATGAAGTGTCTATATGCACTTCATTGCATCGGTTCCGGTCCAGCTCGCTGCGCCCCGGGTAACCTCTGAAAACACAACGTTACAATCTGCTCAAATATTTGCACCTTCCGAATCGAATTACACTGTTTCTGTTTATCTCGTCGCTTCGACGGCAGATCGTTCTTTCGCGAACACGCGCTAATTAAAATGTGCATATCGAATCGGCCAGCGAGCCTCGATCCTGCTCTTTGATCGATGCATAATTAACGGGGAACTATGTAACGTTTGATATCGTGGTTCGCGAGAGTGTGTGGCTAGAGGTGCTGCCATTAATTATCGGTACTTTATTGATACTTACCGATGTATCAATAATGTCAATAATAAATCGTTAAGGTTGACACGTTCGATTTTATTATTCAAATCTATTTATCTTCGAGTCATGAACCTGACTTAGGAAATAGTTACTCTTGCATTAACTTCGGACTAAACATAATTTAATCAGAAACATATCTCTTTATCAAAGTAGTAACAATGAACAGGAACAGATTTAATTTAATATTTGTAACGTGATAATATTAGCAGTGCTCCGTTAGAGCAATCAGATTTTCAGGGAAGCGTTTCGCCGCGGTTTCAGCGCGTATAATTTTCCAACCATACGCCGAAGGCATGGATGATTTTTAATTAAAAGGAATCGAGTTATAAGCGATCGTTCCGGGATCGAGGCTCGCAATCCGAGGCCGATTTGCCCGGCAATATTTCCGGCAGCATGCGTCGTCGATTCCGCGCGTCGGAAAAGCGTCTCGATTACCGAGTTGAATTATCGATCGATTTGTGCCCGGCAATTTGTACACCGTACGTTCACTCGAGATAGGATATTTTTCAGTCGAGTTGTAGGCTGCTCGAGGCCAGGCGACGAGAACGAGCGGTGGCCACCGAGCGAGATAGCCTCTCGCGGTAATTGAGAGTAATTTTGCAAGGCCAATTTACGCAGAAATTTAATACCAAAAAATTTGTGTCCCGACAAACCCTCTGGACCGGCATGGCGGAGAATCGATTCTCTCCCTCCTCGGTCCGCTTCCGTCCCCTTGTTTCGCTCGATCACTCGCGAAACCAGCATTCACCTGCATCATCGGATAAACCTCGTTTCCCGTTGTAATTCCATTTTCACGCAGCCCCAGCGATCGTATGACTCGATTTTTCCACAATTTCTGGGCACACCGGGGTGGCGGACGAGGGAATTTCAATTAAATTACTCGCTCGTCTCTGTTTCTTTTTCGTGCGTATCCACGGGGACGACGGACAGGGGAAAAAAATAACTCGTTTCCCGGACCACGTTGCGTTCATCGGATGCGACCGGTGACGAAGTTTTCGTCGTTTGCCTTTAATGGCCCGTCCTTTTTCGTCGTGCTCTCGCGAGATTGCCGATGATTAATCAGACCTGGCAACCCCATTTTTAGGCACCGAGCACGCGACGACGATTACCCCTGAGCGAGACACCGTTTCCATTATTCCTTTTCTTTCTCCTCTTTCTCTCTTTCCTTTTTTTTTCGAATTCGCCCACGGCCGATTCGGTCGGGACGCGAAACACTGATTACCAATCGATGGCTTTTAACGGACGAATCGTCGTGGTCAAGCGGATGGAATTAATTCGATCAAACGCGATCTTTTCTTTTACCCTTTTCGTGTACCCAGTAATTATGGAAAATGACTGTCAACTTATAAACTATCTAGTTATAATCAATCCTCCATGATCGCTTTTTAGTTCGCAATTGCATCGACAAACATTCATTACTGTGTGGATAGACCATATGGACTATGAATGGACTATGGTGTTTGAGGTTCTATGTATCTGACACTACAGGAGGATTATTAGTCCACATTCTGAAGAGACTTTTGTTCCTATCTGATTTTGATAGTGTTTCATGGGTCTACAAGTGTAAATTTTGAAAAGTGAGTGGACTATGGTCTATGAGGTTCTATGTACCCGACTCTACATGAAAAATATTAGTCCTAATTGTTAAGACTTTCGTCTCTATCTGATTTTGATAGTGTTTCATGGGTCTGCAAGTGTAAAGTTTGAAAAGTGAGTGGACTATGGCCTATGAGGTTCTATGTACCTGACTCTGCATGAAGAATATTAGTCCTAATTGTGAAGAGACTTTGGTCCCTATCTGATTTTGATAGTGTTTCATAGATCTCCAAATGTAAAGTGTTAAGAGTGAATGAATTATGATGTATGTGGTTCTATGTACCTGACACTATACGAGCAATACTAGTCCAAATTCTGAAGAGACTTTCGTCCCTATCTGACAGTGATAGTGTATACGAATGTAAAGTTATAAGAATGGACTATAATCTATGTGATACTATGTACCTGACACTACACGAAGAATATAAGTCCAATTTCAATAGAGTTTGAAGAGTTCAGTAGGTAACTAAAGTCGTAATGAAAGCACAAATAGTTTTTACCTGTAAGCAGAAGCGATGTGTAGGTTCTTGCGGGCTGACGTCGTGGGAATCCCCAGGGAATCGACGTATGACGTAATGTCGTAGGAACGGCGTGCAACCCTCTTCTCCCTGTCCTTCCACTTGGAACCCTCCGACGCAACCCCTTGCTCGCCACCTCGCCACGGCGTCCTCCACCGCACAGCAACGGCGAACGCGAGGACAATAGTGCGGCAGCGGCAACGGAGGGCTCTGATTTTCTCCCTCGGTGCATCAACGATAAATGCATTTAGCTTGAGAACTGCATAGCTTGCGTGCGTCGAGTTTTCAGCCGAGCCACGCGGTTTCGCACAGAGACGACACGCGGTTCGTACGCGATCACCGTGCAGTCGGATGCAGTTTTTACGCTAACTGGATTAGAGAACGCGAACGTGATCTGGGAACCGTGTTATTCCGCTGCAGTTGCTCAACGTTCTGTGGGTCTGCATCTTTTAGCATTTCTCCGAGAGAACAGGCGAAACTGCGAGCACATTTCCGTTATTTTGATAGAAGAGAAGCCTTTCTCTGCTTAAACACCTTTGATATCTGGGGATATGCAAATTTCCAAGTCGGCGAATTTTTTAATTCCCCATTGTACACGGAAGCAAACACTTCTTTGGAGCGTGTTACGTTCAAACGACGTTCCTTCTCTCCTTTGTCTACTAATATTTGTATGCATACCATTTTTCCTACTTCTGTTTCTTGTCAGCTCAAAGAGTTACGAATGATCTGCTCCCTGCATTTAGTTCAGTTGAAAACGCGCGACAGTGGCTAATTAAAATTCTACTGTAACGAACCGCCCGTCGAGTTTCATATAATTTTCCGTCGAGCTTCCGCGTTTCCTTGAAATCCTAAAAATGCTTCTGTCAACGCGACGTCCGTTGTTGTTTCGCGCTCTGGACTCAACGGCGCTTGTCGGTCGAAAATTAAACACGGAAACCTTAATAAAATGTTGGCGAATTCTGTGATTTTCTGGCTTCGCGAAACGTAAAATATCCTTCCGGTCGATGGACGGCAGTTGCGAGGTTTCTGAAAAATGGAAGAGAAAGAACACGAAGAAAAAGCAGCAGAAGGTTCTGATTGCTGACACCGGACGACCGCACGCTCGAGGGGAATCGATGATTATACGTGTACTACGCAGCTTCCTGTTATTTCAATTTACTTCTATGTTTTTTGCGCGAATATCAGATTTCACCGCGTAAAGTACTGTCTTTTCCGTTTTCTTTCGATGATTTATGGCTGGCCGATATGGAATTACGCGGAAACATTATGAGCATGCTTATGTTTCGCAGTAATATGTATATTTCCGTTTCTTGCTTTTAATATCAATGCTTGTCACATTTTCCGAGTATTCGTTTTGTATCTGACCTAGTTTGTGCATTTCGAAATCGTTGCACTATGTAATCAGATACGATAAGTACTATGTATCTACAAAAAATATAATTGCGTTTCGAAAAGAGTGCGTTTTTATTTCTTTTTTAATAAGATTGCGTATTGTTTTTTACATTGATCCATTATACGGAGCATTCTGCATAAAAAGTATTGGGATAATGGCAAAAAGATTAATAGTTCGAGAGATATTTCTTTTGGTATAAAATATCAATATCAGTTTAAAATATCTTATCAACTATTGATTTTTTTAATGATATATCTTAATACTTTTTCATATAGAATTCCTCAAGGAATCAATACGTGTAAAAAAGATATATCAGTTCATTTACAAATTTAGACTCGATTATCACACAGCTTATCAACGTGATAGCAAGGTCGAATTGATAAGAGTGTAGTTTGTGTGCCTTGATATCATACAAGTTTTGTCTGAAACATTTTTTCGTATCATTAATATTTTTCGAGATATTTGAATGGATCGAAATTGAACACGCTGTATAAAATATTTAATTAAAATTGTGTTATATTCTATTTTATTTATAGAATCATGATAAGTGATATGTTAATGTGAAATGATAAGGTACAGGATAGAAGAGATGAGGAAAAAAAAAAATTGGAGATGCCGGGGATCGAACCCGGGGCCTTTCACATGCAAAGCGAACGCTCTACCACTGAGCTACATCCCCTCGATGATTTCTTATTCTTATCTACCATACAAAAGGTACTTCACGCATGAATATCAATATCGATACCTTCGCTATAATACCATGTATCTAAAAAGTTAAATTATACAAGAAAACAAGAAAGATTAATTATTTAAATCTACATTTATATTAAATTCCTTAATTTCGAATATTATATAATATTCTACATACATGTAACATATGCAAAATAACTTTATAAACTGCAAAATTATATTAAAGTAAGTGCTTTTCTTACTCTCCTGTGAAAATATTTTTTGTCGGTGTAATAAATATAAATTGAAATGTAAAGTAGATTCTGTAAACATTACCTACAACCGAAATGAATATTATTATTAAAACAAGTTACAATATCTGTAACAAGAATACAATTTGCATGATCAGAAAAGCACATGTCCGTTCTGATTGATGCATTCAGGTCCATAATAATGATAGTACATTCAGCTGCGTTATTTTCGAAAGTGCAGGGTACAATTTGCGCACGGTCATATAATCCGTATAAATACCTGTTACACGAATTATGAGAGGTCCCGAGGTAAAATCGATAGTCATCTATCGCAATTGCGGGCCATTATTGCTATGCATTCGCGCGGGGGGATGGAGTACGTGCTGAAGAATTACGAGGGTGGCTAAAAGTCATCCCCCGTCGCGTGACTTATGCACCGGCGGCCTCTAATGAAGATCTATCGCTCGGTGCACTGTCACTTTTATCCTTTGCCCGCGTTTTTTGCCCGTCTCCCTATCCGCCTAGAAAAGTATCTGACCTGTGACCTATCGTTGTACGTACATGGCGTGTCTTCGAATCATTAGTACTCTGATATATCTCGCTAGTGATTTATTTCTTGCTCGTACAATGCTTACTGTTACCCACGTTTCCAACGTATACCAGCGTTTTTCGTGGTGCTTTTGTTTCTGGAAAAATCTGATGATTATCGTGATGTATTTTGATTGATCATTTGTTTCTGGTGACTGTGCTTCGAATATTCGGATTTGGAAGTTTGGGAATTTTGGGAAAGACGATTGAGATTATAGGAGTTTGAAACTTAGGGAATTTAGGTCTCAGGAACTTGAGGAATTCGCGACTTTGTGGATTTGAGAATTTTAGAATTTGGAACTTTGAGAATTTCGGGACATAGGAAATTTGGAAGTTTGGAAATTTGAGGTAAGGCGATTGAAATTATAGGAATTTGAATCTTAGGGTATTTGGGTCTCCGGATTCGGGACTTTGTGGATTTAAGAATTTTAGAATTTGGAACTTTGAGAATTTCGGGACATAGGAAATTTGGAACTTTGGAAATTTGGGGTAAGGCGATTGAGGTTATAGGGATTTAGGGCTTTGGAAATTCGATTTTGAGAATTTGGGACTTAGGGAATTCGGGACTTTGTGGATTCAGGACTTGGAATTTGGAACTTCGAGAATTTCGGGACTTAGGAAAGGAAGTTTGAGAATTTGGGGTAAGACGATTCAGGTTATAGGAATTTGGGACTTTGGAGATTCGAATCTGAGAATTTGGAACTTAGGAAATTCGAGACTTTGTGGATTTCGAATTTCTGGAATTTGGAACTTTGAAGATTTCAAGGTTTATGTAATTTGGGTCCTTGAGAAATTGGGATTGAGACTTTGGAATTTCGAAAATTTCGATCCTTGATTTGGAACTTCAAAATTTTGGAACACTGGAATCGTGGGAGTAATAAAAATGGGACTTCAGGAACTTGAGACTCGAGGAATTGGGAACAGTGAAATTTTGTAACTTTCGAATTTGAGACGTACTTTTGAAATATTTGAACCTTGACTAATATTGCTAAATTTTAGAGCAGTGAATCTCTGATATTTTGGGACCTCAAAGATTTGAGGTTATGAAACTTTGAAACTTAATTATATTTAATAATAATCCATCAGAAGTGGGTCTTCAACAATTGCACCTTAATCTGGAATAACATATGCACATAAGTTCACATGACATATGCTCCACACCATAAACGATTCTTCAAGAAATAAGCAGTAGAATCTGCTTTGACCATGGAAAATAACACTTACCAGATCCTCCAACGCCTTGGGAGCAGATCCGTGCATTGCATAAGAAATACGATACACGGTTAGATACATAGAATAGGTAAAAGTGAAAGTGACCATTCTCTATGCTTTCTAAAGGCCAAGATGTTTATATGCAGGGAACAGAATAGAGCATTATAATAAACGATGCTGGTTCTACACCGAGAAAAGAAGAAGGAAGCCTTTCGAACAAACGAGAATGAATCGTTTTATCATTTGAAAGAACCGGCTACTTGCTAGTTCATTGCGTGTTCATATATTCTTAATTACATCTGTAACCTGTCTGTCCGTAAATGGAGACACGTTCGAACAGAGTAAGATGCATTCAAATGATCACATTATATTCTTTAATGGCCACGTGTAACATAACAAGTAACATTGTGAGCTATCGGTGTTAAATTAGAAATGATGCGCTAGTGTTTTTACTTAATTGACGATTGTTCAGTGATCGTTTAGATCTTTGATGGGTGATTTAGTGTTTGATCGATGAGAGGAATTTTTGTGTTGGGGGATTTGGTGGAGTTTGAGATTTGGGGAATTTTAAGGTTTTGGAAATTTTGGTAAATGGGGTTTGGAGATTTGAGGACTTGGATATTGAGGAACTTGGGAATTAGGGGAATTTGGGGATTTGGGGATTTGGAGACTTGGAGACTTGGGAATTTGGGGAATTGGGGGATTTGGAGACTTCAAATTTGAGGAATTTGGGGATTTGGAGATTTTGAAATTTGGGGACTTGGGAATTTGGGGATTTGACAATTTGGGGACTTGGGAACTTGGGAATTTGGAAACTTCGGATCTTGGGAATTTTGGGAACTTGAAGATTTGGGGACTTGAAGATTGGAATATTTAAGAATTTCTGAATTTAGAAATTTAAGAATTCTGAAGAAAAATTTGAAAACTTGTTAACCCATAAAAGTACAGAAATTAAAAAATAGAAATATCTCCATCACTGGTTTAAACATCAAGAATCGAGACAGGTCTCCGTATGATCGATTTTAGTATTCCCACCCCCGAATGTCAATATTCGTTGACAACGCAGTAACGTGCAATTCGATATCCCCCTTTTAAAATTTCTGTATACCCAAAAACTTGATAAATCGTAACCCGATGCCGGTAACGCGATACTTTAGCAGTGGACGAATAAGAAGGAGTATTCTTATCATATAAATCCGAGAATCTCCCTCTTTGGATGTCCAAAGGCAAACAGTAACATGAGAATGGTAACACGGTGTTTTGAAACAATATGCATCTTAAAAAACATGGGAAATCTCTCGGAAGCTACGTGAACTGATACCTGTCTTTATCCACAAAGCTTTCTATTTCCGCCATTGCATTATCGGAAAAATACAAACGGAGAAGTCTACGTATAAAGCGGATAAACGTGACAAAAGTAGTAAAATATTAAACGTGATAAAATACTAAAATAAAACGATTTCTGGTGATTCAAATCTGAAAATATTGGAATTTACGTAGTGATCCAGGTACTTGAATATAAATTGAATAATCCGAGTGCTCGAATGTATTCGAATGCTCGAACCTGAATAGGTACCCAAATTCGGGTGCTCGATTCGAAGAACAGTAAGAGTGCTACTATCGTCTCGTCTGCGCGTAAATCCTTCGACTAACACCCTTCCAGTCGAAAAACCCCTTTGTTCCTTTGAATTACCACCTTCAACGAGCTCTTCCATAGAACACGAGACGATATTAGCCCCGAAGTCTTAATCCTTAATTTTCCAAGTCATTGCCCCCTGCGGACCCTCCACCCGACGTACATACTTCGCATCCTTTGAGACTAACAATTAACGATATTAATCCCTGAAGTCTCAGAGAGCCGTGTATATACATCCCATTATACTTTAACACCCGAACCGGCCTCCTCGTAAACATTCTTTTAATACCATCTGCCGACATGATCAGGATGTACGACGAAGGAGGAGCAGGAAGAAAAGAGACGGTCTATAGCAATTAACAGGCCTAATTACCGGAGAACCGCTTACTCGACGCTGAAGAATCGCGGCCCCTAAACAGATCCGCGTGCATATTTTATTCTTAGCATCCTTAAGTCGAGGACGAACGAAAGAAATAATCCTGCGATAACAGGGCTGGGCTCCGATGTTTACACGAAAGTAACCTGCAGTAGTCCGCCGAGGAGAAAGAAGAGCAGAGAGACTTCTTTGTACGTTTGTCGGAGAAAAGTTCTCTGTAAATACGGTCCGTCTTCGAGTTTTCATTCGGTATCAGAGAGCCTCCGGTCGTTTCTTTACACACGAACAGATAAAACGCCAGGGAATTGAGAAGATACGAGATAACTTGTATCTCTGGCGAACATCCTACCTACTCACACGCTCGATGGAGTTTGTTCAACGTGATCAGATTTATACGCTTAATCACATTGGCGTATATAAGTAGCACAGAATGTGTCGAAATGTGGAGTGATCGATAGTCGGAAATTATTGGAAGTACTCGGTACGGCTCATGGGGAAATGGAAGTATAGGATTTGCCATAACACTCGAAGAGCATTATAACTGGATGGATCGAATGGTACGATCTTTTCCATACTTTGGAAACTCACAAAAAGAAATTGAACATTTAGGGTTAAAATGTTAAAGACCTTTGAAGGTTTTTGAATATATAACATCCACTAGTTTACATAAAATATTGAACCTACTCGTATCCCCTACCTAGTAGGTACCTAGTAAAGTACCTAGGTCCTGTTTTGCTATATAACCTCTTAACTGCATCTGCATAAATATGAACCTACTATCCTCGTATCACCATTTTCCCTGTAAAATGTGTCCATATTCTATAATTCCTAGATCCTCTTCGCTGCATAACCTGTTAAGTGCTGATATAAATATATTTATCTCAAATTATTCTACACAACTCCCATAAGAATCCTATTTACGCCTAATCCGATGAAAAACGTATATTCCCCGGTGCCCCATAAAAATAGACATCACGGAGAAGCCGGTAACAACCGTAACATCTTTGCTCGCGATGATAAGAGGCATAAGAGCAACCGTGAGACGTGACATCCGATTTCGCGATTGGACGTGCCGTATGCAAAACAGCGACGACGACGTCGGCAGAGGTTTTTACGATTCGATGCGACGCCGATAGAAGCGCAAGAACGATGTCACGTAAAAGACCTCCCGCCGCGACAAGTGTCGGCAGTCGTTTCGTCGCAATTACGTGTCCCTTATCGGCTCCTTATCGGCACCGTTAAGTCAACCCGACGTTAATCCATTCGTCAATACGTCCCACGGTTAATCTGCCGATAACAAATGGTTGCAGCGTGAATAATCGTCGATCCGCTAAAATCGTTCCGTTTTAGTTTCGTTTTATCGTCGCGGATCCCAGCTGTGCTTATTGCGTAAACGACATCGCTCCACGCTTATTTGCACAACGATCCTCGCGGTTTATCGTTGCTTCGATTTACGTCTCGGCTTTCGGGAATCTTGCATTTAGATCATGTTTCGACTATGAGCTAGGAAGATGCTTAAACTTTTTACTGTGGATCAGATAGGGCTAAGCTGGGTGAATGAAGGATTTTAAGGTATTCTGCGTACTACTGTGTACTGTAGGAGTTTGAAATGTGATAGAATGGTTGTTGCAAATTAGTAAATAGTCATACTAATCATACAAGCTATATGAAATACTGGTATTGGTCAGCTATACTTGATCAGTGTTGTTCCCTATGTTAATATATTAATATGTTTCAAAATAAGAGGCATAACGCAGTTGCTATTCAAGTCCGAAACAGCAACAATACTGGTTTTACAGATATGGAAAGTTGTGCTATCGATTCGTGGAATGATACCTTAATTCATTTCGTCGAATCGCGCAACGAATCCGACCGGCTGTCAGCGTGCTTCAGCGGAATTCTTACGGAAGAATACTGTAAGGTGACACCATTACCCTTCTGCTAGGTTTTCCTGTTTCTTGAAAAAGGTCGCTTCACCGAAATCACTGTGAGTCTAGGAACGTGCCTGGCATTGTGGAATTCTACCTGGAAACCGAGTTCCACTTCGTTGACGGAAGTCCCTGGATAACCCTTTTTAGGCTAGTGTTCCTTTCCAAGTATTGACCTCCGAAATTGGATCGTTGCCAGCGATATTGACGTAATTCAATCATTGATCCGAATGCTCTGCAATTTTACCTTTTATCCTGAATCTACGAGGTGTCAAAATAAAGATGTGGAGTTGAATTTCGTTTATGATTACATACGTAACTATTCCATACAGGACCCTTTATAGACAATCATATCTTTTTACATTCAAGGCTCTTCACATTTTATTGTTTTGAATCGAACTTTATCACTTTGGGAAAAGTTTTAAGGAACTCTGAGATGTTTAACCAAAGTCAGTTATATAATTGTTGATCGGTGTGCAGCGTACAAGTTTACACACGAAATAAATGTTCATTGAAGTTACATAGATGTACAAAGCTAAATCTTTGACATGACTAATTGAAGCAGCATGTCACAATGAAAAGGCTTTCGAAAGGAATTCGTCACGCATATCGTGGCAGACATTACACGAATAGATAAGTACGAAGGACCCTCGTGGCCCTCTACCCTGCGCCTCTCGGAACTCTTTCGTTCGGATTTCCATTCTGTTCTTTTTTCCTTTCCTCAACCCTAAATTTCATTCCCAGAATCCGTTTCCGTCGCGTGGCTGCTTGTAGAATCAGTACATCCGGGTGTCAAAGCGATGTCACCCGAACGGGTAGCCGGGTACGCATGAGTTTAAAATTCGATCAATGGGTGATACCAAGCGTGAAACACTTTTAGGGTTGAAACTTTAAAGGCCAGCTCGCGAAAGAGCAAATCGCAGTTACAAGCATGAAACTGGGGGGTGGTGGAGCGGTTGTGGGAACTCGGTGTCGAGTGCAGCCGGAACCGAAAGGATATTCATTTCGAACCCCTCGCACGTTCCAATATCCTTCTTTTCTGTCGCCGCGTGATCAATGGAATAATCTTTGAAATCCCTCATACCGACAAATAAAAGGTAAACATACCTGCCGTCCTGGCTCACAATTGTTTTTTATCGTGTTTTGGTACATCGGATTTATCGATTGTCTGTTAGCTGCAAATTGCGAAGCGGCCGGCTACGATGAAAAAAATGAAAAACGCGGCCGTCGGTTTTCATTCCTTTTTTCTCTCCCCCTTGCGTGGAAAATAAATTTTCGAAAATGTAATCGGGCAACGTCAGCATAGATGATATGCAAACGACAACTGATAAATTCCGGCGTCGCGTCGTCCGCCAGATAAATCGGCCGTTATAAAAACGTTGAACCGTGACGTTTTTTCGCACGCTGATTACTCCACGGACACGAGTCAATCGCGTGGCCCCGATCGAGCCGGAATTTACAAACATTGCCCGACCACGGGCCACCGGGTTGCGCCCGTGACAGGGTGATTTTGTAATACAAACAAAAACGGTGGCGGTGCAACGAGTGCATTACGGGTTACAACGGAGAGACGTTGCCTGGCAACGGATCCACGCCCGTGTAATTCATTTTGGGCCAACTCTGCTACCCTCCTGCACACTGCACTCGCCCCGGCGCGATGCACTCCTGCCACTCTTCGCTCCTCGTCGATGCACACAAACGATAGACGCAGCCAACTGACCGACGCTCGGAATCGTAGTGATCTGATTTTAAACCAATCAACGGCGGTTTCGCGCTCAATTTACAATCAGCCCCGATTCGAATCATTCGTTATATACGACGTACAACGTGCGAGCGCCCCTAATGAAAATATTTTAATCGATTGCCGTACAATTGCCAAGTTCATTCCGCCCGTCGAAAATTCGACCGAGGTGGGCCGAGGCCAGATAGATTTATAAGCGGGACAAAGGGTACCAGGGGGCATTCGATTAATGCCCGCAAAAGACAACAAAATGCATTTCAATTTAAATGGTAAACGATCAAACGTAATTATACGGAATTAACCGTTCAACGGTCGCGTTATTCGTTCCTCCGAAAATATATTATACGAATGTGATTTAAAACAGCCATGGCCAGATTAAGCGCTTCGTGATCGGATCACGGGCAACGATGAGCATTGCACATGAACTATAGGACAATCCGAACGATTGTGAACTCTTCTGAAATCTCAAAATTTCTATACATTTTTGTTACTGATTAATGATACATCATGTCAACTCCTCAAGTTCTAATGTCTCAGAGCCCTATCTCTAACTTCCATACCATCAAATGGCCCCAGAGTCTTAATGTCATAAAGTAAAGAAGTTTCATAGACATTTCTGGAAATTCTATAAAGCTCCAAATCTTCAAATTACCTAAGTCCTAAACAATGACGCGAATCTGCGTCATCCGCAGCGAACACGTCGAATGGTAGAGAAATACACGTCGATGATACTGTTAATGCTCGCGCGTAACTAACCGTTTCAAATTACCTCTAATTATCATCTTCAACGTTCTTCGACGAACCTTTCGCTGCGGGGTGTTCCGAACACGTTTTTACGACGTTTCGTTTACAACGACTTACGGTTTCTTTACGACAGTACGTTCCTTTTCACTTCTACAAGAAATTAGAGATCATGAGCGCGTGAAAATTCACCGTGACCGTCGAATCGAGACGGCCTTGCTCGCACGCTCGCAACGGCAGAAGGTAAAAAGAATGCGGTACACGCTCTGAACGGTGTTCGCGCTCTTTATTAAGAATAATCGTCGCTCGCTTCCGGTGAGACTCGATCGAGAAGAAGTGGCTAGGAAGTCATTATATCCCTACGCTCGCAATTGTCCACGTGCCGGTCAGGGTTGCCAATGTTCACTCGAAGACTTCAAAACAAATTAATGGACTCGAGTTTAATATTCTCATCGACTTTCGCCTTTTAACAAGAAATTATACGACCACATAAATATTTTATGTACAGTATTAACTGTTACTTAACATCTTCGTTACTGAGCACTACAACGCTCAGTTAGCGTAGGATGTCATTACACATATGAGGTATTCAGGATCGCAGGGTTAACTAATGTGAAAACTCAGTCTCTATCTACACTACTAGACTGTCTGTATATTAGATTCAGTTGCATGTTTGAAAGTGTATATAACAAGTAAACTTAGAATTTGGTACTTGACCTGTAGAGTGTGACTTGTTCCTTAAACAACAATAGGGACAAAAGGTGATATTTGTAAGTTCTCGATTGTTTGCGACAAGCCCTCTCACTTTCTTTAACTACGGGTTTACCTTCGAATCTCCAATTTGGAGTGTGTGGCACTTCACGGTTCGTAGGTACTGTGGTAATGTGGCAACCCTGGTGGCCGTCCTTGTGGGACCATTCTCACCTGGATGCGCGGCGCGTTACACAACGGGTGCAGGAAGGATCGCGTTCACGTAGGGAGCACCCCCTGCGTTTTCGTCGAGCGGAACGGACAAGGTACTTTGCTAAATTAAAGTGCGAACCTCACGCAATTGAAGCTCGCGCGTATGCACGCGTGCACGCGCCGGACGCACGCACGCATCCAGCCGAGCAGGGACCGTTTTCCTAGCTTCCTATGCACCGCTATCATGCTCGCCTGGCGAAACGTTTCGCGTCGCGACGAATTACTCGGTGCATTCTTCACCTTCTAATCGGAGTTTCAGGCGGATAACGCTGTTGCGAGATCGTCGGATAACGGCGAGTAGTTTGCGCGCGAGGGCAATGAATGCTCGTCAGAGGTTGATAGGTTAAATGGAATCATTAATTAGAGACAACTGCGAGCGACCGTAGCACGTATGCACGTTTTATTATTTCATCGAGCTACTTGATCGACCGACGGCAACAATTTGTCCCTAATAAAGCCCCGGAGGATTTATTAAAAATTCATGTATGCGATCATTCGTTAGCGTATCATCGATCGTGCGCTTTTATTGTCGGCTAATGTGCTGTGTGATCGGCCGGCTGAGCACGAGGGGAAGCCGCGGAACAATGAAATGAAAAGCTAGATTTACTTTATTGCTCGCAGGTGTCGTTGGCTGTAAATTATCCCGTGTGTATTGACGCCATTATGACCCACGACGGATTCACCAAAATAAATAGTCTTCCTCTGCATCGTTGTTCAATCGATTATTATAATTTCCTTTTTAACCAGGAACGACGAGCTAACTCATCTCTAAAGACATACGAAACTCTACATTTATCTTTGACCTTAATTGCGCTGCTAAAAGCCTTAGAAATCCAGAAATGAAATTACTAGGTATCCGTACAGCACGAGCTTGCTTAATGCACGACTCGGTTCTCTGCCTAAGTTTGTAGGGAGGTGCATTAAACGGAAATCAATCATATGCACGCCTTTCTCATAAGTCGTTCATTGATCGAATTTGACATGCTATATGTGGGACACTCGTGTGTAAAGAACGTTTTCATCGTGCATTAAGCGAGCATACCATAATGCATTCGCAGCGACCATATGTCCATCAGTACTTATATCTGTCTAATTTTCCACCTAATTTCTGCGTTGTAGCGTGCAAACGTTCCATTATCAGCAAGGCTGACACTGACGTTACACTTCGCGATCGTCGCTTTGAAACGAGGTCTGAACTTCGTGATCGTCGGAATCATCTCCTGTGCGACACAATTGCTTCCTGAGCGCTGTTAATAGCTGAACGAGAAACGATCGACCGGTTTGAATGGCTTCAAAGTAACCCGGCTGCGACGCTGTCGCAAAAGCCATCCGACGTTGATCGATATTTCATCAAGTGTAAATCCAGTTCAATCGATACAGCCGCGTTTGCGTTTCGATCGGTAACGGTTTCTAACAGTTGCAGATTTTCCGCGCGCTAACGCAATATCATCGCATCGTGGCCGATATCGATCGAAGATTAGCATCTGGCCGGCCGCAAAGGGAGATTAGCTAGATCGATCACACATGCTGAACCAATTTCTCTGGTCAGCTGCTCATCAATACCAGTAATGGTACTATCCCCTGTGATCCCGCTCCTCTTCCTTCCTGTATCTATATTGTATGTATGTACGTATATATGCCTGTATTCCTCTAATAGGCATATAATCGTTATACATATACAATACACGCGCATACGGAGGCGCGTGTGTGCGTTGCTATTCATATATTTGTACCGGTGTACGCGGACTATGTACACACACGGACGGCCGGCACGTGTGTACCGTCTATAATTATGTACACGCGTGTCCGTGTTTGTGTACATTATACAGGTATACACAGAAGCCGTGTATGTATACACTCATTTACATATCTACCGCGACATACGGTACGATTGCATATGCAGCCCTGTTTGCACCAGCCGATACCACGTCGTACGAGACCATGCAAATTTTCGCGAATCACACTTTGCCCTCTTCGCTTGCCAAACTCGCGTTCGCCATATATTCGGGACACGAATTCGGATACCCTTAGGAATTACGTGCACATTCGCGCAGCCCGATGGGAAACCTCTGCGCCCTCAGAGGCGAGAGACGTGACCCTAGGGGACAATCAACGGATAGTTAATTTGTAGACTTTATTTATAATAACTATATCTGATACTCTATACAGGTTGATAGTACTATACAAAAGTCTTGGACTTCTAAATTTCCAAATGTCTATTTCCACATGTCTGTGCTCATAGTGCGTACTCGTGCGTTTGAGTCTTCTATCACTTGAATCATCGCTATAGACACGTTTCTGTAATTCGCAAAGTAGAAGACGGTTTCGATGAAAACGCAAGTCGCAGCGACGAGCGCAACAGACTGTTACATCTGTCGCTCGTATAATGCGCGATCTGGTGCCTCTATCGTTCGTTGCATAATGTATAGGTGCTCGCTGCGAGCGGCTCCAACGCGCTTCAACCCGCTCCGACCCGCGCGATATTGCGATGGAAATGGTGTTGCGGAAAATGGAAAAGCTGCCGTTGTTGCCCTCCGGCATATACCTTCGTACATTTAATATAACCGTTGCTGTCTCGTATCTGTCTGTTAGGCAGTGATAGTTTTCTTTTTTATTACCGAAGCGGCACTCTCTTGATACGTCAAGCCTGACACGAGGGAAATAGAGTCGAAAATACGATTTTATGTTCGAAAATTTCTCCATCGAAATCGCCATTCGAAAATTTATACGGTAATGGATTTTAATGATAGACAATATTTATCTGCGCATGATGAAAAGACGATCCTCGGTTCGGCGATTAGATGGGACGCTGCATCCGAGAATAAGGAACGGAAACGTCGGCGGAGAAATTCGAGCCAGCATGCAAATCATTCCCGAAGAGCGTCGCATATAAATATTCGACAATTTGCATTTTCCTCCCGTGGCGAGCGTACTGCCGTCCGGGCCATTTCCAAGATGGATGCCGCCACTTTGCGAGATATACGCCGAAAGTTTTACTGCCCACTAAATTTCAACTAGCTTCTCTAGGTAGGTACGTATATATTCTTATATACGCGACGCGAAAAATAAGAGGAATACGACACTTGTTGCTCCCGTTAGAAAAACGCTTCGGCTTTGGCATCGACTCAAGACGAATAGCAATATTACGTGATCATGGCTAATCCCTAAATCATGTTGGGCCATTTGAATATCTTTACAGCGTATTGCTATCGACTAGACCGGAGATTTCCATAGTCTGGCGTGGGTTTCAGCTCGGATCTTATGATTTTGCAAGTTTAAAACTTTGAAGGTTACTGTTGAGAACTTAGGAACTTAAGTATTTGGAAACTTGGAGACTTAGAGACTTAGAGATTCAGGAATTTGGAGATTGGAAATTCTGAGGTTTAAGGACTTGAGACTTCAGTGTATGTGGGTACTTGGAAAATTCTGATCTTGAAACTTGTTTGAATGTTTGAACTTCGACGCTTCAGAAAAGTCCTTCCAAAACTGGATCCATAAATGTTGAAACCCTAGGCTAGACGATACTTATCGATCGATCAGACTGACGCTTATTGCGTCGGCAGATTCCGTTTAATGCGATTTCATAGCAGTAACGGGTAACAATTAAAAATATTTTTATATCCATCTCGTCGGTCGTTCAACCGTAAGAGCATTTTTTTCCTCTCGTCCTGTCCGAACGATATATCCCCGAAACGAATGACCACGATTTTATTGGCTTTCAGCGTTATATAGGAAGCCATAACGACTCGATTAAGCGGGGCAGTCAGTGATTGCCGGTATAATTTGCCGAACAAATCGCGTCGCCGTAATCCTAGCCTCGTCTGATCGCTCGTATCGATCATTCTGATTTAGCGATCTCCCGCCGTCACGTATCCGCCGATGAGCGTTGGCATTATCGTGACAGATCCTCGTACACCTGCTCGCCCCGTTCTCTTTGTATCGAAATCAAATTAATGGATATCGCATTCAGCGACAAGTGGATGAAATTATAAATTGATCTGCCAAAACTACGTTCAAATAGACAGAGTCCTACGGTGCGGAACTAAAACGTTGTTTTTCCATTCATTAGGAAGCCGGTGGTACGATTATGAAGCCTCGGTACACGGCTAACGAGCGATATGTCGTTTATTTTCGTTCAGTCGAATCGGACTGGCATTCATATTAATTCTCTCTTTAATTAAATGAATTCGACTACGGGGCCGATCGGACGGGAGGTGTGCGTATGCTGGGCAAACGCGAACCGAAATAATGAAGGCATACGGATCGTCGGGACTCGATGGATCGCTTATACGTTCAGTTTTGTATGCGTATATCGTTGCACGTGCTGGCGCACTTTAATTACGTTCCTAAATTATTCTAATTACGGGAAACGCCGACAAGTGGACGTCAAAATTGATTTCCGCATTCGACGATGCAAGTTTTCTGTTATTTTTCACCGATACGCTTCTCGTCTGATTATTGTTCTATCGATACCTTATTGACACTTAACGATATTTTGATAAGGTTCGCATGATACTCAACGGTATATCATTCGTGTGATACTTCACGTTATATTGGTATGACACTTAACTTTTATTATTCGTTACATTTCCACTATACTGCTTATTATACATCACATTATACATAATTCTGCAAGGTGATGTGTGAAATGGAACATACAGAACATGCAGTAGTTTATTCTTTCAATTAATTATTCGACGTCCTTTTCACCGGAATCAACCACGAAACGCAGCGCAGCTTTTAAATAATTACAGCATACCAGAGTCCAGAGTGTGCAAGCGTAACACAAAGCTGTGGTAATTAATCACAGCGTGCCGCGGCAGTCCACGAGCGTTCCTGTGAATACCGTCTAAAATTCAGTGAAACAATCGAGGGAAGTTGCGCCCCTGCATATGCACAAGTGCCATCCACAGGCGAGTGGGGCTTCCAATCCATCTGTAAACTGTCCACTTTGATGGGACGACAATCACACCCTGTTGTAACGAAGCTCCGCGGCGGTATTGTCTCGTTTGCGCGAAATTGTAGTACCTGGCCCGTTCGGATGTATTGGGGCGGTTCTGCCCGCTGAAAATAAAGATCACTCGGCGTTGATTGCACCATTGCGAAGTAATCGAGGCACCGACCGGCGATGGATACCACCCTTTCGTCGCGACCCCGCCTCATCCCTCGTCCTACCATTGTTCGCGCTTGTGTACGTGTATTTTTCCAGTTTTTCATTTACTTTCCTCTCCCTGGAAGAACGGAGGCGTGGAGAAGACCAGTACGTCGATTAACGACGATCAGCTTGGGAAATTGGATGAACGAGCGCCGGGGAGATGTTGAAAAACTGTCGGGGAGATGTCGAGAAAATCGTTATCGGAGAATGTGGATACCATCGAAATTTTATCGATAATTTGATGAAATTGTTATGACGAATAGAGACGGTGAACTCGTAACAAATGTTTATCTTTGTGACCGTGTGTTTTCCGCTTTAATGTATTGTGTGAATTCAATAATAGTGTCGTAGATATTTGATGAGATTTAAATGGAACACCCTGCATAATTGACCCCAACAATTGCACAGAAAGTTACAAATGAATAATTACAAGAATACAAATAGGTGGTAGAATAAATACACTCGCAAGTTTTATCACCGCGAAGTGCTTTTCAATTAAGCACTTACCAACCCCTCGTTCAAAGACCGATGCCTGACGCCGATGAAAGCCCTCCACCAACGTTCTTTCTCCACTCTTTCGTCGCTCGGCGTAACAAAAGTACGCGGAAAGAGGTATCTTCGTCCCTGCGCGAAACGCGTGGATTACGCGTCAACTCGAGGCAGCGAAGCACCCGTTGTAACCGTGAACTCTTCTCCTCCACCTACCGGTGTCTCTCGCTTCCTCCCTTTCGTGTCGCTTTTTCTCTTTCGCTTCCGCAATTACTCAGGTGTAATTGCGTTCCGACCCCCGGTACACGGTCGTGCGAGAAAAAAAAGGAAAAAGAGAAAAGCGGACAGTTCATGTCACGCACATGGACGAGTCTCGTCTACAGGGTGTGTTAAAAGTACCACGATCCATCTCAGGATCTATTCAAATCTATAAACAATATTTCGACCTTAACCCTGAAATTCAAGGTCAAAGTCGTCGCATAGTACTCGTCGAGTTCTCACAGGAACCACATGTGGAAACTCGTTCGTTTGGAAAATTAAGCTTCTTGATTCAAGTTTATTAACCCTCGAGTGCTGCTTGATTGCACACGATACACAGAGCTGTCAACATCCCACTTACTGTAATGACAGTGATACAGATATGACATGTGTGTTATTTTGTTTATTACTTCACATCAGACTTATGCAAGAATTAAAAGTGGGTAGGGCAGTTTTCTATGAAACGGTGCTCCATTTGAAGGTTCGGAATGTTCTGTAAGAAGACATGTGAAAGGAAATAAATTTATATTAGGTTATTTATCCACATACACCTTCTGTTTGCACCACCATTACCGCGTACCAAAAATAGTGCAGAAGTTTGAACATCGTTTCCCGAGAGAAAGATTCAGTATTCACCTATACTTCCTTCAAGACATTTTATCCGTTCGATGAGTACTATTAGATAGTTTTGACCTTGAACTTGACCATGAAGGTCGACCTCCTAAATTTAGCTCTAAAGCTACTTCTACCTAATTTATAGATCTTCACGAATAAGAAGTCGTTGAACGGTTATTTTTCACACACCCTGTAGATGCAAGCAGAGACGAGCGATTCGATGGTAGGTAGATCGATGCAATGCTGCAACCGGCAGGCATTTGCCAGTTTCCCGTTCCTCCGCGTCCACCCTCGATTCAATTCAATGCCACTCAATCAGTCAATGTAACGCGCATGCAGCCGCATACCGGTGTACTGCGTTTCCCAATGAAACGACCGCTGTTTCGACCGGTACTTCGCTGTTAAGTGTCCCTCCACATCGGCACTTGTAATCGGAGCAGCGGCGATCGCATGCTGGCCACCGTCCATCAAGATATCACGGTTATATGGCACGCGCGAACCTCGTGTCCCACCGCTTTTACACAGATTTTATTTTTCAGTTACACTTCGTTGTTTATTCAACGGCGACCCCGGTGTCCGCGCGTGTTTCGTCGCAATTTGTTCCGGCAACGGTTTCGCGCGTTCCGAAACGCATTACACCGCCGACGCACGAAAATTACGACCGTCCGTTTTTTTCGTCGCGGCCGACCGTGACCGTTGTAAATGCTCGGCTGCTTGTAACGAGCCTCCGTTTCTATCGTTTTCGGATACGGGAGATGGAATTTCCACGTTGCTTTTACCGCGAGAGGAACTTCGCGAACGTTGTAAACGGTGAAATTTTAATTTCTAATTTCGGAGGATGCACTTCGAACGCGAAGATAATTAACAGACGGAGGCTGACGTTGGATGTAAAAAATGCGGACGTAATATCAGAAAGCGCGGTTGGAAGCTCGCCGCGAGCGGTATGTAAAATTTAAGGGCACTTCCCTTGTAACGCGAGGCCGTCGCTTAATTGCTTTGTACTTCGCGTTTATCTTTCACGTTGCGCCCAGAAAATTCATTCTTCATGGCCAGTGTTGGTGAACGTACCGCAGTTTCACGATAGAGGGTTGTTTTAATCAATGATGTAACCAGCAGTTTTTGCTCGGTGGTCAAAGCTGAGGTCTGAAGTTGAAGTGGACATAGGGTGCAACACGATAATGGTCTCCTATAAATCTTAAGTTTAGGCTTCTTAAAAATCTGAAGAGATCACTTTTAAGGCTTCAGTGCATATTTTATGTACTTAGATTGTCATTGTTACGATTAAGAGGTGGACGAATGAGGTGGGTCGTTATCTAGTTACGCTACTGGTTTTAATAGACGGACTATCAAGATTTCACGAATCATGGGGCAACATTCATCTTGCTCCCCTTGTTTTTCCTAGGAAGAAAGCTCGTCGAGACGACTAGCCGTGGCAGATTCATAATCCCCGCGAATGACTTAACTAAACGCACCCGTCGACCGAAAACGTTCCGTGTCGAATCGCGAACCCCAGCTCGAGTCGTCATCTCGATTCACTCCCGACGAGAAGTTATTCTCCCATCTATATTCCATGATGCAATCTATGTCGACCTCGTGCTGCGGTTGGAGCGTCCATATACCTCGTAAACCACTCGGAAAGTCCCTCGGTGGCCACGTTTCTCAGCCATCGGTGAACGACGTCCCATCCTCGATGCTCGCTGGACCATCGACGGAATCGAGCGATAGATAGAGGGTGAGCGGCACTCATGAAGCGGGAAGATCGCCAGAAGTTTACATACGAATGTCTGATTTCGGGGTAACCGAGGGAAATCGAGGGACGAATACGCGGACGACTGAAAGTGACGTGCTATCGTGCCGGTTGCCATGCTAATTATCTTTGCCAATTAGGTAAATCAGAGGGGTCTAACGTGGAACACCCCGAAATCCTGATGAGACTTGCTGTTCGCAAGTGCCGCCAAACGAACAGCTTTGCGAACGCCTCGCTTATCACCAAATTACAATGGCGGTCGACGATCTTCGCCAGATGCTGTTCCATTTTTTTACTCTTCGTTATTTAGGAGCATAGTGTCAGCACATTGTCGCTGTTGTTCATTTCTTTTTTTGCTTTGAGAAGGGTGATACTTGGGAAAGAGACAAAAAGTCTTTCTGTCGGTTGTACGGGGTCTAATTGCGGTTCGTGTCACGACAAATGTAATCTCTTTTCTGAGGATCATTTAACTCATGGTTGCATTATACCGGAATATAATAGCAGAGATTCTCAAGTTATGGGAAATTTGGATGTTTGGGAATTTTGGGGTCGTATTTACTGATCTATTAAGCAGTAACACCCTTTTTAAGTATTAGTACCCACATATTACAATTTGTATATTATGACATAGACTTAAGTTTATACCTTGATTACAATTCTTGAATTAAATATTTTTTAATTTTATACATATCGGGATTGGAGAACTTGTGAACTTGACATACGGTCAACAAATTATGTCATCCCCATTCTGTAACCTCTTTTTCAGCTTTCAAAAGAGCGTGTTACATCAGAAGGATACAATGAGGGATCCGCAAAAAAGGGAACTGTCGGTTGTAGAAACCTAATTGCGGTCGATGTCACGACAAATATTCTTCCACCCCTCGCCAATATCGTACGTCACCGTTGCGTCGCCGGTACTCGTTTACCGATACTTCCTATGCTAATTACACCAATTAGCATAGCGGCGACATAACGCCACGAAGAGAATACCCGTCGAGTTCCAGGGAACCGTCCGTTTCCTCGTAAATTCGTCGATAGTTCATCCCCATTGGCTCGTTGAAGTTCGCACACGAATTTACATGCTGTTACTCTCGTAGAGGTGTGCACGTTGACTGACTGACGTTAAATCGTCGTGCGTGCATGGCGTCGGGCTGAACCGTTCGGACACGGGATTAACATAAAAGGAAGAGTCAATATCATAAACAATCTTCGTTACAATGGACCGAGCGGTGCCGACAATAAATTCGTCGATACGAGATGGGGCGAAAGGGTGGCGAGAGTTGTGGCGCGCGAAGAGGGGTGAAATTGCATCGAGGGCGCCGATTGGCCGCTCAGGAAACAGAGAAGGAAGTTACCAGGGACGTCATCGCGATTTTTTATGGGGTCTGCTTGGTCCGAGGGAGGGGGTTTGGAGATCCAGAAATTTGCAAATTTTGGCGTTTAGAATTTTGGGAATTTTGAAGTTTAGGAATTTGGGGAGTTCTGAGCAGTTTTAAATTTGGAGGTTGAAGATTTTGGAAATTTAAGGATTTGTAAATTTAGAAATCTTGGAGGGACTTCTAAATTAAAGAATTTGAAACTGTAGGAATTTTGGAAGTTTGATTTTCAAACATAGGAATTTGTAAATTTAGAAATTTGGACTTGCAAAATTTGCAAATGAATATAGAAACATATGTATAGAATATAATTTGCAAATTTAGTAATATCGACCCAAAAGTTTGGAACTAATTTTAAAATTCAATATATAATAATAAAGTAGTAATAACCGAAAAGTAAGGAACTGAATAAGAGAACCAGATCCTGGACAGCAGTAATGACGTCCCTGGGAGAACAACTCTTCGTCGATATCATAAAGCACTGTTGGGGGTTGAAACTTCCCTTGCGAGCAGAAACGGGGGTAAAAGAGAAGTTGAGTGACAGGACGGGTTCGACTTGCTCGTAAATTCGTCGATATGCAAAGCAGATTCTCGTCTCGATCGTTTCCTCCTGTCTTTTTTCATTATAACGTATCCTGTTCCTTTCTTCTTGTTTTTTAACCTCGACGTAAATAAATTCGACTAGCAGAAATACAATGCCACCGTCGGTTAAATGGTGGTAACTCGCAGGAAAGATAACTCTTTTCTCGGTCAAGGGTTACGCAATTGCGGTCATGATTTCTAGTTCGCAGACGTTGCAGGTAGAAACGTAGCGCGATATCGCCGTTGTTCGTGTGCTCGTTCATTTGCATGGGAATGGTGAGAATGTGACACAAACGCGACCTTAGTAAAAACGGTCCGGGACTATCTGGACAAGCTTTTGTGCGATATTAACTTTGCGTCGACCTTTTGTACGGTGTACCTTTTGTACGTAGGTACACAGTCGTACAATTTGCTCCTTATTAGACGTTATTAAACACCGACTTCCGCCCGGCGTTTTTAATCGACGCTGAATAATATTAGAGAATCTTGCTACGGCGTTTAATATCCTGCAGCTAATGAAATTTCTGCTGCAACGTTTGATGAAATCCTGGCGAATGAAACGGCGAAATTCGTAGGAAACTGTTTTATGCCGGACTTGTATCTCTAACGGGTTAGCTTCTACAATCGGGTTATCTTTACTTTTTGAAACAATTCGGATTTACACTTTTATTAGTTTAAGATTATCGACGGTAAGTTTAATTATTTTTAAGGGTAGAATAAGCACTTTTATTTTATTACTGGGTTATTCTATCAGATACATTGATGACATTTTTTATGGACCTCATCTTCCTATCTGAAATTTAATTTATGCTAAATATTTTTGTCTGAAATGATCACATCGTTTTGATACTATAATTAGACATCATACAAGATACAAAAATTATTAACTGTGTATTAAAAATTTTATGCAAGTTACTTATTACTAATCAAAGTTGAAAAGCAATAAGAGTAAATTGATTCGTGAACATCTATAACTCTTTTAAAATAAAATATCTAATTTTTTAAAGTTCCACCATAGAAGTGGCCACAAGATCAACTTGATCTAAATGTTCCACATACAAAGAGTTAAATCCTTCCATACGAGACACCGGTTTGAAAAATACAGCAAAGGCAATAGGTGAAAATCGAAGCGATAAGAAGTCGATCAGTTTTTAGCGCAGTCCGGTAACTGCTCTCCCGGGCGCATTTGTATTTTAGCTTTATGCCGTGATTATGGCCAAGTTAAAGTTTAAACTGGCGTATCATTCAGGATAATGCGGGATAAAATCGCGACGGGACGATCAACCGGTAACTTCGAAGACGCTTTCGAACGAGGCAGTTTGAGGGCGAGGATGGGGGTTGGATTGCAAAGTCTTCGTGATATTACGCGAATTTTACGACCCGGGACTTAGTTTGCATATCAATGGCAGATATATATTCGGGATCGAGCCGGGGAACGCTTTTCGAAAAAGAACTCGACGAGACGACGTCCAGAAATTGGGACGCACTATCCCTCGAACTTTTCGTATAAATACGCGTTTGTATTGGTGCAACTAGAGTTCTGGCTGCGGTAGATTCACTAGTTTTATTTATATTTTTAGTTTCGGAGAGATGGGGTTTTGGTGGTTTGAAACTTTGAGAATTTAGAAATTTGCAAATTTGGATATATGGGGATTTGATTATTTGAGGTATAGGGATTTAGAGATATAGGGATATACGAATCTAGACAGTAGGGAATTAACAAATTTTTTAATTTGAGGATTTAGAATATTTGGGATCCTGGTATTTGAGAATATAGTGACTTGGAAATTTGCAACTTTAATATTTTGAAAATTGAAAAGTTGAAAGTTTAAATTTTAAGAAATCTCCAAGTTTGAATATTTCAGAACTGAGGATCTGAGAACATCTTCAAGTTTGAAGATTTTCAATGTAGAGATAAATTTGAAAATTTAGGAATAAAATATTGTCATTTGAAAATGTGCAAACTGCGAATTTTGAAAAATTGAAAATTTGAGAATATGTGTCTTCCCCACATCCCCGATTCTACACAAGAAGCTCCACTTCATATTTCATGCTTGCCATGGTCCCCAGCTAGTTACGTCAGTATTTTATTGATAACGCTTATCATTCCGCGTTCGCCGCAAATCCTGCTCCCCGAATCCATAAAGTTTCCTAGCGTACACTCTAAAACGCTCCAGCTTTATTTTCCTCCGTTCGGAAAGGTACTATTTGCTTCTCGCAAGATATTCCATCGAATATGTTTTAAAATTACGCGCGCCGCGAATTCCTTCCGGGTTGAGAGATAAAAGTGACGTGCAACGCGAAGCACGCGATATAAAGTTGAAAGAAAAAGAACGGAATAAAAAGAAAGTTCGGTGAATTCGATAAAGAGAATCTCGGAGAAACTTTGTAACCGTCGGTGATGAAAAGTTTCACCCTCTTTCGCGTTGTTTAACGACCAAGTTTTTCCGAAAGATCAAACTTAGCCTGTCCAGAGTTCGTGAACCCGGAGCCGTTCGAATATATTATTTAATGAAGCCCTAATATAAATATCGAAGATTAATCGAGCCATAATGGTCTCGTTCCCGGATGATAAACTACCCTCGGTCCGATAACAGCCGAGTCACTGTCCATCAATATTACGTGCATATTCCCTCACCCTGGCGAAAGTCGAACTCACTTTGCTCTGACAAGAATGAATTTGACGAGAAAAGTAAGTTATCTACTTTTCTCGTTTCTTGACGTTCCTTTCAGCCTCGAATGGAAATTTCTCTACAACCCGATTACGTCAACCGGCTCTCATTAACCTGCTATCGTTCATTTTTCAGTATCGCGTTACAGACCCCAATTGGTTGGAAATTGATTACCAACACCCTGCGCCTTCATGGTTCAGCCTTATTTTAATATTTTATCGTTAACTTTTTTTACCCCTCGGGTGGTATCCTGACCCCACGTACGATTTGGAATTTAAATTACATTTTATATTAATTGGTTGTCATGATTCTATACTTCCAATGATTTTTCAGAGAAATATTTTGAGCGGAAGGTTTACTTGGATATACGTTGCAGTATAATATTTATAAAAATTTTTCTGTTTAAAAATCAAGGTTATTTTGATTTTCTTAAATGGTATAATGTGGGCTTGATAGTGCCAGGACGAGTTCAACAATTTACTGTACTATGATTTAAGTAGTTCACAATAACTTCTGGCGATTGACCTACTATTAAATATGTGGTGATATAATGCGTAAGAATTCAAATGCGTGGAACTTTAAAGCGTGGTAATCCCACGGTTGATAATCTACCGGTTAATAATCAAACAGGTAGTAATCTGTTGTGTAGTAATCTGACATGTAGTAATCCAACAGGTAGTAATCAAACAGGTAGTAATTTGTTGTGTAGTAATCTAACATGTAGTAATCCAACGGGTGGTAATCTTAGCGCGTGGTAATCCCACGGTTGATAACCTAACGGTTAGTAATCCAACGGGTAGTGTTCTTAACGCGTAGTAATCTGTTGTGTGGTAATCTAACGCGTAGTAATCCAACGGGTGGTAATCTTAGCGCGTAGTAATCCCACGGTTGATAACCTAACGGTTAGTAATCCAACGGGTAGTGTTCTTAAAGCGTAGTAATCTGTTGTGTGGTAATCTAACGCGTAGTAATCCAGTGGGTAGTAATTTGAGCGCGTGGTAATCCAGTTGGTGGTAATCGCAGCGCGTAGTAATCTAACATGTAATAATACAAAGCGTGGTAATCTAACGCGTAGCAATCTAGTGGTTGATAATCTCACGCATAGCAGTCCAACGCTAATCTATTACGCGGTAATTAAACGCGTAGTAATCTAGCGAGTAGTAACCTAACATGTAGTAGTCTAACTCGGGGATGATATACATGACTAATAAATACTCTCTACCTCTCAACGACATAAAAGAAGAAATATTTATACTTTCCTAGATCAATGTATCAAATCCTAAATATTTTCGTCTCCACGATCGTGAAAGGTAATCGACGTCGATCCGCCACGAAACTAGACCTTTTAGGACCCGGTAATGGTTATGGAACGTTCTCTTTCTGCGTCAGATTTCCCGTAAGACTGCCGTGGATGGCGTAATCGCGCAGACGAAAGTATATAACAATTCCAAAGGCATAACCAACGGAAAAATACGAAGGCATAAACGCTACTGGCCTCGGTCCGGAAATGGAGAGAGTAAAGTGGAGACGATATCGGGGAAACTAGGAAGAAGCGCGATCACCGTCGTAAGTGCTGCTCGACGAACGCCCAAGACCATATGGAATTGTTTATGAACCATGCAACTTTATTTTCTTCTTCCTTCTTCCACCCACCCTCCTTCCGTTTCTTTCGATATTTCCTCTTTGTCATTCCCTGGTTTCGCTATTGGCGCGTGACGGCTGGATCGTACATTAACTCTGTATCGTGTACTCGCATCTAACCTACTCTTTCCTTCCGTAAAACGACAGTCAACGTACAATGTCCAGAATATGGAGCGAAATGAAACAATACGAAACTTTTCGAACGATGCTGTAGAAATGGAGAAAATTTCGTCCACGAGATTCGAGATATACGTGGTAGGGTACTAAGAAGTTGTAAAAATACAGTAGACTCTCGTTATATTGCCAACATTGCATGGGTTGAATACTGAACATTTTAATCACAATATGTTAGATTACCACATATTAAATTACTACGCGTTGTATTGTAGCACTTTAGATTATTATCCGATAAATTATTACGCTGTAGATTATTACCCGATAGATTACTACACGTTCGATTATCACCCGCTAAATTATCAAGCGTTGGACTACTATGCGTTAAGGTTACCACTCGATGAATTGCTACGCGTTAGATTTCCACTCGGTGGATTACTACGTGTTGTATTACTTCCCATTGGATTAGTATGCGTTAAATTAACATACGTTAAATTAGTACACATTAAATTACCAACCGTTGGATTATCACCAGCTGTACCACGCGTTACAATTTCGTACGTTATGCCATCACACATTACCACACGTTTAGTTACTGTACATTAGATTGCCAACCGTTAAATTACCGTTTGTTAGATTATCATCCGCTAGACGTTTGCTCGCTGGACCATGTGTCGCAACAATAGACTGCATATAAAATGATTAATTTTAAAATATCAAAAATCAAACAGGTTTGACAATATCTTTTCATTTTCAGATTTTCCAGATTCCAATAAATAAATGTACAAGTTCACATATTGATTTCTTTCTAATTATCAACGGCTACCAGGAGCAACTTTATTTCTAAACATCCCAAAAGGACAGGAAATGAAAAAAATAAATTAAATATCGTTTCATCGCCTTGCAATCGAAGCAATCGAAGTTCCAATACGCCCGAGCGGATCGGCGAAGGCGATTTTACAGCTCAGCCTTTCCCTCCTGGCGGATTGACCGTTTGACCATTAATTCCAATCACACAGCCCGGTGACTTTTAATTACCAATAAAATCCCTGAACGATGCCTGATGAGGGAAAAATTACCGGACCACGTTCACCCTCCTGTTAGATTGATTTCTTCTCTTCTTTTTTTTCTGTTGCTCTTCTCTCGTTCTTTCCGGGCATTTTTCACCCCGCTCTGGTCAGAGACCAAACGACCCCGTCGTCGCCATCGTCGAGACGACACACGACCCGCGACGTGCAACGAACAGCCCGGAACCGCCGACGATGCCAAGCATTCGGCCCGGAAATGAGCAAAGCGAAAAAACATGTTTGTACCCGGGGCTAAAAGTGTCGGGGGCTTTGTGTCGGATGAGCAATTGAATAAAGTGGAGGCGTCAATATGTGACGGCAGTCGGATATGGCTGTGTCGAGCTGAAACCCTCCAGACAAAGCTATCGATTAGATGCTTTGTACACATACTTATTCCACTCTGTTTGGAAACTCTTCAAGCTATTCATGTAACATTTGTGGACGTTGATTGAACGATCGTTCTATTCGTAATCTGTTTCGAAGCAATCCATAAACAGAATGGAATGAATGGAACTTGAAACACTTCTTAGGAACTGTGTTTTATAAATGATTATAGAATACTAAAATTATAAGTTATTTCAAAAGTAAGTTGGGAGTAGCTGATGCTCTTTTATGAACGCTAAGAGGATCTAGAATGCTATGGTAGTTACATATTAAAGTATCACAGGTTACAAACCTTTTATGTCCATAACGTAATGTTACTATCATGTTATAATCGTATGTAGTAAATAACCAGAATTCGTTACAACAAAGACACTTATAATACTAAAACCTGTACAAACTTTGATTTACCACGTACAGTGACGACATCTTACGGCTGCTAATTATGTAACGTTATTCCAAACACGACCGGCGATTTTCTCCAAAGGAACAAGTTTCGTACGAACAAATTTTATTGCATACTTGCAGCTTGTTTTCTCCCACGAACCGCCACATACCCGCCGCAATGTAAACGTCTAACAGCGAGCCCACAATGAATCGTACAAACATCATTACCGCGTGGAGTAACGTTTGCGCTAAGAACTATGCGGTTTGTTTACACGAGACCAGTTTTTCTTGCGATCGCAACGATTCCGGCCTGACACGCGCTCCGACATTTCCGGTTTTGCTGCTGTTGCTGGATGTTAACGACTTTCGCATGTACATATATGCAAGGAGACGGCAGCTGTACTTCCTAGACCACGGAAGTTCGCCGATACTCCGAGCCGCGTTCAAGGTTAATTATAATTACGTCCAGGTTAATCGTAATGCGGTGAAACTCGTTTTCATCGTCAGCCCGTAAATAGCTCAACTGTAGGTAGGAGGGGAACAGGCACATGGATGTAACGAGTTACCGTCGTTTACCGTAGTTGCTATTCCCCTAGGCGTACACCTGGTTTCAGTGAGAAAAACGGGCAGACCCGCTCGTCGATAAGCCTGCCTTTCCTTCAATAAAGTTATACAAGTTTCATACAGTTATTCGCTGCTCAGGTCAATTATAGTCATTCGACGTTAAATGGTCGCTGGATGAGAGAGTGTAATACACAAAGTAGTTGAACCCTGACCTAGGCAGGGAATGTGTTCTAGAGTAACACGAGATTAGTTCCAAATGTAGGAGAAATCCTATCCTATACCGTGAAACTGCGATATAAATATAATTGTTATGAACATGACTCCTCTTACAAAGCGAAAATCCACATTTCACGCATCGACAACGCGCGTCCACATCGAACAAAGGCGGACGTACGGTCGCGCGATCGTGAAATCTGCCATGTAAACCTCCCCAGCGTGCATCCTCCACTAGACACCCTAGGTCTTCTTCCGCGAGAATGCTAATTAACAATTGGCAATTCGCAGGCGGTACAAGGCGAGACCGTAAAACGGTACGTTGGCACGGGCTAACAAGGCGTGAAGGGTGATTTAGCTGGTGACGTCACGGTTGTACAGATATCCTCGTTCTCGAAGAGGTCGCGATGGCGCAAGTTCCATTGGCAGCCACGAAAAGGACGGGAAGAGAGACGGATCCCCGCAGGCTCGTAAAGTTGTGCAATGGCCCCGAGTTGGGGAGGTTTTCGTCGGGGCCAAAAAGCGGACGGAGGTCGTCAATGTTGATGATGCGTGGATCACGATGTACTGACGGCTCCATCATAGCTCGCTGTTCTCTTCGCCCCTCCGTTGATCGGCCAGCTCCGTGCCATTCTATGGGAAGATATACCACCTCGCCGAAGCCTATTCCATTTGCTTTATTGAAATAACTCGGAGAACGGCGCAACGTCGTCGACACGTCGTGGATACGAGGGTGCCGATCCCGTTCGAGCGATTTTCGACGATCTACTATCGGCGATTGTCCCCCTTATGCTCTCAGCAAAATGGCTTCCACGAATATTCATCTCTCTGGCTGCAAATGGCGTGCTGACCGATGAAATGGTCAAATTCTTTGTCAACCTCCCGTCCGTATTCTAGCGAACTACTCCCTGGATTTACATGTGGAGACCTTGAAGAAGGGACATTATAACGTGTTTGGTACAGCTGCGTCGAATATTATCCATGAACGGAAGAGTAAGACGTGGTAGTGTAAAACGTAGTCTTACAGGGGTACCGTGCGTACGGTTTCTAGCGGAACGAAGCTCAAGTACGTTTAAAAAGTGAAAGCACAAAAAGAGCAAGCATGGAGTTACTTCTTGGCGAATTAATAATTCATCGACAATTAGAGCTCCGCAGGTGGTCGGCGTAAAATGCTGGACAGCATATGTTTGCCCTGGTGAATCATAGTGGAATTAGCATAACTAACGCGCCACGATATCATTAGCATATTCGTGTGGATAGGCGTACATAGGGATCTCGCATGTCAACCGCTCATCGTGCACTTCTGCCGGCGCCTCAAAACGATCATACCGGGAAACACCTTTTCCTATACCAATTTATTTTGCATCTAATTTCCTATTTAACCTATCCCCGGTTTTGTTTCTCGACTATCATTTCATTTTTGGCATCACATATCACTGTTCTCATATGAATGAAGGCTCGATAAGTAGCCACCATATCATCTACTGTTCCATTGATTTTGTTTATCAAAATTCAGTGACACCTCTTATAATAACCTTGTCATTTGATAATACGTATTGCATTATAACAATCATAACGAAAAAGTAAACGGACCAACGTTAATATGACGGCTATTTATCTAGCGGCTACTGTACATAGTTCTCTCAAGTACACATTAATTTAAAAAAAAATCGATCTATTAATCTTATTCTCTCACGTGTTAACCTTGGAAAACGATGTTTCGGGGTAAAAAGCGTACACCAAACAGAAACGACAAATATCGTAAATTTTTTCCCCGTTTCGCGTGTAACCCGGCGAAATTTCGAAACAAACGATCGGGTTACAATTCCATTGAGCCGGAGAGCGTACGAGTCAACCAATTTACCGTCCGGTGGCAATATTTTAGTAAATCGGCGGAGGCAAATCGAAGCCCGACCAGGATTTAATTACCAAATTCTGAATATCGGCACGTCAACCGATGGTCCGTGTGCCGGTGGACGCGCACCAGTTCCCGCAGGGCATATCCGTTCGAGCGGCCGAGTAATCGGGCTTTAATCGTTCCCTGTGCGTTCACGATTTTGCAGAGCGCGGGAACGTAGAACGAAATGGCCAGGAACGAGGCGCGAGAAGAACGAACGCGAACTGGAGAGACGCGACCCGATACGTCGATCGGATCGAACGAACGTGCATTTCGGAGGCGGTGCTGCCGGCTAGCGAACGCTTCAGAGGACAGAGTGCATGCGTAATTAATGAAACCAATAAAGCCGAGCGGTGGCCGGTGAAATTCGTTAAATTTAATTGGACGCAACTAATCGCGCGACGCTGCGCCGCGATCGTCGAAAGAAAGGGTGGCTTCGAGCACGCGGACCGAGGGAGAAACGGCCATTCCGAAAAATCGGATAGGCGAGATCGTACGTGTTCTTTTTAATTGAACTAAAACCGATTTTCATGCGGTACGTGCGCGAACTCGGTTAAAACTGTGATGGACAACTGAGCCCACGAGGGCACGCTGCAGGGACAAATGCGCGGGCACTAATGCGCAATAGTTGAAAATTTCTTTCTGTATTCCCTGTTTTCAAACCTCCGAATTTCCCTATTCCCAAATTTTTACAATTCCCGCCAGTTCGTCATTTCTGATCTTCATCACTGCGTACTACGTGTATACAGTTGCCTATGAACTCAAAGACGCCCGTGTCCAACGTATTATAACAATCCCTATACAGAACAGAGGGATCGTTACGATTAACCACCAACCAATATTTACAGCATTTTTCGTTTAATAAATATTGGACGTAAAACTACGTTAATCACGAATTTACGAGTGTGCAAACATTGATCCCATTAAATCAAATTGGCATCGCGACGACGCTACTAATCCGAGTGTAGAATATTGGTCCGCGTTAGAACGGTAACGCTATCCGTGTGCAAACGCGAGGCCAGCGATCGTAAATTTTTGAATTAATGCTGTATTAAGGACGAGCGTAGCATCGATCGAGAACGGTTTGCGAGCGTGTACACGCGTATCGACATTAATCTGGCCCTCGAATAACAACGTTTCACGGTTCGCTCGTGCTCCGTAGAAACGAGCTTCGTCGACGAGCACGGCGATAGAACGAGAGAGACAGAAGAGAATCGTTCGGAATTCAGTCGACACTGAAATATCGCATTTCCGACTAAATCTGGCCGAATCTAATTTTACGGGACCCATGTGCATTAGCGGATTAATGCACTCTATTCCTGGTGGACCAAGCGATGAGGTGTATTTGCATGGCATTATACTTGCGCCTTCCCCTACCCTTATCCGCCTCTTCAATCCCATCTCTAATTATACGTGTAACACCGTCGCGTGTGTCCTCTTGCGCAGGTGATAATCATATTACCATCCTATCAACGTTATTGCCATTCCTGCTCGCATACCACGATCACACTATTTGAAGTGCTTAGACTAGTGGCGATCGATCAACCCCTAAGAGGTTCGAATTTACCCTCTCACGATCGGTCTGCGCTTTGAAGAGGATACGGGAATGGAGATCGGCACACAGGATCACAATAGACGACCACCTTTAGCCACTGAATATCCTATTATAGGGCCTCCCTAGCGGAGTTGATCGAAAAAATCTATCCTCCTTTACTGCATCTTCCAAAATTTCAAGATTTCCAAATACTTCCACTTTTACACATCTCACTATACATAGAACAAGAAGAAGTTATTTCAACTGTAACCTTTTGCCCCAAATGTCAAACTACTGCAGCACCCTCTGGTGGTCCAAACCTACACCTACGAATCTAAAGTGCCATCAATTAAAAAACTTCATTAATTCAGCCATTTCTGAAAAATATAGTAACAAATGCACATACACAAATAACCTTTCCTATAACGTTGATACTTTCCGTCATGAGTAAAGGCAGACCGTTCCGAACGGATAATATAAATCGATTCCAACGCTACTCGATTATTTGTCTTCCTCCAGGCTCGTTCTTACTGCTGACGATCAAACGACGGAGTTTCCAGCCGGCACACAGAGATCCTTCCTATTCCTTTTTCGTTCACGAATTTATATCCCGCCCCGACAACGCGAGATTACTCGGAAGTTATACGGCGTATCTAACATTGGTTCGTTCCTTTCCGGATCGGCCGTGATAGCTTCTTCGCGCACCAGTTTCGCAAAAGTTCCGCAGAACTTGCCAAACGCGAGTTCGTTGCACTCTAGCTGTCGTTATTTATTTACGTTTTGTTTGCCCGACGTCGGGAAGGAATTCGCGTTCGTATAGCAAACAGAAAGAGAGGAAGATAGGAAGAGCCAGAGAGATAGAAACAAAGTGGAATAAATATCGTTTGACTTAAGAGCTCCCTCTACTGAGACAGTTTAAGAAACGACGATCTTTGCGAGGTTTTTTAAAGGAGAAATTAGAATATATTAACTGACAACTTCGGATTCTTATTCCTGCTCATTTCAGGAACATTAAAAACAGTTTTTTAAATGTTGCAACTTATAAATCTATTAGGAGTGGACGTTTAAAATGCGACACTAGCGGTCAGCGTGTGAACTAATAAAAATGGCTGACCCGCGTTGGGACTATAATTCAGAAGTTGCAATATAACTTTTAATGTTGTAAACAAAGATAATTCTACTTATTTATAAGAATAAAGCAAGTAAAATTATTTTCTGTGACGATATGCAACATTTGTTTTCTGCAAGCTTTCTTCATAAATTTGCAATGTCGAGTTAAATGTATCACATCCGTCATTTTCTTCTTACTCCGACGTTCCTCTAACCTGAGTAATACTTTTCTTTCCCATGCTTAATTTCTTTACTTCAACATCCACATATGTGAACGTTCTCTGTTCTTTAGTATTACTGATGCTTCTAAAATTTCTGTTTATTTCATTGTAATTTAGAGCAAATAAAATGTATGATTTGTAATGAACAAAATATATGATTTAAAATGAATAAAATTTAATTATATACAATAACTGCATCCTTTCTGTTTCTAACTTCAAAAATTCCTGGAGAGAATAAAAAGGAAGTTAGTGATACTACAATCACGTCTGTTATTATTGACAGTAAAAAAAAATTATTTTTAATCCCCCATGGTACATAATTTGCTGTAACGACAGCCTAAGTAATCCGCTGAGCAACATAAGCAGTAAGCTCCTGTAGTCGGTTGACCAGCTTATCGTCCGAGTATGCAGGGTCCTGTACACGCGATATGCAAATTCCTTGATAAATGTATCGCGTCTCCGCGGGAATCGCGTCGAGATCTTTCCATAATTAAAGAATAAGCCCACGATGTTTGCGATATATGAATAGTCTCATAATTTTATCGCGACGATCACGGGATGAAATGACCGGTCGACCCTTCAGTTCGTGCACAGGACCCACCTCAGTCATTAGTTTGCTACAGGTGATGAGAAATATTTTCCTGGCACTTTCACCCTCTCTCGTACCGTGGCCTTCGTGAGTTTAGATTGTTACCGTAATTGCCTGGACGCCACCGTACCGCGTGTTTCTCTCTTTAATTAGAAACGTGCCACCTTAATGACACGGACGCACCTATCGATCTATCCGCGGTTAGTGGCCGCGTTTCGGATACCGTGCAAAATGTCACCGACTCGATGTATATCTTCCGACGGCATAGTTGCTCGCTACAGTGAATCCGCGACAAATTAATCGGGCAAGTAACCAATGCACGGCTAATGCGGGCTGAGCGCCAAATGCTGTTTCTAACGTAATCGAATTTGCAGCTTGTCTATGGCGTGCTACGGGACCGAGCGCACCTATACGTGTCACCGTCGAACACTCCGATGGGCTAATCAAATAATTCATTTATGCAATCTCGTATCGCCAACAATAACGACACCGGTTACCACCACAACCGGGATTATTCAAGAATGATTTAATCTTCCGCGCGCCGAATCCCGCTTTCGGAATTTCGGTATTTACGAGTTTTGGGGCGCGGGGAATTTCGGGACTTGGAAATTAGATTTCGGGACTTGGAAATTAGATTTAGGAATTTGGGAATTAGAAGATTTAGAAATTTGAGAGTTAAGGAAAAATTTAAAGACTTGGAAATCTAGAAATTTGAGAACTTAAGAATTTGAAAATTTGATAATTTGGGGTTCAGAGTCCTCGAGTTTGAGAAATTGAGAATATGAAATTTCGGAACTCTGGGACTTTTTAAATTTAGGAATTGAAAAAGTCAGAGACAAATTTAGCAGTTTAGAGAGTTACATTAGAATTTAAAAATTTGGAAATTTGGCCATCCACCACTACCTGTACCAACTATCCTTGAATTAAAACATTTATCAATGATTTGTTACCGAAATAAGGTAAGAAAATAAAATACTTAGCAGAAAAGTTTTGTTATAATAATACACGAACAAAGAAGCTTTATACAGTGATTCAATAGCCGCACACGTACGGCCGATTTCATAGTCTATCGGCCGGGTTTAAACTTTTTTCATTTTTAGGGATCAAGCACCCTTTGTTTCAAGTTTTAAGAATAAAATGCATTGTTTTGAATGGATAATACTGTTTAATTGGCAACCGGAGAACAATGCTGTGCGTGTGCTCATTAAGTGCTGGCATTTAATCGCCATTATTGCTACCGCAGATGAGGTAGTACATGTACACCTCTCGTATAATGTGCTTTCGTGTCATATCATGCTGCATCGATTATGACTGCTATTACATTACAACGTTATTGATGGTAGTGATTAAGATCAAAGAGATTGATAGACATTTATTGTTTTGGGCAATGATGACAAGATTTCGAGTCCCTCTGATTACTCGTGTTGCATGAATGACTTTATCACTGTTTGTGATAATTCAAAGCAATTAATCTGTAGGGTGAGAGCGGTAGTTCGCAGGCCTAGCAAGGTTTTCAATGCGATTTCTCCCAATGCGGCGTATTTTTATCGTTGGAATATCTAGCTGCAAAAATAAGTCGAGTGTCGAAGGACAATGTCTTTTCATAGCCTAACAGTCCTCAGGTCAGAAATTGAAGGCCTGCAGCTCTTCGGAAAGGGCCGAGTAATAAACAACACATGGGCACTTCTCTTAGTTTTCTTTCAAGAGGGCCCAATAGACGTTTTCCTTCTTCCTAGCTTTCTCTTTTGATATTTTCACTTTGGCTTTAGCTTTCGTACAGTGCAGACATCGTTCGCGTTTATAGTAATCAAGTTTCAGTTTTATTTAATTTCGTGTGTATAATTTATTTAAAACTATGGTAACTATTTCCATTATTTATGTTCGGGAAAAATTCACTGAAGGACCGAAGGAAAGTAGGAGAGGTCAAGGATTTGGTCAAAAACCCTTCGAGAAGGGTAGTACGTGTAGCAAAGTGAGGACATCATGGAATTTGTGCGGAGAGTGTGTAAAGTGTGGAACAGTGTGAAATTTGCGTGAATATAACGTGTAGAACAGCACCCTTAACAAACGGACCACCCTTACTCCCTTAAATTTACATAAATCTAACAAGCTAACTTGTACAAGATTTTTAGACTTTCTTTAAAGTGCGCGTTCGGGAATGATATTACTATCGCCATCTGACGATGAACCAGAACATCAGTGCAACAGAAAACTTTTCTTTTAAATAACAGATTCTTGTGTTGTGACAAGTAAAATATTTGACCAAGTTATTTGACCAGTTGAACCCAAGTCTCTATAACTAGTCTCTAACATTAATACCAATAATTAGAAAATTTTTACACCCTGAGCCACTATAGTCACCTAGTGGTGGATGGTGGATACTAATGGAACTCTTTCTTTCTTGCAACATTTGTCCCTTTTCTATTTCATGAAACCTTCAAGGTGTTTAACACTAATATACATAAAATGAGATAAATATACTTGTGAACGTAAATTATTTTTCGGAACCGTATAGCACCGTGTAAATGAAGTAACTATTAATTGTATATAATTAAAATTGTATAGTACCGGAACAATCAAAGGACGGATACATAAATATTTATTAATAGAATATGGGGATGTCAGATCCATGTATAGCGAAAGACTTCTCAACTGCGATGGTGGTGTAATGGTTAGCATAGTTGCCTTCCAAGCAGTTGATCCGGGTTCGATTCCCGGCCATCGCAGTGAATTATTTTTGTCCAGGAAATTCATACTTTTACAAGAGTTGATCTAGCCCTAACTACGATTGCACTTTGAAAGGAGTAGATCTCAACTGCGGTGGTGGTGTAATGGTCAGCATAGTTGCCTTCCAAGCAGTTGATCCGGGTTCGATTCCCGGCCACCGCAGGGGTTATTTTTTGCATAATTTTAAGACCTGCTATAGATTTTTAATTTTGTATATACTTAGCTTTGTTTCGTAATTTGTGTTTGTATAGTTAGACTTTCTTTAGTCATAAGACCTTTTCGTTACGATTTGCAACCATCGGGAATTTTGAAAACGTTAGTCATAAACTCGAAACCATAAAGATGATTTTTACTGTAGTCTTTCGATCATTGTCCACATTTGGTTGCCAGGTATTTCTAACTTTCTAGCATGTTTTGTCAAGGTTAACGCGCCTCTTTACTTTATTACCTGCCACGGTCAGGGGTCGAAACGGGCTGTATTCACCAAAATCGACGAGTGGGATACTTGTCACTTCGCTTCCACAATTTCATACATTTTTAAACCTACCAGAACATTCCTCCCTCGTCAGGAACGACTATGCCGACCATAACTTTTCACGATTCAGTCCGAGTCACCCAGTCAACTAGTACATTTAGTTATACAGAGAAATATAATTAGCAATAGAGTACAATTAGCCATAGAGTTAAAACTTTAGTTATTTTACGTAGTTGAGATTCAGATAGTGCGGTACATTTGCCGATTTTAGAAGTGCATAGTTGTCGCGCCATATACGTTTAATTGATAGTTCATAGTGCGCTTGTGCAATCCATGGTTACAAATATAGGAACTACAAGACAATAGCTTTGAATCTCTCAATATTCGCGTGGTCCTTCGATCTAGTATTTTTTATGTTTAACATACAATTTAGATGTTTAATAGCAATTTAAACAAAATTATTATTATATGCAAAAAGGAAATTTCCGATACCGGGAATCGAACCCGAGCCTCCTGGGTGAGAGCCAGGTATCCTAGCCACTAGACCATATCGGACTTGTTGGATGTATTTTTTTAATATTTCCTTATCACTTTAATTTTTTATTATTAATAATCTTAAATGTAAACTAAAGTTTTCTAGATATTAATTTTGATTTGAACATTCGTATTAATTTTATCAGTGTAGACTTCTAAACATCCTCGCTAGGAAAATTCAAAATTATTTATATTAACTTGTTAAATAATATACTGGAGGTACTAAATTCCAGATAATTACATGTTACGTTTACCTCTAATTGTAAGAAATACTTAGAATTAAATTCGTTCGCTCTTTTATTGTTCGCCAACAGTGTTATGAATTCATTAAGAAGTCCCGTTATCATGCGGAATTCTCGTAGGTGCAAGTATTAATAGCTATAAGATTAATGCTGCAAAAAACTAATCTAAATAAAATTGTTTCCTTACTTCTACCCTATCTTTATTTGTTTCGTTCTTGCATAAATTAAATTGTCAATGAAATAGTAATAATACTAAGAAATAGTAATAATACTAAGAAATATTAATATTAATTTAAGTTTCTTTCCTACTGCGCTATAGTGATTCATGTACATAAATATTTATTAGTAGTTTTTTATAACAGTTTTTTATTTTTTTACCGGGTTTACCGTGAAAATATGTAAATGGTCATCCCGAGTTGGGCTTAAAATATTCGTAGAAATCATCAAACGTATTTTCTAATTACGGTATAGTTCTGATTTAAATCTATGCGTGTTATTGATGATACTTATTACCTTCCCGCACTTTTTAATATCTTTTGGGATAAGGGATGTATTGTTTAAAAGATATGATATTATGAACGTGATAGTCAATCAGAAACGAATTTGATTGGTGGATTTGGCAACAATGTCAACACCGCTGCTTGACTCAGGCGCGCGGTACTAGTGCAGTGGTGTCAGTCGCTTGTCGGTGGTATGGCGTTGTAGTGTTATCGAGTGATTATTCAGTTTTTCAAACAAAGGCCGCGCAACACGTAAAAATACTACATGTTTTGAGCGAACGGCTTTTATGAGGTAAGACTTTCACTGCAAAGCTATTATTAAAGCAACTTCATAGGACCACGAGGTTTGAGTTCGGGTTTAGTTACAGTCAATGACCGCAGAGCTCATCTACTTTTTAAACTTCATCCAAAAAATAAGAGGAACTATACATATGTATATGTATTAAATAAGTGATAATACAATTATTACGACGCATATAAAACGGTCTGAATTGTCATAATAGGTTCCAGAGAATATAATAACTGAAAATATATGTGTATATTTATTAATGTTGCCACTATTTTTGTTTTATTAAAACTATTTTAGTAAACACATTGCTGTGTGTTAGTTTACTTTTATTATTTATTATTATTTTTGTTTATCAATTAATAATAGAATGAAGGAATTGTGAAAATTTTGTGGAATGTTTATCAAGATTGGCATAGAAAGTCAAGGTTCACATAGAAACCTTGAAGTGCTATATTCAGAAATCAGAAACTGTTTTCCATGCTTGTCCTCCTTATGTGAAACCTTTATATTGTAACAGTAAATATATTTATTTTGTTTCTTTTACAGCTGGCAAAGAGCTGCAAAATAAATAATGTGGTAGGATATGTGTGAATATTACAAGAATGATTAAACTACATCAAAGTATTCTTAAACGCTTACGAAGCGATATAGTGGCTGATATAGATGTGCATAATGATATTATACAGCCACTAAAATCAGAGTATATATTAAAGCCCCAGGATATAGCGCGAATTGAGGCTGGTATCTCTAAACAAGAGAAAGCTGAAATCTTGTTGGATATACTTCCAAAGTACGAATTTGATTTATATGAATGTAACTGTTACTTTTATGTACAAAATTCTTATGATTTTAAATTGTTTTAGTCGAGGCCCAAATGCATTTAGTATTTTTCGTAAAGCTCTACAACATCATTATGAATGGTTGAGCGATGACATGGGTAAAATGGAAGAAAGTGGGAAAGCTGCTAGTGATATAAGACATATTGGTACACCATCTCTTCCACCGATTTCACCGTTAAGTGTTGTAAGAGAAGAAAAGGTATAAAATATGCAACTTACATATTTAAGGCTCATTAAATGTTATAGTTCTACTAGTTCATTAAGTTAATGTATTAAAATTTTTGTTCATATTTTCCAATTTTAATGAACTGTATAAATATTTGTTTATTTTTTGTTACTACAATGAATATGTTATTAATTTTTATTGTTAAATGTAATGCTTGTTATTTTATGTACATGCTTATGGAAATCAATTGTGTAAGTTTAACAAAAATTGTTAAATATTTTGTATATACTAATATTAGTAATAATGAATCATCTTTATATAAATTCAGCTTAATGTACATTTACAGATGATGCAGCTGAGGACTCACTTAGAACAGTTACAACCAAATGAGTATGTTGTACTTCATGGAATGAAAGGTTTTGGGAAATCATGCCTAACAGCTAGTACACTAAAAGATGCTAAATTTGTGAAAAATATATTTAATGTAAGTTTTTGTAATTGAATATCTTTTATGGAATGCTATGGAATTTACGTGTGAACAATTTGTTTGTGCCTTACAGAATGAAGTATACTGGATCAAATTTGGTTATGAACGTTCAGTTGATGAGGAAATATTAATTCAATTAAATAGACTTTATCATCTTGTTAAAAATATAGAAATGCTGCCAGGATCGTTAAAACCAGAACCTTTAAGAGATTCGCTTATTCATTACTTAAAGTATCATTTCAGCAAAGAAAAGCATGCTTTATTAATTCTAGATGATGTTTGTTACTCTAAAATAATTGAAGTATTTGATTTCGAATGCAAGACTTTAGTAATTACAGCTGATCTTGATGTTGTATATGAGAAAAGACCTTTCGTTATTAAGGTGAATTGAAATTCTTTCACTTATATTTTTATTATCATGCTGTATATAATATTATTAAAAGTTATCTGTTTACAGATGAATGATGGCTTCACAGAAACAGAAACCTTAGGTCTTTTTGCTAAAGTGTTAGGCATAGAAATAGATAAACTTCCTTCAGAAGCAAAACAAATTCATGAGGAATGTAAAGGAATGCCTTTATTAATAGCTATGTTTTCGGCTCAATTTGAAGAATTTAAACAGGATATGATACGAAGGACAGATAGATGGAAATATTATTTAAACTGTTTAAGAAATAAGGATGAAAAGAATAAGTAATGTTATCATTATATGAATCATTCACCATCTTTATCTTATCATAGTTACGAATAACGTATATTTTATGTTTTTCTAGAGTAATTAAAAAATTTTTGGAAAAGCAGGAAGCAATTTTTAATATGTGCATAAATCAGTTACCTCCCGAAATGCGGAAACGTTATGAAGAATTAGTAATATTTAGAGAAGATGTAAATATAACTCCACAGGTAAGATAATGTGATCTTCGAAATATATAATATTATTTGATATTTATATGTTAAGAGTTACATTTATATGCAGATATTGGAAGTTCTTTGGGAAGGGCCTCCATTTCGAGTAGAAGAAATGATGCTTGACTTCTGTCATAAGTCACTTGCAGCTAAACAATGGAATGATGAATTATGTAGCTATATCTATGGTGTTCATGATTTGTTACTTTGTCATCTTCGAAAAAAAATTTCAAGCGATGAATTTGTACAAATGCATAAGTCATTAATCGATAAATATCGTAGATATTGCAAAGATGACTTTTCAAAACTTCCTGCGGATAATTATAGTTACTCGTACCTTGGATATCACTTGGAGCAAGCAAAATTGTATGATGAATTTCCAAAGATATATTTAAATCTTGATTTTATACAAGCGACAATAATTCACAGTGGTTTGAGCAACTTACTGATTGATCTGGACAATTACGAAAAATACATTACTAAAGATCATGATACAGAATATGAATCATGCTTTATCGATCTAAAAAAATTCTTAGAGGAACAAGCAAGCACTATCGCGGAACATAGACGTAAAAGCTGTTTGGATATAGTACAGATAGCTATGAATCATTCTTATGATGGATATATAAAAGATACTGCTATCAAACTTGCACGGGAAAGATCAAAATATCTATACGTATTTCATGATAAAAAGTTGGAACAGAAGGATATACCATTGAGTGAAGAAATGTCAACAGAAATACATACTTCGTGTTTTGCATGTGATCCAGATTTAATTCTGATTGGATGCAGAGGTGGTGAAATATTTTTGTGGAATAGCATTTACAAAAGACAAGAAGTTTTCAGGGGGCATGATAAAACATGTTGCATTAAAAAAATTGTCGTCTCTACTACGGCAGATTGCTTCTTATCACTGGATGATCGCGGTATAGTAAAACTTTTCAGGCTCTCTGATGGTGAAAGTTATGAACAGAGTCATGTTGGTCCACTAAGTCCTAAACAAAAACAAATTTTTTGGAGTGGAATCTTCGCAAGTAAAGTTCCTCATGATGATAGCTCAATGATGTTTCATATTAATGATGAAATCATACTAGATGTGACATTTACACATGATAGCAATTATATTGCAGCTTGTACAAACAAGGGAACAATTACGGTACGAATAATTAATTTTTATAAATATATGTTCGGTAATGAACAAAGTGTTTTTATTTTTAGGTCTGGGATCGTTATGGGAAAATATTAGCAAATTACAGTCATAATCCACACAGGTACACTTTTTTAATTCTAGCGGTCAAGTGCTAATGTTCGAAAGATTCTTATTCTTAATATTTTTACAGTAACAGTTATTTTAAAAGGATAGCGTTTACAATTGGAAGTAACTTGCTCCATATAATGGATGAGGTACATGGTGCTCTAATATCATACTGTAAGTGTGGTGATGAATACAAATATTTGTCACAGTATAACCTAGATTTACAAAAAAGGAAGGTTATTTTCTTCCGTGATGTACCAAAACAGAATGATTCCTTATTCATTGTTACTGAAGACAAAGCTATACATGTAAGATGGTGCAGAGCAAGCAACAGTCATATGCATAGTTATAATAAACAGATACGAGCAAATGTTGAAAACGGGAAAACTGTTTATGTTTGTGCTGCTATAACTAACGATGGCCAGTATTTAGTTTTAGCGGATTCTGACGGATTCATAAACGTATGGAACACGAACGCTGCATACCAGTTATTAGCTACTTATAAAAGCCGCGTTTCTTCCTTGGATACGTATTGGCTAAAAGAAGAAGGTTACCATATTATTTGTGGTAGTGAAAACCGCTTACTTCATAAATGGAAATTTCCGGTAGAAGGAACTTCTAAAGTGACAAGAAAATTTTTATTTGATGCAGTATTTCAGAAGCATCCTAGTTCGACAGATACTCTTGTTGTAGAAACTGTTTCAAACACTATTGCCATATTAGTTGATGATGATATAAAAGCAGAGACAAAACCAATTGACGGAAGATTGAGTAATTTATTCATTTCACCGAACGGACAGAATATAGTCTGTGTTAATGATAAAGGCATTGTTAACTTATTTGATGTAACAACTGCAGAAGGCAGAGCTGTATTAAACATTTCATCGAATATAGAATTAATAAAAATTTTAGACCTAGAAAATGGTAGCGTTCTCGTTTGTCGAGGGACAGATGATAATTTGCGGGTAAATTTACAGAATATCCGATTCCGAATAAAACAATTTGACATTTTAATTACATATATTTGATTATTTGTAGGTATGGGAAAATACGAAAGTATCATATTTAATTGAATGTGCAGGATACGTTATTTCAATTCATAAAGTGCATGAAAGATGCGTGCTAACAGTGACACGAAGTGGTATAATAACACTGTGGAATGTCAATGGCACTAATTGGTTGCGAATATGCAAAGTAACTATTAATAATTTAGATATAGACACTATCTGCAGTTGTTTGAGCCACCAGAAAAATTTTCTAGCAGTGTTGAATGACAACGGGGAAGTAGCCGTGTATAAGTTGCAAGAAGATACGATAACATTACCGACATGTATAAAAGTAACGGAATATTTTAGAAAGAATTACAACAAAAGACTAACATGTTGTGAAATATCTGAAAATGAAAATTATTTAGCTGTTGGTTTCGAAAATGGTGATATTTCTGTAAGTTTCCGTTATGATATAACTACGATACTGATCCATATTGTAATCATTAACCTTGATATTATTATTAATTTTCAGGTTATTGACATGATAATGCAAGATGAAATACGTATATTACGTTTTCATTCAACTTCTGTATCTCAATTATGCTGGGCTCCTTCTCGAATTGGTGTTCCAATTTTGCTTTCCGTCAACTCCGACGAACTAGTTTGGTGGAACATTACCTTGGCTCTATATGTGAGCAAACCAAAAAGAGGAATATGGCGTGGAATAAATCGTAGTAGCAGTACTCCTACTGTTACTGATAGCTCAAAAATCAGTTCACATATAACTACTAGTCAAAGTGCAGATTCAAATATATTTGATACTATAAAATGCCAGTCAGAGGATAATAGTATCACTAATGGCATTCAGGATCTAAGTAAATTCTGGAAATCCAAGGAAGGTAAAGATCGTATGCAGCCAGCTTTATTAGCTGTCGTTGAATTGCCTTCGAATTTTCTTGCAAAGGTATGCATATCTACAGATTTTACTAAGTTTGTTACCGTTGACATATATGGTTCTGTTAGTACTTTCACGTTATGTGGATGTAATTAATGATTATTTTAATTACGAGTTACATTTTACGTTAGAATATTGCGAAGGTGCAATATTATCAGAGATAAGTGATTTTTTATGAACATTTTACTTGTGATTATTAACAAGTAATAGTTACTTTTGAACTGAATATAGTAAATTCAGTAGATGGTAGATATGATTACTTTAGCGAAATGAAATATTTTATAAGTAGAGGAAGAAGAGTATAGATAATGCTGTCAACTGATGGCCACCATTTTGAGTATGTTGAGATACGAGTGACTTTTTATACAATTTTATTTTGACTGATGCTCAAGACTACACATAAGAAATACGTAAAATTTCCTAACAATAACCTTGACTCCACTGCCACATGCATTTACCAGAAAATTTTAGGATCTCTACGTAAAAAGAATAATAGTTTTGACTGTTTCTTTTTTATTACTGCATTTTACATACAATAAGATTTTCACGGTTTTTGATGTATTTACATCTTTTGAGATACATGTTATGAGACAAGTCATGCTGTAAAACGTATTTCATACATTTTTCTTTATGTCTTTGTACAAATACCTTTTTTTCATTTACAATAAGTAATTATATTTTAATTTAATAGTTTATGATAATATATAATTTATAAGTATATATTTGTTCAGTAGGGTTCATAAGTATTATTGCAATATAAAGTATATTTTAGTGCTGTATACGTAACTTTTGTAAATATGAACAATTGTTTAATCTCATGAATTATTACAAGAATTAATCACTTTATGGTTTTGGTGATTAAAAATTTTATTACAAGTACTATATGGCATACGGAATAGATAAGATATTCAATGTGCATAAAAACCATAAAAATTTTATAATGAAAAAAATTCATTATATACTTCTTTGATACTATTCTATTTTATATTTTATAAAGAGTAAAAAAGAAAAAACTGTAAATACCACCAAAAATACGACAAACTATTTTATTTTCGTTTCTACAATAATATATTTAATAAAATACGTAGTATTTATGATTCATTTAAAAATTTGATCATTTAGTTTCATATTTAAGAGGTACAGAAAATTTTAATATTAAATTTGCAAAATAATGTTAAATCATTACTATATATTAATTGTTAAAAATCGTCATAAATTGTGAACTTTCATATCTTTGTCTTTCATCCGTTTTTCGAAGTCAATAATATTTTTTATTGATACTTTATACTATGTGCCTTAATCGAATGATATGCTATTGTGAACGAGAGAATTCTGTAGAAGTAGCGTTGCACATTTGATACACTCGTATATTGTAATGGTACGTTTAACTCTCTATTATGATAAGGCATTTACGTTGCGCATTTATTTTATATAAAAACCGAAAAGAAGTCTGAGCGAATCGTGACAAAAACCGAACGACTGTACTTTGATCGATCAAATCATACCTACTTAATAGACTGTAATCAGACTACATTTTTATACTTTTTATCTCAATGTCTGGATTTCTTTGACCTTTTTTTTATTAAAGTTCTTTGATCTCACTTTACAATACACCATTAAATGTTCAAAAAGCATCATGCTGAACGATATTGTATTAAAAATATTTTCGATCTGTCTACGCAAAATTGTTTTACGAAAAAGAAAAAAATAGTATTACACATTTATGTACTGGATGCATGCAATCAGAAACACACATGGTCGCGTACAATGCCGAACTGTTTATCGATTTTGTGATAGAAGAATACATGCGGCTAATGTATTTGTTAACTGTGGTGCAATTCAGGAGGGATGCGAACAATACCGCTGACCATGAGTAGCGTAATATTTGTTCGGCTGAAACAACGTTTGCATTCTCTCTCTCGTCGAGCTCAATTTTCGATAGCATTTATTGTATTACCAACAACACCGTGTATATTACTTGCTGCTACAAAAAGTGTATACATTTAAATGTAAATAAAGCTCTGTAAATACACACGTTCACGCTTCATTCCCACGGGATCAATGGACTGCAACCGGAATTGCGTGCACGAACATAGTGTTATAGCGTTATGCACAACAACCACACGTGGTTAATACACTAATAGAATAGAATGACCGTGCGACGTACGTCTTGGCACTGAACAGACTATCCAATTTTGTTCTCTAGGCCAATGTCGATCTCTGTAGTGCCACGTGTGTATCGGTAATGTATACACTCGAGCGTCATGTAGGCTTCTTTTGGTTTAGGGGAGTAACAGGGAACAGGAACTTTATACTTGTTGCACTCGATAAATGGGACACTTATCCTCGGTGTGCTGAGTTTCACAAGGTTTTAGAGTTCCAGAACATTTTCACTTCAGTAAATTTGGAGATGTAAGAATTTGGGGGGTGCAAATTTGGACATGTCGGAATTTAGAGGGTTGCAAAGGAGATTTGAAAATTTGGGAATGTACCATCTTTATACGAAAATTAGAATTATAATTGACATGAACCATAGGTACTGTAAGATCTTCCTACAGCCCTGTCCCCAATTGTCTTGAAATAGCCAAAGAATAGCATAATAGAATGTGTAACCTTCTGTCTTAACAGATAAAACGCCTAATACGAGCACGAATACATTCCTTCCACTTGACTCAGAAAAGCTTATAAATTGCACGAAACCACGTATGTTGACAAACTTAGATTTCGTTATCTCAAAATGTTTTCTTGTATTGAAAACCTGTGGTACCTGAAATTGTACATTAAAATATACTCCACATTTTGTAACTGTAGATAACATGATACTTGTAATTGAGCGAAACACAGACTAGTTCCTGTAATTATTAATTGTAATCTTATCTGTAAGTACATAAGATCTCTTGTATCATTTCCGTGAAATTATTCCACAAACTTTATTTTACTACGTAGTTTATCTAGTTTCGTAGATTGTGTATTCCGAAATATCAATTTTCTTCTGATTATGTAATTGTACGCATTTAAACTTTTAATATTAATTTTGTTAATATTTCTGATCTATCGATATTTATTGACAGCAAAGTATTGCATTATCAGTACTAAGATGTTGAAGGCCATACAATGATAGATACGAAGATCATCTTAAGTTTCTTTAAGTAGTTTATCCACGGACATGCATAATTACATTTTAATTATTGTATTTTTATCTGTCAACATGAATTGATTACAAATAAGCTCTTTATTCATCACGATTCTAAATAATCTGGCATCGCGTACAGGGTGTCTCGTAATTTTTAATTAAGTTTGAAAAGAGGGTGAAAGTTAAAATATTCCTGTTCAAATGTTGAAACTTCCAAATTTTCTAATCTTGAAAATGACCAAATCTTCAAATTCTAAATTTCGGAATTTATTAACCAGAAATCAATGCGTAATCCTTTCACCTACAGTTTTCCCTAAAAAATTGTACTATACTATAGGGTAGAAACCCGAGCTATGATATGCTACGGCCCTGTGTACTCTGACCATGCTCCGGAATGGCCACCTGTGTTAATAATTCAGAAAATAGTGGTCTGAGCAAGAATTGTAAAAGGAAGTTTTGTTTCAAAATTCCACCCTCTTCATCCCCTGATGTATCACTTATATTGTAACCGTTCTTTGCAGTTTGATTTCTGCTTTATCCGTTTTCTAGTGAAAAATAATAATGAAGATCACATATTTTATAGTTGACAAATAGTTCAGAGTATTTGAGTAAAAGTAAAAGAGTGAAAATATAATTGTTATGTCACTTAAAAGACATAGCATGTCTAAATGCCCAAATATGTTCTGTAGAGTGGAAAGTTACGAAACACCCTGTATAATGACGCACACAAGCAACAGATATACACGCGAAGAGTAGTGGTTTCGACCCAGGAAACGTTAGCGGGGCAAAGGGAGAGCCCAATACCCGTACGGCTAGCACGGCTACCAATCGTTGCACTTCGCGATATTCAGTCTCAGTGTGCGGATCGCCGCTTGTCATTTCCACGTTCACTCGTTCTGTTAAATCCTCGAGCGGTTTTCAAAATTTCATTTCGTTTTATATTATCAACGCGTGAACGTGCGAAAGAACAATGTCGGTCGTCTACAGAAATGCGATGAACACCATCGGCAAGTTAGTGCCTGAGAAGCTTCAGCCACTGTGGAATCACCCTGCTGGTTAGTAAGTTATCCGAGATCATTTTTCGAATAGTGACACGTGCCGGGGAATGTACATATGCGCCCGTGCCGCTGGAAAGGGCGGAAATAGCATCCCTGTAACGTCTTACAAGCATCTACTTTTTGCCGTCAGCTGCGATGCTATGTATACCGATGGACTTGACCGTCGTAAACGCGTGTACACATGTAGATCAATGTCATCTTGTGACACAGTGTCCTATATTTTTAAGAATACCTAGTTTTGCGCGCTTTCAAACGGAGCACGCCATTATTTTCAAATTTTCGTTTCGAACGAAGGTATTTGGGAATGAAAAGTGGAACGCAATCACTCGAGAAGAAAAGAACGTTTAACCCTCCGGTGGTGACGCGCAGTGGCCTCACGACCTATGAATGCGTTGATCTTGTAAAATATCTTCTAAAAATATCGTTACTAATTTTTAGCAACCTTCAGCAATTTATTTATTTTCTTATTCTTCATTTAATTTTTGTATTTGATGTAAAGAAACGTGCGCTGTGAATTCAGCTGGAGGGTTAATTCGGATTCAAACTTATTTGAATTAAAAGTTATTTTGTGGGATAATTTTGTTATTAATAACAATTAATATAATAACGATATTAAAATAAATTAAAAAGAATTGATTAAGATCAACATTAGTCCAATTTTTTTAAAAATCTTACAATATATTTCCGTCAAAATTATTCTCAAATATCTTCGACGCAACTCAAATTTTTGCGGTGTCACCATTATTCTCTAGATAAATGGAAGTCATATAATCATTTTCTGAGCATGATACGAGTGTACATTAAAAGTTCGAAAAAATTCATTACCCTAATAATTCAGAATCATTAATTTCTACAATTAAAAAGAAGTATGTACGTAATAGCAAGTATCGACCTATTTTCCCCTTTCAGGTCCGCAGACTATATTCTTCTGGGCACCAGCTTTTAAATGGGTCAGTAATATCTTTGAAGTTTTGACGTCACGTTATCATTTCATATTCGTTTCATAACAGCATCGTGCAAAATCATTACGGATTACAGAAGAAACAATTACGTGTTAATCACGCGTTAAATTGTATCTCTTTTGCGTGTATTATAATATTTAGCCGACACACACGAATTTTAGAAGAAGCTAGAGGGACGCGATATTTGCATCGCTGGCTGCAGTAAAGACGTTACAGAAATATTTTCGACGGCTAGGAAGTTGCATCCGCATGGACACGATCCAAATGCGATATTGACGCGAATCACGGTGCCACTCTTGCGAAAGAAGCGACAAATGCTATTATCGTGATCACCTTTGATAATTCCGCTAAGGATTTAGATTTCGTAACCGTACAGAAAGTCGATACTAAAGTATCGATACTTCCGGCCTGCCGTGATTGAAGCGAAGAAGACTTAAAATAAGATTAGGATTATAACAGGAAGAAGATACCATTATTTTTAAAAACACTCATTGCAAATAATTGTAACATTTTTATTTAGGGAAATACTTTGTCACATGTAATTTTGAAAAACTACCCTTTGATGCATTTTTAATTTTGTTAACTTTTTAATTTTAAAATACAGAAATAATAATAAGCAAGTAACACGTGTCTTTTGTGTCGCAAATTTATTTCGACAAAAATTGTATAATATAAAAAAAGGACAAGAGTATTATTTCTTGTAACATATTTGCAACACAATGAAACGGTTTCTTTGTATAACGAATTTTTATTTTGCACACAGGGTCGGCACAAACATTTGTGGGCCCAAGTGCCAAAATTGTGTGGAGCCACACAAAAGTGTGTGAAAGAATCATACTTTGTACGTTTAAATTGCTTCATATTGGAGACGCTTATAATTCCTATAAATATCCGAACACTAAGCATATAGCTCCACGTAATTTTCTACCAACTTTCCTGTTCCATAAATTCTGAGAAAGCCGAGTTCCAAAGAAAGCTTTGAACCCGTTTGTGCCGGCCCTGCCTATACGCATGACTACAACAAATGGCAGTCGATTTAGCAGAATATAGGTCAACCTTTGAAAGTAAATCATCAGAACGTGGCCCACATTGTTGACCCTTTCATTATCCCTCTCTCTCCTGCACTAAACGTTCTTGTTTCCCTTTGTTCATAGTTTGCATTGTACTCTCTTGTGCCATTACACAAAGTTTGCAAATTACAGGGACTTGTAATAGCTGGCCTCAGTGATCTGCAGAGGCCAGCGAATCAGCTCTCCGTTAGTCAATCGTCTGCCCTGGGCGTTACTGGCTTGATCTGGACCAGGTATTCCTTAGCGATCACCCCGAAAAATTGGAGCCTCTTCAGCGTGAACCTGTTCGTAGCGTTGACATCCCTGTATCAAGTTGGTCGCGCGATAATGTAAGTTTTTCATGCTGGTTACGTAAAAACTTTTGAACTTTGTTCCGGAATTATTCGAATTTGCCCGGCGAGTTATTATGTAAATCATCGTTGCAAAACCGATAAGCGGTAACACATTCAACGAGAAAGAAATAGTCGTGGAATAATCAGACCCCGAAAGTTTAATGAAACTTTTCCCGTTTGTATCATCAGACTCGATGTATTATTTATTACTCGATCGAGTATACGTGCATGCACTTATTTAGTTATGCATATTTATTCGCGTCAGTCTCGCTAAGTGCATTATTTATTCTCTGTTCGGAGTACGTTTAAATAGCGAAATTCTTTTTTCAAATTATCTACTAACATAAATGAGAAATATTATTTGTAAATGTGCATTACGTTATCGATTACTAAAACGTGCTAAATTTAATAGGCAGTGTACAGGTCAAGAGATATAGGAATTTAGAAATGTAGTGATGTAACGACCACACAATTTGTTTTTTTATCCTCCAGATGTTCATTGTGATAATTGAGTAAAATGTGTGTTTTGTTTTTAGGTATCAACGCGAACAGGAGGCTCTAAAGGCAGCAGCAGCAAAAGCGAAATAGTGATAGTATTTCAATAATACACATTCCTAGGGGTGAAAATACGTAAATGTATATACATAGGAATATTAGGAATATTTTATTGACTTGCGACACGCGTTAAACTACTATTACGTAATTGCGAACGAAAAGAAACAGCCATAAAACGACGCAAGTTCATAATCGACATTGAACATGAACTTTCAGTAAATGTGAAAGTTCCGTAGTACTATTGTAAATATTTCAGTTCAAGTAAATGTACATTGTTTATAGTAGAAATGCATCAGACACGGGCAATCATGTTATCAGGCGCAAAAGATAAGCAATCGCAAAATTGGAAACAAAAATCGGTATAAAGACATTATCAAGTACCAATACTTGGAAAACTTCCGATATCAAAAATAAAATGTTAATCATCATTCATCAATATTTAACAAGCTTAAAACATCGGCATGTCAAAAATAGAACAGTAAATTTCATTAATATTAAGAAAATTTCGAGAACACCAAAGGACACCAATACCATGAATAATCTGAATCTTCGAAACAGACACAAACTATTCGTGGTAAGCTGTGATATCGAACGTAAGGTGCTGTTCGTATCCTTATTCCGCTAGAAATGTATAAATTCTAAATCCTAGACTAAGTACAAATGTACCAAACAGAATATTTATAAAGCACGATTCCGAAAATCAGTACAACATTCGTTAGCACATACGATCAACTGGAACACCGATTGATAGTACATCACTCTGTAGGAGTAATACGTTAGATTTAAATACAATTATTTACGTACAAATCTACCTCCAAATAATGACGTACAATGTTCATTTTAACGATTCGCAACACTGATGCTGAAGAACTCGAAGAAGTAGAAAATGTACAAATTGTATACAGAGTTCGATAATGTTCTAACTGCCTTGTATAGATTTAATAAAGTAATATATTTTTCTAACGTGGAGTTTAAACATTTTCTACCATTTTAGATCTTTAGTTTTAAAAAATCAGTACCTCGATATTATCTAATACCTTTATCTTTTAAAAAAGTAATTTAGAATAAGTTCCAAAGTATATTTAATCACTTTTGTGACAAGTAAATGAAATTCAAATTCAAATATGGCGCCAAGCGACAGGTTAGGCACACGTATAAATTAATATTACTAGAATGTGTAGGGATATGTGATTCGATATTGGTATCAAGAATCGTAAGGGCGCATGCGCACTGCTGTTGGTTACGAAGCTCGCTTGAACCAATCAGAGCTGTCATGAGCAGACGAATGAAAACTCGTCATAAAATGAGTATAGTCTTTCGTCGAATATACTATATATGGCATTAAGACAGTTCGAACTATAGCTTAGAACGCGCACGTTATATTTCGCGCGACTGTACAGAAATCGATTACGGAGCTTCGACCTTTCGCCGTTCGAGGTTAGCGGCGCACTGGTCGGCTATGCTTGTGTGCGCGGTATGATATGCGCGATCACTCACGCACTTCGCGCAGTTCGTGGTTGCGCGACCATCAGAGCGGATCAGTTGCTGCTGTCACTCGGTCCCGTAAGGGTTTCAGTGACGTTTCTGCTAGCGTAGGAGATAGGAAGAAAGGAGGAACAGACAGTATCTGTCAAGCATATTCGAGTGTACAGCAGTTGATATATTATAATTAAAAATGTTTACGGGATTAACTAATCAGATGTCTACATGGATGGGAAAGAAAGGCGAGGACGGCACGGAATTGCCGGCAGAAGAAAAAGTAACTCCAGTTGCTGAAGGAGGAGATGCCGAATTGGAGAAAAAAGACAGGTGAGTACCGTACTATTAGCCTGTACAACCGTTAAACTATCGAACATTGTAACTGGTTTGAAGTTCCGTTTGACGCGCAGTTTTTCACTGTACGGTAATCTTGTTTATACCATGCTAACAGCGGCCTCGTATATGCGTTGTAAGAAAACGTATTACGTTGCCTTTCTGCTTATCATCCGGTAATGATTGTTTTTAACTGAACACTTATCCGTGTTCAAACGACCGACGAATTCACGGCGAAATTGCATCTGCGCGATACGTTAGAAGTTTTAAATTCAATCTTGATGCATTTTTGAGATTAGATCGATAACAGACGTCCCTGTTCTTACGTAAAGTACTACTTATACGACGGTGTTACAACGTTTCATAAATCGAAATGAGGTTAACGTAGATTCGGAGCAGCGACGCACCTAACCTTTTCATACATTGTTTTCACCATTGTCACTCGACGAGACAGTTCGTAGATAAAGATTTATCTCCAGCTGTCAAAATTCAGCGATAAATACAATTTCTTTTAATGTCATTTCAATCGGTTGCAGCATTCGAGTACGAGTTGCTAGAATTAAGTATTTAATTATTACTTGCAATTTTTTTCCTAAAAGATATTTAAAATTGTAGAAATAGGAATATAGAGCTGGATTTGATATTTTCGTTGTACGTACGGCATATTAAATGTTACATCATGTTCTTGTGGTAGAACAGCCCCTATTGATTATCGATGTAGTATCGATATCTTATTGATATATTGCGGCATGTCGACAATATCAGTATGATATTACTAGATTAGATTCTATTGTTAGATGATGTTCTATAGCTAGATTATATTAGGTTATTAATCAGGTTAAGTTAGGTCTTTAGGTTTGGCTAAATAGTAGATCAGATTAGGTCAGTTTAGGTTATTGCATTTGAAGTTAAAGTACCCGAATCGATTAGGTTTAATTACTAGAATGTTTTTCAAAGACCAAGTATTATTTAAGTTAATTTTGTGGAAGAAAAATCAAATTCGAATCGTGAAGTCAGGAATTATATGTCGTAATATTTGGATATTATCGATATCTGTCGAGAACGTTACGGATAATCGCAGCTGTACCTTAGGGGTTCCCAAAGTTACGAGTCAGACATTTCGTATTTTCCGCTTCGAAGACGCGTAGCGTACGCCAGTTTATATTGGCGTTATCGAAAGACTATTCACGAAATACGACATTTATGCAGCCATTCTCGAAAAGTTACGTCACACGTAATGGATTTCGGAAATAGGATTCCGTGCGCTATAGAACGCCATCGCGATAACGGACTAATACTGTTGCGGATTTGTAGATTCATACTGGAACCCTGCTTAAACGTATCTCACTCTTATTGCGTCAAAATTAATGTGGTGTTAAACCGACTCTTTGTGACATTATAGATCAGGACTTCTTGCAGCATTTCCACTGACCCCTTTTTGTCCGAGAAAATTTTACTCGGTCTCGGACATACTGTGTTAATAAATATTTGAATTATTTTTATTAACGATTACCACAGGATCTGATAAAGGGTCGAGCTGACGTGACACCTTTTTCGCACAGTTGTCAAAGTTTTTACAACCCCTATGTTCTGTTAAACCCCATATGGGGCGCGTCCTACAGATTTAAAAATATCGTTATAAATCAATCCTCAAATACTTAATCAAGCTTTTGTTAAATTAAAAATGTCATTATTAATATTTCCTCATTATTTCTTTTTTGAAATTATATTGTATTACCTTTGTACCGATGAAGTATTTTGAAGTTTCATTATTCTGGTGTTGATTAAATCATTTATAAAAAGCGGTCATCTTTTCTTTCTTCTTCCCCCGGGATATTCGATTTTTATTGTTCTCCCTTTTTCTTTGGCCAAGCGTTGCACTGACTCCGAACACCTTTTGTGCGTTATAAAAAGCTTCCGAGGTTTCTTTTTTTCGTTTTCAAGAACCGCAGCTTTGACTCTGTTAATTTAATTCCCTTTATTCGAACCAGCATTTTATATTTATACGAATATCAAAAGAGAAAAGGCTGGCTGTGCGAGCGTACCAACCTTAGATATATTTCACGTCGTTATTCTTATAGATGACTCCAATATATCGACTGTCATTGTGAAAATGGATGTCATGGGAGATATTAAAATTCATTAAATTATTAACACGTTAAATGTCACAGGGAAAATGGCCATTTGTAGTACGATACGCTACAATTATAATTATGCAGACAGTGCACGTTCAGTTTTCCAATTTTAACTTTTTGATTAATGCTTTATGATACTGTATGATTAATACTGCAGTAGATCCTTCTTATATTGTCACGAATTGTAGCATCACAAACTTGGTAATAGTTCCTTCTCTTTATATGATCACAAAATGAACTTTTACACGTTCTAGTTTTGTCACGTATTTGATTAGGATGTATTATTTTCTCACGTGTTTTATTCCTACGCGTTATATTTCACATGTTAGATTGGTACGTCTGTACTTTTGCACGTTATGGTTCCACGTGTTGTAATTCCACGCGTTATATTGCCACTCACTATATTGCAGTAGGTTATACTGTACGCGTTGATTTACTACGAATTTTATAGAAACGCTTGTTATATTGCAATGAGTTATATAGCCTCGCGTTATGTTACCATGCGTTGTATAACCACGCGTTATATTGCCACACGTTATTTTGTCAAGCGTTATGTTGCCATGTCTTGAATAACTGTGCGTTGTGTAACCACGCGTTATATAGCCACGTATTATGTAGCCACGCGTTATATTGCCACGTGCTATATTGCCACGCGTTATATAGCCACACATTATGTTGCCAAGCGTTATGTTGCCATGTCTTAAATAACTGTGCGTTGTATAACCACGCGTTATATAGCCACGCGTTATATTGCCGCGTGTTATATTGCCGCGTGTTATATTGCCACGCGTTATATAGCCACACGTTATTTTGCCAAGCCGTATGTTGCCATGTCTTGAATAACTGTGCGTTGTATAACCACGCGTTATATAGCCACGCGTTATATAACTACGTGTTATATTGCCACGCGTTGGACTATCACACGTTGAATTACTCCGTTACGAATTAGCACTCGTTATATAGCCACATATTGAACCACCACTCATTATATAGCCACACTTTGTATTATCACGTATTCTCACGTGTTATTTCGCCACATATAATTTATGGTTTGGCTAACAAACGAACCCCTATTTAATCTATTAATCCATTATCTGTCATAATGAAAACTGCCGTATATGAAATACTCCGCTACAAGCCTTGAAAATAAGGTTAAAATATACGTCATACGGCTCTCTCCATTTTAATAATATCATAATTGGTTAATTTAATTAAATTCGTGGCGTCATTCGACGTGTTAATTCTTGCGGTTCATCCGCTACAAAGGACGGAAATGATGGAAAGAAAAAAAGGGGTGGAAAATGCTCGAGGGGTGCTTTACCCTTCGCGTTACCGAAACAATTTCCAGTGGTATGGCCGTGAGTAAAGCTGCCACATAATTTAGTAATTCTCGGGTCAATTGCCCGGCTCGTTCTGTTTCGATCCTTATCGGGAGATCCCATAGAATAAATATTTCAATGTACGCGTAATACGTTGAATAAACATTGATTCTTCTCGGGGGTGACATAAGCTGACTATAAGTCCATTGATTTGTTTGAGTCGCATAACCGCTTAACTTTCTTCCTATTCTCAACTGCAATTTACCGGTTTAATTAATTATGCTTAACGATGTTTCTCACTTTCTTAACTGTTCATTTTTAAGTACTATTGATAATCTCGATTGTGTTAAGTCGTTCTTTAGGACGTTTATTAAACAAGTTAAATGTTCCTTGTACAAATTATAATTCAGTATTTTGATTAATTATTTTGAACGATGCATCTCGATTTCATGTATATTAGCAAGTATTTTGCGGATCATATTACAGGAATTTAATTAAATGATTTTGGTAGCTTTTTAAACAAATTAAGCTCTTCTTGTGTTCCGCATCGAAATTCATTATTGTAGTTAATTATTTTTAATGACGTATCTTGGTTTTGTGTACATTTGCACATTTCCGGGTGAGTTAATCATCCGGATTTAATTGGAATACAAAGATCTTAGTGAAATGATACCGAATTATCGACGCTATGAATATTGCATAAATTTATTTGTATTATTTAATATTAAAATTATTTTACGAACGGCACGAAAACCAGTGCAATGTACCTGGCTCGGAATATTAAACGTTACGGATGCCTGGAAGGCACATTTGGAATGCAAGAGGTTAACGTACCTTTATGTTAAATGTATGTATACGAGCGTTTCCAATGCGCTTTAAACACTGAAATTTCAATTAACACAGGGCAGTATATTCATTTCAACATGTAACCGTAACTCTGAATTTTTTGAAGCCGCACAAATAAGTAAAAGAAACCAGAAACATGTTTCCTTCGCTCAGATTGAAATATTCATTCGTTCAAATATTTATACATATATAAATCCCCAATTACCGTGCTCCAAAATACGTGGAAAATTAATGTATCTATAAAATATTTGTTTACTCGAAATCGTGCAGAAAATTAAATCGATTTATACGATCTCGTTAGTACGCACAAACACTTGGATGATAAAATGTTGATAAATTGGACGTTGATTAAATCGGACGCACAATTTTGTTTGTTCGTAGGTAATACGGAAGATGTTCGAAACTCCTATATTTCTGTAAAAACGACCAGCGGTATACTTTTATATAGGTCGCAATCGATTGCACCGCGTTTACCTCCCACGATGCTGTTAAATTTCGTATAATGATAATGAAAGCCTGTTGGTTTTAACGTTTAGAAGCGCGTGACCGGATTTTATAAAATTTGAAATACGAAGCGTGGAGTTATATTCTCGCTGGCGATCTCCATTAGAACGAGCCATAAATTACTGACAAACGAGCCGACCGTTGCTAGTAATTCGAATAATTGTGCTTGTTCGATGCAAATCTAATGGTTGGTTATTAAGCAAGTATCATTGTCGCGTGTTGTATCTTGATTCCGGGTGATGAATTGTTCTCGTAATCCGAACATCCTAGTTATAGGGTAGATTGATACTAGGGATTTTGGCACATTTTGGGGTGTTTAGGAATTTGGAAATTTGGGGATTTGAGATTTGGAGATTTAGGGGTTTAAAAGTTTAGGGTTTTGGAAATTTGGGGATTTCAAGAATTGGAGTTTAGGGATTTGGAAATTTGAGGATTTGGGGAATTTGGGGAATTTGGAATATGGGGATTTAGGGATTTGGAAATTGGAGAATTTGGGAATTTGGGGAATTAGGGATTTGAGAATTCGGGGAATTAGGGATTTGGGGAATTTGGGGAATTAGGAATATGGGGATTTAGGGATTTGGAAATTGGAGAATTTGGGGAATTTGGGGAATTAGAGATTTGAAATTTTGGGAATTTGGGGAATTAGGGATTTGAGGATTTGGGGAATTTGGAGAATTAGGGATATGGGGAATTTGGGGATCTTGGAAATTTGGGATTTTGGTAAATTGGAGTTTGGGTATCTGGTATTTGGGGACTTGGAGTTCAAAAATTTGGTATTTGGGGAATTGGAATTTAGGGATTTGGAGATTTAGGGATTAAACAATTTGGGATCTTGGAAATTTGGATATTTGGGGAATTGGAATTTGGGAATTTGGAGATTTAGGAATTAAAAAATTTCAGATCTTGGAAATTTGGGGATTTGGAGTTTGGATATTTGGTATTTGGGGAATTGGAGTTAAAAAATTTGGAATTTGGGGAATTTGAATTTGGTAATTTGTAGATTTAAGGATTACAAAATTTGGGATCTTGGAAATTTGGGGATTTGGAGAATTGGAATTTTGAGATTTGGTATTTGGGGCATTGGAGTTTTAGAATTTGGTATTTGAGGAATTTGTGTTTAGGGATTTCAAGTTGAGATATTTTAGAATTTGAACCATAGTAAACTTGAAAATTTAGAAATTTGGTCCTTTGGAAATTTGGGGATTAAATTTCGAGTTTTGGGAATTAGGAAACTTAAAAATTTGAACTGTAGGAAATATGAAAATTTAGAAAAGACTTTAGGAAGTATGGTAATTTAGCAACCATGGGATCTAGATATTTAGACCTACAATTTCAGAAATTAGAAATTTGGAAATTTAATTACTTTCATCTTCTAGAATTAGAAAATGTAGAAATTTAAGGGTTCGACAATTTAGAAATTTGTCACTTTGACAGTGGAAAACTATAAAATATGAAAATATGAAAATTTCTTATCCTGACCCTTTGAAAAATATTTGAACTTGCAAAGTTGATCATTATTAACTAAAAATTGTAAGTGACCTATTAACCTAGTAATAATAAAAATATGAAAATATGAAAATCTCACATTGTGATCCTTTAGAAAAATATTTGACCTAATAACCCCCATGGAATAGATCAGCGACCCGTTGTCCGGAAGTTGCGTACTCACTTCATTAACAATTTCCTATTCCCAATGAAATATTAACATCACCTGTACAACCCTTGTTATCGAACCATTTAAAAATTCATTTTTCTATCGAATATCTCGATTCGCAATTACAGCTATCTTCCCCCTAGTTATTTAATCAAACGAAACTCGAAACGATCACGGATACTGGTAGTATCAATTAACCCGCTACAATATGCCATAATGGGATATGGGTCGTTTTGAAAGTGGCGATCGATGAGTTAAGCAACCGTGGCACCGTTAAGCGAAGTAAAAATTCCCTCGTTTGTACAACTGGGCCACCAAAAGCGTATTTTTCATCGGGATTATTTGCTCAGCCCGATCGTTCCTTTCCGTTTTATTGCGATCGTTACCTAACGTTCCAGCGGAACGAGCCATCGGAGAACGTCCTCTGAAGTGTGCTTCCAACTCCTGCCTATTCGCTATAAATATGTTAGGAACAAAAACAGGTCAACGTAACCGAGCCGGGGGCGGACGAAACATTGTTTCAAGTATAACTCGTTTAATAGCAGCGCGGCTTTGTAAATGATTTACCGAGGTTAGGAGCGTGGCTAATTAAAAAGGGCTCTCTCTCCGCTTCGAATCGTAAAAAATTTCACCTCGCGGCAGCCTCCTCTTTTTCGAGCGACTGTTAGACACGCGTTGTTTAGCAATGTGAACTCTAATGTCATTTTCTGTTTGAGCGAATTTCCTTTTTAGCACGTTCCTGCTGCAGGGACATGTGACACAAGGGTAGTTCTGTGATTGTTTTTTTAGATTTGTGGGGTTGGGATATTTTAGATTATTTGGGTAGGTTAATTGGAATGTTTTCGGGATTTTTGGGATTGGGATTGTAATATGTGGTAGTTGTACTGTTTATCATATGTGGTGTTTTTGGTTATTGATGATTATTTTGTTGCTGAGTTGAGAATTTACGGATTTCGAAATGTGGCCATTAGGGGTTGGAGATTTGGAAATTCAGGAATTGGTAAAGTTGGAAATTTGGGGTTGGAGATATGGAAATTTAGGAATTGGTAAAGTTGGAAATTTGGGGTTTGGAAATTTGGATTTGAGGATATGAGGATCCAGGTGCTTGGAGATTTGGAAATTTAGTAATTGGAACAGATGGAGATTTGGGGGGTTGGAAATTTAAGGATCTGAGGATCTGAGCATTGAGGTATTTGGGAATTCACTGATCTGGAGATTTGAGGTTTTAGAAATTTGAAGATTTGGAAATTTAGGAATTGGTGAAGTTGGAAATTTATGGATTTGAGGATTGGAGGATCTGAGGATCCAGGTATTTGGGAACTTGAAAAGTTAGTAATTGGAACAGATGGAGACTTGGGGAGTTGGAAATTTAAGGATCTGAGGATCTGAGCATTGAGGTATTTGGGAATTCACTGATCTGGAGATTTGAGGTTTTAGAAATTTGAAGATTTGGAAATTTAGAAATTGGTGAAGTTTGAAATTTGGGGTTTGAACATTTGGATTTGAAGAACTGAAGATCCAGGTACTTAAACACTTGAAAATTTAGTAATTAAAATAGATGAAGATTTGGGGGTTTGGAAATTTTAAGATTTAAGGATCTGAGCATTTAGGAATTCCATGATCTGGAGATTTTAAGTTTTAGGAATTTAAATATTTGAAAACATCAGAACATGGAGATTCGAGAATTTGAGGATCTAAGTCTGATTATTTAAAGATTTGGGTATTCAATTACGGAATTTGATAACTTGAATATTTAATAACTACAATCAGTAAATAGTGGATTTAGGGATATAGAAATTTGAGACTTGGGTGTTTAATGATTAATAAAGTGCATTTAAAAACAGGAATTTAGGAACGCATTCCTAAATAAAATTTGTCCATTTTCATACATGTAGAAAGAGGAACCGTGTGAACAGGTGAAATGACCCGTACATTTCCAGCGTGAAGAAATATTATTTCTGAATCGTTGATTTCACCCTGTCGTTTCTGAAACTCGCAGCGTTCCGTAAATTAAAAATGGATTATTCCCCCGTTCGCAGCCCGACCAAAGGCAGCAGCAAATTGGAAATGTTGGCTGGCGTAAAGTCTCAGATGACGGGCTGGTTTAGCGGTGGAATACCCGGATTAAGTCGGGGTGCACATGGAAACGAAGGAGAGGCGCAACCACAGGCAGGTGCAAATGGCACCCAAGTAGCGCAAAATACTCAGGGCAACAGCGAACACCAAAAAGAAGACGATGCGAGCAGGTAACAACACCTATTATACTTGCATCTTCTTTCGGGACAACCCCTCACCCTATTATTTCTTTATCGCTTTTATAAATATAATGGTACAAATTGCACATAAAGTGAATTCTGTGCTCATGAATCAATTATTCATAAATTACACATGTTAGTACGTTGGTACATTAATACATTAATACATACATGGATGATTAACTAAATTATTAAGGTTGTAAGGTTATAAATTTCGATTAAGGTTGAAAAAGGGGTTGACTAGTTTTGAATCGTTGGGATACAAATTTGCAGTGTGAACTTGATGAGACAAAGGGGTGGTCCGTTCATGGTAACAATTGAACACATTCTTCTAGCTGAACTAAATATAGTTAGGGTGATAGGGGTTGATCTGCCCATGATAATAATTTTTATTGAACAAATGATTCTAGTAGAAATATAGTTAGGGTGATAGGGGTTGATCTGCCCATGATAATAATTTTTATTGAACAAATGATTCTAGTAGAAATATAGTTATAGTAATAGGGGATGATCTACATAACAATAATTTGTACTGAACACATTAATTATTCCAGTTAATAGTAACTAGTATAGTGAAAATATAATTGGGGTGATAATAATATGAACATACACAATGTGTGACATACAATGATGGTAGTAAAACTACCCTTAATTGATAACATATGTTTGATATATCTATTGTACATCTATTATCTGAGTGCAATTTTTTAAACCTGCATCAAAATTTATTTTTCAATATAATACTTCAGATTGCTATTTTAAATTGTTAATAATAGTAATATCTAAAACTGTCCTATTTTCACTTTTGACTATGTATACATATTCATTGCAGTATTAGTCATTCATGAACATATTAAATGAATTTCTTGTGACTTGCAAATGAAATGGAGTTCTTACAATGTGTTCGGTATGTAAATGATTATGTTATTTAGTTTGTATTTAATTTTGTTACCAGTGCCACCGGTGGAGCCGACAGTGGACCTGGAAGTTTAGAGGGTTCGCCACTGGAGGACGCCGAGGGTGGACAGCAAGCATTTGGAGGTGGTGAGTTTTTACCTTACCTTTATGCTAATTGAACTCATTTATAAAGATGAACATTAGTCAAATGACTAATAGAACGTCTGTTTAGTAATTCAGTAATTTTTTGCTAAAAAGACACTTGTCAAATGACAAGCTCAATTTATAAACGGTTCAAACTAAGCTTCGCGAAGGGTTTAAACTAAGTTCGTCTCGCGAAGAATTCAAACTGAGTTCGTTTGCACACTTCATATTAAAAGTAATTGGTGACAATTAGTTGAAGTGTTAGTCAGCTGTCGAGTACATAAAATTTGAAAGCTTAAATACAGAAAATTGTGCCTTGAGTAAGTTATTCTTGACGGATATTTGCCCTTACGCATTTGCCTCCTGCTACTCTTAATCAATTTTAAGTCAGCGAACGCTCGAAAACTGCAAAGGAAACTTTTAATTAGATCCCACTCCGTAGAAATGAAAGGGTTCGAAGGACTCTTAAAGAAACTGACTCCTGTTACCACTGATATTCGTTACCTGCGACGAAGCAAGCTTTCATGCGATAGCGGATAAAAGGATACCTGTTTATCCTCTTCTCTTTTCCTCAATTGAAATTAGTTAAGGGTTGAAATTAAGACTCCGAAACTTTTAACCCTTTATATCGTTCGTTTATTTACATTTTCACTCTGAAGATTTGACGTTTATGCATCGGTAATGAAATTAAAGGTGTACTTTCACAAATTGGTAGTGAAACACAAAATTTATTATAGGTGAGTGATAAAATAGAAAATTTGTTATTATAGAGTGATGGTACATTTAAAAATTTATTATTATGCATCAGTGATGAAATGTAAAATTTATTATTACACATTGGTAATAAATTTAAGAATTTAGTACTATGGGTGAGAGATAAAATCCAAAATTTATTATTTCAAGTAACTATTATAAGTGACAAACCTTTTATCATTTCAAATAACTAGTAAGATTTATTAATTTTTTATCATCAGTTGAAAATGTAACCATGAAAAAATGAAAAAAGTGCTTTGTCAGAAAAATGGAACACCAAAAGGGCGTGGAAATTCAGATTCTCGTGCAAAAGGACTTCTATAACAACCTACATATTCCTCAAGAAGACAATTTATTTTCAACGTCTCCATTGTCACGTTCTGCAACCGTGACGAGGTTAAACTGTACGCGCGAAAAAGCTCGGTATATTTGCATGCGAAATGCACGAATCATTCGATCGACGTTTACAGTAACACGTTCCATGGGGATTTGATTTTCCCCAATGTCCGTATTTCGACGTGCATATTCAGAATGCTAGACGCGCACGATGGCTAGGCGTTTCCATAAAAGATTCAACAGGAACTTATCGGTTCTCTCGACTCTCCACGTTCAACTCGGCTGATTAATGATGCAGCTCGATGTCGATCAAGTTTAACGAACTGATATCGAATCGCTATCGTTGCGCTTTGTTATTCAATTGACTTTCATGGCTGACTTCTATTTTCTTCTTCTACTTCCATTTCCGACTACCTGCTCCTTTTCTTTATTTCATGATTCTTCGCTGAAATGTACCACCTGTTCAAGTTGAACTTCTGTTGATTGGTCTGATGTTGAGCGGTAGTCTGATCTGAAAGAATTTTGAGAAAATATATATTAATCAAAATTGATGTATTTTTATAGGCTGTGTAGGGGGATGATCAGAGACAAGTTATTAACTTTTTGGTACTTGTCTTTTTTTAACTTTTTATGCAGATACATTTTTGGACTATCAGTAATAGGAGTCTGATAACAGTCAGAATAAGAAAATAACAGTGAATTTTTTCTGTGACATAAAAAGTAGAGTCCACAGTAGAAGTGGACGTATGTGGTCAGACAGAGTGCAGTTTCACTTAATTCTTCATTATATGATATTTTTCAATTGAAAACAAAAGAGATATATATTTACACTGTCAAATTTAGAAATAATAAGAAAATATTGGTGAATATTTAATACATTAACTTTCACAGTAGAAGTGGACGTATGTGGTCAGACATGGTGTAGCATCACTTAACCCTTCGTCCTATAACATTTTCAATTAAAAACAAAGAAGATACATATTTCAGCAGTTAGAGGTAGAAATAATAAGGAAATAGCAATGATCAAATTTATTTAACACATTAACCTCCACAGTAGAAGTGGACGTATGTGGTCAGACATAGTGCAGCATCACTTAACTCTTCATAACATGAACATTTTCAATGAAAAACAAAGAAGATACATATTTTAACAATCGGTAGTAGAAATAATTAGGAAATGAATACATTCATTTAATACATTACCACAGTAGTAGTGTACGTGTATGGTCAGACATGAATACTTAATTTTTCAATTTCTTCTCTCAACTTTGTTAGCGACCAGTGTCTGAATATTGAAAGCCTTTTAAAGGTTCTGTCTATTGCTTTTTCTTTGAATAATTTATCTTCGTTGAGTTTATAACATATTTTAGAATATTATTAATATTATTACATATTGTATATTATTACAATGTTACTATATTGAGTGTGAAACAAAACACTGTAATCAGAGGGACGATATTTTACTAATTCATTCATTTTTAATAAAATATAAAAATTCCATGCTGTTATGTTATGTAACATACCTGTAATGTAACAAAGAGTTAGAATGTTCTGTTGTAATACATTGTAATTAAGTGCTTAAGTAGAACAATTTTTATTTTCATTTTTTGATACCTTAGTCCATATTATTTTGTACAAATTATTTAAGCTATTTATCTTATCTCGCTAAATAGAATCTGAAATTGTAACAGAAGTTGATTGTTTAACATCCCTTGTACGCCTCTAAAACGTGTAGTACCTCATTTTTCTTTCCTCGAATCGCCATGTTTTATTTCACGGAGCGTACACCCATATATTTCGTTAGTACGCTTTTTTCTTCTCCGGACGTACGGATAACGTTGAACTTTCCGCGCACACCGATCCCATCAATAACATCCTCTCGCGAAAATATTTTTTCCTCGTATTTTCACGTCATGCGTACCTGCACGCGTATAAATATGTATCTGGTCGCGAAAAACACTCGTAAAAGCACGCCCGTGCGAGCGTATCTCGGAAATATGTGTTGCACGATGATCGAGGAGAAAAAAACCACCTCTTCTCGCTTCACGAGTTCCGATATCACGATATTTTGCACCAAACGTGTGCTACTCGCGTGAAAAACACGTTGCCTCGATCGCTAATATAATTTATCGCTGATTCGATAATCAATTTGATAATCGCTCGTCGATCGACGACCGAGTTCTCTTAATTTGCTCGTGTTTACAATAACAAACGGTTATCCGTTCATTCACGGTTTTTAAGTAATTTGTTGGTTTTGATGCTCGAAATGTTTATCGAGTTTGTGTTTTAATGTAAGGGTGGAAAATTCCTCGTTTATTTTCCATGAAACGTTTCTGGCTCGGAGTTTTATGTTTTTCGAAATGAAAAATATTTATCGTCGACTTGTTTGGATTTTATATAATGTTTACTATCAATGGATTTTTTGATTGCAATTTTTAAAATTTTTTTAGGAATTAAGTGAATGGTTCGTATGAAACAGTATTTTTGTTGGAATAAAAATAACTGGTCCACAAAGTTAATCTTTTGTTGCATTTTGTCTCTTTTGAGAAAGTGCATTGTACATTCGCAGAAATAATATTAATGAAAAAATTGCAATGAATAAATCTATTATTCTATGTTCTAACAAGTATAGTTCTTATATGTTCACATAGAATATTATATTACAAAAGAAATTGTATTGTATTTAAAAATGATATTCTATGTAGTCACTGCAAATTTGTAACATTTTAAGGAAACGCACCAAAAATTGCAGTCACAAAAGAAAAAATATTTTCATTAATTTTATCGATTATAAAAACCATTCCATACTTGTCAAAATACAAGAATTTCGTAGAATATTATTTTAGTTTCATTTTCGACAGAAGAGTTAAAATTAATTGAGCAGTTATTGGAAATCAATGAGCAATTCTAGCCAATAAAGACATCTCACGAATGAATGTTCCCAGCATTCCATTTATTCCAAAAACAGGTACAACTATAAAATAGAAATTCCTCGACAAATATTTTGAACACAAAACCCTTTCGATTTCACTTTTCCAACAATTTTTTAATTGCAATCGAAAAAAGGTACCACTTGTCCTTGTTGCATCTCCCTATACAAACGGTAAAAAATTTCTGCGACAGCAGCTTTGTCCGCGAGAGAACGTTGATGAAAATTTCGTCGCGTTTCATGAACATTGTTTATCGCGCGAAATATTTGAAACGCATTGTTCCGGCGATTCGATATCGAAAAATGCAAAATGTCCGTCGGTTGATCGCATCGATCGTTTAACTCGTAATTCGTTGGACGTTTCGGCAAAATTTTCATCGTAAATCGACCCGTTATTTAGGACTAGTCGCTCCCTTTTTGCGAGTAACAAAGTTGTCGCGATGAACGGCGCAATGGCGGCGCGCTCGTTGAAATTTCCTCGAGGACAAGCGTCGCGAAACTTGCTGGTTTTCTCTTTTCAGGCTTTCTGCAGCTCGACGAAGATACGAAACTTTGAAATTATAACTTGCTTTGTGCGAGGTCTTTCGGACACACAGAACCTCGAGCGACGAATCGATACCTACTAAACGTTTTTCTCTTTGTAACATTGTTTAAGTTGTGCAAGATGAGGAAGGTTTTTGTAAATGAAAAGAATGATTTTTGGTTCTATCTTGGAGGGTTTTGGTATTTGAGGACTTTGGGTATTTGGGGGTTTTGGATTTTTATGGTTTGGAACTTTGGGAGTTTTGAATTTTGCAGACTTGGACTTTGGGACTTTGGAGTTTTTGTGTTCTAGGGGTTTCGAAGTTTGGGGTGGTCGAACTGTACAGTTTTTCAAATTTGAGACTTTGGGATTTCGGGACTTTAGGATTCTGAAAATTTGGGGATCTTGGGGCTTTTGAATTTTGGAATTTTTCATATTTGGGATATTGGGTATTTGGAGTACTAGGACTTTGGGATTTTGGGACTTGGGGAATTTGGGAATTTGGGATCTGGGGACCTCGGGATCTTGGAAGATTTGGGATCTAAGGACTGTGGGATATGAAGACTTCAAGATCTAGGGACTTTGGGACCTTGGAACTCTGAAATCTAGGGACTTTGGTACCTTGGAACTTTGGAATCTAGGGACTTTCGGAACCTGGAAGATTTGCAATCTAGGGACTTTGAGATCTTGGAACTTTGGAATCCGGGGACTTTGGGATCTTGGAACTTTGGGATCTGTGAATTTTGGGATCCTGGAACTTTGGGATCTAGGGATTTTGAGACCTTCGAACTTTGGGATATGAAGACTTCGAGATCTAGGGACTTTGGGACCTTGGAACTTTGGAATCTAGGGACTTTGGGACCTTGGAACTTTGGAATCTAAGGACATTCGGATCCTGGAAGATTTGTAATCTAGGGACTTTGAGATCTTGGAACTTTGGAATCTAGGGAGTTTGGGATCTGGGAATTTTGAGATCTGTGAATTTTGGGATCCTGGAACTTTGGGATCTAGGGATTTTGAGACCTTGGAACTTTGGGATATGAAGACTTCGAGATCTAGGGACTTTGGGACTTGGAAATTTGGAATCTAGGGACTTTGGAATCTAGCGATTGAGGGATCTTGGAACTTTGGAGTTTTGGAATCTTAAAACTGTTGAATCTGGGGACTTTGAGATCTTGGAACATTAGAATCTTCGAACTTTAGAATCTTGGGATTTTGGGTTTTTGAAGTTATTGAATTTTCAAACTACAAAATTTTTGTACTTTAAAAATTTGATGCTCTGTCTTTTAACTTTGGAATCTTGGAACTTTGGACTCTTAAAATTTGTAGATTTCTGAATTTTTCAAATGTTCAACATTGAGTCGTGCGAATTTTGGAATTTTTCAGTGTTGGAACTTTAAAACCTTAGATTCTTAGAATTTGAAGATTCTGAACTTTGTATCGTTCGAATTTTTTAATTTTTCAACTTTGGGACCTTGAACTTTTTTAACTTTCAAAGTTCAAAACTATGAAGCTTTTACATTTGGAGATTGCGAGAGTTTGGAATTTAGAAGCTTTGAAATTTTGAAAATTTGAAGTTTTCTGTTTTATAACTACTGCTATCGAGGATTAAAAGCGATCGTTTATTCGTATGTGTCGTTCGGATTTTCCAAATGTCAGCTTTGGAGCGAGTGGGTAAATAAACTGTAACACCACGAGATGGTGGATTAAAGCGAACAGCGGTTTTGATATGGATTTTAAAATTGACGTTGTTCAAATACTGTATCGGGAGTACGCTTGGAACGAATGTGGTCGAATGTGGTTTATTGTCATACGGAAACGTGAACTTTAGAACTTTACTTTAATACTTTAAGTAAAATGAAATAAAATAAAACATCTAACTTACTGCACTTTTAATAAGAATCATATTTATTGATAACATGTTAAACTTTTGAAGTTCAAAGTTTTGAAAAACAAGTTTCGAAAACAAGACTTCTTGTTAAAAACATATATGTTTTGCAAAGGAAATTTTTCCATAGGTAATACTGCATTTTACAGTACAAAGTTCCTTTTATTTAAATAATATATATTTTATTCATAGAGAAACAAAGAGTTAAAATACTGTCGATAAATTATAAAGTACTAGATTCATCTTAATTAATTTTTTCGATGTTACACAAAACATTTGTATTCTCCGAATAAAAATGATCGACGGTCCAAATTAAAATTCATGCTTCACTTCAAAATTCAGCTCATGGCTGGAATTCATGATTGTAAAGCTTCACGTGTGGTTATAACTACAGTAAAAAAAAGTAATATTTCACCCCAGTAGATTTCTCATTTTCCTTACTCACCTATGAATAAATTTTTTATTCGAGTAATTTTTATCTTGTATCTCTCATTCAAAATGCACCAAAGCCAAAGGAACATAGTTGCCAAGTTATCGTGCACCCTTATCACTTTTTACTCTCGTATCTTGACTTCAGGTAGTAAAACCTTGCACGAAAGTCGCGATACACTTTGTGCATCAATTTCTTACAACCTGTTCATGCTGTAGAACGACACAGGGTAATTAATATTACAGATGCTCTTTGCTGGAAAAACCTTCTCAGGAAAAGCTGTGAGTCACCTTTGAATGAACAAAGAGGAGGTCATCGTAGAATCGCGTCGCAGGTGCTGTGTTCCTGAAAACCTTTTCTCGTTGTGTTTCTAGAATACACGTCAAGGGAAGAACAGACCTTTCAGCATTAACCCTCTCGTTATTCCACTTTTCCATGGAACGACCTGTGGCTCGTTAATGCCAACCATACTCCTTGGCAGCCTAACAATTGCTGTTCCATCATTTTGTTGTTTCGTTCATTAATTCTTTTCACAAACTGCTATTTAAAATTCGTTCACAGATATTCCACTTTTCATATCTTTAGGTTTAGGGAACTTTTACTTAATTATTATTTAGCTACTAATTTTTATTTTGTGTGTCTTTGTATTTCGGTATTTAATACCACCTAAGGAGGTACATGAATACTTGACTTCAAAAGTTGGAAATCTTTTCATTATCCTTTTCTATTTTTTCCATTGTTATAATCTTGATTTTATCAAACATTTTATTATTTTACTACTTTATTGTATTATTACCTGTCAGAATTTTTAACATGCAAGTAGCTTGACTGTATATGGAATTTATTTGAAATACATTTTACACCCCTTATTAAGCGTATTTGAAATACGTACATCAAATATATTCAAGGTACATATTGCGTTTAAAGTACATGTTGTATTCAGTATATTCAAAGAACCTATTATAGTCAGTATATTCAAAGAACATATTATAGTCAGTATATTTAAAGTACATATCATATTCAGCATACTTAAAGAACATATTATAATCAGCATATTTAAAGAACATATCATAGTCAGTATACTTAAAGTACATATTACACCCAGTATATTAAAAACACATACTACATGCAGCACCTAACCCAACATATCCATTGTACTTAAACTACATATTAAATAAAAAATATTTAAAATACATATTACACCACCACATCTAAAGTACACATTGCACCGCCACAAAATACATATTACACCACATCTAAAATACATGTATTCCATACACTAGAACCGCCATTACATCCCCCAACTAACGCTTCAAAGTTACCACCTGACCGTTTTACCTCAGAGCAGCACCTGCAGACGTTTCGGTAGAATTAATGGTCTACGCTGTGGTCACTTTCGGGTGTGAGTCCATCGCACCGAAAGGGTTAATAGGGCATATTTAATCGGCGAATAGAGAAGAGAAGGTCAAGCTTGCCAGTCGGTATTCTCGTAACCGAGGGTATCGGTCGGACATATTGTTCGGCCGGCTAAGCAGGACACGTTGCTCCCGTTTCCTGTTCGTCGGAGATTCTGGTCGACGCGATGGAGCGGAAGCAATCTCCCTAACGTCATTAGCCTCGAAAGGAAAGTTGGTCGCTGAAACGAAACAACCCGTTGCATAATGCCGTTCCGTCCTCGCGAACATTCGGATTTCACGACGAACCCCCGCGGCGGTACGAGTGCTATACCGAGGGAAATAAAGCACATCTTCTTTGGACACAATCAAGAAGTTTATGGCCTCCGTTGCCGGAGTTCCTTCGCTGAACAAAGGAAATAAAGAAACAAGGAGCTGTGGAGCACGCGGTGTCAATAAGGACGTTGTAGCACAGTGATGGGCGGATATACTGCCCTCTAAACAGTTTATGGCCGCTAAGGTGCAACGGGTAGGAATATGGGCAGTATATGGGATAGTAAATTCTCCTCTTTTGGGACACATATTTACAAATTTGCCAATTTTGAAGTTTAGCAATTTTGAAGTTTGACAATTTTGAAGATTGGTGCAAGAATTTGGGAATGTAGGAGATTGGTTTGATAGAAGTGTGGAGTTAGGTTATTTAGCAAGGTTAGAACTTAGATAATTCAGAGGTTTGATGACTACATTTGGTGGTACACTGGAAGTTTGATGATTCAGAAATTTAGAAAATGAAAAATATGATTATTTAGAAATTTGGTCATTTTTGAACTTAATAATTTAAAAATTTGGAGATGAACTAAGTATTTTAGAAATCTACAAATTCAGGAATCATTGTCCAAATTGTCCCAAAACTGTAAGATAACAAATACTCCCCAGCTCATAAAATTCATAAGAACAAAAACCTTGTAGCAACAACAGTATTCACTATTGAAACTAGAATTATGCTCGAGCACGAATTTGCAGCTCTTTCAAAACAATTAGGTCGAACTAGAAATCGCAGTTGCAAGTGACTTAGCACCTCCCCCCGAAAGTTTCGCGGCAATTTGTAAGTTCCATACCGTAATTTGGCCTCATCAGTTAAACAAGCGAATCTCGAGTGCGAACAAACAAGAAAGAAGCCGGTAATGGCAGAACAAAGACGGTATCACGAGCAACAGCAAGTTTCGTCGCGTGACTTTCGAGAGAGAAAAGAAGAGTCTCGGTTGGGCGGTTGTATTGATCGGCGAAGATGGGGTCCAACCCTCGACACGAAGGACGGCTACTTGCTGACTGGATCTGGTTATACTTGGGGAGATTGGTCGGCGAACATTTCACCGAGAGAATCCACCCACCCATCCACCCACGCGAACCACAAACCTAACGATTTATACGAATGTATGCGGTCATCGAGAATCCCCAGCGACGCACTGGCTTTTTTAACGCTCTTCGATGCTTTATCGAGTGTGCAGTTACGTACCTAGCTCTTCTGTGCCCCTGGGCTGAGGAAGAATTCACAGATCTTGAACGCCCACTTGGTACTCTTGAGAATAGGGTCTCTTCGGATCAGGTTCTACGTTCGTTACTGAATATAGCCCTTTCGAATTATGGGAATAAACGTTGGTATTGAAAGTGATGTTTTTATGTTACCGTATTATACTGATACCTAAATCAGTGAGTCGAAGTAAATAGCGCAACCAGCAGTAGTACATGTCAGCATATAGTCAGGCATTGTGTGGAGCCGCGTAAATACAATATGAACCGCCTGTGTACAACGTTGTCTGACAATTCCGCATTTATACCAAGTTTCTGAGCCAACAAATTTGAATCCGAAACTTACAAGTACTCGAAATTCTCTGCACTCGGAATTCAATAATTTGTGTAACATTATCTACTGATTTACTTTTCAAATCTAACATTGTATAGATCGTCTTATATTATTAGGTATTATTTGATATCTTGTATGTGGTGAAATTATACATGTCAGTATAAACACACAATTTCGCTCTTGTAGTTGCTTTCCAAAAGCCTCTCTTTAACGACTGCCCAAATTCGAGTCGTCGTTGCCACCCATAATATCCCCTGCCTCGATATTCGTTTTATAATAAAATAAAAGAGGCAGAAAGAGCTTTTTGTGCGACGGAATTAAATTTAAACCGTTCCGATTAAACCGGTCTGACATTGCCGTTGCGCGTTTCCCGGATTTTTCCATAAATTCAACCATAGCGTGGCAGACAAACGGTCAAGGCTATGTTTTGTCGTGGTCAAAGAGAGACACGGGTGGAAAACGAGCGAATTTCACCGATGAAATTCAAATCCTGAGCGTGTCAGTCAGGCTGACAGAGGTAGCTCGGGGGCGAGCGTTACGTTTCAGAAACGCGCACGCAGTTTCCACAAACCGCGAAAAATCATTCGCAGCGACGAGTCCGGCCGGAGGAGAAATCAGAGCAGCTTTCACGAATTTTTTTTCCAGCGATGATCCGCTGTTGGGTCAAGGTTGCCCGGTTGGCGTGTCTCAACGGGAATCTGGGTTGACTGATGCGACGCTCAAATATAACGAACTACGTCCGCGGCGTTTCTGTCGGTCACTCGACGAGACCATTTTTCTCGCTTCCTTTTTTTCCACCCTTTTCACGGACACCCTGATCGGATTATTTTTTTTCCTCTCCTTGGCCGTTAATGGCCCAGAGCCGCGTACACGATTATCCCCGCGAGTCGTTATCTTGCCCGCAGAAAAATTGTGGATTTCGCCTTTTTATCGGATACGTTGCGCAATTTAAAAAGATTCCCCCGTAGCTCCAGGAGAATCTCATGCGTTTTTAACCAGGCCAAGCTCTAGGACTCGCCATCGATCCCCTTCTATAATGGAGCTTGCATTCTTGAATGAGCTCCCCGGGGAGACGTTAATCCCAGCTCCGGGAAATTATGTTGGCTTCTGACAAACAGTCGTTAAATCCTGCAAATTTCACGGGCTACACTCGTCGGTTAATTGTACCTACTAATTATTCCGTTGGTCAGCGCGAGGAACGGAAATTTACAATACTTTCGATGAATTGATATCAGGATACGATCAGAAATAGAGACTATTGTACTCTGTGTAGATATTGCGGAACAGATAGGCTCTTCTTAGAAGAAAATACGACCGGAAAAAAAGTTATGAAAGGTAAGAGAACCACTCAGCGTACTAGGGATATAAAAAGTTCTTTGTTCCTGCAGAAAAGGCTGTATTGTAACAAAAGTACCCTGCGTCGCCGACTTTCTGGACGAATCTCCTGGCAGGGGGGAACGTTAGAAAGCTTGGTTAAAAGCAGAAAGAAAACTTGTATCTCTCGTCACTTCGGATAGTAGTTGAAAGTCTCAAGTTTCAGTGTCAGAATACGTCGCCGACTTTGTGGACTGACTTTTGCTATCTTGGTGTTGAACAAAATTTTTGACTTTGATTATATCGAAGTATTTCGAATTGAATTGGATCAGTTTGATCAGATTGTACGAAACGAAGTTGACTTGGGCACTCAATCACGTGGACTGGCATTGAATTATTTCAAATTGAGTACCATCAATAAAACGTCTCACTACTGCGTCTACGAAACAGACTTAGATTTCCTACTATATGAAAGTTTCCTACTATTTGAAAGTGTTTCGCAGACTTCCTATTATTTGTTAGTTAAGACCCGACTTTGCGGACAAGAAAAATGCGTACTACAAAGAGTAAGCTTTTTTCTGCACAATTACTCCTTTATCCGGAATCCTCTTTACGGTCTTGAGTTACTATAGTCTCACGGTGTCAGATCGAAAATGCTAATGAGTAGGTTCGAGCAGCTGCCACTAGAATTAATTACGGGTCTCGTCGCTCCCTTCGCGCACTTTCCACGGCTAGTTCGTCACTGCTGTTCAAACAGACCAGCCAAGTCGAGGGTTTCTTCTCGAGCCGGGGTGAGCGTTCGCTACAAATCCCATAGACAGATTTTGAGGACAGAAGAGCGAACCACAAAGACAGACCAAAGTTTTCAGGTCCGTTGGAACAAAGATGGAGAAGGGAAGAATTTTCTTCGGGAGGTCTATCTCCTGCATCGTCCTCGACCGAGAAAGAGTCTCTTTGACCGACGAAGGTTCGATGACACCGAAGTTCATGCCAGTTTCCTCAGCTCGGGTAATTGAAATTTGAGAATCGTTAAATTCTTGTATCGCGTTTCCAGTTTTCCGCTGTGGGTCTCGCGAGCTTTCTCGAGAACAACAAATACCCGCTCCTATTACGTCTTTTCACGAGAACGCTTCCAAGATTTTCTGCCTCGGTTGTCGTCGAAGTTCAATGCACCGAGTACAAGGCGCAACGACTCCGGTAATAAATCGAGCACGATAGCGCGTGAATAGAGAGGATGCAGAAATAGATAGAGAAAAGAGGATGGATTTCCACGAGGTTAAACGTTAAATCCATTTATGCTTCTAAGATCCTGGAAAGGATTATTAAATCATTTGGAAACGTCGCTGGAAGAACTGACTAACTTTATTTCATTCGTCGCTGCATCCTCGAGATATATTCTCGACGCGTTCGATATCGAACGTTCGTAGCGTTTTAGTTTAAGGATATACTCGCGATGTGGGGACACGTAAGGAAGGAAAAATACGATTTACCTGGCACAGTTTCCTACCAGGATTTTTCGTCCACGCCCTTTCTTTTGTGCTCTTTCTGGGCGTTCCTGCGAAACTGGCACGAGGTTAACGCGATGGAGGCGCAAGGTCGATGTTTGATTAAATGCCGGCTGGCACGTCATCTAATTTTCGAAGTGCCCGCGTTTTTTTGCGCTCCACTCGCGGGTAGAGACTTTGAAAACTTATATTTGCAAGTTTCTTAGGTTCATTTGGAAATTTTAGATTTTTGTGCTTGGAAGTTTTTTCATTTTCAAATTTGCAGATTTACGATTTTTGCGTTTGGTAGTTTCTTAAATCGCAAATTTCTAGAATAGCAAGTTTCTATGTTATCAAATTGGTATGTTACCAAATTTCTATGTTACCAAATTCGAAAACATTGAAAGTTTGCAAATAAGAAAAGTTAAGTTTGAGATTTCAATATTTCTAAATTTTCAACCCCGCAAACTTGTAAATAATAATTTTAACACTCCCACCTTTCTAAATTTCTAAACCCCCAAATTACCCGATCATCAAATGTTCTAATTTCTGCATCGGAAAATTTTTAAACTCAACATTGCACACTTAGGAAATTTGAAATACCTTTCCCAATTTTCTAAACCAGTATGTCTACATACAACCTGTATAACTCACATAGTGTCCTTAGTCATCATAAATATCGGCTAAGTTTCCCGAGGTTTACATCTTTCGTAATGATTTTAACTAAAAAAAGACGCGAATTACACAGTTGACGGATGTTCTATAAACGAAAGTTGTGTAACGATCGACGGATATACGTAAGAGCGCGAATAGGTCAGATAGAAGTTCAAAGGGAAATTTATAAAGCCTTGCAGGATAGTCATCGCGTAATAAAGAGTAACTTTCTCGGTTGTGCGATCGTGAGTTTGATCTTCGTTTATGTTTAACGTTCTTCTGAAAACGAGCAATTGAAAACTTCGCACAGTTTCCATCGGCGAAAGACGGGGATGTGTTTAATTAAACATTAAATTTCTTTCGAGCTTCTCGAGGAAGGAATCAAGTACCGCGGTTAAATGGGGCGATGTAATTCTTTTGCTACGTTTCAAGCTCTCTGTAATGTACGTCTTAAGGAATGGCTTATGTACACCTTGCTCCAATTACGTGCCAGTTAATTTCCTGCTCGAGCACAATTTTTATTTATTTTAATTCGCGAATGATTTTTTATCGAATTTGGAGTTATGTAAAATGTTTTGAAGATAATCATGTACGAAAATAGAAGCAACTGGGAACACAAGGTCTACGGTAATCCAAATGAATGCTTTTTATTCATGAATGTTGGAAAAACAGTTCACCGGTTTCCTGAAAATTTCATCTCGAGTTCTCTGCGTCGCCGCTTTAATCTTATCCGATTTAATATTACTCATGGCCGCGTAATTCTTTCAGTCCTTAATTTTCCTCTCTTTTTGCTGCGACCTCAAGACATTCATCGTTTACGGAGCCTGGCGAAAGCATCTTTATCGGGCACGTGTCTGGCAGTGCTGGGAGTGTTCGGGATAATTGAGTAACTTCATTGGACGCCATTTTGTGTTGGTGCCATGATAAAAAAATGTAGTTATTTTTTAGATAATGAAATTGTGGCTGGGGTTGCAAGTTTAGGTTGTAAATTTGAGGATTTGAGGGATTTGTGGATTTAGTGATTTAGGGATTTAGTAATTTGTGGATGTCATGATTTAGGGATTCAGCGATTAGGAAATCTGGGGACATTTGAGGAATTTGGGAGATTTGGAAGATTTGGACATTTCAAGATTTGGAGATTTAAGGATTTAGAGATTAGGCGTTTTGGGGGTTAAGTGATTTAGTGATTTAAGGATTGACTGATTTGGTGATATATGGATTTAGGAAGTAGGAAATCTGGGGATATTTGGAGAGTTTCGGAGATTTGATAGATTTGGATATTTGAAGGTTTGGAGATTTAGAAATTCGGAGATTTGAGGATTTAGTGATCTTGTGATTCAAAGATTTAGTGATTTGGGGGTTTGGTGATTAGGTAAATGTAGCTATAGGTCAAATTAGCGAAAGGGAAATCTTACCTTACAGTCCATAAAAGTTCAAATGTTAGCAAATACCTGCTAAGACGAAAGCTCTAAATTCTCTAATTCTAAAACTCGCAAAGTCTCAAATCTCAACTCCTCAAATCTTTTAAACTACTCAAACTAGCATAACCTTGCAAACGCCCATATTGCCAAATTCCCACATTTGTCTAATCGTTCAAATCCGGTCCAATTTCGTCAATGACCCATGGCACCAAAATACAGCAAGATCCTAGAAACCCACAAAATCCCCAAACCTGTCAAACTGCGCAAAAGCTCAAATACTACCAAACGCCAAGTTGCTAACACCACAACCTGCCCAAACCAGCAAAATGTCAAAACCACCAAACACCAAACCCGCCACCGTGTCCCAAACACCATACGACCTAACAAGCAAACTTCTAACAACCCCACAACACGACATAAACCACCAAGACTATCCTCCCTCAGATTAACTAGCCCAACCCACACAAATAAACAAAAAACCAAATACGGACGATGTACCAAAGCCCCAGTCCCCCTGTAACTCTAACAATAAAAACCATAGAAAATCGGATAGAATCTATCGATTTACCATCGAGTAACGAGTCACAATGCAATATTTCTTACCGTAACGGCTATATATCAAATGTCCACGGTAAATTTCGCATGGCGATCGTGTCCGGCAACAAATTATTGGCAAGACCCTAACACGGCGCTAGGCTCGTACGATATTTGGCACCTGTTTCTGGTCCCTTGGTAACCTGCCAGCTTGCACCAAAGTTCAACGATGACTGTTCGCTTCTGTTACTGCATTTTATTCTAAGGTGTCACCCTCAAACCACGTATTAATAACGTACTTGTCAAAGAACGTATTTGAGACAGGCTGAAAATATGATACACCCTAGTTTTGATCCTTTTGAAACTTCATCGAGTCTTGTATTTCAAGCTTTTTTAGCAGTGACGTAGACAAATTACTGTTAAAATGACAAAAATGATAAATGATTGTTTAAAAAAAAATATGGAAGGAGTTTGTATTTGGTTGGTCAGATTTAACAACAAATTTATTTGAAATATGAAGTTACATCACTTTATCTCACATATATGATAAGGTTACATACATATATCTTGGTGAGGAAAATATATTTTTAAGACGGTGAAACTTGAAACTCTATTTCAAGATCAATGATCTTATATTTTTACGTTATATTTCTCACAAAATTTCCCAAAATTCGTTCCACCTTACATCATCCTATCATCTATATCACATCTCTACATCATCATCTTCGAATGTGTCACATGTGTGAATAGCTCTCATATTTTTCAATAAACAAAATACATTTTCAACACAGTGAAACTTGATCCTATTTCAAGATCAAAGACTTATATTTATACGTCATATTTCTGACAATATTTTCCAAAATTCGTTCCACCTTATCGTATATATCACATCTCTACATCATCACCTTCGAATGTGTCACATATGTGATTAGCTCACATATTGTCCAGTAAAATACATTTTTAACATAGTGAAATTTGACTCTATTTCAACATCAAAGACCTAATATTTGCACATCACACTTCTCACAAAATTTCCCAAAATTTGTTCCACCTTATCATCACATCCCTAGATCATCACCTTCGAATATTTGTCACATATGTGATTAGCTCACATATTGTCCAGTAAAATACATTTTTAACATAGTGAAACTTGACTCTACTTTAACATCAAAGACCTAATATTACACATCATACTTCTCACAAAATTTCCCAAAATTTGTCCAATTTTATCATCCTACGTCCTTAAATCAAGAACCGAAATGAATACATCGTTTATTGGATGTGGTCGTCGAACTACTTCGATCCTGAATTTTCCGACTCGATCTCGATATAAAGAGACGGAATAGAAAGAAAGAATTCAATGGACAGTAGAATGAAGCGATAAAGTATGCGATGGATGGGGACACGCGAATCGAACTGGCTCAATTTGGTTGATTAAATTGGCCTCGGTTTACGTCGAGGAGCGAGCTGCCGACCGACTCCTCGAGCAGTGTTCGCGGTTTCAGCGAGTCGACGCGCAGCTTCTTCGCGAACCACCATTAATTTTTCCATCAAGGGCTTAAATGCCATTTTGAGAGTAAACTGCAGCCTCTGCTAACGAATTCCCTGTTGTAGAATGCCCGTGGGCAAGCTAAAGGGGAACGAACGGAGATTGTGACTTATTTAGGAGCACCGATTTAACGTTCTCTTCAAGCGCTTCTGATAAGTGTGGAGTTAGGGTAATATGATACTACGCAGCGTTAATTATTCGATCAGGTGGCAGTTTGGGTGTCAGATCAGACCTAGTGAGGGAAGGATGTTTCGGTGGAAAACTGTGCGAAAAGGTATTGTGTTATTTAGTTAGTAGTGAGTGTAGTTCTGCACGCAGGACATGTGTGAGATTTGAAGTTTGGGAGTTTGTGAAGTTGGAGTTGGGTGGTAATTTGTTAATTTGGGGATTTTCGGATTTGGGAATACGGAGTTTGGTAATTTAAGGGTAGGGGATTTAGGGATTTGGGATTTAGGAAGATGGGGATTTAGGAAGATGGGAATTTAGAAATTTAGGGATTTGGGAGTTGGGTGATAAGAAATTTGGGAGGTTTAGATTTGGGGTTTTAGAATTTTGGGAATTTTGAAATTGGAGATTTAAAAACTTGGGAATTTTGAAATTGGAGATTTAGAAATTCGTGAAGTGTGGAATTGGGAAATTAGAAATTTGGGAATTTTAGAATTAGAGATTTAGAAATTTGTGAAGTGTAGAATTGGGAAATTAGAAATTTGTGAAGTATGGAATTGGAAATTTGGAAATTTGTCAATTGAATATTTGGAAATTTGGGAATTACTAAATGTCAGAACTGTAAATTTAGAAATTTGGAAATTTCAGAATTGATAACCTGGAAATTTAGAAATGTGAAAATATAAAAATTTGTAAATTTGTAACTTGAAAATTTGAAAGTTTGAACCAATAACCTGGAAACTTAATAATCAGAAATGACCAGAATTAATATGACTAATACCTGAAAATCGAGTACACGAGTCATTATCGTACATTATCAAATATCATTCATCTCGTTCCACAAATTACCGGTCTTTATACATAATAGAGTTTGATATCGAGAGGTATGGCCTTTGGTGTTAACACAAAGGCTCATTTGATCTCTGTGACCGAATCTGTCAAACAACCAATCGCTAATTACTAATTCCTGATCATTAACTACGATACACCTTAACGAATAGCCTATCGAGAAGGTATTAGATAATTACCTCAGCTTCCTCCAATATTTCTTACGATACCTGATATAATTCTTCGTTAAATATTTAATTAACGAAAATTCGTCAACCATCGTGAAATTTAATATCGCACGATAAAATGTATCTAGAAATTAATCCAGGGAATAAACTGTTAATTTTCAACGATACGTGATTTACGTGAATCGATTAACAGGTTGGACTGTATACGTTATCGTTGTTGGAGCTTAAAAGCTTCGTTTAATCCAACAGAAAGAGAATTTAATGGTTGAGCGGTCTTTTCGATTCTATTTTCTTCTTGTATCTTTCGTTGTATCGTAATGATGAGCTTATGAGGATCGGTTATCAACTTTTCGTACAGTTTAATGTTCTATACTGTTTGTCAAGCTTTTCTCTACTTATGGACCATTCTATCAATAAGATCTTGTGATAAGAATTTCCACTTATGGAACCATTGATGAAACTTTTCACTGATGGCGTTTATTGATGAAACATTGGTTATTCCATTGTTTAACTCTGTTAATGATGGAACTTCCAGTTATGGGACTTTTTACTGATGGGAGTGTTTTCATTGATTGGACCTTCTACGGATTGCACCTTCCACAGATAGGATCTTCCACTAGTAGAAGTCTCCACTGATAAGATTTTCAATTGATTGGACCCGTTCAGTGATTAATTCTTCCCAGTGATGGAATTTTCCACTTATGGAAACCGTTTACCACCGATGGAACTTTTTACTGATCGAAGCTTTTCATTGATAGGACCTTTGACTAATGGGAATGTTGCACTGATAGGATCTCTCACTGGTGGAACGCTGCACTGATAGAACCTTTCCATTGGTAGAATGTTCCAATATCAGAACCTTTCTCTGATGGAATCATTCATTGATAGAACCTTTCTTTGTTGGAACCATCCACTGATAGAACCCTTCCCATTGATAGGACCTTGACAGAACCTTTCTCGATGGAATCATTCACTAATAGAACCTTTTACTGGTAGAAACATTCAGTGACAAAATCATGTACTGATAGAACCTTTCACTGACAGAATCCTTCTCTGATGGAATCATCCACTGATAGAACCTTGCTGTGATAGAATTATCCACTTATAGAACCTTTCACTAGCAGAAACTTGATGTGGTGGAATATTATCCACTGATAGAACACCCTTTGTTGTGATAGAATCGTCCAAAACTTATAGAGAATCTTCCACTGATAGAACCTTACTGTGATGGAATTATTCACTAATAGAACCTTTTACTGGTAGAATCCCTCTCTGATGGAATCATTCTCTGATAGAGACCTTGTTTCTGACAGAATTTTGGCGGTTTAGCTAGAAAATAGAAGGGCTAGGAAGAATAAAGGTGAGGAAGAGAGCATTTCTCGTCCGGGGCTAGTGAACCGCGGAGATGTATGGAAGAGATAAACAGGAAATATTTATAGGAATCGGAAGGCTCGTTGAGTACTAGCGAGAAAGTCTCGATCTTATGCGCCGTCTAGTGGCGATGAACTGAAACCGCCACAGAATTATGCACTGGTAGAACTTTTCACTGATAGATTCTTCCACTAGTAAAACCTTCCACCAGTAGAGCGTCCATTGATACAATCATCAACTTCCCCTATTAAAGTCTATCAAGAAATTATCTACCAATAAGTATGAATAGCACTCGTATTATGACTACACAAATAAGTTATGGTGCAAACAAATAATGTGGATGAATAGCAATATGTGGATGAATAGTACCTATTCATACGGACTTGCCATTCGACACATTGTCTTTTTCTCTTGAAAAAATTTAATGACAGTGATTTTACGCTGGATGGCACTCAGAATGGCACAGTAGTCTTCTAACGACGTGCACTTCATAGTGATAGAACGCGAGTGCTGAAGGTCACTTTATAATTATAACTCGCAGAGCAATTCAGTCGTAATTCCGTACAATTTTGAACGTACAAAAAGTGCAAATCGAATTATTTAGATCCAATTCAGTCTGATCAAATGTCACAGACTGCGTTAATAAAATCATATCGCAGCTGACGGTGAAATATAATCTCGTACCGTCTCGCTCGCCATCTCAGAAACATCCAACAAGCCCATAAAACCGGAAATCTCATAACACTCAAAGGCTGTGAACATTCGACGTTAAAATATGTTTCTTGGCGAAACAACATACCGCTGTAAATGTCCGTTGACCCGTTCATAAAACGAACTGCAGCGTTAGCGAAACATCAGGATTCTTCTAGCGTTGGGTACAGCCTTCTTCCGGAACATCGTATTACCGTTTTATCGCTGTTCCACCGGGGGGCAAATAGCATCACGTGATCAAGTCATTTTCCGTCGGAACACAGCTTGAACGTTCCTCGTACTTTCGCGCTTCGTCGACCGACGAATGCTAAAATACCCGCGAGAGACGTTCAACGACTGACGTATCTGGAGCGGATTCCGGTAAAAGCTCCTCGCGAAATCCTTTCGTGTCTTTCTTTTCCGCGGTCCCCCATCAAATTTCATCCGGATAACGTATCACGTTGGTGCTCATTATATTTTTCCCGGTGTTCGTTGCAGTTTCCACGAAGGCGCTGGCAGGTGCCAAGACTCTGGGCGGATTTTTATACAGCGCCGTGAACAAGGCTGGGAAGACTGTCGTGGAGGCGGGCGTGAAAATCAAGAAGACCGTCGAGGAGAACGTGAGTAATACCCGTGCTATTCTTTTTATTCTATTTATTATTTAATCTGATATCCCGTCGAGACACGACGAGATATCCCCGGCACCCTGTTCTGTCGCGAGTGATTTATGAGAACAGTGTAGCATTTCTGTATTTGCTCTTTTCCGTGATAACGAAAGTGCACGATCCTTGAGACGCGAATCGCGTTCAAATTTTATGCAGGTGTAGGTGCCACTGGAGATAGTAGTCTTGAAAAATTGTAGGGCGCAATTTTTTCGAATGCGAGAGAAATTCATATTTTAATATTTGTAGTGGAGAGCGGTGAAATTAATTAGGTTGAAAATATTTGGGTGTTTATGAAGTGTGAATTGTGCTACGGGGATAGAGGAGAAGTTTTGTTAATTTGGGGATTTTGGGATTTGGGAATAGGGAGATTGGTACTTTAAGAGTAGGGGATTTAGGGAGTAGGAATTTAGGAAGATAGGGATTTAGGGAGTAGGGATTTAGGAAGACAGGGATTTTGGAAGATGCGGTTTAGGAAGATGGAAATTTAGGGAGATGGGATTTAGGAAGATAGGGATTTAGGGAGTAGGGATTTAGGAAGATAGGGACTTAGGGAGTAGAGATTTAGGTAGATAGGGATTTAGGTAGATAGGGATTTAGGGAGTAGAAATTTAGGAAGATAGGGATTTAGGAAGATGGGGATTTAGGGAGATGGGAATTCAGAAAGATGGGCATTTAGGAATTTAGGATTTAGGGATGTGAGAATTTAGGGATGTGGGAATTTAGGGATTTGGGAATTTAGGGATTTGGAAATTTAGAGATTTAGAAATTTAGGGGTTGGGAATTTAGGGATTTGGGAATTTAGGGATTAAAAAATTAGAAAATTTCGAAGCTTAGAAATTTAGAAAGTTGATAATTGAAATATTGAAAATTTTCGAGCTTGAAAATTTAGAAATTGGAAGGGTAGGAAATTTAGAGAGGTGGTAATTGGAAAGTTAAAAATTTTAAAATTGAAATCGAAACCCTCAGAAATCAAATAATTGAACGATTGAATAATTGAATAATCCAGTTATTGAATAATAGGATAGTTGAATAATCGAGCAACTGAATAATTGAATAATCGAACAATTGAATAATTTAATAATTGAATAATTGACCAATTGTACAAAATTCGTATCGAATCCCAAGGGTCGTTCACTTTCCTTAAAAAACCATATACAACAAATTCTTGCATACATGTGCAGTGTCGGGGCACATCAACGATAAAATAGGATTTTAATAAATTGAACGTTATTGATTTTCGATGACGTACCACCACGACTCGTATCGCGAACGAGAATTTACCGTAAGCTTTTATATTAAAATCCTTTTTTGATTACAATTCGTCAGATCCTTTGATTCGATGGCTCGTGCGATTTCAATAGCTAACAGCGATCAAAAATTTGAGTCCCCTTCTTCGCTGTCGAAATTAATCGAATGGAACGTTACTGAAAAAGAAAGAAGCACGGATTGTAAAAAATACAAGACCGGTCGTTCAAAATCGCAAACGCGAGGAAATGCAAATCGATTGCTTTTAATTATTCGAGAAGTTTACTTTCGAGATCTGTAAACGCAGCTTGAATATTATTTCGTTCACCCTCTTGCGGTTTGAAGTCGTTTTTGACCTCGGAAAGACGGTACTTCTCTCTCGATCGTTTTACAGAATTATTTCCCTAGATTTTCCGTGGAAATAGGAAAACGCGTTTCACCTTATTTCCGTTCGACGAACAAGTTTCCTTCCGACCGAACATTCTTATTTTCCGTTTCGCATTTCGATGCAACCCCTTGTAAACCGCCGGAATGGGGTGAGTGCTTACCTTCGGAAATTCAGAGTTATTGTTGTTTTCTACGTATTGTTATTTTATGAAATCAATAATAACGTGTTTAATTATGCACAGTATTAATACGTTTGTCAAGTATCTACCGTGTGCTTACCCTGTGGGTTTGAAAATTGACGAGCTCGTTAATTAATTACTTCAAACCTTTATGATGCTGGTAATAATCATTAGCATTAATTTCATTATGGTACAACTGCGAGAAGCCGGAAAATTGAAACCGATGGAGGGGTTATGTGAGAATTTCATTGGGTCAAATCATTAAAATGTGAAAAATAGTTGAGTTTATTATGTAGGGTGTATAATGAAAATTTAATTTTTCTGATAACTAAAATTACTTACTATAAAATGAATTATTTTAATTCAAATTAATACTCAATAATTTCAATATTTTAATTCAAATTAATAATCAATAATTTCAATAATTCAATTGAAATTAATAATTCAAATAATTATTATTGTTATTAAAATCAATCGTGTTAGTAATTATGGATATTTGTTACGATATTAATTCAGCTCAGTAATAATAATTACAATTGATTATTTTTTAATAGAAGTCATCTCACTAATCGTTGAGTCTATTACCAATTTAATTTAGCCCAGTCACAGTAATTAAAATGGACGATTATATTAATCGAAATCATTATCCTACTAATTGTTGAGTCACCATTTTAATTCAGCTTCGTAATTAAAATTTCGCTTACCTTAATCGAAATCAGTCAACAACTGAACGCAATAATACCTGGAATCAATGATTGAAATGGACGATTATTTTAATCGAAATCATTATCCTAATTGTTGAGTCACCATTTTAATTCAACTTCATAATTAAAATTTCGCTTACCTTAATCGAAATCAGTTAAGAATTGCAATAATCGTAATACCTATAATCAGTTATTAAAATGGACGATTATTTTAATCGAAATTATTATCCTAATTGTTGAGTTACCATTTTAATTCAGCTTCATAATTAAAATTTCGCTTACCTTAATCGAAATCAGTTAACAATTGCAATAATCGTAATACCTGGAATCAATTACTAAAATGATTAGAACCGCTCACTATTACAGTTGAGACCATAATGATTGAAGTGCATAATTGATCAATCATTCCAATCGAAATCATTGACGTAAAACTAGAATTCTCGTGACGCGAAGTCTATTTTATATAACACGCGCATACAAATATCGACGATGTTGGATCATCAGTTTCCAATAGCGTCGAATAAAAATCTGAGGAGCGAAAATGCCGAGAAGAAGAAGTTTAATGCCCTCCCGATAAATCCACGCTCGAAGGAAAATTGAATCCGTGGAATATGATACGAAGGGCAAAGATCGCGATTCAAAGAATTCCATTGAACTTTCTGTTGCCCGTGAACCTTCGTACAGTTGAACAAGGGGGGTGATACCCGAGGCAGAAGTCGCGAGACATAAAAGTCGAGGACGCAACGCGGAGGAATCGTCGAGATATCGAGAAGGCCGAAGACCCGGGGAGGTTACGTTTTCTTTTTTTAAAGTGTGTTCAATGACATTTCTTCTCGCAGAGAATATTCCGCGTCTCATCGAGTGCATTATACTCGTCGAAATGACATTTCTATTCGCGACTGGAATTCTAGCCTCCCTGACTCCGCGTATTTAATAGAGACGAATCGAGGGGGATGAAGCGGGCGAAAGAGGATAAATTCTTGCTCGAGAATGCTCGATGGAACGCGCGACTCGATTTCGGTCATTTCGTTTTATAATTACTGATCCCTGTTTTTATCACAGAAAATTTAAACCACCCCCAATCTCCTTTGATACAGTTTTAGGGTTCTATTTTTGTATCTTGCAAAATTACTTATATTAAAACCCACTTACAAGGTGCATTTTATCTAGGTATAATAAGCAAAATTTGTTATAAAAATATTTTAACCCTTGTCTTACAATATTGTGCTCCACACGTGACGCACACGTGACGCACAAGTTGAAATGCGACAAATGTTCCTATTTTCACCACGATTGAATTTCAAGTTTAATTTTAATTTCAATACACCAATGATCGCTATATTTTGCTTATTTAGGTGTAATAAGCAAAATTTGTTATAAAAAGATTTTAACCCTTGTCTTACAATATCGTGCTCCACACGTGACGCACACGTGACGCACAAGTTGAAATGCGACAAATGTTCCTATTTTCACCACGATTGAATTTCAAGTTTAATTTTAATTTCAATACACCAATGATCGCTATATTTTGCTTATTTAGGTGTAATAAGCAAAATTTGTTATAAAAAGATTTTAACCCTTGTCTTACAATATCGTGCTCCATAGGTGACGCACACGTGACGCACAACTTGAAATGCGACAAATGTTCCTATTTTCACCACGATTGAATTTCAAGTTTAATTTTAATTTCAATGCACCAATGATCGCCATATACAGGATATACCTAACATTTGAACATTCTTTGTCTGTCTTAATATTACAACTACAATTAAATGGTCTTCAAGCACTTGCGGACAAAGTCATAGGTTAAGGGGTTAATGTATGGTGTTGGTCCTTTAATTCAATGCAGAAGTCAGTAAAAAGAAAAATTTGGAGTTCATGTTACTTCTGAGTAATTTAAAAGTAGTTGCTCTTTTATGTAATTTCAATGTAGTACTTCATTTAAAATAATTACAATGTGGTGGTTGGTTTAAAATAATTTCAATGCAGCAGTTTTTATAAGTAATTTAAAAATAGTCGCTCTTTCATATAATTTCAATGTAGTAGTTCTGTTATGTAATTTCAATGTAGTAGTTTATTTAAAATAATTTCAATTTAGATATCTTTTAAATAATTTCAATGTAGCAGTTCCTTTAAGTAATTAAGTAATAGTTCTCTTGAGTAATTTAAATGTAACAGTTCTTTTAAGTAAATTAAGTAATCTGAACATGTGGAAATTCCAAATTAAGTTTTCAAGTAGAAGCATGAATGCATTAATGCTAGCGAGTTCTCGATCTAACGGATATTGAGATGAAGGTTGCAATTTCATTGATTACCAAATGGTAACTTTCAAGTGGATCAAAAATATCTCGAAGTTAATTAGGAAAATCCGGAGCAAAGTGGAGCACTTCAGATTTAATGAAGCACGAGAACAGGAAAACAGGCATACTTTTTATTGTATTCTCGCATACACTTTCATCTTTCTCAATCTGTAATACGATCAGATGAATGGTCAAATTTTATCTGGAATATGTATAATTATGTACAGTATGTTATATTACATCATATGCAGTTATAACATATCATATTATACAATTATTATATCGTATGTAACTTTAACAACATATGTATATATTATATGTACATATTGTAGCAGAATGTGTTATTATTTTATCTATGTATCTATATTATGAGTAAATGTACATATGCATATGTGTACGTACATTGTATATGTATACATATGTATATGTACATACACTCATAATATATGCTACTATACTGTGCACATATGTATCTACAAACACATATGTATATGTATGTATATTATTTATCTACTATGACGTATTTACATAATATTATAGTATACATATGTGTACAATATAGTAGCATACAATAAATACATGTACAAGTAAAGATAAATATGTTTTTAAATCTATCATATCTTTTCATATATTGCAACAAGTCATCATATATTCAAGAGCATTATAAAAGTCACTATAATCATTGTGATCAAACTTCAGTATAATTCAAACCTATGCAACACAACAGTTGCTTCATAGCATTTGTCATGAAAGCATCTCAGAATGACATCCTAATCGACCATTTAAAAGCCATCCACGCATTATAAAGCAAATATCAAGCGATTCCGAATGATCAATAAATTCGCACGACCTACATTTAACCATCAACTACTCGAAACGCTATTCGATTAGAACATCGAGACGCATATCCATAAACGTATGGAAACGAATCGCACAAATCTTTCAGTCATAAATTGCGAGGGATGGTTACTTCGACATCAGTGAATAGCTGGTTGATCGACGATCGAATCGAATAAATTGCACATCAGTTTCCGATACTCCGCATACTCTTTCCTTCGCTCCGCTACGATTTTCAAGCGACAATAACGATAATAATCTTCCACGCGTTGGCTTCATGATGGTGGTTCAATTTGCCGCAAACAATGGCTTCGTGTAGCTACCATTATGATCAAAAATGCGTATGATAACCGGTCCTCTTCGTACCAGGTAATTACGGGATTCGAGGACCTCGTTGAATACGGTGCTTTATGAATTTCGACAAGCTATACGAGCGTTATATGCATTTGCGTCACATTTTCATGGAAATTCGGTCACATTAACTCGTTTCGTGTTTTATTAGAGCCACGACCTTCGCTTTCGTGGCCATGAAAATATAAATATCGACGGAAAAATCATATTGCGACGCGGTATATGAATTTCGTTAAGTTTAGAGGCAATCCAGAGCAAATTGTATGAAATACTGATTTTGTGTGCGATATTCAGAGTTGAGAGTTCTACGTGATTTTATACATTCATATATGATTTCATTATTTTGTACATTTATATAAATATACTCTTGACTTCATAATTTCATACATTTAGATGGTTTATTTTTATACATGTGGTACGTTGTCATTCATATACATTCATATACTGAGGTATATTAAATAAATTTTATTTTATGAGAATGTTGCACATTTTGTCAAATTTATGAGATCATCTAACTCTTCAAAAACGTTTATTTTTTAATCGTAGCTAGTAGTCAATTATAGTAGACAGTGACTGATTATGAAACAATTAGTATACTGTCTAATAGGATTTGACAATTCAGAATTATCACATACGTGTGCTTCGTACAACGTAGACTAAATTTGAGTACCTTAACTTATAGTTCAAACTGTTTCTTCAAAACGACCATATAAACCTATTCTTAATATTTATCTCTTGAACCAAAAGTTTTCAGAGAATCACCCACCACAAATGAACCCTCTTCCACAACTATTTTATTAAAAAAAAAAAAGAAATATTAGAAAGTACAAAATATTTATGGTGAGTGTCTCAAAACCCAGCCCGAAGATCGATCAACCCCGAAACAGCAACTCATCCAAAGAACACGAAAAAGCGGACAAATATTAATGATTCCAAGAGTGCTATTCAATTTCGCGGTCTCATCGTCGTTCATTGTAAATCCCCAGCAATGTTTGAGCTTTCAGAGCCCGTCGGATTTTTCGTGTCTCGCGTTTTCCCACGGGTTCGCCAGTCTTGTCGGTGGTTTACCGTCTTCTCTGGCAAGGCGCATATCGCGTATGCACCTGACGTGTAATTTCTCAGGAGAAGCCGACGCCGCGTAGCGTCGCGACGACTGTGCACGTTTAATGCACGCGACAGTCGCCGGTTGTTTTATACCGTCGAGATCTTCGATTCCGAAACTGTCTGCGGGAACATTGCCTGCGATTGAATTTACGATATTCAAGAGAGTTTATCGTTTCTTAACTTCAGTTGCAGATATTCTCGATCGTGGCAAGGTTGGGGGAGGAGATTGGGGTTGTAAGACGAGTTGTTAGGTGTAGTTGATGTGCATTTGGGGATGTACGGATTCGGGAATGTTGGAATTTGGGGATTTAGTGATTTGGGGTTATAGAGATTTGGGGATGTTGCAATTTGGGTATATAGTGATTTGGGGTTATAGACATTTGGGGACACAAGGATTTGGGGATACACGAATTTGGGGACATAAGGATTTGGGGGCATAAGGAATTGGAGACACAAGAATTTTGAAATATGGGGATTTGGGGATGCAAGGATTTGGGAATATAGGGGGTTGGGGATACAAGGATTTGGGGGTACAAGGATTTGGGGATGCAAGGATTTCGGGGTACAAGAATTTGGGGATGTAGGGATTTGGGGATATAGGGATTCGTGGATGTAGAGATCCAAGGTCAGAAGGATTTGGGGATAAAGGTATTCGGGGATAGAGGGATTTGGGGACATAGGGAGTTTGGAGGATTTAGGGATTTGGGAGTGTAGGTATTCGGGGATATAGAGATTCGATGACACAAAGATTTGGGGATGTAGGGATCTCGGCACATAGAGATCTTGGGATATAGGAATCTTGGCATGTGAAAATCTCGGGATATAGAGATTTCGGGACATAATGATCTCGGAATATAGGAATTATGGGATATAGCCATCTTGGAATATATTGTTCTTGGGACATAGTAGTGATCTTGAGATATACAAATCTCAGGATATAGGTATCTCGAGACATAATGATCTTGGGACATAGGAATCTGGAAACATAGAAATTTTTGAACATAGTCATCTTAGTATATATTGTTCTTGGGACATAGTAGAGATCTTGAGACATACAAATCTCAGGATATAGGTATCTCGAGACATAATGATCTTGGGACATAGGAATCTGGGAATATAGAAATTTTTGAACATAGTCATCTTGGAATATATTGCTCTTGGGACATAGTGAAGATCTTGACATATAGGAATCTCAGGATATAGTGATCTCGGGACATAATGATCTTGGGACATAGGAATCTCGGAAAATATGTAGAAATTGTGGGACATACTCATCTTGGAATATATTGCTCTTGAGACATAGTAGAGATCTTGAGATATACAAATCTCAGGATATAGGTATCTCGAGACATTATGCTCTCGAGACATAGAGATCTCGGAATATAAAAATTTTTCAAATATAGGAACCTCAGAGTATAATGATCTCAGTACATAGACACTTGGATACATAGGCAAAATGAAATAATACGGCGCGTAAATACGAAAACCGAAGTAATTTAAACGAGAGGAAGTTAAATTTATCCGTAAGCTACACCGTAGTATGAATTTTACGCTCGCGATCTCATATTACCGGAAAATTGTATATTCTCGATTACTCTCGCGTATGGTTAGCCATTCGTTATTAACGCGTGCGGGGTTGGCCAAGGGGTGGTAACGCGATGCAGATCGAAATTAGATTCTCACGTTGAATGCAGCAGGTAAATTCGAGCGTGCCACTTTCGTTCGGCAGATCGAATGAATTACATTTGCACGTTGTCGAAGATGGGTGGGCGTTGATCCATCGAGCGCATAATGAAGTTACGGGGTGTTGAACGTTCGGTGCAGCAGAAAAATTCGACTTGTTCGACGGGAAAATGGAAATTCCCATCTGAGAGAGCATGACTTCAAAGCAAATTGAACGTCGTGCCGGAATCTAATGGCAAAAGGAAAATCTGCCATTTTCTGCGGTATATTCGTTCGACTTCCTCGAAAGCGTGGGTGGTAACCAATTCAACTCGAAGTATTTCACAAGAAATTTTCATTCGCAAAGTGGATCATTTAATAAGCGGAATAATCATTTTATCCATTTACGTTTCAAGCTTCCTTAATTCGATCGATTTTATATTAACTTTATTGTTCAATTAAGTCACTTCAAAAATTTATTTTCTTCGTTTTATATTTTGAGGTATAGGGAACGTTGCACGTCTGATGGATAATTATACCTATTATTTCAAATAATTTTACTTGTACAGAAATATCAAGAGGAAAGTTTTTAAATACACCATTTGCATTGATATAATTTATCGCAACGAATGTATAAAAATAATATACAGAAATAATGTGTAATAACGTACAGTATGTGTGTGTAATAACATGTGAAGTAACACAAAAATAATACATAAAAATAATATACGAAATTTAGGAAGATGGGAATTTAGGGAGATGGGGATTTGGGGAGATGGGGATTTGGGAATTTAGGAATTTGGGAATATAGGGATTTGGGAATTTACGGATCTAGGAATTTATTGATTTCGGAAATTAGAAATTTGAGAATTGAGAAAATTAGAAAATGATATTAAATTAACTGAATTAGAAAAATGTAACTAAGAAAATTACATTAACATACAATATGTGTGTGTAATAGCATGTGAAGTAACAAACAAAAATAATACATAAAAATAATATACAGAATTATCAGACTTCTCAATAAAGCTCCCAATAAAAGAGTGCAAAATTTCAATAAAATGCATAAAATTTCTGGAATCCTAAATTTGTCTACGAAAGAGATTCCCCTTAGTTTGCGTAGAAGGAAAAGACATGACTGTGCGATTACTTTGATCGTTTGACAAGTGTCACCCTTAATAACGTTGGACGACGTGTGCGCGTCACATTATCGCGTCGCTGACATTTTCCTCGTGATATATGGCCAACGACCTGGCAGAATCTATCGGCATCGGAGCAGAAAGGTGGGATTAATGCGAGCAATAATCTGTACGGTGTCAGATCACGTGGAAACCTTCTTCCAGCCAAGTGGCCAGCTACGATTTCATCGTTGATATTAAATTTCGTGAATTATTAACTCGATTATCGGGCCAGGCCGATGAATCCTTGTAATCTGAACGGATCGTATCGTTTGCGGAATGGGTATACTCGATAGCAAGCAGAACAAACGCGTCTCGTCACGTAGCGCGCGTTATGCTTCATCCCCGTAATAGAAATCGATGCGATCCGATCACGTGCCGTTTCATCTTTTTAACCGGGGAATTAAAGAATTGTGTTTGCACGATGATCTGGAGATTTGTACGGGGAATATTAATTACAGCGGAACAAACTGAACATGGGAATGTGATGGAACAATCTGTCGCGTGACACGTTGTGACTTAAATGGGGTAGTGTTATGAGAGGGTGATTTAGTAGGAATGCTGGAATAGTTGGTTTGGACATAGTTTGGTTATTTAGAATCTGAGATGGTGGAATGTTGGGTATTTGGGGTAGGGATTTTTTTTAGTTTCAATCTTTTTCTATTTGGGATAATCAATATTGGGAATTTTGTGATTTGGTAATTTGGAGATTTCAGAATTTGGGTATTTGGAAATTTCGTAATTCTAAAATTTGGAGATATAGGGATTTAATAATTTGGAGTTTTGGGGTTTTGGAAACTTGGTAATTTAGTAATTTGGAAATTTGAGGAGTAGGAAATTTAGAGACTAGGGAATTTGGGACTTGGAAATTCGGAGACTTGGGGATTTGGAAATTTGGAGACTAGGGAAATTGGGAACTAGGGAATCGGGGGATTGGAAATTTAGGAACTAGGGAATTTGGGGATTCAGACATTTCGACACTAGGGAATTTGGGGGTTCGGAAATTTGGAGACTAGGGAATTTGGGGCTTGGAAATTTGGAGACTAGGGAATTTGGGGATTCGGAAATTTGGAGACTAGGGAATTTGGGGCTTGGACATTTGGAGACTAGGGAATTTGAGGGTTCGGATATTTGTATATTAGGGAATTTGGGGATTCAGAAATTTGGAGACTAGGGAATTTGAAGATTTTGAAATTTGGAGATTTAGTAATTTGTGAATTTGCAGTTTTGGGGATTTCTAAATTTGGTATTTTGATAATTTAGAAATTTGGTGATTTTGAAATTTAGTAATTTCATATTTTGAAAGTTAGGGAATTTAGGATTCGGAAATTTGGAAATCTCAAGACTTGGCAATATAGGAAACTATAAACTTGTTATTCAGAATTTCCAACTGTTCAAATTCCTAAATTCCCAACTATTCAAATCCCCAAATTGATCAACTTCAACACTAAATTCATCAATTTTAATATCAAAATCATCTTCCTAAATTTTCAAATTTAATCAAAACTCAACTAGTCCACATATTTTCCATCGTACATTATTTTCTAATAAAGAAACTAGATCGATCTCTAGCCAATCTCGAACCAAACGCCCGTCCAACTCATCCGAAGTATCGCGACAAACAAAGACTCGAACGTATCAGATCTTATAAAAGAAACAAGTGTCGCGACTGCGTCACGCGGACAAGGCTCGTAGGCGTTATTGCTATTTTTTGAAAAGTCGATGAACAAACTGGAAGACGTTTAACGGTGTGAGTTTGGCCCGTGTTTCTGTAGTTGTGTTTCGAATGAAGAGGGTGGCGCTTGGATCAATACCAACTGCCCCTATTCTTTGCCCGCGTATGCACGAGTCGTAGTTTCGTTGCTGGACATGCACACACGTCAAGGTATCTGTTCTCGTGGATGCATACATGTGTACGTTAGTTAGGTTGTAGGTGTGTGTGGCTTCGAAACTGTAACCACCGAGGTACCGGGCCAGCGTTTAATCGTTTCTGCGCTGAAGCGCGTCTGACCATGCACGGGCCTCTACTACTGTGGCCGCATTCGAAGCATCGCTACGATACATCCACTTGTTGGATGATATTACCGATCGTTATCGTTGCATTATCGCTATTTAACGGCGAGCAACCGCGATCCAAAGTTTCCGCTAACGACGATTTTATGGTGGAATGCCGAACGACTCGGTCAATATGGGAAAGCTTTGATAGCTTTCGATAGTCAATTTTATGTTTACGTACGTTCTTTGAGGAACATATGACGAGATGGGTTTAGAGTTTTACTAGCTGATTTTTATGGACTTTTGAGTGATTGCAAATTTGGATTCGAGGATTTGGAGGTGGATTGAAAATTTGGGACGTGGAGATTTGAGATGTAGGGATTTAGGATGTAGGGATTTGGGACATAAGGATTTAGGATGTAAGAATTTAGGACGTTGGGATTTAGGATGTAGAGATTTAGGACGTAAGAATTTAGGATGTAGGGATTTAGGACGAAAGAATTTAGGACGTAGGGATTTAAGATGTAGGGATTTGGAATGTAAGAATTTCGGATGTAGAGATTTAAGACATAGGAATTTAGGACGTAGGGATTTAGGATGTAGGGATTAAGAACGTAGGGATTTAGAATGTAGGAATTTGGGGATATGGATATTAGAAGATAGAGTTTCAGAAATACAAAGTTTTGGGGATATAGAAATTTGAGAATATAAGAATTTGGAGATATAGAGATTTGGAGATACAGGAAATTGGAAATACACAAATTTGGGAATACTTTGGAAATATAGAAACTAGGAAATTAGAAATTTAAAAGTTCGATTATTTAAAAATCTGAAAAATTTGAAAGTTTGAATCCTTAAAGATGAAAAATTCCAACCCTAAACTAGTTCTGAAGCAAACAATATTTCACCTAAGTATACTTATATTTCCAAAAACGATAATTCTAAGGATGACCCTCATAATTGTCCTAAAAAATATCCCAAATAAATCTCGAAAAATGTTAGAAGCAAGTGCATAGATAAAAACAAGAAAATTTATGAGTGCCTCACAGCAAGGTCTCGTCAGCATTCTCCAATTTCGCCCCGTCCTCTTTGTCATTGTATATCTTCCTAGCCACTCTTTCTAGAATTTGTTTGCCCGCCAGTGTGTCTCCGTCGCTCTGTTTGCTCGTGTTTTCTCTGTTCCTCGCGTTTTTCCGCGTCTCAGCAACGAGAATCGATGCCTTGAGCCTTGAACTTTCTCTGGCCTTTCTACGCACACCAACTATCTATTAAGTTGCTCGAAACGTTCTATCTTTTTTTATTCGAGTGCAAATCTCTTCGATTACAAATATATATTCAACTGAATAATTCTCTTATTATAACTCTTCTCCCTCTTATGTTAACTGTTTTTCTGACGATTGTGATCTTCAAGTTATGTTAATTCTTTCAAGGAGAATTATTAATAATCAAGATTTACATTTAATCACCTCTGATCATCTTTCGGAGTCATTATTCATAGAATTATTTTTAACACAAAATTTCGCATACCGAATACTTGCTCTGTACGTGTAAAATTAAATATAAATAGACTCATGTATCAACGTCTATTCCTACAGTAAATATGTAGCTCGAACAATAAATCCTAAATGTCTCTTTTGACTTTAATGTTCTTGTTTTTGTGAAAATATTGCTCGCATCAATCTTTGCCTTTCATTTTTAACCCACGTATAACGTATGAAAATTTCAGCTGTATTTGCTATCCATTATACTCTTTCTTAAGAATTTTTGTCGGAATATAGTTAGAATATGACAAAATAGAATAGAATATATTTTATAAAATTCAATGGAACATAGCTTTTATCATAAAATAATTTTAAGTGTATTTGGAAGAAAATGATACAGGAATAACATCAATATCATTTAATGACGAAAACGGAGTATTTGCCCAACCCAATATAATTCCCTGTATTTATCCAGCCCGTTGCTCTAACTTTCATCCCCCATCCCTGTCGGCTGTTTGCACGGATTGCGTGAATCGAACGTCGATTTCATCTGCCTACGAATTTCAATCGTTTTGGCAGTCCAAGGTTTCCAGGAACAGCTGATTCCCCGGGAACGTTCGGACGATTCGCGAAACCGAGCCGGGCTCCTCTATCATTATCGCCGAATTTATCGGGGAAAGCGTCATAAAAGCTTGCCATTTGCGCAGCGTATTATCGATTTTCGTTAGCTACCGCTGCCTGCCTCTCTCGCCAGCTTTTTGTCCAGCAGCACCAGCTGTGCTGCCTACGTTTGGCTGCTTCCTCTCGACCGGTCTGAAGGTCAACTCACGTTTGTTAATTAATTGTTGCACGGGCTGCCTCCGCTAATTTCATCTCGTAGAACAATTAGATATACTTTGCGAGCGGTGCTGTATCGGGCTGCGCGGTGGGACCGATTTCGGAAATTAAATTAAATTAAATTAAGGGAATTCTAGTTTGGGAATTTGGGGATTTAGCGATTTGGAAGTTTCTCATTTTTGAGAATTTAAGAATTCAAAAATTTGGGCATTTTGGGATTTGGAAATTTGTGAATTTGGGGAATTAGGGATTTGTGAATTTAGGGATTTGGAAATTTGGGGAATTAGGGATTTGTGAATTTAGGGGTTTGGGAATTTGGGGATTTAGGAATTTGGGGATTTAGGGATTTGGGTATTTGGGAAATTTGGGAAATTAGGGAATTAAGGATTTGGGAATTTGGGGATTTAGGGATTTGGGTATATGGGGAATTTGGGGAATTTCGGAAATTAGGGAATTAAGGATTTGGGAATTTGGGGAATTTGGGGAAGTAAGGATTTGGGAATTTAGGGATTTGGGAATTTGGGGATTTGGAAATTTGGGGATTTAGGGATTTGGGAATTTGGGAAATTAGGGAATTATGGATTTGGGAATTTGAGTAGTTTGGGGAATTTGGGGAATTAGGGATTTGGGGATTTGGAGATTTGGAATTTTGGGAATTTGGAGATTTAGGGATTTGGAAATTTGAGGATTAGGGAAATTTGGGAATTTCTGGATTTGGAAGTTTGAAAATATGGAAATTTAAGATTTTGGGGGTTTAGGGATTTGGAAATTTTGGAATTTGGGAAATTATGGATTTGGAAATTTGGAGATTTAGGAATTTAGAAAATTGAGGATTAGAGAAATTTGGCAATTTCTGGATTTGGAAGTCTGAGAATATGGAAATTTATGATTTGAGGATTTAGGGATTTGGAAATTTGAGAATTTGAGGCATTAGGGATTTGGGAATTTGGGGAATTAGGAATTTAGGGATTTGGAAATTTGGGAATTTTTGAATTTGTGGATTTAGTGTTTTGGAAATTTGGTGATTTGGAGATTCAGGAATTTGGACAATTGAGAAATTTGAAATAGGGATTTGAAAATTTGAGGGTTAGGGGAATTTAGGGATTTGGAAGTTCTGAAGTTTGGAAATTTGGAAACATGGTAACATTTGTAGATATAAAAATTTGAGAATTCCTCAATTTGGAAGTTTGGGTAATCGGAAATTTGAGAATTGGACATTTGAAAATGTGTGACCTTGGAAATTTCAGAATTTGGGAATTTAGGAACGTAGAATCTCGCGAGTTTAAAAAGTTGGAAACTTGAAAATTCATAAATTTGTGGATTTAGTTTAGAAGTATTGAAAATTTAACAATTAAAAAAATTCGCAGTTTGAAAGTTTCAATATTTAGGAATGCGATGTCTGAGGATTTTTCAAATCCTCATCTTCATAAAATAACAGTGAAACATAAAAGCACATTACTACTTCATAAGAGCTAAAATTCTCAAAAGACCATTGATCCATCATATTTTCGTGAATCTGACAGTCCCAAAAATATCTCAAATAGTATCTTAAAAATATTTGACCACCTTGGTAACATCTCGAAATAAAAGGTCCAAATTTAGACCATCCTCTTCCAAAGCTAATCGAAGAGACAACGTTTTCACAACAACCTAAAGAATGTTACGTAGAGGAAATCCAATAATCGATGAGGCTGGACGAAACAATGATTTCTGATCGGAAATTTGCAGCGGGTTGCAAGCAGAGTCCATCAGAGTCTCTTTGATCTTGTCGTGGAAATCCTATTTCGGTAGGTGGCTAGTATCGGTGGCGACCACATCGTGACCGTGCTATACTTCAGACTGCGGAATTTTCACACTGTCGATGACCGTAGTTTGCCACAACACAGAGGTAGCCGTTCGCGATCGCACAACTCGTTCAAATTGAGTGACATCGATGGGTGCTTTGACCCCTTGGAACGTAACACCATCACATAATCTCTCGCCATTCAAAGAGAATGCGACCCGGCAAATTGAATTGCTACTGTGTCTCTCTCTTTTTGTTCGATGGCGCTGGTGTGGACGGTGCAAAGCTCCCGATTATTTTAGCGAAACAATTTATTTGGATTGAATGCGTTTGACCATCTTGGACGTTGTTACGCTTTCAAAGGATTTTCAGGGCTCTGCGTAAATGTTTGTGCAGCTTTAGGATTTTGGAGGACAACGGATTGAATAGGTACTTTAGCTGGAGGGGTAACACCTTCGTACACAAATGTTGTTATACATTGGTAGGGTACATTGTTAGGGTTGGGATTTAGGTACATGGAATTATGTGTATTAAAGATTTCTCGATGGAGAAAATTGTGAGTACAACTTAATGATTTTTGGACACCTAGCGACACTTTGAGGAGACTGAGGATTCATCAGATAGTAATATATTGGGCCACAAGTATTATTTGTACATTGTTAGGGTTAAGAGTTGGGGTTCAGTATGTGGAGTTTAGTAGTACTTTATGTTAAAGACATATCAATGCTTTGGTATACAAATTTATTACATATATACTACGGTTTTGATCTGAAAACACATTTATAAATTCAATGACATTTTATATTCATCATATAGTAACACCTTGGTGCACATATTGTAAGTATTGTTTGTGCATCTTCAGAAAATTTGTGAACTTATACATTTGATAGTTAAAAAGTGTCAAAACTTGTACATTGAAAAATTTCTCTTAACCATCAGTTTGTACAAAATGGTAGATCTCTGTATTGCAATTTTTGTTTAAAGGAACGCTGTTATGGTCAGTTCGCTATCCGGTCATTTTTCCTACACGAACATGCTATATTCAACATCGTACGTGCACCAGATGAAAAAGTTAGCATTATCGAAGCAAATATTGATACTTCTACGATTCACAAAATCAACACGAAACGAAATGTTTCCCTCTCGCGATCGTTGAACCTAATCGTATAAAAACAACCCCTATTTTCCAATAAAGAATCGATTATGTCCACATCGTCGCATCGACCGGCTTCCAATCGACTCTTCCCCTAAATAGAAAAATGTCTCAATTAAATTATCCACATCGTTCGAGAATTCTTTCCAAACTTTCTAACCTAAATATAGCATCTGCATCCATTAGCTCGAACTCTCTGCTCTAAACCAAATATAGCACCCTCTAACAGAACCTTCCTTCGTTATTTTCACTGACGTTTCCGTCGTTGACTTCCGGTCCGAATCAGGTCCGACGAAAATGTCGAATGTGTGTATTTTTCTATACTTGACACTCTAGTGTGTGCGTAATTTCAGATTCAAATTTAATTTGCAAATTCGTGCATTTCTGAATTTTTGAAAGTTAGTACGTTTTCAGATTTCTTGGTGTCAGAATTTGGAATTGAAAGTGTTCAAGTTCTCAAATTATTCAGTTTGCAGATTTTTATATTTTGTAATTGTTGAAGGTTCAAATTAGTGAATTCTCAAGGTTGTAGATTTTCAAAATTTCTAAATTATCAGATCTTGAAATTCTTAAATTTCTTAATTCTTGAATTCTCGATTACGTAATTCACAAATTTCCACCTTCTCAAATCCTCAAATCCCAAAATTCCCAAGTTTCTAAATATCCAAATCGTGAAATCTCCATTTCCCAGAAACCCTCAAATCCCAATCTCCCAAACTCCTAGCTTCACAATCCCCAGTTCCCAAATTTCCACCTTCTGCCCAAATCCTCAAATCCCAAAAATTTCAAAAAAACTAAATCAAATTCCTAAAAACCCTCCAATGCTCAAATTCCCAAAGCATCGTTAAAAAGTGAGAATCTCAGGTGCCGGTCAGTAGCTGACATATCAGAATTCAATTGAACCTCGCCACACATGTGTCCATTGAGAGCAAACGAAACACGAGACGCTTTCCAGGTGACACAAGAGCAAAGGCATCTCCTTGTTCAAAGGATCGTCAATTTAACGGCATACGATGCTGTTGCTGTTCGATGATAGCGACGATATTGAATTTGAGGCCTGTGACAATCGTACCACACGAGGGGATAGCATGGCGCAAAAGGGGTTGCCGGCGATCATGGTGTAAATCAATTTGCAAGGTTCATCGAGTATGTTAGATACTGTAATACAAGGGAAGAACGATAGTTTGCCCCCTGGTGCCGCGAGCTAACGTGCCAGCCCTGCAGACACTTGGGGCGACTAATCGATAACGAGCCTTGACCTTCGTAGGGCTGCCCCGGTGCATCGCTCAAGGCACCGCGTTCTGCACAGACCTCGCGGATTAATATTCAGATTGAGGCTTTACCTAGAATCTGCATCTCAATCGTTAGATCGTTCTTTTTTATTGTTTTTGGGGGAGTGCTGATGGAAATTGGCGAATTTGGGAATTTGACGACTGGGGAGGTGAGAATTTGGAAATTGAGAGGTTGGAGCTTTAAAGATTTGGATATTTGATAATTTGGTAATTTAACGAGTTGATGACTTCAAAATTTGGGGATTTAGAAATTTGGAGATTTGAGGATTTGGAAATATGTGAATTCAGAGATTTGTGAAGGGGGAGGTGAGAATTTGGAAATTTGAGAAGTTGGGGATTTTGAGATTTAGGGACTTGATAATTTGGAAATTTAACGATTTGATCATTTGAAAATTTGGGGATTTAGAAATTTGGAGATTTGAGGATTTGGAAATATGTGAATTCAGAGATTTGTGAAGGGGGAGGTGAGAATTTGGAAATTTGAGAAGTTGGGGATTTTGAGATTTAGGGACTTGATAATTTGGAAATTTAACGATTTGATCATTTGAAAATTTGGGGATTTAGAAATTTGGAGATTTGAGGATTTGGAAATATGTGAATTCAGAGATTTGTGAAGGGGGAGGTGAGAATTTGGAAATTTGAGAAGTTGGGGATTTTGAGATTTAGGGACTTGATAATTTGGAAATTTAACGATTTGATCATTTGAAAATTTGGGGATTTAGAAATTTGGAGATTTGAGGATTTGGAAATATGTGAATTTAGAGATTTGTGAAGGGGGGAGGTGAGAATTTGGAAATTTGAGAAGTTAGGGATTTAGCGATTTTATAATTTGGAAATTTAACAGTTTCATAATTTGGGTATTTGGGAATTTGTAGACTAATGGATTTGAAGATATTGGAATTCAGAAATTTGGGAATTTGAGTATTTTTAACTTGATAAGTTGAGGATTTAGAGATTTAAGGATTTGACAATTTGGAACTTTGGAGACTTAAGAATTTGACGATAACATGAGATATTTGAAATCTGGGGATTTGACAGTTTAAAAACTTGCGAAGATAATTCATAGCTCGAGGAGTTTAACAATTTAAAAATTTAACTATTCGAAAATTTTAAAAATAAAAAATTGCGAAATTGCAAAATTTAAAAGTCGAAAATTTGCGAAAAAGTCTCTAAATCTGTGAATACAAAAATCTACAAATTCCCTAAATCCCACCATCCCCACGAAACCTAGTACACCCACACTTAATCACGTATGCAGCGCAGTTATTCCTTGCTTTCTCGCATCCATTTATTTTCCCTCTATATTCGATCGAGTTTGATATGCAAACGAATAAAAAGGTACATACCATTGTTTTTCTCATAACGTTCCATTACAATTCAACAAATCCCACGCTGAATCATATTATATTAAAAACGTTCCTCCGCTTTATTTCCTTCGTTTATCTTCCTGCACGCGTTCGAAAATTTATGATACACGTGATAAACGTGTCGCGAAACAAATACGTAAAACGATGTTAACCTTACAGTTTGCGATCAGTCAATATGTAACGCACGCATTGACGCGATTCGTGCTCGTTTCTCTTATAAATATAGCCCACGATTAATTAGTTATTTTCATCTGAGCACGGTCTGACGCGTTTAATTGAAACAGAGAGGAATATTCTCTCGACTATCGTGTTAAATTCGTTCTCTTTCCCTTCGAGCGTTTTCCGATGCAACATCTTCGATTTCTTTTTTTTTCGTCTCTTTGTTTTTTTTCTATTGTGCTAGAGGACTCTTTTTCTCGTTACCTTCGTGCTCTTTCAACGGCTCGTAATTACGGGTGTAACGCGTTCTTTCGTGAAAATTGATCTTTATGGCAGCTTTCTTTCTTTGCCTCTGTGTTTAACTTGATTCTCGCGGTGAATCGATGGAAGGAAAATTCTGCTTTGGTATTTAAACTGCTACGGTGATTTCGTCGCATTGAAAATGGGACAAATGGTTCGGGAATTTATTGTTGAGTTTTGAATATAAAATAAACTGGCACGGTAATTTTGATGTATTGAAAATGTGACATGAATGACAGAATGGCTTGGAAATTCGTTGATAAATTATAAATGTGCAGGGTAATGGTTATTTGTGATAATATTTTGATGTTAATTCATGCATGATAATGTTATATGCTGTATTTATTATTTTATTTGAATGATAGGCAGGTTTTAAATAAATAAAATTTGTAGGGAATGAGTAAATGAAATTAGTGGTTGAATTCGATGCTCTAGTTGTGGATTATTTTAAGCAGTTATTGACTGTTCATCTACTCATTATTCAATCATCTACTTATCTACTCACCATTTGGTCATCTACTCATCATTTCACCATCTACTCGTCTACTCATCATTTGAGCATCTGCTCATTTACTCACCATTTAATCATCTACTCATCATTTGTTCATTTACTCATCATTTGACCATTTACTCATCTACTCATCATTTGACCACCTACTCATCTACTCATCATTTGACTATCTATCCACCTACTCATCATTTGACCATCTATTCAGCTACCCATCATTTGATCCTCTAATCATCTACTCATCATTTGAGCATCTACTATATACTCATCATTTGATACTCTACTCATCTACTCACAATTTGTTCACCTACTCATCTACTCATCATTTGACTATCTACCCATCTACTCATCATTTGACCATCTATTCAGCTACTCATCATTTGATCCTCTACTCATCTACTCATCATTTCGCCATCTACTCATATACTCATAATTTGATCCTTTACTTATATCTACTCATCATTTGATCATCTACTCATCTACTCATCATTTCATTATCTACTCATCTACTCATCATTTCATCATCTGTTCATTTACTTATCTGTATTTTGTAATTCTAGTTATGTAATTTGTCCATAATTTGCAGTGATGTCTAAATGGAAGAATTATTTTAATTTTAAATAACTGTTTTAATAATTTATCGACATTTACTCATTTACCTATGTGGATTTTATAATTTGTCTGTAATTTATATCAATTACTAAAAAGGAAGAAATTACGGGGAACGTACAAAATAGTTTTAATGAGTTGTCTACATTTACTCGTTTATCTCCAAGAATTTTGTAATTCTACAATTTTGAAATTTATCTGTAATTTTACAATTTTAAAATATGTTTGCAATTTTGTAATTTTGTAAATTGTTTGTGATTCTACAATTTTGTAAATTGTTTGAGATTCTACAGTTTTGTAATATGTTTGCAATTTTACAATTTTGTAAATTGATTGTGAATCTACAATTTTGTAAATTGTTTGCAATTTTACAATTTTGTAAATTGTTTGTGATTCTACAATTTTGTAAATTGTTTGAGATTCTACAATTTTGTAATATGTTTGCAATTTTACAATTTTGTAAATGGTTTGTGATTCTACAATTTTGTAATATGTTTGCAATTTTACAATTTTGTAAATTGATTGTGATTCTGCAATTTTGTAATTTATTTGTGATTCTTCAATTTCGTAGCTTGTCTATAATTATTTTGTAAAAGAGAAAAGAGCTTCAAGAGTACACAAGCAGCGTCAAGAATAAAACGTGTCGATATAACAAGAGAAGCCCGTGACTTTTCGCGTATTTTTAAGATACTAAACTCCGTAGTTGATATAAAATCCTTGAAATCGGATTTTCGCGAGAAATCGCTCTACGATTATCGATTATCTGTCAGTGTTAAGTGCATTCGAGATCCTAAATCCGTCTCACGACTCCTTGTCCCCGGTATCCTGATGTCTGACACAGCTTTAACGTTCTCCTCTTTTTCTCCTCCTTCTTCTTCCACTTCTGTCGATTTTAACTTGCGATCGAACGGTTTATGAATTTTGTAACGGGAAATTATTATACAGGACAGCGTTATTTCGAGTGAACTTCGCTGGAAATTTATTTTTGCCACGATCGCTTTTAAATCAGTTTCCATCGCGTTTATTGGCCCGGTTGATTTTCTGTCATTTTCTCGCCGTTTATTTCCTCGGTTCGTTAATAAATATTGCTGGAGAAGCGTGCAAGTTTATCGACTCGATTTATTCCTTTTATCGAATCGCACCATCATTTGATTAAACGGTGTTATGAAAACGTTTATCTTCCTACGTTTTTTCCTTTTTGTCCAAGTGCGAATATGTATATTTTCCCGACGCTATTGGATTAATTGGAGCGTTTCGCTTTGAAACGTTATCTTTTTTGGTGTTCAATTTCAGAAGATATTTTTTATCGAATTGATTGCTAATTAAATTCGAGAATTTTGCGTTTTTCGATATGGAACTCTTTATTGCGATTCGAGGAATGACATTTTTTCATTGAAATAGGTAGGAATTTGGGAATCTAGGGATTTGGAAATTTAGGAATTTGGAAATCTAGGGATTTAGGAATTTAGGGAATTGGAAATTTAAAAATTTGGAAACGTAGAAATTTGCAAATTTGGTAACTTAGAAATTTTCAATTTATCTATGTAATTCTCAAACTTTAGAAATATAAATGCAAGAACATAATATTTGAAAGTAAGAATATGAGAACTTAAAAATACATAAGAATTTGCACAAATTAAAGAAAATAAAAGTGTAAGAAAATTCAGAAATTTGAAAAATGTGCCAACCTTTTCAAAAAGTCCCATATATGCATAAATAAAACAAAAAATTAGAATAAATCTTCACTCCAATATATCAAAAATGAAATTTGTTTAATTCATAAAAAGCAAGATATATTCTTAAGCTTGAATGGAATGGAAATTCCATAGAAATAATTCAGAGATGTAATTCTGGTTAGACCATGCATGAAATGACCGTTTTCCAGGATAAACTCGAGCGATCACGCGACATGTTGGCTGATTTATCGTAACCACCTTTTTAACGGAAGATAACGAAGAGCGAGTATAGTTGCAACGTTTCCGGCCACATCGTTCTTCCTTTCAGTGGACGTTGTAACGGGTCGTGTCTGACCCTTTTTGGTCCGAGAGATATATTTTTACCGTTTCAACCTTTTGGCGATTCAATTGGATAATCTGCGTCATGAATTTCATTCTTTTTAATACGCTTTTAATGTTGTGATAAAAGACATTATTTGAATAATTAATGTGAATTTCGATATTGGAACTTGTGGCCTTAAATTAATCAAATTTTTGTTGTCTAAAATTCATGAAATTTTATCGAATATAAAATAGGTGTATTTAACAATTTTATAGTAAAATACAGTTTTAAAATGCGGTGTAATAAAATAAAATTTTATAATGCCATTTGGTAGTAAAATACACTTTCACAATGCAATTTTTTAATAAAATAAAATTTTACAATGCAATTCTATAATAAATTCTATAAAATGTGACAACACAATTTCATAATAAAATAAAATTACACAATGCAATTTTATAATGAAATAAAGTTTTATAATACAATTTTATAATAAAATAAAATTTGACAATACAATTTTATAATAAAATACAATTCTACAGTACAATTTTGTAGAAAAATAGAATAAGACTGTCGTATAATAAAGTTTTTATAATATCACTAACCTCTTGCTTTACAATATCGTCTACTTATACGTGACGCACTGACGCCTCAACTGTGACAAATCTTACTAGAATTTTTAATACACTTCACTTAGAAATTTAAGTCCAACTATAATTTGCATAGTTAAAGATTGCTGAATACAAAATTGACATAAAACTTCAACTTTATTTCCCTATTTTAATATTATACCCACAACTAATTAATTTCGACTGACACACAAATAAATTATAAGTCAATTAATGTAAAGTTCTATTAATAATGTTAAGTTCTACTTGAATTATTCTATTCGCCCCATTATTACCGATATATCGAATTATCGATTGCATTTCAATGCTATCAATTACCTTATCGATAGCACTTCTATTTTATCCACGACGGAAATCGAAAAAACCGATCCACGACGATTCAAGTCAGACGTTCGCTTCCTATTCCAAAGTGTGAACTTAATTAAATCCCGATTAGCGGTTAATCGTATATCCATGCCAGTCGATCGATAGACTGCAAACTCGAGGCGTAGTATCTGCAAACCGAGTCCCATTCCAGGGCAAAGGTCAATCTCTACTGATTTGTGTTTCAACATTCACTAATAAAAATTATTAAATATATGATGATAAAATAACAGTCATCAAGTCTTTAACAATTTTGTCTATGTTCAATTATCAAGCTTTTAAAAATTTGTTCCATGAATAGTCATCAAGTTTTTAACAATTTTGTCTATGTACAGTTATCAAGTTTTTAAAAATTTGTTCCATGTATAATCATCAAGTTTTCAACAATTTTGTCCATGTACAGTTATCAAGTTTTTAAAAATTTGTTCCATGTATAGTCTTCAAGTTTTTAACAATTTTGTGTATGTGCAGTTATCGAGTTTGTAAAAATTTGTTCCATGTATAGTCATCAAGTTTTTAACAATTTTGTCCATGTACAGTTATCAAGCTTTTAAAAATTTGTTCCATGTATAGTCATCAAGTTTTTAACAATTTTGTACATGTACAGTTACAAATTTTCCAAAATTTATTTAAGTAAAGTTACAAAGTCTTAAAAATTCAAGTAGATACATAACGTTACAATGTTTTTAAAAATTCCTTTAATTAAAATGAATAACAAGTGTTTAAGAATGACAAGATTTAACAAAAGTGTCCAATCTAAAAATCTGTGTTCGAAGAACCATGAAAGTCCCAGCAGAAATTCGTGCTTAATCATTCGTTAGATAGAAGTCGTCATTGAATCCGTTTCTGTAAAGCAGTTAAATAGGAACGAAACAAAGAGGAAGAAGCGATAACAGCGTCTTTGAGCAGAATGAAGCGAGCAGAGGCAAAAAGAGTTCGGTGAAGTATAGAAGGGAAAAGATCAGGCTGGAAACCTTTGAACGACTTTCAGATTGTCTCCAAGGTAACGAGAAAACTTTCAATCTCGATTAACGGTCGGATAGGCGAGAAACGAAGCTACCGTTGCTTCGGGATGCATAATTGAAGTTACGCTAATCCTTGAAGTGTTCGTTTCCCTCTCGTTCGAGGAATATATCTACGCGCTTGCAGGTACTGCGACCTTGAAGCTTTCAAAGACCATGTTTCTTCATTAACGAGGAAACTTAGACGTGGACAACGTGAAATGCCATGCGCGATACTAATTATGAGCTTAATTAACGCGTGCCCGCGGAAGCGCGGATTTCTTAGCGCGAACTGTAGCTTTGAATTAGGAGCCTCCCTTTAATGGCGGTTTCTGTACACTTGGGTGCTATTTAAGACGTTGGAGAATGTAGATCTAGTGAAATTTTATGTTGGTAATTTTTTATTTTTAAGATTTTTTTGGATCCACAAGTTCTGACTTCTCTGATTCTAGTTTTGAATTTGTCAATTTTTATAGTTTTTTTTGCAAGTTTCTATATATTCAAAGTTCTAAATGGGGAATTTTCAAATTTTCAAATTTGTTGGTTACTAAATTTCTATATTGTCGAGATTCCTAGTTTAAAATGTTTGTCTTCACATTTCCTAGTTTCCAAATTTATACCTTCCCAAGTTTTCTAGCTTTCAAATTTCCAAGTAATGAAATCTCCAAACCTGTAAATCCCCAAAATTCTAGGTCCCCCAATTTATAGACCTCCCCATCCCTAGCTTGCAATATCTCAAGATCGCCCAATTTCTAGACTTCCAAATTCCTAGCTTGCAATACCTCTAGATCCCCAAATCGTTAAGTACAAGAATTCTAAACTTCCCCAAATCTCAAAGTCCCTAGATATCTATATTGCCAAATTCCAACACCCCAGATCCCTAAGTTTTCAAATTCCCAGGATTTTAATTTTCTACTCTGCCAAGTCACCAGTTTTCAACGACCCTAAATCCCCAAATCTCGAAGTCCAAAAGTCCTAAAGTCCCCAAATGCCAAAGTACTAAAATCTTAAAATTTCCAAATCTCGAAATCCCTAAATACCTAAATTCCCAAATTCCCACGCTCCAAATCCCTTAAATCCCCAAATTCCTAGGTTCTGAATTTTCTACACCCCCAAATCTCTAGTGTTCAATATCCCTAGATCCCCAAATCTCAACGTCTGAATATCCTAAAGTCCCCAAATCCCAGAGTATTAAAATCTTAAAATTTCCAAATCTCAAAATCCCTAAATACCTAAATTCCCACGCTCCAAATCCCTAAATCCCCAAATTCCTAAGTTAACAATATTCTACGCCCCCAAATCTCTAGTGTTCAATATCCCTAGATCCCCAAATCTCAACTTCTGAAAATCCTAAAGTCTCCAAATCCCAAAGTACTAAAATCTTAAAATTTCCAAATCTCAAAGTCCCTAAATTCCCAAATTCCTAGGTTCTGAATTTTCTACACCCCCAAATCTCTAGTTTGCAATATCCCTAGATGCCCAACTCGCAACGTCTGAAAAATCTAAAGTCCCCAAATTCTAAAGTCCAAAAATCCAAAGTTACCAGATCTCATTTGACCAAAAATCCTAAAAAATCGCCGAATCCCATGATTTGTCCTCGACTGTACAAAGTGAAGACATATCGTTATGGGTCTAGATTTGCAGCACGAGCAACAGTTTAGTCGCTTTTCATCGTACGATCGCGATAACGCGTCGTCTGGTCTGATTTTGTATTCAACGAGTACACCGTGGCCCCGAGCACGTGACTTTCATTCATTATAACGACACAACGTTTAATTAAGGCCGGACGAACGACGTTCTAACAATCGTTTTGAATAAAGATCGTTTATAGATAAATGGACAGTGATGGTCATTAGGAATTCGATTTGGTGGGTTATTGGATTAATGTCTATGAAATTATTGGAGAAGATTGAGATGTCTAGTGATTTCCTTTTGAGTTGGTATTGAATTTGAGACATCTAGTGAATTGTTAGTTACAGTATCTTGAAATATGAGTTGGAGCTAAGTGAACTGACTGGGTCTACAAAGGTCTCCTACAAGATTTCCCTAGAAATTACTAAGTAGGTCTTAACTAGTATGTCACCCTAGGATCCAAGTTGGATTTCTCCAAAATCGTCTTAGAATCTACGGATACAATCTTTTTAGAATCTGCATAGATCCTTCTTAAATTTTCCCTAGGATAACCTTTCGTAGATTAAGTGATGGCTGCACCATTTTCAAATTCTTAAATTTCCAATTACTATCCTAATAATTACTAAATACTCTAATTCCAAAACCACAAAATTCTCAAATACCCATATTTTCAAATCCCTACATGCACAAATTTGTGAATTCCTCAACTTGTAATTTCCAAAATTATAATTATATAATTTCCGAAACCCCTCAACTTCCAAGATCCCAGAAATATTCCCAAAAGTTGCAACTCACCAAATCCCCAAATTCCTAAAATCCCTTACCTAAAATAACTTCCCAAATCGCGAAAGATCGCCGGAATAAATGTATCGTATAAAGAACCCCTCAAAACTGCTTGATCCATTTCCCTCGTGACGAAGAAATCTTTTTTCCACGATTGTATTTATGAGTTGCACCCTGCTATTTCGCGCCCCTACATTGTTGTTCCAGTTGAATTCATAGTACATCATGTTTAATTCACTCGATGTCCGTTCCTCGACTTCCAGCGAGGAAAAACTAAGAGGGTATAAAAAATAGTGACAGAAGTGTGCCACAAGGTCTTCTCTACCTCCCTTCTTTCTCACCCCTAGTTGCCACTCGCGTCGATGTTGAAAGCAAATACAAGCATGTCCCAGTTTCCGTGACCGCTATAACACGAATTTACGACTGGACTTTTTCACGACCATCGACACCCTTCGTGTCCATCGTTTCCGGTTGCGGTGATCGCGGTTCTGGTTCCTGACAGGTGTCCAGACGGTGCTACGTTCAGGGTTACACTTCGAAACTGTTTGTCCTGGGAATTGCTCACTTTTCCTCGAACTTAAATTGTATTTGGCGTAGCAGGTTTGGAAATTTAGGAATTTATTAAACTTTGCGGTTTGGTATTTTTGAAATTTTAGGTATTTTAGGAAGGTTAGGGATTTTAGGGATATCGAATTTTTGTGGGCAGTTGGAAATTTTGGATTTTGGAGTTTGAGGATTTGAGAATGTAGGATTTTAGGAATTTGGGGATCTGGGGAAATTTGGGATTTTGGGAATTTGAGGATCTGGAAATTTAGGATTTTAGGAATTTGGGGATTTGGGGACTTGGAAATTTAGGATTTGAGGACTTGGAAATTTAGTACCTTTCAAATTCGGGGATTTGAGGATTTAGAGACTTTGGAATTTAGGGATTTAAGGATTTGGGAATGTAGGATTTTAGGAATTTGTGGATCTGGGGAAATTTGGGATTTTGGGAATTTGAGGATCTGGAAATTTAAGATTTTAGGGATTTGGGATTTGAGTACTTGGAAATGTAGTACCTTACAAATTTGGGGATTTGGAGATTTGGAGAGTTCGGAATTTAGGAATCTAGGGATTTGAGGATTTGGGAATTTAGGAACTTGGGAATTTGGGGACTTCGGAATTAAGGAATTGGGGGATTTGAGGACTTGGAAATTTAAGAATTTGGGGATTTGAGAACTTCGAAACTTAGAAATTTGGGGATTTGAGGATTTAGGAATTTAGAAATTTGGGGATTTGAGGATTTGGAAACTTAGGAATTTGAGGATTTGAGGAACTTAGAGATCTAGAGGATTTATGGACTTGGGGAACTTAGGGATCTGGTGGATGTATGGGTTTGGGGAATTTGGGGATTTGGAAGCTTGGAAATTTAGAATTCTGAGGACTTAAAAATTTAGAAGCTTAAAAATTTGGGATTCTGAGAATTTGGAGACTTGGAGACTTAGAAATTAAGGATTTTGTGCATTTTAAAATTTATTGAATTCAGTATTCAAGTATTAAGTTACTATAAAGTATTAAGTTATTAAATTGTTTGGTATAATTAAATATTAGTATTATACTATAATATTAAACATCAAGAATCTGAATTTATAAAGTTCAACCAAAAATTATAAAGATTTAGAAATACAGTAAATTGAGTCCATAGAAATATAATTTTTCCCTGAGAATAAAAATAAGAAAAAATTTTCCCATTTTGAAAATAATATCCAACTTTACAAATTTGTAACACAAACTTGCAAATTTACAAATATAAGAATTCAGTGATTTGAAGATTTGCAAATTGTAGAACTAGAAATAGGATTTAAAAATTGGAAAATTTGAATTAGAAATTTGCACGAACACCCTGACCTGATCCAGCGTCCCGACAGGTGTCCCACCGTTATGTCCAGAGTTATCGAATGGTCCGTATGTCGGCTGCGTTCGCCTTGAACTTGAAACCCGTTGGACCGAGTTCTCTCCACGTCCCGTTTAGTCTAGTTATTGTGCACCGCGATGCTCGTTATCGCAGTTCGTTTGGCGTTAATTAAATCTCTCGAAACGACGACGGCTGAGCGAGCTTGTGACGCAGGTCGGATTCGAATTCGAACACGGCGAACGAAAGCACAATTTTGCTCGGTAGACCAAGCTTCGCTAAACTTTCTCCCGAGGTCGTCTCGCGACGCAAAGTATAGAGAAGCTTCGGTTTCACCTTGAAACGCGCTAACAGGATTTCGATGGAACGTTTCCGTCCGGGGCTCTGTGGGGGATGAACGCACGCGGAAGCAGTCCGGCCTCGATACGGGGGTGAGAGCGAGACAGACTCGAAACAGGCACAAGGACATCTCTTTTTCGATGCCTTCTACTAGATACGATTAGTCGGAATAAAATTTACTAGCTAATCGGATAGCTTAATTGATTCAAGCTGTGTTGCACTTTGCTGAAATTACGTTATGTTCTGACTGTGCTGCTTTGTGCAGCGAAATGTTTTCTCTCTTTTATAACAGAGATCATAAACAGAGTTATGCAATTTATCATAACGAACTTTTTATGAAGAAAAGTGGGAATGGATATGGAAATCGTTTTTGAAGTGATACAATTTTTAAATTGTTATATTTATGTTTTATTATGGAACTATCGTGAGTTTGTTTCGGAATGAGACTTGTTTTTTGAGATATTTCAATATGAAGCTTTGTAGGGACTTAGTCATACAGTCACATAATTTTTGTTCTGATGAAAGTGTGATGGTTATGGTGGTAGAGTACCTGCCTGTAAATCTGATGTTCGCAGGTTCGAGTCCAATGAAGTAACAATTATTTTTTAATAACATTTTATTTTCTTCCATCAATTTTTATCAATGTTTAGTGGGAATATATTTGTTATATATTCATGTTTATTGTATATATTTTAATTTCATAATTGAGTATGCATTTACGACGTATGACATAAGATAAACAAAATGAATAAAGTCAATATTATGCACATACATATAACAATAAATTTATTAACTAACTATATGATAATATTAATTGACAAACTTTAAGGGGTGATACGTCTGAATATCTATAAACAAAATCTTATTTGAACAATTACTTCAAGAGTAACATGACATCAGGTTATAAATAATCTTTTTTTTTCAAATACAGTGTCTGTTTTTTAATAAAATCAGATATCCTGTCCAAAATATAATTATTCATTCTAGAACACCTAAAGCTATTTTTTTTTTAATTAAAGAAGGTGGATGGTAGATTTTGAGTTTGAACTACATATGTGACTTATTAAAAACAAGTAGTTTACGTATGCAGTCAATATGTAAATCGAGAAGAATCGACAATTCCTCTACCTATATCGCCATTCCGTTTATTCTCTCTATTATGGCAATCTGAACGAGCCATAGAACGTACTTAGCATACCAGTACCGATCGTGATCGGAATATCTCGACTAACGTTTCCATTTCTTGAGAAATGGAATCGAACAGTACGAAACGTGCACCATCCACCCTTCCCAATCTCGATATAGGCGAACATAGTCGGCTAATAAAATTGCGCCGGAAATTCGGGAAAAAGGAAGGAGATGGAAACGGGAACGAACAAACATGGCTATCGAGTAACCCACGGTTGAGTTATCCGATTCGATCTCTCGAGATTTCAGAGAGCGGACGAAATAACGGCGAGGGAGAGCGGTGAGTAATAGAGTTGGTACAAATACTTGAACATCAGGTAACTTCTGCAAACAGTCAGATAGATCTTTGGGACACTTTAAGCGATGTCACTAGTTACGACTGTGGAAATTGTGGAGAATTCTTGTGGGATTATTTAATACCCGACATTTTTCTTTTTTTGTTGTGTATACTGTTATGTGTACGTGTACGTGGGTGCAAATTTGTAAATTTATACATTTTTATATTGTTATAATTTTCAATTCTGGTGCATTTTTGAGTACTTAGGTTTTTACATTTTTATATTTCGAAACTCATGAATAATCGAATATTAAAATTTCTCAAATTTGAAATCTGTAAATTCTGAAATATTCAAATTCTGGTATTTGCAAATTTTATACTTTCCAATTTCAAGCTTGCTAAATTCTAAAATTTCTCAATTTCGAGCACCCTAAATTGTGAAATCCAGAATTCAAAAATTTCTAAATTCCAAGAATTTCTGTATTGAAAATTTAATAAAACTAAATCCCCCAAATTCCAAAATATTTCAAATTCCCCAAATACTAAAATTTTCTAATTGCAAAATAGCCCAATTCTAAATGCCCCAAATTCCAAAATTTCCCAATTCCACATTCCCCAAATTCCAAAATTTCCCAATTTCAAAATTCACCAAATTTCAAGATTTCCCAATTTCATATTCTCTAAATTCCAAAATTTCCCAATTCCAAGCTCCCCAAATTGCAAAATCTCGAATTCCAAAATTTCTCAATTCTGGACTCCCCAAATTCCAAAATTTTCCAATTCCAAATTTCCCAAATTCTAAAATTTTCTAATTCCAAATTCCCCAAATTCCAAATTCCCCAAATTCCAAAATTCCCCAATTCCAAATTCCCCATATTCCAAGATTTCCCAATTTCAAATTCCCCAAATTCCAAGATTTCCCAATCTCAAATTCCCCAAATTCCAAAATTTTCCAATTCCAAATCCCCCAAATTCCAAAATTTCCCAAATCCACATGTCCCAAATTTCAAGATTGCCCAATTCCAAATTCCCCAGATTCCAAGATTCCCTAACATAAATTCCCCAAATTCCAAAATTGTCTAATTTTAAATTCCCCAAATTTCAAGATTCCCTACTTCCAAAATTCCCCAAATTCAAAATCCTAAAATTCCATAATACTAAATTAAAAAATTGCCGAATTCCAAATTTCAAAATCCTCCAAATTACAATATTCTCCAAGTTCCAATTTTCAAAATCCCCTAAATTTCAGTATTCTCCAAGTTCCAAATTTCAAAATACCCCAAATTACAATATTCTCCAAGTTCCAAATTTAAAAATCCCCAAAATCCACCATTCTCCAAATCCCATCTCTCAAATCTTACAAATAGAAAGACATAAACACCAACTCGCCACGCTTAATTGCTCTCCTTTAATAACACCCACCCCTAGATTCGAATTTCCCGTAATTTACATACATCTGCATGAAACAACTGTCTCTGTAATTTATTATCGTTCAGCGTTACAATTAATCCACGAAGCTTAAGATTGGTTCGTTATCGCTATTCGACCACCCGTTTCAGAGGTACAGGAAGAAGATATCAGAGATTGAATATTCCAATCAGAGATTGTCTTCCAATCGAATTTACTAAGAACTAGTAAATGTAGTTGAAACTCAACACGATGATCAGTTCGTTTCAAGTGCTTATCTAGTTCTGTATGTACAAGTTATGGTTTGACTTCGACAGATCGATATTAGGATTGTTAATATAGATTATATCAATTGTACAAGGACAACTGTCCATAAATCCTGCGACATAATGTCGTTTGCACGTGGACGCGTTTAAATTCAGAACAGTTGGAGGATACATGCAGATGTTACATCGGTTGTATCCGCTGTGTACGGACTTCCTTGTATTCGCTGTTCAGATTGTTCACAATTACGAGTGTGGGATAATTGAGTGAAGCATTTCATAGTTTGAATGCTGGGAATACTATATGTGGGTCATATGCGGGCTTGCATACGAATTCGTTAATTATAATATGAGAAACTTCTGTGATTAATCAGTTGTTAATTATTCTAGAGGGTCAGCACATTACATTTGAAGGTATTGTATTTCCAACATTTTCGAATTGTTTGGATTCTTAATTTATTTAAGAATTATCACAATTTATTAGTTCTTAAATTTTCATATTTTTTATCAGTTTTCAAATTTTTCAAACTCCTACTTTATTCATTCTCAAATTTTCCAAATGACTGAAGGGTTCTTAAATTTTCTAAATTATTAATTTATTATTTAGTGAATTTTCTAAATGTTTGTTTCTGAATTAGTGAACTTACCAGGTCCTAGAATTTCTGTATTTCTGAATCCCTAAATTTTCAAATTCCGAAATTGTCAATTCCCCAAATAAGTGGCCAATTTCCCAAATTTCTAAATTTTCAATTCCCTAAATTTCCAAATACCTAATTGTCAATTTCTCAATTTTTCAAATTTCTAAATTGCCAATTCCCTAGATTTCCGAATTTCTAAAGTGCTAATTCCCTAGATTTTCAAATTTCTGAATTACCAATTCCCTAGATTTACAAATTTCGAAATTGCCAATTCCCTAGATTTTCGAATTTCTAAAGTGTCAATTCCTTAAATTTCTAAATATCTAAATTTCCAAATTTCTAAAGTACCAATTCCCTAAATTTTAATATTTCTAACTTGCCAATTCCCTAGATTTTCAAATTTCTAAAGTGCCAATTCCCTAAATTTCCGAATACCTAAATTGCCACTTTCTCAAATTTCTAAATTGCCAACTCTCCAAACTTCTAAGTTACTAAATTTTCAAATTCCCAAAATTTCCACTTTCCCAATTCCCCAAAATTTCATTCTCCCAACCTCCTAAGATTTCTCTTTAAAACTCTTGCAATTCCCAATTTTCCAAATTACCCCTTCCCCAAATTATAAAATTGACTACCCAAAAACCAACAAACTACCCCTCTCCCTATATCGCCATTTTCCCAACACAAGCCTCCTATTCCCACTACCCCAGAAAGGTACATATTGACCCAATCGACCCTCGAAAAACGGCGCACCCTCGTCCCCAAAGATAACCTCCCATCAAACACTAAAAAGTATCAAAAAACAGCCACGAAAAGCTACTTCCATCTCGACGTCCATAAAATTTAAATAACACGAAATGAACTCCGCCTAGCCTCCAAGCATTCAATCTACAAAAGTGAAACAAAAGTAAACGAATTTTCAAATCCCATCGTCGAATTGAAATCGAAATATCTTCGTCAAGAGAAGTCAGCAAATTTCGCTGCCAATATTTCTCGAGGGGCACAAATATTTGCCATCGCTTTTCGCTTCACAATAACCTCTCGCCGTAAAAATGGCTGGGTGGCGGTCCCGCGAAAAAGGCTGACAAACAAAACGAACAAAGAAACACGAACGCTACATTTTAAACACGGTACGTTTTCTGCTCCCTCTTCTCGCCAGGGGCGAAACGTTGTTTTCGACTCTGTCATCGAATCCACACACAGCTCGCGTGTTTGCCACACGAACCGCATCGTGTAATTCGGTTGCGATCACAAGCTGTTTCCGGTCGAGTGTCGATGATTGATCGAAACGTTTCTCGAAAAGAGGACGAGATACTCTTCGTCTGCGTCTTCAAAACCGTCGAGAAGAGAAGATCAAGGGGGTTGCGTGACGTCACTCAACATTCATCTGGGTCAGGACAGGCTGCGACCCAGTTGCGGGCCAAACCCGGACCACCCTTACACACGTACGCAACTTTTGCATGCCATCCTCGCTGCCTTTCGATGTTAACAGTTCCCTCTGGAGGAAACGGAAATTTCGTTGTTCACAGGGGAACTGGAATTCGCGGAATTTCTATGAGAGCTCTCTTTGCGATGAGATGCGTTTGGAGTTGGAACGTGTCTTGCGGGCGATTGTGGGCATTGATAGGTATTTTGCTGTTTGAGAATTTGATAAAATACTGACAATGAGTAAAATATTAGGGGCACTTTTATTGGGAGACTTTGATGAAGTCCATTTTTTTACTTGAAAATTAGAAATCTTATATCTATTTCTAAATTCCTGTCTTTCTGAAGCCACAAACTTCTGAACTTTCAAATTCTGTAACCAAATTAGAATTTTTCAAAATGTCTAAATTCCCAACTTCCAACTCTCTAAATCCCTAAATTTTCATTTTCTTATGTTCCCAAATTTCTACATTTTCAAATTTTGCTGCTCCCAAGGTACTATATCCCCAAATTCCCAAATTTCCAACCCCCTAAATCCCCAAATCTCTAACTTTTCAATTTCTATAAATCCCCAAACTTCTATATTTTCAACTTCTCCTGTTCTCAAAGTACTATATCCCCAAATTCCAAAATTTCCATCCCCCTACATCCCTAAATCTCTAATTTGTCAGTCTCCCTAAATCCCCAAACTCCTAAATTTCCAAATTGTCAAGTCCCCAGATCTCTAATTTTCCAGTCTCCTTAAATGCCCAAATTCCTAAATTTCCAACTCGTTAAGTCCCCAGATCTCTAATTCTCCAGTCACCCTAAATCCCCAAATTCCTAAATTACCAACTCGCTAAATCCCTAAATTTCTAAATTACCAACTCGATAAATCCCCAAATTCCTAAATTACCAACTCGCTAAATCCCCAAATTTCTAAATTACCAACTCGATAAATCCCCAAATTCTTAAATTACCAACTCGCTAAATCCCCAAATTTCCATTTTTACAATCTCCCTAAATCCCCAAATTCTCAAGCTTCAGAACAATCCTAATCATCCTCAATCCTCAAAAAATAATATATATTCAAAATAACAAAAAATATATCCATACACCCTAAGTCCCCAACCCTCTAGAGCAATTGCAACCCACCTAGTTATCCTACCACCTACCATCAATTAAAAACAATAAACTTTGAAAATACTTCAACTAAAATTCAACTACCCGTTCGCGTGCATCTAATTGCAGCTCTTCAAGTAGCCCTTCGTGATGCCAACGATAAATAAATGTCTTCATCAGAAGTTTAGCCCGTATGAAAAGCTCAGTTTTCTCTTTCGAGCTTTTACGTACCTCGCAGCTTTTTTTCTTTCCCCGGCGACGAGTTCTCGTTAAAGGGACAATCGTTACACCGTAACAGAATCATCTGGTCGTTCCGAAACAGGAGCAAGGGTTAGCCTCGTTTAAACGAATTCAGAAGTTTCGAAAAGTTCCACGCTGTTACGTTTTCTTGTTGGCTCGCTTTTAATGCAGCACGCGGGCCTTCGAGTTCGACGGTTTCTCGCCGAGTTCGAGTACAACGGATATTCGAAGTTGAGCTCGTTCGAAACTAAGCTATCGAGCCGCGGAAGTTCGGCTTCTTCTGGGCTGTGTGTTCATTAAAATGGAGCCCGCGTCGCCAATTAGCCCCCAGGCTAGAATTCTGTTAATTATGACGTTGCTTTTCCAGCGTTCTTTACAGCCGCTCATTAAACGTTCCAATTAGAGGGGAAACGTGTCACCCTTGTCCGGCATACGGTCTTCAGGGACCGCTGGAATTCTTCGTGATACGTGATCGACTTGAGAATCGTTCGGTCAGTTGAACATTTTTGGAAAATTTGGAAAATGTTTTAAACAAATTTTGGATATTTTTTGTTGAAATAATACTGGGAATTGGGGAATTCTGAATTTGGGGTGTGGGAATTAGGGAATTTGGAATTTTGAGATGTGGGAATTGGGGAATTTGAAATTTGGGGGTGTGGGAATCGGGGAATTTCAAATTGGGGGATGTGAGAATTGGGGAATTTGGGAATTTGAGACGTGGGAATTGGGAAATTTGGAATTGGGGGGGTGTGGGAATTGGGGAATTTGGAATTTGGGGATGTGAGAATTGGGGAATTTGAGAATTTGGAATTTTGAGATGTGGGAATTGGGGAATTAGGGAATATCGAATTGGGGGAAGAGGGAATTGGGGAATTTGGAATTTGGGGATGTGGGAGTTGGGGAATTTGGAATTTGAAGATGTGGGAATTGGGGAATTTGGAATTGGGGGATGTAGGAATTGGGGAATTTGGGAATTTAAAAATTTGGAATTTGGGAATGTGGGAATTGGGGAATTTGGAATTTGGGGATGTGGGGGTTGGGGAATTTGGAATTTGAAGATGTGGGAATTGGGGAATTTGGAATTTGAGGATGTGAGAATTGGGGAATTTGGGAATTTCAGAATTTGGAATTTTGAGATGTGGGAATTGGGGAATTTGGGAATGTGGGAATTGGTGAATTTGGAATTTGGGGATGTAAGAATTGGGGAATTTGGAAATTGGAAAATTTGGGAATTGGGGCCCATGGAAATTGAGGAATTGGGGAATTAGGAAATTGAGGAATTGGGGATTTTGATATTTGGGAGTTTGAGAATTTGAGATTTTGCGAATTTTCATTTTTATTTGAAATATCTTACATTGCTGATCTTTACATCGTCTACCGTTGCCAACCCATGAGTTAGCGTGTTGACCCAGCTGTTTGGAAGAGCTACAGTTCCAATGTAATTAGAGTATGCTTACTATGTAAGCACTACCAGATTATAATAATAGAATTAATATGTAATTACTAAACGATGCAAGTGAAGTGCAGTGTATTTAAGTTAAAGGGTAATGCAAGTAACAACTCTGATAGTGAACATAAACTTATGACTTTTAACAGAAATGTTCAAAATGGCTTCCTACGAAGTAAAAATTATGAAGCTCATACGAAATCACTCTATACAATTTTTATACGATGATATTTCTTTTTTTACTTCCGTAGTTTGGCAGATATTCAAGGTGGTAATTTTACTACCCTGCGTCGTAGCACACGAACACCGTAAAAACCTTTCATTTCTATAAAAAAAAAAAATGTATATAAACGCGACGAACTTATATTACAACCCAATAAAGATCCCTGTATTGAAGTCACGAATATGCGACACTGGGTCGCAGTTTTAAATTAAAATGCACGTTCACATCGAAATTGCAATCTCCTGTTCTTCACTCGATGTGATTTTAAATTGCCTGATATGATTTTAAATTGCTCGTTGTAGCCACTTCGATTTGAAAAATGTGTGCGCAGTAAACGAATGAAACATATTCCAAAAATAGCAAAAATAATGTGCGTTCGATAAAATTTTATTATTTCAAAAAATTGACTATACACGAATTTTCAGGACAGTTATAGAATTCTGTAATCGAAATAATTTTTCTTTGATAATAAAAATAATTCATCAACTTTAATAGATTTTAATGTTCATTAAACTTAACGTATTTTATTGCTGGTATTCTAATATCGATGTGTTATATCGATATTTTAATATCAATGTGTTTCTAGAATTTTTAATTTTTTTTATATATGATATATGATGTTATTTTAATATCATTGTGTTTTTAAAATTATAAATTATATATTAATAATGATATTTGTAAAATTATACAGCATATAATTTATTATTTTTATATTGTACATTGCATACATTGCTTCCATGCAATATTATTTACTAAAACATTTGGCTGCTCCCTACTTGTAGCAAACAGTGAATTTCAAAATCTTTCAGAACCTCTGACACAGTTTCACCTCATAAAACTATCGTAAAGTAGCATTTATATTACAGGAACTTAATGACATGAAACTATCACTAAGTACCACTTTCGTTCCATCAATTTGAAGCTTAATGTTTGTTTCAAACGACCGTGTAAACCTTCCGTTAATGTTCTTATTGATCGAATAAAATTGATTGTCAGATAACATTTCACTTTGCATTTACTGAATAATCTTCTTATCGATTCTCTGACACTCAGCTAGCTCGTATTAAAAATTTATGGGAAGTTTATCCAGGTTTATCAACAAACGTATGTAATTGATGTAATGTACGTTCTGTTCAATTTCGAATTGATGTATTTTAAGTATTATTAAATTTTACGTTATATTTTAGGTATTATTGAATTTCAAATTTATTCTGTTTTAAGTATTATTGAATTTCGAATTGATGTATTTTAAGTACTATCAAATTTCACATTGATGTATTTTAAGTAGTATCAAGTTTCACATTGCTGTATCATAAGTACTATCAAATTTCACATTGATTTATCATAAGTACTATCAAATTTCACATTGATGTATTTTATGTACTATCAAATTTCACATTGATTTATCATAAGTACTATCAAATTTCAAATTGATGTATTTTATGTACTATCAAATTTCACATTGATTTATCATAAGTACTATCAAATTTCAAATTGATGTATTGTAAGGACTATCAAATTTCACATTGATTTATCATAAGTACTATCAAATTTCAAATTGATGTATTGTAAGGACTATCAAATTTCACATTGATGTATCATAAGTACTATCAAATTTCACATTGATTTATCATAAGTACTATCAAATTTCACATTGATGTATTTTAAGTAGTATCAAGTTTCACATTGATGTATTTTATGTACTATCAAATTTCACATTGATTTATCATAAGTACTATCAAATTTCAAATTGATGTATTATAAGGACTATCAAATTTCACATTGATTTATCATAAGTACTATCAAATTTCAAATTGATGTATTGTAAGGACTATCAAATTTCACATTGATGTATTTTATGTACTATCAAATTTCACATTGATTTATCATAAGTACTATCAAATTTCACATTGATGTATCATAAGTACCATCAAATTTCAAATCAGTATATCATGAGTATTATTAAATTTCATACTGATATAAGAACCACTATATTTCAAACAGATACACCATAAACAGCATAAAATTTCAAAGTGATGCACCAACAGCATAAGGTTTCAGATCGATGCATCATAAACAGCATCAAATTTCAAGTCAATATATAATGAGTATTATTAAATTTCAAACTGATATAAGAACCACTATATTTCAACCAGATACACCATAAACAGCATAAAATTTCAAAGTGATGCACCAACAGCATAAGGTTTCAGATCGATGCATCATAAATAGCATAAGGTTTCAAATCGATGCATAAATAGCAGTTCCAAATCGATACATCATAAATATCATGAACCTATCACATTACTACATTTCAATCCTTCATGTCATCAAATATCTGTGTCCCCAAACATTCATTATTACACAAAGCACATAGAAGTTTCGTACAGAGCTAATATTTTCCATGACGATAAAATTAGAGTCGTGTAACAGCTATAATGATCGAGAGCCACAAACGCGGAGTTGTTGGACGGTTTTGAACGTCGAATTAATTCCGTCCAACGGCGTAGAACGCGTCAGAGAAATTGCATTGGTCGCCATCGTTAGCGGTATGGACGAGCCATTATCCAAGCACGGAAACTCGATTACTCTTCCAATTCGAGGGAACTTTCGTCGGTGTATCGCGTCCATGTGACAACTTTCCCGGCGAGAACCACGCGTTCGATACACCGGAAACTCGGCCCGTGTCCATCACCCTTTCCGGCGTCAACGATCTCCAACTTCTTCTATTCTACTCTGATTCGTTCAAAGGAAAAACTGTTATACTCGTTAAACATCGATGCAAAAAATCGTCGTCATATGCAAGAAGTTTCTTAGTAACACACGTCGTCACACGTGACTTTTAACTTTTCTTATTGTTAACGAGGACAAAAATGGTACTCAGAGAGTATCATTGATAATAAACTCAGAGAATAATAGGGATGACTGGTTGAATTATATCTGGGGAGAAGTACTGATCTAATTAGGTATAATAGGGTACATCCAGGTGAGATTAGAGTGATAATTTACAAAAATTGTATTGTTCGTAATTGAAAATTTGATATGACGATGAACGACTTAGGTACACAGGCAGAGCTACATGTATTTGATCTGTAAGTGCTATAAAAATGAAACATATGTTCTAACATATGGACGTCTATACACCTAGAACTCTAGAAATCTGTCTATTCCCAGTCAATTATTGGATGACCATAATTGAATCATTCATTGTATCTAAAAGATTTTCACTACTGCAACTTATTGATATTATACCTGAAAAAATTCCAGTAAAAAAATTTTAATAAATTTTAGTAAAATTTTTAGGAAATTCCCTACATTTCCACTTTCCCTATTCCTCAAATTTCGATTCTCCCAATTCCCAATATTTCCACTCTCCTAATTCCGCAAATTTCCACTCTCCCAATTCCCCAAATTTCCACTCTCCCAATTCCCTAAATTTCCACTCCCCCAATTCCCCAAATTTCCATTCTTCCGACCCCCTAAATTTCCACTCTCCCAATTCCCCAAATTTTCATTCTTCCAACGCCCTAAATTTCCACTCCCCCAATTCCCCAAATTTTCATTCTTTCAACCCCCTAAATTTCCACTCCCCCAATTCCCCAAATTTCCATCCTCGCACCCCCCTAAATTTCCACTCCCCCAATTTCCCAAATTTCCATCCTCGCACCCCCCTAAATTTCCACTCCCCCAATTCCTCAAATTTCCATTCACGCAACCCCCTAAATTTCCACTCCCCCAATTCCCCAAATTTCCATTCTTCCAACCCCCTAAATTTCCACTGCCCCAATTCCCCAAATTTTCATTCTTCCAACCCCCTAAATTTCCACTCCCCCAATTTCCCAAATTTCCATCCTCGCAACCCCCTAAATTTCCACTCCCCCAATTTCACAAATTTCCATCCTCGCAACCCCCTAAATTTCCACTGCCCCAATTCCCCAAATTTCCATTCTCCCAACCCCCTAAATTTCAGTAAAATTTTAATGGAATGTACAGTAAAAAAGATCAGTACGAATGTTCCAGATTTGTATCTAACCCAAATAATAATAAAATTGGCAAGGGCATGTATAATTGCCCCCAATAAACGCTCGATACTCGAAAGCCAAGGTCCGCGTTTAAAATTGAAAGAACTTTATTTGCGAACGTTTCAGAGAGGTTAATATAGAAGCATTTAGAACTCTCAAGCTATAAAACTTCATCTCCGAGGTTTATATTAAAGCTCGGATAGTCTAAAGTATTTATCCTTGACAGATGAAACGTAAAAGGAAATGCAAATTTCTTTACTTTGTTTAACATTCTGTTCCCCGGACGTATTTCCGTGGTCGTTCAAGACAAAAATCCTTGTACCTTACGAAAACTTGATGGCTGTGGTTATAAATGACCTACTTCCATGGCACACCTCACGCAAGTATACGAACACGTAGGAAGGATGTTCATTTTAGTGTCTGTAAAAGGGCGCACAATATCGTTCGTTTGCCGAGCTTGGCCGCATATAAATGGACGAACCAATCGAACGTGTTTATTTGCAAGTCCATGAGCGTCTATTCAGAATTTCTAAGTGAATCTTCCTTTCGATTCGTTGCCTGTGCTGCTAGGTTCGTGTCAAGGCCGAAGAGCGACCTGCCAACTTCCGTTTTAATGCGAGTATAGAGCATACGGTTTAGAGTATACACTTTGTGCTACAAGAGGGTAGTTTAGAGTTGGGAGGAGTTGGGGTGGAGCGAGTCTTTTTGAGCTGTGGTTTGGTAATTTGGGGTTTAGGAATTTGAGAGCTTTGAGTGGTTTAGGATTTCACTGTTTCGGGGATTTAGGGTAGGGAGATTTGGATGTTTCAAGGTTTGCGAATTTGGGGATGTGAGAATTGGGAAATTTGGGGATGTGGAAATTGGAGAATTTGAGAATTTGGGGATGTAGGAATTGGGGAATTTGAGAATTGGGAAATTTGGGAATTTGTGGATGTAGGAATTGGGAAATTTGGGAATTTGGGGATGTAGGAATTGGGGAATGTGGAAATTAGACAATCGGGGGATTGGGGCACATGGGAATTGGGGAATTAGGAAATTAGGAAATTGGAAAATTTTCCAATTGGGGTTTTAGATATTTGAAAGTTTGATAATATGGAGACTTGTCTTCGAATTTGAGATTTTGTGAATTTTAGAATGTGGAAGAAAGTTTAACACTTTCCATTTTTTTAAATATTACACTCTTGAACTTCTCTAAATAATAACAAGAAAATAATAAATAAATAAGGTCTGTTTTAAGAATTATGACACTTTGTAATACTTCGTGAAGGCAATAAAAAGTTGTATTTAGAGAACACAAATATTTTCGATAAATTATGAAATTTGTAATGTGAATTACACATATGATACTCCTATATGTGTAACACAATGGAAAATAATTTTAACAAGAATTTCAGGAAAATGGCTTACAGAGGGTTCAAACTGAACATTAAAGCTAACCATTATTCAAAAATAAAAAATGAAATGAAACATAACTTGCGGTAATTGGTCGTAGACCAAGAAATACGAGCTGTTATCCTCCATTTGCAAGTTTGAAAATGGCGGAGCGTACTAGACGAGCCAAGATGTGGCAATATTTTGTAGCTGAAGAAACGCACAAGTTCTCTAGCAAAAAGGAGACAGCTATGGGATTATATCTCCCACGTCTAGACGAAAGTTTCGTCGTAAACGAGCCACGAAAGTGCTGGCTTCCTCCTTAAGCAGCACTCGCGACTCCGTGTGCCTATAATTACAAGCCGGAAACTGCGTGTCTTCGTCTTTTCAAATAGGGTTTCTGTCAGGACTGAAGCTACATGGTTTCACGGAGGGTGCGCAGTACTGAGTCTCTTTTGTGAGATATTCGGGAATTTTGGTAATCCTTTACTAGCTTTATATTAGAAGATTCTTAAATTTTTTAATTTGGGGATGTTTAGGAAGGTAAGCATACACTTTTACTTTGAAATTTGCAAACTTTTATATATTCAAACTTTTTTTTAAAGTTAAAATTTTTTATTTATATTTGCAAATCACCTAATTGAGAAGTTCCTGATTTGCTAATCTCAAAATTCCCCAATTTCTACATCCTCAAAATCCAAATTCTCAAATTCCCCAATTCCCATAACCCCAATTCTCACATCCCGAAATTCCAAATTCCCCAATTCCTACATCCCCAAATTCCTCTATACCAAATTGAGAAATTCCTGATTTGCTAAACTCGAAATTCCCCAGTTCGAAATTTCCCAATTTCTACATCCCCAAAATCCAAATTCCCACATCCCCAATTCTCACATCCCGAAATTCCAAATTCCCCAATTCCCACCTCCCCCAATTCGAAATTCCCACATTCCCAAATTCTGAATTTTTAAATTCCCCAATTCTCACATCTCAAAATTCCAAATTCTCAAATTCCCAAATTCCCCAATTCTCACATCACCAAATTTGAAATTCCCCAATTCTCACATCCCGAAATCCCAAATTCCCCAATTCTCACATCCCCCAATTCGAAATTCCCCAATTCCCACATTCGCAAATTCTAAATTTTTAAATTCCCACATCCCCAATTCTCACATCCCGAAATTCCAAATTCCCCAATTCTCACATCCCCCAATTCGAAATTCCCAATTCCCACATCCCCCAATTCGAAATTCCCCAATTCCCAAGATCCCAAATTCTAAATTTTTAAATTCCCAAATTCCCCAATTTCCACATCCCCAATTCTCGCATCCCGAAATTCCAAATTCCCCAATTCTCACATCCCCCAATTCGAAATTCCCAATTCCCACATCCCCCAATTCGAAATTCCCCAATTCCCACATTCCCAAATTCGAAATTTTTAAATTCCCAAATTCCCCAATTCCCACATCTCAAAATTCCAAATTCTCAAATTCCCAAATTCCCCAATTCTCACATCACCAAATTTGAAATTCCCCAATTCGAAATTCCCCAATTCCCACACGCCCAAATTCCAAATTCCCACATCCCCAATTCTCACATCCCGAAATTCCTAACTCCCCAATTCCTACATCTCCAAATTCCCCTATTCCCACATCCCTAAATTCCCAAACAATGTTGCATACGCAGCTATCGAAGCTGTTACACACATAAACGTTTCAAAGTTCATTTCATCTTTAATACAATGACCATAGTCTCGAATAATACGCGAACGTTCATAAAAATACCAAAATCCGCAATAACTCAAAGAATAGCAAGAGTGCAACAAACTCGTTAAACAACGTAACCTTTTGATGTTTTTTATTTTGTCGAGTCGTTTCGAAAAGGCGCCGGAAATCGATGGACGGTGGAAATTCAGCGAGAAAGGCGCAGGTGTCCGACTTTCGATCCAGGGTCACGGAGAAAAAGCGTGGTGTGGCGTCGCGACGCGTCTCGACGTCTCCTGCCGTCGTTTCCCGTTCATTGTCCGCCGACGTTCTGCGTCTTTTTGCTCCACCCTCGTCCATGCCTCGCCTTTCATCCCCTGTTTTTCCGCCCCGGTGCCGTTTCTTCGATCTCACAGCGCTGCCACGAACTGGGTTAAACTTCGGTGTCGAGTCAAACCGCGGATCTTCGCTAATCGATGATCGCGTGGACCGCATGGAACTCCGACCAATAACGAGTTCGCGGCTCTAAGAATCTTCCTTTGCACGCGAATCCCGGTCTCGTGGACGAAATTGAAAACTTTATCTGATATTGGTATCTCTGGATATTTTAAGGTCGAATTAAAGTTTTTCAAATTTCTAGGGTTTTGTAGGGTTGTAGACTTGATGGGTTATTTACTTATGTGATATTAGTATTTCTGAATGATATTTTAAAACAGAATTAGGAAATGTTTGAAAATTTTTAGGGTTTTACATATTAAGATGGTTGTTTGAGGCACGCGATATCGCGGGATTGATTGATGGTTTTTGGTGTGGTATGTGTTAGATAGCCACGCGTTTTATTACCACATGTTGTGTTAATACACGTTCTTTTATCACTTGTGATGGTAGAGCAGATCTGTTATTATCTGTTGTATTACCACACGTTCTATTATTACCTGTCGTATTACGATACGTTCTATTACTACCCGCTCTATTACTGCATGTTCTATTATTACTTGTTCTAATACTATCCGTTATATTACCATTTGTTCTACAACTACCTGATATATTATCATTCGTTCTACAACTACCCGTATCAACACTTGTTCTACAACTACCCGTTGTATTACCACACGTTCTGTTAACACCCGTTGTATTACTACACGTTCTGTTAACACCCATTGTATGACTACGCGTTCTGTTAACATCCGTTCTATTACTACACGTTCTGTTAACACTCGTTGTATTACTACACGTTCTGTTAACACCCGTTCTATCACTACACGTTCTATTAACACTCGTTAATGCAAATTATAATTGGACTCAAACTCCGACTTGAAGCGTATTAAAAATTCCAGTAAAATCACAGCTGAAGTAGTCAGACTCGTCAAAGTACAAGATGTTAAGATCGAGTCGCAGATCTTCGGTCATCGAAATCTGACAGCAACAACGAAGGAAGCGGAAGTGGCAGTAGTTCGGAGAACATAGTCAGTTGCGAACTATGACAGACATGTTGCTGGTAACAGGATGCTAGCTGGAAGACGGTAACATGAACGATAGCGACAAAACGTTTGCGGTCCGGCATAGTTTCCCGTCCGATGTAGGTCGTTTAGCAAAGACGCGTACACTCTCCAGGCTCGTAAAGCGGTTCTACAAAGGGTCTTTTGATAAAATAATCGTATCACCATCAACACGAAACGTAGCTGCGCGTACGAACACAATGCGCCGTCGACGTATTTTCGTTACGGGGAACTGCGAGAAAATTGATATCGGATGTCGAGAAAATTGATCTGATTTAGTTGTCATTTTACCAGGTAAACGGTTATTATACTCGCTGGCGAAATGGATATTTATAAGTTTAGGAATTTGGGAGTTACGAGATGGGATATTATGAAATTTCAGAGTTGGGAAATTCATTTTTAGAAATTGTAAGATTGGTTGTTTAAAAACTTCAAAATCGTGACATTGAAAATTTAGAAAATTTAAAATTACCTTTCAAGATTTCGAATGTCGAAATTTTCAAGTTTCCCAATTTTCAGATTCACAGACTTTAGTTTGACTTTCACAAAATTTCAGTTTTTTTCAAATTTCAATTTGACAAACTTTTAATTTGACGAACTTAGATACTTGGAATTAATAACAGGTGTTAACAGAACGTGTAGTTAACAGAACATAGTAATACAATATATTTTAGTTTTGTTCTCACAAAATCGTTTCGTGCTGCACTTTCTATCCAGCAGAATTTATGTATATGGCTGAAATTTTCTTTCGGTTACTTGTTTCGTGGTTACCATAGCTCAGAACTTTAGAACACTCATCTAAAGCTTATTAAAGCTATTAAATTTATATCTACATACTTAAAAATTTGTAATAACTTTCTGAGTGCTGTATTAAAATTATGGAAAATGCTTTCAGTTGGTAATTTCATTTCTGGTGAATGTAGTAAACAATTTTTATGATAGCTTTTTTTGCACTGGTTTTATATCGTGAAATATTTAACAAAGTTATGTACGATGTATAATAGTTTGAGCTAAAATAATGGCTGCAGTAATTCATACGTCATTCATGTTTGAGTAACATCACAAAATATTAAATTCAGTCTCTCATTTTTTTATTCTTTTACACAAACTTTTTAGGTCACTCTCCGCCCCATTTTATAGATCCTCCATCAGATACTTATAATTGCAAACTTAATTCCAGCAAACTTTAAAACTCTCGAACCTAATTCAGTTAATATCGTTAACACTAATTTAAACTTCACGGATCATCCATAAATATTAAATGCTTGTAGATTAATATTTGCAACATCAACTCTTGGCACATGGGATCTTCATACATTCCTGCGCTATTAATTCATTAGTTCTAACGATTTCAATCCATCTCGCTTACAAACTTCATCTTGCATTAACACTGTGACTTGTTAGCTGCGTCAGTCAGGATTAAACTAATCACTACAATATTAAAACTGACAAAGAAGGTTAAAATGTTACGTCAATTTTGTATCAATCGTTGACTGTGCAAATAATTGAACTTGATCTTCAAATTGAAACGTATTCAAAATTCCAGTAAAATCACAGCTGAACGAGTGCGTCACACGTTTCCAAATTTCTAAATTGCCAATTCCCTGGAATTTCGAAATATAATTCCAATCTCCCAACCCCCTAAATTTCCACTCTTCCAATTCCCCAAATTTCCACTTTCCCAATTCCCCAAATTTCCACTCTTCTAATTCCTCAAATTTCCACTCACCCGATTCCCCAAATTTCCACTCACCCGATTCCCCAAATTTCCACTCCCCCAATTCCCTAAATTTCCATTCTCCTAACCCCCTAAATTTTTACTCTCCCAATTCCCCAAAATTCCACTCTCCTAATTCCCCAAACTTCCAGTCCCCCAATTCCCTAAATTTCCAATCTCCCAACCCCCTAAATTTCCACTCTCCCAATTCCCCAAATTTCCACTTTCCCAATTCCCTAAATTTCCACTTTCCCAATTCCCCAAATTTCCACTCTTCTAATTCCCCAAATTTCCACTTTGCCAATTCCTCAAATTTCCACTCACCCGATTCCCCAAATTTCCACTCCCCCAATTCCCCAAATTTCCATTCTCCTAACCCCCTAAATTTTCACTCTCCCAATTCCCCAAAATTCCACTCTCCTAATTCCCCAAATTTCCAGTCCCCCAATTCCCTAAATTTCCATTCTCCTAACCCCCTAAATTTTCACTCTCCCAATTCCCCAAAATTCCACTCTCCTAATTCCCCAAATTTCCAGTCCCCCAATTCCCTACATTTCCATTCTCCTAACCCCCTAAATTTCCACTCTCCCAATTCCCCAAAATTCAACTCTCCTAATTCCCCAAATTTCCACTCCCCCAATTCTCCAAATTTCTAAATTCCTTACTTGCCAATTCCCCAAATTTTCAATTTACAATATTAACACTGCCAAAGAAGGTTGAAATGTTATGTCAATTTTGTATCAATCGTTAACTATGCAAATAACTGAACTCGAACTCCAAATAGAAGCTCGTTAAAAATTGCAGTAAAATCACAGCTGTACGAGTGCGTCAGTGCAATATTTTAAACAACGTCCTCTCATACTTTCCTCAAACAGTATTACAAACTTCTACAAAATCACAAGTTTCAAATAAAAGCATAAGTTCCAGAAATAAAATCAGAAGTTTTAATAAAATCGTAATGCCTCATCTCGCAGTATATCCTTCGGAACTCCTCGTTCTACGGTTATAAGCTAAAGAAATTCATAAAGTGCATGCACGAGTGTAAAGTCTGTAACCATGAAGTTTTCTCGAACGTGCACGTACGTCCATAGTTTTCAGTGGGTTCAAACAGGGAAATCCACTTATTGAATTGAAACAAAGTTCAACGTCAGTTTGCAAACATTTCAGTAAACGACCATAAATGCCGCCCTGTCAGCCACACGTGTTTCAGAAGTGACAGGGCGTTATACCGTTTGTAACCGTAGTCGTTGATTTTTCTACTGGCGATGGTCTGACCACCGCCTGCTCGATCTACTGGCACCTTCCGTCACCGACTTTGCGGTCGACCAGCTTTTACTGTGATTCTTTTCGTGCGATTGTTGTTCGACGATTTTATTTCCAGTCGCAATTTTTTGTTTTAGAGGTTTTTAATTTTCAGGTTGTCAATTTTTTTTCATTTTTAGGTTTTGGAATCTGTAAATTGTCAAGTTTTAAAATTTCCAAATAGCCTGATTTTCTGATTTACAAGGTTTCAAGTATTTGAATTTATACATTTTCTGATTTCCTAATTTTTAAATTGGTAAATCTTGAGATTTGTAAAATTCGTAATTGTCAAGCTTGGAAATTAACAAATTTCAAAATTTGTAAATTTTCCAGTTCAAAATTTTCATAGTTTCAAATTCTCAAATCCCAAGTTTATGAATTTAACAATTGGAAATGTGGGGATTTGGAATTTGTGGAATTTGGAAAATTAGGAAATTGGCATTTTATAAATTGGGAATCTAGGGATTTGGAAACTTAGAATTTGGGAATCTAGGAAATTGGTAGTTTGGGAATTTGGAAATCTAGGGATTTGTAAGATTAGAAATTTGGAAATCTAGTGATTTGGAAACTTAGGAATTAGGAAATCTAGGGATTTGAACATTTAGAATTTGGAATTTTAGAAATTTGGAAATCTAGGGATTTGGTAACTTAGGAATTTAGAAATATAGGAATTTGGATATTTAGAATTTGGGAATCTAGGGATTTGGACATTTAGGAATTGGGGAATCTAGGGATTTGGAAGTTTACGAATTTGGCAATCTAGGAATTTGGAAAATTAGGAATTTGGGAATCTAGGTATTTGGTAAATTAGAAAGTGATTAATCTAGGGATTTGGAAATTTGAGAACTGCGGAATCTAGGGATTTGAAATTTTAGGAATTTGGTAATCTAAGTATTTGGGAATTTGAGAATTGGGGAATCTAGGGATTTGGGAAATTAAGAATTTGGAAATCTAGGGATTTGGAAATTTAGGAATTTAGAAATTTGGGAATCTAGAAATTCTAAAATTAAAAAAACAAGAAATTTCATAATTTCAAAATTTGTAACTCTATAAATTTCTCTAACTAGAATTCCCCTAACCCATATCTAAAATCCCTAACAAGCCAACACTAAGTCCTACATAAAAGTTTTTTTTAATTAAACCAGAAACTGTATTTTATACTATGAACTACTGGTACATTTACTTTAATTTCGTATAATTACACAAAATTGTTGGCACCCTATGACTCTCGTTGATTACGAAAGTTTGAAAAGTGACTATACGATCAGAACATTACCGCATTTCTAGTACGTGTTCGACGATTTTTAATTTACTTCGCACGTGGTGATGCAACTTTTCAATGTAGGCCACTCGGACCTCCCTTAACGACGAGTGATTTGTCGTGTTTCATTAGTCGACTCGTTAACACCAGCCGACGATGTGACGTGTATTCTAAAAGAAACGCAAAATTGAATCTTCTAACTGTCTTGCTCCAACAACTATCCCATTAATATTTCAAACGATCCTTCTACGGGGATGAACCGAAGGAATAATTGAAGAGGTCAATTTAATCAAGTCTTCTTTCCACGAAGCTGAAATTTCTTGTCTTCGATATAATGACATTTTTCCTCGCTCAACAACTTTTACCAGTTTTTTTAAAGAAATTATCTGAGTGGAGACAGTATAGATTTTTACGAATTTATTGGGGAAATATTCTTAAATAAGTTTTGAAACCTTTTTGTAGTTCGTTTTTATTGTTTGTCATGGATACAATTTTATTTTAACACTTTGGTGTTTGACTTTTTTAATTTTGGAAATGTGTATCTTTGAACTGTTACGGGTTAGACTTATGAAGGTTAAAAGTAACTAGGCATTTTCTAGTGAAGTATATAAATTGATGGATATTCAATCAATAGGTACCCAATTCGTATCCAATCGATAGGTATTTAATTGGTATCCAATAATAGGCAACCAATTGGTATGCAATCGATATGTACATAATAGGTATACAATCAATAGATGTCCAGTTGATATTCAATCAATAGGTATTCAGTTAGTATCCAATCAATAGGTACTCAATTGGTATTCAATCAATAAGTACCCAGTTGGTATTCAATCAATAAGAACTCAATTAGTATCCAATCAATAAATGACCAATTGATACCCAATCATGAGGTACTTAATTAATAACCAATCAATAGGTACCCAGTGGGTATTCAATCAATAAGTACGCAATTAGTATCCAATCAATAAATACCCAATTGATACCCAATCATGAGGTACTTAATTGGTATTCAATCAATAGCTACCAGTTGCTATTCAATCAATAAGTACTCAATTAGTATCCAATCAATAAATACCCAATTGATACCCAATCATGAGGTACTCAATTGGTATTCAATCAATAGCTACCCAGTTGGTATTCAATCAATAAGTACTCAATTAGTGTCCAATCAATAGATACCCAATTGGTATCCAATCAATATCTATCAATTGATACATGCTTGATCACCTCACCTAAAAGGTCCACATTTCACGAGTCGTCAATACTCAACAATTCTTAAATATTCCTTTACCAACTCAATAAATTCACAAAAGTCAGCACCATCCCCATTCTGAGTAAACTTAACACAAAGCTAATGGCCGTTCAAAGAGCGATAAAGTAATATTCGCCGAGCTCTCATAATAATGACCAGAAACGTCGCAGCTGGAACCGTTATCGCGGAAGAAAATTATCCAAGTGGATTACAAGGAAGCTAGACATCGCGAACGATGAAACGGTGTCGTGCGGAGAAAAGGAGAATAAAAGATAGTGCAGTTACGACAGGGCCAAATGAAGAGAGAGATAAGAAACAGCACTCCTGCGGTTGTCCCCCGGGACGAGCAGAAAATCGTAAATGGAGCTTTCTCTATCAGCTACGGATATTACGTCAGGGACGAGGTAGCCGCCATCTCTTTGGCACTTGTTTCGCCGATCGATAGGCCTGTTCTTCTCGGAAACGGTTCCAGAAACTGATCGCCGTCTACTTTCGTTCTTGGCTGCAGTCCTCGAAGATTGACGCGTCTCGCTGCTGGCAACCCGGTATAGAGAACACGCTCGAGAAACTCGCAAGTGACACTAGTCGATCCTGTCCCACTTGATGTCCACTCGAAACCCGAAGGTCGAGTAATCGAACTTGAAATTCCCTTTTAACGCCTGACAATCGCGATCTTACAGTTCTTTTAGGAACTTAAGCAATTTTTATTTGCATGTTTGTTCTTTTGTTACGTTTCTCAGGAGGGTAATTTTAGTAGATGATTCAATTTGGGATTTAATAGAATCTAGGGATTTTTATTTTGGGTTCTGGTACTGGCATTATAGGGGGGTTACTGTCATAATTTTCTAATGATCAAATATGAATCTAAATTTACAACTTTTTTAATTGAAAGAAAAAAGAGTTTTTTTACAAGTTTCCAGAGTTCTCATTTTCAAAGTCTTCAAATTTCCAAATCTCACAAATCCCTAAATTCTCCAAACACCCCAAATCTCCAAATTCCCCAATCCCCAAATCTCCAAATTCCTAAATATCAAAATCCCCAAAATCTCACCAAATCTCCAAATATCAAAATCCCCAAATAACAAAAATCACCCAAAACCCCAAATTCTCCAAATTCCTTAATCCCCAAATCTCCCAAATCTCCAAATTTTTAAATATCAAAATCCCCCAAATTCTCGAAATAACAAAATCCTCCAAATCCCCAAATTCTCCAAACATCAAAATCCTTCAAATCCCCGAATTCTCCAAATGTCAAAATTCCCTAAATCCTCAAATTTTCCAAATAACAAAAGTCACCGAAAACCCCAAATTCTCCAAATATAAATATTCCCCAAAAATCCCCACATACTCCAAATAAAATCCCCCCAAAATCCCAAAATTCTTCAAATAACAAAATATATTAATATAGTATTATGTGTGTCATACATTACATAATTTGATTTGAAAGAAGCAATATATTGAAACGTTCGGAAAATTTGATCGAGAAATACTAAGAAGCGTAGCGCAGACCGTCGCGGATCAATAAGTCGCTCAGAGAAGCTTTTGTTGCAACGTTGAATATTTATTCACGCAGTTTTCCGCACAGCTTTACCACGAACCAAGTGGAAAGTGTTTTTTTAGCGGCGTGCAAAAAGAAACACTCAGACGTGTATAATGATTAAACGTGGCTCGGTAATGTGGCGAGCCCATTACTGTCAAGGCTCAGCTATGGATCGATGGTGGTTTTTGCTTGTAAAAGTCTTTCGCTGCTGATCGTTCCGCGAAAATACTTTCGCTACGTGCATTATGTCACTTTTCTAATTTCTCGGAAATTTTACACATTATTAAAATTCAATTTATAAACGGAATTTAATTCTTCAAGTTTCTAGTTACCTAATTTGCAAACTTTCTAAAATCTTAATTTCGGAATTACTTATATAGCTATTTCCCTAATTTACAAATTTTTTAAGATCCCAAAGTTTCTGATTTGCAAATTTTCGAATCTTCATGTTTTTTATCCCCAAATTCCCCATTTTACAAATTTTCTATATTCCTAAATTCCCTATTTTCCAAATTCTCTAATTTTCAAATTTTCTATCCCCAAATTCCCCATTTTCCAACTTCTCTAAATCTCCAAATTCCCTAGTTTCCAAATTCTCTAATTCCCCAAATTCCCTAATTTCCAATTTTTCTTAATCCTCCAAATTCCCTATTTTCCAAATTCTCTAAATCCCCAAATTCCCTAATTTCCAATTTTTCTTAGTCCCCCAAATTCCCTATTTTCCAATTTTTCTTAGTCCCCGAATTCCCTACTCTCCACATGTCCTAACTCCCCAAATTTCCCAATTTCCAAATTCCCTAATTTCCCAAATTTTCAAGCAACCATTGCCAGTGATACTCCTCAACGTATCATCGGACATTTTTATTACCAACTCGAATTTATTCCGGGCAATAAATTCAAGAAAAATATTATTCAACCTGTGTGTACATCCTCTGATAAACTATCAGTACGTATGACAATTTATCTAGATAAAGATAGACAACTGTATTCGTCAAATCGCATTTCAATATTTCACGTTGCACGCAATTACCATCCCCGGTAATTTAGTCCTTCGCAAATCGATAAATTCTGTCCAAACCGCCTCTGCGTTCTATTTTTAAATCGACAGAAATTCCACTTCGATTAAATCCTCGAGATTTGATCTGCAAAACTGACAAAGAGCTATTTTCCTTCGAAACCTTTGCTTGTTTTATGCGTTCGCACGAACTTCAATCAATATTTACAAACTATTGCACAAAGGACATTCTTCGATGCATATCGTACTTTGTATGCTAAAGCTCTTCTCGTGTTTACTGTTTACATTCCTTCGCATTCTTATTTGTACTTCTACTTTAAATATTATAAAATATGTGCACACGTAAATACGTTTAATAAATACACGTCTACGTACAACGTACAGGATATGTAACACATGTGAATATGTATATGAAATATAAGGTGATAGAAAGTGTTGCAGGAATACTGATGTTACTGATGACCATTTTAAACATTTACAATTTCAAGATATACACAATAACATGTGAAGTAGCATACAAAAATGATACATAAAAATAGTATACAAAATTTAGGAAGATGGGGATTTAGGGAGATGGGGATTTAGGGAGATGGGAATTTAGGGAGATGGGGATTTAGGGAGATGGGAATTTAGGGAGATGGGGATTTAGGGAGATGGGGATTTAGGGAGATGGGGATTTAGGGAGATGGGAATTTAGGAAGATGGGGATTTAGGAAGATGGGGATTTAGGAAGATGGGAATTAAGGAAGATGGGAATTTAGGGAGATGGGAATCTAGGGATTTGGGAATTTAGGAAATTGGCAATTTTGGAATTTGGGGATATAGAGATCTGGAAATTTAGGAATTGGAAAATTTTGGAAGATGGGAATTAAGGGGATGGGAATTTAGGGAGATGGGAATCTAGAGATTTGGAAATTTAAACCTTGAAAAATTTAGCAGTTCCCACTTTGAACCTTCCAGTTTTCAATATTTGTTTCTGTGTATCGAATCTAGCACACGATACAAAAACTTATTCTATTAATATTCATACGAGAGCATACGTTACGTAAAAGGCAGTTTTCCAATAGATTAATCGTCGAAAACGGAAAATAGGTCGTTACACGTCTGTAACAGAGCTCGATAGGTGAAAGCTTTTAGGCCAAGGTCAGAAGGATTGTTCGACGAGCCCTTGCATTCCATCATAGCATAATTCCACACAGAGTAATTAGAATTAACTGTAATCATCCTCTTATCAATCTCCCCATAATTCACCGCACCTGTGTTATTTTGCTCCTTTCAACGTTTATACATCGCCGAGAGAATGATTATTATGTATGACTATCCTGGAAACACTTTAAACTTTTATACTAATTATCTGCATCCTCCTGAAGATTAAAGATCCTACGGTTCCTTTGATGTTCCGGTAAAAACGCGCTTAAAAAACCGCTGATTAATTCAGGTTCTCGTTAGAACTCGTTTGCAGGTTATTGAAACACCTTTTTATTTCATGCTTAATTAATAAAGTCCCACGTTCTGATGAAATATGTGGACAGTTTGAATGAATAGCAAATGTGAAAATTGTGAGGAAATGCTGATGGACATTGATGTTAAGGGTGGTTGTTTTATTTGTGACTTTAAAATGATTGACATAGTATCAGCTTCTGTTCACTTTAATTGCACTGTACGATATAATAACAGAGACTTATACACGTATATTTTATTGAAACAGCCTGTATGTAACTACTGAATACAATACCTTATTGAAACACCCTGTATACAACTATTGAATGTAATATATCAGCTACTGAACAGTTACTACCCTGAATATTTTCTAAACTATGTGACCTATAGAAAAAATCTTCAAATATTGAAACACCCTATAACTACTGAATCCAATCAGCTACTAAACAGCTTCTACCTTGAATATCTTCTAAACTATGAGACCTAAAGAAAAAATCTTTAAATAAAAATTGTAGTATAAAAAGGGGACCACAAGATGGTACCAAAGGACCACCCAATAAATATTCCTATTTTCACAAAATCATTGATGTATACAATCATTACCGTCAAAAGTGACTTTCCTATAAACCAAGACTGCAGATATTTTTTGAACCGAAAGAAAATGGCGTAGGGATTTGATTCTTGACACAGAGGAAGGATATTGATTGGTGGAAGTACCAGTTTGCCAAGTCACGAAGGTAACCCGAATACCAAGCTAATAACTATGACGACGATTTAACTCGTGCTGAAAGAAAGAATCTTTGTCCTGGGACTGCGGAGCTTTTCTGGCGAGCTTGTTTCGTCGCCTTGTTCCATTGGAAATTGGGTCGGTGTGCAAGCGATGGATGCTCATCGATGCTCGTCAATGGCCGTTCGTTTTTAACAACGCTCTTCCATGATATTTCTCCGTAATAACACGTGCCAATTGACAGCTGTCCTCGGAGACAGACGCGGGATCGTTGTTGGTGGAGAAATCGCTGCTCCATTGAAAGGCTGTCGATGCTTCTGGTGAAAAAGAACGTCCGGAGTGGAAATCTTATCGAAATAAGGGCTTTCGCTCAACACAATAAATAAAAGTGGCTCGTTCTGATAGAACTGCTGGGTTTAATCGACCCCTGATAACCCGGCTAGAACATTGTCGAGAGAAAATGTGCTCCCGTAGATCGCTGTCCAGTTTGATGGCCTTCGCTTACCTGTTGCGAGGATTTTACTGCTCGTTGCGCAGTTTTATCCTTTAATAATTTAACCGAAGCTTTACAAGCTCATACTTTAGTATCAGACAAATCCTATGAATTATTAATAACTTCTAAAATTAATATTTCATATTTTAAATATTGCTGAGGGTTAAATAAACTCGACTAGGCTTCTTAATTTTTAGAATTCTGTCTGTAACAGTACTTTTATTCTTTTATTTAGAATTTTATGTATGTAACTGTATTTTTATTTTTTATTTAAAATTTTGTATTTTGAGAATTCTATCTGTAACAATATTTTTATTTTCTTATTTAGAATTTTATGTAACTGTATTTTTATTTTTTATTTAAAATTTTGTATCTAAATTTTGTCTAAATTTTGTATTTAATGTTTTGTAATAATTTCAATTTTTTTATTTAGAATTTTGTATCTAAGGACCATCATTCTTGATTCAAAATTTTGTGTCTATAACAGTATTTTTATTTTAACTATTATATCCACGTCTTGTATTAAGTTGAAATAATATTTTATACACTAACACTACCATCGAGTTAGTAATTTCAAATACGTCCTTCGACCCAATATCGAACACCTTAAGGGTACTGGAACTGTTATCAAAACCTCAAGGCGGATTCGGGATCCGATATCAAGGTTACAAAATCATAAGAGCCGATCTGAAACACTCCATGAAACCCGATGCCCAACTTGACAGAAACCAATATGGCATCGGTATTTCACTACCTCGAGATTTCTAATAGAATTCTGTATTTTTTTACGTTGATACACAAAATGGTATAAGTTTATATTACTAAAATACATACGTTCACTTTGATATTTAGTGTTTTCCATAGTGATAATCTAAAAATTGCTTAATTCTTCATTTATTAATAGGGTAATACTTTAAAAACTTTTCTTGTTCACAGTGTCTCAATAAATGATACAGTGTATCATTGATACACATACTTTATTATATAATTCAAAAAATTAAAGGAACAGATATTTGATGTTACATGTCTTAAAATTTCAAATATGTAAAATGACAACCACTCACATCAATGTCATTTTTACATCATGTGTATATTCACGTGTATATTATATTTCATGTATGTACATGTATGTATTCATGTGTGTACACATGAAATGTGAAATGTTTGTACATATACTAATGGATATACATGTTTGTAATTAACAATTCTGTTTGTATGTTTGATGGTTAATAGTCATGCGTGTACACATGTTAGATAGTCATGATCATGTGTACACATTCTATTAGAATTACTTGATATTAATAATCACATATGTACACATTCTATTAGATTTATTACCTCGTACTAGATTATGCTCTAGTTATTGACCATTTATTGACCATATACAATTACATTAGGTTACATCAATTTTTAGGTTAAATTACATATATCGAATCTACTCACATCAAAGTTAAGTTAATAATTGAAATCTTTTTACAATTCTTGATCAGAAGCTACCAAAAATTGAAAGTTTGAGAAGCACGAACATTCCTCCGTTTTCGTCTTTTCCTGTCCCATAATTTCAATCCCCAGGTGGTAATTTCATGGCTTCGAAACGACTCCGTGCAAGAAAAGATCTGCCAGAATTCGCGCCACGTTTCGTGCTTCCACGTGACTGTAATACAGGACTCCGTTGGAAGATGTGCAGGTTCTCTCAGCAGCTGCGCGATTAAAATCATTTTTCGTTAAGAACGTCGACTCGCGTGGAAAATCCACGTTAAGATGTAAAATGAAATTTCCAGGTGAAAATCTGCTCGTCGGCCAAGTGCTTTTCCGTGTACGCGCGGGTAAATTACGAGAAACGAGAATCACATCAAGATTTTACTTGTGTTCTCTGAATACGCCGGAGAATGGATATTCTTGGCGTGAAAAGTAATTATAGCGACTCTCCGCTAGTTTTTAATTGATATTTGCTTACGGGGTTAATTGAAAAGTGCCGGGATTCCATTTTAGGGGTGAATTGTGTATGTGACATTCAGAATTGATTAACACTGAAAATGCAGAACAGAATAGAGCTTTTATTAGAATTTTTTTAAATGAGAAAATGTAGTATAGCTGTGTCAGTTTTTAGGCTGAGAAATTATATTATGATTGTGTTAGGACTTTTTCACTCAGAAACTGTTATAATTGAAGCGGAATTTTTTAACTGAAAAGATACATTATAATCATATTAGAATTTTTAAACTGATAAACTGTATTATAGCTGTATCACATTTTTTAATCTGAGAAAATATATTATGATTGTGTTAGGACTTTTTAACTAAGAAACTGTTATAATTGAAGCAGAATTTTTAAACTGCGAAAATATAATTATATTCGAATGTTTTAAACTTGGAACTCTATTGTAACTGTACTAGAATTTTTAACTGAGAAACTGTATAAGAATTTTTAAACTGAGAAACTGTATGAGAATTTTTAACCTGATAAACAATATTATTTTAACGATAAAATCAACCATCCTGAAACTACCTCTGGGTCCATAATATCATCGAGAAACCCTAGGCCGGAGCTTTCCGCCCGCCATTACTCGGTCACCAAGAATTTGATTTAACGGGTCATATCGCTATATCACGGGTCTCCCGACCTCCGGAAGAGCATTGCTCGAAAAACCTGAAGAAATATCTTCCGGCTTGACGGATCACATCCAGCGAATCGATCCGGGTTGGACAACCTGGAGAAATGAAATAGCGTCTGCTGAAGAATTCAATAGCATTCTTCGAACAGACACCTCGTATTCGCTCGAAACGTGGAATGTATAACTTTCCTTCCGCGTGTATGATCGTATAAAACGACAAAGGACATTGTGCATATGGGTTTATGTCGTGAATAATTCTTTATTATATCTGTGGAGCAAAAATTGTTCTAAAAATGTATTCTGGAACAGGAATACAATTCTTTTGCAAATATTATTGAAAATATTTTTTATGCTTAAGGGAAATTTTTGGGAGGGCTAGGGAGATATTAGAGATTAGAGGAGCTAGAAATTAGGGACAAGGGAGGATGTAGGGAGAGACTGTGGACAACCTGAGGAGAACCTGAGGAGAGATTATAAAAAATCTAGAAAAAAAATTTAGAAATACCTAGAAAAGAGAGGACCTGGAGAAATTGAGAGAGAAATTGGAGAGAATTCAGGGCGAACCTGAGAAGAAAGTATAGAGAGTCTAACAATAAGGAAAATTCAGGGAGAGACAATAGGGAACTTAGGGAGGACCTAAGGAGAGATTATAAGTCTAAGGGAAAGTCATTTAGAGTGAGTCTAAAGAGACTATAAAACCTAGAGAAAACTGGGGGAATAGCTGAAAGGAACCTTAGAAAGAACCTAAAGATCCATAGGTTCAAAGATATAGGGAATCCAGAGAAAATCTAGGGAGAGACTTTGGGGAACCCAAAGAAAACCTAAGACCGAGTTACAGGAAATCTAGTAAATTTGAAGAGTGACTCTATAATCACCCCAATGGAACCTAAGAAGATATTGAAAACCTAGGGAGAGACTAGGGAAAATCTAGAGAGAGACTCCCTATAAATAGATGGAGAGTATAAATGGGTAGAGAGTAAAGAGAATGGACTTCCTATAACTATACATTAATAATTATAAAGTTATAATTGCAATTAAACTTGGCATACAGTGTCTGATTCAGCGTGGAAACCACGATATTAATAACAAGAAAGTTTCAATTGATATTTCCGTGCATAGAAAATGGAAATCCCATTCGAAGTAATAAGTAACGTGATGTAAGCTTTAGTATAACGTCCGCGATTGTTAATGCACTATCGTCACGGTAGAAAATGATCGGTACTTCCCGTCGCCGTCTCGCGTTTCAAATTACCAACCTCGATGCTGTATATCATTGGAGAATTTCGTGGTACAGTTCGCTCCTTGTTGATCCTTGACTGTACACACGAAGCTCATTTACTTGATTTATGAATATTACGTCGTCGGGCATACAATTTCTGTTATCGATCAGGAACGTTGTGGAACACCGAAGATCGTGCTGTCCCGTTGTACTCCCCGAACCATGAAAAATAATTGCTGCTTTGCACGTGGAAAATGAGTCGAAGCTGTGCGCCCGACATTATGGCCGACTCGTTTATTCGCGTGACCAAAGGTTGTAAAAATCCACCGGGGACGCGTACACACAATTGTAAAAGTGTGACGTACGCTCATCGACTACTGCTGAATAAAAATAAACCGAGCTTTCTGGGCCACTGGTGCACTTATTGTACACCCTTTGCTTTCACACGGAAATTATTGTATTAAGGGCAGAGGGCAACTTTGGGGTGATACATTTTATAAGCTGACACATTTTATTCGTGTAAACAAGAACATTGCAAGGTTTCGTTATAGAAATTTTGATTGCTGGAGGATTTTGGCGATATAACGCGAGGTATTTCGACGATTAGTAATTGCGTAAGAAGTATCGCAGCGCTTGGTAGTTCAACGCGTAGTAATTCGACGCGTGGTAATTGTAACGCTTGGTAATTCGACGCGTGGTGATTCTAACACTTGGTAATTCGACGCGCGGTAATTGCAGCGCTTGGTAGTTCAACGCGTGGTAATTCTAACACTTGGTAATTCGACGCGTGGTAATCGCAACGCTTGGTAGTTCAACGCGTGGTAATTCTAGCGCTTGGTAATTCTAACACTTGGTAATTCGACGCGTGGTAATTGCAGCGCTTGGTAGTTCAACGCGTGGTGATTCTAACACTTGGTAAATTCGCCGCGTGGTAATTCTAGCGCTTGGTAATTCGGCGCGTGGTAATTCAATACGTGGTAGTTCAACCCATGGTAATTCCATGCGTGGTAGTTCAATACGTGGTAATTCCAACGCGAGGTATATCAGTACTTGGTAATTTCAGCGCTTACTAATCCAATGCATTGTAATTCAGTGCTTGATAATAAGACACATGGTAGTTCAGCACGTGGTAATTCAACGCTTGGTTGTTCAATAGATTATAATTCAGTACGTGGTAATTTGACTCATAGTAAATCAAAGCGTGATAAATCATCACCTAGTACTGAAGTACTTGGTATCTCAACGAGTGCTAATTCAATGCTTGATAATTCCATGCGCGATGATTCAATGCTTGGTAATTCCATGCGCGATAATTCAATGCATAGTTATTCAACGCTTGGTTTTTCAACACATAATTCAGTACCTGGTAATTCGACCCTTAATAATTCAAAACGTGATAGTTCAACACATAGTACTTCAACTCTTGATAATTCAGCGTGTATTAATTCACTGCTTGGTAATTCATCCCTCGTTATAACTCGTGATAATTCTACGTGTGGCAATTTAAATGCGCGCTACTAAACGTACGACAATATAACGCGAGATAACCCAAAACGTAATGAAAGTAAAGTAACGAACAGAACACTTTCCTTCCATCAATTCTATTTCTAAGCAAACACTGCAACCCAAACCATAAACCAATTTTTCATTTTTTCCAATCAACGCAAAAAAATCCCATTTTCCGTTTCAGCCCTTTTTCATCTCCGGCCCAAAGGGCGCGATCCAACGTTTGTACGTGTTTCATTACACCGTGAAATTGTGAAATCCATAGACAGTAGTAGAAATAAACAACGGAAAGTTTCATGGATGGCGTATGGAGAGGAAAAAAATATGAAAAATGGCGGTCGATCTCCCGGACAATTTCTGTCCGCGGCAAAGGTCGTTTATTTGGGACGGTGATTGCTGTCGGTTAACTTCAGTAGCTCGTAACCGACGAAACAAAAATATCGATCGATGGTCGGTGGTCGACGAAGAATGTTATCGTCGCGACGGTGATGCACTGTCTGCGAGAAGTCGAGAACTTTGTTGACCCAAATACAAGCGATAATAAGGGAGCTGGCTTAGCCGAGCGTGAGCCTTGGCGCCACAGGGTACTCTATCTTTAATACATTAGGGTATATTTCTTCAAGGTCTTTGTGGAGTCAGAGTTTACTGGTCTTGAAAGTCATCCAATCGAAAATCCTTACGTGCACGGTCATTTGAGTTACTCTTTACCCAATTGTGTAAGTAGTTTGTCGCACGGTTCACTTGGAGGTGCAAGGAAATTGAATTTTGGTAAAATTTGCATGAAACGCTGTGAATGGACATTTAGGTTTATACTTGGATAAATGTACAATATCATTTCTTCTGTGTACTTTGAAATGTTGTGAGATGAAATGATATTTTGAGATGTTTTATTAAAATTTTCATGAATGAGAATTGTAAGATGGAGAATAACTGAAGTACATGAATTAATTTTAGAAGTATATACATACTAGTATTAAATATTATTATAAATTACTATGAAGTTTATCTGTCGTATTGTTTTATGATTATACTGTATTTTGAATAGCATATTAGTGTACTAGTATGTAACAGTACATTTTTAAATTAATTAATTAAAGCAACATTAACTTGATACTTATTGTCATGGAATGTCTGACATCGTCCGTACATTTCTACTGAAATGTCTGACTTTATACGTACATTTCTACTGAAATAGTCGAAATATTAGGAATGCTGGAATTTAAGTGGGGTTTGGTTTCATTCAGAGTCTCTATCACGGTAATTGACACTGTATCTCTAATTGACAGTTAACGTATCAAGGATAGAAATAAAAAGTGATATGATTAAAGAGGATTGGTTTCATTTAGAGTACCTGTCTCAGTAACTGACAATCAACTTATGAGTGATGGGAGTAAAATGAAGCTTAATTTCGTATACCTGTGTCGATAACTGACCTTCTACCAAAATTACAAGTTTTATATATTTAATTACTATTTATATTATTATACTATTAATGTATTACGAATATGATTGTCCTAAACAATTATTAATATTATAACTATAATAATTTAAATTATAATAATAAATATATAATGATTCACATGTTCGTAATCGTTATAATCTTAACCTAAAGAGGTAAATTTCTCTACCGAAGTAAAAGCAACCGTTTCTAATCTTCGAAAACAGAACTCGAAAGTCAAATAGTTAACTTTTGACCGAAGCCTGCAGAAGTAACATTTGATCGAATCCACTCGATCGAGTGTAGAGTCAACCGTATCGACCCTCTCGAGTCACAATGGCCCGCAATCAACTTCATTGGACGAAAGTTGAATAGTTTCGAGTTCGCCTGACTGGTATACACAGCGTCAAGAAGTTCGTTAATCTGAATTAGGGAAGTGGTTACGCCTAACTAAATTCGAGGCGTCCACATTGATATCGGTTCCTTTAAGTCGGCTATCGATGTTCCACGAAGCTTCGGTATCAAGAGCATCGAGCCAGGGATTGTTAAGAACTTCGTTGACCTAAATGCAAGTGCGATAATAAGGAGGTTAGTCCGATGGAGCTTGAGCTCCGCATCAGGGAACGTCTCCTCTTTAATCCTTTTGGTTACTTCGTATCGTCCTTAGCCGGCCATTTTTCTTCGTCCTTAACCCGATCTCCTCCATTTGTTCTGTTTCATCCCCTCTGACGTTTCTTTTTTATCTGTTTCGTCGCTTATTTTTGTACTTAACTTAATTCACGCTTAATCTCAAAACGTAGATAACGTGGAAAAATAAATATATAAATTATAATATGTAAATTCATGTATAATTGTGCGCTGAACCTACAAAACACTCCTCATTTAAAATCAAAGAGAAGGCAGAAAAATAAATGAAGGATAAATTAGTATATTCTAGGTAAAAATTAACATTTCAAGAGAAACAAATCTTTAAAATTTTAATTCTAACAAAATTCTAAAATTTTGTAAAATTAAACCACTCGTTTGAAATAAGAAATTTAAGTAGAAAAATAAATAAATAAATAAAAAATAAATCAGTACATTTTATGTAGGTAAAAGTCAATATAGATTTCAAGAGAAGCATCTTAACAAGTTTTGTAATATAAAATATTAAACTTGTATACGTTATTTGGCCGGTTTTGTAGTTGTAGTGGTAAACGGTGGTGGTGGTCCGTTATTGAAAAAACGCCAAAGAGAATTTTCCTTGACAGCGTATAAAACTCGGGGGTGATATTCAGCGAGATCGCTTTTAATAGCCTGCAATAAAGTTTTTGCTCGGATTTCCCCATTTTGTGCTTTGTTATGATGAATAATTTATGCGCTGTTAAAACGTCGGCTGTCTTTGCGCTCTAGTGATATGAAAGGATCATTAAGAAGACACTAAAGGTATAGTGCAAACATATTCCTCATTCGAGGATACGAAATGGTGGATTCATCTAGGATGCGCTATGTTTTATTTCGGATATAATTGGAACGAGTTAATTAATTCAAAACAAGGTTGGACGATGATGGTATTATACCGTTATTTTACGTCTGTACGTTTGGGTGCAATGTAGAGTTGTTTAGGTAAGGTTCTAGGGAAAATCTAGAAGAAATTTACAAGTTACAGATTTCTGTATTTCCAAATTTTTTAGTTGTAATTTTTAAATACTGAATTTTGAAAATTTTTAAATTATCAAATATCCTAAATTCTCAAGGATCTGAGGAAAAATTCCTAAGTTTCAAGATGTCAATATTCCCTAGTTATTATTTAGCATAATTATCTAGTTGCAGATAATACAGTTTCCTAATTTCAAATACAAGTCCTAGTAACAAATATCGCAACCCTTTAATTAAAAATTATTAAAATTCCCTAGTTCCAAATACCACAGTTTCCTAGTTTTAAATATTACAATTCCCTAGTGCAAGGTTGTCAAAATTCTCTAGTTCCAAATATCACAATTTCCTAGTTCCAAATATCACAATTTCCTAGTTCCAAATATCATAATTTCTTAATTCCAAATATCATAAATCTCCAGTACCAAATATCACAGTTCCCTAGTTCCAAATATTACAATTCCCTAGTTCAAGGTTGTCAAAATTCTCTAGTTCCAAATATCACAATTTCCTAGTTCCAAATATCACAATTTCTTAATTCCAAATATCATAAATCTCCAGTACCAAATATCACAGTTCCCTAGTTCCAAATATTACAATTCCCTAGTTCAAGGTTATAAAAATTCCCTAGTTCCAAAGATCACAATTTCTTAATTCCAAGTATCATAATTCCCTAATTCCAAATATCACAGTTCTCAAATTCCAAGTATCACAATTCCCTAATTCTAAATATCACAATTCCTTACTTCCAAATATCAAAATTCCCTAGTTAAAAATTTCCCAGACTCTCATATTTAGCAAATTTCCAAATTCTCAACTTCTCCAATTAAAAAACGTCCTAATATCCAAATTCCCAAATCCATCCCCCAATTCTCAAATCTCTAAAACGGCAATATAACGCGAGTCTACCCCCTATCTCCAATTCTCGAATCTCCAAAACGGCAATATAACGCGAGTCTACGCCCAATCTCACTCCCTCTACCCACACCAAAAAAAAGTCGTACATTAATGACTTTCCTAGCTCGTTCTTGCTAATACCAACCATGACAGCGAAAACAAATGATGCGTTATTACAAACGGTATAATTAGCTATCTACCGTACGTCACTCGTTCACATCGTATCAGCCTTAACTAAACGAAACCTACTTTGCACCCGAGTGAACCGGCACCGTACCAAACACAGCGATACCTATTTCTGTTGCTGAAGCATCAGACTATCGATGACACCGTTAATTGCACTCTGTCTCCGCGTCCGGCGACACTTGTCCCCGTCCGACGACAGCTGTACGCTCTTCTAATCGCTGAATTTAATGGTATTCCAGAGATTGGTCGCGGAACTGAACAAAGAACAGGAGGCTTTCATTGCCAACAAGCACACCGAAAAGGGAGAGGCCGTTGCACCGTGGGTCGGTGCACCCAACGAGGACGTATTGCGCGAGGAATGCTTATCTCTCTCAACGGTGAGTAATTCCTTTCCACTATACGCTTGTTGTTCGACGAGTCCGCAACGGACACGATTTCCTGCTGAAACGAACGTTAGGGAAACACACGGAATCGCGCGATTCTATTCCCGTTTTGCATGTACGCAAACGATGGATGAGTATAAAGCGCTCGTCTGTCGGAGACTCGCTGATACCGTTTTATTATGAGAAGGGATTGTGCGGTCGCGCACGAGTCGGATTTTTGGTTATTGTGCATTTGCTAGGGGATGTAGGGTTCTGGGGATTGAGTTGTAGGATTTATGGGTGATAAAATGGGGTGTCGGATGAGAGCGTGCGTCGTAGACGGTAGGCAATGACGTAACTTGGCAAGCTCTGGGGTGGTGAACCTTAGATATGGATTATTTTCGGGTAGAAGGGCGTAGAATGTCTTGTATTTGAAGTTTGGGAATTTGAGAATTTGAAGTTTAGTTTCAAATTATTAAATATTTTTCTATATTTTTGTATTTGCTCATTTCCAATTCTTAAATCTCCACATTCACAATTCCTAATTTACAAATTTTCATATACCTATGTTACTAAGTTTCTAATTTCCAATGTTGCAACTTGTTAAATTTCCAAATTATTAGATCTCCAAAGTCCCACGTCCTAATAGAACTAAAACACTAGGTTTCCAAATTAGATCTCCACATTCCCACATCCTAATGGAACTAGTTCCCAAAGTGCCAGATTACTGGATCACCAAATTATTAAATTACAAATTCTCTTACTCACAAATTTCTCTATTCGGAAATCACCTATTTCTAAATCCTCTATCTCCAAATTTCCGTATTCCCAAATTCCCTATTCCCAAATCCCCTATTCCCAAATTTCCATATCCCCAAATCCCCTATTCCCAAATTTCCACATTCTTAAATCCCCCTATTCTCAAATTTCCATATTCTGCAATCCCCTACTCCCAAATTCCCTATTCCCAAATTCCCTATCCCCAAATTCCCTATTCCCAAATTTCCACATTCCTAAATCCCCCTATTCTCAAATTTCCATATTCTACAATCCCCTATTCCCAAATCCCCTATTCTCAAATCCCCTAGTCCCAAATTTCCATATTCCTAAATCCCCCTATTCTCAAATTTCCATATTCTGCAATCCCCTACTCCCAAATTCCCTATTCCCAAATTCCCTATCCCCAAATTCCCTATTCCCAAATCCCCCTATTCTCAAATCCCCTAGTCCAAAATTTCCATATCCCCAATACCCCTATTCCCAAATTTCCACATTCCCAAATCCCCTATTTCCAAATCTCTACATTCCCAAATCCCCTATTCCTTAAATTTTCCACTGCCAAATCCCCCATTTCCAAATTTCCTATTCCTCAAATTTTGCACTGTCAAATTTCCTACTCTCAAAATCCCTATTCCCAAATTTTCCATCCCCAAAATCTACCTACCCCTAAATCCTCAATTCCCAAATTTGCAGATCATTAAGTCCCCAACTCCCAAATTCCCTATTCCAAAATCTCCATATTCCTATAACCCTGATTTATAAATCTCCGCATTCCTTTTTTCCAAATCCCCAATTCACAAACGTCCAACTTTGCAACTAATTACACTACCGTTCTCCGATTCTCCTTATCTAAAAGTCGAAGAAAAAGTTTTTACTGCACTCTCTAATGCTGTTCAAGAATGACTTACGCGATTTTAATGATGATGGAGAAGGTTGTTAGAATAAGAAATGAAAGCATAAACCGTACGTCGCGGACTCTCCGGATAGATTTCTCCTATCTCTATGGTAATGCGGATTGCTACAAGAAGTTGAAGATAAAATTTCTAAATTGTTCGGGTCTTTCTTAGTACTCTCGATTTGTACCCATAGCAATTCTGCGATTTTATTGTGGAAATGAATAGTTAGGTTTTTGCAGAGCTCTTTCTGTATTTGGACACTGATTTCAGGACAAACGCAACTTTTTGAGGCCCCCACCTGAAGGCGTAGACTTCCCATGGGACTTCGAAGCTGTGCAACCAATGGCTGAAGCCACTCTTGCTTTGGACCCGAATCTTAAAGATATGAGATTCCAGCTTGTACCCAAAGTGTAAGTATTCCCATTTTGTTGTAATCAATTCTAGAAACCTTTGCTTCAACAATTATTTTTCAAAGGTAATTGAAAAACAAAGCAACTTGATATGGTAACTTGGTATTGTCACATTTAAGTATTCCAGTTATATCGATTTGAACTAAAAGTTCTACATTAAAGCTTCAATTGATTTAAATCCAACTTTAACACAATATCAATTAATTCAAAATTAACATCACTTTTATATCTTTTAATGAATATTCAATTTTAATGTAATATCAATCGAAACAAGTTCAAGGTTAATGTAATATCAATTCATTCAAATTTACATTAATGTAATATTAATTTCAATCCATCTTTAACGTACCATCGATTTAAATTTAATCATAATTTTATATGAATTAATATCACTTCAAATTAGTATATCAACTAATCACAAAATTCATTACTTCTATAAGTTAGGTAGAACATACTGAAAGTTCAGACCAATCTCAACGCGTCATCAATTGCCCTAATTAACTTCTACCGTATTCTACGTCTGCACAAATGTTCGAGTCCTTCAATCATGCCATAAAACGAGACCAAAGCTACAGACTGAAATTCATACACTATACATCCAATCTGGCGTATTTTCGCGATCAGACAGAGAATACCTCGAATTTCTAATCATGTGTCATCTCGGGGCACATATGATCGATTCGAATAATCAGTTCTGTAGACAGCAGTATAAAGCATATGTACCGATGCCAATACACGAGTTGGTTCGTTGACCCAGCTGTTTAGAAGAGCTACAGCTCCAATTGAACAACTCATGTGGGAATTGGGGAATTTGGAATTTGGGGATGTGAGAATTGGGGAATTTGGAATTTGGGGATGTGAGAATTGGGGAATTTGGAATTTGGGGATGTGAGAATTGGGGAATTTGGAATTTGGGGATGTGAGAATTGGGGAATTTGGAATTTGGGGATGTGAGAATTGGGGAATTTGGAATTTGGGGATGTGAGAATTCGAGAATTTGAGAATTGGGGAATTTGAGAATTTGGGGATGTGAGATATGGGGAATTTCGAGTTGGGGAATTTGGAATTTGAGGATGTGGGAATTGGGAAATTTGGAATTTGGGAATTTGTAATTTGGGGATGTGAGAATTGGGGAATTTGGAATTTGGGGATGTGAGAATTGGGGAATTTGGAATTTGGTGATGTGAGAATTGGGGAATTTGGAATTTGGGGATGTGAGAATTGGGGAATTTGGAATTTGGGGATGTGAGAATTGGGGAATTTGAGAATTTGGGAATTTGCAATTTTGGAATGTTGGAATTTGGGGATGTGAGAATTGGGGAATTTCGAGTTGGGGAATTTGGAATTTGGGGACGTGGGAATTGGAGAATTTGAAATTTGGGAATGTGAGAATTGGGGAATTTGAGAACTTGGGGATGTGAGAATTGGGGAATTTCGAGTTGGGGAATTTGGAATTAGAGGATGTGGGAATTGGGGAATTTGGAATTTGGGGATGTGAGGATTGGAGAATTTGGAATTTGGGGAATTTGGAATTTGGGGATGTGGGAATTGGGGAATTTGAGAATTTGGGGATGTGAGAATTGGGGAATTTCGAATTGGGGAATTTGGAATTTGAGGATGTGGGAATTGGGGAATTAGGGAATTGGGAATGTGGGGATGTGAGAATTGGAGAATTTGATAATTGGGGAATTTGGGGATGTGGGAATTAGGGAATTTGGGGATGTGAGAATTGGGGAATTTGGGAATTTAGGAATTTGGAATTTGGGGATGTGAGAATTGGGGAATTTGGGAATTTGAGAATTCGTAATTTGGGGATGTGGGAATTGGGGAATTAGGGAATTTGAGAATTCGTAATTTGGGGATCTGGAAATTGAGGAATTTAGGAATTTACGGATGTGAATATTAGGGAATTTGGAAATTTGGGGATGTGAGAATTGAGGATTTTAGGAATTTGGGAATTTGGGAACGAGTTAACGCGTTTACTCAGCTGTTTAGAAGAGCTACAGCTACAATTGGTCAGTATAGAAAAATGGCCTCACATATATTTTCAGCAGTATACTGTCTCAAGCTGACACACATTAGGCCAAAATGGCAGGCAAACGTGTCAAGAGAGAGATAGTGCTACTTGCATTCAACAGTTATTATTCTTATTTGCCAAAATGTAACTGAAAGTATTCACGGTGGGAAGCTTCTTTTACTTTGGGTCAATCACGCCAACTCATGAGTTGACATCTGTATGTAACCGAGAATCGATTATTTACTGGTGTAAATGAAATCAGTCTACGGTGGGTCGCGTTAATTGGCAATTTCCAAAACGGTGTCCGATTACGGTAAATCGGAAACTAAGGCTCTCTGTATCGGATTCGAAGTTTCACATCGAGATTAATTCCCCGTGTCGTACAGAATATCCGAAGAGAATTTCTGGCGGAACTACTTCTACCGAGTGTCGGTTCTCCGCCAGAGCCACGAACTGAACGCGATGGCCAGCCAGGCAGAAAACAACCAAAATCTGACCTCCACCGGAAACGTGAATCAACCCGAAGGTAATTCCACTTCGACCTACGCTATTCGTCGTTAGACATTATTATTCTTGGTTCGATGCATTTTGCCAATGCAATACCGTATACCAGTCGACCCTCTCGGCCATATATAAAGTGTTTCGATCAGATGCACCGCGTTTTGCTTCACTTACTCAAATATTTTCTTGTGGAATATGGACCTTTTTAATATTACTTTTCTTGTCAGCTCTTTGTTGGAAGACTTATTCAGGCAAGATTGACATAATTTATTAATTTTTTACTGTGTACTTTCTTTATGTACTAGGATACTTATGTAGTACAATTTTAATCAGAACATTTTATTTTTTTTTATTGGGTTTGTAGAAAATTCTATAGAGAATTCTCTTAAAAAGAAAATAATTTTTTAAAAATAATTTGAATTTTAAATTATTTAATTTTAGACAGTGAATTATTTAATTACTTCAAGCATAATTTTCATACAAAAATAATAAAATTTCCTTATACAATATTTTACTTTAAATGTATAGAAATTGAGTAAAAAGAATTTCAAAAACTATAACATACAAGAAGAAACAAAGTCCACATATATGGCCATTAGTTGAATTTAAGTATAATAACAAGAAATATATTTGTAAAGGAAGAGAATTCTCCATCAAATATTTTAATGTCTTCTCCAATAACACTTAATGTCTTCCATTTGTTAATTTACCGCATCGTATCACAGTATAATGCTGTAATTATACCATCAGAAGCAGCGAGACTGTTTTACATATTACATGATCAAATTAATCAAAACGCTTTGCATAGTCGATGGCTGGCACTTCAAGCTACCACGTATTTATTCCATAAATGTATATTATTCCGCAAATTGATGCTCGAATATCGTACGAACACTTATTACATAATTAAGAAGATAAACGGATTGATTTCAACCGCAAGATAGATAAATTACTTATAAACTTCGTGCAATGGAGGACGCGTTTAATATTAGCTCCTTATGAAACTAGAAACCACCACAATATAATGGATCGTTTCAGAAGCTTGTGGCGTTGTAAGGTGTTTTTTATAATATAATCTTACTTTTATATAAACGGTGATATTATAGGGGTTTTGAATATTTATTTATTTTATTCGTTTGGTATTTTTGTAAGTTGTACTTCTGGACTCTTATTCTTGTACTCATTGGTATTTTGTATTCTTGTACTCATTGGTATTTTGTATTCTTGTACTCATTGGTATTTTGTACACTTGTACTTTGTACTTATTGATATTTTTGTACTTTGTACTCATTGATACTTTTGTACTTTATACTCATTGATACTTTTGTACTCTGTATTCTTGTACTTTGTACTCATTGACACTTTTGTACTTTGTATTCATTGATACTTTTGTACCTTGTACTCATGTACTTTGTACTCATTGATAGTTTAGTATTTTGTACACTTGTACTTTGTACTTATTGATACTTTTGTACTTTGTACACATTGATACTCTTGTACTTTGTACTCATTGATACTTTTGTACTGTGTACTCTTGTACTCTTGTACTCATTGATACTTTTGTACTCACTTCTTGGTACTTCTTGGTACATCTGTACTGTATAATCTCATACTTTTTACATTATGCTTTCATACTTTTTTTCATTGTACATAGTACCCTTGCACTTTCTATTTATATATTTCTATACTTATTACATCAACAGCAACTTTCAAACGACAAAAGAGACCATGAATTTTTTAATACCTGAACCAGCGTCAATATTTCAATAAAAACCCCCTACAAAGCCTCCCAATAAAATGATCTCTCCAACAAACAAGCAAAAAACATCTTACAAAAGACAAAAATGTAACATTTTCCCGTGGCACTCAAAGGTGTCCCGCGAAAAACGTCACAAGCTTCTGAAATAACAGAATAAAACCAAAACCCAATACCAGCGTCCATCAAACAATTAAATTCACCAACGTGTTTCTATCAATCGCGTATATTCGTTAAAAGTTCAATAACAAATAGACGTCTCGTTCAACACGAAAATTGATCATTGAACGCGTCAAAAGAGCGGCATTGACCGCGTCAAATATCCGACACTTTTGTTCGGTCGTATAAAACCCGTCGTTGTGAAAGGTGCAATAAAACTAGAGGAGAACAGAGTGAAACGTTTATACCCAGCCATCGACGTCATTTCCGTGGAGAGGGTCGACGTCGGTACACGTAGAAAAATGAAAAGAAGAACACGTGACACGTTCATCTTTTTATTATTTTCATCGTTCACTGGTATCCGCTGTCTCTTAGTTTGCATCGCAGAGTTCAGAGTTGCTTGACTCGACATACCTTTGTTGCCCGAAAGTAGCACAGTAATTTCCGATCGTCGAGACGGGACGGATTTAGCCCGTTCGTCTGGAGGCGCACGACGTCGTCGACGCTCAGCGTCGCGGACAAAACGAGGAGGGGCAATAAAGGGGGAGGAAAACGTTTACGTCGTGCGTCTACGATCCTGATCGACGACACTTCCCGAGATGGGAATCCCCTTTGCATGGCACGATTCGATAGTTTGATGTGTCGTGTTCATCTTTATCCTTTAAACGAGCCTCCAACGCGTGATGAAAATACTCGTACACTTTTATTGAACTTAATTCGACCATGAGATGAGCTCTGATTACTAAAAAATCCTACTGCAATTAGTTAAAATGGAAAGGTATTCCACATTTATTAGTTGAAAACAATGTCACAATGCAGTATGGCACATTAGTGGCTATAATAGTCATGATAGGCATAATAATAGTGATATTAGTCAGATTGGTGAAGGGGAGTTTGAATTCCTAGAGCTCTTCTTGTGACGAGTGCACAAGGCTTCCCTTGGACGACATCTTGTATGTAAACTTGATAGATTTTCTAGTTTCCCAATTCAAGTCCTAAATGTCACAATTGTCGATTCCTAAAATTTCCTAAATTTCAAACTCCCCAAATTCCTAGATTGCTGAATCTTTAGATTACAAAGTTCTGTATTCAGAAGTCCTTATATCCCCTTTCTATGTCTTCAAACTTGTGAACTTCCAAATTCTCTTCACTTCCAAATATCTATATTTTCAAATTCCTAGATCCACAAATTCTCATATCCCAAAATTCCTAGAATCACAAATTCTCATATCTCCAAATTTCTAGATCCACAAATTCCTAGAAAATTCTTAGAAATTCCTGAGGAACCTTAGAAATTAAGACATTTCTGCATCTCTAAGTCCCCAAATTTCAAAATCCTAAAATTTCTAAAATTCTTAAAATTCCTAAAATTCCTGAAATTCCTCAAATTCCTAAAATTCTTAAGATTCCTAAAATTCCTAAAATTTCTGAAATACCTAAACTTCCTAAAATTCCTAAAATTCCTAAAATTCTTGAAATTCCCAAAATGCCTAAAATTCCTAAAATTCCTAAAATACCAAAATACTAAAGTTTCCAAATCTACCCTGAAATGTTCAAATACCCAGAATCTCCAAAGGTCAACAAGTACGTGACCTCTCTCCGTGCCTAGCATGCTGTCCCTAGGGAAGCCAGAACTGTTGACTGTACGATCGTTTTACGATACTTTCCTCTCGAGGTATATCGCAGCTGCGTGTCACATCGCGTCACGATGAATTTCCTGCGCGTAGCACGACGGGAACCGAACACGCTTCGAATTAGCGAGTCGTAGCCGATTAATATCGCATCGTTATTGCCCGGGTGCTCAGCGAAATTACGAATGACCCGTTAATTCGAGCGAAACGATAATTCCTCATGAAATTTCGATGCGTCCGTACTGGTATCGCTTGCGAAATTAATGTACGTCACAACGTTGGAGGCTCGGTTTTCCTTGTAAGACATGTTGAGAGACAGAAAAATGGACGCAAAAAGGTGTGGACTTCAAAACCCAAAGATTGAACTACTGATGAGTAGTGACTAATATGAGTGGTCTAATATGAAGAGTATATTATACAAATTCATACATAAAATGATTATACAAATTCAAAGATAATTATCTTGTTATATTTGTCAAGTAACATCAAGCAAGGTCAAATAAAGTCAGGTACTCTAAGCATACACATTTTTTGAAACATCTATAGTTTCTTGTCAAGTACAGTCAAATAAAGTCAGGTAATGTAAGCATACAAATTTTCTAAAACACCTATAGTTTTCAAGAAAAATGTCAAGAAAAATTCAAATAAAGTCAGGTACTTTAAGCACATAAATTTTCTAAAACACCCATAGTTTCTTGTCAAGTAAAGTCAAATAAAATCAGCTACTTGAAACACACAGATTTTCTGAGACACCTATAGTTTCTAGTCAAAAGTAAATTGAAATAAAGTCTGTTACTTCAAGCACAAAGATTTTCTACAACACCTATAGTTTCCTCTCAAATAAGGTCAAATAAAGGCAGCTACTTTAAACAAACAGATTTTCTGAGACACCTATAGTTCCCAGTCAAGTAAGGTCAAATAAAATCAGCTACTTTATACACACAGATTTTCTAAACCATCTATAGTTTCTAAACTGAATTTTGTCTTATTTATTTTCAAAATGAATGTGCTCTATGCTACATAAATCTTGTATGTACATGTCGTCACACGATAATTATCTCCTGTCTAATTAGTTTGTACACACAAACTAAACAGGAGAACTGAAACATCATTTTAGACCACTCCGCCATTTTGAAGCACCGAGACGCCATTTCATTAAGTTACGAGACGAATGAAACGGGTCAGAGAGAATCCTGAGGGCGCTGAAATATTGTCCGCCCCGTGGTATAATTATTCGATGAGAATTCGAAACCTCCGCCAGGGGTTGTTCACCCTTTCTGCGTTCTTGTCTCCTTATCAACTCTTCCAAGAATTTAACTGCACTTCCGTTTGTTCTCCGCGAACTTTCGAATTAATTTTTGCTAAAAGCAGCTTCGAAAAATTTGAAATTCGTTTCCCTAACAGAGATTTCCGGAGAATATCCGGTTAGAAAAATTAATCTGACGGATGGACCGGAAGTGCAGTATTTTCCGGGAAATTTCGACGAGAACACACGGCGCAACGAACAGCAACTCGAGCGAGATACACGGTTAAACGAATGTTGATAGACAAGCTTTAGAGCTTTAGCGTTTAGGCACTTGCTACCCAAAACCCTTCTAGTTTAGCCGTGAGTGTTGTCTTGCGAACAGTTCAAGTGACCACTGGCCAGGAAAGCAGCGGAGCAGTCATCACCGGAAGTAACAGCGCATTGGCCGATTCCCCAGGCCACGAATTCGTGTCCGATAGCATGAGGGTCTCGGACACGGACCTCGAAGAGGTCCGAGAAGGCATGAAAAAGCTCGGGATGCAACCACCTAAAGGTTAGTAATCGTTGGTCGTCGTTAACAACATATTAATACAAATGACGTCTGCATAGAACATCCAAGTGGCTGGACATTTATTTAGACTGCACTTTAAGGTCAATGTACCCCTTAGTGTTCTTCAAGGGATAGAAACCTTGACGTTATTTTAGTAAATATATAGGGAATTTAAGGGTTCTGTGTGGGGTGACATGTTGCATTGCGATGCAAAAATTTAGGTCGATTGCCAGTATCTGTGTTTTATGTGTTAGGGCTTTAAAATTGGGAATTGAGAAATTTGGAAAAATTTGAGGTTCGAAATTTGGGAATTTTGGGAAATTTGGAGATTTAGAATTTTTAATTTGGGGTTTTGGGAATTTGGGAAATTGGAAATTTGGGGATTTAGGGATCTAGAGATTTAAAAATTAGGAATTTGGGGATTTGGGGATTTTGGGATTTGGGGATTTAGGGATTTGGGAATTTAGAGATTTGGGGATTTAGGAATTCGGGAATTAAAGTATTTGGAAAATTATAGAGTTGAGAATTTGGAGACTTGGGAATTTAGGGATTTGGAAAATTATAGAGTTGGGAATTTGGAGATTTGGGTATTTAGGTATTTGGGAAATTATAGAGTGGGACTATAGGTATCTGGAAAATTATAGAGTTGGGAATTTGGAGATTTGGGAATTTAGGGATTTGAGAAATTATAGAGTTGGGAATTTGGGGATATGGGAAATTAGAGTTGAGAATTTGGAGATTTGGAAATTTAGGTATTTGGGAAATTATAGAGTGGGAATATAGGTATTTGGGAAATTATAGAGTTAGGAATTTGGAGACTTGGGAATATAGGTATTTGGGAAATTATAGAATTGAGGATTTGGAGATTTGGAAATTTCAGAAATGTTAGAATTTGGAAATTTTTTGAACCAATAAATACTATTACCTGTAACTAAAAAATTGTAATATTTAATATTAGGAAATTTCTCAGTTAAAAAATTCAGAGAATTCTTTTACACTACTACACAACTCAAAACCTTATACTAGCAATCGATTCTAATTTTTGCGTCACAGCGAACATCCCACCCTTCATACCTGAACCTAAAGGTGAATTCATACATCGACGGATGAAACAAAGCTTGAAACGACTATGAAACCTACAACTCCACATTTCATCATAGTTTATCGCCGCTATTAAAAATAATGAATCAATACTTGTCACTCGTAAAAATATCGAAGTTCGAACAGTGCAGTCGTTTCAAACTCATTGTCAATCCACACTCGACCCGTCGTCGTATAAATGCACCTGAACTCCTGCCACGATTCCTTCTCAATTTACCAGCGAAAGTGGTAGGTATCGATAAGTTTTGCCAGCGAACGAAAGAGAAAAGACAGAAGGACTCTTGGCACGAGTACAACTGTGCAGTGTCCTCGATCGAATCGACCTCGAAAACAGCCCACGTGTGCACGCTGATTCGAAATTTTTCTGTACACACACCTCGACGATTAGCCACGAAGGCACTCGATATGTATTTCAAGAGACGTCCTTTTCGATGTTCAGTTACGACCACCAACGAATAATTATTCCGATTCAGAGGATACATTCTTAGATCAACCCCTTTTCAATGCTGTACTTACTTTCTCACCCCCTACAATTTTGATCTATTTCAATAAATACAATATCCATGTTCAATTTAAATAATTATTAAACATTAATGATTATATCTATGATGTTGCAAATGTATTTACTGATTGTTGCAATTAATGTTACAGTCAATAGTTATATAAATAATGTTTATAAAAACAATTTACATATATTACAATACGTATTGTATTACATATAATACATCTGTTATATGATGTCTTAGTTCAAGTATATTTTGTCTTCTTCAATGAATATTTTTACACAAAAACATTATTAGGTGTACATTTATTTGGAGTAGTGTAGTAAATATATTAGCTGCACATTTCAATGAATATTAAATATTATATATATTTATACAAAAGAATCACTAAGTCATTCGTGTATACAAAAGAAGATAATAAAATATACATTTATTATACACATTGCAAGTGTACTGTCTGTTTCAATGAAAATTATAAATAATTGTACAAAAAGAAATTATTACATATTTATTATCTGAGTTGTATTATATGACATCTATTATCTGAATTACATTACATATTTATTATCAGTGACGTTGCAAATGTTGCCTGTTTTATTAAATATTGCAAATGATTATACATATACATATGTATATAAGAAAAAATAGGAAGAAGTGTGTTGTAAGTACAGATTGAGAAAAGGGGTTGTTCTAATTGAACGATGAATGCAGGGCACAAAGTGTCCAAGAAACACCGTCCCCCGTGAGTATACGTTAAAATCAACATAATCGTGTCACTCGATCTCTCTGTGTTCCACCTTCTCACCAGCGTTAGTCTGCCACGTTTTTCTGTAGTTAGTGTACGTTTATGTGCGAGCAGCTTTGTCCAAGTTCCTGTCAGTGTGCTTCAGTAGCGAGGATTGTTCCCGTTGCATATGTTGCATCCCTGTTCACCCCTAACCTTCTCTCACAGGGCCGGCCTTCTTTGAGGGACCTATTCTGGTAATCTTAAAAAAAAATTGCAAAAATGAAATAAAAAATAAAGGAAACGATCAATAATATATTGTGTGATGACTTTTATTTTTTCTTTCTCTTCATCCAGAACCCCGTTGTGGCCGGCCCTGGTCTCTAATCGAGCGACTTTAATGTCTCATGTGACTAAACGACCGCTTTCCATTCTATTCTGTCAACAGCCTAAAGAAGAGGAGAGAGTTTGCCCCAATAAAAAGCATTATCCAAAAAGCACACCCCTCAAAAGAAAAAAAAATAAAATACGACAAGCTTCTTTCCCCGTCTCGAAGACCGACGTTGAGTTTTCGCTTCTCCTCGAACCCTCCCCCTTCTTTTCTTTTACGTTTCTCTTTGGTTTTAGTCCATGTGTGGTCGACTAATCGTGGATACGTTCGGGGCAGGAACGACCCTCGTTACAACCCCTCGGTTCTCTCCTCTTTAATTCCAGATTTCCTTTGAACCCTCGTCTCGCGAACCGATCGACGATCCCGGGGGTGGTTTTTCTCGACGGTTTTCGTTTATCGCGACGTTCCTTTCTTTCTAGCGTTCGAGGAAGATTGAGAGGGAGGAGAAGGCACGGGAGGGGTGAGGATTAGATGAATAAGTAACGCAGATCGTAAGCGGATACAGCGTTTAGGTTATACGTCGGATTTGAAGCGTGATATAAAAAGCGTAGACCCGATGATAGCGGCCATAGACGTACCGCGAGTTAGAGAGCGACACTTGGTGAAGGGAGAGAAAGAGAGAGAGCGAGTGAGAGAGAAAACGAGGACGCGTGTATGGGTGCGAATGAGAGCACACGGTTTCAAGAGAAGAACCGAAAAATTATAGCAGAGAGAAAGAGAGAGAGCGAGAGAGAGAACAAAAGATATACAAAAGGAATAAAACTCGATTAAGTGTCTGTATGTCTGTCCGTTTGTCTGTTTGTCTGTCTGTCTTCGTTCTTAATCAATAAATATTGTCTCTTGTCGATTCTCTTCGTGTTTGTGCCGCGTTAGAAGGTACGCGATTTAATAACACCACCATTTTGCGAGTCGAACAACGTCGCGATAGGGGAGAACGTTAGGGGCGAGTTTGCTGAAGAGAATCCACTAAGTGTTACATAAATAAAGAATTAAGACAAAATAAAAGAAGTAACATATAAAAATTCGTTGAATGACAATACGTGTTTTAAAGAAATAAAAAAAAAAGTAAATAAAAATCGGGGATCGAGGTGTAACTTTCGTCTCGTCTCTCGTGGGTGTAGTCCTCGTAGTGATTTTCCTTCCGATTCAATTCAACTAAACGCATAATAACGACGAGTTTACCTTAACACGTACGGAGAAATAAAAAAAAGACACAGGAAATAAACGGCCGGCCAGAGGCGACCCGTTTACACGCCCGTCCACCCGAACGAGAACACGCGAAATCGCGGGGATAAAATGCGACGAGGCGACGATTATAGCGGGGATATGTACGTGCGAGAGATACATGGAAACGGGATTTCGAAAACATCGCGAACGAATTGAATGAGCTTTTCGGACGGACGATTTCAGCGATGCTTTAACCCTTTGCGGTCCTACTTTTTTAGCGGAAATTTATTCGTTAGTTGTATTTAATAAGAGGTTTTTTATAAGGACATTTGAACGTTTGGAAATTTTTTGATTTTTGTACGACAGGATTTTTGGGTTTTGGAAGATTTGAGAACTTGGAGACTTGGGAATTTGACAATTTTGAGATCTGAAAATTTGAGAATTTAGGGAGAATTTGGAGATTTAGGAAGTCGGAAATAGGGGATTTGGAAATTTGAGAAATTGAGATATTACAAATTTAGGAAGATTGAAATTTGGAAATTAGAAAATTTGAAGATTTGGGATTTGAGAATTTGGGGGGTCGAAAATTTTGGGATTTGGGGATTTGGGGATTCGAGAATTTGGGAATTTGGAGATTTGAGAATTTCAGAATGTAAGGATTCGAGAATCTGACAATTTGAAGATTTGGGGATTCGAAAATTTGGGAATTTTAGAATTTACGAATTCGAAAATCTGAGAATTTGAAGATTTGGAGGTTTGAAAATTTTGGAAATTGGCGATTTTGGAATTTCAGAATTTAGGAATTCGATAATCTGAGAATTTGAAGATTTGGGAATTTCAAGATTTCTGGACTTCAAAATTTAAGAACTTACAGATTTGAAAAGTTGGCAATTAGGGGATGAAAATTTAGTAATTCGAAAATTTGGAAATTTATAAATCTAGAAATTTAAAAACTTAAAGATTGAAATATTCAAAAATTTCATTTTAGATCATAAAAATGAAAAATCTCCCAGTTTATAAATTTGACGATTAAAAAATTTGAAACTCCCAGTTTGTAAGTTCGAAGCGTTGCTATCGCCTATATTAAAATACAAAAATTTATACGTATTCGATCGAGCGCAAAGGGTTAAAAATGGGTCGGACCCGATTAAAAACGAAGGGGAGGGGGGTAAAAATAACAGAAAGAGAGAAGAAGAGAAGTAAAGCAAATAGTAGAGAAAGTGAAAATAATAGAACGACGCCGACACGGAATGAAGAGTCTCGATATAGATAGGTGTTCGCTGAGCTATCGAACGTCGACTCGACATGGAGAGCGCATGTAAAGACGAATCGATATACGCAAGGGTTGTCGGAGGGAGAGGAGGGACGAACCACTAACGAAAAATTCGGTGCTCGTCTGTTAGCTCGCTTTTCGAGCCAGCCTCGAGCACGCGAAATAATTCATCGATCGAGAGATACGATAATGTGGTTCGCATTTAGCTGAAAACTTTCTGATGGGCAAATCCACGGAATTCGAGTTTGGTTTCCTCGGTTTAACGTAATCCTCGATCAACCAGATGTAATAACTTAAATCACCTTACTGGAAAATAGGAATTCTCGTAATTTCATCGGTTCGATTCGGTGATGCTGTCTCTTTCGGTAATCTTGCTTCATTTTCGTCCTATTTTCACGGTTTATTGTTAAACAGTATGGAACCGGAGATTTATCTTGATATTTGATGGATGTCGATGTCTATTATCTTTATCGAAGACCAAATTTAACTCTTGTCTGATATAGTCGATGTGGACTCTTAATTTAGTTTGATTGAAGATTTAATAAATATGTTTCAATTTATTCATTTTGCTTGGTACATTGTTAGAGATATTTAATATCTTTGAAACATTACACCAGAAGTATAAGTACTTTTTATAAAAATTGTAAATGGTAAAGTATTTATCAAGATTTGTTTGTATAATTTTAATAAAATACAGTTATTCGTCTATTTTACCTAGAGTTATACTCTATCGGGACAAGGGTTAAATTGATACAGAATTAACAATAAGACCCAACCAAGATATGTCTTCTGATTCTGACACTATTCTATTTCGGTAGAATCTGGCTGTTTATCAATATCAAACATGTCAGAAATCGTGATGCAACTAGGTCGTAGGGTACCTACCAACTTAATAATAAAATGTTCACTCTTATGTGGACACACCCTAAGACCTAATAAAAAATGTCGAATGTTCGATCTGTTTCGATATGGAACAATATTTAGGATTCGTAATGCTCTGCTAGACGAAGAATGTTGAAAGAGAATGAAAAAGTAGATCCAAGGGTATCCACATGACAGTAAGATATACTCTTATGTGGACATACCACGAGACCTAACTCAGAAATGTTATCGTGTCCCTGTTTCTCTATCAAACAAGAATATAGGATTCGTACCGGAAGTCCGTTAAAAACCTGAGGCATGAAAGTTGGGTTTGTCTGGAAGGGTGTATCAAACCGGAAAGTCGTCTCAGTTTCTCACGTTTCACCCCTTTTCTGTCCCCGTGTGGTTTGAGTTTCCTTCTGTTTCCCCCTTTTCCCGCCCTCCCAACTAACACTAACACAAAGACACGATTTAATTCCGACACTGGCACACGGAGACACGCGAGTCGCGAGATCAATGCGAAGAAATAGGGACGCCTCGGCTGCGTGGTCGGAAAATCGCGACTGGATACAAACACACTCACACAGACACGCGTACACAGACAGAAAATAAACACGTACACACATATTGGCCGTACAAGACCCCGCGTGGCCCGCATGAAACTAGCTACAGCGCTGCTTGTGAATCTCCGCAGAAGAAGATTGGGAACGCGAATTGGAAGCGGAGCTGAAGGATTACGAGGTTGTTGTAGCGGGCACCGAGACGAAGAGCGGCGTCGCGACGACCACCAAAGGATCCAGCGTCGTCGGTTCGAATACAGAAGATTGGGAGAAGCAGATCGACGAGCTGCTGGCCAACGAGGATGACGAGGACCTCAAGTGAGCCGGGGAGATCCTCTTTGTGACCGGATATAGAGACGATCTCGTCGCGTTTCAATTGAGATCCTGGAGGGGACAGTGTGAGAGATCGGCGGACGGGTTCTTACGCTTTTCTTCCATCGATCTTCCGCCATTTTATAAAAATGAAAGGGAGCACGGTCTTGAGATGGACGCTTTGTTGTTTACCTTTCTCTGTCCCTCTTTGATTAAAGGGAGATGCTGAATTCTTTCGGTGATCGAAAGTAGATGTCTGATTTGTAAAGTGGAGGGAGAGAGAAAGGGTGGTTGTTTTGAAATGATTGTTGTGATTAGAGGGGGAAGAGTTGGTGTAACTAGGTTGGATGAGGAACTAATTGATTTTGGGGATGCGTAATTTGGTCGCATCCAACACGTGATAGTTTGATCGAATTGCATTCGTGTGTTGATTACACACATAATAATCCAACGCTTCGTGTTTCAACATGCGATGATCTATTGTATGATATCGCAATATGCGATCTAAACTCATAATAATCCAAGTGGTAATCACGTGACTGACGATAGCAGTTTAAAACCTCGGACAAAAATCCTAGTTGCATCAATGAAAGATGGAAGGATAGCAGATGGTTGAAGAGGAAAAGAGTTTCCTCTTCTTCTGGCGCGTTTTTCTCAACAGCGTGTACATTAACGATCCTCGAGCACGATGAAGATGAGGGCTAAAGATACGGTATATGACGAGTAAATTATTTTTCATTGATGGATCTCGCTTCTAGAACCTCCGTCGATTCCATCCATAGATGATCCATGGATCTCATGAACGGTGGACGGGTGTGCACACCAAACAAGATGATTATACTTAAACGCCACACTTATGTCAATTGTTAGACGACTCGCCTTTCATTACGATAACCGGGCGAACGCGTAAGATTTCTTTATGCATTTTCTCGTTTGTAATGATACTTCAACTACCGGAAAATATAAGAGATATAAATAAATGTATTTGATAATGTTAAAATGCACTGTGCTGCGATATCCAATTATTGTCGAGTATTAAATTATATGAAATTAAATATATTCTTCATCGGGTTCGACGGATCGAGAATTATTCAGAATCACACACTTTTACACTGCCGTGTGCCGAAGGACACCGTTTCGAACGGATCGACGAGTTTGTTTTGTTTCTTTATTAAATGAACGTGTTAAATTAATCTAATTCGAAATTTCCTACGATCCTTTATTCGTCGATCGTGGATGTTACAAGCCAAAGATGAACTCGATTCGATCACATTATGCCTCCGCACTGTACCTCACGTACGAAAGAAAAGCGTTGGCAGAATCTATAGCGTTTATCAATGCTAATACTAATCGATAAAAAGCATTTATTAATGTTGCGTGGCGAGAGTCTATATACCTTGTTCTTGCGTTAAATTCACTATTTGTTATGCGATGTTGAGTACGTATATGTTTAACATTTAAATCATGATGTCCACGTGAAAACAGAGATAAGAACGTGCATTTACTAACCCTTTATGAATCAAGCATTTATGAAAGAAACTTCAAACATTCAATATTAAATAATAGATGCTTAACGCAGTTAACACTTTCAGTCTGTGTTTTAAAACACATTCCATAAAGGCGATCTGTACAGGTCGAATTATTCAGACAAAAAATTAAAATTCTAAGAAAAAGAAACAAATTTGTTAATGTGATTTTCTGCGCTATCATATAAATCATAAAGGATAGCGCTATATACAGTATTTTGTTCTAATTAAAGAATAACTTCTTTTATCACGTGGACATCGCAATCGGCGAGAAACAGAACCTTTGTTACGAGTCGCAAACGGAAAATGAAGGCTGTAATTGGGAGAACGAAATCCTTGCACTTCCCGTCGAGACGTTCGTTTTGCGTGCGCCGCCATGTTGAGTACAGATCTTTCGTCAATTCTTCCCAGAGATTTTCTATATTCTCTCTTTATAGTGCATCGACTGACTGATTCGATGTACACTCAGGCGCAACGTAGGCTTCCTTTGGATAAGGACACATGTACAAGGAACCTTTCAAAATTTGCTTTCAATTTTGGGGGATGAGATTTGGGAATTTTTAAGTTTTCTAATTTCCAAACTTACAAATTCTAAAATGTTCAGTTTCCTAAATTTCCAAATGATCTAATTTCTAAATTCCCAAATCCTCAAACTTCTAAATCTCCAGATTCTCAAACTTCTAAATCCCCAAATTCCCAAACCCCAAATTTTGCATCAGAAAATCATTGGACCCAATGTTGCTATTTTTCCCAAGGAAGCCTACAGTGACAACTGTACTCGTTAGCTTATAGAAATCCTCGAAGAGTAAAATAAACTAAGACTTAAAATTCTGAGCTCAACGCTGGTTCATCGGTGTGCGCGTGTTTCACCCAAACTCGGCTGCGAGGTTTTTTTCATTCGCGCTAGTCGTTAGGTCGATATATGGATACGTATACTGTATTAAATGTATATTAACATTAAGCTGTCGTGTAATTATCCGGGCCTAAGTTTGTCAAAGTTCCGAGCGAAGAAACATGTTGATCGAAGTGATTCTTGATCAGACACGGCCCTCTCCCCGAGAGTACGTGAAGATCCATTGCGATTTTTCGTTGAGACGAATCTATTGTGTGTTATGCGTTGTATTCTATCGATTCCGTGTTGTTACATTGTATATTTTCTTGCGACGCGTTGATAGTCCGCGTTTTTGTGTCCTCTTGCCCCCCGACTGAGACGCGAGGAGAGCCCTTCATCTTTTGAACGGCCGATACGATGGATCAGGAAAGTAGAAATATACGTAAGACTTGATGAACGAACAAACGTCTTTCCCTGTGTAAAAAATTCGAAACACATACACGTACACACTTCAATGGCCAACTGAAAGAAGAAAAATGATTAATCATGGTGTACTTCGGCAGTCCCTTCTTATTTCAAAACAACTCTGTGAATTGTGTAATAAAATAAAAGCTATCCTACGGTACAGTGCATTCGCTCGTAAGAATGAACATACATCCATACGTATATATATACGCATATATATATATACATAAATATACATAATATACATATGAAAATAAATAAATAAAAAATATATATATATATGTTGTTGACTCCATTGAAAGTATGATAATATATTATGAATATTATTGAGAGTATAAGGAGATGAAGCATTAATTACGGAATTATTTAAGAGAATAATTAATATAAGTGCGGAATGTAAACAATAAAGGTCGTGTACCTCGTGAGAAATAAACTGACAACAAAAAAATATCAGAAATAGGTTAATAAGTCTTAGTGTTTACCCGTCAATCCGTTCCTCTCGTATACTAATGCTTTTTATGTAAAGAATAAAATAAAGTATTGGCCTAAAGCATAAATGATCATGAACAGTTTATCTTATAACATCAGTAGTGTCATATTCATAGAGATGATTATTTGAATCAATATTTGGAATCTTATTACACAATTTCGTTGATCATTTTTAGATACAGGCAATAAAACGCAGAAGGTATTTTAAAAAATTACATATTTTAATTTGAAGTATATGACTGAGGAATACAAAAATACTGCTCCATTATTTATTCTTATATATAAAATTAACTTTGTATTGGAAATATCACAAAACATGTCCAGGTTCATAACATTACACACAGTAACATTATAGATGGCACTGTGATGATTTCTTCTTTTCTCTTCCTAATTTATGTTATAATTTAGCTTTAAATGATACCTTTTATTTACACATTTCTTCGTCTACTCCTTAAAGTGCGTGTTTTCGACGAAGGGGTAATTATTACTGCACTCTGAAATGAAAAAAAAATCACTAAATATTTGAAATATTTTTTATTTGACACCCTAACCTATACTTCTTTTAAGATATATACATACAAGTATATAAAATTATTTCTACCAGGTACAAAGTCATATAAAATGAAAGGAATAGGGCTGTCAAAATATTAAAATTCGAAAAAATTTACCTCAAGTGGTTCAATATCTTGAAAAGAATCATCTTTTATAAACAGCTTCTTCTTACGGGTAGTCTTCTTTCTTTCTGAAACTGGTTCTACATCTGGCGGTGGTAAAATGGTACGTTTTACGTTTCTTCTAAAACATAAGAATAACATATTTCAAGCTCTAATTTCAAATCAATCATACATAGTACATAATTTATATAGATGTACTTGGAATCGGAGCTTGAAAGATCGATCATTGATATATCATCCTGCTTCGGCGATGTCGGCGTATATTTTTTGGGCGGTCGCCTAGTCCGCCGTTCTTTGTGCGCCACTTCATCCTCAGACGTGTTCCCACAATAATCTCTATCTTTAGAATTACTTTTTAGTAACTAGAAAAATAAATATTGGATAAATTCCTTATTGAACAAACTTCTTATTGAATGCGTCTATAAGCACAAGCACCTTTTGTTTCTGTTTTTCCAATTCTTCTTGCTGGTTCTTCACTAAACATTCATATTTTATGACCATATCATCCCTGTTTTTCATAAACGATTCCATTTCACGTTCTTTCTCGAGCAAATTATTTTTTAATTCTTGATTCATGGCTCTTAATCTTTCATTTTCTGCCTGTCTTTCTTGAGCGCTTTGTTGTAACAGGTCTAAAATTTTAGCATTTTGCTCATTGTTTTTAACGCGCAATTCTAACTCGGCGATATATTCTTGTTTTCGAGAAAGTTTCTCTTTTACTTCTGTCAGGTCCCTAATTGTATTCTTCATTTCCATTTCCATTAATTTATCACTTTTATCGTCATTTTCATTTCGTTGTATCAATTGCTTCATTTCTGCATCAATATAAAATGTAACAAATGTAAAAATGATGTAATATCTTGTACAAGAAGAACAAATGTTTTACTTGACCAACCTCTTTGGAGCGCATTTATCTCTTCATCTTTTTCGTTTTCTTTTTCCTGCGCGAATTCCAAACGTTCTTCAAGTTCCAAAAGTCTATCATTGTTCTCATCCAATAATTTTTGTAAACCATCTTTCTCCGTTTGACATCTTTCTAAATTTTTGTTCAATTCATCAATTTGTTGTTTAAGTTCTGTTACGCTCTCAAGATCGTGTTCTAATTTCACAATTTTCGCAGCGTGAACATCTAAACACTAAAATAAAATAAAGCCTAAAAATTTTGTCAATTTCATCGAAGTATATGAAACATGAATTTTCTTACTTGTGATTTTAAATTAGTCTTCTCAATTGCAATAGAAAGTTCTTTTTGTAAATTACTTATTGTTTGTTCATGTTCATTTTTGCACTGTAAAATAATAAACAGATTAATTACATAGAAAATTGATATCTTTATGAATACGAACCTTCTGGGTATGAGAATCAAAATCTGCTTGTAGGGTATTCAATTTCTGTAAATATAAAAAAAAACCTTTGAAATCTGAAATGTAAAATATATTCACAGTAACAAAAACAGCATACCTGTACACATTGGTCATAGTCATTTTTAGCAACTGTAAGTTGCTGTTCAGTATCAGAGAGTCGTTGTTCATAATCATTAATTTTGCTTTCCAAAGCTGCTTTCATATTATCCGTGCTTTGTAATGTTTCTTTAATATGATTTCTATCATCTTTCATGATCGAAAGCTCCTTTTGAAGCAGTTCAATTGACTGTTTGTATTCTTCAATTACAATTTTATTTGTACAATTTTCTGCTGAAAGCTCTTCTACTTTTTGTTTCAAAAACACCATTTCTTGATATGTTTCTTCCAATATCTAGAAAATAGAATAAGTATGAATAATATGAAGATATGGATAATAACTTGCGATAATATTTTCTTACATACCCGACATTTTTCTTTGTATTCTGTTTTTACATCATCGTATTTTACCATTAATTTTGTTACTTCGTTTAACGTAACATCTTTAATATCTTGGTCTTCTTCTTCTTCGGTGAAACTCGTTTGAATAGTTTCTTCCTTTATTATGTATTGAATTTCTTCCTTTATTACATCTTCAAGGGTCTGACTACTTTTATTGTGTAAATCGATATTAAGGGTATTTGTACTTTGCTCTTCGGATTCTACGTGTACTTGGCAACCTATTTCTATAGTTTCTACGGCCACTTTAATTTTAACATCGTCATCTTCGGGTTTGTACTTTATATTACTAATTTGCAAATTGCGTATATGTTCGGATATATCTTTTAGCTTAACTTTAGCATGCTCCAATTCTTCTTTTAGATTCTGTATTTCACTTGAACTCTGAGTTAATTTCTTTTTTAGTGCTAAATTCTCTTCGTCTATCGCAATTATTTTTTCTTGCATCTGAGTATTTAATTTCTCATTTCCTATCGATTAATACTTAATTACTATCGATTAATAAAAATACACCACAGATATACGTACCTATTTTGGTATCCTTTTCGGTATTTTCGGGTGTATCATTTATTTCTTCTTTCATAGTAGAAGATGGATGCTGCTGCTCATTGTTAGAACAATCAGAAGATTTCTCAGGTTCCTGTTAACAAGTTATGGTATTATATTGGAAATAAATAAAAAGCTATACGATTTAATATTTAAAAAAAATAACATACATCAATAATACAACTCAGATCTTTCACACTATTTGTAGTAAGAACTGTTTTCTTTAATAATTCAACCTCATCTAACAACAATAATTTTTCATTTTCTAATTTGTCTATTTGTTCCTGCATAATTTGCACTTTATTTTCATCGTCTCTAATTTTCTTAGATTGAACTTCTAATTGTTCTTCTAATATTTCTATTGTTTTGGTCTTTTCTGTTAAACAAATATTAATATCCGTGAGATCTCCTTCTAATTCATCTATAGTCTCCTGCTTCTCAAAAAGCTCTTCTTCCTGTTCTTTAATTATATATTCTTTTTCTCTCACTTCTGTAGTAATTGCAATATATTCTTCTTTTGCTTCATTTAAAAACACTTTCAATTTCTAAAACAACACGATTAATAACAGACACGTTAAAATGAATTATGCATTCAGTATAAGTACCTTAATTTGTTCTTGTTTTGTAAATAATTGAGATTTTAATTCTTCGACCAAGCATTTTGTATCCTCGTCATAATTAACGTCCCGTTGGGCTGCCTCCAGTAGATTCTTTATGCTTTTTAAGTCTTCCTTTGTTAAGCCCAGTTCAAATGTTACTTTATTTTTTTCTACGGTTAACGCTTGATTTGTTTCTTTGATCTCTTTCAAACTATTTTTCAGTAACACGATTTTCGATGTTAAACGTGAATTTTCTACTTCTAATTCGTTAATCTTTTTTTCTTCGTCGTCGGATTCATCGTTAGAATAAGATGAACGCTTTCTCTTGCGGCCACTCAACTGATCTAATTTCTGCTTGTAAAAATCTTCAACTTGTTTCACGGACCACTGAAGTGCATCTTCTTGTTGCTCTTCTACATCTTTTATACGATTTCTAAATTGTGTTTAACCGTATATTAGTTATATGAAATATCAAAGTTCAGAAACATGCGAATCAGAAACGATACATACTTCCATTCTGTTTCGAGCTCTTTCATCATAGCTGTGTAAGTATCAGCCATTTCTTGACGTATTTGTAAATCGCGAGTTAACGCAGAACTCTTTAACGCAGCAATCTCTTTCTTCAGTTTTTCATTTTCGCACAATAATTCTTCATACTCTTCAGTGTGAACATAATGACTTGCACTTTCGTCTTCCACAATATTTTGGCAATCTACTAAACAAGTATGTGTAAATATAAAGTTAACAGTTACATCATAATTATGTACATACCCTCATTTTTAGTTAACATTAGTTCTATATCATCCCAGTCAGTTACTGTTTTTATACTTTGTCTAACAATTTGTGAAAATCTTGACTTATTCTTTTTCTGTAATTCCTTCTTTTGTTCTATAACTATCTTTTTCGCGATAGCGGAAAAATTGAGAACATTCTGCGTTTCAATATACAAGTTGGGTATAGGGTTGATATTCACAATCAGAGCTATTTGCTCTTTTCCAGATAGTGCTTTTTGAAATAGCCTTGTCAATTTTGATTCTCTAAATGGACCAATGTGTTCTAGTTTCTGTTTGGATACTTGTCCTTCATGAATTGTTTTTAAACATCTTCCTAATACTAGCAAGCTTGTATTGATATTCTGAGCTTCTTTTAGTCTTTCTCCAATGTTTAATGTTTTCTTCAGTCTCTCTGAACCAGCAAGATCACAAAATGCAAACCTAATATCAAAATAGAAATCGTAAAATAATAAAATAAAACAAGAAAGGTATAAAAGTTACATAAAAAATATGATGTACATACGTGCTAACTTCAACAGAGTTAGGGTTATTTTCAACATAATATTTCAGTAATTTGATAGTGAATATACAATGTGATCTGGAGCTTCTAGCATTTAGGGCAGTTGCAGCTACCTTTAAATTATACTGGCCAGCCATTAGAACTTGATATGCTTCAGAGCCAGAGTTCACACAAACAGTCTTTAGACCTCTTATGAATGTTCTTCCCTGAGAATCTGTTGCTAGTTTAAGAGCTGTTCTCTTTTTCTGACATTCATTGGATAGAAGATCATATACAATTTCATTATAGATTTCAGCAAAGGAAACCCAAACAGAATAATGTGCATCAATACATTGACTAGGTCGAATTGGAGATTCTTCTTGCAATAACTTTTGCATCTCTTTATAAGCATTGATGTACTGATGCTTATCTACTGAAGCAAATGTTAATAGTTTGGTTTTAATTTCTAATTCTTGAGCACGCTCAATGGGGTTCAAAGCAACAACATCACAATGATTTACTGGCTTATAAGAAGGAATGGATTTGGGAGTAATATTAGAAAAAACAAATTCTAAACATCTTGGTATAATTCCAGGTGAGGTAGTAGTCCCTTGTAAAGTATAAGATTTTCCTGAATTTGTTGTACCTATAAAACAATTGTGTACTATAGATTATATCCATTAGTTTAATTCAAAACAAATTTAATTCATAGCATATTCAGCTCTTTACCATACGTCATAATGGTAGAATTTTGGCCAGCTAAAAAATCTACCATATGTTGTTTCACAGCTTCCTCAAATAATTCTAATTGAGTAGTTTCTGGTCCAAATGTTTTGGTAAATGTGAATTTCCTACACACAATATCTGTACTATTGGATCTCTTGATGCAACTACTGTTATTATCTAAAGTAGGCAATCTTGTGAATAAAGTGGTTGAGTTGATAATTTTATAAGCATTCGTTTGATCTTCTGTTAATTGTAACTTCTTGGGAAATGGTTTCATTCGTAAATATACTTTGGCAGTCTGTAAGGTTTGGGGTTCCAAACTAAAAATCCCATTTTCACTGCCATAATTACTTTCTTCAATTTCGTAAGAAGACAGTAAATTCTTTTTAGTGTCTTTTGATACAAAGGGTCTTTGTCCATAAGCTAATATACTAGGATCTCTAGCAAATAGATATGACACCTCTTCTTGTGGATTATGATTTTCAGAAGGTCTAATAGAATCTAATGTATTATTCATCTAGAAATTGTTTACAATATTATATTTCAATAAGTTCTGTTATATTTAACAAGCAATGAAAATTTAGTTTTTATTCATACCTTAACATTAAGAAGTTCTTCGAATAAAAATCTCAAATTAATTAACTATCACATGAAAAATAAAATGTTTCTGCGAGTTATTCAACAAATATTTTCTTAAAAATCGCAGGACACAAACGTCACAGTTAAAACTGTTATTTATTATTACATGCTCCTAAAAATACAAAATGTTTTTGAATGTTGAGTTCAGATTAAGAAATAAATAAACCTGTTGATATTTGAGACACGTACCTTATCTTTCTAAGTTTACTAAACGCTTATACAAACTATAAACTACATGCAAATCTTGAGAAATAAATCAAAATACATAAACACACGCATTTCTTTCTCGAGTAGCCCAACGGCAAACGGTTAGTATTTTATTTTGAAATTCTACTGTGAAATGCTTTGTTTGGATTGGTGGAACATTTAGTGAATTATATTCTTACCGCGCTTGAATCTAACCAATAAAGATCAAAATGTACCTTCAAAGGCCAATAAAAGACGACAAGCAGTGATAAACTCTAATTCCCTAGGAAAACACAATTCCCTATATGTAATTTCAAAAACAAGAATCCAATTTGCCATACTATTTTCATTATAAATTGTAAAATTAAATTTGTCCACGCTGCCTACATTGGTAAGTACCTGAATATACTTTTTATTCATGAAACTTACAATACACGATCCTTATTTATGCTAACTGAAATTACAATAATTTTTTTTACTTATACTGAAACATAACTTTTAATAAATACTACAATGATATTATTAAAATAAATCTTTATTACATTCATCATTCATATCAGTATTTACAGCTCTCAAGTTAAACATATATATACATGTAACAGAGTTAGTACTCTTTTTTTCTGTTACATTCACATGTAATTAGAGTCCATAATCATTTTGGAATAAAAATTATTCCATCTTTTAATATTAAAAAAACCAATCCAAAATTATTAATAAATTACTTAAATAAACAGTATTAGGAAGAAATTTGATTATGTAACATGGCTATGAATGGTAAAATATTAAAAAATAACATTCAATTAGAAAAAAATATTGAGAGAAATATATATCCTAACATTTTGTTAATGTAGAAAAATTAACGTGAGCTCGTAAGTCTTTCGTCGCACCTATGAAATATCTTCGCACACCATTATTGACTTTTGTATCACGTTTCATGTTACATATAAAAAGGAAAAGTGGTCCTGTTCATATCCACCTTGGAGTATTTAAACGCAAATTAAAACGAATCATAAATTAAATTGAATCGTTCTTTCTAAAATACAACCAGTCATTTTTTTACAATTTCTATGCCTTATGCATACTTTAATACTCTCAGTACCATTGTTCGTTCGCACCGTTTTACACTTATGAACAGAGAGAGCGATGTTTAGAAATATTTTCAATCTAATTCGCATTATTATGCACCCATGATCATAGACTTTATTCAGGTGGAGATATTAATTAGCAAGTTTTTAAACTAATAAAATAATCGTAATGTCAAGATTCATGATTCAAAATATCTTTCAAGTCATCCGGTAATGTATGAGTAATATCATCTATTCTTTCCTGAAGTTTTTCTCTCACGGAATTACCTATAGGTACTTCATCAATATAAGTTTTTTCTAATTTTTGTCGAATTCTAAGAATCATATCTACCAACTCGACCTCTTGCTTTCCTTGCACCCAGGTCTTCAGATCCTGTAATAACTATAGTCAATTACAAGAATCTAATCATTAAAATAACAATTGAAACGTTTTATCTTAAATGTACCGCTTGCGATAATGCTTCGAGTTGTATAACTTGTAACTTTTGCGATAACTCGGTATATCTAGTGTGAAACCACCCGGAAAAGTTGGGAGATCGAAAAAATCTCCTATACAATCCAACCCAATCTCCTTTTATACCGGTAGTTAATTGTGGTCCGGCGCTACTTAAAGTTGCCAAAAAATCATCTGGATTAAATAACTCAGGTATGGGCGTAGCCTGAAATATATATAATTCATGCATTATCATTTAAACTCTCCAGCAAACAAAGTACTGGAAGTAAAAATTACTTTAAAAGGTGATATGTCTTTTTGTAGTGGCATAAGAGATGCAATGTATCTTTCAAGTGGTATCATAAAACTTTCAGTAAGTTCAATTAAATGACGTTTTAGAAGGGCTGTTTGCGCTGCTCCCGGTCGTTTTGTCTGGATTCCCCTGAATAACTTTTTCAATATAGTTTTATCTTTTTGAAGGAAAGGTTTATATTGTGTGTAAACTCCCGGTTTTGAATCTAGCACCTTGAGATTCTCTGATTTTTTTATTTTGTACCTTTGATTTTCTAAAACATACAAGAAACTTGAACACTCTACTTGTACATTATTTCATAGAACTTACCATTGTTAGTTCCATTGCTTATCCTTATAATATGAGGCCAATGCTGCAGCGTTTTAGCGAAAAATGGATTAGTTACGCCTAATATTACAGCAGGAGGTGATGGAGCGTCTGTAGTGTATTCTTTGAACTCAGAATCATGAATTGTAAAATAAGGTCGATGGTCAGCACAATATTTTAATGGCGCTATCAGTCTACAAACAATTCAATTTCATAAATTATATACTCCAATTATTTGTTAGCTACTTATGTGATATAATATACTTACGCAATGAGTGCTTGAACCATTTCAGAGCAACCAGTAGGTGAACCAGCCATAACAACTATTGGTTCACTAAGTAATACTAATTCCCATAATAAATGTACATAATTTACAACACTAGCTAAACTTCTAAACATATCTCCTTCATAGGCAGACGTTAAAATTAGTCGAGTCGCATTAAAATTTGGCGCATGATCCATGGCAGCAATTATGGGCGCGGTTGCTTTATAATTTTGATTTGGAATATATGTCTACAATATAAATGACAAACACTAATCAGTTTTCAAACTAATCTAAATGACAAAACTAATCAGAGATAAAGTGTATTTTTACCTGAAATAAAACACCCATAAGTGGTAAATGCAGTGTTTGACCAGGTACCGGTGGCGGCCATTGGTCAATTTCTCTTACGATAGCTTCCATAACTGCATTACCCATTTCGAAAAACTCAGGTGCAATTAAAGCACACAATTCGCCAAAGAGATTCACGAATGGCAGTTTTGTAATAATAACAATACTCTATAATATAAATAAAGTTAATATTGGTACATCAAAATATTGAATCTATAACTATATTACTTTGTTATACAAAATGAACCTTTTGAAAATATCCTCTTGGAAGGGACTTGTCTTTCACTTGGCGAAAGTAGACATAGCCCCAATAATAATCTTTGTCACACTGTAAAAATGGTGGTGATCTTCTATCATATTCCTTCAAAGCCATAGTGTCTTGAATCGCAGCTCCATTCTGTCTTATTCTAACATGATATTGTGTATCTCCCATACAGCCAGAGTTCGAATCAGGAAAAGCAAGATAACAGACATTAGACCTCTCTTGTTCAGATAGTTTGATATGAGGTGGATATATAGCCTAGACAGTGAGAAAATATATAATAAGAAGTAAAAATATTTCTCTATACAAATGATGTATCACAGACAAAATGTTAAATGTAACAAAAATGTACCTCTATAGCTTGACCTAATTCAAGATCAAAAGTAACAATGCATATACAATGTACCCAATTATGAAAACGTTCCCATTTTTCATATATCACCTCTTCTTTGCTATTTACAGTATCCATTCTATTTACTTTTGAACAGGAAGCAACTGACATTTTATTAGAATTTTGTTCTATCGCAACCATGTACACATATTAAAGAACATGTTTCAAGAACTGTCATTTAATTCATAAATTAATATATTAAAATAGCTTCTAAAAAGGAATATCAGTTTCTGAAAAGTAATCATAAACATGTTAATTTATATTATTAAATGATATATATTAATTTATAATATTTAGAATTTTGTATACTTACAGCTTTGTTTAAGGTACACATTATTCTGTGCTTCTGGATTAAATTATCTTCTAAGAAGCTTTCTTATCACTTTTAATAATCTCATTATTTTTAATATCAATGTATTTATATTTTTACCCTGTTCAACAATATTTAATAGCATGTAATCCACATTTGCTACTACTGTTTAATAGGGGCAGAGTGTCAGGGAAATGTGTTAATTAAAGAATCAAAGAACTCAAGTAGCAAAAACATGAGGGACATAACACATATGTTTATCTCATTATCATTTACTATTTGCATACAACTGTTAATATGCCCACGTGTTTTGCGTTTCTTGATAATAATAATCTGCCAAACATGTCAATTCGACATTCGAAACAACGTTGCATAAAGGAAAATGTTCGTGGACAATGTTTACACCAGTATATTTTTGCACCAACAGCAACTGCATAAGTTCGTGTTCAAACAAACACAAATCGTTTAGTTGTGCTTTATTGGAGAAAGTCTTCATAATGCTTATGTGTTTCACACAATGATTATAACCTACCAAATCAAATGTACGCGTGTTTTGAGAACTTCAAGTTATCTGATCACATTAATTCAATAAAACGTCGGATTAAAGACACACTGATTTTATCATTAATGAAATCTGCATGATTTTGCCTTGCAAGTTATTCAAGGCAGATTTCCTACTACCTTGCGCTTAAAACATTGAACCATAGCGGTACTGGCGCTCCATTCACTTGAATTGTAAAGGACAATAGCAAAAAGCAACCGATTCTGAAAGTGAACAACAAAGGAAAATTTGTTCACGATAGTGATTTCTAATTAAAAACCTAATTATATATCCTAAAATTCATGGAAAAGTGACAAAAAACATGAGTACATAAATACAAGAATACAATCAACTTTACAAATTCCCAATAACTATGTTTTTTCATCCTACTACTTCTAATTATTTTGTCTTAATCGAAATAGCTATAAAAGTTGAATTACTGTAGGAAATTAATTTAAAAAATTAAAGCTTTTGTCAAAAGCTTACATATCTTTATATCAACGCGCGCTATAGAAATAACACGGATGGCGCATTCTAGCGATGGATTTTAAAACTTTAGGGCTTGGAATTTTAGGATTTTTGGATTTTGGAACTTTAGGACTTTGGAATTCTAGAACTTTGGAGAATAATGCATTGCAAACGCGTAAAACGTAAAAAATGGTCATTTTCGAAAGTGGGTTTCAGCCCATAAAAATTTAAGAAGCCCTAATATACCATAATGTTTTAACCCGGACAATTTTGGAGTTTGACTACAAATATGTTTGCGCTAGCTTCAATTGTTATCGGAATATTATTATCTGTAATCATTTTGCTTTAATTGTTATTAAAAATCGAAAGACTATTGAATCACAAAGAAACGTTCAAGCTTCGAGGTGTAAAGTAGAATTTATAAACGAGCAATAGAATGAAGAAATACGCCCCTGAGTACACGATTGCGCGCGTGCTTAATCTTGGCGGCTGTCACGTTCTGTCAAGTCTGGTCGTCAGCCTATGCTCATCAGCCATGCTGTATATAACTGTAAAAAGTATCAATTTGAACTATTAAGTATCTCTCGGTGTGGTTCCGAGCTATTACAAAAAACTTGGGCTTGCAATCGTGATCAAACATGTACCGTATCTTTCCCGATCTAACAACTGATACGGGTGTGTCTATGCGCGTGTTCCGATACGTGACCAAGTATGTCAATCAGTTTGTAAAAGTGCGAGTGTCCCGTAACCGTAGCAAGCATTAAATTACCAATAGTTAGAAGTTTCCTAACGATGTCAGCTGACATCCTGCAGGATAAGAATGTGGCCTTGAATGGCAAGAATGACGTACCGGTCGTCTCGCAGCCCACTATTAGGAGTGGACTTAGAGTTTATAAGATCGTTGTTTTGGGTGATGGTGGTGTTGGTAAATCAGGTATTACAATTTTTATTGTGTTCTTCAGATATCTATTAATCTACATATTATGCATATATGGCAAAATATGTTTTTCAGCTGTCACTCTACAATTTGTCAGTCATAGCTTTCTCGATTACCATGACCCAACTATAGGTAAGAGTTGGTTTTATGCAGTATACCTCAATGTATACCAGTGCTTGGAAACATTTCTTTCTTAGCATTTCTTAGCTTTCAGGGTAATATACAATTTAATTTTCTTTATCGTTAACAGAGGATTCGTATCAACAACAAGCAGTTATAGATGGCGAAGCTGCACTTTTAGATATATTGGATACTGCTGGACAGGTCAGAATCAATTGCTATAGATAGACTATGGATGTTTATGTTTTTATGATACGTCTTATATCTCTTGTATATAGGTGGAATTCACAGCTATGCGTGATCAGTATATGAGATGCGGAGAGGGTTTTATGATATGTTATTCTGTAACTGATAGGCATAGCTTTCAGGAAGCTTTGGAATATAGAAAATTAATAACACGAGTAAGAGCCAACGAAGATATACCATTGGTATTAGTTGGCAACAAATTTGATTTGCAACATCAAAGAAAGGTAGAATGTTAGACTTTAAATGCTTAAGACATATTTGATTTTGCTTATATAATAATTATACTATAGGTAACCACGGAGGAAGGGAAAGCACTTGCTGATCAGCTTGGTTGTCCATTTTATGAAACATCTGCTGCACTTAGGCAATTCATTGATGATGCATTTTATTCGTTAGTTAGACAAATTCGAGCTAAAGAGAGATCACGAAATTCAGTCCGTAAACACAGTCGCTGGTGGCGACTTCGTTCGATTTTTGCCTTTATTTTTAGAAGAAAGCAAAGACACGTGAATAATCATCACTATTCTCCTTGAATGTAGCCATTTTGAAAATATCTTTTTGATAGCGTAATTTTTAATTGATCTAATATGGCAGCATAAACAGTTTGGAGTTCTATAGATTACAACGAACAAAATTTTAAATGATTTTTTATATTTTATGGTAGTCCTCCTCTTTAGGGACTAATTCACTAACATCTCACTGCCTTATCTTTAACCCCATTATATTTTGAACATAGCAATGAATATATAAAATGTAGATCATATTCATGATCTTTTATTGCAGACAGTGCAACATAACTTGAACATTTGTTGCTCAAAAAGAAGAATCATAAAGTAATATACAGACTAAAATCAAGATTTGTTTTTAGAAACAATAATATTTAATATGACAGTAATAGTATTCTCATTGCCTCCAGATATATTTTTTCCATCATTATTTATTAAAAAGGCTGTTGACATTATTTATAGTATATTTTAATGAGTAGAGTATTTAAAAATTAGAATTGAATGCCTAATTCTCATAGAAGTAGTTTATTTATATTTGGTTTAAATTAACATCTTATATCATCTCCTAGACATAATTAAAGTTTTGATTACTCTATTACAATTATTATGTTATAAGACCAAAGAATTTACTGTTTAATATTTAATGAAGTATTGAGCAAAAAATTTATAAATGCACACGATTTTGCAAATGTGGGATGAAAAGTTTTATAATACTAATTGTTATAATTGTCCTAATTAATCATATGAAGTTAAAAGTTAAAATTTATTTATGCCAATTTCATTTTTTGCAGAAATAAGTATTATAAATGATTTTATAATAAATCAGAAATGAATCATTATAAAGTATATGAAAGTTATACTGATTTGTAAAGTTTACAAATGTTACATATTTGAAAATCGCACAAAGTAAAGAATATAAACAAATATTTTGCAAAATTTTTGCAATCGAAAGAAAAGATATTTCTAATAAATATATTTTTATGTTTAGTAATCAAACAAATAATACTTTTATTTAGTATCGTATTTTTAAAATGGCTCCTAAACAAAATCGAATTTTTTAAATTAAAATACAACGTACAACGGATAGATTATATTTTTACGATTTTTAATATTTGTTGTTTTTTGAAATTTTTAACTATGTATTTTTAACGCGCAGCTTCTGAATACGTGATTTCGTTTTTAGAATAGAGAAAACCTATATAATTATAGATAAATTAAGTTTGATTATATATTAATAGAAAGATACTTTAAATAATTGCCAGATATTAAAAGAAATCTATAATGGCAAGTAGTCATCGTATAAAACAAAAACTGGTTAAACGTAAGTTTAAACGTCTAGTCGTTACTTAATGTTTCCTAGTCAAACTTTGCATTTTGTTACACATAGAATGATTTACAGTTTACACGTGCAGTTATAAATTTTTGATTAAACACGCTTTAATGAAATCGTTTATGTTTAATCATATCATAGACATATTTACACATGTTAGTATTATAATTGTTATAACATTTTATAAATAGTTTACTACTGAGAAATTTTGATAATTAACGTTTAATCCATCACTAGCGAACGTAACAATCAAGACTACTTTATTTTTTAGAATAACTATAAAGTATTGTTATCAACAATGATAATAATTTGCATAATATGTCAAGATAGCTTTGTACCTATACAGTAAAAAGTATTAATAAATATAAACGACTTGTATGTAATTATCGAATATGTAATGATGCAAAGCCTGTACATGTATTATGTAAAATGTGTTTAAATGTGAAAAGGACTGTAGGTGTTTTGTTTATAGAATATCATCATACGATTTTTATTTTATATTTTTCAAGTCGATGTAAAGCATACATATATCCCCAAACTATAAGAAAAAGAAAAACAGAAATGTGATGAGATTTAATATATATTGATATAAAAATAAAATTAAAAAAAGATACACATTTTACGGTGACAATACAATATTATACAAACGTAATATACATGCTCGTTTCAATATTGAGCAATAAATTTGATATCATTGGAATAAATTCATATATAAATTGTAAATGTAAGTCACTAATTGGAAATAAGAAAACATAAATGACAAACGTATTCAAAATACATGATCTGATTTACAATTATACCGTTTTGTAATATTAGTCTCTATTAAGCATCGTGTATTTACAATTTCATACCTTGACTAAACAGTAAAATATCGTATATGCGATGTTTCATTAAGGATAGATTCATAATATATTAATTATTATATAAAAATGATTTCTGTTTATTCATAGAGTAAATACAAAATAGAAGAATAAAAAACATTCATTTTAAGTAAATATGATTATTTATCCTATTCATAACAATTACATAATCTATATAGTAATAGAATTTATTGGTTTTAATAAAACTTTTAAAGAAATTTAATATTTTTATCAAGAAAAAAATAGCAAATAATTTCCACATAAATATTATAAATAACAATAAACAATTACGCATTGAATAAAACATTAAAAATAATTTTTGTTCTAAGAAACATTATCATTCAATATATTTAATAAATGTTTGACACGTATTTATTAGTTACTGTAAGAGACATATTATTTATCAGTCTGCACTGAATTATGTTTTCATTTGTTGATCTCTGACACTTTCTACTACATTGGCATCTGTAGATCCTGTATTCTCTTGTTTATTGCTTCCTAAATGAACATTATCAAAGTGGAATTATTTTAACTTTAAAGTAAATCACACACATTTATGAATGAAACTCGTGACCAACAAAAATTGACTTATAGTAACCACAGATTTTGAAATTGTAATGTATAATTACCGTCTTTATCTTCTTCTTCTAATTCTGGATTGTCCAATATTGTGCCTTCATTGGAAGCATTATTTGTTGGATCTTTTGGATTTGTCTCAGCTGAAAGTCATGTAATCTAAATTACTACTCTAAAATAAAACAGTAAAAACATATGTTTCTGAAAGATTTTAATTTCAGTTTAGTGTACAAATTAACCATTGTTAAATAACACTTTAGTACTCTTGGAATTAGTACATCCTTCACCAATTAGTAATCCATTTGTATTACTGATAAATATATATTATCTATTTTAATTCCAGATCCATTAAATAACAAGTAAAATATTTGAGTTACAATGTTCTTTCATTCTAGATTTCATGTACATACTTATATTAAGATCAAAATTGCTTGTCAATATTTTATTTATCGCTATTAGTAAACCATGTTTTTTATACCAATAAACAATGCAATATACTTAATAAGCAGGTCAACTGTTTCATATTACAAATCTAACAATAAATGCATAAAAAATATGACTATGTACAGAATTGTTTAGTGCTGCTCTATTTGTGTGGCAATCTTCTTTTCTCCCGTGACAGGAGAAAAGTATCACTACCTTTCAGCATAGTAACTGAGACACGAGGACTTAGGCGCACAGCACCAGGTGGATCTTTTGGAAGAATTGGAATTCCATGATATTTCAAACCACGCTGACCAGCTAAGCTTATTCTTACAGCTGACTCCGGAACAGGACCCAACTGAGATTTGTTAATTACTGGTCTTGCAGCTAAATTGGCAAATTGCCAGAATATCACATAATACTAAATCAATTGATGATACAAAAAATAGTGAAAGATATTGGATATTGCACTACTATTTCTATCAGTTCCCCAAACATGTTAGAAGTATATGCAAAATTATTATTCGAAAAGCTGCTACAATTTATATGATTTTCAATTATTCTTATTAATTTGTAAATACAACATCAAAATAAATAATTTAAACAAACAGTACTATTTAATATATTCAACTTTTCATTTCTAAATTTCTTTGATTTAAGTGTATAAAAATATAAAATAAATTAAATATAAAAAAGTATTTAAAGTGTTTTAACTTACGCTGAGAAATGTTGGCAACTTTCTTTGGAGGAGTTGTATCGCAGTTAAGTTTAACTTTATTGAGATCATCCTTTATCTACAAAAAATTTTAATAAATAAGATTTGTTAATCAAGTTATAAATAAAATTTTATTTCTAGCATTAATTGTATACCTGCTCTATTTCTTCCTGTAATTTTTTATTTTCATCTCGTGTTGTAAGTAGTTGCGTTTTAAAATTATTTTTTTCTAGTCTTAAAGTTTCTATTGTCACGTTTTTACCAGCATCTAACTTTTTTAATGAATCCAGTTCACCTTTACAAAGATTATTATAATACTCTAATTCCTCATTCTTTTTCTTTGAATATTCCTGCTGTTCCAAACGCACATGAAGGGATGCCACCTCACCTTCTGCATGTTTAAATCTTTCTTCTAAATTTCCACGTAATGTAACACACTGATCTCTTTCTTCGGCACTAGAAAATGTTTGTACACATATTTAATACAATAACTTTGTTAATATTTTCCACCTTAAAAGTGGTAATGTATTTAATACATAGTATCCAAACTTTAAAACAAGTTTATTACAAACTGCATGTTGTTTATTATCAAAGTATTTAACATAGTATATTAATTCACACAAATACAATGTTATAATGATACCTGATTTTAAGTTGTTCATTTAATTCATCGATTTGTCTAACTAATTCAATATTTTCAGAAGATAAAGTCCACCAGTTGCAAATGAGCATTAAACAAGCGACGAGAAGTCCTCCAACAAGGAGGGGAGGACATCGGCCTCCTCCGACTCTCATACTGTCAATTCCCATTCCTTATTTATTGCACCCTGTTTAATAGACACACATGTGTATTGTTAATTCACACGTGCATGAAAAATCAATTCCTCACCGAGTGTCACTCTTATTTTATTCGAAAAACAAAATGATAAAGTAAACAATTTTATCAGCTGTCACGGTACATCACGTGAAGTAATTTTTTTCAACAGAAATAGTACTCTTTAACCTCTTTTCAATACGTATACAAGTTTCTTCGATATAATTTTCACAAAATCTAACTGAAACAAAATGCACTTAACGCGCGTGGGCGTATTCTAGTATACACTACCGGTATTGACACCAGTACGTAGGCATTTTATCGCGGAAAATACTAAATCGCATTGTATTCAGATATACCACGGCTCTTTACACACATCGATTGATCTAATTTATTTGTGGATAATCATAATATCGGTGTTAAAAATGACAAAGTCAACGCGGTGTATTCATAGTGCTGGAATAAGCAATAGTGACGACTGGTGACGAGTAACCGCAGCAATCACATACGCGCATTATGATGTATACATATATGTATGTACATACAATGTATATAGATGATAGGACCGCATGCACACTTCATATATGTATGTACACGAACACGTATTCATTAATGACAAGCTAGTAGGCTATCAAGCGCATGGAAACGGATACGGCTGCTACAGGATACTGCGTTTTTTACCTTATTCTTACGAATTTTATTCTTACGACGATAAGTATGCACCCTGCGGGGGCATCTGATGGGAAGATTCGTTTACGATGATATCGAGTTTTACATGAACATTATTTATTTCTGTTTCGTAAATGACGTACGAAAGTATTGTACAAATATTAAGCACCTTCGGTAATTATCAGTTAAGAGTAACATGCATTATTTAAAGGCATGATAACGAATTTCTTTTTTGTTCGAATGTGTTCGACGTAATTTCAATTCATCGCGATTCAACTTGATGCGATTGAATTTGAGGAGGTCCAATTCGGTGCGTTTGAATTCGAATTCAATCGGTCGTAAAAGAAATGAAAAATTGTGACCACGAAAGGCACAGCGAAACGTTGCATATGTACAATTCTGGGTACTAATGGATAATGTCTAGTTGCAAGGACACCGCGTACGAAGAGCCATGTATAAGTTTACATACATTTATTCTGTTTCTCTTTGTTACATATAATATATATGTTTAGTTAACCCTACCATTGAAGAGAATCTATAGTTGAATAGAGTGAAAAATAGCGCGATCACGTAATGAACTCAAACGCCAAGAGACATTGCACTTAGAGATCCTCGACGTTCAAATCCATCATTCGTAACACGATTCACTGAAAGATATACTGGTTCAAGAAACGGGCGAAACTATTTTCAACTAATTCGTCGTATGAGATAACACAAAAAGACCGTACAAGCATTCAAGTCGTGTGAAAATTTCAAACACTTTTAACATACATCATCCTTCGGTACAATTTTTTTTTTACACGACTGAAAATAGCTTCTCAACGCTCTCTCTCGTATCACCATTTCTCCGATATACAAACTTCGATTGAAATAAGAATATTCAAACTGCTTTACCCTAATTGAATACGAACCAGTCAATTCTCGATTCTCTTTTATTATCTGATCACGCTTTAATTGCATCTCGATTTTACCATAATCGTTCGTCGTTAGGCAACCATTACTGTCCATCCTCACGTTCTCGTGACTTTGCCTGTACGCGTGAACGAAAAATAAAATATATGATAAATGTAATATGTGCTCTCCGGACATTCCTTTCGGCACCTGAATATATGTCTGTGTGTGTGTGTGTGTACAGGGTGTCCCACGTAATTGGACAATAGTTCTATAATCTACAAAATGGCGGAAAAGAAATTATGTAAAATGGAGAATCAGTGGAGAAGATTCTAAATTATTTAGGATATCTAGAATCTTCCTATGATTTTTATAGGACTTTCTATGATCTTTGAATTGCTTCTGAACGTGTCTAGGACTTCCTGGGATTTTAAGACCAAAATCAGACATACAGTAGAACCAATATATGACAAAATGTAATTTGAGTGTAATGGAACTATTTTAATTTTCCGTTGTAGGAGTGTTAGGTCCATTTGCATGGGACACCGTGTATATGTGTGTCTGTGTGTCACCGTTATGCGAAACATATGGTCGCGAACGTCGATCACCCACTTCTCCCGCATTTACGTCCTAAAATCTAGCTTCGCGGATGTTCGTTCGAGGGTCGAAACATTTTGAGCTAGACGTGGAAAAATAATCTATTGTTGCAAACGTCGTATGATAGAAGTCCGCACACTCGTACGTATTTACATACATACATGTACACACGGAACACGTTCCACTACATTTCTTCTTATTTATTTCTTTTTTTTTAATTCTTTATTATATTTAGTCTAAAAAGGATCGACGATCGTGCTGCTTCGAAACAAATCGACGAAGAGGAAACGTCTGAAAGATGTAGGATCCTTTCTTTTAAAATCGTTCGATACGCTACTAGTTTCGTGGATATAAATACACTAGCACTTATAACAAACGCAATGGACCAACGCGTGATTCCATTACGTTTGATTAGGTTTGATTGAGTTTGAGCAACGTCCGCGGATCACTTTCGATCGCGCGAACAAAGTGATTCTATAAAATGGTTCCAAGCGAATGATACTCATACAGCACCCTTTCGAAACAGCATAATTGTCGATGGAATAAATTTCTTCTTTTTTTCGTTATAATATCGCACTTTGCGATTAGAATCACGTGCAACGAAACACGTGGCAGTAACATCGAGATTACGTAAAAACATTGCACTTTTCGTGAAAAATATTCGCCGGAAACGCATGGGTTGTCGTTACACGATTTCATCGGTGTGTATCTTCGTTACCGATTTATTCTTGCGAGACGAGTGTTTTAAGAGAAAGAAAATACCCTCCTTTTCTATATTAGGTACATCCGTGCTACTTAGGTTAACACTTTATCTACCGGTTGCAAATAAACGCTATCTTTATCATTTATACTTTCAATTTCTTCTTAATCGTAATACCTAACTTTTATTGTTTTCACTGACTTATAGACGAATATACATTCAATTCCCCTAGGACCTATTTTTCATAGAATTTTAATGGAATCACTCTTGAATTGCCCCGGCATATCTTGTTTAGATATCTGTCGGATATCTTTTAGATCTTGTATTTCTATCGGAGCCGGCGCTATTGAAACGCGCTAGCTTGAATCACATCAAATTGAATCGTGTTGAATTAAAAGTGATTTGTGTCGAATTTGAAACGCGTTGAATTTCGAGCGTGCCAAATTTGAAATGCATAAAATTGAATCGTATCAAATTTAAAATGCATGAAATTGAATCGCATCGAATTTACAGTGTATGGAATTGAATCACATCAAATTTGAAATGTGTCGAATTGAATTTGAAACGCGCGGAACCGAATGGCGTCAAATTTGAAATGCATCGAATTTTAAACGCGCCAAATTTGAAACTTGTCGAGCTGAGTTCAATTTAAATCACACAGACCTTAATTTCTATTTACTATATTACATACTAATTATATCTTGAAAATTAGTGATTTGACAGCGTACACTATGGAGATTTTACCGAACTTAATTTTCTAAATGACCTTGTATCCAACGTAAACTTACAAGGACTACAAAATGTGTTTGTCAATGGGTTCCCGGTAGGTAAAGTGTTAAGCAACAATGTCAATGTGGATTCTCGCATACGCAATTAGCTTCCTCGTCATTTTCACGATCGATATGATGAACGAATAGCAAGATGATTCCATGGAATCGTTCTTTGTTCCTTTCGGTACTATTGAAGTGTTTTTTACTTGTCTTTGTTCTTTGTCACGATAGTGATATGCATGAAATTGCATATCCGGCACACGATGTTCACAGAATACCGTGTGTCCTTTTTTCGTTCGCTCTCCGTTATTCTCGTAATTTTTACGAAGTTGCGCGCTTTTTCGATTGGCAATTATCTTCTGTGTTCCATCGTCAACTTATTTATATTAACACTTTGACTTTCATACCATTATTCTGCTTTCTTTGTCCATCGAATTACAATTTAAAAATAAATTCTATCGGTAATATGTAGAATATAAAAAGGAATGCAAAATTGCAAGAATCGGTTGTAGAAAATGTACGGCAGTCAAAGTGTCAATTGAAGTATACATTAATTTAACCTATTAACCGAGGACATCTTCAGAAACGACTGTAAATATCTTTAACCAATTAGAATGCCTTGCGGAGATTTTTAGCAACGAGTAATCCTCGGTTAACAGGCTAATCAACATTCTACAGCTACGTGAAAGCGATGAACATTTAGATTCGAATGATTTAACATTGAGATGAATGCCATAGGAGTCAACGCAACTTTTATTTAGCATAAAGTCATTTAAATGTCATTAAATGATTAAAATTGCATTAATGATTGGCAATGACAAAATAAACAATTAAATTCGAATATTAACATCTTCAACCTCTTTTATAATACTATAACCCTTATAATTAACGTATTTTATATCAAATTCTACTTCAGTCAAAAATTACAATATAAGCAAAATCATTCTTGTTATTTAAGATATCTGAATTGCAAATGAGATTTGCGAAATTGAAATTTTTCGTCGTATATTTATTTTGGCATTTATACCGCGGTCGGCTGATTCTACTTAAGTGATAAAAGAGCGATAAGACAGAGGTTAATTTACTTTATCATTTGTCATTTAGGTATGGTAATATCTCCTGCGGCAGACAATATGTTAACGAAATAAAATACTGCACTAACCAGCTCGAAAATTAATTCACGAAATTAATTTTGAGCTGATCTTAACATTTTAAGGAATAGACAAATACTTGCACTTCCAAATTTCTATAATTTACAACTTTCTAAACTCTCAAAATTTCCAATTCTTAAATCCTTAAAATGTCAAGCAACCGGATACCATATTCGTGTTTGTACGAGAATGCAAACATAAGCGAATAATCAATAAAACTGATCGACAGTCATCAAATCGCACGCGATTCTTGAACGATGAATTCTACGTTATAAAATGCGATTGATCCACGAAACGATTTCTATAAAAAGTGCGACTTCTTAAAAAGTAGAATCATTTAACTTGTCAATCATTTCATCAATACGCACTAATATAAATTTATATCGAAGTATAAAATTACAATCTGTAAATGTTCTGTTTTACGTACTCACTTTTCGATTAGGCACGCTAATTTTTACTGTAATTTAAATATTCGAGTGCTCGAATGCGTTTATTATAAAATTTGACAACTTTCGAAAGACGTTAAAATACGATAAGATGCGCAGTTTCGTCGTGATTATTATACTTTTTAAAATTGAAACTTTTAATGTGTTCAAGCATGAGATCTTATCATATTTTTCGGATATTAGAATGGTACCTTATCAGAAAGGGATTGTGTAAACTTTCTCGCTAGAACGTAGTTCTAATAGTGATACGTATCAACGTTGAGATTACGAAATTTCATCGAAAAATACAATTGTATATTATTCAGTACGATCGCAGGTTGAGTGCAGTTAAGTTTCTACGAAACTTTTTTCGTCCATATTTTTGTCACGTTTCCATTTGCCTGGTGCATACTTTCTAAGATCTTTCACGCGTGTTTTGCAACCGATGAACTACAATCACTACGTTCTTGCAAGACCTGGTCACGTAGAAAGAGTGTATAGTAAAATCGTGGTTTATTTTGTTCTTCGGCACTTCGTCATACGTTTAAAATAGTACGACGTTTTCGAGCGACGTTGTGTGGGGGGAAAATCATCAATCCGTTTGAGCATGTAATTTATGCGCTAAGAAAAAAAAATATCATTTGTCACTATAGTCTCTTAATTATAAAAACTTGTCATAAAACTTCTCAGGCTTCTATCGTTGAAGACTCTTTCAAGTGCTTCTTTTGAAAGAATTTGTTTCCTTTCAAACGAACACGATTTACATAGAGAAGTCTTTAACGATATTCGTCTACTTTTGATAACAAAAAAGATACCTTGCTTTCGTTACTGCCAAGAGAATTAATAGAAAGGCAGCACGCGGAACGTAATGAGATGCTTTACAAATTTATGTTACAAGATATGAGATTTGGTACAGTTATATTATTGTACGATGTAAAATTTGTCTTAAATTAACATTATCATTAGCGTAAGTGGGCTTTTAAATGTTCACATTTCCAAATTTCTAACTTCAAAAATACCCAAATTTCTGATACTCCAATTCTCAAATTTTCAATTTTCTAAATTTCTAAATTTTGAGACCCCAAATTTCTAAGTTCACAAATTTTCAAATCCCCAATTTCTAAATTTCCTAATTTCTAAGTTTCCAAATACTCAAATTTTCAAGTTCCAAATCCCCCTGCTCCAAAATTTCTAAATTTCCATATCCCCAAATTTCTAAATCCCCCAATTACCTAAATTTCCAATTTCTAAGTTTCCAAATACTCAAATTTTCAAGTTCCAAATCCCCCTACTCCAAAATTTCTAAATTTCCATATCCCCTAATTCCCCAATTACCATATTTCCAAAAGCCACTTGATTACACCCATTACATAACATCAACACTATTCATAAAGTAAGAAAACTTGTCCATCACAGATAAAAGCCTTGATTACACCAATGTGAATGATAAAAACTTGTGTATGAATTTGAAAAAAAAAAGTGAACCTAAAATTTATAACATACACAGTGTTTATAAGTTTCAGGTATACAGTAAGACAGATTATGACACTCGTACTTGTATGATAAAATGAAGTTTAATACCTCTTTTTTGTATTTTTTTAGTAGTTTTAGCATACAGTTAGTTTTTTTTAGAGATGCAGGTATCTACAATGTAAGTACACATTCATGTTATAAAAGTCACTACAGTGAAATAACGAGTATTTCATGTAAGATAATTTTCTATATTTATTCATAACTTTCTCTCAATATATATATTTAGATATCATGGATACTATTTCAATACATTTGAATAGAACAGAATATCCTACCAGGTATGCATACATTTGAAAATATTCCATCTGTAGGATATTTATGAACGTAGTACGGTTTTAGTATAATCTTTTGTCAACGAAACGAGATGAACTAATAACTTTTTTATGGGTTGGTCATACAAATATTCCCTTCATCGATATCGAAAGAGAATTTTTAATGTAATACATATTCGTTAAAAACATGTTAGTCCCTTATGTATAAACTTTCCAATTTATAAAAAAGTGATGATTGCAGCGAATTATACTAACTTAAAGACAAAGTTATTAGTTCTTAAGATTTTCTAACTCCAGTTTCTTTAAACATATTTCAAATATTCTAATTTGTAGGGTATTGTTAATATAAATTTTAGCATAACATATTAAGTGTCTAAAACGCTATGTTAATTCTTAAGCTATAAGCAAATAACACAAAGTTTGTATAGATAATCTAAAAGTAAAATGTGCGCTTGAATTACTGCAGTTTCAACATAGCCCCAAGCCATCTAATCATATATCAATTTATGAATTCTATTTATAATGTTTTATGATTTGTTGGCTTCTCGTTCAACCTCAGTTTTAAAAGCATTTTAAATATTTCAATTAAAATGTATTATGCTTAAAAGAACTAAGGATGTGTGTATCCTTCTTTTAAAACGTTAATGTATAATCGTTTTACTTCGCTATAAATTCTTCTTTCATTTATACTAATTCCTTGATTTAGTACCTTAACAGATTAAACGTTATATTAGACATAATATATTATAATGATATACTATTCAAATAATTATTTCGTTGCCATATAAAAATATTCTTAATTTTCTTCAAATTCTTTATTCTCCAAAATATCAACGCTTTTGAAACCAAGTTGTAATTTTCATAAACAACGCGTGCAATTCTACTAAACATATACGTTTTCTTCTTTTTACTTTACAAAATATCGCTGCGTTCTTGCCGAAAGCAATAACAAAACTTGCAAAGATAAATTCGTACTTTGAAAAAGAATTTTACAATACGTGCTCCTTTCTCTTATCGAGTCTACGTTTTCTTCTTCGTAATTGGCAGTAACAAAAGTAATCAGAGTAAGATATAGCACCGATGTTCTATACAGAAACGGATGGTATGGCGTAAACAAAATTTTCATTCCATGTACTTGCATCGTATCGCATAATATGAAAAATTTGAACAACATTTAAAAAAAAAACACCTCCAATTACAATATTTACAATCAATATCTCAATGTAACAGGAAGTTTTCCCAACTTCCAATTCATATTAAAAAGTCTGTACTTAGAGATATCCCATAATAATAAAAATTCCAATCTATCAAGAATTTACAACAAATTCGAAAAATAAAAAACGGCTTTTCCTCAGAAGCTTCGCAGAGCTCAAACAAAAAATTTCATTTTACTATCATCTTCCGACCCTACAACTATATCCAAGTCACATGTTAGATAATAAAACTAAAGGTGGTCAATGTTTGGATTTAACTACGAATCATCGCAGATGCAAGTGTCGTCGTCATCGATATGTGTTACGACATTTATGGAAAATATTTATAAACGTGGAAAAACTTGTTCAACTCCAAAATAACCACCTTGCCATTTATTAATAGTACTGGTGTTATCTTTACAGAAAAAGGTCGCACATTCGCGAAGGAGTAGGAGAATAACGGTGAGTCAGAAAACGCAGTATAGAAAGACCTTGTATTCATATATAGAACACTTAAAATACTTTTTTAACCCTTATGTTTATACCTCAATGTAGCTATGGACACCTCTTCCATCGTTCTTTAATCGTGCATTCATTTCTTTCATTTACTCGCATGTCACGTTCGTTTATTCCAAGAATATACTGTTTCATCATCGTCGTTGTTAGGCGTGTGTACCAGCGGAAATTAAATAATGAATAGCGCTGTTTGGATATTTGGGCTGTAAGAGGTCAAGGGAAAACAGACTCAAGAAAAGTTAGCTACTCGGTCTCTTTAGTTTCACCTTCTTCTGTGGGGAGTTTGCTTGCAAACGTATATTTACACCTCGCCTCTTCACTTGCGGATTATTCTCCATGTAATTGGTGGGATCTGCTGTTGATACATTAGATGCTGATACAAAAATTAACAATTTATAGCCTCTAATATCGTTACTCAAAAAGAATACCCGACTTTCTTTTTGATAAAAATAAAATCTCTACTAACCTTGTTGCAACCACCTAACTTGCGTCGCTGGTCCATATCCTTTCACGTTTCGTGCTGCTATTCTAAATATTATGGCCGGTGTTCGAGTCGTGTCAACGTATGCGGCACTCAGGGAACTATTAGACACCGAACAGGAATTGTTTGTACCGCAATAGAATTTCGTGAATGTTAGATTCGAATTTGACGATGTTGTCTTTGGTTCTCCATTATTATTCGATGCAGTATTCGCCATTGCTATGTAAGCAGAATATTCCAGAATGGGTCCATCGTTTCTATTAGGTGGTGGTTCCCAAGAAATATGAGCACCGTCTGCAGTTTTACTAATTTTTATAGCACTAGGTGCTCCAGGGAATCCCGGAACATATGTTCTAAACGCAGATACCTTTAACCAAATACAGAAACATTATAATTACGATCTCCACTTTATTGCACACATTTATAATCATTTTATTTACCTCACTCCAATCACTTTGTCCACAACTATTCACAGCAGCAATTCTAAGTTTATAAATAGTTCCTTGTTCTAAGGCAACCTTGGTTCTTCCCTCAAAAACATCCATAGTCAATGGTTGCGTTATATCTAATGGTTCATCGCCAGGTAAATAATAATGTTGTACAGTAAATCTTGATTCTTGTGTCACTCCCACATCATACCATTCTTCTTCCTTCTTTTCTTTTTCGTTCTATGAACAAAAATAAAAAAATATATGAACAAAAAATTTAACAATAAACTTCACAGCAAAAATATTTCAAATTACCTGTTCAGCTTTAATTTTCATTGGTTGTTCTGCTGAACCTAAGGCAGCTGTAGCTAAGGTTGTCAATGCCGTAGAATCGTCTCCATTTTCTGTTCTGTTACCGTTCATTTTTTCCTGCTTTACGGGCTCCTTTTTAATTGATTCTTCCTTGATTTCCATTTTTATTTGGGTTATTGGTTTCTGAACATCCATCTCCTTTTCAATGAGTGTGACGCTATTGATGGTTGCCGTTGGTTCAGCCATTTTAATTTCTTGTTTCATCGGCTCATCAGGCTGCTCCAACTTTATTTGCATGATAGAAGTTGTGATTGGAATATTGATGTTGGTGGAAGTCAAACAAGAATCCGTCATAGGTTCGTCGGTATCTTCTAGTGTTTCCATAGGAGACGTTCCTTCCGGGAGTTCCATTGACTGTTCCGGAACTTCATGTTTTATTTTTGAAATGTTTTCTTGATTATCTTCATGAGAAAGTTGCGATATGCTATCTTCGGGTGATAAATGTTCAGGAGCTGACGATTTTTCATGATCAGAAGTGTATGTATCCATAGCCATAAGCTTTATGTCTGTACTTTCAGCATGTTCGTTTTCCTCGTTCTCTGGCAGTTCCATGGCGTCTGGCATCGATGCTTCTTCCGATGAGGCCTCTACGGGTTCTGGCATACTTGAAATATCAGACTTCGCTTGCACTTCTTCAGATGCGTTACTGGTAATTTGCATGGTAGTTTCGTTTGATGGTTCCGATTCATTAGCAATTTCGATAGGTATTTCATTTTCATTTGATTGAGCGTCAGCAGAAGGTTCAGACTCTATTGGAATATCTTCTGCGGTACTTGTTGAAACAGGAACTTCGGTTGCTCCTTCCGAGGAAACTTCTGCATCCTTCATGGAAGACTCCTCCATATGAACACTTTCCGTAGGCGCATCGGCAGGATCTTGATCCATGTTTGCAGAATCTGCAACCTGTTGTTCTTCCTGATTCTCAATGGGAGGATCCTCCGCCAAATCAATTTTATCATTTTCTTCATCGTCGTCGGATAGAAGAACATCAGCCGGGCCATCAACTTGAGGAATTAAAAAGTTACCATCTCTATCAATTTGCATAGTCTCGCCAGCCCCCATTTGAGAGACCAAGGCTGCTGCTGTGGTTGTTTCATCACCATTGCAACTGTCATCCATTTTACTATCTCCAGCTCCACCGTCATCTGTAGATACCATGAAAGATAAATCGCCAGAAGGTTCCTGAACCGGATCTATTAAACCTGCTTCCGCAGCTAATGCAGCCAATGCTGCGTCTGTGGTAGCAGGGCCATCAGATGTGGATGCTAATGAAGCTGACGGTTGTTTCTGTGAAGGAACAAACAACATTTTGCTTGTATCTATCGTTTCTGATACACTCGAAGTAGTTGCTATTGTACTGCTTGTGGGCATAAGAGTCACTGTTTTTGCACCTATGCCACCAGACATTTGTAATGTTACGGGTTTGCCAGACACCGTTACGGTTTCTGGGGTTTTCTGTATTTGAGGCATAGTAACAATTTGACTTTTGCCCGGATTGAAAATGGCTTGTGGAGTTCCTTTAGTGGCGATAGTCACTGTTTTCGGTACTCCACCTTGACCTGGAACTGTGATAGTGATAGGCTTGCCGGTAGTTCCACCACCCATCGCACCAGATGAAACAACTATCATTTTTACACCTTGCTGATTTGTTACGTGATTGGTAGCTGATAAGGGTAAAACATTTACAGGTGTAGTAATATTAGCTGCTTGTCCAGTACCTGCTTGAGAGGTAGTGACAGCTTGTACGGCTCTTAAGCCTGAACCTGTCGTAACCACAATTATCTGGTTGCGTCCGACTAATCCACCGTTGCCTCCAGGTTTTGTGATCATTATCGTTTGTTTACCACTGATATTCTGACCTTTGCTCATCGCAACGATACTAGATGTTTTCATGGTTGTAAGAATCTTGGATCCTGCTACAGTATTAGGATTTACTAGTCTCAGTATTGTTGGTCCTTGGTTAAGAGGTTTTGCACCTGTTGCTTGAACGGTCTTTCCGGGAATGAGGCTTACTTTTGGTACAGTTGCTACCATTCCTTGTCCAGTTTTAAGAAGATGTACAATCTGAGGTTGACCAGCTATATTTTGTCCTGGTTTTTGAAGGATTATCTGTTTACTTTGCTGCGGCGAAGCAGTTCTCAACACTGTTGCGCCAGGTGCGGCGAAACGTATTTGTTGGCCAGGTTGAACATTTTTCATTCTAATCGTGTTAGCGGTAGTTTGTGGAAGAATTGGTACGTTGTTCATACTTATTTTTGGAGTAGCAGCCGCAGCTGCAGCAAGGGCAGCAATTCCTGACATAGCAGCTGGTGTTTGACCTGCCACTGTCGTATTAGCAGTTGCAGGAGCTTGTTCAGGAGTTGTTGGTGTTGTTGTAACTAAGGGAGAACGAATTCTGATCAGATTTCCTGCAACTCTTGGTGTCATTGGGCTTGTTGGTTTTGTTACACTTTGTGATGCTACTGGTTTTTGAACTGGACTTTGCACAGTTGATTGTACTCGTACTGGGGTCTGTGGTATGGACGGCTTGACAGCAGTGGGAGTTGATGGAAGCTCGGGAGCAGTGGTGATAGGCGCAGATGTAGCAGAATCAGTTGCAAGTGTAACCATTGCTGTTGTAGTAGTAGGTACTGCGGTATTCGTTGGTGTGCTGACTGCAGGAAATGTTCCAGTTGTTGCCGAAGGTTTGCACTTTTGAATTTGTAATATGTAGTATTGTGCAGATGGTACAGGTGTCCATTGAATTTCTAATGCTTGCAAACTGGCTCTAACTAAGTTCAATTTGGATGGTGCAGATGGTTTGCCAACCTCAAGGTACCATAGATCTTTGCAACAAACCTAAAAACACAAATTAGTCATATTTCATAAAAAATAAAATCATTCCTAAATTAAAGATCAATTTTATGGACTAACCCTAACCTGATTGTTCCAAGCTTTTCGATATCCATCACGACCCGACCACACGTAGAGTTTATTATGCATCCCAATTGCACAATGACCGGCACGCGCGCGAGGAACATTTTCTTCCAGAGTATCAACCGTTAACTGTTCCCACGTCCAAGTTTCTGTAATAATATTAATTAACATTTAATTTTGAACAATAGACATGAGATAAAAGACACTGTCATTGAACTTAATTACCAGCTTACCTATATTTAAGCAAGCCAACGTATTTGTGCACTTCCATTCTTTTTCATGAGTTGCAACTTTAACATCATCAACAACAAGTGGTACCCACCCTCCAAAAACGTACATTCGATGACCAATTAAAGTGGCAGTATGAAGAGAACGTGGTAATGGAATAGGACCATGAACCACTGGTTTGTTCCAAGTCATTGAATCAACATCTAGATACCACAAATCACCCAAACGACAACCACTCATGCCCCCATAAATCACTAAACAGGTTTTTCCTGTTTTACTATCAGAATAAGACACCCCAGTATGAGACTCCCTAGGTGGTGGTGCATGCCCATGTGTTTGCGGTACATCCCAAGCTGTCTGTCCATTAGGAAGTAGTTCAAGGGTATATAGATCATTTAAATATCTTGGTATATTGTTTTTATGATCTTCACTGTCATTAGCCAATCCTCCAAAGAGGAAGACTCTGTTACCAATAAGAGTGAAACTATGCCCCAATCTTGGACATGGTGGAGGATCATTTTCTGGTGGCCTAGGTCTCAGTTTTTTCCATTCCCACCTAACTGCTTGGAGTTCATAGAGCTCATCAGAATACTTTCCATATTCTACCATACCACCAAATACCAAAATACGGCTTCCATCAACGACAAATCCATATGCCGCACAGCCTGGTGGGATATCTCCTTTTGTTGATGGCACGAACCATTGGTTAGTGGCTGCAACAAAATATGATTTTATTAATCAAGAGACTGTTTTCAAATAATAACATACAAAATGTTTAATGTAATGTACATTTTATACACATGATTAAATATGAGTCAGATTTAAAAGTTCTTAATCATTATTACATGTTATGTACAAGAAAGAAAATAAAGAACTGAAACAACAAACTAATACTATGCTAATTTTAAATGAATTTATTTGGCAATATTAATGTAAGTATAACACTGAATAATTTAATTTACTGATAAGATACAAATAATCTTATATTTTTATGGACAATAGCTTTGTTATATTTATAACATTTTATATAATAAATTTTACATATAGTTTTATTAAATATATCTAACATAATACTCACACAAGTAAGTGTTAGCGACATAGTAAAAGAAATACTATGCTTAGTCGTGATATGATAAAGACGTGAAAACATATAATGAAAGAGTGGGAGGAAAAATAGGAACGGAAGGAAAAAAGAAAAGGAAAGGTGAAGCGTGAACGTGGAATGACGGGAAACGCGGCGCGTTGCAAATTGTGGTGGGGCGTAAGAGACAGCAATGGCCGCTCCCGTGCGTATAAACATGAAAAATGACAGATCGAACGAATTCTGCATATGAAATTACCCTAATGTTTAGCAAATGAAACATAAAAAGACATTTACAATGCAGGTACATTCAACCTGTACGAAACATATGATAATAAAGCATCTGGCATGAACAAAATTCAGATTTACAGAGTGATCCGGCCGGTGACCGTTTTGTCAATGTATGCCGCCATCTTGGATCGCGGGAATGATCAAGAACGGCGCGAAAGACGCACAGCAAGGAAGCAACTTACTCGTGTTATAGACATGAAGCTCGTCAACAATGCCCTCGTTTCCACCGCCGAAAACGACCATAAGGTCTTTAAGAGCGACTGCCCTGTGTCCATGTCTAGGTCTTGGCTGGGGTCCGGATGGATTTGTGATCCGCTTCCACTTTAGCATGGGTGCCGCCATGATGACCATCGATCACATCATTTTTTCATACCGCGCAGCTATGCACCCACTGTGTTACCCTAGAGCAGTAGGACGCCCGATGGTTTCGGAGATAGTGCGCCCTTATTTTTTAAATCTTCCTACCTTCAATATTTTTGATTCGATAACTCGTATAACTTTGAAGGTTCACACACCCAATATAAACGTACTATTCTCGGTATTCTCAGCACTGTCAATATCGTACGTCTCGATTATAACCTACCTTTAACTAATGTACTTCACCGATTATCTTGTCCTAACAAACTGATTCATACGAACGTAAAGTCAGACGAATTTTCCTTGATAAGAATCATGAAAATTCTACACGATTTAGAAGACGTCTGTAACGTAACACGTATACACAGAACGCACACCGTATATTTACGTTCACGATGTTTACGGCACTGGTTTTACATATTCTAGTATGCTCACTCGATACTTGTTAGTAGTTCAAATGGACAAATGCACATATATTATTCATGTTCCACGATTATCATTGCGATTAAATTACGATTTGAAACGTTGATTTTACTCAAAAACATTCTTGCAGTGTTTAGTTCGATACTTCTAACGTAAACTAAACGTTATACACTTTTTGGAAATCACAATAAAATTATAAAAAATGGCGAAATAAAAAAATTTCCCTACATGTATTTCAATCCATGGTCTAGGGATATACCTAACCAGGAGTGTAATATTCCTCTATACTCTGCTTGTGCGTTTATGGCCATATAACCGGTGGATGAAGATAAATGAACAGCGAAAGGCGCTGACAATGCAACACATATAATAAATATTGTACTCAATTTTGATAATATGTTCGGCAAATATATGGCTGTAAAGAAAAATAATTCGTCAAACGAACAGAATATATGAAAATGAGAAATCATTAAATATTCTGTTCACTAAGTATATATTTTTGGCGTCACAATCATCATAAGAGCGCATGTGTAATACCATAGATCATATAATACATAGAATTGATCAGAGTTAACATGCGCAGGAAGGACGGATATTGTCTTTTGGGCATATCGGTAACTTTTACTAGGTAAGGATTCGTTTCAAATTCAAAATTTAACTGCTGCTTATGACGCTTTGAATGTGATTACAAATTTCATTAGTAGAATAGTGCTTATAGAATAGTAGAATAGGAAAATATCAACACACAAGGCACAAAAGTACTAAAACCAAATAGTAATAAGAAATAACATGAAAATATTTTGTGAACAATTTAGGCAACTATATAAACTATGAATATTTATTATCTTAAATTATGCTACAATTGAAAAACACTTTTTTAATGCTAAAATAAATTGTACAAATTAAAAAGTTTTTAGATATAAGTATATAAAATGTAATTACAACTTTTATTTGTAACTTCATTATATATTTATATATTTTTAAAATATAATTCCTATGTACTGTTTCAATATGAAATAATAATAACAGTACAAACATTAAAATTCATGTTTTACTTAGTGAATTACTATAAAAACATATTTTTAAGACTGGATACACATTCGTATGCTTCATATTATTTACAATACTTTTGAAAATATAATACCCTTGACATTAACATACTTAAGGAATAGCAAAACTTATATTAATATACTGTGACGTACAGATTGAAATAATCATGATTCATTAGTAGTGTCAGACACATTAATGCAAAGAATATAAAAAATTATCTGAATTGTACAGGACTTATTCTCAAACCAATACATTCTTTTCCAACTAATGCAACTTCACAAATCTTACACACTGAATCTTTGAATTGTGGCAAATAACTTGCACCGCACAATGGGCATTTAACTTCCGGTTTTCCTCTATAAATTGGAACAAATGTGCTTGCACACAAAGAGAATGGATTATGTTCATCATATGCTAACTGGTGTTCATCAACAGGATTTTTATCACATGCCTGAAACAAACCATCAAGATATTATTATTTTAAAACATCGAATAATAATATTTAAATCGAAAGTACAAACCTGTAGAATTTTTCTAATTTGTTGCGCTAATTCAGGTTTAGGTCCTAGCTCAAGTAGTCTTCTTGCAAAAGAAGCAGCGGTTTTATAATTCTTTAACTTGAAGAACATATTTACAGCTATCCTTAAAGTAAGGATCTGATGAATAGGTTGCAAGTTGCAGTGTGTGAAGTACGCTGCCATTTCGCAGATTCGTTTCTGCTCAGCCAAAGTAGCTTTAGGCAAATTCTTCCTTTCAGTTTCCATCTTCAAACCTAGAATATATTCTCTGCAAATTTGGATCAATTGTTGAGCCTCTGCAATATCTTGTCTTGTATCAACAACTAGTAACGGCACACTGAGTAAAATTGCTTGAAGTTTCTCTATTGCTTCTGGGAATTTTCCACCAGTTGTCAAATTATAGCATACTTGAAGTCGTTGAACTAAGTCAGTAAGATGTAATCCAACTGCGGGGAGACCACTTTTTGGGGTCGCATCTTTCCAATTTCTCTGAGGATAACCATATAATGAAGGAATATTTGGCAATGAAGCAAACGATGTTCTGGAACGAGCGAATGTATTCATGAAAAGATTCTGATAAGCTTCGAATTCAACGACACCGACTTGGTCGTTCAGTAATCTAAATGCACTTTCAAACGATCCTGCTAATATGTGGTCTACGGCTAACTGGGAATTATTCACCCACTGTTGAATTGGAGATACTCCTTTAGTTGGAGGTGAATAATAACCATCTTCTACTGTATTTGTCGTAGTTTCAAGTTCAGGTGGTAGATCCACATCTTCAACATCCCATCCTGCGCTTTCCTCGCCTTCAGGGACCTGTTCATTCTCCACACCTTCTTCATCATCTATTCCCAATTCTTCATCATTACCCCATCCATCAGCGGGTACAGCGCTGTCATCCTCGGGTGCTAATGCGGCAGCCACTTGGCTCTTACCGCGTGACATCATTGCACCCTCGAAGAAACCTTTCGAGACTGTTAATAATGGCCAGTTGTTTTCTGCTTGTTGAATAGGTACTGGAGGGCGGAGATATTCTGCTCCCTTTTCAAGAGCGGAAAGTTCTTCACTCATGGAACTGTAGAGGACATCATCTTCTGGAGATGAAATACCGTGAATTTTTTCCGTTACATAAGCTAAAGATGCTTGACCAGAACTCTGAAACATAAACTCAAATAAGAATTCAGAGGTAACTTAATTTATGTCATACAAATACATACTCGCAGTATTTTTGCACGTTCCTGAATATCACCGAGTAACAAACTGCCTTGATATTGTCCAGACACATCCTTCCTAATTTCTGCGATTTTTATCATTTTTCGTAATTTTTCTAAGTTACCAGTTATGAGATAAAGGAATGATAATTTTTCGAAGTTTTTCGTTCTCTGATAACACATTTCGACGACTTGATGATTTCCTTGCAGTAAGGCTGCTTGAGCCAAACTCTCCCAGCAGTTCTTCTGATTAAGGGTTCTTGCCGCTTCTAAAGCAACTTCGATGTTTCCACATTCGAGTGCAAGACCGAATCTCGTCTTTTCATCTTTGACAAAATGTAAAGCAACTTCAGGATATCCTTTCTGTTGTAGATATGCAATTATAGATTGACCAACAAGATTTGCATTGCGAACCATGTGCAAAACCTCCTCGTATTTTCTGTTAATCAGAGCTAATTTGAATTTGTATTCGGTTGGATCTATTCTAAGAATCCTTGGTCTACATTCTCTGTCTAAACAGTAAACTTGGTTGCCTTTGACCCTGGTTACATATATAGGGAGATCCAATGTACGAATGATACCATGATCACCGTTGTTAATTGCATATTTGATGTGATTACTAGTAGTATAAATGAAAACACCTGAATCGTCCCATGCTCCTGATTTTACTCTAGTGTTTTCGTGCACGGAGCACAGAGATTCTAATCGTCGATTGCAAATATTAACCGTATGTTTGGCAAGTAAAGCAACGTGAGACATGTCGTTGGACCAAACAACATATCTACATTTAGAGATCTTTACTTCTGCCAGTGTTCTTTTCTGTTGAACATCGAAGAGGATTACTTGATCAGCATCGCGTAAAAGAAGCATTCCAGTACCGGCATAAAATATCTCATCGCAGTTCGGAATCTGCACTTTCTTCGTAACTTCGTTTTTCAAGTTCTTGATTACCAACTGCAACAGAAAATTAAGAAATTAAATTTAAGTACTTCTAAACAAAGTAATTTGTTTTAAATACATACCGAATATGCTCTATCTAACACGGCAAAACGATTTCTAGCAACCCAAATAGCGGTGACTCCAGAAGCCCGTTTCGTATCGGCATCGGTACTCGAACTACCTTCACGCGGTATCATGTACAAATCATAAGTGCTGTTTTCAATATTATTGGGTGCTCTAGTACAGATTAAAACTGCATTCTCAGGTTGATTATATGACATACTGTAAGGAGGTGTCTTTCCACCTCCACGTATTTGCATAACAGATGTATCCTTTGAAGTAGTGAAATCTAATTTCCTAAGGAAACGTTCTTTTACGTAATAAAGAACATTTCCGTACACGGCATATGCTGGACGTTCTCTTTCAAGTTTAAAAATAATCATTCCAGAATCATGTCCAGCAGCAAAGAGATTTAAGGTAGGATGTGCTGCAAGGATCCAAAATCTATCATGTTCTCTTCTAAATGTATGTAAGCAAGTACGTTTGGACATGTCCCATACACGAATACTCTTGTCTTCTGAATTTGAAAGAATTAAATCTTGTCTAGGATGGAATAATACACAGGAAACATTATTGTAATGTCCACGGCAAGTATCAACTTCCCATGCTTTAGCATCATTCATTCTCCACATTTTAACTTGACGGTCATCAGCTCCAGAAGCAATTAAAGGTAATGTGGGATGGAAACTTGCCCAATTAACACCTCTATCATGTCCCTCAAGAACATGCTTTACAACAGCATCAGCCTGGCCAAATAAATCTGTTGCACCAGGATTTTTTAAGTGATCTTCTAAACCTCCTGGACCAGGAGCTACATTTTTCTTTCGTAAACCAGAAATATCCCATACTCTGACTGTTTGATCCAAAGAGGCTGATACAATAATATCTTCTGTAGGGTGAAACTGTGCACACATTACATAGTGATTGTGTCCAGTTAAGACACAGATACAGGTACGACTTTGCCAGTTCCAAATACGAATTGTTTGATCATCTGAGGCGCTTAAAATCCATGGGTATTCTTGATGGAATACAATTGTTCTAATATAATCCAAATGACCTAATAGTGTAAAAATGCATCTACGTTGTTTGTAATTCCATACTTTAATCTTATAATCATCACCACCAGATGCAAATAGTGGTTGCTGACTATGGAAACAAATTCCTCTAACAGGACCATCATGTTCATCAAATTTATCTAACAAAGTACACATACGATAGTCCCATAATTGGATAACTCCATTGTGTAAACTATAACAGATAAATAGTACATGTGTTTGCATCATTTACATCATTTTTTTTGTTTTAATGGCAACTTTTTATTTAAATTCATTAAACTGTATTGTAACAGTTTGAAAGGAAAGGTAGTGAAGGAAGTATAAAATATTTACCTTACAAGAATCCAAGGACGTTTTGGATGAAACGATATCCCCTTTACTCGGGCGGATTTTGTTTCAAATTTTGTCAACATGTTTGATTTAAATATCTAATAAAATTGTATTTAAAAAAACATTACCTCCTTCTAACCTGTAATATCTGACACGACTAAAGACACGTCACTACTGTAGGCACGAAGTACAGTGTTACAATAGATGTTCAAATACAATTTACGACATTATACAAAAGTAGCATTGAACAATAATAATTGAAAAATAAATTTCAACACATATTAAATACAATTATTCTACCGTAATTTTTAAAATTAATTACAAAAGTCTATAATACATTCCTATTTTTTTTTTAAATTAATTCATCACTTGCGATTTTTAATTTTTTACTTCAACATTCAGTTGTTTTAAATTTGGAATTATTTGAGAAAGAAAGATGTTTTAATTAGATGTTTTACTAAATTATTTACAAGAATCAACATTTATTGTTTTCGGAATGATTCAACCATGTTTAATCTATTCAAACATGCGCAAAGTTATTTACAAAATACTTGTTTGGCCTATGGTGTTCTGCTATCAATGTCGAGGACTGATGTTATCTATCCGCTTATTTTAGATTTACATAGTTGAGATATTTCATATAATTATGACTTTATGTGAAATATTGTAACTCAATTATTGAGACATATTTTTTCTTTATTTTTGAAACGGACAATTTTCCATTATAATTTTTACATTAATACGAACGTAGAGTAGTAATTGGTAAATTCAAATACAATAATGCGAAAACCTAACAATGTTCCTTTTTTTCATTTATTAGGTTTTTTTATTTTACTTAACATATTAGTATACGTGGAATGTAACAAGGCACCTTCAAGTGAAGAACTTAAAGCTTATAAATTTCCTCCATGTGCAGCTTGTAAACAATTAATAAATAGTTTTAAAAAAGTAAGTACATTATTTATTATAGTATTTTAGATATAAAAGATCTCTAAAAACTATTCCATATGTCCGTATTTTAATAAATGTAGTCAACCCAAATATATCATATCCAAAACGAATTTTATAATATATTTCTTGCATAGTTTTATTTTTTTTAATTACTTTTTCTAACATATTTTTATGTTTATGTTACAATTTTTGTTTTACAGGGAATAGAAAGGACTAGCCGTGAGAAATTTGATGGTGGTGACAGTGCATGGGAGGAAGATAATTTAGGTTCATATTCAAAAAGTGAGACTAGATTAATAGAAATACAAGAACATTTATGTAAGGAAGTAGAACGTGGTGAAACTCAATGTCACGCTTTAGCCGAAGAATTAGAAAGCAACATAGAAGAATGGTGGTTTAATCACCAACAAACACATCCAGATATTTATGATTATATATGTATCCAACAGACAGAGCGTTGTTGTCCAAAAGATCATTTTGGCCCAGAATGTATAGCATGTCCAGGTTATCCAGATAAGGTTTGCAGTAACAATGGTAAATGTAAAGGAGCAGGAACTAGGAAAGGAAATGGTGGATGCGTCTGTGACAAAGGATATGATGGAGAAAACTGTTCTGAATGTTCAAGTGGATTTTATGAATCTTACAGAGATGAAAATAAGTTACTCTGTTCTCAATGTCATGCTGCCTGTGATGGTCCTTGTGACGGACCTGGACCAAAGAATTGTAAAAAATGTATGAGAGGATGGTATATGGTAAAAGAACAAGGATGTTTTGATATTGATGAATGTATAAAAAGCGATGAATATTGTCCTGGAAATCAGTTTTGTATCAATAAGGATGGAAGCTATGCTTGTTTAAGTAAGTTGCAACAAAGATATTTAATTGATGATGAAACAATTAACTTTTATGTTTAATTTAGGTTGTGACAAAGCTTGCAATGGTTGCACAGGTGATGGTCCAGACATGTGTCTGAAATGTGCTGAAGGATATTATAGAAAAGAAAATTTATGTATAAGTAAGATTTATATTTTATTATACTTATTAATATAATTGAGAGAAGGTACAATGATTACATTAAGTATTTAGATATAAAATAAATATTTTTATTCTAGATTCTGACATTCTGGGCCGGAAGCAAAAAGAAAATGTTGCTAGATACACTACTTATTTTGGACTTTGTGTTGCAACATGTATTATCTTTCAACGTAATATTTATATAGCTAGTGTAATTGGATTATTAGTTGGTATATACATATCAGTGTCAGAGTATATGATAGCTCATAGCAATGTTCAGGATACAACAGCAAATGTAGATATATTAGGACCAGCATAAATATCTATGTGTTTTAGTAAATTCTTCTTTATTATTTGTTAAATTACAATTTTATATAAAATATAAAACAGTGTAAAATAAATAAATTATTACAAATACTTATAAATAATTTATTGTTGAAGTAATACATTATTATTTACAACTGTATAACTTACTTTGAAGTTTTCAAATTTTGTACATACTTTATATATAGGGCTATATAAGTTATTTTTAAAGATCTACCTGAAATATTTATGTACAATGCTAAGATAAAAGCATACTGATAAAATATTTAAAATACATATTCGAAATATACATAATGTTTAGTATAATATAACTATAGTATGTATAAACAGTAGATGTAAGTCGTGATGGAATAGCAGTGGAATAGCAATGGTTAATTCTTACATTTTGACGGTAGATGGCTATCGCGATTAACTGTTTCTCGCATAAAAGTATGCTATACATAGTGTTATATGAATGTCAAAAAGTACGATCAAATTGCAATACTCTAAGTATCATATCCATAACTAATTTTTGAGAGAAGCTGTGGCACTGCAAGGCCTCCTCCATAAATAAATTTAATGTAAATAGTTTTCTGAATTAAGTAGAACTATAAATCATTGTTGGTCTACTAATATATGTATTATTTTTCACTGATTGGATGGAATATGTTCATGTGGAAAATAAGATCGAACTAAATTCGTAAATGTACATTATATTTTTGTATTGATATTGATTTTTTCTTTTCATACTAATATTCACAAATTTATCTGATCAATTTTAATAATTTTCAAACTTTAATATGTCTAAACATGTTCAGTAAATGAACATTGTATTCTTTTTGAAAGCATTTACTTAGAAATGTTTCGCTTCAGTTCATAAACTCATTTTCTGTTCATTTTCTTCTATTATTATTACCAGTATTGCAGTTGTTATTATAATTGCTATTTGTGTTATAAATATACTTAGGAATTTTATATATCTGATTTTTATTATTAAGGTTTCTTAACATTAAACTCTTGTAGTTTTGTAGAGCCCAGCTTTGAAAAGAAGTCTTCGATACGTAGTTTAAGAACTGAGGTTTTACCCGATAGATGGCTACTGCGGTCGAACTTTACTCACAGTTAACATAGCTTTTGAGTAGTTTAAAGGTGTTGGGGTTAGGGGATGAAGGTGCAATACTCTGGAATCATATCCATATCAATTTTTGATCCGCATGGAATAATTCCCACGGGCATAACTTGTATTTAAACACAAAATGAAAAATAAAATTAAAGGATGTAGAAGTAGATTTACAATTTACTTCTATAATTGTGGTCATATTTAATACAAACTATGATTTTTTGTATGATTGGTATAAAGTTACTTATATTTGTACGTAAGAACACCTATTATCAGAGTGAAAGTATCGAATACTTAGTCGTATCACTTCACCCCGACATGAAAAACTGATTTTTAAGTGCTATATTTGTTCAAAATTTTCATTACTGCAGACTTAAGTGAACGAAATATAACAACGGAATTTGATCCTTATTTCTAATATCTAATAGTGGAGAAGAGTAGCCTCCCATAATATAATTTAAATTATCAAAATCTGAAATTGATGAACAAATTGTTTCAGGTACACAAATCTCTCAAAAATGACCATTTTCGTTGATTTCATGAGTCTCTCACGACTTCTCTCAATAATTTACATCAATTTACTATTTGCTTTCTTACCACATAACAATAACTTTGAACGACTGCATTTAGTCATAAACTAACAAAAACCCTCATTTCTCAAGATCCTTAATCAACAAATGAAGCTTCACTTTCGCGTTCCACCATACTCAAAGAATTTCAACTGTCCAATTACATAAACTTCCTTTCAAAACCAAACCCGAAGGATCATTTTTACCTCAGAACCATTGGCGTACCTAGAATTCTTGTCCAAGAAGTCCCAACCTCATACAACCACACATTACATCTCCATGCGTTGTATGTTCACTCGTTAGACCGCCTCGCATTGTACGACTACGCGTTATATCGCCACGCGTCAGATCTCCACGCATTAGATCATCACACGTTAGATCTCCACGCGTTGCATCGCCAATCGTCAGATCCCCACGCACCGCATTGCTACGCGTTAGATCGCCACGCTTCGTATCACCGCGCATCGAATACCTACATCTTGTATTACCACGCATTAGATCACCACGCATTGTGTACCTACGCGCCAGATCTCCACGCGTCAGATCCTCACACGTTAGATCTCCACGCGTTGCATCGCCACTCGTCAGATCCCCACGCACCGCATTGCTACGCGTTAGATCGCCACGCTTCGTATCACCACGCATCGAATACCTACATCTTGTATTGCCACGCATTAGATCGCCACGCATTGTGTACCTACGTGCCAGATCTCCACGCGTCAGATCCTCACACGTTAGATCTCCACGCGTTGCATCGCCACGCGTCAGATCCCTACGCACTGCATTGCAACGCGTTAGATCGCCACTCGTTAGATCACCACGCATCGAATACCAACGCGTCAGATCGCCACGCACCAGGTCCTCACGCGTTAAATCGCCACGCGTCGCACAGCTACGTTACACATCCATGCGATATATCGCCTCGCGTTTCTACCCTGACCACCTAGTTTCCCACGCTCAGAACTGTAACAAAGTTCATAGATACTTATAGAAGCTCCAAGTCCATAAGTACCTTCGTCTCAGGCAAGCTAAAGAAAACCGAGTGCAAAGAGCTCAAAGCGCACGAATGCTCTCTCAAAAACAACACTGCCCTACTTCGATCAAAAAATAATCGAACACTCAAGTCCAAAATCATCCCAACTTCCACAAGTCGTATTAAAATCAACCTGTTTCCCCATTTGCAAGAGTACATCCATGAAAATGATTCTATCGAAAGACCATAAAACTTCCTGGAAAGTGATCACGCGGCGAACAAAATGCAACGAATGTTACACGTTGCACCGAATGATCAACGCGGTGTGTGTCGAATTTAAAATTCGCAGAAACAAGTGTTTCTTGAATATGTATCCACACGTCGATATTCCTTTCGTCTCCTTATAATTGAATCATTAAATTCGTTTGCGGACGAGCGATTTTTGAACGTGTGTTCGCTTTCGTTGTGCTTTATTCGGTTTCGGTGTTCGATATTAAAATATTTGTGTTTTGAGGTCGGTGAAGGATGTGTTTTTTGGGAGCTTGCGTGGTATATGTTAGAATTTGATTGCGGGTATATTTCGGGTGTTGGGGTGCTTTTTGAGGGATGGAGGGTTGACAGGTCCTTTTTATAGCGGTATTCTTCGAGGTCCTTGGTATGCGGGATTAGGGAAGACGGTGACCGATAGATGGCTGGGGCTCGGTTCCTTTGCTCGCTGGAGAAAAGGTTTTGAGAGACTTAAAGAGGTATCTTTGGGGTATGGAAGGTGCAATACATTGGTATCATATCCATAAGAATTTTTGGAAGCGGGGGAAATGATTTCTCACTCCTATAAAATATATTAAAATTTAAACCAATTCTCGAAATATTTTGTGAAAAATACAAGTCTAATCATCGTCTGTATTTCTTACAATTTTCCGAATGAATATACGTGAAACTGTATAATTTCCGTGACGATCATACAGAGAGATATTTGTTTCTCGATTTGTTATTTAATAAAGTATAACCTGAACAAGTTTGTAATATCTTCTTTGCAAATCTTCTGTAAATAGCATTATGGTACGTATAAAAGCAACATCATTCTGTTCTTTGCTATGATTCGAAAATAGTTTTCTTTAGACTTCATTCAATTCACATTTTGTATCAATTACCTATAATAGTAAATATCATAACTATAAATGTAGTTACTAGTGTTCTTTTTATTCATGTATAAATATATCAACGTTATTTGCAGGAGATTGATAAAAACAGTACACATATAGTGTTAACAAGAAAAATGTATAAAATGTCTTTCTTTCTTGTTTTATATAAAACTTCATAAAACTTGAAATAAAAGTCCTATAATTTTACAAGTGTCTTCACTATAACCTCACAGTGAATGTTTATACAAATGCATAGTTTTGTAGAAAATACATCAAGAAATGAAATGCAAAGAAATTTATTTCACAACAAACCAGTATTACAATTATTACAAACACTGGTTCGATGTTCAATTAACATCAACCTAACCAATATTTAGGCAACAGTAAATTTTACAAGTAGACCTATTGCAAAAATGTTCTATTTTGCCAATACGTTTCTATTTTATCAACATATGTTCACTTGTGCTACAAAATTAATACCCTTTACAAATATTCTTTGTATTACATTTATTTAATCTTGAAAAGCAGTAATGATACATTACGAAAGTTTTTTACAGCTAATCTTGTGGATACACGTAATTAAATTCGTAGTACAAATAATTTTTGATACCCCAGGAAAATTCGAAGTCTGTCGTTGAACGTGGAATTTCCGTTTGCTCGAAGTATTGGTATAAAAAAATAAAATGAAAGAACCCCCTTTTCCTAACCCTCTTTTTAACCCCCTAGCGGCTGCTGGCACCTGGACCAAAAACTGTTCACCCTTCCTTCTTTTTTTAGTTCCCTTCCCCCCATTTATACTCCCGATTCAAGGATTTACCCCTGCCGGATTGCCCGAAGGGTTGTTTTAAACAACGGTACAGTTCCAAGCCCGATCAGGAAGACGAACTTGATATTCTTTTAGTCTCGATATATCGTGCACGGAGTTCACATTCCCATTTCAAACTCGTGCTCTTTTCGTGATATTATTTTATAAATTAGCATAAAAGAGTTATATAAATTTTATTTCCGTGTAGTGAAATTTAACAAGTTGAATTGTACTGAATATCTTGTGCGAGGAGTGATTTTTAACAACGCGTTAGTTCGTTTTAATTTATAATGGAGAAGTAGGGTCATAAAAATCTGTTTAGTGATAAAAACAGGTTTATTTTATAGTTTATTAATACTTAAAATTCGAAGATATGTGGAGTAGATTTCATTTAAACTATTTCTTAAGAAAGTATAATTTATACAGAAGTGGATATTTTGAAATTGAGAAAGTAATAATTTATCAAGATTTTGAGAAGATAGGTTCCGTGAACTAGTTCCTCTGATATTTTTATTAGCTTCTATACATAATTAATGAGTGGAAAGTTTAATCTACAAATTAAGTGATATTTTGGTTGCAGTTGAGATCAGTTTCAAATTAGTGTATTAATTTAAAATATCACATACATAGTATCTATATTTTAATAGTTTTATTATTGGCTTAATCAAGTTATTGACTTAACCCATAAACTATTTATTACTCTATCAATTTATAAAGAAACAAATTAAATTATAAATAGTACAAATTTTAAAAGCAATACTAAAATCGATATCTTGCATTAAATCTAATTAAATCAATAATCCTACTAAAAGAATAATTGTCTTAATTAATTCCTTTTATTGTATCTTTAAAAGTAAAACTTTGTACCTAAACAAAGAATGTTTCAAAGAATAGTAGTCTTTCAATTCTTGACTACACATTTGAATAAATTGATCAATAAAGATAGAATTTTTGTTTGATCAATAAAGAACATAGAATTTTACTTAACTTAAAAATTTCATAAATGGACCATAAAGTTTCAAGATGTATAGTTACATACATAGAAACATATAGGAAGATGATTTATTTTAATCACATATAGAATCATGTTTCATACTTTAATGTTTAAAATTTATGTCTGAGATATGGAAGTGGCCAACTTTGTACTGATTGTAAGAATAATAGAATATGGTGATTGTCCAGAATTTTTCGCCATTTTTCGATTCATCGAAAGTAGCCAGGGGTAGCCTAGACAATATACTGATCTGTGGAAATGGATTCGAGGGGGTGCGTATAAGGATCGCCTTTTACCCTCCTAGTCCGTCAGCCCATTGGTCAGATCAGATTCTGTCCCTGGACGAAGCTATCGATTATTTGCTGCCGATTTCCAAAGGCTACCTGCAGGATAATTTCTACAATGTGGCAGGAGGTGTGGTCTATCTCTATGGTCAAGTTATACCCCATGCAAATCATTTCAGTAATGAGTTCACAAAACTAAATTAAAACATCTTTTACATTTATTAAGAAACATAATGGGTTTCATGAATTTATATAATTTATTATATTAACAATATATTGATGCACACTTTAATATAAAAACTGAACGAAGAAAATTTTGGGGGTTAATTTTTTATTTTAGTTTGGATGTTTCTTTGGATTTGTTTTATATTTGCTTAGTTTATATTTATATATTTGTAAGATTGTATTCATTACATTTTCGTATCACACATGGATTTCTGTTATATGTATCAGTTTCTTACATCTCTGATATTTTACAGATATGTCTTATAGATACAAATTTAGGAGAAAGTCTAGATAATTAATAGGCTTTAACTTTAAACAAAAGAGTAGAAATTAAACAGATAAACGATGATATTAACATACTTATTTCTATATAGCATTCTTTCCTCCTTTTCACTTTTGCACTGAATAGAAAGGCAGTTTCTTTAGAAATCCCAAAAAAGTACAATCCATGTATAAAAACAAAATAATAAATAAAAAAAATTTAATACATTTCAAACTAAATAAGGAGGATTAAAAAAGCCAGCTATTCTAAAAAGATCCTTAAAAAATTATTACCAAAAATGTTAACATTATCTAAAATTTTTGTTAAAAAATCTTATATTTATATAGCTAAATAATCTTTTCCTCTTTCCACTTGTGAGGTAAATAAAAAATAAATTTCCTTATACAAAAATAGAATAACAAAAGTCGTAACTAAGGTTACAGTCTCGAATAAACCGTACCAAAAAAGAATCTTGAAACATGTACTTAAAACTCCTTTGAAATTACAAATATATCGCAACGTGCGAAAGTCTTCTCCGCTAATTACTTACAGTTGATTATCACAATTTATCCAGTTGCGTTAGAAAATTAACCATGTCGAATTCCGGGAAAAGGCAATGGTCATCAGGACGCCATTTTGTGTGTGGTAATTGCGCCGGGACGCCTGTGGACGTGCGGACCGGTGGTACCCGCACGCGCGTGTGCTGCGTGTCCGAGGAGTAGCGGGAGGATAAAGAAGGGTATGGGGATGAATGGTCACATGACCAGCAGAAAGAAGCTTCCGGATTGGCTGGTCGATGTCCGATGACGTAATGAATCCGACGACGCGCGGGCTGCCTGGCATAAGCACAGGTCGAGTGGAACTGATCGACGACAGCCCTGATGAACGTATCCACCCACATGCGTGTTCGGATGTGTGGACAGGTACGAGGGTAAACTACGACTTGTCTTTAAATCTCAACTTTTCCCCTTATTCCGGGAAATCTCTCTCGTTCGATCTTAATTGCCTTATTAGTAACTTGAACTCTTAATCACTTCTGAACTGACGGATAAATGATTAACTTCTCATATTACTTCTTTGCTACAATTTTTATTTGTGAATGTTTATACATTGAAGTTTATAAAATATACATCTATGGTATATAGTATGTGATTTATAATCATATGCTTAAACTTCCGCTGTCCATCACGCGTTTTTTGAGCAACTTCAAACTACCGATCAGACTGCGATTGTAATCGGTTTCCGCAGAATTAATGGATGGCCCATGTCACCTATGACAACAAGGTGTGGAACAGTGATAGAATGTGGCAATTAGAGGGAGAAAGACGTGGGCGATTAAGTGGGGGATCCACGCGAAGTCTTATGTTCAGCGTCTGCGTAGAACGAGGTTGTTCTTACCGTGGGCAGTGTGGTTGCAATAACCAAAATCTTGAAATTCGATAAATAAATAAATCACTTGTAAACAGCTATAAATCCGTGGTAATTGCCTATAAATATTTACATCGATTTATAGTTGTTCAGATATTTAAAAGTTTCACGAATCGTAAAATTGACTAATGCAATTAGCAAGTGTCGCGCCACCCGTATCGATACATCGCCGCGCGATTATCGAAACATTGAGCGAAGTACGATTCGTCACGCTTGAATCACTCTTATCTTGCAAGTAGTATCTAGAAACATGTCTGTAACATCCTTGGATGACGGTTAAACAAATTGAGGATAGATTATCGTAGTAGTATCGTGGGATTTAAAAAAGTATAAGGGTCTTTGTAGTGGGGGTAACGAGCCACAGGAGAAAGATCGGGCACGAGTGTTCCAGCATTCCGTCACGGGCGCTCGTGATCGACGGAAGTGTAGTGCCGGTGTGAGATTTCGTTGGGAAAGATCGAAAAAAATCGATCGGGATCTCGTTCGAGATAGAATGATCGTATCCGGTGTTCCGAGGACGTCGGTTGTCGTCCAAAATTCATCACCGGATGTCTCAGGTTCCATGTACAGCGTCCTAACCTCACTCGATCCGTTTTGAACGTGACAGGAGAGGCTCAGGAAAATTCCACATTAACAGGTATTTATATACTTAATAATATTGTATTATAGTAATATAACAATATCTTATCATAATTCTTAAACCACATAAAACGATAATAATTTCTGTAATGATCTTTTAAGGATCATATAATTATTCTTATTTAAAAATTCTATAAGTGATTAATTATTGTGTTCATTATAATTCAGTTATAATATTAATTATATTAATCGATAAAGTCATTAATATTAGTAGTTATGATGAAAACGGTATTGTAGAAAATATACGTATTTTCTATTAAATATAATACTGTACAGAAAATAAAAAAAATATACCTGAATATCGAGACAGAGTTATATGAAAGTATATATTTACTCAAACGGAATATATGTTTCAGAATAGAATTTAAAATGTTTGTAGCGATACGGTGCACGGTATTCACGTTCTGTTTACTTTCTTAGTTATTTCTGGTGTATCAGCATATTCAAAGAATTATCGTACCAATTACGTACATTTTTACATTTTTTTATCGCCTGAAATTGCGCCACGATAGAAATGACGGTGAAACATGTATGTAATCGGCGTACAATTGCGTCTAATTAAGACTAGCTCACCCACTTAAATTTCTTCGTTTTTCGTTTTCTTTCCCGCGCGAAAGCACGGTGAAAATAGAATTTTACCGAAAAATATCAGGAAAAGATCGAAAACGCAAGGTGAATTGAATTTCGCACGATATGGTTAATTATCTTCTCGCCTTGCGCGCACTGTCAGCATACTTCTTAATTGACATTAACAGTCAACGCGTTTCCTTCCTGCATGAATATTTCTTATACCCCGTCCGTAGATCCGTATTATACGATAAAGAATCTTTTTCACGTGAACGTGACGTCACTGAAACGAGTATAACGACCCCTGCATGGCTCATGTATTATCATGTTATTATAATTGAACCGTGCTTTCGGCTCACTAATTGAGAGAGCATAATTAATTAACGAGAGGCCGCCTAGCACCGCGCCGTTTCGAATACCGTTTCGAATTGTTCGCGGTCGACTATTTGCTAAAATCCGTGTACCGCGTTACGTATCGCCTACTTGAGAACCAAATGTTCTACCCGCTATTGCACTCGTGTAATTGCATTCGAAATGCATCACCGTAAACGTTGATCGGGCCGACCGATAATTGACCGACTCTCGAACAACTGTTTCAACTATTTATACTTTCGCTTGATCTATTGCTCGTACAAGCATCATACGTATATTGATACACTTTTTGTACAGGTACATGCATTACACATTCTCGTTTAATAGCTGAGACGAAAAAAGTTGACGTTTTATTAGCAATCAAGAAGATATTAACACATTTATGAGATCAAGTAAGTACACGCTTAGCACCTTACAATTCGGATCTAAGTATTTAGGTGATCTAGGGATATGGGTAAGTTACGGATGTAGGAAGTTATGGGTACTGAACATGTAGAGGTTTGAGGAATGTAGGGAATTGGGAATGTAGGAATTTGGGAATCTAGGGATTTGGGAGTTTAGGAATTTGGGGATCTAGGGATTTAGGGAACTAGGAATTTAGGAATCGATGGATTTTGCGATCTAGGGATTTGGGAATATAGGGATTTGGAGATCTAGGGAATTGGAAATCTAGGGAATTGGGGGTCTAGGGAACTGGGGATATAAGGAATTGGAGATCTAGGGAATTGGGTTCTAGGGAATTGGGGTTCTAGGGAATTGTGATCTGGGGATTCGGGGATCTAGGGAATTGTGATCTGGGGATTCGGGGATCTAGGGAATTCGGGGTCTAGGGATTTGTAGATCTAGGGAATTGGGATTTATAGAATTGTGGATCTAGGGAATTTGGGATCTAGGGATTTCAGGATATAGGGATTTGGGGATATAGGTATTTGGGGATATAGGGATTTGGGGATATAGGGATTTGGGGATATAGGGATTTGGAGGTCTAGGAATATGGGAATCTAGGAATTTAAGGATCTAGGGATTTGGTAATCTTTGGGAAGTAAGAATCTTTGAAATCTAGGAATTTGGGGGTTGTTTGATTTCTAGGATATAAGGATTTTAAGATTGTAGGGATCTATAAGATCTAGGGATATAGGCATCTACAATAATAGAGATTTTCGAATATAGAAATCTAGGAATATCTAAAGATATAAAGATCTAGGATCTAGAAATCTATTTCGTGAGTTAAAATATTTGACAAATATAATAACTTCTAATCGTCTAAAGTGACTCATATGATTGGAGAATTATAATAGTTTATAGCTCTGACTTTGTAATTAGCGTTCCGAATTGACTAGTACAAAGTGTTAATTATAACTACATTAGAAATCCCCAGAAAGAAAACGAAAGAAGCCACTGACGCAAATGTAGAATTTATAACTTAATAACCATATACGATAAATTGCACATACACGTGCATATCGGTGTTCTAATCTGGCCATAAAAAGAATAACTTTTCCCGTTGGTAAACCAACGAACAACCGACCTTGTTGTTGGTTCGATGTTCCCGCTTTCGAATTCGAGAAAAATTCTCGAACCGCATTTCACATCAACGGGGAATCGAGAACGGTCTCCGGTTACCGGTAAAAACAAAATCGGTTTTTACGGTGCAACACCGAGAGAGAGAGACGGAGAGACCGAACTTTTTAGACGATCGATCGAATCAGAATAATTCGACACACCGTCCGTTTCTTTTTTTCCCCTTTCTTCACGCAATTTTTCTCCGTTACGGTCCGTTGTGATCGACCACCACCGCAAAGCGTTCGATCGATCGATCGCTTTCACGATCCATATTAAAATGATCGTTTCCCCGAAGCGGGAATAATTGAAACGGTACCGTGATCCTGCCAAATGAAACATTGAACAAGGTAATTGAATTCTATTTATAAAATGTTCCTCCAGATCGCATAATTCCGTAACATATTTCATAGTATGAGTCATCCTAATCGGAGCTACCCTTCTATTTGCTCGTTTATGCTCGTTTAATTTGTCAGAATCACTCTGTTTGATCTTAAGATATCTTGTTTAAAACCTTGAAAGCAGAATTGAAAATTTAGCTTTTATATTTTACTTTATTATGGTATTTAAATGATGTTCATTTTTTAATATCTACCTTTAGAAAATTTCTTAATTCAATTGTGGTTATTTTGTAATCAAATTTTGCAGATGTATATTTAACTTAATAAAATTAATGACTTGTGATTATTAAGAAATACTTTCTTTTGGAAATATTTATTGTTATTAAGAAATGATGAATTAAAGAATTTAATGATGTAATTTGATTGAAAGACGAACAAATATTCTACAAATGCAATGTGGACATTTATTGGGTCGAAGTTTCATGAAAAGGATTAGATAAACCCTTCATTATTATTCGTATAAAATGGCTGTCAGTTGCAGCAAGCGGTATATTGTTCCTTTATGTATTTAAATCAGGATATTCCGCAGCGAAAGCTTCTGGCAATTCAATAGAATATTCAGAGGAAGGACAAATAATTAATTCACAATACTCTTTTGTGTTAATGAGTTTCTCTATATCTCAATACTAACTGCGCATCTGTATCTTTATATTTCTGAATTTCTATATGACCTAGTTAGTATATTTCTCCACTTTCAAATTGCCAAACTATAGTATTTCTGAATGTTTAAATTATTTCATCTGGGGATTTGAGAATTTGGATATTTGGGAAGAGGGAAATTTCAGAAGTTGGAGATTTGGAAATTTGGGGATTTGGAGATTCGGAAATTTGAGAATTTGAATATTTGGGAAGAGGGAAATTTCAGAAGTTGGATATTTGGGAATTTGGAGATTTGAGAATTCGGAGATTTGAGGATTTTGATATTTGAGAATTTGGAAATTTGAGAATTTGAATACTTGGGAAGAGGGAAATTTCAGAAGCTGGATATTTGGGAATTCGGAAACTTGAGAATTTGGATATTTGAGAATTTGGAAATTTGAGAATTTGAATATTTCGGAAGAGGGAAATTTCAGATGTTGGATGTTTGTGAATTTGGGGATTTGGGAATTCGGAAACTTGAGAATTTCGATATTTGAGAATTTGAATATTTGGGAAGAGGAAAATTTCAGAAGCTGGATATTTGGGAATTCGGAAACTTGAGAATTAGGAGATTTGAGAAGTGGGAAATTTGAGAATTCTGATATGTGCAAGTGAAAAATGTGAGAATTTGGATATTTGGAAATTAGGAAAGAGACTTGAGAATTGATTTTCAAACTTGTGATACCAGTACATACATCTCACCCATCTCACGTTACACAGAGAGGACAAATTCATCCTCCAACCGAATTATGTTAACTCACACTAAATCCACCCCAACTATCTACTACCTAGGGTACCTTAATTATCCCAAATTCCTTAAACCGAAATGCTCAATCACTAAGCTCACCGAAAACATCATCAACAATCGCACAAATATCAATTCAATTTCATGATCGACCAAAAGCCAGAACGGAATGGCAATGATTTTCGAATGGAATTTACAGCATGCGATCGTGCCTGGTTCTCTGTCAGCGTGCAACTCAGATATGAAAAACAAGGCCAACGAAGCCTATAAACTGTCAGGTGAAATTAGTAAGCTCGCGATAGTATCGTAAAGATGATTATTAGCAATGAGTCATAGTCGAACGAAGCGTATCGTGCGAGCCGCCATTTTTCTCGACGGTTTTTGCGGTCTGATCGAGAGAGGCATAACGCAACGAGTCCGGCAATTACGCTACTTTCTTTCGTACCGAATTTCTCGACACAGTTGGTGGAGCACTAATGTTCGGAATCGATAAAACACGTGGATAAATTCAGCTACTGGCGTTTAATAGCTACGCAAGAAACTTCTAACAAGTTTGTAAGAATTTCAAGCTCGAACGTGTACGGAGAAAAGGGTTCTTGCGTTATTATTTTCCCGTGGCAAAGATCTTATCGTCGGATGGAATTAATCTGCGGGCTGAAAGTTGGTAAACGAAGCAATTCGTTTTTAAGAAAAAGAAAACGCAATTGATTGGGATTCATTGATTGTATGAGGATTGTTGAGATTCTTTCGTGGATTTTTTTTTTTATTTGTCGTGGGAGAAATTTGGGTGGTGGGGAATTTTTGGGGGGTTTGCGAAGGTGGTTGGGTGATGGGCAAAAGGCCCGTAGGGGAGTTTGGGGGATCTGAGGTAAGGCCAGTGATTAGATTTTAAGTTTTATTGTTGGAAATTTAGAAAAGTGGACATTTGGTAATTTTGAAATTTGGGAAGATGGAAATTTGGTAATTTTGAAATTTGGGAAGATGGAAATTTGGTAATTTTGAAATTTGAGAAGATGGTAATTTGGTAATTTTGAAATATGAGAAGATGGTAATTTGGTAATTTTGAAATTTGAGAAGATGGAAATTTGGTAATTTTGAAATTTGAGAAGATGGTAATTTGGTAATTTTGAAATATGAGAAGATGGTAATTTGGTAATTTTGAAATATGAGAAGATGGTAATTTAGTAATTTGGAAATTTGGTAATTTGGAAATTTAGTAATTTGGAAATTTGCTAATTTGTAAATTTAGTAACTTGGAAATATGAGAAGATGGAAAGGTAATTTGGAAATTTAGAAAAATTACAATTTCTCAATTTTTCCAAATTTCCAAATCGACATTTCTAAATTCCCAAACACCAAAAATCAGCTAGCACAGACTCTGCCGTATCATGTCCTGTCGTATGACTTTGAAGAATGCGGTAATTAAGAATAAACTAAAGTAATTAAGAGTGGAAGGAAGCAATTAATCCAAGTAATTAAACACGAAAGTGATTTATATTTAGAGAACGATAATATTTCTTCAATATTGCGTAAGTTGAAATGTGATATTAAGTAAATTATCATGCAGAAAAACTGCGTATAACTGCATGAAAACGTTCTAGTTCTCGATAAAAAGTAATTAATATAGATTGATACCAGTATCTTGTTAATGGTCATTAAAGGACCTCCTGTTGAGTTTTGTGCGATATCTGCAGAGATATTCGAGTCGTAGAAAATCGCACAGTATTAAAAGATCGTTATCTCTATTTTTTCTTAAATCATAAAATCGTGGGCTATCTGTTTTATTCCTGATACTCATTCTGCAGAGGACCACCTGTTTAAATACAGCAATCTGTACACTGAACGCTACTGTACATGCTAAACACACCGTCTTTATGTAATATTTGATCTACTCTTCAAAAGTACACTCTAATGTATTCAAATAACATACCTAACATTCTCAAACTTATCTTGTACCATATAAATATTCAGTAAAACTAAAATTGTTGATTAGAATTTTATTTATGACTTCGCTGTAACTTAATCTATGATAATCAAGTCTCCAAAATTACTGCAAATTCTCCATCGAAAACTCCGCTAATTTTATTATTCGATTACCTTTAATGAGACTACTTTACTTGAAACTTGATATTACTTTAAAATTCGTTCTATAAATTTTAATTAAATTCTACCGCAACTTATATTAGTGAAACTTTTGGCGAAGATGCAAATCGCGTCTTCGTTAAGAATTCTAAGAGATTATTTTAAAATCGAATTTATTCTACGGTTTCTTCCTGAATTCTATCGTGACAGTTTCACTAAAAATACCACGACTCGAATTAAATTTTCGTTAAAAGATTACCTTCGAATTGAATTTATTCTTCAAACTCTAATTTAATTCTGTCGTAATCTACGTCGATTAAACGTTCAAAAATATCGCGTTGTTGGCTAAATACTTCACGATAAATAACGTTTCTCTACTTAAACGACGACAAATTCCAATAATGGAGTTAAATAAAAACCGTCACTGTCACTTTTGCCACGGTGTTTCGCTAATTCACTCACAGTGTGAAGTTACCCAGTTTAAAAAAGAAGATAAGATTTCTTCCGAACTCGTCCTCGATACGTTTAAGGAGGTTAAAAAGACCTCGGCTTCTTTCCTTTTTTTATCGATCACCTCGAGGCTCTGCCTCTGTCGGTCACTAACTTCTTTACAGATCGCTGGAGATTAAAATATTTGCAGTTCGATAAAAAAGATAGTGACTTCTTTTACTTCTGTATCATGCAACTACATGGTTAAACGAATTTATTAATACTTTTTGAGGTTCTCAACTAACCTCACTTTTCAACACGTGCTGCGGTTGGACGCCATTATGCAAATTTGAATTGTAGAGGAAATTTACGAGCACATTATTCAATTTATACTTTACATATATTTAAATTTACGAATACTTATTTATTATCTACTTTACAGATATAATATTTATGTATTACTTACTTTACAGATATATACTTATGTATTATTTATTTTAGAGATACATGTCATTTATTTTACTAACTATACATATATTAATTAAAGTTTTTATGTTTAGAAGACATGTCTATTTGTTAGGACATGTATAATATTTATGGCGATATTCAAGGAATTATTTTAGGGGAATTTTTAGTACTTGCATTTGTGTTATATATTTTTAATTATATTTATAATACTGTTTCGATATTATAACAAAATATTTATTATTAAAATATAAGTATTAAGTTCTGTATCATAAAATTGTTTTTTCCTTTGTCATTAAATATTAAGAATTCTTTAACAATTGTTAGTTTTAACAAATTCATTCAATTTGTATAAAGATTTAAAAATAATGATCAACAAGTATTAACAAATTTTTTTAATTCAATATCAGTTTCCTAAATCTGTAAACTCTTGATGCTACAAATAAGTATTTTATTATACAGTTACAACGTACGTATCCTTTATTGAACTTATCGTTTTCTGTCGCAAGATCTTTTATCACAAGAAATGATACAGTTCAGTTAAGACGTAAAATCACCCCACAAAAAAGTACCAAAACCGCCAAATTTTTAACAATTCACCATAAACGCAGAGTCACGAATGACTCAGCACCGAGTTTTTTTCCACCAGCGATTTTTCGAAAGAGTACAAAGGATCGAACGCGGTGAAAATTGGCCGACTACCGATGACAAAAAGAGAGAAACGCAAGTTAGTATTTTTTCCCATTGATCAGAGAGAAATGAAATTTCCCCGGTGGTCCTTGGAGGACTCCCCTAAAGGGTGGGATTGGCCGTGGTGTGCGTCACCATGGTAACCATAGGTCAGGATAGGGATAAGCAACGGTAATGCTCCTTTTTTTTTACCATCGAGGAACCATCTTGCGAGAGGCACCGATGACGCGAAGCTTTTCACCCCTGTGCCAAACGCAATTTACCGTCGAAAAAAAGAGAAACGCTCTTTCGAAAACTGTTACACCCGAAATTTCATCCGCGGCTGGCAACGTGTTTCTTTTTAGTTTTTCGACAAGAAGGGAGTAACAATCGCGCTAACCCGACACTTGGTCCGATGAAAGCAATTTATTTGATGAATGCATCCGGGAGAACAATGCGATCCAGGTGGTGATAGCATGTAGCCCGTGTGCAGACGCGGACGTTCCTCCTCCTTTTTTTTATTTTCTTCTCTTTTGTCCTGCGATCGACGGAGCTTTCGGGTCAAAGATCCAGACGGTAGAAAAAGCTTGAGACGAATTCCGAATCGTATTCTTCGTTTCTTCGACAGGAACAATTTCATCTCTTTGGGAATCTTTAACCTCTTTTTGATTCAAGGTTAGCTTCGGAAGACAGTTTGATGATTCTGTTTGGATAGAGATGAAATTTTAGGTATTATACTAATTTTGTCTTTTAGTGATTTGTTTTGAGTTGAATTTTCAGCTATATTTGTTTGCAAATTCATTTGAAAATTGTAGCTTTTGAAAATTTGGGGTTTGAGAACTGAGGATTTAAAAATTTAGACTTGTATCAGTTTGGGTATTTGAGAATTTGGGGTTTTTGGGGGAATTTAGGGAATTTGGGGATTTGTAAGTCTGAGAATTTGAGAATTTTGGGATTTTGGGGGAATTTAGGGAATTTGAGGATTTGTAAGTTTGATAATTTGAGAACTGGGACTTAAGAATTAGGAATTTAGGGAATTTGGGGATTTGTAAATTTGAAAATTTTGAGAATTGGGATTTAGAAATTGAGGGTCATAGAAATTTGGGGATTTAGTAATTTGTAAATTTGAAAATTGGGATTTAGAGATTTAGGGTCATAGAAATTTGGGGATTTGGTAATTTGAAAATTTTAGAACTCAAAGTTCAAAATTTAGGGTTATAGAAATTTGGGGATTTGTAAATTTGAAAATTTGAGAATTGGGATTTAGAAATTTAGGGTCATAGAAATTTGGGGATTTGGTAATTTGAAAATTTTAGAACTCAAAGTTCAAAATTTGGGGATATAGAAATTTGGGTATTTGTAAAATTTGAAGATTCAAGTATTTGGATTTTTAAATTTGAAAATATAAGAACTAGGATTTAGTTTAGAGTTGCAGAAATTTGGGGATTCGTAAATTTGAAAATTGGAGAACTGGGATTAAAAAATTTGGAGTTATAGAAATTTGGGGATTTGTAGATTTGAAAACTCGAGAACTAAAATTCAGAAATTCAGAAATTTGAGAATTTGAGAATTTGAAAATTCAGCAATTAGAAATGCAAAAGTTTAGTCTTATGCAAAAAGAATAAAAAATTCCCCAAATATGAAAATATGAATTCCCCTAGAATCTTTCCCGTATTCCCTCAACCCTACAATATTATTCCTAAAATTTCTGACATACTTATTTCACAACGTTTCGCAATCATTCCGTGCACTTAAATATCCAACTTGTTCGAGTTTCTTCGCATGAAAAATCTCGAAACGAATCGTCGTTTGCATGCAGAAACTCGTGGCTGCCAGGTTGCTATATTTCATAAGCGTGTTTTCGATGTTGCGATTGCAACTTTATGAGAAAGTCAGTAATTACGTTGGTAAATACGAAGTTTACGAAGTCTCGTGAAACTTACCTGCAACCCTTTCGTGACTTATAGCGAACTCATCTTACGATCGTCGTTCCAGGCTTCGTAGTTTATACTACTTACACTCGGTTACGGACCGGTTCGAGTTCTCTTCTGTATGGAGGGCTACGTGGGTATACCCTATACAAGTTTGCACGCTATGTAACATCGGTTTGTTGAGGTCCTGGTGAGAACTGGCCTTCACACGTCACCGACGATGAGATACTCTGACGAAACTGTGTCTTTCATCGTGATCGTGTACTTTAGATCGAGTGGCTTTTGTCCTTTCATCGCGTCGATCTTCTTTATCGTCTTTTCTTAGCTTTTGTGTTCGCTCTTTTCTTGAATTTCTTGGTAGTTTACGATCTGTTGTGTTATTTGTTCATTATACACTCATTTATTCATTTTACACATTTATAGTGGCTACATTTTTTAGTTACACTTTTGCTGATGTCCCGAATATTTTTAATTAGTTATTCTAGGTGTTCAAATTTCATTTTCAAGGTGTTCAAATTTATAATAGATACTGTAAGTACTATTTTATACGTACTTATATGTTTCGAAATTGGTCTTTGTTTGTTACAATTGGAAAATAATCATTTTATGTTAGATATATTGATGAATTGATTGTGCAGACATTTTTATTGAACTTTTACTTTTAAATTGATATAATATTAGTGGTATTTTATTACAGTTTTACGTCATGAAATCGTATCAGACTTTACACGTATAAAGATTGGTCATTGTTTGTTATAACCAGTAACCATTCATGTTATGTTAAAAACATTAATGAAAGGTTTATATAGACATTTTTATTACACTTCAAGCTTTAAATTCATGTAGCACAAGCGCCATTTTGTGATACTTTTCTGTCATGAAATTGTGCAAGACTACATAGGTTTTGAAATCAGGTATCGTTTGCTATAATCATCAACCAATCATGATGTACTCAGTGCAGTAATAAAATGTTTATACAGTCATTTTTATTGAACTTCAAGCTTTAAATTGACATAGCATAAGTGCTATTTTATAATACTTTTCTGTCATGAATTTATTTGAGACTTTATGGGTTTTGAAATTGGGTATCGTTTGCTACAATTAGCAATTAGATCATGATACACTTGGTGCAGTAATAAAATGTTTATACAGTCATTTTTATTACACTTCAAGGTTTAAATTGATTTAATATAATTGCTACTACCTATTCCTTTTATGTCATGAAATTATCTCCCACACTTCACATATTCAATTTCATCATACCCATCAATTAGCAACATTCTAAATTGTATATAATTAGTCCCTCATCGAGTCTCACATCAAAATAGCGAGCAACAATAATTAATTTATCCTACAGCAGTCGCACTGTATGCACCGTGGTAAATCATGCATCACACAGATGTTTGAGCGAGTGTGTATCGGGCGTTGCATCCCGTATTGCATTAGAGCAGGAAGGACGGGAGGGTTACCGGGATTATTCTGAACCCAACGGGTGTAATTGAATTTTAAACTCCCCAAACGCCGCGTACATATGCGTCCATTCATGCCGGCTCGTATCCAGCCGTTTCGTAGAAGTCGTGCATTTCATACGTGAGAGAATCAATTGAACGTTTTTCCACCCTGTCCCCGCTAATATTCGTCGATCCTCCTGTTACACACGAAAAAAAAACCGCTGTGTACACAGTGTTATTGCAGTTGTTCGCGTTGCGCGAAGCCTTCGTGCAATAATTTCAGCGCTGTTAGCCTTATCAAGCGCGATCTTGCATTCCTGTTGCTCACCGATGAGAAACAAAAGGCGAGTCGAAACCAAAAAATGCAGATCGAATTGCATTACGGTGAATTTCGCTCGAGGATTGTGCCAGCTGAAGCACGCTTCTGTTCGACGATCGATTCGGGAATTTCATCAGAATTAATAAGAGGGGAATTAACTAGGTGAAATTTGCCGTAAAAACGATTTTATTACCTTGCCATTCTTCTTGCGCGGAGTCGTTCGCAGGTTGAGACTTCGATATAAGACATCACTTATTAATTTAGTTTCTTTATTAAAAAAAAAGTTGAGATAATTTTTATGCTAGTATAACTAGGAATATGGGGATGTAGGGATCTAGGAATTTTTGAGATATAAAAATATTTTGAGAAGTAGGAATTTAGTAATTTTGAGATATAAGGGTATCTCCGGATCTAAGGATTTTTAGGAGTATAGAAATATAGGAATCTAGGGACTTTTGAGATGTAGAAACCTTGCGAAATTTAGAGATGGAAGAAGGTAGGAATTTTGGAAATTTTGGTTTAGGAACTTAGGAGTTTTGGGGACAACTTGAGGGATCTGGGGATTTTTTATGATTTCAAAAATTTGAGGGAGTAATATTAGGGACCTGTATATCTAGTGATCTCGGGATTTTAGGGACCTGGGGATTTGTGAGATATTTGGGGTTTGTGAATCTAGTGATCTCGGGATTTCAAGGATATATGGTTTCACTGATCTAGGGATTTCAGTCTTATTCCCACTTAGCGATATTTTAGAAATTGGGAATCTCAGGTATTTTAGGATCTTAGGGATCTAGTAACCTTAAGATCTATGAATCTATTGATCTAGTGATTTTACGTATGTACAGACCTAATAATCTAGGGAATTTAGAAATCTAAGGGTTAAGAATAAATTTGAAATAATACTTCATGGTAAGAATAACCTCTCCAAGCAAAGCAATGAAAAAGTTAACTTAAATATAGTAACACTCTGGTTTATCTCGAAAATTACTATACTAATTTTTCTAGAAAGACCCTCTCGATCGTACGAGAGAAATAAATGAAAATTCCTGGTAAATTTTTAATCGGCAAATGCATACAGCGTGCTTTTGTCCCAACGGGAAGATACAATCGTAGCATAGTGATTTTCCTCTCTTTGTTCTAAATAGGCTAATGCACCGGGACAATAATGGCGCTCTAGAATCTTTGTATTTGTCCTAGTTTATTAAAAATGGTGTCGTTCGAGTTTGGGTAGCGAAGAGTATTAGTTCTACTGCTGATAGTTCTCGTGTTACATCAATCTTGTCTAGACATTAAATTATCGTACTGTAAAGTTTTTTAATTAACATTAAAAAAGAATTACATTAATTTTACTGCTTTTACAAATCCTCTACAAAAGGTATCGCTCCGATCGGAGTAATGATGTATCTCAATTACATGGCTGTAATAAAACTTATAGCAGTTTACGACCGTATAATGAAATTCAATTAAGTGTCCAACTTTCGTAACTACTTATATCTTCATATACACTTACGTACATTCATATGTGGAAGTATCTTTAAACCATCTGAACTAAAATATCTATAACTATAACTAACCTAAACTAAATTAAACTAAACTACACTGAGTAACCTAACCTAAAGTAACCTACCTGTAAACTAACCTATCTATAAACTATCTATAAACTAACCTATCTATAACCTAAACTAACCTAAAGTAAACTGCTCTAAACTAAATTAACCAACCTAACCTACCTGTAAACTAATCTGCCTATAACCTAAACTAACCTACCTATAAACTAACCTATCTATAACCTAAACAGACCTATCTGTAACTTAAACTAGCCTACCATAGATTATCTCCTATAACCTAAACCATCATATAACTTCTGTTCACCGAACGTCGTCAGAAGATCGACAAAAGAAAAAGTTCTTACAGATAAAACAGTCGTAGAGTAACAGTTTCTTGTACAATTTTTTGAAAGAACCGTTTAACATAACGGTATACAATAGTTTACAGGATTTTGTTTCCAACTGGACTGTGGAAAGCCTGCGAGGAGAATGTGCTCTTGAAGCATGACTCGCGTTTGCCAGACGCGATTTCTTCATCATCGTGACCGTGGACTGCAGACTTTTAGCCGTAATGTTCGAAAATTTCTAAGAACACCAGGCAGGAGGATTACGTCTGGCTTTATCGGTCAGATGGATCGAATTAATTGGAAATCAAATTCTAATTAAGGAACGCGCGCCTGAATAATTGACGTGCGTGTGCTTAACGATGCATGGTCGGTTGCCATATTCCAGGCATACGAACACGCGTTTCCGAATTAGCTGCGCCGTGATTCATCCATCGGAAGTGGAATTAAATTTCATGAAGATTCACGGTTCTGAAAATTTCAAGCTTCCAGATAATACTTTTAGTTTATCGCCGTGAGATTTGTTAAGTTGTGGCGTTCCGCTGGGAATGGTTTTCGACTCTCGGTAGACGAGAGCGATGGTAGTTAATTATTTTTTTCCTGTAGTTACAGGAAGTGGGGTTTCTAGTGGTAGTTTGGGTGCTTGGGGATTTTGGGTATTAGGAATGTTTGAAGTTTTGGATTTCGGGATTTGGGAATTGGGGAATTTGGGAATTTGGGAATTTGGGAATTTGGGAATTTGGGAATTGGGGAATTTGGGAATTTGGGAATTTGGTGATTAGGGGATTTGGTAATTGGGGAATTTGGGAAGTGGGAAATTTGGTAATTGGGAAATATAGGAATTGAAAAATTTGGGAATTGGGGGATTTGGAAATTGGGACATTTAGGAATTGGGGAATTTGAGAATTTGAAAATTTAGGAATTGGAGAATTTGAGAATTTGGAAATTTAGGAATTGGGAAATTTGGAAATGGGGAAATATGGGAATTGGGAAATATAGGAATTGGGAAATGTGGGAATTGGGAAATGTGGGAATTGGGAAACGTGGGAATTGGGAAATATAGGAATTGGGAAATTTGGAAATTGGGAAATTTGGGAATTGGGAAATTTGGGAATTGGGAAATGTGAAAATTGGAAAATGTGAAAATTGGGAAATGTGAAAATTGGAAAATGTGGGAATTAGGGAATTTGAAAATTAAAAAACGAACACCCTGCCCCCAAAAAATGAATAAAACCACGGTACCTATAAAACGCAGTAATAATTAAATCTCACAAATTCAACCACTTGTGCATTTACCCTAAGTCGCGTATCTGGTGGTTAGAGACTTGCATTTGATTAATCCGAAGGTTAATTAAACGCCACAGGCAACACGAAGGTTCCATAGAAGTTTGTATGGAACGTTTAACCGGGTACTTACCGTACTCAATTCTGGTACCTTGATCCTGGAATTAGGTAATAGAACAGTGTGTTGAGTTGGAAACAGTTGGGAAGCTCGCGGAATTCGCACCTTACCGCAATTCGCTCTTGAAACTCGTTCTCCTAGAGCGATGAACTTTGCGGTATATCGCTATAGGCCAGTCGGCGATCCTCAGTACCTCATTCTATAACTCCTTTTAATTCGATTAAATAATCTCTGTTCGAGTTTAATCAGCACATGAGAAAACGTTTCGATTTCCGTATCTGATCTACAGAAATGGCTTACATTCGCTTACTTATGTGAAGAGCATTCATAAATACGTGTATTAAAGACCTGCTTCAATGTGAAAATACTTATATGAATATCTTTCATAAATACATGTATGAAACTCCTTCTTAAATACATATATCTAAATCCTTAAATATGTGTATGTAACTTCTCCTTAAATACGTATATGAAGACCTGCTTCAATGTGAAAATACTTATATGAATATCTTTCATAAATACATGTATGAAACTCCTTCTTAAATACATATATCTAAATCCTTAAATATGTGTATGTAAATTCTTCTTAAATAAGTATATGTAAATCCTTCCTAAATATGTATAGGTCTTCCTACATGCAGAAAATTTTATTCCTTATACATACCATACATTTCATTCCTTTTATATGATATAGACTTTATTCGTTTTATATATAGATATTCTTCCATAAGTAAAAGAAATAACATCTTTCTGAAGTGTACAATATTCCAGTTCATTGATACACTCTGATCAATAAGGTTTTGATGGTGTAGACATATATAATAGTACTAATTTTGTCTTCCTAATTAATTGAGGTTCTGTAGAACGAAACAAGGCAATCAATAGCTAAATTACTGTGCAATACTTCATGCCACTAAATATTTTTTAGTAATATTATTTTTAACTTGTCTGAATGATAGGAAACTGTGGATTGAGTATTTTGAACAGTTATTGTAAATGTACATTTATTAACAAAAATATTCAGATATAAAGTGGTGTGCTTGGACAGTGTCTATAATTAATTGATTGCATTTATGATTCATTTGATTGAATCGACAATTTAATTGACTGTATGTATTTAATTGTAGCATAATATTCTGAAATTGGAAAATACTATAATTCTACAATTCTACAATTTTATAATTCTGCAAGTCTTCAATTCTACAATTCTTCAATTCTTCTATTCTACAATTCTACAATTCTACAATTCTATAATTCTACAATTTTACAATTCTACAAGTCTACAGGTCTACAATTCTACAATTCTACAATTCTACAATTCTACAATTCTACAATTCTACAATTCTACAATTCTACAATTCTACAATTCTACAATTTTATAATTCTTCAAGTCTTCGATTCTTCAATTCTACAATTCTACAATTCTACAATTCTACAATTCTACAATTCTACAATTCTACAATTCTAATATCCCACTTCCAAAAATTCCACTTTCGAATCAAGAAATCCCCAACGCAATTCAAACGCCCTCGCGAGGAGAGAAAACAGAACGAGAGTAAACCGTTTTACGATCACACTAAAAAAGCATCGCTCGATTCCTTTGTTACTTTTCGTGAGGAATTCCTGTAGGAATTCCAGGAAGTGCGGGTTAAGCGTTTCTTCTCGTACAGAATCCTAGCGAAGCTCGTATCGCGTTTATTACCGCTCTCAGGGTCCGAGTTCCCGGTATAACATCGTTTCTAAGCGCATTTGCAACCACCCTTCGATTTTCTTCGGGCCACTTCTCCAACGTCCTTCGGTTCCATCTTCCTACTCGATCTTATTCGATCTCGATATCCGACGAAATTGCGAGATACGCAAGAAATCGTGCAACACTTTTAATCATCCTCCAGGAATTTCGCAATATTTTCTTCACCCCGGCACGGATTTCCTCCGGTCTGTACAGTTTCCGCGCAAGAAATTATCTTTACTGTCGCTGATGACACGTGCTACGGTCGTGCAACCCGTTTCCATGAAAAACCATTATTCAACGCTGGCAATCATCGCGTTGTACCCCGGCAAATGACAGAAAATTATCCTCGGACGCAAGTTTTCTCGGGAGAGAAACCATTTCTACGATTCACAGCTGTTGTACAATGAAGGATTGTGGTCGCAAAGCTAACAAATTTGCGAGTGCTAATTAACACAGTATAAATTACCAAGTCTAAACGTACAAATTAACGCAGCATAAATTAACAAGTTTGAAGGTACAAATTAACAAAGCATAATTTATTAAATTTGTAACTATAGAGAAACTACAAGAAAAATTTAACGAAAGAACGTAAAATTAAAATATCACAAAACATCATCACCACTTTTCACTTACTTTTCAATTATTTCAAGTCACTCGACTTGATGACATAATTTTATAATAGTTGCGTACATTATACTGCATTACGGGTGCAAATTGCAGCATATTAAGATTGAGGGGTTTTTATCAAGTGTAGTTTTTCAGATTTCGATGTTACCCAAATACTATAATAGTTGAATAGAGCTGTGTCTAATTCGGTGGTGCACGAGGATACATTCTTTTTAATGGTTTCTTTAGGTTAACCCCGAGAAACAGCTGAAGGGATGCGATTGGTTCTTCTGGCCCCTTTTATAGTGGCCATTATACCGCGTCCAGAGAAGCACAGGCTTTATCGGCTATCATGACTTGCCGTATTATGCCGCTCGTCCCGGGACTTTCCACCTGCGAGACCACAATTCCCTCTCTTTAACGATCAATTTTTCGTTCTCGATCGCTTTACGCTCTACAAGTAGTTCCAAAATAGTTGCACTCCACCATTTATTTCTATTTTACATTCTGTTATAATTAAATTTTTGCAATTCTTCTACCTGAACAGTTTTAGATTCCTAGTTATCTTTGGGTCTACTTCACTAAATTCTTTTGATGTTTTTATATTCAAAATTTGATACCTAGATTTTTGAGATTCTCTGAATTTCTAGATTTCCTAGGTCTTCAAATCATAATTCTCAACTTCCTATATCTTTTAAATCTTTGTATCTCCTAAATTCTTAGGTTATATCGTTCATGTGCAAATTCCTATATTGCTGAAGATCAGTAGTCTTAAATTTGTATATTGCCAAATTTTTATATCCATATACCGACAACCTCAAATACTTATATCTCTAAATACCTATAACCTCAAATACTTATATCTCCAAATACCTATAACCTCAAATATTTGTATCTGCAAATACCTATAACCTCAAATACTTATATCTCCAAATACCTGTAACCTCAAATACTTATGTCTCTAAATACTGATATCCTCAAATACTTACATTTCTAAATACCTAAATCCCCAAAATTCTTAAATTCCCAAATCTTCTGATCCCCAACTCTATAATTTCCCAAATCTCCAAATCCCCAACTCTATAATTTCCCAAATCCCTAAATTTCCAACTCTATAATTTCCCAAATCCCTAAATTCCCAAATCTCCAAATTCCCAACTCTATAATTTCCCAAATACCTAAATTCCCAAATCTCCAAATCCCCAACTCTATAATTTCCCAAATACCTAAATTCTCAAATCTCCAAATCCCCAACTCTATAATTTCCCAAATCTCCAAATTCCCAACTCTATAATTTCCCAAATACCTAAATCCCCAAATACTTAAATTTCCAAATCTCCAAATCCCCAACTCTATAATTTCCCAAATCCCTAAATTCCCAAATCTCCAAATCCCCAACACTATAATTTTCCAAATCCCTAAATTCCCAACTCTCTAATTTCCCCAATACCTAAATTCCCATAACCTTCACATCCCCCAAATCTCTAGAGTCCTCAAACTCCCAGATCCCTAAATTCCCATGATCTAAAAATCTCTATATCCCCAACTTCAAGTTAGATCCCAGTTTCCCTATATCTCTACAATTCCTAAATTCCTATAACTCTACATATATCTCTACTATTCCCTATAATTCCCTCTACTAGATTCCCATACCCCAAATCTCAAGATTCCCAAAATTCCTAAGTCCCCAAAATCCTTATATTTCTAATCCCCGTAATCCTTATATTGCAAAATCCCTGTATTCTTACACCCTTAAATCCCCACATTATAAAACATCAGTAATTAATTTGTTGAAGTGTTGAACACGCTAAGAGCAATTTCTTCCGTAAACCGATCATCCACCTTAACTAACACATTGCCAGTCAGTCTATTCTCATCTCACAGAGAGAGGAACTACAGGACACATTAATTATTTTTCTTGCTCGTCGTTCATTGACGAAGTGTAGTAATTGTTTCATCACGGCTTAATGAGAAAATACGTAGCCAGTCAGGCGAGAAGTTCTGAACGAACGGACGATGCTCGGTCAAACGAAAAGACGCTAAACTTCTTTTTCGGTTTGTGCTACTTGGACCCGATATCCGGTGATAAAATAGAACTGGCATCGATTTGTTGCAATTACGTATCCATCGAATCGCTCAGTTAGATTTTGACAGACACATTGGTGGTTGCGTAGGCGTTCGGTTTATGTCGTAGTATGGTGAACTCGGTCCTCCATTGATTCTTTTTTTTATTATAGAAAGGGAACTTGAACGAAACAGGGGTTGTTAGGTGGTATGTGTATGTATGTATATTTGTTAATTTGTTGGATGGACGCAGAATATTCTGAAAAGATTGATACCCTGCTGTGACAACGATGTTACATTTTGGCTCCAAGGACCTCAATCACAATTTTTCTGCCTGACAAATTTTTTCATTTTGACAAATTTTCTTGAAACTTATCTTTTAGGGTGGAAATGTACTGGATATATAACTGTACATTTACTGTGCATTTATTGTACATTTACTGTACATTTACTATACACCTAACTTGTCGATTGTATATACAATTGTTTTTTTACAATGTTCTACATAATTACTACATTTAATAATGATCAACGTCCCAAAAAAGCTGAAGACCTTTATAAAACAAAATATCAACAACTCTAAATTGATCAATATGCCCCCACAATAGAAACTAGCTAAATTTTCAAAATGGTCACCGCCAGAAGAAAATTGAAGACCATAAATGAAAATATCAAACAATACAAATTAATAAATTCTTTCAAAGATTCAAATACGTAAAAATGTATCAGAAAACGTCCCATATTTTCCCCTTCCAAAAAGGACCATAACCTCCAATCAAGATTTTTTTGGAGAGATAATCTTCACCGTTTCCGGTGCTTCATTCTCAGAAACGAAGCGTTTCTTGTTCACCTCCTCGCGGATCCAATTCAGGTCTGTTCTAGTGGTATCCAGAGCTGGCTAGTATTTTTTTTTCTTCCACCATGGATAATAGAACCCGTCCTCTCGTTTTCTGCCGCATCACCTCCTTGCAGTTTCACGTAATAGTACTATAATGTTCCATGGCCCCTATCCCGGGGCCATACAGACCCTTCTACCATTTTTTTGTCGTTCGTTACTCTTTCTAGCTTTTCCTGCCCTTCGAACGGATACACCTTTTTTTCGGCCGTGCGGTGAAAATAAAGCGCGAACGGTTGGAAAAGTTTAATTAAGTTTTAAAATTGACGCGGTTACCTTATGGCATGATTGTGTACGCTTTTCGAAGCGTGTCTTGTTTGTGGGCTTCCGGTATTGTGGCGTGGAGGTTAGGTTAGGTTTGTAGATAGGATTTGGGAGTATGATTTTATTCGGTTTGGCATTTTTGGGGGGTTTTCGGGTTTAGGGGTTGGGGAATTTGGGGATTTTTGAATTTTGCAAGTTTGGGATTTGGGGATTTAGGGATTTGGGAAATTATAGAGTTGGGAATTTAGGGATTTGGGAAATTATAGAGTTGGGGATTTGGAGATTTGGGAATTTAGGAATTTGGGAAATTATAGAGTTGGGAATTTAGGGATTTGGGAAATTATAGAGTTGGAAATTTGGAGATTTGGGAATTTAGGTATTTGGGAAATTATAGAGTTGGGGATTTGGGGATTTGGGAAATTATAGAGTTGGAAATTTGGGAATTTAGGTATTTGGGAAATTATAGAGTTGGGAATTTGGAGATTTGGGAATTTAGGTATTTGGGAAATTATAGAGTTGGGGAGTTGGATATTTGGGAATTTAGGAATTTGGAAATTTAGAAATTTGGGGGTTTAGGGATTTGGAAATTTAGAAATTTGGAGACTTAGGGACTTGACAGTATAAGTATTTGGGAATTCCGGAATTTTTGCACTTATGATTTGTGCATTCAGAAAATTGGAAATATAGGATTTTAGGAATTTATGAATTTGGAAGTTCAGAAATTTGAAAAGATAGGGATTAAGTACTTTAGGGATATCAGAATTTGTGACTGTAGTATTCTGTATAATCCTAATCATGAAAAACAAAAAATCTTTGAATTTTCTTAATTTAAGCAATCTTCATACTGTAAGAATTTGGAGTTTCGAAAATTACCGATCTTCCAGCCTTCATAAATTTGAAATTTTGTCAAACTTGAAAACCCTAAATTTTCAGAATCTTGAAACTCTAAAAACTTGTTACTAATGAACATTGAATTTTTGCATTTCCATCAGTACAGACTCAAAAAATTGCTTATCCATCTAATAAATCTCCTTGTGCCAACTTATTCAGACACTCCCTTAAGTCATGTTTTCCGATACCATAATTATCTCGCGTTAGTGAGCAGGTTTACCAATGTACTGGTGTTAGGGATTCCAATATATCGAAACGTTAATTAGCTCCGATTAGCCCGTTGTGATTGACCATTAACGTGACCAGCAAACACGCAACCACATAAATTGGACCACCCTATAGATGTGGAAGTAGATGTACTCGTGGTATGTATATACGTATATGTGTATACACGTTCGAGGATTCCCTTGCGAGCATGATTTGCCTCTCAACTCGCTGCAATTCCAAGTTCAAAGCCACTTGCTTTCCTCCATCTTGCTCTCCCTTCAGTCTCTGTTCCTCTTTTGCGGAGTCTTCTCTCGGTTCAGAACTGTACCTTTCTCTTTGGTTACTTTATATGTATCTACTCGAACGATTTAAATATACGGCTGTTGGTAATTGAGGACACTTGGCAAATTTATTGCTTCATATACTTTCAAGTTTTCTACTTTTTAAATTAGCAAGTTTTTTCAGTGGTGAATTTGTACAGTTTTGATTTTCAAGGTTTCTACATTTCAGTAGAATTCGTGTTTTATGAAATTTCTATATTTTTATATTCATAAATTGTGAATTTCTAAATCGTCAAATTTTTAAATCATCGAAAACTCAAATCTCAAAATCCCAAAATCATCAAATAATTAAATCCTGAAATTCCCAATCCTCCAAATCCTCAAATCCCTAAACCCTCAATTACATAAATTTCCAAATATTCAACAGATCAAATCTGCAAATCCCTAAGTTCTCAAAACCCCAAATTCTCAAACCACTAAATTCGTAATTCACCAGATTTTCAAATCTTCAAATCCAGAAATGACAAAGTCTTCAAATATTTGAATTCCTAAATCTCCAAATCCCTAAACCCCTAATTTCTCAAGACCACAAATTCCTAAACCCCCAAATTTCCAAGGCTCCAAATCTTATAAACCCCAAATCCCTGAAATTCCAAATCCCTAAATCGCCAAATTTTCATATTCTCAAATTTCCAAATCTCCAAATCTCCAAATCTCTAAATCTCCAAATCTCTAAATCCCCAAGTCTCTAAAACCGCATATCCCTAAAACCCCAAATTCCTACATCATCAAACCTCCAGATCCTCAAATTCAAAAATTCCCAAATCCTCAAATCACCAAATCTCCAAATACCCAAAATTCCTAAATCCCGAAATCACACACTTCTCAAATCTCCAAACCCTAAAATTCTAAATTCCCCAAGTCCCAAAATCTCCAAATCTCCCCCGACCTATACATCCCTAAATCCCCAAATATCAAACTCCTCAAATCTCCAAATCCAAAATTCTAAATCTCCGAATCTCCAACTCCCAAAATTCCCAAATTTCCCCCAATCTCAACATCCCGCATCCCCTTCCCACTCGCCTCCTCTCATTTAAGACCAGTACCTTTCTCCCGCTTACCTTGTGTATACAGTTACGACCTAGCTACATGACTGCCAGCAATTAAGGGCATTCGATAATGATGGAAGTACAGGATCTCTCTCTCTCCCTGTCTCTCTATTTGCTAAGCTGCTTAGAGAAGAGAACAAATCTGTCACTGTCAGCCGTCTATTCACAGTCATCCGCTCGCTAACTCGATGAAAAAGGAGAAGACGGACAGTGAAATCGCCGAGCGGATGAGCTTCACGGCTGATTTTGACTCGCATTTCCTTCGGCCTGTCTACGCCACTTCTTTCGACGTAAGAATGTTTTGATAGGAAGATGTGCCGGCGAAATAAAATTCGAGATAATTGGTTTGGATTGCTCGTTAAAGTGTCCGGTCCCGTGAGCACCACCATCTTCCACAGAACCTTCACGATTATACACCTTAATTGCCTTTACCTTCTTTTTTCTTGCATAGGCTATTTATTTTTAGAGGGAAACATTAATGGACCATGGACGCTCATTTTTTTATGCAATTGTTATGTATCGAGTTATTATTAGGTTTGTGTGGTCGGTATTGTCCTAGGTGTCCATCATGATTTTTTAATAAATTTACCTATTTTAGATGGATGTCAAATAGAAAGTAGGTTTAAATGTTTTTTAATAAATTCCTTGTTAATATAGATTTTTGTACGTTTTATAGGTTTCTGTAGGTATTTGCAAGTAGGTCAACACAAGTATATCTTGGTCACAATAGAAGTTCTTGAACTAAAATCAATTTTTAATTAACCTCGATGAATTTTCTATTTCTGCAAAATTTAATGGCGATCGAATAGTTGACACCACATGTCATAGTGTTTGGATTTGAGTGTATGGGGTAGCACTCTGATACCTCATTAAGGCCTGCCTGTTTATGTACATTTTCTTATAATCCACTATAATGACTTGACTGCAAATGAACTTAGTCATAAAAAAAAAATGTTACGTATGAAATGTATATTATTTATATTTATAAATAATTAAAAAAATGTTGAATGGAAGAGAAAATGAGTAACCTTGAAATTTGAGATAGAAGCGATACGGTTTTGACAGTAATACAAAGAGGGACATAGGGTGAATTTTCGATTCTATTAAACAGAGAGTTTGACGACGAATTCATTCGAAATTCGAGGTATTTGTTCAAGGATCCCAATTCTATCAGGCCTTCCAATCGTCGTCGATGCTTTCGATGGAACAGATTTGCCCGGAGCGGCTCGTGAATATTACCCTCTTTCTTTCTCCACCCTTCTCGTTACCTTTTCATTTTTTTTTCCTTCTCTCATTCACCTCTCGAGGACTCTCTTCCTCGAGTAGAACAGCACGTGCTCGATTCTCAGCGTACGTACACTCGATGGGCGGGATTTTCGAGGGTAAAAAACCTCGTGTTCCACCGCGGGGACAAGGCTAAAAGCACGACACACATCGGATTACGTGTCTAAAAAGTGGAAGGAACCGATCCACGGGGAAAATGTTGAGTCTACTTTGTTTCTGGAGATTTTCTGTCCAAGATACTGCTAATAATCTACTTTATACACAGCACAAAGGAGTTCGTTAACCCTCCTGTTAAATAACTGGGTAACCTAACTATCCCTTTAGTTCGTATTAATTTTATTATTCTACAGCGGTACAAAAATCGGGAAGGAGTTTACATTTAAAACTTCAGCTGCTTTTTAGTAATTTATAATCAATTATACTCGTTAGTGTTGGCCATATTTTATGCAGTCATATAATGTACAGGGTGTTTCATCTTTTACTTAAATTATACTATTTGTTATATTATGAACAAATGTTTGTTACTTGTATTTTAAACAAAAATTCTATGATGTCATATTAAGAGACAGAATGTGCAATAGTTCTTGCTAGTTTGATTTTTTATAAATTACAACTAAATAAAATTAGGAAAGTTGTTTATATCTTGATGAAAATGTAACATAGCGAAGAAGATTATTTTTACATGGTGTCATTTTTCAAATTTTACACAGCATTTTATTTTTACGTTTTTACATGAAATTAATACGTTCCATGATATACACTCGTGTATCCTTTAATATCATGCAAGTTGTTTAAATATATCTATTCATATAACAAATATTAATATTTAACAAATATTATAAATGTTCATATGACAAATATCCTATAACAAATACTTGTTCATATAAAAGTTTCCAGTAGAATATAAATGGCACAGTTAGGTGAACCAACCTGTATAATCACCCTAATTCAGCATCTTCCATTGAGAACCCAATTCTTCCACCTCAGGACCCTGGATTGAAACCAGAACCCAACATTTTAAAATAACTATCACCATTTTTGTTATCAGTCCTAAGTCCTGAGTGTTAAATCCATATCATGACTAATGAACGAGATTTGCAATGTCAAAAGGATGCATCCAATAAAAGCACCGATCAACAGGATAATAAAATATTAAAACTGACCCGAGCATCAATCGATTGGTGGCTCTATTTTTAAGAAAGGACACGGTTCAGGTTCGAATTCCTGTAGAAGCGGGTCTCTGTGATCTCACATAAATTAAGTATCCCCTCTTCCTAAAGGGGACTTAAAAATATCTCCCAGTTCCGAATCAATATTCTTCACCGACAGCTTTCTTATCGCCTTTTGTTCATATCAAAACTCTTCCACGAGGTCCTTTCGAAATTCTATCATTTATAATCACATTTGTAATTTTTATATAGATACACTTAATATGTGTTTATTTATAACACTTTTTGAGGTTCTATCGTTATTGATTACACATTCACAATTCAAATTTTGCAACCTCACAATTTAGAATTTTAGTGTCTTTAGAACTGTGGACCTTGAGAATTTGAGATTTTATTATTACGACCTTCTTATTTTATATTATATTACTTGGGAGGGTTAAAAAATTTGTGTCAAACTGAAAGGAATTATACAGCAAAGGTGAAATATAATATAAATTATACAGCAAATTGTGAAATATAATTTTAGGTTAAGGTCTCAGTTATTGCAGATGACTATAACCTCAAAATCTTCTAAATTCCCAATTCTCAAATTTAGGACTTAGTCCTTTGTTCTATTTCCAGGTTCCATAAACTTCATAACTGTCTTCATGTACCAATATTAAATAATACGACAATATAATACTAGCCTAGCAATGTTCCTATAATACGAACCTAGCAATGTTGAGTGCTCCAAGCTTTGCTATAAGATCCTAAAGACCATATTCTAGTTTAACAATATTAAACAACAACGATATTAACGATATGAAACGATAATAATATTAACAGTATCAAACAGCAATATTAACAGTATTAAACAGCAATATTAACAATATTAAACAGCAGTAACAATGTTAAGATTACTAAAGAATAACAAAATTAAACAATTACACAACAGTATATCAGACGAAGAACCATAGCGTACCAACGACCCCAAAAAGCAGGCTAAATCCTGGAAGACCATTTTCCAGTTAATGTCCGATTCAAAATTATAGATGTGAGGTAGAGCTACGTTCCAGGTGATTCCAAGATACGTCGTAGCATCTGGGAACGTCTGGGATGGTCAGGAAGAAGAGGAGGCTCGGAGAACCGACACCAAAGGATTATTACAGCCGTGTTGCATAACATGTCGTTGACCACACGGTTGGATTACTCATGCTCCTCCGTGGAGTGACCTTGTATCACAATCGAGCCTCGAACCTGCACAGCCTAGGCAGATTCCCTCGTCCAACGATCCTGGACCAACCGGTGGCCCTGGATTCGAGGGCAATGCACCTTCTTGCTGCATCACTCCTTCCCCCCTCTTCCTCCGGGAGCATCCTTCTCTCCGTTTCTCCTAGAAACAATACTGTAACGGTGTGTCATGTGTTGTTCAAGAGGATTTACATGTTCTACCGTCGAACATGATAAAACGAGAGACTCATATGCTGTATGCTATAATTTTAGCGGTCGTTAAGTGGGCGAGTGTCCTTGTACAATGGACCGAGGAAATTGGGGAGGAGTGTTCTTGTCTGTTTCTTGTACAAATTTGTAAATTTCTGAAGTTTCAAATCCCCAAAGGTTCACTTAGTGAACCTAATCACTGGTTCCTTAGGTTTAGATTTTTCCTAAATCTCGAAATTGTAAATTTCAAATTTTACACACTCTAAAATTCCACTTACGTCTCCCTAGAAAAACAGCGACCCCCAAATCCTTTGAAACTTGAAATTTCTTTCAAATACCAAAATTTTTAATTTGAAATTTCCCACATTCTAAAATTGCGCTCTCTAGGAAAAATAGCGATTCCCAAATCCTGAGTCCTCTGAATCTTAAAAATTTTCCAAATCCCAAAATTCTAAATTTCAAATTTCCTACGTCCTAAATCCCACTTACCTCGCGAAGAAAATTACCTAGAAAAAATGACGACCTCCCCAAATCCTCAGTTCTCCAAATCTCTAAATTTTCTAAATTCCAAATATCAAATTTCCCACAAATTTCCTAGAATTCCATTTATTACGTCTTCCTAGACAAAATGGCGGCTCACCTCACCCTTGCTCATCAATTCTCGCCTCAAATTTCTTCCTCGTGAATTATTGTTACCAAAGAAAATAACCTGTATAATAATAAGTAAAAAACGAACAGAAACAGAAATGCAACGAGCTACTGCACAAGTCATTTTCGTAATTAGATCGGACGGAGACAGAGGTTGCATTATGCAGAATCTTCAAAGCGAGTACCGTCAATGAGATTAAGCTCGTTACAGGGAATTTTGCATCAAAATTTCAAGCCATGAAATAGAGCTGATTTTCGAAAATAAGACAAACTCCGCAAGATACGATTTATTAGCTACCATGGGAGTCATACTTTTTCTTTTGTTTCTGAAAACGACACGAAGAAAGTGAAACTGTCGATGACATCCGGTGGTAGGATTAACTTGTAACCAAGTACTTTAATATATATTATAGAAGATTACTCGTATCCTGTCATAATACGTGCACATAAAGAATTTACTGTGAGCGTGTTTCACACTTTTTAGAACAGAAATTACGAGATATGAACTGATTTTAAATTTCTTAGAATGAAATAAGATGTGAGAAAAAATGGGGTGAATATCTGTGCAATTTTTTTATAATTTTGAATTTAGGAACTATGTTGTATATGATGTACATGATCATTAGATATAACTTTTTTAGTGTAATGTTATTGATTATAAATTTATTAGCTTGTTTTATTTATTAAAATTTTTATACTAGGAGGAACTTGAGATTTTGTGGGTTTTAGGATTTTTGAATTTGTTATTGGTATTAGTTGGAAGAATTAATTTCAGTGTATCTTTATCTAGTAAAATATCATATAGTGAAGGGTTGTATCAAATATAAAAATGAACAATTTTTTTGCAAAATTAACGACGTTAAAAATAGACGTTACAAAACAAGAAACTATTAAAGATTTCAATTAATTTGAAATACCCAAAACTTACTGCAAAGAACCAAATTCCCACGTACACAACATACTACAAGCAAAAGTTACCAGTGAATAATTACGAAAGAAACTTCTAAACATCCCCCAATATCAGAGTGTGAAAATTAAATCTAGTCCAAATCAGAAGTCTCCACGATGTGAATATAAAATAATATTCTTCAATTAGATGACAGTGGAAGAATAAATAATAATGGTGAGTTCGATACGGTAGCAGAGATAATATGAAAGCTCGACAGAGATAATGGAATCAATGCTCCTAACGTATCCGGGAATTACAAGGATGCCGGTTCTCTGTCTGTTTCAGAGTGGCAGGTATCCACGGCAGTGACGCTGTCGCCTAATTAATAAAATAAATCATCCAACGGTGCATCGACCCCGGCGTTGCATCAACGGTTTGACTGACGGTGTTCCGCCTCTGCCGTCGGCTAATTGTCAAATTACAAAGATCGAGAATATCTAATGGACGTCGGAACCGGCATGGCAGGACGGTTCGTCGCGATTTTGAACGACTGCCTCCTTCACCCCACCGGCCCACGTAATTTCCACTGCGCAAAAGCGAAACGCACCCCCACCAAATCTCGCTAGCAACCCCTACCTCTTTTGCACCTGCAACCCTTCCGACGTCCGCCAAGTTACGTTATTCGACTCCGGGACTCCGGCGATCGTGGTCCTTCGCTTCCGGTTCTACCAGTCACGAGCCCTCTTACGACCAGCTGGACCTTGGTAAACTTAACTTCATATCAGTTTTCTATAGTATAATACTATAGCGTTCTGTGATGTGTGATACTTGAACAACGTGGTTCTTCGTTTTAGAAGCATTTTCGTTGTTTTTAGAATATGGCATGCTAGATTACGAACGATTTGAGATTGTGTATGAGGGAAACTCAGACTAACTTGTATGATTATTCTTTGCTTGCACAGTAGTCAACCTCTAATAAAACATTATGATGAGATATACCAGCTTGATCAGTTCTGTAATCTAGTGTCAACTGTGCTTTGTTAATTGTTTTGTTTGATCGCTTTGGTGATGCATGTAGAGATAGAGATTGTGAATGGCAATCTAGTAGTAGTAATGTATTCAATTACTTGTAACATTGAACAATTTCTATAGTTTGTAGTTGAATGTCTACCTTTATTGTAGAATGGTTATCTTTATTTCGGTTTAAGGATGTATCCTCAATTTTACTTGAAGTTTATCTTTAATTTCAGTTTAAGAATCTTTAATCTCAGCTGGTACATCTTTACTTTCAACTTGATACATCTGTAATTTCAGTTTAGTTTAATATCCGTTGATCATGTACTCACACGCGTTGTACTGCGAAGCGCGCGAAATTTGAAATTCGCGCGCTTTAATTCGAAACGTCGGTAAGGAAGATACCATTTAATCATTTCAAAATTATCCACGTTGAAAATAGTAACATACTGGTAGTAACTATTAAAATATCCAATATCCATTCAAATTTCAGTACATACCTCAATCTTATCATATTTATTGATATTTACATTCCCAGTTATAATTGCTAAACAAATACACAATTCGAAACAAGACAATGAATCAACATTATAGTGAATTAAAACTGATAATATTAAACTCTAATATTAAACTTTAACCAAGCAATTACTAATAATATTAATATTAACAGGAAACTGATATTGAAAGTAATCTTAAAAGTTGTTTCAAAAGTCCATGTTCACTCTTGAATGAAACATAAGAATCACTGTCGGTGTGTATTTCTGTAACGTGTATTCGATATCCGGCACGTAATAAAATTATGATCCGATAGCGCCGCCGAGCCATTCATCTCAATCAGGTTTCGGAGAAGATTGACGAGTGTACAAGATAGCTGTATCTCTCCCGTCTGAAACTCACGATGCTTGATTCTTACATGAAACCTTCATTAACTCACAATTGCTTTTGTTCTATATTAGATTTGAACGTGTTCTTTCAAACTGATTCATCGTTTTGATGAATCATTATACGGTACAAAAATGTTTAAAGACAATAACAATATCCTTTTTGTTACAGTCAAAGAAAGATGATCTTGATTATTAAACGAAATCTTTATGGAAATACAATTGCTTTTGTTTTACAGTAGTTTATTATGTATTCTTTGAACAACTGTTATCGTTTTGTTAAATTGTTTCGCGATAAGAGAATATTTAAACATGATAGTAATGTTCTTTTTGTATGTTACAGCTGACGGAAGAGGAAAATGGAAAGAAGCTTTGAACGCTCTTTATGCTTTTGATTGTTGCTCAGAAAGCCTTGATTACAATATTGGCTTTCGGGCAATAATCATAATCACGAAAGGGCAGAGCCTCAACTGTGCATTGCCACCTGTTACTTCATCTCTGCTGATCACGGATTGTGGATTACGGAGAATAGGAATTTTAATTGTATGAGTAGAATTTTGTTTCGATGGCATATTCCTGTCATATCTTCACGTTTTCAAGAACTTTCAAACACACTGGCGCTGTTATTGTCATAGGAGTCTGAAGATGTTACGTCTTGTATTGTTATGTAACGTCTTGTATTGTATTGCAGCGCGTGGGATGTCACGCGTTATATAGCCACGTGTATCACCATATTTTGTATAGCTGTATCTATACAATAAAGTAAATATATTAGCGGTATATCTACGCGTTTGTAAAATTACACATATTGGTATCTACATGCGGTACGTTGTTACACGTGGTATTGTCATGCGTGGTGTATCTACTCGTTGTATTGCTATGCGTTGTATCGCCACGCGTTGCGTCACTACACATTCTATCGCCACGCATTGTATCGTCATGTGTGGTATGCTCACACATAGTATCACCACGTGTTGCATACTTACGTATATTTCCACCCTTTTATATCGTAGACATAACATATAACTAAATGTAATCTTCCTACTCCTTCAACCTTGCCAATGGCAATATAACGAGAGTACTATACAACTACTACTACTACTACTACTACTACAGTTATTAATTAACAGTTCCAATTTATGTGTCTACATTTATTATCGATACTACTAATCTCTAATACAGTCCAGAAATGTAAAATACAGTAATATTTCAAGAAATTGTATATCGATTAAAATAAACCTCGGTACGTTTACGTAAAAGTATTATAAGAAGTCGCTTTAATTCCGCAGCATTTAAAAAAAAAACAAATTATACTCGTGATTGATGCATTTACCATGGAGCAACGTTTAAATAAAACCATCTGGCAGAAAAGCTTTTACGATACTACACTTTATTCAATTCCATCCGCGATCCTCCATCAACCTCTCCTGATATCCTCAATCGTATTAAATTATTCCTTTGAAATTATAATTGCGCACTTGACTTCTCTGATTGCTGACTAATTGTTTCTTGAACGATCGATTTACCAACGAGCTTAAGTTAAATCCTACCTTCGCTGATAACTGTATTCCACGTCGTAAACGATTATTTATCTCGTTCATTCACCTTCCGTTGTTTAATTTACTTTTGAGATTCTTGTAAGAATTCTTGCGAGATTAAACTGTCAATTCCAATAGGGTTATTAAACTTTTGCATTTTTGTAATAAAAATATTGTAAAGGTGAACTGCAAATAGCTGTTTATTTATTTTTACGGCGCTATCATGTACAAGCAATTTATTGTAATAGGTTATGTTATAGTATAATAAAACTAGAAATTAAGCATGGGCAAGTATTACTAAAATGCTAAAATATGAAGATTACTAGATTATGAAAGATATTCTAGATATTCTAGTAATATCTAGTAATAAATAAAGCGTTATTAAAATTGCATATTATAATAATATATAAAATAAATACAGAATATTATTTCATTTCCTTTGCTAGTAGAAACAAATATTTTTGTGCAAATATTGCAAAGTTCATATCAACGAATTATTTTAAAAAAATATGATTTTGGAAGCGACTTCAACAATATTTATTCATATATAACAAAACAATTTTACAAGCTCGTAATAACGCAGCCGGCTCGCATTGATCGATTTTCGTATTTGTATTATATATTTTCGTTCATTGAACCATAATAAAATATCTTTATTCTGAAATAAAGGTATAATTCAAATTATACATTCATTTATATGCACAAATATTTATGAATAAAAATATCATTTTACCTTTCATGCATAACATTTATATTAAATTCCCTACTGCTTACAATTTTTAATATTTTTATATCCTAATATAAATTTGTAGTAAGAACTCTCATTATTTATGCCCTCACAAATTTTTAATTCGATTCTAACAGTCTTCAGACAAGAATAATGTTAGAACTTAACATTAATTTTTCATTACCTTTCTAATTTTATAAATTCTATTCACTTAAATATGTGTAAGTGTTTGAAATTTGGGGATCTAATTTTGGTTGATATATTTTATAGATTCAGAGAAGGAAATCTTGGAAAATTTATTTTAGGAATTTAGAAAAATCTTAATTTGGGAATTTATTGTTTGCGAAATTGGGAAATTTTGTGTTAGAAATTTTCCAAATTTTTGGTAGGTGATTATGATTAATGTATGTTGTCAGTAGGAATGTACATGTCCCCACATTCCTAAATTTCCGAATTCTCAAATTTCCGAGTACCTAAATTTCCCAATTCCTAAATTTCCCAATTTCTAAATTTCCCAATTCCTAAATTTCCCAATTTCTAAATTTCCTAATTCTTAAATTTCCCAATTTCTAAATTTCCCAATTCCCACATTTCCCAATTTCTAAATTTCCCAATTCCTAAATTTCCCAATTTCTAAATTTCCCAATTCCCACATTTCCCAATTCCGAGATCCCCCAATTCCTAAATTTCCTAATTCCCACATTTCCCAATTCCGAGATCCCCCAATTCCTAAATTTCCCAATTTCTAAATTTCGCAATTCCTAGATCTCCAAATTCCTAAATTTCCCAATTCCTAGATCCCCCAATTCCTAGATCTCCCAATTCCCAAATTCTGAAATTTCTACAGTCCTAAATTCCCAAATCTCCAAATTCTCAAATTCCCAAATTCCCAAATTTCTAATTTCCCAACTCCCTAAATCCCCAAATCTCCCAATCCCAAATCCCTAATCCACCAAATCCACCTCCAAACCCCTAACCCACCAAATCTACCTCCAAACCCCTAACCTAAACCTCCAACTCCCTAAAACCCAAAATCCCCAATATTACAACAATCGCAAACCTTAAAATACCACCACAAATCGGCCACCCAAGATCTCAATTAACCAACCGTTACCAATTAACAATAATTTCTTACAATCCAGCAACAAAAATAAAACGACCACTGTCCGTATATCAGATTTCATTCGAAACCGATGCGATCGACACGCGAGCCACAGCTAGGGCGTTATAGTTCATAAAAGATTCAACGTTAATTACCGAAGATGACCCGACTGGAAATCCGGTTTTTATCTATCTGCGGAGTGCACGATACACCGAACAGGATCCAGCAGAAAGTTTCTTCTTGATTTTTCCTTCATCCTTCGCAGACGAGCAGCATCCTTCCGGCGTCGTGACGTTTGGCCGGCGTCGATGTTAACAGGTAGCGACGGCCGGTGTTTTCTCAAAAACTGCCAAAAAGTCTCGGCAACGAGGGTCGACAGGTGGAGGCACGAACGAGCGGAGACGATGAGAAATTCCGGTGCCGCGAGACGGGTCAGGCAACGATGCATTATTTAAATTTTAAAAGCATTTCGGAGTGCCGGCTTAATTCGCCGTCTAGTTAGCCAACCACCCTCTGCCACCCCTGCGACCTGGACAACAAACAACCATCCGAAAGTAAATTCGTATACAGAACATTCCACTTGTCCCCTCTCTATTTGATGTACACCTATTATCGTGGTGATTAGCTCGAATTCAATTTTATGTTGGCATGCATAAACGACGGAATATCGGTGCGATTTTATGGATGAATGATTTATTCGCTGCCTTTCGTCACACCTCGTTAACGAGTTCGACGCAAATTAATATGGAACTGTTTTACGTGTAGCGGAGGTTGTGATGTAAGGTTTTAAAGTGGTGCTGGGTTTAAAAAAGGGTGCAAGTGTAATAGTGGTGGAGGGTCTTTGGGGTATCTTAGGGTTTTGTGGTTTTATTGATGGTTAACGGTGCTAGGTTTGTGATAGGAGTTTTGGAAAATTTTGGAGTTGAGGCTTCAGAAATTTGGGGATTTGAAAGTTTGGAAAGTAGGAAGTTTGATAGTTGGGGGTTGAAAATTAGAAAATTTCAGGGTTGAGAATTAGTAAATTTATTAATTGGAGATGTGGAGGTTTGGAAAGTAGTTTGAGAGTTGGGGGTTGAAAATTAGAAAATTTGAGAGTGGGAGTTGAGAATTAGTAAATTTATTAGTTGGAGATGTGGAGGTTTGGAAAGTAGTTTGAGAGTTGGGGGTTGAAAATTAGAAAATTTGAGAGTGGGAGTTGAGAATTAGTAAATTTATTAGTTGGAGATGTGGAGGTTTGGAAAGTAGGAAGTTTGAGAATTGGGGGTTGAAAATTAGAAAATTTCAGGGTTGAGAATTAGGAAATTTATTAGTTGGAGATGTGGAGGTTTGGAAAGTAGGAAGTTTGAGAATTGGGGGTTGAAAATTAGAAAATTTCAGGGTTGAGAATTAGTAAATTTATTAATTGGAGATGTGGAGGTTTGGAAAGTAGTTTGAGAGTTGGGGGTTGAAAATTAGAAAATTTGAGAGTGGGAGTTGAGAATTAGTAAATTTATTAGTTGGAGATGTGGAGGTTTGGAAAGTAGGAAGTTTGATAGTTGGGGGTTGAAAATTAGAAAATTTCAGGGTTGAGAATTAGTAAATTTATTAATTGGAGATGTGGAGGTTTGGAAAGTAGTTTGAGAGTTGGGGGTTGAAAATTAGAAAATTTGAGAGTGGGAGTTGAGAATTAGTAAATTTATTAGTTGGAGATGTGGAGGTTTGGAAAGTAGGAAGTTTGAGAGTTGGGGGTTGAAAATTAGAAAATTTCAGGGTTGAGAATTAGTAAATTTATTAATTGGAGATGTAGAGGTTTGGAAAGTAGGAAGTTTGAAAGCTAGGGGTTGAAAATTGGAAAATTTGAGGGTTGGGAGTTGAGAATTAGTAGCTTTATTAATTGGAGATGTGGAACTATAAAAATTTAAGAATTGAGGATCTGGAATTGTAGTAATTTAAAAATTGGAGATTTGGAATAATCAAGATGTAGGAATTAGGGATTTGGACATTTGGAAATTTAGAAATTGGTATAATGAGAATTTGAAAATTTAGAAATCGGTATCATGAGTATTTAAAAAATTAGCTTCTGAAAATCTGAGAGTTGGTGGTTGGAAATACGAAAATATAGAAGTAAGACGTGTAGAACTATGAAAATTTTAAAACTGAACATTAGAAGTTAGAAAATTTAGTAACTGAAGATGTCGAAATAAAAAATTTTAGAACTGAGAACTTTGGGATTTGAAAAATTTCAGAATCGAAGATTTGGAGCTATAAAAATTTAAAAACTGAAGATTTGAAAATATGAAAATATGGAAATTGGAGATTTTAATCTATAAAAAATTAAAAAATTGAAAATTTGTTACCACAAAAATTTGATAATTCAATAACTTACAAATATAAAAATGAGAAAATTTGTGCATATATAATTTAGAAATAGAAGAGTACATTATGTATGTTTAAATAATGTTAAATATAGAAGTGTTCATCGGCAAAGAGTTAAGTTTCCTACAAAGTATTTTGATAAATTGTAAAATGCATTTCTATATACGTTTCACAATGCAAAAGCAGAGTCTCTTTAAATTTCTCGACGAACCTGATAATCTGTCGTCCTCTGGAATCCGTGGAAATGTAATCCCTTGATAATACTCTGACTGACGTGTGCTGAAACATAAAGCACCATATCACGATGTATACCAGTGAATCTCAAATTTTTTTGTAGTATATCTATACACACTGGTGAACATCGTAGACTTTTCTAAGGAATTTTGCAAATTTTATAATTTGGTGATTTGGTAATTTGGGGATTTGCTGATTTAGTGATTTGGTGATTTAGTGATGTGGTGTTTTAGTGATTTGAGGATTAGGGGATTTTGGCATTTGGGAATTTGGAGATTTGGGGATTTGGGGATTTAGTGATTTGGTGATTTAGTGATGTGGTGTTTTAGTGATATGGGGATTAGGGGATTTGGAGATTTGGGGATTTAGTGATTTGGGGATTTAATGATTTAGTGATTTGGGGATTTGGTTATATGGGGATTGGTAATTTGGTGATTTGGTGAACTAATGATTTGTTCATTTGATCATTTGATCATTTGGTTATTTGGTCATTTGGTCATTTGGTCATTTGGTCATTTGGTCATTTGGTCATTTGATAATTTGATAATTTGGTGATTTGAAGATTTGGAGATTTTAGAATTTAAACATTTGAAAATTTAGAAATGTGAGAAATTAAAAATTGAAGAATTTAGGTATTTGAAAATTTGGGAACATACGACTTTAGTTTCTTATGAGTTTAGAAATATGAAAATTATACAGTATTGAAGTGTGGAACTTCTAACTTTGAAAAGTAGGAAGATTATTTAGGATCAAATCAGCATCGGAACGTAGAAAAATTGGAAACTTAGTGCAGAAAATGTGAGAATTAAAAAATCATTTCCCATACTCCCTCAAAATTCCCAGATATCTACACAATATGAGTGCAACAACGAAAATTATCTCCCATAAAAGTAACCCTCAAAGAAAGTACCTTGACATTCGAAGCATTAATAACGACGCTAAAGACTTTCGGTAAACCAACTATAGTTATCAGTTACCAGTAATTGTAATTGATGGTGTTGTTAAAAACAATTTTTCCCCGGTTATAAATCTATATACCTAACGTGCACGAGCTCGATGGCAGTCCATATTTATATAGTCAAAGAGGTTGACAGATCGACGTTCGGTCGCGCCTCGTTCGCCTTGTGCCGATGAATATTTCAGTCAGCTCTGGCTTCAGCTGTCAGTCCGCGGGACAGGATGTGCGAGAAAGAGAGAAAGGGTGGAAACCGATGAAGGGGAAGGGGTGAAATCGCTTCTATGTATAGAGACGTATGGCCCGACGAACTTTCGACCTGAAATGACCCGAGCTAGATGCAGACGCCTCCGCGAATTTGCCACCTTTAGCGATGGAAACCACCCCCTTAACCTGCAACCACCTTAATCATCCGTTTAATCCAGGATACCAGACGATTCTCTATGAATAAACGAAAATTATATAATTCAATTCGTTTACGTACGTCACATATCATTCTTATTTAGCTTTAATCTTTATTCGTTTGTATGGGAGGTTTGGGCGCATGAATTATTTATGTTTGAGGTAATTTTTGGTAGCAGGATCGTTGGTAATTTATTGATGGTTTATACTGGGGGTAGTTTATGATATTTAGTAAATTATGCTATTTAATAGATTATGATGGTGGTTTATACTGAGGGGTGGTTCATGATATTTAGTAGTTTACTTAGTTTATAATATTTGGTAATTGATACTTAGTAGTTTATGATGTTTGGTAGTTTATATTATTTAATAGTTTATGATATTTGGTCAGTTGTATTGCTTAGTAGTTTATGGTGATTGGTGGTTTATACAAAGGGGTTGTTTATGGGGATTGGTGGTTTATACAGAGTTTATCAGATTTGATAATATATATTACCTAATAGTTTATGGTATTTGATCATTCTACTTTTTAATTTAGGATGTTTACTAGTTTCCATTCTTCGATTACTTGATCTACCCTCTTTTATTATGGTCAATTTGATTTTTCCTTGAATAAACAATACCCCATATTTCTATATATTGTTTATTGTAACTACTACTGACGACGATAAATAAAAGTTTTATTACAAATCTATTACAGATCATTTAAATCCTCTGTAACCACAATATCTATGACTAATTTCATAGAAACTTTCAACGACAGTAAACGCCATCATTCATTGAATTTTACGTTCATCAAATAAAATTCACATGTTACTCAAACATGTTACATGTGTTACATGTGCAAAGTGCATTATCTTTATTACACGCGTTTAATGCAATCATGGAAATGAACAGAAATAGTGTAATATACCTTGGGATTTTCAGTAATATAATTAAGTAATTAACTACTCTCACTGACACCTGTTACCAGTTGCCATAATAAGATAAGTACGTGCATTACTCTAATCAGATTTGAGCAAGCCTCAGGTGAGAACTGCTATTGCGATTTTAAATACGATATCATTAAAAACTACCAACAATGGGATACCTAGATACCTTTCTAATTAGAGACTAGTGCTAATTATATGGCTAACACTCGAGTTGAGTGGTTAATCGTGACCCAAACCTATGAAATGTAGTGATCTACGGGTACAGAGATCTTGAAGTATCTGGGGGTATAGAAATCTAGATATAAAGATCTAGGGACATGAGAATTTTGGAAGAACTGGGAACTGGAGATATGAGAATTTGAGGATGTAGAATTTTGGAATATAGAAATTTAGGGATATTGAAACTTAGGGTGGTGGAATATGAGAGTGTTGAAACTTAGGGCGGTGGAAATTTAGGAATATTGAAATTTAGGGCGGTAGGAATCTAGGGATCTAGGAACTTGGAATCTAGGAATCTAGGGAACTTGGAATGTAGGAATCGAGGAACCTACGAATTTAGGAACTTGGAATCTAGGAACCTAGAGAACTTGGAATCTAGGAATTTAAAAATTTAGAAATTTAGGAATCTAGGAATCTACGAATCTAGAAATCTACGAATCTAGGTATCTACGAATCTAGGAATCTACGAATCTAGAAATCTACGAATCTAGGTATCTACGAATCTAGGAATCTACGAATCTAGGTATCTACGAATCTAGAAATCTACGAATCTAGGAATCTACAAATGTAGAAACCTCTGAATCTAGGAATCTAGAAACCTAGGAATTTAAAAGCTTAGAAATCTATGAATCTACGACTCTAGAAATCTATGAATCTAGTAATCTAAGAAACTAGAAATCTAAAAATTTATAAATATATATTTCCACATAACACATACTTATCTCCTTACTACAACACAATTACAATAATTGTAATAATAGTTTTAAATAACTACAATTTTAACCGTTGAATATCATATTAGTTGAGTAACTAGATTGACAGGATCGTGCGAGGCACAGAAACTGATTTTGCAAGGTATCCATACGGAGAATTAAATTGAGGGTAACCGCGAACGTCAACTCATGCTTTTCGTGAATATTCATGCCCCATACAGAAGGATCGTTAAACTCAGGAATCGAGTTTATAAAGTACTCTTTTTAGTGCCGCTCTTTGCGGTTTTAAAAGAAGCATTTCATTGCTGCTCGTTAAATAACGTAACGTTTCATTCTGCATCAAATTTTACGTTTTTTTGAAGAGGCTCGATAACTTATGAACGTCTAAATTTCTCCTGTTATCGATAAGAAATCGTTTCATTATCGAAATATGTATAGCCGTTCGATAAGCGTTGATAAAGATATTTATACTCGGATCTTTGTTTTATTATTTAAATATTTTGTTAATTGTTACCTCTTTAATTTAAACTAATATTTAATGAAGCGTTTAAGGAGAGTTTAATATTCATTTTTGTATTATCAATGTTATTTAATCATCAAAGTTTTTGTGTAGAATTTATTCAAAAACAAAGTTACAAATAATGTATCAATTATTACAATAAATAATAAAAATAAATATAAAAACTATGCCTAATTTACTTCATTCAATTAATTGTAATTTTATGGTAATTTTTTACATTTACATCGTTTTATAATTAACAGTATAAAAATGGTTTTATATAAAAGAATATTCTGCTGGACAGCGAGCTGATAAGACACACACGTACACACTGTGCTGCACATAGTTGCATTCTACATGTAAACTTGTTACACCATTACAATCATGAAAATCGTTGTTTATTTTGCAACGTATACTAGTTCCTCCCGTTTTGTGCAATGCATTTGATAAACGTTTGTTGTTACGTTACACAATAGTTAGAAATTTTGTAAACTTTTCAACAAAATTGACATTTTGTATCAGGAGGGCATACGATTCCAAGAGGTATTCTTTTGTTTTGCGCAAAAACGCATTCCAAGATCCGCGCGATTTTTGCTTCCTTTCACTTGGGAATTTAAAAAGCATTCGCGTTTCTGCATTTTCGAACATTGAAAGTTCTAATACCGATTCTAATCCACTTCTATTTTCAATGACATTTTAACGTTTTATTATATAATTAAATTTAACATAAAATAAAAAAATATATATGAATGATAAGAGGAAATACGAGCGATAAGACGTACTAATTCGGTGATTCTATTTTAATGAAATATTATCGGCGTGGTCTTCTGCGTCACCTAACACGTGGAATTCGTTTGACATTAGTCACGTGTATAATCATTTGTTCGTGGGGTGTACAATAATTTGCACGCGCACAAGTTACAACGTAAATTACCTAAATATAATTCAATACGAAAATGGACAATGAATCAGATTTGCAGAAGCTCTTTTATGAGTCGTTGAATAATGATAATGTTTTTATGATAGCAACGACTGTCGACACAGGTAGATTCGTGTTTCCCTATTGATTATAAACTGAAACACGTGGTTCTTTCGTGTAACCTATAAAATATTCTAATTTTCTAGGTTTCGAGTGGCAAGCGGTAGATGAATGCAAAGATGTCCTGGGTAAAAATGTTAAAATTATTAAAGAACGAGGAAAAATATTTTTTAACATTTGTTGGAATCAATTTGCGCAAGTATTATTATTTTTGACTTGACAATTTTAAGAAAAGTACATTGTGTTTAGTACACTATCCTACTTGAACTATAATTTTAGATACAAGAGATGAGATCAATAGATAACATATTTATAGTGGCAGATGTTAGAAAATTTGAGTTTGTTGGAACTACTAAAGAGACTGATTTACAGCTAATCAAAGATAGTGTAAACAATGGTATGAAATTAGAAAAAGGTTTAAATGCTTGGAAGTCTGTTACTGCCTTTCGTGGAAAAATATACCCAACTAGTGAAGAATATACTCTAGCACAAAATAATCGTAAGCTTGAAGATAGAACTATTTTACCTGCAACACAAAGGGTAAAAAAAAGAGGTCAAGATCCATCTAATGCCCAGGAAGATGAAGTTTTAAGATACAGAGTAACATGTGAAAGAACTGGTAAACATACATTCGAATCTGCTGATGTTGCTAGAGCTATAGGAGGAGAGTTACAAGATAAATACCTTTGGCTTGTAGATTTATCTGCATATTATTTAGAAATAGTTTGTAAAGTAACTAACAGTAAGTATAATATAAATTGATAAATTTCTATGTTTTACAAAAAATGATACATGGTATACTATACACAGATGAGTTGGTAACACATTTACGTGTTACTCATGAATCTAAGCACCGTAGAAATATTACATGCTTTGGACCAACCACACTTAGAGCAACTATATGTTACAATTTGTTACGGTTAACTCATCCTAACCCAGGGGATGTAATAATTGATCCAATGTGTGGTGGTGGCTCTATTCCAATAGAGGTAGTTTAAATTTTTGCTATGTTTGTGATATAAGTTATAAAATTTTGTATTAGATATGATGTAACTGAAAATTCTAGGCAACTTTGGTTTATACTCAATCTTATGTTCTTGGAGGAGATAATCATCCAAAAGCTATAGCCAGAACAAAATCGAATGTTGATACATCTTGCACAAAGTGTAAAATCGATTTGGTGCATTGGAGTGTACAACAGTTACCATTAAAAGATTCATGTGTTGATATTGTTATTACAGATATGGTAATGAAATACTCAGAGTTGTATTTGTACACTATATTTTATATTTAATTCATCATTCACTGTTACAGCCATTCGGAAAAAGAAGTGGTAGAATGATAGACAACAGAATACTCTATAAACAATTTCTGATAGAACTGGGACGAGTTATGAAACCCTCAACAGGCCGAGCAGCTCTACTCACGTATGATAGACGTAGTTTTAACACGGTACGTTATCGAAATCTTTCGCTTAATAGTTTATGTGTAATTACAATTAGAATTCCATTTTCAGGCTTTACAATCTGCTGGAGACCTGTTTCGAGTCACAAAAATGTTAGGTGTAAATATAGGTGGCCTGCAAGCTGCAGTGTACGTTTTAAAACGGACGGATACAGCTTATGAGCAGTTTAAACCTAAAGTTGTTAAGCACCTACATACAAAGACAGTTCAACAAAAGTGATTGTGGGTGTTGTTGATTGATATTATTAAGTAAACTTTAGTATGTTTCTTACAAGTTGACATTTCTCAGAAGTTTAATAAACAGAAATTTTTATATTTCTCATAAAAACGTTATAAATAATTTCAAATAACATGTCCCTAAAATTATTTATATCAATTGATGCAGCCTATAAGAAGAATTTCCTTCTACTAGTTTCCATATCATGTCTTCTTCCTTGTATAAGCCATTCATAATCTCCATATTTAGTATCAAATGTTCCATGTTGCAAATACTTCAATCTTAAAGTAAACCTAGGTCCTAACTCTCTCAATCTAGGTTTCTTCTTATTAAAGTCAAATTGATACCTGTAACATATGTTATTGTGTGAAATATTTAATTACTTCATCTGAGCTCAAAATCTTACCTATGATGTCTGAAGAATATATAATCTCTTTGATTATGAAATGTTACAACCCTTCTCCCTTTAAATTCTGGTTCATAATGAAATAATGCTCCCAACATTCTACCGATTGTACAACCCAAACGTGTAGTGAAATTGTTCAAAATAACTTCTGGTCTATGGGTAGTAATTTCTTTGTGACTCCTTTTTAATTCAGGTGTTATTTTAACATTACTAAGTTTGAAGTATGCTGTTGGTCCATCAGGTAAATGAATAACTAACATTCCATCTAAGAAACTTTGTAAGAAAAATAATACATTGTATCAATTACAAAATAAAGAAAGATGAATATAAAGGTATTTAAAGGATACTAGGTTTGCACTGATCTTCATTAACAACAACAATGTCAGTGAAATTTTTGGCAATGGCACTTTTAACCATCTTTTTTACTCCAGAACGATTTCTGTATAATGAAATAGAGTTTGGTATGATCCTTGTCAATTCAACACCAAAAATTCTAGTTTTCCTTGTTGGATTGTCAGCATAGGTGATCAAAACTTTAGGCTCATAATCATGCCTATAATATGATGCAAATTCATCATGTTCAAAGTCAAGTTTGAGTTCCTTATTTTCTTCATCATCAATGTCACCAGTGACCGTAGTATCATCTTTTTCTCTTAAACTTTCAATGGTATGAGGCACTTGTTTTGGACCACCTTCTTGAATTCTTTGCTTTCGAGCCTCTTTTTTAGCCTTTACCTTTTCTTTCATCAATTTTTGACATTTTTTATATCGGACTGCTTTACATTTTATGTGGTTAAAATTACTTTCAGATGGTAAAATAACCTTTGGTGTTTCATCTTTCGATGTGCTTGCACCTTCTTCGTCCCTTTCTTTCTGAACTCTACTCAGAGGATTTATTCGCAAATTTTTCAGCTTCATTTTGTAATATCTTGCAGATTAATTTGTGTTAAACCACTTCTTTGTATCATTCACTTACGAGGTTACTACACGTGTACTTTCAGTCTTTAGGTTATGTTAGTGTCGGCATTGTTTGTCACACAATTGAAGGAGTGACATTGTCGACAATCTCAATTTGCATAGTTGTTTATTTTTCATTTTTCGTTTCGCGGAAGGGGAATTGAAAAATTTTATTATTGGGGTAAATAGTTTATTTGTACATTTAGTTCGCGTAAATTAACGTGCTTTAAACATTGTATCTTATATTCAGATTTATATTTTTGACGGGAGTGCGGGACTTATTTCATTTTTAAGCTTAGGTTTTAGACTTATGTGGCGCCATGTAGCGGTAGAAGATAGGAACTAATTAAAGCGCACTTTCAAAAGTGTGTAGTTCACCCTGCTCGCCGGAGAGATGGCGCCATTTGTTTCATTTCGTAAAAATTCAATTAAAATTAATTTTATTAATTAATATGCTATGTATTTACTATATATTTATTAGTATTGACTTAATGCTGTTTGCAATATATTCCGTGAGTCCGAAAATGCGGATTATGTGTTCAGAACTGTTCGCACAATATACTCTATCTCGTCGATGATAGAGGGAATGACATAAGAATGACAAAAAATTTTCTTTCGAATCACCAAAAACCGTTTTCATAGATGTTTCCTTTAGAAAAATGGAGCTTGTTTGCAAAATTTGGCCAGAATCGGAACATGACGGTATTCCAGTTTCCCTAATTTTCTATTTGACTGCTACCATTCTTCGCCATTCGATGGCACCAATGGTACTGTTCCTGTAGCGCGCATTGATATAAAGTAAAAAATGCGAATAAATCTTACGCAATACTTCCACTTTATTAAATTTATTAATTTACAACGATCTCGTGTCTTTTTTTAGTATTTACAAATTTAATAATCACAGTACTAGACGTGTAAACTTTACGAACTGGTTATGTAATACTAGAGAAGCATTGCCATATGGTACTTTTAACGCGGATTAACTTTCATTAACCGATTTCTGTTTGTATTTGATATAATCATAAAAGCAACTGAAATACCGATATTTACTGGTCCATCATGTATATATATATGTACAAATACATCCCTTTAACTTAAAATATATGATTCCTAATGATTCTTACACTTATATTTGATTTATGTACATTGTAATGTAAAGTGTGTATATAACTTTATACATAAAGCTCAATAAATATCTTAATCATAATTTATTAACAAAATAGTATGAGGATGAATTACTTCCTATGCTTCTTATTAATGCTATTTCAGTTAAAAGAACTTCACTGTTACCCACAATATAAAAAAGACAACTATGGAAAATAAGATTAGATATAAAATATAATAATTATGACTTCCTTTAGATAAACGTAAAACACGTGCAACAGAAGATGTTAATGAACCACTTGTCCTTTCAAAATCTTCATCCTGTGACGATAAACAAATTTGCTCTATATAGTTATAGTTTGAAATACTTGTAATTAACAATCTGTTAAAAATGATGATGTGTAATTCACCATTCCACGAAGCATCTTATCCTGATATTGTACTTCAGTTCCGATGTCAATTGACAATGACTTTAAAGCATGAATTTTATCCTTTAAATGACTTGTCATTATTTCATTCTCTTCTTCCAAATTGTCATGATTTGAGGTTGTTGGTAATGGCTCATAGGCATAATCTGTCACAGAAATGAATTTATATCAAACCTATTGCAATTATGTTTTGTACTTGTTTAATAATGGTTCACCTACTTGAGTGAGTTCTTCGCATTGTATTCTCAATTTTGGCAGTTAATTAAGATACCTCCAAAGCCAAGAAGTTATAAGTGAGCTATGCAACGAAAATTCTATAAAATATCAGTGGACTAAAGTACAAATCAGATGTTATAACTTTATTTTTACAATGTGTATATAATTTTTATTATTCAGCTGTGTGTAACACGATACATTTATACAGTGCAATAATTGGGGCACAAAAACTTGAATATACTAAATAAACTTTCATCAATGGGAATTCAAAAGTTAGAATATGGTAAATGGAGTACTTTAGAAAATTGTTTATTTCAAGTTATAATGGATTTATAAAATATATTTAAAGAGTCAAATTGTTTTTAGGCATTTACACTATGTCGACGTGTAGAATTACGAACCGTTTAAAAAGAACTGTCACTGAATTTGTTGATCGTATCAAACACGAGTAACGATATATGTCAACGTCACGTTATGATGTGTAGCAAATATTACCAACTTAACCTAAATGTTCTATCTGGAACTAAGAATATAGGGATAAAATGCAAACTTGGTTTGAAGAAGCGGAGCGAAAAGCTCATGGGAGGGGGAAGACCTGACGTTCAAATTTAAATACGGTATAAATTTTTCAAATATTCTTAGTAAAATCAATATAGTTTGTCCAAAACTAATTAATCAATTGAATATTTAATAGATTTCTGAAGCGAACATGTATTGATTTTACATAATAGCACGTTATAAATGAAAAAAAGAGGAGTTGCAGTCAAAACATTATCATTTCTTGATGGAGCAGCATTGACTTTCTTTTGTAAATTCAAAGAGCAACGAATTTTTTAAGATTGACATTATTTAAATAATACTTCATATAATTTTAAATTTATTATCAATGTATTTATGAAAATTAGTTATATATAATTTTATAAAAAAAAGTAAAATTCAGTTCAACACCTAATTACAATGAATTATACATAAATTTTTGGTAAATTACAAGATAATAGTTGTTTCTTGTTGAATTTATTATTAATTACAGTATGTTAAATATAAAGGCACAAACAATGAAAAGTAGTCTTCTACTTTCTAGATCCCTACGGTTCTATTACTTGATTCTGTGCTATATCTTTGATATATAATTGTCACTTAATGTTAAATACAGATTTCTTAACGGTAGGAATACTTATTACAACGTTAACCTAAATCTTTGATGTTGAACTTAAATACGTCCGTTATTTCTAGATATTCACAACCCTATTATAAGAAAACGTTCAACGTTCTTAAATATCCAATTCCTAACGCGAGGATGACACACGTAAACGAGGAATGAAATTAAATTACATCTTCGTATTTTTTGCATATACGCACATACAATATATATTGTACATTGAAAAAATTTCAACAACTATCTAACTCGGTTAATTTTCTCTTGTGTGCCCTTCGATATTTCACATCGTTCACGGATATTATATTTATACTTTCACATCTATAACATTTCTACTTTTAACATCGAACGACGATCGATAAGGTTCTACAAATATTTCTCGTATATAAATTCAACATTGATCGCGAGAATTATAAATCCCGCGCTTTGTGCACCGTATAAATTATTACATACGCATGATGTCTTATGTCTTTCCGTTTGTATTCAGTACACAATTATTTTAATGCAGTTTGATCCCCCAGATTTAACGGAAATTAGGCCTGAAATACATTAGTGTAAGTGTAAGAAAAAATTTCAGCGGTAAGAAATTCGGATTGTACGTCAACGTTTCATTTTGGAATGTTTAATGCCACAGGATCGTTGGAAGACATTACTTGATTCTTTCACCGTGACTGGTTTTCGTGTATAAGACATTTTTTTTTGTACTTTCACAGTGGCTAAAATTTAGGAATCAAATTTCGAATGTGCCCGTCAGGTTTGCCGATGTGACAATGTATAAAATTTGTCAACGATAAAAAATGACTTCATTTTCACTGTTTAGCACCTAGAAAAAAGTTCCACCCTTTATACAAATCTCTCCTATATAAACTAACATCATGAAACAGTCTGTTTCGCACGAATCCTTTTCTATAAACTAACTTTACAAAACAATATTTTCAAACTTCTCTCGAATAATTGTATACAAAGTTGAGCAGGTAAATATATGTCTTAAATTAAACGCATGTATCGGGGCTAATGGATTATTTAGGCAAGAACATGATCGTTTGTCTTTAGAACTTTCTTAAAATATCGTAAACGATGATAAATACTAAAACACATTAGCAATAAATATAGGAAACACGGGACGCTGATTGTATTGCTTATTCGCATGATAATTAGGGATGTACGGATAGATAATTTCAGACTCGAATTGGATTGGATAAAATCGGAGAGGTTCGGACGGGTACTCGAAACATACGGTTTATATGTTAGAATTTTACTCGACCTCATCAGACTTTCTCCAACCTGATCCGACATATTCGATTATCCGCACATCGTTAATGATAATCCAAACTATTTGCTAATACGTTAAATATCAATAAAAATTATCCGGTATTTGTCAATTATTTAGAAGAATATTTTGAGGTGTTTAGGGACGTGGTTGATGAATGAACTCTTCGAGATGGAGCAGGGCTCACTGGAGCCGAAGGAGAAGGTCCAGTAGGTGTTGTCGGTTTAGATCCTCTTCTACTACTTCGTCTCATCGACGAGTAAGGACTTGTACCTCTGTTTACGCGCTCATGAGCGTAAAGTAATACACCGATGTCTCGATTGCCCGCTTCTAACGCTATTTTTAATGCGGAACTACCATCTATATCAGTGATAGATGGATCACAGTCTGGATGTGCAAGCAACAATCTTACAATATCAGTATGTCCATGTTCTGCGGCACACATTAAGGCTGTACTGCCATCTTCATCTTGAATGTTAACGGCTGCTCCAGCATCAAGGAGTAGTTGAGTCATATCTTTACGACCATGGGATACTGCTAGCATTAAAGCAGTTTGACCATGCTGAAAAAGATATCACAGTGTTTTTACTGATTGCTATGAATTGAATGCTTAATGGTTTTCTCTTAGTACATTTTCTGATAAATACATTGTTGAAGAAATTACTACTGTTTAACTACATGGAATTATTGAATCATACTTACTAATTTTGCTCGAATATTAACATCAGCAAGTTGGAACAACCTGTTGGCTACTGAAGCATGAGTGGAATTCCTAACTTCAGCTAGAGCTGCCAACATCACAGCCGTGTACCCAGCTACATTTGCTTTGTTAATGTCACAAACTTTTGAATCCAGTAGTATGGACACAACATCAAAATTTCCATGTGAAACCGCATAATGCATTGCTGTGTTTCCACTTGAATCAGTCATATTAACAATGTATTCTAATAAACAGCTAGAGCATTCTTCAAAACAATCTAGATAATCTTCGACCTCTAAAGGATTAGCATTCACAGTGCTGGAGATTTTAAACCACTCTTGCTGAATGATGTTGATAGCATTTTTCATTTGATGGGAGATATTTTTACTGGGAGATTTCTTGAGACTGTCATTGAGAACTTTCATGGCGGCTTGCATCTCCTTTGAAGGTTCAACCTTCTTCCTGGGCTTCTCTTGAATCGGTTGAAATAGTGCAGACTCTGGAAGCTCATGTTTCTCTTCGTTATCTGCCTGTTTCTCCCCTGTGAATATGTGCTCTGACTTCTCATCTTTACCTTTCTCCCTTTGTAGTTGTTGGATACTATAATACAAATGATAAAATATATTAAATTAATCAGATGATGTACGTTTTCTTTTAGTTTCGCGTAGAAACGAATTGGGCGAAGACAATGATCCAAGAAATCAATTACCCTTTCTCAACGAAACGAGCGGAAGGTATCTCGGCGAGTTCGGTATCGTTAACTAAACGGGTAGAGTGTTGTTGCTGCTGTTGCAGCATCGATCCGTCGAGATCGGGTACACGATTTACTTGCTCACCATAACGAATTCAGCAGGATTTTAAGTGCACTTTCTTTGTCACTGACCTCCAAGTACGCTATTTACAATTTGACCTCTGTACTTTGCCCCCGTAAAAACACTTATGATGCATACGACGCGCAACCATGGAGTCGGAAAAAACCAACAATTCCCTGACATGCGCTGGATAGCCATTAAACATGTAATAGATTGATCGTTCACGTCAAGTTCTTCCGCAAATTTTTACCGAACTACCCCTAATATTCTACCCTGCCGATAACAGATGGCGCACGTCGCAATTTCTAGGGTTCATATCGATAATTTGAAATAATTATTAAAAATAATTTTTTCAAAATGTTATGCACATTTACTAATATAGTTGTGTTGATATGGTTAGAAGTATTTTTATAGTACATTTATTGATACGATTGCATGTTTCGTTGAGGTTGGGGATGATAGAAAGTTGGGGTAAGTTGGAAAAGGGATATGTGGTATAAATTTCTAAATTATTAAATTTTCAGATTCTCATATTTTTTAATTTTCAAATTTCCAGATCTCCAATTTACATCCCTCAAATTCTAAATTTCCAAAATTTCAAATTCCCAATTTCTACATCTCCAAATTTTTAAATCCCCAATTTCCACATCCCCTAATTCCTACATTTTCAAATTCTCAATTTCCTCATCCGCTAATTCCTAAATTTGAAAATTTAGAAATTCTCAAATTTCAAATCTTCAAATCTCTAAATCTCCAAGTTCCTATTTCCATATCCTACAAAAATGAAATTGGGATGTCAGTGACGTATCAAGAGAAAGTGGAGGCGGTCCGAGTCTGGAAGAAATTTGTCAAGGAAAATTACTAACCGATTGCTGTTGTCATACTGTTCCTTGTTATCAACATCGTATCGTATCACCCCGGCGGCCGGTATCTTTGTGTACGTGTCCTGTCGTTTGAACTGTCTCCTCTGATCAATCGAGTTGTTCAACGGTATATGGGAGGGCCTGGGTATCCTCGAGACGAGATTCTGCGCGTTCTGATGATTCATATTGTTCTCGGCGTTGTTGACGATCTGCTTGGCTAGATTCTTGATGGTCTCTTTACAGTTATCGCAATAGTTGGCCGCGCAGGAGATGGAGATGTGCGGTTTCACCGACTCGCCGACCGAGACGTCGGTGAATTTCTTTTTAACCGGCGAGGTGCCGAACTCCCGTTTCTTGGGCGTCAGACCGGAAGTGTCTGTGCTCTTCGCGGTGGTCCTCACCAGATCGTCGACCATAATTCCGACGGATCTGGTGGTTTTTCTCTTTGCGTTGCTGTCACCGTAGTTGAACGAGTGGCTTCTCGAGTTCAACGAGTGCAACGACAGAGATTGGGTGGCTAACGGGTCCGGACCGACCGCGATGGTTCTTGTCCCTGGACCAGTTCTGACCTCGATTCCAATTTCGGCCACCCTGGGTTTCACCGTCACTCCCACGTTCGTCCTCATTCTGAACGGTTCTGCGACCTGCGTGAATTGATCTCTCTTCTCGATCATCTTCACCAGGTCAAGGGTACACTGGCTTCCCCTGGAAGCGGTGTCCTTGTGCAGGCTGCTCTTGTAGATCCTCAGAGCATCGTCCACGATTACCGCCACGTCCTCCTCCGTCAGGATGTCCTTCATAGCCAAACTGGTCGCCGTACCGAACGATCTTTTCCTGACCTCCTTCTTCAACTCCGGCGATATGTCCTCTATCACGAACCGACTGTGCACCAGGTCCTTCAGCTTGTTTCTCGTGTTCACACCGATGTCTCGGTATTTTTTCGCGTCCCTGACCAATCTCGAGCTGATCGGAGGGATAGACTCCACTTGAAGTGGGCTTCTTGTCAAACGATTTCTCGTTTTCGGCGCGATTTCCTCGTACATCAGTTGGCTGCGGGTTAAGGTGGGCCTCCAACTGTCGCGGGAATCGCGACTGTACAGCTTGTCGAAGCTCCTGTCGTCGAACAATGTGCTCTGGTCTTTTATTTCAGGTACGATTTCTTCGATCTGCAATCGACTCCGTTGCAGGGATTGTTTGATCGGCGTGCTGGTTATCATGCCGATATCTCGTGTTCGAACCTGATAGCGTTGCAAGGTAATGTTACTAGATTTTATTTAGCCGCTTCTGCAACTATCAGTCTATTGTTGTCTGTTGCTACTTGCCACGAAAGGACTTCCTTTTTTAGAAAGCTTTCGCGGAAGGTAATTACTTCTGATTAGTAGCTACTTTCTTAACGAAGTCTCCTTTCGAAGACTTTTTCATTTACATAAGAGAATTATTGGGCCGATGAGAGATCAGGCGATTGTATCGCGAAAATCGAACGCAAAACCGAATAACTGTATGAACGTGAAATAATATATGAAATCATAATTTATTTTTGAAAACAAAGCATGTCTACGTTTTTGAAGTAATTTATTTCCTCCTATAATTCCGTTGCTTTCAAATTAATTAAAAATATTCTCTTTATAATTAAAAACGTACCTCTGATGTTTTTCCTCTACCACATGTTTGAATATCATTAGTTTCAGCCAATTAAATTTTAAAGCAAATTCATAAAGCCAGTGTACGTTATATCAACGTTAGTATAAATAAAGCGTATCACGTGACCAAATTAAATTCATAAATATTCAATAATTACACAATTATTTGATTAACTCATTCGCTACATCGCAATTAATTACGAATTAATTAGCGAAACATTTATCGTTTGCTTATTTCAGTACCCGTTGTCCTAAATCGTGTCTGAAATTAATTTACTATAACTTTGGCGAAAGAGTTCGGTCTGGCGTTCGTTTTGCGAAAATTTACTTTCAACGCGAAACTTCATCTCGTTAACAGCTTCATAATGAAGTGATTCCAATGAAATATTCACCAAGTTATCCTATCATGCAAACGATCCACCGTAGATCGAGCCTGATAGAAAGGTGGAATGCATTTCGCGGGTAACAGTAGAAAATACATAAAATGAATACGTAAGACGATCCTTAAAATTAGCTCGCGTTTCTCGTCGGGCTTCGGGGAACCCAGCAGACTTTCTCACCAGCCCAATAAAGTAATTTGTCGACGTTTCGCGAGTCCGGTAATTAAAAGTTGCCTGTACACTCCAGTGCAATGTAGGCATCCCTTTTATAAGCAAAAATATGCAAATTTGAGAATCGGTTAATTCACATATTTCACATACTTTTCAATTTTCCACTTCGTGAATTACTGAATTTCTTCATTTAGATAATTTGCAAATTTACAAGTTTTGAAATTTACAATTTGTAAATGTACAAGTGTCCAACTTTTTTTTTAGATTGTTCAAATTTTGTAATTAGCAAATGTTTAGTTATCAAATTTTGGAATTCCCTAGTTTCCTAGTTATCAAATTTCAGAATTCACTAGTTTTCTAGTTACCAAATTTCAGAATTCCCTAGTTCCCTAGTTACTAAATGCCAGAACACCCTAGATTCCTAATTACCAAATTTCAGAATTCCCTAGTTTCCTAGTTATGAAATCTCAGAATTCCCTAGTTACCCAGTTACCAAATTCCAGAATTCCCTAGTTTCCTCATTACCAAATTTCAGAATTCCCTAGTTACCAAATTTCAGAATTCCCTAGTTTCCTAGTTATGAAATCTCAGAATTCCCTAGTTACCTAGTTACCAAATTTCAGAATTCCCTAGTTCCGTCATTACCAAATGCCATAATTCCCTAGTTTCCTAGCTATCAAATTTCTGAATTCCCTAGCTTCTCAATTAGCAAATTTCAAAATTCCCTAGTTTCCCAATTATCAAATTTCAAAATTTCGTAGTTTCCCATTTACCAAATTTCAAATTTCCTTAGTTTCCAGTGTTCAGATTTACAAATTTCCTAGTTATCAATTTCCGAAATTTCGAAATTCCCTAGTTACTATTTTCTCAAATTCTTACAATTTCCAAATCCCCAAATTATCAGAGTCCTAAAACCCCTCAGTTATCAACTCTCCAAATTTCCAAAGTTATAAAAAATTATAAATTTCCAAATTTCTGTCATACCAAATCCCTAACTTGTTAAATCGGCAACTATAAAATCCCCAAATTTCCCAAATTTCCAAGTTTCCCAAATTCTCCAGATTTCACAAATTCTACATATATCCGAAACTTCCCAAATTCTACAAATTTCCGAAACTTCCCAAATTCTCCAGATTTTCAAAATGTTCGCAATTCCACAAATTTCCCAAATTCTCCAGTTTTCCCAAGTTTCCCAAATTTTCCAGATATTCCAAATTTCCAAGTTACCAAATTACCAAAACTTACGAATGTATCACCCAAAAGATTAACGAGTATATAAGTTCCCATTCCCCGTGAAATTGTCACTCGGGAAGCCAGCATTGCTCCGGACTGTACGTATGCAAATGTTGTCGCGGTTCGGTTGGAACGGTACCATTCTCCGGACGGGTTTCACCGGGTAAGGAACACGAAGCAGATCGAAGCAACCGATAAATCGTCGTGAACGGAAGCTACAAACTGTACCTGCTGGTGCGAAACACCGACGTCCCGCGTCATTACGCCACACATCGTGCTGGCGTCCCTCGTTGGCGTCCCAGCGTTCTTCAGATTTCGCAGGGATGCTCGTTGTTCCGAGAACGACTGGCTACGGTGCCTGTGCAACGATTCGTTGCACGAATTCAACTCGTCCACTTGTCGCAGCAGATTCCTCTTCTCCTCTTTCAGCACCGACACTTGCACCTGTTATCGGATATATAGGGAACGTGATAATTTAGGACAGATAATTTCTTATTGTGCACTGAGATGCATTGTTTGCTTGGTAGACGTTGTTGGACTGGGTGTGCATTTATTTTGTAATTCATTTGAAAGTAATTTTGAAGTATTTGTGGTGATTGCGTAGGTAGTAGGGTATGTATTTTGGGGTTTGTGAGAGTAAGAACTTGATGAGGACCTAATGTAGCAATTAGGGGGGAGGGGGTTGGAATTATGGAAATTTGGGGAAATGGATATTTGGGATGTGGAAATTTTGGTATTGTGATATTTGGTAATTTGGGGGTGAGGAAATTTGGGAATTTCAGATTTCAGGGAAAATTAGAAATTTGGAGATGTGGGAATCTGGAGATGGAAAGTTGGGAATTTGGGAGTTCGGGGTGTAGAAATTTGGGAATATGTGGACTTGAGGAGGTAGAGACTTGGGAATTGTGGAAATTTGGGAATTTGGGAATTTGGGAATTTGAGAATTTGGGAATTTGAGAATTTGGGATTTTAGGAATTTGGGAATTTGGGAATTTAGGAATTTGAGAATGAGGAAATGTGGAAATATGAAAATGTACAATTTTTCAAATACATAATAGAAGCTGAAAATGTATCAAATTTGGAAATATTCAACAACATATTTTAACGACAATAACATTATGAAAGAAAAGAGTATGTATCCATATTATAGTAATCACTAGACTAAGTATTACTAGAATAGTTACGTTATGCTTGAAAATAACTACCTGTTTCTTTTTGGGAAGCATTACGAGGTAAAGGGAGCATTTAACGTATGATTCATACGTTGATGGATACATGCCAAGAATAATCTGTTACATCAAATGCAAGCTTCTTGAATGTTTAATGTAAACAGTTTATGTACAAGGTTTGTTTCTGTCGAGTCTACAGTCCAGAGTCTACCTTCATTTTCCGGCTTGTTACAATCGGAGATTAAATGCTTGATTAACACAGTCGGTTCGAGAATTTGAAGTTTGTTTCTATCTGGAAAGTGGGTTAACCTGTTATATTGCAAGGTGAGCTAATAAGGACTTTAAGTTATCAATATATTTTGTCAATGTTTTAGCACATATTTGAAATACAATATAGTATTGTTAATAAACATTAATTCTAAATTTTTTAATTTGTGAGATCTCAAATTTTAATATTATCAAATTGTTTAACTCGTGAATTTTCACATTCCCAAATTTCCAAATTTCTAAATTTTCAAATCTCCAAATTTTCAGATTTCCAAATTTCCAAATTTTCCAAACTTCTAAATTCCAAAATTTCCAAATTCCAAAATTCAAAAATTTCCAAATTCCAAATTTCTAAATTCCAAAATCCCAAAATTTCAAAATTCCAAAATTCCAAAATCCCAAATTTCCAAATTTCCAAATTCCCAAATTCCAAATTTCTAAATTCCAAAATTCCAAAATTCCAAAATCCCAAATTTCTAAAATTCCAAATTTCCAAATTTCCAAATTTCTAAATTCCAAAATTCCAAAATTCCAAAATTCCAAAATCCCAAATTGCCAAATTTCCAAATTTCTAAAATTCCAAATTTCCAAATTTCCAAATTTCCAAATTTCTAAATTTCTAAATTCAAAAATTTCAAATTTCTATATTCCAAAATCCCAAATTTCCAAATTCCCAAATTCCCAAATTTCTAAATCCCAAAATTCCCAAATTTATAAATCCCAAAATTCTCAAATAGTGAAATCTACAAATCCTCAAATCCACTACTCCACAAATTCCCTAATTTCACATCACCTAAACAATATTATCAATATTTCAATATTAACAACAAACACCTACACATTTATCAACCCTTTGAATATGCAACAGTATACAATATTTATTAATTCGTTCATTATCAGCCATCTGAAATCTCCGTTCGCAACATGCAAAGTTTCCCACTGAATTTTTCCGAATACGTAAATCCGATCTATATTTAACGCTCATTAAAAACTTCGCGAACAACTTCCACCTTATTTACAATTCGAAAAAAAGAATCGCTCGAGGCAATCAAAGGGTTAACGTAACGGCGGTAGCGTAATTACGTTAACTCGTAACGTAATTATATCCGTCAGTCGGAAGTACATATCGCAACCGAAAGAAAGCACCTCGTAAGCATGATTCATAATTCACCGCATAGGAAAAACGTATCAGATCGAAAACTGTCGAGTGTTTGTACCTGTAACATGGGGATCGCCTTGACCTGTTCCTCCAGCTCCTTCATCCGTTCCAACGACGCCGCCATTTGTTCTCTGATGTTCTAGAATGTGATGCTTTGCTAGAATACTTGTTCGTTGCTTTCGTTCACTAATTTAGTGCGATAATACTTGTTGCTCCTACCTGTAGCGCGCCCGTGCTGAGATTCGAGTTTCCGCTGCCAACACTCGCGTTATCGAAATCCGCGACATGTTCCGATTGCGCGTTGTTTTGCGCCGGTGTTGCTGTGTTCGTTCCATCTGAAACAGTTTTTATTTTACGTGAAAAATTTGGATAATTTCTTATTTTATTTTTTGGAAAATTTCTTTTTTGTTGTTTGTATGATATTGTGAAGTGATTGGTATCGTGGGTTAGGGATGGTCTGTGTTTTAATTTGAAAATTTGACATTTTTATATCTTTGAAATGTCAATTTACCAATTTTACAAATTTACAAATTTCAATTTTCCAATTTTACAAATTTCAATTTTTCCATTTTTAGTTTTTCAATTCTACAATTTTTTAATTCTTCAATTTTTCAATTCTTCAATTCTTCAATTCTTCAATTCGTCAATTTTTCAATTCGTCAATTTTTCAATTCGTCAATTTTTCAATTCTTCAATTTTTCAATTCATCAATTCATTAATTCTTCAATTTTTCAATTGTTCAATTCGTTTTTTCAATTCTTGAATTTTTCAATTCTTTATTTTTTCAATTCTTTATTTTTTCAATTCTTTATTTTTTCAATTCTTGAATTTTTCAATCTTTCAATTCTTCAATTCTTCAATTCTTCAATTCTTCAATTCTTCAATTTGTCAATATTTCAATTTTGGAAATTTACAAATTTCAAATTTCCAATGTAAAAAATTTCTGATTTCCCAAATACCGACATTTGAAACTTGAAAAAAGTGAATACGAATTGAACTAGTTCCGAATCAATCTTATACCGAATGTATCTAGATCCCAATTACGAATCCGGATATTCCTAGATCCCCATATCTCTAGTGACGTATGCTTCTAATTAAAATAAGGAACATAAAATAAGGATTACGTTTGCGTTATCACGCAACTGTGAGTTGCACCATATGGTAATTAGAAAATAAGCATGATAAACGACGCGTCGCGAGTAGAACATGCTTTAACCCTGTTCCGTCTTAGTGGCTTTTCAGTTTCCTCGTTTCAGTTTCTTCTCAGTTTTCCAATTTACATTTCAATGCGGTTCAACAAAATGCAACTGCATTTTGCACACACGACATCGCACTGCACGAGAAAGAAGTCATAGGAAAACAAAACTATTACATAACGCTACTCTTTATTTTTATGTTATCTTCATCGAAGCCTTGAGGTGCGGACCTGTGCTAATTGCGCGACACTCATAATTAAACAAGGAAATGAAGTTTTCTTCAATCATTTTGCAACGTGTTTATATTTTACTTTCGAATTCTGTAACAGCGTATCGATTCGCACGATTTCAGCGTCGCGTTCAAAATATTTGCGCGCTTTTCGAATATCCGGTTTCCATATCGGAAACTGCTGGATCGATCTCCGGGCAGCCGATTTTAATATTAGAGAAAAGTGTTACCACGTCAAAATATTCTTTGCTTGTATAAATATTCATCTGTACATCAAACAGGAAGGTTACTGCGTTCAAATATTTGCATGAATTTATACGCGCTGGCTATTTGTGCATTAATATCCCGTATTGAAATATTCAGCCATGAGTGCGATGGAGAATGCGCGTTCGTGTCGAATTTATACGTCTGGAATTTTCATGCTCTCGCTAAAAACTCTCTCGATGCGCTGATACACGTATCGGTGTGTTAATTAAAACTACTAATTCAGTGATATCTCTAAAATTGCCGTTGCAATATTTTAATCGGCTTATATTTTTATTATATTTTCTTGATGCTTTGTGGAACGCGATTATAGTTTGTGGGAAAAGTATTTTCATATTTTAAATTGGAGGTTGTAAAATACCAGGGTGAATTTTTAATTTTACGATTTTATCGGACAATGGGAAATTTCGGATATTTGGGAATTTTGTGGATTTGGATCTAGGGATATTCGGCCCTAGATGTATTCGGAGATAGGTTCTAGGTCAAGGTGAATTCCCTAGATTTGCAGATTCCTATATTCTTCGATCGCTATATTCCTATATCTCTATATCTCCAAATACTTATATTCCTAAATACCTATATCTCTAAATACTTATATCCTCAAATACCTATATCCCCAAATACTTAGATCCTCAAATACCTACATCCCCAAATACCTATATCCCCAAATACCTATCTCCCCAAATACCTATCTCCCCAAATACCTACATCCCCAAATACCTATATTCCCAAATACCTATATCCCCAAATACCTATGTCCCCAAATACCTATGTCCCCAAATACCTATATCCCCAAATACCTACATTCCCAAATACCTATATCCCCAACTACCTATACCCCAAATACCTATATCCCCAAGTACCTATATCCCTAAATTCCTTATATTTATATTCTTAAATATATATCCCTATACCTCTATGTCGCTATATCCCTATGTCCTACGTCTCAATATCATGCCTCGAAGTCCCTATATCACTATACCCGTAGAATCCTATATTTTCAGTATAAACTAGAAAGACGATCATGAAAGTCAGCGAGAGAAATCTATTCCATCGACAGGTAACGTATTTCTTCAGAGTCAGGTACCACAAGATTTCCAAGATTGCGCCGTTCCGTATGGTGACTCTGACCGTTAAAAATGACGATTTCACGTGTTCCCCTCGGTCTCGGGATCTGAACGATCATCGAGGTACGACTTCCTGCGGGCAACCCCTCGCCAATGCCCTCGGAACAGGTCGTGCGCACACGTGTTACGCAAGCCGCGTCCACCTGCGCGGTCGTTCAATTTTTCATTTAATTGATTGTTGCGTAATGGGCCGTATGAACCGCATGAAAACGTCCGAGACAATAAAGAAACACGCCAGACGTCGCGGCATTTCCAACGCGTACGATATCGTGACACGACCGAGCACGTTATTATACCGTGCATATGCGCGCATGAGAGGCGAACGCTTAAAGGATTTATGGCACGCAAACCGCGTCACGCGCTCCTCCTGCGAACCAGCCTTAATACCGGCTTGGTAGCCACTTTTTTGCCTACCTGTTTGCCAATTGATTCTAATGAATTTTTTTCTAGTTTATAATCGACGATCGACGCCGTCCTGCTGGCTGCGATGGTACTCGTTTGATTAGTTTATTGTGGACAGATACTGCAATATTTTATTATTTTACTGTGTTGTTGTTTTGATATTAAATTTAGTATTTAATTTTACTTCGTAGTATCTTAAGTATCTAATTGGTATGTAGAAGGTGTCTTATGTAGTATCTGAATAAAATCTAAATTGTGTCTAATGAGTGTCTAAATAGAACATAAATAGTATCTAGTTAGCATCCAATTAGTATCTAAATAGTATGTAAGTAGTAGCTAAATTGCACCTAAGAAGTTCCCAATTAATATCTAAATAGTGCATAAATAATATCTAAATAGTATCTAAAATAGTACCTAAATAGTATCTGAACATACATGCTACCTAACTACCAAGGTCATACCTATAGGATATCTAAAACACCTTACATACTTAAGCTGAAAATCCACAGCACCTGCAGAATACATAACATACTTGACACATACGTACAGAACAGACACCTGAACCGGCTAAAATGTCCGACACAATAGTATCAGCAAATCTACAGTAAATTCAAGCTACTTATTTAAAGGGTTAAACTTGAAAGTTCCATTGACTTTGTATCACCCAGGTCCTTAAATGGTTTGAGCAGAGTCTTCGGTACAACCCAACAACGCCAACGATGCACAAACGGACTAACCATGTAAATAATGGCTCGTAATCGTTACGTTGCACTTTATATGGAAGAACGTGCTGGTTTCTATCATGTTGCACATGTGGATTAGAAGCTCGCGTTTCGATGAAAAAGCGACCCAACAACGACGTCCGTGAAAGTCAAGTCAAAAGCAACGGACTCTACATGCACACACGCGCGTACTCGTCAGATTTTTCCTCGCGATTTCGGAACTCGTTATAATAATTAAACAGCGACACGCGAGTTCGAAAGAAAGGTTTCACGAACGTTTAAACCGGCGCGATGCTTCCGAACGATCTCTTTGCATTCCGATACTATCTGCCTGGTAAACAGCCCAATTAAACGGGAAACTTAAGCATCGTTTTCATTGGAACTTCTTCGCCGACTTTCCAACGATCGATTTCGTTTCACCGGGAAACTATACCTTCGGGGTCAAGCTGTTCTATACAGCGTGACATTTACCGATAATGAATTCAGCCTTGTTGGTTTTTAAGATAAAGCATTATCTCTTTAATTACATTTCACATCGAATCGGATCCATTGACGAACATCTGCGTCGATAATGAAAACTAGGCTGATAGTTTCGGCGTAAACCATTTTGGGGTATTTGCGTTTGAACGGAAGAAGGTTTCTTGCTAACGTGATAGTTGAAGGACACTGATTCATAACAATGTACAGTGTTATCGCAGATAAATATGTCTAAGTATTAAGAAACAAAGAGAGTGTGTACATAGAACAAGTACCTATGGAGATCTATCTGAAATCTTTGTAAACTTCGAATGTATTTATATACGACGTGATTATAATTTTTGTGAACAATTTCATTGAAAAATTTACGGATATTGGGATCTAGATCTATTTTAATATGATCTAGAAATATTGGTTTCTAAGGCTATCTGAACTTGGGAACATCAAAATAAATATTCTTCAAAATAAAAATTGATTATGAGTTTTCAATCTTGAAGTCCACTCGAAAAAATACAATTTTTAGTAAGGGTAGTTCTCAATAATTGTTCGACAAATTTTCAATGAAACTGTTCATGAAAGTTCTGTCTATCAAACGAAACACAGTCATAAGTAAACACTAAACGTCACGAAAGTCAAGTTTATAGTCCCCAGAGAATTCTGAAAAAAGAGCATTCAAACCGCGTTAACAATTTGCGATACGCAACTATCAACAACACACGTGAAAACATGACCCGGGGAAAATGGAGTGACGTAAGAATCTGTTATCGCGTAGATACGCGCAAAAAAATGCTCGAAGCCGGAGTTCGCGATTATCTACAGTTGAAAGTCTGTTTTCTGCTGTCAGAATTTTTCCTGTAGCAAAATCATCGCAAAAATGTGAAAGAGGACTCACGATACTTCCTCTTAGCCTTCATCTTGCAGAAGGGTATCCTCTTCATGATAAAATTCTTCACCCCCATCTTGACCTTTCGCACAGTTCAATTTACAGAAGAAAGAGAGGGAAACACGATTTTCACAGATCAACTACTAAGCGTTTTCGCAACGATTCAACTTTTCTCGCACTCGAAGGCACTTCAACTTCCGATCCCATCTAGCTGCATAACTTTTAACGATGCCGAACTCTCGCTCGATTATCGAGCAATTAAACATCGAGCGACATGGCCGGTCGGTTTTTCGAATCGTCGATATTTTCGTTCGTTGTCGAGAAAGCGATCGATCGCGGCGATAAATCCGCGCGAAATTCCCGCGGATAATCGCGTCGCCGCGGAAACACGGACGCGAATAGGAGCGTCGATACTCGATCTCGATCTAAATCGATCGCGCGCCGTGTCCGGGGGCCTTCTCGTCGATTTTTCGAGCATTCGTGCCACGATCTGTTTTGCCGCGGCCACTGTTTGCGTTTGACTGTGACGCCGAACTCTGGGCTATAGCCAACCAGGACTCCGACTACTCACCATGAGGTGAATGGAGAGGGGAATTGTGCCTCTTCTCCTGTTCTTTGCCCGGTGTGCGTGTACTCGACGATTTCTTAATCGTTCACCACAGAAAAAACAAGTATTTCACCCTATTTGCGCTCGGTACGCGTCCATTCGCGATGCACGTTTTAGCGACCATCTCGCCACTTCGGTGATAAAGGAACGTTCGAGTGTCAATAATGAACTGTTATCGCCGAGAGATCGAAAGCTTTAACCCGATATGATGTAATCTGAAGATGGAACTTTTTTTATTATGCTGATAGCAGCGTTTTTTCGTCGCTTTGCTGACCTGTTTGTTTTAATTTTAATTAATTTCGAGGCCAGGGTTTGGAGATCAATTTTAAGCTTACTTTAGAGAACTGATAATTGCATGCTTTTGAATTTGTAATTTTAGTAATTGTGAAAATTGAGACTACTCAATAATAATTTTTTTGGAAATTTAAATGCATTGATTCTTTGCAGGACGCAACAGGTGCGTCACGATGTGTATTAAATAACTGTGACACACTGTGACATAACATTCGAAGTACTTGATATAACATCTCACTGATAATATCTTGGATATTAGGTGATTATGTCTACGTCATTGCAGAACGTACATGTGTCATCCTGTACACTGAATGAATAATATATGACACATACAGTGCGTTATTGAATGTGAATTGTTATACCACTTCACTATGTTTCTGAACACATCTGTGTATTTTTTTAAGACATATATGATACTCATAATAAGACACACACGGTGTGTCATCGTATGTATAGACACAATAAGACGCACATGGTGCGTCACCTATTAAATAACGCAGTTTCAGTGAAAGAATTTTGATTTATCTATGTATCTCAGCATACCTTAAAATTTCATAGTAATCTACGATTCTTTAAAAATGTAACAGTATATTTTTTTAATTTATAGGTCAATTTTATATTAAGGATACCACAAGTTTGAAGGTTCCTACGAAATATTTGACTTCTACATTTAAAACTCCAATTTTGTGTTAAAATTCGTAGCAGTCTTTGGAGGTTACATGGTTCAGTTCCGTTTCTCTATTTTTCGGAAGAATAACTGGGTTGATTGCGGTGCAAACTCCTATTTGCAACACACATCGCAAATCTGCAAGTTTATTTACCAGTTTTCGTGTCTCAAAGTCTTTGAAGTTTGATCCAAATTGATACATAAAATTTATGTATCGGTATATGTTTATTCTTGTCTTCGCATCTGCTATCGATGGTACTCTCTACGTACCCAATATGTACTCCATCACCAAAGCACCACGATATTTATGGACGCAGCTTCCCGAACCTTTCTAAATTTACGACTTTCGAAGATGCATTATTCGGTGCATTCAATAGAACCTATCTCTACATCTTATTAGATCTACATCTAGCTCGAACTCCTTTTACAAGCGATTTCTGCATATACGCTGAAATCAATTACTAGATTTTATCTAACGAAACATTACCATATAAAATTACTCGACAAGAAGCCCTAAAATATCTCCATGAAAAAGAATCATATAACTTTCACAGAAATTTTCATTTTCACGTTCATAAATTTCAAAAATCAATTTCACGATAAAGATTTCAAACAAGATTAACAAGGATCGTATATTGTACGGGCTATTAATGGACGCGGTGGTTTAAAAGGTTGAAAAGCCCGTCGATCGACAATTTCGCTCGTTTCGTGGTCAGGACTTTCACGTGCGGCGAGTTTACGGTTGTCACATCGTCAACAGGACGGCCATCGATCGAGACCTTTTTTCCTTTTTTAAATGCTCGATTTTAGAGCCCGGTTGAAGAACAGTTGCACCAGTTGCACGACGCCTAGTCCGTGGCAGGTGCACACGGCCATATGCGACCACCTTGCTCTGACAAGGTTGCACCAAAATGGTTTAGCGTTCCCGATGAACTCACGTCATGCCTTCCAAATCGAGTTAAACGGAGTGCCACGATGCTGGCTGACTGAAAATTCTCTCGATTCCCCATCTACCTATGCCGGGAACATTTCGATATTAAATACGAGTATTTTCAGACCGTGGCCTCGATGAAAATCCGTGTCGCGATGTTATGACCGCGTTATTTTCGGGCGAGTCGAAGCTTTTGGCAGAACGCCGTATTCTTTGACTCCAGAAAAAATTCGCGTGAAAATTTTATGCTTGTTAACGATTCATGTACGTGCAAGTTTAATTTCGGTTGATGGATGTGGAGGTGGAGTGTTTGGGTTTGCCTTTTATCGAGGACGTTACTAGGTTCTTCCTAGGTTCACTTGGATGACTCGGTTCTTTCTAGGTTCAGTAGGATGACTAGGTTCTCTCTAGGTTTAGTAGGATAACTAAGTTCTCTCTGGGTACACTAGGATGACTAGGTTGTTCTTAGGTTCACTAGGTTATAGGCTGTCAGTCGATTCTAGGATCTCTCATTGTTTTAGGATTATTCTAGGTTTTAGGCTCCATCTAGTTCTTAGGCTCCATCTAGGTCGTGGGCTCCATGTAGTTCTTAGACTCCATCTAGGTCCTAAGCTCTCCTTAGGTCTTAAGGTTTCTCTAGGTTCTTATCTCTCCTTAGGTTCTAGCTTCTCCATGGGTCCTAACCTCCTTGAAGTTTGGGATCTCCCAGGTCCTAAATACCACTAGGTCTTAGAATCCCCCAAGCACAGTTCTCTCTAGATTCTAACCACCCCTAGCTCCTATGATCCCCCAAATCTAGACTCTCCCTACGTCCTAAGCATCCTTGGATCTAGGATCCCCCTGGGGTTCTAGGATCCCTCTGGGGTTCTAGGATCTCCAAACATCCTAAGCTCTTCTAAGGTCCTAAACTCTCTTTACCTCCTAAAGTCTCCTAGTTTCTAAATTCTACTGGATTCTAAACTTTGCCTAGGTCCTGCTAGGTTTCAGATTCTACTTAAACCTTAAAATCCGCTTAGGTCCATGTGTTCCAGATTACCTAAAATGTCCTAAGCTTTCCCTAACTCCCTCAGTCTCTCCCCAATTTTACCAAAATTAAGAATAAATGAAATAAGACCTCTCACCGCACTTATTCTCAGACTAAGTCATTGCACTCAGGTACACGTGAAAGATGTTGCCCACTCCTTGGAAAATTCGATATCTCCATCACGCAAAAGCGAAATTAACGAGTATCACGGAATACTCGTGGGTTTTTTTCAGCTTTCTAAGCATTTACGAGACGCGTATGTATACTCGGAGAGTATATGAACATTGTTAACGGTATAATAATGGGAAGATAATGGTGGCTGCTTTCATTAGAGTCTGTCACTTTTGCGTCCACGTTCGCGAAAATAATGGCGCTCGGATGGAAAGCGCGGTTAAACTTCGTCCAAGCTGTCTGTGACAGATTGCATTATTCGGTTTACATGCACCGATTTCGAGCTGGAACTCGCAATGAAGCGTGTTTGCTTCGATTTGTTGCACTTTCGCGAAAAATTCTGGCCAGACGCTGCGGGGAAAGTTGCGCTGTTCTATTAAGGTTATGGGCTCGTTATTCCTCGCGGGATGTCATAATCGTTTATTTTAAGCCGAGTTTTAGAAACAGAGCACAGTTTCATTACCAAGATGGGAAATTTTTAATAATCGTAATGTTAGATCATACTGGCACTTTCAGTTTTTTCGAATAAACTCCACCTATTAAGGACTTTCTTTGGCTGTATATCAAATTATTTTTGTTCTTGATTATGCTTTTATTGAAACGAAGAGATTGTTAAATTAAAAGGAAGTATAGTTCGTTTATTGTACCATTTAAAAATTGTATAATATCGTTCCAATGATTATTTGTTTAGAATTAGTTGATTATATCTGTAGATTTGTGGAAGACGCAAATGGTGTGTCATGTACACTACACACATGCAATGCATGACACATAAGGTGCGTCATAAGATTTGAATTGTATAGTGTTCCAATGAATATTTTGTTAAAAATGGTTTATTGTATTAGTCTATTTATGCAAGACGCACATGGTGTGTCATTATACAATACAAACGAAATAATGACACATAAGATGCGTCATAAGATTTGAATTGTATAGTGTTCCAATGAATATTTTGTTAAAAATGGTTTATTGTATTAGTCTATTTATGCAAGACGCACATGGTGTGTCATTATACAATACAAACGAAATAATGACACACAAGGTGCGTCATTGTACTTGTATCGCAAAACACTGTTTCAGAGATTATTTCTAAAAAACTAATTGACCACACGAGTATATTGGTTCATCAGTTAGAAACGTATCTATCCATTTTAATCTTACAATGCGCCCACATTAGTAAAACGAAGAGAAAGAGCCAAAGGCGGAGAGCGAAAAAAAGAAGAAAGAAAAAGAGCATAGATCGATCCACGCGTTTTTCGCATTCCGAATCGCTGGCGTGCATATCCGACGGTTGTCGGACGAAAAAAAAAAAAGAAGGGAAAAATGCAAACCGCATGTCCGATAAAATTGGTGGGTGGACGAAAGAGCCGGTGACATTAGCACACAGGGTAACACAGGTGCCGTTGGAACGACGCTCCAACCGACGCCACGAACACCGGAAGCAGGTGGTTCCAGCCACGCACCGACGGCTTCGCTGACGCTTTCCGGCGTTCGACCGCGAGTTACGGCCAAGAAACGAGCGGTACGCTATCTTTAAACCGCGATTCACAGGCGCGAAAGGCAATTTAGCGATGAACGGCCGCGAACAACATCGCGATTTATTCATCCTGGAAACTATATCAAACAACTGTTTCTTCTGATTACTTAACGGTGCTGCATGGACGTTGCACCTTACTTGGTTTATTGGGTTAATCATATTCGGTGATCATCCTTTAGATGAGAAATTGAGTGATAAATGTACACGTGGATGCGTTTGAACGTTTTGGGTGTCATAATTAGATGACGTATGCTGATGACTCTTCGTGCGAGTTGGGATAAGAGAATGTTGGGATCTAGGGATACTGATAGGATACTGGGATTTAGGGATACTAGGAATGGGATACTAGGGTCGAGGGATATTGGTATGTAGGGGTACTCATATTTAGTGATATTGGGACGTAGGGATATAGGGACATAGGGATATCGGGACATAGGGATATCAGGACGTAGGGATATCGGGACGTAGAGATATCGGGATGTAGGGATATCTGGACGTAGGGATATTGGGACGTAGAGATATCGGGACGTAGGGATATCAGGACGTAGAGAGATCGGAACGTAGAAATACCTGGACATACGGATATTGGGACGTAAGAATATAGGGAAATAAGGATATCGGGACATAAGGATATCGGGACATAAGGATATCGGGACATAAGGATATCGGGACATACGGATATCGGAACATAAGGATATCGGGATATAACGACATTGGGACATAGGGATATTAGGTCGTAAGGGTATCGGAACGTAGAGATATCTGGACGTAGGGATATCGGAACGGGTAGGGATATCGGTATGTAGAGGTACTCGGATTTAGAGATATCAGGATGTGCGAATAGTCAGATCTAGACATATCGGTACAAGTGAATACTTGAATGTAGGGGTATCGGACCGTGCGAATAATCGGATCTAGAGTTACTGGAACGTGTGGATACTCGGATCTAGGAATACTCATAGGTACATCATATATAGGAATATTGATATGTAGTTACATCGATATACATATATATACACATATCGGTATGCAGAAATAATCGGATGGAATATTAGAAATGTAGGAATGTAGGAATGTAGGAATACTAGGAATGTATGGACTTATAGATTCTCAATCCAAGAGATATCAAAATCTGAGAATTCTCGGACCTAGGAATATCACACTGCATTTTTCCACGAATTAATTACTGATCAGAAACTATTTAGCCGTTAATTGCCCGTATTAATGAGTCGTGTAAATCGGATATCACTACCCATTATCGGGCTGAAAAAAGTAGCTTGTATTCGTGATCAACCAGAAATCGTTCCGATCGAATAAATTATGTACTTAATAACTCCGATCGTAAGATGTATAAGAACGTTCTCAAAGAATCGAGTTTATCGTGGCGTAAAATCGAAGAGAAGAAACGTTCTCGTCTTTTCCCGAGGACTCTTCCAGAAGGTTCCCATTGTCTGAGGACCGATAAGACAGGAAACGGGAGCAAGAAGCAGGCAGGTTACGAAACGTGAGAATCTTCCTGCAAACGTGCGAGGATAGAGTTCGCGGTCTCGTGAGAAACGATGCGATTGTCGCTTTTCGTCAGCTGAACCGTCAACCGAAGTATGCAAAACCGGGGACTCTTTGTTGTTCGGGAGAGAGTGAACACCGTGCGAAAGAAGTACAATGGATCGAAGATAAAACAACAGTTGTTTCCTTTGACGTACTGCAAAACAGCATTTAACATGCTAATACAGTTTGAACAATTGTTCCTATTATCTACCCCACGACGCACCAGATGCGTCCTCCCAGAACACTGATACGATTAATAGATAAATCAGATATAAATTTTCAACCTCACGTTCTATTACATGTAAATTTTCAATTTTATGTTCTATTACATGTAAATTTTCAATGTTATGTTCTATTACATGTAAATTTTCAATATTATGCTCTATTAGATATCAATTTTCACTCTTATGTTCTTTTAAACATTTATCAAAATGTATGTGGGAGAGAACGATGGTGTTTATAGAGACGATTAAAAAACGAATAGCAAAGTTAATATTAATGAACAGCAATCATTAAGTTCATAAGCGGGAACTCGCAATAAATATTTCATTTCGTACTGCACTTTTATTGGATTAATTGCATAAGCGACCGTTATTACTCGCTCTTCCCATGATCAGGAAGCGTTAATTTGATCGATTCCGCAGAACTGCACCGCCATTTTATTTACCAGACACCTTATGCAATGGCAAAGTAGCTCGAGTCCTTGAGACGCGAATGCTTGAACAGTTCGATAGAATTCAATTGACCGAACGAATCATTCGATTTTCGATCACGGCGCACCGAGGCTGTTAATTGAGAGGAGAGAAATTTATTCGTGTGCTCTTCATCGTTAAACGGATAATAAAATAGACCATGTGTTCCGCTGGAGGCACCCGGAAGCGGTGGATATTCGACGCGAATATACAACCAGCGAGGAGAAATTTTCATATTTCTTACATACACTCTGACGGGCTATAATTAAACGAGAAACGTAACCATTTGGAAGTCGCATCATTGATCGTGAATTGCTAATATTGTAGATTCGTTATATTGCCACTTTTCTAGGAACTTTTACGAATAGTAACGGTGGTCATTTAATGTTGCGAGTTATGATTAATGTGGTACGTGACTATGCATTGTTTCACCATATGGACTTATTGATGTAACTAGAATTTTTTCTGGGGCGAATTAGATTCCCTAGATTTATAGTGTTGAGGTAGATTCGGTTGGGTAGGACTAGGTAGGTTTTGGGAATTTAGGGATTTTGGGATTTGGAGGTTTAGGGAGTTGGAAGATTTATAGATTTTGGGATTTGGTAATTTAGGGATTTTGGGATTTAGAGGTTTAGGGAGTTGGGAATTTACAGATTTTGGGATTTGGGAATTTGGGGATTTAGGGATTTAGGGACTTGGGAATTCGCAGATTTGGGGATTTAGAGATTTAGAGATTTAGAGATTTGGAGATTTGGAAATTTGGAGATTTGGAGAGTTGGAGATTTAGAAATTTGCGAATTTACAAATTTGGAGGCTTCGAAATTTGGGGATTTAGGGATTTGGAAACGTAGGAATTTGGGAATTTAGAGATTTAGGAATTTGCCAATTTGGGAACTCCTAAAAAGGAGTTTGGGGATATAGAAATTTGAGAACTTAGAGATTTGGGGAATTTTTTAATTCTTGGGTTTACGAATTTTGAGATTTCGAGATTTGTGCATATAGGAATTTAGGGATTTAGAAATTTGGCTTTAGGGTTTTTGAATACTCGGAAATTTAGAAATTTGAACTTCTGTAAATTTAGCGATAGACTTTAGTACTTTCGAAATTTGGGAATTGGGATTTAGGAACTTGCAGGTTAAAGAACTTGCATGTTTTAAAATTGGGATATTTGTAAATTTAGGAATCTACGAATTTCTAAGTTCAAAAATGAAAAATTTCTTGCATATTCAAAAATTTGAACGTCAGTCAATTAGAAATTGTCTAAAATAATATATGAACATGAGAATTTATAAATCACCAATATAAGAAAAAAATTTTCAACCAACACTCTTCAATATCCATCCACTTCAACACAGTTAGTGGCAATATAACGAGAGTCAACTGTACCAGCAGTCAATTCGAACGAACTTTCCAATTCCCACATAACTTTTTTACGTCCGTTGCAATTAAAAAATTATTTAAATGAGTTGTTCTTTTTCCGCTCGACTGTGAATTCATTGAATAAATTATCAAACTCTAGCAATTTCTTTAACCGATTTTATTGCAGTAATGTTCATAAAAAAGTGAAGGAAGCATTTCTCTCCGCAGCATTATTGTATAGCAGGTCATTGGGCCATGGAGAATCCAAAGATGGCCGAGCGGATTCAGCGCGAGGAAATCAAATGTGCGTGAAATTATTGGATCTCTTTCCTCCTTCTTCTTTTTTATCGTCCTTCCACCGTAAAAGATAATCTTGTCTACGATCGATTGCATGTCACGGCACGGTTATTATTGTTTCTAAAGAATCCTTTAGTTACAACACAAAAGAGGCAAAGAAGCTCGAACGAAAAAGGCGGTGTAGCTAAACGATTAATCATGCGCGAACGAATTGTCAGGAAATGGAGGTAAACGAAACATGCATTTAAACGTGAATAAAAATACAAATCTCTCTGACCGTTTTCCGTAGGTTCCGGTTTATCAAAGGTCTTGGTCGACCTGGTGGATCGTTTCAGGGTCGCCTCGAAGTCGCCCACGACGTCGCTGAGGTCGAGGACCGGTGATTCTTGCGTGTACCCTTGTCTGTCATGGCTCGACCTCGGTAAAGTCGTCAGACCGTTCGTCGTCGCTTCTTGAGGTATTTTCGGCAGTTCTGCCTCTATTCCGACGAGGGCCGGACTCACCTAACATAGGAAACAAAGGAATTTATGAGCTGACCTCCCTTGTCGACAGCTGTCGATCTTCCACTTAGTTTATTATGCCTGACGCTTGTTTCGTCTGGCTCGTTCCGTGTTCGTGGGTTATCTTTAACCTGTTAATACGGTGATGGGCGGATTATGTGACCGGGGAGCTTCAGAACACCTGCGCTTATTGTGCGAGCTATTGTGCTAAAGGTTTTTAATTTTTGGCATTCAGTTTTCATTTTTAGGTTGGGATAATTGGTAAATTGGAAATTTGCAAATTTGCAAATTTAGAAATTTGCAGATTGAGAATTTTGGGATTTAGGGATTTGTGGAGTTGGAAATTTGGAAATATAGAGATTTGGAGATTTGGTGATTTAGAGATTTAGAGATTTGAAGATTTGAAGATTTGATGATTTGGAGATTTGAGAATTTCAAGATTTGGAGATTTGGAGATTTGGGGATTTGAGAATTTCAAGATTTGGAGATTTGGACATTTAGGGATTTGGGGTTTTAAAGATTTGGAACCTTGGTGATTTAGGAATTTGAGATCTTGAGAAATTAGGGGTTTAGGAATTTGGTGATTTAGGAATTCAAAGATTTGAAGATTTGGTAATTTTGGGATTTGAGGATTTGAAAATCTGGTCAATTATGAATTTTGTAGTTTGAAAATTGGGGGATTTGGAGATTTGAAGGTTTAGAGATTCGGAGATTTAGAGATTTAGAGATTTGGAGATTTGGATACTTAGGAACTTGAAAATTTATGAATTTTGGGATTTAAGGATTTATAGATTTAGAAATTGAGGAATTTAAAGATTTGAATTATTTGGAGCTTTAAGAGCTTTGGGATTTAGAAATTTCAAGGTTTACGTTTTAAGATTGAAGAACTTGGAATTTTTTAGCATTTGAGGATTTAAGAACTTGAATATTTAGTTATTTAGAGATATAAGGATTTTAGTACGTATGAATTTACAAATGTTAGTATTTGGATATTTAATAGTTTTGAAGTATATAAATTTGAGGATGTAGGTATTTAGAAATCTGAGGATTGTACAATAGAATGTTTCTAAATGTACACAATTCGTGTCCTCAAAAACATAATAGCACATCACCGTATCAGTCGTCGGAAACAATTTAATTTGTCATTGAAGAACACTCATTTAGACAAGGTTAATTAACTCTTACAATTAGTTAATTATCTGGGTTTACAGGTGAATTCTTCTGTGACGCGGTGCAATAATTTGCATAGCAAAAACATTCCATTCCATTAAACATCGAAGGGTAACGGGATCTTTCACTTAGGGAAGCTTCCCCACCTAAATTTCTGCGTTGCACTTTATTGCTCATTGTTAGTTTTACTACATGCACCTTCTTGTTCGGACTTTCTAGGATTAACTCACTTGGCAATAAAATTAATTTTAATCCTCCTTGGGAAAATCCAGGGAGTAACAGTCATTCCAGGTGCAACGCAGATGTGGGTCTTCTAGGAAGATTATATTCATAGAAAACCGATTTGTCAAATCGTGCCATCAGTTACTATACTTTACTGAAGCTTTCAAGTTTAAAATAAGAATGTCTGTCAACTTAAAATATATTTTAGTTAATGAACTGACTTTATTTTGCTGGCAGTTTATTAGACAAATTATTTTATAATGTATATTTGTTTATTCTTAGATGAATACTGGAATTTTTAGTAGGTTTTATTGATAAATATAGGAAGTAAAATATGAAGCATATTATAGTCATTAAAACGAAGAACACTGTAATCATTTAAAGTTAATAGCGTTCTCTTTTGAGTTGAATCATCATGAGTTACGTTTGAAAACCTCATCAAGGTTATTTCAAATAATCTCGTCAAGGTTATTCCAAACAACTACATCATGGTTATTCCAAACAGCTCTATCATGGTTATTTCAAATAGCTCCTTCAAGGTTATTTCAAACACCCTCATCAAGATTATTCTGATCACTGACAATAAACATTTGGCCAAGAAAACACACGATCTACGATGAACGATCAGCTATAAAATAAACTATTACATTCTGAAAGATGAAGTCACTCAAGATCACTAACTAACATTAACACCATGGAAACAGAATGTTCAGTCACGTATGAAATGAACTTCGAGCAGAAAGGAAGGTTATGCTTTAATTACCGCGAAACTACATTTGGTTCGAGTTAGTCGTCAAGCAGGGTTTAATTATGGAATGAAGCGATCAATTTACCAGACCCAGTAGAACCTCCATCGACTGACATTGCCTTCGACGTTCCCTCTTCTTGCGTCTCTCGATACTAGACCTGTCGCCGGCACTTCCTGCTGCAACTGCTTCGCAGTATCGCACAAAGTCCAGATCGATGTGGTAGCCGTAAGGGCAGCAAAGGCATTTCGAACCTGTCGAACCGGAAACGTAGGCCTGCGTCCCCACTGTTCATCGGTGATCATTAACAAATCAAAAAAGAATTCGTTGTAATCCATGTACAAATATATATTTGTCTCCTTTCATTGCCTATGATTTGTCTTAGGTTCTCATTTGAAATATATGTTTGTGATATTTCAAGTTTTCTATGCGATTCAGTCCTAAAAACCTATAATGTCGTTTTCGTTATGGGTTTACATGTAGTTTGCAAAATCAAGAAATATTTACTGAGAAATAACGTGGACGTTTCAATAGACGACGCACCAGGTGCGTCGTGTAGGTTGAGAGTCGATGGTATCAGATTTCAAGTTTTCTGTGTGATTTAACACTACAAATCTATATATTATGACGTTTATATTGTGGGTTTACATGATTGTACTTCGTAGAACGATCATTTGTTGAGGAACAAAGTGGACGTATCAATAAATGACGCACCAGGTGAGTCGTGTAATTTGAAAAAAGTTGACGATACCAGATTTCAAGTTTTCTATGCGATTCAGTTCTACAAGTCTGTATATTATGACGTTTCGATTGTGGATTAATATAATTGTAGTTTGTACAATGATCATTTGCTGAAAAACAAAGTGGATGCTTCAATAGATGACACACCAGGTGCGTCGTTCAGATTTCAAGTTTTTCAAACGATTCAATCCTACAGAACTATTTATTATAACGTTTCTGTTGTGGGTTTACATGACTGTAGTTCATAGAATGAACATTTACTGAGAAACAAAGTGGACGTTTCTATAGATGACGCACCAGGTGCGTCGTGCAGTTTGACAGAAGTTGATATCAGATTTCGTTTTCTGTGTGATTCTATTCTAAAAATCTTTATATTATAACGTTTCTATTTTGGGTTTACATGACTGTAGTTCAAGGAATGAACATTTACTGAAAAACAAAGTGGTTGTTTCAATACACGACGCACCAGGTGCGTCACAGAAGTTGATATCAGATTTCATTTTCTATGTGATTCCAATCTAAAAATCGTTATATTATGATGTTTCTATTATGGTTTTACATGATTATTGTTCATAGAACGATCATGTGCTGAGAAACAAAGTATACGTTTCAATACGTGACGCACCAGGTGTGTCGTATTCGAAATAAACATTCTGTTTGTGCACCATACAACAAGAGAAAGACGTCAACACGGATTAATTAACCCTGAGAAAAGACGTCACGATGCATCATCTCGAGTTCAATTTAGACACCGTATTCGAGAGCAGAACACAACCCTGATGAACTCAAGAAAGAAACGGTGATCGTAGTTGCCCGAGATCGGACGAACCGATCAGAAAGGATCTATCTTTGGAGGAGTAAGATCGATCGTGATTATAGTAGCAACATCATGAGCGGCTGATTGTTCGAGGGTAACGACCGACGCTCAGTGTAAACCGAAATATGTTGTAACCATTGGCGGCCATCCAGAGGCACGGTAATAATAATCTGGCAAAGTTCGTTAGCCGGGACAACGTGGGGATCCCATTTACGTGTCACACTGGACCGCTCATGCTATCGCGATGTACGTGGCAATGACTTAATCATTTCTACTTGCACTAATGGCCGATGAGTCTTGAGGACAGGTTCGATCTCTATCTCGTCTGATAACGTACTGTATCAGACGTGGATTTATCTGTACTGGATGTGGTGGTTATTTTTGGTACTACTGAGATATCGGAACACGGATATACTGATGGGTATCTACTGCACAATTATCTATATCTATTATATAAAAGTACTATATCTAATTAGGATATAGGAGTATTTCTAGTACTAGAACAAGTGTACTGATATATTGATATTATGATTTATTTGCAGCCATTGTCTAACTGTTTAGGTTAATATGAATACTACGATATGGACGTATAATATATATTATATTTTTGGGTGTAATGTGCTAGGGATATTTTTCAAAAAAGAACTGTGATATACCATATTGATGTACATTGTTGTCAAAAAGTTTATCTTCTTCAGATATGACTTTTTGAGGTTAGGGAAAAAACGATTTAACTTTGTAGTGTAATTCTATTTTACTCATTTTAAATTTGTAACAAATAAATAAATTCTGGAGGAATAATAAATGTTAATAATCTGCAGGAATAATAACAAATAAAAGCAATGGTAATGTTCACATTTGTGTCCTCTAGTTGAATTTAACTAGATATGTATATGTTCATGTGTGTATGTGTTCATATGCTTCATATGTGCTCATATGTATATGTTCATATGTGTCCCAAACGAATTTCTAACGTTCTCTATCACATAATCATTAAACTTAAAGTCATCAATAAAATGTGATATATATTCATCTTAACACCATATTTACGAATGTGTCTGTGAGAACACACCTTACCATAAACGGAAATAAAAAGGAACGAAAGCAAACGAAGAAATACGTCAACATTTATCTGTCACACAAACACGTACAAATATTGGATTGTTTCATCAAAAGCGATAGTAATATTGACTTGATCTCGAAAACTAGAAACAATAATTCTTAAGCAAACACAGAAGACTTGAAACATACAGACAAATTTTATACTATTTGATATTATAATTGTTTTATGAACTCACCGTTTCCGTTGAAAACGCGGGCCGAGGGTACGACGGTCAAAGCCATATTTCTTGAAGGTGTTCCTCACGACAGGTCACAGGCCACCATCTTCACCATTCTGAAAGCAAAATGCCGTATTTTAGCTATAAAAAATCGACTGACTGAATAATAGCTGCGCGGAGGAACAAAGGGAGATTAATTTCTATGGGATCTTATGATCTTGGAGGACGCAGGGGAGAATCGAGAGGATTGTTCGGAGAATTGTGAGATATTAATAGCAAAATATTGCTTTAGAATGGTACTTCAAAATATTCGAATATTCTTCTAAAATGTTATATTATTTAAAAATATTCCTTTAAAATGCTAGGAGACTATTTATAATATTTATCTACATCAATTAATGGGTACACATATTACTAATTTAATTATTTTATATATTTTTCTTTTCAACCCTAATAATAGTCTTCATCCTACTTTTACATTCATACTACATCGAAGTTCAACGACGAAACAAAAATTCACTTATTTCTTTAAATATTATTTTTGCAATATGTCTTTCAAATGTTGCTAAAAATCAGAATCTTTAAAACTACGTACACAATATTTTATTTTTCCTTGAACAAAGGTTTGCGAATCGTTCCTGAGAACGCGTTTATTAGCGAGCGGACGAAGAAAATTCCCGGTACACCGTGTAATTTCATTACATTATTCGCCATACAACCATCACGTTATCTGCCCCTAAAATCGCGTCGAAACGTCGGTTCGTTTCTCCTCCGTATCTAAGAGGATCGTCATCAATTAACTCGGCGAAATCTCTCCAGAGACTTCTCCAGAGCTTTAAACAACTCACGCTGAAAAGCAATTCGAAGTTTCGAAGAAATTTCGTTTGCCTTCCATAATGGACGAGAAGAAAGAAGGCACATCGACATGCTCGACGGAACAGAAAACATCATCACGAGGATGATGATACCCCACGGAACACCGTGGTGTCCTCTTCCAGTTTTAAGCACGATTTCCATGTTTCCATGGCGTCCCGTGTTGTGGCTAATTTCGTATCCCGGATTTCTGGTCTGACGGCAACACGTCCTCTTGGCTCCTCCTTGACTTCGCGAACTTTAATTGTTGCGGTGTTAAATGGTATTTTTTGACGGTATTTTTAATTCTGCTTCCGGCGAAAGCTGAGAGGGATGATTCTCGTGGGATTTTACCTCGTGATTGCATTGCCACTTAGGGTTAATTGTACATGTAAGGGATGTTGTTTTTTAGATTTTCAAGTGTTTATATTTCCAGATTTGTAACTTTTTAGATTCTTAAATTTTTGGTTTGTAGATTCACACATTTTCAAATCGAAAAAATTCCAAATATTTTTATTAATTAATTTTTTATATTCCTAATTTCTAAATTGTTAAATTTTCAACGTGGTAGATTCACATATCTCCAAATTCTTAAATTTTCACATTTTTTGATTACTCAATTTTTGTATTTCTAATTTTTAAATTTCAGAATTTGTAAATTCCCAAAATTATAAAATTGAAGATAGAATATAATAGAAATAGTACTCTCATAGGTTACAATATAACAGAAAGGAATTTGTAAAAAATTATTGATAAGTATGTACATGACGCCACGCTTCGATTGAGTGTAGTTTACAAAACTTTGATAACAATACTTTATGATAATATTAATTTCAAGATAAAAGCTGCGATAGTGCAGAACTACTGTTATACAATCAATAAACTAAAGTTACCCCTTTTACTACACTTACTTTCTGTCACTAACAATTATTAAAAATTAATTTACCAATTTCAAGAATTTAACCAATTTTTTGCCGAAACAAAAATTGTATTACTCCATAAAAAATATACAATACCATTTAGCTTATTAATTAGCGTTAAATAATTTTACAAAAATTTACAATAAAAATTTGTCAATATAAAAAAGAACATCAAATTTTTTACGAATGATTAGATACCAAAAAGATGTTAAAAAAATGTCCAAAATAATTTACGACAAATACATGTATTTCAATTCGATTTCTGAAACCTCATGAATCTAAATATAATATTAATTTTGCAAAACGTATGTTACCAAAAGTAACGAGAAAGCAGTAGGGTCGCTTAAAAATTCTCCAGGCCCTTTTTAATCCTTGGCCTGGAAACTTTGCGGCGTGGTACGTGATACATTTACGAAATCATGGTTCCGAGAAACGATTAGGATTCACGTCGCGATCGTTTGGAGGGACATTTCTTCGGCTGCTGGTTGTAGGGGCTGGAACACGTAACGTGGCATTTCCTCTTTTCTCCGAGGACCAAAGCATCGTGGATAGTTAATTTTTTAATCAGGCGCCACGTCCCGTTTATTCGACACTCGATTTTCGTAATAGACGGTCCGAATGTTTCGATTGTGGTATCGGTATTTCTTGTCTCGTATTCGCATCATTTGGGGTTGCTTCTTTCAATCGAAATGGAAACCTGCGGCTCATTGAAGTTGAAATAAAACATCTACCATATTCAAAACACAACGTTATTTCTTTTTTTATTTTAAATCAAACAGTTAAATTTTATTCTTGAGAAAACGTGGTTTCATTTCTTTAAATGATTTCTATATTTAGGAAAATTAAATTCAATTTCATTTTTCGGATTTGTGGTTGAATTTCTTTAAATACATTTATTAAACAAAAGTAGAGTTAAAATAGATTATTAACTGAATTATGAAATGTATCATTAAATACATCAGATTATCAAATATCTATAGATAAGCTACTAAGTAGATAAGTATAAAACTTGATAAACACCGAGGCACGAACTTCGATTCAAATTTGGCGCCAAGTCTCGGTATGGCGCCAGTATTTAGATGAGTCCGAAAAACGCCCCTTTTATTTGCTCCATCATGACCTAAGTATTATAAACGTTCTAATACAAAGAAACTACTAATAAATATCCGAATTTATATAAAAAATGTTTGTATAAACAAATAAATGTTATACATTCGAACAAAAGATTTCTTATTTCGTGTTCTTACGAAAGAACTAATCGATCATACATCGATAAAGAGCTGTCGTATCTCACAAACACATTACGCGAAATAAAATTAATTTGAACATACTGCTTCACGATAAGGCGGAGCATAAAGGCAGAACTAATGAATTCGAACGTGTACGAAGGTGCGCGATGACAAGCACGTATTTAACATTCGTTTCGAACACGTTGAAACAACGCGATGACAATCGTTATCGGTTGTACGGTGTCGGCCGATAAAAGAAAATAGCCCGTAAATATTTACCGCGATGAATCAGGATGTCCGAGATTCGGTTCCGTCAAGGGAACCCGTACACTACCGAACCCTTTACGAACGAACACTTGCTATTCGTGTATTCGGGACACGATCGCGACGTGCGCGTGCAACGCTAATTCACCGACGACTGATCGTCATTGCCCCGACGAGTTAACGTTTTTGCCGCACTTTATCTTAGTATTACGGAAACAATACTGATAATATTTCGTCGATAAAACGTCGTTCACCAGTCGAGCCATCGCGTTTATTATTGCAATCCGATCGTTTCTTATCGGTGTTACAAATTGTTTGCAAGTTATACACTCGGAAATAAATGTTCAGTTCTTGGGTGTTGTTTGTGATAACTGGAGATATAGGGATTTGGGGATATAAGGAGTAATAGGGGCTGGGGGATATAGGGGTTTAGGGACATATGTCTGGAGATATAGGGGTTTTGGGACATATGGAGATATAGGAATGTAGGGATTTAGGAATATAGCTGAGGATCTAGGGAGACGGGGTTTATGGATATAGAAATATAGGGATATGAGGGTTTGTGGGTACAAGCATCTAGGAATCTGTGAATATGAGGAACTGGATGTCAATTTTTAGGAATACAGGGATATAGGGACATAGGTGACAGAGGATCTAGAAATCTAGAAATATAGGGATCTAGGGACATAGGTGTCAAGTGATCTAGAAATTTAGTTATATAGGAATTTGGGGATTTAGGTGTCAAGGCATCTAGAGATCTAGGAATATAGGGATCTAGGGACATAGGTGTCAAGAGATCTAGAAATCTAGAGATATAGGTGTCAAGAGTTCTAGAACTGCAGAAATGTAGGAATCTAGGGATATTGGTGTTAATAGATCGAGAGATCTAGGGATACAGGTGTCAAAAGATCTAGAAATCTAGGGATATCGGTGTCAAGAGTTCTAGAACTGCAGAAATGCAGGAATCTAGGGATATTGGTGTTAATAGATCTAGAGATCTAGGGATACAGGTGTCAAAAGATCTAGAAATCTAGGGATATCGGTGTCAAGAGTTCTAGAACTGCAGAAATGCAGGAATCTAGGGATATTGGTGTTAATAGATCTAGAGATCTAGGGATACAGGTGTCAAAAGATCTAGAAATCTAGGGATATAGGTGTCAAGAGTTCTAGAACTGCAGAAATGCAGGAATCTAGGGATATTGGCGTTAATAGATCTAGAGATCTAGGGATACAGGTGTCAAAAGATCTAGAAATCTAGGGATATAGATGTCAATAGTTCTAGAAATGTAGGAATCTAGGGATATTGGTGTCAATAGATTTAGAAATCTAGGAATATAGGGACGTAGTACTACAGGACTCTAGGAATATAAAATTCTAGGAAAATATAGGTCTAGAAGTATATAACCCTAGGACCTGGGGATATAGAGGTCTACAAACCTAGAGATGTAAAATCCAGAAATCTAGTGTTAATAAATATCCACTGACATAGAGTTCTAGGGATTTTAAAAATGTAGAAATTGAAGGACGTAAGAAATTCATAAATCTAGGGATTTTAGAGCATATAGGAGTACTAGTAATCTAAAAATTGTACAATTAAAGTGATTAATACATTTGGATAATGATTTGTTTCACTTATGCAATATACGTAAATAGAATAATAATTATTGAGAATGGTACAGTTAATTATAAAGGAACGTACGATGCAGTGATATTAGTGAATGAAAGAGATGTATTTGCATGAGATTTTCATAAAGTTTGATCTACTGTCAAACACAGACCTGCTTTAATTCGCACGCTATTCATTCGATCCATCAGTTAATGCACGTATTTAGCTCGTCCGATATTGGTTGTATCAATAATCCGTTTAATTCTGTTAATTTGCACCCTGATATAGTGCAAAGCTGATTATGTGCAAACATTTATAATCATGGAATGCAGTCGTGACATAGTTTCATATTGAATGTTTCTTTTGCAGGGAAATTAGGTCAGTAGTAAATATTTTGAAATTATAAAAATTTGTAGTTCAAAAATTTTCAAAATCTCAAGTTTTGAAATCTTAGAGACACGATGGTTTCAAGACTTCAGTGTTCTAAATTTGCAAAGATTAAAATTTTAACAATTTCTCAAAGTTCAACAATTCCAAAGTTCCAAACTTGCAAGATTACGCTGTCTTAAGATTATAAAATCATGCATAAAAAATTCTAATGTCACCACTATTTCAAACTTCCAGAGTCCCGAAACCCCCGTAAAATTCCAAAATCCCCTTGAAATTCAAAAATTGCAAAGTTCAAAAATTCCAAAACTCTCAATTCCCAAAGTTTCAAATTATGAAAGCCCCAAATTCTCACTCTCCCAAATGATCAAACCCCAAATTTCAAAACTCCAAAATCCTAAAGTCCTAAAATCGTCAAAACCCCAAATTTTCAATGACCCCGAATTTAAAAATTCCAAAATTTCAAAGTTCCAAATCGTCAAGGTCCCAAATTTAAAAATTCGAAAAATCCCAAATTCTAAAGTTCAAACTTCCAAAATCCCCAAATCCCCAAACTCTGAAGTTTCCAACTTCCAAAATCCCCAAATCCCCAAATTCTAGTGTCAAACTTCCAAAATCCCCAAACTCTAAAGTTTCAAACTTCCAAAATCTCCAAATCCCCAAATTCTGAAGTTTCAAACTTCCAAAATCCCCAAATCCCCAAATTCTAAAGTGTCAAACTTCCAAAATCCCCAAATCCCCAAACTCTAAAGTGTCAAACTTCCAAAATCCCCAAATCCCCAAATTCTGAAGTTTCAAACTTCCAAAATCCCCAAATTCTGAAGTGTCAAACTTCCAAAATCCCCAAATTCCCAAACTCTAAAGTTTCAAACTTCCAAAATCCCCAAACTCTAAAGTGTCAAACTTCCAAAATCTCCAAATCCCCAAATTCTAAAGTGTCAAACTTCCAAAATCCCCAAATCCCCAAACTCTAAAGTTTCAAACTTCCAAAATCCCCAAACTCTAAAGTATCAAACTTCAAAAATCTCCAAATTCTAAACTTTCAACCTACCAAAATCCCCAAATCCCCATAAACGACCAACACACACAACAAACCGAATTTCCCCCCAAAAATATCAACCTATCGCTTAATCGCATATATGTCCGCAGTCCTGCAGACGATGTCACTGAATGGAAAGTAAAGTCGGCAGTTCTCCGCACACGGAAACCATGGCCTAATTCCAGAAAACGAAGCGCCAGAACGAGCGAAGAGCCGGTTGCATAAAACACTTTCGTTTCGTGGCTCGAAATTCCGTCCGGTTTAGGCCCAGTCCGATAGAAAGCCGCGAGCGTGAAATCAGTACACGGTATTGCTGTTGGTAAATGGATCGATACGCAGTTACGTTCGGAGCTGATAAGCCGACAAGCTGATAGCCTCTCGTATTGTCTGCCCATGTGGTCGTTTAAATGGCCGATCTCGGCTGACACGTATCGCGTTCCGTGGTTCTGAACATTTAAGTACCATCGAACCGGAGTACGTACTTTTGGTATCATTAACCTCGTTACCGAATACTTCTCTTTATCACGAAAGTATCCTTATCCTCCATATACCAAAAATTTTATACTGTTCAATTTATTGCTGTCGTTCATTTTTATGTTGCAAACGTGCTTAAGATTATAAGATTTTCTTTTGTTGGATACATTGAGCTGTGACGTCATTGGTACTATAAATTTGATATAATTTAAGAAGTGACAGATGTTAGAATATTTTGTGTATTATTGGTATAATGTGGAGACATTTTGACAAGATTTTATGTCCAACGTTAAAATTTAGATGCTGTACCCTCGGCAATATAGCGAGAGTCTACTCTATTAACTCTGTGCACTCAATGTACTCTATAAACTCTCTGTACTCTATATACTCTATAAACTGAAGATTATATAACCAATGTTAAAGTTTAGATGCTGTACCTGCGGCAATGTAACGAGAGTACTCTATAAACTCTGTGCTGGATGACTATAGTCGTCCACGTTAAGGTTTAACATTTTCATTCCACATTTTTGATCGAATTAGATTTGGTAAAATTTGACTTAAGTTAAGATTAACCACTTCTGCAAGTTCATAGATGAACCAAATAAATATAAAATAATGCAATATAGCAAGCAACTGAAATATAGAAGATACGTAAGATTTACTAGTATTCATTGAAGTTTAAGTACTTCCTCTAAGATATTTAAATGGTCCAGACCGGTTAATCTCTACCGCCATGCCACCCTGCTCATCCTCCCAGTGCTTTGACTGCAGATGACTTTTTATCTTCCCCTAACTCCCTTTTTGAGTCTCTCCTATTTATATAGCCGCAAGCTCATGCTCGTTACTCGTGGGGTGGTTAATATTACTCTTTGAGGGAAAAAAGAAGCGGGAAGATTAAGTGGTAGGAAAACAGAAAATTAATTGCTCCTATGTACCGTTAATTTCTGCATCTACCGTGATACTTTCTTGATTGATGTTTTAATTACCTGCTCGTGTAATTACTCGTATAATTTTTAACGGTGCGAATATGCAGATACGGACTTTATTACGGGAACAATTCACCAAAGAGATTATTCTAGAGGTATTGTTTTTTACAGTTAGGTTTATTAGGAGTAGAACATTTTTAATTTGTTCTAGAAATAAGAACTTATGTTATTCTTTCATGTAATATTTATGTGACATTCTTCTTAATTTGTTTTGACTAGCTTTTGTTCGTTCAGTATCTCAACTACTCTAAAAATTTATTACACAAACTGAAACTATTAAGACGTTATATATTACAAAATTAAAATATTATATAAAATATCAAAATATTATATATAATATGGGAAGATTTCATTGTAGGTATTTATGTATTTTGTAATCATTAATGTTCGATTGATAACAAATGTTCATATTTTCTTTTAATCTCACTGTAGAGATATAAAGCACAGAGATAAATTCCGCCATTTTTGAGTCTACCCTTGTATTAAAGACCTGCGCAGTTCATAACGATAAACAGTAATGTATATGTATAAGCAGTTACGTTTACACAACGTAAATGCCATAACAATATAAACATAAGGTCACAATTAATTATTTATAACAACGTATCACTTTAGTCCAAGATCACTGTCAAGGCCACAAATATAAAAAGTTAATAACCTCGATTCGGTTCAAAGTCCGCACAATAAAATGTATATACACCCAGCTGCGTTTACATTGGAGAACGTCAAAAAAATATTGAAATTAAGATATAAATCAGAGGGAAATCGTTAAAAAAGGCAATATCTCCGATCAGCTCGATAAATTCCGAGCGAAAAGGATTAATAAAGCACGCTCCTCGTGAAAGTACAAGCGCGTTGTACCGGTTGCATCTCCACAGGGGTCCTCGAACAAATTGCTCTTCATCTTTCAGTCCCCTCCTTTTTTCCGCGGCTGAAAAATATACGAAACTCTCAAAGAAACGTCGCACACACGCGTTGTTTGCGTGGCAAACACGAGCAACGACACCGTAGAATGTTTAATGGCAGTCGTAAAGCGGAGACGGTTCAAAGAGTGCTCTTCAAAATCTGCGAATCGTAAATTTTATTTACACGCGCGGCTCCTTAAAACGGTGGAAAGACGCGAAAATCGGCGCGAACCTGTCATCTTTTTCTTTCCGTGTGTAAATACGTGTGATTCACCCATTAAGGCTTTTTCTCAATGAACGTACGACGAAAATATCAGCCGAGACCGGATGACGACCGAAACCATCGTATTTTTGTCATCTTCGCTCGACTTTCTCTCTCGCTTCGGCTGCTGTTCGCCTCGTACGAAAACAGGAAATACTTTTTGTACGTTGACAGAAAACACCAGCGAATAAGAGGAACAGCCACGAAACTGTATCCTATTAGACCGTTGAAAAGATGCTGGGCTTCGTGGAAGACTTTATCTGCTTCATCTAGCCAATTGGTTTTTAATTAGCCTCCGACTGATGAACTTCGTTCGCGGACTTTATCATGCGATTTTTATATCTTACAATAATAAAGATTTTCTGTTTATAAAATTCATTCGTGTGATGTGCATATTGTACATATACAATAATAATTGTATAACATATCACATATGATATAGTAACATATGATATATTGTAGGGGATTACATCTTGTTGCAAATATTCTAGATACAATAAAACAATATTCTATGAAATTTTTATATTTTCTTCAAAGTTAGCGAATAAGTAATTTGATAATTAGCAAAATTGTTTAAAATAATTATCAAAATTGACCTCATTTTTTTTTATTAAATTTGTGTGACATATGCATACTATGATATGTGATATATAAGCACAATATTTTGAGAAGAATTAACTCTTCATTGTATGACGTTTCAAATATTCTACAAACAATAAAACAATATCCTATGAAACTTCTATATTTTCTTAAAAATAAACCAATACAAAATTTCATAATTATTAAAAATAATTGTCAAAGTTGTCTTCATTTTTTTCTTAAATTTATGTGACACATCTATTGTACAATAACGATCACACATATCAGCTCATCAATGAATTGCGTTTTTTCGTATTTCAATATGTGTCACACACATGTGTGATTTTCATTGAATTACGAATGTGAACAGATACAATTTTCGCGTAAGAAATTGCACTTTCTTCTCAACTTTCTCTTCCATTTTCTTCGAACATCTGTTGTACTGTTTGTCTTTTTATCGACGTTTGCTAGAGAATAGAGAGGTTAATAGTAAATAAACGACAGAGTAAATTCAACCACGTGCGAGTGCATACCACGTTATTTTCGTATAGGAAAAACTTCGATTGACTCGTCGACCTATCGACCGTGGTTAATTATAGTGAACGCAGCCGACAATATTTTTAACCGAAAACATTCCCTGCTGATAGGAAGTCCGGCAATGTCAACTTTGATCCTCGTGCGGGGAAACTGTGATCCAATTAATGTTGAATTAAGGTATTTCAAGGATTATTAGAGAACATAGCTTTTATCCATCTTGAAGCATTTTCAAATTTCTAATATTGATAAACTCGTACAATGAGAATTTCTATATTAAGAAAATGATGATGACATAAAATGATAAATTCTCTTTTAAAAATTTTTAAACAAAAATGATATAATTTTCTACATAGAACAAAATTAAAATATATAATTACAATTATAAACAAGAGATACTTTTAATAATTTCGTCCAAAAATCACAAGATTTGTCAAATTTTTAAAGAAAAAATGTATAATATTTGCACCTCATTTTGTACATAGAAATTAAAACACATAACTACAATTATAAGCAACAAGAGGTACTTTTAATAATTTTATCCAAAAATGACAAGATTTGTCAAAATTTATAAAGAAAAATCGTATAATATTTGCACCTCATTTTGTACACAGTATAAAATTAGAACATTTAACTATAATTATAAACAAGAGATACTTTCAATAATTTCGTCCAAAAATCACAAGCCTTGTCAAAACCTTTGGACGAATTTGTCAAACTGTAAAAACTGTTAACATACAATTGCACTGGAGTTGTAGAGAATTAATAAATGAGCAACTAAAACACAGAATAAATAAAAAATCGTCTTACATAATAATCTCCTCTCCTCAGTGACAATAAAAGAGCTAAAGAATATTTCTGAAGAAAATAACAGTTGGAACAAGAACTTAAAAGGCAAGAAAAGTGAGTCTACAATTCAGTTACAGCGGTATTATGCATCGCCTTCTTGGGCGAGAGTAGCAGTTATGAAAAATGACAAGATGCAATTATCGTCGCAGCAGAGAGGAACAAAACAATTCTCCCGAATACAATCACAGTCGATATTGAATATCGTTCTAGCTGCCGAAGAAATCGAACGGTAAAACAAGGTGAGTCTCGTCCGACCGTACTCGACTACGTTTTGCATAGATATTGCTCGTCAAATGAACAACTTCCGGTCAGTTGGTCTTCTCTGATACCGGTACGTGATCTTCAATTACTTGTGTCTATCATCCGTTCGTTATCTCTAAACCGTGCATTTTATGTCTCGTTTTACGAGCACAGAAATAACTCTTGCGAGCTAATTAACTCATGAAATGACATTTCAGAATGTATAATGCGATTGCATCAGGAATATATTTTAAGAATTGCATGCGAAGTGGTATCGCTGGAGAAATTTGCATAAGGTTAATTGTACTGAAATGAAGATAATTTCGTTTATTATAACATGGAATTATAATAGACATCGTAAACGTATTTTATGTTAAGAATTATGTACTTCACAATTTAATTTTTCAATTGAAATATCGGTATTTGTCGATTTTGTAGCTTTTGGAATCTTGACAATTAAAAAATTGGGAAATGTATAACTTTGAAAATGTGAAAGCTTGAAAATTAAAAAATTTGCAAATGTACACTCTGAAAAAGTGGAATCTTGAAAATTAAAAAGTTTTAAAATGTAGAACCTTGAAAATTAAAAAATTTGCAAATGTAAACTTTGAAAATGAAAAAATTAGCAAATGTATAACTTTGAAAATGTAGAAATTTGAAAATTAAAAAATTTACAAGTGTACACTGAAAATGTAGAAACTTGAAAATGAAAAAATTTGCAAATGTAGACTTTGAAAATGAAAATATTTGCAAATATAGACTTTGAAAACGTAGAATCGTGAAAATTAAAAAATTTGGAAATGTATACTCTGAAAATGTCGAATTTGTCTTTCGAATTCGATTGTCGCGTTCGAAGGACAGTAAACTGATGAATTTCGGATATATCTCCGTGCAAGTTCAGAAATATCGCAGATAACCTAATTAACTTCTACAATAAAGGCTCAAAATGGATAGTTAATAGGCAATCAAGGAAAATTTATGTAATAATTTTAAAGTACATGTTTCAAGTATATATAGCAAGAGTAAATGGCAATTGAGGTTTACGGTCGAGCTTAATTATCGCATTATGGCGTTGGATAATGACGGCACGGTGTATGATTTAGTGAGGCGTTGGAGGTATTCATTTTAATCGTGGATTATCGATACTTATATAGTAGAGACGCGTTGTATTATCAAGGATGGAGATGGGAGCACAGAATGTTTTTGAAATTGATAATATAGTTCGTTATTCATCAAGATTTTGCATTAGGTAACTTGTGAAATGGGTGATAATGCAACTTGTAGTGTTATAACGCTTGGAGATGTAATGTGTGGCGTTGTAACGCGAAGTGACGAAGTGGGTGACTTTATAGTGCGAGGTGATGGAGTGTGCGACGTTATAGCGCGAGGTGATGCAATGAGTGTAAATATAGCGCGTGCAAATATAACACGTTCGAATACAGTGTGTGGTGATACAATGCGTGGAGATACAGCGCGTGGAAATACAACGCGTGGTGGTACTACGCGTGGAAATACAGCGCGTGGAGATTCGACGCGTGGAAATATAGCGCGTGGTGGTACAACACGTGGAAATGTAGCGCGTGAAAATACAACGCGTGGTGATACAGCGCGTAGAAAATACAGCGCGTGGCGATACAACGCGTAGAAAATATAACGCGTGGGAAATGCAATGCGTGGCGATATGGCACATAGGAAATATAACGCGTGGGAAATGCAATGCGTGGAAATACAACGCGTGGAAATACAGTGCGTGGTGATTCAACGCGTGGAAATACAGCGCGTGGAAATACAGTGCGTGGAAATAGAACGCGTGGAAATACAGCGCGTGGAAGTACAATGCGTGGAAGTATAGTGCGTGGAATTACAGCGCGTGGAGTTACAACGCGTAGAAATCCAATAAATGTGAATACAACGCGCATAAGTGGAACGTGTAAAAACACAATGTGTGAGAGTACAACATATGACCATATGACGTGTCACCATATAACAATAGCCTACATGTATAACACAAAACATGATCATACTACACATGGCCATATAACAATTACAAACATAACTAGTCACTCCCCTAAATTGGTCATATAACACGTGATCATACAATGCATAGCCATGCAAGTTCCATGTAAAAACAACTCGTACATTCACCTCGAGAACATGCAAGTCCAAAGTTACGTGTAACATTGCCCTCGCTATTATACCGTGCACAGAAATCAATTCACAGCTTCGTGGCTGACACTTTTGCGTAACAGTGACGAGTAAATTCAATTAACCTTACAGCTGACCGAGCCACGAGAATCTAATATAAGAGGGGGAGGCACGATTTCGTAGTCACGTTCGCTACCGATAACGTGTTAAATGAGGGACGACCAGTTTTTTCTCCGTTGTTTTGTTCGCTGTAATTCCGTGGTTTCTAAATTGGGGACTCATGCTTTACGAAAGAACTTGTTAGATAATCTATTAGGAAAGTGTTTAGGTTTTGTGGGGAATCAGTTTATATCAATTTAGGTGTTTTTAGGACACTGCTCTTTTAACGAAATCTTAATGGACTGAAAAAAGTACCTTTAACCCTTGCATCATCAGAGGGACACATGTGACCCAAAATTAATGATTTGGATCTTTATAGGTGATACATCTCTAGCTTTTTATACACCTCGGTTCTTGTAGATTAGAGAGAATTAGGTCAATTAGAACTTTAATTAGAAGCAATCAAATCAACGCGTGGAAATACAGCGCGTGGAGATTCAACGCGTGGAAATACAGCGCGTGGAAATGCAACGCGTGGAAATACAGCGCGTGGAAATATAGCGCGTGGAAATACAGTGCGTGGAAATGCAACGCGTGGAAATACAGCGCGCAGAAATGCAACGCGTGGAAATACAGCGCGTTGAAATATAACGCGTGGAAATATAGCGCGTGGAAATACAACGCGTGGTAGTACCATGCGTGGAAATACAGCGCGTGGTGGTACCATGCGTGGGAATACAGCGCGTGTTGATTCAACGCATGGAAATACAGCGCGTAGAAATACAGCGCGTGGAAATACAACGCGTGGAAATACAGCGCGTGGAAATACAGCGCGTAGAAATACAGCGCGTGGAAATACCACGCGTGGTATTTTAAATTAACCAACTGCAGTTTTAAATAAAGTAGGGTGAAAGTTACTACTGCTCCGAAATTATAGAATGCTTATTAAGTTACAGTTAATATATCACATAATTTCGTTGTTAGCCCAAACTGAAACCTGAGAGGCCAAGGGGTCTCATAAAACACGACCCTTCCGTGTGTTCGTCTGCGGTATTTTCAGTGCTTAGAGCAAATACTGGCACAGCGTGGGAAGACATTTATGTTCAAGATGTACTAACACAAGGCAGAATACTTAAAATTGACATAAACTCATTATTTTCGAGCCGGGGCAATAAAACTCGAGGCCGGTTTATTTTCTTCTTTAACGCGGCTCGTTTCACCGTGTACACGTGTGTGAGTGCTCCTTTATTGGGCCTGTAACACCGGGGCCTGATGCAACGAGCCGCGAAGGCGTAAGCCGTGTGTGGGCGTACGCACGACGTCGTATTCTCCTCGTACGCGTGCACAGTGTGGGTGAACAAATGTAAGGGGTGCTTGAAACATTCGTGCACCTGTGTTACGGGACACCCTGTACACACCCGAAAACGTTTTCATCGAGTAAACGGGATATGGGTACGGGTTAGGGAAGGTTAGGTCGGTATAGGACTTCTTCACATATGGGTTCTATCTTCAAGTTACGTTTTTCTTGCACATGAGGTTGTGGAATTTGGATATTTAGGGATTTTGGGAATTTGGAAATTTGGGGAATTTGCAGAATTTACAAATTTGGGAATTTTTGGGTACTTGGGAATTTGAAGACTTGAAAATTTTGGATTTTCAGGATTTAGGGGTTTGGGATTTTGGACAAGTAAAATTTTCAGAATTTGGGGATTCGGTAATTTGGAGATTTGGAGAGTTGAAGATTTAGGGATTTTTATGTTCAGGAATTTGAGAATTTTTGAATTTTGGGGTTTTGAGATTTTGGAATTTGGGAATTTTGGGGATTTAACAATTTGGGGATTTCAGATCTAGGATCCCACATTTAGGAATTTGGGACTTAGAGAGTTGGGGATTTTGGAATTTGGTATCTAGGGATTTGAATCCCATGAATTTGAGAATTAGGAATTCGAAGTGCAGAAATTTGGGATCTAGGGATTTTCAATCAAGGAATTTGGAATCTAGGGAATTAGAAGTCCTGTAATTTGAGATCTAGGGAATTGGAGGTCCTGGAAGTGGAGATCTAGGGAATTGGAGGTTCTGTAACTTGGGATCTAGGGAATTGGAGGTCCTGTAATTTGGGATCTAGGGAATTGGAAATGTAAAAATTTGAGATTTAGAAATTTGCAATCAAGGAATTTGAAATCTAGGGAATTGGAGGTCCTGGTATTTAAGATCTAGGGACTAAGGATCTAGGGATTTGTATTTCAGAAATTTGAAATCTAGGGATTTTAGAAATATAAATTTGGAGATATAGATATTTGGAAATATAGTTTTGACAATTTTGAAAATTTGCAAATTTGAGAATTTAGAAATTTGGAAATTTGAAGATTTTTAAAATTTTGGGACTTGTGAATTTAAAAATGCAGAAGTTCCTGAATTCGAAAATTTGTGCATGTAGAAATTTAAAAATTCAAGAGATATAAAAGTCTATTAATTTAAAAATCCAAAAACTTGTACCATAAAAATGACTACATTTTTAATAGAGACCCAAATGTACCCTCTGCTTCTTATCTTGTCATGTTAACGTGGTGACATCGTGTCTAAAGAGACGAGTTTGGATAGAACCCAAAGGAATAATGTACATTAACCCTTTGTATTGCGAGTACTAACCCAGTTACACACCCGGTACGTGAAAAGGAACATAAGAGAGCTCACGTGGGCTCACCTATCAGCCTTTCTCGTTCGCCCATGCACATTACGCACACGCGTGTGTCACATGAATAACGCACGACCCGGTTCGCGATCATACAAGCGTATTCCTTTAAGAGAGTCTTAAAGACCGACAACCGGGTACATTTCGCGTGAACAACGTTCTCCTCTATACATACAGTGATTCGCAAAACTATTCTGATCGATACCATATCGATTTTCGTTGGAACTATGATATCGTTCAATGTTAAAATGAATTAACAAAGCGAGAATTAATTATTCAGTCGATGACCGGGGTTTGTAATATCGGTATGAATAATTTATCGATATCAATTTTCAATTGATTATTCAATATAATATGCAAATTTAATATGTATTTTAATATAATATTCATAAAATATAAATATTTAATATGTACATATTTTAATAGATATTTTAATATTTTATACAGAAAATGGATTAGTAGTAAGAAAAATTGATTTGATATAAATTATGATTAATTTTATTGATTTTGAACGGTGTAGATGCAATCATCAAATTGAATATTTCAAGTATATTTGTTGTACCTATTGTTTTAAATAAAATTGAGATGAAAAACATTAATTTTTGAATGAAATCAAAATGAGAAAAAAGATCAATTTTTGAATGAAATCAAAACGAGAAAAATTTCAATTTTCAAACAAAATCAAAATGAATAACCAGTTAATTTTTAATCGAAATCAAAATAAAAAAAGAATCAGTCTTCAAATGAAATCAAACTTAAACGAGAGTCAATTTTTAAATAAAATCGAACCAAAACAGAGGATCAGTATTTAAACAAAATTAAAATTAACTCTATGAAGAATTAAAGAGGACAATGTAACTTTTGTACGGGACTGTACGAGGCCCAGATGTTAGCAAACTCTTTTAGATGCGTCGCAGCAATATCAAAATCGATCCGGCGATAAAGGAATCATTCAGTGTTCCATGGAGAATAATTCCGTGCCAGGATCTGTTCTCTCCATGGAATTCTTCGGTATAAAATAGGACGAGATACCAGGACAACGACCGTGCATAGAATAGTTGTTCATCGGGTCGTACGAATAGCGAGATGAAAATCGAAGTATGCAGTTTATACATAACGCGTTATGGAGTTCTAAAGCTTTGAAACTTTGGAGTTATAGCATTCTGCTGCTTCGAGATTCTGAACCACTGAAGTTCTGAAGACTTTCAAGTTTTGGGGCATTTGATTCCGAATTTCTGAAATCGTTGAAGTATTCCTGTACCTTTAGAATGTTAGTTATGCGAAATTTTGCAAGTTTAAAATTATAGAGATGTACAATTTTGGAGATGTAGAATTTTTTAATTTTTAAATATGGAAATTTTTAAGTATTGTGGAATTTTGAGGTTATGAACCGAGGTTTCGACGATTTTGAGGTTATGTAGCATTTGTGATTCAGGAGTTCTGAAATTGTAGTAGCTTTAGAATTTCAGTAGCTTTAGAATTGACGTGAAATTCTAGAAGTTTTTAGAGGTATAAAATTCTGAAACTTTGCAATTTTTAAATGTTGAATTTCCACAATTTTTAAATCCTTGAGTTATGGAATTCTAGAACTCTGCAATCTTAAAATCTTCAAATGTTGAAACCTTAAAATTTTTTAAAATTAAAATTCTAAATCTTCGAAATCCTCAAGATATAAAATTCTACATCTTCAAAATGTTGACCAATTAAAATTTTATCCTCTGAAAAAATAACATAAAAGTAAAATAAAATTTGAATAAAACTAAGCTTCGAAAATCTATTCCTTCGTCTTCCACCGATTCCCCGCTATATTCTTAAACTGCTTTCCCTTCTTCCTTTATCGAAGGGTTAATGTTTCTCCTCGTCATCGTTTCTTTCTTCTCCGCCATCAAGTCCTCTTTTTGCGCGCTTTTCTTCTGCAAGCGAAGCTCCAAGGATGAAAAACTTGAGGAGAAGCATTAAAGAGCGCATTCGCTTGGTTGAATGCATCCTGCAATTGACATGCAGAAGCTGAAGATGCATTATACCATGATCCTTCGTTTCAGCAGAAAAAAGAACCTCCCAAGTTCCTTTAATTGACTCGGTGATTTATACCTCCGCTATTGATCGAGGAAATAGGATTCGTTCAAGATCGTCGATTAATGAAATAATTCCGAAGATTTTCTTTCTGATACTGATTCTAATTTTTCACCATCGTCCTTTCTGCTGGTAAATCGTCAGTAGGAGTTTTTGAATAACAATGATGAAGGCGTTAAAAAATGCATTCAGGTTGCTGTATGCATTCCAAGATCGTACGCGCTGCTGTATTGTGTTTCGACAACTATTCAACGTCTTCTAATTAAACTTGCGAATTTATATTTCTGTCGTTGAGAGATTTCGAGGTCACAAGAGCGACCAAAAGTTGTATGCAAGTTTTCGGGTTAAGTAACGATGCTCTTGCAACATTTGGAAAGGAGTGGGCAAGTTTAGAATATTGAGAAATCGCAAATTTGCATGTTTGAGAGCTTAAAGTTGCTATAATTTGTTTCGCAAATTTAGAACTGTGAAAATGTAGAACATTGATAGTTACAAAATTTGCAAATGTATACTCTGAAAATATGGAATCTTGATAATTAATAAATTGGGAAATGTAGACTGTGAAAATGTAGAACCTTGAAAATGAAAAAATTGGGAAATGTAGACTTTGAAAATGTAAAACCTTGAAAATGAAAAAATTTGCAAACGTCCACTTTGAAAATGTAAAACCTTGAAAATTAAAAAAATTGCAAACGTCCACTTTGAAAATGTAGAACCTTGAAAATTAAAAAATTGGGAAATGTAGACTTTGAAAATGTAAAACCTTGAAAATGAAAAAATTTGCAAACGTGCATTCTACAACTGAAGAACATTAAAAACTCCAAAAAATTTTGCGAATTTAGGGTTTCGAAAATTGATAAAAGTGCAATTTAAACAATATCGACCACTACAAATTTTACAGAAATAAAAAAACGTTTGTTAAAAAATTTGCAAGCAAACTGTTTAACAATTGTTTGAATATATCTATCCCGAACATAATTTCCTGTAGTCACCGCAGTAATTCACGCATGGAGCAGCGTTTCTATAATTACCTGAAGATACGGATCTATCATTACTATTTTTACTTAACGATTCAGCGAGTGTACAGCGGAAAAGACCCAGGGGAAAAGCTGCGAATACGCGCACGTGCATAACAGTGTCGCTAATTTAATGAAAAGATCGCATACCGGGAGTGCATTAACGTCCTCGCTGTATCGAGGCGCGCGATTATCGGTCATTCAAATAATTGGCGGGCGCGAACGCAGCGGGCACGAGAAGTCGAAAAAAGGCAGCTAACCGAGGTGTAATTTATTCCAAGCTGACCGCATTCGGTATTTCATTACAACTTCGTGTTCCAATCCCCACGTCGAATTATTCTCTTTTCGTTCGTTTTTCGTGCCGAATATTTCGCGATATTCATACGAACGGAAATATCTACGTATTTCATTCTGTTGAAGCGAAATAATTTCGGATATAAATAAAATTTATACAGAGAGAATAACAATTGAGTTTCGTCCGTTATATTTTTAATAATAAAATACGCGTGGTGTAATTTAATTTTCCGTGGAATTCGGAGGTAACAATTTTCTCGTCGAGAAAAACGTAATAAAATATTTCAGCGGAATTTTTAGCAACAATGGAACTCTGTGATAAAGGAACGTTTGATAGATGCCCCTTTACAGGGAGACGATATAGTTATCGGCGAGTTAAATTTATGGCGTTCTAACTCGAGATTTCCGCGAACGGAAAAATGTATGAACATTTTTCTAGCGAAAATGTATACGCGGAAAACGTAGTCCACTGGTTACCGGTGCTACGAGTATAAGCTGTTATGGCTACCGTAAGAAATAAAAGTGTACATATTTTTTCTTGGAATGCGATGTGCGAGCGGAGAGAAATTATTTGCGCCTCTGCATGATTCGAAAGTGATTCTTTAACACTGCATGTTATTAATGGGCCATTTGCGTAAAACTTCGTGCCTTTAATATTTATTGATGATAGGTGCGGCCAGTATTTTAATGTTGCGGATGAAAATTTTGTTGAAACTTCAGAATTGTGATATGAAATTTTAGAGTAATGAAATTCGAAATTCTTGAAACTTTGAATCACCGAACTTTTTCATCATCAAGAGCCATTCTTTTTAATTAAAATTCATTCACTACAATTGCAATGTTTAACCTCTTGCAGTACTTTGACGAGTCAGATTCATGACGCACTCATAATGACGCACTCACGGTTCAAATGCGACATCTTACTTGAATATTTGATACGTTGCAATTTGAAGTTTAAGTACAACTATAATTTATATAGTCTAACACTAGAACAGAGGATCAGTATTTAAACAAAATTAAAATGAACTCTATTAAGAATTAAAAGTGACAATGTAACATTTGTGCGAAGCTGTGCGAGACGCAGATGTTAGCGAACTCTTTTAGATAGATATAAAATACACATTTTGAGTTTCTTCATTGATTTTAAAATTATAGCAGTTAACTTCTGACTGATTTGACAACTTAATCCATTTGTTCCCACGAGTATTTTTTGTTAAAAAGGGACAACGATGCTTCAGATATTCAGTACAACTTTATTGAGCAACTAAAATCTTTTGTTATAATAAAAATAACACATGAGTCTAGTACTGTACTCATATGAGTACACTGGGAATACACGAGTACATTTCATGTTTTATAAAAATTAATGAATGCAGTGTACTCAAAGTACACCGAGGAAAAATGGGTTAATCATATGGCACGAGATGAAAATACCACTAGAATGTTTCCTTCTTTGCGCTACAAACAAAGAATTATAAATACATGACAAATATGCGGAGAGAACAAAGTGATCATTTTGTCGGCGTCATCGTTCGTTACGAATCCATGATCGCGGAATAACTAACGTAACACCGATGAATTAAGAATGAACACGCATCTCACGAATGACGATGTAGCCGCAAGTGGATTACGTATTCGCGTAGCGTATTTCAAGGCGATTACGTTCGCTCAGCGACGATTACACGCGTCGTGTACACCGAGTTATTCCCGCAGTTATCAAAATCGCAACACCAATATGCTCGGCGATAATTAATGTCGTTCTATTAACTTGGTGAAATAATGTCAAGGTCGCGAGTGTGTCTAGAAAAGTGATCAAGTAAATTGAACGCGCAGAAACGAGTGGTGTGTTCACTGAGATGATATAATGATCAGATATAGTAAATACTACAAGAAAGAAAATTGATTGCTTCTTGAAGATCTTCAAGGCTGTTCGCGCTTTGACGTCTTAATGAACTTCTTGTAATAATGTTTGTAAATAGATTACATGTGGTTTTTATTGTATACTTCTTTTGGCATTTGAAAGATTTATTTTATTTGCTCATCATTATTATTTGTTTTATTTTGAGCAGGTTTGGGAAATTAGAGCTTTTAAATGTTAGAGCTGGAATTATGGAGATTTGGAAAATTAGCTTTTAAATGTTAGAGTTCTGGAATTTTAGAAATTTACGGTTTTGGAATTTTTGGAGGTTCAAGTTCTGGAGATGTAGATTGGAGATTAAAAATTTTAGAGCTATGAAGTTTTAGAGCTCTAGAAGAACTCTAGAAGAAATTATAGAGCTCTGACATTTTAGAGCAACGGAATTCTAGATCTTCCAAGTTTTACAGATATTAAATTATAGAGCTTTGAAAGTACAGGATTTTGGAATTTTGGAGCCTTGAAAATTTAGAGATATGGAATTCTAGAGGTGCATAATTTTAGAGGTGTGAAATTGAAGAAATGTGGACTTCTAGAGCTTCGAAAATTTGGAAATATGCAACTCTAGAGCTTCTTAACCATGGAGGTTTGAAATTCTAGGAATATAGAATTCTAGAGCCTTGAAAGTTTAGAGATATGGTATTCTACAGCCTCATAATTTTAGAGGTATAAAATTATAGGGGTGTAGAATTTCAAAGCTTCAAAAGTTTAGAGATATGCAATTCTAAAGTTTCTTAATTTTTATGGAATTTTAGAGATGTAGAATTCTAGAGCTTCTTAATTTTTGAGGATTGAAATTCTAGAAATATAGAATTCTAGAGCCTTGAAAGTTTAGAGATATGGTATTCTACAGCCTCATAATTTTAGAGGTGTAGAATTTCAAAGCTTCAAAAGTTTAAAGATATGCAATTCTAAAGCTTCTTAATTTTGAAGGAATTTTAGAGAAGTAGAATTCTACAACTTGAAAGCTCCATGCCTCCCAAATATTGAACCATTAAATTGTATACAGTTAAGGTATAACTCAGGAAGTATAATCCTGAAACTTGAATATCTCCAAATAATTGATGCACAATTGATCCATTCAATCTCGCTAACTCTTCAAACAAAAGAGCGAAAGAAACGGGGTTAAAATAATTTGCATAACAAATTGATCGAACAAATTTGCGCGAGAATCCTCCGGCAAACAATGAACGAGAGCAAATATTGTCGCAGGAAACTTTCGGCGTGCGCGTTTCGCCAAATCGGGCAGCGCGATTATCGAACGTCAGGTGAGAAAAATATCCAGATACCGATATCAACTCACGAGTTGGCGCGTGACCCAGGTGTTTAGAAGAGCTACGGCTCTAATTGGTCAGAATAGAAAAATGGACAACACACATATTTTCGGTATATTGCCTCGAGCGGTCGCACAATTAGGCCAAAAACAATGACAGGCAAACGTCTCGAGAGTGAGATAGCGCGAATTGCGTTCAGCAGTTATTGTCACTATTATTCTTATTTGCCGAAATGTAACTGGAAGTGTTCACGGTGTGAGCTTCTTTTACTTTGGGTCTTCACGCGCCAACTCGTGGGTTGACATCTGTATGCGCCCTGTTCCAGGACTTTTCAAGGTTCTCCGGACTAAATACAGCTAGTTTGCGGAAATGCAATTAAATACTAAAAGGAGGCAAGGTTGTCCGGGTAAAACAATTGAATTATTATAAAAGAAATTTTCAAAATACGAAAATTTTCAGACGCTAGAGATATTTTCATTCAAACAGTTATGAACAATCAAAAGGCATAATTAAATATTCGTCGAAATGCATATTAAAACTGCACAACATAATTACGCGGGGATCTGCTCGGTTTAAAAATATGGGGAGCTTCTTTGGGTCACGCGCCAACTCGTGGGTTGACATCCGTACGCGTTATCGTTTCCTCGGAATAACGCTCGATCCTCCGTTTCGCTTATTAGGCAGATGGATCGGCCGCTTATGGTTCGATGAGAAATCTTTTAACTCGCGTTAAATGCCAGCAGCTGTGATCGCGCACGTGACACTCGTGGGAACACGAACGTCGATCGTGCATCGTTTCACGGAATTCTGGAAACGGTAGTGCATACCGGCGAAGTTTAAATGTCACGGATCCGGAAAATTGCTGGAAATTATCGATAAAATACTGGGACTCGGGCACCGATGTTGCTTTCGATGAACTTTCTACGCCGGTTTAACGAGCTTCGAGCGAACTGTGTACCAAATAAGGATCCTTTACTCGGCGCTCGACGCTCGATGAAAGGTAATGAATAAGCCGAGATACTCTTGAAAGTGCTTGCGAACTACTTCGTTTTATCTGCTGGTATAATTTCATTGAAAGATATCCTTGCTGTCAACTTTATTTGATTCTCGTTTATTAATTAGTCATCATTCGTTCCATTTTTTCCTGATCTTATAGAGGTAACTAGGTACATACATACATGTATACATACATGTATAAAGTATCAGGGGTTTATAGTGTTATAGAGGTATGTAGAAATTAGAGATATCTAGGAGTATCAGACGATCTAGGGATTTTGGGGTATTGAGGTCTAATTTGGAAATACAGGGTGTATAGGAATTTTGAAATATATGAATTAAAAAATCTAGAAAATTAGGGATATTGAAGTCTGCTAAAAGTTTGCTAAATTGCTGCTAGTTTGAGGTCTAAGGATCCAGGAATATAGAAATCCAACTATCTAGGGATTTAGGTATATAGAAATCTTCGAATTTGGGAGTATACATAGAAATATAGGTGGTCTAAAAATTTCGAAATTTCGAAATCTAGGGATCTGGGAATATAGAAATTTAGAGATATAGGAATCTAGGGACCTAGGTTATCTAGGGTTCTAGAAATCTAGGGATTTTTGTGTAATCTAGGAATTCAGAAATGTCGAACGCTAAGAATCTAGAAATATAAAAATGTGGAGATTCAGGAATCTAGGGAATTAAGTGATCTAGAATTCTAGAAATCTTGAAATTTAGGGATTTAGGTAATCTAGGAATTCAGAAATTTCGAACACTAAGAATCTAGAAGTATAGAAATGTAGGGTTCCAAGAATCTAGGGAATTAAGTGATCTAGAATTCTAGAAATCTTGAAATCTAGGGATCCAGGAATCTAGAGATTTAGGTGATCTCGAAAACTATGAGTCTAGAAATTTATGAACCTAGGGATATATAGAAATCTAGAACTCTAGTGATCTAGGGACCTAGAAATCTATGAATCTAGAAATGCAAAAATCTAGAAATCTAGAGACCTAGAAATTTATCTAGAATTAGATCTAGAAATCCAGAAATCTAGAACTGCAAGAATCTTAAAATCTAGAAATCTAGATCTAAAGTTATAGTAACGCAGAAATGTAGGAATTTAGGTCCATATATTCCCACGTTTCGATATAACACCTTACAGCATTCACGTGCGTCGTTTATAATATAGATTTGTTGTACGATATTATTATCATCATCTTGAGCATCGGTTACCCTTTAAACGTCGACGTCACGTCAATTGACGTTCCGGATAAAACGCGCTTGGATTAGCATAGAAGCGGCTAGAGCGTGCACGCGCTAAATACTCTCCTTTGTTGCAACTCAAACAAAATGAGTATTACAAACAGTTATGTAACGCGTTGCACATGTGCAACGATACTTACTTATGGACGCACATGTTCGAACAGCGTCGAAGAACCGGAATAGGAATTTTTCTCAGAGATGCGATCTTTCCTTCGACGCTTGTCCTGCACGTATGTATTTTGTGTACATTGTATACATGTACATATGTTTATACATTACGTGCCCACGAATTTTGTACGCAAACGCACACGTCATCGTTGTTTCAAGATAAACGCGCTCTCGAAATTCGATGTTTGAAATGACATGTCGCTAGTAGACAAATATTTGAGACACGAATTTTGATATAAGACGATACTGCGGTGCTATTTTTAGAACTTCGCGATTATAGAGCTGGTGGGTCAGACTTAGAATTCTGTTACAATGAAATTTTGAGGATATTGATATTTTAGAAATGCGGAATTATATAGTTATGATATTTGGAAGTGAGGTAATTATACAGCTACGAAATTCTAGAGCTATGAAGAGTTTAGAGCTGTGGAATTTGAGAGAGTACAAATCTCTAGTTTTTCAAATTCTCGAAGTTTGAAGTTTTAGAGCTATGAAATTGTAGAGGTTTGAATTTTTGGAGCTATGAAATTTTAGAGAGCTTTGAATTTTTAGAGCTATGCTATTCTAGAGCTATGGAATTTTAGAGCTGTGCAATATTAGAGATTAAACATTTTTAAACTTCTATATTCTAGAACATGAATATTTTAAAGTAGCAAGGTTCATAAGCTTCAAATTTTTAGAGTTACAAAATTCTAGAGCTGTAGAATTTTAGAGCTACGAAATTTTAGAGCTGTTTTCTGAAGGTTGAAAATTTTCGGACTGATATTCTAGAGCTTCAATATTTTAATTCCGCAGCTATAAAACTCTAAAGGTATGCAATTATAGAATTGTAATTCTAGAGACATTCCACAAATGTTGAATTATAACACTTCAAAATCCTATAGTCAATGTTGGAACTTCAAAATTCTGGAATTGTTTGTTTATAGAGCTTTACAATTTTGAAGCTACAATTCAAGAGCGTTAAAATCGTAAAACCTTGAAAATCACTAAGACGGATACTTGGTAACTTTTCATTGCCTCGAAACCTAAAAACAAACCACATAATTCCGCTCTGAAATTCTATACAATTGTAAGAAATTTCCTTTCTATCTGTATGGCATAGGAGGTTCCAAATAATTATACCCCGTTGTGTTCGGTTCTCTCCCATTATCCAATCCCGTTGCGCGCCGGTAAGTACACACGAAACCTTACTCTAGTTTTACGTAAACCACAGTATGAAAACGAAGCCCATTATCGTGGCATGATCACGAAGAAAATGCATGGAAGGCGTTGAAGGAACTTGGGCTGCGCTTGAAAACCGGTCACGTAACAGGCTGACGCGTTTCTCCGGGCGTTTCGCCGCGTATCAAAAGCGGTGCAATCAAGAGGAAGACCGCGTTACGTGTACACAGGTTAATAACTCTCTTTATTCGAGACGCGTAAACGACGTGTATCCAGCTTGTGCCGCTAATTACGGGTTAATCCTTAGATAATCGCTGGACCATTACGTTCAACCCTGTAATTCGGACCTCCGGTATCGTTGATTGCGCGCGTACGAGATTCAGGGCATAACTAGACTGGAAAAGACGGGAGGAAAAAAGAATACCGATCTCAACCCACGAGTTGGAGCGAGACCCAAAGAAGCTCCCCATATTTTTAAACCGAGCAGATCCCCGCGTAATTATGTTGTGCAGTTTTAATATGCATTTCCACGAATATTTAATTATGCCTTTGGATTGTTCATAACTGTTTGAATGAAAATATCTCTAGCGTCTGAAAATTTTCGTATTTTGAAAATTTCTTTTATAATAATTCAATTGTTTTACCCGGACAACCTTGCCTTCTTTTAGTATTTAACTGCATTTCCGCAAACTAGCTGTATTTAGTCCGGAGAACCTTGAAAAGTCCTGGAACAAGGCGCATACAGATGTCAACCCACGAGTTGGCGCGTGAAGACCCAAAGTAAAAGAAGCTCACACCGTGAACACTTCCAGTTACATTTCGGCAAATAAGAATAATAATGACAATAACTGCTGAACGCAATTCGCGCTATCTCACTCTCGAGACGTTTGCCTGTCATTGTTTTTGGCCTAATTGTGCGACCACTCGAGGCAATATTCCGAAAATATGTGTGTTGTCCATTTTTCTATTCTGACCAATTGGAGCCGTAACTCTTCTGAACGTATGGGTCAGCTTCACGCGCCAGCTTGTGGGTTGACATCGGTACATGTATTGCCGATTTATCGCAAACGCTAGCGGGCTTTCCTTATAGGTCGACAGAAACGCCGCGACTCTCGATAAATCGCAGTCTGACCGGCGAACGACAGTGTAAATACCTGCGGCGTTTGTTGCTGTTTGATGGGAATTGCGATATGTTCATACAGAGTGCTGCTAAAGTAATTTAATTGGAAAAGGGTGATGACATTTTCGTGCGATAGCATTGGAATTTTAGAGATTTGCAGTTTTGTGCAATTTAAATATGGGGAGCTTGATGGTTCTATAGCTCTGATGTATTGAAGCTTTGAAATTCAAAAGTTGTGGAATTTTAGAGCTTTGAGCTCTTATAATCTTTGAAGTATCAGACATTGAAGTTGTACAGCTTTAGAGCTTTGAGATTCTGGAAGTTTGAAGTGTTAGAGATATGGAATTCTACTGTTTTCAAATTTTTAAGATCTGAAATTTTGCAGCTATAGAATTCTAGAGTTATAAAATTTTTGAACCTATAGAACTCTAGAGTTATTAAATTCTGAAGTTATAAAATTCCACAGTTACGGAATGCATCTTTTTCCTCTCTTATCCGGAACTAAGCAAATTCTGCCTGCATAAAATCACAATTATCTCTCGTAAAGAATACGAAAAGAAATGTTATAAATTTACTCGTGACAGATAATATGTTACAAAAGTACGCAACAGCCTTGAATATTTGAATAACACGACCACGAAGCCCGCGATGACGTCAAAAGTTTTGATACCAATGCAGAATAATTTCAGAATCAAGACACATTATGGAACCAAACACGCCATTCCGAATCAATGAGCGTAGTATAAATGATATATGAATCGAATCATTCAGGTGAAACAGATTAAAGTATACCATTCAATTATAGAAGACTAATCTATTCGGTATAAATAAAAATGATAAGCTGATTCGCACAGGTGATCTGTTTTGAATATTTATTTAATACGTTGACATAGTAATGATTGCAATATTAATTAGTAAGAATACAATTTTTAATCGAATTGTACTTATAATCATAATAAAATACAACGTATGTTAATTAAGGCATATGTTAATATCAATATTGACTGCTAAATAATGTTACAATAAGACAAATGTCAATTTTGCTATATTTGCAAGCTGATTTTATTTAAACATAGATAAACTTTAGAGAAGAAAATTTACAAGGTCGAACTAAATATAATTTAAGTATTCAATATTTCATTTTAATATTAAACACATGTTCGACTAATAATAGTTTAGCGACCATTATATGTAACACGTTTCATAGTTCAAAATGACACTTGTTGCATATCATTTGAAAGCCTAATGAATACAAAAAGTGAAGACCAAAGTGTTTATCTTACCATTTAGATAACAGTTCAGTTCATTCATTTTACTTAATTTTACACCACACTTATTTGTAACTTTATTTACATACAACAATATAAATAATAATTTGCAATAAATCTTTGAGTCTATACTTTACTCTTACTGCAATTCGATTATCGACCGCCATTACTAGCGTTCCTCCTACTCATAAAATGACACTTGTTGCATATCGATCGAAACCTTGAATTCCAAAAAAAGGAACACGAAAGTATCTTATTGTTGAGGTAACAGTTTAATAGTGAAATAGTACAAGATCATGTACAGAAACTTTCAATAAATATTTCACTCCACATTTTACTTTTATCACAATTACTGTTCGATTGCCGACCGCCATTACCAGCGTTCCACTCACAAAATGGCCCCTGTACATCGACTGAAACCTTGACCAGTTCCAAAGAAAATGAATACGAATGAATCGTATTATTCAAATAAGTTCGATAAATTTAACACTAAATCTACCGGTGTGCAATACACACTTACTCTGAAATTAAAAATGAAGTTGAAAAACAATAAGAAAATTATAAAACATAAATTAATATACATAATTCTTTACCTTCATGAAGATTAGCAGAGATTCTAAGGAAATTGTCTAAATAAATTTTGTAAACTAACATGAAAAACTTGTAAAAGTGTCATTTGACCTTTTTGGTAGTTTCAGGGTTGAACAATATATATTAAAAATAGTGACTAACAATAATTATTTGTTTTCATCCCAATTTTTATCAACAACCGCTATTTAAATGGCCGCCATTGTTTCCATCCAATCATTTCCTGCTTTTTACTCGGTAGTAAGGTTAGAATTGCCATCCAGATACAAATGGCGTTAAGATTTCTCCGTAAGTTGGAACGCAGCCACGTTTTATCGAATCAGTAGCGACAAAGAACCGCGTGTCTTATCATTGAATTTCTACGTAACCGAAGTCCACTTGTTTTCACGAGTGCGCGAGCAGAACGTGCGGAATATAAGCAGCGATCGGATCGCTCGTAAACACGAAGAAATAGCGGAACGCGATATGCAAATCGACCGGCGTGGGTGTAGTTTAAGCAAGCAACGAGAAACCCTTCGGTCCACGATCAAACATTCGTTCCATTCGTCGTAGATCACGTTTAAACTCGTGACTGACAGTCGACGAATCTATTCTCGGATCGAGGTAAACGATGCAAAGATTTGTTTACCGCTCTGACAGACACTGTCGATATTCGACGTTCGCAGTGGCGTAATTAAGATGCTGACGGACGACATAATCTGGTAGATTGGGAGTAGGAATGCGTTTGTAGCATTAGAGAGGTGTATTTGTAGTAGAATAGTAGGGATTTTTTATGGTGGTGAATTTGCAAATATTCAAGTCTTCAAGTTTTTTAATTGTGAAGTTTTCAAATTTTTAGAATTAATTTTTAGATTTAAAAATTTTTAAATTGCCGAATTATCGATTTTCTAAATGAATAAATTCCCGGATTTCTGAGTTTCCAAGTCTTCGGTTTCTTGTGGCCCTAAATTTCTAAATTTCCAAATTACTAAATCCCAAAATTTCTATATTTAAATTCCTACGTCCCCAAATTCCTACATTTCCCAATTTCTACATTTTAAAATTTCTATATCCCCAAATTTTTATATCCCTAAATCCCGAAATACCAAATTCCTACATTCCCAAATTTCTATATCCCCAAATTCCTAAATCCCCAAATTCCTAAACCCCAAAATTCCTAAATCCCCAAATTCCTAAAGCCACAAATTCCTATATCCCCAAATCCCTAAATTCCCCAATTTCTATATTTCTAAATTCCTACATCCCTAAATTTCTATATCCCCAAATTTCTACATCCCCCAATTTCCTATATCCCCAAATCCCTAAATTCCCCAATTTCTATATTTCTAAATTCCTACATCCCTAAATTTCTACATTCACCAATTTCCTATATCTCCAAATTCCTAAATCCCCAAATTTCTAAATCCCCAAATCATCAAAGTCCCCACTTCCCAAACTCCCAAACTCCCAAATCCTCAAATCTCCAAATTCCCATATCCCCAAATTCACAAATTCCTAAATTATCAAAAATGGAACTCCCTCTCGAAGAAAAAACGACATACGCGTACATAAGCTTGATTGTAATGAACCAATTCGAATTTCGCGCCCAATGAAAGATCAATGCGAACACGGTACTCCTCCCGGTAACAATATCAACGTCAAAGTTCATCGTTATCGCACTTTTATCGCGAATTTGCTATGACTGCGAGCCCGTCAACCACGCAGGTTATTGACTCCTTGTGTGCAGCACGTGAAACGAGCGGGGTACACGGCGGTACGCATGAAATAATTATTCTCAATAACCTATATATTGTCGCAATTTATACGTGGAAGTAGCATTAATGAATGCATCGTCAGGACTGAGAGCTACAAATTGGTAGGAGACAATGATCGATATGTGACGAGTTGACGTCGAAACAATCAAACGATTCGATATAGAAGAGAATGTAGATCGATAAATTTGCTGCGTTATGACTTTTATTGCGAGTTAATAGAGCTAGGAATTAATAGTTTGAAGGACAAAGCGGAGGAGAATTTATTGGAGTTTGTTTCTGTGGAGATTTGAAATTTTAGAGTTGTGAAATTTTAGAGATATAGAATTTTAGAGCTGTGGAATTCTTCAGAATTGAAATGTAGATTTTATAGTTTAGAGCAATGGAATTCTGATGGTTTGAAATAGAGCTGGAGAATTCTGAAGCTGTTAAACCATGAAGTTTTAAAATTCTAGAGCAGTGGAATTCTAGAGGTTTGAAATTATAGAGCTGTAGAATTTTCAAGCTTTGAAATCTTAAACCTTTGAAATTTTCGAGTAATGGAATTGTGAAGGGTTGAAATTATAGAGCTATGAAAATCTAAAGCTTTGAAATCATTGAGTTTTAAAATTCTAGAGCAGTGGAATTCTGGAGATGTAAAACTTTAGAGCAATGGAATTGTTAAGCTTTAAGTGCTTGAACGTCTAATATTATAGAACAATGGAATTCTGAAGGGTCGAGGTTATAAAGCTGTGGAATTCTGAAGCTTTGAAACCTGGTACCTTTGAAATTCTAGAGCTGTGGAATTCTGGAGAATTGAAATTATAGAGTTATGGAATTCTTAAGCTTTGAAACCTTGTACCTTTGATATTTTAGAGTAATGGAATTCTGAAGAGTTGAAATTATAGAGTAATGAAATTCTGTTGCTTTGAAACCTTCAAGCTTTCAAATTTTAGAGCAGTGGAATTCTAAAGGGTTGAAATTATAGAGCTATGGAATTCTGGAGCTTTGGAACCTTGAACCTTGGATATTTTAGAGTAATGGAATTCTGAAGGGTTGAAATTCTAGAGCAGTGGAATTCTGGAGCTTTGAAATCTTCAAGCTTTAAAATTTTAGAGCAATGGAATTCTAAAGGGTTGAAATTATAGAGCTATGGAATTCTGGAGCTTTGGAACCTTGAATCTTGCATATTTTAGAGTAATGGAATTCTGAAGGCTTGAAATTCTAGAGCAGTGGAATTCTGGAGCTTTGAAATCTTGAAGCTTTAAAATTCTAGAGCAATGGAATTCTGGAGTAATGAAATTCTGCAGCTTTGAAATCTTGAACCATTAAAATTCTAGAGTAATGGAATTCTATAACTTTGAAACCTTGAACCGTGAAATTCTATAGCAATGGAATTCTGTAGCTTTGAAATTTTAGAGTAATAAAATTCTGGAGAATTGTAATTCTAGAGCAATGGAATTCTACAGCTTTGAACTTTAAATCTTCGAAATTCTATAGCTATATAACTTTAAATCTTTGAACCTTGCAACTTGAAAATATAGCTCTAAGATTCTTTGTAGCTCTAAAATACCTTTGTGAGATTAAACTGTGTAATGTGTGTTTTAAACGCGACTGACTTGTGTGTCATTAGAAGACAATAGGTTAATTGTCTACTAATTATCTTCCTTCCTTCTCTAACCAGTATTAACAACAAAAATATTATTAACTCGAAACCTCAGATAAAAATTCATTATGCCTACATGACCCACGCTCTACCACGCTATTGTCCTTCGACGAACATTTACATCGAGTCAATGACAAGTAGAAAGTCACCTACGCGTTTTACGACCGAATTTCTAATTCCATGAGAGCACTCGTGGCTCTTGTTCGATCACAATTAGGACAACAATACTAGTATCTCACAATGGGACAATCGATGATTCAATGCAATCATATTTTCATTCATGAATTTAATATCGGAGAAATTAGAGAGATAAATGTAGTCAGTCAACATGAAGTCATAACCAGACTACAGATATACGTGCATGTACTTTTATTTTACGAATATCTACTTTAATATGTTTGTAGTTTAAATATACACAAATACACTATATCACTATATCATAAACTTAGTATGCATTTTATTTAAATATTCGCATCATTTTACAAATATTTTTGTACAAGAATCATGTTGTTCAGTTACGAGTTACTTCAGTTCCCAACTTTTATATACATTTTTACAAAATTTATTACTTGACATTTTTTATAATTTATTGCTTTACATTTTTGACAATTTATTTGTTAAACTTTTAACAATTTATTACTTCATATTTTTAGTAATTTATTACTCCTCACATTTTATTACTTTATATTTCTGGCAATTTATTACTTCAATCAATCAACCATAACATATAATCAATTTTGTACAATATAACAATATAATTTTATATCTGACTTTACGAAGAATAATATTTATATGTTTGGTGCGCCTCGAAAGTTGGCGGACGACATAAATGTAGATCCTATCGGTACGAACGCCAACTTATCAGACACGTTCAGTAGAGATCTCTGATGCGGACTCTGTCCCGCACAGAGAAACGAGTTTCGCGACGCAAAAAGTAGTCGATCGCGCATAACATACCAATGAAAACGGATCACAAATGCTCTAATAGACTTGCATAACGAATCGCAACCGGAAACGTCTATTTGTACCGGTTTTTCGTGCAACTACCAATGTCATGACATTCTGTAGGCACATCTGGATTTATTCATATTTCCTTGCAAACTTTCAAATTTTTAATTCTAGCGTTATGGAATTTTAGAACTTTAGAATTCGGGAGGCTTGACATTTTAGAGATTTGGGAGGGTTGGAAATTTAGAGATTTAGAATAGTGGAGGGTTGATATTTTAGAGATTTAGAATTTGGAAGGATTGGAATTTTAGAGATTTATCATTTTGGAGGGTGGGAAGTTTAGAGATTTGGAATTCTAGAAGGTTGAAATTCTAGAGCTTTAGAATTCTGGAAGGTTGGAATTTTAGAGCTTTAGAATTCTACAGGGTTGAAATTGTAGATATTTAGAATTCTAGAGCTTTGGAATTCTAGATGATTGGAATTTTAGAGCTTTAGAATTCTGGAAGGTTGGAATTTTAGAGCTTTAGAATTCTACAGGGTTGAAATTGTAGAGATTTAGAATTCTAGAGCTTTGGAATTCTAGATGATTGGAATTTTAGAGCTTTAGAATTCTGGAAGGTTGGAATTTTAGAGCTTTAGAATTCTACAGGGTTGAAATTGTAGAGATTTAGAATTCTAGAGCTTTGGAATTCTAGATGGTTATAATTTTAGAGCTTTTGAATTCCAAAGCTTTGCAGCTCTAAAACTATAAAATATTAGAGCATTTGAAATTCTAGAGTTATGGAAGTCTGGAAGTTTAGAATTCCAGTATTGGAATTCTGCAGTTGTTAAATTTTGGAGAATTCTACAGCTTTAAAATTTTGGAACAATTCTATAGCTTGCAAATTTTAGAGCTTCCAAATTTTAGTTATGAAATTTTTGAGCTATGGAATTCTGGAATTTCAGAACTTTACAGCCCTAAAAATTTAGAGCTTTAAAATTCCAGAGTTATGGAAGTTTTGAGCTTTGGAATTCTGAATTATGTTAAAATTCTGAAACTACAATTTTTAGAGCCTCAGAATGGAGCTTATGAATTCTAGAGTTACACAACTTTCGAACTATGGAATTCTGTATCTTCAAAACTTTAGAACCATAGAATTCTAATAACTGCAGTTTTTGAACTATGGGATTGTAACTTTGAAACTGTTGGACAATTCTATAACCTTGAAATTTCTGAACTTAGAACTCTATAACTTTTAAATTCTGTTACCTATGGAATTTCGCAACTTCCAGATGTTTGAACTACGAAATTCTACAATTCTCTGAAATCCTACAAAATTTCAAATCTCTCAAATTTCGGTGCTTTATAAATTGAATACTATTTCACAATCCAAAATATATCTCCCAGATTCTATAAAACATGTGCAACGCTATAAAATTCCAAAATGATAAAATCCGCCACTCGCCACCAGCCAGTAATAGACGTCTATTCCAATCCAATTTTAAACCCAGACATCGATCTCGCGAAATCAGTCGTGCCAACAGACGATGGCAATAAACATCTCTACGGACCACGTTAACGACTGTTATCCGATGTGAAGAAACATCGAAGACATACCGATCGGTGGACTCTGCGTATCCTTGGTCCGCGTCCTCGGCGTCATCCTGGCTGTCCGGATCGTTGCCGCGCGATCAAGAGCGGGAAAAATCGAGCGTACGCGTACGATCGGTACAAATCCACGCGCTGGTCCCCGCACAGACTCGAAGAGGTGACTGGGAGATTCTGAGGACCGACGGTTCTGGTTCACGACTGGTTCTTCTCCTTCTCCTTCAGCCTATGGCCCCTTCCATGCTCGTTCTGCTGCTGCACCAAGGAAAAAGAGACGGATGTAACTCTCGAGCCGGACTACGGACGAGGAGCAGACGCGATCTTCGAGAATAGAAAAAGAACAGAGACCCAAGAGGATGCTGGAGAGATACGGCGAAGCCAGCGAACGGCAGGTTGCTTCGTGGTAGAGAGCCTTCGAGGGACAGGGTGCTATGGTGGCCCCATGGGTGAAAAGAAGTCGATCAGGTAAGGGTCAGGGACGCATTCGCAACTTTTGGCTCGGTCGCCAGATGTGCACATACTTTGCACGGATTTTCTCTTCACACGCGTCATTTCACTCTTTTGGTAGATTCGAAGGTATTTGGTACTCAAATTTTAGATGATTCCATGGTTTTGGTATGGTTTTGGTGTGAGATGGTACACTTTTAGATGCGTAATTTGATATATTTATGGTAATTAGTATGATAGTAAATTTGTAAATGTGTGGTTCTATGGGTTTATGATCATTGGTATGATTTGATACTACATTTGTAAATGTGTGATACGATGGTTTTATGGCAATTGGTATAGGGTTTACTATGTGATTTTTATTTTCTTATTTTTTAGACGCTTTGGATGGTTTATGGTGTGTGGGTTGAGAAGTCTATATTGCTAGATTTGGAACGTGATTTAGTTTGAGAACATTTTTATGATTTTACAGATTTTAAATTTTCAGATCCTTAAATTACTGGATACACAAATTTTTAAATTATGACATTCAAATTTCTATATTTCCCAAATTCTCATACTTTCAATACTGACGTTATCAAATATCTTCAAGTTTCCAAATATAAAAATTTGAAAAAATTTCCAAATATTAAATTTTCAAATGTCAAGATTGCAAATACTTAAATTTTTAAATTGTCAAATTTCCAAATCCTCAAATTCTCAAATCCCCAAATTTCCAAATCCCCAAATCCCCAAATCCCCAAATCCCCAAGTTGTTAAATTTCCAAATCCTCAAATTCCCAAATCCCCAAATTCTCAAATCCCCAAATCCCCAAATTGTCAAATTTCCAAATCCTCAAATTCCTAAATTCTCAAATTTTCAAATCCCCAAATCCCCAAGTTTCCAAATCTCCAAATCCCCAAATTTTCAAATCCCCAAATCCCCAAATTGTCAAATTTCCAAATCCTCAAATTCTCAAATCCCCAAATTTCCAAATCTCCAAATCCCCAAATTTTCAAATCCCCAAATCCCCAAATTGTCAAATTTCCAAATCCTCAAATTCCTAAATCCCCAAATTTTCAAATCCCCAAATTTTCAAATCCCCAAATCCCTAAATCCCCAAATCGTCAAATTTCCAAATCCTCAAATTCCCAAATCCCCAAATTTCCAAATCCCCAAATCCCCAAATCTCCAAATTCTCAAATCCCCAAATCCCCAAATCCCCAAATCCCCAAATCTCCAAATTCTCAAATCCCCAAATCCCCAAATGTGCAAATTTCCAAATCTTCTATCCCTCGTCACCCAATAAATCTCCCCAAAAGTCCCTAGCATACCAGACCCACCATCCAAACTGCTAACACATCCTTGCTCCCTAAATCACTCCAAAATAAAACTGCGACAAGTGTCCCACGAAATTTTTATCCCGTCTCAAAACAAGATAACATAAACTGAAAATTTTACGTGTAAAACTTGCCAGAAATCAGATACGTCCCAAAGTACGTAACACCGTTCATTTTAACCCCAGCCTACCGGTCGAGGTTTAAGTTACTTAAGCATAATATTACAAGACATCCTCTTCTTCGTGACACTAACAAGGAAGAAATAAAGGAAGCAGCAAAAAAGGAACGATTCTCTCATGGAATAAGATGTTTCCGGTATTACTGCTGGTTTCTAGAGCAAGCCTTCAAAATTTATCAGTCAGATCTCTCTACCTGGAACGAAGGTACAAACCTTTTGGGACTAATCCGTGTTCCTAACATGGGCCAGGTGCTGAGATTTAAATCTTGAACGATCTTATTCAGGGCCGAAGATTGGCGTAGCGAATAGCACGGTTTCTTTGTGGGAGAATCGCTGACGTCATTTGTTACTTTACGCTTTCGGCGAGTCTCGGGTCAAATTTGGGATTTTAATATTCGGAGGGGAATTCACTGTGCGGAGGGTTCTAGGCTTTTGATATTTCACATTTTTTGTCGGCAAACTTGTAAATTTTAATTTTACGAATTTGTAATTTTTTCATTTTTTATTTCCAATCTTTCAATTTCGAAATTTTCAGAATTCTCAAGTTCTAAGATTTTCAAGTTTCTATACGCTGTGAATTACTGTATCGTCAAATTACGAAATCTCTCAAATTTCAAACAATCATCAAATTCTAAATCCACAAATTCTTGAATCTACAAATTTAACAATTTACAACTTGCTAAATTTCATAAATTTTACAAATCAACAAATTCTAAATCTCTCAAGGTGCACATGTTACTAAATTCTAAATACCCAAAATTCTCAAAACCACAAATTCAACAATTCTCATAACAATTTCCAAATTGCTAAATCTACTAAATCACCAAATTCTCAAATCCTCAAATTCAACAATTCCCAAATTCTTACATCTTCCAAATTTCACAAATCACTACATTCTAAATCTCCAAATTCTCAAATCGACAAATTCCCAATTCCCATAACAATTCCCAAACTGCTAAATCTACTAAATCACCAAATTCCAAATACCCAAAGTTTCAAATCCACAAATTCAACAATTTCCAAATTTCTAAATCTTCCAAATTTCACAAATCACCAAATTCTCAAATCCACGAATTCAACAATTCCCAAATTGTTAAATCCCCCAAATTCCCCAAATCACCAAATTCCAAATCGCCGAATCCTCAAATCCACAAATTCAACAATTCCCAAATTGCTAAATCTTCCTAATTTCACAAATTACCAAATTCCAAATCCCCGAATTTTCAGGTCTACAAATTCATATAACCCCAAAATTTTTAATCTCCCAAATCTTTTAAATCACCACATTCTGAATTTCCAAATCCTCAAATCCACAAATTCAACAATTTTCGAATTTCTGTATCTCCCAAATCTCCTAAATCACCAAATTCTAAATCCCCAAATTCTCAAATCCTCCAATTTCCTATAACCCCAAATTGCTAAATCCCCCAAATTCCCCAAATCACCAAATTCTAAAACCCCAAATTCTCAAATCCCCCAATTTCCTATAACCCCAAATTGCTAAATCCCCCAAATTCCCCAAATCACCAAATTCTAAAACCCCAAATTCTCAAATCCCCCAATTTCCTCTAACCCCAAATTGCTAAATCCCCCAAATTCCCCAAATCACCAAATTCTAAAACCCCAAATTCTCAAATCCCCCAATTTCCTATAACCCGAAATTGCTAAATCCCCCAAATTCCCCAAATCACCAAATTCTAAATCTCTCAAGGTGTCCAAATCACCAAATTCCAAATCCCCAAATTAACTCAATCCCTAACCTTCCAAATCTCAAAATTTTCCAAATCGTCAAATTTACAATTTTCCAAATTTCCAAATCCCTAAATCACCAAATTCTCAAGCTTCCAAGTACCCAAATCCCCAACTCCCAAAATCCCCAAATTACCTTCCATATAATTCTTATCCGATAATTTCACAATTATCAAAATAGTCCCTCATTACAAATTTCATTTGCAACATATCAACCATACACTAAAAACCAAACACATAATGCACACCTTCGTATGAAACCATTCAGTTGTCCGATAAAACAGTCCGCAATTGCATTACCATAGAGAGGAACTACTTTTTTTCAGGAAAGGAAGCGGACAGGAAAGTTGCACAATCCATTGAATTAGCACATGTAACGAGTTTTCATCTCGCCTTATGTAACCATAGGTAAACGATATGAGATTATACAGGCGAACAAATCATCGGTGTGCTTTCACGCCGATCGTTTTACGATTATTATACCGTCCGAAGCGTGTCAGCGAAGGCAAACGCGTTTCGAGAAAGGCACTAAACGCGAGCGAGTAAGAGTGATTCGAAGAAAGCGAAAATTTTACCTTCGCCTACTTCTATGACCCCGAGAGTCGTTCGATCCGTTTCTTACCATGTCGAACATAGTACGATTCCCTAGAGATTCCCTAGGAATCACGTTTTCTGAGCCGAGAAATGGAGAAATCGGAAAGGAAAATTTGAGGATGCTAGTTTTATATCAACACTCTTTCAAATTTAAATCTTTGCTCGACAAATTCTCTATTGAGTCCACATATTTCTGTTGGATCTTATAAGTAATTTAGCTAAATTAAGTTGTTTACATATATTTTCATTTATTTAGTGATTATAGTAAATGAAAACTTTATCACACACTCCACACTGTTGCAATATATTTTGAGTGCCCCTCGATTTATTTTGTAAATTGAAGAGTTGGTAGGAAAAAGAAATGAAGTGTAAAGGGTTAAGAATCTTAGAACTTGAAAATTTACCAATTCAAGCTTCCAGTAATTCGATAGCACCAGAATCTGACAGAGAAACTTGCAAACTTCTAAATTAAAAAATTCGCAAATTTCAAATGTTGACATTAAAAAATTCGCAAATTTCAAATGTTGAAATTAAAAAAAGTAGAAATGGTATAAGATTCCGAATTTCGTAAGACATCCTAGTGAATTTCCCCGTGCAGTAAGGTCTTACCATAGCAGCGGGCTCGAAGGCCGGTGGTTCGACGGTGGCGGTGTTCGTTCGCGAATCCGAGTCACGTTTTACGCGGTTGCGTTCGGAATCAGATGAAACTGATAACCGTGCGTCGTCGTCTTTACGATGATTTGTTCCAGCGTGGTCGTCCAGGGCCAAAGTCAACAGCCAGCGGCAATAAAGCGATGGCCAACAGGGATGGCAATGACCCGAGTATCACGAGAAATCTCTCGATTGGGTCCAGCTGGTGCACTCGGAGCTGGTCAACAAATAGATTTCGCAGTTTCCACCTCGTGCACGACTTCTACGATACGTTCTGCCGGATGAGTCAGACACTCCACTTGAACTCGTATACACCGGTCACTCTTCTATTTTAATAATTGCTACGAAACCGCACCTCTAATTTTACCTCGTCGCGAGTGCTCCGAGTGATCCGAGCACTCCTATACAGTTAATCCTTTACGTGTATCCCCTTGCACTATTTTGACGAGTCTGTCTCGTGACGCACTCGCACTTCAATTGTGACAAATCTTACTCGAATTTCGAATACACTTCTATCTGGTGTCCAGTTATAATTTGCATAGTCAATTGCTGAATACAGGACTGACATAACATTTCAACTTTCTTTGTCTGTTTTAATATTGTAGCTGCAATTGGTTAGTTCTGACCGACGCACCTTACAAATAAATCATTGTGCAAGGGGTTAAGGTCGGTCGGTGGATTGCTAAGGGAAATTAGAAATCTCCGAATCTTGTCATTTCCAAAATTCTCAAATCTCTATATCTACATATTCTTAAATTCCTACAGGTTGTGTCGCAACTATTCAAAAGTTACTACATGTAAAAATCTCTATATTCCTATTCTAAATTCCCAATCCCTACACCTCCAGATCTTGTAATTCCCAAAATCCTCAAATCCATAATTTTCCAAATTTTTAAATTTCTAAATTACTAAATTCACAAAATTTCCAAATACCCAAATCCTCAAATTCCAACATCTCAAAATCCCTATATCTCTAAATTTTTAAATTCCCAATCCCTAGATCTCCAAATCTCATAATTCCCAAAATCCTCAAATCCATAATTTTCCAAATTTCTAAATTTCTAAATCACTAAATTCCCAAATTTCCCAAATACCCAAATCCTCAAATTCCAATATCCCTCAATTTCCTAACCCCTGAATCCCCAAATCCTCAAATTCCAATATCTGTAAATTTCCTAATCCCTAAATCCCAAAATCCTATAATTCCCGTAACTTCTAAGATTCCCAAAGTACAAAAATTTCCAAATTCCCAAATCCCTATATCCTCAGATGCCTATACCCCAAAGTCCCTATATCTCAAACTTCTCCAATCCCCAGATACCAAAATCCCTATATCCCAAACTTCCCTAATCCCCAGATACCCAAATCCGAAATCCAAAGTTGCCAAAATCCCCAAATCTCTAAGTTCCTATGCTACTAAATCCTGTCGTGTCTAGTTACATAACAAGACATACAAGTTAAGATAATATTTGTCCGAATAATTTGTCCTTTCTTAGACCTCTAACATTCACCTTGCTGAAAGTGATATAAACAAGGTGGTATTTAAATACTCTCGAATTTATTACAGTACGTGGGCTATTTGCAAGGCAATTCCGCTTCTTCCAGCAGTGGCAAATCAACAAAATAATCCTCCTCGAAACACGGACTTGGAATGAAAATACAAAGCTTAAAAGTATGACGTAAGCCAGAAAACAACATGGAAGAAGTCGGAGTACCGTAGAATTACCTGAAGAATCTCCGGAGACGGCTATTTAAAGCATCCTCTTCAACTATTTATTGTATTCCAAATTAAAGCCGCATTTCTGCCTCATCGAATGTACTCCGTTAACTGGTAATTCGCCATGGAAACAGAAATTCCAAAAAATTTATAGTCACGCTTCGTCGTAATAACATACAGATGTCAACCCACGCGTGACCCAAAGAAGTTCCCCATATTTTTAAACCGAGCAGATCCCCGCGTAATTATGTTGTGCAGTTTTAATATGCATTTCCACGAATATTTAATTATGCCTTTGGATTGTTCATAACTGTTTGAATGAAAATATCTCTAGCGTCTGAAAATTTTCGTATTTTGAAAATTTCTTTTATAATAATTCAATTGTTTTACCCGGACAACCTTGCCTCCTTTTAGTATTTAATTGCATTTCCGCAAACTAGCTGTATTGAGTCCGGAGAACCTTGAAAAGTCCTGGAACAAGGCGCATACAGATGTCAACCCACGAGTTGGCGCGTGAAGACGCAAAGTAAAAGAAGCTCACACCGTGAACACTTCCAGTTACATTTCGGCAAATAAGAATAATAATGACAATAACTGCTGAACGCAATTCGCGCTATCTCACTCTCGAGACGTTTGCCTGTCATTGTTTTTGGCCTAATTGTGCGACCGCTCGAGCCAATATACTGAAAATATGTGTGTTGTCCATTTTTCTATTCTGACCAATTGGAGCCGCAGCTCTTCTAAACACCTGGGCCAACTCGTGGGTTGACAACGGTACCTGGAACATTGGTACGTTTAAAACAACTGTAAATATAAATAAAATAAAATTGAATTGTTAAATGGTTTTGTGAGTTATTGAAGAATGTACAATGTTACTCATAAAATGTGCTGCTGTTAATATCAATATCTATCTTTATAATCTTTCTTTATGTTCTTCTTATATTTCTATTTTATTACAATACTTTGTAGCGCCATAAAAATTGAAATTTTAGATATAAAATTAAGATATGTGAATGTGGTGTTGAAGAATGCTCGATAAGGATCGTTCTCGTTCGAGATGCGAATCGATCGCGTCCACGTTCGCTTCTCGTGCTCCTCCTTGCTCGATACACCATGAACAAAAAAAAAATATGGAATTACCAGTGGGTGGACCAGTTCTGTGTCCCCCAAGTTATCCGAGCGTCCTTTCACGTTACGCGTGAAACTTGCTCGTTCTCGCGAACATGAAGCTGCAGGATATCATCTGTTCAAAACGAATGTTCGACGTTCGTTTTGCATGAAAAAAGAACACTTACCGCACAAGAAATGTGTCGCTCAAAGAATTCTTCTGTTCGAGCTGCAATTATCCCATAGAAATGTTAAGGAGTTATAATTGTGTTTATTGTAAAAGAGGAATTTAAACTTGTTTAATTAATAGCGTAATTTGGATATTCTAAATTTTCAAATTTTAAAGTTTGACAGTTTGGGAACTATTAATTTTGTAACTTCGTTTAGGAATTTTCAAAATTTGAAAATTTGGTATTGAGGAATCTGATTGTTTGGTAATTCAGTAATCTGGAAATTTTTGAAATTTGGTCATTTCGAGAAGATATTCAAATTTTTTAATTTAGAAATTTACAAGTTTGAAAATTTTCATATACAGAAATTTCAAACGTGCTGATTTATCAATTTTCGAGTTTATACATTTCAAATTTTCAATATAATGTAATAATCCACACATGTCAAATTTTCAATATCAGCACAAATTTCTGAATTTCCAAATTTCGAAATTAAAACTTCATAAATTTTCAAATTCCCAAATATCCAAATACCAAAATTTCCAAATTCTCAATTATTTTTCAACGAAATGAAATTCCGTCTATATGGCTCTTCTTACAATATTTTCTTTCATATCCAGTGCCATATATCAAGATTTCCCAACAATTACAAACATCACAACCAAATAAAAGAAACATCTCAACATGTGATTTAGATTCTTTTATTTCCGAAGCTTTTATGCACATATAACGATCAACGGTGTAACAATACTGTCTCAATCGATTTTTCCTACCATTTTCACACGCATCTGCATTCTTCTTTTTCTCACACTCTCCTCTCCACCTTTAACCCTCAACAAACAACATCCCTCTGCACAACTCGTTACATCGCCTAAAATAACCAAACAACGCCATTAATATCGTGTTTCATTCGAGAAACACCGATTGCTCGTTACACGCGCCGAAAATCGTCGCGAAGCCCGCTTCTCTGCTTTTCTCGCTTGCTCGCTGGATCAAGAAACGCTCGTTTAATACTGCTTGGTTTCGGCTTCGAATGAAACTGAGATCGTTCATTGTCGATTTTATTACGAATGCGTTATCAAATATACTAACATCGGAGGTTCCCGTAACGCTGGGAACAGTTTCTCTTTTTCTCTCTTCACGAGAATCGTGAAAATTCAATTACGTTTACTTCTTTATTCGTTTATGAAAGGGAAATTCGATGACCTCACGCTTCACACTTTTTTTTCTTTCTTTCAAAAGTCGTTCCTTAGGAGCGAAGGATTTCTTTCGAGACTGGATTAACATGCAGACTGAAGTAGAATCGGAAAGTTAGATTATGAAAATTGTTAGGTAGAAGTCGTTCCTTAGTTTTTCTTAATCTACGAATTTCTCGTTCGTTTCACGCTGGCGAGAGAATGTTTACTTCCCTGTGAAATTGTTATAGAATTTTAGGTTATATTACTGCTGATATTGCAATGAATACTTTAGGGAGAGGAACTCATCATTCAAAACTCAAACAACGTTTTTAGTAGAAAATGGCTGACAATTTTAACAAATGATGATATTCATCATTTTACGATGTCGATGATGATGACATAAGTGTGACGACTTTATAACAAAAATACCAGGAAAATGTTTAAATCTGTAGACACCAGAAAATGTAACTTACGTCACATTAATATAGAGCTCAAAGTTTAAACAAAATACCTACATGAATTTTATTAACGTTTTTAATACAAAGTGGCTGATAATTTCATCAAGTAGCAGTGACATTTTCAAATCATTTTCACTCTGTCAATGATAATGACATGAATCTGATGATTTTATAACAAAAGTATCAGAAAAATGTCTAAATCTGTGTACATCAGATGTCACGCCACATAAATTTAACCCCTTGCACTACAATATGGCGACACTCGTGACGCACACTACAATTGAAATGTAAAACCAGACTCCTATTTTCCCTGCAATTGAATTTTGAGTTTAATTCTAATCATAATCTATATAACCAAGGATCTCTGAAGACAAAATATGCTTAACATTTTAACTTCCTTTAGTTGTTATAACATTGTAGTAATAATTAGCTAAGTGCGACTGACGCAACTGCCCAGAAAATTGTAGGTTAAATTCCACCTAACCTAAAAAGGAGTATTAATGTCGCACCAATAATTACCTAGCTGTTAATAACGCAACTGCCCAGAAAATTGTAGGTTAAATTCAACTTGACCTATAAACGAGTATTAATGTTGCACCAATAATTACCTAGCTGTTAATAACGCAACTGCCCAGAAAATTGTAGGTTAAATTCAACCTAACCTAAAAATGAATATTAATGTCGCACCAATAACTAGCTGTGAATGACAATCTAGAAAAATTGTAGGTTAAGGGGCTAAATCTCAAAATTAAAAAAGATGACAAATACTTCGTATGATTGTACAATTTTCAGGGACAGTATATGATTTTGAAGATATAAATAGCTATTTATAAACGCGTACGAAGCCCATAAACATCCTCTCGCCACCCCTTAAAAATTGCAAGCGGCTCAATGCAAGATAGAATTCTCGATACCTTGTAAGCTATTCGAAAAAATCTACGAGCCTCTCGAGCATGCAGTTTAAAGCATCGATTCGATGACGATTACGAGTGGAAGCCGCTAAGAGAAACACGGAAACAGACCCTTGCACACCGTATTTATACCAACAAACTCTTCCGGAATGAGGTCCAGTCCGAATGATTAATTACAGAGAGGTGTCGTTGGATACAAACATGCTAAATACCTGAGAGAAATATGATCACGAACGTGTGTCAGCTATTCGCCGACCGGTTAAACGTTAGTTTCTATGCATGTGTTTTAAGTTAACACGCGACACCAACATTCCGTTTTCGTTGGCCGATCACATCGACGCGTTTCCATACGTATATTTTCGGTGGTTTCTGTGGATAGTGAGAACGGTGCAATCGTAGAAAAGTAAATCGGTGGATGCAATCTTGCGAACGATTCTTAACGCTTCCACGGTCTTTTGGGGGGTGAAATGGGGGAATTTGGGGATTTTGGAAATTTGGAAAGTTTGGGAATTTAGGGATTTTGGAAATTTGGGGATTTTGGAGATTTTAGAAATTTGGGAAGTTTGGGAATTTGGGGATTTTGGAAATTTGAGAAGTTTGAGAATTTGGGGACTTGAGACATTTGGGGATGTTTGAAAGATGAAAATTTAGGAATTGGGCGATTTTGGGATTTGGGATTTCAGGATTTGGGAATTTTGAATTTGGGGGTTTGAGAATTTGGGAAATTAGGGGATATTTGAAGTATGAGACTTGACAAATTTTGGGGGTTTTGGGATTTGGAGATTTGAGAATTTGGGAATGTAGAAATTTGGGGGTTTGAGAATTCGGGGATGTAGAAATTTGGGGGTTTGAGAATTTGGCAAATTTAGAAATTTGGGAAATTAGAAAATTTGAAGATTGATAATATGGGAATTTTAGGATTTGGAAATTTGAGAATTTGGGGATATAGAATTTGGGGGTTTGAGAATTTGGGAAATGAGGAAATTAGGGGATATTTGAAGTATGGGATTTTACAAATTTTGGGGGTTTTGGGATTTGGGGACTTGAGAATTTGGGGATGTAGAAATTTGGGGGTTTGAGAATTTTGGAAATTAAGGAATTTGGGATTTGAGAATTTAGAAGTTTGGCAATTTTGGTATTTGGTAACTTGAGAATTTGGGGATTTGAGAATTTAGAAGATTAGGAAATTTGGGAATTATGAAATTTGAAGACTTGAGAATTTGGGAACTTAGAAATTCAGTAATTTGAGAATTCGGGACACTAGGAAATTTGGGAATTTAAAAATTTGGAGATTTAAGCATTTGGAATTTACAAATTTGATAAATTGAAAATTTAGAAATTCGTGGATTTGAGGTATTAGTAAAGGGAATTTGAAGGGTTAAAAAATGAGGAATTCTGGAAAAAACTACAAAATTAAAAAATTCAACTTATTAGTAATTCAAATTACTAATTGCAAAATGACCGTCGAAGTGTTAACATCGATCTAACACCCGCAAAGATGCATTTCCTTTCGTTCCATTAGTAAATCGTGCGATTTACACGATTTAAGTACGCGTAATCGATTAGATGATTAGATGCGATAAAGTTTTATTACTCTGTACTCGATGCATACGATTAAACGTCGAAGAAGATGTATAGTACCTATGAAATGGTATGAGCTATGTTATATTTGAATATACAAGCTGTTTCAAAAAGAAGGGTCTAAAATTTATTTCACAAAAAATATTCACTAAATTAAATCACTGAAGAATTTTTTTAACATTACCACATTCACGAAGTTACTATATTTCTACTTATACATTTGTAACAATTTTTCATGGTCATATCTATACTCACTGCATCAAAATGACCCTATGATTATCACAAAAATTTCTTAAAAGTCAGTATTATCTTCTTCAAAGAAATTGACACGTGTACACGTTACATTTCTTTTTATTATATTTCACTCTGTTATGACTGAAAAGATATTGAATAAATATTTGTGAAAAATTGATACATAAAACAATTTAAACCAAAAGTACCACAAAATAATTATATAAAATTTACATAATTTCCAAATTAAAAAAAAAAGTAAAATGATTCGAACCCTTATTTTTGCAACAGCCAGTATATTACCTACATTACCGTGTAATCTATCTTATATCGTTTATCGGCTAATATCAGGTGTGTATCTACGATGAATAAAAAAATATCGTTATTAAATATCGCGGAGAATGTACATGTTGCGTATGATTTCTGTCTCTGATCTAACACACGAGTGTCCTACATGTCGAACATATGTATGCGAAATAGTATCGTATTGTACAAAGTCAGTCGCGTGGTGTGAATCGAACCGGAGAGGATGTCACGATGATTTATACACGCGTTATACGTACAGTACGCTTACGAGCTAGGCATTAAACGTTAACATCTTTTCTTCTTTTCTTCCGTCCCGGTCCCGGCTCCCGTGACGAGGAAGTGTTCGAGGAACGTGTACGTTCGATTTCAAAAGGCGACCGACACGCTATTTTAAATATACTTTCTAATTTTACGTTCTAACGGATTCTTTCTTCTTCTCCGGAAAGGAAAAGGCGCTTTGACAGTGGATAATTGGTTTCGAAATAAACCGAGAGCTTGCGACGTGCTTGCAGCCAATGAATGCCACCGTTTATGATCTTTAATAAAGCGTCTCGTTGCTCTGCCTCCTTATACAATTCACAGGCTTTTCTTATTCAATTTTTATTCGTTATTTTCTTCTATTGCTGAATGATTGCGAATTTTCGATCGATTTTTGTCGACGAGTCTTTTTTGTACGTCCGTTCAGACAATTTTCATTTATTTGCTGAAAAATTGCTCGGTTTTGTACAAGAATTGACAAGGATTTAACACTTTCATCTTTGTTAAATAGTCTTTCAGTGGACAGCGAGGAAATTTTTCTAATTGAAAATTTTCACTCACCGGACGCACCTGGTGCGTCACCACAGTGGATCATTGAAGAGTTCACATTTCTGATTAAAATCAAGTTTTAATTTTCTACATGACACACGTCACAAAGTTTCTCTGTGCGTCACTAAGAATTCATAGTAATTGAACTAAATTTTCAGTATTCCTCATGACGCACCATGTGCGTCATTATTGAAGAATACATGATTCACATAAACTTTAAATTTTCTTTAAGTGTAATGCATCACTTTTGTACGTAATTGAAAGTTTTATGATAGTAATTAAAATAAACTTCCTATTCAAATTTTTCATTCAAGACGCACCTGGTGCGTCACCACAGTGTATAATTGAAGAGTTCACATTTCTGATTAAAATCAAGTTTTAATTTTCTACATGACACACGTCACAAAGTTTTCTCTGTGCGTCACTAAGAATTCATAGTAATTGAACTAAATTTTCAGTATTCCTCATGACGCACCACATGCGTCATTATTGAAGGATTCACGATACAAATAAACTTTGAATTTTCTTTAAGTGTAGTGCATCATTTTCGTACGTAATTGAAAGTTTTATGATAGTAATTAAAATAAACTTCCTATTCAAATTTTTCGTTCAAGACGCACCTGATGCGTCACCACAGTACATTATTTTCATATTTCTGATTAAAATTAAATTTTAATTTTCTCCATGACACGCGTCGCAAAGTTTTCTCTGTGCGTCACTACTGTGTATATTTGAAGAATTCATAGTAATTGAACTAAATCTTCGGTATTCTCCATGACGCACCACATGCGTCATTATTGAAGGATTCATGATACATAAACTTTGAATTTTCTTTAACTGTAGTGCATCATTTTTGTACGTGATTGAAGGTTTTATGATAGTCATTAAAATAAACTTCCTATTCAAACTTTTAATTTCATTGAAGACGCACCTGGTGCGTCAGTGACATACCCGAAAGATTCTCACTAAAAATTCTTACCAATTTTGATCATAATTCATTGTTAAAACATAATCGATCTCTATTACACATGGTATTCATTAATATTCCGAACAAGAATTAAAATTGACAGAAGTAATTTATGAATTTAATAATTTTCAACTGTGAAATGTACATTTTGTTCAGAAAGATTTTTGCTACTTTAAATGAAGAGAAAAATTGACCGGGTACGAACTCTCCAACAATAGCGTTCTACAAAAATGTTTTATAGAATGGCAAACTGAAAGCTATTGACCAAAAACGAAAGCTATCAGAGTGTCTCATTTTCCTCTCCTAGAAAATGAAAAAAAAAGAACGAACTGGAGATCGTTTTTCTCATCAACTGTTCAATTTTCATTGTGACTCAAATTGGAACGCGACGCTTTATTTCACAGTATCGCGCGTCGTTTACGCGCGCCGTATGCTCGAACAATGTTTCATCGGTGAAACAACAATCGTGTCCTCCCTCGGTCTTTATTCCGTTTCTAAACCGGTGTTGAACCGTATCGGGCATACACGATGAAGGAACGCGTGCGTTTCCCGTCTAACTTCGCGTATTTCGTCGAATAGCGAATTACTCGCAATCAACGCGGGAATCACGACGAATTGACCATGGTTAGGGAATCGCGATTGCATTACGCGAACCCTGCTCGAGCCTTTTCAATCAGCTGGCTTAATTCCGTGCTAGGAATTCGATTTTCACGCGGCGTGCTCCAAGTGTCAAGTTCATGCACCAGAAAATTCACGATCGAACGCGAGCTGTTTTCGTGTAGCGCGCCATTTTTCTAGCCTGACAGCTGTTTGCGATACAAAAGGAGACAAATCGATCGTGTAGCATCGAGTCGTTTGAAAAATCTTTGCGTTCCTGCTCACAATATTTCATTATTTATATATTCAAATTCTTACAATGGATATTAACTGATGTACAATGTAAATGGCTGAATAAAGTTAATTAATGCATCCTTTGAACTTTCAAGAGTTTTCATCTCATAAAGAAAATAAAGTATATTTGTAACTTCACCAGTTTTCGATATTCGATTAAAAACCTGCTAGATGTCGTCGTGTATTTGAAAGAACTGTACAAGTACGCAAAGACTTTTGAAATGATCGAATACTTAAGCGTACTCGATTACTTTTTCTTTTTAATCGATGATATGTGATATATACGACTCTGTTTCGATTGATCAATGAATTTTTTAATGACAATAATAATTTGTAATAGTTGCACGCATTTTGTATTTACTGACGCACCTTGTGCGTCACATTCTCTTCACTGGAGGACGCACCATGTGTGTCACACTGTATTTACTGACACACCTTGTGCGTTCCATACTTTTTACTAGAAGACGCACCGTCTGCGTCTCATTCTGTACTTATTGACGCACCTTGTGCGTCACATACTCTTTACCGGAGGACACACCGTCTGCGTCTCATTCTGTATTTACTGACGCACCGTATGCGTCCCAAACTCTTTACTAGAGGACGCACCATGTGCGTTCTACATTATTTGCTAGACGACGCACCAGGTGTGTCTCCACGTAACTTTTTATACTAATATGAAGTAATTTTTCTTTGACAGTCATCGAGTATAATCAGACATCGTGTGAACAATGTACATATAAAATCGAAAGTGAAATAAATAGGAATTCATTGATTAAACGAAACAGACCCGACAAATTCAAGCAATGTACACAAAACTTGTACCATTAATAACATGATCATGTCTCTAAGCCACAATAGTCTAACAACCTCTCCACGACAGATAATCGCCACTGAACAGGGACGCGCACAGTAGAAGAAGAAGAAGCGGGTGGAGGGTGAGACGGACAGAATGAACAAAATCAATTTACAAATAAATATAAAACGTATATTTAAATTAAATGCCACAAAGTATATCTTGTTGTATCTTCTTGCATCATAAACGAAGCCAGAGCTGTTCTAACGTGTTCCTTTGTTTCCCCGCGCGAAATTACGGTGCTCCGGGCAAAACGAACGAGCGAACGAACGTCGGACGAGCGATTTGTACGTGGAACGGAAAAGAAAAAGTATCGTACTTCTGTCGTACGAAATGATTACGCTACCTTATTGTATCATTACTAATTTTCGAACGGAGAAAGAAATTTTCGCAACGACTCGTTGCCGATCGCTTTTTATTTCACGATGCGTTCGATCAGAATGTACAATCTTCTTTTTCTCTTGTTTCTATGTACTCAGTCTTATGCGAGCCACGACGCGTTCGGCGCACCACAATTTCACGCGGATTCGTTGACGGTAATGAAAACGAAACGAAGAATACTAACGCGCGTCTCGAACTATTCGAACGGTTCTGCTAATCGAAACGAAAACGGAGAAAATCGACGTGGGAGTGGTTCTAATATGGGTGATGTACAGTAGACTCTCGTTATATTGCCAATTTTGTATGGAATTTCGCGAGGTCTGAGTGGATTTTCAGAATTAGGCTGCGTTGTATGACCACGCGTTGGTTTACTGACCGTTGGATTATCACACGTTGGTTTACTACACGTTGGATTATCGTGTGTTAGATCGATACCCGCGTTGGTTTACTACTCGTTAGATTACCACCTGTTGATTTACTACCCGTTGGATTACCACGCGTTGGTTTACTACTCGTTGGATTACACCGCGTTGGTTTACTACCCGTTACATTACCACATGTTCCATTACAACGCGTTGAATTACCACACGTTAGTTTACTACCCGTTAGATTACACCGCATTGAATTACCACGCGTTGGAATACCACGATTTGGATTACTATCCGTTAGACTACCACGCGTTGGTTTACCACCCGTTAGATTACCACAAATTCGACTATAACATTGAATTATTACTCGTTCAATTATCAACGCGTTATACTACCAAGCGTTGAATCATCAACGCGTTGAATTACCAAGTATTAAATTATCACGCGTTGTACTATAATGCATTGCATTACCAAACGTTAGATTGCTATAGGTTGAATTATTACGCCTTCTATCACCACGCGTTGCATTGCACTGCGCTGAATTACGTTTTAGATTATCAAACGTTACATTATCACGCGTCGGATTACCTTGCATGGAAATAACAATCATTGCACTATCACACTTTGAAATACCACTCATTACACCATCGAACTATGAAACGCCAGTTGTAGAGCCCCGATCGCGCGCATTTATCGAACGTTTGAACGAGAGTCTACTGTAATTTAAATTTGGCGATTCCATACAAATACACAGCGAACTGCCATAATTTGCTAGATCCACCTACTCTGAACGTGTCCAACTAATTGTAAGGGATATTAAATACTGAATTTTTCTGTTTATAAATGAACGCATACTGTAAGCCAACGATAAATTTATGCTTGTAAAAAGGAACTATCAATAGGTTTGAACTAGTCTGAGTTCTAGTAAGATCTCCATAAATATCTTCAGGTCTTAATCATGTATTGCTACAAAGCTTAAATATGATTTTGAGTTAAACATCCGTTTAATTATTGAACTATTCTCAAAACCACAAATATAAAGAAATTTGTAATTCAACATGATTCTACCAAAAAGACACCGAAAACAGACACTTGGAGATTCTTACAAATTTATCGTAGAAGGGAATTAAGTGAAACTGACCCTGTTCACATTTTCGTCAAAATTGAAGATATTCGAAACAAGACGAAAATGTTCTTTTCGGCCATACGCGTCTTCCAGTCGATTACAGTCATTATTGCTGTGCACTCGTTTGATCATGGTCTATTCGTATTATTGCTTAGTAAATTTAAAAAAGAAACGTTCCTTCGAACAATCGCACCGCGAACCAATTGGTGATACCCGTTTAATCGATCGTAATCGATCGACCGTTATAAGTCTGGCTCTGTTTTCTGTTTCGTCGGCATACAGTCGTTTCTGGGATCGTTTATTGTTTATGGCTGCCGTTGTTCTCGCGGTGATTATCGCACACCGTCGAACCGCTCGAAACTTCGTTGGAAAACAACATCGATCGATGAACACTAACACGTGGTACGTACAATGGCGCATAAAAGTATTCAAACAACAGCGCGTTCATTCTTTTCAAAAGAATGTCTGCATTCTGAAAGCTGGCTCGAATGCTCGTTACAATTACAAACTTATCATAATTAACTTTAATTTTCATCTAATTATTATCAAGATCAAACTGTACCTAACGATACAGAAAATTTGTTTATTCAAAAATTTCGCAGATCTCAATACGTCTCCACTTGAATTTCTCCATCTAATCAAATTTTTATCTATCTACTATAACCTACAACCTGTCTCAGTACATGAATTACCCTATATAAATATACGTAAAGTGAAATAACAATAGTTGAATCGAATGTAAATCAAATTTGACACTAAACAAAGGTACCGTGTCTGACAAGTTGGCGAATCAATAAGATCCGTACAGCCATCAGGCGCCAACTTACCAGAGACGCGTGATAAATTACGAAAAACACTATTGTTCGAATATTTCCATGCACCTGTGTAGTCTAAAAAAGATCATACGTATATACGCGCATGCGCGCAGCATTTCGTGCGCCACAAGCATGCACGTGGCACTTGTTATGTACAGATATTCACACACCATATACGTGTACCATAAACGTAGCCTATGCAAAAGTTCTTCAAATACGGTATACATAGGTACACTACAGCGTTTCGACGCCAGTTAATTCATTATCTTGCCTTCAACTTCGATAGAATCATATGTGTGTATGTGTGTGTATGTATATATATAATATATACCTATATAGGTTTCGTCGATACCATAGAGGTATATGGGTAATTGTTTACGCGATTTATGTACAAATTATCACGGTTTCAGGTAGCCGAGAAGATCAGTAAACGGACATATAGCAAACGTTTAAGCATAGTCGGTTCGGTGAGAATTATACTTTGTCCATTATTGCTGCTTCGTGATCGTACGATGATCGATCGATATCGTTCGGTCTATTTGTATTATTGTGGATGTTTATGCAATTGTTTTATAGAGATTTTTATAGAAAGTTTTAGTAGGACTTTCGTTGTGGTACAGTTGATAATCGAAGGATAATTGGTGATAATTGGTTGCTGGAAGGAAAGTTGCAAGAATGTTTAGGAAAGTACTGCTAATGTGTATTATAGCAGACTACGGTTATATTGCCATAATTCACGTATTGCATGATCACGTGTTGGATACTCAGTTTTTAGATTACGATGCGTTTCACTCTCAAATGTTGAATAACCATGCATTGAATTATCAAGCATGGAGTTATCACGCGTTGAACTATCAAGCATGGAGTTACCACGCGCTGAATTGTCAGGTGTTTTGAATTATAAAGCGTTGAATAACCACGCGTTGAATTATCAAACGTTGAATAACCACGCATTGAATTATCACGAGTTGAATTACTGCGCGTTGAATTATCAAACGTGGAATAACCACGCATTAAATTATTCTGCTTTAGATTACCCCGCGTTGAATTATCAAGTATTGAGTAACTCCGCATGGAATTATCTATCGTTGAATTACGACGCGCTAAATTTCAAATCCTACAACTTTTGAACTTCATATGCAATATTTTGCCAATTGCAAAACTACTGCTGTATCTCCATTTATGGCAATATAACTGTCCACCATAACATCACAATTACTAATGACATAAATACTAATATTAACACACGACGATATCTTTCTCACGTACAACTGCACAAACATCAGCAATCTAGTCATAAAAAGTTCCCACAGTATATATAGTCTTTAGCTAAATTCATAAGGCGAAATTCACGGTTATCATTGTAAGGCGATATAAGTCGTTTATACTGTTGATAAAAGTGTGACATGTGCGGTATAAAGTTACGAGAAGAATCATCGATCGATCGTCGTCTCGTTTAATTCTCGAGGAACAAACATGGCGGCGCCGAACCGACTATACGCAACGTTCTCGTCTCAAATATAGCGGGTAATAATAAAGTTTATATACTGCGCGGTAACAAACAAAATTTCAACGTCCCTTCGCCGGCTATTTTTCCCTGTTTCGAAATTAATTTTAACTTCAATATTCTTTTTTTCTCTTTTCTCTTTACTTCCGCTTCGTTCATTAAACATCAGCGTTTACGCGGAAAGCAGAACTCAACGATAGAACTCTGAACGCTACAAACACGATACACAGAGCAGAAATTTTATTTTCCTACGGGAGCGGCGAAAATCGTAGCCGGACTAAGCGCAGACGTTTCGTGTATAATATAAATTAGGGATGTGCGAGAAAATATTGGGTTTAATTGGGTACAATTATTTTTTAAAATTGGTTGCAATAAAAATATGGTAAACTTATATTTTTCTGCTAAACACATTTCTTGAGAGAAACGAAACATAAGCTATGTCCTATATGAGTTTGCAGTCCCGCCTCTGAGCCCCTAGCGCAGGGAAATATCAAGATTCTTTCTATCTACGATTTTATGATTCTTGAAAATGAAAACCCAACTAAAAATTTTAGGAACCGACTTCTCCCAATTTAGAGTTCTCGCACACCCCTAATACAAATATTCTTTTTTTTTCACATTTTTCTCGCATATCTTTAAAGAACGTCCTAATAAGATCAACCAGCAAATTCGAGTTATCTGATCATATTTTCCCGCCTCTTTTCGGCCGCCCAATTATTTTTTTTTCCTTTTTCGCTAACGCACACGCACGATTTAGAATAAATTTTCGCTAATCGTTAATTAGTTAAATATCACAATCTATGATAAGAAGTTCGTAAATGTATGCGTATATATGCCACCTGTCGCGTCACGCTGAAGAAACACTAGCAGCGCCCCGCGCAAATTAGAACCGACACATGTTTTACAAAAATAAATCGTCTCGGGATTACACACGATGATGGCTGGTATCTAATTACATTGGGACAATTGGCTCGCTAAAGTCGTCCGCCGTGATTCGGCAATAAAACGAACAGAAAACAAATACAATTGATCCGTTTGCTCGAATCCTCGTGTCACGAAAGACTAAATAATTAATTCATTCTCTAAAAGTCTACAATCGTGCCTCCATCGATGAATTTTATCGATCGGCAGAAATTTTTATCCTAAGCGAGCGACCAAATTATTTTATCGTGGCATTAATAAATTAGAGGTACTGCCATCGATTAACTCTATCGATATTCAACGACATATCAATAATTTCGTTAAGGTTTACGAAATAGTTGAAAGAATTATAGTCAGTTATTTTACCAGTCAAGTTAAATTAGGATGAGGTTAGGTTATTGATATTACGTTTTAATTCTCAAATCTGTTGCATTAGGGGTGGATTAGGATAGTTCAAGTGTGGGAACTTGTTATAGTTATATTAGAGTTACTGTTTATGTTAGGACTAAATTAGGCTAAGTTAAGGTCGAATTAGATTAGGTTATCTTAAGATTGAATTAGGTTAAGTTAGAGTAAGTCATAAGATTGAATTAGATTAGGTTAGGTATTAAGGTTAAATTAAGGCAGGTTAGGTTAGCGTTGGATTATAGCAAGGTATGATAAAGTCAAATTAGTAGTCAAACTGAACTTGAAAACCTGGTTTCAAACAAGAGTAAATTTAAACGAATAAAATTATATAATAGCTGTCTATCTATTTCCATAAAAATCTTAACGATACTATCAATATATCGATTCAATATTCCGTCGATCGGGAACACGATCGACAGCAGCAGCTCTACGCAAAACGCGTCACACGTTCCCATCGTACACAGAAGCGGAATCGTTCTAAACACAAAAAATATACCAAATAAAGAAAAAAAGACAACGACGATTGACAAGAGAACAAATATATAATAATAATCGACGACGGTACGTTTACTGAGGTCGCGTAGGTGTCATACGTAAAAATGTTGAAGAGATCGTGATCGATAAAAAAAATATATATATATGTATGTATACTATGATATTATATGTATATGTTATGTACAAGATGAGAGACCATTTGATTTGTACACGGATCGAATCGTGGAAAATAAGTCGAAGTTTCTACGCGCAAAAAATCCTTCTCGTCGGCCGTTCCGTGTGTCGCGTCGTCCGAACTATTCTCATTGTCAGATATAATATTTACAAAAAGGACAACGTGCAATGATCTCTTGGTACGATATTTACAAAACGTTCACGGCGCGAAAACGCATCCACCCGCGCCGTCACCTACTATGTACTTATTCGTTTTTTTCCTTTTTTTAATCAAGCTACTCTACTTGAACGTCCGATAAACGTCGTTCTGTATGTACAACTTGTTGGCTGGTCATTTCGCGTGCGAATCCCTTTATCCATTTGTACACAGGGACAATCTTTATAGATTTCGATGTAGCTTCTCCGTCTCGTTCCTGCTTCCTTCCGACCCACCAGGTAAGCACAGAAACTCGTCCAGAACATAAACATCGCATCCTTTCCTATCAACGAACCTGCGTACGTGTCCGCGTCATCGGATGCAACCATCGCGAACTTCGATCTCGGTAAAAAAAATTCATCGTGGAAAGGAATTGTACATCAGTCGGTGTCCTAAACTACCTACTACTGCCAATATAATACTTGAAAAGGGCTAGCATTGCTATTGTCGCATCACTCTTTGTGACATTTCGTCGTGAAAAATATAATTATCGGAAACAGAAGCATCGTTGATACAAAGATGCTGCTTTTGTGGATTCGCTGGACGTTTCAGGGGATTATTATTTACGGTCGTTGTGAAATCGAGGAATGTTTTGCAAATTCTAGAAATCGATATCTTTTCGGGGATGCACCGAGGTCCCGATTTATTCGGCTGGGGCTCGGAAATACTCGGGCAAGATCGAACGAGGAAAACGATCAAATCTGGAGATTTAGAAATTTAAGTTGCTTATTTGAGGATTTGGGAATTTTAGAAAATTTGGAAATCTTTGGTGATTCGAGGAATTTGGATTTTGTCCCGAATGTACCCGACTACTTCCGACCCAAGCAGAGTCCCCCGTACATCCCTCCATTTTCCGTCCAACATAAAAGAAACCAGAACACATATCAGTTCAATACAGCGAATCCCCTAAATCGACCAATCCATTAGCCTGCCTAACTCCTCGATCTCGAGGCACCTAAATTACAAACATCGCTCGAGCGTTTCAGTTGAACGTTCGTCGTCACGTGACTCCGTCCGCGTTAAAACCCATAACCGAAAGAAGAAGGTACAAATAACTAACCTTATCGGATGTTGTTCGGCAGAGAAGCATGCAAAGGACACATCTCAATTCCACGTAACGACATAGCGCTTTATCACCGTGCGCATGCTCACATCGATGTCACCAAACATCAAGACTTGTCCCTTCTCGACAGGCTTCAGACCTAGCATATCGACGGCGACCTAACAGGACGACCATGAAAAAAAACGGATCTCGAAAAACGGAGGAGGTAGACAAACGCGTGTGTCGCACGGTCCTCAGCCTGGAGTGGGTGGGGTCTTATGTCAGTGAATATTAAAATTATACTGCTTACGGCTGGACGAAATACGAAGCCACCGACTGACGGCCAGTGGCTCCGGGTGACAGTTCGACCAGGATATGTCGCCGAAATGTGGATAGGGCGACGAAGTGGTGGTAGCCTCGACCTGTATCGCCGTAGGCAGGTCCTGTTGGAAGTCGTGCTTGCTCCTCTTCTGTCGCTGCGTCACGGGACTCGTGTGGGTGGCGTGGTTCAGTCTCTTCCCATTGATCTGGGTCGCGTGTTGCTGTTCCAGTTGCTCCAACTGCTCCAACTGTTCCATGGGCTCGAATATGAGGCTGGGCATGGAGGCCTGTACCTGTTGGTAACTCCTGGATATGGGGGAATGCGCGATATTGTTCGAACGCGGTAATTGCACCACCAACTGCGACTTGTCCTTGTAAACAGGCGAGTAGATGGTCATAGCTGCTTCAGGGTCGATGTCGATCGGCGTCTCGGCCTCGAGGACAGTCGTCACCAAGGATGGCTGGGTACAGGTGGCTGGCAGTGTGGCCGGTACCGATATCGCCGGCGAGGCCGTGCTCGGTATCAGCGTGGCGACCGACGACTCTTCGTTGTTCGCCGGCAACGGTGACAGAGAGGGCAGCACCACGGATATCGGCGCCATCATCGAACTCGACTGCGACGAACCGGTCGAATTCACCAGCGATGACTCCAAACTTCTCAACTCCTCGTTTGCGAAGTCCTCCTCGAGTTTGGTCTAAAAAAAGAGCGTTTGCGACTCGATGTAAGAATCGTTTCTATAACGTGTATTGCCCAAATGAAAGCATGCCTTACAGGTTTAGTGGAGCCATGCGGGGCCAGACACCGATAAAGCGAATCAACAGCCTGCAATGACAAAAAACAGAAAACAGGTAACCGACTCTTGGAAGAACTACTACTGTCGCGGCTGGCGAGACTCGCTCGATCGATCCAGGTTCGTCTGCGACATTTTACTAGGGCCGATATATTTCCGTCTTGGTGCGTCTTAAGAGATCTACGAAGACGAGACGTCTGAACGAATTTTGGTCGATTATCACCTGTTTTCTTTTCGATCTAGTTTCTTTCGAGATTCGTAGGAATTGCTAGTGGGCGGATTGTGTCTGTCAAACAACTCGCACTACGGTGGAAATTTAAGGATCTGCGGAGTTAGGAATTTGGAAAGAGAATTGAATTTGATAATCAGAAATTTCGGGTTTGACATTTAAGTTGGAGATTTTGGAACTTGAAAATTTAGGAATATAAAAATTTAGAGATTCAGAAATTCCTAATTTTCAAATTGAAGAATTAACTATTAAGTGCTCGCAAATGCAATCCTTGCACATCCATGCATTGCACTCTCGCTCAGTTTCTGAACTCAATGATCAATTTCATATCTCACAGAATTGTTCTCTAATAAAATTTATATAAAATAGTTAATGGACTCGTGAATGTACTTGGCTGGCATGACCCCACTAAAATTCGTACATTTCTTAAGGACGCTACGGAATATATTATACTTCAAACCTCTTTCTAAGTATCCAGGTATAAGATTTTAAACCCATCAAACATCCATTTTGAGATGATCATTTTAACACGATTTGGATCCTTTTAAACATTTATCAAGTCTGCTTGACATGAGTCAAACTACAGAAATCATTTTGAGACACACAGAGATTGTTTCAGTACAAAATTTCCTGAGGTCTAAGGAAAACCCAAGAGAAGTGAGAAAATGGATTATTCTTCTGCACGTTTACTCTGTTCTGTATATCTACCACGAAATGAAAGTTCCATCTCAGACTATAAATATGAAACTAATACCATGCATATCACTTGATAAAAAAAGAAAGAAAAAATCTCCAATATCATCTACAAAACTAAAATTTTGTTCGGATGCACAAAAATCTTGAAGGACATCAATGACACAGGAAAGAAGGATTTCCGCAGCACAGAACAAAGGATTTTACGACTGAACAGTAAGACTTTCATTTCCTATGAGAAATAAAAAAAGCAACAAATTCTTGATGGGACGTTGTCTCATTAACCTTTTAAAGTCGAGTAAATAACAATGAAACGTTGAAGTGAAACGAGAGGATTTCGAAACACGAACGATCACAACATGCACTCGGATACAACGTAGGATTCCCTACATTAATAGTAAGTGAGAGAATAAAGACATTCTCCGTTCAGGAATTTAAGAATTGACCTTGACAATTTAGGGACTCATGGATTTCAGAATTTATAGAGTTAATAATTCCAAATTTTTTAAATTTTCATATTTGAATACTTGGGAATTTCTAAATTGGGATACTCAGAAACTTGGTAATTTGAGGATCCAGAACTTTGAAAATTGGATAACTCAATAATTTAAGGTTTTGAAAATTTGGTAATCCAGGAGTTTGCACATTTGGAAACCTGAGGATAACTGAGACAAGTATGGAATTCACCCATAACCCAAAATCCTACGTTGCATCCCCATACAACAAAGAGAACAGACAAGGAGAGCAACATCGTCTTACCTTTGGCAGTGGATACGTGTCTGGCAGCGATAAAACGGGTGGCGAACTGGGTGCTTCCGTTTCAACGGTCAGTGTGGGTGTGGTGGGTGTTAGGGGGTTCAAACTGGAGGTTGTCGAGGACACGGTGACCGTACCGGTTACGGTCACCTTCGTCGGCCGGTTCGGCACCTCTTTCGAGGCGCGGTGTTCCGCGAGGAGCTTATCGAAGGTTTTGCTCCGACCGATGACTGTCCGACGCAACGAGACCGTATGCGCTTTGCACGTGAGCGACCTGGTGCAAGGTTTCCCGGTCTCGTCGTTCCACACCCCGCAATGTCGATCGGGATCGTACTCGCGGTCCTTGAGCAACGACCGATCGGTTTTCAATCTCTTTCGTCGAGGCGGACACGCCGTACCAGGACTTTTCACCGGACTCGAGGCGACAACCGATCCGCTAGAATTGGACGCCTGAACCGGTATCGATTCTAGGGGAGATCGAGGCGACGAGGAAATCGGTATCGACGACGAGGACAAACTCGTTGAGATGCTCGGCTGCTCCGCGTTACGTTTCACGCTCGTGTGATTGATTTTACTGCCGGCGGTGATCTGCGGTGATGATTGAGTCTTTTTCAGCTTCGACACTTTACAGTAAGGTGTTTTCACGGGAGGTTTTACGACTGGAGTGGTAGGAGGCGGAAAATTGACCGTACCAGTAGGATGACGACTTTCTGTGACAAAATATAGACTGCATTTATACCTAGTGTTAGATTCTTCCCCTACATAATAATATTCGTTTCTTGATGAGTATTAACCCTCTCATGCATGGTGTCCACATATGTGGACGTTTATGTAAACTAATTTCTCTGTCACTGAAGATAATTTTAAAGACTGATTTCACATGTTAAATATTTATAAAGGTGTATAATAACTAATTGATAACTAGGATTTTCACTAAAATGTTTTCAGAAATAAATGTAAATTAAAATAAATTTATATATAGAAGAATGAAATTCCTTAATAAATATTAACCCTTATACATATGCTTGCTACATGCAACATTTCACTCAATTCTTCTCATTATTGACTAATTATATTTTGTGTTCATAACATCTACATACAAAGACATTCAACTAAATATGTAACATCCAGTTAACAGCATTGTTTCAGACTTCTATTAAAATCTCATATTTTTGGAGTAATGAATGTAAAACAAGGAAAATTTATGCATGAGAGTGTTAAGGTTTTAATGATATTGAAATCAAAGCACATACACGAATTTGTTGTATAATGCAGACATAAACAGTATAACAACAACAAAATTCACGTACCCATATGTTGAATGAGAGCTTGTGGCTTGACTATAGCATGGCACGTTTCACATACTACCGTGTAAAAGGTATCTCTTTCAGGGCAAAATCCGTATAAATCAATATCTGAAAAGAAAAATATTTTGTTAATAAAGAAACAGTGTGTTATTTGCTGAAAATGATATTGTTATTATTGAATCACAGTTATTTATGAACCATTATTTACCTTCTGATGAAAGCCGTGTAACCGAGCTGGAAAGTTGAGCTTCTGATTCTTCATCGCCTGAAACAAACCGAATCCTCTTATGGAACGAACAATTCAGTATCTAATGTTTTGTATAAAAATGATTGAAACCAATATCTCAAATTAATTATATACATTATACTGAATATATAATACTGAGTTTAATTCATACTTTCAAAACAAATACTCGAAGGCAAGAGATAAAAGATTATCATGATTAATCTTGTAGCTCGGTATAAAGTTCAATCTCGCAAAGTTAGAGTCTTAATTATAATGTTACTGCAGAATTACAATAAATCATACTATACTACGTTAAACCCGTATCAAATCTTGTCCATAAAAGATCTTTTTCTTATACATTTTTGTCAGTATCAAGTAGAATGTGAAATAAAAAACACAAACTTCTGGGTAAACAACTTTTATTAAGTTTACATTTTGTACATGCATAATCTCTCTAGGAAAGAGCACAAATATAAAAAATACAAGTGTACATAATATTAAATACGAGCAAGGCGTATCAAACAGCGCGTACGGTCCGAGATAATCGACCGAATTCTCAATTGATATCCATGCCATATCCTCTAAAGACTAACGTTTCGACGCTCCGTATTTCGCACAGTTAAGAATCGCTACGAATTACATAATTGTCAACAAAAATGTACGACAAAATGCCCGAGAAAATAAGCAAAAGACGAAGCGCGCTGGACAATTGTTGGCGACCGTTTCAAGATAAATGTGTACGAGGGGTCCCAACGATGCCCTGTGTCAAAGTCGACGGACAAAGAGGAGCATCGAAGTTGAGGTTAGGTACACGAGCTAGACGCTCGTCACCGTTGTCGCGTTTCGAGCAGCGACAGCGGACGAACGAACGTACATTTCGATCAGATTCAGCGCACTTACTCAACGGCTTGTCTCGTCCGATTCTTTCGATCCAGCTGGACCAGGGCTGGCCGTGAAAGAATGTTGGGCTGTCACTTCCCGACATTGCCAGTGGCGCTCGCGTTGTGAATGAAACACGATGCGATTTCTCGTGTATATAGCGAGGCGAAAGTGTTTTGGGGCCGGGCCGCGTGGACTGCCAGGTACGGCGGCGGGTCGCGTACAATCTGCCTTTTTCTTCGCACGACAGCTCATCGAATACATTTGCGGGTTAATTGATGCGTGTTGTTTATGAATGGAAAAGGTTATCGTACGATAATGTCGACTGGCATGTTCCTGTCGGGATACATCTCTCACGGACCCGAGATTCGACCACTTCTTTCGCGTTTGTACGCCCGATTACGAGTAGCACGCCTCGGCGTACGGCACGCACGTAAGGTTATTACTGAAATACTGCGCTTGCATTGGATGGAACACCGTGACGTCACGGTCGCGTGCTCCAATGCGCGTGCGCGTCTCACGCCGACCAATCAGTGGCACGGATTTATGCATCGTCGCGACTCGTTTGCGCTTTCTATTGGCTCTCGCGAACTGCTCAGCAGGTGGATTGGAAATTTAAAGAGTTTTTCGAGCACACTCGAACTGTGCTTTGTTTAATTAATATCTCTTTATTCTTAGTAAAAGATGAGCTGTTTGAAAAATTAGATCGAATACTCTCCTTTACAGTTTCGTAGGAAAAAGGAACAATCACCTTTCATTGAAATAAACTGATACTAATTCAAACTTATCAATCCTTTTACGACTGAATTTTTGCACAATGGAACCATCTTTTATTATTGGTTATTAATGACGGAATGATCATAAACACGATTAATGTGAAATTGATGTATTTTATATATAATGTTTCATCAAAGTAATTTATCGAAAAACATTATCTGCTTTTGTGAATGAACACATGTTACGCAACTTCGAACGTGATAGGATTAAGGGTCAACGTTAACGCAATATTTTCTTTACAATATCTGTTCACAATTTAAATATCGATTATAAGAAATTCGAATATTTATTAATTAGTCTCCATAAATGGTAGCGGGTAGTTCTACAAAAGCACATATAATTAAGAATAAATAATTTTGTAGGAAAATTGTTTCCTCTTTAACAAATTACAATATAAGTCACTGGATATCTATCCTGTGTCGAAGTAATAGTCGCACCATCAGTTAATTATGAAATGAAAAAGATTAATTTGACTAGTAAGCAAACGACAGCAGCGTGTCGTCGTCTAAAATGAAACATTAAGGGAGATGATAATACTCAAAGATGTGTCGTGGTTTATTTTAACCCGCGAAGAACGATCTCGTGTTAGGTTGCGTTTGAACCGGTTGTGCCGGGTTCTTCGCGTCACCTCGATGCGCCTGAATTTGCTGCCAATTAATGAACCAGAAAGGTTGCTTTTCCCTCGGCCAAGTTTTAATTCTGTTTATCAAATCGATGTCTCCCAAGGCGTCCACAGGTAAATCCTCAGGAATCGTCGTCCCGCCGGTCGTACTCGAGGATCCCGGTAACGTAGAAGTTTCGCTTCCATCGATTCTGTTTGCAACAGTAGGAGAAGCTGGAGCACCACCAACAGTAGGAGCAGCAGAAGGAACAGCGGCAGCTGCCACAGCAGCTTGTTCCTCGATATATTGTGGAAGTACTTGAGGATAAGGCTTACTACTTCCGGCGTAAGGTGGCCTCTGAGACTGCACCAGAATAAAGGCGGTGAAAAGAATTGCAGCGTACCTTATCTGGAAGATAACAAAGGAAGATCTTTAGTCATGGTATTTTGAGTTGTTAGGTATGAATTATAATTGGGCGTGGATCATATGCGAGAGTGGGAATAAGGAGAAGTGTAAGGAGAAACTAGGGACAGACTAGGTAGATACTAGGGAGAAGCTAGGGAGTTTAGGGATTTTTCAGCAAGTTCAGAAATTTTAGTTTTTAAATTTGCAAATCTTCACAGCTTTAAATTTTCACATTTTCCAAATTCTAGATTTTGAGGTATTTCAATCCCTAGATTTCCATATTTTTCAATTTTTAAATTTCTTAAATTCCCAATTTTTCTAAATCCCAACAAATCCTGAAATTTCTAAATTACTAAATTTCCACGTTCCCAAATTCTCAAATCCCCAAATTTCCAAATCAACAAATTCCTAAATACCAAAATTCCTATATCCCCAAATTATGAAAACCCTAAATTCACAAATTCTGAAATGCCTATATTACCCCATTCCCACATTCTTAAATTTGTAAATTACTAAATCGTCAAATCCCAAATTTGCAAGTCTCCAAATTCCTATATCCTTAAATCACCAAATCCCCAAATTTCTCAAACGCAAAAATTCTCAAATCCACATATTACCCAAAATTGCGAAATTCTGAAACTCTCAAATAACTTTCCAAATTTCCCTAGAAAACTGCATTATACTCAACCTCTTGAACCTGACAAAACGAAGCAAAATTGCAGCCTAAAATAATTATTCCCATTTATATAAAAGTAAAAATTAATTATTATCTACATAGAAATTGCAATATTTCCTAGGTGATTAATTACTGATTTACCCGAAGCATTGAACGTATTAACATACATATATTTATAAATACGGATTTAATCAACAGCGAATATTTACAATTGTGAATTTTCGAATCGAATTAACAAGGTAACTCACCATTTTGATATCGTTTATTAATACAGCAGAATAATCTGGCTCGTATGGTGTTTCGTCGAGGAACGATGCGATCTCTCGATTTCACTGTTCGACACTAATGTATTCAAAGCCGATGGTGGCTCTTGTATATAACTCTGTCCAGATACCGGATTCCCCACCACGATACCATCGAGTCATGCTTCGATGGGAAATCGCCGCAACTTCCCGTGGCCGATTCCCCAAACACATGTACGTACGCATCTTTTTAAAACGTGACATTCAGTGTCAGGGAAAACGTGTTCAACGTCAACACACACTCCTACACTAATTTCTCTTCGCGTTCGACATCTCGAGTCTCGTGAAATCTTTCCGGTTACGAGAAATGGAACAAATGGACGCGTCTTGACCTCAAACACGAGCGAAAGATTCGCGATCGAATGAAAGTTTCAAACTAGTCGGTGCAACTTTGGAAAGTAAACTTCTTTGGGCCATTTCGAAGGTTTTAAAACGATTTTGTCTGTGGACTTTTTTCGATGTTTTCTGGAATGATATATTGGGGTTGCAGTCATTTTGGGGGAATTCTAGGAGAAGTTGTGGGAGGGACATTTTTAGGATGTTGGATATGGAGACTTGGGAGAAGCTAGGGGAATAAGGAAGATTAAATAAAGTGGGATTTACTGAGGTTTATGATATTTAGATTTGGTAAATTTTTAAAGCACTAAATTCCTCAATTCTCAAATTCCTAAATTCTGCAATTATCAAATAGCTAAATTTCTCAATTTACAAATCCCTGAATTCCTGAATTTCCAAATCCCTGAATTTTCAAATTCTTCAGTTTTTCAATTTTTAAATTTCCAATTTTCTCAATTTCCAAATTCGCAAATTTCTCAAGTTCCAAATCTCTAAATTCCTGAATTTCCAAATCCCCAAATTTCTCAAATTCCAATTCTCTAAATTCCTCAGTTTTCAAATCCCCAAATTCCTAAATTCCCAAATCTCTAAATTCCTCAGTTTTCAAATTCCCAAATTCCTCAATTTCCCAATCCCAAAATTCCCTAGTTCCCAAATCCCTAAATTCCTCAATTTCCCAATCCCAAAATTCCCTAGTTCCCAAATCCCTAAATTCCTCAATTTCCCAATCCCAAAATTCCCTAGTTCCCAAATCTCTAAATTCCTCAATATCCCAATTCCAAAATTCCCTAGTTCCCAAATCCCTAAATTCCTCAATTTCCCAATCCCAAAATTCCCTAGTTCCCAAATCCCTACATTTCTCAATCCCAAAATTCCCTAGTTCCAAATCCCTAAATTCCTCAATTTCCCAATTCCAAAATTCCCTAGTTCCCAAATCCCTAAATTCCTCAATTTCCAAATCCCAAAATTCCCTAGTTCCCAAATCCCAAATTCCCAAATCCTAAACATCCCAAATACAAAATGGAGTTTACGTAGTACCCAGAGAGAGTATATAGAAAACCAAACCTATTTCTTCTTCTCCATAAACTAAAAAAACCCTATATTGCCTCCTACCGTACATGCTATTTTAATTCTGACCCTAACTCAAAATTTCATCATTTTCATGTTTGAATTTTCCTTCTGCAAAATTATTATATCATCATAATTCCAGCAATTTTCCGTCCATTGTCTTTTATGCTTAAATTAAATTAATCCTTATGAAATGCAACATTTAAATTGCGTAATTACATGATGTCAGATATGAAAAATGTGATGAATCGCGATACACGTGCATGTACTATTCCTCACTGATTCATGCATGCACTTGCAACGAACAACCTTTTGTTTCGCAGTAATTGTTTTTCGAGTTTGAGTACTTGATTTTCATCGAATAGAGCCATGGTCTTCTTGCGGTTTTTTTTATCGATGTTATTTCATTCTTCTATTCGATATTTCCGTGTTGACATTTAGCCGATTCTCCTTGGCGATGTTGTGCATAATTATTGGTCGAAATACCAACGCTGTTTTTAAAATGACTACGAGTCTGTTGAGTAAAACGATCCGCGAAATTTTAACGCGTCAAAGGAGTTCACGACCTTACCACATACCGATAATAACGATGATGAACATTCCTGGTAACGATGCGAAGCGTAAATACATTTTTTAATGATAAAATTGCTTCGAGTATTTGTTCGCGATAACGTTATCTATTCCTTTCTTAGGAAAAATAAAAATTAGCTTGCAGTATAGAAGCAAAAATGACAACTATTACGTGTAACACGTTTAAAGTTCAGAAAGTCACATAACATTTGTATCTGCGAATTTCCTGATACAGCATCACGCTTATCGTTTGCACTGAACGAGATGAGAACCATGGAAATACCAAGAACACAAAATCCCGTTCGCACGTTTACGTCGGCCATTCACGTGCCTCCATAAACTGTTCTTTTGTTTTTCTGCTCTCTTGGTAGTGTGTCATCTGTTCGTGAAAAGAAAAGGAACAGAGGGAACTGCGATTTATACCTTCACGGTCATTTTTAGCTCTTATTTGTCTCGAGAAGGAAAACCGAAGGATACCTGCTTTCGATCGTCTTGGGTTTTCCCCTCGATTCCTTCGTTAGATGATCTTCACGCATAATAGATATATTATCGCGGCGATATAACGCGTGGTAATTTCGACGCAAAATGTAACGCATGGAAAAATGGCTGGGAAATTGAATGTGGAAGTATTATGCAGAATACAACGCGTAACAAATGTAATGAGTGAGAAATACGGTGAGATGGCAATATAGCGCGTAGGAAATATAATGAGATGGAAATACAATGCGTGAAAAATACAACGTGTAGTAAATATAACGTGTAGGAAATACAACTCATAGAAAATATAACGCGAGGAAAATATAATGTGTGAGAAATACAACACGTGACTAATACGACATGAGAGAAATACAACACGATGGAAATACAGTGTGTGTTCAGTACAACATATACATAGGAGATACAACGCGTAATGCATTACATGACAAATGCAACACGCGAGAAATGAAACGTGTAGCAAATACAACATATAGGAAATACAACATATGATAAATATAACATGTATGAAACACAACGTGTATCAAATACAACATGTAGAAAATACAACATGTGATAAATGTAACACGTTGGAAATACAACATATGATAAATATAACATGTATGAAATACAACGTGTAGCAAATACAATATATAGGAAATACAACATACGTCAAATATAGCACGTAGCAAATACAACATATGTCAAATATAACATATGAAATACAGCGTGTAGCAAATACAACATGTAGGAAATATAACGTATGACAAATATAACACATATCAAGTACCACATATGTCAAATACAACACACATGAAGTACATCTGTCAAATACAACACGTAAGAAATACAACATACAGCAAATGCAAGTTATATCAAAATACAACTCATACAATTAATACAAATCACACAACTCCTGATAAATTCAAGTCATCGACGATACAACACGATGATATAGCATGTGTTGAATCTACATTCCGATAAATAAGGTCATTAATCTTTTATTTTATTTACTTGTCCAAAACAGCCACATATCTACAATCCTATAATAATTATTCCAAGAATATTATTTTAATTCCACCGCGTTTGATAATTCCTCTGTTCCGACGAAGAAATCGTGTAGAAGTTTAATTTTAGTTTGGTGATTAAGTTTTATTGGAAATGTCTTAGTACAAGATAAACGCTTCTCAATTCGGTATACGATTTACGTCATTGGAATTATTATACGAATACATTGTGACGTGATTAACGCGAAAATTCCCTTTCATGGGGGTTTTCGTGAACTTTGAATTTACATATATCGATTGTGATACTTGATCGATGGATGTTTAAAAATGAGTTGTCGAGTATACGAGTTGTCTCGCTACCTTGTCACAAAATAATTAGAAGAATAATTTATGTTTGAGAACCTGTTCCATCAGGAAAGAAAAAATTACGTTTGCTTAAAGAAAAACTTGCACAGTTTCTATGTCGATTGTACGTCATACAAATAATAAAAAAATTAAATTTATTATCGTGCATTTTTATTCGATTAAAAAAAGTACACGACAAAGGTGAAATTTAAAATATTCTACCTTGAAATTTATTTAAAAATAAACGAGTGCTTCGGGAAAGAAACATATCGATTGTAAATGATTGAATGTGTTGAGACTATGAATGTTTCATATATTGCATTTCACAGAAAAAATATATCTGTTGCCTGCGACGTTAAATTCTACGTAAAAATTACGAATTTTTATGTATCATTCAATGTAGTGAACGAAAAAGTTATAAATAAAATATGAAGCGAAAAGTTTCAAATGTTTTTTCTCGCGATGTTTATTTTACTTGTTAATTGGAAAAATACTGACAATAGAATAGTTATGTGTCAACAACCCGTGAAAATCGGTAAATACAAAAACATTCAGAATTTGGTTCCATTAGTTCCCACCAACCACCGCTAGATGGCCAGCCATTTTGTAGTCCATGAAATACAGTTTTCTGAATTTTTTAATATAACGCTTCCAGTTTACTGTAAAACCATTTGTCTTATCATATTTTGTCCGTAGAATAAGTTACAAGCATTGACAAAGCTTAAAAATAATTTATTTTTCGGAGAAACGTGATTTTTTGTTTTGATAGTTTCGCGTTTGACTCCAAGATGGCGGCAGTTGTGTGTTTGCTGAGTAATAGCGCGCGAAAATATAAATTTAAAAGAAACGCAAGAGTGAGAGTTTCAAAATTCTTGCAGACTCTTAAATTAATAACTTTGCAATAAGTTATTCGTTTTTATATCTCTTTTACTATTTAAACAGCTACGCTGTAATTAATATACCTCAATTTATATATTTTTCATACTTTGTTCTAGCAAATAAATATATAAAGATTCGTAGTGAATGTCTGATGTCATAATGTAACAACTTTCAAGATATTTATAAGAAACTATCACTGTTATGCTTATTACCGAGCTGGCAGACGACGTCATCTAATTTAATGTTGAAAACGAGATCATTGCGAATGATCAACGCGATAATGACAAAATTACTCTCTTCGCTCTATGAGATAAATGTCACTTTCAAGGTTCTTACCAATGATGCCCCATGATTTTTCTCCACCCACGTTTTTCCCTTTTTCACCTAACTAAATTGAATAACATAACTTCTCAAAATATTAAATACAAATAAACTTCGCTTCCATAACGCAGATATCAAAATTAAGAAAAAAATATAATCACCAATTCGTATGTGTACTTTATTGAAATTTGATAGAACTTCGTCAAAAACGTTTAATATTTAATTTGTAAAATTTACAATTAATCATCGGTCTCGATTATGCGTGTTTGGTATTACACATAATTCACGGTTTCATCTGGAACGTAAAATAATCGTTAAAGTACACAATCAGAGTCAATTGTCCAATTAATTTTCCACATGTCCGATCTTCCGTCGTTCGCGTGTAACCTGAAATGACACAGGGGTCATCGTACGAATCTTCGTCACGTCGCAAATTTATTCAAAAGCGAATTGGCGATATTCTCCCCACGCGTTATAACGCCACTCGTTGTATCATCACACTGGTTTAATTTAAACGTTGCGTAGACAAATGTTATAATTGCAACATGTTATATCGTCACATATGATATTTGTCAAACATTTAGTTCACCATATATTATATTTTCTTTATATTAACATGTGTTGTATTGTGATATGTTATATCGTCACATATGATATTTGTCAAACAGTTAGTTCACCATATATTATATTTTCTTTATATTAACACGTGTTGTATTGTAATATGTTATATCGTCACATATGATACTTGTCAAATATTTAATTCACCATATGTTATATTTACCACATATTGTATTACAGCATTCGTACAACGACATGTTTTATACTTGTTATTTTACATGTGTTGTATTTACCAGACATGATATTTGTAAACACGTAAATATTTGTAATGTGCATTTCATTTATTATGACTCGTATTCAACCCACCATTAATCATAATAGCCAATCATTAAATGGTCACTCATTCAATCACCTCCATCCACACAGACTAAATATAGATAAAAGAAGCTTTCAGCAAATCATAATTAGTAGATTAATATAGTAGATGTATGTATATCAACTATATCAGCATATGTATAGCAATATATTGTATATAGCAATCTACCACACCAATCTACTAATTCGCACACCTAACATTAAGCTGTTACCAATCATGATCGTCCCCACAACAGTGATCTCGTTAAAGAGAGCGCACCCTTTTACTGAAACAGCTTGTATTCACCTACTTCATGCAGCCATCGTACCATCTATCATACTAAATCACTAAATAGAAAAAGAATAGAAGTCGCTAGATAATTTGTTCGTAGAAGTTTATTGTCTGCGGGAGCGCATCAAATTGCGCCCTACCTAGTCGGTCCGTGGCGACCCACGGACGATATAAAAGGCAGCTTCCACCCGGGACAAGGCAACTACGTTTCGACCGTACAACGATCGACGGCATGAACTTTATTCTAGTGCCGTTTCTGCTAGGTCAGTTAGGTCTCTCGATTGCTCGATTTACTAACACCGTGACCGTTTATCGTTACGATCCCCAATGATTCACGAAGGACGGGTCAAGAGCTGTAACGAGTTAAAACGTTGACACCGTTGAATCCTCTGTCCCCGTTGTGTTCGTCGATAATCTAACGATTTCTTCGCGAAGGACCACCATTGACCCCGTTTTCGAGACCTTCGCATCTGACACCGATCAAAGTTTTAACCATCGATTAAATTGATTCGCAGGAGTTCGAGTGCCGACGAACGAGGACCAATGGAAGAATGGGCCGGAGTACACCTTCAACGCGAGTTTGGGCATGGTCACCAGCATGGAAGTGGACAAGGGCCAACCCATGGGATCTAATTTGTTCGTCACGCTGAAATGCCGCCCTAAGGAACCCACCAGACTCCACTGTCGCTTCGAGAACGCCAGAATCGCGAAATTTGTGCCGGAGAAATTCGAAGCCGAGGCTTCCATGCCACCGGCCAACGCAACCTTCTCCGATTTTGGATTCGGGAACGCCTCTTTCGAGATTTTGTTCAACGAAGACGGGATCGAGAGTTACAAATTCGAGAACGACGATCGGCAGATGGGCGACTATCTGGTGAACATGTATCGGCTGATCGCGAATCATCTGAGCGTCGGTGTAAAATTCAGGAAGGATGTCCCGTTGCCGTTGCGGAAACTGGAGAACGCGAGCGTGGGCGAGTGCAATGTCACTTACAACGTTTCGCGAAGGAAACTGGACCAGCCGATCTCCATCGAGGAGTTTCAGCTCGTTTGGCTGCCGGATCAGAGGATCGACCCGGAACAGGAAACGGAGATCACTAGGGAAACGCATTTGAACGATTGTTTGATTCATTCGGTTTACTTCTTCGGCACGAGGCACACTTTTGGTATCGTTCCTGTCGGGTCCATGGAGAAACTGGTATGTTATGATTTAAATTAATGAGAATTTGAACGATTAATATATACCGTTGATATTTCGAGGTTTTTGATACACATATATTCGACACATGTGAAAATGGCGATATAACGCGAGGAAATACAATGCGTGGCGATATAATGCGAGATAATACAAAGTACAATGATAGTACACATGGAAATACGACGAATAGTTACGTATTGCGTAATAATATTATGCATGGCGATATAATGCAAAGAGGAACGACTTATGGCGATATAACGGGTGGTAATACAATGAAAGATAATTCAACACGTGGTAATTCAATGCGTATTAGTCCAACGCATGGCAATACCATACATGGCGATATAACACATGGTAATTCCTCTGTATGACGATATAACACGTAGTAATTCTTCCGAGTGGCAAGATAACGCGTGGTAACTTTCCCAAGTGGCAATATAACTCGTGGTAATTTAACACGTGGTAATACCTTTGCGTGGTATATCAACGCGTACTAATATCCTCTCGTTTAACGCGTGATAATTTACCTGGGAGGCGATATAACGCGTAGTAACATTACGCGTGGCGACATATCAAAATGTACTACAACGCATCGCAATATAACAGGAGATACAACAATCCGCGATAAAACACGACATAATACAACATTACAGTATGGTAATTAAATCCGTGGCGATATAACGCGTGGTAATAACTCATGACCATATAACAACCTTTAACTAATAATAAAAGCCATACAAAACTAGTGTAATAATAATGTTAGATTGTACATGATTCACTAAATATTAAATAATTTGTATAATTCAATTTCCAGCAATCGTCTACCGGACGCATAATCATCTCAAGCTCGAACTTCACATCAGAGAGCACCAACAAGGTTGACGTGTACAACACGAAGAGGAAAATGATCGGAAGTGTTTTGGACCACATCCGTTTGACTTTGGTCTCCGTTACTCCTCTCACGTCTGACTTCAAAGAAATTACGAATCCAAAGAACGTTGGTCCTATATCAATAGGCGATCAAATCGTCTATTGATTACTAATTTTGAGCGAAGATTGATCTGTTAGCACCTTATGTATGTAGTAAAATAATCGCATTTGAAAGACTGAATATTTTCTTTCACTTTATCCTTTTTCCCTTAATGTACCACTACTTGTGATGGTAAACAGACTAATTTGCTTGGTAGCGTAAAAACTTAATTAAATAATAAAAAATTAGTACATCTCACCCTTTTTCGAATATTATTATATAAGTGTCACTCAGTTAAGAGAGTTAATCAATATTATGTAATTAAATCACAAGTTATTGAATTAAATCTTGCAATTACAAGATATTGAGGTAAAAATATAGCAAATGTGAAATATACTATACAGAACCGGACTATTAGAAATAATCAAACTATCTAAAAACGACAGAAGTTTTTATACGATCATACCGTTCTGCGCTCTTTGATCTTCTGCAAATTATCCCAATACGCGATAATTGCTCCTGTAATTAGTTTGCGACGATGCATTCAGCCCTCGTGATGTCTACTTCAAGGGTAATTAGTTGATTTTGGCTAAGTGTCGCCATGGCTGATCCCGACCGATAAACTCTCGAACTTCTACCCATGCGTGCCAATAAATCCTTCCTTGCGGTCAACGCATTACAATCGATTTGAATTCAGATGAACCCCAAAACAGCAACACAAAAACAACGGCCATCCTTTCTAACTCCAGCACCATTGATTTGCTGTTTGTTTACCAGAGTAAGATATTACTGCCAAGTTATCTTGTTGCAATAGCATTGCAACTCCTATCGAACTCACATCCAGGTGGTGGATGATCTCGGGTCAGATATACACAGCACCAGGCATGTCACAAACTTTTCTTTGACCCGGTGAATAACATCCTTCCTATACTTCCGCGTTAACCGTGTTAGGGGTTCGATGATCGCAAAGTCTTTTATCACATTCAATTTCCGATAAGACATTCTAAAGTCCTTGGACTTCACAAGCGTAATAGAAGTTGCGTACGGCGAATCGGATTCCCTGATTATACCATTATCCAATAAATCTTTTATTATCTCGCGAACAATCTTTTCCTCCGTGTACGGACATTCGCGATCGGTTTGTCCACATTTAATCACCATCGTACTCTGAGATCTTTCATCGCAGTCTTGAAATTCCAGTAGCGCAACTGGCGACTCCTCCTTCCGACAAAATTCAAATCAATTTGACCCTTCAATAAAAGTAGCAGAGCGTTATCGTAATTCGATCACGTATTTCAACGTACGAAGGGCCGAAGCAACGTAAAAAGAAGCCGTCCGAAAGTCCCTATAAGTCTCTAGCCGAAGGTCGTTGACACACGGTAATATTCATGCAGTGCCAAAATGGTGGGTGTAGAAGCGGAGGAGGGTCGATTTCGTGTCCCCGATTCGAAACGTTCTAGCAATTCCCTCGGTGAAGCTACCGGTCCGCGTGCACACGCTTTATTTTCCAGCAGGAAAGAGAGAGAGCCGGTCTGGCAATCGTCAAGAAGAGGTCAGTAGTGCAGTTTAGCCACGGTATAAGAGCAGCCCGAACATCAGTTGTTGCTCCACTGAAGTAGCTGAACGTTGCACGGTGTCACCATGATCGTAATGCACGTCGTAGTGCCGTTGTTCCTAGGTAAGCCACCCTCCACACGCTTAACTCCTTCGTCTCCAAAAATGGAAGAGACCGTTCGAATACGTTCACATCGCATTTAAAAAAAAAATAAGAAAAAAAACCGAAAGAGGATTACAGCAGCCGCGTGACATCGGAAACTACCGGCCACCTTTAATCGGGCCAATTCATCTCGTTCAATCATTCAATTCACGTATCGCGGGTGTGCGGTTAGGTCGAACAACGACGGGTATGCGGCAAACATTCACGGGTTAGTCGTAATCGTACCCGAACACGTTTTTCAGCCGCACGTGTCGTCAACAAATGGGAGTACGGTCCCGAGTACACGTTCCAGGTCCGAGTCAACTCCACGGCGATCCCAGAAGAAGGCAGCTACGTCAGCATCCGGTTGAACGTCACATCCAAGCTGGTATGTCAACCGAAAAAGTTTCACGTGTTGAGCTGTCACTTTCGGGACTCGAAGGCGGACAGTTACGTGACGGAGACCTCGGATCCCGGAATACCGGAGGTTCCGGTCAGCCAGGAGGCCTACGAGATCAACCAGGACCAGTTCGAGATCAAATTCAACGAACAGGGTTTGGACAGTCTGGTGGTTAACGAGAATATACAGCCACGGGAACTGGATATGATCCGGGTGATCGTCGACCAGCTTAACATCGGCGTTCTTCCTGGAAAGTACGGAGAGTCGTTGATGGCCATGGAGAATTACACTCTCGGGGAGTGCATGACGGATTTGGACGTGGATCGTAACGTGATGGAATATCCTACGCATCTGAACCGTAGTTATCAACTGCTCACGATGTTCAGGTTGAACGACGACGAGGTGCTGCAGATCAGAAAGAGGAGACATCTTCACATGTGCACGCACAGGGTGCCGTACTTCTTCGGAAGCGCGGAGAGCTTCAGGGAGGTCAGCGATGTGGTGTCCACCATTGTGAGTATCTGGAGTGCCAAAACACGTTTGAGATTAGAAGATGAAAGTTGGGTGGATTGTATAAGTGCGGAGACTGTGTGCCTGACAAGAAGTCTTCCGAAAGAAATTCTTGATGAAATAGAATACGAAATCACACAAATAATAATTAGAGTAAAATAGTGTGAAATGAGATTAGGTATTATGGAGTGTATCTGGACCTGTATAAAGGTAAAGGTTGTGAGACATTCGAACTTAATTTAAGATACGACTTTAAGATAAGAATTTAGGCAGTCAAGAGTGAAGTAAAAGGTAGCATACAGTTATAAGTAAATTTAGGTGACATAAGATTTTGCTTTAATTATACGATGTGATGATCGACGATATGATGTGTAGTATCACAACACGTGGCGATGCAATGCATGGTAATACGAGTAGTTCAACACGTAAAAGATCGAGGTGATATACCGCGTGGTGATACAGTAGATAGATATCTAACACGTGGCAATACTAATAATGATACAATACGTACTTTTCCAACGCGTAATTAGTTAATGCGCAACTATCTAACGATTAGCTATCGGTTGCTTAGCTATCTAACGCGTGGTATGCCGACACTTAGCTATCTAACGTGTAGCTAGCTGACACTTAGCTATCTAACGCGTAGCTAACTAATACGTACCGATGTGATACGTACATATCGTGTGGTTATCTATCGTGTAGAAATATAACACGTAGTTATCTAGCAGGCAGCGATCTAATGTATATCTAATCAACGCGTAGTTATCCAACGCATATTTATCTAACGCGTAATTATGTAACGTGTGACAATACCGCGTGCATTTATCTAACGCATAGCTATCGGACGTGCAAATATCTAGCGTGTGACTATCGAGTAGCAATTTGGAAATAATCTAAATTTAAAAAATAAACTTCTGAACAAATATTAAAGATTAAACACGAATTTTATTGCAGAGTTCCTCGACAAGTTACATCGTGCTGAAATCCACGGAATTCATATCCGGGACCAGGAATGTGATAATCACTAATAAAGTGTCCGAAGGAGCGATGACAACTTTATACGAGGATATAAGCCTGAGATTATGGTCAATTTTACCAGCGAAAGGTAAACCACCGGAAGTGAAAGAACCCGAACCAGCTAGTATGTTCGTCGGAAGATGGCTAATGGACAAATCGATCGAAGACGATTTTCTCATTGGAGATATAATCGAATGATTGAATTCTGAAGAGAGGAAGGAATGTGTACTATGACAACATAATATGCGACGAAACGATCGATAGTCGTTCTGCCATTATTGGCAGCTGATGATAATGTGTCATTGTTATTGTAAATAATGTATTACTGTATTGTCATTGAATTCTGTGAAGAATAAAAATGTTTTTCGTTTGGATGTGCATCTCAATTAATTCATGCTTCGTTCGGGTTAATAGTTGAGATAGGTTAGTAACTAAGGTTAAGTTAAATTAGATTATGTTATATTATGTTAGGTTAGGTTAAGGTTTAGGGTGGGCTACGTTAGGTCAGTTAAGGTAAGGTAAAATTAAAGTTATAGCAGACTAGGTTAGGTGAGGTTAAGGTTTAGGTAGGCTCTATTAGGATAGGTTGTGTTAGGTCAAGTAACGTTTAAGTTAGATTACATTAGGGGAATAGTCTCAAATGACTGAATGAAATATACTCATTTTTATTTAAATTAATGAAAGGAGGAACGAATCTTAGAATGTGAAAATTTGAGGATTTTATGATAATATCGTATAATGAAAATTTCATGAGATTTAGCTGTAAATTGTTAAATGACTGTAACAAGTCAATGTGTTTATCTACTTTCTACTTTAAAACACTCAATCACATCGAAATTAATAAATTAATACGAATTAACCAAGTTTAAAGGATTCGCAAACAACGGTTTAACAGCAAGTTCCGCTTTAATCGCAGTGGACCGCTTTAAATGATTCGATTATCCCGAATGAAGCAAGGATCCGATTTGATAGACGCATCTGGGTTTCATTCAAGGACAAACAACAATCAAATTCGCCTAATTGTAATTAGACTAGACCAGGTAATTATTATTAACAATTAAAATTAGACGAATAAAGAATTTTAGTTATTGATTTTCAAATATTTGGATGAACACTTATTTACAATAAATTCCTTCAATTTTAACAGGATATATTAATTAGAACGTTTTACTTTTGGACACGTTAAAAATATAGTTTCTATAAATTATTCTAAGTATTTATTAAGTATTCATTAGATATTTAAGTATTTATTAAGGATGAGACCAAAGTGTCCTCTTTTACAACTCACTTATCATTATTATAATTATACTGTATTATTACATAATGTTATGATGACGTTATGTTATTATTATTATCATAAAGAGGTTAATAATGCAGAAAGTTAATGTGTAAATAATCCAAAGTAGAATATCGAAAGTTTAAGTTCGAAAATGACCATAAGTGTTCGTAATTGCTGAAATTTCAATATGTCTGACTATATACGTTCACTTTCACTTCGGCAGTCAACCTAACCTAACTTAACATATCCAAAGGCAAATATTATACAATTAGCATCTGCTACTATTCTTTCCTACATTATATTCACTATTTTTTAATAAAATAATATTCAAATAATAACATTATATTATTTGAAAGCGTCGTCTAGAAAAGAAAAAATACAGAATTAATTAGCTCGCAACGACAAGTCGATTGCGTGCAGCGCGTTTAATTAACTACAAGGACAATCAGGAATTTTATCAAGATCACAAAGGCGTGTATCGCAACAATCTAGAAACTACAGAAAATGATATCAAGTATGCGAGACAATACGGAAGATGTCTGGAGGAACCACGATCCGCACGGAAGCGGTTGTTAATGAAATTGTTTTCAAGGAGACGGTAATGAATCAAGTTATCTGTCGTATAAAGAGAAGACAGATGGAACGTCGTCGTATCAGTCGTGGCAGTAGAAGCTATCAGACATGTTGGTAATAATTCTACCATTTTTGCTAGGTAAGTACATTTTATACTAAACCCATTCGTTGAGATTTACACCTTTACTATACTTTGACTTATCTCATTCATGGTATACTTATAGTTCAAGTTTAAGAAATTTTATTCGAATTTTTAATGCGTTTTAATTCCCCCATTTTTGCTAGGTAAGTAACATTTTATACTAAACCCTCTTATTTACACAAATACCTACATCCCCAAATCTCCACATTTCCAAATTCTTATGACCCTAAATTCCTACATTTCCAAATCCTTGCATTCCCAAATCCATGCATCCCCAAATACCTACATACCCAAATTCTTACACACCCAAAATCTTAAATCCCCAAATTCCTACATTTCCAAATCTCCACATCTCCAAATTCCTACATTCCCAAATTTCCATATTCCCAAATTCCTACATCCCCAAATCCTTACATCCCAAAATTCCTACATCCCCAAATCCTTACATCCCCAAATTCCTACACCCCAAAATTCCTACATTTCCAAATCTCCACATCCCCAAATCCCTACATCCCCAAATCCTTACATCCCCAAATCCCTACATACCCAAATTCCTACATCCCCAAATTTCCACATACCCAAATCCCTACATCCCCAAATTTCTACATTCCCAAATTTCCACATCCCCAAATCCTTACATCCCCAAAATCCTACACCCCAAAATTCCTACATTCCCAAATCTCCACATTCCCAAATCTCCACATCCCCAAATCCCTACATCCAAAAATTCCTACATTCCCAAGTCTCCACCTTCTTAAATCCCCACATTCCCAAATCCGAATATTTCTAAATCTCTTTACCTCCTAATCCATGAATCCACAAATGCCCATACTAACTTCCAATCAAATTCCCATAATCTACTAATTCTAACTTTCCAGATCTCCATCTCCGATATCCCTACATCGTCCTTCACGCAAATCCTCCCGACCATTACATCAATGCAAATGATCATAAACGTTAATCATCATCCTACATACCAAAGGCACCATACCGCATTTCCTATGGCACGTGTGATCTCTGTGACCATCCAGTAGCTCTTTGTCGTTCTAGCCGCACACGTAGCCGTGGACGACGAATCTCCCTATAATTCTGATTGGCAACGATATGCCCTGGAATCCACTTACGACGTTCTGGTGAACATGTCCCTGGCTAATGTCATACATCAGAGGGACAACTTCTGCTCCATGCTCGCGACGGAGCTCAAGTGCAGATCCAAAGGCAGCGACACTCTTGGATGTCGTTTCACCAACGGAAGAATCGTCAGACCCGACCCTGAAGATGACCGATGCACGAACGCGAAGAATTACGTTCCGGTGAGCAACAGATTCGTCGACGAACAGCCTTTCGAGGTTAGGTTCAATTCGAGAGGCATCGAGAACCTCGTCGTCTCGAGGAGCATCGCCAGATGGAGGCTGGACATGATCAGAGCCATCATTGGCCAACTGAACGTCGGCTTTGAACTGGAAAAGGGACGACAACGGTTCGTTACCATGGAGAACTCGAGCATCGGATATTGCGAGGTGGAGATCAGAATGTCAAGGGCGGGATACGGCAGAGAGGACACCGTGGAACGTCACCGGCCATTCGAGATCTTCTTCGAACCTGAGAAACCTGACATGGTGCCCTTGAACAGGGCGATCCTGCAAATCGAGAAGGTCAGGCGACCCAAGAGCTGCCCTAATAGGAAGATCTACTTCTTTGGGAATCATCAGGACTTCAGTAGGGGATATAAGAACACTTTCATGGATATGGTAGGTTTGCAAGTTTTTGTGTTGGTTTGTGGGGTTATGGCTGATGGGGGTAGTTTCGAGTGGTGCTGAGGGGGGTTGTTTCGAGACGGAGCTGAGGGGGTTGGTTCAAATTTTGGTTGTTGAAGTGGTTGTGAAGAGTAGTTTTGGGGAGAGGAAGTATTTGATGTGGAGTATGAGGATTTGGTGGGAATTTGATAACTGGTAGAAGGCTTTAGGAATTTGGGCATTTGGATGGTTGAAATATTTGGAATTTGGGTGCTTTGAATTGTTGGAATTTGGGAATTTGAATTGTTGGAAGGTGGGTGCTTTGACTATTTGCAAATTGGGTACTTTGAATAGTTGGAAGGTGGGTGCTTCGACTATTTGGAGTTTAGGTGCTTTGACTATTTGGAATTTGGGTACTTTGAATAGTTGGAAGGTGGGTGCTTTGACTATTTGCAAATTGAGTACTTTGAATAGTTGGAAGGTGGGTGCTTCGACTATTTGGAGTTTAGGTGCTTTGACTATTTGGAATTTGGGTACTTTGAATAGTTGGAAGTTGGGTGCTTCGACTATTTGCAATTTGGGTACTTTGAATAGTTGGAAGGTGGGTGCTTCGACTATTTGGAGTTTAGGTGCTTTGACTATTTGGAATTTGGGTACTTCGACCATTTGGAACTTGGGTGTTCCAACTATTTGGAATTTGAGTACTTTGATTATTTAGAATTTGGGTGATTTGAATAATTGGAGTTTAGGTATTTTGACTATTTGGAATTTGAGTACTTTGATTATCTTGAATTTGGGTACTTCGACTATTTGGAATTTGAGTACTTTGATTATCTAGAATTTAGATGCTTTATTTACTCGGAATTTGGGTACTTTGAATACTTGAAATTTTGATGCTTTGACTATTTGCAATTTGGATGCTTTATTTCGAATTTGAAAATTGAGGAATTTGGGAATAAAAAATCTTGCAAATGTAAAAATTTCAATTATTGAGAATAAAAGAATTTGAGAATTTAAGAACTTGAGAATGTGAAAATTTCAATGATTAAAAATGTAAAATTTGAAAATATGAGAATGTGAACATTTCGAATACTGCAAAGAAAAATATTTGAAACGACAAGAAATTGCAAGTGTTAAAATAAATTAATGGATTTTTATTGATGTTCCTAGACGACGTCTCTAAGTTTCATGCGCATTTCGGAAAGAGGGATACACTCGTTCACAGAGTCGACAGGAGTTATGAGAACATTGAACAAGCCTAGGATAATGCAACTTCATCAGAAGATAAGCGTCACCTTGAAAGACATAAATCCTGTGCACTATGATTTTCCAGAGATTGCGGACCCTGCATCAACCAGTTTGTACGCATATACTAACCTAGAACGAATACCTGAAGAGACACAAATGGAGTGACGAGAAAAGATTGTATTTCAACATAAGCGATAAAGGGGGGATTGTACGAATATCTTCGGTGGAAGATAAATATAAGTGTTATATAATAATAAAAGTAAAATGGAATATAGATAGGGTGTTACATTTATTTCTACATGTCTATAAATTCGATTTTCTGTCTTGAAATAGTTTCTTGATTACTATATTCTTAGATTTCTACCTAAATCCTCACATCTCTGAATCTCCAGGTCATCAAATTTTCGTATAGCTAAATTCAATAATCGCCAAATTAACAAATCATCAAGTCTCCATATCTGTAAATTAATAAATCCTCTACTACTTAATTTAATAAATTCTTTTACAATGTATCTCCAAATTTTCATATTTCCATCTTCTCAAATCTCTATATCTCTAAATGCTCAAATTTCGAAACGTAAAATTTCCAAATCCGTATGTCTCCAAATTTTCATATCTCCATATTCGCAAATCTCTAAATCTCCGAATGTCCAAATTCCAAATCTGAAAATTTTCAAATCCTTATGTCTCCAAATTCTCACATCTCCAAATCCTGCTATATCCGAATTCTCACATCTCCAAATCCTAAAATCCCCAAATTTCAAAATTCCCAAATTCCAAGATTTCCAAGCTCTATTATTCCCAAATCCAAACGTCTTCAAATGCAAAAAATTTCCAAATTCTGAAATTCTCAAATCTCAAAATTTCCAAATTCTAAAATTCTCAAATCTCAAAATTTCCAAATTCTAAAATTTCCAAATTCCAAAATCCCAAAATCTTAAAACGACCAATTCTATTATTCCCAAATCCAAACGTCTTGGAATCCAAAAAATTTCCAAATTATAAAATTCTCAAATCTCAAAATTTCCAAATTCCAAAACCCCAAAATCTTAAAATCCCCAATTCCCAAAATTGCAAAATCTTACGAGTCCCAAATTTCTAAATTCCGAAAAATCTGAAAACTTCCAAATTCTCAAATTTCCCTATCGTCAAGGTCATTAAGAAAATTGAATCGCTGGTGCATTTTATAGCACCAGCTGAAAGTTTACGACACAATGCGCTCAGAATTAGTAGGGGCAGTTTCTAATGAGCTTATCGAACAACTATGTAACGAGCTTTGAGTCACGTACATGTCCCTAGTTCGAGTAAATGAACGAATCAACTAAATGAACAAAAATTTAGACACCAACGTGACTGCTAGAAAACTCGTGGAAATTAAGAGAAATAATTATTAAGAGAAATTACAAGAAATCCTGAGCTGCCATTCGTTTTTAAATTAACATAAAATACCAGTATATTGACGAAACAACGCAGAAATTTATGCGCAATTGAATAGCAAAACAAATGCAATAAATTATTGGATAATAATAAATGCGACGTATTTTCGCATACGTTAACATATCTTCCACATGTGCAACAACTCTCTACACTCGGAACAAGGATACTAATTATTCTCTCTTTGCCATTGATTTTTACTGATAATCAGAAACGTTTTCATTCGAGATAAATTTTTGAGAGACATTCTGCAATGATTAACAGAAATATATCACTGTTATGATTCGTTTAATTTAATATTCATGCATATTAATTTTGAACGAATGAAAACTCGTATTGTTTCAGTTTCAATTAACTTTGCAATCTATAAATTAATACATTCCAGAGCTACTTAATTTACAACTTTTAAACTGGGATAACAATTTCCACACGTGTAAGGGCAATTACTGTAACCTTTCATCTATTAGGAATTATATGTTTATTTTTCATTATCGATTTGTTTGTGAAAATAAATAAATTGATACTTGTCTGACAATCACGGTTATACCTTGTTTATGTCGACCTTCCTTTTCCCGCTCTTTCGCCACGTGGATCGATGTACCGATGCCAACCCACGCGTTGGCGCGTGACCCAGGTGTTTAAAAGAGCTACGACTCCATTTGGTCAGAATAGAAAAATGGACAACTCACACGTATTTTCGGTATATTGGCTCGAGCGGTCGCACAATTAGGCCAAAAACAATGACAGGCAAACGTCTCGAGAGTGAGATAGCGCGAATTGCGTTCAGCAGTTCTTGTCATTATTATTCTTATTTGCCGAAATGTAACTGGAAGTGTTCACGGTGTGAGCTTCTTTTACTTTGAGTCTTCACGTGCCAACTCGTGGGTTGACATCTGTATGCGCCTTGTTCCAGGACTTTTCAAGGTTCTCCGGACTAAATACAGCTAGTTTGCGGTAATGCAATTAAATACTAAAAGGAGGCAAGGTTGACCGGGTAAAACAATTGAATTATTATAAAAGAAATTTTCAAAATATGAAAATTTTCAGACGATAGGGATATTTTCTTTCAGACGTTATGAACAATCCAAAAGAATAACTTAATATTCGTGGGAAACCTGCATATTTACCCGTTGCACTATGACCCATTTGTCAGGTGCGTCAGTCAGAACTAACTAAACACAGCTACAATATTAAAACAGACAAAGAATGTTGAAATGTTATGAGAACATGGTATTATGCAATCGTTGACTATGCAAATTATAATTGGACTTGAACTCCAAATTGAAGCAAATTCAAAATTCGAGTAAAATTGATCCCAACTGAAGTACCAGTGCGTCACGAGTCAGACTCGTCAAAATAGTGCAAGGGGTTAAAACTGTACAAGATTGGCGTAATTACGCGGGGATCTGCTCGGTTTATCAAAAATGTAGATTCTCGAAGTGGAGAACTTTCAAATTTTCAAATTCTTGTATTCTCAAATCCCAATATTTCTACATTCCTATATTCCCAAATTTCTACATCCTAATATTCCTATGTACCCAAATGTCTATATCCATTAATTTCCATATTCCGAAATTCGTATGTACCCAAATCTCTATGTACCTAAATCTCTATATCCCAAATTTCTATATCTGAAAATATCTATACACCCAAATTTCTATATCCCCAAATCCCTATATCCCAAAATTTCTATGTACCGAAATCTCTATGCTCCCAAATTTCTATATCTCAAAACATCTATACATCCAAATCTCTATATCCGCAAATCCCTATGTCCCCAAATTTCTATATCTTAAAATATCAATACACTCAAATCTCTATATTCCCAAATCCCTATGTCCCCAAATCACTATGTGCCTAAATCCTTACGTCGTCAAATCCCTATGTCCCCAAATTGCTATGTCCCTAAATCCCTATGTCCCCAAATCCCTATGTCGCCATATCTCTATGTGACCAAATCCTTATGTCCTCAAATCCCTATGCCTTCAATTTCCTGTATCTGCAAATCCGTATACCACAACTCTTCAAATCCCTGAATTCGCAAATTACTATTTCCCCTAATTCTTTAACTACTGTCCGCAAATTTCCAGAATTCCAAATGTAAGCTGCCATAGCCAGAAATCCGACATACGCCAATGGTTATCCGGACGTGCGCAGCGCTTTCAAATCAAAGAGATTGTTTCTCCGAATGATATTCACGAGAAAAGCGAGATTAATCAACGAAATGAGATACGTGCAGATACTAGGGCAAGCAAAATAAAAAAATCTAACAATTTCAAGAAATATTTACAACGCATTACTCGTATTAAATAATCATGAATTGAACCCTTATGTTACTGACACCAAATTTTCGAAATTGAAAACTGAGAATTTGAAAAATTAAGGTATTGTAAATTTCGAAATATCCAAATAGGAATAACCTAAAAATTCTCGAATTTATTACATGTATACGTATCCAAAGATCTCCGTTGAATCTCAAAATAGGATTATGGTTAGGTTACCTTGAACTGACCTTGAAGCGTCCCACTCTAACAGCTAGCTGTCGCTGCATTTTGCCGCGAACTGTTCGCTTCGTATCTTTCCCCTAATACTAGGTGTTTATCCTACCCTCCGTTATTTTCGAATACCCATACACTGCAGGGATGTGGCACAAGGTGGTAGCTCGACCACCATAGGTGGCAACACCCACTTATGAACCAAGGGGTGAGTTTATGTCGACTAACTGCGCCTGATCCGGATAACATTTATATATCACAGCAGCTGGCGCCAAATTCATAGATCGATGTGACACCGAGCCGATTACTGAACACCTGTATATATCTGTATCGATAGATTTATTCGTAATAGTGAGTTATTCGTGGAAAACAGAAAGGGAGAGATTTCACAGAACAATGTCAGTTTTCATCCCCTAAAGTTCAGTTACAGCGATTTTTACGTTGCTTCTTTTCAAATTTTGACATGGACAATTTAAATATTTGTTAAGGGTGTTTAAACGTGTTAACGTGACGTTCGATGGAAAGAGAGAAAGAGGGACTTTGGAAAATAACCTCCTCCGTTCAAATTCATCAACAGGTGGGTTTCGTCGTTGCAGTTACATCTCACTTCCAAGCTTCGCTTTGGAAAAATTAGAAATTTGTTCGGAAGTGTTTTGTATTCAAGATATTTTGGAGAACCTTGGCTAAATTCTTTTTCAAAGCAGTTTTGGTTATTCAGAATTTTCAATTTGAACGATGGAAATATTTACTGACGTGCTTAATGTTTGATGAACGTAAAAGAGATGGAAGTTTTGGAGAACAACATTGATTCTCATCCCTTAAATTTCACCTGCAAGTATTTTTTAACCAAAGGGGTTTTGAAATTATTCTGAATTTTCAATTTGAATAATTGAAATATTTACCGACGTTCTTAATGTTTAATGAAAATAGAAAAAGAGGGAGGTTTCGAAGAACAATATTAATTTTCATCCCTCGAATTTCATCGACAGGTGTTTCTTAACCAAAAGAGGTTTTAAAATTAATTATACTAAATTTTAAATTGGAATAACTGAAATATTTACCGATATGCTTAATGTTCGATAAAAATGGAAGAAGAGTGAGGTTTTGGTGAACATCCTTGAATTTCATCGACAGTTTCCTTATCAAAGCTGTTATCAAATTGGTTATTCTGAAATTTACCGAACGATTCAAACATTGATTGACAAGGATGCTTGATTTTCGATGAATATAGAGATAGAGGAAGATTGTAGAGAAATCATCCATGAACCCCTTGCTATGATTTAACTGGCAGATATGTCAGACGCAACGAACGGTTGATTGCTATAATATTAAAGCGAATTAAAAAAGTTGAGATGTCGGTTTTTATTCTATGTCTGTAGAAATTATATTTAAATCTAAGCTGAAAATTCGAGCGTCAAAATACGAGAAAAGTTTCATACTCGAGTGACGAGTGTTTTAGTGCAAGGGGTTGAATATTTGTGGAATTTCTTCGTCATATAGTTGAACGGATTATTTTGAAGATTTACTTAAAATATTTAAACAATTTTTATTAAAGTAAAGGGACTGTATTTATCGAGAACAGGAAAACAAGATTTTGTAAAATATCAGTTCTCTTCATCAGGGGGTGAATTTCTTCGTCACAAAATTGAACTGATTATTTTGAAATTTTACTTTAGATTTTTAGATGATTTTTATTAAAGCAAAGAATTGTATTTATCGAGAACAGGAAAACAAGATTTTGTAAAATATCAGTCCTCTTCCTCAGGGGGTGAATTTCTTCGTCACAAAATTGAACTGATTATTTTGAAGTTTTACTTTAGATTTTTAGATGATTTTTATTAAAGCAAAGAATTGTATTTATCGAGAACAGGAAAACAAGATTTTGTAAAATATCAGTTCTCTTCCTCAGGGGGTGAATTTCTTCGCTACAAAATTGAACTGATTATTTTGAAATTTTACTTTAGATTTTTAGATGATTTTTATTAATGTAAAGGGATTGTATTTATCGAGAACAGGAAAACAAGATTTTGTAAAATATCAGTCCTCTTCCTCAGGGGGTGAATTTCTTCGTCACAAAATTGAACTGATTATTTTGAAGTTTTACTTCAGATTTTTAGATGATTTTTATTAAAGCAAAGAATTGTATTTATCGAGAACAGGAAAACAAGATTTTGTAAAATATCAGTCCTCTTCCTCAGGAGGTGAATTTCTTCGTCACAAAATTGAACTGATTATTTTGAAGTTTTACTTTAGATTTTTAGATGATTTTTATTAAAGCAAAGAATTGTATTTATCGAGAACAGGAAAACAAGATTTTGTAAAATATCAGTCCTCTTCCTCAGGGGGTGAATTTCTTCGTCGTTGTCCTAAAACTTGATGAAAAAATCGTCAATGGCGTTCATTCGCAGAAACCAGCTGCTGATATTTCAAAGAACGAAATAATCACTCATTGATTAAACTTTGTCAACAGCTGACTTGGTTGTTTACGTCATTGGCATTTTTTCGACAGGTTGCATCAAAAGGATACTTTGAACAATATAAATATTCAAATATGTGTTTACAAAAGAGCATCGTATTTAACGAAACAGATGGATAGAAGTTTTGAAAGACAATATTATCTGTTATCTCTTACATTTCATCAACAGACGAGTTTCTTCACAAAGTAATAATAATAGCCTTTGGAACTTCGCTGTCAGCATTTCAAATATTCATGGGCAAGGGCATAATATTCGGTGAGAATGAAGTGATAGAAAGATTATTATAGTCGGTGGATAATGTGAGCTCTCATCCGTAATATTTTCGAAACAGATGGGTGCCATTGTAATTTTGTAACTGGTTGTTTTTAGTTGTAATGATTACGTATTCACTGTTAATGACTTGACAATGATTAATGTAATATTATAATGTTATAAGTTTAAATATTATATTATTTTAGGAATTTGGGGATTTGGGGATTTGGGGATTTGGGAATTTACAATTTAGGGGACTTAGAGATTTGGGGATTTAATGATTTGGAGATTTGGGGATTTGAAAATTTATAGGTTTGGGGATTTTAGGGATTTCGGGAGTTTGGGATTTAGAGATTTTGCGATTTAAGGATTTGTGGATTTGGGGATTTCGAAATTTGAGGATTTAGAATTTGGGGAATTTGAGAATTTATAGATTTGTGTATTTGGGGTTTTAGGGATTTGGGGATTTTGGGATTTAGAGATTTTAGGATTTAAGGATTTGTGGATTTGGGAATTTGGAAATTTGGGAATTTAGAATTTTGAGGGATTTAGAGATTTGGGAATTTAAGGATTTGGAGATTTGGAGATTTGAGAATTTTTGAGGATTAGATTTGTGGATTTATGGATTTGGGGATTTAGAAAATTGGAAATTTGCAAATTTGGGTATTTGGACATTTGGTAACTTGAAAATTGAGTAATTTGGATATTTGGAAATTTGAAATTTGCCACCTTCGACATCTAAAAATTTAAAAATTTCGGAACTTAGGGAGTCAGAAATTTGGAAATTATTAAATTTGAATATTTAGAAATGCAGAAATTTGGAAATTTAAGAAATTCACAATTTAAAAATTTGAAAATCTAAAAATTTGGAAGTGTCAATATCTGTTAATTTACACTAGTTTAAAATTTCTTTTCCTCACATTACCCTCTTCCTCAGAAAGTACAACCTTTCCAGACCTCAAATTAATCAACTATCTACAATTCCAGTACTAAAAAACCAGAACGTATTACAAAAAGATCAAACCCTAACAACTAAACCTTTCAAACATGAAATCCGAAAATGTCCAAAAACCACAATGGTTCTAACAGCAATCTTCATTTACAGGTCGCCATGATTTTCCAGAACAACGCAAATTTAGCAATCTGAATCAGAACCCGTACCAAAATCTTCATGTCCATAATCAAAGTAACGTTAAAAAAGAAACGATTTTACCAAAATCACCATACCACAGAGATGTCATCGAGCGAAGCTTCAACCAGTTCGACAAGCGATACGTGCGATCATCAGATGGACACGTATTGTTCTTTGTGCCAGCAAACGGACAAAGACATCCTAAGATTGGTTCTAATAGAACAACTCTCCATCTCACTCTTCCGCATAATCATAAAAGACGGACAGCGAACATCCAAACTGTTGATAAACGAGACTTACTTAAAAATCCTCTACGACTCAACGTTCTATAAATCCTTCGATCGATCGATCGAACCTGACACCTGGCCGGTGCCCCAGTCTCAAAGAGAATTTCTGGACACGTTCATGAAACGTTTCGCAGACTTCCTGGAAATAGACACGAATTCTGCCATGAAGAGCATAGTGAATATTCTGAGCTCCTCGCGAGAGACGCTCTTCGACTTCGACCTGCCGATTCTGACGAAAATCTCGCGCAAGAAGTTGAAAGAAATTCAGGACATCATCAGCCGCGTGTTCTGGTACCCGAAAAGTTCCTCCAAAATCGCGACGGTGGGAACAAGATTCAACTTTTTCCATTTCGTCGAGCCTGGATGCGTGGTGCCGGATTATACGTCGGCGTACAACAGATACTGCATCGCCATGGAGAATTATTTGAGCTGCACTCACGCGATCGAGAACAACAGATATTTGATCAGGTGGTACATATCCGACAGATCAGTGTCGTCGGATTGTTGTCTGAAGGTTCTGAAGGTGTTGAAGAAGATAGGAATTGTCGCCAACGACAATTTTGTCCTGTTGCAGAATCATAAATTCATTTTTCAAGGTCACCTGGTTCACGTGCCACGTTGCGTGGCTAACAGTAAAGATGGGGAACGGAAATGAATGACATCATTTTTCGAAAAGTTTGTTCTAATGGAGGAAGATACACTTCATATTTTGAATATACGTATTCAGATTTTGTAAGGTTTTGACAAGGTTATGATATGCTGTTTTACGTGTCGGTAAAACAGACTCCCTACGAGTCATTTGATATTTGTAAGTACAAGTCTTTTCTTAGGAACAAGATGGCGGGCAGGAGGAAGAGTTCTTTCAATTTTGCAGATGTTTGGGGATTTGAAATTTGATCTGCGAATGTGGGACTTGGAGTTTTGATCATTTGGAGATCTTGATTTTGAGGTATAGATCTGCAAGGATAGAAATGTGAGAAACTAGAAACTTGGGAACCTACAGAATTGGAGATGTAGAAATTGAAGAAATTGCAAAGAAGACTTGGAAATTTGGGAACCTAAAAGTTTGAAGATGTAGAAATTTAAGAAACTGCAAATTTGGGGACATGGAAATTTGAAAAACTACAAATTTGAGGACCGAGGAATTTGACAAACTAGAATCTTGAGAACCTAGAAATTTAGGGAACTGATTTGGAAATCTAGAAATTTGGGGATGTGGACATTTAAGAAACTGCAAGAGGGATCTGGAAATTTGGGAACCTAAAAGTTTGAAGATGTAGAAATTTAAGAAACTGCAAATTTGGGGACATGGAAATTTGAAAAACTACAAATTTGAGGACCGAGGAATTTGACAAACTAGAATCTTGAGAACCTAGAAATTTAGGGAACTGATTTGGAAATCTAGAAATTTGGGGATGTGGACATTTAAGAAACTGCAAGAGGGACCTGGAAATTTGGGAACCTAAAAGTTTGAAGATGTAGAAATTTAAGAAACTGCAAATTTGGGGACATGGAAATTTGAAAAACTACAAATTTGAGGACCGAGGAATTTGACAAACTAGGATCTTGGGAACCTAGAAATTTAGGGAACTGATTTGGAAATCTAGAAATTTGGGGATGTGGACATTTAAGAAACTGCAAGAGGGACCTGGAAATTTGGAAAACTATGACTTTGAGGATGTAGAGTTTGGAAAATTAGAAATTTGAGACCCCAGAAAGTTGGAGATCTAGAAATTTGGGAAACCAGAAGAGGACCTAGTTTGGCAAACTAGAAACATGGAAACCTAGAAATTTAGGGATGTAGAAACTTGGAAAGCTACAACTTGATCTAGAAATTTGGAGATATAAAAATATAATAATCCAGAAAATTGTGAATTTTCTAATTGGAGAACGTAGGAATCCATGGATTTGAGAACTTATGAATTTGTGAACCTTATACTTAATATAATAATCATATCCGATAAATGAATCAATCAATGAAGCTATGTGTACCTAAAACTGTGCCTATTCTGAAAATCGCACGAAATATTTTTGATGTATTAGGTCTTCTTGACTACTTGTACTTGCAATTATAAGTCAACTTCAAGCGATTGCAAGCTTATTGTTAATGTTAAATCTGTGATTTCACTCGAATGTGATTTATGTGTAATAATAATATATTCTTGTACGAAAGCACAAGTACCTGTGAAAATATGAATCAGGATTCGAGTATGTTAATTATAGTACATTACAATTCCGATGAGAGGAATCAAACGTGTTACTAATTATATTTGTTAGTTTCTAAATACGAATGCGTATCATAAATGACATCTATTTTTCTAAGTGTTGAGTGTAACACCTTTTTAGTATATAAAGACATTAATGTTTAAACAGGTAACAAATTGGATGACTTGCAGCTTTTCTGAACGTTAAAATAAAAGTAAAAGGAAAAATATTAAAGGAAAACAATTAATTTCAATAAATGTGATGAGTGTTTCAAATGTAATCAGCGAACGTCTCTTTAATAAATGTAATTGGTGGGAAGAGATCTTTTTTATTATTCTACCCGTAACATTTTCCTATCACTTATGTTGGAAAACTCTAAATTCCCAAGTTTCCATATTACCAGATTCATAGACTTCTAAATAGTCTTTTAGAAAGTTTGATAGTTCGGAAATTCGGAGATTTGAGAATATAAACTTTCGGATATTCGAAAATCTCAGAATTCGGACCTTGAGAAATTTGAAAATATAAAATTTGAAAATTTGAAAACTTCAAGATTTGGAAATTTAGAGGCATACAAGTTAGGGAACGGAAATTTAATAAAAAAATTTAATTTACATTTAATCAAAAAATTTTAATAATTAAAGAGAATAGAAGAACTCATCTTTGAGTAACGAAATATTCAGAAGCACTTCGTAATTTACTCGCGATTAATCGATTGAGTTGTTAGAACACTTTCAAAGCCAAAAACAGAGAGAAATGGAGTTTCAACAATGGAAAACAACGAGTGTCAGTGTCAACGCGTTACCAAAGGCGTTCGAACGTGATACAATTAAACGTGGCCATTTCGCGCCTTGAGACCAGTTGCAGTTGACTGCCAAATGCACCCGACTGCACTTTGAAGTCGGCGCACGCATAACTTGTACGCTAGGAGGAATGAAACAGCTCATAACACAGCTGCCTCGAAGTACACAACGTTTGTGTGAGTCACTCGAAAGACGATTATCGATCAACCGTGTCGAACCCTTTACAACCCTTCATGATCACTTTACGACTTTCATTTCTGATTAGTAATTTTTGTGATTTAGGAATAGGGAAATGGGAGAATTCGGGGATTGGTTAGAATTTGGAAATTTTTACGTTTGAGAAAGTTTGGGAATTTGGGGATTTGGGGATTTGAGAATTTGAGAATTTGGGAATTTGGGAATTTGGGAATTTGGGGATTTGGGAATTTGAAGATTTGAAGATTTAAGAATTTAACAATTTGAGAATTTGGGGATTTGGGGATTTGGGGATTTGGGGATTTGGGGATTTGAGAATTTAGAGATTTGGGGATTTAGGAATTTGGAGATTTGGGGATTTGGGAATTTAGGGATTTGGGGATTTGGGGATTTAGGGATTTGGGGATTTGGGGATTTAGGAATTTGAGGATTTGGAAATTTGACAATTTGGGGATTTGGGGATTTGAAAATTTGGGGATTTGAGGATTTTTAAATTTAAGGATTTGGGAATTTAAGAATCTAACTTCAAAATCTCGAAATACAAAAATGCCCAAAACATCTTAAATTTATAAGTCCCAAATTCTTAACTTTCCAGATATCCAAATTCTTCAAATCTTGATTTTCACACAAATCAATAATGTAAATCGCAATGTAGACAATTTATCTCCGCTGATAAACTCATTCTGAGAAATTCTACCTTACCGACAATCGGTATTGCGGCAAATATGACATCACTCTATTATTTCAAACGGTACTCAATATCAAATTATTGATGTTCAAAAAATCGAATTGCCCAAATTTTAAAGTACCAAAAATCTCGAAGTTCGAAAATTTCAAAATTTCTAATTTCTGAATTTTTAAATTACGAAAATTTTAAGAATTAAATTTTTAAATTACCAAAAGTTACAAAAAATGTTTAAATTACTAAATATTTAAAACTGACTAAAAAGTAGTTTCACAATTCCTAAATTTCCAAATCCACAAATCTCCACATCTCGAAGTACCAAAATTCAGAAATCCCTAAGATTTTTATTCCAAAATTCCCAAATGAATAAATTCCAAAATCCCCCGAAAATATCTAAATCCTTAAATCTTCAAATCCTCGAATCCCCCAACCTGTAACTCCCCAAATCCCGAAATCTCCGCTAATTACTAAAATCTGTTTCAAAATTCCAACCCCCCAAATTCCCTAAATTTGAAATTATTTCTTTCAACGTCAATCTTCTAGTATATAAAAAGGATACGTTAAAAAATGTGTACTTTACCTGCCAAATCGAAGCATCCCCAACAATAGTTCGACTATTCATTATATCGCATGCAACTGGGGGATGCGATCCGTAGATCGTGGAAAACGTGCAAGGTGCATCGAATCGTTCTCTGTTTCTCTAAGATCTTCGGTGACCTACGATCTCGAATAATAATTAGACTCGGTACGACGGTGGTGGGACGGCTTAATTAAATTACATGTCGAGGTCGCGAAGAGTAGATCGGTGATATAAAAGGATCTCCGTGCAGAAGAAGAGTGTTAAACCAGTTGAGTGCAGCGGCTACGAGATGCTCGCCTCATTAATTCCGTTCTTCTTAGGTCGGTAAGCCAATTTTCCATTTAGCCGTCTTTAGCGTCAATCCATCTAAATCGGGCACAGCTATTTCTGCGAACGATAACATATAACCAATTATCAATTACGAACATCGTAACTTCCTTTCTATTCTATTATACTTCAATCGCGAACTTCGAAACAACTTTACAACTTCAGCTGCAGTGCAATATTCTATGAGTCTCCGTACGCTTCGCTGCTTCCTGTATGCAATATGCACGATTTTTACTGTTAACTCTTAAATTAATAACTAAATTTCCCTAGAATTTCCCGGTACCAAAATCCCACAATTTCTACAAACTTCCCCATACATTCTAGACTTTATAGATTGTCTTAATTCGCTACATTTTTCCTAGATTTTTAAGTAGATTCAATCCTCAGGATACTACATCTCCTAAATTTGTCTTTGTTGATAAATTATCTAGAATTGTATTAAACTTCCTAGATCTCTTAGTACACTTGGTATCTATTTTTCTGGAAATTCATGAAATTCCTTTAGATTACTTGGATTCCCTAGAAAATTTCCTAGACCGCCATGAATTCACCTAACAAAGTTTCCTCGGATTTTTTCAAGTCACCAGAAGTTCTCTTCAATTTTCTTAAAATTTCGGATCTTTCTAAAGTTAGAATCTCCTTAGAACTTCCCTAGATATTCCTAGAAATTTGACTAAACTTTCCTTAATATTTTCCTACAATTTATTTCTAATCTCAGAATTTTCCTAAAAATCCTATGCTTTTCGCAAGATCTACCCCTAAGGTCCCTATTCCCCAGTTCCACAAAATCTCCCTAGAATCTGCCAAAGTGAATGTTATTTCTATCACTAGCCAAAAGGACAATATCTAATTTTTCGATGAATTTAAGATAATGGAAATTGAGCTATTAATTTGTTTTCAGTCGCCCGTATGGGTATCGACGAGAGCGCATGGAAGCACGGGCCAGAATACGTGTTCAACGTAGAAATGAACATCACCTCGACCCCCATGAACTTTGACGGGGTGCAAAGGTCCAACTACACCGTGATGGATCTATACTGCAGACCAAAAGCAGTCGACAGATTGAATTGCCATCTGGGGAACCCTAAACGCTTAAGCGTGGACGTGACCAACGACAACAAACTCGAAATACCAGAGGAGGAAATGAAGCAACTGTGCAGCGAGGAACCGTTCGAGATTAAGTTCAACGAATACGGTATCGATTATCTGTTGGTCAACGATCAGATTCCGGTGAAGAACCTGAACGATATCAAACTGATCGCCGAACGTTTGAACATCGGCGTCGATCTGAACGGGATACCGGATGGATCGTTTGATATTTTGGAGAACTCCACGGTCGGACAATGTAGCGTCACTGTCGGAGTCAATCATTATCCTTCCAAGAGGATGATGAACAAGATGAAGAGTCCTCGATACGAACTGGAGTCCTTGCCGCAGTTGAACAAAGTCCCTAGCGAAGCCATCATCATTCATAAGAAGACCAATTTGAATAACTGCACTTCTTATGCGTCCTTTTATTTTGGATCTTATGGGAACAACGTCGTAGTTGAATCTGATCTTCAGTCGCACTTGGTGAAAAACCTTTTTGAATCTTAACTACCTTCTGATATTTTAACTCGTTTTAACTCTCCTAAAATGAACCTAGTGAATCAATTTTTACTGATGGTAGTTGGACATTTTAATGAACGTGCTATTTATTTTACAGGAAAGTTCGGTCAGCCGTATCTACGTGAGCGATTACCAATTTGTTTCGTCGCTGACGAGAATGGGCACCGTGGGATCTGACAAAATGAACAACTTAATGGCAATATCACAGTACATAAATTTGAACCTGAGGGACATTCGAGCCGCGAAACGAGAACTTACTGAAATATTCGATGCCTCGAAAACCACCATCGTCGCCAATTCTGACGTAGACGATGTCTTCCCGGTTAATTAACTGAGATATTAAACGGTAATGGTTTGAACCGTCAAACAAACAAGAAACGAAGAGAACTGATGGAACTATAGATGGGTTGAGACTAGAGCAGTAGATTAAACTATGAAAATGTAACTTTGGACTATAAACCATTGACCAGTACAATAAACTAAACTATTACAATTTTCTATTTTAATTGTATCGGTATGTTATCCTTACAAGTACAAATTAAGTTAAACAATAAAAGACGAGATCTCGTAGATAAATTTCTTTTTATTTAAATTACGGTTACATTAAATTATATCTACGGTGACGTACACACACGTTCATGTACGCGCAGAATTCACCTGTGTATCTGAACGTACGTATTTCAATTTCTCTGTTTTTTAGATTAAATTGATTGACGAATCGATTAAAAAAAATGGAATTAATAAAGAATCATATTCTTAGCAATAATAGTTGATAACCTTCCTCACGCGTTTATCCAACAATTTTTCTCACGTTGCTCTCTGCTTTACAAAACAAAGCATGTTCTCGTGACTAAACCTTAAATCTAGGTGCGCAAAATTGCAAACGGCCCTTTAATTTTTACGTCTCGATACTCGGGACCAATTGGTACGAAACCGACTATAATATACTAGCTCCAAAATTTATAGCGTAGTCGTAAATTAAAGCACAAAGTTCTTGGAATTATTTTTTGGGTATAGATGCACTTAATACGTTGCAATGGCCGTTGGCTACGCGTTACATAGCGATTTATAGACAAACTTTAATTTAGGACCACACTATATCTCCTAGATCGAGTGTTTCAGAATTTGATTCTCTGGACACGGAATGTGACTTTTTGTGTATAAACATGAAAATGCAACTTAGTATACGTTTATCGTTCCATGGAATGATTAACAGTACCGACGTGCTTGAACTTTACTACAATATCAGAAATTAACAAATTTTCTAATCTCAATTTTTAACTATTTTCAAATTCCTAATTTCCTGAATTTAGAAATTTATGAAATGCTTTTCGATACGTGTCCTCTTCTCCCCAGGAATACTCAAAGTATCGATGGATTGCACTTTCAACGTTCATTTTCGAAACAATAATTTTCCCTTCTTTAATACGCTTCCGGTTATACGCGTTAATATCAACCACACACCGCAAAAAACGCGTACGATTGAGAGAGGAACCAACGTCATCTCCTTTCGCAAAATTCTTGTTAAACAATATTTCGCAACACGTTCGTTCGCTATCCAGCATATCATTAAATATGTAAGTACGGTCCGTTTCGAGTCGATCGTTAAATATCGCAAAAGCATCCGATCAATGATTTATAATGGCACGATTACAATGATCCTTGTGCGTTTGTTGCGTATCGACGGTACATAGAATTGTTTGTCATTTTCTTTCTTTCACGTTCAGTTAAAAAATATTAAAAACGACTGGTAGAAAAGTTTGATCTTAGATTGATTACAAAATCTAATTATTCCCTTTTAACCCTTTCCTCACTGATCCGTACAATCAACTGGCATTGATTTTTAAAATCAATTCGGTGATGCTGACAATGATTTTTAAAATCAATTCAATGGAGACTGCTTTTTAAAGTCAATCTAATGATATTGATTTTTGCAAACAATTGAATGACTTTTGGAGTCAACTGAATGATAATATTGATTTTTAAAATCAACTGAATGACACTGATTTTTGAAATCAACAATTTTGATACTGATTTTAAAACTGTATAAAATTCAGCTATCAAAACTACATTAGATTGATTTGACCGTAGAAGAAAAATCAGATTGCAAAATTATAATGTATGTGTTTTGGAATTTATAACAATTCCTACTCATAATGAAATTGTTCTTTGTAGATTTTGAGGAAGTTAAAATGTACGTGTATGTGGATTTCAAATGACACGAGTGACTGTAAAATATTAATAGAGATTTAACCTGTCAACTGAGAATCACGAGAATAAAAATTCAAATTCAGCAATTAAGAACATTGTAATTTTTCACCTAAAAATTTTGCACGAACCCATATATCAGCCGACCATTCAAATATCTCAATTAACAGGTTAAAATCGAACGTTCAAACAATTCTCACTCCAGAAGCTCCGCTTCAAAGCGATCTCTCGATGATACATTATCAAAAATTGCTATCATTCGCATACAATATAGATCTCTCTCGGTGGAATTGATTAATTGATCGATTGATTGACAAGAGACGTTGCCATTGTAAAATTATGACAATTTCACGCTTACGGTATGTATCAAATACGTGTACATATTTCAAATTGCATATATAATACGTGATTCAAGAATGTTAATCTAGTACATACTGTATACATATATAATCGACAATGTGTGAGCCGCGTATATCCTGTATACGCGATTAATTTCTTCTTAATTCCAATATTCTTATTGGTAGAAACCAGAAAATCCGATATACAACAGATTCGATCGTACAATATTTTTTAACGCCCAGACATTTCGTGATCTTCGTGTTCGATCGGCATAGATCGTTAAAAAATCGATTTATACAAAATCTATGCTCACGGATTATGCAGAATGTGACGAAGATATGATAGCGGAAAGTTCGTGGAAGGAAAATACCGTATCACACGATACAACCAGGGTCGTCGAGAGATGGGGATTCACTGGGGGCCCACGCAATTCGTTTCTTTTTATTTTGACCCGTGTAAATTTCTTCCCCGGGGCCCAGTGACGTCTCTGGACGGCCCTGAATACAACAAACGATCGACAAGAAGAGCGAATTGCAACAGACACGCTCTGTCTGATCGTTACAATCGATTTCTACTTCCTTTCCCGTGACTCTCGCTTCGAAACTCGCTAGCAACGTCTAACGCGGGGTATTCCACTAATTTTCACTTTTCTGTGCAATAACTGTATTACCTCTCTAAGTGGGACGATATAATAGTGGTTTGCCTCTTATCACGATAACCGATACAGTAAATGCAATCGTTTCTGGTAAGACACAGGATAAAATTAATCGTTGAAGATAGTGAAAATTAATCCTTGACTGCGACTTATCAGTTTGCTGTTTTACATTGGTGATGTAGTTTAGAACTATTTTAATGCTATTTCTTGATTATTTTAAAGTGACAGAATGGATCATTGCCATCCAACATGGCAGCGAAAGACATAGAGGCGAATATCCAAGATGTTCGTTGATCAATATTTATTTTAGACTGATTAAATTAAAAGAATATATTGAAGAATCGATCAACTCTATTTGACTAAATCAAATAAACAGAAACAGCTGTTATTATTACAATTTTTATTTATAATTATTTTTTAATGACCGAAATTTTTTTTTATGTGAGGTTGATTGAAATTTATTAATTGTACAATACTGTAAAATATAACTTAACAAATCTTCCATTTGGGAGAGTATAGATTGACTAATTAGTAAAATGCAAATTTTCCCCTTAGGAAAACAGAAATAAAAATTTTACAAATTAAAAGAGTAGAAATTTGGCACGTGGAGAAGCAGAAATATTCTGCTAATTAGCAAAGTACAAATTTGCCAATTTAACAAGTAGAAATTTTCTTACTTAAAGAACTAAAATTCTGTTCATTAAAATAGGAATCTGCCAATTCAGATAAAATTTGACCAATTCCCAAAGTACCAATTTACTAATTCAATTAGCAGAAACCTACTGAAAAGATTAAACTTTTGCCAATTAAAAAATGCAGAAATTTACCACTTACAGAAATCGAAATTTTCTTATCTAGGAAGACTGGAATCTACTTAGAAATACAGAAACGTAGTGATCGAACGAACCAAACCACTTAGAGAGACAATACGGTAATAAAGATGAAGCTACATCTCGAACGTATTAATACGTCTACCAAAGCGGGCAACGCGGAAGAATAATTAAGAGTCAGTCATGATCCGTTTCGCCGAAAGATTCTCCGTTTCTTCTCGTTCTCTAGTTTCGTTCTGTAAACGAACAGGCTAATCCTAAAGCTAGCTGTATATACAATTGTTAGGTCGTTGAAAGAGAGACGGTAAGAAACCGCAACTCAGTCGACAGTTCTAGTGCACAATGTGAACGTAGATGATGGCGCGACATTATTGACTGTTGTTCACGTTGTTCTGCTGCTTCACGGAGTCCATATTGGGGATGTAGTCCATCGCCATCAGACAAGCGAACACCGTCATCACCATCTTCGGTTTCACCTCGGTTATGTCCTCCGGTAGCGCGTAAACGCGCGCGCCACATTTTCGGGCCAAGGATATCGCGTATTTCGCGTTGTCCAGGTTCGCCTGCCACGAGAAAACAGAAAACAATCTACAATTAGTCACGCCGACACGCCATCCTTTACGTAGATATAAAACTCATTATCGTTACGTCTTTGCTGAACTTTCGATTTTTACCGCTCTTTGAGTCTCTGACGATTCTTCATTCTCGGAGGATTACTGATTCACACAGGATTCTTAGCTTATAAAGGATTCTTGGATTTATAGAGGATTCCGGAGGATTCTTGATTTACGGAGGATTCTTGATTTACAGAGGATTCTTGATTTACAAAGGATTCTTGATTCTCAGAGGATTCTTGATTTGCAGAGGATTCTTGAGTCACGGAGGATACTTGACTCGCAGAGGATTCTTGATTTACAGATAATACGTGATTTATAGAGGATAAGGATCTTGAAGACACAGAGGATAAATAAAGGAATAGAGGATTCTTAATAATCTCATTGATCCTCAATATTAAAGAAGATCCTTCATTTAGAGCATCCTTACTTATAAAGAATCCTTGATTCATGAAGAATCCTTGAACCAACTTAAAATAACCAAACAAATAATCACCTCTTCGGTTCCTCCTTCCTTGATAAGGTCATAATTCACAGACCCCGGTTTAATGGCGTCGATCAGATCGATCACCACTTTGCCGTCGCTTATCGAGGAATCCTGAAATCCTTTGATGCTGCTAGTCTTGCCTGCGCCCTGCAGCTTCGAATTGACCCACTGCACGATCTCCTTTTCCACCAAGGTGCTACCTTGTGTTCCAGCGAGCGACGTCAGTATCGACAACGTGTACGATCTCATCAACTGCCATATCAGTGCTAAGGTCAACGTAGCGTTTCCATCATTAATATCCTGCCCCGCTATCCCCACTAGCGAGAAGTTCATCGTCTTCCCAAGTTCCACCGCGTAATTACAGTTCTCCAGCTTCTCCATGAACTTCCGCAGCTTGCTGAACTTTTTGTGCACCCTATTCCAGTTCACCGTTCCCGGCTTGATGATGTCGTAAAGTTGGAAGATGACTAAACCATCAGCCAGATCGGAGTACAACCAATTGACGTAGGGCGCCACACCCATGGAGTTCATCCAGTTCCGATAGGTTTTCTCTTCCCTGGTCTCCTCCAGGGACTCCAGACCCTCTATGTTGCTCTCCGGCTTATCCAGACCTGGATAATTATTGAACATGTTCGCCACGAAGGCCAGATTCAGCTTGTAGATACCGTTAACAACGTCGCTTGGTGTTACGAAGCTGCGACAACCCAGTTTGGCAGCTTGTTGCAGCATGATCTCCGCTCGCGAGGTGTGGTTAGGCTCCATCAGAGCTTCCAAGGTCACTCCGGCGGTGTGCGGAGCGATCTGTTTGATGAGGTACGTGTAGATTTCGGAGTCGGTGATGTCCGAATGGAAGTTGTTGCATCTTCTGGCGATTCCGGCGTTCTCCAAATGATGATTCACCCATCTGAGCAGAATGGATTCCGGAGACAATTTCAGCAGGTCTTCTATGCGTTCGCCGTCTTGGAGAAGAGTGGCCAGGCCAGGACAGTTCTCCAGGGTGATCTGATTGAATAGACCGATCCTGATGATCTGCCAGAGGAGACCCAGCACCAGGTGAGGGGATCCTTTCGTGAGATCGTGCGCGTCGATGTTGACGATGTTGCAACCGATCGCTTGCGCCGACGATAAAGCTAGAGTCAGGTTTTCGTGTTTCTTGTACAAGGTTAGGTTCTTCTTGTTGATCGTGCGCTCGTCGATCGTGTCTGGGCAGGAGTGGTTGATTATTTTGCTGAAATAGAGCAGCGAATTGCGTTGCTGTTTATTTCTGACGATATTCTTTGATTTGTGGTGATCACTAGTGACTTTTGTAGTAAGTAATCTGACGATAATCGATTTTTTAATTCGAACTGTTAATTTGTATTTGAGCATTTACAAGATTAGATTACGTTATCATAGGATTAATATCATATTAGTGATTAGAATTTTCGTTTACGATAGATCAGCTAAACCTAGCTTTACTAATTGTAAACAACAGATACGACCAACTGATTTTTGAAAATGAAGAAAATTTGAAACTTGAAAAGTTAAAAATGTTAGTACTTGGAAGTTTAAAAATGTAGTTCTACATCTGAAATTTCACAAAATTGATTAGAAATTAGAAACATATGAATTTCCAAGTTTGAAAAAGGATTTGTAAAGCTGAAAATTTGTGGATTTAGAATGATTTGTGAATATAAAAAGTTGTAAATTTGCAAATGTAAAATACTCAAATTTATGTAAAATTCTAACAGTGCATCCAATCACCAGTAACCTCCACATGTCCCACTCACCAAGCACCCAAGAGTATACGTACCAAAGAAGAATCCCGTCCTTGACCTTCTCGTACAGCATCTTCCCCTCGGCATCGATAGGCAGCAGGTGTTTCAAATCAGGATCGTGTGACAGATTGGTGTTGATCCAGTCACTGAATGCAAGTTGTTCCTCTAATCTGACCGAGTGGGTGGTTCCCTCGCTGGACGCCTCCGATATGCCACCTAAGGTCTCCAGATTCTCTTTCTTCGAGACGACTTGTTTGAACGTGGATCCCAGTTCGTTGGCCTTCAACTCTTTGCACAGCTTTTCGAACTCCTCGAACGAAAGCCGTCCCTTGTGTTCTGATCTCTGTTTATCGTCGTATTCCTCGATCATCTGACGCACCTTGTATCCGGGCATCTTGAAGCCACAAATATCCAGGGCGCTGCGTAGCTCTGTGAGGTTGATGAAGCCGTCTCCATTCTCGTCGATCTAACAGAAACAAGCTTTTCTTTAGATTCAAAGTTTCTTTCGTTGGAAAGAGGGATTTAGGGCTTGTCAGGCTATTCAGGGTTTAGGATTGTAATACAAAGGCTCGAGTCTCTGCGGGATTTGAAGACTGTTGGATTTTCAGATTTAGGAGACAGCTTATGAGAGACGGATGTAAGGATTTTGGAAGCTTGCGGTGTCGGGAAGTTGCGATCGGTAAGTCGTGATTTCAGGGTTTTGCAGTTCAGCTTGCGATTTAGGGCTCTTGGTATACTACAATTTCTGGATTTTTCAATATGTGAATATCGGCAAATTGCAACTTTCTAATACTGCAATAAGACATGGGATTTTGGGATTTGGGGATGCAAGGATTTGGGGATGTAGCGAATTGGGGGGTATAGGAAATTGGGGATGTAGGAATTTGGGAATGTAGGGATTTGGGGGTACAGGGATTGGAAATGTAGAAAATTGGAGGTGTAGGAATTTGGGAATGTAGGAATTTGGGGATGTAGGAATTTGGGAATGTAGGGATTTGGGGGTATAGAGATTGGAAATGTAGGAAATTAGGGGTGTAGAAATTTGGGAATGTAAGAATTTGGGGATGTAGGAATTGGAAATGTAGCGAATTGGGGGATGTAGAAAATTGGGGATGTAGGGATTTGGGGGTATAGGGATTGGGAATGTAGGAAATTGGGGGTGTCGGAATTTGGGAATGTAAGAATTTGGGGATGTAGAAATTGAAAATGTAGCGAATTGGGGACTGTAAGAATTTGAGAATGTAGAAATTTGGAAATGTAGGGATTTGATAATATTGAAATTCGGGGATGTAAGAATTTCGGGATGTAGGGATTCCTAATACTGCAATAAGGGTTAACAATTTCGACATTCTGCTATCATAGCAACTTTCAATTTGATTTAACACATTCCGAACTTGAAATTCTAAGAAGCTTACATAAATCTCAAACTTTGCGTAGATTTCAAAGTTTGACAATCCTAAAAATTGACATAGCTTTGCATAGTAATATATCACATCATGATACAACACAGTGACAACACTCTGGAAGGTTCAACTTAAATTATCGGTATTGAAAGAGGTATTTTTTCTATCTGTCCCTAACCGTTTAAAACGGTTGAATGGTAAGAAAAAAGATGCTAATTAGTCATAACACGGTTTTCAGAGAACCGGCATAAAGAACCGTCGATTAACCCTGATGCTATTTTCCGAGAAGTCTCCGAGCACACACACTGGCTCCGACGTCGACGCTATTGTTCGTCGTGGAAAATTGCCGCGGCTACGATCGCGACTGCATTCTTGAAAAGCGGCTGACTTTTAGTGCAGACAACCTAGATATCGTTCGCTGAAAGAAACGCGTGTCGTTCGCGATAAAAGCTTCCTTCCATTCACATGCGCGGCACACAATCGCGATTAAGCGCCGCGTGCTGGAGAGAATATGTCAAACGATCTTTTTTTACTTTTTCGAACCGCCATGCTCGATGAGGCATTTCCAGCTTTCTTATCGCTCGATTTTCGTGGGAAAATGAATGATATTCTTCGTGATTAAAATGTCAATGTGATGGTTTGATGTTTCGTTTGTTCGTTGGTTATCTTTTCGAAGCAGAAAGAAGTTAATGGAAGATTACCTATCTTTTTTATCTTTCCGATACTTGCAGTTTTGCAAAATTTCGCGATTCTGAAATTTCGAAACTGTGCAGTTGTTTCCGGTTGTTTCGAGATTGATAAATAAGTATAAAATTATGATTGGAAGATTTTAAATTGAAAATAAAAAGTCGGTCTTTTTTGACCTAATCGTTGTGTTATTCAATTAAAACTCTGATTCCCAGTTGTCGTAACAGAAAATACAGGCCCTTTAAATATTCCTTAAAAGGAAGTAAATAGAAACTTTAATCTGACGGAACGAGTTGATAAAGTTGGTCTGACGCGATCGATAAAGTGAGTCACACAATTATACGGAAAACTATTTTTCTGTGCAATGTAGTTTGTACAAAAGTTCCATTCTATGTCCTGAATTATTGTTCTACCGAATTAATGTTTTACGTTACGTTTTTCCGGTGACCGTGACAGTGATAACCGATTTGCGGAAGGTAACCGAGTAACTTACGTAAAACGTGGGCGGACTGGGTCAAAAATGACAGTACTCACTTTCTTGGCGAACTGCGTGAAGTCGTTGGAGTACTCCTCGATCACGTCCCACTTTTTCATCCCGCGGATCTCCATGGTGGAAACGAGAGAAAACGATTGCGAACGAGATCGATGAAGAGGACCGTAGACGACGCAACGAGAAACTAAACTCGGTTTTAGAGACCGAGCTTATCATCGTTATCGAATGTTCGATAAACGTGGAAAGAAGTTTACGCGATAGGTTCGCGACATCTTATCGACTACGTAATGTAATATCGATGATAATCTAGCGTGACCAATTTTTTCAATTAATTGAAACATCATTTAGGGGATTGATGCTGGGTGTATGGGGGTTAGAGATGAAGATATGCTTCCGGTTCTTGGGAAATCGTATTTTATGTGGCACTAGGTACTAGGTACTTGTGTTTTTATATTTTTTGTATATAAATTGTATTTTTTTTTAAGTACATTGACAGAGGTATATTAAGTCTATTAATAGAAGTATATTAAGTCTATTAATACAAGTATATTAATTTTATTTATGAAGGTATATTATGTTAATAGAAGAAATATTGTGTTAATAGAGTTTATTTTACTATGAATTAATCTGGCTGTACTTATCGACTAATTAGTTAATAGAGGATGAAATAGTTTTAGACACCTGTTCTATTACTGTATCATTTTAGGGATCTTGATGTTTGAGATTAGATATTGAATAGTACCACGTATCTAGATTATTATACTACTCTAGTTTTTTATTGTATCGCTATTGTATGGATTTGTTACTCACCTACTATGTTAGATAATCTACTATGTTTCATGATACTGCACATGTGACACAGATAAAATAACGTACAAATGTAAAATGTATAATAACTATGTTACTATTTCACTGGCAAGGTAAAACTACTTATAGTAGATACTGTACTAGCATTTTACTATTATAATAATACTGTTACTATTTGACTAGTTGTACAAAATCACACTACTATAATACTACTTTGTCTTACTATTTTATTATTTTATCATTTACTATTGTTACATAATTGTATTTCTATTTCACTATTCTGCCACACAATTGTTACTATTTCATTGCAAAACTATGTTATTATGTTAATATCCTTCCACAGATAAAGCTGCTATAATTATTCATAAGTTATCCAAATTTCGAAATACAAAAATTCACAAATTATAGTAGATATACATATTAATCAGAACAGGCGAAACTCTCCCATATCAATGATTGCGAAAAGCGAAAGTATAGTATATATTGAGTGTAATATTACTGCAGCTAACCTATAATTAACTTCGTTCTACATAACTTTTTTATCCTTGCAACAGTGTTTATAACAGATTAAAATACCGCTTGATATCAAATTTACGATGTAGTAATGTAGCAATTTAATCTGATTTGAATACAGCAACATAGTAATTTAATTTGATTTAAGTGCAGCAACGTAGCAATTTGATTTGATTCAAATATTGAGTAACAATTTGATAACGATTTAATTTGATTTCAATATAGTTGTATAACAATACAGAAATAACAATTACATTAAAATAATTTTTGACAGTGTATGTTAATTACAGTATCACTTGTTTAAAACTGAATCATTCAACTTCTCAGATCAATCGTTTCTGATATAAACTTAAAAAAAAATTACAAAAATATAATAAATGATTTAATATTTCATTTTCTTCATCAATAAATCGAAAAGAAATTGACAATATTCGCAATATCCACATACGTGAACTTGAATTTAAAAACAAACAACTATTTTTAAAAAATTGAAAATGCATAAAATAAATTTGGTTTTCAATGAAATTCACATAAAATTGATTGATAGTCGGATTTCCCTCTATTTCCACGGATCAACAAAAAATGATTAAATCTTTCGTTGTTAAGTGCGACAAGGGGATTACAAGCAATCTCAAGTTTTTATTGTACAATATTCGTTTATTGATCGAGCCTTTAAGTGCCGCGATTACATGCGTCACTAATTACACTCTGTAGCTATGCCATATCTAGAACGAGAGCTGATTTGCAGAAAGGTTTTTAATCTTGCAAACAAACGAGCGCACGACTCAACGATGCTGATATGTAAACGAACAGGTATAAAATCAGAACGAATGTTTCGGAAACAAATCGAACTATCGTTAGTATAAATCGATCTGTTTTAAATTATAATGGTGGTACTAAACGAACCTTATCGTACACTTCGTTCGTTTATTGACTCGTTGATTGTACGGACATGAGTACAATATGTTCGTGTAAATAACAATTAGATATGATTTATGATTTATGAAATTCAACATTAATAAAATTACTTAAAATTTCATACAATATAGTAGACAATGTATATTGTATAGAATAATATTGTATTCAAAATATTGTTCAGAATTTAATACTTCATTAAAGGAATATAAATATCGTTCAAACAATATTATGTGAAATAAAAAATAATTTCTTGAGGCAATTAACAGAACCATCGAAGAAAGTAATATACTTTTAAAATTCGATGAGTCAATGTTTAACACTAAACCTAATATATGTCCCCTTAATTTAAAATTAAAAATGAACTTGAAAATTACATAAAAAAACGACTAATAAAATTGTACATCTTGATGAAAATCAAAATAAATTTCAAGAAAAGCATCTGAACGAATTATGTAACTAGTTCGAAATATGTGAAGGGGTCATTTGATCGTTTTGCTAAGTTTTAATCTATAATTTCAATTTTATTATGCAGTAATAAACTGAGGCTTAAATTAACGTATATCAACGTTATCATTGCTTATTTGGAAAAGTTCGAAACACGTTTACGTCGATACATTGTAGACTTTATAGATGTAGTATATCACATTTTATTGGTTTTACATCACGATGACTTAATATTACAGCGTTGCACTCGAAATACCGAGAAGTGAAGCAGAGCGCACTGACCCAGCAAAATGCAGTACTTCGATCGTGGGTAATTTGTAACCGGGTCAAACGTAAATGTACCTCTCCACCTACCATTCTATCCTGGCAAGTATCGATATCAGTCTCGTTTTCCAGTTTATACACGATCGAATCACCTCCGTCGCTAAACATTATCATATGAACGTATTACTTCGCATGGAAACTGATAAGAGATCACTGGTTCCCTACAAAAGTTGAAGCTTGGAGAGGTACAATATATCTCCGCAAGTAATAACTTTGCGAAATCGTAGTGATAGCTACGATTTTCTATTTATTCAATTATGTTAGTTGCTCAATTGATCCATTATTCGACTGTTCGATTATCCCGTTATTGAATTATTTAATTACTCAATTATTCGATTTCTCAAATTTTTCAATTCTCCAATTCTTCAATTCTTCAATTTTTCCATTTTTCAATTCTTCAATTCTACAATTCTTCAATTCTTCAATTTTTCAATTTTTCAATTTCTAATTTTACAATTTTGTAATTTCCCGATATTTCAAATGTCCAGTTTCCTAATTATCTAAATTTCCAAATTCCCAAATTCTCCAAATCCCTACTTCCTAGTTCCCAAATTCTTAAACCTCCAAATCCCCTCATTTTCGAATATCTATATCTCTAAATCCCTAAATCCTCAAATTCCCGTATCGCAAATCCCTATATCTCCAAATCCCTAAATCCTCCAATCCCTATATCTTCGAATTCCTAAATTCGCAAATCTTCAAATCTCCCAATTCCCCAGTCCGCGAGTCCCCAAATTCCCAGAATCCCTAGTCTCCAAATCCGTAAATTCTCAAATTCCAAAACTTAAAAATTCCCAAATTTCCAAATCGCCAAATTCCCGAATCACCAAGTACCCAGATTCCCTAGCCCCCGAATGGCCAAGTTCCCAAATTCCCTAGCCCCGAATCGCCCAGTTCCCAAATTCCCTAGCCCCCGAATCATCAAGCTCCCAAATTCCCATGCCCCGAATCGCCAATTTCCCAAATTCCCTAGCCCTCGAATCGCCAAGTTCCCAAATTCCCTAGCCCCCGAATCATCAAGCTCCCAAATTCCCTAGCCCCGAATCGCCCAGTTCCCAAATTCCTTAGCCCCCGAATCGCCAAATTCTCCAGTTGCCGAATCGCCAAATTCCCTAGGCCCCAAATGGCCAAGTACTAAAATTCCCTAGCCCCCGAATGACCAAGTTTCCAAATTCCCTAGCCCTCGAATGGCCAAGTTTACAAATTCCCTAGCCCCGAATCGCCAAGTTCCCAAATTCCCTAGCCCCCGAATCCCCAAATTCGCCAGTCCCCAAATCCCAAAATCCACAAATTCCCTAGATTTAAAACTAACCTCCAAAATTACACTCCTCGAGTGCCAGCAAAAAAAACCTAAAATGCGATCAAAAAAGTTTATAGATACTGCCATCAAATAAAATTTGCCGATATCGTCGATCGCAGTCACGTGGAATTCAATGAACCACGGCCTGCATACACGATTATTTGCTGGATTAAGAAATGTCAGCAATCATCAGGTCCCATTAAGGCCAATATCGTTGCCAGTTTCACGGTGGCCGCGGGTTCTCCGTGCAATCTGTATAGTCCAGATTGTCTATTAACGCAACGAGCACATACAAACAACTCCTTTTCCCCGGCGATACGTAATTCAATCGTGATTTCCAAGGGAGGGAACATCCAGAGAGGATGAGGGGTCAGAGACGGGCTACACAACACACGCCGGTGAAACCAGTTCTCGGGATACAAGCGAATCGAGAGAGAGAAGTTTGACCCCAACAGAGCACCCACTTTTCTACAGGGTGTCCGGTAACCTATTGCTGGGTTCATTCCGCGAACGTGATGAAGCCTCTGAAGGTTATTCGATACCTGCCCGCACCCCTTGCAATCTTACAGGAAATCAGAAATTGAAGGTGGAAATTGAGAAAAGTTGGGGACGAGCTACTTTCTTGTCGGCGAATCTTTCGTGATCGATTAATCGGAATGGGCAGAAATAGTAAACTATTTTAGTGGATGAAATGTGAGAGTAGAAAAAAAAGGAACGAAGATAAGATGAATACAACGAAATTATTATTTATAATATATGCATTTCGAATATTTGAAATAATTACAATTTATTTTCGAATGAACAAATATTTCAAACTGTTATTTTATTCTGCAGACTGACCCTCCACTTCACATGATCAATAAGAACTGTCCTCGTTTCCAACGTAATTACACATTGTTTGACGCCGTGATTTTGCAAATTATTATTAAAATATCAATTGTCAAACATAAATTTCAATGAATTAAAATTAGAATGGCGTATCGGGTATTTCAACGTGTTCCAGATTTTGGTCACCGAGTCAACGTGTTTCCTTGATCTCAAGGTGGCTGTAGAAACAATTTGCCCACGTCGTGTTAAAATTCCTCCTACGTGAACACGTGTGACGTGTTTCTTCTTTTGCAAGAACTATGATGAAGATCTCAGAATATCAATATATACCATCGATACTTGCTGTTCTCAATATTTGTTAACGACACTAAAATATTCCTAATACAGCATCGTCAGTAGTGAAATTTTGAGATGAGAAATTTTCAGACTTTCGAAATGTTGAAGATATGTTTATTGGTCTTAAATTAAGATTTCTTTTCGAATTAGTACATGCAAATATATGCATGTATGTATAGTATACGTATATGTTCACATATGTCACATATTCTATGCACATATACACATGTACGCACACATACTCACATGTATGCACATATACACACATGTATGCACATATATACACATGGATGCCCATACATGTACATATATTCACATGTATGCCCATACATGCACATATGTTTACATGTATGCACATATATACACATGTATGCCCACACATGCACATATATACACATGTATGCCCATACATGCACATATGTTTACATGTATGCACATATATACACATGTATGCCCATACATGCACATATGTTTACATGAATGCACATGTGTGCACATGTATGCACATATACATATGTATAAACGTACGAACACACATACACATGTATACGCATATCTACATACATAAATACACTCAATTTGAATTACCCGACGTAAATGTACATATACGTGCATGCTACTTGAAAAAGATTTTATCGTGAAGAGGATTTAAGGAAGGGAAATGTCATTTGCGTGACACACCTATTAATTACGAAATAGGTGCGTAACGCAGTACGTAAAGGGAATTAGTCATCGCAGATCATTCATTAATTACTAGAATGGCAATAAGATTTGTAATACGTTTGCTGGAATTTTCGAAACGTTTGGAAATTCTAATGTCGCGATGAAAACCACGACGTCGACTTTATCGCTGGAAGACCGACGATAAAATGTAATTATGCGCAATTAGAATGCAGACGAAGGTTAGTAGTTAGCTACGTTTATTGCGGAAAAACTAACTGCATGCATTAAGCAGTAAAATTCTTTTTTTGTTTCTTTTTTATCTACTTTTACATGTTCCTCGTTATTCTTTATTTAAAATAGGTGTAAAATTTAAATCAGAACATCCGATTACTTTCATTATATCAGAGAAAAGAATTACTCTTTTATAAAAAAAGTGATAAGCTAAAAGTAGTTAATTCTTTTTACTGATTTAGATTTTTATAAAACAGTTCTAATTTTGAAGTGTATAATAGAAAGAAAGATCTCCGAATGTTCGGATTTCAGGTATTTCTCAAGCAGAAACACGTAACACTGGGCAGCGGGAGTCAAAGACCTGCACAGGTGTTCAAAAACCTGTCAGACACAATATAGAAACCTACAAAACTTGTCGGACCTAAAAACCCCAACCTAAAACTCGTAGAACCAGTTACAAAACCGTCATAGAACCGATCAGACTGGACCTAATAAAAGAAACCTCGACACGGACACAATAAACGTAACCTTGGCACACAAGATTGCAGATTCAATACACGTGACCCTGAACTGGTTACATCTAACAGAAATGATTCCTACACTTACATCTCTATAAGTGTACGAAATATATTCACCTGTACAACGTGCGAATTCAAAATGTTTCGACTTCGATGACACCTGCAATCGTTTCTATCAGATCGAGTTCAATGTTTTATTTATTGGATTCGAACTGCAACTAGAGAAGTCCTACGAATGTTGTGTGGAATCACGTCAACGAATTTTCCGGTCTTCATCGTTGTTCAATCACGTTTATGTAATCTTACAGGTTTTAAAAATTGTTGGTGAATTTAGTCATTTAGTTTTTGGAGGATTAAACTATGGGGAGATAGGTTTAATGTTAACTCGCGAAACGATGTAATAATGTAACGGGAATTGAAAAATTGCGGAAATTGCTCGTTGATAGCGTTGGAAATTCCTCGGCGCAGTTTAACCAGCCAGAACAAAAATATTGAAATTGTCGATTGCGCAAATTTTATTCCGCAACGCATGAAACTAGGTCCTTTCCCCTGGAGGTAACGCCTGCCAGGTGCAACGAACAATTTCTAGTTAAAATAGGAGTTTAGCGAGGGATCTAGAGATTTGGACATGGAATATTAGGATTTGGGAATGTAGGGATTTGGGGATGTAGGGATTTGGAGATGTAGAGATTTGGGGATGTAGAGATTTGGGGATGTAGGGATTTGGGGATGTAGGAATTTGGGGATGTAGATACTTGGGGATGCAAGGATTTGGAGCTGTAGGGATTTGGAGATGCAAGATGTAGATATTTAGTAATGTAAAGATTTGGAGACATAGAGATTTTGTGATATAAAAATTTGTAGATGTCAGATTTTAGAGGTCTAGAAATTTGTAAATGTACAGATTAGAGAATTTCGAAAAGAAAATGGTTTCCTCCCTCTCTTACCTTTTTCTTCCAACAACAAACCTAGTACAAGCAAACCTTGGAACGCAAAAATTCGGCTACCTAATGGCCAGGCTACTAGCACCACTTACTCGCATAATGTAAACGCGCCCTAACTCGTATACTTCGAGCACGAACGATTCGCTCGAAGCTGTTCAATTATCGCCACTTGAACCAACTCCGATGCGACTGGCCAACTTTTTATACTCTCTCCTTGTGGCGTCCATTTAAAGGGATCATCGCAGAGGTTTCAGCAGCGTGTAAAACACGCTCGTAATTTCTTACACGTGACAATTCATAAATCAGAACCGTGTACGTTCATCTTTTTCACGCGGACTTTCTTGTGAGACGATAAAATCAGCTTGGGTTTGCATTAAGCGCATAAATCAGTGCTGCAATTTTTTTTGGAGATACATTTGTTAATATGGGAGAAATAATGTGATTGCAAATGGAATCGCGATGTTCATGTGGTGTACGCTGAGCTGGGGAGAAATAATTTTTTGGACATTTTCACAAATTCTCGAATTCTCAAATCCCTAGATTACCAATTTTCCAAATTTCTATATTTCCAAATTTCAGAATTGAAGGACTTTTAAATCTTCAAATTATCAATTTTCCAAATTTTTAATTCCCCAAATTCTGAAATTACCAAATTACTACTTTCCCAAATTTCCAAATCCCCAAATTTTGAAATTACCAAATTACTTCTTTCCCGAATTACCAAATTCCCAAATTTTGAAATTACCAAATTATTATTTTCCCAAATTCCCAAATCCCCAAATTCTGAAATTACCAAGTTACTTTCCCAAATTCCCAACTTCTAAAATCCCAAAATTCCCAACTCCCAAAATCCCAAAATTCTCCAATTTACGATTCATATCATATTCCTCCAAAAATACCAATAAAAGTACCATAATTTCCTTCCTTCCTCACAAAATCGCGTCCATCCTTTTTCCCGCATATTCTCCACCGCTATTCTCAAGTTATCCCAAGTTTTACGGATCGTGTGAAATTTCTTTGGAATCGTTTGCACGTTTCCTCCGATCGTTCACATTTCACCGTATCAGATCGCGTGTGCCCTCGATCCGAAGATCGTGTACATCGGTCTCTATGAATCACGAGTATTTTCTATCGGGTTCGACGATCGTCAATATCAATTTTCCATGGATCTCAATGACTAGCACACCATAAACCGCAACACGTACATACGTATGGATCTTGAGACGATCCGTCATTTATTTCTCACGTGCATCATTGCATAGAGACTGAACGGCAATTGTCATGCAAAAATCGAACACGCGATCGTGCAAGCATCGAGGACAATTCTTTAAGATGATCGCTGAAAATAGCCTTTCATCGTTATTGAACGATTCTGACGCAAAACTGACGATTGGACTCAATAACTCTGATTTACATTAGGAATGAAGTTTGGTATGAGTGAGCTGAGAAGTGGATTTTGGTAGCAAAGATTATTATAATTAGATTAGGTAGATTATTACATTTCGAAGTTCCTTAGTTTTCAAATTTTACAAGTTTCCAAGTGATGAAATTACTAAATTACAAATTTCTGATTTTTCAAATCTTCAAATTCACAAATCTGCAGATTTCTTAATTTTGCAAGCTACCAAATTATTAAATTCCCAAATCTCCAAATTCTCAAGTCACAAGATTTATAAATTCCCAAATTTCCTAGACTCCCAACTATTTCAAATTTTCAAATCTCCCAATTTGCCAAGTTATCAAATTTCTAAATTTTCAAGTTCTCAAATTCCCAAACCTCTAAATTTTCAAGTTTCCACATTCCTAAAACCCCAAATACCGAGTTCCTAAAACCCCAATTCCCAAATCGTAATATTTCAAATTTCCGACCATTAAAATTTCCAAATATTCGAGCTGACAAATTCCGAATTTCCAAATTTTTTAATGTCAAACTTTAAATCCCCAAATTTCTAAAATCCCAAATACCAAGTCCCTAAAACCCCAATTCCCAAATCGTAATATTTCAAATTTTCAAGTTTCTCCTCCAAGTCTTTAAATATCTTGTTCGCCGATTAATCTATCGTGTCGTCTTCGTCCATCAGCGTTATCTCTCAACTTTTCCCTCGATCGTGTTACACGTCAGTAGAATCACGCGTGATTTGATTTACAACGACGGCGAAAGTGAAGTCCGGTCGCGATCAAGGTGAACGATACGGATCAATTACCGGTATAATTAATCGCCACCGTTTCTGTCCTATGGCGGATGTTCGCCAAGAATGCCAAGTGTACGGCTCCTTTCGCACATGCTGCTCGTTCGCTTTTAATCGCCCAACTAATTTATCTACATTTGCGTTGCTACATTTTACTCTGGGTAGTTTTGGAAGTTTGGGAATTTTTATACTATGAATTTTTTGGAAATTTTTATACTTTGGAATTTTGGAATTTGTCAGCTTAGAAATTTGATTTTGGAAAATTAGGATCTTGAAATACTAGAAATTTGAGAATTTGAAAATTGAGTCGAAAGAATTTGAGAATTTGCGTTAGAAATTGCAAACTGGAGAGCTTCAAATTTTCCGAGTATGTGGCATTAAAAAGTTCAGATTTACAGAAATATACAAATAAAAAAACTTTCGCTCTAAACCTTGAAATCTTACAAACCCAAAAATATCAGCCTCCAAACGTTCATAAAATAACCTTCATCCCAACTCCAAGTACATAAAATACCCTACATGCTACATCTAGCTTCCACATATGTGAAACTAGACCATGAAAGCAACCAAACCAACTGTTTATTTACCTACGCCAATGCATATTCCACGTGACCATATTGTACTCCAATTTTGGTTACACGAAGCACATGTAATTCATACAATTCGAAAGTAGAACACCTTGAACCCTCGCGGTTATTACGACTTGCTCGTTTGTTACAGAACTAGTTTCTGGCCTCACGGGAAACGGGACGAAACGTTGTAACGTTCAATTTACGTCAGCTATTCGGTCTCGGTCTCTGCTACGCAAACATTGTCCGTCATGTTAGCGAAAATTGGCCTGTTAGCTAATTCCCCGTCGTAAATCTTGATTGGTATGCCGGTTGCAAGCGGAAAATGCTGTAGGTTTAACGTTCAAGTTGAAACTTGAGATTCGCCAGCGGCGATCTCGTCGACGTTGTAATCCAATTTTTATTGACTACCTTTAATACAATTTTTTTTAAACCTTTTATCGTTGATCACTATTTTTATTACTGATCTGTTCAATTTTAAACGAGTAATAAAATTAATCTCCAGTTTCATTGAACTTGTCATTTGGACATATTTTTGTTGATACAGACTTGGATGTAATTTTATTGGTACAGATATATGATTTGACAGACTGATTTTTAATGGATGCTCTAGCTAAATTATCTTTTTTTTTATGTATACATAAGATGAAAATATGAGTTGTATTTATGTCACATCACACATCAGATATCAAACATCAAACATCAAACATCACACATCAGACATCACACATCACACATCAGACATTAAACATCACACATCATACATCATATAAAATTGAATAATGAACAAATTTAATAAAATTGAATTTATGTCACCCTTACCTCAATTAGATGGCCCGATGATTTGCAGAAATAATTTAAAGAAAAATTGACCGAAAATATTTTAAAATCCTGTTCTTGCAAGAAAAGGAAGTAAAGAGAGTTTAATATAAAGTGTCCGATGACTACGAAGCGTTAAGGTGGAGAATTGTGAAGGAGATGTAGATGAAAGCGGGAAGTATGAATCACGTGCGAAGTGCAAAGGGTTAACGAAACGAATGCGTAAGAAAGAAAGGAGCACCTTTTGCTTTTATTCGTTAGGCGGACTATAACACGTGGCCACGTGCGGTCCAGTAAACCGTGATGTTGGTCGAGCAAGCACCGGTGACGGTGAGTCAAGCTCGCATTCTTCCAAGTGCGATCACCTCCGATTTTATTTTATCGCTGGATGCGCCCAGGGCACCTCCATATACGCGCATATACTCGTCTAAACGTAACCGGCTCTCCAACGCGGCATTCATTCACAACGGGACAATTGCGCTTAACGATTTAATTTCACCGGCCGACAGATTGTGTTTCTGTCTATTCAAACGAGGTAGAAGAGCTACCTTCCATTCGACGACCGGTTACTTAATTATACGTCAGCAATTAACGCGACGTTTCGCGCAAAAAGACCTCGACGACAGCGGATCGTGGTCTCGACGACGGCTCACGAACCTGTCTTGTTGCTGGTAATTCAAAACCTTCCAGTGGAAATGTGATGAAATTGTCATCTGGGGAAGTGGGTGTGACGAAAGTGGAAAAGTGGATTTCTGGTGATTCTGGGACAATTTTAGGCAGTTTCCGCGTTGTTGGAACTTGGGAACTTCAAAGTTTAGGTATCGAGACAGATGTAAGAATTAGGGATTTGAGATTTAAGATTTGGGACTTTGGATAATTTGAGAGTTTAGGATGTTTGAGAGCTGTTGGGAGTTTGGGTGTTGAAGATTTTAAATTTAGAACTTTGGGGATGTAAGTATTTGGGGATGTGGGGAATTGCGCCGAATTTGAAGCGCGGTCAATTTGAAACGCCCCAAATTAAACTCGCATAGAATTTCAATTGTGCCTAATTTGGAACGCGACGAATAAAATCGCGCTGAATTTAAATCGCATCGAATTGAATCGCTCTCAATTTAAATTGCGTCGAATTTGAATTTCATCGAATTTGAATCGGGCTGAGTTTAAAGAGCGCCAAATTTGAATAACATAAACTTGAATCGCGTCAGATTGAATTTGCGTTGAATTTGAAGCGCGCCAAATTTAGATCGCGCTGAATTTAAAGCGCGGTAAATTTGAATCGGTCTGAATTCGAAACGTGCTAAATTTAAATCGCGTTGATTTTGAATCGCGTTAAATTTCGATCGCATTAAATTTGAAACACGCCAAATTTAAATCGCGTTAAACTTAAAGCGCGCCCAAATTTGAATCGCATTGAATTTAAAGCGCGCCAATTTTAAACCGCGTTGAATTTAGAGCGCGCCAATTTTAAATCACGTTGTACTTAAAGCGCGCCAAATTTGAATCGCATCGAATTCAAAATACGTCGAATTAATCTAAAAACATAGAAATTAGGTTAACTCGTAAAACCTACATCCAGAATCCAGAATTGCAAGTTAAAACCTGAAACGTCAGAAGCGAATAAGTTCCAGAACCAATGTCCAGCCGTCCAAAAATCTAAATGGCACAAGAAATAAATGTCACTAGGATACCGATAACTGGTTAAACTGGGAATACTAAGTAACCACAGGAAACGAGATCCATCGAGAAGTATCAGTGTCTGTGATCGGTAACGATTATCATATCACTTCTGGGCAACACTGTTGTACACCCTTCGTCGAATTTGCTCGAGCATATCTTACAACCCGTTGATACGTCCTATCATCCGGTATTCCGTTACGCGCGCCACGTTTATCATCGTGGAACGACAAATTTCATCCGATAATATGACAGCGGAGTATTTATCAACAGCCGACGGTGATCTCACGTTGTTTATCCAACATCGAAAAGCCATCCGCGCCATAAACGGCAATACAGCACGAGGAATTTCTGAGACCCCCACCAAGCGTTTTTGTAGCAAATGAAAAATGTTTCCTTGTTAAAATGCAAGTCGGCAAGACTTGCCGGGAAACGGAGATTGATAGCGGTAAAAATAGACTCGAATTATAAAAACGACGAGTGTATCTTGAATCTTCTGGGTCGGGTATATGAATCATGCGGGGAATCATTGTCAGGCTACTCCGCGTATCATCGTCACCATACTGACTCATTTATTTTAATTTTCACGATTGCGATTGAATCTCGGCGTTCTGATTCCTCTGTCAGCTACTTTTCAACCTCTTACAAGAAAGTGGAACACGATGCGAGCTATGAATCATTCTCTAGTGCTCTTCGACGTGCTCTGGAGTTCGATTACTGTGAAATGGAATTTGCTTCCGGGGAAATGGGAACGAGAAATTTTTCCTAAGTTGCACTTTCAATTTTAGGAATCAATGAGGTTTTGACAATTTTTCAGTTACATATTTTAATATTCGTATTTGTAGTTTAAGTTAATAAACTTACATTTTCTTAAATCACCATGTTCAAACTTCAAATTTCTTCATTCCCACATTGCTAATTCGCCTAGTTTCTACATTCTTGAAGTCTTAAACCTTCAACTTACTAAAATGATAAATACTTAAATTTTTGAAGAAAATTCTCAAATTCCTGAGTCCTCAAATCTCTAAGGTCCCAAATTCATAAGACTCCAAAGACCTATATACCCGAATCACTATATCCCCAAATTCCATTACTTCCAAATCCCTACAATCTCAAATTTCTGTCTCCAAATCTGTAAGACCACAAATACCAACGTCTCGAAATTCTTACATCCCTAAATTCGTACATCACCAAATACCTATACCGCCAAATTCGTATACTTTCAAATACGTATATGCCCAAATCTATACACTCCCAAACTTCTATGTCCCCAAGTCCCAAAAGTTCCAAATTGCTATATCCCCGAATTCCTACACTCGCAAATCCCTATACTCGAAATTTCTATATCCTCAAATTCCTGCACTCCCAAATCCCTATAGTCCCAAAATTCCTACATCCCCAAATTCCTGTGCCCTCAAATTTCTATGTCCCCAAATTTCTGCACTCTCAAATCTCTATAGCCCCAAAATTCCTACACCCCCAAATTCCTACATCCCCGAATTCCTATGCCCCCAAATTCGTATGTCCCCAAATTTCTGCACTCCCAAATCCCTATAACCCCAAAATTACTACATCCCCAAATTCCTATGCCCCCAAATTTCTATGTCCCCAAATTTCTGCACTCCCAAATCTCTATAGCCCCAAAATTTCTACATCCCCAAATTCCTACACCCCCAAATTCCTACATCCCCGAATCCCTATGCCCCCAAATTCGTATGTCCCCAAATTTCTGCACTCCCAAATCTCTATAGCCCCAAAATTCCTACACCCCCAAATTCCTGCACTCCCAAAATTCTTACATCCCCAAAATTCCTATATCCCCATATCCCTAAATCCCCAAACCCTTACAACCACAAATCCTTACATCCCAAAATCTCAAAAATTCGAAAAATCCGTCTGATGGAGCAATTATTTTCCATCGCAGGAAATTGAGATTGCGCGTCTCTTCTGCAATTACGACATCGGCAGCTCGGATAATTATCACTAGGAAATGGTAAAACCACCGGATGAGCTAGAACGAGGAAGTTCCCAGGATATAGACCGCCTCAGATAGATATCCATTCCGCGGCCTCTCCGAAGCAGCTGAACCAACACACTCGAGTGCCAACAAGAAAGTCATTTTTTGCACCATTGTTCGACGATTCTCGTATTAATTAAAAGCAAAGCTCCGCCACCTTGGAATTTACATCGAGAACCGTACGCGGCCTGAAAGGATTAACGGTTTTGCGGACATTCCAGACAAGCATATTTTCACTGGAAGATATTTTCGTCCCACGTGAACATCACGTATGTACGTATTACAAGTTCACGTATATGTTTTTTTTTTAAGATATATTTTGCTTCAACGGAGCTGTTTCTCGTCTTGGAAGATCGAAATAAACGAACGTTTTAAATATTGATGTTTTAGGGTTTTTGGGAAAAACAAGTTTAAGATTTTGTGGTATTTTATTTCTTTTTGTAGTGTTGTGTTCTATGTATGTGAAGGCTGTTTTTTCGAGGATATATGGCCTCTTCAAGGACATTTACTCATGTGTACACGTGTGAACGTTTATTTCGTTTAGTTACAAGAACTATTGTATTTTAGTAACCTAAGTGAGAAGATACATGTTCTAGTTTTCTTGTATATTATCTTGGAAATGATTCTTTGAATTAGTCATTTAATTTTAAGATCAGAGTATTTATTTTTCTAACAAAAAAATTCATTCCGGAAGAGGTTGAATGATACACCTAAAATATGAATTAAAATTTATGTAGTAGACATAATTCTGCAATAAAGCATTGATATGTCTTCAAGCTGTTTTTACGATTACCAGAAAGTTACTCATTCGAGAAATATTTGCTTTGAAGAATAATATCGTATTATGTAAATTAATGACTTGACGACAGTTCAAAGTCTCTTCCTTTTTTTAATTAGTCATCGTTATCTTACATAGTTACAGTCGCTTTGGAATACTTGGTAACTAATAGCACGTGACTAATTAGAGAACTCGAGTTCCAAGTCACATATTCAAAGTTTGTAGTTTATAAATATTTTTATAAAATTTATTTTTAAAATTGAAGTTTGTCAAATTCTGTTCTGCTTTTTGTTTGATCTAATTTCAGATTTTATTTTTGGATTTAAAAGAATGGATCACTTAACGGGAATCACCCTGTACATATTTCCTGCGAATGTTAGCATTTGGTATTCTCCAGAGCTACCATGCAAAACGATATTCTTGGTATTCGAGTCGAAGAATACACCGCATGGTTCTTCTCATCACATTTTTTCCCACCAATTTTTTAAATGTCGAAAATAATTCACTCACAAGTTTCGTGATACTTCTAGTCGAATACAAATAACTGCGAAACGATCTGATCAGAAAGATGATAGAACAAACTGATTTTACCGTTGCAATCCCTATTATGTTCATAAAAAAAATAAAATGAGAAAAGAACTAAATGTAAAAAATTATTAGTAAAAAATTGTACGAAAATATAAGTAAAAATATAAGTGACTATAAATAAACGATGTAAGTAAGCACAAGTAAAAAATGTAAGTAAACATAAGTAAAAAAATGTAAGTAAACATAAGTAAAAAATATAAGTACATATAAGTAAAAAATGTAAGTAAACATAAATAAAAAAGTGTACAAAGAAGTCAGTGAAAAATGTAAATAAATATAACTAAAAAAGTAACTCAAAACCGTAAAAACATCAGTAAATTCCAACACTAATAAACCTCTTCCCAACAAAAAAAATAATTAACCTTCAAATGAAATTTTTCATTAAAATCATTTCCTTCCAAGACATTGTACACAATTGGTTCGAACAAAGGAACAAAAAACACGCATAATTACATCCATCATAATTGAAGCATTACTCACACGAACATGTAAATCATCATTCGATTAATCACGCAGCATTTCATTGCAATGGAACGAACAAATAACACGCTCGACTTTTCGATCCCAAGATCCTCTTCAAGGGAAGTTCGTTTCGTCAGGGTCTTATCGTGGCACTTGAAGAGGCCTGAAAACCTCTGATGAAGGAAGAATTAATTATAAATACAGGCGTAATAAGGAGCTAAGCGTGGGAACCGAACCGGCAAAGGACGCGTGTGTACACAACGCCATAGGAAACACGCGTGTATGCCCGACTGTATTTATGTGAGAAACGAGTCTGGAAAAGGCATTTTGATGCTGTCTGAATGTATCAAGATGTAGATGTACTTTCTATAAGTATTGTTTTCAAGTATATAGTCTGAGGTTTAACCTGAAACATGTGGTATATATGCTTCATGAATGTAGGAATGCGATCACCATGTGTTGGGAACATCAAGTCAACAAAATTCTGAATTCGAAGCACTTTGATGCTGTCTGAATGTATCAAGATGTAGATGTACTTTCTATAAGTATTGTTTTCAAGTCTATAGTCTGAGGTTTAACCTGAAACATGTGGTATATATGCTTCATGAATGTAGGAATGCGATCATCATGTGTTGGGAAACATCAAGACGACTATATTCTCAATTTGAAGCACTTTGATGCTGTCTGAATGTATCAAGATGTAGATGTACTTTCTATAAGTATTTTTTTTCAAGTATATAGTCTGAGGTTTAACCTGAAACATGTGGTATATATGCTTCATGAATGTAGGAATGCGATCACCATGTGTTGGGAACATCAAGTCGACAAAATTCTGAATTTGATGCATTTTGGTGAAAATTTGAAATTTCCCCGACATCAAACATTGCGAACTTGAAACATTTTAAAGGTGAAGTGATCCAAATTTGAAATATTCCAAAGATGAAACGTGCCAGACTTGAGATATTCCGAGTATGAAACCATGATGAGCTTGAAGTGTCCCTTTGGAACGTCCCAAACTTCAAATGTCCCAAATTTAGATCGTCCCAATCTTCAAATATCCCAAATTTGAAATACTCCGAAAGTGAAGTGTCCCAAATTTAAAATGTACCGAATTTGAAGCATTCTGAACTTGAAACATCTGAAATCTGAAGCGTTCCAAACTTCAAATGTTCCAAATCTGAAATATTCCGACCATAAAACGTCCCAAATTTGAAACATTACGAATCTGAAGCGTTTGAAACCCCACCATCTCAATTTTAAAACAATCGCAATTTAAATCATTTCAAATCTCCCTAATTCAAATATCATTGTGAATTTCCAGCGTTCCATGAAGCCTCTGACCACTAAAACTGATAAAAACACATAAGCATCAAAGTTACAATCGTCCTCAAGTTACTTTAATTCCGTTTCTTGTTAATCATCGCCTGGTAGCCCATTAAACTTAATGTTGCGCTATTTAAACAGAAGTACGGGGATTTGTCTCGTCCATGCATTCGCCATAAATTCCCTAGCGAACAACGTTCCCGCTGTTTCTGCGTACAGCAGCGGAAAAACTCGGTCGTAACATTCATCAGAAGTTTCATGAATATGCTCTTTATGACGTGAAAATAAATATCGCTCGAGTCTCCCAGGGAGGGCGGATCGTTATTACGATTTTTCATCCGGCTATTTCGTTGGAATCTTCGCAACGCGCTTAGAGACTCGATCGAGAACGCTGTTTCTATTAACAATGATCGATAGCCGCAGCTCGTTCGTTGTTGTCGTTTTATTGATAAACTGGAACCGTTAACGAACGTTCGTTGTTCTCTATTTGCGATCGAGCCGCAATCGAGATTGTCCAACGCCGGCTAGTGTTTTCAAAAGTTCTTTGGACCTTTGTTTGGCTCGAGAATAATGCGTTTATGAATAATAAGAGATGACCCAGCTGCTGAGATATTCGAGCAGACTTTGTTGAATCATAATGTAGCGTGTTTTGGGAACATTGTGTACAAGCTCATTTTTAGTTAAACAAAAGGAAATTTCGAAGTGTACTTTTTAGTAGACGTACCGTTGTCAAACCACGAGTTGACCCAGGTGTTTAAAAAAGCTACGGCTCCAATTGGTCAGAATAGAAAAATGGACAACACACATATTTTCGGTATATTGGCTCGAGCGGTCGTACAATTAGGCCAAAAACAATGACAGGCAAACGTCTCGAGAGTGAGATAGCGCGAATTGCGATCAGCAGTTATTGTCATTATTATTCTTATTTTCCGAAATGTAACTGGAAGTGTTCACGGTGTGAGCTTCTTTTACTTTGGGTCTCCACGCGCCAACTCGTGGGTTGACATCTGTATGCGCCCTGTTCCAGGACTTTTCAAGGTTCTCCGGACTAAATACAGCTAGTTTGCGGAAATGCAATTAAATACTAAAAGGAGGCAAGGTTGTCCGGGTAAAACAATTGAATTATTATAAAAGAAATTTTCAAAATACGAAAATTTTCAGACGCTGGAGATATTTTCATTCAAACAGTTATGAACAATCCAAAGGCATAATTAAACATTCGTGGAAATGCATATTAAAACTGCACAACATAATTACGCGGGGATTTGCTCGGTTCAAAAATTTGGGGAGCTTCTTTTACTTTGGGTCACCAACTCGTGGGTTGACATCTGTACACGTATGTGGAACATCGTGCACTCATTTTAATTAAACAAAAGGAAATAATTGTATTCGAAGTCCTTTTTTGTAGAAAAATGTTTTGTGCTACTCACACGGTGTCAACTCGAGTTTCAATAGAAATTTCAAGGTTTTTTAACATACTGTTCCGGATGATTCACTGTCGAACTTGACGCGCTTTTCACCCAGAGTTCAACACCCATTCGCACCATTTCCGGTGCTTCTCATGGACGAGGTGATAAAACGACAGCGATTCTCAACGCAGTACTTTTGGTAGTCTTTTAAATTCAATCGAAAATTGATCGATACGAGAATTTATTTTTCATCGTACTCTCATTCTAACACTAAGTTAGTATTGATCGAAGAGTATGTGCATCGTTAACAATTAACAGCCGGTTTTCAAGGATGACTATAAGTTCATTTCAGACTCTTATAAAAGTTTTATGCGTCGTACACTTCAAATATTTGAAATGTTATTTCAATTGAACTGGCATTCACTTCATGCAATAAATTAGTAAAGATAAATACATTTAATCAATGAAAGTTACATGTGCCTTACTATTTATGGACAGCAATGGAAAAGTATAAAATAACACTTTAATAATTGACAAAAAAATGTTGAACTATGATAAGTAAAATTATAAAGAAGTTACATCATGATCAGTTAAAAAATAATAACTCAATAACAAAGATAAAAAACAAAATTGAAAACCAAACTCAAAGATCATACGATATATTTAAAAAGTTTTCTTTCATACAATCTCTTAAAATAAATTGCTTTTTCCTGTGTTTTTAGATAATTCATTTCATGACATTCCACCTAAATCTGCGCAAATGTTGTATACAGGTATATCGCATTAAGATAGCCAGCAGGTTCATTCTACAATGCAAACATGATATTTCAGAGAAATTTCGGGCAATGCATGTTATTCTTTTGATAAAGTATCACGCGAGAAATTGGCGCGTCGCGTAAAAAATCTTAACAGCACGAGTAATCAGAATGATTCACTTCGCAATTTCTCATTTCTGAAAGTGTCTACATTTCACAAATTTCATTTATTTAAAACTGTACTGGTTTTATTAAAAAATGTACTACTCTTAATTCTTTAATGGAGATCGTTCTTAATCTTGATGTACAAAGAATATAAGTTTTCATTATTAAATGGTATAATACTATCATTTTATTTATTTAAAGTCGAACTAGCTTAATATAAAATGTACTTGCAATACAATATTGGAGATCAATCTAGTACATACTATAATTTAATACAGTATTATAGTACTATAATAGTATAACTTAATACTTGCATATTAACTGTAAAACGACCACCACACTTAATTTTAGATTGAAAATACATTGAAAAAGTTAATAAATGAAGCATCAACTAACATCTACAGCCATTATTTCAACAAAATACAATGAACATTTCGTAATATGAAAAATTGCATGAACTGTAAATGAGACTTTTGTAACATAAATTGCATGAATTGCAAATGAGACTTTTATAATACAAAAACTAAATGAACGGTGAATGAGGCTTTTGTAATATGAAAAAGATGAATGATATAAAAAATGAAACCAGCCATTTTGACCAGTTAACAGATCTGCGTAACGAACAATGCCCGACGTAAAAACTAAAAAATTCAGACAATCATGGCCGGAAAATGGCACACAATACACAACACGTTCGACCTAGGAGAACTCGTTTCGCAACAATCATATTTTTCAGCGGTCGATCATAGTCCATTTATTATTCCAGCAACGTGCAATTGCATAATAATCGCGGCACGCCGTTATAACAACAGCGTTGAGCAACGCGATTCGAGTTGAACGCATTGTTGGCCTGCGAACGAGCTTTTACGAGAACCCGTGTCCCACACGATTGCACCAGAAAAAGGAATTTCGAGTACAACCAGCTGGAAATTAATTGTTCGCGATTCTCTTACGAAAGGCCCATTTTATCACGAACGGTGTCGAGATCCGTTGCTAAACAATTCTAATCTCCATTCTAGCTAATTCGGGACTTTGACGAAATTAATTCGTCGCCCGGAGCGTGATATAACTTCTGACTTCAATTATCTCGGGTGATTCGTTTTAATTCGCGCGATTAAGTGAAGGTTACTCCGGGGAACTATTTCATTTCTATTTTTTTGTTTAGATAATATATCGCGTTTAATACTGCAATTATGATTTAATTAATTAAGTTGTAAGCAAAGTACTTGTTAAATTTATACGAAATTGTATACTGAAAAGTAGATGATTTACAAACTACACATTTTTTAGGAAAAAATCATTCATTTATAAAGATGGCCAACCAGATATTGCACAACTTACGCTAAAGTGTATTTCTTCTATTTTAATAAAAATGAACACTTTTTTTAGATAAATCAATTCTGAACATTCCGCATAAAAGATGTCCAAGCACAATATCAAAGAAATCAATAATTTATAAGATATCTTAATTGTTTCCACATAAACATTCTTGAATTTAAATTATCTCCCAACTTTTTCATTTTTTTCACATCATACCCCAATACTTATTTCCTCGAAATGATTAAAAAAATGCTATACAGGAAGAATATATTACTGAAATATACAACAGTTTCATTTATAAAAGCAAAGATTATGAAAGTGCCTGTAACTTTTTTTAAATCAAAAGATGCAGATTTAAATATTAAAAGAAAGGAATAGGTCAAGGGACAAGTGGACACATTAAAATGTGACATTTCATATCATATTTATTAAGAGAACGATAAACGATTTAATTAACATCTCTGAGCGATTACCGTTCGTCGTAAAACGAGATAAAACGTTCGTGGATCGAATGAAAAGTCACGATGCGCGAAATTAAACAGTTCTGTCGATAATGTATATACTTGATACAGTGTAAAACGCTTGCTATGTGAACATCCGAGCGGGTTTCTGCATTAATTTCATGCTCGCAGAACTGTGAAACCGTTTGGTCCGAAGGTACAATCTCACGGTGCACAAGAAACGCCCGATCCATGAAATATCATAACAAATTCTGCAACTCGGAGTTACGGAACCGAGTTAAACGAACTCATTAAGAATTCTAAACAGGTTCATTAATGACTGTCCAATTTTATGCCGGTTAATGTTACAGAGAACCATTTAATTCGATCGCGATATTAAAATACCGACTTCGCATACGTTAAGAAACGTATACCTAATCTCTAACATCTGAAGAATGCTTAGGTTTTTATTTATTATTCAGAGAAAACGTAAGTGTATTTCTAACATCTGAAGAATGTTATTTTTATTTATTATCCGGAGAAAAATATTTTTTATCGATATTTGAAATAAAATTAAAGACTCGGTTTCGCTCGCTAGGGCGCTCCACCCCCTAGATACCCTATTAGCCACCTTTCTGCACTTTTGACAATTTTTCTAAGGATTTTGACCCATTTTGAGAATGTTTGGTTCTCTGATGGAAAGTCGTATGTGGCACGGTTTGGTCTGTACATTTGTATACGTGAGTAAGGGGTGTTATAGTATTTCGATATATTAACCCTTTAACTTACGAGTTAAAATTGTGGGCAAGTGCGTCAGACAGAGATTTAATTATTAAGACAGACAAAGAATGTTCAAATGTTATGGATATTTTAAATATGGCGATCACTGGTGAACGGGTTGGAATTAAACTTAAAATTCAATCATGGTGAAAATTTAAGTCACATTTGTCGCGTTTCAACAATTATGTGCGTCACGTGTGCAACATGATATAAGGCAAGGGTTTAATATCGACTACAGAATCTACAATAATTTAATGTAACTATAACTTCTTTTCACATGTAACATCATATAAAAAAGAAACATTGATTTGATGTGACTTAAAATTCGATTCTTTTATTGCACACGACATCATCAAAGTACTATAAAAATGTAAATGTATAAGAACGATCTGTGATTCTTCCACAAGTGTCATAAAACAGTTAAGTGTTACCATAAAACTGAAAATAGGATATGTTTCTTTGCTTCCTGGAAAGAATTACACTTCGAAACTGTTTGAAAACATAACCCCTTCGATTGTTTCGCAGCCACGTGTTCCTCTACCCCGCTGCGAGTGAAATGGTAAAGGCAAACGCGAGTCTAAACACTCGGTTCTCCGGAGTCCATTCTCGATGGTCTATTTTTGCCCTTCTCTAAAGGACCAACAGTACGAACTCTGAATAAGAAAAGAACACGTGCAACGACGTTTTAAGGACGCTTCGGGGGGTTGTGAGTTTGTGAGCACGTGCTCTTTTATTTACGGATTTATCAATAGAAAGTTTCTGCTAAAGGGTAATCTTACAAAAGGTAACACTATCGAATAAAGGGAAATAGGACGCTGTATTCAAGGTTTTTCACAGATGCAAAAAATTAATTAAATTGCTTTAATCTCCAGCAACATTTTTCTGGTCATAAATTAATTTCACGTACAAAATGTAGAATAAGAATTATATAGAGATATTAAATATCCTATTTGTCAATAAATAACAAAAAATAAATTCTGTAGTCATACAATCAATAAACATAACAAGCAAATAATAAAAAATAAAATACCTTAACACTTAATATTTATTCCACATTTTTCTCCGTAATATTTCTAAAAATAACAGCTCATAATTCCAGCCGAATATTTGAACGAAAAACAGACTGGACAGTTCGTTCCATATTCGAGAAGAATGAAAATATTTGGCACAACTTGCAGAGAGACACTAATAAAGACGCAAGAAGAAGATTTCCGGGATTTTTAATCGCCTCGAGGGAGAAAAAAATCGCGAAAAAAAATGTATCTGCCGTTATGCAGCGCATCGCCCTTTCAGAACACACTTTCCCGACATTGTTTCTGACGGGGTGACTCTCAACCCCTTGTGCAACGGGGCGTAATCCACACCGACGGGAGCACCATCGCGAAATACATATTTACATACTCGAGGGGTGATTTAGATGCGCTAAAAAAGCCGCTGTGCCCCGTTTTTAAAGCCGATAACACGCTTGAGTCCGTGTTCTCATCGAACGAACCGAATCGACGCTTTCGACTATTCGAAATCGTCCCTCCGGATGTTGTTATCTGATCTGTGACTGGAATTCCGCCTATTACGCACTGTCCAGGTCGAATTTTTACCTGGACTCGACAAATTTTTCTAGTAAATTCATCCTCTTTCTCCGCTCTTCCTACTTCATATATTTTCCAATTCTCATTTTTTCGATTTTAGAATCCAGGAGAGTATCCACTGAATAATCAGGAACTCTCTAATTACTTGAACCCATTTTTTACATATTATTATTTATTTTAGTGGAAACCATTTTACATGAAGATGAAAGATTACCTGTTAAAAAAGAGTCATGCTTCGTAGAAATTGTTAACAACATTTATCAGAAATAAAATTATAAAATGATTATTTGTCATGATTTTAGTTTTGCATTGATATTATGTATACATATAAGTTCTGAAAAGATATCTTATTTATGAAAATTCATAGATGTTTTCAATTTTTTGAATTCTTCCAAAGCACTCACATTTTAGATAATATAAGAAATATTTTTAAATAATGATCATGAACATGTGCTGTTGTATCAAATACTTTTAAATGATGATCATGATCATATATTGCTAAGATATGTATATCTTCAACTACTCTTGAATAATGATCATAATCATATATCGTTAAAATGTATATAACATCAAATTCTTTTAGATAATGATCATGTGTTATTAAAATATATGTAACATCAAATACTGTTGAATAATGATAATCATATACTGTTAAAGTATATATAATATAAAATATTTTTAAATAATGACCACGATGTATTGATGTCCGTATACTATGACCTAGTATATACATAGTACATTAAGACCTATAAATGCACCAACGATGAGTCCGTGTCACCGAGGGGTTAAAGAATGAAACAGATACCATCTGACTCACGAAGCACCGATTAAAGCACGAGAACGAAAAAAAGCAGCTTACCAAGTTCTTTAATCGCTCTGAGACTACTTTAGACCCACGAGGACTGCTACGACTCCCTTTCGAGCACCCTTCTCCGAGTGCAAATACGAATCCCACCTCGATTGCTTTCACTAACGACTTTTACTAGCGCTAAGTAAATCCGCAGTAGCGAAGGAAACGAAGGGGAGAACCTATTACAACTGTCCGTTTATTCGATAAAGATGAATCGAATTAGACCCCCAGACACCTAATAATACGAGCAAGCAACAAGATCGTCTTATTTTCAACCAGCTCTACAATCGACTATTCTCATCTGAAATCGTTTCCTGCTTTCTTTATCTAAATTATTAATCTTGACCGGTTTGTTATCGATGACGAATATATACGTGCTTTGAAGTGGACTATTAACTCTCATAGAATGAACGTGATACAACTTTGAAAAGGACATTCAGAGTGAACTCACGTTTACGCTTTTGAGAAATAAATTATTAGATGTACATGCACTAGGAGAGTAATATGCTCTTGGATAATGAAGCTTTAAATACATTATGAGAATATGTACAAAAAATGCACATACATGTACATTCTTGAAGAATGAATATTCACGTATACGTATGTGCATCAAGAGCGTATATATTCGTCCTCGAAAAATGAATTTTCAGATACAGACATACTAACAACGTATATATACGTCGCTGAAAAATTAACCCTAAGATATAGATATATTAAGGACGTATATATACGTCACTGAAAAATTAATCCTAAGATATAGATATATTAAGGACGTATATATACGTCACTGAAAAATTAACCCTAAGATATAGATATGTTAAGGACGTATATATACGTCCTCGAAAAATGAATCCTCAGATGCAAACATATCAAGAACGTATATATACGTTATTGAAAAATCAACCCTAAGGTATAGGTACACCAAGGGCGTACATATACGTTCTCGAAAAATGAATCCTCAGATATAGATATACCAAAGCCGCATATATACGTCATTCAAGAATAAACATTCAGATACCAAATGTGTAAATATATGTTTGTCAGTAAATGGTAGAACTCATGGACGGATCACATATTCAGTAGATTAACCGTATATTGAAATAGTACTACAGAGTAGTATAATAATAATAGTAAAATAGTAATACAGTATAACAGTATAGTAAAATAATCAAAAAGAACCACAATAGTAAAATAGTTGACAGGATAAGATGGACTATTACTCATCTCGCGAGAGACTATGACCACATATAGTAGAGAAAGTGTTAGGGTGAAAATATTGCATTTGGTAAGCGTTTATTTAAATTTTCAAATATCACGCAGTTGCCCCCATGTTCATCCCTGATCTATAGCATCGAGACCCACACGGAGTGTGTCGCTCAGGGGTGGTCCCCTCCGCGTGTTTCACGTCGCGTATTTATGCGTGCACTTTTGCAACGTAGCTGCAGCAGCAGGATGTCGGAAGGGGTTGCGTTCGCACCGGTAACTCGATCAATAAGATAATTGAAGACTTTCTCGACAATGCCGGCGGAAGGGAGCAATTTCGCCATCTCCCTTGTACTTGAGCAAGGTCATTGTTTCCGAGGGGATTCTCATCTCCTAAGCACCGTTCGCATGGATGCTTATAATTGTATCCTGTGCTGTGCCGGCTTAAACGGCGTTGCCTCGAGACACGACAGAAACGAATAAATCGACCAAGAAGAGGCCAAACGAATGACTGACTCACTCACCAATCGAGTATACTGATCGATAACGCCGGGGTGGAGAACGCTTAAAAACCACCTCACCTAATATTTAACATCCAAGCTGTTATTGCACTTTAATATCCTTGAAAGGTTCGAATTGTATACACCGAATACATAATTTAATTTATTATATATATACATTTTGAGTACGTTCTTCATCAGTCATATTACAATAACATATATGTATACCGTATACAATATTAAGAGTAATATTGTAACATTTATAAAAAGAAAACTATAAATGCTTTCGACACGAAGTTAAGTGGTTAAACGCATCTTGGAATACACGCTAAGTGTTAATTAATCGATAGTAATGTATTATCGCGAAACAAGAGTAACCAGTTTTACCCTACTTTCGCCCGCAATGATTGGATATCAGTTTACGAGGCTACCTGGCCGGGACTACGTTGAAGTTAACTAAATAACCGATAATTACACGCAGTAACTATTAAACTCGATACGATGCATCGCGGTGCATAAGAGAATATTTCGAAACTGAATACGTAACAAATTAATACGTGGCAACCGATACGAAGGCGAGAGAAAAAGAAGGCAACACGAGAAACGAGAGTACACGCTCAGTTAATCAACCGTGAAAAGCGAAGTGGTGGAAACATGGAATATAACGAGTTGGCAACGAGAGACGCCGCCGAAGCCCTGTACGTGATCACGAAACCATGCATAACCATTGCCTCTCGTGAAAGAAGCTATCTACGAAGCAATAGCGGTGATAAAAACTGATTACATAGATCGAGTATGTAGGTTTATTCAAAGGACGAGAGCACGTGCCGTGCAACGACGCGTGGTATCGAGTCGAGAGACTCGAAAGTCTGCCCTCTGGAACGGGCGTAACGGTATTCAGGAATTTTAGACACTTATCGGGAGAAATTAATGCCCTGAGAAATTCGATTCCGTTAGGAAAGTGAATAACCGAGAACCAACGAAGCAATCATGAGAAAAACGCTGTGACGAAATATTGTAAGTATGCCTTAACGTGTTAAACGGGGCAGTAGAAAGGGACGTGTGCAGTATGACACGTTATCACTGTAATTAAATACATATTCAGGATACTAACATTCAGTGTGCGAATTCAAAGTACGAATAATTTAATATTTTATTTCGATTGGAAAGTAGGCTCGCGTTATATTGCCACTCCTATTTGCCCTTTCAGTACTACTATTACTGGCACTAGTTATATTATCATACGCTGCAGTATCACACGTTGTTATTACTACGTATTGTCATTGCAATGTATTATTACTACAACCCCCTGAATTGCGACAGTAACCTAAAATAAAATGAACTCAAAAATTTTCCTGCTCATATATGACTATGTAACAAAAATGTACTGTATTAAATTTGCTATGTAAATAATTTGAAAATAACTGCATCAACCACCAATTTGAAAAAACCGCGGTAACGTCCGAACAACTGCAAAAATGGCGGCAATTAAAATTCTATTTAAAACTTCTCGTTATCATCCCCCAAACGTGATAATATTTCTACAAAGATTAGTTTTCAATATATGAAAATTAATAATAATATTGCATATATGAAATATATGTAAAATACATTTATTCAATAATTTATACGTTCAACTGTAATTAAAATACCACTTCATAAATTTGTGTCATAATTGACCCAACTCCATCGATCGAACTGTACACTCGATAAAAGTGTCGAAATTTGAATAAATAGTTAAACCAATCAAAATTAAATCACCAGATAATTAATATTTCGAACATTGTGGCGCGAATCTAACCGGGCCTATAACTTCAAACGTCAAACAGAATGTAAATAAACCCAATGCCGGTAACCCGAACTGTTGGCGCAATAGATAATGCTCGTTCGTAACGAATGTAACAGTTAATGGAGTCTCTCGGTTGAACTGTTTAACAAGCATGCGACCACGCAGCGCAAAACACGCTGCACGTACAAAGAGAGAGTGCTTACACGTGCGTGAACGTATGTACGTAAGTAAAGGGAGTTATAAGTGAAAAGTGGCCGGGTCACGATACTCGATATCATCGAACACAGTTACCATTATCGATCAATTAAAAATATGTTGATAGTCGAACGCTACCAACATAACGTTAGTTTTTTTTTTAAAGAATTGATGATTCATATCCTCATTACGAGTCAACCGCATAGACTTGCACTGATTCATCCCTACGTATGTGATTCAATCGAGAATGAATATTAAAAATGTACCGAGAAAATCGAAACATTGCATTCGGTTGTAATATTCGTGGTACCAAAAACAAAAAAATTGGAGTACAGTTCGTTGGACACTACAGTATACAGAGTTTGAAAAGGCTTGGCATAAAAAAAGTAAACTGACTGCAGGGCGGCGACACCCGGCGAGTCCCCACGAGGGTGGGTTTCCACGAAAGCATGCTGATAAAACCGGCGATCGATAAGAAGCGAGGGTGCACGTAGTAGTACGTGTATCTCCGAAAAAACAGTAATAACGAGTGTCGTGCAACACCGTTCATTCGCGGTTCGATTATCGCGAGAAAGGGTTAAAAGAAACAGACAGACTCACCGCTTGAAATTGCTCCAACAACTCCTGCCGGTCGTCAATCGCAGTGGCCATGTTGTTCGAATATATAATCCTTCCGTGTTTCCTTTCTCTGCAGTCCCTGCGTATAGCCCTTCTTGCTCCGCCTCTTCTTTCTTCCAGTCTCCGTCGATTATAACACAGAACGGGACGGGAAAACGTTCAACGCGAGTCGGTAATTTTCAACCGGTACACGGAAATAGTTACAAAAACGGTTACTTGGGGCGTTCTCGCACCTCGCGTACGCGTTTTCTGGTTACGACGCGATTACGAAGGAGCAGACACCGCGGGAACACGTCCCTCTTTTACGGAGTCGCGACGAATACTGAACCATCATACACCAAACGGAGCGCGCGCCAGCCCGCCGAACGCATACGAAAATGTACGAAGGATCACGAAGGAATCGCACGGTCGACACCTTGCGACAGGTTCGTTTCGTTCGGCGAAAATATTCGTGAACGATTAAAGTTATTTTAGAATTCGCCTTATCTGTTTTACAGTTCTAAACAGTTTGTTGTTTCCCTTTCGCTTTTTACGGCTTGAAATTTAATGTAACAAACACTTAAAGGTACAATTCTTATTCCATCTCTTATCCCTTCTAATCCTTGATATTAATCTTTTTACACATTTAGGTTGATTACAAATATTTGTATCGATAGATGGCTCAAATTTGACAACTGCGTTTGGTAAAGTATTTAGATTTTTATTTCTTTTTTATGAAATTTGTTCACTTTATCATATAAAAATATACGAATGCCTCCTGAATGTTAAAAATTCAAAGATTAGTGGAGACACTGTTAGTTGAAGCTTTTCATTTAGGGCGCGTCATTTTCCAAAAGATGATGGCGGTAGTTGTCAAACTCACGTCTAGTACAAAAGATCCACCCTAAGGGTGATCTCATTCGTCATAAAGTCGACGTGTTCTTCCTACAGAATCCTATAAATTACTCTTCAGTTGATCATTTCGAACCATCAGATTGTATTAAACCCTGGACAAGAAGTACAACGCTCGCTTTACAAAAGGATATGTTCTCTTTTTGCGTCGAATCACATTTATCGTAGAATAGATGCGGTGCACGTGACAGAAATACGAGTTCGTTTTGCACCATAAAATCGTAAAACACGGAGTGAAATATTGCCAACTTCCGTATACAGGAAATCGTATGTTCATCCGTGAAACAAAAGCAGTTACCCCGATAACCATTCATTATATTTTTCGAATTCAAGAAGTATTAGAAGTATTCGAAAGGTTCAAAACTTACAATAAAAGACATTAAAAGAGAAAAAAAGATGATACCCACAATCGTTAACAGTACTTTCGTATCCTTCGTTCCTAGCACTTTCGGTAACTGAACTGGAGATTACACGAAGCTTTCGAAGTAATTCCACATTCTTTGTTAAAACTGTGTCACTATATAATTTCTACTTGTTTTACGAAAAGACATTAAAATAATAATTTTAATACACCTGTGCAGAACTAATTTTCCACCTTTGATTTTATTGCCGCGCAGTTATAAAATAATACTGCCAGTGCCATCTAGCGGAAAATGGAAAAATTAACGAAGCCGAAAATTACTTCCTTTTCGTAAAACAAACTGATATAAAAAATGCCTTTCTGAAGCAATTTATTTTACCGACAATACCATATGTGGGTAAAATAATGTTGAAAAATGAAAGACAATGAAAGACAATTGTTACCGTTTGTAACAATAATTAATTACATAAATACCCACCATTGAAATATAAAATATTGTCACAGCATTAGATAATTTTTTATCATAATTTTAAAATTGAAATAGTTAGAATTCTATTTATATCCACGTAAGTGAATACTTACAGTTTAGTGATTACTAAAAAAAAATAGAAGACAGCTTAAGACAGTATTGAATGTACATGTACACATATACATTTAATATATTTCATCAAAAATCAAAGTGATATAATCTTACAAATAAAGGCTACGTGTAACGCTACTTATTCCTAAGGTACATTTACCGTGTCATAAATATTTCTGTCTAAAAAAAGAAAGGAAAGAAAGGATCACTTATAAAGGAAATAATCCGCGTATCATATAAGTAAATATTAACGACGTATTCACGCAAGCGACGATGGCAAAGAATTGCATCTATCAATGGAAGGCTCTCCTCGACGATGAATCAGTTTTCGAGAAGAATGTGAAGAAACACTGATGAATAATGTATAATTATATATTTAAATATAGAATTACGCGATAAACGCTTCGATATTAACTTTTGACTATACAAATTTTTGGTGAAATTTCGAAAATCCTACTACGAGACAAGATTTCGAAGTAACTGAAACACCCCTCGTTAAATCACTCTCTGTGCATTGCACAGGAAGCATTGACGTAACTAGGATTTTTGCCTGGTAAGACAGCCTTAGATTGTCATGTGTTATATCGCCATAAATTGTATGGCCATGTGTTAGATCAGCGATAGGTAGATTAAAGAGGTAGAATTTTAGAAATTTGGAAATATAAAAATTTGATAATTTGAAAATTTACACCTTCGATACGCCACCTAGTTACGCCAATGAATAACAGGGTTAAAATCGAACACTACACGATTAAAACAAATATTAATAAAATCACTAACAATGCATCCGACAGTTAAGTAACAACTTTTGATTAAGTTATTCTGACGAAAATGAACATTACTTGCAAATGATCGTTTAAAATTAGGGCTAACACCGAAATAACGAAAATAAAGGACTATCATATTTAAGCAACATGTTATCATATCACAAAAAAGGAAATTTAAACAAAATTAAATCGGAGATGTACTCTTAAAACTGTACTCGCTAAACAAATATATAAAATGAAATAAAATATCAGCTGAACTTTTAATAAATTCTACACACCGAATTAGTAACATTGAATCACAATATTAATTAAAAAAAAATTGTTTTGGTCGAAGTATAATACTTTTCTCCTAATAATACGCGCGTTTTTTAACTTATTAAAGTTCTCGGTTACGTAAACGATTCGTTGCAAGGAAAACAGAATCAATACTAGACAGTTTGTGCTTATTATCTGCTGAGGAAGATTAACGACCATGAATTTCTTTTACCCGACGAAAAAACGCGTAGGCACTTGCCTCGTGTTTGCTCGAACGAATTATTTAGTATTCAACAATAATACACATGTACTTTTATGGTAAAGTACAATGCTCGAGTATGTCCGTTACAATGTATTTTTAATGATAGTGTACCCTCTTATGAAACCTACACAAACTTCCTGGACTTGTACCCATTTTCTGCTTATGTAACGGAGAATAGTCTAAGTACCTTGTATAAAATACATACAACCAATAATACACGTACGTATATACATTATCTTTTATTACGAAAAGGAAACAAATGAAATTCATACCTCGTTTAAGAAAAAAAATGACACGAAAACACACTATCGTTAGAAATTCACTGTCAGCGTACCAGGACGCAACGATCATACAGATTTTCGAGCCACTTTTTTTTTTTCTCTTTTTTTTCTTCGTATCTGTACAAAAATATATGTGTGTACACATAACTTTTCATTTGATATTCTGACCTACAGTCTGTTTTAAACGGAAACGCGTAACATACTGATCGTGGACGACGTAACGATGCTACTGTATTCCCTTGAACTACTATAAAGGCTATGGTGATTAATAAAACTTATTTTCATCTTTTCTTAAGCTACAACGCCTAGTAATGGAACATAGGTACACGTTAATGGAATACATTCGTAAGCGCCAATGTCGATGATTACTAACACCTTACCAACTCCACTCGTGGATATAATAAAGATTTTAGAAATTGATAAAACTCCGAATTTCCAAATTCCCCTACTTTCGAATCTTTAAATTTGCTAATACCTAAATTTCCACGTTTTCAACTTTCTAAATTTCTAAAATTTCATATTAATATGAGGACTTATGATATTGACTTTTGCGTGGAGTCCCACAAACTATACCAACATTTCTACTCATGTTCCAAAAATCCTCTTAATCGACATTCTTGTCAAATTATAAATAAAACATTTACAATTGGTTTTTTAATCAATAGTTAAAAAGTCTATCGAGAGACTTATTGGTAAGGTGTTAATCGTATGTTCCGGTATGCAAATGTTTAAAACACACTGAGCGTCGCGTCGTTCTACACGTAGCACACATTCATAGAGTTTTTAATACACATAGAAACTCAATAATCGATACTCGGTTTCTTTAACAATTAATTGTACAAAGTTTGTTTGCGCCAATCGAGCCAGGATAAAAGTTTCATTTTTCTTTTTTTTTGTATCTTTTCTACGCGATGCAGTTCCCATTTTGCATACCGTGCAAAAGAACTACACTTGGGTAGACAGAGAGAAAAAGACACGCATTTACATAGAAATAAAAAATAAACTTGCGTTTGAAATAAGAATGCGATTCGACGACCGAATTGATTTGTAACTAAAGAACGTTGTTATTAGTTAAATGGTTTTGTACCAGAGTGAACAGAGTTGAACAAAGTCGTAATCTATTTTGTTTACACTGATAATAACGATGGACTCCCTTAATTTTATTTTCGTTTAGAATGAGATCCGTATTTGCAATGCTTACAATATTTCAAACGATTTGTCAAGGAATACATCTTATTGTTAATATAAGTATCATTATAATATTTAACGACGTTATAATATGCAAAGTAATAAGCATTAATTAAGTTAAAAACATTTTAGTAAAGTGCAATACGTAAAATCGAATGCGGAATTTATGAAATAACAAAATAAGAAAATATTAACACAGATCAATATTATCGTTTTCTCTGCCAAATTTCAAAATATTATTATACTACGAACAAAATTTACGTATGTAACAAAACATACTCTTTTAGGCCTTAAAAAAATTCGTCACTTAAGTCACTTCATCACGTTCCAAAAGCAGTTATTTTGTTGTTAATATCTCACGATAAGAAACTAAGTAAAATGATAAACAAATGATTAGAGGTATGCGGATAATCGAGTGTAACAAATTTTCAAATTTAAGAATTTTAATATGTCAAATTTACAAATTTTTAAATTTCAATAAATAAATAAATTGAATATTGCGAGGTTTCACTCAAGTCCACTTCCTCGCCATGACCCGAACTAACCGAACCTATCCGGCTTTATCTGATTCAACTTGAATTTGAAATATCGAATACCCGCACATTCCTATTTTGTAATTTAAGTTGTACACTCTGGTCCAAAAACCACAAAATTTCAATGAATTATCTCAGGAAGGCAGATTTAGATATGCTATATATTTGCGTGTCAATTCTATTTCATTTTTTCTTTTATACAAACTATAACTTATTTCCATCTACATTATGTTTCGAACTAATCTTCTTATATGTATATATGTATAATAACTATATTTTAATACACACATCTCAGTCTATCTGTACATACTATTTGGCGCATAAGGAATCAGTGTCGCCTTGTACGCCATTACAATTAAAAGCCGATATAAAAACCGACGGAATCTTCTTCGAAATAGAAGTATTCTGAAATGACTTTTCTTCCTCGTAACACGTATTTATCATCGTCTTAAATTTCTCTCGATCTCAGCTCCTTTATCGTTCACAACTTTTCATACTTCACTTAAAGGGCACCACGTGCTCATACTACAAATTGCATTACAAATTGTATTAACATTGTATCATTTAATTTGTCAACAGTCATTGGTCTCGCAAAAACTTTCGTTTCCGGTCCACATAGCGAGAGGTAAGGATTATTAATGAGACGCAACTTTTCGATTTTTCAAAAGAAGAACATTACGAAAAGAAAATAGAAAACATGTCGTACAAACTACGAAATATATCACGGTTCATCCGTGATATCCGTATCGATAATACGCATCAATCATGGTTTTCAGAAATAGTATCTTTACACCGAAACGCTGTAGTTAATTTAGTGTCAACGTATCGTGTAAGTCAAAATAAAAAAAACAGGCAGAGTGTAACGTTACGGATCAACGTTAAACATCGACGCATGAAAACGATATTTCACGGTTATAAATAAACGTATCGTACACGGATAATAAATCCTTTCCACTTGACAAGTGCTCGGCTTAATCTTAAAGAATAAAAATACAATATACAGCGGGATACATACGAAACATTAGTCGTTCTGCAAGGCATACGAAATCAATATAGAAAAATAATGTTCGTGGTCGTGACAGAACTTTGTAATTCGACAGCACTATATAATACTTTATCCTCGATAGTCCACTCGCGACACAACGATCGATTGACACCTGATCACCTGCAGTACCAACCGACTGAATAATTTGTAGGTAACATTTTAATTGTTAGACTGTAAATACACAGTCGAAGTGTGATTCGAAATCGATAAACATTTCAGCCTTTTACAGTGCTAACGAGATAATGTAGGCTAGTAGGTTCTGACGAAGGACGTCGTTTCTTGAATGTCTGCCTCGCTGTCTGTGCCTTGGTATCCCTGAGATTGAGAAAGGGAAAGAAGTGCATCCAGGCCTAATGATTCAGCTAGGGGATCTGGCGCTCTTGACTACAGTATAAACAAACGAAAAAAGAAAAAAAAAATGCTGCACTACTTATCAAATAAAAGACTTAAACAAACAGCTATGTGGTAAATGGAAAAAACAGGACAATAATTAAGCAACTTTTGCTAGAAATGTTTTACATAAACAGAATGAATAATAAAGTTATCTATTCTAAAATTAGCAGAGATAACAGTTGTTTATTATAGTAAACTTACCGTTGAGTTTTGTTCGGCCTCTTTACAATTACTGCATATGTAGTCGTCTTCTTCTGCAATTTCTGTACGATCCAAACCCACGCAATGCATATGGAACCAACCCTCACAGCCACCATCACATTGGACCCAGTCTACTTCCCTACCTGATATTTGAACAAACATACATAACACTATATAACTATATTATCAACGCGAAAGGCATATGTATTATATCGGAACAGATACTCTGAAATTTCTAGATATCTATATCGCCAATTTTTTATAACCCTATATCCAATAGATCTCTAAATCCCTCTATCACTCTTATCTCTAGATCTCAACATAACTAGTTAACAATTATATGGGGAAATATTTATAACAGAAAGTTCTCTTACCGCTGGGTCGTAGACAATTAACAGCAGCGCAGTCGTCTTCTTCGTCAGATGTATCCTGCTTCGTCTTTTTCCTATTGCCACCCCTTTTCTTTGGGCCTTCTTCACCTTCCTTCCGCTTCATCTAGGATGAACGATTAATTAGAATCTACCAAGTCGACGTTTCAGAAATTGTATATCGATATTTAAATACCTTTCGAGGTCCACGTTTTATTGGCACCGGAGAACCGGCAGATTTTTTCTCCTTCTGCAGTCCCTTACGTTTTGCTAAATTTTTTTCTTCCATCTTTTGTCTTCCGAGCTTTTTTAATAATTCAAATTCCTCGGATTTTCTTTTCCTTCCGCGCTTTCTCACGTCCCTCGTATCTTGATTTAAATTAGTTTGAACTTCCTCGTACGATGCGTACTTTCGAACAGTACTTGGACTATTTGTGTGACTTAAGATACGCCAGATGTGTTGTGTTTCGTCTAGTGCGACCTCTAATAAATCACCTTCCATCATCAGTTCCTCTAAACGCAACCTTGCAGCTTGTGACAGCACAACTGCAACCTCGTTCGAGTCACACGATTGGGACTTACGCTGAATTTTTGATACTGAAAATAATAGGACATCGTAAGTATTTTATTTAAGTTATTAGCATCTACTTTAGCAGGAAAAATCTTACTATAGGAATATGCATGTTCATTGCTGTTGAATGTACTGCAACTTGGCTCGTCGTCATCTATAGTAACAACATCGTCGTCATCGTCCTAAAATATCGTGTATATATTTAATTATGTATAACAAATATAGCATATTTTAACATATATTTGCACTTCACGTATATGTGTACTTCATTAATATCGTAAACTTACTGCAGTACTGAGCATGCTGTCATCCGAATGCACACCGCTAAGCGGTGCAATCGCCTGTACCCTTTGATGAAGTTCAGGATTATTTGCCGCCTTCTTTAACTCACTACTAATAATCTTTTCTGTTTTTTCTCGTGCTGCTGCTTCGACTAACTTTTGTGACAGTACCGACAATTTTGCCAGTGCTGATGAGATTTCATCTGTAGCCAATGCTTGTCGAGCTCGATCCTATTTAACATTCACAATTATAAATTATTTTGTATACGATGTTTTAACATCTATTTTCACACGAAACTTACCTGCCAATTCATTGCACGTTCCGTTAAACATTGCAAAGCTTCACCCTCTGGTAAACGGATTGGAATTTTTTGAAGACTAACTAGAAGAGCCAAAATTGTCTCCAATCTTGGCCGTCGTGAACGTAAACAACAAGGGCATAGAAACTTAATTTCCCTTGACATCGGTAACTTTCCCTTATACGATGTTTTCGGAAGAGGTACACAGTTAGCTAAAATTACGATTACGATGAATTGTATAATTGAATTTCGTTTTTAATTACAAGTTCTATAAATTGAGAATTGTACTTACAATGGAACCAATCTTTACAAAGCTCACACTGAAGCATGAGTCCAAACCTTGGTCGACGACAAACGCAATACCTCGAATCTTCCATTTCGGTTTTCATTAAATTTCTTTCCCTTAAATTTCTCATCGCTTCCATTTCACGTTGTTCAGCTAATTTAAATGCGGCTACAATGGTAGCCGAGTCATTGGAATCGTCCAATTTTGTATCACAGACGAAAACAGGTCCTACAGACTCTTCACTTTTATTTTTCTTAGATTTCAGTGCTTGTATACCGACTCCAATTCTTGGCGACAAAGCTTCCATTAAAGTGTAATGTGAATTTTTCCTTAGGAATGTTCTTGCCGTTCTTTCCTTCCAAGTTTTTGCTTGGGAAAGAGTCGATTCTAAGATTGGAAGAGAATCTAGGTGCAATGGGATACCTCTACCCCGCTTAATTAAATCATCTAATGTATTATAATATGGAAAGTTATCTCTCGCTTGTACTTCTTCCACCATCTTCGACCAACTTTTTGCTTTATTCAATGTGTCTTGAAGAACGTCTAAGCTTGGTAAATAAGCTTCTACCTTATCAGCCTCTCCAATAAACTCTTCAAGGGATGTAATAGTTTGTCTATTTTTTGTATGAAGATACAATTTTGCTTTTTCTTCCCAGTTGTCGATCGCAAGCATCAATGCTTGTAACTCAGAAAGTGTATTTTCTATACTTAAATGAGGAGGTATTGTCATGCCTTTTTCGATCAGTTTTGCTAAATCATCACGATGTATAGATTTCGGATCTTCTTGAACAGATTTGACTTCTTCCAGCCACTGTATTTGTGCTAATTTCTGTAATAAAAAAGATATTTAATTATATCAAAATTTTACAAGTTATGATAATAGATGCACATTACAGTTATGTGTACATACCTGTTTTAAACGAACAAGTTGAGGTAGTTCAATACAAATAGAATCTCCAAAATCAATACATTTTTCTAGTTGTTCAATATCACAATCATCCTCTTTAGATTCAAATTCCTCTGCTTCTTTTTGAAACTGTAATACTTGATCAAGTATAAATTTAACTCCATCAGATTCCTTCAGTTCACAGCACAGATTTGTAATTTCTTTGTAGAAAAGTGTTAACTCTTCTACTGTAAGCTTATATTTAGTTTCAACAGATTGCCTAGTTCTACATGAAAAAATTCAAATAAATTTCCTTGCACAAGAGTACACTTCATACATAAATGAAAAAATAAATAATACCTAGTACGCTGTTTGTTGTTCAAAAGTTGTTGTGCAACACTTGCACATTTTTCAGCATCTTGTACAGCTGTTGTTAAAGCAGTTAACAATTCACTGTCTGGAAACTTTTTACTTTCTGCTTCATTCAATAATTCTTTCAACTCATTAAGTTCGATCTTGTCACTTTTCTTGTCAGGATCCATTGCTTCTTTTACTTTTGTCACCCATGAGTCAAATGACTCTGCTTTTAATTTTAATTTTTGTAACATAATTGGTAATTCGTCCAAAGTATAACGATAACGTAATGTATGCTTTTCTGGAGGACAGTCACAAAGTTCTGTGAAATGTCTTAAGCAAACTAACTGGGAACTGTGACATGAACATGTAACTGCACTCAAAAAGCAAGTTGTCTTGCACACTTCACACTGTCTTTCGTCATCCGGTAAAAGTTCAAATGCTTCGCGTTCTGCTTCTGTTACACCCTAGAAAGCATAATTTTCATCACAAAAATCACTTATAGAATAACTTTTCTCTTGTACTGTTGAAAAAAATATACATGAAGTGAAACTGTTAATGAAACACATGTATCCATCTGTGAAAAAGTTCGGTTTCAAACGAAAAATATTTTATAAATGTGTAATTTGATAAAAACCGTCGTTATTGGTTTTCAACAAAATCCAATGAAAAGGTATAAAAATCTCCGAATCAATGTAGAAAACGTAGTGTTTGTTTAGCATCATGGCAAAGCTTTAAAAACATAACCTCTATTCGCTAATAAGAGTTATATAATCAAGAACAGAAACACACCAAATAAGTATCAACGAACGAAGATTCATAACTAAGGAATGAGCACGCAGAAACTATCTTGACAACATCGAATGCAGGCTAACCAAAAATAACGAAATATATAAAGACATTAATGACGATTATAACGTGGATGGAACTCTACTACGATATCCAATGGTTGGTAATTCAGCCGCACACACATCTTTCACCGCGTGTGCTCGCATCGTTACGAATGTGTGTGTTTGCCGACGTGTGCGTAGAATGTTGTATGGGTGAGTCGGTGAGAGAATGCCTCAACATACTATACTGTTTGACCTAAATGTATTAGGCTTTGCATTTAGAATTATAACCTCTTCTATGTTGGAGGCAAGATTTAAACGTTACAAATGTATGTCAAAAGTAAATAAAACATACTACATATACTGATCGTTAATTTAGCTGATTTTGTTTATGTTTTAATTAAGAAGAAAATGAAATGTTTGAATCAATACATAAAACCATAACATATCTAATAATTCATTTGAAAATATATTTTATTGATTAAATGATTATTGAAAAAGAAATATTTTATGCTGTAAAATAAAAATGAATATGATTACTCACCCATTCCAACAAATTTTTTCTTAATTTTTTCTCATCATCCACCATTTGAAGCATATCGTGATAGGTTGCAGTTGCAATTCCTATGTCTAGTGAATCTGGATCCAACGACATTTTGCATACTAATTCATCGTGAGAAAATACACAGAATCGTCTTAAATTCGAATAATGCGATATACATTCCCGTCCGATTTTGAGCTATTAAACATATAATAAAATCTATGAAACATATAATATACAAACATGTGTTAATAACAGCACTTTAAAATGACAATATACCCAATCTGCAGGTGCAAAATTTACAGCTTCAGCAAAGTTATAGCCTTGATTAAAGCCGGCATGATACGCTCGCGGAAATGTTACCACGAATTCACCTGCGTGTTGATCAGTTCTATACACTGGAACTCCTAACAGTCAAAAACAATTACAATTAATAGCTGCTTAGTGAAACACAAAAGTTACAAGTAATGCCATATTACCTTCATTTGTTAATATATTAGGGTTCATAATAGTTACTAATTGATGAAGTAAATCTGGCTGACTATGAAACAATTCTGGTGCAGCAGATTTCATTGAATGTTCAAACTTTTCTGCTTGAGAGCCTGGTACACCATACCATGTTTTTGGCTCTCCCCAATGCAAGTAATTAATTGAGTAGCTCCAATGATCTTCATTATGCCAACAGAATGTTGCAAAACACATTCCAACATACATCCATGGTACCTTCATACCACTTATGTCAGCATTAATATGACCTAGGACACTACTACGTAAAACTGGTAAGTTATTCAAATTCCATGAAGATTCTGCATATTCCTGGTCACACGTAAATAAATTAACACTTGTTTTCGTTGGAAATCCAGACCCATGATCCATGGTGTGTAAATCTGCTCCATATTCAACTGTTACATCTTCATCAATTGAAGAAACTATTCGCCAAAATTCTTTTTCTACCAAAGATGTTGGCACCATCTACAAGGAAGTATGTCAGTTTACATACAGTACACACGTATCTTCATCATTTTATTACAAAATACAACATAACATACATGTACAGGCATGTTAAAATAATCACTCTTGAACTGATCAGCCATTTCTCCAAATTGCTGAAGTGTATATTCCCTCTGAGCTTGCTCAAACCCAAAAGCTTCCATTGGCTTAGAAACTTCTTCGGCAACACATTTTGGACACCTCCAATCACCTTTTGGTATTTCTGTTAATGGTGGCATAAGACAGAAAGTGTGATAACTGTCATCGCATCCATCACATAAAAGCATACTTTCTTCATTGTCACCTCTTCCACAATTATGACAGATATATTTTGCCAACTACAAAATATGTATATGTCAGTTAAAGAAAATAATTTTTATACGCCATAATCGCAGTAAAACAGGACTTACAGGATCAAATTCATAAACAAGCTTCAACCCCCTAGTTTTATTTGATTTCTTTCCTTCTTTGGTATTAAATCCAGCCATTTTTGGACCAGCTCCATAAAATTGTAACTTTTTAAGCTCTTTGCTATTGTCATCAAAATGCTTACTTCTAAGTCCATCTTTAAAATCATTATCAGAATCACATTCTTCTTTACAATCTTCCAGTTTAATAGATACTTCTTGTTTCTCCTCCTGACCAGTGAACCTCTTTGATCGGCGTGAAAATTTTTCAGTTGGAGGTTTGATTTGCTGCCTTGATATGATTCCATGTGGTTTATAGTCTCTGTCTTTTTTCTCATTTACATTGGAATCTGGCTCAATTTTCTACCAAATACAATATAAATTAGACACGCTTACCAATCTACTAAAGGTAATACCATTTCTGAAAATAACTTACAATGTCTATCAATGCTTTGCCCTGTTTAAAAACATCAAATGGATATAAAATTCGTTCATAATGATTTTTTAGAATACTCCCAACACTACGTCCAGAAGGATAACCCAATTTATTTGCAATTTTTGCCCATCTTCTTTCCCTTGTTACCGTTTCAATTCCACCTGCAGATAACAATATCAGTGTATCAATGTTTAAATTGACCAAATTTTATTTAATAATTTTGATAATCAAGCAGTGAAAACAAACCTTCATCAGTTACTATCTTATGCAGCGAATATAAATCAAGAGCTTTGCGCTCCACAAGAGGAATTTTTAATGAAGAACCCTGAAGCTCCCAGAATTTTGCAATTTGGTCCAAGAAATTAAGTTTTATTCTAGTTTTCGCTTCTAGCTCATTTAATCTTTGTATTCTTGGAACAAATTTGAATTTATCAACATCAACAGCGAATGGTGGTTGCCAGTTCTACAAAGGAAGAAATGAGTTATTGACTACTTTGTTGATACCAAGTAAAATATAGGCATCAATAATAATGTGTGATTTAAATTGTATTTCTTATTCGAATCTGACATCACATAGTATCTTTATTTATAAAAAAATGCAATCACTTCTTGAGTTATTTGAAGACACGAGTGAATAAAGTGAGTGAGTCATAGTACAAAGCCATTATTTTAAGCAAAGCTTATTCAATATTTTTTAACATTATAAAATGACATGTGTAAAAACTATATTACAGAAGAAGACAAATTTGTTATAATGATATTTATAATATAAAATATATATATATGTTTAGTGAAAATTGTACAATATTAAAGTACTTTCAACAAAGTTTAAATTGAGTATACTAATGGGGTGAAAATTAAAGGTCTTCAGATGAATCAATTAATGTAATAAAACGAGGATTTGAACGCATGATATGTTAGGGGGCTTTTATTAATATTTATACAACAGAGAAACAAAGCTACTTTTTTCTGCTACAGTGAAAATTCATCAACGAAGGCATATTTCTAAATAATCGATATGTGTCTTCGTAACTTCATCTCCTACCATGACGCAACACCATTGTAGGGTCAGTCAAACTTTTTTATGGGATCATACGAAATACATATCGGGTTAGTATTCAGAGAAAGACGGAAATCGTATCTTTTAGTCACAGTTAATTTAACATTCATACGTTTCGGGGAACAAGTAACAAAACGTGTCATTAAAATGATGTACATTGTTAGGAACCCAAGAAAATTTTCTCCATACACGACGCCCATTTAATGCCGTGACCAGAGTTATTTACGTAATGGCGTCATCCCGTTACAAAATATAAAATTTTTTAGTGAACAATAAGTTGTTAAATGAAGAGTTGTTCTAATCAAATTCGAATACGAATAAAACATTAATGTTGTCGTGTAAATAAATGGTAATTGTCTTTGCAAAAATCAATCCCAGCAAACTTTAGAAAACGGCTGTAGGGAGGGAAATGTTAACGGCCGTAAACACGATACATTTATCGTCGTCAAAATAACAAAAAAGCATTATTAATCTATGTTGCACGATAAATCAATGAATATTAATAATGAATGTTGTACAATTGACAGAATTCAATACAATTTCAACTTGTTGAAGTGAAAGTTGCTCGTTTGAAGTTTTCGAAAATTTACAAAAGTGACTCAAAATGTGTCATACTAAACTTTTGTAGTAATATGTAACTATTTTTTATTAATTTATGTAACAATATTTCATGCAGCAAAACGATTTACGACTTAAATAACATTTCTTTCTATTTTTGTAACAAAAATTTAATATTTAACAGAGCAAAATGATTTATAAGTCATAATTCACTTTCGAAATCAAATTAGAAAAATGGAATCAAAATTTCTATAGGAATATGTTATTTTAAAAATGATAAAGAATGCAGGATAACATTTTTCAGAGTCGATTTTATACGATCTCGCAAATTACTACTTGGACGTGTTTTTCAGAATTACGCAATTTTCAATGTTTACTTAAAAATACATTTGTGTTCGTTTAACATCTTTTCCAATGCATCTCCCATATGTTCAAAATCATCAGCACTAATTCTGTTTCATTGTTACTTCATATTTCTTAATTCAGCTACCTGTGTCATTGTAAATTTTATATTATCAAATGTTCATTCTCCATACAAGTGAAAACAAAATGGTGGCTCAAATCGATTCTAACGATGATACAAATCAAACGAACCATTAATAAAATACAGAGTACGATACTAATTGTATTTCTTCAGAACTCGAAACGTCCCAATGGTGGATATCTAAAAAAAAATTTACCAACACTATCCTTTGCCTCCACCCACTCTGTATGAACGAAAAAAATTACATTCAAAATGTATATAAAAATTCTTTTAAAATTTCCTGTACAACTTTGAACAGAGTTAAAAATATCTATTTACAAAAATGCGATTTAATTTGTCTTATTAGTCGAAACAGATTCCTGTGAAAATATCAATCGAGTTCCATATTTGTGATGTTAGGTATCATGATTGTCTTTAGAAGAGCGTTAGCCACAAGCGGCGATCATTTTTTCTGCACTTTATCGATGTCATAAGCACCAGTCCGATTTTTCATAGCATTTCGAGAGATTTTACTAAGGTGACATTGTTTCGATTGTCTCAGCCATTTTACATAGCGTACCTCCTAGCTATAACGATATTAATGTCGCAATGAGACTACCTCTAACGTACTTCATTTCAGTTTTTTTATGTTTTTAGAATTTTCTTATTCACGATTATACAAACACGAATGAGATTTTGATGCAAACGCCATCGGCACATGTAAAAATAAATTCGTTCAAGATCAAACGTTTTGGTCTTTTCAATCGTTTAACAGACCTCAACATTTCGGAACAAACGCAGAGCAAATTAAATGCTATTACTCCCATAAAAATATGCCGTAGCAAGAAATTGATTTCGTTCCCTGATTAATTTCCGTTTCAAAACTCGCATTACATGGAAACTCATTTATTTCGTGATGTCACGATCGTAATGTTCGGGTACGGAGCGTCGTAGTGCGTAAACGAGGTCGTGTGTGCATATCTTGCACGTTTGCAAATCAGGAAAAAAAAAGATTTGGAACTTCGGACGAGGAAGAAGGAAGATTGCCGTACAGCGTCCTTCCCACCAAAACGGAAGGAAAGAGAAAGCAGCAACGGGAAATAGATTGATGCGCTTCGTAGAAAAATTTACTCACAGGCGGCGGTTTGATCTTACAAATGCCAGACTTCTCCGCGATCGGTCGTATTTTTGCGATGTAGCTAAGAGGGTCGTGAAACTCTTCGATACTTGGTTCGAAGACCGGCGCCTCTGGCGGTGTGACGAACTCGAAGTCCGAATCACCACGATCACAAGCCATGTCTCGAGTGCAATGATAAGTCCCGAAAAAATCCTCACAGCCGAAGTTCGTGTCGAACCTCGATACCATGACTTGAATACCCAACACAGCTTGGATGTGGATAGGTGGCCCACAACGCACCTAACGCGGGTGAGCACCTCGCGTCAGGTCTGGCACCGTTACTCAGTCACCGGCTGCGAGAATTTGTTTGGATATATACTGGGATAAACCATCTTCTCGAACTGCATTTGTGTATTCAGTGGAAAACGGTTGACAAAGTACGTGAGAGCCACGAAACACACAGTACGCAACATTCACGCTATCACGCGGAGCCTCGCACACGAGCAACTGTCGTATTCCTTGTTTCATATACCTCCTCTTCCCTTGTGTCTATTTGATTATACCGCGATAGTGGCGACACCGTACGCCATGGAATATGGAGGTAATTTTTCGTGTATTTTTCTTTATTTTCTAAGAGAATTGCAGGGTCGAAGGACGAATTCTCGTTTGTGCTGGCGCAGGTGTGTTCTGATTGGTTTTAAAGAATTTTGCAATTCGCATGCGCTCTGACGATATTTGTGATGCTAAGGTATATACCTAGTGATCTTTTAGTTCGTACTATTGTACTATATTAGAACTTTCTAAATTTTAACGGACTGAAACTCTCTTTTGCATATTTTCTGTGACCCACTTGTTTGTAACGTATTATTTTCCAAAGTATCAGGGTTCAAAAATTGTCACAAAAAATGTTTCAAACTTCTACATCGATGTTTCTCTCCGCTATTTATATATTTCTATTCACTGTATATATGACCATGAACTAAAAAGCAGACGATAGACTGTCACCCATACTAGTGATAAAAGGCTTTCTGAATTCAGCCGAGATGCGCAGAATTTTCACGGCATTCTCGTAAAACAAAGTATAAATTCTTTTTGTAAAAAGACCTTAGTATGGACGTGAATATAAAGAGATTTTAAGAACTTGTGTAATAGATATAACTAATAATAACACCTTTGATCAAAAAGTTCATTGAAATATGCAAGTTCAATAGGATAATAGGATAATAAATGGTCAATATAAAATAAAATTCCCTATAAAATATTATCATTACAGTAATAAATAATAGCTATAATTATTTAGATATAAAATAATAATTCATATATATTTTTAGCGCTGTATTAATATTTGCAATATCAAATTTTATTGCAGTATATTGATCGACATAAGCACACATGCATTTCGAAAAGATAAAATTCTGTGCTACTATGTGACTGTAATTTATCTAACATAATTTTAATTCTATGTGTCATATACGTTATCAATATAAATATGTGTAATAACAACTTTAGAATATAAATGTTAAAATAAAACACTGATATTTCAATCTCCCGCTCTTATTAATTACGTCAGAGGGCGAATTGACATCTATATATTCGTTTGATGAACATGGTACTTGATAGTTCGTGTCTTTAGTCAGTGGATTATTGAACGAAGGAAATATTATGTAAGTATTATGATTTGTTTAAAAAAACGACTTTAATACTTTTAATATTTTAATAAATGGCATTTATTTAAATGAAATAAAAATCTTGATTATCTTGAAAGTGTTTTAATATTTGTTATTATTACTTGTTACAATTTTTTGGTTATGTTAACACGCATTTTTACGCATATTTCAGAATACAGTCAAAATGGGTTTGAAATTTGGAGAACTTGCCAAAATTAGGGGTATTACATATTTCCGTCTCAGTCCATACGAACAGAACCCTTTTGCTGGAATGATCTCTGAAGGTTTACCCAATTTTATGCGTCGCGTACAAGAGATCGCAATCAGAGCCGGACCTAGTAAATATTTCATATTACATGTAATGCAATATTGCTAAAAGTATAGATTAAATCTTAAATAACATGTTTCCTTTCATTTCGCAGTGTTTTTGATCTCTTACATGTTGATGGAATGGGCAGATGCAGAAAACCGTAAAATGCACCGTAAGCCTGAATAAATATTCAGCTCTAAGTATAATATTTATAATTAAGATAAACTGAACTGTGTTAATAGAATTACAATAGAATCCTAAATTATATGGAAAGAATTGTGTTTTATTTTACCCAGATAATAGACTGTAGATCTGTGTATATGCATTTATGGTATATCAAAGTCTGCAAAGTAAATGTAAATCATGTAATGTGTAGACTATAGATTTCTATACTTTTCAGACTTTGACATACATATCATAAATGTGTAAATACCCATTTTATCAACTACTATAAAGAAAATGTTTTTATACATGTTAGCAGCATGTATTACAATACATCTGAAAATTATAATTTAAGAATACAAATATTAATAAATCATTTATAATGGATGATGTACTAGTACATCAAAGATGTAATGAACCTGATTGGACATAAACAAATATATAACAAGAAACATCATAACATTTCTAGTAGCTAATAATTAATCTTATATTTATCATATTCATATGCATGTAAGGGCTAATAATCAATAATTGTTAATTATATACAAGTTAACATTTGGTTCTAATTGGTGATTAAAAAAATTATTACATATTCCTATTAATCTAAATATTCTATCCCAAAATTCTATTGTATTCTTTTATATTGCAGAATGTAAAAGTAATTATTGTACCATAAAATTCAATTAAGCATATTAAGATGTTGCTATCCAATATTAATTCACAAGTGTTAACCATCACTCAGAAGAGACCTGTTCATCTTCACAAGCGTTTTATTGGTATTATTTCAATCCTAAATATATACATACTTTATTTTATTCTCACATACATACATGTTCAAGTATATATTTTTTTATTATAATGAATAATATGAACTTCTTATTTATGTACAAAAGTTTGATTTCATTATTCATTAGTTTACAATCCTCTTTGCAGTGCTTGTAAGGAATTGTAATAATATTAATTACTGGTACGTTTTTCAACGTTTTGCTAATATACACGGTTGAAAACCAATTATATTTATAATAAATTGCAGTAGAGAATTTTTTAATTGAAGTGTTACTTATGCGTCCTTAGTTTCTTTTTTTTATTACTTTGGCAATGATACTTTTTTATACTTGTCGCTGCATTACGCATTCGTATAGTTCTTCAGCTGCAATTCAATCAATTCTAATTACTCATTATTTTATGCCAATTACTGTGCAATCACAATATTTCCTTTCCCCCATTTTTCTGATTTCAATACACTTCTATTCCAGCGTGTCAAAGCTATCCGATTCCGTTAGATCTAAACGCCATATTCCACAGGTATTCTCAACCAATAGGAGAGCCCGGTATGAGGAATGCACCTGGGCAAAGCAGGTAAGAAGCGGTCAGGCAAAGAGCAATCAGGTAGTCGTTCAGGTATTTCCAGTCGAGCATGATCGGCACGTAGCTCTCTGCCAAAAGCTTTCCCTCCTTCTCTTTCTCTCTCTTTTTCCCTTTTGGTGTGTGCTCATTGTGAAAAATTTGTAAATAGGTAAGTAAGAACGGAGTGAAACAGTTTTTGTTCGCGGTACACGTCGCGGGAGTTGTGATTTTCAATGTCTGCTGGTTCCGTACGGGTCCTGAACTACGAAGCAGAAATCCAGCGGACTCGGTGAAACGCTGCTGTCAAGGTATTTATGGAAATGATTTCTGGACTGGAGTCATTGTACCGAGTACACCGACGTGGATTTCTCCCCGCGGAGAATCGTCTGTCGCGGTCACACCTGTTGCTCTAAGTTCCCGATGATAATCAACGCACGAACCTATCTATATGTATATAGTCTGTATCTGGTTATGGTAACGGATTTCAATCAGAAAAATCCCAGTATCGATACCCTGTAATTGACACACGCACGTATTTACTCGATTGCGTATATGAAAGAAACACACAATCGGAGTACTCGGTGACAAGTCTCGAAAAGAATTTACCTTGCCACTTACAATTAGTCATAACATAAGACTATAATTGTACAATGAACGATGTTATGTTTTGAAACGGTGTTCAAGCTTCATTTTTATTCCGGAATTAATGAACGCGTAGGATTTTTCTACGAATGACAATTTCAAGTATTAATGAAAGTACAGCATATGATCACGGCATCAAATATACGAACATCGAGCAAGACCAATTACGTTGCAACGTAAATCCACGGCGAAGAACTTGGTACTCCGTTTCTTTTCATTTGAAAGTTCGTAATTTAATCTGAAATAAAAAATATCAGATACTATGAAGAAAGAAAGTAACTATTAATTGTAGCGCACGGTAACCTACGCAGATTGCTGCAATACTAAAAATCGATTCAATTCTTTTCTAATTAACGAATACGATTGCGAATGCAGTAGTAAACCCTGAGCGTTGCCACGCGTTGTATAGTCGCGCGTTACATCGCCATGCGTTGTATCACCACGCCTTTTGTAGTCACGCGTTACATTGTCACGCGCCATATATCGCTGTGTGTTATATTGCCACTCGCTATATATTGCAACTCTCTGTATATTGCAACTCGCTATATATTGCAACTCTCTGTATATTGCCACTCGCTATATATTGCCTCGATATATATTGCACTCGCTATATATTGCCTCGATATATATTGCCACTCGCAGTATATCGCCATGTATTATAATGACATGCATCATATATTGCCACGTGTTGTATCATCACGTGCTATATCGAGACATGAGAGAAACGCAACGATTTATGTGCAACCCAAAACATTTCGATTTATGACATTGCATGCAATATACAAGGTGTATTCCTATGTAGGTACATGCCTGAGTAATGGATTATTAATTCTATCGATCAGTTTTATCATCTTATCATAATTATAATCATTCATTATACTGCTTTGAAAGTCATTTCCTGTTCCTTTATACAGTTCATTCGAGCAGTTTTGGCGCGTTTTTATTGCACCTAGGTGTTTACTATATCTAAATATAGAAAAGCCGTCGAAGAAGTTTAAAAGTATGTAAAAGTAGTGGGATCGGTGATTATGGAAATGAGAAAGAACAGTGAATGTGTTTTCTTTCGTTTTATAAGGAGGTTCCCCGCCCATGACATTTCCAATGGACATTCTCCCGATCCAGGCAAACACCGCGTTGTTTATCGTTAATCGATAACGCGTTCGAGTTTTAAACCGCGATTGTCTCGAACAAAATCGTGCGGCGTTAAATTACACTTGTACGTACAACGTAGAACTTCTTATCGACGAGATAGTCGATACCGAGGTACAATTACATGGGCTATTTCGCAAGTTTATTTCATATTTTTTTATGATTAGTTTCTTCGAGGAATGCAGTTTCGTTATCGATAGCCAAATTTATAATCGTTAAATATAATTATGAAATGCAAGATGAGTATCGATGGTTAATTCGAAGAAGTACAAGTATTGAAATATCAATGAAAATACATTGCAATGTAATTTTTAAAATATAGCGAAATACGTGTATTTATATTAAATAGAATCGATAGTTGTCGATAGCTCTAGGAATGTACGGCAATCACCTGTAATTCACGCCTACGAAATACCTACATAGTCCTCCATTATGATTGCCGTGACATAAATTGCAAATATTTACCGTACTCCGCGGGCATCGATATTGCATCGAACGACCTTCGATATCCTGGGGAACAAAGTGCACGAGTATTGCTACGTTGCTATACGTTTTTTGCTGAATTGCGTGACTAAAACGAATCTCATTAAATCTTGCAATAATTTTGCAAATGTAAAGTAACAATTACGTAACAATCGAACCCAACATCGTAAATCAACTCTCGATCCAATTATCGTATTCTGAACTAAAATCGCGAGCCATTACAATAATTTTCATACTTTATAAAACTTATCACGCATAAAATAACAACGGTAATATTTTAATGTCTTTATTTATAATCAATTTTATTACACCTGCCTAGACAGTCATGGCCATTGACTCTAACGTAGAAACGATCGACTTGTTTTGAAAATAATCTACTTAGTCATTATAATATATCGATAAGAGGTAATCGCGTTCGAGTTAGGAAATGGCTGCAGGTTGGCCGAACTTATCTGGAAATCGTTCACTCGATAAGAAGTTTATGTTCTAGTTAATCTATCATAGTCCATAATCGTCAGCTGCAAAACGGGTGTCTATTCGCGACACGGTACAAACTCGAGTGACTAAGATATTGATTTAAAAAAAAAAACGTTCGTTCATTATTCATACTTTAACCTCAAAATTTGTGTTCATTTACTAGATATACGGAGTGCAGACATTTACAATATACTGTTTTACTATATCCGTAGATCTCTGGATTCCTATATAGCTAGATTTCTATACTCTTAGATTTCTACACTTTTAAATTTTTACACCCCTAAATCTCTACATTTCTAGATCCATACAACCCTAGATCTCCACACGCCTATGTCTCTACACTTCTGGATCCCTACACCCCTAGATCTCTACACCCCAATATATCTAGATTTCTAGATCCCTACATCCCTAGATTTCTACACCCCAATATCTCTACATTTCTAGATCCCTACACCCCTAAATACCTACACCCCTAAATACCTACACCCCTATATCTCTACACTTCTAGATCCCTACACCCCTAGATCTCTACACTCCAATATCTCTACATTTCTAAATCCCTGCACCCCTAGATCTCTACACCCCAATATCTCTACATTCCTAGATCTCTACACCCCCAAATACCTACACCCCCAGATTCCTTAACTCCCAGATCCCTACACCCATAGATCTCTACATCCCTACATCCCTATATTTCTAGATTCCTATACTCTTGAATTACTCTACCCCTAAATCTCTATATTCTTAGATCTCTATATCCTGAGACCTCTATATCCCTATATTCCTACACCCCTAAATTCCCAAATTCTCATATTTCTATACCCCCAAAAAAACTACATCCCGAGATCCTCATATTCCACATATAAAAATGCCAAAATACATTCCTATGTATCTATAGGTATATAAACTTGCGTTGTTAGTGAACTAACAAAAAATAGTAGAAGAATTGTTTGATTCTACTGGTACGTAGTAGACGAGGGTTCGAGCGCAATCAAACGCCAACAGGTTGTTGTTTTCAGAGAATATCTAACCGATTCTTAGGAGGGTAAGGGAACACGAAAGGTAAACGCCTGTTGAAAGTAAACATATCGCAGATGGATAGCCGTGCGAGCATTGAAAAAGTGGAAAGAAAGTTGCCAATACGACTCGCATACCTACTGATCCGCCGATCGCGAACAAGTTTCTTAGTGAATGGATCGATCGAATGAACTTTTCACTTGTTTGCGTCCACTACTTCGATTAAATTAACCCTCCGGCAGCGTGTCTACTATACATGGTGAACACATGGTGTGTCTTCTATACATGGTTCATGTGTAATTCAATAGAATAATTAGTACTTGGTTGCCTACAAATTATAGTGATTAAAGCATTCCAGACTTGTCAGTTCCAAAGACACGAAATTAAAAAGTTTGAATGTATCAAAGTCCAAAAGTGCGAGAGTTAAAAGATTCTAAAATTCTCAGGGTTAAAAATTTCAAAGCTTCCAAGTCATAAAATTCTTAGGACCAAAAATTCTCAAGCTTCAAAATTTGTTAGTTCAAAAATTACAAGATCCCAAAATTTTCAAGTCCAAAATTAAAAAATTCCGAAAACCTCAAACTAAAAATCTTTGAAGTCCCACAAAAATCCCAAACTCACGTTCCAAAACTAAAAACCTCCAAAGTTAGGTCTTGAACTCCATAAATTCCAACCCCAAAATTCCTCAAATTCTAAGCACCCAAATTACAACCAAAAATCGATGAATGTACACCGCAGTCTCGCTTCGCAACCCCAAAGATACAAGCGATAAAACATTTAAAATGATCATGTAATTATTTCGAACAGCAGCTTTCAGCGGCAACGACCTATAATTAAATCTGTGAAGAACATCAGCTTATTATCTAGTAATATAATCGTTGTAATGCAGTGCACGTTTCTTTTACATTGATCATTTCGCTCATATTTCGAACAGTTCACGCCGTGATAACGATGAAATACACTATTGCAAATTTATGTGAGCAACATTTTTTGCGAATCGTAATTGCAACCGCATCTCGCAGGATCAGGAAGGAGCTTTTAATCACTCGGTAAGGGGTGAACAACCTTCGTGGTGCACGAGATATTCCACGCACTGGCGAATGAAGGGAATGCGAGCAAAGTGTTTGTTGCTCGTATTATTGTAAATCGGGAAGATGAGGTTTTACGATGTTCCTTGTAAACTCACCTTGCGCCGGCCAACGATTACATTAACGATCGCATAAATTCTACCCCTTTTTCGCGCGAGGACGCAGCAACATGTGTTACTAGTCGTCGGCGAACAAGAGAAAAATGAACAGACAACAGGACCCTCTTTTTCTTGCTGAACCTTCCGCTTAAAATAAGATAACGCGCAATAATTAACACGTTATTTAACACCCATAAATTTGGGACGTAAATATCGCCGCTTTATCGCCTGGTTAATAATAAATAAAAACTTGAACAAGTACGCAATTTATGTGAGCTTTTTCGGTACATGCTGGAATTCGATCCGAGCGGTACGTGACTTTAATTTAAATCTGCATTTTATTTAGGTGTAATTAAATTTATTTACACTTTTGGGGAGGAACGTGGAAAATTGAAAACTGTTGGGAGAATGAGATGAAGCGAAGTAAGTTGGTTTTTGGGAATTTTGGGGATTTAACAATATGGGGGTGGGTTAAGAATTTTGGGGGAGGAAGATAGGAACTTAGGAAGTTTAATTTAGGGATCTAGGGATTTGGGAGACTTGGAATTTTGTGAAATAGAAATTGGAGAATATTAAGAATTTGAGAAGTTTGGAATCTTGTGATTGTAGCAAGAATCTAGGGATTTCGGGCTTGGGAATTTCAGGACGTATTAGACGATCTAGGAATTTGGGGACATAGGTATTTGACGATCTAGGGATATAGGAATGTAGGTGTACAACGATCTAGGAACTTTGTGATATAGAAATCGGACAATCTAGGGACTTGCTGAGGAATTTGGAGACGTTGAGATTTTGGAACCTTGAGATATTAAAATCTAGGGAGTTGGCAATTTAGGAATTTGATACCACAAGAAATTTGTGGATCTGAGAATTTTGGGGTCTAGGAATTTGGGGAACTCGGAATTTGGTAACTTTGAGATTTTAGTATCTTGGGATATAGAAATTTAGAGAGTTGGCAATTTAGAAATTTGGTAATATAAGTATTTGCGAATGTAAGGATTTTGGGATCTAGGAATTTGGAGGCCTTAGGATTTGGGGATCTAGGGATTTTATGTCTCAGAAATTTAGGAATCTAGGGATTTAGTAATTTCACAATTTGGAAAGTAAAATATTTGAAAATATAGAAATTTAGCTATGTAGAAGTTGCACTCGACATGTACCCCTGAACTATACATATATAACATATACCCTTGAACTACACACACACACACACACATATATACCGAGTGAATATTAAACGAATAAATGAATATATAATACTAAATGAATTTAAAACGAATAAATGAATATAATATACTAAATGAATATTAAACAAATAAATGACTATACATTTTCAAACGATTTTCCACTTCATAAGACTTTCATAAAATGAAACAGAAAATTCGTTTCCCAGCTCGTCCTCAAAAATGAAGTAAAAAAGAATACGTGCGAAAAGGATTTTTTTCATTTTCGACGGGTAGTGCTAATTTAGTTGCGTCGCTTTTATGGAAACGAGCTTTATCGAGGCGGCTACACCTTGAAGAATTCGCTGCAGGTATGCAACGAGAGATGCGATTACCGGGCGCGCAACTATGCAGCCGAGAAAACGCGAGAATGCCAGACTTTCCGTCCCTTTCCCGAGTCATTTAGACTTTGTAACCGCGAATCTGTGTTTCCATCGTGCATTCTTTCAAATCGGGATAATATTCTTCCGTTTATAATGTACTTGCATATTACGTGAACCTTACTGCATACTCCTGATGTATTCAACGGTACATTTCTTTCTGTGCGTTTACTATGAATTCTGGTATGGATCTTTTGATGTGATACAATTTTAATATTGTATCGTTGTTTTTAACATAGTTGTGATATAATTGTGATATAATTGTGAGGAGAGGTTAGAATTGGGAGGTTTATTTGTCTTGTGGAACTTATACTTTTGTTGTTTTAATTTTTCAATGGGGGCTTAGAAGATTTAGGTTTTTAAAAGTTGAAAGTTTGCAGACTGAGACTCTGCAAATTTGGGACTTTTGAACTTTGCTATCTTGGAATTTTAGGATATTGGAGTTCTGGAATTTTTGGGATTGTAAGACTTTAGTTGGACCTTGGAATTTTAGGATTCTGGACTTTTGGTATTTTGGAAGCTTGGAACTTAGTTTACTGAAACCCAGACACTGAAAATTCGGGTCTTCAATAATTTGAAAATTTTGAAATTCAAAAACTTATAAACTTGAAGACATAAAAACTTGAAAACTTAAAGACTCAAAAATGTGAATATTTAGAAACTTGAAAATGTGAATGAAAAATAAGAAAATGCACCACGTTTGTAGCAGTACTGAACCATACGTCCCTGGTCCCCAGAATAAGCTCCACAAAATAATGGTGGAAGGTGTTTCGTAAAAATCGAATACCGTTTAACCACGCACAAGATCGAGAAGTAGAAAGTGAAGTATCCTATCCACGCTTTACATTTACACCGTTAACGATCGTTCATCACGGATCCAAGATAGCGGGATTTCAGCTATCACAGTTTCACTGAAACGTAACGACGGAAATGGAAATTCTTATCGCGACATAGTACAAGCCGTACATTAAATTATGCAAATTTCCGTCAGGTTTCCAACGCGCGGAGAAAAAAAAAGACCACGAATCTACTCGTTCGGAATTCGATTACGTGTGAACGCGAAGATGAAGACGAAGGGTAAACCGAGGAGGAAGAAGAGGAGCGTAACAACGAGGAATAGATATTTACGAGCAAACGACAAGCTCGAGTATAATTGCTTATAGATGCGGACACGCCCTGCAGAGAAAAATTCATCCGGGGAATGCGCTGAAGTAACCACGTCCTTGACCGTACTTGACAGAAACGGCATTCAACCTTACGATGCCTTCTTCTACGTCGTTCAACATGGACATTCTACGCTTGAAGAACGTTGGAAGCGGACATCGACGTTGGATGCCTCCTCGGGATAAGGGGGATATAGAATTTTCTGGGATGTGGAGGCTTTTGATGTGAAGGTGGTATTTGTCAGGGTGGAAAATTAGGGTTTTATATTTTGGTCTTCGGAAGGCACAAATTTTCAGAGGGACAAGTTTTGAAGGCTGCAGAATTTTCCAATTTTCTACATTCCTAAATTTTTTATTTCTATTTCCTTGACTCTAGAGGCCCTCAATTATTAAGTTTCCAAGTTTCTAAATTGTTAAATTTTTAATTTCCTAAATTTTTGCATTCAAAATTTTAAACTTCAATATTTCTAAATTCCTATATTCCTATATACCTAAATTCTTAGATTTACAAATCTTCAGATCCCAAATTTCTATGTCCCCAAATTCCTAGATTCCCCCATCTTTAGGTCCCCAACTCCCTAGACCCCAAAATCCCTAGACTTCCAAATCTTTAGGTCCTCAACTCCCTAGACCCCAAATTTTTAAGTCACAAAATCCCTAGATTCCCAAATATTTAGGTCCCCAAATCCCTAGATCCCAAAATCCCTAGATTCCCAAATATTTAGGACCCCAAATCCCTAGATCCCCAAATTTCTAGATACAAAAATCCCTAGATTCCCACATTTTTCAGTCCACAAATCTCTAGACTCCAGAATCCTTGGATTCATAAATTTTACATTTCCAAATTCCTAGGTTTCCAAATCCCTAAATTCCCAAATTCCTAAATTTCCAAATACCAAAATTTCTAAATCCCTAGATTCCCAAATTTTTAGGTCCCCAAATCCCTAGACCCACAAATTTCTAGGTCCCAAATTCCCTAGATTCCCGAATCTTTAGATTCATAAATCTCTACATTCCCAAATTCCTAGATTTCCAAATCTCTATATTCCCAAATTCCTAAATTCCTAAATATATAAATTCCTGAATTCCTAAATTCGCAAAATCTCAAATACCAAAACTCCTAAATCCCTAAATTCCCAAATTCCTAAATTCCCAAATACCAAAATTCCTAAATCCCTAGATTCCCAAATTTTTAGGTCCCCAAATCCCTAGACCCACAAATTTCTAGGTCCCAAATTCCCTAGATTCCCGAATCCTTAGATTCATAAATCTCTACATTCCCAAATTTCTAAATTCCCAAATTCCCAGATTTCCAAATCCAAATATTCCCAAATTTCTAAATTCCTAAATTCCTAAATTCGTAAAATCCTAAATACCAAAACTCCTAAATCCCTAAATCCTTAAATTCCCAAATACCAACATTCCTAAATCCCTAGATTCCCAAATCTTTAGGTCCCCAAATCCCTAGATTCCCGAATACTTAGCTTCATAAATCTTTACATTCCCAAATTTCTAGATTCCCAAATCCCTATATTGCCAAATTCCTAAATTCGCAAAATCTCAAATACCAAAACTCCTAAATCCCTAAATTCCCAAATTCCTAAAATCCCAAATACCAAAACTCCTAAATTCCTAAGTTCCCAAATATCTAAATCCCGAAAATTCCTAGACCCCCAAATTCCTAATTTCCTGCGTCCCGGGGAATCGCCCTCTTCGACCATAATTCCGCCGGCACTGTCAGCGACCGTACACGAATCTCCGATCTCCGAAAGATTTCCACGAGTGTTTAATACTTACATCGTCGAATAGAGGAAAGACATCGACATAGTGTTCACCGTAAATAGACGATGGATTCCGAACTGGCTGAAATCTGGAATTCAAAGAGTCGCCGAGGAATTCTCAGCTCGCGGTCTTGAAATGCATTCAGCGACTTCAATCTCCAACCGTATGAACGAAGCCCACTCACCTTCCTTCCTTTTCCCTTCCCTTTTCACCGTGATTACTGTTAGGTCGCTGTTATGACATTTTCAGTACGCAGCCTCGAACAAGCTGCTACTCTTGTCCGCTTTAACAGGTTGACTACCATCATCCTTTTACATTTATATCACATAATCGATATTCACGTTTATTTACGGATAATGTAGCTCAAATTTTAGATCAAATTTCAGGTTTCTTTTCATGTCCAATTGTAGGTCAATTTTCAAGTCAAGTTACAATTTACAGGCAAAGTAATTTGTAGGTCCAAATGGAAGGTTATAGATATTTAATTAGGTACAATTAGGTACAAATCACTTTTCAAGTCAAATTAGAGACCAATTTTCAACTCAAGTTACAATTTACAGGCAAAGTAATTTGTGGGTCAAGATGCTTAGATTCATATATCTCTACATTCTCAAATTCCTAGGTTTCCAAATTCCTAAATTTTCAAATTCTTAGATTTTCAAATTTCTTCATTCCCAAATTCCTAGGTCCCCAAATCCCTAAACCCCCGAATTTCTAGGTCCAAAAATTCCTAGATTCCCAAATTCCTAAGTCCCTAAATCCCTAGACCCCCAAATATCTAGGTCCACAAATCCCTAGATTCCCAAATTCCTAGGTCCCCAAATCTCTAGATTTATAAATCTCTATATTCCCAAATACCTACGTTTCCAAATCCCTAAATTTCCAAATTCCTAAATTTCCAAATTCCTAAATTTCCAAATTCCTAAATTTCCAAATTCCTAAATTTCCAAATTTCCAAATTCCTAAATTTTCAAATTCCTAAATTTCCAAATTACTAAATTTCCAAATTCCTAAATTTCCAAATTCCTAAATTTCCAAATTCTTAAATTCCCAAATTCTTAGATTTCCAAATTCCTTCATTCCCAAATTCCTAGGTCCCTAAATCCCTAAACCCCCGAATTTCTAGGTCCAAAAATTCCTAGATTCCCCAATTCCTAAGTCCCTAAATCCCTAGACCCCCAAATATCTAGGTCCACAAATCCCTAGATTCCCAAATTCCTAAATTCCCAAATTCCTAAATTTCCAAATTCCCAAATTTCCAAATTTCTTGATTCCCAAGGATCTTTAAAATAATATTTAACGTTAGAAAAGTGTTTTCTGAAAACTTGTGAAAATATGAAAATTTTGTCTGTAATTCTTTTTATGAATGGCGGTTCGAAGATGCGTAGGAAGATTCAAAATGGCGGCACAGCTTGGTGCCACTTTGTTTGATAGGTTAAGCTAACTGGCGCCAGAGATAAAAATTGTGATCACAATCTAAAATAGATTATACCTGATATTTAACTAGCTTCCGAATATATGTACATTAAATTCCCCATAGAAATACATAGAAATAATATAAATAGTTTATTAGTAAACCTATCCCAAAAAAGCATGCTTCGTTACTTCTACATTTAATTCGTTCAAATATTTTTGTACTTCTCTAGCAATTTTAATATGATTATTAAAAATTCAATCTTCTTTATTTCAGAAATAAATTGCTTTATACGTACACTTTTCGTCGACTCTTTTAAACTCAACAGCTAAATGATGAACACTGAGCATCACGACTAAAAATAAATTATTCCAAACACGTTCAATTTTAATACCTTATTTCTTCCTTTAAACTGTTATCTAGTAATGAGAGTATTCGCGGAATAAAAGAAGCAATTATCGAGAGCTGGAGGGGGTGTAGGAAACAATCGATGTTCCAATTCTCTGGTAGATTCTATTGACTCCATTCAACAACGTGTAGACTCGTACATCGTAAAGAAAGAGATATGATTGTAGAGGAAGAAAATAAGCGTAGGAGATAGCAACTAGCCTCACGATCTCAAGGGAACCGAACAACCGTTCCCACCGTCGATGATACAATCCATTTTTATCGAGTCACGTATCGGTAAACGTTACGTAATACCATTAACCGATACAGTTCGATCCAAATCCATCGACACGTAAAATCATATTGCATTCGTGGCAAAATTGTGTCGCTAAATAGACGTCCTCCTTTGAACTCGTTTATGTTTTCTGCTTGGATGCTACATCGTGTCGTACGTATGAAAATGTATATTTTGTTGCTTAACTTTTCACACGATTATTCTTTGTATTACTCCTATCTGCACTCTATCGGATACTAATTACAATTGAAGTTGAAAATTAGTCCTATTGCGGATGTTTAATGAAACTCTCAAGTGTAATTGGATTAATGGATTGTGGGACAAGTATGACACGATTGTGCAAGTTTCTGCGGTAGATCAGATATCCTTAGGTTATTTTTCAAATTTTGTTATACATTGTGAAAGTTCTTTTTGAATATTTTTGAATATTCCTGAATGTGAAAGGTTTATTAATTATAGAGATCCAAATTCTTAAATCACTGCATTTTCAAGGACTCAAATTGTAGAATTTTAATTTGTAAATCTTCGAACCTATAAATCCTTGAGCTCCTTAATTCTTCAATTTTCATGGAACTGAACTTCAAGATCTTCAAATCTCTAAATCCCTAAATTCTCGAATTAGCAAATTTCTAAATATGCAAATTTTGAAATCCCCCAATTCGTAAGACCCAAAATCCTGACTTCCTAAATCCCCAAATCCTACATTTTTAAATGCCTAAACCCAAAACTCCTAAATCTCCAAATCCTAAATCTCCAAATCCTAAATCTCTAAATTTTAAATCTCTAAATCCCTATATCCCTAAATTCCTAAATTCCTAAATTTCTAAACCTCAAAACTTCAAAACCTAAATCTTCAAAACCTAAATCTCCAAATCCCAAATCTCCAAATCCTAAATCTCTAAAATACTTATATCTCCATATCCCTATATCCCTATATCCCTATATCCCTATATCCCTAAATTCCTGAATTCCTAAATTTCTAAACCTCAAAACCCCAAAACGTAAATCTCCAAATCCTGTATCTCCAAATCCTAAATCTCTAAATACTTATATCTCCATATCCCTATATCCCTATATCCCTAAATTCCTAAATTTCTAAACCTCAAAATCCCAAAACCTAAATCTCCAAATCCTATATCTCCAAATCCTAAATCTCTAAATACTTATATCTCCATATCCCTATATCCCTATATCCCTATATCCCTAAATTCCTAAATTCCTAAATCCCCCAAATCTCTAAATCTTCAAATCCCCCAAAAATAGTCACCACAATATTTAATAAAATCTCGTCGCTAATTCAAAAGCGTCTCGAACGACGAACAGCCTCTGTCATGTATCAGGCATCTGAAACTCGTTCCTTTTTCTATCTTTTTTCATCAAGATGCGTGAGAAACCATGAAAACAACTGGTTTTTGCATAGTTATGCGCGAAGGAATGTGAAATTCTGAATTTACTCCAAGAGAAACTTATTTGAATCGACGCCTCGTTACGTGGATACACAAACCTGAACGTTTCGTATTTATACGGGCAGCTGATTTTGCTAGCTGTTAAATGAAAGCACATATGCGGGCTTAACGGGTCAAATTGCTTGAAAAATTCATCGATTGTTCGATAAAGTACCCGCATTTTTTCACGCTGCTTTCAGGATATTTTTACTGCATGATGTATTATGCATTTGTAGAATACATTTTTATGAGAGTGCTGTTTTTTGCTTTGTGTTATATTGTCACACGTTTTACTATTGTGCGGTGTATTTAAGTTGGGAATTAGGAATTTGAGAATTTGATAGAGTGGAGATGTGAAAATTTGAGGAATTGAGATATTGGGAAGTTGTGAGTTTCAGAATTTGACAATTTGACAATTTGACAATTTCATAATTTGAGAATTTGACAATTTGGTAATTTGACAATTTGGTAATTTGACAATTTGACTGTTTGACAATTTGACAATTTGACAATTTGACAATTTCACTATTTGACAATTTCACTATTTGACACCTTGACAATTTGACATTTTGACATTTTGACAATTTGACAATTTGACAATTTGACAATTTCACTATTTGACAATTTGACAATTTGACATTTTGACATTTTGACATTTTGACAATTTGACAATTTAAGAAATGAAGAAATTGAGAAATTTAAAAATTTTAAAATTGAAGAATTGAAGAATTGAGAATTTTAGAATTTGAGAATTTGGGAATTTGAGAATTTGAGAAATTGAAAATTTGGCAATTTATTAACTTGAAAATGCAAAGTTAATATACTAACCATACATTTTCCAATTTATTACCAATACTAAAATATTACCAATATCGTATTAACAACACATATTGATCACAACAATCTCGCCATATCGCAAATACCCACAATGATCTACCTCCCATTGATCCAAATAAATTTGAAATTATATTCCAACATACACAACTCGAAGTTTCCCTTCCAACTTCAAAAATTCCAAGTGAAAGTGTTCGAAGACTATAATTAACACGTAACTATTACAACCAAAGCAAATAACAACATAAATTTATCACCTTACTCCATTTCAACCAAAATCTTTTTTCCATTCACATCGCAAGTGAACGAACTGCAAAGGTTTTGGGGTCAATTTTACCCGTGTCAACCCGCACGCTCTATTCAATTTACCTATCCAGTTCGCACGTTAAATCGAGTGAAAATATATTCGTGCATTTAGCAATCTAAAATCAGAAAGTATATAAATTCACGTACGTATATTATAAAACGTTAAACTCGATCGGTGACCAAGAGGAAGTTATCGATAATACCGGTCGATTGGTGAACGAAAGATCCAGCTTCGAGTCCCGGTCTTTCCGGTTTGTCGGTCGCGCAATTAATGCACGGTAAAAGCGGCGCGAACGTAATTAATATTCGAAATCTGAACGTGGAAATGTTCGACCGGTGGACATGGACGTATATATACGTCCGAAGCGAATGCTTTCACTGTGCTACAGAGATTAGTCAAGCCTGGGAATCCGCATAACGGAGAAGGCATTGTTACGCGTTTCTATCGGATGCAACAACGTTTCATACCAGTGCCAACGATCACTTTATTACGATCGTAAGAGCTGCCCCGGTTCTGTATAAAACTGCGCAAAAATACCTCGTGTCGTGATGTATCAACCTTTTATACTTTTACGATCGCGTGACGGGCGAAAATTACATTTGCAAATTGGGGGATGATGTTTTTGTGCGTGACGGAGGATTATTATTTTTAAATGGCGGTAGGTTATTGGAGGTGAACACGAAATTTTATTATTGGGGGATCTTTGGAAAGTTGGGATTTTTAGGAGTTTGAGAATTTAAGGGTTTGGGGTGTTGAAATTTGTGCCTTTTGAAATTTGGGAATTTTGGGAATTTAAGACTAGTTTGGGGAATTTGGAAATTTGTGGATTTGGCGATGTAGGAATTTGGGGAAATTGGAATTAGGACCTTTGGAGATTTCGTAATTTAGGAATTTGAGTCTTTGGGAATTTGGGAATTTGCGAATTTGGAGCTGTAGACATTTGGGGATGTAGGAATTTGGACCTTTGGAGATTTGGTAATTTAGGAGTTTGGTCAATTGGGAATTTGGGGATGTAGGAATTTGGGAATATTGGAATTAGGACCTTTGGAGATTTGGTAATTTAGGAATTTGGGTCCTTGTGAATTTGGAAATTTGCGAATTTGGTACTGTAGAAATTTGGGGATGTAGGAATTTAGACCTTTGGAGACTTGGTAATTTAGGAGTTTGGTCAATTGGGAATTTGGGGATTTGCGAATTTGGTGCTGTAGAAATTTGGGGATGTAGGAATTGGGACCTATGGAGATTTGGTAATTTAAGAGTTTGGTCAATTGGGGATTTGGAGCAGTAGGAATTTATGAATGTTGGAACGTGGGGATTTTCGAATTTGGACCTTTGGAAATTAGGAAACTTGAGAATTTGAAGCTACAAAAATTTGAGAATGTAGCAATTTGAGGATTTTAGAGTTTGGACCTTTAGACATTTGGTAATTTGTGAAGTTGCATCCTTGGAAATTTGGAAATTTCAACATCTAGAGCTGTAGATACTTGGCAATATAGTAATTTGGTGTTCTCCAAATTTTCACCTTTAGAGATTTAATCTCCAAAAGCTTTTAGATTCAGTTATTTGGGAATCTTGGAAGTTGTCTCTCAAGTTTAAAAAAATTAGAAAATTTACTGTCTGGAAACTTAATAACTTGAGAATTTGTAATCTTGAAAATTTGTAACTCTGAATATTAGGAAACTTGAGATTGTTCCATTTGAAATCTTCGAAATTCTATAATTGATGCCTTGAGAAATATCTCATGATTAGAATTATCTCAAAATATGTCTGTTGAAATCTAACCTAACCAACCAAACTAACCAAACCTAGCCACCAAACTAACCACCATCTTGTCACCATATACTGACCTTGAACACCTTAAAAATTGACATCTCATGATTAGAATTATCTCAAAATATGTCTTTTGAAATCTAACCTAACGTAGCCTACATAGCCTTAGCTGACCTACCACCATAATACTGACCGCCATCTTGTCACCATATACTGAGCTTGAAGACCTTAAAAATTGACCATCTTCAAAAAAGCGCTTATCAACATTATTTATGGTCCCATTGTGCCCCATAGATCTCACCTTCGAACGCTGAAGTTCGATAGGTGGAAGGCACGCGAAAGGAATTCTCGACATGTCTGGCGAGCGAATTAGGCTCATTGGAATTTCACTTTGGTTATGGGCTGGCTTTCGTGCCGCCAAGTATGGTCCCCATGACCCGGTAGCCGGATACGATACGCGACGTGCGAGTGTCGCTTGACTCCTTCCTCATTAAGTTATTAAACCGTACACTTAGCAAGTCCTTATGATATTAAATCATCTTAACACCTCACAAAAGAATTATATTTAATATTAGGTGATATTTCACCATCTTTTTTTAAGAACGATTTACATCATTTTTATTCGAGAAAGATTTATATGTGAAGATTTGAATATTTTTCCTGAAATGAACATTTATATAGATATTCTTCACTTTATGATTTAAATATTTCGTGAAGATTTAAATAGTCTTCTTTTTACGAAGATTTAAATATCTTTAATTTCACGAAGATTTAAATATTTCTCATTTCCTGAAATAATTTTCTCGTTTCATTTAAATAATTTTCTCTATATGAAGATTTAAACAATTTTATTCTGATGAATATATTCAGTGCATGCCCATGCATTAAACACAGCGTAATTTTTGTGTTGCAGATAAAGGGCAAACGTTGATCTGATCACGATGCCGTATTACAACAGCGGGCACAGTCCTTCCACCTATAATAAAGGTAATAATAAATCAATGTTACTAAGATTATCTCCCGTATCCATCAATTAATAGAATGACTATCATTATGAAACCTCCGTGGTTGCCGACGTAATGAATTAGTATCCTCAATCCAATTTCTGTTACCTCGTTAGCGAAATATCGGCTGAATCACTGGACAGATTGACGGTAAACGAATAATTAACGATGCGTTTAGATGGAGGATCCAGCGGTCCATCCAGCACATCCGGCGGCCGAGTCAGTAGCTCCGAGCCAACTTACATGATGGAGCATTTGGCCACGTTCACGGTCACGAAAGAAACCGGTATTGTTTATCCAGCGGACGGTATGCGACGACTTTTGCAGCTGGAGAAGAGTAACGGCATCTGGAGTCAAAAGATGCAGCTCCGTCTGGAACGGAACTGGGTGCTGATCATGGACAACGAGACCGGGGTAAACATCGAACTAAAATTTCCTAACGTACATACGCAATGGGTCTCTGAAATTTCTTATGAATCTGCAGATGATAAAGTGAAGAGTATTTTATCAGTGCAGTCTCTAACGTGCATAGCTAATCAGATAAACATCATCACAAGTTTGCACAAGTGACTGACGTATCTCTCATATCTGGTTGATAGTCGTATTAGTTGTATCTATTACCTTGACCAACCTTGCATGTGGATAACGATCATTTTTAATTTACAAAGTGATATGCAGACATTGCTTAGTTATTGTATGAGATTACAAGTATGGAGAGGTACCAAAATATGGATTCTAAAACCTTAATTCCAGTTACTCCGACATCCTCAATATCCGCGTCTTGTAAGAAACGTTTCAGAGACACCTTGTATAACCGTGTGTACCGTAGACGAATGATAAACTACGAAGTGGAACATTTGTGAAATTACATTACGTCGAGGTTTGAGGCAATTTCACTTAATGCATCGTTGGTAAATTCGTATGCAGGCCGTCATGGAGCGATTCCCAGCCTCGTTGATACAGGAACCGACCGCGTTCACGTCGAGGGACCCGATGGAGATGTATAACAACATTCTCGTCTTCACAGTGGCGGATGACAGCGGTTCCGGTCAACGAGCAGAAATGCATATATTCCAGTGTCAAAGCGTCTCGGCCCAGGACCTCGTCGAGGACTTGAAGATGTTGCAGATGGGTAAACTGGTGCCTGGTGGATCACCGAGAGGTCCCAGGGGTCGTATACCTCCTCCTCCAACTTTACCGCCACCGGAACCACCCTTGAACGGGGTCAACGTTCGGGAACAGGTGTCCGCCTTCAACGCTAATAATGGTACATCCTTTTTCTCTCTAATCATTTCCGTTTAATATTTCATGAACGTACACGTAAAAGTGGAGTAATCGAATACGCTTTTATTCCGAATCGCAGCGGACGGCCAGAACGATATATCCCGTGAAGAGAACAACGACGAGGTGTCCTCGACGTCCTCGGAGAAGTACGAACGCGACGTGACGATACTGAACCACTGTTTCGACGACATCGAGAAATTCATAGCGCGTCTTCAACACGCGGCCGCCGCGTCCAAGGAGCTGGAGCGCCGTCGACGAAACCGGAAATCGAAGAAGAGGAACCTGGGCGATGGAATGTTGACTATGAGGGCGAAACCGCCGCCCGAAATGGAATTCATCGACATATTCCAGAAGTTCAAGCTCTCGTTCAACCTGCTGGCCAAGCTGAAGGCCCACATTCACGACCCGAACGCGCCGGAGCTGGTACACTTTCTCTTCACACCGCTCGCGTTGATTGTGGATGCGTCTCACGACACCAATTACGATCCGAATCTGCCGAGCAAGGTGGTCTCGCCGTTGCTGACCAGGGAGGCGGTCAACCTGTTAATTAATTGCGTCACCAGCAAAGAGACAGAACTGTGGCACTCGTTGGGAGACACCTGGCTGATACCCAGGGACCAATGGAAGGGTCACGTGCCACCGTATCATCCTATCTTTATGGACGGCTGGTCCCCGGAGTATCCGATCCCGGAGGACAGAGATCACGATCATCTGGCCTCCCTGTTGAACGCCGATAAACAGAAGAGGGACGAACTTCCCGAACAACAGAACGATCCTTATTATAATCACCGAGAGGTGGACGAGTCGCACTACAGTAGCGATTATTTGGAGTACGAGAGCAGAGAGGAACGTGGCGGTAACGAGTATTTCGAAAGGAATTATGGGACCAGCTCCGAGTTGTACAGGGAGGAGAGAGTAGTCGACCAGACGAGAGCGCACAGCGATATATCTGTCGATTCGATCGAAAGAACGCCGAGAGCCGGCGGAATGGAACGGGCACAGGAGGCCTGGCTGGACGACCTGCTGGCCCGACACGCGAAGATCGTACAAGTCACTTATCCGAGAACGGCCAACAACGACAAGGAGTTGACGGTCGTCAGAGGCGAATACCTAGAGATCCTAGACGATAGCAGGAAGTGGTGGAAGGCGAGGAATTCCAGAGGGCAAGTCGCGCACGTGCCGCACACCATCGTCACGCCTCACAATCCCACTCATACCAACGACAACGACGTTTTCAACAACCCGCTGTACACCAGCAGATATCCGAGACAGGGACATGGATATAATTATGAGGTGAGCAGTGATGTGGAGTAGGTTCTACAGTCCCGCCGAAAGTGTTTATGCTTCATATTTTATGGCCGTATCATGACTCATTCACGTCGTAATGTACAACCTATGTTCTGTATGATGTATTGTACTCTTATACTCTGCGATAGAGTTACCTTGCACAAGGACTTCTATGTATCCCAGTACTTATACAAATGGAAATACTGTTCGGTAACTTGGAGCTAACAATCACAGTTCATAGTTTAAACAATCAGTCAATATTCAGCGACTTCTATACACTCGAAGGAAAACAATTAGCAATTATCCGAACAAACGCTCATAAAATATGATGCTTAAAGAAAGTTACTGTTATGAAACTGTGTCACTGTAATTGTTACAGAGAATTGTCCGCTTTCTAAAAGTCGTTATTATTTTAAGTTTGAATGATTGTTTCTTTGAATACTGACTTATTTTTTGGTGTTTCAGGATTCGGAACTCGAAAGAACGAGCACTAGTCCAGGACCGGAAGCCACCCATCGAACACACGCGATTCCACCGCCAGCGCCAGCCGATTGGGTGAGAAAAGAGAGACTCGGGAAAAAAGGTGAATTCCGATACTTTTAAGCTATCTATCGACCCAAAACCACTCGTAGTTTTGTGAGATATGAGATTGTTAGAACGACATTGAAATCGTGCCGGTCGGAAGATTCAGCAGACCACCCAAGAAGATAAAGTATGCATATACTTTGAAATTGTTAGAGGCTCACGTTCGAAAGCGTTCTAACAGTTTTCACTGCGGGACAAAGTATGTCAACGTTGAACATTAATCACCGATAATTAAATGAGCACATTAGCGCGATGGCGTCTACGTTAAGTCTGAAACCGTTGTACACGCCGCACATGATTTATCTAATCGAGAAAACGTTCTACGATTTATAATCCCTTTTACTTGGTTTTTCAATGACAATACCGTATTTTTCTACTTGTATATATATAAATATATGAAGGAGGTATAATGCGAGTTAATATCTAGGTCGAATCGTCAACATCGTTATCGCAAATAGGAACAAGGAGGAATATGCTCGTTCTCGAACACGCTTCTCATTTTCCAAGTTCTTCCATCTATATCCGAAGCTTTTCTAATTTATAACCGCACGTGAACGAGCCTATGCTTGGATTCGAGGATACATTAAGAAGAACTTCGAAAATTTTGTTTGTAAAACAACGATAACTTTCAACATCAATCATTACGCCTTTGTTTCTTTGTTTTTAAAAGTTTATTAGCGATAACAGCGTTATCAGATACAAGTTCGTGATTGAAAATAGAATTCAAGATAAAAGAGGAGACATTGTTTTACCGTCGAGAACGTGTTCGAAAACGATCCACAGAATTTTCATTGATATTTCGCCCATGAATTTTATTTGGGGTATCTTGCAAAATGTGAGCATCTACATCTGTCAAAAACCCAGTCAAAAATTGTCAAACGCAACGTATTTAAATTGGGTTTTGAAATAATTTTATTTAAAATTTTGATTATTGTAAATTGTACTTTGTTGTGATTCAGGTGTTTGAATAAGCTTGATTAGATTTCGAAAGATGACAAGAGGTGTTCAGGTTTTGCAAGATGTACTTGAATTATTTCTTTTTTGTTTATTTAAAGATATATATGTATAATCGATATTATTTCACGTTAGTCCGTCAAGAGTGTTCGAGTACATAATACTGTACCTTTCTTATAGCGACCATAGGGACGATACCATATTTTTTATATTTATCGACTAACCAAATCTTATTGTTAGTATATATATATTATACATATGTATACTTTAACAGAATAGAAAACGATATGTATAGTTTTATCGTCGAACTGTTTGTAAAAGCGTCGAACCGTGAGCTGGTTGTCAGAGTTGGGCACTATTTGCGAATAACAATTTTTAAGTTTCAACAACTTTTGAAAACTTATGATGACTTTCTGCAATTCTGAAAATTTATAACTGATTTATAAGTAATTTTAATTAGGTTTCTTTTAGTTATAGAGTATCGTAATGAGACCAAAGAAACCAAAATTACCGAACTGTTATTAATAAATATGCCCAACGTTATTAAGACCCTCGAAATATTTTGTGTTTTGCGTTTCCGCTGACACCGTAGCGAATTGTGTCCGTCCATTATCACTGTATTTGGCTTCACCGTGAGAAAAAGCTTCGAGTCAATCGAATTAAAGCCGTTGAATAAAATTAAGATCCCGTTCTTCGCTTCTCACGTCGAAAATATGATTCATTGCAGTACAACTCTTTCTGTTCTTTATTAACGGCTTTAATCGTCGACGCAAACCTTTCTCTTTTGATGCTTGTATATGTCGTCGCATGTGTTTGTACGCATCAGTGTGAATCTAAGCTTGTACAAACAAAGGAGACACCTTAGGATCGTTGAATTTCAACGATCGATTTGGCAATTACACAGATACGACGACGATTCGTCATTTAGTCTTCCAGCGTTCGAGAGAGTAAAGCGAACTGATCATTGCTTGTTACGAGAATTTTCACGAAAATATTCAGTTTAGAGCACACGACTATCATAGGCATCGTTGATGAAGTTCTAACACTAACTAGTCGATTCATGGAAGTAAACGAATAAAATCTCATTCAACGATGCTTGCAGATTAGACACTAATTATGACACACGATCAATTTTATATTTATACTCACTTCCCAATAGAACGAATCTTTGATTCTTGATCTGTTCTGTGTCCACGGGATGGGGATTCGATCCGTCCAGTATTTTCGTTGCACTGTAATTTATGTACATCACTTGATTAATAAATATACTCGGTTACTGATTGTACTCGTCTCTTTGCCTACGGTATACTTGTCCTATCTGTAATCTAGTAGTTCCCTCGATATTTTTAGTAATTTGTATTCTTGTGTACCGTCCGAGATTGTAATAAAAATGTAAACTTTAGGGTTGAAACGTGTTCTACATTCTTGCCGATAGACTTAGCGCTGTTTTGCTTGCTTGAAGTGTGCTTTTAGATGTCGTTCGTCGATAAAGTGTTCAGTGTTCCCATTCTCCAGAAACAGTTGGGTAAGTTTGATTAAACGTTTACTTGAAGTAATTGCAGGGTAGACCAAGGTTTTCATTTGTAAACATGACTGTTGTACTGTGACGATTCTTTCAAAATCTTCTTACAAAGTTGAACCCTGTTCTACCCTTGTCATAAGTAGCTTATGTTCTGACAACCCTAATCCGTGCTTACAATTAACGCGAATCTTACACGAGCTTTAATATTACAGACGACTCTGGTGAAATTGTCTCTATCAGTAGCGACAAAGCAATATTCCCAGATAGGACTGCAACCCTTGAAAAACTACCATCGTCAGGCATTAAGAAGAACGAGAAACCATCATCTGATCAAGGAAATAAATCACTCGTCAAAGAGAACGGGAAACCATCATCTAATGTTAAGGAGAATGAGAAATCGTCTCAGAAGAATGAGAAACTGAAGCCCAACGAATTGACAGAAGTGGCTGAAATTCACCCTCCGCCAGCTAACATGTCCGAGGAAATCGTTCTTGAAAAATCAACACCGCCACCGCCACCTCCACCTCCGCCTCTAGAAAGCCAGATATCAGTCACCTCGACAATTTCAACCAAATTATTGAAGAGTAATCAACCACCTAGCGGTAAAATCACTATTCTCATCCATTATCTAGCTAATTGACGTTTGGCACATTGTTTTTGTAGGGCAGCGAACAGAGAAGCAAATGCAGGAGGAGCTGAGACAGGTGTTGATGATTTACCGTGAGAAGAAAAGTAACAATGAAAGTGTAACTCCTGAACCTATTCTGGATAGATTTTCCACCCCCAGAGAGGTTCAAAAGTGGTTGACAAGCAAGGGATTCTTGGACAAGTATGTAAAATTTGTATATGCAAAAATACATATACAAAATTACAAAACTGTTTTTGCAGAACTTGCAGACAGTTGAGGGACATGACTGGTTCAGAGGTGATCGAGCTGACCAAACGACAGCTGGAACAGTACTGTGACGTGGTGGAGGGTGGTAAACTTTATGATATGATTGCGTTGGCAAGAGTCGAAAGTGAGGTAAAGGAAATATTTTGAAGTTTAATTTTTATTAAAGTTCGAAAGAAACTGTGGCTGAATGTTCATTTTATAGAAGAAGAGTCCTCGGGTGTCGAAATTGAAACAAATACTGGAGAAGGCTAAGCACAAAGCGGAGGAACAGTGACGCAACTATAAAATACTCTTGAAGAATTATAATGATACATATTTTTGTTATATGTAACGATGATTGGTGGATATAGGGAGAATGTAATAGTATTATTACTCTGGTAGGTTGGTGCAGAAATAATTTGAGTTTTTACCAAGAAAGCAGTAAAATTTCAAACTCCTCAAATCCCCAAATCTCACAAATATAAATAAAACTACAATCATGAGCACCAAAGTAACAAGAACCTACAATTATTTTTGCACCACCCTGTTTTAAAAAATCCTGTGATCGTTGAAATGTTAGCAATACTATACATGTACCATTTGTATATCTTAACAATGTACTTAAAGATACTTTTACAGCTACGAACGTTTCGATAAGATTCTTCCTACCTTCGAAGAAACAATTAAACGATTCGTTTAATATTGATGTCAAGTTTTTATTTCAAGCAATCACATACATTGTAACAGACATAAATACGTACCCTAGCTGTATCACTTAATTATGTCGATAAACTATACATTTCATTTCGAATACTCGACTCGAAGTCACGCGCAACGTGAACACATTGATAATAATCATACGTATCTTTTTTCTTTCTATTATTCTTTTCTGCGGTTTATAAATTTGTTACCAAGCCCTCGCAATGTTTGTCGTTCGAACAACAAATTTCCGTACACATCTCTGTAGAACAAATGTAGATCCCTGTGTAACAGCGAACAAATTAACAAGATGTCGCAAGATGATCGTTAAACTAATGTAACGTGCATGATAAACGATCTTCAGAGGATGAAATAAATAATGTAAACACTAAAAAATGTTAATTTTTCCTGACTAGTACAGTTATTCCAATTAAACATCTTTATTGTAAGCTGTATCTTGGACAATATGGAGGACTAAAGAAAGTAGCAGGCTGCCATTTTTGATATCTGAAAGAAACTTGAGGATTACCTAGTAAAATGATATTCTACTGAAAGTTATTTAAAACTAGTATTGATAAAAAAGGTTGAATGGTTAAACAAGTGTCTATAACAAGTGTTTTCATTATTTGATCCAACCTCCGTATACTCTAATAGAGTCAATAAACGTTTATAGTCTTGAAATTGTAAAAAACAAACAAGAATAATGACGCTTCTTCATTGAACTGTGGTAAGCCGGCTGAAATAAAACCATTTCTCGGTTTAATCAGGCTTCAAGCAGTCTTATGTAATCAAGCCACGTAATTTATCGTTAGAAGACAACGATGCATCGTGTGAAACGTCTTTATTGCAACAGAATCGTCTCGATAAAAGTAAGTGTAACGAACAATCACTAGCTCTAGATTCTAGACGATGAAAATGATCTCGAATTCCTGCGATCCCTAACGAACTTATCGTTAAAACTCTATGCTCGTATACAAACAGTTAGAAACGTTCAATGTGAAATTTCGATAAAAAATCTACTTTGAAAATCTATCAGAGAATTTCTCTAAATGCGATCTAAAAAGTCTCGTCTCAGAAGTTTATCACGACGATGAGTTTCATGAGAATATTCAGTTCACGTGGAACTGTTACAATGATAACAGAAGAAAAGAACATGTTGGTCGTTTATTGAGTAGCTCAGGCCAAGCTTTCGCTTATTCGTATAATTACGTTAGACTCTTGTTATATTGCCACTTTACTCGGATTTTTATTTGTATGGGATCGATGTTATTCGATTACAAATTCTGCGTTGAACAATTACTATCGCCACGTGTTAGTACGCAGTTACCACGCGTTAGTAATACTACACATTAGATTATCGAGCATTAGTACTCTGCACATTGGATTACCACGCGTTAGTAATATTACACAGTGAATTACCACGTGTTATATCACCACGTATTACCACACGTATTACCATAGTTAATAGTACCACGCGTTATATCGCCACGTGTTAGTAATACTACACATTAGATTATCGAACATTAGTACTTTGCATATTGGATTACCACCGTTAGTAATATTACACAGTGAATTTCCACGTGTTATATCACCACGAGCAGTACCACACGTATTACCATAGTTAATAGTACCACGTATTGTCATGTGTTTGCATCATACATTATCCTTTCACTACACATTCAATATTACGACCTCAAAGAATCCTCTACAGCATCCGGCAATATAACAAAAGTCTATTGTATTCAATAAAATTCATCTTACAGGTATGAATATTTATTATGCGGCGATTATTATTGTTAATATCGTTCTTAACGTTATTACCATTCTCTGAAATTATTATTGTTAGATTTACTTTCACAGACGGGCAGGTTCTTCACGGTGCACGTCTTACAGAGCTAATAAAATAACAATGGACCATTTTTTTCTGAATATTTAAAAAGAAGAAAACTAGGACTTAAAAGTTGGAATGTAGGATTTAACACCGACGGTCGCATATTTTGTGGAATTAATGGCTCTCGTAATTTTATACACTGTTCAATGTAACTGGGGGATCAACTTTCATGAGTTTCAATGAGTTCATTTTATACTATAAGGCTTTTCATTTTAGTATATACTTCATGAACGTCTTTGTAAGTAATATTCCGTTACCATTATTGCATTTGAAATAAGATATTCAGTGTCTTCCCATTTTGATAAAATATCCAACGATGTTTGAATTTTGTCGAACAGTGTATTTCCAAGAAATGTGCGCTCATCAAAGTGTTAGTGGGGAAATTTATAAAATGTTTTTTTTCTAAAATGTAATACGTATATAGCTTGCTCTTTCTCTGTAATCTTACGCGTGAAATTTTGTAACAACATGTGCGTTCTTCTTAAATGCATCACATTAACGTTCTCTTTCCCATACAGAACCGCTAATTTATGGTTTTAGCAGCTTATCTTGGTCTATTTAAGAATTGTGCGTAATGTAAGTTAATATTGGTACAAGCTATCGGTCATTTAACCGATTCCTTCCTTTAAATCTTGCAATACTTTGATCGAACACTTGTCGAACAATTAAACGCTCGATAAAGATTCGAAATCTTAAAGTATGTCTGAAATAAAACATCGTTTTATGCGTTATTCAATTTCACTGATTTTTGCGGTTTAAATTATCACGAATTTGAAGATCACTTTATCGCTCGAACTATTCTAGATTCGCGAAAATTCTACCGATACAAACACCACGAAAAAGATCCAAAAAGTTTGTCTAATTTTTCTTCGTTTATTAGCACTTTGTTCCGATTCACAGAATTTCTGTGGTAATTGAGCGGTACGTATATCGGCTCACGAAATTATCTAAACGTTTGCGCTTTAAGTGTATTATAAAAGATATAATAATTACTCGTATGAGACAATACGCATTTAACGGAGACAATAGATATTTATGTAAAATATATAAACATGAGTGAACTTATATTGATTAATCATCGAGTCTACGCGTGTTCATCGCACAGATACTGTTTTGCGAGTAATTATTATATTGTGTTATTTGTATACATTTAAACCTTCGTGAGCCTCTGTATATTCATGTATATATCACTTCAACGCTCTAACGTGAATTTTCTGCAAAACAAAGGGTTCGACTGGCTCGAATCATTAAACTTAAGATACATTAATATTTACAATTAACTCATTACAATTAACTCGGTACAATCAACTGAACCATGTTTCTAGTACAATGGTCAAAAACGTATTATATATCTGTTATTATTAACGCGTTGAATGCAGTGAAGTTTCCAAATTTCCAGATCTCCCCGAATAATAATTTGATATTAACGCAGAATTTTTTTCAACTTCTTTCGATTATCAATTTGCACTGTGGTTCTAATTACCGATGACCTTTACGGCATTCAACGCGATAAAATTCTATATATGTAACATATAATGCAACGTGAAACGTACATAACATCATGGGTCTGTTTCTTAAACTTAAACTTAAACTAACGATGTCCCGTGTCGGTTTTACAGCTAATGTATAAAAACGTGATATAATGTTATTATACCCATGAGACAGTTGCATGCCAGAGAAGCCTTGATTAAATGAGAACGAAACGGCTTCCGCACGTAATATGTACACCGACCATGTAATATTTACGTCATCGCGTGAAGTCGTTGATGAAACTGGCGATGATGATGATGGCGATGGTTCGCTTCTATACCGGCGTTATGTAAATGATCGTTTACGAAACATAAAAACCAAAGTTACAACAATCAACTGATCAACAATCGTGTAATGTACAACCTATTATCGAGAAGCAAATAATGTGTTCCATTAAATCGTGTCCTATTAATAAACACGATCATTAAATACTTTATAAGGTACTGATATCGTATATAAACGATTTCGAATAGTAGAGGAGTAATATGTTTATGCAATAAATATAATTTGCTGGTAAGCTTGACCTTGGTGTGTCGTTAACAGATTTGTCAGAAACGCAGTACTACCCTTGGAGTTTTGGCGGGAACTGTTTAAGAATGTTCAAACATGTAATGAAACTTGCGTAGTATGTATAACGGTATAATAATTTCTAAAATAAGGTATAACAAAACAAACTCCAGGGCGGTTCTGCAAACATCTTTCCTTTTCTTATAAATCCACATCAAAACACTTTTGAGAAACAGAAATATATCTCTCGCGTCCGGGTCTCGTATTCGCAACGATCTTGCTGAAACTTAAACAAACATACAAAGCGTCATAACCGCGAGGGACATCCCACGCTTAAACCATTCTGTAACATCGGTTTAACTTGTCTAAAACAATGGAACAACGTATGGTACAAACAGAACATAAATTCACATGTAGCTAACACATGACGATTAATCGTTAAAACACAAACGTTTCATCGGAGAAGAAATACAACGGTTCTCTATTGCACAGAATCAAACTAATCGTCGAACAGGCGTAGAATCCTTAACGAACGGTCCAAGGTCAAAGAATTGAAGCGTACGGTACACAGAGAGCGGCAATGAAGCGATAATGAAGTGAAAAATGGTGTGATACACGTGAGAATACGAACGTACACTCTACTGACCCGTGGTTCCCGATTCCTCCTTTGATGGGACAGACCTTGATCGATGGGAATATTAAATTGATAAACAAGGAAACATTTTCTCGAGTGATTAGCGAACCTGAAAGCTGTCTGATAGCGTTCTCACGGAAAAAAGAGAGACAATAATGTAGATACGAATATGTACGCGAATGGGAGGAAGGTGAGAGTTAGGTACGTCAATTCACCTTTCTCTCGAAAGAAAAGTATATGCAAAGCGGACCTTGATTCTTTCGTTCATAATAAATTACCAAAAACCTCCCGCACTGCGACCACCTGGTGGATTGTTCACGCGGATGCAAGCTCTTCTTGCTTCTTCTACGTCCTCTGTAAAATAAATATATTGATTAGTGATGTACAGTTGGGTGTAGACTTAACTTACAATTAGAGAAAGTGTACAGGAAGGATGGTCTACCATTCGCTTTATTTGTCCACATTCTTTATTCACATGGGTGCAGCTGCAGTTGAGACTTTGGGATCTAGGAAGTTTGGAATTTTGAGAGTTTGGGACTTTAAGGGTCTGAGATATCGCAGTCTTAGGATTTTAGTCTTTTGCAACAGTGGGACATAGAAATCTTAGAATATTAGAACTTTGAAACTATAGACATTGGCAGTATGGAACTTTGTGACTCAGGAACTTTGGAATTTTTCACTTTTCTCTCACTAGAACTCTCCAAAATTCTTCCACGATCAAAGACCAATTGATACCTTCTTCCACACTTACAACTAACATCCTACTGTCCACATCACATGAGTTGCAAAAGAAATATGAATCCTATTAATTACATAATCGCATAGTCCTTACTCTAACACAATTATAAAAATACAACGGACATTTATTTACAAAAAGCGCCATGTCTACTAATAAATTCCTGTAACTCTTCTTCCTCATAAGTCATCTCACGTGATGTACACAGTACATTGCTCTCAAGCTCCGTCTTCACCCGCAGCTAAATCAATCATCGCCTCAGCTACCTACCGCTAATAGAGAAAGTGGAATCTTGTAAATTTCTCTGTCCTTCCAGTCGTGGACCTTTCGACGATGGCGTAACCACCGCGGAATCAGGTAACGTCGGCAAACAATCAGGCATCTTGACTTTCGGTTTCGGGCTCTCGTGTGTGCCATTCGTCTGATGACTCTTGGCAAGGGCAGCAGCTCTTGCCTCCTGTTTCGCTTTCGCGATGGCAGCATCCTCTTCAGCGTACTTCTTCGCTTCAGCTTCGGTTCGTGCCACACCGCGTGGTCTCTGAACAAGCGGTTAAAGGTGGAAAGTTAAAGAACGTTTATCGTTGTACATTTGTGAGTTGTTTAGAGATATTCACAGACCTTTTCTCTGTCCTCGATCATGCCGTATACGTATTCAGCGTTGCAAGGCGTCTCGACGAACTTTCCAAAACCATGGACGACCTTCAGTTCGCACTCGTCTACGCAAACTCGCCCTTCAACTATGACGTATTCTGCTACTCCGTGGACTTCCATACCCTGGAACAAGTGGAATTGGTATTTTAAGACGTTTGTAGCTTCAGAATCTTGTTTGGACAAATTTTTATATTTCTAGATCTGTATCTTCAAATATTTCTTATATTTCCAGATGTATTCCTAGACTTTTATATTCTCAAGTTATGTTCCCACATTCCTACGCACTATTTTTATATTTACTGAAATCTCTAGGTCTTCGGAAGCCTGAACCCCCACATACCTATATTTCTAATACTTATATCTCTAATCTTACTTGATGCTAAAATAGATACAGCGAATTACACAATGGAAAGCGGCTATTCTTAGATCCCTAGATTCCTATATCTTTAAAATTCTGGAAATCTCCCAGTGTTCTTACATCTCTAATCTTCTTTGATACTAAAGTAAATAAATTACATAATGAGAAGTATCAGTCTCTATATCCCTATATTCTTACTATTCCTTTATACTAAAGTACATCAAATCGCATAATGAAAAGCCCTACATCACTAGTCCCTACGATCACTTCAAACTAAAGCACAAGTTACATAACGTGAAGTAGTCAACAAAAGTAAATGAATTCTTCCGCAAACAAAGGCTTAATCACGTTATCTTCCCGGGTCGACCACGATGAAGCTGATTAAACTTCCTGTGGACGTCGATGTCTGAATTCTGCAAGTATGCACACCGGAGCGACGAAGACTTCATTGAAGCTTAATATCAACAAGTCCGTACCTCGAAGATGTTGAAGTCAACGGCCTGAGCGTGAGTCTGGGCGGAAATCGTACGCTTCCTGTTGGGGTCCCAGACGACTATATCAGCGTCGGACCCAATAGCGATTACTCCCTTTCTCGGGTACAAGTTGAAGATCCTAGCTGCGTTGGTACTGGTCACTGCCACGAACCTCGTCGGGTCCATTATACCCGCGTGAACGCCTTTCTCCCACAGGACCGACATCCTGTCCTCGACGCCGTTCACGCCGTTCGGGATCTTCGAGAAGTCGTCTTTGCCTAAGGCTTTTTGGTCAGCGTTGAAGGTACAGTTGTCGCTTCCCACTACTTGGAGATCATCCCTGAAGACGTGATACGTAATTTAGTTCTTTTAGGGAATTGTATGTTTAGGTTTTTATTAACATTAGAAATACGGACGTTCAGTGGTTAAGTTGCAGATAAAGTACAAAAATAAGGGATGAAACTATTATAAAATTTACTGTAACTTTTAGACTGATAAAATATCTAAATAAATAAATGAAGGATGAAATATAGCCTTTGACCAAATAACTTTACAGAAAATACAATAAATAAGGAATGAAGCATCTGAATAATTTAAAAATCCGTAAATCTAGTGTTAAAACGAATGAAACATTAAATCGATAAAAGGTTACCTTGACATCTGACAAGCTACAATAGTACTTATAAAAATTGAAAAGAAATTCATAAACGTTTGAGGTTGATTACCGTTCAATGATCTCTTAAACGAATTTTCCTCTGCCTATTTAATTGAGTTTAATATACCGCCAGATAAAAGCGACTTCCCACGCGATATCTATGTAAATTACGTTCAGTTAGGCTTGTGTCGCGTGTGCCAATTCGTTCATGCTGTAATTTATCGCCGTCATTTGAATAATCGTGCAACGTTATAATACGCCGAGCAAAGAGGATCATCTCGTTATCGATCTTTCGAATCGAGCATAATTCATCTATCTACTTTTCACGCGCTGTGACTTGTTGATTAGTTCAAACGAAGGTACTTGAGGTCCCTGGAAGCACTCGAAAGAAGATAAAGATTGAAAATCATCAAATCAACTGTCAGCTGGCTCTAGCTAGACTCATCTCTTAAACACAAGTACTTGAACGTCTTGAAACCTTGTGGATCAACAAGAAACGCAACATAATGTGCTACTGAAACGAACGTTGTGAGAATATTTCTAAAATTTCCAGTAATATTGTAGTATTTGTTACTGTATTTACCAGAAATGTTACACATGGTTGGGAAGATTATGAGGCATTATGTTTATCGTAAGAATCTTGATTACAAAAGAATGTGGAATTGAATCGTTTCAAATTTGAAATGGGTCGAATTACGTCAGTTTGCATCTGATGAACTACATTTACGAGTTAAATTAAATTGTGTAGAATTGAGTTGCGTCGAATTTAGGACGCACTGAATCACGTCGAAGTAAATCAAATATAGGTGAATCGCACTTAAAATGCATTCAATCGAATCTCAAACTTGAAACTTGTTGAATTTGAATCCAAAATTTAAAACGTGTTAAATTGATGGAAGTTCCAAAATCAAAAACTAATTCTACCTCTAAACTTGCCAACAATATCACATTCTCCAGCAGACATTGTGTCAAATACTTCAACACAACCAAGCTTTTAATATAATGTACAATTACTTACTGATCGAGGTGTTCGATTAGATAAACGGGTGTCGTGGGATCAGGTCTCAATGGTGGGCTAGTAATGTAACGCCTCGCTTTTTCGATATCTTTTCCGTACTGTTCGCTACCGTCGATACCAATGGCACTTGCGACAGTTTCTCCTAACAGGACAACACCCTCCGAGCGTTTAGTAGACAGAACGTCTACGGCTGACTTGCTCGTCACCGCAGTTACGTACAGCGGACAATTCACCTAAACGCGATACGTTAATCCTCTAACAGCTCCGGACTTGGATTCTGACTGTGACAGTCAGATCAAAACATGATCACGACTGAACTTGTCTACTTGTTCAATAGAATCACCTAGTTAAATAGCCACTTTGCAAGTTAAATGAATAAATACCACAATTTGCTGAAGATGAAACGTGAAATTAAGATAAATTGTGATCGAAGACAGTTATTATATATCGTATTCAATCGTGATCACGGTGTGTCCAACTGCAGTTTAAGTGCCACACATTGAACTACATTGCTACGGACGTCTACACACTGAAACGAGAGAATCGTGCCAACGGTGCAACTCTGAATTCAAATGCAAAAGAAATAGGGCAAAGGAAAAGTGGAGTGAATCGCAGTTAACTATCGGCGTTCATGCACGAGAATTTCGACAGAACTTCTAAATATAATTTCCGGTGCATGCAACAACGAGAAACTATAATTATACTTTGTCGATGATCGCGTGCACGCTTTAAGGCCCCTAGATGTCCTACTCATACACCTCAAATAGATACTTTCAAAATTTGATCAGTTTACATAATTTAGGGGTTAACCTGGTCTACTCAGTGTGACATGTCTAGTATAAATTGTTGACACTACTACTGAAAGTAGTCTTGGTGGACCTTGGATTGAAATACTAGTTACATTGACCTGATCTTTTCTCAACCACTACATTGTACATATATTATTATTACATCAATGACATTGTCAAAGATATTACTATAATATCAATGACATTATCAAGGATATTATTATAACATCAATGACATTATCAAGGACATTCATAACATCAATTACATTATCAATGACATTATCAAGAACATTATTACAATATCAGTGACATTCTCAGTGACATTATCAAGGACACTATTATAACATCAATGAAATTATCAAGGACATTATTATAACATCAATGACATTCTCAATGACATTAAAACATCAATAACATTATAAATGACATTATGATAATATCAATGACATTACAGACTTTGAACTGTATTTTGCAAATTAGAATCCAAGAAGATTGTTCAAACAATTGATATACCTATACCAGATATGAGTACAATACAGTATGGTACAATATTGGCAATTTTCTTAAAAAATGGCTAACAAAGTTTGTGCTCCGATGTCAAAGTCACCCAAAAGAAAGGTTGAAAGGTGGCTTCGACTCACGTGGCCAACATGTTCAGGATCACATCAGGTGTATCTGGGTCTGGCCTTAAGGGTGGACTCATAACATATGCTGCAGCGTGTCTCCAGCATTTGTGAGCGTAGTTGGTACCATCTGTGCCAATTGTAGCCACCAAGGTCTCGCCGAAGACGCAAATGCCACGTTTACGAGCGATCTGCACCGCCTCTGCGGCACTACGACTCATCACATGCACTACATACAGTGGACAATTCACCTAAGCATGCAGAATTTCCATGGATTTGTGTCTTCGTTCACATCTATCAATTTTATCGCGTGATACAGTAACTTGTGAGTAATAGGTACAGTCGGGTGCAATGTTGGCTTCCTTCAGACACTTGTGTTTTGACAATGTTTAAATTATATTTTAAATTTTTTAATTGTAACAGTAGTTTCCAGTTTTTGAATGTTCAACTTATCCAAAATTTCAAATCTCTATATTTGTTAATATTTAGTTTCATATTTTCAAGGTCAACTTCTACATTCATGAACTTTAATTTTCAAATCTCTACGTTTACAAATGTTCTACATTTTCAAATTTCCAAGATCTCACACTTCTGCATTCATGAACATTTTCAAAATTTCTTTGTGAAATCTCAAAAGTCCCAAAAAATGAGCTCTTCGTTAGCCAAATTAGGGAGACCAGACTTGCTCTTGACTGTACCCAATAAAGTTCTTGCCGTTTGCACATTTTCCAATCGTCGAACACGTTCTGAAAAGTAGCCACCGCAGAAAATGTAAAATAGTTCACTTTACGTATCAAAATGTTTTATATCTACCAACGAAAACGGAAAGAGCTTTCTCAGTTACCTGATGTTAATCGTTTGAGTGCTACGGATGGTTGCTGACGTTATAATTATACAGGAAGTACCACTCGAACGGTTAATTTAGAGCTGTCCTATTTCTAGCAAAATATTGCGTACAAAAATAATTGCGTGAAAAGTAAATAAAATTGAACTTAAAATCGTGGTAAGAAGCAACGATCTTGCAATTTGACATATCGATTTTGAAAGCGGCTGTGCTAGAAATAGTAAACAAGCATAGTTGACAAATATAAAAATGGATTTCTAATAGCTATCTCATTTTTGCGTCTTATGGTCGTTTGATTTACCTGGCTGGCTATGACAGAGGCTCTGTACACAGCCTCCGCTTCCACTTCTTCGGGACGCGACATTTCGTGACCCTCCGGCCCTGTAACTCCTGCCTCGAGCAATCGTTTCGTGTTCTGAAACAATTTTGAACGATCTTCCTATATATCTCAGAAGAAAATTCGTGTCAGACACTGCATGGTATTTTTATCGAACAATGCAGCACTGCGGTATCGAGGATGAACTAAAAAAGTCATCTCTGTTACACAATATCGTACAATCACATTACAGTAGAACACGTCTACGTATTCATGAAACTATGATTCTATTTCTGGTCGAGTAATTTACAGCTGGTGAAAAATCCGGAGAGTCGGCGACGAACGGGACTTAGAATAATGAGCGATGTCTACGGTATCTATTCATGTCGGAATAGAAATGAACCTCTCTGTTACGTTTTAAAGAAAGTTGAAACATATTTATCATTTCTGAGATGTTTTTCAATTACGTTGAAATTCAGTTACGTTATCAGCAATTAAATCAATTAAGAATTTCAAATTCCGCCAATCAATTACAATCTAATTAAATAAGTAGTCGATGTATAATGCATGTAATTAAATTACGGTACGGTTAACACGGCAGTGACCAATCGGTCCGCAGAGTCGGCGACGCACGGTTAAAATCCTACGTACTTCGATAATGCACGTCGATCAATAGGTTCTGCAGTGAACCGTGACCAAGACATATCAGTCCACCGTACTAAATCGACTCCAATAATAATTCATAGGTTGTTCCAAGGATAACAGTAACCAACATCATAAATCACGCCGATGCATCGTACCTCGGCAATAATATCGCCGTTTTCCGCATGAACCATGGCGACGGCGCCGAGTTCCTTGCACGTCTTGAATGCCTCGATCAACTCTGGGTCCCTCAGCATGAACAAGTCATGGTAGGCCATAAACATTTTAAAACTGCTGACACCGTGCGAGTTGGCTAACGTAGTCATTTCCTCTTTGACCTGCAACAAAACGACGATTTGGTGAACGTGACGAGCTCGGAGGATTGAATGTTTCGAATGGACAAGCGTAAAATGATAAATTTGCCAAGCGGAAGTGATGAAATAGAGGTCTGAGAATGTGGGGTGTTAGAGATATGGGATATTGGGAATGTAGGAGTTTGGGGATATAGGATTTGGAGATGTAGTTTGGGGACTTGGAGATGTGGACATTTGGGGATATAAGGATTTAGGGATATTAGTATTTGGGAATATAGGGATTTGGGGATATTAGAGTAGTAACATATGGACATATGGAGATACTGAGATTAGGGAATATTAGTGTTTGGGGATATAGGAGTTTGGGGATGCTAGAGTTGGGACATATGGACATTTGAAGATATAGAGATTTGGGGATATTAGTATTTGGGGTTATTAGTATTTGGGAATATAGGGATTTGGGGATATTAGAGTTGGAACATATGGACATCTGGAGATACTGAGATTAGGGAATATTAGTGTTCGAGGATATTAGAGTTGGGACATATGGACATTTGAAGATATAGAGATTAGGGGATATTAGTGTTTGGGGACATAGGGATTTGAGGATATTAGAGTTGGGAGATATGGGGATTTGAGATACAGAGATTAGAAAATATTAGTATTTGAGGATATAGAAGACATAGGGATTTGGGAATGTAGAGATCTGGGGCTACCAAGGTTTGGAGATGTAGAGATCTGAAGATCTAGGGACTTGGAAATGCAGAAATCTGGAAATATAATAATCTAAGAACATAGGTACCTATATTCCTCTATTCCTAGATCACTAGGTATACAGAGATTTAAAAATTGATTAAAAACATAGAGATGTGTACCCACATTTACTCTACTGATCCAAAAATTATAGAGAATTGCATATCAGTCTACGCAAATATAGTGTACGCAAACTCTCAAAATATAGAGATTAGAGAATCTAGTGATTTTCGAATGATTAACACAGCCATTTCCTCTCCGACCCGTAACAAAAGGATGAATTGGTGAACGTGTTGGACACGCAGGGATCGTTTCGAGCGGGCAAGCGCAAGCAAATAAGGAGCACGACGATTTACATGCACCCGTAAGCGGTTCGCGATTTCCTCACCGATCGTTCGCTATTCCATTCACGATCGCGATTACAGTTATAAAGCCGGTGCTATCGAAGCAACCTGCGGCTACCAGATCTCTGCGATTTGCCAATTTATCGCAGGATCTATCGGTTTGCCCGTATTCGGAAGCGGCTGGCACGCACTCTTGCCGCTTGATCGGTTTCTAAGCCACAGTTTCGTTTGCAATCTAACGATTTACCTCAACGCCAGGTGATCTGATAAATATTGAGCGGACGATGTACGAAATGTTCACGATTTTCTGAATATATGATGCTTTTCGAATTATGGAGGTTGTAAGATATATTTAACTTATTGGTGCTTGTTATTGGGAGTGGAGATGTGGGAAGTTAGAGGGATGTAGTGATGGAGGGATTTACTGGTAGAGGGATCTAGGGATTGAGGGATCTAACGATAGAGGGATGTAGGGATAGATGGATCTGGGGATTGAGGGATCTAACGATAGAGGGATGTAGGAATAGAGGGATCTACTGATAGAGGGTTCTAAGGATAGAGGGATCTAAGGATAGAGGGATTTAAGGATAGAGGGATGTAGGGATAGAGGAATCTACTGATAGAGAGATCTATTGATAGAGGGATCTACTGATAGAGGAATGTACTGATAATGAGATCTAGGAATAGAGAAATTTAGGAATAGAAGAATACAGAGGGATTACCGATAGAGGGATCTACTGATGGAGGAATCTACTGATACAGGGATTTAGGGATAGGGAGATCTAAAGACAGAGGAATCTAGAGATAGCGGAATCTAAAAATCGAGAGATGTTGAAATAGAGAGATCCAGAGATAGAAGGATCCATGAATCAAGAGATCTAATAATAAAAGGATCTAAGAATAGAGTTATCACAGAATATGTAAATGTGGAAACTCTAGGAACATGTATCAAGCAACCTAAAAACATAGTAAACTATCATATTCATAAATTTTTAAACATCTTTCCACAACTTCCAAATGGAAAATTAAAAAATTTGTAAACTTTGTAATTTTCCAAAATTGATACTGATATGAGAATACATGAATTCGACCTTGCGTTATAGAACTCTGATGAACATAAAGATTACTAATCCAAATTCACGAAACGTTTGATACCTCGTTATGTAAGTCACATCGGACACGCGATGACAGAGATATCAATTGTAATATTGACGTGATGAATTAATGAGATCAGACAGTTATGTTGAAACGGCAATGTTACGCGAGACAAGCATGCCACACACGGTTCACACGCATTCTCTACTCCGTTTAGCTGGGCGGAATGAGATAATTAGCATGACACAAGACCTTCCTGGAAAAGAAAGCACTCTTTGGCGTGACCTCTTTCTCGCGTGTTTTAACCTCTTTACCAAGAAAGTGGTTCGTTGTTGAACCTAAGAAGCGCTGAATCTAACTACAAAGTTTACCGACGTTTGCAATACTATGCGGTTTACATTGTGCTGGTACTTCTCGACTCTTTTCAATCAGCTGAGCTATTATTTCAAGTATTGTTTCACCAAATTTAACGATTGCGATGGAATTTTGCAAGGTTCACTTTAATTGGGGGACATGGACGTGTGGACTTGTGGGAATTTTTAGACATATGTAGATGTAAGTAGGTATAAGGAGATACGAGTATTTTGTGATATGTGAATTTGGGATGTGTAGATTTGCAAGTTACAAGGAGTTGGAGATGTAGGGATTTGGAGATGTAGAGATATTCGAATATTGAGATTTGGAAATATATAGGTCTATATAATGTGGAGATGTGGAGATATAGAGATGTGGGGATATAGAGATCTAGAGATGTGGAGATGTGGAGATGTGGAGAGATGGAGATGTGTAGATGTGGAGATATAGAGATGTGGAGATGTGGAGATGTGGAGATGTGGAGAGATGAAGATGTGTAGATGTGGAGATATAGAGATGTGAAGATCTAGAGATGTGGAGATCTAAAGATGTGGAGATCTAGAAATCTAGAAATCTTACAATCTAGAAATCTAGAGATCTGAAGATACAGATCTTTGAATATAAAGATTTGTCCAATAATAATAAATGTAGGTATCCAAACATAAACTCTTACAATACAAATATATGAAGGACCCAGTGAAACGTGAATGATACAATTAACAATTTTCCACAATCGTCAAGGTAATTTAAGAAGGCAGTAACTGAAGAATATCTGCAAACAATACCGTCTAACGGACATGCCAACATGTACAATGTCTCACTTTTGGACTCCACGAGGTAACGGCGACATGGAGCGAATAATCGCAGCAGACCTTCTTGTCGGCAGTCTCTCTATACCTCTCGTACGCCTCTAACAGAGACTCGTCCTTCTTAGGAATGACGAAATCGATGATCATAGTAGTGCCACCGGCTACGGCTGCCTTCGTCCCCTGATAGAAATCGTCGACCGACTTGGCTCCCATTAGCTCCAGTTCGAAATGGGTGTGCGGATCTATACCACCGGGCATCACGTACTTCCCACGGGCGTCGATGATTCTCGTGCCTCCTGGTATTATCAGATTTCGCCCCATTTGTCTGAAAATAGATAGTTCTTGCCGTAATCGAATGGCTGTTTCATCAAGATCGAGAATAACCGAACTTTTCTAGGTTGAGATCGCTATTTGTGATTAAAGCGATTGTATCAGTAACTACTGATTTTTAATAATCGCTATATAATTACACACTTTAATGAATAAATGATGAGTTGATATTATTCATATCTTAATGTGGTCATTTTTTAAATGAGTCATCTAATACTTTTGCTATTATATTCATATCATGTTTGATATACAAAGCGATCGTTTTATTGAAATTTGTACTCTGAAAGACAAGTATGAAAATATCTATGGTTTATTTGACAATGAACGGATAATTGCAAAATTATCGAAGAGAATGTTCGTAAATATTTATATAAGACTTGATGCTCTTATGTTTCCAGAGATTCCGATAAAAAAATGCATTATAAATATTTGTTCAACAAGTTCGATCCCAAGACGCAAGGATCATTCTTGTACCACGTGTAATATTACATATTTCGATTTGGAGATGTTAATGTAAAAATAATTATTTGAACGAATATATATGTCGTATAATTGCAATAAAAGTTTCCTAATGAATTGTACAAGTCATAATGAAAAAGCAGTAATAGAAGATCGGTAATCGATCGCTCGACGAAGCGTTTCCACCCAGTTGCAGCTAATTATACGTTCGCAAAGTCGCCTAACGTTACCGCCTTTCAATCGGCGATTACCATGCGCATGTCACGCTCGTTTGACAAATTGCAGCGCGTTATCTAGTTGGTGTGCATTGTTGCTCATTGATAAAACGATCCGCGTGTATCGCGTATCGCTTGCGTAAAACGGCGAACAAACACGCGAGCATACTACTGAATGAAACGTGGATCGTAAAAATCTGAAAGTCTCGTTCGGTTACGTCGGCTCGCGACGTGTGTCCTGCGATCGATTTACGTAACTATTCATCGTCCGTAAACGTCGAGACGTTGAATGAACACACGGCTGATCGAAACGCGGCACAATAACTGTAATTGCATACGAATTACTACGCGTGTTTGTTCGCGATTACGCAACGATCCGCGAGAGTAGAAATCGACGGAATCGTGGCGTGAACACGTGTGAAATCTTACTTGATGATACCGTCCTCGATGTAGACGTCGTTGTCCGTGATGCCATCATCGTTCACGACCTTCCCGTTCTTGATCAGCAGCCTGTTTTGCGCGCTCTGCAAACAGAACGAACGATCGGTATCAATTTACATATTCCTGCAAAGAAACCGCAGCTCTGCCATTGAACGATATTCAATGGTAACTTTTATTCTGATATTCTTCAGGGCTGTTCGAAATCTTTCACGTTGAGGCAATATTAGACCGTATATATTAGACTCGTGTTATATTGCCATATATCAGGCAAAGAAACGCAACTTTACCATTTAACGATATTCAATGGTAACTTTTATTTTAGAGTTCAAAATCTTTCGACTGACATCGAATTGATATTACACCGTATATAGACTCTTGGTATATTGCCATATATTTGGCAAAGAAACCGCAGCTCTGTCATCGAACGATATTCAATGGTAACTTTTATTCTAGCGTTCAAAATCTTTCGACTGACATCGAATTGATATTACACCATGTATAGACTCTCGTTATATTGCCATATATTTGGCAAAGAAACCGCAGCTCTGTCATCGAACGATATTCAATGGTAACTTTTATTTTAGTGTTCAAAATCTTTCGACTGACATCGAATTAATATTACACCGTATATAGACTCTTGGTATATTGCCATATATTAGGTAAAGTCGCTCTGTCATCGAACGATATTCAATGCTAACTTTTATTCTGGTGCTCTCCGTAGTTGTTCAAACTCTCTCGATTGACGTTGAGTCGATATTAGATCAGACTCTCGTTATATTGCCCTATACTAGGTTAGCAGTATTGAGCTATCTAATTGTAAAAATAGAGGCTTTAGGAGAACATTAGAGTGCTGAAATATGAGAAAGATGGGGTGTTAGGATCCCGAGGTATTAAAGTGCTATAGACTGTTAAGATATTAGAGTGCTAGGATATAATAAGCTTAATATATTAGAGTACTAGGATTATAAGAAAAGTAAAATTGCTGAGGGTGCTGAGGTAGTAGGGTCTCAAGAGTGCTGAAATATGAGGAAGGGAAGTAGGGTGCTGAGGTATTAGAGTGATATATTAGACTGTTAAGAAATTAGAGTGCTAGGATATAACAAGCTTAACATATTAAAGTGCTAAGATATAATAAAGCTAGTATATTAGTTTGTCAGGATATTAAAATGCTGGTATGTAAGAAATGATAATAAAGTGAATTATTAGAACATCAAAATATACAGTTGTCTACTACAGTACCAAGACATTGAAGACATTTCGTGCAACATGATAGAATATCAAAGTGCATCAATATTAAAATGCAAAATTATGTTAAAAGTCTAGAGTGAATGTAGAGTGCTTGAATATTAAAGTATTGAAATATTAGAAACGGTAATACATCGGTGCCCTCATAAAGTGTTGATACATTAATCATTAAAGTCGTTGAGGTACCGTAAGAATTAAAGTAGTGGAACATTGCTGAGCTATGATAGAGCGTTGAGCATAGCGTAGCATATTAGGGCGCTAGCATAATAGGGTGTTGGAATGTCAGCTATTACGGTGCTAATACAATCGAGTACAAAGATAGAGCACTCTAATATAGAGCACTCGAAAATATAACTAGAAAATTGCCAATCTTCCATTAGGGTTAAGACTGTAACCCTAAGCGCCAAAATTCGTCAGTATAGTCGAGTGCAAAATTAATTATTCTACGGGTAAACCAATACCAAATAAGCGAGCGTTATCTAAAAAAAGAATCTTCGTACGAAACATTTCATTGAGTAGCCTAAACCCCCCTCGCGCATATTGTCCTTGATATTCGTTTGCAACGTGCGTCGGATCCAACATCCGGTGCAGACGATTAACGTCCGTATATTGCTCTACGCTATGCTATACCAATCAGTATATAATAGAAGCTACGCTTCACGCACTTCCGCCAATGCTGGATTTAGAGCAGCGTACGCGATGTGCTGTGACTGATAAGCGTACCACCTTGTATTCGCTGATACATCTTTCCATTCGAGAGAATGAAGATTTCTCTTCAGGTTGTACGCTATCTTTACATGGAAAATGCACGGTTTTTCACCGTTCTACTTCAGCCATTACCATACAATCGCTCTTAAAAATCACGTTCACCCCATATGCATATGTATTATCTCGGTTGCGAATGAACAAAACACTTCACTTTCTTCTTTTTTTTTTTTAGAAAGTTGCTAATGTACATCTTTTTATACTTGTTAATTACGATGATGAATTGATCCGTTTAAAGTATGCAGATGCGTGAGAAAAAAGTGCTCCTTTCTGACTGCATCTTCTTTATTTGCATAGATCGGTATAGATCGAAACGTTCTAAAAAAGTGTGAGGTACAATGCTAAGAGGATCGATAATTAGGGAGATATTTTAAATTGGTAGAAAATATCGCGAACTGTATTTTTAGATGCACCAATTATAAAAAGAGATTTACCATTCAGTTCGTTCATTCACAATTTCAGCTCATCCCATTTAGACGGTTCACCCTTGACGAAGTGGAAGCCATAATCAGCAAACTATCGAAACGAGGGTGAGACATGAAATTTTAATTGCTGAAAGGCGCCTGAACCCGGCACTTGAGCGAACGTGAAGAAGCGCAGACAAAACGCATAAATATTGTCTGAGGGCGGAAGGAAATAGAAAGGATTCCGAAGAATGGAGTTCGAATCGCATAAAGGACTTTTGACAACCACCCTCGGGGCTCTCCCTAACCGGGCAAAGATAAAAGGGTACGTAGGGGAGAAAGATCAGAAGGAAGGGGAGGGAGAGCAAGGGAAAAAGGACAATCCACCGCGGTCGCCACCGCCCACGTTTTACAACCGACCCCAAGTCCGCACCCTTCGCACCCCATAATGCAACGCGTGGTGCAACAAACCCTTCACGCAAGTCGAGGTCTCCAACCCGTAAAATTGCTTCGGAACCCCGCGTGACTCTAAACCACCGTGTACGTCGAGGCTTTCATGAAATCGATCCCAATCTGCCTCGTCCCTAACTGTTGCAGGTGCAGGTTTGTTAAATCGAGTTTTAGCGCCAGGAAGGGAAGCGTGTTATGTGTCTCAATGGACACGAGCACTTTAGGTACGAAGTGAGTGGGTACGCTGTGACTAAAACTTTCACGCGAAAAAAATTGCGATGCAGGGACAAAAGACCTTGCGATTAGTTTGTTTTTTGAAGTTTTCAAGCTTGGGATTTCGAGATTTTTTAGATTTTATGATTTACTTTGAGAATTTGAGGATTTACGAATTTGGGAATTCTAAAAATAACACGATTTTGAGAATTTAGATATTTCTTAGAACTTAGGGATTTGGAAATCTGGAAACATGGGAATCTAGGGATTTTTGGGCCCAGGAATTTGAGAATATAGGGATTTAGAAATCTAGGGATTTCTGAATCTAGGAATTTGGGAATCAAGAAATTTGGAAATCTAAGAATTAGGGAATTCGAGAACCTAGGAATTTGAGAATATAGGGATTTACAAATCTAGGGATTTCGGGTCCTAGGAATTTGGACATCTAAGAATTTGGGAATCAAGGAATTTGGAAATTTAGGAATTTGGAAATTTGGGGACTTGGAAATCTAAGAATTTGGGAATATAGAAATTTATAAGTCTGAGGATGTGGGGACCTAGGAATTTGGAAATCTAGAAATTTGGGAATCTAGGAATTTAGGAATTTAGAAATTTGGGAATTTAGGAATTTGTAAATCTGGGAATTTGGAAATTTAGGGATTTGGAAATCTAGGAATTTGGGGAATATAGAAATTTATAAATCTAGGGATTTTTGGACCTAGAAATTTGAGGATCTAGGGATTTAGGGATCTGGGAATTTGAGGATCTAGGGATTTTTGATCTAAAAATCTTAGGTCTAGGGATTTTTGGATCTAGAAATATGGTAGTCTAGGGATTTTTTACCTAAAAATTTGAGGATCTAGGGATTTGGGGATCTATAAATTTTCCAATCTATGAATTTAGTGATATAGAAATTAAGAAATCCAAGGATTTCTGAAATTAAGAAATCCAAGGATTTCTGAATTTATAAATTTGAAAATCTAAGAATTTGTGAATTTAGATATTCAGAAATTTAAAAATTTGAAAATTTGAATGCTATCAAAAATTGTATACAATATACCCCACCAGAGTACACGCTTGAGGTGTCTACACCAAATAAGTATAATTCATAATTTAATTTCATAAGTAATGAACGGCAATATAATCCATATGCATATAAGGAGTACTGATAATACATTGCGTAACATCAAAAAATACTTTATCTTTACCCCGCGAACTTATCTCTGCACTCGCCATTTACTTTCATCAACACTATTAAATCCCTGCGTTCTATCTCCTGTAATCATATTAATTATAAATACTCATGAATATCCATTAGTCTACGCACGTTTTTAAACGCACCTGCTCTAGCAGCGTACTCGCACGCGTGTAAGCTTTATCAACATAAGGTGGAATACAATTTGTGTTAGCTCAACCCCAATTCCGTTCCTCGAGGAAAATGGCCATGTATTATATAACGTTATGCAATTCGCAAGTTTCTTAAGCTGCATCAACAGTCGAATATGCCCGTATCACGAATATTTGTCCTGTCAACGTGTCGTTTTCGATTTCTCGTTAGACATGGGAGAACCTCGGCCGGGTCCAGTCCACCATAGACAAGGTAGAAACTGAGTTTCGCTCCTTAAAGGTAGGAAAATCCTTTTCCCAGTGTGAAAGCGGTCAATTATCATTTCTCTGGGTGTTCGTGCGGCGAATAGTTCGGACAGTATAATTAAAGAAGAAATCAGGTTTTAATTGGATCGAGTAGAACGGTTCATGAGGCGATGGTGTTTCATGGCGCATGCAACCATGCCCGAACGGTTTGCCCGACAATGTGTGTCTGAAATCGCCAGATGAGGAAATGAGATTCGAGTTTAGGCGATACGAATAGAATCGGTGATTCGAACCGATAAGATCTGTTTGGACGATGGTTGTTAGACGAATTCGTGTTGCGTGCGCTTGGAGGAACGTTGGAAACATCGATTTTACCAGGAACTGTTGGGGGTACGAAACCCTATGGGCGTATCTTGGAAGTAGATTGAGTAATAAGTTACGCAGAACGACGCGTTTCATCCCTCTTCAAATTAAATTCTCCGTATGAATCTACATCCCTCTTCAAATTAAATTAAATTTCCACGGTAATTGTAAATAAAGCATGCGAGGATCACATACCAGAGAAAATACATTTTTCCCTCAGGAAGTAGGACCACCTACGAGTTGAAAGAATCGAATAAATATCGAGATCTCGTTGCCTGATTCACGTAGGCAGAGACCTTGTCATCCTCGCGGTATAGTTATTAGCCACGAACATGTGTGTTTCATGTGTAGAGATCTCTGCTTGGATATTTTCAGCAGACGGCAGCTTAAAATACGTCCTCCGTACGACGCTGTGATTTTGAAGAAAAGAAATTCCTGCAAGCACCTCGTGGTACTTATGAACCCTTCGAATCTACGTCTTCGATGCCCTCAATGACCATTTCTCAACAGCTCTACTTTCGTTATCGTGTGCAGGTTATCGTGTTTCCATTTTCAATTGGTGTATTATCGAACTTTTTTGGGATCACCTGATAAAGAAAATATTAAATTAGGCAACAAATTCGTTCGTCTTCGATAACGCGTTAATTGATACCACTCATATTAACTGATGAGTTCAATGTTTTTCTTTACTACAATTTTATCGACGATTGGTGACATACATTCGAGTACCAAATCATCTTTGTGGACTTCGATTTCAACTGAAGTCGAACACGTTTATATCTTACATTAATACTGGTTATAAATTATAATTAATTGATTTATAATTAACAATACAACGTTTAAAGGCTATGTACACGATTGCTGATTCATCGTTCTCGTTTTTAAAGACTGTTTCACTTGAATGACGTTCGACATCGACCGTCACGCATTGACGCCGCGCGTTATATCGCCACACGCTGTAACCCAACAAAGAACCGCGCTCGCGCAAAGTTCGGAGAGCATGATCAGCCTTTGGATCGTCCTTGCACCTGTTTAATCGAATATATAACGTGGAAAAGAGAGGTGGTGAATAGCAATGTGCCATCGTGTTCCAATTTCCATTTGCAATATACTGCCGCGGAAACGGCAACACCGGGTCACACCTGGCTTCCCCTTCGCGTCTATTTATGCCACAAGAATAATGCCAGTAATCTGCATTTCGGTTGACCGACTTCCATTCGACTAAATTCGCCGTCAAGTTCTCGGTGAGGCAAACAAACGACAACTAGCACGCTCGCAGAACCACTTGTCGTTCGCGGCGGAATCAGCTGCATAATTACCTCCGAAACAATAGGACGTTACTACTAAAATCACTCGAGGTACGTGCAAAATATAAAATCTAACAAAAACAGAGTGATATTACAATTAAAGCAAAATGTTGTTGAGATGTGAAAAAGGTCAACCCTTGCATTCTTGCAATTTAATTATAAATTAAAATTTCCTTACGAGTATAGAGAGAAATACAAAATTGTTGGAGCTATTGATCTGAACCCCAGAGTGTGTTAGAGCTATTTTTTAAGCGATGTACATAATGAAAAATAATATAATATAATAAGGTAAAAAGATGACCCTCTTGTTTATTGTAATTCATTTATTCAATTCATAAAAATCTTGTGGATATAAAAATAACAAAGATCTAGCCTCCATTTAGGGCTATTTAAGGGAGGTACATAATAATAAAAAAATATAACAATAGTTTTGATATAACAGTAGCAGGTCTTGCGCTAAGGTCTGTATTTACGATCTCTCTAAAATTAGAAAAATGTGCCTTACACGCTGGCTCTAGAGTCCAGACTGCGAGCACCCGATATATTACAACATATTGAAAAATGTATGTTGTACATTTTGTTGGTGTAACCGAATGAAAACGGCCCTGCAACCGCGGTTAAACGCAAGCTGACCAGAAACCCTCCAAGTCCGCGAAGAAACGTAATCAACGCCATGGCGGTCCACAGAATCTAGATTTCTTCGAGGTTTCTTTTACGGTCGAGCCACGTCGGCCGGTTCTCTAAATCAAACCTCGGCTCCCTCTAATCGGGATGAAAGCCTCGCGCAAAAATGTCAGTCAACATTCGCGTTTATTTTTACTCGCGGAAACCGTGCGGTGCCCTGCCCGCCGAGACATTCGGCACGAAACAGAGGATCAACGGTGAGGATTCTGCTAGCAGGCGTGTACTGTCTCTCGAGCTGAATGTGTCTGGTCGTCGAGTGTGGTGCTCGTAAAATCGAGCCCGCCGGTTTTTCCGACTTCGGCTCGAGACTCGGTGTCGACGAACTATTGATTCGTTGCTGTTACCCGAGCCCTAGACGCCAGTGCCGTACGATTTTCGCAGGACGAATTATCGTCCCGAACCACCCTCGTGTTTCACCATGTTCCGCCCTCTCTGCTGACGCGAGCTTTTCGTTATTGACTTTGTAAATTTGTACGACGACCATGGCATACGCTAGTCAAAACAGTTGGGTTAAAGTTTCAACTTATCGGGGATAGAGATTTCTCTGCCAGAACAGTTTCCAGTAATTTTATAGGATCTAGAATAATTTTGGAAAGTATAGGGATGATAAAAAAAATGTATGATTGTCTCAGATGACGCACCGTATGCGTCTTGTTCGATTTGTCTGAAAGAACCTGCTGACGCACCCTGTGCGTCATGTTATAGTTCTGAAAAACCGATTGACGCACTCTGTGCGTCATGTACTTATCTGAAATAGCGACTGACGCACCCTGTGCGTCATGTATTAATTGCCTGAGAAAACCGATTGACGCACCTTGTGTGTCATGTACTAGTTATCTGAAAACCCGATTGACTCACCCTGTGCGTCATGTACTAGTTATCTTAAATAGCGATTGACGCACCCTGTACGTCATGTATTAATTACCTGAGAACACCGATTGACGCACCTTGTGTGTCATGTACTAGTTATCTGAAAACCCGATTGACGCACCCTGTGCGTCATATACTAGTGACCTGAGAAAAGCTATTGACACACCCTGTGCGTCATATACTAGTGACCTGAGAAAACCTATTGACACACCCTGTGCGTCATATACTAGTGACCTGAGAAAATCTATTGACACACCCTGTGCGTCATGTACTGGTTATCTGAAAAAATCTGTTGACACACCCTGTGCGTCTGCTACTAGTTGTCAGAAAACCGATTGACGCACAATATGCGTCTGATAGTAGTTACCCCTGAAAACCCAATTGACACACCACGTGTGTCTTATGCCAAATATACTGAAGAATCGGTTGACGCACCATGTGCGTCTACTGCTAGTTATCCCGAAAACGTAATTGACACACCGTGTGTGTCTTGTGTCAAATATCCTGGAGAATCTATTGACGCACCATGTGTGTCGTGTATAAAATATCCTGAAAAATGAATTGACGCACAAGATGCGTATTGTGCTATTTTGAGAAATCTATTGACGCACCATATGCGTTAAGGATTTATTATCCCGAGAAAAACATTGACGTACCATATGTGTGTTATAATATTCCAAGAAACCGTTTGTTAGATGCGTGCATTTGAAATTATGTATTAATTAGTACTAAAATTATGTCATTTTAATATATGTAAAAGTGTATTTATTAGATAAATTTTATTTTATTTCACGGTTGATCTTGCTTTTGAAAATACAATGATATATGTAAGACCATTATTTTCACGTGGACACAAACTTGGCTCCTTTTACGAGATAGACCGATGCCGGGCGCCAAGACGCTTGGATCAATAAGGCAGCAACCTTGCTATCACTAGGATGGTGCGACAAAACTTTCGGTTTTAACAGTAACGCAGAAACACCCATAACGCCTATTTACTTTCAACGGTGTTCCTTTAAATACACGTCGATTATACGAATTAATCGCTTGCCAGATAATTGTATAATCAAATTTCACGTTCTGCTATTCATATTCTTATCTCTTTTAACTCCTGATATAACGTGTATTTAAATTATTTTCTGTTAACACGTTATAGTATTCGTACAACAGATGTTTGGTAAATCGAACGATAAATAATCGAGATTCCTCTACTGACGCGTGTCAACAGGACGATTTAACCGGTTTATAATGTATGGTAGTAATATCAGAGCAAAAAAAGGGATATGTATTTAACAACAAATAAAAACTCGTGAAAAATTTCACCTTCCTGTAAGTGTATTAAGTACAATGACAAATTAATTAGTTGTCTTTAAATGATACTTTTTGTAATATCGCTTGTTAATTATAATCAACTGTGTTAAACAAGCCACCCACCTTGGTTATTGATCGCCAGTTCAATGACCCCGTTCACGTTAGGTTACACTTAAAATAACGAATATAAGCAAATAAGTTATTTGAAAGATCATACACGTATGTCGGTTAAAATTGATAACATTATCCTGCACGATATTAAACGAGTTCCATTAATCGTGAATAATTTATCTTGTTTGCGAAAAATGGGAAGCCTTAGCTAAACGCTGTACTACTTAAAAGATTTACGATAGACGAGTTACTAGTTGCTAGACGTTTAGGGGATGATGAGTTTAGGTGCTGCATTAATTACGCTCGATAGTTGCATTGATTAACATTTGCACACGGTCCATCCAACATCTATCACAACCGTTTACCGACGCCGTTTACAAACTCTACGAAACTTCAATTACTCTTCAGCGATATTTATTATCGTTCGATGACTTGTCAACTGATTCTGTTTTTCGTACTGCAGGCATTAAATTATTTTTTGTTCAATACGATCATTAAACACGATATATCTCCGCACCATCGTCCTATTTATAATTTTAAATGTACTGAATATACCAGTGCCTTATAACATTGATAAATACTGTAATAATTGAAACATGCATAACATCGCGAGTGATATAATTAAAGTATAATGTATAAATATTAGATAAGCCGGTCTTTGCTCCACCTACATTTACATATAGGATTTTACGCAGTTTATGTGCGTGATAATTAAACAGGAAGAATTGATCTCTGTAAAGATAGACGAAAACGGTGGAGGAACGATAAAAATAAAATAGTGGAAGTCTAACTGACCTGCAGGTGAATGGGCACTTTTTTTACCGGTGTACTCATCCTGGACCAAATGAAAGATTACGTTATCCAGAAAGCAAAGTACACGATGTTGTCGATCACACGATCCGTTCTACACCAAGGACACGCGACGCACTATTTTTCTGTTCGCGAAAAGATCTTCACTTGCACGAAATTTTCGTGAAGCTACAATCGAAAAGAACAAGATCGAATCGAATCGAGCAATCGACTGCAACTGACGCTGTGAGTGCGCGTTGCGCGGCGGTGGTAAATTTTTATCCCTACCTCCTTGATTTTGGATGATGGTAGGGGTTATCCCCACTAAACATGGTTCATCACATGTTTGAAAAGCAGGGCTGAATTAACCATTAAGAAAAATAAGCACGTGCTTTAGGGCATTAAGGGAAGGGATACCGCAAAAATTTTACATTACCATTTATGGACTATATTTTTTAAAGTCCTAAATTCATAAAATCTCAAGGTCCAATGTTCTAAAAATCTATAATTCCAATGCTCCATGATCCTATAATTTTAAAATCTAAAAATTCTATTCAGAAAAATAAAGTTCTACTTTATACATATGGAGACACCAAAATCTCATAAGTGTTAGAACCTCCAAATATTTTAAGCCGATCTTACTGAAACGGTATATATATAAATATATAAATATATATCTTAATTTAACTGTATATCAATTTTTGTACATTTCTTTTTAAATATGTAATAGATTTCAATTGGTCAGAAATATATTATGACGTGCTTTTGAAAAATGAGCATTTAAAGTAATGCATGTTTTACAAGTGATTGTGGCATATCGTTTAACTATTTAATCAATAAATATTATTCTGTTTAATAGATAATTATTAATCGTGAAATTGTACATGATATATTTCAAATAATATTAATTTAGGTTTATGTCATAATTAGGAAAAAAATATTAGGCCCGGAGCAGTTCCCGCCTAAAAGGTGTACAAGTGTTTTCATTTAATCATGGCTATTCGTTTGCACGTAAAACATGATTTATCCGAAGTAAAAGAGAATGTATTACATTTGATGCCGTGTAAAATTCATGGAAATGAATCTGCAAAGGTTTCTTCTTATTTTACACCTTATATCCGTAACATAGACGATGAGCGTAAGTTAATTTTGAAATTCTCTTTATCATTAATAATCTTACTTATCGATAATGACTTTGTGTCCTAAATCAAAGAATACCAACATATGTTAATTGATAATTACGTAATTTGCAAATTATGTTTATTTCGTGATAGCAGTACATATTATTACACTAACCGTATTTAAGGTTAAAAGAAGTATTTTTGTGTACAGATTATAATTCATCGTTTCGTGGATATCCACTTCAAGGGAAAAAAATAATGATACCTTCTGGATACAAAGGTCTTACGTTTCTTGAACACAAAAAATCAGAAACAGGAAACGTGGAACGTAATTTATATTCTACAGGAACTTTTTCATATTTCACCTACTGGAATTATGATAAGCTACCATCAAAGGATGATGCTTTAGCAGCAGCAATGGATTGGATTGATATTGCTGAAGCAGTAAGTTATCAAGTAATAAATAAAATAAAAAATAATCAGAATTCATTTATAAAACATTTCTTTTTTTTTCAGCTACATTCAACAAAATCATAATTACAAGAAAAATGTTAACACAAAGATATAAAATACTATTACATGATTAACCAAATAATGATATTTCTATTCTAATATAAAGATAAAAATAAATATTTTGTACATTTTATATATGTTATTGTTTATTAACCATATTTCATATCATAGGCATATAGTTTTGTTATACATAACATATTTGTAATCCCTTATGAAGTATGTAAACATCAAAAATGATTTTTTTGGTTTAACTAGGAAAGCTGTTTCAAAAATGTGCAGTCTTTTATAGGATAGGTAGTATTATTTATAATTCATTTTCTTACTTTTATAAATGTATAAAAGTTGTAATGAAGATGAAAGCATTTACTACCCTTTAGCACAGAAGAATTCTTGTTACGCATAATACTACTGAGTATATTATATATTAGTTTTAATACTGTTTTAATGACATCAGAGAAATCGAATATTAGATTATAAAGTAATAATGAATGAAATGTGGTCCTTAATAAAAGCTGTGTTCTGTGTGACATTAATATGCAATTGTTGCTTTATAGTCATATTTGTATAAAATTCATATAAAATGCTTTCTTGAAACTATGTAACCTATATTGGCAGTTTTACAATATTTACTTGCAAAAAATTGCATACATGCATAGTTCTTGCTAAAACTTTTTATACATGCATATTCGTTTATAGATAGAAAAGTTGAAGAAATTCTATTTTCATATACAATGGCAGTGTTGAAGATAAAAAGGATTCGTCTAAAATAGGAAACAATTATTGTACTGAAAAATTCAAAATATCAAAAAAAAGCTATTATCAATATAATAGTTGAACTTGTATATATATATATTCCAAAAATGATGTTAAATATAATTTATATATAGAATAAGTTTTATAAATGTACTTTTATAATTATTAAATAATAAACCAAAGTTATATAAAAATAAAATCTATTAAAACAAATTTTTAACATAAATTAAAGTATTTTTTCGTTACTTTGGTACACATGTAATAAACAGTCTACTATAAAATATTTTCTTATTTTTAAACATCTCTTGATTTGTCTAAAAAACCTATTTACAATTGCATTACATTTCTAATACTCAGGTAATCTAAAAATAGGTCCATCATATATCACTTCACTTCGTTTTATCAAAAGCACCCTATTTAAATTCAAGAAGTGAATTTATGATATTCCATGTTGTTATTAAAAACAAAAGAAACAAAATTATTTCTTCTAACGTTTTATGCAAAATCATCACTTAAAAAATGATGTTATATTTACTACTGCTACTTTTATATGAATCTTAACTGTTAGTGGTACCTTAAACTACAAATACATAGTTAATACTTTGCAATTTTTTACTATTGCACAGTGTTCATTTTGTACCCTGATTTTTTCTTAAGTGTGTTTTTTCCTTCTTCCTTGTTTTCTGAAATTGTTTCATCAGCTAAAATTAAAGGAATCGAGTAAGAATTATTTGACTCTGTTAACTGAATTCTAATTTGCTAAATTATTTTCAATATTATTCATGTAATTAATGGAACGGAGAGTTCAACAGTCTTGTTATCACATGGCAAGTAAAAATTATGAAATAAGAATAATCTGCATATGTAGTTTACATATAAATATATGTATTGCTAAATTTGTGCACTTTTAAAATTTCAAAAGAAACATGATTTCTGTATTCAGAATATAAATTATGAAAATGTGCCTAACTCATTTGCTTGGTCTTGATGATATTTGTTCTGATCTTGTTGCTGTTTTATAAATGCACTCAATCTATTCAGCAAAAATTGTTTATCATGTCCTTCTAGTACTAACTGATTCTTTAAAACTGTGACCATATGCTTATTTGCTACCGCTACTGCATAAAAATAATATAAAAGTAGTGTGAGAACAAGAAAAGCTGGTACACCAAACCCAGCAGTGCCAAGAAAATATAAAAGTGATTGGAGCCAATTAGGAAAGCGAGCAAATATTAAAATTAATAATGTCCATACAGATTTACGGCCTCTAAATGGTCCGCAAGATTTTGATGGTACTAGCTCTGCAATGGAATAACCAACTGGAATTGTAGTTAGAATAAAAGAAATTAATAAAATTAGCATGAAAAGCGAATTTGAGTTACTTGCTCTATAAATTTTACTGGATGGAGTGCTGTTCACTAAGCAAGAAAACTTTTTGATATAAAACAAGAAAAAAGTACCAATCACTGCCACCAATGGTAACAAAGGTGCAAAAAAGCAACCAAGCCAGCAAATAGTTTGTAAATAAACAACATCTAACACATGCTTAGGTAAATCAAATTCTTGTTCGCCAAAAAACCGTAATACCTTATTCTCTGTGTGTTTTGCTATTAATGATCTTGGTAAATTAATGAAAAATGTCATAAAAAACTGAATAAAAATATCAGTAATATAAAGTTTGAAAAATTGTTGTCCTACAAATGTTTCCCAACATAATCGTAATTTATTATCATTGGCAGTGCACTGATTATCTCCTACTTCGCCTGCAATTAATCTATGAAATGATGTGAGTAAAACGACGAAAGAAGAAAGTCGTAGAAATACAGTTCGCAAAAGAGTTATCTGTATAACAAATGATGGACTATAATTTTCTAAAGTGACCAAATATCGAAATAAAAATGGTACCGCAAGATTCAAAATAACGATACATATATACGGAAGAAACTCAAAAAATAATTGAATAATTCTATTTAGAGACATATAGCTCTCATAGCTTTCATCCATTTCCGATGAAGCCTGATTAAAAGAAAATTCAAATATGTAGTAAATAAATATCCCACAGCCACTTAATACCATTAAAATAATTAAATTAATAAATAAACGCATAAGAAACAATTTTGTTTTCTCCTCTCTTGTCCGATTTTGCCTTTCTTCTTCTAATCTTTCAGATTCTAAAAATGCTTTCACTTCATTGAATAGTGCTTTATGCTTAACAGCAGCAGATTTTTCATTGTGTATACAATAATCCCATCCACCAAAAACTAAATTACAATACTGATAAAATTGACCCTCGTTTTCAACTACTCTTTGTTTGAAACTTTTAGCAGCAGACTTAACGATTGCTATTAAACTAATAATAAATACCGCAATAGTAGCACAAATATAAGATAATGGTAAGTCGTAAGAAAAGCCGGAATTTTCGTAAGTCATATGACTATACGAACCATAAAACATTAATGTGTACTCTAAAATACCAATACCGTGCAAAATATCTGTTACACCGATACTTCCTTGAGTTATATTTAAATATACTTCTGAACAGCAAGCTATACTATAATTGCTATTAGAATTTATACACGATTCTTGTTCTGGCATTTCAAGTAATATTGCAGGTAACACAATAAACAAGAACATAATTGCAAATAAAACAACATTAAGATACATTAACCATTTGATGAATAAAAAGTATGCTACTATTCCCATTCCAAAATTTCCTCCAATCGTTTTAAGACTATCATTCCATAACTCCATTTTCGAATAGGCCTCTTTCATTCTTATACGAAATTGTTGCCAAGCTTTCCTTCGTTGCCATTTTAATTGTTCAAAACCTTGCAACCTTAATTTTGTTGCACTCTGAAAAATAATATATGCATACGCATATGTTTAGATTTATTCAATTTTAAATCACTATAATGTGGGGCATAGAATTAACTAACATACTTGCAACTGATTTTTTAATTGTATCTTTTGTGCCATGCATACAGGCATAGCCTTAATTTGCATTATCTCTTCCCATGTACGTTCCTCATTAGATAAATTTTCAGACAAGTCTGGCAACATGGATACTGCTGCATCGTGAACATTTGTTGACATACGTCTTGATGTAGTTGTGCCACGAGATCTTGTACTAGTACGTCGCCTTAATGTTGTTTTCGTATCATTACGTATTCGTTTAGCTGTTGCTATTAATAGATAATTAAAGATATATTAATATTATATATTTGTAACATCATTATATTTACACTTACCAACACGAGACTTTTTACTTGGAAGTAAAGTAGCTATATGAGAAGGATCTCTTTGTAATGCTTGCTGTAAATCTGCTTCAATTGCCGCAGGATAACTTTCCTGATAAAATTCAGCACCTGCCTCTTCCCAACCTTGTGCTCTGTCGCAAGCACGTTTCTTTCGTTCCCCTCCTGACATCTTTTCTTTTTATTAGTAATTTTAGTTGATGTAGCTTCTTTCATAAACCTTGTTCATGAAATTTAGTAAACATTATTCACACATAAATAAGGAATTTTATGTTTATGCAATTTGTAATAGATACTTAATAGTTATTAGACTTTTCTTACTGGTTTATTATTATTTAATGTTTAATAAATGTATAAATTGCACACGTTCTTAACTAAACCTTAGGTTCAACAAATTATACTTGAAAACAATATTAATCAGAAATTGACGTATCGATGTTGTTACGCACATACCTGAGATGAATCAATCGATCAAGTATTTTGTAATTGTGACACTGCTTGATAGCACATCTTTCTTTTATGTTGGTCGATAACAGTACTCATAAAAAAATGACACTTCGGTAGACAAAACACTGAACCTTAGAAGTCAGATAGCACATTGATTGTAGCGTTTTATAAAGTATGACGTAGATCGCGCTAAATATATAAGCGTTATATCAAATCACATTAATATCAAATTTAATGTTCCCACATAACAGAATTTCTGATGTTTTCGAACAAATAGGGTGAAATAAGTACAACAATACATCCAGAATACACTTATCGGCATTTTGTTCTTCCGTATATCTAATTCGTGCAATCTGCAGATGGCTGATAAAAGAACACTAAAGCATGAACTAAGTGGAATATAGAGGATATCGTTAAAATTATCAGACAAAAGATTTGACGAATTATTCATACATTTGTTATTACTGAGTTATAAGGTGTAATTGAACGAACATTACAGTAATAAATAAGAAACAATTTTTTATATTATTCATATTCGTATATCATGCATAATCAAATATAGATGAATGATATGCAATTGTAATATGTATTTAATAAATATTTTATACAAATCAATAATATTAACCAATTTTGTATCTCTTTACATGATTACATCACACATAGCAATTCCAACAAAATCATGTTTTTCTCATTGTACAAAAAATGCATATTTACAAAATTCGAGTATAAATACATAGCCAAAATTAACATTGAACAAGTAAAACATTATTAAGTGGCATATAATGATTATTACAGTCTCATTAATAATATAGACTCAAGTTTCGAAAGTAATATCAAAGTTCTTAATTTAACTTCATAAAACATTTCAAAACATAATGTATTAATATTAAGCATCTATTTGTTATGTAGAAAGTCACTGATATTAATAATAATTAAAGCAAATTCTTTTTAGTGTAACTATCGATGCAATATAAGAGTGGTATTTTACATATGGCATTTTAATATTGTCGTCCACCTCGATTTCCACCACGGTTATATTCGTTACGATGATAGTTGTCTGAACCTTGATTCCATCCTCCTTGAACTCTGCCTCCCCTTCCTCTACCACTAGAACCTCCTCTTTGATACTGCTGTCCACCTTTAACTTCAGATTCATTATTTGAATAGTTAGATCGTTGACCATACCCTAAAAAATTGTTAGGATTGACAGTAGTTAATAACTTCCTATTAAAATTGTACAATCCCAAAATTCTCCGTTTTTTGTCTTTACCTCCGCTATCTCTGTTTTCTGCACTGTAATTATTTCCTCTGCTTCCATAGCCTCCACTTTGACCGCCATATCCACCTCCTTGTCCTCCTCCATATCCACCTCCTTGTCCTCCTCCATATCCACCACCCTGTCCTCCATACCCTCCACTTTGTCCACCATATCCACCTCCTTGTCCTCCTCCATATCCACCTCCTTGTCCTCCGCCATATCCACCTCCTTGTCCTCCTCCATATCCACCACCTTGTCCTCCTCCATATCCACCACCTTGTCCTCCCCCATATCCACCACCTTGTCCTCCATATCCACCACTTTGTCCTCCTCCATATCCTCCACCCTGTCCTCCTCCATATCCTCCACCCTGCCCTCCTCCATATCCCCCGCCTTGTCCTCCATATCCTCCACTTTTAGAGAAGTTTGAACCCTGAAATCCACTGTCTCCATAACTTCCAACACCTCCATATGAACCACCTCCACCAGAAGTATTTCGACCTCCTCTATTGTCATTAGAGAAACTGGTATTAGAATTCTGATAACTACCACCTCCTCCTCCTCCTCCTCCACGACCACCTCTGAAATTACCACCTCCTCGACCTCCACTAAAATAACATTGCAAAAATATATATTACTTTAAATTGTTTTATTTAAAATTATCTTCAGTAATTTTAACTAACCCAGAAGTTGAAGGTCCTTGTACTCTATCTTTCTGCCATGGTGGCATTTCGGGTGGCGGTGGTTCTTGTTCATATGGTCTACCACCTCTGTCTGGTACAGATCCTATAATAACTTTATTAATTTCACTACGAGTATTTTTTCTAACAGTTGCGTTGCTTGTTTTTTCCATTAATGCAATATCTTCTCTTGCTGCTAGTAAATCAGCAAATGTAATATCTGGTTCTGTACTTAAAAATTTTCTAGTTTCTTCATATCGTTTATTTAATTCAGTTTCTTGGGCTTTCACTTTCTCTGACCACTATTCATTTTAACAAAAATCATATTAGTATCCACTTTAAACAAGTATAAATAGTTCTGACAATTTTATTGAAAAAAGAAAAAAAAAATCGTTCATATTTACCAAAAATGATTGCATAGTAACATCAAGTCTTTTTAGTAACATATCACGACGTATTCTATATTCATCATGCAGTTCTTGTTGAACATGTTCTAGATTTTTCCAATCTGCTTCTGTAAAGTCTTTAACAAGCAGTGGTTGACCTATCAACTCAGAAGGAACTGTTTTTAATACATCAGTCAATTTATTTTCCAATCTTGTAAAAAGTTTTTGTGCAGTAATATCATCAGGTGGTTTTTCAAAGTTTAGTGCTATTAACATGTCTTTTAAATCTTTAGCAGTATCACTTTCATCCTACAACAAGTTTGTGCAATGCCATTAAAAAATTTGTGGTATTGAATTATCATCTTTATCCTACCTTTACAATGAAAACTTACAATATCTATAGCCATTGAACTGGGATCTTTATGCTTTCTGGATTCTAATAATCTGCAGGTTTTTAATTCCGCTCCTAAAAAGTCTAACAAGATACATCTATCTTGTTCAGTTACCAATCGCTCATTGACATTTCCAGTCATTAATCTCTCATTTACACATCCTAATTCTTTAAGAAAACAGCTTAATTCTAACAGAAATGAACTAGAATCATCCGGTGATACAATTGCATGGATAGTTTCATCCATATCATTGAGTACAGCAATTTCATCGGTTAACCATGCTACAAGCTTCGTATATTCTGGTGATTTAGGACCTTGTTTCAAGGCCTCCTTAAATTTTTTAGCATCTGTCAATTCTCCATTATATCTGTATAATACCAAATTTTATTATATTATAAAATTAGTTGAATTGATACGAAAAATATTGCGATAAAAATGACAAGATTCATGATTTTATGATTTTCTGTTATAATTAAATAAACTCAAAAAGTACTACATTCCTTTTTAATATTAATCATATTTTAATGTTCAACTTCATAACCTTTAGCTACTTACCCAAGTTTTTGAATTCTTTCCAATAATTTGAGTTCCATCTTTGCAAAATTTCTGATCAAATGAAAAACACAGTTAATATAGATCATAAAATGTAATAATGAAGTATAAACGACATGTACTTACAATAAAAATTGAGATGCACTATAATTAATACACGTCTTTACCGTATACGCTGTCAATGTGCCATAATGGTCATAGGCTATAAGATTTTTTATGATCATACGGAAGTTTAATACATTTTATGAACAGTAGATGTCGCTGTATATGTAGGATAAATTGAATTTAAACCTTTCGAATGATTGTATTTATAAACACGACTTTTTAACAAAAGAAACTTTTGCAAAAAGCAATATGAACGTATATAAAACGTATCTGTATTTTATATTATTTATAGTAATTAATGGCAACTATGTTAAATTTACAATCCTTACGAAAATATTTACAGTAAGGAAAATAAATAAAATGACACCATGATTATAAAAGTAAAAATATGTAGATTTTTAGTGCATTACATATACATATCATACTTACAAAGTTAATCTTAACTTATGAATAATTAATAATACAATTGATATGTACAAATATTTTAATTTGTTAACAATATCAAAATAATGATGGCAAATATTGTTCTTAACATTAATTTAGAAGCAATCATTGCCATTCAAAATCTAATAATTTATTAATACTGGCATAACTTCAAATGTCAGCAACTTATAATTGCCAGTAGCTTTACATTTACATACTTCCAATATTTTACAATATTGTAATTTATACAATGTTAATAAATCATGACAATATGACAGAATATTTGATTTTGATATTACTGATTTGTACAATTGTATTTAGTGAAATGGACAGAACAGAAAAGAAATAACTTAAAATTATCTTATAATTGTCAGTTAAGGAACAGACAAGCGAATTTATTTATGTTTTTTTTTCGAATTAACAAATACAATGAAATATTTTGTCAATGCCTCTGATATACAATTTAAAAGCCAATATAATTTAATATATTGACATGTCTAACTCTAATATTCTGTACTTTTATAATATTAAAATTAAAAATTTTAATACATGTTCTTTCAATTAGCTGTATAAAAACTTTCAGAAAGTGACCAAATATATTTTTATAAATTTGAGTACAAATTTAATGTAATATACAAGAGCATTTAGTACATAAAATGGTGCACATCAGAATCCAGCTTATACAATTCTATTTGACTGGCAAATTGTACAATTAGTTTTATGTATACATATAAATACTATTCTAATAGTATACATTTAAAATTTATTTCCAATGGTGCTTTGGCAAACACGTTCTCATAGCACCATAGAAGTGCAATTTCATTGTGAAGCATATAATTTTAGCTAATCTTTGTACTACTTAAACCCATTTATACTTCAACTATGAAATGCAATACATAGTTCTTGAATAAAAAATTCAACAATACTTCTGAATGAATAAAATTTTGCTAAATATAATAAATAAAATCCTTTCTTCTGAATCCTCTAATATTAATTTAGGTATTCAGCGCTACAGACGACATTAATATAATTCAGTCGTTTATCAATAAACGAAGTTAACAAGGCTATACAAGTATTATTTTCTGGCTAGTAAAATAAGCCAGACGACAAATTCTTTATTCTTACAGTTTGTACATTAATCTAATAAATTGAATTTCGAATCTCATCATACAACCAAATAATTAGTTTTCTATATTACCTTCATAGAAGGACTCACATTTTTCTAACAAACGTAGAACTGGATTTATGTTATAAGGAAACAAAGCTTTAGATACTAATCTGTCAATTGCTAAACGAAGTCTTATTAATATTGTCATGGTATCATCTAATTCTCTTCCACAACAAGAGACAAACTCTGTCCAATTTCTTTTAACATATTTCAGGAATCTCAATAAGTATAATAAGAAACATGTTTCATTACTAACAAGTAAATCTAGCAGAACATCTGGGTCATGTGATACCGCGTGTATAAATTGTACAAAAGTTAAAGTTGGACTAAGCATATGACCAAGATCATTTTGTGGAGGTCCTCTGTAAAACAAACCAACTGCTACATCCAAGCAGCATACCATGCCTTCGATCAGAAAATCATCCTGATCATGAAACATTTGCACAACCCATTGTGACAAAGGCATTTCAGGATGAAATGGCATTAATGTTTTAACACACTGATCAAGTTGTCTTAAAACTTCTCTTATGCTTCTCTCAATGACTGCCATATCAGCATCAAGATCTTCTGCTTCTGAACCCAAAGAAGAGTCACTAGAATCGCTACGTGTCTCTTTAACTGTCACAGCAACACTTTTTAAAACTAAAAGCACAATCTTTTGTAAAAGGGGCCGATCTCCTTCACCAGAACCACCTCCAAATCTTCCAGAACCGTGCCGATATGGTAAGGCATCTAATAATCTCCAATCTTTTACAGCACGCACAATCAAATGCGCAAGAGAACAAGGCTCATCTGGAAGTACATCTTGCAATGCTAAAGTGCTTCCATAACACAATACTTCATTAAATAATCCAAGAAGATGTCTCCAAATTACACCAGGAACACTAGCATTTAAAAGTACAACCAAATTATCTAATTGAGAATAGAAAAGTTTGGTATCAATAACAGACAAGTTAGCTTTTACAGAAATAATCGATTCCCATAAATCAAAAAACGTAATAACAACTGACTCATGTTGAGGTGTATATGAACTAAGAATGGCATCAAATTTTGATACTAATATGGTCCATTTAGATTCTAATGCTTTGACACACATAGCTTTTACAGGTGTACTATCAAAACTTTCTGCATCTGAAACTGATATTGTATTACAATGTGATGGTGTTACCATAGTTTCTGTATTTTCAAGGGGATGAATACCACAGTCCTTGTGTTCTACGACTCTTTTTACAACATCTAAAGTAAACAGCATCTGACTTGGAGAATGGGTATTTACTAAAGATTGAGTTAGTCTTTCTAACCATGCTGCTTCAATATTTTCCTTTGTTACAATAAAAAATGATGCAAGAACTCTACTAGCAGCAAATGATATAAATTTGTTTGTTGTAGACGATAGGTCAATTATTTGATCTATAATGCCATGCTCGTTTCGCGCCAGCGCATCACAAACATCTACCACTCTTCTGCACATAACACCTCTAGTGTTTTGTTTAATAGCTAAATCGAATAAAAGCTGTAAAGCACTTATAAACTCTAATGTTTGATCAGATTCCCACTCTGATAACAATGAAGATCGAAAAGTACCATCAGCAGCTTCCACTGTTGCACTTGTGAATGGTTTACGTAGACTGCTTTCCGGTACATTACATAAACATTGTGCTAACAAACTATTCTGTAACTGCTCAATATCCGATAACGTATCTCTTCCAACTTCATTATTCTCGATACGTTGTTTCTTCTTTGCTGGCTCCTCCATCGTGTTGTTAGGAGGATAGTAATAACAGTGCCAGAGCACCATTAGCAATACTATTCTTGATGCTTTCTCTTCATAGTCTATGATGTTCTTTCATCAGGTTATCTTCATAATATATAAAATGTTCCAAAAGACGGTATATCGTGTAAATTCAATGTGAAATACAGTCAACATTAGCTTGTTTCATTTATAGAAACCATAGGTATTTCAATCATGACAACGTGCCTATATTAAAATAATAAAAAGAAATAAATTAAAGGTTTTAGAAGCTAGAACTTTATATCATAGAGTTTATTTTATAAATAATGTTTGTGTTATGACAATTGTATACTCTCTTTCATAAGAGAGTACAGTAACTAGATGACGATTTGCGCACCTCACCAACCTAGGGAGACTTTTAATTACGAACACGATGCTACTCTACGTATCTCTATATATACGGTGACGAAAAATAAATGAACTGCGAAAAATGTTGATAATGTGATAAATACATAAAATCAACAAAAATAATACATCCAATTTTTTAAATATATTCATAGAATATATGAATATAGAACGAAAAGTATTTCATCTAATAATTAAATCATATTCCAATCTATAAGAATTAGAAATCATGAAACTTTTTATCCATTGTGTATATATTTTCAGTGTTGCGATCGTCATAGGAGCGCACGCGCATTGCCATAGATTATGTAGAGCGCGTAGAACTGAAAGTATGAATATGCGCAAAAAGAATGAATTCTCGTCATCTAGTTACTGTATCCCTCGTGCAAGATACAGGGTGTTTAAAAAAAGGTTAAATATTTAAAGGGTTTAAAGTACTCGGCAATTATAGAAATAAAGTTGTAATGACCATGGATTAGAAAATGAAATGTAATAAACATTTTCCTGAATACACTGCAGTGCTCGACTTACTTATTTGTGGCAATCAGTTATAATATGTAAATAACTAGATATCTTACTATTTCTTCTACTGATGTTTATATAAAACTTTCCATATATCCTCTACCCATTTCCATGCAGGTTTCACATCTGCGTACAAGAGAATTTCAAACCTGTTTAAAAACCCCTGATTTTCTTTACACAAGACTTACAACACTTCCAGCGGCAAGACCATATTTGAAATGCATTTCTGCTATTTCTTGATTAAGATAATTTGATGTCATAGTAATTTCTTTAAAATCTTTGAAAATATTTCTCACTGACAATTATTAGCTCATATTTATATGCAGCTAACATCTTTCTGCTAAAGTATGATAATTCTTTGTTATGAAGCATGTAGTGTAATTTCATGTAAACATCAGTAGAAGAAACAATAAGATGTTTGGTTATTTACATGTCATGATGGAATACCAGAAGCAAGTAAATTGAATGCGACAACTTAAATAGAAAATTGTTTGCAACTTTGAGCATATGAATTTTATGACCCATGTTTATAAGAACTTTTTTCTTCTATTTGACGAGTACTATCTATCCATAAAATATTTAATCTTCCTTTTCAACATCCAGTATAGGAAAACTTATTTGTTGATCTGAATAGATAAAAAATATAACTTTTGCATTAAAAAAAATACAATAAACGAAAACTTACAGGTATAATTGATTCTCGTTTTTATCGACTTTTTGAAATATTTGTAAATTCCAACACCTTTGCAAATAAGTGTGTGTACACATATATATGTTTACATATTCACTCGTACAAAGGTGTGCGTGTATATTTATCTTATGCACTGAGATTAATAAATTAATTAACGTGCAACGTGTTTTTAACAAATTTTAACTGGTATTTGTTCTCACATACACTCGTTAAAGGCTAATCGTGGAGTTTAATACAAGTTGCACATGTAATACATAAACCGACGCTTGCTGATACGTTAATATACATAGAGAAAGATTCTCTATCAATATCTTGACAGACAGTTAAATATATCGTCGGGATATTTGACAGCACTCTTTCAGAGTTACACCGTATTTCACTATTTTAACACTGTAAATATATTATTGTTTGTGCTTGAAGAATTTCTTTTGACTAGGAAGTGACAGAGCACTCGACAACTTTGCTCTGTTGCCACGTATACATGCTACCGAGTAAAAATACGAAATATGGATTTATATCTTTTAACCGTGAATATATTTCCATTGAACAATTCATATCTTACGTCAAGTGGTAAAATGTTACGTTGATAGTGATTAAGACACGAATTCTTCGTGTTTATTAGATATTTTTCGGGTGGCATCATGCAGAGCTGCGTAACACAGTAGCTCCTCCTCGTACATTCCACAATGTACTGAGTGGGAATTATTATAATTAATAGAATAATTGCATTCAGATTGTGATCAAAGTTTATTAAATATTCTTTAAACATCTTTTCCGTAATTTTCCATAATAAAAGTAATCGAAATCAAAAAGTCGTATAATAAATACACGGGATGATCGGCAACTCTGCATCGATCGCAGCGCTCCAAATTTTATACAGATCCAATACAGATCCTTATTTGTCGTATAATTTGTATTTTAATAGTTATTTTAATACTTTGTATATCATATGTTCGAAAATAAACAATTTTTATTGAAATTTGATAATACAAAAGAATATTACATCGAATACATGCGCGTAATGTCTTTCATTCCCTATTGATGAAAATATATTCAAACTTATAATATTTAAAATTTATTTTTGATTCTAAAAATCATTCCACAAGTTTATAATTTACAAGATATATAATAAAATATAATTTCATCGAAATCTAATTAACATTAAAAATTGCTGCTATAATAAAAGCTAAAAGTACTTTATTTTCCAAATGTTTATTATAATTGTATTTTACATAAATAAGTAATTATAAATTTGCGACTGGTATTATGTTTTTCATATTTAAATACTAAAATTTTATAACAATATTTTAATGCAGTTTCAGAGAATTTATTTTTAAGAAATTTATATCCAATTGTTTTATTCATATTATCATGATTCTAATTTAGTGTACCTTTATATAAAAACAATTGAATGAACATACAGGTAGGAAGGTAAATTATTTTTTCGAATATTCGAAAAGAATTTTATCGATTGGATCAATGAATGACAGGACGTTATTGTGAACTCACTTTGTTATTTTCACGTTTGATATCGTAGTTAGAACCTATCTATATGCTAAACTATCATGGGTACTTTCAATGACGTAGGACTGCCATATTTTTTCTATATGGGGCCTGCCAGGGGGTCAACCAAATTGTTGGGGGTTTGGAGGTGGCCATGCAAGATGTTTTGTGATAATCAAATGGTGCGCATAATAAACAATTAAACCGATACAAGAGCGGGGCGCGTCGTTTTGGCAGATATGCCTGAATCGTTCGAACAAACGATCCGGATCGGCAAAGAAAAAGCCTTTCACTCAAAACATCCTTCTTGCATGTGATAGGAATTTTACGTCACAAATTTGATCGGAATGAGAGTGTAGTGCCGCAACGAGGTTATACCAGAAAATTGGGACAATGGGCTTTAACGTTTACCTAACTTCTGTCTCACGATTATTACGTTAAACGAGTACTGTATAGTTTTTCCTATGCGATACCGATATCCTTTACGATAGGAGTTGTCTTGGTGATTTTGTTGAATTCGTTGATCGCGAATGCGGTGCCCTACCCCATTGCACTATTTTTGTCTGTACGTTTTATTTACACGTATTTCTCTTGTTGCGTGTTTTCTTCGCCAAATATTTTGGCTATCTTTATAGCAGTTACGTAATTTCCGACGTGTGTAATTCCGGCACCATGGCCGATGATGAATTAAATGAAACTCGATTGTTTTACACCTAGTGGCGTGCAGACCATATATACCACGCAAAGTTAAAGGGAATTGATTTTTGACATTCTTCGCGTAAGGGTAAAAAAATATCGTTTAAAAACGTGCTGGTAATTTGTTAATGACATGCTTGGCAAACGACTGCTGCACGGTTGTAAACAATATTAATGTTTAAACAGTGAAAGTGATTCAATTTAGATATGTCTATTGGAAATTATCTTCTTAAGGTAAATTATAAATGTTCCTCTTTATTTGTTACATTCCTTCATATTTTTTAAATATTTTCCAAAGAGATATAGTAAAAGGATATATAAATTTAGAATAGTTAGTTATAATTAACATATAGTTCATATTAATTTTAGTTAGGTAGAGTTAAATATATGTTCAATTAAATATCAAGTTCTTTTGTGAATATATTTAGTTGAAAAAAAGGAACATATGATTAAATAGATAGGATAGTTATATGGTACTATTGCATAAAGATTTAATTGAACATCATAGAAAATAAGTTGTAATTATAGCATTGTGATTTAATGCAACAATGACATCACTGAAAATTATACAGTTATTGAATTATTAGTATAAGAAGAATGGTTCTTGGTTATACTTTATGCCAGCATAGACCTGAAAGTGAGTTTTAATGTTTCAAAACATTTAAATTTATAATTTTTTAATTGTGTCATTATTGCAGATATGTCATTAATAACATGTACATATAAAAAATGTTGTAATAATATAAAATATTTTAGGATTCTCATCACATCATAATGTGGTGGTTTGAGATATTATTGAATAATATTAAGGATAACAGAAGTAGTATCCAAAGAGTTTGGTAAGGGACAACCTTATCAAGAAAGAGACATGTCAGATTCATCGCAGCACCAATACAATCAACCTCCTCCTGATATTATGCCAAAAGGACTTGCAATCAATGGTATATTACTGATTATATACAAATATTCTTCTTTGGAATATACCCATAACTTTAAAAATTATTGATAAAAATAAATATTATTTATAAATAATTATTAATAGGCATAGGAGGCAGGTTACGCCAGTTAGAATCTCTTTTCATCGATGGTCCTGCACAAGGAGAAGGAAGAGTGGGTCATACATTTTCTATCGAGACACTCATTGATATTTTACTTGTCTTGTACGATGAATGTTGCAATTCTTCCTTACGGCGTGAGAAGACTGTTTCAGATTTCATTGAATTTGGTATGCATTATATATCCTACACTTCGTGCATAAATATTATATGTCTACTTGGAATGTTTCTGAGTAAAAGAAGAGCAGTATTTGTTAACTAAGTCATTGATATAACATATGTTTTTGGAATAATTTACTAACTATTCTCATTAACATCATCTATTACCTGTAATTATTATTGCATTATAGTAAAACCTGTGGCAACTTGCATAAAGAGTTTGCAATTGGCACGTGAAGATTTTGAGATAGTAAAAGTTATTGGTAGAGGTGCATTTGGGGAAGTATGTGTTGTAAGGATGCGAGGTTCGGACAAAGTATTTGCAATGAAAATTTTGAACAAGTGGGAAATGCTAAAGCGTGCAGAGACTGCATGCTTTAGAGAGGAACGAGATGTACTGGTGTACGGTGATCGAAGATGGATCACAAATCTTCATTATGCCTTTCAAGATGACAATAATTTGGTAATATTTATACACATTTAATTAAAGTTATTATCACTTACAAGAATACAATAATTTTATTTCTTTTAAATTATTATACAGTATTTGGTCATGGATTATTACTGTGGTGGAGACTTGTTAACACTATTGAGTAAATTTGAAGATCGCCTTCCTGAAGACATGGCTCGTTTTTACATAGCTGAAATGGTTCTGGCTATTGGGTCCATACATGACTTACGTTATGTACACCGCGATATTAAACCTGATAATGTTTTATTAGACGCAAATGGTCACATTAGATTAGCAGATTTTGGATCTTGTTTACGATTGTTTGAAGATGGAACTGTACAAAGTAATGTTGCTGTTGGTACACCAGACTATATTTCACCAGAAATATTAAGGGTAAAATTACTTTTGTCAGTTATATATTTTAATTGCTTCATTTACATGAGCAATTATAACATTAGCATATTATGTTTTGTAGGCAATGGAAGATGGGCAAGGACAGTATGGGCCTGAATGTGATTGGTGGTCTTTAGGAGTATGTATGTATGAAATGTTGTATGGAGAAACACCTTTTTACGCAGAATCTTTACTCGAAACTTACGGGAAAATTATGAACCACAAGGTAATGAAATTGTTTAAGTCACTTGGGAGGATATACGTGAACATGTTTTATATATACTAATGAATATTTCGTTCAATTTCAGAATTGCTTTGACTTCCCAACAGATGATATGTATGATGTTTCTGAAGAAGCTAAGGATTTAATGAGAAAATTAATATGTAGCTCAGAATTTAGATTAGGTCAAAATGGAATTGATGATTTTAAGAAACACCCATGGTTTGAAGGAGTAAACTGGGAAACTCTTAGAGACAGTACTGCACCTTACATTCCTGAAGTTTCCTCGCCAACTGATACGTCAAATTTTGATGTTGACGATACAGACGTTCGCAGTTCTGATGCTGTTCCACCAGCAGCAAATTCCGCGTTTTCTGCACTTCACTTACCGTTCGTTGGTTTTAGTTTTACTCAAGGCAGTTGCATATCGGATCTGGGTTGTTTATCCGCTGTTGCTCAGAAGGATAAACGTGTGCAGTTGCTCGAGAAAGAAAATGCACAATTAACGCAAACTTTGGAGGAGTTAAAAAAACAAATTAGCATGAGTCATTCTCCTCCTGGAATATCACCAGATTCTAATAACGCAACGAGGAAACTTCAAGATGAGATAAATACACTTACCAAACGTAATTGTGAGCTAGAATCACAATTAAAGTCTATGGAAGTTCCACGTGAATTACGCAGCTTAGATAACGGTGATATGACCAAATTACGGGAATTAGAAAAACTAGTACGATTGCTTCGATCGGAAAAGGAAGAAGCTGTTAAAGATAAGTTAGATGCACAAGAAAAACTTAAACTCCAAGATAAGGAACTGAAAGATGCTTTGACCCAACGTAAACTTGCGATGGCAGAATATACTGAAGTTACGGATAAATTGTCAGAATTAAGACAACAGAAACAAAAATTGTCTAGACAAGTTAGAGATAAAGAAGAAGAATTAGAGGTTGTAATGCAGAAGGTTGATAGTTTGCGGCATGATATTCGGAAAGCCGAGAAATTACGTAGGGAACTCGAGAATAGAGTAGAGGAAGCAATGGCTGAAACAAGTAAAGAAAGAAAATTACGAGAGCGTAGTGAAGAATATTGCAAACAAATGCAAGAGGAAACGGAAAAGATTAGACAGAGATCTATGGGAAATGATGTAAGCGCAAATCATGCGTTAGCAACGCAAGAAATTAACAGATTAAAAGCGGAAGTAGAGAAGCTCGAAGTTCAATACAATGAAAATTTGAATCAACAACAAAGTAGGTTCAACCTCGAAATTCGTAGTCTTCAAGAACAACTACACGAAACCGAAACGAGACGAGATTTATTAGAAAGAGAAGTTCAATTAACGAAGGAAAAACTAGATGCTGCGAGATTGGAAAATATTACCGATAGTGAAGAGACTATCAACGAATTAAGTAGACGTCACGAAAGGGAAAAAATTATGCTAGTCGAAGAGAATAAAAAACTTATGTTAGAACTTAGTACTCTTACCGATAGTGTTAACCGAATACAAGGGGAGAGACGTCAATTAGAAGAAGAATATGAAGAGTTGAGAAACAAAAAGGAAGCTATTGCACAGTGGGAAGCGCAGATCACAGAAATTATTCAATGGGTATCTGATGAGAAAGATGCAAGAGGGTATTTGCAGGTTTGTCTTATTTTAATTCATATTTATTGATTGCTATATTCACAATCATATAATAGTTATTGGATCCACTTGATCGAATTATATATTTTAGGCATTAGCTACGAAAATGACCGAAGAATTAGAGTTTTTAAAACACTCTGGAGGTGTAGGAGGTGTAGGAAGTGGTTCTACGATGGCAGATAAGAACTGGAGGAATCGTAGATCACAGAAACTTGATAAAATGGAGCTTCTGAATTTACAAAGTTCTTTGCAAAGTGAAATTCAAGCTAAGCAAGCGATATCTGAAGAACTTACGAAGACGCGTTCAGATTTAATAGCTGCTCAAAAGTAATTATTATAAATATAGAATATGCATAAAATTTTTATTCTACAAGTAAAAATATTTTCGTTTAAGAGTGCTTAATAATGGAGAATTCTCATGTGTTTACAGGGAATTAAGAGACTTTAGACAGCGGTTCGATGCACTTACGCACGAGATAAAACGCAAAGAACTGCAAATAAAAGAGTTGCAAGCAAGGCTTGACACGGGCGATGGCTGTAAGTACATTTCAATTGACAATGTTAGAAACAAAAGTTCCATAAAAGTTATACTATTGCGTTTCTCGAAAAATTTTGTATCAACCATTATTATACAAACTGCTGCGGTATATACTATGTATGTAATTTATAAACGTTTTGATCTATCTTGCGCAATGTTTAAGCGATGAACATATTTATCTAGTCACTATTCTTTTTGCAATAATAATGTTCTTTATAAATGTAAGTTCTTTTTTTTGTGGCAATTATTTTTATAATTATATTTGATATATTTAACAAACGTTTAAATGTTATTGCAAGAAATGTTTATATATTTAAATTTATACGTAGATATGTTATGCTATGATTTTTTCGATAAACAAATTTGCATGTTATAGTAAAAAATCAATAGACTGAAGAAAGTGTGAAGTCTGTATCAGGAATCATATGTCTTCGTATTTATTTGAACATGATATTATTAAGGTACTGGGTATGCATTTTTTCATATTGTCTAATTATTCCATTACTTTTGTAATTCAATAACGAAATTTTACTTCCAACAAGTTGCATGAATAATACATATGATTCTTTATATATGCATATTTATGCAAATATTGATAGTTATGTATTATGTTAGTTTTTTTGTATTATTGCTGAAATGATAATTACCATCATAGTGATAACTATAGTTTAACAATTCCTTTAATTTTAATAAAAAAAAACGTAGTGCTTTTATGAAGTACGATGATTATCTAGTTTTTTGTTGCCAATTGCAAACTATGCAAGTAGACACTGGTTTTCAACTAATGAATTTATTTTAAACTGGTATGAGTCAGTGTGTGGTTAATGTTTTTTTTATTATTCGACTTCTTTCTTTTTGTAAAACCAAATACTTAGATTCGTTGCACTACTGTACAATGTTACAATATACAAATGCAACACATAATACATAAACTTCATAATTAAGCATATAAGTTTCTTTAGTAATATTATACAAAGAGAATTGATGTATTTTAAAAAGTATCACACTCATTACGTGCAATATATATATATCTATATTTATTTAAGCTGTTTTTACGTATATTATAACTCAATCGTTATTTGGATGAAACATAAGGCACTTAAATAAGAAATGTAACGTTGTCTGAGATTATTAAGTCTGAAAATTTAACACGACAGAAAAAATATTTTGTTTATTGTACATGTAACAATCTCAAATTTTATTATTGTAATCGATTGTTTGAAATAGAAACAACTTTGTACAACGTAAGATATCTATAACTACTGTTACCAATAATAGAGATCGTTGCTATTTGGATATATATCCAGCATAGTAATTCGGTTGTCCGGTACGGTATGCGATTCTGATTTCTAGACTACAAAGTGCCTCTGTTTATTGGCGTAACGAGCTGTGTCTGGGGCCTCTTGTTGCTCATCTTCAAACTGTATTTGTGACAGCTGTCCTATCCAGCAAAACGTCAAGCAAATCTCCAAACATCGTTAGCACCAAACCCCAACGCATCATCGTACATCAGCCGTCGTCACCCCTACCAGTAATGCGTGCTCCCCGCGTCACGACATGTCGCTTATTAACTAGATTTGTTCCCGTCAACACATTCATCAGTCAGAATGCCGTCGCCATCGTATCGCCACCCGGTAAATGAAGTGGCAGCAAAAAACGCGATTTTGATTTGACTAGTCAGCTGGGTTGCTAATTATACGGCATAGCGCTATGTTTTTTTAATTAATGGTACGTAAGCAGACAATACAACAATATTGCATATAGTTATGGGCAACTGTGCTCGTGAGAACGCGATGTGCCGATATGCGACGTGACGAGGGTACCAATGAGTACAGTTGACTCATGTTATATTATTATGGGTAGAGACAAAAAGGGAGGTTCTTTTATGCAGTACTTGGAAGTTCCCAAATTTGAAAATTTCTGACTGAGAATTTATCATTTTCATCATTTGTAAATTTGAACTGCCACTTACTGGTATGTAATGATACAATAATATAAAAGTATTAGATTTATCTTCAGGATGAACTCACGTAAAAACATAGCTCTGTGCTGACTTTAATGTAAATTACCATGAGAATCAATTATGTGTTTCTTTGTATGTTAAAAAATAATCGTTCCCCAAGTAAGGCTAGTGTTAGTAGTACTTCATCGTTTTTAGGTGATGGTTGTTGTTTGTTAATCTTACAATTAGTAGCTGATAATTACTTTTGTAATTACATGATTAACAGGTATGTTGTGTCTGAATGTTTTCGCCTTTAGAGTTGTTTGGTATGCTTGCTATTTTGCTGGTGAACGACCGAGTATCAGCCCTTATTTTCACAATAACGATTACTACCTTAACAGAGTTTGTGTGGTGCAAATTGCAGTGGAGTGATTACATTAAAAAAATATTTAAGAAAGAATGTTATGAAATTCTTATATGATTTATACTTTCATACAAGAAAAGCATAATTTTTCATTTTCTTATTTTCACTTTGTATCTCAATAGATTATGGATAAAGTATCATGAATATCTCTTCTTTTTATTAATTTAACAGCGCCAAAAATAATTACAATTATCTGTACATTTAAACAAACGAATCATTACATTATATTACATTGGTTTTCTAATAATTCCTTTCTATATTTCAGTTCTAGAACGTCCTACATCTCAAATGTCATATTTGGAACATTTTTTGAAAGAAACTGCAAGCAGTACACGTCACGGAAGCGCAGATAGCGTTGAAGCCGATATTGAAGATAATAGAGCACCAAGTATTTCTAGCAGTAAAAGCAATTTATCTGAACTGAGTATTGTAAGGATCATTTCATAAAGTTCACACCAATTTCATACATTGCAAAATGTTCATTACAATTTCATGTTTATGCAAACATAGGATCCAACGTCACCGTTATCCCATGAACTTTTGAATAAGTCATCTGCATCACATGGACAGCCTACTCTTCAACCAAAACCAAAATCTCACCAGTTTTTAGTAAGAACATTTTCAGCTCCTACAAAGTGCAATCATTGCACTTCATTGATGGTGGGTTTAACGAGGCAAGGAGTAGTGTGTGAAGTTTGCGGTTTCGCATGTCATATGCCTTGCTGTGATAAGGTTCCACCAATGTGTCCTGTACCACATGATCAAAGTAAATCATATCTCGGTTACTATTACTATCTTACTAATTACTGTAATTTAATGATGAACTATTTTTACAGCAAAACGACCATTAGGTATTGATCCAACAAGAGGAATAGGTACAGCTTATGAAGGGTATGTTAAAGTGCCAAAAATGGGAGGAGTAAAAAAGGGTTGGGTTCGTCAATTTGTGGTTGTCTGCGACTTCAAGTTATTTCTTTATGACATTTCGCCAGATCGTAATGCATTACCCTCTGTGTATGTGTCTCAAGTCCTAGACATGCGAGATGAAGAATTTAGCGTTAGTTCTGTTCGAGATTCGGATGTCATACACGCCACGAAAAAAGACATTCCGTGCATATTTAGGGTAATTAGAATTTCGATCACTATTGTAATTTTATTAAGTGTTACTTGATCATTTATATTTTTATTAAATTTCTTTAGATAACAACGTCTTTGCTAGAACCGCCTGGTTTAAGGAATCACACGTTGATGCTTGCAGACACTGAAAGTGAGAAAGCAAAATGGGTAGTTGCTTTGAGTGAACTGCATAGAATACTAAAGAAAAATAATCTTCCTAATACAACGGTAAGTTGCATGATTCACTATAAGGCACGTTGTAAGAAAATATTACAATATTCATTATACTGTTCATTTTTTTAATGCAGATTTTTAGAGCGAAAGAATTATTAGATAATACATTGGCGCTTATTAAAAATGTGATGTCAGGAGCAATTATTGATCCAGATCGTCTAGTCATTGGTACAGAAGAAGGCCTCTTCTGTTTAGATTTAGATCGTAGTGGTACGTTACGTTATATACTATTCGGTGAATAGTAAAAAGAATTAGAGCTGCCGCTAGAGTTTGTAGGTCTCTGTACTAAGAAGAATTCCATGTTATTGCAATTCGTTTGTATTATACTTTCAGAGATTGCAAGAGTCGGAGAAGGAAAGAAGATATACTTATTGGAATATGTAACAGAAGAACAATTAATTGTAGTTTTAAGTGGAAAACAACGTCATGTACGGCTGGTTCCAGTACGTGCATTAGATGGGGACGAAGTTGAATGGATTAAAGTTGCAGAGACTAAAGGATGCATTACTTTAACGACAGGAGTAGTACGCCGTAGTCCATTAACTTATTGTTTGTGTGTTGCCATCAAAAAGCAGGTACAGTATTTCTCTTACTATAGTATTTTTAAATTAATGTAATTGGTAGCTCTGTTTAATATCATATTTTTTGAACGTAGAATACATCACAAGTGATCATCTATGAAATTACGCGTACCAAAACACGTCACAAACGTATACGTGAATTGATGTTATCATGTCACGCACAAACTTTGCAAATTCTCTCTGAGGGTCGATTCTGTGTCGGTTATCCTTCTGGCTTTTCTATCTACAGCATTTTAGGAGACCATCACCCTATTTGTGTGTATATAGATTATCATATAAATAATTAATTTTCATACGGAAACAATGTATTAACTTTTGTCTTATGCAATCTAGCATTGGTCCATTCTGAGAATACGCTCTTAGGCTTTCTCACGTACAGCGCTGTGGATGCTTTACGTTGTATCGAATTACCCCGTGGTGAATTTTTATTAGTCTTCCATACATTGGCAGTTTATGTCGATAGCCAAGGCAGGAAAAGTAGAGATCGTGAAATTATGTATCCTGCTGTTCCTACAGCAGTTAGTAAGTATACTTCTTTGACGTTGAGATATTATTGAGATTGGAGTGTGATTTAACACGAGTTGATTTCCAGGTTATTGTGAGGGATACTTGCTAGTTTATAGTGAAACTCACATTGACGTGTTTGATTGTACAACTGGAGATTGGTTACAAACGCTTAATGTTAAACGAGCAAGACCATTGAATACTTCGGGCTCTCTAACATCTTGTATCATCAATGACATGCCACATGTTATTTTTCTGAGCAATTTACATCAACGTTAGTATATTTTGTGGATATATTAGTTGTAATTGATCAATCAATGTTATTAAATTTTTATTTTCCCCGTACTCGCAAAGATCAAAGGTCGAAGGTCATCAGATGTCATATGTATTTTGTTTAATTGTCACAGGAGAACTACTCAATTTAACACCATTAGATGCTAGCGGTAGACAAATGACTAGACCACGGAGGAGATTTTCATTACGGGAAGGAAATAGAGCTGTTCGTCCTACTGACAGACGTTCAAAAATGATATCTGCTCCCACGAATTTCAACCATATCAGTCACATGGGTCCAGGTAATGGAATACAGGTAAGTTATTTACGTTCTACTGCACTTTTACTAATGTGTATGTTTTTTTGAAGATTCAAATCAATTTGATACTTTTCGTTTTAGATTCAACGGCTGCTAGATTTACCTACCACTCTTGAAACCGCTGATCAACAACATAGTGGTCATCACAGTAGTTCTCACCTTCATAGCAGTCAGCAAAGAGTAAACATTCAATACATCTTTGTGTATAAGTTCTGCATAATATTTTTACTAATATAATATTCATTTAATTGCTTATTTAGTTATATGGTCCAGCACTTCAAGCGCCAAGTAAACCAGCACCACTGCCGCCAAGGCATCCTCCTTCCGATACACGACGTCTTAGTTCTCATATATCTAGAAATTCAGGATACTCGCCGCATAATGGTATACGTTTAATGACTTCTCATTATTTTATTCCACTTATAAAAGGAAGGTCTTAAAAGTTCCACATCATTACACGCCATTACATTTAGGTTCAACATCATCACGCAGAGGACCGGCACCTCAACGACCAACTGCTACTCCGCCTTCGTTACCACGTACTCCTGTGGACCAAGTTGATTCGGAGTCTGTGCATCTACGATCGCATACTCCACTTTCTCTTGGTAGCATTGCATCTTTACATGACAAGGTATTTATTTCTTGTCTTTATAACATTCAAGGTTATTATTAGAAATTATGCAAAAATATTCTTATGATGAATGTATGAAACTTCGTTTATGTAGGAACACACTTCTGGTGGAAGTCCTAGACATTCAATAGCTTCAAACAACAGTTCAAATCCATCGACGCCACCAAGTCCCGCTCACGATCATGGTTCATCTTCGTATGACTCATAAGAATTTATTTAACGCTTCTCATAATATTAGTAAGTTACTGTAATTATGTGCACTACCTAATTAGTAGGGTTACAGTATCTATGATATTGTCTTTACACACAACAATACTTGTGTTTGATTTTTCAACTGGAAAGTTATCAATTTCTTTCGTTTGTCTTTTTTTCTGTTTTGTGCAATATATTTTCCTGATATTGTGCATTATGTTAACCATATTAAAAACATAACAACAAGCATAATATTTGTATATGCAATTGAATTGAGAAGTTGCACATAAATAGTTAGTTCGATACAAAGATCTAATAAATGCGTTAAGATCAATGTTAACACCACATTGCAATAACTTTCTGGTTTTAAAGGATTTATACATAATAAGTTATATAACTAACAAGGCAATTTATAGTTAATGTAACGTTAAATTATTGTAAATAATTTGTGTTTGGAAATCATTGAGTCAGCTTTAACGATGCCATATAATATCGAAAGCAGGTGTCGTTTTCTTTTCTGATTTTTTAATAAGACCTTGCATAATTTTAATTTTTAATTACGATGACTAACCGTTTTTAAGTTAACAAAATCGAAATCTCAGTCAAATTATCTAGCAATAAAAGGAAGATTAACCTAATTAATCTATTGTACCTACTTTTGAATCTAGGTATAAACGAATAGTTTCAAGTAAAATATATACTTAATCATTCTTAACGACAAACAAATTCGAAGGAAGCAAATCGATCTGATGCCTTATGACTAAACATTTTTTTATTGCGTCATAATGCAGTAAGGTGCATCATATTATTCAGCGTGTGAATAGTAGGAATAATCGTGCAATGTACTGGAAGCTCCCACTGATAATAAGTAGTTACTAAGCAAGGTGGCTTATATACTTTTATGCAACGTATAAGTATTATATTTTCGATGACAAAGTAACGATGTTAAATATTGATTTATCCTTACTGCAACGAAAAACTGTTTTTCATCATAAAATCGTGCTGTTTTTTTTTATCGTTATGGTGACAAGATCCATTTTAAAAGGAGCGTATATATTGAAAACCTGACGATCGAATATGAAGGATGTGCGGGTAATCCAGATTAGGAAGTGATACAAAAATTGCGTAGGATTCATAAATATTTTGGTGCGACCTTCTTACATATAAATGTTTGGGATCCGAAACTTTCCGGTACCTGAATTTGATTTTGGATTGTGTTTGTAATGAATCATCACGTTCATTGAATTTTACCTCATATTACAAATTTAGAAATTTGTCAAGTTACCAGCTTTCTAACCTCTCAAGTTTCTGATCTTTCTTCGATTTTATCGAACTTGATCCAAAGTACCCGTCATATTGGATTGACCGCACATTCCTTCCGAATATATTTATAAGTGCAATGCATAATGACTGAGAATAATATCCGAAACGGAACAAAGGCTATAAATATCAATTTTATTTTACTTCTTTTTCAAAAATGGAAACTTGAGTTCGTATTAACATTTGTCTAACAGCTTCAAGACGCGTTGTGCGATACTATGACGTTTTTAATACTTTTATATTAACAAATGCAGGAAATCGTACGTTGTTTTGAAATTACAGAAAAAAGACATATTACCTAATAGTTAATCGGTTGCATTCACTTTTTTATAGATATAAGATTAGGAGGAAACAAATGAAATTACGCTAAAGATGGAAACATGATAACAAGTTTTATATGTTGTAATGTATAGAATATATACATTTTCCATGTACATTTATATAAATTTGCTAATTATACTAGAAGAAAAAAGAAACGAGTTGGTAGAACAAAATAACTGTCTCAGGATTCTATGCCAGTAGTTAAAGTATAAAATAACATTTAACGGTTAAGAATCCCGAGGTGCTTGATAATTATAACAAGAAAATTATGAAGATCGAGAACATCTTCTTTATCTTCGAGACCTTAAAATATGTCATATGGTAAAACAAGAAGCCAATAACTACGATATCGACCCAACTTTTCTGTACACGAAAAACGAAGTGCATGTAAAGAATCATTTTGAATATAATATTGCATTTAAACTTTCATATATTTATAATGAATTTTAACGGGAGGAAAAAAAGTTTAAAAAAATCTCAAGAAGTTTATGGAATATTGTTACGGTGAAATATCTATACGCTACATTCCGTACAATTCTTTTTTATTTTCATAAAAACAATCTAAATTCCAATTCTTTGAAACATCATCGTTGATAGACATCAAAGTTAATAATACAACTATAACGTGCGTATAATACCAAAAAATTTAAGAATTGAAATATCTCCATCACATTTGTGTAACAATAACGACCTGAACATATATTATAAATAAAATATATATCGACTACAATAGGTTTGACATTCTTATATTAAAAAAAAATATATAGAAGAAACCGTTAATAGAAGAAAAGTGTTAATGTTATCGAACGAAGAATGTATTAGCACAGGTATTGGTGTCCGTACCGGAATAAAATAAAGTTTAAAAACGAGTTCTAGAGTTATTCTAGACATGTAATCAAGATATGTTTATAAATTATATAATAATGTACGTATTATTGTACTTACCAACGGAATTCAATCATTTGTCTTATCTTTTGCCATTGTTACTTAAGGGTTCTAAAATCAAAGACACATCTGTTTGTCTTCTGTTGCAGTGTAATCGAATCGAATTTGTACAGGGTGTTGCAAAAATAGTGTACACGAAGTATGTGAATCGACCCGAGTCCCGAAGAATTGTAATTCGAAATATTTTAACGTGTTTTAAATTTTAATTTTGGTCCTCGTAATTTTAGGACCGGTACGCGTAAATAATCGCGCCAACTGTTGCAGTATAGTTTGCAAACTAAAGCGCGGCAAAATTCAAATTTCAATTGTCAATACATCATTTTTGAGACACCTTGTAAATCGATAGAACATACGAAGAAATAGTCATTTTGTATAGCATTGATTTTATATTCTGTAAATAATTCAATTTCTAAATAAGCTCGCAGTTTTGATTTGATTTTAGACCCTTTAAATCTCTTTCCTTTATTCATTTTGTTTCCTTTCTTTTGGTGTGCACATACGACGGTGAAAGATAAAATATGTATTCTGATAACATGTAAAAACTACGCTATAATTATATTTTCATTTTACATATAATCAAAATGTACGACCGGCATTCTGCACCAGAATAGAAAAATATGTATGCATATATATAGATTGTACGATTCGATAGTTTACTTTTTTTACGAATTGTTAGAGTACTTTCTGTAATGATTAATAATGATTTATGTATCCCATTGGTTCAATACCAGTGCATGTAATGACCTGACTATTAATCCTCTTTCTTTTTTAGCAATTTAGTTTAGTGTATTCTATATTATGAACTTATTTATATAACTAATATGTGCATTATTTACGATATTTATTAAAAGCAATTGCAAGCAACTTATTTGTATTTTGAATAACGAACGTAATGTATTTTTGTTGTAAATTATAGAAAACACGTGGTATTATGGAGAAAGGAAAACCAAATTTTTATGTTTATAAGATTTCCTCGTAAATATCTTTTCTGTACATTTTATAGTATTTATAATCTTCGTTTTATACTTTGTTTGGCAAAATCGTCCGTGAAAGAAGGAAGAATGTATGCTTTTTTTAAAAATTCATTGCCACTTGAGTTATTAAAAAAAATAATTTATTTTCTCGAGTAAAGGAAGTGTATTAATAAATTGAAAGGCTTGTACGTACATTTCTTGATTTTATATGTAAGTATAACATGCTTATTAATTACAAGTATTTTGTACTAATGATTAAAGTTTGAATAAATTATGTTAAACAATTTAAATGAACAAAACTATTGAGTATCTGATACAATATTTCGTATGTATAGAATATATTTAGTTTTAGATCTGATTACAATAAAACCAGGGAATACTTAATTGAACGTTTATTGTTTAAAATAAAACAACAGGAAGAAGACAAAAACCTTACCGAAAATGAAAAATTAAATATCATTATAAAAAGGATTACTTCGGTAGTTACACAAGCTTTTGTACTTATATTGTATATTGTGCTTTGTATACTTCGTTATTTTATTATGATATACTGGATTCTATACCGCAAAAGTAATTCATTTTATAACATTGTATCAATATAAGTGTTAGTGAGAAATATAAAACATGCTTTGATCTATGAAACACTAATAACGACTAATCATTCTTTATACCTTTTTGCAAACATAATTTTGTCTAGTGTACTGCACAAAAGAAAATAAATTTGAGATGATCTTAAAAGAAAGTTTTCTACAATTTACAATCTACTTAACATTTTTAATGGTAATATTTCTTTTATGTAAGACAAAATATTTTAGATGTAATTATCGTATATCCTAAATTTAACTACAACTCATTCAATGACGAATGTTTACGTGTTAACATTAAATGTAACGCATATACGATTGGTAACATCGATCTGAATTGTGTGCACCATGACTTCCTAATAGTATTCCTAAAGACTGAATCAATAGAAATCAAATTGGCACTAACTGTTGCTCGATTTTTGCATTATATTATACAAATATAAAATAACCAATAGTATTTGCTTTTAGGTATTTGTATCATATTCAAATTGCTTTATTAATTCCTTCTTTAACACGTAACATTATAAATTCAATGTTAATAACAATTTTTAGCAACGCCAGTAATTCTTTTGTATACCATGAATATTTGGAAAGAATTGATTAGATTAAATCTGGAAAATAGCTTCAAAAATTATAATGTCTTGTATCTAACATTGTATCATGCAAAGTTAATGTAGTGCAAGATCGTTGATTTAGACTATCTTAATTACAAAATTATAAATATGTTCTTTATAAAACTATTTGGACAGAACATATTTTCATCAAACCATACATGAAAAATAAGTTATATATAACGATTATTTATTACGTATGAATGTCAATATTAAATTCATTCCTCGTTCAAATTTCCTAACAATATTAATGGCAGCTGTACAAAGAGGTGTCGCATGTACGTATAATATTCCGTTGTAATCAAAAGAACAATAATATTAAATACTCAGAAATACATCACAGAATATTTCTAAAGTAACGATACAAATGAACGGTGTATAATTATTATTTATAAATTTCAAGTGTAATTTGAAATAAAAAGCATTACGCGTATAAAACTTTAATTACAGAAAATTTCTTAAAAAAAAAAAGTTTAATATCAGCAACCAATAAATAAATAAGTCCCAGTCTCTTTACAGTTTTGATTTATACATAATTACCTATCAATTGTATATCTATTAAATCTCAACCATATAATACAACAAAGAACACACGCGACGTTGTATAGTGCCGTCCAAAGTTTAGGAGACGACATGTTGCAAGAAAGGCATTCCTTCTCTATTTACTAATCACCAGTGGAATTCAGAGTACAATATCAAATTTGTACCTCGCTTTGACGGTTTTGTTTCTCGGATTCCTTGATCCTGGCGATAAATTTACTGTCATGATAAACTTCCTTCGTGTGTTGCGTAAATTTTCTAAAAGGTGTAACTCCTACTGCATTTTAGATTTCTCCCTTTCGCAAAATTAGCTAAGTGACAAGGAAGTATCAGAAGACGTACTTTCAGAAGGTGTACTTTCATGGCTGACTTGACTTAAAGAATGCTGAAGTGCTTCAGGTGTTAACCATTCTTTTGGTAGGCAACGTTGAAGGAATGGTACACAAGAACTAAAATATGCAAGACGATTTACCCAGCCAGGTATTTGTTGACCACATAAAATCTGTAATTCAAAATATATATAATTAATCAGTATTAAATAAGAAAATAAATATTGCACTATAATTTTGTGTGTACATACAAGGGTAAGTTGACTACTAAAGTGATTACAATTTTTATTCATTAAGTGGTAACGATCGCCTCTAAAATCTTTCCCTAATTCAGTAACGATTCTAGTTACGTCTTCTTCTGTGAAGTCTGTGTAACCAATGTGTACTGACTGTCTATAATGAAAAATTAAATTATTTCCAAATGATCAGTTTCTTGCATCCAAATTAATAAACTTACCTATATCTAAACTGTTCTCCCAATTCTTCAGCAACTCTTGGTGTAATTTCAAAAATTCCAGAAATTGGTTTAGAATGGCCTCCATATGCATACTCTATTAAAGTGAATTTCTTAAATTACAATAACAGTTTTTTGTATACAAGGGTTTTATTTCTTTTGTTTAATATATTAAAGAGTCAATATCCCATGAAAGTGAAAGTTCTAATATCTAAATTGCATAACACATTAAAATTTGATCATGTCCATGGATTATGACTGCTTAAATTATGGTCTATTTTTTTAGAATAGATGTAAATATATTGTAAACATACCTGTTCCATAAATTTCAACACCCGAATGAAAAACACCCAATCCAATTGGTGTTGTATATTCATTTATCCAATACTAAAAGAAAAAATTTCATATAATGAGAAGTATACATTGTTGAAAATTAAAGAAACCTTCTTTTTTACCATATCATAGACATTAAGAATTATTGGCTCACGAGCCATTTTTGGTATCAATTCTTCACTGTCCTGTGGGTAACCCAGACAACTGGGGAAGGACAAATTGCAGCTAAGACCTGACGAAAACATCATAGAGATACTTGTACTCGAACAGATGAGCAGCACTACTTATGTTCCAATGCACCTAATAAGCAAATATATAAGCTATATACTGGATCTACACTAAGCGAATAGCCATAAGTTACTACACAACAAAAATTTCACATCTTATAGTCATTTATAAGTTTGAAATAATTAATTTCTATAAACATTACATACAATTTTAAATGTTTAACAGTTCACAGGATTATAAAACTTAACAAAATTATAATTAAATACTTGTTATTACATCACAAAAATTAATTAACGTATTACATATTAATTATGAGTATCTTCATGCTTTTTGGATAAAACTCTATTGAAATGCATAGCATAGATACATTTTTCTAATAGCACTAATATAACTTATAAAATTAAAATAACAAAGTAATCAATCTTATTACTTAAACCCTTACAAATATTAAACAATAATAATGTTAAAACCAAAACATAAACAGATAGTATTGTGAATTAATTTGATGGTTTATAACTACTCTGTTAATGCTAGCAGATTATATGTAAGATGCAAAACATTTGGGTATATCTTAAAAGATTTATTAGTAATATATCTGAATAAAAAATGAACATATTTCAGACTACAAGGAAAAGGTATGAATCATCAGAACAAAGCCTTTGTTATATGACGTATTAGAATGAACTGCGTTACCTAAAAAAAAAAATTGAAACTCCAGTATCACTTCATTTCTTTGTATTTCTTCGTAAACTGTTGGAAAACACGTCAAACTTCAAATTTTCTTCGAACAGTTGTCCATGTTAAACAATATGTAAAAGCATGGTACGATTTCGAGTACATATATTCTTTATGATGCGAAAGTTAAATTAAAATTCTTTAAATTTGTAACTCCGAGAATGATTATTAAATGTCAAAAATGTTTGTTGATACGAAGCACTTAATAACATAGATTTACGAAAATTACACGCAAATAGCATATATTGTGCTAATTAGGAAGCCTTTTGCTCCCTTGAAGTATGCTAAACAAACAACAAAATATTTTTTAAGATTTGACAATAAGCTATATACAAATATTTATCATATATTTGTAAAAATAAGTGAAATTAATTGCGTGTAGATAGGCATTGATACGAAGAATTTTTTAAATAAATTTACGGAAATTATTTATAACTATACAGAACGAAATATCATTTGTCTAGGGATATCGAACCAACTTCTCTAGGCAAGTATCGAAATATCGAATGTTTATATACAATTTGAATTTGTGCGCATCTTTTTATAAGGTACTGTTTTATAACTTTGAATTATCAACATTTGAAAAATTGATCACTTAATTTTATATGTATTATTTATTTTGAAGAATGATAAAGAACGTTACTAAATTATATAAAATAATATTCTTCCGATTTTTCATTTTAAATCAATCATTAATGGAAAAATAAAAATTTAACTTGTCTTATATAAGTTTTCTGTATTTAATAGGTAAACTTTATAAAAAATATATTTAAATATATTGTCTTTTTTATTGCTTTCAAGGCATCAAAATCTTATAGTATTTATATTATTTCCAATGTTTCAAAATTATTTACAAATACATCATTGTAATATGAACTAATGAATTTACTAGAATAATTCTACGCGTTTTTATTTACAATGATATAATATAAATGTACATACCAGTTTTAAACGAGAAAGTTCTTAATCGATCTTGTAACTTTTACTTCAAATAAATATGTTACTTTTTTTTTATTTTTGTCATTATAATAATAAATAAATAAATAATAATTATTTCAAATTGTTTCAAACAAATTTAGTCTTGATTTTATTTTTTATAAAAGTAATTAAAAACCTTCTCTTAATAAGATTTTTATAACCTTAACTATGTACAGTTTGATAAGATGTATATAATCTAATTGTTTCTAATTAACATCCAGATAGATCATTTATCTCAAAATGTATATTTAATAATTAAATGGCTTTTTTACTATGTTTGAGTATCACATCTACTGACATAAATCATATTTCATAATTACAAATCATGTATGAAATCAGATAATATCCTAAATATACATTTTACATATTAATTTCTAACAAGTATTCTTCATCCAAGTGCTGCTCATGATTTTTTAAAATAAATAAGCGTATTGTAAAATCATGACAAATGTATAAATAAAATAGTATTAAAATTTAAGTTTCTATAAATTTTAATAGACTCTTTTTACTCGATTGTATCTTTTACATACTGAATTTCAAAACATTTAACAGTTTTCGTCAAAATATTTTGATCACTTGTGTGTAATAATTCTACATGTATCACCAAACTGGTATACAAAGTATAAAATATACATTCTATCAAGTACAAGAACAAGTAGTACATGACACGTATCATCTAATGAGAAACACTTGACAACATCAATTTTTTTAAAGTAAATCTGTTAAATGTTGTTAACATATAAAATATCTTGTTACATATTAAGTTTGTCCATATAAAAACTGGATATTTTACATATATGTGTAATAAAAAAATTCTTAGTTACAAAGCTTATTATGTATACATGGTATTGCAAATGATAACAATTCTAAAATATATATAAACTAATTGAGGTACATTAAAAAAATTTGACAGTTACTAAATATAAATCTAACTACATTCTTAACAATAAGTATTTGTACCTACACAAATGTACAATGGACTTATATAAATATGTATATAAACAGTGAAAAGAAACGGTGTCCAAAATAATAGCAATGTAGGTTTGTTTCATAGCATCCAAGAGTTGTGTGAATTCAAATGTTCACTCTTACTATACACGTATATACTTTACAGTAATGTACTAAAAATATAAGTGCTTCATATTAATCAAGTACAACAGTACTTGAATTTCAAATACATCAATTTAACTAGTTTGAACAAAACATTCATGCAATTTGATGAAACAAATATAAAAATACAAAACTTCATGATTGCTAAAGCACATACATATAAGCAACAAAACTGCTCAAATAATGCAAATTACGTGTTCTAAATTATCGACAATGAACAGTTTGAATCAAAATTTGTGACGTTCCATTAAATACTTCTGTGACTGTTTTAAATTTGATAATGTATGAATTTATACTCCTAGCATTGAAAAATGACTATGTATCATAATCTTCATCAAGAGTAGCTGTATGAGCAAAATTTGATGTTATCTGATTATTTGCATTTACAACAGATGTGTTTGTACTTAAATTGATAGGATTAACTTCTGTATAAAAATTAGGTTGACTAATTTGAAATGATGCAGGCACAGATATTTGAAATTCTGGAACTTGTGAGACAGATGTGTCTTTAATTGTTTCGTTAACACCACTCAAATTGTGTATTGCTGCTCCTCCATTATCTTTTGAATTTTTATGATCTAAATTTACTTCGGTACTTAATCCCATTTGTTGTTTTTGAGCTCTATAAAAATATCAATGTATATTTACGGTTTGAAAGCGAAAAAAATATATGAGCTTACTTACCCTGTTTCAGAATGTCTTAACACAGGTGCACAAACAGATGTATTTGATACATTTGTATTTACTGGGGCAGGTGTCAACGGTGGTGTAGGCACTTCTTCGTCAGGTCCTGATACATCTGGTAATGATTTCACTAAATCCTTTAAAAAATCAAATCGGCTTTCTGACAAAATACACTGTTTCCTACAAATAAATTTATTATATTGACAAGTTTTTATATGTCTTATGAAAGTAAATTGTTTTAAAAAGTTATACTCACATATGTGATGGACTTAAAGTCTTCGCGTTTTTGGCACTTGTAATCTCCATTGTTTTTGTAAGCAGTGAATGTACAAACAGTTCTAATGTTCTAGGTATATAAATAATTAAGGAATTGCCATTGTTAAAATTGGAGTATTGTTAATCGCTTAAGCACTAAGATTCTAAAGTATATTAATATATTAGTTAAAATGATCATTGTTATTGATAGTCTAAAAGGATATAAATTATAATTGGTACTGCTTGTGCAACTTTCCCAACTTCTTCGTCAGTTTGCATAATTTTTTTAATTCGACCCTAATGTACAAGAGATAGGTTAGGCACACATATTTAAACTTTTTACTTATACTTATTCCTATAAAAATTTTATTCCTGTTTTCAATTTAAAATTAACTGCACATAAATCACAGCGCTGATTTTATTAAAATAATAGTCATAGTTTACATAAAGTATCAATATTTTTGTGAAAGATCTTTTTAAGGTACACATAATATTTTGATGCTCACCGCTGGAAAACGTGCATTATATTTTTTCTTTTTACTTGGCATTGTCACAAAACTATGATCACCTCAAACCACGTAAGTTGCGTGTCAATAAAAAACAGAATGAAACTTTACAAAAAACGCGTTTATGTTGTATTTGTAATAGCAATCGAGGTGTTCCGAAACTTGACAGACATCTGTGATCTATATTTTCAGTAATTTGTCAACTATTTTATGTTCGTAAATGTAACGTTTAACGCATTCAAATAAACTATAAATGAAACGTGTTATAAAAACTGTACCAAAAATGTCCACATATATAAATAGTTTAGATCTGTTGTCATTTATTCAGACTGGTGTATAGTATCGATAATTTATTACATTCTATATTTTTTACACATCTCTGCTGTCATGAGAACATGATTTATTTGGGGATGTAAGGATCCAGGAATATTGGGATCTAGGAATCTAGAGATCTGGGTATTTAATATCGTATTTCACTTGTAGAAAATAGTGTGAGTTTAGGAACGATACAGTACAACTAGAATTTTTTGTATGTACAGTGCAGAGCAAGTCTGACTTTCCTAGGGAAAATAGCGACCAAAGGGAAAGACTACGCATTCGCATTGACATCTCACATTGACAAAGCATTATATTTTTTTTACAATACATATTTTTGAAATCAACAAATAATGAAGGTTTCGAAAATACATACTTACTTTTAAAAACAAGCTGTTTTATTGCGCACTTCACATTTCAGAAAGGAAGTTCTAAGAATTACTTATAATTCAATTTTACGCTTAGGTTGATATTTCTAAGAAATAATACTGAGGCAATGTAATAAGTAAAACACATATGAAAGATAGTTTATTGTAAAGTAGTTAATTTTAAAAAGTTGAAAGCATTTTGGAGTCTTCATTGTTACATATATTTTCGCGCGTGCTGTCTGAAAACAACACCCCTAACGCCATATAGCTCTTCTCTTCTCATTGGCTGGAATTTTTCATAGGGAAATTAGATTTTCACTTGAACAGTGTAGTCACTGACTTGAATGTACATGCCATGTGCTCGTGTGATTTTAGGTTAAATGTTCGGACACTATTTATAAAATAAATACCATGTCATTTTTCATTCGAAACAAACAAAGTAGCAGTGGGTCTAAGAGAAAGGTATTTAGTGTTATTTTGTGTTTATATAATTAAAGAAATAGTTACATGTTTATTTATGTACTTGTTTTTTTGGGATAAATGATATATATATATACAATGTTTATAATAATATATTAGTTTAATGGTCACGCTGGATCTTCAAAAGGGAAGAAAAATGTAAAGAAACCTATAGCTGATGACAATGAAAGTATCGCCAGTACAGATGAAGAACTTGCAGAAGAAAATCACAGGTAACCATATACTATTAAGAATAAATTTAAATATTAAGTTTGAAGTCTTATTTCTTTTTATATTTTACAGACATGAAGTATATGAAAGTGAGGAAGAAGAGGAAACTGCCCAGGAGAAACGTATAAGATATGCAAAACAGTATCTAGAACAAATAGAAGAAGAAGGTAAGCTCAATAAAGTATTTGTTATTTATTTCATCAGATTTTAATATTATTTTTATTGAAATATAGAAAGAGATAGAGCAGAATTTGAAGAGGGAGCTGTAACAAAACGATTACGTGAAGAGTATTTGGAAGAAAAGGGAAGGTTACGTAAAACAGTAGCTTCAAATTATGTTAATCATGGTGAACCAATTATTCTAAGGTGTAAAGAACATAAAAGTTCAATTACTTGTATATGCCTTTCAAGTAATGGGAATTTCTTATATTCTGGCTCAAAGGATGGCAGTTTGGTTAAATGTATGTTACTTATCATTTTATGTCTGATAAATGGTTTATTTTTAATTCAGGTTTTACATCTATTTTATTTTATAGGGTGCCTGAAAGAAAGAACAAAGTTAAAGGTTATTAAAAGAAAAATGAAAACACAAGATGGAATGAAATGTGTACGGTGCATGGCCATTAGCACTGATGGTAAATTTTTGGTGAGACTGTAAAGCAATTTTTATTTATGATATACTTATACTTATAACTACATTGAAGCATGAATTTTTATGATTGAAGGCAGTAGGAGACAGTGGTTGCAAAGACATTAAGGTATTTTCTGGAGATACATTAGATCATATAAAGAATTTACAAGGTCATAGAGATATTGTGACTGGTTTAGTTTTTCGCAAAAGTACACATACATTATACTCTGCTTCTGATGATAGGAGCGTAAAAGTATGGAGTTTAGATGATATGGCATATGTTGAATCTTTGTAAGTATCTACTTTTGTTTTATATTGTGAAATTATTCATTATTATACCGTTATTTTTTCATTCTGTCAGATTCGGACATCAGAGTGGTATTACGTCGATTGACGCACTTGTCAGGGAAAGAGCTATTACCAGTGGTGGTTTTGATGGAACAGTTCGAATTTGGAAGATTGTAGAAGAATCGCAACTTATATTTAACGGACACGGTGGTACTATAGACTGCGTGAAGCTCATAAACGAAGAAAACTTCTTCAGTTGTGGGGATGATGGACAGTTATGTGTTTGGGGTTGTTTAAAGAAAAAGCCCCTGTGCTCGGTTCTGAATGCACACGGTAGAGATGAAACTAACAATCAACCAATGTGGATTTCTAGTATCGCTACGTTACTCAACACAGACTTAGTCGCATCAGGTATTCACTATACTTTTCTTTTAAAAACGTATATATACTTACCTTTATATATCTAATAAATCTTATATCAATTGTAGGATCTCGAAATGGCGTTATTAGATTATGGCAGTGTGGTGACTCGTTCAGATCACTAAATCCATTATTTGAAATTCATTTAGTAGGTTTCATAAATGCGCTATGTTTTACTCCAGATGGAACGCAGCTTATTGCTGGGGTCGGTCAAGAACATAGGCTTGGAAGATGGTGGCGTATACCGGAGGCGAAAAATAGTATTGTTATAATACCATTAATTCAAACGAAAAACTGATAATCGAGAAGATTGTTATAACAAATGTACATACATGTTTGTCATGGATGAATCTTTTTATGCATTAAAAACGGCGTTATTTAGTATTTTATAATTCCGTTGTTCTTCATATATATTTCCTTTTATTAAGGAGCTATTGCAAAGAACCGAGCTAATTAGGAATTCTTCTTCTCAATAAATGGAGTATAAAATAAAATAAATCTGATATGAGATCTCTCTCGGGGGGTTAGATCCATCTGTTCATGATGTTTGCCACGAAGTCCATTAACGTCGGTGTGTCAATGAAATAAAAGAAATATTGGTCCACAGTACAAGTATTTATTTATTCTGTACAAAAGTTGAGTTATAAAATATTATGTCCCCATTTTAGGTCTTGTTCTTAGTCTTGTATACCATGCCGTCTTGAGTTCGTTCGTATAATAACAATAATCGCCGCAAAGGACATTAGCGTTTACGAGAAATGAAAAGCGGCTTGATCATCGATTAATTAATGCCGCCGGCAACAAAGTAAGCAAATCAGATCCACAGATCGTCTTCTCGTTTCTTCGTAAACGCACCTGTCCTCGCACGAACCTCGGGCTCACCGTGTACATATACAAATCAAATCGACTCTGTAATTCGCATATTTATTCGCGTCAACAAACGAGTGTACACCGATTGTACGCTACTTCTTGTGTGCATTCTTGTGAGTAAGATTTTTTTAAACGAGTGCGACAAACTAGGTCTTTCAATACGTCTTTCTCTCATACGTCTTTCACGTGCTTCGTCTCGTGTTACTTTCTTTTATATTCTCGGACCTTAGGACCGTGAGGAGTGTGACTTTTACGCATATAATTGAAGCAACAGTGCTCTTCACCCGATTAATTTCTTCTTTGACTCTATTTTCACGATTACTCTGTATATTATATTTCGATAAATTTTACTCGACACAGTTGCATTTTACATCGTTTTCTCGCCTTCTTTTATCGACCATCACGATTCTCAACCTTTTCAAGGACATACATCTGCTTAATTCTTTTGAGTTCAACAAATAATGGCCACATACATGGACATTCTTTCTTTTCCTATTGTTTAATATTTCTGTAATTTCTTACATTACTATTGATTTGAAATAGTCACATAAAAAAGTTAGATCACTTTTAAATCGAACAAAAATCATCCTTGAAGCGGTTAATGCCCGCGATTTTCAAATCGAGCATCGCTTTGTTCAATTAATCCAATTCGCATTTTGTTTCCGTGTTCGTTCTCCGTTAATATTCCCTTTCAAATCGTTGCTCGAAATGAGGTTTTAATGATAAACAACTTTGACGTCCATCCTAATTAAGCCGTTTGCAAGGAAGGAAAGCGATGGCACAAAAATGGCACCGATTAGCGCTAACGTTCGAAACTTAATTCTAAAAGTTCGGAAACTAGACCTGCTTGTCGTTGTATCTCAGCCAAGAAGTGCCGTTTAAGGAAGAAACACACGGTGTGTTTCCGTTGCGGGTCCAAGCACAACGCGTCTAAAACGTGTGTAAGACAAGACTTATCAACGTGATCGCAAACAAATATATCGCAACGTCGAAAATCATCATACAGCACACTTACAAGCACACATAATACTTTTTTTCTTCCCTATATAACATGACCAGCAATCGTACAAACATTTAGGCTCCGAATTGCATTTACCTCGAATAACGTCTTACAGAGGAACTTACGTTTTCATTTTCTTTAAACATTGCAGAATTCGCAAAAAATTTTGCACCGCAAAATATATATCGTCGCTCTGTATGTTCAATGATTTCGATTCGAATGTAACCCTAAAGAACATTTTAACAACCCTTCAAAAAATCAAACGAGAAACGATTCGTTCAAGCGCATTCGGTTTCGTGGATTATTTTTGCATATATATTTTTCTTTCATTTTCTTTTCCTTTTCGTTTTGTAAGTCCTGCCCTACTTGACGATAGTTTAGCGGTTAAACAATCGCGTCGAGGGGTCGCAAACAATAACGTAAGCCGCGAGTCGTTTGGCAAGTCGAGAGATTCGTTGTCTGTGTAAAGCATACACGGCTAAAAGCCTTAGGCGAGCTGAACGGAGGCTTAATTAAATCGGATCGAATCGATTGAAACAAGTGGCATGGTCGCGTGCCCTGTGAACACCGGGCTACGCGGCTCGAAACGTAATCATCTTCTTTCTCGGCATCGCGAACTGTGAGATTTCTGTATATTACACGCCGCCGCGGTTTCTGTTATTATTTTGTACGATTGTGTACAAACGGGTGCTACATAGGCTTCCTTTTTGATAAATGTAAGTGTGAGAGGAACACAACGATTTTTATTTTGCGAGAAAATACAGAGAATTTAGGGAGAGCCGTGGCGGGAACTGGGGAGAGCCTAATTTTCTGCGGGACGTTGCAATTTTGGGACTTTAGGATTATGGAATTTTGGGAGATTAGGACTTTGGGAAATTGGGATTTCGAGAGATTGGGACTTTGGGAAATTGGGATATCGAGAGATTGGGACTTTGGGAGATTGGGACTTTGGGAGATTGGGACTTTGGGAGATTGGGACTTTGGGAAATTGGGACTTTGGGAAATTGGGACTTTGGGAAATTGGGACTTTGGGAAATTGGGACTTTGGGAGATTGGGACTTTGGGAGATTGGGACTTTGGGAGATTGGGACTTTGGGAGATTGGGACTTTGGGAGATTGGAACTTTGGGAAATTGGGATTTCGAGAGATTGGGACTTTGGGAAATTGGGACTTTGGGAGATTGGGACTTTGGGAAATTGGGATTTCGAGAGATTGGGACTTTGAGAGTTTGGGATTTCGAGAGATTGGGATTTCGAGAGATTGGGACTTTGGAAAATTGAGATTTTGGAATTTTGGGACTTGGGGGATTGTGATTTTGGAATTTTGGAACTTTGGGAAATTGGGACTTTGGAAGATTGGGATTTTGGGATCCTGGGTCATTGGGATCTTGGGACTTTGGTATTTTTAGCCCTTGAGGTTTTAGGAGTTTGGGATCTTGGGACATTATAATAAATTTTAGGCCTATGGAATTTTAGAATTTTTTAGCTTTAAAACTTCGGAAATTAGGAAAGTCCTCACACTTTCTTTTAACTAAAGGAATCCTACATTAGTATATTTTCAACCTTGTAAAGCATACAATATCCGACAACAGAAAACAATTTTTTCATTATCCTTATTTGCACCGAAAAATGTTTCCATACATTTATATGATAAATTAATTAACTTAATATACAAACGTAAATAACATAATTTCGTTTGTCAATGAAACAACAATGAATTATTGTGGATATTTTCATGTTTGTCATTTGTAAATCTCCATTGCTTGTTCTAATTTATAAATTTTTATTGCATATTCCAATTTGTTATTTTGAAACAAATTATTGTGAAATGTAAACGCTTTGGACAATTCCAGCCACGTTAATAACAAAAGGTTATTGATTCGATATTTTTGATATGACAAAAGTTACTCAATTTTTAATTCTACAAATATTTATATGTGAGGTAATCAAAATATTTAGTAGATACATTTTTACCAAATTAAAAACAAATTAGCTGAGCCTATTCTAGCACTCTGGAACAAAATACAAAAATTTAAAGTTTGAATTCATTTATTTTAACTTGCTATTATTCGTCCAAAAGATATAACCAGAATGAAAAATCAACGAACTTCTATTATTTTAACATTTCAGTTATTTGAATCCTTTTGTATCCGGCCGTAGTGAAATAAATGATGGAGTTTAACTTTGCGAGCTTTTAAAAACGAATAATCCACTTTACAAACGCTTTTAAATTTTTTAGCTTCTGAGCTACATTCATATATTATAAAAAAAGTTTGTTACGTAATTGTAACATGAAGTCCACTTTGAAATTTAAAATCAACATTAAAAAAGTGTAAAGTATTTTTAGGTCATGAATATTTTAACTTTTCGATAAAATTCTCCGTGTAAAATATTTACTATTAATTTGAAAATAAATTATTTAATATAAATATTTAATCAATGATGCTTTAATGCGTGCTAATATGTATAACGTATAATCCCTCAATATTTTATTAATTTTTTAAACATTGTAAATTAACTTGATAATTTAATAAAATAGTGCTTGTTAAAGAAGATAATAGCACTAGGAATTTATCTCAAATATATTCGAATAACAGTCAAAAAATAAAGAGTTTGAATGATTTAAATTAGTAAATTTGTACGAATATTATGTGCTTTACAAGATGTGATACCAACGGATGTAGCACGTGTATTTTTTGACAAATGATGCTTTTTCATTAGCGATGGAGCGTGGAACAAATTGGAGCGATCAGTGTCGAAGGACTCACGAAATTCGAGAATGCGATCGAACCGAACATCCGCCATCGCAGCGAATTCTCACATTCTTTCATACCAATTTTCCCATTTCCATTTCACATGCAGGGTAGAACAACGAATAAGTTATATTACCGCTACGATAATTGTCAATCTTCACGAGTATATCAATGTCAATAATTGAAAATGGCAGTTTTCGTTTATAATTATTTCGTTTGTATTTCACGCGACGCAAGAGGAACTCGTTCGAAGAAATATTCTTCGTTTAAGTTTTGTGCGTTACAATATGATATTTTCCTGCATGAACACATGGAATATTTATAGTTGAAGTACCTTAAAGGAATACGAGATTGCGTTAAAAATTTGAACATCCAAAGAAAGAAAAGGCATTCTGGTATACGTTGGCGTAACTACGATGATTTAGGGTCCCTAGTACGAGTTACATGTCAGACATGATAATTAAAAGATTTGGAAACTTTTAAATTTAGAGAATTTGAAATTGGTGGCTTGAAAATTTGGAGATTTGGGAATTTGAGAATTATGGAATTGGAGATTTATGAATTTGAGAATTATAGAATTGGAGATTTATGAATTTGAGAATTATGGAATTGGAGATTTAGGAATTTGAAAATTATGGAATTGGAGACTTAGAAATCTAGACGTTTGGAAATTTAGGGATTTGAGGAATTCAGAAATTTGGAAATTTTAATAATTACCAATTGGGGTGTTAGAAAATTAACAATTCAGAAATTGGGGTCTTGGGAATTTTTAAATTTAGAGATCCAGAATTTAGAAATTGGAAATACGGGACTTGAGAATTTAGGAATTTGGGTATTTGGAAAATTGGGAACTGAAAGATAGAAATTTGTGAATTGAGAATTTAAATTTAGGAATGTTTCGAATTTTGAGATCTGAGATCTAGAAATTTACAAATTTAAAGATTGAAACATTTGGAAGTTTAGGATGTAAAACTAATTTAATAATTTAATTCTTGAAAACGTGTAATTTCAAAACTTTCCAAACAAGAATCCTACATCCTACATCCTTCGCATCACACAAGTAGGACCAGTCCATATCTTGCAGGGGCCAATTCCACCCAAAACTCCCGCCAGTTACGCCAACCTACCTACCAACTTCCTCTTGCATTTCATGTTAACAACCGTTTTCAAATAACTCTCATACATGTACTTAATAACCATAAAACTCGACAAATGAGAACAAGAAAGCGTATACCGATACTCGTTCAGTTCCTTTTGTTACAAACTCCGTTGAACGCGGTCACTGATAAATTCGAAACGTACAAATAAGTAAGTAGATCCAACGAACACGAAGGATTCGCGACGCAGCTGGAATCTCTCCAATTGAACAGGCCCCGAATCGTTAAACGTTACTTCAACTTTTTACAACCAATTTAATTCAAGGAACTTATTAATGCCTGTCCGTGTTGAACGTAGGTATTACAAAAAACCGTGACACGCGATTTCTTCAAATTTAACCATTCGGCATCTCGGATCCTCCGTGTTTCGTGCCGCCTACGCAATGGCCGCTCTTGATGACATCAAAAAAGTGAAACTAAAAGAAATTAATTTTTTATCGAATCCACGAACTAGTGTGCTCGATACCCTGGTCTGAACCTGGCGTGGAACATTGGATCGCATGCATTTCGTTTACCGAGAGAATATTCCTTTTCTTTTTTGTACTAAACGATTCGAGACGACTCGCGCAAGGTACTTTCAAAATGAAACGCGTCGACGCCGACGTCCATCCGCGTCGACGTACTCTGTTTGTGTATATGTACATGTGTGTCTATGTTTGAACCTGTGTGCATGTATGTTCGGATGTGTGTATGTATGTACTCGTTTGTTTGCTTATCTCCTTTGTCTACGTTGCGTGGGTGTACGTATGTGTATATGTAAGTACGTACATGCATGTATGTTATACGTGTATGTATAACATGTGTACGTATGTGAATGTATGGAATAGTGTATGGCTGAATGTATGTCACGTATGTACGTCTACGTATGCATGGGTACACGTACGTGTACATATTTGTACTCATACGTATGAGTTCGTATATACACGTATGTGTCCATATGGGAATGTATGCTTATATGCATGTGTGTATGTATGTATGGTATGTCTGTATATCTGTATGTATGGTATGAATATGTACGTATATGTACGGTATACATGTATGCATGTTTGTATGTGTGGTATGCACCTACATGTGTGTATGTATACGTGTATGCATATGTGCATGTGTGCGTACGTGTACATGTATGTGTACGTTTGCACGTGTTTTATGTGCATGTACATACGTGTAGGTCTGTAAGTCGAGTATGTGTGAATGTAGACGTGTGAGTGTATGTGAATAATGTACGCATATATAAATACGGGACGCCCGGTCTCCCTGTTCGGCATTTTACTTTTTCCCAAGTTACTTCCTTTTCTTTCGTTTGTATTTTACTTTCGTTTACCATCGATATATGTGACCGTATATCGACATACATAATACAATATAGCTATATAAATGCGACGCGGACGAATCCACCGTCCAGGCGTCGCGTTGCGTCGATTCTCTCCCGTCTTTCCCTTTTTTACGAGTGAATTCACGCACGTGCGTTTTCCGTTTGCGTGGCCGTCGAAATCGCGCGCCATTTTGTCGCCCTCTGTGTAACGTGTGAACATGTATGTGTGTTTGCGTGTGTGTGTCTGTGTACATTTAAACACATATTCGTTTTTCCGCTCATAGCGTCGCGACGCGACGGTCTCACGTGTACCATAATTATCATGTGCCAATGCGTGTACGTGTGTGAGTGTGTGTACGTGTGCGCGAGCGTACGCGCCCGCGTGTGAGATGAGTGTGCGTGTGTCGCATGTACTTCATGAAAGAATTGATTCACGTTTACTGTGTTACGGTTACCTGCAATTGTTATCATTCATTTTTTTTTTGTCGATTATGTGCTTTTTTCCGGTTTTTTGTCTGCTTGGACTGTTTTAAATACTATTTCGCTACAAGTGGACTACCATTATGAACACTACGCTACTTTGTATTGTATTTTTAATGCTTTGTAATGAACGACTGTACTGTACTGAACGTGCATACTTGGTGAGCACACGCAATCTATAGGGGTCCCGCTCACGGACACCATACGTGGACCGCGTTACATTTATTACTTTCTTTTTTAACTCAAGAAACTTTTTTACCTAATTTCGTTTAGTGCTTAAGAACATTTGTAATTTAAAATAAATTAAAATACATGAATTATTGAAATTATATGGGAAAGAAAAATAATTATGTCAGTGGAATATTACTGAATTGAAATTAAAATTTTAGACCTTGTTTCTCAAATTATAATATTAATCTTGTACTCCGGATTACAATACTGAATCGTTTAAATATTACCGATGTTAATGCCAGATAAATGGGGTGTTTGTCCCAGGTGTTTATGGAGACTTCAATGCTTAGAAACTTTTTAAAAATATTCAAGAATATTCATACATGTGCGTATAATTCAGTATGTATGTATAAAGTTAACTTTCTTTTAAAATTCAACAACCAATGACCATATGTGAATACCACCATTTTTTCAATATATTACTAGAATTTTTGGAATGTTTTTATTTAACTATTATCGATTTAAAAAAATAGGATATAATTATTTCCGAATAAAGTAATTTATTATTTCTGTTTACTATGTTTATGAGTTAACTGAGTTTTATATTTGGATTTAACGTAGTTCTTGAGATTATCGAAAATCGATGATATATGAAGACTAGATTTTTCTCAATAATTTTTAGTTGTAAGGTAGGAGATAAAATTTACTTCGCATACTGTTCGTCATTCATGGAACATCTTACAATTTTAGAATAAATATGGATTATATTGCAAATTTAGTTATTTCGCAAGTTGATAGTAATTTCACTTTTCATCAATCATAAATTTTCAAATTAGAAATTTAATAATTAGGAACTGTAGAAATTTAGACATTTAGAAACATAGAGATCATTCGAAAATTTGGTTATTTAACAATTTTTAAATTCAGAAATTCAGAGGTTTACAAGTTAAGAATTTAAAAAATTTAGAAATGCAGAAATTTTAGATTTAAAAATTTGCAAATTTAGAAAGTGATCCATCAGTGTCCACAAATGTCACTGACACGTCTATATATCCTCGTAACTATAATTGCCCATTGATTCAAAATGTCAATAAACGATTTGTATAATCAATCGAATAAATTATGATGTAACTTAAAATTGTATCAACGTTGTTGAATGTGCGACTATACTAAAACCAAACGACAGACTTCATAATAAACGCGGTGCCACATGTATGTTTTCCATGAACGTTGACCAATTGTGTCATGTAATTGTACCTGTTACAAAATTAATATATGCAACGTGAGAGAATTCATGACCTGGCTAAAAAGTGTGGTTCTGTATTGAAACGCTCTCGTTTAATTAGTACTTGTGTTCTCGATTATGAGTAATAATCATAGTTTAATAATAACCACTTTGTGTTTTTTTCCATCTTGTTAAAAATCTTAGACATCAACGTACATTCATTTTTTTTTATTTTATAATAAATCGTTATTAGAAACCTATCCTCGTTACTTGCTATGTATTTAATATAAATTTCATCGTGTTATCGTTATTGATCGTAATCTTTTCTTTATTTACAACGACGTACCTACGAAATCATCTCGATCCCATTTATAAATCCGCGGCGGTGTTGATTCGACGCGGTAAATATAATTAATCGATTCTGTTTCCCTTTTTCTCTTTTCTTCTTCTTCATCTTCTTCTCCGCCACCTTCCCTCCTTACTTTTATCTTCTTTTACCCTCTGTCTTGAGAAGAGAGGAACAAGTCCTTATTTTTTTCGCGTACGCAACAAGAGTACGTGCTGTAGAGTTCGTCAAGGACTATTAACTACCTTTGACATTGTTCCTAAACACGCACACGAGAGAGGATAACACAATGAAATAGCGAAAACGAACGATCAAAATGGCGGCTGAAGGGAATCGTTATGTCTTTGGATATAAAACGTGAAACCTGTTCCTCGTTTTGTTCTTCATCGATTCGAAACGTGTGATATAATTGATCATTTCGTTCATTAGCAAATCTGACTGTTATAAATCTGTACCCTTTAATTCTCTAACGTCGGGGTAGCCAGGTTATCGGCGAAGCGAGGTGTGCAAAATTTATTTTACGATAAATTTTATCCTATTACACGAAGTGGTTTTTAAATCTATTTTTACATAATTTTCACTTTATCTTTTTATCTCTAGAACAGCTCGGAGGCCATTTTCTTTCTCTAGAGGGGGTCAAGTGTCCCTCCCTGCGCCCCCTGGCTACACTCACTCGTATGGTATATCTACACAATATACTTTTAAATATCGTGGACGAGATGCTTGTCCCTGTTACAAAAATAACTCGTCGAGGAGCAGCGTTTCACGGTGATCGGATAAGGATATGGTGCTTTGGAACGTATATCGGTTGTAACGAAAAGAAAAAAAAAACCAAGAAACGAAGAAGGAAAGAAAATAAAAATAAATTGCAGTGAGTGACCTTGTCTATTTTCTATCGATAGTTCGAGTCTATATTACTGTTATACTGTATTTACCTATCGTCCGTAAGAATGAAGTACCATTCACATGGATCTATGTAACTTTGCTGCATTGCTATTGCATTTATGTTATCGATTACGGGCATTTGCTGGCTCTGAATTAATTCGCTATCGAGTCGATCGATATCCGCCGAGCTGGAGCAGTCGTCCGACGACATTCACGATTCGACGGTACTACAAATCTGTTCGGTTTATCGAGAAACGTAAACGCATCCGTACAATTGCGTCCATTTTGCGAAGTGAAACACCCTCTCTGACCCGCAAAGCGAAGTTGCATGAAGAACATTTTGTACAATAATCGCGCGATAACTACTGTCGAGGGACAATGAACAATGTCTAAGGAGGATCTCTTGGTCGCTATGAACAACGGATCTACGCTGACGAGCGTACACGAAAAACTCGTTTTTTTCCTTTACAAATATGCGGGTGATTGTCATCGGGTGTCGATTTGCGGGTGGTCGAGGGTCAAACAATTCCACGCGTGAACGAAAACGACTAGAAGAGAAACTAAATGAGACATCGTAAACAGAATAATAGAAGGCAGTATGATCGGTGTATGAATCGTGAAGAAAAAAAAGTGTATCGCGGTCGTGACTGCTTTCGTCATCGATCGGCCCTTACGATTACAAACTGGCTATTGCGGTTAACACATGGGTAAAAGTACAAACTGTAGACAGACGAACAGACAGACAGACAAACAGACGTGGATCGGAGGCATGTAATACTTAGGCTTACAATACTGTAATGGATAACATTATACACGCATTTAGTTTCCGCCGTTTTCATCAACACTCCCGGGGCTGATCGTGGTCATTGACTTCTTTCGCTTTTCTTCTTTTCTCAGCTGGTTGTCGCGTAACATTAAGATAAACCATCGATGAACAATGACGAAAACGAGTCGGGTTGATCGAGCAGCCTTCGGAATACAATTCATCATTTATTATCTACGATTCGGAATTGGGGTTTCCATTTCTATTTTACGCATCCCTTGCTCCGGCGTTATGCGATTAATTTATCCTCTTCGCATACTCGTATATTTACAATTAGCTCGTTACTTCTGGTTCGATTTATCTGTTTCCCGTGACCAACGGCCATTTTGTTCGCGTCTTCCATTTTCGTGACGCGACTCGAAAGCTCCGTTCACATCGACCCTCACGAATCCGTTTTTCCATTCAACTCTTACAGGTAGATATTCGCGTAGAGATTCGTTGATCAAATCAGCGTTCGAAATGCGTCGAAAGAAACGTGTAACACCGAAAACGATTTCGGAAGACGCGACAGGTCGCGTGACATCGTTAAGTCCGAGATGCTTGACGTTAACTGTAAATATGGCAGTATTTGTGTTCGCAGAGACGTGGATTCGTGATCGTGTGATTCGTTGGATCGCTCACGATCGCAAGGATTAACGACGATGCGAAAAATCGACCGATCCGGAAATGTGAATGGAGCTTTCACGCTTTTGCGAAGAGGCCGCCGTTATCGACGTACGCGACAGATCAGAGACGGGATCGCGTGTAACGATCGTGACCAGTGTGCATGTATACATGTAATCCTGTACGCTTTACAAATAAATGCGAGCTGCGTCGCGCATATGTTCGTCAATACGCGTATAGAAACTAAGTCTGCGTGGCGGTGTACAATAAATATAGTATCAAAAACAGGGGGACAAATGAAAGGAACGGTGTACGATGTTGTCTCGCTATATCACTCCTGTTGCACCACCGATGTTCACCGGTGGCCATATTTAATTACTGCGGCGCACAGAGATTATTGGAAATTTTAAATAGTTAAATTTAGGAATTGGAAGTTTTTGATTTACAAGCTTTTGGATTTTCAAACTTTAGTGTTTAGAAATTTAGAAATTTGCAAATTTTTAGATTAGAAGTTTGTAATTTAAAGTTTTGGAAAGGGTTCTAGGAATTTCAAGTTTAGAAATTTTCACCAAATTTTGAAGTCAAATATGGAAATTCAGGAATTTAATAATTGGGGAATTTAGAATTGCAGAAATTTGAAATTTTCAAATTGGAAAATTTCCGAGGTGTCTAATTTAGGAACTTCAGATGTAGTAATTTGGAAATTTTCAAATTTAAAGCTTTAGGAATGTAGGAACGTAGGAATGTGGGAATACTGGAATGTAGAATTTTAGTTATTTTCAAATTTAGGCATTTAGAAATTAGAAATATAAGGATATAAGAATTGAGTAATTTACAAATATAGGAATTTAGACACTTAGAACTCCATTAAGAATTTTGAAACGTAATCTAGAAACTCAAATTTTGATTCATTAATTCAGAAATATAGAAATTTCAAAGTTTAACCATTTAAGAGATCAGAAATATAGAAATGCGTTAAATTTCAAAATATTCAAGATTTTTAATTTAGAAATTCCAAATTTACAAATTTCTTAACCGAGAAATGTTTGATTTCCAAATCTTCAAATTTTGAATTCATTAAATTTTAATTGTTTTGCAAATATAGAAATTTCAAATTTTCGACGGCATGGTATCAAAGAAGCATTGTATACAAGTTCCATTTATATGAACCTTTCAACAATACTCCCGCTCCTACAATCCCACCGAGGGCCATATAGCGAGACTCCGCCGTAGTACATAGAACAATACAATGGAACCGACGATCGCACGGCCAATTAAATGGAAATCGCAATAATACGTTCGCGTGTGCGCTCAGACGCGTTTTCGAGCAACATAATACAATGAAAACTAAAGTTGTAAAAGAAAACAAGAAACGACGGATTCGATTGGTGACAGGGGGATTTTCTTGAATTCATCGTTTAGCACGTGTCATTTTGTTTAATTTTTTTTTTCTTACCCCGCCGAATACGCAATTTATTCGCTATTAAATTTGATATTTTTTTTTTACTAGTAAATATAGAGAATATCGAGTGTGATTATTCGTAGCGTAATGATAGCGGATAATAAATATAATACAGATCTATAGATAAAGAGTTCGGTATGGTACAACTATGATACAAAAATTTCGCTTCTCGTCTCTCGCTCTGCGATCAGTCTCTCTCTTTCACGCATTTTCATGCTTTCGATTTCGTTTCTCCTCTTAAATTTCTCTTTTAATCTCGACAGAAACTCGATCGAAGCGAGGGTTATCTCGTGTCGACGAGTCTTCGCGTTCGCGTAATCGTCCGCGGTTACGGGGACCGCGGTCTGGAACTTAACAAAAAGCTCGTCGTCGCACGTTGCACAGTTTTCGTGACACTCACTAAATCCGAAATGGACGATCCTCGTGTTCGGTGCTGCACACGCATCTCGTTAAACACACTCACGCACGTCCACACCCTGTATCGCACTCATCCTATATCGCGCTCCTCCCCTCTAGCATATAGAAGATTTTTACCTAGTATTACGGCACTCTCTTAAATCCTCTTGTCCCGGCGATCAGGCAAGAGCCACTTGTACATATTCATTAGGAATTTATTTACACGCGTGTTAATTATCCTGCTCGCGATTTCCGCTACGACGCAAACGGTCTTACCCTGTTACGCTGTCGTTCGATCACGATTCGAATTCTAACGCTGCAATCGCAATTGATTCGATTCTAACTGGTTACGATTGGTTTTCGATCTTAATTGATTTTGGTGTTCGATTCGAATCTTGTCGGTGATTGACACAACTTTGAAACGCAGATGCGAATCAGAGTTCTTCAAGAGACTCACGATCCATAAAAAATTCATTATTAATTTTGTGAGGTTGTAGTGTGTTGGATGCTTAGGAAATTAATAAAAGAGTTCTATGTTTGAAGAGCTTTAACTTCGAGGCCCTTCAATCTTGAACCATTTGAAGCAAAGTTTGAAGCATTTCAATTTCGAACTATTTCAAATTAGAGGTCCTTTTAATTGGAGGCGTTTTGTGTTTGAAGCATGTCGAACGTGACACATTTACAGTTTGCACCGTATCAAATTAGAGGTCTTTAAGTTTGAGGTGTTTTTAGGTCCAAGTACATTGAACATTAGGCATTAGGCACATTTGAAGTGCTTTAAATTACATCCCGAAGTGCTCTAAATTTTAGGAATCCCGTATTTGAAGTATCTTAAATTTGAAGCATCCCCATTATAAACACCCTAAATTTGAGATGTTGCAAATGTTAATCCCAACTTAGCATCGTAAACATAAATATTTTTCACCACAAAGATTTACTTCGATCTTGAAGAAAATCTCATGAAGAAATCGACGTACCCTCGTAACACCGATGAGTAAAATGATATTACTCCCGTTTACAGCATTCGTGTCTAACCTCGAATCTGATTCGAACGACTGATATTTCCACCGCCATCTCGCTTGCCACATTCGCGCAACAAGATGGCAGTTTAAACGTTACAGAGTACCGTTCGTTCGTCACCATCGAAATCAACCCGAAGATACAATGAAAGTTCCCTCAAAAAAATCCTCATAATTCATCGCGGAGAGAAGCTTTCTAATATTTATCAACGTATACCACGCTCGAGGATAGTTAACACGCTGTTCACGACTTCGCTCTCTTCGCTCGTATTTCGAATAAATACCTAGAATTAGCGTAATGATAAGAAGGACAACCAATACGACTACCATTTATAGTAGTGATAATAGTGGGCATACTATAATAGTGTCTAGTAGTAGCGTTTCGTCTTTCTTCGTAATCTTACTACCTACGTCTTCGTGCTTCCTTCGAATAGTTAATATGGCGTTGCTGCTCGTGTGTCGTGCGTGTCTCTCTTCTCTTGACGTTCGTGTGTGTGTGTGTTTTTTTTTCAAACCACTCTTCGTTCTTTCCCTAAAACCATCCTTTTTTTTTGCTCTTTCGTTCTCTTTCTCTCGAGGCAGTCCGACCATAAATCGTGCGCATTTTTGTTTCCACGATCGAGGGGCGGCCGCGCGGGGGACGCGCGTGCCTCAAGAAATTAATTAAACGTAGGATAATCACAGAAAAAGGGGTGTTCGACGTATGGGGTATACGTTCTCGTCGATAGTGTGGTCGCTTCACCGCAGTAACTGTGGCAGGATCGTGCTGATCAGGAAGCTGGCCGTCAACATCACGATCAGCTGGCTGTACGTGTTGTACACGCGGCTGGAACTCGCCCCGTTGTAGGTCAATTCTTCGTTCTTCACCACCTCGTTCGGGTGATCCGAATATTCCTCTGTTGACACAAAAAATAAAAGTTATTTATCGATCAAACATTAGATACACAAAAAATGGGATAGATTCAAACGACAGGTGGGTCAGATCTCAATCTTTACTCATATGGGGTGCTACCCCTAGAGACTCCTCACGAATATAGACTCCAGAATACCTGTCACGTTAGCTGAACTTTTACAAATAATTTTATCTTGTGTAGAGACAACGTTCAGAGTAGAATTTTTGGAGACTCAACACAAAATTTTTACTATTTTAACATCAATCCCTACCTTATCAACTCAGCAATTTTTATACAAAATAAAGCTACTTGCAAGATTGGAGCTAAATTACGAATGACAGGTTTTTGGAGTAGAACACAGAAAAAGGAAGAAAGCCTTACTGTTGTAAAAATTATATAAATATAAAGAGTAGATGTAATAAATGAAATTGTTAAGAATACGCAAGCATTCCTGAAAGCTATGGAATTGCTAGAAAGCGGCTAGAAAAAGTTGCTTCATTATAGAGCAGAAAACGCAGACATATCGGCACAGAAGTTGCAATTTCAATTCAGAGTCCATTGCATAGGTGAGTAGTTCACTGTGAACTTTTTCTTTCCCGGTAAGCTTTGTTGCGCAAACAGAGCGCAACGACGAACGACGATGCGAATTTCGTTCACGCGACAAAATTTTGTGCATGACTTTCACTACTATTGACAATGTTAGATCGGTATTATGAACGGTGATCGATGGTCCATTTTGTGCAAACTCTGTGTAGAAGGAGTTGGTACTCCATAATGTGGATTGGTTCACTATAGCGTGAAGGGATGTAAAAATTCTCAAATTTTCAAATGTTCAAGTCTTCTAAAGGTGACAATTTTTAGCTCTCCAAATCTTCTAAGGATCCAAATTTCCAAATTCTACATTATAAAATTTTGGATCTTCAAATCTTCGAATTTTCAAATCTCAGAATACTCAAATTACCAAATTCCCAAATCTTCAAATCTCCAAGTCCCTAAATTTCTAAGTTCCTCTATCCCCCAAACCTCCAAACCCCCAACCTCCAATTCCCAAATTCCCAATCCCCAAATCCTCAAATCTACAAATTCAAAAATTCGTAAATTTTTAAATCCCTAAATTCCTCAATCTCCCAACCTCCAATTCCCAAATTCCCAAATGTCCAAATCCCTAAATCCCGCAATTCCCAAATTCCCAAATTACCAAATATCCAAATCTCCCAATTTCCAAATGCCCAAATGCCCAAATTTCCAGAAACCACATGCATGCAGAGCATCTTCGCCATCGCTAAATGAAGGATATTTGACCCATGGCAAGCAAGAATCGTAATTACGTAAAATCGTACAAGAGACTCTAATTATATTGCCGTGTTTTATATTACAAGTTCAGCAATTTACTGTAATTTCAGTGGGACACCCTTGGAACACGAATTCCCAGTCACTCCTCGATTTGAGCAACATGACTCCTTAATGACCGTTCTGATTATCGGTGTAGATGCAAATGTGTGCGCGTTCACGGCGCATTTTGAAGCGAAATTATCGTAGGTGTTGGAATAAGAAGAGCGAGCATCAACTCGTCGACGACAGATGGTCGTCGAGAGATCGTCGAATTAAATTCTTTGCTCTGTTTGAATGTTCCCCATCTGGCGGTTCCGCTAGAGGTGTCCCTTAATCTATGGAACTTTCCCTATATGGCATTCTTTAACTTTTTCGTGATTTGGAATTATCTTTAATTTCTTCTCTGTTTTCGCAACTGAGTAAACACAAATTCAATTCTTACCATCTACTGTTTTTAAATTTTTGTAATTTTCTCTTCTTCTAAACACAGTCTTTTTTGTACCATGTATTTTAAACACAATCGGTACTGAAGACACTAACAATAAATTAATTAAAAATTCTTAAAAAAAGTCCATCCCAAAAATTCATAAAAAAATTAAAATATTTAATCCATCAAATTGTTTAATAGATTAATCAATATTATCCACATAAAAATTTTGATAACAAAATTTTAAGATGAAAGGTTAACATATGAATTATTCTCAAATTGTTAACAGATAATAACTAAGTACTTGAATAGTTCTATCCTATATAATTTGCACGGTGTATCGAAATATAATAAACAGAACAAGGCAGGTACTATCCATAATTTGGAAGCTCATTAAAATTTATTTGCCTGCTATTTACTTTATCCGGCTAAATGCGCCCGAACGATAAGCCGAATGAATTACGTAAAATGATTGTTTGGCATGCAATGGACCATCACGTTCAACTACCTAACGGTAAAATAATGACTGGAGAGCATCGACGACGTTCCGCTTTGCTTCGCATCTAACCACTATGGATTCATATTTGAAGCTCTCCAAGTTTGAGGCATTTGAAAGAATTTACATGTGACATTTCCACGAAACAACTTCGACATTCCCTTTTATTCAAATAATTGAATAAAAATCCTAAATGCTAAATTTTTTGTGTTTGTTGTTATTTAACATAACTACAAAATAATTATTAAAAATTGAATGACGCGATGGAGATCGATTGAAGAGGGGACGTAAGTTGAAGAACCCCTGCTGTAAAGTGTGAAGGTTCAATGATGGCCGCAGGATCCCGAATTCCATCACGATTCGTCCATAATCGTAGACGTTTCCTAGATACCGATCTAATTCGACGTCGATCAACGAGACACCGTTCTCTAGCACGATTAATTTCGACAGGACGCGACGACAAGAGAACCCGGCGCGAAGATAAAGGGAACAACAAGTGGTCGGGAATAAAGAAAGAAAGAAAGAAAGAATCATTGGCCGAGATAATGGTCGCGCGAGGAGCATCGAGAAACTTGTTTCGCGGCAAAGAGAGCAGGTGGCAAGAGGCAGTGGGCCGCTGTATATGTATGTAAGTATATATGTATGGCGTATACGTACTGTTCTTCTTCTTCTGGCCGATCGGGGTCTTGGGCGGCGAGGAGGACGGCGGTCCATTGTGAATCGTAGGCTGATGCGGATGCGAGGGGTAGATGACCGGAGGGGGCACGTGGGACAGGGTCGGCGCCGCCGTGGCCGGTTGATGATGATCGTGATGATGATGAATGCTGCCCCCTGGGTAGAATCGATCTCCGCCCTTGAGGACGCTCGGTGGTGGCGGGGGTGGCAGTCCAGCGACTCCTCCACCCAAAACTGCGGTGCTGGTTGAGCTGCTGCTAGGCACGGTGCTGCTTGTCACGGTTACCGCTGCAAACACAAAGAGAAACAACGTTAATCCTTCAGGAATGATGCGGGATTTCATGTATATTTTTTTTCACGGCGTATATGTACTTTGTAACCGACTGTCTGATTATATACAGATTAAGTAGTAGGTTGGTACGTCATCATGTACTTTGCAATAAAGTGGGTATACATAGGTTACGAGATTATAATCTATTAGTACGCCTGCGATGTTTTATTTATACGTGTATGTACTTTAGGATAATGTGATTATGTATTGTTTAAATTATGGACTTTAGTCGTTTATTAGTCATGTATGTACTTTACAATAAAATACTCTAGTATAGAATCTATTCTATACAGATTAATTCTCAGATATTTTTATCGTTGGAAATTGCACTTTCAAAATCAGTGAGGCATGTTTCGAATGTCCCTATTTCCAAAAGTCTTATGTTAATTTGCAAATTAACAAAATTCTGAATATCAAAGTTCCAAGTTTCGAAGACCACAAACTCCGAGATTCCCCACTTCGCAAATTCCATCCCGATAAGTTAACTTTTTCCCCGGTCTCATCTTCATGGGTAGAGCCACGTCCAGATCCGCTATCGCTCTGTCGCGAGTATTGAATTTTAGCGTGTAATCTGACGGCGATTTTTGCGCTCGTCCACGAGCCGCGAGCAATTTCCAGCGTGCCTCGATTACTGTTGTTACGCGGCCCGCTCGACAACGATTCCAGTTGGCTGATTTAGGATAACGTTGCCACATCGTACGATTTTAGTCCGGTTGGCCAAAGCACGCCGGTTTCGCGTAATTTCTAACGCGCGAAAATCGCGACCGCGATGTCGAGCCGGCGGCCATAAACGGGTCGGTGGGACCCCACAGAATCGCCCAGTCGATTTCAATTATCGATGTATACGGACTAGACTCTCTCTGCGTCCTTCGGATCGAAACGTACGCGGTTATGATTGCGGTCGTTAAATTTTATTTAATCGCGCCGTCGATCACTCGGTTACGCCATTCACGTGTGATCAGTACGCAGTAATAGAACTAAACCGTTATGGTTATAACTGTAAATACCGCGTCGTAAAAAGTGGATCATGATGCATTGAGGGTGCACTGAAGGACGAGAGTAGGAGCTTCTGATATAGTACTTGAGATGTAGGAAGGAATCGACAATTCATTAAAGCATTCCACTGAAATGTTAGGTCATTGAAGTTCATATACATATTCATATATGTGGTAATAGCCATATTGTCCAATAAAATTTTACATAATAATCATATTATAATTATGTGTACATTTGTTATACCACTAGGGTAAAGACAGAACTTAACAACATAAAAAAGTGATTAGCTTCTTTCATAAAGAATAGACTTATCTCTTTTAGATCTTTCTTTTACCACCGTTATGTGAAATTAATAATTTTTTAAGCCAGTAGAAAAATGTCGACGATCAATTGAGGTATTTTTAGCTAATTGCCAACGTAAACATCTTCGGTTGTGGTCGCTCTCAGCAAGAGCAGAGATCTTCAGAAATTTTCCGCGAGATTAACATTTCTCGCGGTTCGCTGATAGTAATCGTGCACGAGACCAAGCAGGAGGATTTCGAGGACGAAAGTCCCGTGGAATCCTGATTGTCCGACCCCGAAGAGTTCAGAGTTCTTAGACTGCGAAATAGCTAGTCATTACGGCGCATGAATCGTCCCTTGGTACAAGAGTCGGCCCAGTGGCAGGAGGCAGAAGAAGAGGTGTTGGGAGGACGGTTGGAACGAATTAAGGAAAGAAGAGACCAGGTCATTGGCGTATAACTAGTTTGGGACCTGGCTGGATTCGATCCCGAGAAAATACGGACTCATCTTGAAGAACCCTTCGTGATGTACCATTTGTAAATTAGAAATTTGAAACTTTTGCGGATTTGAGATGGAAAAAGAATTTAATGATTCTGGAAGTGTTGTAATTTTCAAGTTTTCACTTATCAAAAATTAAACATTGAATAGAAGAGTCTCAAATTTTTATGTATGTTAATTATCAAATTTTTACATGTTCCCATACTTATATCATCAAATTTCGAAATTATTGTATTTTCAAAATTGGAAGGCTGCAAAACCTTAAATTCCTCTAATGTTGAAGTATTTCAATCTCTAAATTTCTATATCCCCAAATCTCTAAATCTTTAAACTTTCAAAACCCCAAATCTCCAAATCCTCAGATCTCCACATTACAAAATCTCCAAATGTCCAAATTCCTAAATCTTCAAATCACCAAATCTCCTAATCCCCAAATTTCCTGAATATTAAAGTATCCTAACTATCCAACTTCTAAATTCTGAAATTCTGAAATTCCTAAACTTCAAAATTTTCAAAACCCCAAAATCCCAAAGTCTTCACATTCTAAAATCTTTCAAACCCCAAAATCCGAAAAACCCAAATCTTGAAATATGTATAAAAATTCTCAAATCCCTAAATCCCTAAAACTCTAACTCCCAAAATCCCAGTCTCCACATTCTAAAATCCTTCAAACCCCAAAATCTGAAAAACCCCAAATATTAAAATATAAAAATCCTCAAATTTCTAAATGCCCAAATCTCTAAATCCCATAATCCCAAAAACCCAAAATCTCCAAATACCCAAGTACCCAAATTTCCCAAAGTTAATCCTAGTGCACTCGAGTCCCTCCTTCCACAAAAATCCTAGTTACGCCAATGAGACTTCAGCGAAATAGTGGAATTTATTGTGCGTTCTGGAACAGTGTCGGTCCCCCAACCGCAACAAATGGTGGCCGAGTAGGAATTATAATTGATAGGGACTATTTAGAAAGGGAGGATCAGCCCGGTGGTTTTGAACAGGGAACGAAGGGCGAAACAGCACGGAATGAGTTCAGAGGACCGACGCAGACCGTCTGCTGTTACCCGAGTTGTTCCTTTTTGTATAACTGATTACAGGATAATGAATTTATGACGCGGTCCTCCTACGATTCGTTTCTGGCGTGTTGTTCGACGAGACCGAGAACCTGTACGCTGGACCGACGCGAAACCGTGAAGGCTTTAAACGTGATTTACACGCGGAATGAAAAGGCGGTGTATCCTGTCCATAGACAACGTCTATAATTTCAGATTATGATAATCGACCTGTTAGAAAATAGACCCTTACGCGCGAAATCGCTTCTCGTGCTTGGACATCGTCTTCAAGGTGATTTAACCCTTTGTCAATTTTCAGGCGATAAACGGTATTCAACGAGAATTTTGTGACGATGCTTCAAAATTTAACATTTAATAAATTTATTGTTACTTTGAACGACAATAGTCGTTACATTGCCCTATATTTGTTTTGTATTGCCTTTGTGCTATTTATATGTGGACTCGTTGCTCTTCTAGCATTACAGAGACTGCGATATCTAAGAAAATCTGCCTAATGTCGAGTCAATAATTTGTGATACAGTTTCCGTGGCAATCAGATTGCATTGCTATCTTTAGTTCAGCTTCAGACCTAACATCGCAAACGTTAAAACACCGTGTAGTCCAGTTCCAAGAATAAACATTGTTATTCTTCGTCTAGTTTATTCTCCATCTGCCAGGACTAATTTTACTATCGAACTTGACACGGAGAGCACTGTCGATTCGAATTGGGGCAACGTACGTTTAAATAAACACGATCATATACAACCGGGCATGTGTCAGAAAACAAGGGATACTCACAGTTGTTGCGTGATGTCGCGGACGACGACGAGGTGTCAGCGTCGTTACTGCAGCACACCTTGAAGACAACCTTCATGTTGTCGCTGGCGCATCGTCCACCGACACGCAAATGGAGGTCGTCTTTGGACGAGGTGCTGATGAAGTAGTAATCGTGCCCTGGCTGGAACTCTAGGCCTCCAGGTTGCGGTGTGAACGGCCTGAAGGTGATCGTGATGTACATGGTCTTGTAAGGGTTATCGCAGATCGCTATCATCCGCGGAGTCGGATTCGTTATCCGACATGTTTCGTACTCTTCTTTAGACACCTGTAAATCACGCGATAGCTATAAACCTTTGTAACGTACAGATCACTCTGCTAACAAGTACAGTGATGTCCGGATATATGACCAATACTCGGCATGGCCATATATACGGACTGGTGAATCTGACTGATCTTGTCTGACTCCAATTATTTTTACACCTCAGTTTCTGTTAAAAAAAATATGACTGGGAGAAGACTCCATCCACTAGTTACACTTACAAAATTCAGATATTAAAATTACTTAAAAATTTGTTAAATATTAAAACAATGATTAAACTTAACACAAAAGCTGTTGGAAGTTAAAGATATAAAGTATCATAAGATTTTTATAGTTATAACTTTGATGGTGAATCACATTTATTTCGAAAAACAACTTTGTTATAGTCATTTTTAATTCAAACAGTATTTAATCTGAATTATGAGAACTCTGTTAAAACTTCTAACCTAACTATAACTGAAACCGACTCTTAATCTATAAATTTGAAAATCCCGCCAAAAAACCGTGCACACCTGCCCGAACCTGTCATAACTTTCAAAATGAAATCCGTGACCGTTTAAAATTAGGGTTGCTCATAATAGAGTGGCAGGATATCCAGTGTATAGACTGCTAAGTTTCATAGAGGATACTAATCGCTGAATCACTGCCGCGAAAGTTTTTCTACGTCCTTTGTAAGTTATAGCCGGTGGAAAGAGCTGATTCTTGTTCCTCGACTCGTCCCCCCAAGATACGGTCAACAAGGGGGGAAAAATATCTATTGTTAGGTTGAATCGCCAGGCGCTATCAAAACGATACCGAGAGGGAAGGACATTGAGACGGTGATTAGATCTCGGCGATGATTCGTTGCTGCTTGCGTCTGCTTCAGCCAATGGCATTGGAATCTACGATAAATGCGAAAGAATAGGGGAACTTTTCTCGATGTTGGCAACAATTTGATTTACAGACAAGCCTTGTTTTTTCTTCTAACCGTAGCTCGAACATGATGCAATAATTCGAGGTGTTGAGGTTAACATAAAGGTTAGGTTAGTTAAGGTTTGGCTGATGAAGCTAGTTAAGGATAATTGACATGAAGGTTAGGTTTACTGGATTTGGAGATATAGAGATTTGGAGGTATACAGATTTGAGGATATAGGGATTTTGGGATATAGGGATTTTGGGATATAGGGATTTTGGGATATAGGAATTTTGGGGTATAGGGATTTCAGAATGTAGATATTTGAAGATATAGAAATTTGGGGATGTAGGGGTTTGTAGCTTTAGGGATTTGGCAATTTAGTAATTTAGTAAATCCAGGACTGATTTAGGTTTCTGCTGACTTAGAAATTTAGGAATTTAGAAATCTAATTTAGGGATTTTGAGATTTGAGAGTTCAAAGATTGCAACTTTGAAAAAAGTAGAAATTTAGTAATCTGATACCTTGTTTAATCAAAGGTACGAAACTTGGAGGATATGATAAAAATTTAAGAACTTGATAAACTCGAAAATTTAAGGATCTAGTTCTGTTCAAAATTCGAGCCAAAGTCATGAATTTTTACATTGACTTAACCATTGTAATATTTCTTCATGAATATTTTTCAAAGGGGATGAATTTTCGAGCAACCCCCCGAGGGCAGTGCGGTGTCAAAAAGTTGGTTACAAAACGGAAGTCGGCCTTGGGGGTCCGACACGAACGAGTTTCGAGTAGCGGCAGCTGTCTAAACAGCGCAGGACTCCCTTTGACAATTTTTTAGTTCTTATAATGGGTCGACAAGTCGTGTAACTAGATTTATCTGTTGAACAAGGAATACACTCGGGATCGTGGCAAACTTTGATCGAGAGGAAGGTTCGAAATTTGTTGTTGTTGTAATTGAATAGAAAGTATACTAACGTTGTAGACGATATACTTCTCCATCTCCTTATTGAATGTCCCAGGTTGGTACACAGGACATATTATGTTCACTTGATCATATTCGAACGCTGCATTGTTCTTGTTCACGTCTATTATATGATCCGTGTTGTCTATTCGAAATCTGTAACAGAAAATAGTATTCATTAGTGATGTTTATATTCACATATATTTAAATTAAAATATTTCATTTATATGACATCTTATTTAATTTGATAGAATAGTTAGGTAATTTTCAGCTATTTAGTAATCTGTACCCTAAATTGTCAATGAATATTAATTACTTGTTGCCACCTAGAGACCCCCAAACGCAGGGAATTACCGAACAGCTATTGTACATAAACGTACAGTGAATAACAATCTTATAAAATTTGTGTCAATATTTATAAACTTAGAGTGGTACATACAATGCTGAACTATTTAATGTTCATTTAATGTTTTATGAACTATCTTTGGAATTTCACTTGTGGACTCTGAACACTTAATAAAGGCTAAATTTATGTAACCCAAGAATTATGTGGTCCTGTTTTGTAGTCACCACAATCACCTAATTTACGTGGTCATTTTAATCAAACTTGAGGTTTCAAATTGATATGACAGAAGTGCTATTTCACAGTACATTAATGTCACCAAATTGTGCCAAGCTTTTGATGTTTCGAGATCGGACATTGTTTGTTATTGCTGGCAACTAGCCATTTTATATTAAGCATCTTAATAAATGGCGTATGCAGTCATTTCCATCAAACTTCAAGGCTTTAAGTGACATAGAATAAGTGCTATTTTAATTCACTTTTATGTCATCAAACTGTATTAAATTTCGGATGTTTTCAAGTTGGTCATTTGCTAGGACAAGCAGCCATTTTGTTACAACAGCATTAGAAAATGGCGTACGTCGTCTCTGTCTTCATTCTGTTTTAATTTAAAATAGAATAAGTGTAAGATTTGTTATGAACCTTGCTAGACCGATGCTTTCTAATTAATTAGGCATTTAATTTATCACATCCTAGTATTTAGTAAGACAATTTCTAACTAGTTAGTCTTTATAAGTTAACTTATACCGAAGTTATTTTGGGCAGTCATTGTCCAAAAGGTTTAAGTAGTCCTTTTCGTTATCCAAGGTTGAAATGAATAAAAAGCAAGTGTCATTACGGAACTTTAATGTCATCAAATGTATCCAGACTCAGTAAGTTCCAGCTCAAAACTCATTTCGTATTCCCACCGATTCACGCTTCGTCACATTCATTCATCCAATCGCCGCGGCACGTATGTTCACATTCTCCTCTCACAATGGAAGAAATTAATTCACGAACATCAACACCGCGAGCGGGCGCATTAACATCCACATGTATCGCCGCGTGTACCATTCTCCGCGGGATATCACCGGTCTCTAGCACAATAGATTCGGGTGTTTCCGCGTATCGGTCGGTCGGAAACGAGGGTATCGGTGAAACACTCGCGAAATTCCGACGCCCCCGGAGGGTCCGTGGTTCCCTGCGGGTCCGTTGGTAGCCAGGTCAGGAAAGGGAGAAAAAGAAACGACGTCGGACTCGCCCTCGTAGGCACCCAATGTCAGATAGGTAGGCGCCCATGGTGTCGGGACCCCACGTAAGTGTATATACGTTCCCCGTGCACACACCCATACGGCTGTACTCGGACACAGGTGAGTCTGTGTATACAGGTTTACCTGTATTATGTGGCTTGCTTGATACTTGGCGAGGAACGAAAGGTCGGCGAATGAGTCGAAAGGAAAGTACAGAAGAAGAAGAAGAAGAAAAGGTAGAAGAAGCGGTGGAAGAAGGTGCAGAAGGTGGAGGACGGTTCCTATATAACCGGTTCTTACCAACAACGCTCACACAACGCCGATACACGTCCTCGTTGCACGGCGTACAGTAAAGTCTCCTGCTGTTCACACCGCCCTATTTCGGGGTCTACGAATCGGCGCGCGGACTATTTTCTTCCGTTTCTATGTATATGGACGCTCCACTTGTTTCGCCACGTATTTATTTTCCTTGCCACGGCGTACGTACCTACGTACAACGCGGCCACGAGTATATTTGTTCTGCGTTACATAAATTAGACGCGGCCGAGTGATGCGCACGGGAATGTTCAGACGCCGCTGAAATACGGTTCCCATGTTTTCTTTACGCCAAAACAGACGTATCGCTCCTTTTCGCAATGCTCCATTTTTACTTCGCTTAGAAAGTTATGCTTGATATGCTACCGTACATTGTTGTCTAGATATACGATGAAAAGGGATCGAATCACCGTGGAATTTCTGCTAGACCATCATATACCTTTTTCTTTAGAATCAAAATTTTCTTGAACAATTATTATTGTATTTCTCAAGATTTGTACTATCACATATTTTTATAGGAGTTTAGTAGCTGTTTACTATTCATACACGTTGATGTGTCATATACATCATGAAGGTGTGAAGCATCTTATGTTTTAATGAGAACATAAATCTACCTTTGGTAAGTTCCAGTGGTATGTTACTACTTAATAACATCTAAACTCTAAACCATATTTTGATTAATAAGATCAATTAAAGTCTAGTTGTTATCAAAGAGTTTTGGAGAGTGGTCCACATAATATACACTATTTATCTGAGGATATAAAAACTAGGAATGATGATTGTTTACTAAGATCGAAAGCAAGCTCAAAGGAATTTAGAAATGTTAACCTGATGCACCTAAACTAGGAGTACTGAACAAAGCTAACCTAAAAATATGTAATGAACCTAAGCATCTAATAAGCCTAACATCTAATGAAACTAACTGAATATATCCAATGAAGCTAACCAAATGAACTAAACCTAATGAAGCTAATGAATTGAACCTAAACGGTGCAGTGACAATGGTGCATATACGCTATTTTTCGAAGAAGCCGTAATCCATCTCATGTTCCCCACCATCAGTCCTAACTTCGCGCGATTTCTCATCACACTATTCCAACTACAGATTCTCGTATCCGTTATAATCAGCGGTGTGCTTAAAAAAAAGAGGCAGAATGAAATCCTTTACGAAGTTGAACGGTCTCCGTGGAAAGATACGTGAAGAAATTACAGCCAAGGGATTGTCAGAGATCTCTGGTTATTTAAATTTCCCTGGCCGCTTCCCACCGTTCCCTTATCTCCTCGGTTCCGTAAAGGAGCGCGTAGAACGAAAAAGGTAGGTACAAAGCGAATCTTTTCCTTCAAAACGAAACCTCCGGCAAATTTATACATCACAATTCACCGCGCATCGCGGCCATTAACGCGTCGACGACCGAGGAACATGACGGCCATGGTACATCAACCTCCGCGAGGAAACCGAGCTGCCCCGCTCGAAAGTACCAAAAGGAGCCACGCCGTGCTTTTATCGCGAGTAATTCGGGCCACGATCGTACGTATACGGTGTCTAATAAATTCGTGAATGGCCCGGCTGCGACTGAAATGTCCTATACACCCACGCGTGACGCACACCACGTCGAAGAGCGGAGAGCGAGCGGGGGGCACACGTTCGTTTCCGATGGGCATGGTTGTGTGCACGCGTGCCTCGCTCGGTCCCGAGAGGTTGTTGGCGTTGGTTGCCCGCTTAGGGTGGGTACCGAGCCGACGAACCGACATGGGGGCACCGAGAGAGAGCGGATATTATCGCCAAACGTTAATTTGGTCGAGGCCCGGCCTACCTTCCAATTTTCGAGCCCTTACACGCCCACTTACGAGATTGTCCGTTAATGCTCCGAAACGTCGGGACGCGTTTTCGACGCCCGCGTTTTACCGCCACGAAGAACTTTACTGGCTCCACGTATGGCCGACGGACACATTTCGCTCCGAGACTTTTTCAATCCTTTACCCTACGTGCTTAACCCTTATGTGGACAACCGAAATGTTCGCCATCGTTCGACCTGGAATCCTAATCGTTCTCTGGCGATTCTAGCTAATGTGTGACGAGTAAATGAGAAGCTTTATGGTCCTCATTTTTACGGACCGAGTAGTTAAACTGGTAAGCTCAAGAACTTGGGGATACAGGAATTTGAGAACTTTAATTTTTGGGGACCTTCAAATCTGAGTGGATATAGGAATTTGGGGATGTAGGAATTTATGAACCTTGGGATTTGAGGACTTTGGGATTTAGGGACTTTGAAATTAGGACTTTGAGATTTGGGCACTGGAATTTGGAGTCTTTGGGATCTTAAGATCTATGGATACGGAAATTTAGAAATTTGGAACATAGGAATTTTCGGGGATAGGAATTAGTAAATTTTGGAAACTCTGTCCTAGGAATTTGGGAGTCGTTGGATCTGGAACTCTAGGGATTTATTCCAAAGTTTGAGGTTGAATTTGTAACTTTGCAGATTTACAAGTACCTAGATTTCTAAGTTCCCAAATTTCCAAATTCTCAAACTCTCAAACTCCAAAACTCGTAAATTTCCAAATTCCTAACTTCCCAAATCACCAAAACCCCAAATTCTCAAATCGCTAAAACTCGGACCTAGAGGGTTTCTACAAACAGCTTGAAAAATCACCGATATCGAAGGTTTTCCTCCAAACTCTATTTCCCCTAGGTCCACAATATTCGGCATCGTCCTTGACTATTTGTTATTTTAATCCCGGTAGGAGTTATATCCGATGAAAGGCTGTTATTGCATGTTACGGTACTTAGAAGTCGCGATATCCTTTTAACTCGAGAATGAACGTTTTGGTACTCATGCTAGCACCGCGCATAAAGGCTGTCTTGTATTACCGATCGTCGACGTGTTATTGGTAGCCTCGATGTGTGATTTAAAGGTTTCCCCGGCGGGAACGGTGTCATTTGCATATACCTACGTATTCGTAGGATCTCCGAGGACCCTCGTATTAATGCGATACGTTGCCTTGGTTCTTAACAGTTCTTTTCTGGCCTTAGGTAAATACTCGGCATGAATATGTATGGGGAGTCTCTAGTGACCCCTTCGAACTTGAAACCTGTGCGTCTGTGAATATCGAGGGCTTACTTAGGACACGTTCTTCGTCTACCCGATATGGGCGATAACACGAATACAGATGTATTAACCACTGTTTAACCCTCCAACAGCCGGACACCAAATGTTCTGTCCTTAATGACCGATACCTATTTTGACCTGAACTGATCCTTTCATTATGTGCACATTTATACCCTCATTCGAGTATTGAATTTATGCGAGCAATATGCGGAACGAGAAAATGAATTTGTGTAATATACATTTTTGTTCTTTGCTTTAAGTACATGTTACATATGTGAAGAGCATGTATTGTAAAAACACTTACTAAATGTATTTGTACGTAATAAAATTTTAACTTCTATAGAAATAATTTCACACATGGTGAAAGAAGTATGCAGGCAGAAAAATGTATTAAATTAAATGAACGTTTTTTTCAGTATACATCAACTATATAAAGTTCAGCACAATAAAAAACGATAGGTGCCATAAACGCTAGTGGCGCCATGAATGCTAGTGGCGCCATAAGTAACCGAACATCGCATTCGGCTTCCACCTCGCGAGTTTACCAAGGTAGTATCGAATGTAACTGCATGGAAATGAAAAAACGAAACAGGAATCTGAATCAGTGAAACGGAGTGAAAATAAAAAAGCATAAATCCGAATAATTAACTCGAATAAAATAAAAGCTACGTTTTACATCAATCAACCGAATACTGTCCGAAAACTGTTATCAAAAAAAGCTATTAGCGTATTCGCACAAAAATATACAGCTACCAATTAACGCAGTGTCCATATTACTAACATGTAAATCAAAAATTGAATCAGTACGACGTCATTCAAGCGTAGCCAAATCAAACTGAACTGTTTCTCTATTCGTTCTCCATCAACAAACGGTATTTCAATTTCATCGTCGCTCGACGGCAAAACAATATCATTCGCATGGCTCGCTATTTTTTTATTATCAATCCAGGTTCGATTACCTTTATGAACCCGGGTAGTTCACATCGGGTCGATTCGTGCCGGCTGTTTGTAATTTCCGTGTCGAACGCGTATCACGGATCCGTTTTGCCGGTCGATCGTGTCGACGGTACTAATTGCTCGGACGACTAAATGCCTGTAAAATTCGCGAGCGTCCGTCGAAATTATCCGAGAGGGCCAATAACTGTTCAGCATATCCTATCCCTAACGGTCTTCATTAATTCCCACTACTGTCCGCTCGACACCAATCAACTACCAAATAAAACGTACGCAACGGGTCCCGCCTAATTGGAACAGCGAAAAAGTGGGCGTGCTCCGATCGAGGACCTCCGTCGTTTCGGGACCCCTGAAAATTCCTGTCGACCGTTTGCCCCCGGACCAATTTTATGCCCTTCACCCTTTCCTTTGCCTACTTCGCCTTCCGATCAACTATTGCCTCGTCAACGATCAACCGTGTCCAATCCTTTCGCCGTTTTTTGTGCCGCCTAGCAACATTAGAAATATTGCTTTTGGGGGTGAAATACTCAACACAGTTACGCGAGATCGTTAATGAATGTAATTACTCTGTTGAGATTCAGGGTATTCAGGAATGTCGGGAAGGGGACGTAGAAATCATGACACTCGAATCGGACGTTAACGTAACTAACTGAAGCTCAGGGTAGGCCTATAAGGAATAATGGCGAGGTCGCAGATGAAGATTATATCCTCTAACATAATAATTGGCAGTTATCACGAATTATGATTATAAGGGGAGTCCATTTCGGGATTTTAATAATTTGAGAATTTTGGAATTGGGGCATTTGGAAAATTGGGAAATTGCAAACAAGTTCAAATGTTTCAGAATTTAGGAGTTTGCAAATCTTAGAACATGAGAATTGAAGAAATCTGGGTGATGTGGAATATTTGAGAATTTGAGAACATTAAGAATGTAAGAATTTGAGAATTTGAGTATTGATAAATTTAAAAATTTGTGAGATCTGACAATTTACATTTTAGAAAATTTGAAAGTGTAGAAAAATTTGAACAAATGCAAATTTAAAAAAAATTGAAAATTTCCACACCTCCACTAATTCCAACCAAACGTAAGACCTCCCACCTCATACCGCCATTCCTAGACAGTGCTAACAGTCAAAGAAACCTAACCAATTGCATACAAAAACTCCGCTAACAATGTACACGAAAGGTCCTTTCATCATTTATCCTTGACCAATGATTCAAGTTTATTCGTTTCGGTTAGTGAATGTCGCGAATGGAACGCTTTTGAAAACGTTTAAGCGTTGTGCGCAGACAAAGGCTCGGTGAGAAATGATGAGAAAATCGTGTGTCGGCAAGAGCAACGGAGAGCCATCGGGAGAGGGAAATGCGAAAACGTGAGGGAGAAAGGGGTGCAAGGGAGAAACGTCGCGACGAAAAGGGGTGAGAAACAGAGGGGACGAGAGGGGAGCAGAGAAGCAAGGGCTTATGCACTAACTATAAGTGGGATATTCTGGCAGGAATATCAAAGCTGCGACTGCGTCAAAGAGGGCGAACAAGAGGGGGAGGGGAAGTAGAAAAGAGGGAAAGCAGAAGCAAAACGACCAAACGATCCTTGGACGTTACCGACTTCGGGACCATCGTTTCACTCTTTCATTCATCATGTTCGTTCCTTGGACAACCATTGTAACCCGTATAATGCATATTTTTCTCCCTCATTCTATTTTGCCGCTGACGAACCTCGTAATGTCCGCGAGAATTAGTATTGAAAATTTACGACTTGTATGAATTAATTAAATAGCTTGTTAAAACGACTCTTCAAGTTTCTAATTCATTCTTTTTTTATCTTTGTGTAACTTTTCTTGGGGGGAGCATCGAATAATGCCGTTTCCGGGTATTATGATCGTTGTTACGAGTTACTTTCATGGAACGCTCTTTAACTTCCAAATTATCTGCAAATTTTTTATTTAAACAATACTACATTTGTATTGCAAATATGAGAATTGTTTTATTATGTAATTGTAGTATAATTCAATAAAGCGTAATACTCTATTTCATTTTGAATGGCAAGTAATTGAGTGACAAGCATTCAGTACTTCATACTATCCTTTAATATATATTTTGAATACATAATCGTTCGTGTCCATTTTGCAAAGGGGTAGTAAAAGAGCTAAAAATATTGCTCCTTTTCGAAGTATTCATGAACTGCTGGAATATATTGGATTCCATCCCTAATTATCATAATGCATACATTAGTCACGACAATGTATCGCGACACAGCTGCACGGAAAAAATGCAACTACCCCTGGGAGCGATGATAATGTTAATTTTATACGCGAACTTCCGAGAAAACTAAAACGTAATGGGACAGATAGGAATTGTCGAACGCGTTTCTGGAAGGTGTGCTAACGTATCACCTTTCCTTTGCACCTGCTTGTCTTCGCGTCTTCAAAATACCCTCTCCAAATGATTGCGTCTCTTTGGGGTGATTTTATTTTTTCACCGCGAGAATACTGAGCCTTTGTTCCTTTCGTGCTGGCAACTGTTGTTGCGTCAAGAAGGAACGGCAACTGTAGAATACATTTGAATTGATGATTTGAAGAGTGCACTCGCATGCGATGCTCCCTTGGATTAACGAGTTGGGGAGGAACTTTTGCAATATTTATAAATTTAAACATCACTTGCCAAACTTTTTAACTTTCATATTTTCAAATTTTTAAACTTCTACATTACAAAATTTTTGAATACTCACACTTTTCATATTATACAAACTGTAACTGCAATGATAAATTACAATTTTTTGTAGGTTCCCTTAACAAATTCTTTCATTTTGTACATAAGTGGAAAAGTTATAAGCAGAAGACGCACTAATTACAAGCATTAAAACCACCAAGGCAGTCAAAATGATCGATTCAAAAGTTCCTTACATAAAATTACAAGATTTGTTAAGAGGCCTAAAATGTACAACGAAATTGTTCAAGATATTTAACTTCCTCCACTTTCAATTTCAAAGTGACCACTATACAACATGTGTTAATATAATTATAATCCTCGTGGCCTAGGGTTAAAATAAACCAGCAGCATAAAATCAATATCGTTAATAATATCTATAAAAGTTTCTTCTTCAAGTACCTCAACGATTTGTACGTCCCTTATCCATTTATTGTGATCTTTATAGGTTATGTTCAAATGACCGCGACGGGATGTCCACTGACCGACATTCCGTGCCAAGTATACTGTTCCGCGAAATGGCCATTTGGAACTTAACAAAACCCGAAGACTTCGAGAAAGTTTGTGTACAAATCGTTTCGGATTCAATTATCCCTTCTTTTGGCGCGTTTCGAAAAAAGCCGCAATGGCGTCGAGGGGTCGCGGGGGACGTTTCCTCGGTAACTGAGTCACAAAGGGTAGTGGCAACGTAACTCGCGTCACTCTCGAAATATAAAAGCCTCTGTGTGTGTACCTCTCGATTCCGTAAATCTATTTCTATCCCCGGGGGCGACATTTTTGCCGAAACGCGGCCCCGTTCGTCCGTGTCGGCCCCTTGAACTTTTAAATTATTTATAAAAGAGCCGCTTGCATTCCCGCGGCTTTCCGTACCGTGACGAATACCACGGTCCCGTGCCGTATTTATAATAACTTCCTGCAAGATGGTCCACTATACGGCGCAGTCGGTCCATTTAATGCACGGCATTAATGCGTTATGTAAAAGCGTGCGGGTGATTCTCGTGTCGTTCGCTGTCGTTTTCGTCCTCGTCGTCGTCTACATAGCCGGCCGGCGGCGTCTTTTAGTCTGCCATTAGGACGAGCCCGCGTTATTATTAGTTAACTTCAAATATTTATCGTATTCTTCCTCCAGGCCTTCTCCCGAAATCTTCGACGATCTATTCTCGTATCCTGGCTAACTGGACCGCTTCCTGCTGCCTCTGCATTGTGACTTCTATCAAGTGCACAATGCATCGTTGTCGTTTCAAGCGCTTCCATTCTTTGATCCGAAGAGTATAAACCCTTTTGTACGCTGCTTCAAAGGTCTTGGACACCCTTTGCCAGCATTTGTGATCGCGTTTGTCTTGCAGTTTTTGTGTCAGGGTTATTTATGGATGGTCAATTTTTGTAGTTTGGGGACTTGAGGTGAGATTTATAGGCAGTTTTGGGAACTTGAGAAAGCTTGGGATCTTCAGCCATTTTAGGATCAATATTTACAAATTTATAATTTCGAAAATTTGATTCTAATTACAAGGAAGTTTAGTATAATCCCACAGAAAAGTTCCTGACAAAAATTCAGCTACAGAACTTGCAATTCAGCTATAGAACTTGCAGAAGTTCATAAAGTCGCTAAAATGTGTCAAAGTCAACATATCCTCATATTTGCCCCAGTCTAGTTACCCTAATCCGCCAAATTTACGAGTACGAGGAAAAAGTAAAAGATAAAACAGTTCACAGAAAATGAACAAAAATTAACGAGGCTCCCGGTAATTTCTCCCTCGGGGCAAAATGTTGTCCCGTTGGCAGCTCGCCCGTAAAAAACCAAACGATCGCGGACATAGGACCTGTTAGCGCCGATAATTTGTCGGATATCATAATTTCGGTTAGAGAACTCTGCCCACTGTTTTGCTTTCTATGCCACGAACTTGACGATTTCAAGGGAAAGGGCCTCGATCTTTTTCTGCTCGTTTCTCGAAAAATGGAACGGATCTTGGGCTCTGTGGTCGCCGCGTGGTTTACATTTACTCACGCGATCGAATTTGCGGTTCGATTTCAACTCATCTGGAACCTCAGGATTTAATTTTGAAGGATGAAAAGATTAATTCAATAAAATTCTTTAGGTTTTATACATTTTTTTAGAGAAGTCTAGTTAGGAAGATACGAATAAATTTTAATTAGAAAAAGATTTTTAAGAAAATTTTGTAGGGTTCTTTCTTGGTTGATGTATAGTAATTCTACGATACAGTGTTCATTTAACATAAAATAATACAAAATATCTGCACAGAGTAGATTCGTAATTTTTAATCAAAGCACTACAATTTATACGGTTGGCAGATTTTACAAAAATATCTGTGATTTTATCATTTTTCCTCTTTTCCAGTGGTTACTTTTGATGTTTTATTCAAAAACCGCAACCCTCAGTAGAGAAACTCATCGGGACATTTTAACACTTCATCCAGTAGAAAAATTCATAAGATTCACTCATCCTCTAATTGCCTCATGAATTCTCCTACTAGATGGAGTGATAAAACGTGTAACACTGGTGAGTGCTTCTATCTAGCTCCACTAAGGATTTTTAAATTAAACATACGGAGTTATGAACGAAAGGAAGAGGACTTTTATTTTTGTTCGCAAGAAATAATTCATATCCTCCATTTATACGAAAAATGTAATTTTATCATTTTCTTTGCTACCCTTATTTTGTTTCATTTCATTTTAAAGATGTCTCTGTGTTACATTAATTTGCACAATTCTGTGCTATTTATAGTAGTATATTTTATATGTGTACTCATAATGAATCATGTTTATTTTACATCTAATAGTACATGTGAATTTTGCATCCAATATATATGAAATGTAGGCGTGTATTTTATACATTAAATTTTATTTTTACTTTATTCTAACTTTATACATAATATACATGAATTGCAAGTTAAAATATATAAATTAGATGTTCACTGAACATTTCAACAAAAGCAGAAAGATTGAACAAATCCAAGGATTCCACCTCCATTTATAGAACATTTCGATCATATTTTCGTTTATGGAAGAGGGTTCGACTGTTTAATTTGAAAACATCCCGTACAATTCGATCGCTCGTCACGGTTTCAAGCGAGCATCGTTCTCGGTAGTGAAAAAACCCTCTTAAAATACAGCTCCATCAAACGCGGGGTCGTTAAGAAATCGGCGCTGCTCCGGGTAGATAAATCTCCGAGAAACATATGCCGGTTGCGTTATGGATTTAAAACTGGGGACAAAGTGATTATCGTCGACGAGAGCATTTAGGAAATTTACGATCAAAAGTTCTACGCTCCAAAGACGTCGGCGACGACTCTCCGCCCCTCGACATCGAATTCGCCTTTTGAAATCATGTTACTTGGAAAAACAGCCATTCGTCCGGAAATATCGTGCGGGAACGGCAAAAATTAAGTGTAGCAACTTTTATTTGTACACTTGCTGTGTAACAATATTGATGAAGTTATTTTAGTTAGATATTCAGTTAGACATTTTTAATAAACTTTATACTGCATATAATATAAATTTTATTTAATAATACTTTTATGTCATCAAATCTGAATAGACTTCTAAAACGATCATTGTTATAATTGATAAGCAGCGAATTTATGTTAAAAATATCGATGAGATGATGAGGTAGACAGTTTCAGTGAACGTTAACTTTTAAATTGATATAACACAAGTGTTATTTAATAACACTTTTATGTCATCATTTCTTATCAGACTGTTCGAAACCAGTCATCGTGTAATTGAGCGGTCAATTGGCGCTATAAATATTGATACAACGATTGAACAGTTATTTTCAGTAAACACCGAGCTTTAAATTACTACACAAGTCTTATGATACTTCTGTGTTCAAACCTTGTTACACATTTAATATTTTTAAATCAAGTATTACGTGAGGCATTGATAACAAACGTAATACAAGTCCACTTTTTTAAGAAAATTTAATTCGTTACTTTTTCAGTGTAAATACAAAAACGTAAAAAATATAGGAATATTGAAAAATAAAGGAAATAAATTTGTAAAAAATTTACAACACTACCTCTCACGCAACAAAATAATTTACCTGTTAGAACTATCCTTTATTAAAAATAATAATCTCCCTAAAATAAAATAACTAAAAATTTAGTCATCCCTAAAATTCTAAGTTCCAAACTAATGTAAAATAAATTATAATTTCACAACAATTTTATGTCATAAAAAACAAATAATTATATAAAAGCCTAAGTTAGTCTAAGAGTTTGAAGCAGAAGTAATCGCCGACTAGAAAGCACAGAACTCGTGAGTATCTTATTGTAGGTTTTCAAGGAGCAGCAGTCGATCAGTCGTGAGTAGACAACGCGATTCGGTCTGCGAGGTTTCTACCGAAAGTTCATCGATCCACGCGTACCGCGACGTGCGTCCTATTAAAAGCCGTGCAGAGCGTACAAACGTTCGCTCTTGTCGTTCCACCTCCCTCGCGAGGCGTGGAATGGAGGCACTAAAGTGGCTAGACAGAGTGTCAGAGCCGGACGGAGATCAGAGGGCCGCCGTTGAAAGAAATAGTCCGGCGGGACGTTATACCGCAGCCACGTCCGCGCACGTGTTTTCGGGCTTCCCCGTCTCGTAGCGTCGATTTATCAAGCGCGCCGAAAGCCGCGACACTGTCGGCCTCCGCTTGCTCCAATTCTGGACGACGCTCGAACAGGTGACGCAGACAATGGATTATATCTGTTATTGTTCCCTCTCTTTTCTTTTCTTTTGCTTTATAGCGAAACTGTGGGCGAGATTTCATCTGATGGTCGCATACAAAGTGTATTTACAAGTTCAAGCTAATCTTTAGATATTTTATTTTTGTAAATTTGAGTTTTATCATTTTTAAATAAGTACATTTGCATATATGCAAATTGTTACATTGGTAAATTTCTAAATTTTTAAATTGTCAAATTTCTAAATTCTCAAAACCCTAAATTGGCAAATTCTGAAATTCCTCAAATCCTAAGTTGTCAAATTCCCAAATTCTCAAAACCCTAAATGGACAAATTCGCAAATTCCTAAACCCCTAAGTTGTCAAATTCCCAAATTCCTAAAACCCTAAATTGGCAAATTCCCAAATTCCTAAAATCCCAAATTGTCAAATCCCTAAATTTCCAAATCTCCAAATTTCCAAATTTCCAAATTTGCAAATTCCCAAATCTCCAAATCCCCAAATCCCAAAATTTCCAAATTTCCAAATTTCTAAATCTCCAAATCCCCAATTTCAAATTTGAGTCCTCAAACCCAAAAATTTCTAAATCTCCAAACCCTCAAATTCCAAATTCCACCAAGCAAAAATTAGTCAATTTAAAAAATTCCAAAATTTTTTTATTTTCCAGACTTCTCGATGAATATTTCATTTTATTGATTATGGGAACATAAGCACTTTGCAGTGATGTTTTAGCAACGTATTACAGTATGCAAGCTCCAGCAACGAAAGATCAATAGAAAAGTTTGTTTTGAAAGTTCGTGGATATTCGAAACATTTTCGTGATTCTTGCTTCGGGAATCGTAGAAAGTAACTTTCTTCTGGAAGCAAGCAAACAACAAATTCCTTTGGCAAGAATTGAGAATACTTTCTGAAGGAACATAAAAATCCGAGAACGACAGTCGTACAAATAAATATATCTCAGTCTTCCTTTGAACAAGAATTTTCGGGATAGACAGAAGAATATACGACACCGACACAAATACCCCTTCTTCTCATTACAAGTAACATTTAAAAGATCAAAACTAAAATGTTCTATAAATTGAACACTCTTCCTTTGATCTTTTTTATGGAGCAACTCCTTAATCCACCAATTTATAAACCGCTAAAAAGAATTTGCTACAAGTACTTTCGGAGTAGATTGCAATATAAATGGCGAAATTTGATATATATTATGACAACGAACAAAAACTTCCTAAAACTTTGAACAATTATTAATCAATCCTTTAATTAATTAATTTTGATCTGCCAATAATTTTCAGTATACGATGAGTTACAAACAAAATATTCTGTGCAAACGGTTGCCATTTTGTAATATTTTTCCGCGCAAACGGTCCGCCATCTTGTAACACTGTCGATAAACCGTTCACGCAATTCTTTCCAATAATTTAACCTGAAATAAGTGTCATTTTGCGTTCCCTTTACGTCAGCAAAATGAATTCACGTTTCCGTTCGAAAATGCACCGCTTGATATATAGCAATCAGATAGTTTATTCCCTGCACATAAACCAACCGGGAACAAATGCGTCGTTGTTTCAAATTCTATCTTGTCAGCGATAATTTATGCGTAGCAACATGCCACTCCTTTGTAATTGGATTAACCGTATAAGTAAGGGGAGTGTCTCTCCCGATCGGAGATCAAATGCTGGTCGAAAGAAATAGTCGTTCGAGGTTGCAGCACGTGGTTCGAGCGTCCCGACGCGGAGTGACGCGACGTCGCGCGTGCTTTCGAAGCTCTGTAACCCAGACCTGGCCCGACTAACCGGAGATTTATCAGTCGCGGCGTTTCCAATGTGTCGAAAGCGACCGCGGTTTTCGCCCTTTGAACCACGGCTGCAGCCAGCTCGACTAATGCGCCGAGGAAAGCCGGCTGGAAAGACAAAGCTAATAGAGTCCTAAGTATCGTCGACTCGTTAATTAATTTTAACCACCAATTAGCGCTCGCACCGGCTGCATCGTTTGCCTGCCGATACTTTTAAAATGCCTCACGGTGTTCGAGGGGTTCTACCAGTCGCGATTTCCTTTGATTCAGGCAAAAATACTTGTCATGATATGCGGAATCTATACTTTTAATGTGGATCAAATTTTAGGGCTTCAGGGTAAATTTTGGGGATTTATGAAGAGGATGTTTAATAGGTTAGCGGTGGTATATTGCAAGGTAATGGGTAATACTACAAGGGTAATGTAATTTTTAGGAATATGTGCTTGGTAATGTGCGTGGTAGTATAGGGCAATTGATAGTATCATATTTGGTAATTTGATGCTTGGTAATTCAGTTCGTGGTAATATGCGATGATTAGTAGTTCAATATGTAGTAATACACGACGCGTGGTAGTTCAATGCGTGGTAATACTCGACGTGTGGTAATTCAATGCGTAGTAATATTCGACGCATGGTAAATCAATGCGTGGTAATACTCGACGCATGGTAATTCAATGCGTGGTAATACTCAACGAGTGGTAATTCAGTGCGTGGTAATTCAATACGTGGTAATAGACGGCGCGTGGTAGTTCGATGCGTGGTAATACTCAACGCGTGGTAAATCGGTGCGTGGTAATACTTGATGCGTGGTAAATCAATGCGTGGTAATACACGGCGCATGGTAATACATGGCGCGTGGTAGTTCAATGCGTGGTAATACATGGCGCGTGGTAGTTCAATGCGTGGTAATACACGGCGCGTGGTAATTCAGTGCGTGGTAGTTCAATGCGTGGTAATATTCGACGAGTGGTAATACTCGACGCGTGGTAATTCAGTGCGTGGTAGTTTAATGCGTGGTAATACTCGACGCGTGGTAATTCAGTGCTTGATAGTGCAATGCGCAGTAATACACGGCGCTTGGTAACGCAACGCGTGGTAATAGAGAACGCCTGGTGATCCAATGCGTGGTAATAATTCATTCTTCGCTTGATAACACAGTATGTTGCAGTATAATGCGTGATACTACAAATGATGTATCAACATAAAGCGTGTTCTCCACATGTTACATTACCAGGAAGTTGCATAACGTATTATCAATATAAAGCGTACTAAGATTGCAGAAATATGTCTCGTGTCAAATATCGTCCCGAACAAATGTAGCACATGACAATGTTACGCATGGCCATATAACCCGATGCACGCAAATACCATTCGGTACAAGTGTTCCATGGAAGTGGTGGTACCGACATGAACCGAAAGAAACACAGTAACGGAAATGGTTTTAAGTTCCCAATGACCAATTTACCGGTGTCGGGCCTCGACCATTTCGCTCGACAATTGTTTCTTTTTTTCTTGAACGTTGTCATCGTCGTGAAAGCAAGGAGAGATCGAGCGACCACCGGTGACATTTAACGACGATTTAATTTTACGATCGCCAAGTTTATGGCGATCTCGAACGTCGATTAGACGGAACCACTCCTCCGAGAAGTACCGTTCGGTATATTAGCACTCGTCTTTGGGAAGAAACCGTGTAGAGCTTGCGGCATGACCTTGCTACGTTATTGCTTCTTCAGTTTTATAGCTGATACCCAGGACCGGTGTACGAGGGAGCCGATGAAAGGTTTACGATTATGGAAATGTTTGTTCCTACGATGGGGAAATGCTACGTTTTGGAACTGCCCGGTCCCGAAGTTATACGGCACGGTATCCTTTCGTTTCGATATCGTCCCAGGTTGTAAAGCATGTTCGGGAAATATCCCTTTGCCCGAGTAATCTCTTTCTTTGGCTTTTATACGGGGAATATGGAGATTTTCAATGAACGGACGGGAGTAACGGTGAACATGTGGGCTACCATAAACGAAAGAATGTGGATAACCTGTTGAGTTAGATCCAAACATCGATTGACGGTCTGACCTCTTTCTGGCATCAACCAAATGCAGTATAACAAAGGTAACAACCTAATAAGCTTCAGTCTCAATTAGTCAAATTACAGGCCCAGAGAACTATAGTCCTCGACTACTTCAGGTATCCTTCTTCAGGGTAGCCCCAGGTTCCATAAAATCCCAGCTTGAAGTCCATATAAATTTTATTCTGTGATTAAACACCCATCGAACATAAAATAAAATCACTATGTAAATCTTTAAGTCAAGAAATCAGCAATGAAATGTTAAAACATTTGACCCAGAAGATCTCATGTTCCTGGAAGCGGTAAATGAACGACTATATTAGTGCTCCGTTATTTTAAGAAAACAACAACAGCAGGAAGTGGCAGTTATCTGCGGGGTGATTTCATAATCCTTATTAATCTGGCCCGGAGCGTCTTGCTCGGGAGTCGTATCAGTTAGGTCAGAGGACTTGTTTGACAGAGATAAAGCGTCGTCCACAGTATTTGCACCCTTCGACAAAGATCCGCATTGCGCATTGAGACATTTCTGTCCGGCCGATATGGAAGATAACCCGTGTCCCGGTGCACGTTCAGGGTCAGGGCCCCGTTCCTGGGTCAGATCCTCGGTCGGCCATCGTGTTGATATCCCCGAGATAGCTCCCATTGTTTATGGACATTGTCGTGCACAGGTACGCGGGCCCAGCGACAGTTCGGGGTCACTTCCTAGTGCCGTGACGTTTCACACCAGCGTGACACATCGCCGGGAGATTCTCGGGATTCAGTCACGAATTCGCGTGACTCGCGGAAAATCACCGTCCCGACCCTTAACTTGCCACGTCTATTCTCTCCCTCGAGAGCTGTCTCCCTTCTATCCCCCGTCTTCTCTCGCCATCGGTGAGAAATCTGCGAACGCGTCTTTGTATACTGAATACTAAGCTCCGGGAGAAGCGATATAGGAAGAGAAGCCTCAATTCTCGAGAGCTTAAGTGATGCTTAGGAAAGAATGCATGTGCATATGATTGGTTTTCATCCATGTAACGAGTCTAAAGACATATGGTATTTTAGCTGAATGCACGTTTAATGCTCCCTTAATGCACGGCCGTCAAAAATTCTTTAACCCCCAAATAGTAAGTTCGTGATTTTTAAATTCCCAATGTCCTCATATAATCCATCTCCAAGCTCAAATCCTCAAGACTAATAGGTCTCATCAACTAATAGGTCTTGCTATACATTTCCTGCGGATGTCAGATCTTGACAAAGTGTCTGCCCTAATCAAATGCAGAAGTTTTTGCCCATTTAACGATAACATTCGTGTCATCAGTACGTTCGAAAACGCTTTAAGTCATTGTGGGCTCCGCAGCCACGAAACGTTCCCACAGTCTACATTCTACCCTACAGAATTAAGCGCCGATTTCCCGTGTTCCCCTTGCAGGTCTTACCGCCATGTAAACAAACAGAACGGCACATGTCCGTACACGAAATTCCTTCGGTACGAGCTCCGAATCAGGAAGTCGTCATCATCGTTTACTCTTCGACCGCGCCAGATCCTCTTCTCGCGGCAGATAACTTTTTCACTGTCTTTCAGTGTATCCCTACCACTATTCATGCCCCGGCTCTTTATCGCCTCTCCCCTCTTCTTCTTTCTGTCAACAACTCGAAGATTTCTTCGACAAGTCCTCTGCGTACACATCGAGCCCGATGTCCATTCGTTTCGCGGAAATAGACTCGTCATCCGTTTACGACGTGCTAAGCAGTCGAGTAAACAGCCGGGGACCTTAGTTCTCGTTGAAACAGCCCAGAACATCTCTGTACAGACCACGACTTTTACCTTTACTGCTTTCCGCGCGTGACTTTCCGGCAAGGTCCCCGACGGCGTACCTGGTCGCACCACGTGCGGCGTCCCTCGGGACAAAGGGACCTACGGATGATCGGGTGTACCTTCTCGAAAGCCACGGGAGGGGCTCTATTTGGCCAAAGAACGTGGCGCAGGGACGTGTACAGTCGAGAGAAAATCTGCCTTACATTACAAAAAATATGGCAACCACTCGTTTATTTTTAGGAATTTTTGGGGATCTGAAAAGTTAAGGGTGGGTTGAGATTTTGGGGTATTTGGCAGTGGAGGATTTGGAGATTTGGGTATTTGAGGATATGGGGATCTTAGAGATTTGGGGATTTGAGGACTTGGGGATCTTAAGATTTGGAGACCTTAGAATTTGGGAATTTCAGGATTTGGGAATCTAGAGATTTAGCAGCGTAGAAATTTGGGTATTTACAAATTTGGAAATCTAGGAACATGGGAATCAAAGAGCTTGGAAGTGTAGAAATTTCTTAGGATTTTTGAATCTAGGTACTTAGGATGTAGAGATATGGAAATCTAAGAATTTAAGAAGTTTGACATTCGGGGATCTCAGGATTTGGGAATTTAGGGATGTGGGGTTTGAAAATGGAATAATTTGGTCTTTTAGAAATCTACAAATCTAAGAGTTTGAGGACATGGAAATTCGAAAACTTGAAGATTTGAAACCATAAGAACTGAAAAATTGTCAAGTTTACAATCTTATCGAAAGGTAGCGTCCGTTGCACTCGAGTGTACGGCGATACACGAGCGGCAAGTGGCGTAGAAATCAACCTTGAGGAACCTCTCCTTCGTCTTTCTCTATTTTTTTTCGACGCGCGCACGGACACTTAAGCCACCGATGATGTGAATAGCTGGGGACTGGCCGGGTTCAGGGCGGGGTTACCTTCGTTCGAATCCCATCGTTACAGACAAATGGAGACCAACGGTGCAGGGGATTCTCCCTGCAACCAGAGGTATTCGTCTTTGTTCGCCTGTAGATGATGAGTATTTATCTGGAGGTCTAGGAAGCTTCGATGTCCCGGGGTAAATGGAACGGAAGAAAGCCTCAAGAGCTTAGCCGTCACTAGTTAGAAAGGAAAACTATGTCCTCAAGATAGGGGAGAATTTAATCCCAGAAAGGTGCGCTAGGGTAACTTGTTATCCCACCGCGTTTTCAATAAATGTTTTCGTAGATCGCTGAGCTAAGATGTGCGATATAGGTGGATCCTCTTCGTTAACCTATGCTATTTAAAATCTAGTTTATCTTGATACAATCATCAATAGATCATCTGAATTAGGGTGCAGTTTGGATGTATGTTGGAGTGTTTTACTCTTCGTTATATTAAAAATTACATACTTTACATACTTTGCAAATTGTAGTCAAAAATTTGTCACAATTATCAGTGACTAGAATTTGACAGTCATACAACCTTAAGTGCATAACTGCTGAAAGTTCATGAGCTAACTCGTGACCCTCCTTTACGATACACTCATGGCAGACGTTTCAAAGCATTGCTCCGAATATTAACCTCGGTAAGCTCGAAATGAACGGTAGAAGTATTCGGGGGATCGTTTTTATTCCACGAAACGTATGCATCGGTGAATCGGAAAGTCGGAGCAACGTTGAATCACGGTAGGATGTTCGCGATACGGTTTCTCGCACGCGTCATCTCCTCTGGTCTACAGTGTTTCACAACTCCACTCGTGTCCCCATAAAGACAGCGATTCCCCCGTGTTTCCTGTAACGTTTTCCGTTGCGCAACCTCGGTAGGAACAGCATCCACGACTTTCTCCGGTTCCTCGTGGCGGTTGCTGCTGCTGGCACGGTAATACCACGGCCATAAAAGTAAATCGGTGGAACTCTCGAAGGCCCAAGGGCGGAGTAACCTCGGCATAAATCCTCGTGTTCTAGACTCTAGAATAAATGGGGCCTAACGGTGCGTGTACAGTCTATGGCAAATCTGATTTTCCTTAGGAAAATATGATAATTGCGGACTTTTGGGGATCTTTGGGAATTTGGTAGCAAAGTTGGAAAATTTGGAATCATGGAGATTGAGGACCTTGAGATTTAGGGTATGTGGAGGATAGAGGGAGTTTAGAAGTTTAGGATTTCAGTGATTGAGCAAGTATTGAGAGTATTGAAATTTCTCAAAGTTTAGAATTTCTAGATTTCTCAAATCTGCAAAGTTCTCAATTTCCCAATTACCCGAATTTCTCAATTTTCCACATTCACAAAATTCTCAAATTTCCCAGATTCACAAAATTCTCAAATTTTCCAGATTCACAAAATTCTCAAATTTCCCAGATTCACAAAATTCTCAAATTTTCCAGATTCACAAAATTCTCAAATTTCCCAAGTTCCAAGGTTTACACTCAAGTTCCCAAATTCCCAAATTTCAGGGTTTTGCACCCAAATTCTCAAATTTCAAGATGTCCAAACATCCCAATTCGGTAAAAATCGCCGACTATCTCCGTCGATCCCCATATATTATCCCTAGGGAAAAATATTCGACCGTATACCATCTAGGTGCTTGCACAAGCCGTCGCGTGTTGTCCCGCTTTGCCTTTGTCCGACACCAAACAGCACCGGCTCGCCCTGTGGCTCCAAGGACCCGCGCAGAAGAAGGTCACGTATACCTGAAGAAGATCCAGAGCCCGTAGATATTCGAGGATCCAAGGATACCTGGATGTCTTTCCCCGGTACCTTTTATCTCGCACACGATTTTCCTCGGCTCTCTTTGCCCCCCGTTCCCGTCGAGTTTCGGCAAATAATGGCCCACTTGATTGCGAGTATCCTGTAGGTTAGGGTGCCGCAGAAACACGGCAGGGAGAAAGAGGAGCTCTCGTCACGCTCGATCTGGATCGTTGGACGCAGCCGGGATAGGTTCTCCATTGTCAGCCAGATACCAGACGCGGCTAGGGATAAAAAATTATTGCGGACAGAAGTGCAGCCGTTTTGTTTGCTCGGCATTGTTGTCGGGGTTAATAGTTCGCGGGTACTTTGTGTCCCTGCGGGTTTTCCTTCCTTTTTTTTCTCTCTCGTCTTTTTCGTCGAGTGTTTTCGAGCCTGAGCGCGTTCGGGTCGCGGGGGTAACAGTTTAATGTCTATGAATGGGGGATTAGAGACGGTAATGATCACCGAAGGATCCTTCTCGTTCTCGGCTTCGTAAGCTCATACTCGAAAACAAGTTTAAGAGGATCGCGTTCGAACTTTTAACGAGAAAATTTTTATGCCGCTAACTCCGTTCGCTTATCCGATTTCTTGATTGCTCTGGTGAATAAGCATGCTCGTTTCCCACTCGAGTGCTATACTTTCCGACGTTGCATTTTTTCTACTCGCATGCACTTGTCAGATTACGTTTCGATGCTCTGGCGCGTGAGGTTATGGTTTATCGGGAACTGTACGATGCAAAATTGCAAACGATATGGAAAGACTCCATAAAATATCACCGTAAATTTAGAAAATTATGTCCTGTGTCAGGTTGTTTGATAATACAATTTATTTGGTATGTATATTAACACTTTAATGGCCGCTCACACATGTGTGTGATGATTGATGAACGTAGGTGGCTGCTTTAATAATTATTACACGAAGGAAAATATTAAATTTGTTGTACTATATATGTCGTAATTGTTTTTGTTTGTTTTATACCTATGTTTGCACAAGTTATGTTTCATAAAATTTGTTTAAATTAACTCTTCAAAAATATTGTTGACCCTTGGTGACATTTGACTGCGTAGGCGGCCATTAAAGTGTTAAATGCAAAACGTGGTATGTATATCAAGATAAATTAAGAAAATCCTGTATCTACTTATTCGATAATTTATTTGGTGTGTATATTAAGTGCAAAATTTGATACGTATATTAAATGCAAAATTACGTATAAAACTTGATACATCAACAGCAGATATGTATCTTAAGTTGAGGAAGTTAACTGTAGCACGAACGATAAAATATTTGGGTTAATTTTAAAATAATAGCGACGTTTTAATCATCGCACCCAATCATTTCTAACAAACGCGACGTCGCACGGGTAAAAATAATGAACAGTGTCAGTAACGATCAAACCGACGATATTTTTCTAAATCTCAGGACCCGAGATCACCGATATAACACCGGGGGTCGCTCGTTCGAGCGACAAGGAGCCCCCATCGTTCGTCATTAGACGTCCGACTGTCTGTCGACAATACCGTCCACCACGGTTATAGACATCTAAGAACGTTCTTTGGCATCAATCTTGTCGGCCTCGAAAATTCAAAGAATTCTTTCTTTGTACACTCGACTGCAATGTCAGCTATCTTTGCAGACACAAACTTTCAATTTATAGACGTTCAAGTTTGCGAATTTTCTAAGTCTCGAATCTTCAACTTCGCAGATTTACACATTTCTAAATATGTGATCTAAACAATGATATTTGCAAATACTACTGATATCATACAAATATATGATATCATAATGCTTAGAAATTACCCAGAGGTCCTTAAATTTTTAGATCACCTCGGTATTATCAAACTTTTTGATCTCTAAATTTTTAGACCCTGAAACCTTTAATTCCTGTATCTCTGGATCTTTAAATTTCGAAGTCTTCAAAGTTCTGGACCGCAAAATCTCTAGATCTCCATATCCTTAGATCTTGATATCCCTAGATCCCCAAATTCCTAGGGTACGTAATATCTAAATTTCCAAAATCATAGGTACCAAAGCTGTAGACATACATTTCCAAAGCTCCCCAAACCTTTAGACTCCAAAATTATGAGGTTCCAAATTTCTAAGTCTACATCCAAATTTCTTGGGAGTCCAGAATTTCCCAAATACCGATATCCCAAAATTTCTGAACTCCCAAATCCCTAGATCCCTAGATCCCTAAATCTCCAAGTCCCAATATCCAAGTTCCTGAACCAACAAATCCTTCAAGTTCCACATCCACCCACATCTCAAAGTCCCTGAACGTCCGAATGTTCCCACCCGAAAATTGTCACCCCAATTCGAAATTTTGAAATTCTCTAAAATCTGCAGAAGTCAAGTACGCGTAGGCCCTTGGTCGTATAGGGGAGCCAAATTTGTTCGTGACTGTACAGAGGACACTCTTTGTCGTAGTCTTCTCGCCTGCGATTCTCTCTCTCTCGCTTTTGTATTCGTTCTTGAAACATCTCTCGTTCTCATTTCTTTTCTCGCCCTGACTTATTCTCTCCTACTCCGCTGCCGTTCTTCTCCACCTTCGACGATCGTCCTACGGCTGTTCTTTTGGAAACCATATATTTTTCGTTTCACAGTTCGCGGCGCCGTTGAATGCCCTGCCTCCATTCAGACGAGGGTGCATCTCCGTAGCAGCCGCCAGGTATAAATTTTGGCGTCTGTTCGAGGGAGAGTGGTGGAATGTACGGGGGTGGGGGAGATGAAAAAAAAAGAAAGTGGAAGAAGGAGGAGAAAGATCGGTCCCATGGTAATCGATTACCTCCCCCGTATCCCCAGAATCCCATATAGTGACCGGCCCCATGGCCCGAAGATTGAACCTTCGATAACCGGTGCTCCACACTATCTCTCTCGCGCTCTTTTCTCTTCCTTCTCGCGAGGGATCTCTCTGTACTCGTCTATTTTCGTGGAAGGTGCTCGAACACGTAATTTCGAACGGTCTTGGAAACGACTTGCGCTAATTAACCGTGCACGGATTTGCCACCTGCCGTACAGGGACATCAACCGTCCTTTTGCTTCCTTTTTACGGACAGTTAACTCTAATCCGGATAGTCCATTTATGCAAAGTTGATGGACAACCGTTGTTATATACTACTGTGGATGTTCGCGAGTTTATGGCACACTAGAACTTGATACCTATAAAAGAGTGACATTGATAGCAATATTCGATATATGCAAATTGTATGAACTGCAAATAATATTCTTTATATCTTTCTATTTCCTTTATATCTGGAAATAGAAAATATTTGATAAAAACATCATTTGCATGAATATCGACTTAATTGCGACCAGACTGTCTACCGTTATTCTACCGTTTTATGAAAATCGCAATTTATTTTCACGAGTGTTATGGGTAATAACTTATTATATATAAATAGTTTTATATTACAGTTCCATGTGTTTCTGTATCAAGAGTACACCAACGGTATTATCGACGTATCGTTAAATATTAGTAAGGTAATAAAATCTTGATAGCGATCAATATTCGTGCAAGTTCCTCTAAGGTAAATATCGAGCATTAATGTGATGGTTTATAAATTGTCCTTTGACTTTTCTATAAAATAATAATAATTGCTCAAGTTTTATTATAAATTCCACGCTCAAGTTCCCTATAAAATAATTACATTCAATGTTCAACATTTTTATAAAAATTATTTAAAATTATTTAAATTCTCTTCATTTCGAAATAAATCAGTTCTTAAAAGCGATCATGAATATTTACGTAAAAATGAATGTAAATTACATTTGGTCTGATGACCGTCACGATATTTTATAATTGTATAAATTAAAACTAATGTATTCCTGTTATTATGCTATTAATTATCATGTTTTCTGTTAACTCCAATAAAACAGATTCTCTTTACGAGATTGATGACTGTAATACATACGTACATGATCTATAAAAGTCTATAATTATACTTCTGAAAACTTGTAAAATTTTAAACCAGTAAATAGAACAACTGATTTTGACCAACATTTTAATTGTCAATAAACCGTAATAAACAAATGTTCACTAATGGAGCTGCTAATGGATACATTAACCTCTAATTACTTTAAAGTAAATTATGTTAAACGAGAATAGCGAAGGTAAATGTTCCACGTTCAAACTCACGATCAGTTTAAAATTTCCTCACGAGTTAAACCCATCAAGTTACTTCTCAAGTTTGCGTGTCAACCGCGGCCAATTTAATGGAGGGTCACATAATTCGACATACTCGTTTCTAAATTTCACCATCAAAAAACAGCAGTCGATATGCCTCCGACAAATTACAAATTTGTTTAACTCGGACATACACGCCGGTCATCGACAAAGACGGGCCAATTTAACTTGAGCCCAACACCTTTTATAAACAGCGTGTTCGTAATTACCGCGATGAACGAAGGGGTATCCGCGGAGAAAGAGCAAAGGGGACTTTGCTTTTAATTCGGTGTCAGTTATGATTCAGTGTAGGTTGATGGAGAACGTAGAGAGAGAGAGAAAAGAGGAACACGAAGAGGGAACACATCGCTCGAGACTAACAAGCTTATCGTGCATCGGCAGATTGTTCCTTCTCGGAAGCCGGTTATCCTTCGGCGTATTTGATAACGTTCGACAAGAAATATAGTATAAGCTCGCATCCGTGAGATTACGGATCCAAGATATTCTTATCAAAGTGAAAAGGTGGAGCTGGCCAGACGTGCAATTTTAAACTCCTTCGCACCCGGCTGCTTCTTGGGAAATTTTACAGCGTTATCCGGTATCGTTCCACCCTGCTCGACATTATTTCCCATCGCTCTTCGTGTGTGCGTCTTGCGGATAAATAAACCTTCGTATCTGCGTTGCATGCATAACATTAACACATTCCTGGAACGATTCGTGTGGTATTCAAATAAAAGTATCATTGAACAAACTTTGTGAGAAGCGTGTTGACCCTGGTTAGTAACGTTTTCAAGGGCAATTTCGGCCGACGTGATACATGTGTTTGTATATAATGATGGGTTTTGCAGTTTGGGAACGTGAACAGTTTGGGACTTAGACATTTGATGGTTGGAAGTTTAGATGATTTGATTTGGTGATTTGGAGATTTAGATTTAGACATTTAGATTCAAAGATTTGGCGATTGAAAGATTTAGAGATGCAGAGTGGTGATTTCAAAATCTAGAGATTCAGAAATTTGATGAGTAGAAATTTGGAGATGACATTTGGCAAGTGTCAACATTTGCAAGATCTACAACTACAACACCTGAAATCTCCACATGTCCAAATTCCTAAGTTCCTAAATTTGAAAATTAGTACAAAAGAAGCTTGAAACTCCCAGCCCTAGATCTCCACATTAACAAATTTCTAAACATCCAAAACGAACAACCTAAATTCCCAAACTGTCGAAACTAGAAAACTTCAATTCCTCCCTCATCCAATCACAAAATGCCTTCAAGCAAGATTTTCACACGAACCCCACATGGCTCTGCATCCACGGTATTTTGCATGTACTTCCATAGAAGAAAAATCTCCATTTGCAGAATGAAAAAAGCAAGAAAGGTTGAAAAGAGGTCTGCTGCATTGTCGCGTGGAATGAGCAAGCACAAACGCGGATCAGAATGTCGGTGTCACCGATTTCACGCGTTCCAATATGCTCGCTGCGAGGAGAAGAATCGGCCATATACGTAGATATTTCGTAACGTATCGTTTTCCGGTGAAAAGGCAACGTCTAAGGCATAGAAACGCAAGAGGAAGGATAGTTCGGTGCACAGGGTGCAGCTGCTTCTGGACTCTCGCATCTGCTTCTTCCCTCGCCCTATATCGCCCCTCTTCCTCCAACCTCTGGTCATCCTCGTTTCGGCCCCGCGGCGCATTATGTGGCACATTTTCTTGGTGCAAGCGTGCGCCGTTCTCGGGAGACCAGCTCGATCTCCATTCTCGGCCTTACGTTGCGAAGAATGCCGGGACCATGTAATAACATCTTTCGCATTTCAGGATACATGTAATATACAAAATATATTCATGAATATTTCGGCTGATCATACGGTACGGGTGTGCCTATAGAAGTTTCAAAGGATTCCAAGGAAAACGCGTCCACCAGAAGAAAGTCACCTCGTGGCGTTGCCTCAGGTCGGTATCGATAACGGGAACGATAAGATTTAAAAAAAAGCCGTTCAGGGAATCAGATTTTGGTTGTAATAGTGAAAGCGATGCTTGATGAGATTTATAGTCAACGGCCCACGGTTTTTGCTCGTACCCTTATTAATTTATAACCCTAGGGTGGCGGGTGAACTCGATTTAGAAACACCTATTATCAGGGCTTCAAGGCTTTATAAGCTGTTTTTTGGGAATATGTAGGATGAATGTGGCTACTTCTAATCGACACGTTTGTTTCGATAGCAAGCTTTTTTGCCCTCATTTAATTTATGATGCACAGATTAGATTCTGGTGAAGAAACTTTGAGTGTGGTACTTGAATTTGATGAAATGAATGAGGTTTTTTTGTTGCAAGATGGAGACCTTATTGTACCCTCCCTTAAGCCGAGGAGTGAGGATTTATAAGGGTGTTGCAATATTTCATACTGTCCCTAAATTAGTGTTACTGGAGGCATTTATAACTTCTGTTAAAGAGAAATGTAAATACATATACCATGAATATTGGGATTTTAGGACTTTGGAAGGTTTAGATATTAGAATTTTGGGTTTGAGGATTTGGGGATTTATGAATGTGAGAATTTAGGGATTTGATGGTCTGTGAATTTGGGGATCTAGGGATTTGTGAGACTAGGGTATGTGGAGACCCAAGAAGGGGATCATTTGAGGTTCTAGGGATTTAGGGGATTAGGAATTCGAGGATATAGGGATTTAGGGGATTAGGAATTTGGGGACGTAGAAATTTTGGGGATCTAGCGATGTAGGGACATGAAAATTTGGGGACCTAGGAATTTTGGGTACTTAAAAATTTTGGGATTTTATAATTTGGGGACTTTAGAATTTTTGGGATCTTAGGAATTTAGGGACTTAAAAATTTGGGGACCTTAGAATTTGGGGACTTGGGAATTTGGGGATATTAGATATTTGGGGACCTGAGAATTTGGGGATATTAGGTATTGGGGGACTTGAGAATTTGGGGACTTAAGAATTTGCGGATATTAAGTATTGGGGGACCTTAGAATTTGGGGACCTTAGAAATTGGGGACTTAGAAATTTGGGGATCTTAGAATTTGAGGACCTTAGAATTTGGGGATCTTAGAAGTTGGGGATCTTAGAATTTGGGGATCTTAGAATTTGGGGATCTTAGAATTTGGGGACTTAGGAATTTGGGGATATTAGTAATTTGGGGATCTTAGAATTTGAGGACCTTAGAATTTGTGGATTTTAGAATTTGGGGACCTTAGGACTTGTGGACCTTAGAATTTGGGGATTTAGGAATTTGGAGACCTTAGAATTTGTGGATTTAAAAATTTGTAGACCTTAGAATTTGGAGACCTAGGGATATGAGAATATAGAGATTTTGAGTTCCAGAAAAGGGTTCTAGGAATTTAGAAATAAGCAAATTCAGGAATTGAGATATTTAGAAATTTGGAAACTAGTACATTTACAAACTAAAAAATGTAGAAACATAAAAGTTCAGTAATTTAGAAATTTGTACTACAAATCCAATATTTCGTAATTTATAAAGATTGAAAATTTGAGTTAAAAAATTCAAAATACTGTAAACTCGAATGTTAATAAACTCGTAAACAGAAGAATTTGAGAATAAAAAAACGTTTGTTTCCTTAACCAAATCCAAAGAAAGTGCAGCACCAAGGATCGTGCTAAAGTCGCCAAAAGCGTGGAACCTTTTGTGTCGGTTCGGCCCGCGTTTAACCTCCATTCATCGCGCAAATCCCCGAGGGATCGGCGGTCCATTGAGAAAAACGCGAATGTAAGTCGTTCGGCAAAGTACTTCAGCTGCACGAAAATCCTGGGACAGTCGGTGCGGATGTAAACACGCACCGGTAGATCCTCTTTATCCTGGCGAGGATTCTGACGAGAAAGACACGAAAGAGGATGACAAACGCGACACTTCAGAACCAGTCGTCGAGTGCACGCATGAAAAGCGGCTACGGGACGATGGTTGACCACGGGAAAAGCATTTTTTTTTTCTTTCTACAGTGTGTGTACACGGTTCCGTTGCTTTTTGACCCAGCACCCTTCCCTCTCCTTTCGGGAGACCACTTCTATGCGCTCGTACATCAGAATCGCATTAGGTTAGGGCGGTTTCTCGCACGCGATGCGTCGACATCATTAACTCGACGTTTAGTGGACAGTCGGTGCGGGGATGAATAAATATGCACAATTTTTGCGAGTACAATGACAAATTATGCAGGATGGACACTTTTAGTGGGAACAAATAGTTTTAATTGTGGAAATGCGAGTTTTGGGGATTAGTATGTGGTCTGGGGTGAAATTTTGTCTCTAAATTTCTACATTTCTACATTTTTAAATCTCTACATTTCTTAATTTTTTAATTTTCAAGTTTTTACATTCTTACATTTTTACATTGTTGCATTTTTATATTTATTCATTTTTACACTTTTACATTTTTACATATTTATATTTTTATATTTTTATATTTTTATATTTTTACATTTTAAAATCTTTATATTTTTATATTTTTACATTTTTACATATTTACATTTTAAAATTTTTACTTTTTAACATCTTTATATTTTTATCTTTTTACATTTCTACATTTCTACATTTTGATATAATATATTTAAATTCAAAAATTTTTGAAATCATCAGATTTTCGAATTGACTAATTTCTTTCAGTTCATTCTTTCATATTTCGAAAATCAATAATAGCTGTAGAACACGTACATAAATATATAACTTCGAATAACACTTGATTATTTGTACCATCATTTAGACACATTAATAATCAATTAACTGTATGCGTAAATATGTCGGTGTAATTGCTTCGTACCATACACCCCGAACGTTTCAATTAATCGCAAGTGGATGAATTATGTTTCGAAGCAATTTTAATTTTATCGAACGATTACGAAAAGCCTGTTCGAGCCCGATCGTACAGTTATTACAGTAATCTTCCCAGAAATTACATGGACTAACGCGTTTGCTTCGTACTTCGAAAGGCTTCCAGGTGGAGACGGGGATAGTCGCAGAAGTACACTCGAGGGCAATGTCAGATTCCTTTAAGATTTGCAAGTGTAGATATGTAAATTATACAAATTTTTATATCTCGAACTTCTTAAATTTTTGTACTTCTACATTTACAACTTTTCAAGTTTCTCAACTAATAAATCCCCAAATTTGCAAATTTCTGTAATTGAAATCTTCGAATGAGAGGTCAAATGAATTTTCAAAATTAAGATTTCTAATTGAAGTCTTCGAATGAGAGGTCAAATGAATCTTCAAAATAAAGATCTCTAATTGAAGTCTTTAAATTTTTTTAGACATCAAGATTTCTAAAGCTTTCAAATTTTCAAATATTGAAATCCTTAAATTTAGATATCTTTAAAGTTAATAAATTCTTCAAGTCATCAAAGATTAAAGTCTTCGAGAATTGTGAAACCTTCAAATTTTCCAAGTACCTGTGTTGTCAAATATCGAAATAGCTTTTACCAAAGTCTGAAATTCATAAAATTAGAAATCTTCAAAGAGGCAAGTTTTGAAAAATTCTCAAATATTTCACGTTCCACATATCGAAATTCCTAAATCTCTCAAAGTCTTGAACACCTAAACTTCAAAATCCCAAATTGGCGAATTTTGAAGTCTTCACATATCCAATTTCCAAATATCAAAATCCTTAATTTTCCAACTTCCCAAATTCCTAAACTTCAGAACCCCAAACTTGCAAATTTTGAAATCTTCAAATATCCAATTCCTAAATATCAAAATCCCTAATTTCCCAATTTCCCAAATTCCTAAACTTCAGAACCCCAAACTTGCAAATTTTGAAATCTTCAAATATCCAATTCCTAAATATCAAAATCCCTAATTTCCCAATTTCCCAAATTCCTAAACTTCAGAACCCTAAATTGGTAAATTCTTAAGTTCCCATATATCCCAAATTCCCAAATATCGAAATCCCTAAATTTCCCAAACTTAAAATCTCCAACTCCCCAAACTCAAACTCTCCAAATCTCCAAATTCCCCAACTTCCCTTTCAAGATTTCTATACATCCAAATTCCTTAACCCAACAATCATCCCCCAAATTGTATCCATCCCCAAATCCCGAAATCTCCAAAAAACCCTACAAACCCAAGTTCCCTGTAAGTTAAAAGTTCCTTAGTAAAGTGAGATTTTCATCCGACTGTACAGTAAAGGGTAAAAGAAACGCGATACGTCTTTATTACCCCGAGGGCAATAGTGCATCGTGGCAGAAAGTGCAACTATGTACGATAGCGCGTGAAGTTAAGAAGTTAAAGAGAAGCTCACGCCGGCGTGGAGATTTTTCGTTGTCCACGTATGGACGGGGAATTACAGTCAATTGTCGATAAGTTATCGATAATTTTAGAAGAATGCCGCTGGGAAATGACGCCGGCTCGCGTTTTACACCGGGTAAACCCGACAATTTGCCCGACATTATGGACTACCCGTGCCTCGATCGCGTCGTTTCAACACTCGTGGCTGTCGTCGTTCACGTTACAAATACGGTATCCAGTTTCGCGTGCACAATACGGTTTTATAACCTCGAATTGGGGGTTCACGGAGACCTGAAGGTGCGAAGATCGAACTGGTGTTTCGCCTCGAAAGCTTCGACCTTCATTTTTCCTGCGCGCAAATTGCTGGGCGGTTTCGCGTGAAACGAGATTGCTTCGATCTTAATTAAAAAGACGGCGCAAAGACAGGACTTGGTAATCCTCGAAGAAGTTGCAGCGAATGGATGTAACATGAGATTCATAAATTTAAATTTATTGGAAGGAAGATTATGAAAGTTAATTTAATAAAAAATCAAATTTCATTTGGGGTAGTTTGTTTCATTTTAATAGAATTATTGATTGAGTTTATATTTGATAATAGTAATTTTAGTTTGAGAAGAGGAATATTTGAAAATATACTTTCTATGAAAAAGTTAATAGTGTAATATAGTGAGGTACTGTTACAGTTAATTATTGTAATTTAACTACGTTATATTTAAATTATGTAGTAAATGAATTCTATCGTAACGACGTTGTACTTAAATTACATAGTAATTGAATTCCACTTTAATTTAACTGTGTTGTATTTGAATTACATTGTAATTACATTCTACTGTAATTTAACTGTGTTGTATTTGAAATACATTGTAATTAAATTCCTTTGCAATTTTACTATGCTGCCTTTAAATTATAAAATAATTTGACGATACATTTTAGTTCAAATTACTTAGAAATTCAATTTCGTTGTAATTTAAATTATCCTGTAATTTTCCTGCAATTTAAACTCCTTAATTCAACATTTTAATTAAACTATGTAAACTTCTTAATTCAACATTGTAATTAAACAATGTAAACTTCTTGATTCAACAGTGTAATTTCACTAAATTTTGTTCAGATATGCATTTATAAATATCACTATACTCGTTGCTAATAATAGTATTTTTTTTCCACCCCATTATTCACACAGTTTGTGTAAAATGCAATTACACTGCACTTCAAGTGCAATTGCCAATTATATTGAATAAGAGACTTTAAATTACGAATTGCATTGTAATTCAATTGAGTAGCCATTGAATTACCAATTATATAGCAATTAAATTGAATAATACTATGAATTACAAATTTCACTGTAATTGAATTGCTCCACAGTAATTAAATTACGAATTGCATTGCAGTTTAATTGAGTAACAGCCATTAAATTATGAATTGCATTGCAGTTTAATTGTTCCACAGTAATTAAATAAGGAATTGCAATGCAATTTAATTGAACAACAGCCATTAAATTACGAATTGCATTGCAGTTTAATTGTTCCACAGTAATTAAATAAGGAATTGCAATGCAATTTAATTGAACAACAGCCATTAATTTACGAATTGCATTGCAGTTTAATTGTTCCACAGTAATTAAATAAGGAATTGCAATGCAATTTAATTGAACAATAGCCATTAAATTACGAATTGCATTGCAGTTTAATTGTTCCACAATAATTAAATAAGGAATTGCAATGCAATTTAATTGAACAACAGCCATTAAATTACGAATTGCATTGCAGTTTAATTGTTCCACAATAATTAAATAAGGAATTGCAATGCAATTTAATTGAACAATAGCCATTAAATTACGAATTGCATTGCAGTTTAATTGTTCCACAATAATTAAATAAGGAATTGCAATGCAATTTAATTGAACAACAGCCATTAAGTTACGAATTGCATTGCAGTTTAATTGTTCCACAGTAATTAAATTACGAATTGCAGTTTAATTGAGCAACAGCCATTAAATTACGAATTGCATTACAATTTGAGTAACAGTTATTAAATAACGACCTGCATTGTAATGTAATTAAATTACAGTCATTATATTACAAATTGCGTTGCTGTTTAATGAAATATCTATCAATTACACTATAATTGAATCTGAATTATAAACTACTAATTATGAACTACGAACTATAACAAATAAATAACGAATTATAACTATACAGAAATTACTCCGTAATTAAACACGACATAATAAAACACCCTCTTGATTATAACTTACTGAATAATGCAATTATAATTGCGCCCTTTCCACACTACGATCATAACATTTCCCGTGCACCGCACAATGTGCGAGCTAAGCAATTCCGCAACTTTTTCATCCGAACAGATCAGTGTGCAACGATTAATTAAAATACCTGGAATTATTCCGACTCATCGTTTCCGCGATCCGAAGTGTCAGTGCAAAGAAAGGAAATGGAGGACGGGTAAACGCTGAGTCGAAAAAAGGTTTGCCCTCGATTTAAAAGCGACACAATCTTCCTCGCGGACTCGGCCGTAATTAAATATTACAAATGATCGCGCATCTGCAGCCTGATCCTTTTACGCTTTTTGCCAGCCACGAAGGAGAGGAAGAGGACTACTCTTCGAGGGCGATAACGATCCACGATCGCCCCGAAGGGAAGCGTTCCGCTTTCGCGGGAGCGTAACTCGCTTCGCAGTTTCTCGCTCGTCACGCTCCGAGCGGACCCCTTTAACGCGACTCTAAACGAACAAAATCGAGAGGAAATTAATGCCGAGGTGTGAATCGGCTTGACCTTTACGCTTCGCCTCGCGCGAGTTGCCCGCGGAATGCAGCGTCCTTCGTTTCCTCGTTCTTTTCTGATCTCGCTATCAGGAATTTTGTCATTATGCTACGTGCAGAATATGGATCATTGTAGCTTGAAAAGTCGTGATTCGTCTGAAATTTATTTACAATGACTCGGAGACTGATTCAGGGTAAATAAATTATTCACAATGATTCAGGGTAAATAAAGTATCATCTTGAGTCAGTGTGGAATGAGAGAAAAGTTGAGATTTTGCTAGGATTTTATGCAATCTTTTGAGCAGTTGATGTACAGTTTAGTAGTTTTACTGTGGGAATGAGTACAATTTTTGTTTGGGGTGGATTACGAATTTAGGGGATTGGAAATTTGTGGTGACTGGAATTATGGGATTTGGAAATTTGAGGAATTGGGAATCTAGGGATATTGAAACTTGAGGAATTGGGAATCTAGGGATATTAACACTTGAGGAATTGGGGACTTGGGAGTTTGGAAGATCTGGAAATTTAGGGATTTGGGAATTTGGGGAATTGGGAATCTAGGGATATTGAAACTTGAGGAATTGGGAATCTAGGGATATTAACACTTGAGGAATTGGGGACTTGGGAGTTTGGAAGATCTGGAAATTTAGGGATTTGGGAATTTGGGGAATTGGAAATCTAGGGATATTGAAACTTGAGGAATTGGGAATCTAGGGATATTAACACTTGAGGAATTGGGGACTTGGGAGTTTGGAAGATCTGGAAATTTAGGGATTTGGGAATTTGGGGAATTGGAAATCTAGGGATATTGAAACTTGAGGAATTGGGAATCTAGGGATATTAAAACTTGAGGAATTTGGGAGTTTGAAAGATCTGGAAATTTAGGGATTTGGAAATTTGTGGAATTGGGAATCTACGAATTTGGAATTTAGGGGGTTGAAAATTTGTGGTGACTGGAATTATGGGATTTGGTAATTTGAGGTAACTGGAATTTAGGTATTTGAAAATTTGTAGTTTATAGAATTTTAGAATTTAGAAATTTGTGATATTTTGAATTCAGAAATCTGGAAACTTGCGATTTTAGAATTTAGGAATTTAGAGATTTGAAGAATTGTAAATTTAGAGATTTAGAAATTCAGAAATTTGAGGATTTAGGAATTTGGAAACTTAGACATCTAGAAAATTAGAAATCTGATAATCTCAGAATTTTGCAATCTGAAAATTTGAAAATCTGAAGATTTAAAAATCTTAAAATCTTGAATTAAAGATTTTGAAATCTGAAAATTTGAAAATTTGAAGCTTCAAAACCTAAAAATTTCAGAATTCAAAAATTTTAAACTTGCAATCTAAAAAATTTGAAAATTTATAACTTTTCACCCTGTACCACCCCTTATACGCTAACTACGGCCCAAACCTAACCTAAAGTTGCTACCTACCAACAAATACAATTTTAGTTTCGACTATATAAATAATGAAATTTCCAAACGCAAGCATCCTTCACATTAGGTTAGAGATATTGTATACAGCAATCGATAGGTCGACTATGCGAAACGCAGTTATCGGTTATTACGTGCATTATTATCGGTAATTTCGTGAAAGAATTTCCTTCGTCAAACGGCGCTTTCGCGGCGAAGTAATTACGAAATCGCGTTCTGGTTATGGTTATTCCGACAAAAGTTTGCGAACACGGTTATATCCATCCGATCGTTTCACCAGGATGTAATTACTTTGAAAAACTAACACCGAGTTAGACAGTAATTTGATGTTGAAACGAGCCAATGCGATTTTGAAGCATTATAGAACAGGGTTTCTCAACCTATTTGATTGCAATGTAGCAATAAATTAGGTTAGGTTACTGCTACCTTGTGTTAAGGTGATCTATTCTATTTTAGTTACTATTGTAACAATTTCAAGATACATAGTAAAGATACATAGCAAACACAGTATAGATATGTAGAATATATGAGGTGAAACATTCATTATTATTAAAAAAATTCATTGTTATAAATATAACCAACTGTATAAAATACAGAAAACAGATCATTAATAATTATTAAACATTTCAACAATTTTAATTAATTTCTACAGACACATATAAAATTGTATGAAAGTGGGAGTACTTATTAAAGCACTTAAAAAAGCTGTTGTTGAAATGTTGAAAGCAGTTCCTGAAGTGTTGTTGAAAGTAGTTGTTGAAGTGTTCATGTTAAAATTGTATGGAAGTACTTGTGTCATTGTATGAAAATGCACTTGTGTCATTGTATGAAAATGCACTGTGAAAATGCTTGCGTTCCATGCAAATGTATGGTATTCAAACAAAAGTACTATCATGTACCTAAAACTAACATGCTTCTACATCAACTTACTAATTAAGAAATCGTCATGAGAAGCATCTAAATTTTGAATAAAATGACATATTTTCCTGTGAATTAATGGAAGATCAAATTCGCAATAGCAACGCGTAGCGATCTAATCAATTCGCGCGCAGCAACGCAGAATCGCAAATACGCGCACGAAAGGGCTATATGTCGCTGTAACGAGATCGTTAGCGGTTGATATAATATTATGTTATTCGTGTAACCGCGGAAATGAATAATAATATAACGATAATAGTATGGCAACGTAACGGCGTGCTCGTGGCATAACAATTAGATGAGAAATATTTTATTTAGACGGAAATCATCACCGCGCGCGCGTGTGTGTTTACACATGGTAGAGAACCGGGTTGCGCAAAGCCCGGAATTACTTTCATCGCGCGGAGAATGCGATTCCGCGTTAAATTCGAAATATTCCGTGGCATATAGTGCCGGCCCGCTCGCCTCGTGTAGTTTTGCGCTTAATTACGCCAGTCACGTACCCACGGCCGCGCGTCTATGGAATTCTATGCACAGTTCATGAGCGTTTTGCCGAATGAAGGATCACCGAGCTTTATTTCCATGGGGAAAATCTGAGCAACGCTGCCCGGAAAAAACAACTTCTAACCGAGAAAATTGTATTGCGTTTGAACGTATATAGCCGACATATGAAAAACATGAAGTAGACAAAACTTTGCAAATTTTTAAATATGAATTATATATCTAGTTGCCACACTGTGAAAGACCTACAGATACACAGTAGACAAAACATTATAATTTTTCAAGTATAATGTACGTATCTTGCCGCCATATTGTGAAAGATCTACAAACACAAAATAGACAAAAGATTACAAATTTTTAAGTATGAAATACATATCGAGTTGCCACACTGTGAAAGACCTACAGATATACAATAGACAAAACATAATTTTTCAAGTACAGAGTACATATTGTGAATGACCTACAAACACAGAGTACACAAAACATTACAATTTTTCAATTTTTCAGTTTTTCAAGCATTTTTCAAGCTTGTATTATATACAATAATACTTGTGTTATATGCATTAATACTTGTATTAATTATACAAGAAGTAAAATATTTGTGTTGTACAATAAAATATTTGTGTTGTTCAAACAACTGATAAAGAGTGCCATCTGATATGGAATTAAAGACCAGTATAAAAAGTAGGGTTATGTTCTAAATATTAGAGACAGTACAATTAATGAGCATCAAATTATGTTGAATATTTTGAAAACTTCATGGATGTGATTTCAACACAAATATCATACTGTTTGATACTAACGAATAAAAAAGGAGAAAAGCAGTGAAAAGGTAGATTCAATCTGAAATGTATGATTCGATCGTTTAATTAAAGATCGTATTTTTAACCTCTAATTGTGATTTATTCAAATTGATGTCTTGATTGAAGGAAGTCTAATTACGAATTGAACGTTAATTGTTAATCAGCGCTCAATTAAATTGGAATTATAATTAATTTCAACCGTGTAAGCTAGTGGCGCCACGCGTGGCAAGAGTAGTTACCTTTCGCATATTTCCATAGACTAGACCGACAAAATTCATTTATCTAGTGTAGTATTCTTAATAAATTTCGTGGATATTTTTTCTAAATACTAGCTTTAAAAGGATAATGTGAAGGTTTGGGGATTTGGAAATATGTATGAAATGATGAGGACATGGAAATGTGATTTCATAAATGTAGAATTATGGAAACATAAATTAAAGAATGTTGAAGTTTCAGAACAGACAATAAGTCGCAGTTGCAGCCGAGAGTTGTCATTAACTAGTCTCTTGTTATCGAATCCAGCAACGTATCTCGAGCACGAGTCTCCTAGCGAGTGTGTAAAAGCAAGTTCCCCGAAACAAGCATCTGGAGTCCTACCAGATCCGTCATGCATCATTCTCTTTGACCATGGTTCGAAACCCGTCCATCGTGAAGTTCATCCTGCGACATGTGCGCGACACGGTTAGCCTAGTGTCAAAACGAACAGGTTTCCCATGAAAGATGCTTTGTAGATCCCAGGTGCGGCGCAAACCCGAGCATACTTCCTATATCAATGTCGTCCAGCTCTCCATTCAGTGTTTCGCTTTATCAGCATAACCGGAAGGGTAACAGCGCGAACGCTTATCAGTCGTCTTGCGATTTCCCGCGAACGTTACCGTCTCGTTCGAGTAACCGTAGCCGTTGATATCGCGATGGCGGCCCCTCTCTATTAATCGTCACGAGAGAGAAGCCTTCTCTGCGGAAGCGCTTAATTACCCTTTGCTTTCTCCCGATAATCTCGCGACACGGAGAAACGAAGCAACAAACAGAAGGAAACAAGGAAGGAGAGAGCTTTGACCTCCTCGTGGCGGGTTCGTGGTTTCGAAGCACGGGCAAGTAAGGCGGCCGAGATCCATCTAGATAAAGAGTCGCGGGGCAACGATCCGTATCGGCCGACTGGAAGGACAATTGGAACCGAGATTTCGTAACGGCGACATAAACGTAAAGGCAAACGATCGCGGCACGACGCCTTCCAACCGTGTAGACACAATCCCGGAATGTTGCTGTATCGTTCGTTCCGGCGTGCTCGGATACGAATTAAAATTCTGTGAATGCCGGCTCGTTCGTGAACGCTTCGTTAATGGCACGCGGTGCGATCGTCCTCCGATCAATTACTTTTTCCAGACTCGCGGTTTTCTCCAATCCTTATCATTTTTTTTCGATCGCTCGCCTTCTGCTTGCTTTGTGGATGCTGCGGCTTACTTTGAGGTTAATTTCACACTAGCGGCACTCTTAAGACTCAATTGGTACCATGTATTTATTATCATTATTACTATGTTTCTACTATTAGACCAACCTTAATTTTTGTTATTTCAACTTTTAATTATGAATTTTAGCAATAGTTGCTTTGTGAATGCTGCAGCTTTCTTCATTGAGTTTAACACTAGTCTTAGTTTCACATTAGCGGCACTCTTCTTTAGGACTCAATTGGTACCATGTATTTATTATCATTATTACTATATGTTTGTACTATTAGACCAACTTTAATTTTTGTTATTTCAACTTTCAATTATGAATTTTAACAATAGTTGCTTTGTGGATGCTGCAGCTTTCTTCTTTGAGTTTAACACTAGTCTTAGTTTCACATTAGCGGCACTCTTCTTTAGGACTCAATTGGTACCATGTATTTATTATCATTATTACTATATGTTTGTACTATTAGACCAACCTTAATTTTTGTTATTTCAACTTTCAATTATGAATTTTAGCAATAGTTGCTTTGTGGATGCTGCAGCTTTCTTCTTTGAGTTTAACACTAGTATTACTTTCACACTAGAGGCACGCTTCTTTAGGACTCAGTTGTTGTCATGTATTTATTATAATTATTATTACTATACGTTTTTATTATTAATAGATCAACTTTGATTCGCGAGTTATTTTTTTGAGAAAGATTCAAGGGTTTGAAGAATTAATTTTTGTTATTTTCTCGACTTTCAGTAGCGTATTTTAGTAGCAGTTGCTTAGTGGATGCTGTGACTTACTTCTTTGAGGTTAGTTTGACACTAGCGGCTTTCTTCTTCAGGACTCAGTTAATATTTATAATTATTATTTGTATCAGTTAATATTATACATATCTATAAATGTTACACCAACCTCAACATGCAATTGTGAAGAAATAATTGTTATTTTTGTTGACGTTCAATCACTTGCATTGTTAACGGTTTTGTGGATGCTGCAGCTTCTTTCAGGGTAGTTTGAAACTATCAGCTTTAATTTTTGTAACAAGATTTATTAAGATGCATTTAATGAAATATTGATTTTTATCGGAATGAAATTCACGTGTATATATCGTTTATTTATTCTGCTATTTCATTTTAAATTTTGAGTCATGCGTTGGTAGATTTTGTGTTAAGGAAATTGATTACGACTCTATTATGTTGTTTTTGAGGGCCCAGAAAATTGATCATAATAAATCCTCATTGAAGTGCTTAAAATTCATAAAACTTATGAATATAAACGTGCAATGTAATAAAAAGCTATTCATTACTCGTAAATATCATATACATTATCCGTAAATATAGAGAACCGAAAGTTCTACTGCGCGTCGTGTTCACCGAATAAACGACGATCTGGTAATTGTATGCCCATACTAATTTGCGCGAGTCTCGGTCTCCGATAAGCGGCACGTAAGCAACGGCGGGAATAATTTTCGTGCGGCGTGCAAGGACAGTTTCGACGAGAGCTGCGTGCCACCGCGGCTCCCGATCTCACGACACGTTCGTTGAATTATCGTCGAACCGTTAACGAGGGAAGAAATAACGAGGACTCGGGTGTTTGCCACGGACCGCGTCTGGACATTCACGAAATTTCTTTGCTAGGTCTCCCTGTTCCGAAAAGAAACCCGATACTATCGTTGCCGACAGGAGTTTTCCTTGTTTCGGTGGCCGGGATCGTGGTGGAAAACACGTGTCCTGTCTGCAGGACGTATGTACAACGGTCGGGGTTGTTCTCCCGTTGCTTTCGGCATTCCTCGTCTCTTGTCGAGCACGAGGAATGCCTTCTCGTCCCTGTCATTGGGAACACCGAGAAACAAAAGCTGTAAAGAAGATCGGGAACAAGCACGCTGCCGATGATGATCGCGTTGGAAAAGCTGGAGCAACCGGCCAGATGGGAACATGGTACGAAGCAGCAAAAGAAGAAGAAGAAGAAGACGAGCTCGCACAGGACGAAGAGGGAGCGACGAAGAGGAGTCAGGGAGATACGAGCTGTGGCATCGGGAAGGGAGAAAAAAAGGTGAAGGTGCAACGAGGTAGAAAGCGACCAGTCCGGGTCCAGGTATTCTATTATGCTCGGTTATCTAGATTATGGCATTCCTGCTTCGAGGAACCTGGCAACCTGGGGTGGACGGAATGGGGTGTTTCAGGATGTACCCGGTTCTCGCATCGCCTCTCGTTTCTCTCCTTCTGCGTCACGGTTTCGTTGCTTCGGAGCACCCATTAATCCTCTTCTGTCGGGTGAAACTCCGAAATTAAAAAAAAAAACGAAAGAAAGAAAATATATGTGTGTAGATATGTATGAAGGAGGAGGCTCGCCGAGGGAAACCGAAGGTTGGTCACGGGGAGCCAAGGACCCAGGTAGACCGCGTCGAGCGAGATCCCTTTTTCTGACTTCGAATCGTGGAATTTGTTATACCCCATTGAATTGCGTTAAACCTTTCTGGAAACGAATGGCTCGACCGTGTCGTTTCGAATAATCTTTCCGCTCGTTCGCGGACCACAAAAGAGTCGTTCGTTAGGCGGACGCTATTAACAGGAAACGAATCAACTGATCCTAACCCACCCGGCCATCGCGCTAAACTGTTTATTCGTCAATATCGCTTTGCGTTAACGTCCTATAAATTCATATTCGGGATATTCACGAATTGAAAAGCGTCTCGAATTCTTGGAAACTGCGCGGGTCTTGGTGTGCGTACAGTCAGAAGCAAATCTGGTCTCCGTAAGAGATGGTGAGAGGGAATAGGACTCCCACTCGTCGAGATTCAAGGATTCATTTGAATAACTTGGGGGCGATATTGGAAAGCCCGATTTGGGGTTCTGAGTGTTTAGTTTGGAGATTTAGGGATTTCAGGACAGAGTCATTTGGAAATTTCAATATGTTTTTAATGGTTTGGAAATTTGGAATTTCTCAAATTTTGTAAATTCCCAAATGCCAAAAACCAAACGCCAAAACTCCGTAAAAATCAACACGTGACCCTCATATCTCTATGTAAACCAGCTTTGCTCTTGACTGTACGCGTGCAAAAGGAGCCCGTACAAAACGGTGGGCCAAAACCCAGCAGCAGGTAGCTCGGTCCAGGTGTTATGTTGCCGTATCCTAGGTTTCTACGTCTTTGTTTTAAAGCCTCCTATCGTATTACACTAGTAGATTCCCCAGATCGGAGATTGTTCCAGCTCGTAGCACATGGCGCCCGCACCTCGCCAAACTTTCCAGAGGAACAAATATTTTTAGGCAGATTTGCCGAGATAAACGCGGCCTCTAAAACAAAACCCAGGTAACTACTTTCGTTAGTTTGCAGGATCGCGATTAGCGTTATTGTAAATAATAGTACGGCGCACGGCGCCTCAAACCGACAGTCCTTTCACCTTGCATTCCCATAAACAAACCCCCTAGTGTCAACACGCGGATCCATTAGCAAGAAAATTCTGGCTGTTTACGGTGTGTCGATGTAAATCCACATCGCAGCCATTAGTGCGGATCTAGGAAACAAACATGTCGGTTCTATGTATAGATAATTTTCTTCGATAATTCCGTTAGATTTCTTTGTCTTTCCGGAGATAAGGGAATCTAAGAGTATCGTAGAACAATGGAAGATCAGGAAATAAGATGTGCAAAGTTCGGTTCCGTTTGTAAAACCGGCGATTTTGTGGAATCGTGGATAAGTATGTTCAAGATGGTAAACAGAGAGGAATAGATACGTGGGTATAGATAAAAAATGGAGACCGTTGCCGAATGGCCCGAATTTTTGTGAAATATGATAAAGCTTCGAGATAGGATCTTGCGGAATATTCGATTTCATTTTGGGGAGAAGTCTGCAATTTTAAGAGGCATGTATCCTGTTTTCTGAATTAATTTAAATATTTTGGCGCCGAATAAAGGCTGACGTTACTTATGCAAAAATAACTTGGGTTCTCTTCGTGACTTATTTAGTTAGATTTGTATTTTGAACTTCTTCGAAATATAGGTATAAATAGGTCTTGTACAAAAAATATCATCATGGAGGAAAATTATAATCCCACTGTTCGCAATTATTACAAGTTTTTCGTCCTTAAAACTCCGATAACAGGTGTATATATACTAGTGGCGCCACAGGCGACAAATTGTTGAAACAGCTCCATTGATTGCTTCAATTAGTCCTCAATTGCCTATAAATCCGGCGTTCATTTCAGGCAAAACATAACAAAATGAAAAACTCAGAAGTTTTAAACAGCTGTTTGAAACTTCTTTAAATAGTGAACAAGTATTCCGTTAAAAATCTGCAATCTTTCGAAGTACGCTTTCGAAGAAATGTATCATTGATTGCAGGTATTTCGCAAAATGTTATTTACAAAAGAAAAACTAAGAAGGATGCACGTAACTATTTAGCCGGCTCTATATTCTCAAATTACCCTCATATCAAACGCAACGATATATGAAACATATAATAAAGATGCGACTTCAATATGCCAGTGCATATCTCCATAATTGCACGTCCTGAGAAAGCTCGCGGAACAAAGAACATTGTCAAGGTAGCCTAACCAGGATCTCTATCGTTCGTTAAGAAATAACAGTATCTCGTAAGACTTCCCGATCCCCAACGAAAATCCTGAATCCTGTTTTTCCGACGAGAACCTTGTCGACTAACGGGATCGGCCAGGAAAAGCTTGTTAAGAATAACTGTGGTCTATAGGGAAAAGCATCTTACATCGTATTCTTTTTATTTTGAGAGATTTGTTAGGTTGGATTATTCATCAATTTCTACATTCTTAGGTTCTAAATTAGGTTCAAAGTTCTAAATTAGTAAAATTGTAAATGTTCAAACACTCAAATTCTTAAGTTATCAAATTCTCAATCACCTCAATGTCCCAACTCTTCCAAGATTTTTCTCAAATCTCCAAATCGACAGAACCTTCAAATTTCCCAAGTTCCCTACATTCAACAAGTTCCCAAATTTCTAAGTCCCTCAATTCCCAAATTCCTTAACTTCATAAAATTCCGAAGTTTCCACATTTCCAAATCTCCAAATTCCAAAATTTCCAAGTTTTCAAATTTTTAAATCCCCAAATTCCTAAATGCCCACAATCTTCAAATTCACCCTCAAAACACCCCAATTTCTCTAATTTCGAAATCCTTGAATTTCCACCGCCTCCAATGTCCCAAATCCATCAGCCCTCCCTAGTCCTACAAGTCCTCAAATTCCAAAATTCCCAAGTTTCCACAATCTCCAAATTCACCCTCAAAACACCCCAATTTCTCTAATTTCGAAATCGCTGAATTTCCACCCCCTCCAATTCCTTAAATCCCTCAGCTCACCCTAGTTCTTCAAATCTCCAAATTCCAAAATTCCCAAGTTTCCAAATTTTTAAATCCCCAAATTCCCAAATATCCACAATCTCCAAATTTACCCTGAAAACACCCCAAATTTTCTAATTTCGAAATTCCTGAATCTTCACCCCGTCCAATGCCCCAAATCCCTCAGTCCGCCTTTCAATTCCCTGTCCTTCAGGTCCCTCAAATTCCCATAACTGAAATCTTCATAAATTCGATCAAAAACGATCTATAGGGAATTTAGTCTATTATTTTTCTAGGCAATTGCAGCAGGTTTAGCAGCAGGTACGACGGTAGCGTCGCATGGAAAGGTAACAGTGGCGGGTCCGCTCGAGGTGGATCGATTAATGAGGGCCGATAACGGGGATGATTACTTCATTACGCGATGCCGGTAACCGGCCGGTACGCGAAAGTCGTACCGTTCATCGAAGGTATGTCGAGGACTTCGAAGCGGAACAGCGAACGCCAACAGCCGCGGCTGCAGGAGACTGCACACGCTCTCATGGAGCAAGGATTTAGTGTGCAGCCGGGTCCTTGAAGGAGTCGTAAACGAGCGAACCAGCGGTTTCCGGTCGGCTCCACAGATGGCGCCGGCTGTATCGTTAAAGAAACTACTCGTTCGAGGTTCGAAGACCTCTCGAGCGTTCCGGCCACTTCGGCGACTACCCCTGGCCTCTCTGTAATTTCCGACGCATAGCGTGCGACCAACGTTTTCTTCTGCTCGTTTGTCGGTTAGGTTACATGGCGCGGAGCCCCAAGTTTCGCTCGAATTTTGGGTCAACGCATCCAGGGGACAAGTTTCCGATCGAAGTTCTAAACGGCCGGCTGGGGATCTTCGAGTTTCCGGAAATCTGGAACTTATGCGAACTTCATAAGATAACCTCGCGCGATCGGTTGCGGAGAAAGCGGAGGACTAACGTTAGATGACACTTGGTTGCTTGCGATACCCTTGTAAATCGGGTTATCGAAACTGGTTGAACTTGCTTTGAATTCATAAAAATTTGATAAGATCACTTATTGCGCAAAGGGTTACCTTCGAATGTGAGGTTTGTAATTCCCGCGCGAAAGTGGATTGAAGACAAAATGGCGCGTCAACTCCAAATATGCATGCTTTTTCATTAACTATTGTATACAGTCGATTTTACTTGATTCTATATTGCAGATAATTATATGCAATAGGTTCTCTATCTAATTCACTAATATAATTTCTTAAATATTCATATTAACACACATTATCATTCGATGAAATATGGTACCCATATCCAGACGGCATATTAATGCTTACATAGATCTATCCCTTAAGGAAATTAACATTATAAATATATTTGAAAAATATATGAAAATTTGTACGATAAATTAAACCTATTATAATTATTGTTTACTAGGTTTATTAAAAGTACTGTTTTATTAAAGTTATCGAAGTTACAACGTAATTTACCGAAATTACTGTAAGAATGAAATAGTTGCAAAATAGTGCTCTGCATAATCCAAAGAAAGGTTAAACGAATTCAAAGAGATATTGAACGACGTAGAAAGTAATCGAAAAAGTAAGCCGGCAAGCGTAACGGAGATTAGACTATCTAGTTCCTAACTATTGATCTAGCATGCTCGACGCATACTACTCGTATCTGTGCCATATGCGTTCTCTTCCGTGATGTCTATAAAAGAAGCAGCCTACCATGCAGGTATAAATAGTCTCGTATGTCTACATTTAACTCGCAACGGACATTACTTATAACTTATTGTAACGTTGGAGTTCATCAGGTGTAAAGAATACACACAGAAATATAAAGTCTTCTATGCAAGTGGGCTAAACTACGAGTTCTACTTGTAAAATTATAGGATATAAAAAGAGACATCGGTGTGATAAAATTAAACTCGAATGAAATATCATTCCATATAAAGATGGATAAAAAAAGGCTTCTTTAGGTATAATTGACTGGTGACGAAGAGCACTGGTGAATGTTCTTGCAGCGAAAATAGAGTCATTTCAAACATTTTATAATCGCTTTAGTTTTTGCAAATGGTATTCTTGGACGTCAACCGACGTACTTTCTTAAGATTCTTGGATTAGAAATTGATTAGTTCAACAGACATTTTAATTTATCAATAATTTTTTTTAATAAATTTTGTAGTTGTTTGATGTTGATTAGATAAATTGTTAATAGCCTTGTTAATAAGATGCACTTCGTCATCAACTTAAATCAATTATTTCTTACCAGCTCTTAAGATAACAATGTACCTATGTAATAAGAAAACTATGTTTCTCTGAAGAAGACACGTTTTCTCAAGCTTCAATAACACATAATAGCGCATGTTAACAGATGAAGAAATCGTGTGATTGGTGTCGATCGTTTTCACTAAACAGATAATTCGTCCTACCGCCGACCATCGTACCGTTCGCTCGCAACAACTTGCTGTCTCCGTAAACGTAACATCATCTCGTGCATGATTGCATGTACACAAGTTGCTTAAACGTGTACGCGGGAAAAGACACACGCATGCAACAGCACACGCATCGTGGTCGTCGTCTCTTGGGTCCTTGCGTGGACGTGAATGCACCGCTCATTACGGGATAATGGGTTATTTCGATCCTCCTCGAATTACCGAGTCGACAATGAGGGATTCGATTCGAAAAAGCCTCGGTCCCGTTCCCTCCTCCGAGCTGACGGAGCCGCGAGCCCTTTCAGGATCCCAGGCGAGCGATGGATTGGAAGCGAGATGGCGTAAAGAGAAAAAAGGAGGAGGACGAAAAAAATGAAAAGAGGAGGGAACGAAATGGAAGAACCCAGCGCGCGGCCAGCTCGAGCGCGAAAGAAAGGCACCGAGAGCTTTGGCCGGTGGCTCGAAAACCGAGGAGACAAATGAGGACGAGTGAGCGAGGATAGGAGGATACTCGGGAACCATTGGCGTAAATAAGATTTTTATTGTACCATAGATGCGTTATATCGCCACGTTTTATATAGTCTTGTGTTGTATTACGCGGTAGGTTACTGCGCATTCTGTTACTGCGCGCCATATAACTGTGCGGTATATTACTGCGTACTCCGTTACTGCACGCTATATTACTGCGTACTCCGTTACTGCACGCTACGTTATTGAATGCTTTATTGTTGCACGGTGCGTTATGTACTCTGTTACTGTACGCTATATTACAACTATATTACTACTTATAGTATGACTGCGCATTATACGATTGTATATTCTATTAGTGCTTGCTATAATACTGTAGGTTATATAACTGTGCGTTATGTAACTGCACGTTTGATTTCTGTGCGTTGTATCACCATACATCGCTAAGTATTGTATTGTTACGAGACGTAGTGCTACGTGATGGTACCGTCATGTCGTACTACTACGTTAGTATCGTCACACGTTGTATTACTACGCGTTAGTATCGTCAAGCGTCGTATTACTACGCGTTGAACTATTATGCTCCGTATTACTACGCGTAAGTATCGTTATGAGCCGTATTGCTACGTTGGTATCGTTACGTGACGTATTGTTACGTTAGATTTCTACACATTAAATTGTCATGTTCCATACTATTATTCGTTATATCTCTATACTAATTCCTTGCGCCATATCGTCACGCTTCCTATCTCCATTCGTGATATCGTCCCGCTCCGTATCTCCATGCGCTATATCACGCCATTCCTACACATCATGTCACCAGAACCTTAAATTCCCATTCTTAGAGTCCCTAAATCGATCCATTACCCACTTCTAATTACATATATCTCCATAAACATATCCACATGAATTGCAAGTCCACTTAGGGTCTTAAAGAGCTACGCCAATGCCCGAAGCGGACCAAGAAGTATTTCTTCTTCCCTCTTCTTCAACGTCTCCGTTCACGGAACGCAGAGGTGCAATCTCCTGCACGGTTTCGTAGGCAAAACGTGCACTTACACGCACGTCCCTTTCTGTTTTGCGGACACGCGTGTCCCTTGAAGCTCGACGTCGCCGCCCCTCTGATTCCAGGCAGGGAAATCATCGACGTTCGACTCTTCCGGGTGTGACGGGGCGGAAATCGGCATTGTTCCGTTGCTGCACGGTCGCCGAGGTACACGGTGTCCCTGGAAGACACCAGAACCGACTGACAAGAGGAGGAACGGGATTTTCTTCGGGCCACGGGACCGTCACGGCTGGAAACCGGGAACAAAGGGCAGAGATAACGCGATAACCGTCTCTCTAACGCGGATCGGCATTTTTACGCTCTCGGGGAGAACGTTTCGCGGCTTTATACCGATCCTTCCGTGTTGATACATCTCTTAAGATTCTTATATTTGATGGAGTATTTCTTAGATTTTTATCGAGGAGATCCTTTGATATAATTGATTGATCAAACGTCTACCGTTGTCTGATGTGGGTTATCTACTTTAAGTAAATGATCGATGAATTGCGTCTTCGAATGCCTTCAGAAATGATCGGTTTGCGCTGAGGACAAATGCAATCGTTTGCAGAAGTTACGCAAATATATATTCGGTCAACAAAGTGCCACTAGGAGCGCTGGTGTGTAAAACAAACATGGTGGCTGCGAGAGTACTTGTAAGTTCATACTGCAAATTTATCAAGAAAGACTATAACAGATAAGTGCTAGCTTATGAAAGGACTGATCTACATGTTCTTATGATTGTTTACTTTTGTACAATTTGATAGTAGAAATACCGAAACTATCAGAATACCTAAATAAATTTTGATGTTTCATAGGTAGTCCATTCTCAAAAAAAATGAGGCCTGATTTTCTCGTATTGTGCACGTCCAATAAATTGCCATGTACAATATTTGCAGTGGCCAACTTAGCAGCCACGCACAATGAAGCAAGCTAAATGTCTATTACTCAAGCTACATCCAAAATAGCACGAACGTTATTAGCAGCCTAATACTTATCACGGTAATAAAAAGTACATAAAGAAGAGTTACACCTTCTTCTAATAAGTACCTATAATATTTAAAATCGCTAAAAGAAAAGAATTCACTGATAAAAGCATGTAGCAAGACCACTATTATTATTTGCACGAACATCCGAAGCGAACTCGAGGTCGACCACGCATGAACATCACTTCTTGCACGGCAATATTGGTCCGTCGATAAGGCGTTAATACACGATCCGTATCGTGCTTGTCAGACGCGAAAAAGTATTTAATCCAGCGTTGAAAGGGTTAAAGCCCATCAGTTGCTCTAAAATCCATCTTTCGTTATTGCATCGGGGCTCGCGAAGTGTGATGTTTCACGATCAAACACCGTTTTCATCCTCGGCCGTAGCACTCCGTCAATTACGATCGATAATTGAGCCCCGATGGCAGCATCGAGGCCTATTAAAGTGCGTTAAAATTCTTGGAAAAGGAAGACAGGACAAGGTTGTTGGCGCAGACAAAAAAGGAACGCGTCGATCAACGGCTAATTGGGGCACAATCATCGGTATAACTAGGTGGGGATCCAGGTGGGTCTCAATACGGGAATATAATGCCTGTCGATCTTACATGTGGCGATTTAACGCATGGAAATATGGTGAGAGACAATATACTGTTTGAAGAGTCGTGATAATATAGCGCGTGATGATAAGACATGTGACGATACGAGGCATGATAATATAGAGCTTGACAATATGCAGCGTGATAATAGGGCGCGTGTGGATACAGCACGTGTTAATATGGCGCAGGAGGATACAGCACGTGATAATATAACGCATGTTGGCGCGTGGTGGTTAACGTATAGAAATACGGTGAGTGAAGGTACAACGTGTAGTAATTTGGACTGTGACGATACAGCGCATAACGATACGGGTGGCGATAGATACAACTCGTAGAAACTTAATATGTAGTAATACGCTGTATGGAAATCTCATGGATTGTAATTTAGCGCGAAGTAATTCGACGTATAGTACTTCAACGCGTAGTAATTCGGGGCGTAGTAATTAGACGCGTGGTAATCTTACGCGTAATAATTCAGCGTGTGGTAATGTAGGGTCTAGCAATTCACGAGGTGGTAATCTAATGGGTAATAATATGGCGCGTGGTAGTCTAACGTGTAGTAATTCAGCGCGTAGTATTCTAACGTGTAATAATTCGACGCGTGGTAATCTAGCGTGTAGTAATCTAACGTGTGGAAATCTAACGCACAATACTACAGCGGTATGATTAAACGCGTGGAAATCGATTGGGTGGAAACTAGTAGTACAGCACGCGACAATCTAACGTGTAGAAATCTAACGCGCAGTAATGCAGCATGCAGTAATCTGACGGATGAAAATCCAACGTGCATAGTATATAATCTAACGAGTGTAGTAGGCGGAAATTTATGATATAACTGGTGGCAAATTAAAAGCAGTGCAGGTCAACTAAAAATCCTAGTTACGCCAATGAGTAGATCGCGAGGAAGCTCCCGGCGGGTTCCCGTGGGAATACCATTATTCCTCTTGTTCGGCGCACACCTACGGTGCGAGCGGTCTCTCCTCGCAACGAGGAGTATAGAACGTGTGCAACACGCGTGCACACACGCTGCCCGGACTCGCAATTATTTTAAGTGTATAGCGATATCCGAGCAGCTATTAATGACGTTCCTTCGCAGATGGAATCGCGTGCTGACCACGGATAACAGGGCCCACGGTGTGCGTACACGTAGGCGCGAATTAATTGGCGTAATAACGATTATTACGCTGTCCCGTCCACAATCAAAACGATACACTTTTTTTCGCGGGCAATAACGCCCTCTGCGCTACGAGTCGCCACCTGCTGAGCCATGGAAATTCTGATTGCGTCCGTGTTTGCCGTATACGGGGAGGACAAAAGGTATGGGAACGTCGTCGATTCGAGCCGCTATATCGGCTGACAAAGGACGCGTGCAATGACCAGGGATATTGTCGGAAAAATGAAATGCGTGGGTAATACGGTGTATCGTTCACGCTTTGTCGCTAAAGATGACTATCCGTCGCCACACAATAGTCGATTATTCTGTAACTCTGATGTACGATCGGATCCCCCTCGATAGCTTTACTACTCACCACTCGTGTTGTGCAAATATTAATTCCCATAAACGGGAAAATTGATTTTCGGATGTTTACGTTAGTTATGGTCGGTTTATATGAAATTCCAAAGCTCGAAGTAGGTCACTCTGTTGTACCAGCTTTTTAATTTAAAAGAAAAATGGACGTTTGACTTCAAGAATGACACTATTTTCAAAATTCATTTAACAAGTATTGACATAATATTGCAATTTGAAATATTTTTGAATATTTTCAATATTTTTTAAGGTACGTCATATAAAAATGCGAAAATATTTTCGGTAATATAGAACTTCGAAAATTATTTTAATAAGTTAATTATAATTTTTACATTTTCCTATCAAAAAGTAGTGTTTGTATAAATTTTGTATGCCATAGAAAGAATCAGGTACAAATTGAGAACCGCGGCAGTGGATAAACCGCCATTTCGACTACAGATGGCACTCTATGCTCCAAAAACACATGGTGCAACACGCGACAGAATTATGATACCTCACTGCAAGAAAACTGGATGAAAACATGGTTTGTGCCATATATGGCACACAATAAAGTACTTTATTAATGATACACGTGTAGATCACTATCAGGGCGTTCCTTTATCTTTCTTAATTATGAAACCGCAAAAGATACTTCATATTTAATTATTTCAATGGTATTACTGATCGACTTCGATTCATCGTTTAACAGCATGGAAATTACGTGTGAAATACCTATAACACTTTCGTAATTAAGAAAGATATTCAACTGGTCACCTAAATGAAATACCCTGTATGTATTACAAGGAAACAAAGATTGTTAGATAAATATGTAAAAATATAATAGCGCGATAATAAAACAGGAACTTTCACTTTGTAAACCGGAGGGGTAGTTACCCTCAAGCACGAGAGGGTAGTATTATAATTCTTATCAAACCATCAAACTTCTTGAATCAATAAAAACGTTTAAACTCCATAAAACTTACAAAATGGCCGTTTTCATAGAAATCTATTCGGACATAATTTACGTCCGTTTCGTGTACACACTTTCCTCATCATGCATCTGCAGCGATAATAACGAGCGACCGGGAATTAGGTGGGACATAAATTCCGGCGAAACGGACACGCGTTTTATGGATTACCATGTCATACAGGGGCACTGTGAGAAAACACGTAATCGCATGTAAGACCCGACCGCAACGTTACAGGGGGTTTTAACCCCCAACGTGTTGCCCCTGCCGGTTCTCTCCCCGCTGGTCCGTTACCCAGAAGTTGTTGTAACAGGAAACAGCTGCCGTTAGAAAGGACACTTTTCTGACGATTTCGTGGAGCCCCTTTTTCACCGAGCACTCACCGAGGTAGCGTGTTTTCTCTAGCCGTCTGGTTTCCAGTTTCCAGGCGATCCAGCTATTGGCCCCGGCAGCAGCCCGGTTCGCGCTTAATTAACCGTAACGCGGTCCTCGTAGCTCGTAACGCCCCGACGTACGCTTTTTCTCCCTTACACCGGTGACTCTCGAGTGCAAGGCATCGTATTGTTGCCGGAGCAGGAAGCAAGAGAGAGAGAAAAAGAGAGAGAGACGCTCTCCGTTCTGTGCCCGGGACACACCGAGTAATGATGTACACGCGTGCTTACGCTAATAATGATCTTTTGTTTCTCGGCCTCTTTGCAGATTTTTAAGGAAGATATTTAATACTGATAACGCCGGGATTTATTGCCAGCCGGCAGAGGCTGCCGGAGATAAACGCGCCCCTCTCAGGAACCCAGCCTATGGCTTGCCTCGCAGAGACAGCTTTTTCCTCGGTTTTCTGCGAGGCGACGTTAACGACGAAGAAAATGCAATATTCTTCAGGGTTGCCGCTGCGTCGATATCGGTACACCAGCAGTGGATTATCGTGCTGTACCTTCTGGTAAATTAATGGCGCATTGGCTACCCAGAGGTAGCTCGTGAGGAGACAGTACCACCCTTAGCGCTGGGCAATTGCTATTGGTTATACGCTTACGGATTTTCTTCAAATTAATTCCATCAGCCAAGTTTCCTAAGATCTCAATGCTAATATTTCAATGTTAGATCTCACGACATAGTCATGGTTTGCTAAAAAGAGGTCGTAAGAGATTCTTGCCTTTCATTTGCTTTAATTGATGATGTATACCTAAATGATGTATACCTTATGTACATTACATCCGATTTGTACATTACAGATTTTTACACTAATCATTTTAAAAAGTACAAAAATTTCAAATCATCTCACCTAGCCATCAAATTTAAAAACCCAAAAATTTCAAGTTAGATGACCAAACAAAAAATCACAAATTCATCAAATATAAAAATACAAAGTAAAATTAAATACTCAAAAACTATCCACCCTCAAAATTCATCACTTCAGTTCTTCCTTGACCTGCAAATCGAGTGTGCTTGGTGGCAACATGAAGCGAGCAAAGTATTACCATCGGATGGTTCTTTTTCGCGGGCCTTTATTGCCTAATTAAGCGCACTGATCCGCTCGCAGAGGCGGTTCCGCGGCTCGTACCTCGTCGAAAGTAAATCACGCGCGAAAGTGGAGCTACTTATGGCTTCGTAAATCAGTCGCGAGGATTTCCCGCTCGTGATCGCGGCGTTTTCGCGCTTTTTCGCGGCGGAGTCGCGTGTTCTCGCATACCGTTTCGCGGGAACGAAGAAGAGCGTTCTTTGATCCAGCCAGTCGGTGGAACGCGAAACACGTGGCAACAGGAAGAAGGCGTCCCGCAACTTCATGGAGATATTTACGCGCTGTCCGCGCACTCGTAAACGTCAACGCGGTGTCTCGCGTCTCGTTTTTCTCGCGCGTACGTTGCTGACGCATTGCGGCTACGGGCCCGTTAGCCTTTAATGATGAATAATTAATTTGAAACTCGTTAAACTACGCTCCACCTCTTTCTTGGACAACCACCTTGAGTTTCGTGTCGTTTCGTAGATCTCATCGCTTCGTTCGACTTTTTCTTTTATTAATGGCTAATTATGGAATTATATGTCTACTTTAGCGTGTTCGGTTCATTGTAAGACAAATTTTTGACGGGTCGCTGTGGGTGGCTTCATTATTTATTTTAAGAGGATTTATTATTTAAGAGGAGTTTATAATTAAGGTTTGAAATTTATGTTTTAAAGGTTAAAGACTCATTAAGACATTAGCAAGTATAAATACAGGTTCTTTAGAAGTTACTGAATGTATACATATTTTTAAAGGCATTTAGATATTAATTAGTTAAAATGAACACGGAATATATAATTAACGATATAGCAAGAACACATTAATTTTTGTTTATATAATTATAGAATATGGTGATCGATAAATCAGACCTATCAATAATTTTTTGGTGAATATGCTCTGTTACACTTAAAAACTGACTTACATAGAAACTTAGAGAACCAATATTGAATTAGGAGTCTGATTTCATAGAAAAATTATAGTAAAAGGATTTTATCATTTTGGTAACAAAAAAATCTTTAAAAGATTATACTTTTACTTGCTCAACGAATCATTCACCTTGCTATCTATTTTATTATTTATTAATTAACTGTTCGTTACTAGATTTATCTTATATTTAAAAGCTGTATGTACAATTACAAAGCTGGTTATCTAAGTGTTAGTAAATTTCAAGTCCGAATTAAGCGTTCGGGAAGTGGCGCCATACAGGTACGGCGGCGTTCTAGTGAACTAGGTAGAACATCGCCGTATGGGTACAGCCAGACTCGAGCTCTATCTTGTCTTATTTTCCACACCTTTCTCTTAATTCCCACAAAAACACTATCAGATAGGTACCTTTTTGTGGATATTATTCCCAATGGAAAAGAAAATCTCGCTTCCAGACGGTATAAACTGTCTGCAATAACTCACTAATCAGAGGATTACATAAAAACCACAGCTTAAACGTTCGAAAATACGAAACGTGAATTCTTTTAGTCTTAACATTCTTTTCATTTTGAAATATGTACAATAAGGATTCTTTTGATATAGAATTAATATTAATTGTGCATTATTATGTATTTCAGAGAGGTTGTTCTCTGTAATTAAAATTGAAAGTTTTGTGGCAATTTATGAAATATCTGCTGGTCAGCTAAAAATCTTGTAAATTGTATATAAACCTTGTACACTTATGTTAATGACGGATTTTTAATTTTCTGTTTGAACTTGCTACTTTTTTACCATATTTTATCCGTTTTGCTTGAGACATGATTTTTTATCAATTTAATCTATGGTGTGATCATTTTATGCTTAATACGTGATTTTTCTTACACAGAACTAAACAATATGTATAAGTATAAATAATATCTTCTATTTATCATACAAGGGTTATATTTTTCTGTTTTTCTTAACGTCCATTTGTAGGCTCCAGAGGAGATTTTTATTTTTATCCATGAAAATTATAACTCGAATATCAAGGAAGAAACCTGTACATCCTTTAAGAAATAATAACATACGAATCAAAGTACACATTCGTGGTTCACGGGTTAATATTTAGTACATTAATACCTCGCCATAAATTTAAAATTTCTGAACGAAAGGTGCTTCAAACTGTTGATCTGCGGCGAGCAATGCCGGTAAATGCAAGATATTTCGCACTCTAGATCCGTAATGTTACACGATAACGCGAGCTATTTACAGCGTAGCATTCGACTTCCGTGCAATTTGCCTAGAGCGCGGATTAAATGGATTTTCAATCACTCCCATCTTATCGCTTTAAGACGTATACCGAACTAAAATTTCTCGGTTGAAATGTTTACTACGATGAAAATATTAAAACGAACGTGTTTACGGTATCTGCGGTTCGTTTTCGTCGTGCGAAGCGTTTCTTTGTTTCCGCGCGATTCGACATTGCAGCGTCGACGCCGACGACGGTTATTTCCATGAATCGGGTAGCGAATTCTCGATCTTCGGTACGGAGGGTACTAGTTTCCTCGAGGAAACCATTGATTTGTGGCCGCTGCAAATCGATGTTGCCATAATACACGAAGCAATAAAGCGCCACGAAACGGAGCTACCGGGAGGATAATAGGAACCTCCGGTGGTTTTTCAAAAACGAGCTTCTCGCCGCTTGTACACCGGCAATTTAATAACGGTACCGAGGCCGTGTTAAAGTGTAACGGTCTGCGATATCTACACCGACCGAAATTAAGATTTTCGACGTAACATCCTACCGAACGTTAATTTCAATTTAACCTATCGTTCACGCTTCAATTTCCACTCTATTAATAACGTGTTTCGCACAAACAAAAATAATTTATTAAAACATACTTTGCTACTGCATAATCACAATTATTTGATCACAAGTTGGACTAATTCATTTTAATTCACTGTTGAAAGGTGTATTATGTCAAAAGACTTGACAAGCTACTTAAGGTTAAACAGTTTTGTTCATAAATCATAAACTACTAGTTTTAGCTTTACGTGAAGAATACTATTAAATTACTGCAATATAAAATTGGACAACTATTTATTGTATCCTGAATTATATTAATAATTTTAAATTTTGTTAACAATTACATAGGTAGTTTCACTATCAGACACTGCACTAGATCATTTTAACTGTACACATTATTTACTTCATATAGATGCTTCCAACAAAAATTACTTATTTCTGTCAGATCATATTGAGTTATTTTATCTGTTACTATAATAAATAATATTGAAGCATGTTATAAGCGTAAAAAAATGAATTTTAAAAAACTTGAAAGTTTCTGAAATTTTACAAGAATGTAAAAAGTGGGAGAATTTTGCGTGCAATGATTTTGTAATGTGCGATGACTTATGGAGTTGAGTGTACATCGTGACAGGACGATTTCGAACGAGACGACGAGCATCGCGAGGTTGTCGGTATCAGGAATTCTGGTAGATCGTGTCACAAGGCTCACTGCTCTGACAACTTGCCATTCATTAAGTTAACTCGTGCATGCCAGTGTACGTGACTTACTGTACGGAATAATTGGGCTCGCGTTAAAGTAACCGACCCGGGGATTTCGCGGCGCTGGTTTCCCAACTTCTCGGAAGACGACTCGTAAAGAGTCAACCAGTTCTTATTGGCCTCGCTTTTTCGACGCGTGTTCCAGGATTGTTCGTCGGAATTATTCCTCGCGCCGGCTAAAAATAACGGCCGAACGAAAGTAACCGCACGAAACTGTTTTTCGAAAAAACGAAAGGCCAAACAACGCGCGAAGAAAAAGCACCTCGATGAATAGTAAACGTGACATTTTTGCACTGGACAGGTGTCAGGTAATTGTATTCATGTATTCGTGTCTTTTTTTTCTGACGAAACAACAGGAATCGTTGTTCGAGCGTTAAAAACATGCATAGAACACCTTTTTTTCGTGGCTAGAACGCGTTTCATAAATATTTCAAGTAATCATCCGCGGGATATCGACAGTACCGGCGTTGTTATTGTGAAATATTGGGTACGATTTAATACTTTGTCAGCACGTTTGTCCCATGCGAGAATTAACTAGGTGGTCGGCCAAAAATGCGACAGAACGTGTTACGCGTGCGTTCCAACGGGTATGTATGTTGAATACGAAACCGTACGCGCACGATAAGCAGAAATACTTATTGCACGGTTCATTCCATGCCTTCCTGAACTCGATAGAATCGTCTAGCCGCGCACGAGAGAGACTAGAGAGTTCAATAATCTGCCGCGGCAGATCTCCTCGCCCGGCATTGAAGTCTCCAGCGGCGCTGCAGCATCTGCTGCCACGATATTCACTCTGCCGACGTTATTTCGCGAAAAACCTCACGATTCCTTAACCTTACGTTTTAAACACACCATTCCACATCAATTAATCGATGCAAGCATCTTTCCCCACAAAAGAACTTTAAATCTTTGAAATCTTCCAAGGTGTAAAATAGCCCTAACGATACGTCCAAACGAGCTATTTTCAATACGCTTCTTTATAAAGGGAGAATTTGTCGTCTAAAACACAACGAGGCTGTAAACGTCAGTCGTAGCGCGTTCGGACAGAATACACCTTCGTAACTCGTGCAAACGGATTTATGGTAATCAAAGAGCCACCGGTTTTCATGCCTCATCTTTTTCTCCCGTATCGCTTTTTTTACGTCCGGTTCCCTTAAAGCGAATTTCGATTTTCCAATAAGCGGGCAAAGATTTACAGCCCTCGGGAGCACGTTCTCGCGCACGAGAACTCTCCTCCTTTTCACCCGCTTTTTTCCCTTTTTCTTTCTTTCTCTCGTTTTGCTCGCCACACGCGTTACTTCCTTTTCGATTTTTTCTCCCGGCGCAGGACGTGTTTTTTACTGCCCTCCGTACGTCCCACGAAGAAGACAGTCTGACAACGTCCTTCTCCTTCGCGAAATGAATTCTCACACGTACGGGCACGCACACACTCGCCGGGCCACCTCGTCCTGGCCTGTAAGTAATGCATGCGCGACTTCAAACCGATCGTCAAAGTCAGCCGGACGTTGGGCCCTTATACGAGAGAGGAGAATAGGGTGGCCGGATTTCGTTGTGCACACACGCATACCTTTTGCACCGAGAGGGAGAACCTGAACATTTCGCGGGTAAAAAGTTGTGGAACCGATGTTTTCCGAAAATTTTTCAACAAGTTATTTTCTTGCAAGTATTGTCGCTAATCAACTGTACGTCTTCATTTGCATACTTTTACCGCGCAATATTGACGTCGAGCACCCTGCTACCCTAGTTATACAATCATTAACACTTAGGTTATTAACACAATGGCCGACGTGATTTTTCACAAGCTGAACATTTACGACAGGCGTTTCACGTTTTACGATCGATCCCTGGGTATTAGCTCGCGGATGCACCTTCAGCATGTCGATCGAGCAAGAAATTTCAAACGATCGAGAAAATTACGCGTCAAGCAGGTTTTTCGCGGTCGCAAAAAAAAAACTGTACGGCGTCGATTATACTGTTGACGCGAATCGTGAGCTTGTTCACGTCCACGCGAATCTATACCAACATAGAGCCAGCTACGAAAATTGCAGAAAAGAAATTGTTCGACTAACAAGCCGCGTATGAGATCGTTTCCTCTCACGGAGAGACGTGCCTGCTGGCTGATCGTCGAAATCTGAATCTTTACACGCGATTTTCGGACGATACACGGTTAACGCGATTGTTTTTACCGTTGAACGAAGCTGGCCGAAAAACGGCAGAAAAATACCATGACAAATTAGATTAACCACACGTAATGTAGATTTAATTGACGGCGTGGTGAATCGGGGCTGCCGGTTCAGTTTGACGAGCGCCACGCCGAGGATTTTGCCCGCCTTCCGAGCAGGAAGCGACTGAGAGAATGCTTATAGATTTTTTCGCCAGATAGAGTAACGAGCCTCATTACACCATCAGCTTTACACGTTACGCGTAAAATTATGATAATCAGCTACGTAATTCAAAAATTCCAATACTCTCTCAGATTTTCTTCCCTAATCTTTTACTCGACATTTCTAGGTTTCTGGGATTTTAATCATTGACACAAAATTTTGGAACTGATGACATAATGTGCGAACATTGATTTAAGGTGTATTCTGATGTTTGTACTCAGCTTATGTTCTACGAATGTCATGTTACAGAGGTATCGCGTGAAATTAGGTGCTTCAACGAGAAATGTATATATGTATAGAATTAATATGTGTATATTCGGGTGTTTGGATTTGACGTGCTTTACGAATGTCATAGTGACGATGTGGAAGGTAGAAACATGTCATACGAAATCACGTGTTTTCACGAGCATTACACATAGAAATTATGTATATTTTGATGTTTGCTTATACTCGGTCCGCAGTTCATGAATTAGTAATAATGTTAAAGCTAGCTACATTAATATCAGAGCGATACACATGTATATATAGAATTTTGATGTTTTCCTATACTTGACTCACATTTCACGAATATCATGTAGTAACAATGTTAAAGACAATCATATTACGTGTTGTGACTACATGTACACAGAATTAATATACGAATATTTCGATGTTTTGCTACATTTCACACGTCACAAACAATGTAGAAGGTATGAACACATGTGAAATTATTCTAAATTCCTATTACATGCCATACGTAAACTATGAGTTGAATATGCATATATTTATGATCTATGTGCGATCTCATGCGAGAACATTCCTTAGACTTAGAATTTCTTTGAAATTGTCCAAATGTAATATATGAGAAAAGAATCCCTGACGGCTTAATTTTTGTAACATCCCACAAAACGTAGAAAGAGACTCCATAGATTTAGTTGCTCTTCGGTTGTCGCGACGCTTCGGTAGCCATTAAAAACGTCGTAAAGAAGCGGATTAAAGCGATAGGTAAAAAGAAGCTGACACCGCGGGACGTATTGTACAAGCAGTTAGGCAAACTTTAACAACCGTCGAGTCGGTGAGAAAAAATTGATCGCTCGCAAGGACGCAATTTCCCGTCTGGTTGGCCGGTGGAAATCGTCGTTTCCTCACTTTTATCGTCGACGATTTGGACGACGACGCTCAGCGGAACGATCTCCGCGGCACGGCCCATTCCGTGGGCGCATTAAAGCGAGCTCGACGTCGCGATGCACCCTGTAATTTTGGCAGACGCGATACCATGGCCCCGACGCCGATAAAAGCTCCGCCGGAAGCGAACCGAGCGTAGGGTCGTTACTCAAAAGCGACGACGCCGCGGGAAATCGATTGCCAGGCGACGACTTTCAAACGCGTTGGCATCCGAGCCAAATCGCGACAACACGCTCGCGCACCGAAAATCTGTTAGAGTTCACCACGTGGCGGAATCTGTGCGTCCTTATGATCATTCGTAGCCGGCGAAACGTGGAAAATGGAGGAACACTTACATAGAGTTGGTGGTGTTCCAATACATGTTGATCGTCTTCGCGCAATTGCTCACAGTCGAGAGTAGAACCGTTTGCAGGCAGACGAAGAACACCAAAGTTACAAAGGACGTGGAAACCATGGTAAAAACGTGGACGAACGAGCAGCGCGCACCGCGTCACCACCGTTCACCGAGATACAACAACTAACAACAAGAACAACAACAACGACGATGACACCTGCACCTCTGTCGCTGTCGTCCACAACCACCTACCACCACCGTTGCACAAACACCACATCCACACTTCACTTTCTCCGGTGTGTTAGATCGCTTGTTCTCTTCCACGTTTTTACTTTTCTCTAGCGAATTATCGGACCGTGACTCGCGTATCCTATTTTCTTCCCCGGTTCGAACGATATCGTCCGAGTTAGCGAACGCTCGTAGGTGCACTACCCGGCTACGTATGGTTGTCCTCGAACGAATCGGAGTCTTCACGAGTCCTGAACTTCTTTGCCGGAATCCTTGACGAGCGGCCTCGATCGGTTAGAGCCGATACAGTTGCCTCGGTGTTCTGCTGTTTCCATAGAGGTCCATCGAGCTGCGCGTCCCATGGGTCCACCCCGTGTTTCTCTCACCTGGACTGCACCTTGCTGGCCCTCTCATTGGTACAACTTTTTCCTAGAATCCTATCAGGGTGACGAGCAATCGTTGACGGTGGATGCTTCGTGATACGCTCGCATCGGAGACACGATTTTTTCCAACGGACGCACTATGGCACGGTGGCTGGTGTTCCGGAGTCAGAACGGTATCCGACGCTCGGCGACGGGATCACGCGAACCATCGAACAACCGTGAACTTGCTAACCATCGTACTTTGTTCCGTGAAACGATACGATGACGAAAAACTTTTCTCTTTTCACCAGAAACGTTTTGCACCACTAAATCCTCGGGACACTGACAATCGAAAGCACCAAGTGTCGCGACGTTTACGTTCGAACGGGAAGTCGAACAGTGATCGTTCCTGATCGCAACGGGGAATATCTCACGGGAGAAGGCACAAGAAAGCTAGCGAAACAGAGCGGTATCCTCGCCCGGAGCACACCCCCGTACTTTCTCACGCACTTGCGATTCGCACGGGTCGCTTAGCCAGCCAAACGGAGCGACGCTTTCTCACTGTCCACCACGCGCGAGTATCTCCGCGGTGGAGATCGGATCTCCGGCGAAAAACTGCGAGAGAAATCGTGGTAGTAACTGAACGGACCTCTCGTCGCGTGTCGATGCCGCGTTATCCGGTTGAACGGCGACGAGAAGAGTCGTCGGAGAGGCCACGAGCTGCGTCGGGACGTGAACGCAGAGAACGGTACCTTCCTGCTCGGTGTCGCGGACGCGTCTGTCGGCCGAGCGGAGTGTCGCGGCCGTTCGTCTCGCGTCGGCAGACTCGAACGGCGACCGGGGGTGTCGGGGAGTGCCGAGCGCCGGCGGAGACGCACGAAGCGAACGAGGATCCTCGTTCCCTCCGTGGCTCGTCGACGTGTCTTGGCTCCGCTCGGTATTACGCCGCCTGCTCGCGAGACGCGAGTTTCCGAGTGGCTCTCTCCCTACGAGCGTGTAGCTCCCGTCGGCTCGGCTCCGTTCGAACCGAAGCTCGAGAGTGCGGATACAAGTGCTGGAAAACGCGATGCGAGATCCTCGTTTCTCGCACGGTGCGATCGTTTTTTTTTGTTTTTCTCTTTTTTTTCTCTTTCTCTTCCTTTCCTCGACGGTTTCTCCCCAGATCGAAGCGTTCGTTCAGAGACGTCCGCGACGAGAAGTTCGCGACACACTGGAAGCACGAAGACGCTGATTTTCGCAGAAGTGATTATTCGATCGCGGACCGTAAACGTGAGAGTATTTGGCCGGCGCGCGAAGGAGAGGCGTGAATTTCGGTCGAGTTTCATCGCAGCGAAATCACGAGGTGCGGGGAATTGGATTTTTTTAAAAGCAATTTTCGCGAGGGAATTACATTTCGTCCGGGGGCTTTATTCATCGCGTGCCATGTTTGGCCGGACGGCCGAGTTTTTCGAGTCGATCGAACACCATTAAACGAATTCGCGTAATTACGCGCCGCGGATAAGATACGTAATTTCTTGCTTATGTCCACAGCCTATCGTTTCCGGACCCGCTCGATTAATTTCGCGTTACACTGTTCACGCTCTTCGAGAGAATAGGCGCTCCTGTTCGACCGTGTCGTGCACTTTTCTTTACTTCGAGATTTTGTGCGTCGATCAAGTGGAGTTTGAGGGTGACAGAAATTCGATGAGTTTCGACAAACTTTGTGACAACGCGAGACGTTTTCGCTTAACTTCGACCCCTTACCGCGTGAACTCTTTGCTTTGCCTGGAAAAAGGTATTCGGAGAACACTATCGTTTTATAAAAATATTGTACTAGTAAGACTATCGCTTTAAAAAATATTAAACGAAAAGACTATCATTTACACAAATATTAAACAAACGACTAACATTTATAAAAATATTAAACAGAAACCAGTAGCATAATTCACAAAAATAATTAGAATATCATTTATAAAAATATTAAAACAAAATTGTAAGGCTATTAAAATCGTTGTTTGTTGAAAAATGTGGAACGTGTTACATGACATGTAGTATGATTGACACTTAAAAAAGGAAATAAATGAAAGTTTAGTTTGCAGTGTACTTATGTACATGATCTGTTAAGAAGTTAATTCATTCGCTGTCACAGTAGAAGTAGTCATGTGTAGCAAGACACGGTAAAATGGATTGGTGCAGATATTAAAAATTAATTTTCTAATACGATACGTCAATTCGCTATTTCAAATTATTAGTGTGATTTTAATGATACCCAGAGCTAGTGTTTTCATTTTTTCATTCGAAGTAAAATCATAGTGCCTGTCACCGGTGATTGTCGTGATGGTGAATGTGTAAACGTGTCAGCGGGACATGGATAGTTAACTCGACATACGGTTGATTAACTTTCAGCAAAACATACTAGCTTCCAGTAAAAAATCTCTGTTGTGTCGATACATTTTGGTGAAATTGATGTACGGATTTCTCAAGTTTAATTAGTTTAGAAAAAATTTATTGATCGGACAAACACATTTTGACAGGTCGGACAGTAATGATGTGTGAATTTTTTGTTAAACTTTTCAAGCCTTATACAATTATAATTACAATTACAATCATAATTGGATAATTTTCTGGATGTATAAACTGAAGTTGAAAAATTGATTAGCTGTATTTTGAGTAATGTGTTATATGTCTGATCATGTACGTCAGTTTTCACTGTCGCAGTCCATGTATCACTGCTGCAACATAAAAGAAACATGTACTAGTTGAATTGCGAAATTAAATCTTGTCAAGTGTGAAATTGTAAGATACAGATCGAAAGGGAATTTTAAAAAATGTCATACGTTATAAATTAATATTGAACTCAACCAAACTGAAATTTACCGTATAGCATGAAATTCATCAGAATAAATTTTTTTTATCAAATTTGCACATTTCAAATGTAGAACTTAAAAGTGACATTTTATGCACCCTAAAAGTTAATACTAATATAAACATGAATCTTATTTATCAGAGATAGGGGTATTAGCGAGTGGTAAAAAATTGTCGATTGAAAAATCAGCCGGTTAACAGGTTAATCAAGAACGGTGTCGGAGGTTGAACGAATTTCGGCAATTTGCGTGGCGACGCTCGGGGAAAGACAGTTTGACGCTCGTTAACAAAAGCAAGCAGCAGCGGTGATAAACGGAGCGGCGTGGCTCGGTCGAAATTGCGAAACTCGCGTGGAATTTAATTTTCAGGGCGCGAGCCGTCCCCGTTGAACATTGTTTCCATCGAGTTGGCTCACAGTGATTACACAACCGTCCCTTAAGCCTCATTACCGTCACTGAAAATTTCCATACGGCTCACGGGATCGGCGTGCAACCGCGTGTCTCGAGAAGGCGCGTCCGGATCACGATTTGCCCCGAGTCCTTCGCGGGCTATGAATTACCGTCCCTTCGTCGTTTTCGTTTTCCCGTGTTATACGGCCGCTTTTAACACGGCCGGAGTGCTTTCTTGACGTACGATCATCGTTAGTCCCCGTTTCCTGTTTCAATTCCGGGCACGAGCCCTCGGTTTTTACGTTATCCGCCACGAAAAGCTCTCGGGCTTCTCATCGAACAGATTCGTACCTATAAATACGCGGTCCGCGATGAAAAGGATCTTTACGACTGAGGATCCTTTGTCGGTATCGATCGATTCGTCGATGCACGCGAGTCAATTAGGCCGAGGCAATTTCGGAGATGACGTATCGAAAAGATGCAAATTAATCTGCCAGCAATGTCCTTCTACCCGTTTCATCGTCTCTCTTTCTCTGCGGAATCGAATATCTTTCGATCATTTTTTTTACCCCACCTTCGACTAGTCTTGATGGAAATCAAATTACAACGCAGTGATTTGTAGGATATATCAATTACATCATTATTTTATTTTTTTAATTTCGAAATAAATGATAATTAGAAAAGATATAAATGTGATTTTTAGAGGATGAAAAATTGCTCGATACGGATGGGTTCTTTAGTTAATTAATTTTTAAATGCAAATAATTAATAACGGTAGCAAGGATTTGACTTAGTCACCGTGACGTGCATATTAGTGACACGAAATTATCTGACATGGCCATCTATTTTCGCAGAAACGTTCTACTTATCCAATTATAAATAATTTCATTGATTAATGGTATATGCAGTGAAAATAACTAAACATCGTCTGAATGATCGAGTGGGTTTGATAACAATGAAATTATTCTCATTTCTGATGAATCGTGGGTTCAAATGAATTGATATGAACATTCATGAACTCTTCATTATCCTTCCTTTCTTATCTCTTCTATTCTAGTTACGAGGTTGAATTCTAAATAAGAGATAATTTGTGATGCATAAAGAAAATTACAAAACTAATGCTATTTACTAACGCTCTACAATTAAAAAATATACGTATATACAAGAGAATCATTTAACTGTTCCCAAAGGCCATTTTTGAACAATTTCTAAACATACACAATATCTACAAATTTCAATAATACTGAAATCAAAACGAAGTACGAATATTAAAAATAAATGAAAAGAGTATATTAAGCATGAAACTATGAAATTTATTAGTTTATACAAAATACAGTATTGTAAACTAGCCACTGTTCCTTAGTATAAACTCTTTTCTAATGGGTTTTACTTAGTTTTGAAAATATTTTGCAAATTTTTCCGAAAAATAAATAGAAAATAAAAGTAGACAAGGGTGTACGAGTATGAAAACGAAAGCGAACGAAAGACGACCAAGTACGTGGCGCCCTCTTCGCGAGCAGCGGCTATCATCTCCCGTGTTGCCTCGTCTTCTGCAACGATCTTCTCGAGGGCATGCTTCTTGGCTCTCTTATGTCTTCAAGAACCGGTATCTACCCACGGACAGTCATGTCGGTCATTAGTCCGACTAATGTAACGCTTCAAATTCTATCGGGCCACGTTGCATCCTCCCACTAGAAAGTCGACGAATCGTTTACGGAGGAACACGCCCGATTACGATGATACTGTACATTTCATCGGGGTAACGTGTTCCTATGTTCAATACTGGTATTCACAATTTTTTAGATGCAGTACACAATTTTTTGGGTGAGTTCAATTGGTTAAAAATGTGAATCGTAAAGTGTAATTTTAATATTTGATGGTGGAGTGTAGGAGTTTGGAAGATTGGAACTTTGAGGTTTTGGGGATTTGGGGAGTTGGGGAGTTGGGGAGTTGAGCATTTAGGGATTTGGAGATTTAAGGATTTAAGGATTTAAGGATTTGACGATTTGGGGATTTTGAGGTTTGGAGGTTTTGGAATTTCGAGAGTTAAGAATTTTGGGGTTTTGGGACTTTGAAGTTTGAGGATGTAGGGATTTTGAGAGTTGGGGATGTCGGGAATGGGGGATTTTAGAATTTCGAGATTTAAGGATTTTGGGGTTTTGGGAATTTGGAGTTTTGGGACTTTGGGATTTGAGGATGTGGGGATTTTGAGAGTTGGGGATTTGAGGATTTGGAGGTTTGGGAATTTTGGGATTTGGAGATTTAAGGATTTTGGGGTTTTGGAAATTTGGGATTTGAGGATGTGGGGATTATGAGAGTTGAGGATTTAGAGATTTAAGGATTTTGGGGTTTTGGAAATTTGGGATTTGAGGATGTGGAGATTATGAGAGTTGAGGATTTGGAGATTTTAAGATTTTAAGAATATTGAATTTTAGGATTTCTGCTTCTGAGGATTTCTGGCTCTTTGGATTTTTGGCTTTTAGGATTTCTTGTTCTTAAGATTTCTGAATTGTACAATTGTAGAATTCTAGAATTTTAGAATGTTAGGAACATACAACCTTGGAATTTCAGAAGTTAGGACTTTGAGATCTTGGAACTTAAAATCTGAGACATTAGAATTTTTAATTGTTTTAAAAGAATTTTGGAATTGACTTTCAATGAACTTCATAAATTTTGAAATTACAGAAGTTTGAAGTTTGATAACTATTTGATACTATGAGATTTTTAAGTTACTGAATTTTAAACTTCTTAAATCATTGAATTTTTAGCTTCTGTAATTATTGCACATTGAGCTTCTGTAATTATTGAACATTGAGATTTTAGGACATTGAAACTGTTGAACTTTGAGAATGTAGAAGTTTGAATTATAACCTTGCAATTTTAGCACTTTCGAATTTTAAAGGACTTAAAAGCTTGTTAGGGTAATCAAGCGTCTCATTAGTCAGAGATGGAGAGGTTTCCATTAATGTCCGATTTCTTGGGGTTTCGTGGTGGAGTCATGTGGGGGATAGGATCGTCAGGAGAGTGGAAGAACCGCTAAGGAATACAGCGAATCGATTATGTTCGCTGGTTTGCTTTTTTCTCGCGTCATGGGTGATTAAACAATCGTGTTTCTTCGTGTTTGGTTGCGTTCGAAATGGACTTTTCAGTGGCTCGTTAACGCGTTAACTGCCGTGTCGGTTAGTGGTGAGTTCTTGTAGATGGCAATGTATCTAATGTATGACAAATCAATAATTCAAATCGTAAAACACTATGTGCATACCGTAATTTATGTATTTGCAAATTCAGAAACTGTATAAGAACGTAAGACTTAAGTAACATTTTCCTGTTGGAAAAATACAAATGGAAAGCAATAAATAATGAAACAACTGAGAAACGAACTCGATTAACGAAATTGACTATAAATTCTTTATTTTAATTCGAATAGAGTCTCCTTTTAAAATATTTCAGTCAGATTAATTCTTGCGGAAGTCAATTTTTGTGTTAATGCTTAATACTGATGTATGTAATGTGTGCCGATACGCATGGCGATGCGTATTGCAACGAATGTGTGACATAAGGAGTGACAGTACAATACGTAGTAACGTATTCTTCACATATTTATGTGTATTTAACAAGATCCCCGAATAAAGTTATGTGAAATTAAAAAGGCAGTTCATTTTATTCCCCTCAGACTCCATCTCCTAAAAATCGCATTTACCAGACAAACGAGGAAGATTACGATAGTTTCCCCATAATTTCCCGGCGTATCCTCCGAACAGCATGTTAATAGTCTCCACAAAGCAACACAGCCAGAAGAAAAAGAAGGGAAAGCGTTCGAGGCTAGCTTTGGGGTTGCCTTTAATAAAGTCAAGTCACGCTCCTTGCAAGATCCTTAAATCGTCCTCAAACGAATCCGCTGGAGGCTCTGATCGTTGACCTACCATTCGTTTGTTACACATCTTGGCTATTACTTTCTTCCTCCCGCCATCTTTTTTCTCGCTCGCCGTTCGATCGCGTGCAATCGACGAACGAGACGATAAAGATATCAAAATGGACGCGAGCCTAAAGGATAAAGAGGTGAAGTGCCACTTCGATTGGTAGGTTGTATAAATACCACGAGTCATGGAGACGAGAGTGCTTCGTAAATATTGATCGTTATTCTTGCGGACTTCGGGAAAAGAAAGGAAAAGCCAAATCCTATGCACACAAGCCGGCTGGCTGCTCGTTTCAAGGGTCGTTTTCGTCCTTCGATTGACTGGCCAACTGCTGCAAACCGCAAGCATTCCGGAAGGCAGGTGTGTCGATTTAGGAGGAACACTCGTAACGTTTAGGGAAAATCAGCAAACGTTCGGTGCTACGGTTGCTGTTTGCTCCGATCCGGAATTCATGCTCCAACAACTTTCGAGTTCGCGATCGAGTGGCTTGATTGCTCCATCGCTACCTAGCTGATTTTCTTCCGATTCTTTGCGAATTATCTTTGCTCGAACTGCTGCCATTTTTGAAGCTTCTATACAAACTTTAAATGGTGGTACTCACGATGAGTAAATATCAGAAACATTTCTGTAAATTACATTCTAGTTTTGTTACATCCTTCGAGATCATCGATCACATTATACATCAAGTTTATATCATGTCATAATTAATTTTGTTTTTATAGTCCACAACACGTTTATATCCTTCAATTCGAATGATGTGAATAGTTCTTTATAACACGATTGTTCAGTTTTTTCTTTAAGAGTTGTATGGAAGTATTTTGGTCCTAATTATTCTATTTTTATAAATTCCACAAATTTTACAAGTTCGACAAGTTTTACAAGGTGTATAAATTATAAAATTCTATGAAGGGTATTTGTATAAATTCACAAAATTGTCCAAAATGAGATAAGTGGCGACGATAAAAAGGATAAATTCGGTTTTAGGAGACATAAAGGAGTAAAGTAGTACGAAAATCGTGGAGATCGTAATGATGGTCGTAGTAGCCGCCTAGGAGGCCGCTATCGCGAGATCGATCGTCGAAATCCGTGTAATAAATCGCTGCAATAGCGACGGATTAATTTATCATCGGTCCGCGCCTCGAGGTGATTTATTTCCAGCGGTAACGTCATCGATACCGATACATTAATAATACTGCAACTTTCTTGATTCGCGGCCCGATCCCGCTACACGAAGGGTTAGCAAAGGTTTGAATGGTGGGGAGGGAGGGGAAATAATCGAACCGGCTTGGAGTATTAAAGTCAAGGACCATTAAGTGATTATAGGATCTTTCGTCGTTGAATTATCGACGTTGATGCGACATGCTTCCCAGGGAGCAAGTGTAACTTTCGGATTTCGTATTCGCCCAGGGACTTTCCACGGAATTACCATTTCCGGATCGTTGCACCTGCCTTCCCGAATGACTGCGGATTCATTCAGTCGGTCCGAACAACGATCGACCCTCGACCAACAGTACACTCGGCTGCAACGTAGCCTTTCTTAGGCTTAGGTTAATACACACATGTTAACTCGAACACTCACAAGTTTCCATATTTTCAAGTTTTCGAATTTTTTAGTTTTTATGTTTTTAGGTATGTTTGCAAGTTTTTCAAATTTTTAAGCTTTTAGTATACTGAAATTTTATATTTTCAAATTTACTAATCCTCTTGTTTTGAGATTCGTCAGTTCTCAAATCTCTCAAATTCACAAATTTTCACATTCCCAAATTTCTAGACTTCCACATCTTCAAATCTCCAAATTTCTAGACTCATGAATAGACTACCATATTTCTAAATTCCATGATTTTGCAAATTTCAAGATTTCCAAATTCCTAGGTCCGTTAATTTCTACATTCTCAAATTCCTATGACCCCAAATTCTAGATCCTCAAATTTCTATGATCCCAAATTCTAGGTCCTCAAATTTTTATATCTCCAAATTCTAGATCTTCAAATTCTTATATCCCCAAATTCTAGATCCTCAAATTTTTATATCTCCAAATTCCATATTCACAAATTCTATGTCCTAAATCCCTAGATTCCTACATCTCCAACATTCAAGGTTTCTAAATCTCTAGGTTCCTATATCCCTAAACACCCAGATAAATCCTTAAATCCCTAGATTTCTATATCCCTCAACCCCTAAATTTCAATACTCCAAAATAGCTATATTTTCAAATTTCAGAATCTCCAAATTTCCCTAGATTTTCCCAAAATCCCTAGATTTCCACATCCCTCAATCCCCAAATCCTAAACTCACCAAATTCTAAACTTCCCAAATTTCAACCTCCCCAAATCCCAAAGACACCAAATACGTCCAAATCTTAAATATTTAACCAATCCCCAAATTTCCGAAAATCTCTAAAATCCCTTAAAATCAATGACGACGAAAATCTGTTCTCGGTCGTTACATTTTCCCAAGGGAAGTTAGATTTGCTCCTGACTGTACTGGAAAAGAGCTCCTGCCTAATGTGTGCCCAGGATTTTACCTGTCCCACAAGAATTCCCTTTTCCGAGGGCACTCGAAAATTCATTATAAAGACCGACTCGTTTGGAAACCTTTGATGGAAGTTTGTGTTGAACCGTATAGTCAACAGGGTATTAGGTTGCTTGGAAATGTGCTTTGTTCCATTCTTATAAGTGTGCATTATGGTCTGGAAACTTGTTTGTTGTGAGAGAAATCTTTAATAAATTTAACGAATCCTTCTTTTTAACGTTGCGGTTATTATAATCGAATTATACAGATTCGAATATATTATCAGATACTTCAAAAGATAGCTTTCTTTTGCAGCTTCTGTATTATTGATTTTAGAATACTGTTCTGATTCAAATATGGTCATTTCAATACCATATCTTTATATTTTATATGAATCTGTTCAGTCGAAAATAATTTCACAATGGTTCTAGAAAACAATGCTAGCTGAAGGAAGATTAAATTGTTCGTAAAGGGAAGTCGTATTAATTTCGTAATACACGATAACAAAGAAATATAATGCTCTTATTGAAATTTTAATATTTTAGAATATGAATTTACTCTACATTAAACCTACAAAACGGTCAAAGCGTTTAAATTTATGTCTTAAAGTTTAAACTTAGTCCTAAAGTTGAAGTATTACAAAATTTGTTGGGGTTTTCTTGAAACGTGTACAGATTTCTATGAAAATTCACGTACATTAATTTTATCGTTCATTTCGTAATTTATAATTTGAAAGCAAGTATTACACGTCGATAGGTTTAATAATGCGACTTAGCCTACTTCAAAAACCTCTGACCAAGTGTCTTGAAATCGCACCATTAAGGACGTCCTTGCGTCCGTTCGATTCTTACGTCCGAGCGAATTATCATATTTTAATAACTTCCCGGCGCGGTGAACGGTTTGCCTCGATTCACGCGGTTAACCGTGATCTTTGGTCGCACCTTGTAAAATGCTTAACGCTCATCGATCATCATTATTCACCGGCGTTTGCCGAATTCACCAGCGGCGTATCAACCGGCACACCTATACGATCAGGTACGCACGCATACACACGTGTTTCCACACCTCTGCCGAGTCGAATCCATTTCGCTTCATTACCGATCCATCGCGGCGATCTTCGTCTGACCCTACCTTGAACCTGCGATCGGACGCGTCGCATCGATCCCCGTTCGTCGATCGTGATTCGAGACGTCTGTCGAGCGGGTAAACGCGTCATCGTGCGTCAGTACCTTCGTCAAGGGATTTCGGCCGGTTTCGCAGAGAAACAGAGAGACAGAGCTTAGGAACGATGAATCTCCGATACGGTCGCGCTAATTGATCCCGACCGCGACGGGATTGGCACTCGGTAGAAAGAGATTTCGGAAGGACACGAAGATCGTGAAAGATCGCGAGGGATCCATTAGCCATTAGGCAACGTTTACGCGCGTCAAGATGTCCGCCGGAACAATGGAGCCACCAGAATAGGCATCGATTTCTACGGCCTTCTTTTAGGCATGCCGACGTTGCCTCAACACCACGCTTTCCGCTATCTTTTTCGCATAATGCATCGGACTCACCTGGTCCCCGACCGTGCATGCGTATTTAATTTGTAAAACGATCGAGTGTCCTTGGCGGCGAGCGTGAACACTGGCGTCGGGGAACGCGTGAACCCGAGATACTATCTGCCAAGGAATTTCTGTCCTGGCTTTATTGTACTGCACGGAATAAAAGATTAAAGTCCTTTTCATGAAAATTTTCTTCGAGATTATTTGATTGCCGCGTAAAGATTTCACGGTAAAAATCGCCTACCATAAACTCCTGCGGGCGAATAAGATAATTAACGGTGAATGGTATTGTCAACGGTTGCAAAGGGTACTGCGGCCTCCGACGTCAAGCGTTACGCAAGATCACTCGCGTTGATGAGTACGTAAAAAAGAAGTACTCAATTTACGCTGGAAATTGATGTACTCGTAAACGGAATGAATTTACTGTGCAACGCTGATCTTTTATCATTCGCCCTTGTAAATATGTTACGTGATACAATTTAACACCACAAGTTCTTACTTTGTTAATAAAAGAAGCAGAAGTAGCGAATTCATAGTTAAATTTCTTATTTTTTGTGATTACGTTTTACTGTTCCTTCAAAATGTTGCAAAGTTTCTATTTTATTCTTCATAGACCTGATTGTAAATAACTGATAACCTGATACTTAAATCGAGCTATGTAAGAAGAAGAATATTTTCCTACGTATGAAAATAAGTAAATAATTTATAAAATTTTAACTATCATAATTGCTGTTCCATACACAAACTTTGGTTAAAATGTGCTACAGCAGAAAAGTTAGGTTATGTCCGCAATGGTTCACAGCTCATTAAATGAAAAAAGATATCTTCGCGTCTTACAGTTAAATGTGCAAAATAAATTTATTACCATAAAGAATAAAAAATATAGCCTATTTAGGACAAGTAATTCTCTTGCTCCAAAATCAATCTGCTGTAAGTACAACAGAGGTAGATGAAAGTATTATTCGATAAAAATTTATGAAAAAAAAAATCTTTATCATCCACGGCAGCGAGCGTCGCTGGAATTCGACACACAGATTCGGAGGCGCCAAGACAATGGTCCCTCCCCTCATCCCTCATTGTTTCGGCTACGTCTGGAATCTTAAAAGACTATCCATTATTATACTCCCATTGACGAGAGATGCCAACCCTCTTCTCCGGCTGTGTCCGCGTAATAATTGAAAGGGCACGGGACACCTGCCCGTGAAATCGACGCACGTAGCCGGGGATGTCCGTGAAAAATCATGCGTTCCTCGAGGAAGAGGGTGTACGATCCCGCTTCCTACGATCCGTTTGCTTCGTCACCAGACGTGAGCCATCGTACGTGCACAACTTACATCATTACGCATTTGAATGGTCGACAAATTATGCTCGCGGCGCGGGCGCGTGTGTTTCTCGAGCAACGAGAGGCAAGTTCGAAGCGTCCCTTTGGGACGCCTTTTCAGGAGTCCTCCGCCACGGTACACGCGGTTTCGAGGACGAAGCACGAGGATTCCACGAGAATCGAACGGGCATAATGCGGCGAACATACGTGTACGGGCTGCATAATCCTCGCTGAAACGCGCCGACCCGCGCGCGGTATAATGCCTATGGCTCACCGTAGCTCTACCGTGTTTAGAGGGAGCTACCTCCATTTTATCTAGACTCGCACGCATCTATTCCTATCTGCGGTTATGCGAGGCTGTGTCTACAGGGCGATTCGGGCAATTGGGACGGGCTGTTACTACGTTACAAAGCCACTTTTCAATCGCACCACATTTTTCTCTTCAATAATTAGACTTGTTATATCCATACATATCCATGACTTTTGATATGGACAAATAGATTTTTCGAAAGTACTTGCACTGCACATGACGAGTTAACTTGTTAGATCTTCAGCAAATAATAAACTTAATGTAACTTAGATAATCAGATAATAGTGTATTGACTAAGAAACTGCTGCTCTTAAATGTACTATAATAAGAGAATGATTTGCATCTGTGTGGAGAAGTTCGATCTACTTGTGCTAACTTACTGTTTATTATAAATACAACACAACGATGATGAATCAAATACATCGTCACTAAAATTGTTTCCCAGAGAAAGAATACTATTATAATAATTCCAATAAGAAAATCTTCATCCCAATCCCACTATCAATTAGATCAATTTTTGGTACATTTACCATATAATTTAAGTATAACCTAAGACTTATCTCAGGCTACTTTCCACTGAAATAAATCTAAATGCTCCTACTAAAATATTAAATCTTAACGTCCTTATTTCCTTCTTAATGTTTTATGTAATGATAACTTTGACTATAACAATAAACAAATACTTTTGAGTGGCAGTGTATCAGAGCCATGCAGCAATGAACAAAGAGGGAGTCAGAAAGGTAAGGGAAGAAACCGAAAGGGGCCATCGAGGGAAACATAGGAGAGAGACGAAGAGAAGAAGAAGAGGAAGATGGAGAAGAGTACAATGGCAAATGGTATTCTATTATTCCAGATGGGCATCACAGTATCTCCCTCGTTGCTCGCTGGAATGCAACTATGAAATCATTCTCCAATATCTCAACGTGGCCTCCTCTATGTTTACCCCCCTCGAATCTCTTTTCCCTGTAACCACTGTCATCGGTAAGTAAACCCTAAACAAGCAACCCCTTTGGATACTATCGGTTCACCCCCGGCTGCGTTGGTCATTCATCATCCCGATTTAATAATCCTCTTTCCCTGCGGTGGTGCATATTAATTAAGAGCTTGACCGTGCACGTGTCGCACGTAATCAATGCAGGCGATTGATAAGCGGTCGTATCCGAGCTTCTTCCTCTTGTACCGTAGAATAATGAAATCGATTTCGAACGGCAACGTGGATGTTGCTTTATTTATGGCCGGTTGGCCGGGGACGACGAGCCGTCTCGAATCGCGAAACGACACCGGGATTCCTCTTAACGCTTTCATTTTGCTGTTACACGAAGAGTCATGGTCGCTCATTTTTTCCAACCCCCTCGCACACACGCTCGCGGGTACATTTAACATCCGCTCACAGTGCCGCGGTGAGGACTGCTGAAGCCCGGAGTACTTTATATACTTTTGGAACTCTTCGGAGAAATTTGGGAATAGGGAGATTTGGTATTTGGGAATCTGGTTATTGGGAAATTGGAAGTTTGAGGATTTGAGAATTTGGGGATGTGAGAATTTGGGAATGTAGAACTTGGGGCTTGAGAATTTGGGAATGTGAGAATTTGGGATTTGAGAATTTGGGGATGTAAGAATTTGGGGTTTGAGAATTTGGGAATGTTAGAACTTGGGATTTCAGAATTTGGGGTTTGAGAATTTGGGGTTTGAGAATTTGGGATTTGAGAATTTGGGAATGTGGGAATTTGGGGTTTGAGAATTTGGGAATGTAAGAACTTGGGATTTGAGAATTTGGGGATGTAGAATTTGGAGCTTGAGAATTTGGGGATGTAGAATTTGGAGCTTGAGAATTTGGGGTTTGAGAATTTGGGATTTGAGAATTTGGGGATGTGAGAATTTGGGAATGAGGGAATTTAGGGTTTGAGAATTTGGGAATGTAAGAACTTGGGATTTGAGAATTTGGGGCTTGAGAATTTGGGGTTTGAGAATTTGGGATTTGAGAATTTGAGAATATAATAATTCGGGATTTGAGAACTTGGGGATTGAGAATTTGAAGCTTAGAAATATAGAAATTTACAGATTTGGGAATTGAAGTACTTGCAGATTTGGGAATTCGACAGTCAGAAACTTTGGGTAATTTGAGGATCTGGAAAGTGGGAAGTTTAACAAATTTTAAACTTTAGGGTTTGTGAATTTGAGGTTTGAGAACTTCTAGTTTCAAAATTCGAACTTTACGAATTTAAAAATTAAAGTATGTGCAAATTTGGGAATTCGACAAATAGTAAATATGTGAAATTAGAGGATCTAGAAACTGTTCGAGTAATTTAATAATTTGGAAATAAAATAAATTTCCATTTACCTAATTAAAAAATTCGAAAATGAGATAAATTTAGAATGGTCCAAAAACATCTGCGAAGTCCCCGTTAGTACGATACCCTAAGCAAGTGCTTATTTTGCTTATTGGTTAATCCAGCATTGTCTGGTGCGTCCCTTTTTCGTGGTCCCGGTCCTCGCTGCGGTTAGGAGGGAATAAGAAATTGCGGGCAATGATTCGGAACAGGTCCCTAGCCTTGCCTTCTCACCGACGTTTTTTCCTGGACCCGTCGTTTGTTTGCTCCGTTACTTCTCGCACGCCGGCACACAGGAAATATGCGGTCCACAGAACGAACGTTTGCCGGGGAGGCGGATCCTTCCCTCCTTTGTAACGCAACATTTATGCTTTCGATTCTGTGAACTTTCACGGATACTCGAGATACTTTGTACAACACCATTCTTTTTGCCTACACATCGTTGCTTATAGAGATTTATTTTGACGTGGGATAAAAACGTGTAAATTGACGCGACGAGGAATTCGCGGTTACTCTGTTTTGCTTTGGTGTTCTGGTCTGCTGGGTGTCTGGAATTGGGTGTGATAATTTCTGGTGAATTGGTAGGGGCGTGATAGCTCGACGATATAGAGCATGGTAGTTTATGCTTGATACAATGGTTAATAGCTTAGTACACGGTGGTGTAATGCGTAGAAATTTAGTGTGTGACGAGTGGTTGCCACACGTGATAGTTTAACGCTTGATAATTCAACGCTTGATAGTTCGACGCATGATAATTCAACGCTTGATAGTTCCACGCTTGACAATTCAACGCTTGACAATTCAACGCTTGATAGTTCAACGCTTGATAATTCGACACTTGATAGTTCAACGCTTGATAATTCAACGCTTGATAGTTCAACGCTTGATAGCTCAATGCTTGAAATTTCAGTACATGATAATGTAACACGTGACAGTTCAACGCTTGATAATTCAACACTTGATAGTTCAACGCTTGATAGTTCTACGCTTGAAAGTTCATACATGACATTATTACACGTGATAGTTCTACGATTGATAGTACAACGCTTGATAATTCAACGCTTGATAGTTCAACGCATGACAATTCGACGCTTGATAGTTCAATGCTTGAAATTTCAATACATGACAATGTAACACGTGATAGTTCAACGCTTGATAATTCAACACTTGATAGTTCAACGCTTGATAGTTCAACGCTTGAAAGTTCAATACATGACAATATAAGGCATAGTAATTTAACGCGTACTAGTCCAACGTATGGCAATGTAATAAGTAGTAGTCCAACGCGTGATAGTTCAACACTTGATAGTTCAATACATAACAATATAACGCGTAGTAATTTAATACGTGGTAGTCTAATGTATGGTAATATAACGAGTGGTAGTCTAATGTGTGGTAATCCAATGCAAAGTGGTATAATTCGTGATAGTTCAATATGTGATAATCTAACACATAGTACCTTAACGCGTGATAGTTCATCACATGTCGATATAACAATTATTTAACGTGTGGTACTTCAACTTCCACAAGTCCACAAGAGTATCGAATGTGAATCTCACACACGGTAATTTAACACGAGATTTTATATATGGCAATATAACGTAAGCTTAATATTTGATACTTCCAGAGGTGAGTCAATCAATCAAAAGATATTTAGTACTTCAAAAGGTCAACCCTTCAAAAGATTCATGATTTTTTCATCTTTCTTCACAATTATAATGTATCACATGCACGGAAACTATAAATAAAAAATAATAATTAAATTGTTAATAATTCTATATAGTTAATGTTCATCAGATTAGCGGGTATTTCGAGCAGCATTCGAAGACACTTTTAGAAATAGCCGAAGATAGCTTTGTGCACTGAAACGGAATTACGAATGTTTGGCGTTCCGAGGATTAACCTCAGGACTTCGAAGACACTAGGGAGGCTAAAAGAACTCGTATATTATGGGAGAACAGATTTCGAATCGATTCTACCTTCTAATTTTCTCTTCTTTTTTAAGACAAGAATTTTTTCTATTTTAACCCTCGGGTGGCGGAGAAGAATCTTTGCTAACCTTGCTGTTAGTATCAAAGCGTATTCTTGTTACATTGATTGGAAACATGATACATGGTGGGACATTTTTGTAAACTTTGAAGCAAAGTTAAAAATTATATAATAAAAATGAATACAATACATTTTGTGAATTAATTTTTATGAAAATTTCTCATGTATGATATTCATACATGTAATACGTATCATTTTTTATATAATATATAATTTACAAAAATTTATATAAAAATAACACTATTTGTAGATATTATTTTAAACATAAAATCTTGTTATATTTTTGGGGCTACATAGTGAGAAAAATATGTCGATAAGAATTCTTATGGGTAACATAAAAAAATCATAATTTTATAGGTTAATGATATATAGGTCAAATTCTTCTTCACCGTCATTTTCTAAATTTTGTATTTCTTTGAATTTTATTTTTGACATATAAAAGCATCTCGTTTAAAAATGCTAGTATCTAATTTTGAGTGCATCTACATTCTTATACAAACTTTGTATGCTGGATGAAAATGAACTTAATATTTGGGGGTTAAATATTTCAAGAATATTCTGTCTCCTTTTTCTACCCCGATAAGAATGACTCTGCAAACAAGGATGTGCACAATCTCTGCTAACAGAGGTGCATCGAACGACAATAAAATTACCGTTCGCGGTGTTGTAAGTAATCGAGTAAGCCGAAACCGTGTACTTACATATTTAATATCAACCCTCGTCAAAGGATAAGTTATGCATTTGTGAACATAAAATCAGCTGCCTCAACACCTACCGTTTTTACCGCTCGCGTCAATGATGGAAGATCGAACACCTGAAACGATTGCTCGCAATACGTGATCGACTACCCAATGGCCTTTCAGATCTATCATACTGGAACGGTAACAATGCGAGTGGAGACAGGTGTGCAACGAATGAAGCAAGAGAGTTTGGTAGCTTTCTCGCAGAAAGCGAGTCTATGCGTAATTTCACCTGTCCTGCCTTCTGCCAGTTGCCTTCTGAATGACTGTGGATTCATTCTGCGGCTCTCAACGCGTGTCTGCACCTTGATGAATCCAGAATGAGCCACGTTGCAGTCGACATACTTGTAGTCTTTGCAAACTGTCTGCATTATCTGGCATTTCTTTCGGAGTAAAGATTCAATGCTCCAAAAAATGTTAGTGGTGGGAAAAGAGGACAGTTGTTCATTTTTAGGGAGTTTTTAGCATTTGATAATTTGGGATGAGTTAAGAATTTGGGGATATTGAGATTTGGAGGTGGACATGGCGCTCTAGGAATTTGGGGATATAGGGATTTGGAGAGATATGGATTTGGGGATATAGGAATTTGGAAATATATGGATTTGGGGATGTAGAAATTTGGGGGTTTAGGGTTTGAAAATATAGGGATTTGGGGATGTCGAAATTTGGATATCAAGATATTTGGGGATATAGGAATTTGGAGATCTAGGTATTTGGGATTGTAGGAATTTGGGGTTAGAAATTTAGAAATCTAGGAATTTAAGAATATAGGGATTTGGGGATGAAGAGATTCGGGGGTCTAGGGATTTGAGAATATAGGGATTTAGGGATATAGAGATTTGGGTATCAAGATATTTGGGGATGTAGGAATTTGGAGATCTAGGTATTTGGGGTTCTAGGAATTTGGAGATCTAGGTAATTGGGGTTCTAGGAATTTGGGGACATAGAAATTTAGAAATCTAGGAATTCGGGGATCCAGAAATTTGGGGATATAGGAATTCGGAGATCCAGGTATTTGGGGTTCTAGGAATTCGAAAATCCAGAAATTTGGGGATATAGGAATTTCGAGTCCCAAGACTATAAATATTAGGAGATCTAGGAATATAGCAATCTAGAAATTTGATAACCTTAAAATTCACAAATTTTGATATTTAGGAATCTGGGAAATTCAGAATTAGGAAATTTGAGAACTTGAAAATGTAAGAAATACGACAAATTGAGAGTTATTAAATTTGATATTCAGAAATATAGAAATACAGAAAATTTGGAAATTTGATCATATGGAAACTTGAAAATTGAAATATTTGAATATAGGTACACATATGTGTTCACATTCAGGAACAAAGTGTTACAGGTTTGAATAACTCTCGAGGGGTGGAAATTTTCAATAGACACAGCTTTACGAAAAAATGGAGGTCGTCAGTGATTCATCGTTGTTTCATGGACACTTTGACGAGATCCAGATATAACCGGGACACATTCGGGCTGGATCGAATTGGGGGATATTTGAGAAATCCCTTGCGAACTGAGTCATCCTATTGTTCAGTTGGGACTAATTGTTTGGTGAATAGTTTCCGTTCTCGAGGGTATTTTCGATCGTTTCCGCAGAAAGATACCTATTCACAAGTTTAGTGGGGTAGTCTTGTTGTATTAGAAAAAATAGTTTTCTATCATAAATTCTTTATTATAGAATATTTTTCATAAATTTAAAGACGTAAAAATATAGAAGAAAAATGTATAATTGCTTAAAATATCATAATTTAATATAGGAATACAATAATTTAGTTTAGTAATAGAAATGTTAATAATGTGATATTATACCTGTTTAGTAATCTTCAATTTTTATTTTATGTACGTTTTATATATCATAACAATTTTCTTGTTCAATATATGTTCTAAAGTAATATAAATTAATACTACTCTAAAATTTGCTGTTTCCAAAACCAATATTACTAATTTATACCCTCATTTTTTTTACCTAAGAAAAGTCCTTGTATTCATTTTTATGTCCAGGTCCCAAGAAGCCCAAAATGGCGGTCCTGCATATAAATTCTCCAACAATTTTCTCAGCGACATTAATATCTTAACAGACATCGATCAATTTTCAAATTTTCTCAAGATTTATAACCGATACGATAATATCTCTGTCGAGGTTTGCCAGATAAAGCCAAAAACGATTACGTTAATCGTTCGCAGGGCAATTAGCCTGATCGTACGAGCGAAAAGAAGCTTTCGTCCAATTGCTTTCCCTTTTTCGAAGGATCAACCCATAACATCTGCCCTTTTTTTAGGGGGCCAATCGACCTTCCATCCTCGGCTCGACCTATACGTGGCCTTCGACTCGCGAAGATAGCGATCGAGAATTTCGTGATCCTCGGTGTTCTTCTATAAAGAGCAACGAGCGTGTAATTAGACTAATGTCACGTTCGAGTTCCTTCTTTTAGAGCTGGCTCCGTATTTGACGCACTCCGGGGACCGATTTAGACTTAATTACTACAGATTCTGGAATCTGGAATTCAAACCTTAAATGGTCATTCCTGTAATTATGCTGCTAGATTTGACACTGTTCATTTCTTCTCATTTGAAACGGTTTTTCGATGTAAATCTGGTGACATATATTCGATACTATATTTATTTGGTAAAAATAGTTGGTGTTGTATTTGATGATAATGTTATATTTGAGGTTATGTCTGTTTGATAGAAATATTATACTTGATGCTTTATTTAGTAGATTCATCTGATGCTAGTGTTACATTTGAGGTTATATCTATTTGATGTTAATGTTATACTTGATGTTCTTTCTATGTCCTACTGACGTTAGGATATTATATTCATCCGATGCTAATATTATATTTGAGGTTATGTCTGTCTGGTAGACATGTTGCATTTGATGTTATATTTAATATTATATTCATCTGATGCTGTGTTATATTTAAGGTTATGTCTGTCTGATAGACATGTCGTATTTAATGTTATACTTAATATTATATCCTGATGCTAATATTATATTGAGGTTATGTCTACATCTCAAAGTATATATACATATACATATTCAAATCCTTGTCTCTTCCTACTTGCCTCATAATCTCATGTGCTTTGATAATAATTTTCTTGTACAATTTTCAAAGAGAATGTGAATATTCTTATAAAACCGCAAAACGAGAGTGAATTTCCTGATTAGATTTCTACCAATTATCAGAGTGACACCATCAAAAGATTTCGACTTGTCAGAAAAAAAACGTGCTTTGTCCATGGACGTGTCGTACGATGTTGTAATGTTCGATCTATGGCACGGAATATCGAACACTTTCTCCGCGGCAGGGTATCGATAATGCTTCGATTTATTGGCCGGTGTTTAGCCGGTGGCCCAGATTCTTCTGTCTCGGTCGGCGCGCGGCACAATGTGAATTAGCTTCGCACGTTAATAGTCCGCATAAAAGCGTGGGCGTGGTAATAAGTAAGGTTTATGCCTTCTTTCGGCTATAAAGTTGATCGATAAAGCTAAAAACTACACCGGCTAGCTATGTATTTTTATCCAGCTTATAATGGTCGGCTTTGTCAGTCGCAGATATTTATCTTCTTCCGCTTCGCGTCTGTCTCGTTCGCTCCTTGAGAACAGACGCCTTCGGCGTTTTCTGTTTCTAACTACGCAAATCGATTGCTCTGCTATCGTAGCACGATAATTGTTGCCGCGTTTTCGTTGACCGCCAGTCGCCGGCTGTTAATTTCTGACGCGTTAATCACGTTAGGGGTGCGTTTTCTCTTGACAGTACAGTGGCCACCCGACTATTTCCTGGCATATAATTTCCTGCAACGCCCTCCGCTCGCACCTCTCTGGATAGACAATGAATACATCTATGTACACGTCTAGCAGTTAGACAATGAATGAATTTATGTATTTGATTATGAATTAGATAATGAATATGTCTACGTGTTTATGGTAAGTTAGACAATGAATGCATGTATGGGGAATCGGTTAGATAATGAATATATTCAGATATGTTTCCGATAACGAATTAGGAAATGATTCCACATTTCATGATGAGACATGAATACATTCACATATGCATTTCATGATGAATTAGACAATACATATACATATGTTGATAATAAGTCAACATGTCCATAATATGTATTCCATGAGTTAGATAATGTATACATTCACATATGTATTTGATGAGTTGGACAATGAATACATACACATATGTATTTGATGATAAGTCAGACAGTGAAATATCAACATACATATTCGAGAATCATTTAGACAATGAATATCTATATAATACTTGATAACTCTAATTCATGGAAGCTAGATAAGTTTCTGTGCTTTCGGAAGACCCACCTCTATAGCCCCGCTAGCAGGAAATTATAGAACGCCTATTTTACATCAGGACGTGAAATGATATTATTCAAAGATGTCGTTTTATTCAAATATTCTTTGATAACACGTTTTGTAAATATGTCAGTTTACGTCCTTAAAGATGACCTTACTGCAATATGTTTCTTTTTTGGATGACGTTAAATGTCATGATTAAACTACGTATGTCAATGCATTTATAGCATACGCAAACATGTGCAATAAATCCTGAACGTGTGCTAAATATAAAGTAGAGTACAGTGATCAGAAGATACGAAATGTGCAAAATTTACATAATAAAATGATATATATTTTTCAATACATTCTTAGAAGATATATCGTAAAACATTTGTTTGCATCATCCGCTCTCTATATGGCCACGATAAAGAAATGATTTTATGCACATTTTTATAGAAAATAGAATATGAACGTACTTTTTAGTAAATTGAACCAAAATTACAGAGAACAATCGCAACGTTTCTAATTACCAGCTTATGTAACCGCGATACAAACGTTTTGTAAATAAACAATAAATAGCAGAAAATCGTACCAGTTGGTCCTATGAATTACCATCGTCGATGTATAAATTAACGCGTTGTTGCGCATCCCAGTCGTTCTACAACGCAAGGGCTTGAATAATACAGCGTGTAATAACAGCGATATTCAATTGTCACGATATCGTTTAATTAATTACACGAGCCTGGGCGGACCTCAACGAGCCGCACGGTTTCGCGGTGACACGCAAATTGCGACTGTTTGAAAATATTTGAACAGAGGATTCTGCCGCCACGAATACGCGTGGCGAGCAACAAAACCGATTCAATGAGTTTGTTTCAGTCAGCAAATTGTCGAAGAAGCGAGTTATTATGAATTTTATTGAGCTGCGTTAGTCGCTGCATTTTGAACGTTGTAAAACGTACGATTTGGTACATTTTGTCATTTGTAGGTCATATTTGGTAATAGCACGTGTGATATAACACGTGGTTATAATAATGCGTAGCAATGCGATGTGTGGTAATATCACATGTGGCGATATAACGTGTGGTTGTTCGTACAATGTGGTTATAATAACGCGTAGGAATACTGTATGTGGTAATATCACATGTGGCGATATAACGGGTGGTTGTTTGTACAACGTGGTTATGATAACATATAGCAATACAGTGTGTGGTAATGTTACATGTGGTGATATAACGTGTGGTTGTTCGTACAACGTGATTCTTCATACGGTCGGTGATGGTATATGATCATAAAATGACGATATAAGGAAAGGAAATCATACTACTTGTTAGATTTAACAATTTTCAAATTTGGGACTTTGAGGCCTTAGAAGTTTCGGAATTTGGGATTTAAGAAAATTGATAGATTTAGAAATTTAAAAATTTAGAGATCACTTGGAAAACGAACCTTGTGGAATTTATGAAATTTTTAGAATTTGTGGAATTTATGGGATTCGTGAAATTTATGGTATTTATGGAATTTATGGAATTTATCAAATTTGTGGAATTTGACGATATAACGCGTGGTAATACACTAGATAGCCACATAACAGACCATAACGAGTTAGTCAACATCACAAGAATCCAGCTCCACCAGTCTACCAAGACAATCTACACGATATATGACATTAAATTGACTAGTTCTAACTGCAACATCCACTTCAAATTTGCGAACCGATAAGTAGCAGAACCTAAATCCATGGAGATAGGGTCAGTCCCCGTCGACAAGTTGAATCCCTTTTTCGTGAGGGTGTAAAATTTCTCGCGAGCAGAAGACGCGAAACGATCCTCGTCCGCGTTTTGTCGGACTTTTACGATCCGCCATTGGAACCGGTTGCTACCGCCGATTTCGTCGTGGCTGTTATAAAATAACGCGTATCCGCAGGTGTATACGTTTAAAAGGCGACGATCGTGTCACTCGTACCGGCCGTTTCCCCCTGCTTTTTCGCGCGGTGAAACCACGCATCGACGGCCCTCGAAATATCGGCGAAATTGAAATATCGTCCAGCGTTCTTATATAACACCGTGAATCTCGCGGCGCATAAATTAGGCCGCGTTATTACGTTGACGGAAGGTGGAGGTGATAAATTCGCGAGATAAATTGCGATAGCCCGTAAAGTGAGCCGTTGTTTCGCGAGCACGTTATATATCTATAATATTCAGCAGCCGTATTTCACGGGTCTGTTAACCCGACGAAAAGTCGGCTAACTTTTAACGATTACGGCGAGTAAGCTTCTCACGGATCCGCCAGATTCGGTCGGCTCATGCTGATCACGTAGACGCTCAACGTCGCGTCGGCTAAGTTTTTCGCTATTCGCATTACCGTTCCCAAGTATTCAGACGCTTGTTCACCTTCTATCGCGAACACGCCTTATTATATTTCCTTATTGGGAACTCTAATTATCTCTTGTAACGATGCTGTTTACGAAAGTTGAACTCAAGAGTCCCCGCAAAATGAATAATGTGAGATTTTAAAGGAACGATATTGTATAGGAAAGGATTTCTATGACCTTCAAATTTATTGTCAAGGACGAACCACTTTTGTGGATGCATATGACTAGTCGTAGTTTCAAATTGTCTGTACCAACTATTATAATGTAGTTAATAATATCGAACCATAGGGATATCGTTAATAATTAGAAGGAATAGAGTTAATAATAAGAATGTATGAATATAATGTCTACTTACAAGAATATAGAGATTGCAAAATTTATCTGCATCAACTATGCAGTTAATAATAAGTTGATAACATACGTTATATAATGTAGATTGATTAACATTTACTATAATACTGTACCTCTGTAAATCTCAATCATATCAAAACTAACGTCCCAAACTTCCAACTCCTCTCCCTCAACTTCCATATCCCCAAATTCTAAAAATGTACAAATTACCAAAATACAAATGACTAAAATACAAATTATAAATTATTAAATGTGTCAAGTAAAACTTTGTCAATGTAAAGACTACGTGAGCAACGTGACTCTTCATCACCAAATTCCCTAGAGAAATTTCCATGGCAGCCGAACGTTCGGCCCTGACCGTGGTCTAACACCTTCTTGTTCATCCCGACGGTTGTTTCGTACGTGACACGAAAGCAATCGCTTTTCGTCACTGTCCACCCGATTCTCATTCTCATACATTGTCACACTGACGTGGTCGTCGTCTTTAAGAGACGTTTAAGTAGCTTTAGTCTGGTCGGTGTCGGCCGTCTCGTCTCTCCACTGAATGATAATCGACGCTCGCGTCGATGCTTAATCTCGAATCGAGAATTCTGGTACCTGTTGATTCAATGGCCATTGAACATTCCGGTTCTGTGCCAGCTTTTTGCCTCGTTGGAAACGATCGACTTTGTCGTTCGTTAATTTTTCATAGAATCTCCGGCCGTTGCTTCGGAACTCTGCTATCGGTGTTTTCTTCTATCGCTGCTTACGGAAATTCTGCACGCGACTACTTTCGATGATAATTTGACATGTTGAAAATATTTTCTGCTCTTACGCAGTTTGGAGACTTATTTTTTACTTCTTGGAGATTTATTGAATTGTTTATGAAAATGGACGCCATTATGGAACGGGGAATACTGTATGTAGTGGATGCTGAAGGATTAGTTGAAGGATTAGTACTCGTGGATGATGATGATTTTAGCTGCTGCAAGTTTTTAAATATAAATTCTCAAAGAATGCACTAAAATCTTGCACATCCATTATCATCTCGTCATCAAAAGAACCTTAATATTTATCAAGAAAACGATAAAGTTTCAACATACATTTCCTTTGATACATCAAGTTTGATACTACACGTCAATAAAAAAATTTGACCTTCAAGAATTTGAAGGTCAAGGTTAATTCTACTTTCTCTTACAGAACTTTATTAATACACAGGTGTAAAATAACGTTGTAGTCTTGAGATCTAATTTTCAAACACCCTGTACATTCCACCGTACTTAAATGATGACGAAGGCCAAGGCAAGGGAGTGTGATTTGTTTTCGGTGTAAAATTCGCGATTCTCCACGCGTTCGCGTGGAACGCGAGCCGCAACGAGCAACGCATGTTCGTGAATGTCGAAAACGAACAATGACCCGTGCAGAGGTCAGTCGAAATCGTCCAACTCGATCAATTTTGGTCGAAAAAAAGTACCCGCCGTTATTTCGTAGTGTAAGTATCCACCTCTCGGCCATAATTTCGTGGTAAGCAAATAATTTTTACGTAATTGCCAGGTTTCTCCGCAATTATGCAAACCGCCAGGTGCGAACCGTTTGCTGCAAGCGTATCATTTGGAAAATTGGCATATTCAAATAACGATGTGCGCGTTTTTAACAGCTCTTTGAAGTTTAATAGGCTTCATAAATCGATCGATTTGAATTATTACACAGCGCTTGGAATGTGTATCCATTCGTTCGGACGTCGAGTTTCTTCTAAATTCTGGAATCCGAAAATTTGCATAAAATTTATTCGCTCCTCTCGGTTTCGTTTCGGAATAGGATTTTATTCTTTCGGAGAGATTAGCTTCGAGTATGTTCGATCATCTACGATAACGATCCAAGCACCACCTGTTTCCGTGTTTAATATTTCGGAGGCGAAAGATGACTCATTAGGAACGAGTTTGGAACCATTGAACCAATCATGAAACGTCGTTATGATCGTTTACCTGCTAATGAATGGCTTGGAATAGCATCATAAAATCTGATCGTTATCTCAAATAGTTACTAGTGTTTCCACAGATAATAGTCAATCTTAGAGATTTTATTTATTTGGGGGCAATATAAGGTTCTTCTGGTCGGAATGTATCTAAGAAAAGAAATACAACTTCCATTTATGTGATTTTGGGGATTAGTATCTTATTCTCAAATCTTCAAATTTTTATAGTACTGGATTTTCGAATTCTAAAATTCTTTTCCTAAGTTCTAAGTCTTTAAATGCACACAATTCTTAAACTTCCTCAAACCCCCCACGTTTATCAAACTTCCTAAATTAAAAAATTTCTAGGTTTCCAAATCTCCAAACTTCGAGTCTACCACATTTCCTCATTTCCAAATTTAAATATTGCTAAAATTACACATCTGAAAGTTAACGTATCTAAAAATGAACTACGACAGAAATGATGAAGTGACGCGTCTCTAATTTCCTACATCCGCCATTTTCCCTACCACAGCGCATACTGCGCGCGCAGCGTGACCGACAAGAAGGAACACCCTTAGGAAATTAATTATAAGAAGAAAGCGAAGAGAATTATTGGTCGATTCCCACAGACGAACCAAGAACGAAGTTCATCGATCGATAAATTAGCGGACAAGGCGACACGAGTCGGTTAAAGCGTAAAACGAGAGGAGAGCATAACGATAACAAGGTGGCGGACACAGAAGAACCTTGGTAAACCTGTCCGACCCTTTTTACCCCAGATTCCCGGGGTTCATGAGACGGTGCACGCAAAGTCGACGGAATTTATGCATCGACGGCAAAAACCTTTCCTCTTCTCGCGTCCCCGTTGCCCGCGTTGCTCGCTCGGCTCCGTCACGTGCACACCGTAGATCGTAGGAAGTCATACCGGCCGCGTATTTTCGCGTTCCTGGAACTCGAGGGGTCTTGTGCTAGATGCTAGAAACGCTTCTCAGTTTGTAACTAGATTCATTGTGAACTAGTGCACGTTGGTATATTCGGGTGCAACGTTCACTTTGGATTAAGGCAAAGTTGTAGATTTGATTATTCTTTTACTATTAAATTTTTTTTTGTGATTTTGAGAATACTGAAGATGTCGAATTTTTAAATTGTTAAGGCGATACGCATTCTAATTTCTCAGTTCTTTAATTCCACAATTTTTTAATTTTTCAATTTTTCAATTTTTCAATTTTTCAATTTTTCAATTTTTCAATTTTTCAATTTTCCAAATTTTTCAAATGATCAAATGACCATATGATCAAATGATCAAATTATCAAAGTTTCAGATTTCCAAATCCCTAGACCCTTAATACTTACGTCTCCAAATCCCTAGATTTGTATGTTCCTGATGACCCAAATCCCTAGATACCAAAATCCCTGCACTTCCAAGTCTCTAGATCCGAGAATTCTAAGGTTTCCGAATAACTATGTTCTCAAATTTCTACGTCCCCAAATTCTGAGCCCCCCAAATCCCTAGACCCACAAGTCCCTAGATCCACAGATTTCAACGTCCCCAAATACCTACACTCATAAATAAGTATGGTCCCAAAATTCTAAACCATCAAATCACTAAATTTTCAAATCCCTAGACCCCCAAATCTCTACATCCCCAAATTTCTAGGTCCCAAATCTCTAAATCGACAAATTCCTACGTTCTCAAATACCTATATGTATAAAACTCTATTCTCTAAAATTCCTAGACCCACCAAATCCCTACATTTTCATATCTCTAGATTTCTTGTACATTCACATCCCTAGATCTCTCCCTACATCTCTAACTATCCAAATCTCAAAATATTCAAATATTCCTATACCTCAAAATTCTCAACCCAAATCCCTAAAAATGGACAAACAGAGAGCCTTTCTCCTCTCAATTCCCATATTTTCTTCCTGAAAACGAGATTTACCGTTGAGTGTACGTACCGCGGTGATCGAGGATTGCGCAACGGGGTCAAGTTGGCCGGGTTCAGAACACGAGTTCACCAGTTAGAGAGCGTAACAAGTTAGAGAGGCTCGAAAATCGGAGGCAGGAGCGCAGAGGCGAACAGCCTCCGACGCTTTATTGTCGTTCTTAATGTCAATAGGAAATGACTCACTCCTTAACGCCGCAATGATATCACGCTCAGAGGCCGCTACAACGAGCTGGCTCTTTTGCCCGCTCCTCGGATCGCGATTCGACACGCGCCGATGTCGATGCTGCCTTCGATGAAAACGTCCATGACTATGCTCCGTCTACGTGGGTGAACCCATTGTCACAGTTGTTTTACGACTAGGTCTTTATTGAATCTACCGGAAAATTCCGCCAGTTTTATCGCCGGCAAGCTTTTTTTCGCACCAGAAGGTTGTAAACAATTGTTATTGCGTTACGTGATCGTTAAGGGCCTTGTTGCGAGGATGGTGAACATTATTTAGGATAGCCATGACGAACAGTTGATTTGTGAAGTATTCGACCGACATTTTTGTTCTGTTTTATTGAACTGTGGGGCAATTTTGTCGACTAAGTATGCTCGTATTGTTTCTTTACTGAATACATATTCTTACAGGGTGATTCGATATGCAAAGGAAAATTCTGAAATGTACTTGATGAATAGTTCATAATTCGCTGTAGTTTGCTCGACTTCATGTTAGGAATTTAGAAATTTTGGCGGTTGCAAATTCCAAAAGTTCTAAATGAATATAGAAAGTATTGTACCGATTGTACCTAAGATTATACTGCAACAGATTAGACGGAATTTACGTTACAGTTGAACGAAATTTATTCGCGTCACACTGGAAGATTAGAAGGAATTTGAGACAAAGGAACGAAGAATTTATGTTTCACGCTTGCGCCCACGGGTCACTGAGCAGATGCGAAGAATTCTTTGCACAGCTTTCCCTCGAACCTTTTTAATTAAGAACAAAGTGAAATCACTATACCGTGAGTTTAATACTATGGCGGTCGCGAGTTTCGTAGAATCTACGACCTTTGTAATATGGTGCGTCTTGTTATATGCAGACAGACGTTTCATTAATACGTCTTACAATTACTGCTCATCAAATTGGGTATTGTTATATTAGATGAGATTAAACACTAATTTTCATACATGATACCTGTTGTCAGATGTTACTGAACTTTCTTAATTAGTGTTAATTAGAATTTACAACCACCATTTTCTTCTATTAAAATCATTCATTAAAATCTAATAATAAATTTGATTCAATTACAATCTCAATAGTAACATTTGGGTACATCTTATTGCAGTATTTCAGAAACGATTTACATACTTTTTTATAATAAAATTTTGTAAATTATTATTAATTTATTTATTATCACCATACTTAATGGACCACTATACTTTCTATAAGCAAAAAGCAATTTTCGAACGGCAGCCATTTTTATTCCCAGTCGTCGCAGCACAAGTCATATTTAAGCAACAATAAAAACGCGAAATGCGGCCGGTAATTTACGGGAAAATACGCTACTGTATCCGATAAATATCACGAAACTTTCACTAGCACTAGTGAAAACTAGCGTCCGTTAAAAAGAAGTTTCGAGGTTACCGTGGCAACACGCGAGCATCGTATGGTTTTTATAACGAGGAGAGATTTATAGGTGGATCGGTGTCCAAGAAAAGGAGACCGGCAGAAAAATCGCGTACGTTCGGTGGCCAGCTTTATGACGCTATTTGTCGCGACTAATTGTCAATTAGAAAACGCGACACGCGTAAATTATTCATAGAGCGGCGAGATTTAGAGGCTATTGAATCGCGGTTTCGGTGCGCGGCTGCGTGCACGCCGGGAAGCGGTGCAAACGGCCGGGACTCGTTGCTATCTACATAGAATGGGGGCCTGCACCTCTCGAAAGTGGCCGCAAATCGAAAATAAAATAAAGGACGGAATTATCGAGGCTAGAAGGGCATGCGAGCAGCTATCGTTGCCGCGAATCTCTATTGTTCGTTAGATTCAACCGGTCTAATGGCCGGGAATTCCCTCGAGCTTCTCCTGCGCCAGCAACGAATCTGGGTCACTAGACTGGATGTACAGTCGGCTGCAACGTAGGCAACACTTAACCGAGATTAAATGTGGGTGCTGCAATTTCATGTTGCTTGCTCTAGAAAAATTATATGGAAATTCAAATTTAGGGATTTGAATGCGGAAGTTTAGGTATTTGGATATTTTGGAGTATAGCGGTATGGAGATTTGGCGTTTTAGGGATTTATGGAGGTGGAGAGTTGGGATTTAGGGATTTATGGAGTTGGGGAGTTGGGATTTAGGGATTTATGGAGTTGGGGAGTTATGATTTAGGGATTTATGGAGGTGGAGAGTTGGGATTTAGGGATTTAAGGATTCAAGGATTTAGGGGATTCAGAAATCTGGGGATTCACGGATTTGGAGATTTAGGGGTTTGAGGACTAAGGAGTATACCAATTTAGAGATTTAGGGATTTGGAGATTTAGGGATTTGAAGATCTAGGGATTTGGAGATTTACGGATTTGGAGATTTACGGATTTGGAGATTTAGGAAATTGAAGAGTTGGGGATTTGGAGATTTAGGGATTTGGAGATCTAGGGATTTGGAGATTTAAGAAATTGGAGAGTTGAGGATTTGGAGATTTAGGGATTTGGAGATCTAGAGATTTGGAGATTTAGGGATTTGGAGATTTACGGATTTGGAGATCTAGGGATTTGGAGATTTAGGAATTTGGAAATCTATGGAATTGGAGATTTAGAGATTTGGAGATTTAGGGATTTGGGAATTCAGAAATTTAGAAATTGAGATATTTTGGGATTTAGAGGTTTACGAATATGCAAATTTAGCGATTTAGGGATTTTGAGACTTAGGAATTTGGAGGTTTAGGATTTAGGGGATTCTCAGATCTAGGGATTTGTATATTTTCATATTCACATATTTGGATATTTTGATATTTGAGATACTTGAGTATTTGAACCAGCGACAGACTTCATCGAAAAGATATCAAATCTTGGGAATTTTACCTAGAACCTACAGGGACCCTAGATAGAATCTAAGAATAACATAACCTAGTCACATCATCTCTACATCCACCGTCCCAAAAAAGAACATTGTACTTAAGTGTTCCCATTATACCGAGCAAAACTATTTGAAAGGAACATGAAATCATGACTAGTAGTCTCTCAGAAACTTCACCAGTGGCAGATACTTAAATGAAAACTGACCAAATCTTAAAAATTTGACCTAGAACCTACAGAGAGTCTAAGAACATAACCTAGTCACAGTATTTCTACATTTACCCCAAAAAAGAACAATGTACCCGAGTGTACCCGTTATCGAGAGCAAAACTATTCGAAACGAACGTGAAATCACGTCCAGCAGACTCTGACTTCAATGAAAAAATATCAAATCTTGAAAATTTAACTTAGAACCTAGTCTCTAGAGAGAGTCTAAGAACATAACCTAGTCACAGCATTTCTACACTTACCCCAAAAAAGAACAATGTACCCGAGTGTAATCGAGAGCAAAACTATTCGAAACGAACATGAAATCATGTCCGGCAGTGTCGGAGACTTCACCGGCGGCGTGGGTGTTTCTCATAGGCGTCGCTAGGAATGCTGATTGTGTATACTTGCATGGTCTTTGTAATTATTTAGGTCGTCGCGTATTGAGCAACACGAAACGAGACGCGACAGGACGACGATGTTCAACAACGGATCGTTGATCGTCGAGTCAGCTTTCGTGAACTTTTCGCGGGAGTCCATTGTACGCGACGAGAAAGCGAGATCGGTGATCGTAATCGATTAATCGTTCGGGTCTGGCCCGAACAGATCAGGCAGAAAAGGCGCCAGCGTTTGTGTTTCACGTCGCAACTATGCGTATCGAGGAGTAAATTGCAAAACGACCACGGTCAATGCAAAATAACGAGCTGACTCGAATTTCGCGGCTGAAACCGATCTGAAACGTGGCCTGTTCAAGACAACTGATCGCGCGTTTACGGGCAACGCGTGTACGCACCTAATAAATCTCGCGTGTTAAACGGCGATCGCTTATTTGTCACAGTTAATTGGCAACTTTCTACGAGTCGCGGGTAATTTAAAGATCAAACCAGATCCGTGGTCGGATTTGTCTATGCTTTAATAAACCTTTCATCGTGCTGTACCGGTTATACTCTGGGGAATTTTAGGGATGTGGTAACGTGAGTTCGGAATGTTGGAATTTGGACACTTTTACATTTGGAGATTAGGCTCTTGGGAATGAGATTTGGGGTTTAAGCTTCTGGCAATTTGGGAACTTGGTAATACCAGTATATTCCATCACGACTTCATAAAATTCAGTAATCAATATCCTTAATATCCCTAACATGTCCTTAACATTTCGTACGGTGATCCCCAACTTTCACAAGGACCTAACAAAAATGTACAGTAGCGGAAACAAGACTATTTTCGATTGCAAATTAGTTCCATTACGTCAACAATACAGTTACATTCACTTAACAAATCCCGATGGTTGAGCGTTAGCATCCAGGTAGCAGTACACCTAAACACGCGTAATTGTTTCTCTGGAGAGCCGTTCATAAATTACTAAAAGGAAAAGGGGTTCCCGTTCGTTGGCTTACACGACAATGTATCTCCCATCACGAAACGGGTGTCGGACCTGGAGGAACGCGCTTTCTTACAAGTTTCCCTGTGTGAAACCGCGGATCGTGCCGGCTAGGAAGACGAGAAAGCGCAGCGTGTCTCCAAGGATCGTTATATCTTGCAACGAGGTGAGGTAAGCGAACGATTCCGGAGCAAGAACGTAGAAGAGGTGGCGAGCTGAAGACAACGGAGGCAAGAAGTAACCACAAGAACAGCTACAGGGTGATCCACAACTCATCCACATAAGTCATCAAAAGGTCCTTTACGCAAACGTCTCAGGAACACAGTGCATTTGTTCATAAATTTCATTTTGGAGATTTCTCAACCTCGTCATTTTAAGTAGAATTCTGCTGCATTATAAAGTATGTAAATATATTCAATTCCGAGTAAGGCCCCTAAACCTGGCTGACGATTTTGCCTTGTGTCCTAACCTCTAAATCTCTGAAATGACAGCATCTATAAGAAAAGTTTGATTACCACTCAATATGTCCCTCTAAACCATACAACTTTTGTATAAAAAACTTTTCTCTACGACGTGTACTTTTCGAGTTACTCAGATAGGATGTCACCCGCCCGGCTATGACACAATGCCCTAACCTCCAAATCTCCGAAATGACAGCATCTATAAGAGAAGTAGGATTACCACTCAATATTTCCCTCTAAACCATACAACTTTTGTATAAAAAACTTTTCTCTACGACGTGTACTTTTCGAGTTATTCACATAGGCTATGACACCCGCCCGGCTATGGCACAGTGTCCGAACCTCCAAATCTCCGAAATGACAGCGTCTATAAAAAAAGTATGATTACTACTCAAAATGTCCCTCTGAACCATGCAACTTTTGTATAAAAAACTTTTCTCTACGACGTGTACTTTTTGAGTTATTCATATAGGCTATGACACCCGCCCGGCTATGACACAGTGTCCTAACCTCCAAATCTCAGAAATGACAGCATCTATAAGAAAAGTAGGATTACCACTCAATATTTCCCTCTAAACCATGCAACTTTTGTATAAAAAACTTTTCTCTACGACGTGTACTTTTCGAGTTATTCATATAGGCTATGACACCCTGTACGTGAGCGTCTTGAAATAACTCGTAAATGATGGAAATAAATCGTTCAGGGTAGAATTGTTTGGAAGTCACGAGACACCCTGTATAGTACACGTTGCGGTAGTGGTAAGTTTGCGAGGGAGGTGGCGGAGGAGGAAGAAGTAGATCTACATAAGAGATCATGACTCGAAGCTAGTCGAGTTTTGCCGTAGTCGAGAGGAGAAAGTTAGCAGGAACTGGCTGAATCTGCCCGATTGGCAGCCTCCTTTTCCATAGGGTCCGGGCATTGTAGTCACGAGCGTGCAACTGTAACAGCAACGATAATGCTCGAACGACGACGCGCGTCTTTTGTCTCTAACAGACCTCGACTCTCTTTCATTCCCGGTATTTACACGCTCCTTCATCCGTACTCTGTCCTCGTTCCAGCGTGTCGTAGCGTTTGTTAAGACTCGTCCGTAGTGACGCCTTTTCGCAATCGGTTCTTCTGGCAGCTTGAACCCAAGCTGATCCTAGTCCTGGGACCATTAGTCGCAATTAGTCTGAACGATGAATTTTCTATGAGCGAATAATCAGACTGCTACCAGTGGCGTAAGGTAGCGGGTGCGCATACTGCATATGAAGTATCGAGTGGAGTTTTTTATAGGGATGTGGGACAGAGAAGTTTTCATTTTTTCGAGTTTCAAATCTTATAAATTTTTTAATTTTTTTGATTGTGAATTAATTTTCAGATTTATTGAATTTTTTATCTAAAGTATCAAATTTTCAAGTTTGTTGATTTCTTTACTTTGGAAATTATCACTTTTACTAATTTTCATAATTGGAAAATATTTAAACTGAAATTTAAAAATTTTTAAATCTTCAAAATTTTCATTTTCCAATTATTATATTCACAGATTTTCAAGAAACAAAGTTCAATTTCCAAATTTTTTAAGTCAAAAATATTCTAGTTTTCAAACTACAAGTATCAAATTAAAAAATGTCCAAATATCAAATTTGTAAAGGCTTAACCATGAAAATCCGTAAGTCTCAAATTTCTAAATTTTTAAATATCAATTTCTAAATTTTTAAATTTCCAATTCCAGAATTCCCAAATCTCTAAATTACCAATTCCAAAATTGCCAAATCTCTGAATTATCAATTCCAAAATTCCCAAATCTCTAAATTATCAATTCCAAAATTCCCAAATCTCTAAATTACTAATTCCAAAATTCCCAAGTCTCTAAATTACTAATTCCAAAATTTCCAATTCCAAAATTCCTAAGTCTCTAAATTACTAATTCCAAAATTTCCAATTCCAAAATTCCCAAGTCTCTAAATTACTAATTCCAAAATTACCAATTTCAAAATTCCCAAGTCTCTAAATTACCAGTTCCAAAATTCCAAAATCTATAAATCCCCAAATTTCAAAATTCTCCTTATCCAAATTTCAAATTCCGGAAAATCACCTTGACATTCGTATAGCATAAATAAATAAATCAAGGTAATCTCGCTAGACAAAATGCTAGTTACGCCAATGCGTGGCACGGTAACGCGCGGGCCAAGCAGCATACACGAAGCGGTTGTCTCTGCTCCAGCAATTACACTTTCATGATCATGAGAGAGCGGAGCCGAGGTTGGTCTGTTCGAAAAAGAAATCGATCCATCGAGAAGCTGGGCCCAGCCAGCCTATCGGGGCACGACTTCTCTGCTCGTTTTCGAAACCGAGACGTCGATTCCCCGGCTACCGATTTATCGGCAGGCGGTGGAACGCGCGCCGCAACAAACCGTTTTGCTTAACGAGCCGCGATTACGATCATGCAAATTTTCTTAATTAACGGCGACCCGTCCACGAGCGACCGAGTTTCAAAAGCGAAACCGTTTCGCCTGCTCATTCTCCCTCGATTTCAATTATCTATAGCGAGCTTCGACCTATTGTCCGCGAACGAGCGAATAGTAGCCGTTGATCCGCGCCGATCTCGACGATCTCTCACGCCTTCCACAGACGCGAACTTCATCCTGTTTCGCTGTCACGTTGCGAAAACATAATCGTCCGATGATTGCACGTATTATCCTGCCGTGCGAGAAAAACCGATCGTTTGCTGTTCCTCGTTGAAATTCCTCTTGCGGAACCAGGGACGGCTGTACGGAGGGCGCGGGGGCCGCAAATTATACCACTCGCACGTACACTTACTTGTGATAAATTATGCAATCTTCAGTATTTTCAGATTTATGCATTTGCCAATTTTTTAATTTACCACCTTAGAAATTTTCGAGTTTTTCAATTTTTTCATTCTTTGTTTAGATATTCAATTTTGCAATTTTCGATTTTTCAAATTTTCAGGAATCAATTTTTGAATTTCTGGGTTTGTAAATTTTCAAATTGAAAATTTGAGAGATATAAAATTTGTAAAAGTTCGAATTTCTGTATCTCAAATTTTCAAAGTTTGAAATTCTATATTGTTCAAATTCTCAAACTTCAAAATTCTATACTTTTCAAATTCTCAAAGTTCGAGATCCGAAAATTAGATTTCTAATCTAGAAATTTAGTACAATCCTAAATCCCAGTAAATTTCTAAATATCTAGTAGAATTCTAAATGTGATTTCCAAATATCCAAAACTACAAATTACATCATCTGCAAAACCCTAGATCTCCAAATCGTTATCTCCCTAAATCCCCACTACTTATTTCCCTAACAATAAATTTCTAGTAGATCTCCAAGTCATTATCTCTCCAAATCCCTAATGCTTATTTCCCTAAATATAAATCTCTAGAACTCCAACTCGTAATCTCCCTAAATCCCCACTACTTATTTCCCTAACTATAAATCCTTAGCAGATCTCCAAATCATTATCTCCCCAAATCCCTACTGCTTATTTCCCTAAATATAAATTTCTAGAACTCCAACTCGTAATCTCCCTAAATCCCTGCTGTGTATTTCCCTAAGTATAAATCCTTAGCAGATCTCCAAATCATTATCTTCCTAAATCGCTACTATATATTTCCCTAAATATAAATCTCTAGAATTCTAACTCGTAATCTCCCTAAATCCCTACTGCTTATTTCCCTAAACATAAATCCCTGGATCTCCAAATCATCTCCCTAAATCCCTGCTACTTATTTCACTCTCTTACATTTGCCACCTTCAAAAAGATATAATCTATGTATGAAAAATTGTTAGAGATTCCAAGAATGTCTCGCACCCAGGCACTTTTTAGAACAGCGCCAGCCCTGTTGTGGCGGAAAATGAGCATTCGATAGAATTTTGCAGTTTCAATCGCCCACGCGGTTGTTTATAAACGAGACTGAACCACGGTGAACGGAGGTTCACCTCGTGTACTAGTTTCTGAAAGAAACCTCGTCGCTGTGCTCGAGATAAGATAAGGCTTTTGTAGGAGTGGCAATTAAAACTGCGAGCGAGCGTCGCGTACGCGAAACTAACCTAACCTTGCGTTCATGTAGCGTAATGGCGCTAACCGAAGTAAAAGTGATTCCGTAACGAAATGTATGAGAAATCATGCATCGGAAATTATGTTATTGTACAGGCTGTTCCTAAAATCGTGGCACAGACATTCTACATGCAAAAATCAATGGAAAATAAAAAGTAACGTTTCGTCATACTTTGTTAGAGTTTACGTTTATCTTAAGAAAATCAAGCTTCGTAACTTTTCAAAAATATTTTGTGAAAATTTTTTTATAACGAAGATGATAATTTCAGCTCCTTTATTGTTATATATTAATGTAGTTACACATAATTTAGGAATTATATTATTGATCAGTTTTTGAATGGTATTCTTATTCATAAGTCTATCTGGCTGTCAATTAAGTACATAAAAAAAATTGTTAAATTCCTAAAATTTAAAAATTGAATATGAAAGTTTGACCTGGTAGAAGCTAATAAGAAGCTTCGAAAATTCTCAAGTTTACGTGCACTTAACGGAAGCCTATGTTGAACCCGAGTACTGTTACATGCACTACGTACGTAAGAACTGCACGAACGTGTAGGTGCAAATGAATTTCCTCCACGTAAGACGCCGTAATCAGAACGCAGTTGTTACTAGCGAATAGTAATGCATCTTACATGCAGCGGATAGAGTCAGTTACCGAGTTTATGAGTCGATAAAAAGTAATGGGATGAGACAGATGACTCAATCAACGCGTATTCAGAGGCGCTTAAGTTTTTGCGACAACACGTAACCGCGGATTCTCCGTTATGTTACATGGAGATTACGCACAATGCCCGGTCGAAAGTGAAAGAGCTCCTTCGTAATTTGTGGTACGTGCGACGTTTATTGGTCAGATATTCAGATACGAGCACGTTCGAATGAATTATTCCGAACATATATCATTGGAAGTCATGCGGACATCGATTTAATAAGTATCGACGCAAGTTTATTCGTCAAGAAATTCTTTCGACCAAAACATCGTGTTCCCCTTTCACTTATAATTAGAAGTACTTAATTTATGACCGAGAAGTTATTTGTTACTTCACCTTCATTTTCTGATAATTTAGTAAATTCGCCTGCGAATAAATTGGTCTTCAAAAATTCTAACAACTTGCTTCATCCATCACTTTCTAATATTTCTTTTATTTTTATTGTTTTGTTCATTTTATTAACAAATTTTTTAATCGAATTTTTACTTCGGTTTAAAGAAAAACTTTATAGTACATTTCATGTTCATTCACAGTAGAATACAATAAGGGATGAAAAAAATAAACAAGCATCACGTCCATCAGAATCAATAAACACACGAAACCGAGGCTCACAACAAAGAATATAAAAATATTATAATCTCTCCATTACAATAATTTAATACCAGTTAAGTCTAATTAATAGACATCATAAATAACGGAGAAATCTATTTGAAGCAAATAAAATCACAAACCGACAGTAGCGACATAGCGGCCATATATCCGGACAGTGTATATCTGCGCTCAGAAAGGACCTACTCGGTTACTCGAATGGTATTAAGCTCACATTATACGCCTACCATGTCCAGAACAGGTCTGTCACGTCGGACAGTTATTAATAATTACCTTTCGAGGTAGCTTGATATCTTCGAACGTCTCGATCCGCGTTTTGATATTTGTATCTTCGCGAGTGTGCAATACACTTCCATCATGTAAAGAAACACGCTCGGTCAATTATTCTCACCGGCCAATTGAATTGAAACGTAGAATGCGGCGCGTTGAAAAATGCATCGCATTAGCGTTGGAACGTTGTTGCGTTGCTGTGTAGCAACAACGTAAGTCTACGGACTGGTTGCCAGCTCGGCTCTTTCCATTTTTCCCGCACAGCTACGCCCGCTATAATCTAATTAGCATATCCTAGTGTTTGCCCTCGATCGCGGCACTTATTCCTCTCCCCTTCTCTCGATTCTCGTTATTAAATTAACCGAAAGATCCAACGGCCACGTTTCGCCATAATTCAGGCTCGAACCAGGCGTATTTATGCGATCGGACTGTAAAATAATCGACGCGATTGCAATAAAGACCACGCAATTAAGGAGGAATGCGCGGGGCGTAAGAAAGGTCTAACAGTGAGTCATCGAACACCTCAACGACGATTTCTTGGTAGGCAGTGGAGATTTTTCTAACACCATGTACCACCTGGATTTTATTGGGGTGCCCTTGGAACGTTCTGACCGCTTTCTGAACAATCTCAAACATCTGGACATCTCGAACCTGCTCGAATAACCCGACCTCTTTTTTATGCGTGATTCAAGTTCGAGGACTTTTAATTGGATATACTGTTACGCTTTCCTTTGTGATCATTACTGAGGTTAATTGTACTAATTGCAGATCTAACTGGATGTGCACACAAATTTGTTGTTGATATAACCTTGCTACGCTAGGCCTTCAACTTTGCGTGAAGTCAATAGTCTGGATTTAACACGAAAAGCATGACAACCATACAATAGAGGACTCTCACTTGTTAATTTGCAGAGTTTTTGAGGATTTGAGAATCTGGTGATTTGGAATTTAAGTGGAGGTTAAATTTACATCCAGAAATTTAGAGATTGAAAAATATTCAAACTTACACATCTGTTCTTTTCTAAAGAAAGCCCACGTTGCACCCAAGTGCATTTGTACATTAGCTTTATGCACTGGAGTCGTAATATGTCATATAACAAATGTCCATTTGCATGTCTGCAGTCAACGTGTTAAGAAAGGAATAATCAAAGAATTTGCAATCTTTCTACCACCATCTTTGTGGTACTTCTCATTAACAATGCGCAATCCTCGCATGATTATCATTCAATCTCGCACCAATCGATCGCCCACTCGAACACCCATCTGAACGCTAGCATCGATTTCAAAATCAATTATCAATTACACCCAGTTACCGCGATCGTGGAAGCAAGTCAAACGCAACGTGGGTTGCAGCATGCTTTTACAAAAAAGGAAGTGCATTTCTACACCGTCTGCTTCGAATCGTCGGAATAAAACTGTCCGGCGCAAATATTTAAACTGAGTTTTTCGATACTGAAAAAGTTATTTTCCAATAAATAATTCGCGGCCGAAAAATATCAGCGATCGTCAGTTACAACAACGATGTCGTTCGTTAGCGCCCTGTTCCAGCCGGCGAATAAAATCGCGGAGTCGTAAAACGCGCGTAAAAAACGGCGGTTATCGCGTGGCGAAACGTTGCCGATCCCACATCGATTTATTAATAATTTACAGGATCGTGGTCGATTCGATCGGCGGACACACGGACCGCTCGAAAATGTCAATAAGACCGCGATGAAATAGGCGTGCACGGTAGTCGAAGGCCGATCGTTCAATATTTATGCCACAATATCAAGAACCGGTAACGTCTTTTTTCGATAACCCCATAACACACCATGAAGAAATCGACGGTACAGTTACCTTGTGCTAGCATTGGCGTAACTTAGTTGCAAGGACTATCATAGGAACGATTTCTATAAAATGCAAGTTGACTTTAAATATGGGGATATGAGTAAGAATTTCGTATGGGGGATTTCATAGATGTAGTATAGGGTATGATCTAACATGTGGTAGATACGTATAACAGTATGAACGTATAACAGTATGGGACGTGCTGTACAACACGTGGTAGTATGGAATTTGTAGTAATATGGTGCATTCTGCTATAATGTATGATACAATGCGTGGTAAATACAACACGTAGCAATTTTGGACGTGGTAGATACAACGTATAGCAATATGAGACGTGTAGTAGTACAACACGTGGTAGTATGGGATGCGTAGTAGTATGAGCTGCGCAGTAGAGCCTGCGCGTGGTAGTATGAGCTGCGTAGTAGGGCCTGCGCGTGGTAGTATGAGCTGCGTAGTAGAGCCTGCGCGTGATAGTGTGGGCTGCGTACTAGAACCTGCGCGTGGTCGTATGAAATAGTATGGAAGTAATTTACATCGTATAGCATAACGTACGCGTGCTAATATAAAGTATGTAATGCGTAGTAAACGATATGTGGTAAATAGAGCATGTAATAGAATGGTTAATAGTAGATGCACCACGTGTCTATGCACCAGATAATACCACACTTTCCAATATAATGCTTGACAATAAAATTGACAATAAAAAGTGTGCCAAAACGGTTCATGGTAATAAAGCAGCACTTATAACGCACAACGATTCAACGCATGGATATATTTTATATCTCGTTACGTTTTAACGCATAACACATGTCAATATAACGGAGATTTACAGTTCGTCCCTCGAATAAAAATCTCCAATTACGCCAATGGATACCAGTAAAATTATGGCGCTCTGTATCGAGCATAATCGAGTTTGTTGAAACATGTAGGGCCTTAGGCGTTTTGCGAAAAGCTTGAATGCGGATCGAAACATTTGCGTTCGTCCGTGTTGAACCGAAACGAAGGTTAACGGTTTGGAAATAAACAGAAACGCCTGGAAAGGATTTAGTTGATGAGCATGACTCGAACAAGGCAGTTTCGATTCCGTTCGCTTCGGTAAAGAATTCTTTTCTTTCTGTGTGTACGTTTAAATCGTATTCGATACGAAGCGAGGATAATCGAGAGGAAATGATTAGATTAGTTGGTTTTATAGATAAGTCGTATTTCAGTTATTTGCAAGTTTTATGCGATATACTTTTATACGATTTTCTTTCGCCTGTATTTCTGCTTGCATTCGTCCTGTTCCCGAATCACCATGTTTGCAGAATTTCAGGTATGTGAATGTGTTTTTAATTTTTATTGATACTAACATCGCATTTGTTTTGCAATATTTAGCTTCTAAATTAAACAAAGCTATCCAATTAAATTCTTCCGTTTTTATTTTCATATAACAAACAACGAATTTATCGCACAACCTCTTTCGACGCCAGTACTCTGATTTTAATTAACAAAAATGCTCGAAAATTTTTACCGTATTTCACTGCAAACTTTCTGTTGTATTTTTATTTTTAAAAAAATTACAAAACTAACCAACTAAAATTTGTATTATTTTACTGAAAAATATTATAAAAAATTTGTATTTAGTTGCTCAAAAATCAGTCATTTTAATTCTGATTAAATCAAGCTGCATGCAATGCAATTTTTTCTTGCACCCATTCGTTCTAAAATTCCTTTACACGATCGAAAGAAAAGATGACTGTATACAAATGGCGAACACAGCAATACGAAGATTAACACCGATTCATTTCCCGTCAAGAAGCATCGTTCTTTCCGACGTAATCCAGATGCGATCGATCAGGTTAAACAGCAGCGTGCGTCTCACTTAACGCGCGAACAACCGTTGCGAAATAATCGCGTTTCCGCGGGACCGCGAGAAATCGAACGGCCTGTAACTCGGTTTAATGGTTTGCAGCCACGGCTATCGCACGTCTCCGACCCCGTTATTAATAATAACGGCCATTAACGATTATACGGCAGACAGTTATTAATTCTTGGAGGCGAGATTCGACGGCCACGTCGACGGGGTCGCCTCGTTTGTCTCCGCAGAATGGCGGCGGCGATTAATGCATCGTCGGTTGCGCGAGCCGATCGGCTCCGGAACTTTGATACCCTAGTCATTGCGAGACATAAACCCCATAATGTTCTTAAGCGATTACCTGACTTACCTGTCCCTCTGACAACCAGATTGAAGCAGTAGTCATGGATATTTAATGAGCTTTTGCTTCGACTATTGGACTATTGATCTAAAGCGACGTGATTAATTCTGAATTTCTTGGAGTCATGGCATTTGCGACTTTGCATCTTCGTTGCGTAATCTCGGGTTAAGACTTCAGTGTCTTATGACAGAAAAATATGGGTACCGTGTTCGAAATCTTGTAAAGAAATTTTTTCGAAATTTTAGAAATTACAAACTTTGAAATTTTTAAGTTTCTATGTCCAGTTTTTTACAAGATTGAAATATTGAATGAAACTTATATTTCTAGTAATCTTTAGATATCTAAAATATCACATTCCTTTAAAATGTTCAAAGTGATACATAATACCCTAACCTGATATAAATAAATTGAAATGAGAAAGTTATTAATAATTTTGTATTTACATTTATAAATATATTTTCAAATTTAAATAATTCGTATAAAAAGTGCACACTCTTGTCCACGTTTCATGAATATTCACAAAACAAAAAATAGCGAAGGACAGTTGATTCACAAGGCTATAATAGTCGATTTACCGCAAATCGATTGTTTTAACAATCAATCTCGACACGAAATCGTTCGATTTCATCGATCGAAGTTATTCCCCGAAAGGAGGGTTATTTAACGCAAAAAATCTGCTCGAGACCTCGATCGTTACATCGTAAAAGTTATTGGTTAAACGCGGCCATCGATTTCGCGAGGTAAACCCGTGTTTATAGGTATTCGTACGGAGCGAAAAAGCCCAGGGGATTGTATTTAGCCGCGATACACGTAATGACATCCGCGAATCCTCTTAAATCATATCTTCCGTCAGCGTGAACCTAACATTTGCTTTTTCTTACCGAAATGATATAATAACACGTCTATGCGTCACGTGTGTGTTTCCACGATGGAATTATTTTTTCTCCTAGTACCCTTCGCGTGCACAATACGATATACTTGGATCCTTCTGGTAAACCGATAATCACCCGTCGATTCCTGTTCGATTCGGCCTCGACCGTTCTCTTTTTCTCGACTCGTCTCTGTTGTTTTTGCTCACACGCCTTTTTAAATTGTATTGACAAACATTTCATTCGCTAAGGACGATCGAGCAGCGAGACGTCAAATGGAACGTACAACTTTGATCGATGATGCTGTTTACCTTTTCATTGCTTTCATTGATACACGGATGAGGTCTTTAATTGACGTTAAACTCTGTTCTACAGCTTTATCGATGACAAATATGGTCCCTTTTTTTGCTCGCCGTGGAGATTCTTGTGTGCTGACGGCAGAAAGAGGATTACGGGCTTACGCCATTTTGTGCGCATTGGAACGATAGGCAACTTCGGAGATAATTTTCGCGAAAAGTATAATAGATATGGGATTGCTTTTTATAGCTGTTCAATGTACTTTTATGTACAATTTACAATTTTATGATGGAAGATAGCGGACAAAATAGCGGTGCAGGACTTTAAATGCACTTGCATTTGATGCAGACTTTTTATTGTGTTCCACCATTTTGTTTGTTCTTTTCTCTCTTTCCCAACAACATAATAAACATAAGAATATAAACATATGAACATAATTGAACATGTACTTTTATGTACAATTCGCAATTTTATGACGTAAGAAAGCGGACAAAATGGCGGTGCAGGACTTGAAATGCACTTGCATTTGATGCAGACTTTTTATTGTATTCCATCATTTTGTTTGTTCTTTTCTCTCTTTCCCAACAACATAATAAACATAAGAATATAAACATATGAACATAATTGAACATGTACTTTTATGTACAATTCGCAATTTTATGACGTAAGAAAGCGGACAAAATGGCGATGCAGACTTGAAATGCACTTGCACTTCATGCAGACTTTTTATTGTGTTCCACCATTTTGTTTGTTCGTTTCTCTCTTTCTCAACAACATAATAAACACAAGAATATGAATATTTGAACATAATTGAACATTAGAAGAACAGTTAAAATGTGACGTTTTGCTTAGCATTATAATTGAAAGTGAATTCGAAATTGCAAACAAAATATCATTTAACCATACCTTGTTAATTTTTTAAACATTTCACGAAAACTACCATGAAAGCAGTTGAACCAAAGTTGTCTGAGATATTCAAAATGGCGTAACACAATAGGAATGAAGTTTAATATACGAATTTAGAAAAAAGCGTTCTTGTTCTTTACCATTGATCAACACTTCATTAAAATTCGAAAGTATCCAAACGACAATGTATGCAATTAGAGATACTAATACCGAGTACAACCAAGTACAATTCGAGCGCGAACCGTTCCACTAATCGCCATAAACCTCGCCAACCACCTGTTCGATTTGAATTTAAATAAGATGGCGTACAAGCAAGCGCATAAGGGCGTAACGAGTACGTCGTGATTCAAAGTTGCACGTGCAGCAACTCGCATTCCTTCCTTACAGACGGGAACTTCAAACCATCTGAATTCCAAAAATGTTCATTTTGATCTTGAAAATTTTCTATTATTTACATTTTTTAGATTGTCAAATATTGAAATTCTCAAATTTCTAAATATCCTCCTAGAGTTGAAAATTTGTAGGTTTCTAAATTTCTAGATTTACCTAGAATACCACGTTGGTATCTTCAAGGTTTTTAAATCTTCAAATCTCAGGTTCTTGCTATAAGTATTTGAGGAAAAGGTCTTTCCAAAGCCTTAGGTTTCCATATTCGTAAATCATCAAATCTCAACATCCCCAAATTCTTAAATCCCAAATTAGGTCTCCAAACTCTCAAGTTCTCAAAGTTGAATGTCTTGAAATAAATATCCAAACTCTCACATCATCAAATCTTTATATCATCATATCAAGTAGAAACCCAAATCCTAAAATTCACAAATCTCAAAACCCCCAAATTCTTGCGTCCCCAAATTCTTACATCGTCAAATCTCTATACCTCCACATCAGTAGACCACCAAATCCCAAAATCTCCAAATCTGAGTTCCCACAAATTCTGACGTTCCTAAATTTTCACTCCATCAAATCCCTATATCCCCATATCAAGTAGAAACCCAAATCCTAAAATCCCCAAATCTCAGAACGCTCAAATTCTTGCGTCTCCAAATTCCCAGACCATCAAATCCCTATATCCCCATTTCAGTATATCACCAAATCCCAAAATCCCCAAAACTCAGAACCCCTAATTTATTGCGTCGCCAAATTCTCACATCATCAAATCCCTATATCCCCTATCTGTAAATTCCCAAATCCCAAAACCGCTAAATCATAAAACCTATAAATTCTTACATCTCCAAATTCTTAACCCTTCCAAAAACGTGCAAATTTTCAAGATTGTAAGTCAACGAAAGGATTACCTTTACCTAAATTACCATATCTTCCCTAAGGGAACCAGATTTGCTCTTGACTGTACATATGTATGCAATTAGAAATTTCCTTTCACCGACTCGTTGACACTAATCACATGTGGGCCTCTCTCTCCCACACCTCGTCGAATCTGACCTCGGCCGTCCGTTCTGGCTGCACGCCGCTGCCAATTGGCTTAACGATCCCCGTTAAATACCAATTACGAAACGCTTAATTACGTTTTCCGCGTAAAAGGACATACATATTCGCAATCGTGAGCTCCTCCATGTCCCTTTACGTCATGACACACCTTATGTCCCTGTTTGCCCGCCGAACGAATCTCATCCATAAAGGATCGACATGTCAACCATCGAACGAGATCAGAATTTTATCGGAGACACCTTGCTTATAATTACCATCGGTCGACTTGCTCTTAACGCTGTTTCTGAGCTATGTCCAAATAGAAATTCTTCTTAATGGTTTGTCGGTATTGCGGAAACTGGGTATAATGATTTCTTCAGGGGTCTGATGAGGGTGCACACGAGTTTGGCAATAGCGATTAGGTTCAAACTTTGCATAATTGTAGATGAACCCAAAGGTAATAACTCTGCCAAATCGGCTTGAAATAAGAGAAATTCGTGCTCAGGCTATGCACTGGTAAGATTTTTGTTTAACGAAGATTTTACTAACGGAGATTCACTGAAAGTTGACATTTATGGTATTGATTGTCCACACCTGTGTATGACACTTGAACTTGTATATGCAGATTCAATCATGTGTAAACTCACCAGACATGAAATAGAACTGCTTGCTATTGCATTAGAAATTCTCTTATTTACATAACTGTACTCGTGTCACGAATCTAATAACGAAATATTATGTGTATACTAATAATATGAATAATGAAGTATTATAAATAAGGTTATAAGCTAAATAAGATTTGTCAAAAGTAGAGGTAGCTATTCAACAGCATGATCAGACACCTCATCGACACCTCTTCAGTGTCCCTAAGTCCTCCTCTCCCCAGATAATTACGCTATTTACCGAATTCTTTAGCTAAAGGGTTAAGTGACAGAGTCATTAACTGACCTCGCAACGACGAGTTTTGAAACGAAACCGAGAGGCTCTTAAAATCCTGCGTGTCTCGAAGGATTCTCACGGAGCGTTTCAGGAATCGGTTCAGTGACTCAGGCAGGTTCGGGCCATAATAGATATTCGTCCCAGACAGAGAAACGTTCTTTTTCTCGTCGCGGCAGTTTCACGACGAAGAGCCGAAATGAAACGGTCACGAAGAAAGAACGAAACGATTGGTGTGGCACGCTCTAATCTGAGGGTAATGGCTAATCGTGGCGAGCCCAGGGGCATGCAACCAGCAGCGGCAACGATTGTCGGTAGACTAGCAGGACCACGAGGAAGCGGCGAATTAGCGAGAGGGTAAAATGTAGCCGGGAGTAGAGACAACCGATGGAAACGGCAGAAACGTATATTTTGACAACTGGAAATCGACGGGTATCGGCCAGACAATGCCCCGGGCTACGCCATCAGAATTTCTTGTGGTACAGTCAGGAGCAAATCCGACTCTCTACAGAAAACATAACTACTGAAACAAGACATCTACTCCTGGAGATCTAGATTGTTAAGGATTTTTGATGATTGATCGTTTGTGGATGGATCAAGAATCTGGGAGACTAGAAATTTGGGAAAATCGGGGGGTATAGGATGTGGAAATTTAGAAATTTAGTGATGAATTTGGGGATGTATTTAGATATGTACGAATGTGGGGATCTAGGGATTTGGGGATGTAGGATTTAGGAATTTGAAAATATAGGTATTCAAGGATCTAGGGATATAAAAATCTAGTAATTTGGTAGTAGAGGAATTTGGAGATATAGGTATTTGAGGATCTTGGAATTTCGAAATCTGCAGATATGGTAACCTGGAAATTTTCAGATCTAGGGACGTAGGGATATGGAAATCTAGGAACTTAGCGATTTAGGAATTTTTAGGAATGTTTAGGACTTGGCGATATAGGAATTTGGGGACATAGATATCTGGGGATCTTGGAATTCTTGAATCTACAGATTTGGAGATTTGGTGATATAGCGATTTGGGAATTTAGAAATTTGGGGTTCTAGGGATTTGGGAATGTAAAAATCTGTGGATCTAGGGATTTGGGGGTGTAGACATTTGTGGATCTAGGGATTTCTGACTATAGAAATTTATGGATCTAGGGATTTCTGACTGTAGAAATGTGTGGATCTAGGGATTTCTGACCATAGAAATGTGTGGATCTAGGGATTTCTGACTATAGAAATTTATGGATTTAGGGATTCCGGACTATAGAAATTTATGGATCTAGGGATTTCTGACTGTAGAAATGTGTGGATCTAGGGATTTGGGAGTATAGAAATTTGTGGATCTAGGGATTTGGGAATGTAGAAATTTGAGGATCTAGGGATTTCTGACTGTAGAAATTTGTGGATCTAGGGATTTCTGACTGTAGAAATTTGTGTATCTAGGGATTTGAGAGTGTAGAAATTTGTGGATTTAGGGATTTCTGACTGTAGAAATTTGTGGATCTAGGGATTTGGGAGTGTAGAAATTAGAGGATCTAGGGATTTGAGGGCTTAGGAATTTAGGGATCTTTGGACATCGTGACAAGTATGGAAATCTATATATAGTAATTTGCAGTACTGAAAAATTAGAAATTTGTGAATTTGAGATACCTGAAATTTGAAAATTATACAGCGTAAAAATTTGAAAATATAGAAATTTAGAAATTAGAAATATTGAAAGTTCAAAAACTTGATCACGTAGGTAACCAAAGAAATGAAAAAATTCTCAAGTTTATGCACGCGTACTTATGAACAGAACCGACGTTGTCCCCGAGTGTACAACTTCGGTCGAAATTTCGCGGATATTTTTTTGAACCATGGAATCGATGGACGAAACAACTCGTCGGCCCCCGTGTTCCGTTTAAGTATCGAGATTAACGGCACTCCGGCGGTCCGTTCTCTATTATTTCCTAAGAAATCGGCGCTGACCGAGTCTAACTGCATGGTTACGGTTCCGTTTCGTCTCATTTCGTTTCGTTTCGTTTTCTCCCCATTCAGGACCGTTTTCTGCCGATTCCAGGTGCATAAAATCGAAAAGGCCGATCATTCGGAACGGTACCACCCCGCATACGCCACCAATCGCATACATAAACCCGGCTCGAAATTATACACGAACGAAACCGCGAATTTTCGGTCTGTTCGGTGAGTTTCGGGTAATGAAGTGGAATTAAAACCGGCCACAACCTTCGACTCGGAACATCTTTCGAGATCTTCGCTACTGCATGTCGCGCACCCTGATTTTTAGCAGATTATCGGCAGATCGATCGAGAATCGCCAGAGTGTTTCGATTGCTTTTTTCCGTCTGCGATACTGGCTGTTATAATGGCGTCGATTATGTACCGATCGGGGACTGGTTCATAATTTCATCGATTGAAACACGAAGAAATCGAGATAATGCGAATAGACTATAGACGTTCGTGCTAATATTAGCTGCCGGAAAAGCAGCAGGTTAGGTTATATCGAAATTTATTGACTTGTTTAATTTCTTATATTACGATAATTTCATTTTTCAATTTAAATTCTTCGTTTCATACCTCGCGATATTAGCGTAATACGCTACCGAGAGTTCTCTTTAATTCCTTCCTGTTCTTCGATTATATTTTTCTGCTGGCAGTTACCGGAGACTCCCATGCTATTATTTACGATTGGAAAGATGTACATTTTCAATCGAATATGGAAATATTACGTAATAGGATTTTTATGCATCTTATTTAGCTATGGTTCCTCGTGTTTAATTTTACTTTTCATTTATTTCATGTCGAAAGGATATTTGGAATTGGAAACAATTCAATACAACTTTTATGGTTCAAAAATATAGCGAAGAATTTGTCTCATTTTTGGAAACGTGTGAACTTGAGAATTCACAAACTTAAAGATCATAAACTAAAAATTTCTGAGAATACACTGTAACAATTTATGAACTTTGCCTCCACTTCAGTACTTCCTCAAATTACTATAATAAATTTAATATGAAGCTACAGTTTTAATAGATATTTGTAACAAGTTCACTGCAAAAGGAGTTGAAATTCCCAGCAATTTCATGCTTCAGTTCCAATCTTCCAAATTATTAATCTCAAGTATCTCGGTATTTCCAGCAGAAGTTAGTTTTCGAGGAGAAAATGCTTCGAGTAATCCTCAAGAACAGTTAAGATTCAAGGAACACAAGTGACAGCGTTCGAGCAAAATTATGGGAACGCGTAAACGCGTTCTTCGAATCGAATTCACGTTCGCCTGGTCGATAAAGTCGAAGCTCCCAGCGACAGCTCGCTGAATTATCATAATCGGCTTACTCGTGCATGGTGTTCCCTTAATGTATTCATTTCATAATAAAATTCTAATAAACGGTGTTGGCGTTATGACTACCCTCACAATTTGCTGTTCACGCACGGTGCGTATGCTGATCGTTCATAGACGAAGCTAATTCCTAGGTGGACTTTGCTCCTAGAAAATTTTAGTGAAGGAAAAATTTGGATATTTGGAATTTATTGCAGTATTTGGAAATTGGGAAGTTTGGGACGTTGAGAATGTGGACATTCGAATATTTGGAATTTGGGAATTGAAGATTTGAAAATCTAGGAATTAGGAAAATTTTCGAATTTATAGAAATTGTAGAATTTGTAGAATTTGTGAAATTTGTGAAAATTTGTGGAATTTGTGAAATTTGTAGAATTTGTGGAATTTGTGGAAATTTTAGAATTTGTGGAATTTGTAGAATTTGTGGAAATTGTAGAATTTGTGGAATTTGTGGAATTTGTAGAATTTGTGGAATTTGTAGAATTTGTGGAATTTATAGAATTTATAGAATTTATAGAATTTATAGAATTTATAGAATTTATAGAATTTATAGAATTTATAGAATTTATAGAATTTGTAGAATTTGTAGAATTTGTAGAATTTGTGGAATTTGTAGAATTTGTGGAATTTGTAGAATTTGTGGAATTTGTAGAATTTGTGGAATATGTAGAATTTATAGAATTTGTAGAATTTGTAGAATTTGTAGAACTTGTAGAATTTATAGAATTTGTAGAATTTGTAGAATTTGTAGAATTTGTAGAATTTGTAGAGTTTGTAAAATTTGTAGAATTTATGGAATTTGAAAATGTAAAAATGTGGGAATGAGATTTGGAAAATCTAAAATTTGAAAACTTAATGATTTGAAAAATCTGAAATCTAAGAATTTGAAGATTGTAAAATCCGAAAATTAAAGAAATCAAAACTTTGATAGCTACTAAATTTAAAAATGTACGAATTTGCGAATCCAAATAAAAAATTGAAAGGAAAAGTTCCATAGCCCTTACTAATCCCGTATAAAATGCCTAAATCCCCTAGATTAGAAGAATGAGGAAGGATCGCGAAGAACACAGAGGAGAAGGTCGAGGAGAAACTCGCGGTTCGATGAAAGTACAATTGCCACAACATCGGGGACAAGAATCGGCTTGTATCGGTACGTACGGATAGATACTCGCGGGAAAATGTCGTAACGATGTTCGCCACTTTTTTTCCACGGTTGTAGAAGGCTACACGTTTCGAAATCCCTTTTATGTCGGTCAATTCTCCGCTTGTTGGGTGTTCATTGCATCGAAGTTAGTCTCGTTTAAAAGAAACACGAACTGTGACAGCGTAGGCGAGAGAAGTGGGTTAAAACAGTCCTCTAACTAAAAAAACCATCGATGCAACAACAAACTGCCATCAAACTACACAATTCAACACACTCATATTTTATCGATCCACTCCTTTCGACAAGCATATTAAAAGGCTGCGAGTGTCAACAATTTTCGAATAATCAAAAACGTGAAATCGTAGTACCACAAATGGACTCCATAAATCAATAAAGTTGATCATCGTATATGGAACCCCTGACTATAAATCAACAAAGTTGATCATCATATAGAAATTCTATAATCCATAAATCAACGAAGATATGCCTAATTCAATTTACAATGCAGAAACGTATCGTTTTGATCTTTGAACTTTTTGAACTTTCTCTCCTTTGCGGTCGGCCGATTTCAATAACCTTTTTCCACACGAAAACGTGTGCGTGTACCCGAAGAAAAGCGTGTTCCCACACGTTCTCCGGCGTGGCGATTAATATTCGATCCAGGAACATCGCGCGTCCCTATTGTTAGTCCGCGTCGCTCGTTGTAAACTGTCACCTCCAATAATCGAGAACCGAAAGTGCGACGCCTTATGGCTGCCGACGCGGCCGCTTTCGTGCGGCGATTTCGTCGAAGGATTTAGAGTGACCGAGAACAGAGGCACCTTCGACGTCGGTGGTACCTTCAGGTATCTAATTACGGCTGCTCCGAATACACGAGTTTCTACTTGCGTGATGTTCTAAACGGCTCCAGTCCTCCTCTTTCCAACTTCTCCTTCCCTAATCCCCCGGAGTCTAGGCTTTTGACCCGGCGATAGATTCATCCACGACTACCTGACCACTAACAGATGCTAAAATTTCCTTATGTCGGCTACTGTGACTGCGAATTATCTTCTGATAGCTGCTGCTCAGATAAAATCGAATTCAAAAATAGGGGGTTAAATATCTATCAGAAGATTATTCGCAGTCACAGTAGTCGACAGAAGGAAATTTTAGCATCTCTGTGGACATTTTTTGAAGTTTTTATTAAGTTATTTATTATGAAGTTATTACCAAGCTACTTATTAAGTTATTTAGAAGTATTCCACAGGTATTGTAGGTTTATTATAGGTCATTAGATTTCTATATTTAACCCTTACTCGAGGGTATTTTTGTTGGATAGCTCCACACCTTTCTAATAAACTCCTACATTTCTATTACATTTTAACTTTTGACTTTTCTATTATTGGTCTGTTATCGTTTGTTTCACTATACTCATGCTCGACACTGTAAACTTTGTTAAGAAACATTCATCTTAAATTGTTGAATGTGTTCTTTTGTGAACAAATAAACGTCTAATTTACAGCATTATATTAAAAAATATTTATTCAATATTTGTCGAGTTTAACCCTTTCCCGTGCTTTGGCGACTCTCACTCGTGACGCACTTCCAGTTCAAATGTGACAAACCTTACTCAAATTTTGAATATTCTTCAACTTGAAATTTAGGTCCAACTATAAGTTGTATTATCAAGGATCCCTGAATATAAAATACTCACAACATTTTAATTTTCTTTGTTCATTTTAATGTTATAGTCCTGAATAGTTAGTCTTGACTGACGCATCTAATAAATAAATGGCACGGGAAAGGGTTAAGTTAGTTCAGTACAAAGGGTCTATGGCTGCAACAACCTCCCAGGACTCGTTTAATTTGAAATACAAATTTTTTACCAAGTGTCTGTCAACAGACAACCAAAACTTTGAGACATATAAAGTTAGTAACAAACAAATATATGAACAATTTATTCAAATTAAAACTTGCAATTATCTCTCCAGTATTTTTTGAAGCATACCTGAATCGATACAATCCTAAAAACGTACTACTTAAATATTAATATCGAACATTCGAGCACATCGTAGATCTTCGGACCCTGAATTTATGCATTAACGAGTTCCAAGTTTCTGGCGCGATAAATCATAAAGCGATTGAGTAACCGAAGGGACTGGAAACATAAAAAAGAGGCGGAGAAATCATTCTTCGGTCCAGGGTCAAACGAGCGCGACACTGATTAGAAGTTAAAAATGACGAATCGAAGTGTTCGTATTGATTTTAATTATGTAGCGTGGCCTCGAAACACGCTTAAAGATGATCCGGTTAAGCGTCATTTGTGAACTATTCGATCGATTCGAAGAACGAAAACGTCGACGGTGTTGGAACGTTTTTATTTCTGTTATTTGGCGAAGGTGTGGCGGATCGGGTTTTCGTAACGTTTCGAAAACCGAAGGGCCCCCGGTTATTTCACGTTCGCCGACGCGACTTATGAATTATTGCAGGCCTCGAGGACGCTTTCATAGATTAGAACCGGGGAAACGTTACAAAACATCGAAAAGCACGTGGTAACGGTCAGGCTTTAATTGCCAGGTAAAGAACGCGTAGGTCCGTCGGCGCGAGCCGCGTTTCGCATATTTCATTCTGTCCCGGATCATCGGCGCTAGCTGTCGTGACGTCGATTCGAGATTAAAAATGACCATAATTAAATCGCCCGTTAATTAATTCCGAATATGAATTTATTAGACGACGATAAGATAGAAGGACGGGTATGAATGGATTATACAGTTTCTATTTACCATGTTGACCTACACCAGAATATACATGTACCATTTATGATTCATTCATTTTCACGCTAAGTGCTCTTACCTTTTATAAATACATGTCGGTTTTTTGCCTCTCAAATATTCTGAGCTGGAGTAAAAAAGCGAACTTGCTGAAGAGTACATGTATCATTTATGATCGTCCGTTCATATTCACAGTACACTTAAGGATCTGTTATAAATACAGGGCGTTTTGCCTCTTAAATATTCCTTATTTATCGCAATAATTAGCTCTGACATTTTGAGGTTAGGAGGTTAAAGTGATGAGGAGAAGACTCTTTTAGAGTATATTGTTTCGATGATACACGTGTATTTTATATATCAATATTGGTACAGAAGTTCTTACAGCGTCCACAAATGGTCCATTCCCAAAATGGGGTAGAATTCTCGCGATCGCTGGCACATAGCAGAAAATATTCAGAGCCCGAGATTCGAATCGGAGAACCCATCTATCTGGACCTATTAAGAAATGCTTGCCGACGATTCCTCGTCACTTATTTTTTCGTTGTTCGGTGCACGCGTTCGAAATTCGGTCTGGCCCGTAGAATTCCACGCTCGGTCTCCCCCTTTCTCCCTCGCTAATTTCTCGTTTCTCGAACGCCAGGTAAGCCGTGGGTGGTGGAGGCACGAGGGTGCGAGCGAAGAGGGTTTTCGGGAACGCGAGGGAGATGCACGCGGCATGGTCGACCGAGAGCGGATTCCTTCGATTCAGTTCGGCTCGAGTTAGCTGGATTTGGCGAATACGGCTCGTTTGTAGTCAGCCGAGGGGCCCCGCGGCGACTGGCGACCCCTCGGAGCCGAGCCGAGCGGAATGAAAGCGAGGCTACCTGGGCTGACGGTGGCGGACCAAGACGACAGCCGAAGAAGAGGAGGCGGAGGAATTACGGACGAACCTGTTGTTCGTAACACGTGTTTGCGCGAACCCGTCCGCCGTCTGTCCGCACGTCCGTCTATAAGGGGGCAGCGACGAAGGCGACGATGTATTACCATCGGTGACAGTCCATCTCGTCGTTCTCCTTTATCTCGTCCGTCCCCCTCGAACCCTTGTCGCGGCTCCCTCCTTTTGCACACCCGATGCTCCGCTCGAGGGAAATGAGCAAATAAAGGCGGCACCGGCGGGCGCCTCGATTCGCCCTCCCTATTCCCGATTTCGGAATGCGGCCCTCGGGAAACGTATCTCTACGCGAACGTCTCGCGGAGACGAGAAGGCGATCAGGAATTATACTGTCCTCTCGGCTGCCTCAGGATAATGAGGCCGATCCGTGCTCCAACTACGTCTCTGTTCTCACGCGAGAACTTTCGACTGCTTCGGAATTTTGTCAAGTCACCGTGTCGCGTGCGTCAGACGTCCCATAGGGTTTAACTCGTGTGACGCGTTAAGAGTCAGCGACAAACGTTTCGGTGGAAGCGTCCCAACTTTCGGGAAATTAAGTGAAATCTGATTTGTTTTCACTGGAGGTGCTCTACGTTGGTGGTATACTGTCTGGCGCGACAATTTGGTTTTCTCAGTTGGTCTTTAATCAGCACTCTACTTCAATAGTGATACTATTAGAATTGTTTGGTAATTATTTCGAAAAGTATGCTTACTAAAAATTATCTTGTTCTCATTACATTTACATTATTTCGAAAAATCACATCATTTCAAATGGTCTATAGCAGATCGTCACATATGTGTGATCCGCAGTTAGAAATTGCCCATCTACATACGGGCATCACATACGTGTAACTTGATGTAAAATCTGCATCTGTCGTTTATTTGACACAGTTTGATAGTATAGTCTCCCACTTAAATAAAAAACCTAAATTATTCTCTGAGTGAAATAATAATAACCTTGCAATGACATTCACACTGATCTCAGGTGTCGTGAACCTTGTCATCATTAAACGTGTGTTCTGCAATAAACTTGAAGATGAACCTTTTGATACATTCTATTGTCATTAAACGTATAATCTGAAACCAAAGGTTCGTACCTTTGTTGTCATTAAATGTATCATTTGTAATCATACAAACTCTCATCAGCTTCCTCTATCTTTAACACCCATAAAAATCGTTGAGACGTAAAACTGATGTGTATACCCTTATATGAAAACATACGTGACACAATATAAAATTGTGAAGAGGTACTTGAACTATTGAGATCGATCTTTTTCTGAAACAGCAGGCAAAGAAATATCGTGAAAGTGTGTTTGTGATACAACCAGCTTAAATGCAGAACAGCAGGGAGACGACCGGTGTAACAAGAATGGTAGAATATAAAGACGGCCGGAAGGGAGATTAATTTTTTAGAATCGGTCGCTGAGTCAGCCAAGTAGCTTCGAATCAAAACAAATTCCCCCATCTCGCAGCTGAAAGCGATTCCTTCCTGCTTTCCATTCTGTTCCGTGTCGATCCTCGAGGAGAGGTCTTCTAGTAGGTGCGCGCAAAGAAGCGCTCTCGTGTAAAAAAAAAAAGAAAAAACTCCCTCGGAAGGGAGCTAGCCACCACGGTACACGCGGTCGGTCCGTGCTCGACAATGAGCGTGTTCTATCGTTGCAAGGGTTGCGCGAGAGGGACGCAGGGCAGAAGGGAGGCCCTCGGCCAATGAGAGCTCGCCGATACGGCGGCCATTTTAATGATCGGCCCTAAGGTAAACAAAAGGGAAAAAAAGGGGACAGAATGACTTCCAGCCCCTCTGTCGTGGGGTTGCTTGCATGCACCCGGGTATAGTAACCCCTTTTCTCGCGTTGGGTGCACACACACACGCGGCGCACATACGAGTACGAGGTGCGTGCACACATCGACACGTTTCAATACCACGTATGCACGCCCACGTGCACGCAAGGGGTGCGCCATCGACCAATCGTTGGCCCGGATCTTCTTACAGGGCCCACGTTCGAGAACACCATGGTTTCTCGTATGATATTCTCGCTCTTCCCCCCCGGTACGTGTTACATACACCCGCCGATGTGTCCCTCTCCCCTCTGTTCTCTGTGTCCCGTCGTTCTCTCGCGTCCCTCGTCTCCTTTTTCCTGTCACTCGTTATACATTTTATACCTATGGGAGAGGGCATCGCGTAGGGAAAGTTTGATTGGAAAGCGAGTTCACGAGGTACCCGTATACACGTTGTCACGCGGAGATCTCGTGGACGTCCCACAACGGAGGGAGAAGAAAAGCGAGAGGGTTTATTCCAGGGCTCCCGATTAATTAATGCACGCGTGTCGATGCTAACGAGAAAGAGACAAAAATCATTGGATAACGTCAGCCGGTGCTCAGTGGCTTGGTGATTGAACCGAGGGAAGCCGGGACCTGGGCTCTCCTTTGATAGCACCCGGCGAAAACAATGATTTCTTGCTAACGGGGATTGTGTGTATGGTGCTTCATGCTGCTGAGTAATGACTAGGCCTCGATTCTCACACACGATGGAAAAATAAATAAACGTTGAAACCGAACGCTCTTCTTTGGTCAAGGGTCTCGGTTCTATAGGAAACTTGCTATTCGTTCCTTCTTAATTGCATACCGGGTACTTTCGAACGGCTTTATACGCGGAGTCTTAATAGAGGTGGTTCGTATGCGCAGATGGAACGATTCGCGCTTCCGTGAAATTGCTTTTGAGTCCATCGATCGGTCGATGCGCTGCCAACGATACTGGACTGAATGCGATTCTTCCTGCGGTTCCCGCAATTTGCTGTTCAATTAAAAAATTTAGACAGTCATTTTGATCAACTTTTTTAGCAACAAATGTTGTCGATTAGTGAACTTCAAAGACCTCCATCTACATGAAATTCAAATTGTGGCGTATCATTGAGGAATGATATGGGGCAGCGTCAGTTAAAGAAGTATTATGCTGCGTCTTGAAACCTAAATTATACCTGGCCAATTCTACAGCAAATGTACTTTATATAACCAATTGTATAGCAAATGTAAGTTAAAGGTATAGCAATATATAGTCCACTTACATTTATAACCTCTTACTAGATCTTTTGGATAAGTCTGCTTTTGATAAGTTTGAAAAACCTCTTACATTTAACTGTTCAGCTGTATTTATGAGTTACAGAAATAAATTATGGCACTTAACATGCTGTGTTAAATGTTATAACATGTGATACAATATTTTCCTACCTGCCTTTCTCAAGTTTTATAACCTTGTATAATCTTATATTACATGGATTATAATAAAGAAATATTTTCAGTAGCACTAATAATAAAATATGTACACCAGAAAACCAGCATTATGTATCACATTTGCAGAGAGCATTATGCATGAGGCTCCAACAAAAATGAACCAACAGTCCCGATAGGAGATTCGAAAAAGGTTCGCCGACGGGTCTTCCGACTCGGTTGTCGGCTAGGTAAGAAGAAGACAAGCATGGAACAAAGCCGGTCGCGGGAGGCGATATATTTTACGCGTCTACCGGAAGTGCGGTGGTATGCTCGAGCAGGGGATCAGAAAAGGATGGAAAAGAGAAGCGGGAACGGGGCACGGTACACACGCAAGGTTTCCAGAGAATACGGTGTAGAATACACGGTGTACCTCGTGAGAATGGCGGATATGGAGGCGGTTTTTTGGAGTGGGGGCGTAAAGAAGGGCCCGAGGGGGTGCGTTTCTTCGCTTCCATCCATCCTCCTTCTTCCCTTTTCTTCTTCCGTTCGAGTGTCGGCCAAAGTGAGGCTGATGTGATTTGACTACATTCACACCTATGTCGACGTCCTGCTCTCGCCTCGTCCTTTGATGCCAGGACCATTTCGTGCACCTCCCAGAGCACCGGTCTACGAAGCTGCAGCAGCCTTACCGCGTGAAAAACAAAAAAAAGAAATGGTCGGCTGCAGCAACCGTGGCCCTCGTATGGCACTCGAACGGTTCGTAGGCTCGGTATTATGGTGGTGCTGTCGCGAGCTAAGGAGCTACGATCGAGGGTCCACTGCCATGGTTTCAAGAAGAATACAACCAGACCCAGAAAGAACATAGGGAACAGAGACGGAAGAACTGCGCGGAGATCCAGTTACTTCCAGTTTTGCCCGACGACTCTTTCTGCTCTCGACTCTTTTGCAGATATGTCCAAACTTGTCCTCTTTTTTTATTCGCCTCTTTCGCCTGTCTCGCTTGGAAACAGGTTGATGGAGGTCGAGACCAGGGGTCACGGTCCCGTGCAAGTGTTTTTTCTTACGATAATGAAATCTTGGACCAATTGAATTCACGCTATTAACGGTAGAATTCTTGAATGATAACTACACAAATATTCTTGCACTTTTAGCGTTTTGATTTTTAATTGACAAATTATGATTTCATATCTCATTCTTGAATGATCATATAAGATTGTCTGAAGTATTACTTTGAAATTTGTTAAATTTTGAAACTGAGTTTGCCTCATGCTAAGTCCACATCACCTCATGATCAAAATTTTCCTGTATCCCTAGAAACTCCACATGAATTTAAACCACGCATCGCACTAATCCAATGAAAATCCGACTAAATGAAAGTCTACTAGATTTCATAATTGATTGTGCATCATTCGTAAGAAAGCAGTTAACGAGCTACAGCCAGAAGTCTTGGCTACAGCACTTCGTCCAAGATTTTATTAATCCTATTCATAAAGTAGTTTAAGTTTCATACGGAGAAAGAACAAGGCAAGACGAGTCCGCCCTTCGTATAATCTTCCTTGCGGCTGCTACTTCGAGTTTCATGGAAACGCGTCTTCATTAAGCTGCTTTCTAACGCGTACGCACTCGGAGCTTCTCGGAAGAGGAGATTCGACCGAGTCCCCATCCAAGCCCGTTGCTTTTGTTTTAACGAACTCGTCTCCATCGAGTGTATCAATGCTGCTTCACTTCGTCTCGTTAAGAAACCGAGTCCCTCTTGATGTCTTCGTTTTCACGACACGAGATTCAGAAAGGAGAGATCATTTCACAGCTTTCACGGCTTTCGTGTGTCTACGATGTCCGCGATTCTCACAGAGTTTTGCGTTATACATATAGTGTCTGTTAGATTATGCGTTCTATGGTCATGCGTGAAATTGCTATGCGTTGTATAGCCATGGAAATTGCTACATGTATGGCGGAGTTGCTGTGAATTGCATGGCTAGGTGCTGAATCACCATGTTGGCTACGTATTAAATTATTTCGAGTTATGTGACTACGTGTTAAATCGCCACATTGTATGGTTATGTGTTAGCTACCATGTTGATCTATTGTCCTTCTTACTACAATGTGTTGAATTATTATTCGTACTACTACACATTGAACTACTATATTTTGTTGTATCATGTGTTGAGGGACTATGCATCGAATTACCATCATTCGTACTACTACATGTTGTACTATTACCACGCATCAAACTACCACGCAACGAACCACTACATTTCTACCACGTGTCGAATTACCACGCAGTGAACTACCATTTTTCGTATTACCACGTATCATATTACAATCACGCACCGAATTACTATAGTTTGTACTACCACGTGTCGAATTACCAATTTTCGTACTACCACGTGTCGTACTACTATCACATGACGAACTACCACGCACCGAACTACCATGTATCGAATTACTATGTGTCGAATCACCATCTTTCGTATCACCACGGGTCGTACTACCACGCACCGAACTACCATATATCGTACCACCACGTGTTCAATTACCACGCATTGAACTATCACTTTTTGTATTACCACGTATCATATTACAATCACGCACCGAATTACTATATTTTGTACTACCACGTGTCGAATTACCACGCATCGAATTACCATTTTTCGTACTACCACGTGTCGTATTACTATCACATGACGAACTACCACGCATCGAACTACCATGTATCGAATTACTATGCGTCGAATTACTATCTTTCGTATCATCACGTCTCATATTACTACCACGTGCCAAACTATTACGCACCGAACTATCCTTTGTGCTACCACGTATTGAACTACCATGTATTGAACCACCACGTCTCGAATATACTACCAAAGGTTATACCACTCGCCATGTAGCCTACGGTTATATCCATTCTCGTTAAATGCCCACAATATTTCCCTAATTTATACAAAGCCGATTCTGTATCACTCTCAGTGCTACATCCATGGTTCACAATATCAATAACTCTTGCAATATAGCATATTGTCCACCTTATTGGGATTGCATTATCATTGATCTTAATGAGAAGCATATGTACTTGATCATAACGGAAATGGTCAACTACCATTGCAGCAGTGGCGTTCAATTAAGACGATACAAGGATCATATCAGATTTCATAAAGCAACATCACGGCGACTCCATTATGCCTGTTCGTTAAGAAGGTTTTTCGGCTTTTTCGCCAGGCTAATAAACTCGTTTGCAGTGTCCGTTCCCGCGAAATTGCACTCCGCTATCCTTGATTTACGTCCCAAAACCGGTAGTGGTTGTGCGCTCGCGAGTGCCCACCGACACCCACACTCGCGAGCCCCGTGGTTCGTTCTGTACATTTTACAACGCTATTCTTAGGTTTCGATTGCGAAATCAATCTCGCTCTCGCTCGTAACCCGGAGCGTGTTCGCTCGCTTGCTCGTTCGCGGAACACGGAGCTACAAAAGAGAGCGTGTTAGAGAGAGGCAGAGAGCGCCCACTCTCTCTAGGTATCAACCACGTCCTCGTTGGTTGTTATATAGCCGGTACACGCCGATATAACTACTGTACGTCTCATAATTCATTAGAGCGGTATTCTTGCCTTCGATGCGGAGAAGCTGTTATCCAGCCCCGGTGCTCTTCTCCGCTTCGCGTGAAAAGAGCGGAGAACCGATGGAGCGAGCGGGAACGATACACACCGGCTACGTTTCGTATTAATTAGCGGTAATATCGCCGGTTGGAGAACGTTTCAGCTTAAAACGTCGCGTAATGGCCCCTCTTAATCCGATGACCGCAGTATCCATTACCAAGTAAACTATTTTAGCGAATGTATGTACATGTTACGTTTCGGTTTACGGGTTCGGATGCTATTTGTCGCGCAGTTGGAGTTAATTACTAATTTGATACGCGCGGAATTTGATCGACACCGTCATTAATTGGACTTTCTCAACATGGACGGCTACGCTGGGAATCCAGTTCAACCAGTTATTAGGTGTGCAACGGAATGATCCTAATTTTTCAATCAAGTTCAAGGATTATTTCCATCCTTCGTTCCTAACAAGTTCATAAATTTCCTGTACAAGTACAGACGTAAATGTACTATATTAGTTTAGTATAAATATACTGCAGGTATACAGGTATACTGTATTCATAAGTATTTTACTACGAATATACTTTTGTTAAACATAATTGTATAAACAATACAAGATTAATAATTGTATAAGCAATTGTCGAAAACATTTCTTATCTTTCGTGATTAGAACTTCCTGTCTTTTCAAAATGTCACACATCTACAATGTCCTATAATTGCTTTTATATCAATATTTTAAACGTTTATCTATTTTGTCTATCTTTAATGTTCATTTATACGTTATTTTCTTATTATTGCTTACGACAATTAAAAGATGTACATTTTACGAAGATTGTACAGTTAGTCTTGATATCTATGTACATAACCTCAAAAGAGCGGGAAAATCAACTATTTTTAAAACGATATAATTAAACATATCTTAAGATTCTTTTTTGAAAGTGTTTAAACAGGAACTGCTTTCAACAAACTTTATCGTTATTTTCTTAATACTATTGCAAGGGTAAAATGTATCTTCTTGTTCAAAATTATAAGATCATTTTTATTCTATTTGTCTACCGAACATAACCTGAAAAGCGCGGGAAAATCGACTACTTTTAAAACGATATAATTAAATGTATTTTAAGGTTCTTTTAATAAAAGTGTTTAACCGGGAAATATTTTAAGTAAATTATTGCTGTTATTTTCTTAATATTATTGGGAGGGTTAAGTGTATCTTCTTGTTCAAAATTATAAGATCATTTTTATTCTATTTGTCTACCGAACATAACCTGAAAAGAGCGGGAAAATCAACTACTTTTAAAACGATATAATTAAATGTATTTTAAGGTTCTTTTAATAAAAGTGTTTAACCGGGAAATATTTTAAGTAAATTATTGCTGTTATTTTCTTAATATTATTGGGAGGGTTAAGTGTATTTTCGTGTTCAAAATTATCAGATCATTTCTGGTTTGCTTGTCTACATAACCTGAAAAGGGAAGCTCAATCGATTTGAAAGTAATACGATGAAATTTATCTCGAAACAAATTTCGTTGTGACTAATAACCTGGTTACGTCCATGACAGAGATACATTGAATTTATTTGCCATCCGTAACCCCTTAACCCACAAGTTTCCCGTGAAATAAACAGGAATAACTCGATCAAGCGGTCGGCGAAGTCTTCTCCAAAAACAAGTTAAAACAACCTCGGCAGACCTCCCGTACAGTTCCCATTGATTTACCGTTCGATAACAATGGCTTATGTAACTACCGTACACCGCGTGATTCATCGCGGAGACATTCTCGATCATCCGCAGTATCTCTCGAATTAAAACGAGTCTCAGCTGGAATTAAAAGGACTAGGACAATGCATGTATTAATTATCGGTATCATCTTCAGCGGTTTCTCCTTCAGCGTTTTATCCGAGCGTAGATATGTACCGTCGTTGCTCCGTGAACGAAACGAGACGATTGCGTGTGGCAAATTGAATCGATACACCGGTTTCGGGTTAAAATACGTTCTTCCAGGGACAAGTAAATCGAGGGTGACGTCACCCACGCGAAATCGCGATGTACGCCCGACCGATACCGGTCTTTCTGGATCACCGTGTAGGCGTTATCCGCCGATGTAACTACCGTACGACCTATAATTCATTAAACCCTTGAGATCGCCGGCCACGACCTAATGGAGCTGCTATCTCGTCGGCTTTCTCGAGACGCGTTCTGCAGAAAGATCTCCTGGTACCTCCTCGTGGTAAAGGATGGACCGAGCAGGAAGCGGCAGAAAGAATGGAGAGAAGCCGCGTATTAATTATCCGCCAGTCTCGGGAGCGAAGAATGGCGATCGTCGAAACGTTTTTAAATTTTCGAAACGTTTTATGTTCCTCGTGAACGCAATCATTTTGGGGAAAGTTTTTTGTTCTTGAACAAGAAGTCGTTTTCATTCAACGGGTATGCCGGTATATAATTTTTGATTTCTACCCTGTCACGGGAGTACATGTGATTGTAAGATCTCCCTTTTCTCTCCATAATTACACGATACAAATTCACTATAATGTTTAATAATTTCCGTATAGAACATGATATTGTCCATATTTTAGTATTGCGAATAAATATCTCTGAGATAATATCAACCTACATCACGAGAGGTCTCCATAACGTTTCAAATAAGATCTTCATAAGAAGTTTAAAGCCTCCATAAACTTCTCAGATTCCAGAAACCTCGTAACTGTTAAAGTGTCAAGAGCTATCAGATGTGTTGATAAAGAAGCAAAAAGCAAACACCCTGTAGAAGGGTGATTAATTTCGAGTACAGACCACTTGGGACCAACATACATCCCGTTTGAAATATCAGTATACAAATTGTCATTGATTAGCAGGAGTAGCCGTAACAGTACATACACCTAAGAGCCTCATTTTTCGAATAATCTTCAAGGAACGTAGGCCTATGGCGAGGACATCAGAGCCGGAGGTACGCTCTTTCTTGGTGAAATCCTCTGGGAAAGAAGCACGCAAAGGTCCCAAAGATGGCTGATGCCTGTAACCAACACCATCCAGGGCAGCCATTTGCGAGACATAAGGAATCCGATACGGGGTTTTGATCTCCATAAGCCCACCCTCGATCGTGTTACCCGCGGACACCTCTCTCGGCCTGTATGCCAAGACCCGGCAACAAAGATGGCCGTGGTTCCCCGCGATATTCGCCATTATGCGAACGACGACGACCCGTGCTCGGGCATCCTCGATGCCCTTTTTTGACCTCCGGTTTGAGGTTAATCATCCTCTTTGTCGTCCCAGCCTTCGTTTCTCAGTTATGGGATCCCCGGAAATAGGTGGAGGTGTTCGTGCAGAGGGATTGTTCCTCATAAAACGAATATTAATATCATGCAAGTTATTAGACGTTGAGCAAGTTTTATAATTTTAGTTAGGAATCTGTTTTGGGATTTGGATATTTAGGAATATGGGAATTTAGAGATTTGATAGTTTAGTTATGTGGGATTGGGTAGTTTAGGAATTTGAGGATTTATGAGTTAGGGTGATTTAATATTTTGGGCTTTAGATATTTGGGAGATAGAAAAGGATCTGTTCTTAAAAAATTTGTAGACATTTTGGGAAGATTGCTTCCTTGGGATTTGGAAATTTAGAGATCTGATTTATGGACTTGGGGAAATTGGCAATTTGGGGATTTGGGAATTTGGAGACAGCTGTTTGGAACTTAGGGATCTGGCGATTTAGGTTTATGGGGATTTAGGTATTTGGGGAATTCGAAATTTGGGAGTCTAGAAATTTGGAGAGCTAGATTTCTGAGGATTTAGCTATTTGCAGACTTAGAAATTTAAGGATTTAGGAATTTGAAAAGATAGTTACTTGGAAATTTTAGAATTTGGAAGTCTGGGAATCGGGGTACTTAGAATTTTGAGTATATAACTATTCGGGAAGCCTGGAATTTTGGACCTACATGTACAATATAGGGATTTGTAGGTTAGAAATTTGGGGATCTGCCTGTGAACCTATAACTTCAGATATAGCGAAATTTTATCCTTCAGAAAATTAGGAATTAGGAAACTTCGAAATCCAAAAGGTAAAAATCGCAAAATTTACCAATACATAAAGAAATTAAACAACTTGAAAGCGTAGAAAACTTGAAAATTGAACATATAAGCTTGAAAATTTGATAATTAAATTCTGAAATTTGAAGCCCCTGCATCTGACATATTAACTCTACATGTCCCAACGTACCAAAATGGCGCCGTGAAGCCTGAAGCGCGTCGCCAGGCAACTCGTCAAACGTCCAACGATATCTCGAGAGCAGTTAGAGAGAAAAGACGCAGAAACCAATGACCAGGTAACACATTCATCCTTAGCGATGACTTTGAGATAAACAGAGTAACAGTTCCCGATGCACACACTGTGGAGGACTCTATTAATCGAGTTCTCGTAAACCGTTTCGAAAATACAAACGGGTTCGAGGATTTTTGCTCGTTCGAGAAACCGGCTCTCTACGCGACCAGTCTCTCGCGGTCTCCGCGACGACCGATAAGAAAAGTTTTCTGTTTTTGCGGTTTTGCAGTGAGTCAAGGCATTAGTAACGGGAATACCGAGCGCGACGCGGGCGTTCTCCTCGCTGGCAAATCGACCGGTGTATCGACGGACAAATTACCGGCTCGTTTTAATGGCACGCCGTGTGAAAACGATGACCGTGAGATTAAAGTATTATTTTCCGGGGCATTCCTACCTGCTTGTTGCACGAAATAAAACGAGACCGGGCCAGTTGACCTTTCGTGGTCGCTCAGCCAGAGCGGATTACGCTCGATCGTTAGATAACGGTCAGGACGCTAGGTGCCATCTTTTTAACCCTCGTGTGGACAGACATGTGGCAAAGGTTTTCCTGTTTGCAAATTTGGATCGATGGGAATTTAATTCTATTCAAGATTGTAGTCTATTAGGGCAGGTCTTTTCTCTAATGAAATTAGAGAGTTTTGGATTTTCTTGTTTTGAAACCTTTCTGAAGACTGGAAATTCTGGTTGATAGACTCTGTTTAGGAGCGGATAACAGGGAAATAAGATACGCCGATTCAATAGTGGAATTCTAGGAGATCTGTTCTTGAAAATCTCTTTGGTATGTATGGTTACATTAGTTACTGAATTAACCATGTGTGACGGAATGCAGAGAAAAGACTTGGAAATGTAGGAACTTCAGAATGTGAAAATGGGAAAATATGGAAGTTTGAAATATGGTTAGGAAATATAGGAATCTGGAGATATTAGATATTTAAGAATATAGAAGTTGGGGAATATAGAATGTAAGATTACAGAGATTACAGAAATATAAAAATTGGGAAATACAGAAATTTAAAAATTTAGAAGTCTGAGATATTGCAGTTGAAAAATATAGTCATTTGGAAATAAAGAAGTTGGAAAATATGAGATTTGACGCTATAGATATTTAAAAAATATAAAAATTCGGAGACATAGAGATTCAAGAACGAAGTTGAGGGACATAGATTTAAAAAATATAAAAACTGGAAAATATAAAAATTTGCAAAAAATTCAAGAACAAAGTTGAAGAACATTTAAAAATTTAGCAGTACAAAAATGTATCACAAAATTACCAAAAAATTGTTAAATTAAATCTAATAAAATAGTAACCAAGTATAAAGAAACTTTTCCTTATTTTCAAGCAAAGGATATTGAAATAAAAATATTTCGACACAGCTCTCTTTTCAACATCGTGTGTATTAAATATTCCATAAACGAGTTAAAACAAGAACTTGTTACAAGGTGATTTCTGGGAGGTCTAAATGTCAAGAGGGCGGAATTCGTGTAGGACAGAGCATTCCTCATTCGACTTTCTGGTGAGAATAAACAGGTTGAATTAAGTGGCTGGTAATTTATATTCCGTTCCTTGAAAAAAGTGCTTAAAATAACGTACTGATACGATCTAGCATCGGAGTCACCGTTTCGTGCACTTCTTTTATGGCTGCATTAAAATGGCGTTGCTAGACGCCCCATAATGATATACAACAATTAATTTGTCTCAGCTTCAAGATCACCCACGGCGATAAATAACAAAGTAACAAACGCAATCGCCTAAATCTGAAAATTTTATGTGCTCCTGTCACGTTGAAAAAACCACGTACATAGCTGACATTCTGAATAATGCAATTCCATCTTAGATAACAGTTTTAACACCTCGATCTTTAAAAATGTTCAAATATTTCATTCGAAACGTTTTATTTAACCGCGGTATGTTATCGTCTAAAATATGATCTCATAAAATCAATAAAATTCGCGTTTAATCAACGCGGTGCCATAGATACGGATACCGCTAACGAGACAGATCGGAGATACCGCTGTACCGGCCGTAAATCGCGAGGAAATCGAACCAGTCTAATTACCCTTGTAACGCGACGAAAGTTGCCCGCGATAAAAAGAAAAGGTGTCGATGGAATCGGTCGCTGAACGCGTTGGATTCGCACGCGATACTTCAATAATAAATATCGGCCCGATCGATCAGGCTCCCTGGCCGATTTACCTTACCGATACACGATCGGCGACGAGTATCTCCTCTGTCGACCGTTAAAGGTGGCCGTTAGGCGAGTTTCGCGAAATGAAAAGCCGCCGTTAAGCGATAAGGTTGACCGGCCTGTTAAGAGATCGGTCGCGCGAGCGTTTTTCACGCTTCGCTGGATCTGGCCCGTACGCAACCCGTGTCGAGATAAAGGGTTGCCTCTCCGTTAAGCCTGCTTTCGTGTACTTCTGCCACACACCTACGTAATCGGGCATAACATAAAGTCTGAATATCCGACGGGGACGAGCCGCGTTATGTACAGTCCGGTACAAAGCTGTTTTCCCTAGGGAGGACGTGGGACAAGGGGAAGACGCAATCGAGGTGCATGCACTCGTGTTTATTGATCTTTAGTTGGTGGATATTTATATTCAAGTTTTCAAAATTTGTGATTATGAGCAGTTCGGAATCTAGGGTTTGATATGAGAATTTGGAGATTTCAAGTTTGAGAATCTAGGGATTTGGGTATTTGGAAGTTTGATTATTGGGAACTTAGGAATTTGAGAATCTAGGGATTTCGATATTTGGAAATTTGATTATTTGGGAATTTAGGAAGTTGAGAATTTGGGTATTTGATAATTTAACGATCTAAAAATTGGAAACTTAGGGATATGAAAATTTAAGAATTTAGAAATTTGGGAATTTGAGAAATTTAGAATTTGAGAATATGGAAGATTTGGAAATTTAGGGATTTAAGAATGCAGAGATATGTGAATCTAGGGATCTAGGAATCTGAAGATAGGGGAATCTAGGGATATTACAATGCAGAGACAAGGACATCTAGGGATACGAACGTCTAGAGATAAGGAAGTCTAGGAATCCAAGAATCTGGGGACTTGGGAATCTAAGAATTTAAGAATTTAGAAATCTTGGAACCTGGGAATATGGGAATTTGGGGATATTGGAATCTAGGGATATTAGAATCCAGGGACATGGGAATCTAGGGATATTAGAACCCTGAGACATGGGAATCTAGGGATATGATAATTTATAATAATTTTTAAATCTTTGAATCTGTAATCCAGGGATATGAAAATCTAGAGATTTGAGAATCTAGGGATTTGGGAGTCTAGAGATTTGAGAGTCTAGGGATTTGGGAGACTAAGGATTTGGGAATCTAGGGATTTGGGAATCTAGGGATATGAAAATTTATAATAATCTGGAAATCTTGGTATCTGTAATCTAGGGATGTGAAAATCTAGAGCTTTAAGAATCTAGGGATTTGAGAATCTAGGGATCTGGAAATTTCAAAACGTGGGAATTTGCATATTTAATAAAATGACTATTTGGAAATTAGAGAATTTGATAATTTTTGAGTGTTACAAATTGGAGATTTAGGAATTTCGAAAATTGAAAATTTGTAGTTTCAGGGATTCCGAAAATTAAAATTCTGAATGCTGGTATTGAAAAAATGTAAATTTGAAAATTTTAATTTACAAATCTAAAAAACTTGAATATAGAAATGAAAAAATTCAAAGCTTAAATATTCCAAAGTCACAAATTTACATATTTATTTCCCCAAAGGTACAAGATATTTTAACACTCTACACTTACTATTATCTTTCCTCACAAATACATACAAAACTATCAATAACAACAAACTTCTATTCCACAATCCCCATATAAAAAAGTCTTATCCCAAATCGAAAGCAAAACTGATCTAAATCAGAAAATTGCCATCGTACCACAACAAGCAAACAATTCCTCAATCAACTACTTAAATGCAACAGAATCGAAGATAATGTTCAGCAACTCCATTCCGCGATGCAACAGAATTCGCGTGGTATGGAAACGTATTTCAAGAAGAAGAAGAATACGAAGAGTATTCAAAGCCGTAGATTCCAGCTCGGAGCACCGTTCAATCTCCTCCACGCTCGCGAGTCAATACGTCGGCGGATTATTTTTATCAGGGATGATTCTATCGGCGAGGAGCTTTCCCAGAGAAATTTACTTCTCCTTTCGCGACGATCGTAAAACAGTGCTCGACGGTTCATGGTCGCCGCGAGCCAATTTTCGAGAACACCCTTACCGCGTTCGAACTCTCTTCAGCTGCGCTTCCGCGATCGTATTTTACGATTTCCAATTGCGGCAGAAAATCGAGGAAACGCGACGCGAGCGTCTCGCGCTTCCGCGAGCGGACTCGAGAAATACGTAGCGTAAGCGAGAACTCGTTTCTCACGTGTCGAGAATCCGTCTGCTCCATGCTTTCCTTCTGTTTTTTTCTTCTTCTTCCCGTTTCAACTCGTTCCCGATACACGAGCGTGATTTCCACTCGCTCCTACGGACGCGTAAAGTGCACCGATAAACTGCGAGCTTTACGCGGTATTGCGAAAGCCAGACCTTATTCGAGGTACGCCACTGTGGCCTCTATTACACCATAAAACTACGCCACGCTGTATTCACACGAGTATTAACTATTGACGCACCTGTTGACCCTTCCAGAATACGTTGACTCCATTTTTTATTCGTCGGTTTAGATCTGATTGCCTCATCTGCGAAAGTGAAATAGAATCGTTCGACTATCTGAATTCTTTTTTCAGATTGCTCGATTTTCAGGTATCAATTTTATAAATTTCAAGGTTGGACACATATATTTTTAAATACCCTAGTGTTCAAATTTTTGAGACTTTTAGTGATCTATTAGAAGTTTAGTTTAGAAGTTGAAATCCTCAAATTACCAAATTGATAAATTTGACAATTTTTGAATTTTCAAATTTTTAACTTTATTCTGAGAATTAACTTATTTCTAAAACTCAAATTTTTAAGTGTCTACATTTTTAAATTCATACGTTCTGAAATCTCTAAATTGTCAAATTTGTTGTTTCAAAGATCCCTAAAGTCTCAAATCCTTTAGTTTCTTAAATGTATTATGACGTGGATTATTTATATATTTCATGACAGACTAATATTTCAAGCCATGAACATATGTCTAACTTCATTTTTAATTTCATATTTTGTTTATAAATATTTTAATGTTTATAGATATTATATAATGTTATATAAATATTATATAATGTTTTTGTTTATAAACATGTGTATAAATAATTTTTTTTATAAACAATAAGATAGTATGATTTTACAGTAACAACATAGTAAGATTTTACAGTATCAACATAGTAAGATTTTCATCATAAAAACGATACAAAAATAAAATCTTTCAAGTCTTAGACTTGCAACATCCATGATAAATGCCTGAACATGCGTGTCCACATAAATCTTTGATTAAACTATATTAAAGAGGTTACGTCACAGTGCATCAGCGCTAAATAATTTCTCCAACGAGATCAGTCCACGATCACAAATCTAACATGAAACTGCATCGCTATTAATAAACGTGAGTTTGAATTCCATCCGACATCGCGTCATATCAAAGAAAATCCCATCAGTCAGAACTATCACCGGAAATAACACGCATAAACATTCTTTCAATCGAAGCGTGACAATGATTCACAATGACTCACTGACCGCAAAACGTGTCTCCGGGGAAAGTCGAAAACCGCGATGTCGCGTGAAAGAACACGTTGCTTCGCGAATCTTCGACGGGGTCGGTATCTTCGTCCCAGTCGATAAATCACGATTTATATTTCGAATTTTTCACTCGCGCCAGAAATCACGGTGATCCACGCGGACAAATGTGCAACGGACGAACAGGCGAGGAAGAAGGACGAGCCAACTTGTCTGGCGCACCATGGACTCGGTGGTGGAATGCGCGAAAGGGGGAACGAAGGAGGATGAAGGGTAGTACAGCTAATACATTATTGCATTACGCACAACTAGGTAGGTAGTTAATTTAGCGGTGGCATGCCTCCATCGCCGGCCGATTGCTTCTTGTATTGCCTTCCACCAGTCATATGCATAATGTAATTGACTTCATCTCGCGCTACCACGCTTTTCGCTTCGTCGTTCGCCTTTCTGTCCTGTCCTGACCATCCTTCCAACCTTCAAGTCGCGAAAATTAATTTACAAAATACTACAATAATGAGTCAAATCCTCAAAACCTCAACTTAGCGTCTCAATCTTGGGCGCACCCATTTTGTTCAAACTTCATGGAGCACTTAACCCCTTGCACTATTTATAAGATGCGTCAATCAGAACTAACCAATCGCAGTTACAATATTAAAACAAAGAAAGTTGAAATGTTATATCAGTCCTGTATTCAGCGATTCTTGACTATGCAAATTATAACTGGACTTGGACACCAGATTGAAGTGTATTCAAAATTCGAGATTTGTCACAATTCAAGTGCGAGTGCGTCACGAGTCGGACTCGCCAAAATAGTGCAAGGGGCTAAAAAGAAACAATTCTACAAAACCATAACACGCAACTCTGAAAAAGAACTTTGAAACGGTGATGGCGTCCACGAAGTCTGCTGTAGATATACCTAGTTAATTCAAAAATGTTATTCCGAAAATAATTGAAATGACATCCTAGAAGATTCACCTATGATTTTTTTCATCTGCAACGTCCACTCTGTAGTAACAACGGTTGTTAGCCAATTGCACGACAGCCGGCGCTGAATTACGAATAGAAAACGACACACGTTCAGATCGATCCACGAGTCTCTATCGGAGATAGCTTTACGCTCATTCTCTTTTTCGTTCGTCCAATAAGCAATATATTACTTGTACCGTGGCATCTTAAGGACGTTTATGCCAGCTCACGCAGGCGTGTGAACGATAATCTACGGTTCGCGATTTTTTACCGACTTCTTTAAGCGAAGTCTCAGGTGTCTGATTCGTTTAAGGTGCAGACGCATTTCTGGTACGTCTCGTCGTCGTAAAATGGCGCGCGAATATTACTATCAGTTCATTTTGTGTGATTTAATGTCGTGCCGCATGAATTTACAAAGACATTGCGCTTCGGCGGCGAGAGGACGCTTTAATAGAAGCTGAAGCATTTTTGCGATATTTTTATGGAGGATATTTATATAGAGGACCGAGTGTCCTGAGGAAAGTAGCGATATAAGACTCACAATATGGTGCAAATGCATATTTTACTATTAATATTATGTGATTATGTATTTTTTAGTATTTGAGCATGACACGTTCAATAATTAAAATCTGTATTTTTTAATTAAATTCTGTTAATAGACAATGGAAGATTACTTTAAAATTTCATTCTAAAAATGACTGGTATTTTTATTACGTTAATATACGTAAAACGTATGATATATCATAAAAATGAGGTCTTTGGAATTTTTATAAAATATAATAATCTCAAGCACTTTTATATCTAAATATTACAACTTGCATCAAATTGTCCTAAATTAATTTTGATAACATATTGTCGTAGAAATTCAGATTTTTGAATTTCTGTAGAATAATTATTTAGATCTTCAATATTATTATAATATTTAATAGTTCAACATCATATAAGTTTTCAGTACTGTATAATATCTCTGAAATTAGTATCTGGGAATTTTTATAAAATATTCATTAATCGCTATTTTATTCAAGAAAACTAGTCTACATCTTAAATTCATTAGAATATAAAAAGAAATCTCTAATTACTACCTGAGAAAGTATCGAGCGGAGAACTTAATTTCCTGCATAATCTAATTATAGAAACCAGTAAAGTATCGAACTTGATAACGATAATTAATTATTACGACGACGAGTTCACCGTTTATGGCACGCAGCTGACAATTCATGAAATTTATCTCTCAATGAAAACAGGAATGAATGGATTCAATAGAGTTTTAAGCTGTAACAGTAGAAATAGAGATAAAAAAGATTACCCGTCAGTGTACGTGTATGACTGGAATTTTTTGAAATAAAACAGCATGAAGAGTTCGATTCACGTCGAGGCTTGGGCGAGGCAGCTAATGTGCGGGCAGGAATAAAATATATATGGTAATAATACTGAGATGCCTCCATTTTATCCTCCCGTAAAATAATCCATATAACAGCGAGAGGAGCTTTCGTTTATTTCACGATTTCCGGAAATCCGTCGAGTAATGTGCATTCTCTTTAAATCGGTCTAAAGGAGTGGTCGGAAGTATGGGATTTTGGCGATGTGGGAGTTGGGGGATATAAGAGTTGGAGGATATGAGAGTTTGGAGATATGGAAGTTTGGGGATATGGAAGTTTGGGGATGTGGAAATGAGAATATGGGAATATAGGAATTTTGGGACATGGGAATTTGGAGATATGAGAATTTGGGGACGTGGGAATTTGGAAATATGAGAATTTGCGCATGTGGGAAATTGGAAATATGAGAATTTGGGGATATGAGAATGTGGGGATGTGAAAATTTGGGGATGTGGGTGTTTGTGGATGTGGGAGTTTAGGGATATGGAAATTTGGGGATATGGAAGTTTGGGGATGTGGAAATGTGGAGATGAGAATATGGGGACATAGGAATTTTGGGATATGGCAATTTGGAGATATGAGAATTTAGGGATGTGGGAAATTGGAAATTTGAGAATTTGGGGATATGGGAATGTGGGAATGTGAGAGTTTTGAGGTGTGGGTGTTTGGGAATGTAGGAGCTGGTGGATATGGGAGTTTGGGGGTACGAGAATTTGGGGATATGGGAGTTTGGGGACATGAGAATTTGGGGATATGGAAGTTTGGGGATGTGAAAATTTGGGAATGTGGGAGATTGGGTATATGGATGTTTGGGAATATGGAAATGTGGGGATATGAGTATTTGATACATTAGAATATGGGGATATAGGAATTTAGGGATGTGGCAATTCGGAGATATGAGAATTTGGGGATGTGGGAATTTGGAGATATAAGAATTTGAGGATATGTGAGTTTGGGGATATGGGAATGTGAGAGTTTGGGGATGTGGGAGTTTAGGGACATGGGAATTTGGGAATATGAGAGTTTGAGGATGTAGAAATGTAGGAATGTGAGAGATTGGGGATATGGAAGTTTGGAAATATGGACATGTGAGTATTTGGGACATTAGAATATGGGGATATGGGAAATTGAGAATATAGGAAATTAGGTATATGGCACTTTTGATATAAGAATATGAAGATGTCGGAATTGGGAGTCAAGAATTTGAGGATATGGGAATGGGGGGATGTGACACTTTGTGAATGTGTGTGTCTAGGGATGTAGCAGTTGGGGTTGCGGAAATATGGGAATGTGTATATATGAGTATTTGGGACATTAGAATATGGAGATATGAGTGTTTAGGGATATAGCAATTTGGGAATATGGGAATACAAAAACTTAAAGAAACTAAGTAATTCAGAAATTTAGGAATTCTAATATTTTGACATTTAAAAATGTAAGAATTCCAGATTCAGAAGCCGAGGGATTTTAGAAATTTAGAAATATACGACTTCAGAAATATAAAAATTTATGAACGTGGAAATCAATAAATCTCAAGTTTGAAATTGTCAACCTACCTGTGAACAGCAGCCACTTTCACATGCGTGCATTCTGTCGCGGCTGCCCATCATTGTTGCAGAAAAGAGAGGAAGGCAGAAAGAGAATTTCATTGAATCACGGTTATGCTCACAATGCGTGACGGAATTCTGATGGATCGTGGTCGCCAGTCGTTACGGAGTAATTGTCTCACGGGTATAGATGTATATATATGACCAACGATATATATGTCCAGTGAACCGGAAAGGTCAGTTTAATGTTTCAACGACTCTTTACACTGACAGATACATCAGAGGTTAGCGAACGATGCAACGATCTACTCGTGATCTCTCCGATTGCGGCAATATCCGAGTCGTTTCAAGACATCGAGACGATTTCGTTCGCTCGTTTATCCGTCGTCTCGACACTGCAGACTGAAACGAAATGGCGTCTCATTGCACTTTAGGTGGATGATGAACGCCGAACCGAATCGATCATTCTTGTTTCTTAATGTTTTGATGGATCCATACTTCAACTGTTACTTCGCTTTCTCTTTATTTAAACATAATGTATTTTATTATTCGTAGCATTTTTTTATATTTGTTAGTAGCGCTTTTTATTCGATATACACGTGTATGCTAACTATTTGAACGTCTTGACTAAATTGGTTACGATTTATTGATTATTAATTTCACAGTGTTTTAAGCTACTTTTGAGGTTAGTTTTAGATTTGTATTACGAGAGTGTAGTATTAATTTGATACGAGTAACATTGTAATATCAATGCACATTGTATACGAATTACAAATAGATTAGGGATATACATAATTCAGATTGACTACATAATTGTTCCATAAAAATAAAACTAAAATTATATTTCTATTTTTGTCGAACACTAGACTTGTCTGTGGACAGCATTTATTGTGCTGGCTATAGGTAGACTCTTCTTTCATTTGCATCTGGCAGTTTAATTAATTTGAGTTAATAATTCATAGCTATTATTTTAAACACGTGACTCTATCGTGTACATGCATATTAATGTCTTCGTGATAAAAGCTTGAAGAGGACCTCGAAAGTAGGTTGCGAAATTGATAACCAAGGTAAAATGCACATAAATTAAAAATCGCTAAATGTCTAGAAATATTAAAAAAAATTGTTCCAAAAATTAAATAGTTCCAATTTTGTGTCATATTTCAAACAAAAGTATCCCTTTCTCCCCTACTATCACCCGCAAGATCTCGTTATCGCCAAACACCCTTATAACTTTCTGTTTATCAGCTCGATTCGTTGCAACGGGCAGGTACGTGTTAAGTTTCTAACAGCAGTTCGCACGGAGCAAGTCGGACAATAAAACAAGGCGACAACGAGAGTCAGACACGACAAACGTACGTTTCCTTTCTTATTATTTTTCGTTGGAACGCGTCCGTATATTATGTCGCATCCCCGTTACAATGGCGTTCGAACGATAAAGAGCGTTGAACCGAGTCGCCCACACGCGAACGTATCGCTAATTGTACCAGTTAACCAGGTCCCGAAAGAAGTCCCTCACACCTTCTTTTTTTCACGCGTCCCGTCTCATCGATTCGCTCGATCCGCGATAAATGTCTTTATGCGATCCCGCCAGAACCGCGAGGCCGAGCCATGCTCTTGGTATCTGGTCGGCGGCCATTTCTCAAAACGTTCCCGAAGTAAACTGTTGCAAATTAAGGTTGCACAAGGAGCCAGCGGTCATTTCTCAAGCTGTCTCCCGGCATAAATTATTGCAAACGAAACCCCGCGACGAAAGAAACGCATAAAGTGCCTCTCCTCTCTTTGTACCGTGGCGCTCTCTTTCGCGTCCCTCTTCCTCGCCTTCGTTTTTGCCCTCTTCGTCCTTTCTTCCTTCAAGGTACGCCGATATCGTCGCTAATCGAGCCGGTAAAAAATAACCAGGGTCGCGACACTGCTTCGACGCGTTACTAGGATGGCTGATTATCGAGAGGTTGATACGGCGTCGTAAATTAGACGAGAAGAAAGAGAGGAGAGGAGACTTTTATCGTTTACCTGACTCAATCGGTCGATTTTGGTGCCGGTTCGTTTTGCCCATGACTTTTAATGACTGATTGGATTACATCGTACGTACCTGGAACAAAGAAAAAAAAAGATCGACAGTGTAATTAGAAACGTCGAACTCGAGGAATTTTCGGGTATTGTTGTTTATGGCGGCGGTACAACGGCCTGGCAGCTTATTACCATAAATTTTGTGGGTGGTTATTTATGTAGCGACGGGGAGCTCGCGCGGATAGGGTGTTGCAACGAGTGCGTGATTTTCAAACCCGACCGACGGGGCGAAACCTGGGGGTCGTTGCGTAATTCGGTTAGGGTGAGGTCAATTTGACTGTGATTGAAAGGATACTGCATAATTAAACAATACGACTCTGTATTTGTATTGATGGCCGATTAACGCGTACGGGGTTGCTGGTAAATTCAATTATCGTTCACATTATTTTATAGATATAAAAAAATATTTGGGGTTAATTCTTATTTACTATATGGGTAAAAATACTCTTTCATATGTACAATTTAATACGTCAAGAAATTTCTTCACAGAAGTAAATTTAATTTCAATCTTGAAGTAATTTGATACTATACTATTCACATTAGAATGCATTTAGAAAAATAAATTTTCTTACAAACACTTTATATTTTCAATTTAACGCATAAAACCACCCCTATTGTACCGTTAATATAGCAATACCATTTTCTGTATAATTAAGATGCACATAAAATAAATATAATTAAGATGATAATATTCAAACAATATAAAATACTTTAATATAGTATAATTTAGTATTCAAAGTCATGAGAAAACGATTTAAGAATAATTTGTTCTTACAAAAGATACGAAAAACTTGGCGTTAAAATTGTACAACGAGAGAAAATCCTGCAACGTAGCTACGGGACTTTTTAACTCCAATAAATTTGCTTCTCGTTATATTATAGCAGATAAGAGTCGGAATTGCTATTCAGAACGAGTATAGCGCGTGCTAGCCGAAGATATCCCGTTGAGAGAACAAGGCTAAATTACTATGTATCTGAGATATGAAAAAATGTCCCAAATCCTTTCCAACTTTAGAGGACAGTTTTTAATTTCTAGTTCCCTTAGGAGAATCGAAGTTTCGCTAACAAGCATACTCCGGACAAACTGTTAAAGATAAAAAGTGACGTGTAACTTTGATTCTTAAAGCTTAAATCTGTTCTAAATTCTTGATGTTTAAATTGTAGTCGTGTTTGAATTATAATGAACGCTCCAGAGACAGAAATTTCTCCTGCCGAGCTTGACGCTACAAAAAGAACTTGTTAACGCAACTGATTCTTCGCGGGTCTCCCTAGAGTTTTCTTCGTTTAAAAAAGTTCTCGAATTTTCAGTTTGCAATAGCTGCGAAGTTGTATAACTAATAATTGTAATCTACTTACAGTTTGCTACTCTCTTATGGGACAAGTTTTGTAGTGAAAAGGAAAAAGTGGGTAAAGAAAACTAGGTTAATTCTAGGATTTTTATTTGCTATTTTATACTTACAAATTTTAAATAACTTCATGTTTCTTGTGATTTAACTAACATCCTTAAATAACATCACACATCTAGTAGATCCCTGAATAAATAATATATGATGAAGATAAGTCTTGTGGCATAATTAACATCATACATCTAGGAAATCCTTAAATGAATAATATATGATGAAGATAAGTCTTGTGGCATAATTAACATCATACATCTAGGAGATCCTTAAATAAATAATATATGATGAAGATAAGTCTTGTAACATAACTAACATGATACGTCCAGGAGATCCTTAAATAAATAATATATGATGAAGATAAGTCTTGTGACATAATTAACATCATACATCTTGAAGATCCATAATTAAATAAAAAATAATAAAAATAAGTCTTGTAACACAACTAACATCATACATCTAGATCTTTAAATAAACAATAAATAATAAAGATAAATATAAATGAATATAATAAAGTTAAGTTAGAATCAAAATTATCAAAATGTTTCAAAAACAAGCAAAATGATGAAATGATGAAAACAATAATGTGAGTGTAGCATAAAATAAAAATTGAAAGTGCATTATGATTTTAAAAAAATTCAAAAGACTGTGTTGAAACGCGTCACCTGCCGCGCAACAGTCCGATAACAAAATGGAGGACCAGTCGAGCAGTAGGGCAGAATCCAGAAAGTGTCGTAAAGGGGTTGGCGATTTCGCCGAAAGAGGTACCGAGAAAAGGGTAGCAGTCTCCCGGTAGGTAATACTAGTACGATGGTTAATTCGATGAAAATTGCGAGTCTGTCTGCGCTTATCCATCAATTTTAATTCAGCAGTCGGCCCACCCACCGAGGGTGCGCCGCCCCTGGCAACTTCCGTTCGTGGTCTTTCCGTGAAAAAAAAAGCCCCGTTCTCCTTCGCTTCTCCCTCGTCTCGCTCGTCTCACCCCCTCACCCCTTTCTCGTTCTCCTTCCGCACTTTCATTCTCTCGGCCATTCAGCGCGTTATGCACGGATGCGAGCAGAGCCGGGGCGACGTGCCACGAAAAATCGTTATTAATCGTCGGGTCGGCGACCCGAAACAGGTCTCTTTCGCGACTTCCATCAGCCCCAACTTCGAACATGCCTCGTCTATGGCCGCGTTGTCGGCATTAAAAGCCGCGAATTATATTTACGACTTATCTGACTGGTGCTCGTCGAGCGACACCCATTAGCGGGAAGGTGGCGAACGTTCGTGTGTTGCATTCAACGACGCCAAGAATCGAGTTTCGTCGGAAAATTGCGGATACGAGCGTTTGATGTTGCGCCTCGGTGATGCTTTTACTCGAAACGATGGACCGTCGGCTCTTCGAAAGATGAAACGTTAACTCGACTGTGGAAACTGGAGATAGTCTTTACTAGACGATCCATTGTAACCTATTTTTCGCTTTGTTTCTGTGATCCCTGCCAGAGGCTGCCTTAACGTCTATTTAAACGACACCTTTGGTTTCTAAAAGTATTTCAAACGCAATGCTTCGACGTGGATATGGCAGAAAAGTAATGAGACTGATTTAAAATAAAATGGAACCGGCAACACTGTTGCTGAAAGCTTTCCGTTATGTGACAGATGTTACGCTCTACATTCACCGGAAATTTACATTCGTTACTAATTCTCCTTCGTAATTTTTGACTCCACGTTTTTTTATGCTCTGTGGAACTTGGGAAGGGGGAACGTTACATTTTACGTTGAACTGCGAAACAATCAAATGGAAGAAAAACAATGGAAAAACAGAAATCTGAAAGTTTACAAAATTTGATAGATTGAAAATTTGCGGACTTGGAAATTTGAGGACAAGATTTTTTATTAAAATTTTAATTAATTCTAAATTTTTAAATTTGGGAAGTTAAAGATTTGTAAATGTTAATATTTGAAAGAGTAAAAACTTAAAAATTTGAGAATCTCTTAGACTTGGAAATTGAACAACGTGAAAGTTTGCAAACATAAAAATCTGTAAGCTTCGAAATTCTTCAACAGATTTTCACTACAATTTTATTGCGGTCATTCAATTTTATTGCGCATCTGGTACAAACGTGTACTGCACATGCATATTTACCGACTGTGAAACTTCCGTGTACTTTACAGCTTTATTTTGCAAAAAACAGCGAAACCTCCAAACTTTTTCCAGCGAGTAAAATGTAAAAAAGTACCATATTTTTTTCAATCGTCCCTGCATTTTTACGAATAAAAAATTCTCCGTAGCTGCAATATAGCGGGTCAAGGATAATTCCTGAAGGAAGAATAAGAACTCGTGCGAAACCGATGATTTATTGCTGCATTTCGAATCCCCTTTTCGCAGGTCTGTTTACAGGCTCGAGACTTTACGAGGCCCAGATGAAATGACGTTCGTCAACGAACGTCAATGACGTTCACGGAGCAAGATTTACAGACCGGAAGAGGCTTTGTTGTACGGTGTCAGGTCGAAATATCGACGAGGCCTCGTCAAGAGGATTAGGACTCCGTCTTCGAGCTTACCAGCTGGAAGTTATGGGGCGTCTACCTGTGACGCTTTCCTCATCTCACCCCTCCAAATTCACAAGACAATGTCCTGGGAATCAGTCGATCAGCATAAATTAGAATAAATAACGAGTCGTACAGTTCACGGGAATTAGCATAAACCGTGAAATTGGGTGATAAACAAAATCAAGATTGGACTAGATCAGTAATGGGCAATGGAGCTGGTCAGGACGCTTGTGGACATGTGATGTACGGACACTGCAGTCGGTTCTTCGTTTTACAATTTTGGAAATTTCTTCATTTGAGGATTTGGAAATTGGAAAACTGATATTCATGTATTTTTTAATTTCTGAGTTTTTAGAGTTCTGCGTTTCTAGATTTGTACATTTTTAGGTTTTTACATTTTTAGACTCCTATGTTTCTAGATACACTTTTAGATTTTTAGAATTTTAGGTTCCTAAATTTTAGGACTTCTAGGTTTTTAGACACCTACATTTTTCAATCTCTAGAATTTTAAGTTCTTAAATTCTTAGACTTTTGGGTTTTTAGATTCATACATTTTTTGATTTCTAGAATTTTAGGTTTCTAAATTTTTAAACTTTTAGTTATCTGGGTTTCTAAATATTTGAATCTCCAAATTTCTAGATTTCTATATTTTTTAATCTTCAGGTTCCCAGATTTTCAAATTTCTAGATCCCTGTATTACCAGATTTCTAAATCTTTCAATTCCCAACTTTTCAGATTACCAGATCAAAAAATTTGAACAATCATTTCAAAATTTCTATATTTGTAACCGTGCACCTTACAAATTCCCTACGGGTCCCAAATCCAAAAAAAAAGAACGGTTTAGAAAATGGGTTCCAACAATCAAGACAATGTCCATGACCGTAAATACTCGGGTCTGGAAACTTCTTCTAGAAACGAGGTGACCTAACAGGCTGCTTGGCATTTTTTCCATCACCCATAGTAGTCGCCTCTGTCTTCCCGATACCTAAAGTCTTCCCTTCGAAAATCCCTCTCTTAACGGCTATACTACACCGTAATTCTCCGGGATTATTACGGTCGGCAATAATTTCGCTGAAACACCCCTTGGCAACGCTCGTTCGCTTCGTCCATCGTGCTGGCCGAGGGGTGAGTATCGAGGGGTAGCCGGTACACTCGAATGCAACGTAGGCTTCCTTTCGATAAGTACGCATGCAAATTTTTGCATTTCTTCAAGTTTTCGTATTTTCGAATTTTTAAGTTTTCCAGTTTTTAAATTTTCAAGTTTTCAAGTTTTTATTCTCAAGTCTTCGAATTTTAGAAGTTTAAAATTTTTAGAATGATCGAATTTTTAAATTTTCAGATCTCCCACTTCTCAGATTCCAAATTAAAAAACGTCTGAATCCAGAAAATCCTCCATTTTCAAATCCCAAAATCCTTAAGTTTGTACAACTTCGAATTCATAAATATGCACATCTGTAAAAATATCATCAAATTCCTAAACAGTCAAAGCCTAGATTCTTAGATTTGTATAATCATAGATTTTTATAGTCATAATTTCTTAAATGTCCTCAACTTCTCTAAAAATCCTTAAAAACGAACGAATACGAGACTTGTATCTGATTGTCACATTTTCCTTATGTAGTTGAGATTTTCTCTCGACTGTACACTTTGTTTGAGAAGAGGCAGGCAAGTTCGCGCGATCCTCTTTGCACGATACCGCGAAGGGATGGTTATTAGGGACGACACTAAGCATGTACGATCCATCTCGCGTTTTCCTCTATCAGAGGAATCATATCTCGCGATCGTCATCGAGCATCACCCCTTTTCCTTGTGTCGTCTCGTTTTCCTCCGGTGGTGGTTTTTAAAGGGACGTCGAGTAGGAAGGAGAAGTTCGATTACGACAGTGCAGGATATCTCTTGTTCGCACCATCGGCCCCTCGTCCTTTCCGGCTGTCAGAGAGCAGGACCGAGATGTAGGGTGCCAGGAGAGAGTAGGAAGAGGACTCTTTGATGCCTTCGGAGCGTAGACAGTGGTAGGTGCGAAGTGCGTATGAATTTCATACGAGGGTTGTAAATCTTTCTCCTTTTATAATCCCTCTCTCTTCGCGAGTTACTCCCTTTCCTGGAGGGACGCACAGCGCGTGTCTACGGGGGTTGGTAGTCGTTCGCTGAATGCATTCGTGCTCGCCGTGGGGTGCCGTCTCCATGTAAAATAAGAAGGGTTCGTAGCAAGAATCAGCCCTGCAGAAAGGTGCACAGGAACGACGAAGACGAGTAGAACATGTATGGATGATGGCCGCCGCAAGACGACGTTTCGTACACTCTCCTCCTTTTTCCAACCCCTTATCCTAACCCCGGTTCTCTTGTCTTTCGTTTCTCCGTTGTACCCACGCTACACTCGGTCACCGACCAGTCTCAATTATTTTCCACCCTTTGAGCCACCACGCTCAAAGTGGAATCCGTCCGCGTTAATGAGACACCGTTACCGTGCGTTTTTTATTCTAGGCCAGACCGAGCGCAGCTGACTGCCACGTACCCCGAAGATAACCACCGTGCAGGGCTCACCGTGTTTATGGGTCATACACTGAATGGGGACTTGGACACGGGTTTTATCGTCCGCCTTTGCTCTTCAGGATATTCCTCTCTGGCCGGACTAGCTTTCATGGGATATTAAACGGCTCACGACGACGGAACCGGGAAATTGTTAATAACACAAAGTTGCCCCCGGTAATTGAACTTTTCTCTGTCTTTGAAAGCGCCAGCCTTACCCGGCTGGAATTTTATCATTTTCGCGAGATTTTTTTATCAAAGATCCGAGGATGCTCGCAGCCACCGGAAAATTAATTCCATTTGCGGCTAAAGAAGTGACATGATCTCATTGACCAGTGACGTTTGCGGTCGCGAATAAAATTAGCGCGATTTGCGGTTGTAGGTACTGATTTATCGGATATTACGTTACGAGGAATCGTTTTGCGCGTGAGGCCATGGGGTTTGGTTGTTTAATGGGAGACAAGGGGTGATTTGTGTTGGGCAGATCAGGTGCCCGAAGTGGTCTGTGATGGGCGATACACGCAGATTTTAATTTCTCAAGTGTAAATATTTTAGTTTTTGATCATTTGAAAATTTAGGTACTTAGAATATAGAATAATTATACTTTCAATTTATAAGTTTATAAAATTAGAAATTTAGTACACCTTGAAAACTTAAAAATTAGGAACGTATAAAATATTTAAACTTCTAATTTCTCTACGAAATCAGTAATAATAGTTCAATAATTTCTCACCGTGTTTCACTTACTGTTTCTAATTAAGTGATTCTTGTCCGACATTTTGAAATCATAAAAGCGTTCATTCGGATGAAATGTTTCAACATTCTCGAATGATGTCAGCTCGTTCAGACGAGTGACACTTGTCAAAATACGGCCACTTCAATATCCTCAAGGGAAACTGGAATTTCTAGCTTTTGCGCAACATATTCGTTCGTGGAATCACCAACGCTTTGCAATTTCAATTTCCCAGCTAGTCAGATTAAATTTCGTTTAACCATCTCCCTTGGTAATGAAATGTCGATAAATGTCTCTATAATTAACCCTTTGCAGTCGATGAGTCCATACCGTTCGGCAAAAACAATTGTATCGAACATATTTTTAGTTTAAAATTGAATATAACATAGAACATTTTTTAATTTCTACCACTGTCATTGCAGTCATCCAATTCTCCACAAAGCGTTCGAGCACAAAGTGTTGTGTTAATTAATTCTCCATTTATTGTGAAAAAGAAATATCGGGGAATCGAATATATATATTCCAGGAATTATATCAAAACCAAATATAAATTCATACTATGATTCTCTGGTGGCTTTATCAAAATGATTGATATTACAAAGCATTTGTTTTCAATCAAAGTATGGCCATTGTTTTACGATACAATAAAATTGCAAAATTTTCAGTACGATGGGAAATAAATTAAAGTACGAGAATGATGATTTACAAAAGTTATTGGCGAATGGTAATTATATTAATAAATAAATATTATTTGAAGAATTTTATGTGAGTGCAATTTTATTAGTTATGAATCGGTTCGGGGAATATCGCTGTGAATTAACACGAGGATTATTGTCGTAATTTAATTTGCATTTGTTTTGCATTTTTGTATTTTTTAGAATTTTTAGAATTTCTGTATTTCCTGGAATTTTCAGAATTTTCGTATTTTCTGGGATTTTTAGAATTTTTGTATTTTCTAGACATTTTAGAATTTTCGTATTTTCTAGGATTCTTAGAATTTTTAGAATTTTTATATTTTCTGGAATTTTTAGAATTTTTGTATTTTCTGGAATTTTTAGAATTTTTAGAATTTCTAGAATTTTTGGAAGTTTCTAGAAATCTTAGAATTTTGGTATTTTCTAGGATTTTTAGAATTTTTGTATTTTCTAGAATTTGTAGTACTTTGGACCTCTTTGCCATTGAAATTTGACAACTCTCAAACATCAAAATTTACGACCACGCTATATCCCTGAAACCGCGCATAGCTTACATCATCATATAAACAATATTCAATCATTGTCAAAAATACGTAGAATAATTTTGTCTCTCGCGTTCTAAACCAACAGTAAATCTAAATATACAATAATTTTGTATATCATCACAAGAAGATAAATCAACAAAGGAAATATAAAAAGGTGACCGAAGTAATTGACCGTCCACACGAGGGTTAACTTAGCATTACCCCATTAAATTTCTGTTACGAAACAGTTCATAAAAACCGTGTCTCCTCAATATCACGCTCATCCGCAGTACTCTCACCGTGACATTCGTTACGGTAAAAAGTGAGCATCGCGTGCACCGAAACGTAGGAACCGGGCAAAAGTTGATTGGCTCGCGGTTGCAAGTGGCACATGCACGACCTTCGTGAAGACGGGCCTGTACGCGTGAGAAATCAATTAAGTCGATGAATATATATTGGCTATTAGACAGTAGGCGTCTGTTCCATGCTAGCGCGCGTTAATAATGTATGACATGTTCTTGCAGTATTGCTTCGGGCGCGCGGCAATCATTTCGAGCCACTACACCGTCGCCGCTAATGGGATGCACCCCTCGAGACTTTACCATTGTTGTCCCATAGGTACGTGTATCTTCCCTGACCTTCGACATGGGTTTATACACGGGCCAGATTTTCCCCTCGTAAAAGTTTGATCTCGTGATTACGGCCGAAGCGAGAACGAGGAAACTTGCCAGGCAATGGCGGGGGTTGGCGCAAGGGTGGCGACCGGCTGCTAAGTGCTTTCCGAACGAATTAAACGCGATTTACCAACTAACGGGATTTGGATCTTTGCTGGGTCACCCTTGTTACCGACTTTATTTTGTCGAATTTTTTTTCGATGGGGTTGAATCTCTAGATACCCTTATTCTTCGAATGTCGAGGAATTCTTCTTTCACACATTTTCGTTATTAAACTGTACTTTGAAGATGTGCATATTGTCTTTAGTTTTTGTGTAATGCTGCTAATTTTGTTTTTGATCGAGTTGACTCAAACTACCCTTATTTCTCTTAACATTAAGGGACTCTTGTTCTTTTACTCATTTCCGAAATTATTTATCATAGTTGTGCTACTAAAAGAAGAATACTGTTCTTAAGTTTTCTGTATTATCGTTTTTAATTTCAAAAGTGACTTCTTGCAACAAAACTGGCGGACGCTCCACAAGAGAATAAAATGGCGCAACATCACCGCGCAAACTATCCTTATTTTTCAATTATTATTTTTCACGCATTCATACTTCTTCAATATAATAACGTAACTCCTTGTATTTACCTTCCTTCCACTTATTCTTTTCTCTCAGGATAAAGTGTTTTCAAAAGTTTAGTAAATAAACGTATTATCTGAGCAGAATACGTTGGTTGTTTTGTCTGAAATGAAAAGACTGTTCCGAGGAGGAATTCGAGGACAAAAATTTGTAGGATTAGATAGGAGACGGTAGTCCCAGAAGGCAACTGGTTCGAACGGGGAAAAGTGGAATGCCCTGTAAGGCATCGGAATAACTTATCTGCATTGGTGGTGTTCCTGACGTTCAAGCCCGCGACCGCCATACTTTCGTCGTAAAAGCACAACGGAGTGCTATTTTATGGCAGGTTAAATATGGTTGTCATCCTGATGATAACTCAAACATTTCTCGTGTCGTCAAACTGTCATCTCGCCGGGTATCTGTACCTTTCACTCGTCACTATCTATTCTGTTGGCCGCATCAGGAACCCTTCTGTTCAGGAGACACTCGGTGCAACGAAAAATATATACACTTCGCTCGTTTGCTAACTTAATGTACTCGTGACGTGCTCGTTGCGGGTAACTTGACGGTGATTCAATCTTTCAGGAATTATGTTTCATAACAGAAAACTGGAAGAATAGACAAAAACGGTGTTTCACTTTTTTGGATGTTACGCATATTCGATAGGATTTCATGGTGCAAAACGATTTGTACTCTTTTAAGCGTGGTGTTCATAAAAGACTGTGTAAATTGTTTTTATCACTTACAGATTTGTTACTCTTATTTATGAATGTAACTGTTGGAATAGAAAAACATTTTGGTACTCTTCTATCGACAATTGCTAATTAAATTAATTCTCTGTGAACATAAATGTCTGGTTGGAAGAAATGGTAATCTTGTAAATTTGTAAATTTTGTAACTTGATAATTTGGGAAAGTAAAAATGTAGAAATTTAGATATTTAAAAATGGAGTATGAAGATCTACAAATTTACAAACTTGGAAAATTGTAAATTTAAAAATACAGAAATTTGAAGATACAGAAAAGGAAGTTAAAAACCAGTAAATGAGAGGTCTAATAAATCAGACGACCTGAAAATGAAAGAAATCAGAAACCTATAACTAGAAACTTAGAAACTAGGTAATCAGTTTCGACAAATATAAAAATCGTAGGTAGATCTAACGATCCACTAAGAACGTATATATTTCACGATCCTTGACGAATGAAAAGCCGAATCAAGTATCGACGCGATATAAACGCGTCATAAAACCGAATCCCGAGGCGATCTCTAGGTCCTCCATCGTCAAGGAATTCCGAGTATTTCATTTCCCTTATCGGTCTCTTTTTATTATCTTTCTGTCGAGAAAAGTATCGTAAGACCGAAATCTGCCTTAGTTGGCCCTATCGGCTCTCTAACCCAATCGCGAGCCAATGTTTCTCAAGTTCCATTACAGCTACGAAGGATGGACCAATAGACGAATGGATAGCTTAGCGGTTCCGTTATCTGAGGAAGGGTTTTAGAGCCTAATCTGGCTTCTACGAGCGTTTCCGTTGCTTCGCTGTTACACGTGTATACGGTCGCAGGTACCCAGATAGCCAGGTATCCTTAGGTCCTCCTTCGAGGATGCATTTGTCACTCGGCCACTGACATCGCCGAGACAATGCGAGATTACCGGCCAATACGACCCTGCTCTGTTCGAGTTCACCGGACGCGTAATTCTGCATCGACTGTTGTGTATCGCGCGCCAGAACGCGCGTGAAATATGGCCACCATTTTCTTCTCAACGCGTCGCGGTCCATTCAAATGGACCCAAGACATTCCTCGTCGAGTAACAATTATACCATGATAAATTGCAACAAAATTCGATTGTGTACATCTTCAAAATATAATGTAAGTAACACTGAACAATTATAAAAACGTGTATCATTGAAACAGATTGAAATACTTCAATATTAATGTGAAACATTTAACCAAATATTTTCTCAATAACATGAGATATCTTACAGAATATTTCCACGATAACATGAAGTATCTTACCAAATATTTTTACAATATCTGGTTATTATTACACCTACAAAATCGTCTTCAAAAATATGTACTACATCATTCACACAGATCAAACGCTGTTCCAGCTTCTTTTGTGATCTAATACTAGCGGTCTAAAAGACATTGTGTGTCGCAGCATTTACCAATTATACAGTTGCTCATAATGAATCAAACGCTCTTTTCATCAAGGCCATCCGAGGGAATTTTCCAGCAACGTTTCAATCACCAAAGAGTCCTGTATACGAAGGACAAGCCATGGACGAAATACAATCGTGGACGTAGTGGCTCAAAGAGGATAAAACGTCTGGGTCGAATGGCCTCCCCTTTTTTCCCGGTGACGTTCGAAAGGAAACTCACTCTCCTAATCGAAAACAAAAGGTTTCCAGGCTTCGATCCGTTTTATTCGACGGTTAGGGAGGACCGGTGTGTTCCCTGATTAATTTCGCCTTTCCACAACGGTGTACGTAATCCACCTAGTCACGGAAGTCCATTTGATTCCACCCCGTCTTTCGATGGCTCGATGACGAGAGCATAATAATCGCGAGGGACGCGAGTGGCACACAGAGAACCCTCCTGCAGATTTCTTCGCTCCCTGTTCCAGAGAAATAGGATGGCCGATTTTCCGCGACGTCGCAAGGACAAAAGGAGACTTTTCGTGGGCTGCGTTCTGAGGAAAGAGGGGAATTGTATTGACAATATGACGGTAAGCGCCACTGACGGAATATGGGAGGGAGAGATGGGGGATTAGAGGGTGTAGGAAAGCGGGACATCTGGGATTTCAAGATTAGGAAATTAGGGATTTTTTTAATTTGGTAGATGGAAAGTTTTGGATGTTGCAAGTTTGTGAATTTGGAAATTTGGAAGTTTTGGGATTTAGGAGTTTTTGGATATGGGAGTTTGGGGACATGAGAATTTAGGGATGTCAGGGTCTGGGGACATGAGAATTTGGAGACTTGGGTAATTTGGGGATATAAAAATTTGGGGATGTGAGAATTTTGGGAAATGAGAATTTGGAGATGTGAGAATTTAGGGATATGAGAATTTGGGGACTTGGGAATTTGGGGATGTGAGAATTTTGGGAAATGAGAATTTGGAGATGTGAGAATTTAGGGATATGAGAATTTGGGGACTTGGGTAATTTGGGAATATGAGAATTTGGGGGTGTAAGAATTTTGGGAGATGAGAATTTAGGGATATGAAGATTTGGGGATAAGAGAATTTGGGGATATGAGAATTTGGGGATGTGAGAATTTTGGGAAATGAGAATTTGGAGATGTCAGAATATTGGAAAATGGGAATTTGAGAATTTGGGAATTTGGGAACTTCTGAATCTAGGAAATTGGGAATTTGGGGAACTGAGGATTGGAGAATTAGGGAACTAGGGAACTAGGGACTTATGGAACTAGGGAACTAGGGAACTAAATACACAAAGTTGGTATTTTAGAAACTTCAGAACTTACAAATTTAAGAATTTAAGTATCTTAGATTCTAAGGACTTGATATTTAGGAAGTTCCAAATATAAAACCGTAACTGAAAAATCCAATCTATCAAATTTAAAAATTCTCAAATGCACGTAGTTGAAAATTGTTTAATTTACTGAGAATTCCAGGACTAGAGAAATAAAAAATTCTTGAATGTAGAAGTATAAAAATTTGAAAACTTAACCTGAACAGCACCTCGCGAGTTTTATGACCCCGTCAAACATCTCTAACTTTCAACGAAGTATCCCAATTTATATTATTACTTAAAAAACATACAAATCCAGCCTTGATAATTTGCAAAAATGACAATGCATAATATGTATCCATATTAGAATACCCTCTTAAACGTCGTCTCGAACGTTTCAATGGGTCGGTTTTTAAAGTAGCCCCGACAAATCGGGCCTCGGTGTCCTCGCAAGATACTAGTCATAACGATGCCTTGTTAATATCTTGGACGATATCCCTGGTAGCAAGAGGGTAGCTCGAGTGCATCCCCGGTATTGTGAACGCGGTCTGATCCCCCGCGAATTTTGAAATATTCAACGAGTCGTCGTGGACGTCGCGCCCCCGGCTATCCCTCTCGCTTCCTCTTTGTATTTGTTTCCTTTCTTCTGGCCACGTCTTATCGTTCCGCTTAGCCGAAAGAGGGGTCGGTAAATCTGATAAGGACTCTCTGATCCTTACCACGATGATGCTAGCCGCGGGCTACAAGGATCAGCTTGTCTCGGACCAACAGTTCTATCCCCGCTTTCGGCCTAGTCATCGTCTACCGTCATTAAATTTTTATTGAATTAAAGGTTCCACTATACACCAAGTGATTAGGTGTTCTGAATTGTTTGTCTAAACGACCGGTAATACCATCGCCTCTGGTCGATCTCGCGATCGAAAATCGCTACGATAGCTTGATGATGCTGGTAATCGCCGTTTTATGCATGCATATTGTTTATCATTTCCTTCCTTGAAAGGTTTTAACGCGGAAAGCGGTGCCAACTGATGAGTACTACTTATTTTCATACGTTTAGTTGCAAATATATGGAAAATACACTTATCTGATTAAGGGTAGTTCAATGGACTCGGCTATTTAATTATAAATAGAGTAGATAGTTCAAATAACGATCAGTTATTAGAAATTTAATCTTCAACTCCTTGCACTATTTTGACGACTCGTGACGCACCGTGACGCACTTCAACTGTGATCAATTTTACTCGAATTTTTAATACGTTTCAATTCCAGTTATAATTGGCATGGTCAACGATTGCGCTGACAGAAAATTTCAACTTTCTTTGTCTGCTTTAATATTGTAGCTGTGATTAGTACTGACGCACCTGACAAATCAGCAAGAGGTTAAATAAAATGTTTATTAGTACATCTAAATAAGCATTGCAGCTATAAATTACAAATTATACAAAAATATAATGATCTGAAGATTAATTTTTTAAAATCTCCACCAGTTTTCAGAAGTACTTGAAAATTATTACTAATTCGAAAACTTCAGCATCCTAAGTCCTACGTTCCATCATTCCCATAATATTTGATTTCAATTTGTATAACTCATCAGAACTCTAATAATACCCCTACAGTTATAACAATCTCTATATAATTCAAAATACAAAGTAGCTTTAATCCATTATTAAAATAATCTGTTCAAAGTATCAGTCTGATATTTATCTCGACGAACGTTTAATCTCCCTCATTATTACAACATTTCGTCACAGAGAAAAGCTACGATTATCGACTACGCAATATAAAGTTGTCCGAAGGAAAATCCTACAATTAATTTTCTCAAGGGACACTGCTAAGTCTTCAGGGAAACCCTTCGTCTTCCCCGTAGCTAATTGCTTTCATTTTACACGCTTGGGAAAGCTAACTCACGCGCCAGGTTTCCTGGCAACAATTAAACAACCACTTTTCGCGAACACGACGATCGTAAGTTAAGCGAATGGATCACGGTACGGGCTTCGAGGATAACGGTTAATTAACTTCCACCTAAAGACGAGTTTACGCGCCACGTTCCTTCATCGCGTTGTTCACGGTGGCAACTCTAAGGTATCTTGTAAGAGGTATCCCATATTAACCTGTTAACTCTACAGACTAGGCGATAATATGTCGACATATTTCCTATAACTTGTCCATACGTCAGGAACATTTAAACAATTTCATCTTTAGATGAAATTTAATAATAACATTTATGTTAATCTTATATGTTAATCTTATAATTTATATATTGAACCACAGAAATCACAAAACCATAGAAAGTCATAGAATCACGAAATCGACTATGTGATATGTCGACATATTTTCTATAACATATCCATACGTCAGTGACATTTAAACAATTTCATCTAAATGTTATTCATATATGAATTTATATATTGAACCACAAAAATTATAAAACCATAGAAAGTCATAGAATCACGAAATCGACTATGTGATATGTCGACATATTTTCCATAACACATCCATACGTCAGTGACATTTAAACAATTTCATCTAAATGTTATTCATATATGAATTTATATATTGAACCACAAAAATTATAAAACCATAGAAAGTCATAGAATCACGAAATCGACTATGTGATATGTCGACATATTTTCTATAACATATCCATACGTCAGTGACATTTAAACAATTTCATCTAAATGTTATTCATATATGAATTTATATATTGAACCACAAAAATTATAAAACCATAGAAAGTCATAGAATCACGAAATCGACTATGTGATATGTCGACATATTTTCCATAACATATCCATACGTCAGTGACATTTAAACAATTTCATCTAAATGTTATTCATATATGAATTTATATATTGAACCACAAAAATTATAAAACCATAGAAAGTCATAGAATCACGAAATCGACTATGTGATATGTCGACATATTTTCTATAAGTTATACATATGTCAGTGACATTTAAACAATTTCATCTAAATGTTATTCATATATGAATTTATATATTCAACCACAAAAATAAAATCATAGAAAGGCATAGAATCATAAAATCATAGTAAGTCAAAATCGTGAAATCATAGTTTGTAGGATCATAGAGCCACAGGTTCTGTTGTGGAGAAATAAACATATAAAGTGCACAAACATCAAACAACTCGTTAACGACAGATAAAATGTACAATCTCATTGTTTAATTTTGATATCTAAAATGTGTAAAATAGAAGTGTATTCAAGAATGTAGTAGCGAATGAATTAAATTCATCAGCAATACAAAACAGAATGATTGGATAATTTCTAAATTCATCTTTCACATGAATATTCAAGCTACAATTCACACATAGACCAGTCCTATAATCCTGACCTAGTTACACCTCCAATCAAGTGTCTACTTTCGCCATTTTACATAAATTCCGCCTTTAAACAATTTAACAAAGAATAATCAATTTTACCTAATCTTGAACCTCGATTACAGTCTATTTCATCAAACCCTACATTTGTAAAAGTCGCCCAAAATTCCTAATGTGTAAGTTTCTGAGCAACCTAACCTCCCAAAGCGTATCGATACACAATAACGCAATGCAACGTAGCAACAAAATCCTTGTAAAGGCAATCGAGGTCCGGTAAGTCGCTGACGAGGTCGTTTCACGGGATTCGTAACGACAACGGCAACGGCAACACGAGGTTTCACGGTGGTGCTTGAACGTTAATTCGAGCCGTACCGCTCGTTTAAGCGTCCACGAACTCCGACCTGGCCGGTTCGTTAGTAATTTCCCGGGCGATCCCATTTCAAGACCTGTTTTGCTCCGGCCGATTTATCGAGGACAACGGTGTCTCGTGATTATTCCCGGGGATCGGGCGATTCCTAGAGGACGTGGAGATGCCGAGGAAACGTGTCGCGGTAAAAATATTTTACGCTTGACAAAGGATACATGGCCGTTAGGGTATAGCGTTCTTCCTGAATCGACTAGTTCGATACGATCGTGGTGCAAAATGGCCATGTTCCGATATATGGCACGGTGTGGTTAGGATAAGTTAGGCTATCCGAGGAAGTGGATTTTCAAGAATTAAGACTCATTTTATTTTTATAGCTCGTTTCTGTTGAAATAGGATTTTAAGAGCGACTTAAAGATTCTATCAATTTACTTTCTATCGATTCTATCACTTAGGATATGGATGAAATACTCAATATTGTATTCAATATTTCATTTGATATTTCATTCAATATTTCATTTTCTTCAGTATGCATTATCATTACTGATCAATTTAATATTTCATTAGAATGATTTTACCTAAGTATTGATGTAATTACGTGGTTGTTACTGAAATATGACACAGCTATAGTTACGAAATTATTGTCGAAACATTATATAGGTATTGATACCTGTATAATATTGTTAAAATATCACACAACTATCGATGTAACAGTTGTTATCAAAGTATGACATTGTTCACAATTATATTATTGCTCACTATGTATAGTGTATTGCTCATCTATGAAATATGCCATAACTATTAATCGAGCAATAATTGTTAAAAAAATAGCACGACGGTAATCAGAAAATTATTGTTGAAATATAACGCGATTATTGCTGAAATAAGAAGTAGAAGTTTGATATATCATTCGCGATGGTGCCCGCTATGTCTTTGATGTCCCCGTACATCATCCGTGCAAATGGCAAAGTACAGCTTTGACGTACCAGTACGTCATCCTTTGCGAACGGTTTAAAAGACTAGTGATATCGCTTTACTGTCTTCTCGGCAGAGCAATCGCTCTTTTTGCATAACTTCCCACGCCTTGTGGCCACGGCCGGTCCGACCAGCTGCTTCGGAGTCCAGTTAGCCCAAGTTATTTAGCGTTCCGTTAATATTGTGCTTGTGTAACAACCGCGAGCGGTTTGCTTTCAGGATCGTTCGTCCAACTGGCTACGCTTTTCTCGTGAGAACGTTTACACGACGAATTAGATACTCTCGCGAATTTCCTTTTGCCGGGTCCAACATTTTTTCAAAACAAAAACACCAACGAAAAAATTCGCAAACATTTTTTTGCGACTAAAGCCTCCTGATCGCTAGTTAGACTAGGTTAAGTTAGATTAGGAAGTTATGTTCAAAAGAACATCATGAAGAGGCTTTAATAAAAGTTGCACATCATAAGCATACTTGATTAAGTCATTTTCAGTTAGGAAGACGTGAGGTTAGGAACAATGTATTTCTAGATGCACTATTATGTCTTCAGATAGGTACTAGTCAGACCAGTCCTTAGTGAGCTCTGTTAACAAGCATAACTAACAGTAAATCACAATTATAACAACTTACTTTTTGGACAGACATCCAAGTTAATCCAACGTGTCACACAGACTTCACATTGAAATGCAACAAACTTTTTACACGGACTAGATCCAAATTAATCTAACAGACTCTTCACACAGATTCCACATCCAAATCAACGCATCAGACTCTTCAGTGATATAAAACACTCAGAATTCAAATTAGAAATATTTTACAAACCTCCACTCTGAAACCACATCATAGATGAATAAATTTTGAGACGAAAATTACTGATTAATCCAACAGACTGTTTATACAGATTCCACGTCCATATGAATGCATCAGACTCTTCAGCGACATAAAACACTCAGAATTCGAGTTGGAGATTTTTCCCGAACCTCTGAATCCACATGACAGAATAAACGCGGACGTAAATTAATGATCCACACTGGACAAGAAACTTGAAATACGTAGAAAATTTAGTTACCAGGGATTTGCCAGGAATTTCCATGCGAGAGAATCGGAGTAGGGTTTTCATGAATGTCCGTTGAGAAAAATCCTGGCAAACCTCGCGCCTGGCCGCAGGTGTTAATTTCCCTTGGAAGGGAAAAAGCAAGCGAACGTCTGAAAGCCGGTTGTCGGTCGGACACGAGCCGAACGCGTGGGTGCGCCCATATTTGCACAGCGCTAATTTCACGTAATGAAGATCATGCAGGAACAAACGATCCGGAATACCTTGGGGCGCGGGAACGTTTATTCAGCGGCGGTTCGCGTTGCAAAAAGCACGCCCGTGAAACGCACGCCCCGTGCCTCATTGAGCGTAATTTTCGCGTGAGAAAAACCGTGAAATCGCGTGGTTGCCCTCGAGTCTAGGCATCGGCGATATTACAGCTCGCAAATCGACCGATTTGCATACCTGCGTTCTGGACATTTTCGATCGCAATCCATTTCGCGGGAGGTAGTTTCTTGATGAATGCGATTCATTTGTGTCGGCCATTTTGAATGCTTTAGGTAGTTGATAGGTAGGTTGAATTGAGTGGACGATTAGGAACAATGAGATGTAAAGAGAACATTTTAGTATGTTTATTGAGTGGGGACTTAGGGACTTAGGGATTTGGGGAATTGGGGATTTGGGGACTTAGAGACTTGGGGATTTGGAGATTCGGGGATTTGGGAATTGGGGGACTTAGAGATTTGGGGACTTGGAGATTCAGAGATATGAGAATTTGGGGATGTGAGAATTTTGGGAAATGAAAATTTGGGGATGTGAGAATTTGGGGACTTGGGAATTTGGGGATATGAGAATTTGGGGAAATGAGGATTTGGTGATGTGAGAATTTGGGGATATGAGAATTTGGGGATATGAGAATTTGGGGATATGAGAATTTGGGGATGTACGAATTCGGGGATGTGAGAATTTAGGGATATGAGAATTTGGGGACTTGGGGATTTGGGGATGTGAGAATTTAGGGATATGAGAATTTGGGGACTTAGGGATTTGGAGACTTGGGGATTTGGGGACTTAGGGATTTGAGGATTTGGGGGTTTGGGGAGTGAGAAACTTAGGGATTTGGGGATTTGGGGAGTTAGGAACTAGAGGATTTGGAAATTTAGGGAGTTCGAATCTTGTGAATTTGAGGATTTGGGGAGTTAGGAACTAGAGGATTTGAAAATTTAGGGAGTTCGAATCTTGTGAATTTGAGTATTTGGGAATTTAAGGACTTGGGGATTTGGGGACTTACAGATCGGAGGACTTGAGAGCTTGGGGAGTTAGGAACTTGAAAATTTAGGAATTTGGAGACTTGGGGGTTTGGAGACTTGGAAATTTGGGAATATGTTTTTGGAGATATGAGGGTTTGGAAATTTAAAGATGTGGAGATTTCAAGATTTGGTAATTTGATAATTTGATAATTTAGAACTCAAACATTTGGAGAATTAGAAAATTGAGAAGTTGGAAACCTGATGGAAACACCTTATAAGTTTGAGAATTCTGAAAATTTAATAATCTCCAAATCTAACAATTTGACAATTTTGAAACTCAGAAATCTAACAAACTAAAAATTTAGTAATCTTCAGAATTCAATCATTTAAACCTCTTCATAGGTTTCCATGAAGAATCTAGGTTCTTCATAGGTTTCCGTCAAGAATCCATATTTAAATCCCCATAAAAACCCTTATCCCTACTCCTATCCAAAACATAAACTCATAACTCATGCACACATCGACAAAAATTTCATCTCATTTACCCAAGTAGATCGACATAATTCATTTTCCCGAATAAAATCAAGTAACGCCTTCAGATCCTGAGCACGGAAAACGCAGAGAAAATTTCTTTTCCTCGGACGGGACACGGAAAGGAAGCTCGTTGAAATGGGTCGAAGCAGATTCAGCGTGAACCCACCTGTTGCCCCGTTCATCTTCGCACATGCACATGCACACGTTCGTGTACGGACAGAGGAGACGATGCGAGTGAAGGTGAATGGTCGGAACGTGTGCAGCTAGACCAGCTAGGATTGCCATCGATTGAACTCTTTCTCCCGTTTTGAGCCACAGGTGTATGCACTAGCGTGGTGGCGCGTTATCGTCCATTGTGCGGCCACTCGACGCGGACTGCACCGAAATGTGCATCGAAACTTGGCCGACAGACGTGTGTTTACAATGTCGCGTGATCGCGTCGATTACCGAGACATGGTCGACCTTAATACGACGTGGATTGACGTCAGGGACGGTCTGGTGAAAATTTGCGCACGCTGCATTTTGGGAAATTGGGGAATTTGGGGATTTTAGGAATTGGAAGGTTGGAAATTTTGGGGTGTTTTATATTTGAGGGTGATTTGGATAGTTACAGATAGGGGTGGTTGAGAATTTGCAAACTTGGGAATTTTGGGGTGTTTTATATTTGGGAAGGTGAAGATTTGGGAAAGTTAGAAATAGGGGAATGTGAGAATTTGGGGAGTTCTAAAATTTGGAGAGGTGGAAATTTGGAGAGTTCTAAAATTTAGAGGAGTGGAAATTTGGGGAGTTTTAAAATTGTGAGAGGTGGAAATTTTAAGAGTTTTAAAATTTGGGGAGGTGGGAAATTTAGAAATTCGGGGAAGTGGAAAATTGGGGAATTTAGAAATTTGGGAACGTGGGAATTTGGGGAGATTTAAAATTTGAAAAGGGTGGAAATTTGGGGAGTTCTGAAATTCGGCGAGGTGGAAATTTGGGGACTTTCAAAATTTGAAGAGGGTGGAAATTTGGGGAGTTTCAAAATGTTAAGAGGGTGGAAATTTGGGGAGTATTAGAATTTGAAGAGGGTGGAAATTTGACAAAAGCAAAATTTAGAATATAGAAAATTCTCAACTTTCCATATTTCTACATTTTTTAAATTTTACAATTTGACTTTTTTTTTAAATTTGAAGGTCATTGGGAAATTCAGAAATACTGCATTTTAAAATCTGAAAACAAAGAATTTCGAAATATCACAATTTGAAAATGCAAATTTTGGAAAATTTAGAAGTTATCAAATTTGTGCAGTCAAATATCAAGAAATTTGTTGATTCATAAATTCACGAATCGATAATTTGAAAATTTGAAAGTTGCCCGTCAGCTGTATGCTCACAATGTCGCGTGATCACGTCGATTACCAAGAGATAGTCGAGCTTTGCACGAAGCGGCTAATGTCAGGAACGATCGGATGGGAAATGGTAGACCATCGTGGAAATTAGAGTTCCTTTGGGCCTGTCTTTATGACATGAACATGTTAGAGCATGGTTGCAACGATCAGCGTGGGTTAGACTAATATTTGTAGGTAATTGAGGGGCACTAGAAGATGGAAACTTTGTTCCCACCTTTTTACTCGATTCTCATCCTTCGTAACGAGTACAAATAGTCATAACGCGATACTAAACGCACTGAGTCTATAGGTTTAAGTCCCTAGAAACATGCTCATACTTAAATCGTTAACTCTGATGTACAGGCATCTTCTGGACCCTTTTCTTTTACAATTTTTCTTACTTTTATAAATTTCAGAAATTTACTACTTTTAATTCCATGTTGTCTAATCAGTGATTAAAATTTATTATTGAAACTAATCAAACGTATGAACAAAAATTAATTTCAATCTTTAATTATAATATCTACATACTGTTAAAATTTTTAAATACAACTCGAATTTTAATTATTGATTAACATTTTGTAATTACTAATAAAATACCAGGAATATTATAATACAATCTCAGTGTTCTTTAATGAAATTAGAGATGTCAGAAATATATATACAAAATCTGTAATCATATACGTTAACGAGCAGTTTAATAAGAGTATATGGTAAAAGAAAATATTTTTATTTCCGACATTTCAAGGCTTGATCAATACATCGTTTCGTTTGACAAATTGAACAAAATAGACAATGAACTAACGGGGACATCGTTAATGCGTACATTTACCTCAGCATCAAGTGACAGTGACAAGAAGCTTTGTGTTCTCTGATCTCATCGCAATTAAAATTGCCTCAGAAGCATCGCGCAATCGTTCGCAGCGAGTGGCTACAGAAAAATCTGTCTAGAAAGCTATTTCTTCCGTGACGTCCGTTGAAACGACGGATTCCTCGCCACGTTGCACGCATTATCACCCGCGGAATCTGTCCGACGACCCCGTTGCCGATCGCAGCAAGAAATCCTTCGCGACGCGTCTTCTCTCCGGCCGCTTTACAAGCGGCATTCGACGCGAAAGCCCGTAACTCAGCAGCCCGTTTGCGTAGCTAAAGAACAGAGGACTATTAGTTCCATGGGAGCATTTCAATTCCGCCGATCGTCCCGAAGGCTCTCTCTTTCGTTGTAAACATGCATCACCGGCTACGTACACTCGGGTACAACATACGTCCTCTCTGGATCACGATACATATGTACATTGGACTATTTTCTGATCTACAAAATTTCGTGGTGGAAAATTTTTTGGTATTCAAGTTTTTGAATTTTTGGGTGTTCAAATTTTCGAATTCATGGATTCATGAATTTTGGAATTTTGGAATTATCAAATTCTCACTCGAATTCCTAGATCCACAAATACCTATGTTTCCAAATTTCTAGATCTAACAAATTTAAGAAATTTAGGAACTCCCTAGATTACAATATCCCTAAATACTTATGTTTCTCAATTGCAAATCCCCAGATTTTCAAACTTTTCGGTTAGAAAATTCCAATATCCCCGAATCTCAATATTGAAGCCCAATTATTCCTAAATTCAGATCTCTCCAAATCCACAAATACCAATATTCCTATTCCTGATTCCCAAATTCCCAAATCCTCAAACCCTCAGATCCTCAAATCCCCAAATCCTTAAAACCTGAAATTCTCAAATCCCTAAACCCCCAAATCTCTAAATTTCCAAATCCACAAGTCGCCAGTTCCTCAAAGTCTCAATTCCCCAATTTCCCATATCTCTTTAGATTCTTAAATTCTAAATTTCTAACTCCCCAAATCCCTAAATTGTCAAATTTCCAAATCCCCAAATCCTTAAATCTCCAATTCACCACATCCCTAAATCCCCACATCCCCAAATCCCCACATCCCCAAATCTCCACATCCCCAAATCCCCACATCTCCAAATCTCCACATCCCCAAATCCCCACATCCCCAAATCCCCACATCTCCAAATCTCCACATCCCCAAATCCCCACATCCCCAAATCCCCACATCCCCAAATCCCCACATCCCCAAATCCCCACATCCCCACATCCCCAAATCCCCACATCCCCAAATTTCCACATCCTCAAATTCCAAAGAGCCCAAGTTCCTAAATGCCCAAATCCTTAAATCTCCAAATCCAAATACCGTCAAATACCAACACCCAATGTCTCACCCCATCCTCAAACCTTCATATCCCCAAATTCCTAGAAACGAGCGAATGATGAGTCTTCTCCAAATTAATAGGCATATTTTCCCTAGGGAAATGAGATTTGCCATTGACTGTACGTAAGGTACACAGTCGGGTCCGTGTTAGCCACGTCCTACCCGCGACTAAGCTCGTTTCTCGATCCCGGCCGCGTGTCCCTCTTCGGCCATTGCTATTCCGCTAATTACTGAATAACTCTTATAGCGTGGCGGCGCTCGCTTTCGAGTGTCGCGCGGCGACGATCGACGTCCGTGCTCGATCCTCCTTAGCGGTCTTTTATCGATCGCATCGATCGTATCGTCGCGTCCTATCGCGCCGGGATCGTGAATCTCCGACCGGACAGAGCTATTGCCCTATTCGAACGCAAGAATGGATAGAGACCCAGAGAGTTTACTGCATCCGCTCCTCGCCGGTAATTAAATCATGCTGCCCTCTCTCAGATACGCCGCCAGACGTTCCGACGTTGACGTCCCGACGTCGCTCTGTCGCGAGCCGATTGTAGGTGGCCACGTGGGTGTGACGGACTGCACCGATGCTACGGGCTCTTCATCTCCCATGCGGATTTATTTGCCCAAGCAATTGCAGGATAGGGCTCTCGAAAGGTGCAGGTTAAGTCCCGATTGGAGGTTGCCTCGTGCATAAAATTTTGTATATCCATCATTCAGGTATGTTGCATGATTGCAGATGGGCAGATACCGTTTCTTCTAGCTAGGGATTAAGTGTCCCTTTCTGGTATTAACGGGAAATCGCATGCGAACGGGTCACTAAGGATAATATACAATCAAGGAAAATTGTATGTGGACAATTTTTCAATTCTATACCGTAAGGACTTGCTTTCATTTACAAACAATTTGATAACCAGAATTCTCTTAAATCGAATACGTATCAAGTAAAAATCGTGCACATAAACAATTCCGTTTCAACGCATTCCATTTTATTGGCCACATCGTTACGATACGATAAACGAGCAATGTTTTAAATCTTGGACGTGTATCAAACATAAGGTCGTGAAAAACTACCAGGATTTCGTTTAATAAGGCAGCATTTGTAAGTTTCGCGTTATCGCGGTCGTTCGCATCAAGACCCCCTTACGAAGATAACGCCCGGGCCAGCAAGTTTCGAAGTGTCGTTCGAGCGGATTGTAAAGGACAAGTCTGGCGTATGCAGGCTCGCACCTATCGCGCGTTATTTATCGTTGACGAAATATGATGGACACCGGGCTTAATCGTGGGCCGAAAATCTCGCGGTAACGAGACACGCGGGTGCACGGAAGGGAGCCGGAGTAATTAGCGGTAATTAACGACGGCTGCCCGGCCAGATACGACGGTTTTAATTAGCCCGCGAAAGGCAGCGCTCGCATTTCCTTTCTTCCGTGGCTGACCCGCGCAGATACGAGCCTCGAAAGAATTAAGTGGCCGCCGCAGCGAGTCGATCTCCCGGCACCGCAACGACTTTCGACGTGTGCCGACCGGGGACCCTCATTAATGGCGGCCAAAGTAATTTGCGTGGATGACCGTGGACCCGTCGTACATTCTGCCTGACTCCTTCAGGTACTTCCTGACACCCACGCCGCGCCGAACCATCGTCCTCGTGACACGCGACCACTACGTGATTAGTCCACGTCCGTCGCATCAACGATCCACCGACGGTTGATCCGTCAGCGACTCCTCTGCCGGCCCTATCCGGGTCACGATTAATTAACCGCCATTTCGAGATCGAAAACGCTCGTTTAAGCAATCTTATAGATCGTGTCTTAGTTTTACACAGCTGAGGTCCGTTTAGACACATATGGACGCAATTTGGGAATTTTCTCCATTCTTCACATTTTTGAACTTCCAATTGCTTGTGTTCCCTCAAATTATGAGACACTTCACCATAGTTGTTTCATGGGGTATATCGTTTGACAGGATAAAATGAGCACCCCGTATGCCTCGTATGTGGACCACACTGTATACTTCGTCCTCATACATTCCTACGATAACCCAAAGCAAGGGTTTAATTACGAAGAAGGTCCAAAGAGTTTAATTCCTGCGAGGTCCAATCTGTGGCGCATCAATTCTCAGATATAATTCAGGCTGGTGTTCATCAAGTGGTCGTTGGTCGCGTCAGGGTCGAGAATCCGGCACGTCGTCGAACGTAGCGGAAAATTCTCAATAATTAAGAACGAGAGGGACGCTGTTGGATCACCGTAGGCAGTGCTCCGATGATAAATCACCTCTCTCGTAGGTAGACCGTCCACGAAATTCGCGGTCGTAAACTGGTGGCGAAAGTTGAACGTACCCGCGGAGGAGCCGGGCCTTTTAATACCGTTAGCGTAACGAGAGGATCAGTTATCGGGCTACGATCGGCCAATACCGACGGGAATAAATGAAGAGGCGAAGATCCGAGGCGAAATCATTACAGTAACGAGACATTAACCAGATAAAAGTCGCCGGCCTTCGCCTTCTATCTATCTCGGGTGTGCTCACCGGACGTCGACGTGTGTGCACACGTTTTGCCCTCTATACGCCATGGTGTGAGTGCGGCATGGAATTCGCGTTATTAAAATACGCCTCTTTTGCGGTTGCACGGGAAGCGTGTTAAAGATTCCTCGACAATCTACGCGACCAAACTGCTTCTGGCCACCGATGATTATTACTGATACTCTTTTTAGCAATTTCGACGCCGGCACCGTTTCGTTAATGTGCTTCTTTCATTTTTGCGGTGAACGTTTATTATGCTCGTTGCTCTCACCAATTTATTGGACCTTCGTGAGAGAATTTAATAGGATTGTATTTATTAGCTTTCAACCTCCTCAATTACTTGCTATACATCACTTGTTAATTCTATATAATGTATCAATTCTGTTAATTGCATTGATTATAATCTATTCATTTTGTGATCTATTAATTTCACGTAATTTATCAATTTTGCATAATCTATTAATTGTACATGGCCTATCAATCTAATTTAATTTTATCATAGAATGATTTAAAAATTATACATATGACAAATGTTTTGTAGCTCGAACAGTTGCTCTTATTGATCACTGCTCTTTGCTTTTTGATAAATCTGTGGATGAAAATGATGGGAATAATTACCAAATGTAGCACTAAAGATAGTGATAATAAAATAATAAGATACAATAAATACTGAAATATAATGAATGGTTTAAAGGACAACACCCAATTTCATATAAAATTAAATATTATTCAAAAATAGTAGATGTAAGACAATATTTCCGTAGGAGTACTGAACAATAAAATAATCATGTTTTAATAATTATCCTGGTACGAACTACCTAATAATTTCAACGTGTTTCAATGTTTCTGAAATATGATAATTAGAACCGTCTTGTTTCTGTTGCAATTAATAAAACACAGCAACGGAGTACGAAACAGCTAAATAACTATATAATTCACTTTCCTCTTCTACCACAGCGCCGAGTACAAACAAGACAAATAGTTTCAAGACCTTTCACCGCGATTAACTACACGCGAGACTAATGTAACAAAGTCGTTCAATCGCGAATAATTCAATCGCAATTTTCCTCCGTACTTAAACGCATCTCGACATGCAATATACCGAAAACCATACATCACCGTCACGCCACGTCCAAACAACAGAAATTCCCCATCCTACCCGCGACTCCTCAACTCAACACGCGAGCATTCAAATATAATTCAAATTGATTCAATGCTCACGACGAGCCGTCTGCTCGCACAATGTAACAACGGGCAATTCGATTGTGCAACAGAGTTTCGCGAGACTACGTTCGGATAGGCGAGAAAAACAACCGGAGCCGCGATAAAAAATTATGACGGAGTCATCTCGCGTTGAATTCATCATTTTTTGACGCGTCGACGTCCAGAGATTTTCGGCGAAATGAAATATGATGCGACGCGCAGGCAATTAGGGGCAGTTTAAGTCAGTTTGCTGGATTAAAAAATGGCGATATTGCGATTTTGCTGTTTTATGGAAAAATGGCAATTTGCAATTTGATGAAGTTGAGAATTTGGAAATTTTGGGATTTAGACACATAGTTTAGGAATTTAGGGAATTGGGGACTTTATGATTTTGGGATTTTGGAATTTTGGGATTTTGGGACTTGGGGACTTAAGGACTTAGGGACTTAGGGATTTAGGGACTTAGAAACTTAGGAATTGGGGAATTAGGGACTTAGGGACTTAGGGACTTGGGGATCTAGGAATTTAGGGACTTAGGAACTTAGGAATTGGGGAATTAGGGACTTATGGACTTAGGAACTTAGGAATTTCGAGATGTAGAATTTTACGGATTTGAGAAATTCGAAATTAGATAGTTTGGAAACATAAGAACTTAGGGATGTAGATTTGAAGAAAGGTCCACCACAGATTTGAAAGTTTAAAACTTTGTCAATTTGCAAATCAGCAAATCTCAAATATGTAAATTGTCAAATGCCTACATGTGAACTCCCGCCACTTTCACATTCGTGCGCATAGACGATTGCTAGATTTGGTAATTCCGAAACTTGAAACTTTGGAACTGTGTCAATCTCAAAAATATATAAAAGAAAAAGTTTCAAGATAAAGTTTAGAACTTAATAATCCCAAATTTCAAACATAAAGATGATCAATGTCCGCGTGCGTCCGCCATTTGCTTCGAGCACCGACGCCATGTTAAGCACAGATGTTCGCTACTTCGAAACCCAACGATGAACACGTGTATGAACGATTCAATAACTTCATTGAAAATTTCGCTTTAGAAACGGAGAAAGGTGTACGGCCACCTGTTACGCGGTGGTTCACGTAATTGCGAGGCGATACCTGTGCCCTGAGCCCTGTGCTTCGATCCCTCTCGTATCCGTGACTTTTCAGCGACCCGGACACCCGTACCCGTTGGTTTATCACCAATTTACAAAGGTGTTTTAAGAGAGGTAAGCTCGACCCGGTCGGGGCGAGAGGCGAGCGAGCGAGCAGGCGGGTCAGGTAGGTGATCTTGTTTGCTAATGGCGTACTCGTGTTCGAATGTAGTTGCTCTGCTATGTCCATACGTCTTCTGATTAAGATTAAAGAAACCGCGTATCTCGTCGAGCCGCGCTCTTAATGTATTCACGTGGCCGTGTAAAAGTTAAGAGTCGCCCGGGGCACGATAGACTTCACGAAACCCTTTCGTGCCCCTTGTCGTTCGCCATATTTGGATATCGATCTAATGCAATTACCACCATGGCTACCGACCTTACATTTTATCCTGCGTCGCTTTTTTTTCGCCGATTTCGCTTTCGGCTGTATCGCGAACGCGAGTCCTCGTTTTGTAAATGGCCTGTCGATACGATTCCTTACGCGAGAAATTCGAGATAATATTTCGAGCAGTCTTGTCGCTCGGGAATAGCCTTCGTCCGGGACCAGCGAGCTTTTGGCGTTTTAGGAGCAGATAAAAATAGAGCGACGCGGATCAATATGGATGAGCTACGTACAGGGCGAGCCTGGCCCTTTTTAATTGCCCCCTGTGATTTCTATTTTCGTGACGGCGCAGTTTGCCATCGCTTACAAAAAATAAATGGCCTGGTACTTTTATTTTATCTGACGGTTCTCAGAAACGTGTGCAGTTTAATCACGCAGTATCAGGATTTTAGCTTTAGTCTAATTAAGAGTTGATTTTTGGAGACTCGAGGGTGTAGAAAATTGGTGATGAATTAGGAATTTGGGGCTGTCGGAATTTGTAGACCGAGGGACTTTGAAACTTAGCGACCTATCTGATCTCTGGATGTGGGAATCTCGGGATTCGATTTGGGAATTTGACAACATAGGAAGTTACAGATTTATGGATTCGGAGACCACGGAATTTAAGATGTAATTTAATACTTTGGGATATGGAAATATTTGTACATATGAAATGAGATCATTACTTGAAAACGTATAACAGGACAAACGACAAAGCGATAATACTTTGCCAAGTCATGTGAAATATGCAGTGAATAATCAAAGAATCCTCCTGTATCTCAATACTTCTTCAAAGGGAAAATTCATCGAGAAATCTCGAAGATCCTCTTTCGATCCCTGCGATATTCATTCGATTCTCGCATTAGTCATCGAGGCTATAGTCCGCAGAAGCACCCCATACGCAGCGATCTGGATGGATCGCAATAACGAAGCCCGTGTGGTTGGTGGGTCTCTGAAAGGCTCGCACTAATAGGTCAATTACACCATCGACGACTTGTCGTTGCATTGGAAACGGTGGCCCCTCGCGATTGTAGAACGTGTCGGGGAGGGAAAATGCGTTGTCGCTCGCGTCCGGAGGGTCTTTCGAGGATCTCGATCCGCTTGATCGCAGCCCGATTGCACGAGCTAGCTACTCGAGAGCGTATCGAGGCGAGCCGTGGCTATAACTCGGCAAGTTTCGTGGCGAGCAGAATGCACCGGGCCGTGTGCGTGCGTGTTCGAGCGTGTTGGAGCGTGTACGTGCGACAGGCGGTCCAGGATCACACCTCGAGACTCGGCGAGCTAGCGGACCGCTTTGCGTACCGGTAGAGGGACGGTGTGGCCCGGTTCGAGGCGTAATTGTGGAGGACAGACAGAATTTCTCGCCTCGCTAACAAAGACATGAAGAAACCCGCACTCGAGCGACCGCGCCTCGACAAAACAGCCCCGAGTGAAATAAAGACTCGCGCCCTCTCGCTCCACCTTATCCTTGCGGCCGATGTAGCCTGACGGGGTAGCGCGGCGAGGAAAAGAGGATCGCTGGAAGGAGAGACAGGGACGAACAGAGCGAAACAAAGAGGAGAAACAGAGGGAGAATCGGTTGGAAGAGGAGGTGGGCTCATAGGTGTGTTCTCGCATCGAAAACATTCTGGTACGGAGCTCCTGTGAAAAGAGATCTCCGCTTTCTCGCTCGGGCCCGATTATAACGAACGAAGGCAGGAACGGGAGAGGGACGAGGGGCAAGGGGGTAAGGGAGGAACGAAGGTAAGAGAGAACCGGGTGTGACATCAATGGCCAATGCCCGCTCCAGAGGAAATATCCCGCTAACCGATGTTGACAAGCATTGCGACCGCGACCAGGACCCAACTTCATGGACTGTACGCCGCGCCATTGAGAGGAATCGAGCGAGAAACGGAGAGGAAGGAGGCTGGCGACACGGTGTCCCCGGTACATGAACGGCGTATTGTTTTTTCCAGGTGTCGTCGCGGCGGCGTCGGCGTCGAGCGCGCGGAACCTCCGCTGCTCTCTCTTCCTCGTCCGCTGGAAATCCGTAACGATGGATATGCGAAAAGAGAGGCCGTCCGTCTCCTCTCGCACCCCCGTCCGTTGCACGCTATCGTGTTACGCGCGTGAAATACGCCAGCCAGGACGAAAAGGACGAAGAGGACGCGACGAGGAAGAGGGAGGCGCGGTACCAACTTGGTAGGCGTGTGATCGCGACCTCCTGGCACCTCCATGGCGACCGACGCTATGGTCAGACCTAACCCGCAACCATCGAGCCGCTTCGATGGATCGTCCTACTCCGATGACCAATCGGTCTGACGCATCCCGACCCGGACGGAACCCGCTTGTCTCACGTTTCTCTGAACGGCTCGCGATCGCGCGCCTGTATGCGTGCCGATCGCGCCCTTCCGTTCGACTTTTTGATCCTTCGTGGAAGCTTGCGAACGAGCTTCATTATTCTAACCGGATGATTCATACGCTTCCACTAAGGTCACGGTTACTATGCAAATGTTTTCGGACGAACCTCCTGGCGAACATACAGTAAATCTCTGTTTATCCGTACTTCATTTATCTGTACTGATGCTCAGCTCTAATTAGACGCATTGATAACTGAGCTCTTAATATTCAAATTATATCGAATGTACATCTATCTACATAATCAGTGTTTTCATACATTTGTATTAGGTTTCATACGTGTTGAGGAACAGTTGACATTGTGATCCAGTAAATTTCGCGGACCGGAGAATGTTTCTTGGAGCGTCGATAGCAACAGATGGTGAACTCTCGAGCGGTCCTCTCTGTACTTACACGCGGCTCGATCGGTCGATCCCGCTTGGTAAAGTTACAAAGAAGGAAGTATAAATTGGGAGGATTTCGGGAGGAGTCGAGAAGGAAACGGGGACGGGGCAAGGAGGAGAAGAAACGAGGAGGTGCTATCGGTAGATAGGTAGTCAGCTCTGGTACGTACTCTGGTGCGCCTCTGAATAACTCTCCGCGATGATATCGAGGCTACAAATTACCAGAGGGGGCCAACCACGAACCCACGAAGAAGAGAGCTTCTCCTCTGTTTTCCACTTCCTTCTTCGTACCAGACTTCTCTTCTTTTCTTCTTCTTTCGCCCCATTCGCCTTCTTGTCGGTCCATCTTCTCCCGACGCAACTCTTTTTTCGTCAGCCCTTTTTTCTCCTCGTTCCCCTTTTCGAGCGAGACTTCGCATCGATTCATCAGCCAGGTTCAACGAAATTATAATAACAGTGATGATAAAAGCGGGGAACAACGACGATACGACGAGGTGGCCACGGAGAGACGCGGTTACTTCGAACGATGGGAAAACGGTGAACGAACAGGAGGATGGGACGAAGAAGAAGAAGGAGGAGGAACCACCTGCCGCCCGGGAGCCATCGTAACTCCTCGTGCTGTTCCTTCTTCTTCGTCCGTTTCCTCATTCTCTCCTTCTTCAGCTTACTATACCGGCCCGCGAATATTGCGCCGCGTCGTTCGTAGGAGCCATCAGGCATCGATAGCTTTGTGATTGCATCGGAGAAGAGGCGGTAGCCTCCGCCGTTGCGCACGGTAAAAAATTTATATTGCAATATAAATCCTCGTGGACCCCTTGCTGCTGTCATAAATTCGTAAACCGTTTTCCAAAGATCTTTCTACCTTTCTCTTACACTTTTTTCTCCGCTTTTTACCAAACTGCCACTTTCCGCTGGACACGAGGTATTCAAAACACTGCGTTAAGGTGCGTTTATACCTCTGCACTTCACTCGTTTCAAACATGGTCAAAACATATTTTCTACTATATAGACATCTGAGAGTCAAGACACTTCAGTTCTACAGACACTATCAAGAGAGTCAGGCACTTCAGACTATACAATTTTGATAAGTAATTAAAAGGGACTTAGGGTTTCAGATATAGATACATTACAGAAATGTTGTATAATGATATTTGTCCGTTATCTGCTTATTAAGTTATCTATCTTCAGCTAAATTCAGGCTGTTCGGTGAAATTGACGCAAAGCTAAATGCAGGGGGCAGCACCGCCATGCGCACCTTAGCGGCAACGAAATTGGAAGTTATCAATAATATTGATGAGATCAGAGGCCAATAAATTAAATGCAACACCATTAACGCGGTTGATCGTTTGTAAAGTGCACCCTAAATATCGGCAAGATACGATTGGTACCGCAGGTAGCCATAATTTGCAGTCAATTTCTCCATTGTGTCTCGATCATATTTTACGATAAGACTTCGGTACAAAGAGTTAGCAAAAGAATATATACAAAAAAGCATCGTGCTTCAAAGATGAAGTCCTCCCAAAATCACGGTGTCCCCAAATTGGAGACCTTTGCGACGAAGTGAGCAGTCTTGATCCAGCAAGCGACGAGAATTTGTAAGGAAGAATGTGAAGAAAGAAGCGACGCAGGGACGAAGCGGATTTCGACGCGAGCCTCCAGAATCCCTCGGACGCCTAATAATTAATGCGGAGGCGTTTGAAGTGCGGCACACCCATCGGAACTCAATCAAGCTGGCTGGAAAGGTAAGGGGCTTTACAGGAGAGGGAAACGACGGGTACCAGCTTATCTCGAAACTTCCAGTCATCCTAATCAATAGCGTTGCCGGTGAACAAGATGACGCCGTGTCCTTCTTCCCCCTCGGCGTCCACCTCCGCCGATCGTTTCTCTTCCTTCGCGTACATATCCTCAACACGCGATTCTCGGCCTTGCTATCCACACGTTACGCGATAATTGAAACGCCCGTTCAATTAATAAAGTTACGCAACGTTCCCTCTTGTCGCGAATTTCACGCGGTGCACTAGCCAAATTGGCGATAACTTACTGGTCCTCTTCGTTAATCCCGCCGCCACGGTGTTTAATTCGTCGCGAGGCGTGTCCGGTGATTGGTGATTAAGCGATGCAGACGTTTTTAGCGTAGATATATGGGCGGAGATCGGGAAAGGAGATGTTGTGGAGGGAAGTGGGAAAAAATTGCTTCGTGATAGCCGACTTGTCATGCATCAGGTTCGACTTCTTTTTTAAGTATCATTTGTTCTTTGCGATCGTTTTGCAGGAATCGACGTTATCGCGGAGTTCATTTGCTGAATATACGATGATCGAAATTGGTCATTACGAAATGTCGAACGAAACGGTACCCAATTATCGATGGAGAATGCTGGATCATCTTCGATATCTGCAAAGATATATGTTTCATAGACACTCACTTATGATGCATGAGTCATTAAGTACTTAATGTGCTTTATGATACGATTATTTTAATCGATCCTTCGAATGTCGATAAATTTCACTGTGGGAACAGAAGAATTGTAGAAGATAAAGCATCGCAGAAACGTGTCAAGAATTTTCACAATTCATGAGTAATTCTCACGTTGTTCACGTTTTTATTTTTTTATTGCACCTGCTGTTTGAAATAATCTTTTATCTTTTATTGTACTGTATCATTACGAGATGGACAGAAATTATGCTACTTAAGATTGGTACTTAAAAAAATTGGTAGTCAAAATATTCGTACAGGTACATGTATTAAATAATTTCCCTGTAGACTTCAAAAACGACAAGTTAGACATTCGCAGACGCTATCAATGAAACGTTCGAAATAAGTAGCAAATTCCAGTTTATTGAAGAGGTATTCTCTTTCCGCTGTAATAAACAAGTTGAACAAAAGCCTTCGAAAAGGCAATATTCTGAGTCAATCAAGAAACAAAGCCGAAGAGTATCGTCTTAAGGTTGTGACGCGCGGAAACGTCCGGACGGACGGTTCCCGGTCGGCGCGGTAAACGAGAGGACGCCGTTTCCCGCCGCGAGCCTTCACCGATCAGCTCGGAGCCGAGGCGGTCACTTGGACAACTTCATTAATGCTTCGACTATCGCGCTGGCAGGCGTCCACGACGGGAAATCAATCAGTTTCCGCGTCTCGTTATCCGGTTCGCGGCACGAAACGAACTTCTCCGGCGACGAGCAGCGACGTGTACGAAAGGAAGAAGGGAGGAAGAATTCTTTGTCTTCGCGCACAAATTACTTACTCGGTCGAGAGGACGGTGCTCCTGTTCGATCGCGGACACGAGGAAGAAGAATGAGAAGAGGACGACGTACAGGACGAAGGAGTGGTCGAAGAGGGGGTAAGCAGGGAAGGACGGATCGTACCAGGAGAAAGAGGCGCATTCTCGACGGAGAGCCGATCCATCTCGCGGCCTCGTTAGGTACGTAACTGCTCGAGGAAAGAGAGTGTATCGAAAGGTGGGAAGGGAAGGCGGACCAGAAGGGTGAAACGGAGCCTCGAACTTTTCTCCGGCCTCGTCCTTGCAACAAACAAATTGTCCGTCGTGAGGCGAAACACGCGGAAGTCCCGGGACGACGTGCCGTCACCGGGGCCCCCTTTTCGTCGAATTTCGTATGTACACGAAACGGCGAAGGGATCGGCCACGGATCACCGACGATCGATGGGGTGGTCGACGAAAAAGGAAAGAACGCCGCCGATGGAATTCGAGCGTACAAAAATCGACAAACGCTGCAACTTTATTAGCGGAAACTGTCTTGCATATAATTTCTTATATGTTCAAAAATTGTTGTACTATTTGAGCATGAAGTCCAGCATGTATACTTTGATAGGCCATCATGTCTGCAGTACGTTCACTTAACCCCTTAGCATATAACATCGACTCAGACTCGTAACGCACGTTACAGTTTAAATGTGACAAAACTAAAGTTTTGGGTATGATACCAATTGCAGTTTATATAATTAAAGATCGCTAAATCCAAAATATACCTAACATTTCAACATTTTTTATTTAACGCTGCAATAATAATTAGGCAGCTCTGACTGACGCACCTGCCGAAAAACGTAGGGGTTAATGCCCTATTTGATCCACGCTCAAAGGTACAAAGGAGATGTACTATTGGATTCTATGCTTGCTTGTCTGTCTTCAGCTTATAGGACTTTGAAATTTGTTATTCACAGTTGCAAGTATGAGTATTTGGGAATTTAGAGAACACGAAATGTGGACCTTTGCAGAGTTGGAAATTGTAAAATTTAGAAAGTTGGAAATTTAACTTGTGAATTTAAGAATTCAGGAGTTGGGAAATTTGAGAACTGAGGATTTGAAAATCTGAAACGAAGTAACAATCATGTCAAATATAATTCGTATTAACAGTCTTCAAAAATACATATCAGAACTCTTTATTACGAAGGTAGAAGTACATGTACACTAACGGAGAATAATTCGTTTTACGGGAAAGTACCACGGTTCAAATTTCAACACCGCCCAAAACAAATGGCGTCCACGATCGAGGACGGGAGCACAGGGGGATTTAAGAAGTCGACGAAAGGTAAGAGAAAGTACAGCGATGTCGAAGAAGCGACAGAAGAAACGAACCGAAAGAGAAAAGGAGACGCGCCAGTGCTTTACAGCGTCGCAACGCGTTATTGTCATTTGTCATTGTCCCTTATGTTAATGTTTGCGAGTACCGGTACTGGTGGGGGGTTACTAATAGTGGTAATTAGCACCGAGGAGCCAGCCACTCGGTATACATCACTTTCAACGGTGCGCTTTAGCTTCAACGACTATTCTCTCCTTGTTCCTCTTTGTACGCTTTGTACTCGCTCGATGATTTTGCACGCGTTCGAGAATGTCAGTTGTATCGCAAGTTTTGTCGATGATAGACAACTAGATTTTTAAGACAACATTGTGGACATAGAACTACTTTAAGGATCTGGTGGACCAAGTTGAGTTGTCTTCGAGGGAGTAAATTGTCCGCCATTTTGGTATGAAACGAACGAGGGTTCTGATGCCGGTAAAATATAAATCTATTGTTAACAAATTCAATTTTGTTGCCATTAAAACTGAAATATATTCTCATTCAAAATCGAACATCTTGTTCAAATTCATTTATCATTGAAGAAATATGTTTAAACTGAAATTTCAATTTGTTACCATTTTTTGGAACCGAATGATTATAACAAAGCAATAAAGCAAGTTTTCTTATTGGCTTAATGAAGAGAAGGTTAATATCTTGGAGATTTGTTGCAGTCCAGGAACTTACGTCAACCCTGACTTTTCACACGATTGAGAAAACTTGAAGGGTCTGTGTGCCCGATGGCAAATGAACGCCACCCAGACGAGACGTTCTCCTCGAAGCGGAAAATAAGCGTAACCGTGTAAGGTGTTAGTTGTACAGTCAATAGCAAATCTAGTTTCTCTAGAGAAAATATAGCAACCAGGAATAAGAAGGTTTTCTACTCAACAGATTTTTAGGAATTTTTTAGGACTCGAAAATGAGGAGATGAGTTTTGAGGATCTTGATAATTTTGGGGTTTGTGGATGTGGGGACTTGGAATTTGGGTATTTTGAAATTTGGGGAGTTGGAATTAGAGTATTTTGGTATTTGGGGACTTGGAATTTGGGTATTTTGAAATTTGGGGAGTTGGAATTAGAGTATTTTGGTATTTGGGGACTTGGAATTTGGGTATTTTGAAATTTGGAGAGTTGGAATTAGGGTATTTTGAAATTTGGGGAGTTGGAAATTAGGTATTTTGAAATCTGGGGACTTGGAATTAGGTATTTTGAAATTTGGGGGCTTGGAATTAGGGTATTTTGAAATCTGGGGACTTGAAATTAGGGTATTTTGAAATCTGGGGACTTGGAAATTAGGCATTTTGAAATCTGGGGACTTGGAAATTAGGTATTTTGAAATTTGGGGATTTGGAAGTAGGGTATTTTGAATTCTGGGACTTGGAAATTCGATATTTTGACATTTGGGGACTTGGAATTTGGATACGTTGAAATTTAGAGACTTAAAATTTAAAAACTTCAAAATTCGTGAATATTGGGATTTAGGACTTGAAGGCAATCTACGGATTTAGGAATATAAAAATTTAATGATCAATAAAGGAAAGCTAGGAACTTGAAAACACAGTAATTTGAAGACATAGATTCTTGCTATTTGGGAACCATGACTTTTGGTGACACAAAAATCAGTCTATGAATTTAGTACTATAAAAGCTCTAAAACTCGAGATCTCGTAAACCTATTAAACAAAATTTTTAAATACAGTGATTCACAAATCCATTCGAACATGTACAAACCTGAAGACTTACAACTTTGTAAATAGAATAATGTATACATAATTTTGAATTTAAATACCAATAAAGAACTATCAAGTTTGTATACTTGTCTCCGTGCAACATAAGCCTACATTGCATCCGACTGTACAGCCGTTGTCAATTACGAAGGGTTCCCTTGTGTTCGGCTCTAGTCGTGTTCGCTAAATATGGCGCGATAATCGTAGCGCGCAGCTCTAATTATCATCGCACCAGTTTATAGCGCTCGGCCAGGTAGAAGAAGGAGTTTCGCAGGAGTCTCGAAGGATCCCTCGTGTTTCGCATATTTATCCGCATCTACTTTTGCCACCGCGTTTACACCTGCTGCCTGCTAACGCGCTCGTTCCAGAAGAACCCTTTGTTCCCTTTTTGTCGGACCTTTTTTCTTCTGTTTGGCCCCTTCCTTTCTCGGGCTTCGATGTTCCAGCGGTTTCCGCGTTGTTTCGCTCTCGTATCGACGCGATTCGTCTATGTCTTGTTGCTTTTAACGCGATCTTCCGTTTCAACTTTATTGTCTGTGCCTTCGATGGATTTATTGTTCTACTGTTTATATAAAACTTCAGTGATGCTCGATCTTTAAACATTTACCGCTGTGTAAACACCTTTTCTCTGCATTTTTATATTATAATTTATTACTACTGTGTGTGTACCTTTATACTATTATTAACTTTTTTTATTTTTATTATTATTTGTTTCTATGTATTTTATTGTACTGTACATGTATATTACTATTATTTATTTGCATTGTATGTATTTTTACATTATTACTTATTTGTATTATGTGGGGACTTTTATATTATTATTATTATTTGTATTCTATATATACCTGTCTGAATTACTTTTATTAATATCTTCAAGAATACTAATACATATGTTCTTATTTCTATTATAAATTATTGATTTCTTTGGAAATTATTAGTTGATTCTTCTCGGTTTAAAATGAGTAAAATATATAGTTGTACAAGAATTTTCTAACCTTAAAAACGTCTTTGAAGAGGTTAGGTTAAATTCTACAGTGAAGCTACTATAATATATACCATTCAATTCAATCTAAAAATTTTCTGATTCTCACCAAAAATAGCTAATTCACCTATAAATATTTGCTTCAAATTTAAGAATATAACTAATACATATAAATCTCCAAAATGATTATAAAATTTATCAGGAGGTTCGAAAAAGACCAAAGTATGTTCATGTATCGTTCCACAGTCCCAGAAATTCAATCGAATAATTAAAAAATAATGATAAAAAGTAAGAGACCCATTGATCCACTGACCACGCATTTCTGGATCAGCGGGGGAGAATACGAATTTAATCGACGTCCGGTTATTTCGGGCACCAAATCCGGCGCAAGAATTTTTTCCGTTCGACTGACTGACGAATCATCGTTCGTTCATTAGGTTGGCCAGCTGCTCGGAGATTACTATTGCCGAGATTGTTGCCGGTCATCGTTTGCAATCGATGCCTCCGGAACAGTATGGGGTCTATTCCCCATAAACCGTGTGTGCCCGTTTCTCTATCATTTCGCTAGCGCGAATCTCTAACCAAACACAAATACTCCGATGATTAAATATCCTGATAATCGTGTTGTTTCATCCTTCCGATCATCGGCGAACAATTCAATATCAAATTCACTCGTCGCTGTTTAATCACACTCTGATGAATATTGAAGACCTCGCGGGTAAACCTACACTTTTATCGATTTTCATTAAATTAGAAGTTTTCGTGCTTTCATTTAACATTGATTGACAAATGTGACAGAATGCTGTGACAAATAATTCTATTTGGCAAGACAAGGTATGTTGAGTTACATGAAGAAACTAAGAGACTGCGGTTAATCATTACTTTTTCGTTTATAATGTATACATTAATAGAATAAATAGCAGTCGTTCAGTAAATAAATTCTTATTTTTCCATCTGATTTATCCGATGAGCCACATCTTGAAAAAAATAAGTGAAATTTTCTTTCACGAAATCTCGCCGATTGGCCTCCAAAGGGTCAGATGATCCGTATAGATCGGTAAACAAGGTTACCGTAATTTTCGTGGAAGAGGCACTAAAAATTTCGCCCATCTCTCGTTGCTTCTTTCTCTCGAACATCCCATCTTTTCCTGGCCGTGGATGGAATTTATTGCCCTCGGGATGGGGAAGTTTGCGTTGCTGGTTCGCGCTGGCAAGTGGCGATTTTCGATCATTATAGATGGTTAAGTGGAGCCGGAGAGGTGATTTTCAGGCCCAAAATGTTGCGCATAACAAACAAACCTCCATACATCCGTGTTGTATGTTTTACTTCGTGCAACCACAGTTTTGGTTTACCGGGTCCTTTTTCTTTCGCGAAGACAAGGTAGAGCGTTTGCACCCCTCCAATTAATCGTGTGTAGTTAATAGTTTAGTACTTTGGAATTTGAGGGGTTGAAAAGCTGGAGGGAATTTGTATTTGGTATTTAGGTACTTATGAACTAATAAATTTTTCTTAAATTTGAGAAATGTCCAATTTTGTCAGATTGCGAATTTCAGGTTGTCAAATTTCAAATTGTCACATCTTCAAGTCAACAAATCTTCAAATTTCAAATTGTCACATCTTCTAGTCAACAAATCTTCAAATTTTTAATTGTCACATCTTCCAGTCAACAAATCTTCAACTTTCAAATTGTCACATCTTCCAGTCAACAAATCTTCAACTTTCAAATTGTCATATCATCAAGTCAACAAATCTTCAAATTTGAAATTGTCACATCTTCCAGTCAACAAATCTTCAACTTTCAAATTGTCATATCATCAAGTTAACAAATCTTCAAATTTCAAATTGTCACATCTTCCAGTCAAATCTTCAAATTTGAAATTGTCACATCTTGAAGTCAAATCTTCAAATTTCAAACATCCCAAATTTTCATATTCACAAGTTTCAAAGTACAAAACTGATAATTATACAAATTTATAATCCAACTACCCCTCAGTGTCCCAACGTCCCGTGCCACCCTGTCTCCACCTACCGCCCCCTCGCGAGTTTAGTTGTTCATCACAGTCCTAGACTATAAATTCAACTACGAGATCGCCGGATGATCGATACATCGTCTCGAATCCAACGGAGGAACACGCTTATAAGTCTCGCGAGCATTACGGAGCCGAGTCCTGAACAAACGGACGAAAAAGAGCGGAATAAGAATCGCGTGGGACGAGAAATATGAATGAATGGATAGAGGGACACGGGTATTATGTTGTGACACGCGTCCTTAAATGGTCGACACTTAACATCCTAATTGTCTTAAATCCTGTTTCCTGTGATCCAACATGTTTCTCGCGTTTATTCGCTTCAACACTTGTTATTTCTAGAATTTTGAGAGACGTATGATCCTCTGTTACTTCATCGTGGGTGCTGAACATTTCTTGCAAACTTCAATTTTAGGTGTTATTTTATATTTCTTGCTTTATAGAGTGGAACAATATTTCTGTTTTGCGAAACTGACTTTAGTATTATATTTAGCATGTCTTTGACTGTTAATGATAATGTGATCTATGAGATTTATAATCTGTAGATTACATGTTTGTCCATTTTTAGACTTTGATGTAAATACATCTGCAATGGTAACTTCAATGTTCTTGAAAATATATTTGAGACTAATAATTACAATTCTTGAAAATATACTTAATCATTCATGATTGTCAATCATGATTTTGACAATCTTGCATTAATAATAAGACATGAAGATTTTGGGGTGGTTCAATTTGCATCCCTTGTATTTTTCTAAAAGGGAGCTAAAATGACAATATTATGCATAACAGTCGAATTAGCACACATGTCGAAGATTCTATTTTATAATAAAATAAAAGTTAAATGACCACCCTTTTGCCTACGATAGAATCCAGAGAAAGCAAAATAAATTGCCTACAATCTCCACCATTCTTGAAACTTAAAGGTATCATTCCCCATATTCTCCCAAGAATTAGATCAAATTTTCAAGTCAGAAAACCGCAGGTAAACTTGCATACCTTCTACACCTGATCCGATCAGGGTCCGGCAACTTTATATCTATATACGTATTTCATATTGCGAAATCGTTCGTTTGCATTCCAGCGTATTCCACACCTACGAGCTCGCATGTTTTTCGAGGGCAATTCAAAGGCTTTTCTCTCGGCGTCGTTGTCAGTCGTTGGAGATAAGGGAAAAGAGACGTGCAATATGACGGTCCCTTTATGTTCGTCGTCCTTACCCGAAGGTACTTTGTGGCGTGTATTTATGCGGTTCGAGTTATCTGACGTGGAACCGGTTCCCATTGCAAAATGCACTATTTTTCGATAAGCGTATCGCCGCTGTATACCTTTCAGCCAGGCTGGTCCAGGTGTCGGAGTACGCGTGAAAATTCCAACGGAGTTTCCTTCGAGACCTCGTTCTAAGGACACTCCGCGCCATGGACCGGTCGTTAAGTAAGACGGTTACATTGAGAGATGGCCAATGTAAATTGCGATGACGCATACATATGTGTCGTGAGGCCGTGTAACGATATATCAACGTCAGCAAATTGTGATAAATAAAGTGCAATTCGAAGATGGCGGAGAGCTGTACCACTCTTGTGGACCGTATCTTTGCTTCCTCTTTCCCTCCCTCGTTTGGGGGTGTTTCAAAGCTCATGAAAAAGTCTTGATACAGGCTGCATTCCCGAGGAAAAATGTTACGATCTAGATGGTAGAAACCACTTGTTGATTCCCTAGAAAATAGACATTTGAAGATTTGGGGAGGTCCACATTTTGAGACGCAGGAATTTGGGGACAGTGTTCACTGTGAGAATAGGAAATTTAGGATTTGGGGGTTTAGAGATATGAGAATGTAGAGATTTGAGAGACTAGAGATATTGGAATATAGGGATTTGGGGGCTCAGAAATTTGGGGACATAGGAATCTGAGAACGTGGGAATTTATGGGTCTAGTGATTTTTGGGTCCTAGAAGAGGATTTAGGGATCTGAGAGTGCAGACATTTGGAAATTAGAAAATTTGAACATCGGGAAATGTGGAGATTTCGAAAATTGCAAATTTGAAAATATATAGAATTTAGAAATTTAAAAATAAAATTTTAGAATTCGAGAATTTTATATTCTCTTCATATGAAAACTTAAAACCAATAAACTTTAAGAACTCGAAACCTTGAACATGAAGAAGTATAAGTTCGATAACTTGCTCCATCACGAACAGTTGTAATCCAATGATTGGTGATAATTTCGTCGACAACGTTAGAATTTAATTTGTAAAAAGTTCGTTGACAAACGAACTGACAACTTTGCAATTTGCCGGATTGATTTAACGTCCACACACCTGCGGGGCACGTTATTGAAATTAATCAAGGCGGATGAGTTTTATTTTCGTTCGATCGCGCGAACATTTTGTAATATTTAATATTTGTATGGTAGAAAGTGTATCTATGTGTGAATATGCATTTTAAGCTTATCAAGATTTCTACCGGTCACCCGATAATTAACAGTGCTCGTTAGCTGATGAGGATGGCGCAACTCATCAAATTTGACAAACAATCGATAAACGAATTACCGATTGCGCGAGATAAATAACAGGCAAAAATGGAAGAATGCTGTATGTATTTCACAGGACTTTTTAGTCAGAATATAAATAACGCGCGTAACGAGCAGGCAATTAGTCTTCATCGATAAAATCGAACATATTAGCCACGTGAATTCCACTACACTGTAGTTCGATAATACTATGTATGCAAACCTGTACATATTCACGCGGTACGTACCTTGTGTGAGAACATGCTTGTGGTCGCACGTTAGTTCATCGACTACTCAACCTTTACACGTTTATCTCTTTATCTTCATAATGTTGAGAACATTTCAATTTGTCTCTACGAAGAATTTGTACTTTTTGTGATATGCAACCTTTTCGGATATGAGACCGCTGTTTTATAGGTTATGTTTCATATTTACATAGAGGTGTACATCTGTAATTATGAATAAAAAGGTGTAGGAAGAGGAAATAGTTCATAACAGTGTAGTATTCGTTTACAATTGATTTATTTAGATTTATTTATCATAGTTTATTTAAAATTATAACTTAAGTTGGAAGATAAGAAATTTAAGAATTTATTTGAAGATTTGTAACGTTAGATTGGAGAATTTCTCCATCTTAAAAAATACAGAATAATTTGAAGAGTATTTCACTAATTAACAAAAACTGAAGAGTTTCAAGAGCTACTCTCACCCCATATCATATCACCCCTTACCAAGATGTCTCCAAAAGATGCACATCAAAATCCATTAATCTCACATATCGTCACCAAAGCTAAGCAACAAATGATACCTTCAAAGCTGTCCATACGTACACCTTAATTATACACCCGTGAAAGATGATCTGTCCCGAACATAATGAAGTTCCCTCGGTAAGGGTACCCTCGGAGACAACTCCTGAGGCTCCAATAAATTCGAGAAACGAGAAACTAGCTTCAGAGTCCGTTGACAATCACTAATAGCCGTCATCTCGTTCGAAAAGCTAGCATTGGGTCGAATTAGGCACGCGGCAGGTTCAGTGACAAATGTAGCGTCAGCGGCCGGTGATTATCGTGATTCGATGGGTCCGTTTTCCCATCGCCGTGATGTGGTACGGTGATGTAACGGTGAATCAAAGTTGCAGTGTAAATAAGAGCTGGTTAATTTTTAATTTTCGGCGATTCTTCACGGGTGTCTCGGCGGTAAACACGATGCTGATGAGGCTGACGGCGCGCGACGGGACGCTGATGGACCTTGTGCAAGGACAAACCTCGACGCAGCTTTTCAGAGCGGGGAATTAAAATGAACAGAGAGGATGTTTGGCCCAGAAAGAGACGAGAGGAATGCGTAGGGACGCTGAAGAAGGACGCCGGTTATCGACGGTTGTGTGAAAGTTGCATCGCAATGCCAGACTCGAAACGGACGGAGTGGGAACTCCGCCACTATCTACGTAATATATCGTCGGTTAATTAATCGTTTAATGAAACAGTAGTTAGCCGTGATGATTGTGATATTTTATTATTATCTCTCGGGCAGCGTCAAGGGTTCGAGGTGGATCGAGACGAACCAGTGAGAAATAAAGGGGGATCCCGGTAGATCAAGAGAAACCGAACATCGAGAGGAAGAGGGATCGAGAAGCAATTTACAAAGAAATCGGTCCGCCGATTGTTCCTGACCGAGGTATCGATGCATCGTAGATGGATTTTATGTATTATCGATAGTTATTTATGTAACGCGGATTCGTCCGAGGTAAGGTGCAATCATTTATTATTGGAAATACTTGCTGAGAATCAGCGTCATATCAAAATTATTATAGGATACACTTGAATATTTGGCACCTCGTATCTGCAAGATCTTGAAGAAAAATTTTTTGAAATGACACCGTCGTTGAAATTTCAGTGATAAGTTTGTAAACTTGACATTGTTATACATCTAAACTTAAAAATATGTGTATCTCTACATGTATACCTTCCTAAAATATATTTGCGTCCAGAAGAAAGCTAGAACGATTGGCCAAATATCAGCTGTAAAATAATATAAAACAAATAGCAATACCCATAAAATAGGTGACCTCTTCAGGATTCAAAACCGATTCACCTGTCCCTGCAACACCCACAAATTCCTAGCCGTATGAAGATCGCAGACCTATCGCTTTTCATGCAAAGTGACTTTCGCAGAAACATCGACTACACGTTCGGGCAACGGCGACAGGACTCGAGAGTGGAATTCCACGCAGCTAGTAAACAGCCAGCAGGGTTGTAATACACGGGAGGACTCAATGGGGCGTTTAATAAGGATGATTCGGTTGTATCCGAGCGTGCCGACTTCGTCTTCATCTAAATCTCGGCTCATCTTCCTCGCGGGCCACTGTTCTTCGATTTCTCTCATTGTCTTCCCTTTCTCTAACTCGCTTCTCCTTTCGGTAGGTGGGATATGTACTTCTTGTAGAGCGGGTGATTGATCGCTTAAAAAACTAAACTCCACTCAGGACCAAGAAGACTCTACGGCCGGTTCTTCATCCTTCTCATCTCCGCTACGAACCTTTGTCTCTCCTGCTCTCCCGTTTCCTCCTCTTCTTCTTCTCCGCCTTTCTCCGCGCCGTAGCTTCCCGGCTTCTTGGTAGCAGCGTCGTATCGGCGCAGCAGCTTCTTTCATTATGCCATTTTTAATCAGCCCTAAGAGCGGCTGCACGAGGAGCCAATGTCATTAAGTAGGCGAGCGCGCGCGCGTGCACACTGCACACGTTTTACCAGAGGCCAATACACCCTTTCGTCTTTGGGGAGCCAGTCATCGATCGACCGGGCCCACGAAGAATCGGTTCAGATAAATCAATCGATATCGATACCCGCGTCACGGTGTCGATGTGTACCATATACGCGGCTGTACGTTTCATTTCCATTGCAACGTCGAATTCCAACAGGAGTTAGCTACCCGACCCCTTCTGTTTCGCTTCTTCTTACACTTTCTTTTTCTTCGGCCGCTTATCGCACCGTACCTTTCTCCCGATATTCATCGCTACCCATTGGCGTAACTGAGTGGATCAATGTGGATCTGACCCACTGGGCACACTAATATTCATAGAACGAATGGGGAATTAACAGAAGCTATCAGAAAGACCAAATGACGTTACAAGTTTCTCATTTCAAGTTACAAAATAAAGATAATTTGAAGTCCATATTGATTTTCATCAACATTCAATTTCAGTAATTAAATAAAGAGTTAACGAGTATATACCTAACCTAACGAGTTAATTTATGTTTTATTAGTTATTTCATTTATTTCCCAACTTCACTCCTAATTTTGATGTATGGACGTATTATATGACGGTAGGTTTAGTAACACGTGTGAATATGGTATTCGGTTATACAACGCGTGGTGATGTAACGTGTAACATAATGTGATAATAATGTGACGTGATGTGACCTAACGCGTGATAGCACGACACATGATGGTACAACGAGTGATAGCATGTGTGATGGTACATGACGCGTGGTAGCACGGCACGTAACAGCATATGATGCGTGGTTGTATGGTATGTGATATTATGTCACCCGATTATACGGCGCGTGGCAGGACAGTGACGAGCAAATCTAGTTTCCCTAGAGGAAATTCGACAAATGACAGGAATTTTTGGAAATTTGAAAATTTGAGGGTGGATTATGAATTTTGGGTCCTTGGAATTTGGGGACTGATATTTCGGGATATAGGGATATAGGGATTTTTAGATTTGAGGATATAGGGATTTAGGGATTTTGAGATTTGACGATATAGAGATTTAGGGATTTTGAAACTTAGGGATATAGGGATTTGGGGATTTTGAGATTTGGCGATATAGGGATTTTGAGATTTGGGGGATATAGGGATTTAAAGATCTAGGATTTGGAGCATAGATCTTCGGATTTTTAGATCTAGGATCTTTGGAATTTAGCGACTTAGTATATTTACATTTTGTGACTTAGGTATTTAAGATTTAGGGTTTGTAGGATCTAGGGATGTTGGACCTTGGGGATTTAGGGGTCTATGAATTGTAGAGTGCAAAAATTTCTTACTAATCCAACACGTGGTGATTTTATATGTTGCGATTTATCACGTGGTAATTTAATGCGTCGAAATCGAACACGTGACGATCGAATGTGTTGGAATTTAACGCGGAGGAATTTAAGGCACAGCAAATTCCCGGACGGTGAAGTAACGCGCGGCAATATAACACATGATCATATAAACATATGTATCATATATATTTTAAACCGAAAATTTTGGCTACGCCAATGACGCAACCGTGATTTCTTGCTCCGGCGAAGCGCATATAATCGTCACGGAATGCGACCCACTGCGTTTACTTTCGTTCGACAACGCGTTCGCCGTGGAAGATCATACGATCAGTGTTGCACCACATCCTTTTTCACCTTATTGCAGTAGACTCGCTAGCAATTACAGCTACGCGATGATAATACCGGATAGGAGGCGAGGTTCGAACGACTACGGTATCCCCGTGAAATGATAACTTAATATTCCTACGTGGAGACGTATTCGCGGCGATCAATATCTGTTGCTTCTTGCTGAAACGAATCTATATTCATTAGGTCGAAGAAGCGGGTCCCCATTCGGCGTCGTTCCATCGACGTCGTCGAGCTGTTACTTTTTCTGACGTTGATCTGTGGATCGTTCCTCTTGCTTCTTTCTTTTATTTTTTCTTACCGTCAGCTTGGAACGTATCGACAAACCGTTTCGTTTCGTCCCTACGTACAAAATCTTCGTACCGTAGTAGCGACACGTTATTAGCCGTGCTTTTTCTTTTTCGACAAAAAAAGGTACACGTGCTTTTAAACTTTGTACGATATCTCCGGGCGAAGACTAATTTCTAGCTATCGATACCTGTTGCTCTTTCCAGCTCCAAGTCGTTAAGCGCTTGTGTACTGACAAATGCCTTCGTTGCCGGCTGCGCCGCAGCCCTGTTACACCGCTCGAAATTGCGCCGCATTGTTCTCGCTCGCGTTTCTGTTTTTCCTCTTTAAAACGAACGCGCGACCACCATCGTGCCACTCGTAACAATCGCCGTTCCAAATACGGATCGTAAACGCCGGTTAGATATTAGGCATAGGCAATTCCTTCGACAGAATGGACATTTGTCCAATGAAAAATTTACCGTTTCACCTTTTTAACGAGCCTCCTTCTCCTCGAGGTAGCGGCTCAAGCGTTTCTCTTGTAAATTAGCTCATAAATTATTGATAAGACATTTATCGACAGAAACTTTTCTACTAACTTTTTACAATCTCTACATGGTTTTTATACTTCGGAAGTTTCCTTGCATAGTTCATAATAAATACTGATATACTGAAATATGATCATTTGGGATGTTTTCATTGAGGACATATCAAAATGAATTTACAGGAAGAATTTTTGTTGTCAATTTTTTAATGTAACAGGAGGTATGATTTTCGGGTCAGCTTGTTGCAAAAATGACATCACTATACTAGTTCCATACATCAGGAATCAATCAACAATATGACAAAAAATACTTGAAGACATCATAATTAAATACACAGTACGAAAACAATACTATGTATGCTTAAAGCAAGGTATATTATGCACATGGCAAGTGAATTTCAGAAAGGATTTATCATGTACCTGGTACTAATAAATGATACATCCTCGATGGTATCCGACACACGACTGTATTAAACATTCGATACAATCAACGCAACAAGCTACACGGTAAAAACGATCCACAATAAAACGACGGACGCTTCGTGATAAAAGCATGAGCGAAGACATGTGGTGGAAGTGTGAGCGTAGACGTTTAAAGTGTTAATGAAGAGAGAGTATCCGTCGCGAGTACAAAAATGTTGGCAATTAGCAGACCGGAGTTCTCGAAGTGTCGGTCCGGAGATCTCATCAGAGCGAAGACAGTCGGAGTGGCAACGTGCACGCTATATTTCCCGGATCGTCCGGGGGTCCTGTTAAAAAATGAACGCAGAAAGACATTAACAAAGCTCGCGTCTCCGGCTGTGAGAGGAAGAAATTGGCCGGCGGAGAGATCTCTCGGGTTCTCCTGCCGAGACAAATTTCTAGCCATCGATATCCGTTCCAAGCGGGACTACCAAATCTACATTCATTAAGTGGATGCGGTTGCGATCTTCCTTCTGTACCGCTTGTTCGTCGTTCCGCTTGGCCGATTCGTCGCACACGCACACACGCTTCGCCTAAAAGCGCGTAAACTGGCGCGGTTGCCGGGTGATAAATGCCGGAGCGAAGAAGATTCGCACGGCGTGCCGTGTTCACCTCTTTCCCTCTTTTGGTCCGCTTCGCGCGTCAACTCGCTCGTTACCTTCTGCACGCGTTTACACGTGTAAAACCCCGTGGATATGCGTGCGCGCACACTCCCGGTCACATGTTCGAAGACGTATCGCGGCGGGAAAAGGAAGAAACGAGACCGTGTGCGCATGAGCGCACGCATCTGGGCACTCACGCATGCGCAGACAAGCTCATCCTTCTTATGGGCTACTGACGCGCCAATAAGAGCCCGCGTTTCATTTGTAATTAGGGAGAAGGTAAATCAAAGTCTTGGCCGCTCCTTTTCTGGCCGAATCTGCCTCGCGGCTTTCTGCTCCTCTTTGTCTTCCGCAGATCCTTTTGGAACTTCTCATCTTATCTGCCGTGCGAATGCAATCACAGTAACTTTTGAACGCATTGGAAAGCAATAAATATACTAAATTACAGTTAAATAACAGAGATTGTTTACACAGACTCTTGTACTCTATTATTGATTACGTCTATTTATCTCCTATTCTAATTACACTGCCAATACTCTTTGTATAATACACTAATAGTACATAGTTTATCATATTACAGCGCCGTGCATTCTTTCATTCATTTAAACAAATCATCATAACATGAATTTGTGACTAATTTATAATCAGAAAATTAAAATAGATATGATTACTTATTAAGATTTACAACCGGAATGGACGAATATTTCAGAAGTAACAGAAATCAGTGGAAAGCTATTAACTTAAATATTCCGAAGTTTCTGTGGACCGAGTGCTTTATTTGTCATTTTCAGTTAACAGGAAAAAGCAGCCAGTCTAATGGGTACATTTACCTCATTACTAATGGGTACATTTACCGAATAAGTTATTCTGCTTTTACACTTCCACGAAGCTTAATTTGTCGTTAAACTCTCGAAGCGTAACCCCCCACTTATTAACAGAGACCTCATTTATATTTCACAATCTTGTCAGTACAAATTGCAAAATCGTACGGACGGAATGAAATTTGGAACACTTCAACCGAAGTTCAACAGAAGCAAAAGCTGCTTATATTAAGCGAAAGAAACGTGCAGCAGTAATTTGACTGGGTTCGGAAGTAACCCAATTTCAATCCGTTCAAAAGTTTTCGAAGCTCTCCAACTGCAGGGATATCGAGTTCCGAAATACTCGCGCTCAATCATTCAGAACGTATCCGGCATTTCAGGATCGAAGCGTTTTCGGAGTAGTTGGCGGTAATCAGGCAGATTGAACGCGGACGAATTACGGGACAGCCCGAGAGACAGCCTACAAATTTCATCGTTCGCTTTTACCCGGGCTTATCGATTCGAGGCAACCGTTTCCGGCTCGACCGTCACGTAGCGTTGCGTGAACTCCAGCGATTTGCTCTCGCGTCGTAACGCCGCCGGTTACACCTGGTCTTTTTGCATCGTAGACCAACTGGGGCCTGAACATTGGCGTAACTAGGTAGGAATCAGGTAGATCTGGACCCCACTGGAATGTAGGATGCCGCCTTTTCAATGTAGAGTTACAGGGTTTTGGTCGTAGAGTCATACGAGTAGACATCTGACGACGTATCACAATAGGTTCGGTATTGACACTTTATCTATCTAACGCGTGACACTTTAGAACATGGAAGTATGATACGTACTAGTACGGTGTGTGGAGATCTAACGCGTCGCATTACGATTCGTGATAATACGTTGTGCAGTGATACAATGGACTATAGTATGTTGCATGACAGTTCGATGCGTAGAAATACATGTGGTAGTTCGATGTGTATTAATACGGCGTGTAGTAGCTCGGTGCGTAGTAGCGCTGCGCGTGGTACCTGGATGCGTAGTAGGGCTGCGCGTGGTAGCTCGATGCGTAGTAGAGCTGCGCGTAGTAGCTCTTTGCATAATAATGCTACGCGTAAGTTCAATGCGTAGTAGTACAACGCGTGATAGTTCTATGCGTAGCAGTACAACGCATAGTAATTTACTGCTTGCAAATCTAATGTATGAAAGTATGAAACATGCTAATACAGTACGTGGTAGTGTGATGAGTCGCAGTGGTACGCGTGAAAATACGAAGCGGGATCCATTGCTTCATAGTAAACACGTGGACAACCATCGCGTTATAGTAAGTCGCCTAAAAATGCAACGTGGTAGATGGTAGACGCGTATGAATTCAGCACGTGATAACATAGTACCAGAAGATCTATCGTGGTAACATATAGCAGTGTAACTGCTAACACGTACTGAATACCTTTTAACAGAACACATGGTAACTTACCATATGCTCATACAACGTATGGTAGTCTACCAATTTAACGCGTGGAAAACGACAATTCACCATATGTCCACACAACTCGTGGCAATATATCAGTTTAATCCCACTTTTTTCAAAAATTCCAGTTACGCCAATGGTCCAAGATTGCGAACGCGTGTAAACACAGGGGAGAGGCCGCAGCTACGCAGCACACGTTTCGCGGTTCAGGTGCGGCGTCGCGGTGCGTGAAATGCGCGTCGTAACGGCCCTCTGCGTACACCTAGCCACACGCGATCGTGCCGGGTTTACGAACTCGCCTACAGGATCCCTTGAAAAGCGTAGGTACTCGAAGAGAACACGCGTTCGTAAAGCTCGACGACTGCGTTCCAACCGGGGTATCAGTTAGCTCTCCGTGCGGGTTCCAGCTGTCTGACCGGTTGAATGTTAATTTCGTGGCCGAGTTCGAACTTGCTCGATTAGAAACTATCTCTTTATGGATATGGCAAAGGTTCACTGAACATGGCTTCGCGTGGTATATACGCAATGCTTAATTCGAGTTATCCTGGTGGAGTTGCAAAGTTGAAGAATGATCGAATTTGTGAAGATGGAAGATGGGTTACATGAAGTAAGTCTCTTATGGATACAGGTGGATTTGAGGCTCATGTGGCATAGATTCTTGTGGATGATGTCTGAAGTTTATGGGAGTGGTGTGCTTTTGGAAAAAGTATTACTAACCTAACTTGGTTATTAACTGACGTTATTGCTATGGTCGGTCATAAGGAATTTGGAATGAGGATAAGCTTCCTGTCCATCTAATACTCATTCCGTGTCTAGGGTACGGGTCTGCTAGGTAGCGATACTTGACAAGTACACTAGCGGGTGCTGGACGGAAATGTTCTCCCTTGTCTTCTTTCATTTTTCACCCCACAACATTGCAGCTGCAGCCAAATTTTTAAGTTTGCCGAAGGTAATTATATGAACTGTATGAATACATCTACAAGGCAAGTAATTATATACGAACAATTTTTCAAGGATGATGCCTGTTGCGACGATAGAGAAAAATGGCAGAAACTCAACAGGTAATGTCGGTTCCGCACGGAACGGAAATACAATACGGGTGCTATATGTCCCTCCAGGGAATATGTTTTCGCTTATACACAACGTGTCATGTTAGGATACACTTTCCAGCTGCTCTTTCACGAAGTATTTCGAATTATCTCATTAAACTGACAATGCAGCACCTATCGCCACAATCGCCGCCGCAAAGAAAGAAACGCCATCACGTGCAAGGGACCACTTTTCCTTAAAAAATTACCCCATTCTCTAGTCAAGGACCGCTCTATTTGCACGGGTACCCGTGGGATCCGGCACCCCATACATCAGAATGCACAAAACCGAATCGCGGCGAGGGAACAACCAGCGAAGCCGAAAGCTCTCTTCTGCTGTCCGCCGCTTCTCGCCCGGGCTATTCGTGCGAAAGTGTCACTTTCGTGGCGGCGATAAACATGTGCAGGAGTCGAGCGAACAGGACAGACGAATGGAAACCATTCCTGCGTTCGATGCAAAAGAAGCAGCGAAAAAGTAGGCGGTGGGCAGCATTTGGGCCGAGGGAAAAGGCCAGTCGGAAAGGCGAGACAGGAAGAAGAAGAAGAAGAAGTCCTCTTCGGGGCTACGGGAGGCGCGAGAGGGTTCGGTTGCGCGCGTCGGGGCGCTTCGTGAAGCACGCATACCTACCCGCGGAATGCGCGTCCGCAGAAAACGAGGGGAACAGCTATTGTCTTGTCAGCGGGAGCCGCTAAATCTGCCCGCGGATCTCCTCACGATCGTACCTGCCTTCGCTACGCTACCTCCCCTCCATTTCGCCTTTTTGTCCTACGCTCCCGTGTCCCTCTTTGCTTCTTTTCGCCGAATCACTTTGTTCCTTCCCTTCTGCTAGATTTAGCGCGAACCTTGCTGTAGTTTGAAAACGCCGCGAAAGACAATACAGTCTGTTTATACTTTTTTGCCTCTTTTCACTCTTATCAGTTCTTGTTACTCGATGGAGATAAATGATTTTCATCCATGAAACTGATTGTCGACTTTCGAGACTGTATTATAAAGTATTTGTACTGTATTATATTTGCTGTATGATAAAATGTACTGCTGGAGGCTGAAAAGTTATTTTATTGAACATGTGACCTATTTAACCCAGTGCTTGTCAAATACTTTCAATGCAAATTTTTTCCTTACTTTAAAGAGTTGCTATAATTTCTCAAAGTTATTGATGCTCTCTATAAGTGAAGTTTGAACAAAATCGGGGTTTCAAATGTCGAGAGCTATGTTTATCAATGTTTAGCAATGTCTCAAACGTTATGTAGTCTCCTCCCAAGCTTATTAGTATTTGTATTCATAATTCTCCTTCTGTTAACATATTATTAATTATTCGATTACACGAAACTCGAGAGGTGCCATCACTGCAGCGTGTTAGCGCGAAGCTTTCAAAGCTGCAGATGTTCGTGACAAGCAACGAATGGACCGTGGTCATACGTTCGTTGCGATATTGCTTGCAACTGAGTGTAAACGCAGCAAAGGAGCGCTGGAATCCGAAAGCGGCGGGCGAACGATCGACACTCGGGGCAAAAGTTTACAACACAGCGACAGCTTGCACGCCAGTGCGGAATAATCGTCGGACCCGGTGAACGTTTCGCGAATATTTACAGAGCATGGCGGTTTAATGATCGCCGGGGTCGGGGCTGAACGCGAGGAAAATGTCGCGAATGTACGCCGCGTGTAAAGTTATTATGCCCGGTTTTATGCGTGCTCGCGATATAAAGGCCGGCCACTAACGCGCTTCTCAGGGTGTAAAGGAAATATTGAAACACAGTAGGAGAGTCGGTAACGACGAGCCTGTAGCCTTTACCATCGTGGGATTAGCTCGTCCCTAGGGCTGTGAAACAGCCGCGAATATATCACTCAACGCTACTAACGTGGCTTATTGAACGTTTGTCCGTCGTGACATTCCAACGGGAAGTTGCCTCGTAACGCGGACACGATGAAAGAGGAAAATCCTCGGGGACTAGACTCTCCTTGCGGAATATTGAAGATATTTTCGCAGTAATTTCCTTTCTTGTTAGCTATCTTTAGTTCATAATTGTAACATTATTCTTTGGCGACGTTTGGAAGGTAAAAAATTATACAAGTAGGAAGCATGAAGTAACAGCCATGATTAACTGGTTCTAACATCGCGTTAAACGAAAGACTTCATGATATAAATGGGAAAATTTATATTATATTACCATTTTCTTACAGGCTTCCATGTGCAGTAATTGTATTTCTCTACAGCATGTGGAGTTTCAAAATTTACCATGGTATCAAAGAGATTTAAATTGACATTTTTGGTCAATTTCAGTGATTTCCCTTTATAACATTCTTTCTCACAATATACCGAGTCTACCTTACATTTATTACACTTTCATTTCGTTTTACTTCGAATTATTTCAAAGTTTAATAACACTTGTTAAAGAAGGTACATTTAACTATATTTTCATGGCAGTAAATATTAATATTTAACTAAATTTTCATGAACGTAAATATTATTAATATATTGTCATGAAAGTATTAGAGAAAAATTAACTTGAAATATTTACCTTGAGCATGTACAATAACATGTAACGCATTTATTATTGTTAAAGTTTCACTATAATTTGTGAGCATTAAGCGTCTAACTGTATTCGATAACATAGAGGAAGTACACAATAGTTCTAATCCCACATCAATTTGAAGTTTAAAATCCGACGCAAATGAGTACATAAACCTTTCATTAAGTTTCTTAATACAAAATGGTTGGTAGTCGACTACAGCAAACAATGGTTCGAAGTTAAATTCATGCATTGTTCTTTTATAGATATGAATCAGTACGTTCTGCGGCGAGGGCTACTAGTAATTTAATACCTGTATTATCCGAAGAATGTAGGCAGAGTTAATTAACACACAATGTGGCGATAATTTGATAGATTTCGGTTGAAAGGTATGAACATAGTAACCTACATTATTTTTAACGAAGTGTGGAGCAGCTTTTTAAACCGCTTGTTGATTTCTGCAATTTAAAAATTTGAAATTGGAAAATTTACTTTGGGAATTTTTTAAGTTGTGGATTTGGAAATTTGGGAAATTGGAGATTTAGACATTTTTTAATTGAGAAGTTGGAAATTTGGAATTTGGGGATTTAGGGATTTAGGGATTTGGAGATTTGGAAATTGGGAAATTGGGAAATTTGGAAATTAGGAAATATGGGATTTGGAGATTTGGAAATTGGAAAATATGGAATTTGGAAATTTGGAAATTAGGAAATATGGGATTTGAAAATTTAGAAATTTGAAAATATGGGATTTGGAGATTTGGAAATTGGAAAATATGGAATTTGGAAATTAGGAAATATGGGATGTGGAAATTTAGAAATTTGAAAATATGGGATTGGGAAATTTGGAAATTAGGAAGTATGGGAATTTGGAAATTTACATGTGTCCTCCCAACGTTCATACTTGCTCATCAGGAGTATCCAATAATAAGAGAGAATACTTCCTGAAGTATTCTGCCAATTTTAACAGAACGTTAAAAAAATACAATGACAGGTATCCCTTGTGTCATTAATATGCAAATACAATTATAATTTCAGTACGATTGATTCATTACAGACATAGATTTATTTAATTATTACCATAAAATCTTTTCCTCGTTGGCAACTGTATTATGATCAGCAAGAGTGATATTCGAAGAATAAAATTTCCCCAGCGAACTTTACTATTATATGACGAGTCACGGTAGCAGTAAGCAGTTAAGTGTTATCATGCAATAAGATGGCCGGACGACGTTCTTCGCTGTCAAATGGCTTTTTTCTATTCAAAGCTACCCCTCGACAGCTTAATTGATTGTTATGACATTCTGCATTACGTTTCGCTCGGTTTCAGAAGCTCGTAAAACGACACTCCTTTATGTCTTTCGTTTTAACGTCGACGTGTTTGCTTTTATAGAATCTACTTACGACTAGATTCTTCGCCCAGAATTACAACGATAAATTGTAATAGACTCCGCAAGTTTATAAAATAATCTAGAATAAAAAGTCGTGCTTCCTTATTTCAAAGCCGCTATAAATATTATAAGATTGAATGTTTCGCGGTAAATTATCATCTACTGGTAAACGTTTTCGTTGTCAACCGTTTTAATTATTTCCTCCGTAATATTTCTAAGATAGTCAAATTAAACAAGTCATGTTTTTATTTTGTGAAGCATATAATTAATATATGCTCTGGACTTTTACAAATTTTATTTGTTTTATTTAACAGACTGCTAATATTTATAAAGTATATGAACATTTGTCTCAATCAGATGCACTTTTATATTATAATACAGAGATCAATTTATGATAATAGTTCCAGTAACAAAAATTTGTTGATATAATATATTATTTAAGCTAAATTTTATACATAAATTCGTCCAATACATATTTTAGATTTATGTTCATACTTGAAACCATGACTTTTAACCTTAAAATCTAAATTAAATAAATTTAAATTCTAAATTAATTAAGTTTGAAATTATATATCTTGTCTAACTCCAGATTATGTAATTTACCATAAAAATGTTTCCCCTAATTGTATTTAAAAAAGAATACGAACGACGTTTCGTCTGAAACATAGATGCGGTCTCAGAGATCCGCAGAGTATCCATTTTGAAATTGTGACCTCCGCCATCTTGGCTAACCCCCTATCCATCATGCGACCGTGGAGGTTAACTAACATCAGTCGAACCAGGAACAACGCCTTTTCCCTCTAATACATCTAATGCTCGCCGTTCCCCGCCGCTTCCGGCAGCCTCCATCTCCGACGCCAATCGCATTTGCAAGTTGCTTACAGGGGATCGAGCGTGTATCGATCGATCGTGAGGGCCCGTAGCGATCAGTTACCTTGACAAAGCTCGAATGGAAACGTCCACGGGAGAAGGACGTCTTACGAGACGAAGAAGACGAAGTGGAGGACGAAGAGGGTTCTCGAAGAGCACCGAGGGGACACCGATGGTCCTCGTGCAAACTAAGAATATCCCAGCGGCGACGGAGATCCCTAGCTCCGTGGAACGTCTAATGGGGACCCCGATACCTTCGTCACGGATGTATCGGTGCATCGACGAGGTATCGATCTTGTGCTCCATATGCCATCGACGACCGGTATTATCGTATGAACGCCGTCAGGAGACGAGTTCGCGGCAACGTGACCGTTGTCCTGCCTGCCCACGCCTCGGACACAGTCGTACCTTTCTGCCCATTCTTCTGTCTTCCGTCTCGTGATCCGCTGTTGCCCGATCCTGAGCTATATTAATTTCGCCGCTGAGCATTGATGAATGTCAACGTGCCTTCGCTACACTACGCAGCCACATTCTCTTCAGGGCATACACTCTCGACAATTTTTCACCTTTTCACATTTTTCACATTGTCCAATTTTCAGATTTTCACAAGTTCACATTTTTTAATTTGTCATTCATCCCAATCTCCAGACGAAGTTCGTAAATTTCCCAAACTTTCAATTTAGCAATCTCTAAATTTCTATAGCAAACTTCTGTATTTCTGAATTTTCTTTTCTAAATTATCCAATCCCCAAATTTCGAAATTTTTATTTCTCTAATTTCCCAAATATCCCCTAATTTCTACATTCGCCAATGTCCAAATCTTGAGTCCTCTGAGAAACTGTCCCCAAATTTCCAAGTCCTGAATTTCTAGACCCCCAAATCCTTAGGCTCCCATATCCCTAATTTATCCTAATTTTGTTCTCAAAAGTTGATTACACATTAAGTCTCCATACTAAAGATAACTTTCGCATCCAGTAATCGCGTGTCAGCGCGGGCCTGAGATCTTGAAAGTAACAACGTCGTGAAGAGCCTGGTCTCCCTGGATCACGCTTTGGTCCCGCTCGACCGACTCGTACCGCTGATTAACGTTAATTAATAGGATATTACGTTTGGCCGGTTGAAAAAAGGAACGATGCCGGTTTCTCGGTGCGATCCGCTGGAGCGTGCACCGGTGAATAGAATACCAGACGTTGGGCTTAGAGTGGCTCGATATCGAAAGCGTATCACGGATCATGCTGCTGGAATCGAAACCCGGTGATTACGAAGTAGGACGAGCAATTATATCGTTCTTATTTAGTGGGTCATATTCAATGAGCGGTTTGATCAGGTAAGCGGCGAATGTTGCGTAGCAATCGTCGAATTAGCGATTACGACACTCGAGCCGAGTTTTGTACTTTCCTTGATGCGGATCTTGGTAATTTGTATCGATTTGTACGCGTTTTATTGGCTGGTGAATGCCGATTCGTAACGTTTGATGATTATCGTTGCGAGAGAAACTGCTTGTTAAAGTATCGCAAATTGAGTCTGATACAAGTGTTTAAGATACATTATCAGTTTCATAAGGATATACATTGTAATTGCTGTTTTCGTTCGGCCTTCATGCTAATTACTATATCGATATCGGACCAAATTACTATCATTATTAATCAGAGGAACACTGCTCTACCACCATCAATTTCACAGTCGATCCTTCATGATTTTTCGATCTCCTCTCAAGACTGTAGGTCTTCTAAACGTGTTATAAATTAGGTTACTTGGTTCAGAAATTATTTGTTAAAAAATACTTTAAACATGATGATAAGACTTGATCAAGAATTGCTTCCGACTTCTAAAAAACTAAATTTAAATATTTTAATGCTAATTCTGATCTATAATTTCAAAATGCTGTCACTTCATCAGAATTCCAATAGATTCGAATTAAGAATAGTTCAGTTTCAACGTGGATCATTCGAAAGTGACTCCGAACGTGTCCCGAAGCACGTTTCAGTATTTTGAAAATTCATCAGACCCCGCTGCATATTCAAATTCGCGACGCAATTGGCGCGTTTGAACTCGAGGCAACTATCGAGGAGGTACAGAAAGTTGCCGGGAGCGTATTACACACGCGGGACGATGCAAAGGCCACGGAGAGAGTGAAACGAAGGTAAAAAGTCAGTTTGGCACACTCCACCATTAGCGGGCGCGGCGAGGAGGACCCGAAACGATCGGCCGTAACTCATCCGACGAGCGTGTACAGCGGACCAGCTCTGTTCTCCGTTACCCACTGACAGGCAGCCGCGGAAAAAGTTAACTTATTCTAAGCGTGAAACCAGACCCCGGTTCCGAAAAGAAGCTGCACATCGTAATCAGTCCCCTCGCGTGCCGTTCTGCTCGACTTTTGCGGCAACCCTCGCGTTTATTGCCAGACCAGCTGAATCATGCCACGTCTCGCGACACCACATTTTTCCACGAGGTTTTGTCCCGACAATTAGAAGGACTCCCATTATGCTACATCGTTTTTATTTTGCAAATTATCGGCTTGATAAATACCCCCTTTTTACTGACTTTTTTGTTATATCGAGGTTTTTCTTGTATTACTTGGTTACTCTTTCTTATATTGAGGTACTTTTTTTCGTATTTCATCGAGTTGCGGTGCTCCGCCATTTTGAGGAGCGCGGACAAAATGTTCGACATGGAGATTTGCTGAGAAATGTGATATTTGTTGGTTTGGTAGATCGAGTCAGATTAATATTACACGTGATGAACAAGTATGAACATATGAAAAAGAATGACCATCTCAAAGTTCCAGAATATTATCTTTCATATATGACATTCGAATGTGTCACTCATAACCATATCAAACGCTAATAACAAAGTTTCAGACTAACCTGAAAATCAGACTAGCCTCAAATTCAAACTAACCTCAAATTTAGAGTAACCTGAAATTTAGACAAACCACGAACTGAAAGTACATTAATCTTAGAATTGAACATTTTTGAGCACACTAAAAGAGCGTTAATTAATAAAAGCAAGATGGTAATAAGAGTAAGAAGAAGCCCTCGCCACAGGATCCCGTACAAAAGGGATGCGAAGTTTCTCGTTTATTCTCGTCATCCACGAAATTGACGTTTTTTATGCACGTGGACGTATTTAAACATAGCGGCATACACGTAGCTGGTTAGGAGTCTGCAACAGATAAAGGGTAGGGAACAGTAGCGGCAATCAAGCTGGACATCGGACAGTGACGAATGCCGCGTATCATCGCGTATCATTAACCACGACTCAAAGCATTCTCTTCAGCATCCCCTTTCACATTCGTGCACCTACGTCGATGCGAAGATCCGGTATTCTCGAACATCGCTGCACACCGACGCCTGATTCTTTCTTTTCACGCATGTAGGTAGCTGTTGAACGATATTTTACAATGTGTATACGTACGCTGGAGAGGTTCGGGTTAAGTATACGAGTCCGTCAACGGCAACGCCAGCGTACGGCAGACGATGTAATCTGCATGTACAATGGGTCAAAAATGTATTTGCATATTTTCATTTTTTCTTGGTACTTTTTAGTCGTGCATTTGTATTGTGTTACTGGACTACTGTAACAATTTTTTATTTAAAAATAATTATTCTTTCAAGGTGAGTGACTGTTTGATTTTGTATTTTATTTTTCTTGAATTATTCTTTCTGAAAGATCTTGTAATTTGAATATTTCTTTCTGGGTTTCTTGCATTTGATTTGATTTTTATTTATGTGCTGTTTTTCTTAAATTGCTCTTAATAATACTTATATTAAATTACTGGTATAGTATTGCAAATTTTGCATATGTACAACGTATTTACAATTATGATATTGAAGTATTATTAAATAACTCTTCATTTTGTGTAAATATAAGATCAGGTATAAATTCAAAGAATTAAATACTCGTTATAGAAATTTGAACCGACAAATCAAATAAGCGAAAGTAATTGTGGGAAAGATATTTCAAGGATAAACTGAAAAAGGTAGAATAGATAAATATAAAGCAATGTTCCTTCGTCTCATCTTTGGACAGAAGACGTCAATCCATATCTTTCCCCTTGACAATCAACATAGTAACTCTTCAAGTATTAACGAAGCCTGAAATAGGATACTGGGAACGATCGGAGCAGTTATAATTATCTTGACGTATCTGATTCAAGAAAATGCACCGTTTCAAATGATTAGATCGCTGCAGTTTAACGACTTCATTACTTACTCATTACTATACGATCAAATTCTATCGTGTTTATTGCACAATATTTTTTTCAACTGCATCCCTTTTCTTATTATTTTATTATTTTGATGACTCCATTACTTACTCGTTACTATGCAATCAAATTCTATCGTATTTGTTTTACAATATTTTTTTCAACTGCATCCCTTTTCTTATTATTTTAACGACTCCGTTACTTACTCATTAATATGCAATCAAATTCTATCGTGTTTATTGTACAATATTTTTGTCAACTACATCCCTTTTGTTATTGTTTTCATTTTTTACTATGTATTTTATTTTGAAGTTTAAGTACTCATTCACAATTACAAAAAGAGGGTCAAATAATTTAATTATGTGTTGTAAACTCATTTAACCTTAAAAACTTCCTAAAAATAATATGTTTCGTAAAAATCTCGTCTTGCAATTACGTTTCAAACTGACCAACATTTAATTCTTAATAAATTAATTTACTTCCAAATTTACCTTCCTAATGAATACCTTTCTCTACTGGGTCACATTTTCACCAGACCTACATTTAACACACTTCCTCCAAAACGTACGTTAAATCAATTTACAGGAAGTCAATCAAATAACTCGAACTAAAATATCAGCAGATGTCAAAGGAAATCGTTTCAGTAATGTTTCACGAGAACAGATACGAATGAATAGAAGTATGAATGAGACAACGATCATAACTGAATAATTACATACACATATATTCCAGTATGAATTTATGAATGAATCCGTCATAGAATCTGCATGAATTCATCATGTAAATGTATTTATAGAATAATCACGGAATGGGATTGCATGAGACATAAACAGTTGGATGACACAGTAAATGAATGAAAATAGTATACAATTCACAATGCAAATTTGTAATAATTCATATCTGAATGAAGACTACTAAAAAGAAGGATAATAGTTACATCACTCGACATGATAATGAAGAGTTAAACAAGACATCAGTTATAGCATTATAGTTATAGTGTGTCTGTTGACAGTAACTTCATTCGTTCATATGTTAAATTATTAAACACCTACAGATTAGAATGAAATTTTGCTGTTGACAGACAACTTGAAACTTTTTACTTGAGTTCGATAAATTATTTTGATTTTATTTTTCTAATATCAATTGCTATTACTGTCTGTTCCATAATGTTTACAATATTTGTATAACACCATAGGTACCTATTCCAAATTGTTGTATTAAACAGAATGTGAGTGACCCTTCAAAGCCTGTAACAAAATGATGGTTCTCGAGTAAGCTTTTATTAAGAAAAGCAGATTTGTTCGAGAGCCCGGCTGGTATGCGAGTGGAATCCGTGGCGTGTTTCGTGAACGGTAGCCGAGGGACGTCGATGGTAAATGAAAGAACGTAAGAGCAGAACGTGTGGAAACGACCACGGTGATTTGTGATACGTGGTAACCGCCACCCAAGAAGTTTTTCGGTTCTTGGTTAATAGCACGAGATACTGGACTAAGGAGCCTTTAAAAGTTTCGGCCCTGCAGATAAGCCGACCGCTAGAGAGCTTCCTCTGTTCTCCTGGCGTTTATCGAAACTTCCTTCATTCGATTTACACGGAATAGAAATTGCCTTATCTGGCATTCTTAATGGCTTCCCGTGAATTTATGTACGTCCCGTTTATGATCGCGCTCTATTGTTCGTCTTAAGACTTTTACAATCCTGTTTACCAATCGAACCTCGCCGCGTTTATAGAGTCGAAACGGTTTTGAAATGAATAGATATCTGGAGAAACCGTCAGGAATTAGCACTTTGGAGTAGCTATAAATTAAATACTGTCAGTGACGAACGTAACGGTCTTTTTATATACAGATTTTTATACGAAATAACGAAGGTGCAATATACAATTCTAACGTTCTTAAAATTCAATATTTTGGACTTTTGAATTAGGTACGGAAGGATACTCCTTGCCATACTTTGACAAGTCTGTCACGTGACCCATTTGTACTTCAACTGTGATCAATTTTACTCAAATTGTCAATCTTACTCAAATCTAATTACAATTTGCATACTCAACGATTGCATAATATCACATTGACATAATATTTCAACTTTCTTTGTCTGTTTTAATATTGCAACGGTGATTAGCTAGTTCTGACTGATGCACCCAACAAATAAATCATGGGGCAAGGGGTTAATTGTGACGTAATATTAGGTTTTGAGAAAATTTAATCTGGTTTTACCAAACTGCCTTTGTACATTCTACAAGTTCTTATTTGTTGCAGAACAAGTATACGACTATCGCTTTTTCTTGCAATAGCCAATAAATTTGTGTGTACGCACGCAATACAATATTTTAAACAATTTGAGTTGCACTATGGCTTTCACTACCTAGACTTACGACTCCCACATTTTTCTATCAATGAACAAACCTGAATAAACTGTATCTACGCATGTAAGTTAATTTTGAAAAAACCTTGAATTACAGCCGCTATCGCCACCCCCTCATATTCTTCTACTTCATTTTAACTTTCTAATGCTTAATACTGTGGCCTGCTAAATAGTACTGTAACAAGAGCTATATATTTCTGCTTAAAGTTCAAACTGGTTCAATTACAGATTGACGACTTATCTTTGTATATTCCATAGAAAAGCTGTTATTTTTAGAAGCTTGTTAAAATTAAATTGGACACATTTTCTATTTTTTGAAGAAATTTGTTTTGAACTTTAGAGTCAGAGATACTCAATACTTCTCGTATTAAGGATAGTTTGCTTTTAAAATAGATTAGGTTGTTTGCATATTTACTAATTCATTATAATTTTGTTATAATACTATAGCATAGGTAATAATTTTATATGTCAGTCTTAATGTCTCTTGAAATTGAGACTATAATAATTATATAATTCAAAGAAAATTTATTGTGTAATAATTATGCAATAGGACAGTACAAAATAAACATGACACATGTGAAGGTATTTTTATAACCGAATTAATGATGCTTTATCTAGGAAAGCTGTAAAGAACAAGACGTTTTACATGTAATACTACTGAAAGTACTTTTACTTCTTTGATCATTAATAAATAAGTACAAAGTTTGAAACACAATACGGCCATTTTTATCAGTTCGCACAATGACCACTCGTTCCAACTTTCTTTAACCTTCCACATCTCATAAAGAATTGTCTAAAGCCAACCGTTTTCATCAATTAGCCATTTTCAAATTGACACCAGAAGAAAATGGCGTCCTTACGTACTCTGTAAAAAAAAAAATCGTTTCAAAGTAACCAACGCTGCATCAAGTGGACTTTGGTTTCTGCCTGCCTTATGTAGCATATTCGTTGAAAAACTAACATCTAGTCGAAGTGGCGGTTATGCGCAAACAATTAGCGAAAAAGGGGTGAAGATAGTAAGGCATTGTCGTTGGATTTAACTCGAGCGGCGGCACTACACGGAATTAAATTCCCCGGGACTGATGCAAGATCTCGAAATTCCTTCTTGAGGACACGGAAACGACCTCGGTAAGCGAACAGCTCGTGCATACCATTACCGCGCGGCTGGTCGCGAGTGACGACCTGAAAAAGTCACGTTAAACTGTATGAGAAAGTGTCAGGTTCGCTGATGGAACGAGCCACGAAGAGGATTTCAGGCTCTCGAAAGAGGGCACAGCCACGATGGGGCCAATGGTCGCTCGCGTTCTCACGACCCAACGAATCGGCTGACGATCCGAGACATAGAATAGCTTTTCTTGAACGTCGTTGACGAGCAACGATGAATTGACGGACATCACGTAACATTGTTCAGATTATATCTCGTTGACAAGATGTATTGCTCGTTGTCCGCGAATTACTAGATTTATCGTTTACGGATTGTGCAAGAAATTCTACTTTCCCGCTCGCTGGCATGCAGATGATCTACGACTGAATCTTTTAGCTTCATGATGTTTGGTGCTTCTACATGGGCGTGGTTATGTGAAGATGAAGAAATTTAACACCTTCACAGCATCGAGGTTGCAGTTCAAATATGGCAATCCTAAATATTTGCACGAAGATCGAGCTTTGAGTTCAGTACCGATTTATATGATTCATCAAATCCAAAGTATACCATTTCAACGTTCTGTTTATCTTAACACTGCAACTGCCGAAGAACTTGTGAAGGGGTTAATATTTGAAAATTTGCGTATTTGGCAATTGGAAATGAATTTGAAAAATAGAGGAATTGAAGAACTGATGAAGAACTAGGAAATTAAGAAAGGTACCCTAATGAAGATAGGTGAAATATGTGAAGCGCCATTTTCCTGAAAGCGAGTTAAAAACAGAAATGACTCTTGATATCGTTACTCTCGAAATTGTCAATTACCCATCGCCAGGGCTGTACCTATGTTTCGTCAGAAATATCAATAGCAGGGAACACAATTTCGCGTAACGAGACCCCGTCAAAGTGATACCTATCGTACGCAGGTCGGAATGATATTGCGAGGCATCGTGTGTCGTCGCATTAAATCGAAAATTGGCTTCAGCTCGCGAAATCCCACGCGGATCGTCGCTTTTTCGCGGTTTGGATCGAAATTAATCGGTGGGCCACGTTCAATGGACCGGGCATTATCTCGGACATGAACGGTGCCCGTAATCCGCTGTTAATCGCCGTCCGAGCGGATAGAGAAGCGGCACGGGGCGGACGTACAACGGACGGATCATTAATTCGCGTTTAACGAATCGCGCTGACGAGCTGTTGCGTCCAGTCGGATCAACCGTAACGTAATAAGGCTGCCGGAATTCGTGATGCTTGAATCGTGTGACCGACTTGAGGAGCGTTGATTGCGCGTAAATTCGTGCAGTAACGCGTTTCGATCGAATGATATACGACCAGCTGCGTGTGGATTAAAAGAGGTGTGCTCTGACTGATTCGTAACACACCTGGACCGGCGATTGCGAAATAAATCTAAAGGCTTTTGCGAAATTATTTTTATTTCGTACGGTGATTCAGGTAGAAAGTTAATTGTCCAAATCACTGTAGTGGACCTATGCTTTAGAATTTGTGGACGCTTTTTAGAGTCCACATATTTAGTACAAGTTTGCAAAATAGTTATTTAAGTAACTATTTTCATGTGAAGATCTTCAATGATTTAATCTTGGGAGACATTGAAATTAATCATATGCAGATATATCGCAACTCTATGTTTTGTTAAAACTTGCAATCTTAAAACTTTGCAATCGCATATTAGGACCCTACGTGAGATTTATTTTGCTTCAAGTTTAAAAACATGTAATGTATGTCATTTTTACGTGTTATAGTGTACTCGATATATCTGGAAGGTGGCAGCTAGAATGCCAATTTCATGCTCGAATGCTTTGAATGCCAACTTAACGCGGATAATATATGTCAGTGCACTTATGGAATCAATGATATTAACGTACAATAACCTGCTCACTATAATTCATGATTAATCGGTAATTCTTATCATTCCAGTATGAAGTATCTCTTCAAAGAATTGTAATTTCAAGAACCTTGAAAGAACTTAGAAATCTTTACAAAGTGTAAAAACTTTGTAACACTAAACTTTCTGGCGCATAATGCATAATTTGCAAATAAATATAAATTAATATACGGAATTTTTCATCTCAATGAAAAATTTCAAGAAAAGTATCTGAATAAATTTTGTAATTTACAGAAGAACACATGTGATCAAATAACCCAGTAGTTTTAGAGTGAAAGAAGTATTTGTGCACACCTATGTAGTGAGAGATACGAAATGATAGTACTGAGGACAATGCATTGCTCACGAAGAACGGTAATACAAGAGGAAAGAATGACTGCCTTGTTGTCAGCAACAAAACCGGTGCCATGTTCGGGTACGCTAATCGTCATCCGGGATTGGCCACCGCCGACTTTCTTATTATCCTAATTTTCGGTGTGGCGTTCACGGGAACATCATTCCTCAGCATCCACTTGTAACGAATACCCTCGGGTTAACGACGGTGCCTCCGCGTTGTTTCTTGTCTGATCAACGAAATTAAGAAGAGACCTGCGGTCATCTCGGAGGTTTTTGCACCGTTGTTGCAATCTGACATTCAAAATCTGTGTGAAGTTGGGAGGTGCATAAGTGCATCCTGTCAGGTAATAACTGCAACTTTGTATTTTTAGATTATTATTCTTTACCGTAATATACTTTATGAAGTATATTAGGTGAGATTGCTATAATTTCATTCGTACTCATTACAACTGATAATTCTTCCTAAACAATCAAAATAAATAATTGTTATAATTAGATTTTTAAAAAAATCACAAATTTCAAGTTTAAACATACACAGATTTACACACACTAGTTAATATTTTTAAAAACTAGGCTTACATCATTGTGATCTTAACCTCTTCACACAGGAAAGAAGTTAGATTTCAAAAAACGTGCGTCAATCGAAATTAAAACAAATAAAATTAACACAGAAGATTAATAAATCCGAGTCACCGATATGAAATCGCTCCATGAACGCCAAACAGAAGAATAATAAGCCCCCGGAGACTAATCCCTCATCCGTCAACAGCAGCACGTAATTTCTCTCTCGTTCCCCAACGCCCCCTGCTATTTTGCCACTTTCTAATCGCCCGCACCGTGTCCGACACTCAAAAAACAGAACTACCGACTATTTGCCGGTGAAACGTTCGCCGACAACGGTACAGTCGTCGGTATAAATGCGACTACACGTCCAACAGGATAACCAACATCGTTTGCTTGAAAATCGCAAGCGACATTTGCGGTTGATCCGCGAACAAAACGAGGCAAAAAATCTGCTTCCCTCATTTTTATCTCGTTAAAACGTTTTCGCGAGTGAAAGTCTTGTGGACGAGCCTGGTGTCCTGGTGAACGACTAGCGACTTACGAACGACCGGCCACGATGGTCTACGCGATCGTAAATCCCGCTGAGAGTAACTAGCTAGTTTGAGTATATACGCAGGTACGTGCATTCTACGTAAAGGGGCATAGTAAGTCACCTGGCTAGGAGTAACTCGTACGTGATCGTCTGGAAGAGCGAGAGTTGGACCTCGAAGCGACCATTGGCGTAATGACGCGGGATTTAACGTGTATGGATTTAACGCGCGGTAATATAGCTGTTACGTGGTAATACAACTCAGAGTATATGTGGTAAATATATGATATACGTGATAGTATAGTAGTATACTGATAACGTTGTAGTATGGTATATAGTAGTCTGGCATAGAAGGTACGGCGCGTGGTAGTTCCGTGCTTGGTAGTATACCACACGTTATAGTACGTATGGGAATATAACACGTGGTAGCACGGCGCGTGGAGGTCTCACATATGATGGTATGGAACGTGGTAGTGCAGCCTATGGTTGTATACGGCGCGTGGTAGTCTGATGCATGATGGTACAACGCGTGGTAGTATGGTCCATGGTAGTATACGACGCGTGGTAGTACAGTCTATGGTAGTGTACGGCGCGTGGTAATACAGCGCGTGGTAATACGACGCGTGGTAGTACGGTAGATGATAGAATACGGCGCGTAGTACTACGGCGCATAGTAATATGGCATATGGTAGTGTTCGATGCGTGGTAGTGCGGCGCGTGGTACTGCGACGCGTGGTAGTACGGTAGATAATAGAATGCTACGCGTAGTAGTGCGGTGCGTAATAATATGGTATATGGTAGTATTCGATGCGTGGTGGTGCAGCGCGTGGTAATATGGGATATGGTAGTGTTCGATGCGTGGTAGTGCGGCGCGTGGTAATGCAGCGCGTGGTAGTACGGTAGATGATAGAATACGGCGCGTGGTAATATGGAATGTGGTAGTGTTCGATGCGTAGTAACGCTGCGCGTGGTAGTATAATGCGCCGTACTGTGGACACGTGGTAGTACAATGCGTGGTACTGTGGACGTAAGAGAGTACAACGCGTGGTAGTATAACCTTGTAGTAGTGCAACGCGTGGTAGTATGGGCATGTGATACTACAATGCGTGGTAATGTTATCGTGTAGTGGTACAATATGTGGTAGTGTTATCGCGTAGTGGTACCATGCGTGGTAGTATGAACGTAAGATAGTACAACACGTGGTAATGTGACCATGTAGTCGTACAACGTGTGGTAGTGCTGGTAACAGAACATATGTAATTCAACATATGCTAGTACGACCTATAGAATATAACGTAATATAATTCATCAGAATTGAACATGTGAACATATACCGCGTGGCAATATAACCCAACGATAATCTTCATATCTCCAAGAAAATCTAACTCAAGCTAACCTACTTCCGTCAAACAAAAATGCTCCTTACGCCAATGGATGTACCTATGAAGCGAAGAAAAGGAGAAAACGGAGTAAAGAATAAAATGAAAAGAGAGGGGGTGAGTCATGTCGCACGGTGGGCACGGGCTCATTGATCATTTCGATCACTTATGCTAATCTTTGCGGGGAAAACTGGTTTGGATGCCATTCGAAGTAATTATTTCACACTCGCAAAGTGGCCGTTATTAGTAGCCGAGTCTCGTTGTAGCTGCTTCGTGCACGAGCAACTTCTATGCATGAATGTATGCGTGTAGACGAAGAGGAGAGCGAAGAGGGTTGCATAGGAGAGACGAGAAATATAGGGTGAGGTCTTCGGCTGCACACGTATGTACTTGGTGCACGTACCGGTGAGCATAGGGTGTCTCGTAATCAGAGATCGATGTTACCGATACCGGTATCGTTAGTCGGCCGGTATTATGTAAAAACCGATTAACCTACTTTGTTAATGTGATAGCGTATCGTTGCTGGTGTCTCTATTAGATGGTTCGTGGTGAAATGCACTTTGCCTCTCGAGGATTTTTTGCACCTACTTGCGGCACGGAATATTTAAGAGGACGTCGATTTTCTTAAAATTTTATGCGAAATTCGTAGTTATTACTTTCTTCGTATTTTGGGGTGTGTTCGAAGTTTAGGATTTGGAAATTGGGGGATTTAGGGATTTACGTATTTGAAAATTTGGGAAATTGGGGATTGTGAGATTTGGGGATTCTGGAATGTGGGGATTATAGGATTGTGGCATTTGAGGAATCCGGAATTTGAGAATTGTGCGATTTAGGCATTGTGGGATTTGGGGACTGTGGTATTTGGGGATTGTGGAATTTGGGGATAGTGGGATTTGGGGACTGTGGGATTTGGGAATTGTGAGATTTGTGGATTGTGGGATTTGGAAATTGTGGGATTTGGAAATTGTGGTATTTGGGGCTTGTGGGATTTGGGAATTGTGGGATTTGGGGATTGTGGGATTTGTGGATTGTGGGATTTGTGGATTGTGGGATTTGTGGATTGTGGGATTTGGAAATTGTGAAATTTAGGAATTGTGGGATTTGGAAATTGTGGAATTTAGGAATTGTGGGATTTGGAAATTGTGGTATTTGGGGCTTGTGGGGTTTGGGAATTGTGAGATTTGTGGATTGTGGATTTTGGGGATTGTGTAGTTTGAGAATTGTGGGATTTCGAAATTGTGGGATTCAGAAATTGTTGAATTTGGTGATTGTAGGCTATGGGGAATATATTTCGGGCTAGTCTAAGTGAATTGTGGAATTTGTGTATTGTGATTTTCATTTCAGGATTGTGGAGCTTCAGGATTTGAAGATTGTGGAATTCAGAAATTGTAACATTTGGAGATTTATGAATTTGGACACCTTATTTGATGATCTGAGAATTTGTGAATCTGAGGGTATCAAGAAGATGAAATTGAAAAATTTGGGTATTTCCAAATTTAAAAAATCGATGTCTTCAAAATCTGATTATTCAAGAACTCAAGATCTCTGCGAAACAGAGAATTACGAAATATGTGAATAGAAAAATTCAAAAATATAAAACATGTACAACTCACGGATAAGATTGCACGCGTATTTTTTGCCCGAAGAAGCCTACGTTTCATCCGAGTGTACACGGCCGCTATATCAGCAAGAGAAAAAAATACGCGCGAGCTCTCAGTCTCATTTCCTAAGGGAACAAGGAGATTGATTGGCCACCGCTGCTACCTTCGATACTTCACCCTAACGCCTCGGACTTAATGGCCTGGAATACGTTGTTACTTTCGGAGATGTTCACGATACATGGCGCTTTATCAATTACCGTACGGTGGAGCTCGTGAACCGTGAGACATTAGTCGGACTTGATATAACGTTGCAATTATTTGATTACGTTGATTGTATGGAATCGAGACGCGTGAAACGTTTGGCCAAAAGTGCTGGATATCCGGATGGTTATTGCGTGCTCGAAGTCAATTCGAAGAAGTTTAATGCCAGATGCGATCCGATTGTGATAATTTAATTCTGATATTGATTTATATGCTGAACGTTGTCAAATTGCTGGATCTTCAGATTCCTGGGTCACTGGATTCATTAGTTACTGAATTCACAAATTGTTAGATTTGTGATTTAGAAATGTGTTTACATTTTTATGAATCTTCAGATTTGTATGTTTACAAATTTCTGAATCGTCAAATTCATATGTCTAGGAACTTTTGAATCCACATCTTAGATCATAAAATGTCTAGATTAACATATATGTCATATGCCAATTTGAAAATTCCCAAATTCAGAGGTCTGCAAATATATAAGTCCTAAATTCTCGAGATGCAGACTCCTATGTCTCCAAATTTCTATGTCCAAATGTGTATTCACAAATTACTATGACCACAAATTTTTCAATCCTCAAATTCCTATGTCCATAAATTCAATCCATATCAATGTCCATATCAAATCTCAAGATTCCCAAATTTGAAGGTCTACAAATACATAAATCTTAAATTCCCCAGATCCAGATTCCTATGTCCCCAAATTCTTACTCAGCCAACTGAATTCACAAATTCCTATGTCCACAAATTTCTGAATCCCCAAAGTCCTAGATTATCAGATCCCTACATTTCCATATCTGTAGTATACCAAATCTCAAGATTCTAAAATTTGAAAGTCTACAAATATGTAAATCCTAAATTTCCCAATATCCAAACTCCTACTTCCTCAAGTTCCAAAACCGACAAATCCTAGATTTCCTTATTCTAGACAGTCCTAAATCTAAATAATCCTAAGTGTCGAAATCCCCAAGCTCAAACATTCTTAACTCATTTCTCAAATTTTCTAAAAATCTCCAAAAATCCACCAGTGAAAGGTTGGGTCTGATGTCTGCTTTTCTTTAGAGATGCCATATTTCCTTTTGACAGTACTCTCTTCTCTTTCCTTGTCCAGAATCGAGGAGGGCTCACGTATCTTGCGCGTTAACAACGTTACCACGACAAAGAACTAGTTTCGTGGCAATATCCAGGCTCGAATCGTGCGCGCGCGTGCAGCCCGCTTTAACAGCGCGCAATCGAAAATCAATTTCTATCGATAGGCTAGGGGCTTTTCTGTTTTATTTTTAACCGGGGTCAAAAGGTTTGGCACCGTTCAAAGAACGCTAATGGATAATGCAACCGGTAAAAAAGAACTTTTCTATTAGGCGTGTCACGCACCGTCGACATGACCCTACGTGTGTTATTGCACGGTCCTACGCGCAATCGGAGCTTGCTCGAATTTCCAGCGAAATATAATATCCCCGTGTTCATTCTCTGAATACCGTAATCGGGGAATTATGAAAGCTGGCGCTGAAATAATTTTAACGAAGCTCTCTGTGCCGTGACGCTTTGAAAGTGCGCTCTCGCCTGTTAATGAAAAAAGGAACAAAAAAAAAAGAACTGCTGAGGGGCTATGTATCGATCCTTTGTACAATGTGACGTCATTATTGTAGCGAAGTATAAAAATGTGGAACCACTCGATTGGACATGTACATGCGATGACTACTCGAAGCTGGACGCGTCGCCATTTCAGGATTTTGTTTGAGGATTGTGGACGAAGAATCTTCATGTGGTGGTACTTTCATTGTGGTACTTTGAGAATTTAACGTTTTGAGGTTTGGAAATTTTGGGGTCTTGGAGGGTTGGAAATTTAGGATTTGGGGATAGGTTGAGAATTTGGGGACATAGGAATTTGGGGATATAGAAATTTGGGGATATAGGAATTTGGGGACATAGAAATTTGGGGATATAGGAATTTAGGGACGTAGGAATTTGGGGATATAGGAATTTGGGAATATAGGAATTTGGGGATATAGGAATTTGGGGATATAGGAATTTGGGGACGTAGGAATTTGGGGACATAGAAATTTGGGGATATAGGAATTTAGGGACGTAGGAATTTGGGGACATAGAAATTTGGGGATATAGGAATTTAGGGACGTAGGAATTTGGGGATATAGGAATTTCGGAATATAGGAATTTGGGGATATAGGAATTTGGGGACGTAGGAATTTGGGGACATAGGAATTTGGGTGTATAGGAATTTGGGTATATAGGAATTTGGGGAAATAGGAATTTGGGGACATAGAAATTTGGGGATATAGGAATTTAGGGACGTAGGAATTTGGGGATATAGGAATTTGGGAATATAGGAATTTGGGGATATAGGAATTTGGGGACGTAGGAATTTGGGGACATAGGAATTTGGGTGTATAGGAATTTGGGTATATAGGAATTTGGGGAAATAGGAATTTGGGGACATAGAAATTTGGGGATATAGGAATTTAGGGACGTAGGAATTTGGGGATATAGGAATTTCGGAATATAGGAATTTGGGGATATAGGAATTTGGGGACGTAGGAATTTGGGGACATAGGAATTTGGGTGTATAGGAATTTGGGTATATAGGAATTTGGGGAAATAGGAATTTGGGGACATAGAAATTTGGGGATATAGGAATTTAGGGACGTAGGAATTTGGGGATATAGGAATTTGGGAATATAGGAATTTGGGGATATAGGAATTTGGGGACGTAGGAATTTGGGGACATAGGAATTTGGGTGTATAGGAATTTGGGTATATAGGAATTTGGGGAAATAGGAATTTGGGGACATAGAAATTTGGGGATATAGGAATTTAGGGACGTAGGAATTTGGGGATATAGGAATTTGGGAATATAGGAATTTGGGGATATAGGAATTTGGGAATATAGGAATTTGGGGATATAGGAATTTGGGGACGTAGGAATTTGGGGACATAGAAATTTGGGGATATAGGAATTTAGGGACGTAGGAATTTGGGGACATAGAAATTTGGGTTATAGGAATTTGGGAATATAGAATTTTGAGGATGTAGAAATTTGTAGATCTTGACATTTGGGTATATAGGAATTTGGGGCTATAGAAATTTGGAAGGATATGGAAGGATATGCAAGGATATGGAAATCTAGAAATTCGAGTATCAAGAACTACTGTATCCAATGTCCTATGTCCAATCTAGTCCACTACTACTCTTCGCCCATCCCCCAATTTTCACTCGCCAAAAATCGCTAAAAATAAATGAGTGACAAACTTTCTTATTCGTCATATTTTCCGGAAGATAACGAGATTTGCTCTCGGCGTACGCATTAATTAACTACCTCTCTCCAGTTCATTTCAGTTTATAGCCTCTCGTCATCGACGTAATCCTCTTCGTGTCAGCGAGATAGCCTTAACGACAACCGACTGGTCTTCGCGTGTGCATCCACAAACGACGGCAGAAAACGAGGAAGATGAATAACGTCGATCGACACCGCCGGTCGCGGATGATTTAACGACTCTGCCGAAATTTCGATCGGATCTCGAATCGACTCGAAGAGGAATGAGAAACGAGTCGAGCGGTCGAGGAAGCAGACCAAAGAGGCAGCTGGAGACGCGCAGTCGCGTGTTCCGATGATTTACGAATCGTACTCGAGGCACATGAATCATTCGCGGAGTAATAAAGAAATGACCACAGACTATGTATTACAATGTTCAAGTTTTCGGGCTTTGAAAAGTTCCGGGACCCCCGTCGAAAAACGTACTTTCCGGTCCGGGCCGGTTTTTGCCGGCTTATCGTGGACCGAGATGACACGATGATTTTCCAGTTGTACAGGAATGCACGCTTTAGGAAGGAGAAGGCTGACTTCGGCTACCTTGTTCTTTTTTTTTCGTTGTCATGAATCAAGATTTGAGACTGCGATACACTTTGTAAGGTTCAACGGACATTTTCAAAATGCCAGTTCGAATTTATTGCTTGCTGGAGTTATTGCTCAGATTAATCAAAATTTGAAGGCTGATATTTTCTTGTTTGGCACTTTGGGAACTTTATTTCGGAATTTTTCAACTTTGTATTTGGAAGATTGCAATTTTAGTTTAGGATACGGAAGTTTAGGATATTGGGACTGTAGGATGATTTATTGACACGTTGAGACTGCAGTATTTGGATCATGGATCATTTTAACACACTTGAGATCATGGACATTTGAGATCTGGATCATTTGATGGCTTGGAACATTTGGAATTTGCATCATTTAGACTTTGGAACATTTTGACTTTCAAACATTTCAATTCTGCGATATTTAAACATTGGTACTTTTGGATGATGTGATGGGACTATAAGAGGTTAAGGTTGTGGAACGTTGGTACTCTAGGTTTTTTGGACTCTGAGACAATTTGGTACTCTGATACAGTTAGACTCTAGGATACATCGAGTGTAAGGAAGATGATCATCATCCTATAAATTTTCTATACGTTCTGAAACGTTGAGACTCTATGACGTTTAGACTCTGAAACATTTGGAACTCTGAGACACATCAACTGCAACAAAGATGATCCTCATTCTATAAATTGTCTATAAGTTCTGGAACGTTGAGACTCTAGGACGTTTAGACTTTGAAACATTTGGAACTCTGAGACACATCAACTGCAACAAAGATGATCCTCATTCTATAAATTGTCTATAAGTTCTGGAACGTTGAGACTCTAGGACGTTTAGACTTTGAAACATTTGGAACTCTGAGACACATTAACTGTAACAAAGATGATCCTCATTCTATAAATTGTCTATAAGTTCTGGTCGAGCCTCTAACATGTTTAGACTCTAAGACATTTGGACTCTGGGACACATCGACTATAACAAAGATAATCCTATATTAAAAATTGGAAAGAAAAAGCAGCAAAACTTGTACCCACTTAATTCCGTACAACGAAACCTTAATACCTCTGATCGACATAAAATATTAAAACCGGAATGTTGCCGTTAAGCAACCGCGTGAATATACCCCGCAATTTTTCAATTGTCACATCCATTAATTCCTCGTATTAAAGGTATTACTTCCAGTCATTGGTGAGTCACGATATAACGTTATTCAAACACGCGTGCTTATTTTCCCTGTCCCTTTGCGTGCCTATCGTTCGTCAAGTGCCTCGGTTCACGGCTAAATCAATTATGCAAACGAGCTTCGCATCGTGTAGTGACCCAGACTACACGGACACTGCGCGTGCCTTAATTTCGTTCGACCGTATGGTATTCGCTTGAAAGTTTCGCGAATAAATGGACAACATGCCATGTCCGGTAACGTTCAATCGTACTTATGTCGAATACAAATTGCCAGCCGGACGTCATTTACGCATTTCGCCGTGTACTATGATATTCGGTTAACGAATGCACCGCTGCAATTCTATTTAGCCACATAACTTCAATGCACCGTTGCTTTCAACTGACACTCGTTGGTATTTCTCTTATTATTTTTAAGCCTTCGCTGATCTTTCGATAGGTACTACAAACTTCTTTGATTACATTAAGAATTGTTACGCGTACGGTAGACTCTCGTTATATCGCCACTCGCGGATGAGCTTTCGAGTTACAGATAGAATTAGTCATAGTCTGTAGATAGTTATAGGTAGGCGGATCGTAGTTAAAATTAATGGGGCGATGTTCTAAAAAATTTGTAGCTTCTGTTTTAAAGTATAAGGAACATTTGGCCATATCGAGTCTTTACTGTAAGGGCAAATAGGGAGTTACAGAGAGCCTACAAGTTACCATTGTACAGGTCACAACTTTAATTACAAATCTCGTATTGAGTTGATCAGAGTAACTTGAGACTTGAGAATTAATAACCTATAAGCAGAATATTTTCATCAAATGAGACCTACATCTCAAAATCCATCATCAAATAGTAAAAAGTAAAAAATGAAAAGATCTTGTAACGTTTCGAATATGACAAGTACGTATTAGGCAAAAAAGTCGTGTAATTAGCAGCAATATGGTAGCTAATATTTCTCGTGGCGCGAAGGAAACGGGTCGAGGAACAGAACGCGTTCCCCGTAGGACTACTGGCGCGTTTCCACGAGAGACAAAGCTATCTCGGTGTCTACGCCCATATACCGACACAGGCTACGGTAGGTATTCGTATTTGTATACAATAGGGCATCATAATACGTAATCTGCCTAACGTATTCGCGGTCGGAGCTACCTGAACATCTCCCACGTTCGAGGCGTACGTGCTGCTCTCCGCCACCCCTTTTCATCCTTTCTTTCTTTCTTTCGTTTCTCTTCACACTTGTTCGCACGTACAACCAGACAAGGCTGCCGACCTTACGCACCTCGTACACGTGTGAAATGCAAGTCCTGGCCCTGCAGTCCGCGATCGACCCGATTCCATTTATAATTTCATGAACACGCCGCAAATCTGATGCGTAGACGATATCGGACGAATCCGGTCGATACATTGTATCCTTAGTCGAGTTTGAATTCACTGGTACAATTGTGCAAGTTTCAATACCTTGGTATCTTTGGTGCAGGATCTTTTTGGATAGGGATATTTGAGGAGAAATTATTTGTATTCTATTTTAAGGATTTAATATGAAAACTTAAATATTTTCGAGTCTACAAAATTCTACACTTTTTAAATTTATAATGGTTAAATTTTGTAATTTTTAAGTTTATATTCATTTTTAAATTAAAATTGTCATATAGCAAAACCTCTAAACTTTCAATTTTTCAAGCTTGACAATATTGACGCAAATTTAATGATATTTAGAACTGTTCTACTGTGGTCCCTTCGTAACTGTTCGCCCCTCGGACTTACAACCGCTCAGTTACCGTGAGAGGTACATCAAACTAACATCTACCTATACGTTCGTTTTAGATTCGTTGTACCAATAACTTGGTTCTCCAGAAGACAATCTATTACTGAAATCATGTTACTTTCTAGTCAGTTATGTGTAACTTACTCTTCCACTGCAATAATTATTACAAAAAATTATTCTGACTATACATATATAAAAATAAAATTTGAACACTCTTATAATGACTGTCTCTACACTCTCATACTGTTTTTACATTGTTTCTAAATTTCCATGAAATAAAATGAAGTCTCTTAAGTTCAGTACACAAAATTACAAACTTGTCCTATACAATATCACTGTTTAAGAATTTCAATCTATATGCAATTTATTGCAACTTAAAAATTATTAGTCAAATTTGTATTATTTTCACTTGGCAAAGATTCCATAAGCAACTTAAAATATTTTCCAAAGATTATTTTTTAGCAAAGGTTATTCCTTGCCCGCAAAGATACCACGTTTCAGCATCTGAAACTCATCTCGATGTCAAGATGCAACACGGATGTTCATCATCCTGGAATATTTACATTTCCGTCAGCGTTAGACCCCGTTTCGCCACTGCCTTTTGGCGAGGCCATGCGGCGAAATACGAAATGGAACGGGCGGAATAATATCATTGAAATGCGGCTTATAAATATTGCAAAACGTGATCTCGCGACCGTGCCAGCGTGGTCCCCTCACGTTCGTAGCTGATCCTAGCACCGATGCACCGTTCGCCCTTTTATCTTTTCTTTACGCTGCATTGCAAATGCGCCTTCGGTCAAATCACGAATCTTTCGCCGGACTTCTTCCTCCTCCTTTTTTTTTTCACTGTTAGCATGATTTTCGCGTTACTGTCAACGTCGTTGCGCGGGAAACCGCTTATTTATGCAATGATATTCGAAAAAAGTAAGAGATAAAGGGTCCATTATGAAACTTTGTCGTAAGTGAAGCATCGAATCGAGAATTCATGAATTCTGCTTCTGATCTCGCACATTGCTAGCCTCGATATAATTTTATTAATCTACTGATATCCGAGCGTTGGCGGCAAAACCACCCTCTTATACTGAATTTTATCAGAATCAGATTTTTTTTTAATTTTGATGTAATTCAAGGAAGATGTGACTTCTGTTCAGAATTTCAAGATCTGGTAAATTGATAAATTGGAAAAAGAATTTAAGCTGCCCACAGTTCTTAAAAATTTTTATTGCAAGTCTGACTACTTCATATTTTTCCATATTTCATCTTTTCTACATACATAATTTTTGAAAAAATATTTACAGCTTTAGTACTGTATATTACATTATATTATAGAAAATGTACTATACTATATTACAAAAAACATTCGTATTTGTGGAAGAGATATTCCGTTATGTTATAAAGAATATATCACATTATAAAGACTATAATTTCTGTTATATTATAAAAAATTGTCTACAATGAACTATGAAAGGTGTCAAAACCTAATAGAAGAACTTTGATGTATAAAAAAGTGATTGGAGATTTAGGTAAGTATATCTTGAAGTTCCAGAATCTCCATTCTTCCGGCTGACGAAACCCCATACGAAGGATGAAAACGCGAATTCCCGTGGGATGCATAAATTGCGCGAACGTAACCGTGAGCGTCGTAAATCTCGCGATCGACGCGGCAATCGGCTAAATGGACACGTGAAATACAACGGGTCGCTTCCATTAAAAAGGAGGAATTGATAAAAGAGGGGGTTTTTATCGGGCCTCTTAATGGGCCCTTGTTTACTTCCACATATTTATTAGCGTTCCCGTAATATAATGTCAATTAAAACCTAATGCTGGCGGGCAATAAAAGGGAGGGCTGGCGTGTCCTTGAAATTAATCGCGTCTACAGGAAATATAAAGTTCTCGATTGTGAGTATCACCGAATAAATCGTATTCTGCTTTCATGGCCGTCGAAACGGGGCCCCTTCGTAAAGTAGCGTTTAATAAGAAATCGCTCATCGACGGACCCCGAGCCCACTTCAAGGATGTCACGCGAAGAGGATCCTTGACTTTCTGCCGTACTCTCGAGCAACCTAATCCCGGCTTAAGGCCTAAAATCGGCTTAGAACGGCCATAAAATCCGAAGTGTCCCGCACCGTTTGGTAGTCGACATTTAAGTTCATTCTCGACTCTTAACTTCGTTGTTGTCGCACGACCGCGGTCAGTCGTAAAAGGTGAGGAAACACGGTCAACTCGGGAGGGACAGAAAGGAACAATAAAGAAAACGATATCCCGAGGGTGGAAGAAGGAATGAACGAAGAAAGAATCCGAAATGAAGTTCGACTTTACGATCGTGTATATTTCATACGTTGCTCGGAAGCCGATTAGTGGAAATAACTTAATTCACAGATTCGAGGACGTTGTATTTTAAGATCGTACGAAGGTTTGTTCCTCTCGTAATTCGCGCCACGTTTAGTGACTTATTTACGATTGTACTGTGGCGATACCTGGTCAATCGTATTTTATTGAGTCGCTTTTCTTCATGCATGGAACCGGCCATTTTTTTTTCTCCGAATAGACCGTTTCAATTACGTGCGTCGAATAACTCTGGATGCACTCCAGTTTGATTATGTCGTAAGTTTCTTCGTTAGAGGTCGTTGCAATGTGGGCGTGAATTATTGCATTGTAACTGGAATATCTGCTCGTGTACCACGTTGTTCTCGCGCATAAATGAATGCACGATATTGTATATTTAAAATGTACGTTCACTTTTTCTTCTGGGCTATCGATAACACCGTTTCTGACTTATGGTGTCTAACTATGTGATGCTTATTAGGGAACAGGTACGCCATTTTGAATACGAACATTCGTTGCCGTGCATTAGGTTCATTCTTATATTTTTAATTGTGGGAGAAATGTGGTATATTAAGTATACTACTTTCTATACATGTACATATGGAATATTTTCTTCTGGTCCATCGATAACACCGTTTCTGACTTATGGTGTCTAACTATGTGATGCTTATTAGGGAACTGGTACGCCATTTTGAATACGAACATTCATTGCCGTGCATTAGGTTCATTCTTATATTTTTAATTGTGGGAGAAATGTGGTATATTAAGTATACTACTTTCTATCCATATACATATGGAATATGAAGTATACCACTTTCTATACATACACATATGGAATATGAAGTACACCACTTTTTGTATACATATGGATATGAAATATACTTTACGTACAAATGTGCAATATAAAGAATAAGACATTTTGTAAATTTAAACAAAAATAATCAGTACCAACTTCAGCTACAAACTTCACGATATCTTCAGGTAAAACAAGTATTATTTTACCGTCGTCTGTAACGACATTGCGTGCATCCGATTCTAAACGGACAACGTTCGAGTTCATTGTCTGTCGATCGTACGGGAACAAAGGGATACACCGTATCTCGATTCTCTATCGATTTACCGTTTCTTTAATTATAAAGTAGTCGTGCAAGCGGTTAGTTGCACGGAGGCCGGGGGTCTTTCGTTAGAAGGAACACAACCTTCTCTTAACCCAGCTACTCCTGGAGCAACCTTAGCGCTTTAATCCTCGATTTCGCCATTTTATCGCGACCTTAAGCTTCTCCGTTAATGGTCCACGCTACGCGACTTTCAGGAATTTACAGGCGAAACTGCTTTCGAAACGTGCATTGCGTTACGGACTCGTAAAAGAATTTGTGCACTTGCAGCAGTAAAACTTCGAATCATTGGTAATCGCACGGAATTGTTCGTGCAACCAGGAATTCTCTTGATCCCTTTAATTGTTCGGTAACATGAAACTGATCTGACGTTAAATGTCTCGGTTCGTAATTAAACGCGAAATAAACTAAAATATGTAGACGTCCCTGTAACCCTTTCAGGATGGGGAATTTCTACGCTGGATGCTCCGCGTGCATGAAATATTATTTGTTCAAATTGTATCATATACTCTTTCTTGGTTCTAGTTTTTGTTCTCGCTGTAATTGATAGCGGAGAACTTTGAGAAATTGTTGAAGTAATGAAGGGATCTGGAATACATATGTAGCTTAGAATTTACTGTTGGGTATGAAGGTGTATTTTTATTTCACTGCGTTTAAACCTAGATGTCTTATAATTTTTTAAATTCGAACCAAAACATTTATTTCCAACATCCTAAGTTCTCCAAATTACGAAAAATCTCTGACACATGATTTTCTCTGCATTTCCAAAATATCAAATTTCTGATATATTATCCTTTCGTATTCATCAAATTATCGCACAACAGAGTCGTTCATAAATAACGTATTTTCAGCATGTGGCTATAATTACAAAAGCATGCCTTAACCCTAATTATAATTTATCTGCGCTTCGAAGAACCATCACCTTTCCAATGTAACTGGAAACTTCAACCCCTTCATCCGTTGCATCCTCACGTCTCAATTCCTAACAAACTCCAGCCAGAGGCTATCCGCTTGCATCGACGTTCCCGTTCATCTTTTCTCGTGTTGCTCAGTTTCCAGCGTTCCATGACAATCGACAAGAAATATAATTAGCGTTGCTGACAGGAGCCACGACGAGCAACGTTCAGACGGTTCATGGCTGCGAGCGCGTGTCATAGGCTCGAAGCGGAAGAGTTTCTCACGGTAACGAAGAGAAACGCCTCTGGCTGCAGATTGGCTTGTTATGAACGAGCGGAAATACCCACGTTCCGGATGAATCTTTCGGGACGTGTCGATTTCACGGGCCGGTTTCGTCGGAAAGGCATCCCTTTCTGAACGCAATGCGTTCTTACGTGGAAGCAGTGGCTGACGAATGCTGGATATGGACAGGGAGGATAATGACCCGCCGCCGCGGCTGTGTTATTAATCCTTTAGGAGTAAACGTTCTTGAGAAACGTTTAGGCTGCAACATTTCGACGAAATTACTAGACCGGTATGGACTGTTGCACCTCGAATTACCACCTTTGTTGCTTCTTTCATTCTTATATTAATGAGCTTGGGATCGAGTTCCTCAACAGAACTCTGCTACTGAATTCTTACTCGGTGAACTCTACCTTTGTCTCAGGACACCAAATGCTACTTCTGATGATTCAGTACTACTGTTTTTCAGTACAATGTTTCATAGTAACTGTTGACAGGAATCCTTCATTGTATCCGGTATACTAAATTCAAAGAATTTGAGTCAAATTACTATTTACAAAAATATAAACATCAATTTCGAGCTGTCTTTGATTAGCTCTACACTAATCATATGGTTCATCTGACTATTATAATTTTGTGTATCAAATTTATTTCGTGCAGAAAATTTGAGATGCACATTTAATAATAAGAATTAATTTCATCTTGTTTTTAAATGGACATGTACCTGGTACAGGTTCAAAAAATGAACCATAGGTCTGACCAATTTTCATGCATGAACTTCTTAGACGTATTTCTACGTATGGTTGAAGCATGAAACATGAAAGGAATTAATATCTCAACGAATTAGAAAACAGACCAAATGCAGAATGAAATCAGAGTAAATTTTGGAATGAGTATCAGAAAAGGTATTTTAAAGTAGCCGGAGAAAAGTTTGCGAGGCTGTTAAAGTGGAACAGCAAGAAGAATCGCGTATGGCTGCGCGGTCCGAGAATAATATGATCAAGAGAACGGTTATTTCATCAGAGCTCGTCCCTGGAAGATTTCAGCCCTTCGAAGAATCCTAATAGCACTTGAAACTGCGAGTCTTTCCGCCCATGCTGGATTACGCAAGATTTACGACGGTATATAAAACTCGAAATTCTTCCGCGCACCTCAGCAGGAGTAAAGTTGGGCAATGTTTCCCGATTTCCATAATCCGTCCAAGAAACTGCTTAAAAATTGATAATTGGTCAAAAGTCCGTTGTAACAGGATCGATATTCGGCCTACGCTCGTCTCGCGCAACACCTACAAGACTACATCCGATCCCTTCAGGATCATCGAACCGAGATTCGAATCTAAACGAGCTGCCTCTGAATCAATGATAGACGGAGTATTATTTACGAAGCTGGCTCTCTTTCCGTCGATTGTCTCGAAACGACGTGGAGATAGAAACGAAGGTAGACCAACGGCGAGGAACGATCAGTCTGGACCGAGGGAAAATAGAAGGATAGCCGACAGAGATGGATACCGGTCGATGGTAACCCGTGAAATCTCAGGCTAAGGGACCATAGATCGTTCCAAGGGAGAAAGAAGGTGTGAGCAACGATATATAATTCATTAACAATTCGATTCACCGGGAACAATCGGATTCATTAGCAGCGTGGCGTGGTGTTTCCCTTCGACCGACCTGTCGGTCAGCGCGTTCATCTTAGCCTCGTGAGAGGTATAAATACGAGTATTATTACCAGTGGCGTAACTAGGATTTTCGAATGAGATGGGATGGCTAGTGTAGATTTACTGGTAGCGTCAATCATTCGTGTCAGGCATGAATCAATGACTTTGGATGGGTGAGGAGTTTCAGATTCGGATGTTTGAGAACCTGGGTATTGCAAACGTGGAAAATTGGGAATTTGAGATTTTAGGGATTCAGGAATTGGGGAATGTAGAAATCTGGTAATAGGGTACTTGGAAATAGGGAATTTGGAAGCTGGAAATTTGGAAATAGAGAATTTGAGAAATTGGGGATTCGGGAATTTGGGGATCTGGGAATTTGGGGATTTGAGGATTTGGAGATTTGGGGATTTAGGTATTTGGGAAGTTGGGGAATTAGGTATTTGGGGATTTGGGGATTCAGAAAGTCGGGAATTTGGGGATTTGGGGATTTAGGAAGTTGGGATTTGGGGATTTGGGAACTTGGGGATTTAGGAAGTTGGGAATTTGGGATTTGGGGATTTAAGAAGTTGGGAATTTGGGGATTTAAGAAGTTGGGAATTTGGGGATTTGGGGATTTGGAAACTTGCAAATTTGAATATTTGGATATTTGGGGATTTAGAAAGTTGGAAATTTGGAAATTTGGAAATTTGGGGATTTGGGAAGTTGGAAATTTGGAAATTTGGGAAATTGGGAATTTGGATATTCATGGGTTGGGAATATGTGAATTTTCGGATTGGGGTATGTGGGAAATATAGAAATCTGATATTAGGGAACTTGGAAATAGGGAATTTGGAAGCGGGGAATTAGAAAGCAGGGAATTGGGAAGCAGGGAATTAGGAAGCAGGGAATTAGGAAATACAAAATTTGGGAACTTGAAAACTTAGGAATTTAGGAATTTGAGAATTCAGGGATTTGGGGATTTAGAAATTTGGAAATAAAAAAATCTAGTAACTGAGAATTTCGTAATTAAAGATTTACAGACTAAGAAATCCCAGCCAGGAACTTCGAAGCGTAATCCCTTGGGAAGATCAATTAACTTATTGTTTAACAACGGTCGGCGTTCGATCGAAGGGTCTCCCCCCATAGAAACGGCAGTTCGCATTGAAAGGGCGCCATTAAACGGATCGAATCGCGACTATCAGAGCAGGTTCCAGGAAAGATACACAAGCTGTGAGAGTCCGCGAGTGTGTTCAGTTCGTCTGCCGTCTGTTGTTGGTGTAATAAAGCGTGTGCAAGGGAGCGTCTATTAGGGTCGGGGCGTTTCGGGCGTGCTTTTGCCTACTTGTCGAGCGAGAAAGGGCCGCTTTCAGGATCTCCGTTCTTGGCCGACCCTTCGAGGTAGCCGTGGAGAAACAAGAAAACACGCGGAGTCCGATCGAGATGGAACCGATGAAAGAGAGAGAGACTGTGGTCCGACGGTGGATGAAGACGAGGAAGAAAGGGAGAGCCCGGGAAAGAAACCAATTGGAGTCGAAGGGTTTCGGCGAAAAAAAGAAAAAGACGAGAGACACGCATAAGGAGAACGGAGAGAGACCGGGCAGACAGATAGAAAAGGAAAAGGGCCGTGGAAGAGGTGATAAATGGGAATGAGGATTGCTTGGCAAAGTACGAATGAGCCGCGAGCGGGGATATGGATGGAAAGGATGGATGGATGGATGGGCCGACGGTAGTGTATGGACGGATGGGCATTGCACGAGAACGCGAGTATTACGTCTGGACGAAATCCAAATGCATTCAACGGCGCCGGCCATTTCGACCAACGAACTAATCCTCCCACCTGCGCGTTTTTACTACCGCGCTTCCCCTTTCATGCCCGCCTCACCTTGGACGAGGTTGCATCTCGCGGCAGCTTCTTCTTCTTCATCTTCTTTATCCTTTCTTATCCTGGTCGGTAGCTCTTTCATGTTTTTTGCATACTAATAACGGATACGCGGCAAGAAAAAAGCTTTCTAACGGTTTCACTTTACCGAGTTTCTAATGTTGCTGTGCATATCGATGCATGTGTTACACTTTCACATACTTTATCTTGTTAAGTTTTTGTAGTTTCCATTTATTTTTAACGAATTACTTTTCTACCGTATCTTCATTTTTTGTGCAATCTGCTTTCTAATTACGTGTTCTCAAGATTGCCTATGTTCCTCTACGTCCCTTTTTAGTCTCCACAATCCCCACATTCCCAATTTGGGAAGCAACTTCAAGAATGTATAAAATTCCAAGTTTTTAATGAATTTCAAAATCCGTGAATCAACAACCTCTAATTTTCTCCAGACAAACCATGTTCACTGTACTACCAGTACAGTGTGCTTGTACGACCGAGGAATAAATCATTACTTCCGCGATTTAATTTTCCGCAGACGCGATTGTCCTCGGTTCATTTCGACAGGGGGTGCGGTACGGAATAACCCTTTCCCTCTATATATCATTTTAATATGGCATTATTCCCGCGGTCGTCCGCGGTAATCACGGACGATTATTGTCATGCCGGCCACCTACCGAGTATTAATAAAGCCGAAGAAAGGTGGCAGCAGGTCGCCACGTTAACCCCGACTGTGCGGCTTGACATAGAGGAATCGAGATTTCGGGCTGTCCGAGCGAGCCACCATCGGTGGCTGACCCACACCATCACCATGGAATAGCCTTGCTCGAGTCGGGCTTCTTTAGAACTTCTAAGGATCTTACGAGGGTCCTTCCACGAACGAATCAACGAAAGAAAGGGACCTTATCTTTCGCGATCGTTGTAGCCAACGCGTCGATCGATACTCAAGTTAATAATGACGCCGCGGTGTTCTCCGACATTTTAATATCGGTATTATTTATTATGAATTTCGCTTCTACTGAATCATTCCGACATTCGGCACGGATGGTAATAACGCCTCGGAACAATGCGTCTGGACCTTCTTCTTGCACGGTGGTCCCTGATGGTGCCGGAGAATGCCAATTTGATATTTATACAGTACTCGTTCAATTCTTTGTTCAGCTTTTCACACTTGACGTGACCATGAGTTCGTATATGCATTTTGCTCGACACAAAATCATTCTTACACTTCTATGTGTGAGAGTATGTTATATGCGACACACATGTTATATGACACACCATGTGTCATTATATCAATATTCTGAAACATTCCAGGCTTGTTCATACTTGAAAGTAGTTGGACTAGTAGGCAGATTAACATTCAAGCAAGTAGCTAGACAAATTGTCAAGCAAATCGCTAAGTAGCTAAGTAAATGACTGGGCAAGTCAATTATTTGGCAAGTAGATAATCAAGAAGCTAAGCAACCGCCTAGGCAAGTAGCTTGACAATTACCTAAACTAGTATATATACAAATACCTAAGCAAGTAGCTAGGCAAGTAGCCAGACAAATTGTTCGGCAAGTAGACAATCAAGTAACTAAGCAAACTAAGCAAGTTTGACAATTACCTAAACTAGCAGTTACGCAAGCACATAAGCAAGTAGCTAGGTAAGTAGCTAGACAAATTGCTAGACAAGTAGCTAAGAAAATCGTTCAAGCAGCCAGGCAAGTAGTTGACCAAGTAGCTGAACATCAAAGCAAGTAGCAAAAGTACCTAAACAAGTAGCTAGGTAACCAAACTAACCAATTAAGTGACCATAAAAGTCCATAATTACCCAGACAAGTAGCTGGAGTTAACAAAGAGGCCTACATAGCAGTATCTCTCTCGCGTGCATGTTCAGACAAAGGCACCCAAGCAAGAACTTGCCTAATCCAAACATGTCCATGCTCACGGTCGATTGTTACCGAAGCAACAATCGAACAATCGTCCACTTAACGTCGAGGTCTAATTACCGAACGCCTAGTTGCCAAGAAAGAACCATGATCCCTGCCAAGCGGCTTGCCACCCCCGCCATATCCGGTCCGCTTTCGCGGAATATCGTTAATCCGCTCCTTTATGTCGTCTTATTGTCCAGCACGCGGAAGGCGGCGCAACAACGTGTCTATTGTGACCGCACGTCTGGACCGCAGCGGGTCGCTTCGTAAGGGAATAGTCGTCGCAGCAGTTCGCACAAAGCCTCGCGCGTGCACCGGACTTCGCGTTGGCCCGTAACCGCTTAAACTCGCTGCTATTGTGATTACGCTGCCCGTTCCGCTTGCACGGTCGAACCGCGAAATTTATCGCCGTCGCAACGACACGCCACTCGAATATCCAACGGGCAACGTTCCGCGTCACGTTCCCGACGCTTTGGACCTGACGCGAATATCGTTGCCGGCAACTTTCTTTGGACGAAGCCAACGTTGTACCGTGAAAGCTCCTGCGTTTGCTCGATTGTTCGCTAATTGCTCTGCATCCTCGGCCAAGACCCAGTGTTTGAACCGTTGCTGATTGGCGATTTCTCTGCAGAAACGTGATTCTCTTTATACACCCAAGCCCTATGTAGACTTTTTCAGCGAAGCCTTCCATCATTTGCTTCTGACTTTGTACTATATTTTCTGTAGTTACAGGTTTCTTCTAGGATTAGGTTTTCTTTGTCTAGGAACGCTCTTTTAGCCTGATATAGGCCTAACTTTAGGACTAGGTAGAGAATGCTCAGATACATCAAGGATGGGTGTGGGTTCCTTAGTCTACGTTCCTAGGTCCAAGTTTTTCTCAGGTGTACAATTTCGCTTAGTCTAGGACCTAGACCTAGGTTCTGATACTTAGATCTAGGACCTAGAATTAGGATCTACACTTAGGACTAGGACTTTAGACCAAGGTCTAGGTACCAGACCTAGGTACTAATACTTAGGTCGATGTCCTAATATTTAGATTCGGAGGATCTGGACCTAGAACTTAGACCTAAGGCAAGGATCTAGACCTAGCACTTGAATTTGGACCTGGAACCAACATCTGGACCTACGTCATTATACCTAAACCTAACTGCTACTAACTCCTATATATAGATCTTTATCATTCAAGGTTCTTAGGCTTAAGCTTTGCCGAGCCCAGGTTCTATCCACGTGTAGGATTATGGTAAAATTGCCCGACATGTAAATATCGCGGGTCACTAAAGTTACTAGCGTCGCACAGAAGCGGATCGCTCGGGAAACTTTCACCGAGTGCTTTATTAGCGAACGGCTGGACAGTGCGAGTACATTAGACTGAGAGAATGAACCGGTTGCTCGTTGATTGGGACATTGAATCGCGTGCACCAGACACGCCGAGTGTCCCCTTTAATTCACGACTTTGAATTACAATCGCGATATCCCCGGATGAATAGAAAAGTACGACTGGTTAAAGAGTAGTCTAGATGGACGTTAATCCTTGAATAAATTCCGATTCAGCAGTCAAGAAAGAGAAAGCCTTTTCCAGTCTTTCTGGCTTGAATCTGGACTTCTGGGTATTCAGGAATCTGAATTGCGAGTGTCTCGCAGGAGACGTGGTAACAGTAGTCAATTTTTGTTGTCTCCATTGTGTGATCCGAGTTCGAGTTGTTACAATAATAATCGCTGTTAAAATTATCTTGCTGGTTCTTGTTATGCAATGCTGATCTCTGCTCGCGAATAAATTTGACTTCGTTAAGCAAGAATTAACGCGTTTAATGTCATATTGTGTGTAGTGTATAGTATTTATTATATGATTTATTAACCGTGCTGACTGAAAAGATGGATGACATAGTCGTTTCATAGAGACAGATATGTGAATGGCATCCAGGCGTGACTTGATGCGATGCCAATACCAAAGAACTCTCAATAATAAAATTACAAATTTATAACTTCAAACATTTCTATATCTCTAATGTCCACTAGTTTGTACGATTGGTATGGTCCTATTCTTGTATCACCATTTTGCTTAAGGTAGACCAGCGTAATATCCTATTTTTACCTCCACTTTTAGATCGTTCCGTGTTTCGAAATTTCTCGATTTCTCTGCGAGAACGGTTTTAAAAATGGAAGTTTATAATTCCAAAGGTTCCAAACTGACACCACGCGCGATTTTTGTTGTCGCGCTCCATTTTTTCAGCACGTATCGCGAATCATCCTGAACGAACGCAAAAGGAGATGCGCGATTCCGTCCGCATCGTGCGACGCTTTGTCCACGCGTCGAACAGCTCGACGTGGGCGTGAAGTTGCATCGCGCGACGAGGGGACTTCAATGTCCAATCAGCGGATATCCTCGCCGGGGTTATCCTCTTTTTCACGGGGATACAGCGTGACGCTGGCCGTCAAAAAGCACCATCAAGAAATCGTAAAGCCTGTCGTGCGTCTCTGCGCGAAAGGGAACCGCGTTCAAAAACGTATACAAATTGAATTCTTGTCCGGCGTCGAATCAAACGTTGCTGGACCGTCTCGTCGATAATTGTCAGCCGAAGTAATTGAATGTCGCGATCGGACGTTCAAGACCCTTCGTAAAAGGATGCGATCGCATCGAGAAAACGAAAACTTTCCGGTGATCGTCATGAATCTTTATCTCAATGACCAATCAACGGGACTGACCCCTACACGACCCTACCAAAGTACAATTTTTGCAATGAAAATAATATTCGACGCATTTAGATTGACTGTATTCTCTTACAATTGCTTAAATTCCATTTTTGGAAAAGAAAGGGAGTATTTCTTAAAATAATGATTATTTTGAACTGTTAGTACTATAGAAATTGCTGCTGGTTCAGCTATAACTGTTTTCGTTTCAATTGTTGCTATAGTTAAAGTATTTGTTAAAGAAAAATGAATGCTGAGTGACATAGGACAATATACGTGCGCATAGTAAGAGCGCACGGCGCATGCGCATTATCTCCATAATCATCTCTAATCAGTAATACCATAAACTATATCACATTTAAAATTTGCAGTAGAGTATTACATTTTTCAAAAGAAGATAACTACTTTACCTCTCTTTACAGTTTAATTTGATCATCTTTGACTTTATTTTCAATTTCAGACCGTGTAGTAAACAGACCTGCAGTGAATCGCCATTTTTTCGCGCATGCTTAACGAACTTAATATAAGCATATTAAATATATGGACAAAAAACGTGTACCTCCATCATCTGGCAGGAAATAAAAAATGTTTATTATTTAAAGTTGCATATAAAGTTATGTATGACTATCCAAACATCTTCATTTATAAATTTAAATCACCGATGCTACAGTCATCGCGCATGCGCCCAGAAACCAATCCTGACTCAACACTGATTCGAGATAGTTTAGAGCCTAATGATTTTTGCGAGCGAAAGAAAAGAAGGGATAAGAAAGTAAGCAGAAGGCTTGGAAGTAAGGGGGAGGGGTTCCGGAAATTAATGATTCATCATACGTTTAATTGATATACGCGAGAGTACGCGCGATTAATTTATCGATATCCTCAACGAGACTTCCACGCTGGTAATCATCGGCCTCGGGGTCCTAACCGGCCAAGTAATAATTATCATCGACGTGTTTACGATAGGAAGTTACTTTGCATTCTCACGATAGACGCCCCGTGACATAATTAATAATAATGACAAAACGCCGTCGGTCACCGATACCGCGTATAATACTCCATGATAATCGAACGCCATTAACATAAAATATTAATCGGGCCCGGTGTGATACCGATTAATGCATATGCAATGTACACGGATCGAGAAGTGCCGTTGTCCATCTTATTACAACAATCGAGTCGACGAGGCGGACGTCGATGAAATTTTATTTTCAGATGTACATTCATTTCCTGTCTCTCCCATTCCCTTATATAGACTGCGAATGAAACTTGAGGTTGTTAATTTCAGTTTTTAATATAAATTGTATACGTTCATGTTAGAGTATACGCTCGTATTGTACTCTGTTGTCTGATTTTAACAAACGGACAACTTACGAGAGAGGCGCACGTGATTGGCTCTCGTTTGACGCACCTGGAGGTTTAGGCAGTTAGATAAGCGGTTACTATAATTCTCGAAGTTGAAAAATGTGTTTTCTTTTAAAACTGATGAAGTGATATGAAAGGTTGAGGAATGAAATAATTGCAAGCGAAACAAAATAGGACTAAAATTATTGCGTACAGTTATGAACTAAGAAATGTCATACGCTAGGAAACAGTTATAACGTTGATTAAAAGAGATTAATGTTGAGTAAATCTTCCTGTTCTTATTTGATCGTGAACAGGCGTGAATTTGATAAATATACAGAAACAAGAAAAATTTGCAAAAGAATCATGATCACGGACATCTGTGGCAAAATAGCCCGCGGTTGTAATTTCCTGTGATTCATTAAGATAGCAGCTTCATAAAGCGAAGCTGGCGATTCCTCGAGCGAACGCGGACAAAAGGGACACCTCCGAGAAAAAGACTAGCATAACGCTAAGATAAAATCCTCATATCGATGATGGTCGCGTGCTTTAAGCCGCGGTACAGAGAGGACTTACCGCATAGTTTCTCGACTATTAATTAACTCAAAGTTACGCGAGTACAGGATACGTAACAAAGAATCTCGTTTCCGAAAATAACTTACAGCCCGAGGCATCGAAGATCTCTTCTTTCATGTCGTGATATTCTGACGGCTTAACGCGTATTGTTCGACTTTTTGCAATGTTTTCTACGTCACGAAGTCTTACCTCAAAAATACGGGTAGCGATTGATGTAGCTAGGACTTTTAGATATTTTAGGACTTTTAGGTGTAGAGGATCAGGAGCTTTAGATGTACCCCGAAGTAGCAAGGAAAAGCACTTGGTAGGAAAAATGGCTATATAAGAAGAGGAACACTGATGTAATTGGACCTATTGGGTATTGTAATACAAGATAGAAGTTTGGGAATTTGCAAGCTTTCAGATATTATTTGTAAATCCACATATTCTCAGACACCTAAATATTCAAACTCAAACTTCTCAAATTTTCCACATTTACCAAGTTTCAATTTCAAAGTAGAACTAACATTTCAATTTCGATTTCAGAGCAGAACTATTTCATTTTCAAAGTGGAACTAATATTTCAATTCCAAAGAACGCCTAGCTATCATAGAAATGACGATACTTAATCAATAACCACTTTGACAGACAAATAGTCGTCGAAAATTCAATTTCGTCGCTAATACCCCCATTAGTTTCCACCCTCGAATGAAGGAAGCATTTCAAAGGGTACCAGCACACCTTTAACCTTATCCAGTTGCCGGAACACACTGCAACAACTAAACCTATTAAACGTACCGTCTGAAAAAAACAACACAAAGCAACAGACACGAGCGGCGAAGTAATTAGCCAAGCAGGAGGTTCATAAACGACATTCTCTAAAAATACCAGCTGCGTCAAAGCGTCGGATCCATTTTGAAGGCTTTGTGCCGCGGAAGGATCACAGGCCGGCTCATTTCCGGAAATAAACCCGACAAAGCGAATCTCTGGTCGCGATACGAGGCTGGTTCCGCTCGTACGGGCGCCCGGAGCGTCTCGTCTTAACGCGTTTTCTCTTTTCCCTGGCGCCCCCCGTGCACCCCCTTTCAATCTCCTGTGCCGGGTTGTTCGGCGTTATCTCGTACGCGCGATCATTACTCAATGACCGACGACGAAAAAATCATTAAGAACTCAAGCTCATCCATTATCGCGGCGTGAAAGGGCCTGTGGCGTACGCCACGGACGCGACCGCAACCACCGTGGTCGCGAACACCTTCGACCATGATCCACGGTGGCTTCCATGGATATCTTTCTTCGCGGGACAACCACGCCCGCTGTTCCTCGCGACCGCGAGAGAATCGATAGTCTCGAATCGCGGGCTGGGAAACGATCCCCCGCGGACGGTATATCTACGAGCCCGCACGATGGAATGCGGCAAGAAAGTCGCTCCACGGAATCGTTCTTTATCTCACCGTGCAAGATGTAAACGACCACCACCTCTAAACGTGCGGAATAAGATCCCGTTTGGATGACATGGATCAGGGTTATAATTCCTCGGCTACATCATTATGCGTCATTTAGAGAAAAGTTATGAGTACTGATGGAGACACTGGTACACACATTAAGGACATACTGATTTTATTTGTAGGATAAGACATATTTTTGTGGTTTTTATTTGTACGATAAACTTAATCCTTTGTACTCGAAGGCATTTTTGCTGTTCGCTCTGGAATTGATTAGTTGAGTATGATGAACTTGATGTTATTTCTCTATTATTAAAGTTTATTATTGATAAATATAAAATATCTACAATTACTTCAAATTAATAATTAATACCTTAAATAAATATGTATATTATAACCTTATATAAATGCATTCAATTAATATCTTAAATTAAAACCTCAAATAAATGCATTAAATTAATGCCTTAAATCATAACCCTACACGAATACTTCACATTCTAACCTCAAAATTAATACTTTAAATTCTAACCTCAAAATAAATACTTTAAATGATAATCTTACATGAAATATTTTAAATTAATACTTTAAATAAATGCATTACATTAATGTCTTAAATTACAACCTTACATGAATACTTTAATTCTAACCTCAAAATAAATGCTTTAAATCATAATCTTGAATGAAATACTTAAAATTAATACCTTAAATAAATGTATTAAGACTACTTCACGCAAATGAAAACACAAGATAGATCATAGAAAGAATAGATGAATTAAAAAGATAATACAAAAATTGTACATGTAATTCTATGTCCCGATTGGTAAAATGTTGATAAATGTGGAATTAAAACCAGGTAAAAAGTTACGATCACGAAACAAGTTAACCACCGAAGAGAACAATGTTTCAACGGAACATTTAGAAAATTTCACTTGTGGTAACCGTCCCGAATCACGATCAGATAGCATCGCAGTTCGAAAGTTAAATTGAAGAACAAGGGGGCAGTACAAGTTGAAAACGGTTTTTGCGCGAAATCCCATTAATGGGAGTGACTCGTTGAAAAAGTGTAGTTAACTAATACGTAACCTCATCGACGGCCTGTTATCTTAAAATCACGATCGGGGCCGTTAACTGAAAACACATGGGCAAAACGGTAGTGGTGGGTCGGGTGTCGAGAAAAGAGGGAGCAGACGGTGAAAAAAGGAAGAAATGGCCGGAGCGAAGAATAACGAAGGGACGCGTTCGGTATACCTGAAAACAAGCGATTCCCGTTAGAAAAGATGGAAAGTAGCGTAAGGTAACCGGACGTGCGGACTATTTCGAGGATCATTATTTCTGGATCGGTTTACCACTATTCATTAACGTCAAACTTTCCACGTAACTCGAGATCCTTCGTTCCAGGCCCGTTCGGCTCGCAGCCGGCTACACAGCGTTAACAGACGTGTACCAACTAGAGGATAATTATTTTTCCCGCACGCTCCTGTTAATCATTTTACGATGCGCTCATAAAGCGTGCTCGAACCACCTGGGACAAAAATTCAAACGGCGTGTAAAACCGCCGGCGCCGTTATAAACACAGGGAAATGGACGCTGTATAATTCTTAACTGCGCATTGATTATTAACTATGCAAATTTTCAAATCAGCAAGTTTTTGAATTGGTATAATTTTTAATTTTTTCGTTCTTATATCTTCAAGCTTTTGGATTGTCACAATTTTTGGATTTTTCATTCTCAAGTTGGTAAAGTTATCGAGGTTCCTAATATTTTATTCAGTGGATCTTTTAGTCTTGAAATTTTTGAGCTCTTATCGAGTTTTAAGATTTTTCGAACTTTCAGATTTAGAGAATTTTGAAAGCTTGAAGCTTTGGATTCTTGAATTCTTGAATTTTCAAACTTTCAAATTTTTCAAATTTTTAAGTTTCTGAGTATTTAATTTTTATGTTCGTATGTCCTTAAATTGCTAAATTCCTAAATCCCTAGATCCCCAAATTACTGAAGCCCCAAATCCCTAACTTACTAAATTCCTAAATTACTAAATCCCTAGATCCCCAAATAACTAAATTATTAAATTCCTATATTGCTAAATCCCCAAATCCCTAAATCTCCAAATTGCTGAATCCCCAAATCCCTAAATTGTAAAATCCCTAGATTCCGAGATTCCTAAAACTCTGAACCCCTAAATTGATAAATCTCTAAATTATAAAATACCAAAATTCCTAAATCCTTAAATTTCTGAATTTCTGAACCAGCAAATCCCAAAATCTCCAAATTTGCAAATTTCCTCAAACTCCCAAAACTCCAAATCCCAAAATTAAAAAATCCCAAAATCAATAAATCCCTAAAATTCCAATATTCTTGTACTTCAACATCCCAAAGTTTGAAGCTGTAATTTTTGAAAACCGAATGAATGGATCATTTTTCCCCATTACCGTCATTTTCCCTACTAATTCCGCCATGTCCGACACCGTACATGCGAACTTCATGGAATGAGACGCGTAAAAGATGAGAAATCGTGGGCGTGGCGCGTTCTTACCTCGGTGTTCGTTTTCGACGCGAGAGTTTGGCGTCTGCGACCACGGTGAATTCGCGGTATAAAGCCGATGCCGCGGTAAATTATTAACGATACCCCCCTCACCCGCGGTCCTTCCTTTCCCTGCCCCACGTTTCGTTTTCTTATTAAAATTGCACTGAACCGTCGAGATAAAAATCCCTCGATCATCGCAAACACGTTCCTCGGTCGGCAACCGTTAGCCGCTAATAAAGCCGTAATGCAATGTCGCGTACACCGTTTAATCGCCGGACATGGAGCTGTTTCGAAGTGTTACTTTTCTTCTCTATTTCTAATCGTGATTATAGCAATTGTGCGCTAATGAAAGGGGTAAGGAGAACGATGCTTTTAAAATTAATGGTACTCGAATGCGATCAACACGACTTTAATAAACGGTACTTACATTTTTCTATTAAGTTTACGAGAAATTCTCTATGACGTTTATGAGAACTGCGTATCGATGGATCGTATACAAAGATCGCCAATTACATCGATGACGTTATACGACAAATTTTACGTTAGATTTGTCTAATGTAACTCTGTTCAGATTCTTCAGATTATCAAAGTATTAAGATACTTCTACATAAGTAAAACTCATGTATGAAATTGTACAATTAATTACCACAGATTATGTAACAAAATAAAGATGTCGGCATATAAGGGACTTTCTTCAACAGATCCTTTTGAAATATCAGGTTAGGTTTAGTATCAGTTTCATATTCCATAGTAGATTTAGAATAGCAGGAAAATTAAGGTTAAGGCAACATATAGGTTAGGAATACAAAAATTTGTACTGTTCATATAAAATGAATCCTTCACACATTAACTTATTATCAATCAATATTTACCTACAAATTTTACAATTTTTCTTTGTACAACAAAATTCCAAAATATTCTAATACTTTCAAAATGTCCTCCCAAAAGTTGTCTACCTCTAACATTTTTAAAGAAACTGTTATTATCAACGAAAGAGAAAATGTAGGAATCAGATATTTCGTCGTAACAGGTAGCAGGGTCATACAACTGTTAACAATTACAACCCGAAAGAATTATTACAGCAGCCATCAACAACGACGTTTCGCGGTGTACTTTCCCGCCATTTCTCGTTCATGTAATTGTAGGCATCGTGCAATTTTAATGAGCCACATCAGATATGCAGTTACAAGGGATCGAGCGGTTGAATTCTTTCGGTTCGCGTGGAATTTCTTGAAAAAGTTCATCAGTCCAAAAGGCGATACCATACCATTGAGGGCTGGCCCCGGGGAAGGTGCGAATACTTTTCATGATTTCCTTTTTCGTTTGTACACCTGCATGATTACACGTATCTTTCTCTCGGGTACACGTTTGTATCCCCAGGAACACTTTCAATCTTTGTATCTCGCTTTCGAATCGTACGAGAGATGATGCTGAATACATTTCGAACGCTGGAATTTGGTAACTGCATTTTTTATTCCATGACCCTTTTTTAGAATCAAATTGCGATCTGTTTGAAGTAATACCAGAATCAATATATCAAACTGATAATAAGTCTGGAGTACAAAGTGTCATTTTACGATTAAATGATAGGTTCAGAATAATTTTAGAATACATCAAAATGACTGACAATAAGTCAGATATACTGCCTTTTAAATTCTGCATTTAAATCCTGATGGGAATGATTGCGAAATTAGTATGTCGAAATGATTGACAACAAGTCAGAAACACAAAGTAGCTTTTAAAGAGTATAATTAAATCATGATACGTTCAGAATAATTTTAGAATACATATGTCAAAATGACTGACAATTCAGAAATATAAAGTGGCTTTCAAACTTTCGGATTAAATGACGTGTTTTCGAATATCAGACTGCGTCAAAATGAGTGACAAGTCAGAAGTAAAATATTACAAATCATAAATGTAAAAAATTTATTCTTTATTCAGCTGGAATAGTTGCATAACCACAAATGTAGGTGTTTGAAGATCCTACTGTCAATGTATCAAATAATTCAATTTGCGTAATTAATTAACAGACAAATGTTCGCAGTAACCTTCGTAAAATGGCAAGATTCTGCACAAGGTGCAGCAAGTTGGCCCAAATATTTCCCAACACGAAATATTTCTTGATTCGTGCAAAATACAGGATCGATGTTTTACTCGGCGCGATATTTCACGCTGAAGCGAACATCACGCAACAAGGTAATCGCTTAATTAACGGCCTCTACTACTTGACGATCTCTCATGGGAGAGACGTAGCAACGTGTAAACACGCGGACACCGTTTGCCCGCTCTTGTAGGCGTGTGTATGAACCACGATAGTCCGTGTCGAGGAGCATGGTTACAAGTGCCGAAATTTCGTTCATTTATCCTCAGCAGCTGACCAGTTTGTTGACCATTTAGCTGCGACACCTTGTACGTCGCACGCGTGTACACCTACGCGTTTGCACGTGGGTGACGAGGCTGCTTGAAAGTCTAGTTAGGTGGATATACGTCAGCATTTGGGGTATGAATCTTGTGATCTGGATTGTCAGTTGAGACCACGGTTAAATCTTGCAAGGAATAGACACGGTAAATTATAGATGTGTAAAAGAAATCCACAAACTTATGAAACTTGCAAAATTTCATCTACCTATAATATGTTATCAAAATACGAGTATATATGCAATTACTACTATACCAACTAGATAGAATAATCAAGATACCTAATTAACAAATATCTGTATACCTACTGACACTGTAGTATGTGACATCCATCAAAAGTCGACAAACAGTTGTCAATAGAGTGGTTAATCGCAGGGTAAAATGCAACGGACTCAGAAATAGCAAATTGCGAAGATCAGCATGGATAGGAGCGATTCGTCAGTCGGACAACATTGAAGTTGACAACACAGACCGAGCGGTATCATGTCAGTAGCACCTGTAGGAGACACCGAAAGCCGACATGTCTCCGTCGTTCCGCAGCATCCCCTTTATTTCCAGGTTCGTAGTCCGTCTCGTCCGGCAACCTTTTCGCTTCATTTCCTCCTCGTGTTCTCTCTCTTTCTGCGGTTTGATGGTGTTCGTTGGTAGAAAGGCCGCTTACCTCCGGAGAGACGTCTGACATCCAGGCACTGTAGGCGCATCGCGGAGGAAGGACGCGGTGGAAGGACGAGCTTACACGGGGCTGAACGAGAAACCGAGCGGAAGATCGGTATCGCGATCTTGTTGGGCCGAATGAAGAAATGTAAACGCCAATTAAACATTTTATTGATATGCTTATGTCGTGTACGGACGTCTGTTTCTCTGGCCGTTCTCCCTCCCCGGGGATCGGGGGATTAAAAGGCGATCGAGGTAAGGTACACGTTGGCTCGTGAGTCGTCTTTTGCCGTGCCAGCCGGAGAAAACCGAGTTCCCCGTGGTTGTCGACGGGACCCTAGTCCATTCGCTGTTTTTAGCTAATCCCCCCGCGAGGAGAGATCGAGAGATCGAGATAGAATCGATTCCGTGGCGGCGACGCGTCCCGGGGACACTAATCGCGCTCGAAGAGGAGGATTTGCCCGACGTGTCGACTAAATGGTACCAGTACCGTCTGTCGGGGATTAGCGAAAAACGGTCCGACCGATTAGCCAGATAACGTCGTTGCCTCGGACCGCATAATGGACACGTTACACGCGGAACAACTTTCCACGGGGAAGTGGAAATTGTATGGACGCTGAATCGCGAAACTTCGAGCCGGTATCCCGGTTAAATGGCTAACGATAGGAAGCGGATTGGAAAGTGAAACCTTTCAATGTTATGCGGTAATGTCCACCAGATTAATAGAGGACCTGTTGAATACCTAATTCACACATATTCATACACATATTCTTTATCATATTGTACTTTCTGTTATGGAGTTCCATAATAACAGTTTGAAATTCAACAAACCTAGAAACGATAACTTTCTTGGGTACCAAAGTTAGCTGCTGTATAGGTCTGTATGTAGATAACTAGATGTATACCTACCACAGTGATGTCTCTAGGCCAACTAGTCCAGACAACAGACTAGTCCAGTTCTGCTCATAAACCTCAACAAAGTTATCTAGATAGCGAATATTTATCGTGTATTATAAGTTGCACAATTTGTTAAAAAATCTGCAACTAAAAGTATCACAAAACTAACAAAGCCCCATACTCATTAGAAACCTACCATTACCTACAAGAAATTTGCCATTACCTACAAGAAAGTTACACCATTCCAGTTCTACAAAAAATTTCAAATCCCCATACAAATGACTCTGTAACTTCCATAGAGAACAGAACTTTTTTCCCCAAAAAAACCAACTTCCTAATTTCAGTGTAAAATTTGTGTGAAGTACCTGGGAGCCCAATATGGCGTGCACGGGCTAAGTTTGCATAGCGAATCGAAGAATAAATGAGACGCGAGTTAGCTGGCAGCGAAAGGCACGATAATAACAGCGCAACGAAAAAGCCCTAACAATGGCGGCGGTCTTTCTCTAATTGGAGGATCAACTTTTCGCGAGATAATTAGACGTTGCCACCTCGAGATGCACGAGGATGCAAACCGTGGTGAGAACGGTGAAGGGCATCGCTCTGCCCTTGCAGGATAGCCTGATCTAACCGCGAACACACAGGTGAACAAGATTGATAAACTAACAGCTTGAACGCATTTCATTTTCACTTCTTTTCTTCCTTTGGACGGTAAGAGAGTTCGCGATGACGTTCAAGATAGGTACTCCGAAGTCAAGGTCCACTGTGCCCGATATAATAATTTCAATTAGCGAATTTTAAGAGATGTCTATCTGTTCGTCTCCTTGTTCTTCTTACGAACGTGTGCAGAACGACGGTCCAGACGTTGTTAAACTTTCTTTGTTGACTTTCCTTTATCTGCCACTCGACTGGCTCTCGCTAAATTTAATTCATTAATACCAGACCCGACTTTGATTGCACCCTCCAGCTACCCTTATGCTGACTTTACTTTGTAACTTCCACCGTGCGCGAGAAGAAAATTGTCGTGCACCAGACGGCTGTTCTGGATACTTGTGAACGGTGAGATTGAAATTTTGAGTTATAGATTTACCTCAATGATAATTTCGTAGTTTCGGATCTTTGATGGCAGTTTAGATACAGGATATGGGGATGTAGGGAATTAAGACATAGCAATTTGCAGACACAGATTTGGAAATTAGAGATTTGAAAATATAGAAGAGAGTCATGGAGATTTGAGGACATAGTAGTTATGAGGATATAGAAATTAGTGGATCTAGACATTTGGATATATAGAGGTTTGGGATAATTTCAGATATGTTCGACAGTATACATAGAAACATACATACGAACACAAAAATGTACGTATATGGGAATGTAAGAATTCAGTAATATAGAAATCTAGGAATTTAGAAATATATTCCACCTTTCTTAATGCACATTTGGGGCACTAATTACCAGTTGCCTTTACGTTAGCGAATATATTAGAAACGAAAGGATAATGAATTTACATTAATGCAATCCTGTCCTTAATTTAAAATGTAGAGAAGGAGGTGTGGCCTTAACAAATGATACACAGTAAACAAAACTTGAAGCTGAGTCACGCCCATTTGCAATTAACATTTTGCTATTTCACGTATTGCATAGCATTAACAGTGACGGACATCAGGTAGCCAGGTTCAAGTTAATTACTTAATAAGTTTATTGCTGCTGCAAATAGACTAATACACAAATGCGTACAGATAGTAATTAGATAAATATAAATCACCGAAATATCATTGATTATCAAATCAGAAAGAACAGAATGTTTCCGGAAGTCCTAGAACCCCGTGCAGTAAACGATATGTAAATTGCCGAAATTTTATGGAGGGCAATAAACTTTCGCGTTGCAAGTTAATTTAGTCTTTCTAGAAGTTGGGTATAATTGTCTCGTAAACTCTCGCGGCGATTGTCGATTATTCTTTTCAGTTAAGCCTATAACATTCGTCGATCCGTATCAGCCGCTTATATCAGATTTGCACGATCCGCGAGCGTAATCCCGTCGCATTGAAAAATATTACCGATCCGATTAAGATCAACAGACCCTTTAACGGTATAATTGAGACGTGTCCAGCGAAAGAGTCACGGCCGAGATTTCAGATTTTGCTGCCGCCTTGGGCTACGTATCCCCGAAACGCGTTTCGCGTAACGTCGTCATAAACACCCGCGTTCGCATCCTTGTATACGGCTTTGTGGACTGGCCACTCGGGCCAACAACGTGCATTCATCTGGCAGATTTAACACCTCTACGAACGCGTATCGTCAGCTCTGTACACTCGGCTATAATGTAGGCCTTCTTTATATAGGTACACGCATGAAACACATATAAATTATTACTTATCGATGTTTTTATTTTAAATATTCAAGCATTGGACTTATCATATTTTTCAATTAACTAATTTCTCAATTTCACAATTTTTCAATTCTTCAATTTTTCAATTCTTCAATTCTTCAATTCTTCAATTCTTCAATTCTTCAGTTCTTCAATTTTTCAATTTTTCAATTTTTCAATTTTTCAATTTTTCAATTTTTCAATTCTTCAATTCTTCAATTCTTCAATTCTTCAATTCTTCAGTTCTTCAATTTTTCAATTCTATCAAGTTTTCTATTCTTCGATTTTTCAACTTTCAATTTCCAATTTTTCAATTTGCAGGTTACAATTTCTCGATTTCCAATTTTCATATTTTAAAATTTTTAACTTCTCTAAATTTTCAACTTGTGGAACATCTTAAACTTGTCAAATACCTTAAGCTTCTGAAATCTCTAAAATTGTTCGAATCACTCAGGTTTCTCCAATTTCTAGATCTCACAGTCCCTAAACTCTGCAATCCCTGGATCCAAAAATCTAGACCCTAATAGTTCTCGGATCTCAAAATCCCTAAACACCCAGATACAAATGTCCACAAATTGTTAAATGATCAAATCCCTACTATAATACATCATATCCATAGAGTGCAAAATCATAAGTTCTCCAAATTCAATGTCCTAGAACCCCATATCACTAGATCTCCAAATATGAACATTCCCAGATTTCTAAGTTCTGAAATCCCTAGACTATAAAATCCCTAGATTCCCATATTCACAGATCTTCAACTCCCAAGGTCTACACATTCTTAACATATCCCATATGTTAATATCCTAGAAGTTCCACAGAATCCCTAAAATTCCCCTAAATTCCCCAAAATTCTCCAAAAGCCATAAACATCCCCAAATATCCTTATCACTAAAAACCTCTAAAAGCTGCCTAAAGTCTAAAGATCTAAAGATCAAGAAGTGGGAGGCCTCCACATCTTCGGCCACCATATTTTTCCCCAGGCAGACCATATTTGCTTTTGCATAGTAACATTCGCGATGCAGTCACGTATCGTTCCGAAGAATTAAACTCGTGTCTTAACACGTAACGAAGTGCTTGTAACGAAGCTAGTACCTGTTCGAATCCAATATTCAAAGAGTGCAGCCGTTTTCGCGTGGTCCTAGACAGGTGTGTCGCGTCCAGAGGCTCACACATACGCGTCCTGCGCAACCCGCGTGTGAGCGGATCCGCGTTATTGTACAAGTTTGGCTCGGGGCCAGACGAAAACGGTATTTTTATCTTTTGCGTTAGCAAAAGCCCATAAATATCCGTTAAGGTGTTAAGTTACCACCCATGGTACACGCTGTTTCGTTTCACGGTCTGGCCGGCAGTTTACACGCGCGCAGAACGAGCTGGTATCCGCGCGAGCGAGCGGCCGAACGTACGTGTGTATCGCCGGGCTAATCTGCGCTGGCATCGATGGTAGCCGAAAGTCGATTCGTACGCTCGTAATTCGTCGTGCCCTCGGGATTGCACCTGCGAGAACGTTATCGTATGCTCGTGGTCCCTGCAAATCCCATTTCGACAGACCTTCCAAGTGAAATGGGCACCGGCGTTGTGGGACGGGACCCTTCTTTTCGTGCATGCGCCGCGAAATTAACATCAGCGGGGCGAATGTGTAGATGTGAAAGATGGCGGTTGCAAATTTGGGCATTGGAAAAGATGACTAATCAAAAATTCGGCGATTTCGAAATTTGGAGTGTTTGTAGATTTGTAAGTTTGAGATTCAAAAAGTTGGGGAATTTGATAATTTGAAACATATGAGAATTTGGACATTTGAAACTTGACAATTTGGATATTTTAGTACCTGAGTGTCCTTAGATCTCTGAAATATTAAATTACTAGATCCCTGGATTCCTACATCTTTTAATCCCTAAATCTCTAAACCTTCAAATATTTAAATCCTTGAATACCGACATGTTCCTAAATCGCTATATCCTTCAATCCATGTATTCCTAAATTTCTGTGTCCTTGAATACCTACATTCCTATATTCCTATATCCCTAGATACATATATCACCAGATCCACATATCCCTAGACCTATATGTCTTTAGACCCCAATATCCCAAGATTCCAATATTTCTAGATCCCAATATTTTTAGGTCCTAATATCCCTAGATCCCAATATTCTTAGGTCCCAATATCCCTAGATACGAATATTCTTAGGTCCCAATATTTCTAGATCGCAATATCCCTGGACCCTCATAGCTCTGGATTTCAATATCCCTAGATCCCCATAGTTCTGGATTTCAATATCCCTAGATCCTGTTATCCCTGGATCCCAATATCCCTAGATCCTATTATCCCTGGATCCCAATATCCCTAGATCCCAATATCTCATGGTCCGAATATCGCAAAATCGCAATATCCTGGATCCCAATATCCCTAGATCCTATTATCCCTGGATCCCAATATCCTAATATCCCTATGTCCCTAGATCCCAATGTCCATAAATCCCTAGATCCTTAAATACTTAGATCCTTTGGAAAATAGCTATAACAACTTAAGTCCATTAAAATTTGTGTCGAAACAATTTCAGCTGGTAAATGAAAAGCACCTCCATAAGTGAAACGGTTCGTTCCTCGTTAAGAAGTGCACCGTAACCACTGCCGTAAAAACATTAAATCAAAGGAAGTTTATTGCGCCTACCTGTCCATACAGTGTGAATATCTGCAGCTAGAATATTACCATGACGAAAGGATTAGCTGAGTTCGCAAAGCTATTGCGATTGGATTCGCTTCGTTGTTATGCAGGCCATCGCGGCACCTAAGTCCACGGGAGAACATCGGTTCGACGCAAAAATTACACACGCACGCCGAAGACTCGCAGGGATACATCTAACATTCTCGATCTGGATTTCTCGAAGCTAACTTACACAACATCCCGCTACAACATCGTCCGATTTGCTAAGTGGACATCGAAGCGAATCTCCGCTTTTCTGCCATCGATCGACTACCATGCTGTTTCCACTGTACCGTTATCCGTAATGCTCTGTTATCTTCTATCATCTGGCTGCATCTCTTTAAAGGTTACCAGCTCACGGCACAGAAGTCCGCCGAATCACGATTCCTGCTGGCTCCTGCATAGTTGCACGATGCTATCGTTCCTGTTACGATTATTATTAGCCACTGTAACACGGAGAATCGCATTTAACGCGGTTTAGCCTCGACCTATTTTAACACGGGAATATTCTAACCAACAATGTACTGCTACTGCAAGTTTCGGTGGTACGTCATCAGTTTTGGTTACCGTGGCTACTTGTTGCTTGCTGCTGAGTTATATCCATCATTTTCTGTTTTGTGTTGGGAAGTGCAGAGTAATTTCATTCATACACGAAGCATAACGATGGAATTGTTATCATGAAGATTTTGGAGTGTTAAGGATTACGTAGGATATTTCATACACTGATTTGAACTTCTGAAAATTAGGATTACTATTCTAGTCACACGTTCAGATTTTTACAAATAAAATTGTGCTGTGGTACTTCAGAAAATATTCTGAAAACTTTTCATGAATCTACTGATGATGAATTTTAATTTCAAGTTGTAGAATGAAGTAGTAACTATGAACTTCAAGTTCAAATAGTTTATGACAAAATACAACTTCCAAAACCAAAACTCTACATGTTCATTATGTGACAGAAATGGGTACCATTGAAGAACTTGTCATTACACGAACAAGAAAGATTTTGATACATATACACCTAACCATAAACTTCAATGTCAAAGAGGTTAAACGAAGTACATTTAAAATCAAAACTCAGATTTATTACGTGTCGCAAAAATGCATAAGCTTGTACAGTTTGCTATTACAAAAGCAAAGATTGTCACGTATGTTAAATCAGCTCCACAGAAGACCACGTTTGGTGTGCTCGGTTAATAAAGGGTCCAACTGTTGCGTCTAGCGTCCCGTCGCCATAAATCACGGTACAAATCTCAACGCCGTTCCCGTGCCACAATGTGTTAGCCCAGAAAGCTTACATTAACCGATATTACACCGAAACCACCTACGTGACAATGTACGAGATTCGACGTAAACGTTCGGATGATCGTAGAAATCTGATCGATCGATGGTGATTCAACGTTGCTGCTAAACGCGATGGTGTCGGTGGTTTGTTCGAGCGTGACCAAATGGCTCGTTCCACTTAATACCCATGCACCATTGCCGTTTTCTTTCACGCTGTATAGTCGACAGTAAATCTGATTTCCCTATAGATAATATCGGAACATCTCGAAAGGCAACTCGTTGATTTTTAGAGAGTTTTAACATTTTTAAACTTGAGAGTGAATTAAGAATTGGTACACCTATGTATGTGGAAATCTAGGGATTTTACGGTCTAAGGGACTTTTACTGTTGAGACTTAATTTGGAAATTGGAGATCTAGGAATCTAGGAATTTGGAAATATAAGAATATAAGAATCTAGGAATTTGGAGGTTTGGAATTCTAAAATTTAAGGATTTCGAAACCAGTGAGAATCTGGAATTCAAAAGTTTAAATACTTGGCGATCTAGGAATACGGGAAGCTAGGAATTTAAAAATGTAAGTACTTGGCAATGTAAGAACATAAAAGTCTAAGTATCCGGCGATCAAAGAATATTGGAATCCAGGAATGTAAAAGTTTAAGTACTCGACTAAGGATATGGGAATGAAAGAATTTAAAAGTCTAAGCACTTGGCAATCTAGGGATATTCGGGACGTAACATCAGCGAAGGAGTCTCGCAAATGGCGTCTATTAATTTCGTAGCGTAAGACTCGTAGATAATTCGAGTGCGCGATAATAAGTCGCTGCGAGGCCGTCATTCCGCATCGACTCGCCACGCGTGAATTATAGTTAAATAACCGCAGATGGAATTCGACGATAGCCGACAGAGAAGTCTGCCTGTTGCTCCTCGGATTAGACGGGCGTCCCCCGCCCGCGCTCGCACCCTCTGACAGCACGACGGAGTATTATATTTGCGCGCGAGCCTGTGACATCCGCTGAGAAATGTTCATTGAAAACCTTGTCCGGAGATCCTCTCTAACTAAGCGGCGAACAGATAGCGCGGGGAGGAAAGTCGACGCACCAAACGGAACAATTGATGATAGCGAACCGTCACGGTCGAGGACTAACACTTGTGAACGGGGTTCCTCAACGACTACAAACATCTTTGTGTAATATTAACATGACGCTAGTAAAAGTTACAAGTTCTCGTGTCAAAATTTTCGTATGATCAATTTGACCTCTAAATTGACCCAGTAAGATTTTTCAAGTTTACCATACATCGATTCTGGGATCCATGAGTTTGATAAACAATTTCTAATGAAAATTTCTTAAGTAAACTATGCAAATTATGTTGACCACGTATTCGTACCGAAGTGGTGTTAAATTTCGAAGCTACCGAGAGATTCGTATCAAACGGGTTTGATTTTTGCTTATCCATCACAGGCGTTGCTCCATTTCGTTGATCGGTCCGTTGGCGAGCACGTTATCACGATCTCGATCTCGATCGGATCTCGTTTCGATCGTTCGTTTCGCTGTATCCCTGTGAAGTCAGGTCAGAAAATTGGCGTGGAAGTTCGAAAGCATCGGAGCGAGCGGACGGTCGGCGAGGCAGTGACTCGAACGAATCGATGAAAAATAACACCTGTCCTTGCCGGGCTGCCAAGATCGTAAACGCAGCTCGATATATACGTAGGCAAAAAGGGGGGCCCTGGGATCTGTACCGAGAACGAGGCATGGATAACGCGGAGAGACCACGGCACCCCGCATATAACGTGTTACACGCAGGACGCCGGTAACGGAGAGAGCGTCTCAGTTAGCACAGCGCGGCACGGTTTGGTTTATAGCCGTACGTCCGATGACAATGTCCACGCGGCTTTAAATCTCCCCCTTTAGCCTCTCCAGCCAACCCGGCAGACCGCAGAGTTTCTTTTTTGCCTTTGTATTATATCATATTCCATCCCTTCCGTCGCGCGTTCCTCCGTGTGCTCGCCGTGCTCCGCCTCCTTCACCTCCACCTTTTTCCCTCCTCGTCCACCTCCATTTTTTTTCTCCTCTTTAGCCCTTTTTCTTCCTTTGCTCTTACTTTATGCGTGCCGGTGTCCCCCTCCGGCCGTACCCTGCCGCGTATAACTCGCAACCCGGGGGAACCACAGTGCGCCGGCGTCGAGAACGAATGTTTATGCACTGATAACTGACAGCACCCTGGCGCGGGAAGTCGGTACCGATCTCCTCGTCGAGGATTCACCGCGGGCACACCACGGGCTTAGCCAGATCGGACCCCGTTTTGGCCAGCCTGCGACCTTTTTGCCGCCACGCTCTTTACAACTCGTAATTCCTTGATTACACGCGGTTGATCGTGTTATGCTTCAACCTGTATGCGAACGGACCTGCGAAAATTATATGTAGCATATATGTAGGTCCTCCAAATTATCTACTTCTGGTCACACAGTGACTGTGATGACTTTCACACTTGATAACACCTGCGAAAGATTTAGGTAAGGTCCTAACTGAACGTTGCACGAACGTCACTATATGGTGTATAGTAATCATGGTAATCGTATGACGATGGAAGATGAATACATCATAATGACAACAACAGTGGTCCTAGCAAACCTTAATATGTGGAGTATGGAGCAGTCTATATCAAAGTGAAATTGAAGATTTGGGTAACATCAAATGTGAACGTCACAACTAGTGGTACATAAGCTTGGACCTGTCTAGGTCTAATATGTGAAGATCTAATTAGCAGAGATCTAACTACTCTAGAACAGATCTACAGCATGTGGAGGTTTAATAACTAGTAAGGACTTAAGCTAGTAAGGATGAAACTTGTGAAGACCAATCACAAACTAGTGCCTATCCAACACATGACCATATAACACATGTCAACATAACATATAGGAATCTAGCCTGCGTCAAAAATGCCAGTGCTTAAATCATCGGACTTGAAGTTCCCCGGAGTATTCTTCAAGTTCGCAAAGAATCTTCGGTGGCGAGACAAGTTTCCAAGAAAATCGGCTTTCCTCCGCATCATGAATCACAGTCTCCGCCAAAGACGTCGCGAGAAAAGCAAGGCGACGGGTCATTTTACGATCGCGATCCGTTAATTCAACAGTCCGGAGACTCTTGCCCGCCAGCAGATTTACGGTGGTGCTTCGAGTACTGGGCCCATGGATGAACCCACGAAGTCTGATCCTCTTGGGCAGTCTGCTCTTTGCATCTTTCTGACCGGCACATCGTCAAATCCGGTCTGCCTCGTTGCCCGAAAGCCGCTCTCCGTCTAGTATGACAAATGTTATCCCTGACAGTAAACGTCACTAGTTTAGGAGCGATGATTCACAGCCTCCTGGGCAGGCGTGAACACCTCTGAACAGCACGGCTCATCGGCTTATTTTATTTGCGGCTTAATTTTATGTGCTCTTCCAGGGAGATCCTCTGCGCTCGCGAGCTGCACGATCGGTCGTGGTTGACTCCGTGAATGGAATTCTCTGTCTATTTGGTTTTAAAACAGGAAATCATGAATGGGTTTCATTTTATCCAGTAAAGTGTAACAGGAATTGCATAGGTGTTTGTGGAGAACTCGTATGTGTTATGGGAGATGATTAGTCTAGCATGTTTATTAGATATGAGGTTGAAATTAAATATTTTGTTAAAAGATCAGATACGGGGTTACAATATTGCCAGAGATATTTCAAGTATTTAGTATCAGATGTATCTATCAGCTGTTTTTTTTTGTGCAGTTTGGACCAAACATGGTCACACAAATCACTCCTGTGAAATAAATTACTACCAGCTGTTGCAAGGAGCTATGTGTCTCTTCGGTCAGCATAATTTTATCAAGCCCAAGGTAACAATATCGAAGATCAGAGAGCTGGCATAGCATCGAAGATTCGCGATAAAGTAAACAAATCGGCATTCGATCGACGACCTGCCGTGGATCCGTTGAAATTATGGTTGGAGGAAGAACGTTCGGTGAGTCAGGTACGAGCTCGATCGGGTCGAGCAGGGGTTACGACAGGGACATTCAAAGGGAATTATGATGTCGTTTTACGAGCGCCTCGTGAAGTCGAAAGGGATTAAACCGCGGCTCACCGTGGTACCTTGGTCCGGTGTGCACGTTTCAGATCGATGAAGGGGATCAAAAGAACGGCCATAAAGGGTCCAACAACGCGTTCTGGCCGATCGACCCGAAGAAATATTGAGAAATCTGTTACGATCGGACGGTTGCTCGTCCTCGAACAGGCTCACCGGCCAAGCGAATTCCAATGGCTGACGCTTTCGTTTCCAACGAAACGTCGCGTCGGTATCGCTTGAACGCAGGACCCCCTCTGCGCGGCCTCGCTTCATCGAAACGCGGCTAAATATGTAGGACGACACGGGGACGTCGCGTCACACTGCGTTCTCTATTGTTCCTTGACGAGTTCACAATTGTATTAATCGTGAGAGATGTGCCGTGCACTGATCTTGACCCTATACAAGTCCTGCAGTTTGTCCATCTGATCTTTACCCTCTCCTGACGGGCTCCATATTGATTATCCTAAATCGCTACGTTGTGTTTGCATACTTTAATGTTCTCTGAAGTATTGAGAGTTCGATATACGGAAACAAGAATCTAATATTTCATACGATTCCAAGTTTTTGATTGTTCATGAATTTTATTGAAATCTGTGTCCACATGGACTACATGTGTTTAGTCACGGACTAAAGTTTCCAAACAATACCGATTTTGTATTTTATGTCATTTCGTATCTGAAGTTACGAGAAGATTAAATTAAGTACATCTATGTACCAAATTTTCAAATGTTCAGATTCTCCAACTTCCGATTCTTCAAACCTTTATATTCCAAATTCTTTCCAAAGACAGATGGCATTCTTTCTTCACAAAATCATCACTTCATAAATAACACCGCCCTCATAAGCCACATATCACCAAATTACAGGTGTCTTCACAATGAAATAACAAAGCTCCGCCATTGACTAATACATAAAGCAAGAATGACAGCCAAAAAGCAGCGTCCGCGACTCAAAGGAAACAAACGAAAGGCAACAGACAGAGTGGAATGATTCAGAACGGTGCCAGAGAAAATTATTTTTAAACCATCGTGAAACGATACAAGGTATACACGCGCGTGCACGCGTTTCCGACGAGCTTCCAACAATTCCGCAGGCATTCTCTCGATTACGGTGACGGCGTGCTTTATGCCCGCCAGCGGATCTGTACTACGAAATCACCCCGGTGACCCCGGTCGCTCGTAAGAAATTCGAGGGCGTCGTAGCCGGTGCCTGGAAGCCGTTTGTTTCGTTGTCGTTGCGTCGTTTTGCTCACGGGGCGCCGTATACCACCGACGTCCCATCCGCCGCTGGTTCCTCGTTTTCTCTCTCGGAGGGACATCAAATAAATCACGGACTATCGTCTCTCGCGGAACGTTTCGCGTCTGCCGGCTATCCCGGTCCCTTCTGGCCTCTCGAACGGCCAACGAACAATTCGAAATGGTTTCGTGCGCGAATTCAGAACTTATGGAATGCACTTTGAAGCAAGAACTCGGGAAGCAAAAGGAGCCGGGCGATGAAAAAGGAAGGAAGGAAGGAGCCAAGGTAGGGATACAGGGAACGTTCGGGATTCTCAGGGAACCGACGTCGTTTCGCGTAGCTAGTACGATAGAAACGTTCGGAATCCCGGTGACGTGATTATCTTTCCCATCGTTCGCCGCTTTTGCAATCTCGGTTAGATAATTACGCTATAAATCGCGCCGATGAATAGAACCTCCCTCTCGCTGTATTGCGCGCCGGAACGTTGCAACGACCTTTTGTGTGTGGAACTGTTACAACTCCGTGGCCACGATCAGGCTTCGAGCCACCATTTCGTACCGGTCGCCGTACGAGGAAAATTTTGACGGGATAATGGCAACCTCGTGAAGTATTACGATATTTCAATTGGACGATCGACGGGGAATTTCAACGTTCCGCCATGTCCCCGTCGTAAAGTTTGCGATTGTATCTGAAAAATCGGCCGCTCCTTAACCCTAGCTGGCCCGTTAACGGCTTGCGCCATCTTGAAAACCGCAGAATGATAGGTAACGTCTTCTGGGAAACTGATCAGGGTGGGGCACGCCTAACCTATTCGACAACAGCGATTGAATAATCGAAAATTGATCCCTAGGATCCCAAGCACCCTATTACATATTCTCAAAAAATATTACGTAACCTTTATTATATTACATATTCTATTACACAGTCTTTGTAACTATTATACTCGGGTAATACTATCAGAAGGAAAGTTTATCGTTCTACAATCGGACTATCAAGTGACAACAGATATTGTTAGTAAATGTAACGAACATAAAGACGCTAATGAGGTGATTCAGGGAAGATTTCCATTCTTTCAGAATTTCGACTCGGATCACTTTCATAATCGTCCGAGCATATTTTCCCAGAAAGTTCACGAGGTCGTTCATGATATCGAGGCCTCCAAAGTGGCGTAACCCCTTAATCGTTTATTTTCCTCGACCTACGACCCGCCGTCGCTCTTATTCGTAGATCCGATCGGGGTATATTAATAACGACGACCAGGCCAGGTAAACCAGCCACACGAAGGGACGAGCCAGAGGCCTGCTCTAATCGTGATCCCATTTTTTTTCAAGCGTCGCAACGGGCTACAGAAAGGCGGTCGTAACGTGGTTTCGCGCGTGGAGCACGTTCAAGACGAGCTCTCTTCGCGGACGTAGGATCCACGAAGAGCTGGACACGCCGGGGACAAGAAAAAGACGAGGAAGAGTCGATGCCCAGAGACGGACACGAGAAAGACGCCATGGAGTATAGGGATGGTCCGTGTGAAGCCGTGAGCGGAACAGAGAGAGAAAGGTTGAGGCAGAGGACGACGCGTCTGCCGGCCAAGGAGAGAGGAGTGTACATTCGTTATCTGATCAGAAACTTAAGGCTACCTTGAATGAGATGAATGCCTTTACGTGTCTCTTGCACTTGCCTAGGCACATCCATTCGCCCTTTCATTTCAAGTGCTCCGCTGCCCTTTTGTGGGTGGCTGCCCTTTCTCCGAGGCCATCGCGCTCTACCCATCGCTCTTTCTACCCACCCCCTCTTTCTGCCTTCGCTCGTTATTTATTGCAACCGCGAAAATTTCGTGGCCACGGATTGTGTTCGTTTGTCCAGGGAATCGGGTTCTCGCGATCCCTGTCTTGATCGACGCGACGGTAGCGCTTCGAGCTTGATAACCGCACAACTGCACTCTTTAACCTTACGGCCTGCGGATCTGCACGAGACAGCTCTCAAGATTCAAGTACTGTGCAGGAGCTGGAAAGTTACTGTACGGGATGGTACAAGGGCAACAAGAGTACAATAATGTCCGCTTAATAGTTATACAGTCATACCCACCAGTTCCTGTAACTCGAGAGATTACCTACATTTCACATCGGATTTTCGTAGAACTTGATCATAAAGCTTCAGGCGACGAAATTAGGAATATTTAGGTTCGACTATGTTGAGATAGTTTTCAGTTGTAACGTGTCTGGTGTAGAAGACATAAGACATAAGAGTTTGGGAGACATGAAACTCTTTGGGAGACATGATGAGGACTCTTGAAACATCTGAAGTAGACTGAATTAGGTCTCAAGTGCACTCCTGGCCAATACCAACAGGACAATATTGTACTTCTACGCTGTTTCCATCTTTGACGTCCTGGAACTCTCCATATTTAGGTTCTTGATGGCACACTTTGATGCGTAACACATAAGTAGTACACATCTCAAGTTCTACAAATTTCTAAGTCTCAACATTTCTGGATCCCCAAGTCTATAACTACAGAAATTGCTACGACATTAATTTTTCAGGTCTTCAAACTTTTACCTTCAAAAATTCTCAAATTACAAGTCTCCAAATTTTTATTAAGGTCCTAGATAGTTCTTGAATCTCCAAAACCCAAGAATTTCTAAGTTTTCGAACCCCAACTTTTTTACATCAAATTCTCGTTCAAATTCAAGTTCATAGTAATTCCAACTCAAAGCAGAAAAATGTATCACCCTTTCACAATTAGAACAGTCAATCTTCCATTATAAGAATTTCATCAACATCAAAATGTAAACTTTCCCGAATTCTTCTATCACATTTAATCAGCACGATTAATCTCTCGATCATCGAACCTTTTTCGTGTCCGCTCGGCGACACACTCGATGACAGACAGAGACGCGCGGAACGCGTCGAGGTGTTCGGAATTATATCAAAATGGAAGCCGGGCCTGTTCCCAAGCGGGATGAACGAAGTAGGGGGAGCTGGTCCTCCTCGCTGGCGGCTCGCTGATCGGCACTAATTTAACGAGGTATAAATAAAGCCCGAGGGCAAGCTGGAGGAAGCTGGAAAGGCTTTTGAGTTGGGTTCGTGAGGGGAAACGATGGAGAAGGGGGTGGAAGAGGAAGGGTACGCGAGGAAGTGGCGTTCAAGTCTGCCGGCAAGTTAGAGACGGTTGGTCCGAAGGCTGGTTAGCTGTTTCGGAATGACAAGTTCATTTTATTAAGACGCCTTCAGCCGCATTATGGTCGTCACGTGTTATTCGCAGACCCGCAGCCGACCGATGCTACCCATATCCTCAGCTGTTTCCAACATACGAAGGGTGTGCTCGTGCGTGTATATATAGAGAGAGGGAGCGATCATGGTGACACGGTCCACGAGCAACGAATGCTGGAACACGGGGAACGTGTACGAGAACCGAGTGTGAACGGATATGTCGCCTTCTTTGATGTCTCCGTTTCTCCCATCGCGACGAAGACGAGCACCATGACAGGCTCCACCTCTTTCCTCACCCTTCCACTTTTTTTCTTCGCATTAATTCCCTCGTCTTTTCCCTTTTTTCTGACCCCTCGAAAGCGACAAAGGCTCAACCACTCTTATGACACCGCATACGTAATCTGTTACTTCTGATCACTGGATGATCTGATAAAAGTCCGCGATAAAGTAGCGAAGAGATAGGCGGAGAGTTTGAGGTCGAGAAAGGGAATGTCCAGTTCAATTTCCAACCGAGGTGGTAAGTTAGAGCACGGGACTATAAATACTCGTGGCTTCGTTCCTTTTTCCGCGATATCGGAACCAGAAACATTCCTATCGTCAGCCTGCAACCCTGTTGCCTCTTCCCTCACCCGGGTTCGCGTTGTTAGTTGTCTCTGTTCACCGGTCTTCTTCGACACGGTGTTGGCCGCTCGCGCAGAAGGGGTCCTCTGGATACCCTTGTATCAGATCGAATCGAAGGAGCACCTTCGGAGGAGAACAGAGTAGTTTTAGCTTGCTACGGAACACAACCAATGTGCCACGATAATTCTTGCCGGAACGGTTGGTCATTCTACCTCGATCGAGGGACTTTAATCTGTTAACGATAATGTGCTACATTGTTTCCAGTACAAAACTCCGTTTAAAGGTGACATATATTTCAATACTTTATGTGAACATTTTAATGCGATTTATTTTGAATACAAATTGTTGCATTCATGAAACACCATTCTCCTATCACATTTATCTCAATATAAAATAAACAAATCATTATAATTTGGTATGCATATTATACCATTTGTAAGACGACACAATTGAATATCATTTTTAAATGTAAAACAATTAATTACGATTTTATGTGGAAAACTCATTCCACGCACGACGCTGGTAGCGAACATACTAAATCAGAATAAAATAACGAACTGTAATTTCAATGCACAGATGGTGCGATAGGGTCAAGTAATAGACTTCCATAAATATTATCAATAAACGATAGGTATTTATGCAAATGCATATCTTTATAGGCAGCGGGGTTTAAATAGAAATTTGTTGTAATGTGCGTGTTTTGCATAGTGCAAAGTTTTTACACATCGTATGCGTATTTCTCGGATTTTTATGCATACCCTGATGGTTATTCTCGTGATTTTTATGGGGACTTTTTTTATGTCCTTTACTCGTATACTTTTTGTATGTATTTTAATGTTGTATATATATGTATAGATTTACGTATTCTGCATATATTATGTATATAGATATTATATAGATGTATATTGTCAGATTTTATATGAAGGTCACATTTAAGTGTGACTTCCCAAATATCTTTCTGAGGAGTTTCCAAAAATATAAAAATCAAGTAAATTTTTAAACTAGAAAGTATGTTTATTATTTTTAATAACCAATTTAAAAATGTATTTACTTTTAACGACAATATCATGTACCACAGGCTTAAGTTTCCAGAGTTCCCTGAACTGCAACTCATCAATTAGAAGTTACCATTTTCATTCTCTCTTTAACATCCTCTTCAATAAAATGCAATCTTGTTTAACACAATTTTTAACGGTACCATCCATACCTTGTTTCATTTCGCTAAAAGACGTCTGGCACAGCGCATTCAGGCATATTGTGCAACAGTCCCATTAAGAATAAGCCGTCTCGTCTTGGTTTAATCGAAAAAAACTTTCCCTCTCTCTCCCTCGAAAAAAAAACAGTCCGTCGTATCAAAACATCATTCAACACCGGAGCGAGGTTACAAATTGTTCCATCAACGAGGGCCAGCATTCATCTCGTGGAGCCGAACGAACCAGCTTCTGTCGCGTATTCTCGAATGCCGCCCGATGAATCGTGGATCGTCTGTGCGACCATTGCAACCATTTCTTTGGCCAGATTGCGCTATTGACGACCAGCTACTTACTTGCCCAGGTTGTCCCGGTGCTCGCTGGAAACAGCCTGGACGTCTCGAGCAGAGGGAGAGAGCACGGCACGAATATTAATTAAGAACGATCGCATCGGTGGTGGCCGTCACGGGCAACTAATTAGCGAGAGGACGTTGCGTGGCCCGCGAGGATGGAGCAGAAAAGGGAAACCGCGGCTTGAACCTCAATAAGCAGGCTAATTAATTATCCGCTGTCCCGGCGATTTTCCAATTCGCACTGCACAAAAGAGACACGGGGATCGTACTGTGACGGTTTGGAATTTGAGCGCGGTGTCGCGTAGAATACGCTCAGCTGCATGCACGGTTTTCATGGCTTTCGCCGTGGCTCCCGTGGCGTGCGTGCCTCCGTTTACGATCTAACCAAGTTTTTCTTTCGTGTAATTTTCACCGACGGCCGTGAAATCGTCGTCATCGCGCCGCGAAACCGGTTCCACCTTTCCGCCTCGCGAAGAAACAACGCGACTAATGCGCCGTCCGGCTCGCTTTCGTTTTTCTGCCATTCCGCCGCGATCGGGTACCGTTCCGAGGAGACAGCTCGTTTAACGGTCCTTTTTATCGGGTTTAATGTAAACGAGGCGAATGTGATATAATTCCACAGCGAAAGACAAATTAACGTCTTCCGTTACGCGTTCACGATGGATCTGCTCGCCGCGAACGCGTTTCGAATTGCTCGCTACGAGCCGATCCTTTGCCCCGGGGACGTAAACGCGCGTACGTGGGCGTGATCACCTGCTCCGAGCTTCGCCCTCCCGCCGATACACGGCTACACGAGAATACTGGCATTTCGTCCCGGTATTTCGCCAACGCGACCGGACTTAATTTCGCGACAAGCTTTCCGAGCCCTTTGCCCCCCGCCGAAATTCTGCCCGGGCTAGCCCTCGTGTCGTCGGGAATGTTTTCCGCTCGCTTGGAATCTCTGGCACGGTGTTAACCCCCGGCTGGCTGATCGGGATCGAAATAATTGGGAACTGTTGCCCCGATACGGTCCTGCTCGATTAATTCTGGCAATTACCCACCTTCGGACGCGGGATGAAAAACACCATGTTCGTTTTTCGGTTCTTTGACACATGGCCCGTTCACGGAATTCGACCTCTCTATACTTATGATTCTACCTGGAATCGATCGATTTTTAAATATTTGTTCTGTGGATAATGACGATCTGTGAAATTTGGCAAACATAAATAAATTGTAGTTCTTTAATTATTGAGTAAGTTGGTAAATAGACTTGACAGAATTATTCGAACATTAAAATTATTAGAACAAGTCACCTCAGTAAAATTATCAGAGTTATTAAAATTTAGAACTTGTACAATTATTGGAATTTATAAAGTTAGGAAAATGAGTATGAAGACATGCATATAGATTCGTTACAATGAATAGTTAACCGTGACTTCTCGCACGGTTGTTCGCAGAGTTTCAGAGACTTCAATGCCCGACTGCAAGCGACGCCCTCGCAGGCGATAAATTCCGATCGATTTATTGTCAAGCAAAAATGACGAATCTCTGGAACAACGTCCAGTATTCAGATCGCCATTTTATCGTTGAAAAAAAAGGCAACGTCGTTTCGTGGTGGATCGTTCAATAATTCATGAAGCTTCCCGGCGTTGGTTACAGTTGGCACAGTAGCGCGAGGAATTACGAGTCGTCGTTACTCGAAACTGCTTCCGATTCACGCGAAACGGTTCTCGCATCTGCCACAGGAGGGCTTTTTTCGTCCTTAAACGGCAAACCGATTGGTCGCAGAGGCGCTGACCTGTCGTTTGCATGAATTTCCTCGGACCCCTGGGATCGCGTGCTCTGTCCACTACGATCTATCGGCTTTCTTCTCTCGCAGGTTGCTTTTTCTGCCGATCGTTTCACGCGATTTTTAATCGCGTCATCTCTCGTTTCCTCGTTTGCCCGGTTGGCCCGTAGGTCCCCGTCGAGACGGCAAGGACCGTGACCACGCAATTAGCGAAACTGCTAATCTACAGGCTTCTTAATCAAATTAATGAGCGGGTAGACGAACACTTTTATGCTCTCGCCCAGTTATTTATGGTTTATGGCAACGGGGCTGAAACGGTTCGGGACGGGATAAGGGGCCGTGCACCGGCGACCAGCTTTAACTTCCAGACGATGACCAGCTTCTTTCTTTTACGGAGAAACCAGCCATTCTTCCAGGCGTCTCCCGTTTCTCTCCGAGACCCCGTAAGCCTCCCCCGTCCCCGTGGACATCGGTCACGGTGGCCCCTTAGCTGTCTAATTAACGACCAGAGAGAGGAAGATTCAACTGGTCGTTTTTTATCATCAATGCGTACCAGGGAGTGCGATGTTTCGCGATTGACCACGCAACGCTCGGCGTGAACGCACGATTATGCGCCGGGATTATCGATACCTTGCTCAAACGTTTCGATTAATCACCGGCGTCTTCTTCTTTCGCTCGGGCTGCTGCAACGAAGATGAATTTGCCTCGCGCGAGTGATGGGGATTAAACGGTCGTAATAGGAAACTTGAGAGACTTTAAATGATTTGTGATTTCAAAACGGGGGTGAATGTTGGGTTTATTATGCTGCTTATTATTTCAATCTTGAATGCTATCATTTGTCAGAAATTAGAGTTCGGATGATGAATATTTACTCCTTCAAAGTGCTATTATTTAATACGTTCAAACGTTTTGTTATACATTGCAATTATGCTCGAACGGGTATTTTCTTCTTGTATCAAGTAATTGCTACGTTTTTTACACTTTCATTTCTTACTGTACATTTGTTTCTAGCCAATTCTTCGATGCAACAGTTACTTGTATAAATAGATAGTAATTACTAAGTACAAATAGGAACGTCGACTCTAGTTCGGAAAAATTGGGGTGAAATATTCAAGTATAATTGGATCCTCCTATTTCAGAATTTGCAAGATAGGAAAATTAAAAAAAATAAGAGTACACAGAAATATAAGATGGTGTCAATGCAGACCAGCGGGAAATTCAAACATCCTACTTCCACCGGAAACCTCCGAATCTTCAAAAGTGAATCTCCGAAACAAGCAAGAAACCGAATACACGGTGTTTGCACGAGTAGCATCTCACAAAGAGTCTTTTTATAATTAAAAGAATGCAGTTTTTTGTTCAGTTTCCCTTACACGAGTCCCTTTCACGTACACGTTTATCAGCCGAAGATAATCGTTTTCATTGCACAGTGGTCTTTCACCACTTTTGTCCGAACTTCTTTTACCTCTTCTTGCCGGATCATTACCGTTCAACGGCCGTTCGAGGAACATCCAGTGTCCTGACCAAGAAGATTTCCTGGCTCGCGACTTTTTTTATCGTCGAGCCAGGCAAGAACGTCCACACCGTGTGTATTCGTCCGCATAGCGGTATATACACCTCGCTGAATGCACCGTGCAGATGCCCACCGTGGCAGCTAAAGGCCTTCCTCGCGGCAGAGAACGATCTTCCAGGGATGGATCAACGACCTCCGACATGGATGCCTATCTACGGACAACCGAGCCAGCATCGATACACCTTCGAGAGAAAAGAAGACACAACCGTGGAAAGAATGGAGGCGACAATTTGCTGAGAAAACTCAACTGATTAGCCTTTGCCTCTTACCTTCTGACGTATGGTTAGCATGTACTGATTTTACTCATTTTTGCTAATCTGTACTTTGTGTGAGGGTCAATTGCAAAGGTTGATTTATTGTGGAGTTAGGGGCAGTCATGGTTTCTACTGATGGAACGTCAAATTATAATTTTGAAGGGATTTTTGGCGACCTCCACTTTGAAAGAGGATCAGTTGCAAATATATAAGGTTGATTTATTATGTTCTTTCATGGAGTTAGGGGTAATCATGGTTTCTACTGATGGAACGTTAAATTATAATTTTGAAGGGATTTTTGGTGACCTCTACTTTAAAAGAGGATCAGTTGCAAATTTCATGGAGTTAGGGGTAACATCATGGTTTCTACCGATGGAACGTCAAATTATAATTTTGAAGGGATTTGTGGCGACCTCTACTTTGAAAGAGGATCAGTTGCGAACATGTAAGGTTAATTTATTTATGTTCCTTTCTGGAGTTACGAGTAGCACCTTGGTTTCAGACAACGAGACGTTAAATAGTAATTTTGAAATGATTGTTATTAACCTTCATTTTGTAAGGGGGTGTCAATTGTATACATACGAGGTTAGTTTATTACATATACATACGTGTAAGATTTGAGGTGAAATCTTTCAACCAACGTCACGTTACATTGTAACTTAGAAACGATTGTTGATAACCTTCACTTTGTAAGCAGAGGTTAATTGTAAACATAAAGGGTCCATTTTCTATATTTTGTCATGGAGTTTGTAATTTCTTGGATTCAATTAATTAAATAGTAATTCTGAAATGATTGTTAGTAACCTTTACTATATTAAGAGTCAGTTGCAAACATAAAAGGTCTATGTTTTGTTGTAGAGTTTGAAGTAATATCTTCGTTCCCATTAAAAAAGAGTCTGACTAAAATTAATGGAATTTTGCTTGACAAAATATTAAAAACAGATTTTATGTGATAACAATAAATGAAACTTTTTCAGGTTGTTTAAGACTTTTTTTCTATCAACGAACGCGACGGACCTATCGGAGGTTTACAGTTAAAAGACATGAAACACATGTTTACGAGAGTTTAAGGACGACTGCGAAAAGGCGTAAAATCAAAGTGATATTACTTCCTAGTACAAACTGTATTTTCAATTTTTTCTTCCTTCAAATATTACGAGGTACCTTAGTACGCTTCCTACGTCCAAAGAGTAAAAGCCGAGGAACCTCGTTGAAAGCAAAAAAAAAGACAGACACTTGATCGAGTATTGAAAGATCGAATATCAGTAGGCATGCAAGTGGCAGGATGGTTATTGAAAATTATATTTTACGATGTTACGCGTTTCAAGTATCAGCGGAGTATTGGCTATACGCGATTTCATTAAAGGAAATGGTACTCGGACCAGTCTGAGTACTCGACACGCTTCTATACGTGCTTTCCTATGTAAATTCAAGAGAACTGAGAATGTACCACGATCAAATACGCCACGTCTACATTACGGACTTAATCGACCGGCTTAATTTTATTTACGAAAAAACAACGACCGAGCAAAGATCAATCGAATGCAGCACAACCGTTACCATCCTTCATTTTACTCTTTGCTACGTCCAACGTTTCTCGCGAAGATAAACGTTCGAATCGAATGCCCTTGCAATAAGGTTCAACTGAAATTATCTAGTGCTCTCTCTCAAACTCAATGGTGTTTCAAAGAAGTTACATTCTAAATAGAGTATGGGGAAATATTTGAGGTAATCAAGATTTGAAGTAGGCAGATTTAAAGTGGGGGTCGCGAGAAGTGATTTAAGGATGTAGGAATCTAGGGATACAAAGATTTGATATGTGGGAAGGATACATATATAGGATACGGGTATATGAGATTTGGGGATCTGTGGATCTTTGGAGTATGAGGATCTGGAAGTTGAAGGCATATGCAAATCGAAGAATAATGTAGTCTAGAGACATAGAGATTTGGAGTATGAATATGTGGCATGTGAGGATCTAGAGTATGCGGACGTAGGATATAGAATCTGTGATATGGGTAACTGTAAGATAGCTGTTGGACATGTGTGAATTTGGGATATGGTGATATCGCATATAGGAATTTAGAACATGGAGATATCAAATATATGTGGCATATGAAGATCTATACATATATTAATTTAAAAATGTAGAGATAGAAAATATAGAAATCTATAATACAAGAATTAAAAATATGAGTATCTGATATTTAAAGATCAGGAATATAACAATGTCAAATATCAAAATTTTGAGTATGAAAATCCAGAATGAGGACCTACACACATGGCTATCACATCAAAATTCAATCTACAATAATCTTCCATGATTTATAAATTTCCAATGCAATCCTCTCAAAACCTACCCAGAACTCCCATAACCGTCCCCAACGGTAACACCCGGCAGCGAAGTCGAAAGGGCGGAAGCGGTCTAAGCGGAAAAGGAAGGAAAGGCGGTTGCAGAACTTTGATGCATTGTCAGCGAGACATCGTAAACGCATTAGTCGCCGGTACACAGCACAGCAGTGTGTCTCCGTTGTCTCCCATACGTATGATTCCGTTATAGACGATAGCTAGCTCGTCGGTGCGATGGTACGGGCGAAGAAACGCGAGACGATAGCTCGTGGGATCCACGGGCACGACAAAGACGCGAGACAGATGAGCGGGACGAATAGAGACGAGCAACAGACCGCGAGGATACAAGGTAACCCTAGAGTAAAACCTGGCGTATATAGCTTGGAACAGCACGAACAACGTGGCCGAACATAAGAGGTGATCGATGTCGGCCTTTAACGCGGCCGGAATCGTGAAGAATGTTTGCCTAACAAGGCAAACACGAGCCCGGCCGAGCCGATACCGTCGCGAACCATTGTCGGGAAAATGAGCGACACAGCGCGGGTGTATCTCGATGCCGGATATCGGACACCGTGACCTCATCCGCTCCGCGTGAAATCGGCCCCGGCTACAACGGGGCAACGTCAATCAAACCCCGGACGATTCGTACCGTTAATGGGGATTCGATCACGGCGAGGATAGAAATTTCGTGGCTACGTCGCGACTCGTTTACCACGATGACGAGAGTTACCCGTACAGTTACGTCGATGACACTCCTGTCCTGAATCCGTGAGAGCGAAAAAGCGCGAGCCAAAGATGTGATTCACACGGGAAATCGCCGGAGGATCCATCTGAGTCACATCGGATAACTCCGGAAAAATGCGGCCCGTCGTATCTGTCGATCAATCTAACCATGAGATGCATATGGTGCGTTCTTGACCTACACTATAAATAATTTCAGCTAATTAATCTTTTGTCGAATGATAAACTTGTTTTGTGTGGAAAAACAAACACGTGATGGACAGGTTATCCATCATTTGATAGGTCAGATTGTGTAATTACAGTATAGAATCAAATACCTTATTATGTAGGTCTCATTAATTTAACCTCATGTCTTTTTACTCTTTCAGAATTTTGATATGATACTACGTATCGGCTAGTTAAGAATGAAGTGATTGTGATCTTTCGAACTCAGTAGCGTGAACTTGAATGATTAGTCACAACAGCGACGATTCGTCCACGTTTTTCGAAGAATGCTGGACGTGTTCGTGCTCGAAGGAGCGAGCGGGACATGATTCATCGCGAGAAACTCGGTAGGGCAATGCGGAACCACGTCCACCGGGAGTCGTCCGGCGTGAAGATCCTTATTGTTGGAAAACGCAAAGAAACCCGTTGGTAGGTGGGTGCCGCAAAAATCCTGACGACCGTTAGTACACGGCTGCCGTGGCGCTCTTCAGCGGGCATTAAACGTCACTGGCCGCTAGAAACAGCGGAGAACACACGATACGAATCGTTGCGGCTGAGTTACGGCCGACCTGGTGCGACCTCGGATTATGAGGGTTATTGCCTTGCGCGAGTATACTAATTAGCGTGGATATATACTATGCGCCTTACGGTAAATACTGGCGGCAGAGTTTTCGCGTGATCCGCCGATCGTGTACCGAACGTAACGTACGTGACGCGCCGCTCTGTGCATCCAACGCTCGCTTCCTCTCGCTGTTTCGCCGTAGGGCAAACCGTTTTTCGTCCTGCGTCTCGCCTCTTCGCGTTCGTCGACGCGTGCAAGAATTAACGCGCGACTCGCGGAATCCGCCTGGGACGAGTGCCGCGATGAGAAAGATCGGTCACGACAGCTACCACGGCTCCGTTTCCGTGTTATCCCGCCCGCTCGCGCTGCTAATTATACTTCGTAATTCCACGCCTCTAGAGCAGCCGCTGAACTTTCGAAATCGGAACGAGAACGTTTCCGTAGGCTACGATCGTGTGTCGGAAACAATGACTGATCGAGACCGACAGCTCTTGCATTATGGTTTCCTTTGAGACTATGGGAAGTCAGTTGCGGCCAGATCACGTGCCCTTGGGGTTCCAGGTACTGAGTTCGAAGGTACGCTTTGCGAAGAGGTCGAGAAGAGTCGAAAGGAGGGATTCTTCTGGAATCTATAGACTAAGAACAACTTACGAGTTATAGATATTATTAAAGGAGTTATAGAGACTGGGTTATTTATAGGTTAGTTATAGAGGCTATTTATAAGTTAGTTATGGAGATTAGGTCCATACCTACCTAGTATCTAGGTTAGTTGACATCTTGAATTAGAAAAAAGGATAGCAGCAGAACTTTCAAATAATTACATTAATGTCAATAGTGTTGAGCTAGTTGCAATGTTTCTAAGGTTACCACGTGTTTCCTGAGAAAGTAGTCAACTCGTAGCTGCGTTGCTCCTGTGTATTCGCCCGTGCTGCGCTATAACTCACAGCCTAATCTCCTACATTTCTCATGCTGTTTGATATACGTACTCACGCTGCTTCCAGTTTCTCCGGTACACACCTCAGCACATGAGAAAGACGTCTTACGGATACCTGACGAGTGTAACCACGGTAAATCCACCCAATTTCCCTCCACAAAACAGACATTTATGTCTTATGCTTGACATCGCTTCAACTTTAATCCCTAAATCTTATCTTTATGATAAACCCTACACTGTTATTTGTAGATAAAGTGATTCACAATTTCAGTAATTGTGGTATGGAACGAATGATTATCGGTATTTATGAATGGACGTAGTCATTCTTTGGTCTTTTTATGATTTACGTGGTCTAGAAGTCTTAACTAGATTTTTATAGTACAAATTTCTTAAGTTTAGTTTGAAATTTTTACGTTGAACGTTTTTGTAAAATAAAATGTCGATACCCTGCTTTCCAGATTTAGACACCTTGTACATCCTCTTTAGAATCGATGCATCGTTTGTTCGAAAGATAACTGACACTCATCATTGAGTTTAATACAATTTGAAATAAATATTGAACTATATCTATAACGTTAGACCTGTTAAACACAGTGAGATAGAGTAGTGATTGATAATACAGAAATAATAATTTTCAAAGAACTCGGCAAACTTTCTAATCAGAAAGTTTCAGAGTTGCCAGCCGCCAGCAGGAAAAGTAGCATGGAGTGCAAGAGGTTAAAATCCAGGAACATGCGCGATTAGAACGGAGAAATTCGTAGCGATGGATGGAGCTACGTATCCGTCCACAAAATCTACAGGTGGTCGGCAGCATCAGGCCTGTTCCGACCGGTTCGAGATCTCTGGGCTACCGGTGTATCTCTGTTCCTCGCGGCGTGTCCGTTCCGGAGTGGGACCGCTCGCATGGGCGCTACCACGATGCACCAGGAGGAAACGTAATACTTAGAAGGTGGCTCCTCGACAACGGTCTTTCGACGTCGTGGTCCTAGACGCTCCTCTGCCTACCGCGTCGGTTTCGGTCGGCCGTTTTAATATGGCAGCCGGCTCCCGCCGGAGACACTGACAGATCTCGGCAATTAATAAAACGTTTCCCTGCTTATTGTCGTGCGGCTACTTGCTTATGCTCCGTGGGCTACCCTTTTCACGGACCGCTCGTAGTGGTAGCCATCTCTGCAACACGGCCTCCGTTTCCACGTCGCCATCTCCCTCACGATCTCGTATCCAGCGCGGGCCTCTTCCGCGCGAGCATCGGGGCCCGCAAGATGACGCACACACACGGACGAGCCGCTGGACCAACGTTCTCAATGGACGCGTATTAATTGGGCCTCGGCCGAGACTTGGCACTAGTGGATGTCCTCGTGTCGAGTTTCCACCGTGGCGATTGTTGCCGTTGGCCCCGTCCACCGAGATAACGACCACTGTTGTCGGTCCCCGGCCACCGGGACCTCCTAGGTTCACGAGATCAAGCGTCACGCGCTATCGTGTCCCGCGACATCGCGGAAGATTGAAGGAAATCTCCTGGTGAAAAATCTCGTGGAGATCCCGAGGTTCACCGCGCCCCGTCGCGCCTACCCAGAACATTGTTCTGCATCTCGAGCGAGGGAAAGCCGATACGATCTTTGACGTACTCGATGTTATTAAAGAAGCCTTCAGGAGGCTGGCTCGATCTGGACAACCGCTTGATAGGATTACGAGAGAGCCCAGTCACGATGAACGGTTTTGTCTGGATTCTATCTTTCTGATGCTTAGACGCGAGCCTGTACTGTACGTACTTACGTACGAGCAGGTACTTACTTAAGGACCCGGCCACGATTTCAGCCGGTCGTGGCGATCTTAGGAACGGTGAAAGTTGACGATTACGATCAGGAAAATTCAAAAACCGAGATGAATTATTACGCTGAATTACGGGGATACTCGAACACGACGTTCTACGGATCACTATGTACGTTGCCAGCAGGCCCCGTTAAGGAGGATGTAAGACGGGCATAAAAGAAACGATCAGAGATGTGTTTTGTAATAGTTCGTGTGAAATACGAGCCGTGTGTAATTTTCAGCGAGCTCTGATAAATCAAAGCTTTATCGCGTTCTTTTATGTTTGCGCTTTGGGGCAACATTCTAGGGTATCGGTAGCTGACCGTGGACTGTTACGACATTTCCAGTCTTCTTTCCTATAAGAACGTTTTAAATAGTGCGTTTTTAAATTAAACACTTTTGTGTAAAAATTTGTGATTATTTTTGGGTTTCTCATGTTTTTCATATGTGGCCTCCATGTGTCACTCGTATAATTTTATTGCACTATTTTCTAATAAACATGGTTTACTGTATTTGGTACATCGATGCAACGATTTGAAGCATCAAATTAAAACCAAATGATACGAATCTTCCTGTGAATATGTCATAACTTTCAAGAACAAAAACAACTGTCTATCGATTGAAAGTACGTCAACTGCTGCGAGTTATGACAATAAACCTCATTCGAAGCGTGCAATTATCGCGAACGTTCCGTGACGGAGTCCCGGTTCCCGCGATTTCGCCCATCGCTGGAATGTCACGGGTTCCACGAGGTTTCTCGCGACGGACACGGCGATTTGTTTTTTACTGTATCATAAAAATGGCGATATTACGCAAGAACTGTGAAACAGGTGATTATTCCGTTACTGTTTCACGCTTGATGTCACCCAAGGTTGCACTAAGATATCTAGCTCCACACGTTGTTACCATAAGCATCTGACGTCACACGATTCGTAGTGACGTGCTCGCAGCGAATAATAAAAGGACCTCCCCGAGTGACATCAAGTGTGAAAGTCGCTATACGATTGCTTTTTGCAAAAAGAAGCGAGAGCGAAGTCTAGCTGTGACGAGCAGCCGGCCTCCGAATATAGATCAAAGATCCGATCTACTTTACGATCGTTGCTCAAAGTACTGTGAGCCCTTTGCTTCTTCCACGGACTGCCGAGTAAACGGTATTAGCAATCAGAAGCTCGCCAACTCGCTCGGCGGTTAGTTCCTTTTCTTCAGCCTCCTCGTCGTTTTCTCGTCTGCGGTGACACTTCAGCGTCAGAATGCGTGGCTCGTCTGGAGACTATATTCTTGGACGATCATGGTCTCCTTGAACGAGGGCGTGGAAGTGCCACTGATTATGCTCGAGAGCATCGAAGGCCATTTTACTGGGAACGCGTGGTTAACTGTTCTGATGGCACTTTGTTGTTTAATTCGGGAACTCTTTAGCTTCGAACTTAGCTTCGTTCTTGGATGTAGAGACTTAGATACTTTGATGACTGCAAGGTTTTGTAGGTCTCAGGTAAAGACTTAAAACTTAACAGCTATTGTCCTTATTTTTTCTTCCCCATTTGAATTTGTTAAAAATTTGTTGTCGTTTTACATCGTTATCCACTTAGAAATTATCTTGTTAGATCTCTTTAAATTATTTAAAAAAATAAAGTTATTAAAATAGAATTTCTGTAATTACTAACTCCTTCTGAGCCCCTAACGCAGGAAAATATCGAGATTTTATAATACTAAATGAAGGTACATTAATACTTAACTCAGTAACTACATAACTGTCTAAGGAAAAGATATTAACTGCTACTGTGCTACTGCGACCACACAGCCCCTAACGCAGGAAAATATCGAGATTTTAAACGTGTCTCGTTATATCTCTTCATTTAACAAAATGCTATTCTATCGAATAATAGAAAGTGAAAGTACATTCGCCATGAAACGACTTAATTTGTAATCGTCGATTAAGAATAAAATCGGGTAAAATCAGGTAAAATTGAGTGTGCCGTTAACGATAATGCCTCTATACCAAGAGACTATACGAAATTCATCGACTGTGCATAATTAACATAATGTACTTTAAGTACCTCATTGAACAATAATCTTCAACTTCAATTTCAGACAACAAGGCAGTGAATATTGGTGTCACTAGCCAAAGAAATATTTGCGAGCCTAAAGCAGCAAGTGGGCGGACGATGAAAAGCTTTTAACGCGAACGAAGATGAGAAAAAAGAAGTGGTAGGATTGAAGAAGCAACTTTGAAGTCACAAAGATAAATACAAGCAGAACGATTCAACCAGTCTCCACTTCGCGTTTCGAACCTGTAGCACATTCGACAAGCCTCTTTTATTCCATTACGGTTCCAGTACGGTGATGCGATATTGTTATCGACTCTTGAAAATCTACATATTTGCTCGGGTAGCAATTCGTGTTACACGGGCTGTGACCGACATCGATGCTAATTTATACATGCCGTGATTTTGAGTATCTCTTGTCAACTTTATTCGTTCAACATCGTCAAGGATGTTCGAGGTAATCGTTGACAGGTACCGTTATTGATAAGAAATTTATAAAACTGGTTTGTATATGTCAAAAGTTGCATGTGTATCTTGTTCGAGAACGGAGATTCGTTGTGTATTCAGTGGCAAGAATGTTGTGTTTTAAAGGAGGGTCTTTTATGGGAAGTAATTCGCATGCTGATTCAACGCTGGATAATTCAGCACGTGGTAATTTAACACGTTACAAATCAATGCGCGGTATTTTAATGGGTGATCGACCAACACGTGCTAATTCAACGCGTGGTAATTCAACACTTGCTAATTCCACGCGTGGTAATTCAACGCGTAGGAATTCGGTACGTGGTAATTCAATGCGTAGAAATTCGGCGTGTGATAATTCAACGCGTACTGATTCGGCGCATGGTAGTTCAACTCTTGGTAATTTGGCACGTGATAGTTCAACGCGTAGCAAATTGGCACGTGGTAATTCAACGCGCGCTAATTCCACGCGTGGTAATTCAGCGCGTGATAACTCAACGCGTAGTAATTCGGCATGTGATAATTCCACGTGCGGTAATTCAACGCGTAGTAATTCAACGTGTGCTAATTTCGCGCGTGGTAATTCAGCGCGCAGTAACTCAACACGTCGTAATTCAACGTGTCGTAACTCAACGCGTGGTAATTCAACGCGTAATAATTCAATACGTTCAGTACAAGGTATTCCAATAGCTTATTGGGCAACACGTACTCAGCGTAATAGTTCAACACGTCATATCCCAACATATGATCATATAATATGTGTTAGTCCATCACGTGTTGATACACTTCATAATAACTCAACATGCATTAGTTCTACGTGGAGCAATAAAGTGCATGACAACGTGGTAACCTACCGCACGACGTACTCAAATAACGATACAACACGATGGTACACGTGGTCTAACACAAAAATCCACAATATATATATTATATGTATCATTTTATTTTGTAAGAAAAATAGAAATCACCATCTATTAAAATTCTTGAATGTGGAGAGATCTGCAAAAGAAGCATCGAGAGGGCAAGCGAAACAACGGGCAGAGGTATCGGTAGAAATCGCTGGAAACGCGGAGTTGGAGAAAAAATTAAAGGAATACGAGTGGACAGAGGCACAGAGGGAGGAAAGGCAGCTGACCTGGACGCCGGTTCATTTCGAGTTCGAGATTCGGGAATTGGTTATGAATAATGCAAGCGTTCGCCGAGCATTCGCCGACCGGCTGGAGATCGAATCCTCGCTGGTCAAACGGCGGTTCCGGGTGAGAGGGCTAGCTGACTTTTAAAACGCGAAACGACGATGACGACGACGACGAATCGGCTGGCCGGTTGTTCCGGTTGTTTCGAACGGTACTCCGCGGATCCCTACGTCCACTGCGGGATAGTTATCCGGCGAAATAAGCGACGCGGACCGTCCACTCTTCGTGTTTCGCCGAAATACTTTCGGTGCCGCATGAATAATGCATCTGTATCGCGCACTTGGCAGCCCCTTGCAACATACATCAACCGTATAACGAGGATTCAAAGCGTATTTCCGTTTGCGAAAAGCGTCGTCGTTGATAAAATAACGACGAGGATACTGAATGCATGCCTTCTGAACGAGAACGATTACGTTCTTTCTCTCGTCGACTCGATCTTGACTACTGCTGTAAATCCTTGTTGCATGGGAAACGAAAATTTGTTGGATTTATGGTATCCGCTTTGCACTTGATTGTATTCCGCGAGACCGGCTATCTTGCATCGGCTACCGGTAACTTTGTATACGATTTCGTATGATTTTTACTCGGGCTTGTACAGAATTTTTTAATATTTTATGGGCTAGACTTTTTAGCTGTTACTCTTTTGATTCAGACATTTTATAACACTGATAGGTCAAGTGGTGAAACATTGCGGCACTCGAATCTTTGAATTTTCAGAAATTCAGCTAGCTTTAATTTATAACTTTGAACTTTATTTACAAATTATGCACGTTCCTTTTCAAGTCTTCGAAACCCATCTACATTTTCGGAGTATTTTAAAGTGCCATCATTCTTCATAATTTTCATGTCCACTTTCGTGACATTCACAATTCGAATATATCCTCATCAAGATAATTCCCCAAATGGAAGTATAAAAACCATTCGCCTATTAGACCATTTTACCGTCTAGTTCTGGGAGCTAGATTCATCTTCGTAGATCACGTGATCCATCAACCATCCCCTTCCATTGTAAATCACCCTGACGGTATAAAAAACCACTAACAACCCCAAAGCGTTCCACGTATATGAGTCACCATGATCGTTCGAGCGATTCTTTCGCAATTTGTCGCTCAAAGAAAGAAGTTGAGTGGCTGGTCGTTTAATAAACAAACGAATGGCACGCGTCGCCATGATTTGCTTCGTTCATGGCGAAGAATCGGCAAGGGGAGGATGACTGCGGTCCCATATCACGGCCCGCAGATGTTTTCCTTGTCCGATATTTCGTGGAAGGCAATTTCGTGACAGCACGTTTGCGTTTCGTGCGCTTTGTTGACCAACCGTTTGACTTGCGGCCTCGTCTCGCCTGTGGGGCACATTTTGTGGGCATCTGTGCCCATCCTGCGGCGCTACCCTCTATTCGGAAGTGTTGCATCCCTCTTATTGCCTACAGAAAATGTGGAATATATTGCTCACCGATGAGGATTATACTGGTTAGATAATTATTGTATACTTGGGTTAAGTATAAATTCATTGCAGAAGAGTGTTTCTGTTTATTAATCTGTGCCTAGTGCTGCAAGATGAAGTTTTAAGCAAACTTAATTAAGCTTAAATGTGACGCAATTTACTCAATAAAAATTAATTTTGTTCAAATATGTCTTCATTCGTTGAATAAAAAATTCTTATAAATCCAACATATATCTTGAGGAATAGTTGAAAATATTTATGCAGTTGCACTGATGCATTGTCTAATTCTATTTCGCATGGTATTAAAACATACAACTACCCATATCATGAGGGGTATTGAAATTACTTTATAATCAAATACTACGTATAATATATACAATTTTAAACTTCATTCTCTTTAATTTTCAGTGACAAATTATTTTGTCCTCACTTAACGAACCACTAAGTCAATTTTTATAAAATGATCAAATAGCAGTAAATTTTCAAAGACACTTTACCTCTAATTTCGATAATTGTACATAATAAATAGCTGACATGTAGTGCAAACATCGGCAATAATTAAGATAAAGCGTAGTCCAACCATCGATCACTCTCGTTGCAACCTAACCTACAAATTTGCTGAACCACCGTCACACGAAAGATTATCGAAGTGAGCATTGAAGTTCCAGGAACGTTCAACATCGTGGTAATTCAACCAGTAGCCACAACGAAGCAGATCTGAGCACGTCCAGAAAAAAAGCGCTCGTCAAAGCTCAACCTCGAGCTGTTTTGGTCATCGACTAATTTTCAATAGGAGCTCATTTGCGAAGGTTGGCTCGCGAGCGGTCTCCGCACAAAAGCGGCCATAAAAATAGAGAAATCCTGTGGAACGGTAGGATCCTTGAACGTTTAGTCGAGTCTTTCCGCTCGCGCGCCGTATGTCATGCTTTTCAACCCTTGACTGGCTAATCTTCGTCGTCTGTGCGAGTTGTTCGTGTGTACTCGTCTTTCACGAGCTTTTTCAGAATTTTATGGCGCGGAACGAGTTATCGTGACACGTTTCAGGACACGGTTGAACGACGAAACGATACCTAGTAACGCTGCTTGATCGATAGTGGAAAAAAATCAAAAGATCGGTGACGTGCTCGCGTTGTTGCGGCTTTTCTGAGAAACTCGCCACAAACTCGTGTACAGTCGGTAGCAAATTTCATTCTAGGGGTGAATGTAACCAATGGGAGGCTTTTAGCGATTTTTGAGAATTTCAAAATTGGGGGATAAATTCCCTTATTTGAGTAAGGGGGGTGGACGTAGGAATTTAGGGTTAGAATAGTAGTTTGGAGATTTGGAAATTAAATTTGTGAATTTGGTAATTTGGAATAAAGTTTGCGAATTCTGAAATATTTCCTACAGGTCCAGAAACCCAAATGAAAATTCTCAAATCCTCAGATTTCTAGCAATCCAAATCCTCAAACTTCCAAATCCCCAAAATCATAAATTCATCGTACACAGTTTAAACTTCCAAGTTCCCAGAAATCCCCAAAGAAACCACTTATCAATACAGCAGAAGTAATAATTTTCTCATAAAATTCCAGAATTCCCTAAGAAATTGAATAACTCGAATCTCTAACCGTACTTCCTGTTCCATTTCCCGTGTATAAGAAAATGCAGTATGCTTACTCAGAAAACACTGACCGAATTATTTCGAGACGCTTGTTTTATAGTCGATCAAGAATTCATTCCGTAACGTTCCGTGAAGAGAAAAAAAAGCACGACGTTCGTGACAGAGCAGGCTGTTCTTTCTCGACGTTCTGCCTTGGCATCGTTTCATGCACATTTCCGTTCGAACGGTATACTGTCCGATCGTTGCTGCTCAGAATACTATTCGCAGGATCTTTCTCCGATGATTACAAGGTAACCAAGCATGCACAGCGCACGTATCCAGGATTTTTCTAATCGTCGATGGAGTACCGCTAAGCGCACGATTACGCAGCATCAGGGCCCGTGTTGCTCACAGCAGATCGGAGGATGAGCCTCACGCTGACAGCACTTCGAATTCGTCCTCCTTCGCGTGTTCTTTCCTCCGCTTGTTAGTCCGTCAAACGTGTGTCGTCGTGAGCTTGTAACTTTGCGATAATCGCTTCCCCATTCTCCTTCACTTCCTGTCTGACTCGCGAACACCGATGAAATTAATCTCGCCGAGTCGAAACGTTATTTCGTTTCACAATTAACCATCTATTCGTCAGCGAGACCTTGAAAATGTTTCCATCCACTTTGCACTTTAACCCTGCGATGCTTGCGACATGGGTGATATTCTTCGTTTAGTCATCAGCTACATCATGTCTGCTTTATTTTTGACACAGGGTACAAATGTGCACAATCTTTTGTACCTTTCATTTCTTTAGACTTGTTCTTCATTCTAAATATGCTGGATATATTAAAATTTTAATTAAAAAATATGTCTTTAATATGCCACATTTGGAAAACTTATTATTTTGAATATATCAAGTATTACAATACAAGTTGATTATATATAATAATTATAGATGTAGAATAATATATATAATTATAGTATGTTACGTGGACTTATAAAAAAATAAGAAATTAAAGAGGCAGTAAATTTACATTAAGCATATTTCATGTAATTAACGTGGGTTAATATTCAGAATATAAAAATTGTAGATTGTACATCATATAACTCGAGTCCATTAAAAATTGAAATTAAAGTTACGTCCCCCAAGCCTTTACAGCACAATCATAATTCCAATTCGCAAGCAAACAGCGTGCCATAAAATCTGCAAATAACCCAGTTCATTTCAAAACACACTACGCTTTAGAGGCCACCCTAAAAAGCGTCTTCAGCTCGATGCAACAACCCTTTGAAGCGTTCACGCCATCCCCACCTCATCTTGACGCCAAAAAAATGCAGGTCTTTTGACATAAAGAGGGTCGTGCCTTCGCGAGGGCTTGTTTTCACAAACTACTCTCCTCATTTCCCCTAAGCTCCCTTTACGCCCCTCGCACACCTACCTCTTTCTAAATCATCCTCTTAAAACTGCGCTATAATGCCACGGCAGTGAATTACTCAAGAAAGGGCAATTTATTTTTCTGCCTACCGTGAAATAAATAGCGTAGGTAAATTTGGCCCTTCTTCCAATACAACCTCTGTCTATAATTCACCGAACGATTTCTCGCTCGTCGGACGCTAACTATGACTATAGTATGCTGCCATACGCAAAGACGGCTCGAACGACGCCCCCGGTTCACGTTCGTTTTCGCCGGTTCGACGGAGGTCAAATCGATTTCGGACAGAATTGGAGATAAGCTTTACGGCCGAGTTTCTGTCTGGTCATGTAACCTTAACGCGAACATTTCGACCGGTTAGTAAACGTACACTCGTGGGCAACGCTTAACATATGCTTTTGAACAATTTTTGCATTCAGTTCTCCAATTGTCGAATTTCTACATTTTCGTCTTTACAGATTTCACATTTGATTCCACATTTTCCAAATTTTTTCGTTCTTTAATACCTATGTCCCGAAATTTCTAGACCTCCAAATACCTAGACCACCAAGTTTCGAATGACCCCAAGTCCCAATCTCCCAAAATTTCTATGTCCCCAAATTACTATATTCCTCAGTTCCAAGGCTGTTGAATCTGTAGGTTCTCAAACTCTTATTTTTGCAAACTCCTATGTCTCCAAATTCCTATATCTCCAAACTCCTCTGATCTCAAAATGCAAACCCATCCACAATTCTTAAAAATTCCCAAAAATGACCGAATGGAATCTCGACTGCCACATTGTCCCTAGATTTGCTATTGACTGTACATAGTCACCACCTCGTTCCATCTCCCTTTAGGTGTCTTCAACACTCTCGGAGGTTCTCGTATGAGGTCGAAGTCAAAACGAGCGGCTCCGAGTAGCCAACCGACGCATTTCACACGTGTCAATCGTGCCAAGATTTACTGTCCTCTTCGTTCCATACGAACGGCGAACGAGCCCTCTGCCCTCCGCTCATACAACCACCCACCCACCCCTCTTCGCTTACTTTTCGTCCTCAGCTCTCTCATACTTCGTAAATCACTCGACGATATTTGCCTCGCGAGCGACGTTTACGGGTCCGGGCGCTTATTGGACCGCACCGAGACACACCGATTTTTTCACGATCGACCGGACGTTGAAATAAACGCGTAACGAGCCGGATCGACGAAACTGAAAATGCTTGCCAGCCTTTCGAGAGGCGAAAGCTTCCCTTGGAATTTGCTCCAGATTGAATTTCATGAATTGGGACGCGAATTTTCTGTAGACAAGGTTCGAGAAGTACTTGATTGACCTAATTAATTTTTATGTTTTTATTGTGGACTTAGTGTTTCATGGGACACTTTGCTCTTATCATCAAGACGGATAGACAAGATTATAAAAATAAATGGAAATATTGAAGTACTTCAAATATTGTTTGAAAGACTTCCACACACGTTGGATGATCAAATAGGCAAGAACATTAAGTCAGACAAGAATGTAACATCCCCACAGTATAATAAAATTGTTGAAATATTCGGAATATCCTTTAAATTGGTGTATACATAAAAAGACATTTGGTTTGCTCAAGTTCTTGCTAAAACCCTTCTGCTACTAAATTGTTAACACCTGTAAGTGGTTCCGTAATTTACCACTGCATAGATTCTCCTCTTAAATCTTGAAATTTCGCTTTCATTCGCCTCGACTACGAACATTTCATCCAATTTCCGCGTATCAAGTGTCCTAATTGCCACATGTACCGGTAACGCCATTACACGAAGAATCCCTGTCGGTGGCATGAGTTGGCGTGAGGTATTTGCTAGTGGAACATCAAAGAGGAAATTCCATCGCGAAGATGTCGAAATCGCAGCCACTTGGATGTATCATGTCGCGGACTCGTAGCCTCGATCTACGACTCACGGTTCACCGATTCGAACCAGCTTCCTCTCGCTTCCTCTTGCGATTCGATCCGTGCCGTCCTCGCGGCACGAACGAGGAAACATTAGCTCCCATATGAAGAATAACAATGCGCCGGGAGACGGGACACGGAAAATTAAATATTCGTTCACGAAGGAAGAAGGTCATCGTATCGGAATATATTTTCTGCCGAGGAACGTGGCACGCATTCGTGCGCACTCGATACCGACGCGTCAAGACATTTAATTATTCCTAGAGGTGTATCCGGAAGGTGTTTATGGCCAGGGAGATGTGCATGGCTTTTTCCTAGAACTTCTGCAACGTTATGTGATATGACTGTGTATATGGAAAACTTGCAATATGTGTGGTGTGACTAATGTGAAAATTTGATGTGACTGAATATGTCCATTTAGAATTGATATTATTTGATGTGACTGAATATGTTCATTTAGAACTGATATTATTTGAAGTGACTGAATAAGGGCATGTGAAATTTTCAATATAATATGATATGACTGAATATGTACATTTAGAACTGACAATATTATATGATGCAACTGAAGTGCGCATGAAGTTTTCAATATTATATGATGTGACTGAATAAGTGCATATGAAGTTTTCAATATTATATGATGTAACTGACTATATGCATTTAAAACTGGCAATATTGTATGATGCAACTAAATATATACGTATGAAGTTTTCAATATTATATGATGTGACTGAATATATACACTTAGAACTCACAATATTATATGGCGCAACTGAATATATGCATCTAAAGTTTTCATTATTATATGTTCAGACTAAAGATATACATTTAGAACTGACAATATTATATGATGTGAATAAGTGCACATGAAGTTTTCAGTATTATATGAAGTGATTGAATATATACATGTCAAACTTTCAATGTTATATGTCACTGATTATGTACATTTAGAACTGACAATATTGTATGACGCAGCTGAACATATGCATATGAAGTTTTCAATATTATATAATGTAATTGAATATATACATTTGAAGCTGACAATATTGCATGGCGCAACCAAATATAAGCATATGAAGTTTTCAATATTATATGACATTACTGAGTATATACATTTGGAACTAACAATATTATATATGATTGAATAAGTGCGCATGTGCAATATTATATATGATTGAATAATTGTGGAACTTACAATATTGATGTTAACAGATTGTATACTTGCAATGTTATATAATGTATCTGAGTATAAACATATACAACTACAACATTATACAATGCAATTGAATATAAAGATAAACTTGCAATATTACAAAGAATATTTGTAACATCATTAGCAAATAGTGAAATTAATTGAAAGAGCAAGAAAGTTATAGAATCTAGTGTTCCGTCTATGAAACAGTGATGTACCAATCACGTCAATAAATTTCCTTAAACGCAACGATAAACAAATTCCTCGATGCTTCATCTTCCTTGGAATCTCCCATTGTTCCCGCGGTATCGGCAGAACAATTTTCAGCGGGTTGGCGTTTCAATTGAACGCTCGCATTCAACGGGAACATCCACGCGACAAGATCATACTTGTGGATCGATAAGCATACCGGTAACACGACGTTCAAGATCGTTCGAACGGTAAAGATGACAGGCTGTCGAGATCGCCCGCGGTCCGACAGGTGGTTTCTCGCGCTATACACTTATTCTCAAAAAGTTTCCGTTCGATTTTAATCGCGACGACATATAATCGTCCACATTCCTTGTCAAGAAATCCTAAACATCGATATTCTCAAACACCGCAAACTTACGATTGCATCGGTATAAATTATGATGTATAATCAAACTTGGTAAAACGTGCATCTGCTAATCAAACTGTCAACCTGCTCATTTCTTATGAATTATTTAATAAGCTAGTATAAAACGTATTGCAATTTGCAATTTTAAAAATTGAATGATAGTATAACTGCACTATCGTTTTATATCATAATATCATAAAATGTTCAATTTTGTAACAATGTTATTAAATGAACAATTTCAGTACAATGTTCTAAAATGTACAATTTTAGTACAATGTTCTAAAATGTACAATTTCATTGCAATATCATAAAATGCAACTGTATCAGAATATCATAAAAAGTACAATTTTATTTCACTATTACAAAATGTATTTTATTACAATATTATTAAATGTACAATTTTATTTCAATGTCAAACAACATACAATTTTATTGCAATATTATAAAATTGACTACAGAAGTTATTATAATTTCTAGTTTATAAAATTGAATGGATCTAATAGAATATTGAATACAATATTCAGTAGAATATTGAATACGATGCCTAATAGAATATTGAATAAAACTAACAGAATATTGAATAAGATATCTAATAGAATATTGAATAAAATATCGACCAGAATATCACAATTCTAATATCATTTCATGGTACTGAAACATCATAAAGTGCATCATGTTATAACATTTGGTGTAGTATACAAGATTTACTAAAAATATTTATGTAAAAAATTGAATTTTGTCCATATATTTAAATGTGAAGCACCCTGTGACGCAGTGTATTCCGAGCACGCAATTCCGTTAGGAATCTTCATCTGCGTTCCCACAACAACAAGAGTACACGTCCGCAGGCCTAACCTCTCTATTTCTTCGGTCTATCTTACGAGTCGTTTCGATATCGATGGCTGTTCAAAGCCGGAAGGCGAGAAGGTCGATGGATCCGTGGAAGATATCCGAGGTCGACAAAATACCAAGAGAAAGAAGAAGAAGAAGCTATGTAAAAAACCATCGTTGAAATTCTTTCGAAATAATCGTTTCCAGACTCGGAATTGTAGCCATTGCGCCACAGACACATCTAATTATTCTGTGGTTCGATTTCCTGTAGAACTTGCACCAGTTTGAACAGCTCTATTTAGAGCGATTGAAGAAGATTCCTGAATTGTTCATGTGGAGTTCTATGTAATTATTGTGTACAGTAGTTCTTTCACAATTTCAAATTCCTAAAGGTTCAAACTTTAATTGCTCTAAATTTCGAAGTGCTGAGGGCCTACTTTCAAAATTTCGAAGTTCTAAATTTCAAGAGTAACATTTCGAAGCTCCAAAATTCTAAAATTCAAAAATTTCAAAGTCTCAAACTTGCAAAGTTTCAGAATTCTATGATTCTAAGATTGCAAAGTCCCAAAATCCCAAAGTACTAAAATTCCTGAGTCCCAAAGTTCCAAATTTCCAAAATACTAAAATTCCAAAATTCCAAAGTCCAAAATTCTCAAAGTATTAAAATTCCAAAATCCCCAAATCCCAAAGTATTAGAATCCTAAAATCCCAAAATCCCAAAGTACCTAAGTACTAAAATCCCAAAATCCCAAAATCCCAAAATCCCAAAGTACCTAAGTACTAAAATCCTAAAATCCCAAAATCCCAAAGTACCTAAGTACTAAAATCCCTAAACCCAAATTTTCAAAATTCTAACATCCCCAAACCCAAAATTCGAGCGTCCCAAATTAAAAAAACGTTGAAACAATATTTAAGAACCTCCATAACATACCCCATAAAATTACTGATTTTAAAGTTATGGTAGATTTAAAAGCAATAAAAGATGGTGAAGTGGAAAGGCGTGTAAAGAAGTTAATACCGATCATCAAAATATTGAGCGGACATAAGTGATTGAATGATAGTTGACTCGTTGATTAACCAACGAGGGCTTGTTACACGTGTACGAATATGACAGTGAATGCTTCCAGAGAAAATATAGCCTGAATTAAAAATTAATTATGTCTTAATAAGTGAAAAGTTCTGTCCACAAATATGTACGATAAATACCGAGCTAGGTTCCTGGATAAGCGCATGTTTCGTTAAATATTCAAATGTATTTTAATACATTCAGAAAATCTCACAAATACGATTCTGAAGAGTCACTAATCTTGCGAGTTAAACATCGATGCTTTTACAAGTTCTGATACTTTCATTAATACACAATTATTTATGCAAATATTTTTACAGAAAATAAAAAAATAGAACGTACATGAAAGTTTGTTTTATGATCGAAGAAATCTAAATTTTAATAAAAATTTACTGAAAATGTAATTTCATGTTCTGTTAATTCGTTTTATTTGAAAAATATTTATGGCTTGAATGCAAATCACAAAAGTTAAAACGATAATAAATCATGACGTAAATACGAAGATTTATTAAAATGTTCAAACAATCGCATTAAATTTAAAAAGAAAAACACGATATGATATAATTTACATCAAATTCATCCTCTTCGGCTGCAATTGCAATTCGAAATGATTTCCCATAGAATGTACAAATTTTGCCGTAATACTCGGCCCAAAATATTTAATTTTGATCATGTTTGCATGTTTCATATAAGCATAAATCCTCTGTGAAATACATGCTTTATTAAACGAATAATATAATACTGTGTAATTTATAAACATTAAAATTTTAATCGTAACATTGTTCCAATAAATTCGTGAAATAATATATATATTCGTACTTGTAACAGATTCAGTTTTCAATTAGCCCTTTCAATGCGAACATATTTTAATCGGAAATCATTGAATGTATGAGATTTTTATTAATACCTTTATTAATATTCATTACCGTTCAGCAGTCATATTTCTTTGTTAAATCGGCAATTCTCAATATATTGAAAATATTCATTTGCGACGAAAAATTTCTGCATATTCTCACTTGTGGAAACAAAATTTCTAACATCACTTTTTACCAGTTCGTTCAGCTTTTCGTAGATTTGTTATTTTTTTTAACTTCCCTTTTCACGAATTTTTCATTCTATTTAGTTTCACTCTTGCGTACGCTCACATTATTTTTTTTCAAAGAAGTAGAATACAGGTAGAATACATGACAAAAAAATATCGGAAAAATTTAGACGAAAATTTTAAATACAAAGTCTGAAAAATGTGTGGTTATAAAACAAACCTTGATTAATGAAGCAGAATTAAGAACATGTTCTTCCAAGTTGAATATTACTTTTAATTTGATTTTTTGATATATGCATACATGCATATCATAGTATACTTTGTATTGCAACAAACAATTCATAATTTAATTTATATAACCATAATCAAACCTAACGACATTCAAACTATCTAGTAAACATGCAGTAGTAAATATTTATAACATTACATGAACATTTGTAAAATTCTGCCAAAATTATTACCCCTATAATTTAATATGTAGATTACGTTACACGTATGTAGTATTGAACAATCGACATTCGTATTACATTTCAAAATTAACATCATATTGGTAATAAGTTAATATCAAGTTTATATCAAATTAATATGAAATTCGAATCAAATTAATATGAAGTTCGTATCAAATTAGTATCAAATTAATATTAATACATAAAATTAACATTTTAACGGTTTCGACTTCGTGTCTAAAAATTACGAGCGCAGGTATATGTACGCGAAGAGCGTAAACAGAGGCAAAAGAAAGGTTTGACGGCGAAAAGCACGGCATGGCACTATCAACCAGACTAAACTCGTGCAAACAGACTGATACGATCGCCGGCAAATTTAGTCGTCGGTTAATAATTTTCATTGGGCCGTCATCGCGGAGCTTGCGGGAATGTTAATCATGCTCGTCGCGAGAAGAACGCGCCACTCTTCCACTCCTCGCCTTTAGGTTTACCTATTCATGCGAGCCTTTACAACGCGTTAATGAAAAATGCGGCCAGTCAGCTGGTGCTCGTCCTTACTGCATACCGGGTGACCGTGTTCACAGCGGGTCGTTACTGTCGTCGACGTCGAAATTTTTACGAAGCAACAAACGAGGTCGTTGACGAGCAAAGTGCCGGCTTTATCGCGCGTTGCTTCACCTCGCGTGTTTAACGCATTTGCGGTCGCAGACGTAGTAATACGTCCTCTTAAGATCTACGCGTAGTGGGCTGCTGACGTGCTATGTCCTTTTTATGTTCCACCTTCAAATTGCCCATTATTATTCTAAAAATACATGTTTGACTAACTGCACACACGAACCTTAAAAATTCACGTAAAAACGGAGGGTCAGTTTAGGGTTCACACAGAGGGTTAATTCGGGGTTAAAAAGAGGTGGTACAATTCTGATGATCGAACAAAAAATATATAATTTTAAATATCTGTTATTTGATCATTTTGTGAGTATACTAATAAGACTACCTTCACAGCCATTATAGAACAAAAAGCAATTTAATAATTGTACCCCCGTGTAATATTTTTCAGTGTCCGATAAAAAGCTTCCTTGTCGCCAATAAAAGTTGAGGCAACTTTTCAGAGAAGTTTGAACAAAACAATTTCCCGGAGACTACCCCGACGAGTAGAAAATAACAAAGAGGTATACTATTTAATAACCGATAAGTAGCATCAGTCAACGAGGAGTTTGTGCAGGAGTATGTTGTTTTAAGATGTTCAAAACAATCCCATTAACCAATATCTGATCGCGGGCGAAACGAAGGCCCATTAATAACAACAATATCGAAGTATTGGGTAAGCGTCAGGCAAGTTGCTTGGAGCTCCACTCGTTATCTATCGCGTTCGAGTTGGCGCCTGATCGACATCGGCTTTGTAAACTTCACGGAAGTTCGTTTCCATTCAAGACGTTCCGAGCGTCGAGTAATTTCGCTCGAGTGGCATGAAACGCTCGACGCAGCCTAGCTCCACTTTCTTCCTCGTCTTCTCGATATACATACACGTACACGTATATATATGTAACCCGTTCGGGGAACGAAATTGCAAGGAAACGGCTAGTGTCTGGATGTGGAGCAACCGAGAAACAGGTGTAAGCGGAATAATATAATTGCGTGCTCGTTAAACAACTCTTTCTGCGAAGAAACGTGACGTCGATGGTTGCCAAGGAACGTGTCTTTAAGCGCTGTAAAACTAGTTCCAGCTTACGGGGTAAGAAGGCTCGACGAGTCTACCGCGAATTCTGTTACAAAATTAACGAGAAAAGTGGCAAGATCTGAAGAAGAACGGAATGTACAGTCTGGGGCAAATTTCATTTCCCTATGAAAAATATCGTAATCGAGGGTGAACAGGTTTATCACGTCAGGTTTGAGGATTTGGGAACCTTGGGATTTGGAATCTAGGAATTTTACTATGTAGGAATTTGGGGATCTGGGGATTTTACTATGTAGGAATTTGGGGATCTAGGGATTTTACTATGTAGGAATTTGGGGGTCTAGGGATTTGGGGATCTAGGGATTTTACTATGTAGAAATTTTGGGATCTAGGGATTTTACTATGTAGGAATTTGGGGATCTAGGGATTTTACTATGTAGGAATTTGGGGGTCTAGGGATTTGGGGATCTAGGGATTTTACTATGTAGAAATTTGGGGATCTAGGGATTTGGGAATTTTGAGATTTAGGGATCTAGGGATTCGAGGATTGTGAGATTTAGGGATCTAGGGATTTTACACTGTAGGAATTTGAGGATTTTAGGATTTGGGGATTGTGAGATTTGGGGATCTACGGATTTTACAATGTAGAACTTTGGGAATCTTGAGATTTGGGGATTGTAAGATTTGGTGACGTAGAAATTTTGTAACTAGGAATTTAGGAATCTAGAGATTTGGGATTTAGGAATTGCTTAATCTAAGAATTTTGCAATTCAGAAATTTGGAAACCTTGGGACTTGGGGATCCTGAGATTTGGATCTAGGGATTTTGCAATGTAGAAATTTTTTGGATGTAGAGATTTGGGATCCAGGAATTATTCGATCCAGAAATTTTGCAACCTTGGTTATGTAGGAATTTGGGGATCTTGCGATTTGAGATCTAGGAATTTCTTACATTACCAAATTCCCAATTTTAAAAATGTGCAAATTTGAAAACTCTCAAGTACATCTAAAATCATCAAATTCTTATACTCTTAAAACACCAAATCCCACCTTCATAAATCCCAGAATTTCCACTCGAAGAACAAAGCAACACATAAAGTCTAACATTAATGATCACATACATTAATAATTTCGCGCGAACGGTCGACCGACCCGATTTACAGCGATTCTCGAACGCATTCAGGCCCGTTGATACGTGCTGGCGAAAGCACAAAGCTGTAAGCTTTAGGACACGCCTCGTGCACGGCTGAAAAGCCGGCAATAAATGGACGCTGTAGACGTGGTAGGCAAGAACTTATAATGCAGGTGCCTATGTCTTCCCTTCGCTCGGGATAGCCATCTCTTATGCACTTTTATGCGCCACCACACACGGGACTAAGTATGTATTTTAGGTATCCATGTAGACATTTAGTGTGTGACACGTACTGCATCCCCTCGTGGCGCATAATGCCACACGTACTGGGTGACTGGTGAAATATCGCGAACCATTCGACTTCTCACCTGGTACTTTCTCAAATCTTCCGATTGAAATTTCAAGAATATAAGTACCGGGTCAGTTCATAAATTTATACGTATTTATATAAACTACAGCTTTTTATGTTGAAAAGAGACTCTTCACACAGCGAAATACCATAAACAAATACAAGGTCATTTTAATAACAGAAAATATCACTGTCGATATTGATCAATGTTTGTTAAACATGTATAAAAATTGGTTGACTAATTTGATGAATGGTAATGATGTAAATTGATAGAAGTTAGTGTGGATTTATAATTTTTAGATGTAGGTTTACTTTGTCTGGTGATATATTGCGAGCTGATTTAATATGCAGAGATTGAACACGTGGTGATCTAATATATGACAACGTAACACGTGGAGATACAGTATGTAGTAATCTAGGACATAGTAATCTATCGTTCAGTAATCTAGTGTTCAGTAATCTATCGTATAGTAACCTAGCGCTTAGTAATCTATCGTACAGTAATCTAGCGTGTAGTAGTCAATTGTACAATGATGTAGCGCGTAGTACTCCATCGTATAGTAATCTAACGCGTAGTAATCTATCGTACAGTAATCTAACGTGTAGCAATCTATCGTACAGTAAACTAGCGCGTTGCACTCCATCGTATAGTAATCTAGCGCGTAGTAGTCTATCGTACAGTAATCTAGCGCGTAGTAATCTGACGATTAGTTATCTAACGTGTGGTATTCTAACGCGTAGTAATCTAGTGCTAATTCAACACCTAATGATCCAACTCTTAGTAATCTAACGCATAGCAATCTAACACCATGCAATACAACACGTGTCGACCTAAAAACAATCTCTGTCCTACAAAAATCCTAATTACAATAATTCCCTTCCTCCATCTCAAAACGTAAAAAAACTTGAAAGTTCTAACAAATTCTGTCGCAGCAAAGATAAATGAGATTCACTTGAATAAAAGTACCGCGTTCTCCAAACTGATTTACAACCGTGTCACGAAATAAAAGTTCGAAAATCTGGAAATCCAGAACACTGGTAGAAATTATGGAACATATTTCAGCAGTTTCCCCGGCAGAATTCATCTCGAGTTTGATGGACTTAAACGTTCGTAAATTAGGTGAACAAAATCCAAGTTCTTGAGGATCCGTGCGAGCGTTGAAAAGCGAAACGACTCGATACAAAAACGCGTCGGAAAACGATTCGACGTTCTTGCCTCGTAATTCGACTTCACTTAACCTGGAAACTATTCCTCGAGCTTAACGAACTTTCTTACGTCGTGTTTTACACGGGGCGAACAGATTTTAATTAAGCGAAGCGAGCGCTCTCCTTCTACCTACGAGCACCTCGTTACTTCAATGCGGGTCACTAACGCGTGCGATGTGTCGCGACTATTTAAGCAACTGCTTCAAACGAAATTCCACTGTTCTTTAGTGATACGAAAAAATACACCACGTACTTGCGAACGTAATGTGCACCAAGCTGCAGCTTTTTTATTTCCTTGGAAATTACATTATGTTGCTTCTTTGAGGTCTTATTGTCGCTTCGCGTTCTTCATTTTCTTCTTTCTTTGTCATTTCGAACGACTAAGTACACTCTTGACTTGACAATATTGAAAATATATGTATTTAAAAATATGTACGACAGTTGATATCATACATGTGTTTGACAGTTTGAACATATAGAGATGTGGCATCATACATGTGCTTGACAACTTGCACATATAGAGATGTGGGATCATACATGTGTTTGACAGTTTGAACATACAGAGATGTGGGATCATACATGTGTTTGGCAACTTGAACATATAGAGATGGATCATACATGTGTTTGACAGTTTGAACATATAGAGATGTGGGATCATACATGTGCTTGACAACTTGCACATATAGAGATGCGTGATCATACATGTATTTGACAACTTGAACATATAGAGATGTGTGATCATACATGTGTTTGACAACCTGCACATGTAAAGATATGGAAATGTGAAGATTTAGATGTCAGTGAATTCTAAAATGTACAAATTTAAAGATACGTAAATATTTGAATAATAAATACCAATTGAATATACTAAATATATTAATAATAAAAATCATTTTAATTTACATTGTTCTGATAATTATTTTGAAGTAATTTATTTATGTAGTAATGTAGATAAAAATATATAAATTATTGGAAGTATAATTCTTAAATGAGCACGTAATATATCATATGTTACTTCAAAACAAATATGTCTATCAAGTAACATGAATTGTATATAAATTTTTAAATACCTGCAGAATCATTAGAATATCAAGAAGGCGATATTGATCAAACGAGCTCCTTTAAAAATCGCTACAAAATTCCCACGGATAATCTTAAAATTAATAAGCGGTCCGCATTGAAGCGTCCACTCGCGTGAGACAGTAATCGAAGTCGAATTGATTAGGCGAGCCGCGAACGAACATCTCGGTTAATAGCAAAAGTTGCTCTTTGTTCGGGCTCGGTTAAGAAGTGGCTTGGTCGAAAAGGCAATTTGTATTCGCTGACTGGGCGCGAGCTTGTTCACCGATTAAGAAAGAAGAACGCCGCTCGCGTCGATGATTAATAACCAGATTAATAGGCGGATAGGAAGTTGCGAGGAGAAGTGCTCGCCCGCGATCGGGAAAAAGGAGAAAAAAAGGGGATTCCCTGGGATGATAACGGACGAGAGAGAAAGATGAATGGAGAAAAGAGAAGCGAGAAGTTAACTTCTTCAGAGAAAGAATCGTACATTGCCTCTTTCATTTCCTATACCTCGTTTCCCGCCTCTATCTCCTCGGTGATTTATCATTCTATCAACATCTGCTCACTAAAAATGCTTCGACGATAAAAAAAAAGGAGAACACACACACGGGGTCCCGGTATCACAAGTTTCCGGACGGAGTAAATTTTTCTTGTGTGAGAATCGAAATTACTGTTTCGTTTAATTACAGGTGTTTCGGGGGATAGAGAACAAGCAAGTTCCACGCGAGTATACTCGTCCAGAGATCTATTAACATAATGCCGGACACGGGAAGCGCAGTCGTCCTCGTTAAAATTAATGTGGCTGCTCTTTTTCAGCCTGTCGTAATTCGTTGTACAAATTTCCATGAAAATTTCTGTGATCCCTATCGCCCCTACAATTTTCTGATTACCGCCGCTTAAGTGTTGATTAACTTTTAACTGGCGTAACGACCAAATAACTTCGCTTTCGTATTTGCCTTATGGATGTTAATATTATATCCGTTTTAGCCGAATCAGATATCAATGTATTCTTCAATTTCTGATGCAAATTGTCTTTCCGATAGCAAAATGGCCGATGTTAATAAATAATATGTTATTTTTATTATTGATGTAGGCTGTTAACGGAGATTTCAGTTTAATTCTCTGAAAACGTAAAAACATAATTTCGGATGTAATTCGAAAATGTAAGCTTTTTGCGAAAGTAATGAAATATTACCAAATTGTCAATTTGTATGACAAAATACTGTTAAAAAGTAATTTAAAAAATCCATTTCGTGTTTTGTTTATTGGAAGAGGAAATTGCTAAATGGTTGCCATATGTAGCGTATGAATGAACCATGAAATAACTGTCTATTACGAAAGTCTGTGGACCAATTTTTATTTTTGTCGAACAAAAATAATAATTTTTTATGGATTTTATAAACTTATCGAACAAATCCTTAGGACTTGAAATTATTAAAAACATTAGCTTTGATATTTCAAAATTTCTAAATTCCTATATTCCTATATTTCCATATGCAATCCTATATTCCTATTATTTTCATATGCAATCCTGTTCCCATATTCCCATATTCCTAAACATCTGAATTCCTAAAATTCTAAAATTCTAAAATCCTTAATTCCCTAGATACCTAGATCTCCAAATCTCCAGATCCAAAAATCCCTAGATCTCCAAATGTCCGGACCTGCAAGACCCTAGATCTATAAATCCTCAGGTCCACAAGATTCTAGATTTACAAATACTTAGGTGCACCTAACCCTAGATACCCTCTTACATATTTCTATTTTAATATCCCTAGATACCTAGGTCCCCAAACCTCTAGCTCTCTAAATTCCTCCATCCACAAATTTTTAAGTCCCTATATTCTCAACTTCCCAAATTCCTCAATTTCTAAATTCAAAAAATCTAAGAACTAAAAAGCTAGCAACCTTCCAAGTCCAAAAATCTCCTTACGCACAAGAAAATCTATTTGAACGTAAATTGTTCACCGTCACTCGGTACAAAACACGTAAAAGGCAAGCACAACCAGAAAGTCATCGTGCAAGGATGCTGCAAGTAATATTTGTTCATCTCACGCAAGGAAGAGCAAGCATTTAATAATGAACCACTCAGCGGAGAACGTTACCGAAGAAAAACGCGAACAGAAAGGGATAAGAGGGAGGAGAAAAAGCCCAAGAAGAACAAACGAGTACAAACTAGCCTCCTACGAAGAGATCTTTAGTCCTGCCTTCATACCGTCCCACCTCCTGTTACCTCCGCTTCCTTCAACGATCCAGTCGTAGTCTCCCTTATTTTCCAGCTGGTTAACATCCATGAGCTATGAACGAGTCCTTACGATGGGACGCGAGAACAGACGGGGGACATTATCAATGGATCTACCTTGGTGCTTGCACTCACACCAGCCCGCACGGCACTTAGAGCTGCCCGCGTGTGCGTTAACGTGTACTTCGCTTCCCTTAAACAGCCGTCTCGTGGCCGCTAAACGATACTCGTATTTCTACGCTTTTTGCTCGGTTATGGGAACATCCATGCGATTTTTTTATTCGTGGATAACGAGTGGATAGTTTTTCACGGTATCGTTTGTGTGATTTGGCGGACTTGTGACACTCGCGGTTGGATACTGCGGTTTGCTTCCTGATGGAGGGAGTTAGGTTAGGTTAGATTTTGTAAGTTGGGGAGATGTAATGGTAAGTTTGTTATGTGGAGTTTGGATGTTGAGTTGCACTGAGTAGAGTTGAGATGGTAGGCTCTTGTATTGGCAATTTTATGTATGGGCTGTCGGGCACATTCGCAGTGCAGTGTAAATTTTTATATTTTTAAATTTTCTTATTTCCAAATATCCAAATTACCATATGTTGCAATTCTTAATTTTTTCAATTTCTTAGATCAAATTCCCAGATCTAAAAGTTCTAAGATCCATAAAACCTTTGACCTCCAAATCCTACACCTTCAAATCCCCAGATCTAAAAATCCTCAGATGCACAAAACCTTTGACCTCCAAATAGACCCACAACTGCTCAAATTCTTGAATCCCCAAATTTCTACATCCACAAATCCCTAAATACCCAAATACTCGCTCGTTGCCACTTAAAGAAGGACTTAACGTCCAGCAGCAAGTACCGTCGGTTCGCGGTATCCTTTGATGTTAACTGACACACGAAATTTTCATAATTTATTCCTTCGTTCGTTTATCCCTCTCACCCAAGATGATTGTTGAGCAGCCATAGGTGGAGCCTATTATCCATTACAAGCGTCGGTTCGCGTTGGCTAGCGCGTACATACTAGTGCATTAGCGCCGGCTGTAACCTTCATAAATAAAGAGTCAAAATGCAGGCGCGTGGGCAACGCTTAATAAGCTATTTAGATAAAGACGGGGAACCCTCGAGTTTTCCGATTTATTGCGTCCAACCGATCGACCGCTTCGTGCATCCTCCTCGGGGAAAGGACGAGCCGCGTCTTCGAACGAAAGTTGGAACGCGCCCATGGAATGCTGTGGGGTTTCAACGTTTTTAAACGTTGCATCGTTCGATGACTGCGGTCATTAAAGCTATTATTCAGGTACTTTGCAGTTCCTTGCTTTACTGATTTAAGCACGATGATTTGTACGAGAGATATAACCTAACAAGGCAGGTGCACATACATCATGCGGTGATGTATGTGAAACCTTGCTGAACGATCAAGATCAGAACAATCAAAATAGAAGAGGAATTAAAAGTAGCACAATCAAAATTGATGAATAGTCGAAAGTATTACAATCAAAATGGAAGAACAATTAAAAGTAATACAACAAAAATTGAAGAAGAATCAAAATGACATATGTGAACGTGTGGTGTCTTTAGGGTGTGAAGCTCCAAATATCTCTCCTCTATTATAAAAACACAAAAAGATTTTTGTATATAATTTCTATGACAGTGAATAATCAATATCTGGTCAATATTAAGTTTTTAATTGAAAACATTGAAATTATGTATGAAATATTTCATGCTTTTTTATAATTAAGAATAATTGGGGGTTGCAGTTAAACATATATTGTTCGCGTAGATGTGTCAAATTTTACAAGTGACATCCCCAAAAATATTTGAGACTGTCTGATAAATATAAACTGCTATGTTTGGATATTGTATAATTATATAATGCAGTGGTTCTCAATTTTTTGTCAACGAATATCGTTAAAAGTTCAGGTACTTCAATACCATCAAGTAAAATATGTCGTATTTTTGTGATCGATAAAAGTGCAGTCACCTCCGCAGCTGATTAATATAATTTACCGCTGCAACGAAGTAGATTAAAATGTATCATGCATATATTTTCCCTTTAATGACCCTCAACTGTGCACACTGTAATTAGACCCAAGATTAAAATTTAATTACTGTATAAATGTGGTTCAGATTTGTTACATTTGAATTGTAAATTGTATGACAAATGTGACTCCATATTACGCCTCTTTAAACACGTAATAGGTATTCAAATATTTCAATTGCATTGAGAACATATTAAATATTAATATATATCTGTATAAATTTCTTAACAACTTTTTAATTTGTACATAAATTTTTGAAATGTTCCTACATAATTTTCTGAAGCATATAAAAAAGCATGTAACACCTATAAATATGTAACATATCTATTTTTGAAACTAGGTACAAAAATTGTAACCCTACCAATTAATCATGCTCGAACAAACGAACGAAATCGTTACACGAATTCCCTAATTCCAATTTTTCCCTGCCACGTTTCGTTCAATAAATCAGTCTACGCCCTTGTCGGCGACGATTCACATTCCAGATGTATAGTTTCCAATAACTACGACTTCGCCAGTATGCCGGCCTTATGGTCTCGTTAGAACGGAAGTTCATTACAAAGCCTAATGCCTTTGGAAATTAGAATTCTCCGGATACCGTTTCGGCTGGGTAGCCGACAAATTAGTCCAAAGACCAATTTCCATTTCGAAGAACGCGTTCACTGCCCTTTTCACTAAATATTAATAAAGGGACATCAGTTATGAATGATCATCAAACAACCCTTTCAGCTGTGTCGTGTCAATTTCTGCCAATCTGCTCGCATTCCCTGAATTTCTCATAAATTCGTACGATATTACCTTGTTATGAACTGACTGCTCTTTTATGCCAGATTTTCAGGTTATTTACGAACCTGCTCGATATTTTACTATTTTTGTACGGTTTTTGTAAGTTTTTATTAACTGGTTGTAACTTTTTATTCATTTAACTGGTCGTAACTTTTTATTAACTAAACTGGTTCATTTTTGTTCCTTTTCCTATGTGAGTTTCAGGTTAGGTTAAGAACAAATAATATAAATTATTATGCAAACAATTTCAAATTTAAGAGAACAAGCTCTTTCGAACCAAACGAATCAAATGAAAATTACGATCCGCATTCGCTTCCACGTATAAATAAAATTAAAAATAATTTCATATAAATAAATCTCACCTCAATTTCTTGATATTTAATTCCATAAAATAATATAAAAGCAAGCAATACACCTTTGATTCTATTTAATTTTTGAATAGCAGCAGAATTCCGACCAGCACCTTTGAAACGCGTTCTAAAACGCTGCTCCGATTCCCGGGGCATATTAAACGAGCTTCGAATGAAAGAGCTTTATATATTGATAAAATAATATCCAAAGAACGGGCATAAAATTTAAAAAATAAAACCGAGAGATATAAAATTAGGTTAGCAAAGATGCATCCTCTGTTCAGAAGTTGAACCGAAGCGTATAGAATCCATAGGAACGGATCTCAAAGCCTTTTCATCGACAAAAGACACCGACTTACGAATAATTCCATCAAGGAACCTGTGCCGAAGGTGAAACGTTCTCCGGGCAAAGGGACGAACCCCATTTCCATCAAGGCAGGACGAAAAGAGGGAAAAAAAATGGAAGAGAAACGTAGAAGAAAACGCGGAGAAAGGAGAAAATAAAAAGCGTAGAGGGGTTAATTTTGTAAAATACACGCGCTTTTACGGCTCACCCTGAGCGTAACATCACACGTTTTTACAGTATCCCCTCATTTTACCCGCGTAATATTCCCGGCTCTCCGGGAACAAAAATCTTCACGACCACGCTTCTCCCCTTTCGTTTCGCCTCCGCGTTTCTGCCTCGTCGACGATGCACCTGAGAAGAGTCCTCGTTAAGGCTCCGTTAACTCTGCGCCAGCAACGAGCAGCAACAGCGGCAGCACCGGCTAGGAATTACGTGCTGGATAATTAATTGGGTGACATGTCGTGTGTTGGTACGTCTGTGGCATCGGGCCTCCGTTATACCTATTCCACGGTGCGTTATAAATAACGCGACGCATCCGCGTATTTGCATATTAATTTCATGTAATGAAGGCGATTAGGCTAATGAGCGTCGAATGTGGTCTCCGTGGCTGTAACTTTATACCCTCTCGGCTGTCCCGTACTTGCTGATAAACTCGACCGTTCCCTCCAACCCTCTGCCCGTCTTCGTTCGTCCCGTTTCCGCCTCGATCACCTCCTCTCTTTCCTATCGTTCTATCGGTTACTCCCCTCGTCCCTTCCTAACAAGTCGATCGATTCCGCTGGAATTCAATTAAGCCGCGTAACGCGCTATCGGCGCGATCCAAAAATCTGCGCGGAACACGCGCTCGAGCGGAGAGCAATACGCGTCGCGATTATACGACGCTTTGCAGACAGTCGCGAATTATGCTACGTCGATGCGCGTACGGGTCATTGCCTGCGGGTTGGGGTTGGATATTACTGCTCGATAATGTTTTAATGAAGAACGAGGTTGTTTTGGTTTGCGTGTTTCTATACTTTTTTGCTTTTCTTGCTCGCTCGATCGTCTGTGAGTAAATGGGATGATCATGGGACTTGATAACGTGTTATCATGTTTATTATCGCGTATTTAGATTAGGTTCATGAGAAAGATTTCAAGGTAATTAAACGCGGTAATTAATTGTGTAATACTGTCTATTTTAGCGGGACGATCAAGTGTGAGATAAATTCTGCATTGCTTACCTCATTTCTTACTATCAAACTTTTCAAACTATCAAACATTTTAAAAACAAATTTTTCGGAAATGCAAAAATTTGCACAATCAATAAGAATACTTGCAGTACAAAATAAAAAGTAAAAATTAAAATCAGTAAAATTTTAGCGCAGCTTCATTTTTATATAACAAATTGCATACCCAAGTATTTTTAACAATTTCTATGTCAGTGAATTTCCCACAACAATTTGTATATCAATTCACTATGTCAGTTAATTACAAATTAATATGTAGTAATAATCAATAACAATATTTCCAAATAAGATAGCACCAAATTTCCGAATGCAAGAAATTTTCATCGCATAAACATGACAAAATATTTTTCGCATCAAACAAAATTAATACCACGTTACGCCGTATCGCCAGTACAGAGACAGTAATGGATACTTAAGTTGCACGCTTAAATCAAAGAAGATTCACGAGCAGCGTGCTCGTTAAGTAAAAGTATAGCTAATTACGATTTTGATTTATTTCGGGATCCATCTCTGCCGTTGAAGAAACACGAACGCCGGGGGAGGGCGGGGGACTCGAGGCGAAGGCGGAACAGTTGTAAACTCATTTCTAGAATTTCTATTAATGAATCGTTTATTTGCAAGGGCTTTTGCTTTTCGCCGAGAGTTAGACAGCGTTGCTGGCTCTCGACGTCCGACAGATAACGGAGATGAATCTCGCGGCGGAGAAATCACCTCCAGGCTACGATTTGCGTATAAATGATTCGCGGTCCCGATAAATTTCGTCTTAAAAGCGAACGGCAAATTTTCTAATTCCTAGACGAGCCGAGCTGTCCCGCGATGACGAAAATTTATCGACACCATTAATTTTGGACGTTCGAACCGGTGATGTATCGGGCCCGCCTTCGTTCGACGATTGGTTAATTATTTGTCAGCCAGGCTAAACCAGTTCTTTACCGCGATTCCCTTAAATTCGAGGCGTCCCCGGTGTATTTGACCAACAGCTGAAACGCCTTCGAATTAATTTGCTCGGACTGTGGAATTAGTCGGCCATTAATAACAGCCGTAACCGTGTAAACTTTAATGGGCCGAGTTTCTACGGTTAATTCATGTTCGAACATTTGGATGAATATTAATGTACCGATTCCTAATTCTTCCTATGGATATGATGCAAACGAGTTGAAAGCATAAAGCACATGATCAGTGATGTTCATTAAGTATCAAGGATTTTGGAAAATTTTATAAATTTTCAAGGTATCAAGAAAATTAAGTTTACATACGTATTGTCGACGATGTACCCAAGTACAACTAATACAAACTGAAACTTTTTCATCAATAACAATATCTCCTCAACAACCTAACGTCTCAACCATCTAACCTTAACATAACCTGTCTCTCTCAGAACTGAAACTAGTAAGATGCCCCCTATCAACTCACCCTGACGATACTACAAATGCTAACCTTAACCTATCTCTTTCAGAACTGAAATCAGTAAGATATCAACTCACCCTGATGATACTACAAATACAAAGATACCGCAAGAAAAAGTATTATCGGAAGATATATTATAATCGTGGTAAAAAAATCGTTTCGTGGGTTTTCAGCAAGCAATAGGTTCCCTAAGCGACATTCGTTCGTCCGATAACGGAGACAATCCAATTATTTCGAGTCGAACGGCAGACGGATCGGCGATTTTTCTAGGGCGATACACGTACGGCAACCGGTCGTTTCTATCTCTCGATACGGTGGAACGCGTATCGGCGTTACTCAGGCGCTAATCTGCCGCTCATTAAGCTTCTTTGATTTAGATACGTTCGTGGTTGGCTTTCTCGTGGCCATGCAACGACGAACGATATGGGAGCGATTCCTTGCTCCTCTGTCCGGCTGCTCGTTTACCATGGAAGGAGACGGTGAATTACGACGGACCGAACGAACCGAGCGTATCGGCTGTATTGATTACCAGCGCGTAGATTTAATTGGCTTTTTATCGAAATTAATCCGTTTCGCGATACCACGGACCCTGTCGTTTAGATACATCCGTGCTCGCGTCCTTTAATTGTGCTCGCGTAAAATACGCCACGCGGTTTACCTCGGCCGCCATTAGGGACGCAAGACACCTCGAACGAATTTGCCCGATGGACAATTTATGACACTCGCTAACGGACGATTGAGACGTCCTCTCATACCGGGAAACTAGTTCCCCGCTAATTTTATTACGGTTTATTACGACGTGCGATCGGAAAGTCGATATAATCGCATTAACTGACGTCCCCACGTTGAATAATAGGTATCGTTATAGCCAGATGATGTTTATAGTTGAATCGAATGCTCTTCTGATTGCTTTTATTTAAGTTTTTTTTTTTGCGAATTAACATGGTGGTACTCGACGCATATAACTTTGCATATTTTCATATTTGGAAATTCAGAAATTCTTCAATTTACAAATTTTGTAGTGTTCAAATCTTGATAATTGAAGTTTTAGAGACTTTCATATGAACATATGTGTACATATGAACATTCAAAAATTTTCAATCCTTCCAATCTGCAAAAATATTCAAATGTGGATGCATGTACATAAAAAACTTGAACATTGCTGAATTTATCGATCAAAAAATAAGATTGGAGAGCTTCTAAATGATAAAACCTTGAAACTTGAACGTTAAAGAATTCGAAATCTAAAGAGTTCAAAAAATTCTGAAGTGTACGTGAGGTTTAATTAATAGAAGATTTGATTTGCACAATCTTATTAAAAAGATGCTGGTATACCGATATACCGATTTTTCCAATCAGAGAAGAATTGCAGTTCGATAACACATCCACGAAGAGCGAAGCACACTGTATGTAACAATCTCTAATAACCATCTTCGTAGGCATCCATCCATTCGGATGATACACCGGTTAACGTGGCACGCTCTACTCCCGCTCTCGGCGAGTAAGGTTGAGCAACATTAAGGACGTTTAACAACTTGTAAGCATTAACATTAGGGCCTTGTGCCGTAAGTACTAGCCGTATAAATCACTGGGCCCGCCCGCGGGTCCACCGATCAGCCCATTCGTAGGGAAATTAGACACGCGTTCGCATCGTCGTTTCTTCTCGCTTTCTTTCTTCCTGCTTCTGTCTCCTTTCGTACCATATACTCTTTCTTCCTCGTTCTTCTCCATTATTGTTTCTATTTGACGTAGAAATTAATTCTTACTGATTTTTTAGCGAAATGGTTCATTTTCACATTTTGAAAGCAACCTATGTCACACATGTGCAATTGTTACGCTACGTTACCAGGTGTGCAATTTTGATGTATTATCACATATGGAATTATAGTGCACGTATGTCATTGAACTTTACTTTTACTATGTTCATTAATTTTTGCTTGGAACTGTGCTATATCACTGTGTGTGCAATTTCTACATATGTGAAATTCTCACATACGATATCACCATACATGCAATTGCCATGTATTATATTGTCATACGTGAAATTATCACATACTAGATCACCACGTGTGCAATTGTTACATATGTGAAATTGTCATGCGTTATGTCTTCACATGTCATGTTTGTCATCAATTGTCACGTATTCATCATATGTGAAATTATTACATACTATACATCACGTGTGCAATTATAACATATATTATCATACGTGAAATTAATACACGCTATCACCGCGTGTGCAATTTGTACATATTATATTATCATACGTGAACTCAATACACGTCACCACCACATGTGCAATTTTTGTAATACATTCTATTATCATATGTGAAATTATTACACGCTATGTCACTACATTTGCAATTTTTGTATTTTATATCATCATACGTGAAATGATCACATACTATGTCACCACGTGTGCAACTTCTACATATAACCTATAACTTCTACGTATAACCGCGCACTGAATTTCTGCGCGATATCCACGCATTATATCACCAAATGAATCGGAAAGAATTTACCTCCACACCTAATTTTTCCTAACCGTTCGTCGATCCCATTTACCTTTATCTTTTTCCACGTCAATTAATCTCAGTTTGAGCACCATCCGTCTTTATCTCTCGTTAACCCAGGACCCCCTATTTTCTCGCTCTTCTCTCATCCCCTTATCCGTCTTCATTTTTTCCCAAACCTCCTCTCCTCCGAGTTCGTCTTTTTGTACCCCCTTCTCGAGGACTCTTCTTCGTTCCCACTCGCTGCAGATGCAAGTGCACTTCCCCTCGTTCACCGACGACTAATTTATGTAATTACGCGATCCTGACTCGCGACTGTCCTCGCGATTCGCGCATGAAACCAACAGGCGTGGATTTTCGCGTCGTTCACGCGATGTGCTTTCTCGTATTTAGTGGCACTGATGAAAATGGGAGCGAACGAGGAGTGGACAGACAGGGATTTCTATACTAGGGGATTTGGGAACTAAAACTTGAAAATTTAGAAATTACAGAATTTACTAACTAATATTAAAAAATCTGGAATTTGGAAATTTTTAAATTTGTGTGCTTGGGAACCTGGTAAGCTAGGAATATGTAGAATTTCGAGAACGTGGGATCTTTCAAGTAAGAACAACATAATCAAGTACATGTCTTCTACACCCCAATTCAATACGATAACCAAAAATCGGTAATTAACCGAAATTAAAACCTTTGTCAACGGGTCCCTTATTGCCTCATGTACTGATCATCAGATCGATTTAGGTGTATCGCGACGAGACGCATATCCGAGCCCGGCAAATAATTGGATCGTTCTTATTCTATCGTTAAAGGTCCGCGAATCTACGAAGGCTGGACTTATCACGGAATTTCTTTCTCAGCTGTTTATTGGTCGTAAAAACGATAGTTCGCGCCCGGCTGTATCGAAGCAAACGGACGAGCCGAAGTCAAGCTCTCCGGGTCCGATAAAATTTAATCGAGATCGTAAAGAACGTAGACAGTGTGGAAAGGTCTGCGAGGATTCACGGAAACGGTTTCTTTTTTTCCGAACGTGTGAATCCTCCGGTGACGAAGACGGGGCAGTTGAATTAAAGGGAACGGAAAATAAGAAGACGAGGAAGAGAAAAGACAGAAAGCCTAATGAGCGGAGGATTAACGCCTCGGTAACGTTGCTCGTGCTATCGAAGGATAAAAGACAGGTTACAGGCGAAGGAACCAGTCGGAGAAGAATCGATAATTCTTCCTCCCTCGAGATACGTAGCGTCGATCGAAATAATTGGATCATCCTTATTCTAAGGCTATTACGACCGTACAGGCTCCAGACCTTATCGCTCATCGTAGATTGTTTCCAATTGTCCGGACAAGCGTTCTCGTTCGAAGCAGGTCCCTGGTACACGTACCGTAAGATATTAATTTACGCGAGAGACCGGCGTTCAACGAGCAGAAACATTTCTCTTATCTCATTTCACTTAATTCCTGGCCGTGCAAATAAAACGATGCACCACCTCGGCGAAGGCCGAGATGCGAAGGCCGGGAAACGCCAAGAGTGATAGTTCGATCTTTATCGCGTTCAGCTTCCGAACCGTTCATGATAACACCTCTGGAATTTGACGTGATTTCACCACGGACTTGTTCCTCGCGGATCAGCAATTTAGAATACCGCTCGTGTAACAACGGGACCACGTGAACTTTGATTTCTTCATTATTCACGTCGGTCGTATGACATTGCAGTATATGCGGCTCTATTTCGCCAGACAAATTAGGGGTACATACGCTTTGACAGCTTCATGAATCTTATTTGCATTCTACATTCTATCGTTCCACATTTCATACTCTTCTTTTTTTAACGTATATAGTTTACATTCTTCGATCGATAAACATATCTTACATTTTTCTATCTCTGTCTATCTCTAGATTTATATTTAGCATTCTTCGATCGTTTACATACCTGTTTATATGCAATTTACATGTATAAAGAATTCGATCGTATTCAAGTATTTTATTCATATTGTAGGAAGTTGATCAATTATAAGCACATATACATAACATGTTCAATTATGTATATTAGGAAGTTTAATTATGAACATTTATACATCTAAAATATTCAACCTCGTTCATATATCATGCTCAAAATTATGAAATAATTGAGAATATTTACATGCATGAAATTATTTCATGATAACTTCAACATATTCCTGAATCAAAAATATTAAAATTGTCCCATATCTCAAAAACTTAATAAATCTCATATATGCATCTATTAAAACTTCAAGAGATCAATAACAGAAATGCAACGTGAACTCGGTGCATCGATCGATAGCTCGAAAGTGTGCAGATCCATTTAGGATAACTGTGTTGCGATAGTATTCCTGGCACGGCACACGAATTACATGCACGTCAACGTTTCCCCGAGTCGTTGGCCGTTGTTCTTGCTATTTTTGCAAATAGAGCGTCTACGTTCGCAACAATGTTACATTGTTGCGTCGCGACGAATCGCGCGATGTGTATGAAATTACGCTTTCAGGCTTCCTGCTAGCATCTCGCTGGGCCCCTGCTCTTCTTTGTGCACGGAAGATTGACGGAGATTAAAATTTTCAACGCGCTCTTTGACGCCCGTTCTCACGTACGACGCGTGGGCATTTTCGTTGACGGGGGAAAAGATATGAAATTAATTAGACGCCTTTTACGCCCGGAGAAAGGGAAAGATGGATCAAAGGACCCCCTTTGATCGAGTAATTGGTAACGAATGAGAGTAGCTGACGAATAAAAATCATCTTTTTCGGGTGCAATTTCGTGAAAAGGTTTGTCTTTGATTTCTTTTGTAAACGGTGCGAAGGGGAAGTTGAAGTTGCCAAAAACTTTATATATACCTTGTTTGACAGTCTCCTATGTGCCTCAGAATGAGACCAAACTGTTCAAAGAGTCGTTTAAAAAGTTGTCGTAAAAAAGTGAACCATTCTTACATTGGATATTGTTATATTTCTTTCGCGATTCGTTACAGAAAATTGTTAGTGAATGTTAAAGTCGATGATCTCAAATGATTAGCATATCTGACAATATTGGTAATGTATAAGACCGTAGGTGATCATATATTATACTGTCTGATCAGTGTGTGACAATGTATGCGAAGACCTCACATGATCACATATGGGCTATGTAGTCTGACAATATCTTATAATGTATTATATCTCAAATGATTTACATAGAGATCTCAAATGTACTATTAAACACGACCTGACAGTATCTGCAAGATATGTGAAAACCTCCGATGATCATGTCCTATTATACACGATCTGACAATATCTGTAACACATGTGAAAACCTCAGATGACCATGTCCTATCATATAGGATCCGATACAATGTACATGTATACCTCAGATGATCATGCTACATACCGTGACAACATTCGCAATGTACCCGCAGATCATACATTACAACGTGACAAAATCTGACAATATACAAGACCTCATATACCCTACGATCTAACATCCGCAATATATGCACCCGAAGACCCCAGATGATCCGATACTACATTATAGCGGTCCTCATGTATCCACATGATCATACAAGAAGATATATCATCTAAAATCCGCATAGAATCTATGTTGCTCAAAGTTATTCAGCTGTGTACGAGCTAAAGTCCCATATGCAGCTCGATAAGACCTCCACTTCCAAAAACATCACGAGCTGGGTATTCGTAGGTATCCAGCGAAAGGGAAGCTACTTTTACGAGTGCTATCATTCACGTCAGGACGTCGTTTGGGGGTGGGTCCTGTAGAAATTCAGACGGTCAGGATCCTGACGAAACTTTGTCAGTGTCTCGTACGATTAGTGGACAAAGGTCGATCCTCTGATCTTTCGTGTGTCTGGGTTCAGTCTAGCTCCGTGGTCTTCCTCGTTTCGCCTGGGACGGTTAGGTTCACCCGGCGAGGATCCCACAGTCTGCTTCGACGATGCACGAATTATTCCTCGTCCTATCTCCATGGGGCAATTAGTACCGCGCGGAAGCCGCCCACGTAGTATCGGGCAATTAATAGACAGGACAGAGAAAGGGTGGCAGGGGAGGTCGGCAGAACGAGAGATGCAATGCACGCGATGCCAGGACGCGAAGAACGGCCTTTGCTCGCAATATCGTGCACGACCGGCAACAACACGGCCTTTGAGGAATGGTTCGCTGGTGAACGGTGATCTACCTGGTCGAAACAGGAGGTCTTCGGCTAGATCGCCTATAGTTCACTAGAGATCCCATTGTACCGCTTTCGAGCACGAGTACAACGATGAATCGACTCCTTTCCGAGTGGATTTAGGGTCAGATCTGTTTCCGTTGCGTTTCGATTATCTGTGTTTGGATTTCGTGAACGGTGTACTCTTTCAATCTTGGATGAAGATGTTGATGGCTGCTGAAGGTGTTTTTAGAAGGAACGGTTGCATATTGATACTTTCTTTATTGTAACAGCAGCTTTTTGTGGTCGAAAATTATCTGGCAATGTTGCAAGAGGCTCTGAGATTTATTTTTAAGGTGGAAGATTTGAAGTGGAGGATCATATCTTTCAAGTATTGAAATACGAACAAAATTCAGAGATTCATGAACTAACTTTGTTGCATGAAATAACTACTCATATTCTGATGAACATAACTTATATTCTGACAAACATAAATCAGATATTTCCTTATCAGCAAAATTATTTAGAGCAGTTATCCTTCTAGGCTCCACCCTATGTTTAGGCTATTCCTCCTAAGATTATCATGGTAGTATTTTGAAATCTTGTTCCATAATGTTGATTTACGAGATGTAACCAAAGAAAGCAACATTTCGAGAGGTAAGTTCCTTGACCCCAGAGCAAATTTGTACAATATCCTTACATCGACAGTCCAATTAGATTATCCATGAAGGACCAGCATGGGCATACAACGCGAAGAGGATGTGGAGCGGGTAAATCTGCAAACAGCGTGGCAAATTAAAGCACACTGCTCCGTCCAAGCGTTAATCCCGTTGTCCAGCTAAGCCGTTTACGGCGAAAGAAACGGGTCAAAGTCCGTGACAGAACGCTTACACCGCTCTCATCGTCGTAAATAAGATCCCTGAAAGATGCCAATAAAGGTTACCTCGACTAATTCGATCCCGTTCGCCGGGAATTCAACAAACTCCATTGGGTGACCGTGAGGTGTTCTTTTACGATCGGACACCCCATCGTGACGGTACCGTTTGTAGTTACGAGTTCCCTGTACGGACAAATTTCGAGGAGCCGACACTCTGGAAATCAATATCTAATTTTATTTTTACGATCCGAGTATCGAGGACCCGGACGCGTATCGAAATTGAATCGTCCTCGCTCGACGATAAAGATGTTACTCGTCTTGAAAAAGACATCTCGGCAACAGTAACTAAACGACCATCTTCCGAACAGTTCAATAATTCAATAATTTATTGCACGGGTCCAAGGTTTTGAACATCAATCCGTACGCGATATTAACGTACAAATTCCTTGTGATTTTATGTATGCTCTCTTAGTCAAACTCTTGTTTTCGTTATATTCTCGTGGGTATACTAGATGACACTAATTGTTGCGACAGTTTAGTACATATTGACTGCAATTTATAAAGTGTGTTTTAATTCGGGTGTCATTTCGTGAATTTACATCTGAAACTTTTGATGCAACAAGCTTATGCTAATCAATGTGTATCTAACGATAAGACAACTGGTGCATTAGTGCAGGCCAGAGCTGTTTGATGATCAAAACTCCTGCAGAAGCAGCAGCAAGACTTCTGGGCCAGAAATAGTTGCCTATGATCTTACATCTCATCCGTTAAATATAACCTTGATAAACATTTATATATTTAAAGAACTAAATTTTAATAAAAAATGAACAGTATACATTATAAATATATGACATAAAAATATGACATTCTAATATTCCTGGACACCTTCGAGGACATTTGTAACACTTATACTTTAGTTCATATAATTATATAATTTCGCGTAGTAAATTACGTTAATAGAAACCTGAAAATATAAGTTGATCCAGAAATTTTCTAGAGACTCAAAGTTTCTAGAGTTCGAAGACGCAGAAAAGCGGCACCGCATGAGGTCGATTCTGTGTGGTCTGTCATCTTGTAGATGCATTCTAGGATTCATTTGGATTGTTTAAGGAAGCAAGGGATGTTTTAGGCGGTTGGCGCGTTTCGTTTCAGCCACGCCAAAGTAAACAACTCGGTTCTCGACGAAAAGCAACGGTTCCCGAGCTATTCCCACGTCCTTTTCGTTGGTTCTCGAGGTCGTTCCAGAAGAGGCTCGCGTGTCGTCGCATCGGTCGCTTCGTGGATACCACGGTAAATGGTCCAACAGCGTGAGATATGGTCTCGTTATTCGCTCGGCCTTCTTCTTCTTCTTCTTCCCTTTTTTTTTAATAAGCGACCGTCGAGGAGGCGATTTTTGGTGGAGGCGCAACGCAACAAAAGGAACCAACTCGGTTTCGTCTCCTTTCACAGTACAAAAGCGCGTCTTGGAGCTTTGCTCGATGACTCAACGAAACGACGCTTTCTATTATGTCGAAAACTGCCGAGGGGGGTGTTCTTGAATTCGACTCCCCTCTTTGGATCCACCCCCCTTGTACCGCCTTTTTCATTATCTTTCAGGTGATATTGAAACGTGGATTTTAATATCGGTGTATTACGATTTTTTTCCTCGAATCGCGGATCAATCGGTATTAGGCTGATACTGCTCTCTTGTGCTATTTGATTGGAAAAAGTAGAATTGAAGACACGAAAAAAATATGTCATCATGAATACAATATATGGTCACTTTTATGATCAATGTCACCTGTTCATGGTTACTAGTTCAGATCATTATTATTACGTACTAATAACAACTTACAAATTAACAATGTACGAATCTACAAATCTTCCACAATCACAAATAAAATTTGCAATGATAGATGTAACAATTTTATTTGCATCTAGCTTCCACAATAAAAAGTTGTTTGCATCGCATAAATATATTTATTTTGAAGCGTATGAAAAATAATTTTGTTGTAGACCCTCTGATGTTACGGTACAAAGGGGGCCATAAAATTGCAGGAATCAAATATCATATGTCGATATCAAAGTCCACGATTAATCCACAGGCACCAAAATGTCTACATACACAATTTTGAACATCCGAACGATTTTCAACAAAATTCCCTACGAGAGTCCAGCCACGTTGAAAATCCACTATGCATCCGTCTTTTTCGAAAAAGGAACGGTGAAGAAGTTCCGTGCATCGTTTTCCTTTCACCGAGTTCTCTTGCCCGGACGAATTCCGAGCTGGGTAAAAAAAGAAGAAAAAATAGAGTGAGACGGCGAACGACGGCGAGAGTAAGAGCGAGAGAGGAACACGTGGAACACGAGCAGGACAGGGAAAAAGAGGTTCTGTCCCATAGCGAGCTGTATGGGTTGGGCATGGGTCATTCAGTACCTCTGAGTGACCCATTGTAACGTAGGACAATATGGTGCCGCTCTTCAATGGCCGGCTGTTCCCGAGGTGTTATGTTATGTGTTGGCTGTTATTCAGATAGGTAGGTAGGCATTCAACGCCGTTTGCCGTTGTGCTATGGTCTCTCTCTCTTTCTCTCGGTACCGTGGCAAGAAGCGTGCAGGTTCGAGGAGAATCGAGAACCGCTCCGATCCAGGCACAATGAAAGCGAAACGAAGCGAAGCGAGAGCGCGAGTGCTCACGCGATTTGTTGGTGCCGCGAGTCAACAAATTGGATCACCTTAGACAAACTGTTACGCAATCACCCCTCCTACCCCTGTGCCGTGATACGTGGCTCGTTTCCTCGCGAGATATTTCATGCGTGTCACGGCTGCGAACGGTTATCTCGCATAGTGTGCACTTAACTCAGCGGGATAGTAATGGATTACTTCGGTCGACGCTCGAGGTCCCGTGTTCTCCATTGTCGGGATTTGCCGGCCGGATTTATCAAGCCGTTTCGCGGGCTAATGTTTTAATTACCGCTCCACCGAGCCGTTAATTGAGATCGAACGCACGCGACCCCAAGATACTTCGGTTCACGGTGAACGTGTTAATTCGACGAGCAAGTTCGCGGAATATGGGATCTGTTCAACGACGATTCGAATGAGGATCAAATGATCTTTACGCTCCAGAAACATCCCTGTCCATGTGGAATTATGTAGACGCTTGTCTGTGTCACATTTTTACCAGAGTGATCTTCTAGCAATATATGAGGGATGTTTATCATATTCCTTCAAGTTTAAGTCTTCATCACTTTATATATTTTGGTAGTCAAGTCTGAGGTAGTCTTAGGTCAGTTAAAGTATTTGAGCAAGTTGTTAGTTAAATCTAGGCAAGTTCATAGTACCTTGACAAATTGTAGTGGTCAGATAAGTAGCTAGATGAACAACTAAGCAGACAAAGTTCTAGTCTAGTATCTAAACAAGTACACAGGAATAATACAGGAGCAATGTATAGATAAGTATTCAGGCAAGTTACTAGGTAAATATGTAGGGAAGTTGCTGAGGAAGTACATAAGTTTCCCTACAATGACAAGATAAGTACCTAGACAAGTATCTAAACAAATAACTGACAAGTCAGACAAATAACTAAGTTAGACAAATAGTTGAGAGACAAGTTGCTATACAAATACCCAGACAAATGGTCAAGTAAGCAGCCTTGCAGCCAAATGAAAATCACCATAACAAACCTCATAGCAGTATCCCCATTTGGTATACCATACTGCTGCAACTGTCGCAATCATTATCGCGAAGAAACTGATCCTATTACGCAACGAGACATTCCATAGATTGAGTCATGTCCTCGTCCACGAATAAATCAGACACGAGGAGTATGAAGGATAATTAAAAGAGTTGAAAGGCTCGCGAATGAGTCACCATGGACCAGTGACTCACCACGTTGAAGATGTTGAGATTGGCCGTGTAGAGGGGTTAAAAGGAGTGACCAGAGCTGAGGATCCGGCGCCCAAGGGCCTAGAATCCTCTCACTATGTTTCACCGTTCATGCTCGGGAGGGCGGAAACGAGACCGCTCGGAGGGTAGAAAAGGACGTCATCGACGTTCACCTAATATCTATTCGCGGAACAAAGATGCGCACCGTGGTATTTGGAATTGGAAGTCGGGAACGAAGGGCGTGCCCGCAGACATTTGTCCTTGGACGGGGGACTCTCGGCCGTATTGGCGGTAAGTTATGCGGTTTCTGGCCTGATCGAAACCGCGGCTCAAAAGCCGAGATTAAACTCGTATTTTGTACATTGTTGCCTCCATAGGGTAAGCTTTATCCTCCTGCATGCCGCTGTGAGCGTAGTTCCGTGTCGAGAGATCGAGGGTAAAAAAGATGCTTCGAGATGAACGTTTCGCAATCTCGAAAAGCGTTCCAGAGAAATTGCTATAGGATGAGTTAATGTTTAAGTTTCGCGGTTCAAGTGGAACTTGGTTATTGAAGAGGTATCATGGTATAAATTGACCGAGATGACGGAATTGGAAAAACAATCGTGGATAGCGATTCGTTTTCTTAGCTCTTCAATTCAATTATAGACTCGTGGGCCCGATACTTGTGGATCGGTAGAGTGTTTGTTGATGTCATAGGATGCTGATCTAATGGTTCGGTTCCATGTGCGAACCTCGTACACAACGAAACCTTTTATTTGAATCTAGGTAAGAGTCTGTGTTTTAGTATAATCAAGTTTATTCCAAATCGTTCGAAGATGACACACCTGGTGCGTCATATGTTGTCTTAAATAGCTCTCATTTAACTCACTTTGGAAAAATTTCATATCTCATTAAATTCTTAATAATATAATAGTAAACTATTTAAGAGTAATGACATATACCTATGTGTATGCTTAGTATTTTTTTAATTTAATGTTTTGTGGTCATATACGTGAACATTCTTAATTCTTTATACGTTCTTAACATTTTTGTAACGTTTTTATTTTGTTCTGAATAATTTAAAATAACTAAAATATAATTACATAAAAATTGATGGCTTGAAAAGTTTGTCCCTGAGTGAAATTAGTGAACGATAAAATAACGAGAAATATAAAATGAAAATGACGAGAAATGAACAAGCAGTATAAACCAGTATATCATTCATTACAAACTGAAAACTCTGATCACCCACAATGAGCCTGTGGAATCAAATTAATTAAAGAGTTGCGTATTGTTTTATTTGAAAAATGGAACAAAGTTTAATTTGCAAGCTGATAAATTGCAGTCATAGATTTAAAAACGAACCACTTTGAAGGTACCGCCCACAGGAAACAAATTTCGCTGCGCAATCTCATAACGCAAAAACGTATCCGACTCGAACAACCCTTCAATTATATCCGCCGTGCGAAAAACCTACAATTAATTCTCCCACCCACGAAATCGTGCACGATTTCTCGATTCTCTAACGCTTATCGTCCAATCTAAACGAGTAGTCTGTTTATTAGATCTCACCGAAGCGTACAGTCGGGCACAAACAGCATTCGCATAAAGCAAAACGAAACCCATTAGCTTGATACAAAAATTACTTTTCTTACTTTCTCATTTTTATTATTCAACGATGTTGATTTTTGAACAAACTTCATTCATATGATACGCCATTTTGAATCACGAAATTCAATCTGACAATTCACGTATTGCCCTGTTTATTCCTGTTTTGGTGAAATTAAAGTGTATTAAAAATGATGTGTTAATATTCTATTAAACTGTTAAAAATGTTCTAATAAATTGTTAAAAATGTTAAACTATTTTTGAGATGGCTGCAATTTTGGTGTTCGAACTGCAAAGCTAGACAAAATGGCTGACAGAATGTCCCATGCTAAATTATAGAATATAAAAACTAAAATAAAATGTACGCTATCTTACTAATTTACTTTTCAATGTAAAAAGTAATATTACCAGTCCACGTTTCATCTTCCACATATTTTTTGTATTTATTTCGCGTTCATATCTGCCAGAAGCTCAGTAGAGTACGGTAGAGCGGCTTTATGCAACTTCAAATCACGATCTGGAAATAACTCACGTATGGATGGATAGCTATTACTACAAAGTTCATCGTGCGTTCGTAGAAGAAAGCTGCGTTCTCCGAGTAAGACGAAGATCCAAGGTTTGACCCTCGCGTTCGGCTTCTTCTGCTTCCCTCGAGCCTTCCGCGCTTTGTCTTCGGCTCGACCTTCGAGTCACACGATCATTTCAAGACACTCGAACCAGTGTCTAGTTTCGATCGGTGCTTTCGAGACTAAACAGGGATCATCTCGTGAGAAATTCACGAAAGCGTCGCAGCCAGTGATTTGGACGGAGTGTGGATCTTATAAATCACGGAGTTGATGGAGAATCTTCTTTCGATGTTGAAATGATCGTCCGCTAAGTGCTAGTTCGAATGAACATACCCGACCATTCTCGTGAAATATCGTCATAATATCGGCGAATATCATTCGCATAATCGACTGTTCCCCTAGGTAAAAACTGATATCCCTGATCACGAATTCCACGGTTGGTCATCTTGCAAATATGCGTTGGAGAGAGGAAAGTGGCAGAAGCGGTTAAAAGTGTCGTAAATTAATGCGTAGAGTGTCTCCTTTCTCGAGGATCTCTTTCGACAACTATCTCTGGTTTCTTATCGAAGTCGTTTATATAAAATAAATATTTGGACAAATTTTATGTAAGTGGGGTCTCGAATGACTGTTCGAACGAGAACTTCATTCGTCATTCTCGAATAAAAAATTTACTTAATCCAGGATTATGCTAATGCGAGCTGATACGACAACAATTATAATGCAGGATACAAGACTTAAGTACGAGGAAAAAGAAAACGGCCATTCTTTCATTCGTTTTTCTCTTTTTGCGTCTGTCTCAGATACTTGTAAAGTGGGCTTTAAATTTGGCCGAATAATTTGTGAAAAACGACTTGTCTATCGGATAACTTAGTATTGTGGAATTTTCCATATTCTTTCAGCATTTTGATGTTATGAAAATGAAATAAATTTTCAAATTGGTAAATTGGTAAATTTGTAAATTAATGAATTGGTAGATTGGTAGATTGGCAAATTGGTAAATTAACAAATTGGTAAATTGACAAATTGGTAAATTGGTAAATTGGCACATTAGTAAGTTGTTAAATTGGAAAATTGGTAAATTGAGAAATGGGGAAATTAAGACATGGGGAAATGGGGAAATTGGGAAATTGGGAAATAGGGAAATAGGGAAATGGGGAAATTGGAAAATTGAAAATGGAAAAATAGGGAAATTGGGAAATGGAAAAATAGGGAAATAGGGAAATTGGGAAATTAGAAAATAGAAGAATTGACAAATTCCCAAATTCTCAAATTCCCAAATTCCCAAGTTCCTAAATTCCTAAATTGCCAAATTCCCAAATTCCCAAATTCCCAAATTCCAAAACTCTCAAAAATTCTTCTCCTAAATCCCCAAATCGCCAAATCCGCAAATTCCCAACTCCCTAAATCCCCAAGTTCCCACCCTCAAATTCTCCAAATTCTTCACTAATTAACGAAAAATTCTTTTTCCTACACTGCCATTTTCTCTAAGAAATCCTCCCCGCACATAAACAATCCAAAGTGTATTTGATTTGAACATTCCACTCGAATTTTATTTACTCGAATTTTGTCGAACTCCTTCAGCTCCGGTAAATATTTCAACGCGAGCCCACACACGAGCGCACACGTGGTGACCGGTCGAAAGTTTCACGTGGTCGATTTGCGCGTCAGCACCGTGTTCTCCCTCAACCCTCAGAAAGTGCTTCGATAAACGATATCGCATTACTCAAAGAGCTTCAAAGGTTGCTAGAAGAATCTTTCCTCGGCGGAAAGACAGCGCGCAGTAGAGGGAACGGGGAAAACGATAACAAGGATTGATCTGCAGGGAAATGGCTCGTGCAGCGGATCCCTGCGGTGCGAATCGTAAATGGAACACGTCTGATTTACGCGTGGGATTCCGTTGTGCAGTCAGCGAGCGAGAAGAGCCGGGAAGAAAGAGAGAAAAAGGAGCCAGCAGACTGGCTGCTGAATATCATTTTTTCCGCTCGAGGAAATTTTCACTTTTTCGTTCGCCGCCTTTTCAAGAGGACAGACGAGAGGGGGGTGAGAACGACCCCCATACGTTTCCGTCTCTACGTGACTCGCCCGTTGCCAGACGCAACGCGTCGCTTCTCGTCCTGTCGTTTGTCAAGCTCGGCGACGACGCAAGATCCCGCGTGTCCCCCTTTTCCTACCATTCTTCCCGTTACGACGTCGACAGGAAATCGGCGTCGATTGAGAAGCTTACGCGATAATGTCCTTTCCAGCTAGACGCGTCTAAAGGACGTGCGGAAGAATGTGTCCTCTCGTATCGGTAAAATCTTATCCTTTTTCTCCATTTGCCGTCGCTGGCAATTTTTGATGCGGAGACCGCGGAAAGGTATCGGTGTTTTCCATTTGTGTAAACGAGCCGGCTGGATCCAGCTATTATTCGAGATAAGCTGATTAACGATCTGGACCGAAAGTGGTTCTTTAGAACTCGATTTTTGTTAATAGCACCGTGACACGTGTTGCGATGCTCAAGGACGGAAAACCGGTTGCATTTGTTTATTAGATGCTTTAACTATTTGTTCTTGTTAGCTTTTTCCTGATTCCAGATTTGGCATAAAATTTCGTTACAGTCCACAGGTTTATTGCAAACTTTTGTTCAGTGATCGCAGACCATGTAATATCATCAGCGCACAAACCGTCTACATCCGAAATGCACTCTTCCGCCAGATACGGCCTGATGTGGCATACAAATCGTTAAGACAAACAAGTTTCTCCATTCAGCGTTTCGTACAGTTTCAAGATTCAAAGGAATGGCGTCGTGTTGGCCGCAAGTGGAACAACGGCTTGATAAAAAGAGTAGGAACTATTTTCATGTTGCTCGAGTCCGCCCACGTCGCATCGGGCGCTGGTTGCAGGGTGAAGATAGCGAGGTCTAAGCCGAGGTCACGGGATCAGCGCATTACCCTGAGCTTAAGCGTGTAATAAAGTCGTGAAATTAACGAGCAAAAGATCCCCGTGGTTTCGCGCCACAACGCAATTGCTCGAAACCGTTCTCGCCGCGAGAGAGACTCCACGATTTCGATAAACGTTCCTCGATCCACATCGACCCTTTGCGAATATGTACGCGTTGAAAATTCCCGCGTATATAATCGCAGATAAGAAAATGCCCGGTAAATTTGCCCGCGTCGTGGGAAGCCGGAATAAACGAACACTCTCTTTCGCCAACGATAATATTTGTCAGGAGGTTGTTTGCTCGCGTGTAATATATGAAGTGTTCACGAACTGCTGAGTTGGCTGCGTTAATTGAATTATTTAGAGCCAGTGATTGCAGAATTATAAAATCATTGCGGTGAGAAATATTACCGAAGATGCGTTTAGATGAAACATGGCCTCTTTAGCTTCATATATTTCGGGAATTGTTGCACGAGTTGTTTTGTTATGCAAATAATGGACCGTACCACCAACCACGTGAAGAATGACGCGGATTTATTTTATGAGGTCATCCAAGAATTTCTTGTATTTATGGTTAGCTTAAAATCTGGAGTATTTCGTTGAATGTTATAAAGAAACAGATTCGTCTTGCCTTGCTGTGACTTCCTTCTCACATGTTTACCGAGGATGCTCTATTAAATCAAACGCTAAACTTTTCGTGAGAAATACAGAAGATCAAATTTTCGCAAAAAATGTATGAAATCGTGTTTTCTTTAAAAATGTCTCAGATCATGTTTTTCTCAAAAATGTATGAAATCATGTTTTCTTTAAAAATGTCTAAGATCATGTTTTCCTCAAAAATGTATGAAATCATGTTTTCTTTAAAAATGTCTAAGATCATGTTTTCTTCAAAAATGTATGAAATAATATTTTCTTAAAAGATATATAAAATTGAATTTTCTTAAGAAATTGATAAAATCAAATTTTCTTAAAAACTATATAAGACCAAATTTTGTTAAAAGATACATAGAACCACATTTCCTTAACAAATGTATAAAATCAAATTTTTTTAAGAACTATATAAGATCAAATTTTGTTAAACAACGTATAAGACCAAATTCTGTTGAAAGATATATAAAACCAAATTTTCTTAACAAGTGTATAAAATCAAATTTACTTAGAAAACATATAAAATCAAACCTAAGAAAATATATACACAATCAAACTTCTTAAAAGGGTATATACAGAATCAAATTTTCTTAAGAAATGTAGGTGTCTGAATTTCATAATGAGCGGTATAACTCCCTGCACGAAATAGTATACATATAAATTATGCAAATGCATAATAGTGTATGAACTTGTTGAACTACCCTAAAAAATGCAATAATAATAAAGATTCACAGTATCCAAAAAAGTCGAAGCCACCCAAAAACAATGATAATAAAAATGTAAGAATCCAATGATAATAAAAATCTTCCCGTAAAAAAGCAAGAAAAGGAAGAAGGAAGTGCAGAGGAGATTTCTCGAAAATTCGATCGAGTTCCGCCACCCTTCGTTGAGCGTCTAACGCGTATTTACCTAACCCCGTCTACGGGATTTACTGGTTTTCGCGTATCCCTCGGGCAACGTGCCGGATAAACGGCAACGTGTTGCTCGCCCACCTCTCGAATACATTTTCCGGAAAAATCCGTTAGCGGTACCTGGTCCAGGTTCTGTGTCGTGTTTCTCTCGGCCCTTGCCAACGGGGTGGCTACTGGCCGTCACTGGCAACGTTTAATTACACCCTACACACCGTGCAGCAACCCCTTCCGTTATTGCGACGCGAACATCTGCCAGGATGAAAGCAACAGCGGGGAAAAGCTCCGCGGATAGCGTCGGACGTTATCGGAAATCGGGGAAAGACTGAAGCAGCTGCCACTTACCTGAAACAGAAAGAGAAATGTCTTTGTGAGCAGGTGATTTTCAACGCTGATACACGGCCCTGGATAAGGGCGCTATATTATTCGCGATTCTTTCGCTTCCTGGGCCGACTCGAGGGCTCAACCCTCGACACCGTTTGGGAAACGCGCGAACTTCAACCAACGAGTGGAGTCTTTTGTTGGCGCGTTTTTAGGCGCGAGCGAAGGGTGACTTTTTGTAAACAGATCGCTGAATGCTGATTCTGATTTGATCGGGATTTCCTGAATCAACGAGGTGCGATTTTAGCCTCCTCAGGCGGCATTATTCGGATTTAACCTTGGGACGATTTACGTTTAACTCCTTGCACTATTTTGACGAGTCCTGACGCACTCGTGATCAATTTTTCTCGAATTTTTAATACGCTTCAATTTGGAATTTTAGTTCAATAATATGTATAGTCAACGATTGCATAATTGATATAACATTTCAACTCTCTTTGTCTGTTTTAATATTGTAGTTGTGATTAGTTCTGACTGACGAACCTGATAAATAAATCATAGTGTCAGACGTTAACGCCTTCAAGTGTGAGGCATTTGGGATTGATAAAATGATACTACTAATATAAATTACTAGTGTGTATTAATATAGTTATTATTCGTTTTTATTAATATAATTATTTTATGGTTCATGCTTATGTATTCCTTCGACTGAAAGTACGTGTTTGGCATGCGACATGGTCAGCGTGTGCAGTAATCAAAATGGCCGACGCACGTCTACATGTAACATGTAACCAAACGCAATCTGGTACGCATATAATAATAGAAATAATAGCGTTTTCAATAAAAGTGTTTAATAAAAACACTCAATAAAAAGGTCTTACATTCCATAAATTTTCTTCACAACCTTTTTAATAAAACCTCAACATCAACATGCTATTATCAAGAGTACCTTCCTATCTGCTATATTTATTTTACGAATCTTCGTATTTAACCTAATCTAAAACAGTGCTAATTAATCTTTTTTATATATAAAATGTTGGTATTATATTTAACGTAACTGAAATGTGGGTCATTAACCTACTTCGAGAATTAAAGGTGGTTTTTGTTTCGATTTTGTTCGAAATTCGATCCAATTTTTGATGGTATGCATAATACGCTGCATTAATGGAATAATTTTATTATAGCATAATTATGCACAGTGTGATGCATCCTACCAATATTATGCATGTTATAACAATAACCTGTACATACATTGTTCACACCGTGACCGTATTATACCTAATTGCATTATTTTCTATAATATAAGCACTAAATCCAGTAAAATACATGTTTCATTATATTGATAATCTCTTGTACACAATTTTACAGTTCCTCGTGGACGTAGTTTTTATCATTTAGTATTTAAATTTTTTAAATCATTCAAATTTTGTATTTACAGTGCAATTACTATCTTTATATGAAGATAATGTAGACATGTTTTTTATTCAAAAATAAATATATAAAGATATTTCTTTGCACAAAGATAAACATATGAAAATATTTCCTTTTGCACGAAGATACATATATGAAAATCTCTAAATGAATTTTCATATAATATAATTGTTCTCCACCTTTCTTTTAACATTCAAAATATCACCCCTTTATAACCAGGGGTAGCAGAGGATTTAATACACTTTCTATAATTGACTACAATAAAACAGTTACGTAATTCAAAGGAAATACAATCGGCAGCGTTACTTATGTATCGAAACACCATAAAATCATAGAACGAGGCTACCATTCCCACGTTACTAGTTTTACATCGTGGCACCGGGTCAACTACACGTGTCCACATGGACCATTATCTGGGCACACGAAACCCACATATCTGAAATACTGTTACCCTCGCGTCATTAGTATCCTATCGTGTTTCTACGACGGTCTATTATTCTTCTATTATCCCGCAATCGGCTCACGGTACCGGCGTTATATTCGACAGCCGTTGATTCGAACCGGAGAAGAGGATCTATCGTGCAGGTGAACATTTTCTCACCTAATTGCTGATAACCCGTCTTCAGTTTCTAAAGAATGGTCACCCTTGATAGCGACAGCTCGTTAATCCTTTAACTTTATGTGCTGTCAAGTAATCCGTGCGTGATTAGGTTAGGTTGCACTATATATCACGTACAGACGTCAGCGCACGAGTTGGCGCGTAAAGAGGTCGCCGCGATGTTCAAAATGGAGAATTTCAAACTGACTTGATGAATTTTGTACTATAACTGACTTCTGATTTCATTAAATTTTGTACTATATCAATTATACTTGGGATATTTTAATACAAATTGTAACTTATTAATCAAATTATAAGATATTATAATTATTCTATTATATAAATGTTTATTACTTGTAATTAGTACACATTATAATTATTGATACAAATATTTATTAATACAATTTTAATTGTGTTTGTATACCATGTAGTATACTATATTATTATATTACTAGACAGATGTAGTGTAATGTATTACACTAATGTAATGTTATGTTAATGTATTTAATTCTAACACATGTGTGTATTTAGTAATGGATTAATATTTTTCAATGAGTTTCCTATACTATTTTCATCATCGTGGCACAATATTTTTTGATGAAGTGGAACGTCGTAAATGGTATATTCGGTATGAAAAGCGCTGGTTATGTTTTTATTGCACAACCTAAATTTGCGGAATACACAACATCCTCTGCTTCAATTGAATATTGTAGGTGTACAATAGCAACAACAGAACTCTCCACATTTCAATAACGGAATAATTTATAAAAAAAGCTATGTAATTCCAGGGCAGAAAATATTAAAGAGAGTTTTATGCAATACCCTCTACAAAACATAAAGTTAAATATCGCCATGCGCTAAATAAACTTTATTCAATTATTGTATTCCTTATCGCGTAATAATGAAATTTAAGGTTTGAAAATTTAAAAATTCGAAAACACAGAAACTTAAGCTTATAAAGTTTCATAAACTTAAAAATTTGTTGTAACACGCAACAAAACTCCAGTTCCTACGTGGAATAATCCACACCCACCCTCTCCCTATAAATTAACAGCAATCTACCTTAATCAAAACCTAACAAACGATCCACAATACATTCCTCATCCAACAGTCTCAACAAACCTCCACAAAACTTTGACACCAGAGTTCCCTTTTTCGTCCAAAAGTCTGATCCTGTGATTGTTCAGTGTGTCAAATCATATGTACGTGACTCCGCACGCGTGTTCGAGCGTGTTACACGTCGGCTCCGTGCGTTCGCACGCGTTCCCGTGGTCCACGCGTTAACACGAGAGAAGTCCAGTCGGGTCCTTCTCGACGTGTGAGGTTTTTCACGCGGTTCACCTGGACGACTCCGGTCGAGGTTTAAGTGGGTGTCCACGAGATAAGCGACCACGACTGGCATAACAGCTCGATAAACTCTCGTGTTTATTGGATCGTCCAGACCCGGCTCTTTTTCTTTCTCTTTCTTCGGCGCATTTCGTCGCCGTTGCTTTCACCCTCTCTCCGTCTGTATCCTCCGACTTTTTCGTCGCTCGTTCAGCCTCCTCCTTTGGCTTTCCTCTGTCCTTCGCGTCACCTACCGTTTTTCTGCCCCCCCGTTTCACCCTCGACCGTTAAACCTGGATTAGTCGCTGGCGGAATTTCGTCGTGGATTTCTTCAACGGGCGATGTTTATTTATCCAGTCTGGCGCTGGATTATTTCGCGCAATTACGCGAATTTTTCGCCTGGTTCCGCCGATAAAAATAAGAGATCGAGGGATTTGCGCTCTCGGTTGCTTTTTTACGGAGATATCTTTACACTTCGCGGGACAACCTCTCGCGCATTCGTGATTAATGGTTACGACTCTAACCTTTCACGACCAGTCGCTGTGGCTGATTGTTGGACTGCGGATGTTTGGGCGAATGTGAGATCAGATGAGATTTTGAGCTCTCGTGTACCTTGAAGATTTTCGTGAGTACATATTTAATTAAAAAGAGGTGACCATTTCAAGACTAATAATTTTGGTTCTGGAATTCGGGGACTTTGGGATTTTCAGGTGGTGATTCTGGGATTTTTAGATATTGGAGTTATAGGACTTTAAGACTTAGGAATGTGAAATTTAGAAATTTTGTGATTTTAGGGGCTTAGGGACTTTGAAATGGATTTTGGGGTTTAGAGACTTTGGAGTTTTGGAACTTTTGGAATTTCTAGTACTGGAATATTGGGCATTTGAGAACTTGGGATGTAGAGATTTCTGAGATTTTGGGATATGGACATTGGTACTTTGAAATATTGGTACTCTGAGATATTCATACTTTGACATATTGGTACTTGGAGATACTGATACTTTGACATATTGGTACTTGAAGATATTGGTACTCTGAGACACTGATACTTTGACATATAGGTACACCATATGTACCATATCACCATGTCACCACATATACCACATATTGGTAGATATAGGGATCCTTTGAGGTATACAGGAGGACTTTGTAGGAATTTTGTTATTATTGAAGAAATCACAAAATCAAAGATAACTGATATAAAACCACATAAGATGGAAATAAATCGATTTCGATAAACGTTATCAACCCTCTAAATCTCCATTGTTCCGATACCCCCAGCGGAAAGGAAACGCGAAGGCAAAACAAGCACATAACTTATAAAAAAAAAAGAAATGACAGTTGGAAATGTAACGCGGTGCAAATCAGACTTCGTCTCCGTAACCTTTGATTGGATTCGTCATGGCGTGCAACGCGGCCGCCCACTTTATAACCGCGTATTAGCATTCACGGTCGAGCAGCTAGCGTGTGCACCTATTGCCGTCGTAAATCGTTCGTAACAGGACTCTAGTTTGGAGACACACGCCCGTGTCTCCCTGTTAGAATGCAGATCGACTCTATTCCCGATTCGCGGAGATAGTTGGCGGGATCGCGAGTCGAATTTCAATTTCGCGCCGGGTTCCGTTAGCGACGTCTCGTGTCTGACCTCGAAATTCCACGCGAGCTATGGCGATTCAATCGGTTGCCTGTACAGTTGGGAGAAGAGTTGATTTCCTAGGGAAAATTTGATGAGTGACGGGAGAGATAGTGATTTAGGGATTTTTGGCGAGGGGACGAGTTTGGAGCTTCAGACGCTGGGGTATTTGGATATTTTTATTGTTTGGGGACTTGAGATTTTGGGAAGTTGGAAGTTTGGGGGATGGGATTTTGACAAGTTGGAGATTTGGAGATTTAGGAATTCGGAATTTGAGAATTGGGGGATTTGGGAATTGGGGAATTTGAGAGTTGTGAAATTTGGGAATTGGGGAATTGGGGAATTGGGGGATTTGGGAATTGAGGAATTGGGGAATTGAAGAATTGGGGAATTTGGGAATTGAGGAATTGGGGAATTGGGGAATTGGGGGATTTGAGAGTTGTGAAATTTGGGAATTGGGGAATTTGAAAGTTGTGAAATTTGGGAATTGGGGAATTGGAGAATTGGGGGATTTGAGAGTTGTGAAATTTGGGAATTGGGGAATTTGAAAGTTGTGAAATTTGGGAATTGGGGAATTGGAGAATTGGGGGATTTGGGAATTGGGGAATTTGAGAGTTGTGAAATTTGGGAATTGGGGAATTGGAGAATTGGGGAATTGGGGGATTTGGGAATTGGGGAATTGGGGAATTGGGGAATTTGAGAGTTGTGGAATTTGGGAATTGGGGAATTTAGGAATTTGGGAATTTGGGAATTTGAGAATTTGAGAATTTGGAAACTTGAGAGTTTTGGAATTTGAGAATCTGGGAATTTGGGAATTTGGGGATTTGAGAACTTGGGAACTTGTGAATTTGGAAGTTTGGGGATTTCAGAATTTGGGAATTGGGGAATTTGGGAATTTGGGAATTCAAGAATTTGAAAATTTAAGAGTTTAGATACTCGAAATCTTGAAAATCTAGAAATCAAGAAATCTGAAATTTTAAAAACCTAAGAATCTAAGAATCTAGGAAATTAAGAAATTTTCAACGTCCACAAATTCAATTATTTGAGAGCTCTAAAATTTACTACAAAAACTTGAAAGTACAAAAATTAAAAAATGTAAAAATTGTAAAATTGAAGATTTAAGAATTTAGAAATCTAATAAATGGAAAATTCAATAAGTAGATAATTGACAAAATTTATGAGTATTTAATCTTGCCCAAAAAGAGCCTGCGTTGCCCTCGAGTGTACCAGACTGCGATCGTTTTTTCCCGCGAGCGGAACGAGATTTATGACGTTCTTTTCCGTTAGCGTCGCGACGAACAACGGTTACGGGTACCGCTAGACTTTGTTCGGTTGACGGCTTTTGAATTTAGCTAATCGATAGTATTGTGGTCGAAAATACTTATCCACTATTTAGGATGATACATTGCACGGTTACGACCAGCTCGATTTGGCGGAATTATTCACGTGTGTATAATTTAGAACTATTAATCATTCTCTTGGTCAGAAAGGATTATAATAGAATTATATTCTTAAGTCACCATTTGGTCATTCATTTTGTTCGCAAAAGACATTAATGTGACGTATTTTCAATTTATTATTGCTTGCTGAACAGCTTGTATTAACGCGTGGTACAAATAACTAATACAAATTAAAAAGTTATTGTTCAATTTACCAACTACTTTAGACTTCATATTACATTATAAAATATAATGAAGCGTAAACTTTACTGCTTATAATTAACTCCAAACTTTATACTGTGTCATAAAATATTGTATACATATTGGGAGAGTTTATTACGTATTATATTATGTGCCATATTATTTAACGGTGTTCAGGTATAAATTTGAAGAATGTTCTTGACTGCGACCTTGGAGATTAAATCCAAGAAAAATTGCATATATGTTTCTATTAATTAAATTATTAAAATAGATGGATGTAATTATTCATAGCTTTCGGAAGCAACAAGTTTCAATTAGTTTTAAACGAAGACTCATTTTCAATTTTCAGTTACACAGTGTATATGTAATTAATATACATTCCACACCAATTTATCGTATTATTTTCTCTCTAGAGTTATTTCAAATGCATCGTACGCTACAAACACGATCGTGCGATCGTACCAATACGTACACCTCGTACGAGCCGCACAAATCATTCTCCGGCAATAATCGTTCGTGCAATCTTCCGTCAAAAAAGTGAACATCCGAGGACACCGGACAAAACGAATTCCCGAGGAACGCTATCAGGCGACGTTCCGCCGCGAGTCACCTAACTAACATTAAAATTGCACGGTGTCCACCGCGGATATACGCATACGTCTCGGATACTCGGTGTTGCGCAGCCGGTGCGTTACATTCGTCTTCGAACGGGTCCGTGCACACACGATCGAAGCCCGTGTAAAGCTCGCACGCAACCCGCGTCTTCGTTCTCGCAGCAAGCCGGAGAAGGTGTCGCGAGATCAGATTATCAGGGCCATTGTTTATGCTTTATACGCCCCGCGAACGCGTACTGCGGGACGGCCTTAAATTTTCACGATGTACGCGCGAACATACGCTCAAGCTGGTCCCGGCTCCGCTTCCTCTTCGATTCGCCTCCTGCGACGATACAACGCGCGCTCCCGCCTCGCCGATCTGTCCGAGGAATTCGAGACGTCTTTATGTCGAACCTCCGCCACCCCTGTGATTTAAATCCCTACGTCTACACCGTGACTCTAACATCGTCCACGAATTTCTTCTCTCAACTTCTTTTGGATATTATTCCTACTATTTTTCGACATTTGTGACATCAATTTCTAATTTTAGAGCATGATTTTGATGGTGGGTTGTTGTTAGGGCATTGAAATTTTAGGTGAATATTAGCGATATAGGAATTTAAGGAAATTTGGAATATAGGGATATAACGTAGGGGTAGAAGAATCTGGGGATATAGGGACGTAGAGATATCGGGACATAGGGATATAGGAACGTAGGGATATTGGGACGTAGGAATATAGTGACGTAGGGATAATAGAAAGTAAGGATATAGGGACGTAGAGATATCGGGGTGTAGAGTCATCAGGACATAGGGATATAGAGACGTAGAGGTATAGGGAAGTAGAGATATAGGGACGTAGAGATATCGGGGTGTAGGGATTTCGGGACGTAGGGGTATAGAGACCTAACGATATTGAGACGTAGGGATATAGGGAAGTAGGAATATAGTGACGTAGGAGTATAGGAATGTATGGATATAGGGGCGGGTGAATATTGGAACGATGGGATGTAGTGACGTAGGGATGTAGGGTTACATGGACGTAGGGATATCGGAACGCAGGAGTATAGGGACGTAGGTATATAGTGACGTAGGGGTACAGGGATGTAGGGATATCGGAATGTAAGGATATCAGGACGTTGAGGTATGGGAACGTAAAGATATATGGACGTAGGAATACAGTGACATGAGGGTACAGAGATGTGGCCATATAGAAACATAGGTATATAGGTACGTAAAGATACATTGACATAGGAATATACATATAAGGATGTATGGATATAGTGACGTAGATATACATACAGGTACGTAGAGATATACGGACATAGGAATATACATATGTGGACGTATACATATAAGGACGTAGGGATATGCAATTCCAGGAATATAGAGATGTATGAATGTAGACATGTAAAAACATAGAAACCTACGTACATAGTGATGTAGTTACATAGATATGTAGAAATATAAAGACGTCAGAATATAGAGCTACAAGAATATAGCAATCTAGAAATATAAAGATACGGAAGTCTATGGTTTTTCAATTATAGATATGTAGAACGGATTATAACAATTCACAGCACGAATCTTCAACTGAAGTGAAGTCATTGAGTTTTTCCTTCCATCAATGAAATCTTGCATTTGTATTCAAGGATTTGTTAGGTAAGCTTGATTGATGATTCACTATGCGGAACAGGGAAAAACGCTTCCTCCTCTTCATGTTTCATTACTAATGGATGAATGAATTTGTAGATCGAATTCATTACATTTCTGCACTCTGAAATCATCAAGTATTACTGAGTCTATTCAGGTATCTGCTAGGCGATCTTCCTGATGATTCACTTTTGTGTTTCAATGAAGAGGAATCTATTTTATTAAAATTGCTTAGTCAAGTTTCATACTGGTACAATTTTACTTCTTTGATGTAATATATATTTCAGTTCGAACGTAGAATCATTGTTTTAGGTTAGGTAAATTCAAATTCAGTTTATTAACTTGAACGAACTATGTCATTTTCACCAGTTCTTTCAACCTTTCTAATTTTTACTTCAAATTTCAGTCTGTGCTTGACCTACATTGATACTAATGCACATTTCGATCAATTATTCTCTAGCTCGTTCGTAAAATCATCATTGTAGGTTATGTAAGCGAGTTCCCTTTCGATAGGTCCTTGACTAATTGCAACTAACTGTATCATTTTCACTATTTTAACTAAATCTTCTAATTTGTACTTCAGATTTGAGCCTATGCTATATTGATACCAATTCACATTTTCATTAATTATACTCTTTTTTGTAAAGTCATCATTTGAGGTAACCTCAAATTGAGTTATGGAACTCAAACTCGATGTACCAACAAATGTTCACAAACTACATTCCCGCCATTTTCCAAAAACGTTCATATTTGAGTATACACGAGCAGTTATAAACCTATGTACCACTTTTCCTTCCATCAAGTACATTTCTCGCGTCAGCAGCGCTTCCCTGAAACGGCTTCCAGTTCCAAGATCATTCGTGGGGCAGGATTTTACGATTATGGAAGGGAATAAAGATTTCCGTGACTCATTGCAGAGTGTCAGTGGACAGTAAAAGAAACGTGTCGATAGTGGCAGGCAGCGTTCTCCTTTTTTCACTCGGCCGGAGCTTAGTTTACTCCGAATTCTTTCGATCGTCCGTCGAAGAGGATTGATACCGCGAATCCCCGTGCGACGGAAAAGCCAACGAGACGAGGGCACACGAGCCTGCTCGTAAAAATAATACCGTTCGTCCCCTGCTTTATTTCCCTTTTCTCCTTTTCTCGGTTCTCGTAAAACGTCGTAAATCCTTATCGTCACTTTCGTCAGCCGTTCCGTCCGTTGCATCCGAGCCACCATTTCGCATTATCTTTACTTCCCGCCTCGGAATGCGACGCGTATCCGTGCATAGTTTAACCCTTTCAGGCAGCCAGATAAAGGTGTCGCCGGACACCTTTTGTGAAATTGAACGATTCCGGCACCGCGTCATATCTGTCGGAGCGTATAAAAAACGCGGCGTCACTTATCCTCCCTCTCTCTTTCTTTCTCCGTCTTTTTTAAGACGTTCCCAGCTATCGAATCGTTCGTTTCTCCGTCGGTGATTCGAGGCGTGAACGAAAAGGTGTTCGAGGATCGACGTACAGGAACCCGTTTCGTCCCAGCGTCCGAATGATCGATCGTACACGCGCTTTCGAGCCCGCTCGCGTTCCCCTAGGCTCGCTCTCCCTTTAATGCCCGTCCTCAACGCGCGACCGGATAAGAAAGCACCTTAGATACCTGTCGATACTCGCGGCTCAATTCTATACCCATCTCGTGGACGCCAATTACTCGCTTCTTTCTACAATGTGCTTCTACGACTTGGGAGTTGATGCACTCGGAGCAAATTTTACTTCTTCACAACAAATATGGCAGGAGGACGTATGGAGTATGAGGGAGGATATGTGGACGCAAGGGAGGATCTCTTATAGTCATTGTTTTTGGGGAGTTTTGAGGATTTGGAAATCTGGGAATTGGTTAAGGATTTTGGGATGTAGGAATTTTAGAATATATGGATTTGGTGACATGGAATTTTAGAAATTTGGGGAAGTTCAGTTCTCTAGAAACAGAAAGTTCCTAGGTTCCACCTCTGAAATCCCAGCTTCCTCTAACTTAACAATTACCCCAGAAATCCGAAATTTCCAAAACACCTCTCAAAAGTAAAACCTCCAAAAAACTCTGAAATTATTAAATAACACGAAATCTATTAATATAATAAACGTCTGCGAACCACTGACCGTAACACGCGTTATCATTTTCTACGATGCAAACACGAGGCACCGCGAGTGCCCGGTTATCTCTTGAGTTGGTGCTCTTAAAACCGCATTGTGTTTCATTGATGCCCATTCGATTTCATGGTTGCAGAACTCGCTCTGCGAGATAAGATCGTCACGAGCAGTATTACCATGCCGTATGGGAAAGCCACGGCTGGTCCTTTCGTTCTTATCCCGATCCTCTTGACACTTGGCGAAATTGCGCGACTTCGATCTGAATGCAGGACGAACCAGTCCGACTCGATCCTGCTCTGGGTGGACAACATTGTAATCGCCTCCTACTTATTTTCCTGTAGGTGTCAGGTGCTATTATGGCCGCGAAAAACTTATTGTCTCGTTTGCCGTGAAGGTTTCCACCATGTAAACCTGTCCGGTCTGAATCTCGGCCTTAGAGCACTCTTACTGTCTTCTGGTTACAGTTCATGTCACCTTATGTGCGAAAGTTATGCGCTATAGTTTCGGAAGAATCGATCGACTGTCGGATTCTTGAAAATAAATTTTTTCTCGATATCTTCCTTTCACATTTGAACATACAGTGACATTCCGAAATACCTTTACTGTAATAATTCATTTTTGACTTATTCAAGTAGTAGGCACTGAATGTTAGAAATATGAAGGTTAATTTAGGTCATATTTAAATGTACTCTCAAAGTTTTCAGTTAGTTGAACATATGAGGTCTACCTCTGAATATTATAAGATAGTAAAATATCGTAAAAACCTGCTATTCCACTGGAATATTCTCACCTGCACATTTACATAGTATAAATGTTGCGTTTTTAATTTAAAGAGATATAAACGTCAGAAATGAACTTTTATTCCCAAGCTGTTTTCCGCCTGAAGATAACTAAGCGGTATCGCAACGGTGTGAGAGCTATTTCAAGGTTTACCAGAAGCTACCGGTGGTTCTTGCAGCAGCGAAAATTGATCGCAATAAACATGAGGAACACAGCTTTTTCCGACAGCCGTCAAGGATAAACAACTACAGCTCCAGCATACAATGTCGTGAATAAACGTGAGATGTTACTCCCGCTATAAAACAGGTAAATCCACCGGTGAACGTCGGTGTTTCAAGTTTCTTCAACCCGCGAAATCAAAGCGCTTCTTGGCCAGTGATTGAAAACACGAACCGTCCGTAACCGCATTCGAGTCTCGATCGACGAACGGTGAAGTCGATCGAACCAATTTTAGCCGTGGGTTATTTGTCGCGTATCGCGGTCTCCGGTTCGTCGATGGTTTCTCGATGATGCTACAATAACCGTTTCGTCGTTCGTCAACTCGAGACTGTATTAGTCGAGACTGATTTCACGAAAAAACGCCGGTTCATCGACTGTTTCTTCGCGATTCGATCCCACATCGGTCGAGAAGTTTGCTTTCTATCGATTAATATGCGGCGAGCTCGGTCGGGAAACGATTTAAAGGCGTTCACCGACTACGCGCTTGTCGCGATACCATAGCTGTCACTGTTACTTGCTCTAATGGTCGCGGATAATTGGTTACAACGGGTCCTAGTACGACTCATTGATCCGTGTACACACCATGGTAGCCGCGTGCGATCGAGTTTCTCCACTGCCTTTCGAAAGATCGACCGTTTTCTCCGTTAAATCCTTTACGGTCGCTCACGCAATTAGTTGCCTCTCCAGAATCCACCTCCTCTCTGTTGTTGCTCGTTTGCGGATAGAAAGTGCTCGAATCGCACACACGGGTGCAATAAGACTCCTAAAGCTGGTTTTCAGCGTTTGTTTTCGGTTTTAACGGGAACTGGACTCAGGGAGAAACGTGGACCTTCGTGGAACCTGGATGGAAAAAGAAACTTATATAACATTATGATCGGAATACAGATCTGAAACTAGTACTGAACCTAACTATCGGTTTATACCTACATTTATACCTGGACTTGGATTAGGACTTTGATCTAGACTTAGACTTTGACCTAGATCTAGACTTGGACTTGGACCTAAACATTGATCGACATCTGGACCTAGACCTAAATCTGGTCTTAAATTCGCACCTAGACTTGTATTTAGATCTGGACCTAGACTTAAACCTACATTTGCACCTAAATCTACATTTGGAGGTCCTGAACTTAGATTTGGATCTAGACGTCGACCTATATCTGGTCCTGTATTTAAATTTAAATTTGAACCTAAATCTAGAGCTGGGCCTAAGTCAATGTACATCAGATTTAACGAAAGACATCTTGGAAAACATATATTAATTACAAATGTGGATCTAAATCTAGAGAGCGTTTATGTGAGCTATATTCAGTAAAATATGGACTCTTACGTTGGCATATAAACGTCAAAATCTGAAACAGGAGATTGCATACACCTTCAGTAACATTACGAGTGTACGTAGATCAAAACAGGATGCATAGAAACGTTCTATAATTCAAATCGAGGAGTTTTATGAGTCGATAGCCGATTTTGTGAGGGAGACCAGGTGCAACTCCCGTGTTGGATAATTGACGATAGGAGAACCGTGGTAAATTGGTGCCATAAATGCCCGAGATTGACCTATAGCGTTAAATATGGCTCGTGTGTCGCGTAGGCGGGAAAATATCGAGCGACAATTAGCTGGATCGAAATCCCACGTTTTCTTTGACAGCAATCGAGGGATTGAATAATGTCCCAGGCTATTATCAGATATCGCGTTCCGATTGTACGTTAGGGCTACTACGAGTATGCGAATGCGATAGAGGAACAGGTCTCTCTTGGAGTTATAATATATTTTGACCTTTTGTCGAGCCAAACTCCAAATCACCGTCATCGGCTCTCGACTAAAGGCGGTCCGAGAGAATTACGCAAGCCAATTCGAGTATCTTCTTTGTTATCTGTGGAAAAAAGCAATAACACAGGTTGCGTCATCGATGCTATCAAATACCACATCGGTTGCTTTCCAATTGCCACTTTAGAGTTTCAATCTGTACGATACGATCTCTGCGATCCAATCAAGAAATTGCTCGTACGGGACGAATGGTATGCTACCACCTACAATTATTCCTTTCTTATACGTTGTAGCACAAAATGACTTATTTGTATACGCGTGATACGAACTTTTCATTCTGTTTTTCAAGCCTCAATCTTCTTAACGTCCACAAATTGTTACATGAAATTACCAGAGCAAGTACACACGATATTACAAGAGCACACATGGAATTATAAAAGCCAATACATATGAAACTATGAAAGAAAATATACATGAAATTATAAGAGCAAATACACGTGAAATTATAAGAGCAAATATACATGAAATTATAAGAGTCAATACATATGAAATTACAACAGCGTATACACATGAAATAACAAAGGCGTACATATTTTTAACAATAGAATTACCAGGTAAAATGACTAGTTTCACATTTTATATTACAAAATTGTTGCCTGGCATATTGTGTTGCAAAATGTCTGTCGTATTTTATTGAGATAAAGAATGATTGTAGATGTTAGTCGATGTTTCAATATTTATTTTATCACTTCATCTTCAATTTAAAAGTAAGTGTGCAGTTACTGGTAATTCTAGTGTTCAAGATTTTTGTAATCACCTTGAATGTTCAACATATGCGCAGTTGTTTACTGTTTGTAATAATTATGCGCAGTAAAGTTATCGCACTATAATTTAGTGAACTTATCGTATAAACTTCACTGCGCATGTTTATTATTTTCGATTATCGACTGCGCATGCTTCTGATTTTCACGGTCACAGATAAGATGGCTGATCAATTTTCTGCAACTGTAAGTAACTAAAATTGAATGTTACGAAGATTTTGTGCATTAATGCGAGACAGCTTATTGTAAATAATTCTTGAATTAATCACATTTTATATTGTGTATGAACTTATGCATTTTAGGGTTTTAGTACATTTTTAATTACAAGTTCATACAAGTATAGTTCTATTCCACTTGTATATTACGAAACTAAAGTCGAGTTAAATGTACATAGCATAAAGGTTTACAGGTACATTCACACTAAACTAAGATAATCGTAAAGGTACTTTCACACTAAAGGAACAGTTGTTCTTTTCTTTGAATATTCTTCGTATCTCTTCTAGATTTAAACTTCCCCTATTATGCAAAGAATATTGAACTCAAGTGAGGTTAGAAGTATATCTTGAGTATTTGTTCGTTCGGTGTGAACGTACCTTTGGCCACTTAATCCCTGCCTCCACAAGATCCTTCGAATTGGCATCTGAAGAACTGAAATCATTTCCGACTTGCTCTCACGTAGGGCTTACTTTCGCACTTTTCCGCGTGCTATAGGGTTTCCCATGAGGACCACAAGGTGTAAAGTGTATAACGCGACGTGTCGAGGCCATGGTCACACATTTCTCGGGTGATTGCGGTTCGATGGTTAACGGAACGCCTAAGATTTCTACCGCTGTTATCCAGTCGTTCGGTGTTCGGTTTCGCAGACCGCTTTAAACCGAGCGGGTTCGCGCGATTCAGCCCGGCTCGCGCCTCTCTTCCGCTTCGCTCGGGCATTCCGATCAACGAGAAAAACACGGGCCGCAGACCACAGAACGGTAGCCCATTCACACGGTCTTCTCCCGCTGCCGGCACTTCGGTTTCGTGCGGATAACCGAACAGGTGAACAAGCGAGCGTATACCCGCGGGGAGGAGTTGCACGCCCCGCCGTCACGTACGTATACGTGCGGGCACAGCGAGCCCTCTTGCCCCGAGAACGATAAACTCGCGCCACGACGATCGACTCCTACTGCAAGCGAAACAACGTTGGCAATGCCCTTGATGGATTCTGAGGAATTGCACGCTCTCGAGGTACGATGAACACCGGAGAATCGTGAGCGAAAAGATACTTTGGTAAGATGCGCACATGCGCTCGCTCTGGAGCTTATGAGCATCGGTGTGCATGCAAAGGCTGTGATGAGGTGCGGATATTCGGTTTTTATGGTGGCTTGGGAATTTTGAGGGTTACTGGGAAGGTGGGGATTTGGGGATTTTGGAAATTGTGACAGTTGGAATTTGAAAGATTTGAGCATTGGGGTATTTCAGGATTTGAACATTTAGGAATTTGAGAATTGGGAAATTTGAGAGTTTGGGGATCCTGGGATTTTAAGATTTGGGGATTTCGAGATTTGGAGATTTGAGGATTTGGGGATTTGGGAATTTGAGGATTTAGGGATTTGGGGATTTGAAGATTTGGAGATTTGGGAATTTGGAGATTTGGAGATTTGGGAATTTGGGAATTTAAAGATTTGGGAATTCGAGAATTTGGGGATCTTGGAATTTTGAGATTTGGGGATTTGAGGATTTGGGGGATTTAGAGATTTGGGAATTTGGGGATTTTGAGAATTTGAGACTCGGAATTTGGCAATTTGGGAATTTAAGAATTCGGGAATTTGAGAATTTGGGAATTTGAGAATTTGAGAATTTGGGAATTTGAGAATTCAAATAACTTGAGAGTGTGGGGATATAAAAATGTGGAAACTTTTGTTTCTTGGGATAATTGGGAATATAGAAGTTTAGAAATTTGGGATATTTGAGAATTATAGGAAGTTACGAATCTAGAAATTGAGATTTAAATTTACAAGTTGAAGTTTAAATTTAGAAATTGAGAAATTGAGACTTAAATATAAAAATTGCAAATACAATTTCCGAAACAAATCCACAAATTGAAAAATTGTGCACATCAATATCCGCGTATATTCATCAGCGTATAACACAAATGTCTTGGGACGTTGGTCGTAAGCAACGAGAAACTTTAGACTGTTCCTCGAAGAGTTTTCGGTTCCGGCGTTATAATGCGACGGAACTGCGGCAACGAAACCAACACGAGATAGAGTTAATGCAGTTTGCTCGGTGCTTTATTGTGCTAGGCGTTCAGGGAGTGGTTTTCTCTTGAGGGTTTTGTTTGAGAACTTTGCCCAGTTTTTGCGCAGAGATATTGTTGGTGTTACTTTTGTGACTTTAGAATTAATTTTCTTTCGTTTTTCTTTGCGGAAAGGGGTTCCCGAAAAATAATTGTAACGTTATGACAGATATTTACGGTTGTCAACCCACGAGTTCGTGCGTGAAGAGGCTGACCGATGTTTAGAAGAGCTATGGCTCCAATTGGTCGGAATAGAAAAATCTACAAGCTGGACATACATGGCTGCTAGGAAATGGCAATATAGGAGAAGAAACTGTTCGTTGAAATTTAGTTATAAAAATATTTAAAATATTGAAGTGTCAATGTGTAAGTTTCACGATTTGAAAATTTGAGAAAAGTAAGTTGAGAATTTTTGGATTTCAACATTTGGATAATTGGAAATTTGAAATTTGTGCAAGTTGCAAATTTGGAACGTTGGAACTTTGGGACTTTGAAAATTTGGAACTTCAAATATTTGAAAATTTGGAAATTGGGAAAATTGGGAGATAGAGAAATTTGGGAAATTGGGAAATTGGAAAATTGGGGAATTGGGAAATTGGGAAATTGGGAACTTGGGAACTTGGGAACTTGGGAAATTGAGAGTTTGGGAACTTGGGAACTTGGAAAATTGGGAAATTGGGAACTTGGAAACTTGGACAATTGAAAAATTGGAAAATTTGCAACGTTGTACCTCAAAATCCTTCGAACTAGAACGTTCCCAAATCTCCAAATTATCGAATCTTCATCCTTACATCAAACTGCGGTCTTCCTCCACACTAACCACAATCCAAAGAAAACCCTGTACTCCATCCGAGTGTTCTCGTTTTTATTAGTGTTCCAAATGATCCTTATTCTTCCACCTTACGAGAGTTCGCTCCAATATTTATAGCGCTAATGAAATCGCTCAGTCCCGTAATAAATTTCGTACCGATATTAAGGGTAGACCCCGAGAAGCAGTTTTTAGGGGAACGTTGGTGGGCCCGACGAAGCGTTTAATAAATTTTCTGGATCGTTGTAATTGCTTCCGGTTTCCGGGGGCTCCGACCTTGAACCCGTTGCGCCTATTCAGACTTTAATTAAGAAAGTATCTCGCTCGTGGCTGCGTCGTTACGGAGGAAGTACGCGTGCCCTAGGGAACTCCGGAATTTTTACGAGGGTCACGCACGATGATTGACGATGATGGATGAAGGTCCTCTGAACCGTGGACACTTTTACGCGTTCCTGTCTCGAAAACACGCGAATACATCCATTCTACCTCGTCGAACAATGTTTCACCTTCAGTCTATTCGAAATGACTGACATTCTCCGCGTTACTCTTCTCCAGTCGCGAATTGTTTAAGAAAACGTTTATGTTGCAAAACGTTTGCAGTATTTTACAAAAATATTGCAACTGTACATACTGATATGCTCAGGTATTCTCTGTTGTCTTTCCTTCATTGAATTATTTGATGATGTACTTTTTAATATTAAATTTATTTTGTAGGTACATGTACAGGGAGAGTCTATGAAAAGAATCTTGTAAAATAATTTCTACGTCTAATATTAATAAACGTTTTAAATGAATTATGTGAAGTGGACAATTGAGTATTTTATATTTAATACTTTATATCAAGCTAAATAATTTTGAATAGTTTAACTATTTTCAAGATCAAGTGTTTCTAATACAATTTAGACACTGGAAAAATAAATTCAGTGACCTGTAAGTTATGAATTTAAAAATCGGGCAAAATGTTTCATTGAATCTATTTCATACTTACATTTTATTTTTATTTGCATACTTAAATTGTATGTTACTTGTACCCCGTAAAAATATTTGTAAATATATTTGACAATGAAAATTGTAAGAAATGAATAAAAAAAGAGTACGACTTCTGTTCATCGTGCACACAGGTAATTTATCAGGTGTCCACGAAGTATCATTGAATGACAAAGATTAAAGATGCACATGCACTTTCTCCAACAAGCCAGACTCAAGTTTTACCAACAATGCCTCAATGCACTTTGTTCGAGTTCATAAGATACGCAATAACGCCGGCCATTTCACGCTTGTCCAAAGACAAATGTTCAAGGGCGGTCGGCCTCGATAAAAGGATACCAAAACGATAAATCACTGCGTTCGCCGCGATCTCGAGAGGATAGAGGAGCGAATTCCTCGAGAGGCATTAGTCATATTGAAAGCGTTGAACGATCGACGCCTCCGAAAACAATATCCGCTCCGATACTCGATGAAGATGAAAAAAACCGAGCGATAGAATGAGAAACGAGGATCGATCGGATCTGTTCAGAACGCTAATGAACCTCTAGCTGGCACCACTTTTATCGATCCTTATCGACTCGAAATTTTGACGATCGAGTGCTAGAGGAGACTTCAGGAGCGACTAGGTGATTAATGGCGATGGCACGGATTAATGAATCGTAATCGTGGTTTATTATGGCAAATCTAGTTGGAATAACAGGGAAAGTGTTCTGGAAAATTAGGAGGAGTTACATTTTACAGCATCCGGTAGTCTCGAAGTTTCAAGGTTTTATAATTTCAAGGTTCCAAGGTGACAAAGTTTCACGCTTTCAAGGTTTTATGGTCTCAAGGTCTTCAGGTTTCAAGGTCACAAGGTTTCGAGGTCTCAGGGTTCCAAGGTCCCAAGGTTTCAAGGTCTCAGGGATCTGAGGTTCCAAGGTTTCAAAGACACAAGGTCACAAAATTCTAAGGTTTCAAAGTCTTAAGATCTCAAAATTCCAAGGATCCAAAATTCCAAAGTCCTATAATCATAGTGACAAACTTGAGAATTTCTAAAATTAAAAGGTCTGAATATTTAAAATCCCAAAATATCCGAGTTCTAAATTACCAAAGTCCCAAAATCCCAAAATTCCAAAATCTTCACGTTTTAAATTATCAAAATCCCAAAATCTACAAGTCCCAAATTACCAAACTCCCAAAGTCCCAAAAATTCCAAAATCACCAAGTCCCAAATTACCAAAGTCCCAAAATCTCCAAGTCCCAAAATCCCAAAAATTCCAAAATCTTCTAGTTCTATATTATCGAAATTCCAAAATCTCTAACTCCCAAATTACCAAAGTCCCAAAATCCTAAAATTCCAAAATGTCCAAGTCCCAAAATCTCAACATTCCACACCATCAAAAGTCCCAAAATCTCCAAGTCCTAAACTGTCAAAGTCCGAAAATCCCCAAATCTTCAAATCCCAAATTATCAAAGTTGCAAACTTCCAAAATCGAAAATTTTCCAAATCCCAACTCCCCAAATCCTCCATCTCCCAAAACTCCAAAATCGCAGTATTTCCCAAAATACCCCAAGTATCCCAAAATTAAAAAATTTCAAAAATCCCAAAGTCTCCACTCCTCTTAAACAGCGGTCCTCAGCAGCAGGGTTCGCAAACGTCTCAACACGGCCCTGAACAAGGCACAGGAGACAGCGCGTCACTTGTGCAGGCAATTATATTGATTATGCGTGTACATTGCTTCATAATCAGCTTCAATCTGCCGAACGACCCGCAAAGATATTATCCGCTCGGACGCAAGGAAAGAGTGCGATTATACCACCGCAGAAATATTGCGCCACGTTATGTCATTGCGGTTGCGAAATTATCTACTTTCCTCCCTGATTTACGAGCAATTTGAAAAATCGTTCAATAATCTCTTCCGAGTAAATCGACCACTTATTATTCTTTCGATATCTCAAAATTCTTTGATCGCAAGATTTTGTCACGATCAGCACGTAATTTCCTGATGCAATTATTGGAACGCTTCAGACACCATCTCGAAATCAAACGGTCAATTAATCATCGAGCAACGATCGGTCTCATTGAAAATTAACAAGTTTCGATCCAATCCAGTTAATAAACCGGTCGATAAAAAAAACGGGGAGCACAAAGCTCCTACGAAAAATCTAATCAATATCTTTTTCGTATCTGATCGAACATGCTAATCGGACCTGTTAACCGGTCCAGGCTAATCGACACTTTTCTAAGCTATGGAGAAAAAATGGGAAGAATACAGATGTCAACCCATGAGATGGCGCGTAAGGATTTGAGGATGTAGGAATTTGGGGATATAGCGATTTGCAGCTGAAGTAGTTTGGGTATGTAAGAATTTGGGAATATAGGGATTTTTCTATTCTCACCCATTGGAGTCGCAGCTATTTGGGGACACAGCGATTTGGGAATATACCGATTTGGGGATGTAGGAATTTGGGGATATAGCGATTTGGGGATGTAGGAATTTGGGGATATAGCGATTTGGGAATATACCGATTTGGGGATGTAGGAATTTGGGGATATAGCGATTTGGGAATATACCGATTTGGGGACGTACCGATTTGGGGATGTAGGAATTTGGGGATATAGCGATTTGGGGATGTAGGAATTTGGGGATATAGCGATTTGGGAATATACCGATTTGGGGACGTACCGATTTGGGGATGTAGGAATTTGGGGATATAGCGATTTGGGGATGTAGGAATTTGGGGATGTAGCGATTTGCAACAAAAGCAATTTGGGTATGTAAGAATTTGAGAATACAGAGATTTGGGAATGGAGTCATTTTACTATTCTGACCATTTGCAGCCCTTCCAAACACCGGGTCGCGCGCCAACTTGTGAGTTAACATCGGTACGCAAACGATTTCTAACTGTTCGATCTTGTACCTCAATTAGTTTCGAACTGTTTGATCCGGTCGCGTCGCGTTTTCACGAAGCAAGCAATCAGCCCCGGAGCTAACAGTCTCCTTGCGCTCAAGGACCTCTCTGTTGTAAATGTATCCACGTTGTGCCGTTTAAGGAAGATTCTTAATAACGATCTACCTACCTCCCGTCATGTAAGCGCCTCGAGCGATCCTTCGATCCAACTCGTAGTTCACCTGGTGATCGCGTGTCCACATCGCGGCCTTGAACTTGTCACCACCTTCCGATTTTATGTTCGTGGATCTCTTTTCATGTAACTAATTTTTCAGATTTATTTTAGCGATCGCGAGTACGATCTGTATTCGATGGGGCATTTAGAGTAGTGATGGGTTTACGGAACGCTCAGGGGCAACGCAAGATATACTTACAGGAGGCTAACGATAGTCTGTGGAAAGCTTAAGTGTACCACTTTTCGAACTATTACGGGATACAGTGTTATAATGTTTCAGGATTCTGTATTTAGAAATGTAGGAGTTGTCAAGTTGCAAAGTTTGGGAATGCGGGAGTTTTAGTGACACACTATTTCAGAACCTTATCATTTCAAAGTATTTTTATAGTTTTCAAGTTATAAAACTCTAAAAAACTTCGAAGTTCTAAAACTAAAATTCTATGATTTCAGAGGTTCAAAACTCTAACATACTGTAGCTCAAAAATTTCGAACTTGTGAAATTAACAGATTCAGAAATTCTGAGATTTCAAAGTCCTGAGTACTAATGTTGTGAAGATCCAAAGTTTTAAAATTGCAAGATTCTAAAATCCTATAAATTTTAAAACTTTGGAATATACAAAGAAGTAATGATTCAAAGAAATTAAAAAGTTCTGAAACTCTGAACTCTGAAAGTCCCAAATCTTCAAATTTTCAAAGTTCAAGAATTCTAAAGTAGTAAAGTACCAAAGTACCCAAATTACCAAGTTTTCAAAGTCCTAAGGTAACAAAGTACCCAAAGTACCAAACTCCCAAAGTACTAAAATATCAAAATAGACAAAGTACCAAACTTCCAAAGTGCTAAATTATCAAAGTACCCAAAGTACCGAACTTCGAAAGTTCTGAAGTACCAAGGTACCCAAAGTACCAAGCTTCCAAAGTCTTAAAGTAGCAAAGTACCCAAAGTACCAAATTTCCAGAGTATTAGAGTATCAAAGTACCAAATCCCCAAAAGTACCAAATACCCAAAAGTACCAAATCCCCCAAAGTACCAAATCCCCAAAAGTTCCAAATCCCCAAAAGTACCAAATCCCCGAAAGTACTAAATTCCTAAAAGTACCAAGCCTCCAAAGTACCAAAGTACTAAAATACCAACCTACCAAAACTCAACAATCCCAAAATAAAATCCTAACATTGCAAAATGTCTTCATTCCAAAAGCCGTACCATCCCATGGCAATAAAAATCAGTTCCTTCGACAAGCAGCTCGTTTACTCAGCGAACAGCTGTCGTTTTATGTGTTCCGCGTTCGCCTCGCAAATTCAACGGAACTACAAATCATTCCGAAGAAATTGCAGGATATTACATAGTCGCTTCTAAATCGCGATCAATTACATGGCCCGTGCGCGTGGGCGTCCAGCTTTCAGCGAATTAAAATTCCGCGTCCACGATAATATGTCCGGCTGTAATCTCACCGTAGGGAACTATTAGCGACTGAAAACCCGGGAACGGACGTAACTTTTATACAAAGTCCAGATAGAATTAATTAGACGCGCGTGTGCGTGGACTTCCTTGTACGATCCATCAGCGAATTAAATTTCGAGTGTTTCGCATGCCGTGAAACGCACGAGATTAGCGTTCGTGAGATTAAATCGGTCACAGAAGGATTGTAATTATTGTATCTCAATGTGGATATTATAAAAGGTGATATATATGATTAAGGGGATAGATTGTTATTAACGGCCGTACGATTGGAAGCCTTATTTGCATAGATTTAATCTCGATTATGGTTCTCCTTTAAATTGCCTTGATTTGCAAACTTTGGGCCGGGTTGTCACAAGACGAATGGGTTCTTTTCAATGTGATATAATTGTTGAATAAATTGCATAAATATTGTGCCGAGTTAATACGATACCATGTTTGCTGGGATAGATCTCTTAATTTGCATTTAGTATTTCTTTCTTTTATAGTGTCATTTTTTCATACTTCTGAAGAATTTATAGTGTACAAACACGGTGGTAATATTTATATATGTGAACTTTGGTGATAAAGACACTAAACGTTCACACATGTGCAAATATCCTTGAAATAGGACTTGTAGTATACATTCAGTCAGTCATTAAAACTCATGCTATTTTGAGATCGGACTCCATTTTTTCAGAATTCAAAATTCCGAAGTTTTCGAACATACAAAGTTGAAAAATTTCGTAATTAAATTTCAAAGTATACAAAGATGCATTGATATACAGTATCTGTCCGAAATGTGTAAAACACAACCGAATCCGAAAGTGGATTCAGAAGATAATCTGAAATCTCATAATATTGCTGAAACACTCTGGAAATATCCTGGGTCATAAATCAATATGATCCATAACAGCCTGAAATTTAACACCGAACGTAACTGCAGGAAGAATTATATCTTAATACTGTATTATAAAACAATTGCAATCACGTTATAATTTAACGCATTACGTTTTAATTTCCCTTTCTGCCCATCGTTAAAGCGAAAGAGATGATTCTCCACTTAATTAAAGTTGAACGATCGACAAATGCTCACACGGCACGAAACGTGTTAATTCCCATACGAGCGTGTCGCGCGTACGGTCGCCATTTCATCCGTTCAACGCGAACAAAATGAAGAACGAAAGTCAAGGTTCCCTTCCTCGTGAATCAACGGAGGATCAGGCCAGCCACCCATTGACTATTACGCTCTAACGAGCAGAGAAATAATTATAGTGATCACACGGGAAGGCAGTTCGCCTCGTCTCCCGGCGTGGAATCGACGCATTCGCGAAATTGTTTCGCAACGCCTCGAATCTGATAGCGTTAGGCTCGTTTCGCACAGAACCTGATCGTTCCGAGTATGATCGCGAGCTACGTGGCATCCTTTGAGACCGAACACCGGAAAATCGAGCAGGACGAGCTCTAACCGATCACGATCCAACCCTTAAAGGTGCTCTCAACTACTTCCTGGTGCCGTTAACGGCGAAAACCACAGAGATCCCCCGATGTTTATTGGCTCGTTACAAGACCATTCGTTCGCGACGGGGTTTCGAGGTGTGAAAATTTTGCGTTCTCTTCGCGAAAGTGGATATCGAACGCAATGATACTATGGCTAAATTATGTGTCTGGACTATGTGGTTCTCTTAATGTTAGGTTGTTCAACATGGCATACCGCATTGCGAAATGTGGGGTACGATATGATACGATGACACGAAGCGGCAAATAGCTTGATTCGCTTATACTACGCATGTTTTTCAATTCATGCGACTGCAGATTATGTCATTTCTTTGTGATTTGTACACCTCGGGGATGTTACATATGCAGACGTCTCTATACTCATCTACTTATGAATCTGAAGCCTGAGGTTTGATGATAATGACTATATAAAGGCTTCAGTTCCTTATTTTCAACTAAGTTCATGATTGACAATTGCAAGATTTATCTAGTACAATTTAAGGTAGAAATTGCTATCTTTTCACATAGTGTCATATGTGGTATTCGTAACACATGGTGCACATGTAACATAAATATTCTGATGTTCAACTACATTTAATTCTTACATGTTACATGATACTAATATAGAACTACATAATTTACATAACGTGACATATGCATATTCATATGTGTGAATATATGAATATTTAACATAATGTTTTTAGTGATATCGAGTAATGCAAAATAGTACTTGCAGCTTCAAATTTAAACTCACAATTTAAAAATGACAAAAATTTCATTAATGTTCTCAACACAAAATGGCCGATTCCTTGAAGCAAATATTCTACCCTAATATTCTCACTATCAATTATATAGCAAATGTCCCAAAGATCAAAAGAATAAATATTGTAAAATATCAAAGTGGTCAATTTTTAATTCAAACTAGTATCATTTGCCTACGTCTTCGTAATCCGAATTCATGTTTGCCGAAGCTTCTCGTCATTCTCGGCTAATCGAAAGGTGTGTGAATTCGCGAAAGAGGCTCGCGTGTTTTGCAACCGGAACGGGCTGAATAAAGGGGCTCACGGTGTATATTTATGAATGGAAATGTATCCGCGTGCAGAGTGGCTCCGGCTATTTTGGCCTGTCGCGATTTTTTTCTTTTGCTTTCGATACGTGTTTCTGTTCTCCGCTCTTTTTTTTTATTTCACTTTTGGTTATCACGTGTAATTGGAGTGTCGGTTTTGCGGCGGGATATATTTGGCCACCTTTGGCTACATTCGTCCAGAGGCGCCATTATACGAACGCCGCAATCTTTTAGTGGAATTAAAACGAGTCGCGTTTAATACTTTAGCCGTTTAATAAAAATTAATAGAAGCGCCGACTGTATCGAATATTCACAAGCGCTCGTCTCAATTGCCCGCTAATAGGACCGAGATAATTACCAGAAATTTATACACATTTTTTGAATACTAAAATTATGCGAGTAACAAGGTTCATAAAGTTCCCGTATAAATTTTTATTCGAACGTGATATCCCGGGTAAAAATAATCTGCCTAATACTTGATTATTCGTTAGTGAAAGGCAAGTTCATACTCCAATTTTCATTATAACTCTCATGAAAAATTGCAATCTATAAGGCCTCGGCGTCTCCGCTAAATTGACCTAAAATGGTAATCCAATATTCGATAACGTTTTAATGAAATAATTTATTTACGCTCACGATCTTTCATTAAATGTCAAAGAAAGTCTTTTATTCAAAGGCAAAGAATTATTCATCGAGTAAAATTTTATTTAGCTTCGGTGCGAGTCGAACGATACGGGCGTAATAAAAATTTGAACGAAGGCTTAAAGTCCATTTGTCATACCGAATAAGGCTCTTCCATAATCTGTATTTTCACCGAAGCATACTTTTCATCCCCGAAACTGTTTAGAACCCAGCTCGCGAAACATAATCCCGAAACAGCCCTAAAAATACGTACGGCCGGGTATCATAAGCTCGTGACGAGTCAGGATTAAAAACTGCCACGATCGTTATCGTTGTCCTCGGTACCCCGTTTCCAAGTCTGTCTCTTCACGAGCCACGATTTTGGCAGCTTATAAGCCTCGTTCTGCTAGCGCATTTCACATCGGTGGACACGCCGTAACTTACCTGTCCCGTATCTCCTTACGCTTATCTGCCAACCTCGTCGTACATTCTCGCCCAGGACCGGCATGGTTATCTGCGTGACGTATGCATACGGCCCGAGGTCTCGCTAATATACGGTTAATGAAACGTTAAGTCGTGCGAGCACGCATGTGCCCGCCTCGAAAATATTTCGTTCCGCGAGCTGGACCCTGTAACTCGCGGGGACAACGCGGAACACGTCGGTGACCGATCTCTTTGATAACGATGACGGCGGTTCCGTTGCAACTACTGGAGTACAGCTGACGTTTCGCAATTTATGGGACAATTATTCTGATGCATCTGGGTCATGTGGGGCAATATCTTGGAATATTAGATTTTCTACATTTTTGGGGATTGAGAATAAACGATTTGGGGATTTAGGTTTGTGGATTTGGGTATGTAGATTTGAAGCTTTTGGTGTGGGTATGTGGATTTGGGTTGGTAGATCAGGATATGTGGACTTCAATAGTTTTAGATTTGGGGATTTGAAGCAATGGGTATGAACTTGTGGATGTGGACTTGTGGATGTGGACTTCTGGATGTGGACTTCTGGATGTGGATTTGTGGATGTAAATTTCTGTATGTGAACATGTGGATGTAGATTTGTGAGTGTAGACTTATGGATGTGGATCTGCGGATTTACATTTCTGGATGTAGATCAGTGAATGAAGATATGAGGATTTTGATCTGTGAAGTTAGACTTGCTGATTTGAATCTATGGATATGAATCTGTGGATGTGGATTTGTGAATTTGGAATTATCAACATGGACTTGTGATTGTGAACTTGTGGATTTATAAATGTAAACCAGTGTGTGTATACTCATGAACGTAGACTTGTGACCGTATACTTGTAGATGTGAACTTATAGATGTCAACATGTGGACATAGACTTATAAATATACACTTCACTTGTAATGAATTATATACCAAAGTGCCAAAGCCCCAAATTCCCAAATTCTTAAACCCACCAGCACATCGAAAACGCAATAAGTTCCTCCAAAAATCGACGTCATTTTTTACGGCGCGAAATGTATGTTACGTCAACTCAACAAATTTCGAATAAGAATCTCCCAGAAAATACTCGTTATGACATCGAATTACTCTTGCCTGCAACTTTCCTTTGTCACCGATCTCGACCTCCCATAAATCTTAAAACGGACTTAACAGTAACTCGATGAATATCTACAAAGGCGAACAGAAAAATATTAGAAATAAAATTTCTTCCTAAGTAGTTTCCACGCTCCGTAACGCGAGAATTCATGCAATTAAAAAGAAGTTCCCGAAGAGATTCCTCCGCGAGACGAACTTTTTAACGCCGCCATAATTTAAAAACTCATCAAGGCTATAGATTACGGCTAGAGACACGAAGATCGATGATCATGCACGGAGGTCAAAAGGTCGTTTTTTCTCGAGGATACATGGTGGCCGTCGGTTGCAGCTGGAAGAGAAAGGCCAGGATGCACCCTTCGAGCGTAATTCATTGTCCTGGCTACACGTCGTACGTATTTCCTTGCGGAGGCGCATCTCGCATTATCCAGATAATAGTATTCGAGATGATCATCTCGGATGACCGTGCATCGGTTGACCTTGCCGCTTTAAAATGACACGCGCGGGTCCAGCAGTATCTCCATCTTATTTTAGATTCAATAAAGGATACATATTTCATGCTTTATCCGAAGGCCCTTCGTAATTCAAGGATGCCGGACCGTGTTTTCGATACCTGACCGTGTGAAGACACGATCATTCTTTTTCTGCATATCCTTCTTCCAGGATCATCCTGACCAATCTTATAGAGCATTTTAATCCTAACCTCATTACCGAGCTGGGATCGTGACACTCGCAGTTTAAGTGTTATAAATCTTACGTGTTTTTAATACACTTCGATTTTAAGCTTAAGTGCTAAGCTTAAGTGTATATTTCATAGTCAAGAATCGTTGAATAGGCATTTCCACGATGATGATATTCGACATTTTAGTACTGACTTTGTGATATGTAGCAGTGAATAGCTCTGACACAAGTGACAAATAGATAACTGAAATTGGTGAAATTTGAAATTTCTGGCAAAATTTTCAAATAGGAAGTTGCAGCTGCAAATGCTGAGTTTGCTTGAAACTGTTTGCTATGATTGTTTGGGATAGCTCGAAATAGGTGCTTAGTTTCTACTAAATTTCTGTTGGCCATACACAAAATTATTTTTTTTTTTTATTAAATATTTTATTCACCGTGTTGTATCGTTTTACCTATTTACAAAATAATTTTGCATCACGTTTTGTCTGATCAATGCAACGGAATTTTTAAACGAAATTTATTTCTAATGTATTAAGACATGCAAATAAAATATTAATCGAACCCTTGTTGAATTCAGTACCGATCAACAGACACGTGTCGATCCTCTTTATGATAATGCAAGATATACAACCCAGATGTCCTTGCGTAAGCTGAACGACTGATTACCACCTGCTTGGAACATTACATTTGAAATAAATGATTTTCCTTCATAATCTGAAAGCACCTTCATAAATTTCGCAATTTTTAAACGCTCGCTTCAAGGCGAAATTTTCATATTGAAATTGCATTTGTCAAAAGTAAGATGGTTATTTAAGTTTGCTTAAATTAACTAACAGAATTAATATCATTTATTCTTTGATAAATTAATATTAGATATAAAATTTTAAGTTTGTCAGATAGTTTAATAAATAAAGATTTCATGTGCCTTTCTTACAGTCTTCTTTCCAGCAACTCGTATTCAGCCTTTTCAAAAACGAAAGCTGCCATAAAATAATTAATAAGTAAACTCGATCCGACTGCGATAAACATTTCATATTATTACTCGATATCAGGGTAATTGATATTCATTATCTGACTTGGCTGCAACGGAGATAGGTGTGGAATGTTGCAACTTCCATTCCCCTCATTCCTGTATCTTTTACACCATCTCGACAAGTGTATACTTGTTCGTTAAATGTCCAGAAACGCGCAAAAAGGATCGACGGATAAACGAAATTCTAGAAACAGTGAAATTCCGAATATTCTCTGGCCAGATAATTCAGCAATACGTATTCACGGACAAATTCCAACAGCGGTTTAAATAATATTGCTCTACCAAGTCGTCACGAGTGGAGCCCGAAGAGGATCTCTATATTTGTGCAACATTGTCGAGCTGTCTCCGAGCGATTCCCTGCCAGTTTCTCGTTCCAGATGCAACAAGAGTTGCATAGTTTACGAGTCGTGTAAAGAAGTCCGTAATTGAAGGCTACCTGAACGAGAGGAGTGATCGTAACACGCCGGTGTAGGCTGGGGAACACGATGGACCTTGGCGCGAACGCGGTTCTTACAGTTTCACGTTCGCCGCCATTGACACACCTACGTCCACATTACGTTCGCGACCGTTAAACGATCCCGAGACTCGAATAATCGGATAACGTACGCCCGATAATAAAATATTATTTGACACGTCGGGAAATGTCGGTCTGCTTGCGGCCGTCTGTATTTTATTCGCGGACGCTCGTTCCTCCATCGTCTGTTTTATTGAGCTACAAAGTTTGCGTTCGCGGCGCTTGCGTAAATAACGGAATTCAGATATTCTATTAAAATATGCCTGACAGCTTGGATATGGATCGTATGTCGCGAACTATACTCGTTTCTATTACGACAAACGCGGTGCCGATCATCGTTACGTCGACCGACGCGATTCGATAAATCCATTGTGTGTCTCGCGTTTTCACGCCTGGCTGTTTGCTAATGCGCTGATAAAATTACTAGTTTTGGCTATCGTCGGCTGAACTAATAATGGATTAGCAGATAATGATTGTTTGCAGATGGTATTAGATATAACTCGTTCACTAATGGTACCAAAATGAACACATATGGGATTTGTGAATTTGATCACCTAGGGAATTTATACAATTTACTTATTTATATTCTGTCTCAGTCATTCTGTCCTATTGTCTGTTATTTTCATTCATTTTGACGTTGTAATATCGCATAAAAACATTATTTACAAAAAAATAAAAATGACTTCTTTCGGTAAAATATGTACCTACAATTTCTCATTTATTTCTTCAATTATTTCCTGATTAATTATCTTTCAGTAATTGTAAGTTTATTGAATATTATACACTAATTTCGTTTATTTTTGTCTGTTTACGAGGAGCGTCTAAAAAATGATGGCAGCCATTTTGTCTGCGTGAAGCTTAAAATGGTGGATCATAACGTTGCCACCTCTACATCAAACATCTTTTCGAAAAACGCAACCAACACGAAACGAAAGCACATATTATACAAAGTGAACGTAGCATTGCGACGAAACACGCTCATCAAGCGAAGCATAATCAAACGTCCCTATCTCTGCACACTTGTTACCTGTCTCGTCGACGTCGTTCGTTGCGGAGCGTCTCGTTAATAGCCGCGTAATGAAACCGTAAGTGGTACGAGACTCGCACAAATCCGACCGTCTGTGATATCTTTACGCACAAACTCTACGTCTCCTGTCTGCACATATTGTTAACTTGTTGGATGCACGAGTTTTCTTGCGTCGCGACTACGGTGACGGTGGCCTTTCAATCGACCAGTCGACGTCACTCACGAAAATAATAGTGCGAAAGTTGAAAGGAAAAAGAGGTTTAATGTTCGCGTGAAACTTGGGAATTTTGGAATTTGGAAAATTAGGATTTTGGAATTTAGAGATTTGTGAGATTAGGACATTGGGAGTGTAGGGATTTGGGGTCTTGAAAATTTGGCAATTTAAAAATTTGCGAACTTGGGATAAGGATTCGGAAACAGAACTTTAGGGATTTTGGAATGAACTAGGGAATATAGGGATTTGGGGTATTAAAAATTTGACAATTTAAGGATTTGGAAATTTAGGAATTTGGGACTGCAGGATTCGGAAACACAGAAATTTCGGAATTTAGGGATTTTGGAATTTAGAGATTTTTAAGGTTAGGAACTAGGGAATATAGAGATTTTGTATCTTAGGAATTTGACAATTTAGGAACTAGGGAATATGGAGATTTGGAAACATAGAAATTTCGGAATTTAGAAATTTTTAAGGTTAAGAACTTGGGACTATAGGGATTCGGAAACAGAAATTTCGCTATGTAGGAATTTTGGTGTTTAGAAAGTAAGGTATCTTGGGAATATAACGATTTGAAATCTTAGAAATTTGGCAATTTAAGAATTAATAATTTAAGGAACTATGAAATTACGAATGTGGAAGTGCAAACATTAGAGAATTTAAGGATTTGTAAATGTACTATCAAATTCGAAAATTCGTATATTTGAAATTCCTGAAATTCCTCATCCCCAACCTTGCAGAACCTGGAATTTCACAGTAATTTTTCTATCAATCGAAGTATCCGCAGAATAATATAGTAGCGATAATAATATCAGAGGCAGATGTGTGGGCACCGGTACCCACGGGACATCGTTAATGGTGGCAGTGGACAGCATGGCGGTGCTAATAGTGGCCAAGCCTTGATATATGTCGCTCTCGGGCCCGGCACAGAAGACACGGGAACACCGGTGTACCTGTATCTCTCTACGATAGAACAACAGGTACAAACGTCTGTTCGTTCCCGTCGATTCCTTACCGTGGTGTTCGTTGGACACGCTAACATCTTCGTCGACGCACACCAGCGCAGAAAGACGGTCTTCAGGCGGACATAAAGGTAATTGCATAATTTAGTGCGAGGCATTAAACATTCGCGTAATCGTCTCTCGGTCGATTATTGCTCGAGACCCATCTTCTTCGCGCGTTTCCTCTTCGGGATCGTTCTTCGGGGCCTGGCGGCCTTCTTCCTCATCGTCGTGTCGTGTTTCGTTTCCTTCGTCACTCCGCTTCGTATACACCTACACGTTTCATTCGTGCAAGTGCAGCACCCACGCGAGGAGAAAACGGTTCCATAGTTATGCCCCAGCGTCTATGAGAATGCGCGGGGAGGAGATAAGGGCAAGAGGAACGGTCAGAAGAGGAGGGAAGGGCTATATGCAAGCGGTAAGTGAGTTATGGCGCTTCAGCAGATATATCAACTCCTTCATTTCCGCCGCAGACTGGGGTATCCCGTGGGTTACTGGGATATAGAGAGCCTCGTAAGCCGTCCGTCTACAGACGCTCACTGTTTTGGGGCTGATTCGAGGGGCTAGGGCTGAACGTTTCGCCCAGACCTTTGTTCAAGGTAAACGTATTTAATGGATGTGATCGAGGGAGAATGTTAACGTTGCAATTGTTCAGACACGCTCTTATTGGATAAAGCGAACCTATTCAAATTTTCTCGTAAAACACTAATCAAATTGTATCAACTTCAATTAAACAGTGCAAAATGCAGTACTTCTAGTTTTTACAATCTCAACAGTGAATTCATTCAGATTCATGCTGCGAATGATCCAAAATGGACGTCTGTATACTTTCACTGCAGAAGTCATATTAAATTTTTACCCTTTTTCAAGGTAGAATTCTATTTTATTGATGCACGATTTTATTTTAAATTCTGGTAGCTTTATAAAATTTGTCTCATTGAAAAACATTGTCCACCAGTACACTCCTATACAAAATCAGTAAATTGCTGAAAGTTACCAGTGTTAATGTTTCCTTAAGATTTAAGTTGTCCTTAAGACTCATATTAACTTGAGTCTTAAATAATCTTCACACACGTGAATTCTTCACAGACGTATGCATTATGTAACACACGTTCCATTATAAACAAGTCCGTTATAAACCTAACCTAAAACCGCTACGAAAATACAAGAATGATACAAATTTCCCTACGTTTTTACGAACAAAAGATTGTCTCCCAGCTGTCGATCTCGTTAGGTATTGTAAAAAGCAGTGAAAGGAAATTGAAGAAGTTAGATCTAGATAAAAAAGGAAACGCGATGCATAATTTAACGGTAATACGTGTAAAACACGGTGGCTTCTTGGTCGATTATATTGTGCTTGTCCATGGATTCCGAGATGATCGGTGAAAAAATAACGACAGGAAGCATCTATATGCTCCATTAGTCGTCGTGAACGAGTCTCGTTGCAAAAAAATCGAAACATAGACATCAGTGTAAAGTACAGAGCCGCGAAACGTACATCGAACACGTGGAACACGTTCCATTTACTCGATCGTTGAAGATCAAGCAAAATTTGCTACGATTTATTAAATTTTAAACTGATAGCAAGTAGTTTTAATGGCAGCGCGAGACGCAATTTAATATCATCGATCATTACGTATACTATGCTTGTAAGTCGCTTGAATCGGTATTAGGTTGAGTAGTTTATTGAGGAGCGGGGAATTGTGATCGTGGCTGAACCTATAATCAATACGTCATTGATCAATTTATGTACAGTCTTAATAATTATTATGATGTGTGAGTACATGTTCGGTAACAATATGCAAATATTCGAAGCTCTACGTGCTCTGTATATTTAAAGTTACAAATTAATTAACTTTGTTTAATGATACGGTATGATCATTAAATACCTTTTACGTTTATGAGCAATGATGTTCATGTATTTACGCGACATATAAATTTTCATATAAATTGTGTGATTTAGATAAAATAATGCTGTTCGACCGGATTATTTAACTCGATGCGTAAAGGGAATTTTATTTCAGCGCGGGATTAAAATAATTTAAATTCCATTTCACCGAGTCATTGAATTTAGTTTCGTTCACATAATTAAAACAAATTCAGTTGCATTTAACAAAATAATTAAAATAAATTAAGTTTCATTTAAATATGTAATTGAAAGAAGATAAATTCCATTTAATCAGATAATTAAAATAAATTCCTTTTAATAATTAAAATAAATGTAGCTTTATTTAATCAACTAATGAAAGTAAATTTAGTTTTACGTAGTTTTACAGTTTTCGTTCACCCAAAAAGTTGTAAACTTTGTTAAAGTCACAAACTGTAAAAGCTGATATTTTCTGAAATTTTACCTGAATCAATGTACCATAATAAAGTTCAATCATGGTAAAGCAGAAAACAACCACAGAGCATATTTCCATTTTCAATTCTCCGTATCTGAGCACCAATCAGGAAGCAGTAACAGTGCACTCAATGTATCAAAACGATAATATTATTGCAGTTTAATATCTCAGAAACGCTATAAATTGCAGCTTACACGCATCCCTGTATCACGTTCAACTTTGCACGTAATAATGCTCGCGGCGTCGGTCGATCAGCGTTTTTGCCGCGGCGGAAATGGCCGTCGCGATCTAACATCTCGCAAAATAGAATCTTCGGTGGAAATTACGTAATGCACCGGCGACGTGTAATTGCAGCTCGGATTCTGAAAGCCGGCGGATCAAATAAGAAAACCGAACACGAATCAAGGAAAACTGGTCTGTCCGCCGGTTGTGGAGGGCCTTCGTCACGAGTTTCAGGGCTCCAGGGTACCGGCGATCTTCGAGGAGTCGTTATCGCGTTATCTAGACAAATTGCAGCGATCCGCGGGTACGGCGATCAATTCGAGGCGTCAAAATTAATGCACCGACCGCGGTAACCGTTTAGAATTCCGAGTATTTCCACGAATTTCGAGCAATGAAAAATTAACGCTCGGTCAAGAGCGCGGCCATGACAGATTCGCGACCAGGTAGGCCCTATTTGTCACTGATCTTTATTCGTGCGGTTTGTCGAACAGAATTCCAAAGCTTCCGGCGATTCGAGGCGACTGCAAATTAATGTGCGGTTTTAGCTCGACTCGAGAAACCATCTCGGTGACGGTCGCCGCGACATTCTATTGGTCAAACGTGCGGAACATGTCGTACACCTCATTCCATACATTTTCTTATAAACACATTCTTTTGCTATTCTTTTCTTTCTACATATATATATTACATCTATAAATTAGTGTCGAGGTAGCTTAACATTTCTATATTTGAAACTTTTGTTGGTTTATAAAAGATTGACTATGTAAAATTTTAAACATGAAACTTTCAAATCCTAAAACAATGGTCATTGCCTTGTGTATGTTGCCACTTTCCCTAAAACATACTAGTTTTCTTACAGTTCGAGGAAGATTAATAAATGTCAAGATACTCAGCTAATTGTCATGCAGATCAGTAGGCACTCAGATATCAATTTATCAAATATACATAATACACAACTCCTGCCAAATATTTGCGTACAAAGTGATTTTAAATAAATACCATCTACTCTACTACATGGTCCACTTCGAAGCTCAATGATAATGCTCGTTTCTCGGAATCGTGAACATAATTTGGCAAAGCAGCGTGAGGTCAGTTTCTCGAAGAGTCGTTCTAGACGATGAGGTCGCGTCGCGACGGCACCGAGCGTTAAGCCGAAAAACATTTCTGGCAATGCTAATTTTATTTTTCACACTCAGCCGTCAGGATATATGGTCCCGTCGTATTTAAAAATTTGCATAATGGTTCTTTGACATGTTTATGTACACACGTCGGCCTCTCTTTCGGGCTCCAGCGCGTCGTGCCAGGCCCTCTTCAGCGTGCGCGTCCACTTACGCGGGCGTGCGCGTTTTGCCAGTCTACGAGAGGACGAAATATAACGTGATGTCCGGCCAGTCGCGGGCTCGAGCTTCAGGGATTAAAAATTCCCCTATTGTGCAGGTAGATCATAAATACGCGATTTGTCCGGGACAGACCACACCACGGGTTAATATCGTCCCCCGCGTCGTTCTCCCGCTCGATCCTCCTCGGGATCGTGCTCCTGGCCCCCGGATATCCCTGGGACCCGGCTCGTTCCTAAGCCGAAGCTTAAACCCCCGAACGGTCGTCTCTTAAACGCTTAATCGTCCGCCAATAGCGTTTTCAGCTACGACACACGTTCCCTCAGCTGCTGTTCGGATATTTTTGACTGACTTTAGAATTTACAGGGAGCTTGTTGTGAAAACATCGATAAGTCATCAGTGGATCAGCAGAAATACGACGTTTATGTTTATAATGAAAATATACTTCTCTTGCACTATGATTTGTAGACTTACTATTCGTTGCTACATTGTTTAAATTCTGCAATACGCCAGAAGGTACTTAAGACGTATCTCGAAGATATGCATAAATCTGTGGTAGCAAAGATGACTGATATGCGAGGAATCCTCAGCAACAACAAAAGGAGTCACCAGAGGAGCGAAGATGGAGGCCGACCGATAAGAATTCCGGAACGCCTCAGAAATTACGTTCGTGCTTCGCATAAAGGATCGATCGATCGATCGATCGTGCCGTGGTAATTCCGAAGCCGGCGAAATCCGCGTTAAACAATCGGTCGACGAGCAGTTACGCGGTTCCTGATCCGGATCGCGTCAATGAAACTTCGAACTCCGTCGAATCGATGACGCGCTTACGATAATCCGCTCACGAAAGCGATAGGGTCCAATCGCGTAGCTTGTTATTCCGATACCGTGGATTACGATCGTCCTCGGTGAACCACGAATCCCGATCGATTCTGCACGAGCAACGATCGACCGATCGATCATGCTCCGCGGCCACGGATGATCTAGGTTCACCGATTCAGCGCGGAGATTTCTTGGACGTGGGCGTTCTGCGTGCCCGCCAGCCACGCAATTTACAAGTTAAGCGTTCCTGCTCGACGCTCCGCTCCAGAACAGATGATTTGCGAAACGGAAACGAAACACGACGCCCAGTTTCGCGCGAGTCGCTTATACGCGCGGACCAGCGCCGATACGTAACTAATGACGGAGAAATTGTCTACCATTTAATTTCATGGACTGACCGTGCTGGAACAAAGAACAGGTGTGAAACCGATCGGCCAATAAACTTGCTGCATAAGTGGCCATTTATGCTAATCTTCGTGCCAGTCTATATTTCCGATCGGGCATGAAATGATCACGTTCGAGATCTGGGTTTTCCAGGAAAATATAGGAGAGGATTCATCGATCACGGATTTTTGAGGATTTGAAAATTTCGAGGATGAAGAGGAATTTGGAGAGTTTGAGATTTGGGAACATTGAGGTTATCTACAGATGTGGAAATCAAGGATTTGATAGTAACTACCCCTTTCTGAGGAGTTAGAAATTTGGTGACATAGTAATTTGGAACTCTAGGGGTTTGTGGATCTGGGTTTTCGAAGAAATTATAAGAGAGGAAAGGTTCATCGATCAGGAATTTTTGAGGATTTTAAACTTTCGAGGATGAAGAGGAATTTTGAGAGTTTGAGATTTGGGTGTCTACAGATGTGGAAATCAAGGATTTGATAGTAACTACCCCTTTCTGAGGAGTCAGAAGTTTGATGATATAGTAATTTGGAACTCTAGGGGTTTGTGGACTTAGGAATTTAAGAATGTAGGAATTTGGGGATTCTACAGATTCGAAGACAAATTTGGAAATCCTGGGATTTGTGAATCTGGGTATCTACAAATTTGGGTGTCCACAAATAAATCCAGGGATTTAGTGTTCTAGAGGATCCAGTAACACAAACTTCTCTCCCTTAAATCTATTTGAAGTTCGATTAACAATTGAAAGTCCAATTCTTGCAAAGTATGACAAAGAGAAGCCCCGTCCACACAAGTGACTCTCAGCTTTCAGGAAGCCGAAGATCGCGCGTGCACACGTTGCATCAGAAAAAAGATCCAGCAGATTCGGCTGGGTCGATGCTCGGGGCACACCACGCCCCGCGTGCACGCGTCAATACGGCGTGTATACTTATTCATAATGCTCGCGGTCGAGATAAAGGGTTGCGGGTGGAAGCAAGAGGGTGTACGGGCGCGTACGTGCATCAGTGTTACACGCGTGAACGCGAAGAGGAGAATTCGAGTCTCTCCGCCTCGATCGTGCGAGTTCTTTCATTCCGCACACATATAATTAAGAGCCCTAAATCGCGCGAGATCGGGGCTCGAAGGGCGTGCCCATTTTACCCGACCACCTAACCGTCCGGCCACGCTATCGGACGTTCATCCGTTGTTTTGCTGTCTCGCTCTCGAATTTACACCGACTGCGTGTTATTGGCCTCCTTCGTCACGTTGCGAATTAGCCGATTAACGAACCGGCGTTCCGTGTAAATCGAGTACGGGCTTGTTACGGGAATGAGATTCTTGATCGCGGTCCGATCGTTTCGACGATTGATTCTCCTGGAATCGAATTCAATAATCGTCCGAATGCTGTACAAGACATCAATGTAGCGCCCGGTGTTATAAGCTGATTCATGTTACGGATTAACTGTAGATGATCGAGGTATCCATTTGTTAAATCGTGACGCACCAGTTGCGTCACGCGAGATGTCTGAGAGAGACAATTGTTTCTCGTTTCAATGCAACTCAATTGTAATTGGTGTAATTGGTTAAAATCATTTACCTCATATAGTATATATGCGAGTAAAAAATTGAAGAAGTCAGATATTTGAATATTCAGATATTAAGATCTTACCTAGGCTTACCTAGCTCCCTAAATAACCTACAGCTTCAAGTACTTGGTTACTTTGAATTCTTATACCTCTATTTCCCTATAACGCCATATATTTATATGTTTATATCCCTACATCTTTTATATCTTCATATTCCTGTATCTTCATGTATCCTCACATCCAAAGACATATCCCTCGTTTTTTTAATAACCTGCCACATCAGTCAAATTTCTGTTAGAGCACATTACTCACATTATTCCTATTCTGACTAATATTTACCTACATAATAATTTTTTTCAATTAGAAATACTTGTACCAAGTACCCTAAATGAAGATAATAACGAAGATAAATAAAATTAATTAAATATAGAAATGCTAGCAAATAAAATTTTCACCAGCTTCATCCTGGTAGCGTATTGCAACCGCGATAAATGACCCGAACTTCCAATTTATTTTCTCTTTAAATCCCCTATTCAACAGCTACCGACGCTGTCACGTCCACTTAACAGAAAGAACGATTATTACCTTTAAAAGTGAAGAGTTCCAACCCCGATGTAATCCACTTCGCGAGCATCATCCACGAAGAAAGGGAGAGTGTCGAAGTTTTATCGGGAGGTGGTACGAGAGAAACCGACCGATTGATTTATAATGCGAAATGGATTTCGCGAGGAGGAGGCAACGACAGGCCGCGTTGGGCTCGATTAATCTTGAATTTATAGCCGCAATTATCTGTCTACGAATATTCGAGGGATACCGAGAAGCGAGAGGGAATCATCCCTGGGTAGAAGAAGAAGCCGCGAAAAAAGCAATCGGGAACGAACGATTTATCGCGCTTTAAACTATTTCGTTCGTTCGAACGCTCGATCTCGGAATGGCAAACATGGCCTTGCCGCGCATGCAACCCTTGATACGGGCATACCTTGATAATTAATAAACGAGCCAGATTTATTGATCGCTCGATTTGAAGTGCCGTGTCTGGGTCAGTTTCACAGCCTGCAGAAACGATTTCATTCAGAAATTAAATAAAACGTGTGTTCCTCTTAAGGAAACGATCAATTTATCCTGGTCTCACGATTAACCTTTTACCGGTTGATGAATTCATGTATCAGTTTCCGTCGCTTAATATCGGCCATTTAGGACAATTAGAGAGTCATTTAGGACAATTAGCGGGTCATGTAAGACACTTAGCAAATGGTGCTATGAATCTTGAGCATGAGCGAACGAAACCAGTTGCTATTACAAAAACCTGTATTTAAATATTATAAATGACTAAGCTTCTTGCATCTCAGGTATCGTCAGTTGCCCAGACTCGAATGACCGTATCACTGTTCTGAAATTTAACGAAGTTTCATTGAAACTGTGGCAAGATAACAATCGAAGCACGAAGCTGATGTTTCTCACAACGTAGCCCAGAGCGATGGTTTAAAACACAGTAGGGTATAAAAATAATGCAAAATATAATTTAAAACGTTTCCAGTCTCTCCTACATCCGCGAACGAGACAGCTGTCAAGAGATCGTTCCATTTCAGCTACATCACCTGTAGGGGTGCACGACCTCAACTGCTAAAGCGTGTTTCACAAGAGCGGCATTTGCAATATTTCCACAGATCCAAGGATACGAGATCCGTCACGCGACTGACTGTTAAGGTGCACTTTCACTTCAACCGTTTATGAAGATTCCACGAGGAACGACGTTCGCGAGACAACGACTCGAAATTCAACGGAGAACATTTAGCGGAGGGATCAAACGCGCGGGAATTGTGCCGAGGTGCAATCGGAATTAGCATAACTCCCCTACTTCTTGGTCAGCAACCGCTGAGAACCGAGCTAACACCAGGTGAACGTAACTGGGTCGTGTTTAAACGACGAAACTTTATAACGCTTTGATATAATTACGTAGGTATCCGCAGCGCTTTTGAGCAACAAGATATAATAGGCTTCGGACAGTGCCATTCGTCATCCGTCGAGATACTGATTTAAAGATGAATGTAGCGTGTATTATTTCCTCGTTCTACCTTGCAATAATTTAGTGATTTATTTTTAGGGTTTAGTCGAAATTATTGGTCGAATGCAACCGTTTGTGAAAAGTTGTTTGAAGCGGAATGTGAAAGATAGATGGTGAGGGAAGTGGAGGCAGGCTCTTTCTGTGTTTATTTATGGGCATAGGAATTGTACAGCAATCGAATGTGTTTGGTGCAATTTTTCCTTGAGAAGTTAGGGAATTTATAAATTTGATGATTTGTGGATTTTGTACATTTTTGAATTTGTAGATTTTACAAGTTTCGAATTGCAAATTCTGTATTGCTGAATTTTTAAGTCTCTGAATTACTGAATTTTCGAGTTTTCAAGTTTCCATGCTACCAAATTTCATGAATTCCCAAATTTCTACATCCCTAAATTCCAAAATCCCCCAGTTCCCACTTTCTCACATTTCTACATCCCCAAATTCCTACTTTCCCAAATTTCCACATCTCCCAATTCCTAAATCCCCAACTACTCACTTTCCCAAATTTCTACATCCCCAAAATCTCACTTTTCCAAATTTTCACATCCCCAATTCCCACTTTCCCAAATTTCCACATCCCCCAATTCTAAAATCGCCAACTACTCACTTTCCTAAATTTCTACATTCCCAAATTCCCACTTTCCCACATTTCGACATCCCCAATTCCCACTTTCCCAAATTTCGACATCCCCCAATTCTAAAATCGCCAACTACTCACTTTCCTAAATTTCTACATTCCCAAATTCCCACATTTCGATATCCCCAATTCCCACTTTCCCAAATTTCGACATCCCCCAATTCCAAAATCGCCACTTACTCACTTTCCCAAATTTCTCCACCCCCAAATTTCCACATCCCCAATTCCCACATTCCCAAATTTCCACACCGCCAAATTCCCAATTTTCCAAGTCCCCAAATTACTTACATTGCTAAGTGTCCAAGCTTGAAAAATTCTAAGGCTCTAAACTTGTCCTCAGAAGAAGCTAGATTTGCTCTCGAGTGTACCGCCCCAACGTTTCGTTGCACCCTGTCTTTCGGGGTACTTGTAAGGATTCGGGGATTTAATCGAGCATTAATGACGGATTGAAGGAAATCTTAACACGACAAGATCGTCGGGTCGAGCTCGATTATTCCGGGTTGCGGGACCGAGCTCGTAATTATACGCTCGGAACGAACCGTGCTTTATTTTAAATGGTCCGATTTGATATTCGAATGGATGTGTCAATTAAGACGTGGGGCGATTCGAGGATTTTTAAATATACAATTTAATGTATCATTTGCAATATTCAGTTTTATGATTGAATATTCTCTGTTTAATTACGAATTTTTTAAAGTATGGTTCTAGAGATGCATAATTGTATAAAAATCAAAGACATCCATAATAACCTTGTTCTCCTAAAGAAATATTTTATTCTCTCTTTTGAAATTATATTTTTTTATACATCTCGTGTTAGTTTTTGTATAAATTTAATGCAGCAAATTTTCATATACATATATGTAATTAATGTTGGTAAATTTCGTATAGATTCAATCAGATACATTCAACATTTCATATATGCATATAATACACCAGATAATTATTTAATGTATGTATATTTCACATACTTGTAATGCAGGTATATGTACCTTGTATGTATGCATACTTCATGTGCATTCAATGTAGATACATTTCATATGCATTTAATTTACGTATGTTTCATATACATTTAATGCAGGTACAACTGGCATACCTTTAATGAACGTACATTTTATCTATATCTCATATTATGTATATTTACACATACATTAAGCCCTGAACGTTTTATCTTCATACGTAATTGGACTGGCACTCAGTGATTACGGCAATCACGGTATCTAAATATATCATACACCCATCGCGCAAAAAGTGTAATATTTCACATTTGCGATGAAAATAACCCACAAACGATAACCGGCGTCACGTCTCATAAATCATTCAGAGTATAGCCAGATGATACGAGCGCCTAACGAGAGCGCCAAAAAGGGATCCTCCATTTTCTCTCGCAGTAAAGCATGTACATCGTCAATTACGCGATCGGTCGACAAATCGCGATTACATCGTAGCAAAAACCTGCGTGTTCTCGAGACGAAACATCGTGGACAGTTAGACACCGGGTCAGTCCCCTCGATTATGAACCTGTTTTCGCGCTAATAGTAATTTCCTGGCTGCGAGGAAACCCTTTCGCATCGTGAGCACACAGGGTGTAAACGAACAATCGTCCCTTTCGATAACATCAGCCCATTTACGGTTTCTCGTTTCTCTTCTATCCGTTACCACAGCGTAGCCTGAAAGGATACACAGGAAGGAGCTGTCGTCCGCGGTTCTCTAGGCTTTTACTAGAAAATGCACGCTTCTTTGCGCATCGAGCCGGCAGCGAGGAAAGACACCGAGGGAAAAAGGTCGAAAGCGAGCGAGAGAGTAGCAAAAGGGTTCCCCTGTGGGAACAGGGTAACCGAATACACAAACGGAAACCCCCGATGCGAGAGAAGGCGAAAGCCTCTTCTCGTCCACGGACAACGGACGAGGCTCGAGGTGATGGCTCGTGTCAGTTCACCTTATCTGACCGCGACTATCTGCCATTATTTCTTTTCACGCTCGGCGTCGGGCACTCGTAAGGCCTCGCCGGTATCCGATCGGTGAAACGGTCCCGATCGATCGTTCTCGGTTACTTTGATCCATCACGACCGACCACTCTCGCCACCTCTATTGACTTTCGCGGATTCCGAACACGCCAGGACCACCGTTTCCGACAGCGACGCGACGGACGTTCAATTTGTATCCCGGCGTCGACTGATTTGGGGCGTAAATGATCGACGTCCGACTACCTCACGGGTTTACTCGCTTCAAGATCGTGAACGATGCTGCAAGCTACATCTGCTATTTCTTCCTGTAGAAAGCTGCTTTCACTGAGTTTCGACGATTTACAGTGTGGATACGAGCTTCGTGTTGGTCTTTTTGGGTTTTGATTGATCGCTCGAACGATTTGGAGGTGGTAGATGTGTTGTGATGTTCTGGGGTTTTTGATGTTTATGGACGTCTTGGGTTGAAAATGTTGAATGAGAATTGGGGAATTTGGGACTTGGTGTCTGGGTTGTTGGACATTTAGAAATTAGGAGGTTATTGAGAATTTAGGAATTTATGAGGTTTGTGTTATTGAGAATTTAGGAATTCAAAAACTTGGAAACCTGGAAATTTGTGAACATAGAAACTTAAGAACAAAAAAATTCGATAATTCACAACTTCACAAGTTTCCAAATTCAAATGAACGAATGCTTCTCTCTTGCTCCTCATCCAAAAGAAGTCCACTGCATCCTGTACACGAGTCTTTCCATGCGTCGGTCGGCACCGGTGTCGTCATCGTTGCTACCGGTCAATCAGAAATTTTATTCGGTAAACCGCCGTGCCGCGCCTTTAACCAGTGTATCGCATTAAACTGCATCCTCGTTGTAACCCCTCCTTTAGTCTCGGTCGCGAATGAATAATTCATGGTCCCGACTCAATTCTGCAAGGGGGTCCGCGACTCTCTGGAAGTCAGTCAGAAATACAGGTCCAGATTAGCACACTGAAAACGCTCTTCTTTTGTCTTCTTTCTCTCCTTTCCGGTCTCTGTCTCGACCAGCTGCTCGAATTAAAGGAACGCTCAAGGTGGCGAACATTTCCATGCAAAAGTCTCGTGGCTAAAAGGAAATGTGTAAATTTCCAGCGGCGTCGGATCGATCCGGCACGGAAAGAGGACCGAGTGGATCCAAGATTGTCACGGAAATAGACGTTCCGGCCAGAAAATTATTCCCGCGGGAATGTGGGTCAACGAGCGTATTGTATCCGCAATGAGTCTCGCGAAGGCGAAACGCGTGAATCGTACAATATTTCTATCGAACCATCGTTCAGGAGATGAACGATTGTTACTCATTCGAGAGAGTTTGTTGGTCAAAGGCTGGTTTTATTTTCGTTTCATGAAAATAGTTTTAATAGGTCGGAATTTTGACAGTAGACTTATGGACCTTCGACTTGTTTTCGAAGTGTGTCACGAGTGTGTTACAATAGCGTCACGAGTGGTATCACGAGTGCGTCACGAGGGTATCACGAGTGCGTCACGAATGCGTCACGAGTGCATCATGAGTATATCACGAATACGTCACGGGTGCGTCACGAGCATATCACGAATGCGTCACGGGTGCGTCACGAGCATATCACGAATGCATCACGAGTGCGTCATGAGTATATCACGAGTGCGTCACGAGTGCGTCACGAGCATATCACGAATGCGTCACGAGTGCATCATGAGTATATCACGAATGCGTCACGGGTGCGTCGCGAGCATATCACGAATGCGTCACGAGTGCGTCATGAGTATATCACGAGTGCGTCACGAGTGCGTCACGAGTGTGTTACGAGTGTGTCACAAGTGCGTCAGAAGTGCGTCACAAGTGCGTCACGAGTATGTCAAAAGTGTGTCGCGAGTGCGTCCCGAGGCAGACTCGTTAAAATATCGCAAAGGGTTAATAACCGTCAGTTTCTAAACACGTTTCGCGACCACCGTATCGAAGGGTTATTTCACGCGTCATAAGGGCAAACGAGAGGGTCCGAGGGCTAGGCCCATCGAGCTCCAGTTACCGCGTCACACAACAGTCCGCTAATGAAATTTATCGCGGCGACCGGCTTAATTTGCGCTTAACGTTCGCCAGCCATGCAAACGAATCCAAGTTCGCGGGACTCGCGAGTTACGACGGCGATCCGAGCTGAACCGGAATTCGAGTCTGGATCGCGTTGAATTCCTCGACTGTGCACGAGAGACTCGTATGATCGATGCGCTGCCATCGAGACGCGGCACCGAGAACCCGGTCATATTCCACGAACACGCGGCACAGAATGAAACAAAATACTGTCCGAGGGTAATGAATCGCGGACGAACGGCTAAAAAACCAACGAGAAGTTTCTCAAGGATCGCGAATCGTGGAACTTGAATGCTTTGAAATTTCGCGATGTAGAACGAGAGAAATTCGCTGTTTCCTTATACTGTTTTTAATTGTGAAATTTGTGTTGCTGGGTCGTTAGTGCTGATGGAATTTGAGGTATACAATTAGAAGCAAATTTGGTCTGATGGTAAGGAAAATTGATCAAGAGGTCAATTAGGTTAGGTTATTTTTTATTTTTTTATGGTGGGTAATAATTTTGGGATGTACAGGTGATTCGAAAATGTATGAATTTGGGTATTAAGAGAATTTGGAACTTGATAAATTAGAGGTTCTTATATCACGAAGCTTGATTAACAATATATCAAAAAAATCTTCTTCTCACATTTTCTCATCAAGTTTTCCTTAAAATATTTTAATCCCTTAATGAATCATCGAATCGCGATCTAAGACTCATCGAACTGGTAACTAATGACACGGTCGACACACACATGTCGATATCTACGACCGTCGATCAATTAATTATCGACCACGGGGTGGAGTCAAAGTATTATCGGATCACAAAAGAGACACCACTTTAATCTTGCGTCTCGCCGCACGATGTCTGAGCCATGACTGGCACGAACGAGGGAGGCGGTCATTATCAGATGACACCCATTATTTCATTCGTCCGTCCGTTCGATTTAATTACACATTCAATTTGGCCCGACCTTATCGTAACCGCCCGCGGGTTTGTCCAATACGTCGGCTCTTAATGACCTCTAACTCTTTCAAAATGGCCCTTTTCCATCTCCTACGCGACCAACCAAATCGGGTGTAACAGAGAGGAGCCGATCGTTTGCATCACAATGTACGTTCTTGCAATCGGTACCTAAATTATGCTCATACGAAATGGAGAAATCATTCCTTTTAGGCGAATCCACTATTCAACGGAGCAAATGTACTATTACTTTAGGAAGTTATATTTTCTCTTCTGCTTGGACTTATGGAAATTTAGGTTAGAAAACTGCGTTGATATCTTAAAAATTATGTATACATATACTAGGTACTTTATTAGGTAATTTTATTAAGAAAGTATTAGGTACTTTTATTAAGAAATAAACTTGATGCGTAAAAGAAAGGTTATGGTATTGAAGAGGGCAGCACTTGCAATACTTCATAGTCAAAAACAATTATGATGAATAATTGAAAAATATAATGAAACTGGTACAAAATCAAATTAAATAATAAAAGGTAAAATTGAAAACCATGAATTCTGGGTAGAAATTAAAATTTCAATTAAACACTGTAAATTATATTTAGAATTAAAAGTTGTGATTTAAAATTAAAATTGAAGATGAAAAATTATAAATGAAACATTAAAAATTAAAAATTGTAAATTAAAAATAAAAATAAAGATTGTAAAATACAATTGGAATTAAAGATGGTAAATTGAAATTAAATATAAAAATGGTAAATTAAAATTAATAAATATCTCGCTTTATAAACATAAGATATGAATTTTACCGGCCATAACACGAGTTAAAAAGCGCGACGTATATTAAAGGACTAAAAAGCACGAGTTTTGTATCTCGAGCTTCCGAAATTCTCTGAAATTTTATTCCGAGCGTTTAAACCCCGTCTCTGGGTGCACCGTGTACCATGCTCTCGAATAACACACGAGTCGTTTAATCGAAAAAAAGAGGACTATACCATTGCAGGTAATATCCATATTCCGGCCATAAAGGTCTCCGTTACAATCCCGTGGCTCCATTATACCGATGTTAAATCCGTTTTAACTATCATCACGATTATTGCCGGTCGACTGTCCGATAACAAGGTCTCCGGTTCCTGACACGCCTCATTACGATCGCCGTAACGAACGATATAACAGTTACGATGAAGACATTTCGTTAAGTCGTTACAGGGAAGAGAACCGCGTGGAATAAGGCTCAATTATCGCGATTATCTCGGACAAAGGGAACACGGGAGGTCGTTCGTTGCGACATCGCCACCCAGCCAACCCTTACTCTTCGTTTCGTTCTTCCTTCGAGCGATCTTTCGTTTCCAACGCGTTCGAGGAAAAATAAGGGGTTTCATAGAGATGGAAAATGTTAAACACGATGGAAACTGTTTTGAGAGTAGAGGTAATCATATAGGGGCAATTGATATTTTTGGGAAATATTGGAATTTTGAGAATTTACGAATTTGGAGATTTGGCGTTTGAGAATTTGGTAATTGAAAAGTTTTGGAATTTGCAAATTTGGATTTGAGAATTTAGTAATTCTGAAGATTTGGAATTGGAGAAGTTTGTAATTCACAAGATTTGGAATTGGAGAATTTGGAAATTCACAAGATTTGGAATTAGGAATTGTGGAATTTGACAATTTAGAAAAACTATTGAATAAAAACTCAAATACAAATTTCAGTTCGAACTCGCAAAAAATCCATCCACGTTAAAAATGATCCGAAAAGACCACGCGGACGGTCAATTAAAATCTGCCCATTAAAAGCTTGAAGCATCACCGGGCAAATCCATGTAAACAATTTCCACGTAACATGTGGACACGTAAATTGTTTGCCTCTCGTTAGCTGTCCCGATTGATTAGCGAATTAATCGAGCCGAAGTGATCGTCCGCGATGCGATCATGGAACATGTCGTCCTCGATTCAGCCATCGCTTCGTCAGTTCGACACTTTTCCGCTTTTCTTCTCGCGCCGCGTTCGCCTTAATCGAGTTTAGCATAACAGAAGTACCGATGTCAACCCACGAGTTGGCGCTTGAAGAGGCTGACCGATGTTTAGAAGAGCTGCGACTCTAATTGGTTAGAATAGAAAAATCCCTATATTCCCAAATTCTTACATACTCAAATTGCTTTAACAGCAAATCGACATATCCCTAAATTCCTACGCCCCTAAATCGGTACATTGTCAAATCGTTACGTCTCCAAATTCGTATATTCCCAATCGCTATGTCCCCAAATAGCTGCGACTCCAGTGGGTCAGAATAATAAAATCCACCAGTCCCCAAATCCTTATATTCCCAAATTCTTACATACCCAAATTGCTTCAGCTGCAAATCGATATATCCCCAAATTCCTACATCCCCACATTGGTACATCCTCACATCGGTACATCCTCACATCGGTACATCCCTAAATCGTTACGTCCCCAAATCGATATATTCCCAAATTCTTACATACCCAAATTGCTTCAGCTGCAAATCGATATATCCCCAAATTCCTACATCCCCACATTGGTACATCCTCACATCGGTACGTCCCCAAATCGTTACGTCCCCAAATCGATATATTCCCAAATCGCTTCGTCTCCAAATTGGTATATTCCCAAATCGCTATGTCCCCAAATAGCTGCGACTCCATTGGGTCGTTCAGCACTTCTTACTGTCATTATTATTCTTATTTGCCAAAATGTAACCAGAAGTGTTCACGGTAGGGACCTTCTTATACTTTGAGTCACGCGCCAACTCGTGGGTTGACATCTGTATGTCCGAGTAAAATTTGTTAATTCATGCCGCGCAGCGATAAAATCCGCTGTTTCAGCGCGCTTTTCGATTTAGATATATAACCTCTGGCCCCAATTTTCGCTGACGGATAATTTATCGGCGCGAATTTAATCGGCAACGAATTAAATCCGCGACATTGTTAATTCAATTATCCGACGGTCATTTTAAACGGTTAATTAACGTTCCCGCGAGACGGCCAAACGACTGCTGCGTTTTCGAACGCACTCCTTTCGCGCATTTCAACCAAGTAATTAACTGGTTTCTACCAATCAGAACCAGGAAATCTGTTGTCGCCTTGCTAAATCAGATTATTAATTTTCTGTTTTTCAATTAGAGATGCTGAGTATACGGTGCGAACGAATTTTAGGAATTAACTAAATTGAACGAGTGAAAGTTTACTATATGTCAGTGGTTATCAACTTGTTCGTAAATGTTTTTGTACTACCACTAAGAGATTAATTGTACAGAAACAAGTGAATTCAAGCTGTTAATGAAATATTAAAACACTATTAATAAATAAAATAATCTTCCTGAGACGATGTTTAAGCTGACTTGATAAAAATCACTTTCTGTATGTTATGTATGTAATTGATCATTCTATACTAGAAATTTTAATGAATGATTTATGTAGATATTTTTATTAAAATCTAAACTTTAAATTGATATAAAATAAGTGCTACTTTGCAATACTTTTATGTTGTCAAAAAGTGTCAAACTTCATATCCAAGTTCTTAAAATAAAATTAATGAAAGTGAAGTCTTTGAAATTCTTAAACAGCAGAAGAGACTCTCATCAGCGTTAAAGGCATTGAAATCTCTGTACCTCGTGCCATTATCAAAGTTATAAAAATTGAAAGGCCCATTATAAAAAGGATGAAAATTAAAAGGTTTGATTATCGAAATAAAAAGGCAGCAACAGAGACACGAAATTACTCTCTTGATAGTTCCATATTGGTATCATCAGAGAGGAGCTTAAATCACCGATTATCGACGATCAGAACTAATTAAAAATGGCGTCCAGGGGAATTTGACCGACGAGAAAGATTTCCCACCGATGCGAAGCCGTTTCTAGGCTAGAGGGACGATTTTAAATACCGTATCCCGAGGAAGGCGTGGCTCCTGCCTCGTTCTTCGACTTTTTCTCCTGTTCCTCCTTTCTTCTTTCCCCTCTTTACACCCCTCCATCCCTGGGTTACCCTTAAGTAACGTATAGTAGCAATCGTCTCCTCGTGTTAGAACACGCATTCACGGGGCTGGTTCAACCGGCTCGACTTTCGGCCTTATACATAAATTTCTCATAAATAACCGTCCGGATAATCAATGTCGATTATAATTACCTACTGCTTGTATCACTAGGCATCCTGTGGTAGAACCTTCTGGAAGACTCTACTGGGAACGATGTTACTCTTTTTGAAAAGAGATAGCGTTAGCAATTCTATGGGTATTCCATTGTTTGCCTTCTTCGTTTTTATTTGTAAATTTTTATTTGTACCATAATTGCTGTAGTTTTATTTTTGTGAGTTCTAAGTAGACCACCCTGATCATTTTAGCCTAATTATACTAATATTTTTAATATCTTTAATAATACTGAACACAGTACTCGCTGATCAATAATAAACCTTGCCTTTTAAAACATTTTCAATATCAAACCAAATTCATCATGAAATTCAATATGAACCTCATGAAATTAAAAATTCTATCAATGTACTAATAGTTCACCGTTATTTTAATAACAAGATTTTTCAATGTGAATTTTCGTTGAAACAATTCACGGTTATATGATATCAAAAAGATCCAGTTACGTGATATTGCAAGACTCAAAGCTTCGTAGGATCATCAGCTTCCTATCTCAAAAATGGGTCACGCCAATATCGTCAGCCATGAAGCTGAAATTAAATCATGAGCGCCGGAAATTTGAGCTCCGGGAATACGCACGTGATAATTCAACGAAGGTTGTTAATGCCGCATTGTATCGTTTCATATCGTGTTCCTGAATTCCCCGTGGGGGTGTAATGGAATGTCTGCCCTTGTACGTCAATGTGGCCTTCTCACCGACGATTGACCCTATTTGTTGCATGATCTATTATTTCATGTGGAGCTTTCTATGTGAAAACTCGTAATTACGATCATTGTCAAGACTAGTGGCGTAATCTTACATATTTCTTGAAATGTCTTTGTTATTCTAAAAATTTCCAAACTAACTATCCAAAATCTCTAAACTTCCAAATATTTAAATTAGTCAACAATTAAACTTTGAAGGCTATATTTCAATCACCGAATGAAAGCCGCAATCCAGGTGTTAAAACGGTTAACACCTTTCACGCTTGTCGCCAAGAGATTCCAGCGTCCATTTGGTATCAGCGATTAGTCGATCGAAGCTTAAGCATCTTCGATTTCGTGTTCCGCAGAAGTTGTCGAATTTATCTGAAGCCGTTTACGGAATTACACCCACCGCGAGAGTAGCCGTTTCATATTCCTCCGGCTACTTTGTTGCAGGATCAAGGTTGCGTAGGCTTAAGACTCCTCTTGCAACAAGCTCGGATAAGACGATCTTCATGGCCGCCGTACACGAACAGGATTTCGTGCATCCTCTTATGCGGAGCATTTTCTTCGTCGGTTTTTGCCGATCCTCACGAGGAAAGTGGTTCGCGCCGGAGAAACTGTTATCGCTATTAAACGGTTTAGCTACGCATTGTCCGCAACTTATGAGCACGTAGGCGAGCAGGCTCGCTCTCGCTTTCTTGTTCTTCGCCCGGTCAATGGGCCTCTAACGATTCTTAAGCACCGTTGATTCATAGGCCTACTTTTTATCGTCGGCTAAGCAGACCACCGGCGAGAAAAGGGACGGAAACTGGGGCTCGAGCACACGCGAGTTCCTTCGACTTCGACAGGGAAGAAATCGGATCGAGCATAGGTTAATTAAGCTTGCACCGAGTACGATCGCTTATCGCACGACTAATCGATCATGGTGCTGCGGTTAGGATAATCGTGTCTTAATTAGTTTTCCATGACGATCGCGATTCGGAGAACCGGATGTTACTCGTTACGGGAAGCTTGGGTCAAAAATTGCTCCACGTAAACGAACGATTACCCTACTTTCAATGATACGTTCGTTATTGGTCATTCTTTAGATCATTTATTTTACAATAGAAAAATATTTATCACGTAAATCTTGGTGTAGGAATATTTATCACTACTTCAAGTGCATACATTGTGTGGACAAATAATCAATACCTTGAAAAAGAGACATAGATTTGTAATAGAGATGTAAAATTAATTATTGCAGTTGTAATCAATTATTTGCCTTTCATTGCTGTTTGGAAATATTCTATAAGTTGAAACAGAGGAGCTGCTAGGAAAATGTGCAACATTATCGTATAATAATTTCTTGCTCCGCCTCTAGAGCCCCTAGCGCAGGGAGGTATCGAGATCCTACTGTACTAAACACAGTCAACGAGTTATAGCAGTGCAAAGAGGTTTTATTCATAACTCAAAGAAGTTTCATTAATAGCAATTTTACAAACAAGATTGGGCACACAATTTTAACAGTGTTAATAAAAATTAACACAGCTAGTGTTTGTATTAACATCTAAACTAGTGTTTGTACTAATAAGAATCGTTTTTAAGAATAAGCATATTCGTTACTTTCATTTTTAATAATATAACAGCTAAATAGAAATTTACATCATACAAGTTACATTCTAAAAGTTGAAGACATTTTTGAAGAATTTCCCATTTGCTTCTCAGAAATTACCTCTGCAAATTAGGTGCATTAATCCACACATGATTTTATCCCAGTGCACTTTATGAAAAAGGAGCAAACGTGTAATCAAACGAACAGTCGACAAGCTGAGCTTTAACCGGCATTGATAAAATCCCATTCTTCCATCGAACGATCGCTACGGATCGCTTGATCGATCGATGTACGATCACGATCGTGCACGATATGAGGGCCGAATGCAAACGATCGATCGGTTCATCGTCGAGCGATTTCACCTCGCATGACTACGAGTTTCTTTCGGGGTCTCCTTTCAAAGGAAGCTACAGTACGGCGATGATCTCGGGAGGTGGATGGCGATCGAAAGCAAAACGTATCGCGATTTCCACGACATCTTTTTAAAGGATATGTTCATACCGCGGGCACGGATGAACGCTTGTCGAACGGAGGTTCCGTCAATCATTGTTCCGCATTCCAGGGCATTTGCACTCGTGGGAGTGGCTTAACATTCGAGCTAGCCGGTTCTTATTCCGCTCGAGTTCGAGAATAATAGAGGTCTTGACGCGAACGACCCCAGGCTGCGATCTCGAACGGTTCTCCTGCGATTACGCGCACTGCACCTTTGACCGTCTTCCGTACAAAATAGCCACACTCACGCAAAACATCCTCGTGAATCGATTTCCCCTGTATTATCCAAAGATTAATCGCGCTAATTTAGATAGAATAGTTCCTAGCGTTTATGTGTACTAAATCTACCGGAAAGTTTCATCCGATTTCGTGCTAATACCTAACGTTGACATTGTCGTTTGATTCAATACAAGTTTCTTTTTTTATGTTACAAAAGTTAAGGCACTTTGTTAAGGTACTTTATGTTTCACTAACACTGATATTACCGAATTGGTCAAATGACAGGTTCACAAGTTTTCTATTATAAATAACAAAACTTGTGCTTTGCAGATCTGTGTTGCGTTGTACGTGTCTCACAAACTATTCAAATGACAGATTCACAAGTTCCTTATAAATAACAAAATTTAGGTACATTTCAAATCTCTTGATTTTCAGGTAGATGAAGTGTCTTTTATGTTATATTTTTAGTATATTATTAATTTCATAGTAAGTATTATACAGCAATAGGTGGAGCGTTAAAGATTCCTTCACGCGACATTTACATAATTCAATAAACCGCCTGCAGATCGGTGTCAACAAACTTTCAGGACAACTAATGAATATCCAGCAGGAACGTTCGTTTGAAACGAAGCCACCCTAGCGTCTCTCGTTCACAGAATGGTACGACTGATGCGAGACGACACGTGGTTACAGGTAACCAGGACAAACTAGTCGACGGCGTCAAGATGGAGGATGAACTCCGAGGAGAAAGCGTAGGATAAAAAGAGGAAAAAGCATCTCGACGTTTCCCCGGCGGGGAGGCACGTTGTTTCAACGAACATGCCAGCCACGATATTCTAAAGATACGAAAGCTGGCACGAGTTCGTTTCCCCGCGAAAAGCACGAGAGGCTCATGTAATTGGACCTGTCGAGTGGCGCGAGCAACCGTGTTAACGTTTCGCCTTGTTTCCATGAGAAGAGGTTCGCCGACTCGCGCGCGATTCGTCGCCGATGATTGCGAACCGAGGCTGCTTACGTCTCATCGTGCACCTTCCTACGGTTACTATACCTTTTGAACTCGATTAGGTGGCAAGCTACCAGCAATTTCCTACACAATTCGATTCGAATTAATTCGAGCAAGCTCGCTCGCGATTAATGGAGCGCGCTGGGAATGAAAATTGGAGCGCGATTGGGAGCGTGTAATTGCGGCGCAGCGCGCGGTTGAAACGGATAGAAATTATTTTGTAAAATACCTAATGCTAGAGAATTCGCGTAGCACCGTGGAAAATTGTGTACGAAAGGATTTGCATTTCGACGCGACTGAAAGAAAATGGGGACATGGTCTTTGGGAACGACGAAAATAATATAAATATTCTTTACATTTGCAGACAATTTTTATTACTTTCGTAATTGCATTTGTTTCTACGCTGTAAAGAAGAAATTATTTAAATAAATATCACGAATTTTTTATCTATTCTTCATGGATAAGTCAATTAATTAATTTCTACACCCATGAGTGATTCGAATTCTACATCCTCGAATTCCTCGAAAATGATAAAGCTAGTATCATAAAATTGTAAGTTTACGATCCAATCTGGCTCGCGAACGTCAGACGATTTTCAATTAAACGCGCAGTTCCATTGATACCGTTATCGATTGCTATTATCGGCGACAGTAGCAATTATCACCGAGCATCGATTAATTTATAGCCAGCATCGGCAGTATATCGCAAACGTTCGTGAGGACGACGCGTAGCCGACTACCTGTACGGAAACGAAAGGTGCATTAAAGTATTCGAAGAAAGACTGTTAGATCTTATCGAATAATCGAGATATGGCGCTCTAACGACTGCGTGGAAACATCGTTTAAACAGCAGATTTGCGAGGATCGATAGATTCGTTTATTACAAGCGGCAAACGTCCCTCTCCCTTGTGCCGATAATCCCTGGATTAACTCGGAGTCAGTTGTACACAGTACATTGTGGCAGACATTGCGACACGGTGGGCTTATTACATGCAAATTACTGACATATTGCACACTTAAGCGTTGTTACATAATTGCAGCTTAATATATGTTCTCGTGCGTATCGCACGTTAGAGGATACATTGTCCTGACGCGTCGAGCTTCACGGCTTATTTATTATCACTTATTTATGTAACCTGAATGAGAGGCTTCTGAGTACAATTTAACGATAATACGACGAGTTTTAAGCGCCGATGCACGCGATACGATGCATTATTCAACAATGTTACAAATATAAAAATGGAAATGATACTCCCCATACGGAAATTGCCAGGTGTAGCAATATGTGATCACGAAAATTACATGTAAGGTAATCGAATTTATTAATAAGTCGATGATCGATCATTTTCTGTTGCATGCGAAAATAATTAGCTACGCAGTAGTCACCCAATTTTCATATTAATTAGGTTGTACCGGGTGTTCTGAAAGTCGATGTACCTTGTTTTTCAAGATTCTTCAAAATGTAAGAAAATTTGGTTACGGTTAAAAGATGATTGCTTTAACAATTCTTTGATTAATTCGACTGTAATGTTATATATTAATGTACTCGTGGTTGGACAAAGAATAGATTAACGTTAAATATGACGCCATGTTTGATAGATAATTATCGCAGCGCCAAAATGTTGACGAGCTACATTGAGCCGGCCACATTTTAGGAATTAATCTATACTAATGTCTATATGAATGTTAAATTTTGATGTACAAATATTGAACACGTACAAGAATTAACAAAAATTGCTTTCCCTAACTAAACTTATTATATATATTTATTTTGTTAACTATAATAAAATTCTACTAAGCTGTAGAAGGTTAAGTTGCATATGGAAATAGGTTGGGTTATGCCAGTATAAATGTAAGACTGCGTGAACAAAATAAAATTCCTATTACCATCTAAAATTAAATCAAGCTAGAAATAGTAATTTGCTGAAGTTCGTTGAAAATAGTCCACAAAGACCTCCAACCATCAAATGACGTCGAATGAAAAACTAACGAATGATCTCGCGTTTTGATCCTCTTATAACGATGCATTTCGATGCACATAGATTCAGTTAAATAGAAGCGGATTCCGCTTGCCGGGGCGCGTAAGAAGCGGATTGCGCGAGCGTAAGTACGAAACGCGTTTGAGGGAGCGCGGCATCATCAAACATCTCGGCGCTAGGCGAAGCGATGATGGATAACCCGTGATGAAATCATTCATACATCAGTCGAAGCGGTTGAAGCGAGAGGAACGTGGATACCGTTCCGGGTCCAGGCTGGTGGTCAGCGCATGCTCATTTACCACGTACCGTTAGCCTTTAATTACTCATTGATTTATTATTGACCGTGGTGTTAGCTGCATTACCTTTTGCACCTATCTTTTCAACGCTTCGACCGCAGCTGCGCCAGCTTGTTCCAGCCTCGAAGCATTATCTAGCCGAAGCATCCTCGCAACGCTCGATCCCGGATGACGACCCGGTTAACACGTGTGTCGTGGACGTGTTACATGATGAGTTCGCGTATTGATGCAATTAACCGACCTCTTTAGAAACATGACGGGGACTTTTCGAGAGGGTTCAGACTGTGCAGACAGGGTGTAGAGTGCACGAGAGATTTGAACCGGGATAATGATGCGAACCATTGCTCTTCGAACAGGTCCATTTTATCCGCTTCCTCATTCACCCATTTTATCGACTTGATCAATTTTTCACTCGTCGCTTCGAAATTTAGAAGTCTCAGATTTTTCCAGCGCATTGACTCGATTTTTTCGCATTTCTACAATTTAGAAATTTTAGATAAATTAGTAAATTTTCAAGTTCAGAAATTTAAGGACAATATCTATTACTCATTCATCAATAATAATTATTATAGTCACTTGTAGAATAAAGAAGATGATACATAACATCATTCATAATTTTTTTTAAATATTTACCAGACCCTAAAGAAACATAAAACATTAACATCACCATACAAGCAGTTTTCACAAAGAAACAATTTTTCAGCACGTCTGAACAGCTTCTAAACTTCTGATTTGGATTCCGATTGTCGCGGTCCTCAATAACTGTCGTCCCTCCCATGTACAACCATCGGTATAATAAATAAATAACTATATATCAGCGACTTTTTAATAAATAAATAACTAACCAGACCCAAGCGAAATGATCTCGCAAACGAGGAACACTAATTCCAATTGATCTTGTGCAAAGGTAACAGGAAATTATGCATAGACTAATAACTGGAGCAAATGAACGGCAGCCAGATCGTCGCAGCAACCAGTTCAACTACCGTGTTCGTAAAACTCGATCTCTCGAACGGGCAATGTATTGGTCGTTGAATCTTGCGAGACACGGTGAAAATCAAGTCCAACGTCCGGCTAATTAACGGATGAACGGATAGAAGGCGCAAGGACATCGATCGGCCGTGTCGCGTCCTGACATCGTTCGCTTTCCGTTCCGTTGTCGCGGCTAATAGGCACCGGTGTTTAAGCTGGAAACAGGATGACAGTGTTTATACGAGCGTGCACAAGCTGCGAGCACCGTTTCGTTGTTACGGGCACGCTTTCACTGCGAACCAGACCAGGTTTCAGTCGCCTTAAGCTGTTACTGTGGCGTTGCGATTTTAGGACTTTTGGGGTACTTCGGATTTTGGGAGGTTGGAAGTTTTGAGCATTGATGATTTGTTATTTTGGAATGTCGCGATTTGAGAATTTTGGAATTTTTAGGTCTGGGAGTTGTGGGACACTGGGGTTTTCGAACTTTGGAGATTTGGAAGATTGGAACGTTGCAATACGGGGATTTTTGAATTTTTTGTTCCTTTGGGTTTCTTGGAATATTGGAATTTTCAAGCTTCGACGATTTGTAATTTTGAAACATTGCGAATTGGAAATTTTCGAATTTTTAGGCCTTTGAGATCTGTGGGACGTTGGGCCTTTTGGGACGTTGCGATTTGGGAATTATGTAATTTTTGGGCCCTTGGGATTTTGGGACATTGAAAGTTTCGTGAATTTGTAATTTGGTAACGTTGTGATTTGAGAATTTTCAAATTTGTAGGTCTTTCGGATTTGTAGGACACTGAGACTTTGGGACTTTAAAATTTTGGGACGTTGCGATTTGGGAATTTTCGACATTTTAGGTCTTTGGACTTTGTGGAACATTGGGACTTTAGAGCATTGGAAATTTGGAAGTTTGGGACGTTGCAATTTTTGCACTCTTACCTTTGGGATTTTTAACCCCTTGCACTATTTTGACGAGTCTGACTCGTGACGCACTGGTACTTCAGTTGGGATCAATTTTACTCGAATTTTGAACATGCATCAATTTAGAGTTCAAGTCCAGTTATAATTTGCATAGTCAACGATTGCATAATACCATGTTATCATAACATTTCAACATTCTTTGTCTGTTTTAATATTGTAGCTGTGTTTAGTTCTGACTGACGCACCTGACAAATAGGTCATAGTGCAAGGGGTTAAACATTGGAACTTTAAAACATTGACAATTTAAAATGTTGTAATTCTTAAATTTTTTGGAATTCTTGAAACTTTAGAATTTTTGGAATTTGGGGTCCTGAGAATTTGACCAACTTAGGACATCAGAACCCTGGTCAAATATTTGAAACGGAGGTATTAAAACATTTTATAATTTCAAAATGTTGAAACGTAGGAATATTAGAATTTATAATTCAATTTTTAAACTTGATCAGTATAGAAAGTTCATTGATCATTGATCATCGAAAGTTCAGAATTTTGTAGAATTTTAGAACTGTAGTATGTTGAACCTTAGGACTTTTAGAATCTTGAAACCTTGGAACTTCAGAACTGAAAAATTGTTGAACACAGAAACTCCAGGACATTGAGTATTAAAAACAAGTATTGTGAAAGAGGATTCCATTGTTTCAGCCGCGAGTGAACTCGGCCCGCGGTGATCGCCGTTGACGCGGTGTTGCGTCCCGGTGTTATTAGGAATCGTTATCGAAGACAAGTTCTGAACGGCTCGGCCAGCCGATATCGAGTTTTTTGCCGGTGCCAAGGCATGCATACAAATTACACCCATTACGGCTCATAGGAGCGTTCACTTTCGAGCGACACGTAATAAATTGTCCTCCCTCGGAGAAAACACTCGATGGAAATGCTAGCGGACCTGGCCGAGCCTTGATTTTATATTTCCACGATCGACTCAGCTCGAAAATCGTTCCGACCACTTATCGGTATACACAGAATCGAAATTTAGACTGAACAACTACGAATCGTAAATAACCCTTCGTTCGACTGGAAATTTTAACCACGTTTTCTACAAACTGACGTCGTTCCATTTGTGTAAATGCTTGATAATATTGTTACGATCTATCGTACGTTCTAAAATGGGGTACGCGCATGATGGAACGCGTGTATCGAAATATTCAGCTCTGATAAAGCAATAAAAATGATCGGGTTATCCATTCATGGGGTACTTCTGACAAATACACATGCAATTTGCTACTCTCGCCTAGCGAGGTGCTGATTATATTACCTTCGAATGAAGAATGATAAGTGTAAGGGGACGTATTTGGTACATCGTATTTTCTGATTAGAACAGAAGGAACAGTGGCGGTGAGAACACGCTTTCGTATGCGGCCATGTCGTAAATATCATAGAATGGCGCTGAGAAAGTTTTGAAGCTACCTGTGCACGTTTTCCCTGGTGTGTCATAGAAATACTGTTACATTTGTCATGTATAATTCTGTCTTATTAGCTTTGCGCTACTTGCGATCAGCTGATTAGCCTGACACTGTTTACTTAAAATTCATTATTAGAGAATTTTTAGGTTAATAATGACACATGGTATCCTATATCTTAATATAATTAGGTGACGGACACTGATGGTAACTTAAAATTAAAATATTTTACTCAACAACGTGGCAAAGTATTGACTCAAAATTGGAACTCAATAATTGTAACTACAATATTTAGCTAAATATATTTGATCAAATTCTTAAAATGGCTTGTAAATACAGGGTGTCTAGTTTTGTGGGGTGGTAGAGGACGTCATTCTGAACAAGATTTTCCTTTGCAAAAATGGGGTTTGAAGCTTCGATTTTGAATTATTAAGGAAAAACACGGACCCTATTTTTGCAAAGGAGAATCTTGTTCAGAATGACGTACCTTTTCTGGGAGTTACACTAGTTACGAGACACCAAATTAGATATGGTTACTTGAAGGTAAATACTCTGGTTATGTTTGATAAGGTCTAAAAAAAGACGAGAGGAATATTACTATATTCGAGAAACAACTGTCCAGGAATGAAACATTGAAGGGAGGAACTACAAAGTCCACGGTGGGGCATTTAACTGGCTTCACACGTTAAGTGCCCCACGCATCCATCCGATCTCATCGGGCGAAATAAATCAGGGTCCATCGGCGCACATCCTCGAGCGGGGAACACCCGAAATATCGGGCTGACATTAAAACGGTCGACGCTAATGCGTGGCTGAATGACACTCTCAATAATAGATTAGATGCCAGCTAAGTGCACGAACGGCTGGCCACGCCACGCTTCGTAATTTATTGATCCCGGCACGTGCGTGTATCGAGATTTCCACTTCTCCACGCAGCCGTTTAATATCCGTACGTTTTTCCACAGCCACGACGAAAATGAACGCGATGCGGAATTTACGTCTCGCTACACCGCTTTCGATAAACGAGCGCCAAGATGAATTAGGTGACTGTATCGAATCGTTTCGCAAATTCGAGCGTCGTATGAGAGCCAAAGATTTAGCAACATTTCTTGCGAGACTCGTTTAAATATCGTTAACTATGCAGGGTAATTAACTTGTTCTGTTTCGAGAAATTTAATGGATCGCCGAATACCAGTTTGTATTGATTTATGCTGATCTTAGTTGACTGATTAAGTGGATTATTATATCGACACAAGAATAGTTCGTGATTATGATACAATGTTGCTCTTATCAGGTGACGATGTTGGGATTTTATGTAAAGTAGAATGTAAATAGCTTAATGATTCTGTAGATCAATGGTAAGATTAGTTGGAGAAATGTTCTGAATGATGTAACTCTTGGAAAGGTACGGGTGTAATATATCATTGTTGTACGAGTATGATTGTGTAGTATTATTAATTACATCCTTTAAATGATGTTAAACATAATATTATACATTATGTACTCTGATTTAACTCATATACATAATCATCAGTAATTACTTATAATTACACACTAATTATTTGTTCATTAACCCGTCATAATTATAAATGAATAAAAGTATATTCTGTCAAATAAACGCGTCACGAAAATAAAACTGGAGAATGTCGAGTAATATTACGTTATCAATAAGCATGAAGCTGCAAGGAAAATTTATAGTAATGTCTGAGCCTTTCATTTTAATCTCCGCGACTTATTTCAGTTTCCAAGATTAAGAATCATTTAAAGGCTGGTCATTTTTGTATAATTGAAAACATTCAAAAGGCTACCGTCTAAATGAACGTTTTAATGAATGAAGACTTTCAACGTTGCTTCAAAGGAAAATTATTTCTATTAATATATTACTTTCTGAGGAAACTACTTGAAGAACGATCTTTGATTTTTAAAGAAGTATTGATATGAAACTTTATAAATTATAAATATTTCATTTTTTTTAGTTTATTTACTACAAGTTTAGTTAATTAATATTGATATGACATAACCTAAATTTTAGGGTGCAAAGATGAAAAATTTACGTAAAATACATGAATATTTCTTTAGGGTCTTAAACTTATCGTAAATAAAATAAAGTGTAATATTCAATTTGCAACGATGGTAATCTCATAAGAGATTCATTTAGAAATGAATTAAAAGTCTTCAGAACGAATTACATACAAAAACGTCTTTCTTAGGTCGCCATTTGCACGTTTGATGACAGAAGATTATAGATATAAGCTACTAATGTTATTTCGATATTTAATATTTACTTTAAGATCACGATTAATGACCGCGTTAGCCTTAATTAGACGTTAAAAAACAAGTTCACAGTGAGCGTCCAAGATGTCCGCACAGACGCAATTGCAGTGGTTCTCATAAAGCGATAAAACGGTCGTAAAACTCCCGCGTCTGTCGTCGCAGAGTCGTTTTCGGCCCACCGCGTGTCCCGCTAAAAATAAGTTAAAAAGCGTCGCGGAAGAGGAAACGGCGTCCCGAGGAAAAGGGGTCAATGCCGAAGGCGCAAATGAAAAATCGTCGGTAGGCGGCTTTCGTTGGCAACTGAAAAAAACTAAGTGGTTTCTGTGTTATTACAAACCGGCGAGCGTCTAATGTTCAAAGCACCCGTACATTATACCGATCTACAGAACGCGTCGTTAATTACGAGTCGGCCCACGGACAGAGTCACGTTTTCCATCGATCGAGAGAACTCGCTACCATCTTAACTCCATTTTCTCGTCGGGTTAATTCCGTGCGGGCGATAAATAATAATTCTTAATGGCACGGCTGCTCGTAAACAAATCAAACGAGTCGCGGCGTTTGATCAGCCTAAATGGGACGATCGTGTCCGCACGAAATCCGAGGAGATCTAAGAAGTGGAACCCTTTCTGGATCGCTTCCTGCGAAGGTGTCTCTCTTGGGGTAGCCCGGACGAACCCTAAGTAGCCCTAAATCGAGAAGAAAAAAATGGAGGGAAAAGCTGGTGAACGTGAGTGAAGTAACCTTTCGGGATACGTGTGCGTGACGCTTGGTGGAGATTCTAGATGAGCTTAAGCCGACCAGTTGCTTGCGATAAATACGAGTGCTTCGACGCACGTGCTGGCTTGGGGATGCAAGGTTCAACAGCTTTTTGGAATATAAGTAATTTGACGTGGGATTTTGGAGTTTTGATGATTTAGGGGTATGGGGGCTTAAGGAATTTTGGAAGTTTAGGATATGGGATGTTTGGAACTTTGGAGCGTAGGAATTGTAGAATTTTAGGATTTGGAGATTTTGGGATTTTTTAACTTTGGAACTTTGGGGTGTAGGAATTGTAGAATTTTGGGATTTGGGGAGTTTGGAAATTAGGGGTGTAGGAATTGTAAAATTTTAGGATTTGGGGATTTTGGGATTTTTTAACTTTAGAACTTTGGAGTGTAGGAATTGTAAAATTTTAGGATTTGGGAATTTTGGGATTTTTTAACTTTGGAACTTTGGGGTGTAGGAATTGTAGAATTTTGGGATTTGGGGAGTTTGGAAATTAGGGGTGTAGGAATTGTAAAATTTTAGGATTTGGGGATTTTGGGATTTTTTAACTTTGGAACTTTGGGATATACGAACTGTGAAACTTTAGGACTTGGGAAGTTTGGAACTTAGGGATGTAGGAATTGTAAAATTTTAGGATTTGGGGATTTTAGGATTTTTTAACTTTGGAACTTTGGGATGTAGAACTGTAAAATTTTAGGATTTGAGAATTTTGGGATTTTTGAAGTTTGGAGCCTTGGGATATAGGAACATTAGATTGGGGATTTGGGGAGTTTGTAACTTTGGAGCTCTAGAACCTGAGAAATTTTAGAATTTTAAGACTGTGATACTTTAAAGTTTTGGGATATAGGAATATTAGAATTTTGGAATTTAGGGATTTTGGGATTTTTGTACTCTAAAGCTTTGGGACACAAGGAATTTGAAAATGTTAGGATTTAGGGAGTTTGGGAACTTGAAAAATTGAGAAATTTTAAGATTTGAGAATTTTGTAGTTTTTGAACCTTGAGATTTTGGAGTTTTAGAATTGTATAATCTTAGGATTTTTGAACTTTCAAATTATTAATCCTAGGGATTTTTGTACCTTTGAATTCTTAAACCTAGGGATTTTTGTACTATTGAATTCTTAAACCTAGGGATTTTTGTACTTTGGAATGTTTATACCTTGATATTTTTAAGCTTTGACATTATTAAACCTAGGGATTTTTGTACTTTGGAATGTTTAAACCTTGATATTTCTGAGCTTTCGAATTTTAAAACCTTGGAACCTTGTAACGTTGAAAATTTGAAACAGTGAGACTTAGAAAGTTTAGAATTTTGAGACAATAATATTTTGGAATTTATGGAACTATAGTTCTCTAACTTTTAAGAACTCTGTGATTTTACAATTTCTGAAATTTTGGACATAAGAATATTTGTGATTGATGACTGTAAAGACATATGAATTTTAGAATTGTGGCATCTAGAAATTACAGAATTTTTGAATTCTAATTTTGGAATTAATTCGAAACTTTGCAGCTCGGAATAATATGATCTAACAATAGTACCATAAGCATTTATTTCGCTCAATAATTAATGCTGATCCTTTAAAAGCAGACAAGTCAACCTCTTGAATCTTCCTAAACACGAACTTGAACCCCAGACAGACCGTAGACTGTAAACACTTTTTGGTTAAACTCGAACTCGAGTCAGCTGGTGCACTCGTTGATTCATTTCCAGCTGCTCTAAAACGAGTAAGCCTACATCAGTTACATTAAAGCGAAACGGGTTAATTAAAGCTTCCCTCGACTGTTAACAGGAAAAATCACTAGCAGCAATTTGGTACATATGGTACATATAGCTTTGCAAGTATACGAGACTATCCAAACAAAATGACCTAACATTCCAACGGAAAAAAGTTCGTAAGACGAGGATTTTCGACAAAATTCTTTTGTGAGGAAAAGACATCACCATAGTAAACACAGAATGTGGGTCGCTTTCGAGAGTAGATAGGGCTCTGTCGTGAACACACATGGGCGTGTGTTTAAGGTGTTTTACAAACGGGCCGCGGCTCTTTAGTTTCGGGTGATTCACTATTGTAAACGGACGCTATATTTTTTTTCGCGTTTACTTAGACCGATAACAAAGCGCTCATTGCGTGTTTGAACGATCTAAGTACACTGGAGAAGTGTGCTTTCTAGATTCTGGGAACTCGAGGGGTAACGAACGGCTCGTTATCCGGGCATCGGATGGATACACATGTGCTCGAGAGTGTTTCGATGTAGAAAAAATCATTAGTTGCTGCGGCTCTTCAAATAAATCGCTGGAATTTTGGGGCTTGAAAAAGCCAGTTTATTGAACTAATAAATGTGAAGCGCGCCACTGGGAAGCTTGAGAGTTTAAACGATGTGAATTGAGTGGTTCGAGTCGAACTTTTTATCTAAGGTTTTTTACAGTTTTGTAACTATTATTTCGGCAGCGTGGTTGAGTACCACTTGAAAGACGATTGCACCAATTGGTTAGGTTCAATCGATCCAATTTTGATGCTGTTACAATTTACAAGTATTGTGAAGTATTTACGATTTGTAAAGCATTACAAATTTTGATCAAAAACAACCTTGTAATACATAAAACAAATACCTTTATGGATCAAAATTTGTAATAAACGAAGTGATTGTTCATGATAAAGAAATTCTGAATAAATGGCATGAATAAATAATTGATAAACGACATGATTAAATAATCAATAAATGACAGGAATAATGGATGAATAAAGGATAAATGACATGAACAAATAATAAATGAACGAATAATAAGTGATATGAACAAATAATAAATGAACGAATAATGACATGAACAAATGAAATTTAAATATAATGGAAATAGTATACAGAGTGTCTCAATGTTTTCAGAAAAGAAATCGAAAGTAAAATAAACTTCAGACTCGTTTAGATTTTATTAAAAGTTCATGTAATTTGATATGGTTATTGCGAATTTCCCTATTTGCATGTGGTCTTATAGAAATAGTCGATAGTTTGATATTAACATGCTATAAAATACTTTCGAATGCGTACTTACAATAATTTGAATCATATAAACTTCTTATTATATGCACTTAATATAAATAGTGGACATATTGCAATACACCGCTTACATAATTATGTGTGCAATTATGAAATGAGATTGGAAACGTGTTTAGTATATATTTATTCAAATCCACTCGATTTAAGTATTTTTTGAGGTTTAGAAAACCTGTTTGGAAAATTATATAGGATGTTTCATATAATCTGTGAACGATATTAATATTATTAGAAATATGAAAGAATTGCACAACAAAATGGTGAGTATATTCAAAGCATGTTTATGTTTTTGTATATGGGTGCATTAGAAAAGTGCAATTGCACATTTTTGTATCTTATATTCGATGTTGAACATATATAAACAATTAATGAAGTATATATGAAGGTTCTTTTAAGAACAAGAGTAGCCATATTTTTGATGCACCAGGGCACAGAAATGCATAAACACAATTTCAAAATATACATCCCTTAAAGTTATTTCATTTTGTTTTATCTTCTATTATCATATTATGTAATAGATGTTGTCAAATACATACAAATATAGTAAAATGTACATGAAAGGTATACAGTTTCATGAAGATCAAAAATGCAATTATACTAGCTTGATGCACCCTTGCACAAAAGTGCATAACTGTAATTTTAAAATATACAACCCTCCAAATCATTTAATTGTCTCATATCTTAAACCTAACCAAACAATCATATACTAAAAACCTAACCTAACTATTGTATAATAAAAACCTAACCTAAGTACCTAACCTATCATATAATAAAAAGAACATTTTTTACAGAAAATTGTTGATCATTTCCATAATAAATTACTTTCCATGAAGATAAATTCTTTGAGAAAGCTACAAAATTCACAAGCGAAGTCTAAAATTATTCATTTTCTGTTCAGTAATGAATCAAGGACGAACGCGAAGTCGAAAGTTGAAGTTCACCGGGGGATTTAATAAAAATCGTCGATTCCAAGAATCGAGAGGCAGAATTTATGGCGGCGCAAAGAGGATGGAATCCGTTGCTCGTGCTTTTCTACGGACAAGAGTCCGAAACGCGTGTACGGTTCTTCGGGAATGCAGCGAATTAACACGTGAACGCAGCGAGCGCGAAGTGGAGGCAATAAATCTACGGCACGTTTCAGAATTCCGAGCGTGAAACCAGTCTGTCCTTCATCGAGGTTTCGTGTCATTATCATTAATGCGTGAAAGGCAAGCGGCTACGTACACCGCGTATGCAGGTGTGCCCGCGTTAGACGCGATTCACACGTAGCGACGGTGTGAACCGCTGTCAGCGAGCCGATTTCCAACCGTTGAAAACTGTTATCCTGTTGTTGGTCCGTTTCACAACTATCGTCGCGATATCAAATGGAAAGCATCCGCGACAGCATGGGAATCGTTTCCAACGCGAAACATTGGAACGGTGTTACTGCAAGGCCGTGCGATGATGAATCCAATTGCTCGACATTTTTGCAATCTCGCTCTGAATCGCGATTATCGAGAAGCGCGAAGGAAGTCGTGGGAAGTTGCGATTTAATGCACTTTGATCGATGAGAATATTCATTTTTCGAGACCTTGCTGTGCAATATCGAGGGAGATACAATGGAGTCTCGATATATGGCCTTGGGCGGGCGCGACGGAACGGATGGGGAAAAGGTCATATGAACGGAACTGATGTACAACTCTTCGCTGTAATAATTCTGTTCGTAATACTTCTTATTTGAATATTTGAAAAGTTCAATATCTGTGAAATTTAGGTTTGGGAATTATTCCTTCATTTTGGATATTCATAAACGTGAAAATTTGGGAATATGGAGGTTGAAAATTGAAGATGGAGGAGGTACTATATTTGAAACTTGAAAATGTAGAAGACTAAATTTGAACGTTGAAAAATGTAGAAGGTACTAAATAAAATGAGTAAACTTGCATACAAAGTGATAACTCTGAAAATTGGTAAATTGCAAATTTACGTTGAAAGGAAGATTTCCGATCATATCGATCAAAACCAGAATAGTTCCATCACTGAAAATATCAGCGAAGAGCCGCATCTTATAAAAGTCGAATCATATTCCACCTTTCCTGCAGTTAAATCTGTTCATCTAGTTCCTGCATCAAATTTTATCGAGCACTCTAACTAATTTAAAATCGTTGAAACCTAATGTCATTCGAGCAGTGCAATCAATCTGGTTTCTCTGAAAATAATATGACAATCGAGGGAGAAGGGACATTTTGTTCGAGGATATTAAAGATATTAGAGGATTTGAGAATTTGGGGTCATAGAAGTTTTTGAAGTTTGGGATATTAGGATACAATGATGAAGATCTAGGGATTTGGTGATTTAGAAGGTTGAAGATTTGGAAATTAGGTGATACGAACACTTGAGAATCTGGGGAATTGAACTAGGAACTTGGAGGTTTAGGAATTTGAAGACATACGAATTTAAGGACATAAGAATTTGAAAACCTCCTTCATTTGGAGTCCTTAAGAAGTTTGAGGACGTCGGCATTTGAGGACATATGAATTTGAAGACCTTGAAATTTGGATATCTAGGGACATGGGAATCTGGAGATTACTATTGCCTATGAATTTATAAACCTAGGGATTACTGTTGCTTATGAATTTATAAATCCAAGGATTACTATTGCCTAGAAATTGAGGAATCCAAAATCTAAAAATTGTGAAAATTCAGAAGTTCAAAAATTCCAGAACCTGAACATTTCAAAACTTATAAATATATAATCTTCGTTCAAAGGAAGTCCAAATTGTACCCAAATATCCCAACGTCACTGTACTTCCATTGGAATCACAATAATCCTCATCTGGGAAATCAGAAATCGGCACAAAGTCGCTCTCTCCCCTATCAGACACAAATCAACGAAAATGGTCTGGATGGTGCTATGACCGGAGACAGCGGTGTCGCAAATAGTCAATTTACCGTCGTCTGTTTTTCTCCCGGGTGTTGTACGAGGAGTGCTGGCAGCGCAGACCTTGAAGAACGACCTTCACAGAACGGCGGATCGTCGCATCGCGATCGGAACCGGTGGCCTCTTCCTCCTTTTTTCATTCCGTCCCTTCGCGTTCCTCGTGTCCAGCACTCCTGTTACGTCGGTCGAAACGTCGACACTTAAGGGCCGCGGGGTGGACAGATGCGAGGAGATAAAGGGTGGCGGTCGAGGGGCAGGCGGAGGATCAGGACGAATCTGTCGGCGATCGGGAAGGATCGTGCGAATCCTAGAACGACACGGAGATGGACGACGTGGAGACACGTCGTCGGGTTGTCGGGGAGGAAACGAGAGGGAGAAACGTAGTCGCCGAGATCGAGAGGAGATCTCGTTTTCTCGGAACTCGGGGGCCGCGAGCACGGCTTCTACAAAGCGTTTTCGCTCGTTCGATATTCCGAATCCGCCTCGGATCATGCTCGTTTTGTTCCACCGCTACGGCCGAGCGTCGCCTTCGTGGTCGCGTTAAAAAGACGTGTTTTTGCTCGCTCCAGATCGGATGTAGCAAACTAGCCTACCAGCGCCGCGAGCCAGCAAGAGCGGCGCGACGACGCGTCGGTGCCCATTGACGGCTCAAGAAGGAAATGTTTACCCCGCGGTTCTACAAGACCCCTCGTTCTAGCAGAAAAATCCTCCTGTATCACCGATCAAAAAACGCACGCGATCCGTGTTTCTAACGACGCGTTAACAGTCGCGCTCTGATGGACTGCCCCTATTTCGTTCCTGATTTATTCCGATCGAACCCCTAAACTGAGCTAACGGTAGCCATTGCTGCCGCCACTTCTAGCAAAATTTAATTTGTAAAAGAGGTGCAAGATAAACAGGAGGTTATACGTTGAAATACGTAGGTAATAATCGAGATACATAAATAAACGAGGCAGGAAAATCATGAAAGATATAAGATACATAAATAATAAATAAGACCCGCAAATACTAAAAGATACAAGATACATACATAATGTACAATCTATAATAACAAAATGCATAAATAATAAATTTTGATAACACATACTGTCAACGCATTCTTATGAAACATATGTACATATATTCCAGCAGCATGATAAAATATTTACAAATAATACCCATGTAAATATTAAAACAATCCAGAAACTTTCCGCAAGAGATTCATCTAATCAACATACGCAATTACGTGTACTCGTATGGGTAGATGAAAGTGCGATACGAACAGGACTATATTCGCCTAATTATCCCTAACAATGTACTTTCGTTTTCTCATACCAAGAATTTCTCCTTACCAAAAGATGAAAACGGAGTGTATCTCTCCATCGACTTTCACTGGCAGGAGTGGGCTAACCAATCAACCAAGGAACCAGCATCTCATATTTCGATTACCCCGATTCATTCTTTGTCAACAAATTACTCCACCAGACCGTCCCTCTATTGTACACGAACAAAAAGACACAAAATGTCCGTCGAAACACGCGTATTCTAGCGTTATCCGTCCAGTTTCCACCATTGTGTTACGTCGAAAACGGACAGTCAAAGATTCACCCTCTTTTATAGGGATCACCGAAGGAGGGTTCACTTGGACAAAGACGTAATTGTATATCGCGATCGGACGTAGGTTTTCCTTCAACTTTCCCGAATCGAGCTTTCCGAGAAGAAAGTTGGAAGGTCAGGGGGATTGAGAGGACGAAAGAGATCAATTGCATCCGCCCGGGCTTTATCCGAGTGCTTATCGGCCTGCACCGATCGCTCGACTTAATTAGACCAATTTATGGAATTAGTCGAAGATAAGATCATCGCTTCCTTATCACCGATGATACTCTCGTTCCTGTCGTAAACGATTTAGCTGTATTAACTCGGTTATTCACGGACGAACTGATGTCTGATTTCATTTGGGTAAAACGTTTGTGGATAATCAAAGACGGCATTTCATAAGTGAATGTCTACTGGTTAGATAGTTTGAGTGTAATAATATTGTGAAGATTTGCGTTAGATTGCCATGTTTGAAGAGTATCACAAGTTAGATTATGTATTAAATTATCATGTATGTCGAAAACGATGTATTGAAGGATTATGTGGTGAACTGCCAGGTATTAGAATTCCACGAATCAAATTATCACGCATTCTATCACCACGTGTAGAATGTGTTGGACTACCACGTGTTGAGTTACCATGTATTGGACTATCCAGCGTTAAACTACCAAGTGTTGAACTTCCGTGTGTCAAATTAGCACGCGTTAAACTACCACGCGTTGGAGTACCACGCGTTGGTATACCATGCGTTGGACTACCACTCGTTGGTATACCATGCGTTGTACTACCACGCGTCGAATTACCACGCGTTGAATTACCACGTGGTGAACTACCAAACGCTGAATTTTCAAGTGCTGCATTTCCACACGTTGCATTACCACGTGTTGAATTACCACGCGTTGAATTATCAAGCGTAGAACTACCAGACGTTGGACTACCACGAGTAGAACTACCACGCGTTGGACTATCAAGCTTTGAACTACTACGTGTTGGACTATTACGCGTTGTACTACCACGCGTTGAATTACCACGCATTGAATTATCAAGCGTTGAACTACCAGACGTTGGACTACCACGAGTAGAACTACCACGCGTTGGACTACCACGAGTGGAACTACCACGCGTTTAACTACCACGCATTGCATTACCACGCGCTGAACCACCAGGCGTTGATCTACCACGATTCGATCCACGCACTAAAATACCAGTCATTAGAACATCACGCATAGAAGTACTCTACGATGTATCGCCATTAAGTCATCACGCCTGAATTTCTCACCTACTCAATCGTCACATGTCAGATCTCTCTGCATCATACAATACATACGACCACGCAATATATTGCGATATTAATAAATGCAAACATATATCCTTCCATGTCAGAAGATAACACCGGTGTTGTACACCACATATTGTCAATTAATAGCCAACGACGAGTTTAGCATATCAAATATGGTATTTTAAAATACTTCTGATGGTTATTACCCCATAATTAAGGTGGATCAGTTGCAGCCAGTGATCACGACACTTTGTCAACGAGATATTATCTCTGTGCGAGCGGCTCGTCTCTGACCGCCAGCACTCGTTTCCGGTCTGGGAAACCGTGTCTCTGATCCTACGATTATTTCGACAGGATATCCGGAATGGGTTTGCTCGCTGCCAGATAACATTCACCCCCGCGACACGGGGGCGGAACGGAGCGGAGCGAGGCGACGACGAGCGCGCTCGTTAAGCAACGCACCGACTGATCAGAATTGCGATCGATCGATAAGCATCTTCGGACAAGCTTTGTTGAACCTCTTTGACTTCGTGCAATTAGTTCTTTCGAGGGAATAAGTCAATTAAGATACAACTTTGTGGCTTGTAATAGGAAAAAGGGGACGAGGGAACTAATGAATATGCGTGTCAATTTAGTTTTAAGAACTTATGTATCTCAGCTTTGTATTATCTACAATAAAATTTGTAATACTAATTTTCTGACATTTGATTATTAGATAATTATGTTCTGAATTTATTACAGCACAGAAATTTCAAACTTTTCATGTTTTATGTAGATTTTTAGATATTTTAAGATGTAGCTATTATTTCGGATTGATCATCATTTATTTATTGAGCGAATTAATTAGCTCAATTAAATTATAGATCGATTAAAATCAAATTACCTTAATCAAGTTAAGATTGATTGACAACAAATTAATTAATGCAATTAAATTGTATTAATCAAAGTAATTGGGTGTTTGCAATTTGAATACATTGAAAATAGCTTGATCTGGCAATTCAGGTTTGTAAATACAAAATAAATAACAGAGTTATCTTAATATGCAGACAATAGTTCAAAGATGTCCTGTTATATCAGTTCATGTTTAGAATTAAAAGTTAGTGAATAAAAAATAAATACCAAAGGTATGTTACACAAACAATAGTTTAATAGTTCAACTTTGTAAATGTCAGCTTGCAATAAATATTTGATTTGATATTTTAGTTTTATTACACTTAGGCGACGTCAACTACATTCTCTACATGTTATACGAAAATCTAATCAAAAACTCTGATATGCATTTATCGTAAATTTCTATAGAAACAATAATGTTGCGTCAAATTTACATAGAACATTGCGTTAAATTTATCCGGAAAATATCGCGCCGAATTTACGCAGAAACGTTTCTGAAAACGGACATTTTTATAATTAAGAAAGTGCATTTGCTCGATCTGCCATAAAGCGAGATAATCTCGTTCGACAGCAGAAAATACAAGCAACGCAAAAAGAGAAAGCACGATAACAAACGGCTGTGTCTGGCGCAAATAAATAGTTCGCGATTTCGACGAATAAAAGTGTAACGACGGGAATATGTAAGCCAGGAGATTATCAGTTGCCATGTGAACCAGGTGTGACAAGCCAAAGAACGTGTCATAAAATGTGTCCAGGTACCGGCGTGTTTAGATGAAGAGGTTAAAAAAGAAAGATAAAGTCGAATAAAAGCGAGACAGAGAGTTTATCAAGCGGCGTAAAGTCTCTAGTTTGACGCTAATCCGCGTGTCATTTCTCGAGCGGAGACACGCGCGAAAAAAGGAGAGGCGCGAAGATTCCGCGACTTGTTCGCACGTTATCCGAATCACGATTTGCTTTTGTCCGACATTAATCCTCCGCGTGATCGCCGAACACGGATCCGTGAGATTATTCGAAAAAAAGGTATTTACAAAAGAGACGGCTAATACGTCGATTACGTTCTCGAATATTCTTTCGAAGTTGCCATTTGCATCAGAATCGTCGGGATAACAAGCGGCTGATGCTTCGAAATCTCTCCTTTCGGTTTAGGAATTTCTGTGATGCAATGTGGCAAGAAGGAACATGTAACTGTGGCTCGTGGACTGGATATAATTTTGTGGTTGTAATAAAAGATATGCCGGGGACTTATAAATTACTTATCCTTTGGCAGACGGATTAAATTATGAATGGGGTTATTTACTAGAATGCACAGGATTCGAATTTTATAATATCAAAGTTGTTTAATCTGTTCAAGATTTAGTACTCCATTTCTGGTTCTACAGAGATTATTTATAAAATTGGTCTTTACTCTAGTTCGAGTGGGGCTTTCAAGCTTCGAAATTTCAGTATTTTCAAATTTCTAGATATACTAATTGTAAGTTTCGTCGTTCATTATTTTAAATTTATAGATTCACATGGTTAGAAATTTTAGAACTCAGAATTTCACAAATGTGTAATTTGATGGATTGATAAATTGATAGATTGACAGATTGATACATTGATAGATTGATACATTGATACATTGATACATTGATACATTGATGCATTGATGCATTGATTCATTGATACATTGATACATTGATACACTGATACATTGATACATTGATACATTGATAAACTGATAGATTTATGGATTGGTAGATTATTAAATTGAAAATTTCGTAGTTTGATAGTTTTGCAACATGATAATTGTAAAATTGAAAAATACAGTAGTTCAGAAGTTTAGTTAAAGTATGAAGTTAAAAAATGAACTATTGACCTCTAATGCACTTCATTCAGAACCCACGTACTACACCCTCATCTAACCCATCACTACGTGCGCATAGAAATTTTCATATCTCATGGTCAATTACAAGTCGCTTCATTTCAAAATTCAATTCACCTCAATTTACATCGAAATTCGCCCGTAAATTCATATAGCACATAACCGCCATCTAAAGTCGAAACGAAACTTTCTAAACGCTCGGCGCTCGCCACATATCATCTGAAATGTGGAGAACAGAGGTTATTTTCGATGGTACGCTCAGAATTCCTAAGTCACGGTGCAGCCTTCGTTTCTCTCACGACTCGTTAGTTTCACTTTTTCTCGAGTGTTAGAAATCGGCTGCTCGAGGGTCAACGAGGAAGTCCCCGCGAACAGGTTTTTCGGCGCTGGGCACACGCTCGTTCGGAAAGCATTCACGCCTCGCGACGAAATACCAATCGCTCCGAGAGAATGTTCGTGGCCGGCATTCGTAATGTTTAATCAAGCTTTCGCGCGTGTGCCGTGATCGGACGCGTGGCTGCATATCGATGACAATGATTCACAGGAACGCCGTATCCCGTGTGTGTATGCTACGTGATTATTCCCGAGAAACACGCGGGACCACCCACGCCATTGAAAACAATCGCGTCGACCTTCAAACATTTTCCATCCGATTGAATAAAACTGTTCTCCTCGAGATCCTGTGCGGTGACAAACGTTCCCGACGTCCGCGTAACGAACGGGTCGTAGTTCAAACTTGCCGCGATATTTCCTGGCCAATATTATCGAGACGTATCTCGAGGATTCTAGGCGTCAACGTCGTATCTCGCCGCGAGGGGATCGAGCGGCAAAGAAATGGTTCGACCACCTTTGCCCCTTTCGATATCCTTCTCGTCGTCCTCTCCTCCTCCCGTTCCCGAGGGTTAACGTGGGCGAATGGGGTTTCACGTCGGTCGGAACAAAGCTGAGATAAGAGGACGAGAAGGAGAAGACGAGAAACAGAGAAACGTAGAGGCTCTCCGTTATCGCGAGACGAGCCTGGCCGGGGACACTTCGAAGTATTTTTCACGGCAATAAATAATCCGGAACGAACGTCATTCCTCGGCCCGTGACACGGGCTCTGTAAGGACAGAGGGGTGCCCGCGAGCGCGCCCGATAGCGGACTTCGTCCTCGAACTATCTCTTTGTTTCTCCACGAATCTCGCTTTATTTTCCATCTTTATCTCTCCCCCCTCCGGCTCATTGTGTACCGTACCTCTTTCGCTTCGGATATCTACCTGGAAGTGTCCACCATGGGGGCACGTGGGCCACGAAGGCACTTACACGACCTATTTCGAGGGCCGGAGAAATAATGTCTCTCCATTGGTGGGCCCCGGTGATCGGTCGATTACCGGCGCTGCCCGCGACTTCCAGGCGGGGCCCTGACTTCCGGTACGAAGCTATCCGGGCGAAAGTCGCCGGATCGGTGATATATCCGAAGTGGAGCAACGGTTAAGAGGCAACGGATAACGCCAATGAAATATATACGCCACGGACGACAATATGCTCGGACGTGATGTCTGGCCTCCTTGTTCGCTCGTGAAACGGCAATTTCGCTCAGTATCGGTGTTTTAGGAAAATTGAAACCCGAGACATCGGTACCGGAGATTTATGGAGATTACCGGCGGATTGGAAAGCGCGCGATTGACGACGCGATCGGGAATCACGTAATGGAAGAGTACGGCGACGACGGTGGAGACGTTTGCGCTGATGGGAGATAACGTTAACACCTCGAGGATTAGGGCTCCGATACGGAGAACCGGGAAGACAGTTCTGAAAAAAACCTGTGGACGATTGACAAGCTTTAAGACTCTCTTAATGTGGATCACATTCGACGATTCGTTCGCGGGGAACGCGAATGATCGACGGCACCGATAATCCTTTAAACACTGACTTAATTTGAAGAAACTTACAGATTTAATCTTTGCATGTCCCACTAAAATAAATCGAACAGGTTTTACATGTATGAAATATGTGTCGTGAAAAGAAGATCAGGCTTCAGAGAATAGGAACATTTTACCTCGTTTTTACTTTGATGTACTTTTAATCTCGTCGAAGATTATCATTCTTTAAGGATATTAAATGCAAGGATTCAATGTGATTAGTTTTGGACATTGTTTCGTAATGTGGAGAAATATTTTGTAACAATTTGTACTTCTTTGTGTAATTTAAAACAAATCCGTGCACGTATAATCTCGAAACGTACCAAATCCTCATTTCAACCTCGTAGACCTTCAAACTGTTCATTTTAATGCACATCGTTGTACAGCATAGTCTGAATTATCCTGCTTTTATTCCGTAGTGAATAGCGGAACAAGCTTTGTCCCGTGGAAATTCAACGAACAAGACAGAGTAGCTGAAATTCCGCGAACGTTGGTGAAAATAGCTAGGAAGTTGAAGGTACGTTTCGCAACGTAATCCGCGTTGGAAGTTCAAAGATTACGCTCGTGTAGGCCGCTCTATCCTTCGAAGTCAATCATAACGGCACACGGGGCTCGAACGAGCGACAATTTTACATTCAAAGTATCGCAATTGCGGTTGATCGCGACCAGAACTGCAGCATCGTCTGTACACCGGAAGCAAGCCTGTTATTTCAGCAATATCGACTGACATGTACACCACGAAGGCTAACGGGTTCTTCGAAACGACGACTGACTGCTTCGCACGACATTCCCCTGCGATCTTCTGGCGCCACGCTAAACATGTCGGGACATTTGAGGATATTTAAGGATTTATGGGATGTTTAGATATTTGGGATCATTTAGGAACATTTACGAACATTTGGGAATATTTAGGAACGTTTTGAAACATCTGCAAACATTCAGGAACACTTAGGATATGTAAATGTATTAGAAGGATAAAAATCTGGGAGCAGATCTGGTAGATCTAGGGAGGTAGATCTAAGGTTATGTAGATTTTGGATCACATGATTTTTGATATATAGGAATCTTGGACTAGTACCTAGTTTCCTAGGTTTCCAGATATTCAAATCCCTAAAATTCTGGACTCCATATTGCAAGGTCTACAAATTCGCAAAGTACAAGGTCCTCAAATTCCCACATCCACGAAATCTCAAGTCTTTAAATTTCTAGTAGTCTCAAATCCCTAGAGTCTCAAATTCCTACGTCCATAAAGTGCTTACATCTCTATATACCTTTATCTCCAAATCCCAGGATCCCAAAGTGTCTATGTCCCCAAATTCCTACAATCTGAAAGTTTTGAAATTTCTAAATTGCTCCCAAGTCCCTAGATGCCCAAATTCCTATGCTCTCAAAATCTGTAGTTCTGGTAATCTCAAAGTTCCCAAATCCCAAAGTCCTCGAGTCCCAAAATCCCCAAATTCCACCACCTCCACACTCTTAACCCCCAAATGATCAAATCCCCAAAACCTCCAAAAATCGACACACGAGTAGATCTCTTCTTTGTCATATTTTCCCTAGGGGAATTATAGATGTCCTTAAGAGTACTCTAGCAGCAGGTATCGATGGGAAGCCAGGAATATTAACGATCGTCTGCAACCTCGACACAATAACGAGGAACCGGCGCGGGACCACCAAAAAGCGAGAGCAACGCGTCTACCCGTGAACAAGCCACGGGTACGGTTGGGTCGTGGTAATTCACGGATCCACGACACGGGTCGTCGTAAATCTACCAGGCATCGATTTCACCGGTTTTCGAGCTAGACAAGCGGTCGACACGCCAGCCGCGGCCGGTCGGTCGCATTAAGCGGCGAGTTACAACTGTTAGAACACGGGAACAACTCTGCCGGAGCCGGTCCCTTTTTATAGCCCTCGTGCTTCTCTTGCTCGCCCAAAACGGTTTTTTGCCGCCTCGTTCGGAATTCGGGCCCTCTTACGCCGCGCGAGGAACTCGCGCCGAGGGGTTGAACAGACGAAACGAGGCCAGGAAGGAACACGAACAGACCGAGTCATTACTCGTTGCTTTTTACCCGGAATTCGGTGGACGACTCGCCACGGGACGCTCGTGTTTCTCGTGATCGTGCATGCACGAAGGGCGGCCGCGAACACGAAGAACGTTTGGTGAAAAATGTTGTGCTCTGCGTGACGGGAACGCGCTGAATATGAGGGAGCTGCTGCGAACAGGGAGCTTCTTTGCTCCGCGACTTGACCCTTGCTTCATTTCTTAACCTTACATCTGGCATTTCATTTGACACGATTAACGTAATCCCTTGTTGAGATGAGACTTGTGAACAATCGCAGAGTTGTGATACTTTGATGTCTTAAAAGTTTGTAGGTTAGAGACAAGAACATTTTATAGTCATGGAGCATTCGGACAAGAGGGCAAATTCTGATAACTTAAAACTTTGGACGTCAGAAGACAAGAATCACCAGGTAAGAGCATAAGATAACCAGAGACTTGTGATACTTCATACTTTGATGACATCTATAGATCAATAAACAAGATGAATATTTCATATTTACTATGAATACGGCAATCACCTGGTCGAAACTTTTGGACAACCAGAGTTGTGCTTCATATTTTGATGACTGTGTTTAGAAATCTGAAGTGAAAGTTTCACTAACGTGTGAGCTTTGACCGTTGTTAGCACTGTAAATTATTTGTGTACATTTCTGGAACGACCTACTATTCCGCAATTTTCAGAAAAATATGATAAATCAAACCAGTTTATTTTCTCTCAAGAAAAAGAGTAGATTCTGATAATACAGTTGGGTACGTACTAATAATAGTTCGTTCACTGACAATAGGTGCAGTGTGCGTTCTATTTTCCTCGAACATATCTGCGCCAGGACATTTATTATTGCTAGACTAGCATCAGCCATACAAAGAGCTTAATTAGCCGCGCCAAAGGTTAATCCGAGGATTAATGTCGGGGAGAATTAATAGCGCTCCGGCTTCCACCCCCGCAAAAATGTATCCGCGTCTAAACTGACCACTTAGCATTCCGATTAGGCTTTCTCAACGAGCAGAAAGTCGCAATTAATTGTATCGCGAGCAGCGTTCTCTCGGTAGCGGCCGGTATCGCGGACTTGATTACAAGAAGCCTAACGCCAAGGATATCGTGATTGACACTGATTGCCGGGGATGTCTTTCCCCATTGAAAGTCCTGGTGATTCATTAACGAGGACGATTAAGAGCGGCAGTACCAAAAATGACGAACCCGGTTAACGTGGTTGCCACACCGCGTTCCACAAGGATCTCATCGGGCAACGGGACGTTTATCAAACTCCGCAACGTCCTATTGGTTCGTAAACTCGTTTTTCTAACGGAGCGGGGTTCGAGGGAGCGAAAGGTTAAGCAACGGCGCGAGAGCGCGAACGAGAATGACGTGACGTAGTCGCAGCCTACCCGCGGTCATCGAGAAATGTTAATTAAACGCCTTTCCTATATAAGGATGCGGCAGTGTTCTGTACGACGGCGCATTAGAAGCGGCTTTAGAGGTCCGCATTAGCCTCGAATACCTTTACGAACGGATCCGACCATTGGCGTAACTGGGTAGGGCCCAGGGTGGGTCTGGATGTGGACTGCATTGACGTGGATGTGGGAATGTAACGTGTAGTGAGCTAATTCGTGGCTATATAACGCGGGGTGGACGAATCTGTGGCTACGTGTAATGATCGAATGCATGGCTGTATAAAAGTTTGAAGAATGGCTATATAACACGTGGAACGCTAGTGAGCAGGAATACAACACGTGGCTAATATGTGGAGATATAAAAGTGATAATGTAATACTCAGAAATATGGGGAACCAATATGCGGAGACTTAACATATGGTAATACTATGAGAAGCTATATAAGGCGATCTAATACGTAGGTGATCTAGAACTTTCATCTCATATCTAGGTGATCTAACGCGTCCACCTGTCACATACTCAACTTGACGTGTAATTATCTAATATATAGGCGATTCAACACGTATGTGAGCTCATGTGTATAACATGTCGTGTAGCAATGTAGCATGTAATAATCCGACGCGTAGTAATCGAACGTGTAACAATCTGGCGTACAGTAATCGAACGTGTAGTACTCTAGCGTGTACCAATGCAGCGCATAGCAATCTAACATACAGCAAACTAGTGAGCAATAATCTAAATACTAGTAATCTAGCGTACGGTATCTGACGTGCAGCTATCTAGCACGTAGCAATTGAACGTATAACTACCAGGTATATAATAACTTAACGTGTAGCAATCTAATGCATAGCAAACTAGCGTGTAATAATCTAATGCCCAGTAATCTAGCATACAGTAATCTGACGTGCAGCAATTTTATGTGCAGTAAAGTAGTGTGTAATGCAACACGTAGCAATGCATCGCGTAGCACTCTAGAGTGCAATAATCCAACGCACAATAAAGTAGCGAGTTGCAATTTGACGTGCAGCAATGTAACGCGCAGCAATCTGACACGTGAGGTTACAACAAACAGTGATCTAAGACGTGACGATACAACAAGCAGTGACCCAACACGCGGTTATATAACAGCATGGTAATTCAAAATTGGCTCTCAGACAAAAATCCTAGTTACGCCAATGGTCCCGAGGCTCTCGCGCGAGCTGCGCATCTCGTGATTTCTTTCGTCGTTAAATCGCCGGAGTTTCGTGCTTCAACGTTGGTAATACAAATCGAAACTCCGGGACGTCCCTTCGGGATTAAGAACGAGAAGTTTATTCGAGAGGGAAGACGCGATACGTTGGCTGGAAACTTCGGTTTACGATCGTTCGCGTCGTTACGTTAATTGCAGGTGGCTCGTGAGGTGTTCCTGAATACTTTTGATGAAAACGAGTGTCCAGTTCAAACGCCTTCTGGTAATTGCTGTGACGAGGTTATTGATTCTGCTTCCCTTCAAGTCCCATCGAATGTTTCAATTTAATATCCTAGAGAAGATTTAATATCACTTGTGTGGATAGCAACTGCAATTATTTTTGTAACATAATAACTAATGTCTATCCTAATGTTTATGAAAATCTGTTATGAGTGTCGGTAAGACGTTTGTATTTAACTCAATTATAAATTGAATTCTTGTAGCTGCTGGTTAAGATGAATCAGGTTAGCTTAGTGTAGGTCAGATTTCGTTAGATTAGGGTAGATCAGCTTAAATTAACATTTAGGAATTAATCAGGATAATTTTGTTCTAAATTGATCAGTTCGGTAACTATTGAAAGATGTTATTTTCTTTGTTAAAGCTGTTACAGAAATAGTGATTCCAGAAGTACACAGATTAGAGTTATACCATGATGGAATTTACCCAAGTACCCTATTGCTCAAATTTATCATTCATTGTCCACTGACTTGTATTCCTCCATTTTAAAATACTGTTTATCCAATATCTACCGATTAAAAGGAACTAATTATCCGTTTTACTTGAAGCAAACTTGAGAAAGGCTTACATTTAAGCTATTGGCTAAGAGCAGATGTACGGCTGCAGAGGTTTAAAAGAACTTTCCTAGAAAGTATAATCTGTTACAAGCATCATAATTGGATTTATTACGCATGAAGTCTTCCTTCATTTCCGTTACTCGCTTCATTCCCTCAAATCGTTCAGAAACGATCATCAACGATGCACAAATTAACAAGAAGCGTGTAATAATCAACTACAAGAAATCTGTTTGAAGAAATTGATGTCACACGAAATCAACCAGAAACAGGTCACCAGTTCAGTTTCATAAAATATAGATCATACGTTGAAATTACTCAGATTCATATTATAGATTGTATTGTTAGCTCAACTTCAAAACAAATGGCAGAGCAGTATTAAATAATAGTAGTAACATGGGATATGATTTAGACAACTAGTTACGTATTTGGCAATCTTTTCCTTGATCTAATGATTGAAAACATGTGGATCCACAACAAGGTCCACTATTAAAAACATGTAGATCTTCAATCATCAAAGATGTGTAAATCTTCATCGATCAATGATAAAGATTGTTAATAATTAAAAACCTGTCGATCTCAACAGTCAGAAACATGTGGATCCTCAACCATCAAAAACATGTGGATCAACGACAAAGACCGTGTAGTGTCAAGAACGTGTAGATTTTTAACGATCAGACATGTAGATCGACGATGAAAAACGCGAAGATGGTCAACATGAACGATCAAAAAGAATAGATCGTCAGCGATGAAAAACGCGTAGATGTTGAAGGATCAAAAACGCCCCACTTATTCCGATCGCCCAAATAGCGTTTCATGGCCAAGACGAAAAAAGCGGTTCACGTGTAAAAGCAGGCTGCTCGTTTACGGATCTGGCCACCAGAAGGGTCTTAAAAAAGACACTCCCGTAATCTGCGGTTAGTTCCTAAACACCAGTCCCACTCGGAACAGAAGGATTTAAGGCGGCGTTGACCGCGCGCGTCCCGGCAAAAAGGGGGGGCCCCGAAAAATAAACTAATAAAGCGCCGTTTCACACGCGTTTACATCGAAACGACGTGGTTCGAGGCGCAGCCAGCAGCGGCAATAAAAGTAAAACCCGTGGACGATGGAGGACGTCGACGTAGCCGGGATTCGAGGGATCGAATCAGTCACCCTTTGTGGACAGAAGGATCCCGTTCGCTTTATTGCTCTTCCTCGCTCTCGGCACGCATGTCGTTTCTCTCTGTATGTGGAAAACGCGTTGTTACAGGCGTGTCGGGGCTCTTAGAGTCCGTACAAATCCAACACGGCATTAAAAGAAGGCTTTGTAAAAGCCCGAGAGCCCCGCTAGTGAGCGTCTCAGGCGTGTACCAGGAAACGCAGAGTAATGGCGATGAGAATTGTGATCGTGCGAGAAACGCGAGCTCGCGGCTGTTCGGAGTAATCCCGTTGATTGCTGTCACGACTCGATTCTACGAGGAATCGACCAGGTATTATTTATTCTGTACCGATAATGATACCTTTGTCTATGCCGGTTGATGCTTTTGTCACGTTGGTCCCGGGGTCTTCGGAGAAATCTGCGGATAATGCCGGGTTCGGGCTTAATGCGATGTGGACTTCAGTAATTCGTATGTGATATCTCGACAGTTTGTGTAACTATTCTCTTGGATGGGGATTTAAATTGCGGTCGGCTGAAATTTACGATTTTGGATGAGAAACATTCTATCTATTTACTTTGGGATCAGTTACTTATTAGTTACTCGATTTGTACAAATGCTTTTCTTAACATCTGCGTCAAGATGGAGAATGTGTACGATTTTATGTTTAGTCGTCTGTTTATGTACTTTTCATCATTTTTATTTTTAAAATTAAGGGCACACAGGTGTATTGTATTTAATTGTACAAAATTTTCCTTCAAACTTTTATTCAGTACCAAATATTTATCATATCATCACTGTAGAATGTACCAATAATAAGCACATTTCTTTCTAAATATTTCTAAAGTCCACTACAGCAGTGAGATATGAGAACCCATGAGAAAATCCTTATCACCAAAAATATTTTCGATAACAATAATCAGCCCCTAAAAAATGGAAAAAGCCGATATTCCCAGCGAGATATTTAATTTTCGTGAACCTATACAAACGAACGTGTATCGATTTCACGCCAACGCCCATCGGCAAACAAATTTTGACGTCGAGCAAATAGCTTCAAAGACAACTTATTGATGCAGCAGTTAATCAAGAAGATCCAGGCTGGTTTCACGGGCCGTTCGGTTGAAGCGTCATGCGTGGAGGCAACATGTGTGCCGGCCGAATGTATATATACAAACGAGTTCGTAAAAGCACGACATATTCCACGAAAGAGGGCGGAATATGAAAGAGGCGTACGGCGGCCACAACGACGGAGAAAGGTAAGCAAACGTTTCCCCGGTGATACAAACCAAAATCCACAACGAACGGAATTCGTGGATCCCGACGCGAAAGAAGGATACTGGGAAGCGTGGGTGACGTTATTTCTGGCGCGGATGTCGTCGCAGGATAAAGAATCGTGGCCGGTTCTTCGCGTTGGCCTAACCAAATCATCCGTACCATTCTATTCGAACTTTGTGAAATCTTTCATAGACATACTCCGCCGACTGATACGTGCTATGGTGGGTTGCTTGGAACGTTTTATTGGTTTTTATGGGAGTTGAGTAGGCAGCATTACTTTGGGTCAAATCATAAATAGATGTGTTCGGGTTAAATTAAATTATGTTTGGACTGGATTTAAACTAGTCAGAATGAAATTAGACTTAAAGAAAATTACAATTAAATTAGACTAAGTTAAAGGTTAGATTTAAGCTAAATGCTTCTACTCTCATCATTGTAATTTCCCTTTGGATAAATATTAAAAAAAATATTCATTTGTTATTAATTCATGTAACAGCATAATACATGTTTTTTCAAGAATAAGAAAATATTTCTGGTCCATGAAGAAATCATGCAATGAGAGGTTGACGTCGAAAACGTTTTGTATTTTGAGGTTATGAATCGGAGGAAATGATAGAATGCAAATGCGATTATTAACAGTTTGATTGACGTACAAGTCATAGATGATTGGCGTCCCAAATGCAATGTAATTGAATAAATAACCTTTATTGGACGTATGTCACTTGTGACATGATATCAGTTTTCCTGAATAATTATCCAGGCGTATAATGTAACAAGCGCTAATTTTGATGGAGTTAAAAATTTCTGTTAGCAATGTACTTTGATGGTACACGATGTTTCTTAATTTACTATTAATTCGTAGTAATTATTTTTATGTGTCTGAGGAGAGTTTATGTTAAAAGATTTTCAGACAATATTTTTCACTTTCTTTATGTGAACTATTTTATATTTTTTTAAATAGTTTATATTTTAAAAGACGATGTTAAACATAACATTAGCATTTACATTATAACATTAATAATAATGGTCCTTTTAATTAATTTTAATAATTATATGTCTTATAGTTGCTTGCACAGTAATAATGTTCACACAGTAATAATGCATTGCTTATGTAGTAATTATTTATTATAAAAAATATATTTAATATAGAATTATAAATATTCACAAACAGATACATTAAATAGCATATTCAACGAGTTCGACGAATAAAAATGAGCTTACGAAACACCTCGTCTAAGGAATCGAACACATCAAGAAATAAATTGGTCAAGAAAATTATTTCACCGCATTTAAATACATTTACCTGCATTTTAACGGGCTGTTAATTTCGGAATTCATTGCAAACGTTCCGGTATTTACGAAGTAATGGTACCACAATTTAATTCGATATTTTATTGCTGTGAGAGAAATAACAGGTGCAAGGTGCAATATCTGTCTTCAAAGAGCAATTAAAGACCTCAACTCAATATACCGGTAATCCCTTTATCACGGATTAATGTCTTCACTGTAATCCCTATAACATGTGTATCCACGGAAAAATGCTATAAAAATAATTACGAGATTCGAAAGATAAAGTGGAACTGAAATCTCGTTTAAACACAAAGCATCTGATAAGCATCGGACAACTTCTATTACGTTCCAACAGAAATTTCTCACTTCTTTAAATTTCTGTCGATCCACGTGGTAACAAATTATCCATACCGGGGAATAATTTTTAATTACACGCGTCATTAACCATCGTGCAGGACTGACGTCTCAATTAACGCGGTATTGATTCACTGTACTGCACAGTGGACCAGATATCAGTTTCAAAAGAGAACGCTCCTCAAATTAAAATCGATTTTTGCACCTTTTTGTTATTCGAGAAATTTCTGAATTATCAAATTATCGAATTTCTAAATTTCTAAAATTTCTACATTCCCAAATTCCCACATCCCCAAATTTCCACTTTCCCATATTTTTACATCCCCAAATCTCCACTTTCCCAAATTTCCACATCCCCAAATTTCTACTTCCCCAAATTTCCACTTTCCCAAATTTCCACACCCCCAAATTTCTATATCGTCAAATTTCCACATCCCCAAATTTCTACTTCCCCAAATTTCCACTTCTCCACATTTCAATACCCCCTTTCCACATCTCCAAAATTCTATTTCTCCAAATTCTCATTTTTTCAAATCCCCAAATTTCCTCACCCCTAAATACCTAGGTGCCTAAATTAGTAGGTCCCCAAATCTTCAGGTCACCAAATCCCTACATCCCCAAGTCCCTAAAGAACATCTAAGTCCTTACACCCCCAACCTTCAAAGTCCCTAAATCCCATCATCCCTAGCTCTTCAAATACCAAAGTCCTTAAAAACTCCAAAGTCCTCCCAAATTGTTTCCTACAAAAAAAGCCACCACGTGCAAATTATTTCTGTACAAATACAATTTTACACACAAATTTTAATAAAAATTTTTTAAATAAAATCTTCCGAGAATGATTCATAAGGAAGTAACGCGGAAAGAGATTTTGAGGAAGAATGTCTCCGGCACGTCCTCTACGTTCTCCAGGAAAATTCGACGCTCGCCGGCTCTTTCCGATAATCTTTTTTAATATATCGCCGCGAGCATTCGTAGAAACACGGTCCGTGGACGTAGAAAATGTAGAAGTGAGCACGGTATGTAAAGGAACGCACAAAACCGAAGTGCGAGCGGGAGTCATCGAGAGGAAGAAGAGTCGAACAGATAGAGAGAACGTTTCGAGCGATCGTGGAGGACAGATAAAGGGCGAAGATGTGAAAACAGGTAAGTGGAGAGGGCGAAGAAGACGGCAGAGATCGAGAGAGACATTCAACAGTCATTCTACGTATCAATTAGAGAAGCCGCTATTAATTTCTGAGAGGTAACTGGCATGTTAACAGAGGATATCATTTTTCTCGTTCAATCTCTTCATCTCTCTCGCGTGGACAGGAAGATAAGTCGGGGACACAGCGTGTTTCCACCATCGACTAATCTTGACAATCGGCTATGTGGAATTTGTAAACTTTTCATTCTTCGAATTTTCAAAATTTTGGGTTTCTATATTTTCTTATTTCGAAATTTCCAAATTTTAAGGGTGAAAAAATTTTTATATCTATTCATTTCTAAATTTTTTCATTTCGGAGGTCGATATTTATCAAATTTTTTAATTGTCATTGATTTTTTAATTTAATTGATTGTATATAAGTAGTCATATATAATTATATGTAAATACATACAATATATACATATATACATTTATATTTGTTTATAACATAATTGTTTGAATTAACTAAAGGATTGTTGAAATTATCATATTTCTGTATTGTCATTGTTAAAATTACCATTTCTCTATATTATCACTCTTGCTAATCATCATCTTTTAATAAACAAATTTTTCATAAACATTTTATCGAATATTTGAATTCAAGAATTCGTTGCAATATCCCAAAAACAGTGCCACATATGAAAAAATGTTACGCTACAATTTCACCTAACTTTTTTCCCGAATAAAATAAATTTAGACCCATACGCCCGTCAGTTATGCGACAGCCTGTACATGCAATTTTCCGTTTTGCTTTGCCTAATCTTCGGAATCGGCAGAACTCGCCGCGTCGCGTCGTTGCTCGCCATTAATAGATATGTCACACGCTGCCAATTAAGAACGACTGTATCGGTAACCGTGATTAATCCCGCTTGTCTCTCGGGATCTCGCGTGATCGTCCCCGTGAATAGAGCTGTGGATCTATCGTGCACGCACGGACACAACGGTACACCTTGACGAGCGTATGTAAATACGAAGAGGCGCGTGTTATAGCGGTTCCGGTCGAGCACCGTACCGCGGACCACGTGCGCCGTCTATGCTCGTCGTTTCACCGGAAGTGTGAAATTTCTGACGCGTGTTCGGCACTCTTCAAAATACCGACCATCCTTTGTGTTTTTTCCCTATCTTTACTCTTCGCGTTCTTTGAAAATATGCAGATATCTTCGCAGCAAATACGCGTTTGGTCTTAATTGTGAAATATGTCCTTTTTTAATTTATTTTGTATTTCACACGTTTAACATAGGTCTCGGTAACAATGATAATTATTGAATATTTTTGTGCTACATAAACATGGAGGTTATCTTCAGCTTAAGAGTTATTGAATTTATTAAAAAAGTCCACAGAAATGCACAAGAAAATGAAATAATGTAACTTCATTATTGAACATGAAGTGATATACGTGATTTCATTATTATACAAGAAATAACAATTTTATTACCGATATAAAATAACGCAATTTCATTATGCACAGTGCAACTTCATTATACGAAAGAAATAACACGTGCGATTTCATTACAGCATAAGAAAATATCAATTTGATTATTGCAGAAGAAACATAGTAACTTCTTTACTGAAGATTTCATCATAGAAATCGAATTATCCGTCGAGTTACATCTGCAATCGCGAAACAGAATTTCCCACAAGGGATGATACGTAAAACGGATGGAAATGAGTCACACGGCGGATTCTCACGAACAGTTGATTCGTCGGATCGACATTTACCCGAACGAGAGGCAACGATTGCCAGGAAGATCAATTTCTACGGCGGCAATAACCGCACCTCTAGTCATTATGTCTCACGCCTCCTCCCGCCGCTATGCAAATATCGTTACGCTCCACACGTTCCGCGGGTTCGCGCGAAGGGCGAGCGAAGCCTTAACGAGTATCCTACGATACACGCGGCGTAAAAAGATAAATCGCGGAATCCTCGTCGTTATTGTTTCGCGGAAGTAATTAGCTTATCCAATTTCTCCGAGCGACTCGTGAACGGTCACTCTCCAGTTACGTTGCATGGAACAACGCCGTAGAAACGCGGTTCGACAGATATACTCGTGTACTATGTAGGCTTCGTTTCAGTGACATGTGTGTGGACTTGACAATTTCTTAATTTTTGGAATTTTTTGATTTGCAAATTTCAGATTTTTAAATCCTCAAGTTCACAAATTTCAAATTTCCAAATCCTCAAGTTCCCAAATTTTCAAATCTTCGTAAATTTCCAAATTCCCGAGTTCACTAAATTTCCAAATTTCTAACTTTTGAAATCTCTACACTTTCAAATTTTCTTTCTGGAATTTGCAAACTTCTAAATTCTTAAATTTTCGACCCTTCAATTTTTCAAATCTACGACTCCTAGATTACGAAACTTTTATATTTTTAAATCTTCAAATTCCCAAATTTGGAAAGTCTCTATTTTTCAAGTTTTGCAAATTTTCAAATTCTTGAATTTCAAAATTGCCAAGTTTCTACACTTTGTAATATCCAAATTCCCAAATAACCTCATTCTAAAATAGTTGAATGCCTAAATTTCTATAAGATTCCTATGTCTTTAGATTCCAATATCCCTAGATTCCTATATCCCTAGAGATGTAGGAACATTCCTATACCGCACAACTTCTAGTATCCGCAGATCCATAAATCCGAAATTCTTAAATCTCAAGGTTCCCAACTTCCTCGATCTCCAAATCCTTAGGTTCTAGGTAAGTTCCCAAACCCTACGAATTCACAAATTCGTGGATCACTAATTCACTAGATTCCCATATCTAGATATCTCCAAATTCCAAAATCCACAGGTCGACAAATCCTATCCACCCCAAATTCCAATATTCCTTTTATTAATCGAAACTTGGGAGTTTCCAAACGTTCCAAAAATCCTCACAAATCCTTAGAAATCTCTAAAACGCTCCAAAAGTCCTTGAAAATCCCTACAAATCCATACAAGTCCCTAAATGTCTAAAGATCCGTAAAAATGAACGAATAAAAGACCAATTTCTCTCTTTCGCCATATTTTGTCTATGAGAAGCCATATTTGCTCATGACTGTACCCATATAACGCGTTAGGTTCGGCCGAAAAAGATTTACTCCTGTTTCATTCTCAGCCGGCACCGCGGTAATATATTACGCCAATAATTTAGCGCGCCGCCTTCAGGATTCAACAACGAACCGATGATCCATCGCCGTTAATATCCTTCCTCGCGATCAATTTGCAAAGATACCGGCGTGTAGCCCAGGCCACGTTGAACCTAAATCTTCCTTTTATCGAGGCAACACCGGTGCACGACCGTTTACGGCCGCCACCCCGCTAATTTCCGCGTGCCACAAATTTTACGCACCTGTTGACCCCGCGCGATACTTCGCCGCTGCGGTCCGAGCGTGTACGCCACGTTCGACGATGTCTCTATACGATGTCTCTATACGAATCGAGAGGCACGCGAGAAAAGCAGAGAAACAACGAGAACACGAGCCAGAAGTTTCTTCGACCGCGTTACGACCGTTTGACCCGTGCTCGAGCAGAGGGTCATTTCAGGGCTGAAGCCGCGCGGCTTTACAGCCGGCTGTCCCTTGCGCCGATAGTAACGTCATTCGCATGATTTGTGGACCGACTTCGGGGAGGAGTCGCGCAGAATGAGAGAAGCGTCGAACGATGCGGTATGCAGCTGCGTGTAACGATGGAGGAATGCGTTTTTCACGCTTCTCAATTCGAATTTGCTGTCTGAGAGCGCGCAAAGATACCCCACGGATACAACGCGGGTTGCACTTTCTCGCTATTCGAGTCCGTTGACTCTCTCGGGAGATATTTGGAATATTGCTGACGCATATTTGTTCTGGATGTGATGAACCTTCGATGGTAACTCAAACTTCTATCTCTGATAGTTTTACTCTTTGGTCTTCAATCAATCTCTGATGGTTTATCGGTCTTCAATCTTTAATCTCTAACTCTTCAGTTGTGTGGGTTGCATCAGAAGGGTATTTTGTGCAAAGTTATAATCGCTCTATCTAGCAAATCCTTGTGTGATTGTCACATGTGAGTTACATTTACTTCTAATGCATATGATAATGGACCTAACTCGAACATAGCAAGAAATGTATATCCAAAACTGAGGATTCAGATGAATTTAAAAATATTCTACTTGAAATGTAATAAATTCTTGAACAGGTGCAGGTGGATATCATGGTAGCTGGATATGTAGATATGAAGGTTATTGGCTCAAGAATTGTGCCTAACCTCCTTGCAAAATCGATCTACAAGGTTGTACTATTTACATAAGAATAGCTAATTCTCAAAGTTGCAGAAAAAGTTCCAGTCAAAATATCACTAAGCCTTTAAACGTCACGGAATCTCAGCGATCGTTCCTCCCATCAGTTTAATTGACGTCTGAAACCGATTCGCCGGTACTTTTACCGGTGATCTTACAATAGTAATATCGCTATCGAGCCGTAACTCGTATAGTTCGCCACGGAACGTTCCAGCTGTCAGTCATCGTTTCGTAGCAATCGCATATTCGATGTGAAACAAAGAAACGTTTCAACGATTCTCGCTCGCGTGTCCGATCGGCCGATACGTCCGAAAGAATGACGCATCGAATTGTATTTCTGCACGGTGAAATCACTTGTGCCTGGTCGGACATTGAGCATCGATACGTGTCGGTATGTTACACGGAATTTCGGCATGTCAATCGCGCAACCCAGCTAATGAATATGTAGCGATTCCCTGAAACGGCTCGACCGCAAAATTTCGCGCGCGAAATCGTTGTTTTGAACGCGTGTCACAGGCAAGGCGGTCGTTAATAGATTCATACGGTGTCGGATGACTGTGTCGTTTCATCGAATATTCTCGCGCGAAAATTTGCAAATGGGAGAATGAGTCAGGTAGGAGAAATGCGCGGGATTAACTAGGTTTTCGACTGACTATGTCAGCTTTATAGTGCTGCGCGTTGGATAAGTACGCGTTAGATATCTGACGAGATATTTGCGCATGTGGTTCAGCAAGTAATGCGAGTGAAGGCGGTGCAATTTCGCGTGAACCGATGATGTCGTTCGCAAACAGGTTCACACTTAGGCCAGGTCCTTGTGTGGGCCTGTGTCCTGCCAATTAGTCAAGCATGCGTTCCGAGCGCACGAAAGGAAAAAGGAAGAATGGGATGGTTACGTCCATGGAGAAAGGGCCTGGGCTGTTTTGAATTAAAACAGCGCGATAAATTCTTTAATGAGTCAATTTCGGGAAACCATACCACGGCCCCGATCGGATAAATACTCGCATGTTTCTCAAGTTGGTAACATTAATTAATATCGCGCCGATATTCCACGCGGATGGGTTAATGCCGTATGTACACGCGCGTACACAGGATTTTACGCTGTATCAATCTTGTAGAAAATTCAGAGGACATGTTCCGCAAATGGTCGGATAATAAACATTCGACAAGTATTAAACGCTTCTGGATCACTGACAATGTTTCGTTCGATAATATATTCGGACGAGAAAATTGAACTTTTTCAATGTCGTCTGCACCCCGTGTCCTGATGGAATGGTACAAGCGATTCCGTTACGTGTTTTAAATTGACAGTGTCAGGAAAGCATTTATGGAAAGCAATAATTATTATATTAGAATCTTTCATTCAAGATATTAGTGACATTCGATTATCTGGACATTTCAGAAATTGAGACAGAAGACTACATCGCAAGGATTTCAAATTGTCATAGCAAACGTTTGTCAAAATTATGAGATCTCTTGTTTTATGTGTTTTGGACAATAGAAGAAATGAAGGCTCACAGTTCAAACTCTCTTTCTTGAATACGCTTCAGTTTGAGTCTAAAAATTTGCATGGTAACGTTGAATACAGAATAGACGCAACATTTTAACCCCTTGCACTATTTGTCAGGTGCGTCAGTCAGAACTAACACAGCTCCAATATTAAAACAGGCAAAGAATGTTGAAATGTTATGATAACATGGTATTATGCAATCGTTGACTATGCAAATTATAATTGGAACTTGAATTGAAGCATATTCAAAATTCGAGTAAAATTGAACCCAACTGAAGTACCAGTGCGTCACGAGTCAGACTCGTGAAAATAGTGCAAGGGGTTAATGTTCTTTGTAGCAAGTTGGTACAGAGACGTGTAGTAAATAAATCGCGAGGCAAAGGTTTAATATTAATATTGGATAGCGAGGAATTTTCGTTGGCTGACGAAACGTAGGTCCTCCCAAAAATCATCGATAATGAATTCCACGTAATCAGCGAAGTCCGTGAACGTCAAGAAGACAAAGCGAGCGGCCAGGCTAATTTTTTCCTTCGGTAGCCGACAACGCCACGGAAGATTGACGCTCATGATCGCGCGGCTCGTCGCGATCTTAACCCTTTCGGAGAAAAGGAAGACGAGGATCCGGCGGGGCCGGAACCCCGCGGCGCTAATATGCACGCGTGTTCGCCAAGGTGAAGCGAAAGACGCGCACGAGGTTCAACCGACGTAACAGAAAGAGAAAGAAACGCAGACATTCCATTTGTTGACCAGGGGCGTTTCCGTTTCCCGTTTCACACGACCCGGCCAGAATGTCGCCGATGAACTTGTCCGAGCGAAGGCGAGAACTCGCCTCGACGACGTTCCCCGGATTCCACGGGTCTGCTCGACCGATTGGCACCTCCTGCCACGCTCGTTACCTTACTTTGTCGCCGTGGCACGAATGAAATCGCGATAGCAGTAAAAACGCGAACGTATTCGTTGGCCCTGCACGCGGCACACGGTGCCCGAACGCGTTCAGGCCTACCTTCGTGCCGGTTAATTAAGCTCGTCCGCGGCCGATTGTTGCCCGTTCCGGCATGTTTACGCCGATCGATCGCGATTTCGGCCCGGCTGCGTCAAACGCGAACGGCCAACGGCCCTTAATGTCCCCCCGGGCCCCTGGAAACACGAAATTTCGCTCGATGTTGCCTGACCACGAATTGCGCCCGAGGCGTCGTTAAGGATGTAAAGGAGTTATTTAAATTCGAGTTACCGGCGTTAATTATGGGCCAAGTGTAAAGAAACTGGGATCTAGCGACGAGTTTCGGGGCTCTTAACGGGACGCGATCCGGGGACTGCCTCGAAACCACGGGAATTTAAACGGCCTCGCGCGCTGTGGTACCGCGATCTTAACTGTACACGATGAGACAATTAATTTCGACGCCAAACCGAGCGGCCGCTATGGAAAATAAGATGTCGCTGATTATTTCCGTATGGGTTCGTTAGTACGGGGTCTTGTTACTTCGGATATTTCTTTAATTCGGCCTTTAGCCGGTCTGATAAAAATCGTATGTTTGTAATGAAGATATCCTTGCTGTGATAATGCAACAATCTGATGCTTGTAACCGTTGCGTGTTACTTCTTGTAACATCTTTTCGTAACGGAAACGGGTATATTTGCTTTAGAACAGTTATGTTAAAACGACGGATAAAGAATAATATGTGGACGTGCTTATTTTAAAGTGTTAATGCTATCGCAGAAACGGGGAATCCAAAAAAGCGGCTGAAGATAAAATTGAGAATGCTGATATATAGAATGAATGGACTATCATATTTGTATATAGACACGTTTATGGTGCTTGTTCCAATACTTGTAAAGTACCGAGATTATGGCAATAAGAAAGTAACGACACGTTTAATGCTGTTCTTGTACACTGGTGAACGTTGGCTTCCATTTGGGAAAGGCTTCTGATTAAATGATATATTAGGTACTAAGTAAATATAATTTACATTATAAGTAAGTGTAAATAAATGTAACTTATATGTGAAGCAAATATAAGTAAATATAATTTAGTGCAACAGTTAGAAGTTTTAAAATTCATACACTTTCTAATTTCTGAACTTAGAAATCTTTAGAAACTTACATTTCAGAATTCAGGAATATTGGAGCTTGAGTGTTTAGAAATTTCAGAGTGAAATTTTTCAGATATGGAAATTTCAGATGTTTTGCACTCGCAAATGTAAGAATTTGACTATTTCACTTGGGAATTAAAAAATTTCAGAATACAAAAAATTTGAAAATTTATAAACTTAAAAGTGATTACAAAATTTTGGAGTTTAAAAATCGGATATCATGCAATAAACATTCACTGAGTAATTTAATATGTGCTATTTCTGCAGAATAAGATGAAGCAATTCGTTGAATTTTCGTGCAGGAATTGCGCAAAGCAGCTAAAAATGGCGGCCGAGAGAAGCATTAACTTTCGTAACCGCACGTTTTGCGCAAATGGCCGATCGATTAATCTGGTATCACGCTTACGAAACCCGCGATTATCTCGTTCAATGGCGCCTGTTAAGCCGTGGACCGTCGCGCCTGACGGTCGGTGACATTTCAAAGAAAAACGGCTAAAAACTCGGCCATTTATTCAGCAACGAGAGCGCACGTCGATGAAACGCGCCGATACGAAATCGCGATACCCGTTAACTTTGCTGCGAGAGTTTAACCGGAGGTCGTATCGCGTAATAAATTGCATCGCGGATTCAGAGAGTCCGAGTATTATGTTCGTTTGCTTCCCTTGTCAAACACATGCCGCATTGGGAGACCGCGTTCAGACCGGCATTAAACATCGTCATCGATGAGAATCTCTTTTTTTTTCTCTTCGTTTCCTTATTTCGCCTGTATCTCCTTCCCCAGATCTCGATTCTCGTCCCTTTCAACTCGCGAAACACGACTTTCCTTTCGTTGGAACTCGAAAGCCCGTGGGACGAAAGCGTACGCAGGCCCCGCTTAGAACGCTGCTCGACATCTTCTACCACGAGTTGAAATCACCGAACGCCCAACGACTTCTTCAATTTCCTTCTACGAGATATCTATTTAATTGTTAGTACAATTACGTCGCAATATTTACACGTGGGTACTTTATATTTTAGGACGTTGGAGCCTTGGGATTTTGCAGTTTTTAAATTTTTTATCTTTAGAAGTTTAGGAGCTTGGAATTATGGAATTATTGATTTTTGGAATTTTATAGGTTTTAGGGGTTTGGTGTTGCAGTTTTATAAATTTTAATACAAAATTACATTAATAATACTATTATTAATACATTACAAATTACTAGACACATCGTCAAAAATTACCATGTCCCAATGTAACCTAATCTAATTTTCTTAATACACCATAAATCAACTTTAAATAAAAAGACTGCATATTGCATACCAATACCAAAAGAGATTAACTAAAGAAATATATCTGTGGAAAGTATAATTAATTCTTTTATAAGGCTGGCTAGACCCCATCAGATTTTACATTTAAATTCTTGTACACATTAGTATTCTAACAATCCGATATGTCCCTTATTCGTGTAGCGCATTCATTTTGTCCACGACGTATATATACGACGCAGCCGCTTAAGGGGTAAATGCTTTCTCCGAAACGTTTCACATTTCCCTTTTACTCCCGTACTTTCACTGCCACTAGCGTTTCGATACTTTAAATCAATCTTTATCAACGTCCATCTTGAAAGTTCATACAAAGTCCATATTGTTTCTCTGTAACTAATTGTATACGATTAAACGACAGGTTGGTTGTACGTCCTTTAAATTTAGATAGCATCTCTCGGTGCCGAGACGCGCTCGACAGATTCGCACGCGGGCCTTTTTGCCCGAGGTCCGCGCAACGAATCGCGCACGGTCATAAACAATAATATAAAAATGTGCAGGATACTGTGAGCCCGTTGAATAATTCAGAGTACGCTCGTAAATTGTGGTGCGTTCGTAGCCCGAACCGGGACCCGAACGAACGAACGAACATTTGTCAATCCGCGGCTTATGACAAATATATCTTTCACAGAGTAACGACGCGACCACGGGCTAAGCCGCAGGAGAGCGACCCGAAAAGAAGCTGGCCCGAGCTGCATACTTTTCTCCCTTCTGCTCTCCGGAGGCATTGCCCTTTTTGCGGGCTTTAAACTGCCCCGGTAAAAAGCGAAACACCGGTGGCACGCGAGCGTGTTTCTACTTAAAGGATGTCCCGCGGACGTGGTACCGCGTTTCGCTAATTTGCTTATTAAAATGGATGCTCTCCGGGCTGCAGTTTGCGGTACCCGGCGATATAAATGGATCCTTTCATTTCGGAATTTGCACGGTTGGAACAGATTTTCGTATCTCATTTTCATACTTTGTTTTATGCCTGTTTTTACGTTTGATTGTGAAGATTGACGATGTAATACATTGGCGATATAACACATTGGTGATACAATTGATAGGAATTATGAGGCAAAGGGACGTGAGACAATGTGGTGGCAATGTAACGTGTTACATTGATAATAAGATATTGTTTATGTAGATATAATAAGATATTGTTTCCAGTAACTTTGTACCAAAAAATCCTTGTATACTGCATATAAACGAAATTTCATACAATAAAGGAGGTACTCATTTCTTTTAGAAAGCACTGTGACCCGATTTAAAGATTGTCAATCAGTTCCAGTTATTCGTCCCTAGTTTTCACCACAGGTAAATATATTTTCCGTCAGATTTTGTCCACAAAGAAAAAGATTCCCTAAGAAGAAGAAACATTTCTCCCCGGAGAAAGGACACAAGAACGATTTGTTCCTGTTGTCTTTTAACGCGGCCAGAAAGAGAGAGGCCCCTCCGCATTTGCATAATATGTGAAGCTCACGTGTACGGGGACACAGAATAAATTCTGTTTTAATTGAATAAATTTCATCCGTGGAGGCCGTCGTTAAGTGAATAAGTTAGCATAAATGATGTGAACTGTTAGAACGTGAAACGGGAATCTGTACGGGCCGACGTTGAAATATGCATCGACTCATCGTGGCTCTTTATCGCGTGTTGCAACGGGTCGTGTCGAAAGCGCGTGACCTCCTGGCGAAAACTTTGGTTCGTCGACTTTTCTTACGCAAGGAAAGCGTGTTTAATTCACGTGTATCCAATTAATTATCCCCCCCCCCCCCCCCCCACAAGGAATGTCCGGCGCGTACGTGGAGTAAATCCTATAACACGAAATTAGTCAAATTTTCCTCTTTATCATAACAATACGGTCTCGTAGGAAGGAAAACAATCTCTCAAGGTCTGGTCTATTCTTCGGGGTTCAAAAGAAGACGTTCCACGACGGACAACAGGTGTCTCCGCCTTCCTTTTCAACCCTCTTCACAATGCATACGCTCCGAACAACGCTAATCCCATTGCCGCCGATTCAAAGAGAAAAATCCTCTTGTCTTCTACCTCTTGATTCAGGAGATCCGTTCACGTTTCTTTCGTCTCCTCGACGGCAATAATAGCCGCTAACAGCGTCACAGGTGCGTCACCGGGATAATAGGAACGCGATTCGAAACGGTCGATCCGCTCTCGATTTCCGAGCGTTCCCGCTTTGGACGATTCACAGCTACGCCCCTAATCCTCGAGCGTGGCCGCGACTCTGGCAGCGTGTATGACTTATGGTAAACGAGTGCATAATTCGCTCGTTTCTCATGCTTTCACCTGGACGTCAAACCGCGACAACGTCTGCTCTCCTCTCGCGAGCCGACACGAAATTACACGCGCGCGAGACAAGCACGCTTCGACACGCTGCACGGTGGCTGCAACTACAGGCTGTTAGAGAAGTAACGTTCTAAACCGAACAAGATCTTTTCCTACACATTCAAGGTCTATTCCGAGGTTGCACATTTTACCATCACTATTTAACAAAGTTAATTTGAACGTAACATTGAAATTAGCATGAATTTATATTGCTAAGTATCAACTTACTTAGCTAGTACATATTTTTACCCAAGTGTACTCATACAAAACTGACAAATGTACTTAAATGTTCTCAGACAAAACAAGTATATATTCTCATATTCGAGTGTCGTTATAATTAACTAGATCTACTGATACTTATGTGTCGTGATTTGGACGTAACATTGAAATTAGTATGAATTTATACTGGTAAGTATGAACTTATTTAATTAGTAAATATTTTTACCCAAATGTCCTCATACAAAACTGGCGAATGTACTTAAATGTTCTCAAACAAAATAAGTATATATTCTCATATTCAAGTGTCCTTATAGTTAACGAGATCTACTGATACTTATTTGTCGTGATTAACTAGTAGTCTAAGTGTCCTTGTATGTAACTGGTAGTCTACCTAAATGTCCTTGCACTCAACTAGTACATCTACTCATATACCTAAATGATTTTATATTGAACTAAAAAGTGTCTTTACACAACCTAGGCGGAATGCAGTCAAAGTCGGTCTACTTTGTGATAATTATCAAAATGATAAAGCTGTGCAAGTTCTTCGCGGTGTCATCTTACATTTGCTGCACGGACAAGATTATGCGAGTCATTACGTATCTCTTAATTTGCGAATTACGTTCGATTATGAAATGTTCTATTAGAGAGACCCTCGTTTTTCCGCGAAGTCGATATCGTTTCAGAGAAGCAACAAGTATCGATTGGTATGGCGCCACAAATGTAGTAATAGACAGTTTTGTGGGTATGGTTCAAAACCGGCGATGGGCGATCACGAGCTGAGTTGAGGCTGTTAAAGGGTGGTGAATTACACCATTTGTTATTTTGAAGTTTTTGTGGTTCTATGATCTTGTATTTTTAAATTGAGTTATTAGGTTTTTGGATTTCTGAATTTTCTGATTAGCGGAGGTGTAAATTGAGAAATGGGAAATTTGGAAATTTTGGACTTGAAATTTGAGAACTTGGAAATTGAGAAATTTGGGATTGGTAAATTTGAGAATTAGAAAATTTTAGAATTGAAAAGCTTGAAAATTGAGACATTTGGAATTGGGAAATTTATCTATTTCAAAATTTAGGAATTGGGAATTCTGGAATTTGGGAAATTTGGGAATTGGAAAATTTGGGAATTTCGAAATTTGAGAATTAGAAAATTTGGGAATTTGGAAATTTGAGAATTGGAAAATTTGAAAATTTAAAGATTTGGGAATTGGGGAATTTAACAATTGGGAAATTTGAGAATTGGGAATCTTCGAATTTGGGAAATTTGAGAATTGGAAAATTTAGGAATTTGCAAATTTGAGAATTGGTAAATTTGTAATTTGGGAAATTTGAGAATGGGGAAATTTGTAATTTGGGAAATTTGAGAACTGCAAAATGTCGAAATTAGTAAACTTGAGAATTTGTCCCTTGGAAAATTTGCTACCATCCAATAAGACAATCACATGCACCTTTCCCATAACAATTAATCCAGTGATGTTTCCACACAATTTTTCCAATGCCACCCAACAAGACATTAGCCAACTCCTTAAATACCCCGAGAACTAACGCGATTTGTAATGGCGTTTCATAGAGAATGTTGCAGAACCTTTGGCGATGTTATCTACAAAGCGATCGTCGTGGACCGTAAAGCAGCTGTTTCGAGATGTGCATACTTTATACATATATATATATAAAAGATGATACACTGGCCTCTCCTCTCTGGAATACCTACCGACAGTCGTTCACCGCATTTGCATAGAAACCATCCGCGAACGGAATATTACGATCGTTTTTCGCTCTCTACGACGCTCGTGCAACATACACGTTACAAGTACTTGCTTACGTGGCCATGTACGGGGTGGCCCTTTCGCCTTCTTCGTGGACAGACTTGCTTCGTCAATGAATTTCTATGAGTTTCAACCTTTGGATACGAGCCTGTACCATAAACTCGAATATCGCTTGCGGAAGAATATTTAGAATATTATATAATCTGATATCTGATCGCTAAGACAAGTTCGAATATCTTGATTTACATTTCTCAAATTTTCAATTACATAAATCAAGTTTATAGTCCTGACCAAATAGACCAAGTTTTATACAAGTCAGTATTACCAGAGATAATAAAGATATCTCTACATCCATCAAAATCTCATCTTTGAATGAAATACATCTCTACACTGATCAAAATCACATCTTCAGAAACACATCACGTCTACATCAATCAAGGTAAAACACATTCACATTGATCAAAACCTTATCACAAAAGTCTACAGAAAACAAGATCTAGTCAAAGTTAAATTAACACAAGTATTGCTATTCACGAAGACACTTAGTGTACTGATCACAATCTGAGATCCCCGCGATGAAATCTCATCTCCCTCACGTCTCCGAATTGATCAAAGTCCCCAAAAAGTCGGCAAAACCCCTAACACGATGTTACTCAACCATTGAGCACGGAACTTGGCAATCGTGGAAATCGGTTAGCAAAAACATAATGATTACGTAAAGATTAGCCAGGTTAACCAGGAACGTTGAAAGCTGAATCGAGACGAAGTTGCACGTAAAACCAGCCGGTGCAACATTCGCAACATTCGACACGGGGCAGATTTATGGGCATCCTATGGCGCGCGCTTGTAGTACTCGAAACAGGAAGATCTCGAACACGCGATGACGATTAATTACGGGTTACGCGTGTATATAAGTACGTAAAGCGACTCGGGCGGACATCTTGCACCGGGTGACGGTCGTCCCGTGATGGCGGTGCACGCTGCTACGCTTACACGCGGCGATTACGCGCCTCGACGCTGTATCTGCGTGTTTGGCCGAAAGACAAATGGGATCGGTGAACAACGACGACCGGTATTACGAGACTGGCCATCCTCCCCCTCGGCTGCAAACCGCCGGATTACATCCCATTAAATTATTTCAGTGTCGTTGAGAAATCGACTTTCTATTCCCTTTGAACGTCTTTCAACGCGTTCGCGCGACTACCACGGTTATGCATGGACGCTGAACGTTCCCGGTTAACGAGCTGTCTTCTCGTGGAACGATGCGCAAACGCGTGGGTGTCGCCGCGTAAATGCCAACCATGGCATGATCGATGGGAAGCTGGTGGACCGCGAGGATAGGTACCCTTGGACCGTCGCGTTTCATCATTTTTTTCAATTTAGACAAGCTTGAAACGCGACCGACCTTCCGTTGATAATGCGATAATGATAGCGGACCGGTCGGCGTTTCTTGATATCCAAGCATGAACGCGCCTAATAGCGAGACTGGCTGAACGAACGGGGAAAATGAGCGGGATAAGTCGGCTCGTTTGCACGTTTCACGATTTTTACAAGGGAATTAGTAGCATCAGGATCGTTTGAACCAGTCAGCTTCGCAGAATGCGTAGATGTGCAGATAATCAGAGTAGGGAAAGAGTCGATAAGGTTAGGTTTATAACGCCATTTTTCAGTGATGTGCGCTGATCAAAGTTATGTTTCATGACTCTGTTGCAAGTTGCTCTAACGTGTAAGTGATGCGCACTTGTGGACACTGAGTGGACCTCAAATTCCAATAACCAGATAACACAATATTCCAAAATCTCAATAACAAGTGTCCTAACATCCAATGACCTCCACATTTCAATGTCTCAACGTTCCAAAGTATCAATGTCCCAAAGCCCCAACTTCCCAACGCCCCAATATCTCAAATTCTCCGTAATATAATATTTCAAAGTTCCCACATCGCAATGTCCGAAAGTTCCAAAGTCTCAAAGTCCCATAGTCTCAGTATCTAAGAATTCTGAAAGTCCCAATGTCCCCATATCTCAAATATTACGAAGACCTAAATCTGCAGTATGCAAAAGTCCTAATATGTCATAGTCTCCATGTCCCACAGTTGTCATATGCCACAGTCCTCATATCTCATAATCCCCATATCCCATAATCCCCACATCTCATAGTCCCCATATCCTATAGTCCCCATATCCCATACTCCAAAAATTCTGTCCTAAAAATTATACAATGGTTGCACGTTTAACATTTCGAATCACACATGTACCAAAAACCCCTCACCTCTGGAATGTTCGGGACTTCCAAATGCGGTCCTACACAAAACGCACACCATCGCAATTGCGTCGCGATCACGGGCCCGTTCCTCCATGATTTATTCGTTGAACCGTATCCATAAATCGTGCTCGGTGTTACGCAAGAACATCCCAGTCGAAGTTGGAACGCGGTCTATTTATTAGGCGATGCGTTCACCGCGTTCGCTTCCTAGTTTCTACGATCCATATGGCCGCTAACAACATGTATCTAGTCGACAATGTGATCTGTCTGGGACACGGTTTTATCCGGGACACTCGCATTACGTTGCAGATTAGAACGTCGCCGGATCGATCGGTAGGGCGGCCGTGAGAGCGGCTCGCAAAAAGTGTCAACGAGATGCCATTATCTTCGCGAACCGTGGCGGAAAATAAAGGACAACGTACGCGTTTTTTCCCGTGGCGCCCGTATCTCGTCGCATCAACTTCTGCCACGTCCGTGGCTTTTTGCAGACGTGCGCTCTCCCGCGGGAGCCGAACCGCTCCGAGCCTCCAAACAGGCCGTATAATTTCTGCGCCAGAGTGACGATGTGGTTACGATTTTTATAAACCTCCGGCGCCACGTTTCAACGCGTTTTATCGCGCCTGTCCACTACCGAAGCGGATCGATGTTTATCATCGGGATTGATCTCTGTTCGGGTTCATTGGTATGAAAAGCGTTAAATCGACAAAATCGTTTATAACGTGAAAAGTTATGTCGATTTTGTACTGATGGGAATTATCCAGAATAGGAGACTGAGGATCAATTTTAGTATTAACTCTTTTCATGTACAAAGGCTCGTTGCACTCAGTTTTATATACAAATGTATGTATGGTATACATGGTATTTCTGAAGTTTGAAGATAAGATCGAACTTAGGTTTTTTAGCACACATCTCTAAATCAATGACTAGGAGTTTGATCGGGTTGAATTCACGTACCTGTTGGTCGGCCATTTTGGGACAGTCAGGAAAATGGAGCACGTTGCGCACCTAACCTTAATATGATCATTTACACATCGAATTTGACGTAGAAATGCAACATACGTATAAATAACAACTGAACAGAAATATATGTACACAACATTTGAATAGAAATATGTATAAATGACAATTGACTAGAAATATGTATACACAGCAACTGACAAGAAATATGTATAAATTGAATAAAAAAAAAAACGTTTCTTCGTGTCATGTATCTTCCTTCCTTTCCTCAATAAAAAGCAACAAATACAGATGGCAGGGAGATCGCAGGGAAATGATCGTCCGAGTGCATTTAGGGTTTTGACGCGGCCGGCGTCGCGATACAAATGCGCGAAATTTAAAAGTTAGGGATCAGGGTCGTTAGAGGAGTCCCGTGTCCCACCTCTCCCGTATCTATAACGTTAATGCGTTACATACCTGTTGCGAAACGCAAAGTATGCGCGGCATCGCGAGCGAGAAGCGTGTCGCCGAGAGGAAAGAGGCCGAGGAAGGACGAAAGCGTTGCACACGCGAGCGCGAAGCGTGTAAAGCCCCGCGCGCGGGTCGAGTAAATAAACTATCCTCGCATTATCGTCGCCTCGTAACACGTTATACGCTTGTAAAACCGCGAAAACAAATGTCCATGGCGACAAAGTTAAGGAGACGGGAGGTTGCCTGCCTCGATACACTCGTCCGCCGGTTTTATACGTATGACCGGCTATTAATGAAACCTGGACAGCTTTGTCAGGGGCGCGTGGATTATCTCGGCGAAAGACGCTCGATGCAGCTCTTTTGCAACTGGCTGCTGATGGGGCTGCTGTTTTCCGTCAACTTCAAAATTTAAATCGGAAGAAGAAAAGTTTCAAGGTGGTAGATCTTCTTGGAAGTCCACGTCTTTTATTAAATTTGTGATGGAGATTCAATCTTAATTTGCAAAGATGCACTCCATAACTGATGGTCGAAATTATAAGTTTAATTCATTTTTAACAAGCTTATTGTTGTAACACTATTTCCACCCTTTGTCGTATCACGTCAGAGTGCCCCAAATATAATTCTATGAGATGAGATTTTAAATTCTTATATGTACAATAAATTATTGGATTTTATAAGCAAAATTCTACTTCCTGACATTTGTTCAAAAATTATTTATATAGTAATTAGTTACAGTAGACTTTAACGTGAAAATATACATGCATGAGACATATGTATTTCACATATAAAGTCCTAGAAGTAAAGTATTTTCTGAAAGAACAATTCTGATTTTTCTGAAAGACCAAGGTGGTCCGACCCTCTAATGGTAATCAAATCACCAGACAGATTTATCATCATGTTACTCCCTGTTACAATACAAGAATATTATCGGTGCTAGTCGAACAGCGTGTAATGTGTATCGCCATTTAAAGACGTCCTCGGAGATTTGCATACGGAACCAAGTCATTAACCAGACACAGACAAGTTCGTCGATTCGTTGCGAATTATCTCGTCTTTCGTTGGAACTGACTCGTTGCTGGCCAGTCGAGGAGACGTTCTCGCATAATTAATTGCGGACGCGTAATACCCGGTACGCTGCGGGGCCACCAAGTAATTGGTTGCTCGGTTTTAGTTAACGAGACCTTTAAGCATCGTCGAGTCATCGTGCATCGGTAAATCTCCGGCGATATAAGTACACTCGTATTGGAGTGCAGCCTAGACTTGCTTTGTGACATGTGCGTTTGACAATTTTTATATTGTCAAGTTATGATAAATTTTCAGATTTCTAGTTCTTTAAACTCTACGTTACACAATTTTTATATTTTCCAATTTTCAAATCTTCAATTTTTCAAAATTTCAAATTTTCATATTTTCATGTCTTCAAATTTTCTAATTTCTGAATTCACAAACTTCTAAATTTTCAAGCCTCTAAATTTCTAAATGTCCATATGACCAAATTCCCAAGTTACCCTATATGGAAACCCATACGCTCTCTAATTTCTAGACCCCCAAGTCCCTAGATCTTCAGATCTCTGCGTTCCTGTATTCCTAGGTCCATAACTCGCTATGTCCCCAAGTACCTATGTTCACAAATTTCAATGTCCCTACATTCTTAGATTCACTTCCTATATACCTAAATTTCTACACTCCCAAACCCCTAGATTCTGAAGTCCTAGATTTCTAAGACCAAGGTTCCCAAGTATTAAATTCCCCAAATTCCTACGTTTCTAAATTTGTATGCGCCCAAATTGTTACGTCCCCAAATTAGTACAATCTCATATCCCTAGACCTACAACTTTCCATGTTCCATGTTCCATGGTCCAAAGATCTCTTAAACCCCAATAGACCTCTCCAGCAGAAAATTTCCTAGATTTCTCCAGTATTTCTCTAGTATCTCCATATCAGATCTCCTAAATGTTTGTCGTCAAAAATCTTTTAAAATTAATGGAAGGTATCCTCAATTGTTACACTTTATGAAAATCAGATTTGCTCCTGACTGTACGTTAGTACCTCTATCGCCGTTCAACGCCTCGCACAGTAATTATTAGTACGATTGCTGTGATTTAATTCCTATTACGCCATTACTACCAATGTTTGATTGTGTTTATGGGCCATTGTACAGCAGAGGCGTGGTCATAATGATATGTGTGGTACCTGCACTCATATTTATCGCCGTACACCTATATCCGTATATGACCGTTTTTGTTTCTCGTTTAATTCGAGGCTAGACCCTCAACTAGTCACTAATTGCATCGTGGTTTCGGTTACGATTCATTTATCGCAGCTTCGTCCTTTTCTTTATTATACCCTTCGGCATAAACAATAGATATTACGGTGGTTAATTGAATAGCAAGACCTCACAAAACATCGTAATTCTCCTTTTAGATACAGTTCCTTAAATTTTATTGAAACTACCGTTATCAACTGTAAAAGACATGATTGCAAATGTTCATTGCGCAAAAACCTCGCGCTGATTTTATCTACGAATCAAACTACATGCACGACCAAAGAAGCAAATTACATTCTGTTTTAGATAAGCGTGGACATTATTATTTTAGCCCTATTTAGTTAATCGTTGCGAAAAACGTAGGAAATGTTCATTACAATTTAATTTACGACGCAATTCTATTAAGATAAAGACCAGTCGCCATTGTTGCTCGCAGTCGCCTGACATTTCCAAGGCATGCCTCGGACTGACGGCATACTCCACGGGTAAAGATCTTTACTATGACCTTATTTCTCGTACAAGCTCGTTTATTTTATATATTTTACTTCGCTACCATGTCTTCGCGTGTGGTCCGACACTTTCGATTAGATATCCAAGATGTTTTGCTCTTATGTTGCGTGTAAGGCTCCAACTTATTGTTTTACTCTTTGTTTATATGACAGCAATACACAGGGAACATGATCTGGATGACAATTGCTAAACAATCGTGTAACTTAATTCGAATCCGATCTTAATTATGAATTCAAGAACATAGGACAGGTGACATAGGGATTTTTTTTTAATTTTCAAATCTTAAAATCTTGTACCTTTCAGTGACCACTCTTAATAAGCAATGAAACGATCTTCAAAGTACACAAAAACCTACTGCATTTAATCTTGTATTAGAAATTTCTCATTGTTCAGAGAATATTATGCAAGTATCATATTTCTTCCAAAACCAGTTATCGAGTACGATCGGCCACGTGTCCCCAGAGGTGTCCGAGCATAGTTTCGCGCTCACACGACCCTTGGAGGCCGAAGGATAAAAACCGTGGAACAACCACTCCGATTCCAGCCGCGACAGTGATTACAAAGGTTGATAGGAAACCGATACGTGTTAAGGGGATCGTGGTAGATGTTCTCGCGATAATCGTCCGCGTGACTTCCAGCGTCGGTGCAAAATGATTCGCGTGTTCTCCAGGTGTAACGATAATTTTCCCTAAGCGTTCTAAACGCTTCCACGGACGTAGGCGCGCGTACAGGTCCGCGCGTAAACGATCGCGATAACGCCGTTGTAACCGGTATATCTGGGCGAAGTCGGTGAACGAGTATACAGTTCGGTATCGACTTGGCCGATCGTTTAGATATAATTACCGACGATTCTTAAGGGCACGGTAACTCCGATGATTGGCTATATCAATGAGTCTCCGCGACCGTTAACCATCGCCTTGCTCGCGAGCCACCGCACGGGTAAGAGTTACCGATCTTGTTCGACGGTTTCACCGATACCCGCTATTTCTTCGATCCCCGCGTTCGATCGTCGAGCGAGGATCAATTTCCGTCGGATTCATCGTTCGGACACGTTCGCGCGACCGTTTCGGGGACAAACGATCGACAGGGAATTCTCGGCCGATATTACAGCTATCTGGATCGTTTGTACCGGGCGATTTAATTGACGGCCAACGATCCAGTTTGTTAACGATAGCGTCGTACCGTGATTCGCGGTAATTTTCGTTCCCGCGAATAATGACGGGTTCGACGATATCGCATGCCGTTTCAGCGCTTCGACCGCGATCGTTCCCCGAAGAAACGCGAGATCGAGATCCCGACGTAATTCCATTAAGAGTCTACGGCCACGGTGGATGCTCGACGGCGGACCAATTAATGCGTCGCGTTAAGGAAGAATGGACTACGGAGCTCGTATCGCACGACGTGACGCGGTCACATGATATCGCCATCGGTGCACACAACCAGAACGAGATGCTGTCCGTAGATTAACAACCGTATCGCTGTGCGTACACTCGGATGCAGCTAAATGTCAATTTCAGATGTACCAAATTTTTTGATATTCAAGTTTATCGCGGTAATTTTCATATTATCAAATTATCGAAAATATGTTGGTTTTATGAATCAAGCCTTCAAATTTTGGAATTTTGGAATTTTTAGTTCTTCAATTTTTCAACTTCCCAATTTTGATATTTTAAAGTTTGTTACTTCTTTGAATTCTAAATTTTTTCATTCACAAATTAACAGGTGGAGATCGCAAAATTCCCAAAATTTCCATACTCTAAGACTAAATTCCTATATCTATAGAGTACCATATCCCTAGATTCCCATATCCATATATTGCCATATTCATAGATTTCTATATCTTCAGATTATATCCCTAGATTTCCATGCCCCTAAACTAAAAATCTCTGGATCCGCATACCCCTAAACTAAAAATCCCTAGATTCTCATGGCCCTAAATTAAAAAATTCCTAGATTCGCATGTCCCTAAATTAAAAAGTCCTTAGATTCTCGTTCCCCTAAATTAAAAACTCCCTAGATTTCCATGTATATAAATTCTAATGTCCTTAAATTTCCATATCTTTAAATTTCAATATCTCCAGATGCCCATATCCATAAATTGAAATATTCCTATATTCCTATATCTAAACATTACCACATGGTCTTCTACAATACTGGGATTAGAATATCCCTATGTTCTCATACCTCCAAATTCCAATATTTCCAGTTTCCAATATTCTTATATCTCTAAACTCCAAAATCCTTCAACTACAACATCCCAAGATTTCCATATCCCTAAATTTCCATGTCACTAGATTCACACATCCACACATTCTCAAATGTTCTCTACATTCTTCTCTAAATTCCCTAAATTCTTCACATTCTAAGCCCATCCCCCTATTTTCTCTCAAAGTCTCTCAAAGTCAACGAGATCATTGATGATGGAGAAATCGTGTTTTTCGTAAGGGAGTCATATTTTTGCCGGGAAATGATATTTGCTGTTGACTGTACAATCAGTAACGGTTCGCGAGAGACATCGTAACTCCCACGACCGGTCGTACCCGTGGTTCCCTTGCCGGTCATTAGCGGCTAGATGGGTGCCATAACAAAGATGAAACCGCGAGCACGACCACGTTCTCGAATATCCAGTACGGTACACACCCACGTTGCTGTATACACGGAACCCAGTAACTCTTGCAACTTCGATGAAATACTGTAAATAGGTTTGGTCGGACGAAGAAAACCTGGTGACTAATAACGCACTTACGATGAATTATTTGTTATTGGTATTGCGCGATTTTTTTGCAAATTTGAAATTCTCTGATTTAATGGTGATTTGAAGCTGTTTAACCTTATCCCACTCTGGGTTGGGATAAGGTTTCTCGTTATTATTTTGTGTTAAAAGTGATTTGCATATCATATTTTGTTGTTATTTATGTATTTATTGAATAGGCTCTTTGAATTGTACAAATGTTGCGATATGTATAGAGATGAAAGTTCTGCCTTTGAAATATCCAGACACGCTGATTTGATGGTGGTAGTGCAATCCTAAGTCCAGGTACATTACTTGTAGGTAATAATACTTTGTGATTGAATAAGTAGTTGTTCCATACGTTGTATACGTATGTTTTATTTGATGTATACGTTGTATACATGTCCAACTATAATTGAAACTATTAATTAACAAGGTAACATCAATTTACGAAATTGTAAACCTTGCACCCAGATTAATGCATAATAGATGAAGGACTTAATTTCAATCGACATTGACGGAACTTTTTTTAAACAAATTTATGAGGGAGGTATAAATACAATTTTACAGAGGTAGTCATTAACAACTTGTCAAAAAAGAAGTCAAATTTCACATATGTCATTGGACATGCAGTATTTATGTACGTGCATATTTTGCGTAAGTTTATCTTCAATTTTCACCATAAGTAATGAGAAGTTGTAAACATTTTACAATACGAATTTATAAATTACCCGGACTACATCAGTGCTTAAAGAACGGACTTCGTTGACAAGCCATCAAATGTTCACCCGGAAGCGGAGCCACACGGAACATGCACAGGTTCGTCCATAAAAAAAGGGAACACCGTCGTATCCGAACGACTGTCGGTGTCTCGTAAATTTCATTCGAAACGAGGACACCGAGCTATTGCATTAATCGGGCAGCGTTTTCACGAAAGTTGTATCCTTTTAGGACGGTGTTGTTGTCGAATGACGGCCGGTAGATTGTCTTAATAAGGCCAATAAATCGGTGTTAACACGGAATTACGAAATGTCTGGTCAGCCCCGTGGCGGACCTCCTGCACGGGGAATAGTACCCCCGCGATCAGCGGGTGTCTTCTCGAAAGGAAAAGAAAAATACAATTCACGGACTTCTATAAACAGCCGGTGAACCTGTCCTACGCGAATGCCGGCCATGGTGTGCGTGCTGTCACGCTCGGAAATCACCACTAAAGCCGACGAACGTCTTCATATTGCGTGGCCATGGGTTCCAACCACCATGGGCCCGCGACAACTTCTACAGATTTAAATACCTCTATAAATAATCGATTATATGGGGAGCATTAAATGTCTTAATAAACGAAATGTCGGCCTGTTTTTCGAGTAGCCGAAAGCACGCGCTCCTCCCCGACCCACCGATCCCTACACCCTGTCCTGCTTCCACCGTCTCTTACAGTCGCTGCTGGATCAGCAGTTCCTGTACAGTCTAATGCAAATATGCTTGTCCTAGGGATAGTGTGTAACATAGGGAAATAGGGAAATTCGGTGGTTCTTGTGTGGGAGAGTTGCAGACTTAGAAGTGAATTTGAATGTTTGGGAATTTGGAGATTTGGAGATTTGGCGATTTGGGAATTTGGGGATATAGAGATTTGGGAATTAAGGATTCATGGATTAGAAGATTTGGAAATTTGGAGATTTGGAGATTTAAGGATTTGAAGATTTGGAGATTTGGCAATTTGAGGATTTGGGAGTTTGGAGATTTGAGGATTTTAAGTTTTGGGGATGTGAAGATTTAAGGATTTGTGATTTCGGGGATTTTGGTATTTTTGAATTTATGAACTTGAGAATTTAGGGATCTGGAAATTTAATTTGGAGATATAGATATTTAGAAACTTGCAAAGTTGCACTTTTAGAAATCTGAAAATGTAAGGAATTACAAATTTTTCATATACGAAATTTGAGGATTTGGATGAGTGAACCTGTAAATTCTATATCATTATATATTAACAGTACCAAAGTTAATTTAAAAATTCTTGAAACTATAACGGTATCTGAGATCTCTACAAGATTAGATCTCTCCAACAAAAGTCCCAGTTACGCCAATGCGTTTCTATCTCGTATAACCGAGACTTCAAAGATGCTGTAGGGATGTCGGAATCGTTTGGACTTAGTCGGGCAGACAACGTGAAAGGACAATCGTCGAAAGCATTTCGAAGCGTTACACGGTATTTTCAGACAATGGTATCGAAAGAATAGCCGGTGAAAGAACACCGGTCGGATAAAGATCTGTAACGTATCGATGCCTTTCCTCCGACTTTCCCACTAATTTCTCGACAATCATCGACCGAGCTATGTTCGTTTTAAGGGTCGACAGAGATCACCGACCAGATAACACAGGTATCCGAAACAAAACCAACGCTCGCGTAACCTGTTGGTCAGATCTAACGTCACGTCGACTCATTTCTGCATCTAAAGATCCACTGATCATCCCTTAGAATTTAGATAATTTCCACGTTTCTAATCTTTCAAATCCATAAATTTCAAATTCTCAATGGTTCAAATCCATAAATTCGGAATTCTATATTGCCGATGTTGCAAATCCATAAATTCAGGATTCTAAATTGCCAATCTTCCAAATCCATAAATCATAAATTCTAAATTCTCGATGTACCAAATCCATAAATTCGTAAATTCACAGTGAGTATATGTATATGTGGATCAAGTACTAGGAACCCTAACATATCAGCAATATAGACTAATCACATGAGGTCTCTATTGAATTATTCGTTGTATCACCATATGGAAAGATGTACATCCACAAGTTATAGCGTCATATGGAAAGGTGTAGATCCACAAGTCGTCATGCATCATCCTCCATATTATACAACGAATTAATCGTACTTAAAATGTTAATATTTGCGAATAGTAAGTTTTCGTGAGAAGTTCAGGTTACGCCACTGAGTTCCGGTACCGTCAATATCCGGGGATCATCGTGTCATTTTAATCGCGTCGCAGCCTCCCAATATCGAGATCAGAGATCCAAGCACACGTCGGTCCTGAAACGTGACAATAAAACGGCGTATAACTTTCCGGTTTGTCACGCGTAACCTTGCCATCCTATTCATCGTGGCGGCAACCATGGTCGATGGAACGGCGCACAATGACGAGCACAAAGGGCGGATGACTGTGCGAGGTGAGACCCTGACATAATAGAAGACGTGGCGCTAGAGTGTATCCCCGACGACGAACACCTTCTATTAAGACGTCTGTCGTCGGTAGACGGTGTTGCGACTATTAGCGGTTTCTCTCAGAGAGACTCCGAGGAAAAGCAACCTATCGGAACGCGTCCCTCTTCAACCTTGTCACGGTTTTTCAAGTACCTCTGTCACGGATCGCATTGGCCCTTGCTCGCGTTCCGAACGCCCCGGGTACCGGCGGGACTTCACAGAAAATCGAGATTTTATCGCCTCGGTCACGATGCAGCGAGTTTCGCGTCAACGGTGTCGTTTTTCGAACGGTGCGCCGCTTACTTTTCGTTTAAACCGCCGGAAAGGAAGGTGAGGCGAACCTTGAACAGCAGGATATTATTTTACGCATCGGGAGTGACGTTTTGCCGCTTGGACCTCTTCTGACCTGTGCCGTTATCGTTAGCCTAAGTTCCTTCACTCTAATCTCCACGTGCAATGTTAGTGTGTACAGCGTTACTGATACATATGTACAATTGATTGATAGTTCACATTCATGTGTACTTATGTGATCTGTGTCGATATCGTTAGCCTGGATTGCTTCATTCTTATATATTTCCATATGCAACGTTAGCATGTGCAGCGTTACTGACACATATGTACAATTGATTGATTGTTCAGATTTATGTATACTTATGTGACCTGTGCCGATATTGTTAGCCTTGGTTGCTTCACTCTTATATATTTTATACACATGCAACGTTAGCATGTGGGTACAGCGTTGTACCGATACATATGTACAATTGATTGATTGAGTGTTCAGATTTATGTGTACCATCATAACCTGTGCCGATTTCGTTAGCCTTGGTTGCTCTACTCTTATGTATTTTATACACATGCAATGTTAACATGTGGGTGCAGCGTTGTACTGATACATATGTACAATTGATTGATTGATTGTTCAGATTTATGTGTACTGTGGTCACTAGCCCTAGGTACACTCTACTTTTAATTCTCAAGTTTTCGTGTTACCTAAAGTGAACTTCTCAGTTGTCAAATGTTCAAATGTCCTCTCCATAAAATTGCCAAATTCTCATACACCTTGACTTTCCAAATAGTACCTCAGTAGTATTTTGATGATCATGATCACAGCTCTGTTACGAAGAAAGATTTGATCGAAAGATGAAGGAAGGATGATTCATCCAAGCGTGTTCCAATACATAGCGAAAACAAGCAATGGGGATTTTTACAGACAGAACCCGTGGCTCGTCAGCTCGTTGACCGAACAATGTTAGCCAGTATTGCGCGTGGGTGATCCATCGCGTAATACAGGGTGTTCGAGCGAGGATATCGGGTGTTCCAGGAACAGGAGTCTCATCATAGCAGAGGATACTTTATCCCCGAAATTTGTCGTTCGTTTTAGCCGAACCTAATCCACCGATCCATCGCTACCGTTCCAGAAACTCGTGTAACGAACGGGGCCTATGGTCGTTGCAGGGCAAAACGAACAAGAGGGAGATTAAAAAGGTGTTCATTCGTCCGAGTCGAAGAGGTGTGTCGTCCTGATGTTTCATTTTTTTCTACGGGAATATCCTCTCACCCCATGGTGCGTGGGGACCTCGATAGATCGAATTACCATGGGGTTTACGGCAGCTACGCTATTGGTCAGTTATGGTCGGTGTCAAAGGAAGGAGATCTAAGGAGGAGCGTAGAGTCGCGGAAGGGCGGTTTTCTTGCGAATAAGGTTATGCTAATCTTGCAGTTGAGGATGTGGTATGGAGTTAGGGTGTGTGAGTGCGGTCATAGGTTCATATACATCTTTTACATAGGGTTGAGTATGTATATTTGGAAATTTATCGAATTAAATTCCTAAATTTTCAAGTTTAAATGGCTCAAATCTTCAAATTGCAAATCCACAAATTTGTAATTTCTTAAAACGTCAGATTCCAGAATTGCTAAATTCCCAAATCCCTAAAATCCCAAATTCCTAAGTTCCTAAATTACCAAATTGTTAAATTTCCGGATCCCAAAATTTCAACATCTCTAAAGTTCCAAATCCCTATATTTCCAAATTCGAAAATACCAAAATTCCCAAATCCCCAAATTTTCAATCTCCCAAATCCTCAAACCTATAAATTCCAAAATCCCTAAATTTTTAAATCCGTAAACTCCCAAGTCCCTAAATCTCCAAGTCTCCAAATCCGAAAATCTGAACGTGAAAATGACTCACCAAATAATCAACAAACGGTGTGACCTTTTCCCCCACACTTCCATTATTCCTCGGAAAATTTACGACGTTCACTATAACATACAATACCGTTCGTAAGCCCTCCGCTGTCAGCAGGTACGTAAATAGCAGTATGCGGGCGTAGAGCAGCCATAACTTCACGACAAAACTAATTACTAGACTGGTATTTAGACGGCAGCCTCTACCTTTTGTTTAGACGAAACTCGTTTGAATATATTAGCCGGTGGCGAGGCGCTTCGAAATATCGATTAGAGCGGGTCCCTTGTGCTCTACCCTTTTTCAAGCTGCCGTTGCACGAATTTTCTAATTAATTGATCGAAGATAATGCAGCGTGAACGGCCTCGTTTACACTTACACTAATTCATCCCTTTCACCGAGCTGTTCCATTTTTTTTTCACGTCTCGTTAGACTCGATGAAAAGATAGACGAAGTGAATTGTCAGAGAATTTTTACTTTGATACCTATGGAAAATAAATTAGCTGCTGCGTAGTCTATGATCGAAATGGTTTAACATTTGATACTGGAGCAATTAACCCTCTGTATTCTTTGTACTTGGAAGCATTTTTATTATTGGTGACTTCACGTTGTAGTTAAAAAGTGCATTCCTTCGAAATTATTTTTCTATTAATTGCCACTTCTATGTCACATTCTATGTTACATCACACGTGTAGCACTATACACTAAGTTAAAAAATATTGACCAAATTGTATTAAATTGTGAGGGTAATCTTTCGAGAGGGTTAACTTAGACAATAAAACGAATATCACATATGAATAAATATAAGTATTTTATATTAAGTATTATCACTAACGTACAAGATAAAATCGTACAACGTATAATAGCGTTAAAAATCTTGAATACGTAACAATGCAGCAAATATTTATGAAGGAATATGCAAGGGTGTATATGAAGTTTAAATTGCAGAATAATTTAACTAAGCCAAGGCAGTTGGGATCGCGAACGTTTAAGGTAGCAGTGACATAAATTCTGCGACTATAAAGCGTTAATTGTTGGGTCCCACTTCGAGCACAACTCACATCTTTCTGCACCAGCGAACTTGCATGCAACCAAGTTGCACCGTCCTCGGATTGGTCCACCGTATTGCAGAACAATTTAGTAACATCGGAGATCAAGATAACGGTGATCGAGGATACCCGCAATTCTGTAATCTCTATAATGAAAACCGCTTTGATGCAATTATATCTGGCGATATGTAAGGTCCGTCGTATCTTCCAGGAGTCCCTTTTCAGTGATAACAAATCGAACGCGAGATTACTTCGGTGAATGCAAATTAACCGTGCTGCTAATTAGAAGCTCGGCCAACTGCGGGACAAACAGGTCTGCCCGGGTTTTAAATAGATCAGGCTTATCCCTCTGTTCATTTCCGCGCAACCCGGTTCTCCTCCAGTTAGTGGACCACAAAAAATTTCATCCATTTCGCGCAACGCCCACGCAACTCGTTCCAGGAATGAAGCTTGATCTTGGAGTCACGAAACCTGCTTATCGAACCACCTTGAAGAAAAACGCCATAAATTGCTGGGAATGTGTAGGTATCTCATTCGAGGCCCAGATTATAGGCCTCTATAATACATATGTTTATCACTTCTGTTATTACTATTGTTCTACCTACAGTAGGAGTGGTGAGAACAAGTTCAAATCGGCAGTTGTATAATTAATAGAAAAGATAATTTTCTGCAAAGACTGTCAGCCATGTAGACTGCAGACTGGATCGGCATTTTATTTAAATTTGTGAAGTTTTAACACTTCGACTGTCATGTCACCCATATTCACTTGAATTACCATACAGATCCACCTATGTTATTAAAAATTTGTCCTCTTACTTAATTGAAAATATTCTGCTTGTAAAAATTAGTATAATATTGTAGAAATATTTGGTAAGATTTGTTAAAAATAATACTACCTAATTTTCAGTGTGGCATGTGTTGAAGTACACCCAGTACATCGAGTGTTCGACGTAAAAAGTAAGATGCAATAAAATCGTAGAGTAATGCAATGAAATTATGAATTTACAGGATGTATGTTATTGTCTATAAAAGGAGGATTTAATAAGTCGAGTAGTTTCGAAGAAGCTGGTGGCAGGAAATCACGTTATCGACAAGGTGCAGCCGCTTCCGGATATTGTTTACGATCGTTTCATAAAGTTCTTTGTGGCACTGGCAGCAGGTGAGGTCGTTCGCTAAGCGGCCGTTAAATATCCGATCGAACAGCTTGTTGCGCAACCCGTAATTATTTTCTATTCCCGGGCACCGCCTGCGTAGATACGCAGTAGATAAATAAGCAGGAAGCTGGTAACTCGCAGCTTTGTATTGCTGGTGCGAATCGGTCCCAGAAGAACCGATGATTATCCGCCTGCCTCCTACTGATCTTCGACAATTATCAGCGGCGGTTCGATCGACGACCGTTCAGTCGATTCTCGAACGGTCGTTATCGATTCGCCTACGTGCAGCTACGTGCATCTCCTCCCTGAAGGAATCCGTTTCTTTGCTCGATAGATTAATCGGTACAGAGAGAATTGGTTAGCGATCGGAGATCGTCGACGAAATTGCTCGGGTATTGAATTAAAACGCTATTAGACGTGTTGTAGATCAGTCATAGATCTTCTGCACGTGGATCGTATATGGACTCTGAATTGGACTCGTACATCTCTTTGTTTATGGGGATCTTCCACTTTAATCTTTCAATTTTATTTTGAAGTTTGGAAAACGGGTCCTTACTGTACTTTGTATCTAAATCGTGACGCACTCGCAGTTCAAACGTGATTTTTCTTGTATCATACGCCAGAATTTTTAAACTAAATCTAATTGCAAAGATCACCAAATCTAATTATTCAAAGTTAAATACAAAATACGCGTGAAATTTCTACTTCGTTCGTTTTAAGATTGTAGCAATAAACAGTTATGTCTGACGCATCTACCGAAATCATAGTACCAAGGGGTTGCTGAATTTTAAATGTCCAATTTTTTTAATTTTGTAGAACACGAAGTTAAAACTCACGGAGTTAAAATTCCTGAGTTTATTAATTTCCAAATTTGCAAACAAGAATTCACTTAAAAATGTATACACATTCAAATGTCCTTTTCAAGCTTTGTTACTGTTCGGGTACCTTGCAACGTACACAGTTCCGCGTGTATCTCATCATCCAGAAATGTGCACACCCTCACGAACACTCTCATCAGAGTAGATGGACGATCGTATTCGTTGTCGAATTAGCAGCCACGTAGATCGGCGCCTTTGCCGAGTCATTGTCCCGCGCATTAGAAAGCCGAAGCTGGAATACCGATATCGTATACACCGTAGCTTACCGTGTATACAAGGCAACATTTATTATTGCTCGGGTACACGTTGGACGTGCAACGCCGGCATACGAAGACGAAGAGAGAGAACGAGAGACAATGAACATCGCTCGTGATAAAGGGAGAGATTCGAGGGACGAAGGGGAGAGCAAAGGGGTGGTTGCGTGGGGAACGAATAGTTGTAAACGCGGGCGCGAAAGGTCTCTCCTAGAAGCCGAGCCCCCCATTGTTTTCTCGATCGGAGGCTCGCTCTTGGCTAGGAGAAATCGCTCGATAACGTATGTACTTCGCGGATCGATTATTTCGGTGGCCGTATAAAGCTGCACGCCATTTTTTGCGCCGGCTCCGGAGACCACTTCTACGTTTGGACACTCGATCACCTCCGCCAACGAGGGTGGTGACGTACGATCCGGACGGTCGTGTCGTTTCACGGAAAAACGAAAGTGTCCCGGATTTCAAAACCACTGAAATACACTTTTCACGTCGTGTCGTGTTTAGGTGTCGTGTCACGTTTTGCGCAACCGTTTCGCCGTGCCCGTTCTTCGCGGCTCGGGAAACGCCAGAAAGGAAACGAGGTCTATCAGGCTGCACCTGGTGCACGGGTTAAAAGGTTTTTCACTTTTTAAACGAATGAAAATAGCTACACCGAAAATAGGTGGTGAATTTTGCGAGACCGATACTTCAGAAGTCTAACCCTGAACTCTGTTGCAAATATTCTGAGGAGTTTATGTATTTTAATATTGAAAGATACTGATCGTGCAATGTCTTGTTTACTAAGGTATTTTTAAATCAATGAGGTATTTGCTATGCAACAGCTAATCTATTCCTCGGATGAATAATACAATTGAATAGGAAGGTCTCTGAGTAAATTAAACCCCGCGTATCTAAATGTCGAGTTATTCTAACTCGCTTCACTCGGTTTAACGGATCAATCGATGCTTCCAATAAAATTATTTGAACGATCCCTATTAAATGTACTTAACAGTGACGATATTAAAACGAATCTTTTCGCATTCGATCGAAATCTGACGGTGTCTTACACGTCGTGCAAGAAAGGCAGACCCACATTTTTGCCGTCCACACAAAGCAAGATACTCGTACACATTGTGTACCGCAGAAACGTCGTATTTTTTGTCGGTAGATCTGTCTGCACGGGAGATACCGATGGTCCAGGTTGGACGTTATATATTTTCCAATAAACGATAACGATTTCGCGAGGGCTACCGACAATTCGAAGAGAAGCTTCTGGCCGTCTCGGTAGCGCGTTCGAGTTGGCGACGATAACTGGTATCGTTGGTCGTTAGTCAATGATACACATTTCGGTGTTGGTTCTCCGCGTTCGCAACGTAGGCGGCCCCGTATCGCTTTGTTCCTCGTTTGTCTGCACGGACGTTAAATTTACCGGCGATTCGTGAATTTTCGTTATTTCAGACACGTTAAATCGTATTTCCTTCGAGATAGCGGCGACAATACGGTCGTCAGCGAGTCTGACTTCTCTAGAGAATTTATGATCAATATGAAGGTAGACTCTTAGGGATTTTCAGAGTTACACGTAGGAAGTGGAGGACCTAGAACTTGTCGACCTACTTAGAAATTTAAGGAGTAAGGAGTTTTTAAATTTCTTAACTTTCCAAATTTGATAATTCTCAAATTTCTAGGTTTCTAATTATTAAAATTCACAAATTTCTACATTCACAAGTCCCTAGATTTCCAAATCTTTTCGTTCTCATATCTCTAAATCCCCAAACCCAAGATCGTCAAAGACTTATGTCTCTCTTAGAGCTTAAGAAATTTGGGGACGTAGAAATCTACAGACGTCGAAATTTGGAGATGTTGAAATTTGATGACATAGAAATCTAGGAGTATAGGTATCTAGGGACCCCAGGATTTAGGAATTCAGAGATGTGTATACCTATAAACCTATAATCCCCAAATTTGAAGATATAACCATAACCTAAAAATTTGGAACCTTGACAAACGTAAAAATTCAGAAATTTGACAGATGTTAAAACTCGAGTACAAAAAATTTTGGAATTCGAATACCGTAAAGTTTACATGTGCGTTATCCGAAGGCATCCTACGTGGCAGTACGCGTGGGTCGCGGACAAAAGCGAGCCGAAGAGAGGGTATCGTTCCGCGATATTTGCATCGCGGAGCCAGAAGCTTCGGCACCAGGTATCCGAAGGTGATACCTACGCAGCTCGATTGCGAGGTAATCGATGAAGAAACGTCGGACGAAAGGATCGAGATCGAACCGGCTGATAAGCTAATGCCACGTCCGCGATGGCATTATAATACGGTGCACTCTGCGATGCATACGGTTCCGAAGATCCCGCTCCGGTACGCTCCGCGATAAACGCGAGCGATCGCGGCCTCGCCACGCGTGATTGGCCCCCGAACAGTATTAAAAAGGCTTTGCATCGAGATCCAAGATTCACTCGGCCAGAGATGATTGCACCACGTGGCTCGATTTGGATTCCCGTCCTCATTGTCGCCCCCTTCGATTTCGATTCGTTCGAGATATTCTGCGGCTCGCGCGATTGTCCTACGCTCGAGATCGCTCGTAAACTCGCGGTCGAAGATCTTATCGCGGATACGACATTTTCATTTCGTCTCTACTGTTCTTTGATTCGAGCATCGTGGATACCGTTATTATTGCTATGATTCTAAGACCGTGATGTTATATAAATATCGACGGGAACACGATTATTCTGTATGTCAGAGGGTGACTCGAGGATTTTTATATAACCAAGTTTTATACGGGATATATAGCTTTCTGGAGTAATAAGAGTCGAGTCATCAATTTTTATAAAACTTGATATATGTAGAATAAAAATAAGATACGTGTTCTAATTGAAGAATTCAAATTTTTAGATTACTTCGATGTTTTCTAATTTTCTTTTAAATTTCTGAATTTGTAAGTTTTCAAATTTCAGTTGTCTAAGTTACCAGATTTTTACATCTCAAGTTACGTCGTAATTCTCAAATTTTTACATCTACAATTCTCCAGATCTTCAAATTTCTTGGTTTACAAAATTCAGAAAATTTATCTCTAGATTCTCAAGTTGACTCTGAAAATCCCTAGACTCCATATGATGGGGTCCCCAAATTCCTAAATCCTCAAATCCTTCAATTTCCATATCTCGTACATCCCCAAATCATAAATTACCTTTAAGTTCCCAAATTCTTATATCATCCCCTAATGTACATCCCCAAATACAAGTACTCAAAAAAGAGCGATTGAACTTTTAGTTGAATGGTTATCAGATTTTCCCTAGGGAAGGTAGATTTGCTCTCGACTGTACCACCCACGATATTATCGAAACGTGGCTCTAGTTACACTCATGTCAGCCGTACAATGATGAGGTAAAACCAACGATAACTTCTCGCTTAGTTCTGTACTTCTCCGTTGATAAAACGATCCAAGGTTTTCTTCGGAACTTTGATTAGCTTCTATCGGGACGGATATTTGCCAGGCTTCTGTTTCTTCCGTGAAACGAGATACATTCGCGAATCGCGTTTGACGTTGCATATCGTAACGACAATGTGATCTGCGTTAGTTATTGGATTGTGTTTCGTGTTTGTAAATGGAGAACGTGATAAGAGGTCAAGAATTGTAGAGTAGTTATTTGAGCTGTTTGGAACAAAAGATATCTTTGTTTGGATGAGGAAGCATACATTTTTGCAATAAATATTTTTTACCCTATATATCTGTTAAACTTAACATAACCTAATACTTAACCTAACATAACCTAACTTGATAGTTTAATAACTGTTCCAATATTTATATCAGTAACTATATACAGAGAAAATGATGGACTTCTTCTAAAAATAGCATAGGTAGAATTAGAAACTAGTCATTATTATTTAAAATTGAAAGATTAATTATAACTATGGCAGTAGCCATTTTGTCTTGTACAGGATTTACGTAACTACTTCTTTATTCATAAGTCTTTAAAGCTTTCTACATCGCAGCATAAAACTGCAATATTCATTCAGAATTTTCAATCGACACGCTATCAAAGTGTTTCGCATTTTACGTGAATGTGTTATTCAACCGAAGAAAGCCGATTCCCGTAACCTCTTTTATAGCCGGCGTTAAACTGGGTCACCTCTATTATGCATCGAGACGTTCATTGTTAATGTACAGTCAAGAGCAAATCTGGCTTTTTCTAGGGAAAATGTAACAACCGAGGGAAAGACACCCTCTCTGTATTCTCAATTTTTAGTTATTTTTGAGGGTGTCGAAAATTTTGAGACGAGGTAGGAATTTTGGGATGTTGAAATTTGGGATTACAGGAATTTGAAGGCATAAAAATTTGGGGATATGAGTTTGGGGACACTAGAATTTGCATATGTAGTATTTGAGTATTTAGGGATTTAGGGAATTAAAAGGGATTTGAAGACGTAAATTTGGTGATCTGCTAATACAAAAATCTAGGATTTTCCAAAATTTAGAAATCCACATAGAAATTGAAGAATACAGAAATTTGAGAATCTAGGGACTTGTATCTAAAAATTTGAAGATATGAAATCTTGTAAATCCAAAAACTTAAACATCCAGAAATATACAAATCGAAAAAACCCCCTTTCTGAATATTTACAAATTTATTCAAAGAAAATCTACGTTGTCTCCGACTGTACCAGTGAAAAACTTGGTCGCAAATTTTCCCGTAAGCGCCGTTTTCGTCACCGAGTATTCCGTTCTCGATTTTTAATGGCGAAACACGGCCACCGCGGTATCCCAGGTAACAATGGCGCCGCGGAACGCGGTTTGAATTATTCAGCGTGGCCTACGGCCCTGACTCTCGGTTCTCTGAGACGGCCCTGGTCAACCGTCAACCAACGTCGGATAATATTTTACAGTCGGAACTGGCCGATACACGGCTGAAACGATTCCGGAAAGCCGATAGCGAGGCCACCAGCTGCTCTATTAATTTTCGCGGCCGGCTCTAATTGGACGTTTGACACCCCTAATGTCCTGACACGCTTATGAAATTCTGCCTCGCGTTATTGTGATGCTGCAAATGAGAGGGAGTTCCATTTTCCCGCACACACAGGGGTGCGCTAATCGTGCCGATATCATCGGGCTGATCTCATTGCCGATTCAATTTTAATTTCATGCATCCTCCGATGCGCTCGAAACGCGGAGGAGTGCTTTCAATAACGCTCGAATGTTCAAAAATCTCTACCGATTCGAACCATTAGCGGCTGAATATTATTTTATGAAATGAATGATGCTCGATCTTTCTGCGAGCTCACGAAAATTTTAGTCGTCGGATTTAGGTTATGTCGTGTTTTTAAATGCTTCGTTTATACGGATTATGCATGAAGAATTTAATATCTTTTGGTTGTATAAACAGTTAATATTAATCTTTTATGGATCGAATTTATCGATGAATGTTGATTCGTTAATTTATTATATTTATTAATTGCTGAATACTGTCTAGGTGGCTCACTAGTTGACTAGTTTCATTTTTAGTTATAAATAACTAGTACTTTATTAATCACAATATATTATATATTTTAAGATTAGTTTCACGTGAATTTAGAAACTATTACATTAATAAAAAAAATTTCATGAGTACATACATAGTATCAATTTATAGTACATCTGTGAAGTATCAGATGAATTATACTTGTTGAAACTGTATTAACTATTTATGTATGCAAAATTTAATTTGAATAAAATGGTTTCCTTTTGACTAACACTATATATCATTAATGTTATCATTTTTATATAATTTCATATGATTCCTGTATAATGATTTTTATATATTCTGATATGTGACAATTTTAAGATGTAATATTTTTCTTATGTATTATGCCTCCTATTATACAATAATTCTCACATACCCCCATTTCGCGACAATTGAAAAATCTGCCCAATTTTATCGATCCCAACAGAAGATAGTCATCCCGATAATATTGATCCTAGAAAGTTTAGTCAGGGCAAGCGAAAATGTGCCGTTCGGTGCTCAGCTGCGTACACATTGCACCTAATCCACGGTATATCCATAACACGAACGAGCCCCGCAATAAAAATATAACGCGTGTTCTATCTGCGGTCCCGTGTCAATGTTCTGCACGATCCCCGTCCCCCCATTTATACAGAAACCCATTTGCGAAAGCGCTTAACCGCTTTAACGATTCGTTTAGGCGATCCTTGTCTCAGAGCTATTCAACGCCGGCAATCAATTACGTTTCCTATCGATCGGACAAAGATGCCTCTATCTCCGATTCGTTCCGAGTTCTGTAATGCACGGGTCGCTAATTTATTTCTAGAGGAGACCTCGACCTCTGGTAATCGTTTTAAATCCCTGGGACTATAAATCATTCGATCAAACGTTCCAGCGACGGAAAAAACCCTTTCTTTCCGTCAACAAGATTCGACTTTCCATTTATTATACCTTGACAAATATAGTACCATATTTGGTACATCTCTAATTATATTATACTCACGAATTAGTTATACTCAATTATACTCAGAGATAGTCGTATAAATTACGAAGATACGAATTAGGTATTGTTTAGAATTTTTAAGTAAGTGCGACGATTAAAGATGGATGTCTGAAGGATCGACCGAATTTCCGAGGCAAGAGATTCGGTCGCCGAGATTGGCGGACGAAGGGGGCCCCAGATTTCGAGGTTCGAACGACAAGATGTTAACACGTGTGTTCTGTTCCGAGTGTTGGTGCCAAGTCGGCCGGACCGAGGTGACACGATGTAATCTGAGACAGCCGACTCCGAGTTTCAAAGTCCCGGGCAACGGGCCCCGGAGCCCTCTCTCCTTTGCACGGTTGCCAGCCTCCTTCGTTCGCTGGACCATCCCGGAGGACCTGTCTTTCATACATGACAGGACATGCCGTGACAAAAGAGCGAGAGATGCTCCGGGCCCTTGTTGGTCCCGCGTTAAAATTCGCGACTGATCGCCTATCGTTATGCATGTGAACACGAACGAGGGACGGAATTAATTAATTTCGGAGTCTGTTTCGCCCTTGCGGCTCGTTCGCGTTTGAAAACATGGACTGTACACTGCCGGGTAATTTTCGGAGGATAAAATTGTTCCGATCATTTTGGGATCGTAAGGAGACTTGGAAATAGGGAATTAACCAATAAGGGTAACTGGGCAAGCGAGAATTTAGAATTGTTATCTGTCTTAGATCATGTATAGGTCATATATGGATAAATATGTAGATTATACATGATGTACAGGTAATGTGATCATATATGGATAATATGATCAATATATTACGTATGATATAATTAATATTTGCGAACTGATGTCAAAGATGTCGATGATCAGTGTCACAAAAGTATAATTGAATAACTGAAAGATTGAACCAAATTGTAGGTAGTATTCAAATTATATTATATATATATTCATTTTGTCAGACATCAAAGAGTTTCTAATCTAAAAATATGAAACAAACTTCAAAAGAGTTCCTATAACCTAAAAATATAAAGTACAAATTAAATTACATTAAAGATATAAATGTACAACTATGAGTACTAAAGTTTCTAACCTAAAAACTTAAAATTTATATAGAAAAATGAGATATGTAAATATTGAAGTGCAATAACATAAGTTTGAGAACAAGTAGCCTACTTCGTGAAGCATGGGTACCGTTTCGATTAGTTCTCATGGAAAAAGGAGAAACGAGAAGGTTAGGGATTAAAAAGTTAGATATGAATGGCCATTGTCTATTTTGCATATGTGAGAGTCGTCGGGCAAGAGCGCGTCAATAAATTTTTTATTTCAAGGGCTCTACCGTGCGGAAAGAAGGACACGGCGTAAAACGTACTTTTCATCTGTCTTTGACAATAGACAATGCCTAAGATGCGAGATATTTCGTGAGACTCGAAACACAGTAGTGTGTGGGCTGTGGCGAAGAATAACGGAAAGTGGGACTGTCTGGATCGTGCAGAATGTAGAAAAGAGGACGTGCCCATCGGGGTCGTTGGGCAACTTTGTTTTGGTATGCAACCGAGATACGTGTGAATGTCTGGGTGTTCGAATTAAATATTTTCAACGTGACTCAAATTCTATTCTTTTCGTACTTTGAATTACTCGAGGAATCTTCTTGAGGTACGTAAAAATATTGCTTCTATGCAAATATTTCAAATATTGTTAATATTGCACTTGAGGTATTTGTGATTTTTATAAAAATAAATTCTTCAAGCTCCAAGTGTTCAAATTCTTTAAAAATGAAAATTTTCAAGTCTTCGAGTTTCTCAAGATCCTCTGATATTACAATTTTTAAGTGTTCAGAGTATTGAAATTAAAATCTTCAAGTTCCCAAATTCTCAAAACCTTGAATTTCCTATAATCATAAAATTCAGTCTCTAATTTTCAAGAATTTTAAATATCCAAATTCCTAAATGTCCAACGTGTCAAAATAAAAATCTTCAAGTTCTAAAATTCTCAAATTCTGAAATTTCCCATAATTTCAAATTCCAAAGTCCTCAATTCCCCAGAATTCTAAATATCCAAATCCTCAAAATCACATATCCCTACAAAATCCTCAAAAGTCACCTAACAAATCACCCAATAAATCCCAAAATCACCAATAATTCCCCTAGGGAAATTTTCTGTTAAGTGTATCTATACATTCAGCACACGATTCTCCCACAATTCTCTTATGTTTGCGTTTGCGAAAAGGTTGATAACTGCAGTCCATCCATCAGGGAAACGTCAAATAGCATCCAGTAGATTTCCATGTTGTTTAAAACGCAATCAAAGCAGACATTCAACATTTCACTTCTAGTTCTGTGGCACATAACAGAAAGCATCGCGATCCGAGAAGCGCCACTTAATCTCGCCATTATCCCTCGAACAAGCGGCGTCAAGCCGGCGTCCAGATTTCTCCGCTTCACAATGCGAGCGTTTGCTCCGGTGAATCTGCAAGTCAGAGTACGGACGCGCGGTCTTTCAGCTAGCACGCGTTATCGCGTGGCTCGCATAAGACGTCGATAAAACGTCGTCGAAAGAAAAGATTCGATCGAGGGAGTGCACGGATCGGGCATTAATGCTGTTTGCTTAATACGCGTTTCGAAACGAACGCGAGGAGACAAACGAGCAGGTAGACGAGCACAAAGAGGAGAAGCGGAGAGACAGCTAAGCAAACATTCGAGCTCGTTTGGCTTTTGTGCCAGCCGTTGCACAAGCGATCAACGTTGCACGCACGCCGGTAGCGGGGCGCACGCGCGAGTACTCGCGCGTCCCACAGTATTCCTCTTGAACTGGAAACTGAAATAGAATTGAAGATAGAGGCCGCATTAACGTCCTCCTCTGATCGTGCTTTTCTCGCTCGCTACGCTCTTTGCGCGAGTGCCTTTGCAACAGGCTTTGAGGAACGCTCGCCACTTTCCTTTAAAATCGACTTTCTGTTTGCTCGATGCGCTTCCTGCAACCATCGATTTTCGATTACTTGTTCGGTTGTTTTGGACATTTTTCGACTTCCTGCATTTTTGGGGGGTGGAAATGTTCTTTTCGATGGTGACAAATTTGGGATAGATTGAGGATGTATTGGTTGAAGGAAAGTATACTATCGTACAATATATTATATATTTTAGAAGACACTGTAGGAACATGCTATGTTATGTTACATTCTATGTTGTTAAATTTGAGGAACAGAAGGTTGAAAAGCAATACACCTTGAAAAAAAGTATACTACTATATTATAATATATTATGTTATTTTAGAAGAAATTATAGAAACTTGCAACGTTATGTCACGTTCTATGTTGTTAAACATAATTTATTTATGCGGACCATGAAATAAAGTATTGTGCAAGTGTGGTAAGTTGGTAGTTGAAATTTGGAGATTTAAAAATTTGTAAATCTAAACAATTTGGAAATTAAAGATTTATATGTTTGAAATGTTAGAAAATTTGAGAATGTTAGAATTAGTAATTTGAAAATTTTGAGAATGTAAGAATTAAAAAGTTGAAAAATTTGAAAATGTTAGGACTAAAAAATTAGAAAACTAGAAAATGTAAGAGTTAAAAAATTTGAAAATCTAGAAATGAAATTCGACAGTTCGTCGATTAAAAAATTCGACAAAACTTTAAAACTTTAAAAATGTTAAGAATATTTAAAATTGAAATATTGCCAAAATGGTGTACGAATTCTTATCCAAAGTAAAGCTTTGCACCCGATTGAGATAACCAGTATCGAAACGCAGAAAAAGCGAAGATCGTCTTGCGACGTGCACATCACGCGGCATAATTGAATGATTATTGTTAATCGTATGCAGGTAGCCGAAGGAGGCGTCAGTGATCATTAGGGGTTGGCTAAAAAAATACATACATCGCGCCGGTTTCTCCGCGATGAGCGTGTACACGCTCGCGTCGCGTTCGTAGTCTGTAATTTTCCTCGTCGACTTCAACGCGTTCCTCGTTTCTCTCCTGCCGCTGACACGCAGCGAACGATGCAAACGTCGCATTAAATCGTTAGATCGTCATCGTTTAAATTTAAATACCGCATCCTGTCTTCGATGACCGGCTGCCCAAATTTCTATTCGTCGAAACTCTCCTCTCAGAATCATCTCTTGTAACAACGAAATCGCTCAGTCGACTGACTAAAAATTTAATTTAGGTAAGTTGTACACATATGTTCAAAGTAATATGCAACGTGTTACTTTCAGTTCGACATCAGTTTAAAATGTATGTAAAATAATTTTAAATTGAAAATAGATATTCAACTTTAGGTTCAAAATAAAGGTACATGTGACTAAAAGATTCAAGTGTGAAACTTGTTAGTTTAAATTCAAAATGATTGTACAATGTCTGACTTCAAGTTGGAAATGATTATACATTGCACTACTTCAGGTTCAAAATAATTATGCAATGTGTTGGTGTAAGTTCAAAATGATTATACATGTGACTTCAAGGTCAAAATGATTATGCAACTTCTTACTTTAAATTCAAAATGATTGTACAATGCGAAACTTGTAGTTCAAAATACATATGCAACATATTATTTCAACCCCTCATATATCGTTATGTCACACTCCTAAAAAATTAAAACAAATATAATAAATGTTACAGTAAATGTGATAACTCTGACTTGAAAATCATAGATTAAGGAATTTGTTAAGTTATATTGTTTTTGCTCTACATGATCTAAAACTTAGTTAATTTTTATAACGTGCAACGAGATTCCACGCAGAACACGCGTATTTCCGCGACGAAGCGTGTAACAATTAAGGGCGTCAGCGTGACAGGACGATTGTTTGAGACTGGCTGAAACGAATTTTTAAACACGATCAATGCGAACGGAATTAGACGCTTCCTGCAGTAAGCGCGAAACTTGCTGAAGTCATCGAATTAAGCGACTTCACTGTACCGCGGAGCTTTAAGGAGGTCTAATTTCTAGGGAACGAATTGTCAGAGAAACAAGCAAGCGAAAACTCGGTTCACCCCTGCATTTCCCAGCGCCATTTTCGAGCTACCTATGTTACTTATGATCTTCAGTTATTTTTTATATTGAGTACTGTTTATAATACTATTTATAGTTGTTTAGTACTACAGTTTAATACGTAAGTGCAAAGATATTCTTAGGTCCCCAAATCACAGGCTTCTCAAACACCTATGTTACCGAATTCTGAGGTCCACAAATTTCTACATCTTCAAATTTCTATATCAAATCGCTAGATTTCAAAATTCGGATCACATCAAATTCCAAAGTCTCCAATACCTACATCCCCTATGTTTGCGAATCCCAGGATCTTCCAAATCCTAGATAATCACTATGTTCCCAATCCTATGTTCACAAATTCCAAAACTTCCACTTATCTATGTCCTCAAATTCCAAAGCTCCCAAATATCTATGTCCCCAAATTCCAAGTCCCGAAATCCCCAGATCCACATCCACAGTTTACCAAATCGCCAACTCCTACATTTCCAAATCCGAAAATATTCAAATTTCCACATCCCCCATTTCTCAACCCAAATTTTCAAATCTCCAAAAATGAACGAGAAATACTTCGGTTACCATACCTTCCCTAGAAAAATCAGACTTGCCTACGACGTCCCACTGATCCTATGGTTCAATTTAATTGCGTCTCAGGAAGGTGGTAAAAAAGAAGGTTCGTGGAGCGGCATCCGGTGAAACAGAGAATTACGTACAGTCGACTAAGCGTGCACAATGCGAGGAACTCGTAGCCTTCGATTCTAATCTGATCAAGCTGCGGAGGTTCAGGGATTAGTATCCGGGGACTGTTCGTAGCCCGAAGGAAGAGCAGAGGGCAGGAACATCGAGGTTGTTCGGTAGCAGGAACAGGTAGTCGAGGCTTCGAGAGGACGGATACCTGATCGCGCGGGTATACGCGAACGCTCTTTCTCTCCGTCTCTGTTTCTCTGACAGGCATCAGGACGACGAGGAAGCTCCACGGCTGTCCTATTATAAGAAAATAGATCGACTTACACCGGTGGCGTGGCCCGAGCGACGCAGACGACGAGGTGTTCGAGTGTCGCGAGAAAGAGAAGGCCATCCGAGGCGTCGGATAGGATTCACGATCGAACGAGCCGGACGAGAGAACGACGTCTAACCCCGTCACAACATCGTGTCACTTCCCTGTCAAACCGGATTAGGCAAATAGCCAGACGATACGGGGGACAGGGTTTTCGTGGTTGCGGCTGACGGTGTACCTTCATAGACCATCGTGTATCCACCTTTCATCGATCTGCGGCTGCTGATAAATTCCTGGATAAAATCGATGCCGCAGAGAATGTCCTGAAATCTTTCGTCTTGGAGACTATGGTACATTCGTTTTCTATCGGGTGCATAACGTATCGACTCTGAATTACCACTTTCGCTAACGGGTGTCACATGGGTGATGTCTGCAGTCACGTATTTGGGACTGGTGGTGCTTGATATGTCACGTACACATGTACCAGTGTAGTAATACTTTCTAGTAATACTATATGAGGTAGAAGACTATTTTTACTCTCAGATACAAACTAGGACAATTTGTGGAGACCTAAGGACTTTTATTCTATCTGAATACAGTAGAAAGTACCTCTCCTACTATAGCTGGTAGCTACCCTGATTTTCACATAGTTTTGACACTGGGTATACTTTCATTATATAACATACAGCACTATATTTTGTATAAATGTGGGACACTGAAGCTTTGATATATGGATGAGAGCAACGTTTTCCGTAAATGCGAAGGTGTAACTATGTATTTCTGCTGCAATAAATTCTGGCTCATAAACTTTTCTTAATTAATAACTAAAATGAAACTAAACTTTGCAAAATGACTAATCTTAATATGGAGGTGCAAGAATGCAGGTGCAGTTCAGAAGCTAACTTAAGTAACTAACATGTGGATTAAGCGGTAGCATTGAATTAGGACTATGTTTCGCAGAGCTAATGCGTTCTTTTTCTGGAAACACATTAAAAGTTGAATGAATTACGTATGAAATATGTATATACGTATATATATTTCATGTATACGTATACATGAAATTTAAAAAATGTAAAATCAAAATTAATATTCAGCGAATATTAAAGAATGTTGAAAGACTGAAATCAAATTTCTAAAAAATGACTGTAAGTACAAATACTATACTACTACTAGTACTATAGTAGAGCAGTTCAGCCATCTTAACTCCAGTTAGTAACTTTATTCCAATTTACAAAATCATCAATTTCAATCTTGTCACCCTACAAACTATTAAATTAACTGATGATATTTTAACGAATGATATCCATCACCTCCTCTCACACTTTAACTTGCAAAGCAACAAAATAAAACATTTTGAAACAAATTTACGCTAACTGGGCCAAAGTTAGAAGTTAAGGTACTTACGCTACCTTCGGGCCGACAATTCTCAAAGGAACTTACGGTAATTCGCGGTGTTTGTAATTCCATTGAAATTTGTTAACAAGTTCCTGAAGTGCATGATGAAAATATAATGAATCAAGGAATGGTAAGGTGGTGTAGACAGTTTAATTAAGGGAGAACAAACCTGCACGATGATGAGCGAAATAGGGAGACATCGTTAATCACCGAGGAGTTGACTCGACGAGTGAATGAAAAATTTGCGAGAAGGTTCACCATTTCTCAATTGAGTACTGATACAACAATCTTACGCCTGTGACTTTCCTGTTTTTTTTTTTAACAGTGATGAGATGGACCACCGTGTCAAATTGGTTCAAGATTATGAACAGACTTTATTGATGAAATATTTGAACGCAAGAGTACTGAACATATTTAGGTACACACTTCGTGACATTCAAAACAGGGTATAAAATTCTTGTAACATTGTAAATTTTAATTAAATCCTTGAGAGTGCTTTATATGTACTATAACCTGATCTTAAATTAATTGAACTATTAATTTGGAAATCCCATTTGTAAATTAATTACTGAGTAGATTAATGTACAATTTACGGCCAGGTTAGGTTAAGTCTGCATACTGAAATTTAAATAATCAAGTGGATGATATAGCACTAAAACTAACAAAAGAAAGATAGTATGCTTTATCATTTGAATTCACAAAAAAGAATGTGATCACCGATGTGGACATCTTAAAAAATACCTTCTGTTTAATTACTAATTTTACTCAAATGAATGTCAAAGACAAGTGTTTGCCTTGTTAGTCAGAACAAGTTTTTAAATTCCAACTCGCGAAGAGTATGTTGTTTTATTACAATAATTAAGTGACTAACACTACACATGTTTACCCTAAGCGACGAAGCGTATAGTGGATTGGCCAGCTAGTAGATCAATCCTCAACGAGTCCTTCGATCATAACAAGTAGGCAGTGAGTTATTCATAGTGTTCCTGATAGTGACAACCAACCAGCAATTCATTCATTGGTGGTGCACGAGTCGATATTAATGCAACGTCGTAGATCAATCGGATCGATTACGACTCGCGTACAGTCAGGAGCAAATCTAGCTTCCCTAGGGAAAACATTCCAACTACGACGAAAGAGATAACACAATATAGGTTAATTTTGAGGGTATTATAGGTTCATTTTGAGGGATTTATAGGGACTCAATTTGGTGTTCACAATTAGGGGTATAGGAATTTGGGCTCCTTGGATTTGGGGATTTTTGAGATCTTGCGATTTATGAATATGGAGATCTAGATTTGGTAATCTAGGAATTTGGGGATATAGGGAATTTGTGATACTTGAAAATTTGGGAAATTGTGAGATTTGGAAGTATGAGAATTTTGGGAGTTGAAGATTTTCAATTTGTGCAATATGGAAATATTTGGGGATTTAAGAATTTAGAAACTTGTGGAATTAGGAAATATTGAGAATTTGAGAATAAATTTGTGAAATCCAAAACTTGTGAAAATTTGGAAAGTGAAATTTGAAAACATACAAATTTGAGAATTTAGAAATTAGAAAATTTGAAAGTTCAGAAATGAAAAAACCTGCATAAATAAGAAACTATAATCCGCAAATTAGCAAGTTGCCGTACCCCATCCCCTGAAACAATATAAAATGGTGGGAGGCCACGCCCCCTGTGTTCATCCATAAGGGAGCCAACATTGCACCCGAATGTACAAACGAATCCTTCCCAAAGGCAACGGGCCGAGAATGAGAAATGATAAACCTCGAAAATAAAGACACGAGAGCGTTCCCAGCACGGTGTAGCTCGGAAATCGTCACTCCAACAAGTTATCATTACTCACCGGTGGGATCTTAATTTATTCCGAAGGGAACGAGCGCCGAATCACATCGTCGACGTCCATCAATATCGTTCGGACCTTTAATTTATCGAGACTTTACACGGATCCACCAGCATCGATCGATAAATTCATTCGAACGAGGGTCGCGCGTGTCGGCTTCCCGCGTCTCTGAATACAGCGCCGCGGCGCTACCGATCTTCGCTATTTCGCATGTACATACGACACAAGGATTCTCTAAATACAGAATAATCTAATTTCTTTCTCTTTAAACATGGTTCCAAATTATTTGATTCTCAAACTTTCGAATTTTTGGATTTTTTGACTTCTGAGTCTTTAAATTCATATACTTCTGATTGTGAAAATTTCTTTAATTACTAGATTACTACACTTTTTGTACGTTTTGTAGTTTGCAAATGAATAATTCTGCAAATTTCAAAATTTTAGGTGTTCAAATAGGGAAATCTTCAAATTTCCTGGATCTCAAGTTTAAGTTACTAGGTCTCCAAATTCCTAGATTCCCTAATCTCAAATTCCCTAAATAATATAAAATTCCTCCAATTGCTAGATGCCGAAATTCCTATATCCCGAAATTATGTAGATCTTTAAATCGCTAGATCCCCAAATTTCTATGTCTCCAAATCCCTGATTCTCAAAATTCGTTAAGTCTTCGAATCTCTAGCTCTCGAGATGCCCCAAAGCCCCAAATTCCCATCTTTCAAGATTCCCCAAATCTCCAAATTCTTAACTCTCAAGATCCCCCAAATCCCCAAATTCCTAACTCTCAAGATTCCCGAAACCCCCAAATTTCCATCTCTTACGATTCCCTAACCCCCACATCCCTATCTCTCAAGATTCCCCAAATCCCCAAATTACTAACTCTCAAGATTCCCTAAACCCCCAAATCCCATCTCTCAAGATTCCCCAACCCCCACATCCCTATCTCTCAAGATTCCCCAAATCCCCAAATTACTAACTCTCAAGATTCCCCAAACCCCCAAATTCCATCTCTCAAAATTCTCCAACCCCTCAAATCTCAAGATTCCCGAACTCCTCAAATTACCAAAGTCCCAAAGTCCAAATTGCAAATGTCTGAGATCCTAAATACAAAGCTACTTAAATTTAAAATAGCCACCAGTGGTAGGGCCTCTTGTCTACATCGCAAATTCCCTAGAGAGCTTACACGACGTTTCCTAGTGTACAACTTCGTAAATCAACTTATCCGTGCGCTGGTGGCTGGTTTAACTTTGACCCGAACCCATTCGCTTGCTCCTAGAGGAGAACGTCTGCAAGTAGGCCGGTTAACGAGAAGTAGCTACGGGAAGCTATGTTTATTACTGCCGCTAATTGCTTTACAACCGGTCATTACTGTCACGACTCGGTCATTCCGCGAGATAATGTATTACATCGGACTGGCGCGCGCCTCCTCTTGATACAGTATCGCGAAACGTTATCGACGTGGGCGAGAAACCACGTACCCCACTCGTAAATTCCATTAGTCCTTATGATTTTCGCGGCCGGAGCGTTTATCTGGTGATCACGATTCGCATTAAACCTCGATCTTATGAAATTATACCGCTTTATTAATAAACGTTTAAACCCGTGAAAGGGTAATTAAAATCGATAAGGAGATCTCGAGGATTAACTGTTTAAATGTGGATCGTGTTTATACGATCATTTAGTAATTCTGAGGAACTTTGTTAAGTCTAACATGTTCTATTAATTCTAAATTACACTACTTTTTTCGCACGAGTTTTATGTGGAACTATTAAAATGACTTTTGAGAATTTTGCAAACTTAGACTGATTTTAAGTGTCACACTAAGTTGAACTAGTTAAGATACTGATATCCACATTCACACTCTGGGCCCCATCATCCACATCATATCATCACTAGTCATAACTCCGTGTCAATATTTTCTTTCCGATCGTCACGTAAAAATTCAGAATAGTACCTGAAGATACTGCAAACCAGCTCTCCAAATGTTAAAATAATCTGCCAAACAGTTAACGCACAAAAAATTCTCAAATTCCCTCGTTCATCGCCTTATACCATCAATGTTATTTCTGCGTTATTATCTTCCATTTACATAAAAATTTTAAACGACAATTAAAGATACCATAAAGAAGTTGCTAAAGTTCAAATTAATCCGTCAAACGATGGACGTATAAAAAATTGGCGAAAGGTCGTTTCACAAAGCCAGAAGGAAGAATCGCTAAAAAGCGAAGGGCCGCTTCAATTCCTAACACTGGTGCCTAAAAGCGGTCGCATTGTTCCAGGAATCTTAATAACGAGGCTGCACAAGTGGCGGCACGGTCGGATCGCTCAATTAAATCAAGAACATATCACCCAGATGATCGTCTCGGTCGAGGATCGAAACGTGGCAAAGAAACGTAGCCCGATGAGTACGCATAACAGCGTCCGATCCGCAAAATAGGCACGGACCGAGATGACCGGGATACCAAACGGCTGGCAGCTTTTTTCCCCGGTCGGTGACGATGGAAAGAAAACGGGCGAAGGTAGACCCGTGAGTGGTAGGAGAGAGACAGGAGCACGGGTTGGTCCCGAAGGCGACCTTAATTAATTAACGAGGCAACGCTCGAAGGATCGCGGCGGCTCGTCGGGCGGACGACGCCGTTCTTCCGGGCGTATCCACGCTCTCTACGGTGTGCTAATTCGGTTAAATGGTTAATTGCTTAATTTCATTTAATACGCCTCCGATCCGGCTGACTGCCCGCTTCCTGACCGTCCTCCTCTTTTCTTCGTCCGGAGCCTTTCTTCCGAACGCTCTTCCACCTTCTTGCTCCTCCACTCCGTCCCCTCGTCCTTCCGCTTCTGCAACATCCTCGAGGACGGCTTTACTTAGCCACGAAGAGGACTCACGGGAGGACTCGGGAGAGGAGAACATTTCCGTCGTGGCTGTTCCATCGTCGACGCGCGGGGTCGATGACCGCTCGCGATGCCGGTTCAGCCTCACGAAAGAAAGAAATCGCGGGCATAATTAGCGAATGATTGATCGATGCGTGTCGCCCGAGCTATGCATGCGCATTGCTCCTTCGTCCTGTCCTCTTCTCCCTGCGGATCTTCTTGCCTTCTCCTTCTTCCTCCTCTCGTCTTCGAGATCGTTCTCTTGCCCGTTCTCTTTCCGCTGTATGCTCCTTTCCTGCCCCCGTCCCTCCCCGGCCCCGCGGCCCGTTTGGCTCCCGATCTCTTTTTCTTTTGCCTTAATTTAGTGGCCATCCGCGGCGGGCATACGCCCCGACAAGGGCGCGTATGCACGCGCGCTCCGTCGCTCGCGAGTACATGCTCGCTAGTGTATGTACGTATGTATAGTACGCAAAAGGGGAGAGCTACGTGCGTGCGCGAACGCATATGCCGGGCTTTTTGCCGAAGACGCCGATCCACGGCGCCGATCACGGTTCACCGGCGTGGATCTCTGTTTAGTTATTCGGAAATTATTGCGGCCCACGGATCGTCGTTAACGATCGACCGGAATTTTTCTTACTGTTTCACGACGATGAATCCCGCGAGTAATTTCGGGGGACGTTTACGACTGGGAATCAGATTTTAAGGGGGCGTTTGGACAAGACGAGACAATAAGTTTCTTGGGAAGTTGTTAGGCAAGTTGTTGAGTAAGCTGTTAGGTAAGTTGGCAAGTTGTCAGATAAATGCAAGCTTCCAAGAAGGTCTATAGGCAACGAGTTAAGCAAGTTACTAGGTAAGTTGGCAACCTGTCAGATAAGTTCTGATGCAAGCCTCCAGGTAGGTCTATAGGCAAGGAGTTAAGTTACTAGGTAAATTGTTCGACAAGTTTCTAGGGAATTTGCTATATAAATTGCTAAGCAGGTTCGCAAGTTACTATGCAAGCTTAAGGGAAAGTTGGTAGGTCAGTAGTTAGGCAAGTTACTGGGTAAGCTGTTGTGAAAATTAGGCAAGTTATTGCAAAAATTGTTAGACAAGTTTCTAGGAACGTTACTAAAATTATCCGGAGAATGTTTAGACAACTTGCTAAGCAAGGTTCTACACAAGTTGTTAGGCAATTTTCTAGTCTAGCTTACAGTCATGTTTCTGGATAAGTTTCTAGACATGTTTCTGGACAAGTTTCTAGCCATGTTTCTGGACAACTATGTAGACATGTTTCTAGACAAGTTTCTAGACAAATTACCCAGCAAGTAGTTAGACATGATGAAGATGAATCACTTGATCACATTATTGCTCCTAACTACATACCTGTTTATTTGTCAACTCTAAGTTTACATTACTAAGATGGTAGATCCCCTTTAGAATATGAACTCTGAGATCTTTTTGTACATAGAAACTGTGATACGTATATGTGTCCAAAATCCAATGTAATAAGCCAAAAATGTTGAATCTACATGTGCCAGATGTGGCAGAAAAATTTTGCTGATACAACGGTTATGGTGCAAGTTGCATGACGCGCCCGCATAGCATTCATAATTGCGGTATTCAATTTTAAATTTGTATTTATGGATTATAAGGTTACATTACTATTTTCGTCAGATGAATATTTATAATAAAAATTTAAAAAATGTAAATTTTGAAAGGTGCTTTTTACACCATCGAATCGTGTTACAATCAACGCCACCCAACGACATGATAATTTCTCTTTTCCCAACCTTCAAATCGATCAATGCACTCCAAAATACAGGACTCGAGACTAATTACATCGCTCAAACGAGTCGATACGCGGGCGTGAAAATTCGATTTGTCAGCGAACACCGCGAATGCCACGTTTATTTATCATAATTAAGCGGAAATCGATCTACCATCGATCGAGATAGCACGCCTACCTATGATCCAAGCAACTTGGCTATCCCGTGGCCGGTGCTAATGGAAGAAACGAGAAACTCCGTCGAGCTACGGGGAGCCATGGGCTTTGATTTTCTTGATCGATCGGTCGATCGATCAACCGAATGAATCATTCGCGCTTACTTTGACAACGTTCACGAAACCTCTCGCCCGACGACCTCACGTGGATCCTGCATAATTCCATTCAGATTTATCCTTCTAATCCTCCCATGACCTTAACCCTTTTCAACGACTTCGTTAAAACGACCAACAAACCCTAGTTTCATTGCTATAACAATCTCGGTACAACTCTGTACACTCTAATTCTTAAATTTTCTTAGTAAAATAAATATTGATATCAAAAGCTGACGCAAATCTTTCAAGTTTATCGCCAGCGTTCTCTTTCCGAGTGGTTAGGTAATAAAACGCGAGATTGCCATGAAAACGTTCCGAGGAAATCTTTCGAAAGGCGATGATCTCGCGCATAAAAGTGCGGATTACCTGTGCCAAAACCCGTAAACTCTCCACCGCGATCGGTAGTGACCATTTCGTTTTACGACTGTGTTTTGAATTTCGCGCCCCTGAATTCCTGAGACTCGTCGTTTCGAATTAGCGAATCCTAACAAAAGTTGTCGATTACGTATATGACTTACACAGCTAATCCTCGTTGTATTCTTATACGTAGTAGCGGATGTGTCATAGGTTATTGCCTCGTGCTGGATCTGTACTTACCTGAAACAGAGAAGAGGTAGAAGATTAGCGTACAACGTTGATGGGCGAGCATAATAAGCGAGACTTTATGGGTAGCGATAAATTTCGGTGTATGAAGCGGATCGTTCTCATGAAACAATAGACAGATAGGCTCGTTTGCTCGGATCGAGTTATCGCGCATAAAACGGAACGTTCGAACGGTATCTTAAAGTGTCGTTGGTAGCGCGTGTGGTCCGTTCGTGATTTTAATTAAAATTTGCACAATCGCGATGAGTCCATCGCGCCGTTGTTAAGAGCGATCTTTGATGGACGGAACAACGAATCGGGAATGTTATGACTCGATGAAACGATTGTCTCTTATCTGACAACCGATGGCGCCCAGGATTTATGGCCAGCCAAACAATACTCGCGACCGTTTAATCGTTCGTATACGCAAATCGGACATTTCAGCTTTGGGACCATTGGCAATTTGCTATCCTGGACACCGTAGAACGACGGAAGTTTGGAATAATAGAATTTTTTGGTGTGTTACGTTTTTTTAGAATTTTTTAGAACTTTCAACACCTCGGAACTTTGTTCTAGCTGAAAGTTTAAGACTTTTTTTCATATTTCAAACTTGGTACTTTTTATATTATGGAAAATGGTTTTACAGTTTTGAAATGTTGTTTTGGGAACTTTGGACCTTTGGAAGTTTTGAATTTTTGAATTTTGTAAACCTATGCTTGGAGATATTTTTAGAAGCACACCTGTACTTATATTCATAAGAAAGCATCTTGTACCTGATTGTATTTTTGCCTAGAGAAGTATACTCCAGTAATATTTTTCCTGTAGCCACAGATGGGGAAGCATATTTCGTATACCTACTTTTCCCTAGAGAAGCATATTTATACCTGGACAATTTTTGTTCAGGCAAGCACACCTGCACTCAGTAGTCTGAGTATCTTTACCATACTTCTCGAAATATAAGAATATCCCAGCTAGAAAAAAATCCTAGTTATCCATAAACCCTGAAATTGATGGCGAAACTAAAAATCGAATACAGCAATTCGCAAGGTGCTCTCGGATCAGTGACAGTCGAGACAGCAGACGAAAGAGGAAGAAGTGGTATCTCGAAAGGTAGGCGACTCGTCGCGTCCTCGAGGATGAAAAGGGGGGCCGAGGGCAGGGGGCCAGGTACGAGGGGGTGGCACGGCAGCAAAAGAGAATGCAGTAAGTAAGCATGCCTTCGCCTCAAGATCAAAGATCAATGCCCACTCGAGTCGATTTGAAACGCGAGCGCATTGCATAGTCGCGCAAACATTATTATACCCCTGTCGACTTTATATACAGTGCCTGTTCGGTACACGCACTCTCTCTTCTCCACCCTCTCTTTCTCTCTGTCCGCGTTTCGGTATCGGTTGTCTCCTTTCCTCCCGATATCCGTTCCTCTTTTTCAGTCTTCGCAGGCGTCCACGGTCCGTCCGTTTTCTTCTCTCGTACGCACTCGCACTCCCGCTCGCATACAGCTCGCGTACATCGGGGGAGAATGCGAAAAGGGAGTAGGATGGATAGCGCAACGTGGTCCCGGTGCAACTGTATGTTAATCGAATGCGCATCCGAATACGGAATAAGGATGGAAGCCATCCAGTTTGATATACCATTCTGCCTACGTCCCTCGTTCCCCGCTCGTCATCCACCTCTTCCTCGTCATCTCGTCTCTTCTGCATCGCTTCTGCCGAGTCGTTGTTGATGCACCAACAAGCGGACGCCGATCCTACGTCGACACTGCATGAGATTCGAAAATGATCCTCCTCCTTTTCCATCCGCTTCTCTCGTTGCGATTCTTCTGGAGATGTCAGCTCCTTGGGACTAGGTTCATGCACTAGCTTCAGTACTAGGACAGTAGTTTTAATGTAAAATTTTAACCTAACGAATGACACTTCAAAATACTGTACAACCCCATCCCAACTCACGTATATAAATGTACAAGCCAGAGTTTTTGTCAGAAAATCATTTCTTGAAATGAGTAAAAATCTCCAGAGAAATTGTCAAAAGTGTCCAAAGGTTATTGGAGGGTGAGGGAGTCTCTCAACGAGCGAAAGCGATCATACTTATATTATCAAGAACTTTTTCTCCAATTAAAAATTCTTACATAACCACTTAACTATGAGTAATACAACACTGTGAAACACTGTGAAAATACTTGGTAAGAATAGTTAAAATTAAAGAAGCTACATAAAATTTTCAACGCCTTCATAAATAAATATAATGCGTATTTGATCTTGTTATAATGAGAAAAACCTTACAAAACAGTAAAATAAGAAATATTAAAGGTATAAAGTTTGTGAAACGTATGAAACAATCGGTGGATGCAATGTGCTGAAAGTTTTCTATCGACGCGCCTCTATTCCGTGTCTTTCGTCGGGGCTCGCCTCCGTCTTCGTGTATCGGCACACGGTGTGCACACGTCATAGCCGTAATCCATTACGGGGAATTTCGTATGCGTACATATACGATATGGTACAACGCTTATGCGTGCGTACGCAAACACGCCGCGGAATTAATGCGACATACAGCGCGCCGCGAGACCCTAGGATAATCGTGAACCGTGTTCGCGGCGGCTGCGAAAATGTCGCGAAGTAATGATCGCACGACCACGACGGTGATTTAGCGAGCAAGAGGGAAACGGGCATGGTATTTTACACGATCGGCTGCATTTTACGGGGAACTCGCGTTACACGCGCCTTTGAATACGATTATTCCGCTCGTTGCCGCGCGGACCTGAACGGATCGCCCGCTTTATTGTTATCGTTTGATCGTACGTTTACGTTCTGCTTGTTCAATTTCTACACATTTTTGCATTCAACGATTCTGACGCGAACACCTGCACTTTAATTGCTGTGTACTGTGTCATCGCTGATGTGACTTTTGAAGTTTCCACTTTCCAAATAATTGAATTTCAAGTATCACGTTATTGGAGGTGTACGAATTTCGGTTAAAAATGAGCATATGCAGAATTTTGTATAAAATAATCATTCAATGTCGAGCTCTCTAGTAATTTGTGTAAGTGCTTTTAAATGTAGCAATGAATATTTATCAAATTATATTTATTCTAATGTCCTCTTTATTGACCACGATATTTTATAAATGTCAGTGAAAATTAAAATACTCCTCTTATACTGTTAATTACATGTTTTGTATTTATTTTAACAACATATAGATTCATATATTTTCTTCATGAAATTGACACTCTTAGAAATACATATCTAGTAACTTATAAAAGTCTGAAACTGTTGCTAACAAACATCAAAACTGTAATATAAAATAACTGCTAAAGAAATAAAAAGTGTTAAGGTTTAGATCAGTACGTCACGTTACTGATAATTTTGAGTAAAATGTAGTAAACAATGGTCTCTAATAGGAACGTGGTCACTAATGGTTGCATTTACCAGCGAATCCCATAATAGAATGTCAGAGTATTGTTCGAAGTGCATCGCCGTATAATGCCAGAAAGAGCGTTCCTCAATTTATGGAATTTCCCTAAAGCTCGTCTAGTTGGTTCTCGTCAACTGCATTATTTCAAACCGTCCTTCACTGCAAGTGCATCGACTGGCTCGAGTCGCCGATCAGTCTGCACGGTGACGTTTCCTCTTGGTCCGCCGCGAGGTTGTTTCTTCGTGGTTCGTCGGTGCAGTCGCTCACTTCTGTCAGCGTGAACCGTTGCACTGGCTGACGTGGAAAACGAACGGATATAAAGCACTGCCGGGTCTCCATGGACGTAGGTTCGATCAGGAGTATGTACAGTCAATAGCAAATCTGGCTTCCCTAGGGGAAATACCAAGGAACCAGGAAAAGGATCAACACTTGTTCATTTTTAAGGATCTTCAAGATTTGAAATTCTGGGGGTGATGAATTCGACGGCATAGAAATTTGGGGTTTGAGGCTAGTGGGATTTGGGGATATAGGGATTCAGGTACACTGGAATTTGAAGATATTGAAATTTGGGGTACTGGGATTTGGGGGTATTCTAATTTAAGAATATTGGAATTTGGGGATACTAAGGTTTAGGGACATTAGTATTTGTGATTTTGAGAATTAGGAATTTTTCAGATTTGGGGATATTGGGATTTAAAGATTCTAGGATTTAAGGATATTAGAATTTGAGGTATTAGGATTTGGAGATTTATGAATCTTGAAATTTGGAAATCTCAGAATATGGAAGTCTATCAAGTTACAAATTTTCAAAACATTCACTAGAGACCCTTTCTAGACTTCCATTGAATTTCGAAAATTTGAAAGTTCACATGTCCTGAAGGAATCCCATGTTGCAGCCGAGTGTACGACCATGATGCACCTCAGGTGGTCCCTCGATGGTTCGAGCGCTATGTCGTCGATCGCTGAACTCCCTGACGAGCGTTCGCAATAAATTGGAATACGCCACGCGATTCCAAGCGGCGTTCTTCGAGATGAGTCCGCGGACCGGCTCGCTTAGGCGGAATAGGAAAAGGAGTTGAGGGTGTTCTCCAGTCACCTGTCAGCGTTCGAGATAAACTCGAGAAGGGAACGAGCCTGAAAGTACTGGCTCGTCCTTGGTGGCTCGGTCTAGTTGCTGTTCCTCCGGGCCCCGATCTCTTTTCCTCGCGAGCGGATCTCCCCGAGCCGATCTCTCGGTACCGCGTTACTCGCCGGCGAATTACCGAGCGTCCAGTAGCGAACGGAGAATCCGGACCGTTTCGATAACGTGATGCGGATTGAAAGCAGCCTGTGGGAGTCGTTAGACTCGCGGCGAAGTACGTCGTGTAAGGATGAAGTACATGTCGGCTGAACGTGCCTGTCACGATTTCCTGATGCACCGACCGGCTGGTGTTTCCTTCCTTATTTGTTGCACGCCCGATCACTCGGCCCGATAAGCCGCCATTTTTACGCTCCCGTGGATACCGAGTTCTCCTCGCGCGAAATATTACGTGGAAAACCGAGTGATGCTCTCTGCGAACGGGGAACCTATTCTTTCAAATAATCTTACGATTAAAGTCTCGAATAAATAAAACACGTTCGAAAACGAATTTTTTGTTCCAACAATTTATTCCCTGTAACAACAATTTTGGACGAATGAAAATTTATGAAAACTACACATAAATTCAAAGACATCTACATTTGAAATAAGGCTTCTTAACGTTCGAGAATTTTAAAGTTTAAGTAGAGCTTCGTTAGACTACCATTATGGTTCTGGTGGCAGCAAGTTGGCAGGAACTTGATCTCATTACTAGATAAGCAAATAAATCAGTAGAAGAATCTAATAAATAATAGATGTAGGTGATCCTGATAGGAATAATCAAATATCCACAGCGCAGGCTGATACCAGGATCAGCCCTAAATGGACTATTTGAGATTACGTTAAAAACACTTTCACGAGCTGCCTTTAACTAAACCGCTTTTTCTTCCATACACTTGTCCATCCCTTACGCAGCCCTCATAAGCCGTGGGACAGAACAGGTTGAACTCCAAATATATCCGCCGCGACGGCAAGTGAATTCCCTAAAAACGATAAGATAAGATCGAGTCGTCGAAGGGTGGGCGGTATTCAAGTATTATGCATTGGCGCGATAAAAACACGCCAGAGACTTAAGGGATCCGGGTAAAATCGAGTGGCCGTAGAAACCAGGGCACAGGGTGGCTGGATTAAGGCTCGTACGGTGTTGCAACGAGAGACATGGAGGAGGACAAGGCGCAAGGAGCCGAAGGGACGGAAGAAGAACAGGAAGAACACGTGAAGAGGAAGAGTGCTCGACGCTTCTTCGGCTTGGCAACGGAGAGGAGCTGCAGGCAGCAGGAAGGCACTTAAAAAAAAATCTAGACCACCCAGCGACCCTTTTCCCGGCTAAGGGTTGCAGACGTGCTGCACGCATGCACACGCAGCCTTCCGCAGCTAGGTGCTTCACGACGTGTCGGTATTGCCGGCACGTATACACCCCCCGATGGCAACCCGTGAGCCTCACAAGAGAGAAGTAGATGAGCCGGGGGGGTTGGGACGGGAGGCGGGCGATACGCAGTAGGACGACAAAGGGAGAGGGGTAGGTCGGTCTGGGTTGGCTGGACGGGGTTACGTGCTGTGCCTCCTCCTAGATATACGTATAGATCGCGCGATATACCGCGCGGAAGGGATTATTCTTAGGGTAGGGTAGGGTTTTGCCCGAGTGTAAAAGTGCGAAAAGGGACACGAGAAGGAGGGTCGCTAGGACGAGAGGGAGTCTAGGGCAGGAGAGGAACAGAGGGTGGAAGAAAGAGAATCGCGCGACCGTTGGTGGAAGATGGAAGCACGTATCAAGGGTGGAGAGTGAAAAAAAAGGGGAGACGCACTGAACGGGGCTGCTGCCTTTGGGGAGGGCGAGAAAGAGCGGAGCGACGGAGAAGGAAAACGATAGGCGAAGGGTCGAGGACGCGACAGAGACGGCAGGTAGGAGAAAGGGGTGGCGCGACGCGGAGGAAAAGGGGTTGATGAGGATGAAACAGGGTTCTGGTTGCATGCGAAGATGCATAGACGATGCGCGCGAGCACTCGGTAGGGCGGTGCACCCTGAAGGTGCATTGATCCCACGGTGGCTGTGCGTAGGGTGCCCTACCTTCTACCCCGCTTTTTTTCCCTTCGTCCCTTGACCCGCTCCTCCAGCTTCTCTCACCCTCCGTGCCTCGCCCACCCTTCTCGACGGTGCGTACGTACTTACGTATATGTCCCTGCGTGCACTTATATGCGTACGCAGGCAGGTATAACGCCCCTCGTCAGCGACACAGGGGTTGCGAGAAAAAGTAGGATTTCCATCGTGATGACGACGACTACGGCCACGTCGAGACGACGTTGGCCGCCGTTATTCGACGCGTGTGTTTCGTACATGGCCGCGTACGTGTCGGAGAGACGATAAAAGGGGGAGCGCGCGGGGGGAATGATAAAAAAAAAGTCGAAGGAGAAAGAGAGCGTGACGAAGGGAATGCAGAAACGCGAAAAGTGCTCGTTGCGTGCCGTGATGAGAGGAGAACTCATTAAAATAAATATACGCGACGTACGCGTGCACTCACGCATGGGATGCACGCGTCGGCTGTTAATACGAGCACGTTAGGAAACGAAACGAAACGCCGCGGCACCTCTCGCGGGCTGCCCTCCCCATTTTTCGTCGCGTTCGCTGATCGCGCCGATCGACGTGTAACCGTTACCGCTTACTTTGAACGCGTGATAGATTAGCAATTACGCGGTCTAATTAATCGAGGCTGGGAAACGAGATCGTATCGTGAACGGACAGACCTCGCGACGATTTTACGGAGACTGTTGCTGTCTCGTTTGCGGCTAATTACCTTCGAACTAGAGTAATTGGATGTAAATGCAGTCGAATCATATCGTTCGCATCGTAATTGCGCTTAATTGTATTTGCTACTCTACTTTGTCTGTGAAATACGACTACATTTTCGCGTTATATTTCTTGACTTTGCTTCAATCCTTGGCTGCGGAACCCTCGGTTCCAGAGACATTGGAATTTTTCTTACGAATAATTTCTGCTAAGCTGTACCTCTGTATAGATCTACTTTGTCCTTTTATGCAACATATCAAAAGTTATCAATGGTGAGACCCTCGATAAATTGTACGGAGGGTCTAAGTTATTTGTGAACTTCTTTAAATCTACAAATTTCAAAGTCTTCAAAGAGATCCTAAAATTCTTACAGTCTATATCTATATCCGTAGATTCCGAATTTCCTAGACCGCAAAATCCTCAGATTCTTAATCCAAATCTTAAAATCCTGAAATTCTAAGTTTTTCTAATCCTTAATCCACCCTCAAAATGACCAAATCCTAAATATCCCTAAAAGTCAGTAAGCAGAAGGTCTCTTTTCCTCGATTAACATATTTTTCCTATCGTAGATCTATTCCCGACCGTACATCGGCACGTACACCGTACAGTCTTATAATAGCATTCGACGCGTTAGGAACTCGATCATCTCCAGATAACGTCCGTTTAAGATTCGCAACGATCGACTTCCGCTCGATCGATCGTCGCGACAGAGTGCGTCACGACCGACCGGAAACTAAAGATTCTATCCGACGCTTACGATTCCCAGGCTCGTTATCATGATATACGCTTTGCGTGGCAGGTCCAGAAGCGGGTCCACTCGTGACGTTCTAAATGCAGTGGACCACCGGGGTTAGAGCCACATGGCTACTTCGTGTAACAGCACGCCACACGCACACATCAAACGCACTCGCAGTGTGCTCAGCTATGGACTCTAGCTTATCCCCGCTAGCTCAAGAGAGGGCGTACACGCGATGCTTTAATTATTGGCTCTTCATTTCCTTATCTTCGAGGTACAAGTGCCCGGGAGCTTCCTCGCGAAATAGACTCGTTCGCCGGAATTCAGTCGCTACAAGTTCGATACGTGGACATTTTCACCAGAGGAACAATGTTTTCAATTAATTAACCCGTTTCTGTACGTGACACATTAATTATCGTTTGTTAAAAGTACGAGCCGGCTGAAGTTGCGCGTTCCTCCAGCTTTCGTTCGACGTAACATTCTGTCCGACAACGGGCGCTGTCACCGTTTCCATAATGTCGCTCTAAAAATAAAATTTGAAGCGACCACTTGACCAGAATTTGCTCGACGGCTCTCTCGGATTTTCCGACCAAGCAGACGAGAAATCGCTGTTAGTCACGAGTGTCCGCTCGAAAGATCCCGCCAATGGAGCTCGTGACAGCTTGAATTTCTAATTCGTGACGCTTTCGACTCGTCGGTAGCTGTTATTGTTTCCATGAACAGGTGACCGATAGCGCCGACAATCTAAACGTTTTCGCGCCGCTTTAAAAGTAATTAGAAACTCGGCGTGTGCGCGTGACACGAATAGCGAGCCTGAAGTTTCGAATGCCCGATAATTATGGCCCGGAGAAATTATCCGCGGAGTAATTCGCGAGAACATTTTTGTATGGACATTTTAAACAATGGGAAAGGATGTGATCATTAGTGAAATAGGTTAAGTTAAAATTTTTTAGCGACATTGCTGGAATAAAATTAAGCTTATCACAACAAAGCGAACAGGTTTCTGATAAGTGAATGCACTTGTTCAAAGGTTAAGATCTCAAAGAAGGATTCAATTAAATAGCATCAGAGTGCAGCTGCTCGTTTTCTAATTGCCTTTTCCTATTTGCGTAACGAGCTGCAGACGTTCCGTTTAATATTATTACAATTTTTCAATTGCTGCAGCGGTAATGAGTCCAAATAGGATTCAGCAATTAGCCGAGGGCATTAATGCCGTCCTTGTTGTACAAGGCGAGCACCGCGCTCCGTTAAACGCTCGTTTAGAATATTTATTGTGTCGCTGTCTCGACTACCGAGAAGAGCAAACAGTATTATTTCCGGCTTGTCAAGCCGTTTGCCGCGCTAATTAATACGAATTGAATGCCCGTTTAATGAATCGCGTCGTCAGACAATCGTATCTGTCGAATCCGCTTTCGCTCGTTGAAAGGATCCGCTTCCGTGCGGTCGAATATGAACGTTCCGGCAACGGGTTCAACATTGCCGAACACACAAACGATTCTCCTCGACACCTGCACTTTCACTTCGCTCCTCGTAATTTATACCTAAATGAGTCGCGACCGTGCGAATTCCGCGTGCATCAGCGTCGCGAGCGCTGCTCGCGATTCGTGGGAGGCGTTCAACAGAAGCGAAAGCAAATGTGCAGCACCGTTGCATCTCGTAAACTTAACCGAGTGATTTTTTTTAGCTACATGCACGGATCTTTCGACGAGATCGTAATCGCGTCGTTTGTCTGCCTTTCATCGAGATAGCTAGAGTGTAACCGGTGTAAATTCTGCAAGCATGTTGCGAATTTATGCAACTACCGTTCACTTGATACTCGTATTTTGTGCGGTTAAGTGTGTAATATTCGTCTGGTAAGTTGGCAGATTCAGAGAGGATTGATTTGTCTGCTATTTTAACTGCTGCACTTTTGGGAAATTTTAGTTGTGCCGATTTTAACTCTCTGAATGACTTTCTATGAGAATTTCAATAAAAGGATCCTTCGGGTTGCGATTTGCTCCAAGAAAGGTTACCTTATTTCTTCAGATGTATTTGGTGCATTTTATTTAATTTCAATTTTAAAGGTTTCTCTTTCGAAACGGTCTGATTGTTATAAATATTGTAACTAATATTATAAATAATGTATTTATCAATATAATTATTATAAAATGTAATAGTTACATTGTTATACATACTACAAATCAACTTTGTTATATTATTTTAATAGAATGTATCTGTTTATATGAACATGTTCATATATCTTCTTCTGTACCTGACCGTCAGGTTAACCCAAGTCCATTTTCCTAGTTGATCGGTTTTTTATGTATCTTCTATTTAATTGACTTTTACAAGAAACGTGTAGGTGTGTCTTTTAAAAAGAAACAAAAACAGAATTGGTATTTTTTATTTCTTTATATCTAGATTGAGAAGCATTTACATCTTTTTCATAAAACAGCTAACATCAGCGTACATAAATTGCCCAGCAAACAGTTAAGTAACAGTTTAAACATTTGATCAAGCTAAAAGTGTGTAAAAAGTCGCGTAATAAGCGCGTGTAGAAACACGTCTCCCCGAGTGATAATTAGAAAGCAAAAATCATAGAAAACACGATGAACTTCAGCGTACCGGCACGAAAATAAGCGGAGACCCGCCTCGATGGTGGAGGGAAGGAATAATTATATCCACCGTGGCGGGCTATCCCGCCATTTTAATTAATATTAATTGAACGCCGCTTTGAACCGGTCGGTCGGGGCCGATGTCGCGAGGGCCAGCGTCGCACGCATGCACGCGTAATTACGCGCGAGCGCGGAGCACACACGAGCGGAATGGGGCGCCCCGCGCCGGATTCCTTTCAATCTTAGACATTTAAGCGTGCGCTCACGCGTAATTACGCGCAATTTCGTTCGATTGAAAGTTGCCAGCTTCGCGAGCCGCCATGCCGGCTTGCATATCGGTCGTTTTCGGCCCGGAACGACGACTATCAAAGGAGCCCGCCGCTTCCACGAATCGCGAATCACCCTCTGTCCCCTCCTGTCCGAGCGTTATTCTCTTTTCAGTCCAACAGGAATTCGTTCCTTCTCTCCTCTGTCGTTCTTCCCGACTTTACCGATCGCGTCACGTGTTCCTCGGTTCTACAGAACAGATATACAGGTGGAAGAACGAGGACTAAGTAGAGACCTCTTAAATTTACATTCCACGAACGGTCGGCGCCTGTACGCGATCCTTCAACCCGCTCTCAGTCCCTCAGCTTTGGGAATGTTTGTCGACTTATTGCGAACAGGTCGTTAAATTGTCGCCAAGTTATGCGCGAGTTAATTGTATCGCGCGCTGAATGGTACACTGGAAATCGAGGTGCGACTCTTTTTATTTGAAATGTTTTGCAATTTCAACTTTGCGTTCGATGCTTTGTGAAATTGTTGCTAACACGTTTGTTGTGTTGGTTAATGGAGATCGATACGGCGAATTTAATTTGGTCACATTTCGCGTTACAGAAATATTTAGGTTACAGGAAAGTTTAATGGACGAGTCGGGTGATCAATACAGTCAATATTTTATGGTTCTCGATAATTATTGACAGTACTGAAATGTTGACATGTGTGAATTTACGGATGTGGAAATTTGAAAATTTGGTAGTTAGAAATTCCAAAATTTGGCAATTACAGATTTGGAAATTTGAGATGCTGGAAATTTGAAGATTTGCAGATTTAAGAATTTGGGACTTTAAAAATGTAAAATCTCAGTATTTGGAAATTTGGGATATGCTAAATTTTAAACTTGGAAACTTGGAAATTTAGAAATTTAGAAATTTGGAATTTGGAAATTTTAAGCTTGGAATCTTGAAGACTTGGAAATTTGGGAAGTGGGAAATTTCAAACTTGGAAATTTGGAAATTTGAGATATGGGAAATTTTAAACTTGGAAACTTGGAAATTTGTCAATTTGAAAATTAAAAAATTGTAAACTTTGGAACCTATAATACTTTAAGACTATAAACATTGCAGCTTTGCAACTGTGAAGACTAAAATTTTGAATTAAACCCCAATAAACGTAAAAACACATAAAACGCTGCAAGCTATGCTGAAAAATGAAACGTACTCCAAAGGGAGTTATTACCTTTTCTTGTTTCAGTATTTGACTTTAACTGCATATTACATTCCGACACAGAGAACGTTTTAATTCAGCGCATGGTTTTTCCAAATAAAGTTCAATCATCCCAGTATATTAGCAGAACTAATACACAGTACCCATCACGCAAGTGTATAAAATGAAATTGGTCCGTAGAAATAAATAGAAGCTTTCGACGAGTACACAACTAAATAATAAATAACTTGTTTATCACATTTCAATCATCGACTCGTGATTGTCATTTCTCGTGGACGATTTCCATTCGCATTGGGATATCAATTTCAATCCTTATCAAAATCCAAATGAATCGTGCTACGTGGGATTAACAATCGACAGAACAAAAATCAATTAAAATCCAGGATAAAAGCATCAGAACGATAAACGCGAAAGTACCGACGAACGAAACCAATTTACGGCGCCTCGGAGGTTTCGAATTGGAAATAAAACGTCCGAGGGAGTCGACGACGCGTCGCGGAAGCTGAAAGCGATAAGCATCATGCGAGTCCCACGAAAGATTATTGTCGTTTTTCCCGTCTACCACGCACGTTCTTTTTCTTCTCTCGGTTAACGAGAAGAGGTTTCACGTATGAGGCTGGCGTCGCGACGTGATCCGTAGGAGAGGAACGAAGCGTTCGAGCAGAACAGGGTCGTCGTTTCCTGCAAGGCTGACGCCACGTGTGTACCGGTCTCTGTCATAGCCACGCGTGGGTATGATACACCTAAAGCATGTTGACGCATCGAATTATTCAAATCAGATAGCCGCCCGATAGAAACGGGACGAGACGATGCGGGGAAAGGTACAACTCTCAAACCTGGTACCTGGTACACGAGCAAAGAAAGAAGTAATGATCCGAGAAAGCGATAGGACAGATTAAAAAACGCGGGACCATTTAAATCATCTTAAAATACAAGTTTTTACCCATCTTTCTTTTAACTCGTTATTCACTGACTCCTGTTTTCCCAAACTTTGTTCACAAGTCGTGCCCTTTACATACAAATATATTATAAGATTAGTAGATAATGTAGAAATTGTTATATATCGTAAAAATTTTCTTCTCATGCAAGCTTTATTAAAAAAAATTACTTTTCTTTAATATTTGAATCCGAAAGAAATATGCACACAATGGAAGCGAAGATTCAGGAATGAATGCCTGATGCATTTTCGCTCGTAAACGTGTTATTTACTTAATTATCTTGCCCGTTGGTTGACTGGAGTCTCTAATTTACTGCCACCGGTAGATAGCGTACACCGACATCCTTGTAAGCGTGATTCGCACAAAGGAATCCCAAGAAGCATTTCCGCGTGACATGGGATCGGCGCGATCGATCGCTCGTGGATCATTACCGTCGACACGTCGCGATGCTCGAGACTCGTCGAAGACTGGTACACACACGACAGCGGAGGGGTGCACAACGAATCGATGTGACACGATCGATATCGTTCGAAGCCGCCTAATTACAAACGCGTCCCACCTATAGGGGTCAGCATTCCTCGCGTGACAATTAACGATTTGTAGCCCCAATGTTTGGATTAGATTAAACTGCCTTCACGGTGCTTCTGTCTTCTTTCGTTACCTTTTAGTTCTCCTACAATTTCACCACCTACGCGAATACATATGTGTTTCTGTCACTTTCCTCTACAATTTCTCTTGCTAATTTTTATTTATTTTAATTCATTTATTCTTAATTTTAATTTACTCTAATTTTTTTCAAACACGTTTACTTTATTTTAATCTTTGTTACGTTTCTTGATAATAAAGTAATTCTGCGTGAGATGACTTTGCGAGTGAGACGACTGTCTGTCACAAATATATTTGAATTTCCCGCCAGTTATGGTGGCATTCAAGACATGGAGAAGATACACTATTTTATTTATCTGTTTACACTTGAAGAATTAAGAGAGTTATACTGTATACCTGTTTTGTGATATATTAACAATTTTATAGGATTAAAAAATCGGTCTAATGCTTTGTTTGTTATTAATTAAACTATAATACTTTACGCAGACATGGTTTGTCAATAAGAGCTGCAGAGTTGCAGTCCCTCCAGATCCCTGTTTTATCACCACCACTGTTGAATTTACATGTACCTGTTTATTTAGCAGTCATTATTCCCTTATTTTCATCGCGTATATATGAATAATACACTTTATTATAATAGCTTTTTTACATCCTCCTGCTATAAATTTCTTACAGCTGCCAGTTATTTAAATATTGGATCAGGGTTTGCAGCAACTAATGTGTATTAAGTGAATCAGAATTTAAATAAATTCATTTTTTCATCGCGCTAACAAAATTAAAGTGGTTTTCAACAGCTCGGCGAGTTTCCCCGTTGCGGCCGTACCTGTCGCACGAAAACGTCCCCCGGAAACGTCGGTTAAAGAGGGCCGGTGTCGCGCTACAAAGGAGAGGCTTCTCGCGTATCCGCGGGAGTGAAAATTAAAAATCATTAATTTCCCTAATGGATGCGAGAAATGACTGCAGCCTCTCCTCTTTTAAATCCGCCCACGCATTCCCGACGAGAGGTGGCGAGTGCGTTGCCCGACGTCTGTGTGCTTACCTGCGTGGAAACGCTCCGAGTGCCGCGCAGAAATGCGTGTCGCGCGGTGAAAACTGCCGGGCAGAAAATAAAAAAGAAGGGAGCCAGTAGGAAGACGACGAAAGTGGTGGGTACGCACAGAAGTCGAAGGACAGCGGTTTAAAAGAGAAGAGGTTACCGGTCGCGTTCTCGAGAGGGAGGAGGACAGAGGGCGCGAAGAGGAGCAGACGCGGAAACAGGGGGAGAAGAAACGGAAGAATGCCAAGGGAAAGGAGTCGGTACGAAACGTTAATAAAATGGGGGAGAAAAAAAGAGAGAGAGAGAGGCCGTCACAATACGGCGAGTAATCCTGTCGCGTCGTTAACTAACGCGCGGCTGCTAATAAGTCATTAGGGGATGGCTTGTCGTCGAGTCGAGTCGAGTCGCGTACATACACGTACGCCCGTAGGTTGGCTGCGACGAGTTACGAGTTACGCACGCAATGCGGACGCACAGACGCAAAACGTTGCGCGTGTGCTCGTGCCGTGCTAGTACCCCCTCGTGGTAGGGGTGCGTGTCTTGTTAGCGACACCCCTGGCGTTGGACGAGAGCCTCTTTCATCCTCTACCCCCTCTTCTACCTCCCCTCTTGTTCTATCAGCCTCTTTTCTCTGTCTTTCTCTAAGTTCCCTGTTCTTTCCTCGGTCTCTACCCTCCTTCAGCTTGTTCGCCTTCTCTCGACGCGTACTATACAGTCTCTTCCATAAAAAACTATACGACAGCGTCTTGGTTATTAAACTGCGGGAGTTTATGCGACCATGATATGCACTCACAAGGAAATATCACAATGCGTTTTTATCAAACTTTTTCTGGGAAATGCAAAACGAGAATAAGACCTACAATTGACCGTTTTTTTAGCTGGGAAGGTCTTTCATATTTAAGTATTTAATTTTAAGAAATACGTATTTTATTGAGCAATGGCTGTACCGAGGGTAGTGATGGCTTGAACAAGTTCAAATCCCATGATCAATTTTTATGTTTTCTGTTGTCTTTATAGATATTATTCCTTACATTTTTCGTTATTACTTCCTTGTATCTTCTGTTCTCTTATGTAAAAATATTTATTTATTAATAAAAACTGACAACTTCTTAACGATTATGTTCTTATATGTATATCTAATTTACCATAAATTTCAGACCGATCCATATTTATCAGTAAATGTGTAAACAAATGTTTGAAACCTATTCACAGTATGTAGGACCAAACTATTCTATCGAATATGTTTAAACAAGTATTTGAAATTAAAACTACCCTTGTTCAATATTCCTCAATTTTTAAACATTCGTTTTCGTGTTAGTGGACAAGAGTACATCTTAGTTTCATTTCAAGAGATGAGTGGCTGCTAAGACATCCCTTAAAAATTTCAACAAAGATGGCGTCACAGTGATCCATTTCGCCGTCCACTTTTTCGTGGAGCAGACTGTACCGTTCGAAAGCGTGCATCGCGTATCCAGATTGGTATAACAATGGATACAAGTGTGCGTGTGCGTGGTGCACGGTACCGGGGGCAACAGGGGCGAAAGTACGCACGCATGGGCGAGCAACCCCCATAGAAGAGGAGGACGTCGCGCGATTTCTACCGTCCTACTCAAACACGGTCGCACCGTATGTCGCCTCGTTATACACGCTGGAACGAGTGACACCGCGCCACGACAGCAAGGCGAACCCAGCATATTTCTAGTACGGTAGGTTAGTTAAGCTCTCTTTCAGCCGTGCGCGCCACTTACTTTGCACGTATGCTCACGCACCATGGACATAAATAATCGCGTTTAAAATCGCACGAAGCCAGAGAGAGCGGGAGCGTACGATCTCGCGCTGGCAATATTGTCGCGAGAGGCTTTACACGATTACGCAACCGGTCGTCCAACGTTGTATCGGGCTTGTCCTGCGATTGTCCCTTTTGCAGTCGCGCGTCACACCGCGTCCTGTCGCCCCGTTGCTCGCGTGGCGAATGCGCTCCCGCTCGTGCCCCGCTCAATTTACGCCTTTCGTCGCGGTACTGCATTTCCTAGCGACCGAGAGATACTGCGCTCTAGCCTTCTAAAGGAACTTTACTCCATAATCGCAGAGAAACACGATTGTTCTACACGAGTTGCCTTTTGTTCGGTTCCTTCGTTCTGCACCCTTAGGGGAAAAAAGGGGAAAATGACCGGATTAATCTTCAGAGCACGGTGACTGCTTTATGAAAAAGCAAGAGAGAAATATGAAGTTACGAATATCTATTTATAACAAAATAGTTAGAGTCTGTATTCTCATCCGTAAAGAAAAGACATTTGCCGAGAACAATACACGTCATGGTTGACGAGAACAATAGTTTATGGTGTGACATCTCTTACATACCATCCTTACCATCCTTAGAAATTTAAATACAGTATTCAAATAGATTGAAACATTGAAAACCACAGTCGCTATGAAGGTAATAAAATGTTAAACTGTCTACAGTAAGAAGTTCACGTAGCTGTGTACGTTCACATTAATTCGTCCAACACTGTACATCGAAATCTCGATCGCGTTCTTTTATTACTCGCCTATTCAGATCCCCGACGCTCTCGACATTTCAGTACAAAAGTGCTCAAATGCCCAGCCGCTCGAGCTCACGAGCCTCAAGAAGAGTGGTCACCGATTCAACCGCGAGGCTCTCCTGATCATCGGAAACGTAGCCGGATAAAAAGGGACTTGAACGACACCTCCGGCTGCGTTTCCCGAAGGGGAGATCGATCGATCGCACGGACGAGAAAATGAAAATGGAATAGCCCGGTGCTGTACACGGTCGTGGCCTGTGCCCGTAACGGTAAGCGTCGGAGGTGGCCGAGGTAAGCGGCGGATGAAGAGGAGCTGCCTCTGACTCCAAGTGGACCTGCTTGGCTAGTACAGGTATTTACTAGGTGCCTGTACTTTCCCCCGCCATCTTGTCCCTGCACCTATGCCCCTTCGTTCGTGTCTCGAACAGCGGTCGCATAGTTGAAGAATTCTTTCTCGTGGATGCTGATTGACGCCGCTTGGTGCCTTCGCCCGCAGAGGTCGCCACCTCCTTCGCCAGCCCCCGGGAACTTTGTTCGGCGACTCGAAAAACGCCCGTGCGTGCATTAATCACACGCTGGAAAACTGATACGTGTTAGCATTGAATTTGCATATCAATGACCGCGGCGCTGCTATCGTAGAAAACGGCGTGGCGCAGGTGTCCGGGTGTAATATTGACAAATGACGCTGGTTAACCAATGGCGATACCCTGCATTTATGGTCGGCCTTTTTGTTCCATTGTCGCGGCGCCTTTTTACCGTCTCGCCGTCGGCCACGATGAGGAAATCCACGATGCGTGCGTCAGATTCGTCGGAAAGGTCGACCACAGATTGCCACTTCGAAAGTGCGACTAGTGGATCGCGTGATTACGATCTGGCGAGCATACGCCGTTTATGGAAAGAACGGCGGATTCAGAAACCTAACGACGCGAATTATTGCCTCTTTGGGTTGCCTGCTATCTATCGACTGCTGTAAAGTTCATCTGCGAGAGGCCTAAATGCTATTCGCTGTTATTGGCGTAACTGGGATTTTTCTACGAAACGAATCGCCGCGAGTGTTACGCCGACGCGTTATATGGCCACGCGGCCCTGCTAGTTGTACGGATTAAACTGTTTGGTGGCCCGGGGCTATTAACTGAGCGGAAGCGCTGCTTCATGGAACTAGAATTACGATCACTAGAAACCTTAACGCTCCGAATTACGCTATTCACCCTTATCACCTCAGATTTTGCGACTTTCTCCCTACATTGCAATCTCCATTCCCTTCGTAGTACTCTGAAACGCGCGCATAAAAGAATAATTTCGCGCGAACAACAATAATATCCGACCCCCTTGAAGATTCGCGATTATTGTCCCTGTCAGCGTCCCCTCGAGCCGCCGACTGGCAGATACACCCCATAAAAGTAAAAATACCGCGAGGAGGAAAGAAGAGGGCGCAAGAAGTCGGTCCCGACAGCTATCGGGGCGTAGTTGGTCGTATAAGAAGTTACGCGTTGGTCGTTGCTTTCATGGTCGTCGATATCGAATGCCTCCTTTGTGTCGATACGGAAAAATAGGCGGACACAGGGAGAGAGGGTCGATCGAGACCCGTCGTTAAACTGCAAACTTGTAAGCAGAAATCGCGTCTTCCCGTACGTACGCGTTCATCCGGCAGTTACGGTCGAGTTATCGTCCGTTCGTGCGCGTAAAGTGAAAGTATGCTGGTCGTTTCACTCTTCTCGTCGTTGAGCCTAGTATGTGTACCGCAGGAACGAAGGGGAGGGAATGGGAAGGGAGAGAAATATACAGAACGAGAAAGAGTAGACGCCGCGAGAAAGTTCGAAGCTAAGTTATTTGTGCCTCGCCGTGCTTGTCCGGGAAAGAAAATACGGCCCTGGTCACCGTCAGGGACTCGTAAATCATGTATCCCCGTTTTTATTAAATTGTAAGATTACGTCTGTACTATACTGAAGAATATTTATTTCGACGTGTCACAAATATTAAACTTAATAGTATTAACTGGGAAGTTATGACTTCACCCTTCGTTTCACTCTGTTTAAATATATTATGGGGATTATGACATTCTTGATTTATGTTAATATTAGGGAGCTCAAAAATGCGCATCTTTTATCATAAAATTCATGTAGTAGTGATTTAAACCTATAATATTTGCGGTTGGGTTGTTAAAATATTTTCGATATCAGTGGGCTGCGTTTTAAATTAGACTGAAAAAATGCTACAATTTTAACAGACAACCTCTTACGTTACAATCTTTTTAGCAACCTATCGAATTTTTCTTATTAACTGCTACAAAGTTTTCACAATTAAAAAGTTAAAATGTCATGCATACTTTGCATGTTCTTAATTGCAAATTGTGAGAATAACCGAGCTGAAACAATTGCGGTACAAATATAATACAATACAGATTTGTCGCATTCAAGCTGAAAGTTACATCACGATATTATAAGTCAAGGGGTTAGGTTAGGTTAAACAGGTGAACCCCGAGGAAATATGATGGTGCTTACCTAACCGAACCTCCACGAAATTGTCTTCGAACAACGTCGGAACGTTTAAAAGTCAACGAGCCTCGTGACTGCTTTCCCGCCTTTATGGTGTTAAACGCCACGTTAATTGCCGATAAAACAATTGTCACGATGCTTTTCATTCACTGGGTTAGGTTTAAAAGTCACGATGTTACAGCTAAGTTTGTTATCGTATTAGAATAATGTCGCTTGCGTAAGATACAATCTCGTGAGATGCTGTGATACGTGAACGACTTCGAATCTTTAGAACATAACCCTAAAGACTTGTGCTTCTACGTGCAACATTGTACAAAAAACCTTGTACAATTTGAATTACACTATTAGCTTTAAAGTTATGGCATTTATTCGTTCAGTATTTTCATATCAACTTTAATTAAAGGTTTGTACGTTCTGCAAAGCTCTCGAGGGCTTCCATATGGCGTATGTAACAAAATGGCCGCGATGTCAGATGGTGAAAGTAATTAATACTTGTAGTGACAAAGTGTCTATGTTAAAAATGATGTATACACGTCATCAGGCAAACAGAAAGATAATATGAGAAAATGTGAGTAAATCAAAAATGGATGAATTTTAAGTTTAAAACCTCAAGTGGTAAGATCACAGGTTCAAACGTAAGAATCTGCCACGATTTGAATTATATTTTAAGACCGAAAGTTTATTTCAGCAGTACTAAAATTATTACTGAGATACGAAAGAATAGAAGTAACCTAGAAATTCGAGTTCAAGTTCAAACTACACGCGGCGATCGATTTGAAATTGCATCCATTGTTACATGCTCATAAATACAGGTTTCAGGCGCAAGTTCGCGTTAATCGTTCAGAAATAGCTTAAAGATGGAGTACGTAACAGCAATTCACCTACTAATCGATCACGTATATCGGTCAGGATGTAAATAATTGAAACGAAAGCATCTCACTGGCATCGTTGCCAGCAACGGTGATTTTCTAATGAATTTTTGATTTATCGCCACGCAGAGTAATCAAGCATGTATAGAGGAGCCTGCCATTACACATGTTACGGCCTCTGAAAACTCGTTGTTCGTTAATCTGCGGACTCGTTTTAACCTCATCATTATTATTGGTATGTGTTCGATTAATATCTTCGCTGGAAGCGTTGCTGATCAGGTAGGCGTGGCTGAATGTGAAGCTCGCCAACGCTCGTGGAAGCCGAGCACCTATGAACTCTAAGCCGAATCGGATAATTCATAGATATTAATAAATTCTTGCAATTAATACTCGACACGGCGTAATCGACCGCTTATGTTTAAAGATAAATCATTAGCTGCCCTCTGCACTCGCGATGCTCGAACGTGATGCTTCTCGCTATCGTAAATCCTTACGCGTTTCAATGATCATTACCGTCGATAATTCTCAAACGCTTTATTACTATTTCGAAGAAAAAAATATCGGACTTCAGGCGTTCTACGATTCAAAACTCGTGTGAAATTCCTGAACGCTAATATAAATGTGGCGTCAAGAATGCTTAACCTGTTAAAAATGCGCGCGGATGTGCTCATAGTACATTAACCTAATGTAATGCAACGCGTAATCCAACTTAATCTCTGCGAAAATTACGTTTCTCAGTACGAGATTTGTATCTACTTTGAAATCAGATTGAACTGCTTTACAATTATTCTTAAATCAGTGGTTCTCAATTAGAATGGTGGTCTCTATTAGAATAGTGGTTATTATCAGCACGGATGTTATCGATCAGCTATTGTTATTATAAGTCCAAAGCACTCTATACTAAATTGGTTAAAAATTCACCTGTTGCATACTTTGGTTATTGCTATCAGTTATAATAATTATACAAGTCTGATTGTACCGAAAATTCCCTAAGTCCCACATTCGAGAACAGTTATTTTTCATGGCCCTATGTATTTATCAACCGCATATTGGACCATTACAGACAAAGCATGGGAACACAACGATCGAGCAAAATCAGCAAAGTTTGCGGGAGGATCGAGCAAGCTAAACGACGTTTGTTGGTGGTCGACTAGACGAACGGTCACCAGCGTGGTCGGACTAACCAAATAATATCACTCACCGTTCGCGATTAGCATAATTCGATGATCCGACCCTCACGGCCAATTTATTTATCGCCGCTTGAACGGGCCGTTTTCACTTTGGAACGGGCCACGGTTGCCGGCCAAATACACGAACTTTCGGGACATTAGGCGCATTATTACGCGACCGGGCCAGCCACCAAAAGCGGGATAGATAATATATCGTCGCTTGCGGGGACCGGAGCTCCTTAATGTAGGATGCCGGGATAATGTATGCCAAATGCTGCTTCCAGGTGAGTCGAGAGCAGCGGGACGGCAGGTGGGGAGAGGACTGGCTACGAGTTATTTATTGATTTATGCGAATAATCACGTTCGAAAGCGCCTTGTTAAGCGTTAAGGTACCTTTCCGCCGGCACGGTCCGTTCTTCCACTCTTGCTTCATCGCTGACTCTTTCCGATAAACGTCAGAAAAACGGTTCACTGTCTATTTCGCGACGTGTGAGGCCCACTGCCTAATGGAAGAAAAATGAACGTGGAAAAATTGAACGGTTTCATCGTATAATACAGATGTCAGTTCAATCTGTGTTTCGATCGAACGATGTATGTTACTAGTGTATTATTGAGAATAAATAAAAATACCGAAAATTTAAGCAATGTGAATTTAAGAAATAGTACAGGAATAAAGGATATCAAAAAGCTAATCAAAATGATCAAACTGCAAAAGTTGTGAAATGTACACCTCGTGACACTGGTACAAAAATGTACAGAAATGGCGTCTGTGCATAAACGTGATCAAATTCTTGATTTCTCTAATACTCCATCTCGAAATGTTTATCCGCAGGTCGTTTGAAAACACCGTAAATCATTTAAGAATTATTATGCTTGTCGCCTGTATCGAGCACGCCGCTTCCTGGCCACGTGTGTACACGTGAACGTGTTGCGCCTCCATCGTGTCCGCTTCGTTTCTCCTTCGTCTCTCTTCTATTTCCTCTTTCTACCCCCGTGATCCTTTTTTTTCCTCCCGTTTTTCTGGTCTTTTGTTCAGCCGCGTTCCACGCGCATACGAATTGTGGTTAGCGGTTTGTTTCGCTTCACGGTCCCCCGAAACGAGGAAGAGGGCCGAGAAACCGCTCGAAAATAATCGCTTGGCCCGCGGCGGAAGTCTCTGTACGCTTGGAATTCGAAGAGGAACCGGGGTCCATCGTTTATGTGCCGCACGACGCGGTATCACGAGATTCGCGTGCTTTCTTTCTTTCTGCTTGTCGTGGAACAACATCCAGGATACGTCTTGGCAGACGTGACGTCTGTTTCGAGGCGTTACAATCGGCATGACGAGCTGACACCTCTAATGAGGCCTTTTACGCGCTTAACGCCTGCTATAATCGTACGTCTCTTCGAGTACAAAAAAGTGAAAGTTAACGAGGATGTGTGATACAGTCGGCTCGCCATTATGCTGAAACGTGTAAATGTCAATCGTTAGAAGAGACCGCTGTGCCATGGTATCATCGCACGTTTGAAAAATTTATGTTTATTCTTTAGAACAGCTCAAGGGATACAAGCTTTGAAGTTACCTCGGGACATTTTATGTCCGCATAATAGAAATTGATAAAAATGATATTCCTCTGCTTAATGGCTGAAGAATGTTTGAGATTAGCTCGAGTCTCCACGCAAGAGAAATTGATAAAAATTATATTCTTTTTGGTTTAATAGCTGAAGTGTTAGAACGTTTAGTTCGATATCTTATGTTCATTTGTAGAAATTTATAAAAATGATATTCTTTCTGCGTGGTGAAGAGGAAGCTTTTTGTCCACATGATAGTAATTGATAAAAATATTTCTCTGTCGAGATTATAGTCTGAAACATCTCATAAAATGTCTCAATTGTTACTTAAGTAACTTGTAACTCGTAAAATAAGAAATGAATGTGAACATTAATATAACGAGATGAACATTAATATAAGAAATTAATGTGAACATTAATATAACGAGATGAACATTAATATAAGAAATTAATGTGAACATTAATATATACTTCATCTAAAATTATTTAGTTAGCCGATGACATGATATATGACTGTCTTCCTTCTTCGATTTTTATTACATTATCCTATTATTATGTTCATATTATCTTTCATTGGTGTAAATATGAATGGTTGTCTTTGTACCGTACTTGGAACACCTTGAACGAATGATTGATTGCTTTGAACGTCTTCGACACTATCCTTCATACGACCAAATATGTGATATAATTACATGTTTATAATAATACTTACTGAAAACGTTTGAAGACCATGTACTAGCTACATGTCTACAGCCTATTATAGGCTGAAAGCTATCGAAAAAAAACTTAATAAGAAGAAAAACTTCATATCAAGACCTTTGCACAGTGTAGGTCTGAGAGCCACATTTTGACCATCACAGCACATATGTGATGCAAAGTGTAGGATACAGAGGATTACTGGAAGTATTTAAATAACTCTATACATCAATCAGTACTAAACGAAAGTATTCTTCACGAGTCCCAAGTCTGGCATCGATATTGCTAACAAAACCTGCTGTCGTGCAAGCGTTGCGATGGAAGATAACACGCGATCATCAGCAAACTTGTCATATCAGCTGTGCATCCGCACGGAAACCGGGGCGACGATGCATCGTGATAACGGGGGTCAAGGAGCGGCATGAAAAACAGGCCGATGGGACGAAGGGTTGTCACAGACAGGTAACGCTATTACGCGTATCTGTTTTACGCACGTGTCCGATCCGTTGGGGTTGCGTTCCTGGGAGTTCTATTCCCAGCCTTTGTGGAGGCCGTGATGCGCTCCGGTCGGCGTAGGTGAAACCCACATGGAACCGTGGAAAAAGGTATCGTAAAGAGCCGCTGCGTATGCGAGTAACCCGGGGGAGCAAGTCGGCGTTGCGAGCAAGTATCGGTTGCACGTTAGGTACACAGGGGCTTCCCTAAGGCTGGCCTCTGCTCGGCTCACTGGGCTATTCTAGACCTCCACATCCCCGGTTGCGTTTTTTCATGCCTTATGCCTTGTGGCTTATGCTTCCATGCCTTATGCTATCCCGGCTAACCGCGGCCGGGAAACACTCGCTTCCCCTTTTGCGGCTGGCGACGGTCCACCGGTCACGCGATGCACCGTCGCGCTTCAACCGGCAAAAACCATTTTGTTCGCCCTTTATTGCCTCGTTGCCGCTCATCCGACTGATCACTAAAATACCACTGCTTCTATTGTCAGATATTGTAGACGTTTATTAACCGATGATGACTTGCATCCCCTGGAAACTTTTCAGATGAATACAAGTCCAGACGGTTTGTAGCCTTCAAGAAGACTCCGATTTTCTAGAGCTCTTATGGCACAGTGAAAGCGTCCATTTCTAAGGTCCGGAGAATTTATCCTACCCAGGGTGCGGCAAGGCAAAATCAGCGACACCGTGACGCGCAAAGGGAATCGGACGTAGGTAAAGTTAATGAAATGCAAACGAGCGCCGGAAGCGGCCGCTTATACATAGCGGGGGTTTGCGTAAAGCGCGTCCGTTCCGGTAACAAGCGCAAAATAAACGCTCGTACAAATACGCGGCCTACCGCGAATAAAATAGTTCTGCTGGCCTGGTGACGCGGCAAGAGGAGGTGGAGAAAGAGAAGCCGGAGAATCGCGAGAGAAAATTAATAGGCGGATATTTATTAAATCGAACCGACGCTCGCGACCGAGTGAATCGGTATTTGTCCATTGTCTGGCCAATTTAATTGCAAACATCAATATGTTTTATTTGCCGTCTAACCCTCCTCGTCCATCCCTCCCGTCACTCTTCCATTTTCGTCCCGCGTCTGTCCTTCCGTGCTCGTCCACGTTGCGGTCTCCTCGGTGATTTTTTTTTTCGATGTCCCACCCTTCGTCCCGCGCTCCACTCTTTTTCGGGGAGGGTATAACCGGTCGCTCGAAAATTTAACGCGCCTGTTTGGCCCGGTCAAACATTTGTCCACGCGTTTGTCGCCGTATTCTCGGCCAAGGGAGCGGCTGGGTTTTTGGTTCGCCGCTCGTTAAACTAATAAATCGCCATTGTCGTCTGTTATTATTTCAGCGATTTTCTTTATTTCGCGCTTCATCGGCTCCTCGACTTTATTGGGGTGATCGGTATTTTTGTATCGTGGTGCTTTACTTTGGAAGCGGTGATTTTGTACAATTGCAGAAGAATCTTGGGAAATTATGGGGTGCAATTTTTCATAATAAGAGAATATTCGAGCGCAAGATTATTAGCTTGATAAGATGGTAGCTTCGAGATGCTTATCCTTCGTAAATACATAAACTCACAAGAATTCAACATATATTTTCTCTAAGTTGCGAGATGAAAATTTCGACCCAAATTGTTCCCCAGTTCACGACATTGCTCACACAGAATTATTACTACAGGTCGTAATTACATAAAGTTGGAATTCGAATATGAAAAATCGTGCACTCCCCTTATGAATCATGTTTCGTTTCAAGAATTCCAGTAACGGCACCGTTTCTTCGTGACTGTTTATTAAAGTTAAATATGTCAAGTGCAACGTTTTAACTGATTAAATGGACGTAGTAGTAAAGTATTCCGAGTGAGGTGGGGTTAACGTCGGTATAACGACGCTTATTTATCGTTTCAACGACGTCGACAACTCTCACCTTGTTAATAGTGCCGTCTGTAGTTTAATTAAATTTTCAAACGGCTCCGTCTTTCGTCGTCATCGTGCACCTCCTCCTTCTGCCACCTCTTCGTCCTACTTTTCGCGTGTCTTGTTCCAAAGATTTTCCCGGTTTCCATAAGATATGCCTCGCGTCAAGGGAACGATCCTTTGCAGCTTTTCATCCACGATAATTAATTACCCAAACTACTTCGCTAAGTACATGTTCATCGTTAAGTAAATGCATTTCATCTGCAGCAGCTACAAGTTTTTTGTTCGAGCAAATATTGTCGTGTTTCCAAAGAAAGCAGCCGTTCACAGCTTATTAAACGAAATTGATGCACAATATCTAAATGCTCTAATTAATGAATAAGAATTCTCTGACACGATTCTATCTTTCGAGATATTCTTCCGCGTCGAAGAGAACAAAGGAAACGGGGCCACCGTTTCATTAGACGTTTATCAAAATTACTCCCCTATTTAAATCGAGACAATTTAACGAGGAACAGCAGCGGCAAAGTCTTCGGAAAGCAGAGAAGCTATTTTTATCGTCGCGTGACTACCTGTAGTATCGGGCAGAAACTTCTTCCTGCACGATATCGATATTATGAAATATTTCTGCGCATAATGTACGGCGAATTTCCCACGAAACCGTTTTACAATTGTATTCGAGGGAACAACCACGATATGGCGCAATCGCAACGAGTCAACTTCGACCCCTTCCTCCGTGTTCGCGAACCAACAATGCAACAATCCAATCTTTGGTTCTATAACCGTGACTATCGTCTTTGTAACGCATCGGTTGCTCAGTTTATTTTGTTTCCAACTTCGTGCAAAACTCACGGGGAAACGTTGCACAATCGTAATGCTACAAACCGTTGCATATCATTGGCGTAACTAACATTTTTATCTGGGGGAGGGTAATTTTGGGTGGCTCCATTTTATTGCTCGGCTTAACATCATATTGCTGTGGGTTACATTTGGAATCTAAATTGATCACATGTAGGTATAGAGATTATAAATTTAAAATTTAGACTATTTCATTAAGACTATTTTACTATTCTGTTAATTAAAAAATGTACAAGTTTATATACCTAAAAGTACAGAAATATCAAACATAAAAATTGACAAATTTAAAAACCTAACAAAACAGAAATTTCAAGCATAAAAATGATCAAATTTACAATTTTAAAAAACGTAAAAATTTCAAGCTTCTTAACATGAAGAAATATTACAAAATTTTTAATTTATAAATCAGACTAGTTAAACGAACATCGGTAAAATAATACATGAACGCAGTTTTATCCGCGATGAAACAAACGAGACAGTCTTAAAACGAATAGCAGCAGAGAAATTTTTAATTCGACCGAGCCGTAAAAGTCGGGAACGTTTGTGCCAATAATGGTAAGGCGATTCCTAAAATGGCTGAGACCATGATCTCTCTTGGTGGACGATTCCTTTACAAGACGAGACGACGCGTGCACTCGCGAAAACTCGCAGCTGACGCGTTGTGGCACGCGTGCATTTTTCTACGTCGATCGGCACGCGATTACATGAGAAAACTTTAACCGGGAACGCCGAGACATTGACAGGTGGTTTGCTGGCTGATCTATCCGATTTCCTTGCGAAACTGACGTGTAATTTTCACGGTAATTTCCGACGATTACAGATACCTTTCACTCCAGTAAGGCACTTTCCTCCACCTCCGCTGCAATTCTCGCTGTGAAATCGCGAAGCTGAGCACCGATCGACTCACCCTTTGACTTTGTTCTATCGATCTTTATGACACATAATTTTATTAATATTACATAACATAACAACGTCTGGAGGTGTTATGGGTCTTATGGTTATGAGTCTGACTCGCTTGTACTTCAATCAATTTTACTGTGATCAATTTTATCCGATGATTTAATACGCTTCGATTTGAAGTTCAAGTCCAATTATAATTTACAATTGGTTTTTATTTACTCCTGTATATAGAAGATGGCGGTCAAGAGCGTTACTGTATGCCTCTTTATATAATCAACGATTGCATAAAACTGACATTATTTCAACGTTCTTTGTCTAATAACTCTCTTTACAAAATAAGATTAATAATGACAATGACACTTTCGATACGTTTGTCGACTGTCACTGTTTTTGGCCTAATTGATGTACTATCCCTTGAGGTAATACTAACGCCAAAAATACATGTGATACGAAAATATGTCTAGCGTCCATTTTGATTAAACCTCTTCCAAGCACCTGAGTCAACCTCACGCGCCAACTCATGTGTTGACATCGGTACATCTGCAACTCGTGCAACGTCTCATCAAGTACGCTAATAAGAAGAGAACAATGGCCGACTATAAACGGTAGCTGAAGATTGGGCGCGAGCCCCGTACGAGAATATACGGCGTACTCAGCAGTCACCGCGTCGCGGAATAATATCCGCGGATTGCATATTTCACGTTTAACCAACGAAAATCCGGTTACAGCAAGAGCAACAGGATATCCGAACGCGTTCGGGCCGGCTGCTAAAGCATAACATACGGCTCACTAACTCTTTAGCTTCGAACAAATCCCACGGGCATAAACATCGAATTCCTTGGAGCGCGTAGCTCTGGGTACAGGTACACTTTGTATCGCAGTTTATTTCAGGATTCGCGGATCCGCGATCCAGCTATCCCGGTGACTTCTTATCCCTCGATTTGCAAATCCGTCGAAGACCGGTAGCGATCGAGCGCGTAAGAACAGAGGCAACGAGAGGGGGAGTTGCTTAGCGGGAAAGAGAGGAGAAATAAGAAATTTCGGGTTAGCGAGCGATAACACCGCGGCATTCCGGCTCCTATTTCACATCATTTTCATAAATTAAGCCTCGTATCAGGGGGCCCAGGCGCGAGACGGCACGGCCGTAACTTCGGGCATTACAATAATAAAGAGCCGGGTTAGGCCCGTCAAGAAAGGCTGGGGCCAAGGGCAGCGGAGGTAAGGGAGACGGGCAAGTTCGGGCATTTCCATAATCCGACCGAGTGCTCCCCCTCCTCCTTAGACCAATGAAAACCTCCATTTTACGCGTGCGTTACCAACGCGCCGCCGTCAAGCGATTCCGTCTCTGTTATTGCGGCTTAACGAGTCTGCGAGGAATTTTACCGATCGCGAAAATCGAGACGAGAGGATGAATGTAAGCTTCTTCTCAGGTAGGAATCTTCGTTGTTATCGAAAACCTTTGGAACGCTGATTTGTGTGTATTGTTCAGAGTGCGCCAGAAGCCATTTTTGTAGAAACAGGTTAATGGAGACGAAAATTGGCAAGTTATTTATTAACTCGAACGATGTATATTTGGAATGTCTTAGTTTTGGGAAATCGTTGAGACTGTAACACTGTGAGGTAGAATTAGAGCTGGAAGAGTTAAATATGGATGACAAAGGGTTTTATTAGGTGATCTAGCCTACATCTGTCTTGGAATTGTGATAATTTTCAGTGACATGTCAAAGTCGTATTTTTGTAACGGTGGTAATTTTAAAATACATTTCGAAATTGTATTATTTCTTCAAAAGTGTTTTAGGTGATTACTCTTTCAAGTATATGTTCTCGTTTATTTTTAAAAAGTCCGTGGTTGAAATCAGGAGGTGATTTTTAGCCATCTTGTATTTAGTTTGAATTTGTATAAAGTACGATTTATTTAAAGTTTTTTGAGGATACTACAAAATTGGTAATGTTTATTAATTAGTACTAATTTGTATGCAACTGTTTCACATTGCAGTAGGATACATTTTAATTTGTATCAAATTTTTGAAGAGTAAAGTCCCAAATTTCACTGTTCTAAAATTCTAAAATTCCGAAAATACACCTACATAAACATCTACAACTGCACCATACAAAATTGCATCATATTACACCACGTAATATCAAAAGAATAAAAATGAACAAGAATAAAGTTACACATATAATAATTTAAAAGTAGTATTTATTTAACTCCAAATGTAGGACAATGAAAGTTTGTATTGTGGTGAAAGAGGTGAGAATCTTGCATATTTCTGAAGATTCTTATTTACAGTGTGAAGGAGAATTAGTAACATTGTTGCATTTAAGACGCTCTGTAATTGAGCTTAACTCGGTAGAACTTGAGGGAATTCATGAATACGAGGTAGAATGAGTGAAACGCGTGCAGTATGAAGCATTTGCGGTTTTAACGCGGTTTATTTAATTATATTTCTGCATCTACTGAGGGCTTGTAATGAACAGTAGGAAAGTAATCTCATTTAGAATTTCAAGCCACTCGCTCTAACAATAAGTTACACGTATATTGAAATTAATAGCTCTGGATACTTTCTTTCAATTAAAAATTTTTTTTAATTAATTTAACTCTGTAGCTCTTATCTCCTTTAAACTTGTTCATTAAAAGTTTTCCAATGTTCTAGTATTCTTTTACTAGCTAAAGTATTTATACATGCATAATAATCGTTCATAGGAAATGAACGTTCATTTTCTATTTATAGGTTATGATTATAATTGTACAGAAACTAATAAGATACTATAATTTTGAATATGGTATATATTTTAATTTACTTCTTTTGGACCTCTATGTTACATTTGATACTCTAAATTATATTTTGATACATAATTATAAATTTAATTTTAATCGTAACTTAAAATTTTTGTAACTTTTCATCTGTTCTGTTTTTGTTATTTTTACCATTAAGTTGATACTGAAAATTTATTAAGAGGGATTGTAGAAGGATAAATAAAATGTTATACATTGTTGAATCTACTTTTACTCCTTATATTATTGTAAATAAGTGAAATCACTCTACGACACCAAAAGGCATTCGTGTCGGCCATTTTTATTAGTTCATTCGCCAACCGTTAGCACATTAAAAATCCTGTCAATAAGTTACCTATTTATAATTGCTATATGCAATGGGACTTGTTTCTCTATACGTATATAAATAAATATATAAGAATGTGAAGGTAAGAGTTTGAGGGGTTGAAATCACAGGAAAGTAATTAAATCTCTTCAGAATACCGAACAAATACCTACACCCGAAATACTTCTAAAAATTATTTCATTCTAGCTCGAGCTAAAAATTAAATTAATTCCATCACTCGCCATTCCCATATTCTATCTCATCCCCCCACGAAATATTTCTCGAAATTCTTAAACGCCTCCGTATTACAAGATGGTCGTTCACCATCATTTCGTACCCTAATCTCGGTATTTACGAACGGAGAAACGATACAAACTTGTGGAGAAAGCGCTACCATTCGTTCAGAGGACGATTCTGTTCCTCCCAAAACTGAAATTCATGGAGGTACGATCGTCATGGAATTCGGGGTTCCACGATGGCGCTTTTCTGTGTTCAGGTTATTTAGTTTTAACGGAACCACGACTGCAGCTCGCTGGGCTCGCTTTAATCCTCCTCTTTACGCGCGATACATTATCGAACCAGCACGCCCACGGAATTTTTCATCGTAAACACACCGCGTGCTCCTTCTCGGGAGAGAGAGAGAGAGGATTCCCGTAGGAAGGTGTGATTTCTCGCCGTGTTCGAATCCGTAATTCCTCCATTACGAAAACTTATCGCCGGTCACGAGCAATTACCGTACACGCGAGCGATAATTGACCTCGTTATATGCCCTGGTGGCCAACTATGCCCTCAATTCACGCATGGCCTGTCGGGCACATACTAAATAGTACATTACAATATTTCAAACATCATTTTTATATTTCTTACTTTTAAACTATCAAACTTATCTGAACACTTATCTGAAAACATATCAAGATTTTTTTACAATCCATATACATTTTTAGGACGACTTAATTTTCTTTATTACTTCTTTATTTAATTTTTCACTTCATCTTTATGATTTTACACAAGTTAACTTTAATTTGTAATTTTAAAAATTAACTTGGTAAAAATTAAACTTAACCTAAAACATGATCTTTTATAAATTCAGATGCTCAATTTATTAAAGACTAGCACGATTATGCCGTGAAATTAGAATTTAATTTCACCCAGTTTTCGATAGTCAAATTGTTTGATACGCAAACGGTTTGTGCACACGGCATTATGCGCGATCGGCGCAAAACCGCGGCATTGGAGAAAACGGTAGAAGGCAAAGGAGGCTGCCGGTGTCTACGTGACGGCATCTAACTCGGCATTCGGTACACGGAGTTTAGAGGCTTCCCTTGTTCGCGGCTATATATGTAAGTATGTATGTACTGGCAGCCGAGGATTTTGTGTAAGCGTTTCTGAAGTGACTTACGCCGACCTGGCTTGGCAATACGGCCGATCGCGAACCGATCGATGAGTCGCGTTGCCTGCTTGAAAACTCGACTAGAAATTTTGCCTTTCGAAATTTAACGAGCACCCGGGAGACGGTTTATCAATTCATGGCAATTGGATTGGCAATTTGGAGCGATGGAGAGACAGAATTTTTTTGAAGAGTTGTTAGACAGGTCGTTAGATTATTATACCACAATTTGTGTTCATGAGAATTGTAAATTTTTGATACATATGATTTTGCATGAGTATTAAGTAGAAAATAAAAATAGAGGTTAATACCCCTTTGAAGAGGTTAAGAATTATTTTTAGAATTGTAACTAATCCTGAAATAAAAAGAAATCCTACGATCTATCATTGAAGTACTAATCTGCCAACACAAGTTTATTTCTATATTTAGAGACACTAATGTGTCATTCATCAATTTAACAATCTGGAACTAATCTTCGAATATTTGATCAAAGTATCACATCTACACCGGCTGATAATAAGAATTTCTAAATGAAATAAATTACTCTTGCAGATAAATAAAAGAAGATTACCGTTAGAAACTCATTTCATAAGGCGTAATAACCTGCCACCGATCCATGAACAGCATTCATCGCCATGTCAAGATCGGCAATGAAAGGCGTGTATTATGATTTGTCAGTCACGCTGTGTCACTTAATAGACACTCCATGTGTAGTCTATCAGGGTTATCCTTCGTTCGAATTAAACGTTTCATTGACACGATTGGCCAAGAAAGGTAGTCTGTTTCGCGTGTCAAGTTAAGGACACGCATGATCAAAACTTATCAGATGTTTTCGAAGAGCGGACGACGTGTGACACGGTGAAACCGGTGAACGGCGGTCGAGATGAAAGGGAACCGGAAGGGGACGTTTCGATCGTGCGCGTTCTGACGTTCCGGAGTCGACGCACGTCCCGCGATCGATCGATCGTGCTTTCACTTTTGTCCATCCCGTACCGATGTCATCGACTCGGCCATGTTACGTAGAAACCGGCTGACCATCGGATCTAGCTTCTTATTTTTATTCTCGGAAAAAAGCCTTTGTTAACTTGGACTCGTACCGCAATCGCGTTTTTCGTTTTCCTTTATCCGGTATCCATCGATCCTACGGAATTACTAGTAGATACGCGGAAAAGATTAGTAGAAAAGATTTACTGCCAATTTGCATAGATTCGGAATTTTTGCGATTGGTTGTTTGATATAAACGGTAAGATAGATTATCGGACTTTTAGATCATTTGAAATTTTTATGGTATTTTCGTATTAACACTATACGTAGACATGATGGACATAATTTGAAATTAAAGATAAAATAGGAAAGTATTCTAGTGTTGAATTACAATCAATTTTAACATTAAATTGATATAAATTTTGATATTAAATTACATATATATACATATATACAAATTACATATATTACATATACTAATTCTAACTAACATACCCTATAATTATAATTTTCTTCCAGAACTGTGTCATAATTATTTATAAATACTATTTCATTACACCAATAATGTAATTAATATAATCAATATAAATAAACTTTTAATAACAAATATCGATAATGAATAAGATTAATAAATAGTAGCGTAAAAGTAAAATTCGCGAATTAGTTATCGATACGATTGGATTTTCAATCAGTTCGATACTGTTTACACATATCCGTTTGCAAAGCGATAATCAACGTGTGAAAAATATTAATATCAGCGCTTCGTTTTAAAATAAATTCTTTCATGAATAAATATTCGCTTCAAAATTAATTAAAACAGGTTTATAAAATAAATTGGATACGAATCGTATCAATCATATTGACATGAAAATTGTACGTACATTGTATTATAAATTTCAGGATGATACAACAAACATTTCCAGAAACGTATATTTACATGTGTAACCGAATTGTGAGTTAGTCCCGAATAATCATCAGTTATGTTCCGGTAATTTCATTTTCTGCAGTAAAACAATTACGTCGAACGAAACAAAGGAATAAACAAATTATTTCCGGAGTTGGATATTAATATGTTGAACTCTGCCGATCGGTTAACGTAAATTTAATTTCATCAAATATCTAGAAAGAACAGAATGAAATTGTTAATCTTGCATTAACTATTTACCAATTTCATAGGATTGTTAATGAAAAATTTTTGTTTGAAGAAATCTTATTTTAAGTATGTTGTTATAACATACGAGTTCTATCTGTTGATTTGAACATGAAAAAAAATAAATTTTGTATTGTAATCATATTAACCTAGTATTTATGTTTTACTATAAATAATTAAAAGTGATGAAATTTCTGAAATTATTTCTGAAGATCCTAATACTGAATAAATTGAAGATCACAACAGATGTAAATATTTCGACCTTCATAGAAGACAACCTGAAAAATGTTTAATAAATTATTACTAAAAGACAGTCAACCATATGTTAACTCATACCAAGTTAAAAGAGTGACTCGAAAGCAACAAAATGCATGTGGCGAAAAGTAGGTAAAAGCCTAATCGAAATAGAAAGTGCCATTCACATCTATGCAACTGGCGCAGCAGTCTGGCACAGATCTCAGGATATTTCTTCATTTCCACGAAGATCGAGTGCCTTTGTCCGTATTTGGTTTCTCGTTTGACACGAAGCATTCTCCGTGATCAGTCTTCCTCCGGCAGAAACTTCGATTTAACGCGTTCGAATCGTTGGAAATCTGCTCGTTTGAAGCAACTAATTGTAGCTTCGTGTTCCGTGACGGCCGAGAAGCATGGAGGTCGCACCAACACAACGAGTCATCCGGTCGTCTCATGGCGAATCCTTCGAGAGTAAATCACGATTAATTCCTTCGTTAGGAACGATCGTGATCAAAGGGTATCGCACCGACCGTGGTTGTCGCGGAAGCGAAGCGCACCGCTTGCATTAAAACGTTATAATTACCGTGGCTACGAGAACAATACTAGCGTTATTAAGCTTCCTCCGTATCCATAATGTGGCTCGACGAGCTCCACGTTAATCTCATGCTCGTTGGCTGCAGGAATGTCGTCTCAGATTCTGTGGGACGACGGTGGTATTCGCTTTTTGTTCTGACTACGGATTTCTCCGGGCTTTTCTTGCACAATGTTGTTTTGCATCGCGTTGTTGCATATCAAATGCCGGATTTCGAGGCGAAATTGCGCGTGATTTGATGATATGAATGCACTGCGCGATAACACTTGTCGTACATCAGAAGCTTAAGGTTTCGTGAGAATTACTTGCTATTTACAGATACGTCTCGTAAATACTGACATAATTGCTTCGTAAATACTTACACAAATTTTTCATACATACATAAATTTTTCATAAATGTCTCATACAAATCAGCTAATTTTGCATCTGAATAAATCTGAATGAATGATTTAATGAATCAACCAATTTCCAGTTTCATATTTTTACTGTAACTAGACATTATTTTATATTAAAAACGTTAACGAAGGGTCTATGTAGCCATTTTTATCATGAAAGTTTAACTTGATATACAGGTAACATTTCCTGATCAAATCCGCCATTTGATATGCAGTAACCTAATACTTTTGAACTGAGCTTTTAAGTATATTTTATCGTTGATCAATTAATGCCAGCTTCAATTAACTTGTTTAATTTTACCTCCATGAATTAAAGATAAATGTTATAATGAATATTTGCTCGATAATTCGATACCAGCATAACATATGATTTTACTATTTGGTGGTCCACTTGAAATTTGTTTTGTACAAATATTTGTCAGTGTGTCGTTTATAAAATGTACAATTATTTTGTCAATTTTTAAGCTAATAAATGTACGTGTTCAGTATATTGATACAGTATAAATACGATCTTACTCTCAATATTAAACTTGCTTTTAACATCACTTTTGACATTACATATTGTGTTACTAATATCTTAGGTTATGTTAACATCTTGCACTCAAAATTAAACCTTATTACTGATGTAATCCAAACATCTGTTCTAAATAAAATAAAAAGATACATCATTGAACATAAAGCTAACTCTACTTTATCTTCAAAACCTCCACATAAAAATAATTCCTGGAACATTATGTCTAACTTAAAAAACACAGTCTCTACAAATAAGCCATTATCAAATTGAATATAAATTTTGTTCTACACAAATCGAACATCCTAAAATAAGCGAAGTAATAGTATTCAAGGACACGAGTCCGCAAAGGAGCAACAAGTTAGCACCATAGAAAACAACCGAAAGATTTCTCGAGTTAGCCAAAGCCTCAGAAAACAGCGTTGACCAAAGTTAATTGCCAGCTCGTCGCGTCTTTTCGAGGCAAAAGTCCCGGGATCTCGGGAACCGACGTGACTCCTCGCTATGAATCAGGATTAGCCTGTTCGTTAGACAGGACGATGATTTAAGGATGGCCAGGGTAACCGGCAACGGGACAAGAATAACCCGTCTCCCGCACGTACACGTGGATTTCGGTAGGCTGGTATCCCTGGCGGAATAAAACGGTGACAAGAAAGAAATTCGTAATGGCCTAACGAAGAGGGAAATATCAGCGGGTCCTTATCAAAACACGCGCCGCGTTTAGCGTTATTTATTGGATATTCATCGCGCGAGAGGTCTACGAGACTGTAGCTTTTACGCTCGAACGGAAGGACACCTCTTTCACTTGTTTAATGATGTATGGTGTCCTACGAACGGTGAACTTGGATTACGTAAGTCTGCGGGGATTAACGGAACTTCGTGGTAATTTTATGGTCCGATCAAAATTTGGTAGAGTTGGTAGCTCTGAAATTCAAGTTTGGGTTCATTTATATTGTAAAAGAATATGTTACATCGACATGTGTATTTCTAAGTTTGTTCTACATGAAGAGTTGGTAGCTCTGAAATTCAAGTTTGGGTTCATTTATATTGTAAAAGAATATGTTACATCGACATGTGTATTTCTAAGTTTGTTCTACATGAAGAGTTGGTAGCTCTGAAATTCAAGTTTGGGTTCATTTATATTGTAAAAGAATATGTTACATCGACACGTGTATTTCTAAGTTTGTTCTACATTTTTAGATCTGTAGACCCATTACTAGTTCTCTAGAGAAATTGCTAGGTCTTTATACAGCTGTATCAGCACAGCCTAGGAACTCATATGTAAATACATATGTGACTGGTTTCACTCCTACACTCTTATACTTAAATCATTAAATTGTATAATCATATCCTTAAATTCTTCTTAAATGTTTGAATATTTCTAAACCTCATAGACTCTATATCCCAAAATTCCCGGGTCCCTATATTAAAAGTCAGTAACAGCAAAGAGTGTGACTGTCGATATGATTTTTCTTTACGGCAACACGGCGTGTTACACGCGAAATTTACGGCCAGGTTGCATTATAGTAAAATATCACGGCGGTGAAAGAAGACAGTGCGACCAATATCCGTCTGAAAATCGACGGGGACAGACAAGTGGTCTGGAAATTATTAATAAAGCAGCGAGATTGAATGGACGAGCCACGATTTACCGGTTACGTTCAACTAACGTCAACGATATTCAAATAATTTGTTCGTTAATTAAAAAAGTTTATCGCGGCCCCCGAACAACACCTCCTTGCCCGGTCGCTCGTCAAAAAGCTTCGCGGTATTTAGCCGCGCAAATGAACGGGCTTGGGGGTACGTTACGTGTATTCGGGCTTAATTGAACCCGCCCAGAGGGTTAGTTTGTACTCTCGAGTCCTCTCCCTCTTTCGTTCCTCTTCCCTCTGTCTCCACCTTTTTTCGCGAGAGAATCGTTAAAAGTTAAGCGTCCTCATGGCCTACTCCCCTCGTCGTCGTAGCTGTTCGTTTGATCCTCCGACGTATATACCTCCCCGCGTAAATCGAGCTTAAGTTCATTAATTTCGCCGGCCTTTCGACCGTTTCGGGGCGAAATCGTCCCGGGCGACGAAAGGATTAAAATCACCGACCGGGAGCATCCTCGATATCCGTGCTAAACGTGAAATTACAATTAACGATGAAGTGGCCCCGCTCGTTTTCTACTTCGTCTCCTTCCCTCTTTCTTTCCTTCGTTCACGGTTGCAATCAACTTAAGGACCGCAGTTTGCCACGATGTTGTTCCCGTGTCGCCGCCTCACCGATCCTTCACGGAGACGAAATTCGTCGCGAAGAAAGCCGTGGAGACGTTGCGAAAGTGAAAGCGACGAAAAAGGCTCTCCCCTCTGGACCCGTGATCACGAACGTGGCTTCTGCTCTCTTAATTAGCCCCGCGACCTATTCTTACGATCTCAATGCGGCCAGCTACTCAGGATGCCGTTTGAAAACGTTATTGAAGCCGTTTACCAGCATTGTTTCGACGAAATCAATTTATTGAAACGACGTTGCCCCGACTGCCTTTCGATTCATTCCATCCCCGCTGTTACAGCCATTACGAAAAGTTGCTGCTTTGTTGCTCCCTGCTCGATTTTTTTTACTACCTTCCGTAGAATGGTTTACCAAAATCAGGAACATTCAGTTTGAAGTTCCGTGCAGACGAGCCATTTTTGCCATTCAGATTTTTGTTTCTTTTATTATGTTAGTCTACTTGTAATGGCAGACTACGTATCGAAGTAGATCTGCTTTCATCTCTGCATTGTTTTCTTGCAATTTCGTTGAAAGATTTTCAACTCTCAATGATCTTCTGAACTTTCTGTAAAAAATTAGAAGTAAAATGTTTGTACAATGTTACGAACTTTTCATAACAGGAAAATCATAAAACTTTTTTAATACTATCATTTTTTATTTTGATTGTAGTGACGCACAGATTGCGTCACATCAATTCTTTCAGTAATGTTTGTTACTAAAAAAATAATAAGTAGCATTCCGATACAATATTGTCTTTTAGGGAAACAACAATAAATATTCGATGAAAACGCTACAATGACGCTAAGTGCGATATTTTTCTACTAGCGGCGCCACTAGTCATCAGTAATATCTAATGGCCGAAAATGTAGACTTTTTTCTTGTATATTATATACTTATCAAATTTTGTATTGCTATCAATTTAAAATAACTTAAATATAATTATAAGGATTGTTCCTTTTCCTAATTTTGTAAAAATCATCTTGAAATGTTCAGGCCACAATACAGCAAAAATTTCTACTTATAATTGCAATCAATACAACAAAGCATAAATTCTTTTTACAATCTATAGATATCAATACATGAGAACAAAGCCTCTATTTATACAATGATAATAAATATGTCTCAACAATGATTCGCATTACTAAAACATTTCAAACATGTATCACGTATTTCGTTCCGTGTCATTTGTTACACGAATTGACCAATATTTGTACAACAAATCAATACACGTTATAAATTCTAATAAAATGTTATTTATACTTCTATATACCACTATAATAAAAACAGTCTTCCTTTATCCGAAAGATGCAATCTCAAAAGATGTGTTTGCAAAGGAAAAATATAAAGATCCTACAAAGGGAATTTCGAACAATTTATTACAGCTTTCACAGAATCTAAACTATACCGAAATCTGAAATTGTAGCTTTCAATTGTAAAAGTCAGCGAGCGTCGAAAACTTGGAGGAACGATACTGCTCTGAAGATTTTCATTTTGGATATTTATGTGGTCGGGACCGGGGCGAAACCATTTGCAGAATTTCAGCGGAAGACATTCCGCCAGTGCCAAGCGCAATTCTGTCGAGCAGCAAAGAATCCTCCACCTTTCTGCCGCTAATTCGCTTCCGTCCGCTCGAAACTTTTCCCGAAAGAAGCATTGTACGGGGATGCGCGAACTTTGAGCGTGGCCGGACGTTACCGGTTCAAAACTGATCCCTGCGTACTTTATCCGCTTCCGTTCGCGTTTCTGAACGAGCTCGTGGCACATAGAAAACGCTTCAAGACTTTGTGACCCTTTTTACACGGCAACAGGATTTCCTCGCGTCGCGATGCTCTCGCAAAACTTTCCGCAGCTTTCCTATCTCGTATAATTATAAGGGAAATTAAATATTGACACCGAGTTGCTGAAAAGTTCGCGACCTTTCCATCAAAGTCTTCTCGCGCGAAAATTGCCGTCTCTTAAGATGCAAATACGACCGCGATAAAATAAATTATACTATGTTCATCCAGAAAATGATGTTTCTGATGGAGATACACGCAGTTCCAGAATCGTGTAAACATAATAAAACCGTTACTATATTTCTTGCAACTTTTAATAGGAATCTATGTTGCGAACTGTATAGAAGTACGGAGTTATGATTATTCGCCAAGTCGTTTTCAAAGTCTCATGAATATGGAGCAGCACCGATGTGAAAGTTGTCACGATAAGCAGGAAAGTTTAACGCGGTCGAAGCGGAGCGAGAGTGTTGGAATTATCGAATCGAGGAGTGGATTTCAAGATATGATCACGATGATCTTGTTCGTAATCGAAATATTTCTACTTTTATATTGAACTTTGAAATGTAGTTGCTTGACAGGATTTTAAATTAGGGGTGTCTCAACTGAGAGGTGAACTTTGGGGTGAAATTCACTGATAGGCAAAATGAGTACTTAAGCAAAATGAAAGTCACAAGCTTGGTAGGTTCTAAGATACTAAGCTTATAAAGGTCCAAGGTCCTTTTAGGATTCATGAAGTGTGAGAGTTACAAAGTTGAAAACTGTAAAGGACTTCACATAGAACCTGAAGTCTGAAAGTCTCAAAGTTGTCATAGACTTAAAGTTCCATATTCCCAAAATTCTAAAGTCTACAGTCCTAAAATTCTATACTTACAGTTTTATCATTCCATAATTCCACAGTGCTTTACTTCTCAACATTTCCAAGTGTCACATTTCCAAAGTCTCCAAATCCTGAAGTTCTCAGATCACAAACCTCTTGACTCTCAAAGCTCCAAAATGATAGAACCTCCAAATTGAATGTACCATCTAAAAATCCAAAATATCCTTCTCGAATGTAAACATCCAAGATGCACCTAGATTCTTGAAAATGCTCGCGTCCTCGAAAGTCCTTAACGGGACCCGTTGCAGCGCGACCTCCATAAGCACGTGAAAATGACCCTGTCGGTTGACCACCGTCAAAGGAAGCGGTGGTATCCCGTCAAGAATGATCGCGTTCAAGGAAGTCGGCACAATACAGGAAGCAGAAAATGGACTCGGCGCAGCTGCGCGAGCGCGAGCTGAAAGACGGTATATACGCGACGAGGTGCAAGAAAGAAGAAGAGTAGAGAAGGGGAGTAGAGAAGCGAAGGAGAGGAACGAGGCCAAGAAGCGGACGAAGGAGTTTTAAGAGGCTGCGAACACGGGGATCCCGCTGCGAACGCGAGCTACCCGCGCTTGGGTGGCGCGTATGCAGCATAAGCGTAATGGGGCAACTTGTCAGCTACCGCGGCTCGTCCGTCAGAGGACGGAAAGGTACACCGTACACGTTGCTACGGCAACATCGAAGCGTGGCATAGAGAAGACTCCGTCGCCGGTTTCTCTCCTCTTTTCCTAGGCGTCGTCGCTCGTGCTCTCCGCTCGGCGGGTTTGTATACGCGCGAAGATATAGGAGCCGGTACGAGGAATCGGCCCTTGATACGCCGGACACGTAGAGCCGCGACTCGCGACTCGCCGAAGGAAGACCAGATGAGCAGCCTGAAGAAACGGAGTAGAAAGAGGGACAACGCAGGAGGGGACGAACCGTGGTTATCCGAGGGGGCCGACACGCTCGTCCCATCGTGGATTACGTTTCGCTCCCCATAAGCGCGAGCTCACGCATAAACAACCCACTACCGGTCTTAAACATGTCCCCGGAGCCCCGTCGTAACCGGCCCGGCGCGCACTACCGTGTTCACCGTCACGGCGAGTCTTAACGAGCCGATTGAACCTATGCCTCCATCTCGATTCGTTCGGCTCGCGGGATTTGCTTTGTTACAGTCCGATCTCGCGCCTACCCATGATACACTCCGAGTCTGCCCGACACTGCTTTCGGCTTCGACCGTTTTTTATGGGAACATCTCACTTACGAGCTACCCGTGGAATTATCGGTTTGTTACTGATCCGGACTATATGGGTACGATGGCCGATTTGGGAGTTTGGGCACTGATGGCTGACTACTTTCGGGTGAAGCTACTGTCAACTGGTTTCTGGAGCGGGAAGCTACTTACACACTTATACTGTATTTATGCTTGTACTCTAGGTACTTGGATTATACTGGGAACATAGTTCTTAGGCAAAAGTGTATGTCAAGTATCAGCTTTGTTATGAAGAAGACTAATCAACTACTAGTAGGTCAAACTTAGGTCTCCTATTTCAAGAGAGGTGGGTAGGAGAGGATGTTAGTATCACATATTTGTGTTTTATTAAGACTTTGTAGGTTTATAGGTACATCCACTATGAAAGTAGATCTCCTATTTCAGGAAAGGTGGTCAGTATGACCTATTTGTGTTTTATTGAGATCTTGTAGGTTGATAGGAACATCCACTATGAAAGTAGAACTCTTACATCAGGAGAGGTAGTTAGTATGACCCATTTATGTTTTATTGTGACTTTGTAGGTTGATAGGAACATCCACTATGAAAGTAGATCTCCTACATCAGGAGAGGTAGTTAGTATGACCTACTTGTGTTTTATTGAGATCTTGTAGGTTGATAGGAACATACACTATGAAAGTAGATCTCCTATTTCAAGAGAGGTGGTCAGTATGACCCATTTGTGTTTTATTGAAACTTTGTAGGTAGGTAGATCCACTGTGAATGTAGATTTCCTAACTCAAGAGAGGTGGTCAGTATGACCTATTTGTGTTTAATTGAGATTTTGTGGTCTGATAGGTAGATCCACTGCAAACGTAACTAATCACTAAACATTCATTTTGTGGAGGACTTTGCTTATGTAATGACGAATAATTTTACTATATTCTTTAATATTTAGTAAAATTAACCAGTTATCGTCAGAACAATTGATCAGATTTGAAGAGTATAAATTAATATTCGACAGGATTTGTATAATTTTTTGTCTCAAACTCATGGTGTATATCAAAAAGACCTGTAGAAGCTAGACAGATAGAGAGGTAAATGAATAAAATTGAATAGAAATTCATAAATAAATAAAAACGTTATCCGGCACAGTAGCCATATGTGACTGGCGTAATAAATTATTTACAAGAAAAGTAAAGGAAAGAAACATTGAAGGGTTCTTAACGTCCAGCCGATGACATACACTAACAGATTGAAAACTGAAATTGAAGGATTAAGTACCTCGTTGATATTGCGTGTCTGACCACGAACGTCAGTTTCCACTGTGATCACCGTGTTATCTTTTGAGAAAGGTAAAAAGAAATAATTAGGTAAAAGAAGGTCGAGCCGTTAAACGGTAGAAGATGCAACGAAAGCCGTCATAGAAAGGCGTCCAAGGATATCGTTTCTCGCTGTTCCGAGTTATGTAAATCGTGGAAGTTCCAGGTGCGGCCTCGTTGCAGCTGCAACGCGTGGAAGTTTAAGAAAAGAACGGCGGTGTACTGAAATGGGAGGGCGAAACCTCCGTGAATTATGGAAATGAAAAGGACCGTGCGCGCGTTATTGGCTCGCGGTGCTGATCGTAATCGGGTAATTGTCGATCGGCAGTCGAAGGGAACAGAGGGAGCAGAAAAACCGAGCGAGAGAGTAGAAATGGAACGTTTCCTGGTACCGGTCCCCGATGCGACCGATAATTTTAACGTTAAACAACCGGAACCGCGCCGGTTAAAACGCATAAATCACGACAGTGCTCGAAACATCGTTCGGCCTCGCATTGGTGGTACTGCCACATCGACGGCTATTTAATTCAATTACGATTTATAAGATTATGATCTATCGGGTGCCGGTTAATTAAGACCGTGTTTTGTACAGCGGGCTGCGCTACACGCTTTGCGTTTTCTTGCGTTTCCCGCGGCATAAATTAACGTTTCAACCGGTGTCACGATAACGTCATTGCTTTCGAACGTTACACCGAATTATGTGACAGCCGACTGCTAACGCTCGATTAATTGCCACCGCGATTCTGTGTGACTAAGCAACCTGTCGCTGTCTCCGCGCGAAAAAAGCCCCGTTATATTTGACAGATACACGTCACACGTACGCTCGCCAAGATTTATGTACCCGTCCCGTTGTAATTATTTCACGCGACGCGATCAAATTCCGCGATTAAATTAGGAGGCAAATTACCGCACTCTTTTGCGAGTCACGGTAAATTGAGGCGTTGCTAGTCAAACAGATGAAACCTTCCCTTCTTTCGCGTGTTCTTCATTTTGTCGATTAAAATTATTTTTCCATTTCTTTTCTCGATTTGCAAACCTTATGAGAAGACTGCGAATCTGCTCACAAATGCAAATTAATACCTCTGTAATATACAAGAGTCTGTAAAATACAAATAAATCGTATATGTATGAAATACATAACCTATAAAAATAAATCAAGTTAATCCTGAGGACCGAAAGATTTTACAATTTAAAATTCTCATACAGGAAATATTCAATTATGACAAAACAAGTTTACAGAATTTATTTCAGTAACAATCTCTGAAATTTTAAGTCTACAAAGTGTGTGACAGCTTGTTTACTCGAGTCCTGAAACTTGCAGACTTCGCGAATCGCGAGATTTAAAAATTAAATCTTCTTCGAATATATACGACCCTAATTATACAGTCTCTTTAAATTTCTCGTTAACTAGCTAAATGCGAGGGTTCTACGGATATTTCAAACTTCTCAAGCGCGATAAAACGAGCAGGTAGAATCTTAAATATTTCACGTCCACAAGTTCTACGATAGCTTATTTAGCCTTGAGAACCTTATGAATCACAAGATTTAAAAATCTGTGCTCCGAATACGTACAGCTCGAATTATGCGATTGTCCTAAATCTCTCACTTACGAGCCAGATGCTTGATATTCGGATCAAGTGCTTCTGAATTTCAAACCGCCATATAGAGAACCCTGAGATACGATAAAACTCGGTGGGAGAATTTATTTCGACAAGAATTGTTCGCGTGGATGAATAATGAAGGCAGAAACAGCAAATCGAAACTCCATTGCGTAGATCGTTGTTTTATGTGAAAAGGTTCACGCAGATGTAACATGGACTTCTTTTAGATAAATATATTTATGTATAAAGTTTTGAAATTCTCAAATCTTATTTGGTGAATTTTCAAATTTTCATATTCCTAAAATTGTAAATTGTGAAATTCTACAAGTTTTAAAATATTTAAATTCTTAGTTTTGCAAATCCTTAAATCTACAAATTAGTGAATCCCCAAGTTTCTGAATTTCTAAATTTCAAGATCTTCAAATACCAAAATCTTCCAAAATCTCAGGATGTCAAATACCTATATCTCCAAATCCCTAGATCCTCAAATACCTATATCCTCAAATCTCTAGATCCCCAAATACCTAGGTCCCAAAATTCATTGATCCCCAAATACCTGGGTCCCAAAATCCCTAGATCCCCAAATACCTACATCGCCAAATCCCTAGATCCCCAAATACCTATATTCCCAAATATCTATATCCCCAAATCCCTAGATCCCAAAATACCTATATCCTCAAATCTCTAGATCCCCAAATACCTAGGTCCCAAAATTCCTAGATCCCCAAATACCTGGGTCTCAGAATCCCTAGATCCCCAAATACCTATATCCCCAAATCCCTAGATCCCAAAATACCTATATCCCCAAATACCTATATTCCCAAAAACCTATATCCCCAAATCCCTAGATCCCCAATTCCCTAGATACACAAATCTCTAGATCCCCAAATACCTATGTTCCCAAATATCTATATCCCCAAATCCCTAGATCCCTAAATACCTATATTCCCAAATACCTATATCTCCAAATCCCTAGATCCCAAAATCCCTAGATCCCAATTCCCTAGATCCCCAAAGACCTACATCCTAAAATCCCTCGATTTCCAAATCCCTAAATCCACAAATTCCCATGTCCTCAAATTTCTAGATTCAATAATTCCTAGATCGTTAAATCCCTAAATTCCCATATATGTTCTCCAAATTCCTAGGTCTCCGAATAGATCCCCAAATTTCCACGTTACACCAAATACCTAGACTGCCCTATACATCACCTGCTCCCGACAGTACGACGGTATCTCGTTAATAATCCAGCCGAAGGCGATCGAATATCGGGTAAGATGGTAGGGAGTTATTTGCTTTTCATAACCAGACCACGATTACAGGATTATAGGTGATAACTGTGCGGCTAATTTTCGCTCCGGTTAACTCGATCAATCGATCGACGGAAAATCGACGATTATTTAATTCGTCCGTTTTCTTCATCGTCTTCTACCGTCTCCGTTTCACCGGCGTAATCTATCGTCTACCTTCGTCCTCCAGCCTGTACCACGACTACAACCGAGACTTTACAACGGGCCACGCCGACGTTAATTGACGTATCGTGTCGTAATGCGGTTACGCTATTATCTCTGCCCACCGTGGGCCTGATATTGCATTAGCGAGTTGATCTTTCATCGTCGACGAGTTTCCTCTGCTCGCCTTGACGATCGCCCGGGGATATCGCTCGACGAGATGAGAATGGATAAACCGGCCTTGGAAAACGTGACTACGCCGCGAACGATTAGATACTTAACTTTAGGCGAGCATTTTTGTTGAGAGGAACCATTCCATAAACTTAAGATAATAATCCGTGTACGAGGATCCACATGTGAAGAGGGTTCTAAGTGCGACCTCTCCTGAACAATTTATTATGGGTGGAAGGTTAATTCCCAAATATTCAAATCCACAAGAAATCCCTAAAAATCAACAGGTGCAAAATCTCTTTTGCTCCCATATTTCTTCTACGAAAGCCAAATTTGTTCCACTATCGTGATTTATATGAATTATAACAAGGAAGTTATGTTAAAAATAATTATATACTTACAATGTTAAAAAGATACGTTGAGCCGTATATCCTTGTCATAATTAAAAAGCATCCGATCATTTCTTGTGAACAAGAATTCCTCGATTTATCATTAAAGTGAAAACCGATCACTCAGAAGTTCAATTACACCGCGTCTAATTACCTCTAACCAGTACGCGATGAAATTATTAAGCGGCTAAGAAATTGCAGAGCAATCTATCGACAGAAAAATGTCGTTCCACCACGGATGTAAGTAAGCATGTTAAATTCCTGAGGAAAATTATCGTAATAACTGTCAATCGTTGAAAAAGCTGGTCAAACTGGTATCGCTCCGGTTGCGCCCAGTTTCTAAAACGTCTTCACTAAACCATTATCGAGCGTGATTTCTATCAATTGGCAATCTCGCCAGTTACGATCGTTCAACCGTCGCTTCCATCAATTCAGTGGAAAATTAAGAAAACCATGTAACTGATAGTCGTACGTGGGGTGCGTCAGTTTCAATTAGCATTCTCGTTAAAGCGCCGTGCAAATTCTATCTGTGAAGAAGTTGTTGTGTCCGAGGTGGTCAGACAAGCGTCATAAACATCGTCGCAAGGACGCCAGATTTATAAATCGTTTTATTTCGAGCTAAGCCAGCTTTAGGAGTTGTCCCATTAGCGAACCTCCCTTCTGTCGGACGCCATTGCGTTTCTGGAGGTATTGCTACTATGAAGGCAGATTAACGGCCAACTTGTGGCTTCTAATATCTTATTAAACGGTATTCTGGGTGGTAATTTGGGTGATTTGGGATGTAATAATGATTTAATGTTTCTAGGTTCCTATTCTTCAGTTCTAGATTCTCAGTTCCAGACTCCTAAATTCTCATATCTTTGGATTTCTAGATTCTAGATTTCTAGATGGCCAAAACTCTGCATGTCCACATCACAATATAGTTATGAACTATATGTTCAGAAGCCTATATTTCCAAATTTCTACATATCCAAATTTTCATATATTCAGTTTTGCATATATCTATTATATTTGCATATATCTTGTAAGTCCAGATCACTACATGTCTAGGTCTCCATAAGTCCAAATCTCTGTAAGTCTAGATCACTGTATGTCCAGCACCATATATGTCCACATCTCTACATATGCAGATCTCTATATCTCCAGATTTCTACACCTCCAAATCTTTACATATCCAGGTCCAATATTTCCAAATTTCTGTATCCCAATTTCTTGCATCCCTAGATTACTATCTCTTACATACTCTATGTCCCTCTATCTGTATGTCCCTCTATATCCCTAGATCCGAACTTCTTGAGACTCCTACTTCTGCTGATCTCTACATCCCTCGCTCTCCACATCCAAAAACCTCAAATTCCACACCCCCAAATACCTACATCCCCAAATCCTCAAATCCTCGTTCATAACCGTAATAAATTTTTGTACCAAAACCATCCATCAATTTTTTCATTGAGCAGGTTTAATTAAGCCGTAGCCCGACATCCCGAGGGTTCACAAGGCACTTCAAACACTTCCAATCTACGTCTGCCATCGCATACGTACTTCCTGCTTCCAGCGTAACATTCTTTCATTCTAATAAATTGCTATCCGTTGGGAAGCCGGGGGCAGTACGCGGCAATGGTCTAATACGCAGAGGAACAGGTGATGCTACAACGGGAACTGTTTCTCTTCGACTTCCACGGCTTTAGGTCGATTCCTCTGACAACTTAGGTGATTCCTATTTCCTCCTCTTCGTTAGAATCTTCGCTACGAACACGGAACTGTCAGCAAAACTAGCGAGCTTACGCGCGAAAATAAACGGTCACGCGAGACGTTCGCAGCGTAGAGAAGATGGCGGATCAAATTAAATGGAAACACGATCGGTGTGCTTCAAGTACCGGGTACTGATTGCTTTAGAAGATCTTGAAGCTCCTCGTAACTTCGTAGGGAACTACCCGGTAGGAGAATGAAGTTTAATGGGAACTTCATGGTTTGTTTGTTTCTTAACGTGGTTGGCGAGGAACGTGTGAAACGGAAACACCGTAATGAAGTAAAACGCCTAGAAGATGATTATGTTGGTTAACGATTGCGACTTCCATCGAATATTTATCGACTATTCCGTAATTCACTTTCTGACACCGGTGGATACTCCTAAGTGATCTTTAACACCTGTCACGTAAATCGTGGATCTTCTATTGAAAACATCGCGTGTGGATTACACTTGCGATTCTGTAATTGCGAGTTAACATTTTTAATTTAATGGCCTTTCTACTGTCGAATAGTTCTTAATAACAGTATCGGTAGCAAGATGAGCAACATAAAGTAAATGCATTCATCATAAAATGTCAAGAAAACAGTGGTTAATATCTTAATTATTATTGAGGTTATAAACTTTCGAGATTAGCCTTGAAGTACTCTTTGATTACTTCTGTACCGCAAGTTTTGATGTAGGATGAACTTTGAAATTGAATTACATGTTAAAAATAATTCGCAAGAAAACATGGCGACACGATACTCTTTATAGTGCTCACTGACAATCGTGAACATCTCACAATTACAGAATCCCTGTGACTTCAAATTTCTTATTAAGTATTATAACTCGTATCTATAACTTCAAATTGAATAAATATTTTCCTTTCGAGGTACTTCAAACTTCAGAACGGTTCAAACGATTGAAAGACCTCAATAGGAAGTTTCATGATAAAGAAGGGATAAAAATGTTGCCGTCAAAAGTGTTTTTTCACAGGTTCTGTCACATGAGGTATTTTGCAATCTGATCATTATAGCTGCTTTGCCGAAATAAGTATAACCTGTTGAACTTCTGCAAATGTTTATACTTCAGTGGCACTCTGTCTCGTTTAATATTTGGACATGGTCAAATCCCGTGTTCCCTTTGATACGAAGTTGTATAGAACGCGGCTTGAAACCCACGCGGTAGCCAGTGAAGCGCGTGCGTGTCAGCGGATAACGAACACGAAGGACGCAGGAATCCGCTCGAGCGTAATTAGCGGACGGTGTGTCGGCTCGAAACGACGGGCTTCAATTAGCGCTTTCCTTCCCCTTAAAATATCCGGGCGTAATCGTGAATCATTCACGAAAGTTCGTCCGCGATACTGTCTCGAAAGTTTCCGGACAGGCCCGTCTGACGACCGATGTTACACGTCGGTTCCCCGCATCGTAAACACCCGGGCTCTCCTAGTCAAAGTAACGGACGCGTGTTTACCTGAACATTATCATCCCACGGGCTACGGTTGCCCCGGGGCTACCTGCAACTTTACCCACGACGTCGAGGTGTCCCCTGACGCGTGGCGGAATTAAATTTTAACGCGACCGCGTCACGACCATCTGCCGGAAGTTTGCGGAAACGCGCCGACAATTTCACCGTGGCGGAAAGTTTGAACGACGCGGAATCCGCGCTTCCGAATCACTACAAAATCTTTTTCTCTGATATTAAGATAATTATATCGACGTTTGATATTGATGGTAGCACAAGTTACTATAATTTAATTTTGGTCTTAGATACCAATAGGTAAATCAATCGCTTACAGATACCTTTTATTTGTAATTAATTAATGAATATATATAATAATTAACAGAGCTGTACACAGTATTTTGAGAGGTAGTTTCGAATAAGTTCAATCATGAAATTAATGTTGTTTTAGTTGAACAATTTGTGGCACATCCTGAAGTCAGTACTTCATATGAAACACTAAGACCACTTTAATCATAACTTAAAGCATTTAGCTAACAATATAAGTTCAAGTTTCTGAAGCGTCATACGCGACATTGCTTGCGACGTTTAGGAGTATGCAGAGGGAGGCACAAAACAAAATGGAGTAAATACGTCCACTATGTTCACATCATTCTGCAGATAGATGGCCATAGAATCAAAACCATATACTTCACTCAGCTAGTGTAATAAAGACTTACAATAAATAGCATTATTTTTCACAAATCAATGAACGTCCTTTTTGTACAACGTAAACAAACTTTAATTACAACATTAACGACGTCTTAAAACTGTCTTAACATAACTGTTGCGAATAAAATGTTACATAAAGTGATCATACGCAATTATCAATACTATGCTAAGAGGAAAAATTTATCGATTGGCCATCGAGTCTCTCGCCGAAAATTCGTGTATCAGCTAACGAACAAAGTTCCGTTAGGGCGGGAAATATCGCAGGAACGCGAAGATCGATAATTTCGCGGGAACACGAAAATTTGCCGCGATAGCGAGCGTTATTAGTCGCGTAACAAGTTTCGGCTAGGCTTCATGAAATTCGATAGTCCCGTGAAAACTTTCGTTAAAACGGTTGCGTTCCATGGGTTCATTGTTCGTCGTTGCCGGTGTATTAATTACGAACAACTCGGCGATGTCTCGTTCGAGTTCGACGGCTGACCGAGCGTGGAAATTACGATACACCCGAGACGTCGGCGGCGTTGTATACCTGCCCAACGTCTGCCGGCTCGTATTGAATTTCAATTATTTATCGGGAACTCGCGCTAATTGCAGCAGCAACAAGAGTTTCCGCAAGAAGCAGGCCGCCTCGTCTTTCAGGATGCAGAGGCAGAGGGACGCCGCAGGTAGACGCACGTTGCACGCATCTCCTCCTTGAAGAGGCAAGAACTAACGCGTCACGACAGACGAGGGTCCTTGGAAGTCGACACCGGGCTACCTTGAGACGCGAAAACCAGGATCGCCGAGGAAGGCAGCAGCGTGAATACTTACGCGCGATCTGTACAGGGTGCTCCGTAAATCGTGCTACGTGGCGACTTCACGTGAAAAAATGGGAAACTAATTTTCAAGGAAACTAGTCAAGTCTAAGTTTAAGTACACCCTATCAGCTTTGTAAACTTTTTGGCTTGTAGTTCTTTGTAGGCAATATCAAGACAGTTAATCTTGTCTATATCATTTCTACCGAAGAATTAACTGTATCTTTGTTACAATGACAAGGTAGCAATTGTATACTGATACGATTCGTGCACAAGAAGTTTGCGAGAGCTACCTGCAGTGGAAGATTACAAACAACGGTACCTTGGTCGCCATTTTGATAGACGAGCAAAGAGACGCTTATCGACTGCTTTCGTATCCCATCATAATCGTAATCGACGTCATAACAGAGTAGATGGAAAAATTCTTTCAAAATGGCTGCATTATTCACAATCATACTAAAAAGCATCGATACATAATTTCAGTGGATGCACGAATGTTTAAACTTGATTTGTTCGAAAACCTTCCTCGAAAAGTGGAATAATATTTGGATAATATTCTAAATAACATTTTCAGATGAAAGTCAAAAACACACATCTCCACGTCCGCAACAAAGTTCACGCAAGTCACGTACGAGACACGTTTAGCAAAACTTTGAAATCTCTATTCGACTATTGATACGGAGCAAAAAATATCGAACAGGCTTGCACGTCAGACATTCATACCAATCGATCGGTTCGATCAAGTATTCCCAGCGCGGACGCAAAAGAGAAACCAAAAAATACCTGAAGTGTATCTGAGAATTATACCGACGTGACATTTCAAGCCAGCATTCTGCTGCATTTCTTTTTTATTTCGATCACGGTACGCCTCTAAATTATAATTCGAACAGATTACGCCCCACGAAGAATTCGGTTGCACACGGTATACCAAACACGATCCCCGATACGTGCGCGGATAAAAGATTGAAGATGCCTCGATAGGATTGGCGGATCACCGAGGGCACGTGGGTGGAAACGTCATCTTCGAGGCGAAAGGTATATCGGCAGCTGGCAGCAACGTAGCTCACCAAGTGGCGTGAAAACCGGATTATCCGTACCGCGGGGGCAACACAAGCGGGCCGGATTACACGCGTACCTTTTGCCCCGCATTTTTCGTGTCCGTCATAATCTAAATCGGCGTGGAACGCATATGGACTTAATGTGTTCCGTGCAATGAAGCGGTATTCAGTAGCTGTACGATCATCCTTCGGTCAGATTCACCTGGAACGAACATTTCGAACTCAATTAACTGGCTGGTGTGTTCGTTCAACAGTAAATTATTCCTGAGACAAATATGGAATCAAGGTGAAAATAGATGATCGTCTTTTTGAATCTGACAAGTTGGGGATGGGTCCAGAATTTGGGACATAGGAATTTGGGGACTGTGGGGTTTGGGAATTTGTAGATGTTGGAATATAGGGATTTAGGAGTCTAGAAATTTGGGGTCCAACAAATTTGGAGACATAGGTACTCTATATCTAGGAATATGATGTCCTCTTAAGATCTTGAGTTCCAAGTTCTTATGATCTACTTGAGATAGGTCATAATTCCTCTAACCTCAGATAGGTCATAAGAATTTGACAATTTAGGGATTTACAGATGTAAGAATACAAATCTAGAAATTTCTAAGAATTTGAATAATCTTAAGTTTGAGGACCAATGAATATAGACATCTAGAAATTGAACTGTCTAAGAATTTGTAGATCATCGTGTATCCAGAAATTTGAAGCCAGAATACAACTTCATTTTCCATTCCTTTTAAAATTTCGCTACAATATATCTAAGTCAAACCTGTCCCACTATCATCGACGCCAGGTAACACCTGTTCCATTCGCATCATTATCCTGTTATCTGGTATCGTACAAGTGGACTTACAACTTGCACCACTTCTTTTAAGAACAGTCACGTGCAGATACTATCTGCTCACGCGAGTCAATATTTTAAAACTCGATTTACAACAGTACGGCTTTTATTTACTCATTTACATACGTACACGTAGGTTTCGAGGACGAGAGCGTCGATGAATGAAGACGCGGCTCGTGCCTGATGAATCGGCCTCGCTATTCTCGTAATCCTCTCCCGCTCGCTCGTGATGACTTTATTATTGCCGATATCGCGATAGAAAGACGCGACCCAGCGATTCCACTCGGAATCGCCATGCTTTGTTGCCTACTACCGTTAGGATCGAATCGCGCGGGTTGCAGCGGGGTCAGCAGATGCGATCGTGGATGTCTGGTTGAAGATTTCGATACACGCTGGAATTGAAATTAGCAGCGACTTCTCCGCCGAATCGAACGGCGATCTTCGTGAAGAATCGACTGAGATTAGATATCGGATCTCGTTGCGTACACTATGGTACAACGTGGGATGTACCAATTACCCAGGACTTTGTATTGAAATTTGTCGGATATAGACATGAACGTACACAATTTCTAAATTAAATGTGATTGACACGAAGATTCCAAGTAAAACGCGACAAATGTTGTAAATATTTAGTAACAATTTTATATGTATGTTGTAGGTGTTTGTGAAATGTGTGTTACACTTTTGATGATTCGGAAGTTTTAAGGTCCGAGACCATAGGAAATATTTTTAGATAAAACTATAGCTCCTTAGTTCCCAAACTAGCTCCTTTCTAACTCCTAACCCTAACTTAACCTAAGTCATGTCTTAATTCCCAAGTCCCTAGATTCCCATAAATCCTCAAATCCCAAGGTCTCCAACTTCCAATACTCCCAAACAGCTAACCCATCCTTGAAACCTTGAAATCCTCAGGTCCTTAGATCCTCAGATCTTTAAACCCTGAAATCCTCAGGTCTTCAGACTCTCGGCTCCCCAAAAGTCCCAAAAAATACATAAGAGGTCTTCTACCATGTCTACCATATTTTTTCTAAGAATCTCCAATTTGTTTTCGACGATGCATCCTTAAAAATAAGAAAAGCTCCACGCAATTTCTCAAAAGTTAATTCCGTCCTCTTCAACCAAATGAGTCAAAGGCTACAAAGGCAGCCAGCGTCAGAAGCTATATCCGAGCGGTTGACTCTGAACGAGAGACACCAAGCAAGCCATAAGGTTGATGCACGATGTGGCACATTTACCCCATAATCTATGAACGCGTTCCCGCGATGCCGTAATAATTGTCCTCGCAAGGCGGGTCCGTCAGTCGGTCGAGGAAGAAAGTCTTTGTTGCGGCGAGGCATCTAACCGAAGCCAGGCATCGCAGCGAGAGTAAGGCTTGCACGACGGACGCGTTGCATTCTAGCAATGGCATGCTGCCGGGGTTAATTGTATTGGCTCCCTCGACCTCATTCTCATTCAATCGTGATCATTACCCGCCGAGAGCATCCTCCTACGTATCACTCACACGTTTCACCGGGCTATTCTACGTGGAGGACGGGTGGAGCGAGTGTGTGGGAAGGTTTCCTTAGCCTCGTACGGAGAAGCGGGTGAACGCGTCTACGTACACTCGGGTGCAACGTTACCTTATTTGCGATAAACTAAATTCAGTCGGAAATTAAATTCAAAAATGTTTCTTTGGTTCACAAATTTTCATGTCTCTATGAAATTTCAGGTCCCGAATTTTCATATTTCTCAATCATTTACAAATTTACGAGGTCTGATTCTTCAAACTGAACAATTCTTCTGAGATCTTCAAATTTTCCCATTATTAAATCTTCAGATACTCAAATTCTTAGATTAGATGTCAGTGTTGTAGATACTCAAATGCTAAGGTCTTCGAACGTCTATGTCTCCCAATACCTAAGTACCCAAAATTCTGTTTCCAAGTTCCTAAGTTCCTATATCCCTAGATTGCAAAATTTCATGGCAATTTGCCACTTGCGTTCCAGAGATTCCTAAGTCCTCAAATATCTACACTCTCGCATCTTTAATTTCCCATATTTGTAGATTGTCATATTACTAGATATCCCTAGATTGCCATATCCCTGGATCATCATATTCCATATTATCGCATCTCGAGATTGCATTATCCCCTGGTTCCCAGATTTTCAAGTTCCCACATACCTAGATCACATCCTCAGGTTTCCACATGTCTACATCCCCACATCCCTAGATCCCCATATCTCTAGGTTCCAATATCCCTATATCCCATAATCCATGGATTCTACATAGCTAGCGTCCCATATCTCAAGATTTCCATATCCCTGAATGCCCATATATCCCAACCACCTTGGACTCCCACATCTTCTGGATTCTCACATCCCGGATTCCCTTATCCCTAAAGTCCCATATGCCCAGATCCTTAAAAACCAAATCTCTCAATTTTCAATGTCCCCAAATACCCAGGTCTCCAAATTCGTCATCATCCCCAAATACTCATGTCCCAAAAATTAACCCACTATAAAATTTTCAAATGCAGTTGCTAAAAATGGACGAGAAGAACTGTTGGTCGCAATTCTGCATGGAAAGATTTGCTGTTGACTGTACCGTACGCCTTGGCTATCGCGGTCACGCGTGTCCACATGCTGGTGTGTGTCGGTGCGCGTCCTCCTTCGTCTGTAGCTCGTTCTGTCCACGCCGGATTAACTAACGAACGTACGAATGTGCATGCACGTTCCGCCTCTATCGATACAAATTAATAGCATCCCCTTCGGCGAGCGAGCAACAGCCGCCCGTGGAATCAGCTCGGAGCGGGACGATCAGGCGCCGGACGAGTCATCGCCGGCAGGCTGCAACATGGAAAACGCAGGACGCGCCGTTGATCGACCTGTGGGCGGATGATGAAGTTATCTAGCCGTGTCTACGTTTAAGACTCGCAACCGGGATCTTGAAGAGACGAGGAAATTGGCGAGTCATCAGGGATGAAGATTGATGGATGAAATTGCACCATGGTGCTGTGGCACTTTATGCTGTCGCGTTTGATGACGAGACTTTGCCGGATTAGAACGCGGTACATCTCGTGGAAAAGATAAATTCTGTATAAATCCGGTAAATTGAATTTATCAACGAGATAAATTTGTGTAAATTCTGCGATTACTTCGAAAGTGACGAGACAGAGTGTGACATTATAGTGTATACACATTTGAAATTGAAATACACATATGCACAGAAGATAAGTTGGAACTGGAATAAGTTCAGAATAGAATACACTTAACTTGAGACAAAAATGCACATAAGGTTATTTTTAGTTTACATGTATTCAAATCACCATAAAAATCATCTAATACCTTTGCGATCATTTTCACGATAGCAAGTATTAACTTTCTATAGCAATATTCACGTATGTATAAATTATATGGCAGCACCATGTATTTATATTTTAGATACAAGATTCACAGAACCTCAGGGCAGCATTCAGAATAATTGTATCGAATGTGATATCAGACCCAGCTATGAGATCATGTTACCTTCTAACATGAGATACATTGTTAGCAATATATTATTAGTAATAAAGGAAAATATATGACTATCGAAACGATATTATTTCAAAATTTCTCAAAAATACACTCGAATTTATGATGCATTATTCCTGAATCAATGCGCATGTCTGTTAGGTTATGTTCGTGTATCGACTAGTTTGTAAATTGGATCCCATAGAATTGTTAGAATAGAACCAGGCTGTTAAGTAAGTCAATGCTGAACATTGTTAGCCAGTACAAACCTGGTCGTATTCAACAACCCTATGCAATACAATGTTCGAACCAGAGTGTATATGAAACATAATCTAACAGGTTCCCATACACGTTCAGTCAAAGATGTTCTACATTTTGGACAAATGTATTGAAAATTAAGATTAAATGTATTGAAACCCGAGGGTAAATACAAATAGGGGATATTGAATATTGAGGACAGAATATGTTGAAAATAGAGGTTAAATATATTGAAGATTCAGCGTAAATATATTTAAAATTGAAGAAAAATGTAGTGAAAATAGAAGGCAGTACAGAAACGTCCATAAAGGATGAGACACCTAAACTCTCTTGTTATTCCTCCGTGGTTTACCCTTTCGTCAGCGAAGTGTCTACATCTCGAGTTTCAGAATTTCAATGGAGGGAGTCGAACCCTAGCAGTGTGATGCGTTTCACGCGCACCCAAGGCAGGATTTCACCGTTCCTACCGAAAATCCGTACTTTATACCCAAGAAACGAAACGTGGAATCGGCTAAAGTGCATAAATAACGTCCTCACGGCAATCGTTTTCGACGATTCGTAGCGGTGTCGAACAAGCGTGGTTACCAACCGGCTGCCTACCACCACCTTCAACCTTTTCTGACCATTACTTCTCGTTCGGTGGCGTGGCGTGTGTCTCCGCGAACATGAAAGATCGCCCTGAACGCCGCGGGTAGCGACGAACCTTGAGAGGACCCGCGCGGATACGTGGCATTCATAAATCTGCGCTTTTTCAGCTTTTCCTGAACACGATGACCTTGTCCGCCACACACCGCACCGCTCCCACGTTTCGATCGTTTTATTCGTCGACGAGCAGCCAGCTTTCGACCCCGCTAGGTCGCCGAAGAGGATTCGCGCGGCTCACCGAGAATCTCGATTTCCGTTTTATTTGGTCGCTCGCCGCGGCACGATTTATTGCCTCCGTGTCGCTTCTCCTTCTTGGCCGCCACCACGCTTATACCGATGCCAAATTCTTCGGCCGATTCCTTCTCGCTGCCGCCACGATGTTCGTTAAAAGATGTCGCGTGAGAGATGGCCTCCACAGTTTTTTCGGGGAATTTCGGGGAATTGCTTCCTTTGTACGTATGGGCACAATTAGCCTCTGATTGACGTCAAACGGGTATAATTCTGTTTTGGGGAAGAAAAACTTGTTTCATGGGCTCGATTCGATCGATTCGGACACAATTTAACGTTTAGGGAAACCCTGTTTATTGACACGTCGCGTAATTTATCCAATTAGGTAATTGCGTTGGTTAAGTGGAATTTGTCCAACTAAGTAAATGTACTGGTTAATTTATGTAACTTGTCCAACTAAGTAAATGTACTGGTTAATTTATGTAGTATCCAAATAAGTAACGATGTAACTGAAGTTTGCGTTGTTATGATATATTGATGTAACATTTTACCGTTGCAAAATGGCAAAAGTAAATGTGTACAATTTATAACTAGTATCAACTTCGAGATAGCTGGGGAAGATGAATGACTACAGAAAATAAAATTTGATGTGAAACATGTTATTAATAGTCATTATGTCACATTAATAACAAATACGTTAATATTTGACAAAATTAAATTTTATGCAAATGCTATTACGAATGGTCTAAATAGCGTTTCCTTAAAAAAATCGAACCTGCTAACACAAGTTAAAAATGACCGTCGACAGTACAATTGACAGGGGATATAAAACATAAAAAGCCACTGACATCATAATAAATAGCTACACTAGAGTACATAACCTTTGAAACGTACTAATATAAATTTCTATTAACGAAGAATTTTTCGAGGCAGGCACAGGTGTCACCTACCGGTACACCGTCATCTACCAAACAAGGTAACATCCATCCCTCCACTAAAAAATTCCGGGAATCTTACACGAGAACTTTGAACGATTATCAAAAAAAAGCGAAAGCTCTCAGAAAAGAGTTTGAGAGAAGGCGAAAGCGATCGTCCAAGAATAGCCGAAATAAAATCCGTCCGAGCGAAAATATTCGAAGGAATCTTCGGAGGCGATCTTCGCACGGGTCGAAGCTGAGGAAGTTTTCGATCGGTCCGAGTTAGCACGGACTACCGACAATCGCGAACGAGATTCAAAGGGGCTAGACCGGGCTGGTAGCGGAGTCGAAAGGCTCGCTAATCAGAGATTTAATTGATACCGTGGCGAGCACGACCGTCGCACACGAGCGAACGTTCCACGTTGCACACGTGCACAACACCACACGGACATCTTCTATCGTACCGGGCAAAAGGACGGGGACCGTAATACATATGTAACGCGACAGAACGATGGGACACGGAACGAGAACAGGGAGGGTAACGGGGAACAGAGGATAAAGCGGGTTACAGGCTACTTAATCCTGAGCTCTTCATTAGCGACGTTGGCCAATCACTTCTCTCTGCCTTCTTCTCGTCGGTTGTTTCGATTATTGCGCGCCCCGACGATCTAAATTGTCGTCGCCGACTGCTAATGTAACCCGTGTGCTCGACTATTCGGAGAAAAATACTGCGGGTTAAAGTTCGGTTCACGTTTGATGAATGGGTATTCTAGGCGATCGATATCGCAGAAAGTTAAGGTATACCACGACGTACTTTGGTAGTATGTGTATTGTTAAGATTTTATGATAATCTTAATACACTAATCACAGTTCTGTAAATTTATGTATTTTCAAACTTTTTAATTTTTAATTCTACAAATTTATAAGTACTAAAGTTTTCCAATGTCCCACAATTTCAAATTCACAAATTCCCGAACTTCTCAATTCTTTGCCAATATAGCAATGACACTCCACTATCGTTAATTAATAAATACCGCAAAACTTGGAATATTGTACATATTAATCGTCCGAGTTGACAATAAAAGTTTGCACCATTTAGCGAATACGCAATGGTCCGCCATTTTATTGTAAACGGCGCGCCATTTAAAAGCCCAATTTTTGAACGATCCGCGATAGGCGTAGAAATAAATGCATTTTAATCGGCGATTCAGCGGGAAAAGGCGATTCCGTGTATCGTTTTTGTCACGTCGGCCATTTAAATTTGAATCGCGGACGTCGTTACGCGCATAAAAACAAATGAACTCGATTACCTTTAATTTCGTGGCGTGCACGCGACGCCATAACGCCGACGAACTCGATTATCCGAAGCAATCAAACCTTAATGCAAGTCGTAACGATACCGTTGTTGTTCGGTTAGCTAGCGGCAAGGCACTTACCTGAAAACAAAGGAAAACAGAGAATTAAGTTCAGTTTTGAGACACGACTGCAAAGTATATTCGAGAGCGAGGTAATTAAATGTATTTCGCGGAACTCTCATTTCCTACCTTTTGTCGGAAACTTCGAGTCTCTGTTCCCGTAATCGTCCATCTTTATTTCACCCTCTCTCTCTTTCGCGGTTCAAACTTCCCCACCCTGCTTTCTCCCGCCTTCTCAGACTTGTATTAATATTAATAACGAGCCGAACAGTTCCAGCTGCAGCGGAGTTTTTCACGAATCAGTATGCGCAACGAATTCACGCGAGTGCCGGTAAACAAAAGGCGCCGGCGCTCAAATCGAATCAGCCGGCGTATACTAACGAGGAAAACGTTCCTGATGGCGTGTTTGCTCCGTCTTCGTCCATTTTTTTCCTCCCTTTCCCGCCCGAATTCATGACGGCTTTATTGCACGCCTTCGAATTCTTTTCTACCCCGTTGGAAACGTGACCGAACATGTAGCTGTTCAAATTATTAGGCTAAAGAGCAGAAAAGTTTTACTTCAGAGTGTTTCGATTAAAATTTTAAACGATGGATATTTTTGAAATCGTTCGTCGTAAAAGCATACTTCAGTATAACTTGATACGATCAGGTATAACGTGATGCAGTTACGTTTTTCATAGACGTATGAAGGTCAGGTTTGTTTTTTTACATAATGTACAGGTTAGGAACTAAACATCGGTTGCTGGTTGAATATAAGAGGTTATAATAGGAACGTTACATTCTAGGCAGTTATTATCCCGTCATGGAACATGTGGAGTAATCTGTGATTAAATTAAATTACGCTCGTTTCATTGTAGATACATTTTGATCTGTTTTTGAGGGAAAGTAATGCCTTATCGACGTTTTGTTGTTTTATACCTTGTTAATCCACGGTTGAAAGACTTACATGTGCTAGATTGATGATTCAAGATTGAAACACTCGATCGCTTAAATTTAATAATTTGAGACCACAGCTCTGGACGTTTAAATTAACTTTTTTTGGAATCTCACTTGAATTTCTGATCTTTTCAAACATATCTCATATACCGGAGAGTTTGCAGAATTTTATATTGGAACACATAATCATTGACTATTAAATCATTTCATTTTATAAACAGATCCTTGATAACATTTTTGTAATTAGTTTCGTGTTATTTGTAGGGGTCTTTTTAACAATAGTGAAGTATCGTGACTGTCACGTTTGTCTACGAACCAAAGGGGTGAATGACCGCTCGGTTTCACTACTTCCTCTCCAATAGGTCTCCCTGTTCCCTCCCTCTCTTCCTGCTTTTCTGATTCTTCAAACGGCGGGCTTGAATTACAATGCCTCGGTTCGTTTAAAATTTAATTCAATGGATCAGTGAAATCACAGCGGGGAAAATGTTCCCGAAAAATTCAGTCCGTTTTAATATGCAGCGTACATGTTAAACCGAACGATGGATCGCGCGCAATTTAATCAATCTTTATGAAATTTAATCAAAATGTGCATGTTAAAAGGATCGTGTACACGCGCATCAAATTTAATGAAGGAAATTCGCGTAGTTCTGGCCGCGAAAAACACTGACTTCGCGGAAACAAACACAATTTAAACGCATGTACCGGCATAATTACATATGATAGAACGAATTAAACGGCGAGGTAAACATCGACGATGAATTCAATTTTGCAGCCAAAAAATTACGATTAAAACGGACTTTCAATAAACGTTGGATTAAATGAATCGGATATTGGTAATTTGACTTTGTGATACATCTTTTATGCCACTGGGGTCGTTATTGGATATTAAATTGATCGGCATTCTGAAATGGTAAGGTACCTACAAAGCTTATCCCATGATTATAACATATTTGATATACTTAAGTTTGTAGTTTCGTATCCGATATTTAATTATTGCTTCGACGTAAATAATATCTGAATTTAGAAGAAATTAGATTTGTTCATTGCAGATATAATTTTCTTTCTCATTTTGTTGAGTTGCAAAATGTTCTTAATAATTGCCCAAGTTCTCAATGAAAATGATCAGAAAGTGTCCTACAAGGTTCCTCGATGGAGAATTACAAAATATGTCGACGTCCGATCAGTGTGTTTCCTCGGCTTCACAGATTCACATTCCTTCGCGTCACCTGTCTAATAGACCCTGATATCGAGTCTGGCACATACGTATGTATCTCGGCCCAACGGGGAGCAAAACCGGCCGCTCAAAACCTAGCACGTGTACAGCAGCGTCGATAAAACTGGAGGTGTCGCCGCCATGTGAGCGCACCGGACAAAGACAGGAGAAAAGTCGAAGAAGAAGAGGAGGTGGAGGAGAGAAGACAGAAGTAGGCAGGTGTTTTTGCGGGCCGCCAAGGTGGAGGTTGGTTCGAGACTCGTTCAGAGGCTGTTAGCATCCTTCGGCACCATCGCCGCGTCAGCGTGGCCGCCGAACATCCTTGGATCTCCTTAGATCTTCCACCGATCTCCTCTGATCTCCTCACACCTGGTTGCGTCTACCTGCCTAGGCGGTTTGTCCGGCCTGATTCTCTCGCGATCATCTCTCCTCTCCCTTTCGCCCTTTGCTTCTCCTCGTGTCTCGTCTCGAATCACCTCGGCTACCTGTCTTCCTTCATCCGCTCCCGCGGCTCCCTTACCGATCGAATCGACTGCTGCATTTTTCCCTCAAACAATCTCGTTCTTTTGATCCTGCACGAATATCGCCGTATTCCTTCCACTAGATGTCACGAGGACTTTCGAATGGATAGGGCGTAGGTGTTGCTACGAGCGGAATGAACTCGTTCGTTTGGAGCCTCACCTTGAAGACCCGGTTCCCTCGATGGAATTCCAGTAATCGTCTCGATTTGCAATTCCACCCGACGGCAAATCGATTCTCTCTTTGTCTTCGATTTCGCTGACCGACTCGAGATTGTCTTCCCGTCTGGCGTTCATTATGTCATTTCGATAGCTGTGGGAATCGTCTAACTTATCTCGGGCGAGAAAACCACCAAAGATGACTATCGAGAACCTTGAAATATTTCATCGTTTCGGAGAATCCGTGGAGAAATGGTAATCTGCGGATCGGTGACATATGCAAGGTGTACTTGGAGAATGAAAAAATCGTACTCGAACGTGCAGGGACACGATGAAAGGTCAGATGCATACCGCTGTGTTTCTGTTTCCTCCATATCGACGGAATTCGCGCAATCTGCACAATTTGCATTCCTTTCGATTAAAAAGCAATACCTTCCTTTTTCTCCCAGGGAGTTGCGTAAGTGGAATGCGTAAGTGTTCACGGTGAAGATTGCGAATTGTTGCGTCATTCCGATACGAGGATGCGCTCAAGGGTAATTTGCCAGGATAGTAAAGATAAATTCTCCTTGGATGACGATAATGGGTGGTACTCCAATCGCAAAATATAGTTTAATTATCGAACATACGACGGGAGCTGTTGACTGAAATCTGGCATCATGCTGTGAATTGCAAAATTTTTATCGTGTATTTGATAAATATTATTTTTGCTTGTCATGAGAAAACCTTGTTAAGAAAAGGATGAAAATTATGAGGAAATAATGTTCATTGTTAATGATTCTATTTAGTATATGAATTTGTAAAATTTCATATAAAATTTTCGAATTACTGCCACATTTTTGTTATAATTTTATTAGCATTATTAATTTATTTGTAGTATATTTTGGATTTTTTAACGAAGCACGTACAAATCTATGTTTACACCTTTCTATTTTTATTCATATTTTCGATGTTTTTTGTAAAATTATAATCCATAATAGGGGAGGTATTAGACCGACGTAAAAATAGTTATAAAAATAAGTACCATTGAAGTGCAATTTTTTCTTAAATTTATATCAAGCTCAGATTACTCATCAGTCAATTTTGCCATATCAATTATCTTTAATTTGAAAGAGAACTAACAATTTACAGATATATTAATAATTGTAATATTCATGATAAATAATAGAAATTGATCAAAATTGAAATCCATTTGACGTTGATTATGACGTCTATGTGCAATACTCTGTCTAAGAACAAACGAGAGAATAATCGATCGTGACATAATACGTGATTAACATTTTTATTTCACAGAAAAATAATTGCTGTATGTATAAATAATGTCTCTAGTACGCTTTGATGGGTACTTATTTTATTCGAGAGTTGCGAAAATTCATATTTCAGCGAAATTAATGAACAGTGGCGTAAACAAGATCTTCGACGGTAGCAATATTTATCTCATTATAGGAGTGAAATTATTTACATTCGTTACAAGTTTCTCCTTTCTTGGTAATTAGCAAAATTTTCCATTAGCAAATACGTTTTGTATGCTCATAAATAATTTAGGATGCATTAACTTCGGATGACTGAAAGTTTCACTTGCGAGTAGTAAGAAAATATTTTCCTTCCTTCATTTTCTCTACATTCATCTTACGAAGTTGTCATAATATATCACTAAGGTAATTACGTGAGCAACTCATTTCATAATAGGGTAATTGCGCGACGCATTTCATAATTGCTAATGTTATTTTGGTTCACTTCATAATTTTGCTTATGTAAATTAATATTATCATACGTCATTTTATATATTATTATCAGTGGAATATGTACATAACCATTAATATCAAATATAAAAATCATAGCAAGAATTTTAAATATTTGTTATTTTAAAATGTGTCAACCTAACCTCTACACGTATTATCATAAATATTATTTTATACTCTGTATCGAATCATGTCAAACTTGCAATCACCTATCACAAGCGCAAAAGTGACAGAGTTTTAAAAAATATTGTCACACATTCAATATTGGATCCGAATCACTATGTTCGTCAATGCAGTCATGCATGAAACTGAATCTGGAACAAAACATTGGCAAACCAGATAAATCTGAATGGCCAGAGCAGCAGTGAACGATTCAGAATTCAGTATTGTTTCAGGATTCCGTGAACTTATAATCTGAAAGTGTACACGAAAACATAGAGCAACGAGAAAACTAACCGTGAACAATTGTAGTTGGATCAACGGCGCCGGAAAAGTTAGGCAACAATTTTTAATTGCGACACCGCCCTGCGATCGAGTCCAGCCGTTCGCTCATCGTTTTCTCGTCGAAGCTTTTTTCCCGCAGGGAGAAGCTTTCGTATTTTTCACGGATGCATGGAGGCGTCGACAAAAACTCGACGGAACACCGTTCACAATCGGAACCGTCGAAAACGATTGATAAATGAATCCATACGGGTAGCTGTGAGGATTATACCCGTTGTTTTTTGCCAGTTTAGAGTTTCCCGCGTGCTGCTTCAACATGGACGCCGCGTTATCGGCGTTCCGCTGTTATGTTTGCTTCGCTTTTTCCGAGGAATGAAAGAAAATTTAAATTGCCAGATTGCGGGATACGAGATTTAGACAATAGAAGCTTAATATAAAAATTGCTGCTTGCTTTCCGATTCGATTATTACGAACAAAAGTCAAATTGCAGATTTATACAATTTTATAATTATTGGAGGTTATAATTTGAGGTGACATAACGAAAAAAATTTTTCTTTGTACACAAATCTATTTTTATCATACCTTTTTACAACAGCATAATTAAACATAACAGTGAATCATAAATTCAAAGATAATTTTCTTTTTAAATCAAATGATAATTATTTTAAACAGAAATAAATTTCTATTCTGTAAAATGTAATTATCATGTAACTGTCACTGTGTAATACTTGACACAGTTTTCATGAAAAGTGAGTGATTGAATATTTAAAATTTGAACTACATTTCTCACAACTTAATATAAATGCATAAACATTCGTATACTATTAGTAATGATCGATCAAAGATAACGTAAGTAAATTAGCATATTACGCAGAAGCCTATAATCACGGAGAATAATTTTCTTGATTGATTTTTCAATGATTCAGTATCACATAATGAAATACAATGTTGTACTCGTAGGAAATATCGAATGTTCCTATCCAATTTGTTAGAGTGGATGATAGTTCCGATAACGACCCCGTTCGTTAATGATAATGAACTTACGGCTCTCTATTAATAACTTCTGGCTACGATAATGATTTAAAGCTACACTCGAATGGAACTGAATTTATAAATCCTCTTTTAACTAATAGGTTGTAGCAAACGAGATTATACGTTTATTCCGTAAAGTTTCAACAACTTCGTTTAAAACAACATTCATTAAAAGCATCTATATGCATTTACGGTCACGAGTTATTAAAAAATTAAACATTTTAATTAATCACGGTTGCCTATGCGAAACCGTGCGGTGCACTTTGGAATTTCAAAATTAATAAGTTTTGATTGAAATTTATTAAAGTTTGTTCCGTGCATTCGTTCGTTGTACCAGTTTTAAATAGTACATTAAATTATGTGCGACCTAAATTGCGAAATATTCAGATTAAAATTTGCGAATTAATAATAAGTACTGAAATACACATTTCATTCGGATGCATCGTTTATTAAAATAACCACTCATTTTATAGCAAGTACAGATATAGAAGACCAAACATGGCACCGACTTGTTTTTCAACAAAGATGGCGTTCAAAAAATGTCTTCGATATATATTTTTTACTTATTTGATAATTTACAGGTACAGTGAACGAAACATGAATTTATTTTTCAACAAAGATGGCGGTGAAAAAATGTCGCCGATATATTTTTTTCATGCAAGTTATCTCTCTCGAAAGTGAAGCAAACATTTTGTCAACCGCGTAGCAACGGTTCAAACGAGCGTGCAACATGGGGCCCAGTAAATCAATCGGTGGACAAAGATCCTTTCGGATAAACGGAGTCCTGTTAGCGGGACCGTTTTTTATTCGTTCTTTTCCGACGCACCGTCAATCACGTGTGACCGAGCGGATCTCGTGCCGCGGCGTCAGCGTAAAAACTGGCCATTCAGCCACGATAAATTGCCGCAATTACCATGCGAGTAGTAACGCGTTCGCGTGGAAGCCGATTCAATGCTCGTGAGAAAATATAATGCGAGAATTTGCGCAAGGTGATCGAGTAACACGTCTCTCGCCTCTCTTGAATGGCCGGCTGAACACGGACCTTGCAAGAATTTTCTCATAGCTTCGTTCAAGTCTGTCCATCGCGATTAACTCCTTTTGACATTATCCCAGATGCATTGATTATTCCCAAGGACGATATTATATGTACCGTGTTTACGCCTGTGGATCCCTGTTTTGCAACAACCTGCATTAATTAAGACTGTACACTGTAATTTACACGCTTTTAATTGCTAAAGAGATGTCATTGATTTTAACGTCAAATTTATCTTAACATAATATTATACGATTGTAAAAGATATTTCTGTTCTTTGTTATAATTTCATAATACATATTATAACATATCATTATGATACATATTATAAAATTATACGTATTGGTCATAGTCCATTGCAACTGTATATTGAACATAGTTTATTCTTCAAGTACTAATGATAACAATGATTTTCAATCTCGATCACATGTTACGTTAAAAAGTGTGATAATAATAAGTGAAGAGTAAATGAAGAAGATATGTGTCATGTGTTCAAACGTCAGGCTATTTTCGGTCGTCGTGCATGAACACGCGATGAGATGGCAAACATTCGGTTTACGTTACACTTGAGTCAACTCGAGTAAATCGGACCTTCCTTTTTCATTGAGTTTCTAATTAACGCGTGACCACGCTGGCAAACACGCCGCGACGTGATCATTGAAAGATTAAACTCGATAATACTTTGTCTTACCAGCGATAATCTTTTCTTTCGAAGCGTGGCGATGCTCCTAGCAAAGTGTACAAAACTGATTATCGATTATAGGACTGTTGAACCAAGAACCGATGATCGATGTTTACTCTAGCGGATGTGGGTTCAAATGTCTGGGACATTAAAAATTTATCTTCTTTGCTTTATATTGTGAAGGAAATTTTGGATTTGTTCAAGTTGAGTTTGGAATTTGAATGTATGGTAACATTTTTTTGAAGCAGTACTGAATCAGGATAAATTTGGAGATTTTTAGATATTTAGATTTTTATCATTAAAAATTTTATGTTTTCTATGAAAAATATTAAGAATTTATCTTAAAAATATTACTATCATGAAATGTTAAGAATATTGATATTAAAAATAATGTAATAAAATATGGAGCATGTTAGACGCGATTGAGGTTATGTTTCAACATGGAAGATCATGGGTAATGCTATTTCAAAGTCTGAATCATCCAAAAATTATATAATTTCTTGATTTCTGTCATGTCCATCAAGAACAATCTCTCCTGGACTTTCTATTTGAGAAAACGCACAATTTGTGTGTAACGTTTTCATTCGTCGTTTACACGGTGTTCTGACCACAGTTTAAATTACAGTGGCTCACCGCTAGGACCATGGAACCACAAATTACTGTGCACGGGGTGTTACTCGAACCGGAAGAAGTCCCCCGACCTGGAGACCCCGTTTCAACAAACTAAAGTGTAACTCTTCATGCATTTAATTATAATTCGCAGGTGCGTAATAATAACATGTAATAATAGAGATTTGGGAGTTTAGAGATTTGGGAATTTAGGGATTTGGAACTTTAGAAATTTAGAGATTAAGGAACTGCAAGTTCTCAAATTTTTGCATTCAGAAATTTGGTAAAATTGTGAAAATTTAGAAATTTTCTCATTCTGTCCCTATATCTACTTATAGTAAAATGCTTCTGAAGATTTCACGCCTCACAAGGTCACTAATAATTTACTAAAAACATCGTTAACTAAAAATATTTCTCCCTTTGCATATACTTTCAGCACAAACGAATTGTTTACACCTATCAGTCGGATCGAAAGACAGTGGAAGGAAAAGGGACTTGTTCCTAGCTCTTGCAGTTCATCTTGTGGCGCGTGCATTAAACACACATTGTGTTCGAAGCGTGGCTGTTTCTTCATGTCGATGGTTGTCGCTGGACGACTGACTGTGCATCGTAGACCGAGTGCATTAGCAACCACAACATCAGGGTCGGTTCGAACCAGACCGCGAACGCTTTGACAGCTGTTGGCTCGCCTTTGCTTGGCTGCCTCTTTCCCTGCGCACGAACAGGACAGGCAACTACCGCATACACGTCCCGCGGATGCTTTCTCGCTTCCAGTAACTTCTCGGCCCACTTCAAACGTCCTATCCATTTTGGTACGCGTCACAGTTCCTACTCGTTTTGAGGAATACAGCCGGTGAAACACGCGATCGACCGCACTTTACGGCGAAGCCCTGGACAGGGTTAGCTCCTCTTCTCGATCGATGGACCGTGAGATGTCAAAACGTTCTCGCCAGTCGTTTCGGAGTACGTTTGATTGGGGCTGAGAGCTGGAACTCGCAGTCCGATTGTTCGGAAGTGGAATCGATCGTTGCGAGATGCTCCCGATACGATGTAGAGAACCTTTTGTTATATTTAGTCGGTCGTAAGCTGAAATAGAAGCGGTACCGTTATGACAGAGAGGTAAAATGCAGAGCTTGTTCAGGTCTGTGTGTATGCAGAAGTTGAGAGAGAATAGGCAAGCAGGGAACACGGAGCTGCTATCTGGAACACGATCAAATATTAAGAAGCGTGCGCTAGATAACTCTTTGAGACGTAATTGTAGCCTGTGCAGAGACTATGATTCTTCATCGATTCACAAAGATCACAAGATTCTTCCAGACGTTCTTTTATACTGTGGTTCATAACCTCTTTTAAGGTGAATAGATGTGGTTAGAGAAATGGGGTGAGAGATATTTCTGTTCTTGAAAGTGGGACTTTAATTCTGCAGCTTTGGGAGTTTGGGACGTTTGGAACGTTCAAATGTTAGAAGTTGGAGAAGTCGAATAAATATTGGTCATTGTATTAGGGATTAAAGATATTTACATAGTACATTGTTTTACGTATCACATTCACAGTAAAGAAGGAAATTCACCTCATGTATTTTTCAATTTGACTTTTCCAAAGACCGTAATTATAACAAGTAGTGTTGAAACGTCATGTAGACCTAAAAATAAGGATTCAATACATTATCAAAAACAGAGAAAAATATTATTATAGTATATTAATTGAACATTCATTTTCGTTCACAGAGATAAAATGGCCAAATGCGTCTTTTGATAATATTACGAAACAGCATTTGGAGGAACAGTAGTCAAGAACCATTGCTTTACACGTTTCTCCACATACTTATTCGTATCCACCTACGATCGATTCTATTAGGCAGAACCGATGTTCGACACCTCCATCGAGGAGGATAGTTACTGTCTGTTAAAGCATTCGAGTCTGCGTCGTTGAACAGCGAATCGAAAGCCGTAACGAAGACGAATGAGCCTTTCATTGAAATTGAACACGCGTACCGGCGACATTTTGATCCCATTACCGCGATCCACCCGCGTTTATGACACAACTTGGACTTTCACCGTTCCCGCTGCAACAAATCCGCCCATTCAAGTAGCAACACAATGCTCCTCTTTCTTCGAGTAAAAGAAAGAAGTCCACAAAAGCGCATTATCGAAGAGAAATCATTTTCCTTCGCCACTCTAATTGCTCGACCGGTCGAACCTCGAGGAAGTGAAAGCTCCCGCAACTGCTTCTTGTTTTTTCGAATCCCGATCGGCAGCCAGCTTCGAACCGGCCTATTAATACGCTTTGACAGCTCGCATGAGTCATTGATTCCCGTTTATGCACGTCCCTCGCATGATCGAGGGCCTAGGCGCGTTTGCATTCTTGCCAGCTAAGTGGGCAGAGCTCGCGAGCTTGAACCAACCGCTGCCCGCGAGCTGCCGCGATTGTCCTCGCAACGCGCGTTTCGCAACCGGTGACGTCATTTGGGACAATACGCGCATAGCGTGCACTCCTGGCACAGATTCTGCACGACTCGCCTGTCCCAAGACAATGGAGGTCCTCCGCTTCCTCGTCAATGCGTTCTATTGCGTTGCTATCGGCTAACGATCTGCCACCGCGCGAGCATACGCGAGAATGCTTGCCCCCGGTGAACTTCTTTCACCGGTGCTTTTCAATTGCCGTTTTAACACTTTCAGATAGAAATGTTTATGTTACGTACTCCGTGTGTTTAACGTGATTACAGAATCTGGAGTCTGAACTCTATAATCTAGAGGTAGAACTCTAGGGGCTCTAGACTGCGTTAGAGCACATCGTTGTCAGCACACGTGATTCGTCTCATAGGTGATAGATCAATATCTTTGGTTTGAAAGTATTCGTTGACGGAAAAGTAAGGCGATACGGAGATGTCACAATCATTGTATCAGTAATTTTGATGTAATTCTAATTTCATAGAAAAATGAATGGATACACTATTACCGGTTTATGTGAATACTCATTATTGCAAAACATATTTAACGTTTGACTCTTTTGACTCTTTAAACGTGAAACATAAGTCGTGCCACATATAAAATGCTAAATCTAATGAATTGAATAAAGACCTGTCGAGAATACTAAAATATCTCCATGTTATAAAATATTTCATGATATAAGAAATATCTCCGTTCACGACTTCATCAAACTTTAAGCGACCCAAGAAGAATATAACAATTTGATTGACAGGAACATAGAAAGACGATGCTTTTTTAATTATCAACGACGACCTGACACGAAGAAAATCTTTATCGATACGAACTAATTATATTTCTTAGACAGGCAGATTTTTGATGGACATTGACAGAGAATGCGATAAGACGCGCACAATCGTGACAAGGAACGAAAGAAAAACAAGATGTCGAATAGTTTGGGTGACAGCATTCTGGAGCGCCCATCAAGTTTTAGGTCGAGCTCGGAGAAGACGCGAAACGATTAAACAACTTGACAGCTACACAAAGATGCTCGTTCCCCACGAGTTGTCAGTATTTTTTACGTTTTCAAGGCACGCCCCGTATTTTTCCTTTCATGAAATTTACAAGTGAGGACAATGGACGTAGGGAAATGTGGAAATTAGGCAACATAGGCTTATTATTTAGGTAATTTCAAATGTTATGAATTTTTAGGTATGTGAATTTCTAGATTTTATCAATTTTCCACCCTTAATATTCTCAAATTTTCAGAAGTCTACCGCGACTATTCTCAAACTTTCAAATCTTCAAATAAACTTTCAAGTCCACACAATATTTTATGTTTACAGTTTCTGCAATTTCCAAATTTACTAAATTGTTAACTTCTGAGATTCCTAAATTCCAAATCTCCAAATTCTCAACCCTTGGAATTACAATTTTTCTGAGTACTCAAACGTCCTTTTCCTACATTTTCAACCCCTAAAATTTCCAAATTTTCTTAATTTTTAACCTCTAAATTCCCAAACATCTAAATGTGCTAACTTGAAAATACATCACCTCAACCAAAAACCGAGTGGTGCAATTTCCCCCATGGAAGTCCATCATGTTCATCAATGTACCATGCAATATCGAGACGAGAAAAATATCTAATAACGGAAAAATGAGAATGGAGGAGTTGGTCAATGGCGGCACGGGGCGCAGCATGTGTCTCGCTTCGTGTTACCGAACGGTTTCCCAGATTTCACTTATTTCCCTCCTGCAACTCGATCCCGGTATCTGAATCGAGCACATCGGGAATCGATTTCGATCGAGAACTTTACGTAAACAAATTGTCGAAAGGAAACGATGAGAAGAAACGTAACAAACGTCTCGCCTCGGGGACACCGCGCGTTTTTTCCTTTCCGAGTTTCTCATTACGCACCGAGGGGATCCAGCGAGTAATTGCAGTTTTCATAGTGTGGGTATAATTTACAAGTAGAAATAAACGCGAGCCGCACGCCCGATTCAGTTACACGTGGCTCCGAGCGTGAAGCTAATAACACTCCGTCTCCAGTTCCATATTCAGCGTCTTTGATAATTAATACGGAGGGTGGATCTTAAGACGGAACTAAACGTTGTTGGTATATTGAATTAAACGACCGCCTTTGCGTTTTCCTGTCCGCTTTTTTGCGACCGCCGTAGCTGCGAGTAGGTGCGTGGATACGTAGTCTTTTGCACGACACCCTCTAGCAAGATTTTAATTAATCTGGGCAAAATTTGAGGTGAACAGAAGTGCCTCCACACTTTTAAACATTAATTAAATTCTCTCAATATCAGGATTTCTGATTGTCTTATAAACAGATATGTTAGGCCAAAGTTATAGGTTATTATACAGTTGAAATTCGTGATGAAAGCAGCCATCATCAGTGTCATTATTTTTATATTTCATTAATAAACTGTATATATATTTTATGACACTATACATTAAAAATCAGGATTATTATAAAAATCCACACTTTGAATTTATTTTACAAATATGTGTTTAATAAACTAAAAGTCTATACCAAGTGTTCTATCATAAAAACTGATCACACCCAAGAACCACTTGTCATTCAGTATAAAAATTTGAAAAATTGTAAAAATAATTTTAATCCATCACACAATAATTTTAATTTAAACGTGTTCGGCTAAAAATCTGAATGTCTCAAATACGTGAAATCTCATACATATCCCAACTCCGTTAGAAGTGCATGCAGCCATTTCTGAAATGACCCTAAGTAGTCGGACCCTCGTACGAAAGAACGTGTATATGTTAATAAGCGACACACGCACGGTCACGTGGAGGTTTCGGCGATGTGTAACCATAACCATAGTTTTGAATCGACGAACACAACAGTAAGCGGTAGTAAGCTTGACAATGGCAGCTTTACGTAATCACTGTTCGTAAGCTACCACGCTTCCACGTTCGTATCTGGGATTCAATTATGCTCTCTTGGTTGTCCCTTGTCCTCCAGCGGTACTCTCGCCCCGTTCCTTTCGACGATTGAACCTCTGGCAGCTATCAACGAACCTAACGACCAACGTAGAATAATGCGTGGCTGAAAGATTGGTGTCTTCAGCGTGCTTTGTTCGGCTGAAAGGACCTTCGTGTTAGAGTTGCTCTTTCCTTTTTTGGGTTCACTCGTTCATTGTCGCATGAACATCGAAGCTGTTAGCGATCTCTGGCACCGGTATTTGTACTGCCTTTACACGATCATTTAAATATCTTTCAATGTCTTGGCTGCAGTTATTCGCGGTGAACTTGTGGACTGGCCTTTAACTCCGATATTATTTATGGTACTGTGAATCATACAAATGTCTATAGTACAAATTCTCTACGTTACTTTGTTTCATGCAAGTGATATTTCTTTACGGGATATTACTTTTAAGAGCAAGACTGTCAAATTAATTTTCTTAAATAATTGTACAAATATAATTAAGTAAATCAAACGATAATAGTAATATTTTGTATGACATATGACAACATACACTATTGTCCCCTACAATGACTTCTTTCTATCTTATTGCATATCTTTCTATATTATTGCATATTAAAACTATTATGTAAAATATCATTGTCATAGTTGAATTTGTATACTAATTTAACGTAGAATGTGCAGTTTCATTTAAATGAAATAATTTACCATATTAACATATCTGTAGAACACCTCTATATTTTTAAATTCATTACCTCAACGTCATAGAATAAGTTATTAAATTTCTCTTGATGTCAACAATTTTATAAAAGCAAAGATATGACATTTAAAAACCTCAAAGTGGTCTAGATAATTTTATTCAAAGAACTTGTACTCTACAGAAGAGGATATGACAGCGTAGAAATATAGTAGCATAGAAAATGACATAATATAATAGCATAATAAAAGGGCATGATATAATAGCATAAGGAAGGACATAATATAATAACCTAGAAGAGAAAATAATACAATAACCTAGAGGAGGACATAATACAATAACCCAGAAGAGATAAATTTTGCAGGGATGAAAATAGGTTGTCTATTTTTTAAAATGAAGGAACAAGTTCGCACAAGTTCTTCGCAATTAGCGAGATATTTTAAGTTGAAATCACATTTGAGTTTACACGTGGAGTCTTCTATTGCATTATCTCAGTGTTCGGTGCTTTCATCCAATCGTCGGAGGCAACTATCACGGTAGAAAAGAGGGAATTGTATAATACAGACGTTGCATCGTATTCGCAGCGAGCGAAAATCACGGCTAACGAAATTATCGAGAAATTTACTTACAGCTCCCTGTCCCTCGCACGACACTCGATACGCACTTTGTACGCGTGGAATTAGGGAGCAACGTTAGGCGATCGATAGAAACACGTGCCATCGGTCAACACGGGCGCGAAAGTACACGGTACACCGAAAAGGAAGTCCTAGAACAGCTAAGCGGACGTCCATACTTGGTACGTGTACTTGAATTTAGCCGAGGACTTAGTGGCCAGATCGATGACTATTGACGCAATCAAGCTACCAGCATGATCCCCACCCCGCTGGTACCCATATGTGATTTTTTTCTCCTAATTCCCACAAGCGCGGACAGGGAGATACAGGAGAGGATCGAAGAGGGGGTTTGACGACACGCGGGATCGAAACGAGGGACTCGCTGTGTTCGCGCTATTATTTATCCGAGCTGTCGACCGTCCAATCAGTCATGCCGACATATGCTTAAGTAAGATTACATTTCTACTAATGCTTGTGAACGTACCGTGTCTATGTCGCCTAATACACGAGGGAGAAAGGGGGTGGGGGCAGAAGGGGAGCAGGAAATCGAATAGAAAACTCTGTGACAGCAACGGGAGAAGGGTGAAGGTGGGACAGACCACTGAATGATATATCGTACCTTCACGGGGTAGTTGGAAATTTTCTTTTTTTAGATACCTAATGGCCACCCCCCTCCGACAGATTACGCTCCGCTTCGCCCAAATGGGACGTCTCTTGTAAAAGATTAGTGGCTTATCGTGGAGTATTAATGTAATATTGTAATGCACCGTGAAACACGCATGATGCGGATCTCTTTCACCGCTTCGAGGGCTGGTCCTTTGTGCAAGGGACTAGGTTCAATAATTCGGGACCGTGATCTTCGGCAATATGCAACCCCCTCGCGGAGTGGCGCTTTACTCGCTTCGTTACTCCATGGAGCGAGTCGAATTAATGGTGAATTGATATTCTTCAAATTCTGGCATTAGAGGAATATGGAAATGTACAACCCCTTTACTAGTGTCCACATCCTCAACACGCTTCATCGTTCACTAATCTGAATGAAACTAATCGTCGTTCAAAATCGCAGATTCAGGCTCCAGATTATCAATGTTCAGTAATGTGAATTCAGCAGATTTGATTGTCATCATGTTAACTCTGAGGTCTGTTGTTAAGCACATACCACATACCACATTTTCAACTCAACACAGAAATGTTGTATACTTCTGTATTTATTTCGTGAGATGTTTAAAATGTGCAACTTCGTTTAGGTGCTCCGTTATGTTCTCTGTGCTATTCAATGAAGTTTCCCAATTATGGTGAATTACGCTAATATACTGAAAATTTGAAAATGTATGCAGTACAGAGTTTGTTCCACGAATAGGTCATTACTGTATGAAATCCTTGTTTTGCAATAATAATTCGCCCCTTGCACATACCATAAGATCTTAACATTGTCAGACTGAAAATAATGATCCCTTAACAATAATGATCCCAGAACATGCTACAATATCCCACAGTTCAAGAATTTCACCACTCCAAATAGAAAAATATCTTAAATAAGTTCTAATAGTCAAATGTTAAATAAGTTAGTTTAGTGAACTTAGCGACATTTGTATCACGTTAAACCTGCCAGGAAAAATGAAATTACCATCCTCGTCCTTCCAAAGCGCAGTGAACGACACCCGCGGCTGCCGACCTTTCCCGTAGGCAACGGCCGAGAGAAAGCTGCCCAGCCGATATGGTGTTCATGACGGAGTTGCAGTGCTGGTCATTCCCATAAGAGAAATCCAACGGCGACCTGCTCGCAACAATGTGGACGGCGACGCGTTAAAACGAGACGAGGAATGCCGGGCATCGACACCGTTCCTGCGTCCTCGAGGCACAGAAAACGTGAGCGGGCGTGAAACAGTTTGGTGCACCCTAACGCAGCGGGGTGTTTGATGTGCGAATGGGAGCACGTGTCGCGGGGAAGTGGGTCGATGCACCTGGTGCGTGCATACACACCTTTTGGCCAGGTCACAATGGGTTCCTAATAAATTTGGGGCCGGGGGGTTGCGGAAGGTTTACGGGCGACACTAGGCCTTTTCTCACGCGCCGTCAGATCGTTCGGCCGTCCTCATTGTCGATGCACTGTACTTATGCGATTGTATCTGACCGACCGCGGTGTTTCTTGCCGCGAATTCGTTCGGGCCAGTGAACCGTGACTCGATCGAAGTAGACAGAACGCGGCATTGCGAATCGATAATTCCTTCTTTCTCCGGTGAAACTACGAGCGTTCTTTTCGCGAGCCTCTCTAAGCGATTCATTTTTTAACATGCCTACCCGCCGAGGCTGACGTTCGTCAATTACGACGAGTCGTTTATAATGGGCCGACAGTCAATCGGGAGATAAGTACTCAAAAGGAAGTGGCCACGTGACTATCCTTACCCAATCGTCGACCGATGATCGTCCGACCCGATAAGGAAAAGTTCACTTGTCCGTGGGTATGAAAGACGGACGATCACCGGAGTCGATAGGCAGCCAGGCGGCCGTAGGAAAGCCGGCCTCTCGAGTGTTTGCATTATCGAGCTTGGCTGCCAGACATTTTTTCCCGACGCGGAAACGTCCACGTTCAAAAAACGGGCATTGTGTCGCAACGGCGCGTTCCGAGAAACGTCCGTGATAGGGCTTTCCGAGGACTTCGGCGACGGACATCGAGCCACGTTGCACAATGCGTATGAATGGAACGGTAAAGGGAAGAGAAAGCGTCGCCATTTCGATGTTTATGATCTTCTCGACGGTCCTTTTCATGAAATACGTGGAACCATTCTATTTCAAGCTTTCCTGCTGAAACCGTGTTGACGTGGGCGTTGATTTGCCTATGGACACGCTCTGATCTAAATACTGGCTGCACCACTGAACTGCGGAAGCATGCAGATTTTCAGTACAGGGCGGGGCATTTAAGATAGGTCACCCGAATAATTCGTCTACCTTTAACGATAAATCCAAACAGAATTTTGAATAAAATAATTCGTAGATGTAAACGCGGAATACATGTTTAATTATATGCTTCCTTTACTCATCGCTTTAATACATGTTTTATGGTTTAATAACTAAATACGTATAATGCCGGAAGTTTTACTCACCACTGATGCAACTTAATGTACCATTTATAGCTTCATAAACATCAAAACGCAATTCCCGGATCAAATGTGGATGAATACATTCATAGGAGCTGCTTCTATGGTTACTGTTATTTTATGACGTAGGCAGTGAAGAGATTGAATGTTTTATTGATACGTACTAGGTTCCAAAAGAAATTTTCGGTAGTAAATTTTCAGCAATGGAGTCTTCCCTATGCAGTTTACTGAGGATATCACTGATTCAATTTAATTGAATATTAAATTTGTCTACAAGCTATCTTCAATTTGTGAAGTATATCCATTACTTCTGAATCGAATCATGGAAAACAAATTTCGCTCAAGGGTACACTTTCATTTGTACTTCGTTCAGGAATAAACTTTCATTTGAACTTCTTTCAAGAATAAAATTTCATTCGAACTTTCTAACTTTCCCTGTTAGAAAATAAAATGCTCAAGTACCTTAGAAGTTTGAATTCAAGAGCTACTTTCTGATCATGCAGTGCAGTCTTGGATATCGCTGTAGGCTAACAAACATTTTCATGCTTCCTGTTTAGTTAAGATAAGTAACTCCTGTCTCAGTCACTGCACACAATGAGTCGTGTTAGTCATCAACCCTAAATCATACGTCTGATCCCTTAATCGTAATAATATCCAAGAATTGGACTTTCTCTTCATTTCCAGTATCTCCCAAATCAAACTTTGAAAGATTTTAAAGGAGCATATCACTTTTGGTAGCATTACTCTCAAAATCTGAAGAGTGGAATCACAACAGTTTTAGAATCTTTAAAATTCTCTCCGCTGAAAATGTATTCCGCCTTAAAATGCCTCGAGTCATTACAATGTTATCGAGATTGTATTTGTAATTCCATCCAGCCGTGTTTACTGTACGGGATTCAAATTCTTACTTAAAAGGTTAAGTGTCTTTTGATTTCTGTGTAAAAAGTGAATAAGAGTAAGCTTGCGTGCTTATCAGTAGATCTAGACAATTCATAAGGATCTAAAATATTTGTCGGACTTAAATCCGCATAAATAGCACGTCGACTTACAAATTGCCGGATCAGTCACTCGAAGATTAACGATTTGCCAATACATAATAGCAGCAAGTACCTGCAGGCTTGTCCAAAACGGCTCAGTCCAGCCGCGACGATTGAGCCCCGGTAATTCTAATGTTCACGGTGAATTGGATAACGCACGGCGTCGGTAAAGAGCCGTGACGAACGCGAAATTGCTCTATCGCGAGTTAAAGCGTCAGCGGGTATCCCGCCATTAGCCGCGTATCGAGCCACCATCTCGTGTTCGCGTCCCTATACTCTTCGATGTTCATCGCAATAAGAGGTTCCGTGAGGATGACGCTTGGCCCCGAACAAGGGACGCGTGGCCAGCCATCGATCACGAGATATTACGTCGATAAGCATCGACCAGAGCCTCGTAATTTCCTCAACATTTAGCACTATTTTTCCGGGCCATATATCCGATGCACGATGGCTGTAAACCGGCCTATATACGGCACTCTCGCGAACGTGTACAAGGTTCTTACATATACCTGGCACTCCAGGACTCTTGTAATCATTGCGATTACCGCGAGTGCCGCCTTCTCTCCTACGAACCTCGCCTCTGTATCTCCTCGTTACCTCGGTATCCGCTTTAAATCCCCCTGTACTAAATCTTGGGCGTGACTTGAACGCTGACAATACCCGAGTCAAGTGCTGAGCATGGACTTTTGCACTATGCATGTAGGACTGTTTCAACTTCTAGGTCAAATTCTATTACTCGACTTTGTCTTCATAGACACTTCGTTGACTTGATGACACGGTGAAATTTCAACGTAGCTTTTCACGTATGGCTGTGCACTTAACCTCAAAATTGAGTACATCTACTTTCATGTTGCAGTTTTGCAAAACTGATGTTTTCTTACTTAACGTCATTCTTTAAACAATAAGTTATCACTGAATTTGCATTATGATATTATGATATTCACATATTGTCAGTATTTGAAAGTATGTGCATATTGTGAGGACTTGAGGATATATACATATTGTCAGTATTTGAAAGTATACATATTGTGAGTGTTTGAGGATATATATTATAAGTATTTGAAGGTGATTACATAATAAGTATTTTTAAACAATTATCTAAGAATACTTCGATTGAAAGTGTTCACATGTACTAATCCTCGATCGTTAATAGAGCAGGCATAAATTTAAGAAGCAGGCGAATAGAATAACTTTTTAACGAGACCGAGCGAACTATAGCAGAGTAAAAAGGAAAGATCTGTAAAGTGTGTGCGTGTTCTCGACGATAGTGACCCTAGTGTGAGCGAGGTCGCGTGAAAATGCACTCGTGGCTCCGACAAGAGCGTATCCGCTTTATTGTTTACACGTGCTGCGAGTGCAGCAACAATGCAGCGTTATCTGCCACGCGGCAGGTTACTCTTCCTTTGGCCGGCGTGGAATTTCGTTGTGCTCCTAGGTGCGAACAGGACTGTGAACTGGGAATTTTATGGAATACTTAACGCTCTGGGGGTTCTCGAAGCTTTCGAGCTTGTTGCGCGCGATACGAGATTGTGGCGATCGTTGGGTGGCAAAGGGCAGATGATACTGTTCGAACCGAATGGACGGATTTACGAGGTGCGAATGGATTATTTCGAAATACTGTTAGCGTCTTTGTTTCACAACGTTCGAACGGACTTTTTATCTTGTACGAAAGTCTAGATGAGACATGGGCACTTTTATTGGACAATATACATTATTGTATAATTCTCTTTCTGTCTCAATAAAATAAGAAAGTCAAGGCTTATCACGTTTATAAAATGTCTTTTATATTATTTATTTTAGAGGTAGAACAAATTTTTGAATTTAAGAATGGAGAAATACGAGAATGTTCTAAAATTTATTTACATACATCTAAAATCACGTTGAAATTAAATTAGTATCTTCTGAATATTCAACTTCCTTATTGAAAAGTCAAATGATTTTATAGAATATCCTTGCATATGGGTGTCCAATGCACATAGTTTATCATCATATATTTGACTAAATAAAGTGAATAGAGGTTTTCATATTTAATTGCCGGTCTAAAATTAAAGATGTTAAAACTCATCATCAACACATGTCTTAAAATATTTTTACTGTCAATTTTATATTTGATAATTTTATTCAAGTGTGTATTTTACAATATCCTTGATACTAGTCCCTTACTATTTCAGTCAACATCAAAAGTCCATCAAGAACCAAATAACCACAGTTACATCAAATGTACATAAAAAGCATATAACCACAGTTACATCAAAAGTACATAAAAAAATATAACCAGTTACATTAAAAGTACATAAAAAAAGCATATAACCAGATACATAAAAGATATGTAATTAATGAAACAGTAACTAACAACGTTCCCAACATTGCTCATAAAAAGTGTCATAAATTGAGAGGACATAAACGGGGCCTATTACCGCACGAATCTCTAATTTGTCCTTGCAGAGCAAATTTACCGCAAAGAAATCGAGCACGTGGTAACAAATAATGGGCGACAAATTTTTGGTAAACAGGCCTTTCACTTTTCACTTTTACTCCTAATGTTTGCCGGTGACGAACAGAGGCCCGCCATCGGGGACCGGTTTTGAGAGTAAAATTTCCTCGTGTATTTACGTCCGTCAATAGGAACGTATTTGCCGAAGCTGGCCGGGCAATTAACCGCGGCCCCTGCCCCCTTCGCGGGCGTTTGCATTTTTGTTTGCAAATACCTTCGCGAGCGCGAACAAACCAGCGAATAACGCAAACAATTTACCGAGGGACAAATACGCCAGGTGACCGTGCGCGTGGTTTTCCATCGCGTGCGAGACGCACCGATCCTCGCGCGCGTGGATGCGACCGAGGCGTAATTTATATTGTACGAGTCACGCTCGTTGAGTCGATTAGATTGATTTATTCGCTCATTTATAATTTCCCACGATTGTACGGCGCCGTTTCTCGTTCTGCAGCTCTATTTTCGATTCGAGACTCCGCTTAGAAATCGTTCGATAAATGTACCTCGCTCTAATGGCTCGACTTTTGAGGACCTTTTTATTATATTCGTATGTTCAAGAGTTATACATTTTCATTACTACTAAATTATCGATTAAGTTGTAACTGGTAATTAAATTTTGAATTATGAATTGAATAGTAATTCGAATATTCTGATTGAAAATTGAAGCTTATTTTGTAATTTCACTTGAAAGTAAGTGGACTTTGAGGACTTGAGTAAGATTTAATTTTGATTTTTAATTGTAATTTATCCAAATTGTTAATTAGCAAATTGTTGAAGTTTAGCAATATACAATATTGATATTAAAGTTATTTAAGGAAAGTTGAAAAAATTACTTCATGTGATTTTTAATATATGACTGATAAAGTGTAGATGGCAATTTTTTATATCCTTGGACTTATAGTAAAACACTGATTTAGTGTCCACATTTATTTTGAACTACAAAAATAACTATATATGAATTTTAGGTTACAAAAATTTTATGTATGAATGGACTACAAAAATGAATAATTTTATATACAAATTTTGCACTATAAGAATGTGAATATAACCTCTGCTTTTGACAATTAAAATTACTATAATTTCAAATGTAACACGAACTTTGCAACTTCCCATAAAATTCCAATATCCTCACTAACCTCAGCAGACGCAGACAATACAACTGTCCCAGATAAATACGCAAGTAGAGCGTTCAGAATTAAAGGGATGTCATGTTACTTATCCACGCATGTCACACCAACGGTTATGCCTTATTTACCATAGTTCCATATCAATTGAGGACAATCCTGCGATGCGCTTCGTGACAAAGATACAAGCCGATAGAATCGTATTTCCTTACAATTGCAAATACTCATCGTTTCATGCGATATCGCGTGTCAACGAATCGTCAAATAGCAGCTTGACGCGAGTGCGAGTTAAATAATTAATGAACTAGCTTCCGTGCGGTTCGTTGCTCCATATACGCCTAAGACAACCTACCGGTGACAACCCACGAGTTGGCGCGTGAGGTGTTTAAAAGAGCTCCAATTGGCCAGAATAGAAAAATGGACAACTCACAGGTATTTTCGGCGGTATTTGACACGAGTTGTCGCACAATTAGGCCAAAAGGACAGGTAAACTCCATGACTCGCAAATTTGATGACTCTCGAAAGTGAGATAGTATGAATTGCGTTCAGTAGTTCTTATTGTCATTATTATTCTTATTTGCCGAAATGTAAGTGAAAGCGTTCAGGGTGCGGAGCTTTCGCTTTGGATCACGCGTGGGTTGACATCTGTAGCTTCCCGATTCCACTTATTGCACCAAGGTTTCGTAATCTCGACGATTCTAAGGAAGTCTAGTTGGAAAATTGATCTCAGTGAAATTATTAATCGAATCCACGAGCCATATGCGACAGATCGATGATCCATTTAAACACGGCAGTCGGGTTCAAGAAGCACAACCAGGCTTATTCAACCTGGCTCTGTAATCACGTATACGTGCTTAATGGGAAAATAGACAAGTGCCAGCACTCGAACCTCGCGGTATCTGCTTGCCTGCAGCGTTATAGAGGCCGGGTCAGAACTGGCTAGGGGTAGGTGTTATTCGAAGGGGTCTGCTCTAATCGCTTAGGGAAATTGACAAAGAGTCGACAACTGTCAGTGTTACAGCTGGCATACCGACTTCGAGTGGCGACAGTTCGTGACACATATACTCGTGTGGATCTACACATATTTTTGGTCACTGTATGGAACACTACAACCCCCGTGTACAGCGACCAGTGTCAACTAAATTGACTCAAAATGTAAATGTACATTTGATTGTTTCTTAATGACACATTTCGTTTGTGTGAAATTTATTGAGTTTCAATAATTTCACTATTGTGAACTGTACAGAATTATTTGAGTACAACCCTATTACAATAATTATGTGCCTCAATTGAACACTGAGACATTTGGACAATGTTAGTAAAATAATTTTGCAAGGGGAAATACTTTACGTAAATTTTGCGTAAGGAGAAATATTTTATTCTTTGAAAAGAGAAATATAGTACAACTTTTTTCTGACTGACAAAGCAAGTAATTTTTTATTTCATAGGCTTGAAATATTCATTAATGGATGATAGTAATTATAAATTGATCAATTCGTAATACTGTATTAAGAATATACACGAAATTTGTGTAGTCATTAAGTTTCGAATTGATATGACATCAATGTTATTTTGCAATAGCTCTATTAGACTTTCTGCGTTTCGAAATAGTCCATTCGATGTGCAATGACATGATAGGTTCTCTCGAGATCAATTAACTCCTTGATCCTCATAACAGATTAAAAATTGAGTATTCAGTGTTATTGCATCAGGTTATTTCATAAGTAATATCCTTTGTATACGTAATTTCAGTACACTGAATACTATTAGGACACTCTACTTAATTAAAAAGATATTCTTTAGGATTACATCGCGTATTTATAATAATTTTATAATCTTCTTTGAAAAATTATTTGATCCAAAGCAGTTGTTTAAGTATCTGTTACATTTTATTTGAATACTTTTTTAAATATAAATGTATGATAATAATAAAAATCTGTAAATCTACGATAAAGTTGTTTTAACATTGAGGGACATCAAAAAATGAACAACATTAAAGAAAATTAAGGGAGATTAAATAATGTTAAATAACATGAAGTAAAATTATATAAAATTAAATAATATAAAATAACATTAAAAAATATTAAGGAACATTAAAGAACATTAATACAATTTGCAGAACTATAAAGAAAATTAATAAAATTTGAAAAAAGGACATTAATAACATTTGAAGAATTCTAAAGGACACCGTTAAAATCCGTAAAACTAAAGGACATCACTAAAATTTTAATAAAACCAAAATAAAAAGTATCATTTATAAAACGATCTGAAACGTCAAAACGTACTAGAGAAACTGAACTAAAAGTTCCACGAGCGTGAGTTAGGAGTTTAAACAGGTCTCCGAAATAACCAACTAATATTCATTAGACGTCACTTATCGCGCATCCAGGGAAATGGTACTCGTGGAGCTACTGTTCCTTTAAAATGGTCCCTTTCATTTACGCTCGTTAGTTACAAACAATTTGTACTTTTCTATGCAACCAGCCGTTCCTTTGGTTCGGTGTGCACTCAGTCACTGAGAGGCTTTCACGTTTACCTTTCGTCAGACGTAGGTAAAACGCGAATTTGTAGAATTACCTCCGTACACCCTACCCTGCTCTATCTTGCCGATCTGCTTTCAAAGGAAACGCATTTCGCCTCTTTTAGCCCCCAACCAGGGCCAAACCGCCCTATTGAATCGCTCGTATGCGCTCGTTTTCCCGTTTTTCGCCATCCCATTTTCGCGGCACGTTCCTCGCAGCCCCAATTTCCCGTTGCCTTTTTTTCGCCGCCCTTTTCGTCCGCTTTTTCGCGAAATCACTGCGACATTCTGCGCCCAAAAGAACACACAGGTGTTGCGCGATTCACTGACCCGAATGTGATTCACTAGCAGAAAGAACTTTCTACCATTCGACGAAATCGAAGGTGTAAATGAAGATCGAGGGTAAATGGAAAACTTCGTGCAATTTCAAGGATGCCTTTGATGAACGCGACTTTGGAGCTCATTTCTTTAATTCCTGCCGGAGGATCCTACGGGATCCTAATGAATTGCTTAGGAGAAAATTCTTTACTTCGAAAGAACGAACGTTTCAAACTTCTTCGGGATAATTAAGAAAATTTCTTCTTTGTCTTTCGCTTCGCTTTGGAACTGTGATGTGATGTCACGGCTGACGGCGCTTACATTTAATCAAGGATAATATACTTTGTATTTTATTAGATTGAGACTCATTACAGAATTTCGTACACTTGCTCTTTTGTCGACTTCATCTAAAATTATACTGTGTGAATGTTCCTCTTAATAACAGATTTTTTGGACTGTTCAAGTTATTACTGTTCTGCTTGTCGTTTTGATATTTTATTAGAATTACAGTCCACTTCTTCAGGGGTGACCTAACATCTTAATATACAGATTAATTCCAGGTTACATCTTATAGTGTCATCAGGTAACATAATTCACCTCTAAAAAACCAACGAGGAGAATTGTATGGACATGCATTAATGTGATCTTTCAATGTATTTCTTGACGATGATTTTGTTGAATAACATAGTATGTCCCATTTCTATGTTCATCCCCAAAAAGTATATCAGAAAAATTGATCGAAGATTGGAAAGTAGCGTGTAGATAATTGGTGTTTGAGAAACATTTCTTCGAACGGTGTTTTCTCATTTCCAATATATTTAAAGTTGCCGAAGAAAATTCGCGTGCTCGGAGAGGACTTCTGCCGGCGAGAAATTTCTGAAACTTTTCCCATAACGTCCGACGGAGTCGAAGAGGACGAGTCGGTCGATCGTACTTCCTCGATGCGTTCGCGAGCGATTATAAGCGTTCGCAGTCGCAAAGCAAGCGAGCAAGTAAAATGGAGGAGCGTTATCTGCTTCTACTTCGATGGATATCATTTCACGGGATCCTGAGCAACTCCATCCAATCACCACCCCCGTGAAAACCCCATCCTCCTCTTCCTTTCAGCTCTCTTCTCCTTCTCCTACGTCGGATTCGTTGCACCCTTTCTCTCTCTTTTCCTTAACTCACTTTGGCGCAAACTATTGATTTGTTTCATAGCCAACGGCTGCCACGGTGAAACGTGAGGTAAGGGCTTCTTCGTTCCCTATCCTGCTTCGGATGGTCTACAAACCACCCCCGTTTTAAGCGTGCACGGTATACCATGCCACCCCATCACACACGGACACACCGGTCACGGTGTTGGATCTGTTGCAGCCAGTGTTAGAATGTACTTGTAACCCCATACGTTCTAGGGGCCACCCTATTTTTCTAGGAGACCTTTTTTTGAAAGGCTCCATCTGGCCACGACTGGGATTTTCATTGACCCATCGAATCAGGATGCATAAAATATGACCCGTATAGGGAGCGAACTTTTCTTTTTATTTCTTTAAATGAGTGAGCTAAAGTATTTGCTGCAATTTGAAAGATGTAGCACTTAGTTTTTAGGTGACACTATAAATGAGGTTGTTCAGATCTTTATTTCGTCAGAACATTTGTTAGCAGATCTGTCAAACTATTTTCCAAAAAATTTGCAAAATTACTATTTTACGTCATTTGATTGAACTATTATAAGTCACATTGGTTGCACATTACTTGGATTAAAGTACTTATAATGTTCTTTATATAAAATGTACTTTTATGAATCTGTTTGGAACTTGTGATATTAATATAACTTTCTAAGATCTTTTATCTGGTGTGAGTGTAGGGTTTCCAAAATCGGAGTAAAACAAACAGCACTCGTGCGATACTGGATACTTTATCACTGTTTATTCTTTCTGGCAAGGAATCGAACGTCCAATTTCAGCCGCGGGAGAATTTCTCTCGCAACGCGGCTCAAATTGCGTCGTTTTTCAGCTCCTTCGACACGGTCCACTTCCATCTTCGATAAATGAAAGCGAACGGGCCAGCGATGGGAATGGGAAACATTTGATATCTCGTACTTGATTGCAAGGGGTGCGCCACGTTGCGGTGGCGGAGTCACCGCTACGGCACGTCCATTTTCGGGATAAGATGAGAATTACAAGCGTTCCGTTTCGGGGTTGCTTTTTTCCCTCCGTGAACCTCGCCATTTCGGGAACACAATAGGAAATTCTCCATGAGACGGTACCCTTTCCCCCATTCGTCCTTGCACACGGACATAGGGTGTTACGTTTACGTTCTACGTTATGGGAGGGTTGCCACGCTCTTGCGCAAACATTTTAGGTAAATTGTTCTGCGTTAATGTAAGCCTCTCTATTGAAAATCAAAGCGTTATGTCGTTGTTAGCTATTGCATCCCTTTTTCGTTCATTTATTAGGGGGTTCGGAGTAATGGTATTAAAGCGGCCGAGGAAAATTTGATGGTTGCGCGGATTTCAGAATGTTTCTTTATGCTAACAACAGTGAGTGATTAAAATTTTGTATGCACTTGAAAACATTGATATAAATCAACTAACTTATGACAGACTCATGGGTTCATTATTTCGACTGAAATCCTGATGTTCTTAATAAAAGTTATTATGACTGAAAATTGAATTTAGGATAAAAATGAGTTCAGTTCTTAAAAGTCTTACGTTCGTTACTTTATAAAACAAATGTTTATAACTGTACAAAAAGTATGCCTAAAAACTCATCCATATTTATCTGTTTGCATTTCAGAAACCAGTTCTCAATGGAAAATAAAAACTCGGATGTATTTGTTTTTACGTTTTTAAACGAATGTTTGCTAACACGGCTCGTACTATTTGTTTGCGGTTTTCGTACATTTATTGTATTTTTGGCGAGAGTATGTAGATTCGGTATTGAATTACTGGGTGTGTCTTGCAAACGTCAAGTTTAATTGAACTTCTACAATTATTTTAGAATTGTTACACAAGTTTAAGTTGTATAATTATTGTACAATAGATAATCGTAATAATGAATGAATTTTTTTAGAAGGATTTAAAACGATCAAAAATTGCGAAAGAAAACGTGCAATGATATTTATACGTGTACACGGGAATAAAGTATTTGCAGAGATGGGCAGCAACAGGAAAGTGTTGTGACCCTTGACCAGCAATTTTCCCTGGACTACAAAAAGGGACAAGAAAGGAAACGGAAGTCAGTCGGACCAGAGTCTTCGAAGCGCAAAGACATTTACGACCCATAAAGTCCATTACACTTTATATAGTCTTGTTCTGGGTGCAATACATGTTAATAACCCTTTGTAAGATAGGAATGGCGAAATTGTAGAATAGTGGAACAGCAAAATAAAATAATAATATAGATAGATAAGTAGATAATAATATTAGGATATACCTGTAGAATATACATATACAGGGTAAGAAGCAGGACAGTATAATATAGTAATATAACTATGCAAAGTGGAATAAAAATTAAGGGATGAAAATAGTAGTACGGTATAGTGGTACCGTAGCATACTAGTTAAGAGTAATAATACTGCAACAATAGTTCATCTCTAAAATAGTAAAAACCTAGAATCTTCAATGAGTGAAATAATAACTTATAATAATTGTAAACTCGTCAAAATTTCATTAACTATATTCGTCCCAGAAATAAGACAAAATATTATGATTAAGAATACTTGATTACCTATACAACAAAGATTTCCTCAGAAGCAGAAATGTGCAAACCCAAAATAAAATTTTCCTCTATAACAGAAATGCTATCTTCTAAATCACAATGTCAACGGAAGAAAGAAAGCAATAAAACAGGGAACGCAATAGAATGAAACATTCGATCGTCAACATTTTTTACCCCCGTCTCCACATCTAGAACACGAGTAACGACCTTCTCGCTAATATCGGCAAGAAAATACATCAACCGTCGATCCCCGTCTCATCGAACATCCACGTCGCGCAAATAATGTTTTATCGGTGGCATTTGCTCGCCAGTCGATGGCAAGCGATTAGGGTGGTTTATGGGGTAGCTCGTACGCGAAGAGCCGCAAGAATCACGGGCCCAGGGCTTATCGCGCGGGCCGTTACGAGGAACAATATCCGAGAAAATCGTTTTGTCTGTTGCAGCTTCCGTCTCGTCGTCGGTTGAAATGTGGACGGGTGTGTTTGGCCCTCGACAGCGACGGAACGACGAATGATTCACCCTCGGCGAGCAACATCGGTAACCCTCGACTTCGTAATTGATTGGTCCTGATACGCCTCCTTATCTCTTAATCCATCTTCCGCTCCCACGTAGATTCGAGCGGTTCCGGCCGCTTGTTATGTATGTTACGTTCGCCATGGAGCATGGGGGTCGTCAGCCAGCACCGATGGGGGTCGTCGCCGTAAAGAATCAATCCCTCGGCAATATGCGCGTCACGGTGGATGTAAATATTTGCGGCAATTGTGTAAAGATCGATTTCCACGATGCCGCGTACCTCTATTACGCTTTAAGCGTGTCCCATGAATAATGTATCAAGGATAATGCTCTTAATACGGTGAGATACGGGGGCACTTTCCGCTAACATAGAACGTGTATTTTTCGCGTCGAGGCTCGTCCCGCCGCTGATCGCTTACGCCAGGATGCACCAGATAAATATTGAGCATCATCAAGAAGCATGCAAATGTCTGATATACGATATTTTAATGCTGCAATAACGTCGTTCGGTACACGTGGGTGCAGCGTACACCTTCTTTAAGGAGAAGTGGAGGAACAGTGTTTTGATTAGGGTCTACGCCAGTGTCTCTCACTGAGGGCTACATGATCCACGAGCTATGTAAATGGACAAGTGTCTCATTAATTCAAATTTTATTTCAAGTCAGAAACAAACGAGGAGACCATGTGATGTTCAGAGGACCACAAGTCAAAGTTGAGAAATTTGGTTGTAGATTCAGTTTAGGACCTTCCTTTGGTACCCAGAAGATTTAAGAATTCAAGAATCTGGGAGTAATATCTAGGAATACTAGAATCTAGAAATCACAGAACCTACGAATTTTGGATTCTATCCTTGAAATTTAAGAGCGCCAAACCTAGTAATCCTGAGCTCCGAACCCTGGAACCTGATAACCCTTGTCTTTGAAGGTTACAGGTTCTAGGGACCCCAGTAAGATTTATCTCGGCGCACTTATTCAAAGTCAAAGCAGCCTACGTAGCATGCACACGTAGACCGACAATATTAATCTTTCTCGACGAAGGGAAAATGTGTACGTCGAATTGGCTGGAAAGCGTATAAACAGGAGGATGCGTCGGTCCAGAGCGTTTTTTAATACGGGTCGAGAGGTGTAGGCCATAAATCATCCACGGTGTAAAATAGAGTCGAGACGCCGAAGGCTGCGGGTCGACGCCACGAAAAGCGCCAGGAACGCTGCCGTTCGCGAATAATCCGCGTTCATTAGCAGCAAAGTGAAAAGTGATTGCAATTTGTCCGACGTGAAACGCCGTTCGAGCGATCCCTTTAGGCTCTCGAGCACCCGGGAACTTGATGCATCGCCGACGATGCTTACGACGTTTTAATATGGACAAGTTACCGGCTCGCTTATGTCTTCATGAGACGAAATGTCTCTCATCCGCGTGACGGACAAGCATACGCGCAGGCGGACAGCCGCGGAAACAAGGAAATATGGCGTTACGCCATCTTGTGATGAAACAATGACGCGCATTGGTACACACAATACTCTTAGCAGAGGTAAAAACCTTGCCTATATTTATCATTAATCATTTTTTTGTGGTATAGTATGACTGGTGAAATTTATTGTTAGTTTATCAGCATCCATGATTTCAACCCTGAAAAACTCGAAAACGATTCAACGTCGCTGTTCATCTGTTTGCAATAAGACGACGACAAGCGGCGATATCGTCGCTGTCAGTCATAAATTCTAAGCGGATCCCGGGTAGGTTGGGGTTGAAACGATGCTAAAAGGCTCTCCTTTCGTCGCTGCGACAATTGCACCACTCGACTGTCATCTCCCGTCATTCTTCAACGGTTCAATCGTCGCTTCGTAGCTCGCCCCTTTCAGAACGTCCCGTTTGCCACCCCATGTGCAACGCACACCTTTCCATCCGACGTTCAGACGAGTTTTTCGCAGCATTCCTGCGAAACGCTCGCGGGGAGAGATCAATTAGGGGAAATCGCGATAACGGCGTTTCGTTGACACCCCTGACGGCTCAGGAAACCGTACTGAAAATCGGAAGAATCCAAACGGGAAATAAGAAAGCGTATTGACGGGCTTTGTGAACGGATGGTAACGTTTCGAACGAAAACGTACACTCGCAACGGTCGTTTTATTTAGATTAGTATACGTATGTACTCTTCACAATTTTTATATTAGTTTCGTATTTTTAAACTTTTAATCGAGTTTTCGAATTTTTATGAAAGTCAATTATTACTCCATTTTTCGATTATGCAGTTATTAAATTTTCAACCCCTCTAGTTTATAAAATTTTCCTAAGTCTATGCTTTCTCACATTGTCCCTTACTCTAAATTTTGTATATTCGCAAATTTTCAAATAGTCAAATTTTCAAATTCCTTCGTTTTCAAATTCCTAGGTCTGATTTCTAACTCATCAAATCTCTAAATTTTTAAATTCTTAAATCAGTAAATACCTATTCACAAATCTCAGTCGCCTCAAATCCCAATGTCTCAAATTCTTAGATTCGAAAATTTCTATGTCCCCTACTCTATCTCCCCAAATTCTTAGATTTGAAAATTTCTATGTCCCCAAATCCCAATCTCCCAAATCCTAATTTCCCAAATTCTCAGATTCGAAAATTTCTATGTCCCCAAATCTCAGTCACCCCTAATCCCAATGTCTCAAATTCTTAGATTCGAAAATTTCTATGTCCCCTACTCTATCTCCCCAAATTCTTAGATTTGAAAATTTCTATGTCCCCAAATCCCAATCTCCCAAGTTTTCAGATTTGAAAATTTCTACGTTCCCCAAATTCTTAATCAATTTCCAAATTTTTCTAAATCTCTCGAAGTCAACTGTAAGTGACCTCTTCCTCCGGTTTTTGTGTTTTACGAGGGAAGGTAAATTTGCACTCGACTGTACCGAGGGACAATAGGGTTTGCGACCCCCGCAAAAGGGAGGTTAATTGGATCCTATCGATTCCGATCGTACAATGAGACCAGATGAAATACACCCAGCCTAAGATTTGGAGACGCCGTAACGGTACTTCCTACTCTCGTCTTTCTTCGCTTCCTTTGTCTTTCCACGCTCTGTTTCCTCATTCAGAAGAAGGCTTTCCAGGAAAACTCGAAGGATACCAACATCGCTCCTCGACTCTTACGTCGTAGTCTAGGTAACTCCCTTTAAACCGGTTCGAAGGGTCCTTATTCACCTTCCGTGCTTCGCCATTGGCGTAACTGTAATGGATTTTGTATTGAATGGGTCACGTACTTTCACGATCGAGTGAATTTTGGAAAATTTGTTACTTTGGCATTTTTAGATACTTGAAAATCGTGCGGTTTGAAAATGCGAGAATTTGAGAAATTGGGAATATTCAAATTTGTTTCTGAGAGTATTCGAATTGAGACAAATTTAAATCGAGACAATTATCAAAGTTAGAAAAGATATGTGGTAATCTAGCAATTTAAAAATTTGAAAACTTGTAAAAATTACAAATTTATAACTTTTATACGAAATAATCGTATGAAAATTTATTGTCTCCTTTAAAAGTCCTAAAAGTAAAATGGTAAAAAACTTGAATATCTGAAATTTTTCAAGTACTCCTAAGTCAAAGGAAACCTCGCACCCTACTATACAAAAGAGTCTTTGTAACATTTGATAAAATTAAAAAAATAAATAAATTATTTTGAACAAACGAATTATTTAAAGAGTTCTTCAAAGATGATGAGAAACAAGTTCATATGAAGGGAATAATAAAAAATTGTTTTCGTGCTCGTACGAAGCGTCGAGTAGATACACCCCTCGAATCGGATATTGGTTTTATCGAGTCGCAGGAGAAACATCGACACGAATATTTTCGTGTTTCGTTGGACCAATCGGAAGCTCGATAGACGACTGCCTCTCGGTGTATACCATTTTTCCAACCACCTTCCAGACCCCGCAGCTTCGTTAATTCGGAACGTAGAAGGGGATACAAGAATCCTCGAGGAAGTTTTAACGAACGATTGGACACTCGACGCGACACAGGGAGATGAAAACCGGGGCGAGAAGATTGTTACGGAAATCGGCCGGTCTAGTCACCGTTCCTCGATGAAACGATGGTAACGAGTAACTCTTGTTCTACTTCGCTAAACCATTCGAAACAGCCGAAATTCCTTGAATCGTAAACTTCCCCTCGCATAAATACGTCGTTTCCAAGAGGGAAACTTGAGAGTTGGGGAAATGCGGAATTCTTGGACGTTGAAGAGGAAATCAAGAGTGGTGGAAAACCAAGGTCAGGTGCATTGGCGTAAATAGGCAGGGACCACGGTTTGGAACACCCTAGGAACACGGTTTGGCACTTAGGGTAGGACGTTTTGTGCATCTTTGATATTTAGAAATATTGAAAATTTGTTCACTTTCAAATTTCAAATCCATGATATGCAATATGAAAATCTACCGAAACAAATTCTTCATTCAAACCTTGTTATTCACAGTCATTCTACAGCTATACTTTGATTGAATTAATAGATCACAGACTAATAGGTCGCCCACGGGGAATTAATTGACATACATATTTGACAAACACTAATTTTTTCAAAAACAGTGCCTTAGATAAATCTTATATTTTGTTTACACAGAAACACCAAGTTGCTAAGTGATACCACGATTTATGTAACTTCTCCTAATTCATAGATGAACATAGAGAAAACGCGATAAAATTGAACGACTTGTAGGTAGTAAGAAAAATCCGGCGTGAAAAAGAAGCGCGAAAGTTGAACACGCGAAAGCGTTTAATATCGGTTGAAAATAATTAAGCAGAGCGGAGCAGGTTTCGCAGCCCGGAGGAGCCTAATGGAACCTCGCGCGTTTCCCTAAAATAATATCCCCGGCCGACACGAAAGCATTCCCATTCTCTGCTTATTTGCACTCCGCCAAACACCGTTTGTAATTTCCTCGGCCGACCTTAATAACACTTTCCACCGTATTCCGGGAACGTGTTAACCAGATCGAGTACAATCAACGGCCACGGATGAAAGTGTAGGTACCCGTAGCTCGCGAGTCACGGGAACAAGGGATATACACGCGATCCGTTTCGTGCCTGCGCGTATTCGCCCCTGTAAGAAGAAAATTGCAGTCTTGAATCGTCGACACGGGAACGAGGCGAGCAAGAAGAACGGAATAAACGAAAGGGGGACGAGTGTCGAACCGTGTACCGGATCATTTTGCGATATTCCCTCTCCTTTTCTACCGGGCCGACATTCCGTGTTGCTCCTCGGCGTACACTTTCTTCTTGCTCGACTTCTTTCCTCGTCCTGCTGCTGCCCTCCTCCGTTGTGGCTCTCCTCCTACCTCTCCTCCTTCATCCTTTCCTCTCCTTCGTTCCTCCTTGTTCGCCCGTTTCGGCCGGTTTCCCTTTGGCCCGTTTGTTCTGTGAGGCCCGTGAACAAGAACCCGCGACTTTAACCGCAGCAAAGTGGCCATGGCGAACTTAAGCACCGTGACCAATACGATTTGGCCACGCTTATTTTTCTCAACCACCGGTGTAGAATACCGTTCGCTCCGACCTGCTAGATTCCGCTACGTTCGATGCGTGACTTCGGGACAAAGTAATGTGTAATTCCGCTCCGTACATGCTGGGCACAGTGGCGCAATGGCGGTCGCTATTATTATCGCGAACGTCGAAAATGCGGAATTGTTATCGCTTATTGCTGCACACCTGAACCGATTTAATTAACTTGGTCGAAATGTTCTTTCGTGTTTTTGCGTGTCGATATTAATATTTACGTGTATGAAGCTGGGTAATGTAACTGCACGAGGCGAAATAATTTTCAACTTGAGGTAAAATTTTATTATACTCCATTTTTTATCGACATGAAACTAATATTTCAGGAACAAATCTACATTGTAGGTGATTTTTGCAGTTCACGATCGGGTTCATCAATTACCAAAAATTCGAAATGGTTCTTAATTAGTATGAATGTCGCTATCGCTCTTTAATTCCGCGCGTATTGTGTAATATTTCATCGGAGACAAAATCGACATCGATGTCGAAAAATGATTGATTTGGTGTAGAATGACCAGGTCATTGTATGCTGAAACTGACAATCATCCATTTTATATTAACAATATTGATGAAACGATTACGCATTCATTTTCATCAAACTCTGAGCTTCAAATGGGTGCACCGCGAACACCATTTTGCAGTACTTTTATATCATCATCAAATCATGTTAGACTTACTATGTTTCAAAATCAACAATTTAATTCGTAATTTAATCTCATCGAATTGTTAACTTGTTAACTTATTGTTACATAGTTGTTTAGCGTTTTAATACAATTTTTGTGAAATAAGTTAATGTGTGGTCACATTTGAATCGTTTGCAATGGCGTGACCAAGCAAAACCAACAGGATACACGCTGTTTGAAGGCTAATTAGGCGAAGCGAATCAAATTCCTCTCGTTCGAAGCTGGTAGAACGCGTGAGAATTCTGTAAATTCGTTCTCTTAAAATATTTTAATTTTATAACTTTTATCCTACCATTAACTATCTTTTTTTTACGTGCCATTACCGAAGAGCAAAGATTTATTTAACGTGTTACTAAAAAATATGATGAAAAATGTATCCATAAATTTGTACGATTATTTTGATATATTTTTTGCATTTAAAAAGATGTGTCCATAAAATGCGAAAGCTAAAATTCATTTCGCTCATGAATCAATAACCAATTGCAGCGTTGTAATCCGTTGTCCAAAATATGTCAGCTAAATAATATGATGAATATGTGTACGCAATTTTAAATATTCAAAATATTGCAAAATATTGAACGATTCTGTGATTTAATGTTGTTTCAAATAATGATGGCTTATGTAGAATTAATGTGTAAATACAGTTGAGAGTGAGGGAGGGTACTCTAGGGAAAATGTCGAGGTGAACGAAGGATGCATCATCGTTTGTGACTTTTATTAAATTTTTAAATTTAGGAACGTGGAAATTGGGGGTTTTGAAAATGTCAGAATATGAGGATTTGGTAATTTGGAAATTTGGGGACTTGGAAATGTTAGAATTCAAGGATTTGGCAATTTGGAAATTTGGAATTAGGGAATTTAATTTATGGAAATTTAGAATTAAAAGCTTTGATGTATTGAAACTTTTAACATTTAAAAATTTGCTAACTTTAAAATTTATAAACTTAAAGTTGAGTATCGCTTTTCATCACAATAAAAAAGAACAAAAGTATCTATAAAGTCAAAAGTTGATAAGTAACGATTAGTTAGTTTATCTTCCACGTAACAGACTAAACGAGTTTCTATAAGGAAAGGGATGTTCCAACATTTCCTTAAAGAAGTAATAAAAATCACTCTGATGTTACCCATCAAAATTACTATCATTACCACGGTATCACTTCTCTTATCGAACGGAAGCAGTCGATTACAATGTAAATTAGAGTTTATTCTGCAAAGGTAAGAAGCAGTTGTGAAATCTATCCTAGCAGCACAAGTCGCAAAGCGTCGTTATAAATACATGAAGAGATTTAAAAAAAAATTCTCTCTAAAATTGCCTCGAGATCAGTAGCACTGAACGACCCGTGTATCCTGGGGGATCATAAACATTTTTCAAACTTCTGTTTCAATCCCTGCTCCGCAATCGATTCTGCGTAACCGAAGAATGCCACCGTCATCCCTTAAATTGCCCTATCCAAAGCAGATTCCCGTGGCACGTGTTTTCGAGGTCATTTTCAGCGTTTAGATTGCTGGGTTGCTCTATTATGCTCAAAATCACCGTACCATTAATAATCGTCAAATCGACGCACCCCTCCAAATCGATCGAATGTATAATTAAACTTTGAAATTCGTTACACATCTCGCTGAGAATTCAAAACTTTGTTGGGAAAAATAAATACTCAAGATAAAGATATTTTCTTTTTAACAGAATCTGCTTCAAGATTAATTATAGTAAAATATAGTCTTCATTATAGTAAACACATTTAATTTCTTACGACCATCAGTCAGCACCTTAAATTTTCGATAAAGTGAAATTTACAACATGTGTGATGTCACGATCACGTTCGAAACGCGTGTCTGAAGTCGCAGACCGAACTCAAACAAACATGGCGGCTGGACACATATCCCCGGGACCTTCGACCGGAGCAATCGGAAATATTGTTTTATAACTCATATCGCACCGTTCCACCGTGGACGTTGATCGGGGATGAGCTATTATATCGTCCGACGAATCTTTACGGCGTACACGAACGCGGCTGAAAAATTTTACTACGTTCTAATCGGCGATTTCGCCGCTCCGGCCGATTGCTGTTCCGTGTTCCGAGATTACGCCTGGAAAATTTGCGCTTTATGACGGATCGACGAATCCCCGGTTCAGCCTCGAGGTCCTTCAACGGCAACCTCAGGCGTCCTTAATGGTCCCGTCCTCGCCAGACGCCGCTAAAGATAGAGACGCGTTATAAACGCTCGCGTATCCCGCTGATGCATCGCCGCTTGATTACACGCGCTTACAACCTGGAACTGTACGCCTTTAACGACTCACTTATCGCCACGTTCTGGGCGGTCACTGGATCCGATGCTGACGCATCTTCGCCAATCGTTTTTCTCGCCTCCTTTCTCCGGCGATGCCTTGTTCGATCCAGCAAATTACGGATTTCCATCCTGGCCATCGAGTAGCCCGTAATTTGCCTCGATGCTGTTTCTTCAAAACGATCGCCCTCCCATCTCTCTTTTGCCCATTGTTCGACCTGCATGGGGTGTTAACGATAACTGGAAACTTAGTGTGGTATACTCGGATGCAATTCTGGATAAGAGTATACTTGTGTTATCCGGACCTAAATTTTCATGGCTATAAATTTGTGGAATTATAAGCTTTTTCCGATCTTGAATCTTCACATTCACTCCTCAAATTTTTATATTCCTTGTATATTTCTGAGTCTGTGGTTCTAACTTTTTATATTCTCAAACGTCTATGTATCCAAATGCAAATTTCTATATTCAAATGTATCTGAAAGTGAAGACGAATCTCCAAAAGTATCCACGAAGTATCTACTGTCACCTATTGACCTATCGCTAACTTGAAATCAACCATGGTAAAATGAAGGTACCAGAACTGAAGTACTCATAAGCTAATAAGCTATGCACTGTGACTTCCTATTGATCTATCTCTAATTTGAAATCATCCACTATCAATTACTATGGACCTATCGCAAACTTGAAATCAACCATGGTAAAATGAAGGTACCAGAACTGAAGTATAAGCTAATAAGCTGTGGACTGTCACTTGCCATTGATCTATCGCTAATTGAATGTCAATTACCAACACGAAAGAAGCAGAAAGTATCTATTTCCCGTCTGCACCGCGTTGTCGACTGTTTAATAACGTATTCCGGTTCTGACACGAGTTACCGGGACTCATGCGTGCACAAACGACACGTACGTGTCGGACACGCAGGATTGAACGGTCCACACGTCCTTGCTGAACAAGCACGCACACGTGTAGCGTCGTATGTAGAGTGGCGTGTCAACAATTAGGAGAATCAGCGTTCGAGAACGTCCGGTGCTGATAACGTCTCTCAGGCTTCGAGGCTCCGTAAGGAGGGCTTTGCTTTTCAGATCACCGTTCACCGGACGAGCCGGATCCGTGTGTGGGAGTTTCGTGTCCGATCATTAGGGAGATCCTATCGGGATTGTAACTCAGTCACTCGCTCAATCCTCCGCTCGATTACTCGGAAAGAACTCTCGCCTACTAGACGGCCACGGACGAAGCCGTTCAACTTCGCCGTTCTTCGACAAAACCGAGTGCTACGCTTTCGAACTTCACCTTCAAATTATCTTCATTCACGATGCTCATCAAGGATTTCAAGCACGAGTTTGTGTAAGGATTTCGCTGGAAGGATTACTCTTCTTGTTTGGATGTGAATCTTTCGTTCACCAATTATATTTTCATTCCATATTCAGCTTTTCTTTTTCATTTGTTTTTTCTGTAGGTGGTAACATAGGTGATGTAGATAAAGATATTGTGTTTGATGATCTACATGATGTGGATGATGATCTAAATGCTGTGAATGATGACCTAAATAATGTAGATGACTATGTAGGAAATGTAAATCATGCAGATGACGATGTAGGTGGTATACACCATGACAAGGATAACGCAGACAGCAATGTAAATATTGTAGATGCTGCATATGATGATCTAGATGATACAGACGATGATATATGCATATAATCTAGATCACATGCACAATACAGATGATGATTTGTATAATGTAAATGATGATGTAGACTATGTGGATGCCGATCTAGATGATGTAGATGGTATATGCTCTAAATTATGTATCAATTTATTTTCTAAAAAAGATCTTACAGCCTATCCTAATACAATTTTCTAATATAACAATTGCTTTGGTATAATAAATTACTATGAGGACGTTTTTATAGCTGATTAGTCAAATCTGTAGCTGCTAATTATATGTACATACATTATCTCTTATCTCTCCAAAAGTTATCTCTATCTCACCAGAAGTTATCTTTCTCTTATCTCCCCTAAAATTTTACAACTATAACACCGACCGGGGTGACTAAACTCTTCCAAAAATTGTAAAACAGAACCTAAAATAGAACAGCTGTTTTTGACATGCTAGTGAATCAATTTTGGAACATGGACGTGAATGTTATCGAAACCTTTCAGAGCACTTAGAGCTCGTTCCCGAAGTCTCGTAGCTGGAAATAATTTCCCTAATAAATAAATCTATCGGATAGATGCTCGATCACGAAGGTGTACAAAGTATTTTCCCGAGTAAATAGTACCGCGTCGCGTTAAATGTTTCTAGGTCATCCTTATTCTGCAGACAGTTTTATTCTTGCCTGAAGGTGTCGGTAATTAAGTCGTCGGGCATCAATGGAAACTTTTAGTCTCGTATCGAGCGCTTCGTTCCGATTCTTTCTGCCTGGAAGCGTTCTAAATGCACGCTTTCGCGACGAAAAGAAACAATATCGGCGGCTAGGTGAATGGAATGCCGTGGAAAAATTGCAATTTGCAGAAAAGCCCCCGGAGACGAAGACTTTCTTCGGCAGAGCTTTCGTTTCGAACAACTTCTTACTGGCCTGGTTTCCTCCGCTACAAGCGTATCGTGAATCTTGCAATTTCATTTAAGCGGTGTAAGTTACGTCGACACGATTGCCTTGGAAATTATCGACGAAGCCCGCCGGCGATACTCGAGAAAATTGGCAAAGGTATCGACGATCGTTCAACGCTAGCGGACCTACGGTAAATAATTCAATTTTTACAATGCTCTTCGCGCATTGTACTTAACTTCCCGGGCTAAATGAAGAGCACTTCGCGAAGTATCGATTGTTATCGACTTTGCTGCAATTAACTCCTATCTTATTAACACGTTTCATTTACTCCCTATTTTTCCAAGCCATTCATTGTGATGCATTTTTTCATTTTTTAATACCGTATTATGAATTATCTGATAAACTCCAGATAGCTGAGACTTTAAGGTTAGAATTTAGGTACTCTCATGTTGCACATCTGACTGTATCAAAATTTAAATATAAAGATAAATGAGCATATTTCTATTTTTAATTTATTTGTTTAAAATAAAATTGTAAGACCAAAATTTAGTGCGATAATTACGATAAACAATAGGTTCAGACAGTAATTTTTAGATCGTGATAATATTTTAACTTATTGTTTGAGTCCGTAGATTTATGTATAAAATATGTACAGCTTGACACGTGCAAAGTACATGTAACATATCGTTCAGCTGACTGTTAATATCGATTGGTATATCCCAGTAAAAGTAACGGTGATGTTAATATTTAAGGAATAATGAGGCTGTCACATATTAGCGCGAAAAGCCCGTATATTTATAGGCGGTTAAACTCGAAGTAGTTGCATTAAGCACGAAGCAACTTATGCGCAGTACCCTCGTATTACGCCAAACAGCTTCTATTCTTAAATAATCGATGCAACATGTTTATCACTATCATCCCCGTATCATTAGAATAATAACAGCGGACTGCGAGGCAGCGTCAAACGTACAACAGTAAATTTGAAGCGAGGCCATTTCTCTCCGTCACCGCGCGTTCATCTTGTCGTCGTTATTAATATCCCGACGATTATTCCTTCTGCCGCTATTTATCGTCAACGACGAAACACTTTACCGTAGCTCTGGTGCTACGAGTAGTCGATAATTACTCGAATCGACGGGTCTGAAATATATACGGTCGATCGGGTTCGGCGGCGAACAACCCAAGATGTGTTATTTCGTAGCGGACCTTTGTGAACGGGACTTAAGAGGGTACACAGGTGAGATATAGCACCTGAATGCGTTCGCCGTTATTAACCCCCGGCAAGAACACTCGGCGGGATACCCTGATTGCCGATCGTCAGTGCCTATGGCTGCGTTTCGCGTGAATCATCGCTGTCTTTAAAAAATTACGATCACACGGTTTTTGGCTTTCTTTTACCGGCGATCTCATTCGATTTGTGGCCACTTTTGGTATGCAGAGAAAGGTTTGGTCAAATGCTATTGACTTCTGGAGGTAAAGGTGATGTTCATTATTTAGAATTTTGCTCTTCATGCATGAAAATGTGGAGATGTACGATGTAGATCTTGCTTTTGTATAGATTCTATCAAAATCGCAAAAGGATTGCATCCACATTTAGGTGCAAAAAATATACGGTGAATATAAGTGCATACACCTTTGCGTAAGAACAAGTATGAAGTGGAGAACCATCGTCTAAGAACTTGCCTTCAATTATAAATCAACTATGTACATCAAAAAGTTTCGACGAATATAAGTTCGACGTATGTGATTCAGTCAATACCAGTCAATCTTACCAGTCATCGATTACGAATACACTTATACGAAATTGAGAATAAATTAAGAAGATCGCATAAAAAATATCGATTTGTTAAACCCGAGATAAATAGCAGATCTGGATGTTGCTCATGGACTTGGATATCCCATTTAACCCGATTCGCCATAGCTTGTTTACGAGAACAAAGGGGATCGAAAATTCGCACAGACCAGACTTTTAATTCCTGTCGAACGAATTTAGGGAGGATCGGTAGGTGGACTCCTAAGGAAAGAGAAAGAGATCGGAGCATGCATAATGACCGCGCGCTGGAAGGGAAGCAAAAAGGAATCTATCTTGTCGGGAAAGTTATTAAGGCGTGCTGGGGCCCCATTCACGAAATGAACTTCTTTAAAGGCAGCACCGACAAACGGCTATATTGCATCGGACTTTAAAATGCGTTATTTAACGGGGCCAATACATACACAAAGTATTCCGGAGTAACATCATCTGCATGACTAAAAATCACCTCGGGGCCGGACCGTTTTCGTTACACACGAGCCTCCTCTGCCCTCTTTCAACACAGGGCAACATCGGCTGCTGCCGACAGTCTCGAGTCCGCGCCTCCTGCACGCTTTCTCGCTCCTCTAAATTACGCCCCGGTTTGCACCAGCGTCGACAACCCCGGATCAGCTCGCGCCGCGCGCGCGTCCCTGGACCGATTAAATTATCGATGAATTATTTATCTAGCCTCGAAGAGACGTATCGCGAGCGGATATTGGCGGCCGCGAGCTTATAAAACCGATCCACCGGATGTGTATCCGGCCCCCCTGCTCCTACGGCATCGGACCACTTGAACCCTCTTTCCTCTCTTGTCGCCCTGCTCGCGGAATTATTAAAACTCGAACCAGCCACTACGACACCGATATTATACGTATATGTCTCGCGGAGCAGCCTGGACACGAGGCGGGCGGGGATCGGGCTGGACAGGGTGCACGGGTACACATACCGGGTGGCCGCCGGGCAGAAAACAATAAAGCCAGGCTATCATCCAGGACGGCACTTCCACCACTTCAACTTACTCTCCCTCGGTCTTTTTCTCTCTCGAACCTTCCATTTTAGTCCACGCTCGACTCTCCATTCAATTTAGATCCCACTTATGCTCTCCAGACTTGCGCCCGTACGTCCGCGCACGACGTACGTCATATTTATTCTATTTATTGTAAGCCGATCCCATCCCCGGGCTTGAGTTAATATTTTCCTACGAGATCGCGCTTCCACTCTGCACGACCGTCTCCGCCCCCCATCCGCCATCGCGTCGTCACTGTTTTCCGTTCACGATCGTCGTTTCCGCAACACGGATACCCCACCTACTGTCTACCGTGCCGACCGGTATCACCGCCACGAGGGTTCGCGACCAGACGGCGAACATGTAATTTCGAAGTTCGAGGAGGACCCTGAAAAATTGCCGGTGGGAATTAGTTATGAAGCGAGCCGCCAACGTTGACCGTCGGGGGAGGATCCAGACAACTCCCGAGTTGTTTAAAGAGCTCTGTTGGACTCCGCTTTCCGGAATAATTGTTTTTCCGCTACGCTGCTCGGTTATATTGTTAGATTGTAGCAATTTTAAACTTGTTACGGCTGGTATTCGCATTTTGTAGCGTCTGGTAATCTTGCGGTTGATTGTTAATCTTGGAACTGAGATTCCTCATCTCCGGACGTTTTCTAATCTTGGGTTCCACAGATTTTCAGATATACATCCTGGAATGTCTGAATCCGCAGATTCTTATATTAATATATCTTCCTTACACATCCACATATAACCAAATCGGCAGATAATTATATTTCTAACTCCGAGTGTCCACATCTCAACATTTCCTTTTTCAGATCTCAAGATCTTCATATCACAAAATCCAAGTATACCAGGTATCTTGCTAAATCCATGTATCTCAAGATCTAACTATCTCAAAATCTAAGTGTCCCTGAAACTACCTTTGGAACTCATAATCTCAAACCTAATCTCTCAAACTGTTAACACTTCAACCATTGTCACCTTTTCAAATGCTAATCACAATCATAGAAATTAATCATTTTGCAACTGACGTACCTTAACATAATTCTATTGGTCTAAAAAATTGTATATGAAATTGCAAGAATTGAAATATCCGGCTATCGATGTGACACTCTCGGATGTGATCTAATAGATAAATCTCGATCATTCATCTGGATATCTGTTGATTCAATCGAGTACGCTAGATATGACGCAGAAGTAACGCAATTTCGCACAGATAAGACGACTCTTGATTTCAATTTGAACTTGGCAAAATTGCTTGCTGTGGAGCTTCTCCTCGTTCTCGCTAGGAAGTTTGATACCTCGATAGAGATGCGGTCGGAGATAGCGGACCCTCGATAACCCTGTCCACCAATTAGGTAAATTCAATATAATTAAACATCTATGTGTTTCACCCGATTGATAATCAGAATTCAATTCAGCCCGGGTCTCCGTTTGCTGTTATCATTGATAAACTGATTTGAAGTTTAAATCTATTTTGGGGCTATGAGTTGACATCCATAGTAACAATAGCTAGCAAATTTAAGCCTATAACTTAGAAAATTCCTATAACTTCTTAGAGTTTCGGATTATAATTTTTCCATGAGGAACCTACCATGCTCACAAGTACCCGCAGTGTTAGTTTCTCCCACTCCATTTCCCTGCTTCTCTGCTTCGTTTTTGCGCTGCACGTTTCTCCCATCCTCTCCCGATTCCTTAAATAGGCGCTCACCTGATCGAGATTCCTATCAGCCGGGTCTTTAAGATAATGATTCGCGCGAACGATGCGTTAAGCCGCATCTCGTTCGACTACATCGCCACATCGCCGGTGGTAACAAGATATAATAATCACTGTCATCAGTACAGCCTGGTATAACCCTTGTTCTTTGACGCAGCCAACGAAAAATTCGCCTCTTCGAAGCAACAACAGCCATTGCTGGCTCAGAGTTTCTATATATAGGGACATGGTGACGTCACATAGAGTTACATACATTTATAGCTACATACATTTAGAGTCACATACGTACATAGAGTTATGCACATTTAGAGCTATATGTATAGACTTGTACACATATGTACAGTGACACACATGTATAGAGTTACACACATACATAGAGTGACACACATGCATATAGTGTACACACATACATAGAGTCACACACATGTATAGAGATACACACATGCAGAGAGTTATACATATGCATAGAGTCACACACATGCATGTGTTACACAGATGCATTATTACACACAAACATAGAGTTACATACAGGGTGTCCCGCGACAGGTGTAAGTCCCTGAAAGGGGTTGTAGAGGACGTCATTCTGAACAAGATTTTCCTTTGCAAAAATGGGGTTTGAAGCTTCGTTTTCAAATTATTAAGGAAAAACACGGACCAATCAGAGCGCAAGGATTACGCGCGCCGAGAAGCGGGAGCGACAGCTTCGAGCCTTACAGCTGAGCGCGATCATGATCAAGTGCCTACGCGCCGAGACAGTCTAAACGTTTAATAAGAAGCCCTTACGACAAAACTCAGTTAAATAATGAACAGAACAGTTACAATTAATGTTCATTTATTCATTTTTCGTGAATACGTATAAACAAATTTGAATCAGACTCACCTATTGTTTAAAAATAATCCTGTTCCAGTAAAATTGTGTTTCTATGACTTCATCGATCCTAATCTTTTGTAAAAAGACACACTGCACAATATCTAATGTCACAACCTAGTCAATGAGATTATTTCACTTCACTGTCACTGCTAATTGGTATTTTTAACTGTAATATTCTGCTGCCACTGTTCACTAAGTTCCTAATGAAATAATCACAGATAAAGAACGCGAATGAAAACGCCTGAATGATAATTCGTAAATAATTTTAGCGACTTTTTATTTTCTCTTCGATGTTGAACACCCGACGATCTGTCCTAAACTGCCGAACGCAATGCAATGAACATCTTTGACTGGAAATTTAGACAACAGTCCCTTGCAAGAAGGACATTTGACATTCAAACGAAAGTGAGAGTATGCCTTTCTTTATAAAAAGGCGAAAACCGTTTTTGCCTTTTAGAAAGGGAAAGGGACAAGGTTTTTCTCAGATGCATATGAAGCGACCGTCGAGCGAGCAAAACGGAGCCGTTTAATTATTTTATGATTCTTTACCTGGACGGTCCGAACGGCCGAAAACGATGTCCAGAATTCTCACTTTCTTCAAACTCGGCACATTTGGAGTCACGATCGGCAGTTTAGGACAGAACGTTCGAAGCGAAACGTTAAAGAGAAAAAATCACTGAAATTATTTTCGAATAATCGTTTACGCGTCTTCGTTTGTTCATTCATCGTTATTACATTAGGAAATTAGTGAAAAGTGACAACAAAATATTACAGTGATCAGTGATAATAAAAAATAATAGTGAAGTGAACCGGCTGTGATATCAGCTACTGTGGGTTACGTATTATTTTTACGAATAGTTAGGATAAATGGAACGATCTAATTACGAGGATCCATTTTCAATCAAGCAAGATTATTTTCAAACAATTGGTGAGTCCTATTTTAATGGTTAATAAGTTTTGTGTAAATTTAAAATTACAGAAATTTAATTTGCTCGGTTTCTACTAATTACACATAACTAATTCCGTTCCTCCTTCATAAGGAATGAGTAAATGAACAGTACTTTCAATTATTCTGTTCATTATTTAACTGAGTTTCGATGTAAAGACTTCTCCGTTAGACGATAGACTATTCCGAGGCAAAGGCACTTGATCGCGCTCGCGCTGAGCAGCCAGGCTCGAAGCTATCGCTCCCGCTTCTCGGCGCGCGTAATCCCTGCGCTCTGATTGGTCCGTGTTTTTCCTTGATAATTCAAAAACGAAGCTACAAACCCCATTTTTGCAAAGGAAAATGTTGTTCAGACTGACGTCCTCTACAACCCCTTTCAGGGACTTACACCTGTCGTGGGACACCCTGTATATTTGAAGTTACACATATGCATAAAGTTATACATGTACATAGATTTGCACACATACATGAGTTATACACATGCACAGTCACATACATAGAGTCATATACATTTAGAGTTACATACATACAATTACATACGATTGGTGCACACCATGCGGTAAATTATGATACTAATCAATAAGGACACACAAAATTACATATCGTTTCAAGAATGTTAATATCCCTTATTTTTAATACAATGAATCTATACATGTGTGTGTGTGTAATACTGATCAACCATAAAACAAAACACATAATAAAAGAGAAATCACACTTATTCAATATAATTTAATTGGATGTCGGTAGCACGGTCAACCGCATGGTGTGCATGAATAAGTGTCGAGAGCTCCATGTGACGTCACCCTTACAGAATTTTTCTAACAAGACTGGATTCGATTATTCTCGAAATCGTGCAATCGTCGACACGGAGTACAACGACTGTGTAACCCACTCTTTTACTCGACGACATATTAATTGCGCTCGCTAATAGAACGAGCGTTGATTAACGGGGGAAACGTTTGCGCGCGGTCACTTCATTAGTATTCATCGTGGTTCGTAATTTATCAAATAACTATTACCCAAGTGGCGTAGAAATTGCGGGGCACAGTAAATGCCATGCTTAGTTCGTTCGTCTAATGGACTGCGACAAAGTGAAACTGTTTTGCTTGAAGTATTAGATCGCTACCGTAAGTTACTCTGTAGACTTTGATCTCTGAGATGTTAATAACGGTAAATCAGAGGGAATTTCAAATTTATTCGTAGCTTTTCAACCGGGAATTACGCAGACTCTAATAAAGTTTTATTAATTGTATTTGAAATATCGGCGTAATGGTGTCCTGTCGCGTTTCATTCGAACATAAACTGTCATGCTCCATTAGAACTCATTCGATTGCAATGTACACTGGACAAAATTGTAACACTGAAAATTATTGATGTTATTGATATTTTTTGTCTATCTAGAACGAATTATCGATTCATAAATAGCTCAAAAAGTTCGAAGGATAAGAGAGAAGCAAATGTTGAAAGTTTCATCAAAATCACTAGTTCTTAAGTTAATAGTGTTTAACGTATATCACCAGTGAAAGTTTTATGTACTAGTAATCATATTTTGCTGATTCTTTTATAAAAATTAATGACCAGTTAATAAAAAGTAAAAGATACAAATTTCTGTACTATGTTAAGCATTATAAATAGCTAATCTTACAATAAACATACTGAAAACTTCCTGTAATTACAATTTTTTATCGCACCTCCAGAAAATACCGCATACACATAATACTATATCATCATCTTATTTAAATAAATTTTTCTATTAAAAAATATTTGCTGGTACCATCTTATTAACGTCATTTACGAGGTGAAAAGCACAATATTTTACAAAATTGGAAGAAACATAACAAAAGGTTAATGACAGTAAATTAGATATAACTTCAGATTTATCTATTCTTGCAGCCTGGAATTACGCAGCTCCCAATAAACTTCAGTTAATCGTATACATTTCAGATATTAGCATAATGGTATCCTGTCAAATACCATTTGAACCCATTCGACGGCAATATACTTCTCTAAACGTGAAATGTATCATTGCATCTTGGGATATCATTCTTCAATGTTTATCAGCGATTACATCGCACTGAAATACCACCTGCAGCGTTCGCTGGCGGTGTAACGCAGTTATCACCAGTTTCTAGACCGTAATTTCACAAACGACCACGAAACAGAATTACGTAAACACGTATTTTACGATCGGTTTTCACTTACGCGATCCCGAGTCGCGATGGTTCCACGCGATTAACATTTATCGCCGATCGGATCACGAACGCGATCGGATGGCTCGAAAAATCCTCTTGATCAGCGTTTTCGCGAAAATCCCTCGATTTTTAGAAACCGATCTCGTCTTATCTTTAGCGCGAATCCGATACGGAGGCATTATTAAAGGCGATACGTGAAATCCTCTCAAATTATAAAGACGTGAGCTCCCTTGAATTGAATCCGGAAAATTCTCCGTGGAAACCGTGAGCGTACACGTTCTTCCTGGGTCTTTTTACGGAAACGGTCTTCACAGGTTCGAGTGCGATTCTTATCGGGACACATTCAAACACTTCGGAAAAGTTCTCGAGATATTAGCGCAAATACAACTTGCGGAAAAGTTTGCGGTGTATTGCATGTGGCGGGTTATTTTGCAATATTTCTCAATTTTCCTAGTTCTTAAATTTCAGAATTCCCAATCTCGCAATTTTCCAAATTCCTAATTTCTCAATTTTCCAATTTTCTAATTTTCCAATTTCCCAATTTTCCAAATTCCTAATTTCTCAATCTCTCAATTTTCCAATTCCCAATTTCCCAATTTTCCCATTTCTCAATTTTCCAATTTTCTAATTTTCTAATTTTCTAATTTCTCAATTTCCCAATTTCCCAATATTCCCATTTCTCAATTTTCCAATTTTCTAATTTTCTAATTTCCCAATTTCTCAATTTCCCAAATTCCCAATCACTCAATTTCCCAATCGCCCAATTTCTCAATTTCCCAATTCCCCAATTTCCCAATCTCTCAATTTTCCAAATTCCCAATTTCCTAATCTCCTAATTTTCCAATTTCCCAATTTTCCAATGTTCCAATTTCCCAATTTCCCAATTTCCAAATTTTCCAATATTCTAGTTTTCTAGTTTTAAAATGTCTAACCTTTAAACCCCTATCTCTAGACCTTCTAATTCTTCAAAAGTCTAAATGTGTAAAATCCAATTTCCAAATCAGATCTCCAAATTCCCAAATTTTCAAATTTATTAATTCTCAAATTTTCAAACTCCCAAATTCCAAAGTTCCGAAATTCTAAAATTCCCACATTCTCAAATCTCTACCCAGTTACCTAACGTTCCTAAATCCCCAAATTCTCCAAATCCTGAATTTCACACTCGAACCACATACAAACAAGTACACATCTTTCCACCCACTTACAAATTTACCGAAAGAGTTAAAAATTGCCACTGAATTTCTCGAAGTCCTCCATTTCCTTACGTGGATTAAGTTGGATCCCGAATGGCTGCGCGAAAGGTCTCCCAGCAAATTGCTAATCCAGCGCGAATCAGGGCCGAGGTCGCTTTATCGTTGCTTTATTGCCGAAGAGTCGTGCACGCGCGGCTCGGCCGATTTACGGGGGCAAGTTAGGGGACTTCTTACTTAACTAACCGTCTCGAACGAGCCTCTCGTTCGATGCCACGGTGGCTAACCGTGCACCAGGTAGCACGATTTAACTGCGCCGGTGCTCGATAACGAAGCTGGGTAACGAACGTGCCCGAGGATTTCGTTAAATCGGATCATTTGTCACGTCCCCGGCCGGTCGTATCGCGGTGGCTAACGTAGGTGCCTGCGAGATGTCAGATTGTATCGAGATGGAAAACCAGGTCGGCGTTGATTGGTCCATCGAGATGTGCCTCGTCTTCGGCTCGAGGTACACGGATATGTTCTGTCCGTTCTCTCCACCGGGGAGGCACCGAGTTTCGATGAATTAAAATTGATCGGTCCACATGTAACGATAGTCGAAACACGTCGGACGTTCGTTCGACACAACCATAAACGAAACGTATCCCTGTCAACGGCTTCTGGTTCTGGTTGGATATGGATAAACGGGTTAGACGGGTAGCCGAAGAATGTCGTGTACTCGGTGATATCCTTTACTCATCGAATAGAAATAGGTCTGTGGGTAACGGCAGTAGCTGAGATCTTGATCGTTTTTGAATACTCGATCATTCCTTTCGTCGTATTGTTAAATTTCAAGCTGTAGAAAGATCGAACGAGTCTTCGGGTAATAAAAAGATAGGGTGAGTTAGGGTGAACGTGTAGAATTTTGTACTGAGTTGATGAAATAATGATGTTTGATACTGTAAGAGTAAAATATGTAGATAACTTTGTTCACATATTCTAAGATTCTTAGATGCAAGTACCTCTTGATCCAAATATTCTATGATCGCAATATCCATATGGATTTGGAAAAAATTCAAATATCACTACGTCCAAATATCTCAACACTCAAATATCCCAAGATCCAAATGCTTCATTCCTGTATTTATATATCGTCATCCCCCATGAACAAATACCTTTGCCCAGAAGCTGCTCGATCCCTACGCCGTGTTCAGACCCCGAAACATCTTCACCGAACAGATTTAGCTCACGAATCGTAGTCCAAAATCGGTCAGCAAAGTTTCGAAAGCAGCTTACTCCGTAGCATACGTGACGTTCGAACGAATTGAATTAACGGGCACAAGAAAATTCGAGGCGCACTCGAGTATAATCGGGGATCACGGGATCGATCTAATCGCGGAATGATTTCGGCGATCGGCAGAGATCGTAGAAAGCTTTTCCGGCGAGTATTGTCGATGCAGAGAGCGTAGGTGGGTACCCGATAAAGCCGAGCTGGCTGGTAGGATCGGATGAGCACGGGGTCACATCTCCAGTCACGTCCCGAGGATCTGTAATTGAGGAGGATAGGAATCGGCGTTGTCGGTAAAGCGGTAACGACTCCGAGAGTCCTGCTGCTCGTCGATTCCGGCTAGAGCCTTTCGTTCTTACGGTCCACCCTTTCGTTCCGTGGGAAACGTGCTTACGGGTGGAGATCCGCGTATTTTTAGCCCGCCACGCGGTTAACTCGAGTTACGGTCAGATCGTGGATCCTCAATCGGCGATCGTTGTCTGAACGATACCTACGATCGATCGGAGGTGAAGAGGTGACGCTCGAGAGCTATCTCCGGACCGATTCGCGATAGATCGGACACCCTTTCCGTTATTATTATGTCCCGGGTTCAGATGCTCAGTTTACAGCAACGTAAGCAATTTTAGAAGCTGACGAATAATTACTTCACTTTGTCTTGAGTGGATTATTATGGATATATGCCTAAATCCTCGGATCTGAACATTTTTCATTCTCTAGACTGAAATTCTAGTCAGAATTTTGAACCTTAGAACCTTTAGAACCAAGTATCCCAAGTGGCCCACGTATGAAATATCTCTAAATCCAGGTAACCAATACGCCAAGATGCAACTATCCTAAGGTCCAAATTAGTCCAAAAATATCTCAAGATCCAAATATCGCTCGCGGGAAATGAACCACTGTAAAATCTAAAAAATAAAAATATTATGATACAAATCTAATAGATTCTACGAATAATACTTGTGGTCATCTACTCCATAGCAGCACAAGGTCTAACGAAACTCGATACCCGCGTTATCTGATTGCTCGAATGAGAAGGAAAAATTCCTCCGGGTCCGGATCTGATCCCGGTTGCCCGTCCGTGGCTCCATTCGTCGTGGAGACAGCATCGTCCAAGCGAAGCATGAAGGGAAAGGTCAACGGTTGAGTCTTTCCTTCTTTGACCCAGTCCTCTCTGTTGCCGCTTTATCCGTTGCTCCTTCTTCAGCTTCGTCCGTCTAGCTGGTACCAGTCCGTTTGTCTAGCGGATTGTCGCTGCGTCGTGTTCGAGTTACCGGTACAGACGGACCGTTGTGTCCCTGCAACGCGCGATCTCTACGGCGACTGAATGCCGGTTTGTAACACGGAAGTGCATACACGCGATTCCTCGAGAACGAGACAACGGATCGGCTGTCCACGAACGATGACGACTCGGCCGGCGTGGGTTAACGACTCCGTGGAAAACATATTTTCCAACGGCTGGGAAGGTCACGCCGTTGGGAACTTGTCTCAGACTTCGTTTCCTATCTTTATCGGTCTTCGGGTATCGCTTGTCTTCTGGGTCAATCGGACGCTGCGACGTTCGCTTGCATGACATATTCGATAAACTTGACAATTTTTTAATTTCTGTACGGCTGAATTTACTGTTTTTCAAGGTTGAGGAAATATTTGGGACAGTTCGAAGTTGGACACATCTTGAGATCCTCAAATTACTGTATTTCCATATCTCTGAATTCTCAAAACTCCCTAATCCCAAGTCCATAAATTTGAAAATTCTCAAATCCTAAATTGCTAGGTCTCTAATTTATAGACTGCCAAATATATTATCATGTTCAAAGATCTCCAAATTCTTAAATTTGTAATTTCTTAAGTCTCCAAATCTCTAGATTTGTAATTCCTTAGATGTCCAGATTCCTATATCTATAATTTCTTAGGTCCCAAATCCCTAAAATTTGTAATTTTTTAACTCCCCAAATCCTCAGATACCCAAATTCCTATAAACCCGAATTAACCCACCTCCACCTCCTCAAACCAAAAATGCCTAAAATTCAACGTACCACTCCTCCATCTTAGTAGCTATACATATTTTCCCTAGAGAATGCAGTCTTGAGATGCCGAGTGTGCTCGCTCAACGGTCCCTCAACAAAATAATAAAAGACCAAAGATTAAAAGGTAATTATGTTAATGGTAGAAAACTGAATGGACGACGATTAATAAGCAGCCGACATAATGGTGCTCGATTGCGATTTAAAAAATATCTCGTGACGGACGGCTGGTGAACGGCGTTGTAAATCGAAGCGTTCCCCGAACGGAAATGCCGGAAATTGTTTTCTTCGCTGGCCTCGATCGAGAGCAGTCTTAACCACGAGAAAGGAGCCGGCTAATCGATTCATTGAACCGGCTAACGTATTGTCACTTTTCAGGACGGCGAACGATCCTCGAGCGGCGGCGCACTTGAAAAATTCTATTACACCGCATGAATCACTGACAGCTATTGAACGAAACTGTATTGTACGAGAGCCGGCCAGACCACCGTGGAAACCGATCGGCGAACAAACGATGATATCGTGTGTACACAAGCGGCCGGCTGCACGCTACACGAACGCCCGATATATATTTCTAGCGGTTGTTACGAATGATTGGCAATTATCGATGCTGTCGCCGCCGTACCAACAACGGCCAGAAAATCGCCAGGTTCACAATGAACGCTGTACGTGCGTTTCAAATCTTTCATTCGTATCTAACGATCTTTGGATGACCACTCATTAGCGAGCATACACCGGTTACATGTTCTGACACACCGTTGCGGTGGAAGTTTCATTGATACTGATGTTTGGGCACGGATTAACCTAACCTCCGGTTGTTAGTTTTTACATTGATATTCATTACTGTAATAGTATGTTAGAATACTCGGAAGTTTGGAAAATTTGTGACATTTAGGAAGATTGGGACATTTATAGACTTAGAAATCCGGGAACTTTATGAAATCAAGATGAAGTTTTAAACTGTTGGTCTTTGAGAATTTGAAAATTGAAACCACTCTTGGGCTTTTGAAGACTTAAATAACCTTGCATATTCAATCTCCCAAAATTTAAGCTTCCCATACTTATAACACCTCCACACTCCTACCTAACCAACTACAACAATTAACCCGCTTTCGCTGAAGGCTTTCCTCAGACGTTTGATTCTCTGACAAAGAGTCATATCTACCACGGTTGGACCTGTATTGTGTATGGACGAGGTTTTATAGTTTTGTGATTTTAATTCCCTCGCAAATACCATCCAAGGTCACGATATCCAAACGTCACATCGCTGTGACCCGGTATTATAAAAGGGTTAAACCTCGTATAATTCGAAAAAATCAGGCCACCAAAGGGTCTCGCAAAAAAATCGTCGACCGTGGCGAGATCTGATCGTTGCTCGAAGCAAGAGCGAAGAAGCGTCGAAGACAGAGACAGGAAAGAAGAAGTTCGGTAAGGTGGGTCTATGGGATGTCGGGTTGTGCTTAGCTCGTGTCAGGAATGTAATTCACACGCCGTTGGCATTCCGTTTCATTCCATTCCGCCCGCGGCACCTCCTTTGTGGCCGCGCACCGACATGGCGTCTCGAGGTGCCGCGATGTTCTTTTTCACCTGGCCACCTCTCGATCCTTCGGCGACCATTTCGGACCCGGTGCATGGCCACGTTCAGGATCGCGAAATGGTGGATCTCGATTTCGGTTAAATGCCGTTCTCCGTCCTTCCACCTTTCGGGATATTCTCCATTACCGGGCCGGGGGGCAAGAAACCGGGGACACTCGAAATGGACACTCGATTCGACAGTGCCGTTTGACGTTGATCCCTGGCGATTAGTCGAACAGCGACCACTCTCGGACCCTCGTGGTTTTGCTCGAATTAATCGCGATGGAAACGTTTCGCGTGCGCTGCACGGCAAACAGCTTTCGACTCGCTTCGAGCTTAAGCTTCCAACCAATTCTATGGTATTTAGCTTTTTGCTGCGTGTAATGGCGCATCTTTGTTTCGCCTGTGTCCACGTTTTTATGCAAACTGTGCTTTCACAACGTATTCTATGGCTGGGGAACCTCCACATTTTTTATCAACGTATTTCTGATCAATGCGGGTAGGATTCATGGAAGGACAACTGCATTTTTAACAGAATTTAGTCTACCATATCCTTCATTTATATACAACTAATTTGAGATAAGAAATGACTCGGTCATCTCTCGAGTTGCTACATTAAATGGTGATACCTCCCAAAGGATCAAAATGATAGTATCAGAACAATATGTCTGTAGAAGGTACAAATATTCTGTTCTTAAGTTACTAATAATAAAAGTTGCGAATAATGATACACGTAAGTGTTCGATAGTTTCTTTCGCCACCGTAGATGGCATGGACATAGAAGCGAAAGGAGCAGCTTCATCGCGAGAGGGCAAATGGCGGAGAGCAAGGAGCATTAGGATCTGCATCGCATTACAGAAGTAGTGGCGTCGACAACGTCGGTGTCACGTGTTGGAGGAGCAGCGTCGAGTTGCATTCCTGACGGTTCTTCTTTCGCTGCGATACAGCACGGCGAGGGTGTGCACAAGCGAGAGAGCACAACCGGTGGGAACGGTACGAAGGCATATTTATTACGACGTTAGCCCAGTTTAGCAAATTACTTGCATGCCCCCTTAACCACGCTGTAATGCATGCCCCCGCCGCATTCTTCTCCCGTGTAATTCCACCGAGACGACTGTTGCTCTCGTACCTTTCGAAGCCAACGGTCAGCTTCCAGTGACATTGCTCCGAATCGCGGCTATTTCGCGTCGAGAATGCGCGCAGAACACAACGGCACAGCAAATAGCCCTCGAGTTCACTGACTTCGTCTTCAAACTCGTCCTCGTGCTCGTCTCGTTTATTTCGACAACGACGGAAATGATCTGGATGCTCACAGCAGTTTGTATACTACGTGCAATTTGCATGCATTTGCGCGCAATTAGTCCAACAAATGTGTTGAAAGTACAATTTATTTTTGGGAAATTGGATGGAATTGTTGTAGAGATATGGCGCATGTATTGTGATACGTATTATGTGTTTTAATACGTTTAACTTTTACTAGGTCCACAGTTATGTTATAGGGGTAATAGCCTTCAAAATGGAGGACAAGATATTAAGATGGAGGTGCATGTATTGAGATATACGTATTATGTGTGTTAAAATGTTTAACTTTTACTAGGTCCACAGTTATGTTATGGGGGTAACAGCCTTCAAAATGGAGGATGAGGAATACTTGTGTATTGTTGGTATAAATCGTTGTATAGTATTGCTCTAGATTGTGCATTAGCTTCTCCCAAAGATTCAAAAGTGCTCAAGGACCGAAAATTCAAATATCCCACCCTTCCTAAGATCCCCAAAAATTTCGGTTATGAATTTCTGCAATCTCCCATTTGTAAACACAATAGCAAATATCGTGATGTTGCCTTAAGCGTTTCCCAGTAAAAACATGGTAATACCGGCAGTTCGTTTCGCTGCGCCCAGAACAATAAACGCTTATTATATTCGCGCAGAAACGAATGTAATTACGAACACTCGGATCCGATGAAAGCATCTTAGCCGGGTCGCTTCGTTTACCCGATGCTCGACGGCACTTCCGGTTCGCTGTTGCACTCCGCATAACGACTGCGAGCGAAGAATCGCGCAGTTGAAAAGAAAATCAAACTAGCTGCTCGGCTCGTCGGCCGAAGAAGCTCTTCAGGAGAAATCAACGCCGTGAAACAATGCCGAGACCCGACCAGCAGGTCCTCGGTAAATAGAGTAAAAGCACAATGGCAGCATATATTTACGCGGAGCGTCGTCGCAGTTTTCCTTCTCGCCTGGTACCGTCTCGCCGTTTCTTTCCGAGCCGGCTTACTATGACGAGGAACAGACGTCTAAGTGGCCGTGAACGCGCTGAATGCATTTCAATCTCATTCCCGTGATTACTCGTCGCAGTTGAAACGATCACCCGGCCTTTTCTCCTCTCTGTTCCTTTCAAAGGACCCCGGACATTCGAACCTGCCGAGACACGCTCCGCGTAACGAAGAATAACGCATTGTCCACGGTGCATTGCTTCCTGCTATTATGATCATCCCCGCCGTTATCGTTATCCCTCGCGAATATCGTCGCGAAGACACTTCCACGAGCATCCCACTTTAGACACCAACCTGTCCACCTTCTCGAAACGGACTTATTTCCAAGCCGTCATTCAACGACACGATGAAAGATACGCGACGTTATTTCACGATGCATCATTTAATTCCGGCGGACAATTAGCTAAGCTTTTATTCGCGGATTCTTGTTGAGGGTGAAAGAGAAGATTCATTTATTTCGCGTTTATCTCTGCGAGAGCAATTGATTCGATCTGCCTATTCATGATAAACTGAGGTCTTACTACCCTTTCGGAGACACGATTCAACGACGTCGGCCATTTTAGATGGTTCGTGTGGGTTGCTCGAATGTAAGCTTCGTTCGGATTACACGTGACAATTTTAGAATTTTTAGATTCATTCATTTCTGAATGATCAAGCTTTCGAATTTTCGAATTCGAAACTTTAATCTTTAAAGTTGCAATTTTCTAAATCTCCGTATTAGTCAAGTTCTATATTCTCATGTCCTCAAGTTTTCACATCACTAGGTTTTCACATCCTTAGATTCCCATATCCTTAGATTTCTAAATCCCTGTATTCAAAAAACCCTATATTCGCAACTCCCTACTTTCCCATATTCTCAGATCCGCAAATCTCAAGCTGAACTTCCTACACCCCAACATTTTTCCCGAAATTTTCAAAAGTCAAAAATGAACCAGTGAGTTTTCGCTCTCGATTGCTACGTCCTGCACAAAGAAGCGAGGTTTGTTTTCGATTGTACGTCGGTAGCAGAAAGGGAGAAACCGTCGAAGAAAGAAGAAGGCGTGTAGAGAGTACGAGAATGTAAATTCGCGTCGCAGACTTTAACTGGCGATCGCGGATGAAGATAGTCGAGCGATCGAGACGCGCGGGTCCGGCCATTCGCCACGAGACCCGATTTTATCAGCCACGTATCGTGGCTGGATAAGCGTCGGGAATGGGTGTCGATATTCTCGTTGGCAACAAAGTAGCCACCGTCCCCTTTTTTACCCTGTTTAATGCCTCCGCAGGACACGCGCGTCCGAAAGGGGGAACAAATTACGGATGCGTCCGTTTCAACGCGTACACCTTGCTACCTTCATCTTCGCCAATTGACGTTTTAATCTCGGTCATATTGCTGCCATGTTACGGCGCGTTAAATTCGGATGTTGCCGCGGCCGTGTTGAAAGAGTGAAGCGTAATAAAACGCTTTTACGGCTGCGCGCGAGCCGATCAAACGTACACCGGAATTTTATACGTCTCGTTTCGCGTTGATTAATTTATTTTTCATAAGCAAAAACGTCATTTTTATACGCCTCGCGTTTTTCTACCTATATACGCGTTTTGTACTTTTTGGGTTTTAATGAGAAAAAGACGGGTAGCTTGAAGAAAATTCTGGTTATATCAGGAAGCTTTTTTAAATTATGCAGGATGATTAATTTTTATGTTGCAATTAATATATAGATTAAAATACGACGAGGAATAAGTAAAACTGATACTTAACTGGGCTGTTATTAAAATCATAAAGAAAAGAGAATGCACTGTCTATCCTCTGTTGCATAATTTGTTCAGTTCTGCCTAAAAATATTTTCTTGCATTCTCAGTAGTAACGACATTAACAAAATACAATAAAAATGAAATTCTTTTACTCTACATTTTTTTTTAAATTTAATGTTGCAAATTTACATTTTACACATCATATTACAATTGTATACATATTATCATTTACAGTGCAATGAAACAAATAATTATCTAAAAATCATCCGAATGAAAAGCAATTAGTCTCAAAACAAATACACAACTTTAAAAAAGAAGTTCTGAATTTCTGATTGTATTTGCATAAATCTATACATTAAATGTCTATAAAGTGGCATTTATTTGCAATGATCAAAATGGTGATCCAAAATGGGTTTACTAATCCTCTTTGTATCTCACGTTACGCGAGGCCTCAGAGAATCTTAGTGGGTCTCTGTGTTGCCTTAACGAAGCGATCAATAAACCTTATCAACGATCGCCTAATCAGGGGATACGCAGTTCAGCCCGAAACCGCTGCAGAATATCGTGTTTGATCAGACGAAGCCCCTATTTACGGCTCTTGTCATCAAGCTAAGATGTTTGTAACGTGCTATTACCGAACAACATTGTATCATACTAAATTACTGGTGAATTATTTCGCATCGTGTTCATCCCTTACAGTTTCTTTTTTATCGTACGGACATAAGGTTCGAAGACATCACTTGATGATGCCAAACAAAACTTTAAGTCTCCACGAAAAATTCTAAACTTTCTTCCAAAATTTTCATTTGCAAAGATTCCAAAGTCCCATAGTTCCTCCACATTTCCAAGGTTCAATATTTCCAAAATCCCAAAGCCTCAAAAATGTTAATCGTTTCACTTTGCAAGATGCTGAAGCCCCAAAGTCCCATTTGGGATAGTAAACCTATATTTTAAGTTAGACATCTACAGGAGTAAAATACTTCAGAATGTTTCGATGTAGGAAGTACTTAGGTGCTCCATAATCCCGAAGATACAGTACTCCAACATTCAGCACAACTAAAAGCGGATGATTCGCTGCGTCAGGCCTAATCCGAGTCAGTGCAGTCATCGAACGCCACATCCTTTCGTCGATCATATCTCGATCGATTCCCAGAGGATTCCAGTCGCGTAACGCGTCCCGAAAGTAGATCGACGAGCTTCTTAAGCGCATTATCGACGTCCGCATCTGTAGAACGGCGCCCGAGGAAGCGGAGGAGAGGGTTCCTGTCGGGGTCCGACAAGCGGTCAATGCGAGCGAACATAAATTTAGCATGCGTACGTGGGTGAAGCCCAGCTAGCCAGTTTGTCGGTGCCACGCCTGTTATTGTCCCCCTCCGATATCAAAGAGGAAACTACCTACGCGTTCAGGCTACCTGCAACTTCATCGTTGCTATAAAGTTCGGGCTAGGTGGCAACAGAAAGGGCGAGCGAGTTTCCGATAGTCGACGCGGAAAGGTCTCGCTAATTGCGCGATTAATTAGCAATATGATTACCCTGCCTTCGCTCGAATGGCTGTGCGACACGGTCCTCTCGATCTACGCTCGTTCAGTCTGCATTTGTACGCGTTCCGGACCATGGAGCCAGCCCAGACCGAAACCACGAGGTGCACGTGTTCGCGTCGGCCATTGTTTCGCGGATTTAATGGTGTCGCGTTGAATGGGGCCCGCAAGAAACGATTTCGACTCGATTCTTTGAAAGCTCAGCCTCTTTCTTCTATTGCTTCCTTCGATCGAGGGAAAAAAAAAATTGGACCAACGTGTGAGATGACTTTCAATGGAGGCCGTACGCTATTGACTCCGATCGAGCCTCCCCCTCTGTTCGCCTTTAGCATACGAGATTATTAATAACGGGCCGGTGGGCCACGAATTTTCCTCCGCGGTAATTAAAGCTCGCTGCGAGGCTCAAAGCAAATCGTTCCCTTGCTTTTCTCTCTTTTTCCCTCATGAATTTAGCGCCGGGAAGCGCGTTAAACGTTATGAACGAACAAAAAAAAAAGGAGGAAGGAAAATATGTTATTACGTAGCCTCGGTTTTACCCCCTTTTATCACGGTAATGCACCGCTGCTTCCCTGATAATGCATTTTGACCCATTTATCCGCCGCGCAAAAAAGAGTTGGTACAGTATAATCTTGGCACTTTAAGCGCACGCTACATACCTATTAACCGATGCGGTAATTCGTCCGACTGCGAGTCCGCCGCTAAAGGGTGTACGAGGAAAAGGGACGGGAATAGGGACTATCCGTTACCCGCCGCTGTAACCGGTGTCATTAAATGTAATTAAAAAACACAAAAAAAAAAGGGGAAAAAGTGGAGGTTACGATTCTAGGAAACACCGAAAAGAATAATCGCGTGAAATGCACTTAATTAACGGCGCAATTAGACTGCGACGAAATATTACCGGGCGCAGGTAATGAACACGCGTTTCAAGGTGAACATACGTAATTACGAATGCCGAAAAATCATGGGAATTCGTTACGAACGCATATTCAGCTTAATAATCTTCTCAATTTCATTTCCGGTAATTAAAGAATATTAACTGCTAATTTGGTTATTGATGAGATAGAGGAAACACTTTAACTTCTGAATTTTTACTGCAATTTTCAAGTATTATATTTTAATTATTGCACTATGTCATTGTAGCACCGTTGAATATTGATCCCACATTTGTAAATTCACACATTCTTACTTTCAAGCATAATTTCAAGTATCGAAATTTGAAAATTTTCAGGAGACATTTTTAAATTCTTCAATTGTGGAATTGCAAGATTTATGAATTCATAAACTTGCAAATTATCAAATTGGTAGATTTGCAAGTCTCTAGGTTCACCCTAGAACTCTCCGTAGACTTTCAATAGTTCTCTTTAAGTTTTTCTAGGTTTTTCGTAGCACCCTCTATAATTCTCCCTAGGTTCTACACCTTCGCAACTCTTTCTTTCCTTTGATTTTCCTTAGTCTCCTATCTAGCTTACAGCTCATCCTAGACCTACCCTTAGAGTTCTAATTCTCCCTAGACTCTCAATAGCTCTCTCTTTAAAATTATCCTAGGTTTTTCGTAGTACTCTCTATAACCCTTCCTAGGTTTTCCATGGCTCCCTTCATAACTGTCTTGAGGTTATCTGTGGAGTATTCCTAGTCCCCTACTTAGGCTTCATCCAACTCATCCTACACACTCCTTGGACTCCCAACTCTCCCTAGACTCTCAATAGCCCTCTCTTTAACTTTCCCTAGGTTTTCCATAGCACCCTCTATAACTCTCCCCATGTTTTCTATTCCTCCCTTCATAACTGTCTCTAGGTTATCCGTGGATAGTACCTAGTCCTATTTAGGCTTCATCTTAGACCCACCTTTGGTCTCCCCTTAATTCTCCCTAGACTCTTACTAATTCTTCCAATAACTGTCTCTAGATCTTTCATATCACCCTCTACAACTCTTTCAATGATTTGGGGAAAGATTCACATAACCTAACCTAACGTCCTCTATAACTCTACCATAGCTCTCTTTAAATCTCTCCCAAAATTATTTCCACGTTCTCCCTAAGTCTCCAACCTCTCCTATATTCCCTAAACTCCTCACATCCATAAAAAAAAAATAAAAAAAATTGCTAAATAAAAATATTATGAAAAAGGCAATAAATACCGTTATCGAGAGCAGCGCGTGCCAGGCAGCCGGTCGACGCGTTGTTATTCGGGCCCGAGCCCGATATCGGATGTTCAGGCTCGACAAGGAATTCGGTGCAATTAGACGAGAGCGAGTGGCTCGGCGGCAATTACTCTTGGTAATGCGGTTACGACGAGGGAAGAGAGTGCAAGAGCAACCGTCGGAGACGGCTGGACGAACAAGCGTCAAAACAGCCTCATTAAGGCTATTAGCGTTCGACCGGGCTACAAAGGGGCCCGGGCGTAAGAGTAGCGGGTGCATGCCGGCGCACATTGCGTGTCGTGGCTTAAAGCGGCATCAAAGATGTTACGGTCGGTCGTGAAACGGGCCCGGGCACAAAGGTGCGAGCCGCGCGCTCCAACATTTATCTGCCGGGACGAAAGAGCCCGGATGGCCGCTTTTTGCCACCGGTCGGACCCTGTAAAACTTTCGATTTACGTAGTGGCACGGTTTTTGCCGGTCGTTAACCGGCTACTTCGACGATCCTCGAGAGTGGCGAGAAGAGAGCTCACGATGTGGCAGCCGCGAAACGACGGATGAGAATCAATTTTCCGCTTTCCGCTGCTTGAATGGACCCGCTCGAAAGAGGAAGCTGAATAAGAAGCGCATACCGAGTGGTACAGTCGGAGACAAATTTTACTTACACAAGAAATATGCTAACTACGGAAGTTTCTTCGCTGGTTTTGGGAATTTGTGCAATTTTGGAGATGAGGTTCTAGCAATTTGGAGACCGTGGAGTTTCGGGACCTTGGAATTTCGGGATCTATGGATATGAAGATCTAGGATTTTTGGGTAACTTAGAAATTTGAGGTTATAGATATTTGCGAACCTAAAAATTTGAGGATATGGACATTTGGGGACCTAGTTCGTTGGTACTTGGAGACTTTGAAATTTGAGGATGTTTGGAGACCTAGAAATACCTCGAGGATGTAGGTTAGTGATCTATAAGTTTGTGGATAAAGGTATTTAAGGACTTAGATTGAGGCTAGAGTAGAGATTTTGGGATTTCGATATCTACATGAGTATCTATCTGGTCGAAGAATTTGAGGACTTAGAAAATTGTAAATCTAGGAATTTCTGCATCTACTAATGAGAAGATATTTTAAGACATTTGAAAATGGAATTTCAAGACTTTTGGGATTCAGAAATTTAGGGATTTGTGGTCACAGGTGTTTAGAGATTTAGACATTAGCAGCCTAGAAATTTGAAGATGCTAGAATTTGAGGATATTAGTGGACTTAGGGGATGAATTTAAAAATTGCGGAGTTTAAGTATCCATATCGAAAGGAAGGAATTGCACGGGATTGTACATTGTCGCAGCCTCGTTTGGGAAGATTAAGGAAACGATCGTTTCGAGTCGGATTCCCCGTGTTTCGTTAATTAGCCATCGACGCGGCATTATAAGGGTGCGTTGTTTAATTAAGAGACAAAAGCGCGCGAGGTTTCTTCGGTAAACTCGACGGGTCTCCTTTTCAGATTCGAGAGAGAGGCCGTTTTATGCTCGAACCGAAAGGGAAGCATTTCGTTCCGGTTTTCCTTCTTTGTTTCAGGGAAAATGTTTTACGCAGCCGCGTCTCAAGTAGCACGTGGCCGAGCCATTTAAATCATCGAAGCGTGCCGCATTGAAATTGTCGTCGCCGACAGGCCACCGGCGTTCTTCTCGGATGGACAGGTGCTGGTTAACCCGTTTCGGATATTTCCGCGGGGAAAGCCGGCTACACGGGCCTCTCGAAAGTCCCGCTCAACTTATTTACCAGCCACCTGAAAACGCGGCATAAAGCTTTCTGTGCTTTACCCCTTTGCTCCGAAGGGGTTGCACGCGCAATAATTTGAATAGGCCTTGCTTGCCCCCTGTCAAAACAACCCTCGTCCCGACCAAGAAGTTCCGTCTGTGCCGAGGGGATTTCTGCTCGCCCACTGCACCCCGACCGCCTTTTTCATCCGACGAGTGTACCCGCCTGGCTACTGAATTCGTATAACGTTAAAACAAACGAATTACGAACACGCTACTCCGAAACGAAAGTTTGCTTTCAACCTCGCTAATTTGATACACGTGCTCTTTCAGCCGACAAGTAGACTCTGTAAGGTGTGTCTGATGCGTTGCACGGAAATAAAGAGTTGCGTTCGGAGTTTCGCGATTTATAACCTCGCTTTCTGCCCGCTGGAGAATGTGATTTCGCTCTTATACATTATACTCGATCAATTATAAAATCTTATACATATATATTATGAAATATATGTACGAATAAGCATACATTTTATAAATTAAATGTGAATAAGCTTTATAGTAGCAAGGTTTAGGATGAATACGATCTGGACGAAATTAATCCCTTGTTGCATGATTCCGCACTTTTCACTGTACAATTATTCTCAGTTGTAGTAAAGCAATTTTCAGTTATAGTAAATGCCACTGGGATCATTAGAACCCAAATACCCACATACTCAAACACGCAAACACTCAGATAGCTTCTGATTCCTAAAATTGCCAGTTTCTAAAACTGCTTTAAAAATCTGTCAACTAGAGAACTGATCAACCGAAAATGAAGGAGTTAGGACCTCTTGCATTGCTATTTTGTCTTAAAGAAACCAGAGTACAAAAGCAGTAAGTATACGTAGTAGCAGACATAACTAGTGAGCTTACGTTGTGACATCATAAACAACCAATACATTTTATCCTTCCGTTATAACTTTGTGCCAAAATGTTTATGGACTTCCTGTTATGCGCCATTTTAGAGCCATAGAACACACCGGTGAAGGAAAGCTCCACATGAATCAGTCGCAATCTGAATATGTAATTTGTAAAATAATACTGTACGAACAAAACGTGCAGATTTATTTAGCGTCCACGTTAGAGAAAGTTTCTAATATTGCAAGGATATAGCTAAATTCCATGATGGTTTATTGTATGGAAAGCTCGTAGAACCAATTGCAGTCTCCATATCTGTTCACCGTGCTATCCAATCCAGTAGGATTCATATCCTTACGGTTCTGTCCCGTCCACAGGATACATACTTCAACGCTACTAAACCTGCAGGTAACGCTTTATGTTTATTGCCGCCTACGCCCCGCTCTCGCTTTCGACTCTAATTCCAAACAGAACGAAAGCGAGCAAATCGATCAGCTGTATCGCTGACCAGGAACCAGTTTGGCGAATCTGAAAAAATGCGGGAGCCGATCGAGTAACGAAGGTTGGCCCAACAATGGCTCGTAACGAAGACAATAAGGTTCGGGAAGGACCCATCCGGTCGGAAAGAGTTGGAATTACCAAGGACGAGTTCCGGGAGTCGTTGTCGCACGCGAGTAATGAGGTATATTACTGCGGCGAGGCGAACACTTTTAACGTCGCGTCGTCGGGGCGCGGATCGTCCCGTAAATTCCCAATTCCTGTGGTCCCCTCGTGGCCCTTCTCGACCTTCAACCCGGGCCCTGTACCCTTCCGTGACGGTAAAGTCCCGGGCCGAGCGTGGAAATCCGAAACTCGGCGTGTATCGTGGCTGCTGCATCGTGTTGCATCGCGTCACAGGCGTCGGAGCCGATCGTTACTCACGTCTCGCACGAATAACGCGTGCGAGTCGACTCGTTACGCCGAAATACGCTCATGGAAAGACGTGACGTATGACGGGGGTCGTGCTGCACGAACGGTCCATATATTCGTCGGAGACGAGCCGTTAATTGTCCCCCTGGCCCCCTTTTCTGCGACGATCCTCGCGAATGCTCCGACTTCGCAAGCTGACCGCCCCGCTGGACCCAACGGCCCGGAATTCTTGCTAGTTTATGATCCACTCGCGATTTACCGCGGGACTATTCGACCTGGAATCTCGAACCAGAAGAGCAACGAACGTGTCTGTTTAATTGCATTCTCCGCTGCAATTTGGACGCTGGCGGTTTGAGATGAGGCATAAACCTGGTGTCCGATTTTGTTCGTTTGATCGTGAGAACCGGAACGGGAACGGAACATAAATTCCACAGAATCAGGTGCAACTGATGCTTTTATTTTCTACGTATTCCGGAAAGTTCACGTATATTTGAATGCATTTGCATGGTACATATTTGTATATCCATAGGTCACAAGTACGCATATACATAGGTGATAGATGTATACAGTTGACCCATGGGTATGTCCATACATAGGTATATCCATGAGGTATACATTTGATATCTGGTGGTGTATTATCTACTGCAGCGCAGTAGACATTTACGTATTAAATAATAACTTTATATTAAATATTATTTTGTTCTTGCTGTTCTACAAATGGTTGAATTAACTCATATTTAATAGATGTCACCTCTTTTGTCAGGTTTTACCAATTTGACAATGAAGTTGAAAATGCTTCTCTCCCTCGAGCTAACTTACCCTAACTACTCAAAAGTTACTCTTACTAAAACCGTAAGTTTTAAAAATGAAACTTTGAACCTTCACGCACTCGAACATTGTAGCACGCAGGAACTTTATTTCAGCCTCGTTAGCGCCATAAACTGTTGAGCTTATCGTGGTCCAGGCCGCGGATAAAGAAATAATTCGGACGTTAATCGTGTTCGGTGCCATGGTGGCGGCAGTTTTCAAATTGACCGGATAAAGCCGCGTCACGGAACGTGCTAATTCACGCGGACACGTTCGATACGTTAACTCAGTCAGGCCGAATGAAACGTTTTCGAGCGGTCCACGGCCATAATCGTACGTCAAGCGGAACCCGCGTTTCGAGATGCGGGGTGGTTGAATTCCATTTGGTCCGCGGTGGATGGATTCGCGGAACTCGCGCCGCGTTTCATCCGCTTGGATGCGTGTTGTACGCAAGTTACGCGGTGTCATGGGAATTGGGACCGATCGTTTTCCGTCGTTTTGCATCGCGAACGCCGGCTCGAGGAGGCTGTCTTTGCTGCCGGAATACAAATGCGTCTACGATCCGAAATGCAGCCGTATTTGATACGCAAAACCCTGTCGCCCATAGTAATGCGCTACGAATTTAATCTCTTGAGCCCTACTATAAATACATGGTTCGCCTTGATTCACGACCTGCACGATCAACGATTTCGTAAAGACGAAACTCACGAAACTCAGCTCAGTTTTTAGCTGCTGACGAAATCGGAACAAATTTTCAAATTAATCTTCGAATTTTATAGGAATTCTTGAAGTAACTCCTACATTCTAGATGTCTATGTCTGGTGTGCAACTTCTGTTTCTCCTTTGTAGCTAACACATTCATAAAATTACTCCATATTTCTATTTTTGTATATTCCTTTGAACTGATCAATATTTTAAATTATTTATCCCATTCACAATAAATTTCAATTCAAGAGGGATTACCACCACACAAATAAAAACTTTGCACATGACAGTTTTTAGCAGACAGAAGTTTTATAGGTTCGATTACTTACATCGGAACAGTTAGGAGCTTTGAAGATAAATTTAGGGAATTCTTACAGTATAGGGCGCACATAGTTGGCGAAGTCGTTAAGATTCGCCTCGTTATCCACGACATTTGGTCTCCTCTCGTTTACTCGAATTAATGCTTCGATACTATCAGTGTGTCCAGGGTTAACGCATCGTAACGGGTCAAACTATTTCGTCTGGTTAAAAATAACAGAGCAAATTCGACGAATTCGAATGACACGCGTGCCGTCTGTATTAAGTGGCGCGTTCGTTTCGTCTCGTTTCCGACAGTGGAACAAAGAAAGGAAGAAAAGATGGAAAACTAGCACGCGACGCAGGATCGCGAAGCGTTACAACCAGACGGCTGGCAAAAACGCGTCAGCCGAGACTAATTGCGAGACGAGCGATGACAGTGTTCCCCATTTGAAAAGCTTAAACACTGCCTTGTCGAAACAATCTACCTTCTGTTTCCTGTATGGAAGATTCACGGACTGCATGATGGCTCCCCTTTTTTCGCACGATTGTTTCGCGCGGTGTTGATTTGAAAAGTAGGGTAGAGTTACACGATTATTTTAATATATGTACAAGCTGGTATTTAACGCTAGCGTGTCAAGAATTTATGTTTAAGAAACACTTTTAAAGATACTTCTGCGGTTTGTACAGTTGATGTTTCTTAATTTAGCAATTTAGGTAATAGTACGATCTTGCAATTTAGGTTACTGTGTAATCGATTTTGTATAAAGTTGACTATATGCTACTTTAACAGTGTCACCATGTAGTAATGGATCTCTAGAACAAAATGGCGTATGGCGTACACTAACACGATTAGTGCGCACCATGCGGTGAATTGTGGCACTAATAGCGACATCAACTTTGGATCAATAAAAAAGTACATACACATATTAATTTTATAACACCGATTAATACTAATAAATAATACTGATCAATACCAATGAATAATGTCGACTAGTAAATAATGAGTACGTCGATACCACAAAAATTACATGTGACAGGCATTGCAAATTTAATTCGATCAAATACGTTCAAAATTATTGTACCGACACGAAATATAATTTCAATCGTTCGAATTGATCCATATTTTAATCTTTTAAACAGGGGATAAAATACGTAATATGCTTAATCCATTTTACCGCGAACAGTGTTTGTATCCACGGCGACAATCGACGAGTTTAAATCGCGTCTCGAAAATAAGCGACCTATTAAAATAAACGAAAATCAGTGGACGAAATGTAAAATTATTTCATCAGTTACAGAAATTTCGTTTCTGCGGGGACATCCAATTTGCTATGCGCAAGAATAATGATTGCGCCGGGGAAATGAAGGCATCGCGCGGACGGCGGTACAATGGTAATTACACGAAACGCGAAAGAAATTTTTTGCGGAACGGTGGACGAGCTAAAACGGCAAATAAAATTACAGCCGTCGGACGAGCGCAAAGTCGAAAATCGGTCCGGAGATTTTTCCGGCCAAAGCAGGCCCGTCATTCAACTTTAATCATATTCACGCGGCGTCCGCGTTAACGAGACAGCCGCACAGCCGGCCGCTCGCATTTAATATTTACCCGGGCATCATTTCCGCTCGTTTAATTAAAGCGCCGCCCGGTTTCTTCGTCGAACCGCGATCGGTTCTCTCAGAATCCGTGGCGGCCGGTATTTACCGAGCCTGATTCGCAACGAAATTAAATCGGTACACCCAATCTATCGTCGGTTCCGCCATTTTATCCTTCGGTGTCCCACTCCAACGTACCCCCATGCACTTTCGCGTCTTTGAACGCTCGAATCTCGTTCGATCCTCGTTTTTTTTTTGCCGACTGCTCCAACGACGAATTAATCGGCGATGAGAGAAACGTGACGGATTAACCGGGATCCTATCAAACCATGGTTACTCACCGACGACATTATTCGAACGTCTGAAACCGATTACGTTCGTTTGCGGTCTCGGACCTGAATGGTAATGCGGCTGTTTGAGAACTAAACGACAACGTTTAATTACGTACACACACATTCTGCTATTAATATCTGGTTAGACGGGAATGTACGGTGTATTTGTGGACTACAGCTGATGGTTGAGGTTATGGATGATATTGATTCTATAATGTCTGATGGTTAATATGGTCTAACGATGTTCTGCTCGATAATCACTGCTTTAGATTTTCCAAAGATATTCCATAGAAATGGTATTCGCAAAACAGTATCACCGTGTAGTCATTAGTAAATTATATTGTTCAATAAATATTAATAAATGTATTATAAAAATATTTTCTTTTAACAAAAAAATCAATACTGACAATTCTGAAATATTGACAACATTGTATCGATAATAAATACTGATCATAAGAATAAAAAAAGTATGAGCAAGTAGAAAAGAAGGTATAAACTGATAAAATGAAGCTGCAAATTCTATATTTGCGACTGTTAAATGGTAAGATAAAATTCAGTCATTAATGTAAAAATTTATTTCTCAAAAAGAGTAGCAAGTTAATGTACTGTACGCATACTTCTGCGAACCGTCTTCCAAAAAAATTATGCACATTCGATAATTAACGAAGTACAAATACTTGTGTGGCACATTGTGCATCGTTCTCGGAAACAGGATTAATACAGAAAGCGAAGATCCTTATTCAGATGCGGATGCCACGATAATCGATGCAGGTTGCAGAAATTCGGCATCGTTTACGAAACACGATGGTATCAAGGTGTGCGAGCAATTAAGCGTCTTACAGCGGCTCATTTTGCTACCGAATTGCAGCGAAACAGGCCGGGTGCGATCGGAAAAAATGCAGAAAACGCGGATCGGCTTGCCGTAAATCGTGGCCATCGGACAGTGAGTGAAACAACGAAGACGAATCGGCCCTTTCTTCCACGCGGCTCTCGGTTCTCGTTTCTTTTTCTCCCCCGTGTGTTCCCGACTTGGTGGATTTTCATTAATTTGCTCGTACAAGCTGTCGGATTGGAATCGGCATCCGGCGTCGCGTCTTTTGACGTTCCGCGGCGAACATTCTTTCAACGTACCTTTACGCCATCGTTGCTCACTCCCTTTCTCCTATTCACGCATTTACGCCCTTCTACATATAGTCGCGAACTATATGTATTTTATCATAACCATTCTTTTTGTCAATTTGAGACTAATCTTTAGGCAAATTCTTAAGATTAATTCACATAGAGAACAGTCTAAATATATTAGAAGATAGTCTGATTAGTTCAGTATAGGGTTTATGCATGGGCTAGTTTGAATAGTGTAAATGGATTTCATGAAACTAGATGTTAGTTTAATGTTAGAGGTGTCTAGGACAATAGTACAAAACTATGAAGAATAAAAAATTTAACAGAACATAGTCACTTGTTATTGCTAACGTATGTTGCAGAAAATTATATTTCAGGTATTGAACTTGCACTTTTATCACTTTAACAGACTTTACAGGTATGTGTTTATTTTCTTAAAAATAATTTGTTATATATTATTCAATGGCAAAAATATTACACAAATAAACATTACCACAGTAATTATAACCTAACTACAAGATCTTCAGTAAAGAACGTAGAACAGTGATAGCCTTCACGTGTGTTTGAACACCGTTCACCAAAATGGCGAGACCGGATGAAAGCGTCCCTTTGTTCGCACAAGTGACACAGATTTTCGACAACAGTTAACGCAATTGCGTTTCGCGCGATCACGGGACGAAATGCTGCCATATAAGGAGCGTACCGACGACAAGGAGCTGGTTCTATTCCTGCGGGTCGTGGAGGCGCCGCGAAAGTCGGCGGCGACAAGCAAAGCAGATCAAACGCTAGGAAACGAGGGAGGACGTGGAGGCCGAGACAGGCCGGTCGACCTCTTTGAGATTACAGAAATGGTAGCTGCAGTCGGACTTGCGTTAGCGCATCTACGAGCGTGTGCGCGTACACGCACGCGTGTTCAATCTGTAAAAGCCGAGACTAGCCACGAAGAGCTACCATCTCGACTGTCCGTTCACGCGAGCATCGTACACCCGATGTCAGCCGAGATGTCCGACAAGCCGACCTGCTGCTTGACGATTTATCAATCGATACGCGTCGCCGGGAACGGCTACCGCAGCTATTAACCTTTTCCACGGAGTACTTTGAATAGTTACGTTTAGAACGTTGGTGAACGAAAGAAATTTTACACCTTTTTTTGATATGGAAGTTTTCTGTACGTGATGAAACTGTGACATGCATTGGAACATGCATCGGAGATGTATTGTAAGAGGTTTCATATCTCGTGAGATGTAACATGCATCGAGATATTCAAACATGTATTGAGACATGTTGAAACATGTATCGGGAGACGTATTGCAACGTATATCGAGGGATGTAGGAAACATGTATCGGGAGATATATTGTAATATGCATCGCGATATTTATTGTGACATGTATGGAGACATGTCTTGAAACATATCTTCAGACGGGGTATGAGTAGTGCAATAAGGTGGTAGTTGATTTTTTGTAGGTTACAACATATCTCTAAACAAATTTACTGAAGATAAGGTTATTATCACATGTCTGTATGTGAAGGATGTTTCAAAGGTACTCTCGTGAAATGTGGACACAATTTCAATTCTTATGACTTGGCTAATATTATTTCATAACAAATTAATGAAAAGCAGGAGTACAAAGGAGTAGAAAAACAAAACGTACAAGTAGTAAAAGTCTAAAACTTGTACCAAAACAAGATGGGTAAAAGTATCAGCATCAAAGTAGCTGCAGTCGGTGTCCACATAGTGTCAGAATATCTTGTACATCGATGCAGTTAAATAAGGAGCTTCAATCGGTGGAATCTAATACATAAAAACATCCCTACGATTCAATAATCATCCCCGTAAACGATTTCCGGGGCTGTCGCGCAAACACGCGAACCGATGTTAATCTTCGAGGCAAATAAGCGAATTTACTCGGCCGAGGCACGAAATTTTAATTGCGCGGAAGCATCGATTTAATTAAATGCGCCAGCTCGATTGGCCCGGAAATGCTTATCGCGCGGCGCAGGGGGTCGAAGGGGGTGTGCAGTCACGGAGCGAGAGGATGGGAGCGTAGAAAGAAGTCGTGGAAGAGAGAGGCGGAAAGATCGATAAACGAAGGCCGCGACGGACTAGCGAGCTTTATCCAAACGTTCCAATTACCGGGTTCAGATCTCGGATCTCTGGGGTTTATTTGTACGCCGGTGGCCCCGTACGTGTGCGCACGCATACGCGCGACGAGCCCCGCGAGCCAGAACGGAGAACGCGCGCGCTCCCGCGGAGCTCGCGGACAGATAGCATCGGACGGGAGCCGAGGCATGTAATTGATTCAGGGTGAAACAATGTGCCTCTATGTGGAGAATCGTAACGGCGTGTATTGCGTGCGCGTCTTACACGACACCGAACCCCCTCGGAAATTCACGGCTCCGTGAAACTCGACCGTGTCGGACTCTTCCGTTCCTTCGCGGCTCTTCGTGATTGATTATCGTGAAATTCATCTGGAATTCTTTAGAACTTGTTAGCTATCAGGTTATCATTTAGAGCTTGTAACGATACCTGTGTAGAGCTTGTGGAGGGTCTTGCTAAAAATATCAGGTTTGCAGTATACTTTGCTTAACACAAAGTATTGAAAGATTGAGCATATCGGTTAAACAATATACAATTATGCAAATCCAACTTCCTTTGACTGTATCATTACGGCTACAAAGTATAATCAAGGGCACATCTGAAGTTTGTAAGGTAAATATGGCAATTAGGAGGGAAGAGGCGTTTCATTCATTTTTATGGATCTTTTAGGGACATGATGAAGGGTTAAGAGCTTCATGTTGGTATCTGGGATTTCGGAGTTTTGGAATTTTGGCGTTTTGTGGATACGGGATTTGGATATCCTATGTCCAAAATAATTTGAAAAGTTCGGAATTTGGATATATGAATTTGAGGATTTCAGAATTTAGCCATTTCTCAAGACTACTTTTATTTAATTCTCTGCACTCGAAAGGTGACACCTACCATTCGATTCAGTACAACAATTTTAAGTATTTTTAAAATAAATCTATAATACATATGACATACAATCACAGCAAAATAGTCAATAGCAGCAATTAATAACAGAAAAGTACCTTACCTTAAAGTTTAACCTGTCATCTGCAGAGAAAGAAAGTCGAGTATAAAGGGTTAACATGCGTGCTATATGAGAACCACTGTCCTACACTATCATAAATATCTTCATAACCGCGTAAGTAAAAGTAATCTTAAAAAGAAGAGAATCTTAAACAGAAGATACTGCCAAAGAGTAATTAAACAGTAGAGAACTACCACCATAAGCCATCTTCAAGCCCATTTCTCGCATGTTTCCTCGATTCCCAGCATTCATAGAAGCTTTATCAAGCAACCGCGTTGCATCCGATAGTTGAAACGTTTCAGTAGCCAAGAACGATGACTTTGCTCGTGCAAAGGGTAGAAAGGAACGTTTCGGTGTCGCCATTTGGCCATTGACGTCGGCTGTCCGGTTCGCCGTATGATGCACGACAAACGTAAATAAAAAAGCAACGCGCGAGCCGGTCGGACAAAGGTATCGCGCGCGTTGAGATGAGCGAACAAAGCCGAGGGACTTTTATTATAATAATCTGCAGCGTATGCAACCGAATGCTCGTCTCGTGCGTTTCCTCTTTCCCCTTTTTTTTCAACCCTCTCCGCGGCTCAGTACCCTTTACCGTCGCCGCTTCGCAATCCTCTCCTTTTTACCGCTCCGCGATGCACTTTATTGCAAGCAACCCCTTTTTTTTTACCGCGGTGGGCCCGCCGCATTGGAATATCGCGAGGAGAGCAACGCGTCATAAAATTGCGTGCGTACCAAATGGAAGTGTGTACGGCACGCGTGCGCGAGTATTACGTGCTTTCGACAGCTTTGTGAAGCGTTACGAGCTTCGACGTGTCTACGTACGCGCGGAAATGATGCCGCGACGCGAGGGAAACCGGGAACAAGTGTTTCCAGGCCCTCCTCGGACGAGGGCGGATTAGAAACATTCGAGCCAGGGAAATCGTGGAAATAGTTGCCTGGAGAACGTGGAATACTCGTCTGAAAATCATTCCTGAAATCCATTTCTGATATTACTTCTCCGATTTGACGGAGATTAAATTGGTTACTGGTCTCATAGGTTCATCGTACATAGAAGCAGAAGCAGAACACTGATATTTAATTAGCGTGCATTTATGTAAGGAACTAACGCAATGATTTTTCACCCTCTTGCAGTCCGACAAAACAGTGTAGAAATTCAATATTAAATTAATATAATTAAATAAGCAAAAATGTAGAAGCTCCTTGTATTGATATTATCAGTGTTAATTTTAAACATTTAAGTTCAGTATTTTAAGAAGAGTGTAAATACAGTACGGTGAAATTTGGGGATAGACTTGGCACTTTCATAACCTCTCAAAGAGGTTAGGTTCTCAGAGAGAATCTAAGTATGTTTTTAGACACAAGTGAGATTTTATTTGTTCTCGAAAACCTTAATAAAGAACATTCGTTATCTAATTATCCGAAGAAATTGAAAGGGGGACTCCATTTAACAGAAACACTTGGAATGATTGAGACAGGGTGTCGCGTAACGGCGTGAAAGGGGCCTGCATAGTTAAAGTGCGATGTAGTCAAAGCCCGTTTCGCGTGGTAGAATTTTAATTACGACATTATTCGCATTCGAATACCACGTCATCGAGTCATGCGCGGTGTCGGTTCGAATGAAAGGAGCGTGGCTACACAATGACGCTTGTTTCTGAGCTTCCATCATTAACGAGTCCCCCGTCCGCGGGTTTCCGCAGGGATCCTTGTACCAAGGCGAGGATTTTAATTCGCGACACTCACGCGCCGATGAAGCCACGTATCGACGCGCGTGCTGGCGTAATTATACCTAATTGTAACGAGGTAGAAGGGAAGAAAGCGAGTGAGCGCACTCCGGGGCGTGGACAAAGGGCGAAAGAGGAGAGTTTTCTTGACGTTTCTCGCCTAAGCGTCAGGACGAGCGGGAGAAGAAAGAATGTAACCCTCCGCGAACGCGTTTTCAGCCTGGCAACGCGCGCGATTCCTCGCGTCTCTGCGAGCGGGAACGTACGTGTAAAAGAAGGCGCGCAACGAACGTGCAATCTATTATAACGCGTCCCCGCCCTCGCGTTTCTTTCCACGTTCCCTTTTCTCGCAGGCGTCATCGTGGCACGGTGATAACGGTGATGAAAATGATAGCAGGGGCCGACTGTGTAATTACGTGCTGCCGTGACGGCATAAGCATTCCTTTTTTACGCGATTGTCACGAATCTAGACGGCGGGGTTGGAAAGCGAAAGGGGATGCATTTTTTCGAGCTTCGTTTTAAGTGCAACTGCCATCGGGTGGAATATTTCGGTCATTCGGCATGAAATTTTATATATTATATTACATATAATTTTGATCGGTATGTATTTTTAACCTAAGTATTAAGCTGATTTGTATGAAAATTTTTAGTTCCTTAAATATACCGACAATTTGAGAACGACTGTTTTATCGTATTTTATGTACAAAAATTCTTTGTAATGTTCCTACCAACACCAAAATTGGATTAAAACTAAATTCCAAGACTTTAACACAATTTAATTACAATTTTAGAACCACCCTATAAATCCCACAATTACTCACTAAATTATTTTAATATATTTCTAACATAACATAGTGCGTAATTAAATTTTTTTAGAATGTATCATTATTTGTATTATTAAACAGTAACAAAGGAAAAGTTAGAAACTGCCAAGAATGAATTTTCTCCACAACGAGAGAATAGAAGTTCTTGCGGAATTTCCGTGGTTAAGTTTTTCATGCGGAAGCCCTGAATCGTCGGTGAATCGGCATGAAAGGAGTTGGAGAAATATGTTTAAGTACTCTTGTGAATAAGGTAACTGTGGTTTCACTTAGATCCATGTGGAACTAATAACTTACTCCAGTTACCGTGTTCCAATTGGACTAATTGGAGCGGTTAAAATAGGCACGCTAAAAGTTTGCAGATGCAGAGATGCAAGTTGAAGATACTACTACGCCTAGCTGCAAATATTGATCAAGTTTCCTTCCAAGTTATTCGGCATTCCATTACTCAATTATAATTGGTGAAACAGAAAATTGGTACATTACAAAAAATATTCGGAAAAATTCTTTTTCGTGAAGAACAATACACAAAAATTATATTTTTATTATAAAGATAGTAATACTTTTATTATAAGATAGTAATGAGTGATTTTCATTGATGGACATATAATTAACATTGACATTGATAAATAATATTGTTTATACTATTGTCAACTATATTTGTGTATTTATTTATGTACTTGTACATTCATTCTGCACATATTTGCAAATTTCATTAAAGAAAAAAATAGCAGTTCAATGTAATTATGCTTTCACTTAAAAATTAATCGTTTCCCTATAAAACCTTAAAGTCCTCTTCTCAAGAAAATCGTGATTATGATTACTCAAACACAATCAATAAATGATACCAGTAATTTCATCAAGCACCAAAAAAGGTCTTCTTGAATAAAATGTGGGGTGGAAAGTTGTAGTTTTAAGGAGTAAAAAGGAGAAATATAAATTTGCTCGATAGCAAGTTATCTTTTTCACGTGGCCTGGTAACGTGCCCTCTTTTAATCCGCCCCAAATTACCTGAAAACCCAGTTCGCCTTCCAGAAAGCGTTTCATTCGCTCGAAATTCGAGGCGTCGTATTCAGAAAACAGTGTTCGTCAAAGGAAAAAGTAATTTCTGTCAGAATCGAGCAGCAACGCGAAACCACTAGCCCCATCTGTGCTTCCGAGAAGCAACCCCACATCGACACGGCGCAGGACCGCATGAAAGCTCGAGCTGTCTCGGAAAGCGCGGGCTTCGTTCGAATACGCGATGCTTTTCATTTCAGCCCTGCGAACCGCACGTAAATCTGGGTCAGCGTCTAAAGATCCGAAAAACAAAGCGAGCTCGCGCTACGTCGCGTTCGTTACCCGTGAAATCCGCCGTTTTTTTCAACCCTCCGTAGGAAAACGGAGTATCGCTAAACCGCGCGTAGCTTACACGCGAAACTTACACCCTCGTTGAATCCTCGTCAAAAGCTGCAGCCACGATAACCGTGCCGGGCTCTATATGCCGCGTTTCTGAGCATCGAACAAAACGCCCCTTTTCATGCGCCGCTAACGTTAACTTTCAAAAACTATCCGCCGGTGTAGCGGAACGAAAAAGAAAACGCTGCCCGCATTAAGTTCAGCGTCGAGCTTTTCAATGCTAGCGACTTTTTCCTAGACAAGCACATCCTTTGCTGGAAAACTAGAGAAACCATTCGAAAAGTCGAGGCAGACAGCCGTGAATGTCTGTCCGCCGAATGAAAATACGCCGACATATCGCGACGTGTTCATCGACGCGTGGCTCTTGTTCTTTAACTTCTGCACGTCCGAATTCACTAAGGTGAAATCGTTGCTAATTAGTGTAACGATTACTTGGAAAACGTGGTGGCAGAAATTGTTGAAAGCTGCCGTTCGGTTTTAAATCGCGTCGGTTTCGACACTCGAGCTGGGATACGAATACGACTCGTGCAACGGCAGGAAATTTTTGTGTAAATATGGGGTCGGTCGCGAAACAAAATAGCTGGCTCCAATTGACACCGAGCCGTAAACGAATCTCTGGTTACTTTTCCGATTCTTTTTATTTTGTTGGAGTGTCGCAGGGGATTCGTGGTAATGTAGGTCATCGCGATGGTGGAATGGAGACGGAAAGATAAAATAAGACAATTTTTGTAAATAATTATTGTTTGCTTTTATAGGTACTAGTAAAAGACACACTTTCAATTTTAACAAAAAATAAAAATGTTAGATGTCTTTGATGATAGTGTTAGTAGTATTAAATACTTGTGATGTGTCCATTTTATATAGGCTGTAAATAGTGAGTCTATCACTAGAGTGTAGAGTGTGCAGTAAATGTAAAGACAGAGAACAATAAATAAATAAAATAATAAATTTAGTAATGAATAAATAAAATAAATAATAATAAACTACAAAGTCTACAATGCTGAGATATTCATGAATTTAACTGTCAACTCTTTACATCATTGTTCTCCGTTTTAATTAAATTCACCGAATGAAACAATTTTATCGAGTTCCATGTCATTCATTATATAACAAAAGCATGTATAATTTAATCGGAACAGGAGGCGAAATCATAAGAGCATACAATAATCAAAAATAATCATGTCAAAGGTTCAGCATCGAAGCATTCGAAGGACTCATCAATTATCAGAAACACAAATTCGAAATATAATTAATTACGATAATATCGATACGTGAAAGCATCTTTATAAAAGAACCTAATTAATTAACATTTAATAATCTAGAATAATTCCGACGGCACGAATCCCAATAATGAAAGCATCGGAACGTTTTTATCATAATTCCCGTAACAATCTGCAATTAATACGCGATATCGTGCTCCACGAATTCCCCATTGAATGCCTTCGAGCGGGATCGATGCCATCAATATTTCCAGTCGAAATGATGCATTTAATCATGTTCCGAGTCACACGCTGGCACACATGTGCCAGAAATCAGAACGAGCCACCAAACAACGAGCTGTTCGACCGTTGTCGCACATCTCACCCTTAAACGCGTTCTTAATCCACCGGTCTCGAACATGTAATGAAGCAGCATGCGAGATGCTTGACCCGTTTCCCCGCCGACTAATGACTTAGCCTGAATTCAACGCGCGGTTATGGGGGTGAAACAACCCCTCGGGTACGTAAAGATCGCACATAAGCACGTGATATGTGATCACGAAGCTATGAGCCGGGAAACCCTTCGCATCAACCACCTTTCTGGCTGTGCACGGTGCATAAATTCTCGCACGCGTGCGTTTGCAAGATGTTCCTTAATGATTGAGTGTAGATCTTGCGGATTAAATCGTGATCTCTGATGCCTCGTACATGATCGGACAAGTGGAGAGGTGAATATAGCAAAAAGCTACTTTATTGCTTTAATCTTCATTTTCTCATTGTTGTATAGGTTCAGATGGTAACTTTAATTTTGTATTTGTTCATTGTTGTAAACGTGTCTTTAAAAATTAGTGGAGCCGATAATATTATACAATTATGGAAAGGTACATTTAAAAATACCGTACGTTACATAAATTAATTTTCAAATTGAAAAAAATATTGACAGGAGCATATGAAGATATGTATACATGAAGACTCTACCACCTCCACTATCAAATATTATCCTAATAAAAGATAGTAATTTAATATTTCCATAAGCTCGAAAATTAAGTGTTGAATATCTACCAAAATAAGTATTGGAAGAAATAATGTACTATGGGTTAACTTTTGCCCCACATCCGAAAGGATATTACCAAAATCCATAACCCATGTGACGTTTGTCTTACTTTCCAGTTTCGAGGCAAAGTGAAATACCCAAAGGACGGAATTTAAAGGACGATTTCCCATCGCTCATCGAGAAATTCCTCGCGTTGCCAGCAGCGCGGTATCAGAAGGCATCCTGCGGTTCTAAAACGACCACGGTAGTCAATGTCCTTTGCGAGTAAGAAAAAAGGACTTCGTCAGCGATCAGAGCCGGTGCAATAATTATTCTCGGAAGGCTCGCGCGGCCCGCGTGAAAGCGGGAAAATTATAGCCGCGCCGAGGCGAACGTGCAAAGTGCGGCATGCGCGAGTAAAAACGTTCCTCGCGTTGCCCAGGCGAATCGGCAATAGAAGTTCCTTGCTCGCCGACTCTGCGGGCGATTGGGTGCAGATTACGGCTTTGTGCTATCGCTTCTACCCGTTTCCTATGGACAGCAATTTACGGGTTATCACCGAACAGCAATAAACTTCGGATATCTGACCTGGCGAGCCGACGTTCCCGCGGCTGTACGCGCGCCACGCCGCGCCGCGGTGAGATAGGTGGGACAGCGCGAACATAAAATTACCGCACCACCGGGTGAAATATTGTTTGTAAAGCGCGAAATGTTAGAATGACGCGCCGCTGGGCCTGCCGGCGCGACTGTCACTGACAATGGAGAAATCGACGAACACCTGGACGATTAATCTCCAAGGACACGAGGCGTTAGGCTCGTCGCGGACCACTTAATCAGAAGCTGAGAGGCCCTGGGGCTTCGAGGATGTACACTCACCTGCAATGTGCGATTCTTTTGGCGGAAATTTTGGGAAATCGTGCATTTCAATATGAATACTCAAACTTTAGGATTTGATATTTGGATGTGGTCTGAGGATCTGAGGCTTCAGGAATTTTGTGACTTAGAAATCTGGAGGTATTACGGGGATCTAAGAATTTGGATTACATAATTGAGGAGCTCTGGATTTGGGAACTGTAAGGTTTAGCAATATAGGGATCTAACAATGTAGGAATCTAGGAATTTGGAGGCTTATACATTTGAAGAATTAGCAACGTGTGAGCTTAGGAATTTGAGAGCTAATGTTTGAGATTCTATGAATTTCAGAGTCTAGACATTCGAAGATCTAGAAAATTGAGGATATAGGGATTTGAGGAACTAGAAATGTAAAAACCTACGAATTTGTGGATCTAGAAATTTGGAAACCTAGGGATTTGTAGATCTAGAAGTGTGAAACCCTAGGGATTTATGGACCTAGAAATGTGAAGTCCTAGGGATTAATGAACTTAGAAATGCGGTGAATTTGTGAGTCTATAAATGTGAAACCCTAGGGATTTGTGGGTATAAAAATTTGAAAACCTAGGGATTTGACAACTATAGTTAGTGACCTAAAGATGTGAATTTTTCACTGCTTTTCAAAAATCATTTACGTCTCCACAAAAATATTACAAACGAGAGATATAAATTTAATCAATAACGATCGAGGAAGAGTTTACACGAATGTCCCTATACCATGCAGGCCACGGTTAACAAGATAAAATTGCACGTTCGTGCGACATGCTCATAGAAGCGAAAAGGTGATCAGCGAAGTATAAACGCGTTACGAGATTAAAAAAGGTGAAGTGAATCGAACAGAGTCAAAAATTTAATCACGACTGTTGATACCATCAATTCACGAGCAGCGTCTATATAAAAGATCCAAATATTTGATCCAGTTACAATATAACAAGGATTTTTCGAGGTTGCAAAAATGTCGATTCAACGCGATTCAATCGGCAATCTGCTGACCATGGATGAAACGTTATCACCCGTTGTACTCGCTAAATATCGGTCGACGATTATTCGATTTTATGGTCCATAATGTGTGTATTTACGAGGTCGAAATAATGGCGTATTCGGAGAATAAGCGGTATTGTGTCCGATATCCACCCGCCCGTGACTTTTTATTCATAATACTTCTCCGAATAGCAATTTAGTTTCATTACCTGGAAATCGTATAAATTCCACCGAATATCCGAAATTCAATTTCCGAAACAGAGATAGCGTAGCTGATTACGGATATCAGTAGATATTAGATCGTACCAGGTTTTCATCCCTTTACTTTCGTAAATGAAATTGAAATTTATAGCCGAGCCAGAGTTAAAGCAGGTAATTCTCGAGATGAACGAATCTACGAGAAGAATACGTTATTCCCCGATGATCTTGCATGATTCGAATCATTCGACCATAAATCGCGAACTCCCACGATAGCCGATACATATCTAACCCTTCATCCTATCGATCGAATACATTTCCTGTTTACCGTTCTTCTATCGATGGCTTCTGCTGCAACCTGCGGTAACCTTGAAGGTGCTTTAAAGGGCCATCTGACCACGGATCTGTATCTCCTTCATGATTTACGGTGCACAACGTGGTAATTGAGCGTTTCAGCCCTTGACCGTTCTTGTTCGATCGTTAATACATCGTCACTGTTACACCCGATCGTTTGTTGAATCAGTAAAATGCTGCGCAAAAGAAAATAAAATCAGAGATCTCAAATATTACAAAAATCTGACCGTGACAACTTTATTGTGGACCAATATTTGTACAGAGTAGCACTAGATTTATGGAACTAAAAAATAATGTACTTTAATATGTTGTCCTCTTCATAAATATCGATGTCACTACAACCGATTTACGAAAGGTCTAAAATATATTTTAAAAGATGAACAAAAAATTAACAATATCGAGTTGTATGAGTCTAAAAATGTTTCTAAAAATTTAATAGCATGTATTACGGAGTGTGATGGTTTTGGATAAGATAAATCTGTGGTGTTATAATATAACGTGGGGTGTACATGTGCAAGAACGCAGTGATCCAAGTAATTTCTCCTGTAATCGTTGAGAACACGGTACATATTTAACACCTTATCGAACGATCGTTATCGCGATCGAATCTCACGGTAGCTCGCGTGCTCGTTTAATTTTGCGCGGGACATTGCCACCGTGGAAGGTTTCTCGTCATATGGAACTCGTTTGTCCTGCACGAGACATTTTTGATAAACAATTAGCCGCCTTCGGAAAATATACCCTTCGGGATTGTGGTTGGAGAACGGTTAAGAAGCGTCGTCACTGGTACAAGCAATGGATTCATTTTGAGTACACATATATAAACTTGGAAATATTGACAATTTTTAAGTTTACGAGTTTTTGAATTGTCAAGTACTCAAGTTTTACTAATTCTCTAAATTCCTAAATCTCCAAACCCCTAAATTACTAAATTCCTAAATACCCAATTCTCTAAATCTCAATATCTCCAAACTTCTACACATCCAAATCCTTAGATTTAAAATTCTCAAAGTCCCTACATACTTAAATTCCTAAATTTCTAGATCCTCAAATTACTATATCCGTGGGTACCCAACATTCTTGACTTTCAAACTTCTAGCTTACCATATTTGATACCATAAATTTCTGCGACCTCAAGTTTCTGGGTTCGTAGGTTCCTAATCTGTCAAATACCCTTTCTATATTAATAGATCTACAAGCTCTAACTTTGACAAATTCTAACCTCCCCAAAATTCGAATTTGTCAAAAATCCCCAAAATGCAATAAGTGAAAGACTCCACGTTCATCGTCATATTTCCTCTAGGAAAAGACTTCCTCCACTGCTTGCGACTGTACCTCTTGCTACCTCCCCTTTTACCTCCTTTTTCACGTTCTGGCGTTTCTGACGAACGAGTAAGATACATCTAATCGTTAGCTGTACATTTTCCAGCGATTCATCGATTTGTTCGTTCTAAATGACCGGTGTCTCAACTAACGACGCGAAAAGAGAATTAGAATAAAATTACCGAGGACGTCGGCAGAGATGACGAGTCAATAATCGAACAACTGGAATTGCATCGAGCGAATGAGAAAAGGGAAACGAGGCGAAGTTCTATTTACCCGTTCTATGAAAGATAAATTATACACCAGCAGAGTTTCTTGCACTAATGGAATTCTGATTAACTGGATTCGATCAAAGATACCGAACAGACTCGTGACGAAGCCTCGAAGAAGTTGCACGGAATGTAATAAAGTCCTTGAATCGCCATTTTACGGTGCAAAGAATATTCCTGAATTTAAACAGTTATCTTTAAATTTATGAAGTAACGGTTTGTTTCTTATGTTGCAAAGTTGTCTCGATGGATAAGTAGCTGATTTCCAGGTACATTGATGGGGAAGTATCAAACTTATGGGGTGTCAAGCTACAAGGTCAAAAGTGTCAGGTTTCTTACTGATTGTAAATTTTGATCTGGACAATAATACATGAATCTCATTGGTAGCTTAAGATTATGGTAAAGAAGGGATATGTCATAATCACAGAGCAGAAACGTGGTTTCATGATGAAGAAGCAAAACGCTATTGTGTAACATTGATTAACAGGATGATGAAGAAAATAGAGACGTCAGTGAATGAATTGTAGCACATCAAATGTTATAGCATGTACTCTTTTTTAAACTTTTTACTACCAGGTTGCTTAACAAGTTTATTTAAAAATGTGTAGTGTGATGCAATTTGATGATATGGAAATATGTTATGGCACTTATGGCATATGAATTTGAAGCGCCAGGTGTCGACTTGTGGTTCCACACAAATAATTTTTACATGCATTTTGTATTTTCTACAAATTTTATATTTTACCAAAATTCATTAATAGAGCGCATTGCAAATGCTTCACAAAATATATTATTAAAGCAAAAGTTTTATCATTAAATATTTAAAGCCAGTACAGGAACGAGTCCTTTCTCAGAAGCTGTCTCAAAGAATCACGCGACAAAGGATCCAATAATCTGAACAGCTGCACAGTACACGAAAGTAGAAAAAAAACTGATTGAAAATAGCGAGGAATTTCCCTTTACTCGTATTACCTGTCATTCGTTCAAACTTTTCTGAACTACAATAGCTCTGTTACGCCATCAAAATGTTCAATTTCCCTCGGATATACTCGGCCCGATATTTCCAGAGAGAGTTTCAGACCTTTCTAATGTTACCGTTCGTAGCCGTCCAATTTAATAGATTTCACGCGGCGAGGGTTTCACCGACGACGTCGAAAAATCCGCGCAATTTCGCACGAATATTCCGCTACTCGACTATTATTATATATTTACTCGTCGTTACGTGCAGTCGCGTCGAGCCGATTGGTACCGACAGTTCGACGCTGAATTTCTTCTTCGATCACCTTTGCACCGTACTTACGTACCCACGTAGAGACCTTTCTCGATGCTTCTCGGATTCTTCCCGGTTCCCTCAATGATACGTCGTGGTACTTACCTGAAACAGGAAAAGAAAAGAAAACGTCATTAACTTGGCAAACCCGAGGTGCTAAAGTTCGACCTGATTTTCACTTTGGCCTGACATGGGAAAATTATGCAAACCAGTGACCAAACTTATAATTATATTTTACGACGCGCAGTACCTATTTCTAAATTTCAAGATTGCTATATTCCGGTTTTTATCTTTGTATGTGTTGGACGTCTGAATCTGCACGTCCTCACATTAGCAGAGTCCCAGATTCGTGTTCGCGGGTTCAGATTGAAGATTTAAATTTCTAAATCATCAAATTAGCAGATTTATAGATTTCTAGATTTGTGGATCTACAGATCTGTAAATTAGTGGATTTCCAAAATCATAGGTCCCTAGACACCATCGTTAGGTCTTCAGGTCACAATCTTGTGATGCTCAGATCAGTAGATCTCTAAATTACTGGATTCTCAGATTGCTAGGTCTCTAGATTTCTAGATTACAAAATCCAGGGGTTTCTAGATCACTAGATCTCCACATTTCTAGTGTCCCTAGATCCCTAGATATCTATGTTACCCCTATGTTTCTAGATCACTACATCCCTAGATCTCTGTATGTTTAAGTTTCCATATCTTCTGATTCCTAGATCCCCAAAGTCACACATCTTAGAATCCTTACAATTCCAAATCCTTACAGCTACAGATCTATATTCCCAAATTCTTATAGTTTGATATTTCTGTATCCTTAGATCTCCATCTGTGTCCCTAGATCCCTCTATGTCCAAATCCATATCCCTATATCCCTACGTCTCCATAACCCTATGTGTCCATATCTCTGTATCTCCATATCTCCGTATCTCCATACACCTACATCCTTAAATTCCTAAATTTCTATAATTCTAGTACACGTAAAAAGCACTTAGGAATGAAATTTCGTTTCGTGAAGGTATAATGTCAGATCACGGAGTAGATAGGACGTTAAGTGAATATTATACACTCGATCCTGCCAGAATGATTTGATTCCGCAACGAGCAGCAACACGCAACACGTAGAAAAGAGGTTGACAGGGTAATCACAGGTTCGAGGAATGAAACAATCAGAATATGTTAAGAGGAAAGAGTTCTACGACAGATTGAATGCCACAACAAAGAAGACACTCTCTTTAACAACCCAATTAGCACATAATTCTCGCGATTGAAATGTCAACAGTAAACATTCGATAAACAAAATTCGTGCGATTGCGATGAAACTGATCGAGCCATTCAAATTTTCAAATCACGGTTAATTCATGAAATATCTCGAGAATTTGTGACTTTATTCCTAGACTTTGTATTTTATTGTTCCTCGTCAAATTTTTGCTACATTTTTAATTATAATTCGTCGACGAATATAAAAAATATTAAATACTGTTAGTTGAGAAGAAGGTTGCTTGCCAAAAAGGTAGTACTTTCGTTGTTAATTTCATGGTGTTAATCACGAAAAATGTGAAATAGTATTAAAAAATAAGAAAGTTAAGTGTCGTAAGTACAATGAAACGGGAGATCATCAGCGTGTCAAGGTTTGTGCGTATCGGTACGGTCGATTTTCCCGAAAAAAAAATGAGTATCGCGAAGAATACAAACCGGACGCACGCAATTTGTCCACCAATCGACCCATTCACAGGGTGAAACACTGTCGGTGACCCAGAAAGTGCGTTCACGCACAGTATTCACAAATTACTCATTATGTTTTTGTACATTGTATCGCGGCATATCGAAACGAGTTAAATTACTTCTTTTATGCAGTGATACAATAACCACAATCACACGATCTTGATAACGCATCGGAAGTTCGCAAAAACGCGGCAGGAGAGCATAAAAGATGAAGGAGAGCACAAAAAGATCGCGGACGAGGCATTGATACTTTTATTACAGCTTTTCGGTCTCACGAACGCGTCTTAACGCGTGCTTCCATCAAGGTATTTATTACAATAACAACGCGGCCCGGCCACTTTGGACCCCGGTCGGTTATTTCGTGGCTGGTCGCCGGTACTGACGTTAATTAGCGGCGAGGGAAGAATTAAAGCGAAGAGTCCGCCTTAATAGGTCCTCTTCAATTATTCTTTATATTCTGTCCGCGGGATTTACAGTGTTCAATGGCTGCCAGGCTAAAGGTTAGATTCCTTATCAGCGTCAAATATGTTCGTACTTACATAATGCTGAATCATCTTTCTGTTTACCCACCACTTTTTATATAGGTACATCCTAAGTACATATACGTATAGCATAAACATGATAAATTCTAAAACTTTGTTGTGCACTCATGTGTGTATGTATGTATGCAGTCATGTATGTATATATGTATGTATGCATGCATGTGCGATTGCATGCAGACATGTATATATGTATGCATGCATATGTGTATGTATACAGACACGTGTGTATGTATGTACGTAATGTATGTATATATGCATGTGTATCATATGCAGACACGTGTGTGTATGTATGTAATGTATATATGCATGCATGTGTATACGTATGCAGACATGTGTGTATGTTTACATGTGAATATGTATGTATACATGTGTATATCTACGTACAAATGTATGCATATATGTACCACAAAATTGCATATATTTCTCTACACATTCATATCTACACAACGTAAACGTAACAGCATTTGAACGACATGATTTAACATATTCCAGCTCTGGTCCGCATGTGCAGAAATTACTCGAAACTAAGCCATGTATCAAGCGTTGTCATCAAAATCGGCGAGATAACCGTACACAACTCAGCATAATTACCATTATACATCAAAACGACGAAAATATAGAAAAATAGCCCCAAAACGGTGAAATATTCGAGATTTCGGAATCCGGTCCAGGTGAATCTTTAGCTGAGATATCACGATGATCTTCATCTCGCGCCATTTTATCAGTGTCCAAGAGGCAACGCACGTTTCGTGCATAACTCTCTAACGCGTGTGGCTACTTTTCAACTTTTTACGCGTTTCGCGGCGTCGCCATTTCGCGTCCACGGATACAACGGTGCATACGCGGCACGTCGCAAGCTCGTGAGAGAGCTTCGAATGATGTATAGAGGGAACCCGCGGGACCAAATGGACCCGGTCCCGAATTTTCGTTTTTCGCGATCCCTCGGCGATCCTCTCGTCGGCGACCACCTTGATGGAAGATACGTATCTGCCGCGAAATCGTTGCCTCACATTCCGTTTTCGGAGGGAACCGCACCGGGGGAGCCGTTACGCCGATGCATATCGATCCCATTTCTTTTTTTCGGGCGCTTGTGATACCTTTAATACCGAAGAACTAACTGCTGCGATCAATTCGGCTTCTCCGGTTCACGCCTCGAGCTGAAATTCCTCGTCAGATTCTCTCCTTAGTTAAGAGAGAAATAATGAAGAGAAACGGCGAGGTAACTCGAATCGTAAGTGTGCGTACGGTACATGTAAGCTTGTTCGGCCTGCGATGCCTACTCACTGATAAAATGCTTTAAAGAAATTTTGCTTACGAATTTTGGGGTACTGTTACGATTATCGCGTTACAAAATTCACCGCATATAATTGTTCGTTAACCAAACATACTCCTGGAATAACCTTCAAGAGTCATCATACTGTTTGGCAACATATATGGAATCTTCGCAGAACAAAACTGTCACTGAATTGTATGTTTCATGTAAAGAACTGGTTTGTATTAACTGATTCTGTAAAGTTACTTTGTTTGGATAGTATAAAACCGAATTTGTTTGCAACGTGACACACATTTTTTTAGAAGTTCATACAAAATATTAATAGACTAGTTTATTTCAACTCTGTCCATCTACCTTACTCGATGAAATCATATAAGGGTTAAAACGTTCAAATACGTTGCTGACAAATTCAAATCTTCATTCACCACACATCCAAATTTAATTCAAGACTCGGTAAACGACATTTAGGAAACATTTGTAAATGCTGCGTTAACCACCCTCGTAACCAGACAAATTACAGCCGTAGAAACATTTTGGAATTGAAATTCCAAAATTCATGAAGGCTAAGTGCTTTCCACCGTCCACGTATTTTACGGTAAAACAAGAGCAGAGAGCGGAGAAAGCAGAGCAATTCAAGGTGCTACGAAATTCTGGTGGCGTTTCAAGGGAGAATTTTTCAGGTCGTCGCGACGTGGTCAACGTCGGTCCTCGCGAAATAATAGTAGATACGAAACACGCGGGGCAACAACGGTTACGACGTGCGAGGGATCTCCGCTCGCGAGCACACATACGCTGCACCGGGCGCAGATTTATTGCGAGTGTTGCGCGGCCGCGGAGCGAAATGGCAAAAGAGAAGAAAGGGCGGCGGTGCTCGCGAGACTGTGCTCGACACAGGGAGGCTAGAAGGGGCCTTTTGTAATATGTTGATATTTAATGATCCCCGGCGAAATAGTTTACGATCGACGTATTTATTAAACGACGCCGTTCAAGCCGCCTAACGTTTCCCGTTCAACTAACGAGCCGCACGATTTCGAGTACAATCGCGATGGAAAACGAGGCGAACTGCGTCCGTCGAGTCGCAACTTTCTGAGGTTATCGGCGCAAGTAAATTTCAACGATAGAACGTTCGTAAATTATTTGACAGGTATACCATATCTCGCTGACTCTAAAACTGATCTAATCCTCCGCTTGTTAACATTCGAATCCTGGAATTTTTGGCTTTAATCTTGACATCGTGGGATTTCGGTTGAAAAGTTGACGATAAAATTATATTTAATCGTGTCAATAAATAAGGCTGAAAAGAATTAGAATAATTGTGGAAAAGTTCTGGAATCGTGAGGCAATCAAGGTGGTCTGAGGATATGTACATCGAATTTATAGAATTACTGGGTTATATTTTCTGTTGCACGTATGATTGAATATGCGATAGGAATTATGTCAAAATACTTCAAATATGTTTATGTAAGATAGGCGTTTGATTATTTATGGGACACAAAACAATAGGATACTTGGGCCTTTTAAGATACTTCTGCGTACTAACGAATCACTTTGAGGTTGGGACTGCGCAGGTAAGGAGCGCATGCGTAGATCATACAGCGCCTGCGCAGATGAGTGTGATCGAGTCTGACATAAGTGATACATAGATATTTTCTACAGAAAATGAACGAAACGTGTCAAAAAACATGTGATTCTATAATATTAGTTCCATAAAAAGAGAACGAAATTCAATTAAAATTTCCTGCAATCTTTAACTCGATTTATAATGCAGTAAAATTAACGCAATCATCTGGTACCATCTGCCGTATGAATAACAGTAATTTGTACGGAATCAGCATCGCCCAATCGATGAACATGTATTCCCCATCGAGAGGAATTCATATTTCATGAGTGAACAACGAACGCAAGCTTTATAAACTTGGGTACCAAGAATTCTCGGTCCTCACGGAATTTTCGATTCACCGGCGTGCCGAAAGTGCCCGGTCGAAAGAGAGAGAGAGGGGTTGTAAGTCGAAATGGTCGCGAATTTATTTAGTGGAGTGTACACCTTTAACCCTTTCGTTTGGAGCTGATATACGGCCGGACGAAATAAAGAAGTCGTAAGGCCCTGGGCCAGTCCGGATCCTGCCCTCCCTGCCCTCCCCGTAGCTCCTCTCAGCGAGCTGCTCCTTCTTTCGCCTTCTTTCCCTCGTCGGCCGAGCGAGCCTTCGCCTCCATAGAGTTGCAGCCCCGAGATCAATTATTATTACCAGTCGTAAATAAATATCAATATATTTCCTATGCCCCTACCGCGGTTCCCTCCACCGCCTCCTCTCGACTTTATCTCTTTCTCACTCTCGTTCTTCCGTTCTCGAGCACTAAAAATCCTTTCTCGCTACGGCCTTTTGCGGTCTCTTTGTGACGCACGCCGCGGCAGACGTCCGAGCTTGTCGGGTTACAAGATGCTTGTACGCGAGCGTACGTTTCTCTTTGCTCTATCCACCGTGCCTTCTCTACCTCCCCTTTGTTGCCTCCCTTTTCGTCTCTTCTTCGTCCGTGGCCCCTCTCGCCCCCGGCTAGTAAGAAGACAGTCCCTTTCGTGGTATTATAGCAGCGGAATTCTTTGGCCGACCGACGGAAAAGACCCACGCAGCTACGTTCGGACGGTTCTACTACTAGGAGAGCTCTAGTTGATACCAATCGGTGGAATGTCGTGAGAAAACGAACGAGGGACCGGCCATGGCCTCGCTGAATGGAGACGTTCGCAACTAGTTTATTAGAGCGTTAGCCGGACGATAGGAGAGGTTCGGGTCGTGCATGAATGCGCTTGGCTCTCCAGGTGCACAGGGAATTGGATGTCGTCGAAAATTCGGGAATCCAATCATTCTATATTCTTAGATTTCTAGCTTTTCACATTTCTAGATTTTTAGATTTCTAGGTATTTAGGAATTTAAAAAAAGTAAGCAGCGGCGATTTGAGAAGTCAACTCCACGGTATTCGATTACCCGGTTCGATGGCAACAAATTGTGAAGGATCCACGCGGATATATTATCCCGCGTGTCGCGAAGGCGAGGAGATCGAAAAGGAAAAAAATGCGGGACACATTCGCGAGGAAGAGCGATGTACGCGTATGCAGAAGAGGATGAAGTGGCGAGAGACGAGGCAAAGAGAAGGAATAAACCCGCTTTCACGTAGAGCTCCTGTTTCTAAGACGCGGACGGGCAAGCACGAGCTCCTCTCTGTTTCTCTGTACGGAGCGGACTACCGTTTTGCGCGCTCGCCGCTCGCGGAACGAGGAGGTATGATGATATTAACTTAACATGCACCCGCGTGCATTGTTATGATAATGTATTTAAATGTCAACCGTAGGCACCGCGAGAGCGAGCGGGCAAGTGTGTTGCCGGGCGCATACGAGTGCACGCGCCCGTCGGCGTCGCGCCACGACGCTGTTCCGCGCCGCGGACGTCTCTACACGCACGAACCGCTGAATCCTAGAGCAACTTTTCTCCGCGTGTCGCTTTTGTGTGGCTCGTTTGCTCTTGACCGGTACATGCCCGCAACCGGGTCAGCGACATCGTTTCTTACCTACGGGACGAGACGCTACTTTATTTCGCATTTGTTGCTGTTCGCGTACACGCTGGAATAGCCGCCGGTATGTCGCATTCAACGAATCCACAAATAACAAATTGTGTAATTGTTGCTTAGCGTTCGTGACTCAACGGATGAAAGAGAAATCGGTTGGGAATAAATTGGAAATGGGTATGCAATGTCTTGATAATTGGCTAATCTTAATTATTGCATTAGGTATATCATGTAGAGCATATCGTATGTGTCATATGTGTAGAAAATAGAAATGTTTTGATAACTGGTTGGTCTTAATTCTTGTATCATATCATACATAGTATGTCAAATATGTCATGTATGTCTGAAATAGGAATGCAATGTTTTGATAATTAGTTGGTCTTAATTCTTGTATCGTCATATATAGTATGTCACATATGACATGTATGTATGAAATAGGAATGCGTTGTTTTGATAATTAACTCACCTCAATTCTTGTATAACATCATATATATTATATCACATATGTATATGTACATGAGAATGTGTTGTTTTGATATATAGGGTGTTTCATTTTTATATACGATTACCTGTATGTCTCCAAAAACTTAAAGACATTCATTTGATAAATAGAAAAATGAATTTCATCTAATTCCACATCAAATGTTACATCTTAACCACGTTTCTATCATCTTAATCATTAATCACATTTCCATAATTCAATCAGTCACAACACGTACATCTCACTGAATACATAATCCAGCAAAGAATCATAATCATCGACAATTTATCTATTCCAGCAACCCGTTCTTGAATTAATATAACGAGGACAAATTAAGATAAATGGCAAACTACTAATGAAACCTGCTGTTCATAAGGCCATTTTCATAAACGACAGAAGTGCTAGAAGGTGCTCCTCTCGGAAACAATTTCTATCACCTGCAGCAAATTCGATTCAGCAGCGATCTCTGTTACAGAATCGAACTCTTTTTGAAAGAAAGCAATGCTCTCACGAAATGTCGACATTCTAAACAGAGAGTATAATGGGTTAGCCACGATTGTTTCAGTGGTACAAAACCAACTGTATGGATTGGCCGAGCTCGAATTCAGATACACCTGATAATTCACCGTCACCGCGATCGAGTTTGGCGTGGATTCGTAAAGCCTAGTTTGCATTGCTACAGGAACTGGAAGAGTGAGTAAGGCTATTAGGGAAAGTCCCTTTACTATTGTCGTTCCAACTGCCAACGATTGGGCAAGTGGTTGCTGACTATTAAAACCTAGCTCACATTGCGTTGGTGAAGTAAACGAAAGACTCTAATGAATATATTATTCCCTAGCAACGGACGAAATAGGAAATATACATTACTGTATTCCTGTAAATCTGAGATAAAGTGGATTGTGACTGGTAACCAATTTCTGAGGTTCAAGACTTATATGTTGCCAAATATTCATATTTGTGAATTTTAGATTACACATTTTTGCATTTTTCAATATCTAACTTACTATATGAGTAACTTAAAATTTTTAGATTTATCAGTTATTAAATTACACTCAAATTTCCAGATTTTCTAGTTACTAGATTTTGAAGTTTCTACAGTTTTAAATTTCTAAGTATACAAATTACACAATTAATAAGTGTGTACACTATTAAATTTCTATATTTCCAAACTAGAAAATACAAAAGTTTATTAGAAAAATTGAAATCAGTAAAATTGCAAACTTATGAACTTGAGACCTCAAGAACAACATCTCTACGTACATATAAAGTACCGAACAAGTTGTTCAGCGCGGGACTAAAGCAGCCAAAAATGCGATAGTATAATACACAAACGAGTCACTTACCGCGGTAAGCCCTCCCGCCGTAAATTACCCTTAAGGCTAACAAAAATGGGACATTAGGGTGCACAAGTAAGTTACTTGCTCTAGTACATTCCATTTACTCCCGCGACGTAAACTAGGCTTAAAAGCAAGCACGCGGCCGTGTTTCGTAACACGCTTATTCGAGCGATTCGTAAGCTAACAAAATGCCGGCCGCGTTAATCGAGGGAATCCTCTGGAGGTTTATTACGTCGATCCTCGGTGTGAAAACGCGGCTTAATTCCATTTTGTCGATCGAAACTAGTCGCTATTGACAAGTTTCGGAGTTTATAAGAAAACTGAATGTCGCTTGCATCGTACAGTTAGCCAATCTGCATTTTCTACGACAATATGTGACGACTGAGAAGGTAGCCTACACCTTGTGAATTTTCAGGGAATTTTCAGCGCTTGAGAGTTGGAAAAGGGGTTCATTTGTGGACATAGGAATTTGGGGATTTAGGGTTTCTGAGGCTTGCAGACCTTGGAAAGTCTAGGAATTTGAAGACTTACACATTTGTAGATGTAGAATTTGAGGATTTAGAAAAGTCTGTGTTCAGGAATTTGAAGACATAACAATTTTGGGACATTGGGAATTTCGTTAATATAGAAATCTAGAAATTTGAGGATATAGGAACCTAAGAATTGGACGATAAAATCTGTGAATCTGAACATTAGCAAGTTCATATGTATATCCTCATCCGAAGGCTGCACCTGAGTCGTGAATAAGCACGTAAATTATGTCTCTGTGCAAATACGCATAGGAACCCACACTGAAAGCAGTCGTTTCGCAGTCTGGTAGCGTTGAGGACCGTTTGTCACGTTGTCGATCGTTCGATTACCTCTTTGATCGTAGTTTCGTGATTTGTCGCGTACATTCCTGTGCTTAAATCGGTTAGCATCGACACACGTGCACGCGTGTCTACACGGCACGAGCAGGGACGTTCATAAGGATGCGAAGAAGAACGCCAGTTGGCGCCATCGGGCCCACTATCTTTCTCTTCGTTTTCGCCTTTTAAACGCGAAAGCACGTTGATTACTGAGAATAGGTTCCCTGGTCGTGCTGTTCGCGAGACTGACATGGTATTCCATGAGTTTAGAGACGGCTGAACACGTTGTTAGGGTGAACAGCATGAGACAACTTAGGAGAAGTTCAATTTCCAGCTACGGGGCTCGTGAACGATAGTTTCGAAAGTTAAACGAACTTTGTTCTCGCTTTTTGACGCACGCGAAGCTTTAAAACACCACTTTGCGCGTATAATGTTTGTGATTAACTTTCTGAGTTATCGATTTGCTTATCAAATAATCCTCTAACCTGGTAGTCTTATGTAAATCGTCGAATGAAGGCTGTAACTGAATAGTCGCGATCGTTATCCATGGTTTACTTCTCGTAAGTGGATAACATGGCCGACCGGGGAATTGCAGGGGTAACCTGCTGTTCCATTTTGTAATTGAACTAGGGTAGCATTTCTGACATGTCAGAAATTTATATTTGAAATGGTAAACTTCTAGATTTCATACTTTTGTAATAGATATACTCAAAGATAATACGGATAGACATAATCATGTACTCATATAATTATAGATGTACACGTACATATAGTTATAAGTTATACTCATAGGTTATATTCATAACTTGTCACCTAACATATACTCATGGATTATACTCATAGATGTAATCATAGATTATGTTAATAGATTGTATTTATAGATTGAAATCATAGATATAGGTTATACTCATGAACTGTATTCATAGAGTATAACGATAGGTATATTTATAGGTTATGTTCATAGGCACTACTCATATATTATTCTCGTAGATATGTTCATAGACTATACTCATAGATCACATTAATTTTTTACATTAAAATAACGAGTTCGTAAAAGGTCTCAATGTACTCCACAACTTATAAAACACCAAATTAAGCTACCAACAATAAACCACTGCACCTGATGTATAAATATGCACAATAAATCACAATATGACTTAAAAATACACTTCGATAATAAATATTTCGAATGGATTATAGACCACGCCTCGATCACGTAAACCCATTCTAATCATGTGGAACGATTAATGGTAACGGGAAATCGACACGGGAAAATCTAGTAAGATTGCGAAGATATCACCGCAGGTGTTCCCACACGTAGATAGTAATTTATTCCGTTAAGCAGCACGTCGCAATTATCGGCGGTGTGCAATATTAAAATACAATCGGTTGGGTTCGATCTACGATGCGTGAGACGAGACGGGACAAGCTTATGGCTGTTGCATAAGGGGGAACCGTGCCAAAGTTCGCGGCTAAGAATCATCATTATCTTCCATCAGGCATCAGCAGCACGTAATAAGGAATCCAACGGTTCCAATATCTATTACCGAGGCTGTAAATTTCGTGGAACACCGCTAACCGAGGAATCGTATTTCCAGCCGATCGCACCTTCGTTTTCTCTCGCCGTCCGTTTCTTTTTCTCCCCTTTCCTTTTTTTCGCTTCGGAACCGTAATTCATACTTAATAACGGGCCTAGCCGTTGGACATTTAACACGAATAGTATTTTTCGGCGGGCAATCTGAGCCTCGTGGAAATCGATTACAAATGTACCGTGCTAAGTTTTATCTCGTTATTGGAAAAATGTCGCGGAAGATGGTTTATCGCGAAACGAGACCGCGATTCCGTGGTGCGACTCGCTTTGCCGATAACGCGAATACCGTTTTTAATTATTTCTTAGACGCAGGGGAAGATACGATGAGCCACGTTTGCAGTTATTTAGTTTTATTCGCGCTTCGGTGCCTTCGAGATCTATGTTCATCTGCTGGGGAGATATCTTCGGGTAGAAGGAATTTCTGCTGCATGTGGCGTTCCGTACAAGGAATTGCGGAAAACGTTTTATTTGTACTGTGAGTAACGGATTGTATTATTTTTGCAAAATATTCTACCGAGAAATACGTATTTGAAAATGGTGAGTCTTGAAACTATATGTATTTTAAAAATACATATTGTATAATAATACAAACTGTTTGTTCCTGATAAATGATAACTGTAACTGTGCTTGGAAATATACGCATTTATAAAATGCAGTAACAAATTTGTACAGTACAATTTACATTACATTAGCAGTGATGACTATTCTGTTGCACATATTAAAAAAAACATCTTGATGATTATAGAATCGGCCAGTATCAAACACTATAATTCCTAGATGCAAAGTGACAAGATAAATATCACATTTTACAACTGAATATAGAAATCTATTTTACCAACTGCATCTATTTTTATTACAATATTATTACAATGGTACTAATATTCTATCGGACATTTAAAACGCTTAATTGTATCTGGAGATATTTTCTATGCTATTCAATTCTATTTTACAATTATTAAATAATTAAATTGTGACAATCTAATTAGGAGTCTAATTAAGAGTTGAATAAAATACATTCAGAAAATATTTGTATCCCAAACAGTTTAATTAAATAACTAATATGATTAAGTAAAATCAAATGATCAGATTTTGTATAATTATAACTGCAGTCTTACATATAAATATTTTCACTGCAGCGATCAATTAGTTAACGCGTTCGCTGCTGCAGTGAAAATGGACGTATGTAGTCAGACATATTGAAACTGTAATTACGAAAACATACGAATAATTAATATCCAGATTCAAGCCCCTAATTTAATACCTGACATTATTCTGATGAGTATGTTACCTTATATCGTTATAATAATGTCACGTTATTAAAAAATCTCCAGTATCCAATTTATTTTTAATCATTTACTGAAATCTGTTCCATTTTAAATTGAAATATCGCACGATTCAGGAACGTGTATGAACAGAATTATATTAAAAATGTAATTTAAATGAAAAACAAATTCTTTTTCGAGATAATTTTAATTGTAGCAAACTTTATTTCATATGTCTCTAGTCATTAATATGACTTACATTTTCACTGTAATAATGAATCTATTATGTTCACTATTGCAGTGGAAATAGACTGAAACACGACTTCGTTATGAAGAATGCAATTAATTAGTTACATTATTCACCCTTCCAATTTACTAGATCATACTATCTCTTTACCTTCAAAATTTCAATTTCAAATTGTAATTGAAAGTAACTTTTTGAATTTAAATATTTCATACACATACGAGAGTACAAAAAATTTCAGAATTCGACACTGAGACTAATTTACATTGCAATACGAATCAGTAAAGTTAAAGAATTTAACTCACATTGCAAGAATTTAACTTACATTATAAAAAGAGTAAGTAAAATTAAAGAATTCAACTCAGAATGCAACAAGAATGAGAAAAATCCCGAAACAAAAAAGCGAACGTCCACGTGGCTTCTAATTTTATACAAAGCACACAGAGACTCGCAGCCCTATTTTTTCCATTACTTTCGCTGTTTCCTACCGGAACATCAAATATCCCGGCAACAGCGGAGACAAGCAAAGCCCGGTACGTGTTAAAATTTCAAATGGACGTCGTAACGCAGCCGCGGGCGACGTCGCGCGGGTGCGCAACGGGTCTCCGTACGTTGCCCCAAATAGTAACGTGTCTACGTCTCGTTTCAAATCCCGCTGTTCGCTGCGAACAAGCCTGAAGCATGTTTTCGACGAGCGACGGTTTGACCGAGAGACGGTACAGTCGAGAACAAATACGCCTACCCTACAGAAAATATGCTAATCACGGTATATGCACTCACTTTGACATTTGGACATTTTTGCAGATGAGGGAATTTTGGGGGCGTAGGAATTTTGGGGATGTAGATATTTTCGACTCTTTAGAATTTGGGGACTTTGATATATTAAAAGTTGGGAATCTGGAGAAGTAGAAATTTGGGGATGTAGCAAGTTAAGGACGTAGGAATTTGGGGATGTAGAAATTTGGAGATCTCAGAATTTGGGGACTTTGTTATACTGTGGACTAGAAATCTAGTGGACTACAAATTTGGGAATATAGAAGTTTGGGGACGTGGTAATTTGAGGACATAGGAATTTGTGGATGTAGGAATGTGAGGACCTATCGGGATCTAGGGACTTGGAGATCTAGGACTAAAGGAAGAATTGTAATTCCAGAGACATGGAGAGGAAAGTGAATCTATACTTTTATAAATTTAAGAATTTGATGATGTCAATATTGTGGAATTCGAAGATTTAAGAAGCGTGCACGCTGAAGAAATCAGAGAATTGAAAAATTAAAAATGTAATGTGAAAATTCGAAGATCTGCTAGTGTAAAAATGGTCAAGTTTACGTCCTAATCCAAAGGAATCCTGGGTTGCAGCCGAGTGTACGCGATCCGTTGCTAAAATATCCTCGGTGGATCCGCGTGGACTCTAATTTGGTCGGGCGCCGCAGACACCACGCGGTCCACGGGTCTATTTCCTGCCAGGTTCGTCGAGCCGTTACCTAGGAGCACGCGGATTTCTTGGCTCGTCGTTCCGTCCACGAGCACCACGACTACACTTACTACTCCGTCGTTGGCAGAGCAAGATCGACGGCAATGGACTAGCAAATCCTACTCGTCTGGCTTCTCTTCTGTCGTCGTTTCTCGTATTCAATCGAACCGAGACGGAGGAACCCGGATAAACGGTGTTGCAACGAGACGACGAGGAGAGGACGTGCCCAGACGGTGCGCAAGAAAGAAAGAAACGCGGGCAAAACACTGCAGCTAATTGCCCGGCAGAGCCGCTCGACAATGCGACGTCGCAGTTGCGGCAGCAGCCATCATGAGCTCGTTTTAATTTTCTAAACGCGGATAAAGAGACTCGCCGACGAGGGGCGAGCGTGCGGCGGGAAAACGTCGCGGCAGCCGCGTGGTAGACGGCCACGTGGAATGCAAAATAGAGCCGCAAATCTGTCGCTGCATCAAAGGAGAAACGGGAACGAGCCGTCTCGGCATTTCTCCACCGACCAGACGCACTCGCTTTCGACGAGCTAGACGGAAAATCGAAGACTCGTCGCGGTCTAATTAATTGCGTAACGCCCTGGGAATCGGCAGACACTCGAGAAGATTCGAGGGGTGTCGATGGGCGGCCACGAATACCGATGTTTTTCGCTGCCCAGACAGATTAAGACCCCTATGAGACATCGTTCGATTAGTCAGAAAATAGCAGGGTATCGTTTTGAGATCAACCGTGAAATAGATCTTCAAACTGTAATTTATATTACCGTGTTAGGGTGGAGTAGTCTCAACAACCGCATTCGTCTTTTACTACTAGAGTGCTTAATATCTGAGGATGTGGTGTAACATCGATTTACAAGGAACGTATGTGGTAATCAGATTCAGAATCAACGAACAAATCACCTGTTTGTGAATCCCTGTTTAGCTGATAGAATATAGAGCTGATGTACATCTGTTAGGATGTGGAGTTAATAGCTCTGTATAACTGATGGAACATAAAGCTGATAGCTGTACATAGCTGATAGGATGTGGAGCTGATAGCTCTGTCTAACTTATAGAATGTTAAGCTGTTGGCTGCATGTAGATCATAGAATATGGACCTAATAGCTCTGTCTAACTCATAGAACATAAAACTGATAGCTCTGTGTAGATCATAGAATATGGAGCTGATAGCTCTGTCTAACTCATAGAACACAAAGCTGATGGCTGCGTGTAGATCATAGAATATGGAGCTAATAGTTCTGCATAGTTCATAGAACATAAAACCGATAGCTGCGTGTAGATCATAGAATATGAAGCTGGTAGATCTATCCAACTCATAGAACATTAAGCTGATATCTGCGTGTAGATCATAGAATATGAACCAGATACTTATGTATAACTGATGAGATAGACATCTGATAGTAGTTGACTACGTTGAACTCTATGTAGCTGATACAATGTAGAGCTGATCTGTCTGTAGAGTTGATAGACTGAAAGTAATGTTTGAAAGCGTTTCACCAGTGTTCACACACGCGTCGGTGTACTTATGAGGAAATCGGTAGCCTAGAGCCTGTCACGAGCTGCGTCAACGTTGGCTGTGTCAGAAAGCCATTACTCTTCCCCGCTTCAAAGTGTGTGCCGTCGACCTTTGATTCCGGCTATCCTTACAATAGAAGCATAATGCATTCTCATCGATTGTCTCGGAGCGATGGGGCTAATTGCACCGAACGTGTGTTGCCTTACGGGCCAAAAATATATCGTTTAAACGTCTGGCATTTGTCCGTGCTAGAGAAATAGCGGGAGAACGTCTGAATGCGGCAGCGGGCTCGACAACGTTACACGATCCTCGAGAAAACGCAATAACGCGTTGCGACGGCCTTAAGTGGACACACAGACATTGTTACACGTCGGGCAATTAACGGTACTCCACGGATATCGACGTTTCTGCAGAATGTTTAATACGTAGCGCGGCTCGTTTCGCCAATTAAAATCGCTGCTGCGCGTTGTTAAGGCTTTACGGATAGGTCGGACAGAAAAAAAGGAATAAAGAAGCAAAGAATTAACCCTCGGACGTTTCTGCCTCGTAACAGGACATCCAACGAAACTTCTAATTAGAGGGTAAAACGGTGTACCGGTGCCAAAGTCGTCGGGACGTCTACCAGTTAGTCACGCCTCTCGATCATCGCGCGAATTTATCAAGTTGTGAACAGCACTCGGGGGATTCGCGACGGCCAACCTAACAGGGTACACGACGAGTTTATACGCGCCGGTTATATACCGATCCGCGTTCTGCACAACGAAAGTGTCGGGTAACCCTGGCGCCTTGCGAGCCAACGCAATAAAATAACGAGCCATCGAAACGCCACGAGCGGCCGGCTAAATTATACCCTTTTAATATTCGAAAAGTCACTTCGGGTAATTTAAAAGGTGCCAGGGTAGCACCGCTTCGCGCGTATTATGATTTTTCACGGACAAAGACTGATTACCGTGGACGCTGTGAGAAATTGTACATAGCGGATTAATAAATGCGATATACAAGATGGGTTCATCTTTCGAGCCTTCGCGATCGATCTTTTATGAAGGCAACCAGGTTTTCAAGTCTCGGAGCTTCGACTCTTTTGTAATTTTGGAGATGGATCTTTGGAGTTGTTAAAATTTTTGAGATTTTAAACCTGAGATGTTCCATTAAAAAATTTAAACATGGCCTTCACAAGTCTTTTTGTCAAGGTGTATCTCTTAGTATCTTAACAAAATATGAAGTATCCTTCCGTGTCCCTACTTCCCAAAGTGTTTCCATTTTCAGACGAATCACACGCATTACGACTTCCAAAGATCTCGGTCCATAAAAGTTTGGAGAGCCTGTAACGAACATGGATGGTAGAATAAGGTTTCCAATTTCCGAGAAACTTCGATGCAGACCATCGTTCTTGCAGCGTCCACTCGTGGTGACCCTCGAGCAATTCGAGCGGATTTATTCAAGTTCGTGATGAGACAAAGGGACGAGCGTTCACCAGGACGTCATTTATTAACGTCGGTAGCGGAGCAGGACAAGCGGGAACAAACGTAACGTTCGAGAGTTGTCTCACGGACCAGGATACGGCAAGACAATTTCTTTAAGAGCCTTCAGAGCAGGGGGAGTGGTTCCTTAACGCCTTCGGCCACTCATCGTCGGTCCTTAAGCAACCCCGAGCACCGATGCTCGACCTCTCGACCCACTAGCACCTAACTCGAGGATGCTCGTTCCTTAATTTAACTTCTATACACCACTCACCTCTGTAACCAGCGTGAAAATAAGCTTTCTCGTATGCTTTCGTTTTCTCCTGGATACCAGGGAAATTAAAAGCAATTTATCGTACCGATCACACCGTGCGCAACGTAAAATTATTATTGTCAGGGTACAAAGGTGATTCCGGTGGCTGACGTTAAGGAGAGGCTACACTCAAGGCACAGTTTCTTAATGGAGCTCTGGCCACGTAACGGCTAAGAGGATGAATAGAAACATGATTGCAATTAATGCACGTACCATTCGATTATTGTGGCGGATGCATTGGCCGAGGTTAATGCATCCTAATATCACCTCTTAGGCGGTGACTGCTGCGATACCGGCCATACATGAAACGCGTGCTACTCGGGTCATTAACGCCTTCATCGGAACTCTCTTCATATCTGTTCAGGTCGTTCTATGTAATTCATATTTCAAGTATCGAAGCTTATTTTTAAACTTCTCGTTACTGAGTAATTGGCTGTATTCACACTGATTAATCGTTGCATACGGAAATACTCTTCTGATATTTCTTTAGTTAATATAGGTACATAATACACATAATATACAGGTATATAGGTACACAAAATTCTACATTATTTGGTGTATATCTGAAAGTGCTAACTGCAACTATAAATGCAATTGTTATTGCAAACTAGGTATACGGATGTCTTAATGTTTTTTACAAAAAAATGTAAAGACTAAGAAAGCAACAACTGTGCATATTGTTTATTATGCATAATAAAAAGCAACCTAACCATCTTTCGTACTCTTTGGTGCAAGGGTAGCTGCAGATGTGCAAATTCGTGAAAAAGAGACTCAGTTTGATAGATATTTAATTTCTTGTACGAAAATACATACTATTTTACCAGTCTTGTTCAAATGTTAATAAATACTCAAAGATAAAATGAAGGTATATTATGGATGTTCAATAAGGATGGACACATGTAGCAGCAAGGTTCTTACCCTCAATGTTCACTGTCCGCGAAGCAAACATGTAAGCAATTATGATTAAAAATGATTTTGTAAAGAGAGTAGTAAAAGGAAACACGGTTTACAAGTAACGAGGGAGGCAGCGAAGCAGGACGACGTCGGGTCACGGAGGAAGAATTCATTCGCAATGCTTAAATCGCATTTCAAGAGTCTGAGACCTTTTCGTCGCCTTTTGCTATAGCCGTCCAACGTCACGGCGCTCCTAACGCGTTGGATCGCCGCCAATACGCCAATAAAATAGTATCTTTTTGCGAGCCGACAATGCCTCGATCCTGGCCGTAGCCAACGCGAGGCGATCTCAATCTCGAAAAGTCCTCTTTTGTCGCTTCGGAACGAGATATCCACCACGCCGGAGCTCCTGTTTAGCCCCGACACTTTTACGAAGCATGACAGAATTATTGGAATCATAACGTAAATCTACTCCACGCTGTACGTTTATTTTCTCGATAGCATCGAGGATTATCCGCCGATCGTATTTGTGTATCGAACGGTGAAAGAGACGTAAAGTCCACAATTTTATTTTCTAAGCTTCTTTCGTTGGTTTAGCTTTGAAGCAAGGAGGAAGGTGATATTGTTTAAAATGCAGTGGTTCGTGGTCACAAGAGAGGTTTTGCGGAAATTGGGCAATTTGGAAATTTGCGGATATAAGGATTTGGGGGTGCAAATTTAGGGTACTGGAGTTAGGAATTTAGAAATTCCTAAATTGATAGATTAGTATATGGATTGATGAGTGATAGATTGGTAGATTGTTGCATGTATAAATTGATGAACTAGTAAATTGGTAAATTACTTAATCAGTGAATTAGGAAATTAATAAATTAGTAGAACAATACATAAATTCGAAACTTGAGTTCTGAGTGGCTCCAAGTTTCCAAACGCATGAAAGGAAGAAAACAATTTTAATATAAATTTCTATAGTCTCGAATTTGTCGGACGGTTAAGGACCCACGATCGTCTGGTCGAGGTCGCTCGAAGTTACAGCGTTAAATTAATTACGGTCTCGGTCGGTGGCGACTGAAATACGGTCTGTACACCGGTGGAATATAATTTTGGCAGAAGTCGCGTATATCAAGCTGCATTCGGCACGGCTTTATCGTCGATATTTTATCGAATATTATTTACAGGTACGTGTACGGCAGGAAAGTTTAGGGAATTTAATCTAGGACAACATTTGGAAAGTCCGTCGTGGGGAATGGCGACGGCATACCGGATATAAATTAGACAAACTCCGCCAAACGAGCCAGCCGAGTCTCCGCCCTTTCCGCATCCGAATGCCAAGTTAGCCGAATTTTCCGTGATTCTTCAGCCGGGGAATTTGAACTTGCTCCCTTCACGATATTTCCCAGTCCGTTTCAGATTTACCGTACCTGACCACTCTGGGACGCAGTCGTTTTAACGTGAGATGTCACGTCCGTCGAAGGTCCAGATGGCCGACGTCTCCATACGTCGTTTAACCCGCTCGTTGAATAGCAATTGCTCCCAAGATAAATTCTGAAATACGCTCTCCAATGTTTTGGAAGTCTATGTTTCGTTAAAGTTGCGAGCTGAATTGATTGAAATTAATCCTTTGCACTAGACTCTCTTGGTTCAATGCACCTCGAGATGCGATTAAACGACATTTCACACATCAAATTAGTCCAATTCTGGCTTCGTATGTTTCCCTGTTTTACATCGATAATAAATACAGCAGATTTTGTTAAAAAATCATGCTTGAGGGAACCTATCATATCTAAGCTTAACCTATGACACCCGGTCATATCATTTTTCTTACATGTAACTTTGAATGTCATGAACTTATGAATCTAGCTTGGTACGACAAATCTCAGACAACAAATGTCACGTTATAATTATTCATCTTTTCTGAAGTGAATTTCAAGAATATCTGTATGTTTGCAACTGACAAAATAGTCAAGTTCGTACACTTTGATAACCTGGAACAACCTAACCTATACCAGAGGCGCTAAATGAAATCATGCCGTCTAAACTAAAATTGGTCAAACTCAGACCACGTGTTCGGGCCATCGAGCGTTAAGTACTCTGGTATCACGAATGTACACGCGTGTAAACCCATGGAACGACTGTATCACGGTGTTCGCAGAAAAGGACCAATTCTGGCAGATCGACACTCACGGGCGAATGATTCGCGTGTTTAGTAACACGAGCATTCGACCCTGACATCGATTATCCGGCAACGAGGTCCGGGTAAGCATTGCAGCACGAATACAATCCTAGTTGCGGCGCTATTAGGCACGCGCAGTTAGCATTGCATGTAATGACACACCTCTCGCAATTGAGGATGCCGCTCGTCCCGTCTGGTTGCCCAAAGGTCGATCGTGCCTGCAGCAACGATCTGCCTTCGCGACGATTGTGCCAATGCATCCAAACGGCTATAAATGGACACTCGAACCGACGAAATATACCGCCGTGTCTTTTACCGTCTCAATTAATTGCGTAAATGTCTTCATTCCGTTGATTGGCGCCGTCTCATCGCGCTTAATTCCTGCCGTTCGATCGGACCTTTCTGAATGCGATGCGTGTTCGTTAATGAATGCCGATAAGTGGCATTTTCACGACGTAACAGAGGCGATTAATTGATTCTGGTTGAGCCTTTCACAGACGAGACCGAGGGGAACCTTGGATACGTGTCGGAAACCATTTACATGAAACGGCTGATCGGATCTCGCGAGCATTAGCGTAACTAACCACTTTTTTCACGGTGATAAAGGTATCTTCAGCACATGGCGGGAATTATAGAGTGGTTTAGATATTCTGGAATTAAGGAGTTGAGTTTGGGGTTTGGGAAAGTAGAGAATTTGGAAATTTAAGGGTTTGTTGATGTAGGAATTCGAGACGTTAAACATTTGGAAGTTAAAAGTGTTAGGGATCTGAAAATGTGAGAATATGGGAATTTGAGGATGTAGGAACCTGAGAATGTGAAAATTTGGGAATGTGAGAATTTGAAGATGCAGCAACTTGAGTATCTGGAAAAGAGATCTAGAAACTTCTACTGACTTGAAAATATAGAGATACTGGGATTTAGAGATGTAAGAATGTGCAAATTTGTAGACATAAAAATTTAAAGACTTGATATGGAAGCCTAAGAATTTTGAAACTGTAAGGTTTAGGAAGTTCTAAATTTTTAATACGATCTGACATATAATCCGACATCCCTCACACATGTTACTTTCCAGTCCAAATTTAGAAACACCCCGACTTCTACCAGGTTACGCCAACGTTTCTCTAATGGAAACAAGGTGAAACGGGTGTCTTAATGAATAATGTGCTTGACGAGAGGCAACGCAGACCATTGTCGATTCCATTGTTACTCGTCTGAAACGCTCTGTTGTGATTACGAAACGAGATCCACGTTTCTCAGCATGGCGCTTGCATGACCTCGAAACCAAAGTCTACCAAGAATTATCGATGCTGTCCGGTGTTTATCCGTCCAGGAATGCGACTGAATACTTCGGAATGAAACAATGGAATCTTCAACCTCTAATTCTCTCGTCCACTGGTTATGCGGTGCTTCTGACGCGTAATCGTTATATAATAGTGATTTGCAAATGCAAATCTGCACCGGAGAGTGGACTAAACTGGCTTATGGTTACTGCAGTGCATCTTCTGTTATAACGTAAAGCGTTGTGGTTTGAGGTTCGAGGTGCGATGAAGAATACATTCTTAGGGACATACTAGAAAACGCTTTGGTGAAGTTTGATGATGGAATGTTTTTTTGTTATGACGTATAAGTCAAAATCAACTTTGAAAGAAATCTTTTATACATGATATTGTTTATTATTTTACTTTGTTATTTTTATGAATTTTTAATGATATCGTAAAATCTTGTCTCCCTAGTAAAAGTCAATACTATCTGAGGAGCCATTTTGTTGTACCCCCTGTTTCTCGACCATTACCACTGCGTTGACAGTGAACATTCTAAGAACAGCTTTTTCCATTAGTTTGCAAACTTTTGTAATAAATATATGTTTGAGACGAATTCTGTTGTATTTATTTCGCAAATCAACACGATTCGAAAGAAGCGAACAGTCTGAGAACCAGCGCACAACTATTTCGTTGTCCGATTTCAGAAGATTGAAGCAGACATCGAAGGTGAATTTCGTGTCCAAAGGGGAACCTTAAAAGTCTCGACGCATTCCTACGGGAAGCAGATAGTCCTATCTGGTCCGTGGATATTCCGGCGTTGACGCCATTAGCGCTCCTCTTAAGCACCGCTCGCATTCGTCGCGGGGCGCACGCTTGCCCGAAACTCGCGGGCAAAAAGCCCTGTGTACGGGCCGCAGCGGGCCGGACGATCGAAGGAAAGGAACGAGGAGGGTCGAGTCGAAAACACGCGCAAACAAGTTGGTGCGATCGCATACTGTCCCCGAAGAGGAGGGAAGGAGGATGAAGCCTCCTGTTCGCCGCGACAAGTCGAAGAAACCGACTGCATTACTTAATGGCGTGCACGGGTAGCCGTTTACCTCGGGATTCGACGCAAAAACCGCTCGAGTCCGCTTCAACCCTCCTCGTTTCTGCCTTTTGCTTTGCGCGATGCGGCATTCTCCGTGCGAGCCGATGATAATTATATCAACACTGTGCGATTATACCTCCGTATTTGCTAATTGGTAAATAAGCATCGAGGTCTCCAAATTTTTCATTCTTTCGTAACACGAACTTAATTATAATTAGGTAATTAACATTTTTTAAAGCGGAATCAAAATGAGATATTATTTTTTAACTGAGAAAAAAGGGAGAATTTTTCAATTGCGAATTAAAATTTAATTTCAACTTTAGAACGTACCTTAATAATACCTTGTGTAATTTATCTGATAGACTACATTTTTTAATATTGAAAATTCTTGCTGTTGAAAATAAAAACGCTCCTAATTTATACAAAGCGAGAAGCTGATAAATGTATTCACCCATAGTCTAGAAAAAATAAAAAGTAACATTTCTGTCGCTAAAAAAAAATTAATCACTTAATCCACTGATGCTATTCCGGGATCATCGATATCCGCTGGATAAAATCTTACGGACTATAAACCCGAAGGAACGGAGAAATCGACCAACCAGGTAGTTGCTGAAGCAGCATCCTAACTCATGTCAATCCCTCCCCGGCATCTCTTTCATCCAACGCACCTGCCTGACCAATTCCTTTTACCTTCATAAGCGAAACATTTGCCACCGGCGCACCCATAATTCTCCTCGGAGCGTATCCCTAAAACGCGAGAGAAAACAGGCTAATCTCGACGAGTATCCCTGAAGTATTCCCGATAAATTCCAATGCTCGCGGACCTAATTGAAACAACGATTCCCAACGAAGCGATATTTCAGCGCTCGCCAGCCAACGAATACCTTATTCGCAGTTCCGCGCAATTAACTTGTACTCCCTGTGCGCTTTCCAGCGAACCGTTACGAGACTTACTGCTCGAATCGCGCGTACTTATGGAAACAAACGGCCACATACGTTAGAACGCAGGTAGATGAACATCTCTTCGGCTTCCTCTGGCCGCCGGACGAAGAGGGGTTGGATAAACGGGAAGACGAAGAGGGAGAGAAAGGGAAGCGCTGCCGTGTACGGCGCTCGTATCTCGATAGTATGCAGATGCGAGGTGCGAGCAGTTAGTTTTCGCGAGTTGACAACCGCTCGATTTAATAGTGCCCTCTCTTTCTGTCCTTTATCTTTCTTCCTCCGTGTTCGACTGCGTGCACACACACACACGTGGTCTCGGAGAGCGCGCGACTCGCGCGTCCAATAGATCCGCTATCTGGGGGAAACGAATCGACCAGCCGATGCATCATTTGCCGCGGCGAGTGTTAAACTTGCGGCTCAATTATCGGCTACGCGCGTGTGCGTGCTCGCGGCCGACCAAGATCGCGTGTGGCCGTCTTTGAGCGACGCGATTGTGGAAGCATTCCGCTTACGGAAAAGGACGCCGATTCTGACCGTACAGTCAATGGCAAATCTCGCTTATATCGGCAACCGACGCTTTCACTTGCTGATTTATTGGGATTTGAGGATTTGATAATTTGGGGATGGGTTAAAAATTTGGGGATCTGGGGGAGGATGTGGCAATTTAGAGGAGGTTCAATGATGGAAGGATCTATCCCTATAAATCTATCTCCATATCCTTATATGGAGGTCTAGTTTGGGAATATAGGAATTTGTGGACCTAGGAATTAGACTTGGGATTTGAGGATATGTGGGTACAGTAATATATGAATTTGACTGTTAAGAAATTTGGAAATATAATTTGTGGATCTAGGGACATGAAGGCTAGATTGGGGGTGTAGGAATTTGATAAAAGGATCTATCCTTATAGATCTATCTCCATATCCTTATATGGAGGTCTAGTTTGGGAATATAGGAATTTGTGGACCTAGGAATTAGACTTGGGATTTGAGGATATATGGATACAGTAATATATGAATTTGACTGTTAAGAAATTTGGAGATATAATTTGTGGATCTAGGGACATTGAAGACTAGATTGGGGGTGTAGGAATTTGATGAAAGGATCTATCCTTGTAGATCTATCTCCATATCCTTATATGGAGGTCTAGTTTGGGAATATAGGAATTTGTGGACCTAGGAATTAGACTTGGGATTTGAGGATATGTGGGTACAGCAATATACGAATTTGACTGTTAAGAAATTTGGAGATATAATTTGTGGATCTAGGGATATAGAAATCTAGATTGGGGGTGTAGGAATTTGAGGGCGTAGGTGTTTGAGGATGTGGACATTTGAGGACGTAGGAATTGAAGGTCGTAGCAATTTGAGCACATAGAAATTTGAGGATGAAGGAATTTGTGAACGTGGAAATTTAAGGAAGGAATTTGAAGTTGAAGGAATTTGCAGACGTAGAAATTGAAGGTCATAGCAATCTGAGGACGTAGGAATTGGAGGACGAAGGAATTTGTAGACATAAGATTTTGAGAGTGAAGGAATTTGAGTACGCAGAAATTTGAGGATGTAGGAGTTTGAGGGCGCAAGAATTTGAGGTCGCAGGAATTTGAATCTACAGAAACTTGAAGACGTACGAATTTGAGGACATAAGTATTTGGACATGTGGAGATTTGGAGATCTACATATATCATAACATAGGGATTCGACAGTTTAGAAATTTCAGAACACAATAATTTCTAAATCTAGGGATATTGGAAGCTGTAAATTGTTGGACGTAGACATTTGACATATTTGAAGAGTTTGATGATTTTACCTATTGTACTAATTGATTTTGAACAATTATCAACCCAGCTACGTATGAACAATTCAACACTAAAATTGATAATTATTTTCTGTCTCCAGCACAAAATTTAACCAAATGCCATCAACTTGTACTTCTAAATATTTAATAAATTTTCACAAATTATCTTCCTAAGAACATGTGAAGAACATCGTCCGCCAAAGCTGAAATAAAATTTGCGTTTATATTCGAAGCAGCAGTGCGTAATTCGAACGCGTAATTTGTCATCGTGTACATCGTAAGAGATTTTCCTCGGTGGACAGCATGCAAATACTATATGCAAATGCAATAACGCACGGCTGCACGCGCGACAGCTCGATAATTGAACCTCAGATTTAACGCCTAATGTGACAACGCGTTAAACAACATGGTTGTTAATATTTTTGTACATCTTGGTGTTTCCGCGGCGTAAATTTTCTCGGCAAGAACGGGGTTACCCGTAATGTATTATGCATTAGCAAAGAAATTATTGCGATCGCTGTCATTTTTAGCCAGCAGATAATGGTAGTCATTACGGCCTGAGACGTGGATTTCACTTTGCCAAATACATAGTTCTGCCATAATTGTACCGGAGCGTGAATTCACGTCACAACGGTAAGAATGCGGGCTGGTTAACAAGTAAGTAGCTGCATACGATGTCTGAAAATGTCTGTCATTATGCTTTCGTGATAATATTCATCAACGTGGATATCGTTTAAAATAATACACGCTACCGTTTGAACGTCTCGAAATCGTTAGCTGTGCTTCCTTCTTGAATCGGTTTCGTTAACAGGGCTGTTTTCAGTTTTCTGAAGGTTGGGTCATTTTACCGAGGAAATTGCTGAGGTTTGTGCAATTAGGTTTGAACGAATGTCGAACGTAATACAGAGTGTTCCAACGAAACGATAAATATCGAATTTTGTCGAACATTTGTATGAACAAATATGTACAATTACATTACTTCAAACTAGGGAGATTTTCTAAATTTTTAAATGAAATATCTTACTTTTGAATTTGACTTAATATTTTATATCAGTATTGTAATAAATATGAACGTACTAAAACATGAGTAGAAAGTTATGAAATCTTGTGAAGGTACCTCGAAATATTCTACATTTCTAAAATTTTCATGCAACAAACAAAAGATATTTCAGATCAACTGGGACACCCTGTACATTAATGGTGAAAGTTCTTCATTTTAGTTTTATTGAAATTAACTTTAATTTCACTGAAGTAGGTAATTCTGAAAATTATGTTAATTAAATCAATCACCTTGGCTCGGCAGTAAGTCAGGTTCCAGGTATGGTATGAGCAGTACAAACTCAGCCAACTTACCATTATCTCAATATTTTACCAAGAAAGCAACTATCTGAAATTACGAATGCCCATAACAGGGTGGCACGATACTGTAGGATAAGTGGGTACATACGTTTATACCCGGATGCCCACATATGGGTCCAAATCATCGATAAGATAAACTTGACACAAGAAACGAGCATGAAATCCCGGTATACCAAGATTTCGCACGATTATTAGTCAAGGAAAGTACAGCCGGGTGCAACGTAGACTTCCTGTAGATAAGCACTCGTACGTCAATTTCACAATTCTCAAATTTTTGTATCTACAATTTTTTCATTTTTAGACGGATTTTAAAGATTTAGGTTAGGTATTTCTAGCTTAAGATTTTTAGGACTCTTAAATTTTCAGATTTCAAAATTCTCGAATTATTGAATCCCTAAATTTCTACTTAATTTTCTAAATGATCAAATTTTCTCAAATTTTCCAATTTTTCAACTTCTGCAAATTTTAGTTTACTGAATCACAGTTGCGAATTTTTTAATTCTAACACTTATTTTCTTAAATTTCTCTTGAGACTTTCCCTTCATGAAACTTCTGTTTCTCTTGAAATTCTCTCCACATATTTCTAAATTATTAATCCACTCCAAATGTCTATGTTCTCAAATTCCTATCTTAAATATGTTATATGCAATTACGAAAAATATAAATAAATAAATTCCGCGACATTACAGTACCAACTTCGAATTCCATGTACGAAATACCTGTTTCACGAGATGAAAGAAATCAACCTGTTTACAAGTTCTCAGAGATCACTATCGCAGCATACATCTGCATGTTTAAGACGTTTTATCAATAATTTATGTTTGCCGATAATTTTCCGATGTTCTTGACATGCTCGTTATAATGGAACTTGTATTTTAACGCGATTATCGTATTTCCCGCTGATAACGCGAAGATAATCTTGTTCGCGAATCATTAATAAACTTCAGGCGTAGAATGAGGTACAGAGGGTGGTAGACTCGTTTCGAAGCGTATCCGGTGAAAATGAATCGGCCAACTGACACACCATTTGTCGCGTTGCTTGTGACTCAATTATACAACGAACGTATGCACGTGCACGGCTGTACCTCGAGGTAATGGTATGTCAGAACATGAAGAAGAATCCGTTTCAGAAAGTTTACAAGAACTGTGAGAAATGGTAGCTAGTTTGAGAAGTTTCCGTTTTGTTCTCGTACCAGAAATTCAATTGTACGATTCTGTTTGCTGTATTTTAGAGAAGTGATGATACTTTGTTAAAGACAGAAGATACTTTTGTTAATAAGTGGGTATGTGATATTAATAAGATTGTAGAAGTTCTGAAGTTACTCAAACTTCCAACTCCTAAAAGTCCTAATTCCACTTTCAAAATATTCAAATTTCCAATTTTTCAAATGCTTCTGATATTTCCAGATTTCTACATTTCTGCTAAATTATTATTAATTTCGATATTTTTCGAAATAAAAATTTGTATACTTCTAAATGTTTTATTTTATTTCACACCTGGAATATTCACATTCTAAACAACAATATTCCAACATTTCCCGATAGAAACCATATATATTCCCCATTGTATAAAATTTCTACCAACCATTGAATACAAACCTTTCAAAAGGAATTTCGTTCAAATGGAACAAAGTCCCACGCAAAACAATCGAACGTTACAATAAGTGTTATTAAAAAATCCGTCCAATATGAAGAGTAGATAAATTTGTCCGGTAGCAAGGAACAAAAACGCACGTGACAGTTTTACAGTTTTCCGATAGCGATCTGATATAACTTGGAATTTATCGCTTGCTTATCACTTATTTATCACTTATTTATTACTGTAATTCCTTGTCACCGTGCAATTTATGCTTCCGCGGTATTTTTCCGTGGGTCGAGATCAGGTTACTCGTCCGACCGTTTACCACGTCCAATATCAACCAAGAACAAATTGCTCCAGCTATACATCATTTGTTGCCGGGCGTTAAACTTGTGACTCAATTATACTCGACTCGTTTTCTGTGCGTGTGCGAACAAAGCTGTGTTAACGCGCCGCGACTTTGCTGAACGGCAAGCAGCCGTGAAATTGGGTCACTGAAAGTTTCACGCGAAAACGGGGAAAATTATAAATTCGTAGAACCACGAAAATTGTATGAATTTACGCTTAGTTGGGCTTTCTCTGCAATCGTGCCACCACGTAAAAGGTTTGTACTTTAGACGCTTTGACAGCGCCCTCTGGCTCGCCGCTTTTCGTTTACGTGCGTGTTTTCGCACCCTGTGCTGGACTTATTAGACGCAAAATTTGTTAACAAGTTAATTACCGTGCTGGTCACCGGTCACCCTTTCGGCTTTTATAATTGTATAATTAACAACGGGAAAGGGAAAATTAACTCTGGGTTCGGTTAAATTAGGTTATGTCGTTATATGATGTAAAAGACTTCTTTTAATTAAATAACTTCGCGTGTAATAAAATTTAATGTAGTTCGCGCTGGTAATTTAAAAACGTAATTTCTCTTGATCCTACCTCAACTTGACACATTTATTCACATTTCAATTAAAAATCCATACAACAAAAAATCACAATAAACTGAACATTTATTTCTCATTATAGATTTCGAAGTACCTGATAAGCATCAATATCGATGCTTTAATTCATCAGAAAATGTGTCATAAAATATGTGCATACATGTACATAATTGTATGTGTACAATTACGCACAGAGGACGTTTACGAGTATCCACAGCAACAAAAGTCGTTTAAGTTGGTCCAAGACGTTTAAAATAGACAATCATAGCGACAGTAAACACCCACTCGTTTCGTATACAGTTTCTACTCCCCCAAATGGATTCCTCCATGTTCCGAGATCTGGTGACCAGAGGACGGCGCGCAACCGGCCTCGCAATAACCAGACAACAGCCTACTTGTTCTACTTATAGTGACGTGTTTATGTCGCGGCATTCCGGCTGGTTTACAAAAGCTGTGCAACGAATTTTCGTTGGTATATCGTTGTCGGCGATCGGTGAGTCGTTTCATGTTGCAGGGCCGAGTATCGGTCTCGTTCGACTTCGAAACGGCCCCCGCAACGACAATGATTTAACGCGCGCCTTCTTCTGAAATCCAACCGCGTGAAAATATATGCGTCGAACGGGGCCGATATCCGGTGGAAACGAATCGGCCGAACGATACATCATTTGTCCGGTTGGCCGCTAAACGTGTGACTCAATTATCGTGCACGCCGCTGTACAGTCAACAACAAATCTGCCAATCCCAGGGAAAATATTGCAAGGAGGAGGCGTGTAGCACATTATTGAAGATTGATTTGATTTTTGGGGACTTTTGGGGATGGGTTACGAATTTGAGGATGGAATATATATTTGCGGATTTTTTAAGTGGGGGGATGTAGAAAATTGCGGGATGTAATTTAGGGAACTATAAACTCTGGGATATAGGAATTTGTATCTAGGGATTTAGAGACGTGCGAATTTGAGATATAGAAAAGAGACGTAGGAATGTGAGGATTTAGAGAATTTTGTATTTATGGGTTTGAGGACCTAAGAATTGAAGAATCTAGGGACTTTGGGGATCAGGAAGACAATCTAGGGATTTGAGGACTTCCGAATTTGGGACTCTAGGGACTTCGAAATCAGGAAGACAATCGTCGGATTGAGGACTTATGAATTTTGGAATCTAGGGACTTTTCGATTGAGGAACATGGAAGCTATGGGATTTCAGGATATACAAATTTAGAGATATAGAAATTTGGAAATGTTGAAGTTTAGGGATCTAAAAATGTGTGGATCTAGGGATTTAATGTCCCAGGAATTTGTGCACGATTTGGGTGACCACGCATTTTGGTATCTAGTAATTTAGAAATCTAGGGATTTGGGAATGTAAGAATTTGAGAATCTAGGGATTTGGGCGAAGGATATGAGAATATTATAGATTTAGGAACCTGAAGCTGTAGAGATTAGCAAATAGAGAAATTTCAGAATTTGAGAATTTCAAAATTTGATAATGTGTAAGTATAGGTATTTGAAAACTTGAAAACTTGAAAACTTGAAAACTTGAAGACTTGAAAACTTGAAGACTTGAAAACTTAAAGACTTGAAAACTTGATAACTTGATAACTTGATAACTTGAAAACTTGACACTTGAAACCTTGAAACCTTGAAAACTTGAAGACTTGAAAACTTGAAAACTTGACAACTTGACAACTTGAAACCTTGAAAACCTAAAAACTTGAAAACTTGAAAACTTGAAAACATGAAGACTTGAAAATTTGAAGACTTGAAAACTTGAAAACTTCAAGACTTGAAAACTTGAAACCTTGAAAACTTCAAGACTTGAAAACTTGAAAACTTGAAGACTTGAAAACTTGACAACTTGACAACTTGAAACCTTGAAAACCTAAAAACTTGAAAACCTGAAAACTTGAAAATTTGAAGACTTGAAAACTTAAAAACTCGAAAGCTTGTAAACAACCTGAAGATTTGACGATTCGAAATGAAAAAATTTCTCGAATCTGCCCTTATCCAAATGATTTCGCCGTTTGAGCCGAGTGTACGCGTGAAAAAGAACGAAATGGCCGGGTGTGCGGCGGGCCCTGAGGATCCGTCGGAGCGAAGGCGGCGATAAAAGAGAGTAAGAGGCGCCTTCGACCGCTAACCAGTCGGTTAGTTAGCGCCTTGAATTCGCCGACGATATTCTCGTGGCGCCCCGTGGCGCCCTGCCGCGCCCAAAACGGTTATGGCACCTCCACCAGCGAACAACCGTAATTACCCTAACGCGTTAAGTCCGTGTTCGTGTTAATCGCCTTTTTCGGCCTGATCGAAGGTGTCCGCTGCCCTACCCATAATCTGGCCCCCATGACTCTTCTCTCGCGTTTCTCCGATTCGGGTGTGCAAGGTGCTTCGTGCACCTCGTGCTCGATAAACGAGCGGATGCACGAATAAATTAAAACGTCGAGTGCTTTTATTATACCTTATCGATTTTGATTTCATCCTGAATTCGGTTCTCGATCAAGTACGTTCGAGATTATGGGGTCTCACAACTTTAATTTGAGGTTAGAATCTGAAAGTTAGGACTTTATATATGCGTTAGCGGTTGCTAATACTAGCTACATTACTAATAATAGCTATTGTAATATTTCTTATAGCTGTTATAGATCATTCTTAATTGGCAATCAAGTGTAATCAGATGTAGATTTCAGGTTCTGCTTGAAAACCGAGATACAATTGGACTACGGTTGGTCTTCTGATACGTTATCTTCCTTTTATCTGCTATATACTGGTTAATCTAGAATTTGGAGTCTCTCTAGAGAAATTTACGATACAGCTACGTAATTACTCTAGGTAATAAACGTACTCAGTTACTCTAGCACACTGGGGTCAAACTTTGGGAGTTCTCTTAAACTTGAATTACCACAAGAAACACGTTTATAGCTCTTCTTATTAGATGTGCTATAAGTCTGCAAATCCACGTTTCAACTTAAATATTCATCAGCTCACACAATATCAGTATCGTGGTACAGGTCAGTTTTCACAGAGTTTTTAAGGCATAACATGCACAATTGCGTGCATCACAATATGATGGGAACTCGGATAGTTTAGGTATATCGAAGGGCCGGTGTTTCAGGAACGAAAGGGTTCTCGATAATCATCGCGCGGATCGTTGCCCGGAAAATCCTTTGACCCGTAGCAGCCAACAGCCATCCAAGTATTTCTAGCATATGTTATTACCTGCCGTTCAGGTAAATTATTTTAATACAACTCGCGATTCATCTCCCACATTATGAACCTCGCTCGTAGAAAATTCTTATTAGTACCCGTATCGAGCAGCGCCTTTTTCTGCAATTTAACATAATTTTCTCTGCGAGACAGCTGTTGTTCCATCATTTTTCTATATATTTTATTGACGGGGAGATTACACATTAAAACTTATTCGGAGATATTCCGTTATTTTTTGTTGGTAATTGATAATGTGTGAAAGTTCGAGCTGTGATGGGCAGGTCATGTGCCCGCTGAAGAGTTTACGGGCAGTGTACATGATATGAGAGGCGATGATGTTGGGTTACAGAACTTAGGTGAAAGTTGATGTCGGGTATTTGAACAGGTGGAAGGGTAGGATGTGAATTTGGAAGATGGAAGAGTGGGAAATTTGAAATTTGGCAATTTGGTAATTTGGTAATTTGGAAATTTAAGAATTTGGAGATAATGGAAGCTGAGGATTTCAAGCTTAGGGGATGTGGAGATTTGGGTATTCGGAGGTTTAGGAATTTGAAGATCTGATTTAAGGATTTAGGGATTTAAGTATTTAGAAATTTGTACGATGAGAAATTCGAAGACCCAGAAATTTAAAAATATAAAAATTCAGAAATTTGAAGATCTGCAAATTCAGGATTTGACCAAAAAATTCACGAATACAGAAAGAGTTTCAAACTTTGAAATATCCAAATTCCCAAACACATAAATTATCAGATATTTAAATCTGCCCATAAAGGCCCACGTACCTCCCCGCCATCAACCACGGCACAATTGCAACACCTGAAATCAGCGCGAGTGTTCGCATCGAAACACGAATTACTCAAAAAGGAGATGCAAATCTCCTGTAGGTAATTTAGGACAAGTGTTCATCGTGATTCGTACACATGTAACGACGCCGGAGGACCAAAAAGGTTGCACGAAAAGTTGGTCCGCGATCTCTATGAGAGCAAGGTCGTTCGTTTGCATACGCGAGTACTCGCCGGTGTGGCCGCCATTTACATACATATGGATACGTCGAAATCGCGTTAAGAGCTGGCACGGACGCGTGTAAATGTTAATGACGACGGTAGCCTTGGCCGTTCTTCCACATTCCCCGATCCTGTACCGTTTTGCTGTATCTGCCGGTTAACAGGCAGGCAAGAAGCAAGGATCGCGGGGTAATGGCGAGAGGAAAGAGGCGGTCAGTTATCCGTGCGGCAAACAGAATAAGACGCGGCAGGAAGAAAGATGGTAGGGGGTAAAGAGAGCGAGAGCAGAACGCTTCGAGGCACGGGGGCCACTTTTTCTTGACTTAGCACATTTTTCAATGCCCGTTGACAGCTATCCGACCTTCTTTCTCGTGTACCGTCGTCTCCCAGCCCGTTGCGTTTCTTCTTCTTCTTCTTCGTGGCTATATCCGAGTCCTGTCGGTTCGCCACCTTCTGCTACCATCCGCGGATCACGGGCCACTCGGGGCCAGGACTACGGTAGCAGGGCGTTTTAGTGCCCCAGAAAACCGTGAGACCGGACCATAATTTGTTCGTTTCATGGAGGTATGCTGAACATTGCCATGCGGGGTGGGTTTTGGATGTGATATGCAAACTTAAGTACAAATATACACTCTATATAGAAGCGAGCAGATTTTTCTGCGGTATATAGGCAAGCAATTGAGAGGATGTACTAGTTCATTTTTAGGGATTTTTGAAGAGTTGGGCACTTGGTGGATTAAGAATTTGGGCATTGTATATGATAGTCGAGAAATCTTGGAACATTTGAAAGTACAGGGATTTGGACATTAGGGATTTGGGGTCTGAAACTTTGAGATCTAGGGTTTTAGACATGAGCAATTGGGTGAATTTGAATATTTGAAAATTTGAAACCTTGACACCTTAAAACTTTAGCTTCTAGAAACCTTGAAACCTTGAAACCTCAACTCGCATAAATCTTGAAACCCCTAAAATTTGAACATACAAAAACTCCAAATTCCAAACTTAAAAAGTTCTAAACTTGAAAACATAAAAAAATGCAAAGAAAGCCAACGTTGCATCCCAATGTGTTCCTGCACAAGTAGTAGGGTGTTGATCGATCTGGCGAAGATTGCTTTCTCCAAAATGAAAGTAGATTTACGGCTGATGAGATACGTATCGGCTTTCAAACTTCGTCGAATCAAAGTGCCGAAGGAGTCGTAAACGAGATCCTTGTCTCGTAGGCCGGGGGTGGCAGCCTCAGAGGTGACAAAAGACACTTTTAACGCGGAGTCGTGCTCACAAAAAGTCGCGTTGTTTATATGTCTCCCTAGAGACTCTCGTTACACTGTTAACAACAATGAGAAGTCATTCGGAGACTGAAATCACCAGCGATTTCCTTTCGCGTTAAGAACACGATCAAGGAAAGAAATGTAAAGTAGTGGTATTAAACGTACAATCGATACGCGTTGTGGAACGAGAGGAGATTTTCTAGATTTTCATATTTATAGATTATAAAATGCAATAATCTTTCAATTCCTAGGCTACCAAATTCCTAGACCTCAAAATTTGTTGATCTTCAAATGTTTAGGCTCAAGATTCTAAATTTTCATAATTGACCTCAAAATCTCAAAGTTTCCAAATACTAAGATCATAATTTCATATGTTCCTAAATTCCTGTGTCCCCAAATTCCAGTACTGCTACATCTCAATATGGGAATCTAGGAAATGGGAATATCTGTACATCCCCGGAGCCAGATTTGCTTTCGACTGTACTTGGCTCGAACAACCGATGCCAGGTGAACCCTTGGGGGTCACTTGGCCCGTGACTTCCTACCTCGATACATTTTCATTAGCACCACCCCGTTCCCCTTTGTCCTTCTTCCTTTCTTCGTCTGCTGTGAACCACTCCACACTTGGCGATCATGGAACTGTACCTTCGAATCTGCGCGAGTATCAATGGAAACTCATTCGACCTTCGCATTCTTCTTCCTTCCATACCTTTCTTATAAAATTTCTTTGACTCTGTATTCACAGGGGAAGTGCATTTTTTGAAGATTAAGTTGAGGACATAAGAATTTGGGGATGTATGAAGGAATATACGTAGGAATATGCAAATTTGGGGCATAAGAATTTGAAGACATTGATGTTTAGGGGCTGTGAGATTTGGGGATGCAGGTATTTGGAGAGTTTGAGATTTGGAGGTCTCGGGATTTGGGGTTGTACAAATTTGGGGGTTTAAAAATTTGGGATATAGGAATTTGAAGACATAGATATTTAGGGTATGTGAGATTTGGGGATCTTGGTATTTGGAGACTATGCGATTTAGAGATTTAGGTGCTTGGAAGCTTTGGATTTTGGAAATCTTGGGATTTGAGCATTTAAAAATTTGAGAATTTGATGAATTTATAGATTTCTATATTCAGAGATTTGAAAATTTGGAAACTTGGACTTGAAAATTTGGGAACTTGACGATTTGAAAATTTGGGATGTTGTCGACTTGAAAATTTGAGAACTTGACGATGTGAAAATTTGAAAACTTGAGAACTTGAAAATTTGAGAACTCGACTTGAAACTGATCTACGTTGCATCCGAGTGTACGTTCTACGGGATAGCCATTCTTGCTCTCTTAAACCAACTTCGTTCCCGATCTCCTTCCTTGCCAAGCGGCCTTATCCTGCGGTCCCCGGTATTACGACGGGATCCAATGCGCGTTCGAGAGCTCAGATATATCCCGGGCCCGAAGGTGGTTACTCGCTCGGTGTTTCAGCGACCGTGCCAAGGCAAAGCAGCCAGGGCCACCGCGCTATCTACCATCTGGCATAAATCAACTCAATGCTCGACTCTTAGAGAGCTTCACCCTCCCCTAAGTCCATATTGCCAACCTTCCATTGCCTTCTGCCTCTCCGTCGACGTGTTCGAGGGAAGGCCGTTATCCGTTCGATCTGCCGATTATTAATTCAACTCTTTCCACCCTGCCCGCATCCTCTGCACTAGGGTGATCCTTGTATCACCAGAAAAATTATACTTTTGCATGAGGCAATGTGTGAAAAAAGTCTGTACAAAATTTGGAAATTTTTAAATATGTGTCGATGTTAATTTTCACCCTTGTGTATATGTTATTTCTTAAGCAGATGGAACGTTATCAGATAGTGAATTTTGTATTTTTCTAGATGAGGAATGGAATTTTCTTTTCGATATCTTAAAGACCTGTTGTGCTATAATTTTAAGGTAGGTTTATTTGACATTGGAGTATTGTGACAATTTGTGAAGCAATAATATTGAACAATAGGCAGTACATTTATAAAAGTCAATTTCGTAAATAACATCATTAGACTAATAAAGTTATTTCTTAACATCGAGATTTTTATCAAAACAGTTTGACTAACCATTTGACTAGTAACTATTTTACTAGTAATCACGGTTTTCCTCACTCTTCAGTATATGATTAATTGATAATCCGACCATAGATATATCAAGATGCACACATTCATCATTTAAAGAATTAAACTGGGGAGCACCCTCCAAAATATTACGAGATGTAATAAAATTCTAACTAGGTCCCTCTCTTCTTATACAAAACAAAATATTAGTGTACCCATATTAAAGTTGAATATAAAGCACCCTACTGTGCACTCTGATGGACAGTTCTCTTCCTCCCCCTTCATGGTCTTGTTCCGCGTGTTTCACGCATTCCACAGTTCACTGGTCGATCGGGAATCGGTTCGATCGTCGATGAAAGGCTAGCAATCTTGTCCCGTTTGCACCCAGGACACGAGTGCAAGGCGCGAGCCGGACCGGTCAAGGAAGGCGTAGAATAGATCCTGAAGAAAAGAGTCGGACAGTGAGCGGGAGAGTCACGGTGTACGTTCGCTTGCGGGTTCCTGGCTGTATACTTTGTGTGCCCATCGAGATACCTCGATAGCAGGCACCGGTACACCTCCTCTTCGGCTGCTCGCTACCTGGTTGCGAAGATCCTACGAAAGAGATCAGGACAACGGGCGTAACAAAGGGTTCGAGCGTTGTGCACTCGGCACTGCTGGCAGAACGAGAGGAACGAACGGTGGTAAATACCGGTGTGTATGTACAGTCTGCGGCAAATCTGCTTTTCCTGGGGAAAATATGGTAACCGAGAGGAAATGTGTGGTAACCAAAGAGGCGATCGACGATTTTTAATTTTTGAACGTTTGAAACTTTGGAGTTGGATTCGAAATTTTGAGACTTTGAAATTTGTGGATATACGGTCATGGGGTGCTAGGGATTTGGTGGTCTAGGAATTTGGGGACTAAGAAATTTGAGGACGTAATAATTTCGGGTTCTCAGGATTTGGGGATATAGAAATTTGCAGAGATAGCAATTTGGGGTGATTGAGGTTTGGGGGTTTGGAATTTGGGAACTGTATTTGTGAATCTTGGGATTTAGGGATAAATGGGTACAGGGATATAGGGATTTGGTGATCTAGGAATTTGGGAACTTAGAAATTTGGGAATGTAACAATTTGGGGTTTCCAGGATTTTGGGATTTAGAAATTTGCAGAGATAGCAATTTGGGGTGATTGAGATTTGGGGGTTTGGACTTTGAGAACTTTGGTATATGTGAACCTTGAGATTTGGAGATATAGGGATTTGGTGGTCTAGGAATTTGGAGAACTAGAAATTTAGGAACGTAATAATTTTGTGTTCTGAGGATTTGTGGGCCTAGAAATTGGAGGACAACAATTTAGAGTACTTGACATTAGAGGACCTTCAAGTTTCAGAACTTTGGTACTTGTGAACCTTGGAATTTATGGATATACAGATACGGTGATCTAGATTTGATGGTCTAGAAATTCGAAGACTTAGAAACTTAGGAACATAAGTTAAAAAGCTTCCGATTTAGGAGTCTTAAATTTTGAGAACTGTGGGACTTGTAGAGGTACGAATATGAAGACCTTGGAATTTGGTAGTTCAAGAATGTAAATACGTAAGAAAGGTGATTTATTGATACGGACATCTATAATGGACATTTTTAAATATATTTTTCATTTCCACACCTGACCAGAAGTAATTTCTTAACATCCTCCAAGTTTGCGAAGTGTAAGCGTTATAGAAGTCCTAATTGAAAGCTTTTGAAACATAGTATCTAATATCGCGATAGTTGGCCGAACAATTTCCAACGAAATCACGGTGCCCGTCATCCTTTCTGCCGTCAGTCTCGCGTGTACGCTATCGTCTTCCGTTAAGGAGAAGAATCGCGGGGCGGTCAAGATCGGAATGGGTTCCATGGTGGCGGACATGGTCCATGCACGCGTGCACGCGTGGTCGTGAATCATACGAGTTAGAGCCATGAGTCTTAGCCACTCGTTAGATTTATCACCTTGCGGGTTCGCTAGGGATCTAGTTTTCCCCAGCTGCGATAAAACGATAGAACTGAACGGTCCGTACATGTGGTCAGTGGTCTCTCAGATGCAATGCAAGATTGCTTCAGATAACATGTAGACTTGAAATTTTTACAACTTCCAAATTTCTGAAAGGGTCTGTACATTATACTTGCAGAGTGGTCCTGGTTAAATTTGCTGAAATTTGTGTAAGTTGCAGTCTAGACATGGACATAGACACATAAAAAAATGTTTCTGATATGTTTGCTTACAAAGTGGTGAAAAGTTTTCAGTGAGTTACGATAAGAACATAGAAGACAACCTAAACGTTCTGTGTACGTAGCCATAGTCGGATGCAATAGGAGATTACTTTGAACAAGAACATACACATGTAAATATGTATACATGTGAAAATATGTAAATTTGAAAACTGTGCAACTCCTAAACATTAATATCTTCAAATTTCTAAACGACACACAAGTTATACGTTCAAAAGTGGTTCCACTTGATAAGAACATAGAAGACAACCTAACTGATCGGTCTACGGAGAACATATGCAAATATGTACACATGTGAACATATGTAAATTTGAAAACTGTGCAACTCCCAAACTTTAATATCTTTAAATTTCTAAAAGACACACAAGTTATATGTTCAAAAATGGTTTCTGAATTTACAGAAACTTAAGGTTGCAATGGAGATTTACAGTACTCATCAAAAGTGTGGATGTTTTCTGGTTGTTCGTGCAGCGAGTGAAAAGAAGAAGAATGCGAATAATTCGCCGCGGAAAGTATCGGGAAAGGAGAACGAAACAAGAACGGCCGAACGAACGGAAGGTTTCGAAACGCGATACGAGTCGCATGCAAAACGTTCGAAAGGCAAATTCCTCGGAGCAAGGCGGCAGCTCGTTCAGTAGAGCGGCCCGTTCGCCGAAAATGTTTTCTGCATCCCCGAGGATACTCGCGGCGAACGGTATCGAAGATGGCACACCGTACCGCGGGCCTCGAACGATGGTATCGAGAGCGAGGTAAAAATCACGCACGAGTAAATCAGTCGCCTGTCGTTTGCATCCTTCGATCCTGTGGAAAAGGACGGCACGTCGGGAGAAAGGGAGCGCGGACGAGCCGGTGGCAGCAGCAGAATTTAAGCAAGTTTTTGCCTGGAACGAGGCCCTGTCAATGCGGATGATTAGTGCGCGCGAAAATGGAACAAGACACCATGAGACAAGGGGTTCCCTCCCGCTCTCCACACCTTCGCCGCCATTTGTTATACGAGCCCCGTACGAAACACGACGACGGCAATGATGCATGGCGGAGATATTGGCTTCGACCAAAACATCCTTCGAACGTGAAAAGGCCGCCGTACACTTGGCTGCAACGTAGCTTACCTTTGTGGACGCGTAAACTTCTAGTTTTTGTATTCACACATTTTCGGGTTTCGCGAGTTTCAGATTTTCGAGGTGCTGGACTTTTCAACTTGGTAACTTTCGAGCTTTCGAATTTTTACATCTGCCAATATTCAAGTATTGGAGTTTTGATATTTCTGAACTTCGTCATCTTCATTGTTAAATCCACTTTCTATGTCCACAAATGTTTCAATCTTCAAATCTTCAGATTCCCAAATCCTAAGAAGTTCCTGGGTCCAGAAATGTCTGAATGCCTAAATTCCTAAGTCCCCAAATTCCTACATTTCCATATCCCCAATCTTCCAAATCCCAAAGTTTCCATATTCCCATATTTCTATATTTTCACATCCCTTTAACTTCCAACGTCCTCAAATAGATTCAGAAATTATTACATTCTAAAATTTCTAGACCATCAAATTCATAAATTCCCATATTCGTAAATCGTCAAAGTCAAATAACCTTCTTAACACATTATTTACAAATTAAGACCAAATAACAGTCGACTTAGCACGCGATTCAGGATCGAGGGATAAGGTGATAATTCCCTTAATCCTGCATACAAGCTACTAAACACGTTATGCGTTAACGAGACCTATCATCGAGCGATAATCGTTGCATATCTCATTCCTCCTATTACCTTTCTAATCATATCGTTAATACCATTTTATGGATATCAAGTATAGAAAACACCGTCTGTCTGCGGGATAATAACCTCCTGTCATACAATGATGAATGAAAAATATAGAGCACAAGTCGAACTACAAAAGTTACGAAACGTTTCAACTTAGTACTCTAGGAATTCGTATAATTTATTCATAACTGCCCGTTTACGAAATGGTGTTTAATTAAAATATAATTTATGACCGTGCTTAGATCTGTCCTAGATCAATCGCTCGAAATGTTTCTTGAAGTTCGAAGACGTTTCGTAGAAAGTCGGGCTGTAGGAGAATACGAGGGAGACGTAATTTTCTCTGACACGCGGGCCGCGTTGGATGCATGACATTACTGTAATTACATAGGCACACTGTAAAACGAATTTTAACCTAATAAAACAGTCAGGCGAGCTTCAACCGGTAGCCACGGAATAAACGGTTGATTTGCGGCCATACACCTGCTCGTAATTCTTTGCGTGCACGCTGCATTTATGGTTACGATCAGTAGCCAGTACTATGGTTATTAAACGAGCAAAATAGCATATTGTATATAGATATAGGGAGTTACGTTAATACTCGGACATCAGCAAGTTTTTATTTTGTTGCGTTTGGAAGAAAACGTATATGTAAACACAGTGTTTACACGTACTTAGCACTCAGCGTACTAAGCACTGTGATAGTAGGATAAATCTTGTTTATATAACCTTCAAAATTGATTAAATAATGACTAGCTTTAATGTTACTTTATATGGTTGGATTTAGCCATTGTGTCAAGGCAATAGGATAAATTTTACTTACATAATCTTCAAAACTTACTGAATACAGTGTCTCATTTTAAGGTTAGTTTAATGTTCACTTTAAAATACAAGTAAACTTCTTCTTAATTTTTATACTTAACAAGTTAAATATTGAACAAATTTCTCCTTAATACTGAATCTGCCAAATGAGTTTAGTAAGCTCACGAATTTATCTTGAATTAAAAATTTTATTAAAATTCTATTCTAGAACTCCGTTAACTTCTATCAGGATAAGGAACGTTACTAAATTGACTTCAAATTTTATAACGATCACGATTAATATGATGAAAACCAGTTCCTGAGAGAACTCCACAAAAAGTGAAAAACAAGAAAATTCCGCGGTTAGGAATGTCGCCAAGAGTAGGTAGCGGTATTCGTAACAGGACCGAAGGATTCTTCTGGATGTTGGCAGTCCGCCAGCGAGCACAGGATCCCGCAAGGACGAAAAGGCAGCCTTGCGTGTAACACGTTGCGACAAACTCAAATATACCGATCGTACCTGAAGCAATTGGTCGGGGATGTACGGTTAAACCGTTTTTGGAGCTTCCTCATCGGCGTTCGTAACCGCTGTAACTAGTCGTCGCGATAGTGGCACAGTTTCGAGGAAGACGCTCGGAGCACCGTTCGAAATGCAGTTGCGAGTTCCCGTCTTATCCCGGATATAACTTTCAGTTCGATGTAAATTATCCCGCGGAATCGGGGCTAGAATTTACGTAATGCAGCTTGCTACGAGCGTGTTACGTTGCACTTTGTCGTTCTGATTCAATTGAAAATGGATCAGGTGCGGAACTACGGGAGGACCACGGTGATCTTCGTTCGCTCATAGAAAATAATGGCCGTACGGTTGGACAGATATGAGGCCGTAGTTCCGGAAGTTTGCCGAACACCGTACGATAGTGAACTGATAACTTATGAATCGAAAGCCCTTCTTCTTTGGGCGTTTGCAACTTTAAACGGTACTTGTGGTGTTTTATGCTCGATACATATTTAACGTCTGCTAAGAACGTTGTGTAATCTTCTTTGGAACTACCGAGCTTTTTCCTTGCCAAACTTTAGGTTCATGTTACTTAAATAATTATTTTGGTTAATTATAGAACGGGGAAACATGGGTAGTGTTTATCTGCTTAATTTTCAAGAGTCAATTCCAAATAATCGAAATATTGTTATGTTGTGGTGATGTTGTGGTTAGGTTAGGTTGTGGTCAGCTGATGTTGTGATTAGGTTAGGTTAGGTAGATCTTTTTGTACTTTAACATAATTTTATTTTCTGTAGTTTAATGCAATTTTATTCTTTGTTTCGTCAGATGAGTTTCTTTTGATTTAAGACCTGAAGTATCTGAAGCTGATGCTAACCATGGTACCTCATGTATATCATCTAACTCCATGTTTAAATCTTCCCTATATCTATTTTTAAATCTGCTGCATGTGGACATTTCTTCTCTAAATAATTTTCTATTCAGGATTTGCGAAAAACATTGTAAGCATTTAAAGTGTGCCCAACATGTTTGACAAAGCTACCTCTGATCATTGGCTGATTGTTTGCTAATATAAATTATGAAGATTTTATTTAATTAGTTTAGCTAATCAGACTCAATTTGAGGGTCTTTAAATTTGAAAATGTCTAAACTTGTGATATTTACATTTGTACATATCTAAATATCGAAGAACCCAAATATCTTTCCACGTCAAATTCATTGAAAGAATAAGCACTTTGATTACAAAATTTGCAGCAAAAATTCACCTCTAAATCCGACAAAATCTCGCAAGAAGCTTGCAAACAGCCGCAATAAGGATAAGTGGTTATTTCGTAATTTGTACTGTGCACATATCACGTTCCTCGAAGGTTTCCAGAATTACGTGCTGTTTTCTACCAGAGCAAGGAAAGAACACAAGTTCTGACATTTTCTAAGACCCTGTTTCTTTCCCGAGCAGAAGATATCGGATACAAGTAAGTCACCCCGACCCGGTTCGTTTCAGAGGAAAACAACACGCGACACTCGTTGTGTTTCTTTCTCGAAAGCTGTACATCTGTCGAGGAAGGAAGAACGCTTTTATCTATTTTTTCCATTTGCCCTTTTTTTCCGCGCGTTCGATAACAAACGGCGCAGCACGAAATTGCCGTTTAAGCGGCGTGTTTCTTATATGATTCCCGTGATGGCGGTCGTCCAAGCTCATTAATCGCGTTGCCCCCAGCTCGGGAGACAGACATAACGTACTCCCGTGGAATTCTCTTCCGGTAATAACTGCCGGAACGTTTTTCAAATCCGCCAGCCACGGCGAATTCGCATCGTTCCATTTCGCGGCTGCCACGTAATTCAACGGATCGCTCGTGAATATTACAAGCAGGGAATATCGAGAATTTAATATTACGGACGAGAACGTTTCTTTCCTTCCACCTTCGATGGGACATCTTTACGAATAGAATTGCTTGTAACAAACTCGAAAAATTCTGTCTACGCGACACCTCTGATTTTGTTGCCGTAGAGAATTTTTAGAGAAACACTAGGAACAAATAAAGTAGTTTTATTCAACCTATTTTTAGTTTTCTTTTATTAGAAACAAAATTGGGAATTTTTGCAGAAACAGAACTGTAAACTGATAAAGTTGAATCGCAAGATCATTTTTATTTTTAGTACTAGTAAAATATACAGAGGGACTTCGCCATATTTACTAGAAATTTTAATATTTATATTTTTGTGCAAATTTGAAGATTTGAAAATGTGAGATTTTGTAATTTGAAAATTTAGAAATTTGCAAATTTTGCGGACTTTGTAGATTTTTGGAAAATATGTACATTTGGGGATTTAGGACTAGAGAAATTTTAGTTAATATTATATCCTACATCTCTAGATTCCTATATCCCTAAATCTCTGTATATAAATTTCCAAATTTCTGAAGCCTTCAATCACTAAATTGATGTATCTCTATATTCCAATATCCCTAGATTCCAGTATTCCTTTATCTCTATATCCAAATATCCCTAGACTCAAGTATTCCTTGATCTCTAAATCCCTAGATGCAAATATCTCTAGATTTACACATCCTTTAACCCCATATCCATGAACATTCACATCCTTAAATCTTCATATATTTAGACCCTAAAATTTCTTGATTCCCATATCCCTAGATCCCTCTAAACTTAGTGTAAATAAAACACAGAACGATTTTCTACATTTTCGTCGTAGCTTCTGTTATCACAACTGCTCGTGCAACCGCGTATCAGAAAATACAATCCGAACGATGTAAAGGTTTAAAGGCGCCCAGAGCGAAACATTTCGAGGAAATCCTGTAAAATTTGTCGTATCGGTGTGGCCTCTGATTTCATTTTTCATCCGTACACTGATAAACAAAATGTACATCGACGATGTTATCCCTTTGACTTTATCCGAAACGCACGGACGTACGGTTTCGTAGTTAAAATAAAGAGTACCGCCTGTAATTTCCGGAAACGAACAGAGGGAACGTCAAAAGTGGCTTTGGTTGTAATATACGACTCTTCAATTTCGCGTGATCTCACGCCGCTACGTTGGATCAGAGTAAAATATGCAAGCAGCTGGGCCGTAAAGCTTCGGCCTTAAAGTGATAGTCATAAAAGTCGTCGCTTTATGCAGAAGTTGAGATAAAAGATTTCATCTCTTCCATTTCCATGGAGGACAGCTAGTCTCGGGGGGTATTAAAATCGGAAAACATACACAGTCTCCGTCCCTCTTTCTCCCGGGTTTTTTTTACCTCCAGCTCTGTTTCCCTTTCTCCCTCTGTTCGATGCCGTGCAGTCTTTTATGCGAGAAAACCCAGTCACCCCTGGCAACCAGCGGAATCAATAAAGTTCACGATATCGTGTTACGATAATTAACATTTGATGGAACACACTACACGCGCGCGTAATCATAATAATGAAACGAATTTTCAAAATACAAAATCGTGAAATACTAATTAACAACCTGCCCTGATCTTCGCTGATTAATCCTGTTATAATTGTTTCGATAATGCGGCACGCTTTTTCCTACGTGAATTTGCACAACGTAAAAAACCTCGCGAATTATTTGCAATATCCGGATATGCGATACCTCGATTATTAATCTTCGATCGGAATTATTTTACAATCGCGATGAAATTTCAGGAGGTTGTTAAAAATCGAGATCCTATCTTGAAATAAACGAGCACGAAATTCCAAGCTCTTTTTCTGTACAATAGATGTAGTTAATATTTTAATATGTTTGTATTAAATTTGTTATAATGTATTTATTGCACGAGTACCACACGCTGATACATGAGATCAAAATGGCCGCCATCAATATCAACATTTAGTATAATATATTATGATATAATATATTTTCGTGTTTGAAAATGACGCAAGAAATAAAGATTCAGAGTATATACTTTCTTGGGACACTTATTTTTACATTACAGTACTATGACAGTTATTATTCAAGTTCCCGCCATAACCTCTTTTCTAATACCTATAAGACCTATTAGACCTAAACACTCTAATACCTATTACACTAACTTATGTGTGTATTATATTTAGAGAGTGTCCTCACACTGGAGTAAAATATATACCTATTCAAACGCACTAGGGTGAAAGTGGTTAAATCGAACGATCAAGAGTCGTACCGTCTCCATGATATCTATTACACTAAATGCAAAAATTTGGACAAACGTAAAAATAGGAAAAAAATTGCAAATTGCATAAATTAATTACAATGTTGATCGTATCAGTGTATATGGAAATCCACCTGCATTCTGGTGCTCGCGGCCCAGCCACGTCTTTTTTCCGCGTGCAAACAAACTTGAACGCACGCAACGCGAACGAGAGGAGTGGCGTTTTGCAAGCGGAATACGTGGTGGTTATATTTGAGAACTGGTCTTGTCCCGCTCGCACGGTTCAGTCGGTCGAGGGCGTCGATACCGATTAAATTAAACATGCCGAAAGCTTCGAAGCGACGGACGGGTTAAATATGAAAGAAGGTCTCACAGAGAGGAACGGATGGGAAATAATGAGTACGGCCGGGCGTAAGTATAGCCCCGGCGATGGCGCAAAGAGAGGAAAAAAGATGGGCACCGGTACCGCAAAACGAGAACCTTCTTGCTGGATATCTGGGATGGACTCCTGTCAGTTCGCACGTCCGTAAGGCCGAGAGCACCTCCTCTTTTCTTCTCTTCGGGTTCTGACTCGCGCCCGAGCGCCCAACAACGCGCGGCCGTCTTTTTCTTTGATAAGAGGATTCAGCTCCGGGCAATTTTCACGGTCTCCGCGGCCGCACGAAACATCGTTTTCGTCTTAAACGAAATAATGACTCGGAGAGAGAACGCGCGATGAACCTCCCCCTTTACCATCTCGGAACCGGCGAATATTTTATGATCATCGTCCTGGCCCGCATTGTCCGTCCCTTCTCGTGCCGCGGTAATTTGTTGATTTTCGAAGGACGCCTGACGGAATTGCTTTTCACCATCTACCGTTCCTTTTGCATTTCAACGCGTCCGCTTGCGGCCAGCTACTTAAAGCAACTTTGCAATTTAGATAAACGCGATCGACGTTGATGAACATTTTGTACAATCAACACGTGGACGTACATATCACTTTGTCAGGTTCAATTAATAATTCTCAGATTATTTCAATTATTATCATGTTAGTGAAATCATGTTCTGAACCAATATCCATATATAAATATACTGAAGTAGAATTTTAATATATTCTACGCTGACAACATTCAAACGTTCCTTAACTGTTATTTGAATATTATACATCTTATATTGTCAACAATAAATATGCATATAATGTCATCAGTATATGTGCAGCTTATGCAGAAGAGATCGTGTAAGAGATCATAAAAACATGCTAAATGTAAAACGAGGCTATACATTCAGTAACTTGTTCCGTAATAATTTCGCTGTACATCTTCGCAATAGCTAAACAGTTTGGGTACCAACAGTTTAAGCACACAGTGCGAAGGTGGGCGAAGTGAAAGTTCGCAGAAAGTTGGGCAGCTGATTGAAACGATCCGGGCACGAAATCGACCACCCTCGCGTCGGAAGCAACGAGATCACCGCCACCGATATTTATTCAGAGTTTTGACAACGATTAATCGGCCGGCCCGACCTGTTCGCGATGCAAACGATTTTTCCCGCGCGACCGACATATCAGAAAGCATATCCGGCCCGGCCGGTGCGAATGCAGCTGACTTTGAACGATTCCAGCCCGTTCTTTCGGTAATTTAAAACTTCTAAAGCCCATTATCAGAGGACGATTATGATGAAAAGATATCGGAGCTTTGCACCTGCTGAGCGGATCCGCTCCCGTCTGCGTGAGTTAACGCGAGCGCGACGGGGAATATCTTTTGCGGCTCTTTATACAAACGCTGCCCGTGGCTGCGCTCGCGACGTGCAGAGAGATGAGGTGTGGAATATTTATGGTCATTCTAGGAGCTGGCGACAATGGCGCCCCCATTGAACTACCGTGTACCGACTTGAAGTGCGCTTCACCGGCTGAAAGCGGAATTATAAATCCGACAATTCCGAGGTGCGGAGTATGCGTCGGTGAAGAACGATTCGGAAATTTAGAAATTTTCATTCATTTACATTCCTGGATTTTTAACACCTTCAATATTTCGAATTGATGAATTTGTAGCTATTAGAGTTTCACCATTAAATCTCAAAATTTGTAGAGTCCCAAATAATAAATTTCTCCTAAATCCTCAAGTTCCCAAATCCTCAACACTCCCAAATAGTTAATTCTCACAACCTTCTTAGATGTCTTCGTATCTTTATTTCAGCACGGACTATCTGAAGTGAAAGCTCAAAAAATTTGTCAGACAAAGAAAACTTAATCAGTTACACCGTGTTTATCCCCAAAACTGTCACGTGAAAGTGGTACTTCGAGCAAAACTCCGAGTTTAAATCTGTGACTCTTTTCGCCGATTCTGTCCGACGTTTCCAGAGCTGGAAAAACGTGGCTACGGATAGAACTTTCCTGTGGAATAAAGAAACTCGAAGAGACGGAGCAACGTGAACTTTTCCGTGGAGCCGAAATATCGGCGCGTGATAGCTGTTTGGACAACAGGCCCCGATAAACGTCTCTATATATTGCAATGAACGTCGCGAGCTGTTTTCCGCGTAAAGAAACAGGATCTGGAAGATTTCATCGTCGGTCGATACTTTTCCTTTGCTAGCTCTTCAATCTCGAGTTGCCTCCGTCATTAGACAGAGCCGCGTGGAATATATCAGAGGGCGAAAGGCGCAATAAGGAAACAGCGGAGAGTCTTGAATGCAAAGGTCAGGATAGAACTGACCGCAAGTCGTCGGAGCCGTAATAATGAGTTATGTCGATTGCGAGTAGCGTTGTGCTATTCACAGCCTTGAAACACGGAATTCGGAGGCCAAGAAATTACCAGTGCCACTGTAAAACAGCGTGTACAGTCGACTGCAAATCTAGGTTCTCTAAGGAAGATATGACAACTGAGGGACTGTTCGCTGATATTTGGGGTTGGGGATTTTGGGGTTTTTAGAATTTTGGGATTTTTCAGTTCGAGAAGATGCGGATTTGGGGTCTTAGGAATTTTGGGATATAAGTATTTGAATCTAGGGATATAGGAATGTAGGGATTTGATGATCTACTTTGAGACACAAGAACTTGGGAATTTAGGGATTTGAGAATGTAGGTACTTGGGGATTTGCAAATTTAAGAATATAGGTATTTACAGACCTTGCGATTTGGGGACTGAGAAATTGGGGATGTAGGGACTTAGGACTCTAGAAATTTGGAGATACAGAAATTTGTCATCGTAGAAATTTGTAGACCTGGGGAATTTGCTAATTTAAAACACTCCAAAGCTAGAAAATTTAGAAATTTGAATGTATGAAAACTTGAGGTCACAAAGCTATCAAATTCACATATGTGCACCTATCTAAACGTACATCCGAACATACTTGTCCTCCAACACAAATACCTTAAATTATCTCGAAATTAAGATTTCTATTAAAAAGATTTTCAACCAGTATTACCTTTGAAATACACATTCCAATCTAGTAAATCAATCACTTGTAACTTTCATTAAAAACTAGCAGTTTATTAATTTCACGTCCACCCTACTATCCACACCGAATCATTGGTCCACCGACTCAACATCCCTACAAAACCGATCATCAGTATGCAAAATAATGATGATTGATCAACAAGATAGAAGTTGATTATTCGATAACAAAAGGCAATGTATAAAAGTGTTGTACTCGTTAGGAGCAGGTGGTAAAACACGAAGGGACACGAACGTTAAGCAATCATGAATCACGGGAACCGGTAACTTCTCTGGCTGCAGTCCATCATTAACAGTGGCCATTGTTAGCTGTGTTGGCAACGAGTATCTTGATGGCAACGGTCAAAATCAATAAAGCGATCTCGTGGACCGATAAACCGCCCGCACAGGTTTCATAGACAATAGCTGCCATTCTCACCGGGTCGGATCGTGATGCAGCCGAGAGCCAGCCTGTTCGTCGAGTGGCCCAATTATGATTCTCCAAGAGAATGAGCCAGGAGCCATGGAATTTACCCGGATCGCTACTGTTGACGCGTTGGGTTTCCTCATTGTCGAAGGAAATTCTTGTGTTTGCACGCTTGTAATACAACGGGACCCACGGGACTTCGTGACTGCAGATATTAGATATCAAACATCGATTCAATGTAAATGGATTCGCGTGCGAAAGGATACCCGAACAACCAGATAACTTAATAGGTACGATCGAGCGTACAAGCATCGAAATTAAGACGATAAATCTGGAATATCGTTGAGACAACTCGATCTTTACCTGCCGCTAGCAACGTCGATCGTCCCACTAGAAATTGCTGTAAACCCGCCACAAGATGACTTCTAGGAATTCAAAGATGTTGTTGCATCACTGACGCATTGATTTTCCTGTCCTTCCTGGTGTGTTATTTTGTAAGATATGTGTGGGCTTTTATTCGCAGCAGAATTTTGGTCAGTCCTATCAGAAGTCATGTCGTGAATCATATATGTGTTGTAAACGGAAAGAGAAAGAGAGGATAGATAAATTAAAGTTAGTCGACGTTGTCCGATAAAGTTCTCCGTCCGCTCAATTTCCGCAACCCTCAACTAATTTTGCATGCGTGCGGTATCGGAGCAGAGTAAATGCGCGATTTATTAGCTGAAATTAGGAGGGAACTTCTAATCTCCCCATTTGCCTTTAAGCTACTACGTATAACGCCTCTCGTAGCACTCACCCCATTCTCGGGGGTCCTCAGCTTACTTGTCTATCGAAACAACTTTCCTTAGGATGTTCAAGTTTGAATATGAGACATCGTGTGATAGACGAACACTTGACTCCAACGTAGGCTTCCTATGACAGGGTTCAGTAAAAGGAACCCCCTTGCTCTTCATTTTAGGAAAATGGATGTATAAGTTTGAAAATTCTTCTACTTTTAAATTCAGAAGTTCTTCGCTTCTCCAAGTTTCTTCTTTGATTTACAAACATTAAAGTTATTCAAATTCTCAAATTTCCCAAGAGAAACCAAATGTGCTCTTGATGAGAATGTATCTAACGTTCAAAAGGATTAGTATTTCATGTAAATTAATCTGTTTACGTAACAGCCTCTGTCTGTTGCAGGAAAGTGTAATGACAATCTGATGCATCCGACGCCACACCACACATGAGGGTTAGCTGACGCATCGTGTGCGTCGAAAGCTACATAAGTGATTCAATTGCTAACACACTTGGTGCCTCCTCTAAGTAAGTAATACAATTACTGATGCACTTTGTGTGTCAGTACATTGCACAACACGATTTAACGACAGTACATCAGTACATCAAGCAATACGATCGTTGACGCACCGGTTGCGTCAGTACATCAGCAGATCGTTGACGCATCAGTTTCGTCAGTACACCAACAGATACAATTCTCGACGCACCCTTTGCGTCAGAACATCAAGAGATACAATCCTCGACGCACCCAATGCGTCAGAACATCAAGAGATACGATCGTTGACGCACCGGTTGCGTCAGTATATCAACACGTACGCTTTAGTGACGCACCTACTGTGTCAGAACTTCAAGTGATACGAGATGATGACGCACCTACTGCGTCAGAACTTTGAACGATATATGATGACACACCTGTTGCGTCAGAACTTCAAGTGATACAATTTGGTGACGCACATGCTGCGTCTGCATATCAAGCGATACGATATGGTGACGCACCTGATGCGTCAGAGTTCCAAGCGACACGACACGATGAAACATCTGATAATTCAATACAAGAAGCTTTACGTATGCTGACGCACCTGTTGCGTCATGAAGTGACGTATATGGTGTGTCGACGCATTAAATAATTTGATCTTCTGACGCCTTTAGTGTGTCAATATAAGAGATATGATTCTTGACACGCCTGTTGCGTCATTGTAACGATTGATTCAATTGTCAATGCACCTGGTGCGTCATATGCAATGAGCGATGACACGTCTACGATACAATCCTTCGTGAATAAACGGTCCTGAACTTTTTGAATATTCTGTACGATCAACATCGAAATTTGCCTCTCTCCCATGATAGGAGGATCGAGAGTAAAAACGCGTGGCTACAGCGCCGCTTGAATTATGGAAACGAAGTCGGGAAACTCGAAGAGTATGCACCCGAAGGAGCCGGTTAACGTAATGGCGGGGGAAGCATCTGATTAAAGTGGAATGTTCTTAAACGTAGTATGAAAATTGTAGAACCAGGGAATATTACGGGGATGAAATATTCACGTCGGCTCTTGTTTCTATTCCGCGATCCTCTCACGGTTCTCGCACGTGAAATATTCCAACGACTCGGGAATGAACAGCGCCGCGTTAAGATATTTTATTCCACTTTCCCAACCCTTGGACGCCCCTTTACCAGCCACAATACACCACCCCTCGAAGTTCAATGAATTTCAGGCAAACGTACAACAGCTTCGGGGATACCTCCCGGAGATTCCGAACGTCGTTCGAGAACATGAAAATCCTCTCCGCGATTAGGATGCACTTGCTGCGGAACACTCGTGGTTTATTCCGTTTCCTCTAGGTTCCTCTGCTTCGCTCATAAAACCGGCTGCAGGAATGTAACCTATCGCCAGGATAACACCTACGTCCACCAACATCTTCCACTTCTGCTTTTTCCTCGTGCTTTCGCTTATCCTCTTCATGATAATTTCTTCGCAATGTCATCCGCTGCAGAAATTTACGAGTTCGAGTGAATCGAACGCCAATGTCGTTACGGTTCCCTCGTGTCATTACCGATAAACAAGTTCACATGCTAATTTTATGCACTCGCACTATTAAATGCGTGTAACTTAGCCAGATACTTTCAGAAGCTCGGTTATTCGGTAATAAATGTGGTCTGCGAGCCGTGATGGAGTGAAATTTATTTTATCACTTCGACCATATTCGGTCTGGCCGAGCCGGAACGTCATATTTCCGATTTTCATGTATTCGCTTAGTTGATTTTAATTCTGTTTATTGGAGTACTGGGGAAAATTGAATTACTGTATGTACAGGATGATTCAAAAGTCACGGGTTGGAAGATTAAAGAGTCTTGTATTTCTACTCTTTCATTAATATTTTATTATTATAATATAAACTTCATAGTACAGCTTTCTATTGTGTATGGCTAGTAATGTTTCATAAATGAGTAACATATTATCCTAAAACGTCCTTGCACAAGATTCATCATCCTTCCAAAAGCTTTCTAAATAAGATAATTGCAGAAAATACTACGTTTCCAAAGTTGACTATTTTACAGACATCAAGTTCTAAAATTATAGTGTGCTCAACGAATATTCCGAGCCGAGGTCTAACTCTCCGAAAATGCTCCGCAATCGAGCTGGTAATCGTCTCAAAAGCACCAATCAGATTACATATCGCATTTGTAGGAAACGGAAGTCGCAGTAGTGACTCGGTTACCTGGGCTGATACGTGGCCCGGGCAAGGTATTTAGGTGTACACCCATTGAACGTGTAAATGCAAGGTTCGGGAGGCAGTCACAGGAACTGCAGCCGCCATAGCTGCACTCTGTGTACACTAATTTCCGGGCTGTTTGATAGATCTTGGGTGATTGTTAATTATGTTTAGAGAAGAGAATGGAGAATCTCGAGGAGGGCGACGGTCGCAGTGACTCGATACGCTTCAAAGCGGTATTAAATCTACGGTCACCCGTAGCTCTCTCCATCCACGCCTCTCTTCGTCCTAGGGTAAATTAGACAAATACCATTTAGACGATGGCACGGCAAATGTTAAACCGTCTTTCCCGTTTGTCGAGTCACCTCTGGATTCGACACACGTACCAGGAGAATGCCGGAGGTAACTTTGATACATGTGCCAGGAGCCGCGCAACTACGGTTTCGTTTCTGGGCTACAGAGCACGACGTCGCTACGGTTAACTATATACGCTTGTTGGTTCTGTAACGCGATTCTCCTTGCCTACTTCAGGGAAAACTTGAACTACCTCGCGATCGACTTGGCATCGCATTTTCCTACCTGTGCAACACGCCGGAAACTGTGCCGCTGCAATTTACTTTGCAACAGCGGCGTAATGGTTCTCGATCAGATGCTGTAAGGTACCCGGATTTTTCAACCCTCTTACTTTGCGAGACCACTTACAAGAAAATTTTTAATTTCATCAAGTTACATAGCTTTTCATAAAATTGTTGATTTTATAAAGTTACGCAACAGCATTGGATACCATTTTTATTCTGATAAAATCAAATCATGACGTATAATTAAATTTCAAGTTTAATGAAATTAAATACAAGCATATGATGAAGCTTAATATTGACAAGATTAAATAATAACATATAAGAAATTTAAAATATAATATTAGTACATGGGTACAATATTAGTAAATTAAAAATTCCTTTCATAATAGCAGTACATTTAAACAGAATACATAAGACAATAATTTATTTTATTCTCTGGAAGTGACAGTATTTTGTGATATCTTAAAAATATGCTGATTATGTGATCAAGAAGAAAATTATTGATGTACCAATTTTCTTAAGTATTAAGGTTATAAAAATACAATAACAGAAATTCATAACTTTATAATTTTTAAATATATTTATTTTATCAATTGTGAAATTAATTAAAAACTAGTCTTCCTTTCCCACTATATTTATCTTTCATCCATCATACACACCCATTCTACTAATTTTTCATTCCTATCTCGAGTTCCTATCAACAAGAAAGAAAATGTAATACAATGCAGCAACAGTAAACGATTTAAATTTGTCAGATAAGCAATAAGTGAGCAAGAGTAAAATAACACGTACCAATAATTCAAAGCTATCATGTCAAATCACGGTGGTATTTCAAGAACACAGTCATCGTTGAATATAATCACAGATCAGAACCATGCATTCATAGCACCTATATTTTTGTATAACTATCGTATTAAAGCACGTTATGGCTACCTAACTCTTAGAGTATCAAGTTATTACGCGAGTAAAATCTTAACCGTTCAGAGAGCCATATCTCAACGTTTAAGTAGCCCTCTTTAGTTTACTTTCTAATTTCGCGCCATTTATTATTCGCCCGCGCGACGCGTAAAAACACAATGATAGGTCCTCGCAGTTATCTATCGAGTGTGAAAGCATATCTCGCTGTATAAATGCCTCGTGAAACTTTGATCTCGCTACTTTAATCTCAGGAACGGTTATTACCACGTGGGCAGATGAAACAGCTGAAGAAACGCGACGAGAACGTGTCCTCTGCATGGCAATAATTTTCAACGCAGGTGGAACTCGATTCAACAACTGCGAAGTAATATCAGCTTTTTAGAATCTTCTCTATAAAACGGACATACTAAAATGCTCTTTGCATTTGGATACAATCAATTATTAGAGGTTATAGGTACTTGAGGATATTTAGCTGCTTTATAAAATTGAAAGAGAGAGGAATATTCAAATGTTAATACAATAAATTGTTTTCAAGTATTTTTATTTTTGTATTTCATTCTGCTTAAAGTCTCACTGCGTGTTTGAAGATATCGGGTGTAAATGATTGTAATAACATGGAAACGTTCATGGAACTTTATGGGATTTTAAATTAACAATTTAAATCCTGTTGAAATCGGTGATGTTTGAATGAAAAGAAAATTAAATATTTTCTGTCAATATTACCGTTACGAATTTGTGAACGATTTTATAAAAAGATGACTTTGAACTCTCACAAACGATACTGGTAAGAAAATAATGAAATGTTTTCCATTAAAAAATTGAAGACGAATATTATTTAAAGAAGAATATCTTGCAAGATCTTGTCACATTTCACACTGTTCAAAGAACAAGAATCTGCAACGGTTTCGCAATATCTTTATGAAGGCACAAAAAATTGTTAAAGGGAGCATAGAAAGTCGTTTAACAGAAAATTGTAGCACGATGCAAGATCAAAGTCAAAGACATGCGCTTCTCTTTTGTTCTGCAAAAGAGATAGTATCAATTCCCTACTAAATTACAGACTCCGATACTAACGGTACGTGTTCCCGTTTCTATGAAATTTCTCTTTGAAACGCAGAATTTTTACAAATTGCTCGTTCCGTTAACCCACATAGAATAATGATGCAAGTTGAGCGGAATTAATGCGTGTAATCCACATCCATGAAACTAGAAATTCAATCGATTCGGGTGATATACGATCGAAAGTCTTCGATGACCGTGGCATCATAACGGAAACTCTCGTCATGAAATGGCTGATGCAGACGCGGCTTGATCGATGACACGCGATACAAGGCACGAAGTCGGCTCGCGGCCAGTTATTACGCGTGCTCGTTTCGAGTGCAGACAATGCGACTCGGTAAGTATGCCGATAAGTACACTCGGATGCAATTCAGACATTCTTTGGATAAGGATCCACGTATATAACCTTGGCAATCTTTCAATTCCTCGTCTAAATTTCGGCATTGCTAAATTTTTGGGTTAGCAAAAATTATTAGTAGATTTTCCTAATCGTAAATTTCCAAATTTCTAAATTTCAAACACCAGAATTTTTAAATTTGCAAACTCTCAATTTCAAGAATTTTATACCCAAATTCTAAGTTAGTAATATAGGGATATAGGGTTGTAAGGATATAGGATTACAAGGATATAGGGGTATGGGGATATAGGGATATAGGGTTATAGGAATATAGAGTTATAGGGATATAGGGATATAGGGTTACAGGGATATAGTATAGGGATATCTCCAACTTCCTAAAATTCTAAATATCCAAATTCGCAATTATGGGAATTTCCAATTCTTGGAATTGCAAATTCTCAAATTTTCAAATTCTCAAATATTTTAATTCCCATATCCCTAGATTTCTACATATATAAGTCCCCAAATTTCTCAGTTTCCAAATATTAAAACCCCAGATTTCCTCAACCCCAAATTCTCAAATCCTCAAATTTTGAAATTCCCCAGTTCCCAAAATTAACAAATTCTTGAATCCCTTTTTCCCATTATCAAAGTTACATATTTTCATCCCCAAACCTCTCTTTCCCTATTACTAAAGTTCCCTATTTCCCTCCCCAAACCTTCCTATCCCAAACGTACAAATCCCCCAAAAGTCCCTGTAACCTAGTGAACGCCTTCTATTACCATATTTTCCCTAGGGAAGCTAGATTTGCTACCGACTGTACGTCTGAATGAGATATCCCGAGCGGCATTAATTTGCCAGGATCGAATCGAGTTCGAAGCTTCCGCTCTCCCGTGAATGATATCTCATACTTGATCGATCTAGCCTCCACAATGTAGAGGTTTGCACGACACACATAACACGTGCAATCGTGTAGCACACACGTGATCTCATTAAGTCTAGCGATCTAACTGGCAGCGTTAGCGGCGCGGGTTGACGCGCGCGGCAATAAATACATCGCGTTAACAGACGCGGATTGTGGGGACAGTTTTGTGTCAACTTCGCAGCGAGGATTGTCGATCGAAACGTTCTTCGCCTGCATGTAACTTGGAACATGAGGATAATTTACAACCGAGTGTTCGCTGTTCGGCGCGGTATTCGCCCCGGTATGTTCGGGGAAAGTTCGAAGGTTTTCGAGAAGGTATGCGTGTCAAGTTGCGTGTTAAACACGTCGGTTGTTAATAAATCACCGGTTGTCGGTTAATCCCTTTGGAATTTAACTATGACCTCATGAAAAACTTAGTAGATCTTGTATACAGGGTAAGATTCAGTGCCACAAAAAGGGATAACTCAATAAATTTATCTAGGGGATAAATAGAATGTTACAAGAAATTTAAATATCTGAAAATTTTGGGGTTGGAAAATTTATAAATCTGAAAATTTAGGAATTTGGAAATAAAGTACTAAACTTAAAAAGACAGTCGTGCAAGTTCAAAATAAAAATTTGAAGAACCGAAAGAAATTAAAAAATTTAGAAGTTTGACAATTTGAAAGTTCAGAAGTTTGCAAATTGAAAAGATTCATCAATGCCCATATTTCTAACTCGAGGGTGCGCCACCCTGTTCTAAACTCTCCCTAATGGTCCAACTGGTAATCCGGTGTCCAAAGTATCTTAGTCCCGTGGGACACAATGATTTAATGTAACAATAACGATTACACCGGTCGGTAGGCAACTGTAACTTGGAGTACAGGATGAAAAGATTTTCTTAACAGACGACTCGAACGGTCGGGGCTGATGTATGTCCTATTTACGTCGGTAGAAACCGCGGCACGAGATTAATCGTCGACGTGTAGCGTGGCGATCGTTCGATCGTATTTAATCCCGCATTAGGGGACTTTTTCAATCCGAACCGATGCAACCGGGTCTTATCTGATACACTTCTTGCTCTCCTGTTTTCCTCGTTCGCTGTTCGCATCCCCAACCGCGTCGAGCGTGCAAGAAATATCGAGCTCGAAAAGGTTGCATTATTTCGTAACGTTCTGCTTTTTTTACGCCATTATCGTGTGAAATTCCGAGCAACAGATACCAATTCAATGTGTCTGCACTGTTTCTCGTTCGTTGTCCCTTTGCACGTTTCGTCGAATTGCAACGAATTTCCAAGCAACACACGTTTGGTCATCAAGCACTTTAAACTGAGAGATTTTATAATTCGTGTTTAGCGTGAAATTTGTTTATCCTGCAGAATTAATGAACGAAGCGGTACAATTAAAATATCACGGCTGTTTCGGTAATTAGTTTAAATTTCTCGCGTTTAATCGATAAACCGTGTCATCCGATTATGAATTGTAAATCAGCTCTCATTATCGTGACGTTTGTATAATGTATACGATGTGTTGTAACTGATGTTATAAATAGAATCATTATTTATCGTATTTTTATTTATTTTGGGTCATTAACATTGATGTATTCATTAGCTATATCGCAGTTTAAATTATTTTACTATCTGCACGTCAAATAATATAATGTCACATTTTATATAAATAATTTTTTAATATTTTTTTAACCAACTTATTTTCTGTCGGATAAAGAATTATTCAAATAAAAGCTAATTTATTTGCATCGAACACTAGTTTGACATTTCTCATGAGTCAGCCATCTTAGTCACAAATATCCATTACATGAGGTTACAGCGCGTCATTCAAAACAGTTAATAGGTAAATCATGTATAATACTATAATTAATATACTCAATACTATAGTTACTACAACTAATGTCAGTTGCCAGTTTATATCTTTCACATATTTATTGAACATAAAATTAAAAATACAATCTGATGTCGTGTCAGATGTTTGTTACAATAAGTCAAGTACAATAATTGACATCTTCAGATCCCGAAAGAAGATCCTTCAATATATTGCGATCATGATTCTCAGTCGATCATATTGATCCGGTGACACGGCGGCAAAGCGGGTGAATTGATGCGAAACGTAACAACAATATCACATATGTTTTCGCGGGTGCTTATCGGTCTAAAATAACGTACATACCGTTGGACGAAACGGAAATACTACAAGTTGTACAAGATCTTGATTCGTTTATCGATCCCCGAGTATCTTTGATATCGTCTGGCAAATGGCACGTTTACCAAGGAATATGTACAAGAACCGGCTATTGAACGGCTCTTATCGCTTTCACGAAATAGCGTCATCAATCATTACTCCGCAGATCATAGAAACTAGAAACATTTACGGCGTTTCCATTGCCGCGAAGTCGATACACGATTACCGCGATTGTTGGCCAGACACCGAGGTGCAACGCGATTACGGCAACGTGACAAATTGTTATAAAGCGTATCGGTTTACCGACTAGCTAGGCTACCTTATAAATCTTGCCGGATAATTTTATAACCATAAGCCCACTTTGTCCGGCGGTGGCGCGCGAAACGCAATCCTCTCGATCTGGATAAATGAACGCTGAACGTCCGTCTGTTCGTGGCATCGATCGGTACAAACGGTTTCCATTATTCAAGTAATCTTTCTCCGATACAACGTTGAAATTTGCATCGGATCTCGGTCGGGAGAAATCAGTAGCTTCGCGTTGCTCAAACTACGGTTACCAGCCTCTAGTTCCAGATACATTGAGATATACATCAGCCAGGTCGTTTCGATCCGATTGAAACGACGTCGTAAATAATCATTATTCCACTGTCAATTTAATCCTATACGTTTTCGAAACAAGTAAATCACTCTAGGTAAGGCTGTTTATATCAGCCGGCGGGTCGAACCGCGGGGCCAGATCGATCGTAAAAAGGCAACCAGCCGCGGAGAGCTTTCGCGAATCAGCAGGAAGTACTTTGTGGCTTGGACGTCGACGATTGAACAGGATCCAATAACCGAAGAAAGTTCCTCGACAACGGCCCTCGATCATCGATACCCTTCGAACCCGAAGCGCGAGCCTCGGATCGCGGGCGTGTTTACACACGGATCGGCCGATGTTCGCGCGGCCAGAAACGTAAACGAGGAAGTGATCGCTCCACGTGGGAAGAAAAACGAAAACACAGAGGATGAACGACGAGCAAACGAAACCGTAGGATCGTTTCGCGCGTGCTTTCTCACGTGCACGCGTAATGCCGCGTGTACGAAAGAGAAAAGGAACCACCGACACCTCGTCGAAGCCGACGGGAGGAAACGAATTGGCCGAACGACCGGGGAACAACAAGATGGTGTGAGAACCGATGCTTATTGTGATTTCCATAGTTATTCGAGATAGCCCGTGGAGAGAATACGCTCTCGTGGTCGATTGCTCTTTCGACCAGCATCCTATCATTTCGTACTAAGCCGTGGCTCACCCTTGCCATCGTGCATTCGTTCGTAACGGTGCCCCGAGATCTGACGAATCTCACGATCGAACATTTCGAACTAAAATGGACGACGATATGGCCCTAGAGGTACCTTGTTTAAGGTTTAAGTGATTGATATGGCTTTTCATCGACAGCGTTGTAATAACTACTGCAGAGGGGGTTGAGGTATGGAGATGTAGAAATATAAGGATTTGGGAATATAAGTGTATGAGGATATTGGTATCTATGGGTTTTGAAATCTTGGGATATAGTGATGTATGGATACAACGATATAGGAATCTACAAATGTAGAGATTTCAGCATATTGTGACTTGGAAATATAGAGATCTGTGGATGTACATATACAAGAAGTCTATACGGATTTTGGAGTGTATGGATTTGGAGATGTGGAGATCCGATATAGAAGTCTAAGGGTATAGAGATGTGGAGATGTAGTGATCTAGAGATATCGGGCTTGCAAAATGTAGTGATCGGAATATAGAAATCTATAAATACAAGGATGTGAGAGTATGAGAAATTTCTCATACATGATTTGTATTGCAAGTGTACCATTTAATTCTTGCAATGGGATCTGTCATGTGAACCACTTTTTTCACCAGTACGTTCTCCGTCGACTGAATTATGCTCATGATAGAGAAAGGAGAGCGAAAGTGATCGCAGTGAAAGCAGCAACTTATGCAACTGGATAAACGATATTTTTCGCCTCTAAGGGGAACAGGCCTTCTAACATTGTTCATACCGGGATTTCACTGTAATGACATTTCGTAGTTGCTTCGATATTTCTGTTAAACACGGAAGCATATAAATTCGTAGCACTATAGTACAGTCACGAGCTATGTCTGTGCAGTAGTGAGGGGCATTAACTACCTCATCTTCGGGTGTCCGCCATTTTGTCGTCCCTGCGTTCGCAAACACAATGATCCATCAGTAATTTCAATCTCCACACCACAACGTGCATATACGATTATTTTCGCAACGAAAAACTCGTTCTGGTTGCACTCGAGAGATTTCCTATAACAGCTTGTAACAAAACTGCGCAACACAGATCGGGTCACGAGTACCATCCTGAATAAAGAGCGGCTGTCACAAGTCGTTCGCAATTTATCCTCCGTCGAGACGATCTCTGTGCTAACTGGCCCTTTAAAAAAACACCTCGAACGTGCTATCACGTCGAGTGCTGGCTTCATTGAAAATAACCAGGTCACAAATTGGTGAGCGTCTTCTTTCACCCTTCCGGAGTTTCCCCTCGTTTTTAGCCCCCGCCCTCGAGGCTAAAGTAGCCAGCCAAATTATTGATCGTCGACGGACGGGTTAATTCCTTTAAACGGAACAAATCGACCGGACAAAACATTCTAACCCTGCCGGAGATAGCGGATCTTTTATTGACGATACAAGATCACTGCACTGCTCGTCTGCATCGTGATACTGCGTGGACAACAGTTCCGCGGTCGGTGCTTGACCGTGGTCCGCTCTCGGAGCGGCCCTCGTTACATGGTGCAAAGATCTCCCCATATTTGATGTCATAATTATAATATTTACGAGCGGACACTCGCTACGTTTAAATCGTTTACGCGTGATGGACGACGAGAGCCCACCGGCTTCAAAATGAAACCATTTATCTTGGGGAATCTGCGATTAGAATGTTGGGCACGCCGGAGTCCCGGTATATGGCCGGGGAAGTGCAACTCTTCTGACACGAAGTTTTATCAGTAGTCGGTCACTGTGTTAGGATAGTTTCAAGGTGTTTGTTTTTTAAATTTTTACGATTGTGAATTTTCAAATTTCTATATTTCTAAATTGTTAAGTTTACCTTGCTACCTTATTGCCATTCATAAATTTGTAAATTTGTCAATAAGTAAATTTGTATATTTGTGAATTTTGAAATTTCTCAGTACAGGAATTTAGGAATATAGAGAGGTGGTAGTATAGGAATCAAGAGATGTAGGAATCTAGGGATATAAAAATCTGGGAATATATGAATCTCGGTATATATAAATCTAATGACACACAAATCTTGAAATATAACGAAATAAGACTATAAAAGTCTAGTATCATATCAACTATAAATTTGATCGTACATTACTACCCTCCTATGGCCTTATAAATATGATAGTTAACATCGCCCCAACGTTCACATTTATATCGCAAGAGAATTCCCGTGAATATTTAACACTAACACCGCTGAAATAGCACTTCCTTCGAAATCAGAGCAGCACGTAGACCATAAAACGAGGGGAACGATATAAATCGCGGAACGACAGGACCGTCCGCGCGCTCCGAAACAATGGTCGACTCACATGTATTCGATACGTGTTGCATTCGGACACGGTCGTTAAAAGCTCGTCGAAACTCGTTTAATTATTTTCACGGTGCTTCGGTTAGCACCTTGTTAGGTCCGGCGGTGCGATGATGCCGGGAAAACTCATTATAGGTTTCCACTTTCGAGAAGTGCCGTTGTGTTGGCGATTAAAAAAAAAAGCCGGTCCGCGAACAACGGCATATCGCAACAGATAATAACGCGGCACCGGAAGTTCGTTAACGCCGTTATTAGCAGAGCAGCCTGATTTTTTAACGGGTATTTCGGTTATGCGAAGTCCGCTGCTTTGCATACTTTGGACGCCATTCGCGTATTCGATACGCAACGTCCGCGATATACTCGGCCCCGGGGACCAGCCAATCAAACTTCGTAATTACATTTCCATAGTGGATGCTGCGAGTCAACTGTGTTATTGGTATACTTTTTATTTCTAAGCAATTGACAGATGTATATGTTCGTCGTATTTTATTATACTCTCGAAAGATAGTAATGTGATATGCGAATACAATTGCTCCTTTGTTATTTTTGACTATGGTTTTAATATCTAATATGACAGAAGCTGTTGATTAAATTTGTAGCTTGAAGCAGCGATGAATGAACAGTGTTCGAGCAAAAAGGTGTGGGCTGCGTGCACTGAGGTGTGGGTTAGAGTGACGCTCTTTTAGCTGCGTGAATGGCGGTTTATAAAGATTTCTAGGTTAGAAATCTGGTATTTACAAATTGTACTTCAACTTTTAAATTACGAAATTTTCAAGTAGTCAAACTTTCGAGTCTCTCCCTATATCGTCATTTATCTTAAAAATTTTCCTAACAATTTTTCAATATATTAATAATACTTTGATGGTAACATAATTGTCACTTACAAGGAGTTAGGAAATGCTCAACCCCTGCGAGGAATCGCCAGAAATCACGAACTGTTCGCATTAATAAAAGAAAACTTAGAAACAAGAAGGGATATAAAAAGGCAAACAGGGGTCTGCTGTAACCCGAGGGTTCGTCCACGATTCTGAACGATCGGGCGCCGCGAACGTAGTACCCGTTTCGGGGGTACGCGCACCACTCTTATCTCGATTATAGTCGAATGGGGTTCACTCGGGGGCCGAAATGCTCCCCGAAGTATTTCATTATCGAGATCGTACCACGGTGGGTAATAAAATTGGAAGGCAGTTTCTTCGAGGGGGAGAAAAGGGGTTGGGACCTCGTGTTGTTCCCGAACAGGGAACTCGCGAGTGTATACTTCGGGTACAATGGGGGACTTTCTTTGAATAAGCACACATATGTAGATTTTAGAATTGTTTATGTTATATTTACAAATTTGTGGTTGTCAAGGTTTATAATTAAACTTTTCACGGTTTCCAATTTTAATATTTTTCAAATTTTTAAAGTTTCTACATTTATAAATTTCTAATTTTCCAAGTTTTTAAATTTCTATATTTCTAAATTTTCGAAGTCTCAAAGTTCTAGTTCTTCCCCAAATTTTTAGATTATTAAATTTGCCAAATTTACAGGTTTGCAAATATCTAAATTCCCAGATTCCTTTGTCTTCAAATTCTTAGGTTCCCTAATTTCTAGATCCCTAATTTGATGTCTTCGAGTACCTATGCCCCAATTTGATAGTCAAATTCCTAAACCCCCAAATCCCTAGACTCTCAAATACGTGTTCAAAGTTTTACAATTTTCAGCTTCCTACATCCCCAAATTCCCACCTCCTCAAATTCGTGAACCCTCAAGTCCCTAGCTTCCCGAATTCCAGTGTCGTTAAATTTCTATGTCCTCAAATACTTGCCCTAATTTTCTGAGCCCCAAAGAACCTATATCCCCAAATTCCTAAACCACGAATCCAACACCCCAAGTTCCTGAACCTTCAAATCCCCAGCTTCTCACGTGCATAGATCTCCAAATTCTCGACACGACCGCACGTCTACAAACTCCCAAAGACCAACGAGCACCTTCTCGTACATACCACATTTCCCTAGGGAGGCGAGATTTGTTGTCGACTGTACGCACGCGTACGTAGTCCACAAAATCACCGAGTTGAAATATTGACCGAGCATGAGTTTATGACGGTAAGTAGCGTACACTCGCGAGAGAAGGAAACAGGGTTTGAAAAGAGTACATGGAAAGAGAGCAAGAGGTTTCGGAGGGAAGGTGATGAATGGGAAGAACGAAGCTGAGAAGAAGGAAAGGAACGCTGAAAGAGAGGACGAAGAACGTTAACCGGAGGGAGAGAGGAGAGCATAGATACGGAAAGATGAAGAGAGAAAGAAAATGGAGGGGATAACCGGAGAGGTAAAGAAGGGCCAGGTGGAGCTGCTATAGCGAACGGAGGTGCTGCTCGGCCCACGCAAACCGGCCCCCGCTTTGGGGCCCTCGGGGCTGCATACTTTCTCTCTTTCTTCCAGTCCAACCATCTACCATCTTCAGGGCCCTGTAATACCCTCGCGTTTGCGAGTAACCGACCTGCACACGGATGCACCCACACGTAACCCAAAGGGAGAGTACGTGCGTATAACCGCCCGCAGACGCATCTCCTTCGATCATATTCCTTCCTCGAGAATTATTGGCTCTGCCACGTATGGGGTGCTCGTACGAGAAACGGATCCCCCGATCGCGTATATGGAGGCTGCTGCTTTGTGACGGATGATCGCGTTAATTCGTGTTTCCATCTTGGATACAGGGAGACTTTAAGTGTTCAGCCGAACGAAATGCTGTGTCGTTTTTGTCCGTGGATATTCAATTTATTTGTTAACTCGCTCATTTTCTTTAGTAGCGTGACCTTGGCGACATTTCAGGATTTTCTTATTTTCATCTTATTGAGGAAACAGTGCCGAGTATAATCGACTCCTTCATCCTTCTTCCTAATGGAAGATACTGTGTGAAATTATTGAATGACGATAATTTTGGGCACACCAGCGAGTTAATATATTTAACAACAATTAACAATTATATGAGTGATCAACTGTATATTTAATTGCATGAAAAATGACAACAATCATTTCATCAAATGACATTTAATTTCAGTAAATCAAATTAAATTTTTGTGTAACCTTTATATGTACAATAGTATTCCAACAGAATAATAAATGTGGAGAGTACTCCAGCAACATCGAATAATTACTATAATATTTTTGAACCTAAAAAGCAATATGATCTCATTCTATATCACAGAGATTACCGTTGTCTGAGATAAATGATTGGTTCCCAGGTGGAGATTGCATCTTCATGCATGACAGAGCACCATGATCCAAGGTCAGACGTGTCACCAACTTTTTGACTGATCAGCATGCACGAACCTTGACCTGGACAGATAATAACCCCACCATGAGACCCATTAAACGTTTATGGGCTATTGTCCAGAAAAGGATCAGTTACTGCATCGTAACCATAATACGAAACAGAGTCTAATAAAAAAGGTTCATGAAGTGTGGTATCACGACGAAGAAATAAAAGAGGTGCTGCAATTTGCTGTTGGTGAAATTTGTTTTAATACCGTAATAGAGATTTGGGGATGTAGAGGTCTAGGGATGTAGAGATTTAGGGATGTGGAAATCTAAGGATGTGAAGATCTAAGGATGTAGAGATCTAGGAATGTAGAGATCTAGGAATATAGATACCTAGAGATGTAGAGAACTAGGAATGTAGATATCTAGAGATATAAAGATCTAGGAATGTAGATATCTAGAGATGTAGAGATCTAGTGATGTAGGTGTTGGGCAAAATAGGGTACTAGAAATATAGAAATCTGTGAATGTAAAAATCTGGAAATATGGGGATCTGAAGATATAGAAATCTCACATATGCAACGCTCAATTTCCAACCCTCCCTTTCTTTTTCATACAAAATGGCGGAGGTCGCAAAACAATCATCCACCCCAACATATACCATGGCTGATCCATAAGAAATTAGTACTTATCAATATTTTCCTTAATCCTAGATATTTAGCAGGAATTTCACAATCTTCATCCCCGAACGTATACACATTCCATACTCGTTAAATTTTCTATCTCGTAACGCAGTCAAGTAATTAAGAGTACACGATAATCACGTGCTCTTCCAGCGTCCTTATTTACTTTCTAACATGCTCGTAAACAGCACTTGATGCAACAAGTGCAACGAACTAGAATGCAATAATGAAGTCGTAATCACGTAAAAGTGGCATGTGACGTAACAGTGACACGCTAATTAAAACTCCGCAATGTATATACCTAAAGCTACTTCCACAACGTCGGTTACGTCGACTTATGAGCACGTAGCCCGAGGAGCCTGTATATAACGGTAAGCTGCATCTCCGGTTGCATCCTCGAATATGACACTTAATATCCCTTCTACGAGACAGGGAGCGGGAGGTTAATTCCTCCGGATTGACGGATCGTTGAATCGACAGAGACCGGAAGCTGCTTCGAATTTCCGGGCAAGACGATCTCTTACCAGCTTGCATCTTGTCGAACAACTTGGGAAATGGCTGTCGCGAAGAGCGGGAAGAACGGGTATCAATTTCCTAAGCAATGAGCATGAAACACGTGTACGGCAGACTCTCGTTATATCGCTACGAGGCAATATGCATTGATGAGGCTGTAGGAGTTGATAATCTGAAATTGGTAGTGGAGATAGTTATGGGGAGATTGAGTACGAGAGTTTATGGCTTACTTGACACAACCTGTGCAGTGGTTATGTGTTGGAGATTCGTGGGAATTTGGGAAATTAAGAATTTGAGTATTTGGGGATTTAGGAATTTTTGAACTTGGAGATTTGGGGATTTGGGAATTTTAGAATTTCGAGATTTGGAGATTTGAGAATTTGGGGGCGTGGAAAGTTGAGGAAATTGAATATTTGACTATGTGGAAATTTGGAGATTTGAAGATCTGCAAATCTGCAATTTTAAGAATTTAAAAAACTTGACAATTTAAAAATTATAAAATACAAATTGTATAGACACTTCAAAGTTTATACCGTTTGTATATCAAAAGTATTTCCAGCAACAAATATTATAATTACATACAATATTCTAATTACACTACCATATAAATTTCATTAAGGTTTGATTCAGTTAAGTTCTTAAAGCACAAACTGTAAAGGTGAAGGTATGCTCCGTCGGTGAGACCTTGGGTAATTAAGTCCTGCCGGTAAGCTAATGACCGTGGGTTTATAACCGGTTAATGATTTGATGAGTTTATTGATGCTTGAAATATAATCAGATTGATGTGCAAATGGTTATAGCTGGTAATTAGGCAGATGCAAATGTGTCATAAACCGGAGTCATTAACGAACTTTTCGAATGATGTTTGAAAAAACTTAAACAAGACATATCGATAGCATTGTTAGTAAGAAGGTTATTTGCCTTTAAAATTAATATCAGTCCTAATTGAAAACAAATCAGTTCGCTAAGTAATTTATTATAATTGTTTAATGAATTCAAATTCTATTCTTGTATTAAAGAAAAGTTTTTGGCAATGTATTACTGTATAATAATTCATAATTATTTTTGTATATCCTCATAACAAGAAAAATATTCGAAGTTTCCAACAAAAGAATAAACACGAGAAAAGAAGAAGAAAAATCGTAACACCCGGTGCAACGTTTACGCGAACGAGCGGTTGTCTGTTTCAAGTTGGTTCCAGGAGGAACCCACGTAACAGGAAACTCCGGGACTTTCGTTATCGCCGGTCTCGTGCTTTATACGCGTACGAGAGTTACGACAATCAATTTCCGCGGAGCTTCGTTCCTTCGCGGCCGAAACGCAAGCCCGACGAGACACAAGGGAGAGGAGTATTTATGGGGCACCAAACGAGCATGTCGTCGCTGAGGCTTCCCGAATGCCACCCAGGAGATGGTCCGGGGATGAAACCAATTTTCGACGGTGTCTATATAAATCAGATCTTGTTACAAGCGCAGGTACCGTCAGCGAGTTGCATCGTGTGTCCGGCTCCCTTTCTCTTCTTCGAACCGAATGGTCTTTTAAACCGGGTCAAAAAGGGGGTCAATATTTATTAGACGGTTTCTAATGAAACATTTTAAATGCATGGAATTCACGGTCCTCCCTCCTCGAGCACTTCGGCCGCCCTTCGTCGATCCCTTTTCGCTTAAGCGCTCTCTTTCTAATGCCCGCGCGCCCTCGTTCTTCTTCCACCGTTATCTCGTCGCTGGCACGACATTAAAAAGCTATGAATCGTTTCCCTCCTATCTCTTTCACCCCGGCGAACCTAAGTACGCTCCGTACTCGATTCTCGTAACTCGGCCGTAAGCTAGCGTTTTAACCAGGCACGAATTTACGCGTGGCTAATAAAATTACGATTTCATCTCCAAGCGATAAAACATTGATTCTAGCGCCGACCTTTCAGATACACCCCGTACTTTCTTTTTATTCAAAGACACAGATATACCGTTCCGTAGATAATCGGGACTTGGGTTCCAGATCAGAGAATCTAGGATTCAGGAAGAGTAGGATTTAGGAAGAACTGTGGAGACCCTGGGATGTCTGCGATCTTTAGAGACTCTGGAACTTGTGCAGATTATGAAGTATCTGACTTCTATAAAGTCTCTAGGACTTAACTATCGGGGATCTGAAGACGTTCAGACCTACGCAAACTCTGATTTATAACGCTAGGACCTAGGAGATCATGGGACCTATAAAACTTGGATCTTCGAGAACTTAGGATCTGCAGAGCGCAGATAATGTTTAGCGTTTGTAGAGATCCCAAGTACCAGAAGTCTAGAGCAAGGATTTAGGGCAAGGACATGTAGCGAATGTGAGATTTAGTGAAGCTTAGAACCCAAGGATACTTTGGTCTTAGGGAGAGGTTAGTGAGTGTTTGAGGACTTCCTAGGTCCTGGAAAAAATCTAGAAGTTAGGAACTCAGGTCCTAATGAGATCTTGGTACATATGTGATGTATGGGACTTAGGGGAGCACTAAGACCTAAGGTGATGTGAGGAAGCTTAGAACTTTTAACCTATGAAGAACTTAGAGTATTTAAAGTTTATATTAGAGCCTAAGTTCTAAAAACCTAGAGAATGTTAGATGACCTAGATAACCTAGAGAAGCTAGAACCTAGGTTAGAACCTAGTGAAACCTAGAACCCAGAGAAGGTTAGAACCTAGGAAAGATTTGAACCTGAAGAAGATTAGGACCTAGGAAGAACCTAGTATATAGGTTAAGTCCATAATCTAGAAAGAGTCGACTCCAGACCTAAGATTCTACTATCTAAGAACCTAAAATCTAAAATAAACCTATCAAAAACCATCCACCTATGGCAAATTCTGGGACAAATAAGAAGCGCAAACTTCAATCCTACCAAATCCGTCCCCGTAGTTTATCCAGATGGAAACTCATAATCCATTGAAATGGACATCAGGTGCTTCAGATAGCAGGGTATATAAGAAAATCTGCGAGTTCCGTTTGTCCGTGTATAAATAATCATCGCGGGCGTGTAATTTCCTCGGGACTAAGAAAGGAGGAAAAACGATGCCAGCGAAGGATGGCTACGTAGGAGAATTTAAACGAGCCTCGTTACATTTATCCCGGACGTTAATAAAATGTCGCTTCGGCTTTATGAGTTAAGAAGTACAGAATTCGCCCGGCAACGTGTAAACACTGCGAAAATACTGAGCGTTTTACGAGTGGAACATTTTTCAACGCGACGAGAAACGACTCGTTACCTCGGCTGCTGCCTCCATCGACTCGTTTACGTTTCGCATAAAAAGCAGATTGTCCAGGGGAAGAAAAGGAGGCGAGAAGGAGTCTGGTGTTGAGACGGAAGGAGCACCCGGGGTATCAGCTACGAGCAGAATGGACGATATGCGGCCTCTTCAACAACCGGAGAACAATGGCAGACCGTAGAAATTCTCTCGTCCCTCGCTGCAAAGGGCGCGTTACGGACACAGCAATCATCCTCTTGGTCCTTATGATTCGTTTACGAGAACTACCATGAAATAGCCACCATTTTTTTAGACACTCTTCCACTGTTTGTCGGACGATCTCGATTAACCGAATCGTTTACGTGATCGACCGTTAAAACACTTTGTTAATGCCATGTCCAGTAGAAACCATCTTTGTAACACAAGGTTCATGGACGGTTGCGCGCTTTTAGATCATAAATAGAGTACAATAAATATAAGGGGTGATAGTAATTTATACGACAAAAATTAATATATGTATACTTTAACAAAATTATCTTAATAATTGCTGTAATTTAAAATAATGCCCCATTTTGTCGTGTTTCGTAAACCTAGTGTTAAATAAGTGGACAAAGTTGATTGAAGAAATGTGTGTGGTGAAATGTAGATCTTTATACATGATTATCTTTTATGAATGTGCGTACATCTGTGAATAAATAAAGAGTACATCAAGTTAAAAGCATATTGAATAATAAAGTACATTTTCATGTGTTACAAAGTTTTTTACGACTACGATGTGCCACATCGAACTTAGAAATTTTATTTTTGAAGTTACTCTTAAACAGATAATGTGTTTCAAGTTAAATGAAAATTGAATGTAATTGATCAAATGTAAATACAGATCACGTAGAAACTCCATCAGTGATAATTAACACTTGGAAGTCGAATCACATTCGGTACATTTCATTTTAATAGCTTTGATGTTCAGCCAAACATTTGTATCAGCATCGGAGATGATCTCTTTGATGGCGAAACACTGCACCATATTGTACTTATGTTCATGCAATTACAGTTATTAATCATAATTATCTGTTTGATTATCGAGTGTACAATATGAGGAATGTGGAACATTTCCAATTAATATTTTATCGATGTTCATGCAAATTTACTTATAATTAAACTTACAAAATTTTTCATTCTCAAATCCCCAGATTTTTAAATATGAAAACAATAATTGAAACTCGAGGGATTTGCAATTTTTATATGTTGGGACTTGATATTGTATTATATTGTTCAATAAGTTTCTTATACAAGCACCCTTGTTCTGCCATAACGCCACTGAAGTGGCAATATAATAAGAGTGCACTCCACCTCCTTTCACCAACAATGACGGAACCAATTACGAAAATTAAACCGTACCGCATCTTGCATATGAAACTAAAAATATTTGAAAACGATTCGTTCAACCGACGAGCATGCATTTGTCAGGTCGTCCGCCGATCGGTTTCTTCGAGCGGGTGCACGTCTGTCTGAAAAACTGTACGATACATATCTCATCGGCAAGTGACGTGGGTGAACTATAAACGCACGAGCGGACTTTGTTCGGCTCGGATGAACTTCGTCGCGGGGTAATTCGAATGTCGGCGAATATGCGTGCAAAAACGAGCGAAGAATATAAAGTCGCCGAGTCAGCGGTTTTAACGATGTCTCTGCTCGCGGCACGGTTGCGATCGGTAATCCCGTGGTTTCGCGAAAGGCGTATAAAATGAGGGAATAACAGATTAGCGAAGTGGCCGTAACAATGCTCGTTTCGAGCCGGGCATAACGCGATCCACCTTGATTCGTTGTCCATAAATTTCCCGCGACTACGAGAGATTATAAACGGCATATTTTGCGCATTAAGTACCCTTGTCCCTCTCCTTGTGCCCGGTACACGCGTTAATAAAATCGCATAAAACGCCGGTAATTGCCGTCGTCGTCCGGCGTACGAACCGGTACTCCTTATTTTTTTTTACCGTTCATAAACTGGGCTGGATGGTCGTAAACCCGCTTTCAGATAACGCTTCCTTTGCCAGAAACAACTAATTTCCAGCACTGATTCACCGGTAACCCATCGAACGATCTCCGAGTTAGAAAGTAGGGGAAAAGGGGTTCGGGTCGAGCAGGTCCCTGAGCGATGTCTTGCTCCCAGGACCTTCTTCTGGAAGGCACGACATCTTCCACTTTGGTACCTCGTTGAGTAACTAAGTATGTAACTAATCACCAGCACGCTGAATTTTCTCCGTCTTCGTTTCTCGACGGATTAAACTTTCGACCGTCTTCGTTTGGATCCTCGAACCACCAAGACACTCGTAGCATCGGCTTATGGTGCACCTGTAGATGTGGAGTAAGGCCATGCCATTCGATTAATCTCCGCTAATACCTACTTGCTACCTCCACACGTCTCCCCAAGCCGTTTCCTGGCTTCGTTCGTCCCCCGTGTCGCCGTTACCTTAGCCGGGAGGGAGTTAATTCGACCCCGGTGTCTTCTTCCCTTCGACGATCTATCGGTTACTAATGTTCGCCCGCCACCGTCTGAGATTGGTAATTATTTCCAAGGACTCCGAGATACCCAGTCAACCGATAACGTTCGCGGACGACTGCGTCCAATTTGAATGCAAACGTGGAACGAAATTACGAAATCGGAAAACGCTGTCGAAATTAATGGGCTGGAAACGGAGAGGTGTACTCGGAACTTAGGCTTCGAGACACTGCTATTTAACTTAGAAAAACCTACAATTTCAGCTTGCAATCTATAGTAACTTATGTTGCCCTTTAACTCAGTTTTGGCTAAGTTCTGTTTAAGTATCTGTAATTAGCCACTGTACTCCACTGAACTGCACGAAATAAATCATTATAGTATTAATAAAAAATAAAAATTGCTATACTCTTAAATTTTGATTAAATTTTGATTAAGTTTGACTTGACTTAATTTAAGATTCCTGTAAAGACTAAAATTAATATTATGATATATCTGTAAAAATTAATGTTAAGGTATGTCTATGAAGCTTAATATTAAGATTCCTATGAAGATTAATGTTAATATTAAGATATTCGTAAAAGGGTAATAATATGTGTCCACTGGCCTGTGCAACGGCGTGAAGTTGGGGATGGAGGGCGTTTAACTTGCACTCGACGCGAAAGCCCGCGGTTTGCGACGTCGCGTCGGAACAGAAGGAAAGTTTGCCCAAGCCCGGCAAGTATGAGCCATGTAACCGTGATGTGTATAGCCCGCCATGAGATTCGTGTGTTGCGTTAACGCCAGTAGGGTGAGTCAGGGGCAAAAGGAGGGCGAGACGGGCGCAAAACGAGGGAGCTGACGGCGTGTAAACAGAGACGGGGCGTACACCGGTATTCCGCGACTGTTTGTTCTGCGGTTCAACCGTAAACCCGCGTCCTAGCCGGTTATTATTCCTAAATTCATGAACCTAGTAGACCTGCACGCGCCTCGGTACAACGGAACACCTGTACGAGACGAGGAAACACGTGTGGCGCACGACTTGACACGCGTGCACGCAGGTTACGTATTAACGAGGCGATAATTGACACCTAAGCGAGAGAGGGTTTCGCTTTGAGCCCGCGGGCCGTTTGTCGAAAGAGGAGCACGCCGGGAAGCTGCGTTAGGCTTCGGGCTGATTTCACGACCAGCTCGATTTGATTCCGAAGGAATGCCTCTGTGTGCTTCGCGGCAATTTAGACGTCGGAGCTGCGAAACTGTCGAGCAATTTAATGCCGCCGATATCCTACAAAGCGGCTATGTTGCGTATTAATTATCCTGTAATGAACGGAAAATGTTTCCTGTGTTCATCGCTTAGGTGAACGGCGGTTCAATGAGACCGATAATTGTCGACAGGGATAATTGACAGCCACTCGTTTGTCGAAATTGTCGCTGATATTCGATTACGGTTTATTGGATAATTTTAATGCAATATGTTATATATCTTAAACTGAACTTATATAGTAGTCGTTTTTATTAGGACTCAAATTTCTGAACGTATGCTGGAACATTGTAAGTTTGGGACTTTGAAGTTGCGGGACTTTGGAATTATTTGATTCCGGGTTTTAAAACTTTGAGATTTCTGAACTTTCAACTTACAAATGATAATGTATATTTATCAATAATTACTACAGAATATTCTTATCTTTCACTGTAAGAACGTCCATCGCTTACATGTACTACTTGCCGATTCCTCAAACTGTGCAGTAAGCAAGCGTGTACAGCACAACAGAAAGTATCTACACTAAGAAAATGAATTATGTCATAAATACAAGGGCCCAGTCAAGGAGCGAAACGAAGCAACCAAAACCATATGTAAAATTAAACAAGAAAGGTTAAAGTAAATAATTCGTTCGAATCGCGCGATAGTTCGATTGACAAACCCGCAACATGGCGTACTGGAGCGGTTGCATACCCGTACACGATACGTATCAGCTAAGTTCTTGCGTTAATCGAAGCTCGGGCAGGAATTTCGAAGTTCGCGATAAATTGGCGCGCCTTCGATCGAATTAGGCGTCGCAGGTGCGCGTCCGAGAGGAAAGAGGGGACACCTTAATTGACAAGTGGCGTCAGCGGAACGGAAATTTGCGATAATGGCGGGACCAGGTCGGTAAGGGCGACGTAGGGGCAGGTGAAAAAAAGTATAGAGGAACAATAAATGAATTCCGTGGGCCCGGAGGTTTTTTATCGAACGCGATACCCACGCTCGGTGCTTTGACTCGTTAGCAGTTAGCAATAACATTCGTTATTTTTATCATATCTCCGCGCCGTTGGCTTCGTGGCCTTTATTTGGGAAGGAACACGTTTTGGTACTCGAGTCTTAAGATACCAGCAGATAGCCGGGCGTGTTGCCCGGACTCTTATATTGCGGCCACGATATTACCTTCTACAGGGTGGCTCGACAACCAACGAACCAACCTCTGGTGAAATGAAATTCAATACGTAGCCGATTGCCGTGTCCTTTTTTCGTTTCCGTCGAATTTATCCATTTAATAATCACGGGAGACCGCGCGAACGAAAAAGCCACAGAGAGAACATATTACGCGAGGATCCGGTCGTACCTTCTCACCGTTTAATATGTTTATCTTCGATCTATACGAGTCCACTAACGACGCTCAAACCCGAGGAGATAATTACTTTTCAGAAATAAACACGTACACGGTCAAGTCCACGCGTTTGTGCGGCGATATAAGACGATAACGCGGCGAGATTAATTACTTTTTTTGACGCGAGACGCGACTTGACGCGCGTTTAACCCTCGGATGACGAGCCAGCTTTGACCCCAGGTACTTTGGAGGTGATGAAAGTTTGGCAATTTTGCAACTTCATTTATAAATTTTAGACTTTTTAAAGTTATGAAATTATAAAATTATAAAGTTACAAGGTTACAAAGTTACAAAATTATAAAGGTATAAGGTTATAAAGTTACAAACTAATAAATTTACAAAGATTTAGCAATTTTCTCTTTTGACGATATTTAAATTTCCGCACCCCCAAGTTCCCAAACTTCAACTTCCAATGCTCTTATACCAAATTCCCAACCTTCGAATTCTAGATCCCCCGCATTCCAAATCCTGAACTCAAAGTTTTCGACCGATCTACAATTCTAACCTCAAAAAAATCTGCGCCAAGTAAAGGCAGACCATCGTTAATGGGTTAACGATGTTCCTCCTCGAGGTTTGGCCTAAGCATGAGCAAAAAGTAACCGATTAACCCCCATCCCAATATCTGGTCCCTTTATTCCTCTTTTCCTTTCCTTTTTAATCAATGAATCGCTTGGTTGTACCAGGGGTATCCATGTCGAACGAGATTCACGCGTGTCGACGCGTAGAAAACTGAGAACGGACGTTATCGTAGCGTTGACAACCTCTCAATTATAATTGAATGCACCGTGACTCTTTTATTTGTTGCCGGTTATATTCAAATTCGCGAGATAAAGGGTGGAGGCTCGCGTCCTGGGGCCGAAGGAACGGTTCGCGATGAGGTGCCAAATCGTTTAATGGGACAACCTGTTAATATGTGACATGTGTTACCCATACCAGCGACGCTTTTTCATATACATAACCAGTTGTGTTCGCCTCTCGATCGTCGCTGTCGAAATATATATACTCTGTGTCCGTTCTAGCGTTTCGTTTCATCGACACGAACGATCTCGCGAGCGGAGCGTCGTTGATTCATCGCTCGGCGACGCGACGCCGAGAACGAGACATCGTGGCTTCAAATTGTCGATCGCGGCAACGTTTTAATCCTTCCGTTCGACGAACCGCGGACAATGAGCACTTGTATCATTTGCCCCTTTTGTTTCCCGTGGAAAATCCGCGCTTTACGCGTTTGAACGATAATGAAATTTATTCAACGATTTACAATCCTGCACCCACTGCGTTTCGTTAATCGAAACTGACAGGGTAGCCTGCCTGTCTGTGACTACGCTCATTGTTTCAACCGACCCGGAGATTATCGGTGTATAATTAAGTTGAATACAATACGGACCAAACCGGTGTATCGCGGCGACAGCCGAACGAATTTTGCGTGTCACTGCCGTGCCAATTATTAATCGCAACGCGGACGATCCTGACGAGAGATTTCCTCTCCAGACAGTGTAAAGATAAATTAACGGATGTTCAAGTACACGTTTATCTGCTGGTGGATGCACGATATTTTATATTGCCACTGGTTATATTGTCATGTGTGTATGTGTATGCGTACTACATTGCCTCTGGTTGTATCGTCATGTGTGTATTATATTGCCACTACTTATATTGTCATGTGTGCATGTGTGTACTGTATTGCCACTAGATGTATCTTCATGTGTGTATTATATTGCCACCAGTTATATTGTCATGTGTGCATGTGTGTATGTATTATACTATCACTGGATGTATCTTCATATGTACATGTGCATATTATACTGTCACTTGTATCGTCATTTAAGCATATGTCTGTATTGTACTGTCACTTATTTGTATCATCATGTGTACATATGTGTGATATACTGTAACTCGTTATATCATCATGTGTGTATATATATGTTATATATTATATGTTAATATTATATTGTCATGTGTATAAGTATGTATAACGTAGTGTCTGCATATGTGCGTATTATACTACTGGTTATATCGTTATGTGTGTGTGTGTGTATCGCAGGTTATATTGTCATGTAATGCATAGCAAACGTCACGTTGTATAGTCACGTTCTGTATCTATAGGCAAGTTGTGTATAGCCATGCGTTATATTGTCGATCATTGTATAGCCAAACGTTAGATAACTAGGCACTGTGCGTTACGCATTGCGTATCCATCCATTGTACATTTGTGCCGTGTATTGCCATGAGGCATATATTCATGTAATTCATCAAATTGTCAAAAATTTTCAAATTGATTGTGCAAATTAGATCTGGAGAATTGAAGACTTAAAATTGCACTCATCTGGAAGTTATCAGTTATTTCACTTTTCAATGTTCACAAACACGAAAAGCAGAAAATTAACAAATAAGAACATAAAAATTGTAAGAATTTTTGAATTATAAAATTGTAGAAGACTAAAACTTTCCATATTTCGTTGCAACCATGTAAATATTTGTTGCAAACAGAATTTCGCATAACACCGATATAATTCTAATTACAATACGCGAAAGTATAAATATGAATGCATTTTAAACAAAGCGATACGAAAAGTTTTACAGCCGAAGGCAACGTCAGAGGTTAACCAAAGACTCCCTCTCGTTTCTCTCAATTTCTACCGGGATATCATAATTTCATCGAATAACCTCATCCGCGCTTATCCCGTATTAATTACACGCTGCCCAAAGGAAGGATAACGAAGTTTCATTAAAAATAATCTATTATGCTCGATGAAGAGATTAAAAAGGCACGTAGCCAACCTCGTCCGATATCCCGACCGAGTTCCGTTCCTTTCGAGATTAATTAACTCCAATTAGAACGACGAATAAAATTAATTCGTATTATTGCGATATTATGTAACAATAGTTGATTCGATATTGCTACAGATTTCACAGACAGATGTTACGATTCTGCTGTAAATTGCAGTCCAATAGATACCTGTGAATTATTAAACCAATTTTTATCTCTTTCAGATACCGACAACTTTTCGATACATTTTTCATACATTTTATTCAAATTCCTCATTTTATTCATATTCGTGGTACTTTGTCGTAAAATACTTGAAAAATGTCTAAAAAATAGAGATGATAAAGCTACTAGAAATTCGAAAATTTAAAAATTCAAAAATTGGAAAATTCAAAAGTTCGAGAGTTCAAAAATCGAAAAATTCGAGAATAAAAAATTGTAATAAATCTGTAAGCATGAAAATTGAAGCGAAAAATGAAGTTTGCATATGTTATCGAAAGGGCCCGTAGCACCCGAGCATACAATGTATAGTTAAAGTGTGCGTGGCACAGCCGGCCGCACGGCATTATAGGTGGAGAGTCATAAATACCGTATTTATTGGGTTTGTAATTGTCGGTAATTAACATGCGCTGAGAGTGCACACGGGACCCTTTCGCTTTCTTATTACCGTGTCGTGGCTCGTTACAGAAGACCGAGTGCCTCCGCTTTGCTTTTGCATACGGGCGTCTCAATACCAACGGCTCTTCCTTTCTCCTTCCTCTTTTCTCCTCCAGTTTCCTTTACCGCTTTTCTCATCCGATTCTATCCCTCTTCGTTCCTCTTTTCACCTATGTCCTTCTCCGGTTTCTAGCTGCTTGCTCTCTCACCGCTGTACCTTCGGGGTGGTATTCGGCATCGATCGACTTATCGATACCCTCGATCGACGATCGGCACGTCGCTTAGAAGGCAACGTTAAGGTATATATGACTCGAGGAATTCCTGTAAACGAGGCAGCATACTCGTATCCAACCAGTTTACAATGCTATTTATCTCCGGAGTTCGCCCGGGAACTCTGCTACGTCCTCGATACGTTTTCATGTTTTTAGTTATACGTATTTCTCGAGTACCGCGATCGAACAGGTTGTACACACATTGGCGTAACTAGGATTTCGGTGTCAGGCCAGGGAGACATTTTGTTACATCACCGTGTGTTATATAACGATAGACACTTATTTATGTGTTACTGCCACGTCATGATTTAAATTGCATGTAGATATTTATATGTGTTCGATCCTCATATATTAGATTGCCAGTTAGATCACTATGCAGGAACTGATAGGTTCATAAAGAGGTAATTTCTGAATTTCAAGTTTAAAAAATTTTTAATTTCTATACTATTAAAGTAAATTTCTAAATTACCAAATTTTTGAATTTATAAATTTGCAATTTTTATATTAGTTTTAGTTATATTTATATTAGTTTAGGCTTTTAGTTTCCAAATGAGTAGAATTGGAAGTGTACGAATTACCAAACGAATCATTAAATTTCAGCAGAAATTTTTAATAAATAAAATTTTTTTAAAATATATCCTTAAATCCCTAGATCCCTATGTCCTTATATCCCTAGGTCCCTAGATCCCCAGATTCCCAGATCCCTAGAATGCTAGACTTTAAGTTCCTAAATTTGATAATTGCCAAATTAGCCAAATACCCAATTCCCTAAATCTTTCAAATTTTTAAGTACCCAAATTTCCATCTGTCTATTTTCGCTTCGAAAACTTAATATCTCAAAAATGAAAAGAAGAATTCGTTCTCCTAATCATCTAAATCGTCACTCGTTATATCGCCATACGTAGCATAATCCCTAATATCGTCAGAGTAAGATTTCCCATGAGCCCTACCAAGTTACGCCAATGCATATTGCCGTCCCGTTTGCGAAACTATGTTCCCGCTTCTTCTCGGTTCCCATAGATTACCGTCATCCCGGACTACTCATCCCGGTAATTGCACACCATTGACAACGTGCCTTACACGAATCACCTCCGTCTCTCTCCTTCCTCGAAGCTGCCGATCGCGGAAAACCGTGGAACGATATAAATTAGCCAGCCAACAGGAAACGCATAAAGCAGAGCACGTTTTCCCGTGGGACGTTTACACGGTGTCGGTTTGCGGAACGATTAACTGCAACTTTGTCGAGTTTATTGAAATGATGTAATTGAATTGGCTACACCGGTGAAACTGGCCGGCTTTAAGAATCGAGCCTAACTTCGCGGTTTCTCGCGATCGAATAAGGAATTATCATAAATCTTATTTCGCCGTTAATTCGTAGCCGTCTCCGCGTTCTTCCCTCGCTTTTCATCTCGTTTATAACCGGCCGTGTTCTCGTAACTTTGATGAACATCGTTAACTCATTCGAGCCGTTCCGGCCGAGTTTCTGGTCCTTTCGGCTTTGTTTCGTCGAACTGTATCTCCTCCGGTAACTACTTTCATCGATCGTTCGTTCCAATTCCGGCATCAGGAGAGTAGGCAGGCAAGTTTCAAGCGGGCCGAACCATCGGCCATTTATAACTCGCGCTTCGAATTTAAACTTCTATCCATTCCGGGATTCGATTTCAACTTCACTCGTATAAATCCTCCGCTAAGTGGAGGCCGGTGATCTTAGTTAAAGAGAACCGGTTAACGATCGTATACTCGTGTATTCGAAAACTTTTTCGCGTAATTTCGGCCTCTATCGTCTTGCTTAATCGATGAAACACGTCCTTTACTCCGGACGGAGATAAAGACTCCGACGACGAATTTAACTCTTATCCGAAAGTACACTCGGATACAATTCCGAGTTTCTTAATTCCTGGATTTTGGAACTTTCACATTTTCAAGTTTTCAAATTTTCGAGGTACTAGACTTATTATAATTTTTTAATTTTCACACGTTCTCGTTGTCAAATTTTCAAATCTCTAGATCCTTAAATTGCTAAAGTGCCAAATCCCTCGATTCCCAGATACGGAAATTCTCAAATCCACATGTCCCCAAATCTACGTGTCTCCAAATCCCAATGTTCCCAAATTCCTATGTCTCTAAGTGCCTATGATCACAAACCTCCATGTCCCCAAATTCCTATGTTCCCAAATTCCCATTTCCCCAAATCCTCATGTCCCCAAATTCCTACGTCCACAAACCTCCATGTCCCACATCCCCATGTCTCCAAATCCCCAAATCCTCATGTCCCCAAATCCCCGTGTCCCCAAATCTCCATATCTTCAAATACCTACGTCTCCAAATCCCCATGTCCCCAAATTCCTATGTCCACAAACCTCCATGTCCCAAATCCCCTTTTCTCGAAACCCCATGTCCCCAAATCCTCATAACCCCAAATTCTTGACTGACCCAAAAATGTTCAAAACTTCAAAAATCCCCAAAAATCGAATAAACGACCTCTTCCTTCTCAACTATCATATTTTCCCTAGAGAAGGCAGATTTTCTTCAGACTGTACTCGAGTCTGCAACATCGAGCACCGGTAAGGTTTGGACGCAAAAAGGCAGGTCCCGGAGGAACCATGTCTGACCACCGATAAAGCCCGTTTGGTTCCCATGTTCCCATGGCGTGCCTTTTTCACTCTACTCGTTCCATCGTCGCTTTTCAGGCAGTCATCGAACGAGAGAAATCTCTGCCACCTCACCTTTGATGCACCACCTACTGCCATTTTGCGAGTGCATCCTATTCGGCCATGAAACGGTACAATGGTAGCCATATCGAAAAGAACCATTGGTTTTGCTTTCACGACAAATCGCATTGTACGTAGCTCTTATCGCGACTTTGACTCCCAACACGACTGGGATATTCGATTCGATATCCACTCACCGAGGCTTTCGAGCTAACATCGAAAAGCGTTCAGAATGTCAGTCGTGCGAGGATAGCCCGTCATCCTCGAGAAGGCCTCTAACGAGACCGTCTGAATTATTAAAGCAAACCGAGGGCGAAGGTTTAGCGGGTGGAAATTGATTGTCAGACGAGAACGTCGATTGAAATCCACGGAAAGGCTTGCGCGATGATGGCGACGAAAGGACGTGTACCAATTCACAGTTCGTTCGATGTCTTAATACAATGGCGTAGGGCTTCTGTTCAAGGAACATAATCTTCACCACGTTCATTTTGCTACTTTATAGTCACACATTAAATCAGCACGTGCAGTTGAAGCTAAGTTGGACTTGCAAATTTAAAATAAATCCTTGATTAATATCTGCTTCACCCATTGAGTGCAAATGAAATATAGGAGTCCCAACAATTGATGAAACTTTGGATTCAAAGAATTCTAGAATTGACTCAAAATAACCAGTGTTAAGAAATAGAATAATAATCAGAAACTTGTATCTCCATATTTGTCCCTACTATTCGTGCAAAAAGTATATTCTTCGTGTGATTAATAATTCTGTACCTAAGAGACCAATTGTCTTCCAAAAAACGCGGAGAAGAGCCCTTACTTTTCTATAAAAAGGACTAAATAATAAAAAAGGAGAAAATGGACTTGTTATTTTCAAGTACAGAATTGTGACCAATAATACGATTCGATCGTATCGAATCAATCAGTAATACGATTCGGTCCTATCGAATCAATCAGTAATACGATTCAATCGTATCGAATCAATCAGTAACACGATTGAACATAGTGAGCTACTCTAATGGATATATTATGTACATGTACAGTCTACAATTAATCAGATGCACGTGCATTCTTTCTAGCAGCGAACAATAGTTACGCCAATGTCTTTATAACCTGGCTGGCTGACAAGCCAATGCCGGTGTGTAAGCAAGCAAAACGAGCGACTAAATAAAGGGGGTTGAAGCTCTCTTCGGGTTCGAGAAGACGGATTCCGAAAGGGGTAAGACAGGGTGGCAGGACAGACGAAGCCAGAGAGAAATTGATGTTAGCCGTTTGCATTTATTATTAATACGCTCGACGACCTGTACACGTCAGCCAACGTCGTTTCAACCCCTCTTTCAAACCCTCTTCTCCTGTCGCTACCCCTCTTGGACGTTTCGGACGGACACTTTCTCCGTCCCTTATTTCCAGGCTGCGGTGTCAATCTACCGAGGAGCAGAGGGCAGTTTAATTATTCAAATGGAGGTAAATCCTGCTGCATCGACTAAAATAATCCCGTTCCAGATTAAGGATGAACGCTCCATTCAAATCCTTTATCGAATAGAACGAATCTTCCATAAAATTCATTCCCCATTTAATTCAATATCCTTCGAATTTTTTTGGGAATATTTTATATCGTGAAGTTAATGTGCTATTTATAAATTTGGAGCATGTTTTATTGGAAGAAATTTCTTCATCTTCGTCTATGATTTCACAATTGTGTCTTTGCAGCAATACGAAGATGAATAAAGTTAGTGATTTCTATTTGGATAAATTATAATTGATTATATGATATTGGTCTAATTGCACGTATTGTAAGTTGAACACAAAACTTGAGAATGGCGCAAATACAATTTATATTTGTTACGTGTGAGCTGTGGTGTGCATCACGAATGTGGTTGATGTCATAAACTAATTAAATGAACTTCTAAAGAATTGGTAATATAGTGTCAATAGAAATTACTAATCAACAATGAAATATCTGCTTATGGTACCCAAATAAATAGTTGATCTCCAACTGCAAATTCAAGTTGTTAAATATACAATACCTTCTTCATTGCACATCAAAGCTCATTTCATACATTAACTAGATGAAGTTAAAATTTAAGCTACATCCACATTAAAGTCCACAAATCACATCCGAGTATACTCAAAATTATCTAGGTATTATCAGCACTATCTTAAAATTTTTATGAACTTTGAAGTATGTTTTAACTTATCGCAGCATGTTATCGTGTCTACCCACCGATCGTTGTTTACCGAAATAAAAATAACGTGACTACCTCGAAAATTCGATAATGCCTTTCGTAGAAATCCCCGTGTGTAAACAGCACCGGTCAGCAATACCCAACCCCTAGCACGCGACCCCAACCCTAGGAACGTAACGTAGGGAAATCGATTTGGCCGATGGGAAAGGACGCCGAAGGAGGAGTCAACGTCAAGATGTCGGTTCAATCGCGTTAATGTTCGCGTCCGTGTATTATACAACGACGTAGGGACTCGTCGAGTGTTCCGGGGGGAATAAAAGGTACGCATCCGGGATCCTGGCACCTTCGACCGGACCTTCTCGTAAATCAAACGTCACCAGGATCCTGAGAAGCTCGTCCACGGAGTCAGCGATTCGATCTCGTCTCGTTTCCTCCGCCTCGATTCTGCGCTTCCCCCTACACGAGATATGATAAACGCTTTTATCTTATCGCGACACGTGCACCAGCTTGCATAAAAGCAAACGTTTTATTTGTTACGTGTTCGTAGAGTGCAACGTTAGAACGGAAGTATTCTGGGATAAGTGAGGCAACGAGGTTATGAAACCTTCTGGGTCAAGATGTTCCAACGTTTGATAGCGTAAATGTATATGCCTCTAATATCTGATTTTATATGTTTACCATTGTTTGGGCCTCTTATATTAGATATGAAGACTCAAACATGGCTCCATATGCACTTATGAACATTTATGAACAATCTCAACATTTAGCTAGATACATAACCTATAGATAGCGTGAACACCTAGTATGAACAACATTATAGTTCATATATGTATACATTTAATTTATAATGCTCAGGTGTTGATATGTGATTTCTACTTCCAGATTTTCGTCCACACTTGAGTATAGACAGTCAAGTAATATAAATTCAAACATAGATCACATTCATCACAAGCTACCATATTCCTTTAGGTAAAATTTAACCTAGTAACATAAATGCTGTACACATATGATCTTCAATTTTAAATAAGCTGCTTGAATCTACAAATTGAAACATGATCAATATTTACATTGATTCATGAACTACCTGAACCAATATTTTTCAGCATCTATAAATACAGGATCAAATTCAAACTTGAATGAAATCTGAGAAATATATTATCTTTTCTCGACACATCTTTCAAGATATATAAATTAAAAGGGAGTCAAATGACCAAGTTTCCTCAGTTATAAACGATATCCAGCAGAAAATGGGAAGAGTATAAAATGATACCTAGACAATAATCCTATCGTTTCCATATGCAACGAGAGAGGTAAAAAGTAATTTTAATTTTATACCCTAGCGACGGAGCAGCGCCGGTAGCGAGGGGGTGAAACGACAAAATCTCGCGTTCGAAAGGACTCACGATCGGATTGTTTTCATTTAAATACTCCACGACTTCTCGCCAACCTGATCGCAGGATGAAAATGTAAATCCGTCTGGCTCGGTGAGCCTCGTTTCGATCACACCTCGGGAACTCGCCGGTTGTTGCGCAACGAACCGCTGGATCCCGAGTAAGATACTCGATAATGCGGCTAGATACCGTGAATGGTAATTTGCTTGATTTCAGATGCGAACAACTGTGCCAACTTATTTCCAATACACGCGTCTAGATGCGATGAAAGGAACGATAACGTTGCGGGAGAAAAACAGATGTAGTAGATTCCTCTTTTAGACAATTTCTACCTGTCGGCTTGATTTCCTTATGACTACTTAATACACCCGTCTGTTCTCGTCTCGACGAACAAATGTATACGCCGGTACCCATTGCGGCCGTTATTAATCCTTTGAAAGAATATTCCGAGCAGTGGCGTAACTAGGTAGGAGATTTGGTCATTTGGTAGGTTCGAACCTTTCAATTTGCATTTCTCTTTCGAGATTTAGAAATTTAGCAGTTTGGGGTTGTAAGAGTTTGGTGATTTGCGAATTGACAAGTGGTAGAATATTTGGATCCCAAAGTTTGGAATTTTTATATTTTTAGGTTTGGAAATTTGAGGATTTCTCAGGTTCAAAATTTAGGAATTTAAGGATTTGAGAATTGAGTTTGGTAACTTGGGGATTACAAAATAGTAAATATTCAGATTTTTAATTTTCAAGCCATCATATTTTCAAGATTAAAATTTGATGACCTCTCAGCTTCAGAATTTAGAAATTAAAAAATTTAGAATAGTAAGAGTTTGGTAATTTGGTAATCGAACAATGGTACAATACTCAGACTTCAAATTTTCAAACTCCCACACTTCCAAATTTACAAACTTGATAATTCAACATGTTATTAACCCCCACGTTATTAAACTATTCAAATTATCCTCAATTTCAACATGTAAAATTTACAATTTTGCAGCTGCACTTGGTAATTAGTAAATGAAAAAGAGGTTCAAATTTTGAAACTACAAAATTACTAAAGATGTCTGGTTGGCAAAAACACTTACGCCACTGTACAGGCGTTAAAAATGGTTTTCTCCAGATGGTAGATAAAGGAAATCGTGACGTTAGGAATGCTAATTTTCTCCGCCATTGGCGCGTAGTTGCACGAAAAGTTAGCACGTCCATTTCCTTCGCCGTCATTTGACGAACGAGCCGTTCGAAAACAAAAGAGAAAACACGTCGGTCACGACGCGTCGATTCCCCTTCGAACAGATTCGATTTACGAGTCGAATTCACCCGTTCCCCTCGCGATTTCGTTCTTCCTGCCCTGGTAGGCCTCGGCTGGCAACGGCATAGCTGCGTTTGACATTTCCATTCTGTGCTTTGCCGAGGATTTGTTTGAAATATCGTTTATGCCGACCGGCATCGTTGCAACAGGTCGTTAAGTCACGAGCCGCGAAGCGTCGATATTAGATGAAAATCGCTCGACGTTGCTTACCGATTTATGCTTAGATCTCTTCGCCGCTCCATTTTTCATTTCGCGTGTTTCTAATCCGTTGTTCGTGCGCTCCGAGCATAAATGTCACGGAAACGATGATAAATTTCCCGCGCACATCTTCAACGAGTCGTTTTTGTCCTTCGCTCGTGAATGTTTGTACAAACATGGATGTCGATGGGGATTTGGAAATATATACAATTGTAACTGCAGCTATGACGTTTTTAGCTTTTGTGCGAGCGTGATGGGTTGCTTAGTTTGATTGTTAGAGGTGGATATTGTTGGACACGCGCTATCCATCATGGTTCCCGAATTTTACTTGCAGGATGTAGGGAGATTTATACCTTTGATGGTTTCAGTGGTGATAGTGTTCCATCTAACACCTTTTAGTTAAGTAAAAGGAGTTTAAATAACATTTAAATAAATAAAAGACGTTCATATAACATTTCTTTATGAATTGAGAAAGATTTAAATATCATCCCTTAAATCAATAAAAGAAATTTAAATAACATCTCTGAACCAAATAGAATATCTATATATCATAGGAAGATTTTAAACTTTTCATTGATCAATATTGAATTTTTCAATCAATTCAAATTCTAACCCACTACAGATCTGTGATATATATATCTTTTTTCAGACTAATTTTTTAAATTTGTTCGCTATTTACTTGCTTAAAAAATATATAAAAAATATAGAGAAGAGAAATATTTTAGTTCAAATTGTAGTCTTGCGACAAAGGGTTAACAGGTGACAAAATGGGGTAGAAATTTGTAACATCTAGCGATTCAGTGTATGTTTCCGAAAGATCGAGGAATCCATGTTAGTTGGTCGATACGCGTGTTCCGAGTGAATATCAGAGTAGACAGACTGGCAAAGTGAATAGCATTGTACACGATTCTACCCCGGGTCCCGACATCTCCTTACGCCTCGTTAGACACCTTGTTTCGCACCTCGAAAACGCGTACGAATATACGTAATATCGCGGATTGTGACTGCTAAGCTCGTCGCCTTTCATAATACTGCTTTTAATGGCCCATTCTGGGAACCGCTCGACTGTGGTGCAAAAAGAAATTGATTTCCACCCTGTTGTCCTGCGACTACTCCACGAACAAACGAACCGTAAAAATTTCGACCATGGTACAAATTTTCTTCGAGAAACGAGCTATAAATCATCCTATAACTTGAATGAACAAATCTCGCGCCATTTCCACCGAGGCATTTCGTGAAAGAAGTGTGGAAATAAAATGGCGACAAGAAATTTAGACATAAAAGCACAAGAAGTTCGGAAATGAAATGACGACATGAAGTTTAGAAATAAAATCTGGTGGCATTTTAGCCGAGACACTTGGTAAAAGAACGAGGTTAGAAATAAAATGGCGACAAGAAATTTAGAAATACATTCACAACAAGAAGTTTAAACATGAAATAATGACAAAAAGTTTAGTTAATAAAATCTGGCGTCATTTTAGCCGGGATACTTGGTAAAAGAACGAGGTTAGAAATAAAATGGCGACAAGAAATTTAGACATACATTCACGACAAGAAGTTTAGAAATAAAATCCCGTGTCATTTCAACCGAGACACTTGGTAAAAGAATAAGGTTAGAAATAAAATGGCGACAAGAAGTTCAGAAATAAAATCACGACAAGAAAGTTAGAAATAAACTCACGTATCCTCAGATTATTGATCCTAGTAATTCAGGACATTCTAACTACTGGCACCGTGAAAAGATAGCGTTTAATTCATGAAATACCGCACTGAAAAACTCAGAAGATTTTCTTGAAATATTTCGGCTATTATAAAGATGTGGCCTTAATTAATGTGCTCGTTCTAAAAATGTTTCAAAAGGAAATTCCTGGTAACATAGCAAAAACAACGAACGACTGTTGTTACGACATATTGAATCGTAATAGATTATATCGCATTCCGTTGATCGATAACCCGAACGCACGAAGTATCAATTTTATTCCCCCTGTCACTTTCCCACGTGACGATTATCTTCGAGCGTCTTTAAGAGCGATCTTCTCGTTTGTAAAGATCCTAATGATCGAAGGACGTCGAAATTCAGCTGGAAGACTCGCGTCTGCTCGTCCTCGTGGCAATAACGTTAGAACGTTTGTTACAACACCGTGAGCGTTGCACAAGACAGATACACACAGTCTGAAATCAGCAGGATACGAAGGCTCGTCTAATCTCGCGAACTCCTCGTACGTATCTAGCCGCGTGCAATTAGCGTACATTCGTATACACGTGTATTATCAACCGTCGTCCCTGTCATTTTGTTTCTAAGCATTGATTTATTGCAGTACGGTGGCGGGACAATTATTGACTCGACGGCGCACACACAGTGTTACTTTTCATTGCAAAATCGGCTGATAACGCGCCACGCTCGGCCCCGTTTAGCATATAATACCGAGAAATTCATTTGTCTTAAAATATGATTCATCGGTTTACCCTCCGTGTAATGCCATCGAGTCGCTCGGTGTACATGATAATTAGACATCAATGGGACCCGTTCGCCGATTAACAATTCAAATCAGCAGACGTTCTTACGACTTACTTTGCATCAATTAGGCATAAAATATTGATCCAATGGGCGGACCACCGGCTGTACTACGCTATATTTGGATGAATATGTTTGTAATAGCTTACTAGGAGTGCTGAGAGCTTTGACCATATAAATCTTCGAGTATAGTCTTCTGAAATCAGAAATACGTGGTAAGAGATCCATAGATTAGTTTTTAAGGATTCATATGAAGTATATGTTACAAAGCTGTTCTCCAAATTACTACACATAAAAATTTCCAGATTTTCGTATTCCCAGATTTTTGAATATCTGTATCTTCAAATCTGTGGATATCCAAATAGCTACCTTATTTTCTAGACCCTCCAATTTTTAGATACCGATATTAGCAAATCTGCAGGTCTAGAACTCCTTGAACTCCTAGATCTTCAAGTTTTTGTGTCTTTATTATTTCTATGTGCTCAAATTTATAGGGTTCTAAATTTGTACATCCCCAATTTACTAGATTACTACATTTGTAAATTTACTAAAATCGTTGATTCCGATATTCCTAGATCTGCAAGTCCTAGCATGTCCAAATCGCAAAGTCTCCAAGTATCCATATCTCAAAACTTTGAAACCATCGAAGTCTTCAAATTCCTACATTTTTTATTAAATTAATAAACTTTATCCTCCCAGTAAAATTTATTAGAATAATTTTTTGAATAACAGTAAATTGTTACAGCAGTTTTGAATGAACAGTAAATTTAAGTCCGAAAGGATTAAGTCAGATACCATCGTGGGTGCAAGAGTTAAAATATGCAGTGACACTGTAAAAAGTGCTTCAATTTAAAAACTTTTATCTTGAAAGAACCTAGAAGCAACGATTGCATTTACAATAGAAGCTAAAAGCATCTATCATAACAAATGCATGAGCTGCTGCTATAGCAGAATCGAACGGAACAATGATTCCTATTCCATAAAAGTGGAGGGCCACAAATAGTGTATAGAGCTATCTATAGCCCGCCGTTGACACGATATCAAATCGTACCGCTTAATAATTATTGCAAAGCTACTTGGAAGACTGTCTCTATAATCTTCCTCCAAGAATAACCTACGATTCGTTACACTTTCATAACGTAAAACTTCTATAACCATTTGAGACGCCGCGGCGTTACAAAAATAGAAGTACCAGTGTCAATTTGAAGGGGTATACTCGGATATGGTATAGACTTTGATATTTTATAAATTTCTTCATTTGAAAATTGACAAGTTAGGTCAAATTTTTCGTACTTACGAAAATTACATTCTTGGGAATCAAATTTTTAAATTGGTAAATTTTCAAATTTTTAAATGCAAGATTTTCAAATTTTACATTCTCTAATTTTCATATTCTCAAATTTCGCATTTTCTGGGGTCATATTCCCAAATTTCACATTCTAAAGTTTTTACATACCAAATTCAATACTTTCTAATTTTTACATTCCCAAATTTCATATTTTCCAATTTCCACATTCCCAAATATTATGTTCTTTAATATTCAAATTTCCAAATTTTACATTTTCTAATTTCCACATTCCCAAATCCCACTTTCTTCAATGTTCACATTCCCCAATTCCACATTCTTTAAATTCCAAATTCCCAAATCCCACATTTTCTAAGTTCTATATTCTTGAATCTCACATTTTCTAATTTTCACATTTTGCAATTCTACATTGTTTAATTTTCACATTCTCAAATCTCCACAATCTCAAATTTCCTTGTTTTCAAATCCTAAATTCCCAAATCCACAAAACCTCAAATTCTCACATTTCCAACACTTCACATTGTACGTCTCTACATCCTCAAACTCCACATCTAATCGCCACTCCACATCCTCAACCTCACACTCAAATCCTCACATCCCAAAATCATAAAATTTGCAAATACCAATTTCCAATTGCAAAATTCCCCAAACAGCCAAATACCCAAATAAAAAAATGTAAATTTCCTAAACTTTCCCCATAATCCACATATACTCCCTAGCGAACAAGTTCAGTATCCGTCGCAAAATCATCTCATCATTTCGGGACTGTCCGGAAGACATTTCCCAAAATAACAGTACGTTTTCGACCTACGCTCGCAGCCATGTTCCCGTGGTAAGAAACAGGTTGAATCCTCTGCGATTTCGTGCGTGTGCGGCACGCGTGACACGCATCTCATTGCGAATAGGTCAAAGAGTTCGTAAGAAACCGACCGCTTTGCGCTTATGTACGTTTATGGCGCGAGCACGATGGAACGCAGCCGACGATGGTTCGCGCCATGGCCGTCCATGGGATTCCAAAGCGAGGACTGGTTGTTGGTTGACTCGCGTTACGGGGTTTCGCGTCGCTATCGGTGCCGTTTGCAGCGGTTACCTGTTAGCGATGATGCACAGCCTGGCTATAGCCCGGCCAGTACATCATCCGATGCCTAACAAGAACGATAGAGAGCTTTTCCGCGCTCGCTGATTTATACGAGTCGCCACAGACCCTCGACGAGGTGTCCGTACCGTGTAATTTACCAACCAATTGATTATTCTTCGCACTGCTTCGTTCCGATGCGATCGACTGACTAACGCGTTTATTGCTCCTGATAGCAAATTGCGTGTGCCCGCTAATGTTCTGTCATTTGCTCCATTTACTTTTCGATGCAGATTATTTCAAGCCCGATAACTCGAGTGCTTAGCGAGATTTATTAACCTATGCAGGAGCACTGATCTATTTCTAGGCGTGAATGTCACTTTAAAATATCGAGGATTGATATCGATGGCGAGTATGTAAATTTTAGATGGGGACATTTTTATACTTGCATTCTTGGGAATATTGAATATAGGACTTATTGATTACTATGAGTTATTAATTTCTTGAAAATGTGCTGTTTTATCTGATCACTTTAAGATATCGCAGAGTGGTATCGATGGTGCAAGTTAGAGTATGTAAATTTTAGATGGAAGTATTTTAATATTTCCATTTTTGAGAATATTGAATATAGGACTTATTGATTATTATAAGTAATTAATTTCTTCTAAATATGCTGTTTTATCTGATCACTTTAAGATATCGCAGAGTGGTATCGATGGTGCAAGTTAGAGTATGTAAATTTTAGATGGAGGTGTTTTAATATTTCCATTATTGAGAATATTGAATATAGGACTTATTGATTATTATGAGTAATTAATTTCTTCTAAATATGCTGTTTTATCTCGTTACTTTAAGAAATTGCAAACTGGTATCGATAGTGGTGCAAATCGGAGGTATTTCAATATTTGCATTTCTAGAAATATTGAATACAGCACTTATTAGTTACTATGTGCAATTACAAGTTTATTATAGATTTGCTTTCTACCTTATGAAAATAAGAAAGTAATAAAACCCTGTATCTGATAAAAGCTAATCTAAAATTTTTGTAATTGTACTACTACCATGCAGCAATATCACATAGTTTCATTTCCTTTGAACTTTGGATTAAAATTTTGCAGTAAATGAAGACTAAAATAGATTACAATCACAAATAATATCCTTTCAGAGAATAAAATAGCATATCGCAGTGCACCATTACTTTGTACATTTCGTTTACTTTACACACCGGAATTCAAAATGGAAACTTCACTCTCTAAAAATGTGATCCTACTTCCGATTATACTTTCATAACCACTGAACTTCTCTATTCGCGTAAAATTTTATTAAAGTCTGCAACGTTTAGAAGCAACGTTTTCAAGACGCTTATGTCCCTCGCAGCAAAGCTACATTTATTGCAACTTACAACAGTTCCACTTGGAGACAAATATAAAGGAACTTTTTTTCATTCGGAACAGTCGCTTTTCTGCAGGGAAGAAAAACAAAATTGCAACAGACGACAGGCTTCTTTTGTTACAGCTGTCAGACAAAGTAGCACTTAGCTGAAGCACCTGAAAGATGTAGCAATTTCGCGGTTTCTTCTTGTTCTCAAGGACCTGCACTGCCTTTTTCTAATACTCTAATGTCAATCTTGTGTATCGTTTTAAGAAATAATAGCTCTACTATTGAATACTATTTCATGAATATTCAAATATAATTTATAACCAACACTATTTTTAAAATGTTTAGTTTCATTGATTATTAATAAGAAATCGAACGATACAGGAATATACATACATGTATATTGAAATGGACAAAATTATTGCGGTCTTTTTAGTCGGAGACTTTGTCACCAGATGGCAGCACCGCCTTGAGTTAGGTTCGCATGTTCTATAGAAACACGACATGGTGGGAGAAGCAGTATGGCGCAGAAGCGTACGCACAGTCGATTGCACGACGTTGAGGTGGTTTAGTGCCGCTTGTAACTTCGCGTTAGGAAGGCGAACAATCAATAGTTTACTTAGCGAGATTGAACAACGATTTACCTTCTTCCGAATGAGGTATGTGCAAACTTTGATATACTTTCATACTGCCATTCACGAGCACTCTATCGATCGATGAGGCTTGGCCCTCTAACTTCTTTTCTGTCAGTTACACGTGCAGGTTGTGTTTTGTTAACGTTTGTTAGTATACATTTTCCTTTAATACATTCTGAACACATGTATGAAAGCGATTATTCATTTTATAGTTATACTGTACTTTAAGTTCTGGAAATCAGAACAAAATAAGAATATTTTATAGTAGCCTAGTGGGTAGCGTTTAGGTTTACCATGCTAGAGGTCGCGAGTTCAAATCTGCTAAAGGCGGGAAACGATCAAACTTCATTTTTTTTATTAATATAACATTTAATTGGTTTATTGATATTCCGTACTTAAATATTTGACGATTTTTTAATCTTACTGCAAGTTTACATATATTTTATGACTGAAATATTCATATTTTAAGAATTAAACTTTAAGATGGCTCACGAAGTTTGTTGTAACAATTCTATTTTATTTTTGGTTTAATTTTTAAACAAAATGGCGAGAATGTGAAATAAAACTCTATAATTAAGCAGGATAACATAACCTTTTTATTTAACTTTACATCTACTACTACATACAATCCAAATTTTCAGGTAGCTGGTAAAATAAAGTATGCATCATACTATTCTGAATAATCATATTAATATATCATACTGTTCTGAATAATCATATTGATATATCATACTATTCCAAACAACCATATTGACATATCATACTATTCTGAACATATTGATATAGTAGATATGTTACTCCACATGGTCACATTGATGCATCATACAATCCTACATAATTCCACAGTAAATTTATACTTCTTCCAGATACCCAGCAAAGAGACGAAAACTTGAAACCCGAGTTGCACTTCCCTCGAAGTAATCAAAAGTTCAGAATGCCGTTCACGGCAGATGCTGCAGCCAGCCAGATCCAGGAGCGGCTGAAGAACTTGTACCACCTGGTGCACGAGATCGAGAGTCAACGAGTTCGCTCGGAGCACAACCTGAACAGCATCGTAAAGACCTACGAGAAAGTAACTCCGGAAGACAAAGTATCTCCCTACTATCAACAGAAGCTGAAGAATCTGTACAATGCGGCGATAGGCGATTCCCAGCAAGAAGAGGAGATCTTGCGCAAGGCGTTAGGGAAGATCAACGAAATTCGCGCGATCAGAAACGAGCGCCGCATACAGGCCCGTAACGCCGGTAACAAAGAGACAATTCGTCGAGGTGCCCTGATGAAGATGCTGCTGAGTACAGCGCAGACGTTGCCTCTGTACGTGGGCAAGACACCAGGGGCGAAACCGCCGCCCCTCTGCGGGGCGATCTCGGCCGAACCCACGTATATCGCGAAAATGGGAGACATGGTGGCAGCCCTGGTAAAGGGCTCCGAGGAGGAGGAGAACTGGATCCTGGCTGAAGTGGTGCAGTTCAACTCGGCGACGAACAAGTACGAGGTAGATGACATCGACGAGGAGCAGAAGGACAGACATACCCTGTCTCGAAGAAGGGTGGTGCCCCTGCCCTTGATGAGGGCTAATCCAGAGACTGATCCGCACGCCCTCTTCCCCAAAGGCTCCATCGTTATGGCGCTGTATCCTCAAACGACCTGCTTCTACAAGGCGGTGGTGAACCAACTGCCTACGACCGCCACCGAGGAGTACGAGGTGCTCTTCGAAGATGCCACCTACGCGGACGGTTATTCGCCGCCATTGAACGTTGCTCAGCGTTACGTGATCTCCATCAAGGAGAGCAAGAAGAATAAGAGCCAGTGTTAGCGAACACCGCGCTGGACTTGCAGTATTATAATCATTGAACTCGCGTTTTGTACATTACTGTTAATAGTTACTTTATCGTTCGAAAAGATGTCGACGAAAAACGATAATAAAGTTTAAGAGTTTCGACTGTTTCCTTCAGAACCACCCTATTCCCTGACCTCTAAACACATCGGGTGTACCGCTTTAGTGTTTGTTACGTACTGATATTTTTATCGGAACGTTTGTCGTTAAATTCGATCCCGAAGCGGGGAAATAAGCACGTACCGACAGTTAGGGTACTATTTCCGTATACTCTCCATGTCGAAGGGTAATTGGCGTAGATTATACGACGATAATGACATCCTTGTACACGCGAGTGCATCTTAACCTGGACTCGCCTGACCTCTCGCGGAATCGGTTCTCCGTGACTGTTCGATCGGACAATTTCTTCCTGCACGGAATAAATCTTCCTCCCACTGCCGCGGACAGGGGTTGGGAAGGTAACGTACCATCCAGACTAGAAAGGTGAACCGCCGACGGAAAAGGGACGCGGAAAGTGGCGTGCAATAATTGATTCCATAATCGGTGGCTGCCGCCAGACATCAAAGTGATTCGGTGTCCGTTTCCAACCCCCAGTAGACCGGCCAGACCAATCTTCATTCATTATTTAACTTAACTAGCCACGCTCGAAGTATCATAAAAAAGCGACCGAGCCCGTCACGCACTTGCTTCGTGCTTCTTTCTTCAAATTGTTTCAATTGCCCATATGGGGAAATTGAAGCTCTGCGCGTTTTGATGCATGGGTGGAAACGTGAAGAATTGGAAAGAATTGATTTACTTAAATGGAAATCGAAGTGTATCAATTTGGATTGTAGATGTCAGTCTTGTGCGTATTTTTCAGTATCGATTTTGCAATTGGTGACATCGACTTGGATATCTAGCTATAAAGACACCTAGATCCTTATACACCTGGGTTCTTCGACTTCTGAATTCAGTATCTAAATGTAAGTTAACTTAACATCTCTGTATCTGTTACCCTATATACAACCCCTATAAAACAGTAACCGATGCTAACTTAAATGGCAAATTAAAGTAATACCATACAGGTCTATAAAATAGTTCCTAATGAACGAGTTCTGTTCTTTTACCAACAATCCCCGCAATACGGCGATATAGATAAGTCGAGTTCGTCCCTAACGACACGTACGATCATTGCAGCAGCAATAATCGAAATCTGAACGACCACTTTCTAGCTATTCCGCGCACGTATCGAGAGCGATAGTTAGCCGATTCCGAGCGATACCTTTTCCTCTTGGAGATAGGGAACACGATCGTGTCGGCAGAAGCCATTCTCAGTCGTGGAATTAATTCGACCGACGATTAGTTTCGCTACCCGGGATAAATTCTAGCCAAAATGACTGCCACGCGTCCACTCGTACATACACACATCCCCCGAACACGTTTCACCTCTACCTCGGTGTGAGTCGATGTAACTGAACCTCTACGAGGTTTGAGCTCGTACAACGAGCTGATACAAGTAGATTCGAAGCATGCAAGCTACCGGAAGCCAAGACGAACTTGCACCCAGGCACGCGAGCCCTCTTTTCTATCCCCGCTTCGTACGAGCATAATCTCACCCCTTCACGGCTGCACCCGGTTTCTACTCGTCCATTCGTTCCACGTTCTCAGTTATCTGAGTAATACCTTTCTCGCTACTTCCTCCTTTCGTTATTCTTCTTCTTTCCACCCCTTTTGTTCCCTCTCGTTTTACTTGCGTTCTCCCTGCAAACCGATCGGACCGTGTTCGTTTAACTCTTCGGTTATCTTTCTTTCTTCGCTCGTAATTGCTTCCATGTTTTATTTCCTTCACATCGATCCGGTATCTGTCACCGAGGACCACAAGCTTCCACCTCTCGGGGCAAACGAACAGAACTAATTACACGTGGTGCAAAGTCTGTCATTAGTCTTCCTTTCGATTAACCGTTGATACCACCCCCGTTAAATTGATTTTCATTCGAACAGAACTTGAGAATATGCAAGTCTTAACAGTTTGGAGGGTAGCTAGGTAAATCTGACAACCTAGGAACTAGGTTATTAGCTTGTGTTGTCTGACCACTACCTGACTAAATTGTTTTCAATGTGTTTATGTTAGGCAAGTAATCAAGTGGCCAGTTAATAACTCGAGTAAGCAAGTTTACCACGGGCTATCTTCCTCGTTTGTAGGTTATGTAATCCTCGCGGATGTCTAATTAAGAATATGAAGATAATCGAGAAACGGAATCGAAAAAAGTCTTGATTGAATTTTTCAGCCAACTACCGGAATATTGTGCCGTATATCTGATATAAAATTGATTTGCAAGGTAAATTTGCGAATCCAATGAGAGCTTTCAATATCAGTAGGTAGTGCGATCACCAATTAATTCTTTTCCTTCCGTGGTATGTTCATTTCATTCAGAGCCGTATTGTTTAATAACGAATACGATGTTATCGATTCTCTTCGTCGGTTATTTGTTATTCGAGCGGAAGCGGTCCCGACGCCGAATCCGAATTAATATCCGGGAAGGAATTTCATTTTTAACGATAAAACGGAATCGTAGGTAGCCCGATATCGATGAGAAAATCGGAAACCGATGGAAAGGAAACGCGGGAAAGAGATTACGCGGTGGACCCGTGCGTCGGACAGCCCGTACATTTTCATTTTTTTAATTAATACGACCTGCACAATGGGGTAGGTGCACGGGGAAAGGGTCGATAAGGCTGGTTAACGAGCTGCCAACGTCTAATCCAACTACGCCTCGAAAACTGTCGGAACTCTTGCAGGACATGTAATGAGTTCTGGTCGTTCGACCAAGAAAACTCTCGATGTTAATAGCTTTTGCCTTTGAGCGTAAACGGCCATGAGAAACATCCGTGTTGTCGATAAACCCTGGTTAACGACGTTGCTAAAGTTCGCCGAATACTTTCTCATCTCACCAAATAAAATTTCCACCCGAATCTGTTATCCACTCTCGACTTTTGTTTGCGGTAATGTTTTTCTCTTTAATGTCACGGTTTAAACGAAAAGATAACGCGTTGATGAACAAGCGTGCTATTTCACTGTTGCATGTTCGCAACTCGACGACTAGGTATCGCGAAAAGAATCACCGGGTATGATGCTTTTTATTTCAAGATAACTTGCTAGAATAAATAAGGCTCATGGGACAACTAGAAGTGCCGATCTTGTCAGTACTGCGATAATGATTACTCTATGTCACTTTGTCATGAACAAATTGAATTTTTGACCGAAGGTATTTCTGTTGTTCACAGGAATTGTGGTTGTTAGTTGAAAAGTTTGTGTCAGTTGCTACTGTCTGTTTCATTGTGTTACATGACATTTATGACACTTCGTCAAAAAATACCTACTTTAAATTATATTAAATAAAATAGTAAGTGAGTCACTTTTAAGTGCAAGATTAAAGTATAGTGCTTATTTTGTTTGAATAGTAATGTGAATTTACAAATGAACTACTCATTATAAAAATTTGGTAATATAAAACATGATCTTATATGTCTATGATTATGACCTACAATCCCTGGTATCATAACCTAAAAATCTGAACCTAACGTTATTGAACTGGTTAAAAATCTCTTTCAACATCAACACAAGGAAATATTACTTTCTTCAAAGGTTTCACAATAGGAATCCATCCACCCATTTCATAATTTAATTTAATTGCATTTCGTCAGAATATAATTGAATAGAACGTCACGATGTGTCAGCCATTTTCGCCACAGAAGGAACCATAAAATGGTGGCTTACAATGTCGGACAATTTGTCACATATTTTAATAGCATTACGATGATCCGGCGTATTTCAACGAGATATTCTTCCGTGACATCTAAACGATTTCCCGAAATCGTCGTACTGTTGTCTCGATTCGGGCGAGGGCGTTGTGGGCGAGACACCGAACGGTGAGAAAGGACGAATAATTCATAAGCGGCCGGTTTCTCGTTAATTAATTGCGCTCGCCATCGAGGGCGGGGCAGTTTAAAACTTCCTTCATAATTCAGACCCATAATCGGTTATCGCGATCATTATCTCGCGACACGCCGCGATCGCCCCGGAAATTAACGTGCGCTTTTACGACTTTCCCGCCGAAAGAATTTTAATTTCACCGAAGCTGTCTTCTCTGCCACGCGTTTCCGCTTCATTGTACAGGAATTCTTCGCGGCCGACGATGTGTGACCGAACATAACTTTCAAAGATATTCCGCGAAACGATCTGTGTGATAGCATTCAGTAGTGCTTTCATAATTCATTGCTGAAATATAGTATCGTTTCACTACTGTCACACTAAAATGGCTACACTGATTTTTAAATATTTTTATTTATTAAATAATTTCATCCTGTTTCTGAAGTATTCAATTTTAAGATATTTACAGTGAATATTAGTATCAATTGTAGATCTGAAGTGATTACAACTTAATTGCAGATCTTCTGAAGTACTTACACAGGTTTTGTCAGTGCAACATTTTTGAATATCTGCAGTGAAAATTTCATGCATTCTGAAGTACTCAGAGATATTTTCAAAAACGAGAATCATCAGTCCAAGAGGTTTTTGACAAACAAACCGGCGCAGTAAATATACCAATTGTGAACCGATAATAATCTTCGTCATCCACCTATCAAATGTAAACATAACCTCGCGCAATATAAAAGATACTCCACTCTACCGAGAACAAAAGAACCTAATCTATCCTGAAGTGCACTGGAGGACAAAAAAAAAGGATAAATCCTGGTTTTTTATTGGTCCACGTGAAGACCACTAAAAGCAGCTCAAGTAGCTAGCTATCTCGATCCACTAGAAACGAGAGCTTCAACTCGGCAGGATATCGATTGCACCGGAAATAAATAACAATCCGCGGACAGTAATGTCGCAAGGGTTCGCCATTAATCACCGTAGCCGTATTTCTTTTTCGGGTCAACAAACTCGCCGCGTTTCAATCCGCAAGTTTGCGGTATTCGCAGGGCCGCTGAGGTCGTCGCGAAGACCGATGACCTTTCGGGAAGTTACTTATTTCTGGACGGTGTCGGTGGTCTCAGTGGGTCAGTGGATACGAGCCACGGCACGACGATGATTAATTTTGACTTCCCACCCGGGATATTAGTTTTTAATGCGCCGCCATTGTCGTGGGAATTATAATAATTAGCTCGACGTCCCGTGGGCAGGTACGGCTGCGCGACCAACTCCGTCTCCCAAATGGCTCGTCCATCGGAATACTCTCTCTGATTTCGTTCGCAATGCCGCGAGAAACTGCTATATACCCACTCATTTAGGCCGATTCCCATGTGCGCGTCAGTCGTCGCAGGTTGTCTCGTTTTTGTTTCTTAACACGATCACGCGCAAATTCGAGTTTCTGGGAAATGGCTTCCTTTAGGGACATCTATGTAAAATCGATCGATTTTTATACTTTTTCTAGGTTGTTCAATTCAATTCTCGAGGTGGACAAATTTCTAGATCTCTAAATAACCAAATTTACACATTTCTAGGCTCCCATATATCTAGAACCTTAAATATCTATGTAACTAAATTTTCAGATCCTCAAATTCCTAAATTTTCAAATTTCTAGTTATTCAAATTCCGAGACCGCTAAAATCCTAGATTTTCATATTTTGACGGCTCTAAATTTCAAGATTCTTAAGTTTCTAGGTCCCCAAATTTCAAGGTCCTCAAATTCCTATATCCCTAAATTTCTAGGTCTTCAAATGTCTAGTCTTCCAAATCCCTAGATTTCCAAATTACTTCAAGTTTGTGGGTTCCCAAGTTTTAGTATCTTCAAATCCCTAGATTACAATATAAGTACGTGGGTCAAGTACCTATGACCTAACTTTCCAGGTCCCCAAATTCCTAGTTCTTCAAGTCCCTAGATCCCCAAATTGTGTTGCCCTCATCAAGTTTGTATGTCCTCAAATTCTAAGATCTTCAAATACCTAAATTACATATATGGATCTCTAAGTACCTATGTCCCTAATTTCCTAGGTCCTCAAGTTCATAATTCTTCAAATTACTACGTCCTCAAATGACTTATCCCCACATGATCGAATGCTAAAAAATTCCCAGAAATCGAGGAGTACGCGACCTCCCCTTGATTGGGTAATCCCATATGGTTATACTTATATCGTTTATAAAGTCAGATTGAACGTGAAATAGCCAGCATCGAGTTATATTATCGCGAGCACGTTCGGATAAAGAAACATTCGGCCCATTTAATTACAAAGTTTCATCGAAATTGTTCACGCAGCTCCCTCGCCTCATAATTTTCTTCCCAGGGAAATCAGAGCCGGTATGGTCTTTAATTTAAATTTGATGCAGTTAGTTTATCGGTCTACACGCTCCATTATTCCCCGATGCATTCAAAGCACAGTCTTCTAAAATATTATTTCCTCGCCAGACAGTGTCCTGCAAATTGGCTCCCAGCAAACTAATTTCGACTCCCCGAACAGTTCTGCATGTAAATAAACATCTTCTGCAAATTTCCCAAAGCGAGTGAATTCGTACGCCCCGTAACGGCAATCCGTCCCTACGCTCGAGCTGCCTCAACTTCTCTGTGCGTTCGTTCCACTTCGCGTGGATAACTCATTTCAAGTTGTTGTCTAGGTGTTGCTTGCCGGAGTATTCTACCTTAACGAGTTTTGTTTCATCGATAACGATCCGGAATTGTGAATCCAGTTTAGCGGGAATCCGGTATATTGTTCTGTTGAAACGGATTAATGAAGCGGTTTGACATCATTAGCCTTCTTTTTGGAGACGATTAAATAATGCACATTTGTCAACTTCTAGTTTATAATTGTTTATATTTTCAAATGTACGAACTTGTAGTTTATAATTGTTCATGTTTGGAAATATATAAACTTGTGATTTATAATTGTTTAACTATGTAAATGTATGAACTTGTCTGTAATTCTTTAAGTTTCAAAATGGATTTGAAGTTTTTGTACTTCTCAGTTTCTGAATACTAAATTTCCTAAATTGAAAGTTTTTAAACCTATAAATTTGAAACTTCTAAACGAGAAAATTCAAACTTCATAAATTGAATATTTCCTAACTCCGAAGTTTGAAAACCTTGCAGGGGTTGTCGAGAAATTACACAGCAGCGAATTAACCAGCAATTACTATATTACCCCTAACGAAATAACAATATTACCGCTAAACAGCACAAACGGACTAAATCTGATATAAACCTCGTGCCAAGAAAAATTCTGGTATTTCACCCTCTGCTCGATTTTTCAGCGGCGCAAGAGTGTCGACGATCGATCACCCGGCGAAAAGCAAACAAAGAATTAGCATGAATCTGTAGAAAAATCCTGCCGTTTAATTTTACGGGGTCGTTTCTCTGTCCGTGAACGGAATGCGCATCGATAACGTGGTCGAGAAAAAGCAACGGCGTCGCGATCGCAATTTTTCTGCCGGACATACGGTCGGTAACCCTTAGAGCGGGATTTTGGCCGTCGTGCATCATCCGGTTAATCCCTTGCACGACGGAGGAACGTGATTGTCAATATTTCAAAAGTCGGTGGATATCGAGAAGCAAAAGGGAGCCAGTTCGTTCGGGTACGATCGCTGCGACATCGATCGGAGATCGAAGGTTCGCAATTGACTAGCTCGTATCGCAGTCTCGCGGGGCTCGTTCGAAGGCAGGCCGCGGGCTAACCGGTGAACCTGGCCTAATTGAATTTCGCATACCGGCACCCACGACGATTCGTCATTCCGGCGTCCAATTTCCGCCGCGAGTACTGCCACTCTCTTTCGATCGGCTACCGCGTCTTTCATCTTCGTCTGGACTGTCAGGCAGCGTCGAAATTTTATCTGCTGAATGGACTCACGATGCTTGTTCTTCCGGATCGGATTCGATCTACTTACCTGAAACAGAAATGGAGATTCGTTAGATTGCAAGTTTGATTAAAACTTAGTACTTTTATTCATCTTTGGTTTAAATATAAGTACGCTTTCAATTTCCTTCAGTTTCATTCATTTTTTTATTGATTTCAGTCGAGACTGACTTTTTCAGAATTAAGAGTTTGTAGCAATTGAATCAGAAGTTTTTAATTATTACAAGTTTTCTACTTCATTGATAATTAGCCACATATCATTTTATATGCAACCATAAATTTTGTGTACAATAAGAAAAAGTTACCCCGTTGAAAATAGAGACTATCGCATCGAATAAAACGATCTGACATGTTATATATAGAGTAATGAAGCTGATTGGTTTGACAGAACAGTTTCCGCTTTAGCGTCGTCAGCTGGAAAAAGTCTCACGAATCAGACATGTTTAATAAGGGTACCGATATAACTGACGTTTCGTAGAGCTCGTTCTTAGGAATATATGAATAGAGCCCATAGCCTATAATCTGCGGCAAATGTCTGTACATGGTAAATACTGGGTTCTGAATTGCTAGCGTGCTTTACAGACGTCTGACTTTACTAACCTTAGCTTGTATGAAGGATCCTCATCATACTTGTGCAATTCATAATGATTAGTATTGATTTTTTAAAAGCTAGGTCCTCATCTTTTGGATTTATTAAAGTTATGGAGGGTGAGGGTCGAAAGCTTTTAAATATTCAAGTTTTTATTTGTTATTCAAGCTCATTACTTAGTTATAGGATTATGTCAACTTTAGCTAGTACAGTTACAAATAGTTTGTCAGAAATTACAGCGTGTCTCACAACTAACAACTCTAATAACAATATACCAAAAAATTCACTGTACGAACAGTATTAAAAAAAATGTATTTTATAAAACTATGAAAAGTAAAATAAACGGCTCTAATTGATCGGTAAAAAAAATAAATGTCTCTAATTGACCCATAAAAAAGTGCCTCGGTGAAAAATATTAGAATAAATAAATGTCTCTAACCGATCGATAAAAAACATGAAAAAGTCTCTAACTAAAAAATGTTAGGATAAATGTCCGAACGATGGAAACTATCAGCGATAAATGCCTATTAATATATGTGCAAAATGTATAACACATTTGAGCGCTCTAGCGGTGAGCAAAAAATGTTTATCATTTTCCAGCTGGGGCAGATACCGGCATCATAAAGCGTGATTATTAAATTAATGCGCGATCGCATCGTCATCGCGCACGCATCAGCCGACGCAACGCAAACAAGCGTGTCGCTGTATCCGCGGGACAGCGTTATCGATTTCGAGTTAAATTGCTTGCAGTAATAATATACAAACAGCTGACATTCCGCGCGAAGTGTAATCGAGATCGTCGGGGGTAAGAAACGTAGCGTCACGTCGCGTTGTTTCTCGTCGCGTCAACCCGAAGGAAATAAGGGAAGGACAGGCCTGCTGCTTCCACCAAAGGCAGCTGTTCAGGTTCTCACATAGATTAACCCAGGTAGTTTCTGTTCCGCTTCGTCTAGGAGACGAAGCTTCAGGCTGCCAGGAAGTCACTCGCAAACTTGATGGCAAATTGTCGGTTCTTGCCTAACCCCCTTTCCTCCCCTGCTCCTCTTTGTTCAACGTTCGCCAATTTCTCTCTTCTTCCAGCGAACGCTCATCGCGAGCGTCTGCGTTGGACGTCTTATCCGTAACCCGGACGTCTCTCTATCCATCGCAAATCACAGGCTAGCGGTTCGTTCCGGCCAAATTATCCAGGAAATTCGACTGGCAACAACGCGTCGGGATAACTACAGTCGCAAGCGACGATCGAGATAATCCTAAGCCCCATACGCGATACCTTTGAAACCGGCGTTTTACTCGCGGTGGAACACGCTTTGAGGATAAATTGAGGGACGCATCAGGTAATTAACAAGCACCAATTGCCAGCTTCTAATTTGGAGACCGATGGTAATTTATGACGATCTTGTTCAAAGATCATTTCTATTTCATTATCACTGCGGGGAGAATTTTAGAGGGTGAAGAGTTCTCTGATTTAGCAAACGAATTCTAAGTTCGGTAATTTTAGACTTGTAGGAGTTACATCTTATCACCTCTAAGGTTTCAATTTTAGAAACTGAATCTTACTGTTCAGAAATTTGGAAATGTTTGGTAACTTGAGAAGTGATTTCAAGTTTACCAACTTCTATTGTTTTAGATTTGGAGGCGAACATTTCTGAATCTTTAGAAACTTCAAACTGTGCAACTTCTAAAGTTCCGAATTTAAGTGAAAACTCACAACTTGAAAATTTCGATCTTTAAGAATTTTTTTCGCTTGGAAATTTAGAAATGTAGAAACTTCATGTTGTCCAACTTTTAAGGTTCCAAATGTAGAGCTCACAACTTGGAAATTTTGAACTTCTAAAATTTGGCAATTTAGGAACATACAAATTTAAAATGTTCAGCTTCTAAATGTTGAAACCTACAAATCTAAAATCTAATTTAGCAAGAAAACTTACAAATTTTAACATCAAATGCATCAGTTTGCATTAAAAGAATAAAACAATACACTGTTTAAAAAATTTCCATTTTATTTTCTGAACCTATCCTCTAATCTATCCTCAAGAAAAATAATTAGAACAATCACACAAATTGTGAAACAAGAACCGTCGGCGGTAAATGGAGGCTACAATTAGATTCAAAAAATTCATTTATATAATAGCATCGTGATTGTTGATGTTCAGCCAGCAAGATGACACGTAAAGAAGATTAAATGTATCTGGGTGCAAAAAGGAAACCGAGAGATTTAAGCTTAATGCTGCAGAAGCCACTGTTTCCTCGTCTTTTTTTTACGCCGGAGTCATGGACGACGACAAGCTACACGAAATGCTCGTCGTGTTATTTAAGAAAGTATTTCTTCGTGCTCGCAATTCGTTGGAGTTACAAATTGGAACAGCTTACGCTTCGAATTTTTAGATTAAAAGCCTGACCCGCTTCTTTACTCTTTGTTACGTTGCTCTTTTTATTGCTTCGCGCTGTTATTTTTCTTTCTACAGTTTGTCTTTCTGCTCGAAACAATTCAACGCGATGATTTTTTAAAATTTTAAATGCTCGCTCACTCACTACATTTAACCGATTAATTTTTATTTCCTAATATTTTCGTTCTTGATTGCAACGATGTCTTTCGTCTTCAACAATTTACTTTTTTTAAATATAATTTAAGTAGCAAATACGATTCTTAATAATAACTTTTTTCATTATTTTTATATTACTGTGTATTTCTTGACGTATTTCTTCATGTATTTTTATAATAAATATTATCCTCAGAACTACCCCTTTTTTATTTGTTCAACTTATCTATAAATTCTATAATATATTTCTGAATTGAATCAATCATATTATTTCAAAATATATTTCTGATAATAAAACCCCTTACCTCGCACTATCCTTTTCTAATTTTTTTAATGTACCTACTTTTTTAATTTTCTGTATACACTGGGTCTCACATTTTTAACATAACAAGATGACCACACTACCACTTAAGGGTTGGAACGAATAAATGAATAAAAAGTTGATCGAAAGATTTGACCTTGGAGGTTTACACAGCAACAGGAAGTACCAGTCGTATTAATTGTCATTTAAATGAAAGTCACCGTGAATCGATAATCTCAACACCTTCGCGAGGGTGAAACTCCGGCGAAGGGTAGGTGTAACGAATAGGGGAGCATCGTCATGGTGGTGGATTTCAACATCCTGTAACTTGGTGCGATCGAGGGTGTAGGCTGCGATGAAATCGGGGACGATGAGGAAATAAACGCAGGAACGTCGTGTACAGATTGTATCGCTGAAATATATTGCTCGAAGTGATTACAGGATTACCTGGTTAAACGAGACAACCAATTTTGAACGTTATACATATTATATCAACCGCGAATTCTCTATTGCGTTAAATATACAACGTTCCCTTTATTGCTCATATTTGATGCATTCGCATGAATTCTATATCGCGCAGGATTATGGCATACAATGGCCTATTTTGAGCGATGTTTACAAAATTTCGAGAATATGGAAAAATTCATATTATCAAAATTTGGTTATAATTTGTATATATAAAGTCAATGTTTGAAAAGACTGTTACATCTTCTGTAAAATAAAAGAAAATTTAACTTAAATGGATGAATAGCTTTTGAGATAGGAAATTTCATTTTTAAAAATGTTTGTGGGCAGCAAAAATTTCAGTGTGAAATAATATGAAAATACCTGTCGAATCAGTTGGCCATTGCGTTGAAACATATAATAATTACAAAAAGTTCTATAAAATTAAATAAACAATTAACTTCAAAATTTGAGTGCTATAGCATTTTGCATCACACAGAAAGTGAATGTATGCACGTTCTCGAACGTGTTAAAAATTTGAAAAATAAAATATCTACAAACACGAAAATTTCCATATCTAAAAGAATCCTACATTGCACTGGATCGTACGTCGTTTCGTAGGAGGACGATGGCGCCCACGATCGAATATCGAAGCAGTGGCGCCCTCGGGAGAGGAACGTCATTAGCCACGGCGGAGACACGCCGGCTGTTTGCACGCCAAATACGAGAGCGTGGCATTTGCATCGCTTTACATAAGCAATGTTTTTAAACAAACGCAAAACAGGCCGTTCGTGCATCGGATGCTGTCGGATCCTTTCCGCTCTGTCGGCCTCTCGATCCTCCCCGAGGAGGCGGGTGCACCCTTCTCGTTATCAAACTGTTTACACGGTAGAATTATTGTTTACTCGAAAGAAGCCGAGCAGAGAAGGCAGGGAAAGAGGAGGACGGGCCACGAGGGTACGCAAACGCTTTTTCCATCGGCGTTTTCCGCTTCGGGTTTCAAACGACGCGAACCGCTTTCCCGTGCAGCTCAAACGTTTTTCGGCGGCCCATCTCGCTTTCTACCCTTCGAATCCCCGTCTCTGTCACTTTGCGCCGGAATGAATTATAAAACGCGCACGGTGTTCTTGTGTCGTGCGTTTTTTCGGACCACTGTTTGAACGACCAGTCGAAGAAACGCGAGGGTTAATTAACTTCTTTGTCGGCGCGCCTCCGCGCCGATCCTCGAGCAGCTCCTACGAAAGAAACGTCCATTTACCTCGCGCGATTGCCTGTCGGCTTCATTTACTCCCTTTTCTACGCTGACTGCCCCGCGAAACTAATAATCGACATGAAGAGATCACAGGCTTCACCGAAACGATGTTTAAACGCGGGAACAGGGGTCTCTTTGTTTGTGGTGGACACATAACGACGGGTATTTGATCTTGGGGGTTGGATAAAGTAATTGAAACATTGCTATGTTTTGTCTGGTCTGGAGTGATTCTAACGTTTAAGCATGCTGCATATTGTGGTTCTCGGCCGGTTATACTTTTTTTAATTAATCACACATGTGAAGACATTTGGATCTAACCTGTGCTAAGACTGCAAGTAATGAAATTCTTCAGGATAATACTTCTATTCATATAATTACAACTTGAAGATTATGAAGAAATCCTGATGAGAATTAACAGATCTTAATTTTATGAAATGATGTCTGATTTAGTTCTTCTATTTTGGCAGAAAGTTAGAGACTCCAGTTTCTTTGAACTTGATCTTCAGGAAGAGTTCCATAAAAAATTTTTAGTATCAGTATGAATTTATTTGCAGTGGTTTCACATGATGTCAATAAAGAATCTTGACAAGAATTTGACTATTAGTGTATGCATGTCGTCATCATTCAGAAATGCTCACACATGTTAACTTGAGTAAAATGCCCTTAGATCTTATCCATCCTAACATCTAGAGAATTTGGTCGGAGTGATTAGAACGTGGCATAAATAGAGGGTGGTTTCCCTCGTAAATATACTTTCATGAATCCCGGTTGAAATACGTGGCGAGAGCTGCTGGGATGAGGCAACAACACGCGAAAGAAAACAACACCGCTCGAAGGGTTGCCGCGATTCGCAAGGGGCTGCGGTTTCTCTTTCACAATTAAACTATAAATATTCATAACTATTTTAACAAGACAAAGTTTCACGGTAGGCCAACGGTAATTAACAACCACGACTTCGAACCGTTTATTCCGAAGTCGACATTAGCAACGCTGGATATAAATGCTGGTAATTTGGAGGTCCTCGAGCTCCTACTTTTTGCATAAGATACAATCGAAAATGAACTTCTACAAAGTTGTAACGAGTTACGATATTGTGGAGCAATCTACGACGAGTTACAACGCTGTAAAGTAATTTGCGATAAGTTGTAGAGTAATCTACGAGTTACAACGTTGCAGAACAATCTACATTCGTTGCAAGTTGTGACATGAACCGAACGGTCTGGGTTATTTGTATTAATTAGCCTGAAATTAGTCGTTAGTGGTCGTTTATCGAGAACCAGATATTAACCCAGAAACAGAAAATGGCTGCGGGCCAAAATATTTAGACAACGAAGTCTAGCTTGTCAGACTTGATCGATGACAAATATTTTACGGGGAATTTTATTTTCTTTATTTTATGTTATTAATCATTTTTGTTCATACTTGACATTTTTATGGTACGAATTCAATGAAATTTATTGTAGAAATGGAACATGGAAGTAGGACTCTTTTGGGGGCTCTTATTATCGAGTCCATGACGTATTAATAAATTGAAGGACATATAGGACAAATTTTTGTAATAATTTCTATTGTATTATGTCTGATCACATACATCATTTTTGACTGTAGTAATAAACGTGTACATCATATATTTCATGCTGTACCTTGCGACCCTTTCTGATACTGTATTTTGCAGTTACTTGACTTTATAAAAAATGTATATAATTAAAAATGTATAGCTATTATCATAACTGCAAATACATATAGATTATCATAAAAATTAACATACGTCAACGAATGTCAACATTTTCATATTTGAAAAGTCGTGTTTTATGTAACAATCTATATGCTAATATATGTAATCATGAAATGGGCAATTAAATTACAGGAATCAGAACTCAATAGACCAAAAATGTCCAATTTTCGGAATTGAATTCGAACAAAATTTAAAATTAGTTTTCTTTCTTTGCCGTCTCTTTTATGATTACGAGAGTCGTGAAGTTCAAACTTTCCGTGTCCCCGGTCTTTCCGTTTCCACCGTTTTCATCGACTTCCTTTTTTCGACAAAGAACACTTTGCATCCGACGAATATTAATCCGTGAATTTTTCATCGGATCCGAAAAGGGAACTCGTTGTGGCGAAGGATGAGATAGGAACGACTCAAGGATACATTCTGCTAAGCGATTACTTTCTTTAATCTCCGAATGCGTTACTTCCGCGCGGTTGCAGCACCGCGGAATGGATAAATGCAACGTTTCCTCGGCGGATTTTGCGTAACTGGCAGATGGTGCCTCGATAATATTTTATGAGAGATAAGATCGCGGCTCACCAGATGCCTCGTACACTGTGGTATTTGTACGGGGTTCCTGAATAAATGCAAGATATGAATAGCTCCATCGTGCATTATCGTTGCGTTGCGTTCATTTCATTTTATCGTCATTAATCTTTTACCCGATAATAATTTCCTATTTATTGATACACCGCCGCGTATTCCACCTATTCGACGAATGATGATGAAAGCAAATAAATGTCCGCCGAATAGAAAACGCAAATATTTACTTCGCTCGCGAACAAAGTGTATAAATCATGCCTTCAACGATTACATTCTTTGCATACTATCCTTTTACCACCTTTTAATAAACCGGAAAATTTATTCGGTCGTACATTAACATTATTGTACACATTAACAGACATATACCAATGTCAGAAATAATATATAATACAGACAAAATTCCACCTCCGTAGATTTTCACTTAACAAACCAATAAAAAATTGTCCAAGGTATAAATTGAGAAAACCGAAGTTTCCCAAAAGATTACTTTGATAAGAAATGTGAATACAAGTTAACCTCAATGTAAGCTTGTCGGAAATTTGATCAAATTAAATTCGCAGAAGATGAAATTGATTTGATTGAAAGAAAATTTTGCGCATTTCCCAGGCTACAGTGCTCGAAAAGCATTCGCCGGCTTCAACCATCCTCGATTCATGCATCGAGGCGGCGATGTGCATACCATTTGCAGATGCATAGGAAACATATAATGTACACAAGGCACGTGTACTCGCTTCGTGGGATTCAGAAATCCATAATCCTCGCGGAAGGATATAGAACGGGACGCGTGATACACGTTACGATGCACCGGATTATATCTCTCACGGACATTGACTTGAAAGTTGCCGGCAAAAATTTCTGCGACACGTTTCCACCAACGGAAAACGAACACAGTATGCAGCATACACTGGATTGAAGTTTCCGTGAGTTTGCGACAGTAATTCCTTCCTCCTACTTTTTATTTATGTTACTCTTCAATCAAATATTTGTTCTCTTACACTGCATTTGGTTAAAACAAATTTTTCTTTTCATTTCTGTATCGTATGGTCATTATGCTGTATATTATATCACAGTGGTACGCAACTAATACAATGTACAATATGTACATATAGGTTTGAGTACATAGACTACGTACATTCCATCACATGCGAGACTGTCTCACAGTTTTATAGTTTGAATATATTTTTGAATTTCTACATTTTCAATTTCTTTCTCAAGTATAAACACTAAATGTCTGAATTGTTAACTTCGATAATATCAATGATCTCCGAAACATAGCAAATCCTAACACAGCAAGTGCACAAAAAATCGTATCAATGCACGAAAAAGAAAAGTTTGAACGTAATCTAGATCTGCGAGTATCCGATACCACCAATTCCCATTATCCTCGAATTTACCGAGAACTTCTATAGTGCATCTTTTAAGCGCCTCGTAGGGCAATGAGCCTCGGTATCCGATGTTCTATTCCCGAATCGTAGTCGGTGTTTTTCAACTACGAGCACCGGTACGTGTCTTCTCTCTAAAAATAAGCAACACGAAAGCAAGGTAAACAGAGGATCGGCGGAGAATAGGAGAAAAAGGGGAGAGAGAAAGAGCGAAGATCGAAGAAGTAGGCAGCGCAGATATACGAAGCGCGAGTAAAGGATCGGATCGAGTTGGTTCAGATCAGATCAGATCGGTCGTGGGTGGCATCGGTGACGGCGATGGTGAACGGGTGGGCTGTGGTAAGCGCAGAATCGTGTCGCGGATAAAGTGGTACCCGTCACTGTCTGTCAGCAGCCCTTGTCGTACTTTCTCTCTTCTTCATCCCCCTCGTTTACCGCTGCGACTCAACTGGCGTCGTTCTCTTCTTCTCTCCCTTTGTCTTGTAAATGTACGTCCTCGTTTTGTTAATCTTTTAAAATGATGCATTTTTCACGGAAAGAAATCCATCAATTATCATTCGGCTTCGGGCAATTCCACCTTTAATTTTGTACTCCTCAAGCTGCCAATTTTTACTCTTTCAAATCTACTTACAGCACAATGACACACTATCGTAGTTATAGCATGTTATTATAGTGCATTATGGTTACAGAACAGTACATAATAGTAGTGCTTGAAGTAAGTAGGATTCTTGTTTGAGTGGGCTAAGCGCTCCACTAATGGTGTCACCTAGCCATGTGTGGAGACCACGCGATTTTGACATATTTTCAAACTGTTACTTCTGAACATTTTTAAATTTGAGAAATTCTGTGAGTTACTACGTCTTGTGTATTTCTTTAAAATTAACAAGATATCACCAATTCAGATTTTATGAAGTCAGGATCATCCTAATCTCCAGTTATGTCTAGTTATGAATTGTTTGAAATGTTCTCACACAATTATTACAAAATTTGCAATGAACGAATAGTTAAAGCAACAGAATCAAACCTCGTATTACGGTATTTTAGAAAGGTAGTTTTCGAATTGAGTATCGAATAAAAAAGGAAGATGTTGAATTTCCCGTACCCAGTTCGTTATTACGCAGCTCGCTCTACTTGAACGGAGATACAGTCTAACTGGAACGATATCCAGCCCTCGTATCATCAAATTGTGTTCGCCGAAGTGCACCAATGTATTCTTCGAGAGCGTGCTCTCCACACATAACCCGTATCTTGACGAGGAATCGAGAATTCCCCCGATATCTCGACATTTTCAAACAGTTAGCAGGCATAAGAGTACCCCGTCTAGCTCGTTCGAGTCTGTCTTTACGATTCGACGATCGCTGGAAAATGCAGCGGCTTTTCCATCGGAGATTCGCATTAGAAGGCAATACGGAGATATAATGGCAGGAACAAACTGGGAAGAAAAAGCTGTTCAATTTGTAAACGTGCAGAGATGACACAGATCTCTGGTTCCGTCCTTTAACGAGTTACTAAATTTTATTCCGGGTAAACAAGTTAATGCTGACCTGGTTTTCTTGGAGACTCACTAACTTTATTACTTTATTACTAATTTTCTCATTTTTAGTTTATCTAGGTTATATTGTGATGTCATATACTTTTATTTATGTAATTTGTTTGGGTACATTAAGTAATAGAAATTCTAATTTTCTTACGGAAGGTACTAATACGAAATAGAAAAGTTAGGTGAGTTAGCAGCGCATATGTAGCATATAGTGATATATTTTATCAACTTACAATAAAGATTTTTCACATGAGTACATTTCGTATAATAACGTGATTATATGTATCACTCATATTTCTCTCTCTACATATAGGGGTGCAAACTCTTTGCATTTAACTTTTCTATTAATTTAAATGTCACAATTTTACTTTACCTATCTACTTAGAAATGGATAAAATTTCACACAATTTTTCCTCCACATTTTGTACTAAAAGTGGTATAATTGCACCCCGGTAAAGGTAAAATATTTGTACACAATATGTGCGCAGAGAGGTTAATCAAGTATAATATACATGGAAGTTTAAATATACAGAGAGACTAAAATATAGGAAATTAGTAACAAGTACATATAATACATAATTTGTGGATATATTGTAATTGAATATAACGTAAGTACACAGATAGTCCTGAACCGTATTTTATCGAACATACAAGAGGTTAACAAGCATTTCAGTAGATCGCAAATCACGGTGGAACACTTTAGTTACAATCAGGAAGGCTCGCTTAAGCATTCAACGTCTAATTAAGCTACCTACCATCGTTTTCCCTAGGAATCCCAACAAAGCAACCAGTTTTGCCCTTTCCTACCTATAGCCTCCGCAAACATCTCTTCCTTTCATAATTTAAGTCCATTCTCACAGCATCTTGACGCTCGCAGTCTCCAACGGAGAGGAAGGATGAAACACACGTAAGGGATCTCGGGGCGAAGAAGAACGGCAAAAGTGTTCGTTCTCTTGCTCTATTGCATACGATACGAAACGTTGATGAGCAGATACCGACCGAGCGTTTCAGACGCACGTACCGCGATTCTACGCGTGCGTGCATCCACGTACATCGCCGGTTACGTGTGCACGTACACCCTCGTCCATAAGTATTTGGACACTTAGCTTCATGCTCAAACTCGTATTAAATATTCACATTGTCACATCGAATTATTCTTTATAATATAATTTTTTAGATTCTACATTCCCAGTTTCGTAGATGTTAAGAATCCCAGATTCCCAGATTAATAGGTTCTAAAATTCCTAGATTTGTATTCACAGATCTTGAAATCCCTAAACCTCCGGATTCGTGGACCTCAAATAGATTAAGTTCGCAGACCCTAAAATTCCCATAAATCTTCAAATCCCAAAATTTCTAAATTCCTAAGGCTGCAAATTTCTACATTCTCAAACCTTCATATCTCCAATGTCCAACTTCCCATATTCAAAATTTCCCAAATTTCAAAATCCCACTCCCATGCCCTTTCCTATGTTCCCAAATTTCCCATCTCCAGTCTCCAAATTCGCAAAAGTCTAAAAATGATGAGTGTGCCTACCCTTCGGTTGTCATATTTTTCAGAGAAGCCAGATTTGCGTTCGACTGTACGTGCACAGGGTGGTTACACACAAAACAGCAGGCGGATCGTGGCCGCTCTCGCTCGTACACCACCGAAGGATAGCCGAGGAAGCCCAGAGGGCCTGTCGGAGGTGAGAACAGTACATTACCCTCGCTGGTACTCGCCTCTCCGCCTCCTCGACTCTTTTCCCTTCGTCTACTATTCTCCACCCTCGTCCTTCCTCCTCGACCCTCGAGCGCCGCCCGTATGCTAGCCCTCTCCGTCGCTCTATCATTATATTCACGCAACTCCAGCCGCGACGAGCCAACACCGATCTTTTTCCCTTTCTAAACGCAGCCACGTCGCGTAACATCGTTCTGCTGGATGCCAACGGAAAGCTGAAAGAGGGATGAACACCGGCAGACAGAGAGAGAATGATCACAGCGAGCAGATTGCTGCGAGATCCAACGGACCCCTGCGATTCAGCCATTTCTGTCGCGTTTCGAGGGAAACTTTTTGACCTAACCGAATGATCTTTCGTTGCGGTGTATTCCTGTGATTTTCACTGCTCGCGGCAAACAAGATCACACGATATGAAGATCTGCCCTGAATGATTACATCATCACTGATGATTTCGGTGAAAGTATTTTGTAGTTCTGTTTATTTATAGTAGAATGTTTTGGGTGATAGCTGTCTGAGTTAATCTTGTAATAAAGTATGTTGTTAAGCTCACATATGAATTGTCTATTATAACTGAGATAATGTTTAGCAAAATTGGAAGTGAGACTTCTGAGGTATGTCACATCTGAATTGATCATTTTCTATTGACATGTGTTGTAATGGAGACATATGAGATATCTGTCACGTTTGGATTCATCATTCTCTAGTGATATATGTTGTAATGGAGACATGTGAGATATCCGTCACAACTGAATTGACAATTTTCTAATGACATATGTTGTAATGGAGATATGTGAGATATGTGTTACAACTCAATTGACAATTTTCTAATATACGTTGTAATGAAGACATGTGACATATGTATTGCAAGTGAATTGACATTTTTCTAATGACATGTTGTAATGGAGATATGTGAAATATGTGTTACAACTCAATTGACAATTTTCTAATATATGCTGTAATGAAGACATGTGACATATGTATTGCAAGTGAATTGACAATCTTCTAATAACATATATTATACTGGAGATATGTGAGATATGTGTTGCAAGTGACTTGACAATCTTCTTATGTTGTCACCGAGACATGTGTGATGTCTATTACAACCATTTTCTCATGTAACATTTTGTAACTACATCCAACACATGTGTCCCACTAGAATTACCAATTTTCCAAGAAAATATTTCCTGTAACTAACAACGAAACATCCAAGATATTTGTTAGAATTGAATCAATAATTTGCCAACTGAGACATGTGAAATGTCTATCATAAATTAAAAATGAAGTATTCCATTATACCACGTATAATTATCCTGATTTAATCATCGGTTGAATGTGCTCGTATCTTTTCCTCTGATCAGAATAGAAGAGGATGGGAAGAATATCGACTCGGTTATATTGGCGCCAGTATGTCCACATTAGCAAACGGAATTTCCAACCGAGTTTTGCTGCGTTTGCACGAGAAGAACGAGAATGTACTGTTGAAATCTGTGTAAGTTCTGCTAAGAAGAATGACGTGAAGTCAACAATAGACGACGCTGACGGGAGGGAAGAAGAGAGATGGTCCATTAGGTGAGCTGTCGAACAACATACTGACTAACTGGCATTATGTGCACTATTAGGTGGATGGACTGACGTAACTGGGATTTCAGTCTGGTGGGTCAGATTATGGGATCTGATAAAGCTAGGAAAATTTAACAGTATTAGTACACTGTATTAGGATGATTAAGCGAAAATTTGAAAATTTGGGGATTTGTAGATGTAGAAATTTCTGAATTTGGAATATTAAAAATATTTAGGGAATCTGTAAGTTTAGAAATGTGGAGAGAGTTATCGATTTTGAGATTTTGGGGTTTACGAAATTGAAATATGGAAATTTAGGATTTGGAGATCTGAGCACTTGAAAACTTAAAAATTTGGGAGGTTGAATATTCGGGAATTTGGAAATTTGGAAATTCTGCAGAGATTTAGAAGTCTACGAATTTAAGCATGTAGAATATTTGGTAATTTGCAAGTTTCCAATTTCGAGAACTTAAGATGTGGAAATCTGAAAATTTGGAAATGTAGGAATTTAGAGAATTGAAAATTGAAGGATTTAAAAATCTGAGGATTAATAAATTCAGAAACTATACAACTTGAAATTATTCTACTGTAAAATTTTGAAAATTTCTAATTTAAAGAACCTAACCTAAATTTCACGTCCCACAATTTATACGAAGTCCATATTGTAATGGCGCCGAACCCTTTAATTCCCTACCTATGAAGTTACACCCATAATTCCACTCGTATCAGCAATCGTACTAAGAAACTAACCTGCATTCGCCGATAAGAAAAACAGCCGTTCCATCCGGCCATTTGTTCGATGACGGAACCAAAATGGCGCGGAAGAGGGCGCTCGCAAGGAAACCGTCGGGAACGCAGATAAGTTAAACAAACGCGGCTGGCAATGCATTAATGATGTGGGAATTTTAATTCCACGGTAACCAATTTGCACAAATATATCGCGTAATTAAATATGAAGCTGTGCAATTAAACATCGACCGGCTGTCTCGTGTTCCCAGCATCTGGTGCGCGATATTTGCAAAGCCTACAGGGAATCTCCGGCTCGGCCGTACGATAAATAATTAAATGCCGTTATAATTGGTTATAGGCGCGAGATTTTAGACGTGGAATTTATTAACTGGCGCGCCGGATATATTGTGTTTGACCGTGCGATTAAATCCAAATGAAAATGGGTTCGGTTACGCCTGTTGGTTCGCCTCGAATCGAACGGCGTCCCAATAAATCCCACGTTCGTTGCGATCTTATCGCGATAATGGCACCAATTTTGAGTCGATTCGAGCAGGAAGTCGAGCGAGGCTAGGGAAATTGCGTCACGGTGCGCGCAACTGGTGGCTAACATTTGTTATTACTTCTTTTACGGCGAATTAAGGGGAAAAGAGAAAAGCGGTGACGGTAGGTCGATTGATTTACCCGATCAGATCTTAGATCTTTCTGCGAGGAGAAGTGAATCGGATAAATGTGAGATTTTATCAAAAGCACCAAGTCTGATCGATTATAATCGAGATACGGAACATCGGCGTATTTCAACGACCTCGCGATCAATATTGTTAATACTAATAAAAGCCATCAATTTTCGACTCGAACACACCATTGAAAGATGATAATCTTGACAAAAAAATACGTACAGCCTCACATTAATTACTGACACCGGCATCTGATATAAAATCCTGTTTAACTGAAATAATGTATTCCTGCAGATTATCATGCATCACCGTGGACATAAAAAGGAGCTGTTCGAATTGCAGATCCCTAGAATTTCATTCGTTTGCGCTTAACAGAGAACTTCGGCGGTGCTTGTCAAATAACTGAACAATGTATCAAAGCGGCAAAGCGTTTTCCAGCCTCGTAGCCCATAATGCAAATAGTTTTTGCACTTTACGAGAACGTATGATAATTTCGGTTTATTTGCAAGCGGCCAGGAAGCAAGGGCGGAGTAACGTTCTGTTCATTGATTATTTAAAAGGCACCCGTGCGATACGTTTGCTTTACGGTTGCGTGATACCATGCGCCATTAAATAATGGCCAAAGAACACGCTTTTAAGTACAGTCTTACCTATTCAATGCGGTTGTGTACATTTTCTAGGAACGGGGCACAGATGAAAGGGAATTGAGCCTGCTGGAGGTTACGAATTAATGGTATATTCGATTACTATGACGTTGCGTGTAGATGGTATCTACTTCCTTGGGAAATATTGGAAATCTCGGAATTTGAGAAATTTTCGAATTTGGGGTTTTGGAGATGAGGTTGAGGGGTTGGAGAATTTAGGGACTTAAATATTTTGAAATTTGGGAATTAAGAAATTTGGGGATTTAGGGATTTGGAAATTTGGGTATTTGAGAATTTAGAGATTTGGGGATATATTGATTCGGGGATATAGTAATTTGGGGATGTAGTCAATTGGGAATTTAGAAATTTGGGAATGTAGACATTTTGTAATGTAGTCATTTCAGGATATACTAATTTGGGGATGTAGTCAATTGGGGATTTAGAAATTTGGAAATGTAAAAATTTGGTGATGTGGGGATGTATGGGGACGATAATATGGGGATGTGGTGATTTGAGGATGTATTGGTTTGGAAACGTAGTGTTTTAATGTATCGATTACGTGTTTTAGAGACCTTAGGAAAATTGGAGACGTTACTAATTCAAAGATATGAAAATTGAAAAGTTCGCCAATTTAGAAATGTCGAGAAATTGTTTCTAAAAATTCAGAAATTCGGAGCTTCACAACCTACAGATTTGAAAAACTAATTTCCAAACTTGTAAACTTGAAAGTCTAGTAATTTGTGAATTTTGTTCAAAGTTTCCTAACCTTATCAGTATAATGAAATATGAAAAAATTTGCCATGCTTTCCAATTACTTAACTCCGCGAAGATCTCCGTTTGTCGCATTTTTATTCAAGTCTCGTTTCCCCTTTGCAGTTTCCCGTTGAATCTAAAAATCGCAGGATTATTCCGAACGTTTAGATGGTCGATCGACGAATCCTCCCGAGGCAGTAAAACGCGAGGAATGTCAGGGACGCGGAAGGAACAAGGATTTTCACGGAGGATACCTGTCGCGCATACCGAGAGGCAAAATCTTATTAGGCTAGCGTGCATGCAACCGGCGAAGAAAGGAATTAATGCAATTCCAATTAGCCGGACCGACTAGTCTCGCGGTCGATTGTCGTCGGTTGGTTTTGTGCTCCTTTGGAGAAGACAAGCCGCCAAGTCACAGACGCTCCGGCACGTACGACAAACGGAGTCTCGATAGAAACGAACAAGTAAGTAAGTAAGTAAGTAACTAAGTAAGTAAAGCCGGCCGAATAGGTACGAACGTGGGAGAGGCGGACAAAGCCATGGGGTGATGTAAAGCGAAGCAGTACACTCTTGTGCGAAAGGAGAAGACAAGATAGAGGCAGCCTCCTAGGTTTCAAAGAAATCACCAGAAAAGGGTAGAATTTAAACGTAAGAAAGGAACAAAGTGGAGTACCGATTGATGGGATAATACGTCGGAGAAAAATATAGGTTCGCAAGAAATTCGCTGTGTGGCATAGGTAGATTAGACATTTGGGTGCAATTAGTCTGGGACATGCAAGATTTTTAGATTCTTGAATTTAGGAAGTTTTAGGTCTTCAAATTTTCAAGTCTTCGAATTTTTAGGTCTCAAAATTTCCCACTTTGGAATTTTCAATATTCCCAATTTTTCAAATATCCAAATCTTAAGTTCTCAAATTTCTAGATGTCCAAACATTCGAATTCCCAAATTTCCTTAGTTATTCCTAGATCTTTAAATGTTTAGATCTCCAAATTTCTAAACCCCGAATTGCTCCAACCACAAATATGAAGATCAATATAGATATCAAGATGTCCAAATACCTATGTCCCCAAATTTCTACCCCCAAGTCCCTAGACCTCCATTTCCCTGTATTCTCATATTCGTATATTCGCAAATCTATATTTTCATTCTCATAGATCTCCAAATCCCAAAGTGCCCTAATTTCAAATGCCTAAATATGTCCCCACACCTTCAAATCATAAAGAAGTATATCTACTACAAAGTAGTATATCTTCCACAACGCATTCATTTAACCTAACACCGTAGAATAAAACGAGTAGTGAGTAAATACAGCATGAAAAGCACATGGAAAGGATTCTAAGGTTCAATAAGAGAGCGTGGTTGAAAAGAAACGAAACAAAAGGTCGGAAGAATTTGCAGGAAAGGAGTCGATCGGAAAGGCGGAAACTTGGACAGTGGAAACGATTAAAGAGCTAGTATGTAAATGAAAAGAAGAATGAGAGCGTGAAGGGGGAAGGCTCCGAGAGAAAGGGTGCGAAGAGAAAGTTCGGCGAGAATTTCAACGAGAGATTTAAGGGAGAAAAAAAGGAACAGGGACAGACGGGATGGAATTCGCGAGGAGCAAACGTCGGGAATAAAGTTCGGCAGTCAGACGATTAAAAAGCTAATAGGGAGATACAAAGGAGGAAATTATAAATGCAAAACCGTAGAAGAATTCCGGTAAGACGAGAGGAGTCTTTGGTTCATTTTCAAGGAAGGTTTATGAACGACCTCGATCATATTGATGGACAGGTCGGTTTACGCGCGATCGAGTCTCTCTAATTTCGTGACAGGGTCTTTTCTTTTGTGCGAGAGGAATTTTCATCGCGAGGTTCGAGTGTTTAGAGTCTCCGCAAGAGACGTGGACGTTCGCCAGGAAAGTATGACAGACAGGACGGATCAAACGGACTTCAAAGCGAGATCGGTGACACGTGGCATCGCTGAGTGCCGATAATCGGCAGTTCATACCACAATTATCGACATTCCTACCTCCTCGATCTAGCAGATAGAGGGGATCTCTCGTAGATACCTCCCTCGTATTAGCTCGTAATCGATCTCAAGCTTGTCTAATATGGCTGCATTACGTAATAATAGGGTTCGGAAGCTAGCCGAGAATTGGATAAGGCGCAATTAAAGGTTCCTTTGGACGTTCAAATGCATACCGATCCGTTCACGTGTGTGTGTGTCTACACGTACAGGTATATATTCCACCATAATTTCCATGTGCATGGAGATCGATAGACATCAAACCGGACGGGATAATAAACCTCGCATTTAGACAGCGGTTCTCCGTGTAGCTGGAATCCAGATCGTATAATGTTATCTTTACGAGCACGTAATTGCCTCATTAATTCGATGTAACGGGATACGATATTGGTTATGTTGATCGGGAGGTTGAAGGTTGGAAAAATGCGAAATTACTTATTAACATGGGCACGGAGTAATTTGCATAGGATATCCTACATAGGAAGGATGCTTTAATTCAAATGTTTCATTTTTTCGAAAGTAATATTTTGTTATTTATGTTCTATACAAATATAATTTTTTAAATTCAACATATTTTTTTTATATGAAAATTCTATGTTCCTTATTTGTCAGTTTACTTTTCGAGGATGTTGATTAATTATAAACATTGAGTTTTCAAATTTTATATTTTTCCACCAGACTTAATTAAGTATTAGCATTTTTAACCAACCAAAATTATATATGAAAGTTCATTCGTTATAAATTTCTCAAGTTTCAAAGTTCTTAAAAGTTCAACCAAAGTATTCTAACTTTGTCAAATATTTTCTGTAATCAAAAATGTCGCATCAAGAATCTTGCGAACCACTGATAAATATTCTATTACACAAATTACCGTGCACGATAAAAAAGAAGCCACTCGTACAAAAGGTTAAAGTACCCCATCCGTTAATTATTTCCCCTCCGCACTTAACGTCCGCTATTTCCTGCACTGTTAAGCGTCTGATATTTTAAATCGACAGAAAATTGCACGCTCGTGGTCGCTGTTGCAAGTTCGTTCGACACGCGATACACGATATACATCACCGTTTAAACGCGATAATACGCACCCTTTAGTATATCTCCGTTTCGCCGAGAGACTGAAATGTATTCATCCTCCGTTTTCGGCTATCCAAAAATCCGTTCGACTTCCGTCGTTTCACGTATTCTCGTTAAACGCATTCGTGTGGTTGTTCTTTAACGTTTCGGCGAGGAATCCCGATCTCCTTTCGCGCCAAAATTTCCATTTCTCGGTCGTACGAGGCATAAACGTTCTTTTTCTGGCCGCGGCGATGTTTGCCGTAACCGAGCCAGGGAGCCGAATAAAAAATAAGCGAAACGAAGAAGAGGAGGAGGCCGTATTAAAATGTTCTTTTCAGCGTTCGCCAGAAATCCCATTAAACCGGTTTGAATCGGGCGGCCTTAACGATCCGGACGGGAAGAATCTGAATGCACGTCGTGAATTTTTCTTCTGCTACTTGAAGTTTGAGCGCTTAATGTATCAGCCAGAATATATCTCTCCGGGAATAAGATTGATTACGTCGTTATCGTTGTAAGCCCCCGCGAAACCGAGCGAGCCCCCTTTTTCCCGAATAAAAGTGCACGCTCCGGCCAACGCGCCGAGGGCAAACGGAGAGCCCTCTCTGACGAGTTGTCCGCCGGAGCCTTGCTCGGGAACCGTGTCCCGATTCGATTAAATCGTGTCCTCGTGCTCTTTGTAGACGCGAGCCAGACGAGTTAAGTAAATCTCGTTTCCAGCTTCCGTCACGCGAGACGCTTCGGAAAAAGACTCGGCCCACGCCTGTACCTGTGTGCTCGCCTTCAATCCTCTGCACTCTGTTTCCCTCTGTTTCCCTCTGTTTCGTATTTCTTCATCGAAACCACTTTTCTCAAAGGGCCTTCGCACTTATTTCACAGTCGAATTAAGGGCGAGCAGAGACTCTTGGGAAAATTGCTACATAGGGGACTTATTATTTACTGATTTTTAGACTGATGAGTTTCTACAAATTTTAGAGTATTTAGAAATTTAGGAGTCTCGGAAATTGGGGATGTGGGAGTTAATATGAAAACTTGAGAATTTGGGGAATTGTACATTTGGGACTTTGAGAATTTATGTAGGTGGAAAATTGGGAGATTTAGGGATTGGAGGACGTCGGTGGTTTGAGGATTTATTTAGGAATTTGAGAAATAGTTTAGAAATTTTGGGACTTGGAGATATGGAAATTTGGAACTTAGGGGCTTGCAAATTTAGAATTTGCTAATTAGAGAATTTGAGGATTTGTGGATTTACTGATTATGAAGTTTGTAACTTTAGGAATTTGAGAATACAGAACTATGGGAATCTAGAAATCTAGGATTTCAACAAATGAGAAGTTTGACAAATTGATCACTTGAAAATTCAGGATCTGATCCAAGAATTTCCAAAACTTTGAAAAATTAGAAATCTGAAAATTTAAAAAATCAAAAATCTACAAAGTTGAAAATTTACGAGTTTTATAAAATATCTACATTTAATCCTAATGCACTAGCCTGCCATATTCAACAAGTTCCCCAACTTGAAGACGGGTTCCATTTTCTGCAGCGCAGATTTCGGACACAAATGATTTATTCGAGCAAACCGAGCTGCCAGCCCAGATCCACCTTCTCACTGGAGAAACAAAAAGCACGATCACGATTAATGCTTCTTATCAATACAAGCTACTCCCAGGGATTATCTCGATCATCCTCGGTAATAAATAAATCTGCCCGGTTGGACTCGTCACGCGACTGGAATTCGACTAGTCTGACCGGATGGATCTTGACCAGTTCTCAGTTCACTTCCATGTGTTACGTCGTGGTTTGCCGGTCGATTTCGACCCGATGCAAATGGCTGACCGGAAAGGGGCCAACGTAATTGTGATGTATGACGTTAGAAGTAGACGCAAGGAGACGCGATTTGATGGATGAGAGGTCAGGGTGCGCCACGCAAAAGGTGCATCGCGAACGAAACACGTGGGGAAGCGTGTTATGAAACAGGATCGATGCCTTCCGAGACATCTATCGATGTTCGACGAGTTTTTCATACCAGAGAATCGCTTCTGTTTTTCATTTTCAAGGAACATATTCTGAATATGTTCGATTGAAATACATGCGGCGAGTTCAACTTGCTTACTCGGAGAAAATGGCTGCACAACGAGACTGATTTGTTGCGAAAGAATGAGGTATACGAACTCTTTTGAACTCAGTTTTCTAGCGAGGAATTCGAGTATGCAGGAAATTATTCATAAACTTGTTCGACTAATTTTATCTATCGATGGGGAAATTGATGATACGTGTGCTGGTCTGCAAGGTAGTTCAACTCGTTCCAGAGTTATGGGTGTTACAGGTAACAATTTTGGTAAAATGTTGCGAAACTATCAAAACAGTTGAGATGCAGTCTCGAAACAATTAAGATAATATGTCGGTTGAGATTAAATTTCAAAACAATTCGGACGCAATGTTTGAAAATATCAGGACTGTGTATTCTGAAACTAAAAACAAGTGCACAATGAATGTTAAGTCTCGAGACTGTTTCGATGTAGTCTCAACATATTTGAGATACAGTCAAAACATGTCAGGAACAAGAATATCGCTACAAGGTTCTCAACTAACGAGACCTAAATTCCTCATTAATTGTTGCATGAAGAAACGTCTCAAAGTTGCATTGTTTCACTAAATTATAACTAGTAAATAATACAAAAAGAATGTTTTATATACAGCATCCTCCTCGATGCATCAATTCTCTGGGGTCGGTGTACATAAGGTTCGCAAGATTAAATTCAACGTGATCGATATGGAAATTTTATTTGTACGATTTCCATCTGCGATTTCCGTGCAGGGTCTTCCGCAAAAGTCCCGTCAACATAAACTCCCCAGACGTCTGCCAGTGACCTCACACCCCAGAGATTCCCGGAAGTGTAGCAGGACAAAGAGTGCGGTACGAGCGACAGGACGAGGGGATTGGCCAACCGGTCAAGGTGAAGTTTCGCCGCAAAGAGTTAATCCAATGCAAAGACCAGTTTCAATTTGGTGCGAGTGGTACCCGTGGGACGCGTTGGTGTAACGGGTCTGCGGTTACATCGACCGTCCCTTTCGCGATGCGAACAGCACGAAGCTCGATATATATCGAGGACGGCCGTTCGAACGATAGCACCCGCGAGATTTCACGTTTCTCAGGAAATCACAATATTCACCGGTCGACGGAGCATCGTCAACGAAGGAAGACCCCATCCGGTAATATCTCACGATACGGAAGTGTGATAAGGTATCGAGAGGAGCGTGCTACTCGCGAGCTACGCGGGCTCCGTTGCCCTTCTGGATTTCGCCATATTTCTTTGTCATAGGTTTTATGAAAATTTATCGCTCGATCAGATTTCTTGGGATCGAGCCACTTTCCATAACGCAGCTTTTGAATTTGAAAATCTAATGCTCGATAAATATCCGGTTTAAGGAGGCAGCCTCCTTTAAGTAGCGGATATTTATCAAGCTGCCAATTACGCGTGTTGAAAGATACTTCCACATTGTCAATTCAATGGGCCATGAATTCTACTTATTATAATTACTTGCACTATTTCTAGATATACGAAAGAAATTTATTTTAAAAATTTGTGGTATAATGTAAATTATAGCATAGCACTAATAACTCTTATGTAAATAACCAAGTAAACAATTTTTCTCTAATCTCTTACAGTGCGAACACATTGGACAACTGAGAGTGGCTGAATTTTGAGAACGTTCCCAACGGATATTTATCAAACTTGTACTTATCGAGCGAATATTATGTTCAACATAGGCAAACAATTTTTTGGTAACATCTTACGCTGCAAAAAGTTCACTGGATTGGGAAGATTCGTTGAATATTCAGGGTCTTCCTAACGGGTACTTATCAAGCGTATATTTATGAAGTGAGAGCTAGGTTAGAGGCAAACAATTTTTCCGTAATTTCTTACGCCGCAAGGAGCTCGCTAGACGATTGGGGAGCCTCGTTGAATTTTCAGGGAGCAGTTCTACGACGGGTTTCGCGCGGAGCACCATTAACGCGTACAATGGAACGGAACCGAACGCAACGACACGCGGAACGTATGCACGGGTTAGGTATCATTTGGCTTGCGCCACTCGAAGCATGTGTCTTCATTAGGCGTCGGCTAGGGGCGGCGCAGTTCCACTGAATCACATCGGGAAACCAACCGTCGTGGCCTAAATTAAGCGCTAAATGCAACCCCCTCCGACGCACCATCCCTCTAAAACACCGGCTTCTGTACTCCCTGTACCTACTTTAAACTTCCTCCCTCCTTGCTGTCGACCTCGCCAGTCGAACTCGAACAGTCGACTGTTTTGCATACGGGGGCCATGAATGCATTGCGAGTCGTTTGAATTCAAGCCGTGTAACAGAGAGTACGAACCAAATCCCGGTTGTCTTCACGGTTTTTGGTTCACGGACTGCGATTTCAAGGACCGATTTTCTTCCACTGGATCGCATACTTTTGTCGCAGTTGGAATGCTGTTGCACGTTTTGGATGTTTCGAATTAAGAGTTGGATTATGTTGCTTGCTGCTTCGTATTCATGAGTGTGACCTGGTTTTGTTGCTTCGGAAACAGAATGTGGAGATGTACGTTGCAATTCGGGTGGTCTCAAATTTCCAGATGTACAAGTTTTCTTAAATTCTTACATCGCAATTTGGATTTCTGTATTACAAGACTCCTACGTTGCCAAATTCGTAGATGTTCAAATACTTACATCAAATCTTCACATCCTCGAAAGATTTGCTCTTGACTTCCCACTGAAGTACCCATTTCAGATGTAATTACCTGCCTCGTCCACATTTAATTATCCACCTAATGCTTACTTTGAAGATATAGACACTGCAGACCAGTTTTACGACATCCTCATAAAATGCATAAGAAGCGTTACAGAACGTTAATTCCAACTTGTTCCGTAGCTCCACAAACGGTACCACAGTCCTGTTGCAGAGGATCGAACAATGCAGCACGCCAGGTATAGAACATTTAATTAACAACCGTTCGATAGCAGCTACGGTGATCGGAAGCAGTCAGGCCAAGGTAGGTGGTCAGCGTTGTAGCTGCAAATAACTTTATGGCGGTAATCGTACGCCAAAATTGTCGATGACCGGCGAAGATGAAACGCGGCGTCCAAGCGAGAGCGAAGCAAACCGAATCATCTGGATACTTGATCCCGTAGAAACCGCAAGGGGTACATTACACGCTGGTTGCACCTCTGCCAGGGTGGCTAGGGAGCTTTTCCAAGAGAAAGGCTGCCATCCCGAGTGGACGTGATACGCGCTTTGAGCCGCGGCCAAAACTCCGTCCTCGTCACCCTTGTCTCACCCCTTTCCTCTTACGCTCTCGCTCGCTCCCCCGAAGACTTCTTCTCTTTATATCCCGCTCGTTTACCACTAAATCACCGTTACATCGGTCGTGCATTACTTGCCAGCGGTATAAACGTCGCCTTGGCCCGCACGGTCGCCCCCTTTTTGCCGGGAAATAAATTATTGGACAAATAATTGCGAACGCGATACACTTTATGCCCGGTCTGGTAGTAAATTTTACGAGAAGATCGTTTGTCCGCCTCGCCCTCTTTCCGCCTATCTCCTTATCGTTTTCGGCAAATTCCATTAAATCACCCCCGTCGGTTTACGATCGGCGCGGAAACGCGGGCGCAAACACGCCGCGGAAAGCGCGAGGGTACGCGAGCTCGCGCTCTATAACGACTCATTCCGCCGGATCGTAACTCGAGTTCGAACGATTAATTGGAGCTGTTACACTGTCGCGACCAGACGGGACCCGAATCGTGTGCACTCGAGGGTACAACCCTAGAGATTGCGAGGGCAACGCGAACCGGTATGAACCGCTCACCGAACCCGATGATGTCGTAAATATCGTCCTGCTTTATGCAGCTCAGGATACCGCAGATTACGTTCTGTAAGCACCAGGAGATCCGGTTACGGGGATGCGAAATCGTTTATATGACCCGTTGCCTTTCTATACATGTACAGTGATGTGCCATTCTGTGGGGAAAATGGAGATGTAAAACGTCCTGCTGCTATTTAAGAATATGGCAGTGGAATTAAAGAATTTACTGACAACGATATGCAAATATAATAGGGCTAATTCACAAATTTAATGGAATAACAATTTAAAAATATGATAGCACTAATTCACAAATTTAATCGCGTAAGAACTTAAAAATATGAATATCTGAGAATTTTTAAATTTATTCTCGTAACAATTTGAAAATATGTGAACGTGTATGTGAAAATTTAGTGTTATAACAATTCAAAAATTTATATTTTCAAATAACTTAACTGTATCAAAAGACCACCCCTTATGAAAAGCAGCTCTCTGATCTCAAGAATAGTACGTCAGTGCACGACCGGAAATAGAATTAATTTCACAGAAGACCCTCTGCAGCAAAGCGAGGACGATAAGCCCCCGCGCTGCCGAGTTTTTCGCCGTCTCTCGAAATTCGTCGATCGATGAATAAACATCCAGAGACTCGATCGCTGATTCTCCGAGGCGACGGAGCGGAAATCTTCAAAGCTCGTACGCTTCCTTCGCCCGTCTCCCCATCACTTTTTTCCCATTGTCCTCCAGCTCTTTTTTCCTACGGTTTCCTGGGCCGACGGAAAGTTTCACGGAACTTCAGTTGTTACCCAATGTGGAAACGTTACGCTCGTCGCTCGAATAATTTTCTGATTCGTGCGGAAACGAGCTGATTGGTACTCAAGCGTATCGATCGATCGGTCTCGCTTTGACGTTGATCATTCCGATCGATTGTCGAGGACGATACCGACTCTATTGCAGGGGAAATCTCGTTCTCTATCAAGACAGGAATAACGGAGTGGCTGGGTGAAGGGTGCCAGAAAATTTGACGAGCCAGAGAATAAGTTTGCCGCCGTGGATTCAGCAGCGGAACAGCTCATTTACGAAATGTGGAGGATCTCGTGCGGACGTAAAAGTTTTATGCCGCATTATGCACGCGAAATGTAAGAACCTTTGACTGCATTAATGTTACTGAACTACTTGGAGATACACCGACATTGTTTTCGCGCAATCCAACGTGCATGAAATTGTCAGGAAATTGGAGGTTATGTTTATTGTTTTGAAGTATTAATTCGGAGTGTCGATATTGTTTATGAAAATATGTAAAACGAATTTTGTACATGTATTCAAATAGATTAATAATGAAGAGGGTATTCCCATGTATTTTCAGAGTGAAATAATAATTACTTACTTACACTAATCAAATGGAGATACAAGGAAGTATTAACAAGGAAATTTGTTAAAATCGTTTGTTATTTACACGTACTTTTTGGATGGTGTACGTGAAATTTTGGTCTATAATTTATAATTTGAAGATATAATTCAAAATGGCGGAGTTTGAATGACAATTCCCTATACATTCACTGTATGAAACAAAAATTGTATTTGTGATCCAAAATGAGAAAAGAATCAGATCGGAATTGAAAGAGATAAATTATGGGTTTGAATAAAATAAACGTCCGCTAATCAATACAAGGGTTTGAGATTTGTCGAATAATTTCTCGTCGAGCGCGTATAAAGCGTCTGTTCTCTTTGTCTACCATGTAGCAGGCCGGTTTTATTGTCTTGTACCCGGAGACATAGACACCGAGCGTGTCCGAACGGAATGAACCCCTTGGAATCTCGATGCGGTTCGCCTCGAAACGTTTATCTAATACCCCCTCAATTCGTACGTTCTGAGAGTGCGAAATTCCCTGGTGGTAATCCCCCATAGAATCCCGGATCTCAGGGCTGTAAATTAAACCACCCTCCGATCGTGTGTCTGACTGCTTGTCGCTCGGGTTCTCCGGCGGGGTGGCTGCGTGGCAACGAAAAGATTTACCCTTAAGAAGAATAATGGAGACATAGAGATCGTCCGTGTTACCTCGAAACAACTATTATTATCGATTAATCTATAATTAATTGAAGCTATCTAGTACGAAATGAATTTAAGGGATTACGCTTGCGATTTAACTGAATTTAGGGGATGAATATAATCCTCTGGGAAAGTAGACGAGATACGAAGGATATAAGGATTGTAAAACTGCTCGTGAATTTTTTATTTTATTTTCTTTTAAATTTATTATTTCTCATGTTCTATCAATTCAGAGGATGATCATTTTTTTAATTCATTTCTAAGTTTCTAAATGTACACACTCCCAAATTTACTAATTTTGTAATTTTTACGTTTTGAAATTTTTTATATTGACAAATTTAGAAATTCTTAAATTCCTAAATTCTCAAGTCAATCCCAAGTCCCTAGATCCAGAAATCCAAATTTCTTAAATTGGCAAATTCAGAAAGTCTTAAATTCCTAAATTCTTAAGTCCCTCCCTAGTCCCTAAATTCACAGATTCTCAAGTTTACATTTCAAGTCTACATTTCACCGCAAATGAATAACAAAGTTTCAACAACTTTCCCAGATGGAATATACAGTGTCCAGAAAATATCACTATATCAAGTTGTTCTGTTCTGCACTGCCGAATATATCAAAGTCGGTGAAACTATTTCGAGATCAGTTACACGATGACAAGATGTGGTATCAGCGAGCGAGCAAGGAAAATTAATTCGGATAAAAATCGAGCGAAAGAGAAATGGCTCTTAACTCTTCGAGGGGTAACTCGAATCTGACAAATGGATTGTTTGTTCGAAACCGGGGAAAAATTCCTGTAGTAAAATGAACGAAGGGAAAGAAGGGTGGTTCCCTCGAAATACCGATTGCGTTCGCGACGCAACGAGTTTCTTCATTTTCCTTGTAAGAATGTCGAGAGTTTTCGGGGCCGGAGAAAGCGTGTTTGCGTCCCGAACGTTCGAAGAAGCAAGTTGATAAGATGGGACGCGTCCAGGGGAAAGAAAGGGACACGAGTTCGTGCTCCTGTCCACGACAACATCGGAATGCATGCATCTCCCGCTTTCTTTTGCGGCGCTCGCCTCAGGAAAGAGGAGAAAACGCGAACAAAGCGAGCAGCAAAAAAAGGCCGAAACTGCGGGGTAAAAATAAAAATGTTCATCGTCGGACGAAACTGCATTCCGGATTGCCGGGTCGCCGGACAAAGCGGCTCGTTGCCCGTCGTCCGCTTGGCTCACGACTCGGATCCTCAACCTCTACGCCGGGATCGTCCAGCTTCATACTCTTGCCCTTCGTCTCCCCTCTGATTCCATCGCCGGCGTCTTTATTCTTCGGCCACTTCGATTTTCTTCCCCTTGAACCTTCGCTTCCGCTCTATACAACCAATGTCGCCGTTACCGATACTCGTCCGCTTTTATTTTCCTACAAATCACTGCCAATTTGCCTTGTTGCATGTCAAGTAAAGGGAAGTTTTGACGTTAGAGAAAATATAGAATATTTAAAAATCAAGATACTTTTCTGTACGATTTTTTTGTACGGTCTCCATCTTCGTTGATTTTAAAATAAAGAAATTGAATTGCAGTTTCAACTTAAGGCAACTTTACTGCATGTGTATTTAACAATTACATACTTTTTAAATAAAAATAATTTTGTTCACATGGTTGGATTCCTCTCGATTCTGCGTAAAACTGTACTGATGTACAATAGTGAAAGAATAATTATTTATAGAGGTATTTTAAGGAAGTCTTCATTGAAGGTGCTCAAACGCTTTTCCATTACACTGCACACTTTTCAGATAACGCTTTGCATCTGTCGTTCTAACTGATAATTATAATTTATACGGATAATAATTCGTAAGGAAATAAAATGTTCACGATGCAAAAATATTGTGCAGGTAACACGATTGCATATGTGATATGAAAGTGTATGAATAATTTGTTATTTGCATACATGTGTCAGTGTCATTAACATATTCATGTTAGTATTCTAATATGTGTTAGGTTAGGTTATATTCATATGTTAGTATTCTGACATATGTTACATTAGATTATATTCATATGTTACTATTCTAACATATGTTACGTTAGATTGTATTCATATGTTACTATTCTAACATATGTTACGTTATGTTATATTCATATGTTACTATTGTAACACATGTTACATTAGGTTATATTCATATGTTACTATTCTAACATATGTTACGTTAGGTTATATTCATATGTTACTATTCTAACACATGTTACATTAGGTTATATTCATATGTTACTATTCTAACATATGTTACGTTAGGTTATATTCATATGTTACTATTTTAACCTATGTTAGATTAGATTATATTCATATGTTAATATTCTAACATACGTTAATATATTAAAATATGTCAGTATTCAATAAATTTGAGGATTGCAAAAAGGTGCGAAACGTGGACCAACGTCTATCGTCGAACGTACTCGACCATAAGACCGCGCGAAATTCTAGTAACTCGAGGTGACAAGGGAAATGTGGAATTCGGTAAATGTCACCAGGTCCGTAGGATTTATCGTGGCGCTCAGGTATGGAAGTGCAGGGGTGGAAACGCGAGAAGGGATGAAAGGTGGGGGTCAATTAAGTGGGCAGCAGGCTGCTATCTCTCGTGGCCAGCCATGAGACTACTACGCACCTCATTATAACCTACAGGCTACGTTATAATCCCAGCCGCGTTACAGTATCATTCGCAGATCTCTCTCTGTCCCTGTCCTTTCGATGCCCAGGACCCTGCTTCTTCCCGTTTCCACCACGAAATGGCTGTTTCGTATCCTATACGGAAGATCCGAAGTCTGGGCCGTTAATATGGAACTACATTCCATTAACGTCCGGTAATGGCGCTCCTAAGCTCCTGGAGTCTCTAACGTTTACGAAGCGACCTGCGACAATGGCGGTGCTTCTTATTTGTTGCGAATAAGTAGGCAAGTTGATGGGAGTACGTAGTTTTTGGGGACGGTAATTATTGCTGTACGTTTCATGGACTAAGTTCTCGGTGTGGGATTTGGAAATTTGAGGAGTGGGTGCTTCGGGATTCGGTACGCTGAGAATTTGGGAAAGTGGGATGTTCGATATTTGCTAAATTTTGTAGGAATTTGTAGAAACTTGGGAATTTAAGAATTTTGGAGTTTGGGAAATTTTATGTCTGCAAATGTGGTACTTGGAAATTGGGAAATTCGGAGATTTAGTACCTTGAGAGGTTAGAAACTTGTGAGAGTTCACTGTTTACAAATTAAAAAATTTGGAAATATGGTATTTTGCGAATATAGATATTTGGGAGATTTAGCATTAGGGTTAAGTAATTTGGGAATTTAGGGATTTGGAAGAGTGAGAAATTGGGAAATTCAGTATAAATGAAAATAAAAACCCTGACCCATATTCACAGTATAAATGAATTTTAAATTCTAATTATACCCTGCACAGACAAGTTAAATGTAAAATATGAATGATATTTCAACTCTTTTTTTCTTAACATTGCAACCGTAATTAGGGGTGTAAAATGCAACTATTGAAAAAACCATGAAGTAATAAATTAAACTGCAAGGAAAATGGACTTTTAGAATGAATTATGAGTTACAATTTTTATTTACTATGTAAGGCTTTTACGTCAAGGCAAGCTGGTTTATCTCGAAAATGGCAAATATTTGAAAAGAATGAAAGAGGAAAAGGTTTTACTGTATCTCATAGTCAGCATGAAAAGTTACGTATATTTTTCACATTTGCAACATTTTTATGGAACATAGAGTTATCACTTTTTAAAAAAGAACATATAGTAACATAACACTAAAACAAGATATTTAAAATTGAAGAAGAGGAATTTTATATAAGTTCACACATTTACTGCACCTGACTGTTTTAATTAATTATTATATTTGATCGATATTGATCGGTTGGTAAATAAAATGTAGTTTCTTATTATAGTTCGAAATTTTTCATTTGCTGTTATCATAACATTCTGAACACAATACAAATAATTTCACATTTGTATTCCTGTAAAATTTAAAAAAATTTTACATTCAAACGATTTCATCTGAACTAATAAATGTAATGGAAGCACGAGATAAAATTGACGAATAAAAGCCTCGATTATTTTTACATCAGCCAAATATTACGTAATCGAACTAGATCAGAGCGTATAACAACACTTCATAATCAGAACGAAAAAAAAAGTTATGAAAATATTTTTAACTCGACTACACGAATTTACCATTCTAATAAGTTCAATAATAGCACGCATACGCATATTCCGCGTTATTCACCGCGATCGTTCAGCTATAAAAATTATTTTTAATCAAAAAATCGTTGCCCGATGATAAAGAAGGGGGATGAGAATCGTCTATGGACAATTATACGCGTCGTGATTCATTCCGGAATAATAGTATACCGTGATCGACGATAAAAACGAGTGAATATAAAGCAAACGAAATATTCGTTGGTATTTCCCGCCTTGATTTTTCGGCGCGGTTCTCATCTTTCGGTCAATATCCGCTGATTAATAATCTGTTTGCAACGGGTTTTGTCGTTTTTCCTCTCCGCCGACGCAGCAGTTTTTTGCCATATAGAATTCATATTCATCCACGCATAAAATCCCGTATTTAGGAAGATATGAAGCGAGAACACGCGTAGATCTCATTCCACGGACCACCCTTCAGCGTAGCTGTGCGTGCGTCTACTCTTTGTTGAGGGTTTAATTAAAAATATTAATAATGGCGTCCCCAGTCGGCGCACCGCGGGGAAAATACCGTGCGCCGGACAACAAATGAGTTTGGCGCGGACAACAATGCCCACCGTATGTGAGTAATATTCGTTCAAATATTAAACCGCATTCTTTAGTTTTTCATTGTACGCGCAATAACGGTCCTAGATAAAAGCGCGAACTACGTTAACAATAAAGTGACCCCGGCAGGCTTTGTTTCCCCTTTGAAAATTATTGCGAGGACTAAACGCATGGGATCCCGCGAAACGAACGTGCCGGCAAACAGGAAACTAATAAATTCCGAGCCGATCTTTCATTCGACGTATTACCATTTTATATACTTTTTCGCGTTTTCGCCAATTTCATCTCGTTTTTCGTTTTTACCTTTGTTGTTCCGGGCGGGGGGCTCGTTGAATCGGGGCGGTTGCAAATTAATACCGCCACTTTTGACACCGGCGGCAACGTTTTCACGGAAATATACGGTTAATTTAATATCGCGAGCCAAAGTGTGGGGAAATCTTTGTTGCCTAAATCCGACAAATTAATTCGTCGTTAATAAATAATCTGTTACAATAAGTTGTAAGAGAGTTTGTACAGGCGGAACGTGTTGGAATATTGCAATATTCGAAATTTACATATTCGATACGAATGTGGAAATTAAACATATGCGATAAATTTGAATTACAATAAATATAGTGACAATACTGTAATGATTCAACGTTAATTACATGAAAATCGGTTACAAATTTTCATCCTTCATTATACCGATACCGAATTCAACTTTTATCTGTAATTAGAAGAAATTAACGAATCAATTTTTCATTCAATTTCGTTTAACTTCGTTTAATTTAATGAAATATTTAATTGAAAGACAATTAAGTAATCAACTCTGATCTTTCAATTTAAGGCGGAATGTAAAATTAAAATTGATTTTCGATTATAAGATCGTGTTATTAAAAATTGAGCTGTAATTTCCGATTTGAGGATGATTCTATTAAAAGTTGAACTTTAATTCTCGATTGCATGATTGTTTCATTAAAAGTTGAAATTTACTTTCCAGTTCCAAAATGTTTCCATATTTCTCACTTCATATATCCATTTATTTTTGAAGGTATTAATTTAAGGGTAAATATTAAATATAATTTATTTCTTTATTATTCTGATATTACGTCACTGTATCCAAAACTGCCCCCACGAAATAAACGAATTAATTAATAATTAGCAAACTCCTTGATCAAGGAAAATTGAATTGTGAATTAATCGGTTGTTAATTACCGCTCAATTATTACGTATTTAGTTCAATTACAGCATAATTATTCGAAACCGTTACATTAACTCCAATGTATAAAAAGCAGAACAATCTTGCAATAATTACATCAGAAATAAGATCCGAACCAGATGCAGATTTATAAACCGTGTGTGTGCGGGTATTAAACGCGACAGAATGTCGATGACTGGGGCTGCTGGCTGACCCAAATTTCGATGACTATCGCATATTGATCCAACGTTACCACGATAATGAAGGGTTCGAACAAGTTTGCAGGCGTACCACTCACTTTACCGGTGGAGCTAGGTCAAGTGGTAAATTTGACACATAATCATTGCTCCGCGTATATACGTTGATCCGTCGATGATTATTATCTGCCATTATACCTCCACTATATTCTCTCAGAGAATCAAGTGTATTCGCTAGCTACACCGAAACAAGCGTCGTTAATTAAAATAACCATGATTGCTTTAAGCAAACGAGAAAAAAAAAATGTTGCGTATAAAATTACGACCTCCCTGTAAACCGATACACCGGATGAAAGGCAACGAAGGTTCCAGTAACCACGGCTGTTTTCTTTCATCCAGCAGTTTGTATTCCGCCCCACTACACAGCCTTGTAATTTAAAATGAACAAAACCACTCCGGAAATTTCAGCACGCTCCAGTTATCCGACGATCCCCTTATCGAAAAATAGGTCGTGCACGATCGAGCCGACCTGCTTATCGTCGCAACAACGGTCAGATCGCGAAGAACGTGCACGGAAAACGAGCCGCGAACGGCCTCCATGATTAACCAAATTACACGGACCAATCGGTGCATTGTAATATCGAGTGGTTCGAGTAGCTAATACATCACCCTATTTCTTCCCCTATTGGCTTTTTCCCTGGTTACTCTCATGGTCAAACTCGTATGGCACGCCGCATCGTGTGCGGGTGATTCCACAGAGTCTATGTTCTATTTGTTCCGTGCCGCTTCAACCCCTTTCGATACACGCGTTGCTATGGGGAGGATGTGTAGAGGAGACACACGGGGTGGATGCGGATACTGATATGGTGGGCAGGGTATATTCGGAAATTTGGGAATTGAGGGGTGGGAATTGAGGGATATGTGAAATTTGAAATTTTTAATGGCGGGAATTTAGGGATGTTTTTAGAAATTTGGGAATTTGGGCATTTGGCAATTTGGAAATTTGGGGATTTGGGGATTTGAGGAATTGGGGAATTGGGGATTTGGGGACTTGGAAATTTAGAAATTTGGGGATTTGGGGACTTGGAAATTTGGAAATTTAGAAATTTGGGAATTTGGGAATTTGAGTATTTTGGATTCTGTGAATTTGGAAATTTGGAAATTTGGGGTTTTGGGGATTTGGGGATTTGGGGAATTGGGGAATTGTGGATTTGGGGATTTAGAAATTTGGAAATTTGAGTATTTTTGATCCTCGGAATTTGGAAATTTGAGGATTTGGGGGTTTAGAAATTTGGAAATTTGGCGATTTCGGGATTTGGGGATTGGGGGATTTAGGGATTTGGGGATTTGGGGATGTGGGGACTTGGAAATTTAGAAATTTGGGGATTTGGAAATTTAGAAATTTGGGAATTTGAGTATTTTGGATCTTGGGAATTTGGAAATTTGAGGATTTGGGGATTTAGAAATTTGGAAATTTGGAGATTTGGAAACTTGTGGGTGTAGGATCTTAGAAATGTGAGAATTTGAAAATTTAGAAATTTGGAAATTTATAAGGTTGAGATTTGGAAATTTGATAATTTTGTAATCTGCATACTTCAAAATTTAGAAATTCAGAAATCTGGAATTTCGACAATCAAAAAAGAAATCCGCCATTTTAAAGTCTAATTATACAAAACCTCATCCTAAAATAAATGCACCCCTCCTCAAAAACAAGTCAGGCTTCAATATGAAATTTTCGTACCACCAAGGTAAAAAGTCGAAAGTTTGTTAAGCCACCGAGCAAAGTCGCTCTCGGCAAACAGCTTGAAAGAACAAATTAACGTTTAAAGCGTATCCAGTTTCTTATCTTAATCTGATTCACAGTGCATCGCTCGAGCCGGTTATCAATTATCCAGAAATCCGCTTAGCGGTCGGATCGCGCAACATCGGCAGCAACCACGACGTAAATCAGTCATCGGATTTCGTTGTGACCTATAAGCATCCTCTGAATCTGAACCGGGCGATCGGAAAACCAACAGATTCGGCTTCGTTTCCAGGTACTCGAGAACGAAACAGGAAAGATGAATCGACAACGGAGTAAGAGCATTAATGCGAAGTCTCTTCAACCCCGTTTCGTGATCGGAATTCGCGAGCAGCGGAACGTAATCGATATCGATAGGTGAATCGAGACTGACCACGGGTTAGAAAACTGGCAAAGCGAGATATCGTATGGTTTCCGGCATTCAATGCACGTATTTCCGTCAACGAATCCTCGCCAGAGCCACGTGTTGTCGTTGTTATTGTTGCCGGTGCACACGTTGAAACATGGATGGTACTTGAACGCTGACTGGATGAGGCACTAGATTCCAATTTTTAATTTGGACCAATTTGGAAAATTTGGGAACTGTTCACTATTTCTAAATTTATAGATTGTGAGTTCTTTAGCATTGAATTCTTTAATCTCTTGATGTTTTATTTCAGTCTTTCAAGTATGATTGCTTTGGTTGCAGGTTATGTTGAGAATATATGTGAATATACACATATGTGAATATACATGTATGTGAGATATGTCGAAGTAAACATATCCAAGTATCTCTAACTTTTATTACAATAAAAATGTTAATTTACAAAATTTTCAAATTATCAAATGTCTACAAAACACATAGGAAACATATGTGAACATATGTGATATATAAGAACCGAATAAAATCATAATTATACTTCATCCATTAAAAACCGAATTGCACAGTATATTGCCTAGTATTCCCATTTCATTTCATTTTGCAGGAACTCAAGATTGAAGTGGTATGAGGATAAAGCATCAACAGCTTCAGGACACATTTCGAATTCCCAGCCGTGACTGGGTCGAGACATAGGAAGCGTTAGCATGTTCTCAAAGTTTTAACGATGTTTATGCAGAAGTCTGATGGTACTTGAACCGTAGGAATTAACACTCTAGATCATTTCGTTCCGATTACAGGGTTCGCATGAAGCCCGACGCAAGAATAACAGACCAAAAGCGTTGAATTTAATTACCCCCCTATGCACACCTGAGCTACCGTCTTCCCCAATTTCCTAGCTATTTTCTGGTAACGTTGCCACAACATACGTTTCTACGTACACTCCGGTGCAATGTAGGCCTCTTTCGAATAAGAACACATATGCAAACTTAGGAAATTTCAAATATTCACATTCTTGGACTGTCAAATTTTCAAATTTAAAAATATTCACTGTTCCGCCTAATTTTTGTGTTATTACATCTCTAAATCTCTAGATCCTCGAATTCTTAGATTCCCATATTCTCAGATCTTCAAATTTCTAGATCTCCATATTCTCAGAGCCCCAAATTGCAATGTCCCCATATCCTCAGATCCTCAAATTGCAACGTCCCTATATTCTCAGATCCCCAAATTGCAATGCCCCATATATCCCTATATAGATCCCGAAATAATAGAAGCCCCAAAATCCTCAAACTCCAGGAACCCTAAATTTTTACACCCCCAAACCCGCCCCCAAATATTAAAATCCTAAATATGAAGAGCTTGTCCTCTCTTCGCTAGTAGATTTTTCGTAAAATAAAGACAGATTTGCTGTTGACTGTACAAACCACAATTTCCCTTCGATACCGACTGCAACAAACACAAGACACCCTCCTTATCGAGATGCGCGTTGTCTCGCGGCCACCCGGCACGGGGGGAGAAAATGTGGTGGAACAAGCTCAAGGAAAGGCTAATCCGGTAGCTGGTAAACGTTGACTCGGCTCCCCTCCAGTAAACATTGCTATTTAAAATTTAAATTTACTCGATACAAGAGCCGCCTTACCGTTTCCTGTGTTCCCGGGGCCGCTCGTAGCTGGTTCCTTCACCCTTGCGGCGCAGTTGCTTCCGACAGATAAGGGAAATACCTCTGAACTTGGATTACGTTCTTGGCCCTTATCAGGTCCAGCTCCGACGTTGCAAAGCATCGGTGGACACATTCTGTTTGTGTGCGTGCATATGCTCTTTCTCGTTTAACGCGGTCCATATTCCCTTTTTATTCCCTGATCTTATCGCCGCCTTCGCGAATTAGGTATCTGATGCGAATTTTTGTTCGGAAACTGTATGAAACTTTTTAGGGATTCCGTGTGTCTATTACTCTTTCTGATAACACTACTGAAGTATTATATTGGAAGGCCTGCAATAAAATTTAGAAGAATCTGTTAAATCTGCTCGTGTCAGGAAGACGATTTTAAGGTACAGCAAGTGTAATGTGACTTCGTGTGGAAGTACTGTTTATGACACTGTAAAAATTAAATTAAATTGAAATAAACAAAATGAAAGAATGAAATGTAGAACATAATAGAGAATATGGAATAATACAGAACATACAAAAGTAACAAAATAAAATAAAATATAGAAATCGCACATGAAGATAGAAAAAAGAGTACATTTAAACTAGTCTGACTTTCAAGTACAGAATAAGTGATAGATCCATATAAAAGTTCATACGTGACTCATATGTGAATACCATGGCCACTCAGTTGTTGAACCTAAGTACACGTATACATTCTGTATACAACTTTTATATCATCTCTCAAATTCCAAAAGGTTAATAAAAACTGTTCCTACTATCCAAAATTTTGCATTGTTCTAATAAACAATTCGTCACCCATATGTGGCACCTGCACCTCTCAAAGTGTTAACCGAAAGGACAAGTATATTAACAACGTTGAATACATAATTAATTCTATCTAAAGATCATTCGATCATCTCGAACATATCGAGCTTGCATAATAATAGATTATCCTTGCTTTGAAAGCTTGAACGCTTATTGTGGCTCAGACAGCCGGCGATATTCCAGTAGCTCGCGTCGCTCATTCATCAAAGCCACGCTAATTCCGGATGGTACGCTTGCAAATTTCATTTGCAGAGAAGAGCGGAAGCGGCAGACACGGCTGCAGGCGTCGCATAGACCTTTTATCGAGCGTGCAAACAGCGCGAGGAAAACGGAAGAATAGTCCTGTCATTCCGGAACGAAAACTATTCCCGCGACACACGTACTACTTTCGATTTCGGCCGCGTTCGAGCGAGAAAAAGCTCCAGGGAGCGACGAGATCGTGCGAATCGTGGCACGTGCTAGGCTCGTTTCGAATTTCCATAGAGCGTCGATAGAGAGCTTTTGTCGCGGGACGTTGAGTAGCGCCGTGAAAACGCTCTAATAAAAATGGCGGGATTAAAGCGGCCGGTCACGTCCAAACGGCCAAGTAACGAGAGCGTCGTCCCGAACCAGAATAACGTCTCCAGTTTTCGCGAAAGTTTCCAACACGAAACTGGTCACCGTGTTCACGGTGTTTAAACAAGAAGTGCAAGGATTTTCTCATTTAACTTGTAGCACGCTTTTCGTTAACTGCGAATCTTGGTAAAAATGGCGATGTGTCTAGAATTAGACGCGTTTGTGTTAGTACTTCCAGAGGTTTGTACTTTCTCGACTATTCTTTTTGCAGCTTGTTAAGCAGCTTTTGCAGCTAATTATGCTTTTCGGGTTTTCATGATTCATCGCGATAAGAGGAGTTTCAGTAGTACGAAGAGGGTATGGTCAGACTTACTTTATTTTAGTCGAATTAAATTTTGAGTGGCTTTCAAATTTAAGTGGAAATTCTGAATTTTGTGCAAATACCTCGAGGTTTTATTAATAGTAAAACGTAGAGAGTCAGAATAAAGTAAGTAGGAAAAAATTGATTCGATAAACTGCGTTATATCGAAGCAGTGAATCGGGACAGTTAAATGGGGTCTTACTGTAATTACATGATCCGAACGATGCGACAACGGTGATCGCGTGAACGTGACACCGCGTGACACCACAGTTCGGTCGATTTCGACCGGAATGAAATCGTATAATATATCGGGAACAGTTTATCAACGATACCCCGGAGGTGCATCGAAAGTTTGCGTTGACGGTACAATGTAACCACCGGCCGTGTACCATGGTCAAAGAGTTATTACTCCATTATGCCGAACGAGTTCATTGCCTATTTGTCATTAGCGTTGGCAAAATATTGCCTTATGAATATACCATTAGCGCTGCCGGCGCCCCTAATAAATGCGTAAATCGAATTGATTATTGCTAGAGACCCATCCGGGTGTCGCGCCACGGCTCGACGAGTAAATGATGGTTCTAACTTGAAGCGAAACTGATTTAGCCAGGGGGTGAGAGGCGCACGAACGGGACAGAAAGAGATTACAGAAACAGGAACGACGAGGAGACAAAACGTAAAAGGGTGAACAGAGAAACCGGTGAGTCGAAGGAAGGACGGAACAACCGGACATCTGCAATTCAGATTTCAACCCTTATGCTCGCACCCCCTACTCTTTCTCTCGCGTTTGACCTCCTCCGGCGGGGATTTCAAATTAAATGAATACAGATACGCGAAACTGATACGTTTCAAGCTTCTGGCTTTGCTGTATATATTCGTAGGATGAAGGGGAAATCCTTAGCTCGTAATTTCTCTGCTGTCTGACGTGGCGATTAAAACGGGCCCGGGATTACGCGGTGTTTTATTGGTCCGAATATGTGTAATTTCATTCGCTGGGAATAGAATATGCCTCGTTAAGCTGGATACAGTTAAAACGGAACATATTACACGGCGTGCTGCGATGAAAATGGTATACGCGTTCATTTGTCTGAATTATGCGCAGAGATGAGAGCTTTGCAAGCATCGTTTGGTAAGAATTTATTGCCAGGTGATGCAGCATTCACGAATCACGAGATTCCTTAGAATAGACATCAGATGTTTATGTTGGGTGCCTGGGAGTTTTAAAATGTAGTAAAAAATGTGTTAACTTATTCACCCTTTTACTGTACTGTATAATACCCCTTTTAACTCCTACATTTTAACCCTCTTCGCAACTTTCCAACAGTTATCAATTTATACACACTGTTCAATAGCTGAAAATTTATATACATTGATAGATATTTATACACCTATACAGCTAAAAATGTATACACATGCAACAGCTGAAAGTTTGCACACATTCGATGCCTAATAATTTATACACATTGTCCAATGGCGAACAATTCATACACCTTGTCACTTTACTTATGCTTCCAAATGATTTCCACAATTTCATCAAGAGCCTTACAGTTTTCGAGGAGTTGACGTGTTTTCCAAGAATACATTTTGTGAAATGAACGATGTTACGATGATCACAGATCGTGAATTGTGTTGTATAAAGGGTGCAACAGCGAAGTTGACACGCTGGTGGAATAACTCTTTCATGCATTAGCCACAGCCAGACGAGGCTGTGTCACGGGGATCGTATCTCTCATGGCTTTTTAAAGCGACCCGGAACGAAAAGAGACATTTATTATTTATGCGAGGGTGACCCGACGCGACGGTTTCGGACAGAGTTAATGTTTCTGCCAGTCGATTAATCCGTCGTTTGAAAATTATAAGAGGTCCCACGGCAGTGACGACCCGTGAAGAATCGTGGGGTGCATATTTGAGCGGCCGTTCGACGTCGGCCACCAACCACCGATTTTTTATTCACCTCGAAGCTTCACGGTTCCTTAGACATCCCCTGGGAATTCCACGGCGATCGAACCTCCTTTTTTCCGGACGTTTTAGCTCATCTCGATTCATGGCTACCATCGTGTTGAACATACATCTTCGGGAGATGCGGAAGGATTGTTTTAAATTATTGAACATTCGGTGGAGAGAACATCTGCAATCAGAGTAGTCCATTTTTCGGACAGATTTATAAACGATTTAAGTTATTGTAGAATAAGTATTTGTTAAAGAAGTACTTAGGTACAAAATTATTTATACGTTGGGGTAACTGTCCTCCAAAGCTAGAAAATGGACGTTCAGTTCGCTACTGTGGAAATTAACTGATCTTTTCAAGCTTTGATAATTTCAGGTGCAGACAAATTTTATTAATAACACTTCTATTTTACATAAAAGTAGTTTTTTGAAGTTAATTTTTGCAAGTATCTCCAAATCTACACAAAGTGTATCTTAGAATGCATCAAAAAATAAACCTATATTTCGTATAAATCATCTGACAAACATGAAATAATGAGAACACGAATGAAATAATTCGGTTTATATAGAATAAAAACGTCGTCTTAATAAAAGAACACGTTTAATTGTTCCGCACGAGTGATACTATCAGAAATCAATGAATTTCGAACGACCGATCACAGGGTAATCCGTTTTTCGAGACATTTTCACCGTCACATCGTTCTTTCTTCCTATTTCCTGTATTGTTTCAGTTAATCGAATTGCCGGATGTCCAAGCCACAGTTTTGATCGATGTGGGGAATAAGGTAGACTGGAAAATGGTCAGCTGCACCGGTTCCTCCAATCTCCGAGAACATTATTAAATTCTCCGGAGTAGTTCAGACCACCACTGCAACTTCCGGATTGTTGTAAAAACAGGAAGAGGTCACTTCGTGATAGAGGTTAGTTTAAACTTACACGTACACGTACGACATGTACGATGGATGAAACATTGTGCCCGATGTTTGTCAGCCATGAAATTGGAGAATTGATATCACGTAAGAAACACACGAAATTGATTTGATTAAAGGACTTTAGAGATTTATTTTGTTTGGGGTAATTTTGGACATTGTGATCTCGCAAATTTTGCATTTTGGATTTTTGGGACTTTTTGAAATCTTGGGGACTTGGGATTTTAGAGATCAGGGAATTTTGGGAATGTGGACTTTTGAGGTTATGGGATTTTAGGGATTAGGAAACTTTAGGAATGTGAACTTTTGAGATTCTGAGCTTTTGGGACTAGGTAATTTTGGGAATATGGGCTTTTGAGAATTTTGGGACTATTTAGGGGTAGAAAATTTTGGGATCATAGTCTTCTAGAAATGGGAAATTTCGGGTCCAAGAAATTTTGGGACTAGGGAATTTTAAGAGTAGTAGATTTTCGAATATGGACATCTGGAACTAAGGACTTTTAGAGTTATTGGGACACTGTTATTTTAGGACCTGAGTGTTCGAAATATTCAGATAATCAAACTGTTCTCATCTTTCTGAACTTTGTAGCTTTCTTATTTTGTAATTTTGGGATTACAAGACATGTGGACCTTGAAATTTTGAAATTTTTGAACATTAGAACTTTGGAATTTAACTTCTCATATTGGCAAGCTTGGAAACTTTGAATCTCCAAAATTCTAAAACTTCAGAATAACTTGGAACTTCATACTGATATTTATGAATTTTTGTAACATCGGCCCTCAACATCGAGACAAACAAAAATGAATTAAACATTCAAGAAAAATGTTCTACATCAATACTATATCTTAAATATCCTATATGACCTATAAACTATGACTATAATTTGAACTATGACTATAATCATCTATAACTAATGACTATATTTTGTTACATTTGCAACAGAAGCAGGATACAAGTTAATCGAAAGGTGTAGAATTCGTAGCCATCGAGCAACGGAAGTAACAAGTTTTCTGAAGTGACAAACAGTATAGTCGTCGTAATGATCGCGTAATGATAACCGGAATTGAAATAACGACGGGAATGATAATGTCGTGGTCCCCTCGGGATCGGGTCGTTACGTTGCAGGCATAAATAATGATATTAATTCGGTGGCACCGCGGGGCAGACCGTTAATACCAGCTTCCTGTACCGGCTACCTGCGAAACTGGTCCTCCCGTAGGTGCTCCTGGATCCTGGCTCCCAGCACGTACATTCAATGTCTGCTTGCCAGAGCTGTTTTCTTGGTAATTAGCTGCCTGATGCACGGGAACGAGCCTCAGCACGTGGCTATCGTATAAACGAAGAAGCTTGTAAACGAGATCGTTAGAGAATAATTTACGATTAGATGCGTTCAGAGATTTCGCAAAAGTATACAAACTAAATGATACGAGATTTCGATTAAATTAGAACTAACGTTTTTTATCGAACATTTTATCTGTGCCTTCTTGGTGTCACTGTTGGGAGCTGATGGCGATTCACGTCGACTCTAATGTTATACATCATATTTTTTACATAGACTTTCAAAAGTGATATTATATTTCAATAATTTGGTGGGCGATAAATTGTATACGTACCCCATTTATTACAAATTTTTAGATATTTTGTTTTGAGATATTATTCAGCATAATTTGTTAATCTATACTTAGTACTCACCTTGATTAAATTCTTATTCGTCAAATCTTGATAAATGATTTTACAAAAAAAAGACATGGGAGGTTCGTCAATTTGATTCCTAACCTCACATTCGTAAACAAAATGTATAAATTAGTGATAAAGAGATAAATACATAAATATTGTATAGAAAATAAACTCTTAAATTCTCGAACAAATTCAAATAATAATTAAAATATTGATTAGTTTTTGAATCCATGGATAAGAAAATTGAACAGGAAGCCGATACATGAGACCGATCGCTAATAACGAAATATTCGGATCATTTAATTACGCCCAAGAGGATATTATACCCGGTCGAGCGTTTTATTTTCAGGAAGCCTGTCACATTATGCAAACCCCCGTCGCAATGACTACCTTCTCGTTCCTGAATAAATTTATGAGGCACCAAGTATGGCATTTCGCTGATGGACTCTCTCCCGAACTTAATAACGTTCAGCAAACATCTAGGGCGTCAACGCTTATCTTAATTACAGAGCAGACAACTTGATTACAAAGTGACGCCTTAATGAAGACATTTACGAGCTCCCGGCCGAAGCTGAAATCGGGTGTCTTGCGTGAATAGAATGTTTGCATTGTCAGCGAAAACGGTATCTTGAGTTTTGTGGCAAGAATTTCATTTATTGGCAACCTTGCAATTAACTAACACGTTAATATTCTAAAATTATCAAAGTTACAAACTCTTTCTCGTCGTCTGTTGAAAGAGAATATTTAGAGGTTATGGCAAGGTTTTTCCTTTCTGTCTCAATTAATTTAATATAGAATGATTAGTACTTAATTATGGTTATAAATTAATAATTTGTACTTACATTTAGTAATTAATAATTTCTTAACTATCTTAAAATTGTTTTAAATTTTCATCAATATCTGATATTTCAAATATTTTGCAAGTTATTTCAAGCGATATATTACACGGTAATTTTACGATAATTACAGAACAATATTTTTGTCGGAGGAAATACTTCTCGCGTTTTTTCTAGTAAATTTTCCTTTCCAAGCAAATAACTATCTGCAGAAAATACGGCAACATCAGATGCATCAGAATTATTCCTACTCGAGTCGTGATGAGATGTTGGAATACCGATTGGAATTCTGACAGAGTTCCTATAACCTTTGGCTTTTCTCGTTGCGCTTTGCGTCCGTCTGGATAAGCTTATTTTCCAGTCACGAGCGTGCAACCTTGCCCCGACTCAGTTCGTTAAAAGCGCAAAATTAGCCGAGATATATCCGTGAAAGCTATTAAAAGCGCTCGAAACAGAAGACCTCTCTTCGCTCCTCTAATTTCAACGGTATAACGGGCAACACCGGCAGAAAATTGCTTTTTTACCTTTCCTACGATCATATTATTTTCTCTGGGATCTTTCGTCATGGGTCGTGCCATGGTATACGGTAAATAAGCTTATCCCAGAGAAATGAAAGGGATTTTTTTCCATGGGAACAAAGATAGCGCCAACGGCTGCCGGAGATACAAATGCATTTAGTCAACGTGACACCCACGGCTCTACTCCCGACAGTTTTGCTCCTTGTTTCAAGAGTTTCGGTGCATTTACTACATTCAATTTGCTGAGTAAATTATGGCAAAATTCCAATGCGATTGATAGTGGTGCGTACGACGTTTGCAAGGACTTTGATATAAAAATGTTATGGGGAGACTTGCTTGCTAAATTATAAAATCCCAAATGTCCAGAATCTCAAGCAGAGCTAAACTCAAAACTGCACTCTCGACATCTTGAAACTATACGTCCTAAAGTTATAAGATTCCATCACTCTAAAACCTGAAAGTCCGACAACCCTAAAATATCAATATTCCAAAACCCTGCAGTCCATAACTGCCTCCCAAACTTCTCACGTTCGAAAACACTAAAATTCCAAAGTCCCGAGCCAAAAGTGCAATGAAACGCCTGGTACCTCGAAACCCTTCCATCTCTCATCGAACCGGCTCGTCGATTCCGATCACCATCGAAGTTGTCTCATTTTTATCCACCATCCTGGCTGAAACGATCATCAAAATCCCATCTAGCAAAGTGGCCACCGTTGGCCACCGTTCAGCCTCGACACTCCACGAATCGACTTGCCGGAAGGTCGATTGAAAGCCAGTTCGACGATGTTCCGGATTGAAAACCGAACCGTCGATTCTTCGATCTAATGGTGTTGTCGCGTGATCTATTTGAAAATCCCTTTGACAATCCTCGCGGCGTTATTACAGGTAGATGCTCATCTATTATTTCATTAACGCCGACAGAGGCTGTGAGCCGTTCCAAAAACAGTCGACACCGCAACGAAGCAGCACGATGCCGTTTAATGTGGCGGTATAGCGGGAGGGACGCTGCCGTGATCCACATAATGGCGTGGCCATTGTGGGACCTGATCAATGCGCGGATTGATTAATGTCGGACCGTGATACGCATTCACGCAAACACACGGTCCACGTGTGTGGCCATCAATGCTTGCCACGGTTGGTTATCGCGCTAACTGCTTCACGCTGGACCAAAACCTTCGACGTTTTTATTGAGCATGTGCTAGATCATTGGTCACATAAAGCTTATGCAAGAGCATCATATTTATAGACCATGTACTACAGCAAGAATTTTTAAAATGTTCTTTTTGAATTATTAGTGATTGATGGAACTAGGCTAGTGGATTGTGGATGTTCCAAACTTTAGAACTCTAGGCCTTTAGGACACAGGAAAACAATTTTTGAAACTTGAAATTTTGGGACTTGGGAAATTTGGGCCTTCACGACCTTACAACTTGAGGGATCGCAGAATTTTTGAATTCTGAAACTTTGAACATCAGAATTTTGAGACTTTCTCTGTGACTTCGGGACTTTAGAATATAGAAAATTTGAGAATTCTTAAGTACCGAAACTTTGATGCCTTGACATTTTAGAACATTTTTGTGGCTCCGAGTTAGAACTCACAAATTTGGAAATATTGCACACTAGTGACTTCGGACCTATAGTATTTGGGTCCAAGTGGGAACCAGCGAGTTGAATCGGGAGTAATAGCTTTGAAACTGCTCCCAGACAAGAGTCGCCGTAGAAAACGTTCGGGAGCAGCAATGGGAAAAGGGATGAAAGGATTACGCGGATACGTTAAGCCTCAAGAATCTCCCTTCACGCCTGGTTATATCAACGTCCACCCACCTGTCCGGCTGGTCGCGATAGTCGACTGACAGAGATAGGAACGGGAAGCTACATGATGGACTCTTTGCTAAGGATTTCATACTGCTCCTCAGATATATCAGGCCAGACGATAACCTTGGGGGATGAAAGAGGAGCTCGCGAGGCCTTTCAAGGTCCGATTCGTCGTGTTACCGCGATAAAGCTGGCTGGCATGAAATGTATCATGAAACGCGTGAAATGCGTGTTGCTTTTAATACCGGCGAGATTTCTCATTAAAAACGGAAGGTTAATAGAAAACGAATGAAATGCGATCAGGGTGGATGTTCATGGACGTGATGTACAGTGATTTCGAAACTTGTCTGTGAGTTCCCAGATGTTACTTTCACCATGTACTTCTTGAACAGTATTGACTAGTATTATAACATCCCTTAAAAATTTCTAAAACTACCAAATTTGATAGTCCAAATATCTCAAAGTCTCAAGTGTCAAAAATTTCAAGAAATAACTCCATCATGCAAAGCACAGAAAGTGATAGCTAAGTATTCAACATCTTCATTGTGGTCAAACGTGCCAATCACGACTCAACATCCTTACAAATCTACGGATACGTGACAGGACAACAAACCTAGAAAGAACTGAAAAGAAATCATCGCGAATAATGAGTCATTAATCTTCCTTTGATTTCTTCGACGTTTCTCGATGCGATCCGCAACCCTTTTCACTTCTCCCTTGCAAAGGGGTTTCTTTACACGTTCTTGAATCGCATTCAAGTCAGACGTTCGTCGTTCACTCGTCGAAAGGGAGAAAGGAAGGTATTGAAGGTGGAAACAAAATCAACCCCATGAACGTTGGCTCGAGGTAGAAGTCTGCCCTTCATTATTATCATAATCTTATTCAAGAGCGAAAATCAGTCGCGTGTCCCGCGAAGCAAGCCAGAGTAGAGACACAATGGAGATCGTTCTCCCATTGTAAATCCACCCCCTTCGTTCTTTCGCGTTCTTTTCAACCCCTCCTGCCTGTCCGCCCATTATTCGTGGCCAGGCAGCGTCAAATTATTTTATCAGCGCCTCTGCCGGCACCGATAAACGTTGCTGGATCGATCTCTTCGGTTTCGGTCGACCGAGCACGTGTACTGTATTGTCCTCGGGGTACAGATACTTCCTCTGGAATTCTCGTAACGTCGCGTAAATGCCGTTGAACGTTTATCACGCGTTTTCGAACAGCTTTCTGTCGGCATCACCCGAGGGACCTTTTAATTTTCCACTTCTGAAAGATACAATTTTAAATCGTTCAAGTACTAAAATTATTCATGGATTTTTGAAACGTGTTTTGATATATTTTGCCGAGAAAATATTCCGTTCCTTATTTTGACACCTACTATTTATGTGCACATTCCTATCGAATAGTGTACCTTAAATATGGCGTTTTATGTACGTACTCTTCCGATGGAGCGTTGAATACCTCACTCCAGCAAATATCGATAACGTTGTAGGTATATAACGTTATAGTGCATAAGGCGCAACAAGGTCGAAGCTGTTTAATGGGATCAATAAGATCTCGCGAGAGCTAGATGTAAACGGATCTAACGGAACCCCGGGGCGAATTTCACGAGCAAAATGCAAATATGATCGGAGGAGACGACGCGAGCTGAAAAAGCCGAAGAAAAAGACGACTTCGCTCGAGGGTGTACGTCAGTTCCTCTCTCGGTTCCTTGTTTTTCTTCGGCTTCTCTCCATTCGCTGCAAGCACACGTTCACTCTATCTCGTTTCGATCCCTCCTGTCCTCGCCAATTCTTTCACCGGTTCTTGCGTCCCGTAGATTCTGCCTTAGCAGTCTGCCCGGAGCATTTACCGCCACTTGATTTCAACCCGATTTGCCTCCCCGCCCTCTCACCCCCTCGCGACCCTCCGGATATTTGCTTGCTTCTCTCCCTGAAATTTTTCTTTCGATCATTCTGCCCAACTTCGACTTTTTACAACTGCTGAACGACCGATCCCAGACACGTTTTCTTTCGTAATTTACTTCTTTTCTTCGTGTATTTTCTTGTTGGCTTTTTATATAATTAATTTGTACAATTATCTATAAGGATGTTTAATTGTAGACTCTTATATTTATTTTTTAAGTATTTGTTCATGTTTTGCTTATATTTTTAATATTGGAGAATGTGTTGTTTATGTTTTAAGTATTTTTTCATATGTGGCTCATATGTGATTCATGTATAGTTCATATTTGATTCATATGTGGTTTATATATGGTTCATATGTGATTCATATGTGGTTTATATGTGGTTCATATGTGATTCATATGTGGTTTATTGTATATGGTTCATATGTGATTCATATGTGATTCATCTATGGTTCATATATTGTTTATATGTGGTGCATCTGTTGTTCATACGTGATTCATATACTGTTCATATGTGCTTCATATACTGCTCCTATGTGGTTCCTATGCTATTCATATGTTGGTCATATGTGGCATATAAGTGGTTCATATGTGGTTCATGTTTCGAATATTTATTAACTACATCAATTACCCTTTTACCCTCACCTACATAACTTTTTTCCTTTACTTGAACAAATGTTTTAACAATATACATAAGATGAACAACTTAAATCTTCCATACAACATGAAATTTAAAAAATTTAAATGAGCTTTGCTTATCTTTGAATTCTAACTTATAACAAATGTCAAAAAATTATATTTGCTTGCAAAGTACAGTAAAAATTAGCATTCTTCCGATGATATTTGAGACTAATAACGCTGCAGCCAATATCCGAGACTTTCGAAATCACAGGTCTAATTGAACAATTTCACCCTCGTTAATTTTCCAATTAAACCTAATGTTTCGTGTTACCGCAGTGCCGCATATAAACGGATTCGTTCGTAGAAATCTCCATTCGAGTCGGGCTCAAATAACATATTCGGAACACACCGAGCACGTACGTGTGTCCGCTAATGCAGCCTGTTTATTTATCAATCTGCTTAGCCGTTTGATAATATCTCCATGACGGGCGTATTTAGTGCACGTTTCATTGATTTGGGAGTAGCGTAATTAGATATAACTAGACAGGGTTAGTTAATAAATTGGCCGCGGGCCTTTTGGCGATCGGTCGTCAATCGTCGACGGTTCGAAACGAAACCCGGGTTCGTGTATCCCGCGGGATAGACGATACACGCGCACAAGAGAAATCAGGGAGAAAGATGGCGGTCGTTGTAAATCGAACACTGGAACCGAGTCAATAATTATTTGTATTTGAACAATTTCGTCGACGGCTTGATTACCGATGAAATTGTCATTTTCAACGATAACAGTATCAACAGAACCGTGGCGTTGTTCGCGCTTCGTGCAAACGCAGCCTCCATTTTACCGCGGAAATAACGAAGAGAAAATGGCGCGAACGTTTCGCAACTCTATCCCGTATAACAAATACCTCGGCGTTAACGCTTTTATGAGCATAACGATTTGTCTTACCAATTAAGCGCATAAAGGACCGTATTAAGTATCGCGAACCGTTCGTGCAGTGTTTCGCAAACAGGAAGGAGCTTCGCTGGAAACAGCGTGGCGAAGGTCTGATTAAAAACATCCACATTTCACCGCGGCGGGTGCATTCTAATCAACACGTCGGAACGTGAGAAAACTCTGAAACAAGCGTTCGCGGCAAACCGTTTTTATACCCCGGTCCCGAATCCGTCGCGAAGATTAAACCCAGGTATCCGGCGTGGAACTCTTATCGTTAAATATTAAGCGGCGAAATAATTAATATACCTTCGACGGTGGTTCCGCGAGGAAAGAAGAATTTCCAGACCCGCCGAACCTGATAACGTTTCAGCCGGTTTAATGAACTTGGGCTAAAAACTGGCCAGGCTGCTGCCTTAATCGCGCAACGTTACGCTATCCTCATTAACCTCGTTAACACCGTTAACTTCGTTACGCCGCCGGTATTGTTGCCGCCTCGCCTTCTGTCGGCGTAAAAACAAAAGCCACGAGCTGGACGCGGATGCGTGAGGGCGAGACTGCGGAGGGTTGCGGACGCACCCTCGCAAGAACTCGGAATATCGCGTGTGCGAACGGTTTTTCGGCCTTATACCATGTATATTTGGCTCCGTAGTGTGCACGCGGTATAAGGCCTACCAAGTTCCGATCCCAATTACTCTTCTAGTGGATAATGGCCGGATAGTTGGCAGTTAGCCGGGCCTCGGCAATGGCGGTCGATTAATTGAAAGGTAAACTTACCGGTCGACTATGGCCAGACTTTCGAGAGGGAACTGCAGGGATCTGGCTACAGGCTAAGTGAGAGGTGGAAAGGGCGAAGGAAGAAGTCGAGAGGGGAATATAGATGTTCGAAAAAGGACGAGGGTGAGTTGCACGATGTGGCTTGAAGGGCGAGTCGGAAGGGTATCGTGATAGCACGCACCGAGACCGCCCTCGGAAGGAGTGAGAAACCTCTGCTTGCACAGAACCACTTACCTGAAAATAGAAAAGAAACAACTTGTTAGATAAACTAATACAAATAATTGGGGAAGGAAATGGTATCCTTTACTAATCATGTTCGATAGGGTGCAAAAATGGAGGTAGAAATCTAATTTTTCAGTTCAGACTTCTATTTTAATAGAACTTTTTTTAGTTTTGCTATAATGGGTGTACAACGTAATGGATATTAATATTAATATTTACGACCATTATCAAGATTAATAGCATCCAATATTTTTGCTATCATTTTTAGACCTTCATGATGGACATTTTTAAGGTTCACATATCACTTTAATCTTTGTTAATTTTATTTATTAAATTGTGTAAACTATGGTACCTGCATATTAAAGTTGACATGTGGAACTTGTATCTGTTTTGCAATAATCACACAAGCATTGATTGTAAGATATTTATTAACCCTTATGTTATAAATATGCTGAATGAAATATGATACCAAAATCTCGTGCTTCATCGAAGCAAATTTCAGAAGTAATTACTAATTCATCGGTGATTAATAAAATTATCAGTTATTGATCAGTAACCAATTATTAATAATATTTTTTGAGTTCCATAATAAAAATTTTTGTTGTGTTTCCTTAAAATAAGGCAAATAATGTTGCAAATTAGTTCATACAATTTTGCTTCAAATAAATTTCTAAAGTATCACCCTCCAATTATTACTAAGAATTATTTCAAAATTGCAAATAAATCGCTGAATTAAAGACTAGTTATCATAGTGATCTTCACAGTCTAATTTTACTCCGAAGAGGAAATATCGACAGAGTATTTTGAAGAGTATTTGAGTAAAGCGAGATATTCGTCACACAGCGAGGTGCCAGTACGATAATCGTTTCTCGAACGTTTTCATAAAAACGAATTAAGTAGCTCTCATGGCGAAAGAACCGCGAAATGGCAGGACCGGTAACTAGCAATGGCGATCCAGTGCCGGTCTCTTTACTTATTCGTACCGCAAACGCATTTCCCGCTAGTTACACGTTAATTGCAAGCGGCGAAATTGATGGTTTCGCCTCGGACACGGTTAGGTCGAAACGGTTTTAATTTTACGTCGTTCGACTCGCCGGATAACACGGATCGTTATTTCCCCCTCGTCTTCTCCTTCTTCCCGTTTCGTTCTGGACCGACAATTCTAAAACTACTGTTGCTGCCGCCGAGAAACCGAACGACGAACAGATGCGATTCAACGCGCATCGTTGCACCATCTATCTGGCAGCCGATCGCTAATTAAAGGAAAGTTCGCGGTCATCGATTAATAGATACCGTGTTCGTGACTTTCTTACTTTTCTTCGTCGATCTACTTCGCCATTGAGGGAAGTAATGAAGGGTTACGGCCCAAACAGGGTTAGGTTAACTGATAGGCAAAATAATTAGGATATTAGTGCAGCCATAACTTAGTATATCAAGAGGAGATCATACAAATTTTCTACTGCTGCATTTGATAGGAATTATAATTGTTAATTTTTCATAGAATAGTTATTCACTTAATATTTGGAATTTTCAAAGAATCAACATTTTTTAGAAATTCTGAAGTTTCAATGTCTCAAAGTTCTGAGACTTTCAAGTTTAAAATTTATTAAATTCATAAGTTCAAAAATTCTGAAATTTCAAGATTCAAAAATTAGGAAATTTGAGCTCCAAAATTCAGGTGTCTTAGAACTCGAATTTTCAAGATTTTCCTAAATCAAATTTCATTTTCAAATTTCAAAAGTTCAAAAATTCCAAAGTTCCAAGTCTGCATATTATGTCCTAATGTAACGTCAAAATTAGTACAACTTATGTTATATATAAAAAATGAAAAAGAAAGCTAATTATGTATTTCGTGCGAAAGGAGGTTAATAGTGTCTTAAACACCACTTGCATCCATTAATATAATTATGAAACGAGTAAGGAAAACGTTGATCATTTGAAACATTGCGATTCCTATCGGACGCGTTTAAGCGTAATTGACCGATATGTAATCAACGAGATGATTAGATCAATCACGGTTTGATTATTTATTGAACGGATAATGCGGCTATTAAATTTCGATTGCGATAGTTACGATATCGCGCGATGTAACACACGCGTGAGACACGTTTACCCTGGTAATCGCGTTATCCGCCGACGGTTACTAAAAATCATCGGCATATTCTATCGTAATCCAATCAAACGGTGATTAATATCGCCGTGCGCAATCGGCATTGCGATCGGGGCTACCGCTTCATTATTCCACTTTCGAACGAGATAAAATGTAACCCGTATCAAGATCCGTGTACGGACAGTAGATCAACGATAGCTGTGAAATCACAAAAACTAGTTCCGAACACTACGGCTATAAAGTATATTTGAAATGAAAAATTTAGTTGAAAGATAAATAAACAAACAAAACATAAGTTAATATACGTACTCTTTTATCTTGATGAAAATGTGCCAGCCAGTGACTAAATCATTAGGATTCCAACGAGTGAATATAAGTGGATCTAAGAAATTTCACTTCGAACTGGAGTTGCTGCGTATGACTCGAGAGTGTCTTCGAAGAATTTTATATTTTACAAAAGCTCAAAGAGGGCGGTTGTGACATTGGGAAAACAGTTCCTGATTTTTTATTGGTTTAAAATTCAGGTGGAGATGAAAATGCAAGTGACGTATGAAGTGGGTCTTTTCTCCAAAGTGACCTCGAATAGAAAATTGCAAACAAAAGACTACTGCTAAGGTTAAGGGTTCCAGATGTGACTAACAATATACTCGCTAGAATGTAATGACTTTTATTGCTGCTGCGGTAGAATGGAAACTACAAACGTGTCTGAAGGAAAAAACATTAAATTTTATTGTTAAAAACTTGTACCGTACTGTACCTCCTCTCGCTGTAATATGCATTCTACTTAAAATCAAGGTTTCAGCAGAATCACTTCATCAAATTTATAATAAGAAGCTTGTACGGTTTGACCGGTTTGTGAACGTCGAAACGTGCAAATAATTAAGATATTCTTGGTAAGTGATAGTCGCGGTATTCGCGAAATGTTTGTTCGACCACTTTCTAATTATCGTCGATTACGAAGGCGTAACCAGAACCCAGCTACCGAAACCGGTTAATGCGGGGGTCTAATTAAAAGAGAGGGCGAGCCGATGATGAAGCAATAATTAACACGGTGATGAAGCAATAAACCGCCATCGAGGGAACCCTCCAATCTCAAAGTTGCAGGCTTTTCCGTTGCCAGTCTACCCAGCCCCCTACGGTCTGCCTTATAATTTGACGGACCAGAGGGGCTGCATCTCGTAAGAAGCGATTCGCCGACGTCAACAGCAGATTCCACCCCTTTGCGCGATTATTAATCGCCCCGGGTTTCCCCTTGCTCTTGCGTTACGTTCAATTTCCAACCTTGGACGAACCATGCAGAAACAGCAACATTATAGCACCTAAGTAATGCTGTTTCACTTAGTTTCCCTTTCGGTTACACACGTTGCTACATCTACTTCCACTTTCGTTTCTTTAACACAAAAACTACCAAACCGGTCAAATACTCCACAAGTTTCTTATTATAAGGTACACATTTTGTTAAAATTCCTTGAAATCGGCATTGATTTTCATTAATGTAAAGAATATGTGTACTAATTTATGTTTCGTCGTTTGTTTATTTATTTTTAACTTCATTTTTTATTTCAAATTTAGTACACATTATGTACCGGTAGGTTTAGAGTTGAAGACGTCCACAGCTTCAAGTGTTCAGAAATTATCAAAGAACTGAAATCTCATGTTCTTAAAGATCAAATGTACATTCTTACATCAAAGTTCCAAATTTCTGTGGTCCAAAATTGCTAACTGTTGAACTTCTGCAGTTCCGAACTCAAAGAAATTGTCAAACACTCAAATTGTCAAATTTCCAACATTCTAAAGTACAAAATTTCAATAAGTACAAAGTGCAGAATATCAATATACCTGAAATTCCAATATATCTAGAACTCAAGAACGTGCAAAATTCCATAGTCTAGAAGTCTAAGAGATTTAAAATTCCAAAGTCTAGAATTCTGAAAGATCTAAGATTTCAAAGTCTAGAATTCTGAAAGATCCAAAATTCTAAAGTCTAAAATTTCAAACCACCCAAAATTTCAAAGTGTAGAATTTCAAATCACCCAAAATTCCAAAGTGTAGAATTCTAAAAGATCCAAAATTCTAAAGTCCAAAATTTCAAACCACCCAAAATTCCAAAGTGTAGAACTCCAAACCACCCAAAATTTCAAAGTCTAGTATTTCAAACGACCCAAAATTCCAAATTCCAAAATTCAAAATATTAAAAATTGCACAGTCCAGAATTTCAAAGCATCCAAAACACCTGTGTCCCAACTTCCAAATCTTCAAAATGCAAAAACTCCCTAATCCACAAGATTCTTAACCCTTGACCTCTCGCGCCTTAAAAGAGAGGAGGGCGCATATAGGGTGCTAGATCGTGGGGAGCAACCCGTTAATTACCGGAGTTTTAATGAGTAAAATTGCACCCTCCGTTCAACTCGATCCACCCTCACCTCTGTCACTCCCCACCCTTGGCCAACGTGATTTGTCCTCACGTGGATGCCACCTATTTCACCCTGCCACGTGGGTGACGAGCCCATGGCTTTCCATCGACCAAGTCCGTTTTTTCTGTTGCGAAATTATTTTCGCAGACAGCGACGCGTCTTGAGGCCGCATTGTCAACGTCCCTTACCCGTCGAACACCCCGTGTCATTATTTTTAATTAACGATCGCGCGTGTCCCGACTCCATGGCAAACATCATCGACCGCATTAATGCCCTACGCGCCGCTAACGACGTTTTAATTTTAATGAATTCGAATTCCCGCAGCTACAGCTGCGACCAGCTGCCATCCCGCGGTTTCGCTCGGAAAATACGTGGACAGTGATTATTTACACTTTTAGGTCTTAGATACTTTATGCGCTGCAGTTAATGTACCGGTTGTTGACGTTGTGGGACTCATTACCCAATGTGTTCATTATCACTGTTTTAGACTGAAATTTTTATGAATGGTGTCATGGACAGATTTGAAGGTTAGGAAGGGTTATTAGTTTCCAGTCTAGGGATATAAATTTTGCTTCTAAAAGATTTTACAAATTATTGCTGTTTCCAGGTTTGGATGAAGTTATGAAATTTTTCTATTTTCCAATTTTTAAAATAAAATATTGTTAGATCTCTAGATTTATAAATTCTAAGATTCACAAATCTCTAAATTTCTGAATAACAAAGTTTACAAATTCCTAAGTAACCTAAATTCCTAATCTTTAAGTTAGATCCTAAGTTTCTTCAGTGCCAGATTAGCACGTTTATAAACTCCTAAATCAACCCCTAATCGCTAAAGCATTAAAGGTCCAAATCTACAAATTTCTGAATGTTACTTCCTAATTTCTCAATCCCCAAATTGCTAAATCATTTAATTTGCAAGTGTCCAAATTTTCGAATCTCTAAATTCCAAATTTTCAAATTAAAAAATTTTAAAGTTTCAAATTCTGAAATTTTTACACCCCTAAAATTTTTAGCAAAAATTCAATTTTCCGTTACTGAAACTAAAAGTGTTATCTATCAAAACACTGTCAACTACGATATCTTAATTAACTGTGTCCAGAGCAACAATATATTTCCCAGAAAATACAAATCTACGATGGAAAATTTTTCCAATAAAATTTCATCGATATCGGAATTCTACCGAAAACAATACACTTTTTAACAAGTATTTCATTCAGCGATCGTAACGAGAAATTGCCGATTCTGCACCAATTCAATTTTGCTCCTGTCTCTATTACCGTCCTTGTTCCCCAAAAATTTCAATTTCCACTATAGAAATTTTCTTTTTTTCATCTGTATAAAATATCTTCCGGTGCTCATTCGAATAGGACGATCTTTTTTGCTCGATATCTTTGGCAAATCGCACGATAGCCCGTTCTATCGACGGTCCATTGTTATCCATCTTCTATTTTTGGCGGTTAATGGAGTTTCAGTGGCGTGTACATCGAAGGGAACGTGGAACAACCAGCCAGAGAGAGGAAGAGAGGAAGGGAGAGCTGGTACATTCGAGTACAACGTGAAATTTTTGGATGAGGTCACATTTGTAAATTTTATCATTTCTAAATTTTCACATTTTCATATTTGTAAATTTTTATGTGTTGAAGTTTCAGAAATTTTGGATTTTCAAGTCACTACGTTTATGAATTTTCAAGTTTCCAAATTTCCAAATTTTCAAATTCCCAAATTTCACAATTTCAAAATTCCCAAATTTCCAAATCCTAAATTTTCAAATTTATAAACACCTAAGTCCCTAGATTTCCATATCCCTAGATCTCCAAATCCCATAGAGTTCCAAATACCCAATGTTCCCAAATTCCAACTTCTCCAAATTCTTAAATCCACAAACCCCTATACTCATATCCAAATGTCTACGGTTTACCAAATCCCCAGACCCCCAAATCTGAATGTCCCAAAATTCCTACAACTCCCAAATCGTTATATTCACTAATTCCTATGTCCTCAACTTCCTGAACACCCAAATTTTTAGACCTCCATACTTGTAGATTCCTAAATCTCAAGTCCCACATCTCTTAATCTACAATCCATAAATTCTCCAATTCCTACGAATTTTGGAACCTAATCTACATCATCAAATCACTAAATCCCAAAGCCCAACATCTCCAACTTCCTCTGTCCCCAAAATCTCAATACATCTCCAAATCACGAAATCCTCAAAAATCCTCAAAAGCCAACGTAGTTATCGTCGACCATTTTCTCTAGGGACACAATATTTGTCCTCGACTGTACGAACGGGTCAGAGAGTAACTGCGGGAGGAATCGAGCGAGAGAATAAATGTGTTTCAGCCAATCAACGCCACGAGTGGACTGTATTCACATTTCTTTCCGATTAAATCGTCCTCGAATGGCCCAACCGGATAGGCTCGCTCGTGTCACAATTTCTGCAGGACAGCCTTCCCAGGTACCCTACGTATATTGTGGGTGGTCGGTGCGAAATTAATCGGGATTCGATCCCGTCCGGGGCCATGCAAATTGGAAACTACCCTCAGAAACTAGTTCCACATAATTTCGATGGGAAAACAAATTTCAAGCGGAACGACGCCCTTGGTTTGTATCCCAACAATACCGGCTCGTTCATTCTCTCGGATGCGCTCTAGCTAGCTGCGAACTTTGTTCAATTACCTCGACATATTCTCCATGGACCGGGACGCTGCTATTGGGATCTCTTTATTATTGGCCGCAAGTTTTGTCCTTGATTAAAATGCAAACTATTATTTTTCGAATATATAGTTGGAAATTTCCGGTGGATAGAATTATTTTAATGTGAGTTTAATGATGAGAACTTTGAGGGTGGTCGCTGAACATTCTACTGGTCAGCCATTTTAGTTTTGGTTCAATTAATTTATTATCCTTGTGGTATTTTACTCTATTTATTGTAGTCTACTCATACCTTATAATAGTATTTATGCTTAGGTATTTATTCAGTCAGGTCGTATTTTAGCTAAAAAGGGATCTTCTTTTAATTTTGAAAGAATCCACCAAAATTCGGAAGTGGATTTTATTCTTGTGACGAAAGAATAAACATTAATAAAAGAAGTGGTTAGATTTCCCCTTCACACATTACCTTCAAAAAATGATAGATTATACATTTAAAGCTTGATCATTATGTAAGTAAACCATGGTCCCCAAATTAGTGTCTGGTAATCAAAATTTTACTACAGTATTGTACTTTGATAAAATTCAATTTTGGCGAAATAATAATTTCTTTTAAAATGAATTATCGATACAAATGAAAGCAGTCAAAACATTGAGGTTAATTTAACTGGTTGTTGAAAAAAGCGATCGCACCAGCGGCTAAATATCGAAAAAATGATACCGGAGATACAAATTTAAAATCGCTTCAATATGTTTCCAATGCAAAAGTTCCTACAGGTAATATAACTCTGATTCCGCAACAATAGAAACATCGTCCGCGTGTATTATACACCGTGGCGTTATGTTCAACCGACTGAATATAAAACCAAACAATTACAATTGGATTACGCGTTATGGAAATGCAAGTTAACCGTTGTACGTTTCATGGATCACTATTGTGCAACGATGGTTTCAAAAATTCGCGATGCGTGCTCCTGATCGGTTGTCCGGTAGATACAACCGCGAAACTTTATAACAAGCTTGTTATTTTGCCCGTGAATCGCTAATAAAAATATGCGAGTTTAATAAACATCGGGCACAAAGTTCCCGAATCTGACACACGTGTACGGTAGACTCCATTTTATTTAAATTCGTATGCGCCGACAGAAATATTTTATGGACGTAAGGATGGTCATTATACATTCGTTTATTAAATTTATAAGTGCTGAAATTTGTATTTTCTATATTTTCAAGTTTGGAGACAAAAGTCTTCATCGCATGGAGTAACGCACGGAGTAACCTCAAAAAATGTACAAACAATTATAGATAATAAAAATGTTCAATACAATTAATCTTCGTATAACAACACATATCGTGAACAAGAGCCATTTCTCTTAAAATCCTCCCCTTCGAACCTCACCATAAAACCCCCCAAAACATCGATCCTCCGAAGAAGATCCAAAGTACTCGGACGTATCGCACGCCACGTCCATCAATTAAATTACGCACATAAGCAAACGCAGCGTTGTTTGCTAATCGCGAGGCCATTACGGGAACTTTTCGAGGGAGCTGGGTAATCCTCGTCGGGATTGAATTTCACTCGACGTCAGCCGTATCGGCGTAAACTCAGCCCCGTCGAACTAATAGTTCTCCCACTGGAGAAACAGGCAATGTCAGTTCTTACGTATTAACCACCCCTTTGCCCGTGAGCGGTGAAAAGCAAGATGTTAATTCGCGAGGTCGTTACGGGGTCACTGAACCCTGAACTCCTCGACGCGGCCCTGTAGTCATCGTCGCCGCGCCGTCTACGTCGTCGTCTACGTCGTCGTCGAACGAACGGTTCGCTACCAGCGCGTACCTATTCATCGAAAACGACTGCCACGTACGAGCACACCCACACGGGACTCGCAGGGGTTGGATCCAGTGGTTGGACCAGCGACAGGGAGACGAGAGTGCACCGGGAGAAGCATATGTGCATACGCGGAGGAGAATATCTGGAGGGTGTGAAAGAGTGCGGGGCCGTGCGAAACGAGACGGCGACCAGGGTAGCGGAGGGATGCTCGGAGAGAAGGGTGCTGCTGGAGCGTACACTCGAGTGCAACGCTGGCTTCCTTTGCATAAGGACACGTGTGTGAACTTGACAATTTTTCAATTCTAAAATTTACATGTTTCGAATGTTCGGAACTTATGGGGTTTACCCATAAGTTTACTCCAAATTCCAAAATCCTCAAACCCTTAAACCATCACGAAATAATAAAATCTTCAAAAGTCCCTAGTAATCAGCAAATAGTGATCTCTTTTCTCTTTAGTCGCCATTTTTCCTACGAAAGCCACATTTGTCCTTGACTGTACCTGGACATATGTGTGCAAGCGTATGTGTTAATGTATATGTGCATGCGTGGATATATGTGAAACTGCGTATGAGTGGATATGAAACTGCGTACGTGATATGTGAAGGTGCGTATGAGAGGATATATGTGAAACTACGTATGTGTGAATGTATGTGAAGGTGCGCGTGTGTGTGTACGTGCGTATATTATATCGATGAACGAGGGTGGCGTCCCGCTCGCCCGATCGCGCTCGCTCGTCGATCATCCGGGGTTAGACCGGGAGGAAAGGGAACTTGTTTCTCTTCCCGACCGACCTGTAATTATCGAGAGTTCTTTGACACGGCCGATTTTTCACCCCCCAACGGTTCACGCAATTGATTTCTTCGTCGGTTTGTTGTTTGTTTGCTTGGTTCGATGTATCTTTTCTGTTTACTTTCCCAGTTTTGTTTTTTAATTGCTTTCGATTTTTCGGTAGCTCGTGAATGACTCCCGGTATCGGTTTTCGATGCACCGACTCGATTAAAATGTATATTCCGTTTCCAAAATGTATAGAAATACGTATCGCATCGTTTGCAAAACCTGTTGAGAAATGAATCGAATCGTTTGTAAATTATTGATGCATTTCTCGTACCGTTTGTAAATTATTGACCCGTTTTTCGTCCTTTAATTTTTGAACGAGTATATTAAACGAACGGACTGTAAATTGTAGAATAAACGGGGGCGAATTGATGTTGCTTTGACTGCTGCACGTACAAAATATCTTACTGTAGCTTTCAATAATTATTTCTATTTACGTATCCTAACCATGCTAAATTTTTTAGAAATGCATTCCTGCAGTTTATGACCTAAACCTTTACATGAAGCATTTTCATTTCATCAAATAAACATTCTGAAAACTTTGTACATATTTTTCATGAAATAATTAAGTCGAAGGACTGTAAAAATTAAACACTGCAAAGTGTATCAACTTGTCCCGATCTCCCCCAAGGTTCAAAAGGGCGAAGCGTATTTCATCGTTCACCGCACGCATCCGGATGTTTCTGATCGTGTAACCGAGTACATAAGTCTACCCCCGTGGGGAGGGTTAATTTCGTTCGGTCCTGCCGTAATTCGTGACTAAAGAGAATAAAGGCGAATCTATGGCTCGTTAGCGAGCAGGCTCGAACGTCGAAATCGGAACGGGGTGGGCGTGCACGGTGTTTCAAAGGGAGTCCTTCAACGTCTCCAAGGGAGCTGTCATTTTCGGGTACTTCGCCAAATGAAATTTGCTTCGATGGGGTCTTGTGAATTTACAGGCATTTTTTGTATCGAGAAGCTTGCATCTACTGGGGTTCGAACACTTTCGTTCGATTTTATGACCTGCGATTTTGAGGTTATGGTTTAACCTTGCCATACTCCATCTTGCATATGCACAATATTGTACATGGTGATCTTAAAATTCACTTTGAAAATATTTTATCATTGATAAGACTTTAGTATAACAATGTTTGATAAGTAAAATGAATATCATTAGCTAATATGAATGTTAAATTAATATTAAGCTGATTATTTTAAAATGACTAACATCAATATCATAACTATTGAAATGACTAACATTAACATCAATGTTGTATAGTATCATTTAACCCCTTCCAGCCTAGTATCACAGAACCTATGAAAATTTCCACGATCGAATCGATGTAACGCTTCGACGATAAAATTTTTATGAATTCATCGCCTCGCCGGAGTTCTATATTGTTCCGTAGCAAATGATTTAAACTTTGAGGACGGAGTCTTTCAAGTGATTTCCGAACTTTCCTTAAAGAGGCCGGGTAATGCGAAATTTACGAAGTTTCAGGGATACCGAGGTAATGGCGACCACGGTGATTTCCCGGCGACATCCTCGTGAAATCCACGACGGAATTAGTCGTACATTTCTGTTACACGAGATTCAACCCCCCAAAAACGAATAATTTGCTGTGATGAATAAAAATTTCTCTCGTATATTTTTTGGGAGAATTTTACAATTTTGCATCACTTATTCGCATTATTAGCTGTAAGCTTCGTGTTATTTTATGTCAAAGAAAGAAAAGAAATCAGATGGATGCTGAGTGAAATTAAATATTGAAACTGTTAAAATATTATGAGCATGTATTTAACCAACCCCTATTTGTAAAGCAGAATGCAAGATAATGTATATCGAACATAAAGAATGCAGTACGCATAGTAATTGATTCGTTTAAAAATATTATAGAAGCGTACAATCTCTTTATGTGCGGATACGATTTAAAATCATACAGACGCGATTTATCGCGGATCAAACATGGGTCCCCGTGAATTCGAGGAATGGCAGAGACAATTAATAAAACGCGGAACGTGGCTTCCGGAATGGATCAAACAACTCTAGTTTCGAATCATCGGCGGGGATTCGAATTAAACGCGGAAAAACGTGAGTCCGCAACAAAGCAGTGAAACTCCCGGCAAATATTTGTCTTTACGCCGTCGCATTTCGATATGCTCGCTAATGAATATTTTTTTTTTCATCGCGTATCCGCTCGCTCGCCCGCCCATTCGGTTAGCAAACGTACTTTCCTACCGGATACTTTTCAAAATAACCGATGCGGTCGCGTTCACGAATATTGGAACGATAGAGGGGCCAATTTTATATTTGATTTCCCGATGCGTACCTCCGGTCGCTCGTCGAAAACTTTAATTTAGCAGTTCTGATGGAGAGGGTAGCGACGAATTAAACACAGCTATTCATCCTGTTTGCTCACCGCGTATTGGTGTTCAATAAACACGTCAAAATATTTCTTCTTCGGGGCAGATATCGATAGAGGTTATGTTAACTTCTAATCCTCCATTGCATCGTTCTTCTCGATTTCGTAAAAAATGTTTTTTTCGACACTCGTATACATTTTTTGGAAGACAAATTGTACGATATTGCACATTTGCTATATTATAATATAATAATTAAATTCGTACAATATTCGTAGTATGAGTGTTATATTCATAATATTCGTGCTATGAATATTAAACAATTATTGTAATTAGAGGAGGCAAGAAAAATTTTTAACAATTTCGATAATGAAATATGTACCTACATATTGATATTATAGGAAATTATATACTGTATTATTTTATACAACATTTTCCTACATTCTACATTTCTTTAAGAAGTATTGCACTATATTATAAATTTGTAACATTATAATTTTCATATAAATTCATGTTGTCGACACCCAACAAAAGTATATAATTAAAACAAGTAATATTTTTTTTATAATTTCCATGATAGTAAAATACATATTTCATTCATATTTAATAAGAGATATGAAAACATGAAAAAATATTAAAACGATTATTAAATAATTTGCTGAATTTATTCATTACATACCAGAACATAATATCTACGTACACGTATGTAATTTTAAAGAAACTCTTTGAAAGCATTTGAAAAATTCTGCCATGGAATGCGGTCGATGTAGTCCAAAATTTGAAAAATGTCGTGTATCAATCTCCAAGCCTTTGCACGAAGAACCCGGCCAAATCCTCATATCACGCAGGATCCTCGAGGGCTAAGTGGATCCTTCGCCCGTAATTCGGCAGTATGCCATCTCATTTGCATAATTGAAACCACTCAAAACAATTGGACGCGACTTAGTTGGTTCTTCCACTATTCTTACATCCGAGGAGTTTTCGTTGATTCATCCAGATCGCTCGGCAGAAGATGGAAACGACCGAGCAACCTCCGTGGTTCTTGGATATTTTCTGGAGCGAGGATAAAGGAACCGACATCTGCACGGAATTCGTAATACTGCTTTTGTAAAAAGTGATTATGCTTATGGCAGTTTGGAATCATGATGTGGACTGCGCTTCGTGTATTAGAGACTTAAATTTGAAACTCGCAATACGTCACATAATTAAAAACAAATATTAGAATTATAGAAGAGAAATATAAGTTAGAATTAGTGTCCTCAAATGTCTACCTTTGATTCGAACAGATGAAATTATGCCACAAAGGCCTTCATGGTCACATTAAGTGATTGTCATGTCACACATTTATAGATGACCAATAAATTCTCATACGAAGCTGTCAAATATGTTATTAAGAATTTGTTCGTTTATCCAGTTGAAAATACTCGTATTAACTACTCAATATTGCAAAAATATAAGATTTGTTAGAGCAAAATAACTACCTAGTAAAATTATAAATTAAATCAGTATGGCAAACGTATTGAACAGCACATTTTCCGTTAAATCTGAGCTACTACAAACTAAAAGTTTCGCAACATGTTTTAATAAAAATTTTACATCTGAGATTCTACAACACGTCGTAAAAGAAACGAGAAGAGTTGCTCGAATGGCGGGACGACCTACAACGTACGTCAACGTGCGCATACATGCAGAATGCGACGCAGCGGGCGAGGAGCAAAGGGGGTGAATTCACACTCTCGTTCACACTCTCGGCTCCGTACACACGTCGTCGCATAGAAAGGTGTGTGAGAAAGAGAAAAGAACACGGAAACGGAGTCTAAGTAGACCATAGAGAAAGAAGACGGCGAAATACCGAGAGAAAGAGACGCATTGGTAGAAGGTGTGTGTGCGTGTAGGGGTGTCTCCGAGGTCTATTTGTGGGTGTGCCAATTTACACGCGTTTTGTTCTCGCTGCAACAAAAGGTGCGAGCGGAAGGTTGGGCGAGGGTGCAGAAAACGGGGTGTCAGGGGAGTGCTGAGGTGACAGAGGAGGGGCGAAGGGGTGAGAAAGAGAGCACAAAGGTCGAACGCGGAAGCGGGACGAGATTCGGAGTGGTTGGTTCGATGCATACATATAGGGTCGTACGGGGACGAACAGAGACAACGATAGGGGTTGCCGAGCGAGAGGGGTAGCTTGAATTCCCTCTATTATACACCGTAGATTTTGCATTCGAGCGGGTTGCCGGATCTACTACGGTCCACGACCTACTACAGTCTGCCGCTTGTCTGGCGTTGATTTACTCGGGGGATGTGAACGCGACTTGTTTCGTGGATCCCGCTGTTTTATCGGGGCTTGACCGAACAACAAACAGGATTTTCAGATTTTCACCCTTACTCATCGATGTGCATCCTACGATGGGAAAAATAAAAGTTTCGAAACGTACTGTTCCGCTGCTGCTTCAATTAGCAGATTAATTAACACTCTACCGCTGACACGTGCAACAAACACATCCTAATAAGGGTAGAACACTGATAACTCTTTGCAATCTCATGTCACTTGTTCGTGTCTCCTGCTCACTTGATTCTTCATTTTTTCTGTTTTACTTTTTAGACATTTATTTTTAATATCTGACCTTTGCAAATTTTGTTATACTTCATTTTAGACAATTTTGTAATATTTGATTTTAGACAGTTTTGTAATACTTGATGTTAGACAATTTTAGAATACTTCTAAGAAGTTTTGTAATTCTTGAAACTTCTCTAAAATTGAGGGGTTCATTGAAAAGTGAGTACACATATGCTTCAACATTATAATTACATGAAAATTACAGACATTCTACACATCATTCGAATATTAATATGAAAAAGTTTCCATTTGCTATGAATAGCGATATAAGGTCTTTCAATGAAATAATTATAACATATTATGCCTTTTTAAAAATATTCCAATGACTATAAAATATTAACATCTTCAATTCCAAAGTTGCAGAGCCGTTTCAAAATGTGTACTGAGTCCAAAATCGTTAACTGGTTATAAAAGATGAAATTCAGCACCTAAATATGATCCGAAACTTTTCAGATACAGAAATGGCGAGGAAATCGAGATTCGATTTGTCGCGACCGCATCGTCGCCATTAGGCAGAGGGGAAGCTTACGGAGAAGAAGAAAACGGTCAGGCGTGATCGTATTTACGATGCAGCTGGACGGTCGCAGTTCGTTCGGCGTGACTCGCGAAATAAATCGTTAATGTGCCGATTTCGCGTTGAAACGTTGCTGGCTGGCTATATGATTTGGAATTCAAGTCACAGTTGGAACTCAGCGGACCGATGTCAGCCAGTCGCAAAGGGGTTTCGCGGCTCGCACCACGTCTCACCGACAAAAGAGAGAGGACCAGATCGTGCTGATACTTAAAATTACAAGACGCGTACGAGCTGCTGGAACGTGGACTCGTGTCGATCAAAATTTCCCCCCTCGTATCGTTTCCCAACGGGTGCAGCAATTTATTTTGTTCCCATTATTTTTATTCGAATTCCTGAATCTTACAGTATACCCTTCGTAACACTGTGTCGTTTGTAATCATATCTCCCTTAATAAAATAACTTTTTACTGTAGCTTTCTTTTTCTTTCGAGTTGCGACACGTTTCTTGAGGATTGCTTTATTTGTGCAACGGGGAATGGTCAAAGTGGTTTATTTCGTACTTAACCTCTTCGGGAACAGTGATGCTCATTTATGGTTGCATTTACTTTTAGCAATCTTTAATAGACACATCTTTGTACATATGTAACATTTTGTACATGATATATTTTTCAAAAAACCTTCAAATGATTCAGTTGAAATTGTAATAAATATATTCAATATTTTCTTCTTTGTATTGTATTGCAAATTTTAGTACATGTAGATGTTATAATTTATGCATTTCAACAGAAATATTTCGTACGAAGTTACATCAAACATAAAAATATGAAAAATGGAAAAATTTCTTGGACATTTTATTTTATTTACCTCGCACTATTAACCTCATAAGAATAATCTCCTCGTAACATCTCTTAATAGGTAAGATTAATCCTAATAAAAGTCACGAACCTAGTTTACAGACCTAAGTTATTTTATTGAACTGCGCTCCATACAACACGAGATATTTGAACTATCTGCACAATATGGAGGAATATGTGCAGAACAACAGATATGTCGCATTTCCGCCTCAGTGTCCCGAGAATCGAAGTTGAATGTAAAATCTAGTCCATCACGAAACAGAGGAACGAGCATGTAAGAACATAACGCTAGCCCAGTTTCGAAATGACGCGGATTTACGACGCCGGGTGTCGTTGCATGCATCTCCGACACGCGAACAAGCTGCATCGTTCGATGTCCTGGAGCTGCATTCAGTTGTCCAGCTTTTACGAGGACCAAGGAATCCAGCGTTTCAGAATGACCAGATATCGTTGAAAATCACGAAGGCGAGAAACGACCCAATCCTCGTTAAATCATCCAATGAAGGCATTGACCGTCCCTATCTGCGAATCTGTTGGAAACTCGGCAAAATTTCGATGCATACCAGTGCATACGATTACCGGAGTCCAGATTCAGTGGGCATCGCACGAAAGTTCCGATTTCGAGCCTTCAGTTTGATGTTTCCGAAACGTGCGAGCTACGAAGTAGAATATCGAAGCGGTTCGAAACTGTTGGGTGCGCTTCTGGCTGAAAAGATATCACCGAATTGAAGTACGGACGTATTCGAAACATGTTCGGATTTAGTATCAAATACTTACAAATTCGGCCTTTTATACACACGTGCACCTTTTCTGCAACGTTAAATCCATCACAAAATTGAATGTCACTCTACAAAATTAAAATGGCAAAAGCAGGTATACCCGAAAAGAAGATTATGTGAAAAGGATAAAAATACTGGATATTGTAATTTTCAAAGCTGCGACACAATTTTAATTATAATGAAATTGTGATATTTTCTTAGTGTTCAGCTTAATACGCTAGACTAAGTGGTAGTTACGAGCGACAGTTAACCGAGAAATGTAATCGGAAAGCTTTGATGGACACTCAATTAATCGAAAAATCCCCAGTGAAACGCAAAATATTAACACGGCAAACAGATCGACCAGGGGGTTGAGGGTACAAGTTAACGTTATAAAATAATCCCGGGTTAAGCTAGCTTCGTAGCGCGAGGAAGCTTCAAAAGCGTGGCGTGTTTCGTTTGCGCAAACAGAAGGGCAAAAACGTGGAAAATCTGTTTGAACGTGAACGAAAAGTCCGACACAGGCGCGGCGATCGACACTACGCATTTACTCGATTAAACGTCATTACCAGGTCCAGCTTAATTAAGCAATCTGTGCACCGGTGTGCAGCTTCTATGGCTCGAGATACGTTCCGATTTGTTAATTCTCGATAATCAGACCGATTCAATCTTTCAAGTTCGACGCGGACCATTTATTTTTTCGTGTCACTCGCAAAGTGCCAATTGTAGAGATCATTGGACCGAATGGCAATAAATTGTCTTTTCATTGGAAGGACATCACTTTTTATTTGAAAGCTCAAATCTGATTCATACTTGCAACTATAATCATACTTCATACTTGAAATTCATACTTCATACTGGATACTGAAGGAATTATTCAGATGAAAATAACTGAAAGCCAAGGTAATATGTCTTACTTGGTTACACGAAATAATTTGTTAATTTGTAGTAGATAAATGACTGTTCTTACTGTTCTTTACAACTCCTTTTCTTTAGATTGTTCTTGAAAGATGTTTCAACAAATATTGAATATAAAATATAAGAAAACATGAAGTTTATAGAATATTCAATGATACTGAAATCGTATATTGCTCTTAAGGGAACAATTGAAGATCAGAAGTCAAAATACATTCAAAGTATACATAATTAAGCTTCACTGTTGTAACCCACGAGATAGTAGGATAACTGGGTTACCCGTAGCATTACAGAACATCGACCACTAGGTTAGGCGAGTTACCCCGCATATTAGAGAACCGTATCCTATTTAGGTTAGGGTTACAATCTCTGGTTTAACCTTTATCCGCAGAGTCCATTTGTGTTATGTAAACACACGATCGAAGTTTGTTTAAACTATGAATATTAAGATCAGAAGTTATTTGGGATAATTTTCAAAATTATTCTAATTGAAGAATATACAATTATAACCTCCTTGAAGAACATACAATTGAAAATTGCATATTGAAATAAAAATTCAGCCATGTTAGAAAGGAAATATATTTCAAAAAATTTATTCAAATGATTCATATATAAAACAATCCCATTTCAAGTCTCTTCCACATCTTTGAAGATTTTCTACTTAAAAAAATCAAGTCCTCAATTGTCCCATTTTATGAACAATTGTACCACCTCATTCTCCCATCAATTAAATGATACTTGAAGTCGTAAAAATCATTGTTCTTCGCACGTGGAGCTATAAACGTAACTCAAATTGATATCAGGAGAACCTCGTATAAACTAAATAGCTAAAACCACTGAGCATAGCCGGACCATATAAAGGTTACAACACAGCCATCGCGATGATTCGTAGCTGCAAGTTACGCAACGCGACATTTTCCCGCAGTTTTCGCGCTGGCCGACCGGATTTATGGCAAAAACGTCCAGGCAAGATCGCCGGCCGCTAAAAGAAGGAACGAGAACGTGAAAGTCGCGAAGAGCGAACGATAACTTTTTTCCGTAGCACTGTTTACGAGCAGTAAAGCTAAAATCCACGGCTACCAAAAAACCGATAATGTCCCTGAGCAGAACGTCCGCTAGTTGTTCGCGTCCTATAAAATCGTGGTAATGTCGTAATCACCTCGGCCACCCCTCGTTGTTTCTATCCCCCTTTTTCAATTTTCTCTTAGCAGGAAGGAGTCGTTCCATCATGGTCCGGATCAGACGAGGATAACCGTGAGAATCGATAAACATTGTATACATAGAAATATGGGTTTTAGAGATATAGGATATTTCTATATTCCTAATATTCCGATGTAGAGATATACGTATATGTAGAGGTACGAGAATGTTTGCACAGGTGTCAGAACATATAGGAATTATAGGAATTATCACATCAAGAACGTAAGGATACTGGGACATAGGGATCTAGGAATCGGATATGGTGACATAGGAATTTAGGGTTGTAGAGAATTGGGAGAGTCGGGGAATTTAGAGAGTGGAGAATCAAGGAATCGAGATTTAGAGATCTGGGGGTCTCTTTTGGAGATTTAGAAATCTGCAGGTCTAAGAATCGGTTCTAGAAATCGGAAGATTTAGAAATCGAAGAGGTCAGGAGAATCGAGAGGAATTTAGAAATCGGGGATTTAGAAACCTAGAGATTTAGGAATCAAGAGGATGTAGAGATCGGTGGATGCAGGAGTCGAAAGATCTAGTAACCTCTAAACCAAGGAACCACATATCACTGAATTCAGTAATCTAGTGATACAAGAATATAGTAACTCTTGAACTTCAACGCTATACAATCTCTTCACTTATGCTAAGCACATCCTCAGGTTCCGCTGAAAGTGTATCGCGTGGAGTTAACTCGACACCCGTTAAACGGTCATCTCAACCTTTCGTTACGAGGATCCTTGCACCGCTAAATATGTCGGTCAAGCTAGGTTTCGTGACGTCCTGAAATTTGAAGTCCCTTCGAGGACGATAGGTCAACGCGGTCCGAGACGCGGTCGCGATAAAGTGGCGGGTTTGACGTCGGCGAGGATAAAGGATTGCGGCGATTATAGTTGGGGCCGGCCGAAGAGAAAAAACGTGAACCAGCACGAAACCACAATCTACCATCTGTGCGCTTTAAGGCCGATACGAAAAATTGCGGCAATTTGAATGGTAATGGCGGATTCAGGGTCGTTCGTTGCGCGATGTTAAAGTCTCGTACTTTTATCGGAAGGCCGACGAACGATATACGGTTTTCGCAACGTGGGAATTATCGATGCAACAATGTTCAAATTGTAATCTCAACGGACGATAAACTTTCACCTGACAGAAAATTATTAACTCTCTACGTTACTTTCGACTGTCACGAAAACAATTTCCATTCCGTTTCTCGATCGACAGTCACGACTTTCATGTACATTTCCAATACTACGCTGCATCTTCTCCGAACATATACGTTATGGACAAAGTCTTCAGGGTGTACGTAATTGGCATGGCTTGAACAAGCTTTACACGTTGTTGCAACAGGAGCAACCTAGCATAGCTATGTCCTTATAGATGTATTTCCATTTTCTCAAACTATGTGTGTGTTCGGGACAAAGTCTCGAGTCGCCATTCCTTGAACAAGGCACGTTGTTGCATCAGAAAACAACATAGTTTAGTGCTTGTAGATTTACACTCGTTTTCTTATACTATGTACATGTTACGGACTTTAATGTACATATTCGAAGAGCAGTTTTACACGATGTTGCAAGAGGAACAACCTGGTATTACGTCTTTACAGATTTACTCTCATTGTTTCAGACTATGTGGATGTTAGGACTCTTGTAGGGGTACGCAATTGGTATTTATAGAGCAAGTCTTACATGTTGCAAGAGGGACAATCTGGCTGTACCGTTTACATTTTCATTTTCTCAAACGATGTGGATGGTAGAGTGTTCAAGATGTTCATAATCAACATTAATTGCATTAGTTTTACACATTGTTGCAATGTGAACAACCTGGTACATGTGACAAGATGGATTCATTGCTGACAGCAATATTTACATGAAGCTGAAAATTTATATAAAAATCATAGTTTCTGACATAGTGTATCTATTGATGGATATATTGGTGTTCATTAATGGACATAAGGGTAACACATGAATTATTTTTATCGTGTTGAAGGAGATCAGATTCTCTAATTGAGAGCTGTGCACCTTATTGATGTGCAGTTGTACTTCTTGACCAAGTGTAATTGTATTTTGTTACCATGAGCAATTACATGTGTTGATCATGTGCAACTGTATTTTTTGATCAAGTGCAATTGTATTTCTGGACTACATGCAGTTGCAACTTTCGATAATATGCAATTAAATTTTTCAACTATGTGCAATGCTTTCGCTATGCAATATAGACTCTACATCTTGTAGATACCATCTGTACAATGTGGACATCTTGTAGATACCATCTGTACCATATGGATATCTTGTAGATGCTATCCGTACAATGTGGACATCTAGACAATACCTAGTCTTGTAAACACTATACGTTCAAAATTCAGCTATCCAGGAACTATTCAGACATGATGCGAAAATAGATCCTTAGCGTAATAATTGAGTAATACCGAAATGTCGGACAAAGGTCAACACGGATCGATTCCGTGTCACGAGAAGTCCAGCAATAACTCATCGCAATAGCGTCGAGGAGGTAATATTACCTCGTCCATAATTAGATGGTAACAGTCAGTAGGTTGGCTGGCATCTTTGGAAGTAGTAGTTACAGTTTATCGCGTGCAGTTAACTCTCATTTCTCCACCTAACCCGAGTCGCTGCTCTCCCAGCCACCCCTAACCTCGAACGGGCAACCTTCTTCCCCAGCTCGTGGCCCGGCTTTCGGTGTACTTACAGAGAACCGCATCCAGGAGAGACAAGTTTCGAACAAGCTCGGTACCCGGGCCAAGCCAGAGCCCTTTTAGTCTCTTCAAGCCTGCAACTACCAGTCCGTTATTCTAACTCCGTTCGCCTGGCTCGGTCTCCGTGGAGAAGCGGATACTTGGTCGAAAACTTGGCCGAAAGTTTAGAAGCTGATGAACGGAGAAACGGGAATTAATCACGTCAAAACGACGTCGGTGGCGACGACTTCTCCTTGGACATTTACTGTGTGCTCTCCACGCGAACTTGTTTCACTCGTTGCACGCGCAATGAGCTTCTTGCATACACGACACGTGTACATGTTTGAATTACTTCGGCTAACATTGCGACATGAATGGGGTTCATCTTGCTGAGCAACTCTGGTTAACTCTGCTACTATACATCGTGACGGATGAGAATTATAGTGGGTCTTGTTATATGGCACTGGGATGTCAAGTGGAAAAATGACGGGGATGTGATGTGGAAAAATGTGGAAAATGGGTCATGAGTGCTGCGTTCTTTCTTGTAAATAATTTACATTTTACGGAACTCATATACTCTCTAAGGTTGTCTGAGGACTTTTGTTGAATACAATTCTTTTAATATTTTGTCAAATATCAACTGTCAATTTCATAATTAAATTATCGAAAATGTTTCTTTTTGATGCACATAATATTATAGAAATGAAAAAGATCTTGCAGTGATACGTCAGAACTATTTGAGCACGTTTCAGATTTGAAGCATACGTCAGTTTTGCAGTATAATAAAATTTTTGTTACACCGTAAATTAATGGAATTTCCATGGGGAGATTCTCCCTTAATCGTGAAATACGTTCCGTATAAAAGATAACGCAGCATCTGAAAATCGTTGACGCGGTATATATCGAGGAGATCAGAATTTATTTTCGCAATCGGCTTACGGCAGACACGTAAGGGCTATATCGTACAGCAACTCGATCGCCGATAGATTGGCAATACGAGAAATGAATCGAGTAGAACGATGGAACGAGCAGCGTGATTTTCAGGTCAAACGGAAGAGGAGTTAATTTTCCGCGGCTCTGTATATCGCAGCATCATCGAGCTGTCAGAGAAACGGGACCGTGTCGCGGATCGAGAAATAAATGAGTTTTGGAATCGAGTGCTAATCGACTATCCACGGGTTACGTGAAACAAGAGGGATCGGGGTCGTAGATTGAGGACAAACAGAGAGACCGAGGGATGAAACAAGCAACCACCGCTGGTAAACTCGAGGTCGAACGACGTTTCAATAAAGCTACGGAAGCTGAGACGTTGGTGTCAATTTCACGGAGCAATCTAGGGTCATGAAACAGCTCGATGCGGTAAAAAGACACCGATCACTTCGACGTAAAGGTTCGCCAACGAAAAGTAACCAACGTAAGGCTGAGATCGAACGCGATGGTGATAAATAAAAAGTGTCCTCTGGATCTTGTATTTCGAGGATAGCCGCTGTGCTGGTAATGGATCGAACCAATCTCTCTTGAACGACAGTAACAAAGCTACTGGATCACGTCGAACGGAAACGGAACACCGATAATTGAGAGATACTGCACTTATGTTGAAAATATATTTTCTCATTTTTTACTTCGGAACGTTAGATATTTTCGGAGTTAAAATTTCACGGGACATTAGAAAATTTCTAGTTTTTTATCCTTCAAATTTTTTAAGTTTCAAGCTTTCAAATCTTCAATTAGCAACTTTTTAATGTAAAAATTTGAAATTTTCAATTTATACATTTTTTTATGCGTTTACAGTGAAAATTGACGTTTATGGTCTATTATGATATAGATTGTTAAGAACAAAAGTATTTAAAAGTATTTACAAATTACACAATCTGAAATCTTCGAATCTTAGCTAGCTCAGCAGACCTCTTCAACGAAATATATTTCCAATTACACAAGTGACCAATAAACTTTCCGGGCAGAAAATCGAAAACTATCCACAATATTTCAGTTCGTGAAATATCGCGATCGAGATCACGATAAAACGCGATAGTTGTCGTTTATCCGGCGAAGATTACCAGTAGAGAATGAAATATATCGTGAAACAGAAGGGAGGGAAAGTTTCGGCATGGAACTCGACGACGATCAGCGAAAACACGATCGCCTTCTTCCCTCAAATTCCATAAGTACGAAACTTTTTTTCCTTGCTGTTGCGGTTCTCCCCTCGTAGAAGATTACAGCCCTGTTTTCGCGGACGCCGCCCGTTCCTTGTTCAGACATCGGAACCAATGCGTATTTTTCTTGCTCCCTCCAGAAATTTGTCAGGCTTCCGGAGTTCGCAAATAAGTCAGGCCCTTCCAGACGAGCGTAATGCATGGGGACAATGTAGAGAAGAAGAAGCTTGAAGAAAAAATGGAAGGGCGATACGATCGTTCAAACTTTAAAACACGGAGAGGGTAAATGGAACGTTGATGATAGACCTGCTGCTAATGGCTCACTTCCTTCTACTTCAGCAACTGACGCAAAGTAAAAGGGATTTTATACTGCAAATCGATTAATTATTTCGTTGCATTGTTTCCATTTAAAATGCATTAAAATTACATTGTTTCAAGTACAAATTTACGTAAGTTTTAGGAGGTTCACAATAACATTGAGGTATAGTATAATATTTGCATAAGATAATTACACAGGAAGGGACAAAATTATTCAGTAATCTTGAATTTTCGTAAATCTTTAATTTTGGAAAAATCGAGTCTTCATACGAATTTTTTTCTCCAGTGTTGTATGAGACTACAGGGTTAGTTCTCCATAAAGCTTTAAGCTGCTGGCGATAACATCGCGTTAAGGTAACATTTGGGCGAAAGCGACTAAACGTTTTAAGTCTACAACCCCCGTTCGCATAAGAAGCGAACTTTCGGCGGGCAGAAGATCGTCTGGTTAGGCGAACAACGTGGGGTGGTAAACTCGAGGACAGGGGAGGAGGGACAGGGTAGATAAATGAAGGCTGAGAGACTTAATGAGAGCCGCGGGCGCATTCATATTTATGTGAACCAACCGACGTACCCAATGTAGCTCTGCTACTGAATCAGACGCACACCAGCAGCCATTTCTGCGTCCAACGTTGCCCACCTTCTCGTTACAACCGCCTAGAAACCGACCCTATTTGTTTTTATAATTCTACTTGAATAATTGCCAGCTCCGCTTCTCATTCCCGCCCCGGCAGCAACGCGCCACGTGCTACGCTCTGCCTCTCTATCTCTCTTTCTCTCCCTTGCGGTGTCTGTTCCTCCGCGGAAAGGGAGAAATGGAGAAAGAACAAGCGGAAACATCGGCAACTCGTGGCTGGGCCGCATTTACCAGGTCGAAACAACATTGGAAACGAGCAGACGACTCTATTACGTACCTGCTTTTCAACTGGCAGGATTTTAACGATGCTCCTGAAGTTTCCTGTTGTTCTGATTCTAAAATATGCGAGGTTAGAATCAATGTTTGGTACATTTGATTTCGCTGACTTGTTCTTTATCGTAGGATGAATCGTGATAAAATGATGCTGTTTGTAACATAAATTTATAATGTTGGTAATATTGATGTTATTTGTAAAGTGATCAATTAATAACCTTTGTACTTATAATATTTATAAATTGATGAATTAGTGATATTTATAAATTGGTGAACTAATGATATTCATAAGTGGATGGATTGATAATAAGATAGATGCGTGATCAATTATAATTAGGTTATGTTTCTGCATTTATGATACTCAATGTACCTCTATCATGTAATGTGTAAGATGAACAATCATGAATTCTCAAAAATCGTACATTTTATTAAAAATGTCCTAATTAAAATTCAAGAGTAAAAGAAGATCACAATATCATTATACATATATGTACATATACATGTGCATGCATTTTCCTCTTTTGTACTCGGACAGCAAACGTCGGTCAGCTTTGATCGTATTGATAGAAAAAGGAGAAAAAAGTTGAAGCAAGAAAGAACCGGAACGAAAGATAACGACGAAAGTCTCGACGAAGGGTAATCTTTGTAAAGAGACCAAACGTAAAGGTCGTACGTGCGTCGAGCATCAAACAACCGACCGGAAATTGCATCGGTCGTCTGAGACAACGGTAGACAATTTTTGTGCGCGTGAAGCGTGGGGGATTCGATCGAAAAGGAAATGCGAATTTAAAGGAGATAGATTTCTATGTGTCGAACTTTATTTTATTATTTTACTATACTAATACTTTGACTCTAGTAGTGGATTCTTAACCTCAATCTTTATGTCAATATTTAAGAACTTGGGCAGCCATTTTTATATTCGTTTCGGACTACTTTTTGTGTCTTATGTTCATATATTTTTGTATGCATTTCCTTTTTCGAATTGAAATTGTTAAAAGTTCAAGGTTCCAAAACTAACAATTTTTGAACACTTAAGTTTTTTATAATATAGATCTATCACTTTAGATGAAATAAAAATTGTTTTAAATATTGAAAATATCTAGGATACAATGACCAATGATTGAAGCTCTCCAAAGCAAGAATTTTATGTATCAAATTCTTTCGGAATAAAAATATTAATTTTCAAGGCTCCTAAAAATTGTAAATTAATTTTGAAGGTACCAAACTAAAAATTGTAGTACATTTGTCAAGGTACCAAAACTTGTAAACAGTAAATAGTTGCAAATAAATAAATTAGAAATAAATTTTACAGGATAAACAAATGATAAATAAAACAAGAATAAAGAATAATAAACGATAGTATTTGCCTGAAATAAACAGAAGTATACCTCCATTGGTACCATAAATTCCAATTATTTTCATATTACTCCCAGTACAATTTCGCTAAATTTATTTTCCACAATTCCAAGTACTCGGCAATGGAATACCAAGTACGTTCAATTTCGCACGACTCTTAACGCAGCACTCTTCTCCGGTAATAGCCGATTGTCGTTCGTTGTGGATTACCTTACGGAATACTTTCAGCCAGGAATGTTGCCTATGGCGGTTAGCGTTCGATAAATTCCGTACTCTCCGGTCACTATCGTGACCAAGGTGGCTGCGTTCCTTCCCGAGGATAATTTAGATTCCAGCCGTGTGATTTACTGGCTTTTTACCGAGCTCCTCCCTCCATTTAGCCAGTTATCTATCCCAATAGGGAAGCAGCTTTCGTTAAACGAAATTCCACAGCAGTCGGTCTTTATTATTACCTCGAGATCTCCTTTCGAACGAGGACTTGATCTACTTACGCGTCTGACCCATTTTATGGCTGCACTACTGCGACCATGCACGCGAACTCCTCTCCTTCTTTTCTTGTTTCGACCTCGAGCATTTCCAATCCAATCCTATTCCCGCTAACAAGTTCTGTGCTTCCGAGCTTTTCGACCAATCAGATTTTCGGACAAATTGCGCGATACACGGAACAAACCATATCGTGCAATTTGCCGTTCTAACATATCCAACTATTTTCAACCTCCTTAAGCTACCAAAATATTCTACCTCCATTAACTTCTGTGTTTCAGATATTTATAAATTTCAAATTCTCAAATTTTTATTTTTACTGCAACCCTAAAATTTTTTGCTGACTCTTTGAAGTTATTATTTCTCTGCTATATGCTGTTTCACTGTGTTTATACATTACATGTACTCTACCTACTTCGAATTGTTGAGTTAAATGGTGAGTGTGGTCACCTTTCAAGTGCAAAGGGTTAATACGGAATTTGAAGTTCATTATAATAAATCGAGTCCAATAAATTATAATTCGCAAAGTCAAGTATCGCTGAATACAAAATTGAAATAAAATTTTAATCTTCCTTACCCGTTTTAATATTCAGTTGTCTGACACACCAAATAAATCGTGCAGCAAGGAGTTAAAATAGATCTATATCGATCCGTAGCCCAGTAATTTTCAGTACGATCGCGTTTAGCAATAACGAACGCACCGAGAGCCAAGAAACGGGGCGTAGGTAAGGAAACTCTTGGTGGAAGGGTGAAATAATTGTCGATGCGCGTGACTCCCATGCCAAACATCCCCATACTACACCGTACCCAGCAACAGCAGCCTTGCAGAACCACCGCAATGCACCCATAAAGTTAATACAACCGTTTGCTCACTCTCCCCTCTGCATCCACCCTCTTTCACCCCCAACCCTGATCTGTGACTTACGTCCTCGACTTACGTGCAACTCGATACGATAACGTATATCCATTCCCGCGGGATCTATGCCGCTGCAACGTGACTGTACCGAGATATTCTTGACTTTTACGCCCCGCAGCGAACGCAGAAGAGAATATTCTTGCTGTACGCCTTCTGAGGTGACTGTTATGGTCATCTTCTTTAACGCCCAGGTAGCGTCGAGGTCACAGAATATCGATCACGTGGTTTAGGATTTGAAGCTTATTTTTCATAATTAGTAGCGTTTGGAATTTGATTAGAGAATGAATGGAGGATAATGACTGTTCAACAACTTTCAAGTTTTGAAATATAATTTGGAAATTTAATAAATCTCCGAATATGTGCTTTCAAATTTACAGTTACTTCACAAGTTCGTGAATGAACAACTTTATAAAGTTCGTAGATTTGAGGATAGTAGAATTCATGTACTTCTAAGTTTACGAATACGGAGACTCCCTAAATGGCGTCCTGAATCTTCATATTCGTACATTTGTACATTCTGAATTTGTCTAATCCCCTTATTCTCCAGTTTTCTTATTATTAACTTTCTATTATAGATCCACAAATACATGCATTTCTCAAAAACTCTAAATTGTCAGGTCCCTAAATCGAAACCCTCAAGTTCCTGAAGTTTCTGACGCCCAAATTCTGGAGTTCCTTAATTTCCTGACCCCCAATTTCTCAGGTTCCTAAATTTCCTATCCCCCAAGTTCTCAAGTCCCCAATTATCCTGACTCCCAAATTCTCAAGTTCCTAAATTTCCGGACGCCCTTCTCAAGTTCCTAAACTTCCTATCTCCCAAATTCTCAAGTTCCTAAGTACAAACGATCGAATTCCCAATACATCACATCCCAAATTTCCAAATTCCCAAATCACAAAGCTTGCAAGGAATACACAAATCTATCCCGTAATTTACAGAAAGTACCTGTGTTTCCCCGCAAAATTTGAAAGTGATTCCTACATATCGCAGCATGAATTTCTCGAAATGTCGCAGGTACTGTCAAGGTTTCAATCAGCTCGGAACAGTGTCCATTCACGCTGGCCATGAAAGCGTTTCCATAAACGATCGAGCAAATCCTCGGCAAAGGTACCAATCAGGGAGTGACCCCGCTGGGAAAATATCACCACGTGTCAACGATCGGTGCAAACGAACCATCCGAGCGTGGAATGTGTTTTTCTGGCGCCATCAAAATCCCGGTCGTCGGCCAATCGTCGACTTCTCGGCGATGTTGCCGACATAACGAACCAGTCTTTTCACGAGAAAGCTCCCCCTCCGTGTCTATTGCTAAGACTGACAACAACTTCTTCGTTGGTCGAGGAGAATTTTCATCGGCGTCCTTGCCAGCCCTTTGCTTTACGAGCGCAACCGTGACAGCGTTCTTATTAAAGACTGCGACATAACCTCTCTCGTCTAGACCGTATCATGTGATTATTATTTATGCCTCGGTACACCCCCTGGATCTACCGACAGTCCACTTTTCCTGTCCCGTTTTCACTTCCGCTTTCTTCACGTTCGGGGAAGCTTCGGTAATCTTCTTCTATAAATCAGCCGAGGTAATCTCGACTTTCGACGCGATTGAAGCTACGAGAAAGAATACTGGTTACAAGAGGGTTGCGTTCGACAATGTGATCTTTTTTCGTACTTGATCTTTAGTCGAGCGATGATTTTTGAATGTAGACTGTATCTAGTAAATGACGATTACACGACGGAATATCCGATAGTAGTACTACTCTATCCAATTTAACTTCAATTCTAAGACTTCGCATCCTGAAAATCTGAATAAATGTCTTTTTTGAAACCGCTTTTATTATTTTTGCTGTTATATTTCACGAGTGTTCAGCTAAAATTTTAGCTCTTGATATTGCAATCGAAAAATGTTTTGAATTTTTCAATTTTGTTGAAAACATTTTTTCAACGCTGAAATAAAAACATGTTTCAAATTTTACAAGTGATACCAACAAGAATATATCAATATACCAATGTTTCCTCTTGAAAACATGTTTTCAATGTTGAAACAGAAATGAATTTTTGAGTATTTACAAGTGGTATGCACAAAGATATAACAATAAATATTTGTTACTGAAAAAAGTGATCGACGAAAATTTTACTGGTATCAAAAAAGTTAATTCCTAAAATATTTTTAATTTTCGTGCGGCATTTTCCACTTACAAATGTAGAGTATTTCGAGAACTAACAAGCGTAAAAATTATTTCGTTACCTAATTCTTTTTCACATAGAATATTTTTTGAAATCAGTCCACGTGAAATAAATACGCAATTACATTAAGGGAACAGAAGTGAAAAATAACAGGAAAGTGAATTTCGCTTGAATTCTTCGATAACGTTACAATGTAACGAGTTTCAGATGATTCGTATTTATTCGCCCTGTTCATAGACTTATGCGTTAATCTAAAAAAGCTTTTAGCCGGCGAACATATTGCAACATCGTGCAGTATATTTCCTCGCAGCAGAAACACGAAACGACGAATCTGCACAACGGGAGGTCGCTTTATCCGCGGGAATTGTGCGCTGCTCGCAGGAATCAAAGATGAATTCCCAACCGTTCCGCGAATTGCTTTCCATCGAAGGTGCGGGATCGCTTTTGCCGTCGTCGAAGGATACCCTCGTGAAAGAGAGTGAAGTAGCGCTCGAGTGTTCTACAGCTCGTGAAGTACATTTCGAAGTAGAAGAAACACCGAGACGAAATCGTCGTAGAAAGACGCAAAGCGTACAATAAAACAGAAACAAGAGAAAAGAAGAAAGCTGCGCGAAATTTCGACGACGATCGAGAAAGGGGATGAAAATCTTATAGCGGAGGAACGGAGAGAAGCGAGGGGTGAAAGCAGGAATGTCGCGAGAAGGGACAGCGTTAGCGAAAGAGGTGGAAAGAGAGATTGATAAAAAAAAGGACTTTTCAAAGGACCCTTACGTTCAAACGTACCTTTCATCGGCTTATTGTCCGCTAAACACTGTAGTCGCGCGCCCAGGTAATAAAAGGATTCTCCCTTCCCTTGGAAAAGTTGAATAAAATAGCAAAAAAGAGAGGATTGCCCCGGGACCGGGTGACAAAGAGTCCGCCACGTCGTCACCAGGGCGTCGTGTCGATTTCGGCAGGGGAAAAACTCGCGAGGGTGGAGGGAAAATTGTGTGCGTGATATCCACCCCCGTTAAAAGTGAAACCTCGGTATTTATTAAGGACCGAAATTTGAGGGACTGAAATTTAGGGGTTGGAAATTGGGAATGTTGAGGTTTAAGGGGTTGGAAATTTGGGGATTTAGGGGTTGGGAATTTGGAAATTTAGGGATTTAGGGGTTGGACTTTTGGAAATTTAGAAATTTGGTCATTGGAGGATTTGGGGAATTAGGGAAATAGGGATTTAGGGATTTAAATGTTTAGAGATTTAGGGATCTAGGGATTTGGGGGTTGGGAATTTGGAAATTTGGGGATTTAAGGGCTGGAATTTTGGAAATTTAGGAATTTGGTCATTTGAGGATTTGGGGAATTAGGGATTTAGGGATCTAGGGATTTGAAGATTTGGGGGTTGAGAATTTGGAAATTTGGGAATTTGGCGATTGGAATTTTGAAAATTTACGATTTTGGTCATTTGAAGATTGGGGGATTTGGGGATTTGGGGAACTGGTCATTTGGAGATTTAGAGGTTTAGAACCTTGGGAATTTGAAGATATTGCAACATTAGAGATACAAGAATTTAGGAATTTGCGATTTGACTAATTAAGTGTTGGGGAATTTGGAACTTTAGAGATTTTCTAAATTTGGAAATTAGAGGGTTTAGAGGCTGGAAATTTGAAAATATAGCAATTTGGGAATTTAAGGGTGGAATTTTAGAAATCTTGGGGTCTGGTTACTTGTGGATTTGGAAATTTGGGGATTTAGGTGCCTAAAAAGTTAGTAATTTGAAAACATAAAAACACAAAAATTTGAAAATTTGCGGATTTTACATCTTTAGCTCTTAGAGGACTAGCAAATGTAGTACATTAGAAAATTAAAAAATTTGAAAATTTAGTAATTAGCAAATTTTTCAATTAAATTTCAAATCTTCCAAAGTGTTCTCGAAATTCTTCAAATCCCATAATTTAAAGATATGTAACTCTGTAAACTAAAATTATAAAACTTCAAAAATGTTGAAATCTTGAAAGTTGCAAATTTGCAAATTTTAAAACTTACATATTTCATATGTAAATTTGTAATTTAGTGATCGTTTTTAATAAAACTCGAATCTGTCGATGAACCACAGCACTCGCAAGCTTCACATGAAATAGGAGCACCCGATCGAAAAGAAAGCTGGCAGAAGTAAAAGAGAAGTTTTCCCCGCAGAAAAGAGACAGAGTCGCGGATGAAATAAAACATGGAGAGCCTCTTGCTCTATCGGGTGGTTAATGAAAAATAGCGACACCCTCTCCGCGTTGTCTCCTGCTGCGCCTCGGATTGCTTGCTTTCTCTCCCGCCTCCCTTTTCTCGCTGTTTCTCGATTCTCTGTGAACCCTAGATGAGTTTTGCGTGATTCCATCGCTTGTTCGCTCGCTTGCTCTTACTCGTCGGGATTTCCAGTCGGATTTCACGCTGCGACGTCATATTACAGCGTCCTGCTACGCCTCGGAGACGATGTAACCCTCTTTGCGTAACGACGCGTTTTACCCCCTCGACGCCATGCTGTTTGTGTTTCTCTTTCTCTCGGTTACTCTTTCCTCCTCTGCCGTTATGTATCCTCACGAAAATTGCTTGCCAACTTCGGAACGTTATCGAGTGCACGGCTTTAATTAACGATCCGCTTCTCCAGCGTTCCTCTAATAATCGTCGAACGGCAGAAACGATCGCGCGCATATTGTCTTTTTATCGTCGACGGAATAACCTGTCTGGTTTCGGCTCGGAAGCGCGGTCCATTTAAATTAGACACGGCCGTGTAATCGACCGAGAAAGATGGATGAAACCATTCGTAGATCGATCGAACGACTCGATATTTCATTATCGCTGAGCAAGCAACTGCCTCTCTATTTGCTGTGGAAAATTCCGGATAGCTATATTGAAATTCTACCGGCTACCAAGGATGTTTAACGCTCTCTTTGAATCAGTACTCGCTACTTTGTGTTTTTTCCGGACCGTTTTATATCGGGGCGGGTATGAAATCGTTTGTCTCGACGAGGGTGTCGATATCGAAGCCACCGAACATATGGCGCGCGAACTATCGCTACGTGAACCAGATTCTGCTGCAGTTAAAACGGAGAATTGCTGGCACCGCGAGTGCAATTGGATTAACAAGAGTTGTAGAAACTGGAGAGTAACTGCAATGAACTGGTGCATTGACAGTCGATGTAGAGGTTCGCTGAATGAGGCAAGTTGAAGATGAGGTGCTACGCCGATCGCAAGTACTCGCTGGTAAGTATGTTTTCATATAGTGAAAAATAACTGGGGGTAATTTCCTTGCTCGTTAATACGGTATGAAGCTAATTAACTCGTATAAACTTCCATAAACATTAAACATAATAAACAAATACATTAATTGTATTAATTCGTATGAACATAAAATAATAATCAATCAAAACTTCATATTCCATAAATATTGAACGTGAAAATAAAAATAGTAATTTATTAAAAGTGACATGCTCTGTAAATGTCGAACATGCTAATAAAAAATAGTAGCTTATAAAAGTTTTATGTTTCGCAAGTATTGATCGTGTAAATGGAAAACAGTAATTTATAAAAGTTTCTTCTTCTACAAACATTGAACACGTAAATAAAAAATGGCATTCGTAAAAATTTCATGCTTTATAAATATTGAACTCGTGTCATGGTATTAGGATAGTATAATCAGTATCATCAGAGGTAATTAAAAATTAGCTACAAAAATGAATATCAAATTTTTATTTATTTTCAAGTAATCTCTCATATTGAATGTTTTCTTAGTACATGTATAATCTGAGTTAACTAATGAAATTGATTTAAAATTTAAATTAATAATAAATATTAATAATGTATAACTAATAATTTTAAATACATATTTCGAAGTTAAATAGTAAAAAGAATTATTTTTAAAAATATATGATATTTAATAACTAAGTCACACATTTTCATATGTGCCATGCAATACATATTCAAATAATAATATTGCATACTTAAGTGATAATTCAAAATCCCCTCGAAACCGTTCGGATTAACGAGTTAAAGTAACCGACTAAACGTCCAGATGAGCTTTAAATCCCTAAAACTTCCATCAGATCAATATCTGGCTAATGAAAAATTAATTGCACGACTTAAGGATGCCGAAACTTCCCGAATTCATGACAGATTAAATGCCATCGTGCTGTCGTCCGCTATCGAGCTCATCGAAGACCCAGTTTCCTATATTGATTGCCTCCCTCGGGACAGCGTGGAAAGAATGGGGTAAAAGGGGTGACCGAAGAGGGTGCAGAAGCATAATCAGAAATCACAGCTTGTAAGCGAGAGTCGTTAGAGGTCTCGAATGTCTTTATCCAGGATTTTCAAGCCTACAAATCCCCAAGACGTCTTTCGTGCAGCATCTCAATCGTCCCTTTTCGCCTTTCTTCCCTAAGGCTCCTTTTTTCAGGGAACATCATTGTCCCATGGCTTATTATTTTTCACAAAAACTTGGTATAAGGACGTTTCGAGCACCGATGAATGACGTTCGGTGATCAAAGCCATCCTCGTGATAGGGACTCACCCTCTTTCCCTTCTTGACAAAGCTCCCTTTATTTCGGGGTGATTCTGGGTAAGTGTTACCGGAGAACCGGGATCATCTTCGACGTGTATTCTCGTTTGTTGATTTCATCGTGCCTATCTCGGGATCATTTTCATCCCATTTTACGTCCTTGTTCGCAGTTCATTGTGCACGGATTTATGTATTCGTTATGAAGTTCATTCTTTTTCATGGAACCTCGTGATCTCAGGAGCGTAGGGGACGTCGTGAAAACTGGGGCACTTTAACGTACAAATTGCGGTACATGCTCTTGGAAAATCTTGCGGTACATGCAAGGAGTACACAGGTTTTATGGATGAGGGACGAAAAGTATTGTGGTAATACGGTAGTTATAGTTGGGGCAATTGGGTGTGTGAGAGGGGAATTTTGGATTTAGTAAATTTTAAGGATTTGGGAATGAGGGAATTTGGAGATATGGGAATATGGAGATGTGGGAATTTGGAGATGTGGGAATTTGGGAGTGTGGGAATTGGGGAATGTGGGAATCTGGGGATGTAGGAATTAGGGAATGTGGGAATTGGGGAATGTGGGAATTTGGGTATGTGGGAATTGGGAAATGAGGGAATTGGGAAATGTGGGAATTGGGGAATGTGGGAATTGGGGAATGTGGGAATTGGGGAATGTAGGAATTGGGCAATGTGGGAATTGGTGAATGTGGAAAGTGGGAAATGTGGGAATTGGGAAATGAGGGAATTGGGAAATGTGGGAATTGGGAAATGTGGGAATTGGGGAAAGTGGGAATTGGGGAATGTGGGAATTTGGAGATGTAGGAATTAGGGAATGTGAGAATTTGGAACTGTGGGAATGTGGGAATGTAGAAATCTAGAAATCTAAAACTTACAATTTTATAAATGAAAGGAATTTAGAAGTTTGAAAAATTAGAGTTTAAGGATTTAAAGTTTCGCATGTTTGAAAAGAACTTATAAGCTGAAATATTCAAGAGGCATTTTATCACGTGACAATCGAACACGTGGCAATATATAGCGTGAAGCTCAGAAGTTGTTCCCCTCTGAAAATCCTTATTAATTCTCCCCATAAATCTTCCCCAAAATATTATACCACTGACACATCAGAACACCGGAAGCTAATAACATATCAGCGCCTATAATTCAAAATCGCAGTACACCGATTAAATTAAAATGATCGATGTATGTACAAATAACCAACGTACATAAAAAATTTGAATAAACGCCACTTGTTCGGATACTTTACGACCAGCGAATCGCGTGACCGTTGCCCATATTCTCGATACCTTAATTTCTCATCAACCGTGCGCTGTTGAAATTTGCGCCTGCATCAAACAAATCGGCTCAAAATTGCAACTTGAGATGCTTATTAAACACGAAACAGCGTGGTACTGGAATTGAAACGCCTCTTACGTTGCATAATTCATGAATCATGAAACGATCGATTGAAATACTGAAATAAGTGTGACGTGCAACGAGATTGAAGAATGTAAATTGTCCGTACAAGGTGTTGAAACAGTGGAAAACAAGGGGAACAAAAATGGACCGCCATTTTGGAGCACGTTTCAAGCGTAACGTCCACGGACATTTCGCCCCAGCGACTCGAGAAAAATGCGCGACAAGAAAGTCGAGGCGGATACCTCCATTTAGGTGTATCACAAGAAACGAGATTCTCTAGAGCTTATTTTCTGGTGCACCCGCGAACAGGAAATCGGATAGCGGACGTTTACCGAACGAGCCACGACCTACATTTTCCCGACAGTTCTTTCACGCGTTCAACCACGAATTCATCCGTCTTTGCTGCTGTGGAACAAAAAATTCCGCGCGTGGTCGACATGCGAATTCGAGTGGAGTGTTCGGATCGGATACGTGGAGAAATTTGGCCAGATGCAAAATTTTGGAAATTTGAGGAGATGAAAAATTTTGGAAATTTGGAAATTTAGGGATTGGTTGATTGGGATTTTTTTTAGATGGGGCTTTTGGAGTTTGAAGTTTGGACAATTTTTCGTTTGAATGTTTGGTGATTTTGGAATTTGAGAGTTTTGGGATTTGAGGATTTGGAGATTTGGGATTTGAGTTTTTGGTGATTCGGGGTGTTAAGATTCGAAGATTTGGTTTTGGGACTTGAGGTTTCGGTGATGTGGGATTCTGAGATTTGAGGTTTTGCTAATTTGGAATTTTCAGATTCGAGGATTTGGTGATTTGGAGTGTTGAGATTTGGTGATTTGGTGATCTAGGGATTTTAGACTTGAAGTTTTGATGATTTGGGGTTCTGTGATTCAAGGATTTGAGGTTTTCATGATTTAAAGATTTAAGATTTGAGAATTTGATGATTTGAGATTTTGTGATTATAGTATTTTTTCATTTGTAATTTTGAGATTCAAGGATTGGGTGATTTGAAGACCTGAAATTTGTTAGGTTAGGATATTTTAAGGATCTGTAAATTTGGAACACCAAAACTTTAGAATCTGAAATTTTTAGAATTTAGTAACCTGGATCTCCAGCTCTAGAACAATTAAGAAAACTTCGAAATTTCAAAATTTTCGAATCACAGAATTTAGAGACCGTAAACTTAGACATTTCACGGTGCTCCTATCCTTGCCAATGCCCACATAAACTTTTCTCGGCAGCAATATCGTCGATCGTGATCAATTCAAACCCGTCGAGCATGCAAAGCCAAAATCTTTCCACTATCCGTTCCACCGAGTCGTCAGCAGCGAAAAATCATAATTCTCGTTTCTTTTTTCGGTCCATTGTCTTCCAGAATGCAGCGACGATCATAATGACGCGCCTTATTCTCGCGTGGTGGCGGAATGGAAATTCGAGGAGCAACAAATCGAGGAAACTAGCACGAAGATAATGGAGCTGCAGAGGGACGACGTTGCGCCACCGGGAAAATAAATCAGACCGCAGGGTCTCTGGTTAGGGTTTAGGTGCGACGGAAGTAGGGTTCATGATCTATGGACACCTCGCCATTTCCGGCCAAAAATCCATTATATATTACACTTAGCAAGGCGCAGGGACGCGTCCGAAAGTTACGAAGGTTCCTCCGGGCCCCCCTTCGCCTCCTTCTTGCCCTCCGTTAAGCCACGCCGGGCATAACTTTAATCGAATTGTCTCGAACTACGGCGCCGCTGACGGAAATGCGTAAATCACGCGGCCAGAAAGTATATTCCCTAGCTAAGGACAAGCGTGAACGGGGCTAGCACGCGTGCGGAAACTTTTTTTCATGGGGACCGCAGATATACGACGCCTCAAGCTCGTTTTTTACGCGTGTCTCATCGCTGACTTTCGACCGTTTAGCCCGCAGTTCGCGCGTCACGCTACATTAAGCATTGAAAGATGTTCCTGGCGGAAGGGTGAAATGCTTTGAAACAAAGTTGGGTAAATGGACAAATCTGACGGCGAAATCTTTGGGAATGTATGTTGCCATTTACATAAATTTCGGTACGGGTGTTGACATGATGTATCGCTTTAACACCTTGATACACGGGTGACGAAATTTATATTAATCTCTCATTTTGTATGTTGTGAGATTGTGAAGCATTTGTATACAAAGGTTAATCATTTTATTAATTTTGTAATAGAATAGTAATATTAGTTGGTAATTATTGTCAGAACAACTAAGTTTATTAAAAGGTGCTATTCCTTGACGAATTTTTCGCAGGTGCAGTACTGAACAAAATACATCCCGATGCTACAGCAATATTAAAAAAATATTGACACCCACAACTTTTAATTTTTCAAGGAACCTATGGAAAATGAAAAAATATAGAATAATATCTATAATTTAATTGTATGCCTATAATGTCAAATTGTAAGACGACTGAGGATGAAAGAATGCAAGAGGGATGAACTCCATTACAGATTTAAAAATGAGGACCATAATTAAATTTCTTATTTAATTCCGTGATCACAATCTCCCTAATAGCGGCATTTCCAAGCGGTACATTAAGAGATGATATATTTGAATTACGATATATTACCCGTGGTAATTTAGAAGCGCGTTCACGTTCATTGAAACGAAAGCCACATTATCACAGAATAATTATCTTCACCTCATAATTAAAGATCAATATGGGAGACGGCGGTAGAGTGTGAATATACATCGCCGGTATCTCGTCAGGGTTTCGAGCGATCTAATAAGACCCTTATTAACCCTCCGTAAACTCGTTTCGGCCATATCGTGCATCGTGGCCGCTTCACACCTCGTTCGTTTTATCGAAATCGTATCTTTGACTTCCTGATTTATTTTCACTCGATCTACCTCGCTCCGTTGCAATCCGATCGAGGGAATCGATAACGGTCCGTTTTGTGTGGTCGAAGGAAAGGGTAGGGGAAGGGTTAAAATAACAGTCGCGACGTCGTTGACGACGTTACCGTCTAATGGAACGGGATAATCCGTTTTCCGTAATATCAAGATGGGCTACGGCAAAAATATTCCGGTGAAAAAACGTCGTCGGCGAGCATCAGTTATGAGAGACTCAACGGCGATGGGGCAAGAAAGCCGGAAGACGAGAGAATTTAGTTTACCCACGCGCAACTCGGCTAAGCCGCTAATAAGGTTCCGCTAATACCCCCGGTCTTACCGACCTCGTATAATCTATGGACGGATACCTCTTTGCGCGTACTCGGGAAATTTATCATCGGAGAGTATCTTTCTCGTTACCTGGAATCCTTATCAACGTCGACGATGAGAGACCATCGAACGTAGAGACTTGAAAAGCTGAGAAAACTGCCATCTACCAAGTATTAAATCCTTGCACGATAAATAACTGCTATTTTATACTGTGACGACACTCCTTTTCTTGAAACAATACAATATAGGACACTTTTGTACAGACATCTGACAATAAAATGTTCTTTCATATTATTATTATTCGATAGGTAAAGTCAACTGGGGGTGAGTTCATATCATGTGAGTTATTTTAAAGTCACAAAGCGATCTTGAGAATTAATCATCTAATATTTTTACTGTCATTTTTATGGTTCGTATTAATAGTCATTTATATATAAATTTGGTATAGTATTAGTTAAGGAAAAAAGCTTAATGATGTATTTATATTTATCTATGTATACATTTGAGTTGGTACTCAAATCCATCTATTTATGTTATACATATATTACTATACATACACAAATATCATACATATGAGTGAACATAGCAAATACATAAAATGTTAGTAACAAATAACCTTATATACACATAATACACATAATACACATAAGACCCTTATATACAGGGTCCATGTAGACAATTTTCAGATGTGAATGCAACAGTACTAAATCTAGCAGCTAACTTCATAGCGACTGACATGGTACATCACAAAAAAAAGTCAATTAGTATGCTTGAATAAATTTAGAGTAATAATGCATTCACATACAAGAAACTTGATTAAATACACAATATACAAATTAAATAATAAGTTGCATATCAAGTTGTGTTGAAAATAGAACTAAGTCGACCAAGTTTCACGAAGCATTATTTTTAAGTAGACATCTAACAAGTTCAAACACTTTTTATGCACTTTGGAAAGTTACCCGAGGTGCTAACCGCAGTTCTCTATCCTGCGCAAAGTATTCGCTTTACTTCGCAGTTTAATTACGAACCTAAGTATCCTTGTTAACCACGAAGCGTGAGTCGAAGAAAGTTCCAGGAAACTTGCTGTATCGCAAAAATTTCCGAGATATTCGAAAAATGAAAAAAATCCTATTATTTCGTCGTACTGTAGCCGCGAATTCGTACTTCGGAATTTGTTTTGATCGCGTAAGCGTAGCGCCGTTTCATTATTTACCGTGCACAATGTATATGCCCTCACGGTTTCATTGAAACTTTTAATTAAAGTCTGCAAATTTACGTTCAGCTAGACGTGGTTCCGTTAAAATATTATTTCGCAATTTCAACGTTATCGGTCGGCCCAACTGCTGCCCCGGGGGGAAATGGATTTAGGCTAAATGCCCGGCTCAGCTCACATTTTTCAATCGACTTGTTCACATTTTTCATCGTGTGATCGATTGACCAAATATTATATATACAAACACACCATACATTCAACTCACATGATTGAATTTCACATTAAAAACAAATTCATAGACCTTCAAATAACCTTGAGTGTTAAAGTCAATGTTTGACAAATAGAAATCAATTATTTCTAGATATACAAAAACTGACACCATATGTTAAACTCACAAGATTATATCTGACATTAAAAATAAGTTCAAGGACATTGAAATCACCTTGAATGTTAACATCAACGTTTAACCAAAAAGAACTCAATTATTGCCAAAAATCACAAGTCGCTATTGCGAAGAATGCTTGTCCACAAGTGTTCAATAAGGTAAAATAATCAATGCAACGACAGCAGATATCACGAAAAGTTAGCAGCCACGATGTTGCTTGTTCGACGCTTTCGGATTTTGTTCATTGAATTTTCCGCCCGGCGATGTGGTGGAATCGGTGACAAGTATATCAGTGACAACGAAGGAAAACGAGAGGAGAAATACGACGAGAAAAAGGGCATAAAAGAAGAAGAGGCAGCTAGGTAGAAGTCTATCCCCTGACGGGACGTCGATAATCCTGTTCCCTGTCAAAACACACTTCGCCTCCTGTGTTTGTCCTCTCTTCTTCTCCCCCTCTTCGTACCGTCCCCTTAACCCCTCTATTCTCGTCGGTGCTTTTTATCCTTTTTTCTTCCTCTCATTGCTACCTCTCCCTTCTCACCTTTATCTCTTATCTCCGCTAGCAAGAGCCGCATCATCACGAAGCCGCTTCGTGAAAACGAGACTGCCAGGGTATCTCGTCCTGTCCCAGGGCTAACACGAAAATATTGCAAATTGGTAGTCCCGGATCCTCGCGGTTTTATCTGATCGTCAACTTCCAGGAGTTGCCGCCGGAAGTGACGTGGAATTTTGGATTATGTCGAGTTATTTGCCGCGTTACGTGTTACTGAACACCGAGAGCCGAGGAATCGGGAAAATGTCTTTGGAACTTTATGAGCTTTTACACTCTGTGATTTCGAGAGGTCGGAGTTCGGACTTCGAATCCCTAAACGGGGAAATCTGGAGATCTACAAATCTTTAAAGTCACAAGTTTCTATATGTCGATATCACTAGGTTCTACAATTTGTAGATCCCTAAATCAGCAAAAGTTTCATCGCCAAATCTCTAAATCACAAACCTAAGATCCCTAAATCTTCAAGTCCTCAAGCCTTCAATTCTCGAAAACATTTCAACATCTGCAAATTACCAAATCCATCGATCCTCGAATCCCTAAATGTGCAAATTCCTAAATTTTTAAATATCTACTCTAAATTGGTGAACTACCACATCTCTAAATTTCCAAACTCCTATATTAATAAATTTCTAAATCCCAAACCTAAGATCCCCAAATTCTCAGGTTCCCAAACTCGTAGATACTTAAATTCTAAATCCTCGAATCCTCAGATCCCCAGACCACCGTTACGCTTTCGATCCTAACGTTCTCGGCACGAAAGACGATCGCAAAATGACTGAAGAACTATATGGGCGCTTATGTTGAATGGAGAAAGGTAAAAGAAGATGACGTGGACTTTAATCTTTCGTACGCTTTGACGGTTCTAATAAGTTCCACCCCCGTTCTAATTTTATATCCATCCTTCTCTTCCGATCCTCGGCGACGTTATGAGTTCCTTGAAGGCCTGTTTCTTCCTTCATCCGAGACTGGCTGGCTGAGGATCGTAACGAAATTTCGTCGCAACCAGGAAATAAGGGTGGGCAACCCCTGCGTGCACGGAGCGCAGGATCGTCGTGATAAAGTTTCACGGTTACGCGTAAAAGTGAAACGACGAGGTTCAGACCGCGAAGATCCTTCGCCAAAGGAGGATCCAAGATCAAGGGAAAGGATAACGAGAATTTCGAGAGCGGTACTAGACGCGACAATCGAATTTTCCCCCCCATAATTTTGTTAAACAACCAAAGGTTGTTTAAGCGATTTGCACGCACACCTTGCGATTACGGGTAAACGATACCCAGACGACAGCAGTTCGTTTTGTGGCTGTCATTGAGCGTCACGCGAAATTCTAATACCCTTAACATCGTTTAGGACAAACAGAATTATCGACCCGTTCAATTAACGTCCGAAAGGGCGCGGAGTTTGACCGCGTATCGCGTCCGCCGAATATCGACGAGGTTATTAATCATAATTTTCCGCGATTCTCTGGCAGACCAGTCTAATTGGAACATTGATTTAGGTACGCTAGTCACGAGAAAGCTGTAATCCACCTAACTACCAAATCGTGATATCGAAAAGCGATTCGGGACGTTCAAAAGAACGCTTTCACTTTAAATTGAATTAGATTTTAAAAATATCAAGTTTAAACATGAGGTTACAGATTATTGATTGAAATATAAATTACATTAATGATATTTAAAAAACAATGAATTGGAATGTTATACTGATCATTTCCCAATTAATCGATAAGTCTAATCACTTATCAAATTATCTAATTAACAAACTAGCAAATTTTAAAACTATCAACTTGTCAAGTTATCATTTAGCAGGTTACTAAGTTATCAAATTATGAAATTCTAAAATTATCAAATTACTAAATTATCAACTTATAATCATTTAACAAGTTCCATATTATCAAGTTGTAAAAATTTTCAATTTTTCGATTTTTGGATCTCTCAATTTAAGAATATAGAAAATGAGAAATTTGAAAACCTAGAAATTTAAAAAATTTGACACATCAAAAATTTAGCAAATGCCATACATACAAATTAACAAACGAACAAAACTCGATATTTAAAAAACTCAAAAAATAAAAAAGAATATAAAAGTATATTATATTAAAATATAAAAATATAGAAAGATATAAAAGTACAAAATCCGAAAATTGACCGATATCATCGTTAATGAAAATTTTTCCATCGCACACCATCAATTTAACCGACAAAAACGTAACGTCAGAAAAAACATGGACACGGAACACGACACGGGTTAAGCCGGGATCGCAGAGGAGAAAACGAGACTCGTTAAAGGTGTTCCCGTTGGCGTTCAAGCCGTTCGAAGTCACGAACAGACAACGGGTACGCACCATGGGGACCATTTCGGGTGCCAATGTAATTGGCACGCTTTGTGACATCGTCACGACAGAACATACGACGATCTCCCTCTCCTAGCATCGTTCTGGCTTCCATTAGCGACCAGGTTAAAGGGAAGCTCCATTTATCTTTCTTTCTCTTTCGGAATAGTCGTTCTTCGTCTACTTGTCTCGCCCGTTCTCTCTTTCGACGTTTCAAACCCTCTTAAACCCTTTCCTTCTTTCGCGTCTGGCACGTTCCCGGTTCTTGGCCCTCTCTATCGCAATCAGAAGAGTAGCCACGGAACGTGATTGATGGTGGCTGCAATCTGGTCGACCCCTTGCGACATTTATCTAAGTATCAAACTCAGGACTGAACAATTTGTACTTTTGGCGGTTGCTTATAAATTATGGCTATATTACTAACCGAAGAAATCGGGATTTCTTTATTTTAGGGGAAATGTAAGCTCGAAGTTTTCTAATAATTGTAAAGTTCTCCCACCTTTGTGAATTTACGAATACGTACATTTTTTAATCTGGGACTCATTTTGTATTCTAAGGTTCTTAAGTACTGTTGAGAATGTAAAATTAAAATTAGGATAAATTTCATTAAACGTGTATACTTTATGAAATAGTTCATTTCAAGACATCTCAAAACACTTAATTTCGAGATATCTCAAAATTAAAAATGCTTACTTTCAAAGTATCTAAAGATTCAATAACTGTTTTCCTTGAAAATGTGAGAACTCTAAATCTATCAACAATCATCACCTATTTAAAGTTCAACCTGAAATCTATGAACACATATGCAGAACACTTTTCGGTAAGCATCGAGAGTCCCAATAAAACCAGCAGCACAATCGTAATCGTTGTAAAAAAAGCCGTTGGAAACGAATATTAAAATGGAACTATATTCAGGGTGACAGACACACACACACGTGCGCAAGTAACGAGAATGTTTCAAATGAAACAACACCAACAACAGGAATAAACGAAAAATAGGAACATCGCGTTCGATTCATCGGTTCCGAACTAAACGAACCGAATTTATCGTGGACGAAGGAAACGCGATTGAAAAAAAAGTGCAGCGTGCACGAACGGAATCCGAAAATCAACGAAATTCGGAGTAGAGTGGCGTCGACTCCGCTAATCTAAAAATTACGGCACGATTTAAGTGGTTAACAGCCGACTACCCCGAAGCGTTCGCTTGACGCGTTAAACGGATCATGACCTGGTTGGCATTCAATCGAAATTTTCATGCACGATTGATTCTGAGCGACGACAGATTGTCCTACCTATCAGTCGTTTAAACAGACTTTAACCCCATCAATTTTGTTATATAATATCGTTTAGATTGGTCACCCGTTATAATGTATCGATGTCAACTCACGAGTTGGCGCGAGAAGAGGACCCAGGTGTTTAGAAGAGGGTTGTTTGGTTGGAATAGAAAAATGACAAGACACGAGTGTTGTTCTTGCTTTTTATTCTGACTCGCGTTTGAAAATTTGAGATTTAGAAATTTCGATATTTTGGATTTTAAGAAATTTCAGAATGGAGTCTTTGGAATTTAGGGGTGCAGAAATTTGAGAACTAGGAATGTGAAAAATTGGTGTTGTGGAAAGGGGATTTGAGGATTTGAAAACTAAGAAATTTAGGGGTTTGGGAAATTTGAAAAATTTAGGAATTTTAGAATATTTAAGAGGTTTGGAAAATTCAAGGACTTCTAAGAATTTGGGAAATTTGAGAAATTCAGTGATTTTAGGAAATTTGAAAGCTTTGGAAAATTGAGGGGTTTTTGAGAATTTGAGAAATTTGGGAAATTCAGTGATTTTAGGAAATCTGGAAGCTTTGGAAAATTTAGAGATTTGGGGATTTTGGGATTTAGGGACTTGAAGATTTGGAAATTTGCAGATTTAAATATTTGAAAATTTAGAGATTAAAATTCTTAATTTTAATTAAAATATTTTGCTATGAGACTTTCAGATTAGTGTTCACGGTATCAGTAGAAGTTCAAGGTCACAATTAAAGTTCAAGGTTAATCATAGGTTATGGGTGATTTAATTCGTCTGCTGTTTTACCCAGAGATTTTGTCAGCGTCTGAAGCTTAAAGACTCCAATTAACAAAATTACCAACGCCTTGGGTAAGCTTATTCCACATGGGAAAGACAGAGGATTATTTTTATAAGCAATTTTCAAATTGATGCCACAGTGTCGTATTTATTCTCCTCTTGTGACGGTTCATGGGGTAATATTTACATGAGGGAGGGGCCATGGGGATGGCAATTTCGACAAGCTAAGGGCTTTCGAGGGGACACAGCAAGAAAAGGAAGAGGTGCTTAACGGACTTCGATAATCGATCACGAGTGACGTATACACGACAGAGAGTTCTGAGATCGTTCAATTTTTTTTAGGAGTGAGACAATTTCTCCAAAGATACTTTTCACTTTCACATATTTTCATAAATCTTCAAGTTTACAAATATTTGAATTTCTAAATTGTCAAATTCACACATTCCCAAATTGACAAGTTTTCAAATTAAACCTTCAAATATCCAAATTTTCAATTCATAAAATGTCAGCTATAAAATTTCCAAATTTCTAAAACCCTAATTTTCAAGGCCTCTTAATTTCGAAATCCTAGAATCTCCAATCCCAAAATTTCCAAATTCTTAAATTCTGTAAATAAATTTGTACATCCCCAAATCGCCATATCTTCAAACACCTAAATCCCCAAATGTCCAGATCTCCAAATTTGTTGATCCCCAAATTCATATACTCCCAAATCTCTAGATCCCCAAATCGCTATATCTCCAAATCCCTAAATGTCTAAATTTGTAAATCTCCAAATCTCTAGATCTCCAAACATCTAACCCCCCAAATTCGTACATCCCCAAATTGTTATATCTCCAAATCCCTAGATACAAAAATTTGCAAACGTTTCCATTTGCAAATTCGAAGGTTCACGAATTAAATTCACTAACCACAAATTGTGCTGCAAACTCTTTTCCCTACATCGCCACTTTCCCCAAGGAAGTGTCCCGCTCTCGCCGGTGTACGTATCATATCGCGCTTTCAAATTGGATTTCTCGATTCCTTTTTGGACGATTTGTATCGACGAGAAGGAACGAGGAAACGGGGAGGAAGAAACGGGAAAAGAAATATGTTTGACCGATCGATTGGCAATTTCCCAGGAGGAGATAATCGCGGCGTGTCTCAGGAAAGTGGATTAAGATCGTACGCTGTACGACGATCCCCAAGGGGATGGCGTAATTAAGTCGGTCCTCGAAGTTTCATCGCGAAATCGTTCTTTCACACTTACCGTCGCCGAAGTCGCTGAAGATTCTTTCGACGAATCACGCTGTGTACTTTCCGCAGATGCTTATCGAGTTTTGATAAGTTCGCAACTAATTACCAGCCTCGAAGTTTCAGGCTATTGGCCCCCGTCTGCCGGCTCGCTCTGTGTATATATTTGCTTCTCGTTATTTTTCTTGCCTGCGGTTCGTCGTCTAGCAAACTGATCGACCAAAAGATAAGTGACTCCGAAAAAGGAACAGAAATTACTTTCCAACGACAGTTAATTTAATTGATAATATTTTACCTCCGACATTCAATGGGATAACTGACCGCAAGATTAATATAACTATTTCTCTGTCATCGATTTACAATCTATACTTTAAATAAAAATTCAACGCTTTTTAATTTTACTTAGTCTTGGTATTACTGACATTATCAGAGTACATATTCTCAGAAATGATTATGGGTCACTTGAAATAAAACGTAATTTTTAATTGCTATAGTATGGCTGTAGTTACACACAAGGTTCATTCTAGACATTCAAGAAGATAACCTGTCAATTTATGCTGAAGATTAACATAACTGTCACGAGCAACTTGTATAGTTGAGGATATCGTACAGAGACAGAATCGTTCCCAGGTGCATAAATAATGAAATTCTGTCCACAAAATATTTAACACTCGCAGAAAGATTTGGTAATTTTATTTGTACATAGAATGCCGATGGGGTGTTTTCGATTAAACGGGGACAAACTATTCGGGATCTCGTGCGAGCGGACCAAGCGTGAAAAAGACGAGCGTGTTGGTAACTGACGACCCCGGACCAGATTGTTTTGCAGTTTGGCTAACTATTTAAAGCATCCCACGGTCGCGGAGCTGTGCTCCTACACCTCGTACACCCTCGAGCGTGTACACACTACGCGCAGACAAGTAGCTCGACTCTACGATGAATTTCGATGGAGCTCCAATTGTTTCCCACTTGATTATCCGGAAAACCACATTGCGGCGCCGGCCCGATTCTCTGCCCGCTTTGCCATAACTCGGCCCGACGAGCTGCAACGCAGACAACTATTCGCATATTGGTTAATTTAACGTGCTGCTTCGTGCCCTGGCCCGTCGTTATTCGTTATTTAACGGCTGCCCACGTGTATGGATTCATTAAAGAGTTTTCGGGTTACCTTAAACTGCCGAATTCTCCAACCCCTAAATTCAGTAACGATAGCGGGCTAATAATTTATAAAGTGATAATCGGAGGAAGATAAGGTTTAACCCTTAAATACATAATCTTTTCCTCTACTGTAATAGGAACAGCTGCTTCAAATACTGAGTAGTGACATATGCATGAAATTGCAGGAATGCAACATATACGTGAAATATGCACTTTCTTGAATTGTATCATTACCTACTAAAGGTGTATTGAAATCAGGTATTATTTTCACAAAAATGATGCATTTAAGGGTTAACACTTTGCACTGTCCCCTCTGCGAGGACATTTTAAATGACAAAATAAACTTCTGGAGTACAAAGGATTAACATCACGTCCATTGTCATCGAAGTCGAAAAGAAAGCGTAAAGAATCTGCTATATTGCTTTCATCAAAAACCTTTTAACAAAGAAAGTACTTGCAAGCTTAAAACAAAAATTTGACACGTGCGAGTGAACCCCATGTCGTGACGGTGGTCCAAGAGGCAAATAAAAATTCGGCAAACTCGAGCGCGATTTCGAGGAGCCAAGGGCAACGAAGCCCTCAGGGTCCTCGTTACACCCTTATGGGGAGGAGCCATTCATTTCGGCCGTTCGATCGAGGAACGTCTCAGCAATCATTTTCAATTTATTGCCGAGAAAGCCCGCAAAAACCTGGTCCACCCCTTACCCCATCGGTTTACAGCGTTGGCCAGGACCCCTTGCGAGCATCTCTAAATTAAATCCACCATATCAGACACGTTTTATTTAATCAGCGCGACCCCTATGCCCGGCTCGTCTTAAACGACTTTCAAAGCCGGCAGAGCCGCCTGTTAACCGAAACGAAATCACGAACGTGATAGACGCAGACGGGATATTTTGCGACCGGGAATTGAATGCGAAGTGGAAATAGGAAGAACCGAAGAAAAGACTTCGTCTCAAGTCAAACCCGGAAGCGAAGAGTTCAGACTGCAGTTCGAAAGACATTTTGCAACATTTTTAAGTTTGGACCTTGATAACACTTGTACCAAAGGTCATTAAGAAGGTCTAAAGCAGTAGCAGTATATTCAGATTTTAATTCTGAAATAATCTATACAATTCATTTGATTGTTGCAAAATATAAATTGACATGTTCACCCTCTGCAGTCAGAGATTTATTCTGCCATTTAAACTCTGAACTCAGGCGAACCCCTCCTATTAGAGGGGGCAAAGTGCAAAGGGTTAATATTATCCTGTATATTATATTTTCCGTCATTGAATATATAATATGAAATTTCGTGGTACGTCTCGCCAGAACAGAAAAAGGGGTGAATCGCAAGATGGCAAATAAATGCATCAGACAAGCTTAATTCGTCGCTGATAAAAAAGCAAGAAACTCGGTAATCCCGGGTAATTCATAGCTCGCGGCTCGTTGACGAATGATCTTATTAAGGGATTAAATTTAAAAGAGCCACCTCGTTTCCCCGTTTTCTAATATTAATACAGCTTCCGAGGGGCCATGATGCCCGTGGGGTTGTACACTTTTTGCCGACCCATAATGACGGTAAGTAACGAAGTTAAGACGACTTGAACCCTTACTGTCCCGTTTTCTTTCAAACTCCTCTTTCTTTCTCTCAACATCCCCTTTCGAGGTATCCGCGAATTTTATTACCGTTCCGATTACGCCATGCGATACTCTCCGAGGAGATCCGAGCAACAGCCGGAACGTTCCGTGAATATCATTCATCCATATTCGACCGTTTTTCGTGTACTGTCGAGTTCTGAAGGAATCTCTAGGAATTTCCGGTAACTGAGCGTCTACCGGTTAATTAGAAAGCAAGACGCCGGGAAAAGGTGAAAGAGGAAGAGAGACCGGAGGCAGGCTGGATAAAGGCGGAAGTTGAGCTTCCTTTTCACGGGAAGAGAGCCGACCAAAGGAACAAAACCGAACGGTCTTTGAACCCCGCGCCGATAAGACGGTGGCATCTTCTTAAATGCCCGAGATCCGTATCTCCGTGTTTAATATTAAGTGTATTCCTTTTGATATTCCTACCAGGTAGCTCGCTCTTCGGGGTGTCTTAACAGGCTGCGCTGCATAAAAGAGATCCGACAGATGCGGCTGGACCAAGAGGCAAGCGTCGCGAGCGACGCTTTGACGAATTCTTCTCGCAGCCACTTTTGCACGGATAAAACAGCATAATTGCTTGGAAATTTATCTCCTGTCATTTATCGCTGAATAAGATCGGATCTAAGAGGGTCGTCGAACGTCGTGAAATGTGAAACGTTGTTGCTCGGTGAATCGCAAGATGGCTGCCGTTCGCGGTTCAATCGGGGAAGAGACTGACGTTAATGCGGTGAATACCAGGAATGCGCAACCAATTCTATACATTTAATGTAGGTGGTCTTTCAATTGGAAAAAATTAAAGAATGATTGCGATCATTTTTACGAGTATTAATATGTATATTATAAAGATGCATGTGGGTGATACATTAGAATATACATTTTTAGATTTTTACATTTTACTTTCAATTTTACAAACATTAGTTAGATTTTTTGATACCCAAATACTTAGATCTCCAGATACCTAGGTCTATGGATGTCTAGATTCCCGGATACCTGAATCTTCCAAAAGCTATTTGTTCAAATACCTATATTCCCAAATACTCGAACCACCAGATACCTACATTACTAGATCTCTACATCCTCAGATGTCGACATCTCCAGATCTCTACATCCCCAAATTCCTACATCCCTCAATCTCTACATCCCTAGATCTCTACATTCCCAGATCTCTACATCCTCAGATCTCTACATCCCCAAATCTCTACATTCCCTGATCCCTCAATCGTCAGATCTCTAAATCCCCAGACCCCATTATCACATTCTATAATTTCCAAATCCCTAAATTTGCAGACCCTAATCAGATCTCCATAACTTTACATCCTCACTCGAATACAAAAGTTACAATGCCCTTTCAGTAAAGCAAGAATGACAGTAGGAGTCGATTGTGTTGCGAATATTGTTAGCGACGTGATAATTTCGCTCCTCGAAGAGATTCACTGTCCCTTACCCACGCAGATTTGTGCTTTATACATAGGCGAGCATGATTTCAAGTTACCAGATACAAAGACTGAAAACAATTCGCAGGAGTGATTGATGAGCGAGACTTAACGGGCATCGTAGCGAGCACGTTAAGATAAAAGCGATTCTCATCCTAACACCCTGCTTCCTTACGCACCGCGTTCAAGACTGATAATACAAAGAACCGGCTTATCCCTGGCTGGGTTTTTCTGCCCATCAATCGACGGAGTTCTTATCTTGTTGCGAGATCGAAAAAGGATCGATTTATAGACTTCGTTAATCACCGATCGTGTTATTAATAATGGTTTTCTTTGGATAGACATCTGGTAATCCTGGCGGTTCGTGTTCAACGAAACGAGGTTGTGTTGCGAAGGAAAAAGATTCTTCAAGCTTTCTTTGTCTTTAATTACCGACAGTTATTTACTGGCTTCATTCAGAAAAAGCAGAGAATCTTTATGTAAAAACGTACGAAAAGTATTTCGATAATAATAAAATTTAAATTGATGAGTTTGAACGTAACCTCAAAAAAATTTAATTATTTTCAAGACAGACGCAAAATTGTAATTATAGAAGATGAAGAATGATGACTTCATTGTTGATGATGTATTTGTATTTGTAAAAATACACAAGTTCCATGTACTTGATGTAAAGCACATTTGCAACAGAATGCAACAAAAAAATTCATTTGAAGAACAAATTATAATAGTGTACCTATATTAAAAACAAACAAAAATGGTATTTATCAATTTGAATGGTCGTCAAAAGACTATAATGTTATACAAATTGTAAACGAGAAATACAAATGTTTAAAATGATTGTACAAACAAGTTCGCTAACATTATTAATTCTGGCAGCACCGTCATGTTGAAACGAAATTTTCTCGTTCATTTCGTTCAGACATCAATCTGCCGAAATCGATGTTGGAACGACAACTAAACAATCTCGATTGAACGAGGCTAAATATTATTACCGGGCAATGATTGAATGGAATCCACGGGGCTCTCGTCATGGCAAACAACGTTGTATTTACTTCGCTCGGTGAAGAGCGATTTCATACTAATTACGTTGCATCCACGCGGCGCTGTTTCATTGCCGCAGGACTACTTTCACGGAGAAAGGAGTACAAGCAGTTTGTTAAAATTCTCAACCACGAAATCCCTTCGATTCACAGTTCGTTCGTGACGGGTTTGGTGTAAACTATCGCAAATATGTGTGCATCTCGTTTAACGTAATGGCCGATTAAAGATGGCGACACATTTCGTGAATTTGTAAATTTATTAATTATACAAGGTTTACGTTCTATAAATTGATATAATTCAATTTTAATAATCTAATCATCCTACACGTATAACCAGAGTCTAAATAAATAGTCAAAACTCGAACCTGGTCGTTCTAAAACATGAAGTTCTATTTCACATAGCTATAATTAGGTGAACGTATCCAGTGCCATTTCTTTAACAAGACTAACAGAACCGGAGTTACACAATTTTATGTGAAAGCTATAATTAATACAAACCAAACACTTCGAACATAACATTAGAATGCAAGATATCTTTCCCACAAGATAAATCTAAATCTATATGCAAGTCCATACATCTTTCATCAAAATGAACTTTAAACATATGCTGCCTCATTTAATTACCATAACAGCAGGATATACATCCGTTGCAAGACACACTTTGCAAAGATGATATACTAAAAGTAGCATTTAATTACACTTCGGAATGCTCAATTTCCAAAAGAAAAGGATATCGTTGACCTGCTTCATTCGCTGATTGCTCGGAATTATTACGAACGAGTGCAATCGTGAACAGGTTTCGAGAAAGCCTTAAACACAAAGCAACGACGATAAAACCGGAAGACGAAACTCGAAGGCGCGACACGGTCAAGTTTTACGAGCGGTTTTGTCGCAACGATTTTCGACAAGCCGGTTTCTAGCCGAGGTTGTGGACAGCTTTTTGCCCCCTGGGACGATCAACGACAGAGAAAAACACCGTGGTGCTTCCAGGGCGCCTGCTACTCTATCGTTTTATCGCTCTGTTTAGGTAAGACGATAAAACGACGATGAGTCTGAGGTTTCACTGCACCGTTGCATCGTGCTACGGGCAAAGTACACATAAAGAACTGGATTACAAACGTTCAGAGAGAAGATGATCCGTTCCAGTTAAGATACTTTCCTCTCGAATTTTTTCACGCGGTCCGAGAAACTCAAGACACGGGAGAAACTAGTTATCGATTACTAATTTTTTAAGTGAAATTATATACAAAATTCTTTAGAAACTCACAAATTACTATGCCTCCAAATTTAGAAGCTTCATATTTTTAAAACTTGTGATCAGTCAACATTTTGGCATGAAAAGAGCAGATGATGATTTGACGACTTGTGATCGACCAACCTTTGGGCATGAAAAGACGAGATGATAGTGATCGACAATCTGTGAAAAATCCAAAGGTCTTTTTATTCCAAGCAAAACGATGTTCCAGTCCCTTTTGTATTATAACTCTGCTTGCTAACAAAGAATATATCAGCACGCATTTTTCCCTTAGCAGAAGGGTGTGTTGCAAGATTATTTTCTCCTCGAGTGGATTGCTAAACACCGGATACATTCGGTATCTATTCAACCATGCGAACGATCCTTCTAATTGCTGTTGCATCCTGAAGCTCCCATTATGTTCATCGCCTATTTATCCGTGTTTTGATTGCGCACCAATTGAAAGCGGCACAACTCGTCTGCCAATTTGGCCGCACACGTGCGCTGCATTACCGTAGCAATTTTTGAACCAAAACAGTAGTTGAAGGGAAAGCTGGCGTGCATTCGCTACCCTAAGCACGTTGAGCTCAAACCAGGCTCAAAGTGCAGTTTCTACCTTAATCCAGTCCGGCACGCTGTCGTTCGGCAAACTTTAACTAATTTTAACCGAGTTCAAACAACGGTCACTTTGCTCTGTCCAATACGTTGGAGTTTCCCGTTGTGCTCCAACTTCTCGATTACCTGCAGCGAACGAAACCGGCCAAGACTTTTATTAAACGACAGTTTGCATAGCGTGTGCTAGTTTCCGCTCGACGTATCAATCCGAGGACATTATCGTCCCGGCGAGCATTTTTCAACCGGTATCCCGGTTCACGCTCCAGGAATTCCAGACACCGAGGGACGCTTTCGGGACCAGCCACGGAATTTGCGTATCGATGTATCGCTAAACACGTTATTCATCTTCGTCAAAGGTGCTCAGACGTTCGCCCCCGCGGCGAACCTGACACGAGCTACTTATGATATATCGCGACACATTCAGCCCTGTCGGACAGGAAGGAGTGCAAGCCCGGGCTCGCATTGTGCCCCGACCTCGTCGATCGACACGTCCGAGGCTTATCTTCCGCCATCCGTGGCTTATTACGTTTTTTCTTCGACGGGAAAAATTAGCCCGACGACAATGGCTGCCAAGTATTACCCGACCCCGCTGATCTTAAAGGCCATCCATCATGGCGAACGCACGCTTGCCTACGTCTAATATTATCATAATGTCATCCGCCGTCTATTGTGCGACGCGTTCAACGTCCTACGGTGGCGCGACGAGAGATTTGTCTCGTCGTTGACGCTTTTGACAAATAATCATAGAGAAACTTTGGCCTTGTATGTTTTGTGATTTGCTGCTCCACGCGTGAAAGATGATGTACCAGAGATTTCAGATGAGGACCTCTAATTATTGTTTAAGATCATTTTGGAATGGATGTGCTTTTATTCTAGTGAATAATGTAACAAACTTGAAATTTCTTATTTTTAACGCAGTAACTCTTTTATATAAAGGGGTACTTTTTCAGTACCCAGATAGTAGATCAGAGAGTCCATATCTTCATAACAGCAATCACGTTATTTAGAAATAAAATACGAATTCACGAATTTGACTTGCTTGTAATTCCAACATGGCGTCAGAAAAAACTCCGAAAACCGTTCTTCGAGTATCAGATTTCGGTGCAAATTGAAGGTACCGTAATTAAACTACATCGTATAATAGAATGTTTATTATTTACCGAGCAGCTACGCTTCAAAATGAGAAACAGTTTGTATGCAAAGCTGAAACGGTAGTTCGCTTTTACTTGCCAACTTAAACAGCATAATTAAAGAGACAGTTCGCGATGTGTTCTTGTTTCACTTCCCTAAAGAGTGAAAGTAATTTAACGAATCGATCACCGTGAACTATCTAATTGTAAGTTACAAGCCTCCAACCGGGAAACGAGGGAACAAGCTTCAATGTTTGTCGATTTTTTCAAGCTTGAACGTTGACAAACGAGGTAGCAGCAGGGCACCGAAAGAGCATAATCGACACTGTTCGAGGCAGGCGAACGGGAATAGTGATATTTCAAGATGACAGTCATAGGATGGCGCTGAATGTTGCTCCCCGATCGAGCGTTTCCGGGGCTCTTATTGAGAAAGTCGCGCCCGAGGGGCGAAGGGAGAGCAAGAAATAGGATTCAAGAAGGGTGGCTGAAGGGTGAGGCCGAGGTTTAATATCTCACAAGCTCTCGAGGACTGGTTATAAGAGAGACCTTGCATTTCTGCATTCGCAATGAGCCATCTTGGCGAACGCGAGGACGAGTTTGATGCCTTTCGAGTTTTCCCATTCTTGCAGTCGACGGTGCACAGGATGCAGCCCCTCGAGGAGGACCCAGATGGAAAAGTGCAACGGAAAAGTCACGCCGCGGCGCATCTCGACCGAATATTAAAATTCTCCGCGGATCACGGGGGCTGTTTGTCTCGGTGAACGAACGTTCACACGGTCGCGTTATTGCAAACGAACTCCGCTCGAGCGTGTCACGTTCGATCACTCGAGTCAAGTGGCATAAACGATGATGCATGCGTCGCCAAATGACAGCAGTGTCCCGTACTTCCAAACGATTATGGCTCTCTCTCTTTTCCTCCTTTCCGCGCTGTCCCTCTCTCTTATGCGATCGTTTCTATGTCCCTTTTCCGCTCCTCGTTCCGCGACGCGCGATTCGTGATTCTTTTGACCCCTTGGGACGATCTCCAATCTCGAAACGAGCCGTAGCGTTCCGCGTCGTTGTCGATATGTCGTCGACGATTGAACTGGAGAGAAAGAGTCTCTTCGCCGACGAGGACGCGAATAAATCCTCTCAAACGAATATAAAGTGCCGGAGGAGTACACTTTGATTTCGATGCGACGCCATGATTCTCTTCGCGAACGTCTTCTGATGTATACACTCCGGAACTTATGTGGATTTCGAATAACTTCGGTAAACGTAATTAAAGACGTTACGTGCTAAAACAGAAAACTTTATTCTGTCAAATACTGAAACTCAACATTCTTAACATTTTGTTTTAATAGTAATTTCTTCAAAATTATTAGAGATATTCTGAACTTTGAACAGGTTCTATTGTATGTGACACCAATGACAACGTATATTTTTTTGGATAAATTATGGTATTATGTTACACAATTTTTGTAAATTGTCTTAATGTACAGTATAATTTTTATTCATATTTTCATTCTTTATATCATGTAATATGCGTTAGAGAGCATATGTGGATCAGAATGTGTCATAGGCTATGTGACAAGGTGAGTGACCTACGCATATGATGTGAATGAGTGCTTGGATATCGTGTGAAAGAGATCGAGTGTTTCTATTAGAACGTCCGTTACAGGTGCTTCTAATCCTAGAATTAATAATCCAGTGTCATCGACGACGCAGCTAACGTTTAACTCGTCGATATTTTACTTCGTGCCTTACCTTTTACTTATGCCATATCAAACAAACGCAATATTACTCGGTATATTGGTACACTTCAAAACCTAAAGTTCATGAGTAATTTGCGTTCCTAGCTTCTTAGTTATCATTGAAAACCACTGTTGTATATTATAACAGTACTTTATCCTGAGCATACTAATTCGTTCAGATAATTGTGAGGATTAAATATTATATCATAGTACAATATTCATTATAATATAAACCTTTCATTTCCTTCGTTATTATGAAATGTGTGCTAACATCATAGGTAGATACACAAGGATGAATTTAAGTTAACCTAAAACAGGTTTACGTAACCAGGTGCCATATTAATATATCTGATGAAGTAGGCAATAATATACTCTCATCTCAAGAACCATCTCATTTTCGTTAAAAATAATCTAAACCCATACCAACAATATGAAAGAAGGTGTATTTTCAAAAAATATTGTGGAGGTACCAGGAACGTCCTCAACCATTATAACCGAAACGCAAAGACACCCGATTGAAATTCGAATCGCAATCGGGACGATAATCATTCGACAACGAGAACAATCGTGAAATCGAATAGGAACACATGATTTCCGTACGGTAAGGGCGAGAGAACGCGAAAGGGGCGGCCATGGTGCGTTGTCGAAAACGCGAGCGTATACCATAAGCATATTGCCAGCGGATGGGTTAGGTAACATAGGTTATCCGATGGTCCATTGGTCAGCAGAGGTTAGCTGACCACCGGCTAACTCCAGTTCCCGGTTGCTCCCGTGAAATAGTAGCTGGCCATGCTCCAAGCTCGTACGTTAGTTCCGTTCATACGTAACCTCTATCTGCCAGACTGGGTCCCAGGCAACCCTTAGCCTAGTCTTCGTCCTACACGTTCTCTACGACCCTATCGCACACGTACCTAACCTAACTTCTAGCCGCGATTCTTTTCTGCGTCGGATCTGGAACTCCCCGACTCGGACCACGTCCCTCCTATTTCTGGCAGCTCGTACGAAGAATCGCGATCCCATCTGACCCTTTTTCTTCCAGCACGTACCGTGGCGTGCACGCGTTTGGGTCAACTTGATCTACGGACATACTCGTACCCGTGTTACACGGTGATTTCGGGCCTCCTTACGACCCTAGCAAAAACGAACTGTTATTAATCCCAACGTGATGGCGCCGCTGAGTTATTGCTAGGTCTGAATGAAATGATGGCAGACATTTTGGGATTTTGCAAGTTCAGGAGTTGTCCATCTGTTAAATATGGCAATTCTTTAGCTTTTCTTTTTCAAGTGCTTATTTTTTAATTTCTGCATTTTAGAGTACTTGAAGCAAACTTCTGAACCCCTCAATTTTTAGATTTATTCTCAAGTTATTAGATTTTCAATTCTACAAATTTGCTAATTTGTTAACTGTGAACTCTCAAATTTCAAAATTTCTGGATTTACAAGTCCCCATATTTCTAATTCACCAAATTCACAAATTTTTCATTTCAAATTTCTAGATTCATAAGTCCCCATATTTCCAATCCCCCAAATTCACTCTCAAGTTCCCATATTTCCAATTTCCCAAATTCACCAATTTCTGATTTCAAATCTTCAAGGTCCTAAAACTTCTTGATTCCCAAGTCCCCATATTTCCAATTCACCAATTTCACCATCTCTCAGTTCCAAAATCCACAAATTTACAAAATTCCCCAATACCCCATCCCCTGCCTTTTCCAACCCAAACACACTCTGTCCACGAATGATTACACTTCCTGGGTAATCATGAACGAGTGGCGACGTCGTTCGACGAGACCGAATTTACCATTAACGTATCGGATATCGAAATGTAGGGAAGGTAAAATCTGAAAACGATTTCACGTTGCGTGTCGCGAAACGCGCTAATTTTCAAGGCTCGACGATCCGGCAGCACGGCTCTATATCGGACTCTTGAAAACATTGTTATGTCGATACCGTGTTGTTCGCGCACCGTTTGTCGGGTTTCATTTAACGCCATTGAACGCTCACCACTCCATACGGTATAATGCGAATAGAATTACATAACGAGCCGTACTTCGTTACAGGCTAATGCAGTGATCGCTGCATCGGCATGAATCGCAGTGGATTTTCGGTAACCGAGTAAACGATCGTGACTGGAAACTGAGCACGAACGATAGCAGCTGAATAATGTGTACTTGCGTCGAAATGGATTAATCTTTCTTCGCCAATCTATCTGTACACTCAAATAACATTTTACGCTTCCATTTGCTAAAATTATCTGTGCACCTGTTTATAATAATATGCAAGTTGCAAAGATACGAAGACGTTCTTTAGTGTTCACTTCAGATCTTTTTGTTTAGGATAAGAGTCCTAAGTGTCCAATTACTCTACCATAAATACAATCATATTTCTCAAACTTCACTTCATCCACTAATTCATTAAAAAAAAATTTCTTTCTGCCATTGCAATTGTCAGTTAAATGAACTGGTGTTGTTAACTTCGCTATTTATATTCACTTTATCCCGCCATTTCTCGCCGCCTTCAACGACAATTAAAACGTTCATTCGAAAACACAACGTTTTCTCGCGGACGGGTATTAAACCCCGAGTACCCGGTATCAGAATAATGCCCGTATTTTACATTGTCTTTTCTGCATTTATGGACTTTTCACGAGCGTCTTTATCGTCGCCTTGTATGCTCGCGAACGAGGGGTGTAAATATCATGATCGTCGAACGAGCTGCATTTAATGCGTCTGGGTAGGGAAGGGAAACGGAAAATGATAATGTGCCAACTTCATTGGCACGTCATTCGGGGATAATGACCGGGTGAGGGCGCTGTCGAAATTAAAACCGGAAACAAAACAGACGGACGAACAATGAGGCTAGCAAGCAAAGGTAATAAAGTATGATAAACGTCACGAGCAGTGCACTTGCCTCTTTGTTGGCGACCCTGCTTGTTCTATAGCGACCCTCCTTCTCTGCAACGTACACGAACCGAATTCTAATGTCGGCGTCCTGTGCACGCGGCCGTTCGATTGAATTTCTTCTGCAAACTTTGCCTATACCCACAGGAAAGAAGCTCATGGTAAACACCATCGAACGATATCGCGATACTAACGCGATTGGAAAATAAAACACGTTTGCTTGTTAGATCAAATGGTAATTTTAGGCGTAAGTTATTTGACACTATTGGGGTGGAATATGTGTAGGTTATGTCAAGATGAATATTTACAAATTTCTAGATTTCCAGATTTCTATATTTCTAGATACTCAGATGCACTAGATCTTTTATATAGAAAATTGTGTATGTAGATTTCTATATCTCTAGGGGTGGAATATGTGTATAGGTTATGTCAAGATGAATATTTACAAATTTCTAGATTTCCAGATTTCTAGATTTCTAGATACTTAGATCCACTAGATCTTTTATATAGAAAATTGTGTATGTAGATTTCTATGTCTCTAGGGGTGGAATATGTGTATAGGTTATGTCAAGATGAATATTTACAAATTTCTAGATTTCCAGATTTCTAGATACTTGGATCCACTAGATCTGTATATAGAATATTGTGTATGTAGATTTCTGTACCCCTAGATCCTAACATACCCCTATTTCTATAATACTAGGTTCATACTCCTGGACTTCTATAATACTAGATCTCTACACCCCCAAACTGTATGCTCAAATTCCTGCACCCCTAAATTACTGCTAAATGTCGATACTCCTTAAACTCTACTCTTAGATTTCTATATCTCTGTATATGTATATCGCTAGATAACACTCCTAAACCCCTACATCCCTAAAATTGTACATCTCAAAATTTCCATCTTCTTAGACTGTATTCAGTCTAAACTTTTATATCCGAATTCTTTCCCCAAATTTTTAAAATTCTCAGATTTCTATATATCGTTAAATTCTATAATCGTAGACTTCTAATGAAATGTGACCCAATGTCTAACCGCAGGTCACCCTAAACGATTTTCTCGAAAGCTAGTCGAATCACGAAGGAAAAGAGAATCTCCTGCATGTCGTTTCAACTCCTTTACGACCCCTGAAATTATTTTCGAATCAATCCGACTCCCCAGGGACAGGCATCCTATTATCCGCATTGTTAACTTGCCTTCACGTTTTCTTCTTCAACGAAGGTGATACGATTTCCAGACGTTCTCGCGTTTAATTTCTTCATTAGAAGCGTCTCGTCAAATGATCATCTCGAGCGGGTAAAAACCGCGCACTGCATTTAACACGGCCGATTAAACACGGGCTTTGATGGTAATTTCCTGTCATCGGCATCTGTTCCGCTTGGAATCGCGTCGTAATGCAGTAATGACTGTGTCTCTGTGGATGCAATTAGAACGCCATTATGTAAGGAACTAATACCACTTGTTACGTGCCTGACCAATCAACTTTTCATGTAGGGTCAATGCACGTGTGGATGTTACTATAAAATTTCTGTTTTGCTATTAGGGAGGAGAGCTATTTATAATTAGGGAACTTTGTTAGAGTCTCGCTGATGAGTCCTCTGGTAAATGCAGGAGGAAGCGACAAAATTAATAGTTGTATTTATTAAGAAACATAAAAGTAACCTTCTTTTTGTCATACTTATAAGGAACATTAATCCCTCTAGATGTCTTTGAATAAGCGGAAATCTTCTTTTAATTCAATTATTACGTACAGTGCCTTTCAAATCACATAGCTATTATTTCATGAACCTTGAAAATTATTATAAAGCTTAATAAGTCTAAATATTTGAGATCTGAAATAGTTGAAGATATGAACATGTTCTGTTTCAGAAGTTAACTTAATAAATCTCTTTCACAAACTTCATAAAATCTCTTTCATGCGGTGACTTCATAAATCTCGGTCATAAAATAACTTCATAAAACTCTTTTATAAATGAACTTGGTCAAACTCTTTATTAAATTAACTAAAAAAATCAATTTCATAAGTTAACTTGATCAATTTCTTTCTTAAGTTAACTTTGTAAATCTCTTTCATAAATTAATTTAATAACTCATGAGGTAAATTCACGAAACTTCTCTATAAATTAATTAGATCAATCTCTTTCATAAATGAAGTCGATGAATCCCTTTCAGGAGTTAACTTCATAAACCTCTTTCATAAATTAACTTGATCGATCTCTTCAATAAATTAACTTGTTCAATCTCTGGTAAGTTAACTTGCTACTGACGTCACCAACATTTTTTAACGATTGCAATTCTATTAAAAAATGGGGTTACAGCGGAATATCAAAGAGTAGCCATAAAATCGACAGCCACAGGAAGGAAATCCGAAGCAGAATATAAAAAGATAAGCGTCGTAAATCCTTGCAGTAGAGCGAAAATATATTATGCAATCAGGAATAGGGAATGGAGTCGTGTGGTGAACAGTGTTGAAGCCACAGGGAGAAATGTGACAGATAACCTGATATATTCGACCAGTCATCGTTTCTTTTGCGCCAACTCAGTAACTAGGTTATGACTGCAATTGATCAAAATTTCTCTGGTCACCTTAACTTTGTCGTAGTCATTGTGCAAAAGAAGGGAAACAGATTGAAATAAAATCAGTAGAAATATTCGCTATAGAGGAGACCCATAGAACAGTACTTTTATTACTACTTTACTGTTTACAGAACTGCTGTATTATTACTACTTTATTATTTTGTTCATTTATGAAAATTACTAGTGTTATTACTAGTGTCATAATTACTATCATTAGATTGTTATAACACATTTATAAAATGTTTGTAATATAATTATGTTATAATGTATTGACAGTGGTAATGAGAAAGTAGTGAATTTAGGTTATGTAGTAAGTGAATATTTTGGTCCAAGTTTTCACAAAATTTAGAAACATGTGGTACATTTTCAAATTTTAAAATATGGTACATTATCAATTTACAAAATTGAAAAGAATATCTCAAATGTTTTAATTCAGAAATACATAGGAAGAACAAAATAAATCTGTAAATTTAATAAAATGTGTAAATTGATAGAATAACTGCTCTGACTACCCTTACTTATAGGTCACCGTATTCATATACTAGCTTACATTCGTTTGGTAAAATTATCAGCTGAATTCGAAAATATTGATAAAACGAGAAAAATATAAAAGAAACTTTATCTTTTCAAATGTACGAAATAACAGAGAATGATTTTCCGTAAACGTTTTGCAAACGATCGCATTAAAAATCTGGGCCATCCCTCCCATTTTTACGTAGGAACGATGTTGATAAAATGAGAGCAGAATTCATCGAGTGAACGAGAGATCGTTTCCCGAGCTTTTGATTAAAATCAAAAATGATTTATTCCCGAAGGTTGATCTCTCGCAACCCCATCGTTCCACGCTCTTTCTTCTACCCCTCTTCTCGCTACCTTTTCTATTTCCATTGGAAGCCCTCAATTTCGGCATCGATTCCACGGCAGAATCTATTACCAGCAGTTTCTAGATCGGTTAACGAGTTACTCCCTACCCTCGCTTTTTTTTGGCAAGCTTCAACATACAGCTAGCGAAGGGTGCACTCGTTTCGGCAGCGTTTAGCAGTCGATTCAGACCCGTCCTGTCGTTTTCTAGCGAGGAAACACGTTTCCACTAGCTTCCCCCATTTTTTTCTACTTCCGATCACGCCTCTACCCTTCGCTCCTCTATTTCTGTCCTTCCGTTTCGACGCTCGCAATTTTTCCTTTAATACCTGGTTGACAGCTTTTTCGCGTTAACGAATTCGTGACACGGTTATGGACTCTTTCGATCGACGATTCCTCGATAACGTCCAGTCGATATTACCTTTAGACGTCTTGTACGGTTGTACCGTTGGGAGCAAGTTGGCACTTGGACAAGGGAAGTCCACCCCCATTTTTAACGATTGGTCTGTTATTATTTTTATATGATTACTTTTAACAATTCTCATACGTTCTTGCTGATTTTTACGCTGATAATTATTGTTATTTATTTATATAATCATTTTATTCGTTTTATTTAGAATTCACGTAAATCAGGTTCGGTGACGTTTGTTGACGTCCTTATAAAAATATCGTTTCAATACAGCCAATCGGAACTGAAATTTTCTGCGGACCCAACAGGTACATCGTAGTAAAAAATGGTTGAAATTCGTGTACGCAAATTCGGAATACAGGTGGATGAAAATTGGAAGAATCGGCTCGATGACAGAAATGGATTTTGTAACGTAAAACGTTGTCCACCACTTTTCGACTTTGTCCTTTAAATCGTATAAATTCTCATTATCGCGACAATGTCGTTCCATCAATTTCACGAGAGCCGTTGTTCGAAACGCGTGTAACGCCGTGTCGTCGGCCGTTTTATTTAATATTTTTCGTGTCCCGTTAATGTTCCCAATGTGATTCATCGTTCGAGATGCGAAGCCCGTGACGGACGACAACCGATACGCAATTTTAATGAAAAACCGTTAAAATCCTCTCGAACTAACGGTATCGTGTCAATGCGAGTACATCGTATGTACTATCGGGCAGAAAATTAAATTACACTGAGTTAATAGAGGTAATCGAACAAGAGGCAAACCGCTGAAGTTGGTTACAAATTATTAATAAAATATTGTAGCAAACGGGGTCTGCAAGGTTAACCTCTTTGATAATTACTCGAATAAATTTATTAATTACACGGTGTTTTATTCCTGAATTCATTTCGCTTGATTACTATAATTATGATGTATTTACGTAAGAGAAATCAGGAATGAAAATTATTTTTTTTAAGCACAAGTATGGATGAAAATTTGCATTAAGCATAAACTACTGTTGATAGTAAATAAAAATTTAATTTTGTATTTTGCAATTTTATTAGTAGCTCTGTACAATTACTTTACATTTATGTCACATAGTATATAATATATTATTATATTATTATTATATAATAGATTATTTTACATTTATATCACATGTATAAGGTCATGAGTGTGTCACGATATTATGTCAAGGATTAAATGATTTTACTACATTGCGAACAAGATGAAACTACATAACAGTAATAAAGTGAGGTACAAATGAGAAGAAATTAATGAACACCCTTTGTTGGTATTATACTGTAATGGTTTTGATTTTAAAAAATCTAGAGAACTGTCCTATGAGTTATCTGGCTAGAAAATCATTTACTGTAACGGCAAGATTACGTGCCGGTATCTCGGCGGCGTTATCGAAACTTCTCGTTCCCTTTGGTTTATGCAGCAGCGCCCTCTATCAAGCGTTATCTGTGCCCCGCTCGTCTTCCCAGGCGGATCGGGTTAGGGAGGCTGGCTTTTCCGCATGCCTTATTCAACGTTTCGTTGGATATTTATGGAATTTAAATGTTTTTAAATCGATACACCGAGCCGGGCCTTAACGGCGCGTCTCGCTTCGCCCTTTACGGCGCGAACAAGCGCGGTCTACACGCCTCGGGACGCGAACCTACGGTTATCTACCGGCTCGTCCGATGGTAATGAGCTAATAGCGAAGCTGACAATTACCGCTATTAACGCGAACTCTACGGGAACGCCGAGCCTTGTATAATCGATAGACAACGTTGTTAAGACGAGCCAGCACCGACACGACGCTAGACAGGGAAGCGTCGCGCGATTGACACGAGCAACACAAACAGAAATTTCCGCGACGGTCATGCATAATGTATGGATGGAGGCCGTAGGATATCGATCGTAGTGATCCAACGTGTCTCTCTGAACGCTCTGACGATGCTTCGATGGATCGTGTTAAGAAGTTAACGATAAATTCGATAATTGCCGCGACGGATTTTGAGAACGGCGATAATCGACGAATAATTTGCGGTGAAATTTTCTTATTGAAAATCGTTTTCCAGGGTATCTGAGTATCTTTTCTAGGGATGTCTAAGAGGCTAATTTTAGAATATCAGTAGCGTTTCTTGCTTTACAAGTGGCAAAGAGTATGTCTTTTCTAGGGATGTCTAAGAGGCTAATTATAAGTGACAAAGAAGGGTGAGTACAACCCTTGTATAATTTAGCTTACAAGGAAAAAGTAGCTTCTGCCCATGTTCTAAAGCAACAAAAATTTATTTTTATTCTTCTTCAAGCGAACAATTATATTACAGTTATTATTTTGTATCTAAGATCATATCTGATTTGTTTGAAAGTTTGTAATAAAATTTATCTTCAAAGTTCGAGTTTGCCATTCTACTCTAATTGACAACCTCGCTACATTGATGATGTGTATTTTGACTTCATAGATGCATATTATCCAGATCGATACTCTGAATAATTTCATATTTACGTACGTGTAATTGCTGCTTAGTATAGTGTATCATTGTTTATACCTCCAATATTACCATTACAGTCCCCGGAAATTGCTTAATGCTCGTTTACCTTCCGTATCTCTCGATAATTACTAGGTTGTATCGTGTCAAACAACCTATTTCAAAGTGTGATAAAATTGTGTCATTCAGAAGGCTCCTTTTTAACTGCGAATTCGCATGTCGCAGAATTTCAAACATTCTTTCTCGTCCTGAAAAACTTTTGTCAAAGTTTGTCGCAATCTTGGAGAAGAAACTTTGCACACGTTCAGAAACTTCCATAACTATTCCCATGATATCTGCGCGAAAGAATGAAAATGATATATACTCTGTAATTTTAGCGCTTGTTAATTCTTTTCTCAGAGGAATTTAAAGGTGGAAATTTTTTTGGTGATTTGGAATTTTTGAATTTGGGAATTTATAAGTTTGAGTAGTTGGAACTTGGGAATTTGCGAGTTTGAGCACTTGATATTTGGCAATTTGCAAGTTTACCCACTTGGATTATGCGAATTTGCAAGTTTGAGTGTTTGAAATTTGGAAATTTGCTAGTTTGAGCACTTGAAATTTAGGAATTTGCAAATTTGTGCCTTTGTAATATTGAACATCTGCAAATTTGAGCACTTGAAACTTCGTATACTTCCAAATTTGAGAATTCGAAACTTTAAACATTTAAAAGCTAGAATATCTAAAAATTTTGTGGCTTGAAAATTTAATAATCCACCATAATCCGTCCTCTGTCAGAAGAGCTCGAATTTGGAAACTTTGTTTAGCAAAAATGATGAGCGTTTGAAATTTATAAAATTTGCAAACTTGAGCATAACAAATTTTTTAAATTTGCAAGCTTAAGCACTTATAATTCAGAAAACTTGTAAATTTGATCTCTAAAAATTTCACAAATCTGCAAATTAGCATACTTAGCGAATTAAAGACTTGAAAATTTAATGATGTACCATTTCCACGTCCGTTAATCCCCCTGTCAGCGTCCGCGTAAAGCCGCGTATTTAATAAACGACTCGCAGTAAGCATCTTCCGCTCGCGATAAGGAAACTCGAGTGCTTTTCACGGGCAGCCGTTTCCAAGATATTTTCGTAGCAGTGGCGCTAATCACCGGGGCTTTTTCCGGTGTTCGCCGGGCAAACCGGTGTTCTTTTTCATCGGGTTGATATTCCTCCGCGGTATTTCTCCTAATTAGCCACGCTCACGACGGTTTCCGGATTACAGAGCGTTTTATATCACGGTCGACGGGGATGGGGGAGGAAAAAGAAATTCCCACCCTGCTGGAACAATGCTTCGCTCGCGGACTATGTTACGTCGGGTTACATGACCACGTGCTTTAACAAGGGCCGTGTTTAGAGAGCTCGGTCAGGTCGGGGGCTCCGTTGCCGGTTGATGTTAATTATTTTTACGAAATCGGCCGTGCTCGTTCTACCTTTTTTGGCAAAGGGGCACGAATACACCGGGACCTACCGGTTTCCAAAAGCAAAAAAACACCGGATGCCTTGCGGCTAACGATGTAACGATGAATGGACCACGATGGGCAAGAACGTAACCCGTTAAGCTCCATAGAAACATGACTGTGTGGCTTTTGCCCGCGAGCGGCCATATAATACGCGGTAAATGTACGAATTTAATGAGTATTATGAGATGTATTAAGAGTTAACACTGTACATTTTTACAGTGTATGTGCATTCATTGTGATGTGCATATCACATATGGAATATTTTTCTTCTTATATTTGCTCGTACGTTTATTTACATGTTTATATATTACACTGATGACAAATATTCTTTTTTATTTTTCAACTATTATATATAATAGATGAACTTTTGAACTTGTGGCTCTTCCATGGTTGATCTCAGATCTCTGTTTACATATGACTACACAAAATTTATTTAAAAAATATTTCACGTAATTTTACATGAGTAGTTGGGTTAAGAGGGTGAATATTGTAGAATAATTGTACTATAATAAAAATTTGAAACAGTAGTAAATTTATTCTAAATTCACATAGACTTACTCTTTGTCGCTTTAAAAAGAAGATATGGAAAGTGTAGGTACAATTTTGAAGGAACGGTACAATCGATTCACGATACCACTTGGAAACCCATTTCTGGGTACATTCGCGTGCCACGAGGATGACAATTTTTCCATTTTTCGTGGCAATCAAAATTCGAGGCACCGTCGATGTTCGAGATTCGACTCTCGTATCGTTTCTGTCATGCCGGCTCGTTCCCCCATCGCGATTGTCGGTGATTTCGTGAACTATCGAACAAGTATTTCTTTCATATCGAAAACTTATTTCCTTCCAAATTTTTGTTCCGTTTGCTGTTACCTCTCAATCACAAAAATTATTTCTATACATTTCGAGGTAGAAAACAATCAATCGCATGTTATAGAGTATCTCAGACATTTTCTTGATGAAAGAACAGAAGAAAATGGTGGAAACTGGAGGAACGTTTCTACTTCAGTGCTCATATTCATTGTTGATGAACAAAAATTAAAGATGAAATTTTAAGACAAAGAGAAGACATCTATGAATGTGAGAATTAATGTTGATTTAATTACTAACTTTTATTGTATACGAATAGTGATCATAATGAGATAGACTTGTATAGTAATGTTAGGATTTATACAGTAATTTCTAGATTCAAGTATTAATTAATCATTTTCGTTTGAAAATTTGAGTGTCTAATTATAGTCCAAGTAGTCACCGATTCGTGTCATAACTGACACCGTTAAACTATTCAAGGATTAATTATTACAGAGTCATTGTCGATTAGAAGAGTCATCGGCATCATAAGATTTATATCAACGCAGACAATATCGTTATAAATTATTTTCATTTTTGCATTTCATAGTTGTGCTTTGAATGACCACTCATAGGGTCTATCACGGTTCACTCGGCGTCCAGAATAGAACGATATATCGATTTATAGTTGATCGATCGATCGATTCAATAAATCCTCTAGTCCGTCAGCAGCTTGCTCCCTCGTTATAATGCGACTCGCGATCTATTGACTTGCGTGCATAATGCGGTTCCCTGACTAATGCGTGCTGCATCACAGGCCAACGTCTTAGGATAATCTACTGCAACAGACGTGAGGCTCAGCCATTGCTTTGTCCCGCAGTAATGATGGATAATTAATTGAGCGTACCATAATTGATCAAAATATTGCTGTCGAAATTGAATTTTGTATGTAAAATACTTTGAAAAACGATACTTGAAATGACAAGATCATCGCACATTTAATAAACGAATTTATAAATGCATTCATGTGATTCTGAAGCAAAATCAATTTTTGTGTGATACATTTGACACTTATGTGACCACATACACTTGTATTCTTTGATAGTAATCACACATATGACACTTGCATTCTGTGTAACACTTATGTAATTACACATATGGTACGTATATTCTGTTTCAGACTTATGTGACTACACATATGGTACTTATATTCTGTTTCAGACTTATGTGATTACATATATGTATAGGTACTTGTTTTCTATTTGACACTTATATGATTACACATATGGTACATATATTCTGTTTGAGTCTTATGTGATCACACATATACTTGTGCTCCATTTGACACATACGTGATTACACATATGGTACATATATTCTGTTTGAGACATATGTGATCACACATATACTTCTGCTGCATTTGACATTCAAAAAAAAATTTTTGTTCATTCTTTCAATACATGAACAATACATGAACATGAACTGTCTTAGTAATATCTCCTTGTTCAGTTCTAATATTCTCCTAAGTCTAACATTGCTCCATCCACCAAAGTAACAAAACGAAAGAAGCTAGAAGATATTCGAGCACTATCGAAGGTCAAGTTTTTCACACTCCGTTAATTTCGGCAGCCGTAGCTCGGTCAGCAGTATGCGACTTTTATTGCTAATGCAATCTGTCAGCGGTTCGGGAGGGTCCAGGTTCGTGGACGACGAATAAGGACACGGAAAAGTATGGAGAGGTACGAAGAACTATCCGTCACAGGACGCGCGTGGTAAAACGTGAGTCGAACAGAGGGTGGTGCAAAGATACAGCCGGGAACACGATGGTAGTTTTATGCAAGAGCCGATCGTTAATCAATCAAGAGCCCGCGGCCCATCGGGCCGAAGATCCGTGCTGGGCGTCACGACCGGAAGGGCGAGAGTGATCGAAAGAGAGAAGTACAGGGAGAAACGATAAATATTGTTTTTGCCAGGATCCTTAGGACGTGCAGCGCTACGCGGCCCGTTTCCAAGTAACCCGCCCCGAGGAAAAAAGTCACGAAGTCGCTGAACCTGTTTCGGGGATGCTCGTTTTTACGCCCCCACCCTGCACGCTCGGGATCGTGCGTCATTTTGCTACACACGATTTCGACGCTTTTAATGCGGACTTTAGAGTGTAGGGATTTTGTTTGGGAAATGCCGATTTAGGGGAAGGTTTATTACTTGCTGGTTTTCTGGTGATAATTGACTAAGTTAGGGGTATGGAAATTATAAAATTGGAAAATTAAGGAGTTGGAAAAATGAGAAATTAGAAATTGGAACATTTAGACAGAACTTCTATATATTTGCAAACTTGAGAATTTGAGTATTTGTGAACTCGTGAATGTAAAAATTTGAAAATTAGAAGAATTGTGAATATACAAGCTTATAATAATTTCAAAACCATCAGCTTCACATAATAGTCATCGAAAGCAAGTGTTAGCAATCCCACGTTAAATTTACAATTTCTACTTATGTAAATGTCTGCATGGCACACGTGTGTACATCATTCAGACAGTTCACGGAACACAGTGTCAGGAAAGTTCGATGTTCAGGGATGTAGGGTGTAGGCTCGGGCAAGAGGATTATGAATACATTTTCGACGGTAAGGGATTTAAGCGTAGAATTTTCTGTAGTACAGTCGATAATGTTCTTAGCTTGGGCGAGTGTAAGAGGATCCGCGAGCTTTTATCGAAGCGTGTACGCTTTCGTATAGTTCGTTAGCGAGTTGTTCAGTACGTTAATTGCTATAAGAGGATTCGTATAGCGTCAGTGAAACACGCGCGGCGTTATCAAATTTATCAGCGGATAGTTGAAGTGTGTAGTTTAGGAGAAAGCAACGTTGGAGTATGTTTAATATCAAGAGTTCTGCATTGTTTTTTAACTAGCGGTATTTATGGAAACGTGGGGTTAAGTAAAGATTACTGTGTAAACTTCAGTACTTATTGCACTTATTGGTGATACATCCATGAATACGTCATAAATACATCATGAATACATCATCACCTCAAAGATCACGCTACGAAAAATAATAAAAAAATTATACTAAAAAAAGAATTCATCTTAGACATCGAAAATTTCCTCGTGTTAGGTGCTATTACACAACCTGTATATCACATGTACATCACTATAGATTCTGTACAACCACATTATTTAGAAAATTATTTCAAATTGCTGTACTGATAAGTTCGAGTACAAAAAATTAAAAATTATGAAATTTGAAAATTTAAAAATTTCAATAATCGAAAATTGTTAAATTCCTAAATATGAGATCCACGATATATAAATGTAAAGAACTATTCAGCTGAGGTGCTAAAAAATTCAATATCTGAAAAATCATAGGAAAAAAAAGTATAGCTAAAATGACGACCAGTGTCACAAGATGGCAGCCAGCACCTGAACCACCTAAAATTGAAGCAGCTAAGAACAAGCATCGATCCCCGTCTCGTGTAATTTATATCGAATTACACGTTCGGCCCAGGAATTGCCGATTTTTAACTGACAGTCAACGCAACGCAGAATACTGCGAAACGGGAGCACGCTTAATTGCGTCCGGTTTTCCCGCGGTCGATCGAGATCCGCAGGCGTAACGTCCACATCGGTTATCGATCAAAGCAAAGTCGAGAGACAGAACACTCGCTGCAGCCAGCAGCAATTCGCAGCAAGGCGTGGTCTTTTCTCTCCGTCCGTTAATCTCCTGCGACCACTCTAATCGCAGCAATTCGCGTCCGCCCGATGGTATCGGGGCAGGGCAATGCTCGCGGGAGCGCAAGAGTCCGGTGACCGATAGAACCGGCTAATCGTCGCCGAATACTAATTACACACCTCTAATCACCGATTCCGCGGAACGACTGCTACCACGAATTTACGACGGATTCGATAATTCCCTCCGCGTTAAGTCCTTCCTCCGACCGTACGGCCAACAACAGACAAGATTTTCAAGGGTGCTCGTCGTTTAATCGCTTTCCACGAGAAAAGGAAATCCCTTTGGCACGTTCCCTCTCGTGTCCCGTGGCACGTTCATTATTGATACGACTTTAAGTCCCTTCTTGCACTTTCCCGGGCCCTTTAACGCCTCTCCGATCTTTAATGATGGCTTAATAAGGATGCCGCGTACTTACCGAACGAATCGCTCGCCTCGAGCAAGCTGCATTTAGTTTCTTAGTGTCAAACTGATAATGGACTGCTTACTTACCTGAAACATTAAAAAATCACGAGGTTAATTTATAATGCTGTGCTTGAGAGGATGTGTGGTTCACTTTTTAATGCGAGTTGCTTGAGCAAGGTTACTTATGGGACTAACTGAGAACAATAGACACGAGTGACTACATGTGAGCTGTTGAATAAATTTGAGAATTTGGAGATTTGGATGTGAAGATCTGGTGATTTAGAACTTGGGAATGTGAGGATCTGAATATTTCGAATTTGGCAATGTAAAATTGTAGAAATTGAAAATTTGGGAATGTGAGAATTTGAATGTTTAGAATTTGGGAACGTGAGAATTTGAATATTTAGAATTTGGGGATGTGTGAATTTCAATATTTAGTATTTGAGAATGTGAGGAAATTTAGGAATCTGGGAATGTGAGAATCTGAAAATTTAGGAATTTTGGAATGTGAGAATTTAGAAATGTAGGAATCTGGAAATTTAGGGATTTGGAAATATGAGAATTTGGAAATTTAGGGATTTGGAAATGTGAGAGTTTGGTAATTTAACACCTTGGGAATGTGAAAATTTGGATATGTAGAAATCTGGGAATATGAGTATCTAGAAATTTAGAAATTTTCAAATTTATCTATGTAAGAACTTAGAAATTCAGAAATTTTCAAATTTTTATATTGCAAAATCTGAAAGTTTAAAATGGATATAATTAGAATATAGAATTATAAAAACTTGTGAATGTAGAAATTCGAGATCCTGAAAATTTAGACAAGATACACGAAAAGGGGATGATAGAAGTGGACGCAATTCACTCGATTCTACAGGGTTGTCCAGTTTAGCAAGAAAATGGGGCTACAAGTGGAATAATTAAAAAGATGGGAAGACGAACGCTTTTAGGAAAGCCTCTTGATGGCACTTAAGTCACAGTTTTTTCATCAGTCATCTATTGCTGGGGACGAATTTGACGCGCGTCCCTCGAGACGCGATAAAGAGCGATCGTAAAAAATCTCTAAATAATTTGCCGACAACCATTTAAGTACTTCAGCAAAAGATGGTCGAGAGAATCTTGACAGAAGTTCACAATGATAACGGATCTGTTCATATCTTTCAATTATACTGAATTAACTTTTTGGCAAAGCAGTCTCACTTATGATGGCGTAAATTAAATATTCAAATGAAGTCGTATAAAATTCAGCGTTAAATACTGGTCGTAAACTCGACGGAAAGATGGAATAATAAATGAGAACACAAAATTAAATTTGCACAGAGTACGGTATATTACAGTGCAATATAAATGAAGGCACCAGTGGATGGTGTCATTCAGTTTCCTCAAAAATCGATGCTTTTTGATGTTATTATGATTGAATTTATAAAGTAACACTTTATTTTCTGTATACACGTAAATTTACACATGTAGATTCATGTAGCATATGTAATTATACATGCGAGTACACATGAGTAAATGTTAATACATGTAAACACATGTAACTACACATGTACATATAAGTGCATGTAGCTACACATATGTATACACCTGTACACATATGTACGTACATATGTATATGCATATGTACATACAAATATTCATAAACACACGCAAATATACACATGATTTCACATCATGTATGTACGACATGATGCACTGACAGATCATATCAGTACACATAAGTACCTATCAGTAGACATAAACACATATGTTCGTATATTTGTGAAAATACATAAATGCACACAAATATCCATAAATACATATAAGTATGAAACAGAAAAGTTTTCATAATTTCTTCGACAGACTCTTGATCTGTCCGCCATTGCGTTGAGTCATGACTCGTCATATACCCAATACACATGTGTATTGATGTGTGTATCACATCAAACGATCACATTAAATGACCATACGTTAAATCGCCACGTTCATACAATACATCTCCACAAATATCATCAGACATCGTATTGTTCGTGCCTCAAAATTACAGATTTACTAATTGTAAATTAAAGAAAAGTTCGCGTCTTCGGACGCTCGTAAATAATGAACGCTCCGAAAGTATGGCCTTTCTCCCAGAGCCTAGAACTTTCGAAAATGAAGTTCGAAAGCCACGGTGTAGAAGTACACCGGCAGGGGCGCATATTTGAGTAGCCATTAACGGCTTTGGCGTGGTTGTTTGTCAGTCGATAAAAGTTTTCGCGTTGTCTCTCTCGTTTCTTCCCCGGCGTGTTCCTGCTCGTTTCTTTTGTCGTCTCTGTCGGCCACGACGGACCCAGGTTCTAGCCATCTTCTTTGTCAGCCGTCTGAAAATTCAGCAACACGAAACTCCAAACGACGGACCGTGTCCTCGGTTACCAGGATTTCCACTCGTGCGATAGGAGCGGAGCAAATGTCGGTGCGTTAATAGACTTGAGCGTAACTTCTCTGCTAATGGCTGGCACGGTCAAATTTGATATCCATTAAGCATAATGAGATAATAAAGTCGCCGAATAGCCGCTGAATTAATGGTTAAATAAAATAAGGATGCTCGAGGGAGCGCGGTTTAATTCGTCCTCCATTATTTCTTCCTTCTACGAGAAAATTGCGAACGTGTTGAATCGAACATTTTTTGCACTTGTTTTATTTCGAACTAATTCGGCCGTGATTCTCTTGTTACATAGAATTTTCCGAATGTGACATTCCGAACGACACCACCGTAGTCAAATACCGACCTGTTTAAGCACCCATTAGCATTCGTTTGTCACTCGCAAATTTATTCGTGCCGCAAAGTAAGGCCATTGAAACACGAAGCTTCGAGTGTTACCGTCGGGCCTTTGTGATTCGATTTCGAAAAGAAATACCAAACGGTACATTTACCAACTTTGTAATGTGTCATGTGTCAAATCGAGGAATTTGGTCTTTGGTCGTAATCAAAAGCAAAAAAAGAGGATGTATAAATGTGGGATACAATTCTAAAATTATTTATATAATTATTCTCGAGTTACTTCTACTATAATCAAAGTTATTCGACTCAAGTCACTTTGAGGACATCTGAACCTACTGGACGTAACCAAAACCTACTAAAATGGCTACCAAACCTTTGCAACGTACTGAATCTAGGTTCTACGTTCCTCATAAAGGTGTTAACGAAAGTTTTCCATGCTATAGAAGACAAAAGTTGCAAACCACGAAATTCGCCAATCTCCCTTTTTCTCTATCGACGCAGCAAATCGACAATTTCCTACTTTGCGTTCGGCGAGCGTGCGGGTCGTTCATAAACACCGATCCCGTCGCGATCACGAGAATCCCCGGCTCGGATTCGAGCGTTTTAAAGCGCGGAATCGATGAAAAGAGTGTCGGCGCTATGCGAAGGAGCGAAATAGCAGAACGGCGCTGCTCGTAAATCGCCGACGGATAATCCTGATGGGGCGCGCTGGTTGCGCGGCAACCGTAGCGACCATTCAAAAATCGTAAAAGGGTCGAAGCGCAAAATGGGGAGGTCGGTCGAAAGCAGCGTGCAGATTTTCTTCCCTCTTTTATTATTATTTTTTTTTTTATTTCAACAGCCTGCTCCTAATTGGGCGGGACCGTTCGCTGCCTTTTCGCTAATTTATTTATCGACAGAACGATGGTCCGACGCTTTCTGAGCCTATCCTTCGCAGGCAGGCAATTTAATCCGCAGTTACGTGCTTCCCTTTCATCCGAGATTATTTCTCTGTCCGCTAACGGTGTCGCTTGTTATACCAACGATATTGTTTCATCGTCTCCCTATGTGCGCTCGCATATGTTTTTTGTTCATCGTCGCGTTTATTAGTTTTTCGAAGTACCGCGGACAACTTTGGATGGGATTGCTCAGTTTTATTGTGAGATCCGTGTTTGTTCTCGTACCCCTGCGATTCCGTGCTGCGTACTTTCACGTATGTAGTTGATCGAGATATGTAATAACAAAGATGCAATTAATACTGGAGTGCCAGTCTGTTATTTTAAAATGAGTATCGTAACGTGGCGGTAAATTGGAAAAGTTGGATCTGTCTAGTATAATCCTGGATAAAATTGGATTCAAGCTGAAGTAGATCTAATAAAAGTGAGACCTACTTCACTAGATCCTAAGGTAAATGTGATCTAACCTAATATGGACCTAGGAATATCCGCTTAACCTGGACTTGAAGAAATTAAATCTAACCGTAACATAAATTAGATCTAGTCTAAATGTGGACAAAGTGGTACTGATTAAACTACTCTGAAGAAAAATTTGATCTAACGAAACCTACAGATAAGAAAGCTAAGGGCTGTCTAATTTAGACCTAAGAGAAATGTGTAGGGAAAATTTGTACATAACCTATATGTAAAGAAAATGGGATCTAACCTAATTGAAGACCTAGACTAAACTAATGTGGTTCTAGAAAAATCTGGTTTAACCTAATGTGAACCTAGGAAAATCCAGATTACGCTATCCTAAATTTAAAGAAAATGAAACTTAACCTAATGTGAACGTAGAAAGGGTACACAAATCAAAGGATAATTCGTTCGTTAAAGGTAAAATCGAAAGCAAATGGAATCTCGTACCTCTTCCTCTAGGAAGCCGTTGTTGCACCGAAGTGTACCACGTTCCTTTCTACCGAATAGGGATAATAGTTTCCGATCGGCATATCGTGAAAGCAATTTAACGCCAGCATCTCGGTGGCTGGTAGAACGTATCAAAAATCGTGGTTCTTCCTCGACGGAACACGAAGGAATAAACGGTTAGGGGTGAAAAAAGGACGACACCCTTAATGGGAAATTTGTGTTTAATCCCTGTGTTGACAAGAGAGGGATTCCCGGGCGTAACAGACCGTTCACGGATGATCCACCTTTTCCCGCGGCAACCTCCTTCTTCGGCACGATGAAATTCAATCCACAACCGGAGGATTCTCTCTCGTTAGGGATTACTCCTTTCGCTCCTTAAAATCCTGGCCTCCTCCTCGTCGGCCCGTATTGTCCCGCCGTAATAAGGTATTTTAATTGGTGGTTGTTATTATGTTCAGCAGCCGGACCGGCTGCCCCTCTTCGACATAATCCGAGAACGGGAAGAACCGGAGGACGAAGAAGAAGCGAATAAAGGACAATCTCTCTACGGCTCCGTCCTTCGGGAGACAAGAACAGAGACAACCGATAGAAGAGGGGAAACGATGAAACGTAGCTAACACGAGATAGAGCGGGGAGGAAAGAGAGAGAGTAGCTCTCTTAACCTCGACTACCATAATGCTCGCTACCATATACAACACCGCGCACAGAGGAAAGACAGCATCGGTTCGTACGTCGGTGACCGAGGGTCAACCAGATACCAACCGGGCCGTGTGTTTCGAGTGCCTCGCGCCCGATTAATTGCACGTTGGCCAAGATTTATCGGGCGGGGAGAGACCACGACTGAAACGGTATTCCAGCGATCGTTCTTTGCCGCGGTAATTGCCCGGTACCGATTACTAATTGCTCGTACTCCCGGCTCCGAGCTGCTAGCTGACCGATTTGGGGAACGTCCTCCAGATGAAAACGCTAAGACACGCGGCTACCTTCAGGCTCGACGAACATGGCGAAAGTATTCGAACAGATCGATCAACGACCTCGTATTACCGGCCATAAAGTGAACATCACTCTATTACTCCACTCCTCACATGAGCTCCAGTTATGGGTCACATTTTTCTTGTGATCTCAAAAATTCGTAATACAACTTGAAATTTCTACATTATTAAATCTGAAAAATATTGCTGAAAGTTTAATGAAAGTCTGATGAATACATCTATTCTTTCGAGCGTTACATTTAATTGCTTTTGTCCCAAACGTGCAGCAGAACGTATTTAATATCAGAAAGAACTTTTTCATCAGCGACGAATTTTTGCGTTTATTAGCTGCCAATTGTACCGGATCCGCAACTTAATTTACGTTGACTTTTTGAAATTGACTGTAGCATTCCGGTTTCATTTTAGAGGAATGATATCGCGATATTGAACACGTCAATTACACGCATCCTCTTTCAGCGACGTTCACCTAATTGTCCCGAGAATTCGTTAGAAAATCGAACCGTCAACCGTTTCGTCGCGCTCCACGTTCCGAGCCGTATCGTCTCTGGCGAGCAATAAAGTTTCTTCGCGTTTTATTTTGCCCGGACGAAGAACAAAGCGACGAGCAAGTTTATTGGCGCGATATGAAAAGAGGTATGCAGACAGATTCGAATCGGTGAAATGAGGTTTCCATTAAAATTTCTTTCTCGCTGAAAAATTCGCACTGTATCACGCTTAAATGACCGTCTATGAATCCTTAACCGATTGGAAATTATTTAACAATAGAAATATTTTCAGCCACGAGGATTTACAACCCTTTTGTTCGGGTAATATCTGTTCCGTTTCGATTGTAATGGCGCTCGTAAGAGAGGCAGGCAAACAAAACAACGAGCGCGTGACAGTAAACGGATCTTCAAAATCTCATCAGAGCTTCATCTTCTTGCGACATTGTTCTCCATAAATGAACCGGCAACAGACGAATCAGCTTATTGCGTCGAACAGATAATATTTGTTGCAATTACAGAGCATAATGGAGAAGACGAACACGTCTTCGAAGTGCAAATTTTCATGCGAGAACGCACATTCCGCGATACACGCGCGTGCACAACTGATATGACTACATTCGCTCGTTTGCTTAGTTAATATTAACGCTATTAAGCTCATCCTGATAGGATATCGCGTCCACGCCACTTGCCCGCAGTGTTTACGTTACTCTGGCTAATTTGAATGAAAGTATGCCTCCATTTCGTGCCGGATTAAAAACTGTGTGTCATAATTAGTGCTTCTTATCTTCGTAATATTCTCCTTGCGCAAACAGACGACTCTAGCCAGCTGAATACGTTTTTATCTGTACCTCGTAACCCAATTTTTTAAATTGTACGAAAATTACCTTCATTTATGATTCTTTTGTTTAAATTTTTCTGTTCATATTTTTTTTTTAAATTACAATTGTTATAAATAATTGTACATGATTAAAATTTGTTCTGTTAGTGATAATTTTTTGTTTCATCCGTCATCAATTATTAATATTACTGATTTAGTATTCAACAGGGAGCAATATAAAAAATATTCTGGGTCAATATTTGTATTTATATATTGCTATTTTATTTATGTTGTTATATGGTATGTGAAGCTTACACACCTTGTATAAATATTTGTATAAAAAATAAAAATGTCTGATTTATTACACATATTTTTATCATCCATCAATAAAAGGATGAAGAATACTCTAGATCAATATTTATAATTACTGCTACACTAATTATTTAAATATAAACATATAGTAAGTTTATAATATTATAATATTCACACACCCTTACAAATATTTATATAAAAAAAAGTTATACATTTTATTCTTCATACATGTAAGCATATATACACATCAGTAATTAATAAAAATGAAATTTATAATGCACTATGACAGTTTTATCGAACATCTCTAATTGTCACCTCGACAGAAAAAGTAATAAAATTGACGATCAAAATACAGTAAAAAAAAAGTGGTACCCCGAAAAACGTCATACTTTTCTCCACAATTCTCGGTAAAATTGTCGTTACACGCTGCATTTGATTTACATGAATCATGACCTGTTACGCATACATGCATGCACGAAATTCGCTTTTATCGAGGAGTACACGTGTCGCGGCCAAATGAATAAATGTAGATTTTTGCGGGGATTTTTCATTATCCGTGGATACTAGCGAGCCGGACACGCGTCATAAATCAACGGGATTCGCGTGTTCGTAGAAAAATAAATGAACTTTGCAAAGTTTCGTGCACCGACCGTGGAAACTCCATGGACACCGCGTATATCACGTCGTCGTTCCGCGATTCCGGGACGAGGTTAAAGAGCGGGGAACGGGAGGGTACAGAGTGGGGAAATTAGATTAAAAGCTCGATAATTAAAACTAGAGATTCAACGATGTAATCTGCTGATGAGAATCTGGAACGAGCGAATCGCTCGCGCTGCCGCCACCAACAGTCGATTTCGATTTTGTTCGAAACGCGTTAAATAACTTCGTCGCGGTTAATGCGCGCGTCGATAAATCGCTTGGCTGGGATAAAAGTTATCCACGTGACACGAACGGGAATTTTTGACGTTTGAATTTGCCAAATCTAACGTGAAATTGTCGAAAATGGTGAAAAGAGAGGATGACTTTAATGACTCACAAAATTTGATTTCAACTGATTTTCATTATACTATGAACAAGCTCACTGAAACACTACAAAATTGATATATTAATTAGATTAATTTATGTGATTATACTAAACTTCTTAAAGGAGAAATCTGATATGGATCCTTAAAATTATTTCTAAAAACATTGTACAACGCTGAAAAGAATGCACATGAATCTGATTGGCTGCAGCTACGACAGTAGTCACCAGAATCACATTGATGAAATATGAAATTAATTATTAATGGTGCAAGAGGTTACAATTAATAATGGTGTAGAATTCAAGGTGAGAATAGTAGCACATGTATCTCAATACAAGATATAGCTTCTCCAAAGAAGTCTGAAAGTTTTGAAAAGCACTTGTGATACTTCACGGTTTCCCTGTTCTTTGACCATGTCAGAGTAAATAAAACCTGACCTATCCACCTATGTATCTCGAGAAGAACAAAAGAGCATCGCACACGATCATTTCTCCTCCTGATCTTACGTTTCGTTTTGTCGCCCAATAAAGTACGACTCATCGAGGACGTGGCTTGAAGTCAACGATTTTATTTTCTGCGCGTCTCGTGGTCGGTGTGGAAACAGCAGCCAGCAATAACATCCGCCCTCGATCTGAGAAATTCGTAGCCAGAGCAAGCTATACCACGTCGAGGATCAATCTTCCACTTAAAATCACGAAAATAAACGCGCAACGATATTGCCTTTCGATTTTATTCTTCCTGTTGCTACGACGAACACGTGGTAGTTCGGAACTTACCTCGCCAGGTAAATTGGCTGCAGGGAATTAACGACCTTATCAAATGGTCGCGAACTTCTTCGAACGAGATTACCAATAAAGCCTGCTTCGTATCCGCTTGTATCCTCACGAGGAAAAGCAAACTGCACGAGATATTGAATTACTTGGGCGTACTGATTAAATTATTGATATTGCCCGACGATAAATTCGCTGATAGGAATATCACGAATAAGTCGCTCTTAACGATACTGAGAATATAGAGATGTAAGGATATCGGAATATTGCATGTGGAGAAATATAAATATAGTTATTTGGATGTACAGGTAGTGAGATATGGAGATATTGGTATAGAGGGATGTCAAGATATAGGGATAGTCAAAGGGTTAGTGGAATATAAGGTGATCAGAGTATGCGGATGTTGGGACGTGGAGATTTCGGGACGTAGGAATATAGGAACGTAGGAATGTCGGGACGTAGGGTTATCGGGATGTAGAGATATCGGAGCGTAGGGTTAATGGGACGTACAAATAGGGATGTAGCGACATCGGGACGTAGAGATATTGGAGCGTAGAAATATCAGAGCATAGAGATTTCGGAACGTAGAGATTTCGGAGCGTAGAGATTTTGGGGACGGATAGATATTGGGACGTAGAGGTATCGAAGCGTAGAGATTTCGGGACGTAGAGGTATCGGGACGTAGAGATATCGGAGCGTAGGGGTATCGGAACGTTGAGATATCGGGACGTAGAGATATCAGGGCGTAGAGATGTCGGAGCGTAGAGATTTCGGGACGTAGAGATATCGGGACGTAGAGGTATCGGGACGTAGAGATATCGGGACGTAGAGATATCAGAGCGTAGAGATGTCGGAGCGTAGAGGTATCGGAGCGTAGAGATTTCGAGACGTAGAGATATCGGGACGTAGAGGCATCGGAGCGTAGAGACATCGGAGCATAGAGATATCAGAGCGTAGAGGTATCAGAGCGTACAGATTACGGAATGCAGAGATATCGAACCGTAGAGGTATCGTGACGTAGAGTTATCGAGATATAGAGATATCGAAACGTAGACATATTGATATGCAGAGAGACCAGTGTAGCGCTATAAGAATAAGGAGGTATAAGAATGCAGCGGTATCAGATCATAGGGATGTCGAGACATGAATATCAGAACGTAGATGTATACGAATCATCAGTCATATTTAATTATTATACTAACTTAATAAATACTATTTGATATACCTACTTAATTATTAATTGAAAAGTATATATGAATGTCATAGGCATCTAAGAACCTAAGAATAAGTATAGCAACATATAGCGATCTAGAAATATACATACAGCTCTAGAGCTATCAAGAAATATGTATTATACATGAATGAATAAATTCAAAAATTTGGAAATACACATGTCGATACAACACATGTCGCTTTTGCAATATAAATGCGCATGGATTTATTTCGTTTTTGGACGAGCAACACCGGAAGCGTAAAGTGGAAAAATCGTGGATATTCTCGCGAGCGAAACGGACGATGATGTTGAACCAACGGAAAAGGTCGATATAATTGCGGATCGGAAAGCGAGGGAATTGCAACCTCGTAAATTTGTCTTCCGCTCCTTTCACGAACATATGTGCTCCGATCCTGTCAAATTGTTCGCTTCGTTTATTTTCCGCGTACCCGCGAACTTTCGGTAGCTTGATATTTCAGTGAGAACGGGACATGTTCTACCGCAGAGACGAGCGTTCTAATCGAGCGAATAGTTGCTGCGACAAGCAACTCGTGACACGTACCGGGCATTAATTTTCGGCTAATTGAAAAATGGATGCAGTTTCGGAAACAATTATCCGTGTTATGAACTTCGGGTTCTATCTTCCCGCGTAATTATTCATGTCTGATAACGTCGTTTGTACATTTTCATAGGATTACCAGCTGATGCAACATTTGGAACGGGAAAATGCAAGCTGCAACTGGTGAAAGTTACGTTTATCACGCGCTGCATACTAAGTTACGTCCCGAAGGATTTGGTTTATGAATTTCCACCGTTGTGTCAGTAACTTTTCAGTTAACCCTTTGAGATTTTGATTCGCAATTCAATTAACATGTATGTTTGACAAACATGTTGATAGTATTGAATTTTAGATTGAAGAGGTTATGGAACACCTATTTCATTTCTACGTCATGTTTGTGTAGTTTGTATACTATGTTGCAACAAGTTAAAATAAATATTCTGTACATTATTGACCAGTCTATAATCATGGACCTAGGAATAAGGTCTATCAGTTTATAATGCATCAGTTTATAATCACAGAGCTTTAATGGCCGACCAGTTTGTAATCACGGATCTGTTATAAGGTCCATATTCATTATATAAACTTTTTATACTTATTATTATAAGATAGACTTATCAAGTTATTAAAAATATGGACATTATGGGGATTTGTTTTTGTAAATGGAATTATAGAATGCAATGTTTGGAATATTACCATCATTTACGATTAAGTACAGCTAAATTACATTTCGATAATAATTATCATTTCCAGCAGGACAATGATCCATGTGGTAAACCAAAGGTTATTACACAATACTCCACATTTAGTGGTAACTAGTGACCGGAACAATACTAAATCAATAGTATCGATTCCAGCCTCTAATTATCCAAAGCAAATATGGAATTTGAAGCTGAAGTAAGGAACTTGAAAGAACTGGTAATTTCAAATGGTATATCAAGTTTAACGTAAACACATTAAATTATTAAGATTGTGCACAAGGTTAATTCATAAGACAACTGCTGTAAATACTTTTGAGATGCTTACTTTAAATGGGGTTTTTGTCAATTTATCCATCTTCAAGTATAAGAAATGTGTTCCGAACGAGTTCTCTTGTGTCCAAATTATTCCTTTGAAATCGCTTATCGATTGCTTTGGAAGTTGTGGCTCGAATGGATAATTGCATTCAATCGTCGTGGCACAGTGACGAATTATTCTAGAAACCAGTAACAGATTTAACTCAGTTAGGCAATTTAACTCTCTTCATGAACCATTAACGTGATCGACTGTGTAGTTTCGATACACGTGCGCAGTTAACCTGTGACTCGATATCGATAGTTAGATATTACAAAATATAACTAGTAACTCTAACAACGAAGTATAAAACTTGACGTTAATGGATCAAATAATTCTTCAGGAAGAAACAGTGACATCTACAAAATTCAATCCTCATTATATAATTCATGATTTATAAGGATTTATCATTTTTATCTTTTCAATAATCTTTGAAAATACCTAATGACCGAATAATTAAGATATTGTTGAAGATATTACGAAACAGTCTGACGTGTAGAAAATTGAGGTTGAGATTGAAAGCGAATTGGAAGCAAATTTCATTAAAATCGATCGGGGGAGAATCTAGTTGCCTCGAAATGAGGGAAGGAATGCCGGATGAGAACTTTACACCGCAGTGGGAATAAACGTTTTCTCGTGTTCAGAGATTGCATTATCGGTGTAAACGGTGTCGGCGAAAGGAGAAACTAAAATAGATTCCGCGGAAAGCGTTTTATGCGACGTAATGAGAGGAAAATGCACGGGTCTCCGGGCGTAAAAAGAGTTGCGCTGCACACTCGTCGCGTACCATCTGCGACAATGGACAAAGTAAAGTGCATTTTGCGGAATGTTTCACATTCTCAGACAGGGTGTTCGTTGTCTAGACTAACAAATGACTGGAAGCTTTGTGTCATTCGGTTAAAAAACGGCCACCGTCCTTTGTTCCGTCACAAAGTTGCGGAAAAATTCACATTTTAATTTCCACGCGACTACCACTGTTTGCAACCCTGCTATTGATTAAAATTGTATAATTAACTATCAATTAGGTAATTGGTAATTAGAATCATTTGCGTATGAAATTTTTCCTCAGAAAATATTTTACAAATTTTTATTTTTAAATATATTATAGCATATATATATTAAATATATGAATTTCAATGGATCCATGTCGACTGTTGAAGAGTTAACACGTTGACCGCTACAGTGAAGAGTGAATGAACAAAAATTAAACTTTTAACTTCTTTTCTTAATTTGTCAAAGTATATCTCTGTCTCAATATTAAGAGCTCTTAAAAGTTCTCGTTTCGCTGTAAAGAATTTAACTGAATGTACAGCACCGGTCAGATGTGACCACCATGTTCAACCAGTTAATGAGAAACCTTCTGCATATTACAAAAATTGCAGTTATCTAGTAACTCAAAATAAGGTTCATTTCTAACATTCTTCACAATCAGTACAGATGAACAGGCATATGTGAATCTATTATGTTTGTCCACGTAATTTGAAGTTGTATGTTTGATCATACAATGCATTATCTAAGTCCTCATATAATTTCATCATGGGTCAATGTGGACCCCTAGCACATCACAGAGATGACAAAAGCATCCTCAACAGGAAGAAATAAGCACTGAGTCGTTTCTCTCTAGTGATCCAGCGTATCACGCAGCGCACATATATGTCCATGCGTGCACCATGTGTGACGGCAATCGAGCATGCGAAGTTGTCGAGAATGTCGTTTAGTTTACCGGTGCCCGTTTTACTGTCACCGATGGACCAGGCCGTTAGAAACACTGGCTGGCCGAATCGTTTATTCGCGAATGCGAAACGCTTTTGGCAGCGCGAAACAAAAGGTCCGCTCGCGTTGGTGACTTTGGCCCTCGCGGAAAACACCGGTCGATTGCCCCACGAAATTAACTCCCTGACATTCTCGTTGCACGCAGCTTTCCACGGGGTCGACTCGCTCGCTTGTTCCCGGCTAATAGGATTGTCTGTCGCTATTGAAAGTTTTAGGACCGCGACGAGCAGAGAGCCGGCTCGAAGTCATCCAACTGTGCGACTTTGAACGCTGCCAGTACGGTCCACGAAATTTCGGAGCCGCCATTGATCGCTGCAGGAAGAACCCACCACATTGCGCGTTATAAGATCTTTCCAACTTACTACGACGAAATTAGATGAGATTTCAAAACCGACTGCATGTGGTCCCCTCGTAACAGAACTATGTTGATAACGTTTTAACTCTGATTGGAATCCTGTCCAACTTTATTGGATGAGTGTGCACTGGTGCACAAACATCTGCATGATCAGACATTGTATTTGAATGGACAGATATTTATAATAAAATGTACGATGTATTTTTTGTAAAATACATATATGAATATAAATGAGGTTATGTGTCATTTCATATTCGAATCACATAAAAAAATAAACGACTATAGACAAGATAATGTGAGATGTTTAAGGTAAATTAGCAATTCGAAAATTGTGTTCAGAGATTTTGTTTCTATGTTGAAATTTAGCAAAATGTCAGTATGTCGGACTCTGTGGAAGATGGTGAATGCACGTCGAATTGAACGCACTACAAATTAATCCGTTTAGCCATTATCATGTATGTATGAGCTTGCATTTGGCCCAGTTTGAGTGCATTATTGCCTGCTGATCGTTCGTCGCTGAATCATTAACACATTATGTATGGAAGATCTATTTTTGCCAGGTTGATTATCCTTTGCCATTACTGGGTAATAGAGAACCACGATTAGAGTCGAAAATTTAGCAACTGCTATTACTAAACTTCCTATTTGTTATGCAGGTGCAAGGTTTTATGAAGTTGGGTGCAATGGAGGCTTGGATGAAGATTTTTTTTAATTACGTCTGTATTTTCAAATAGTCAGGTTTTTAAGATTTTAAGTTTACAAGTTTTCTAGGTTCCAAGTTTCCGAATTTCCATATGTCTGAATCGACAAGTAATGGACTTTCCCTTATATCATAATTTTTCCCGAAAAAATCTACAATGCAACATCTGCCAAAGTACTTGTCATCAATAATTAAACCATAATGGAACTTCACAAATAAGTAAACCGAAAGATCTCAGAAACTCCAGCATCAAAGTTTGATCATTACTATAAAGAGAAACATTGTCCAGACTTAATTAAGTCCACCTAATAAACAGGTCGCTTCCCCATAAGACGTTCCAGACCTAGTCTATGTCGCGGATCTTTCCGTACAAAATCAGCGCAAGTTTCTGAACGAGACACCGAAGGGCCAATTAATTCGCGTTTCGCGGGGAGTTCGATTACTCCTATAAAGACTTCAGGGGGCGGGAAAAGCCGGCCGTCTACACTAATTGGCCAATTTTCGCCGCTTAACGTCCAATTTATTACTATCTTCAGGATCTCCCGTCCGCGCTACGACCCGAAGAAGACCGAAAACCGCTCTCGAGAGTATAATCCGATCGTCGAGTCGATAGATTGGGATCAGGAGGAAGACGGTGATGGTTCGAGGGGCGATCGAGGGGAGGGAGAGTTTGGGGCTACTAATTAAAATGTAAAGTAATTTCATCCCATACCGAACTGTGTCTCGCGTTTCTGCTACAATCTCTATCGGAAGGCTCTAGCGGGAACAACGACGAGATAGTGACTAATGGCCCTTCTAATTCTGACTAATCGGTCATCCCCCTGCCCTGTACACCCCTCGTCAACCCATGCTTTTGACGGGGTTTATGCGTCCGATACTTAGCGACAACCGGGTGGTCGATCTTCTTTGCAGAAAGCCCCGCTAATCTTCCTAATTGAACCGGTCCTTTGTGGCAGATTTACCGCTAGCTCTTTTGTGATTTTTCGAGGCGTCATCCAGAGATTTCTTTTTGATCGAGTCTGATTACCTTTTTTGTTACTTTGAACATTTGCTTAATTCGCGATGAATTGGGACACAGGGGTTGTCTGGTCCCAGGTGGACTGTGCACAGAGAACATGGCAGCTGCCTCTGATTTTAATGCAGTATCATTAGATGGATATGTACAAATAATAGAAACGTAGGCACTTTCAAAATTTAATAAATTTATTAAATTGAGGTACTCGAGTGTTGGAAGTCAAAAAACATACAAACTTGAGATCTCCTAAATAAAAAGCAAATGGAGGTTACTCATACTGATTCAAAAGAAAATATTCGTCTCAGTCAGCACATATCTACCCCACCCCTTTCCGAATAAAAGTCAAAACTCCCAACAACCTCAAAAATCTCAGAATTTCTACCAACACCTCCACCATAATAAAATTGTATAACTATTTCCAGAAATCTACCCCTTATAACCTTGCCACAAATGAATTTGAAGCACCTCAACCCATCGTAAGTGTCCCGAAATCGAGCATAAATTTTTCAGTTGACCGTTATTGCAATCGATAACGTATCTAGCCCGTATCAAAGTGCTAATACGTATAGGAACTCACAGGTCATAGTTCAGAATATTACGGGCAGTACCGTACGGTCTACTAAAGGAATTGGATTTCGCGTAATGCCCGTCCAGGGTTGGCCAGATAGAACGAGATGGTTGACTGCAAGAGGGTGGAGGCAGGAAGTAAGGGCGGAAGGGAATTGACCTAATCCAATTCGATGCGAGTTCTCGCCCACTTGATATCGCATAACAAGGGTTGGATGGCGGAACAATTTGAATACGGAATAAGATTATCGTTAAGGCAATTAATTAATGCAATCGAAGTAATTGGAGGATACGCCTGGATGTGCCTCGTTATCAGCCCGTTCCCGTCCACCTATAGGTATCCGCGGCAAAATTCCTCTGTACGCGGTTTACCGTTTCTTTCATTGCATTATCTCGTAATACGGTGCAAAAATTTGTGCCGACCGGTGACTTGCGGCCCGTTAATCTGGAAAGTGTGTTTCTTTCCAGCGTGGTACTCGAGTTGCAGTTTATCGCGTAGCATTGCGATAAGTCTCAGAACTGGGTGACAAAGACCAGGTGTGTTGCTACGTTGTATGCCGTTGGAAGTCACATATATTTAAAGCTCTTGTAGGTTTTGGAACGATACATCTTCCCGGTACGTATAATGTATCACGATAACGCATTCTGACAATTTCGCGGCGACCAAGAAAATATTGTTTATCACGCTCTCGGGGTTGTTTATAGCTCAGTTTTAATCGTACTATTGTTTTCAGTGTATCTTCACTGCATTTGGTGATCTGAACTAGAGAAGCTAGACCAAGTGCAGAAATATTAATGTAGAGATCTTTCATAATAGAAAATAGAGTTGTTACAGGGTTATTGTTCTCAAATTGTCAGAAATTAAATTCATGAATATCTAAAAGTCCAAATGTTTCAAAAACCGAACCCACATAATTAACAACAAATATGAAAACTAAAGAGGAAGTGAATACTTCAGCTATGTTAAGCTACTCTAAACTTGGACATCAGCCTCTTAAAGTATTAAAAGAGTAGCACGATTCAACATGGATAATAATATGGATTCAAATAGAATCGAAGACTGTCAGCATAAAAGATATAATCGTGATCGTTCAATGTCGATTGAATTGCAGCGTTTAGAACGACATAGTTACTGAAAATTGAATAGATGGAATCGTGAATATCGACGAGGCGAGCATGTTCGACAAAATCCAATTTACTGACAGCAGCAAGCATAATTCATCTCGCGTGACAGTGACCGTTGTCTCAATTTCTCAAAACACCGGCATCCATCTTCCCTAGCTGGCGTTATGCCCTGTTTTCGCAACACGTATTCACCTTGCGTGACTAACTTTACCACCGTGGTCCAACATAATCGCCCTGGAAATCGTGAGTAATGTGCAAACTTCCATTAAGCCATTGTGTGTCATAAAGGTCCCGGTCGTAGCGAGAAGTAACGTTGTTGTCGACACCGTTGCACCGCCAACGGTTCAACGAGTCCAAGAACGCCAACTTCAGGATGATTTACCGAAGTTTTCCAACTGGATCAGTTTGTTCGGAACTTTCTGCACTCTGAAGAATCAATTGAATTAATCCGTCGATAAAGGGCGACTCGAGGATTTTTTGGGTTACTGTGTGCAGTCAAACGTTCGTTTGTTATCTCCCATTCTTCAAGATTTAATATTTTCAAATTATTAAATTTTAGGATATTCAAATTCCTAAATGTAGAAATAAGTATGGGAATACTTAAATTTCTAGTTTTTAAGTTTTCAAATTCTCAAATTCCTAAATTTCTGAAATTTTTAATTTTCGAACGTGACAATTTTCGAATTTCCAAATTCTCAAGTTTTTAAATCCCCAAATTCTAAAATACCTAGTCCCCAAATTTCGAGTTTCCTAGATTCCTACATCTCCAAATTTTCAAATATCCAAGTATTCAAATTTCCAAATTTCCAAACTTCCAGATTCCCAAATTTCCAATTTCGAAAAATTCCTAAATTCTTAAATATTTAATTACTCAAATCCCCAACTCTCAAAATTCCCAAATTCCCAAATTCTAAAATACCAAAATCCCAAAATCCCCAAATACCAAATTTCTAACCTCAAAACCCACGTTTCAAAAACCACCACCTAATTAATAATAAGCCACCAAGTAACCTCCATCAGGATTTCATCTAATCCCACTCCATCCACAAAAGCTTCATAAGATAAACCCAATACTTATCAAACAATAAATAATATTTACGAGGCCAGATAACATCTGCACCAGGCATTAACCTCGCGTGATTCGATACACTTGCAGTTTTATATTTATTTCTGCACAAGAACCTTCATTCGACCTACATTCATTGTCGTAACAAGCTGCAATTAGCTGCATTATCTTCAGGAACATTCATGTAACGAGCGATTTCACTCCTCCCTGTTATTAAACAGTTCTCCCTCGAAACGTGTCGTCAAATCTGATAAACGCAAGTAACAAACCCCTGTTTTTTACGTTCTACACGTTCCTTATATCTTTTTTAATCTATGCTCGTTAGCGTTTTTTGTGCTCGTTGTATTTAATTACGACACTGGGACAATCAATCAAATTCTGAAAGACTTTGGAGGATTCGAATGTTGGAAAATGGCCGAATGGCAGGATGCAAGTGTTCTATCAACAGACGTATCTAGAGCTGTGAAAGACATATGAATGTAACAAACGCATGTGCAAATGAAAGTAAAACTACATGAAGATGATGTTTGATAAAAGAATTTAAGTGTGGTAATTTATATTATTATAGTTGGGGGTTGCAGAAAAATGAAACTAAGATCCTTCAGCATACTCGAGATTTCTATTAATATAATATCTTAAGATAACTTTACACATAACATCTTAACATATCTGAAAATTAAATTTGACACAGTACCTATACATTAAAATTATTCTTATCGTATCTTAAGATTAATGTGATACCTTCACATACTTCAAAATTGATCTTAACATATCTTGACACATTTTAAAATTGCTCTCAACATAATATCTTAAAATTACTGTCAACATATATAAAATGAAAAGTCAGTATGCATGAAGTTACTGTAAAAAAAATCCTTGTTTTTTAGCATCGATGTCCATGAACTAATAAAGATATATTTTCACGAGGAGCGTGTAAAGTAAAAGTTCTGAGGTTCCGCCATTTGGTGGATCTAGGGGCCATTTTGTCTAGTACGCGTCCCTGAACGCGAGCATTGTCTCTCCGCACCAGAAACTGGCCCTTATCTCCGACCCTAATCCTCACCGAGCGTGGAACCCCTCATTATCCTTACATTTATTACCCGTCGGCTTAAGGACTTTCCGATGCGATCGGCACACGCTCGAAGAAACGCAGAAAAACTGGCCAGTATCCGTGCAACCACGGCACCGCCACGGCTTGTTAACATTCTTCACGCTGTAGGTGCGGGGCTCGCCCTACGACGGGGCCTTATGGACTCCTTTGCCACACGGTGTCGTCGTCGCGATTACATGGCGGAATCGTGATGAAACCGAGAGAGTCGGAGAGGATGCAGAAAAAGAACACGGGACGGTGAAAGGTGGAGAGGAAAGGAAAAAGAAGATCGCTCATGGACGTCTTTGATCGGATGCGCGTATGTACAGTTGGGTGCAACGTACGCGTGCTACGTGGATCTAAGTTAGGACACATATGTTCACACTTTTTATTTACTATTTTATAAATAGACAAACTTTCAAAATATGGTACTTTCTAAGTTTCGAAGCTTCTGAGGTCCTAAGTTTCTAAGTGTCCAAGTACCAAACTTTCAATGTTTTCAAGTTTCTAAGTGTCCAGGTTTCAAATTTCCATATGTTCAAATCGTAAAATTTCATAAATTTCAAGACTTAAATTTCCTTCCTCACCTTAAAACCTTATAAGTTCGAAATATCTGAATCCCTAAATTCCTAAATCCCAAAATTCCAAACTTTCAAACCCAAAAGTAAAAATCTGCTACCGTATAAATTTTGCAAGAAAAGTGTCGGAAATCTTGCCCCACACTTATTAGCCGAAAGAAGCTTACGTTGCAGCCGAGTGTACATAGGTTACCACTCTCGGCTGAATTCTTCGTTACATCCGGTTCGTAGACTTCCTTGTCGATGGCCAGGACCTCGAGGGAGGACTTTATCTCGCCGGCGAAATTTATGAACGTGACAAATTCAAGGACTGGTCCGCGTGCACCGCAGGATGTATAGGCGATGAACCGAGTACCGCAGATTTATCTCGCATTATGTACGGAGGATTAAAAAAGAAGGTTTATAGGGTGCACGGAACTTATTAAAATGAGAGAAAAATGTGTGAGCGAATATAATCGTATTCAGTGTATAGGCACGTTCAAATTTGCGATGGTGTCTTCATTTGCATCTTAAGTTTGCAACGTGTGTTCGTTCCTTCATACGTTCTTAACTATTGCTTTTAATATTAACATATTGACTGCTGCAGTAAAAATTTATGGTACACGTGAACGAACTCATAGTACATTATCACTTGAATACAATTTCAACACATTCTTTTTTCATTATGCAAGATTGGTGGCAAGGAACGTAGAGGAAAGTTCGTGTATAAAACATGACAGACTAAGGACGTTAATTAAGAAATTATATTCTAAGTAGCGTTCATTTTCCCCGTTCAGTTGAACGTTTTATTAAAAAATAAATTCTTCTATAAAGAGATCCTTTGTCCAATAACCTCCGCCATCCTGTTTCTGGCATGAATGAGAAATGAATGAATATGAAGATTGTTTTGTATGAGAGTGCAAGGGGACGAAATATAAAAGAAAGGAGTAAATCATTAATGAGGGAGCCGTGTGAGGCATTCAAATACTTCGTCATGTTTATACAACGTCTAATTATTACCTTGGTGCATATGAAGTAATTAGACTAATAATCGCGATTTCTTATTATTTGTCATACTGTTACGAGTATTTTGGGAATTCATGCGAGGACTTTGATCATTTTTACATTTATTTTGTACCGAACTCAGATATGGAAAATATTCCTAAGGATTTTTAAGGACCTTTAGGAACATAGAAATTTAAAAATATACAAAAAGAAAATTTCAGAATTCAACAACTAAGAAATTGGAAATTGCGAACTTCAGAAATAGCGAATATAGAAATTGAAGAATTGAAAAGTTTTTAAGTATGCATATTCTTATCCAAAGGAGTCGTTCCGCCCGAGCGTACAATAACTGATTGCGAAGTCGTACAATTAATCTTGGAGATAAATGCGCGACACTCCGATAATCCTGTATCCGGATATCACAATCTGGATGACGATACTTTTTTAGCATCACAGTTATTGCCAGATTAAAACGGGACATAACAAATTGCGGCAGAGATAGGAACAAAGCGAGCAGTTGGAATAATCAGAATCGACGGTGGCAGGTTTAACCGCGCTTCAATCGCGCCTATGGCAAGTGGAGAGTGGAAAAAGGTGCAGTGAAACGGTCTAGGAAAATCGATAACCAGATACAAGCCGGATTTCTCATTCGCTCTGTCGCCATCGTGACGCCGATAATTGTTCTTTCACGGTGGATTACGTTCGAAGCTCCTTGTCCCGGCGTGTCCGCCGTAAATACCGCTAGAATCTGAATGGAGCTGCGAATAATCCGCGTGCCGTACAACGAAAACGTTATACGCATTCGACCATGCACCGGCTACACGTTCGTCCGTAAAACCAATCGTTATTGACAATAACGACCCATTAAAACACCAAAATGTTTGTCTCGCTCGTTTCCCTTATCGAACCAATACCCTGTTCATTTACCATGGTTCCATAAGTAGAACGCAGAATTGTAGGTCAACATTTTCATGAAGGCGGAATTGTTTGACTTGATGTAATCTTCGCAACCCTGAATGTGGTTGACCCAGGTTTAAGAGACGCCTACCCCCCTCCCTTGAACAGCCATGTGATGTTCCGATATTTGAGGTGGCTACTCGAAACATTTGAAGACCGTTCTTTGGGTCTATTGTACATGATCGTTCAAGTCAATCCTATCACCGAAAATACGTGTGAGTCCAGGTGGCCATTTTTGTTTCTTGACCAATTGAGCTCCTAGGTCAGGTGTACCTGGGTCAGCCAACGTGCCAGCTATACAGACCACAATGTCATCTTCAATACTTGCATCCATCTGACAAAATTTAGGACATGTCGCGTACTGTTCAATAACTACTTACCTGTTAATGTATACCCATGAATTAGAAAATTATCAATGTACCCGAAACACAGTGGATCACCGTAGAACGTCGTATTCGACTGGATATTACCGGTGACCACAATTTGACGCTGCTCGTTACCGGTGATGGTCGAGGCAGTTTGCGTGGAAATCGATTTGCGTATCGCGACACAACAGAGATGTTTAATTACCGGCGATCGATTTGAAAGGATACGGTAGCGGTGTATAGTTAAATCTGAAGCACTGTTGCTTCCCGAGCAGGGAGTAATAAATAGCTGGCCATAGACGGTCGGCTGGCAACAGTCACGGCCGATTCCTGGAATGCACCACCTACAATTCCAGGAATCCGCGACTGGTTGGCCGTAAAAGGGGATTCGTTCGCAGCCGATCAGGATGGTAAACGAAAATCACCTCGGCCATTTGCGTTGGAATCGCCGCGACGCATTACGAACGAGATAACACAGCAATATAGTCAATTAATTCAATTATATTTCCCTGCGATTCGGCCCGCTTCGAAAACACGCCGCTGCACGCGGCTACAGCGTTTCCCTCGTCTTCTGGACGTTGCAATTAAAACGATCGACGCGTGGTTAATGACGGTTCCGTGTTCCAAAAGGTGGCGAGCGCATTTATTGTCGGCGCGGGCTCGCTCGAGCTCGTCGAAGCGTAAAGTTGTCGTTGAAAACCCAGCGATTTCCACCCCTATTTTAAATTCTCATATCTGGAGCTGCTTCCATGGACGCGAAGAAAGAGCGAGGCGACAAGGGGCGAGTCCCTCGCGAACCAGCAGAGGACGGAAGAAAGATAAACAGGCCAGGGTAGACGGTTGACGAACAGAGACCGAGTGGGGAGAGAAAGAAAGAGGGTGGCAGGGGATGAAACGCAGACAAGGATGGACCAACTGCGAAATTTCATTTCGTTAAGCTGGTCGCGGAGGAGATTTTCCATTCCACGACCTGGCTCGCTCGCAAAAGCTGCCCGACAGACGTATTACGATCATTTTTATCAGTTCGTTTATCAGCCAGTTCTCTTCGTATATTCGTCCTGTACGACAACCTCGTACACGATATTAACTTGATCGAACGTTCAAATGGATTTTCCATGGGTGGTGCAACGTGTTTTAATTCGGTGATGTGATCAAGTATTTACGGAAGAGATAGGGGAAGTTTGAGGAGGTCGCAGGACATAGGGAGAGCCTAAGGGAGATCTAAGGAGGTCTAGACTTACAGAGAATATGAAAATATGTAGATCTTAGGTAGAACATAGGGAGATCCCTAATGGAAGATGTAGGGATCCTAGAAAATATTTTAAGGAGATTCTAGGGGAAATCTTAGGGGGAAAATCTTAAGGAGAGAAGAGTGGATGGGAGGTCCCAGGGAGAAGTGACTAATGGAGCCTAGATAGAGTCCTAGAGTGCTGTTATTTTTATCATTTTTAGAACTCTACTATAAAATTTACAGTCTACTATTACAGATATTGTCTATTAGTCTATAAACAGTAGTATACTATTACACATATTAAATACAAATATTTCTCAGCAACGACTGAATCGGAGCTGTTTATATTATTATAACAAATGTAGAGCAATTTCACCCGAAAATATAGATACACAGATAACTACATTTATCACAGACGCACATTGTGATTCACACAACGTCATTCAAATACGTCGGAAAAATTATACGAGCACAGACGTATTAAAAGCACAATAGGTTCCGAAATTCTGTGTAATTAAAGCTGCCGTAACCCAATAACGTTGACCGTTGTCGACAGATTTGCGGTTTCGCGAAACAATACACTCGAAGATGATTACCGCATTTACGAGAACCGGAAAAATCCCGGTTTTCCTGTCATAACGAAATTTCCACGATACAACGTAAACATAGAGTTATCAACTCAAATATCGGGCGAACGAGAAACGATATTTACGCCGCAGAACGTTTGCATTTGCGGCGGATTTTCTGCGGCATATTTGAACGACGTTAATCGGCTAATATTAAATATTTGGCGATTCGATCAAATTTAGTAGACCTTGAGTAATTATGGACGCGAAATTTCTAATTTTATAAACTTATTTATAAAATTAGCTAATTTTCCCTAATTTATAAAAGTTTTAACAGTTCAAGATAATCAATGACATTTGTAAAAAATTTATAAACATCAGATTTCCTTAAATTTGTTACCTCTGCTGCTTTTCCCTGCAGCAACCTGATTAAGCTGTAGAGGAACAAAATAGCCCGGAACTCTATCCTTTGACGATTTCTGCATGAATTGTACATCGTCCGCATAAAAGCAGGGACATACTTGCGGAACTTTAAATCGGGACGAAACAGTAAAACTCGAAGTTCTTCGCTACTTTTACGGCATCATATAAATGAACATCGCCGCAACTTTGAAAGTTTTCATTATCCTCGCGGCATACTTGATGTCAGTAAGTTTGAAATTCGAATTGAACGGCGTCGTTCGAATTTATTGAAACTTCATCATCCACTCGGTCGGAAAAGTAACAGGCTTGATATCAAATTGACCGTATCGTTAAGCTGCCAGTCGACGTCGAGCAGGAATCGAGTTCCTTTCGTCTCTAGAAATTTATTCGTTGGCATCGTGTCTCAAAATGTGTCGGCTCGATTGCTCTAGCTTCGATACTGACGACAACGCGACTTCGTACGCCAGGCAACTCGATATTATCGAATTATCAGTGCTCTCGTTTATAGCGTAAAATACCAATCTCCTCTTCCTTCCATTTCTGATACCGATCGATACGCGTTCGCTCGAAATGCAATAACCGTTTGCCTAATAACACGTCGATCTTTGTGACCTTGATCACGGGAAAATCAGCTGCGTGTCAACGTAGCTGAAAGACAGTGTGAACGATGCTGAGGAAGAATAAATTTCAAATTTTTTATTTTACAAATTCATAATCGTCATTATCAAATTTTTTATTGCACCTCCAAATTTTTAGGTTATCTTTCTGGATCATCAATTTCTGGTTTTTCAATATTCTGTGTCCTCCACACATTTCAAATTGTTTAAAACTTCATGAATTTCTAATAACAAAATTGTTTAAATATTTGACTGTTTCCAATACATTGCCTTTTAAGAGATTAATTCGCCTGAGCATTTCTAACCTCACATTTCCGAAGTTTTATTAGCTATCCTCCAAATCATTCTTGTTCGTTCTTTCTCATTCTTCTAGTGTTTGGTTTGCTCTTCAAACCATTCTTTCTTTCTCAACAAAACTTCTTTGTCTGCTTTCTTCCGATTGATTAGCTCAGTATCTTGGATCATACAACCTTTGTGTTCCTCTCGATTCTTCTCTGCTCACCTTATTACTTCTTTTATCGGACATTTTAAAATAATGAACACTTCAGTTAATTATCGTTTTTGGTATATCTCCTATACTGTGCATAACGTTTATCAGCGAACGTTTTAATTATAAATGATACCGTATTCGGAATAGCTAGAAAATTGAATGGAAATATTTCCAATTACCCAATTAACGCTTATTGCTGCGGTAAAAACTGTAGCCTATAGTGTGGCAAGCTGTAATTGCAATTATTTAAAATACGTTATTTAAATTGTTATTTATTATTAGTGAAATGGTAAATTAAACTCTGATTTGTTAATATACAAATTTCGTTTGAAATTTCCGATAATTGCTTTCTTCGATTAATTATTGACTGTGGAGGTCTAAAGTTATTTCGTGAGTGGATGTAGTTTGTTGAACTGAAGACAGCGGATTTTGGATTTTTTTTTAATATTAGAATTTCTGTACGTTCAGACTTCGGAATTTTTCAACTTCCAACTTTCAAACTATTTCGAGGTATCACTTTAGTACAAGAGGTTCTCTACTTATCAAACTTAACCCAAAGTGAACCTTCACATGAACCCCACATGACTATCCATAAAAAAGTCATCGACAAGTACCCCTCGAAACTCATAAATACCAAGTGCCACAAATTAAAATACGAAACTCATAAACCAATCATTGATTTAGTTTTTGCGTGAACGATCGTCCAGTTTCGACTCCATAGTTTTTAGGCGAGCTTATGGCAGGGTGCGCACGAAAGGGTACATCCGATACTCGACAGCCAAAGGGAGGACTAAACTCGCATGCACGCACAGTAGCTATAGCCGGAAAGCAGCGTACATCGAGTATCGATAGGTGGAACGTGCGTGAGTGGCTTGTCGAAGGGCCCCAGCTGCATATAGTCGGCTGAACGTTGAAATCGAATATGAGACCCATGGGCTAAGCCCAGCGGAGGAAGCACACGGTAGCTAGTGCTCGCAAGATGGTAGGGGAAATGCATCTCCTTTGCAGATCGGCTGCCATTAAAGCCGAGGCCGTGTTCCTCGGGGATCGTGCAGCCACTTCGTCAAACTCTTAAACGAATCCAGCAGCCGAATCTGGATAAGCTGTAAAAAGTGAAGGATAACCTATGCCGGAGGCGGACGAGCAGCCATGTTTGATCTCGTCTGATTAAACGGACTCTCTTTTATTTCTCGACGATCCCTTTATCGCGTTCTGCCCGACAACCTCCTAATTTACGCGGCTTTCATGCTGGACTCCGAACACGACCAAAAAGGCACCGATGAATTCAGATATTAAGTGTTTCTTGCCGGGGTTGCTATGCTTTTTTGCGGTGGCTGCTTTTTCGGCTGGACAAACTTGTTTGCTTCCGAATACGGAATTGATAATGATGAGGTAGAAGACACTATTCTATGAAGACAATGCTATGCAACATGTTAGACGAAGAATTTGAGGGGAATTTGGGAAGGACTTAGAAAAACTTGAGAGTTTGAAGATACGTGAACCTACAAGGAGACCTAAAAATTTACTGATAGTGGATGAACCGAATCGAAGATTCATCAGCTAAGAATGTGGAAGTTCAACTTAAAATGTGAAAATTTGAAAACTGGACCAACTTAAAGTACGAAAATAGCGAAACATGAAAGTTCGAAGATTCGTCACCTTAAAATACGCCAGAACTCGAGAATACAGAAAATCAGAAGATTTAAAAGTTTAAAAACCGTGACCTCCAAAGTCCGAAATTTCGAATAGGCTAAGGTAGCTGCGTCGAAGAAAAGAAGCCTGGACTTTAACAGGCAGGTGATCTGAAGCGGTATAAATACCATCGAGGCGGACTACCCGTTACGTTCGCAATGGTAGCTCCTCACAATCGTCGGTCGCCTTGGCTGCGTTAACAATGTAGGGGTTGCAACCGTGCATGATGAATTCTGTCTGGAGTGTCGGCACGACAGGAAGCCAGAAGTAAGTTCGCGCAGGTACGGTTCACAACGTGCGCAGCGAGGTAGCTGGTATCGGGTCGGTTGTTTTGACGACAGACGTTGAAGCGCAGAAATTGCCGGGGTGCGCGTTATGGATCGAGAAAGAGAAACAGAGATCAGGATCACAAGACGACAAGGGAGGGTACGGAACTTCCTTCAATAATGACGATGGCCCCTATGGCAAACTCGTTCCACCCTCGCGACAGCTCCTAGTAGTTACACCCTTACGGACTTACTACCCCTTAGCGACAGTTTTCAAATAGGCGTCTGTCGCCTGGCACCCCAGTCGACATTCACCTATGCTGCAGTCTCTTCGAACCCTAGCGTCATCGTCGCCGTCATTCTTTCGTTTTTGAACAAAGTGCGTGCTTTAGCGCCTTCTTGGATGACGGCCTCCGGAGAATGCAACGCAAATTCCACTCAGAATTGCTTTTATTATGTGAATTTCTGTCTACGTGCCATTTCACAAGAGGAATACTCGTTTTTTGCATCAATTAGTATGCCTTTGTGCAAATTTGCGTTCGAGAAAGGGTATATTCAGGTGCGCAAGTGTTCTTTACTACTGACGCACATGGTGCGTCACATACTTTCGGGAAATTACCAGTCAACGAATATCAACATGAATTTTCTAGTTTTCAAGTTTTAATATCTTCATATCTTCAAATCATCAAATTTCCAAATCTCCAAATCTCCAAATCTCCAAATTCCCAAATATCTAAATTTACAAAAATTCAAATCAACAAATTTTAAAGTTCTTAATGTTATAATTTCCCAAATTCCCAAATTCTCAAATCCACGAATCCTCAAATTTCTAAATTCCCAAATCTGCCTATTCCAAAATCCCTAGATCCCCAAATTTCTAAGTCTAAAAATTTCTTGTTCTCAAAATCCCTAGATTCTTATATCTCTATATCCCCATATTCCTACATTCCCAAATTCCTATGCCATCAAATCCCTAGATTCCCAAATTTCTATTGGTCCAAATCCCTACACTCTCACATCCACAGATCTACAAATGCATCACCAAATTTCAACACTACCAAATCTCTACATGTGCAAATTCCTAGAACTCCCTAAATTCTCCTATTTCTAGATCCTCACATCTCTATTTTTTCACATTCCTATGTCTCCAAATTATCTAAACATCCTCAACCTTCCAAATCTCCAGGAAATCCTAAGAATTAACGAGTGAGTGATCCATCTTCCTGGCTACCATATTTTACCTAGAGAAGCCAGATTTGTTCTCGACTGTGCAATATATACGCTAAGAATCTTTGAATTTGAACAAGAGCCAAAAACCGTCCATGAAGTCTGGTATCATCTGGATTAGTCTTTTCAAGGATACTTACACATATGTGGACGTATAGTCTGTCTTTAAAATTCATCAACCGAAGCATATGTGGACATCACCATTCTTTTTGCATAACATAAATTCTTTCAAAGTTCATTTACATAATTGTTACTGATTACGAATAAAATTTGTTCGCATCAAGAAAATAAATCGTTCTTTCCGTAACCACAAAAAAATTATCCCTGAAGAGGTTAAAGAAACGAATGAGCAGTCGAACAGCTGCGAGAGTGAAGTTTCTAGGAAATATTCGAAAATTGCCTATTTAATTTCTATCCTCTCGACTCGGAAATCACATCTGTGATTATAAATTCATCAAGTATTCATGCATAGGTTATTACAAACTTAAAACGAGTGCAATATAATCGCGCGAAGAAAATTCTTCTCCTAGTCCGAAAAAATCCCCGAAGAGATTAAAGAAATCAGCAGGTGAACAGCTGCGAAAGTGAGGTTTCTAGGAAACGCTCTAAAACCGCCTATTAAATTTCTATCGACTCGACGCGGAAATGACGTCCCAAGGGTCGGTATATAGCAGTTGGGTAAGGGTACGAGGGAAAGGGGGTTAGAGACGATATTGTGGCGGTTGTGGCGGTAGGTCGGGAAGGCGTGGTCTGTCGAGGCCGAGTGGTAACGGAAGAAGGGTGACTCTATCCGTCTTTCTCCTCGTATGGAATCCCTACCGAAAGGGGACCAACTTCCCTTCTGGCCTGCCGCTTTTCTCTACCGGTTCAGCTCGTACGTGCAACTTACGATGCGTGATGCGACGACGCCTGATGTGTGTGCATCCTTTCTTCTCCCGGTTGGCTCCGCTCTGAAACGAATGCACGTAACCCAGCCAAAGGAAGGCTGTCGGTCGTTATGCACGTACAGGGTGCGCGATGCACCTGAACGTTCGTGGAGGTGCACCAACACTTTCCCTTTAGCCCGGTAGTACGGTGCAGTGTCAAAGGGTTGAAGGCGCGGGAGGGGTGGGTGTGCAGCAGCACGAGGGGAAAGCGCGAGCTCAGAGGGTGTAGTAGAGTAGGAGAGTGTCTAGACAGACAGGGTGGTTAGGCTGGCTGGGTGGCTGGCTGGCTGGTTGCTTGGCTGGCTTGCTGACTGGTTGGATGACTAGATGGCAGTCGCAACGGTGTGCACAGGGCTGCATCGTTCCGGGCTGCATTGTGGCAAGCGGGAAAGAGCGAGTGCAGCAGAAAGGAGTGAGACGGGCCTACTTCTTCAGGCAGACTGCCTTAAGTGAAGACTGTCCTTCTGGTACGTGCATGTACCTACCTACCTACCTACCACGAGCCAGATAAAACTAGCCGAGGGGGAAAAAGAAGGCCCTTTCTTTAGGCCGCGACCGTAATGAGAGCCGCGACTTGGCTGGAGCAGGCGATTGGCCGCCACTATGGACAGAAAAGGACGGCCAGATTTTCTTCATCGTCTGCTACCACACACAGAAACGGACGTGTCCTTATGAGCGAACCGTCGTTACGCGTAATGAGGGAACGTTGTGCCCGCCGGGAGGGCACCTGAATGGGGATTTTCAAATTTCCACGAGAACGAATTTTACGGATTGTCAACGGGGTGACCGAGTCTGGCGAAAGTCGTTCTTTGACTTTCTGGAACATCGCCGGTCCCCTTTATTTCCCCTTTCTTCTTTTCACCGGCCAGTTTTGCAATAACGTTATACAATTTCCCGTGTAATTACGAGCCAGCCGTAAAGGATACGAGACAAATGATAATGTAACGTGAAATTACTTTCCGTAATGGGGGTAATTATCGCGTCGCTTTCGGTGGAAAAGTCATTTTCCGTACAGACGTGTACGGTCAGCCCGTCTATCGAAGGAAACGTTGACGTTTTCCCTCATTAGTTTCGCGCCCGGTGAAAGAACACCGTCCCTGTGTCGGCAGCCCGACTGTTTGCGCGAGCAACGCGAATCTCCATAAATTACATGTCATACTTGCATAATTTTAATTAAACAAGCACTGACAACCGCTACATCAACAAAAACGTGCCGAACGACTTTCCAATAGCTCGCATTTTCGAGTTTCCGCCGTGAAAGCGTGAACACTTGCACACATTCGCGCCCCATTTATGCTTGGGTTTTGCCCTCCCCTCTAATTTATTCCACTCGCTTAACGATTTGTCCGATGCAACGTAATTATAAATATAATCAGGACGCGTTAAACGAAATAGATTGCTCGCGAATACTGCCATTAACTACATTATAACTATGGGGTTTATTATAAAAATATGTAGCTTCCTTTTTCCTGATGTTGATGGCAATGAGTTACTTCGAGGAAATGATTTAAACAGAAACTTTTGTTCAAATGTAGCTTATTAGGTTGTATGTATCACCCATTTATATACTTCCAAATGTATAGGATTCAAATTTTTAAATTAGCACATTTGAGAATTTTTTAATTCCAAGATATGAATCCTCAAATCCCTAATTTCTAAATTTCTAAATTTCCAAGGTCTAAATCCTCAAATCCCTAATTTCTAAATTTTCAAATTTTCAGCGCCCCAAATCTTCAAACCCCAATTTATAAATTTTCAAATCACCAAGATCCAAATCCTCAAATCCTTAATTTTTAAATCTTCAAATCTTCAGCACCCAAAATCTTCAAATCCCCAATTTCCAAATTCCTAATATTCCAACCACCCAAATTCCTAACTCTCCCATATTTCCTTTCAAGATCCTCAATCTAAAAAATTTCCACATCATACTTTATTTCCATCTCTGTTTCCAATTCTGACAAATCAAAACGAACATCCCCCATTTATAACTATAGAACCATCTTGCTGTATCACCGGCTGGGAAGGAAATTAACTTAAATCAGAACGGGCTTCCCTTATTCTCGCCATTTTAATCTCCCTTCATCTCTTCCGTGCTCCTGATTCAGATCTCGTTCTATCCTAATGTTCGTCGAATATCTTCCTCCGTTTTCAAACGTTACTTCCACTTCCGGTCTCCTTTTCCTTTACTCGCTCACAGCTCGGCCATACCCTATCGCAATTTTTCTTGCGCGTCCAGCATTTTTCTGAAAACTGTCTCACTTTCGCAGCTGCAGGGCAATCGCCCAAATGCTGACGCAGCTGGAGTTCAAAGATCGCTAGATTATCTCGGCAACCTAACCAAACCTGGTACGTATGTACACTAGGGTGCAACATATACCTACTTTAGTTAACTATATATGAACTTGAAGATATTTTTAAATTTCCTACCTTTCGAGTTTTTCAGTTCTTGAATTTAAACAATTTTTTTAAATATTCAAACTTTCACGTTCTTTATTTTACAGAATCTTCTAATTCAAAATTTTATTTTACAGAATTTTCAAATTTTATAAATTTTTAAGTAGCTATATTCACATTTGAGTTATTTGAGTATTTTCAAATAGATACGTTCATGAATTTACAAATGTCCAAATCTTCGAATTTCTAAATCCATAAATTTATGTATTTTCGAATTTTTAGATTGTCATGTTTTCAAATTTCCAAATCTGTGAATTCGTAATTTTAAAAATTATTAAGTTCTCAACTTGGAAAATTTTCAAATTTCCAAATTTGCGAGTACTTAAATTTTCAAATACCTAAATTTACAAATCTACAAATCCCCAAATCCTCAAACCCAGATCCAGAAATCCCCAAATCTTCAAACGTAGATCCAGAAGTCCCCAAATCCGTAATCCCCAAATTCCCTCGAACACAGTCGAAACTAAAACTCCCAATATTCACCTTTTATAAAATTTCCGGTATGTACTAATTATCCAATCAGAATGCAATATTCATAATTACTTGAGCAATACCAATCGCAAGTGCGGAATGCATCGGCTATAATCGACAAAATGATTATTTCGAGTTCGCCATTCAGCGTATCCAGCATCCAATTCTAATTAAAAGTAATAGCCGGTGTTATCGATTGAAAGTAATCTTTGTTTCATCGTATGATGCTTATAATGGAACCAACAGCTCGGTGTGTACTCGTGATATTGAGTTTTTGAATGATTAATCGTTTACGGGAAAGTGCAGGTAGGAACGAGACGAGTGCAAATGACCCAGGCAATATTTAGCGCAGGACACAGATTGTTTCCGCAATAATAAACGAATTCGCGCCCGCGATACTTTCGCGTCGGCGAAATGCTTTTAATAATTGGCATTATTCCGCGCTCAGCGACCAGTAATTACGTGCGAATGGTATGTTAAATTATGGTAATGAAGCGACCCCGAAAACTTACGGGCCAGGTTAAATAACGATAAGGATGAAAAGCCAAATTTCCATCGGGCTCGTGACGAATGGTGATTGCAATCGTTTCCGCCCTAGTGGAATCCATTATGGACTTGTTCTAACGCTCGATATTATTTCGCCCTCGACAACGGCGATTGTAATTAGTTGTGCACAGTAATCTGTCACGAGCCGCCGCCGAGTTTACGACAAATCATGTCCTCGATCGGGAAGAAAGCAATTATTATGTTGCATGCTTTCACCTCAAACTCTTACGTTCGCCTTCTTGTACCAGTTATTCCCCTAGATTGCTTTTTAATTGCTTCCACTGTTCTCTTTGAAGTTACCTGTTCCGACACACACAGATTTCTAAGCCGAAACTCACTCCTCAATCAAATTACCCAACTTTACGTACCACTTTTGGAACGAGTAAATAAACGAATTTAGGACTATAGATGTTCTACTAATCGGTTATACATTCATTTTATTCTATATTAATAAAGTTAGACATTGTTAATCATTATTCTTTAAAATTTTTTAAATTTGATAACGGAGAAACACGTTACTATTCTGATAATATTTATTTGTGCTAAATTGGATAAAATTGAAACGTAATCTTTAAGAAACTTCAACCTTCAAACTCCATTATGCGCCATTTTGTGATACCATTCTCAAGCACTACTTTGTAAGTAAATGCAACAAACCATTTTATCTTCAGACTAGTACCATATGCGCCATTTTGTATACTCCCATCGCCAACCTCAGACCAATATATCTAAATACAACCTAACCTATAAATATTGCTAAAATTCTACAATGCTCCTCGAATCTCAAACCGACAAAAGTACTAATCCAATTAAAAACGGTACATAAATCCCCCGCAAGACTCTAGATATTTGCAGCATCGATCGGTTGATACTCGTTTGTCGTAAACGTGCGCCATCACGATGGCTTTCAAATTACGCGACCACTTAAATCTGAGAAATTTATTGGCCGAAACGAATCGTGGGGGGGTTGTATCGTCGAAGGAATACTGAAATGGCTCGGCATTCACGCTCGTTTGGACTCACGGCTATCCGTTCGTCCGTTTAAACGTTAACACCGTGAATTACCTAATCTACTTTATGGGGCGGCGCCGTGACCGGGCCGATAAGTGCGCCCCGACGCTAGATTTTCTCCTATGAGTTATAGCTAAGCGTGCGTAAAACGTTATCGCGACTGTAATTAGAGCGCCGCCGTGCTTGAAGAGTGAATCGCGATGAAACACGGCAGGGACATGCCGTTGACTTCCGGCGACGCAACGCTACTTCCACCTTCGTCGACGATCGATGTTTCAGATTCTACCAGACGCGTTCTCTGCATTCAAATGCCGCTCTCCGACCAAGCTTTTCATTATGCGGCGAGAATTGCGTGAAATTGCGATAGGTTGCGTTAAATGCTGAAGCTTCCTGATACGTTTTAGGTGTTTCGGCTCTGGTGTCTAGAATGGCAATTAAGCTATCTGTTTGGCAGCTGATTCTGAGGAGATTCTTTGAAAGATAAGCTGTTTTATGTTTAATTATAAGTTCAAGTTCGGATTAGCGTAGAGTTATTTGGCTTACGTTATTATTTATTAGGTTATTAGTTGGTTAGCTTTAAATGTTCAAGTTCGTCAAAATAGGAATAGTAATTTTTAACAAATGATCTATAATATGTAGCTACTTTCATATAGTTTGTATTTGATCAAATATTTATGAAATATAAAATATTAAATGAGTTAAGATTTGCATAAAATGAGTTATTAGCTCAATTCGTGTGTCAAATGTGATACAGCGATCTTAATTCTACAACTGTTCAAGTTCGTCAAAATGGCGACGTTGAACTCCACAACCTATAATTTCTTACGCAATTGCGTAAATTAAAAGTAATTTCCTCCCTAAAACTAGTAAGAAAGTTGAAAGTTTAGGTATACTTTATCCTTGACAGTGATTATTAGAATTAAATTCGAAATTGAATCGTGATGAAAAGATCACGTGTGTCACATATGAATTGTGCATGTCACAAGTGTGTCAGAATGTTGCAACGGATTAATAGAATGTAATACAGAAATTTATAATGGTTTCTGATTGTAAAATCCGTCAAAATGACAGGTTTATTAAGGTAGTCGATTTTTGTAAAAAATATTCAACAGTATTAGTATTTAGTTATATCTGTAAACATCGCTGTTTCTCAGTGAAAAATTGTAATCTGCTTTTTATGTAAAAAGAATGTGTGATTCCATTCATACTGCAAATGGATGTACCTCTTAAAATTTTAGAGTTCATTACATTATCAGTTTTATTGGAAATGTGATAAACAATGGTTGTTTCAGTTGAAAAGCATATTGCGCAAAAGAGGTGCGGAAAATAACGTGAAATTTATTTTTGGAGAACGACATGACAGTTATTTTGGTCAAAAAGTAACGTGAAAAATAATTTCGCAGATTTTACGTTCGATTAAAGTTTATTTACAAAATGTATTAACATTGATGAAACGTAAAAAATGTGTTTCACAAACATGAAAAGTCATGCAACGGAAACACCGTTAATAAACGTATTAAAATTCTACATATAAAAATTAACGTTATAAAATCCCAATTTTAATTCAAATTACTGTCATTTGATTATTCTTTTAATTCAAGTTTTTAGTTATAATGCAAATAAAATTTTAAATTGTATTACAGTAACATTTAAAGTAATAAAAATTACAATTTGAATTCAAGTAACTTAAATTTCGTTAAAACCTTAACCAATTAAAATTTACTATAATAATTTTTGAAGCAATGAAAATTATATTATAATTTTAAATAAAGCTGCTCCAAATGTTATTATAACCTTAATTCCAATTATTCCATTCTGTAAAGCGTCACGAAATACCACTCTTCGGTTCGTGCCCCAACTTTCGCTCAGAAATTTTTCTCGCAGCGCAAAATGTCGCAACATTCAGCCCAGCAACAAAGCAATAAATTTCCCGGCTGAACACGAACACACATTTTCAATCCGCGAAATAATAAATCTGAGCCGCTGAAAAAATTGAAAGACCAAAAACACGAGGAGAAATCCAAAACATTCGACTTGGCGAAGGACTCGTGGAACCTTTATCGTGTTCCAGGAAACCATGCTGTTATGCAAGAGGGGCAAAGAGGATGAAAGCCGGCAGCGGAGCAGGTATTAAGAAATTTATTAACATGCTCGCGAAGCCCGTTATCGAGACAAGTATAGCCCGGTGCTAGACGGTCTCCTCTAAATAATAGCTAAAGCACGCGTAAAGCGTTATCGTGGCTATAATTAGGCCGTCGCTTCGGTGAGGAATGAATCACGGTAAATCGGCGGAGTGGACACCCTTTAAAGGTGAACGCGCAAGGCGTTCATCGTGTGCCCGCGGCCTTGTTGGCTGGGGGCACCGGTAACCCGGTAATTACGCTATCTGCTCGCGTAACGCGTTGTTAACGAATTATTCCTCGCCGCGATAAAGCGGAGAAATATCGTGGCGATGCAACGGCCACGTATCGCGGCCCTCGAATGCCCGGGCACCGGGCAACACCGTGTTATCTTCGACCGTTTTATTCTTATCTAACCAAGAATCGTGGCGTCGCGAATGTTCCACTTTTGATATCCTCTGCTTCGCTGGATTATGTAGGCACGCGCATAAATTACGATTTATAACACCGAGAAAACGTCCCTCAAAATTTAACGGACTCTTTACCGATTACAACGATGTTTCGTGTAATTGCTCGTAATTTTATGGGCTTACATTGTAACCGAGCGTTTTGTATCCGTGTGCTCAGGATTTTATACCATACGGTGCTTACTCTTGCGATCTCTCTGTAATTTCTTCGGGGATTTTAACTGAGAAATAGATCATTGGTCTTACTGTACCACAAGATGAGTTCTAGGAATTTTTACAGTAGGACTAGTCATTGACTGATCTCTTAAGACGTCCTTTCAGTCTAATTGATCTAAATGACTGATAAAATAATCATATGAGTGTATATGTATGTATACAGTCAGTCACCTCTCGGTTCGACACAATAATTTGAAATAAGCATTACAATAATAAAATAATGCCTTCAAATACATTTAACTTTTCAGTTAGTTTCAAAGTAGCTGTCTACTAACAGAAAAATACCTTCTTGTGCAGACGATTAATTTGAAATAAATATTTCTTAACTACATCTAAAATATGTATGACTGTAGTATAAATAATGACTTCAAAAGAATTCACTGAACTTTTCAGCTAGATTTAAAGTAGCCGTCTACTAACAATAATACCTTCTTGTGCAAAAGTCATCAAGTTCGAATTTATCTATCACAAAAAATTCTATTAAATAATTTTAGCTAGTAGAATTAGTCCTATTAAAAATAACAAAAGAGAATGGTATAACAGGTAAAAATGAACGATATAAAGGAGTAAAAGTTTTATTTTTATTTTTAAAATTGAACATCGTTGGTGGCCATCATGCGAATCGATTTGCAGAGCGTGTCGGATAAGCCCGGAAAAATTGCGGCGCCGTCGAAACGGAAAGCGTCGGTCGAGATACGGAAAACGAGAAACTTCCTCCGACTAATTTAATTCCTACCCCGGGTAGATCGCTGATAAAGAAGTTTACGCGGCGCTGGTTTTAAGCCCGATGACTATGAAAATGTTTTATTGCCATCGGTATATTGCGTTGAAGCGGCTTGCAACGCCGCGAACGATCGATATTTATAACTTATCGCGTCGCGTGCCTTCAGGAATACCTCCGGCTTTAAACGCGTAAAGAACACGCGTTAAACGGGAACGGAGCAGATTAAACGATTTACGAGTTCGCGCCGTTTATTGAAATATCGGCGCGTGCACGCGGCGTATCGGTAAACGTTTTCCGCCATTACTGGCCGCGTTGCGTTGTAATTGGTTACTGTAACGCGATTTGCCGCTCATGATAACGCGATTTCATGGAAAATACGATTTTCGGATGTCCAGCGATGCGCGGCGATTTTTGTATCGGTTTGCAGCCGACAAATTGCTGTCATTGATAGGTCGACAATGACACGCAATTATGAACTTAGCGGTATTTGAATGAACGTTACTAATTAACCAAAAATTATGTGAGAAGTTACTTTGGTACTTTGAAATGGGAAAATGATACCTATGGTAGGTGCAAAATAAGATTTTTTATTAATTCTTTGAACAATTTGGTTTGAAATATTTTTTATTTATTCGTCAATTAATATTGTCATTTACGTTTGATGTAATTTAACTAGTTCAATTTCTAATGACCTCAAATTCCAAAGTTCTTCAATTCCAATATTCTCAATTATTCTCAAATTATCTCCAATATTCTCAAATATTCCAAAGGTCTTAAATTCCATAATCCCCAAATGTCAAAGTTCTCAAATTGCAAAGTCCCCAAATTTCAACTCCTCCAGATCCTCAAATCGCAAGTTCTCTAAATTTCTAGGTCCTCAATCTCAAAATTTCCATATTTCCAAACTTCAAAATTCAAAAATCTCCAAATTTCTATTCAAACGCAAACCAAATCTAAATTCCTGAATCCCAAACCCCTAGACCATGAAGTCCCTAGATCCCCATATTCATAAATTCCCATATCCCAAAATCCCCAGATTCTTAACCCATCTACAACCCATCTTCACATCCCCAAAATCCCTAAGAATACAGAAATTACAGTCCTCTCCCACATCCATCATATTTCCCCTAAGAAATGAAATACAACAGAATTCAAGTTACAACAATTTCATTTTTCTACGGTATTTTGAATGCAAACAGCTGGAAAAGTCGCAAAGTTCTTTGCCAACGTACCATTGTGCGTTAAAGAAAGCAGAGCACGATACGAACATAAACGCGAGGCATAAAGATAAATATAAGAAAGCCAGTAGCGAAGAATGAGGAAAGAACGAAGAAAAGATACTTTTTGAACGTATTGCTACAACCATCCGTGGCACTCGAACGTTTAATAGTTTATTCATCGTTGAATGGAAGTTCTCTGTTTCGCCAGAAATAAGGAGACACAAAGAGCACAGGACAGGACTGCAGCCCATCCATTCTCGTCGTACAATTTGTCGTCACGGTTCGCAATTCGGAAAAGCTTTCGCGGACTAAGCCGTGCTTGCACGAGGAAATTTCGCTGGCTTCTGTTCCCCTTCCTGTCTTATTCCACCGGTTTTCGTACTCTATATTTTCTTTAGATCCTTGCTTTTAAGGAGCAGTGTGTCACGAGCACGTACTCTGCGCCCGCCACAAGATGAGCTCTAGAGATTCAAAGAGACTCCTCTTTTGATCCGATCGGTGAATGCTGTAACCAATTGTTCCGAGAATGTATGCAGAGCGAGGAATATACCGATGTCTACCCACGAGGTGGCGCGGGAACCCAGATGTTTAGAGGCTTCAATTGGTCAGAATAGAAAAATGTATTTTCGGTGGTATATTGGCTCCAGCGGTCGCACAACCGATTAGCCTAAAAAGACCTAATAAAAAAGAATTAAGAAAAAATTAAGAAAAATTAAAAAGACCTAAAACGTCTCGAGAGCATGTGAGATAGTGCAAATTGCGTTCAGTTGTTATTGTCATTATTCTTATTTGCCGAAATGTAACTGGAAGTGTTCACAGTCGTGCTTCTTTTACTTTGGGTCATGCGCCAACTCGTTGACATCAGTTTTTTTCAAATCGCTGTAACATTTTAGTTTTTTATCTGAACTCATCTTGTGGCGAACTCTAAAATTCTGTCGAGTAAACAGATATCAGAGTATCCTTGTATATCTCAATCGACGCACAAATATTTCTCGATTTAATTAATTGGTTGGCGCGCTCCTGGACGGGACAGTAACCGTTAATTAACGAACGCGAGTGGCGAAGCTCGTCGTCGCGATTATCGATGAACCAGTCGACGTTAACGAAACGTTCTACTGCAATTTAATAACGAGAGACATCTACGCAAAACTAGGGACAATTTTTAACGACGAACGCGTGTTTGCGAACGGTGAAAAACTTCGAGACGTGTTTTCGCTCGGCTACAATTTGCACAACACCTACACGCCTGATGTTATTCCGGCACGATGTCTCGCGTTTTATCTCAATTTTCAACCCGCTTCCTTCTACTTTTTTCTCCTGTACCGCTATTTACAATATTCTACGTCGCTGTTACGCCCCTGCTGCGTTGTTTATCTTAACAACAACGCGTCACGGGTAGAAAAATATGTATTTTATTTCTCATCGTCGGGCCGTCGATTTACATCCAGTTACGCTATTTTTACTTTCAGTCTAACAAAATATAAAAACGAGTGCTCAATTTTATAACACTTTTTTAAACTCTCTCGCTGGTACTATATTTATTTAGTATTACTGAGTGAACATTTTTATCGTTATTTTGTATCATTTTTGTAAAATAGTTGGAGTATTCTTTTTTCCTTAAAAATTTATTGCCTGCTGCACTGATTATATTTGTTACTGTATGTAATTATTGTTATTGTATATGACTATATCTGTTATCATATTTGATTATATCAATTACTTGATTTATTTGATATTATATTTGATTATATTGATTACTTGATTACAGTAATTATTTGATTACATTGGTTATTATATTTACTTACATTATTCATTTCATTATACCTGCTACTATAACAACGAATATTAATTATTTAGTTAGATTTGCTATTATATTTAATTACATTAATTATTTGATTACATTAGTTATTATATCTGTCCATATTAATTATTGATTATATTTAACTACGGTCATTAAAATTTTTCCAGAAGTCCCATTCCTGTCTTCAGACCATTTTGTTTTATATTTACGTTCCTGCATTCTCCGAACTTTTCCTATAAAATTTTACGTGCTTCATTAAATTCGTTTATCTTTTAAGCATGCGTCCGAATGAAATAAATAAATACGAGGTTCTGAAAGGAGGATAATAAAGAGAGAAATAATATTTGATCGTCAATGGAAGTTCCAAGATAGCGAGTTATGAAATCCTCGATCGTCGAGTTCCTTGGAATTTATAGGATTCTGATGTTCCTTAAATCTTCTCGATTCCATTTAAATCGCGTTACCTGATTGTGCAACGTCGAACTAGAATTATACGCGAACCGGTGACCACGAACATTTCGCGGTATTTTTGCTGAGCGATTTGAACGGCGTGACTCGCGCCATTGCCTGGCAAAATTATGCGTCGCCCGGGACCCTCGTTTCCGTGAAGTCGAGCGACCGTGCAGTGCCGTGACACGGATGGAAGAATTCCGAAGGGTACGTATTTTATGAAGTTCGCCGAACATTCGCCACCGGAACGTGCCCATTCCTTCGAGAAAACTCGCTCCCGATCAATACGAATTATTAAAAACACCCTTCATACCCGCTTTCAAATTTATTTTCCAGTAAATAGGTCAAACTGTACATGAATGAGGATAAAAAGACATAAAAGTTTCTACGTCGATCGTTGTTAAATTCCGATACATCTTCAGTCCCGAATGTATTTTATAACACATTACACAGAGAGGTTATCAATTTTGTTTCTCTACAAAATTTATCATACTTTCTTACATTGAAGTTTCTTTTAATTTTGACTAAAACTTGAATTTGTATAAAAAGTATATTTTTATATCTATAAAATAAAGCAATATTTTCTGTCGAAATTACTTCATCTACCTCCCTTGATAATTGAGCAGATCCCTGACTGCGCACACAGATGCGCAGTGTTATAACTATGCCCTGTATTATAACTATTATTTATTATCTTTCGGAATGAATGTTAGAGATCTCGTTAGACAAGACAATTCAAAGCTCAAAACTTTATCTTCCATTTTCATTACAAAATTTCTTCCTGCCATATCTTCAGCAAAGATGGCGCAGCAGTCGCGTTCGAAAAGCATAACAGGTGCACGCAATGGGTCTGTATACTGCAACAACAACTGCCATTTTGAACGTTGTCATAAAGACGATCATTCAGAAACAGAAACGATAGAAAGTCGGCATTGTTTTAAAAATGACTTTACACTTGTCACAAGAATTATGCCGCGCATGCAAACGGCAGTCGACAACGGTTTACCTAGTTCCGTGTGTCAACTTCCGATCACGTCAACATTTCATCGCAACAGTTTCATCGATTTCTGGGACGCGTTCGAATTTTATTCGTCGAGAGGACTACGGAATTTTCTGCACGACCCTGTTTTCGGAGAAGAAGCCAGGATGAAACTCGCTCGCGCTATTTTCCACGAGGTAGGCAAGGAAAATACCTCTTTGCCACTCTGCCGGAGTCCCCGAGCGCCTAATCTCTAAGTGGCGTCATTTATCTGTAGAGGCGAACTCGTGGATACATGCGAACGGGGTTGTACGTGTGTACACCGGAGACATTGTTCGTGTGTGTGCGTGCGGGAGAGGGTGTGCGAGACATAGGTGAAGTGGGTGCCTAGTCTCGTCAACGCGGAGAGATCGCCGTCTCCCGTGGGAGCCGCGAAAAAATATACCTTCCCTCTTTCAGATGCTCGTGAAAAGGGACGAGGAAATTTCTGAACGCTCCCTCGAATAATCATGCCCGACTTATGGCAAACTTCTTTGATTGCTACGCTCCCGAACGAATAATTCAATGTTTGCTCCTGTGGCGGTTGGATCGGGTGTTTCTGGTCCTGCATATTCTATCGTTTAGGTACATTTATCGGGAATTTCGGGTTCAGCGTTCTGGGAATTGGCAAGTTTGGAAAATTCGCGATTTAGGGACTTAGGGACATACAAAGTTACGGATTTAGGAATTTGGGTATTTGAGAATTTGGAAGTTTGGAAATTTGACGATTAAGAGACTTTGGGCTTCTTGAATTTACTGACCTATGGATTTAAATTACATTTAATAGGGGTATTTTGAAACTTGTGAATTTAGGGATTTGGAAATTTGAAAATTTAACAATTTATTTATTTTTTTATACAAGCGTTTGACGTCGCATCAACTACTGTGTTATTGGCTTGATGGTTTTCCTATGAGTTTCGTTACAGTATTCAGTTTGGTTTCTTTTAAGAACTTAAAAGTTCAAAAAATGATACAATTACAACATTAAAATACTTATACAGAATAATTCGTACTCCACATTTATCCAAACTAGCCCTCTCCAAATCTCTCCGAATTTTTTCCCAACTCGTAAAAGAAGAATCGCTATCAATAAAGAACTTTCGATGGAATCACGCAGTGATCGATTAGCGTTGCTTCCTGAGCTCCTAATGTACGTTTCCGTAGTTCGATTACTCGAGAAGCGGAAATCGCGAGTAGATGGAGCAAAGATCCTACAGAGATACATTTTTCACTACCCGCCGGTCATTACGATAGCGTTCGAAGTAGAAGAATAGGCTAGAAACCAGGTTGAGAATTAGTTCCGTTGCTTTATGACGCGTGAATATCTGGCAGGCTCTCTCTTGTGGGTTTAAAACGTGCCACGTTGTACATATATATACCTGAAGAGTTCCTTCAGCTCGCTTCCTTCGTTTGCTCGTCGTCTGCAAAGGCGGCTCGTTTCTCCAACCCCCGGTTCTTTCCGTCCTCTTCTTTCCCGCAACGTGGCAAAGAGAGAATGGGAGTTTCTTAAGAGAAGAACGGATAGGGTTTCGGTTTGGATCGCCAACCGTGGCTAGGTAATGTTCAGGCAACGCCTCAGGTTACCTCACCATCTCACCTTCGGTGTATTACCAAGGATTTCAGGGAGGCCGCAGAGACCCTCCTGTTCAAGGAGCCGTACACGATTCCCGGGCGACAGAAGGACGCTACTGCCATTAGGATCAGCCCTTTACTCTCCTTTCCAGTTCTGCTTCGCTCTTTTTTTTCGTCATTTTCTCTCGCCACGCTCGCCACTCACGGACGTGTTTTTGAGAGTCGAGTATTATCCGGGGAGCTTCTTTTCTAACCGGCCGTCCGAGTTCGAAGAGATTTCGATTCTCTCTTTGGCCATTAAATTTTTCACCTTTCGTTTTTGTTCTTACCGATCTCGAGAGTCTTCCTCTTATTTATGAAAGTCCCCGGGAACCTTGCTGCGCTTACGAAGCCAATTTGTACGCCAGGAATTAATTTGAATCGGGAGTATCCTCTTACTCTAATTTCCGATCTGCTCGTCGTTACGAGGTGATCGAGTGGAATACCTTTGTTAAATTACGTATTTTAATGTAACAAGACTGAACACCGAATTCAGTTTCCATATTTCCATGGTCTCAATTGACCAAATTCTTCAATTTTCAGGATCGTTCAATTCCTAAATTCAAACAAATTAGTCCCCAAAAAATTTGCTAATTCACAAATTTTCAAATCACTGAAACCCTAAATCATTAAATTTATTAATTTATGAATTTATAAATTCTTACTACTTTTTAAGTTCCATAAACCTCTAAATCCTCAAATTCCAAATTTCTAACCAAAGAAAATTAGAATCTATCACACACGTCGATGTCCATGAACTCCCGAGACACTTAATCGTCCACTGACCACATAGGAAATATCAGAAAAATTTCCTAAATTTCCCAATCCAGTTGAAATACCTTCATGCAACATTCAGCGCACATGTCTGTCTCTAAACAGAGACTATCGAAATTCATTCAGAAAGATGCATTCCTCATCATCCACACCAGATCGTATCGCCGATTGATTTCCGCATGTTCATGAGACCCCATGAGCCAATCAGAATAAGTGACACGGCAGTCTCCCGTGTCGCATTATGCACCTCCACTTTCTACGTCTCCTCGTCGTTTGACTTCGACCCTGAGCCCTTTTCTCCGTCCCTAACCTGAAGTGCTGGTACGAACAATGCCATCTGGGCATCAGGGTGGCTGGCTGAACGATACACATACGCTGCGTCTACGGCTCGCGAGACAGACAGGGGAGAGGGCCATGTGTTACCGAGCTTGTTGTGGTATGCTTCTACAACAGGCATCGCGTTATCAGATTGAAATGGTGTTCCCGAGGGGTTTGTAACATCACGAAAAACCTACCACCCACGTACGTTCCGCCGTGCACAATTCATACGGACGCGAAGGTGGAGGAAAAATTAAATGAAACCCATACACACGGACGCCGGTTCTCGGGTGTCTGCCGGGAAAAGTGATTAATGGCCCTCGGATTTTTCGGCTCGTCGTCGATTTGCTCGCCGGCTACAGATGCGATTTCAACGAGTACCAGGTGACTTAATATCCTCGATTAATAACAAAGAACTTGCTAAGCTCCGTACGATGCTCACTTATGCAATTACAAAGTACCGCAACTAAATAAAACTTATGCAAATCTACTATGCATTCCAGCAATTGAGAGATCTTTCGTTTTGTGAACCGAACGTAATCAATCCTGGTAAAAATATGAAACTTGTAATACTTCTTGATTTAATCAGATCTCTCAGTAGAACTAGATCTCATTCTGTGACCAGTATACGGGAAATATTGCATTAATAACGGGTCAAATGCGATACAATTTCAGACTTTTGATGTCTCCTAAAGAAGGTTGAAAGATTCCTGGATTGGAAAGATACACGAAGACGATAAAGGAGGCCGCTTGATTTCATGCCTCTACCGATGTTGCTCTGTCCTCTTACAATCAGAACTATTCCTAGCTTCTTTGCATCTTCCGGTTATATTTTCGTCTGGAGTATTTGCGATTTTTTGCCGCTTTGAGCGCATCAAAGCGTCCATCCCAAAGCGATCACATTAGAACGTTTCCAATATCTTCAGCTACCGTCAAAACGAATGGACAGAGCCGGGGTTCGCGATAGAAACGTTCCGTCGACCCTCTCGTGTTGCTCTGCCCGTTGCGCGTACAGAAGTTTGCCAAAGGCGATGTTATCGGATTTCGATCGGTCGACGGCCATTTACTACGAGCGACGAAGAATGAACTGCGTTCGCCAGTATATCAGAACCTTCCTGTGCTTCGGCTACGCGTCCAAGGAGCCTTTCAAAAGCGGATCTGCCTGGTATGCTAGAGTCGAGTTTCCTTTCAGGCGTGTCCACTGGAAACGGACAGACATGTGCGACATTCAGCAATGAATGAACCTCAAGTATTTATCGTCAAGGAGACTTTCACACCTTCAAGTATTGCGATTTATTGTTCGTATGCTAGGATCATTGTTTCGCGACGCAGCTGTGGGCTAACGTTCGTTCAGATCAAGATAGGAGTGTCGAAATGGGAATACTAGTTTGAATCGGGATTTTGGTACCAGGCACTTTTTTGTTTTCTTGGCACTTGCATATCTTGACGTTTTTTAATTCTGGCACTGAATCTTGCAGATCTTGGAATTTGGAGACCTTGGTACTCTAAAACTTTGCAGTACTTGGAAATTTTAGAATTTTTGAACTTTTGAACCTTGAGACTTGGTGACCTTGAAAATTTAGAACCTTGAGACTTGAAGATGTTAGGAGTTCAGAACTCTGGGAGTTGCTGATCTTGGAATTTTTGATTTCTGAATTTGGAGACCTTGAAGTTTTAGAACCTTGAAGAGATCTTCGAGTTTTTGATCTTATGAACTTGGCAACCTTGGAATATTTTAATTTCTGAATTCTTGTAAGACTTGAAGACTACTAAATATCGTAATTTTGGGACATCAGTTTTGGAATATGAGGCACCAGAACTCTATAACCCCGAAATTTTGCGGTTCCTATCTGATACTTGCAAGCTATAACCAAATTGCACCGCGAAGCACATGTGTCAAATACCGTTACATGTCCACTTTCGTCACGCACACGCATCCGTCTGCATTTTGACGAGGCTGACAAGGAAATCAATGTCAATTTTCCAAGAATATCGGACATTACCGGAATATCATTCCACGTAGTCGGTAATCAGAAGCCACTAGCAATCCACCGCAGAGCTTCCACTCTAACAATCGACATAATGCATATTCATACGTATACCTCACTGAGATATTCCTCCATGTATTTCCAGGAAGTGCACGCGTATTCTATCAGCATAGATCGTGCGCTGTATATCGATTGGAAAGCAATTCCGCGAGTAATTATCGGAAGGTAACTACACATCTAATACCGGAGAAAATCGAAGCTGATCATTTTGGCCTGAAAATCTTTTAGGCTTCCTGCGGAAATGCGATATAATTCGCGATAACACGAGACAGGTCGTGGCCGGATGTTACATTCGAAGAGACTGGTTTGAAACGATCGGCAAGCGGAAGTCTGGCAGACGTGTGCCGGCTGCGAGACTTTTTCTTCGCGTGAAATTGGACAGAAGAAAGGAGGGACGTAATGATACGTCGTAGAAATGAATGGACGTCGGTATAACGTCATACACGAAGTAGCTCCCGAATTTTTGGCACGGCAGACCGTGTCATTAGGCTAGTTTCTTTATGGCGAGCTTCTTAAGCGCACTAAACGTACCCCTATCTGACGGGGGAGACTTAAGCGGGCCCGAGAAGGATTATTGCGAAAGTATGAGTGATAATATTTGAACGGGCGGAAATTTCGTCGCTGGAGCTTATCACGGTTACTGGGGAAAGTTGCCCACCTCTTGGGACTAGGTCTCTAGAGGATCATTAGCGTAAATAGGATTTAGGAGAGAGTAAACGATGCGACAATTACGCGGCCGCAATTTATTTGTTCAGGAAATTATTTCCATTTGATTTGTCATTCTTTTTGTATTCTCTAAATTTTCAGGTTACAAAGTTTCCAAATCCCGTCTATTTTTATTAAAAACACTGCTAAATACTGGACATAAATATTTAATATGAATGATTGTATAATGTATGACCCTGGTAAATATCTCAGAATATTTGAAAATCTAAAACTGTAAAATCCAATGTGTCTATAAAACGTACCTAGTGTGTATTGAACGTCGCTGATGTCTTTACCGTTCGACAGTTAATTAGAAGAATAAACGTGATCGTAAGGGAAGTGTGAAAAAGGAAACGATAGAAAATAGCAGGTCGTTTTCGAAATCTGTATAACACGTTATCCTCTTTGTTCGCCGGTCGACTGCTGCGGACCGCGCGTCAGTGAAGTTTCCCTAACGACGGCGTCGGCGTCGGCGTATACTGACACGAGGACGTCGATGCAAAAGTTGCGTCGCGTGGAAATTAAAGAGGGAGAGATCCGTCTCGTCCGCCACTTCAAGTACGAAGTACGGTGGTAGCCTCGGGAGAGGACGAATGCGATTGGTCGGGCCAAGTGGATTTGACGGGGGTGCTGCCGCTGGTTTTACCCCCCGACAACCGAGTCCTGCACCAACACGCTCGAGGGTCGTCGAGCCAAGTCGATAAGAGTAACGCACCTAATGCAACGATCTTTGCCATTCGTTATATTGCCGGCAAAGTGAGCCACCCTGTCACGTTCCTCGAAGGAGCTTTCCACTTTACCGTGAAAGCGGTTACCCTTCGACCGACCAACCGAAATGTTATCCCGGGGGAAAACCGGGGAAACGAAAACACTTGCTCCCGAACTTCACGATGGCTTTCTTTAATTTTAATCTTGTCTCGGATCAATCTACAAACATCTACGCCATTTTGAGCAATTTTATACGGCCACTGATCTAATGCTCTTAACAAACATTTAAAAAGGAGATTTGTAGATGAGTACACGTTGTCAGATTTTAAATTATTGTCATAATTATGGGATTTTTATTTAGTACTGTTATGATCAAATTTTTAGTTAGTTTTTTATTTTACATTATTAATTTATGCAAGATGCTTCACAGAGCACAAAGCTTGCTAATGTTTTCAACTAATAATGAAATTCAAATATTATATGAAGAAAGAACATAAAGTACATACCTGAATGATGCTTTAAATAGTGAATATTTAATTTTAATTTAATATTTGAATAATGAATTCATAGAGTACTTATTGATCAGAAATGCTGTAAGTATTTGAAAAATTTGAGAAATGAGACACAACCTGAATTCTGATGTAATGGATACAAGCATTCATCTTTCCTGGCGCATAAAAAATGTGACCACGAGACTTGCGGATCACACGAAATCATTGCGTCTATTGAATAGTTATCAGACACGGTTGATGACAGGGTCGCGTTAAAAAACCCGGGGGATCTTTAAAACGAGGAGTTTCGTCGTTTCAGTCGCAAAAGGGGTAAGCCAGTCATCGATGTACCACAGGGACGAGAGTCGACTGGTGCAACGTGTGTGTACAACCGAACAACACACGGTACTGTACATGTGTGAGATTCCACTCCCCTCGCCAACATCACGCACTTGATGTCGTCCGCCTCCACCGTCGCCCAGTGGATGTCAATGACTCGGATGACTTCGTGAATATTCGTCGTCAGTAACAACGACGCCGACGACGACAGAGGAAAATCGATTGCCATCCAGACACCGAGGCCTGCCGAGGGTGTCGGGAATCTCGCCGTGTCGAGCCGCCACCAAATGAAACGAGAAAAATTCCACCAGTTTATTTCCTGTTCTTTCCCTGAGCTTTCAAACACGGGCTTTCATATCTGATCGCGTTCTGAAAAGTGAACGAAGATTAAGCGACCGATGCTTTTATCTTTCGCGCCAATAACGATCCGACTACAGTCGATGTCACATGAGGATAGAGGTACTTTGATGTTGTTTTTTAAATTTATTGCAGTCATGTTCGAAGCAAACGTGGATTTCTTAGAGACAGTACGAATGTATAAAAAGATTCGCAGACTGGTTGACCACCTCAATGCAGTGGCGTAGCAAGGCCTTGGCCCACCTTAGAATTCAGGCTGCTTCTACTTTGCGGGGCTATGGTACGATACGTTGCGTAGAAAAGTAGTAGGTCTGTGTGTGAAGACCTAACTCATGGTTATACGTACTTATGACTCAACGCATCATTATACCTAACGTGCAATTATACGTAGGTATGGCGATCTAAAACGTGGCGCACATATACCAATCTAACACATGCATATGCCTACATGTGACAATCTAACACGTTACCATATCTAGGTGTGGTGATCTAACTCGAGCTATAGCTATGTGTAACGTGTAGCTGTGCCTACATTATCGATCTAATGCATGGTTGCATCTACATATGGCGATCTATCGCGTAGACCTAGGTATGGTGATCCCACATATTGCTTTTCATAAATGTTGCGGTCTAATGCATAGTTATACCTACACACGTTGTTCGAATGCACTTCTACAATATGTGGATGCAGAAGTGCATTGGATCTACATATGGTCTATGTATGTTATGATCCAATAAATATCTGTAACTAAATATGGCGATCCAACGTATAGCTGTTCTTACATAAGAGGATCTAACACAAGATTACACCTATATGTGACATCATAATACATAACTACATATGGCAACCTAACGTATATTTACATGTAATAACCTGCACGTATCTACATCTACATATGGTAATCTGACACTTATCTGCACCTACGTATGGCAATTTAACGTATAGCTGTTCTTATATGTGCTGATCGAACATATGGTTACTGTATATCTACATATACATATATGGTCTAACGTATATCTACGCCTACATGCAGCAGCTTAACATATATCTACACCTGTATGTAGCAGCCTAACGCGTCTACATCTACATGTGGCAATCTGGTACATGTAGGTCCTACATACGTGGGTCCAATACAAAGTTATATTCACGTGTAGCAATCTGAGGAGCTAACTTAGCTACATCTACGTATAGCGATTTAATGAACAACTATAACTCGTGACAGTCTGAGGTCCCCAGACAAAAATTCCGGTTACGCCAATGGCTCAATCTCTTACAACCAGCGTCTGCTACGTCCACATTCTCGTCAGCGCCCTCTTTCATCCCCAGTCGGTGACCAACACACGCTCCAGCCGCTAAGTGCACCCCGTGTATGCACCGTAAGCTATAACACATGCTCGCTAACTCGGAGACCAGGTACTTTCCACATCGTACCCGAGGACCGTATGCAATATGCAGATGCTACTTTTGTTATCAGCCAGCGAATTTTCCTGTAACCCGTTTCTTAACCGGCACATCCCATCGTGAACGTGCTATCAAAATTATTTAGCCCGGGATTTTCGGGGTAGCACGAATTTTCACGTACTTCACGAACTTTCTCGTGGCACGGATTAAACTTGAATCGTTAGTTTCTTTTCGCGCTTACCAAACAAGGGCTTCGTCTGAATGCGTAACGTACACAGTGGATTATGGAGCAACGTCCCTCGAGAATACTCACCTGGAACAAAAGAAAAAGTCCTCGTTATTACATTTAGCACGAGTCCAGTTTATAAAACGCGAAAAAAAAAACGGGTGGACGGAATGGCAGCTCGACGACCGATGCCACACACATCTCAGGGTCCTACGGCCGACGACTTTCATAAGGTGACAAAACGGAGCCACGGGGAGTTGAGTAGCTGGGGAACTTTTCTTTTAATTAATTTGGGAATTACCATGAAGGCAGCCGGCCAGACCCACCGTCTCTCCCATCGGGCTACGACGTTATGAACAACTTTTATAATTAAGCAATGAAGGAAACTTCGTCGAAAAATTCGTGTCCACCTTGCTAAGCCTGGCGCCTCGTTCTTCTCTTGTGTCGCCATCTTTCTGGAACTTAACACGAGTTTTTGCTCCTGTTTCTCTGTTTAAGAGCGCCATCGTTTATTCCCGCTTTTGATGAAACTTTCTCGTGTGTTATTAAAAATTCTTACACTTTAACGATGACAACTAACAAATACTTCCTTCTTTCCAAATATCTTTCATATCAAACTTAAGTCCGATAATTTGCAAAATTAAGTATGTATGTTTTTTATCAAATTTTAGCATGAATTCAGCTCGCTAATAAAGATACCACAGAAATCAGATCTCCGATAACATTTTATACGGCATATTAAATTATACATTAAAGCTGTTGAAAACTTGCTCCAGTTTACCTCTAAACTTTCAGTGAACGTTTCTAAGTAGCGATAAAATTCTTTTTAGTGCGCACTAAGGGACTGCTGAAACTTATGCAGCAACTTGATAAATTTGAAATTTTATATCCTCGATGGACTACCTTACGGATACTTCAATGCTTGCCATCATAATTCTGGAGATTATTTTTAAAACAATTTACATGATTATCTTTGACTTCTTAAGTGACTATCAAAGATTTTTTTCATTCTTTTTCTCGAAAAATTTGTTCTGATATAACAATTTACAGTGATTAACGATAATATTTACAAAATTATAAATTTCTATAATATTTAAGGGATTATTAATCTGCATAAAATTTTATTAATGTAAAATATTTAAGAAGTTATTTGTAGAAAATTTTTAAAATCAGTCTCGTGTTCTTATACTATTTTTCTTACAAGAATGCTCAGTTCAATAAGATGTATATAATTTTTTAATACTACCATTTTAAGATCAATCAATTTCGTTCAGAATTGACGCAGGACGGCATTAAGCACCGGCGATTTTTCTCGCTAGAGAAATAGGTTATGATTTTACAAGCAGCTCCATCTACTATCCCCTATAAATTGAAAGATAGAGCTGCAGCTGCGTTCGACAGTTAATTAAACGATCAGGAAGAACAACTTGGCGAAGATAAAGCAACAAGAAGCGGTGTGTTCGGAGTATCTTAATCCAATGGGCGGGTGCAATTTTTATACGTTCGATTCTCGGCGATATTGCGATCAGTGAAGGAACACTATCGATCTTGTCTTTCTTGACGCGTTAACTGATACGACTTTTATTTAGCAGGCAATTTAACGTAATGATATAATTAGGATGTTAAAGAAAATTTTAGAACTTTGCGGTTTTAATATTTTTTGGGACCTTCTGAAATTTTTTAGGATATTAGAATTTTGGGACTTTCGGGTTTTAGTATTTTAGGATTTTGTGACTTTGAAATTTTAGGGTGCTCTCTTTGCAATTTTAAAATTTTAGAAAAGATGTTTACATTCTTGGACGTTAAGATTTTGATATTTTGTTGTTTTACTTCTTCTACGTCCACATTCTAGAAAAAGTTGTATATTCTACAATCACCATTTGTTATCAGAGTAATCTCAATTGACAGTGTCCTAGATTTAGAACTTGACTTGTACGATACAAGTATTGCCCTTAATTATCTGCCCTGCTTACCGTGATCCAATTGAGATCCGAAGAGCGAACACGTTCTACTTTTGAACAGCAGACAATTTGGTACTCTTCCGTTACAGTCGTATTATCGATAGAATCGATGAGATGTTCAATGTCATTGATTCGTGCCGGTTTCGTTCTGATTGCCTCGACAGGCAAACAGCAGTCGTTCAGAAATTTTCAGATTTTCACCATCGACTGACATTTTTGAAACATCGAGTTAAATTACAGCAACCAAACTAGATTTGTTAAGTTACATTTTAACTTAACATCAGTGAACAAACTATCGTCGGAGAAAAAGGTCCTAGTTATTTTGTTGCTGAGAAGTGTATAAAGTTAAATAAAGTGTACCAAATGTTTGACTAAACTTTTGGAAAGCGGGTACGAAACGCTTTCACTTCGGAAACAGTATTTTACATACGTTCTAATAGTTACTAACGTTTAATTCTGTGCTTTCCGCATCGCGGGTAGGAAATTCAGTTTGCGAGGACGAAACACGAATGTGATTCAAAGTACTCCGGATTCTAAGCGCATGTTGCTATCACGTTATTTTGCCGCTTCGAAATTAATTATTAAAGGCTTTTGGATGGGCAAAATTGACTTTTTAATTACATTTTGAGTGTGTATTTGAGAGACGAAAATTCATCGTAACATTCATTACAATATTTTATAACAGGAAAGAAAATCTTCACTTCTGAATTAGTGTTTCTTTTTGTGTTTATATTTTTGAGTTTCGAAAGAAAAAGTACATTTTTAACCTATTAAACAGTAAAAAAGGAACAAGAAACAAATATTTAGTATCAAAAAATAAAATGGAAGAGAATTCTATTATTAAATTATTTTGTTTATTAATATTTACATTGTTTCCAAATAATATGTGTCTACTTTTGAATACACCCCTTTGTACATTACCTCATTAAGACCGTGATAAAAACATGTAACAGCACTGCAATCGAGGGAACATAACCTCTTTAAAATTTTTACAAGCACGCATACTTTGAGGTTTGTCACCGCTGCTCTACAGAGAGAAAATATTTTACGAAATTGTAAACCTGCATAAATATTCGCAGTCTACTTATACATTCCTCATATTGCATATGTTAGTACATTTCTGCATATGTTCATACGTATTCATATTCCTACTTATTTGTATATTTTGGCTAATTTTCACAAACTTTTACATGTTGCGTTTCTACTTATTTTTACCTGTTCTGACATTTTTAAAGTGCACATTTGATTTTTGACCTATTTTTACATATATTGACATATTTTAAATACACAAGCTATTTGTTGTATTTAGACTTATTTTTACATGTATTGACATATTTTGAATACATAAAACATATGTCATATTCTGACTAATTTTTGTGTATTAACATATTTTAAATGCATAAATATCCTTAGGTTTTTCGTTAGTAGTCATCATATTTTATACATATAAATCTACTTATTACCAATTTATACGTATTTATCTGCTTATTAGAAACGTTGTATGAAAATCTGAATCAGCTACTTGAATAGCTCATTATTTTGCGAGTCCTGTGTAGTCAGCACAGTTAGGTCGCAATTCCAGCGAAAGGAAAAGTGGTTGCGAAGGACAGACCCAACAACGAGAGTAACAGAGGGTGGAAAGGAGCAAAGTCTCATCTATCATGCGGCTGTTTGCCGGCGAAATAGCCTGCAAATGCTATTCAATTTGCCTGATGGAAGGTCCTCCTTCCTCCATGCGTGCGTTCCGTTTCACGTTCGCATTTCTCCGCTTCCAACTTATTTTCCGTCGGTCCTTACGTCGAGCTGCCCTTTCACGAGTCCTTACCGTGCTCTTTGTCGTCCAATCCACCCCCGAACCCGTTCCCCATTATCCCTCCTGTTATCCCAGTATATTCTCTTGTCTAGCGATTGCGAATGTGACGTTTTATTCGATACACTCGTCTCGTGAATTTACGACTTTCCCGACCGAGGAAACGGCCGGGGGTGAACGGGGCTTAAAACGCGTCGATGCAACGCGCGAAGATAAAAACCGGAGGAGAAAGAACGCGTCGCGAGGGAGAAATTCCAGCGTGCAAACAGGAGTGAAAGATGGAGAAGAGGGTGCGGGGAATACACCTTTGCCTCTCGTCTTACAGAAGAAAAGCTTTTTCCGTCCCCCTGTTTAGCCACCCCCTCGCGTGCGACGCCTAGCGACAAGTATTTCGCGATGAATAGGCGGAAGGACGTGAAATAGGATACGCAGTTTCGCGACGGTACGGGAATTTCGCGACGAAAAGCCGTGTAATTGAATCGTTGCCGTTGTTACTAGACACTAGGCAGAGGGTGGATATTTTAATTCCGAGGATTTCCTGGCAGTCGTGTTAGAATTCACTTCTGTGCCATAAATAGCTCTTCACTTTTATAATTGTTATTCGATATTTAGTGAAATGTGATATAAAACCGAAGGACACAAAATGGTGGACACATGGATTTGACGCGTATACAGGAATTTGTTACATATTTTCATTTCTGTAAGTCACATAAGAACTATGATTTTTTAAACCAGCTCAAAGTTCAGTAATCTTGAACTCCCAACTTAGGATGTTCTATCAGTTGTGTCAGTCAGAAATAAATACTGCAAGGTAAATGAGTTAAATAAAGAGTTAATTTTATTTCTTCTGAAACTACCATGTTGATCTATGAAAAAATTAGCTTGTATACACACTGTCCTTCAAAGTGGTGCTTCAATTAGTTTGTTAATTATAAACGCGAATCGCCTTGTCATTGAAGTCAAAGAGTAGAGGTGAAATTGTATCATTCAGCGCCATCTTCGTGTTGGTACAAGAAGAATTTTGCAATAAATCTAGCAGTTTAGAGTCGCTGGTGACGGCAAGTGGCTGGGCGCAAAGGCATCGCGAACAGGAGGCAATGGAAGGGGTTGTAAAGGGGTTCCCCGTGGCGTGGTACAACGCCACCAAGGGGGTGGAGGGGTAATCCACGCATCATATCTCACCGTTGACAAGCATTCATGACCCCTGGTACCCGGAGCCCTCAATAGCGAACGACATCCACCAACAAACACCCTCCTCCTCGAAACCTCGCCCCTTTTCGTCTGTCTCTGTCCCTCTTTGGAACCCCTTAACTTCGCGCCTCTACTCCCCCTTTTTTCGTAGATTTTTCAACGAACAGCCCCATAGACCCGCGGCATCGAACCGGACGAAATATGCCAGCGGCGAGCTGCCCTCTGTTTCGCGTTAAAAATTAACCGAATCACCGTGAACGTATTCATATTTCCGGGGTAGCCAGCTCGTCGCCACCCCTCGCGTCTTTCCCCCCCGCCGGAACTCTCGACCGCCGGAAAGCGAGCATTTTTTCCCCCCGTCGGGCTGCCATTATTGCGTGGAACGCGTGCTACCCGGAATTTTATTGCGTTCGCGCGGATGGGGTGGCCCCGCTTCGCACGTACGTCCCTGGACACGTACGGTGGCAACCATTGTGCTGAGTGATTGTGTGCGCAACGCCGGCTTTTCCGCGAGAGAGAAACTCTCGTCAGCTGCGGGTTATTTCCACGACCGGATGAAAGACAAAAATGTAAGCGAGAACTACGTGTCGATCGGTTTGTGGCCGGATATCGTGCGCTGCACTACCTTGTGTCGATGAACTTTTTACAGCGGTGTCCTTTCTGTACGTTTTTACACCGAAATTTTGAACTTCTGTGCACAAGACGAGGGAAAATTAATATCGCTGTAGGGTCTCGGATCTTTGGGTCGTGAGAGCTCACGCAAATTTTCAGAGGTGTCTATTCACCGCATTGTCAAATTTGGAAATTCATACATTCTCCATTTCTCAATCTCACAGTTTCTGAATTTCTAAGTCCCTAATTCCTCAAATACTGAAATAACCAAATTTCCAAATTCCTATACCCATCCATAACTTCCCAATTTCCCAGTTTTTCAATTTTCTCAATCGCTAAATTCCAAATTTGCAATTTTCCATTTCCCAAATCCCCAAATTTACAACGTCTCAAGTCCCCAAACCCCCAATTTGCAATTTCCCAAATCCCCTAATTGCAACTTTCTAAGTCCCCAAACCCCCAATTTGCAATTTCCCAAGTCCTCAAATCCCCAAATTTGAAATTTTCCAAATTTCACCACTTCCAATTCCTCAAATCAAAACTCCCCAAATTCCCAAATTGCTATATTTCGCCCAAAAGTTTCCCTTTTATCTCCCCCCACCCCAACGATGACTCTCCCAGCTTCCTTTAAAAAATGAACACATCCAACATTAGCTAACGCAGGTAATCTACGCGTCGATTACGCCTGCGTATGTTTAATTAATTTATTTCGACTGACAGAGTGACAAATGCGTTTTACATTTTTCAATGAACGAACGAACCTTCGGTAACAACGCGATCGTTAAAGCGTTAACGAGCTAGACGTACGTAAACGCGTAAATATTTAATCAGCAGGTTGTATGCGCGTTATTCGACGGGCATGCTGAATGCGCGGGCAACGCGTGGTGAAAAAAGCGAAAAAAAAAAGGAAATTATTTACGCGTGCGTGTACGAGACGCGTGCTAACGAATGATCGAGCCGAATGGATGCACGGCGACAAGTGCTTTTATCGTAAACACTAGTTCCGTGATAGAATAATTAAGGCGACCGCAATCGATATAAAAAATTGATGGCCATTAAAGCGTTCCGAGAGGGTGTCAGCGATACCGAGGGATATATTGCGTTAAAGCGTAATTTCATTGAAAATCGCGCGCGTACATAATAGCGTTAATTTAAAAGGGAATTAATTCGTCGCGTGTTGCGTTAATTTAAAAGCATCCGCCTGAAACGATTTGTTGGCAAGCTAGAACCGGTGAAATTGAACGCCCTTTGAAGGGTTGTCGATTTTTCCTATACGGACGACATATTTACGAGCCGTACAGTCAGGATCGCGGAAGAATCTCATTAACATATCGCGATTTGAATTTCGTTTTATCGGATCCTTCAATTTATATTCGTACTTACTCCTGTGAGAGTACTCTATGATACGTTGACCTTTTTCAGAACCAATATTTTTATCTCATTTTTAATGCAAAAATTCAGGAGCGTCACTGTACTTGTACTTTAAGGATCTTGACTCGAGACGAAATTATTCAAGCACCTCATCTTCTCCATCACAACTTTTATACCACCTCGTAATTTAATATTTCGTTAAATCAAGAAATTGGGAATGAAATATCTTCCAAAATAAAACGTAGGTTAGGTTAGGTTATATTATACTAATGAAACTCATGTTATTAAGGTTGTTAGGTTAGATTTTTGTCCTGTATCAAGAAATGTTTCACCAAAATCAAACAATCAACTGCAACGTCTCTGTACAATCTGCGCCACATAAGTATAGTTGTTATTAGGTCAGGTTTTTATTCTGTACACATCAAATAAATGTTTCATAAGAAACAATCGACTGTGACGTCTCACACACCATGCATCATCAAGTACCGTACGGTTGTTGAACATGCTGTATACATTTGACCGTATAATTTTAATCCTCTTAAAGGTCATATGCGCGTGTAGCAGCTAATTACATTCATGCTCGTCGAACGAGCTAGGACATCAAACGCCGCCCCGGTAATCCAGACGTTTTAATTAGGCCAATCTTATCCGCATGATTTTGCACCGAGCGAGCGTTTTCTTTCTCGTTACAGCTCAGGCCGACGGCATTGCCATAACAGGGCTCGCTTACCGTCTCGCTATGGGATCACCGGCAATTCCCGATGATAATATTGTCGGGACGAAACGACGCCACCGGGTATCCTTAGTCGGCGCAAGTAGATTTCTAAGCCATAAGCCGGTCTTAGAGACAATTCAATTAGTCGTCCCGAACCCCCTGCATGTGCGTGCACCTACGTATGTAGCCAGACCGCGTACACGCCGATTCTAATCTGCGTTATGCACGCTTCTGAGCATGCACCGTGGGGATAAGGGCTCCGTGCACTCTTATGCGATCAGACGACACTGCACTTTTTACAACCGAATTGTTACTGCAAACAGTTCGAAATGTAATCGCTTCTGCTTAATGTTTGTTATTATTGCTCTTTGAAACGATTGGCAAGGCTTCAACTTTTTAACTCATACTACTGATTGTGGAAGTGGTTAAAATTCTGAAAGAAGTGACTTCTTTACGTGGTTTTATTATATCGAACAATACCTACAAGTTCTTTTAAATATTTGTGATCTTAATCGATCACGTACAATTTTTTTTTAAATATTCATGATATGAGTTGATCACGTATAGTCTGTTTTAAATATTTGTGATATGTGTCGATCATGTATAATTATTTTTAAAATATTTTTCAGTTGAACACGTGCAATTCTTCTAGAAGTATTCGTGATCTAAATCGATCATATATAATGTTTTAAAAATATTTATAATCTAAATCGACCAGGAAGTTTAACCCCGATGCACATATGTGATCTTCATCCATGTGATATGTCCTTTGTTTTCTCATGTCAGTCAAAAGCAACTCGATCGCAGAGAGGTAAAAATCGCAGTTCATCTTATTTTGATAATCCTGTAATTTGTGCAGAAGTTGCTAGAATTTTAATTTCCATCTCCTGCGAGTGAGGTTATTCCCCACTTCCGTTAAAAGGAATTACGAGTTTTACAACGAGCACCCGTAATGGCATTACGTAACGGGAGAATTTGATAAAATCCATCTCGAATAGTTTCCGAGAATGATAAAACGCGATGCGAGATTTTATAACGCGAATGCCACCGAACCGCGTACGTCGAGCAAACTCAGTTGCGAAAACAGCCCGGAGCCGTGGAATCGAGCGTGCAGTTACCTTTTCATTAGAGCAACGAACGAGATTCGGCGAAACTTTCCTTATTTCGTGTTCGCTTTGCGTGCCGAATTTCAACGGCTATCCGCTTGTTTGCCCGCCCATTAAATTAATCTCGCGCAACAGATACACGCGGCGTGCGATCGAGCGATCGAATCGCTGTCCGAGGAAAATCTATCCGGCTAAGTCCCGGACACGTTTCGCCAATCATCGGAATTTTGCTACGAATCCGAACGGAGGCGAGAGCGGGTCGATATTCCGCTCGATAAACAAAGAGGAGGATGGCTAAGCCAGATTGCTGGACGTAGTTCGGGAATGAATGAAATTTGACGGTTTAACCGGAGGCAAGCAACCGGCCACGGTTTTGGCAAGCTTCCACAGCGGGACCGAGACAACAACCTAGTGGTCCAAATTTAACAGACGACAGAATTAAGTACCATGTAATTTCCCCTTTATTTTTCCGCGAAATGACTGACGTTGCCGGGGAGTCCGGATGACTTCGCGATCGTAGATTAAATAAATGCGGGTACAATGTCGCTGCACATCGCCGAGTGCTTGCAAACTTCTTGGCAGCGCGTGGCCGTTTCAATTTTCAGCTAACTGAACAGACACTCGCGAACGGGATACGACGGCACGTGATTTATTTCCGTCCAATTTTCTAACGTCCACTCGAAAGCATGAATTCAACGATTGCGTAAATGATGACACGAGTGGACGGCACTGGCGACCGTTTTAGCGACGACATAAATCACTGTCACAAAATGGACGAATTCTACGTACGTGCATTTTAACTCTGAAGTTGCTGATCCCATCTATCGTACGCTTGATGTACCAAATAATAGAATGGAACGCAAGGTGATCACTTGTCATTATCGAATTGCGAGCCATTTTTGTTGCGATATCTCTAACTTTGCAAATTCATATTCATCTGTAATATTATCTGTTGATACTCATATAAATTAGATTCAGTTTATTTACTTTCTTTAGGATTCTCAATCTCAATTTTTCAAATCTTTAAAAAAATCAACGAGTTGAAAATTTGTTCCAACTTGCATTACTTGCAACCCTTACACATTATATGAATGTGTAGCCTTTGATGTGTACATCACATATGTGCACGTCGACTTTAAATGCACAGGACTCAGACTTTGTTGATTTATCAGTGCCTATTTGTCTGTGCGTCATTGCTCCTCGTTTCTCATTCGAAATAATTCGTTTTTTCCAGAGGCCGCAGGGTGCTAGAGAGGTACCTAGCGATCTTTAACGAGCCTACGTCCCTGGTGCAGTTTTTCCCTAACGGGAAAGCTACGGCAATTTTTCATTGCTCGACACGACAATGTATCTGCCCTGCGCCTCCCTCTACAACCCCTTCGTCACCGTCCGCGAAAAAGTGTCCCGCCATCCTCTGTGTGTAACTGTGCCCTGACAGCGACGCGAGCACACTTTGTCGGCCGTGATAATGTTTTCATTATTCACTGGATTATACGACGCGTTACCGGAAATCAGGCGGGACGGTATTACGCGACACCGTCGGCCACGTCGAAGCGTGATTTAGTGACGCGACTGGCTGCGAAAAAATCCAACGACCCGTTCACTACACAGGTAACGGACCGTGTGACCAAGTGATTATATGCCGAGTGATTATATGTCGGAATTATTAATTTTTCGGATTTCCATATTGAAATGAACTTTGTTTTCGTGGGAAATGCGTCGAAATATTTCAATTGTGAAATATTAATTATTCAGTGTTTGAGCTCGAAGCCTTTCGAGGCGAAATTCGAGCTGGAGGAATTCACAGATTTTTAGGGTGAGTTGGATATTTGGGGATTGTGAGAGTTGGGAAAATTTGGACGCTTGGGTAATTTGGAAATTATGGAAATTAGAGAAGTCTGGAAAATTTCTAAATAATGGAAGTTTGAGAATTTGTGAAATTTAGAAATAATTGAAATTTAAGAATTTGGTAAATTTAGTAGTGGAAAGAGAATTTGGGAAACTTGAGAAAATCTGAAAACATTGAAATTTAGTACAAATGTAAAATTACAATTTAGAAATTTGAAAATACAGGGATTTATAAAGTGAACATATAAACTCAATAGCTTGAGAATTAAAAATGTTTAAATTTTTAAAATCTAAGCAAATTATGCAATTAAGTGATTACACTCCTGGAATTGGAGTTAATAATTTCGCCGAATGATTAATATCTCTTTCCCAATTATATCGACAATTATTTCCACGAGAAACATATCGAAATACTCCGGCAAAATACACGTTATTCAACGTTCCAATTCCGAAACTTTTCAGTTATTTACCATCGAACGAATAAAAAACAGAAAGAAATAATAAATTGCGAAGGTATCGAGCGAACGTTGACACGTGAAATTTTAATCGAGTTCAAACTGTTGGCCGGCTCTTTCGAAAGCGGTTATCAATGCTCGATCAAACACCAACGAATGATATTTAATTTCGTTCGATGATTTGTAATCCCATCGGATGAAAACGTTCCGCGAGCCAGACAATTTTTCATGGGGGATGCGTGATTCTCGTTGCACCTTTATGGAATCCCGTAACCTTCTACGCAAAGCGGAAGCGATACGACTTAATGAAATTTCATCGATCGGCCAGGCGGACGCATCGTTTCCTGAATGCAATATCGCGTCTAGCCGTGCCATCAACGTGTGACAAAGTACCGTATTCCGTGCGACGAGCGACGCTGACAGTAATACTGACGGTAAAAAATGTGTCGCAGATACAGTGGACGTCGCAATAACGGAAACTATAAACGCTTCCTGGGTGAATCAAAAACGTATGGTTCGTAGTTAAAGTACAGTCAAGGGCAACTCTACCTTCTTTCACGAATATGGCGACCATGGAGCGAGAGTAGTTGGATCATTTTTAGGGTCATTCAGAAATTTGGGGTGGTTCAAGAATTTGGGGTGCTGGACATTTGGGATGTGGATATTTGTGGACATCGAAATTTGGGGGTGGAGGACCTTGTTAGAGTGGGAATTTGGGACTGAATCAGCGGTATTGGAATTTGAGGACTAAGAAGTTTAGGGATATAGGAAGTTGAGGACGTAGGAATTTGGGGATGTATACAATTTGGGGATATAGACAATTTGGGGACGTAGGGATTTGGGGACGTAGAAATTTGGGGATGTAGGAATTGGGGGATGTAGGAAATTGGGGACGTAGGAATTTGGGGACGTAGACAATTTGGGGACGTAGACAATTTGGGGACATAGGAATTTAGGGACGTAGGAAATTGGGGATATAGGTAATTTGAGAACGTAGTAATTTGGGGATGTAGGCAATTTGAGGACGTAGGAAACTCAGGATGTAGGCAATTTGGGAACATTGGAATTTGGGGACGTAGGAAATTGGGAACATAAGAATTTGGGAATGTAGGAATTTGGGGACGTAAGAATTTGGGGACGTAGAAATTTGGAAAACTAGAAATTTTGAGGATACAGGAGTCTGGGAACGTAGAAATTTTCGAACATATGCATTTGTGAATCTAGAAATTCGATCATTTTCCTCATCATGCAGTGAATATTTTTAACCCCACTTATCACCGCAATCAATCCCCAACTTTAAACCGTATAAAATCCAACGCGATTTGATGTCAGTAAACAATAATAGTATACCAGTTCAGACATGTCAGTTTAAGCATAAAACTCCTCAAATCCTTTTGATCAACACGAATTTGACAATTTCAATGACAGCTAATTTTCTCGCCGAACGATTAAAGACATAAAAGTCAACTCGCTTGATGGTAGAACATCAATGGACGCTGTTTTAACACGTAACAACTTTCCTCCGCGAAAAAGGAAATTAATGTCAATATTCTGTAGGAAAATTGCGAAACTTCCTTCTCAGACCCAGTTAACGTTATATTCCAACGAAGTGAAGGGTTCAACGCGCAACGCAACGTCCAGCTGGATCGTCATTTTAATTTCCATCTCTGCTGTTTCTTGTGCCATATTTCTCTCGCGAAACTAATTTTCCCGGAACAATTTTCTTCGAAGCTGGCCATTATTGATCAAGCAGCCAGAGGAGAACAAATTGAATTCACTTGCTCGAGTGATAATTATTGCGAACGTTGAAAAGCTCGGTGCAAAGGGAAAAACGAAATGAACGAAACGGATGGATCTGGGGATTGCCATAATCGATGTTAAAACTGTGTAATTATCGGTGAATGCACATTACTACAATATTATCCAATTTGTAGACTTCCACATTCTAAATTCCATTCTAAATTTCTGACTTTCAAAAGCACCAAATATCTATAGTTGAAATTCTTCCACTAACATTTAATATTTACATTGCATCCAATTGTATCTAGACAGAAAAAAAGCGATTAAGGGAGAATGAAAAGTGGTATGTAATTTCGGAACATCGAGAAAACTAGTGGAAAGCTGTGCAGAAAACGGCTTTTAATCGAGTGTGAAACGTACAAACACTGTACTTTTCCCGATCAAGCCTCGAGGAGCGAAAAGAGGGTGCACAAAAGGAGCGGTGAGTTCTAACGAGGGGTGGTGTTTGTATCGGAGGCGAAGTTTATTTCACGCTTTTCCAGAACACTCGGGGATTTTTTATCCGTTAATTCCATCTTGCTCCGTTCCGGCATCTAACCTTGTTCTTCCTAATATGAGAGACTACTTTCGAGGAATGTCTTTATTAATCGAAATGACCCTTATCGGAATTTTAAGCCTTTATTATTAAATATATGATAGTACGTGCTTCATAGACACTTCTTTTTTTTAAATGAGATGTATAAGAATTTAATATTTTAGATATATAAGAAGTTGGTCATATTTTGTCTAATTTACTAGATTATTATCCAGAAATGTTATCAGCTATTGTCACTAAAAATTGTAAGTCCCAAATGATCATAACATGTAAATTTCTCTGAACATTGAAAAAATAGCTTGGTAAATATTAATTTGCAGATTGGTCATATTTTTGTCTAATTTCTTAGACAATTGTTTAAAGATGTTATCAGCTATGGTCAGTAAAAATTGCAAAAGCTAGGTGATCATAATAATCGAATTTCCCTGAACATTGAAAAAATAGCTTGGTGAATATTATTCTGCAGATTGATCATATTTTTGAATTTCTCAGGCTACCATTTAAGGATACTCTTGAATGCTGCTGTCATGTGATTGAAGTTCGAGAAAGTAACAAGTTATTGGAAGGTTCGAGGAATCGAATGTTGATAGGGGGTAACTATCTCAGCCTCGATGTTCAACACGCTAGCGTCAGGGCTACTAATCGAAGCGGAGGAATCGACGCTCGCAGGCTCGGGGCGCATTCTCATCGCTCGTGCACGCGTTCGAGGCCTGTTATTACGCGAACTTCAAACTACCACCGCATCATAATCGCGAACCGGTCCTTGCACTCGCTGCGATGATGTACGTAGAGAGCGTGTGGTTGAAGCAACGAAAACGAAGAAACAATCGGGGCTGCGGGGAGAAAAAGAAGCGCGCGAAACGTGAAAAGTGAGGGGTATAAATTGATAACGGAAACGTGGAATTAACGAACTGACGGTACGGTATAATCAAGTCCGCTCGGTTCCCGGAGGAACTGATTTCCGCGGCGAACCCTCCAGTGAGAAAGTGTCGAAATTAAAACACGAGCCAATCGAGGAACTTCGGTCAGCAATTTTTCTTCGACTTATGAAATACAGCGAACGGAGGCGATAACTGCGCTCTTTCCTCTTCCAGCCGGGATCGCGGAGGAGGAACGGAGATAAATCGGTGATCAGGTTGTGTAGCCCGTTAACGAAAGGAGCCGAGATGCAGTCGATGAAAAACGAAGCGGAGAGCTTAGCTGAGCGTAATAAATCGATCCGAGGAAGCGTGACATGCTAGCAACACTCTCGATCTATTAGTCGGGAGATGTATGGCTTCTTCGAGTTTCGAGAGACACACCTTGCCGCTAATCACCAATTCTGTGCCGTATAGGGAATTTGAAAACCTGGAAATAACATAATTGTAACATTTCATTCCTACAACCACAAACTATTATAGTAGCTCTAAAGATGCTTTCATAAGTTTTGGATAATTCGGGGTTATGGAGGTTATGTTGGGGTTATTGAATCGAGGTTATGTGAAACAAGATTCCAAAATATGGTCTCCGAAATTTGATGACATTTTTTCCTAACAGTAATATTCAAGAAAGAGTTGATTCATCTAACAAGCCGATGATAATCGTTCAACGCAATTTCGTCTATTAGGCAAGATCAGAGAGAAGTTGAAGGACAAGATCTCTTCGAGGTCGTTGCATTTTATCGCGTGGACTGGCGAGGAAGCTCGAATTAAGAAAGTTTTCCACAACGGGGGAACGAAAGTGGAAGCTACACGATCCCGTGGAAGTTAAAGAAAATGGTAGTCGACGACTCTAGCCGGGAGAGTCAGGAAAAGAGGCTCAATAACGATTTCAATGGCATCGCCGTTCCTTCTGTCCCGTTTCTCCGTCCTCGTTCGTTGCCTGAAGCCGTTCTCCATTCTGTCTCTACGCTTCAACGTTTTCCTCGTTTCAAGAATTTAATCGGTTGTAAGTTAATTTCCTTGATTCCTTATGCAAGGATGCATCAGAGGCGACAGCAGGTGTCAGCGAAACCGTTTATGAAAATCTGACCTTCTGGTGCATCTATTTCGTTTCAAAGTATTGAAGGGTTCTTGAAGAACGTATACGTTGAGAAGATAACGTTCAGGTTAAACTTAATCATTTTTGAAGAACAAGACATTGTTTAGAACCTTTAATTTAGTTCGAGTAGAAAGATTATACTTTTTATATTTGGTGGCGGTTATACTCATTTTTGTACCTCGAGGACATATTAAGACCATTTCAAGGTTATTTCGAGGTTATATCCAGATTATTTCCAGATTATTGAAAGTCGTATATTTCTAAGTTCTCAAGTTTTCAAATCCTTCTCCAACTTTCAAATCTGTAAATTACAAATTTCCACATTTTTAATTTATCAAGTTCCAATTTTCAACGTACTGAAATTCCCAAATTTCCAAACTTTCCAAAGTTCCTAAACTTCCGAAATTCCCAAATTTTTTACAGTAAATTCCAAAGCACGGGCGCGAATCAAAGTATCGTAGAATGAACGTCTTCGCAGAATCAAAATTTGTCGTAAGAAACGGTTGCCAGCGTTAAGATTTATTCGCCGCGTCGCGATTGCATCTTAATGAACGAGCTTGATTCGCGCGACACCCGGCGCATTAACGGCTGTCTGTAAATTAAAACATCCTTTCACCGGCTCTTTCGATCGTTTCGCTGGTCATCCTTAAGTGGCCGGAGACGTGCCGCCATAAAACGTTCAGTTATCCGCGAGAGGATGCGAGTACGCTTCCCCCGGGACCCATAACTCACCCTGTTTACGCGTAGATAACGCGGTTAAAAAATAAACATGCGCCACCATCGCGACCCATTAAACATTAATCTGTCAAGTGAACGCACGAATTCGCTTGTGTATATTCGCGTGATTTTATGCAAGACAGTTATACGATGTATTTTCTACCCACAATTGGCCGCCATTGTGGCTAGAAGCGTGGGCATATTACCACGTCGAATCTATGATTGTCTACATAATCGTTTCAGCTGTTCCTTGCATTTACCATTGGTTGTATTGATATTGTTTATGAAATATTGTATTAATAGGGTTATACGGTGGGTGCCAGAATGGGTGCAATAGAGTTTTAGAGTACAATAAATTTACCCAAGATTAATTTTAAACAAACACCCCAAGCGTGAACATAAAACAGAAATAACTGCAACGACAAAATGTTCGTAATTCTTAGCGAAAATAGTGAAATTTTTGTTAATCGTCCTCCTCTTTCCCTCGATTTTTCTTGCTGCCAGCCGTACACTGACGCGTTTGTTTATTTTTAATCACCCTCTCAGAAAAAAGATTTCTAAAGCCGTGTTTTAAAAAGGAACGAAACCACGGCACCTTGTACAAACTTTCGACGCCGGTAGTTATTATCGCAGCCACAGAAATTACTCGTTACAGAAACGGTGTCGTTCTTCTCTCAAACAATTTTCGCAGTCGTTCCGCGAAATCGCAAAGGATTCTCTCAACACGCGGCAAAGTTACGGTGCACGATAATTTTCGTCGAGCGTGAAGAATACCAGCAACGATGCTGCCAGCGGATCGAAGAGGGAGAAGACCGATGCATTTTAACCACCGGCACCGCCTGCGGTTCCCCTTTCGTTTCCTCTAACCTTTTTTTTTTCACCCTCTTTGTAGATTTATCTTCCTTTTTCGAGCAACCCGTTACGGGTGGCAGTGGTTGATAACGCCGAGGGCGTTCACGATGCTCCCGCATTTTCGCGATATGCAATTGCTCGTGCACCTGTATTTAACGCGTTCTAATCTACTGCTAGCTACCGACGTTATTCATTGATGAACATTCTTCGAAAGAATTTACATGTACATTTTGTTGCTTATATTTCTTTGGTTTGGTGGCGTGTTTGCTTAGCGTATGTGACTCATGTTTGCTCGCGGATCATTGAATCTGCTAGATCGCTACATGGTAGATCACAAGATAGCTTCAGCTACGTATGACATTGCAACACGTGTTCACATATGGCTACGAATTCAATCTCCATACGTAGACATATTAGGTACCCATGTATGAAATTGTCATAAGTGTAGTTTCGCGTCAGATCTTCATGTGTGAAATTGTCATATGTACTGTTACGTGTTAGATCTTCACATGGAGGTACTTGCGTTAAATGTCCACATGTGTAACTAGGCGTTAGGTGTTCACACGTAGATATTGCTAGACGTAAAAACTACACATGTTAGTATAACTACGTTATAGATGCAGATATAATCACACGTAAGTATATCTACACGTTAGATGCCAGGCGTTAGATCTCTACATGTTAAATCACGCGTCAGATCCCTACATGTTAGACCAACACGTGTCTGATCTCCACGTATTACATCACGCATTGTACGACCACGTGTTAGATCACTGTTACACCCCACATTCAAGCGACACCAGCTGCCATTCTAAATAGGGGAGAGAGCACCTGAAAATTCCTGGATGTTACAATTTTCAATAAAATTTCTTCAAAGTGTAACGTTTTAATATATGCTGATGATCGAGTTCGAATCCAGTTTTACACGGAAAAAAAGAACGATTTTTCACACGGTTCAGTTCCGACGATCGACGAAGATAGATTCAGGAAGGCACTCCCTTATCGCAGGTGCTCAATAATTATTCATCGTTTTGGGCGGAAACTTCCGTGCCGCCCGGTTTATCTGAAATCGAATTTCCCCGAAATCATAAGAACCCGGTGTCCTTGCGAATGCACCGTTCCCCTGATCGTTTCCACGAAACCGGCTGTTGACCCGTTCGAGCGAAGGTGATTTCGTACGATGTGAACCACCCCGTCAGCAGTAATTTACTGCCGACTCGAGGGAGCCAATGGTGTGCGTTATCGAGGGCGACAGGGGTGCGAAAGAAGAAGCGAGCTGCTGCACTTGTGAACACCGTGGTATTCTGTAGGGAAAATGACCTAATAGGGAACAGAGGGTGCATCATCGCATGCAAAATTACAGAATCCGCCATTTATGAATTTGGAATTTTGGGTGTTCTAGATATTGAAAAATTGAAAGCTTGAATATTTTATATTCAACAATACAGAACGTACAATTTATTTGCCAGATGCTTTAAACAAGGAAAATCATGAAAAAGCCTTGGCTATGCAAATTATAGTTGGACCTAAATTTCAAGTTGAGTATTGAAAATATCAGCAAGATTTGAGCTGTGAGTGCCTCAGGAGTAAGACTCGTCAAAGTACCACAAGGGATTAAGAACCTTTGAAAATAAGGAAATTAAAGAAATGTACAAATCACCAAATCCAAATACCGAACGTTCCCTGAAGAAAATACATTATGCATTGCCTACGCTCGTTCTCCAAAGAAATCCGTTGCCCTGAAACGTCCACTGTGGACGATGTCGAACGGATGTTTGACGTACGAAAACAGAGGCGATCGTTTTACGAGATGTCGTTACAGAGACGACTAAACAAATTAGCTCAGCAGAAAAGGTGAACCATCCGACAGTGTGTTGTAGACGATTTGCGAGTCACCGTTCGCAACCGGCACGAGGGAAAACTCGGGGAACGGGATGCCTCAAAGCGGACGCACGTCGAGCTGTTCGCAAAGGGGTGCCACGAATGACAGGAACACCCTTTGGCAAGTTCCTCTAAAGCAGGAAAAATAGCTACGTCCGTTAGCACAGGCTTGTGGATTTAAAAATTGTACGTGCACCGGTGAAATTAGTTCATCTAATCAGCGACGGTAGTTTTAATAACGCCACTGTCTGCACGCCACGTCGGATGCTCACGCTAACTGTACTTTATTTCTCCAACCGCGCCCATTTGCTCTCTCTTACTGTCTCCCTCGGTGTTGCAAATTTCGAATAACTTGAGATATATACTGACAGCTCGCCACTAAATAAATACTACTTAAAATGACTAAATTCACTATGAAATATCTACACTTGGACTTATTGCAAATAAAAAACTGTACTGATTCGTCATAATCACTCGAGGATTATAATTGTTTACAATTATCAATTTCATTTGCGGACTCGCGAAGCTCGAAAATGTGCTATCTTTATTTGTCCCCGAGCTGTTTTGTCGGTCTCGAAGCCTTCCGGGCTCCATGATTCGAACGATATGTCCATGAATCATAAGGAGGAAGACTCTGTGTCTATGGTGGAAACTGCAGGATGAGAGCACCTCGTAAAGCTCGCTCACCCTTTTCCTTCCGCACCATTTCCGATCGAAGTGTCGCGTCAGGAAACATTTTACCTCCTAGCTTGCTACAGAAAGCTTTGAGGCACGTCGCGATGCTTCTGTAAAATATGCGAGCAATGATTCATCGTTCCTGGGAAATGGATCGGTGGTTGCAATTAAATCGTGTCTTTTAAGTATTCAGCTTTGATGGTGATTTTCTTTTCACTGATTTAATCTGTCGCTAATGATTCATTAATGAACTCTTTCGACGTAACGGGGGATTCGGTTTTATGGATAGGCAGTGAAATATTTCATAATTTTCAGACTGCAATTATTGAATTCTCGAAATTTATCATATTTTTCAATTCTTTAAGTAATTTTATAAATTCTCTAATTAGTGGGTACTTCAATTTTCAAGTCGACACATTCTGAACTTAAATTCGTGAAATTAAAAATACATTCACGCATACCTAAACAGTCAGACTCCCACTCAAAACATCAGATGCCTACAATTTTAAATATTCTTTACAAATATTCAAATCTCCAAGAATCTTCGTAAATCGACCAGTTCAAGACAACATGATAGTCTTTCTAATTCGCCATAATTTTCCCTAAGGTCAAATGCCTCCTAATCTAGAGAAATTTGTAAACTGTCACATTTTATTAATGCTGTTCCCTTAGTTATAAAATATGAACACGTCCTATACAAAGTACCAGGTGTAGAAATCACTGCATCTTTAAAGCGTGTAATACAGTTAGTCCTGAAAACGTCAGTAAAAAGAAACTTGAATTTTGCATACTAGAGATTCCTTAACATAAATCAAGAGTACATAAATCTATAACATTCTACAATATATTCCAGATTCTGATATAAATCATAAATACTCCATAACACAATAATCTTTTGCTTGAAAGAGCAAACGACCGTCTACTTCAGAAATTCTCATTTTCGTTCCAGCGAAACAGTGATATTTTCGCCATACTTAACTGCACGTAGTAATCACTGCATTCATATAACAGGTTGCCAAAAAATATCCAAAAAGTGTCGAACAGTAACGAGCAAGCCCGGCAGCAAACTGTATTACATCCAACAGCGAACATTCTCAGCATCGTAAAGTTGTACTAACTAGAAGAGTAGCGTTAGAAAGCAGAACACGAAAGCATCCGCGATTTTCTGTCGCAATTACGCGTCATAATTATAAGCCGGATAATGATGTGCTCTCATCATGGGGTTGCGTTTTCTGCAGGTGCGAGCGCGTTGCCGTGGCCGAAATTACCTTTTCGTTGCACACACGGACCACCTTTAACCACTCCTGTCGCGCAAACTACGTGACCGGACAGTCGGCTGGATAATGCTGCGAAACGAGCTCTTCGTAACCCAGATCTCGCGCGTGTACAAGCGTTACACGCGTGCGGCCGAAGCGTGTACGTGCACGCGCAAAGGACATGCAAGACGCGATGGCAACCGGTAACTTTAGCCGCGGATACAGCTGCACGCCCCTTTGACACCCTTAACCGCGCTCTGGAAATTAACGCTGGAGGTGCTCCAGGAATAAGTGAACCGCGAACTCACGCTGTCGGAATTACACCAACGCGTGTATTTAACGTTTTTACTCGACATGTTTCTTCGTCCAATTCTCCTTTCGAAATGTCGATTTCACACGATTTATATCATGCGGTGTTTCTTGTGTTCAATTTTTCGTTTTATGTGCAATAGACTCTTGGGCATTTTTGTATGATAATTACGATCCTCTATATTATTCACCTACATCAACTTCTCAGAGATACAATTTTGAAAAAAGTCAAAGATGTCGAAATTTTCGACTGTAACCCTTTCAAGTTACATGAAGTTTATGTGATTTTATTTTTAGAAATATACATATAATAATAAATGTCATTCATTATAATAATTTATATTATTTTGTTAATTATAATAATTGTATTATTTGCAATAATTTAAATTATTATTTATAACGTGTTACATAATAAAATTCATCTTTGTACTATAATAAATGTTAATGTACTAGAATCAAAATATGGTACTGTCATAATTCTGAACAACCTCGGTACAAAATTTAATATTATTAATCTACTCGTTATATAAGACACGTTTGTCTAGACTTAACACAAAATTATCTAAGCACAATCATTAAAATGCAAACTCAACTGTACCTCCCTGACTGGTTGTACCCTCTCGTGATCTCTTTCTCACACCGAAAGCACCCTTCAATTTATCGCATCGAACTAATGGATTATTATACACCTCCCTACATCAGAATCGACCCCATTCTACTCAAATCTGCCATATCTCTCACGGAGATGCCTACTTTTGGATCGATTAACCGTCTCTTTTCCACCCCCTTTCTCACGCTCGTACACGCTTCCTTTTGCTCCTACACGCTTTCTCTCGCTCGAACTCGCTTCCTTTTGCTCCTACACGCTTTCTGTCGTTCGTATACGTTTCCTTTTGCTCGTAAACGCTTTCTGTCACTCGTACACGCTTTCTATCACTCGTACACGCTTTCTGTCGCTCGCTTAAGCGGCGGACCATCATGGCTATCGGTCGAATGATGGACAACATCGCTCGAACGAAGATGAAACGAACGAACCCGATTACGAAGTAGACCAATTTTCTGCGGCGCTGGATACAAATTGAATTCCGTGCAGATTTAACGTTAACAGCGACAGATTTCGCGCTGGCTCGACACGCTCCTTTGGGATCTTCGATGGGGACAAGCGGATGACCTCCTCGAGAGGAAAGAGGATAATCGAGGATTTGCTTCGTTTAACGTTTCTCCGTATGCTTTCTTTCGGATTTTTTGTAAACTTGCGTTCCTCGGGTTCTCTTCGTATTCAGATTCAAAAGAAGATGGAAAAATAAATCAATAACTGATGTTTTCCTAGGACAATTATTATTTGTGTAGCGCTTTCTTTTTAGGAAAATGGCGATGTTGGGAAAGTAGACACTGGGTTGATGAATTTTCGAATTGAGAAATTTGGAAATTGGAGGATGTGGAAAGAGGAGATGGATACTTCATGATCTGGCAATTTGTAAATATACTTTGAATACTTGAAGCTTTAAAAAATCTAGAAATTTGATGTTCTGAGTGTTCAGAAATTAAAAAATTAAAGAATTTGCTGATCAGAAATTTTTCAATCTGTTCCTAAGCCCGACATATCCATCCAAATAATTATTCAGAAGACATTAATCACTCAAAAAAAATTAATTAATAAAACCTTGAATGACATGGCTAACAATGGTGTCACATAGGAAATTCATCGAGGTGACGAGAAGCATTCGCGTTTAACAATGAGACGCTTCTTTTCAAACTAAATGAGAGCGTAAAAGGTAATAAATTACATTAGCTCGCATATTTCCGTGACTGCTTGTTAACGTCAACGCTTGCCAACGAACAGGACCGCGCCCGTTTAAGCATTCTTCATAAAAGCCAGCCGGCTATATACGAAGGTTCTTGTCGTGAATTAGACGCGCAATATTCCGTCTCTCATCGTGTAATATAGTTCAATTAACAACGCGCCACAACCATGGCTAATGTTCGTTAAATCGTTAAACGTTGTGTTCCTTTTTCGCCGGAAATTTCATTACTCGTCTCGCCCGGTAAGGCCTTGTTAATTAATTTACATTCATCGTGCCGACGCAATAACGTGAACTGCCACGCCATATTGGTTCGTCTTCACGGACCTTTTCGCAACGGCCATTAGCGCTGCGTTCACGCGTACGCATACTTTTCGCGATAATTTCGAACGAAAGGCAATTTCTCCCTTTCAGTCGAGCTTTTCTTCTCGCGTGAGTCTCGACGTCGCGTGAAATCGAATCAGGAACCCGTTTGATGGTCGCTTAGAGAGCTTTTCGATAAAATAGAGGAGCTCGGAGAACATACTCGTGAAAGTATCATTGAGGTGACTTTACTCTGCCAACGGTAATCAACCGTTCAAAATCATCGCCAAAAATATATAACTCTTCTTTTTGTAAATGGACTCCATATTTTTATTACTAAAATTTATTAACAATGAACAAAATTAATAAGAATTCATAGTACAATACAAAATAGTTACTTGTCACACGAAACAAATGATAAATTATATTGGAAACCATTTACATAGTCAGCTAGATAGTTCAGTATTACACAATTGACACTGAACAATAGAAAAATGATCATCAGAAAAAAGTTTGTTAGAAAATAAATATGACTGTAAAGGTACGTATACAAATGATTAAAAACTAACCTAAAAATCAGTGGCAAGTACTAACAGTACAAAACCTTTCTGACACAACTTAAGAATTGTCTATCTAAATAAATTTTAAACAAATATGTAATTTAACAATTTAATTTTCTGAATAATCTACCCCCCTTTATGTACACAGTTCTCTTTAGAAAAATTATTTTTCAAAATCGTTTTCGAGTATGAAAGCACACAAGGTAACAGAGTAAAGAGACAAGATAGAAAACGTTATAAGAGCACAAAAGAGGTGTAACACGATATCATTTGCCATAATTGCATTAGTTCGTCTATGCATAAACGTCAGGGGCAATTTTTCGCTAAAAAATGAGCAGAACTAGAGAAATTGCATCGCATCTGACCCCCGTCTCGTTCACAAAAGCGTATCGACCTGCTACGTTCATTACGGCGTTCCATGTGACGCTCCTAATTGGACGAAAAATTAATTGAACCCTAATGACATCGGCGGTGAGCATACAAAGGAAGAAAGGCACGTTGGAAGAAATCCAAAGTACTGATGACAGCATGGAAAAAGGGAAAGGAAAAAAGGCTGCAATCGCTTTCCCTTTTTCTCCCTCGTCTTCCATTTTCTTCTTTCAAAGGTGAAGGCAGGGGTGACGGATGAAAACAGCGTGAAAAAGTAGAATTGATCGACAAAAGGAAATGGTGTTCCCTCGAATCCAATGGCCATTCGGCTTAATGCCAAATTATTTTCCCTCCGTGAATCGTTTCGAGTGGTGGAAGAAAGACGAGTCGAGGAAGCAGGATATCGCCATTTTCTAGTGACACCACAAATACGGGAATATGTAATTTATGAGCTATTGACACAACTTTCGATTTATATTATTTTTTAATATCTTTATTGGAAGGAGTAAATAGAGAATTACGTTTTTTGTTTCATGCAATTTCATGAGTGTTAAAGTCCAATGACTTTACTGCGCAGCTAATGACTGCGCAGCTATGCGCAGTTGACGACTGCGCAGTTGGCTGCTGTGTCTTATATTCAACATTTGCAAATACTTGTTTACAGCATATTAAGTCACGTTTGTGTTTTAAATTTCTACATTTACTTTTTCACGTTTACAAATTTGTATATGTATGCCGGTACTAGCAGGCAGTAAAAGCTATTTGCAGACGATAAAAGCCATTGTTTCAATACATCTTGAAAATTGCCGTACTGTGACATCAACCAAACTCTGAAACTCGTATTTGCTTTACAGTATTACAAACATTCATTGTTTTGAGGTTAGAATCGTATAAATTGCAAATTTTCGAAACTTTCACTTGATAAGTACCTGAAGTACCTTTCTGTCATTGAGTTTATATGGATATTATACCGCGGATTATACAAAAATCTTCCCATACGTTAATAATAGAGAAATATCAAAATAGCAATTGGCAAAGAGCGTTGTATCGTGCGAATATGTCAGAACAAACGAAATGCTCGATGCCTTAGGCTGGTGAACGTCGCAATTGACAATAGAAAAGGCTTTTGTTTGAAACCGGGAGGAAACAGGAGTACAAGGACCGCCTCGAGAGTTTCCATTGCACCCTTCGTCCCGCCATTATCAATGGTATTTCTTCTCGAGAGTTTATTACTTACCCTTCGTGAGATTATATTGCTCGGCTCTCGGCCTGTCGCCTTCGTTCTATCAACGATCAAGAACGATTACCGGCATTGTGTTTATAAGCCACCTTTGTCTCCAGCCTTTTATACGCAGCCTCCTTCACGTCATTTTGCTTGACTGATGTAAGTGCGGCCATTATGGGTTAAGCAAATCTTTTCTTAGACACAAACGTTTTAATTTATCGAGTCAACGTCGAGACACTCTTATGGTTTAATAATACTTGAGAAGTTTGATATGCAATTTTTGCCGAGACGTTTGGTTATTTGATTTCGAGGTGGAGTGTGGGACTGAAAGTTGAGAATTTGGATTTTTGAACTTTGGGGATTTAGGGGTGTGGGAGTTTGGAGACTTGGGAATTTCGGGATTGGGTAATTTTAAGGTTTAGGGGTTTTGGGATGTGAGGATTTAGAGATGTGGGAATTTAGGAATTTGAGAATTGTAGGACTTGGGTGTTTAGGCATTTGGTAATTTAGGGATCTCAGAAATGATGGATTTGCAAATTTTGGAAGATTGGGAATTTAGGTGGTTTGGAACTAAAAAATTTTTAGAAGTTAGGGAGTTCAGAATTTTTGAATTTAGGAACTCAGAAACTTAGAAATTCAGAAATTTAACGAATTTGAATTTAAAAATTAAAAGCTTGGTATTTAAAAAAATTCAATGTATGATTTAAAAAATTTGAATGCTAGATAATGTAGATATTCTGCAGTATTCATAACTACATCGGAAGTTCCGTGTGTAGAACAGAAATAATTAGTAAAAACATAGCAGATATCATGCACGCAGCAAACAGCAATATCAGGAAATGGCGGAGAGACAGGTAATCGATCAAAGCGAAATAATAAATCGATCATTTCTAAGCCTTGTTGCACCGTGGTCCCATCAATTGAACGAATGCACGAAATCGGGCTACAATTAATAACGGCTCAACGTTGCAACGGAAGCAATATTAATTTGTCATTGCGCGTTCAACCAAATTTTCCGCGGGCACTCGCGCGGATCAGCCGCGCGTTACGTTGTATGCCGGGCAAACGGCACAGGTTTGTCCGCGTGGTATCCGCTGATGTTCCGAGTTTCACCGCGTGTTCTGCATTGGTAATTATTAAAGTAAACGCCGCCGTTTACTGGCGTGTTTGCTATCGTTTACATCCGATTCGATAACGATTACTCGATCGCCGTGAGAACAATGAGAACTCGTCCGGTTCTCGCTCGATTTTTACTCGTTCGATTCAACTTCATTTATTTAAACGTGCCGTGCTCCAGTTCTCAATACTTCGCAAATTTGCGATGTTACGGAACAATCGGGGGAAAAATCAGGCTTCCTTCGTGCCATTGTCTTCTGTCTACATTCGATTCGATTCTGTTTCGATTGAAATTCTTGTCCGAATTTAACTGTTCGATGTAGAAGAAGAATTACGTGACTTCTTGTGAACAATTTCATTTCACTGATCGTGGTATTCTAGTTAATTATATTGTACTGTTACAAAATTAAAATAAGCTGTCATACATTATACTAAAGATAATGTGTTCAAACAAGCAACAAAAAAAAATATTGTATAAATTGTAAGTACAATATGTCATTAAAAAGTTAAAATAAGATATATGTTATGGGCTAAAAAAGAATGTATTCAAAGAAGAAAAAAAATGTGGAGTTGTGGTTGGAGTCAGAGCTGCTACCACTAGGACCACATACGAAAGAACAATTTGAATTAATTACATACGCGTATGAATTCCAATAAAATTGTTAATTTTCACAGTGCATCTTACTACACATCCACTAAGTCACTGACTGCAGCGACCTCAAGAAATATGAAAAAAATCGTGCGTGCAAGCGTGCATCTCATTAATCATAATCAGATGCGCAGCTGTAGGTATAATCCACATCTCCGAAATGCGCAATTCATCAGTATTCTTAACCGTCGCCTATCGGTCATTATAAGAACACTCTCTCACGTGCGGTCCACGATGGACAGCGAGCTGGGGAGAGCAGGAGATTAGCCGGGCCGATAGTAATTGTCAGCTGGCCGTTCTTTAATTAGCGATACCCTTGTTCCGTAGCTAATTCGATTGATCGCGAGACCGCGCTGGGTAACGTAGGTATGGCGTACAGGCCGGCACGTCGTTGGAAAAGGGGAAGACGGTCAGTAATCGCGGCTATCTTAACCCCAACGGACGTCTTGACATGTCAATAGGGTCTACGAACCAATTTTATCCTCCCGAGGCCTCGTTTCCCTTTCGCCGACGATCTGACCTCACCTATATAGTCTCGCTCTCATCGAGATGCGGTGTCCGTTGCCTTATTGGCATATCGCCGGATCACCGCTGGACCCCCCCCACCTGTCACTGGCCGATTATTTCAGATAGGCGAGGAACCGGGTGTATAACTCGCAGAGCGGCACTTTGTGCCCTCGACTTTACTGCCTAAGCCGCGATGAATGCTGCCGTACTCGCAATGAACGACCGGTTCTACGCCGTGGAATGTCTCTCGCAGGGTTTAAACCCCTCGTGCCCGGACCCCGATAGTTTGTAGCCCGCGTCAACGGGGCTAGTTATACGGCCCTCGTTGCAATCGTATCGCCAGTAAATAGACGCGAAGATAAGTTCTCGTGGGTGGTATACGGAACGAGTCGTTACGGACCCTTCCCGATAACTCCCGGGGCATTAAAGCTCCCACTCGACAGGATATATTCCGCACAAAAGTACTGCTAACTAAGTACTCGGAGCTTATTAAAATACTCGAAATTACTGGACGGAGAGGAATACGGTTATCGGATTTATAATGAGGTGCGTAATTGTGGGCTGAGTGCACTACCGGGTAATGCAGGATTTTCGGATAAGTATTTTGGATAAACGGAGAGTTTTGTACTCCTCCCTTCCACTTTGTCAGATCAGTGATCTTCAAATTACTGTAGCTATTCATCACGTTATTCTTAAATCTTAATACTAGTAAAAATCCACGTCTACCAGAAACTGTCAATATATCTAATCCCCAGTCTCAAAATTTCAAGTCACCAAATGTCTAAACTTCTCACGTGTGATCTTAACCGTTAAGTGGACTTAATTCCTGTATAAAAAATAATTGAAATCCGCTGTTGCACCTAGACAACTGGATGTTCATTCACAATATTCCCCTCCGTTCGCTCGATATATGCAAATGTCAAAAACTCGTGCAAGCAGGCGGAAAATCAACAGCAGCGTTACAGGTGCACGTCCGATCGTGCGGCAGATTTTCCGTCTACTCGGTAACGACGGTCCTCTCGTCCTGTGACGTTAAACCGCGATCGCATTATTCAGATTGCACTTAATATGTTTACCAAATTGGGCGAGATTATATCAGCCACTTGCACGTGCATAATACCCGTTGCTCACGGTATGCACCCCGTTCACACGGACGCATACAGCGAAGCGTCGATGCGTGCGTGCACCTTGCTGGCAACCGAAGGGGTTGTACGCAGAAATCGGTAACGATTCAAGCTGGTCAGCTGGTAGGTGTAATCGATCCACGCAGAAGTGTCCCATGGTATTACCGGCGACGTAAAACGTGACCTAATACCCGGTAACATACTACTACAGTTTACCAGGCCGCTGATACCGATAATTAATTCATCGACGTGTAGAGGCAGGTGAGATCGACGTGCTGAAGCTTGCTGATTTGTGAGATTACAACTTACGTATTGATAGGCGGCCGTAAGCTTATGCCTCGTGCTCCTATTGCCTCGTGGGTATATTGCGGGAACGTGACTTAACAACTGCTAACACCTCGGACCCGTTAAGGTAACAGGAAAGGATTATGAAACACCATTCTGTTGCTCGTGACACGTTTCATTTTTGCGACTTAGATTGCGGCTTAGCTGGTCACGCGTCGTGCTACATGACTGTCACCATTTATAATTGTCTACGTCGTGTTTGCCAGAAGCTGTTTATCGTTATTTGGAACGGTAGGGGAGATATTCGGGAGATAACAGGGAAAGTACCGTTTCAATTGTATTAATAGCTTGAAGCATTAATTCTGGTAATGGGTGTAATAGTTGAATTATAGCAACTGTATTAGTGGACGTTTTTAGGTTAAGAATTAGGTTAGGTTACGCGTAGGAGGCTCCTAGAGTGCTGAATTTGGGAATATAGGGATTTGGGAATTTAGAGATGTAATGTAGGAACTTGCAAATTTCAAGGTCTGAGAATTTAGGAATTTGCAGGTTTAGGGATGTAGAAATAAAGGTATTTGGAATTTTTGGGATTTGGGAATTGAAGGATTTCTGAATTAAGGAATTTGGAAATTTAAGGATTTGGGAATTTAGGGATATAAGAATGTAGGGTCTTGAAAATTTCAAGGTCTGAGAATTTAGGAATTCGGGGGTTTAGGGATGTAGAGATGGTATTTGGAATTTTAGGAATTGGGGATTTTCAAGATTTGGGAATTGAAGGATTTCTAAATTTAGGAATTTGGGAATTGAAGAATGTGGCAATTTAAAAATTTCCAAGGTTTCGGAATTTTTGAATTAGATTTCTGAATTTAATGAGTTTGGGATTTGCATTACTTAAATTTTCATTGGTTTTGTAAGTCATCACCATAACTCAGTACAAATTATGTGAGTTAACATTTTTAGGTTAATTCTAGGTTATGACCTACCAGAATTCTAGGTTATGTTCTTCCTACCTCTAAGACCCAATACACCTCTAATTCCCTACGATTCACCTAATTATAAATGAAACATCTAATCACAAAGTGAACGACACTCTTACAAATACTGTTATAATTATTATAAAGAGATGCAAGGTTGTTTCAAAGAGGTGTAGTATAACAAATTAGTGCATTAATCTCTTGGCCAGACTACAGAATTCGTCCATGTACGCTTGTACCCAACAGTTGACCGATGACTCACGAAAACTGTTGGTCAGCCAGAAACATGTATAATTAACTGGCGACCAGACTGAACTTCTTTTCTGACAGGAAGTCATTATCCTTCAGCAATTCGGCGCTCCTCTTGGTAACGTTCAATTATGTTAACCCGCGTCAGGCAAATATATTTGGTTTTGGCCATCAAACCCCTTTCTCTTCTCATCTTTCTTCGCGTTCACAACTGTTATTCTTTGCGCATTAAGTAAAATAGAAGCTAATACGGAGTTATATTTAATGTAGTTTCATTGCAAAAAATAACAAATACAAGATAGTATGTATTATATGAAATTACTCATCAGTGAAACTCATCAGGTGAAATTGTAGTTGTAGATAAGTCATGTGTGATTCTTCATATAACTTTTATTTACTTTTTACTTTAAAGAAGAGTATTTAAACTGAACAGCAGATTTTAAAGGAGTATTTAAACTGATTAAATCTTGACCGTCTCGGTTTTAATATTTGAAGAAGTATGAATAATCAGTGTAATCATAAGAATAATTTTTCTTTGCATAATATTATCTTGTGGATTTTATTACCAATAAAATGTATCAACAGTACTTAAATCTATTTAATAGAAAAAATTGTTCCCTTCAATCTACACAGGCTATATTAACGAAATAAATATTAGAGTTCATTTTGACCACCCCATCGATCAAAATTTAATAGAAATAAATATAAGGAACATTCTAAAATTTCTTTTAAATTTAACAGTTGTTCACGAAGCACAAACATGGTACCTTCAAGCAGAAGCTTTTCAGACGTCGATCATGCCCTTGATTAAGAGGGACGTTATCGATCGTATTATCAGCATCGTAAACTTCCACCTCGATACTTCGAATCGTTCGTAAACGTCGATCGTAAAATCAGGACCAGGTGCGATAGAGGGTGGGCAAGTTATTGGTACGCTTCCTGCAGGGTGGCAACCCCATGTTGCTCACCCCCGCAACCGGAAATCCGTGCTCGAACGTATAAATACGATTAATTTCGTTTCGCGAACGAATCCCAATCGTACAGATCAGTTTTTTCATCGGGACTTCCAATTTTAATGCGCTGGAAAATATTATATGTAATTTGGGAATTTTAGAATTTATGGATTTGGATAGGTGGGAATTTGGAGATTTGAAGAGTTGATTTGAGAATTTGAAGAATTGCGATTGAAAAATTTAGATATTTGGCAATTTAGGGATTTGATGATACGGATTTGGGATTTTAGAGATTTAGAGATTTGAAAATTTCAGAATTGAGGAATTTTTGAATATTGAAATTTAGAGACTGGTATTTAGGGATTTGAAAATTTAAGTACATATTTGGGAATTTTGAGATTTGGGCATTTAGGGACTTAGACATTTAGGAATTTGTGAATTTAACCATTTGAAAATTTAGGATTTTAGGAATTTAAGAATATACGAATCTATTACAACTAATTTCCAAATTTGATACATTAAAAAAGAAAAATTCTCAAATTTTTTAATTAAAAACCTTCCATTTCTCCGACTGTAAAAAACCGGATGCCATTACACCTTGAATATCAGTTGAATGAAAAACAGACAATGTTAATCAAAGGAAACCAGCATTACATCCGAGTGTACAAGCTTCGCTCGTTGAACGGATTTTTCTAGAACCGTGCACGTTGTTACGTTAGCGAGATAATGGTTTCCGGTTACTCGCGTTTATTACACTGCTCATTACGTGTTTTACGGCACGCACGAACGGATCAGAAGCGAGCCCGTATACGGTTACCCATCGAATTTTCCGTACGAAGACACCACTTCGTTAGGGGTTTCGCCTTTCGTCGAGTAGCGTTTTCGCGAAACCGTTTTCCCCGTCGACCGTACGGTTGCCGCTGAAATCGGATACACATCCGTCTAATTGCTTCACCCATAGGGTTTCTAGACACGCATCGAATTTTGGGCGAAAATGGACGATCTCCGGTTCAAAGAAGTCGCGAAAAACAACGAGAGAATTTGAAATAAAATACTGTGTTACACCATTTAATTATGAAAAGTGTATACAACTTAATTTGTCTGAAAACTACTTTTAAAACATGGATGACATGGAAGAGTATTTAAAACAAAAAGTAATATAGTGCATTTTGAAAGAAAATTATTATAAGAAAATAAAATGTTAGACAGGGTAAAATACACAGGGTTACAAGGCTTTATTAGAGGGTTTTTTGGACAAACTGTGTAATTTTGATATTTGTACTTGCTTGAAAATAAACCTCGCAATTTTTCGTTCTATATTCCATGTTTAATATTGCAATGAAATTTTTAGATAATTATACTCATTGTACAAAATTCACATGTACCACTTTCAATTTCAATTTCAAACATATGAATATACAAATGAACAAGTCAAATATGTACAATTCACGTATTAAAGTATGAATTAATTTTGCACTCGAAAGGTGACTCACATTCACCATTCAGTTAATAATAATTTAAAATAAATATTTTTTAACTAAACCTATAGTATTGTACATATGATGCATCAACGTAGAGAAACTCTTCAACTAAAAAGTTCAAAGATTAATATCTGCCAACAGTAAAAATGTTTCTGAGCGCAAAAAGTTAGGTTAGGTTAACACATTTGAAGCGACAGTTACATCAGATCGAGTGCATGAATTCTACAAATATTTCTTTGTCAGTGGCAAATTCTCGCTGTAAGACCTCTGTAATATCCATAAATCCAAATTCAATCGAGTGGTAGAACGGCCTAATCGGGTTCAATCAGCTCGAAAATGTCGCGAGACGGGGGAGAAGGACCGGTGAATCTGATTAGTCAATCAGAGAGTCTGAAAGACGGTGAATCAACGTTCGTGAGCCGCGTCTACGGTGAAAAGCGTGGAAAAAGAGAAGTCGTAGGAACGGACAGGGAAAACGGAAATCAGCAACGAGCGGATAGAAACGGGCGGAATCAGGAGGAGTTGCACGGTTAGAGCAGGAAACGGGCGGGAAGGAACGATAACTGCGGAAATCGGGCTGAATCCCGGGAGGTGCTTTACCGCAATTCACGTAAATGCGACTCCGGCTAGAGACCGAAGATCTTTGTCTCGGAAGCCGATCGTCAAACCGAAGATCCGTGAGATTCGAAATCGTTCGAACGACGCGAGTTCGATTATTCGCGCCCTATGCTCTATCCCGTTAAGAACTATCTAATACAGCTCTAACGATTCTAACATTCACGAAATTATTTCATAATACCCTTTCACTTTTGTTACAGAAAAATATTTTTAATTTGAACACGAGAGGGTAACCTCTTATGGTGTAATACTTGACATATATGGTATTCTATAGTGTAATTATATTTCTAACGATGTATAAATAAATCCTGAAAGAATTTTGAGTATATAAAAGTAATGGAAATTATGTACGTGATTTTTGATTGATGAATTTCAAAATAGACGTCCACATATGTCCACATACACCTCCTGAAGAGGTTAAACAATGACCCAAAAATTTCCAAACTTTCAAGTTTCAAATATGCTTTCAAACAAGTCTTCGAACAAGCTTTTCACATTATCGAATTAAACTAAAAATAATATCCTGTGTATCTAATTAATAAAACCGTGTAATTAAGGAAGGAATTGGAACACGAAAGATTAGAGAATTACATAGTCTTCAACAGACTCCATTTTCGAATCAACCACACAACGATTTACAAATTGACCGTGATGCAAATTAAGGAAGCTCGCAAAAAGCTTTTGAATTCGTCGTTTAAGTTCTTGCCATTAAACAGTCGCTGCCTTTTCCAGTCAACCGAACCTTGGGTCTGCACCGCTATTACTTCACTGCGAAGTAATTGTGACATAAATGTCCGGGTCAAAGAGCGTACTGGACTAAAAGCTGAGGCAAAGAGGAGTTTGTTAAACGAAGCCATGAATTCGCCGTTGTGGTGCGTCTACGCTGCATCGATACGTTCGTTGCGAAAGTTTATTGTACGATAACACGAGACCGGCAAAATTCACGCTAGAGAAATCAAAGAGAAATTAGGAATTGTTAGTGGGATCGGGTGAACGCGGTTGGAAATTAAAATAAATTAAAATTGGTGATAATGTGGTGATAGTCGGCCATATTGTTATTTCATGGGCGACTTACAAATATGAATTATAAGACATATTTTGGGGATTAGTCTTGATGTAATATACTTGTATTAATATAGTAATATTCATTTTTGAGAATATTTTTTTAAGTTACATTCATTGCACAAAATTCATATTCTTTTTGTGTGTTTAAACAATGGTTAATACCGCTTAATTCCTTTTCTCAGTTAATCCATATTATTTTGAGTTTCAGAATTTTGTAATACGTTTCGTTATCAACTTCCGAAAAATATGGTGAAACGAAGGCTTCACCCAGTTTCGTTCCTTTGAACGTCACTCGAGGAACTGGCAACTTGGTCCTTTCATCGATTGGAAACTTGAAGTTCGGAATGTACGTCCCGAACGAGTTATGCCGTTCCTGCTAATGAAACATCAAGGACAAAGGAGACGGTGGAGCGCGATAACGAAGGGCTGTACACACTTATCGTCGAAGTAGTTGCTGCTTTCTATCACAACAATTCGTGGAAACGGGGTCGCGACGAAGGGAACCCTGCGAGGGTTACTGTTTGGAATGATCTCGACACCGGGGCACGAGTGCTTTCTCGAGCGGACTTCGCAGTCTTGTTTTCGCAGCATTTCCAGCCACGAACGAAGGGAACCGACTGATTAATCGTGTCGACCGAGCCAACTGCCACTGGACAATGCACCGGGAATATCGACATTTCTGCAACTCCCGTATAAACCACCGTTCATCGAACAACGCTGCTACAAAGTTGTTACGCAACACCTACACTCGAAATTGCACGTGTCCTTTACAAAATCAACTCTTTCAAACCTGCTCCATTCATCAACTCATCTGTTCAGCACTGATCATTTTTTCGTGTGTCAAATATTATGTTCTAAATTATTTTGTCACAGAAGACTTAGTTCATCTGGGTCCCATATTATGAGACAGATGCAATAATTTCGTATTGTGTGATTTTATAAATTATTTTGTCAGAAAAGATTTGATTCGATTATGTCTCATATTTTGAGACTGATGGTATAAATTCATACTATGTAAGTTTATAAATTATTTTGTCAGAAAGACTTGGTTTCTTTGTGTCTCATATCTTGAGACTGATGGTATGAATTCGTACTATATAATTTTATAAATTATTTTGTCAGAAAGACTTGGTTCATTTGCGTCTCATATTTTGAGACTGATAGTACAAATAGGCACCATGTGGTTTTGTAAATTATTTTGTCAGAAAAACTTGCTTCATTTTTGTGTCATATCTCGTACACTCCCTCTTAACCTCAACTAATTTTCATATAAAAATACCTAGTCTTCAATAATTTATTTTCTGAAAAAAATATAAAGTTGCATGTATCGAATATTTGTTCTCAAAGAATCGAAGCTTTAAAGAAAAACTTCGATAAAATCGACGAGGTATTTCGGACCGTCCAAGCGTAAAGTTAGGAAAGAAGACAAAAGAATGAACCGTCATGAGAGCATTCATGGTGTTTCAATAATAATATCGAAAACGACGTTTCAGAGCAACGAAATTGCAGAAGAGGCAAATGTTCGCGAATCCTTTGAGGGTGGTAAGAAGCACTTCTCGAGCCATGAATAAATAAACAGTCTTCCGCGGATTAACTGAAGTACCCACTTCTAGTCGTGGCTGGGTATTCGGGCCCTGGAGAGTACTAACGAATTCGCAGTAAACAGAGAAAATTGCTGGTAAATCTCTCGAGTGGCGGGATACACTCGACCCAGGATCGGGACGAGAGGAGGGTCAGGGGGTGAAAAAAACGTCCTGAACTACTTTTCGTAGCTATCGGCTGAAGGGGTCCACGCGGCGAAGCGTAATCGGCGTTATGGCCCATATCCAAAACGCGCTAGACGGATAAACGGCCCTGCTACGGTTCCCAGTTTCGCATTAAATTCGAAAGGCTTGAAATATGAAAGCGATACGAGAGACTGAAAGACCTTCGCGCTCCTCCAACCCCGTTGGATCACATCGAGTGCTGGATTGTGCGTTAACAGAGAGACGAGTGCCCTTGTTTTCGCTCGGAGATCAAAATATTGCTGTACAAATCTATCTCTTAACTTCAGAGCGAGAATTTTCATAGCAGTCAATCCTTCGTTGCAACGTAGATACTCAAAGATTGCTTTTCATCATAAACACCAAATTTCCTTCATATTGTGAAACATCTATAAAATAATAATTAAAGACAGAAAGTTATTGTTGGATTGTAAAAGGTTAATGTTACCTTGGCAGCAGAGCTTAAACGTTGCCCACTTAACATTTTAACACCTAACCTAACCTACACAACCAAACCTGTATAATTATCGATACCGACATTATTAACATACATGAATATAGATTGCTGTATTACCTGTAAGATGCGTATAACGTAGAGAAACTGAATCGATTTCACTCAACGAGTGATTCGCGAGAACTATTTTCAAAAACGTCCTTCACAAAAGTTTGCTCCAGAAACCTGTCCTGCAACACTGGCCCTGAGGCATCGGGCTGTCCGAGTGCAGAGTAAAGCGTTCTGAAGCGTCGACAGAAGACTGTATCTCGATAATGCAATCGACAACGCACATAACTTGGCGAGATTTTAATCGGCCGTCAGCCGCAGCTGACTACCACGAAGGCAAGTATCCGTCCAGGCGGAAACGCGGCGAAGTAACTGCGCGTACAACACAGTTTCCTCGCACGATTTCAGCCTACCATCGTTGAAGACGATACTGGCATCGAAACGGCCGGGTTTAACGTCGGTATTATCATACACCGCGTTGAAATGCCCTCAGGAAGTGGCTCGGATCTTGAGATGATTTCCGTTTCTCCTGACGAACCGTCTGATCGGACCAAATGGGCCGCGAACTTCGCGCTACTACCCCTCGAATACCAAGTTGAGGAAATTTCAGTATTTCGCAACTTGCTGATATCCGACAGACCTCGAAGAAGACGGCATTTCAACGTTCAAATTAATTTTCGGTATTGATTGTGGGGAAACGTTAATATTATCGCGAAACTATAGGTTATAGCTTTATTTGTATAGGCACATTCAATTATAGTTATTGAAGGATTCACGGAAAATAATGCTGTGTTTTGTTGAATGTTGAAGCATTTATCCTGAAGAAGCTGTTATAACAGAAGGAAGATTATGTTTGTATAGTGTTTGACTTTTTAATTTAATCCTCCATTGACAAGAATAAAATTGGAGAATGTTATTTGAAGTCTATTTTGAACATTATTTTCAAAATTAATTCAAACTTGCAATGTAATTTTCGTTCTCATAAAAGAATAAACGAATTCTGATAAAAGAAGAAATCGATTTTTAAAAAATAAAAAATTGTTTCAGTTTGAAGAAGTTTACTTTTGAACCACCCTGTACAAATGAATAGTTTCCTTGTTTACAAAAGAACTACATTTACTTTTCGCTAAGGTTCACGTGTCTAACGATAATTATTATTAAAAGTTAAACATCTATTTGTTAAATGAATTCCTTAATCAACTTCAGTAAGCTCTTAGTTTGTCCAAAATAAACACTGATCGCATTTCCTCGCTGAAGAGAATCAACTTCCCTGAAGTTCCTCTCTAGAGGAATATTGGTTTAAAACTCAAACATAAGTAACTAGTAAGCATTGTATCCTACTTACAAAGTTTTATACACTCGCGTCTTAAGATCCAAGTATCTCCGTTTCATCAGCTTGAACTATTAAGGGAACTACGTATAACAATTCCTACGCACGTTCTACGTTAAGTGACGTCAAAGACCCAGTTCTTAATCACTTTAGTAGATAAATATCTTCTGTTGCCTTTGAAATAATACAATTTTGTGCTGAGAAAATTTTTCATGCAATAAGAGATGGTAGATAATTGGGCCTCTTTAATTGAAACACCCTGTACATTTCTATTTATTTAAGGAGTTGCATGTTGATTTGAGAAAAATTAGGATTTTCAAAAATAAAAGAAATAATGAATATCGTACATAAACATTCAATTTGTTATTTTATTTTTAAAATAGTCTCAAGATAATTTAGATGATCAACAATTGCTATTTTTACACTTTTTACTTTAAGAACTGAGTTACAGTTTTATTGTCACTATATTTTCTTAAATATCAAATTAATCTTAATATTGCAAATTTTGATAAGGCACAAGAAAAATTGTAATAATAAAAAATTAAGACTTCCTTAATAATTACATTAAAGGTGAAATTTATAATACATTCATGACAAACTAAAAAAATTTCATAGTATATTACATATGTACAATATCTGCGTAATGCAACAAAGGGTTGTTTAATATAGACAACCATTTACTCGAAGAATAAAAAATCATTCGGATTAGACTGTGCCCTCAATAAACGATTAAAAATGATTCCTTGATGAGACTGTCCAGAACTCATTTCGTTAAAATTAGATAAGATAATGGTATTATAAGAATAAGGGGTTAATGTGGGGCAGGAGCGTTGGAGCGAAGATGCGGGTAAACATCGAAATGGGAAGAAAAGGCGGCGGCGTAAACACGCGATATAGAGCAGGGAGTTAATCGTGCTGGTTTTCCGAGGTTTCCAACCCTCGCGCAATTTCCAGCCGCTCGTTCCGCAATCTCGACCGAGCGAGTGTCAGCAGCGACGTCGGTGGCGGCGTCGCCGGGCGTTGGTCGTCGAGCCTCCATAATTCATTCGGCAGACAACCAGAAATCCTGGAAACATACATTTATGCGGCGAGTCGTGCCAAAGGGGCTGGTCCGGCGTGCGTTGTACGAGTCGTGCCGTGTATGGAGGGGACGAGAAAGAGTCGATCGACGAAGGGGTTGTTACGCGGCTAGGTCGGGACGTCGAAATCAGGCTGACAACCGTGGAGTTGGCCCGGTGATCTACGGTTGCGCAGATACGCGCTATCGTACCAATAACCGTTCAAATAATAGCCCACGAGGTCGGTCGCGGGCTCCGATGAGCCGCTACGGATATGGCCGGCGTTGACGATCCACGACGAAACGCGACTGGATATCGGTGAACGATTCACGAATTGCACCCCGTTTGGAAATTGGATGGCCGGGCGAAGATGCTTTCGGGTAGGGAATACGACTTGGCAACTGCATTTTGATTCGTCGACGGATAACACCGTCGATATCGAGTCGTGGGAATCTCGTCGACGACGAGAGGGACGATGAAGACGATGGCGCAGCGACGACAGTGTCGTCGTGGTTGCGTTTAATGGCCGCAATTTCCTCCGTTTACGTTCCACCCCCGAGACGGTAATCGAGGAGGCACGGGCGAACGCCTTACGTGTCGGGGCGAATGTGTGCGTTCGCGTGCACACCACTCGCCGGATGTGTCGTATCGCATACTTCAATTAACTTCCTTTTGATCGCTGTAATTGCGCCTAGTAGGCGGTTTACGTTGAATCTGAACGGGTTACGACAGCCACGTGAAATGTGTGTCAGCCGGTATATAGACGACAGGCTCGTTTCACCGATCAAAGGAAATTTCTTGCGCGGTTACGAGGTGACGGGGTTTTAGTTGCTTGGCAAAATGTCATCGTGGATGCCAAATATTTTTCATCTACGTTTATAGCTTTTGTTAACGAGATATATCAATCTATACTTTTGCTTTAGCCATTTCAGCGACATTTTTAGTCTTGCTATTTACAAGCATAACTGCAGAGCAGAATTCGATTCTGGATCACATACGTAACTCTTTTTTTGCTATTTATTTATGTAGAATTGTAAAAATTCAAAGGTGAAACGCGTTCTATATAATAAATAAATTTTACGAAGCATATATTGAAACACCTCCACATACGAGTTCATGGTATTTACTTAAAGTTACACATGCGTACCATATATAAAATTACATTCATAAAGTTGGATTACCTGAAAAATTATAGTAAAAGGTTTTAATTACAGGAGTTAAATTAAATAAAAAATTACACAAAATTAAATTACATAAAATACACAACATATGTTTATAATGAACGTATATGTATTCATGTTTATAATGAATTATAAGAAAAGATTCAGTATATTTTTTCAAAGAAAATAGTATCCTAAACGAAATTTTGCAAGGGATACAGGAAGTCATCGATCAGAAATGAAGTCATTAATCGTGAGAAGGTGAAATATTCCAAAAGGAGAAGAGAAAACGACTTATTGTTTGATCCAAAGTTGCTTTCATCGAGGGAGGACGTAGTTACGAAGGTCGCAAGCCTGTCGCCTGATGTGACATTAACAAATTGCCGTTCTAATGATCATCGGCGAACGTTCGCGTGTAATTAGGAAGAAAGCGAGCTTTTCTTTTACGTAGGAGCACCGGGAGTTGCCCTCGGGCGACCATAACAATGATGCAATAATGATTCGGTGCAGTAACGCGATGCTGGAACCGGTTTTAGCCAAGCATGCGACTTCGAGAGGCCGCTTCGTTGGTAGTTTGCATTATTTACTACTACGGAGTGGCAGTTCTTCTAATTGGACTCGGTTATCTGCGAATCTATATTGCATTCCCGACCCTTCGACGCTCCTGGGGATGAAATCGCGTTTCGCTCGCGGAAAATCGGATTTTGAGTTTCGTGCCCTGTGCAGCTTGGAAAAATTGCTGTATTGATTCTTTTGGAAGGTCATGTTTTTGGATTTTTAAATTATCAAATCTTTAAATTAATAGATTTTCATTTTCTCGAATTTAAAATTACCGATTTCTATTTTCTCAAGCTTAACAGTCACGAATTTCCACTTTCTCAAGTTTAAAAGTCAGAAATGTCCATTTTCCTAATTTGAAAATTCATAAATTTCCACTTCCTCGATTTCGGAATTCACAAGTTTCTACTTCTTCGATTTCAGAATTCACATGCTTCTACTTCCTCAATTTCAGAATTCACATTTTCTCAATTTTACAATTCACAAATTTCCCCTTTCTAAAATCCCTAAGCTACAGCCCTCGATTTAATCTTAACAATTTCCATCAGGTTCCATTCTTGACGAACCTATCTCCCTAATTTTCAGTGGTGCATTAAAATTGTACAAAATTATTTTAATATATTTTCTAACTATTCCAAGTTGCAATAAAATCTGTCAGATCCAACCGAGCGTCACAGCTGCATGTTAGCTCGTTCCCTTAAGTTTCCCAGGTTGAGTCAACGTAAGCACAGCGTAACATCGCAACTCGACGAAACACAGGTTCACCAGGTTGATCCTGGTTGTTTAGTATATCCACTGCGTTGTAACGGTTACTACCACACTGTACACAGACACCTTGGTAGTACGATGAGTATTCGCAATCTGCAGCGAGTGTGTCCGTAGTGGAATCGTGTTGGGCAGGACACCACCTTCTGAGCGTGTGTAACGTTCCAGAAGGATGGTATAGAGTTTTAATACACGTTTAATCACGCCGGGATCCACCCCTGGCTGATCCACCCCTATTCTCTCGGTTTCTCCGTGTCTCTCTTTCTTTCGGTCCCTCTGTCCTCCTCGATTTTCACCGGTTCCTTGTTTCGCGGTCCTTTGTCTTATATGCAAGCGCAGCAAGCGTTTGTTCCTTTTAGAGCTCTTCAGGTGTTTTTGCTTCATCTATTTTCCCTTGTTTTTGTCCGTTTCGTTCCCCGCCGGAATAAACGCAGATTCTTCGTGGCGTATAAAAGGAACGCTTTGTGGAATTAAATTTTCGTGCCAGTTCGTGGCTCATCAAGGGAAATATGGCGCGCCGAATGGGACGGATAGTTGAAGACGTTAATTAATAACCGTGTGTAGTGCGCTAATTAGAGCCGCAACGTTAATTCGAGGATCTCTTGTTTCTATAGGGGAAAAATTGTTTCGCGTGGCAACTACCTGAAAACATCGCCGCACGACGACGTGTCTGCCGTGGAAATATGGACGAATGCCGTGTATTTTCGAACCGGAGGGAAACTTTTAATTGGGTATGCACGCGTCAGGCAGTTTTAGCAAACGTGGCACACTTTCCGCGAGGTCGGTACACTTGTTAAAAAGGTTAGAGCGATTCTGTGACCAGAAATTTCGCAGAAACGCTGATCCGCAACAAATAAACGCGATTTGACAGGGAGCAACGACCGTATAAATATCGACATGTGTGCGCGTGTGTGTACTTTTAATTAGAACGTCATTTAATATCTCAATCATACTTATGCATTCGGGTACAGAAATCTTGAACTAATGGTTAAATTTTGCTAGAAAAAAGTAACTGCTATTATAAAAGAGATTCGAGATTAAAAGCTATTATGGCTCGCGTAATTAGGGGTTGCAGTTGTTAGCCTGATAGCCAGTGAAACTGGAGTTTGCGGTATACCTACTGTACCGGTTCTTACCGTAATTAAGATAATTAAGACAACGAATTGACGCGAGAGGAGGATCAATAGGGAAGCCGATCGTCGGTTGGAGAACGATTCCGCAATTAAGCCGGCAAGTATCACCTTAAAGTTTCATTAAAAGCGCGGCGTTTAGCCGGCTCTCGTTCGAGAGTTTCGATAATTATACCCTGACTCGACGAAACGTGTCGTCTTACGTCACCAACTTGTATCTAACCTCTCTCTCTGATTTTCTCCTCGTGCACTCGGTTTTATTGAATGAAACGATAATTGGACGAAATTTCTAGTACACTCGGCTGCAACACTGGCTTTCTTTAGATTGTTATATGTGAACTTTACAATTTTTATGTTTACACATTTTTAAGTGGCGAATTTTCGTACTTATAGATTTTCATATTACTAAATTTTTTAATTTGTCAATTTTTAAAATCTCAAGTTCTTCGGATTTTCAAATCTTCAAGTTCTCTAATTTTTTAATTTCTAGGCCTTTACATATCATTTGAAAATTTGTACATTTTCATATTTCTTAAATGCATCAATTTTAGGAATCCCAAATTCTCAGATTGATTTTCCAAATTGCTATATTTCTAGGTTACATAATTTCTAAATTTTCCAAGTTTCATATTAACACAAACTAATCAAATACTTCATCAGAACCTAACCTAACAGATGTAGAGATCCACATTTGCAGCACTCTTGCAATCCATATTTGCAACATCCAAGTTCCCAAACCCCTAAAACTCCCTAAAAATCAACAAATGTCAACCTTTTCTCCTCGGTAGTCCCTAGGAAAGGCAGCTCTGCTCCCGATTGTACGAAAAACTCGAATGCCACCTGCGAATTATACTTTAACGAGCGTATCGTTCGAAATCGTGGTCGCTAATGGCTCCTGAAATCTGGCCCCTTACCTTGCTCCGTTACCAATTACCTCTTTCGGTAGCAGATAATTGGTAATTACTAACTTCTCGCAGGCCGGATAGTTCGTACCGCGTGTTGGTCAAAGTCTCTCAACGGACGATTAACCTGTAACCAGGTACCCACGAGACTCCCCAACTTCCTCGAACACCGAGGCCACCGAACGTGTACTCCGGTGTATTATTAAGTGTGTCAGTTAATATTCGTCGAATGCAGTGTTTCATTTAAGAACAACGTGGGTAATATGCTTTCGATAGTCGAACGCTGATCGAATTTTGCAGATGCTGGACACGTTTGCTTACTTGGATGACACAAGTAGATGAAGTAACATCTTGACACTTGTTTGCATTTCATAACAGAATTAACATTTTCAAATTACTAGATCGAGTTTGGAAATGTACTGACATGAAGATTTAGAAGATTTGAAAGTTTTGGTAATTTAAATGTGGATACTTGAGTAAATTTGGAACAGATGGCCATAAACGTTCCGCCCCAAATGCCGTCCATAGAATATTGCTCGGAACGCACAAGACTGCGTTCATAAAATCACAACCAGTCGGCCGCATCTCGAACAAAGAGAGCAGCTCTGAAAAGCGTTCGAAGCGAACACAACGACAATGAAATCGTCATTGGTTTCGTCAGCGAACTGGTACCGTTGATCCTATTTAGGTCAGAATCATTAAGGATTGCCTTTCGTTGCGGTGCGAAAACACTGGGTGCATATAGGTGTCACGACCCGTTTCCATTTCCCCGTTGGTTACGAGGTTGGTTTTGTTATCGCGGGTCAATACGTTTCCGGCCCCAATTATTCATCCCCTGTGGAAAAACCGGAAAAACTTGAAGGCTCCATTGAATCGTGTCCACCTTCTTCGTCTCCGCGCCTCTTATCTGCAGGCCGGTTCTTTTCTTTCCTCGTCCTGCTCGTATTTGCCTGTGTGTTCCATTTCACCGGCGTCCGAAGGGATGTCACCCCAACCCTCCGGGTCCCTTCGTCTCCCTTCCGCGACCTTCGTTTCTCTCTCTGACCGCCTACAAACAGTTTCTAGCCAGCCCACTCGACCTCCGGGCAAGCGAGCAGCACACCAGTCATTTCGAAAGAAGACTTTTCTCCAGCGTTTCAGGCTCGTCTTTCTTTCCTCGGGTTCTCCTTTCAAGCAAAGGATCCGCGGCAGAAAAGCTGGTCCGCTTCTCGCGAGACAATGTTACTTTGTCGACCTTCACCGACATCGCGCAAACGGGTTAAGCGGTTTCGACTTGGAATTCTCCTTTTCGACGCTTTTCACTCCGCCGGGGATAAACGGTGCTTCACAGCCACGCAATCTCACGGTTTTGTCCACTTTCAACCCCGCGTTATTCGCGGCACGAGAGAGATAGAGAGATTCCGGGCGTGCTTGAACTGCTAACAAGTTCACAGACAACTAACGAATCTCGTTTCCCTGCCGTTGCATCTTTTTTTTTGTGCCGGCTAAACGAGCCGGTTATCGTGAACCTTTGAAATCTGCCGGGTAATTCGCTTGTTGCGTTACAGTTGTTTCACGGCTGATCCTTTTCCGACCGGACAAATAGCAACGTTGCTCGCGCGAAGGGAGAAACAGCTCAGGTGGAAATGTTTCTGTTGCGTTAACAGGGATTCCCTCGTTTCGACGATTGTTCCTGTTCACATGCTTCAATTGAAAGATTCCTCGCATTTTTTATAATTTACTCACGGTAGTTTCGTGAAATCAATTAAACGCTTTCGTTGAATACGTAACGATGCAATTCACTATATAAACTTTAAATTGTCAATTTTATAAATTTCATTTTCTTGTGTACTATTTTTTTATCAGACATTTGTGTCTTAATGGTAAAATTGCGAGCGTTCTTATCGGACCAGGTGCAAAAATCTCGAAAGCGGACCGTCTCCCAGGCTGTAATTTTCCGTAGCGGGAATTTCATAAATAAAAAAGTTTCGCAACGACACGAGCACGAAGTCGATGAGTGGTCGGGGAGTAAGAAGTTCATAGAACTTGCCGGTGTATTCTTCTTACGATAGTTTTTCAGGGAATAACGTTTCAGCTCGTTCCTCGTTCGTCGTTTCCATCCTTCGCGAAACCGCTCCGTGTCGAGATTTATTTTCTATTTTAAATTCGGTTTTTATTTACGGGAACAACGACTTCCCTGCCCTCCGCTAGTTTCCCCCTTTTCTGCCGCTTTCTTTTTTGACAAGCCATTGTTTATTTCGCCGAGATACTGCGACAGATTTGGGTCAACACGAAATGTAATATTAAACAAGCGTTTAAATCACACAGATGAACTACCTGACACTGCTTTCGGATATTAACGCTTTTATTCGATTGAATTTCATGAGGAATACATTTATGCTAAATTCTTTTTTGTGTATATGTACATAGGGTATTTTACGGGTACATTGTTTTGTATAATATTTTTCGGCTGAGACAAAGGAAATTTTGCTTTTTACTTAAAATTATTTATGATGAAGTCAAATGGTTTTTTTTATCAAAGATACTGTGACTAACAGTTTATAAATTTTGCTTATATACAAAATTTTTGTGAATTTATTTCATCTCGGTCATCAATATTTTTATTTTATCACAATGAAAAATGTAAGAAATCTAACAAAAAATAATGATGACATCAAAGAATACATTTGAAATTTTACAGTAAATGAAGTGAAAAGAATTCATATTTTTGTTTAGTAAAAAAATAGTATTTGCAAAACGGTAGAATAAATGTTTGTAACTTAAAAGGTTTCAAGTTTAAGAAGTTACGTGTTTATTAATATATTTACTTTCCCACAGTTCACGATGGTTTAAATGGACTGTGAATTGAATTTTATATTACGAGAGAAGTTAAGGAAGCTTGAAATTAAAAAAATTGTTAACTTTTAAATTCCACCGAAATAAACTTAATTTTCGTTGTAATTTTGAAAATACGAAATTATCTTCCTAATAAAATATGCAATTATTTTTTGCGCAATATTTTTTAATATTCTCGAAATTTTTCAGGAGAAAGAAAATTTCACATTTTTTCGGAGGGTGGTTTCAACCCCTACAATTGTACCGTGGGATCTACAAAAAATTAGGTTGAGTTAAAATGAAATATTCTGCCTGCATAAACTATATACATTTAGGTTTGTAATTTTTCTTATTAATGCAGAGTGTTGAAATAATTATAATGAAAGACACAGAAGTCATCTTTAGCAAATAAAACATGTGTATGGTAAAAAATTCAAATATGTAACTACAAATTAAATATGCAAATATATAAAGGTTCATAACATCTATTAATTTTAATAAACAATTAATTTAGTCAATTTTAATAAATCGTTAAGTTTTCTTGAAGATCACTGAAACCTAGTTGTAAACAAATTATTTATAAATACTTTAAAAGACATTTCGAACCCAATTTTCTTGATGATTTACCACATATGATCATGATTCATATGGCAAGAATATCTTTTTCTGTACTTTTGACCTTTTCGAAAACAGTCCTAGTTGTGTCACGATTATTAAAAACGCTTGGATAAGTACGAAATGTAATGACAGAATAAATTATCAATAAAAATTCTCCTTCGCATCATGATTCACTTTTATCTTTCTTATACATTCAAAGAACGTGGTACTTGGTTGAACAATGAAGCCATTCGGTAGATAGTATTGCAGAGTCGTCTCTTTTCACACCCATTGAAATCTTTGCTGTATGCCACGCATTTTAACCGAAACCCACGCGAAACACGTTTCTCCCATTCACCAAAGTGTTCCAATCTATCGTGGGTCGGCATTCACGTCGGCAGCCGTTTCACAACATCAAACTCGGGCATCGCACTTACGCGGACCAGCCTAAACTCACAAATCCAGTCCAGGAGCTTTTCAATACAACGTCCAGATCATAATACGAAATGGAGGGGTGGCAGTATCGTTGCGACGGAACCTTTGCTACGAAATGTCCCGGCAAATCTTTTCTACGTACGATGCTTTGCATGGGAACGACGAAAACTGGCTCTTCCTATAAAAATTCCTCTTTGAACGCGCGAGTCGTGAATACAAAGACCGCTCGGTCAATGACGGGAGAAGAAGAAGAAATTCTCGCGCGTCTCATCCCTCGAAGGGTGGTTTCGCAACCCCCTTTTTCCACGCTGGTCCGCGATCAGTCGACTGAATCTCGACAGAAATAAAATCCTTGCTCGGAAAAGAAACGTGCAGCGTAACGTCAGCTTTGTCGACGAGCAATTTGATACCGACAAGAGAACGCCACCCGACGTTTTCCGTGGTTAGTCGAGCAGTAAATAAACCTGTCTACCTTAAAACAATAAGAGCGTGTCGTAGCCCGAGCGGATATCACTTGCCGTTTCCCTACTTTTCTACGGAGCAATTTCGTGGCTGAAGGCAGCCAGGGGACATCGGGAAACAAGCATCCGCGATATTTGTCGGGACCAGCTTGCAGACAAATTGAAATGACGCGTATGAGATAGAGTTGTCACGGGTTCGACTGAGCGTGCTCCACAACGAACTGAACATCAAGTATACCACGTCTCTTTGACGATCATGCGAGTTCTTCTAGATGAGTATTATTGTGACGAGTAATTTAGAGGAAAAATTGTAATTTGAAAATGGGGAGATGCACTGTTGACGACACTGTTCTTGGCGCGTGGGAGGAGGACCCAGGTTTAAGGCACCGCCTACCTTGACGGTTCCAATATTACGTTTTGACGTTCAAGGTAACCACGTTCAAGATGAAATAGGTATTAGAAATTAATAAGTGTAGGAATTTTTATATACATATATAATACGGCCAGTCATCAAGGTAAGAAGTTTGTAAGTTGAGAAAGTTAGACATATCAAATACGGCTGATTTAAATTTCCAAACGAGCAAACGTTTAAACTTATCAATTAACAAAATTTAGAAGATTGGAAGCTAGTTTAGAGGTAAACAAAATTTCAAGTTTTCAAAACTATATTAAATTGATCAATCCAACATCCGAAACTACCTCTACCACTCAAAAATTGCACCGACTATTTTCCACATTTCAGACATACTGCGATACAGTGAAACACTAAATCTAAGATTGTATAAACAGAAGACGAAAAACAGCATGTATTCGTGTTCGAATGGCACGATTGAATTTAATAAGGTGTTGCCAATCTATCGTGTACTCTCATCAGAGTAAACGCGCGAAAAAAAGTGGAGTATCGGTTCGAATATCCAGATACGACGGTGGATAAGTTTCAGACTCAACAGCGTAATGCTCTGGCTATTGTTATTCAGTGGGTTTCGCTGCTGAGCTAATGCGTTCAGATAAGAAGTGTTTTATATGCGCGAAGGCAGGATAAGTTTCGAACCGGTGGATAGACAGATACGTACGGCGTTTTCGATTGCCCTTTAACATCCTCTGGATGTATTCTCATACTCGTGATGTTTATCAGAAAAGACGTTCACGAGCTCGAATTTTCTTCTGCGTTTTTGGTGGTGGATGTAACGTGAAATAATACGGAAATATTGAAATTATTGAGGAACCGTGTTAATCTTGAAGTACTGAATTGAGTTACTGACTTCGGAAATGAGGGATTGATATTCTAGTACTTGAGGCATGATTGAAATTGTATAGTTTTTCACATTCAGAAATTTGGGAGTTTGTAGATTTGAAAAATTGAATATTTCATTACTTTTAAACATCAGAAAATTAAAAAATTCAGTTCACAATAATTTAGAAATTTCAACAAAAATAATTTATTCAAGAAAAGATCTATTATATCAAGTATTTTACAACTTAACCAAATCTACCCCCTTAAAAGAATTATATATTTCTTAACAAGCCCCACTAACAACCATAACAAAATACCCCAATAAATTAAAAAAGAAATCCCCATACAAATACATACATAACAATTGAAAGAATATCAACATCTTTACGTTCGAGGTACTTCCGTTTTCAAATTGACACTTTCGTTTTCGCGTAAGAATCTGATTTACTGGCCGGCTGCTTAATTTCCGGGATAGGCTCATTAATAACGGTCGAAAAAGGGAGGCGTAGAGGTTGGTAGTCAGCATGGAAGTCGGGCTTTGTCTCGACTTCCGGTCTCCCGATGCTTTTCACGGGAGCATCCACCCTCCCTGACGAGGGTACGAAACTTTCACCGACCCCTTTCTTCGTGCACACCTCTGCCCACCCTATTCCCCGTAGGCAGTCTGGCGGCTCGACGCTGAAATCTAAAACTTTTCCACCGGTTGACTTGAAATTGATGGATCTTACGAACCTTCTTGCAAATTTTACGGGAAACCTGTCCGAAACTGTGCAGGTATTCCCATAATTAATTCGAAAAATATTTGTTTATTCCAAAACATTTTCGTAATATATTTTCTTTTACAAGATATTGATTATTTGAACAAGACCTCTGGTTTATTATTAATACAAAACGCTTTATTATTTAAATAAAACTCGTTATGCTTTACTATTTGAACACCTTATGTTTTATTATTACACAAAACATATATTTTACACATCTTTAAATGATTAGTGGCATTAAATGTGGCATTAAAAGTGACTACATTCCAAATAAATATAAATCGTTTAAAATAAAAAAACCTAATAAAAATTCAGGTCAGCATTACATTTTGAGAAGTGATTCGTAACATGTTTGGAAAGTAAATTTACTGCGTTAGAACCAATCAGCGCCATCTTCTTAGCACGCTGCACTACAAAATGGTTGCTATTGTTCTCGCTGCCGATCATACTGATTTCGCGACAGTTGCTCGCTGCATTCTGGCATGCCACTTTTGTATTCCTGTCACGAGAATCAGTGTGTCGTGAGAATCCGCCGAAAGAAGGACCCTCGGTTTCTTGACTCTTTCATCCACATTTCCTTCTTCGAAGCACATATACCGAATCGAGATGCTTCCTTGCGGATCCTCTCGCATCCTCGAGTGCCTGCCGGATTTCGTGAAGGACATATCTATACTGGTCGCGCAAAAACCGACTATCATCGGGGAATACCAAGTGTGTATCCGTGTTTGCATGGGAAATGATTGTGGAATATTTCGAGTTATCTTTGACACGGAAACATGATGTATTATAGCTTAGTGGATTTTGAAATATGAAATACAAGTGTAGATTTGTAAATATATCACTTTATCAACCTGTACAGATTTTCGGATTTGGACTTTTTTATATTTCGAGTTTCTTACATCTTCATTTTTAATAATTAGAAATACTTAAATTCCCAGATTCCACAATTTTCAAATGCTTAATTTTACAGATCCTACAAGTTTCAAATTATCAATTTTCAGATTACACAATTTCTAAATTCTCATCTCTCAAATTTCACAATTTCTAAATCCTAAATTTCCAAAGTTCCACAATTTCAAAGTCCCAAATTCCCAAAACCTTAAAATTCCAAAATCCTAAGGTTCCCAAACCCTATCGTTCCAAAGTTAAAATTCCAAAGTCCCAAATATGAAAACCCCAAAATACCATAGTCTCAAAAATTCTCCCTCATTCAAATTTAAATCAAGTAAAGTACTTGTCAAGGTCCATTATTTTCCTTTATCAAAATTCCATAGAAATTGAATTGACAGAAAATTCCATAAAAATTGAATACGACAGAAATATATTGATGAAGCAATACGTACGTAATTGTTAGACACAATGGAAGAGAGTTTAAAGTTAAAGGAGCAGTGACTAAGCTTCCTCCTGGAAGTATATAATTTCATAGCTTACTGCTTTAAAAGCAGAATATAAAATATTCAAGCTTGTCCCGTGCAGGTCCGTCGACTGCGCTTGACGTTAAGGCGGAAAGATGAAAGGGTACGCCGGTTTTAAAAGCTGGGACACACCAAATGGGATTTTTCAATTTGGCCCTTGCATCGAGCTCGAAATAACAAGATCCAGATATAACAGTTCCCTCGTGCCGGTAATTTCCTGGTCATTTTGTTAACCGAGCGCCGCGAAAGACGTCGCTGGGGAAAAATATCGATGATTAAACAATTCTAAAATGTTCGCTCGAAAAGAATCGAGACTGACGGCGATCTGCATAACCGAATTCGTATTTAAATATTCAACAGCCGCTAACGACGCTCGAATTCTCCCTGATATCCAGCAGCTGAACGCAATTAATAACCCACTTCACACCGGCGTTAATAAAAAATTAAGAATCGCTTAAAATTCAACGGCGCCGTTGAAACTAGTTTGAAACACGCTGTAAGCTGAGCCTGAAACTTGCCGCGGGCAATGCGTTTATTTCGAAAGTTTGCCGGATAAAAAAGAAGCGGAAACGTTCGTTCTCTTGCTAGCTCCAAGGCGTAAACTATCGACCGGGGAATATTAGAATCAAGGTTGCGAGAATTCTAGAAAGGTTCGGAGAACGTAGCCGGATGTCGCTGAAACAAGGTCGGAAAAAGTGCACCGATGCGTTGTAAAAGTTTTCTGTGTGTCCTCGAGTGCTTCCCGGTTAACCGCCAACTCGAAACTACCCCCAAACCTTCACAACAAGTCCCAGTTGCTATACGAACACTTTTGTGGACGATCGCAACTTTTTCTTCTTTCTCGACAATTATACGAAATACCGAGGTACATGGACTGTACATATTTACATGTGTTACATGTTACGTGTTTTTCATGTACATGTGAGCGAAAATTACTGAATCTTCATGTTCGCAAGTATTCAAATTTATTAATTCATCAAGTTTGCATATATAAAAATTCCCAGCTAGTTTAAACTTGCAAGTACAATTCCCAGCTACTCTAAGCTTGCAAATATAAAAGGTTGCAAGTTTCCATATTTTCGAAGTTGACAAGTTTCCAAATTTTCGAGTGTTACAGATTGCAAATTTATGAGTTTTACAAATTCGCATGTTTTGAAGCTTCTAAATACTTAAATACACAATCTCCAAAATTATCAATATCCCCAAGTCCCCAAATACCGAAATTTCCGACATCCTCAAGTCCCTAACATCCCTAAGTCCCTGCATCCCCAAATTCATACATTCCTAAATACCTATGTCCCCAAATCTTTACATCTCCAAATTCTTACATTCCCAAATACCTATGTCCTCAAATCCCTAGATCCCCAAATCTCTATATTCCCAAATTTCTACATCCCCAAGTGTCTACAACCCCAAATTCCTATTTCCCCAAATCTCTATGTCCTCAAATCCCTACATTCCCAAATACCTATGTCTCCAAATCCCTTCATCCCCAAGTGTCTACAACCCCAAATTCCTATTTCCCCAAATCTCTATATCCCCAAATCCCTACATCCCCAAATCGCCACATTCCCAAATACCTATGTCTCCAAATGCCTTCATCCCCAAATTTCTACATCCCCAAGTGTCTACAACCCCAAATCCCTACATCCCCAACTCCCCACATTCCCAAATTCCTACATTCTCAAATACCTATGTCCCCAAATACCCTCATCCCCAAATTTCCAAATCCAAAAAATTTCATACCCCCAAATTCTTAAATTACAAACTTCTCAAACCTTCAATCCCTCAATTTATAAATCTCCAATTCCTCAAATAATCAAATATACAATTTCTCCCTTAACTAACTCCCAAATTTCCAAATCCCAAAACACCTAAGTTCCTAACTCATCCAAATTCCTCAAACTCCCACACCTCAGTCACCCAAATTCGAAAATCCTTCTCAAACTTCGAAAATTTAAATCTGCCAAATTCCCACTCGCCGAGAAACTGGAAACGAGGTAATCTCGACAGAAACGAAGGGTAGACAGCGTATCAGGAATTCCTTTTTCCGCGACAGCAGAATTTCCGTCGCAGCAGCCGCCATTTCCTCCGACTACGTCTTAATTTCTTACAACGCATTGCTCGGGGAAACGCGTTTCGTGCTGCAGCTCGAAGAAGTTTATGCCTGTAGGACGGTGTCTAGGAAACGCTGCTCGTGCAACCGGCTGCTCTCGTACTCTTATTTTGTTTCCTCAAAGATACGAAGCTTCTTGTCGCTTGGGTAAACGTTTCATTAATAGGATGATTCGAGTATCTTCCTTGATTTGTATGCACGGCTCCGAACGAAGGACCGGAGGCTTCTGGCTGAAAGAGATTTCGTAAATACGCGTTCGAGAATCATTTATTAAATACATATCTCCTAGCAAAATATTTTCGCGTCGAGTTATCCCTTTGAGACTACGGTAAATCTTGGTTGTAAAACTTTTTATATTCTTGTTAACGATACAAATCTTGAAATGTGAAGTTAGGTTTGGTTGTATTAAAATTTAAATTTAACTGGGTTCTCTTGAATTTATGACTTGAATTCATCGGTTTTGAATATTAATTAAATTTTTGGGTTCAATATTCAGTAGAGATAACATTCTAGATTTCAGTTATCAAACACAATAATTATTTTAGTATATTATGTATTCTCGGTAATTGTAAATTCTTAGTGTACCTTTTCTGATAATATTGTTACGTCAAAATTTAACTACACGATAATGATTTATTTAATATGATAACTGTGAGACTATTATTGAAGACTATACTGTCAGCTTGATTTTAAGCCTACGGGGGTGCGATTTGCATGAAATATATTATTACATCAACTGTCTTGAATTTATCTTGAATCTCACTATCACGAATGATCTCAGTAAAAATAAAGAACGGGAAATGTGACATAAAAATTAAAAAAATTAAAAAAATAAAGAACAAGAAAAGAAAGAAAATGTTTATCTGACTAAAATGTGAACATAAAAATTACCTAGTAAATTATGAACATACTAAATTAAAATTACTAAATACTACTCATATAAATCTGTCATCTGTCCCATTTTCACAAATCTGAAAATATTACAAATGAAAAATATAGAAAGTGTTTCATTTTTGAACAAATTCATAAAAGAACGAGTATTTGTGATGAGTGTAATTTTGCCGATTAATTTGTAGCAGTTTTCAAAGAAATTTTAACCGGTCCCAATGTTCCTGTGGCACAGATACGTAAGACTAATTATCGCCGGCGGACAAAACGTCAAGTATAGCGCGCCATTTGTGAAAACAATCACGCGGTGGAAGCTTGAGAAACTCCCGGGGCGAATAAATCGTTGGCCGTCCGGCGTTCCCGCGGGACGCGAAATAATATCGCAGATTATTTACTTTAACGATGGGAAAAGTTGCACGGAGGTAAACTACGGACGACGAGTGCCACAAATATTCGTTGCGGCTTCGCGCAACTCGCTCGATGAATAATTAGAGCAGCGGGTGTACGAGGATCCCCCGTTATTGTTACCATCTACGAACTTTGTAATTGATTTTGAACGTCGCGTCTCCAGTCAGCGTGACAAATTAAAATCATCGTTTCCATAACGAAATTATTACGTCCCTGGTCGTCGAGTAAAAACGTGGCTCACGGTTTCCTCGATCGCTTGATCACCCGCTAATTACGAATTCCATTTTATCCTTCAGATTATTACTTACAAACGCTTCATCAAAATCCGCGAACGATTTCTGCGAATGAAATCGCAGATCGAATGGAATTAACTGTTCCATTATGGAATGCCAATATGGCGGACGGACTCGCTAATAATGTTCACGAGTTTTAATTGGACAATTCAATTTCAGATATCTATATCAGAAGAAAATGGTGTAATCGTTTGAACGGTGAGAGGTTTGCGAGGTCGTGGGAATGAACGAAAAAGCATGTCACGGGAATAAACAAGACCATCAATTTATTAATACAACCGAGCATGAATTTTAATTGCGTAATCGGTTGTTTTTGTTGGTGTACTAAAGATTGTATCTTGTATGATTAAGTATTGTTAATAATTAGGGGTGTGGTCTGAAGTCATCCATCATTTCTGGAGCGTTTTCAATGACATGACAAAATATTTGCTACAAAATTGCGTCTAACAATAAGATTAAATAATATTTCTTAGAACTTGCTTTTTTAATATTTCTGAAATAGTAGCAAAAAAATAATCGATGGACATGTTTTATTAACGAAGTGTTATTGTTACTTTTTTAAAAGAGCATCATACATTTTTGGCTTCATAAAATTATGTGTCAAGGACAATTTAATAATATACTATGACCTTGAGATGACCTTGAATTCAAAAAAATTAAATGAACTTGTACTCTCTTGTCTGCTGTATTTCGAATATTTCTTCGTCCCAAAATAATAGGAAAAATTATAAAAATTTTAAAAGCATTTGTCAGGGTCATTTTATTCTAAAATAATTGAAGGACGTGAATAATCCAAAAGAACATCTTTCAGGTAATATAAAAATATCACTGTATGTATATCTATCTATATGAAATCTACATATCTGTTTGAGATCACCATGCTTCAAAAAGTTAAGAGAATAATCCACGTGAATCATCGTTGGATATCAGATCGTGAATTGATTTAAAATCAATGGGAACTTTCAAGAGTAACCTTAATGATATACCTTCAATCTCAATTGTGATCTCGAATGCAGGCCATCTTGAAAACTGGCCATCTTATCTGAAAGAATGGCGACGAAAGGGTCAGTAACTTGCGATCCATTTGCATGAGAAAACGAATCAGTAGTCGTTCGATCAGAATCCCCCGATCAGTCACGCCAGAGCCGATCTCGGCTCTCATTCGTTATTTACGAAGAATCACCGCTGCAACCGCCCCCGTAAATCGGCGATATATCGATCGGGTTCCCTAAGCTATGTCAATAATTTACCTGGCTATCGGGAATCGATGGCAAATCCCTACAGTTTGGAAACTCAAATCGTTTCGTTTCCAAAACTTTAAAAATCTGTAAATTTACGATGTTTAAAAAATGGTTTACAGATTTCCAAATATATAAATTCTCAAATTCCAAGAATTTAAAAATCAGTACATATGCAAATTCTTAACATACAAAAACTCTGAAATTCTAAATTTTCAAAACCCCAAAATCTCTAAATATACAAATTCTCAAAACCCCAAATCCCTAAATATTCAAATTCTCAAAACCCAAAAACCTCGGAATACTCTCAATATTCTGTGAAAATTCTCAAAATCCCCAAATCTTTAAATACAAAAATTCCAAAAACGTCGAAATTCCTATTTATGCAAATCCTCAAATCATCAAGTTCCAAAATTTCCATCAATCTAACTTTTTCTCAAATTCATTTTTACTTATCCAAATCGATGATTAGACCCACAACAAAGTCCCTAGCAATATATTTTTTAAAATTACCCACACAAAATGATATGTTGCATTTCCTCATTACCAGCATCTCAATTTGTCAGGGTTTAAAATCAGCTATTATTTCAAGGTCTCCAAAATGACCTTTCACGAACATGTATCTCCGCTTCGATTCGTGTGGATGGTCGCGTGCACCGTATTCACACGCGCTGGATATTCGAAACTAAAGATTCAAAGTGGCGAAGCGCGTGTTCCTTCAAACGCACACACACTCTCGGAGTTCCGCCTAAGGTAATAGCATAGAATTAGAAGCGGGTCGAATCCAGTATCTAAGCCTACAATTTTCATCAGTGGTTTAGACAGGACGGATGGCGTGTGGGTGTCTGGTACACTCGGGTGCAACATATGTTTCCTTTGGGTCAGAGCACGTATGTAAACTTGAGAATTTTTTAATTTCCAAACGGTCAGTTTTCCAGATTTTTTCAATTTTTAACTTTCTAAATTTCGAATTGTTAAATTTCCAAATTCCCAAATTTCTAAATTGCCAAATTGGCAAATTTCCAAATTCTAAAATCCCCAAATCTCTACATCCACAAGTCCTTATATTTCCAAATACCTATGTCCCCAAATCTCTACATCCCCAAATCCCCACATTCCCAAATACCTACGTCCCCAAATCTCTACATCCCCACAATCTTACATTCTCAAATACCTATGATCCTAAATCCCTACATCCCCAAATCTCTACATTCTCAAATACCTATGTTCCCAAATTTCTACGCCCTCGGATTTCTAAATTTCCATATCCCACATTCCCAAACCCTTAAATCCCCAAATACCCATGTCCCCAAATTCGTAGACCCCCAATTCCTAGGTTCCTTTGTGTACGTCTAGATCCCCAAATCCCAAAACTTCTACCTATGTCCTAAATTCCTAGGTCCCCAAATGTCCACATCGCCAACTACCCAAATCTCCTAAATCCTAAAGTCCTAAAGTAAAAATTGTAAATCCTGAAATCTTAAAAAATGAATGAGTGGAAGACCTATTCCGTCTTGTTTGCGATATTTTCTCTATGGAAACGAGATTTGCCGTTGACTGTACACCCAACGCTCGCGTACCACACGCGGAAAAGGAGGAAGCTAAGTTTTTGAAGCGACCCTCGCGCCGCTTACGTGTCCGCCCCAGATTGTCAGGTTGATTGCTTAATCGCCGGCTGGCGTTGGATTGCCGGATGGAGTAAGTTCATTTTTCGCAACCACGTAAATTGGTTTCGGTGTTTGTTCGTGAGAGGTAAGTGGCGGGTTCGCGGTCATTTCAGCCTGTAATTTCGCCCTCGGAACGAAGGGAACCGAGCTCCCCCGTATATCCTTACGGAGTGATAATACGTATGATACAACGGAGGCTGGGGATCTTGATAATTTTAAACAGTCTAAGCAATTCTGACGAACGATATCGCCGCGATAACGTTGATGTCTTGTTCCCGGCCGCTTAATGGAGAACGTAATCGAGAAAGAATCGGTTGAACGTGAGGGAAATTACGTCAGTTGGAGAATAAGTGGGAGAAATTGGGTACGGTAGATGTCTCACTTATCGTTGATTGTCCGTAGACTAATCATTCGAAAGAACATTTATTTATACTCGTAATAGTGAAAGAAATTTTAAAGAGAAATTGAAGATATGAAGATTTTAGAATACATACTTTAGATATCCGAATTTAGTATGTTGTTTGACAATTTCAGTGAAATGCACACTAGAGTATGTACATTTTTGTTTATACGCATGATGTTAGTATAAAGCACTATTTTTTTATCCTACATATTATACATTTTGCACCGTAATCACTGTCAGCGTTTTTGCTGAAAACAATAAATTTCAAAACAAGGTTACTTCATGAGCTTTTTTAAGACCTCCGCACATTATAATATACGTGACATTCATTCTGTCGTAAATAACACGTTAAAATATATTTTTGTGATGTACATACGAGTTGTACAATCAGTATATTACAACTATCTCTACATTCCGATATTCAGTATCCTTTAGTCACATAAATAATTTGAAATATTCTTTTAATTGCGGAAGAGAATCAGGTCTGAAAGGGTTGGAACTTCCGCAAATTGTTAATGAACTGTAAATGAAACTTTCTAGAAACTTTAACGAGTAGTTATGTATACAATAAATTTACGAATGAATGATACTTTCATAACGGCAAGTAACGCGGCCATTTTCTAACGCACGAACGCCATTTTGATCACACGCGCAACCATTTTCTCGAGCTAACCTATTACCCGAGCTAACTCGTTTCTCGGAACGGCGAATCTACGTGTTGGCCGACGAAAGCAAATTGTAAGGGATGCGTACTCTTACCTACCATCCTTTAACGACTTATTTTACGACCGCTTCGTGGTCGCGAACTTCGACTCGTTTCGCTCCATTCCGATCGCGTAATTACAACGGCTGTATATCCGTTCTATCGACGTTTATTATTTCCGCTTGACGCGATCCCAATCACGGAACAGATGAAATCTAGGAAAACACCGTTTCTTTTCGACATTAGCGGACACGAACGCGATAAAGCATCTTTATGGCTCGTAGAACCGATATAATTGCGAACAAGCTCCTATCTCCGGGTGTAAATTTCTTTCTTGAAATGAATTCTAGGAAAATGTCTTTTGGGCTTGTTTTCCGTTCGGTTCGTTTTAATCAGCCAATTTTAGTTAGCAACAGCAATTTTAGTCATTAAGAGTCTTCTTGATGTAAGTACCGCGCAATTAAAAGTCATTTATACACACGTAGATGCGCGGTTTTATATACCATTTATGGTTGTTTTATGACGGGTGAAGATTGAATGGCTGTTCGTAAATTGTGGTACACATTAAATCTTTATAATATATTGATCACTTTTCTCATTACTTTATGACGCATGCGGTGCGTCGTATTACAGTTGGAATGTTAGTGTAATTAGCATTTCTGTCAGGAATTTTGAGAGTTAGGGATTTGGGAATTTAGGGACTTAGAGATTCGGGAATGTTGGTAATTGAGAATTTCGAAATTTGAAAAATTAGAAATATGGAGAATTTGGAATTTGGAAGTTTAGGGATTTATTAATTTAGGAATTTGGTAATTTAGTAACTTGGCAATTTAGTGACTTGGTAATTAGAAGACTGGTAATTCAGGCACTCGAGAATTTGGGGAGTTGGTAATTAGGAATTTAGCAATTTAGGGAATTGGTAATTTAAGAATTTGGTAATTTAGTGACTTGGTTATTAGAAGAGTAATTCAAGGATTTGAGAATTTGGGAAGTTGGTAATTTAGGAATTTAATAATTTATTAATTTTTTTTATAATTTTTATATTTAGAGTAGTAATATATTTGCGAAATTTCGAGATTTGGTAACTTAGAGATCTTATTGTTCCTAAAAAGCATCAGTCATCTTTAGTTACTAGGACCACCCTACTTCCCAATAAATTCCCTAAAATTTTCTCGAATCTCCAAATTTTTTCTAAACACTAGATCAGAAGGACTCTCAACTGAGAACAATGCACAAAGAAAATTCTCCAGCATTTAAAGCACGGAAGAGAAGATAATTCGGCAACAACCTTTTCACCGTTCGAGCGTTCCATTTGAGCTCGCGTTCCTATTACTTGTATTTCTTGGGGACCATCTGAAAGATGTCAGGACGATTGCTCGAAGTCGACGTTGAGAGGGTTAACGTAGAGAATCGTGCGTTGTACAAGTTTCCGCGAGCGGCAGAAGCGGGTATTGTCTGAGTTCGAAGCCGCGCGTAATCGCGACGTAACGGTCCGTGAATGCAGCCACGTTTTCCATGGAAAGAAAGTATCTTAGGGGGAAAAGACAAGGCACCAACTCGCATAATTTTCGACCCGGGTTTAACGACTATTTTCCATTTACTGTTTCTCCATTGTTTACTCTCAATAGCGTTCCAGCCACTTTGTTGCTCTTTGTGCTTTGTTTTCGTTCTCTTAACGCGCTGACCAATGTTGTGTAAAGGAAAAAATAGTACAGCATGTTTCAACTTATATACATTATATGACAATTGCAAATCACACTTTATGTGATATTACACAGCAATGTGTTGAATTCGAAAGTGACAAATATTAAGTCTGACTTCAAGTGTGAACCAAAAATTCCTTGTATGTGACATGAGATTAATCTACAACAGTTATAAAATTAATATGTGGTATAAATAATAGACAAACAATGAATTTAATGTTTCTACACACAAGGAGAGATAAAATACAATTTTCTTTAATTATAAATCGTAGTGAAACAATTAAAGGTAAAAATTTTGCGATAAATGCATTATTGTATCTCTTTGTTACTAATTTTGTATCTTCGTGTTACTAATCACTCATCGTTAACTCTTCAGGCAGGTTAGAAACAGTCTAATCTAAACATAGCCTTTTAGAGCTTGATAACCAGCTTATTACGATAAGTGAAAAAAACGCGGTTCTCCGTGAAAAAATTAGAACCCCCATCAAAGTTAACGCACACGTTAACCCATATTCCTGGCGTGAGCGATGAGATGTTCCATATTTCTCCGCGTGGCTGTCAGTTAGCAGAGAAGCACTGTAGATTAGCGACGCGAACACCTTGTGCACATTCGTACCGGACATATGTACGTGCAGCGGAATAAATTACCGGAGTAACATGCGGCAGTATATTTTCTTCAAAAAAAGGAACACATCTGCCGCCATTTTCCCCGAGAAAAAGTTTCGCGACATTTACATTTCCGCGTGGCGAGCGCGGCGACACGCGAAGCCGTTGTTAAGCGCGCCGCTTGGAAGTCGAGCGGGCAAGAAGGCGTACAAAGCGGCCGTTTCGGGCGGAAAACTTGCTCGCGAACTGTCGAAGGGGCTCGAAGATAGCCAGCGACGAGCTCGAGGGGCTGTAGTTTCTAATTAATTTCATCCAACGAGCAGAACCACGGCGTAATTGTCGCGACGAAACAACGTACCCCCATCCCTCTGTTATGTTTCTCGGGGGTTGCTCTTAACTTAACGCCGGGGTATTTGTCACCGAGCACTGTGACAAAAGAACAAGCGTTAAGCTCGCCAGCCGCGCACCCTTCCCACTTTTAGTTGCGCTCCGACGCTGTACGCGCCACCATGGAAGGAAGTGGCCCTTTGTTGAAACTTTTACTTTTATCCTGCAACGACGACCAAACAAAACGCCGAGATAAGCGGAGAAAAACGGAAGCACGGAAAATTTCGACGATCAGCCCGAAGGAGCTGTTGTTCCGTCGCGCCACGGTTTTAATCACTGATGGACAGATCAAGGGTTGCTGTAGGGTTCACGGGTATGCACACTGCGTGCAGCGATTACGTGCTGCAGATATCAAGCTTAAAAATTAATTAGTTAACACAATTTTTGAGTATGGGGAGTTTGAGAAGTTGGGGGGTTGAAAAGTGGATATGAGGAATTTGGGGTTCCACAGTTTGAAAGATTAGATATTTGATAGGAAAGAGGATTTGCTGATTTGAGGATTTGGGGATATAGGAATTAAGGGATATAATGATTTGATGATATGGCAATTTAGGGGTTTAGGATGTGGAGATTTGTACATATGAGGATATAAGGATATGAGGGTATGTGGATATGGAAATATGGGGATTTCGGGATTATAGGCAATTAGAGATTAGTGGATTTGAAGATATAGGAATATTAGAATATTAAGATAGAGATTTGGAAATCGATTTTGTAATGCAAGAATTTAGGGATTTGATACTTTAATTGGGCTATTGGAAATTTGCATACTAGTAGACTCACTTAGGTATTTCAGCAATTTAGAAACCTAGAAATCTAACAATATTCCAAATTTCCAAATAGCAAACTTTATCCATTAATCCCCACTTACGCGTGCGCAATCTCCCCGTCACTGCGTTAAATCAGCCACCAAACGTCGCTTTTGATTAATCGAGCACGTAATCGACTTACAGCAAGTGGAAGCAGAAAAAAGCAACGGGAAAGTTAGAAGCGATACAAGTTTAAAGCTTTATCTACGAGAGTTACGATTCAAGCAACGTTGGCGTGAATTAAAACAGCTCGTGTAGCAGCGTGCCGCGATTACCGGAAGTTGATTTTTTTCAGGCGGAGGTAAAATTCCTTCGACGCAAAGGAAACTAATCAAGCACAGGAGTTGCGTACCGTGGGCGAGATAGCGAGTTCCGCTATGCACCGGCCGCAGACGGCGAAAAACAAGCGGGTGTTTTTTGTAACTACCGCAGCCCGCCTCAGCGAGAAAAAGCTTCGGATGTGTACGGGGGTCGTATGTGAAAGCTGCAGGGGTTGTGTTACACCCACGGGGCGCACACCGTAGTCCTGGCACCACGCGTTTCTATCGGGATTGCGACTCGCGATACTCGCGTCCCGTTGCTTCATCAGCCGCCGATTGTTCGCGCGGAAAAGTTAATTGAACTTTGATTTCGCCCGGTAGAATCTCTGCCCGGGGGCCACGGCTCCCGCGATTGATTTGCATTAGGCTTTATCTACGAGTGCGTCGCGACGTTTTCACGCCTCGTCCTTTCACCTGATAAGACATTTTAATTTTGATTAACGAACTGTACTTATTTGACTTATTTTGAAAATTACGTACTTAGAAACAGGTTGAAGCTACTTGTAATTGGAGTTATTTATGGACATTTCATTTTTGACTATTTCCTTCGCAATTCTTACTTAAACCCATGTATGTTGATAAAAGATTAGGTATTAAGAGTAAATATATTTAGTTTTATTGAAATATGTTATTGAAAGTAACTATATTTATATGTTACTGAATATATTTATTGAAAGTGATATAGGCCACTGTGTGATAATATATGTACAGTAATAAAGTATGACGTACATCGTTGTACGAAAGACGCTCTACAGTGACAAAATATACCGATCTGTATTATACTGTCTATGCAACATGAGAATGTCAAATTCAAAATTTGTAACGTTAATTGCAAAGGATCACGAGGAGCAAGATGTTTTACGGTTGAAAGAAGCTGTCGATATTTTGCGGAAATGAGGTGGGTCCCTGTGGTTCCGGTGTCTTCGAACGAATCCTCATTTCCGAGGACATCGACGAATCAATCTACCTCCATCGGATCGGAGATAACCGATCTGAATGGACGAATAGAGAGGGTCGGCGTCACTTAAACCTCGATTTAAATCTCGATCGACGGTGTGATTGAAATGCGCGTTGATAGGACGTCCTGGCTATTGTCCGACTGACAATAAGCTTCGAAGGATCACAGCAGTGATACTACTGTCGTTTGTCGTCGGCCGGCTCGCAATTTATTGATAGTTATTCTGAAAATCACACCTCGGAAAAATAATTGGTCGTTCACAAATTAGTATCATGAATTTTCATCTGTTTCTTTACAAATAATATAATATTTAAACACGCATTTATACATTCTGCTACATTGAAATATTAATTCAAAATTTTGATCCAAAAAGTGGTTTTATTACCTAAAAAGAAATTCCCGAACTTGCACCATATTTTGAATGGACAAAAATGGTCCAATCCCCAAATCAAACCTTCAGTACACAAGTCTTATCCTAAATTAATTGAAAAAGCATGATCAACACAAAAAAATACCTAAATACAATTAGACATTAAATTTCTTTATTTACTGTCTAAAGAATATTCTTTATATTACCATTCTTAGAGAACAGATCTCCAAAGTGATATTACAGATATAATCTCAGACAGTGAACATTCTCTCACTCAACGTTCTGATCAGCGTTTCACACCAATCTGCCCATTCGTTCACGCTCAGTGAACACATCCTTCGACAACTTCCTGACATCCTTATCGCGGATTTCATTGTTCCAAGATCCCGGTTCGAGACCCTTTCGTGCCAAGATGCAACGAAAACTTGGAACTCGACGTTCCAAATTCCTGCACCGAGCGTAATCCTCGTGGAATGAACGTGTACGTAGCATAAATGTCGCTGCGAGCCAGGAATAAAAATTCGACTAAAAGTTCTCCACCCTCCACGTGCACCCTTTCGTTGCTTCGCCGTCGAGGTTGCCTCATTGTAATCGAAAAACTAGGAGCTTGGAACGAGGTGCGAACTTGTAAATACCGCGAGTTATACAGTTTCTGTGCCGTTGGCAGTACTCCACACGAACCCGATAAATTGTTATTTCACTGCCGCGAAAGTTAAATTAGGCGCGGCGAAATCAGTCCACTGAAACTATGTTCTGGAAGTTGTCTTTCTAATTTGCAAAACGATTACTTTTTTTATCGTAATTTGTTGCGTGCAGCTGTAATTTATTTGCTTACTGTTCTGTCTTTCTGTATTTAGCTAAATTCGCTTTTAAAAGATAAAATTGCAAATAGTTGTTTACCTGTTATTTTCGTTCATTTTTTAGTTAGTTTGTTATTCTTCAGTAGATCATTTGCTTGCATTATTTTTCATAGAATCAAATGCTTTTAACTATAATTTGTTATTGTTCACATCCAACCCTCCACATTTTTGAAGCAACCATTCCAGCAATGCTGTTCCTCATCCTTGACCCCGTCAGCCTCTTTCACGGGGTCCACACAGCAGGGGTAGTTCATAATGGGTTACTTTCAACCGTAACTACAAGCAAAAGGGTACATCGGCAAATCACAAGTAGGAATAGGCTGTTGTGGTGTCCTATACAGTTTGCACGCAAACGCGGGCCCTGTTTACCAAACAACCTGTCAAAGCTTTGCCCACCCAATTTTCCACGAGCAGCTAAGCCAACAATGTAGTGCCACCCAGGTTGTCTCTATCTCTCTCTTCAACTCTCCTGTCGAATCTGGTGTGTGCTCGTGAGCACGCACGCGAGAAATGAACGGAGGGGAGATAGAAGGAGCGAGCCAAGCCGTCTACCTTTCTATTCACCTGTGCCTGAATTTACCTGCACCTACTGCTCGTTATTACGCCTGCCTTCAACCCTGCTCGTAATTAATGTGCGAGAGTAAATTCGAGGAAGACCATGGGTGCGTGGTGCCCGAGGGGGTCACGTGTCTTCGGTAAATACCTGGAACGACGACGTTGTTGACTAATTATGGTGCATTTCCTCCACCGCGAGAGCGAAGAAATTTTCATCAACGGCCTTATAACACGAGGTCCATGATTACTTCATTATACTTCGAACCCATTCCCTGTGTTGCAAATTTTGTGCTTCGTCAACTTTTCAATATTTTAGTTGTACTCACTGATATTCATCGTCAAAATCTAATAAGAATTAGATAACTGACTCTTGAATACACAGTTCCACCCCTGAATCAACCAGATTTGAAGTCTTGAAATTTTTAAAATAATCTTGAAAAGTGAGTGCTGAGATTTTGACACCCATAGATTCAGCGTGTATGCTGACTAATTGTACGAACGAAACATTCTATCGAGATTAATCGTCCGTTTCGGTCGTTCGATCACGACAAAACTGAAACTTTCCTTCATTAATTACATCCCCGGATCGCCTCTTTCATTTTTGCCCTCTCGTTCGGGTAAGATTAATTAATTGGCGCTCGTGTTGTGCCTAACACGGGCATCGAGTCAACTCCGAAAATGCAGTTGGGCCAGAAAAAGCCGGAGACACCGTTCCTCGCAAAACATCACCCGACGAATGACGATACCCCTCTCTCACCAGATATGGATTAAGACTTCCTCCATCAGTCTGCCGAACGCTGACAAAAAGGGCACGAAATGATGGATGAGACTCGTCGTGGACTACGCGAGACTTACGAGCCGGAACGAAAAAGCTGGCTTCCACGTTTCTCGCATGCGTTCCGTCGGGGAAACCATTCAGCAAGAAGCACCCGCGAAAAACGACAGAACGAATCGGTTAATGGACGCGTGTGAAATTCGCGATCAGCGAGCTTGAATCATCTTCTAGCTACTCTCTGATTGATACGTCAACGACCATATCCTCCGTTTCAAACACGCGTCGACAGTTACAAATGTTTACAAAAACGTCTGTGTCATTATTTTGAACGCTTGCTTACATTCACCCTGTACCAAACTTTCAGGTCTCTTTATTTGAAAATTTGTATCTTGGCATTTGACGGGGTTGGAAATTGAACATTTACAGATCGACAGGTAAATTGAAAATTTAGAGGTTTTTTGACAGGGATGTAAATTGAGTGATCTGACCTACACTTGAAATTTAGAAAGCTCAATTGAACGTAGACTTGTACTAAAATTTTAGAGATGTAAATTTGATGTGGACCTATACCAGAAATTTAAAATTCTGAATTTTACATGACCCTTGAACTCCGTCCCCGAATACACCCTGCACTCCATTGCTTATATCATCACTTGACAATCGCTAATTTAAGCTACTAAATATAACTAGTATATTTTATGTTACTAGTATATTCTGACCCCCTTACTAAAAGTGCAATAAACATTAGAAAATGTAAAAATATATGAAAAGTTTGAAACGAGTCCAACCCCGACATCAAAAACCTGTGCGAAAAGTCGAATCCAAAAGCCACGCGACACAACTGTCAGAAGTTCCACCCCAAAATTTCGTTCTCTTTATCCCGTGTTTAGTGACGCACCCTTTCTGAACCCGGGTGGCTCTGACTGACTAGCCAGAGGACTCGCTGAAATTCCTGGTATTGTTCGTCCCTTTTCGCATCGTGCTCTCTGTGTCCTTGCTCGGCTGGTCCTCGATTATTTCTCTCTCTCGTTCGTCCACGAAAAGCTTTGAATTCTCGCTCGACGGCACTGCGAAGGGGGCTGGAGTACGCGTACACGCGGAAAGGCAGCCATGAAGAAAAGGGAGAAAGACGAAAAACAAGAGGAGGGTATCTGCTAGGCGCGCGCGAAAGCTTTCTTCAAAGAGTGCTCCATTATCCGCGCTAGGAAATCCGAGAGAAGTTCGAGCATCCGCCGAGATAATCGAATTCTTACTTCTCGGCCGCCCTTTATCTACCGGCCCGTCCCTTTCGCCATCCCAGATTCGATCCCTTCGCATACATATTTATCCGCGATCGTAATGCTTCCTCGGTAGGCTTATATCCTCTTTCTTACGTTGCCACCATGTTGCACTTGTACAGCTCTGCGAACTTCAAGAACCACCCATATGCTCGGCCCATTCGGAGTTCAAACAATTGACTTCCTTTTAGTATTATTACTGAACCAATTAAAAGGGGATACTATGTGAATTAAGAGTAATACTTTTTGGTGGTCAATTTATTCCAATGTCAATTGAGGGTTATGAAGATAAGTTAACATATGGAATAAGAAAAAATATTTGTGATAAATAAAATTATTCTCAATTTTTATACAAAATTGTCAAAGTATGTCATTCTTGAAATGTTCTATCGCAAATAATATCACGTTGCATAGGTACATGTGTATTTCGTTTCTATGTAAATATACTACCAAACAACATTATATTAATCATAAGCAATTATTAATTTACATTAATAAATATATCATATCATGTACCTACATTGACAAGTAATGACGCACTTAAGACTGAACTTTAAATTTTAAATGAAATGTGATGATTTTGAAGCAGTTGGGAATAGGTTGATTTTTGCGATATAGGTTCAGCAAATTGTCGAATAAATACGATGCACTAAAAAGTTAATTAGAAAACGGGACTTCCGTTCTCATTGTCCAGCGTCGAGACAAAGGAACGTTAACGAGGGCATTTGCGGAGAAAGCAAGGAGTACAACGGGAGAATTTATAATAGAGTTTCTCGATGGTGGTCGAGTAGCCCGCGATTCGCCTGTCGATATTTTACGCGGGTATATCTGATCGGGAACGGTGATTAAAGCTCGTTGCTCGAACGTGGGTGGGAAAAAGAGTCTCGCAAGGTCGTAAAAGCGTGAACTTTTAATAAAGTTCGACGAAGCGTGGCTCGATTTTGCCACGCCGTGACTGCCCTCGAATCTGTGTCGGAATTGTAATTAGCGCGCGAACCTGCACCATGATTACTGATTCGATGCTCGATCCACGCCGCTCTGAAATTACCGAACTCGATGTACCGGCCGATCGATTACGTTTCAACTTTTTCTCGTTCACGCGAATTGTTTCGTTGGAAATCAAAATGTATCGCATCGTTTCGATGTTCCTGTACCGGAATTACACATTGTCCGAATCCTCAAATTAAAATTTCGAGAAAAAAGATATTCTCCGTTCGAACAGAAATGTACTCGGTGATTTGCAAATATAATTAAATTTAAAGAATCTAGTTTCGGCAATTGAACAATGCCGTTGGAATAATGACAGAATTTAATTTGAATAAAATTTGTGTAATTTAAGTAAAATTATGTCGAACTTGTCTGATTTAAATAAAATTAAATTGAATAAAATTTGGCTGACTTAAATCAAATTGGACAAAATTTGTATAATTTAAATGAAATTACATTGAATAAAGTTTGTATAATTTAAGTAAAATTAAACTGAATAAAATGTATGTGATTTAAACAAAATTCAAATGAATAATATTTAGTTTGAAAACTTATTCGAAGAAATACATTGGAATTGAAAATTATCGATTATGTTTTAGAACATCGTTTCGTATTTGATGTATGTATTTCGTGACATTTTTTATTGTATAACGTGAACAAAACCATTGTATGATCATACGTAAAATTAATTAATTTAACATCACCTTGAATCACCGGGATAAAGTGATTAACGTGTTGCATAATACCAGGTCCAAAAAACACCTGACCACCCCTGTTTTTTTTTATGTAACGGGCTAATGCGAGATTAATACCCTGCAGTATTAAAAATGTATCACACGTGGGTCGCACCCGGAGGTCAGAGCTTTAGAATAACAATTAAGTGTGGAATTTATTCGCCGTGTTATTTCCGTATAAATTTCACTAGCCCCCGAGCTCTCCAACCCCAAACGGGGGTTGTTGAATCGGGGCGAAGTAACGAGGAAGAAGGCGAAATTAATGCGTCTGCCTGTGACCTGCGGCGAATAGTAAAAACGTGTGAAATTTGAAGAGGAATAAACCCCTTGAGATGTCATTGGGTTCCATCTTTTAATAACCCGACTGAACGAAATATAATTAAAACACATGTGAAGGTACTTTGTACATAATCCTTTTATGTCTAATAGATTATAATATTTTTAGTGTATTAAACTCAAATATTTTTATACAAGGTACTGAATATAAAATTGTATGAAAAATATGAAGGAACAAATTGTTGGAAGATAATTATTCAAATAATTATTCCATATTTGACCAACCCCTTGATTAACCCCTCTTTCAATTTTTTGAGTTGTAAGAAGAAAATTAAAATCTCTTTACCTTAAGTATTAAAAAGTGATACTTTCTTACCATAAAAGGATTCTTCGTAACATTTTCCTCTTCGAACAAAATCAACAAAGTGCACCCCGCTGGTACTTACCTGAAATAAAAATTAAAGCGATGAAATATAATTTTTAAACAGTACATAAATACAATTAGCAACAAAATTAAGTTTCAAGGAGTTAAATTTATGTTAACGATTAATCTGCACGTTTCTCAAACGCAAACGAATGAAACTTTAGATTCGTCACGACATAACAGTGTACGTGTCGGGAAATGTTCGTTGATGAGCAAGAATTTTCTCTCTTCGTTGAATAAAATTAAACGAGTTCGGGTACATGCCTCGTTTGCAACTGAATTTCACCAACTATCCTTCTCCCTCGTTCTCTTTCTTTTTTTTCACTCTTCCGTTTCAGTTCCAGACACGCCTTGGACAAATACGAATTCATTGCCGCATTAGCTAGAGCGTTTACCCGAACAGAGAAAACTGTCTTTCCTCTCGACTCTCAACTTTCTTCCCTCGACGAACCAACGGAGATACCGATAACATTCAAGAGCCCGACTTTCGTGGATTTCGAGCGATTTCAGTTGATTTTTACCATTACTGTACCCCCGAAAATTACCATTTTCCGTGAATCAACTTTTGCGGTAAATTCGAAGATACGAATGGGAAAGTCTAACATTGCGCAAAAGTAAGATTTTCTGTTTGTTCCAATTTTTGTAATGAAAGAGTTTTACAATTTTTAACATTTTAAATTTGACAATATAAAGGATCTATACTTAAAAATTTTTTCTTTTAAGTTTGTAAACACTCGGGTTTATAAATTGTCAAGTTCTGAAAGTTCCAAATTTCTAAATTCCCAAAACTCTAACTTCCAGAATTTCTAAGTTCCCGACCTTCCAACTTTCACAATTTCTAAATTATCAAATTTCTGGAATTATCGAATTTACAAATCTACAAATTTATTAAAGGCTAGAAAATATTTACAATTCCTAACCTTCAAGATTTATGATCGTCAATTTAAAAAACACATAATACAGTTTAATTCAAAAATACATAAATGTGTGCCAATTATAAAGATGGTTAAAAGATTAGTAGAGGTTACTAAAGTAACGTTTGCCCATCCTGCGTCGTAGCTGCCCCGTGCCCATCGCCGGGCACCCTTCAATTGCGAACTAAATCACATAACAAAACATCGCATCCAGAAACAAGCGTGAAATCAATCCCTGCGAGCCCAAAGTATAAAACTCGACTGAATAAACGTATACTACAAACGATTCTAAAACAAAAACACGTAACTCGATTCCGTTAAAAAAGGACAGTTCTTGCAACGCATACACGTTATATTTCAAACAGTGAAACTGAAACATTTGTGCGAAGCGTACGGATTGAACGTTTAACAACCGTCCCGTTGTTAACGAGCGGCCATGCAACGCTTTCATTTGTTCAATTGAACAATCTTTATCACGAAAACGCAGAAATTCCACGTTTATCCGTCCGGTTGTTATTTTTTTCTTTTTTATTGCCATTGACATGATTCATGCTCTCATTTAGAATACTTTTTTCCCGCCGTTTAAACGGTCGTTGTTCGACGAGTCGATTGAAAATTTCCGGCTAAAAAATTTCGCGTTGTTCTCGACGGAGAAACGTTGTCGTTCACCGGATCGATCGATCGATTCGGTTTGTCAGGCTCGAACAATTATTGCCCAATGATCTACATCCGAGTAACCGGCGCTATTTTTTAATAACGGATCAAACGGGCCGGGTCGGACGATTTGAAATTCAATCGATTCGTTTTTACAGCATCGCCGGGGCGGACCCGACGCGAAGTCGAGCCAGCCTTAATTCGATTCCGTGGGAGAGAAAAATGAACTGCGGAGAGCGGAAAGAAAATTACTCCAAGATTGAGAAAATGCACGAGTCGGCGTTCAACGACCTTTGAACGTGAATTATTCGCCCAAGATTTTCCCGACGCTTTTCGTTGCGTAATTATCGGCCGCCTCGACGTCGAATAATATTTCCAACGCGCGACGTAAAAGCGTGGAAACGCTCGTGACCCGCGTACGATATTATTTATTCGAGGAGTATTGGATCGTCGATCCGGACAAATACCGCTTTTCTACCCCGACAGAAATTGAATTTAACGTTTCTTGCGTGCCTGTTCATTTCAATGGGGCTATGATCGATTTTTGTTGTGTCCAATTGCCGCGACACGACGGGTCACGCGTGTCCGCAAATGTATTACGGGAAATTAGAATGTCGCTGCTCGTTCCTGTGTTGTGTCGAAGAAAATTGACAGCTCGGTCGGTGATGTAGTCTCTGACAAATAAACCGTTCCAACTCGATTTCTATCGGTTTAGTAATTTCATTTCTCTTTCATTTTTATTGCTTATCTCGTCGGAAACGATCGTGTTCGATAATGGGTATAGCAAGATAATGGAAAAAACATCTTCCTTGCGTTCAACAAATTGGACTAAATAATTAAATATAATTAATTAGTTCCTTGTTGAGAATTATTTATTATTGGACAATTGGGCGAAGTGAAATACTTAATACATTTAGTGAAAGACAAAATTGAAAGGCAAAATTAATTTTGCTTAATGAAAGACGAAATTGAAAAACAAAATGTAATTTTAGTTAATGAAAGACAATATTGAAAAACAAACTGTAACTGTGCTTAATTACATGACAACTAAATTGAATGACAAAATCTAGACAAATTCGAATTCGAGAAAATAGAATTAGTTTTTCATTGCATTCAGCTGCAAATGTGCTACATAAAATAATGTATTATGATGAACTTTATCGAATGAAATTATTGAAATTATTATCCTTCATAACTACAATGTAACTGTTACGTGGATAATATACCAGAAACACTTATCTGTTAAAGATTGTGCTAAAAGTATACATTTTTTTGTTAAATAATAATATACTAAATGTGCCACGTGTATTAAATGTACTAAATGTACTAAATGTATTAAATGTATGAAATGTACCAAATGTACTACATGTATTAAATGGGTTAAATGTATTAAATGTACTGAATTTCAGAAAATTATTATTAAATTTCATATGAACTCAACGCAAAATTATTTTCTATTTATGTACCTAAAATGTACGTTCCTAACAGTCACAAAGGGAATGAACTCTTGTGTCCGTTATTTGCATGATATTCTTTCTCTATTTAATCCCTGTGTGTCTTTTTCCCAAAACCTTTGAAAAGTGGTTGGAGACTCAGGTCCTCAACAGGTCAAGTAGGACATCCTATATACAAACAGTGTGTCACAGGACTTTGGAGTTGTATTTTAAAAAATTTTATATAAAATCTTGATTTATTTCATTAACAGACAGTTTGAAGTTACATTATTTTTACATAACAGTCCAATTCAGACCTATATACTTTTGTCTGCAAATGCATGAACAAATATTTAAAAATTGTCAAAAAGTGGTGTAAAAGCTGTACAAGTATGGTATAAAAGCCATTCAGATACGGTATAAAAACTATTCAAATATAAATGTTATTCAAATACAGTATAAAAACTTTGCAAATATTTCTTCAATAATATATTTGTTTAAAAGTTTAAATCTAAGTGATGGACAGTTTCTAAATATTTATTTGCATGCAGGCAAAAATAAGTCTAAACTGCACATACTAATACTACACGATGCTACTACAATGTCGACACATAACCTAAAAATGATACTCATATGTATAAAATATTTTATTGCTATCCTGCACGAGTCATATAAAGTCATATAATTAAATTCAATCGATAAAGCAATCATTCAACGAATATATCCAAATCGAAGACAAAGTCAGAGATCGTCTCGTGACAATATAACGGGACATTAGAAGACATCAGGTCTATAACGCGATTTATAATCGCGAGTAGCACCGAAATACGAGCTCGTATATTTCCAGCACAGAAGACACCGCGTAAGCCGTACAAGCGAATCGAAATAACTTCCTCTAGCAGAAGTGACGAGGTATAACGATAAGATGTAATAAAGTTTATACTGGGAACTGCAATTCCGACGGAAGTAATACGGCTAAAAGCACACCGAGCACCATATCGCTGCAAACTCTTCACGAGAGAGCTCCGAAGATGAAAGAGGATCTTAACCATCAGCAACAACAAGCACACGTCGTTCCGTATAAACGTGGACAGATCGTACGTACCCTCTCGCAATTTACAGTATACAGCCAGTCGAAAATGATTACACGTTGCATGGAAACATTCGAAAACTCGATTCGGCGCACTGTAAACCGGCCGGTACCATTATTCCTCGTCCGCGGAATTTAATGTCCATCATTTTGGTCCCTTTCTCGAAACGCGAGCCTTCAATTATGCTTTCACAAAGCTCGCAACGAAATATTTCGTCCGTGAAATCAGATATCGCGAAAGAACCCCTTCAAAACACACGGGAAGGAAAAAGAGTGGGAGCCGCTAATTACAATATTAACGTTGGCTTTTAATTAACCAGACAAGGTAATTCAACGCTGGTTTCAATCGGAAATATCCGAAACGAGTATCTTCCCGAAGGATATCGCGACGGGATCTCCCGATCGAGGGCTGCTGACTTTGATGACGCGTACTCGCCCGCCCCAGTCCAATTTCCGCTTCGGGGGATGCAAGGTGAAAGCTTATCGCTGCGTTTAAATGCCTGTCGCAGCCTTTCGCTAGCCTCCCTATTTGGCGAGCTTCCCTGAACGAAACTCAAAGTGGACCACTCTTATCGCGGCAGGGAATCGTGTCATTTAGAGTGCATCGATCCAAAAGCACCTTCTGACGGTTGCGGGAAAGCTAGCCAAAAGAGGGTGGGCCGGCTCGGTGACTAACGTGCTTCTTGCAACGGGGTGGAACGACCTGACACTCCGTTTCCGTCTTCTACTTGACGAACTGACCATCCCTCTGATATCGTTTCCCCTCTGACGTTATTCTTTTTGTACCTCTACTCTTTGCAACGATGTTTAATGGTAAAACAACTTATATGAAGCTCGTTTTTAAATCAACTTTTTTGGTGTTATTTATACGGATTCGGAGTTTGGGTATCTGCACCGTGCTTTGGAGATTTGGATATTGCAATATAGAGATTTGGAGATTTAGATATCTTAGCAGGGGTTTGAAGTAAGGCTTCCAAATGGGAATTTCAAATAGGGATTTGGAGAAATAAGGATCGCGGAACATAGAAATCTGCAGAGATAAGGATCTAGAGATGTAGGGATTTGAAGACGAGGGAGATTACGGTCGTGGAGATGTGGGGATATAGGGATCTGAGGACATGGGGATATGAAGATCTAGGGATCTGACGACGTAGGAATTTGAGGTTATAGAAATTTAAAAACGTAGAAAACTGGGAACGTAGCGAAGTATGCATGGATCAAGAAATCTAGGAATCTAAGAATCTAGAGATCTAGTTATCTAGGTATCTATGTATCTAGGTATCTAGGTGTCTAGGTATCTAGGTATTTAGATATTTAGGTACCCAGGTGTTTAGGTATCTGAATATCTATGTGTTTATGGATCTAAAGATGTCAAAATCCAGGAATTTCAAGATCTGAAAATCTAACAATCTATCTAGTGATCTAAAATCTATCTAGTGATCTAGGAACTCAAAGATCCTAGTCTAGGGATTTTAAGATCTATGCAGTAACACATTTAAGAGAGTACGAATCTAAATAACTGTAAAATCTAGAGATTTAATGATCTTACTATCTAGAAACTTGATAAAATATGTTTTAATAACATACGCATGCTTTTATGCCATAAATAACATAATATATGGTTTCCGACATTTTGCAAATAGACTACAGATAATTTGTCAAATCGCAAGTTCGACGCATCACAAAAACTGGTCCTTTAATGTATGCATCACAGAACCTGTTACACAGGCTAGGAAAAATCTCCCCTCTTCGCCGTCCGGCATGAAAGTAAAGAAACATAGGGGTTTCATCTTGTCGGGCCGCGCATAATTAAAGTGTCCCCGATGATAGAGGACGGAAAATATGACGGGGAAGACTATCGATAATCACCGGAGCAGCGGAACATCGTGTTTCAATACGCTGGAAATCGTAAAAGTGTTAAAAAGGGCTTCAAGGGCGGACGTCCCTAAGTACAGAGGGTGGGTATTCACTATGGCTACCGGGGATTCGACGTACGCAATTAAACAGTATCTCTCTCGAGTGTTTTGTATCGAAACAATCGGCACCGTCTGCGGACGTATAAAATAATTCCTACGATCGTAACTAAAAAGCACGGAAACAGGTAAAATAACGACAGAGGCAAAATAAAAATAACGCGAGATAAGCAAATTCGAAACGATCGATCGAAAAGTATAACGAGATCCGACTCGAATCAAGTATTCTCTCGTCGGGAAATTAACGGGATGTCGAACCTTTCATGACTCTTTCATAACACTGGAACCAGCACACGTTATGTGTTAAATGCATATAGTTTTAAATAAAAAATAAATATTTGAAGCGATTAACATGTACAGCCATTTTTCATCTCGAAGGTATGACAAAAAAATTTTATAACAGAATGTGAAATAAAATAGTCACTTTGTCTAATGTTAAAAGAGAGCTCTTTTGAGGGACATTGTGGAGAAAATGTAATGAACGATTACGGTGAAAACACATTCGACCGCGACTTTTGAGGGCGTAACTGCGTCCACGCTCGAAACGTTGAACGGTCGAAATTACACACAATACCGAATCCCGCGCGTAATTATCATGTAACGTCGTTGGCCTATTGTGCATCCGGCAACGTGAAAGATTAATTCGCTTAGCCTGGTCGGCGCATTCCATTGTTTTGGATTAGTCCACCGTTCTCCGGGCAGCCAACCTGGCCCGCCTCGCCCCGCGGACTGCCAGCCAACTCCTCCACCATGAATTTATTCATACACGCCGGTGGTCGTCGTGGACCTTATTCCACGAGGGACACCACCGAACTTCGCGCACGGCGGCGCAAAATGTATGATTCCGCCTTGAAATATCGCGCCGCTGCAGCTGGCATCCGCTTCACCGTTAACGATGTTGGTAAACTTTCCGGGGTAGAAAAATATTTAATGCCAGATTTTCGGGATCCATCGTTCTGCGGGTTTTTTGAAACATACATTATTGCCACCGAACGTCCTATTTTCTTTACGATTGTCACGGGAAGCTTTCGATTAACATCTTCAGGGTGGCTCAAAATGGCGATGTTTGTAAACTGATCGTTTATTTCACTGTTATTGTCCGTCAGACTATTCGAAAGAAAGATTTTAGTAATTTAGATTATATTTGGGACTCAAAATTATAATACATCAACATCAAGGTATAGCATCAAAATTCATGATATATTCCTATATACATGAGCAATTTTTGTGCACTTGCACATCAGCTTTATGGGATAATTTGAAAGTAAGGGTAACAATTCAGGTGAGAGAGTAAGAATTAAATGCCTGTATCGATTATATCTAACTTATCTACCTATACCAAATTATACCTAATCTTACCTAATCTTACACATGAAGTGCTACATATACACATATAACATACACAAATAAGTCCACCCTTCAATACTATACCTAACTATACCCAGTTCACCTAATCTTACATATGAAGTGCTACACATACACATTTAACATCCACAAATAAGTCCACCCTTCAATACTATACCTAACTATACCCAACGCACCTAACCTTACATATGAAGTACAATATAAACATCTAACATCCACAACTAAGTCCACAGTCCAATATGAAAGAAACTAGAATCTCCACAAGAAAGTAGTGTCTAGTTTTTCCGTGAGGTGTCATTCAAGTCACAGAATACATAAATAAGAGTCGAAGAAGCAAGATGGCGTACAATAACGCATTTATTATCGTCGGACACCTCGACTAGTCGATATGTTCGCAAAACCATAAGCTTGACAAGCTGATCCCTCGAGAGTATCGGTATTTGCGAGGTCAACAGAAGGCCCCGCTCTGCCTTTACCGCAGAATCTTATCCCACGGGATGGCGGACAAAGATTTCAGTCAGTTTACTGTTATGCTGTGGCCCGCGGGGAAAACGGGAGAAGGAAAACCCAGCACCTAGATTTTCCTGCCATCCCGTCATATACCTAATCTCGATGGTGGCGGACTCGCATTTCAGTGGCCGGCTCTAGGATATCGAGCGCCTCGGGCGTACACTTAAACATCCGCTGCCATTTTGTCGTAAACTTTTCAGACGGTCGCGTATCTCGTTAGAAAGTCAATAATCTTGACTGGCGAAAAATAAACGGGTTCAACGATGCATCTCTACTTGGATATTACTCAAATTTTGCTTTATGCGAGTCCATTTTGGTGAATTATTTAGGAGGAATATCGCTGGATTTTGAGAGCTTGAAATTTCTGTAGTTTATGAATTTATGATTTTTCTAGATTTATGAATTCACAAAAATCCAAGTTTCTAAATTTTCTCTACTCTTAAACTTACAAAACAACAAATTTTCAAATTAGCAAACCTCCAGATTTCTAATCCATAAAATCCTAAAATAAGTTAAAAATTCTCCAATTTCTAAATTTACAAGTCTTCAACTCGAGTTTTCAGATCTTTAACTCTCAAATTCCCTAACTTCTAAATTGCAGTTCCTTTTTAAATCAAACTCCCAAACTCAAATCCCTAAATCCTCAAATTCCAAATGCGTCAATCAAATTCCCAATCTCCAACTGTAAAGTGATCAATATTCGAAATCCCCAAATCTTCAAATGCAAAAATGTCCAATATTCGAAACCTCCAAATTCCCAAATCCCCAAACGTAAAAATACATCAAAAATCAAATCATCAAATACCCAAAAGCAAACTGTCGATAACCGAAGTGATGAAATTCCCAAATTGCCTACGAAGGAACAATTGATCTCTCATCGACCTTCACAAGGGTGGTTAAAGCCGAAAACGTTGACCTAGCCCTTAAGCTGAGCCCTCTTCATCAAGTAAGTCTACTTCGGTTGATCATGGTCCTCGTATCCGAAAAACACGATCCACTTTTTCTCTCTTGACACTGGGCTCGAATGTTGATCGAACGAGGCACCTCCGTGCAGTTTTCATCGGGCATATCTTAATAACGCGTAACGAAGATGACTGGTAAACTGGAGGAGAAAAAATGTTGGAGGTAATAACGTGACCCGAGATACTTGGAGCCACGAGAGCTCGCTCAGCACAAAAGCACTAATGAAATTTACATAATGGCACCGGGAACCACCGAGGCGTCCATCCGTCACGGTCTGTCTTCATCGTTCACTCCATCCTCCATTTTATGTCTCCCTTTATCTTCATCGAACATCATATTCGCTGTCTCTATCCGCTATATTGGTGATTCCATTCCGCTCCAACTATCTATTACCGTATAACATTCCTATGGTTCGCACATAATTTGATATACAATCCTGGGTGATACGGATACCATGCGTGATCCAATCACCGATCGAATATCTTATTCATTTAAACTGATTGGCAATTACGAAGATAAAGGTACATGTGCAAGGGACGTTAATAGGTAGTCTCTGAAAATTTTACGTTTATTTTCTAATTATTTAGTTTTTATATTCTCAATTTGCTGATGTCTCAGATTTTTAGGTTTACAAGTTTAGAGTTTTATAAATTCCTACATTTTTGTACTTTTACACTTCGGAATTATTAATTCCTCAACTTTCCAGACTTGAAAATAATGAGACTTTTAGGAGTTCAAATTTTTCATTTCTGATAAAAAATTTTCTACAATCTTTGTATTCTCAAATTGCCAAATTAGCATTTTTCCGATTTTCTAGTTACCAATCTCCAAATCTAAAATTTTTTATTTCACAATTTCCCAACTTGTTAAGTTATAAATTCCCAATTTCTCTGCATACTTATAGCTCTGCATCCCCAAATCCCTAACATCCCCAAGTCCCCACATCACCAAGTCCCTACATCCCCAAGTGTCTGCAACCCCAAATTCCTATATCTCCAAATCTCTACATATCCAAATCCTTACATTCCCAAATTCCTACGTCCCCAAGTCCCTATATCTCCGAATTCCTACAACCCTAAATCTCTACATGTCCAAATCCCTAAATTCCCAAACCCCCACACCTCTAAATCCCTAAATTCCCAAACCCCCATACCTCTAAATCCCTAAATTCCCAAACCCCCACATCTCCAATTTTCTATTTTTCTATTATTAAATTTCCAACTCCCCAAATTCCCCAATCCCTAAATCCCCAAATCCAAAATCCCCAAATCCCCAAATCTCCAAATCCCCAAATCCCTAAATCCTCAAATCCCAAATTCCAAATCCCAATTCCCCAAATCCCCAAATTCCTTTCTACCCTTTCTATCCTTCACAACAGCTCACCCCGTAAGCCCCAGTTCAAAAGTGCGATGTGTTCATCACAGATTGAAACGAATCGCGAGTATGAAAGACCGAAAACAACGTTTGCAGCCGGTAATTACGAACGATCGAGTTTTTGAAAAGGTCTCGATGAAAAATTGTTCGCGTGACGAGGCCAGACCTAAGTTTCACGCGGCCATCTGCATATACCCGACGACCCAAATTCGTCGAGCCGTCGAATTCGCGGGGTAATTCGATTCAGTCAGGGAATAAATGCGAATCGCGATGTACGAGGCCCGACCTAGCGAATCGACGGCACATTCAAGGGGGCTTAAATCGAATCGCAAATCGTCCGATGCGAATAAAAATGGAGATTCGTTCACCCTATTCTCTGGTCGACCAGGCATCCGAGCTGCCGCTCCGTCTAGCGCCAATTCTTTCTCGAGCTGGAAAAAATGTGATCGTTCACCATCGTACGACGGGAAACTTTTTTTGCAAATGCTAGAATCGCGTTGGAGTACATAATGTTTGGTGCCTCGGATCAACTGTTATATACCGGTCGTATTAAATTATGTGCAGGTTTTGCAGATTTTTCCAACCCTTACATAAGACCATCCGATAATAAATCTTTCGGGTAATAAAATTACTTTAATATTATTTCATTTAATAAAGTAATGAAGAAATGTAAGAATGTAGATTCTTTTTAAAATTTTCGTATATTTCTTATTTCTTACGTAAAATTTGTACTTGTATAATGGCACCGTGTGTTTAATATTGCCTTATTTTAATTTCTAATAGTGAAAACAAATCCGGTTGAAAGGGCTTAAATTAAAGAATAATAAACTCCAGCTAAAATGTTTACCATGCACTACGTTGGAACGATCCCTCTCCGCAATAAATCAAAAAATCAAGATAGCGCATAAAAAACGAGAGCTGGAATTCTTCTACAAAGATTACCCGCAATGTTGACGTAGGAACGAACAGTGTATACAGCTAAAAAGGCAACAAGGGAAGGAAAAAGAGAAAGAAGTTCTCGAAGTAGAGAACGAAGATTGTTCGATACGGGGTCTTTGAACTTGGGAAGGAAAGCACTGCAGGGTTTCCAGAAGGAAAAACGCGAGCGAAGGAGAACGATCTAGGTGGCGATGAAAAGAAGAAAACGAAGAAGAGGAGCTCGAAGATGAAGGGACGATTTAACCAACCGACGAAAATGTCGCGCGTGTTGGCTCGATAAAATTACCGGCTACATACGACGGGGATCCCGTGGAAAATGCAGGAAGTTCTTCGCTGCCTCCACTTCCTTCTCCTTTTGTTCCTGTTCTCGGGAGAGGGAGGTCCTCAGACCTGTCTGAACCCTTATCGGTGAGAGGGAGGCTAATAAATTCATAATTCAATATTGACTCGGGGATTGTCTTCGCTGTCGCCACCAAGTAATTCCTCACGGGTTTGCCAAGCTTTTAAACAATTAGCAGCGAAAACAATTATCGCGTCGCGGCTGCGGACTTTCGCAGCTTTCCACCCTTCCGCGACAACAACCGAAGAAGGTTTTCTTCGCGGGTCAACTTTGCGCGTATCCGGTCGGTAACAAAGCGACGCACTTTTACCGACAGCTCTGGGTAAATATTTATCCCTGGCATTATAACCACCCGCTCTTTGGAGATGTTCCCTACAACCCTTCAAGTACTGACTCTGGGCGCTCGCCATGGAAATAAGATACCAATTATGGTAGGTTAGATTCGTATGGTTCGTATGTTATGATTCTATGATAATTCTACGTCTACTTGTAATATACAAGATTTTATGATATATGTAAAGGTGTGCGTAGGGAGATGTTACATAGAGACCTATTGGAAATAAAATGAGCTCAAAAGACTTTCTCTAGGATTCTACTATAATGACAATTCTACTATATTAGTCTACAGATCGTATTTCACAGAAGACTGACATCAAAAAGTGTTGAACATTACATGAAATCTATAAATAATTAAATATCTGCCGAGTTCAATATTTATGACTAACTTAATTGTTTCTGCTGGCAATAAGAATTCTGAAACCCACCGGGTTTCGCGAGAGAACTCGAGGAGCGATAATCTTTCCTCCAGGGACAACAAATGATTCCCTCGATATCTCGATCATTTTCACCGTACGCCTACAGAGATCCAAATACTACGATCCAACTGTTTCATCATTAATCACACTTGAGTAATGAGTTTTATCTGCAAATAATTAGTATCGACGTATCGGAGCGATGAGTCACCCTCAATATAACTTGTCAATCGTCCGCCTACGTGGTAGCCGAAATATCTTACACTCTTTCCAACTGTTTTTAAACCGTTTCTGTCATCGATACTATACAGCTTCGTACATGAAAAAGTCTACAATAGTGCTTTCTAAGAGCACAAGAAATAACTGCTCTTAAGAGAACGATTTCAAAGACACAAAAGCACAAGTCACCATTAGGGAAGATTAATTGTTTACATTTTAACCTTTCTTTAGAACTGAACATTGTGAATCGGTTTTAGAACGGGTCTGTGTAAATGTTTCTCACTGAAAAAATAAATCTTGAGATCAAACAAGTACATTGTGTTAGGGGAGGTAAACGAGGTTAGTATATCAGATATAGTTTAATTAAAGATTACAAAATTTACTGTTGGCAAGAGGTGTTGTGTTCACATTTTTCAACATCAATTTGCATCGCAAAATTAAGAGAATTGTCATTTTTTAGGTACTGTTTTTCATTTATAAAGAGGACAATTATATTTCCATGTCGAAACGTACAATTACTTAGTTTTCATAAGATGCTGTTATGTACAATTGTACCAATAAAAGACAAGCAAAAATTTGTTCTCCAGGGTCAAATTTTTTCATAGGAGTACTTCTTGTAACCTCCTTTCCTCATATCTTAATTGTAATAATCTTGCAATATCTTTTCCTCTCAACACACTCTGAGTGGTAAGATAAGAGTTACACGGTAGCATTTGATTCTTATCGCGTCAGTTGACTCAGGTAATTGCAAGTTCGATCAGAAAGTGTCCTCCAGCACACCAGTTTCCTTCGCTTCCTGGTTTCTCCTCTCTTTGAAACCGATTGAGGTTCGACCACTTAAACAGCCCTTGAGCATCACCCCTTTTAAGGTACGAACCCTCCGAGAGTGGAGCACGTGGTTTATCGGAAAGCTTTGATGGATTGTCTTACGGTTACAACCTAACAGTCGAAGCAAAGTTTCCAACACGTGACCATGTAACAATCGCATCGCTGTCTATCGGAATATCTATTCGGAACAGAAAGCTCGAGTTCTTCCCGGTGAATACAATGTAATTTGATATCGCTCCTGAAGTTTCGAAGATCATAGCTTCGGAAACAATGCGGAAATAAAAGGGATAAGTTCAGCGAAACAAGTTAAAGGAAGAAGCTTGTCGGGAGCCTGTTTCGAAGAGAAACTTCGGGGAATCGTATTAAGGACCTCGCGACCAGCGTTGCATCCAGTTACGTTAGTTCAAATTAGAGTTTGAATGAGACAAGAATGCGAAGACGATCGGTCTGATCGGATATCCAACTTCGACGTACGCTTCCTTTCTTCTTTGGCGCAAACATCGATTTCACTCAGAGACGAAACTAAGAAATAAAACAAAATTAGAGTTTGCTCCGGATAGCTTTCGATCTACCCAACTTCCTCGCAATACGTGGTCCATTTTTAAAACTGGTGGCAATCTGCAAATTATCGTAAGTTTGCTAATTTGGGAATTTCATGCAAAAGTTGCAAGATTTAAAAATTACTACTGTGTTATAACAGTTAATTTACAGTTGCTCAAATTGGGAGATTTGGAGATTTGTTAATTTAGTCTGATGTTTTTTATTTTTAGATTCTTAAGTTCTCAAACCCCCAAATTCTTAAATTCTTAGATGTTTAGATAGAATTCAAAAATATTTAAATTTCCAAATGACCTATCTCCTAGAAAATTTCAAAAACTGAAATCTCGAAAATTCGAAACTACCATTACCCCCGTACATGTGCCCGGAACCACTTGGCGAGCACTCGACTTGCCCATCACCGATTTGGTCGACCGTAAGAAAATTTCCAACAAAAAGCAACGATTGCAAGTCAGAAAAGCTGCAACTCGGAAAAGGTGGAAAAGTGAAGACACGAGGTCGAACACGAAAGATATACTGTCGTAAAGGGGGTTGCAGATGGCATCATTGGGAGCTTTTTATTCGCTTGTCCTACACGTACCCGTTTCTCTTTTACGAGCTCCTTTTTTGCCGCCCTTCGAAACGAACGTAACTCAACGTGTTACGTATTCGTTCGTGTGCGGCAAGTCGACCACGTTGTCGTTCGAAATTTATGATCGCTTGATCGATACCTGAAACGAGGTGTGACGACTTCGCCAACTTTCTCCGGGATTCACGAAGTTTCACCGCGAAAGTCCTTCCGGCGAACAAAGTTGTTCGCCAAGTTATATATATTTAAATTTTCTCCCACAGATGCGTTTTCCGGTGGCAGAAAAGAATTATTATTTAAAAATGCACGTTGAAGTTGACACAACGTAATGGTATTACTCTTAATATTACCAAAGTATAAGTAAAAAAAATTCGTTCTGTGGATGCAGTTTGATCTTCATTACGAATTTTATTTAATTCGAAAAGATATCAAATAAAAATTGGTTTAATAAATAAATACAGAGATCAAAATAATTCATAATGATTGAAAATAATTTAATAGGTAAACGCTATAAAAAGTAATTTAAGAAGAAATATAGATGGATACACATATGACAACATACGAGATTATATTGTAGCAGTAGTATAGAATGATCACAAAATTTTCAACTTAGGTGTTTCGCAACCAAAATCAAATTGACTCGTATTTGATGAGAAGAATATTACGTAAGTGTCCGATTATGCGGAATGTTCACGTTTGCTAGTTGAAAAGGATAACAAGGAAACAGTTTCGACTACAAAGGGTTAAACATCGTTTGTCGAAAACGCAATTAATTACCGCCACTTTCCGAGTTTCGTAGGAAATCAACGCTCATGTAGTCAGACGAATCTTTGACGACGAAGATTACAAGCTAGGAGACAAGATATCCAGTTAATTAAATCTCTCCAGTCCTTAGGTTGGTTCTTAAGAGAGACAGCTTTGGTCTTTGTCTCCATAGGCAACGCGAGTTCAGCCGGAGATTCTGGTCTCCTTTGGACGCCAAGAAGCGTACACATCCGCCAAGAAAGTAGCTACAAAGAAAGAAAACGTCCTGGCCGAAATGAAGAGGCAGCCAGCGAACGATCCTTTGAAAAGGACCGAAACTTCGACCCCACCTGTGATCTCTGACCCGGTCCGCTGGAAGTCTCCTGTAATTGGGATTACTGCCGATAGACAGGACCCCGGTAGGTCTCTTCGTTTCGCTAAATTCCTTTTCTACGATGAACCCATTCAATGAGCCAAGTTTCCCGCCGGATAAATTGAACTGGTCCACGTCAATAAACGGACAACCATTTCATCGCAACTTGCACTTATACAATTATGTATCCAGGCTGATCTAGGTCCATTGACTCTACAAAATATTTCTAGCTATTTTGCAATTTTTTCTAATATTCTGCATTCTGCTATGTTTAACAGTATATCTTAGCTAACAATTTTCTGGATTCCATGTATCCTTATTTAGAGATATGGAATTGCAGGGTTATGTGAAGACCTAGCAACTTGAAAACATTATACAGTCGTGTAAAATGTATATGTATAATCTTAGTATGATACAGTTTAATGATGTGGGGTTGTAGGGTTATGAACAGGTAAGAAGACCTATCAACTTGGAAATATACAATCGTGTGAAATGTATGTAATCTTAGTATGACATAGTTTAAAATAAAAAAATGTATACATGCTTTAAAATGCACCTGATTTGGACACAGAGGAGATGATAATGGAACGTTGATATAGTAACAATTCAGCACCTCAAAAATCCGAGGACCCAACAACTGTAAACTGGAGTAATCCGCAATTTAACTTGAAGCAGTCTATAACCAAACTCCGCGGCAGTTCGCCTTAAAACCTAAACCGAGCCAGTCTAACCTTAATCTAAGCAGAAACCTTGCTCCAATTCCGTCTGAATAAACTTATACGGCGTACAACTCTGTATTCTCAATCAACCAGAGAACATCCGCAGTGTTTTAACCAATATCAACATTGATCCAAAATTACGTGGCTTCAAACGGGCAGGCAGTTCCTGAGATCGACCCCCTAAGGGGAAATACCTCGATATAAAGAACAATATCGATAGCTGTCTGTCAGAACGTGCACGTGGAATAACGTCGTATAAAGCATGCACGATTGTGGTAACTACAGGTGTTCGACATTCCTTTCTTCGTGTCCATATTGGCCGGCAAAAAGAGGCGCGTCTCAGCAGGAAAACCGCGAGCCTCGTGGACGAGCCAGAAGAAACAAACAATATTCGCCCGATAAAGTGACTTTCCGTGCGGCAATAAAACGAACAGCGTCGCCCGTAAAACGTGACGCTATATTTGTTTGCCGCGAGCGTTTTGTATTGTTTACGAATGGCAGCTCCCGGAGCCGCGGCGGAATTGTCGACGGGACGTTGAACAGCGGGGATACCGGATCGGTTGGTATTTTCTACGAGCCGTGAAACCGACTGTGTCTCCTGTCCTCCGTGACTTCATTATGAAAAGATTCTCAGCGAATGGAGGATCAAAGAAATAAAGGAAGCTGGCAGATGCTGAATACCGCTGTACTCGTTGCGGAGAGAAAGTTGGGTTTGCAGATTTCACCTTGTGGAAGTTTGGAAATCTGAGAATTTGAAAAGTTGGGATATCGGGAATTTGAAGATGGGTTTTGAAATTTTAAGGAGTTGGACATTGTAGAATTTAAGACTTTGAAGATTTGAGGTTAGAAAATTTAACAAACTAGGAATTTGAGGATCGGATGTGTGGGGATATAGGGACCTGAAGATTTGGGAATTTGTAGATTCATGGATGTGAAGATCTTGGATTTTAGAAACTTGAAAATTTGCAAATATATCCCTCTTAACTCCAAAACAACCACCAAAACCTACCTTAAATTACTAACATCATTAACTTCCAAAAAATTATAATTCACATAAATTAAGCTACAGAAGTCATCACCGTCAGAGCAACACAAGAGACTCTGTACAGAATGCAATAAAATATGCCTACCTACGAAAATGTACCTATGAGCCCATAAGAGAATAACGAAAAGTTAATGAACTAATGAGTAGCTCGGAACAAAGCAAATTAAATATTTCACCCGGATTATCCAGCACAAAAGGTGCATTGCAACCGTGTGTTCTTGTTGAATTTTTGAAATCACATTTCGCATTCTGTTCTACGGTTGCGTGAGTCAAATAAGAGCAACCTTCTATTTTTTGTTTCGTGTAGAGCAGTCTTTTGTGGTCCAGATGTTAGGTCTACTATGTTCTGCATTCATTATATGGCTCCGGGGTAGCTACTTTTATTTCTCGTTTGTTGCAAACAAGTTTGGTGAATGATGAATGGGGAACATATTGAATACATGCTGTAGGCAGAAATTGGTAATATTTTACTGATGAAGACATGTTGCAACTTCGAAGCGATTAATAAGTTCGATTATGGTACTTACGTACTGTATGGGTTCTTTTTGGCTGTTTTAATAGCCACAAGCTTTTTTAACATTTTATGGTTTGATTTGTGAGGACTATTTATAAGGCCTCATGTAATATGTATATACCCTTAGGTACAAGTTGCATTAGATAATATTGTAGCAATCGTTCATATGGCGTTCACATTTTATTTACAGGACAAAAAAATAAGATTAACTTAATTTTCTATAATTTTAGTATAATATTGAAGTGCATAAAGAGTGTTCTCCCTAGAATCTTGAAGAATTCCCTTTTCGAAGTATGAATTTCATAAACGACACTTGTAGTACTTGAATCCCATCTCTAATAATTCAACTGTGCAGTCGCAATCATGTCACGATTTTCGGTAACCGGTACTTCCTAAATCATTAAAATGATCACCACGTAGAGGATGTACTTCACCGTCCGTACACGTGCTCCGATTACTCTGCGTTCTAATTATCTTGATCCACGATCACACGAATATTAGATTATAGTTTACGCCACTTGGCGATGTTTCCAATTCTATTATTCGCAATTTAGATAACCTACAATGACTGTGATAATCAACACGAAAGTAAGAAAGAACAGGGTACAGGAACAAATATACAATGATATGTATTTATACACATGATTTAATGCGAGTTTCTTTTGTGCGTGATACTGCAACAAATGTCTGAGATTTCACACTCAGGAACAACGTTCGCATCCGCCACAAAGTGAAACTGTAACTTAGCTTCAACGGACAACCGGATCAAAAGAGGAGCAAAAAATTATGTCCCCTAAAACATTTATTTAGGTAATTTATTTGTATGAAATTTGGGGACAGTTTCTGGCTGAGAGACACTAGAATCCCTTTTTAGAGGAGATAGTATATGAGGGCAACTGCGCCCGGAAGGGCAACAAGGGATGTAGAAGTTATGCGTTTGAAAAATGTTAAGGGGTTTTGAATTTCTAGATTTGCTAGGTTGTTAGATTGCTAGATTGCTAGATTTCTACATTTCTAGGTTACTAGGTTTCTGGATTTCTAAATTCTTAGATTGCTTAATTCTTAGATTCCTTAATTTCTACATTTCTACATTTTTTCATTTCTAGATTCCTACATTTTTTAAATTCTTAGATTTCTGCTCTTCCAGGTTTCTTTATTTGTAGGTTTTAAAATTATTAAATTTGTAATCCACAAAAATGACCAAAATTCTTCGACCACATCGTTCCTTTTGTCCCTCTGCTGGATACATCATAACCTCATCAGTGCACATGTGACCTACCTACTGTCCCTAACCTCTACATTAACCAAATATCCACACAAACTCTTCGCTCAAAATAATCAACGAGATCCATGAATTTATCACACATCAACTTTTCTTTCGATTAACTTTCTCGTTACAAACCCCTTTTCAAAAGAATTGCAGAGAACAGTGAATGCAATACACTCGTCGCGTCGAGTCAACAAAAGCAAACCCGGTAAACCTACTTATACCAAACAGTCCACGTTCCTTCCTGATTTATAATACTCCGATTATATCAAACCTCGTTCCATAGAAAATCTCCTCGAATCGGGTCTGGAGTTCTCGTCGGATCACTCTGTGGCGTCTAGGAGGAAGTGTTCCTCATTAAACGGCAGCGGTCGATGACACGATAAAAATCATTAAGGCGTTCACACTGAACGATTTCTTCCATCGAGACTACATATCGATCCATAGGGACCTGGTCCAACCACACACGCGGTCGAGGATTGGCTGGTGAACACAACGCTAGGCCCACGTGCGTGCAAAACAGGCAACATCGTTCTAATATATTCTCATTAGCCGGTGTTTTAATTAGAACGCTCATTAATGCCTGCTACGATGCACTCGTCTCCCCCTTTTCCATGAACCTTCTTCTTCCTCCTCGCTTCCGCGATCTCTCTTTTTCTCGGTGTCTTTACCGAGCTCTGTTCTTCTCGTTCCTGCGCCAGATCGTCGCAACGACCGATTGGAATTAATATCAGCGTGGATGACGGTGTCTAAGTGTACGTAAGCGCACGATACGCCCCTCGTATCGGTTTTATAAGCTGTACTTTATACTTGTTTATGACGCACTGACTAGACGGTAATTAACTTAGGTTCTTGCTCGTGCGACGAACCGCTAATCGTTGCGGCGATTAAAATTTCCCGAGCCCTCGGTCTTTTCTTAATGGGTTTCTGGGGATGTGCGGATTAAATGCGTGGGACATTTCTATGCTAAACGCGTTACCATCATTATTCAGTGAGGATTTATTTTGTTGGTAATGAAGACTTGTTGCTTGCGAACGTGAATCGCGTGTAAGGGTGCGTTTGAGTGACTAAGGATGTAGAACTGTACATATAAATCTGGTGATATAAAAAATTTGAAATATAGGAATTGGAGGATATCTTGAGAACTGTCATGTAAAAATATGGTGATACAGGGATTTGGGAATATAGGGTTCTTGAGGGCGTAAGAGAGTAATGCAGAGATATGCACATGTATGAATTTGGGGATATACGAACCTGAGGTGTATCTTGATAAATCTAGGTATATGTAGGTATATTGTTACCAGCTGTTATCATGGTACAGTTGAAAGACATCGTTACTATCAATTATCAATCTATCTATGAATCTTCCGAAAGAACTCCCAATTTTAATAATAATTAAAAGGAAAATTACTTTACTAGAATCCCCGAAACAAATTCAGATATACCCGAATTAATTTCCCGTAAAAGAGAGTTGGTATAAATCGTGATTTTTAATTTGAGAGAAATAAATTAAACTGCGGCGGAATCTCACTGAACATCTATGGCACATGTGAAGGATCATCGTTGGAAGTTATTACTTTCAGTAGAACGGATTCGTTCGAGCTGTAAATTGGTACAATAGATCCTCATAATCTTCGATTTTCATCGGGACGAAGAAAAAGTGTATCGGTGATGTTATCGGCACGTGAAACCGTGAATCACGGTTCCGTGACCGAACCAGGCCGGAGGTGGTACGTACGTCTCGTTCGCTTCCTCTTTTTCCCTCGGGAAGAATATTTTATGCAAACACGATGCTTCCCTCCGCAAGAACCGATTCCTCCTGGCGGCTGGTTGGGCGAACGGAATTTAATCAAATTTTCGAAAACAACCAGCACTCGGGTTCCCGGGCTCGATAATTATTCGACGAACCGTGCCGGGCCACCACGCGAACCTGTTTTTCAGCTCATCGAGATTAAACGCGGAAATATTTTCGGGTTTGAACCTCCGTTTCACGGGTACGCGTGCAAATTTCGATTCTGCAATCGACCATGAATGGAACAACCAGACACCTTTTGATGAAATGGTACGGTAAAAAATAAGAGAAATTCCGAGCTACAATTTCATTTAGATCGCCGCTTCAAAATCATTGCAATTATAGCAACCTACACACTACTGCAATACAATATGGTACTTGATAGATATTATGTGTGTCTGGTAAAGTGGCTACAGACTATGAATGGACTTTTGATGCAATGGAATGAAATGGTCAAAAATAAGAGAATTTTCGAGCTACATTCATCCAGATCACTTCAAAATCAATTGTAACAACGTGAACGCTGTTGCAACGTGGTACCAGATGTGCGTGTCTGATTAAATGGCAATATACAATGAGAACACAATGTATCCTACTAGATGTCAACTGATGTAGACGTAATCCATATAATCAGACTTAGCATATCAATTGATCAGACAGTTTCAGCATATCAACCTATCTGACATAGTCTTAGCATGTCAGCTTATGAGACAAGGTCTTAGCACATCAGCTCATCAGACACAGTCTTAACATATTAACTCATCAGACATAGTTTTAGTATATCAATTGATCAGATAGTTTCAGAATATCTACCTATCTGACATAGTTTTAGCATATCAGCTTACGAGACAAGGTCTTAACATATCAGCTCATCAGACATGGTCTTAGCATATGAATATGAGACAAATTGGCATTCATACTCTTATCCAAAGAAAGAGTACGTACTCAAGTGCAGCAGACGTGCATCCCGAGTGAGGGATCAAGAGTGGTAGAAGGGGTTGAGGTGGGGTGAAACGAGGGAGGCGATGATTTAACCGTCGGGATCGCCTACGTGGACAGGTGACCCGCAAGTTCCACGCAGACTGTCCTGTGTCCGTCAACTGGGCTTGATTTAGGGCGGACGACAGGCAGGATGGTTTGCCCGGTGAACCAGTCCGGTCAGGTAGCCAGCGAGAACAGATCGCGCGTCGCGACAGCATCCATTCTGCATATCTTTTAAACGGATGACCGCGATATCGGTCCAGTGACGAGTGCCTGGTCAACTCGACGAGTTGCCGAAACATCGTGTCACTTCGGCAAGGTAAACGCGATTGCTATCGTTCGGCTCGATTCGTTCGACAGCTGTGAGAAGCTGCTCGTTACACCTGTCCGCCCGTGTTGCCGATATTGCCGATACAGTTGTGGACGATACTGTAACAACTTGATATCTTTTGTTCTGGACAGAACTCTAATCTCGTTTCATCAAAAAATCATATAAGGTTGATGATTTTTGAGGAAATATTTGCAACGTGAAGATGGTTTAATAATTGCAGGGCTGGGGATGCAGAAACTTAATCGTCACTGACTGCTTATTATAACCATGTATTTAACTACATTTCATTGATACATTTTTATGATTATTAAGGTGTTTGAAGCATACGAAAATTTACCAGGGTGAATTTTATACAGCAGGGGGTAAAAAAAATGAAAATGTGTTGGACAGAGCAATCGATAGTCACATCTCTAGGCACTTCTCTTCTCGTATGAGGAACAGTGCGGGGGCTGCTTTTGATTTAGCGGAATATGCTGCTGGCACTGACGACTCGCTCCCATTACCCCCCTGATGCACCCCTTCCCCCCTCGCCCGACGAAACCTCCCCCTTGACGTCCGTTACCGCCTCTCCTTCCATCTTGCGAACCGAGACCCCTAATTAATGGTCCGGCTCATTTCGCCGGCTCCGACGCCACGAAAAATTATGCCCTTTTGAATACAGATGAACTTTTACCGGTCGGTGGCGCGCTACGATGTCTTTTTGCTTCGGTCAGGGTCACACTCCCCTCTGCTCGACGAAATGGCGGATTGCGTCGATCATGGAAATTGAGCAAACTGTTGAAAACTGATAAACTGGCGGGAATCGTTCTTGAAAATTTTTAAGTCCGCAGGGATTGAAATCAACCCCTTTGCTTAAGAATGGTTATTGGTACTTAATGTGGAGTTTAATTTATATTTCGAAATAAGAGGGTTGAATTCAAACATTTGTGTGATAATTAGAAAGGAAATAAACGAGGTGATATGCTAAATGGGATTTCATTACGATAAAGTTTATTTATTTTGGTACATTGTTGAGATGTGGAAAAATTGATTCAGAATAACAAATATTGAAATACTTCATAGTTCTAGTATTCTATGTACATTTCTTATCACTTCTTATATGAATTCAAACCTTTCAGTACATATTAATATAAATACTAGCTGAAATAAAGGCATTGTATAATAAAAATATAGTATTCTAAAATTTAAATATTTTTATATTTCAAACTCATTTACGAAAGTGTTTAAAACATTATGACGAATGCAGCTCACATACGTCAGTAATATAAATACACTAGAATTATCTCATCTGAACCCACTAAGTAAAATAGCACGTATCAAATTGTCATTTGTATTAGAAATTTACTCCGACTGAAATACCCAATTGTACAACACAATTTGAAGACTGTAATTCAGGCGGAGTACATTTGCATTCGGTTGAAAAGCAGTCGAAGCGATATCGTCATCCAGGACGGGGCGAAAATAAGTGACGAAGGTGTAGAAGAGAGGAGAACGCCGGCAGGATAACAAACAGGAAGAAGCAGTGACTCGTTGAAGAAAAAGAGAACGAAGGTGAGAGACATCACCGCAATTCCCATTCAAATAAATGCAAACGGTCTTTGCTGACGGGACCGAAAGAAAGATTTTACCCATATTTTTTCCTCTTCTGTGCGTTCGCAATGATGGACATTTGTGTCACGTTATTCTGTGGAAGCCGGAAGAACTATCTGTTAATCTACTCATTATTCTTTCATCGTCTTTGTAGTCAACCTTTCGACGTAAAAACTACTGGCAGATATACTTTATTTAAAAGTAATAAAATAAATGAGTAAATAAATTATTCTTTATCTCAAGAAGATATGACATATTCTGACAAACACATGGCAACAACATTTTCTAGTGTAACTGAAACTTGAAATCAGCCATTTTGACTGGTCTTTCATTGAATGTCATGAAAGACATATCTACTGATATTACCTTCTAAATTCTTCTTTAATACAGTTAATAGCAATTGAAACTATCAATCCAACACTTACTATATTGCTATTGCCTTAGTAAAAATAAATATTAAATTAGGTTATGTTTTTCTAAATTTTAGGTTAGGTTTGATAACTTATTGTCGTTCCCAAACCTCTAATTCTGTGAAAAAGTAATAATAGCAAGATGGTAGGAATTGCTAAGACTGTAAAGGGTCCGGTGAATAATGGCGTATGTAACGCAAAGCAATATAGTTTGCGGAGAAAATGAAAAGATTAAAAGAAGGAGATAAAAAGAGGAGAGCGAATAACAATGACCGAGTGGTTCGACGCTCGCCATGATGATCCTTACGAGCGGCATTTTTCCATTACCATGATGCGATGCGTATTGAAATAACATGAGGCCGCCAAAAGGTAGTTACCATGCTTCTCGTATGGCGAAACGCGAGGATGCAACGGTGGCGGCGGTGGTCCGTTTGTCAATGACCGGACCCGTGCTGCTACAATGCTGATGCGTTGCTTTTTTTCCCTCTCTTTTCCTCCCTGCACTTTTATTTCCATTTCGGCTGCGCCCACCTCTGTCCGTCCATCGCGTATGCTTCTCGTTTGGCGAATTCATCGGTGGAAAAAAAAGGAACGAATAAAGGAAGAAAAGGGAACGCGTGGACGGAACGACCCAACGTTTGTCTGCAATTTTATGCAATCGTTGCGCATATTAATTATCTCGTATTCCACTTGGTTACAGAACGAAACACTCCAAGTGCACCTTTCGGTTTGTATCCGAAGATACCCGCGCAAAAAATTTCGCCGCGTCGAATCGTGTTTTTCTTTCGAGAGCTTTCAACGATTCATTTTTCTTCTCACGGTTCAAAGTTCTTTTTTCGTTCCAGGCTGCTTCGCGATTCTCGTTAAGGCGGAAACAAAATTTCGTACGTAGACACGGAGGGATAATTGAGTGGTCTAGCCGGCGAGCGTCCACCTCTGATAGGTTTCCAGCTTTCAAACTCCAAAGTCTACAGGATCCTCGCTAACTACCCTTAAACTCGTTCTGCCTGCGCTCGTTCCATCATCGAGTTATGACATAATATTTACAGATCGCTTACACGAACTTCTTCGATCATACAATATCTTCGATTCTTCGACATTCTTACCGCGACGCCATCTTGCGATTTCTGACGCTACTCCAGTTCGTGTCGTTCGTTTCTGCTGCGACGTTTGATGGTGGAGAAACTTGTGGTGGTTAGAATTTAATTAACAGTGTGTAAAGGTCCTTTGGGATAGTGACATGGGAGGGAGCAGAAACTACTAAAAGGTTTCTGTATAGTCAAGTTTGTAATTTAGTAACTTTTACACTTACATATTTGGAAATTGTCAAGATTAGATCTGTAGGGATTTAGGAGATTGATAACTTGAAAATTTGAGGACTTAGACAATTTTTTTAGGATTTCATGACGAGCTGCAAATTAAGGAGTTCAGAAATTTGGGTATTTGAAAATTTGAGAATCAACTTCAAAATTTGACTAATTTGAAATTCACAAATTTTAGGAAATTATGAGTTTAGAAAACTTGTAACATCTAAAAAGCATGAAACGTGGGAATGTGCAGATTTGAAAACGTGATACATAAAAATTTAGAGATTTAAAAACGTGAAGATTGAGCAATTTAGAGACCCTAATCAGTGTAGCCAGATAAACACGGAGGTAAAAATTAAGGGTACGAAAAGGCAGAGAAAGTGGGACACGAATGAAATATAAGTCTGTCGAGGAGAGTGGACGCGGTAGCCGCTAATTTCCCTAATTTCGCTAATAAATTGTGCGAGAGAAAAATTCCCAAGCGGATTGTAAAGGTATTAACTTCTTGGTCGACCCTCTGCAGTATTTCCACCCCTTTTTCCCCGAGCGCGTCTTCTAGCACGGTTCTGGCTATCTCGCGCGAGCAAACATCGTTGTTGGACTCGTAGAGGGCTCCGAGCGGACAGAGAGGACAAGCAGAAAGAGCTGTATTACAGCTTTCCAGCTCGAGTGTATACGTGTAATGGAAAAAGAGTCGAGTAACCACGGCTGCTGGCTACGCTCGCAAATAACAGGCGAAACGAAACAATACTTTCCTACGTTAACGTTGCACCACACGCTACTTATGAATTACATTCTCAATTACGCTTAAACCTCGTCCTTGCGCTTCGTGCGTGTAGGTGAGGACAAATCTGGTCTTCCTAGAAAGTATATGGTAATCACATGAAGAAGATACTCTATTAGTCGTGTGGGGGGTTTTTGAGAATTCAATAATTGGGGATGATTGAGAATTTGGGGATTTGGGGAAAAATTTGTAAATATGGAAGTTTAATTTAGAAACTTTTGACGTTGGAGATATACAAATTTGAAAATTGTGTACTTATCACGAAAAAGCTTACGCTGCACTCGAATATACGCACGGATGCATATTTTATCTGGTTCCGGCCTGCCGCCGCTAAACACGCGACTACAACGATTCTTTCTCATTTTCGAGTACACAGGGGACTTCTTTATTTTTCGTGCTTTTCACATCTCTGGTTTCCCGTAATGTTCCACAATTTATTGTGCTGTGTACTTTGAGTCCCACAATTTCCATTTATTTTTACTGTTTTATTAGTACCTACAAGTGATCAATTATTTCAAGATCAAATATCATAATACAAGTCAGTGAACAACTTTCCACATTTTTATTAGTATACATAAATGATTAATTATTTAACGGTTAAATATCAGTCAAGTATCATTAAATCAATCAATGAAGAACTTTTCACGTTTTTATTAGTACCCATAAGTGAATTATTTGAAGATCAAATATCATCACACAAGTCAACGAACAACTCTCCAAGTTTAATCCCATTTTTCATTCCCTCGCGCAAAAAACCATATAGTCCGAATTTGAGCCAGCGACGCGTGAATTTCAGTCACTTGCAGGTCGTTGTACATACCGGTATTTGACATGCACTCCACGTTACATCGTTTCATCGAATCGATTACAATACTTCCGCGTGATAACACTCGATAGTTAACAAATCTACCGGTTCATACGTGTTCGACTGGTTCTACGTTTCGTCCGAATTCTTCGTGTCCTTTGTTCTTCGCATCGCTCGTTTCTGCGAAGCTGAAAGAGACCCGGGTAAATAAATAAGTAGCGGGAAACCGCGGCAACACGGTTCGCAATGGAAAACGAGACGAGCTGATGAAAATCGCAAAGTGGACCGAATGGACGAACGTCCGGTTAAAGGAGCTGCTGGACCGTGAACTTTACCGATGCACACCTTTGTTTTTCACCGAAAATGTCCTGCCGGTGCGTTCGGACGCCATTCTGTTGCAAATGGCGGACAAATTGCGGTAGGCGCTAGAGGTCTCGATGGAAATTAACTTGTAGTTTTCGTTTGGGATTTTGGTAAACAATATTTCACTCTAAATCTACAAATTTTCAGATTTTTAAATCTTCAAGGACACAAATTCCCAAATTTTTGTATTTTCCAAACTGCCAAGTTCCTGCCAGACTCCTACATTCCTACACTTCTACATTCATAAATTCCTAAATTCCTGAAAATGTAAATCCCGATACCTCAAATTCTGTAATCCATATATGCCGAAATCCACAAATCTCTAAATCCTTAAACCTCCAAATTCCCAAATCCCCTAATTCTCAAACCCTCAAATTCTCACTTTCCCAAATTCACACCATCAAGTTCTCAAATCCCTAAATTCTCAAACCCCCAAATTCACACGATCGAGTTCTCAAATACCCAAATTCTGAAATCCCTAAATTCATAGTATCAAGTTCTCAAATCCCCAAATCCTCAAATTACCAAATTCTCAAACCCCCAAACTCTCAGACCCTTAAATTCTCAAACCCCCAAATTCACAGATCCTTAAATCCTCAAATCCCCAATTACTCAAATCACGAAATCCTGAAATCCCCAAATTCTCAAATTCTCCAAATCCTGAAATTCCCAAATCTTCGAATCCTTAAATTTTGTGCAAGCTACATTTACCTCACATACCCAAAATTCCACAGAAGCGATACATTCCCATCTTGCCCAGAGCAGTATACCCAACCATAAAGTATTGATTCCGATTCCCTTAGTTCTTGAATGAATTACGAACCGTACGTTAGTAAAGTTTGAATTAGTAGATTCAAGGATTCAGGTAACCAATTTGCTGTGATTAACGCAATTATTTCGTTCGAGGTGCTTCGCAGATGTTCGTAATCCGCGCCAACCATTTCGTTCGGCAAACAACGAAACCGAGAGAATCATTATCCTCGTAAGACATAAAAACAAGTATTCATTTTAATGTTTTACCGTGGACTTTCTGTCACCGTTTACGCAATCATGGGGATAACGTCCTTTTGTTCGTTCGCAAGTACGATGCGAACATAGTATCTTTTCCGCGGAATAAATATTATAAGCGACCGTAGAAAGGCTTTAATGCATTTGCGAGAGGGCTCGTTTGATCATTAAAACGATTACTTAAGCCGTTCTTAACTGTCGCGTTTGTATAAACCGGCCTTTAATACGATTTCATTCTCTTTGCCTCTGTCGTCTCTGTTTTTCTTCCATTTCGTCGAAAAGCATCTCCGCGAAAATCCTACTGTTAAAAAAGATGACCATTATCGCGATTATGAGATTTGCTTGTTCCTAGAAAATTTATTCAATATTTTAACTGTCCACTTTTACAAATTGTTGTTTCCAAGTATTCAGATCTCTATTTTCTGTAGCTTTAGCTTTTAACAAATGTTTTAAATATTTATTTGTACAAATTTTTATATTCCTAGAAATTTACATCTCCTAGTCATTCTTTAATCTTTCATATTGTGAAGTTTATAAATTATTTCTAGATCTCAACCTTTTGTGTACTCCAATTACTACATTACCCTAATTTCTGTATTTTCAGAGCTCTACACTTTCAAGTTATAATACAACCTAGAAATTTATATCTCTTATTTTTTACATTCTTCAAGTTTCTATGCTGTCAAGTGTCTGTCTCCAAATTTCTACATCCTCAACCTTTTATCTTCTCCAATTCCTACATTACTCTTTCTATATTTCCAAATTACAACATAACCTAGAAATATCTCCCTTTTACATCCTCCAAGCTTCGATACTGTCAAGGATCTACTCCAAATTTCTAGATCCTAACCTCTTTTTCAATTCCTATATTACCCAAATTTCTACATTTCCAAATCATAACATAGCCTAAAATATATCGGTACAGGTATTTTTTCAAGTGACCAGTGTTAAACAATCTTCTGCCTGCGGAAATAATTTTGGCGACGAAGATAACGGTCGGTGTTTGATCCATCGAAGGAAAATTATTAAATCATTCGACGGGATACCAGACGCTTCGTTTGGATTCGCAAGCTCGCACGTGATCGGAATTCTTCCGTACGTTTCCTAGCGATCCGACGTATTCGCGCGTTCTCCATTTTCGCATTTTCCTCGATGTGTGCCCGCCTCGACCTCGAAATAATCGGCAAATATTTGCCGGCCACGCGAGAGACATCGGCCTCTGTTATTTCGGTCTTTTCGATACACATCGGCCCCGTATTTGCCTTACCGGCGGCGCAGCCTTGTCAGATCGTACTCGGGTTCCAAAGGATTAATCTTTGACGAGCGCGGCCGAGTGTTTGCCTTCCCGACGAGCTGAGCAAGCTGGATTATTATTACCCGCCGGTAGTAGGCTGCGAGATGTGCTCCCTCGTAGAAACGTCTATCTTGCAAATCGCTTCGAGCTCGCGTCTTCTGCTGATTTCGACTCGAAAACTCGTAAACAGAAGCGCCTGCTTGCTTTGACAATCGGCTTCTCCCTAAATATCTGTAACAAGCTGCCTAAATATCCGACACTTTATTCAATTACGGCGGCCAAGGTCAAAAATCAAATCACATTTAATTTAACAACCCCTTAATCTATTTCTCCAGTTGCGTTCGTCAGAGCCACTAATCACTGTTGCAATATGAAAATAAATGAGAAAATTTGAAATGTTAGACATATTTTGAATTCAGCGATCTTTAATTGTACAAAATGTAACTGGTGTTGGACTAAAAAATTAATTGTAAAGCAAATATGATTTATTTTTGTTGTATCTGAAATGAGGTGTGCGTCAGTGTGACTTGATGTCATACCAAGGGGTTAAATATATTTATAATGTAATTATTAACAGAAAAATAGCTAAGTATCAGCAATTTTGGATGTATTTTGTTATACAGAACAAATTGTTATATTGTAACAAAATTATACTTTATATTCTAGTATTATTTCCAGCAAACTTAGTAAGCACTAAATGTTACATCGATATGTTTATATCATCGAGTGTTTGATAAAATATATCTCAATTTAACTCATTTCGTTTCCAGCCATTTTTGCTCGACATATTTTTCGAGTTAAAAGTACATATTTTTAGCAAAATAAATAAATATCCCAACGTGAACTACCTGTGTAGCATTCGTACACGTGGCACGTGTAACCCATTAACAGTATCGATCAAAAGTAGTTCAATATTTCAGTTTGATGTATCATTCGCGTTATTAATACAATATGAATATTATTGAAAATGTGTTTATTATCCAAGGACGTATTAAATTTGTAACGTCTAGTTATCACGAAGATCACCGTATTATTCATCGTTGATCATTGCTTCTCAATCGAGATTAGATCACCGTGATAAAATCCTCATGCATTTCCCAAGCAATTTGTTATTCCAAATTGACGGTTGCAGGTAGTACCTTAATTTTGAGGTTGATCAAACGATCTGCAAACGCATCTATTAATCTTGGCGAAGTGACAGCGGCAACGTGCATCGATCTTCTTCCTGGCACACTTTCTCCACGCGCATTCGTCATTATTCCAAACGTTATCGTTACCCCATTCAACGACATTATCGCCCGATGTTCGTTTCGTGATCTATATTGTTCGAATTCACACGCAAACGAAATATCAATTTATGATAACACGCCAACCTGTTTCCTTATGTCCAATTCCTTGTGACTGTTCAAATTGGAAATCCTATTTATGGCTGCTCATTTATGACAAATTTAATATAGAGGAAGTTAGGAATTTTAAGATTTTGATATTTTTTAGATTTGCAAGTCTAATTTGGGGATTATGACATTTTCAAATTTTTGGATTTTTAAACTTACTCCTAAGTTCGAAATTTTTTATCCCCTAAGTCTCAAATCTCCAAATTCCCCAATTCTCAAATGAGCAAATCTCCAAAAATTATCAAGCGTTCAAAACCTCAAACTCTCCAAGTTACAAATTATCAGTTTTAAATTTCCATGTTTTCAACCTAAATTCTTAAGTTTTCAAATCCCTATATCTTCTAACTCTAGAACTCTTCTAATCTCAAATTACTAAATTTCCAGCTCCTTCAACCCCCTATTCCTATATGTTCAAATTTTACAAACCCCTATTCCCAAATTTCCAACTCCTTCAACCCCTTATTCCCAAATTTCCAACTTCTTCAACCCCTTATTCCTATGTTTCCAACTCCTTCACCCCCTATTTCTAAATTTCTAAATCCTTCAAACCCCTATACCCAAATTTCCAACTCCTTCAACCCCTTATTCCTATGTTTCCAACTCCTTCAACCCCTATTTCTAAATTTCTAAATCCTACAAACCCCTATTCCCAAATTTCCAACTCCTTCAACCCCTATTCCTAAATTTCCAAATCCTACAAACCCCTATTCCTAAATTTCCAACTCCTTCAACCCCTATTCCTAAATTTCCAAATACCTCAAGCCCCCAAATTCCAAACTTCATAATCCTAAATTTCCACACAATTTTACCCCAACTCACACATTTCAAAATTCCTAAATTTCATAATCCATAAATCCCCACCTCCCAAATCGACAATTCCTAAAATCCCCCACCCCCGAATTAAAAAATCCCAAATTTCCGTCCTTCATAAAATTTCCCTTTAGAAAATGAATTCTTTTTATTCTCCGACCACGGTAATCAGTCTTTGTGTCTTTTGAAACAGCTTTGAGGCAACAAATAACAGATTAAATATCCGCGAACGTTCTCTGAAAATCGTGCACGAATTTCTCTCTGTGCCGTGCACGTAAACCGTGTCGCTTTCTCTCTTTGATATTACAAAAACGCCGCTCCCGTCTGTTTGACAACTTAATGAACTCGTAAAATGTTCAACAACAAACGGGAATAAAATATTCACGATTCTTTAGCTCCGCTTTCTGCCTCCTGCCCCGTCGAAGGTTCGCGTGGCAAACAGCTCGCTGAATCGGCTCGAATTTCCCGTTTAATAAAGACACGGTTACGGTTCGAAAAAGTAAAGGGTCGATTGTGTGCGCCGATTAAATTACGCATAGATCGGTTATCGAATAATCCGTTCGTCGACCGGCAATCTAATATAGTTATTAAAACGCCGGCAAATGGAATTACATCTATGCTGGGTCCGCGAAAATACGGTTAATTCCGTCGTTTTGGAAAATTGAAAACACTCGGGTTAATAATATTTTTCTTGGGAATTCAACCGACTGAAATTTCCACGGGTCTCTCTGGAAGCAATCCGTGCGAGTCGCCGAGGAAACTTCCAGTTTTATTATAATTCGCCTGGAATTCGTGTAGCGTGCCTTGTCGCGGAGCCATTGCGAATGGAAACGAAAGGGTAGAAAGCTCCGTCGGGGTCCGCATGTCTCGACTGGATGAAGAATTAACCGCGATCTAATCAACGGAGCCTTTGCAGTCCGCTATCTTTCGGTTGCTTTTCAAAATTAATTTCCTCGAGAGCCTGAAACGAAATTCTGAACTATTTATTCGCCATTAGACTGCATTCAGACGTGCAATTAATATAAATTAATACAGTGTAACGTAATCATAAATCAAGCGATAACATGGCCATTTTGATAGTACACACGCGGCGGCCATTTTGACACGTACACACGCGTCGGCCATTTTTATCAGTTCACACGTTTAATGTCGCGTGTTGCTCTCAATAATTATACATAACGGAACGCTCACAACACAATATATTTATTCTGTAGCACAATTTAATTTGCACAAACTGCTCCAGTGAAGTGCAAATCCAATTTCATGGACGAAAGCAAACGTCGAAAGTAGACCCGCGTCTAGCCAGACTCTCTCTTTGACGCGTTGACGTCGAACCATTGAGATAAGAAATGTTATTTCCTCGTCACAATGAGCGTGTCATTATCTGTCGTGTACAAAACGAGTCAGCCGTGAATGCACCCCGCGTACAATCTTCGTTCGTACACAATGAGGGAAACTTAGAAAGTTCGCTTTACAACCGGTCTCGCAACGAACTCAAACTCGTGAATAAACACACTGGCGAAAAATTAGACGAAACAAGTGATAAGCGATACGAGCGTAATCAATGGAACTCGATAATGATACGTTCAGATCTCCCTTTGTACAACGAGCGTGTGTTTCTCTGCAAAACTATTTCAATTAAACACGTGTTCAGCTTGCAATCAAACACGTGTTCAACTTGTAATCGAACGCGTATCGATATGTTTCATAGAACCTCGTTTAATCAGATTCTTTGTTCGTGCGAGATTCTCATTTACGAGGGTGCAATCGAAACGCTACGAATTACGAGAAGAATCAGACATTGGTCGCGGCGACAGTTACGTCTATCAAAGCAATAATTCCGAGCGCTAACAACATCGTCTACCTCGTAAATACACTTTTCTATGCCCAATATAAGATCTTCGATCCTTCGTCGTAATTTACATTTCAACGAGCTCCTCGTTAAGTTGCAGCTGAGATACCGGAATTACATTACCCTCGGTCTGTTCGTAAACGTACACCGTATTGCTACGTTATCGTTCATTCGCGCCAGAAACGGCTCTAATATTTTACCTAGCGTTTCAGGTTCGTAACATGACAAATATACGTGTGATTTCGAGGTCTTTGTAGCGATAATCTGCTCCTCATTATGCTCGCTCGCGTTTGACTGCGTTTTCAGAGCTAGGAATTTCTATTCAGTCATTTCCCGCTCCTCGTTAAGCTAGTACTTTGCCAACGGCGATAGTCAAATGCGAGTTCGTTGATTAACGATCGTACTATGTAAATAATAATTATAATTTAATTTACGGGTATGCCCTTTAAAATGTATAGTACCATATATTACTGTACTAAATTTTAACTGATCTAAATATTAAATTAAATACTGGTGTAAATTTTACTAGTACGAAATTTCAAATTGAGTCATGAATATCATTGACACTGTTAATTGCTGACGTCGTTTGAAAGATTTCATGTATGGAAACCCTTATCCAGAACTTACCCCCATTATTTTACATTGCTAACCGGCTATGAATTAACGGGTGTTCTAAAACATATTAAAATTTTAATTGTTCCACATTCATATCCATTTACGAAATTACAGCCGATGACATGAGGTAGCTTTTGTAAAATTGGCGGTCAACGATAAATTAATATTTGTACAACTTTCTCGTTCCATACTTGATATTTAATATTGAAAATAAATTGTTGAACATTCAAATTATACTCTGCAATTATACACATACTTCAGATATACCATTCAGATACACCACTTCATCGAGTGCGAGTCAAATATGTACAGCTCCAAAGTGTTAATTAATAGATATGAAGCAATGAGAACTGCAGTAACAGATCAAGTGTATTCGACAAATATTTCTGAATTCGACAGAATGAATCATGAACAGGAATTTACGAGAAATATCGAATGCTGAGTGCAGTTGATTCATCGAGATCATAGGGGCGTCCGTTCCGTCGAGGTCTCGCGATGGCGTCGACCTCGACCGGTTCGCGGGGCTACGCAAAGAGGGTTTATTTTACAATTACGATGAGCGCCATAAATAAAGCGACGGGGGTATATATATTCGGATCGGGCACGCTGTCTCTGTACGGTACACTCATACATAAACGGCGTTTCGTTAGTCTAGTAGTCAGACGCGAAATAGCGAGATAGGCGCACGGCTGCCATCCTTCACAAGCTCGTCGGACGATTTCTCATTAGATTTTTGACCGGCGCAGGTATTAATTCGTGCGACGGAGGGATAAATTTATGTGAGTCCTGCAGACGAAAGAAATCCGGATGGACGCGAGGATACTCGTTTGTAATCACTACGGGTGTCCGATTAAGGCCGGTTTATACGAGGCGGAACCTCGCTCCAAAGACCACCTCCATTTTGTGCCGCAACGTCCCGAATCACGACAGATTTATACCGAAACGGTTCGCGGTTAATTGGAAAGTGACTAAGTGCGCGAAGATTTCTCTTTGTTTCCTGATTAAATTTGCTCCCCGTCGGAGACGTTCCTCAGGATCGAGATTCCTTCGCGATTAGATCTCCGATCTGCCCCCGATTAAATTTGAATTTCAATTTGCCCGATCTGTCCCCGATTCCCCTGTCCCCTGATTCCCGAATTTACGAGAGGAATACCGGCCCGGATAAAAGTAGACAGGGGAGCGAAATTAAATTGGCGGCTACCAAACGCGCGACGTGGTAACTCGCAAAGCGTCAACGCACCTGCCCTGTGTTCGCCACCGCACCACAAGGTGTGGAACACGCTCAAAGCATCAACTTCGTCCGGCACGATACAAAGGCTACGCACAATAGAGTCAACTGATTTCGTAGGGAATCGAGGGTGTCGCAACCCCTGGCCAGCGAAACGTTGTTTACAGGGGGTTTTAGGGCCAGTCCGAGGCAACGAGAATCAAAGGCTGTCATCTGGAGCAAGTGTTACGGCCTGTCAACTCCAGATAACCTTGGTCTCCCTGTTTAAAGGCGCCAAAGTGCTCCCTTAATGCCCTCATGCTCTGGACGTTCAGATAAATCAAATATTAGCGATGCTTTTATTGATGCTGGAGTCACCTCCGATCCAAACTTTCTGAGACCAAATAATAATTTGTATCACTTTATATTTCACGTCGCGACGATGATTATATTCGTCAAAATAAATGTTTTCAACATTGAAGTATTTGAGTCACCAGACTCTCGATTTTTTTTTGTATAAAAATCACATATGGTACATATATGAACAACGTATGAAACACATGTAACGAAACAATGTATTAAATACATGAAACGAAGCAATGTATTAATCACATGTAGCGAACAAATATATTGTACACATGTAACTAAACAAGCTGTCTGTTATACAAGCTGTCTGTTATACAAGCTGACAACAAGTTTGTTATACAAGTTGACCAAACTCCGTAACAGCTAGTTTTGATCTAAACTTCAAAATAACACTGTTCCATGTTACTAACCTATCTGAATATCAATACTATTTGACTTTCCATATAAAAATAAGAAATTTGAAACTTCGATAAGTTTCATAGCCTCCATTTCACATGAAATTCTCTGAGCTTGTTAATTTAGTCCAAAATTATTCAGCGATTTTGTTAGTCAAAACACAAACTGGGTACATGTTGCAGCTCGATATATCGCTGGAAATTAGCGGATCATTCTAAGCATATTGTACACCACGGTTTTCGAAGCGTGCTGATTATCATTTAACTAAATCGAATTAATTTGCGTATCTATCAGGCAGATTCTGGTGCAGCTGCGACATCGCGGTTGGAGCCTCAGGGAGAATGGAACAGGCACAATACATGCGTGAGTACGCGTTCCCACGATCAAGTATGCGTGCACGAAGCTTCAGTGAAGTATTATTGAGATCCATCGTATCATTGTTTGATCGGCAATGTAAAGATTTTCAAGATTCTTTTCAATCTATGGTGATCTTATTCGGAGTGCATCAGAATGTATGTTTTGGAATTGCAAGATACTAGGATAACGAAGAATGTTTTGTTGAAAATTTGTTATAATTTGGGAGTAGAGGTGAGGATTTGAGGAATTGTGTTAAGAAATGCAACATGGTATGAAATAATGTGCAAATCCCTAAATTCTCTAATTGTCAAAATAGAGAAATGTTCAAATCTGTAAATCTACGAATCCTAAAATTTTCGCTGTCCAAATCTCCAAATCTTCCAATTGTCAAAACACTCAAATGTCCAAGCTTTAAATCTCCAAATTCCAACATTCTCAAATTATCCAAACCTTCAAGTCTTCCGATTGTCAAAACACTCAAATGTCCAAGTCTCTAAATCTCCAAATCTCCTAATCTCTAAGTCTCCACATCCCCAAATCTCCAAATCCCAAAATTCTCGAACTCACAAACATCCAAATCTTACGATTGTCAAAACACTCAAATCTCTAAATTTCCAAATCTCCAAATCCCAAAATTCTCAAACTCTCCAAACCCCAAATCTGCCGATTATCAAAACACTCAAATGTCCAAATCTCTAAATCTCCAAATCTCCAAATTTCCAAAACTCCAAAACTCCAAATCTCCAAATCGCCAAATCCCCAAATCCTATAATTCTAAAACTCTCCAAACCCCAAATCTTCCAATTACCAAAACACTCAAATGTCTAAATGTCTAAATCTCCAAATCCCAAAATATTCGAACTGTCCAACCCCCAAATCTTCCGATTGTCAAAGTCCCCAAATGTCCAAATCCGAGAAGTTTCACATAATTCAACCCACAACTGTCCAGCATTATAATACGTGTCGATTCGTCGACTGTACGAAACGATCTCAAGTTCAGCGCACTCAAATTGTCTCGTGGTGTATCGTGGAGCAATGTCACGGTGCCACGAGCCACGAGCATGCCCGTTGATTTATCAGCCAACCGACGTACGTACTCACCAAACCTCATATATCAACGAGCATCTATTGGCGCTCGAAAACAGATTGTAACCCGCAACCTTCGACGATTGTCATTGGGCCAAATGGAGCCAATTTGCATATCTGTCCGTCAGATTCTCCTGGAGCAGAGAGATGCCGGCCGGTTTACGGGGAGTACTGGTGGTGCGGGAACAACAAAGAGGAAGCCGCAATCGGTTATCGTGCTTGCCTTCACGCATGTGTCACTGCACGCGTGAGCTAACATCGAATCGCCGTGGGTGGTTCCACGATTGATTTTAGACACATCGATGCGTGCTCCTGTGCACCGCTCGGAGGCTCTCTCCCAGAGACCCGGGGCATCTCTGGGCTACCAGCTCTGACCTCGACCTGCCGTCAGCCTTCACAATAGCCGACCGACAGTGGGCTTTGTCGTTAATTAATTCGCGAATGCAATATTAATGGTAAGTAATCAGCCGCGTCCGACTCGCACGCTCGTGGAAATCACCTATTACAATTACTAATTGCGCGTCCTGACGAACCGCCGTGCCCTGCGAACCGCTCCGAGCGATCATGCGTGCGTGCTCGCGACGTGGTAACGAGACCGGAAATCGGACTTACCAGAGGGTTACTATTACCGAGATTGTTGCATACCCTCCTAACTACCGTCCACACGAGGAAAGTGGTCTAATTTGTAAAGCTAATTTTTTATAATGGTCATCGAACGAGGCTAATGAAACCAGGATTATAGTCACCGCGGCGATCAGTGCGCAAACAGTTCAGACAATTAACGTTTAATTAGCTCGTTATAAATGGGAATCCTCGTTACCTCTTTACGCAATAGTTCGCCGATTAGTCCGATGCGGCAGGGGCGAACGGAACAGACAAAGATGAAGAGCAAACGACCCCGGAATCGAAGCTTTTTCGGCAGCCGATCCCGGTTTCATCCTCTTCGGCTTAATGTTGCCTTTGAAGTCATTCGATAGATTCGACAATGTCATATGCCTTAGTAATAGCTAGTTTAACTCGTCGCCTTCGTAACGACCTACCATCACAGCCATCATAATTATCTTTCTCGATACCAGAACAGCTGGACTCGTACCTCGGTTAGATAATCCACAGGACCCTTTGTGAGATTGGTCAATTCGCTAATGAGCCGTGCAATAATGCCCGTTCCGATAAAACCGCCAACGGCTACGATCCCTTTACTCGTGGCTGCTACAACTTCCGCCAAATAGCTTTTCGAGAACCCTCCTGTTCCGCCAAAATCGACAGTAGATTTAGCGTGATTTATGGTCGGTTCGAAATGTTGGATGCCCATTTTAGGACAAAAGATCAGAAGTTAGAAGATACATCAATCCGCATAAAGGAGTCTATACTGTAGGTTTTATTTCAGTGACCTTCAGAATTAGCGGAATCATCTTGATTGTGTGCAGCGAAATGGCTACGGAACTTCGTAGAGGACTTGTGTTCCATATATGGCCAACGGAAAGCACTTCACTGGGTGAAGCACCTGGCTGAAAAGTTTGGAAAGTACCTACTCGACCTGAAAACTTTCTATACGTGAACTGCTGTTTTAAAATAATTGTTCTGAAATTTGTGTACACTGTTCAAGTTGCTGATGGAAATTTAGTTTACGGAATTAGGTAATCATTGATTATTTCGAGATTACTTTTATCAGTGGTTAAATCATTGTAGTCATAATTAATTTTAATTAACTCACATAATTGTTGGATTGCTTTGTAATCATGGTCAATAATCATATTCATTAATCAGATTCATTATCATATAATTACATAGTATGAAATTTAATCGTATTCATTAGTCATGCATATTTAACATCGGTTGAACTGATTAGTCACGATTACTTTTTGTGATACCAAGATTACAAACAATGTATTTGAATGATATGATCTACAAGTTTCATTTTATTAAAAGAAATTTGTCCAGGTGGAACTATTTTTATAGAAACATAATTTACAAGAAACATGATTTTGAGGAAATTTATATTAAAAAAAATCTGCCAGTTTAAATCTTATGTCAGTACCCTAACTACATGTTAAAATCCTCCAGGATCACACAAATTGCATATTGATTTTATAAGTTAGGTTAGATTCCTAACGATATTTAGGAAATCCAAATACCCTTCAACCACTATATCCGCAATAATGAAACAATGTATCTTGAAATGCCATAAAAAATGATTGTAAATAAACAGCCCTAACGACCTAAAGACTGTAACGTTACTTTGGCAACTGTGTTCCAGAAATCTCAGGTAAACGCTCCTAAATAATGTTGCAACCCTTGGGGTTAGCTGGTCATAGTGCACCACTTTAGGGTATATTCTCGAGTGCAGCTCAGACAATAGGCTGAATGCCTTGCACGCTGATTAGCCACAATCAACCGCGGCTAAATTGTACACAAACTCATAATTTCTCAAAATGGGTAACTTAGAACAGCACTTACCTTAAACGAGGCAGAAAGCTCAATTAACTCATTCATAATCATTAACTTCCGATCACACATCATTAACTCCAGGCACAAGTATGCTTCACGTGTCTCAAAATATACTGTATTCAATTGACATTCTTTCAAAACCATGGTCCACCTATGTCTGAATATCCACGGTGTTCAAAATGCTATTCACGATTTTAATTGCTTTAAGTGAACAAGCGAACCTTTCATTACGAGTTTCGTCATTGAATAGTCAACATCATTCACGCGAATCACTTAATTAACGACCCCGCGTGTTTAAATGATCCTACACGCAGCAAGATGGAGGTGTATAGAACGTTTCGCATTGACAGTATCTCGACGTGTATCAGCAGGACCACCCTTGGCTAGCCCGGAAGAGGGTGGAACGGTTTCGGGGGTGGCGAAGGCGGGAACACGTGGCAGGGGTGCGAAAACGGAAACGCGGTTCCGTGGCCGGATATTGAAAATACCTCGAGAGCCTTTGGACACACAAACCTACACATCGTAGCCCGTCGTGGTATTTCATCTGCATGGATCCAGAGCTGAAAAGGGACGAGGGATGCGACCGTGAAATGTGACGGGGTGAATGCAGCGGGGGTGGATAAACGCGACTACTCCGCCAAACTGATGTCAGCACCATGAAGTCGTAAACGAGGAAATTCGCTGGAGTTCGTAATCCTGTTCGCAAATGTGCCAATGAAGTGTGGAAGGGTGAAATGATACGATAACGGATCTGCTGTTTGCTTTCGATTCGAAACGTGTTTTCCATGCTGCAATTTGGATTAATAGCAATTTTTGATATAATGAGGGGTTCTTTTACTTCTGTTTATTTACCACTTTTCTTCGGTGCGAGTAGGTCGTTAACATTTTTATCGATTTAACATGAAGCGATGGAAAAAAGATGACTGAATGTTATTTATGTTTAGTAAGTTACAGCCCTCGAAAACACATTCAGAATTAAGCGTTAAATCATCATAAAACATACACAGATAATCAATAACACTGCTATATTACATATGACAGAATCATATTACAATTCTAAAAATTGCACCGCGATATATATTTCGAGATCCAAAATCCTTTATTCAGATAATTTAATATCTCTCCACAATGTTCTTTTTATAACAAAAGTGGCAATATCCTATCATATTAAATGTAGCAGTATTAAACGCAACAATTCAGTCCGTGAAACCCTTAAGCTTATTACAGAACCGGGTCATTCATACCTAACACCATGGGGTAATTAAATTGTAAAGAATCCCTTTGGAATCTTTTAGCAGGGTCTTTCCCTTTTATTATGTCCGAGAAGTTTATTACTCATATTAAAAGAGGGAGCTACAAAGTTGACCTCCGACTGTTTCGCAAACAGGAAGATGGCGGTGTCACATCCGGGAGATGTTGACAGTGATGTCATATTATCGAGGGTGTTATCGTGGGTATATTTTTGCGACGAGTAAGAGGGAAAATTAAAAGGAAAGACGGTGGAGAGAAGGAAGAAGGAAGGGTAGGTTTCTTGCCTGTCGGGGGCAAGGACCGCGTTGTTCGCTAGCCCGGAAGTCTAAACTGTTATGAAACAGTTGGAGAGAAAGCTTTTTTATCTCTGACTCCTCCATGCATTTCTTTTCGCGAGGTAATCGCTCTTCTTTCTATCTAACCCCCTCCCTTTAAATTCGTTCTTTTGCGGCACACTCGCGTGGACTGTGTGCTTAGACACACGAAAATACGGGTGTTTCAACGTTTCACAGAAATGACGTACTTTTCGTGTCCTCTACAAGCAGCCTTTTCTCTTTTGGAAAATTGGTCTACAGATTATTAATTATTCTTGTACGATTAATTTGATCAGTTTGACAATTTCTGTACAGTGTTACAGATTTTGTGTAATGGGAATTTACCTGCAGAAGCAAATTATAGAGTAATTGAACAAGTGAATCTACAGTACCAATGATTCAGTATGAATGCTTAGATCACGAATCAATTCTAAAATGAATTGCATTCGTTATCTGTATTATCTAAAATATTATCTCTATTTTGCTCTGTAACAAAGAAAGAATAAAAGTATGAATAAATTGCTTTCGAGTTTGAAATACATTCAACCCTCCATAGAGAACTTTTTCAAAAAAGGTGCAAGATTTCAAAAAGCATATTGCAGTATTAAAATGAAATTTCTATAGAGTCGACGCGTTGTTGAAGAAATTTAATTAAAATTCCCTGCACCGAAAGTACTTTCAGTGATATTTATTTGATACTTTAAAAGCAACGAATAAAATGTGACACGTCTCTTTTGAAATAACCGTATTCACATCAACGTAGCGCAGACACGATCGAGAAAAAACGCGGTTTTGAACCACGGTCTGCAAATTATTTCACGACAAAGCTATTATTTTGTTCGCTGTACAAGCAAGAAAAGACATTTTCCACGAACGTCCGCTTCAAACGCGTGTGTCCCTCTCGTCCTGCCTGTCACTTTTCAGACCATGGACACGAGCTGTTATTACACGGAACAAGTAGTTGGTCCACGTTCTATAAAAAGGACGAAATGACATTCTACGGTAAAAGTTCAATATTAAACGTCACTGCTATGTATTACGAAAATCGTGCTTTATTGTTTCGTTTCGTACTTTTCGCGAATACTGAGCGAACCGAGTATACATTGGCTACGTGGTCATACAGGTATGCACAATAAAGGCAGCACATTCTGCTTTTAAAAGGCGAAATTTTCGTGCCGTATATTTGATAAACTTTGACGAGAAAGGGTTGGATGCTGCGACGTAAACTGGATTTTTTATTTGGGGTAAAAATTTTACTATTACAGGTTTGAGACTTAGCGGTTTGGGTATTTAGGGTTTGGAAATTTAGATTTTTGGGATATTTGCAATTTCTAACGGGGGATTACAAATTTATTGATTTGAGAATTTTGGACGTTGGAAAGGAATGTTAAAAATTTGGGGGTTGAAAATTTGGGAACTCAGAAATTTGGGGGTTTGGAAAATTAGGAAGTTGAAATTTTAGGAATTTGTGAATTTGGAATGGTAGAAATTTGGGGTTCTGGATAATTTAGATATTGAAACTTTAGAAATTTGAGAATTTTGGGGGTTTGAAAATTGGGAATTTAAGAATTTAGAATACTACGGATTTGGAATTTTAGGAATTTCTAACTTGGAAGGTTTGAGACTTTTGGAAATTGGAAATTGGAATAGTTAAATACTTGGCGGGTTGAAAATTTGGGAATTCAGAAATTTTGTGGTTAAGAAATTTGGAGATCTAGAATTTGAAAATTTACAAAATTAAAAAATGTATAAATTTAAAGTTGTGGAACTTTACCTTGGAGAAATGACAACTTATCCCCTTTAACCCTATAGAAAGCCCTGAAAACTCGATTATGAATTAAAATATGCTCCTGACAGAATAACGAGGTCACGTGATTGTTTCGACGAATCGTAACACGAAAACGGAGACGAAAATTACAATGACGCGTGTGCAACAAATTGCGTACAAAAGCGTATCCACAGAGCGGCGCGGAGAGTAATAGAGACGCTCGTGGCGAGTTACGGCAAGCTGCGTGCCTCGTTAATTCACCACTTGATGTTTGCAGGGAGGACGACACCGGTTCATTCATTCGGCAGACTCGAAAAGTGTTCCATTGCAAAAAACGCGAGAAATAAAAAGGAGAAAAAATCGCTGCAGATAATCCAGCGTCGAGCGTTTCTGCCGCGCGAATTGGATCATCGTCGAACGGCCAGAATGTGGGTCAGTTTTGAAAAGCTTCCCTGTCAACGCTTTTCACCCCCTTTTTCAATCCCCCCTGTCTGGCCTTTCTCTCGCTCTGCTACTCTTCGTTCGCACGCGAACCCGCATGGACAAAGTTTAACGTTCAGTCGGCCGATTTTCGTTTTTCCAACGAAGAAAAATAGTCCCGTTTTCGTCGACAGATTCTCTTAACTGTCCTGTTTGCTTTTCGCTCGACTGTGCCTTTTTGTTCCGTCGATGATACGCAGAACGTTTGATCGGAACCACAAAGAGAGCACACAATATGAATTTCATTCGTTCACGGACACAAACACTTTTCGGAAGGGTTGTTTGAATTATTGATCATAGGTAATGGAAGTTTGCCAATTAACGGATATAATTGGCACACTTGTTTATGGGTAGTTGTTTGAGAGTTAAGGTCGATTCGCATCGATTACTGTGTAAATATTGAATATATATTTTTAGCGTTTTTGGGACAATGTCAATACCGCGTATATGTGGAGGGGTAGTTTTTCAAATTCTTTAACCACGAGTATCATTGTTTTTATATACACTCATTAAGTAATATTTTTATATACATTACCATTAAGTAATGTTCTTATATATACATTGTCATTATTTTTACATAAATATACCATTGTTTTTAATATATTTATATGTATTTTCCTTCAAGATTTATTTATACAATTATTACTTAAAATGAGTAAAATATAATTCTACCAAAAAAATCATTCCTTTTCCTAACCTCGAAAACATCCCTGAAAGGGTTAGAAGCTCAAAGAAACTTGATGTTATATCATATAAATATTTTTGAGTTACATCAACTAATTTGTATATGTAATAACATAACATAATATGTAATACATCACTATGATACATCAATTCCTAAGAGTCACGAGTTGAGTAAGGTTATGTTTACATTGAGTAATACAAATTTCAGTCTCTGATCAGCACAAAAGTAATAAATTTTTAATTTATGTTTCAACTCATCTGACGACAGTTAGGGGTAAAGGGTGGATCTCAACTGTCTCAAATTTTGTATGCAGTTAATTTATCGTAAGTAGTTAGCTTATCGTATGTAGCTGAACAGAGTAATCGAAAGACGTTCGTTAAATCAGGAAGCTCGTTACTCTCCGAAACGGAGTAATGAGTACGATCGGAATCACAATGACGATTACATTAACGCGGTCCAATCGGAGTGAACAGTGGGTCTGCGAGGAACACGTGGACATCGTCATCGCGTCGTGCATCAGTACGACTATCCTCGTCCAATTATCGCGAACACCGCAACGAGCCTCATATTATCGGAAGACGAGAGACGTCGTCTGAGAGTTTATAGGAGGCATTTGCATGGGTGCACGAGCGCGAGCGTAAATCTCGTGGTTGGGCTTCCGCGAGCGGACGCAAGAAACGCACCGCGAAAGAAGAGTCACGGGGCAGGAGGAAAAGGGCGGGCAGGGTAAGGATAGAGCGGAGGTACATAATGATTTATCTGAAACTGATTTCCTGCCTAAGTACGGGAGTAATTAACGATCGACGCCGGAGCCGAGATTTATCTTCCGACGTGTTCCTCTCACGGCTCCTCCGCCATCGAGAAATTTCGTCGATGTACACTCGGCTACAACGTAGACTTCCTGCCGATTAGTACCTGAAGACTTTTTAAATTTTCCAAATTTTGTATTTTGAAATTTTTTAATTTTTACATTTTCAAATTCTTATATTTTTGGACTTTTCAACCCTTCAGTTTCTGAATTCTTAAAATTTTTAATTCTTATTTTTGGGAATTAAGTTTGCAATTACTTAGATTTGCAAATTCTCAAAAAATTGAATTTATACGCTTTCAAATTTTGATATCTCCAAATTTCCAGATTTCATATCCGATTACGAAGTCCCCAAATTTCTAGACTCTTGTACCCACACCCCAAAACCTCCCCTAATCCTTAGATCCCAAAATCTCAAGGTCTCAAATCTCAATATCCCCAAGTTCTTAACACATCGTAAAGTCGTCAAGTCTTCAAAAATCCCTAAAAAATTGACGAGTGAAAGATTTCAACCCCCTCGGTAATATTTCCCCTAGGGAAGGCAGATTTTCTCTCGACTGTACACGTAGCTACGGGCATTCCGAGGTCGTTCGCTTGTTCGACTCGAAAGGTCGGAAGGTGAGAGAACCCGTACCTCCCCCTCCCTCCGAACCAAGAGACGATTCGATAACGGTATCGATACGTAAATACTCGATAAGAACCGCGACGGGCCACGGCGTCTTGTAATTGCGGATTCGTGTCCCTCTATCCTGGCTAATGTTCCCGGTGTATTGGAGCCGAGTCGTGATCTAGAGGGTGATCCAATTACTCTCCAAACAGTCGAAACGTTCCTTGTTTCTTAGGTTTATTCGATCGTCTTTGAGAAACACGACCGATCAACGCCCACCACCTGTCAACGAAAGATCGTATAACGGATCTTCTTCTCGTTCCGCTGAAATTCCTGCGCGAATTACGAAATTTCTGCCCCCTCGGAAACTTTCATTCGCAGATTTACCCGACACCAGCACGCACGGAAGCTCGCGGATCGTTGGAACTGAAGAGCTCGTTTTCGCGTTTATTGTGTCTTGGGGGCGTTTAATTTCTAGGATTTTCTTGCAGTTTAATTTAACGCTTCTTCTTCCCGAGAGTTCTTATGACCTCGGACCTTTGATGTATTCGACGAAGGTCGGATTGAGGGCCCATGAGCCTTCAGTAGCCTTGTCTTTGACTAAAGCCGGAGTTAAATGACCTTCTGCAAGTTTGCATTTTAACAAATATTTAATTCGAAAGGTCCTAGAATTCTAACCTTGAACATTCTCAAATTTTTAGATTTACGGAAGTCCTCAAAATACTTTGCTCCCAGATATGAAAATTTATCTTTCCAAATTTCTCAAACTTTCACCCTGTACAACTGGTACGTTCGTAAATTAAAAAATTGGACGAACAATTGTTCACGAACGATCCTTTTACTTGAAAATCGCCATTTTCTCTAACAAAAATCCTGTTAATACTTCTAGAGAAACTTTTCATCCTATCAAATACAGAATATTATACCAAAATACAGAATAACGTCCGATGTAATGCATAATGCAAATTTGAAGATGCTAAATTTTCGCAATAAATATTTTTACAAAGTGGAAGTTGTTTTTAGGCACCCAGTACGTGGGCACAAAAGAAATAAAGATACCACGTGTGTCGTTTTTTAGATGCATTCGTACATTGCACTCCCTTGTTGGCGCGTTATCTTAACGGATACTCGTATTCGAGTGTGAATATCTGTCCCCAGTCGCGAGATTTAAACTTGTTCTCAGTCCTTCCCCTATCACGAACATACGTTGCGTTTCTTTCTCAAGCACAATAAATAATACCCTTTTAAAGACAATATCCGAAGGCGACGTGGTCGGAGCGTATTTCCTCTGCACACGTTTGAAAAGCAGATTCTTATCAAAGCCGTTGAAATTTACCGCTAGCCACGCCGATTGAATATATTTACTTTCTTTTCCTGAAAAGCTCGTTCAATAATTCCCCCGTAATAATAACATCACGCGTTTGCATTTCGCGTGCGAAACCGCTGACCCGTATGAGTTTAATTATTTCTTAGCAGGACGTGTCGTGTGACAAAGTGTGCTAGCTCACGACCGTGCAATTAGGATCGACGATAACAAGAAGCTTTTTTAATTTATCGTACAACGAAGAGTTTGGCTATCGAACGTCTTGTGCGCTTTTAAAAATTCGTGTCGATGACTCGCGAGATAGAAGATCGCCATTGTTAAGTAGCGCGATCGTTTCCGGCTCGATACGATTGCGAGTCGAAAGTGGCGATTAAATTTACCCAACGATCTTGATCCCGTTACTCGACTGAAAATACTCGATCGTCACGACCGGCTAAATATCCCGACGATATAATGTCCCCTTCGATAACGTGGCTGAACTCGTTGAACACGCAAGAGCTCGTTCTCGGGAAGCTGCTTCCTGTCTATGCATTTTTATGAAGAAATTTCGTTGGTCCACGATGCATGTTTAATAAACACCGACGAACTTGCGCTATAGACGTTAATGCGTGACGGTTTTCCGGAAATTCCTGCCGAACTTGACTCGCACTCGAACGTGCACGAGATGCACGAGACAGACCCGCAGGAGTTTCTACGTCTATTTCAAAATTTATAAACGAAACTTCCGCTTGGTAAGACGCTTTTTGGAACTCCGAAGACTTTGTTGTATCGGGGATCTGTGGAGACTACTGTCTTAGATGAGTTTAGTCTCGGTGGAGATGGAAATAGCTTTCCGCGAGAGTGTCACATCCTGAAAATTTTTAGGTATTTGCATATATGAGAACTAATTTCAAACATGAAAGTACTTTCATCTTAAATGGAAATAAATGTTTGACAAATAAATTTTAACGAATCAGGTATTTTAAAAAATAGGGGATGTTAGTCAAGAACTATGCATTAATAATTTTGATTAATACACAAGATGTTTGGTGTTACTAATCTGTGAGGATGAACTGTGATTAGTATAATTACAATTTAAAATAAAAAATGCACCAATGTTTCAGGAAGCTTTGAAACCACCCTTGTGAATAAAGACCCAAGTCTGTAATTGTCCAAGATAATTGTTCTATCTTTCAGAACAGTTTGCTTACAATAAAATAAAAATGAACTAAGATAAAAATTGCGTCGTTCCAATTGTTGAAACCACCCCCGTAAATAAAAACTGAAACACCTTTTTAGATAGCACCAGTCAAATGAAATGTGATTATTGTATTAAAATAAAAATGACCGATTATATTAAAATGAAAATGACTGAAATGATATATTAAAATAAAAATAACGCAGACATTGAAAAGTTTTTGAAACCACCCTCGTAAACAGGAAGTGAAATATCCTTAGCACATAATCGGTCTACCGATCGAACTAGTCGCAACCGTTCATTTCTTATATTAAAATAAAAGTTACTCCGTTGCAGAAGTTTTTAAAAGCACCGTCGTAAATAGAGGCTCAAATCTCCTCTCTTTTAGATAATCGCTCTACCAATCGAACCATTCCGACCGCTTATTTCTTCACCCTAAACCCGCCGCTAAAATAGTAACCATCGACGCACTCGAGGCTTTCATTGGCTGCTTTAAGCCCCAAAAAGAAGCGATTTCCGTAACGATCGATCCCCCCTCCCCCTAATAAGCCGCATTCCCCGGGCGTCGCGCGAATCCTCGCCGCATTACTGCACGTACTTGGCGTAATTGTATCGTCTAGCCTGCAGGTCGTTATTGCTTTTCGATATTTCGCCGTGCGATTCACGGATGCCTCTGTGCGCGTTTCGCTCGCACACGCGTCCCTCTGGAATGAGGGGTAGGAGCCGGGCAACCCTTGCCGGTATCCCGTGTGCGGCCTCCTACAATTTCCATGCGTCGGGTGCTTATGCATTACAGAGATTATTTGCTATTAAGCGACCGGCGTGAACCGTGAATCGGAATGCTTTTGATCGATTCACTCCATCGACGATTAACGTCTGAACTCGTCAGCTCGATGGAATGCGTCTGCTTTCGTCCCCCCGTTTCGCTGCCCCGATTTCTACCCTTGTATTTCTCTACCTGTCTCTTTTCACCTGTCTCTTTTCTATCGATTCTAACGTGCTATCTGCAGGCGCAAAGACACTCGGAGACAACAGAGACCGCGAGTCTTTCTCTGGAAACTCCGATGCTCGAATGTGACGGTCATCCATTATTCATGCGTTGCGACGTATTTACGCGTGCAAAACAAATTCGTTCGTTTGCGAGCTACGGAAAAACTAACGGGTTTAACGAGCAACGTTTCCTGCCGTTTCCATTCAATATTCATAACACCGCGCGGTCAAGAGTGCGAGAAGTCCGGTCACACTACTCTGCGTATCATTTTCATTTCCCTAGATGTGACGTGTTGAATCGAATTTTGCCTTTTTAATGCTGCGTGAGGTAACATCGTCAGGATTAATGCAACGGGTTTTCAGCTTGTACATCTTTGAGCTTATGAAGTTTCGTGTATTTTATTTGCTACGTGCATTCTTGATAACAAGATTTTTATCTTTAATTTTTTAGCGCTACGTTTGCGGAACGTGCCGAAATTAAAATGAATTCTTAACTAACCACTTTTTCATAGCTACTGCTTTTACTTTTATTTTTATTCTGAAATTAAAACAAGTTTACCATCATTTACCCCATTTTTTGTTATTTTCATTGTTATTAAAAGTCCATCAACGATTTGTTTTTAAATTAAAATAAATTATTCACTTTTGATTTTTCATGTTGTCTTTTTTTTTACCCATACATTTTTCTTCGGAGGCGAAATGATAAGATATACGAATTGACGGGATGCAGAAATAAAATTCCGCAACAACTCATTTGGTAGATAGTTCCTGTCAGTGGTTTAGGGGGACAATCGCACGGAAACCAGGATCGAGAGTGTCGGCTTGTTTCATGTGGAAACCACCGGCACGACATGGATGTACTCCTACACTCGGGTGTAATCGGACGTGTCATAGGTACATTGTCCTCTATGAAATGACGTGGACGAGCCACCGACACCGTCCAGCTTTTATTATCGGCGTTTCAATAAGTGTTACCTTTGATCGAAGCGTCGACGCTAATTAAACGTGATCGTGGAATTAGGTGAAAACCGCGTGAAGGAATTGTTCCATTAGCGACCTTCACAGATTTCGAAATGGAGGATCGTTCGTTTCAAACTTAATACTCTCTAAATTACTGTATATTATCACTTCAGCAACTGCATAATTATTATCTAAATTTTTGTTAACATTTAAACAGTCGTGTTTAAATTTGTGTATTAAACAGTTGGTGTTACCAGTCAAATTGTCATGTGTAAGTTAGGGGATGATTACTGATAAAATTCTTTATACCAACCATTTCTTTTTAATATTATTATTGTATGACCATATATTTACACCATATTCTTATATCATATACTTAATAATTAACTTAACATATACCTAATTTGTGCATGTAATATACTGTATCTAATGTATGTAGATTAAGTATCATATCTCTGTGTTTGTCGGACTGAAATTGTATTAAAATATATGCGTGTTAATTCAGTTCCCTTTATCAGTAGTCGAGTCAGCGTATAATGTTAGATAAAATAACAAAACACTGTAGTTCTGTCTATAAATTTAGTTTCCAACTGATTTCAGGTTACAAATCATATTACAATCAAACACCCTCCATAAATAAAAAATTATATTATCCTCGAAGATATTTAAAAATTTCTACAAGCACAAGCATTAATCTGACACAATGAGGAACTAACCTAAAATTTTTACTAATTTCATAAATCAAAAAATAAGGAAATAGAAATGAAAGAAACTAACCTACAAATGTTTAACAAAATTATGAAATAAATTATTTATTTCTACACTTATATTATGAGACATCTTACAAATACACGAGTCATAAAATAATAATAATTGATTAATTATAATAGGTGGTAAACGCATTTGAGAAAGCCGTAAATTTCAATTTTAGATACTATCGCTCTTAAAGGATCTTCCGTCTCTAAATTATTGACAAGCAATTTAAAAGCATTGTTCGCGCACAAAGACCGAAGCATGTTTCCAAAGAGGTGCCGAGTAAATTTCCCTTTATTCCCTTTAACGCGTTACCATCGATCGGGCGTTGCAAAGTGCGGAAAAGTTAAGTGCAGAATACGAACTTCAGTCAACTGTTATCGAGACTCGTCCAAGCCGCGGGGCGAGATCGATAAATTTAACCTAGTTGCGGTGTATCAACTTTCCGTGACAGAATTATCTAACAACCCTCTTTCCTTCTTACCTTTCACCTTTTGTTACCGTCCAAAACATATTTTTCGGTCGGGAATTTTTTCTCCTTCTTACCCCTTTCCATCAGCTATACTAAGATATGTTTTCCACAACATGAACAAAATTTACGATCGACATCTATCTGTATCGTGAAAGCGAGATATGTGAGTGTGTGTGTATGTGTTACACCGAGACGCATGGTACTAGATTCGTAGATTTTCATATTTTTAGATTTAATTTTATACTTTAGGTTAGGGAACTACTGAAATCATTAGATTAGTTTATTATTGAAGGTTTATTAGACTGAGATCTGTAGATATCAGATATCTAGATTTCTAAATTCTCGGATTTCGAAATTTCGAAATTCTGAAAATTCTAGATTTCAAGATTCCTAGATCCCTAGATCCCTAGATCCCTAGATGCCTAGTCACCTAGGTTCCTAGATCCCTATGTCCCTAGATCCCTAGTACCCTAGATCCCTAGATCCGTAGATTTCTATATCGCTATATTCCTAGATGCCTAGATCCCTAGATCCCTAGATCTCTCAATCCCTAGACCCACTAGATCTTTAGTTCCCTAGATCCACAGATTCCTATTTCCCTACATTCTTAAATTCCTAGGTTTCTAGATTCCTAGATTTGTAGGTTCCTAGATTTCTAGATTTCTACATTCTTAGATCCCTAGATCTCTAGGTCCTTAAGTCCCTAGATCCCTAGATTATTTGATGTCTAAATCGCCACATCCCCAGATTCCCAGATCTTTAGATTTTTTAATCCCTACATTCCTACGTACTTACATTCCTGCATGTCTACATCTCCACATATCCACATATGCCAAATCCCTATATCTTCAAACTCCCTGATTCTCCTAACCTAATATTTCCAAATCCCCATATCCCTATGTCACTAGATTCTCGTATTTCCACATACGCAATACTCTCTGACCAGAAATCGAGCAACTCGAACCTAATTACCGCTTGTTATATCGCAGCAAGCATAAATCCCACGAAAGATCTTTAATCAAGACCGATTTAACGCGCAAATAAACCCCGAGGAATCTCGATCTGTAGGATCGAACTCGCGTACTTGCACGCACCGTGATCAAGATTGCAGCGTATCGGGGAAAAGCAGGAAACATCGCGAGAGATACGTGCAGGTTCGAGCCGATCGTAACCCGCGGGAAAAGAATCGGTTCTTCCTGAACGGTCGATCGAAGCGGGACTGATTAAATACCGCGCACGATGAAAGCGGGGATAAATACAGGCACCTGTTTATCGTAGCTATGCAACGCGATAGTCCCCTGCCTTCAGAAGTTTATTCGTACGTCCAAGTCGTTAAGTGCACTTCCAGCCGGATAATTGCACGGTGGTTCGCATAAATTCCGCGGAATGGCGGACGGTGTGGCCACTTGTACGACGTCGGACAATCGCGCCGTTTTCGACCACCTCGAGAGCCGAGTTTCGAACGTTATACGATAACGTGGCCGGCTAATAATTCCACGCGAGTTGCCATGCGAGAAACTTCGACGAACGTCGGCCACGTTTGATCTCGAAGCCCACGGCGAGCCGGGATGAACGGACAAACACAGAGGCAACACGGACCAAGAGACATAAACGACGGGGGTGGTCACCGTTTAAGTCCACCCCTTAAATAGCCGTCGTTGCACAGCTTCGATGCGATGTCCGCAGCACGCGTCGCACATACTGAAAGCGGCAACTATCGCCGATCCAAATTGACAAAGTTTCCTGCGTCGAGAGGCACAGGATTTCCGGACGATTCGCGCGAATAATGCTACGAATTAACGCCACCATTCGACCAACAGAACTGTACGGGAATGAACTTCGGTAGATTGATTCGGGCAGATTCTAGGGTTTTAGTACATAGAAACTTTTAGAGACTTTTAGTTGGAAGAGGTTTTTAGCATACAGAAACACAATTAAGGGAATGGCTAATTTTAATAAGGTTCTGAGGACTGATTTTTGGAAGACATTAATGAGGGAACATAGATTTGAGTGAAATTTTGGATGCTAGTAGAGGACACTAGGAGTAATGATTTTGTGAAATTATAGAGCGCAATTTTTCGAGATAAGGGAATTAGGGTTGAAGTAGGTGATACAAGAAAGGAGGAAGAATAGACTGATGGAAAAGTGATAGTTTTGTGAAACATAGCTGGCATAATTTTCTTCTTATTTTGCACTCGTTTTATTGTGACTAATGAACATTCTAAATACTAAAAATTGAAAAATATGAACTTTAAAAATCATACCTTAAAATTGAAAGTTTCGCAATATAAGCGTAAAAAATTCTAAAATTTTTAAGTCACGAAATATCAATGTCCCAAAATCCTAGTTTCAAAAGATCAAAAATCTCAAATTCATAAAATAGCAAAATCTGAGTACCAAAACCCTGAAATTCTGAAACTCTAAATTCCCGAAGGTGCAAAATTCAGCAACCAAAATATTATAACTCCCCAAAATCTTCAAAGTTACCAAAATCAAAAAATTCCAATATTAAAAAATGTTTAATTTTCCAAATATCCAAAACCTCAAATCTCAGACTCCCAGCTTCCAAAAATCTTAAAATCTAAAAATCCCCAAAATCAAAACATTAAAAAATTCTAAAATTCCAAAATCCAAAAATTCTATAATTCTCAAACACCCGATCTCTTAAATCCAAAATTTCCAACTGCCCAAAACTCCCAAAATTCTAAATTTCCCGAAATCCTCAAAATCCCACGAAATTTCAAAATTCTAATATTCTCAAACACCCGATCTCTCAAATCCCAAATTTCCAATTACCCAAAATTACAAAAATTTCCCAAAATCCTGAAAATTCTCAAAACCCCCAAAATCTCCAAAAATTCTAAAACTCCCAAACACCCAATCTCTCAAATCCCAAATTTCCAGTCTTCCCAATCATCAAACCTCCATAACCCGAAATTCCTAAATCAGCAAATGTCGACTTGTAAATCAGATAAAATCAGTCGATATTCTCCAATCAATTATCCGTCTATAGCAGGAATAAAATTGATCACCGGAAACTAACCGGTTTTTCATCTAAATTATCCGGCAAATAGGTTTGGCACGAGCAGTTATAACCGAAAGAATGTCGGCTGAAAATTGTCGCTTGAATTCGATAAATTCAAAGAGTGTCGCGCGGTGTTTCGGACGGGTCGAATTACGCGCGGGACGAGTGGGTTCGGCCGCGGGATGCGCGGACAATTTGTTCGAAAATTGTGGGCCGAATTCGATTGTAAGCCTTCATTTGCCTTTAATTTCTATTTCGCGTGCGTTTGACCGGTCGCCGGAACAGTAATTATATATTCCTAAATGGAGTGCCGTGTCGACTGGCTACGCGTTCCATTGCGCGTCGCGGAATCGCTTGCGGAGGACAGTTTACGCGTCATCGGCCGTTGCACTTAATTTGCCGAGACTCGACCGCGAATTAAATGTTTCGCGCTCGTCGCGATTTTACGAGACACCGTCAACCGGAATAATTGCGAAACCGACGCGGTTGTCTTTTATAAACACTGCTTGTCGCGAATCAACGCGATGCCACGTTGATTATTTCAATTTGCCAACCGTCTAAACGGACGGTGCAAGTCGGAATAAACGAATCGCTGCAGATTGAAGTCGCGCATGCGACAAATTGACTATCATATTTATGTTTATGTAAGACGTTTTAAAAGTGCGTACTTATTAACCCTTTCTTGCATACTTATCTCAGTTCTTGTGAACAATGCACTTTATGAACAGTGCAACTGCATTGAAGGATCAGAAGACTGTCATGAAAACACTGGTAAGAAAATGGCAATCAACAAATGCATTCTATAAAAAAAATTAATATGACGAAAAATGATATATACATATATTCATATGTACTTAATTGCTATATTTTGAGAAATTCATATTTCATGTAAATGTATACATACAGATATATGTACGTATAACTACTTTTTCAATTTATTTTTAAATACATATCCATATGTATATCTCAGCATGCATGAATTGTGAAAGGATTAAAAATTAATTTGAAGAAAAATAATATATATTTCACACAGATTTATTTCATATTTGATATACGTAATTCATACATTAAATATTATAAGGTTTTTTGAAAAGTTCATATTTTATGTAAAATATGTATAAAATATTTCTGAAAAATATTTGAAAAAATTCATCATAAAATATTCGTTTAAAGTATCACTAAACAAAAACCTACATATACACATATACATAATGGTTCTTTAAATTTATTTTTAATGCACGTCTATATATGTGCATCTCATTAGCATGTATAAATGGAGTTTAATCTCCGAAAGGATTAAACTTCGTAATTAAAAATGTGCAATCAAAAATGAAGATAAAAAGTAAATCCTTCCCTCTCCTTTTTAATTATTCCACCCTGAATAATACAAAGAAGATAAAAAATACAGTTAGCCCGTAAAATAGCATTTGTGCAAAAGCCACTAATAAAAAAAAGAGACAAAAAAAGAATGTGATATGAAACTGTTAAGTCTTTTTTATCGAGCACGAAAATATTTTCGCTAACACGTTGCGACCCCTCGAAATTGTTCGACTCTTGTGGAAAACGTTTCTTTGTAATTTTAGGAATGGGGGAAACGTTTCGGGTGACAAAGTTACGCAACGAACACCGTGTATGTATCTGTGCCCGCTCTCGAACCTTTTCCCTTCGATTCTTCCATCAAAGTGCGCTTCGTTCGCGTCCTGCTATTCTTTTTCAAAGAGAAAATCGTTCGGTGCGTCGTTAAAATTGTAATGCGGTTATTCGTGTAGCTTCACGGTTTTGTAGAAGCTCGCCGCGAAAAAAATTCTAGGAATTTTCAGTCTGCAACCGATACTCCTCTTCCGAGTTATTCCAGTTACCGCGAGTTCTAATGAAATCCGTGATGAAAGTCGTAAAATCGACTTCGTAGACGCCATAACCGGAAACGGTCGGTGAACGATGACGGATTCTGATGCATCGGCAAGTTTCATGAGAACATATTGGGGAAAAAATTTAGGTTCATTGCAACGTATGCTGATGAAATGGGTCAATGTGGAAGATCAAATTTGCAAATATACTTTATCGAATTTTCAATTTTTTCAGATATTAATTTATTCTTTAAGATCTCGAATTCACGAATACTTCTATTTTTCAGTTCTCAAGTTTCATTCCTGAATTTCTTAAATTTTAAAGTTTGCAAAATTACAAACGCTGAAATTGAGAATTATTGAATATTGAGTGTTATTGGTACTTGAGAAGTACCCAAATTCTTATGTCTTCAGAAACCTTCAGCTCTAAATTTCTATATTCCCAAATCTCTTTAAATCCAAATTTCTACATTCTCTAATTCCTACATCCCTAAATTACTATACCTCCAAATTTCTACACATTCTAATTTCCTTTAACCCTACATATCTACACCCCCAAATCTCTATAGCTCCAAATCCTTGCATCCCCATACCACTATACCCCAAAAAACTTTTTCCCCAAATTTCTACACATTACCAAATCTCTTTATTCTCAAATTCCTACATCCCCAAATTCTTACATTTCCAATTTCCTTCATCCCTAAATTCCTACACCCCCAAATACCTATATCTCCAAATCTCTATATGCCCAAATTCCAACATGTCCAAATTTCTATACATCCAAATTCCTACATCTCCAATTCCCTTAATCCCTAAATTCCTACAACCCCAAATCCTTCGACCCCTGAATTCCTATAACCCCAAATCACTATGTCCCTAAATTTCTATATCTCCAATTTCCTATCTCCCCAAATCCCTATATTCTGAAATTCCTACATCCCCAAATACCCCTACCTGCAAACACCCCGAAATCTCTACAACCCCAAATATCCCTAAATTCCAAAATTTTGAGAAAACCTACACCTCTCAGTTTATTCGCACTAAAAGTGTACGTTCCACAACGCAGGAAGTCCGACCGCTTTGTTGCACGGCAATTAAAGCCACACACAGAAAGGACTTTCAATACTTCTGGATCAGTCTTTAATTCCCTCTTTCTTTCACTGCCGAAGAAAATAACAGTTGCGCGTAGGAGTGTACTTCCGCAGCCGGTGAACTCTATTACAAGTGGGCTGCGTTCTTTTTTCTCCAGCCCGTGGCAGGAGCGTTATCGCGGAAACAAATTACACAGTTTCGCATTGTAATTTCTTTTCGCAGCGGTATCGAAGTATTAAGAGTGCTTTCAAGTCTCTGCAGTTGGTCGCTGACCAAAACCGTAGAAACAATCGGGTGAAGAACGACGCGGTGAGACCGATGGAGCTATAATTTTCTGATTATACGTTCGGCGCTGAAATTGCCACATTGTTGCAACCGTACTAATAATCGCAATTTTCGCTGATCGTAATGCTCTTTGCCGCGGTATCCGCGCGTTAATAATGTTGCACTCAAAGGATCCAGCAAGAAAAGTACTCCGAGCAATTGAATCAGCCGATTGCTACGCTCTGTAGAGAACATTTGACTTGATAATTTTTTGTGTAAATACCTGCTGATGGGAAATTATAGTATTTCCGGTCCCTTCTACCTTATTTAATCATACGGACTGACTACTTTTATTTGGATTGTCATGGAATTACGGTTTAAACGTATGGTGTGTGGGATTTTTGTTGGGAAGAATTTTTAATTGTGGCACCAGTTCTGCTACGTCATTTGAGAATTCCTGTTCGAAGCAAATCACCTTCGTAGCTGTGTAATCCTTGTAATAGAAAATTGATTCTAGTAAATTATAAATTGTACGATCACATGTTGATGTCAGTATGCTGATAACTATATTAGTTATGTGGCCTTAAAAGAAAACTCACATGACTACAAGGGTTGATACCATGATATTGCATCTTTAATAAGAGAACATAGATTTCGTTTAGGAGAATCTTTCGGAATTTAAAAATTCAGGTATCCAAAAAGGGAACACTTTCGTGTATTAACAAGATACCCAAGAAAATGATTAAAAATTCGGAATATGAAAATGAGAGACTGAAATTAAATTTAAACGTCGTTACGATAGTAATCTACCCTTCCAGGGTTAATGGACAGACACATATAGATTGTATCTACACACGCAAGTCAGTATTTTAAACTTGACGTATACTGCTATTCACCCCTTCATATTTTTGTCAAATTACTCTCCGAAGTTCGCTCATTTTCGTATATCTTAAAAATTTCATTTCCATAATGTTTAAGATTATAGGTTGTAATAACAGTCTCGCTTTATTACTACAATGGTTAAATGATAATCTTACATAAAGAGATATAATGATTTATTAGTAGTACTAAAATGATTAAACGATAATTTCGTGTAATTAAATATAATGATGAACATGTTACGTAGCTAAAAGCGTCCTGTAATTGTTTCCTGTGAATTTATTGATTGCATAAGTAAATGATTAATTATAATTAACGTGAAAGGCAAATGTTGATAACGTAAAGGTACTGAGAACGTAATTAAGATAAGGTAAAACATAAAGTTGATAACACATACAGTATATTTTATAATTAGACACTTCACTTTTCTTCGTCTTTAATTAACATTGAATTCCAGATACATCAATTACCTATTTGACTTGTATTATCATAAAAACTAGTTTCATAAAATACATAAATTCCAACGACTTTATCAACATATTTTATTCTTAGTAAAATAAAGTGAACAATCCCTTAATGAAGATATTGCTATCAGTTAAATAAAATGAACAGTCGATCAACGAAGATAATTGTTATCGGTTAAACTTATCCGATGTATCGACCAGTATAATTTCTTTTCGATCAACGAATACGAGAACAGCTATCAAAATTTCAACGAATTGAAAATGTCATCGCGAGAAGCGAAAGAAGAGATCATTCATCCCAGGCGCAAGCGGTGATTACTTACTCAAAGATCGTTCAATTATCCAATCGTAAATCAGATCGGTGTCATTTACCGAACTTAATACGAGAGCTACCTGGTAGCCTCGGGCTAAAATCGACGCCAGTCTGATATCCTCGTTGCAGGCTAAGGGTGATTACCGACAACCGGCCATGGTCGAGTAATTGCCGGTTCTGGTAGCGGTGTACGTTTTAGCGTGAACGGAACGAGACGATTCGTGCGTGCGTGCGTGTCTGAATTCACGGCCGCGACCACATTCACCCAGTGTCGTGTTGGGGTAACAAGAATCTAGATAACGCGATCGTATACGCTGCCGACAATCGAGATCTAACACAATTACCACGTGACTCGTTCATTCCGTTCAATGATCAAACACTGTGACTTTCACGCTTGATCACATGCGAGATGACACTTCGACATACTTTGCATTTTTAATATTGAGTATTTTGTGGTATGTCAATATTTCTACATTTCTAGAAATCGGTATTGTGATCAATGAAAGTAGGCTAAGTAGGACTTGTAAAGTTTAGTCTGTAATATTAGAAAGATGACATAGTCTGTTGATAAGATTGTGCAGCAACTATATTCTTTATTTAGGCATCCAAGTCCACACATTTTCAAATTATCTGAACTCGTAAGTATTCAAATTCATTACATTTCGAATTGTTCAGGTTTCAAGATATCTAAATAACAAATTTCTAATTTATCCCAATCCTCAAATCCACAAATCTCAATATCCCAAAAACGTCTCCACATCCCCTAATTTTTTAATTATCCACATTGTCAAATCTCCTAATCCCCAAATCGCAAGATCCCCATAATCTCTCCAAATTTCCAATTTATCCAAATCCTCAAGTCCTCAAATCCCCAAATTCCTAAATTCTCAAATCACAAGAATCCAGAACCTCCCCAAATCCCCATATTCCCAAATGATCGAAATCCTCAAATCCACAAATAACCAAATCCCCAAATTCCCAAAAACGTTGTCAAATCTCCTAATCCCCAAATCCCTAAATCAGAAGATCCCCAGACCCTCGCCAAATTTCCAAATCACCGAAATCCTCAAATCCTCAAACCCCCGTGTCGCAAAATCGAGCAAGATCACGATATTTTTTAAATTTACGGTATCTCCTATCATTTTTTCTCGATATGATTAATTTCGAGGTACTTTACGATTCGTCATTCTACACAGTCGCTGACATCTTTTCGGTTTTCCACATGTTCGCGGCATTTCCATTTGTTCACGACGCGCTACGTCAGATAACCATCTTCGCGAATGATTAATGGTGCCTTATCTGACTTTCCGTCTTCGCCAAGAAAGTAGTACGATTCGACGATGCGCTTCTTCATTTGTTATCGACGCGTCCGAGGAAACGGAAGCATTAGCTTCACGCGATCAATCGTCGGGGATTCTGATATCTCGACGCTAATTATACTATGACAAGCAGATTGTATCTTACCCATTGTTCGGCAGATCATGTGCTCATCGAAATGCTGTATGGGCACGTAGAGATCAATAGACATTTCGGGTTCATGAATTTATGGATTTTATAACTTGCAAATTTATGAGTTTGTCTGTTACTCGTAAAGATCACTAATTATTTATAAATTTTATATGTGCATTATTTCATTTCTAAGTTGCAGTAATTATGGAGTGGACAGTTTAAAGATTGCCAGGTTGGTGAACTGAAAAAATGAAGAATTGAAGATTTTAAGAATTGAGGAATTGAAAAATTGAAGAATTGAAGAATTGAAGAATTGAAGAATTGAAGAATTGAAGAATTGAAGAATTGAAGAATTGAAGAATTGAAGAATTGAAGAATTGAAGAATTGAAGAATTGAAGAATTGAAGAATTGAAGAATTGAAGAATTGAAGAATTGAAGAATTGAAGAATTGAAGAATTGAAGAATTGAAGAATTGAAAAATTGAAGAATTGAAGAACTGAAAAATTGGAATATTGAATAATGGATGAATTGAGGAATTGAACCAATCGGAAAATGAAAAAACCGCAAAATTGAGAAATAAAAAGAATTGTAAAATTATAAAATTGAATAAAACTGAAGAAAATTGAAAAGAATTGAAAAGTTAATATCTGCGAACTGTATGATCCCGAGCGCCACAGTTGCAACTGTTAATAATTAATTTAGCGAAAGAATTACCCCTCATCGAATCATCAGAAATTCAATTCGTCCGATGCACTCCAATCTCATCGAAGCAGGATCCTCTTCCCACGAGACCCTAAAGTAGGCGCGATAATTATACCGAATCGTTTCTCAATTTCGAGCGAATCGCCGGTCGTCCGTCACGAGGATTCATCGCACGATAATCACCGGCTCGCCGTCAAGATCTCTCGACACGATACCATTCGAATCGGACAAGCGGGCAGGCGAGCGAGCGTGTCTTTAATTACCGTCGGACGAATATTCGTGGATTAACGTGGCGGCGGTAGCCGGCACGGTAGCCGAAATAAATTCTGGTTCGGGTTCCAAAAAGAAGGGAAGAAAAGAGAAACAAAAAAAAAAGAAACGCAAAGGACAGAAAAACAAAGCGGTTCGGCAAAGGGAGAAAAAAATTGGCGGGACAGGGAAACGGTTGAAATAAGGCGCGGCGCACGGCAACTCGCGTGTAAAAATCCGCGTTCCTTCCCTTACTCGGTGGCATCGCGCGCGATATAACGGAGCGTTCGCTGATCGGGAAAGAACGGCCAACAAGAAGATAGCGGGGACCACTCGGAGCGGCTTTAATAAGATTCAAGACATGCATCCGTTCGTCCTCGCGTGTACGTGCACACCGATACGTGTATACGCCAGAAAGAGGCGCGCAAATCGTGGCCGGTATCAGTATGCGCGTTGTGCCACCGTCCGATCATAATTAGCATTTAATTAATTCGACTAATGTGCGAAACACGTTTATATTTACGACGAGGTAAGCCCGGCAGCCTGGACGAGTCTTGCTTTCCCCCGTCTCACAGGCCTGTCCGGTCCGTCCTCCGCCAGTGTACAGTCAACGGCAAATCTGCCGTCCCTAGGGAAATATGACAAGCTCCTTATCCTTCACTTTTGCGGATTTATTAAGATTCAAATATTTCGAGATAAAGGGACGTTGCGATTTGGCGTCTTTGAGAGTTTGGGATACTTGGATATGCAAATCTAGGGATGTGGCGATTTAAACAAGTTACGAACTGTGGGAGTTTGGAAAGTGTGTTTTTGCAAATTTGAGAATTTAAAATTTGGAAACTTGGGAATTTGGATACCTGAGAATTTAGGAATTCAGATACTCTGATATATGGAGAATTTCAAAATATAAAACGATCGAGATTAAAAAATTGTGAAGTTCCCACATATGTACTTATTTAAGACAAGCCTACATTGCACGAGAGTGTACATGCAGACGCGTGCACGCGCATACACATACCAGTATCGTGTGCACAAACTATAGACGGCCGATTTCGGCGTTTGATCGATTTACGAGCCAACATCGGGACAAAAAGGCTCGCATCTATCCCTGTGTCCCGGGCCGCTTCTGTGATCGCGCGACGTAGAAACGCAATTAATTCCATTCGAATCTAAAAGGAATCGACGGAACGCAATTAATTCCGTCGGCAGCCGAAGAAGCGTCTGGGCAAGTCGTTTTGGTAATTAACGCGTGAGATTGCCTCGTAATTGTCGCGTCCACTTGCTCGAATAAGACCGTTAACATCACGGCTATTCATCGACGATCATATACATATCGTACATTACTCTACACCAACTCGACCGTATTGAAAGACGTATTGTACTTTTATTTCGTTTCTATTCTTCATTTTATTACTCGATGTATTCTGATTTCATTGACACATATTTCTTAATAAGCGAATGTATCGAATAAGAAACAGTAAGTTTTTGGAACACCTGTCTCGATAGTTGCGGTGTGGATTCTACTTGAGGCTCTCCAAAGATTTTTATCTGTCACCTGACGTTTGTATATAAATATTAATTTTATAAAATTGTATGATTTAGTTGTGAATTCACGGCAAGTCTCTGTTGTCCTACTGTGATTTGATATAAGACTTCCAGGACTCGTAACGAAGGGAATTTCAATGTATTATAATGTCTCCCACATTGTCCCTACTAGCGGTATCCTCACATTGTCCCTACCAGCGGTATTCTCACATTGTCCCTACTAGCGGTATCCCCACATTGACTGATATGCCCACGCTTATGTATTCATTACAACTACACAATAATATTAATATAAATTCCAATGTAAACTATATTTGTTTACCATGTAAATTCTACTAGATCGTCCAGCCCCCACATTTTCAAACATTTCAATCCTGTCCGCATATCAAAAGGTTTGCTGACCCCTGATACAGTACAATCGCAGTTGAAAAGAACGGACAATGGAGCACTCGCGATAAGAGACAGCCGTGGCAATTTCACATACGATTGTACGGTCGGTATCTAGGATCGAGCTGGCCTTGGAGGTTTCCCGAAGGACGCCTCTTTCAGGGATCTCGAGGATCGGGCATGCGGGATACCACTTGGTGGGTGAAGATCGACCACTCGATGCCTCTCAGCGTTTGCTCTTTCCGGGGAAACCACAGTGGAAAGCGTGAATGCGGCTTCAGCGGACGACGTCGGCGCTGACGAGGCAACAGCAACGCGTAACAACGCGTGTCGGCAACAGTATGATTCCTCTACGCGAATGTAGCGCGTGTAGCCCTATCCTTGCCGCGAGGAGGGTACAGTGGCAAGGTTGGATGCCTCTCTTTCATCCTTCGGCTCGTCCTTCTTCGTGGTTTCCTTCCCTCGTTCCCGGTGCGTGTCGAGCGCTCTCGCCTCGCCCTTGCCCTCTCATCCTTCCCCCCGCCCTCTTATAAGGACGCAGCAAACCTGTTTATTCTTACGTCTCGCGATGGGATGCCGCGATCTGCTGTGGAGGCCGAGAAAGCTGCAGGCAGTCGGCTTCCAACGGATGCATGCACACCGAGGACCTCTGCCCACCGAAATACCGACCCCACTTGTCTACCTCTTCGACGTCACCCTCTTCCGCGCGTCTCCGCCGGCGACCGTTTCATTCAACCACGCCTTGGTGGCAAACCTTACGCCCTCGACGATCCTTCCGAATATTTCCGATCAACGACCCTGTTACACAATGCTCTCACTGGGCTCGAAGATGCGAACAGGCTACTCAAACACTAGTAGAACAATATGAAGCAGGTCTTACACTCATATGTTCCCTGTATGACATCTGGTCACCTGCTGGACTTATATGTTTGACATTATGACACGCTTATATACATAAATAAGCTTGACAAGTAGTTAGATACTAGGTAACTAGCATAAAAATTAGAAACATAGCTTGTTGACCAGCTTCCTCGCATGTGTCCCGGTTCCCGTCACTTGCCTAGCATACTTGCTCAGTGTGAATCTCTATTTAATACGTGTTAAAGATGCGTTTGCACTAGGCAAGTCATACAAATAGCACAGAAATTAGGAAGACAAATTGCAAGAATCAATTAGGTCTTCGTATCTATCTCCAGACATTTAGTCACGTGCCTAGGTTACTATGTGTGTACCTTTATTTATTGAGTGTTAAAGATACGCTCACTCTGAGCAAGTCAAGCAAGTTGAATTCCTAGTAGGCAACACACGAGGAAGATAATTCATGGGACATATCAGGTCTAGTTTCTGTTGTCTGGGCTGGATCTAGTCCGACTTAGTTAGCTGAACTAAACGAGTCTTTGTACTAGACAAGTAGTCGGAGGAAGGGAAAGCAAGAAAGTACCGTTAGTCTACTTAGTTCTTTTGTAGAACTAGAATACCTTATACAGACTACTACAGTCTTCGCTGCGGTAGTCATTAATAACGGGACAATGTCGATCTCAGAATATATATCAGCTAAGTAGCTTATTCGCTGTACTAGAGTACTACCAGCTTCTGTATAGTTGCACTAGCAGCTACACCAGCTAAATAAGTTAGGTCAAATAACACCATAGATGATAGCCAAGATTTGGCAGGTAGCGAAGCTAGTGAATCACATCAACTTGTTTTCACAGTACCATTGTCCAAAAATAAAATTAATCACGGCTGCCCTGCTGAAGTTCCAGAGAAACACAAAAGCAGTTCCCCGGGAAATAATTCAGTACTCTGTGAAAGTCGATAGAAATTCCGGCGAAAGAATTTGTCGGACGATTAGTTTCTAAACTACGGAAAGTGGACCTGCGCGTGTCTGCATCAAGGAAGAGAAGAGGTACCGAGATGCTAGGAACTGAAGTCTGGTACCGAGAGGAACGCGTCTCCAGGACGAAATTGGCAGCGGGGAAACACAGGAGCCGATCGTGTCCGAGGAACAAAGAGAAGAGGAAGAAGGGTGGAGGACGTCAGTACGAAGAAGAATAAGAAGAAGGGAGCGCGTCGTCGTGTCTGGACGAGCACGAATTCCATCGCGTCGCGATCGGGTTGCTTAGAAAGCCGGTCGCACTCCCATGCGAAGGTACCCCTACACATCGAAGATGGCCAGATACCATATAGAAGCGGTAAACGGACTAGCATAAGAAGGCGGCAAAGTCCTTCCTTGGCCTCCGTGGATTTCTCTTTCTATGGCCGCGGGCTGTGCCGCCTTGACGCCTAGGCTCCGGCAACCTGTTTCACCTGATCGAGGTACCAAGCGTACACCGTGCTAAGTTATACGCCGTAATAACACCGTTCAAGTCGTACGTTAAAGGCAAATTAACTGGAGAATCGCCGACGCAGTCATTTGTCAATGAAACTGAAAAATTTCGAAGTCATCGTTCCTTGTGTTCTTTAACTAGGTACTTCATTTCTTTGTAATATGGGCTCTCATAGGGTGATCACATTATATTCCTCATTTATAGCACAGAAAATTTCATATGCTGTTTCAGTCTGAAGGTTACATTCTAGGGAGTACTACGTTTGTCTTTTTCGAGGTTCCTCGTGGATTAAGTTCACCGATACTTTTTAGCATGAGTTCCTTTTAGAGGTGCATTTGTCGAAATGACCTTTGCATTTAATTTATTTTGGGAATCGAAGAAGAGAGTCAAACGGTTGAAGGAGTCAAAGTTTGAAAGATCATTTCAAACTATGTGATTACATCATTACACATCTCTGAATGTCAAAGACTTAAATGTCAGTGTGTCTTACATGACTTAATGTCAGGTATAACCTTCAAATCATTCATTTAGCTCCCTGACAAAACTGCAGATGTAAACCAGAAGAGTAAGCTAAAGGGAGCTAGTCCAGCTACATCCAAGTAGCAACTTTCATAAAGTAATCGTGAAATATTGAAATCGGAATTGCTACCAGAATGCGGCAATTAGAACCAACAAAGAATCTGCTGTACTCTGCGTTAAGAGATTGCAAGACTCGACAAATACTCAACATAGTAGAATACTCGACGTAGAATACTCGACAAATGTCAAGTGAGATGACAAACGTTTACCAGGAATTCTACAGTTGGAAACATATTCAGTCGACGAGTAGAATCCGAATCAGATTTCGGTTTTCCATTCTACGATTCCATGGGAGTCCGCCCAAAGAACTCTCCTGGGAGTCTCGCGCCAATGCGCATACCTGCCGGTTCCCAAGATAGCTATTGATACTCATCGGGCTGTACGTCTGTGTCGCTTGCAGGCTATACTTCGGATAACTATCACTCCGGGTGTGCACGCGTGTGTGCACACTCGTTGGTACGTTACACTCGTCCGGTCGGGAATACGATTATCCGCCATAACTCCTGCGTTATTGTGCATCCCCAGTCTAACGCCGCGATGCGTTGGCCGGGAATTTTTCCGGCGAACATCCTCATCGCCTGTAGGCTACGTTTTATCCGTGTTGCTCTCGCCGACCTCCGTGGAAACCGAGCAACGCATTACATTTATAATCGTCGCGCAAGACTCCCATTCGAGAATCAATTATTCGCCGGGTCATTAATAAAACGGTAGAATCACGAGCGCGATATCTATCGCGGCAATCCGAGCAAGAGTTTCGTCGCAGCACAGTGGCCGGAAGATGACGTACAGAAAGAGCACTCTAACTGCTCTAACTTCGCGAAGTCTTTGTCGATTCAAGGAAGAGAGGAAATAGGCCAGTTCGCTTTATTTCCCGTTCGAGACCCCGCCATTTTCATAGCACACGAGAAGGACCGTAGCAAACTTCTGCTAAATTAATTTCCACCGATTTACATATGTCGTCCGCGCTATCCTTTTGATAACAATGCGTCTCCTGCTCTATTTCCACCTAAGAGGATTACTGCTACCAGGTCTGGGGAATCGATAACCGCTGTGGAAAGATTTCTACGGATCGATAAGTAATGGATACTTGTAATTAAAACTTGAAGAATAGTTAGTCAAGTTATTGGAGGTGGTCGGTAATTGCGAAAGTGCTGAAGTGCAGTTTGCTGACTGATACCTTTAACACTGTTACAAGTTTGTTATGGAACCGACAGTATAAATACACTAAATTAAGTTCACACGAACGATTGAGTCAATGAAATTTTACATTTGTATACTTGTATCTGTAAACCTCACAAAGAGTTTAAAACTAGTTGCAACCTTTTTCAATATGTTCAACAAGTTGCAATCTTTTGCAAACATTTATGGTAACTCATGCAGAATCAGATCATGAACGATTTAACTTTGAAACTTGAAATTTGAAACTTCTCGTGGCTTGCGAAGTAACAAATTTCCGAAATTTTCATTAGCTCGTTCGAAACGCGTTCTTAACGGCGCGAAAACATGTATCGCCGGACAATGGGCATTGTGTTCGGCCGATAAATACATTGTCGACTGATTATGTTATAGGGTGTCGTCGCAGAGGCTCTCGCGGACGTATTGCCAGCTAAGTAGGGACAAGTCTGGATCGTTTCGCAAACGAGACCGTTACGAGGGCTGATCGCGAGAAACAGCGTAGAAAACGAGCATAGCCGCCACGGGACAAAGAACGACACCGTGCTCGTTTATTCTTCGATGCAGTCGCCTATTGTTATTCGGCCCCTTCGATACAGCCCGTTCGTCCCATTCAAATGTAACGTCTATCAATTGCAGGTAGACCTCGACCAATTGGCAATCGGTCGAATTCAAAGCGTTTCGCGAAAAGGGTGGCCGATGGGACTTGGAAAAAGGCCCATTGACACCTCGATAAAATTGAACTTGATCGAAAAGCACGCGATAGGGCGAGACGATCGATTCGTGCGATTTATTTCGACGTTTTTTAGACAAATGGCATCAGACGAACTTTCGTCGGCCATCGACCTTTTATAGCTCACTATTCCCAATACTTTTTAGATCGACGAAGAAACTCCGAGCGACATTTACTGATGTATCGATATTACTACGCTCCGTTATTACCGTTGAATTTTATTTATTATCGAAAGCCAGTTCTTCAAGTTCTATACGCTCTTTTTTCATGACGTCGAATGTGATAAATATCCGGTCATTTTAGATGTCTACTTACATTTCTATGAATGTCTTCTATAAATCATTTTTGTAAATACAAGATTTTTTGTTAAGATTGTTCTGTATGGTAAAGGATGAATGAGGTTAAAAACTAAACCAACATCATAAAGTTATCGATGTATTTTGACGAATTTGAGTTTATTTGGAAATTGAAGTTGAATGTTTAACTTTTTTTCTGAAGGTTCATTTTTGACATTAAACTTTCTACTGTAAAATTTGAAGAGTTACTATAGTTCTTACTACATCATCTAATACAAAGTTTACACTACTTGGTGTTAGAATTAAATTTTTCAGAAGCTCGAGTAACATTTTGCTATATAGGTGTACATATGCATCAATGTACATTAAAAATTAACATTTGCAAGAGTAACATTTTTATCCAAGATTAAAATTCACACAAGAAGCAGTATCGATAGAATTCCTTACAAATTTTGTTCCGGAGAGGATCGTTCTATTACCAAACCATGAAAGCTGCAAAATTGATGTTGGAAGCAATTGAATATAAAATGGAATACGCAGAAAGTTTGTACGTATGACGTTCTTTCAAATTGTGATATAGACGATGACGCCCGCGAAGGAGTTTCAATGTTTTCGTATATAGCCTGCGACTAGTTCGCGGAATGCAAGGAGAATCGAGGAAGCTTCAATATTTCAGACACATTCTTACCCGGGATACGTTTTCGAGCATCTTCTTCCGCTTTCATGAAACTTTGGGAAAGAGAACGATAAATAAGTCCGCGTTTGCCTGTATGCGATTCGTGACTTTCTTGCCTGCTTGTCCTTTTCTGCGACTCGATAAATACATAAGCGACGCATAAAGGATGAAATAGTAGTTCTTGCTTTTTTATTCTTAGGTAAATTGGTTCATGTCGGTAGAAAATATTTTCAATGTACCTTAATTTTAATAATTTAGTATTGTTAAAAAAACTCATATTTTAAAAAATTTGGAAGTGATTGAGGGTTGTGGGAAACAATTTGTCAAGAAATTATAGAATTACTGCAAAGTTTTGAATGCTTTGGTAACTATCTATTAGAGAATTATTCGTATGATTTATATAATTAATTATACATTTATTAGTATAATCCATATAATTAATTATACATTTATTAGTATAATTCATGTAATTAATTGTTCGTTTATTCGTATAATTCATGTAATTAAATATTGGTTTATTCGAATAATTCATATAATTAATTCTTCATTCATTCGTACAGTTCATATGATTAAACATGAAATTTTCAATGTAACCATTGTATCAGATATTTCCCCGTGAATTCTGCAAATAAAAATGAATCATGAGTACAAAATTGAACTCAATATTTTATAAAAAAGAATTGATACAGTATAGTAAACGTACGAGGTACGTGTCTCATTGGCATGGTTCGACTTGGAATTCAAAAGCGTTTCTTCGCGAACTCTTCCTAAGGACACGTACCTTCGATTTCGCGAAACTTTGCGAACGATAAGCATCGTCGATTTTCCCGGAGCGTTTGTTCCGCAACTTCAGAACTAACTTCGACGAGCATTACGTTACAACCACCACGGTTTCGATCAAACTGAAACTGGCTGCCGTTGTTTGGGAAGAAAATCGAGAGATTCGACGAGTTAATTGAACGAGGAAACAAAAGGAACGGTTCCCGAGCGGAAACGGAAGAGGAGAAGAATAATCCGGAGTCGTGCGAACGATTAGACGGGACATGTGACGCGATCACGGTCGATCGCTTCGAATGCTTCAATTTCTCTTCGTTAAATCGGCGGTGTTCGATAGCCGGGAATACCGGTGCAATCTCCGAGCCATGTTACCTCGAAGAAAAGAACGAGAAGAGTCGCAAAAAAGCAGCCCTCTGTTATCGTCGACGTAGCCGAGGAGGATTCGAGGCTGCGGAGAGTTTGGCCTCGCTCGAAATCACCCGCCATTTCGTACCATATTCGGTGGATATCGAAGTTTCCGCAGGAACGGACTCTCCGTGAGATATGAGTTCGCGAACTGTCGAGGAAATAAAATCTGCCAGATTACCAAGTGGCGAGCGATGACCGTTCTTTTACTAGTCGAAGAAACATTTTATGCGGAAACGTCGAACATCGCTCAATTTCTTCTAAACATGTTTGCCGACGGCAGATTTTCTATAAACATCGCGAATGTTTCGACGGCAGAATTTTCGACGCGAATTCGACAATCGATAACTGCACAAAAGACATCGTCGTCGAAACGTCTCCTCTTCAAATATCATCGACGAACTTTGCTACGAGGAAGCAGCGACGTGGCAGGTAGTCGAGCGACAAAAAGACGTTCCGAAAAATGTTCCTAGCACGTTAAGCCGGAAATGTAGGTCACGGAAGAGAAGACCAGAAGTTGGAGAACGGGGGATGAAAAGGGCTTAACTTCGACGCATCTTCAGAACGAGGATGATTTTAAGAAATTGCTTTTTTCAAAAGTTTTTACTATGAGAATCAGAAGACACGTACACTATATATATGTATGCGTTTTTGAATTGCAAATGAAATTATATGGATTCAAACTTATATGAATTCTTCGAATTACTACTAAATTTTTTTTAATTACTTTATTACTCAACATTCTTTACTTTTTTATATACATTGTTAACTTGAACTTTTAAAACTTAATTTAATCGAAGGCAAAGTAGAGGCAAATTAATTTGAATTAATTTTTATTTCAATTAGAGGAATAATATAAAAGTTCTAATTCCACGTACACATTAAATTACTATTATTCCTATAATTTGAACAGTTCAATAACAACAGTTTCAATATAAAATTTTTCAATAAAATTCAATAATCCTTCATAAAAATTTCCTAATCATTTTTCAATTAAATTAATTAAAGTATACATACATATACTTAATTGTTTTATTCAAACAATTTTGAATTGTTTATCTCGAGATGTCTCAAATGACATCTCAAGTTATAAAAGTTAATTATCAAAATGCTTCACACGAATATTTTCTCCCGAATAAAATAAAAATATAAAACTTGTGTATTTAGCGCGATTTTACAACAGCAATAAATGCGAAATAAAAACGAGAAGTCTTTTTACGAGATGGACGTAGATATCGCACGGACAACTGCCCGTAAAAGTTGTCCGAACAAAAATTCTCAACCGGACACGCTTCGAATTCGACCACGTTCTCACCGGAAGTACGGTATAGGAGGGACGATCGCGTACACACGAACTGCATCTGGTGACAAACGCGTCGGTAACCGACCGACCCCGGTGAAGGCGATTCGTCGTCAACCAAAGCGTAAACTGCATTTCAGCTTCTACCTATTCCCCCTGGCGGCGTAACCATTTTTCCAGACCGGCGATATATCACCGAGCGTTCATTCTCGACAATGCCCGTAACATACGCGTACACGGGAGCGGTCACACGTGTCCGAGTGACATTTCTCTCGAGTGAAACACGGCTGAAGCGCGGCTACCAAACCGAGCACGAACGTTTTTGAGATTTTGTAAACGATGGCCCTTCGGTATTCCGCTGACATTTCTCTATGGTGTCTTTGCAACACGTATACGTGATTTGTTCCGGAAGTGATGACACCTTTTCCTTTGTTATTCGCGATCGGATAACTTGCTCTGAACGAGAATCTTTGATCTGCAATCTACAATCTTATTGAATTGAACATTTTTTATAAACTTATCATGGTTGAACATTTTGCATATGTTTATCGTATTTGAACATTTTTTATACACTCATCATATTTAAATATTTTAAATAATTTTGGTATACTAAATTGGACTTGTTCTTAATAAAATAAGTATGTTGAAATTTAATATTCATTGTTACATGAAAATGATGTCGTATTGGTGCATAAAAAAATATATTACCTATTTCATAACAAAATGCTTGATCTGTTTTATAACAGTATTGCTGTTATACCTCCCTTTTTTAATTACACTGTAACTGAATATTAATAATTAATCTTTATAACCTATTGAAAAACTCCAAAAGTTACAATATAAAGTTATAAAATTGAAGATAATCAAAAGTTTGAGAAAGTCTCTTGTTTCTACATCGACGGAAATAATTGACCTATACTACTACCATTTCCATTATCATGTAGTGATTTCTCTTCAAATATTTACTGACAAAACATAAGACGATCATAAATCTGTTTAGCTTACAATACGAAGGCAAAGGGAATGTATCTGCATGCATACACTTTTAATTGCATATTGAACCTAACCTAACTTATGCAGTTCAATCGCACTTAACATAACCTTATTTTAACCTAACCTTTACAACAAGAGGTTATAACTATCTTCTTAACCATTCTCTTGACTACTAATACAATTCAAATCGAGTTTCCTATATTCAACGTCATATATCACACATGTGTCATAAAAATTCATAAAATTTTCTCGTTAAGTTTCCTCTGTTTGGTCCACCGTTTCTTTGTTCAGCGATTCCACGCCACGGTTCAATTTTCTCGCGTCCTTCTCCGCACGGTGTTATTGAAAGGGCTTTTAAAATCGATTCTCCAGGCGCCCATTTCTTAGCATCGTACCTGCTGTAGCCAGCCTTTTACAAGACCGATTCGTTTTCACGCAGTCGGCGAACGTGCGATATTTATACGTCGTTATTGCCATAGCTCTGGCGCGCGGACAAGCGTGGCTCTCAGTTACATCTGGGAGCAATAAAGCGGGCACGGGATACAAAATACTAAAAAAAAAAAAATGAAATACTGTGATTGCCGTGAAAACGGGTGAATTTTCAGTTGCCATCGGTGCAATACTAGAATTCTCTTACGCAATCACGAAATTTGGGAAATTCGGAATTTGGGGAACTTAGGGAACTTGAGGATCTTGGAATTTGAGTAATTTTGAGAATTTAGGGAATTTGGGGGATTAGGAGTTTGGAAGTTTAGAAATTTGGGGAATTAGAGGTTTGGAAGTTTAGAAATTTAGGGAACTAGAGATTTTCAAGTTTAGAGATTTGGGGAACTAGGGATTGGGAAATTTAGGAATTTGGGGTTTGCAAACTTAGGAACTTTGGTAATTTAAAAATTTTGAAATTTGGAGATTTAAGGACACCAAAATTAGGGAAATTTCGAATTTTTAAATTTGGGGAATTGGAAAGTTCAGAATTTAGGTAATTTAGGGATTCCAATATTCGAACTTTAGAGATTTAGATTTTAAGAAATTTAGAAACTTAGAAACCTAGAAAATTAGAAACTTAAAAATTTCAAAATTCCTCAAATCTCAAGACAAAAAAATTGACAGTCCAAATTAAGAAGTAATATGTACCAATAATCCTTATTAACCCTTCCCATACAAATTTGTTCCCCATAACTTAATTTCCTCACAAAGCACCATAACGAGTCTTCCAATCTAAAAAATTGGTCCATAAATCAATTTTTGCCCAGCGAACTAATGAGTTCCGAAAATGAAAATGTTCCATACGAATCTATTTTCATTGTTGCAATGAACCCATTAAAATTTCATCGTGATTCTCCAGCTCCTCCGCTCTATATGCAAGAATTCCCTACCCACTCGTTAAAATTGCAGGGAAAGCACATTACGACTACCCAACGAGCGAAAAATTCGTAAAGTACATTTTCCTTCGGAGCTTTATCCAGAATTGAAAACCGTTTCTGATTTTTTAACGATAAGAAGAAATCGGTACGTTTCTTTGGATCCGTATGTCGTCCACGTACCACGAAAATCTGTTTTACTTCAATAGACGCGACTTTATCGTACACTCGGGCTCGTTTTATAAGCAAAGTTGCATGCATTGAAGATTCACTTTTCCGCGGTAGTGTAAGTGCATATCTGTGAACATGTGGCATACACGAGAATAAGCCGATAACGTGTACACTAAGGAAGAATCCGTTCCTTTTGAAATGAATATTCTCAAAATTATCTTGGTCTTCTACTGTTCGATAAAGGGTTATTAACTTTGTTATAAGATATCGTTATTTTTCTTCGCTAATTTTTCAAAAAATTATCAAGACAGTTAGAAGAATCTCAAATAAATTATAAATATCGTACTTCTATTACTATGTAATTGTATACTACGTAATTTCCTGTACCCCGTTATTTTCCATCACTAATTTTTAAAAAGTTATCAAAAGATTCTCAAGTAAATCAAATTACAAATAACTGTCGTACTCGTGCGTAATATCCAGCATTGAACGAAAAATGGCACGTAATCTAACCAAAAACGCAGAGGTCATATCAAAGATTCCGGCATTAGCATGCGGAATAAGGCAGTGTATGCAGAGGCGTGTGTGTGAATTGGGTGATTCGCGTGGTCGTGCAACAACGTGTGCGAGCGGGAAGACGAAGCCGTTGCCGAGGAGGAAGAGCAGGCATGTTTGCCGACACCAAATAAACGAAAATAAAGTGGCCCGAGTTGCTACTCCGGAGCCCCGGCAGAGAGATCGGCTTCAATTTATACAACTCAGGGTTCGGACTTAATCTGGGAGACAGATTTACACCCACGGACGAGGATGGTGCACGAAGCGAAAGAACAAGACGATAAAGAGGACGAAGAAGAAGAAGAGAGCGACAGAAGAAAGCGAATACACCGGTGTTTACTCGATAGTTCTCTCCCCCCTTCGATTCTTTTTCCACGGGGGTCGAATAGAATCGAATCGAACGGCGGACAATGAAGACTAATTACCTTCGATATCGTTGTGTACGCAAGGGTGAGAACCGGGGACGTGTGTGTGTGTGTGTGTGTGCGAGGAAGAAAAAGAAAGTGTGCCTTTACCAGCAGCCACTTCGTGGAACCGATAACTCTTCCGTCCGTAGCGGGACCGGTGAAAAATTACTCATCCATCTCTGTAATTAATTATTCGAATCGCGGCCCGGTTTATGCAACCTGTTTAATACACGCTCGAAAGTTTCCTTGTCCTTAATAAATCTCGCGAGAGGACGTCGGGGGTGCGTCACGATACTTACGGATATTTAAGGCGAGCTCGTGTTGCCTTAATACCGTTGCATCGGTAAAACCATTGTTCCGATCGGATATCGATCTTCTTGTAAATATCAACGACACGCACGCTCAATCTTATGCCCGTCGAATGACAACCGCGTTCAATCTTGCCTCGCCGAACGAGTCCCGGTCCCGATGCACCTACCCTACGCGAAACCTCGGACCGTTAGGTATGCAACGTGCCCGTGTCGATAGAGAACGATCGTCTCGATATCGTCGACATTCGAGTAGGTTAACATTGACAAGCAAGTTATAGCCGTGGTTCGAGGACACCGCCGATACTCGATGCTCGATGCCCGACGCGGGTAAACGTTGTCGTTGCTGTTTCCGAGAATCCTAGTCCGCCACCTGGACCGTGTTGTTTCAACGGCGTTGTTTCACGTCCGGATAAACTCGTGTACTCGGATAAACCGATGTACGTTCAGGTGCTACGTACGTTTCCTTCGAACGACACATACAAAGATTTTTACTCCTGAACTTACAAATTTTCTGCTGTCTAAACTCTCAAATCCACAAAATCCTTGATGTCCCAAACCTCTAAGTGTATACTTCAAGACCATGCATTTGGTGCAGGAAAGAAAATATCAACATAAATTGAACTAATCTCATCTACCGATAAAAACGACATCACCTAACCTGGTCCTATGTTCGAGGGATATTTTGCAAAAATTATGACCTGTAACTTTCATGCAACATATTATCAACTTCATAAAAACAACATAACCTAAGCTGGTCCCATGTATGAGGGACATTTTGTAAAAATTTTAACCTGTAACTTTCATGCAACACAATATCCACTTCATATAAACGTCCTAACCTAGTCTGGTCTCATGAGGGACATTTTGTAAAAATTTTAACCTGTATCTTTCATGCAACACAATATTAACTTGATAAAAACGACATAACCTAACCTGGTCCCATGTATGAGGAATATTGCAATAATTTTGACCAGTAACTTTCATGCCACATATTAACTTAACCTCTACTGATCTTTCACTTACTCTTTGCACTCGGTTTTCCCCTCTGAGGGTAAATTTTAAATAGCGAAATAAATTTGGGTGTACAAAGTGACAAAATGTATGATATATAAAGTATATGTATAAAGTTTAATCATTTAGTGTTTGTGATACAATTCCGCAAACAAGAATGGCAATTTTAGAAGCTCTGTTTGTCCAAACTTTTTTGTTAACAGAATTCACCAGCAAAGTTTGCGACACTCCCTTAGAGACAACCTGTACACGAGTTGCATCCAGTAACTCGGTATCCAGATTCGTTCTCATCCACCCACCCTTTCACCGTCGAGCCCCTCTGCCCGTGGAAGCTGGGCGAACTGGCCAGACGTTATCCGCGCGTTTGTTTATCCTGCCGTGAAACCTCCGTCCAAGTTGCATATTAATAAAAGTTTCAGCAAATTAGTTTAGTTTCGCGAAGTTCAGTTCGCACCCGACCGACTTCTCGTGTTCCGTGTAACTTGCACGCGAGGGCAAGCGTGGCCTGTTTTCCCGCAATTCCTTCGTCTCCGTCCGACCGAAATTTCATATCGCACCTAATGAACCAACGAGCGAGATTAAGCGGCGAAGCGCCTCCATAACGAAATTATTCGCGACGCTCCAGCGACGTGTCTACGCTGCGTCGTGTCGTTTAACGGTTTTACGGTTAACTTTTAACTTTGTAATCGTTTGCAAACTTCGCTTACTATCGGGAAAATTTGTTTTCTCGCGGTTCTCCAAACGGATTTTGAGGTATTGCACTTTGACAGATTTTGGACAGATCTTGAGAGTTAGTTGGGGATTTATGGGGGATTTTGGTAAGGTAGTGGGGTTGTAGGAGGAATGCGATGGAGAATGGTAATATGTGGTCAGCAGGTGATGGTCTATGTGGGGAAATGATAGGTAGGGATTTAATGTATGGGACTCTATCACGTGGGGATTTAACGTATGGAGATATGTAAGTCGTGAAAATATAGCGCGTGGAAGTGCGGTGTGTGGAACTATGGAACGTGGAGATATGATGCGTAGAAGTATATAGCGTGGAAATACAATGCGTGGAAGTGCAGTGCGTAGAAATATGGCGCGTGGAAATACAGCGCGTGCGATTACAACGCGTGGAAATACAGCGCGAAGAAATACCGCGCATTAAATTGCAACACGCAGAAGTACAAAGCGTAGAATTGCGACGCTTAAGAATTGAAAGCGTGGAAATACAATGCGTGGATGTACAGCGCGTGGAGATACAATGCATGGAATTGCAACGCATAGAAGTACAAAGCGTGGAAATACAGCATATGGAATTGCGATGCGTTGAGATAGAAAGCGTGGAAATATAGCGTGTGAGAGTACGGCGCATGGAATTACGGCACGTGGAAATACGGCGCGTGAAATGACAAAGCGTGACAATCTAACAGGTGGAAATATGACAAGTCAAAATACGACGGACAGAAATATGTATGGCTATCTTACAAACTGATTTATCGCATAATAATCAAACATATCGTAATGAAACTCGTATTAACATGTAATAATCTAATGTGAACTGATCTAATGATAACCTAACGTACACTTATCTGACATGCAATAATTCAACACCAACTTGCAATATAAATAATAGCAATATATACTATATTTTGACAATACTTGATTACTATGCTCCCAAACCACAGTATTTGACCCTCGCTTATTTCTTACGTTCACCAAAATGGCCAAGAAAATGCACGACAGTACCGTAGAAACGGTGGTGGCAATCGAGGAGAGACAATTGCACCTGGATTGTGTTCGCGCTTCCTAACTCGTAGAACTTGTACCCATATATCAAACCCCGAGTTCTATCTCTTCTGCGCCACGGTCCGCTACTGATTCTGCCTTCTGCAAACTCCCCAAGTTACGCGGGTACTTATGTGCACCCTCGAAGGTTCGGTCTTCCATATGAATACAAATGTACCTTGTCCTTGTGGCCAAATGTGTCTCGGGGCTTCTGTACGTAGCAATCCTCCTGGCGGCAGATGTATATTCAAATCGGCTGAATCGGACCGTGTTTAAAGACGGATGGCTTCCGAACACCTTGGACCCGGCTTGTCTATTAACTTAGGACTGGCTCAATTTCGTCTGGTAATGGCTTCGTGAATACCAGCTGATGAAATTCGCTTCGGGACGCTGTGTATTTCTGTATACCGTGTAAATTTCAATAACACCGGCATACAATTCGTTAAACGAAACAAAGTTAGACAAATATCTTCCAGATTAATTAGATCTGCTCGGAATTTCTGCCATACATTTTAAGACAATTGTTTATTATTACTGTAATTCTATCATTATTACTGCTTTTAATGTAATCATTAATTATTACTTTAAAGGGGTTCTTTTTATTGAAGACAATTTTTTATTCTGAAGTTGATTCTTCGATAACTATTTACAAGTGTTTGGACTAATAATAATTTTCATTTGAATGTCAGTACTAGACATAATACTATTAAATAATAGTGCAAAAATGTTACAACAATATTAACAATGAAACGTAATATTTATTTCAAATGAACTGCATCCAGATATTACTTCTACCAATTGTGGATAATTTTCATGCAGGCCATCGAACGTGTATTATGTATATGAGGTTGTTGTATGAATACAAAGATAAATAGTGTACTGAATATTTTATAACAATGTATCAGAATACTAATCGTGTACATGCTTTTTCGATTGAACATCTGCGCAGAGAACTCCAAATCAAACGCTTTTTGCTTGCAAATGCAAATCTCCCCAAACGTGCGTAACTTCTAACAATCAGCTACAATTGCAATCAAAGTCCAAACACACAAGCTGATTTCGAGTTCTACCACATTCTGCAAGAACTACATTCCAGCAAGCCATAATTCGAAGGGAAAACCGTTTCCAAGAGCCGCAGTATCCGAGGGAAAATCACGAGCTGGTGAGTGTAGGGCGACAAAACCTGCAAGCTCAGATAATGTGATTAATAGAACTAAAGGTTGCCCTTTGACCCGGTCTCGTCCTTTCCTCCACTGCACAAGAACGCTCTCCTATTCCGAACAGTCGTACAACGACCATCAACCGTATCGACGTCCTCCGCGTGTTCGGTATTTCCTTCGAGAATAAGTCGGTGTTTTATGTTCATACCTCTCCCATATTTGTTTCGGGATGCTTCCAGAAATCGCGAAGAAATTGCTGCGCTTCCAGCGGACGACAAATGCGACCTCTCAGAAAATTCGCCGGGAAAGAAAGCCAGGGCCGAGTGGAAAGTGCAGCAGACCGAGTGGAAATGGCGTCGTTAGTTTTTTCCCCGCGGCATCAGATGAAAACCTGTGCTGCCACGGAAGATGAGGAATCTTTGATGGTTGTCATCGGTCAAATGCTCTTCCTCCGAGGATCAGTTTGATCAACCCGCTGAATGTACCATCAGATACCACCGAGGACTAAATCGCCAGGTGATATATTGCGTTTGAATGAAAAAGTATACTTTAATCTTTTAACCTATAATTTTCTGGACGGGTCGCTAGCTAATTATTGCAATATTAAACTGAAGATAGTTAAAATACGAGTCCCTTTTATCACATCCGAACTTAGTGTGCGTCACGAGTTATAAGGTTAATAATATGACAAAAAAGCATGTTAACCAGTGGACTCAGCTCAATCTAACGATTCAGTCCATATATCGGAAGTTCGTAATATAGACTAATCGATCGGGCAGATACGAAGTAGCCTTATTAGCCAGATGGATGCTGAATGAGGGCTGGAGCACCATTCGATAGTGAAACGAGGTATCCCGGTTGATGCCCCGAAATTCTACATAATGCTAATGCCAGAGATTGCAGCCCCGAGGAAGACAGAGAAGAAGCCCTTTGCTCAGCCTGTTCCCTTGATTTTGCTATCCCCGCTTTTCATATTTCGCCTACGTAAACTAGACAGTGCTAGGTGCACTAACGAGGGCGGCCGTACTCTCGTGCAGTCTCGCTACACCATGTCAGACTGCGCAATTTCAATGCTCGCGTAAACTGAAGAACCTTCAAGTACGTAACTACCGTGCCACGTACACGTTCGCGATGCCAGGAGGCGCTCTGGATGATCTAAAGAAGCGTCGAGTGTGTTACCAGGACGAAGAGCTTCTTCGTTACTGAACGCCTATCGACAATCTTGACGAAACGTCACTTCAACATCGAACGCACGGGTTTCTGCATGGCAATTATTTTTATTGCACAGTGGTTTACTGGTAGTCTCGACAGACTACTTTGATCGATGAGATAGCGCTAGGTAGAGTTATATGAAGAGTTCTAAAGTTAGAAGTTACTGAAGAATAGGACATTAACCCACAAGACTAGTCTTCCATAAGAAGTCACATTTGCTGTAACTACTTGTATTTAACACACTGACAATTGGTTATTTCACACAGAACCCTGCTATGTTAGATAAGGTCATTTCAATAGCTAAGCTATGTGATCACATATCACAGACATTGTATAACATAACTCATAATCACATATCGCAGAAGTGATATATTATCAGACATAAGTCATTCTTAAACAACGTTTCTGATATGAGGTTTCAAGTATGACTTTGAGATGACTCTCATCAATTTCTCCCAATAATATAGCCTTTTCATGAAATATTTCTTTTCGACGATACAAATAAAGTCGTAAGGTAAATTGAACAAATGAAGAATGGTGGTCCAATATAAAATGTGGATGTCTCACAATAAGACTGTATTCTAACAGTCCATAATTTCACAGGCTTGACCCCGCTTCAGAACTCGTTCATGGGAGGATTAGACAAAGCAAAATGGAGGAATGCAATAAGAAGCGAGCGAAAGGAACATCGAAGAACCGATAGCGAGCGTGTTAACTCGCGGCAGTGGTTGCAACTGCAGCGATGTATGCAGTCGTGGAGAGCTGTCATCCCGGTGAACATAGGTAGCTCGGATCTCGTGTTTGCAGGCAAATAGAATATTTCCGCCATAAGTTTCAGCAACGACAGGCAAGAGGTCACGAGGGAGAGAAGACGCGACACGGGAAAGAAACAAGAGCGGTACAAGAGCGAATACGTGCAGTCGCGGACGTGGAAACTCAACGGGTGGGTAAACGAGCCGTCGTCGAATCGGACTACTTGGTGTACGTGGTTTCAGTGTGTAAGAAAATACGGTTATAACTGTGATGGGTGCCCGCCGATGAGCTCACGGGCACTGAGGTATCTGGTGGATGCAAAAATAAGTCGGAGAGCAACATTTCAGACTTCGAAATTTAGAAGTTTGGAAAGGAAGCGAGGAATTTAAGTTGGTACATGGAGAATTTAGAAATTTAAAAAGTTTATAAATAGTGGAAAGAGATATCTGAAAATTTCCAAAATTAGAGGGAATTTGGAAAAAGAACTTGGTGCACAAGAAATTTAGAGATAGGTAATTTTACAAATAGGTGGATAGGGAAAATTGAGGAATTGGGAACAGAGAATTTGGAGAAATATATTCCAAAAATTAAATAATTTGAAAATTGCATCTTTATTTAATGTCAATTTGGTGAACTCGCAAACGGATTTGAGAAATAATTCGATATGAAAATTCCGAGTGAAATTGATAGCCCATTAATGCACTCGCTGTTCCTATGCAGTTACCCATCCAGGAGTCATAAAATAACAAGAAGAACAACGAAGCGCCATCGAGCAACATATGCCGAGGACCTGCACCGATGCGCATTTAACACGCCGCTGACTCGGCTCCGCTCGGCCCGGTTTCGCCGCTAAATTATTCCGACGTACGGGCGAAAGGAACGCTCGCGTACTCTTTGAGTGCGCCGCACGGTCGCGCTACTCGCGCGTAAATTAATAAAACACACTTTGTTTGTGCGTCGTCGCCGCGTGTCAAATTAACCCCTTGGCGCGCGAGCGCCGAGTGCTTTCTTTTGCTCGAGACGCAATTTGTATGTTCCTGTGCGTCGTGTCGCCCCGCGTCGCGTCGCTTCGTCTTCCTCCACGGGACGCTTATGCGTCTACCGCTCGGAGGACGCGCAGTTAAATGATTCACGACCGGCTCGCCGTTTCGCTCCAACCTCCCGTTTAATCTCGTGTAAAGTAGCCCATCATTTATTTCATTCACGCGATCATTGATGAATGGGATGATTCTGAGAAAATGTGCAGAGAGAACAAATTAACTGGATGCTAGACCCCATTTTAGTGGTTGCATTAGATTGCAGTTGTGACACTGTGCAATTTTATCTGTTCACATAATTATACAATTTTTAGCTGTACTTTTGACGGTACCATTCATTGCATCAAATTACTCTTTCATTATTTAATTTGATAAATTTCTGTCAATCTTATAACTTTAAAAAATATCTTAGCCACCAAACATTAATTGCTCTTCCTTTTTGTTATAATTAAAATACTTGTACATCTGAACGAAATAGATATACTGAGTTAATAACCATTTAAACTAACGACACATGGGCTGTATCAAGTTTTAAATTAATCATGTTGCATTTTACACATTCTGATTCTTATTAGATTCTGAAGTACCAAAACTGCATGGTTCGAGTTTTCTCAAGGTCAATTTCCTTTTAACGTTCCGAATTAAGTCCTTAATCCAATAACTGCAGTATATCGTCCGAAAAAAGAAGATCCGACAAACTTTTAGTAGCGAGGAACGAGCGCGACGCGAGCTTAAAACTTGGAAAAGTCTATCCGTCATAATCTTCTCACGCGAGGTTCTCTTCCGGTGCGTTCTCAGTGTCGGCGGATCGTGCTCGCGAAGGAAACTCGAGTTGAAAACGTCACCTTCTTTGCTCTCGCAATTCGCTAGAATCTCTCCGGTTCTCGCAGCTGGCTCACCAAGTGCAGGTAAACTTCTGACACAAGATGTTTTCGCGTTAAGAACTCGCTACCGGTCTTCCTGTTGGTGCGCTCCTTGAAATTCCTTGACCGAAGCGGATGCTTTCTAGTCGACGATGCGCCTTTTGTCCTTATAAGATAGCGCCCGTCTACTACTCATTTTTCAAGAGGAATACGCTTCTATGGCTGTATACATCGCCGTAGTGTTGCCGTGTCCGAGCTGTTCAGGAAGCTGCGTTACAGACACACCGTGCCATTTGAGAAATTGACTTGGTGGAAATACGGTGGTCGACAAATCGAGGTACACTGATGAGGGTAGAGGCTTGCAGGGAGAAAGGGGATGTAGAGGATAAGGGTTCCACTGGCTTTTCATATTTAGAATTTGGTGATTTGGGAAATTGGGATTTTGAGGAGTTATATTCTTGAGATTTGGATATATGGAAATTGGGATTTTGAGGATTTAGGTGGTTGAGGTTCGGATATGTGCAACTTGGAATCTTCAGGATTTGTGCGTTTCAGATTTGGATATGTGGATATTGGAATTTAAGAGGTCCGCACGTGTGGAACTGAAGATCTTGAGGATTTGAGCTTTTGAGATTTGGCAGTATGGACTTTAGGGTTTTGAAGATTAGAATATTTAAAATTTGGGTATGTGAAAATTGAGATTTTGTGGATTTAAGTAGTTGAGATTTGGATACATGGAACTTGGGATCTTGAGGATTTGACTTCTTGAGATTTGGAGGATTTGAGCAATTAGTATTTGAATATGTCTAATAATAAGCAAACAAAATCCAACGAGTTTTCGCCATTTTCCCAGAAAGAGCCTATCAATCTTTACAAACGTTTAAATTGTTTCGCTTTACAGCATTCCTCTAATGAAACGAAGAACGAGAATAGCAGAGGAGCATTCTCAAGAACGTAAGGTAAGAAAGGTGAAAAGAAAGCGTAGAACGGTTCATGTCGGTCACCGAACACCAGTGGACCCATAGCTATTAATCACCCATTCTCTTCTCCTTTTTTCCCCTGGTGACTTCCGATTCCAGCTGCAATCACTACGTAACCCATCCTTCTAACCTCTCGCTTTCCCGCTTTTCCTCGACCTCCTTTTCCCAGATATAGTACTCCGCCCTTATCTCGTCTGCGTTACCGAGCCCTCTTACGCGGGAATGGTTCGATTACTCTTACACGCCGCTTACTATCTTATTCTCGAGCCGTTCCTCTTTCCGCCTGTTCGTCATTTCGTACCGAAATGTTCCATCGATCCCGTCTTTTTCCACTTCGTTCTGCCCTGGGCTACTATTTTATTCTCGGAACAGCGTCCGTTTCTTCTCGCTTCTTCGTTTCCTCTGAACGCTCTTTCTCCAATGGCGGCCGAGATTCCGACAAAGCGTCCTTCAGCTGCCATTTCTTATCGGTTACTAGAAATAGTCGAGCCGTTTGGAAGCGTATGAAAAAGTGGGACTTCTAGACCCTCAAAATTAAATCTTCTCCGACCAAACGGTCTTGCGACTACCTTCCCATAAGTACCTTGCAGGTACTTGTACTCGGTAAACTTTTTTTAAATATAGCCAAATTTATTTTGTGAGCCTCCTATCACTCGTTTTTATTTTGGCAAATTAAATGTGCCTTAAATTGTTGTGGAGGACTCTATGTACTAGCTCTCCTACAACCCGACCTACGGATATTTATCAGGTAGATAAAGATAAGTTTAAAGCAATCGTTTAAACAGCTTTGAGTCGAATTTTTAATCGAACAACGCAATCTCTGCGATTTGTATCGGCGACTACAAGAAGCACTATTTGATAACCCAGTAAATCTTCATATCTAGATGTTGGTACTGTACTGTTGAAGAAAACGCATAATACCTGATCTTCATAAAATTTGCATACACGTGCATCCTGCGCAATGCCCTCAGATATATTCCGGTCGCAGCATCCTTGAAACAGAGGAACGATACACGCGGTTCACATTCGCACACATCGATATTCTCTTCCGTTCGGGCGAGTTTATGTGCAGATTCGAGTTCGTCCGTGCAGCGCCTAACATCAAATTACAACGAGCGAAAATGGCGCAAAAAGAAAGCGGCGTTCGGAGTGGCGGGCTGTTCGTCCGCCATTTCTCCGCGTGTACGCGTACAATGTCATTACGTACGTATTATCCTCGCGTGTGCACTTCTCTGCGACGTTTAAACTCGGCTAATGGCCATTGCACGAAACGTGAAATGCACTCGGTCTCATTTACCTTCCGTTTCACGGGCTATCTTCCGGCACAGCTATCGCTGACCTTATAAGCGCCCGTCCCATTGGCCGTCCTCGAAATTTCGCTGGATTATCGTACTTGAGTTAAGCGGCCCCTTTACTCTATTGCCGAACATCTCATTTCGACAAAAAATCCGCTCATCTCTTTCTAAATTGCGGCTTAACTGCCATTACTGAATCGCCAAACGCTTCTTGTTTATTCGTTTGCATTTAATCTTTCTACACTGCGTATGTTGTAAACGATCATCAAATATTTATGCAATATTGTGCTTATTTTTGTAGAGAACAGGTAAAGTAAACCATCACATACATTATTTTCTAATTGAAGGATTTAAAAATTCTTTTTTTATAGTCCGATGCATATATCTACGCGTAATAACATATGCAACAATCTATTAACAACTAGCATATGTAACAATTTAAGTTACAAAATTTACAAATTTAATTAGGGACCTGAGAATTTTTCTAAGTTTATAAATTTATAAATTTCAAAATTGTAAATTTGCAGTTCCTAAGTTGGAGCTCTAAACGTTTCTAAATAACTTCAAACGTCTCAAGGTCCGAAGGTGTAATTTTGACCGGAACATCGCCATGTTTTATTTCTAAACAAAGAGGAGCATGTTCAAAATAATATCAGGTCGCCTCATCGGCCTATTTGCCACGGAATCGTTTAATCATGGATAATGCGATGCCTAAGGAACGTGTCGAACGCATCCTGGCGTCGGAAGTTCTTCGTTCCTCGAGTCTCTCTAGTCAAGGGACTATTAATCTCTCCTCCACGGACGATGTTGCGAGCTCCTTCCGAGAAGCTTCCTCTACAGGCGTAGCAGTCGGTTCGACGATCGGGAACGTTATCACGGAAGGTGTTCCGGATGCTTCTGACGGCATTGCATCGACGACAGGTGCAGCCTGCTCGAAGATGCTCGAGCACCGCGATGCATGCGTGGGTACTGTACGCTTCATTAACCGGCATGTTTTCGTTCCGATAGAGGTTGTCCCGACGAGCTACGCGAAAACGAAGATGACGTATGCTTCGTACATTGGCAGGTACATTTAGGTACCGTGTTGACATCTTTTGATAAGGTCGCGTGTACACTTCAAAATCTGTTAATTCCCCATTTTCATATTCCCAGATTTTAAGTTCCAAGTTTTCAAATTTTCATGTTTGCAAATTTCCAAGTTTTCAAGTTTGAAAGTTGTCATGTCAAGTCCTCGTTTTCAAATTCTCAAGTTATGAAGTTGTCAAGTTCTCAGGTTCTCAAGTTTACCAGTTACAAAGTTATCAAAATAATAGAAATAAGTACGTAATAAAGCTAATACGAAATACTCGAAATAATTAATCTTAATGATCATGTATTATCTGAACACAAGAGTAAAATATGCCCCACCCTGCCACGCAGAAAACAGCATCAAAGTATTTCGAAGATAACAAGCTCAGGGAGATCATCGAAGGCAAACGACGCTTCGTCCGCATATTTCCCACGCGATTCTCAGAGCTTTATCCTCTTCCTTTTTCCCCGGCCGCGTTACTCGGCATAATTGAAACTTTTTTCGTTTCGTCCACATATATTTTCCGTACTTGTGCTCCCGTGCGCCATGTCGTAGCCCACCGGTACACGTGCACGCGAAAAAAAACGTGAAACGTGCACGCGACCGTGGCCCGTGTACGAGGATAAGTGAATTAAGAACGACAAGTTGGCGCGCGTATATCGCCGGCCCTCTTGTAAACGCTTTAATGAATTAGCGAGAGGCTGGGGGCTCGAAATTGAAAATGAGCGAGCTGAATCGGTGGCGGCGAATGGAGAAATTTATGCCTGTCACAGAAACACTGCAGGACCTTTCGCCCGGGCAATAAATAACCGTTTGTTCTCAGAACTTCTACTCCATACTTTGGAAAAATATTTTCTGTATTTTTCTCGTATTTGGACAAATATTTTTTTCGTGTTTGGAAAAATACCTTTTCTTGTATTTGCAAAAATATTTTTCTGCATTTGGACAAATATTTTATAAGTTCTCCCTATTAGGAGTTGAGGTGTACTACATTTGTATATTACTGGAATAAAATATTTGAAATATTGTTATATATAATGTTCATTTAAAACCATTTAAATTGTCTTCATTGATATTAATAATCACTTATGATTTCAAAATTAAAAATGAGAAAAAAATAATTGATGGGAAAAAATTCGAAATTGTATAAGTTTTCATAAGTTATTTTCTATCTTTAGTAGAGGTAAAAATAATTTAAAATTGTCAACTTAAATGAAACACCTTATATGAACCTAACACAAGATACAACTATGTGCTCCTGTTACGTGCACCCTTTTTTTGTGAAATAAAACTAAAATAGATACAAAGTAATTAATACGAAAATTCTAATAGATCATATCAAGCAAGAATTTATAGGTATATTTGTCAAATTTCGGTAGTTCAATAGTAACTAAATTGATGTAGTCATCAATAGGGATCATAGATAACACTGCAGACAAGCCCAAAACAGCAGTTTGAAAAATTGGCGGGAATATCTCGTGTTCATACAAGTGTACAGATTCGCAGTCATACAAGTGTGCAACAATACAGAATTGTAAAAGTAAAAATTCGGTCATATATCAGTTTGCCGTAACAATAACCGCAACAAGGCAAGTGCAGGTCCTTTTTTCGAAGGTTGGCGTACCGTGTGGGGTAAGGTGGTCGTTAATAACATCCCTTCTGGCTTTTAGAGGGTGCTATGCACGTGTTAGGCAGTTAAATGCGGCTTTTCGCCGTGCGGAACTGGCGCGTCGCAGTTGGCGTACAATTCTGATCATTTGCAGAGATAGCGGCCTCATTCGGAAGGCATCGTGGCGAAGTAGCAAGCACGATCGGACGATGCAGCGTTAATAAAGCACGCGTTCAGCCGAAAGACCGTAATCACGTTATGCAAAAAGCTGGGAGATCCCAACGCGATACGAGACGACTGTATGTAATGAAAAGTAGGCGAAGCATGAAGTCGAAAGCCAAGCCAGAACCCGACTTCGCTGGTGCTTAACCTTACGACACTGCGTCACGCTATTGCAACCACCGACGCAGGACTACCCTCCGTTAAGTTTCAACGCGCACGAAATCGCGCAATATCAGCACTGAAACCTTTTCGAACTTCTGCGCCGCTTTAAAGTTGCACGGATGAAAAAGCTCCGGCAGCTATGTGGTTCGAGATACGTCGCAGTTCTTTCACGTTGGGGCATTAGAAATTAATCTTTAAGCAGGAGTCGAAAAAGTTAGATTCTGAGCCTGTGGATGATTTTGTGGACACCAGGGGTTGGTTAAATATTTAGGGGTTTGAGAACTGATAGGTTGACGATTTGGGCGAAAAATTAAGGAGTTAACGATTTGTAGAGTATTAGGGTGAAAGTACTTCACCCAGGTAAAAATTTTCCAAGTTACAAATTTTTAATTGCAGAAGTGTCATTTTTAGAATTAGTGCTTTAGAAGCTTGAGAATGTGAATATTTGTAAAAGTTAAGGATTTGAAATATACAAACTTGAAATTTCTAACAGTCCCTCTTATTCACCTAAAGCCTACATTGTACAAATACCTAACCTACATATCTTTAAATAATTCAGACCAACCACTAATAAACTTAACAATGTATCTAAAACGAATGTTTAAATAATAAAGTTAAATGACCAAATCACTTTATGAAAGTACATAATAATTTACATTTGCCCCAAAGCACAAAGTCTACAAACACTGTATCGAACAAACTAATCGCAGTTAGTATACTTCCACTAGTCTTGATTGCTAATATATCGCAATGAGCAATAGATTTGCCGGGAGGCAATACTCAACAATGCATCCTTCCAACCCGGTTAAATATTTGCCCGATATTATTTACACGATCGTTTACAGATCGTTTGATAATTAGTCCCGCAATTACGCCACAATTGCAGCCCCAGTTTAATCAATACAATTTATTGACAAGAAGGCGTCGGTCGATTAACTACTGCTAATAGATGTAGGTACTCAACTGCAAAGGTTTGTTTTACCTAACAGTACATGCTTTATACGCAAGAACAAATATATCAGTGTGTTCATTAGAATGGGAATAAAAATAAAGAACAAGAAATATGTGAAGGAAAAGGGTACATATATTGGAGATTATGGTAGGCTTTTATAAGAAAAATGGTGATATATGATGCGTGGTGAAATGTGACGTGTAGTGATAAAGGAGCTGTGGTAAAATATAAGACGTGAGGCGATATATGATGCGTGGAAATCTGATACGTGGTATTATATGACGCGTGGAGATTCGACGAGTGATGATATATAACGTGTGTTGATTTGACACGTGGTAATTTGTCTTGTGGCGATATACAGAGCGTGGTGACTCAACGCGTGGTTATTCAACGCATAGATAATTCAACGCGTGGAGATTCGACAAGTGATAATTCAACGCGTGGTGATTCGACGCGTTGTAATTCAATGCGTGGTGATTCGACGAGTAGTAATTCTACGCGTGGTAATTCGATGCGTGGTAATTCGACGTGTGGTAATTTAACGCATAGATAATTCAACGCGTGGTGATTCGACGCGTAGTAATTCTACGCGTGGTCATGCAATACGTGGTAATTCGACGCGTGGTGATTCGACGTGTAGTAATTCGACGCGAGGTAATTCTACGCGTGGTAATTCAATACGTGGTGATTCGACGCGTGGTGATTCGTCGCATAATAATTCGATGCGAGGTAATTCTACGCGTGGTAATTCAATACGTGGTGATTCGACGCATGGTAATTCTATGTATAGTAATTCAATACGTGGTGATTCGACGCGTTGTAATTCAATGCGTGGTGATTCGACGTGTTGTAATTCAATGCGTGGTGATTCAACGCGTAGTAAGTCTACGTGTATTAATTCAATTCCTAATGATTCGACACTTGGTAATTCAACGTATGGTGATTCAACGCATGATGTTCCAGCGTGTGATAATTCATCACGTGGTAATTTAACACGTAACCATATGCAACTAGTAACTCAACTTGATGCAATGCGTTCCGATATATTGTATTTAATAATCCAACTAATTATACAGCACGTACCAACACATGATCACATAGCTTTTCAAGTGACACTATCAGTGATTCTCCACCATTACCTCTCCCTATATCGCCATTTTTTCCACAAGAATCTAAATGAACTCCATCCTGAAAGCGTGCTTTGACAGCAGTCGTCGCAATGAAATATTTTGACGTACAGAACTGCAAGAAGGAAGGTGAGTGCCAGAATCGTGGCCAATTAAGATGGAATTCGTTCGGTGTAAACCTTTCGAATACGACAGAGGTTGAAAAAGGCATACATCCGCGCCGATCGATGAATCGATCTCACGTGCAACCCCTTATCGACGATCTTCCGACGATTCCGTGGCCAGTTACGGGTACCGGCAGCGAAGTGGCTTCGCCGAATAATCGATCATCTTTTTGGCCTAACCGATGATGTCTGGGACGATGTGGCTTATCCGAGAACTGCTTGAACGTCGCGTCTGATAACGTTGTTTTATTTGCGGTCCGCGGTCTGATGCATCTTGCCGGTAATTAATTTCTTCGTTATCGCGATCGCTGACACGCAACCAACTCGAATTATTCGGAGAAGACTCGCTGTGGTGATAAGGAATGTCGAAATGCCGAAAGGGGGCTGAATCAGGGGTCAAGAAACACAATTTCGGAGTAAATATACTTGTATTGGTACCTTCAAATATGCATTCGAAATTATGGGGTTGAATGATCATTTTTTATTTATATTGTACATTACATATTAAATTCAGGAATTATGTAGTAAATATTAATTTCACATATCATATATTTAATTTTTAGACATTATTCGCCTACACGTATGGAGGATACAGTTTTCTAATTTTGGAAACATCATTTATTTGTACTAAATAAAATTTCATATACTCATTTACATCAGTTACATCACAAAAGATTATTGAGTGCTTAATAAGATTTGTTTCCAATAATATAAACTAGATATGTGATTAACAAAATAAATCTAAATGAGCTAGAAACACATGATAATATAGAAGTTTTGCAAGACAAAATATAATTTTATATCTCCTCTAGTACGGCAATCAGATGCACAGTGCGTACCTATCGTATTAGCGTAAACACATGACGTGCCCACGTGTGGCAGCCCTGATCCGCAATAATTCCCTATAGAAGTACCTCTCCGTCACAAAGAACATAGTTGCCCATCGTGTCTGATCACTCCATACAACACCGCGTTTATACGTCACGTCACGACGGGTGAGTTATCGTCGCTATTTGACGAACTTTGGAAGGGAATCGAAGTGGTCGACAAGGCTCGTCGATAACGGGCGGCGATCGTGCACAGAGGAAACGAAAAGGCAAGCTGTCGCCGGTACGACGTACGTACCGCCCGCCGTGAAATCGTAGCGAGGCGCATTTGTTGCCCTGGAGCGTGTCGAGTGCTCGTAGATCACTCAACCGGGCCTGTGCCACTTCCAACTCCACCGAGATATATGCGAGCGCGTAAGAACGGCTCGTTTAACGTATAGTCACTGTACTATAGTGTACTATCCGCATAGTCGAGTTACCTGCGATCCCTGATGCGTTACCACTGCACAGATACCCGGTGCGTAAAACCAGCTGCAAATATCCGGATAGCCAATAGACACAGGTGCGACACTGTTAATTAATTATACGATTTCTATTTCGTACCACTGGGTCAATTTACGCTGCTGAAGTGCTTTGTTACAGCGACCATGTACTTGATTACTCGTGAGGCCATATATCCGAAGGTGTGCAAGTTTATTTACTTATGTTATCTGATTTTATTGTCCAAGATTTCTTTAACAAAAAAGATCGTAAAATTATTCGAATAAAGCAAGTTCGTATAATACACACTGTAGTTTTAAACCGAGTTCAAAAGTGCCCCTATTGAATGTTGAGTAACAATGTCTGCTTACTATATGAAAGAGAAAGTCAATCCTTTTTAAGGTTTAAACAACAAAACTAAAACAATGGAGGCTATTAGAGCGTAACTCACAGTGGCAATATTTGTTGTATGAGCAACTTTTTACACGTGTATTCGATTTGTAGTTTATCAATTCAAAGAGAGTCCTCGAAGTCTTAAACAAAGCATTGGAGCATGACCGATCGCGATTACTCACGGATACCTCGGACGAGACATCGCTTTGTGGGTAACTGGGCGAGGAGAGAAGCTGAAGAACCGGCTAACCGAGAAACAGTGAAAGCCAACGCGTTTCTGGAATATCTTCGACCCTCGAAGATTCCCCGAGTTACGCTCGACGCCGGCTGATCCCTATTCAACATGATCGTCCACGACCAAAGGAATTTCCAAGGCATCGCGAAACTTGATGAAGATATAATGCTGATTTTTGAAATTATAGTTTGATATAGGAATATACGAACTATAGTAATTAGTTAATTTCGTTATTATGTTAAAAACGTATGTAAAGGTGGTTACACCGTTTCACAGTGTTAATTTTCATACAAGTCCTTCTTTGATACCACAGATATTATGTTAGCAATTATTAACGTCTTAATTTTAATTAAGTCATTAATTAATTGTAACTAATTGCATTTTCATACATATTTTAAGACAAGGTCTTATGTATAGATTTGTTAAATGGAACAGGTTTATTAAAATTGAATATTGTAAATGAACCTAGTGATGCATCGTTCTGCGCATGTCTCTTGCGCACGACGCCATATTGGTTTCAACTCTTCATGAAAGACTCTCATTTAACAAAATTTTCAAATTCATTAATGAGAGTCTATTAATCTATTTATACAAACGTGTTCTATGTACCAAAATTAAGTATCATTTTATAGAAATAGTATACATAATTCATATTCTATAGAAATAGTATTAGAATTCATATTTTATAGAAGTGTTCATAAAGTGCCATGCGAACTCCATCACAAGTTGTCCACAATTTCTCTTTTGACAGAGCGATTTGACTTGCTCCTCTAAGATGAATCTCAGTTCCTCGTTTTGATTTCTAGATTTATAAAGTTCCTAGGTTTCTAGGACTTTCACAGCATCGCGCGGTGACGTGAAATTAGGAACGCAACGCAATCTTCGTTCGCCAGCCAAGCGAGAGATAGTTCGACTATCGCACCCTACAGTGTCGCTGGGTTAATTAGTGTCAGTTTTCAAGTGCGATAAGTCTCGCGGGGCTGTTCCAGCAACTGCAGTTTGAATAGAGTTACGGTTGCAGTTGCCGCGAAACAGTTAGCGACGGGTTTCGGAGTTTCGGCGATACAAGATATTCCTTTTGTGCCTGTTGTTCGACTGTTAAACATCGCACCTACAGTGTTGTAAGTTTTCTTCACTCGTGGTCACTGAAAGAACTTCTGACGTGGTTCCATCAAAAAAACAATCACTGAAACCAACCAATCGTCACTGAAGTTATAACCTCGTGGATGCAACAATCAATTTCTTTGAAAAAAGTGATTGAGTCTTGAGCCTGAAGTATACATTCTATAATTTATTGAAGTTTTAGCTACATGACAAATTCTATTTGTAAGAATATGAACATGTTCATTATATGTTTGTTCTGAAATACTTTCATCATCTCCTTTTGATAGTACTTATTTCTAATGGCAAAGAAAATTATGCCTGACTTAGATGAAAGCGTAAACGATGAAGCGTTCTGTACGTGTATAAAATTCGAAGGAAAGAATTTTTTTTAAAAGCGTTAAAGTACGTACCCTTAAATACGTTCAATTTCTTCGAGTAAAGCTCTTGAAGATCTCTTAAAGTTATAAAACGAAGAAGAGCCTTTAGCACGAACGTTGTTTATCAAGAAGCAAAAAATCCAAGAGAATTTGAAAACGGGTCAAAGGAATGATCTCGTTTGCCACTCGAGGAGAAGAGTAAAAGTGGGCCGATGAAATGTTTTTCGCGCACAAACTGCAGATTACAAGAGCCGAAGATAAAGATACACCTTTCTTCCGGCGTTTATCTTCCCCGATGTTTATATCTCGTTTTCCCCTTGAGGTGCACGAGTGGCACTCGACGGCGGTTTAATAACCCGCCGATACCGATTGGAAATTGATCTCCACCCTTCCGTGTATTCTTTTATTTCACCACCGGCCGTCTCCCTTTTCTTTCCTCTTTTTTCCATTCTTTTCGCGTGCTGCTCTTGTTATCGGGTCTCGCGCGGCCTCCACAGTCCGCGCGAACGTACGAGCTCGACTATCGGGTGCTTGACTCCGATTCGAGAGATCGATCGCTGGAACGCCTCGTTTGTCCTTACAATCTCGAAACAGGGGAGGAAAAAAATCAAATTGCCCGGAGCTACAGAGGGTATCCGCTCGCGCGAGAAAGAGAGAGAACGATGTGCCGGTTGCACCCTTGTACCTCGTGTTAATTCTAGCCTTCGCCATCCCCGTTCGATACGCGCGGACAGGGAGATTAAAAGGGAAAAAACGACGAGGAGGAGGGTCTATGGACGGCAGAGAAAGAGAAGAATCGGAGGAAGCACGAAAGAAGACGATCAGAGAGGGAGGGAGATCGGCTTTCATGCCGAGCGGCAGTAAATTTGCACGGACGCGACGTGGAAGCGGGCGATTTCTTTTGCACCTCTCCCTTAATCTGCGCATCTGACTACCTAAATTGGCTTGAGCAAAGCTAATCTCGACGGCGTTATCAATTAGCCGCACAGCAGATAACGCGGTAGGGGCCTACTTCGGAACAAGCTGGCCCCGGTTTGCTCGTTTAGGCCACTTTTGACCTCCGAAAGTCCGAGTGATCGATCTTCCTGCATCATACTACTTCTATACTTCTACTTAAAGCAAGCTTAACTATTGGCTTCACAGGAGGTACCAATTTTTAGTTTCTACCGACATGTATTTATAAAGAGGTTAAAACCAGTAGTCTAATAGTTACCACCTATCGTGTATAGCTATGCGTGTTCTTAATTGCACGCTGCTTGAATATCCTCTTCGTTTAAACCATCGTTAACCAGTAGCAATTTCGTGATGAATTTATTGAAATAGACTTATGAAGTAGACTTATTTATAAGCGTTAGCTCGATTTCGATAGCGACTCGCTTACATCGCTAGCCGCTTTCGACCGTATCTTCGGCGAGGCAGCATGGCCCACGTTCAGGATAAGATACCGGCTTCGGTGTTGGCCGAAGAGCAGTGGTTAGCCTCGCTTACTTAGTTCGCGAAGCGGCTCGGAGAACGGGCGAACGCAGTAAATATATTCTTATCTATCCGCCAAAAAGTTCAGCCGAGCCGCTAATTAAAGGTATAAGCCTGGACGTCGCCCGTCCCCTTGGCAGGCCACCATGAGATTCTTCCAGAGCCGTTACGATCCGCCTGGAACTCCTTTCGAGAGGTAGCCTTAACCGGTGACTTAAGAAGGAATCCTTAACCGGTGACTTAAGCAGGTATCAGAGCGTTTCTCGAGCGGGTGAGGAATATCGGTGAACATCTGGCGGCGCACGGAGCGATTATCAAAATTGCGCGGGCCGCAGTCGATTCGTCGTTCCAGCAGGTTGCATTCCATCGGAATCTGAACGCGCGATCTTGTCGTTATAAATCCAGTTAGTACCTTAGATTCGGATAGAGAGAAGTCCGGGTATTAATTTCAGGCCACGTCGCTGTTAGTCAGCTCGCGTTACGCTCGGAACGAATGGTAACCGCGCGATATTAATCGTTGTATCGCACGCGAAAAGGGGTTAGCGAAGCCGAACGCGAAATTAACGCGAGAATCGATGCCGATTCAGCTTGCCGATAAACTTGGACGGCGAGCTTTTTTCCGCGCCCGATCCGTGACTCGTACGCGTTTACGAGATAATGTTCGTTCTCGCCGTGGTCGCGTTTGCATCCGCTGATAACATCTCCCATCGCGCGTTAAATAGCCGATTTATTGCCTCGTTTCTGACTCTCGTTTGAACCTTCGTCGAGCGTGTCGTAAAAGAGTAACGCGCTTTTGAAAGCCGGACGTGCAAATCATCGCCGCGCACACTTTTAGAGGTTAAGTTACCTTGAATGTCTCGCAACGATCCTAAAATAACACAGATAGGTGTTTTAACGACTGTGTGTTTCGTCTGAAAAACTTACTGTAAACAAAAAGTATTATACTAAGATATAATCCATTTATAAATATATTGAACATTTGGACAAAATATGAAGTAACTCATATGCAAACTATAATATACACTGTTGATGTACGATTTTCGAAAACACTCTTTCTAGGAAAATAAGGGTACTGTTTCTTTCCAATTCAAATAATAATTTTAACGATTCATTTTTCTTTTAATATAACCTTTTTGCTCTTCATCTTTAAACAGACCTCGAATTATTTTATGCATCAAAAGTACAAAGCAACCTTGACATCAGTTTAAAGTAACGCAAATTTTTAAAAGACAGATGCTTCAATATATTCCAGTTAAGTGTACACCGATGATCTTCGCGTATGTCGAAGAATGCGAAATGAATCATAAGAAGCACCGAGGGCACAGGTTTACGGCTACGTGGGCCGAAACTGAACACCGTAATGCGAAACAATGATATTGATTAACGGCCAACGGGTTCGGGAACGCATGAAAGCTGGCTTGTATCGATCGACTGGAATACCAGAATCGATGTTACGAATTCATTCCTGCCGCGTAAATCGTGCGTTCGATGGCATTGTTGTCGACGAAGGATTCTTCGTTTTGTACGAACAGTTCGTGTATTATATCGAAACGTTATATGGCAGACGATGAGCCTTATTTTTTACGAGTGTGCTTCGCTTTTATGGAGATAAATGTCGAAGATCAAATGAAATTTCCTTCTGTCGTTTTCTCTCATCTTTTTTATGTTTGTTTCCGATCTTGGACAGCCATTATTTAGTCGACAATCATCGATTATTTCTTTATAAATAGGTTATATTATCCTTCGATAATGAAGTATAATTAGAATTAAGCGACACTTACGGGCAGCGGACGAACTAATAAGGGCTGACATGTTGGCGCTGTTATATGTAAATATATGTATAATAATATAAGCAATCACATGATGAAGTAATTACACAAGAAAAGAAGTAAATGTGTTTCCAGCAATATTATAAAACATTTTAATCGCTCTTAACGAGCTTTATTATATTTTATGTATTTAATGTTGATCGTCTCACTACCGCCATGTTTGTACACTAGCGCTCCACTAATTCTATTAGCAATTTTTCGTTTTCAATTGCCCAATTATTTTGATACACCAAATGATATAATTGCCAACCATTTCCATATTTTTTCAAAAGTCGATAAATAAAAACACTTGCTTCCTAATAAGTAGAGATAATTCTAGCACATCCCAATATGCAGTCTAAACCGTATGTGCACTCTAACATATTCACGAAGTGGACATCGGATTCATTAAAACAAAATACAACCTCCATCTTTCAGTTAAAGTATACCGTTCCAAATAAAATTTCGCTGAAAAATGGAGTAAATGGTTTAACGCAGTTTCGGTACTCTGATTAGAGGGTCTCTAATCAGTGGAAATGGATGACACAAGTATCATAAAAACGAGAAGAGAAATGCGTGAATTTACAATCAGAATCCGAATGCATGCAGCAGACGTTCTAAAAACGAGAGACAAGTTTCCTGGCGGTAAACGGGTCGGTTCGCGGGAAGCGAAGGATTTAATGGAGGCGGTCGAAGGTATCCCGGTAGGAACTTCCAATTAAAGGGATCTACGGTTCGCAACGGTCACGATAAAGATCGAGGGCTTTGTCGAGTTGGCCGGAGTCAGAGTTTGCGTTCACGGTGTCCCGGAAGCGGCCATGGCCGATTCGGGAAGTTTCGATTCGTTCTTCCTGGTTGGCGGAGGTATCGGCAAAAAGTGGACAGCATTTTCAACGCCGACCTCGTCCGCGCCTTGGACTTCGACGTGCCGGGAATCGAAGACGATTAATGCTCGAAGGAAGATTGAATTAAGACCCCCCGGGCCGGGCTACCCGATGAAACATTGAAATTCCCGGTTCGTTCGTTCCCGGTGTCAAAAGCTGCGCGAACAGACAGATCCGATCGGATGGTTGCGGCTCAATTATCAATTAGTCACGTTCCACGGTGCTTATCAGCGTAAAGAAGCTTTAATGGCGGCATCGTTCGATCTCGCCGCGTACGTATTCGCTTTTTATCCTGGCCGGGTTCTTTCGTCTCGGCCGGCGCTGTTTTCACGCGGCTGCGATCGATCGGTTTTTGTCGATCGACGAAAGGACGGCACCGATCGTGATTTCGCGTCGTGCCGCGCGCATATTGAGACATAAAATCGATAAGTTTTTGCGCCGCTTACTTAACCCGCGGCTGGAACAGGCTGCAACCGAGGGAACTCGGGGGCGAGCGTGTAACAGAAGCCGGCTCCGTATTTATGTGTTTGCGACGTCGATACGAGAAGAAACCGCTCCGTGCGACGTGCCGCAGGGCCCGATGTACAGTCAATAGCAAATCTGCCTTCCCTAGGGTAAATCTGGTAACCGAAAGAAGACCTCCCACTTGCTGAGTTTTAGGGATTTTTCAACACTCGAAAAATAGGTTAAGAATTTTAGAACTTTAAGATATGGAAAGCTAAGGATATTAATATTTAGGGACTTTATGGTGTAGAAACCGATGACCTTGAGATTTAGGAATTTCTGATATGAAAATCTAGGGGTTTGCCGATCTCGAAACTGGGGATTTTGCGAATTGGCACTTTAGAATTTGAAAATATAAGGATATGAGAGTGTACAGACTTGAGAACATCAGAATTTGCAGATCTGGGAATTTGGTGACCTAGGAATTTATGGACCTTAGGATTTGGGAACTTTGGAATTTGAGGATCTACGAGTACAGAAATTGGGACTTGAACAATTCGAAATTTGGGGATTAAGAAATTTTGTAATGATTTTTGGATATTAGAGTTTTAGAATCTTAGGCTATCAGGGACTTTGCAAGTTTGAATATCTAAAAATACAGAAATTGAAAAATTGAAAAATTCGAAGATCTAATTTAAAAAATGAAATTCGTTTATGAAAACTTGCCTAAAGGAAGCCTACTGTGTACCCGAGTGTACACGTCAAGAATCAAGGATCAAGGGAGCGGACCGGAGGCGGATCGGAGCGAGCAACAAGCATTCGCATGGTGGAACTGGTTCCAACGGCGCATTATCCACGTCGCCGCTCGCGCGATTTACGATTCCGTGATCGAACTAGTCTCGAGATTATTGACAAGAAAATACGAACGACGCTTTCCACGCTGATTATCCACCGCGCCGGTTTTCAACGACTCTGTGTAATTGACGAGCGGCGGTTTGTCGCGTGATTGATATCTGAAAACCGGCAAAACGATCGTTTCCCAACTATCTAACGTTTCCAATACTTTCATTGCGTAATCGAGACATTCGGAGTCCATAAATAATTTCAAATAAGACAGAATTCTGAACTTCAAACCATTAGCATCGAGATTGCCACAAAATGAACCTATCTACTGCAAATATAGATATGTATTTATATGTTATTAGTATATACTGTTTTATGACCTCGAAGTTTAGTTCAAACACTGAACAGTACTTCAAAGAATATTTACAGTGGAATAATAGAAATAATATCAATAAAGTAATTTTATTCTAAATTTTGACTGATGACTCTTCTACCAGTTACCTGAGATCTTGCACATATTTTGATGGAACTTAACAATATTTGAAATTATATCTTAAACTGCCATTTTCCTCATTCCTGAGATAGTCCGTAAATCAGTCGGAAAGATGAAATTTGTCCCAAGCAGAATGCTTAAGCTATTTCTGTCTAAGGGTTGTCTAAGTTGCAGCTTCGTCTCCATATTACTAGGTCCGTGAACCCTGGCGTAATAACGCACGATCCTCGGATATCAGATTTCGGACTGGCATGACAAGTCCGAGACAAGGACGAGTTGATCTTCGAGTCGACGATGCGTACTCGGCGATATCGAGTGGCGGCGGTAGTCCGAGATTCTCGTGAAATCGTTCGTTAAACTCGCTGAAGTAACCACTCGAGAATCGAACGCGAAGGTGAACGTCGATCGGGGCTACGCGGCGGTAGCAGGGCATGCAAATGCGAAGCTTCGTTCCGTTACGAATCAATGCGATCGCTTAATTAGCGAAGAGCTCCACTCCTCTTCGCATTCTCCCTTCGTTCCGCGCCTCTTCACCCAGCCCGAGGGCCCCTTCCTTCTTCCTTCTTCCTGACCGCTCTTCCGATAGGAATCCAACCGTCGAGTACGCCCTCGAGAGGGGCCAGACGGTTTCGAAGCTTTTAACCGTCCATTTCGCCGGCAATCCGGATATTACGGGGAACAGAAGATCTCAAAAGATCCTGTCCGTGGATCTGTTTTTCCAGATCCGCGGCTAAGATCCTTGCACGCAACGTATCTTTCGCTACCGGGACAATATTATTCCCGGTTCTTCGAGAACCTTATCATCGGATTCCCTCGACTAAATTTGAATAATTCGATCCGCGTCGGGATTTCGAACGTCCCTGTGTATTCAACCTCTACATTCTAACGTATCGGGTCACCGCCACGTACCAATTTACAAATATTTATCGAAGCGATAACGTGTCACCCAACTAATACTCCTAGTTTCACGTCTTAACTGCAGAATCTATTACCGTAAAATTCTGCCGAAGTTTCAAACGACTTAGCAAATTTAAAATAACAAAGTTCAAGACGAACTTGATGAACTCATAATTTGACAATCATTGTGGTACACAAATCGGTATAATCATCCTAATATTTATTGTCGTTTATTTACATATTGTCCATTATTTGATGTCAATGATTATTCACACTTTCTTACGTTATTTGATGAAGTCTTAACAGAATCAATGAATTTTATGTTATCCAAACTAGCAAAATTTTCATACACGTTTGTACCAATCACAAGATGAACTCCAGGGATTTAGACAAACAGGTTTTTTAAACTGACTGATATGTGTAAATATTGTAATAGCTAGTATTATGTGTACAGCAAGAAATATTCTTTTCAACAAAACAGATCAGTATTCAGTTCATCTGGCGTTTGCGTGATCCACAAAGTATTGTTTCTATTCGTAAGAAACGAGGTGTAGTTGACGGGGAAGCTCGAAGAACGCTAGGGCGATTCATTAGCGGGCCGGTAAAAATTAGGAAGCAGCCCCCGGCTCATTTGCAAAACCTCGCACGGTTTCCCCTCGTCAATATCCACCCCGCTGTCTCAGCGCGTGGATCATTTGCGGCACGCAATCGTTGCTCCTTTGACTGGGTCTCGCGAGCCTTCTGACACGGCAAGAAGCGTCTCTGAACAGGGTCGAGGAAGGGACGGAGGGCTCATCAGTTAATGGAGGCCGCAATTAATAACGCCGTAGTCGTTTATCACCACGATCCGCGACTTATCCTCGTGGTGCCTGGCTTGCCAGCCAGTCAGGGGTCTCTTCCACCCCCTCGTTTCGCGAAAGCACGATCAACCGACTCGTTGATCCTACGACATCGCGCTTTCTGGAGCGAGAGAGCTCTCCGTGCGGGGCACGGGCTGCCCTCGAACGCGATTCCGTAATGCACTAGCGAGATTTCGCTCGGGAAGGAAGCTTAGTAGAGCGGAACACGAAATATAGGGCCACGGAACGAGATAGGTCAAAGGTGAGACGATGCTCCGGCATCCCGTTGGAAACCGGGCCTCGAACCACTCCAATCTACCGTCGACGAGAAATTACGTCTGTGCGCTGCTACTTGCACCGGGTTTCTTCGACTTTACGACAATTGCCGAACGGTGACATCGATATTCAGGCGGGTTTTACGAACTTGGCCTCGAGATGTGCACCCTCGGTTAAATCTCCGGATGGTTACATGTTAACTTTCTAGCCCTGTACATTTTACTTTAAATTCAGAAGTATAAAATAAAACTTAGGTGTATACGTGAGCTCTGATGATGTGTAATATTTATTTTACTTTAAATTTAGAAATAAAGAAAAGCTTAACTCTACACACATGATATATGATAGTTACTTTATTTCAATTTTGTGAATTTTGGAGTTCGAAGTTAGAGTAAAATGATCATCTATGCACAATCTAAATATAAAATGTTTAATTAGAACAAGTACAAGGTTCCAAATAACCTTAGAAAAATCCTTGAAAAGATAAAAAAAAAAATAAAAGTCGTTAAATGCAACTTCTCTGCAAAATCGTTTAACCTTTTGCGTTCGTTTTGTCTATCTGCACGTTCTTGCTAAATAGTCTCGTTTGTACGTCGTAGTAGCTTTCTTACGGAGTTTTCCCAACGAACGCGGTTCTAATTTTAAATTGTCATCGCCTTTAAGCACGCCGTCGCCATAATAAACGCATTAATTTGCCACTCGGCTCCGCCTTTATGCGTCCCAGCCGAGCGTAGCTAGTTTTTGAAACTGACTGAATATAAAGAACCTTTTTACCCCGGCGGACAACACAGTTGCAATAATATCGGCGGGGAGGGAAGGGGTGCAGGCTGAGAGCATCCTCCCCCGTTCGTCCCTTCTTTGCATTCTAATTACGCTAACTGCATTATACGTCAGAAGGAAAGTTTAATAAGCAACTCACGGTCAACGATCGCGACTTGCACGACAAACTCTTTCGCAAGGCGAACGTCAGCTTGTACCTTTTGTGGGATTACCGCAAATGATCCCGGGGCTCGACAGGTTCGCTGTCCCGTTCGCAAACGAGCGACGGCCTTGATTTTTCTACGGTTCTTTTAATTAATTGCCCCGCCTGCCGCTCGCGAGTTCCGCGTAACAGTGCTCATTGTCGGGCTCATCGTGGCCGACGTGTTTGCCGACGAAGAAATCACAGAAACGTAATCTGCGACGTTACTCGTTGATTGTACCGCGGGAAAAAGGAATCCGCGGAGAAAGATAATCATAATTTGTCGTGTCGGACGTTGTTTTATCGAGCGCTGGATTATCGAATCAAATAGAATGACCGCGGTTTATCATCTAGTTATAATTCGCGCGATCTTATCGCGTACTCCGGTTTTTCGGCCCGATCATTCAACGTCGTCTTGATTTATACACCTGTCGTTCCGTCCGCCGAAATAACCGGCAGCGTTTTAAATCGCGCGTCCGAATAACCGATATAATTAATGCAACTGCATCAACGATGCGCAGCGAGAGCGAACGAGGACATGAATAAAATCGATCGGAGCCTAAGTGCTCGTGAATATATCGGATCCATAAAAGATTGTGCAACGACGATGCTTCAACGTATCCTGCGTTCGATCGGAAACAGACTTCCCTGGATCAGAAATATTCCAGCGAGGCGGAATTGGAAAAATGAAAGGAGAAAAGACGAAACGAAAGGAAAAGAGCAAACGAGAAAGCACGAAAACAAAGAGCAATCATAACGATGGTAATCTCTGCGGCTGACGTACAATTACCTTCGTCAAGGCGCCTAGGAAAATAACCAATTTCAGAAGTGTTTATTGCAGTCTGTAGCCTCCTTCATTGTTCGACCCGTTAATGAGACGGTGTAAAGGGGCGAGGAGGAAACAGCTATGGAAGAGAAAGACGGAAAGAACGGGCCAGCCGGTACAACTCTTTAATTTTAATTATACTTATCTACCAACTGGTCTCGGGGAAAGAAGCTGAGGAAGAAAATGAACGGCAGAAACGGAGCGTTCAGGTCGCTGAATTATCTGAATCGTTTCCAGAAACGCACCGGTAAGAAAAGTAGAAATTAATGAGACGATTTCTGGATTCTTTGAATTTTTGTGCTTCGGGAGTTTAGAATTTTTGAGGATTTGCACTTTGGAATTTTGGAATTTTTAAGCTTTTTTAGGAAGGTTTGGAAATTTGGGATATTAGGATTTGTTTTTTTAACTATTTCTAATAATTGTCATATAAGTTCATTGAAATTTTTTCTCTGATTTTACAAACGAAATTTCCAACTCTTAAATCGAATCTGATTAATCCTGAATTACGATTATTATAACCGTATCGACCAGAATTCGGTTTGATCGAGGCGCCTGCTGTAAACACGAAATGCCTCGTAAATCTGATTTGTCCAAAATTTATCGATGGAATATTATTTCGCGTCACATCGCAAAACGTATTATAATTGCAGATTCGCATAAATCGGTTCTCGACTCGCATTCAAGGTAAAACCCTCCAGCTGCGTGTCATTTCGAACTTTCAACTCGAGCATAAAATCCATGATTTTTATTTTATTTAAACGTCGAGTACTACGAAGAATTATTCCTGCGTTCGCTCCGCTTAAAACGTTAAGTGGTTCAAATAAAAGTTCAAAGCGATTCGGGGTAGGTCGACGTTATCTCAAATCTTGCTCGATGGAAATTTCCCAGTGATTTTCTCGATCCGGTGAAAATCTAAATGGGATTGGAATTCATTTTCCGTAGATTCGCTTGATTTCCTAAGTGTCAGCACTTGTGGATCCTTTCGTGTCAATTTTCTCGTTGCGTTTCAATCGGGACTCGTGCGAGAACACAGCAGATACTCGCAGCTGCTTCTCAATTCCGTGCGATCACGTTTGAACGATTTAAAAGTTCGTGTTCTCGATCCTGCAGGGAGAGCATGTATCCTTGAATCACCGTTAAACTTTGTATCAACGTTTGCTTCTCGATCGATCCGAAGGTTCAAGGATGATAAGAAACGATATCGCATTCAAACGTTACGAATTATTTATGTTACCACTTTCTTTGGACATTCAAGATTTACAATCTTCTCTACAATTTTATAAAAAAAGCTTACGTATAAAAACTGCTCGCATGTTCGTGAAATTTCATACAAAAATTGCTCGCATAGTAAAATTGCTTTCAAATAAATTGGACATACTGAAATTGCTGATATACGAACATATTGATGTCAAACATTTCAAATAATTTATAAATCTTCAATTTAGTCGAACATTGACAACTAAAGTTTAATTTGTAATTAAATTTCTTTTAACTAAGAATTGAATGAACTTTGAATTTAGTTCTCGATGAATTCCAAAGTATTCCAAATTTAAGATGCACTAATAATATAAATATATTTATTTAATTCACTAGATTGAACGGTATTAAATAAAACTAAAATTATATTTATATTAAACAAAAACATGTCCGAAGTTATTAAAAATATATACAAAAAAAGTGTTCTCACATATGAGGTCACATATGAAGTCATTGCCTGCATTAAGAATGTGAACATCTCTGAACAGGATAAATGTCAAACAAATAAATGTACACATCAACATATTTAAACAGGATAAATATCAAAGAAAATAAAGTACACGTTTCAACATCTCTAACCAGGATATTTATATCTGTCAACATCTTCGAACAGGATAATTGTCAAAGTAATTAATAATTTGAAAGCCTTCATGTAACATCGACGATCTGACTTACAATATTCACGTTCGATAACGAGCCATGAAACTCGATAACGTGCATCCTGTCATTCATCGAGAATCCAGGTTGCCTGCAACTCGATCCATTGAGAGTAGTCTCGATAATCGCCTGTTTCAGCAAACAGGTAACATACTGATCTGGCAGAAATCGCGATAAACATTCGCGACGATGGTTTCGTAGCGAAAGAAACGTAGACGGAATCTCGATCGAACGATTCCGTGTACCAATTACTTGGAAAGATCTCTCGATCGTTCGATTCAGTTCGTTTCATCAGCTCGATGAAAGTTTAGCTGGGATGTTCTAGCTGAAAGGTTGTCCAATAGCTTCGATTCAACGACGCATACTGCGGACGAGTATAAATTATTTTGCCCGGGAAATGATCCGCTCGAGGTTCATGGTGCTATTAAACGAAGAAGGATGAAGATAGGAAGAAATAAGAGGAGATCAGGACACTCGGATGCAACTTAGACTTCCTTTCGATAAGAACCAATGCGTGCTCTTGAATATTTGCGAATTTTCCGGTTTGGGAAGCTTGTGAACTTTCATGGTTGCGAATTATTACATTTCTAGGTTTATAGATTTATAGATTTATAGTTTTCAATTTCTAGGTTTTTAAATATAACAAATTCTAAATTTTTACATTTCTTAATCGCTAAATTGCTAATTTACTGAATTGCTAAATTACTACATTACTAAACTTCCTAATTTCAAGATTTCTAGATTGCAAAATTTTCAAATTCCAAAAATTTCAAATCGTTCAATTTTGAAGTTCTGAAACTTTCAATTTCCCAAATTTCGAAATTCTCAGATTTTCAAATTTCCCAAATTTTCCAAATTCCTAAATCCTTATATTGCTGGATTTCCAAATCCCGAAATTCTTAGTCTTGTAAATTTTTAAATCCCCAAATTTCTAAATCCTGAAACTTCCAAATCCCCAAATTTCAATATCCCAACATTTCCACAATCCCAAATTAACAAATCCCCAAATTTTCAAATCCCAAATTCTCAAATCCTCTAATTCACAACCCCCAATTTTTCACATCCCCAAATTACTAAATCCCCAAATTTTCAACCCTAAATTCTCAAATCCCCAAATTCACATCCCCCAAGTTCTCACACCCCCAAATTCTCAAATTCCCCAAGTTTTCACACCCCCAAATTACCAAATCCCCAAATTTCCAACCCCCAAATTTTCAAATCCCAAATTCTCAAATCCTCTAATTCACAATTCACAATTTTGCACATCCCCAAATTACTAAATCCCCAAATTTTCAAACCTAAATTCTCAAATCCCCAAATTCACATCCCCCAAGTTCTCACACCCCCAAATTCTCAAATTCCCCAAGTTTTCACACCCCCAAATTACCAAATCCCCAAATTTCCAACCCCCAAATTTTCACATCCCAAATTCTCAAATCCTCTAATTCACAATCCCCAATTTTTCACATCCCCAAATTTTCAACCCTAAATTCTCAAATCCCCAAATTCTCAAATCCCCAAATTTTCAACCCCCAAGTTCTCACATCCCCAAATTCTCAAATTCCCCAATTCTCAAACTCCAAATTCCTAAATTTCCCTAGAAACGCCAACTTCTTTTTAACTGCACCAAGAATCCATCATTTAACCACCATAAACTCTAAATGCCACCCCAAAAGTGGCAAATGAAGTGTGAAACATCGACACGTCCCTTATTCTACGCAATTCTACCATCCCTTATACCATCACGAATTGTAGGTAGATGAATCTTATCTTGGATAATAAACGACGGCACCGCGAATTCCGAGTGTAAAGAGCTGGGACGAGATCAAGTTCAATATGTACTCAAGAATCTGAGACAATTGCGATGCAAAAGTTTCACTTCCTGATTTGAATAGCAATTGTAAGAAGCGACGTTTTATTCTATGGTTTTGCCAAGTATTTTAAGGATACGAAGCTTTCAAATGATGTACTTTCATAAGTACATACTCATTTCATTCTTTGACAAATTTTAAGAACTTGTTAGGAAGAATTGATATCATGAATATTTTGTCATATTAACAAAATTTTACATTTTCTTTTCACCTTGAAAAAATTGGGAATTTTAAAAATACAATAACTGTTAAATTAAGATACTGATTATTCATCTATTCATGCATGGATATTGAGCTATTGATGATTACAACACTCATCCTCATGATTATGTCATTAGAAATTTTTATTTGATAATCTAACAGTACTATCTAATATCCATTACTTTCATGTAGTGATTTAAAGATGGTACTAGAAATATCAATTTTTATAGATATTTCTTAGCGTGTAACACACGTTTCGTTCGCTATCAGGCTATTAAAGAAAAGTCACGTCACGATGGCTACGATGCCGAAAACTTTAACCTGTTTCACCGGTTTGATAATGGACCGATCGATCGTCATGAATCTTTCTTTATGGTCTCAGAAGTTCTCTTACGTGGTATATAACGCTCACATATTCAGCGAGGAACGCGTGTATGAGTTTCTATAGTCGAAATTCGCACACGCGAGAAGTTCAAGAAGAACGAGGTACATATCGAAGATACGAAAATACATAGGATAATGTATAGGCTGACTATGTAGGCCACGTACACTCGTGGCACATATATCTTTGGCAAATACCTTTGTACCTTTGGATCGTGCCATTGCTTGGATATAAAATAGAACTTTTGCTATGATAGTGGGTCTCCGGTATGGCTAGATTTATATGCTAACGTGGAACAACCGATTGATTCATACACCATGATTTATGATTCAATTGTAATCCACTTGGAATAATTTATTGTAGGTAGGAAAGTTTAGGTCTGTAATGTAGGTTAGATACTTGGATATATTCTTGTGATATTATCACATCGTGCAATCATGTAATCATATGGATATATAATCACATACTCACATATGATTACATTGTCAAATTGTCACATTATTACATCGTCACATCCTCGCATCGTTATATCATCATATCGACATATGGTTATATCGTCATATGGTTATATTCTCAAATTGTTATATCATTACATCGTCACATCCTCACATCGTCATATCGTCATCATGTCGTCATATGATGAGATAGTCACATCGATATATCATTGTATCCACATATGGTTAAATCGTTATATGGTCATATTGTCAAATTGTCATATCATTACATAGTCGTATCATCACATCATCATATTGTCATATGACGACATCGTGACATAGTCACATCGACATATCATCATACAACCATATAGTCATACAATCATGTAATGGTATACTCATATGATCATATAATCGCGTAATTATATAATTACATAATTATGTGGATGATCAGAAACACCAACATATTTAGCTAAATGACTGTACTGCAAAGTTATACGTGTAACATAACTCATTATATCTACATATGACATATGAAGCTACATAGTAATTATCTATATATGATTTATGACATGTAAAGTTATACAGTCGTTGTCTACATATTATTTATGGCGTATGAAGTTACATATCCGTATATGACATACTTATCTATGTATGATTTATTACACACATATGAAGTTATATATTTATCATATATTTTGATGTATGAAGTTACTTGTTATCGATATGTGACTTATGATGTATGAAGTTTGTACTTCTTATCTACTTGTGATTTATAACACATGAAGTTACATATTTAGTATCTATTATGACATATGAAGTTACATTTATATTATCTATATATCACATGACATATGAAGCCTACATATGATACATGACAATTTCAAAACCATTCCAACAAAATACCATTTACAGTAAAAATGTGAGTGCATAGAATAAATAGCCTAAATCAACGAATCATACAGTCAATGAAGATAATAGTTTATACTCATCAGAAACAGCAAAACACATTCAGAGCTACCTCTCTACAATAAAAATGTGATTGTAAAGTAAATTAACTAATCATACCCAGTCAATAAACTTAATAGTTTGTATTCATTCAGATCAAATAAAACCCCAACCCCATCTCCATTTAATCCTCATAAAAGGCATTTACCTGGAGATGGAAGAGGCTTTCAACCACGTACCCCGCTAGAGATGCAAAAGGTGGTCGAAACGTTGAACGATACTTCAATAGGCTGTTTATCGATAATTCGGTGGTCGATGCAGTGCCGCCAGGTAAGTGACCGAGGGTTCATGGCGGAGGCAAAGACCACGGAGGAGAGGAGGTTCACAGAGAAATGTGGGACAAGGAGTGCCATTAATTTGGCAGCCGTTGTTCGACTCGCCCACTGGACCTTTCTCCCTCTATGGGTATCTTAGCCTACGTCCGAATTCCATGGTTAACGTTCGAACTGCACACGGCGTAAGTCTCCTTTCCTCCTGGTATCGTTCCTCCTTGCTCCTTCCGTTCTTTTCGCCCTGTGTTCCTTTAGCTTCCTTGTTTTCTTCCACCTTTCGCCTCCCCTTCTTCTACTTTTCCCCCCTTCTCCACCGTGCCATTCCTGTTCCTCGAGTCTTTATTGCTTCTATCAACGTGCCCCGTTTGATTTATACATCTATATGTTCCGTTCCGCTCTGTTCTGCAAAGAGAGCAGAGAAGCACAGCCAGCTCGTGTGCCTCTCGACTTATACGCCATCGCAGCACAGCGAGGAACCCACCTTGCTAGCAGAATATTATCGCCGTGGATAAGCACTCGCTATGCTATACGTCTGTACGCGTATTGTATCGAGGCTTGCCGGGATAGAAATCATTTTTATGGGATAATTTACCCAGGCGGGATAGTAAATTTCTAGCTTGCCTATTGTGCTCGCGCGGTGCACTGCTCTGGACGTGGTCTATTACCTTTTACATTTCTGACTACACAAATTTGGAGCCTCTTTTCAAAATTCCTTCAATCTTACAAATTCTTAAGTCTTGAAATCTTTGAATATTTGGAAATTTAAATAGCTAAGTTCTCAAATTTTCCAATTGAGATATTCGAAAATTCACACCACGGAAACTCCAATATTTAGAAATATAAAAATATAGAAATTACTTCAAAAATTAGTTTCAGATATGTGTCACGAAGCCAACGTTGTACCCGAGTACCAAGATCCCGTACCAGGTATCGTTACATCAATCTTATCCAGCCAGCTACCACAAGAATCGTGTCGAACACACCCGATCACGTTTTAATTCGATAAACTATCAACTCTGTCCGGCGCAAAGTCCATGTTGCTATCGTTGTTCCTCGGACCAAGTCTTTTCCTCGACCAGCCCTTTCAGCTATGTCGTTTACTGAAACTCGCAGCGTACACGCGCGTGTGTGGAACGCGGATACGAAGGAAAGGGAGTTCCTGGGTGGTTCAGGGAGAAACGGGCAAGCAGCTGGGAGAGCGTTGGGGCATTCCAGCTACCCGTAGCACGTAACGCGTATCGAACATGAGTAGTAGGTTGTTATCGCCCCACGTGGTGCACGGCGTATTTAACAACTCGTATTTGCCTTGGCACTGATCCGATCCTCGTGGTTTACACGAGGATCGCGCTTAAGGGATTAGCACGCGAAGCCACGCGAGACATCCGACCACGAAGAACCACGAAAAAAATAACAAGGCGATACCTCGTCGATCTTGAGTCCTCGTTGCTTGTCGCTCGTTTAATCTCCCGGTCCGAATGTCCCCCTTAAATGCTTCGGTTTATCGCTTAAATTCTTCGCGGGCTTTCGGTGTCCTGCTTTGACTGCTCGGATAATGAAAATTGCTTTGAATAAAATTTACAGGGCATGCTTCGAGACAACTGTGTACTTGACCATTTTTTCATTTTTAGTCCATTTTTGAGTCGTCAAATTTTTAATTTTCTAATTTTTATTTTTCCTACGTTAGTTTCTAAAATCGACCTCCAAATTCTACTTCTAAAATCGATTTGCAAGTTCACTCCTAAAATCGACTTCCAAATTCTATTTCTAAAATCAACTTGCAAATTCCACTCCTAAAATCGACTTCCAAATTCTATTTCTAAAATCAACCTGCAAATTCTACTCTTAAAATCGACTTACAAGTTCCACTTCTAAAATCGATTTCCAAATTAATATTTCAAAAGCGACTAAAATCAAACTCAAATAGTCACCTAAATTATCAACGCGTATTCCGTGTATTCGAAAATTTTCTATAATTTGCAACTCGCCGTCTAGTAATACCTGGCGGTGTAACCAGTAGGCAGTAATTAGTGGGCACGATGAAAGCGATGCGCGCGTTGCCGTGAATTTCTCCGTGCTGGAAAGTTAACGAGTAGGAAAATTAAAATTCGCGGTTTACCGACGTATCCACGATATTATCGGCCCTTAACGCACAGAGCCGACGTTACAGCGAGTACGATCTTCTAACTAACGACAGTGAACCTTGCGCCTGAGATCGGGATGTGTGTGTTCGATCGGATTACCGGAGGATCAAAGATTCCGCTCGAAGTGCTTCGATCTCAACGATCGTTAATTATTGATTGGAACAGCAGCGGAATAAGGATCGGTGACTTGTATCGGCCTCCTCTTGAATTGGACGAACTATAGCGGCGACCACACTTGTTGCACGGCGTGCATCCTTCGCGCCACGCGCCATCGTAACGATGTCACGCTCGACGGGTCGAGATCGAGAATCGATATGCCATTGTGTCGCCAATTTTCTAAATTGTCTAGATTACGGAAAGAGGAGAACGCTATATTCGCACATTTTAGATCTGGAAATTCGCACATATCAAGTTTGCAATTTTAGAAATTCGGAGATAAGTTTGCAATTCTAAAAATTGAGAGATATGTTTGCACATTATAAATTCATAGATAACTTTGCAAATTTAGAAACTTCTAATTTTCTTGTAAATATTTTAAAATAAGACCAAATGCAGTTTTCTAAAAAATGAAGCTACATAAGAAAAATATGTTATTCTCCACTTCCCAAATATTTTTTAGCCCTACATCAATGTAACCATGTATCAATATAATATGTATAATAAAGAATACATAAGATCAACCTATAATAGTCAGTATACAATGTCAGCACATACTAGCCAACACATATCAATACAGAATCAATATGTACCTATTGTGTACTAATATAAAGTGAAAGAATATTTCAAATTTTTCTATCCATCCACATTAATAATCGCCGAGACAATTATCATTTGACCCGTCAGCCCTTGGTATAATAATAAATTGATAAACGAGCGGCAATAAAGAGCGGCGTGATCGGCAAAGTGCAAGTAACACGAGATTCTGGTATATAGGGTAGACTGGTCTAATATATATAAGATTAAACGCTGGCAACATTAATTACGGCCAGCATGGAGGGCATCTCTGTCCCCGCCGTATTTCTTTAATTCACGAGTCGCCGACTCGAAAATATTATTTTCTCGGACGGAGAATGCTCTCGTGTGTCGCGCGGGCATAAAGCACGCGTGGTGTGCGTCCGAATTCCTCGAAAGGGACGAGTGTGCGTGCTACGTCATACGAGTGCTGGCTTCGGGAACGCGGTATGATATGTTTAATAGCAGGATCACCCGGGACCGGTGTCCAGCCCTATCCTTTTCTCGCTCACGGTTTTGCCCGGCCCGCTCCTTACCGTTATTAATGGCACCATCTCCAACCGGTCACCACCCAGCGCAAGAAACGGAGATGGCACCGATACTATTTCATACTTTATTTATTTACACGCAACCCGACACACGATCGCCCGATAGCGACCCGACGCGAATTTATGAAGTGCGGCGGGCTGCGCGAAAGGAAGACCTTTACGCTTGTCTCCGCTCGCGACTCTCGATTCGAAATCTTTCGATCGTTTTTAATTCGAACGATGCGCGGAATGCGACCGCTTTTAATTAAAAACATACCTGATCGAAGGGGTTGGAAATTGATGCTCTGAGTACTCACCTGCAACAGAAGAAATATTTCTGAAATAAGCTACTTCATTAATTAGGTTTATGGATGATGGTCTGTTAGACACACCCCTTATAGTGTTATATGATATTACTGTATTATATAAATAAATTACACTGTTATATAAATGTGATATTACGCTATTTACACTATACTATGCTATTTAATATTGCACTGTGATATTTTCACTCTTGTGGTAAAATTTAAAGGGGGTTTCCACTCTTTGTAATGGTGTTTTAGATCATCAGTGTGATATATTACAATGTTAGATCAATGTGACATTATACTATTTATGGTAATATGTCGAATATTCAAATTCCCAAATTCCCAAAGTTTGAAATTTCATACCGACAATTATTTAAGTATCTAAATATTATTATACAGCTACAAATATCAGTATCAAATGTGTCCCATCTGCCAGTACAAATATTGAACAAAATATTCACACAACCTGACCATGTATGTTATAAAATATTGACCATTAGCAAAAATAATCAAATAGTAATTGCAATTAGTGTAAACATCATTTTCGCTGTAACATCTGCAAATGTTAAGCACGTGTTTCAAATCGTTCACAAATCATGAATAATTAGTTGCAGTATAAAATTGTCAGTTTCAAGTTTCTCGACGTAGAAGCCAACCAGTTTTTCTTCGGCCGTTATTTGCCAGTTGCGAAAGCGATATGCGTCACATTACAGGGATGCAAAAGTAATTAGCGGTGGTCATCGCTGTAATATCCGTCTCTGCAATTACGCGATGTATACCGCCTCACTGGTTTGAGCCGACGGTATTCAAGATTGGCCGCAGAAACCGACAAACTTGATGCTCTTGTGGCGGCGGCTAAGGGTGGGAACTAAAGCTACCGGTCATTCTGCAGTAGTCTTCGGCCTCTGAACCACCAAAGACGGCGAATTAATACCAGGTAAAGACTCATCCGACTACTCTCCACGGGAATGTTCTCGACAACGTCACCAAATAGTTGAGAAACGTGCTCCTCGAAATTACACCGGTTCAAGCTTAATTAAGGAACGTTTATTCTCGACAGTTTCATCACTTTTTGTCTATATGAAACCGGAGATATTTTCGTCGATGCACATGTGCGAGATGTCATCATTTTTTAATATAATTGTGTGGTTAAAATAGGTATTGGACCAAGGGTGCATTGGACCTACCAGGACATTATCATCCCCATGCAATAATTTTGATAATTACAAGGGAAGATTTAGAGATCTAAAAATTTGGTATTTTCATGTCATCATATTTCTAAATTTTTAAGTTTGCTTCGTATTTTCAGTACAAAGGCTATTTTCTGTTTGTGTATAGTTTACACTGATCAAAAGAAACCAACGGTACAGTGTGAACAAAGAAACGAATGAGAAAGGAATCTTTTGGTTCCTTCAACACATTGTAAACCTTCAAGGTACTTTCGTTTACCGGTACACGAGATCTCAAAACCCCATTCACTTGTTCTCTTTCGTACTCTTCTTAATTCACTGCTGCATCAATTTCTTATATTCAAAATTTGACCAGTCTGGTCTGTGTCCATTAAACCGAACGATTTACTAAATAACAAAAATTCTAATTGTAACAAAATTTCTATGACAGTAGAGTCATGATACAACAATAGAGTCCTAAGAAATATTCTGCAACAGTAGAGTCCTTCTAAAAGAGATTCTAAAAAACATTTCGTATCAGTACGGTCCTAAAAAATATTCTACAGCAGCAGAATCCTTGTAAAAGAGATTGCAAAAAATATGCCACGGTGGAGTCCTAGATACCAGAAGTTCTGTGAAAATAAAATCGTAAACTGAAGGTACAATATTGTCAATCGTGGAATTCGCAAGAATTTGCGGAAGATAGTAAACTGGCAGTGGTATGCGGAATTTGACCTGCTTACAAGAGTTACAACTATACGGAGAGCACAACTGGCTCTACACGAGCCGACACTTACAAGTTGTTAGCGTGTACATTTGATATATACACAAAAGTGTCCCGGTGAATAGTAAGCATAACAGAATCGTTTCTAGCGGTCTGACACTCGAGAGTTGCCGGAGTTCCATGAGTCAAGGAAACCGAACCTTCTCGAAATTCCAGTGGGTCCGAGTGTGGATCAACGGAACTTGGAATCCGGTACATTAGCAGACCACAAAGCGTACAGATCCACACCACGAATCGCTCGTAAACCCAGCAAACATCGTTCACGACGCTTCCTTTCTACGAGCATCTAACTTCTCTTTAACTGTCGCACTTAAATGGCATTCTTTGCTTGCTCGGCAGCTCGAGTGCCGCGAAATCGTAGCCCATTAAGGGACGAGCTTTCCGCCGATATTTATTCTACGCGCTTTAACCGAAGAAAAATGCGACGAAACCTTTTGTCGACTAACTTCCGTCTTCGAAGTGGGAGGTTTCGATGGAGAGGAATGCCCATTCTTCGACGGAGTAATGTACTTATCATGACGTGCATTACATCTCCGCAAGCCCGATTTAAACCCTTGTGCCAGACGTTATTATAAGAGGTCTCGAATTCCAAACCGCAGTTCCATTAAATTTCTTGGATTAAATGATAACTGGAACGTTTTCAATATCCTGTAACGACTGTTTTCGAGGCTTTCGAAATTTTTATTGGATCAATTTTTCATAATTTCAACGTTTCTAGACATAAAGCGATAGTTTTAAAGTAATCAAGTTTTAAAATTATCAACTTTGAAAATTACAAACTTTCTAAATCTTGTAATCTCCGAACTTGAACATTGTCAATATCATTTAACCCAATACCATTATAATGATCGGCAATACAAGTAGCTGCAATTCTACAATACCTACAATTGCAGGGACTTGCATACTAATTTATCAGATTTATCAATTTGTTTATTTACGAATAAACAAATGACATTGATCTGTCACCAGTGCTAATGAGACAGGTCACCTAATTTCTAAATTCCAGATTCTGGCACTAAAAATACTAAATTTGAACATTTTCAACTGAGCATCCGTTAACCAGCAGAGGCTTAATTATAGTAAAAAAGTTTACTTGCAGTCAAATTTCGCTATCCAATAACTCGATAATTGTTCTCTATTATCAAAATCTCTACTACATCAATATTTCCCAATATCGCAAGAATTATACACGCGTTACAAGAAGAGCTCTCGGAATTTTTCGATCTGTCCCATATAACTGATGTAATCAAACATTCCTGCCTGGAAATATGCATAAAGCCCTCAGTATATTTGACCGAATCAATTGCGCTTCACTCGGTACTCTGACAGAGGTATTCGAAGTTAAGTGTCATTCTCGAGTAGAAAAGTCCCTCTAAACGGAACCAATGACAGAGCTGAAAAAGCGCTGCGGTCGGCGAACTTTTTAGAGTCTCTTCCTCCTTCAGTGGAACAGAAATCAAATCCGTAATGGTTCTATTCCGGGGTCCGAATCACGAACGGAATAGCTCTTTTTGTCGCCGCTCGCCGCAGCAAAACGTATCTATCTATTACGTGGCGCACGATTCGTGTACGCGTCGCGGACATAAATCCCGGCTAAAGCGATAAAGACAGATAATCCGCGCGGCCCGTGGAAGTCGCACGGAAAATCGAACACACAATTCCGGCGAGCATTAAAACGGGACGATCAAAAGATTTTCGAACGCCGATGCACACCGCTGGTGAATACGACCCTACGGTGTTCTGGAATCGTACGAGGAAGCAAAGTATGAAAGCGTACCGGGAGAGCAAAGGGTATTTACATAAAAATTTCTTCACCGGGCCGCATTAGCATCCGAAGGCCGGGATAATACAATAAATCGTTCGAGTACGCGGATCGTGATCGGACGGAGAAAGAGGGCGGAATATTCGACAAGGTCCGCCAGAGGAGAAAACAACCACGAGCGATCGGTTTCATTGCGATGCGGCCACGATGCGGTCGCAGTCATCTCAGCATCGAATATATACCTGCTGGAATTCCTCTACGGATCAGTAGCTTCGCGATAGGCAGTACAGGTACCGGTTATGTCACGGCATGTTCGAATACCCCGCGGGTCGAATCGCTACACCACACGTACGACCTCACCGTCGACCGGGACACTCTTCGGCTACCAGGAGGAAATGCTGGTCATGGCTACTTTTCCTAGGAAAAATCAAGGAAGTAAGGAAACTCCTTAGTAGCCTCATTTTTACAGAGTACAGCTTCTTCAGAATATTGGAAATAGGAGTTTGGAAATTTGAGAAATTTGGAGAAGTTAGGTAGCTTGAAGGATTTGCAGATTTGGAAGACTTGAGTAGTTAGATGTTTAGAGGAACATTTCAAAATTTGGAGGTCTGGAAATTTAGAAATTCAGAAATTTGGAGGTCCAGAATTAGAAATGTGGATGTTTGTGAATGTAGAAATCTAGAAATGTGGATATTTGTGGATGTAGAAATTTATAAATGTGGATGTTTGTGCATATAAAACTCTAGAAATATGGATGTTTGTGGATGTAGAAATTTAGAAATGTGGATGTTTGTGCATATAAAACTCTAGAAATGTGGATGTTTGTGGATGCAGAAATTTAGGAATGCAGATATTTGAAAATGTATGAACTTACAAAGCGAATTCAGAAATGTAGAAATTTAGAACTTTAGATCTTAGGAAACAAACTTCAAGCGGGTCCAGACATGTACAAATTGAAAAATTTGAGTGTGTACAAATTTAAAATGCAAAAATTGATGAACTCAAAAACTTGAACGTCCAGAAACGTAAAAATTAAAAAATCTGCACCCTACGTTGTACTGTACGTTGCACCCTACGTTGCACCCTGCGGTGCTCAACACGACACGGTAACGCTAAGTGCCAATAGCAATATCTTCATGGCTCGTCGTGTTGCGAAGACGTACACTCGAACCAGTAGTACATCGAGAGTCGATAGAGAACGACAGATAGTCCAACTCCCTCGAGGTAACAGCATCGGAAACGACGGTACAACGAAAATAAAGCAAAACTGTCTCTTTCGCTGGCAAGGTGTCTCCCTTAACGATCCCACGACGAGCTTTGCAGTCGTGCTTGCAAGAAAAATATTTCCAATCAGAGTGAACGTGCGTCGTCTGATATCCGAGCATGTCGAACGCGAGATACTCGATGACCGATGGTCGATCTTTATCGCGGACAGGTACTGTAGAGATATGTATATAAATAGCGGTACCCGCATCTTCGTTGGCTTAACTCTGCATTTGCGAGATCTCTCGATACGATTCGATACATTGTCGCCAACTTTCTTTCTGGCGCCTCGATACATTATGGTTACTTTCGGTTTTTGGACGTGCTGACTTGTGAAAGGTGTTGCATTTTGGGTCTTTAAATGGGGGTTGAAAAAGTAGCGATCTTTAAATAGTAGTGCTCTTATTTAACACTTCACATAGCAGTGATCTACAGTACACATATCAGTGCAAGAATCAAAAATACAATAATCATGAGATAATAAAACAAGAACTTATCGTGCATTAGGATATGGTCCATAAAGTGCTGGGTCTCTCGACTAATATAAAAATGCGTTTGTCCATAACCCATTAGACAACACAGCTGCCTTCCAAGTATTAATCGCGAGGATGAAGGGGAAATAGGAGGGTGCAGGGTCCCGAAGTCGACGGCAAAGCTGCTAGACAGAACTCCGACCGACTGAGGTCAGATACATTGAACGCAACATGCCGCAAACATTTATACACAAGGGGTGCACGCACACAAGCCCGGATTGTACGCAAGTGTGGTAGCGAAACAGGGTGGAGTAAGTAGGGGTAGGAGCACAAGAGGGGATACCACTTGCACCCTGCCACGGTGGTCGTGTAATTATGTCGTGATTTATAATGATGGCGGCCAGTCGCCGGTGCGCAATTCATCTACTAAATGAAACGCCCGAACCTTGTCACGGTGAGTTCGTCACACCGACGAAGCCTCAACTTTTATTCGTATAAATTACTCGTATCGCTGTCATAGAATGGGACAGGGTTTGCGCATAAATAAAAATGCATACTCGTGAAACTTAAATTACTTTGATCGCGGGTTGTAAATTCACCGCTGTAATTAGGACTGGGTCGAGGATGATGAAGCGACAGCTTGGAGGTTAGGTTGTGCGATTTACGTTTGAGATAAAAACTCGATTAGTGCTTTCGACTGAAGCATTTTATTGTTTCTACTACTTGGATATGTGGAAGCTTCTGCAAAAATTACGATGTCATCTTTGAAATGTTAATTGTGATCAAGTGTTGAAACCAAGAAATATTTTCATATGAAGCATTCTAATAACTGTAATTAAGAAATATTGTAATATTTGTAGATTGAAGCTTGGTTCTAATAATTTTAATTAAGAATTTAAATATTATGATATGCACACAAATTTTGACATGAAGTTTTATAATGATATTTAATAATGTAATGTATGATGTGTTAATAGTAACTTGTGGTATGATACATAATCTAGTACATAAAAATGCAGTGTATCAATTTCCTGAAAATTTCTATGCATATAAGTAACCATATAATTGTAAATGTAATATAGGGAAATGGTTAAACGAAGCTGCAAATAAGAAGGAAATTGAAAATTCGATCTAGTCATTCATAAAAAGACCGTCGTCGCCAATCGTGGACGCCGGCGATGGACAGAAGAGTAATTCAGTGTTCGGTCGAGAAATAGCTTATCGTTGGATGAGCAAATAAAAATGACGCTTTTTATCAAATCGCACTTTCCCCTTCAGCTGCAGCTGACCGTCGATCACACGCGGCGGCACGATCTACCGGCAGACACGAGCTCATCAATCGTGACCGGGCTACGAACGCGCTCGAAAATGTGCAAGCTTGAATTTTTCCCGAATGAATCATCTTTTTCCTCGAGCGTGCCGGCAATAGCTACCGTTTTACGTCCTCCCTGGAAGTCGTTTAAAAGCGCCGGTTATACGACAATGAGATACCCGGTTCCATTTTACCGGGGTAGGCGAAGCCTGCTATTTATGAGCCACCCCCTTCGCCCCGAACGACGCTGGTCCCTCGTACATCAACTTCTGTTTAATTTCTATTCATGCGAAATGGCGGCGTGTGAAGTCTTCGAGGTCGTACCGTTTAATGCGCCCTTATCCATCTGGTGGCGGGAAATAGGGAGGAAGGAGGCAAATGTCGGCTTCCGATTTCTGATAAGGTGTCAATAACTGGCATTGTTGCTGCTTGGATGCGTAACAAGTGCATCTTCCTGCAAGCCGAACCCTCGGATAACTGAGACACCGAAGTTGGGGAACTATCACGTGTCTCTGAATCGATGACATTCCACAAATGTAAACTGTGTGGGATCTAGGTATCTAAGGATTTAGGTACGCAGATATAAGTGGAACCAAAGTAACCTGACCAAAGTATGTAATCAACCTAACCAAAGTAATCAATGTAACCAACCTAACCAAAGAATCTATGTTCATTAGGGATCTACATATGTACCTAGGTATCTTGGGCTCTAGATATTTGAATATTTAGGTATCTAGGGTTCTAGATACCTAGGTATTAAAGTATCTAGGGATCTAGGCACCTAAAGATGTGCTCTTTGAAAAGACCATCTGAGGATCTAGATACATCTAGACAAATCTAGATACAATCCAAAGATTCTAATCCACAAAGGTCATCCAAAAATCGCAATCCATCAAAACAGTAATATTTTCCATATACAAACTTCAGTAATTTTCCCCAAAAGATCCACATGCATTCAGCCTAAAATCTCTGTCCAGTGATTGCACCGCAAATTTAGAGATATCCCGTGTAGAGTCCCGTGCAACAGCATTTCCCCCGAATCAAAAGTTAGACCCATAGCGGCTGCGTTCAGTAATCGGAGATGGGTTTCTCCAAACACTTTGACTCGTAGACGTCGCGATTCGCGCAGATGAGTCCCGAGATTGACTGCGAGCAGTTTGACGATAGAAGGAACGGGTCGTATTACAGAGTTCTCTAGCTACCACCACTCACGACTAACTGCCACGACCGTAGCTATCGGCGCTGTAGAGTTGCAGCTAGAGTTGCTTGTGTGAACTGTTCAACCAACTGCGTTGATTACGCCCAGAAACCCAGACAGTGATATCCTTCTATTCGAAGCATCCTTCTTATACGGAGAAGAAACATACCTCTGCGTGTTCGTCTCACCCCTTGTACCGTCGTGCGCCATCTTTAGGTCTTCTATTCATTTTATGTGAGCTTCCTGTGTGTTGATCTGTGAGTTTTTGTACTCACAAGTTTTCAATTTCTAAATTTTTATAGACTAATTTTCAAATTTCTATATCTCAAGCTTTAAAATATCTTCAAATTTTCAGATGTTCGAATTCTCAAGTTTTCCAATTACTATATCTCCAAATTTACAGATGTCCAAATTCTCAAGTTTTACAATTTCTATATCTCCAAATTTTCAGATGTCCGAATTCTCAAATTTTCAAATACCTAAATTTAGAAATTTCCAAATCCCCCAATTCCCAAATTTCCAAATTCCCAAATCTCCCAATTCCAAAATTTTCAAATTTTCAATCCCCCAATTACTACATTTCCAAATTCCCAAACTCCCAATTTCCAAATCTCCCAATTCCGAAATTTCCAAATTTCCAAATCCCCCAATTCCCAAATTTCCAAATTTCTAAACCCCCAATTCCCAAATTTCCAAATCTCCCAATTCCAAAATTTTCAAATTTCCAAAACCCCCAATTCCCAAATTTTCAAATTTCCAAATCTCCCAATTCCAAAATTTTCAAATTTCCAAATCCCCCAATTCCCAAATTTCCAAATTTCTAAACCCCCAATTCCCAAATTTTCAAATTTCCAAAACCCCCAATTCCCAAATTTTCAAATTTCCAAATCTCCCAATTCCAAAATTTTCAAATTTCCAAACCCCCAATTCCCCAATTCCCCAATTCCCAAATTTCCAAATTTCCAAATTCCCAAGTTCCCAAATCCCTAAACTCCTAAATTTTCGAATCCCCAAATTCTTAAATCCTTAAATCCCCAAATTCCTCTCTAAACCACTGCTTATCTTCCCAAATCAGAATCACCTCTTTCTCCCCTATTCTCACCCTCTTCACATCGTCTATATCTATCCATATCCATCTATAGTTCATTTTCATCTAATCCTCAGTCTCCATCCTCGTTACAGAGCATCCACCGATAATTCCTTTCTTTCCTCTCCTTCTCACGTCGTTCCTCTTCAACCTCACTATTCCCTCCACATCTCTAATACCTTCTTGACCCAATCATTTTATGTTTTTTTTAAGTAGATAAAATAGTTAATGAAATTTCCTTTTGCCTCAAAATCTCCTCCCTTTCTTCTCTGTTTTTCGGCAACTTCTTTGAAGATCTTTCAGTGGTAAGCTTCCTTTCCGTTTTTCGTTCTTGCAAAACCTTCGGGAGTCTCCTGTCACACCGCTACTCGAGGTTGCCTTTCTCTGCTATTCCATTCCACTTTCTCTTGTCTTCGGAAGTAGCCGCCCAAACGATCCGAAACGAGCAAAACATTGAGAAGCCATCGACTGTCGTTATTACTCTTATTAGGGGATGAAAAGCCGGAACAATGTGGGCAACCTCTTCATAGAATTGAACGGTCACGGTCATTGTGGATAGGCTCCGTTAGACCGTTAATTGCTCGTGAAGTTTATCGTGCTCCTTAATTAACGCGGTAAATCAACGCCGACCGGTCCCCTGCATTTCTCGATTCCTCGATTTTAATCCACACCTCGAATCGTGCTAAACCGGTCACGTTATTACAATATCTGATATATCAGATATTTGTTGCATACATTGCATTGAAGAGACCAAACCGAAATATCTGTGAAATATTTTATACATTTTGTATTTTCTACATTTTGCAATTTGTATACTTTATTGAAGTAAGTATGAAAACTAAAAATGTATGTTATAGTATTTTCTTTTACATTAAAAACAAGAAGTGCATAGATCAAGTTAATACATTATTGAATTAAAATTTTGGAAATTTTGAAATTTCATACAGTGTGTGATTTATTTAAATATGTACCTTGAAAAATATGACATAAAGTATTTGAGACAAAACTTGCAGGGTGCAAATGTATGATTACAGGGGTAAGTTGTTTAAAATTTTAAATTTAGAAACACGGAAATTTCAGACCCTTCAGTTTTGTATCTCAAACTTTTTAATCTGGTATGGTAAATTAAAAAATTAAGAAATGTAGAGACAGAATCTTCAAGTCTGAAAAATTGCAAATGTAAAATCGTCAGATTTTCAAATAATGAAATTGTCCCATCGTGAAATAAAAGTGACTTTTACCCTTGCTTTGATGAAGCTCTCTATAAAATGTCTATCGTTATGACTATACGTCGAAGCTACGAAACTAATGAACGCGTTATATTAAAAATGTCTAAGCGAGCGACGGGCAAGTAAGCAAAAAAAGAGTGGACCTTTTCGCAATTTAGTCTGACTCTTTGTTCAATTGTAGTCTATTGTCCCGTGTATTTGCCGTCACAGGAGTAAAATGCATCGCGAACGGCGGGGGATTTTATTAAAAATGTTCCCTTTTATCGAGCCACGTGGCACCCCCTGTCCGTTTCGCCGGTGTTCTACGAGCGCGTAGTTAATAGAGAAAAATCAGTGCGTAAACGAGGAGGTATGCGCCGAGCGGGTGACACGCGCGTGCATCGTATGATTTGCATCGGCGCAGAATACACACGGTGTAATGGAGCACGGGGGGCCGAGCAATTAAATTCCAATTTAATAAAGGCACCGGGGGAATGTCGACGCCACGGCGAAGTTTCATTTCAACGGGACTGGAATCCTGAGCGTGCGACCGCGTCTCTATCGCCGTGGTATGCGTGCACGTATACGTGCACGTTCACCGGTTGCGTTTCGTTACCACAGACGAATCAATCACTGTTCTCCGCTCGAAACCGATCGCTACGTTGCTATTCGACCCGTCGGACAGTTGAATACTCGATGAAAAAAATTCCTTTGAACACTGCACCGTTTCGCGCCGCTGCCAATTCGATTCGGACTTCCGCCAATCAGTACTTTTCTCGCGATTCAATTTGCCCTTGCGTTTCCTTCCACCTTCCTGTTACGACGCTGCAACTATGCAGAATTTACAGTTCAAGGAGACTTAGTACTGCATGCACATAATTAATTGCGACGGAATTATTCAGATGTTTAGGGGAGGCTCGCACCGGCTTATATTAGGTTGACGTACATGAGGTTGCTGTTTCAAACATCAAAAGTCTAACTAGATTTAATTACGAAAGTACTGGAGTACTTTAAAAGTATAAAGGTGCTATGCAAATTCTACTATATTATAATACTATAAAACTATGTGCTGTAAAGTATCATAAAGACATCTACATCAAATTTTAGCTTAAACTTTGATGAACATGTCTTCGTGAATATTTGTATTTATGTTCCAAAAAGTAACTGTCAGTTACGACGAATGATTCAATTCAAAAAGTGTCGTAAAGTTTGATGAGATAAAGGTATATATTCGTTCTGTATAAATTATTGGAAGTCTACTTAAAATGGCTACGCAAACATGTCACTCATGTTCCAAAAATGGCTGACAATTGATCCATTTCGAACATTAAAAGTTTAATACAATTTGTCGGCTTGAACTAAACACAGCTCTAACATTTAATATTTCATGAAAATTACTGCATGAATATTTTATTAATATCTTTATGCAACGCGTCACATCTTGGTTCAAGTTACAGAAATTAAAGTGTTTTTGTGGATATAACTATAATTAATTTAGGTTTCATTATGTATTTATCGTTGTACTCTTCTTTTAATCTAAAAGTAACTGCACATTGGACGTATGTAATACTGCAGACGTTTCGTTTCAAATATTAAAAGTTTGACCGAATTTCGTGATATGGAAATACCGTAGAATGTCACTTTGTATCAATTTGTAGTTTAAACTTGGGAAACGAATAATCATTTTATTAATGCTCTGTCGGATAAATGGCTGGTTGTTAATTATAACAGACAATGTTTTTGAGGATCGTATGTTTGATGAAGCTTCATGGCAGTACTATAAAATGATGCTAATATTCAATACTAACATTCGATGTTAATATTTGACACTGATTATCAATACTAATATTCAATACTGATAGTCAATACTAATATTCAATATTAACAATCGAAACTAGTATTCAATACTAATATTCAATACTGATAGTAAATAATAATATTCAATATTAACAATCGAAACTAGTATTCAATACTAATATTTAATACTGATAGTCAATACTAATATTCAATATTAACAATCGACACTAGTATTCAATACTAATATTCAATACTGATAGTCAATAATAATATTCAATATTAACAATCGACACTAGTATTCAATACTAATATTCAATACTGATAGTCAATAATAATATTCAATATTAACAATCGATACCAGTATTCAATACTAATATTTAATACTGATAGTCAACAACAATATTCAACACTAATGTTCAATAATATTAAATATCAACTAGCTACCGAATGATATTAGTAAATCCTAATATTCACTAAAATTTTAAAAGTTCTAACTACTGATTCCTAAAAATCCTAAGACCGTACCATACGATTAATAAACATCCCCTGCAAGCACCTCCAAAACGCGCAAACAGCTAGATTCGCAGATGATCCGTATCGACGAGCGTATCAAGAACGTCTGAGCAAACAAGGAAGAAACCCAAGGAACGAGACACGAGGTGTTTGACAGATCGATCAGGCTAATCTGCGACAAGGAGAGAGCATGTAGTAACGGATCGTGTAGCAGTTCGTGTCAACGGCGGATCGAAGGATCTGGAGGGCCAGCATAGAGGGAGGCTCGAGGCTACGTTTGCGGATCGAACGGGATATAAAGGAACGATTCGGAAGCAATTCGGTAAGTACACGTCGATTTATGTCCGGGAATCGGCGATAGTTTACCTCCGTTCTCCTCGCCGACCTCCTCGTTCTTCACGGACGGATCGTGAACGCGTTATTGTACGAAAACGCCGCTCGTTTCCCCTTCATATTTTATACACCCGGTACATAACGCGACAAAGAACGCCCTCGATGGTTTATCTCACGACGTTATTTGCGGAGTGGCTCCTGACGCATCGGGCCAGAACTACACCCCGGATGAATTACGAGCATCACTTTCGCTCGAATTACACGAAACATTCAATCGTCGTAGCGGCAAGATGACAAACATGGCGAGTTTCGAGGAGATCGGAAAGAGCGTTCAATTCCATTTACCGTATAGAGCCAAATCTGCCTTTTCAGAACAAATGTGACAACGTGGAGTCGTTCCACCCGCTGATTTCTAGAGACTTTTACAGTATTACTGACTTATTGGAATTTCGGGGATATTGGTATTTGTTGACCTGCAATTTGGGGGTTGAGATATGGAAATCTAGGGATTTACTGATATAGGACTTTGGAAATTTAGGGATATGGGAATTTAAGTACTTTGCTATATAAGAATTTAGGTATTTAGAGATTTGGGAATCTAGGGACTTACTGATACAGGAATTGGGAAATTTAGGGATATTGGAACTTAAGTACTTTACTATATAAGAATTTGGACATCTAGAGATTTGATGAACTAGAAAATTAGGGACATAAGTTAGGAACTTTGAAACTTGGGGATGAATATGGAAGTCTAATAATTTATCTATGAATTTGGAAATTTATAAATCTGAAAATCTAAGTATGATCTACGAATTTGAAATTTATGTATGTGAGGTCCTAGGGTGTGAACGTATAGATATTACAAAATGAAATTACCTAATAACCTAACCTAATAAAATGCTAACAATATTAACTAATTTTTACAAAACCAATCTAACAAAAAATGTTACTATACCCAGTAACTATAAACCAATATGCAGGACGAAGTAGTGCAAGCGATCCATCGGTGCGCGTTAGATAAATGACAGCCTGTTAGTCGGCAAAAGACTGTAGACGAGGGCGGTTCCCGGGGGTAAATGAGCGTCCGCCAGAATCGAGTACGAGGGTCAAAGGGGGTTACAAACGATCGGGCGAATCGCCGACATTAGTCTCAGTCAGAATCAGAGATAAAGTAAATGAGGGATATCGTTACGAAAAACATTTGGCCTGTCCAGCTGGGTCATTCAACAGCTGCGGCTGGTCCGAATAATCTGCGAGTCCTTGCACCGTGTATATATCTTTATCAAAAAAAAAAAAAAAACAACATATTGGATAATTGAAGGGAGGTTAAAATCAGGCTCTGACGGATGCGAGTGTGACACGAACGTAGGTGCGTGTCCACGCGAAAACGATTCGTGCAGGTGTCGAGGCGCGGCTAACGATGACGCCAGCAAAACCGGCATGCTAAAGGGGAATATCAATCATCGTCAGTGAAAGCTCGCTGTCTCGCGAAGTAATAGTATTAAGTGCGCGGCGATCTCCTCTTTTGCGGCTAAGATATGACGCGATGGGCCTTAATAAATCGATCCGGATCGTTTTTCAGTCGGACCACACGATTTTTCTTGCTGACCTTGGAACGTACGCGTAAATAAGCAGTATTCCACGTTTTTAAATTTGAGTCCCCTAATTTCTGGACCTTGGAGATTTTAGATCTTTCATAGAGTACTACAATTTGTAAATTTTTGGGTTACAAAGATTGTCAGTTTTCAAGTTTCTGAATTATCAAATGCCTTGACTTTGTAGGTTTTCAAATTTAATAATTTCCACATCTCGGTAGTTCTGGTTCACTCTCTAATTTCTTACATTTGCTAACATTCCACAAAACTCAAGTTTATAGATTAGGCAGTTATATTTCTAGATTTGTAAATTCCTAAAGGTCTCTAAATCCCATGATCTCAAAATACTAAGGTCACCAAATTCCAAGGTGCCCAACTCCTAAGATCCTCAAATTCCAAGGACCACAAATCCCAAAATATCCAAATCCCAAGACCCCCAAATCTCAAGATCCCCAAATTCCAAGGTCCCCAAATCCCAAGGACCCCAAATTCCAAAATCTCGAAATCCCAAGGTCCCCAAATCACAAAGTCACAAATTCCAAAATCTCGAAATCCCAAGGTCCCCAAATCACAAAGTCACAAATTCAACGTCCTCAAATTCCAAAATCTCCAAATCCCAAAACCCCTAATTTTCCAATTTCCCAAATGCCAAAGTCCACAAATCTCAAGACCCCCAAATCCCAAGATGCTCAAATACTGAAGTCCCCAAACTCCCATGTCCCAAATCCGTAACTCATCACTAAATGTTGAAATCCCCAAAGTCCAGGACGAAGCTACCCTCGTCCTGATACCCCAAAAGTACAGGATGGAGCGTCGAAATTGTGGAAGGCATTTTATGTTGAAATGTTTGTCCAGTGAGTCAACGTTCCTTCCCTCAAAAAAAAAAGACGAACGGTCGAGTGATCAAAAGTAGCCACGCATCGATTGGCCCGTAATCCAGGTGCCTTTTTCTGGATTCCGTTTCCGATGCGTTTCCACCTACGTCGAATTATTTCGAGCGGCAGTTTACGCGCGATCCACGTAGCGGGTTAACAGGATAAACATTTGCATCGCAGTAGAATTTCATCGAGCTTCTGTCGCTAATCGATATCGTAGCGATGTTTTCTCGTGGAACTTTTTTTCTCGCGGTCATTTCTCCGCTGTCGTTTCCCGACCCACGCACGTCCGTCCACTCATCTTTCATCCCCCGTCTACTTTCCCCGGCATCCTCTCGTTTTTTCACTCGGGGCAACCGTTACCTACGTCACCGGATCGAGGAATCTACATCAACCGGCTCACACGCGATTTACTAAGAAATTCGCTGGCTAATGAAATTAAATTCCAGCCCTCGGCCACTCGGAACGCAGTTTATGCGGCGTATTGAGTTCCGCGTGCTTCTCCACGGCGAAAGTCCATGCAAAAAGTAATCCAAAATAATCCCCTTTCACTCGGACGGCTCCCTTATCGTGTCGCAACTTCGACGAAGAAAAGGAACAAGGACGAAGGAAGAAAAAGAGAGCAGACACCTCGCGCGACTCCTGCAAATAATTGGAACCCCTCGACTTCTCCGGGCACTCTTTTAATTTTGCTGTTGGCCTCCCTTAATTCGTCGCAGATAGTTAGGGAAGATACTTCAGATAATTCCGTTCCCCTACCATCGACCTCTCGTGCAGACCCGACGTTTCCGTCTTTACCCACGCATCGAATTAACGCCAAGTAGAATATGGCCGCGTCTGGTCGGACATGGCGTCGCCGCCGACAGAATGGCAGTTAAATTATTTCTGTCATCGGTTAATGACGTCATTCTTGGCTCATTATTTTTGTGCGAACGGAAAATTTATTCTGGGATAATTAAGAGGACCTTTAGAAGAATATTTGAGGGGAAACATAAAATGTTCATTTGCTTAAAATTCGATAGAAAAATTTTGTAAGAAATTGTAGATGCGAAAAATTGATAACTAGTTTGTGATAAATCGAAGTTTACTAGATGTGTATATGATACATCCAAAATAGACGTAAATTATGCAAACTGTAAATGGAGATTTTTATAGATTTCGTGATTTATTCCATGAATGTATAAATATCCAGTCTAGCAATAAAAATTGAATATAAAACATTGTATATTTTGTCTTTACAGTTCCTCAATTTTTGTTTTATTTTTCAAAGACTTTTGATAATAGTACTGATTTTTAATTTTAGTTTTAGTTTTAGTTTTACATACAGTAATATTTTTTAAACCATGTTCGTTCTTATTTAGTAATATGAAGTGTATTTAGGTTTTCCTACTAATATGAACAGTTTTAAATTTTACAATTTCAACTTAGAGTCTGCATTTTGGACAATATATTATAACCGAACGTCGAGAGATATCAAGTGAAATAAAAATAATAACGTCAACGAGAAACGAGCGACAACAACAATAAAAGTATACGAGAAAAGTGATATAGGTTCTCACGGAATAAAAGAATATCGATTTTGTATGTTTCCTAGAAACACGATCTAGATTTTCATCCAAGCATACCAGAGGAAAAATAAATCTGCGCTGAGATATGTTTCTTTGAAAGGGTGAATTTAAAGCTTCGTACAGAATCCAACTTCCGAGATGTTTACATCTTAACACTTAACGGACAGACCGCGTTTTACGTTTTCGCAGTCCGACATCCTGAAACGGACGTAGATTTATGTTTTGCTTTCTTATTAAGCTGCGTTTTTCATTTTGTACACATTTTTCTTAGCATTTTCCCTTGTTACCATTAGCTGCTGCACAGTTTTGTTTTCTAGGTAAGACTGCTAATTATATCCAAATTTACGCAGCAAGTATAAATCCACGAGGTCGGGAAACCTGAAGCAGAATATTCTGAAGAAAATTGTTGGAAGTATGTTCAAAAGCCTTGCAAAGTTTAAAGAAAAAAGAAGGGAAACAAAATATAAAGGGTAGGAAAAAATTGTTCAGCTACAACCCCTTCCGGGAGTTACACTTGTGAAACACCCTGTATGTCGATCAGGTTCCATAAGGGTGAACGTTCTAAGGAACTCTTAAGCACTGGACATGTAAATAAATAACTTCGTGAAATTTTATAAAAAACAATGTCAATTTAATAAATCTGCAATACTAATAAATCATATTATTTAATTTTCTTAAAAAATGCCGACAAACCAAAGAAAGAATAAACCAGTGAAACGTTAAGAAATTGTATTCGTGATAAATTCGTTCCGAGATCAACTTGGGAAGATAAATGAAAATCCACGAAGAGAGCTACAAATTTATCGACCTCGATAAACAGGCAAATTCCATGAATCATCGCATCCACAAAATACCCATCGTGGATGATTTTCATCCCATTCAGGGCGACCGAGGCTCGAGGTCTATCAAAAGAACCCTCGTCACCTCGTTTCATGGAAACGAGAAAAGAAGATTTCAAAGCGGATTATTGGAAGCTGGTAAAAACCGTCGTCGCGGATCGACACTCGTTGGGGGCAACACGGGTTCGTAGCTTTGTCAATTAATTATCCTTCCTTATACATTCATCTTCGGGGTCCTCGCTCATTCTCTCGTTTCATTAGGAATTTTTATACGACACGATAAGCTCTGATTACGGCAGTATCCCGCTGGTTTCCCTTTCAGGGCTAATATTACAGGCAATAATAAATCGACTCGCTTGGCCGGGGTTGCAGTCCGCTTCCGGATATTTCGTTTGTATAATTAACCTAACCATTCTTTCGTCAGTTTGTAAAATCTTAGAACACAAAATTAATTATAAGATTATAAAATAACACTGAATACTACTAAAATTTAAGAACAAATGTACCTACAAGTTTGTCCAACTAACAGAATATTTTATAAAAACCCGTACACAAATTGTGAAATCATAGCATCGTTCTTGCAGTCGCCATATTGCAAAGAGAAGAAGTAAAGATATTTAACAATAAGGTAAATAAAAAATGAAGTGAGCTTATCAACTTTGACAACCAAGTGTCTCATAGTTATTACATTTGGATATTTTGTTATTAAGAAGTCGTGCAAAAGTCGTCAAAATTTTTATTCCGAATTCCGTATATTTCCCTCGCGGAATATCAGCAGAAATATCGTACGTTCTCGGGCGATTTGCTTTTCACAATAGAACCCAAATTGAAACGCTACTGTACATCGGGGCAAGATTGCACAGAGTAAAGCGATAGTTTACGGTCGCAAGTCGATCCATCGATATTCCATTTTATCTTGGAAAAGTTGGAATCTGTCACGGTTTTCACTCGACAGAGCCAAAATCTGGATGAAAGCATGTCGGGGGTAGGACATGAGAAAAAACGGGGACCTGGTCGCGGTTGCAATTTAGTTTTACCTTGGATCGCGCGTGTTTTCGTTTCGGACAGATTCGTGGTTGCTCGTTTCACGGTCGAGTTTTACAAAGCAAAAATCCTCGGATCTGCGTAACACGATTTCCGGACGATTCGAATGCTTCCTGTATGAAGCAGAAACGTTCAAACTCTACACGTTTAGTTCCTTTATCGTTCGGTCGGTGGAGGAAAGAACTCCATTCTAAATTTTGTGTTTCGAATTTTACGACTAGTGGATTTTTAGGCATTTACGATGGAAGTCTGCAAATTGTACACAAAGTCTGTGAAGTCTATAAATTATATTAAATTGTATACTTTTAAATTTACATGTACGTTTGTAGAGTTTGCAACCTTTATACACTTTTACAGTTATACTTTGACATTGATATGTCATAAATAACATATAACAGTCTGATACTGTTGAATATTTATTTGCTAAATAAATAATATAACAGAAATTTTCTTAGGTAAGAAACGGAGACACATAGGGGGTGCAATAAAAAGCGCACTCCACAGGAAGTGTTGACTGCAGCAGTATCATTAGAACAGCAATTTTGCAGTAATACCATTAAAATACATACAACAATTATTTTCGAACATCTTCAAAAAATAATAGAAGTTTTATTAAATATATAAACTATCCTTTAACCTATTTGGTACATGTGGTCGAACCAAATATTCGTGCCGCCCAAAATACACATATGCAAGTCAATGTGTTTCGTGTCGTAACCAATTGGAACAGTATCCTTTCTGCATTGCAATCACTAGCCAACTCTCAGACTGCTGACAGTATATAATAGCGAGGAGCCGGTCACACAGACCCTCAGCAAAACACGAAGCAAAGGGTCGGGTTAGGGTCGGTGCGAGGTTGTGGCTGCGTGCGAGAGCGACTGAATCTTTGATGGTGCAGGTCGAGGTGGGCAACCCTCCTGTTCCCATCGAGCTTTCCCACGGGATGGCCAGGGCCGGTTAGCAACATCGCGAAGCTCGACGGGGCGCGTTCAACCCGCTCCAACGAGGTCATCTTTTTCCTAAAGCTCGCGTAAGTCTCCCAGTCAAATGCAGCCCTAGGCCCTCGTCCGGAATCTAATCTTCTCCTCAATTATTCTCGCGTTATCTGATACGGCTGCCGGACCACGGCCGAGATGAGATTTCCGGTGCACTCGCGATGTCGCTGATACAGGCGACCCACTTGCTCGGAAAATCCTCGCGGACGACCAGGAAAGCAGCGTAAGAAGGTGGACGCATTAATTCAAAATTAAAGCGGACCACGAATCGCGCTTCGAACGATAAGAACCGGAAGTTCGGACAGTCGAGACCGGAACCGTGAAAGGTTCAGGTCGAACATTAAGACGAACTTTTTCTTCCAAAACGCTAGCAAACTTCCTTCTTTAATGCATATTCGGAGCCTGCTTTGCCCCGCGATCTTGTTGGCAACTTCCCGGAAAATAAGGAAGAAAAAATAGGAAGCGTAGTCGAAGGAACCCGATAGGAAGTTAAAGCCCACTTTTCCGGACAACTTGCGGGAAGACCCGTCACGGCCATTTATGAGGACGCCATTGAGCCATAAAATGATCGAATCATGCAACTTTCTGGGGAGGTGTAGTAGGAGATACATAATCGGTTGCAGTCTTTCAGTTTACAGGAAGTGAGTAGATTACGTTCTTTCTAGGTACTCTCTACGTTCTTCAAGGGTTTTACCTAGACTTCACTCAGATCACTTCCTTTAAGTTCTTCAAATCCCTAGGCCTTTCCAATTTCTGAAGCCTTCAAATTTCTAGACTTTTGCAACTTTCGGATCTTCAACTTTTCCAATCTTTAGACTTCACGGATTTCTTGGTGCAGTGTTTAATGTACGCGCGTTTAATGCGCGATAGGCACAGAATTTATCTACATCGGCCAAATCCATATACTATCTAAATCTCTATATGGTCCAAATCACTATACTATCCAAATCCCTATGTAGTTCAGAACTTTGGACTATCCAAATCTCCATACCGTCCAAATCCCTATATCATTCAAATGTCTATACTGTTCAAATCTCTATATAGTCCAGAATTCTAAACTAACCCTATACTATCCAAAGTCCTGTACCATCGAAATCTCTGTATAATCCAGATCCCTAAACCTTCGAAATCTCTGATGACTCCCCATCCCTAGAGTCTATCTATCAACCCAAGTTTCCCCCAAAATCGAGTGTACCTAAATAACAGCAAACTCATCCGTCATACTTATTCTTAGCTAAAGAAACTCTACATTCTTCTTTTTCTGACGGCTCGGTATCAGTTGGTCGAGAGCAAAAAAAGACTCTCAGCCGGAGTCAAAGGTTTCGTTGCATCGTCGTAACGAGGCCATCTCGCCGGCGGCGACTCGTTTTCGTGCTCATCGAGGTCAGACGGAAGTAAGAAACGGACCGGGCCTACGAAGGAGGTTAAATCTCTTATCCGTCAGACAAAGCTCGCAAGCGCGATGGTTATTCTTCCTTCCTGGTTACTTGTTTGCTTTTTTCTTCGAGCAATCTATCCACGTTCCTGCCGGTCGGACGGTTTCGGTTAGACGCAATTGCACGTAGCTCGCATGTAACGAGATTACGGGCTAGAGTAAGGGCACAAGTTGCCCGCGGTTACACGAGCTCTCGAATCGTGACGAGCTCCGGAAGAAACTCGCGAGCATCGAATGGAAACGCGAAATCGATCGTGCCTCTTATTCCGGCAGATTTTATTGGAGGCAAGTTTTTTCAGCGTCCGCTCATTTGGTTTCACCAGCAATTTAACGCGCGATGGAGCCCGTTGTTTTGAAGTGGCGAGTTCAATCGCAGGGTTTAACGTGATTATGCGCGGTGCGTGTGTTTTCATTTGTCAATGCTGTCCGCGCGAACGTCAGCAGCGGTAAAAAGCCCGGAAAAGCCCCCGGGAAAAAGCGATCGCTCGATGGCTGTTCGTTCTGTTCTACTCCACGCGAGCGAGTGCACGCGTTAAACGTGTAAACGTGTTCGTTACAAAAATGCTAGAACTACAGGAAGAGGTGATTCCGGCGCAGATGAACGAATCACCGCTCGCCGTTGATATGATTATTTTTTCGATCGCGTTTTCAAACCGAGAGACATTACAGCGAGTCGTGCTTGTTAAACGGTAGCGAAACAGGACGACGGGATTTTTCATGAATTTCACGGGCGCGCGTATCCGGCGATCTCTTTCAATCGATGACGAGAACGATTACGGTTAAATGGATCGTTCGCGAGAAAAGAAAAAGAGAAGCCAGAGTCGATGAATTGCAATGAATCGTTGGAACGAGAAAGAAGTTGTCACCGAGGACGACGGTAGCTCGATTAAACAACGAAGTTTAATGTCTATGCAAAGTAAACTGTTGCCTGATAGAGCCTCGAGAAGGTGGACTTTCAGGACGAAACGGAGAGAGAGAGAGAAAAAAAGGGAGCAACGAAAGTGCAGAGAGGGAGAGAAATTGTAAAATCCAGAAAAAGACGGAGGAGGGTGCACCTGATGGTACAATTAAATGGAGAGGACACCACCCACCGATAGCACCCGGGATAAGTTCCTTTAGCGAGTGATTAAATTTTAATCCGCTTCTAATTAGATTTTTTGTCAAGCTCAACGTAAGGTGAAACGGTTCGAGAAGACCAGGGCCACTCGGAGCTACGCTTTTGCTCGTGCACCCTCGGCCCGGCTCGCTAAAAGGATTTATTTTAATCGAAACTTTTTAACGAGGATCGGTTGTCCGATATTTTAATGCCGTTAACATCAATTCCGTCGACGAAGCCGGCTAGCAAACATTTAGCCGGGTTACGAATGAAAGAAATCCGCTTTCGCGAAACATTTCCCGACGATTCCCACCCCCTCGCACACCCCCCTTTGACATCGTTAACACGCAAACTTTCTGTTCTCGGCGAAACAAAGCGATATCGACTGGTCGAAACCGAGGGAAAACGATGAAAGGGAAATCAACTGTAAAACGCGGTATACGCTCGATCAGAGATTCTCAGACTTTTATGGATTGAGATTCACTTTTTAATACGGTAATTTTTTATGAGAATTCGCTCTTTTATAAAACCACCATTTATCGATATTATTGAAGAATATTGATCAAATTAAAGTGTATTGATAATTCGATTTATTGATACATTGGTAAAATTAATCGATATATTGATTGGATCTATTGATAAATTGGTAGAATTTATCGGTATATTGATTGGATCTATTCAGGTATCGATAAGGTTTATTGATATATTGATTAGATCTATTGATAAATTCACTGGACTTATTGATATTATTATTGATATTACAGTTCGAAAGTCCCTAGAAAATATTAAAATTTTACAATTTCAGTATATTAAAGTTCAAAATTTTATTAATTCTGAAGCAACAAAATTCCAAAATTCTAAATTCCTTAATATCCTAAAATTCCAAAATTCCAATATCTCAAAATCCCGATATCATAAAATCCCAATATTTCAATGTTCGATAATCCTAAAATCCTGAAATCCCAAAATCTCAATATTCCAAACACTCAAAATCCTATAATTCCACTATTACAAAGTCCCAATATCCCAAAAAATCCCCAAAAATCCCAAAATCCCAAAATTCCAAATTCCAAAATCCCAAAAGTCTCCATTAAATCTCTCCCTCATAAAAGTCCCTATTCCCTGAAACTATCGAATCGTTAAATTCTTCGCAACCACGCGTCTAAATACGGAATTCATTCCGGATACCGTTTCGGCGCCCGTGGTGTATGTCCTCCTCCTCGGTCAGTAAATCTGCAATCATCGTTCGAGAGTAATAAAAGAGACCGTTCGAATCGAAGGCAGGCCGAAACTCGTCCATTTGCTCGATCAGCCTCAGGCGACGGAGCACGATAGAAACGGTCGAGTTCGAACAGCCCTAGGGGTCTGACGTGGACGAATCGATGGGCAAACAAACGACGGATTTGGCTGGTTTCCTTCGACTGGTCCAGACTACAACCTGCCAGACCGTCTCTATGCTAGCTGGCCAACCTGACCGGCTACCCTGCACAACGTTCCGTGTCCATTCTACTTTGCATGCGCACATTCTGCCAAAACCCGTGCTCGTACACTCGGGTACAACCTGGGTGTACCATGGATAAGAGTGAATATGTACCGTTGAAAAGTTTCTGACTGATAAATTTTTTAATTGATAATCATGGTATTCGTACATCTTTAAATTGGTACTCTGGATGTTTTTAAATATGCAATTTTTTTACTTGCAATGCATTTTCTAAATTAACAAAACTTAGAAACTCTAGAAATTATTAAACTTCCCGAATCCCTACGTTTTTAAATTTTTCAAATTTATCAAATTCCGAAGTTTACCATTTTTCAAATTTATAAATCCTCAAATTCCACATTTACCAATTTCCTAACTTAGCAAAACTCCTACATGTCCGAATTACCAGTTCTCCCAAATCATAAAAATCCCAAAGTTCCAACATTTCAAATTCCTGAATCTATAAATCCCCACTCACCAATTTCCTAAATCACCAAAACTCCCAAGATTCTCATTCACCTTTTCTTCAAATCATTATAATTCCCCTATTTCCGAATTCCTAAATTTTCAAATTACCAAGCTATCAAATTTTTAATTTCCCCAAATCTTAAATTCCCACATTCCCCAATTTCAAAGTTCCCAAATTTCAAAATTTGCAAATTCCCAAATATACCTAAATACCAAAATTCCCGAATTACGTATTCTCCAATTACCCAATTCCCAGATTCCTAAATTCCCCAATTCGCCGAATCCCCAATTACCCAATTTACAGATTCCTAAATTATCCAGTTTCCAAATTCCCCAAATCCCATATCCCCAAATTCCCAAATTCCCCAAATTTCCCTAATTTCCCAAATCCCTAAATCCCCATATCCCCAAATCCCCAAATTCTCAAATTTCCCAAATTCCCCAAATCCCAAACCCTAAATCACGAAATTCCCAAATCCCCCAAATCCCCCAACTCCCAATTTCGCAAATTTCCCAAATTTCTCAATTTTTCCAAATCTCAAATCCCCAAATCCTCAAATCTCCAAATCTCCAAATCCCCAAATCCCCAAATCCCCAAATCCCCAAATCCCCAAATCCCCAAATTCCCAAATTCCCCAAATTCCCCAAATCCCAAACCCCAAATCACCAAATTCCCAAATCCCCCAAATACCCCAACTCCCAATTTCCCAAATTTTCCAAATCTCAATCCCCAAATCCTCAAATCCTCAAATCCCCAAATTCCCAAATTTCCCAAATTCCCCAAATCCCCAATTACCAATTCCCAAATTTCCCAAATTCCCCAAATCTCCAATTACCAATTCCCAAATTTCCCGCTTAAATCCCCCAAAATTCCAAGTGTCCGTTCAAAGTTAGCAAACAAACCAAAAATCCATTGTCGACCCTGTGTGCTCGCTGGCATATTTTCCCTAGGGCAACGAGATTTGCCCTCGACTGTACATTCGTTCCGGCACTAGATTCCGGCAAGCATTGAAGCGCGCGGGCAACGAAGCGCGGCCGGCTGGGCCGACACGACCATAGGGCCAGGCCCATGGTCAGCATTTACCGCAAAGTCGATTCTATCCTAGTCGAGAAGGGTCGACCTAGCCAATCTCCAGCGAGCCAGTCAACCGGCCACTATTCCAAGTAACCGTACCACCAAGGAACCTTCTAATACCGTGTACCCCAGTCAGCGAACTCCTTCCACCCTTTCTAACTGGCTGCCGTGCTCCCTCCCGACGTACGGCCATTCTCTTAATTGAATTAGCCGGCTGGAATTAGCAATTTCAGATTAGCCAGACCACTCGCTTTCGACCTTTCACGAGAGATCTTCCCCGCTTGAACGCGATCCTTAATAACCTAACTATTATTAAAGATTGGACCTTCGCGATGCCTCTCTTTACCGGCCATCTTTAGACCACAAATTGACCACGTACGGATTTTTCAAATTATACAATGTATTCTTTCATTATTTTAGCGGAGCTTTGTTAACCACTTCTTTAACAGAAATTTTATTAACCGGGATCAAAATGCCTGTTACATTTTTGAATTATAGAAATTAAGATGCATGTGGATGGAGGATAATTGTATAAACTAATATTTTATCCCTCAGTTTATTAGTAGTCCAAGAGTAACTGCTCATCCGTGAGCATAGTGCATTTGTATTGTGTCGTTTCTGAAGTTAGTAATATTTGACCTCGTCCTCATCATCCCCATCTTCCAATCCTCATTTTATGTCAAGAAAATCTGTTAACCACATGTAGGACTATTAACAGTAATGACTATGTAGAACCTTGACAATGTACCAAATATTTGTATAAACATATTTTGTATCAATATAAAAAATCTGCATGACTACCCCTAACACCGATGTTAAAAAACCCATAACTTTTGATATCAACTTGTAACCGTAACCATCAATTTCACTCGTTACAAAAATATGTCTGTACCAACAAAATGGAAGTAGTCTTTATACAGAAAATCGATGTACACGTGACATGCAATCTTCAGAAATAAGTGTACGGGACATTTGAAGCTCTTTCGCGCGAAGTATACGGCAGTATCGAGGTCAACCATCAGAAGTGCCCTAAATTATCAAGGTGTATTTCACCTGGGGAAACGACGTCGAGAAATGGTATGACATTTGCATATACTTTTGGACAAACCGCTGTCTTGCTATCAGTTTATCCGTTCGAGATGTTCCGAGGTAACTACGTCGTGTTTTACTCGCAAAAGTAGATTACAGCGTAAAAGGGACAGAACGTGGAGATGGATGAGATGGTAGCAAGAAACGAACGCGTCATCTTCTTGTCTGGAAATGGACCCGGTACTCACGAGAATGGCTAGTTAGTCCGGTCAGTTAAATGTTCTATTGAGGGACAAGAAATTACTCAGGAAATGTTAAATTACGAAGGTTAATTAAATCTTAGACACGCAACGAGCTTCTGGCATACATTTTTTAGTTCGTTTCAGAATGTACTTGGGTGGTTCTGGGTGTATGGATACGGATATATGTGGGGTTCAGGGTTTTATTTATTATTTGGGGGAATTTGGATTTTGGGGGAGTAGATATGGGAATTTGAAAATTTCCAGATTTGCCAATTTTCAAATTCCTAAATTTCCAAATTCCTAAACACCCAAATTCCTAAATTTCCAAATTCCTAAATACCCAAGTTCCTAAATTCCTAAATTCCTAAATCCCCTAAATTCTCTAAATTGCTAAATATCTCAATTTCCCAACTCGTCAAATCTCTAAATTCCCAAATTATATCTCTAAATCCTCAAATTCCCAACTTCCAAAACCCCACTCAAACATGTCCCCGCCACAATTTCCCCTCTAGCTCCAGTTCCGAGGTAAAACTGGAGCAACTATTTCCACCCAACAAAAACAGAAGTTATTTCCATGAAACGTCTCGTTGACAGGAACCTATTTCGTACGCACGTCTACGAGTAGGTCAATAAATTTCGAACGCATTACAAACAAGCGTAAATTTACTCGGACACGATGTCGATGCGAGGTTCTCGTTCGTTAGTCGGTTTACAGGTGTATTCTGCAACGATCCTCCATAAAACACGGTAACAGGGGACGAATGAAAAAAAGAACTGCTGACGGCCGAGTAGTTGCAGTAAGAACCCTTTGCAACTGGATATTTACGTCGTTACCAAATGGATCTATAAACCCCGGTAACGCCGTAAGCAGCGGTCTTATTCGAATTTGCGTGTAAATGAGGTTAAACGCTGCATCCACTGGTAACCCCGTGATCTCCAAGGGCCACTTGCTCGTTTTCCACGTTAGCTCGAGGTTGCTGGTTTAAGTCGCAGTTACTTACGCTATAAAGTTCGCTGGTATAAACGCGAAACAGACGATGCACACACGTGATACTACCGCGGCTGAGACCGTCCGGTTTCTTCTCCATCGAGATATTTTTACGACCGACATTTTTGACCTAGTCATCAGCTTCTCTAGTCGCTACGTATATTATAGACACTATAGGTGTTATAGTCGCTATATGTGTTATAGTCACTGCAAGTACCGGTTCAATAGGAGGAGACTATGAGCTGGTGTAACGTGAGTTGCGATGTGATTATGAAGTAATAGTGTAGAGGTATTAGAATTTGTGTTCTTTTAGGACCTATTTTTAGAAGGGCCTTTTATACTGAGTTATATTGCAAGACTCTAAATTTTGGAGATTTCGAAGTCACTATAGGAATTTCTTAAATTTTCCAAATTTTCAATGTCCTGAAATCGAAATTTTCAAATTTCTAGATTCCCAAATTTCTGAATTTCCAAATTTTTGGATTCTCCAATTCCTAGATTCCTCGACTTTCCTAACTATCTTCATCAATAACTTCATACACCCGTTCCCACATCCCAAGAAACTTCAATTCTCCGTTCCAATTCCATTAGATATCGAAATTCAGTTCTCAAATTCCAAAATTTCCCATCCACCACTTCCATAATCAAATCCACATTCCCATATCCAATCATCCGAAATATCATCCTCCAAATTCCGAACTTCCATTACCAATTCCAAATCTTTCAATTTTCAGTCCTCACAATTTTACACCATTACACTTTCAAAATTCCAAAATTCACACATTCAATCAAATAATTTTCTCTTCATGATCAATTCACAAAACATTGCAATTCCCAATTAAACAATTCCACTATTGAAATTCTACACATTTCCATTATCCAATACCATTTTCCTTCACTTCAAATTCCCACATTGACACTATTCCAATTCGACAATTTCAATTAACCTACATTCAATTCCCAATTCAATTCCCTTCCCCTTCACGATTCTAAATTCTCAGTTCTCAATTCCCAATCATTTCCACCATCCCCATTCCAACATTGCAAATTCCAAACTTCTCAAATTCCCCAAATGCCAAATCCCCAAATCCAAAATCCCTAAATCCCCAAATCCCCAAATCCCCAAATTTCTCAAATTCCCTAAATCCCAATTGCCATATTCCGAATTTCCTCAGTTCCCAAACTCCTCTAATCCTAAATCCCAAACCCAAATCCCCAAATTCCTGAATTCCCCAGTAGCCTAATTCCCCAAATCCCAAATTGCCAAATTGCCAAATTGAAAGACGCAAAACCCGAAGCTTGCAAAGACCTAATGTCCCGGTCGTAAATCTGATCGGCCCTTTTTTGCTGGATTATTGCCAAGCGATAGATATAGCTTGTTAGCAGGGAGACAGTTCGATGGAATCCAATAAATTATACGCGAGTCTTTTCGGCGAACGAACAGGTAGGTAGCTGCCGGCCGATTTGTAAGTCCGATTCGTGACCAAGAAATCGATCGCGATTCATTATACGCCGGTCCTCTCATTAACGCGCACGCGTACCCCGCGAGAAATCAGTCGACGAACTCTCCTAGCTTTCAGAGTGACACACGACCGCCTACGGTGACTAAAGTCGTTCAGTCACGCAACTTATCGCTTGAATAGTTTAAAGTGTCTATGGCACGTTTCTGCAAACTGTTAACGAAACTGCCGACACTTGAGAATATACTTTACGCTGCACGTGCTCGACGAGAAGTCCTTTGATAAGAATTTGCACCTGATCGATTTACGGAGGAGACGTCACGTGACTTTCTCATACGTATCCTCAGGTTGTAGAGGTGGATGAGATCATGTTATACATATATGTATACACAAGAAATATAAAAGGATGTATACATTTTGGCGTGTCAAAATATCGCAAATTTGACTCAAAACCATCTCCATGTGAGTGAATATTGTTCACTTTAAAAAGAGACTTAACGAGGGTTAAAACTGCAGGAGACGTAAATTTCTCTGTTTATCATATACTCTAATGCTGGTATGTCAAAATATTTTAAACTCGAATGATCCATAGGAACGTCATTCAATTTCAAGAACTAATTAAGATAGGTTAATCCTGTAATCTCTATATATGGTACACATGTCACATATTTCCAATCCTAATTTACCAAGACATTTCAGACTTAGCTCAATGTCTACGACATTCAAACATGTCTGAGTCGTCCGCGTATCATAGACATTTTGAGAAAGACCGTGAAAAAAATCGTTGAAAATGAGTGAAAAAATTCGTTGAGAAAGATAAGTGAAATATTTCAGTTTGAGATCATGAATGATTAAAATCCTGGCTGGAATCCTCTTTTTATTTGTCCTCGCGTAACATCGTGGCTGTTATACGCGGCATCCGGAGCGGAACGGGAATGCAACGCGAGGAGAATGAGTGCTAATACCTAAATAATTGCCGGCTGAACCTGATATGATTTAATAGCGTGGCTTGAAAGGGGGATAGGAAGAGGATCGTCGCGACTGGCTCACGTGGAACAAAAAAGAAAAGCGACCACCGGTGGTCGACCGTGGGCGATAAACCAAGCCGCAGCCACGATCGAGAACCCTTTTGCTTTTCGTCCATCCTCTCGCTGTGTCGATCATTCCGGCTCGTTTCATCAATCCTGTGTGGCCGATCGATGGAAAATCGGTGACGTTGCCGGCAATAAACGTTCGTTTTACGGTTCCTCACGGGATCGCGAACCGATTCGTGGCTGGTTATTGGTTAGCGGTGCTACCAGGCTACCTTTGCTTTCATATCAAGACACTCAATTTCTCGATGGTTTGGATGCTGGAGTTTATGGGACCACCGTTGTACTCGAGTTACGCCCCCTTATCGAAATGGGGGTATATTGATAGCGTTTTATGGCTGTTTTCTCTGTACTTAGCGGAAATTATGGGTGAAATGTTCCAGGAGTGCTATTCTAACCCTTTGCATAGGGGGTTGGATTTACGAAAGCATGCTGCAATGCGTTGGTTGATATACTGAAGGCGTGAGATAGTTTTGAATAATGTTAACTGGTGTAATACTTTATTTTTCTCCTAACTTTGTTATTAATTTTATGTTCTAACGCTTTAGATAGCGTTGGATTTACAAGAGTATGCACTGCTAAACATTCTGTATCTTAATACCTTAATTAACACGTTTATGTAGGACTCTGAAGGTTTGAGACTGCTTCGAATTTAACTGTTGTAATAATTAACAATAAATGAATGAAATAACGCTTTATTCGATACTGTATTTAATATAATATAAACAATTTAAACAGGACTGTATGGTGCACTATTTCTGTATCGTTTACAGCACACGCTTGTTCATCGATTTTAGTCACGTCACAATCGATAATCGATTGAATATTTATTCAAAAGTTTAATAACAAAATTGAAATGTGATTTGTAAATCAAACTTATCAAATTAAAGGTTACATATCAATTTCAATTAAAGTCATTCTTAATTTACGATGAATCTTCAATCGTTTATTGAAGCTACGTTCAATTGAGGATAAAAATGAAACATTTAATTCGATTACGTCTAACCAAGGATCAATTTATTTCATTACCCTTCATCTGTCTATCCAGTTATAAATACTTCATATCCAATTAAAAGACATTTTATATATATTTTTTATAAGACATTTATAAGCAATTATAAGACATTTTGTATGTATTTTATAAATGCTTTTCTTCAACTTGTCTTTTCTTCATCATTTCTGTTAGTCCTTTAATTGCTTAGTTTGTCAACAATATTTCACGGATCTTGCACAATCGTTAATGACGAAATTGAACGGTGGTCTCAAGCTTGTATTTAAAAATCTGGCACACTGACGCCTGCCAGGTATCGCGAGTTAACCATGATGCATGCACACGCGAATATGATATACCTTGCACGACACGACTAGCCAGAGATAGCAGACGGAAGATGTATGTCCACCAAGCAGCCAAGGTTTATTTGAAATATTCACCATTTTCGTGAATAACGCGCTGCTACGTGCTGCGGTAACGTAAGATGCATTCGACTATACCTTGTAAGTAGTCGCGTATTATGAGATCCAGCGATTAGATGAACCATCGCTAACCGGAAATCGAAAAAAAACATCGTCTTCTCGCTTTCAGTACACCTGTAAGCTGAGAATGGGTACGTCCCTGCATAATTCATATGGTATTTGCTTTCTAAGTGTATCTACTAATACTGGGTAATGTAATCCGTTCGAAATTCTTCAAACGAAGTCAAAGTATTCGAAATTCATCGATCTTCCTAGTCAATATTGCGATCAAATTATGCATTATAGATTGTGTTATAGGTACATTTTTCTTGTATTAAGAATTCATTTTTGTTTATTACATTATAGATACCTAAGTACCTGAACTCCCAAAAGTCTAAATACCTAAATTCCCAAATACCTATGTACCTAATTACCTAAATACCCAATACAACCCCAAAAAGCAAAACCTCAAAGTCTACAAAACCTCCCTTTCCCATATTCCCCACTACCCGCATCTTCAAACACTTTGAACAGAATTTTCCCAAACTCCTACCACACTTTGATTTCTAACAGTAAATATCAACAAATAAATGTCAATAAATTCCACTTCACCCCTATCGAAAAACCTTACCATTCCTACCCAAACCCAAAGTGCAACCGTTTGCAACACTGTGTGCTACGTACCCGCTATCGTACACAAAACGCGATATTCGTTTTCCAGAGATTAGTTCGGTTTCGATCCGATCGAAAAGGGTACACGTTAAGCATCCAGAGATCGCGTACGATCCACGTTGAACAGGGATTTCAATCGTGAGAAAGATTGAAGCGAAGATAGATGGTAGGAAGCGGGGAATAAGGACAGGGTGGGGTCAGGTTAGATCCGATTTGCCGGATCTAGAGTTACTAAGTACTCTCTGCGCGACGCCAGTCGAATCTCGGGGTATTAGTAGGTAATAATATCAGATAACGAGTACTTGCACGGTAGCTCCTGGTACAAGAAGCCGAGGAAAGAGGACTCGCGCGTTATGGCTCATCTGTCGCGCCGAAGAATCGAACGCACGATGCAACCGGTCTCCTGTTTCCGCCGACATTTTACCGTTTCTTGTCGCGTTTAGTTGCATCCTGCAGATATACCTTTGAATTATTCAGCACCGGCTGAACTCCCCGCTTCTTCTCTTCGATGAACTTCCCTGTGAACTAGAGTCAATTCAGAGACCCTCTAATCAGCCTTCAAATAACAAGGTTAGTACAATGACGCCATTTTTCACCATACCGCGAAATTTGATTTACCGACGCTGACAAATTTCATTTACCAATGTACAGGTGCTATGTAGGCTTCTTTTGGCTGAGGACGTGTTCACAAACTTCACTTTTGAATCGACAAATTTTTCTAACTGTGTTTTAATGTGTACATGTGTATTATTTATAAAGGATATATGGTTTTCATGTCCTCGAAATGGGTACGTGTTTACAAAGATACATGGAATGTTACTTGACTGATATAAAATGATGTATTGATAACATGTGTCCTAAACGTTGTTGATATATATACACATGCATACAATGTGTAATACATACATATGTATATGTTTATGTATATGTATATGTTCATGTATACATATGTGTACGTATATGATACGTATATGCATGTATACGTGTATGCATATGTTCATGTATATGTGTACGTATATGCATATGTTCATGCATATGTGTACGTATATATATGTATATGTATACGTGTATGTATATGTATATGTATATGTATATGTATATGTATACATCAACAACGTTACTGTATACCTATATACTGTTAATACAATGTGTAAACATATAGTCTATACTTCTTTGTAATATTAAAAGAACAAATATATTTTTCTAGATGCAACATAGCTCCACAGTAAAATTGCCAGTCAACAATAGCACGTATTATGTCTGAATCGTATAAAGAATTTATTCCGTCGACTCACCATATTTCTGTTTAATTTCCCTGGACTACACGCCGACATACCGCAGTACGTTCACGAAAAACGAGCGGCAGATTCGAGAGAGACAAAGAACGAAATGAACGAACGCGTTTACCCGCTGCGGTTGCAGTAGAAATGGTCGGGACAATCTGTTTGAAAGTGTCCTTTCATTTCATCGGATGCTTCTCCGACGCGGTTGTATCGGTCGGCTATAAACTTTACGACTGGGTTAAATGTACGTTAATAAAATATAGCGGGGGTACGGGAGCCGGAGAGAGGATTAAAGGAAATAAAAGTCTATCCGAGTTTCTTCCAAGGATCGAGTGCCATTTCATTGTGAAATGCGGATAGATTGATGGTCTACCGATTTCTTCGCGAACCTATAACCGTGAATCGGATCGATCGTCTACTTTTGCCGAGGTAAGTTCAAAATAATGTATGCACCGAAATAAAAGAAATTTCGATTAGTCAATCCCTTCTGGAAACGTGATTTGGATGCGGAACACGGTGTCGTTGTAAAAACCTCGGAATGGCGAAAGATCGATCCGTCTTAACCTTTCCATCAATCGAATGATGGATGCGCGCATTTTCCGTGCAGCGCCGCGAGATTTATGCACCGAGAAACTGGTCGACGAGCATACGCGTCTGTCAATATATGTAAATGTAACAACCTCGAGCAAGCCTGCCGTAAATCGAACGCGACAATCCGCGTCCAGGAAATCCAGATGCGTACGCTCGCGTTCAGACAGGCAAGAAAATGGCAATAAACGAAGTAACGAGACAAAGGGAACGTCGAGACATTCAAAATGGAGAAATGACGCGATTCGAGGAGCGTCGTGGCTTAACGTTATAGTGTCACGCCAAGATGTTTACGCGGATATGTTCGAGATCTAACGCGATATTGGACTCTCTCGAAATTCAGTCGAGATCATTTGCGTATCGTTACCGCCATGCTAAATCGACCCCGTTTCTCGAGCACTCGCTGAATTTTGCATGTCGTCCACAAAGGAGAAATCATTGACTTCTGCCTTTTATTGTCTCCTTTTCTTCGTCCTTTATACCTCGTGTTCGAGGTTGATGTACTCCCAAGAGGTAAATAGTTTAACTTATCCTCTAAATATTTGACACACGATTTTTATATATAATTTGAATTCACAAGGACTCTACTGTTCTATATGGTATAAGACTTCAAGGTGGACTTGTAAAGTTTCAATTAGAATCTAATAGATTGTCAATAAAAATATTTTCTGTCCACATGTTTTTAAAAATTTATTCGCTCCACAAAAAGTTTGCTAACTGTCGCCCTCTTTTTTATAAACAATTACAGTCTGCAAAGACCCAGTCAGATTGCAACGTTTGATTGGAAATACACTTCTGATTCTGTATTCGATTCTGAAGGATATGTTAACATGATCGATCGATCAGGCGTATTATCTTATCGCGATACATTCGCACAAAACAGAAACACGACCGATAATCACATTTACCGTTTAACCACTTGCCAGCTGAAAATCATATTTCATGGAATTTTAATCCGGTAATCGATAATGCGATAAACGCGAGAAATTACCGCAGGAATTTTACGTGATCATCGACACGCTCTTCTCATCCTGTGCGAGAGGGTTGGAAAAATTTCAGCCTGTCACTCCCCTCGGGAAAAGCCGATTTCGCGCATAAACCACTTTTTCATTTTATAAGCCGTAAAATTTCGCTGCATGTAAAAGCAAGAATATTTTATTTATATTTGAAAGTTTATCGGCGGACTCGCTGGGCTCGCGACCGTTCATATTTAACCGTATATTTCATTCCCTGGATATTTTCTTCGGCCGTTTTCGTTACGATAAATTTCATCGGGTACCATGGTGCCCGTGTACCACTTACCGAAACGTCCTATAAATTCCGGCACATTAAATTAAACTGAGTACCTGCCGTAGCCAGCGTCACACGCGATATGAAAAGCGCCCTGTTTAGATAAATTCGAGTAAAGCGACGTTATTATATATAAAAGCTCCCGATATTTTTAAGCCGTTATCGAACCGTGTCCTGTTGCTGGCTGACTCCGAGCTAAGAATACGGGAAAACGCTTAAACCGACTTAAGCAGCTTTTTCTAAATTCATGGACTCTGTTTTGCAACAGTTATCTTCCTTGAGAGGACGAGCACGTTCCAATTAAACGTTGTCCCCCAGGATTCTCGTCCATTTGTGAAACTAAACCACTTAAACGAAGGTGCTCCACGGCAACCAGCTAACAAACTAAGCAGATTAAATCGCGTTAAACTGCCCGCCAGTGTTTTTAAATGCTCCTTTACTGGATCACTATAAAAGTGTCCATTCAAATGTCCAACTGACGAATTACTCTTCGAATTCTTTACCGGTACTCGATTATTATAATCGAACGAGCACAGATTTTGTTCACAGTTACTCTCCTTTTGGTTATAAAAAATATTAGAAATTATATAATAATTTTAATAGCTTAATATATGCAATAATAATTTAATGTGTATAATAAGAATTTACATAGTTAATAATTTTAGAACTTTAGCTTATTTCCGTATCGCCACAAAGGTTCCACATCGAAATACCCCAATTTCCGTGCTCTATCTATTTCCCAACCGTTCGATTTACTTGTCCCAAACGCTTTGCATTCAACGAGACAATCGAACAGTACGTGTTTCCACGCGGAAGGAAAGTGCCGTGTTCATTTGATGCAACATTATCGAGAATCGTTTAGGAAGCTTACTAAAAGCTACTTTGTTTTTCCCCGAAAATCGAAGGAGCCCGTCTGAGAGAGGAAAATAATTCATCGACAATGGCGCAGGAGAAAACAGAGAAAAGGTGATGGCGCCAGAGGCGCCTAGCTAAACGCGAGCCATTAGCAGAAAGAAGAAATTACGTCGATGAACGAATTATACCAACGTTTTTCTTTCGTTCGGTCGTGGCTAGCCTGCAATTATAATGGCGCAGCTGCACCCGGTGGCTTGTATCGGGCAATTATCTTGTCTCAATGTAATCTACGGTTTCGTACGTCGGCCTCTAAGGAGTCTATCATTAAATACAATATTTTTCGGATTGTTGATTGCACATTTAATTGGCCGAGAAAGAGCCCGCGCTCCGTGGTGTCAGTTAAACGTCATCTATTAAAGTGGAAGATGAAGCACACCGGTCAACGTAAAAATCACCGGTACAGTTAAACCTGCACTTTAGATGAAACGTATGAATTGGACCCGTGTAACGGGTCCTTAACTCTTATACTGCGTCGTTGAAAATCGACAATTAACTCGTCAATTAGATTTTTATTTCGCTTATATTTAGAATTCAATTGAGTTATATTTCACGTTATCATCGAGTTTTAATTTCCTTTCAAAATTTACTTTTGTCAAATTTTTGTTCGAATGTATTGAATTCCAGATTTTTTTGTGACACGTTTTTAGCGGCATACTTTTTATTCGTGTTCGAAATTTTTAGTTTTACAATGAACAAAATGGGAACCTCAGTATTGGAGTACTCATTGTTTTAATATTTGAAATTCTTTCAATTTTATTGAAATCAGTCAATACTTAAAATTGTTGTTTATGCATGTTTAAATAATAATGCATAATGATGTTTACGTTATTAATTTACATAATAATGTTTATATTTGACAGGATTTTTTGTACATTTAGGCTTATCCTTTTATCATATCATTTAGTATCATCACATAATTTGGACATTAGTATGTTCGTATTACATAAACAATTCTGTATATACATATAAACAAGTTCTTGTATAAACAGTTCTAATGACAACCAATTTGTGTCGATCAAATAAATAGTCGAAAAAATGCCGCGTCACAAATCGAAGTACCTAACCTAAAATTTTTATAGAAGCCGATTACAAAAAATCGTAAATCATCGGTTGGAATCCCTGAATGGATGTCAGGAGAAAAAATGGCTAATAATAAAAATATTATAGGACTATCAATCGAGATACCTAGTGGATTAATGTCAAGCCGCAAGAACTCGGCCTTTAAAATACCAAAACAAATGAACGTTGACGATCGATTAGCGATTATTGTATAATAAACGCCACCGTAAAAGGGTTAACGAGCAATAAATTGCGGGACATGAATTTTCTCACAAACCCGGGCAATAACGTCTGCTAATGTGGACGCGGTTCATTAATTTCAGCCGAGATACACGATCGGTTTGAAATCTATGATCATACAGCAAGAAATCCTGATTGCATTTTAATATCAGCCCCAATCCGCGAAATTAATTACGCGTTCGTTAGGATTATATTCTTCGCGGAAGATTTTACAGGATAATTTGTACAAATTATCTAACAGGACGGTGAAAGATTAGAAGAAACACTTAGTCGGTTGGCTTGTAATGGCAGAAAATTTCCTGCTACACTTTTTCCCGCGTACATAAATCGCTGTGTGGTACTTACTCGAGCAGAACGTTCTGGTAATATGGAGTAGCGAAGGAAATGGACTTACCTGAAACAAACGAGAAAAACAAGCATGATTAATCGAACCGCCGGCTGAGATATATCATCATCTAAACGTACTTGCCATAATTCGTTTTTAGGAAACGGAAGCGAATGGAAATCGAGGTAAATGGAAAGCTCCCGTGATATTTTATCAACGTACCGAATTAACGAGCAGAATATTCCGCCGTGAAATCAGAGAAGTTCGAACATTACCATAATATCGTGCCGAATAAAACTATCCGTATAATCACTTTATTCACGGGAAATTGTAAAATCGACTACACGCAGCTGGCGTGTAATACCTTTCATCGAATGACAATTACTTTCACCTGTGCACATCAGACAAATCTTTTCCCCTCTAAAATATCGCGATTAAAGGCAATTTGCATAATATTTCGCTGTCGAAGAACAGAGCGCACCCGTTTCTGAATCTCCTATGTAGACGTTAAAAACGTTGCGCACATAAGTTTGTCTTTTCAACGATAATGAGATCGTTGAACACATCTGGAGTACTATGCTTGCTCGCACGAAACCATTCTATTAACGTAACTGCGTGTAATGTTTTCTGAGCGGCCATTTTTGTTCGAGCCAAAGTAGTTGTAGAGTTTTATTCAAGTTTTTGTATCACTTCATTCGGTTTTATTCGGAATGTAATGTTGTGGGGTTGCTTGTTATCGGAATTATATTTTGGGACTTTTTTGAAGAGGAACCACGTGGTATATCATTACGCGGTAAGTTTTTATAGGTCATCATACGTTTTATTTCTTCGCGTTGTAGTTCTACACGTTATGGATCACCACGCGTTGTTTATTTCCACGCTTTGTATTTCCACGCGTTGTATTTCCACGCTTTGTATTTCAACGCGTTGTATTTCCATGCTATGTATTTTTACGCGTTGTATTTCCATGCGTGTGATTTCTATGTTTTGTATTTCCACACGTTATATATTTTCATATGTTGTACTTCCACGCGTTGTATTTCCACGCCCTGTATTTTCACGCGCTGTATTTCCACAAATTATGTTTCTCCGCGTCGTATCTTCACGCATTACACTTTTACGCGTTATAGATCACCACGTGTTAGATCGCCTCGCGTTATATGTATTTCTACGCACTGTAAATCATGCGTTCTACCTCCACGCATTGTATTCTCCATGCGTTATAAATTCTCATGTGTGATATTACCGCACGTGATAAATTGTCAGGTGTGTATTTCTACGCGCCATATATCACCTCGCGTTAGATTGCTACATGTATTTCTACGCATTATGTACCACCATGCGTTTCCTCGCGTTACATTTTTACGATATTTCGTCTACGATTTTACGATTATATTACGATTACGATTTTTACTATTAGGTTGTGATTATAACACATCGTCTAATAAGGTGTTGCGTATTAGATCGCCACGCGTTATAACGCCACGGGTTTTTAGAAAGGCAGTCAGCATTTTAAAGAGGACCAGACTCTTTAGCTAGTTATGCCGATACCTCCTAGGTAGCTTCAGGTAACTTCTTGCGAATGCTAATTAGCCGCAACCTCCTGATTACTTTCATTAATTTGGCGTGACGAATAATTAACGTTTTATTAGCAGTCGAAAGTTCCACGAACTGGTAGCGTTATCAAAATTACAATCGCGAGAATGTTAAGAACGTTGAATGCGTGGCTGCTCTTTCATCCAACCGATAATTGCTTTCAAACAATTTTACTCTTTGTATTTTGTTGAGAGGAAAAAATAATCGTTGGCTTTCGGCTGAGTTCCCAGTGAACAGGTCAGTGATCGTGTTATGATGTTGTGACGGCTTCGATATGATTCGAATTCCATTTTTTTATTATCTCCACATTCTTGCTATCATTTCACATTGCTAATTAATTTTGCATTCCTGTGAAATTGTGGGAATTATCTCATGGTACGAAGTTTCGCTATATGGTAAGGTGTTATATGATTAATAGTACACTACTGTTAATATTAATATAATATTAAGTTATGCACATTATTGTTAATAATGGACTTGCTGAATTACATTCTCACGAATTTTAGTTCAAGGTCACTGCAATCATTGTGGTTGTAGATCATCTACGGATTGACTATATTAATATAAAATTATACCAGTAATATTACAATAACTATTATGATTATAACTAGAATATTGGTTAAATTAAAAACATTGTTTGATAATTTCACCTTCACTGACATTAACCTTGAAATATACTATCAAGGTCATCCATGTATAATATAGAGGAGGTCCTAGCTTTAAGGTATTCAAGAAGATAAACAGAATTACACAAAGATACTTCTGTTGAAATATATGTTGACGTTTATTCAAAAATAAATGATCATGTATGTTAATTTATCTTCCATCCTGTATTCATTCATTTTCTCCCATATTTTATTAATATCCATCCAACGTAGTTGATGTAAATAACTAATTGTGATTTAAATTCACGAATATAATTCGTAGCTTCACGGGTATCATTTGTCCAGTAATTACAATATAAAAGAAGTGAAGACAGGTTCCAATTTTTGTCTTCGGTACGAAGTCAGTCCGAAAAAAAGGAAGGAACGAAAAGGGAAGAAGAAGAAGGCAAAAGAACGGGGCCGAGAGTGATAAATCGGTAGGATTCAATTTGAGGCCAATCAACATTCTCGTCCTCTCCTCGAACTCGTTGTCTTCTCCGTTTGTCTTTTAGCCGTATCCCGGTGTCTTTCGCTTTTTCTCGCACATTTTCTACCGGTGTCGGGTGCGACCTACACTCCTTGCTTCCTACATGACCGTCCTTCGTTCGTTCGCTTCCTTTTGTCTCCCCTGGCAGACTCATTTACCACTCCTTTTACCCCGTTCGCTACGAAATAAGTACAATAACATCGCGTGCACGTAACACCGGCATCTTGGAATCCTGAACGATCGTCTCTGGACGAAACTGTCCCCTTACGCGAAACGTCCTCGGGAATATACTCGCATACCTGTCGCTATTTACGATCCCGACAACGAGCTAGCTCTGCGTGCAGTTGCTTCGTTACTTATGCAACCGCCGGATTAATTGTTTAGGGACGATGTTCTTGCATAACGAGGATTCCTTCCCGGGTGGCTCGTGCCATTAAACGTCACGACTAATGCTTTCTTTCTTTCTGCTTCGGCGTTGTTTCAACACGTAGCGAAACTATTCTCAAAAATATTTCAGGTACTGCGAAAATTCTGAAATAACGATTCAAGATTTTGAGATGCAAGTGCAATGAAATTTTATTGCAAGTTCATCGGAGTCTTGTACCATTGTGAAATCTGTACCTTTGTATTTCCACGCGTTCTAATTCCACGCTTTGTACTTCCACGCATTAGAAATCACCACGCGTTGCATTTCTACGCGTTGTATATCTACACGTTACGTACTTCCACTCGTTTTGATTCCACGCGTTATAAATCACCACGCGTTGCATTTCTACACGTTGTATATCTACACGTTACATATTTCCACTCGTTTTAATTCCACGCGTTATAAATCACCACGCGTTGCATTTCTACGCGTCGTATTTCTACACCTTATATATTTCTATGCGTTGTATTTCCACGCGTCGTATTTCCATGCGTTGTACTTCCACGCGTCGTATTTCCATGAGTTGTACTTCCACGCGTCGTATTTCCATGAGTTGTACTTCCACGCGTCGTATTTCCATACGTTGTACTTCCACACATATTATATCGCCTCCCAACTTCACACATTGAACTTTAACGCATTATAGATCACCACACGTGTTATTTCTACGCATTGCAAAGATCTGTTATCATGTATACATGTAAATCATCATGTGTTCTACTGCTACGCGAAAAGTACTGTAAAAATTCAGATGTACCACTTCAAATTTTGAAGATTGTAGACAGAGTGCAATTTCATTAGTCTACCTGGAAGTCTGATATCAAATGACAATACTGTTGCGAATATTTTCAATAACTAGTGAAGCTTTGGAATATTTTTACCTATCCAAAACAGGTTTGAATGAATGGATAAAAAGTGTTACTTTGTACATTAACTACTGTTGAAATTTCACCGTCTAACCAAATCGACGCAATATCATCTCGCGATGGCAGCACAACATGTGGTCACGGCACACACTTCGGAAATCTGTGCTATAAGCGTAATACGGACGCAGCAGTCGATTGTAAACCATGTAGGTAGATGTATAGCAGGTAATATGGATTAGGTTTCCTTTGCATTACCATAATTAAGCTACGCGAACGGAAGGGATAAATAGGAACGGTGGTCCCCCTCCAGCCTTTGTAGCGACCCGGCTGCAATTGCATCCGTTGTGCCAATTCAATGCAATTTTCGCGATGTAATTGACTTCCCGACATTTCGGAACCGTCGAGTGCCTTCGGTTTACGTATCTGTCAGAGGGCTTGCATCGTAGCGCAAACGGAATTTCGCTACCACCACAGCGAACGCGAGAGACCCGGTTCGGGGAAACTTTGATTACCCATATTGTTTCGCGGCAAACTAAGCCAGTCATCTAATTACGTGCCGGTTTATATTCTGGATACGACTTGTTGTCGAGAGCGAACTAAACTACCGCGACTCGATGCTTAAATCTTTATCCCCCGAATCGCGCGATGCTACAGAAAGTTTCTTCTTCGGAGGCATGCAGCGAACGAAACTTGACGTCTGTTCGAATATTACGTATCGCGATGTAACGTTGCACGTAATGAAGAGAAAACTTTTGCCCGTCGACAGAGCAACCATGATCGTATCTGTCAGACACTGAATTTCGCGTAAACTCTGCGTTATGAAGCGTCGCTCCGTATTGCAGTTGCACCTGCATCGTTATATGCATCTCTAATGTAACCTGTAAGTGTGCTACCAGACTTCGCTGTTCCACTTACGTTTGTCGTCCGACACGTAGAAGGTGGAGGGTGGCGAATCTGCACACTCTGGGGTGTAGACTGATTCTGACGTGGAACGATGGAGACAGCGACATTTTTAGTTATTTAAATTGGAACTATTAAATTTCAATTTTAATTTAGTTTTATTTAATTTTAATTTTAGGACAAATTTTTTAGGTTCGCAAATTTTTTAATTCTCAAGTTATCTTCTAAATTTTTCAAATTTTTGAATTACTAAATTTCTAGGTCCTAATTTTTAAATTACAAATTCTCAAATTTCTAGATTCACAAGTTCACAAATTCCTGCATTCTCAAGCTCTCAAATTTCCAAATATTCAAATCCTTAAATTACTAAGTTACGATTTCCCCAATTTTCTGAATTGACAAGTTCCAAATTTCCAAATTTCTGGATTCCCAAATCTCTAGATTCCAAAATCCCTAGATTTCCACATCCTTAGATCCCCAAGTCCCTAGATTTCCAAATTCCAGAGTTCTCCAATTCCTAAATCCCCAAATTCCTAGATCCCAAAATCCCTAGATACCCGAATCCCTAGATCTCCAAATTCCTAGATCCCCAAATCCCTAGGTCCCCAAATCCCTAGATTCCCAAATCCCTAGATCCCCAAATCCCTAAATCCCAAATTCCTAAATTTCCAAATTTCGAAATCCCCAACTCCCCCCATATCTACATTCCTAAATCCCCAAATCACCTAATTGTTAAACCCTCAAATTAATAAACTTTCAAATCTGCAACCCGCAAGTTTCCAAATTCTTAAATCCCCAAATCCGCAAATTCTCAAATGACAAAACTATCAAAACCCTGTTTTCCTAAACTACCAAATTACCAAATCCCCAAATTCCTAAATTTCCCAAAGTCCCTTGATCACACCCAGTATATCGCAACCACCATCATCAACACGAAACCACCACAGCAAACAAAAATCCCCGTTGCGCCAAAATCCGCTAACGAACCACACTCTGTTGTTTCGCGTCGGTTCCCGATATATCGTGCGCGAGTCTCCCGCTCGAAAATCCAACTAGTTATCGAGATTAATCGAGAGAAGTTTGTTTGCGAAGAGCGGGCTCCGAGCACGCCAGGAAAAATCATGAATCTAAAGTAGAAGGTGTTGCCACGATAGGCAGCCGTCGCGGGAAAAACTAATTTCAGCTAGACAAACAGTGGAATTCATCTATTTGCCGAAATGATCGATGGTTCGTAGCAATCTTCGTAGCAAGCTGGATATTCATCCTCGGCTAGGAGACGAAAGCTTATCTTTTTCGTTCAGGCCCGTACGTTGCGCCACGTTGCTCCCACACCTTTTATTTCGCCCGCGAGATCTGCTCGGATCCTTTCATCGATCATTTGACGATCAATCGCGCGTCAGGAAGACTGTTTCCGAGAGCCACTTACCCGATACGTGTCTAACCCTCGACGAAACAGGATCTCTCGTCATCGATCATCGCGTAACCGCGCCACTTCCGAATTTCGAGTACGCATACACATCGCGATTGGTTACCATGAATTAGCCGGGCCCGCTTACGAGTACCCCAAGAGGTAATCTAACCTTGATTGCACTCTAATTAATCATCGTTAGATCGACCTAATTTCGATCTCGCCTCGTCTAAATCGGCTCGAATTTCAGCTTCTACCTGTCGTGGATGACACCGAGAATCATCGGGCGACCACGGTGGCAGAGACATTAGATAAAATTTACTGTGACACGGAATAATTCGCAGTAACGTGATTTTTTATATAATTCTTTATTTCAAAGGTTACTATCAATATTACTTCTGAACATCTCACAGAGGATTAAGGCTAAAACTAAATAGTTATTCGCAAATATCCTGTTAATTATCGGTTCTATGATAAAAATGGTTATTATAAAAATTGTAGCTCGAGAAATTTTCTATGGAAAAGGTTATATGAACTTTTCTCATGGGAGTAACCATTTTCGCGTATGGTAGCTAACAAGTTTCCACATAGCAAGATCATGACATGACCCCCGTATTTTTTAGTGGGACTTTACTTCAATTATAAGGAATGACAAACATAAACAATGCGTGGAACATTGGGGTAACTGGATAGCTGTTGTTTATAAAATGGTACTACATACCGAATGTCATATAAATATGTCATACATAATGGTGACAGAATTAACAAAAGGCGATTCTATAAAAAAAAATGATACGAGAAGTAAAACGAGAATATACAATACGATCTCATGCAATAAACTTTATTTCTGACTCCCTGTAAAATTTTTAATGGAAATTACATCAGTGTAAACCTTCCACATATCGACACCTCACATGAACATTTTAAAATTACCACAATTAAATTTAAAAACGAACGCAGACTACAATATCGCTCGCACCAAGTGTCGATAACGTCCAAAACAATAAAATGGAGACGCGTATAAAAATATAGCACGGTTGAAATTATCCCGTAAAAAGAGTCCTAATTTTTCCGGACTAGCAAGCGAGAACGAAAAGCGTAAATTTAAGCGGGAAATTTCAACGAGGGAATTTGATAACAACGTTGATGCCACACGGCTAAACGTGTGAAATGAAACGGGGGCGGACAAGCGTGGAAACACGATTTCCCCGTGAAATAATTTTATGCACGTGCCGGGCGAAAAGTTTCGGCAAGTGGTGGAAATCGAGTATCAAAGTTGGGCGACGCTCGAGAGCGGTAAGGAAATGAGCTCAACGAGTTGTAAAATCACGAAGCTTTGAAAGTCTCGTAAAGATGCCCCCGTCCCCGTGGGAACACTGTATGCTCGGCTACGCGAATAAAAGCGTATAAACCGCGCACGTTTGACGCTCGCAAATTATATCTACGCCGGCTGTCGATATATGTGAATATGTGTTTGCTGTTTGACGAATTCGGAAATTTCGAAAATTCGAAACTTGAAATTTTCAGCTTTGGGAACTTTTGAGGTTGTCAATTTTCGGAATTTGGAGAATTTGAGGAAATTTAGAAAATTTTGGGAATTTGGGGATTTTGGGGTATTTTGCAAATTTAGGAAATTTGGGGCATTTGGAGAAATTGGAGAGATTTGAGGAATTTGGGAAATTTGGGGAATTTGGAATTTATAGTCTGGGAGTTTCTGAATTCAGACATTTAGAGATTCAGGGTTTAGGGATTCAAGAATTCAAAAATTCGGAGATTTAGGGATTCTGAGAGTCCAGGATTTTGAGATATATTTTGAGATATAGAGATTACGAGATGTGGAGATTTCGGGATGTAGAGATTTCGTCATATAGAAATTTTTGAATATCCAGATGTTGGAATGTAGGAATTTCAAGATGTACAGATTTAGGGTAATGGGACATTGGGATAGAAATAGGCATCGGGATTTGTGTAGCGTCATAACCTCAAAAATCTGACATTTCAAAATTTTGAAATATAGAAATTTATAAATTTGAAAATTAAAAAATGTGAACTTTGCAAGCTTAAAAATGTCGTCCCCTCTCCCTTGACTTAGTGAATTCAAGAGTCGATAGGGGTGCACATCCCCCAAATATCTGTATCTGACTGTATCCATTAGGTGAAAGAGTGACGGCGATATAAGGGAGAAGTAACAGTAGGGTAGCATCGATTGATCAGTGCCTAGCGCAAACACGATCGCTCCGATAGGCCAGGGCGACGCAATCCCGAAGGATTTTCGTTCATGCTATCGCGCTATTCCAGATTCGGCAAACTCGTTCGACCCACGGGACGTATCCTTGGATGTAATGAGGGGTGAACAGCGTACACAGTCGCATCTCTAGCAAGATAGATGCCATATTCATGTGTTCGTCGGTTGCTTACCAGCATCAACGGGGGAATCACCTGTAGGTACGAAATGGCAGTCGGATCAGCGTGGGAGCTTAGGTGGGTAGAAACTCGTAATGAAATTCCAGACATTATTAATATTGCCGAGATGGGATAGGAATAGCAGTCAGCCGTCATGCGCTCGAGCTCGACTCGGCGAGGGGGATCAAGTCGCTGTCAAGCCGCGTACCAGGCATCGCGTGCAAATTCATCCTAGCTATCCAAAATTTCGTGACGCACGCGTGGCTTGCCTCTTCTCGGTCTGCACGCGTTAATCGTGTCAGGCAGTCCGATCTGCCGAATGCACGCGTACATTGCTGATACTTTGCAGCATCCCATATCAAAGATCACCGATTCTGCTTTTTGTCAATTAGTTTTCTTCATACACTCGGGAGCAACCTCCTTTGGACAACGATGGACTTGGAAGATTTCAATTTTTTAATTTCTGAAATTTCAAATTCTTCAGTTTCTAGATTTTATAATTTTGTTACTTTGAGATCTTTAGATCTGAACTTCTAGGCCTAAATTTGTATCTCTTCCTAGGTCTCAAAATTTCTAGATCCACTTTCTAGGTTTCCTTTCTAGATCTCCAAATTCATAGTCCCTCAAATTTCTAGATCCCCAAATATCTACGTTCCCAAATTCGTAGGTCCTTAAATTTGTAGGTTCACTTTCTAGACTCCTAAATCCCTAAATCATATTCCTAGATTCCAAAGTCCCTACCTATTCTTCTAAATTTCAACATCCCCAAATTCTAAGGTTACTAAATTCGTAAGTCCCCAAACTGCACCTTCAAATCCTACGTTCCAATATCCCTACACCCCCAATTCGAAGGTCTCCAAATACCTACGCTTTCAAATTCCTAGGTCCCCAGATCTCAAAGTCCCTCATATTCCTATATCCTCATTTCCATACGTCCCCAAATTCCTAGGTCCCTAAATCCTCAGATTGTATATCTTCACCTCTAACCCCAAAGTCCTATATTCCTAAATATCCAAATTCCCAAACATCGTCTCCAAATTTGCAAATCCTCGAACCCCCTAAAAACCAACAACTTTAAGTGTTCCAATCAAGCGAAAGTCAAATTTGTTCCCACCTACATGAAAGTATCGAGTGGGTGCCCACGTGATGCAAGTGTCAAGACCTCAGCGTAAATTTAACAAAGGTCGCTTAAAGTTCCGATCGTGGTAAATGTTAAAGTAATACCGGTGGTAGTTTGAAAGCGTCCCGACCGTATAGCCGATAGACCAGTATTAGCCAAGAATAAACGTTTCATAACCTGCCGCTTTAATCCTCGTATTCAGCGTCTTGGTGGTTCGATGAAAGAACTTCGATAACGCGAAAGAGACGAGGGAGCGGAGTGAATACGCGTGAGGCACTAATTTGCGAGGAAAGCGTTATTATACGCGGACGAAGCAGGCCCGTCATTAATCATCTCGGACGATCGTAGCCCGACATTAATTATCCGAGGCCATTTTCCTGGCTCGTGTGGCGGCGTGGCGGTCGGCGTCGCTCGTCGCCGCCACGATTTCCCGGGCTCTGTGGGGCCCTCAAAGCGTGCCTACCTCAGGGCTTCTACGGGACAGCATTTGCGTGAAATTGATATGTTATCGCGTTATTAAACGGGTATGATCCTCGCGGCTTAGTGTAAACCGTTCCTGCGCGTAAAACGAGGGATGGTCGGAGGCCTGAGAACGAGCCGCATCTCTCTGCAGCCTCGTAGTTGAACCGAACCTATCCCTCTCTCTCTCTTCAGGCTTTCTGTCTCTCCTCTTCGTTTCCATTCTATCGTACCTCGTGACGGTAGACTCGAGCGAAAGGGGGATTCGCTCGAATTTCAGACCGATTATATCCATCAGAGGTAGCCTTGCCAGAAGCAGAGCCAACGTCGTTCCATTTATTATCCGTAATCGCGAATATGGCCATCCCGTTTCTCTTTCTCTCGCGCCAGCTTTTTCTTCGTCCGCCTCTTCTTGCTCGTTTTTTCGCCGGCCGGTAACTTCTGACTCTGCAGGAATCGGCTGGCAACATCCGCTGGCGACCACGAAACCAAATACTTTCGTGATTGAAGTTTCATTGCGCGCGTCATCCTCGAATATACCCCACTCTGATCGTGCCTGAACTCAATAACGATCCGTCAAACGCAACGACCAAATCGTTTCGTCCGATTTTAATCGAATAGATTGCCCCGCGTGCTCTATTTTAATCTCGCGGATATCGGGTCTTTTCATAATTGCTTCGAACTGCGTTCTCGCACTATCTTTCTGGGCCCAGAAATCTCTTTCGTTCCATTGCTTCTTGGGTTCTTCGAGGCCTCATTGAAGAATGCAACCTGTATCCTTGATATTGTATCACACTGTTCATATCACACTATTCATCACAGTATCGGTGTTTATGTCACATTCTTCATGATTGTTATATGATTGATTGGTTGTATTAAATGATTCTTGACAGATCAGAAGTGTGTTACAGTTTGATGACACAAGTTCCACAAAATAATACTGATGACTCTTGCACTCGACGCTCACAATTAAATAAATATTTTTAAATTAAATCTATAGTGTTTTGTGATGTATGAACACAATGAAGCAGATGATTGATAACAGAAATAATTCGCTTCAAAAGATTTCATTAAACTTTTCAAGTAAATTTTAGAATTGCTGTCAACAGCAAGAATACCGTTGAGTGCAGAGGGTTAAGAGAGTAAATAACCAGTATTGCACCAGTAAATAACCAATTGAAAGATTTAGGCAAACTCATGCAATGCTGAACATGATCCAGTACAATAAAATGAAATTTATAAAATTCTTCAAATTCATCTTCCTAAGGGTATTAAGAATATAAATGAGTATTTAAACGCATCAGTAAATGACCCATATAGTTTCGAGGAACCGAAAAGCGATGACAATGTCGCAGGCAATGTTAATCACGAAGAAAATCGTGTATCCCGAAGAATATAATATACTCGATAGGTTGTTCGTAATCTCGACTCGACCTCACGAACTTGTTCACCTACTTCCGTCCAGAACTTGTCAACCAGTTGGCGAACTATCGTTCGGAGGCAGGGCTTTGAATTCCCCTTATGTTCAGCCCCATGTCGGTACCTAAGATTGGTCAGTTGAAATTCGTGTCAGCTGAGCCGCGAACTACGATCGGGGTCGAAAATCGAAAAACTTTCCGTGACTGGAAACTTCTGTAACGGCGTTGTAAAAAAACTTATCCGCCAAGTATGCGACCTCGTGCACGATTTCAGAATGTATCGAATCATCGCGTTTCTCGTGTCTGCTTCAGAGGAGACTGTTTCCCAAAAATTTTTGGAAAGGAAAAAAAGCTCGTTTCGGTTAGCGAGCAAAAGAGCGATGACTAATGGCCCACAGGGAATCGTTTCAGTTTGCCCAATCCTCGCAACTCGCGTGCACGATTTTTCACGGTTTTTACGCACATGGTCGCGTTGTTTTTGTTACAGCACCGATAACTGCGAAATCGATTTGCCGGACATTCGATGGAGAATTGAAATCGATGGCTGACCGATAGGGAATCGCGTACGCGAAAAAATACCACTGGAAAGCCTATCGCGGGAAACTGGGTCAAAGGAGTACGTAAATTCGAGACTTCGCGATCGATGTTGTCTGGAAACTCGATCGATTGCACTTGGGTGCAATCTGAGATTTGGATAAGGACACATGTTGATAATTCACAAATTTTTTAATTTTCTTGTTTTCAAATTTGTAAATTCTCCATTCTTCAGTTTATCAGTTTTTGAAATTTCTAAACACATAAATTGTCAGACTTCTACAAATTTATATACTATAATTATACAGTCCACAAAATACACCTCAAAATCCACAAAATTTGTAAATTCCCAAATTTCTATATCCCCAAGTTCCTACATCCTCAACTTCTAAACCCACCCCAAGTTCCCAAAAATTCTAAAAATCGACTAAGAGACCGCTCCCTTGTTGATCGCTTAATTTTTCTTAGGAAATTCACAATTGCTTTCGACCATATTGCACACCGAGTAAATAACGTTGTAACGTTCCACATGGTCGGTGGTCTCTGCATTTGCAAGCGCCATATTACATAGCCGAACTCGTCTGACTACAGCACGTTTTTCCAATATCGTCGCGGTCAGCGGAAGACCGGAAATAGTCGTTACGATATCCGTGAATCGAAACTTTCAGCCATCGACTGACCAAGAACTAGCCAATCTTATTTCGCATACCGGGTCTCGCCAAAAATCGAGCATGTGGTTTTATCTATGTATATTCCCGTAGATTGTAGAAGAACTCCGTCACCAATCGTCGAAATCGCAACTCGATCGATGACATGGTTCACTCTCTTCTTTGTTGTTTTTTTTTGTTGTTGTTTGTACGAGAACTTTTTGCCGGGCTCAAACGAGCGTGCTTCCACGCGAAAAAATATGTCGAAATTTTTTAACTCGAGAACTAGTTTCGCGTGTGTGGATGCATTTTCATATAAATCGATATCGAAGATTTGTTGTGTATGTGTCATGTATATACATGTTATACAATGCTGGCTCAGAGCTTATATTATACATTGCCCATATTATACAATGCTTGTTAGAGCTAGAAATAGCTCTAAAATACCTGTATCTCAAAATATCTACATCCCGACATACATGTATTCTAAAATGTCTACATACTGAAATACCTATGTCCCAAAATCTGTACATCCCTAAATCTCTATATGCCAGAATCTTTACATCTCGAAATATTTACATTCTGAAATAGCTATATCCTGAAATACCTATGACCCGAAATACCTACATCCCAAAATCTCTACATCCCTAAATCTGTATATCCCGAAATATTTATATCCCAAAATCTCTACACCCCAAAATACCTATATCTCAAAATTTCCACATCCCCAAATCTCTATACCCCAAAATACCTATATCCCAAAATCTTTACATGCCAAAATCCTCACATCCCTAAATACCTACACCTAGAAATACCTCTATCCCCACATCCCTAAATCCCCAGATTTTTAAATTCGAACGATCAATGCCAGAGCAACTCCCACCGGTTCGTTATAGCCTCGCTTTTTGGCTGTAACATTTCATTCTACTTTCCTATTCGAACCGAGTCATATGCCTTCTCATGGGCATCACGTAGCAACACGTTCGCTGTTCAACTCGGCCGTCTGGCAGTTGAAACGAAATCTTAATGACACCAGTCTCGAGTGGCCGCGACTCGGCGTTTCTCTTTATGTACCGAAAATCACACACGGCCCCCGGGGCAACGGTAGAATCGCGGTACTCGTGTCGTGTGCGGCTCTCGTTAATTCATTAACTCCACTCCGGGAAGGCTGGTGAAAAAAAGCCTCCATTTCCCACGGTGACTACGTTTCCCTACGCGAAAGTTAAAGACCGTGTTAACGCGACGAGCAAAAAGGATCGTTGCGAACTTTGGGAAAGAAACATGCGACACGAAGCGTTAATTCGTGCAAGGAACACGGACGAAGAGAGGCTGAAAAGAACGCGAAAACGTTCTTTGTTCAGTGTACTTGCACGATGAATATATCGTCGAGTGGCAAGTTCTTAATTCAGTATTTAAAAAAAACGGACTGTGTTCTAAGGGTGTCAGTGAACTAGCGATGCTAGAGACCTACATCCGATTTTCACTAATCACTAGCTTTCATAGATTAGTTTGTTCGGGTCTGCACCTGAAACGGGGATAACATCACTGGTAACGGGAAATATATTTCGTGTATTCTAAAAATCCCTAGATCTACAAATCCTGAAACTCCCTGGGTCTTCAGAGTCCCGTAATCTCTCAAACCCCCATATCCCTGCATCCCTACCACATGCAAAATATATTCTGCATCAATTTTTGTAAGAGCATTCCCAATCACCATCGCACACAGCGAGCCTTTAGCTCCCGAATTAAGTCCGTGTGTTGCATTTGGGGTCTGCAAATGGAATGCTCCGTCGCTGTCCAAAATCCTCGTCGGCTTGCAACGCATTTGCCGAAAAAGGGTCCAGGAACGGCACTCTCGATAATGATGACAGGTGACAATCTCGAGATATCTCGCAGTAAAATTCAGCGACATTGCTTTTCACGAAGGGCACGAATTTATCTCGTCAGCTGATCGAATCGCGTTCGCCACCACCCTTATCGAGGAACGGAAAGAAAGGAATTAGAAAGAGGGTGTATCCTCGTTCTTTCTGTCTTCCTCCCACTTTTTCGCTGCCTTTCGTATAAATAAATATTGCCCAATGATTGATCGTTCGCCGTTGCGCTAGCGGGCAGGACATTATATCAACCATCCTGACACGTTGCTGCCACGTCCGAGGAGGGTCCGTATTTTTTATTTACCTCTTACGCCGGGTAATTTGTCATCGTGGCACAATGCTCGCCTTACGAACGGACCAGATAGACGTCGAGTTAAAATTCGTGTACGGGTATAATTGTGGGCGAAGTATGAGGACAACGTCGCCGGAAAATGGGGTATTGGGTTGAATAGGGTCGAATTACCGAATGACCCGGAAGAATAATAGCTTCCTATTGCGAGCTATTCGAATTTATATTACACCCGGCTGGAATGTATATTGCCGCCGGCCGAGAACAGGTTTTCTCATTTTCCTGAAATGGAGACGGTGATGATGTACTCGATTGATTAAGCAATTTGGTACTCGGATGTTTCGGTGCTTATAAGTGGGAACTTTAATTTTTATCAGTACATTATTAAAATCAGTTTTGTTATTAACAAATTTCGGATTTTCAAGATACCAAATTATTAAGTCTCTAAATCTATCAAATTCCTACATTCCCAAATACCTAAATTCCAAAATTCGTGAATCGCCAAATTTCAAAGCTCAATAATTCCTAGATCCCCAAGTCCCTAGATCGCCAAATCCCTAGATGGGAAATTTTGTAAATTTAAGGATTTTGGGGAATTAGGGAGGATTGGAAAAATTACCAAATTTGGGGGATTTAGGGATTTTGGGAAATTTGGAAGGTTTGGAAAATTTAGAGGTTTTAGTGAATTTGCGTAGTTTGGAAAATTTAGGGATTTTGAGGAATATGGGAGGATTGGAAAATTTAGCGAATTTGGGGAATTTAGGGATTTTGAGAAATTTGGAGGTTTGAGGATTTAGGTATGAGAAAAATTTTGGATTTTGAAGTAAGTCTATCAATCTAACAAGAAATCTAACTTAATAATAATTTGAACATTTCATAATTTAAACTACTAAAAAGCTCGACAACTCAAAAATGTAGTTATCGATAAAAATTCTTTTCCCAATTATTTCTCCCAATCCCGTATAATTCTACCAAATTACACTTCACGCGACAATTAATCGTCGCAGTCACTCCGGTATCGTGAATATAAAATTGAACATAGGCTCCCCTGACCCGGTTATACTTCTAACAGCTTCTGATGGCATTGTAACGCAGTCACGTGGCACGAATAGAAAATGGGGTGAAAGGAAAAGCTTTCTACGTGTAGTAGACACGTAGTATAGAAGACACGATGATACATCCCGCTATAAATTTTGCAACATTACGGGTCGCGTACGGGTTATGAAATACAGGCGAGGCTTAATGCGGGGCTCATTGAATATGAGGGGCTTGATAGCGCATGTATCATTGACGTATTAATTCTGGCTGGTCCCCTGCACAGGTGCGACTTTTCGTTGGTCTTTAGCAGATCGTAACAAATTGTCCTCGCGAAAGCGTGAATTATGAGCTATTACACGTGAAAGAGCTGCGAAGTGTGTTACACACGATAGATCATGAAATATGTATCGCATTTAACTCTTTAATCTTTCGTTCAAATTTGCTGGCTCGAATTGATTGGAAATTGGAAAAATTGCCGTTTGATACTCGTTCATTTCGAGTATTTAGACATTTCTTTTACGTAGAATTTTAGGATCTTCTCGATTTTTCCAAATTTCCCAAATTTCCCAAACTTCCCAAATTTCCCAAATTTCCTAAACTTTCAAAATTTCCTAAATTTCTTAAATTTCCCAAACTGCCCAAATTCCCCAAATTTCTCAAATTTCCCAATTTTCCTAAATTTCCCAAGTTTTCCAAATTCCCCAAATTCCCAAAATTTCTCAAATTTCCCAAATTTCCTAAATTTCCTAAACTTCCAAAATTTCCTAAATTTCTTAAATTTCCCAAACTGCCCAAATTCCCTAAATTCCCCAAATTTCTCAAATTTCCCAAGTTTTCCAAATTCCCCAAATTCCCCAAATTTCTCAAATTTCCCAAATTTCTTAAATTTCTTAAACTTACAAAATTTCCTAAATTTTTCAAATTTCCAAAATTGCCCAAATTTCTCTTTCTCGAATTTTCCAAATTTCCCAAGTTTCCCAAATTCCCCAAATTCCCCAAATTTCTCAAATTTCCCGAATTCCCAAAATTCCTCAAATTTCTAAATCTCCGTGTTCTCTGATTCCCAAATCCTCAAGCACCCAAATTGGCAAACCCCCTTAATCACCTCCACCAAGCAAAATTAACACCGTTATCAATACCCGGGACGCAGAACCATAAATCCCCCTTAGCCCGTAGCTAATATCAGCGTTTAAAGTACGGCTCGTTTATTTCCCAGTTCACAAAGTGCATCAGAATCGCACCGAGATAATAATAGAGTTTGTCGTTAAGCAGTAATCGCTCGGATAAACATTCCTGGCGTAACGAGAATTGTTCGCGACGTAATTACGCCTGTTCGGTTATTATTCTCAGTGTGGAACAGTAACTCGCGCGTAAAACGGCGCACCAAAGAAAAAGCTGTATCACGATAACGCGTCCGAGAGAGAAACAAGTCGTCTTACAGAAGTTCTCTGGCCGCTTACGGTTTAAGGTAACTCGTAAATCTCATTTTTCCCCGTGGTGGCGTTCCCTTCTCGTGTCTCCCCCCATAGTCGCCGGCCAACTGGGACAAACTTTTTACAACAGCTTCTTAATGTAATGCATTTATTGCATCGTAAAGCTCTTCGGCTGAACGCAGCCGAGAGTGATAACAGGACTTGTTTAACGCAGAAATTTGATCAACTGGTTCCTTGGGAATTGTACCGCGGCAAATTTCATCGAGCCTCCTCTTTTTCTTGCTGTTAGGCTGTCGGTTAGACGATTTAATCTTTCAGATAGAGAACTTACTAGGGCGGAATATACGATGAACATGTTACTTAATGCCTCACTGTCGCGGAGCTTGCCAACTGCTGCTGTAAATTTAATACTTTTAGAACTTTCGTATCGAATGCACATTATTTGGATGTGGGGACGTCGGAACGTTTGGGGAAGAGAACTTGTTATGTCACTTTTTTATTTGATGATGTATGTTTGTCGATTGACGATTTTTATATGTTTCTCCTCAATCACTTGAAGATACTTCTTTTTAATAACTTGGAGATGTTAATTATTCTTGGTTATTTGAGTATGCTACTTCTTCTGAGTGATTTGAAGATATTACTTCTTCCTAATTATTTGTGGATAGTACTTCGTATGGGATGGTATGAATAAGTTACATCTTTTTAATCAAATGAAGATATTACTTCTTCCTATTGATTCTAAGATACTACGCCATCTTTAATCGTTTGAAGATATTACTTCTCCTAAATGATAAGAAGATATTCTTCGTAATGATGAGAAGTAATCATAACGACTCTGTACGAAACGCGCAATCTACTCATTTATACAGTACGACAATTTGAATATGGATGAATAGCGAATGAGGGAAGCAATGAACATAGGTGAGTGATTAGATGAATGAATGCGGCGAAGCATGAATTTATGAATGAATGTGGCAAGGCATGAATTTACATGGATCTATTCTATGAATTTATTATGCGAGTTGATTAGGGTATCTAGTTTTGGGTTTGCATGATACTGGGAAATAAATCAGGAATATTGGTTATTGAATAACATCGAACCACTGCGAGTTTTAATTCGTTGTTAATAATTTATTCTAAACATAAGAACAGAGAAAATTTATGTAACGCGTGAAAGGTATATTCTTATATTTATATTATGTAGATATACATAATTTATATTTTAACTCATAATGCCTAATCTTACACAGAATTTCATTTTTTCTACACATTTGTTCTCGCTTTAATTCACCCTTAATCGCGAAACCTCGAATCATTAGGCAGTTTCGGAGTCGCCTTAAAATTAGCAGCCACGAGAACGTTAATACGGTGTTGTTACGTAATCGAAGAAGTTACAGAAGAGGTATTTGCATCACAATAGAAAACAGTGGTCGGCTCTACCGTGCACTTGCAAATTTCACTCGCGGTGAGTATAATGCAGGCAGAATTTCGTGCCAGCAAGCATTTGCAGGGGAATTGTACGATAACGTTGCGTTACGATTTGTTCCTTTTAAAGGAGGCATAAAGCCCGATTTAAAAGGATTCGGTATCTCCGCGTAGAATTGAAAGACGTGTCGCGAAACGGTTCTTGGGTACAGTCACGACCAAATCTAGCTACCCTAGGGAAAATCTCGCGATGTGATAAGCAACGATGAGCAGACTTTACACTCGATTTTTAGAAATTTTTGAAAATCTCAAAATGTGGAAATGGGTTCAGAATTTGGGGACTTTGAGATTTAGGAATTTCTAGATGTGGGAATTTAGGAATTTGGGGATGTAGAAAAATGGGGAGTTAAGAATTTGAAGGTTCTGAAATTTAGGGATCTAGAAATTTGAAGATGTTGAGATTCATAAACCTTCATCTTTGGAGACCTAGGAATATGGAAATCTAGGGTTTTGAGGGTCCAGAAATTTATAGATCTAATAGTGTAAGGATCTAGATATTTGACCGTAGATTTGAAGATTTAGATATTTACGAATCTAGAAATTTAAAAAATTTAACAATCTTAAATATATCAAAATTGAAAGGTGCAGATTTGAAAACTAATAAAATTTCTGAACTTGAAAATTCGAAACTTCGGTTGAAAATGTATAAACTTGAAAATATGAGAAATTGTGAACTTCCAAGTTCCCATATTCATAGTGATCCAAAGGAAGCGTACGCTGCACGCGAGTGTACCTCCTTTCGCGTTGCTTCGTGACCGGCTCCAAGAGGAGCTCGATATTCGATTAGCGCGACCGTTTAAAGAATAATATTTTTTTGAATTGGAAATTGGAATATGGTCCCGGGGTGAGATCTAAATGGAATTCGGTGTCGTTCGATTACATTTTGCATTCATAGCTCGTCCGGATGGATTTAAGAACTCCGAAGTTAACGATCAATTTCGTTCCCTCCTCCTCGTGCCTCGATTTCAATCGAACTTGCGATATGTAATTACGTTACAGCCGGTAATCGATCGACGTCGATTAAGAGCGCCGCGGACGATCCGACAAAGATACGATGAGTAAATTTCCCGGGGCTACGAGCGCCGGAGCAAAAAGCGAACAAAGAAGACAAAGCGTGACAGGACGAGGACAGGAAAGTTGCATAATCGACCGAATGGCGGCACGACGACGTCGTAAGTTCGCGAACAAATAAAACTTGGCTAAGTGAATTTAGCGAATAGAGACCGTACGAAAGAAAGTGGAACCAGTAAATCCACTGAAAAGTTTCTCGCTCGCAAACGCCTCGCGACTCCTGCAATATTGTCCGGGTCGTTCGTGGATGACCCTCTGGCGGTACGGCAGGATCTAAAGGCCAACGAGACCTTCGCTTTTCTCCTTTTTTTTTGTTTTAAAGAAGCTTTAAGGCACGGTGTGCATCCTTGCATGGCAAAAGGCACGGGTACATCGATCGATGAACTTCGCAGGAATGCACAACCATGCATTGTTAACTGGTTATTCGATAAATTCTTCGACCAGCGAACACGGGACAACCCTGACTGCGAATAAGCTTCGATATTCGACAATCTTGCCGATTACTTCTCCTAACGTCGCATTCATTACTCGCTAAATCAAGTACGATTAGAAATATGATAAATAAGCGCGAAAATAAGTTAAAATTAGGGATGTTAGGTAAATATCCAAACTGTGGATGAAATATTTAGCAAGGATATTGTGTTGTATTGTACTGTTTAGTTGTGCTATAACCTCTAGTTTCTCATTTCAAACAATATATCGAAGATCCATACTGATGTGAGCAATCTTTCAAAGTTTGCAGAGAATCCGATAAAAGGTAAAGTTTTTCGGGAATATCTTAATATCTGTCAGTTCTACAACCAAAAGGGTTACCACCAAATTTGTAGCTTAGAAAATTCTCTACAATAAAGGTCCTATAAATTGTTTTCATAGAAACAGCCCTTTCTGAATTAACGAATGAATTTGCTCGTTACGTTATCCAAGTCCTTTGGTAAGGACTTGGATTTTCGACTGTTAATTTTAAAAACAAACTAAATTATTATGTATGAATGTAGAAACAGAGTAAAGTATTTGTTAAAGAAGACAGTATGAATATTTATAACTCATAATATTAAACGTTTATAGTCGATTCGAATTTTAACGTGTTAAATAGAGCAATATCCGTGATACTTACCATTGTAGTCGGAAGAACACTTAAAAATTTCATCGTTTCTCGTGCAAAGGACACTTAGGCTACAAAGAAACCGGAGTGACTTAGCAAAGAGCCGTAAAAAGGAGCAATCGATTCGACGCAGAGGAGAGTAGGTCGAGTATCTTAAAGTTGGACACCGACGGGTGTTACTTGGAACGAACATCGAGTTGGATCGCTTAGCTCGTTACGAGAGCAATTCAAAACGCTGCGAACGTGTTTGAGGTCGATGCGATATAGAGAGGATAGGTTCATAGATACACGATTTGAAACGGTCCCTCAATAGATGAAGTACGTTTCACAGGTACCGGTAATTTCATGGCTCGTGCACGGCGAGCACGTGCTTTCATCGGATTCTCAAAGTTGGCAGACCACCCAAATTGTCGGCGACCGATTAAATCGTTCATTCTGTCGCGTGGAACATACCATCCCGAACGGATCCGACGTACAAAGGGTATTTCATTTACATAGGTGTAACACGCGTGTCTGCATCCTGCTAAATGGAACACACGATTCGCCGGTTTAGGGATATTTAAGAATTTCATTTCCGTAAATTCTGGCAATTTTCACCATTAATGGAATTACGAGATAATCGTGGAAATAGGTTAAATTCGGTAATTATAGCCGCTGGTCACTTCCTCGCCATTTTGTTACTGAAATGTTACACAGTTACAAATTTTAAATAATTCTGTCATGAAATTTTTATGAAGCAATGTAGAAATCTGTGTTAATCGATGTTACAATGAAATCGTATTTGTATATTAATGAATCAGCAATGGCGTAAAGATTCTTCTTCATCAATAATACATTTTCATGATGTTAATAAATATTTTGAAAGATGTTCAATTTTTTGCAAACAAAGTTATCTACAAATTATATTAGATACTTTTGCCTTATTTTTCCACTTCGAATCACCCCCTTTTGCACCACTAATTTATGAATTGTAATTATGAATATTACTAACATAAATAGTTTTATTGGTTATGTACATTATGAACATAATAAGTGTATGAATATAAAGATGTTAAGATTTTCTAAACAATGACAAGATTAACATGCAACAAATTAACTGTACTTCCATATCAAAATGAATAGCGCAATGTTGAACTCTCCATTAGGGTTACATAAGTTAGCGAAATAAGGGTTGTAACGTTTAAAAATGAAGAAAAAAATAATTTCTATCAAGCAGTCTATTACTGATATTCACTGATCGCAAAGTTTATCCTCAAACAAAAGTAGAGAAATTCGACGAGTTGAACTATGATCAGGAAGTGCAGTATAAATAGAAACGAGCGAGCCTATAATTCCCTCGCAAACTGTATATATCAGCAAACTGTAACTATCCATTTACGTGGCACAAATAGCCTGCATAAGGGTTAAACGCGATTGTTCAGAAATTGAGGTTGGAATTATGGTTGCACGATATTCGCGCAACAAGCCAGCAGTTTTCAAGTTCCCATTGAATACAAAGGACGGCGCGAAGATAGTACATAGAGGGTAAAAAAGGGAGCAGGCCAATAATAAAAAGGAGTTCTTATAGGAAGGAGCTGGGTCGACGTGGAGAGTTTTTGAACGTGGTCCACGAAAGAGCGCCGGGGGAGGAATGAGTATATTTAGTGGCAGTGGACTCCACCCACTGTCCGCCCAATATTAACTCGCGCCATAATGCGCTAAATTCCTACCACCATTCCGAGCATCCTTCCTTCCTTCCCCCGGAGCGAGAGAGCTTTAAATCTCTCTTGGAGAGGCGAAGTAACCGGCAACCTGTGCCACGGCTCGTATATCCTTAACTCCGTTTCGAACAATCGCCCCGACGCTCTTTTCTTTCTCTTTTCGCCTTTCCAGTTATGCTCGGGGCGAGCTACGAATTTCGTTTCGCGCCATCCAAGGAAAAACGGACGCCACCGAAACCTTTCCTCCTCCACGAATTCTATTTCTTGCACGTGCATCGATGGGAATTGGGTTAGATTGCTTAAATATTACTGACTCACGGTTTTTTCGGGACCCGAAATTTCTCGCTTGTACCGATCGCACGAAGTGGAACGTGAAATTTCGGATATTTACACGCTTGTAACGCTTCGTAACGCTGTAACGATTCACTTACTTCTGGTAATGGCTTTGCATTTCGTGGATTAATGAATTAACTTTTCATGTTCACTTGTTATGAAATTCCCACCTTTCATTTCTTTCTTATAGACTTATGAACTACAATATTAATCTTTACATCAAAAATTTAATCCTACTTAGTAAACATGAACAACTTAGAGGTAAAACACCTTCATAAGAAGGACTCAGATGTGAGCACACATTCACCACATATGAGAAATATCATGGTATAACAGCAACGGTAACGGTATAGTAATGAACTATACAATGCAATATTAATCTTTACATCAAAAGTGTATAAATTTGATCCTACTTAGCTTAGTAAACATGAACAACTTAGAGGTAAAACATCCTCATAAGAAGGATGTGAGCACATATTCCCCACATATGAGAATTATCCTGGTATAACAGCCCTTTTTACCATACTATTTCAATCCTAGAGTATGAATTTTTCAACCACAATTGGTACCCAGTTCAATTAACAAAAATGGCAATGTCCTGATAGAGGATTCAAGGATTCATCAATTGCGCTGGACCACGTGCTCCATCAATTTCTCGGACACCCGGTATGCAAAGGACGTAAGTAGGTTCGCCGCATTACATTTATCTCGGTGTAACCGCCCGTGCAGACCGAGGCTGCACACCAGGATGCATTGATTATTCGCCGCGTAAAGCCCGGCATTACCAAAGTCTCTCTCATCCTTTATCCGCGAAGTCGCGCACCAGAATGCATCCTCTTCTCCTACCACCATCCTTGTCCTCGCCCTTTAACCCCGCACACGGACCACCGCCTTCGCGGGCCGAGAATGGCCCCAAGTTTTTCCACCGTGCGTTATATATCGGCCTCAATTAGTCATGCGACAAAAGCCGCATTCGTTTCCACTCGGAGCCGCTGAGAGGGCGATCTGCTTCGCTGGGCGCCGACAATGGCACCGGGCACGACGCTGGGCTGTCGGCGGACACGCACGGTGTTATACTAACAATGCCCGCCAGATATCTTTGATAACCTGGAGACGGGGCAGTTAGGGTCGCTTTTTACGCCGAATGCGAGGAACCGTTTAATTGCTGAAAATGATCGGTAAGATGTGCACCACTGAGATTTGGGGGATGTGATAATTGTATTGTGACACGTTCGTGGTGAGGGAGTGTCTTTAGGGAATTGTAGGACGTTTTTATGATACGAGGTCTTTTCACGGTTAATTTAGAGATTTGGAAATTAAACATTTTTAAGGTGAACATTGGGTAACTGGAAATTTAGGGGTTTAGGAACTTGGAATGTAGGGATTTCAAGTTTTGTTCATTATTTAATGTGGTTTAAATGTAGAAGTTTGGATATTTCGATGTGTGAGAATTTGAAAGTTGAGAAATTCTACAATTGTGCAAATACTAAATTTAGTTTAGTAATTGTGCTAACATCAAATTTGAAAATTTATTAGTTGATCAAATATTAAATTTAGTAATAATACAAACTTCAAATTTAGAAATTTGCAAATGTGGGAGTATAAAAATTTCAATAATTGAGAATGTGGAAATTTAGAAATTTAAAAATATACTATCGAATTTTGAACTTCGGAAACTACTAACGCTCACAAATCACCTTTCGATAACTGAAAAGAACGAGTCAGTGATTTATCGATGAAATTCGATCTAAGTTAATAACCTTGCAACTTTCACGGTTTGCCACATTCTATTCCATTGCATTTAACACAGCTATATCCTGTGTGAAGTTTTCGGATGTAAGCCATGTCCTGAAGCGAGATTTTCCCAACGTTTCGCCAGCATTGCAGCTAACTTCATCAGAGGTCGGAGCTATCGAGGTCGAAGTATTACTGCGTCTTTCGATCTCTGATGAAGGTTGCTGCAATGCTGATAAAATCTTTCAAGAAACGATAACCAAAATTCGATGTTGAACACAATATTGAGAAATATCCGACGTAAATTATTGCCAATACTACTGTCACGATTGCTACCAAAGGTTGTGCCTTTCATTTATCATTTATCAAGCAGTCAGTAATTTTAATAAATGAATCAGCAAAATATATTTAAGTGCTTGTTCAGTTGGAAGTTCTTGTATGAAATGACAATAAAAGGGAAGTAGCTATATACCATGTTTTGCTGAATGTTTTGTTGAAAGTAATAAATGATAAATGAATTCTTATGTACCGTATAATGTACCAATAAAAGAAAAATAACTAGGCATCACATGATAAGTAAATAAGATAAATAAATTCTTGTATAGCATGTAAAATGTCAATGACATGAAAGCAACTACATATTTTTCTAATTTTGTTACCGAAAAAAAATTATACTTAATAAATGATAAATGAAAGCCACAAACTTCATGGATCCTAACGATACTATATTGTGTATATTTTAAAAACTTGAAATTGTTATTGAAAACAAAGTTAGGTTTTATTAATCTAAAGCTTCTAAGAAACCCAGAAATTAACCTAATTGATTTCTAACAAAAAATTCTTGTAATAAAAAAGTTTGCATCAAAAACGAAAAGAATAGCAATTATTTTAATATATAATCTGAAATATGTATAATAAATATTAACAATGAAATTGTATCCTTTATGTTCATAACAATTCAACAACCAGGACTTTGCAAGAAATAATCCCTAAATAATAGACATTTATACGAAGCATTCACAATAGATGCTTCCAGAGAAAATAAGTACGGATTTATTTTCACGCATCGAGTTTTAATATCCCGCAAATCTACGAGCTTATTCAAATACAAACACGTTGGGTTGAATAGAAAGATGAGAAGTGGTAGAGTCAAGTTACGAAGCTTTACAAGACGAATCGTCTTTTTATACCCCATATGTACACAGGGAAGCGTTCATATACAAATGATCGTAAAGAAGTTCCCGTATCTCAATGTATATAATACTTCGAGATTCCCTTCAAGCTTCGCTGATCCTCCAAGCTGTCATGCTGGATCCATTCCTTCAAACTATGTATATCTTCTCGATTCTTCGATTCGACTCCTTTCGAGCGTAAGAGTCTACGTTTACGAACGCACGTGAATATAAAATCACAACGAACGAATGGCTGCTTCTATCCTCCTCGAAACTCGCTTCACTTTGCAAACTTATGTTGTTGAGAGTTGGGTAAGAGGTAATTTGACTGAGGATTAACGTATATATTAAAATGAATTAGTAACAAATGAAATCGTGTTCGTAATGAACGATTCGGCTCATTCAACATTTCAAAGTTTCAGTGCTCAAAAATATTAGAAATCTGAGGTATCGGAATTTTGAAGTGAATTTTAATTTTTCAGCCCCAACACTGCAAAGTTCCAATATCCAAAAATTTCAATTTTCCCAAAGTTCTAATAGTTCTATGGTTCAATATCCCAAAATTTCAATTTTCCCAAAGTCCCAATACTTCCAAGGTTCAATTTCCCAAAGTCCTATCACTCCGAAGTTCCAATATCCCAAAATTTCAATTTCCCAAATTTCCAATACTTCTAAGGTTCAATTTCCCAAAGTCCCATCACTCCAAAGTTCCAACATCCCAAAGTCCCAATACCTCCAAGGTCCAATATCCCAAAATTTCAATTTCCCAAAGTCCCATCACTCCGAAGTTCCAATATCCCAAAGTTCCAATGTCTCAAACCTCAACCCTTTATTCCCAATATCTCCCAGCATCTAAAAATCGTAAAATATCCAAATTGTACTTTCCCAAAATCCCAATACCCCAATTTCCCAAAGTTCCAACATCTCAAAATTCCATTACCTCAAAATCGCAGTACCCCAAAATTTAAAGTTTCTCAAATTCTCAAACTGCCAACACTAATACTACTTCATCTCCAAATATTTTCAATCCCTCCATTTATAATACACATTGTACAATTCAATACGAATGAAACATATTTGATACTTGAAAAGTATTATACTCTATTTAGCGCAACCCATCAGTGAAGTCCCCTCTCCAAATTTGAACACATCGAGAAATCAGCACTCGATCTCGCAAACGACAGGCTAAAAAAAAAATGGTCGAAAGCGATTAACGTAAAAACTGGAATTTACCGAAACGTTGGCGGTGAAACGTAAGGGCGTGCATCGGATAGCATTTGGAATCTCGGTCAAAGCAAGGAAAACAAAATCACCGACCGACCCAATTCGATTGTACCAACAACGAGCCAGACGCGTGCAACATGCAATTACCTATGCAAATACACCGTGTGGCCGGCGCTTTTTACGGATCCTAGATGCCCGCTCGATATACCGCACAAATACGCCCGAGCGTAGTGGCAACTTTTTTTTTTTCGTGTCGTTAAAAGACGCGCGTCTATGAAAATAATACGATAACGATCGCTGTTTTGCGGCTTTCGACCTGCTTTCCCGTGTAATTCGCCGATGAACGAACCGCTGAAAAGCTTGGAGCAAAATCGACGTAACTTTGTTACGTTTGCAAGAACGATGTCCCGTTGAACACGAGTTAGCCAACTGTGATACGCTTCAACTGATGAAATTTATGTAAACGGGGACATACTCGAGCATGCACTTTCTGCGCTCGCGAAAATCCTCGGAAAAACGTTGCGGAATTTTAGGACCGTTGGGTCAATTTTATAAACTACAAGTGCAGGTAGAACCTAGATTTATAATTAACCCCTTGCACTATTTTGACGAGTCTGATTCGTGACGCATTCGTGACGCACTCGCGATGCAATCGTGACGCACTCGTGATGCAATCGTGACGCATACATGAGGAACTCGTGACGCACTCGTGATGCAATTGTGACGCATATGTGACGAACTCGTGACGCACTCGTGATGCAATCGTGACGCAATCGTGACGCACTCGTGATGCAATCGTGACGCACTCGTGACGAATTCGTGATGCAATCGTGACGCACTCGTGATGCAATCGTGACGCATACATGAGGAACTCGTGACGCACTCGTGATGCACTCATGACGCACTCGTGATGCAATTGTGACGCATATGTGACGAACTCGTGACGCACTCGTGACGCATACGTGACGACCTCGTGACGCAATCGTAGCGCATACGTGAGAAACTCGTTACGCATTCGTGATGAATTCGTGATGCAATCGTCACGACGCACTCGTGACACGCTCGTCAGCTGTGATCAATTTTACTCGAATTTTTAATACGCTTTAATTTGGAGTTCAATTATAATTTGCATGATCACGATTGCATAATACCAAACATAACATTTCAACTTTCTTTGTGTTAATATTGTAGCTGTGATTAATGCTGACTGATGCACCTGACAAATAAATCATAGTACAAGTTAAAATTCACAAAAGGACACAAGTATTACAGTCGCTTTTAGAAAGACAGTATGTAGAAGTTGTAAACGTGTACTATAACGAGAACCTTTGTGAATTTGTTCAGAATGGGAATTCGTTTTTTAGATACTTTGATTTTGCGTTTCGTGTGAGGGTAATTCGATTACATAAGAGATATTGTTAAATGTTGCGTGGTTATTGTGGTAGAGCATCGGTTTAAAAAACTGTCGGTCAGGATTCAAATCTAATAGAGATACAATTCTTTTTTTTAGCTTTTTCACCAATATTTACTGTGAAAATATACGTTTTCATTTATTTTTTTTTTATTTTTTCAGATATGTCGTTTTTTTATATTAGATATCTCGTATTGGTTTACATATTATTTTACACGAATTTTAAGGTTAGAAATGCATATGCAACATGACACATTTTATGGCATCTCATGTTGTATCGCAATTTAACGTATCTCATGTTTTCTAAATGTTTCTACTTAAATGTAGAAACTGTAATCGTTAAAAGTCCATTAAGAGAATCACTATCTCATATCGCAAAATTAATAATTACTCGTCGAAATTGTCTACCCATCGTTAAGTTCGCGTTAATGCAATTCTGCGTTTTCTCTCGTTCGTCTCGCGTGATTCGAACACCTTTTTCGAGTGGCAAGAATCATTTGCATCGAGAGCGAGATCATGCTCTCGCAGGTTCAAGGTCTCACGCACTTCAAGGTTTTACGCGTTTCTCGACGAGCCACGGATACCTCGTTGCCTAGTCGTTAAATTTCCTCCCGGGAGTTTAGTACCGTACGTTTTTAATATTCCTTTAACAAGACGCCTAATAAGACCCCGCTAGTCTGTTCCGTCGCCATAATCTCATCTGAAGCTCGAAATTCTATTTCGAGTATCATTTTTAATCTGTTATCTTTGCAATAACATATTTATTTCATAATTGCAACACTTTATGTTATTCATCGATAAAGTATTTTATAAGGGATTTGTAATTAGACGTTTGTCGTTATACCATAGTTGTTATTAAACAATAAATTAATTGTAATACTTACAAATCTGATGTGATTTTTGTTCACTTTGAAGGAGGAGAAATAAACTTCAAACTTTGAAGAAATAGATTCTTCTCGTAATTAATTGAGAACGTTAGCTATGTGAGGCTAAGATTATATGTATAACATGTAAATAATATTGCACTAACTTTCCATTCAAATGCACAATTACCAGATAACTTCCAAGTGGAAAGTTCCTAATTCCACACGTCCTGTACCACATGATTCCAAGTGCATGAAATTAAAATATCAACTAAAAAAGTGACAAGAAAACGTCGTGTACCAGAACCACAAGCAAAGAACAGAAATAAACATTAATGATCTTATCTCGTCCCAAGTCAAAATTCGATTACTTGCCGATACACCAGAGACTTAATCCAATCAGTCAGATCAGAGAGTTCCATTTTGCAGTCAGCTAAAGGAGACAAAGGTTGACAGTAAAAGGAATACATTTCGTGATCGGGGAAAGGTACGGGAAAGAAATTTCCATAGGAAACAATTTTGCAAAGAGAAAGAAGTTCTCGTGAAATGAAAGGGTCGGTTGGTTTTCTCGGATAACGTCCTTTCTATCCCAGAAACATTTTCGTTTAGGGTTGTCCAATCGAAGTGGCCGGTGGACAGTGGCGGATAACGATGCAAAAGGAGATGAAAGGTGGGGATCCTGGAAAAGTGTCCTAAGTCTCGTCTTTGCTTCAGAAAAGTCTGAGCCCTCGTGCTGCGTTCCCGTTCGGCATCCCTTGTGTTAACGTGCACACATCCGACGACAAAGAGGGCCAGTGGCAAGGGTAAAAAGTCCCTATCCGAACGGTGTTTCACAAAAGGCGAAGGTGGACCGGAAATAAGATGAAATCTGCCACGAAGAGCGCGGCAAAAGCTAGCCACGTTTTCGTTGTATTGTTGGCCGCTTCTTCCGTAAAGCCCGTTTCCTTCTCTTTTTATTTCGCCGTGGAATCTATGTGGGACACAGGATCCCCGGGTTCAACGTGTATCATACGAGGATGCACGTGACTGAGATTTGTTTGCTACCTTGAGTTTGGAAAAATTTGGTATCGTGACACTTTTGGATAACGAATTATGCGGATTTTGGGTTTTGTAGTTTTAGTTTTTGGTTTAACTTTGTGGGATATTGAGGGTAGGTTATAACTGTGTCTTACTGTAGAATGTATGACAGAAGTTTAGTAAAGGTTTGAAATTTATGGAGCTCGATATTTTTAAGGTGAACTAATTATGAAACTTGATGATTGTCAAAGTTCAAATTTCTGAGGTTTCAAATTCATGAAGTTGTGGACTGCCGTATTTCAAAATTACAGTATTCTCAAATTCCTAAATTCTCCTCCTAAATTTTCAAATTCTCAAAATCGCCAACTTCCCAAAATTCTAAATATCCAATTATCCAACTATCAAATCGCGAAATTGCTACCGAAATTCCTGAAATTCCTAAATTCTCGAAGTTCCGAATTAATTAGTACCGCCATTATTTATGCTAAAATCGAGCAGATATTCTCTCGGCTTGCATCGTACGCGTCCCCTTTATTTCCAATCGTGGCAGCCGACAGAACGATGATTGAAAGTGGAAATAGAACGACGGATAAGCTCTATTTTCTGTATCGCGGCTAAGAACCAATCGCTCAGGTAGACTTCTCCTGGCGAACAATTGACCCGGAAATAGCTGGATCGTTGACCGCGCGGTGCACGTTCGCGAAATAATCGTGGCGACCGGTATTCGAGAGGCCTCGCGAAGAAATTTGTCTGGCTCGAGTTGGGCGCATTTCCATTGGAAATAGGGGGACCGATTCGAGATACCGTGAAAATCCGTGCTCGTTCCTTTGTCCGCGTGGTCGCGTGCTCGACTCAACGAGTCGAAGGTAATATGATTTGCGTGATGCTGCGTCGAGGCGGGACACGTGTCTACGACGAGGAAGACAGGTTACACGAACAGAGAAAGACCGGAAACAGGGTTCGCTGGTGTGCGATTAATTTTTCATCGAGCCCCTGCGAAACGGAATCGATAATGTTTCTCCTCGAACGTGTTTGGCGTGTGCCGCGAAACGGGACGCGAAATTCGCATTCGTCTCGCCTCCAATCGCGCCGAAGAAAAAGAAAATGGAGAAAGTTGATCGTGTATCGGTTCCGTGATAATTCTCGAAGAATGGCGTGCGATAAGACCAACTTTATGGTTATCCCTTCGTTACAACGAGCCACTGCTGGAATTTTCTTCCTTACCTTTTGTTGTCGCCGTCCTTGCTCCCCTCATTTCCAACTAAAACGATCTGACCCGGTTTCCTCTTTACCGTTAACTCTCCTTTGTAAAGAACGCTGTAAATCAACAGTGGTCGATTATGCAGAGTCTATCTTGTCTTTAAAGACCTAGTAATAGCTGGTTCGAGAGAAAGCGTCTTCTTGACACAGCGCTGCGTTTGTGATCAAACAGTCGCAATAAACTTGCAGTAAAGTTTCAATCGAAGATCTGTAGGATTATTTAGGTGTTGGTAAACGCCCAATTAAAACTAAAGATATGTATAAACTATTAAAGAAAGTGACATGTACTACGTTCGACGTAATTTTGCGCGACATAGTCACAATGCAATGATGCTTCTTCATGTGACTTTCTCCGAGGACTTTTTAACTAACCCCCAATCACCTCTACTTTCTCGCTAGGTTTCCCCAATGGTCCCAAAAAACATAAAACTACCTAGTGAAGGAATATAGCTTTCCTTACACCGTTAGGCCTACGCACTTCATCGTTGCAACCCTATCATAAACTGTCTTACGCTAACCTATCTTATATCCGAAGTTTCACTATTCTACAGATCTAATTTCTCGATAGATTGAAACAGTGTATTCCGTTTACGGTTGCCATTGAAAACTAGGGAAACAATCTGTACTTTCGACACGATGCTATTGCGAAAGAAGAAATTGTGTGATCATCCGTAGCCGGTGTAAGGTGCTCGCTGTACAAGCACGTACGAGCCATACAACCATCGATATTACTCCGGTATTCTTGTTCTCTCCTTCTCTCTCGGTTTGTTTCTCTTTTTCCTTGGCAATGCTGTAGTCGAATTCGGCGGAGTGTCTCGGCCCACTCCCATTCCGATGGATGAATCGAGCTTGAAGCCAGATATTGCAGGCAGCGGTGAATGGAGAACGCTGGAGACGCGTACACGAGATTATGGCTTCGGATCGGTTTCAGGGAAATTCGGAGAGGATCAGAAGCGAGAGAGTATCTTTTTGTGTGCATTTGGAATTTGGGGATGTGCGGATTCGGGAATTTGCAAATTTCACAGTTTATGGATTTGGAGATTTGAGGATTTGGGAATTTGGGAGTTTGGAAATTTGAAAATTTGGCAATTTGGGACTCTAGGAATTTGAAAATTTGGTAATTTGGGGATTTGGGAATTTGAGAATTTGGGGATTTGGCAATTTGGGAGTTTAGGAGTTTGGGAATTTGATAATTTGAGAATTTGAAAATTTGGGAATTTGGGAATTTGGGAATTTGGGAATTTGGGAATTTGGGGATTTGGGAATTTAGGACTCTAGGAATTTGAAAATTTGAAAATTTGGGGATTTGGGGATTTGGGGATTTGAGAATTTGGGATTTTGGGAGTTTAGGAGTTTGGAAATTTGATAATTTGAAAATTTGAAAATTTGGGAATTTGCGGATTTTGGGATCTAGAAATTTGGGAATCTAATCCTACATTATTAAATTCACTAATACATAAACAACAGTTCCCTTGAAATATTCCCTAAAAAGCGCAGTCCCCAAGTGTATCGAGATGTATGTTCGTTTTTCGTTCGCTATCGAGAGAACCGGTGCATGAATCGGTTAAACTAATTTTAGGATCTCAATAAAATTCGGTGTTTGGTTGAAACGAGACAACCGGAGGTAGAAAACGACGAAAAAAGGAGAACGTTTCGTATCAGGAAACGAATGGTGATTTTTATTCTCTATGCAACACACGGTGCCGTTGTCGTCCGAATTTCTCGCAGCCTCGAACCGAATAGACTTCCGTTCCGAACGGTTCTCCGATTTAGACGCCGTTACCTTTTACATATGGAACACGACTTGCAAATACGAGCGCAACAATCACGATCGACTCGATGTAGTTCCAATTTCTCTACCCTTTTCCAATCCAGCTGGTCTCTTTCCTTTTCTCTACGGACGTGTCGTCTATTGCGATTGCGATTTTCTTGCCGTACGATTACTTTCGCGACCGACGTTTCCCCTTCGAACGACGGGAAACCCTTTTACAGCCGGATAAGCGAAACGCGGGGGCGCAACCTGCTCCAAGTATCTCGATACGCGATGCTGCTTTATGGTATAATTATGTTAATTCGTTAATAAAGAGATCCGACGAGTTACGCCTCAGTTGATGCGGCTCGTTCCCAGTTTTCTTGCTGACTTTTTTCGCGGATAATCAGCGTGGTTAGCTCCGGAACCGGATGCGGCTTTAAAACGGATCGTTTAATAATAATTTTAAAATTGATATACCAAGTTGAATTTGAGAGGTTGGAAGTAAAAATCTACCCATTTATAAACTTGAGAATTTAAGCAATTATAAATTCGAAAATTGTATAACCCTAAAACTGCGAAAGCACGAAAATTCACAAATGCAAGTAACATGAAAATTGAAATAAAAGGTGTAAAAATTTGCGTACACTCAAAGGAAGTGTAGATTACATCCGATTATACCGGAATAAAATGGCGCGTCTGTTAAATCGAAGGAACAAGAGAGGCGTATCGATTTTCCATGATTTAGGCGCGATTCGAGGCAGGAATCGCGCTTACAAGGTCTAACACATCCGATAACGAGTTAATAAAGTGGGTCCTTTATAAAGTTGTGCTGAGAACGGACAAATCGATAACGACGTCGTTAGGAGACATTGGTTGCGGTGACCGTTATTCGCACGGGCGGCCGACGCTTTCAATCGACCCGCTCTGGTCGTCCAAGTGAAAACACGAATTAACTTTCGACGCGGTAACCCATCTATCTCGCACGCTACATTAACCAACACCCCTTCGCGTCACGTGCTTTTTCATCCTTTGAATATTGTGTAATGATGTTTGACGCTGTACCAAAGATGTCTTTGCCGTGTTGTTGTTGTTACCGAGCGTCCAACACCGTACGTAACAAGAAAAAGGAAAAATCGAAACGAGTTGGCGCGAAAAAACATATGCATATGCATACCTTTCTTTCGACGACGAGTGTGAAGGGGTTTTTACATTTGGGATATCATTTATGGACATTTTCGAATTTTTTGATTGATTCATCGAACTCTTCGAATTAGTAAAACACAGGATTTTGTGATAAAATATACACGGAATGTTCTGTTGATACTTAAACATATTAAAGTAACAGCAAACATATTGCACTGGATATCATTAATGATGGCGGCCATTTTGCGCGTCTGTAATTTTAAAATGGCTCACATCGTACCTTTCAGAATTTAGTACTTAACCTCCATACATTATGATCATTATATCAATAACTGATGTAGTATGCATTGTGACTAGTTTACAATGTACAGAACTAGGAATTAGTTCCACTTTAACTAGTTTGACTAGTTTTGCTAGATTTGCTAGATTTACTAGGTTTAATATGTTTCTTAGCTTTACTAAGTTTACTGGGTTTGCTATGTTTACTAGCTTTACTAGGTTTGCTAAGTTTACTAGGCTCGCTAGTTTTATTAGGTTAAGTAGTTTTACTATGTTGATTGGAGTTTACTGGCTTTACTAGGTCCATCAGCTTTATTAGCTCTAGTATCTTCACTAGCTTTACTAGTTTTACTAATTCTATTAACATTAGTAGCTCTGCTAGCTCTACTAGCTCTAGTAGCTGTACTGGCTCTACTAGCTCTACTAGCTGTACTAGCTTTACTAGGTCTACTAGATCTACTAGGTCTACTAGGTCTACTAGGTCTACTAGGTCTATTAGCTCTAGTAGCTGTACTGGCTCTACTAGCTCTACTGGTCTACTAGGTCTACTAGGTCTACTAGGTCTACTAGATCTATTAGCTCTGCTAGCTCTAGTAGCTGTACTGGCTCTACTAGCTCTACTAGGTCTACTAGCTCTATTAGCTCTAGTAGCTATACTGGCTCTACTAGCTTTACTGGGTCTATTAGATCTACTAGCTCTGCTAGCTCTAGTAGCTGTACTAGCTCTACTAGCTCTACTATGTCTACTAGCACTGCTAGCTCTAGTAGCTGTACTAGCTCTACTAGCTCTACTATGTCTACTAGCTCTGATAGCTCTAGTAACTGTACTGGCTCTACTGGCTCTACTCGGTCTACTAGCTCTGCTAGCACTAGTAGCTGTACTGGCTCTACTAGCTCTACTAGTTCCACTAGCTTTGCTCTAGCAGCTGTACTAGCTCTACTAGTTTAGCTAGCTTCAGAGGCTCTACCAGCTTTATTAAATTATTCTGTTCTATCTTTACTACTTCTACTAGCTTTACCAGCTTTACTAATTTGACTAGGCTTACCACATTTGCTAGGTTACTAGATTTATCAGATTTACAATGTAGCTCCACTACTTACAAACGACAAACTCGTCCTTTTGTACCCAAAGTTTCAATTCGCCGCGGAAAATCGAGACTGCGCATTCAGGAACGTTCCGTGCATCGAATGGTCAAATGTCTTATCCAGTTAGCGTAACGAGCGCAAACTAATTAACAAGCTATAAGTCGATTCCACTCGACAACGAATTCGAAGCTGCGCACGTACCGATTGGACCTATCTGGAAGTTAACCCTTGGCCAGACGCGACGTACTAATTAAAGGGCAACTTCGGAACGCAGGCTACGGAGAACACGTTCATACATACACGAAATATTTGTCCGTGTAAATGGGACCTTTCCTCGATGCTCTATTCACCAGCTGCGTATATGTACAACTCGACCGAAATCTATCTACATGATTCCTGATTCAAGATTATATCTTTCGGAGAAGTAATCTGCATTAATGAACGACGTCTTGATTGTATCGGAGCTTGCGGTGAATATATTTCGTCTGAACGATTTCGTAACAACGGTTATAGGTTATGTTTAATGTATACTGTCGTGAGCGATGGGATTGATAATTTAGCAGGTTGCTGGACGTATTTTTTCAATTTTTATTGGTATTTATGCTATTTGGGGATGAGGGATTTGAGAATTTCGAGATCGGACTTGAAGATTTGGAGATTTGGGGATTTAGGTATTTGCGTATTTGGAGGTTTGAAGGTTTGGGAATTTGCACATTTAGAGATTTGTGAGATTTGAGAATTTGGGTTTTTGGGAATTGGAAACTTGAGAATTTGGAGACTTAGAAATTTGGAGATCTCGAAACTTGGAAAGCTAGAAATTTAGAAATTTAGGAAATCTAGGTTTTTGGAAATTTGCAGTCAAATTTGAGAACTTGCGAATGTCCATATACCTAACATTTCAACATTCTTTATTCACCGTAACGCTGCAGTAATAATTAGGCAATTCTGGCACACCAGTCGAAAAACTTGACTAACAAGAAAAATATGAAATTTTCTAATATTCATGAACGACGATGTGCACATGTGCAATTTTGATTTTATTGATCTGTATAGAGCCAATACTTCAGACATTCAATCTCAGAACGATACGCCATCGTACCAACTCCCTACGATCTATCAATCAAACGAAAGAGAATAATCGCACGGTAGTTGTATCCGTATAAGACCCGGTCGTTCATTCTTAGAATCACCACAATAAACCGGTGATACACGAGGAAGACCCAGAAAGCCTTGCGTTACACTCCATCGTCGTCACTTACAGATGCAGGCAATTTTTCATGGGACGAAAAGAAGGCAGTTACGTTGCAGGGATCGTTGTACGGTAATGGTTGGTGGGATTGTCAACGTGTTATTATACTTTCCGCATAAATATATCAACGTCCTTTCTAAACATAGCAACTTTAAATGCCGTATACGAGTGATCGTATGCAATTTTTTAACGCGGTCAGAAAAATTAGCCCGAGGTTTCTGCTGGTGTACTCGCAAAATGGCGGACGTAAATTTAGAAATTTTTTTCTAGTTCTTAGAAACTTGTGTACATAAATTCTTTGATTGCCAAATTTTTAGAAGTTGTTCCTAAATTCCCAAATTTCTATATTCGTAAGTTCTCAAATTCCTAAACAGTAAAATTACAAAATTCCCAAATTACAAAATTATCAAAACCTTAAATTCACAAATTCATCAACATACTCAACTTCCCAAATCCCCAAATGTCCACCTTCCAAATTTAAGATCTCATCTTTCGAACCCTTGCCTCCAAACATTTCGAATGATAAAAAATCGCCAATTTCGAAACTGACAAGTCCAACAAAACTGCTCCCTTCTCTCGTCGAGCAAACTCCGAAATACTGAAACGGTGTAAAGTGGCGGATACCGGAAGGAAAACTTTTGTCGCGAATTTGACCCGGATCGAATCGGAATGAAAGGATTCCCTTCGTCGTAGATTTCCTATCTTATAGATGGATCCGGAACCTTCAGAAATAGCGATTGAAGCAACGAAGAAAAGAATCCGCTCTATCATCTCGCAGCGGGTAACTGTGCCACGCGTTTAATACAATTACCCAGGTTCGATCCTATCGGAATTAGATCGCATTGAACGGACCCTGAATTCGCTTACATCGGTCTCAAATTTTCTATGTTTTTTCTTCCTCGGAAGAACGCTGAAAGTTAGCTGACTACGATAAACTATCTATTCAGAAAGTTCCATTCGAATCTCCCCCTTAATGACCCGATCGAGCAGACGCAACATTTTATTGACTCCTACCGGCCCGTTCCATCGAACGGCCAGAGGCTAATGGACACTTCGTCGAATCGTAAATAACGCGTATAACGTTTTATGAATTTTTGACGAAGCGTTGCGCGACGTAAATATTCGATGGCGCATCGAAAACACTCGATTGGACGCGGTTACAGAGTGGGAAGAAAATAACAACGCGCTGATAATCCGTCGGACTGTTTACACGCACGGTACAAGCATGTTCGATTGAATAATAAGCACGAAAAATTTGCACGGGATGCATCCGTTATTGATTAAGCCTCGGGGACTCAGCGTAAAGTAAGGGTGCCCTCGCGTAGGGAGCTCGAGTGGTTCCCGAGGGTGTCTATCCGTCCGTACGTCGTTCTCTCCACAAGTCTGAGAGCATATCGTGTACCCAGCCAACGAAAGACACATAAGTGTTAGCATGATCCTCCCTACCCGCTAACAATGTCGCTGACATGAGACAGACTGAAAAGGGTGGATTTCCTCTGGAGTATCAAAATGCACATTCTGTGGATCACTCGCTGCAACCAAATTGCTACGATTATTTTTTCTATATATTATTTTATTTATTCCTTCAAAAATAAAGTATAATGATGTTTTGGTAACACTTCATGCTTGAAGTTACACAATAGTAAGTATAGTTAGACCGCAGTAGAATATATTTTATATATGCAGACGGACGTATGTTACATGTGTTGTTCATTAAGGTAGTATGAATTGATATGGATTTATTTATCTGCTGGATAATGTAAAATAATAAAACAACTTCAATGTTATAAAGCTACAAAATTCAAAATTCGCAAATTTCAAGCCATCGCTATCAAATACTGTCATTTTTTCTATATTACTTCTTTTTAATGCAGTGTTTTCTACAATTTCAACACTGAAAGTACCAAAATCAGGTTCAAAATGTCTCCTCAAAGATTACAAAATTTCAAACTTGTAATTTAACAAGGTGTACTTTCACAAAATTTTGTTTTTTAACAAACTTACAATTTAATCTCTAAAAATTATAAAATTCATGAATTGGACTATTATCAAAATCTCTAAGTATCAAGGTCCCTTACCAAAATTTTATAGTCCGAAACTTCCACTATTGCAAAATCCTACAGTCCCAATCTACCCCAAAATCTAAAAGTCCCAAAATTGCAAGAATTCCAAATTCGAACACAATAATTTCAGGGCCCACTCTAAAAGTGACTTCCATTCCTTTCCAATCCCTAGTCCGTTAAAGCGACATAAGTTACCGCGTTCATAGCTTTCATGCATCACGGTGTCTGCTCAGGATACACGCAACGTAAGGGTCGAAATGTGTCTTGATGGCGCTAGGGTGAGAATCGCCGAGGGATCGAGTCGTAGCCGACGTTCGACAAAGAAACGATATATTTTTTAGGAATCGCGACCCCCCTATAAACGTAATGGCGGGCTAAGTACTTTCTGCATTTTACAGTGGCCGCGTTTTTTCTTTCCTTCGGTGGATGATATCCTTCGAGCAAATTGAAAGCTGAAAACTTCGCGAGCCTGCCCTCTCGGATTTATTACCCGCTTGCAGTCAACAAAGTTCCCCTGTCGAAACTCGATTTTCGTTCTGACGATCCGATGCCGTCTTAAAATACCACGAGCCAGCCATTACAACGGTGACTTTGAAAAACTGTGTCAGATGTACAGGTAATAAATTCAATTGAATTCGCGGGAACGGGGACGAAATAACGGAACCGTATCGAACGTGATGGCTGAACAAGAAGCTTCGCCAAAACTTTGACACACGATGCATCTTCGAAATTCCGAAGTGGTATGATTTCGTGACGGGGGCCACGAAAACCTATGCTGCTTTACAAGTATCATCGCCAGACACGTACCGAACATCAATTTCTTCACTTATGTCTCTGTAATCTATGCTCCTATATTTATCTACCAAAGCTGAAATTTTCTCCTCGTGGACGTTTATATCTCTTATAAAATTGTAGACGTTAATAAATAATGATTTAGTACAATAATATACTCATTGTATATAGGTTAGGTTTCTTTCAAACTATTTGTTACAAAATAATTATATATAAAATAATTGTTATATAAAACAGTTGTATTTATAGGTTTGCAAATTCTGACAAGACATTTATAAGAGGATTTTATTAGGTTATGGTAAAATGTTCACATACGCAGATCACTTATTCTGTAAAATATTTATCATTAATTCACAGAAATATGTTGATGTTCATTATTAATTAACAGAAATACCATACCGATGTCATTAATTAACAAAAATGCATATCGATATTTCATTACAAATTCTAACCTATAAAATATACAAATTAATTCGAAATCAAATAATGCGAATTATAAAACATAAAATATGAGAACATTAAATAAAATATAAAACATAAAATATGAGAACATTAAGTAAAACATAAAATATTATTTCTTTGTTGTTATAAGCATAAAATGTATCTGTGAGGTTCAATCGAAGGAGCCATCTCGCAAACCGAAACTCGAGTAATAATATGAATAATGTTACTACAAGATCGATAAACTATAATTCGTATTTCTCCTTATCAAAACAGGAGCAGAAGGTGAGGTAATTTATTACATACGCCACAGAGCACATAGACCATATAAATTTTTATATGGACACATATTTACCTCGTCGAGCAAACGAATTGATGTTCATCATACGCGAAATTTTCATGAAAATACGCTCGGCGTACATCGCTTTCTTTTCTCATGGAAAAAAGTCAACAAGAAGCTCAGTTTTACGAGGAACTAGTAAAACCACATTGATATCGATCGATACCATTATACATTAATGGATACCATCTAAACCATGAAATTTCGTTATAAATTCATGCCGCCGATATCGTGAGCTCGTACGTGTACCTACACGTGTCAGAATGCATACGAACATTAAACCGCCATAAATAACGATGATAAGGCGATTCTTTTGAGAGTACATTTATCGAAGCGATGCTTTTCACGAGTAAAAGGCACACTACAGCCCTCTTACTTCGCACTCATCGTAGCACTGATCTTTATACCCCGCTTCGGGTGGGTGTTTGTGCTGCCACCCTTAATTTCCCATCAAACATGTATCTTTCCCGCAAGCGCGAGGGTGCGCGGCCAAAGAAAAGGCGAGTAGCGGATGCTGTATCGATTGAAATTTAATATCTGGTCCCCGATGTAACGGGGGATCTCCCTTGTAAATAAAGGGGAACGCTACCCCTCAACTTTTCCTCGGGGTGCCGTCTACGATTTCACGGAACCTTGACACGACGAAAAACCTTTTCCAATCACACCTCCACCTTTTCGTTTTACAAGAGTATATGACGCATGACATATAAAACATGAATTACCACGTGCATGTACAACGCGAGATACTATATGATAGTTGCTGATGACATTGTATAAAATATGGCGCGTGGTAACTCAACATATATGTAAGTACAACGTGTGGTAATTCAGTATGTGGTGCAATGCATGATCTAACGTGTGAGGGCACAATGTGGATTCAACGTGTGAGAATTCAGTGTGTGGTGATCCAATCCTTGACGATAGAACACATGGAGAACTAACACATGGTCATTTAACACGTGGTAATTCAGTGTGTGGTAATTCAATATGTGGTGACTGGACGCGTGGTGATCGAATGTGTAGTAATTCAACGCGTGGAGATCCAATACGTGGTGATCCAACGCGTGGTAATTCAGCACGCGGTAATTCAACGCGTGATAAATCAACGCGTGGTGATCCAACGCGTGGTAATTCAATGCGTGGTAATCCAACGCACAGTAATGCAACGTGTGGTAATCCAATGCGTAATAATTCAACGTGTGGTAAATCAACGTGTTGCAATCCAGCATGTGGCGATCCATCGTGCAATAATCCAACGCGTGGTAATTGAACGCGCAGTGATCCAACGTGTGCTAATTCAACACGTTATGATCCAACGCGCAATAATTCAGCGTGTAATGATCCAACACGTAGTAATTCAACGCATAGTGATCCAACGTGTAGTAAGGCAACGCATGATGACTCAACATATGGGAACCGTGATAAACCAACGTGTAATGATTCCTAGCAATCCCTTGCACGATTCAACGCGTAATAAAAACGTCCCAAACAATGTCGATAAATCAAACTTCACTATAATACGACCTCATGTCTGCAGAAACTACTACCAATCGAAAATAATGTATCTAAAGTAATGTACACATCTTTCGACCTCTCCAAAAGAAAAGCGAGAATCTCCACCGACACGCGATAGTATGAAGTATTTATACACAAGTTGATACGTTGTTTCACGTCGCAAACGACAGCGGTATTCGCGACACACGGCGGAAACATACGAAATAACGAAGCCCACGAAAGACGCGGAGGAATGCATAATGCAGCGAAGAAATTACAAGTTCGATCGAGGCAATAAATTGCATATCATCGGACTGCCGGTCATGCATACGTACGGGTAGCGTTTCCATGCAGATTTATCAAGACGATAAAATGCTTGATATCGACGATCACGAGGCTCATCGAGCCGATGGTCCCGGTTCATTCGTTGCACATATTTAAGTACCTCTCCCTTTCGACCACTCTGAATCGACACACGACGACGAGACCACGGATAACGAGGACGTTCCGTAGCCAGATCCAGTCGGACAGTGGCCAAGGTTGTACCCTCACGATGGTCCCCAAGCATAATCGACTTTAAACGATCGGCCTTGCCGATCCTCTGGACATCGTTAGCCAGTCGCGATACCGAGAGGACGTCTCATACATACGTGAACGAGAATTCCGCGGCGAACGATCAGAATGTTGCGTGTGCCCAATTTTTGGTCGAATCGAAGAGATACGTGAAAAGGTGTTCGTTTGAAACAAATTAACATCGTATGATTGCAGCTGAGACTACTTTATTATTTTTTTATTTTACTTGGCACTTAGGGCAGTTAGTAACATCGACTGGAAGTTGACAGGAATATTATTTATTATAAATTGCTGAATTGGTTTCTGAAGACCTCTCGCTTTAGCAATTTACAGAACAGGTCACAATTTTTTGTTTAAATTTAATCTTCTGCAAATTGGAACAGATGCATGTTATAATCTTGTATAAGATAAATATAAAATATGTAAAAAAATATAAAATATACGACTGTATAAAAAATTTGTTACAGTTCAGGGGTGGTAATAGAGGACACGTAAAAGTAAAAATGAGAAGAGAATTAATCTGTAAATTCTGAAAGAATACTTCATTTTCGAGCTATCCGACCGGATGTAGTCCCCTTAACGAATTTGTTTTAGCGAAAACGCTATGCAAATGAAAGGATTGTACTACGATCTGATATACACATATGTGCCTACACTCGCAAACATAACCGTAGGGGTATGCAGGAAAACCAAATTTGCTCGGACAATGTTTCCTCTTTCCTGCATTTACGGTGCGCCGATCGTAAAGCGCCGCTATGCGCAGCACGCAATTACACAGCGGGTAAAAAAAAGTTTACGGTTTTTTAACACTCGAATATTCGACTCCCCGATGAGATGAATTTCACCCGAGGGAGTACGAGACGGGAAAATTTTGTTCCCATCCACTGGGACGAAATTTATTGCCCGAATTTCCATGCAGGAATAGCAAACATTTTCCCATACGCTTGTCACTCGTTGCGAATCGACAAAACCTTGAAACTGGGTCGGAGAATAGACGGTGTTAAAATCAATGATGGGCGGACCTGTTGCCCGATGAAGGATTCAGGGGCAACGGTGTGGCGAGTTGTGACGAGCAGATGGACGTTTATGGAAATTTCGAGTTCATAATTTTTTCTAAATTTTGCATTTGTAAATTCTAAACTCGATAAAAATTGCTAATATGAAACTGTAAAATTACAGAAATCCAAAAATTGTACATTTCCAAATCTTCGAACTTCCGCAGTCCACATTACGCAAATTCGAAACATGAATAATTCATCAGTGCCCTCGAGTGGGCCACTCGCACGCACCTCGTGTCCCGTTTCCACCGGTCAAGAACCACAGAAATTATTTTCAATTTCGCGAACACGCCCCGACCCGTGGGAATCGAATGAAGCTAAGTAACGCTCGAAATAAAAAGAAAGACGCGGCCCGGAAATAAACTCGTTTAAGAACGAGCGAAGCGGCAGATAAAGATGTTGGTTCGCTGTTGGAGCGGAAATTGATATTCGCGCGAATAAGAACGTCGCTTAATCGAGCGAACGGGATTCGTTCCGGTGACGAAACAGGAAAAAGAGCACGGAGCAGCGATTTCTTATTCGCGGCCGACCCTCGACGAATCGAACCGATGGGTAACCAGGTTCTCGAAGGGAGCAGGAGATAAGTGCAGGACCTTAAAGGGGTTGCATGATGTTTCTCCTTTAAAGAGAACGAACGATATTTCGAATTTACAAGGGTGCGTCACGGCCAGCTGGGCCTTCAGCCAGACCGAACCCCTTGCTTCCTATCTCTCCGCTTCTTTTCCTTCCGCTTCTTCTTCTTCCTGTAGCGGCGTGCGCCAGCCAGAAACGTGGCTTTACATTACGCCGTACATTACGCATTACATTACCCCGTACGTTCTATCCAAGAGTGCTGGCGCAGAATTTAGAGCAGAAATGGCGGGAGGGTGGCGGCTGCTCCTCTTGTAACACATCGCCAAATCGACTTTCTTACGACCCTGTACGTTATCCTAGCGCGGGTATCGCGTAAAGGATAACGTACCGACTGGTTGCTTCCAGCTTTCTCGCGGAAAAGCACTTCCTCCCCCCGAGCCGGTGACAAACTGTCGCGGCTTTTATGCGCTTTGCACGATCCAACCGATGTACCGGATACCTCCTACGGAACAATAGCTACCGTCACTTTCAACGCCCACCCGAGCTGTGAATATTCTCTGCGTTCTACAGTCTCTACCCATCCGTCAAGGTAGCGAGCTTGCATTTATTTTCGAGCTTTTACGAGTCGCGCGCCGAGTGCTGCGTACGAATATGCCTTGGAGATTGTTCAAACGCCGTTCACAACCGAATGCAAATTTTCGTAATAAACTTCGTTCTCCTGCGACAACGAGACGGGTCCAAGTTAGAGCAAGTTAGAGGGCAGGTACATTAACTTCAACACGTTCAACCTTTTCGAAGTCTATTCATCTGGCTTGACTCACTGCTTCTTTTTGTTATTAGTGGCTTGCCTATAGTTTACAACAGAAAGTTATTCTTCTGGCAGCACTTTGAATCACTGCTAATAATAAAAATTAGGACCACCGGTGGTCCATGCCGGGTTGAACGTGTTAATGCAAACTTGGTACTATAATCACAACCTTAGATTGATTTCTTCTACATTTATGTTACAACGCTAAAAAATCTGAGCATAGACTTTGAACGCATGTTCTTTGAACGATTGTTTGAGAGGGGTGAATTGAAAGATTTAACATGTTTGATTGTCCATCAACCATTCCTAAATCGTTAAACGACCTACAACTGGATTGATCAGAAAGAGCTCGACAATTTCGCTCGTTTAGATTTCACTAAATCTAAAGTGGGCATACAAAGTATCAGAGTAATGGCGAGTTGTCACGCGGGGGCGTAATAAACGAGGGATGATCGGTTCGGCAGTGTCTGTCACGGCAATATCGGCTCGATGCCAATGACTAGTTAGATTATAAGTCAACCCTCCATCATCCAGGGTGGCTGTTCCTTCCTTTTTATAATTACATCGCTCTCCGGTTTAAGCGAGACACCGGACGGCGAGCAGATTAAAACTAGCGACAAACACGGAAACAGGGACGCGGGATTGCATTAACATTTCCCTTCTACTTTTTCGCCGGCCCCGTTACTCATCCGAACAACTTTCTCGCTCCACGCACCGGCTAAAGCAGATAAGAAAGAAAACTTTCCACCGATCTTACGCCACGATGTAGCGAAGCGGCTAGAAAACCAGGCGGAGAAAAGAATTTACTTACGGCGCGGAATTTACGTAAAGTCCAGGGCGAATCCGCATTGCGTCGCTCCGTTCAATTTGTCTCTCCGAGGCCGCGCTTGCTGTAATCTTCGACGGGATCGGGGAAATTATGTCGGCGAGATTCTTTCGACCAAACAACTTTTCGTGGACTAGCAACCACCGACGAGAAAATCCTGTTACGTGCAAAGCTCGTTTCTCTAGGGAAGATATAACAACCAGGGGATAGTTGAGATTTTTTGGAATTTGAATATTCGAAGATGGGTTCAGAATTTTGGGACGTAGAAAGTTAATATTGGGATTTGGGGATGTGGGAGTATGAGAACATACTTTGACGATCAAGAAATTTGGGGACGTTGAAATTTCAGGATTTAGGAATTTGGGAGTATGGGGATATAAGTATGTGGGGATCTAAGAATATGAGAAATCTGAGGATTTCAGGTTTTAGAAATGTGGTGATCTAAGGAGTTGAGGTCCTAGCAAGATCATCTAACTATTTCAGGTCCTAGAAATGTGGACACCTAAGAACTTGTAGGCCTATAATATACGAACTTGATAATACAAGTTCAAAAATTAAAAAGTTCCCTAGTTTACATGTCCATAAACCTTGCACCACACGAGTGTACAGAAAATGTACGAATGAGACCATAAGACCATATACTCCCCATGATGTGCTTAGGTTCTGAAATCACCGATGCATTGCATGATCCAAGTGTCTACGCAATCTCGTTAATACCACTTCGAGAGCTGCTACGACAATCACTCGGGCAATAAATACGTTGGAGCGGTAACATCGGGAACGTGCGAGACATTAAACAGAATCAACAACGGTCGTATTTCACCGTAAATGTTTTCGCAGTGGTTTTAATCACAATTTAACTTTTACGAGAAACGATACACCGTCGCGCCATATGAGAAAGAAAATACACGCGAGTCGTTAATCCGCGTTGTATCGGTGTTTCTAATATTTTAGAGTTCATCCATGCTGCGGTTCTCTCTGCGAAACGAATGACCGGCGATAAAATGCGTTCGAAATTTTGTCGCGTTAAAGAGAGACAGCGAGAGAACATATTAAATCCTGATCTTCCGCTGACGATAACGCGACGTGACGAACGCGCGAAAAAGCCGATTTATCCTCGTTTAATTGTGTAGCCTAATTTATAATGTTTCGCTGTCGGATATTTCTCGATATTATTTTATTCGGGCATCAGGGCGACGATTTTCGGCGGCGCAAAATTTCCATTCCTCTCCGGCGTATCGTGGCAACAAATTGTTGCCTCGAAATGGAATACAATAAAACGAAACACAACCGGTGTCTATTTTGCGGTCGCTCAAAATTGCCGGGAACTTTTTATTCGTCTTTGTTATCTTTCTGTTCTGCTCTGCGCCGCTGACTTCTACGGGCTGTACTTTCGTTCTTCCGTGTACGTGATTTTCGCTGCGAGATGCCGGGATCTCTTTCACGGAAAACTGTTTCGCGTTTCGCCCGATTTACTTTATTCTCGGTGAATGTTGTCATCAGACGCAACACAGAACACTGCGTTTTATAGCCGCTCGGACGAACGAGCTATTACGTGCTTTTGACGTTTCAATGACGTCTCAGACATACTTAAACGTTGCCCGAAGGACAACGGTCCGAACCAATAAAGAATAAGGGGAACTAATCTCCAGTGTCAAGGTAACCGAATAGATCAGATAGCTCCCCCTCGCTCGACTCCATTTAGATAGCCCTGCTATCATTCGTACAACTCGACGAGTTGTTAGAGCATTCGAGATACCACACTTTGTGCTCTAATGTGGTAATTGTGAGCGATAACCAAGAATGAAAGCAAAAGTATTCAAATATACCTGAAATAAAAAAACATCTTCAAATTTAACTTTGTCGATATATTTAAAAATTAAACTGGAAATTTTGCGTTTCTTCGTTCCCGAAATTTTAATGTCGTGTCAGATCACACTCGACAAGACGAGAAACTGCATCGATGAAACGCAAACAGTTAATACGCTGCTACGAACCTAATTTGCTTTGATCCTGAACGCTCTTTAATAACTCGGGCGTAAGCAACGCTACTTGCCACTGCAAATATACAACGTATACATTTGCAGAACACGGATTACGGTTAATCGTACTACAAAGATTTTGATAAGATTGCATTTAAATGCGACCGAGAGGAGATATAACCGAAACGCTTTATACCGAGTGTGTTCGAAATCTGTGCAGCTTTTATGGGTCACCGGTAAAGACCCACGAAGGTGTGTTCAGAATACCGAAGCTTAAACCGCTTAAAGACGCTTAAGAATTACCATATCAGCAGCCACGCTGAATGAGCTTAATGTAAAGTGATTCGATCGACTCGTTACTGTGATACAAAAAGGACAAAACGTACGATGTTCCTTGTGCTAATTAATTAACATAACCTCGCGTTTATTCTTTTCCTCTTTCCCTTTTTGCTCCTCTGTTCTACGATCGAATGCATATTTATCGAGCTCGTTATCGTATAATCCGGCGATAATGAATTTGTCATGTAAATTTAACGACGATGCCACCATTAACAATCCCTCGTCATTATAAATACATCGTAGCTATCCAATTAGCATACTCGGATTCAGCGCGAAGACACAATGCGAACACGGTTGTACTTCCAACAGAGACAGCTCTACGTCATGAATAAACGCGCACCGCTTAAACCACGTGCTGCTTCCACTCGTAGCAACTTTAATGCTCTGGGCTTAAACTTTAGCACATCGGTGATTCCACTTAAAACCAACTGCTACAACTTTTCTGATAATCCATTGAATACTATTGCTCATCATGGACTTTCAGATTTCAAGTCCATTTCTTCCTCGATTTGATAGACTCATTGTATTTGGATGAAGCTGTGGATGAAAATCTATGGATGATCATGTATCGGTAATCATGTATGAATCAACATGTACAGATGAACATGTGTAGAAGAACATATCTGGATGAACATGCATGGATGATCATGTGTGGATGAACATGTGTGGATGAACATATGTGAATAACCATGTATAGATGAACATGTATCGAAGAACATGTTTGGATGAACATGTATGGATGATCATGTGTGGATGATCATGTGTGGATGAACATATGTGAATAACCATGTATAGATGAACATGTATCGAAGAACATGTCTGGATGAACATGTATGGATGATCATGTGTGGATGATCATGTGTGGATGAACATGTGTGGATGAACATACGTGGATAACCATGTATAGATGAACATGTATCGAAGAACATGTTTGGATGAACATGTATGGATGATCATGTGTGGATGAACATGTATGAATCAACATGTACAGATGAACATATATCGAAGAACATGTCTGGATGAACATGTGTGGATGATCATGTGTGGACGAACATGTATGAATGAACATGTGTAGATGAACATGTATGAATCAATATATACAGATGAACATGTATCGAAGGACATGTTTGGATGAACATGTATGAATGATCATATGTGGATGAACATGTATGGGTGAACATGTATGAATAATGCCATTTTTTCCAGGATAATCTACCGTGCTCGGCATATGAGAGATTTTGAAGTAGAACACAGAAAAGTTGTAAACAACTTCTCGTAGCGGGGTAACTCACGAGAAGAGGATGGTACGGATGAGATGGCGAACTTGCAATCGAAACAACTTCAGGGGCTAAGTCAAACGCAACTGAAACTGTAGACCAACAACGGTGCATAATAAGAAAGTTCAGTGGCTTACAGTTAAAGAAACTATTCAAGTGAAACTTAAAAGTACCTTGATGTTACAATCACGGTACAACACGTAACAATAGCAAAGTGGCGAGAATTGGTCAACATGTTGCTTTCGTTGAACAAAAACGCTTTTAAGGAAAATCAATTTCTGGGGAAATTACTTTGAAATTTTCTGTAGTTGAAAATTATTAGTTATTCGACTGTTTCAAATCAACTATTTTATCTTTTATATCAACTACATTTTACTGAATTATTTCATTTCGTATATTTTTATTTTAACCTATATATTTCCCATGTATCGTAACACTCGTTTAAAGAGAGAGGCCATAAAGTACAAAATTGATATCAACAGATCTAATCGAAACAAAACAAAATGATTACATTCACGTATCTTATAGGTGCACCCGAGTGATATTACTCCTTTTTTTCTCTTGTTCGTTTTGTTTCTCAGTTTTCAGAGCGTTGTTCAGCCGGTAAATACGTGCCTGGCCTGGAAACTAGGCGATTCAAAGCCGCCACGGTTTGTACAGTTTCGCTTAAATTCCAGTGACTTCACCGAAAACGAATTTGAGTAGCCTTCGGCAATTCGAGCCTCTCGTGGGAAGGGCTGCACAGGAAATGGAATAAAACCTTTCCCCGTCGATTCGTAAAATTGCATGTAACCACCCCGTTCTACGGATCCAACCGCCAATCCTTCAATCCCCTCAATCCTATGCACCTCCACCCCTCCGACAACCCCTCCCTTTCAACCCCTGTGTTACCTATCTGCAATCGGTTACTCTGCCAGGTTAAATAAAATTTTCTACCTACCTAAACGTGTTTTCAATTTAATCCTTTCAGTCATAATGTATCGTGTATACGACTCCTTTGTGAGCAACTCTGAATCAGTAAAAGTTAGCGTGAACTAACTTTTAACGGTAAATCTGTTTTTATCGTGAAGCTCGAACGTTTCTCCAATTCAGGAAAGTTGGCACGAGAGATTAAATTTCGAGAGTATTATTGTTCGTCGTATTCGTAGTTTTTCTTTAAAAAATTAGTACTCGACATTTTTTTGATGGATGGGTTCGTTAAGGAAGGTTCGTGGCAGAGTTAGGTTAGGTTAACTTTAAATATGAGGGAACTATAATATCAATTAAACTCGTCGGTTTGCTATCAAGTTTAATCAAATTTACGTTCGATATCGAGGGATAATATTCCGAAACTCTATCCGTACGAAGACAAAGGATAACACAAGAGAAACATCGCAAACTCGGTGCTTCCATGAATCCACGGTGAAGGGAGGTAACCGGACCCCTGGATTTGGACAGGATCATTATGTTCGGACAGTTTGTACGATCAAGAATTAACAATGTAGTGAACGATATAACCATTTTGCTCGCAAGCGATTCGGAGGTACTCTAGCAAAAATTAGACCATAAAGATCCATTTTGTGGACACGTTCACTCTGACCGAAGATTCATTAAATTACCACAACACGACCACGTGCGATCGGCAGAAATATTTATCATGCATCGTACGTGTGTGTAATCCTCCTACGGAGTCTTACGTTGGCAACGTTCGAGAGTTACGATGGAAAGAGGAGCAAAAGAGAAAAAACGCGGGAACCCTACACGCGGTTAACTACCTGAGAGTTCCGGCCTACTGTGAACAGCTAAACCGGTCCAGAGTTTTAAGCCACGTAAAAATATAGATGCTCTGAATATTTGCGAGAAAATACGCTCGTCCTCCAACAATGGCATCGGTCCGACGTACCTGACACGCCTGCAAAACGCGTTTCTTCGCGCTTAAACAACGCTTTTCATATTCGAACGCGGTTTGGATAGTCAGCTGTGTATCACTCTGGATATTCAGAGGTGGACAAGAAAATTTCAGATTATTCAAGCTTCCTATTCCTTACATTTTCGAATTTTCGAAAATTTTTAAATTTGCAAGTCATATGTAAATTTAAATTTATTCATGTATGTTCATACACATGTGCGTTCATGTCCATATGTTCTCATATGCGTACACGTTTATATGCATGTATGTTCATATACACATACATTCATATACATATACGTTCATGTCCACATGTGTTCATATGCATACACGTTCATATGCATATATGTTCACATACACATACATTAATAATACATGTACGTTCGTGTTCACATGTGTTCATATGCATACACGTTCATATATATGTATGTTCATATACACATACATATACGTTCATGTCCATATGTGCTTATATGCATACACATTCGTATACATATATCTTCATATACACATACATTCATATACATATATGTCTATATACATATACATTTATATACATACATATACATATATTCACCTATGAATAGTAACACCTATGAACTATCAACTTCTACGTATGATCTCCAAAATAGTTATTAATAATGCAGCAACTTTCTTCATATCTCCAAATATATATACAGCGAAAATGAATGAAATTGAAGATTAATGAAGTAACAACCTATTGAAATAAATTTTCCACACAGAAAACTAATTGTAAGATATTTCTATACGAATTGGCTGATCAGGAATTGGTTTCTGAGCAGGAACTGTTCCTCGAGAGTACTCGTGTACACGCGTGCCTATTTCAAAGTTTCTTTTGTCCGCCACTGTAAGTTCGGTAGGTATATCCAGTGTCTGCGAACAGGTAAACCGGTCGATTCTTTCTTTTCTGGTTTCTTTTTTCACGCAGTCTGTCGTCCGCAGACCGCGGCGCCCTCGACGCCGTTCCACCGGGAGAAGCATTTTTATCGGGGCGAGTCTAAGGGCCCGAACCGGGTTACCTGATACCAATGAATGAATACCCCGTATCCACAATGCGCACGCTCTCCGCTCCTCGGGCAACAAAAAAAGCCCGTCGCACTGTTCTCCGGCACGGCCTACCAACACCCTTCCCGTGGACGCGCGTCACGTTCAACGGTCCTGCTGCACATACACGTTCGACGGTCCTGCAGTTGCACATGCACAGGGCCGAAGAAGTGCACTGCACAACTGATGCAAGGCGCGAAAGTGCTCGTGTCGATGATAGGACCACCTTGGACGACAAGGAACAATTTTCTAAATTTTGTTAGCTTTCATAGGGTGAAAGTATGTGCATAAATATTAGTCAGTTGTGTAGATGTTCTTGTGGATGGACTATAAGATATTAAGATATTTTATATTTTCTCTGCATCTAGTATCTATATTTTATCTGCATTTTTATTTATACTTTCAAGTAAAGAAAAGTAGTGATCATTTGTCTTGAAGTCTTTGTCAATGGATTTTTTTGAGGTATTAAGATATACATTATCTGCATATATTTCATGTATATTCAGGAGTACAAATTGACTAAAAGAGTGAATAAAATGTGTCACAGAATTGTATTCGACAGATAATTCCTTTTTAGTATTTTCATACCAATCTTGTTACTCGGACAAATGTTTCGAGTACTTATTTTATTTCAATAATGCATCATAACGAGTATTAATTATAGACATTATGATAACAGTTTCAGGGTATAATTTTTGCATACGGACGTCAAATCCCTTAATACCGATCCTGCACGTGCATCACAGTTCTTGCATACACGGTATGCGTCGACCCACGTTATTCGGAGACACGGAGAGAGAGAAGCTTGCAATTAGCTAATCTCTCGAGTAGAAACGATAATTGGTATAATCGATGCACCAATTAGAGAGAACGCGAAACTAACGAGATTCGACCGACTCACCCCGTGCAACCGTTCGTTCCCTCTATCATGCGTGTGTGACTCTCTTATCCTCTCCCCTCTATTTAGCTTCTTTCGTCACCGTTCGCGACTATTTGCATCGAGTTATGTTTCTCCAATGGCGTAGGGTCCTGGTACGAGTCTTCGATCGCATCATATATCGCCGTCCTGCGATATATAATCATATGCCGCAGGAGTGCAAATTATGTACATTGTCAAACGATATATTAACGGTGAAATTATGATGGGTTGAATTACCACGTTTTAGAGCATTCGTGCTGTATCGAGAATGGATATATCTTGATATATCTGTAATTTGATTGGAAATTCGACAATTTAGGGATTTCACATTTGGGAAATTTGGAAATTTGGGAATTTGAAAATTTAGAAATCTACAAATCACACAATATTAATAGTCACCTACATATAGTATCACTATCCAAAGCACCAGTTAGGTCACCACTGTACGGCTATACCTTAAATCGCCACGCATTAAATTACCACGTGCTCGCATTGAAAGATAACCTCCCCTAACCTAGTTACGCCACTGCGTTGCCGAAAGGATCCCTTTATCGCGACGACATTTGAAGAAGTTTGGAGATGGAAAAGTTTCCCGTCTGCCGATGATAATGGCCATTCGACGAAATCATCTTCGATAAAACCCATCGTAATTATAGACTCCCTCCATCCGGTGGACTCGGGTAATGAAAGACAGCGATCCGAGGGTATGCTGATGGAATTCGAGGAAGAGGGGTGAACGTAGTTGGCCGCATCGGTGGCTCGAAAAGAAAAAAAATATATTTCTCCAGACGCGTTGGCATTTTTCTGCTTTCTTTTCTCGCGGATACTCTTTTTTCTCTCGTTAGGCCCGGCTGAATATGGGCGGAGAAGTACAGAAGCGACAGGGATGATCGGGGACGAAGCGAGAATAACGGACCTTTCACACCGCTCTTTGAACTCCAATATGTGCATCCGTGTACGTATGTATGCGCATGCACGCGCTCCTACACCCACCGTCCTGCATGCGTATGTATGCGCGAACTTTGGCCGCTCGCACGGTCAAAGGGTTAGGATATACCCCTTTACAGGGCCAGCAGCACTTTTGTCCTCGACAACGAGTATATAAGGCACGGAATATGAATTGGCGTTTCACGCTTATTGTGCGACAGGAGGTGAGAGTGTGCCGAATTAATAGCCACTCCAGAGAGACCTGCCCGGGTTTCGAATATACCGACCAGAGAAAGAGGGTTTTCAACTCCCATCCCCGACTCTTTCTACCTTCCTCGAAAGTGTACCCGAAAAAAACCATGCCACCAACTAGTCCCTGCTAGTTCACGCTCTGTGTAACACCTCGCGTTAAAGCTGCGCCTTCACCAAATGAATCGATGCCCTGCTAATTTGACATCTTTATCATACATTTTGCTAGATGTCTTTTATAATCGTTTACCACTAATTGTTAGAACGAAGGTGTACAGATATTGTCATGGAACTGGACTTCACTAGAATTCACTATTGGATGAACACAATCTCCTTGACTATAACAATAATTAACTCTGTGACGATCTACCTATGAGCAATGAAGTGTATGGACTTATTGTACGCTTCTGTACACTCATTGCACACTTCATACTTGTACACTTCTATTGACTTGTACACCTCTGTTCACATATACATACTCTTACCTTGTAAATCCATTGGATGATGCTAAATTGACTAACCCTGATCAAAACTCTCCACATAAGATTCTGGATACAAATGTACCAACTAGATAATAAATGACCAATGATACAAAATTAAAAACAGCAACCTGAAGGAATGTTCACAGCACTTTTTTCATGCTTCATACAGATTCTTTATATGTTCATCTCATTACTGTTTCAATTCGCCCGAATGTGCCACAACTAAAACTCGACACAGGTAAAACGAAAAGTTGAAAGAAACAAAGCATTCAGAAGACATCTTCCACCACCGTTCGATAGAATCTCTCTTTGGATTACTTTTACGCGGCAATTTTGACGTTGTCTCGTTCTCCGTGGACGCAGATACGCGACGAACGGAAAATGAGTTGCGGTAGAATTCTTACGAGCGTGGCGAACTTTAGATTGAATTCAACGATAGAGTTCCGAAAAAGGAATCGAACCAAAAGTTTGCACGGTCATGGACTCCTTTCATGGATCCTCTGATTCCTTCATCTTCCGCGTCCTTTCGATATTGCAGGGCAACGAGACAGAACACGAAACTCTCTAAATTATTTTACGACGTCAAAGTCGAAAGAATTTTAACTTTGTTGTTTTCCTCTTTTGAAGACTCTGTTTTTGGGGACTTGGAAATTTAGAAATTTAGAGGTCTGACAACTTAAAATTTGATAAGCTTAAAAATTAAAAAATTCGAAAATCTGCAACCTTACCTAAATCATACAAATTTCCTCTGAAGCAAAACAATTAAGCAGAAACTAATCTTGATAAAAAATACTAAAAAATAACCTTAATTTATCATTATCAGTATACAGAAAGCAAAGACCAACAAAGTATTTTAATCAAAGTGAATTACGGGGGAAAGTGGTAATCCAATTTACCGGCATGTTGCATCCGTCGTTTCTCATAATTACGTATACATTCAATTAAAAGCGGAGCAGGTGATCACGTCGGCAGGACACGAGCATATCGGCAGACATATCGAGGCATATTCGCTAGAGTACCGCAGAAGTGCGAAATCGAACTGATCCATGGAGAAGCCGTATCTATAATGCATTCTCGCGCAACCACCATAGCCGGCACACGAATGAGTTCGTATCCAAATCGACTATCTGCAGACACGTATGCATGTAGCTACGTTTATTTCCGAACGGCGTTCTGTACGTAGTTCCGGCGTCGACACGACGCGACGCGACAGCCTGATCGGCGCACAAAACGGACGCACCACCGCTTTAAACTAAATAATGCATGAGGTGGATCGAACGCAACATTTAAATGCGTGTATCCAGTTCGAACAGCGGCTACACCCTTGGCCTTGCGCCGATTCGTGCCACTCGGTTAAACCGCTGATGGGCAGATCTACTGCCCCCAGGTACCCTCACGGGCATTACTACTCAGACAAGACATTTCAAATTCTCAAACTTGATATACTGGATATTTGGGAATTTTTTACCTTTTCATTAAGATTTTTAGGTAGTACAAATTTTTAATGGGAGATTTTTAGGTCTGTACATTTTTAAGTGAGACATTTAATTATTTCAGGTTGTCACGGTGAGATTTTTAGCAATTACAAATTTTCAAAATGATATTTTTAGGAGTTTGAAATTTTCAGAGTGGAATTTTGAGAAATAGTAAGATTTGAGAGCAAAATTTTAAGGAATTTTATTTTTTTATTATCGTAATTAGGAATTTCAAATTTCGTTATTCGCACATTTGGAAATTTCAAAGTTTTAAATTAATATTTTGTAATTCAGAATTGTAGAATTGTTCCATTGTGGAATTGTGGAATTGTGGAATATTGAAATATTGGAATTTTGGTATAGTAGAATAGTAGACTTGTGGAACTGTGAAATTATGAAATTGTGGAATTGTGGAATTAGGAAATTGGGAAATTGGAAAATCGTGGAATTGCGAAATTGGGAAATTGGGAAATTGAGAAATTGAAAAATTGAGAAATTGTGGAATTGTGGAATTGGGAAATCGTGGAATTGCGAAATTGAAAAATTGAGAAATTGACAAATTGCGGAATTGTGGAATTGTGGAATTGTGGAATTGTGGAATTGTGGTATTGTGGTATTGTGGAATTGTGGAATTGCGAATTTGTGTAATTGTGAAATTGAGAAATTTAGGAATTTACAGCCAAAGTCAAAAGTATCCAAATTTCCAGTTTCAAAAATTTCGAAATGTACATATTTTTAACCATAATATTGAATACTGCTCACGATTAAATTAAAAAGCATACAAAACTTGAAATCACCTGTACCTTACAATATCACAATAATTTTCCTGCACATTCCCATCTACGAGAGCAACAGAACTTAACCAATCCAACAATGCCCGCGAGTGCCCTATGGTAACTACCGCGTGCACCATCGCGGACCTAATTGAGCAACGCTTCTTTGGAGGGTGAAAATTGCGTAGTTAGGCCATTGCGTGTTAATGTTCGCATATTCTTGCAAAGTACCAGGAATTATTCTCCGTCCGCGTTTGCATCGTGTTCCGTGTGTTTTTTAAACGAACCGCCAAAGTTACACCTCCAACGAGTCCTTGATTGCTGTCTCATTAAGTGTACATGCAACAGAGTTGACGCGGCAAAGCGTCTCAAAAGACAACTTCATTTATATTCAGCCACCGTTTCGATCCTTGCGAACCGTTTAAGCTTCGCGTAAACGACGCCTGTTCCCGGGGACGAGTTTGCTACACGTTTTGCTTGTCGTCGTAGCAAAAGTTAATAAGGCTAGCCGTATGTTTCTTTTACGGCCGCTAGTTCCACTTCCTTTTAAAGTATTAGTTAGAACGGCGCTGATCAACAAGGTATCAGTATGTTCAGCTTCTTATCGCTGGTTTCTCTTTGAAGCATGCGGCCCCTGAGTGACTGGTTTCCATAAAAGGTGCCTGGCCGGTGCACGATATCAAAAGGGAAACGGATCGGAAAGTCTCGTTAGTAAATTTGTAACAATCCTATCGTGAATACGAAAATACGAGCCGGTTCTCTGTGTATCGAATCGGTGAAGTTGGTCGAAACAGCTCCGCAGGACTGACTCGATCGGATTTTAAAATTAAAATCCAGAACTTCCATGGTGATTCCGTAGCTACGAAAGTGTAAAAGTTTCGCCGTATAAGGCGGGGCGAGGGTGTTTGGGGAATTCGTAATAAAATTCTTAAACCAGTCCCCACGTAACCCAGTTTCCTACCTATAAATGTGGCCGTAAGTCATGCAAGAACGATCGTACTTTATTGCCACATCGACTATCCACTATTTGCCCTCCTTTTTCCACCTTCCTGGATCTTTATGGCCCCCTGTTTTGCGCGAAAACTTACGAGGTACTTCCCCAACGAGATTATGGACATCGATGATCGACGCTCGACAATGACGATGTCCATTCGAGGAACAGTTTCGGTCAGCATTTTTTCTTTTAACGGGACGATCAGAAATTTCGATGGCTCTTCGATCACGAGGACAGTCGTTGCCCGCGACCGTCGTTGAACCCACCGATGTCGACCAAACTGTTTCTGATAAATCTCGATGGAGAATAAACCGACCCGCTTTTGCGGACACGAACGAACAAAGTCGAAATTCGAGCTATCTACCGACGAGTGCCATTAATTCTTTGCCATTTCTCTCTCGTTCTTTCGCGCGACTTGTAACGGAACGACGATCATCGACCCTGAATTACGGCCGCATTTACGAGCAATCGAGACGGCTCGAGATGCGAGGAAAAGCGAGCGCGCGAGATTGGATCGAACGGAGAGCCTCGAGAGCGGAGGAAGAAGAACAGACGCGATGAAATGTCGAAGTTAAGACCCCCGAAGGTACAATTTGGCGGGAAGAAGCGCGAGAAAGCATCCGGACGCGGTTCCAAAGAGCTTAATGCCACTCAAACTGAAATTAATGCGTAATTAAGGCGCGTTCACGCAATTGTCGCGGCTCGAGGGCCACTTAGGATACACCTCCTCTTTCCTTCACTCTGAATTGTACAATCCGCATCGTGAAACAAATACATTTCATTTTTAAATCTCAAAAGATGGCCTTCTTATATTTATAGTGCTAACTATATGGCTCTGGTAGATATTGTAGAAATGATAGAAGTCACATTGCTGACACGTACTCAGTGGTAGGAAATGTGCTTTTTATATAATGTAGTATTTGATATATTGAAGGAAAATGTTAAAAATTAGCTTGGTTACAACCCTTTTACGGCAGTTACACTAGTTGCGAGACACCCTGTATTTTAGGTTGTATTATATGAAAAATCATCATATAACATATCTATAAAATTTTCATGAACATACTCTTTGATAAATTACTTTGATAATCATGCAGGTAGATGTCTAGTAGCAATAACTAATCCATAAAACTGTTACATATAAATTTTTAATAATCTTGACGTCTCAATCGCAGACTTCGAAGAATTTAATCTTCTAAAATAAAAATGATAAAACATCAATCAGTACTGACAAGTTTAATTCGTATAAAAATAGCTAACTAATGAAACCGATTTAAAAAACTAGTTCCGTTCTTACATTTTCATTCCGTGCTATATAGCGAGACCTCGATCTTCTCGGTATAATTTCTTTTTTAATATTCAGTATAGTTCTTCTTAATAAAGTCACGTAATTATCATGGCCGAAACGCGGTATGTTTGCACAAGTAAGAAAGTCCGCGGCTCAAGAAGCGCGAACAAACGTGTACAGTGAAAGAAACAGCGATAAAAAGAGAAAAAAGGAAGGACGGTGGCTGGGAAAATCTCCCGATGAAACTTACCGAAAGAGCTTATCCAAAAGAGACGTATATTCACGGTACTGGTCTTTATGGATTTACAAGATTACCAACTTTGTGACTCGTCCGACGAGATTCCTCGCTACGACTTTCCATTCTTTGAATAAAAACTTTTCTTACTATTGTCATCTCTGCCAAACTACGTTTCACTCCGGATATATAGGCAATATCGTGGTTCGATATGATACCGAGTTATTTTCATTATTGTAAACTTCTGTCGACAAGTTCTCGTTTTGGGAGTTTAGATGTTTCGCGATATTGAATTTTGGGGAGTTAAATTTTAGGGTTAGGGAATTTATTTTGGGAAATTGGAGTGTTTGAAAATTTGAAGATTTGGGGGTTTGGGTACTTGGAGAATTTGGGGAATTAGGGGTTTGGGAATGTAGGGAATTCGGAGAATTTGGTGCTTCAGAATTTGGGGAATTTGGGGAATTAGAGGTATGAGAATTTGGGGAATTTGGAGAATTAGGGGTTCGAGATTTTGGAGTTTGGGAATTTAGGGAATTTGGAGAATTAGGGGTTTGAGAATTTGGGGAATTTGGGGAATTTGGGGTTTGGAAATTTGGAGAATTAAGTGTTTGGGGATTTAGGGAATTTGGAGAATTAGGGGTTTGAGAATTTGGGGAATTTGGAGAATTGGGGGTTTGAAAAATTTTGATATTTGAAAATTTGGAAATTTTGAGATTTCTTAATTTTCAAATAAATTTAAGAAATCGGCATTTGGAAATTTGGAGCTTTAGAAATGTAACAAATTTAGGAATTTGAATATTTGAAGACTTGGAAACGAGACTTAAATATTGAAAAATTTGGAAATTTGGAGATTTGTGAATTTTCATATAAATTTAAGAACGTGACATTTGGAAATTCGGAAATTTGGAAAAAATTTGATACTACAAAATTAAATCTTCAAACAATTTCCTAAAAATGTTCGTAAACACCTTTTCACTGAAATTTCAAACCGCATGGCAGAAAAAAGAGAGACGAGGAGGGCAGAAAATTGTAACCTATATCGCGATAACACGGCGCGCATAAAAATTCATCTTTAATAATGCAATTTCCCGTCAAACGCAGGTGAAAAGGGTATATGTAAAAAACGAGAAAATAAAAGCAGCGAAAAAAAAGGATACGCGCGGAATGCGCAGCTTGACCCAGTTGACAGGGATGGATTTTGCTGTGAACGCGCGTACTTGAACCTGTCCGAATCAACCGAGGCTTCTCGATGCGACACTGCCACGTGCAGCTAACTTGAAATGGAAAACGAGTTTTTGATTGCTTTGTCGGTGCAATTTTGAACGATCGTCCGGCTAAAAGTTGCACTCTTTTCGTTCCAGGTATCTCGAAGATGAATCGATGGTAACAAGACGTTTCATTTCGCGTCCCTCCGGAATTTAAATCGATACGATGATTCGCATGCACGAAAGGTGGATACGTGCTCTGGATATGATATTTTACGTTGGCATTGCGCCTCGTATTTATCCGATGATGAATTATCGCGCACCTTTCATCGCGTTAAATACATATTTCATAATTAAACGCCGGATATACGTCGAAGGGGTTGAAGTTAAAAAATTGTCCCTTCGCGAAAACTTTCGTCTTCTCGTTTAAATATTTCAGCGCCATATTGCCGAGAAAAAGAAATTAATAATCGCGCTTAGAAGCCCGGCGGCGGTCGTTTAATTTCGCGCGGAAAAATAATGTTTAATTTGCGTCGGCAAAAAAGATAAGGCAAATCAATTGGCTACGTAATTAAGCGCACACCGTGCACGCCACAATCCACGAAATGAATTTTTCTTCGTATTTTCTTTTGTCCACGGGGCTGTGTCTGCGTTAGGAAAAAGGAACGAAACACGAATTTCCTCTATGGTTATGAGTAATGAAATTCTAATTTTAGATCGTGAAGGGTTAGCGAGAAGTACACACTTATGAAGGGATATCCCGACGACACTTAAGAGCTTAATTAACGCTACGCGAAATGTGGCTGCTTTTTGCACGACCACCGATGCATACCTTGCGAATAGCACCGGTCTAACCCAGCCACCACTTCTGCTATATAGCGTGCGCGTGTGTGTACGTCCTCGTACGTCTGTGTACATCATGTAAACCCTTACGTGTGCACGTGTGCGAAAACATCAAGGGAGTTGAAATTAGGTTAGAACACGTTGAGACATCTGGGATGACTCGATTAAATGCAACTCCCATCTGTTTAGATTTGATTATGGCACATCCGTTGATGGCCGCAGGATATCGCCTTCGGCGGTCATACTTAACAGTTATTGTCTCCTTATACTTTGAACAAGAATTTTCTCGTAATAAACTAATTTAATTTTGTACAATGTTACAGTAAAAACTGTTATGTTACACTCAACATATACAATCTTACAGTAAAAACTGTTATGTTACACTCAACATACATAATCTTACAGTAAAAACTGTTATGTTACACTCAACATATACAATCTTACAGTAAAAATTGTTATGTTACACTCAACATATACAATCTTACAGTAAAAACTATTATGTTACAATGAACATATATAATCTTACAGTAAAAACTGTTATGTTACACTCAACATATACAATCTTACAGTAAAAACTATTATGTTACAATGAACATATATAATCTTACAGTAAAAACTGTTATGTTACAATCAAAATATACAATCTTACAGTAAAGACTGTTATGTTACAGTCAACATATACAATCTTACAGTAAAAATTGTTATGCTACAATTAACTTCATTTTTTATAGGTTAGTTCATGTTATTCAATTTATTTATCAAGTTTTAATACAATTTGTCTAATAATTAGATTTACAATAAAGTAGGTTATTAAACATATTTATTTAGCGAACATTTTAAATTTGCAGATGTAAAAAATGATGCAAAATGGCAGTATACGAAATACATTTTATTATATAATAAATATAAACGAGTACAAGAAATTTCAACAGACATAATACATAAAAGCACTATTTTTAATATTTTCTCACAAAACGACCCCACAATTTATTTACCACTTTGCGTCGTCTAAAACGGAGATCTTAACCTGTAATTCATCCTTAATACATCAAAGCCATTTACCGACATGAATATTTGCCAAAGACTTTTCTCCGCGTCCAACTGTTTCTCAAAAGAAAAGAGATTCGAAACAAGCGTAACGAGAACAAAAAGAAAAGGAAGAGATAAAAGCCGTAAAATCGTAGTTAAATATGTATCTAGAATTTGGTAGGAAAAGAGAGCCAACGGTGGTATGAATATCTCCTTTATTTGATTTTACGAAATAACACGGTGCAAGTAGCATCGTCCAGACAGGGTAATGGTGCTCGAAATGAGAACACGCTTTTTGTGAATCGCGATAAATAGAAACAGCATCTCGTACGTATACATGTACATATAAAGAGATGGACCACCGTGTATTTCCGTTTCAACCGTCAACAAAAACCATCTGATTTGCGAACAGAAATGCCGTTGTCGAACCTTGACCCCTATATCGAATTTAACGCCCTTATTGTTACTTCGAGTTTCGCCTCTTATAAATGTACAACGAAGTTCCACGAAACTTCTCGATGTGATGTTAACGGACGGATAAAGAAGAAAAGTAGCGTATAAATGGATGCGGATAACAGTCCCGAGATGGTTATTCAAGTTGCCGGCAGTTTGAGGATACCTCGAACCTTGTAGCAGCTATACGGACAAACAGAGTATCAATTTCCGACGGAAATCCTCGTGTAATCCGCCGACAATGGCCACCAGGTTTACTTCGACGACTCAAGATTTTCTCCACCGAATTCTGTATCGTTCCTTACCAATCAATTGTCACCATTCACTTCGTCATGCACTATAATTCTCGTGGAACATTGTCATATTCAATTTTCAAGATGGCGTATATTCTTCTAATTTATCTACTCGTATACAATTAACAGTAATTTGGTTGCTCTGATATGAGAAATAGAATATTATTTAAAAGTGAAGATATACTATGTGGTATAAAATTTGTATTTCACCCTCCAAAAATTTTTGTAATTTTTCACAGACATTTTGGAGGCATTAAGAATCGAATGAATCCTATTTAATTAACAAATGTAAGTACTCATTAAAGTTGATGTTCTACAGTATAAAAATATAGAAACAACCCCCATAAACACAATGAAATGCAGTAAAATTATTTTTAAATCAGCTATCACATTCTTGTAATGAAACTAGTTAAAGTGAAGACACAAACATTCATGACGAAAATTACTAATGAAGCTCGTAAGGGAAGAAAAACGAAAATGAAGAAAAACAGAGAATAACAGGGTGAAAGTTTTGTAAGAAATTCGTATTTACGTATAATGGACTGGTATTACAAGTCAATTTTAACGATAAGGGTAATAAATGTGCGGAGAACAGTAATGAGTGTTTTTTCCAAGTGCGTCGAGAATCGTTAAAAGTTGCCCGCGTGTTTTTAATAGGGCAATTTGGAAGAGGCTCTACGGATCTTTGGATCCCTGATTTATTATTCCGTTTAACGTCTACACGTGTTGGATCGAACGAGCACCGAAAGCCACGTTTGGTAGCGAAGCTCCGTTAATTGCGGTATCGAACTTCGCAATCTCATTCGTCTTCGACCAACCGTGACGACACCACCTTCCTTCCGACGTATCAGTTACGGCCACTCTGACCGACTGAAACGGACATTTAGACGGGAAGGAACGAAGTCAGGAATGCAGGGTTGCGGTTCGATGGTGAACGATGTCGGGGGTGCGAGTGGGAGATCGTTCGAGGGCTAAGACAGTGATGGGCGAATGCATTCACTGCCAGTAGGTAATTATTTTCATTATTTGGGAATAGTTTGCACGTTTCTGAATTAAATTTTTAAATCTTCAGAAAAATTCATATTTCCGAACTTACGAGTCGCTAAACTCAAATCCTGAAAATTCTAAATTTCCAAGTTCTCACATGCTGACAATTCTAAATTCCTGAATCCACATATGCTGAAAATTCCAGATTTCCAAATTAACATATTCCTAAACTTGTAAATCTTCAAAAGACTAAATCTCCCAACTCTTTTACCTTCACATCTCAAAATCTTCAAATTCCCAAATCCTTACATCCCCAAATCCTAAGAATTACAAATTTCCTAAATTTCTGAATCCACATACGTTGAAAATTTCTAATTCCCAAATATCCATATCCTCAAACTCCTAAATCCCCAAATTCCCAACTCCTGCAACTCTCCAGTCCCCAAATCTCTAAATCTGCAAATTCGAGAGTCCCCAAATCCTCCAACTCTTCAACCCCCAAATCACCAAAATCTCCCAGTTCCCTAGGTCCAAATTCCCAAATCCTGAGAATGCCAAATTTCTTAAATTTCCAAATGCTCACATGCTGAAAATCCCAAATTTCCTAATTCCTACATCCGCAAACTCCCAAATCCAACTCTTCAACCCCCAAATCACCAAAATCTCCAAATTCTCTAGGTCCAAATCCCCAAGTCCTGAGAATACCAAATTTCCTAACTTTCCAAATCCTCAGATACTGAAAATTTCCTAATTATCCCCAAACTCCCAAATCTGAAATCCCCCAATCCCTCAACACTCCAACCCCCAAATTCTAATCTTAAAATTCCCCTTGAAACTTCCAAATCTGAAAGTTAATTAAAAACCCCGACAATGCTACAACACTAAGCATCACCCACGAACTTTTACCCGGGCCCACCGTCGTTGTAAAAGAACGAAAGTGGCGCGTACGGAGCAAGGCTCGTACGAAGTCAGAGAAGAATATATTATACCTAGCGTCAGCTGTGCTTTATAACCCAAGCATCAGGCCGGCGTCATGGCTTAGGGTTTATATCGCGATACACAGTGCATCTGGCAACCCCTTGTTCCCGTGCGATCAGCTCCGCTTCTTTTTTCCTCCAGTTGCCATTCCATCCCTTCTCCGTCCCTCTGTCGTTCCCTCTCCTTCCCATCGACGTTCTGTCTCCCTTACACCCTCGATACACCGCAAGAGAGGTAGTTTTTGCGACCCAGATCATTACACAGTGGTGAAACTGCAACGACCAACTTCAGAGATGAAGTTATCTTGCGAGTACGTGAGCGAGGTGTCAATACTCTCTTAGCCAGCCACCGTGGCCGCAAAAAGGCTGATCGTTTCGCAGGATCGCAATTTAAAAAGACAAAATGGAATGCACTATGACAGGGAACTGGTTATTTATAGACGTTTAGCTTCCGCCGTTTCTGAAGACCAGCACGATACAATAGCCCATCGTATAATGTGATAATAACATGTGTGGTGAATGTCAGATTTGTCCTTATGTGTATTTTATTTCTAACTTGTTTATTTTCGAGCTTGTAAGATCGAATTTATGGTTGTGATGTTATCTTTTTCAGCCTTGACATAAAAGATAAAGGATATTGCGTAGGGTGTGCAGTATATGCAGAGAATTGTTAAAGGGTATGCGATAGAATGATAAAACAATGCTTATATAAATCAGTATAAAATGTATACTTTTTGTATCGTAAGATCTAAATGGTTGTGTGGAAAGCAATCGTTAAGGGGACTGCGATAAAATGGCAAAATATTCAAAATATTCGCTCAACCCGAGTTCGTGTAGTGTATGAGCAATTTCTAATAAATCTTGAATGATTAAGATAATGAGTAGTTAGAAATTCGAAGATGAAATCAAACTTTAAAATGTATTTCAACCTCTTAGTTCTTGAATTACAAATTCTTTTTAAAGTATATTTAAAATTGGGATTCCGAATGAACTTTCATGCGGAAGTTATTTCAAATTTCACAGTTAAACTAGTAACAAGATATTCAAGAGAAGCCACATGAAATCTTAATTCCGCAGTTAATTCATGAAATGCGAATGTATTTAGGTAAGTAAATTGTTACACCATTAGAAGCTGTACAAATGTGTAAATATCCGAAATTTCATGTTACAAGCAAGGGGTTTAAATGTAAAATTCGTTCAAAGTTTTATTATGAAAAAAAAGATACCTTCGAAAGTTATTACTTAAGTTTGCTAATACCTAATGACAATTTTGAAACGTTGCCAAATCGTCGATTCGCCAGACTGAGTATTTTCGAACTGATTGTCCATTATTTATCATTCGACCAATTTCTTCAAGACAAAAATTGCTTCTTATTCCCAATTCAAGAATACAAAATATTTATCGAAATTATAACATGAGAAACGTGAGTCATAAGATTATTCGACTGTGAAAAATCTAATAATTTGAACAAAAGTGTTGGTCACCAATATCGATATCAATAAACATATCAAAGATTAATAATACTATACTAGTTATAAGATTGCTCGAATGTGATTACATGCAAGATAATCTCTTATCTAATAATTTAAACAAAAGTGTCGATCGGCAATAGCGTCGATATCAATAAACGTATCGAAGCGTAATAATAGTACACTAGTACTAATAGTGATCCCTTGTAATTTACCCGCAGATAAGATCACGATCGTAGCCAGTCTAATTCGAGGCGTGTAGCTCGCGTTGCATAACACCGCAGATATCGTATCATTAGACATTAATCGCGGATCGAATTAGACGGATTATCGTGGCATTAGTCGTACGTCTTATTTCGAAACGGAGACAACAACGCCGGGCCAAAACCATTTCATAGATCGGTAAAGCGGCGTGCTTGTAAAGCAACCTGCAGCCTCGACAGCATGCGGCGTATTAGGACACGTGTGTACGATTATATGTCTTCGCTACTGTGCACACGGTTCGTACACACGACTACGAATTAAATTACGTCAGTCTATATCGTGTAACAATGCGCTCGCAGAATTACACAGAGATGCTGCACGTCGTCACCGGGACGTGTTACAGCTGTAATGAGGCAGAGTGATTCCGCGATGAAACAGCCAGAGACAAGGGAATCTCGCGTATTAACGGCACGGCCCGATGTAAATCGCGTTACATTTGTCTTCTTCTTCGGCACTGTTCAACCGTTAAAGCTTCGCCTTTGAGGAGCGAACTGAACAATCTATTTGACGACGGGCTCTTTCATCTTCGAGAAAACAACGTTTACCCGCTTACTCTCGTTGGGAGACGTTTGGTGACCCTTTAGATTTATAGGATTTTGCGGTCTATGTGCAGGATAAATCGTGAAATAAAGTTTTATTGTTCGAAATTTCGGAATTTTTTAAGTTTAGAATTTTGGGACTTTTAGAAATTGGAATATTGATACTCTGCAAATTTTGGAGATTTGTATGTTGGAATTTTGGGACTTGAATATTTTGGAATCGTGGAGTTGAGGATTTGGGAATTTCGCGATTTGAGAACTTTGCGGATTTTGGAGATTTTGGAACAGTAAGAGTTTGGGACTTTTGAACTTCGGAATTATAGAATTGTGGATCTTTAGAATTCTGGAATACTGGATCCCTGGAACTTACGTGAATAATGAAACTTTGAAACTTTGACAATTTGAGGATTTAGGGATTTTGAAACCTTGTTACTTAAAAATCTTCAAATTTAAAAATATTGAGCCCCAAGTACAAATTTGGAAATTTGAATCCACATAATCTTCCAAATCTTGAAACTTTCAAGTTAGGAAATTTAGGTTCTCAACATTTTACAACCTACTTGAAAAATTTTAAAAATATCCACAGTAAATCTACCACAAAATAACTATCTCATCACCTTATCACTTAAACTCTTATCCAGTCAGAAGTCCATCACTCTCATCCAATTTTCATCCATTTGCCAATAAAATCCAATTTCTCATATAACAGAGTATGGTAACTCAATATTAAATCCTCGAAGATAATTGTATTTCATCCCAAAATGAAATGCTGATAAATTGCAAACTCTACGTTACATAACTACCCGATGAGAATTAAGCTCTTACAAATAGTAATTAATCCATCCCTTATTCCGAACGCCGTTAATCCTGCATTGCGACGTAACGCTGCATGAATCAACAACAAAGTATACTATCGGAATGAAAATGCTTGAGCATTCAAGCTTCAACAACGCGTTTGTGACAAATATTATGGGTCCACTACACGGGACGTATCGGATATAGTAACATGAACACGAGAGCATGCTCGATTGTCGAAACTGTAGAAGCACTTGTATCGCTTTCCGATACTATTGACGACTGATGCGCGCCATGAATATGAAAAACATTTATCTAGACTTTGTCCGAGAAAATCTGTTCACAGCGTGACCGTTAATCGAATCTACGTGCGACTAACTTTATCAAAAGTTCCCTGGGAAATTCGAGCATAAAATCGTATCGAGTGATTGTTAACGCGTCTCGTTCCTCACTTGTCCGCGAAACACGCTTAATCGTATTTCGATTCAAAATTACGGTCTAGAGAAGTTGTTTTAATCGAAAATGTTTCGAGTGTTTTGGTACGATGCTTCGAATAACGCAGCAAGCGAATGTGGCATTAATGTTTATTAAATTTTATGTAGTTCCAAAATAATGAATTTGTGTATTTTGTTATAAATATCGAAAAATATTCGGGTGGATTTTAACATGATAATGATGAAAATATACGTACGCAATTTGTATGTGTAAATAATGTTATTTTATTGTTCGTATTCGATACTGAAAATTGTTGATGAGGTATGTAGATATGTTTGGAGGTTATGTAATCAAATTTTACAGGAAAACGTTTTGAGTGATGATTAAGTAAAAATGTACACTGTTAATCAAAGAATTAGCAGTGTATTTACGGTACAAATGTAAATATATTATAAATGTAAAAATATAAATATATACGTGTTTCGTAAAATAAAGATATATAATAATTTTCTACACACACTTCGAGGACATACAAATAGTTGTTTCATTTCCTATTTTTATTGTTAATAAATAGAGTGTAACACGAGAAAAATATAAAGCGTTTATATGCGCAATTTGAAATAAAATGTTCAGGTATATTTTATGGAGTGCTTCCGGCTCGTCTTCATCGCAAACAAACGTTTTCGAGCAACGGTATCTTTGAACGGCACAGTGTGTAACTACGAAAAAAAGTATCCACCGTTCGTATTTCGCTTGTTCATCGAATCGATCTGTAATAAAAATGAAACGAATGCGAATTACACAGCACGCGAACGCACCCGTTTCGGAGCCACCCAACGCAACACCGCCGCCGACGACGTAATCAAACAGCGCAATAAATCATCGAGCACGGCGTGTTTTGTATTAATAAAAATTCCATTAATCTTGCCGCGTACCGAAAGTAAAATAACGGGTAGAAAAGGAAGAATTAAACCGTAGTCTCGGGGTACCATCGCCTCCCCCCTAATAATTTAGTCGTCCGGTTGAGGGGTTGGCTGAAAATCGTCGCGCGATTCTTCACGGCGCAGCGTTAATTTTATTCCCGTGAGCGCGCGGAGAGCGTGAATTAGTGTCCAGAATGGGGATGGTACAGTCAACAGCAAATCTGATTTCTATAGGGAAAGTATCGCCACCGCGAAAGAAACCACTCGTTCATTTTTAGGAATTTCTTATTCGATGATTTGGGAACGGACTTAACATTTGATGTTCTTGAAAGGGAAATTTCGGATGTACGAATGCGAGAATCTAGGGATTTTGTAATCTGGGAATTGGAGAAGGAATTTGGGGACATAGCAACTCATAAGTCTGATAATATAGGGACATAGTTGAAATGAGCATTTAGGGATCTAAGGATTTGAAGATAAAGAATTTGATGATCAAGGAACTTGAGGATATAGCAAGTTGCGGGTCTAGAGATTTAAGAGCTTAGAAATATGGAGACACAATATACTTGAGGATTTGAGAACTGAGACATTTGAAGATTAACGAAATTGTGGATCCAGGAAGGTCTAAACATTTGTAGATCTAATTTGAGAATTTAAACATTTAGAGATCTACGAACTTGTGTATCTAGGGATTTAAAGGTCTAAGAATTAGGTAATCTCGTAAATTTAATAATTTAGACATTTGGAGATCTGCAAAGTGGATCCAGAAACTTGAGGATCTTTTTGTGCTTCCAGAAAAATTACGATCTACTCATTTCGAAATCTAAAGATGTCATGATTTGGTAGTCCACAAACTAAACATGGAAATTTAGGTATTTGAGGAAATAACAAAAAGTCTGGAAATTTTAGAACTTCAAGATTCGAAAAATCCGGGAAATTAAGAAAACTTGCAAACAACAAGATAAAAAAATTGTCATGTATGACCATATGCAAGTGAATCGTTGCGACCGAGTGTACCCAGAGTGGCTACTATTACCGCGATGTAACATACGTAAGGTCTTCGCATACGTGAACGTAGCTGGCGCGATACCGGGCGAAGAAACATCTCCGCGTGGCCGTGCTGGGACATAATTCATTGCCGGCAGGAAGCTTGTACCTTAATCTCATCGTATTCTGGCCGAACCGCTGCTGTTGCGAACGACGAGGCTACAGTGTGAAACCTACTGTAGACTGTACGTGCAAACGCGGTGGTTATAAAGGCAGGCCAATGTACACGGACCACGTACATAACTATCAGCGGAATGTATCATCTCCGCGGGCCAACGGCAGGACATGTTATTCTCGGTACAAACCGATCTCTGCCGATCCAATGGGAATTATTATGTAACCCTCATAACATAAACGCGACGCGGATTTGTTCGACGACACGCGTTTACTGATCCGTGTACCCCTCTATACAATATTATGTATAATAGCGTAGCGCGACGTGTCGACAAAGAGCACGCGGTGGTTCGCATTGATCTGGATGAAAACCGTGTTCAACGTGTCATTTTCCTGGGACTTTAATTGGATAAATACAGCGGAGAGGATACCGTGGTAACTGTGTTCCTTCCAGCTCTCGATATCGATCGATACTCGCCCTTCACTTTTATACGTGATACTTTTTCTACATGAACATGTGATGCATATTCCTATTTACAATGTGGCCGTCAAATCGTTTTAGATGATGTCGATCGCTTCGGTTTAGACAATACAACAAAACCAAATATATCATTTTAGTTTTTATAAGCTGTAGGTTTTAATAGAATCTATTAGCCAATATTGAAATCTGAACCTATGGTATGAACTTTAGAGCTGTGCTGAAGTAATACAAAAATACGAATTTGTCCAATATAAAAATTCTGCAAACCTTCCAGTCTAATCTTCGTACATCAAACGTTTACTGATACGCCTCTGTTTACAAAACGTTTACTAAACGTCCCACGAAGATCTTAATGTACCATTTATATTTATAAAGAATGTGATTGATCCACTCAAACTGAAAAACCGTAATACCATTACGTCAAACATTGACAATCTCTTAAGTGGAGAACCAATTAGATTGAAAAGGAAATCCAGCTAAAAGATGTGACATGACATAACAAGAACCATATACCAAGACAAATTGACAATCTAATGACAGGAGTAATAAGTGAAATTAAGAAGAGAAAATGTCGAGGAAGTTTAGAAAGAACACTCTTTGAAAGAAGCAGTAGCTGCACAATTGTTCTGTCAGATTTTATGAAACGAGCCCGAAAGGTAATCGTAGCGATTAGCATGAAATTTCCGTCGAACGTTCGATTGGACAAGGTGAATCGTGACAGCCATTCGAATTAGCTCGTTAGAACCAAAGCGGGGCAAGAATCAGCTACTAATTCAAGCTGCAGTCCACGTGCGATAATATGCTCGAATAATGTAATAACGTGAAACGACTCGAAACGAATGAAACAGGACGATACAGCTAATCGTTCGTCTTCGGATCGAGAAAGATAACCGGTCAATTTCTTGCCGTGTTAACGCGTCTTTAAATCAGAATCATTTCTATTCCGACGTTTCATTTGCACCGACGATTTCTCGGTGTAACAGCATCGCTGCGAGGATCTTAACATCGACCGAGAAAAGTTTTACGGAAGGGATTTGCGAGGAGGTATAAAGTCGAAAGAAAGTGGAAAAAGCGTGACTACGGAGTACATGCAAAGAAAACCGACAAACAGCCTACTACGAGGAAACTGGAGCAACAGAGGGTGTTACGAGAAAATAAGGGTACCGTGTTTTCAACCGACTTTATTCCGTGATCAAGTGCCAGTGTGCTATTCTCGAATCGAGATAATGTGACTCGATACGAGGGTGCTTGGCTTGCATGGAATCAATACAGGAAACGGAAAATTATGGACTGTTATCATTTGCATTTCCGATACAAATTTTTGGAATGCGTCGTTCACTGATTTCTCAAATTTATGACCGTTACGGATACAGAGCTTCTGCTAGAAGGTGAAATATATTTACTTTTAAGGTTACATATATGAATTATGGTCATATGTGGAAGTAATGGGTGTGGGTAGGTACGTAATGAGTATGTTAGCAATTTAAATTTCCAGAAGGGTAAATTTTCGAATGCTCAAATTCTGTAACAAATTTTTAAAGTACACAATGTTTGAGTTTCTAATTTTCCTAATTCCTGAAAGTTTATATTTCCAACGCCTTAAATTTCTAAATCTTTGACTTTGGAAACCTCTGAATTTCCAGTGGATGAAGTTCTCCACTCTCATAATTTTCAAATTTCCAAAATTCTACTTTCTCAAATTTCCCAAATTCTCAATTTCCTAATTTCCCAAATTCTCAATTTCCTAACTTCCCAATTTTCCAATTTCCTAATTTTCCAATTTTCCAATTTCCCAATCTCCCAATTTCCCAATTCCCCAATTTCCCAATTTCCCAATTTCCCAATTTCCCAATTTCCCAATTTCCAAATTTCCCAATTTTCTAATTTCTAAATTTCCAATTACCAATTTCGGATTTCCTTATGTCCCAATTTCCCTATCTCCCAATTTCCCTATATCCCAATTTCCCTATCTTCCAATTTCCCTATCTCCCAATTTCCCAATTCCCAATTTCCCAATTCCCAATTTCCCAATTCCCAATTTCCCACTTCCTAATTCCCCATTTCTCCAGAAAACGTCCCAAAATCCCTATCCCATACTTCTCCCTTGACACACGTATAAACCTACATTTAAATCTCACATGAACAAGATTCGAAATGAATCTTTCACCGGTGTGAAAGCGTTCACAGCGGAGTACCAGAAAGTATGGAAGTAATCGGTGTTCGTTTAAAGCGAGAATCAATCAATTCGTCACGAGGTGATATGACAGAAAGCTATCAGAATATTACTTCCGTCGAATGACTGTTCTGATTGTATGAACGTTGGCACGACAAACACACAACGGGAAGCAAATCGATCGGGGGTCCGTGGGTAAATTAAAAATCGAACAATGGACTAATGCCTGGTAGCCGCAATGACCACCGCTGCACGGTCGTTTTGATTTCGTCGATTCGGCCGGTAGTTATGCTTTAACCTGACGGTACTTAAATAAATTATCAATCGCGTTGAAAGCCGGCGGGTCGGGGAGAATGCAGGAGAACGTGAAGCGAAAACGGGGAAGCCAGGAACGAGGGGACCGACAGAAGTTGAAAGTGAGTCGAAGCGTCGAGGGCGATTAAGCAAATATCCAATTTTCCTTTTTTCTTCGAAACGACCCACGTATGAACATGCTTCGTTTTATACCGGCCAGCCTCTGCCTTTATTTGCGGTGTGCCGGGCATTCGGCGTCTGTTAAATCGCCATAAGCGGTTCGAGCGCTACCCAGAACAGCATAAACGGATCCTGAATTCACTGCCGTTGCCAACAAGCTAAATCGCAGGGGATGCCTGTTTTTATTGCGTAATTTTAACCATGATACACTATTCTAATAACCTAATGTTACTATCAGTTAGATTAGAAATAAGACCAGTTGTGAAACTTATTGTATAAGTTTCATCTTTCAATCTGTTAGTGTACATCACTGTCAATAAGACTTATCGTTGCTTTCATTTTCTTTTCCTGTAAATCATTTTACTGAATTTGCCGCTCGCATATGGACAAATGTGACTGGTCACATATGACTCCGGTCACATATAGACAAATATGACTGGTCACATATGACTCCGATCACATAACCTGCAATTATGACTCCGATCACATAACCTGTAAATATGACTCCGATCACATATGACCACCACAATGGTCATCGTGTTAATCATTAACACACACAATTTTTGTACAAATTTCGATAAATGAACATTGACACATCCTACTAAATTATATTAGAAAAGTGAACTAAATATACCAATTCTGGTACTGTAACACGTGGTACAACACGTGACGTCTAACACATGGTAACCTCACACATGATATAATAGCTATTCATAATAAAATGACACGTGTCAATGTAAGATTTTCTGTTCCGAATAAAAATCCGATTTACGAGAACGACAAAAGAAATTTTGATTACCAGATAATTAAAACCGTGCGAATGAGTACTTGGAAAACTTCTATTCATGATAAGGATGTAAAGAACGAGATGACCTGCATGGTCGATGTGGATCGTTTCACAAAGAACTAGAAGTCGATTTCCCCCGTTTTACGACGAATAAAACTGTGCTCAATGCTTATCGATGAAGATGTACACAGTCCACGGTTGGCGCATACAGCAGCGAGTACCACATGTATATGGAACAATTCGCGAGCGCAGGTTCTTTTATAGTTTGCTACTATTCTCATCGCGGATACTGGTGCACAGAGAGGATTCACTCTGGTGGAGAGTCAATTTCCTCGAATGAAACCGGTGCAAAAGGGGACGAAGTTTCAAGCCAAGTATTTTCTACCTTCTCCTTTCCTTCGATTACCCCTTCGAGTCGTGACAGAGGTAGGAATCAAAGTCATCCGTGAAAATTGTGAGATTTTCATGAGGAATCTTCCACTAAATTACCGAGTCTCGCTGCGTACTTACAACTCCTTATTTCGCCAACACCCTTCTTATTTTGCGTCTTTGTGATACTCTGCAGGAGCATTTCAATTCTTTGGAAAAAAATGGCTACGAATTCTTGACTGTACGAGTATGTTTATTGTATGTATGTTTTCATGTATGCTTTTAGGTAGGTGCATGGAGTGTATGGAATAGAAGAGTAGGAATCCCAAAATTTTCTTACATTGCCAAATTCTTCAATTTACAAATTTTCAATCTTGCCAACTTCTAACATTTTTCAATTTTTAAGTGTCCAAATTTAAAATTTGCCAAGTTCCTCAACTTCTAAATGGAACACCCAAATTATCAAATCTGATAATTCTAATCTTCAAACTCCCGTATCTCCAAGTTCCAAATTCATACATTTTCAAATACCTAAACATCAAGATCCCCGAATGCTCAAATTTGCCCCACGTTCAACTCGCGTCAGCCAACAGAACCAGTCGAGTATCAGCGATACCGCGACATAACCCGATTTCGACATGATTAGCAGCTAGCACTATTCAACCCTCGATGCACCGAAAGTGAAACGCTATCCTCCATTAATGAACGGGAAATTGAACTTCAAAAGCGTGACACTAACGTCTTCCATTGTCCGTGCGTAGATACGCGGATCCGACTAGGGATACCCATCGATTTGGACGATAAAACGCGAGCGACAACGCTCGACATTCAATCCCGTTTCAACAACGAATTGGTTTTTGCCCGTTAACCGAGCTCGCCCGGCTCTCTGTTCGGCCATCTCCTTCTATCGCATTAGTCAACCATCCGACGAAACTCGAGGACAGATCGATCTTCGCTTCTCGACGTCGAGTCGACTTTAACGCTTGTAAAATCCCGTTTCTCGTCGACTTACGCTTCTTTAACGCGATCCCGATGGATACCGCACACGTATGCACCTATGCACATCGTGTCCACGTATGGTTGCACGTGCATCTGATCGTGAGAGCGCGACTATCGAACTCCTCTCGGTCACATTTATTAGTGTACATCGAGAGTGCTGTCGATAAAACTCTCCGAGAGGTTACAGCAAATGGACACATTCAAGTTTCTTGCCAAGTTGTACCTGAAAGTTTGTGTCGTATGGCTGAGAGTTTATGGAGGAACATCTTTTTTGTTCAATATGTATAATAACTGAGAGTTTGGATATTTAATGAAGATGTAGATGTTTGTGATAACTGAGAGTTTATGTGGTACTTCTTTTGTTCGACATGTGGATACTTGTACATGTAGATAATAGAGTTTATGTAAAAAGCCATCTTCGTTGATGGACAGATTCATAATAAATCCTATGATGTATGAGATTTACAACCAGTCGATTGAATGATTTCTGTTTGCAGACTTCAATGTATCATGAGTACATAATCATCCACAAACACATAACATCAATGATTATAACAAATGTCTATTATGAATGAATATCTTATTCATTTTCACAATTTCATTCAATCGCAACTGAACAAGTTAGAATTTGTCAGAAAACTGTATACATTCAGATGTTTCTGAAGATCCCACCGGAGAATTTCCTCTCACACATCGGTAACTAAAATGAATGTATAATGTGAGAGTACTCTCGAGAACTATCGTAGACGCTCAATAATTAAAATAAAAGTGAGGTGGAAACTAAATGGCCGAGGATGCACTTGACCCCCACGGTTCGAAAGGCTGAGTAAATCGATTTCGACGCTTCGACTCGTCCCACCCGGTACATTTATAATGCCCGACCTCCGAGAGTCGCCCGCGGCAACGCACGTACATCCTGAAGCCGGGCAGGGGCGTGAACGCGTCGGACCTTTTTCGTCGGGCTTTCAATTCCGCCCTTTTTTCCCTCCGCTTACCACGGCGTGAAAGGGAAAAGGAAACCGATCGAACGGAACCGTCCACACGTACACGTGACTCGTCCCGCGTGTATCCGCGGCTCGAACCGAAGAAATATCGCGGCGATATGTCACGACTACGATCAATGGCTACCACGATCCAGAAATGACCCGAGAGGAATAAAAAGAGGGAAGAAGGTCAGGAAATCGTAGTGTGAAACTTTCGTTTTACCTAGATAAAGTGGCGAAAGAATGATCTCGAGGACGACCTATTGCATTCTTCGAGGAAACGTGATGTAAGTTAGAATGCAGGGTGAGACATGAGAATATTTTTGAGTACCATAACTTTTATGGGTCGAGACACACTTTCAAATAGGGTACCCCGCTGTTAATTTGGTGCATCGTTCTTGTACAGAACTGAAATACAATTACATTTTATTTTTTAGGGTATCAAGGTTTTAGTTGTTCCAAGTTTCAGGTGTGTTTTAAAACCCTTATATTGTAAAGTCGAGAATTTCTGATGGTTTGAATTTCTAGGTCCCAAAGTTATAAATCTCTAAATTTTCATAATTCTATCCCATAATTTCAACATTCTAAGAGTCAATACTCCAAAATCCTAATACTTCAAAGTCCCAATACTTCAAATTTTAAACAATCCCAAGTTCCACTACTTCAAAGTTGAAATATCACAAAATCCTAATTTTGTATTCCTAATTCCTAAGTTTCCATATTCCGAAATCCCAACATCTCAACACCCAAAGTCCCAAACTACCCAACATCCAAAATTGAAAAGTCCTAAAGTCCCAATAACTCTTAAAATTCCAACAGTACCCCAGTTTCAACATTTTTAAAATGCAAAAGTCCCAAAATCGCAACACATCAAAAATCAGCTCACAGCTCACCAAAGGATCAAACCCATATCTTCTGTATCAGCTCTAGTGAAGCATATAAAAAGAAAATGTAATATACAGTAAGGAATGCGGTTTCGACGTAGATAGCAAAACGTAAAGCCGGAAAATATGATTTTACGCGTAAAATGTTATGATAGTTGGATAAATAGCGATAAAGATCGTGCTGGATCTCTATAATCGAAATGATGCTACACCACGAAGCTCGCAGGCGTTACCATTCGTGGAATGCTTCAGGGTGAAAATGCGGTCGTCTCCTATCCGGAACAAGGACATTCACGGTAATATCTTGGGTGAGATTAAACGGAGCTTGCATTCTTCGCATGGGGCGCACGATAATGTTTTCGGTTGAACGCCATGTTTCCAGCGACTACGGTTGTCACTGAATTTCGCGAAACACGATTGCGCGCAATCTAACAAAAATATGGCACTAAGGAGAAGTCTCTCAAAATTGTTGGAAATATAGATTTGAAGTAGATATAGACCTAACCTACATAAAAGTTAAATTTCTGCATGCTAATAATTATCTACACAAAAATACTTAAATGATAGTTCCACTTGTGTTCTTGTTTTGTATAAATTTTAACTGTTCAGCCATGTTGAAATAAAATCGTGTATAATACTATTTTTCCTAAATATGATACTATCTTTTTGTTCAGATATGATAGTATATGATGATAGTATTAGTATTTGTATACATATTTAATAATGGTCACTCCTTCCTTTCAGCGCAAGGGCCGCATCGACAAATGGATGCAAACTTGCACCATGGCGAACTTCCACCATAAATCAACGTAGAGTGGCACGCGGTAAAGGATAATTACATCGCAAAGATACAGCAAACGAGATAAGGGGAAGATTCAGTTGTGACTTACATTGGATTGGTGGAGTTCCAGTAGATGTCCGGCAGGCGGGAACAGGTGGCCTCCCGAGGGAAGGCCTCCATCACGGCTAACAGCAGAAGAAATAGGATGAACCAGGGCATGATGTCCAGCTGAATCTTGAGGCCGTTTGCGTACCACTTCCAAGAAGAAAACTGTGTCGTATCGGTCACCTGTGCCATCAGAAACATAATTAATCGTTACAGTAAATTGCCACGGGTTACAGTGGGTAATTGATTACACTGTAAATGATTACGGTGGGCACAAAAAGGGTCTGGAAACATTCACACTCTTTTTCAAGGTAAAAGTAAAATAGATAAATAACAAGTGATATTACGTATTTTGCAATACGTATTTTGATAAAAGTTCTACAACGATATTTCAGTTCTATAATGTTTTCTGACAACGTTCCACAAAAATTCTATAATTCAGCCCCATAAAATAATTCTGTTAGAGCACGTCACTTTGAGGTTGTTGGTTAACATTCTAACCAGATAGAAATACTTCAAATATAATGTCCATACCGAGCTGTCGAGAAAGGGGTAATTAGTGTCGTTCTACAACGAGATCTGTAGTATTAGCACGCTTAAATAAAGCCGTAAACTGCACGTGCAATTAAAATCCAAGAATTCAGGTTAATTAACGATTCAAGGAAGACTCCTATTCCTTAAGTATTCGCGAGGGCGTAGAAGGTTTTACCATAGACAATAAAAGGAAAGTAAAAGCCCGCGCCGACTCTCTGTGCGATCGTAACAAAGAAACCTGAACTTAATTTGTACCGCGATACGGTCTGGCTCGTTCGCGGAATACCAACAACGTATTTTGCAGCTTAAGTGCGAACAAAAAGTTCGTCATCCTGGCTCCGATATAACTTTCGCTAGGACGAGAAACGTTTCCGCTGGAAAAGCATCGCGATGCCGTGAGATTTGTTAAAGGAACAACCGTCGACTCTCTCGGGTGGGCAAACTGGTTCGAACGCCGCTTCGCTAATGGCTACCTTTTATGCGCGAAGAATGTAAAAACGAAATACAGTAACAGGAAACGAGCGAATTGAGAAGCGAAATAAAAGTTCGAGGGGACGAAACGATGAAGAAATAAAATCAATTACTCGACCGTGGCAAAAACCTCGTGGAGGAACACCGAGTTGTATTCATTTTGATGACGTTGCACTTGCCGATGTTTTGTATAAGCAAAGGATCACATTGTACGGGATCGGAACAAGTCGATCTAACGGACAAGAACCGGGAGAAAAAACGATGAATGGGAAGGGACAAAAGGTGTTAAGTGTTGGCAAGGAGATACAGTCACGCGTCTGACCACAAACTTCGCTGACTCCTGATCTTCCTACAATTAACACGAGTATCGTCTCATCATGAAATTGACATTTGTCTACATATGTATAATGTTTGTTTCTATAATGTACTAAGATACTTTATGTGCTACATGAAATATACACTTCTTATATTTTATCAAATATAAACGAACCTGCATGTCTCAATGTTGTCGAATTTATTGTGTTCAAGTATTTCTTGTCTTTTCAAATTAGGTTTTCTATCTTACATTGCAAAATGTAGATCTTTAATATTGGATAGTTTTGGTTTAAATTTATAACGCAGACAAAATTTGTTTATTGTTATCACTGTTGAGAATTCAAAAGATGTTTGATAGTTTCTAGAGTCAAATATCTTATTTGTGATGTAAGTTATAAGTGACTTATGAATCGATAAAATAAGGACCCTTTAATTCATGTATATCATTCTATTCATTTATTTCTTTAAACCACTTGTCTATGTCACAATCCAATATTTCAGTACCTCGAAGTCCTAACCTTCCAAAAACCCATTTCGACAAGCACATACTCTGACGTTCTAGTACTCTAAGATAGGTTAGAGTTTCGATACTCCAAAATCCCAATAGCTTGAAGTCCCAATACTCTAGAGTGCCAATATCCCAGACTCCCAGCACATCAAAACTTTAACCTTCTAAAATTGTAACATCACAAGGTCACAATATTCTATACTACTTTAATACCATACAGTGCCAGAAGCCTAAAGATCAATTTCTCTTATGTCTCAATACTTCAAAAGTCCTTATATGCAATTTATTCTTTATATAAATGTCCCTCTATACAAATGACTATGTACTTAAATGTCCCTCTATCCAAATGTCCCTCATCCAAATGACCATGTACTTAAATGTCCCTGTATCCAAATGTCCCTCTACCCAAATGACCCTGTATCCACATATCCTTGTATCAAAATGTCCCTCTATCCAAAAGTCCCTGTATCCAAATGTCCCTCTATCCAAAAGTCCCTGTATCCACATGTCCCTGTATCCACATGTCCCTGTATCCACATGTCCCTGTATCAAAATGCCCCAGTATTCAAAAGTCCCTGTATCCAAATATCCCTGCATTCAAATGACCCTCTATCCAAAATTTCCTGTACCCAAATGTCCCTACACCCAAATGTCCCTGTATCCAAATGCCCCTGTGTCCAACTATCCCTGTATTAAAAAATGCCTGTATCCAAAAGTCCCTGCACCTCAAAGTTCTTATATTCCAAGGTCGCAACATTGAAAGAACAAAAATTTGCAAAATTCCAAATGTCCAAGAGTCCTAAAGTTTCATTAATGTTTTTTAACAAAATAGTATCCAATGTCCGTCGATTTCCTACGTCTATAACCTTTTACGGAATTGATACAAGTTATTTGTCATAAACGTTTTGCCATAATAGAGATAGCAGTCACATAAATTTCTGAATTTAATTTGTGGATCCGCGTCTACCGTCAGCTCCGATCTTCTCAGCGAGATACCAGATCAATGTTCGTTCTTCATTGCAGAAGACCCCCTATCGGGTGAATCTTGTTTCGAACAGAGTCACCTGCTTTCAGGGCCGTAGTCCCGGCTGATCTCGAAGGAAAGGCGGAACTTTATTGCGTTCTTGCACGAAAGACACGTTTACGACGTGAGTCGGAAGAGAACGAGAGTGAAACGCGTAACCTGACCGAGCCTAGAGGAGCGAGAAGAAGAGAAACTGGAATAAAGCATGAAACAGTGTAGATTCCGTAAAGAAGAAGACCATTAAAGATCTACCGAGCTGTCGGATAGCTCGCTGCCCTGTCAACGGCACAGGATTAACCTTAGCTGAAAGATTTTTCTCACATTTTCTATTTCTCTCTTTACCGCGTTCCAATGTTTTTTCTCGTCCTTGATCATTTTCTTTGCTCTACGGATTTCCCGCGTCGAAATCTGATTTTCTCGAAGCGTTTTGATATCGTACAGATTTTCTTCGCCGTTTCGCAAATAAATTCGAATTCACGTTTGATCCGTTTATTTCAACGTCAACGTGTCGGTTCGTGGAAATTAAAAATTATAATTATCCCTTTGATACGGAACTCTGTTTGCAATTAACTTGCAATTATCTCGGAAATTACATCTGCTCCTGCTTGAACCTTTCTTTCTGTAATTATGTTGAAAACCTCGCTGAACATTGCTGTTTAGCGAAAACATTTTTTAATTAATCCATTAATAATAAAATAATTTTAGATGATCGCATTAGTGCACATTATATTGGTCTACTTTAATAACTTTGATACGAATCACATATTCTGGAATGCTTATTATATATTTGAGCAATTGAACTAAAATTGTGACGAATGAATGACATGATTAACAATAATTTAACCGAAATTATACTGCATTATGAATGCCACTAATTTAAAATTGTAATCAATTATGAATGACACTAATTTAAAATTGTAATGAATTATGAATAACACTAAAAATTATCAAACTGGGTAACCATTCAAAATATTTAACATTCGAAAAACATACTCTAACAACATTTTAAATGCACCACCGTAAAACTTTATACATGACCAACCATTTCCATCAATTGACTACAGTTTTATTTCCGTGCAAATGCTGTTCAATAACATTCGTCCGATGGATTAACGATTCCCGACGTACACAACGAAATAAATAAAAAATAAAGAGAAATACAATTACACAACATGGGATCCACGCATGTACATTACGTCTGAATTTCCGTCACGAAATTATTAATTAAAACTGACAAAAACAATGTTGTTATAAAGCTGGTCAACTTGCAAAACGCACGTGTGTATGTTGTATACGTATGTGCATACACATGGCCGTAATGGATGAGCACGGTTGTTTTGTTTTCAATGAATGCCGGCGAGGTATCGTTCACATACGCACGTTTACATACGTTCATACACACATGCGTGTACACACGTGTGCATGAACGCATGGTGAATCGACTCACACGTATGTACAGTTGAATGCAACGTAGGCTTCCATTGGATAAGAACACACGTAAGAGACTTTCTTTTGATTTTAGGGAGGTTAATAAGTAAATTGGTACATTTTTATTTAGGCAAATTTGGTCATTTTCAAGGTGGAGAGGTTTTTTAATTTTCAAATTTTTAGGTTCCTAAATTTTTGTATTATTAAATTCGAAAATTTGTAAATTCCTGAATCCTTGAATCTATAATTTCTGTACCTCCAAATTTCCTAACTCCTCAGATGTCAAAATTACCAAAAGTTTATGTTTCCAATTTCAATATATTCCAAAATCTCAGATTACTGAATTTTCTACATTTCCAAATCTGTAAATTCTCAAATCTTTAAATACCCTAATCAATTCTAAATCATCGAAATCCCGTGTAACTATAATTTCTCTCCAAAGACTCTAAATTTCCAAATGTCCAAATTCCCAAATTCTCAAATAAATCCCTAGGGTTCCAAACTTGACAAATTCCCAAATGTTCAACTATAATTTTTCTCCGAAGATCCTAAATTTTCAAATGTCGAAACTTGGAAATACCTAAATTTATACACTTACAATACAAAAATCCAAATTTGCAAATAAATCCACAAAATTCGAAACTTGCAAACTCCTAAATCAGCACACTTCCAGAAATCCAAAATCTGAAATTTTCAAATAAATCCACAAAATTCCAAACTTGCAAATTTCTAAATTATCACATTTGTAATCGAAAACTTGGTAAAATTGAGAATATTTGATTGAAAAACCATCACGTGTTTACTCCTGTACATGGACACATGGAAGCCTAGCATGCACTCAGGTGTCCGCGTGCGTCTGACAGTTGGTAGTAAACATGGCAGTATACTCACTTTTCGCAAGCAACCGAGTGGGCAGTTTCCACACTAGTCACGCGAAACACCACCGTTTATTGTTCTTCGCGTAGTATACAAGCGTCGAACCGTACGCGTGGCACAATTACAGAGCTACTGCCTCCACGGACTATCGCGTAATCCCGACTAAATCTGACAAAGGATCTACGAGGAGCAGGCTATGCACGGGCCGAAAATCGAGCTCGAGGAAGCGTTATTCGCGGCGATAATTGAAACTGGTATTAAACCGCCGCGACGTAATGAACGTAATCACGATCGTCGTTAACGGAGAACGGAATAAGCGAGTTACTTAACGTAACCGGACAACTTGGCCGATCGGGGAAAAAACTCGGCGGAGGACGCGGGAGATTAAACGATTCAACGAATTAATTAGGAAGTTAATTAATCAATTAATCGAGGGTGGTAACGGTTGCGCGAGTAATTGGCCACGCGGTCTCCGTTGTCTCGATCGACACGCCGGTTTCGGTATTCACGAGGTCGCGGCAACCCTTTCCTTTCACTCCCACGAGGTAAACACGACGTCGATGTAATCCACAACTGGAAGGAGCTTTTGCACACGCGTATACTTTTCCACCCGTAGCTTCGTTCACGGCCACCAATTCTCACACACGCGTTACCGAAATGTCACGTACCGAGCACCGAGTACGAATTAACGGTAGACAGCAGCTGAATTTCACTCGCGAAAGGTTTACTCGCTCCGACACTGCGCCACCGTACAATTGAATGTCAAGACTCTATGACGAAATCAGCCAGAGAGGATCCGGTTGGCGAATTCGATGACAGGTTAATTCCAAGATCACGAATATCCTTAGCTTCCTTCGTCCGCAACGTTATCGACGCCTCGAGACTTGCACCGATTCTCCGTTTGCGCGCGAAACCAGCTCTCGATTTTTCGATCGCAATCAACGTATGCTACGTTGGACTGTCTTTTCAATGGCGTCCTCGTTCGCGATATATTCGCAGGTCCCGTGTTCGATGAGAAAACGTCCAGTTATGACTTGCACGCTTCGCAAGCTCGAGCTCGTAGACCAAGTCAGACGTTGACCAAATTCAGTCGGAAGTTTCGACAATCTGTCAAAGCACTGACGTGACTGCGAACACGTTGAACGGCACTGTGTATCACTCCGAACGCGGATAAAAAGTAGTCGAGACGTATTTCACCACCGAAACGAACACTGATCGAAGCACAAATCCGATTTCGAATAAGTCCGCCACGCAGTTTTACCGGTGCAGATTATCGCAAGTGGAAGCAGGTTACACGCGCTCTAGTGGTACCGGTCTGTAACCACGCAGAGCTCGTATTATTCTTAGGATGAGAATGTCACACGACACGAGTATCCCGAAACGACGCTGGACACTCTTCACCGTCAACAGTTGCGCTCTCCTTTATCGCCGGCTCGAGATATATCGCCGTTCGGTCCCGCTCGCTCCAACCCCCGAATACACACGAGACGTACACCGGTAAGCACTGCGGCCGACACGATCTTGACCGAAGTGGACCGAAGAAGAAACGAGCGCCTCGTTCGAGTGGACCGAACGATTGGTACCAGGCCGATTGATTCGTTTTTTTTCTCCGAAACAGTCGGCGAATCTGGTTGTCAGTCGGCGTATCGTCACTGGCAGACGTGAACCGTCGATTGGTCTCGCTGTTAAACGAAAGCGTGCTTCTGTACTGTTATTTTCGAAAGATCGCGTGGGTTCTTTGAATCGCAGTCCCGTTCCGTGGCTGCTCGCTCGTCCGTTGGCGGGCTTCGAATGACGAGCTGCGATCGCTCCCCACGCAACACACCGGCTCTCTCACTTCTTCTTCATCGTACCTTGCGCACGCTCTCTCTGTTTCGTTCGCGACAGTTCTATCCCGTTCTCGCGGATCGCCCTTGCTCCCTTTCGCCCTCGAAGCTTTCGCCGGCTACCGCACCCTCTCTTTCCCTCTCGACGATGCAGCCACCGAGGAGCGACGAGGAGAACAGACCCCGAATAGTATGTAGAACGATACGCGTTCGACGAGGACGGAACACGCGCGCAAGCGCCAAGAACCGTACATACTTACTGGTGCTATCTGCGAGGCGGTAAAAGCACCCCCGCGAGCGCGCTGCAACTTCCGTGCAGAGAAGGAAGAGGCGACAGAGTCCCCGTAGCACCCTGCCGTAAGATACAGGGGGTTGCGAGACTACCCAGTGCATGGAATACGCGCATACAGGAAAGACCCTTCGCTGTATGAAGCTATCTTCCTGCTAGCGAACGAGTGCAACATTTTTAACACCGATGAGGCGGCTCAGCCGGCCATCTCATTAACGGAGTCGCGATGCGAGGGGATACATGCACTCGCACGATGCGTTTCCCGAAGCACGCAATTAAAAGTCGGGCTTTCGTCACCGTTTAAAGCTGTTCTACCAAATTCCCGGCCCGGCTTCAATCGTTTAAGAAATTTCCTAGTACCAATTCGTACGTGTATTTATGGGTGGGGTTGATCGAGGTCGGAAGTAATACGTTCACACATTGATCCACGTTAACACTAGATATACAGTGTCGCAATGACGCATCTTTCCTATTTTAAGTTAGAGGAATTGTTCACCCCTTGGACTGTCTTGACGAGATGTTGAAATTGTATAAATTGTGTAAATTCGTATTTCACTCGTTATTTTTTTCTAAATGGAATTGCTCGTGGAATAAACCTTGGGCGAACTCGACAAAAATCCTATAGAATTGTAACTATATTTGCAACAAATGTACTGATTACTACAACGATACATAACATGTTAACTTTGAACACAAATAGTTTTTAAAAATTATAACAGCAGTAAACGTATTCTAAAATCAAATCTCTGCTTTTCCTACTATTAAAAGTTTCGATAGGTATGAATATTTTTTGATCGAAATAACATGTTTACTTTCCAACATGTTTTTTCTCTTTATTTATGCTTGGACTGCAGTAAAATTTATTGCGCACACCTATCTTAATTGAATGTACGAAAACGTGAAAATATACTGCATTGATTAAATATTGGTTCAACGATGCATCCAGGTTTATTTTATCAATTTTTATGTAAACAAAACCTTCGTGTCCGAATTGATTAAACATAGTCATTTGGCTATACCTACATTGTACTCCTTTGATTTTTTAAATTTATTGCTTTTGCAGGGAAATGGAAAAAAGTGTTGCTCTCGTATCGCAACCTGTAAAAGTAATACTTTATCTGTGTATAAAAGGATAATAAAATGTCCATAAATTTCTGTTTGAATCGTGTGCAATTCATATCGTGAGATTGTTATTTCTTTATTGTTCTGCCAATCTATTACGTTTTATCTAATAAGTAAATTTTATCTTACTAACGAATAACATGATTTAATAATACATTATTTTTAAATTAATTTGAAGAATTCTATTCTTATAAAAATTATTTCTTTGCTGTTGTGATCATTTTTAATTAAGGTATATTCGTTTTGGAAATGTCTAATATTGTTGATTTAATTATTTCAAAATTTGTATCATAATGGAAACTGTTCCGTGACTTAAACAAAATGTAAAAACCGGTGATCTAAACTTCGATATGAACGCGAAGATATGGCATGTAGTAAGCTTGCAGCGAGTAACTTGTTCGATGTCGGCTATTAAAGTCCTTTTATCTAAAAACTCTTTTAAAAGTGTGCTACAAAGAAGAAAGGAGAACAGCAACCCACAAGAAGGTGGCTCGTTTTAGCAACGTTAAGAAAGATCGAATCTCTCCACTATTCATGGACTTCGTTCGCTAGTTAGGCATGCTTCCAATACAATCTTCCAGCAACAAACAGTTTGTCAATGAACGAAAACAAATTGATCTACCTATTTGTCCCCGAAACCAAACTGAAACATTTTCAGTATTATTAAACCGATCTACAGACAGAAATTTGCTCATAAAGTTGCCTGATTGATATTTGCTCAATATTCACTAATATCTCATTCCATTTTCAACGATAATAGCGATAATATTATTTCGCTGATACGCTGGTAATTTGGTTTTGAAATATTCATTGCCTCATGAAAAATTTCGGCTTTAATATCCTGTATAACTAAATACACGTACAACCAATTAATACGCTATGTATATATTAAAATACGAACAGTAATAAAATTTTCAGCTAATTATTTATGGCGCAGTACGAGCGATATCGTTGCGACGGTACAATTTTCGAGGCGAAACCGTTCGATAGAAATTCGGCCGAACTTTTCAGTCCGCGAAACTAATTTAATTTGACATACATTCCGTAGGAATAATTTCCGACGAACATCAAAACGCCAACGACTCAAAGAAATACAGTTCATTAAAAAGCAATTGCTACATTCTAGCAACGATTTCCGTGCTCAAAGATTCAGCTACCGGAGATCATTCGGGATCATCTCGCGCAGAAATATTCCTCCGGCTCGTTTCTATTTATGAGTTGAACATATTTCATGTATGAATGGTTAACCCAAATTCATTTTTTAACTTCCAACGATCCCGTTTTATGCTAGACGCATTCATCGCGATTTTCCTTTAGATTATTCAAACCACGTAATTGCAGTTGAATTAACTTTGCACGATGGATATGAATATTTGCATGGGAAATCAGTTGGCGCCACGTCCGAAGGAACAATAAATCTGGACGGCGCGGCGTGGCGGTCATCAAACGGGCGTTGAAGAAAAATTGTTACTCGGTATATAAGCAAGTTGTTTGGTAAATTACGATCGATACGAGGTAGCAGCCGACGTGTCGACGATCCTCATTTTTCTCCGCCGCTCTAAATAATGAAAGTCAACCCGGTCTTGGCAAATACCGGCCAGCCAGACGAGGAATTGTTGCGTGCTACCATGCTTCTCCTGTCGTGTACGTTTCGGTTCGTCCGTTCTGTCTTCGAAAGACAACCGTCCTCGTCAGTGTATTGAACTTTCTTCCTGCGATTAAATATTTATCGCCTGGATCGATACTCTTCCGTACATCCACGGTCTGCGACACCGGCCATATTCTATACGATACTCTTCCACCGGCCAGTCCGAGAAATTACCAACCGACCCTTTACTCTTCTCGTACGTAAACACGTTCGTGTACTGTCACTCTCAATCTACCTCGCTCATCCCCCTTTCGGCCGACTAAAAACATTTCCCTGTACGAGGCGGACACCCCGGCAAAAATGTCTCAGACACCTCCCCCCGGGATCATCCTGAAAATTCACTTCACCGTAACTCCTGCATAAATATGTAGATCGTTCGCCAAGTGATTTATCGCATTCTTCATAAAGCTTTATGAACAAAATTACACGGGTGCCGCTGTGCTTTAAGTCCCGGAGTGTATATAAAATAAAAGAAAAATAGTTTTAATATTTATGAAGACTCCGATGTTCGTTATTATCACAAAAACAGGTAAGAAACCAGAAACAGATTTTATGTAACAGCCTAATGACGAAGCCACGCCTGTGGACAGTGGCTTGATTGGACAGTACCCTTCGTTCGCCAACCTCATTATCTTCGTAATTAAACTTCATTGTTAATCTGTAACAGAAAAATTTGTGCTAAGGACCTTGGAAATGATAATTAATTTGCTTTTACGGGTAATATCTGTTGCAAGGTACATATCCCAAGAGTATGTTGTGAAAGTAAATGTTAATCAGCACCTCCAATTTTACCGCTTCAGGATTCATTCTTTAAGATTATAAAAAGGCATAAAATTTATTGTACACAAAGCAGTCAATTTTTGGTTGATGAATTTTAGAAAGTAAATGATCACATATGTGTATCGCTCAAGGGATTAACACATGCAGATAGAAACATGTAAATTAATAGAGTTAATACACACGGAAATTATTTCCTAGAATTTTACAGTAATAGAAATTGAAACGTGCTTCGATTTGCAAAGATTACTATAAACAAAAAAATTAATTTTGCAAAATAACAGATTTAATCTTCTTCTGAGTGGAGCCAACGTGTCTATCATCAGAAAGGGAAACTATAAGTTGGTAGTTACGACGCGCATCTTATTGTATAGACAGTTTGAAGTTTATCGAACAAATATGAGGGTGTTGTCTTTTCGAGACAGTTGCTTCTCAGATCGATACACGAAGGCGCGTAAATGTCAGTATTTATTGACAAGAGCCTCTACGTCCCTTGACGATGATTACTTGTGCCTATAGTTCTCCTATCTGTCCGACACCCAGTATTTTGCCTGCCGTTACCTTTTCTCGCACGATATGTCATGCCATTTTCTCGAACGAAGTATCTACAATTTATCGTTCGCAGGAATATCGTGCCGGTATAAGAAGTTTCTACAGTGATTTATTGTGTGCGATATTTTCAAAGGTTTGAAAGAATCAACGGTATTGAAGCTTCGGGCAATCTAGCTGCAATAAAAATTTTCTATTAACAATTTTCTACTTCTGTAAATGTATTACGTTCATTGTTCGGTGGGAAATGGAGAAACTGCCGCTGCATTAGACGGTGTCTATAAAGCTACGTACGTAGATAAGAACGTGAAATAAAATAAAAAGATTTTTCAGAGACGCTGCTTTCACATTGGAGTGGTACTTTTGTTCCTGCGGCGCATGAAGCTCTCAAAATGGCTGGCCCAGTTTCCTCTGAATGTTTAATTCGAAAAATTCAACTATTTAATTCCACCAACTCTATAAATTTTTATTATTGCTCCATTTAAAAAATTCTTTCTTCTGTAACCAATCGCTGCTCGCGTATTGCTACTTTCGTTCGATATCGAATGTGACATTTAACATAAAGGGTACGATACAAAAGGAGACAACGGAATATTCAGGATTGGTATCTGATGAACTACTTCCAAGTTTGGTACGATATAATTGAATGATATACCGTAAACACCGGAGTAAATGCGAACAAGGTCGAACTATTTAAATCATCCGTCTGTTCTTGCCACCTCGTACGATATTTTAAATCGCACGAAATATTGAAACGAAGACTGCTTTTAAATTAGAGCTTCGGTACGTACGTCATAACCTGATATGCTTATGAAGAAATTATCTGCACTTAACCCTTCATGCGAATACCGATTCATCAGGACGCCCCTTTCAATTAAGACAGATTTCGCGATGACTCTCCTCTGAAGGAACCCGATCAAAGGATATTAATCAATCGTGTTTCTTCTTCATATAAACGCGGATTACTTGGTCAGGGTGTATAGTTCATACCGGTTAACGAGCTGACCGCATGGGGCAACACAGTTGACTTATGTCGTGACCGTAATAATGTTCAGCCTGTGATCTTGCAATCGCGGCTAATCAGCACTTGGGATTGATTTCAAAGGACCCACTATCAAATATACCTGTTTCTATCTTTGATAAGCTGCATGATATACTTGTGATTGCATCCGCATCTCCCAATCCCTCTAATTGCTCGTCCCAAATGTAAAAATCTTCAGCTTGGTGATCCGTGTAATTACTTGAATGAAAAATAATCTGAATGATCTGAATGAAAAATAATCGTATTAAGATAAGCGATATCGAAGTACTTTGACGCGTATGAGCAGTGGTCAGAACTCATCTTTCCTACAAATCCTTAACCTGATCAGCTTTTACAGTAGGTTAACTCGGACCGTTCGTCAAACGAAAAATGCAAGTCAGTTGGCCAATCCATTAAAACCATTTCATTGAAGACTTGCTGCGTAACGACTATAACTCGGCTGACTTGCATTATGTCGTTGATACCTCAACATGTGCTCCCCGCTTCTAATGTTCCTCCTTGTACCATTGCAAGTTAGAAATAGCTGTTTCTCAAAAATGTCGTTCGACATCGGGTAATTTTTGCGGTTACCCCAATGCGGTGTTTACAGAGCTTTCGCGATACGGAAAGAAGTTTAATCGACACGAGTGCAAAGACTAAACGCAGGATCGTAACTACGGCTTTCCGTTTAAAATTGCCCGGTAATGGCAGTTGCGGTTTCAGATTGACGGTCTTTTGTAGAAACGGCAGGGTGTACACCCGTGCAAACACGCTTTCGTTCGTTCATTCGTTCTCGCCCAATCCTGTCATCGAATTGTTTGCTCGCCGCTGCTTCGTTTGCACGTTTGCTCGTCAGCTTCGTAACTTTACAAGCAATAACCGAAAGCGTGCTGGACAGGTTTATGGCCGTGCACGGGGTGGTCCTTGCGCTTTCGCATTAAATCTAACCGACAGTTGCGGTCGAATGCTTCTGATGCATACAAAGTTTATGACTCATAGATGCTCTTATCGGGCGCCATTACGCGAGAAGGAAAAGTTGAATTTCAGACGACCTTCTGCTTTATCAGTCTTCGCTCTATTTGCGAGTGACTGCGTTTTACAATTGTTTGCACATTTTGAAACGCAAAACAATAGTAACACTTTAATCAAGATTTTCTGGTTATAGCTCCAAGAACTAATGACCCGTATGTGATACGACATACGTAACTTTTCTCGTGTGTAAAGTACAGCGACCTCAGAACTGTCGATCGATATCTAGGTAAAAAAAGATCTGGTATGTCTAGAACGAAACTTTGGAATTGTTGCGAGCATAAACACCGTCTGCCATCAAAACGGGAACTTGACAGTTCTTCGTACACGAAGCTATTTGCATTTCATCATTGCTAAAACAGGTGACGTTTCTATTCTTGTAGAACATGTGCTAGAATTCACGTTTATAGTCGAGTTGTTAGCGTGTAGCATCGTAGACCGAGATTTCTGATTCCTTTTTAAGGTAGTTGTATCGGATTATCGATCCAGGTGACTTTGGGACACTGAAATTCGGAAATTATGGAACTGGACACCTTCGGAGTTTAGAAACACCTTTCGGGAACACCTTTCGGGGATTGAAACTTTAGGAGTTCACAATCTTTGGATTTTAGAACCTTAGGACCTTGCAGTATTTTGCAATTTTTAAATTTGGGAATTTTACGATTTTGGGACTTATTTTTATGTATTTAGGTATACTTGATAAGTTTCCTTGTTTAATTTTCCTGGAGCTATTAATTTTTTATATTATACTCATATCGTTTACGTAATATGAATTATTTTCTAAAAGCCAGTTTTGCTATTTATGGAATCTTTTTTGTGTTTTAACTTTCGTGTAAGTTATTTTACAAATTCAAATAGAACCTTTCCCAAAAAGGGACTCCTAGTGATACCGTTTCTTCTCACAAAAATTCTGCAGATAAATTTTTGTAGAACTTTTATAAAGATTCCTATAGATATAATTCTTAAACAAAAGCTATAGAATTAAAAAAGGAACGAAAGCATTTATTTCGATCTGCACTAAATTTTGACGCACGGTTCCAAATAAAATCGTATCTTCATATCACAAATACGGGCAGCGACCATTAAAAGGGTTAATACATCGTCGGCAACATGGTGGGCGACCGGCATGCCGTGCCAACCGGGGTACGTTTCACGCTATTAGATGGGAAAGTTTGAAATGAAATTCCATTTCGCGGGTATTTAAGATGATTTACAAGTCCGTGTCTGTTTACGGAATAAATGTCTAGTGACCTCCGAATGTCTGACATCATTAAAGAACAATCCGGTAGGAAGAAAATTGTATTTCCCTGCGGAGAGGGAGGACGTTTTTAGAAGGTAGAAACTGCAGACAAACTAGACAGTATAGCTAGTCGTACGAGTGGAACGAAGATAGAATAAGTAGGTTAACGAAATGGTCGTTCGCAAGCTTGAGATACCGCCACCAATTCCAGTGTCTCTCAACTCTCTGGGTACCCATGGTAGAATGCAACAACAATTTTCCAGTCGGTTGTTCCTTTTCCGTACCGCCACGCATGCATGCACAAAATATACTTTCCACGTAAGCCCGTGAAGCGATCTTTTATCTTGCGGGAATATCTGCGCAGCAGGAGCTTGCTCGCGCAAACAAGGGGGAAAGAAATAATTATCGGGGAACGATTGGGAATTGGGTCTGCTTGATTAGCGCGTACAAGAAAGACATTCCATCAACGAATTCCTCGCAGCCTGTTTTTCGCTTCGAGGGCTCTGTCGTTCCACTGCAGCGTTAATTGCATTATTATCGACACCGACCTCAAGGAGATATCATCAAGGACCCAATTCGTGATCGGAACCCATTCCTGATCAGCTTAATGGATGTATAAATACCACATAATAAATTTATCGTGATAGAAATCTAGTTTAAGCATTTACTATGAAATTATTTGTCGTCGATGATCTCAAGAATAAGGAGTCAAGAATTCAGTCCTGAACCGGTAATTGCTGATCAGTTTGGATGTATATCATATAATAAATTTGTGGTGGAAATCTAGTTTAAAAAATTATGAAATTTTTATCGTATGTTTTTGCAATGGTACAAAATTATTACTGAGCTAATTTTCTGCATATTACACGTTAAAAAAATTAAAACTTTATAAGAAACTTTGTCCTGTCACCATACAAGTTCACCATCGAAGATTTATCTAATTTTCTAACAAATAAAATAAACAGAATTACATTTTATTCAGTTGTTATAAAACAACAGTGCTATTTCCAATACAAATTAAGGTTAAGGATTGTAGGTAATAAAACAGTAACAATTAAATTGCCAAAATAACAATATTTAATAACCATAACAAGAAAGAGGGTTACAAATACATTTCAATGAAATTTGATCTGATTTGTTCGTACGAAATAAAGAAATATTGTTTAAATAAATCCTTGCGACAAAATCAGGTGGGAAAAATGAAGACACCAGTCTTTCAAGGACGAGCGTAAAGTTCGACGACGAAATTAATTCCGTGACCCCTCTGGCTCTTGAACCTCAAGGTAACATTGTTACTTCCTGGGCCACCATTCAACAAACTGGCGTACGCACCGTTGCCGTTGGTTTTCTGGTCAAGTGCTTGAACCTGCGTGATTCTGTCCCATTTGGAAACGTTGAAGGTCCTCTCATCGGTGACAATTCTTCCCCACGATGAGTTCTTGATTACGTTTTGCCTGAGCACCAGTCTGTCACCTGCCATTCTGTATCCAACGATCAAGTGGTGTGACTTGTTGGTATTGTTGGCGGCGTAATTACCGACTTGAGGTGCCGAGGTGACTTGAGTGACAGCCACCGTGATGGCCACTACGGCCAAGTAAAAGATCAACTTGTTAGCCGACATTGTTGTCTTTTGCGAAACTCGTGTACGAAACTTTGAAATCACACTTGTGTTACGGTAGAGCGAGTTATGATATCGATCGACCGTGTCGTCGTTTAAATAGTCCCAACAACTGTCTTATCAGCCTGCTTATCATTGATATGTTTGCAACAGTCCACTTAACCGTTCTGGAAAGATTTATTCTGAGAACACGTGGGTTGAGGTGAAAACGTTTACAGATCGTGTGAAAAATAGATCGTGTGATGGTATCGATTGATTAGTCGTGATATATTAGTTAATGACATCAAACGATCATTTTTTTCAGTAATCTGTTATATTCGAGTGTTTTCGTTCGTGGAGTGTATACATGTACCAGGAAAGAATGGAAATCAAGTGTGTACATCACCACGATAAATTGATGAGTTCCGAGTACAAATGTTGTTTGTTCGCTTTTGAAGATTTCGAGGAAAAACGAGGTTAATGATTCGGTGATATGTTACATTGTGTTAAATAATTATCTTCTATCATATGTTGTATGTAGAGATCCTACTTCTTGATTTTTAGAAATTTTTGAGAACCTTAAAATTAAATTTATAGAATTTTGACTTAACATAGAAAGGGACCTAGGGATTTGAGTATATACAGAGATGAGAATTTAGGGATTTGTCAAAATAGAAATTTGGGGTGCAACAATTTTTGGACCTAGAGATTTGGATATCTAGAGATATAGGAATTTAGGGATTTAAAAGACTAGAAATTCGATAATTTTTAAACTTAAGAATTTAATATAAAAAGATAAAAGCTATTGTCCAAGATGTTGACCTTCACAACACACTTCAAAAGTACTGAAATAAGTGAAAAGTTCCCTTTTTACTGAAAACTCACTACAACTCCGTATCGTTGATCTCGTTACATCATTAGCACAATTAAACACAAATGTTCTCGGTATCAAGTGTAAATACCTTTATCTGAAAGATTGGAGATCTCGAAAACACGTATCGTTGATTCATTCGAGTGCTATATCATTAATTGTCTGTTTCGCGGAAACGCGATGAAGATAATAATTCGCCGAAATGATTCATCTGCCGATATCTTTCGAGATACAAGCGATAATCGTTATTATCAGCGATAGACCATCGTGCGTAAGGTGTTTGGCCTGAATCTCATAATAGACGACGATCTCTATAATTCACGAGCCACCCAACTCTATCTAACGCTGCACCCTGTTGTGCGCACCCTGTTCGTCGCATGTACACCCGCACGAGGCGAAATTCTATGCACCTTCGATAGATTGGGTTCGCAAACTCACAACACCCCAGAACTTCGAAAGCATCCACCCGGCGTGTTATCGAACGATTTAACTTATACCCGTTTAAATTGCCGCGAAAATAGCTGGAGCCGTTAATTGCGTCGACGAGAAGTAACTTCGCGTTTTAGTGTACGAAGCTCGTTTATCCGGGCTTTAATAATGTTGTCGCTGCCGTATAATTGACCCTCCGAATACATAACGTTAAATTTGTTTGCCAACAAATATTTGCGATCCACGGGACGTGTTTGGTACGCGACGTTAATCATTTTTTCGCCCGTCTTCGGCCACGGATCGCCAAGTTTCGCGTATGGCGAGCTGCATTACCGTTATCTGCTACAGCAGAAGCTGTTTTGTCAAGGCCGTTGCAGGTTGTTTGCTCAGATGCTTGTTAACCGTGTGAGCATCCAATATGTTACCTCTTGTATGCACTTAGGTCCTGCATCGAGAGTAGATTCACACGCATCATTAAGTCAATTGCTGGATACACGATGACAGAATATCGGTTGTAACAGCTATGAAATGCGCTCGTCGGTGCAAGATCTATTGGCAACCGCTGATTAAAGTAGCGATGGCCAGATCGTGTGCGTGAAGTGAACACCGAGTTCCTATGGTTTCTAGTTTATTTGGATACTTGGGTATCTGTGCATTCAGGCATTCTTATATTCTTAAATCACTAGATTCCCTATTACCTTATATCCTTACATCCAGCAGACATTTAGAGATTTAAAGATTTAGAGATGTAGACATGTAGACATATAGACGTATAGACATAGAGACATAGAGACATATAGACATTTAGAGTTTTAGACTTTTAGACATTTAGACATTTAGACATATAGGCATATAGACATATAGACATATAGACATATAGGACACATGAACATAGAGACATATAGACATTTAGAGTTTTAGACATTTAGACATTTAGGCATTTAGGCATTTAGACATTTAGACATTTAGACATTTAGAGTGTTAAACGTTTAAAAATATAGAAATTTAATAATATAGTGATTAGAATATTTGACGTGACATTTCAGAATCAAAGGCTTTCAGGATGTAAAAATGTAAAAATTCAAAAATGTAGGGGGATAAGAATTCATGAATACGAGTATTGTTATAACACAAGAATTATTGCTAGAATACAAGAATTTATAAACTTGTCAAATACCAACAGTTGATATTTAAAAAATTGTTCAACTAGTGTCCAGAAAATCCCCTCACCAAACAGCTCTCCCAATACGCCCTAAATTGTCAACGAATAGCCTCCTCTTGACCCCAACGATTTAACCATGTGACCCACCTATCAAATGCATTTGCAAAATTGATCAAAAATCATAAGCAGAAGATTTATTTACACGGAAGTGTTGTATTAGGAGGCAACTAACGAAACGAGTGAGAAAACGATGAACGTGAGTTTTGATCCTTTCCTACGGTATCGTGCAAAGACGTTTATGCTTGTAAAGTTGCAGCTAGCGGGGTCACTCGGTGTTTCTAAGCGTAAGCGTGCATATTCCAGGAGAGCAGCATCATGGAAGTTTTACTTTCAGGTGCTTCCAGAGACGCGTAACACGTTCGCACACAGGTGCACCGGTGCAAACATCCAACCGGATAGCTTCGACTTTACCATCGTGCCGAGCAAACGATGGTGTACGATACAAGTATACCGGCATTATTCATTCAACGGACAAACCTTGACCACGGAACTACTCGATCTCTGGCACCTGTCGAGAACATGGCGGACAGAAGACGCTCTCGGAGTCTGCGTATCACCGATGCTTTTACCATTAATTATCCCTTTGTGTACTTCGGGAATACGAGATACGGCTCGATTTCAGTGTCTTAACAAGATATCCTGTAATGCTGATCCAACGGCCAGTTCGTTTTCCTGGCCACTCGAATTGTTTGAACGATAGAACGCGAAACTCTCGAAATCGCGACAGATTTTGTGACGGTCGAACGCTCGACAAACGTACACAGAGCAAATATAGATTTACTAGGATATGGTAAATTCGGGGGTTGGAGGCCCTTGAGTTTTTGGGGTTTTTGGAAATTTGGGAAACTGAAAATTTGGAGGTGGGGAATTTAGGATTTGGGGTATTTGGAATTTGGGGAATTTAGGATTTGGATAATTTGGAATTTGGGGAATTTGGGGAATTTGAGATTCGGGGAATTTGGGATTCGGAGAATTTAAGATTTGGGGAATTTAGAATTTGGGGAATTTGGAATTTGAGGAATTTGGAATTTGGGGAATTTGGAAGTTGGGAAATTTGGAATTTGGGGAATTTGGAATTTGGGGAATTTGGAATTTGGGAAATTTAGGATTTGGGGAATTTGGAATTTGGGGAATTTGGAATTTGGGGAATTTAGGATTTGGGGAATTTAGAATTTGGGAAATTTGGAATTTGGGGAATTTCAGATTTGGGAAATTTGGAATTTGGGGAATTTGGAATTTGGGGAATTAGGGATTTGGGCAATTTAGGATTTGGAAACTTGGGAATTTGGCATTTGGGGAATTTGAGATTTGGAATTTAGAAATTTGAAAATGCAATAATAACAAATTTGAATAATGTTAAAATTTAGGAATGTTAAGACCTAAAAACTTGAAAATCTAAAAACGACCAATTACCTACATTGTATCTGTAATATATCAATCGAACATTGGATATCGTTCATTAATTAACGCATTACGTTTAACTGAGTCACGATAAGAAGGAAGAGTTGAAGCGCTAATCGACGGTTCGATATTTCGAAACCACCGGGTCTGACGTTAAATGCATATTGCTGCGCAGAGAAAACAAAGAAAAAGTAGTGAGAGTACGAAAGCAAAGGAAGGGATAAAGGGATAATAAGCGTTGAGGTCAGCCGTTAGGACAATTAGGCGAACAGAAAAGTTCCATTGGAGTTCCGTAGACTCATGATCGTCTCGGTAAAAGTCGGCCTGACAGTTACTAGTTTTCTCCATTACTCAATGCTCTGCACATACATTCGCGAATTAATATATTATATTGGACCTATGGTGGACATAGGAGACTTATACGTACGACATAGTCAGACGGAAACCGATCAAACGGTTTTTATCGAATGTTGAAACTGCCTCTGACTGCTGAAATATTTGTATAACAAAATATTTTTTGTAAAATTAAAAATTTGTTCGCAGTCAAAAATCTTGTTCGCAGACATTTCGTGCAACAACCTTTTAGGAATTATTTTTATTATTTTTTTCGAAATATTGGCATGTTATTTGATCGGTGATTAAAATCGATACAAATTATCCAGATTCTCCGTATATTCTCATTATACGTATATTATCAGTACATTTTGGACGTTATTAAACATAAAATTAGTGATGCCAGGAAGTCATCGTTGTGTAAGCAATTTAGCAAGTGCAATTGATCGGAGCTATGTTTATGTTTCGAAATGGTGTATCATGAATCCGTTATTCGTTGATGATATATTGTGAAGAGAGACTCGGCTACATTTGGTAACGATAGTTTTGGTTTACGGTGTTCCGATCGTCCTGCTGGAGCTGTATGCATCGTTTATACACGCGATTTCAATTCGTCCTGCACGATAAGGTTAAATAGTTACTCTCGTTAACCACAATTCCGATATTCTAAACATTCAATCGATTCGATGATATTACCATTACGATTGTGGATATATCGCATTTCTTGTTCATTACAAGTTTATTCGTGCTGTTAAAAAATGGCGGTGGACCTGTTAGGACCTCGGTTCATTTCTTAATTCGATTTGCATTTTGATATTTTTAAATTTTTGTGTTTGCAAATTTCAAATATTCAAATTTCATGATTTATCAATTTTTAAAGTTAGGAAGTTCCATATTTAAAAATTTCGTAATTTTCAAATATTTATATTTCACAATTTTTAATTTCCAAGGTTACAAAGTTTCAAAGTTATAAGGTTACAAAGTTCGAATTCCCAAATTTTCAAATTACAAATAATTGAACGATCACATTTCCGAATACCAAATTTGCAGATTTCCACTTTCTCAAACTCCCAAACTCTGGAATTTAAAAACATCAAATTTGACAAAGATACAATTGCACAACAATCGTCCACAAATGTGCAACGGCCCAAAAACCATCAACGTACTAAAAACCATCTAAATATGAAAAGTATTCCCCAAATTCAGAAATGCGCTGCCAGTTATTAAATTTGACAAAATGTCGCCGAGTGACAGCGTTAATTTAGAGTTCAGAGGTTGAATAGGCGGCATTATCTCTTTTTCTCATTTTTCAGCATTTTATTTACCTCTTGCCACGTTTAAGCGTTGTCAACGCAACGTATACGCGTCGATTTACTGCGGTTTTACAACTACTGCGGCGCGGCTGGCTGTTTTAACGATGCATAAAGGTGCCGGCACGAGAGGAGGATGTTCTGGACGACTGCAGGATGGACGCGAAATAGGATGCTCGACAGGTGAGGTGTGGAACAAATCGAGACTGGCGCTTCTCCCGGTTGAAAAACGAAGGAAACATCGGTCGTTTAACACCGTCGAGATCGTGGCCCATGAGGCCGATACAGGACGAATTATTGCATCGTGCCAATCTACCAGGATTACCCGCACGGGGAAAGGGCTACCAGGACCTCGTCCAACGACTTTACGGCCTCACACGTTGCCCTTCTAACCGCGCATCAACGTTGTTATAGGTCAATGATGGTCAGATCAACTGCACGTTGTACGACTCGCCATTTCACATTTCCACCATCCACAAACCCTTTTTTAAAACGTTATCGGATCTTTTTCGAATTTGTCAAACCAGTCTGACTCTCTAGTTATGTTAAAAATATTAGCAAGGTATAGTAAGAATAACAGGGTATAGAATCAATAGTAAGTAACAGTAAGAAGGCATAGTAAGAATATTGAGAACTTCAAGGTCGTATTGAGAATATTAAGAACTTTGCGGTCATATGAAGAACATCAAGAACTTCGAAGTCGTATTAAGAGTATTAAGAACTTCAAAGTTGTATTAAGAAGATCAAGGCCACATTGAAAACACCAAAATCTTCAAGGTTATATTAAGAATATTAAGAACTTCAAAGTCGTGTTAAGAATATCAAGAACTTCAGGGTCGTATTAAGAATGTCAAGAACATCAAAGTCTATTAAGAATATTAAAGATTTCCAGGTCATATTATGAACACCTAGAAAATAATAAGGAAGTATTTATTAAGGGAAAGTAGTGTAGAAGACATAATAAATTTGACAGCAAATGTGCAGTTTAAGAAGATATAACCTGACATTTTGGGAAGATCCTAATATCTTAAATTTACATTTTGGGAAGATACAACTTCATATAGTAAATTTGTAACATGTGGATGATACTATTTAATATTACAATTACAATTCAATGTTGAGAAGATATAACAAAGAGTTCTATTTATGAAAGATAAGAAATGTTTCCAATAATGACATCAGCAAGCATGTACAGTTCTAGGGTTAATCTAGACCTAACCTAAAAGTGTCGTACTACTTGAAGAAAATGTTGCTGTCCATATCCTATATATCAAATTTTCATGATTACACATGTGAAACGTGTATTTGGACACGTATTATAATACCCAATATCACCTAACCTATGATTCATGCGCCATCATATCTGATGCTTGATATAAAAAATGTTCAAAAAATCTTCCAAATAAGTTACCATTAAAGAACTCTACAATATTTTGACATAAAATCCTTATCCAGACAAGGCCAATTAGAACTGTTCCCAACGAGACGTCATCTAAAATTAGCTTTCACGCATCAGGAGATATCTGTCTGCGAGTGTCATCCGCGATCGTCAGAATTAATGGTACAAATAGAAGTTCCGTCGATTTGAAGAAAATCACGTAACAAAGGAAAAGATTGCCGTCACCTCGGAAAGCTAAACACTAACGACTTAATTAACAGCTACCGTCGCCTGATCCTCCGACGAAATTCGCATCGTCCATTCTTCCGGAAGACATGACACAGACGAGCAAGAAGCGGCAAGACAAACACGGAATAGCCATGAACGCAGGAAAGCCGGAAGGTGCTGCGAGGTAGCGTAAACAATTGCCAGCACAATTAGGAAACGTTTGTCCGTCTGTGTTTATCGAAGGATCCGTAACTAACTTAGGTAACACCTATACATTTGCTATACGGCCGACGAAGCTTCGGATTGGTCATGCGGACAATCTACACGAACCGTTATCGAGTGAAAAGAAGCTTTATCGACTCGCTCGTAAACAAGTACAGATAAGGCTATTTGTTTTCATCTTCAAAATTAATTCGTTACAAGTGTGTTACACACATTGGCGCGAGGAGCTTTGCGTGGGGTGCGAATTTACTGGTTCTATGTTTATGGACTGCACTAGATAGAGTGACTTTTGGAATTTGGGGATTTGGAAATTTGTGGATTTAGAGATTTGAGGATTTGGGGATTAGGGGATTTGGAAATTAGGACGATTGGTAATTTGACAATTTTATGACTTAAAAATTTAGGATTTTAAGAATTTGAAGATTTGGAGATTTAGAAATTTGGGTAATTGGAAATTTAGGAATTTATGAATTCAAGGATTTGGGGATTTGTAGATATGAGGATTTGGGGATTTGGGGATTAGAGGATTTTGAAATTTGGGCGATTGGAAAGTTAACAATTGTGTGATTGAAAAATTTAGGATTTGAAGAATTTGGACAATTTGAAATTTGAATGATTGGAAATATCAAAATTTAGGAACTTCACTCTTCCCTGGTTAGTTACGCCAATGGTTACAAAATGGTATACAACGATCGGAAATCACAAATCAATCATATTTTTAATTCCTCTTATAAAGCAAGAAATTGTTATCTATAAGTGAACGTTAAAAAGAAAGATAATGAAGTCATGAATTTTGAAGAAACATGACTGACAACTTGTAATGGATTATAGAGATTTGCATCTTTCGACGTTAACGGAAATATTACTTGGATCAATTACGGCAAAATGATAGATATCGATATTGAAACGCTTTCCACTGTTCGTGGAAGAACAGAAAGCCGCTTCCGGGCAGACTGCCCGATAGATTATATGATTACAAGTTATATTCGCGAAAATGGAGTTATTCTTACGTGATATGCCAAAACATGCAATGAAACTGCATTAGAGTAACTAGATAGGGATGAGGACGAATATTGAGCGTGTGCCCAATTCTCACAATTGCTGAGCTTCTAATTCACTAAATTTCAATATTTCTAAATGCTCAATTTTCAAGTTTCCAAACGATTAGATTTCTAAATCCCCAAAATCTTAATTTCTTAAGTTTCTACATTTGTTAATTCTAAAATTCTCAAATTTTCGATCGCTCAAATCCCACAATTCCTTTTCCAATCACCCAAATTTCTAAATTGCCAAATCCTCAGATTTCCAAATCCTTCATTTTTAAATTACGAAGTCTAATCTCAAATTGTCCAAATTTCCAATTCCCCAAATCCTCAAGTCCCCAAATTTCCAATCACCCAAATTTCAAAATCTCCAAATCCTCAAATTCCCAAATTCCTAAATTTTTAAATTCGAAAATTCTCAAATCTGCAATCGCCCAAATTTCAAAATCCCCAAATACCTAAATTCTCGAATTCCCAATCACCCACATTCCATAGTCCTTAAATCCCCAAATTTCCAATCACCCAAATTTTTACAACCCCAAACCCTTAAATCCCCAAACATGCCGCCACTTTATGGCATCGCAGAATAAAATGCGTGGACGTAACACGATCGTTCTGGTGCTGTGCGATTAATGACTTTGCTCAGCCAACAGCGAAAGAGGTAAAGAAAGCAAAGTAAAGACGAAGAATATAAAACCGATTTGAAAACGAACTTCCCTACCAAATTTTATTATACTTCGAAAGCTTGCCCCGCGTAATACGGAGAATAAACGACTGATATTTGACTGAGGGTACTGCTTTCCTCGTAAAAAAATAATCCTCTCGTAGGTCGCTTACCATTGTGTGTAACTCTTTCGGTATATCACAAGGAACGTTTGTCGTTACGTTAATTTGTTCGCTTGTCGCAAACATTCGTTTCAGGCGGAATTTACAACGGAAAATGAGAATAGTTTTCAAGGAGCGAATGGAAGTCTATTTCCGTGACATTGTATAAAGGGAACGCGGAGGAGAAAAAAACTTAATTTAGTTCAACCTGCTCGTTCCCGATACTTGTACCGTGTATGCGTATACGTCGACATGCGAGTAATCGTTCTACCTTCCCATTCCCCGTGGATAGACGTTCTTTTTTTTTAGAAAATCCATGTTAGCTGCTCGAATCGTTTTTTAATCTGCAGACATTATATCGGGACACCGTTGTCTTTGAAGAAAAAAATAGTTGATGGACGCAAAATATTTATTAACCAGGCGAGACTGAATCGAAACGCTTCTGTCGACATGTGTTCTATAAATATTCATTTATTTATATACTTATTCATTCGTTCATTCGTGTGTTTATCTATATATTTATTTCTACACTTATTTATACATCTATTCAGTCATTTATTTATATGTCAATTCAGACACTCAGATATTTATTCACTCGTTCATTTATCTATACACTTAGTATCGGAAAATTACATAACCAAGTCAAGATAAAAAAACGCATTACATAAATATTGCTTTTATTTTCTCATTCTTATCAGAAATGTAACGCGCAAATTTTCCGTAATCGATTGTCATTACGTGTAATCATGTAGTTGATATAAACTATATTGTAACTGTAAGATAAGTTATGAAGGGTACTTCTAAAATACGCATCAGTAAACTCGAAGCTACTGGCCTAAATATTATGGGAGGATAATGTATGACTTTCTCGAAATATGGATACCATAAAGTTTCGAAGGAGTACAGAGAGCTGGTCACATAATCCCTTGGCGACAAACTTGTCGCATTATCCGTTACATCCCGTTCGGCAACTAGGCGTTAGTTCCTAGCCGAGGGACGTTAGATCTAAGAGACTCTAAGAGGGTTGACAACACGCACGAGCCATCTGAGAAACTGACTTTGCCTCGTAACAAATGCATTAGATAAAATTTCGTGCGAGAACTCCACGAAATTGATTTGTGCTAATAACTCTGTTATTTAGATGAATAAAGTAATGGCCTTTGAAGGGCTGGAGGACACGTGCACTGAGGATTTTTAACTTTCCAAGTTGGGAGTTGGGGAATTTAGGAATTGGAGACTTGTAAATTGGGGATTTAGGAATTGGAGAAGTTAAGAATTTGGGGATATGTAAGTTGGGAATTTAGAAATTGGGGCATTTCAGTATTAGTTAATTTGGGAGTTGGAAATGTAAGAAGTGAGGGTTATAGAAACTGTAAAATATAGAAATTGGGGAATATAGAAATTAGAGAATATAGGAAAGTGTCAAAATGAATTTAGAAGTTCAAATTTTTGAACACTTTAAGTTAAAAATTAAAAACTATAATATTTGAAAGGTGGCGCCCCAATCTTTCAATCAAATTTTGAACCTTAACCTGGTCAAATTCATCCATCAGTTTGAGTTGAAAGCAGTTAGTTGGTACAACTCATATGATTGATATAGAAACAGGAGCGTTTACAAATGTTTTACCGCCGCTTAATTTGTGCTTTTACTTTCAAATTGCATCCGACTTCTGTTTCCACGTTGCAGCAATGAGAAGCCAGATACATCATGTCCTATCGGAGGAAACCATCAATGGCGTAACCAGGAAGCCGTCCAAAGTTCTCTAACGATGATGTATCGAGGTTGCAGGAGACCCTTAACTTGCGGCCATTTCGATACACCGTAAGTTACCGTTTCTTCCACTCTTTCTTTCCCTCACCCTTTCTTTCGCCACCCTTACCAGAAGAAGCATTACGTCCCTTGGTATCCTCCAACTTACCACCGATGATGACCGTGACAGATAGCCTGTCATAACTCGCCGGTGCGAAAAAACATATCGTGGGTCTGACGTTTGTTAAAAAAGTAACGCATTCTGGTTCCACGATCAAAGGGTGGACGTGAATTATGTCGGTCAATATGTGCAACGTCATCCGTTTCCTGTCAATGTGCTACAAAGCGTTCGATCTGAATTATTTTCCTGCGATTAACCGAAATAAAATGTGTTCTGCAAAATGGGAATACACGTTTCTTCATTGAACGCGTGTAATGAGGTATTCAGCTGCTTATCAACCGGATTAGTTAAGGTCGATTCGAAATGATATTTTCAGAGCGAAATTTTGATGCCTTACGTTGAAGTTCAGGGAAGTGTCACATCAAGCGGCAGTGACTTTTTAAAACTAAACGATGCTAGGGGTCAACAGGAGCTGTCAAGCTAGCTTTAGTTTCCATAGACGGGGCGAGTTTTTTTCCGCGGGAAGAAGAGCACTTTCCTACGGTGATTCGCAAACGCTTTTTACCTTTCTGCCCTTTTATGCTGTCGCTCTTACTCTAGGACGACATTGACGACGCATTAAAATTTATCTGCACCTTTATTGCCCGTCGTCTCGTGCAATTTCCCAGACGTTATTTCCGCTTAAATTCAGCCGGCGACCAGAAATAATTAATCTATTAGATACGATATAAAATCGTCGCTGATAATCTTAAAGCGGTAACCCGATTTTCAGGAAATTAGAGTTAATTAGTAATAATCTTCCCGGCAAGCCGAAAAGCGTTCTAACTAATTCATATTACTGCCGGATGTGGATCGTTATCTTCCATTTCAGTTATGTGCTATAATTAAATTTATGAATGTTGACTGTTTGGAATAGTGTCCCATCCTGCAGACAGGAAAATGCACTTACTCCTTTGAAATATAGGAAGGATTTATATTTTTATTTCGTTCATTGTCAACGAAATGTTACTACTATGTCCAATGATTGTGTCTTAAAATACTGCTTGCCACAACAGATAATTTCAGTTTCGAAATTTGTGAGAAACTATAAAATATTTGATAATATTATAATGTATTTAATCGATAAATAAAGTTTATCAATATTTACCAAACTTATACATTTTATTATTTATTTATTTATGAATTAATTCATTAGGTTAAATATTTATCAAGCTTCAAAAGTATATTAATGTATGTATGTTTAATTCGTATATTTTTAGTATTTCATCGTTTCATGAAAAATATAATTTCAAACGATTAAAATTATAGTGTACTCAAAATTGGCGCGCAGAATGTGGAAAGCAATTTGAACTTGAGCAACGCATGCGCAGAATATTATATTTAATCGTTTGAAAGTGGTCAGTGTTGCGTTCGTTACTGAGTTAACATAAATTTTTAATAATTAAGCAAGTAATTTATGTAATTAAATTATAATATAAGTGAAATAATACATTTGCTCAAAGAGGAGACATAACTGGATATTCTTCACGATAAAATGGAATTTTAGCAAATGTGATTAAAGTGAAGCTCTTCTTGCAATCATCATTCTACCGCATAGTTACACTGTTTAATGTAGTAGTTCCGATACAGTTTTAATAACTTAAATTCAAAATCAGTTAATAAATATAATATAATGTTTATTTAATTTTGTTAATTACATTGGTTATATCTGGCTGAAAATAGGTAATAAAAAGATTTGATAAAACAAACATTTTGCAATTTATCATTAAAAATAAAGCAATACATCTTTTATTTGTAGTCCCCTTGTAGGTGGGTCAACCATTTAACAATAATTAATAGATATCATATTAGTTTAATAATTTTAAAGGCAAAATAAATACAAGATAAACAAATAAAATCACTAAATGAAATACTTTGATAAGATTATTTCCATATAAATGTTCACTACTTTACTTTCTTCGATGTTCTCACAACGCATGCATAATTGTGCATACATTTTGAGAAGTTATATAAACTTTACTTCTACTTTGGATGCTGCATAATGTTTAAAATTAACTTACTTATGCTATATTTCAACACTCTACAATTGGAATGTTCTGTTAAATAATCATGGCATTTTTAAATTACACTTTTAAAAAGTGGCAGTACATAATAAGTTATCACTCCAAAAGAAATTGTTAGATACTTTAAAAATTCAATATATATATATATAAATATTATTTGTTAAAAGCAATGTAAAAGCAATTGTATTTCTGTGGCTGATTAGCATACTAATTTGTGAATGTACACTTAATCTCAACAGCAACATTCCTACTTAAGTACATATAAAGTAATCGGCTCCTATAGTTTAGAACTATTATTGTACAGAATTGTTAACTGATATGTGCAAAGAATCCATAGAATATCTTCTTTCCTGTTGTGTTGTTTTTAACCATTGTTTGTGTTCGCACAAATACGGATATAACGGTACTACTAAAACACTGATATCATCAACCGATGCCACAGGTGAGAACTTTTCATCTGTTTCTTCCAAATTTTCTGATTTACCAACCCAAACTCTTCCAACTAACCTACCTCTTGCTGCTTGTACCAATTCTTGAGCACTCATTGTGAGCCTGTAATAAGGATTTATTTGTAACCCGGATTTTTAAAGCGTGAATTGTAATTTCTTAAAAAAGTACCTGTATTCCAATGATGGAGTATCAGGGGCAAGTGTTTTCCTTAGTATGTTTGCTGCTGTTTTATCTGACACAACATCCCAAAGTCCGTCCGTGGCTACAATGATACAATCACGTTCAGTAAGATTACAAGTATCCAAATTTATAGACTGTACTTCCGGTTGTGACGATAGAAATGGTTTTATGTTAACCCCGGTACTGGCTGCTTTTAATCCATGATCTCCAAAACCACGAGTTACTCCTATAGTACTCATTACTCGACTCTACATAACAAAATCATAATAAACTTTTATTGAAAACGTAGTGACTACTACACCAGTCTCAAAGATAATAATTACCCTTTTTCCATGTCCTGAAATGAGAGGTAATTTCAAATCGGAATTAGTTAGTACTTTATATGCCCATCCTGTCATATAAGGTTCTCTATACAAAACCAATGATCCTAATTCCTTTTGTAGTGGTCTTTTACGATACTCGAGTGGAGTAAAGTGACCTTTCAACAGTTCATTACTTCTTAGATAACCTAATGCTCTGACACGATTTGATTCTGAATCTGGTGTGTGATCTCTTGTCAACGCACGCTGATTTTCTCCTAATACTAGTACAGCTCTGTTCATCACATAATTTTCGTTAATTATTCTGACTTTTATAAACTAGAGTAGAAATTTATGCATTAGAGTTTTCACCTTGAATCCCCAGCACCTGCAGCATATAGTCTACCATTGAGAAATAAAATAGTAATTGCTGTGCAACCACCTCCACCACCTTGAGCTTGAGCTTCTACCATTTGATCCATTTGTCTATATGCTAATTCAATAGCACCAATAACAAGATCTCTTCCTTTTATAAATTCATCTTCATCTTCATTTAATAACATATTTCCAGGTATTGCCATTAATCTTCCCTAAAAGAGCAATATGTATGACATGTAAGGTCTGAAATGTATGAAAAATTGCATACTAAACTTTTTATTAGTCTTACAAGAATTATCCTATGCAAATGTAATCTTGCTGTTAAAGCCACTTGATATCCGGCGTGTCCATCAAACATAGAGAACATAACATAAGGTAGTGTAACATTAACATCTGCTAGCTTCAGGTCTCCTCTTGTTGCAGAGGTTTGATCCTCATTCCAAGCACTTTTACCGGCATTGATACATTCTGCATAACCAGCACACCATGGCAAACGACTCAAATCCCTCGGAACTATAATTGGTCTTACTCTATGATCAGCACTTACCTGTGAATCACATAAATATTAACTATGCTTTAATTGCTTATTATATCATAATAAAACCATCACAATGACAGTGATAGTTCCAAGCACGTACTTGAGTTTCTTCTGCAGTTAATCCTAGAAAGCTAGGTCGACTATATGGTTTATTTTCTATTTCTGCAATAATGTTTGAATTAAGGTAATCTGTAACTGCTTCACTGTCTGAATCATTAGGATATTGTATGCCAAGTTCACTTCCACCAACTGCATTTAATAATGCTGATTTAAATCTGTTCAGCATCTTTTGTTCAGTATTTCTAAGATATGTACTTTATAATTGGTTTAATAAACTGTATCATAACATCTATCTTTGAAGAGAGATATTAGATCTGATGATAGGGCTTAATTAAACTTTATTGTATACTAATATGTAAACATGTACATGCATGTACAACACCAACAATAAAAAGGAACTACCAAAGTTTTAATGGCTGTTTGGTTATCTGTCATCTGTCAGTTATGAATCACAAACTTTTCACGTTAGAAACAATATTTTTACAATTCAATCACTATGATTAAAAACGAAATCATTACATTCCAGATTATTCATAGATTTGTATTTCGTTCAACGGATATCATTTTGTTGACAAAGTAATTGTCAACAATAAGATAGGTTATATCTTGTACACGAGTAGCAGGTCGCTGTTTCATATAGCGACACCATTTGTCGATATTTAATCAACTGCTCTAATCTCTCCCTTATCTTCGTGCTTATCTTCGTAATTGTGACAAAGTACATTAACACCAAAAAAAATTGTACTTTATTTATTAATTCAACATAAGATTTCTATAATTATAATTTATTCAATTAAATTATATTAAACATTTTGAAAGATATCCGACGTTTAGTGTGTTATTTTAATACTGATAATTATTTTACGTTAATTGGAATTCGAAATCATTATCAAAATAATTAATATTATCTATATGGACTTTCAGAATAATTCTTTACTTTGTAATACAATCTTTTGTGTTTCGAAAATAGTATCACTAGTGTCATCTAACGTTGAAGACGGAGTCTTTCTTCTTTATCGATGCTTGAATTTATATGTAGTTAAAGCAATTGCCACGGAGCTGCAGATTGTTTGTGTTTTTTGATATTTGCTGCAATTTCAATTGCAATATTTGTATGATGTAGTGGAAATTAGTTGAAGTAGAGTATCATTTGTACTATAGTTGTATAAACTTATCTTCAAAATACTTGTTAAGGAGATATGGCAAAAATCAGAAAGAATACACATAAAAGTGAGGTAATTAACCTCTGTATACTCTTCTTATTTACTATAGTTTAGATAAATAAAACATTCACTTAATGTATCAATTTTTATGTGATGATGACATTGGATTGTAGGAAATCAGTAGTTCTTCTGGTTCATCTTCTTCTATATCTTCAGATGAAGAAGTAGATGCAAGGGATTTAAAACCAATTAAAGAATATTTATCAGATCGTAAGGAATTAGCTCGACAGCTATTTAAATCTGTCAGAGCTGAGAAAATACAAATGATGCTACCTCAAGTATTGAGGGTAAGCTTAGTTTCATAGTAAAATATATTAGATGTTAGTTATGTTTGTATGAAGGTAGATTCAATACATTTGTTAAGTCTATTTGAATGTATTTTAGAAAATGGATTTAGGGCAATTAGAAACATGGTGTGCTAATGAATTAAGTGGTATGTCAAAGAAACGTATATTATCCATTTTAAATGGAAAACCTATGGAAGAATCATCAGAAACAAGCGAGTCAGATGATTCAGGTATAGGATAATGTAGCATTTATTGATAATTATAACATTGACACAGGTATTTTATATTTATGTTTATAAAAATAGGACCATCTTTGGAAATAATCTCAGATACAGAAGAATGGTTTACCGATGAAGATATACATATAAAGGAAGAGGGTTCCCAGAAAGGGAAGGTAAAGAAAGATAAAGCAAAACAGAAAGTAAAATCTCAATTTCATAAAAAGAATGACAGTAAACCTAATCATAAGAAAGCTTCTAATAATATTTCTAAAAATATGATAACACCAAAAGAGGAGCCAGTAAAAACAAATAAAGAAAAAGAAGGTGACAGTTTATTAGACTTATTAGAATTAGAAATGCGTGCAAGGGCAATTAGAGCATTGATAAGAAAAGAGGAAGATATAATACCAAATACATCCAAATCTACTGAAAGTAATAATACCTTAAATAATGATGCAATTGCTAAAGCGAAACAAGATGAAATAAAGGAGAAAGAAAATTGTAGAAGGCAGTTAGAAAAAATTATTAGTGCCCAACAAAATAGCACTGCTGAAGATGAGGATGTTGTGTTGGTTGTACAGCCAACTCCAACTATTGAGTTACTGTCTAGTGATAGTGAAAACGAAGCTCACAGTGGAGTACGGGTGAACAAAAAGTTAGAAAATGAACGTGTTATGGAGAGCGAGGACAGTGTGCAAAATGTAAAAGAAAATAAAGAAACAACAAATACGTCAGAAGCACACAAAGAATCAGAGGCACACAAAACTGAAGTTGCTAAACGACCTCATAGCACTAATACATCTCAGACCGATAGTCAGTCAAAATCCAGTGGGAAGAGAAGAAAAACAAAGAAAAAGGTACATGCAAAAGAGCAGTTAAAAGATACAAGTTCTGAAACTGATGCACACACTACAAAGATATCTGATGATAGTCAAAGCACTGAGTGTGTAAAGAATGGTGAATCATCAGAAAATGCGAAACCGAATGAGAAGAAAGATGAAAATAATATTGCTTTGAAAGTGGCATCTGATAAGCAAAACTCTACAGAAGTGTCAGGTGCAGTTAGTATAAATTTAGACGAAGAAAAATCCATTGATTTAGATGAAATAATCGATTTAGATGATTACTGTGATGATATGGAGGAGATGGACAACAGCGGGAACAAGAATGAAAATACAGAAATGACAGTTAAGCAGATTAAATCTGAAACTGAGAAAGGTTCTGCACAAAAATCGAACGGAACTGAAACTTGGGCGAGTCGTTATTATCAGACGGACGATGTTCAGAATGTGATAAAAGAATCGAAGATACAATCGGAAATTCGTAAACGTCTGAGAGAGCGTCAAAGACTGTCAAAAGCTAGTACACCTCCAAATAAAAAGTCGCAAACTTCTTCATTAGTTACCGAAGGTGCAACTAATAAAGTTGCAGAAACAAATCCCTTAGGTTCGGTAGATGAATATCTAGCCTTAAAGAATATTGATACTACGTGCCTTAGTAACACCAGTAGCGATAGTTCTGGTGTAGCAAAAAACAACGAAATGTCTATCAACAGTAGCATAGATCCAAATAAAATAATTGAGAACGACAATGCAAATGTGCATCTTAAAAGTCAGAACGTTGAAACAATTAATTTAAGTCCTAGTATAAATAGCAATAATTCCTCAGTTATAAATAATGAAACCGTAACTACTGTTACGAATCCTGGTTGATAAAATTTGTACATAATAAATGCACCTATTTTCATCTATAATTGTATATACATGATTATAATCATTACAGCGAATATTCTCTATCATTTTTTTATGTGAAGTAGTTTTTCATGGAAATATTGTTTTGCGAAATTGTACATATTTACGTTTATTTATAGTGAAATCGATAAAACTTATTCGGATGCTGTATCGAATAGCTTGCATTCATTTTTACAGTTAAACTATGTTTTTTGTAACCAAAGACCAAATAAATTGTAAAACATGAAATTTATGCCTCATTTTATTCTTTTCGAGCAGTTTGGAATTCAACGTTTATGATCGAACAGCTTGCTTTTTACTCGAAAAAAGTGCTACGTATATGGAAGTGAGTGCATAATTCACATATTCAAGGATTCTACGATCTGACCATTCCCTTCTCCACTTTCGTTTCTCGATTTTTATCGTTCATTCCTGGGGGGAAAGTTTCCGCTGCTCTACATCTCATTTATTTTTAAATTTAATGAGACGCTTCCTGAAATCACGTTTTAATCCACCAAATTGACCAGTCCAAATAGGATTGACGCAAATATTCGCGGAACGGCCTCGAAAATTCTGTGAGGCCGAAAAAAATAAATTTATGCAGCGTTTTTGACTGAAAATGTTATAGATAAGGCCTGCTTTAAATTTCAAATAAACTTTTAGGGTTACATAAACTCTGAACACATCAAGTTTGATATGCCTCATGCACACGGAGAAACACATGGAGTTCAAAATTCGGGATGTTTCAAACTCGGAATGCCTCAAATTCTGAAAGATGTATGTTCTAAATGTCTCAATCTAAGAATCAAGAACTCTTCAAGTTATACCACAAATTAGAAACACTTAAAATTTGAAGTGTTCAAACTGAAGATTCAAGGTTGTAAGGTTGCCCCAAATTCGAAACTCAAGTTCGTGACGCTCATAAATCTCCCAAGTACGTGCGCAGATATTTGCAAAATTTACAGTCATTTTCTCACGAACCGCAATTTCTCTAGAATGATATATGGGCTCCAGAAAATGCTGCGAACGCACCTTACGTCAGACCTGATTTCAACATCCGCGAGCATTGAATGTCGTCCAAAAATGCATATTCGTTTCTTTCATCGGGAATTTGCTTCTATAATTGGCAACAGAATTTCGTATTCGAGTCGCGGATACGGGAACGGCGTCAGTTCTAATTCAAATGTTACGGATACGGAAGCAACGGCGCGCGTGCACTTGTAACGCATAAACGATCTCTCGCGACCTAGGAAATGCAGAAATTGTCGTTGGCATAATCTCATCGATCGTGTGCGCGCGTGTGCGAGCGGCGTTGCGGTATTATGCGAACACGCACACAGGTGGACAGATTTTTCAGAACCGCGAGCGTATTGGAACTTTCGATGGGTGGTTCCGGTACCGTGGAACTTGGAAAGTTTCTCTGCAACGATGCAAATAAGAGATACAAAAGGGAGAGGGTGACCGGCAACTTTAGCGAGGGAACGCTCGATGGTGTTCTGCGCCATGCGAGACAGATTGTTGACAGGGCTCGAGCGGAATTTAAATTAGTATAATCCCGGCTCGTGTTACGCAACACCAGGAATTTCTAGGTGGTCCACTTCCGATGAAAGTTACATTTGCAATTCTCCGCGACACGGTACAACGGTTAATACGACAATAAATCCGGGAGATACTCGCGCACGTTTCTTCGCCGAGGATTTCGCGTAATAGGGAAGTAACGAGGTCATATAATTATACGCGTTTGTCTTACCCGCTACACGTTGTTTACACGGCTCTACTTAGACTCTGGAGATTAAATGCGCCGGGTAATGTTATGCCTCTGATGGCTGATATTCTTGGTCAGAATTTGAACGGAACCTGTTATCACGCAACCTGAATTAGCGAATACACCTCGTAACGAACTAATTTGTTCCAAAATCTTGTTCCTTGGGTAACAAGTAGTTAATTACGAGAGCATGTACTTGATGCTGTATATTCTTAAGGATCTACTAAAATCTAGAGGGAGCCTCATGCGGTGAAACTGGTTCTTGTCTCTCCCGAATTCATCTTGGGGCGAAGAAATATTTTCTTGTGCTTTTTTAAAAATTCGGTACACAGATTTCCTCTTAAAAATATTCTGTACGAAACAATATTATAATTTTTGTAACACTCTTTAAAAGAGAAAGTATGAAAAGGTATTTTTATAGAAATACGGAGTGAAAACGAGACGGGGTTGTATAGAAAATATAGATTTATTACTTGAAAATTTATCTTAATATAAAACACGACAATTAGCTGATCTGTCTCTTAAATAAATAAAATATAAAGTTTCGCTCTACATAAAATAAAGCTTTTATTTTGGGCCAATATATCAAACCCACACATTCACACCGAAGCTTCCGAAAATGTGACAGTAAAATGAATGTCCGAATTTTTGTTTAATATTATAAATCAACAAGAATTGATGTATATAGGAACTTCCGGAAATACGAGTGAATGTACTAATATTTGTTTAATATCGCGAATCAACAAACTAAATTGATGTATTTGCACAGAAACTTTCGGTAACGCGAGTGTAACAAAAATGAATGTACTGACAGTTATTTAATATCATAAGTCAATATGTAAAATCGATGCAATTGCAGAGAAAAGCTTCCAGAAATGAATGTAAACGTAACGAGTACAATAGACAGTTGTTATTATTCATTTAATGTAAAAATAAAGGTGTAAAAAGGGAAACCGTTCGTCGAGCATAGAGTAATTTCTGTCGATAATACAATAACAATGTTCCTTTCTACCTAAAGCGAAAGGTAGCTATGTTATTAGACCATTTTCTCTCGCAAGTTGCTGTCAAGTTTGTTCGAAACGTATCTATTAACTTTTGCCGGGATTTCTCCAACAGCTCGTAATAAAACGAGCGTTTAAAAGTTTCGATAACAAAAACTGCTCGTACGTTTTTAGTAATCTAACATCAGATAACGAAGGAAAAAGGTTGCTGTAAAACAAGCAACAGAACGATGGAACGTTCTCACGGTAGTTGGATCTCTGGGGCAAAAAGGATCGGTGGAAAAAAAAGGAATTGCGTTACTGCACGCAAGTGTTCTTCTTCGCTTATACGTTGCTGGAAAAACTGCACCATTTTCATAGTATCATTGAAACCTCGTTAATTAAATTTCTAATTGGACGCGAAATCGAATATGTAGAGGAATATTTTTGAAAATTATGGAACATATTTTTTCTGAGTCATAAACTGCCGGTGAGACATTGATGTGATATTTGTTTGAGATGTTGACAATATATGAGGTGTAGAGATATTGATAATTGGCGATATTGGAAATATTGAATTTTGGAATTTTTGGATTTGGAAATTTAGAAGTTTTCGCATTTGAGTTGAGGGTTTAGAAATTCGGGCGATTTGAAATTTGTAAAATAGAAAATTCGTGACTTGGAAATTTGGAAATTAGGAAATTCGTGACTTGGACATTTGCACATCAGAAAATTCGTGACTTGGAAATTTGGAAATTAGAAAATTCGTGAGTTGGCAATTTGGAAATTAGAAAATTCGTGACTTGGCAATTTGCAAGTTAGAAAATTCGTGACTTGGAAATTTGGAAATTAGAAAATTCGTGACTTGGAAATTTGGAAATTAGAAAATTCGTGATTTGGAAATTTGCAACGTAGAAAATTCATGACTTGGAAATTTGTAAAATATAAAATTCGTGACTTGGAAATTTGTAAATTAGAAAATTCGTGACTTGGAAATTTGTAAAATAGAAAATTCGTGACTTGGAAATTTGAAAGTCGGAAAATTCATGACTTTAATAATATGGAAACCACGCCTATTACGAACATGTATGCGACGTACATTTGCAAAACGCATACATTGATCGTGAATCTCGTGAAACGCTAATATGATGTAGAATATTGATCGTGTGAGATCTCCATTAAGCAAGCAAGATCGCGCGATAGCATTGTGGAGTGTTCAGTGCGTTCGCCGTTAGAAGTTCGTGACGTAACACGAATTTCCACGTGCATGTATCGGAATAAAAAGTGGCGCGAACGTGAAAGGACCCTTTTATGCGTCCCTTCCTAGATGCTCGTCGGGACGCACAATAGAGATTGATGCAAGCGGCAAGTCACGATCCTTCAAATTGTAAAACGAAAGCTGGATAAAAATAAAGGAAAAAGAGGAACGCACTCTCGAGACCGGTGTTGCGTAACCGGTCGCGATAGACGCGTCTACCTCCAGTTGTGGCACGTTCTGATTTCTCGGAAACGCCTTCTGTTCAACAATTTCGCGCCAATTTCTGGGGAACGAGGAAGCGTTGGAAATCGTTGCCCATGCTGCACCGTGCCAATGAATAATTGCGAATTTTTTTGCGTGCTCGTTAGAGACGGGTCTTGCCGTGAAATTCGAAGCGTTCGGAAAAGGAAACGTAACGATACTTTGAAGAATCGATATCCTCTAGTTATGTGTATGGGAAATTGAATCGGATCTATGGAGAAACTTATTGATCTGTTCTTTCAATTATACTCTTCCAAGTACATATTTGTAATCTTGTACGTTGAGGTGTGAGGATATAGCAAAATTATAAAAATCGATGATCGGCAAATTTTTACACTTATTATTTGCAAATTTGCAATTTTTCTATTTAAAAATAGGTAGATTGATAGATTGATAGATCTATAGAGTGATAGTTTGATAAATTGTCAGTCTGATAGATTTGTGGTCCGATCGATTGATAGATCGATAGATTAATTGATTTTCAAGTCACTAAATTGCCAAATGACCAAATTTTTGCATTCTAATTTCTAAAAGTCTGTATTGCAACATTTCCAAACTTGAGAATTAAAAATCTCCGTACACTCCTCAGCAGGCAAAAATCACCGCTGATATTATATAAGATCCTGGGTAATATCGGAAGTATTAGTCATAGCCAAATGATAGCTTTCTAATATCTATTCGCAAGTAACCTTCTGCGGTAACATGGAGACCTTTAAATTTCGCGTTGCGTACATTATCCAGTTCGCATGCACGAATTTACCTGTAATATCCGCATGAATAAAGAACGTTTACGTCACAATTGACGGAAACACGGTGTCCGTGGTACGGAATCGACCCAGCCGAGTGTGTACGATCCGAAGAACGTCATATCTGCATCGTTCCACTTTACGAGTGAATGTAATCCATACGCGGGCTGCGTTTGATCGAAGAAATCTCTGTGGTTCTTATACGAACTTCCTAGACCATTAAATGTGATTAGCCAGCTGCGCTATGTTAAATAACGGGATTTGCTGTACAACCACGTATGTGTGTTTCGGTACGTACGGTTCTTAAAACTCGACCGGCCGCTACCAGATAAACCAACCTAGTTATTATATCTTAACGACCCGTCAATTATCAAACAGCCACAGACTCCAGTTTCATCGCAGATTATAGATTACCTGTTCAAAATGAGATCACTTCAGCCTTTCCCTTTTCACGATTCATTTCGCCCGGAGTACGACGTCTTCGACTACTTTGTGTCTGAATTAAATTACGGTTTTTGCTGGGTGGTCGAAACAAGCCGTAGACAATTGATTGTTATCGATTTGGTCTATTAGACACCGTTCGCGGTACGATTATTTCTTCGTCGAAATACCGTTCCTTGGACAAGGTCGACAAACCACATCTTCGCAAAATGCTGAATGGTTACATCTTCCAAGGAATTCGTTGAAAAACGCTTGAATCGTGGTCTATACGCTTCTGTGATTCTGCGCACACGTAATATTCCCGAGTGGTGTACTTTCGACGTAACCCACTTTCCTAGATTTTAAAATCCGTTCGTACGTCCACTTTCGTAGCCACTTTCGGTTTCTACCCGCTATCAGATCGACGCGCGCGCGGACGGGGGAAAAACGAGCGTTTCACGCGGAAACGATACGCTCGCCTCTCAAAATCGCTACTTTAATTTGCTCGTCGTTAGAAAACACGTTTTCGTTTAACCTCGCCGATAATATTCGTAGTCGAGGACGACGCAACGCGGATGATTGAATAGTCGGGTATGACGAAAACGCGGAGATTGCTCGAAGAGAACGGCGCGCTTACGTACGCGTCGTAGATTTTCACGTAACACCGATGTCCATTCCGCTGTTGGCTATTAATTTTCACGCGGTACCATTTACCTTAACGACCGTACAAATCGTCCGCATCCTTTTCCCGCCGACACTTCGGTTGCGGTAAAACAGGTGTATCTCGCAACGCAGTGTTAGGTGAAAGTCTCGATGCGATTCCTCGCGATCGCGTAACCGCGCCAACGCATGCTTCCCTTCCTCCCAAGGTTACATAATCGTGTTGTTATGTATAAAAAATATCGCTTTATTCGTTCATTAGAAAACATATAATACAATACAAATCAGGATCACGGATCGAATACAATGGTTGGTACAATTCGACTGACGTCTACTACGAACGGGCGGGCTTGCTCCTCGATCGTGGTACTCGTGAGATCGACGATCTCTTCATGATCTCCGCGATGATGACCGGTCCGGTCGAATGTCGTGTTTGGTGGCGGATCGTCGAGCAAGCCGCGCCAAGGTCAAAGAACCTCTTTTAAGATCGAAGCCTCCGCTTCAATAGTGTCCGTGTCCGTAACCACCGAAATCGTGTCCACCTAATTCTATTCCACCCTCGAATCCACCACCGTATCCTCCACCGTATCCTCCACCGTATCCTCCGCCTCCTCCATGTTCCTTCACGTAAATCGGTACAGCCTCCTTCACGACCAAGGGCACCTTAACGGGGTAGGGCACTGGTTTCGATACCGTGTACGGCACCTTGACAGGTACCTTGACCGGGTAAGGCACCTTGACTGGCACCTTGACGGGTACCTTCACGGGATAAGGTACTTGCTTCTCAACCGTATAAGGTACATGCTTCTCGACGGTCACTGGGTAAGGCTGAGGCACGTGGACAGGGTATGGCTTGTCGACCGGTACCTTAACGGGTACTTTGACAGGATAGGGGACGTGTTTCTCCACCTCGACTGGATACGGTTCTGGCACGTGGACGGTCTTCGTGACCGTGACTGCCTTGATGTGCTCCGCGGAGATGTGTTCGCTGCCGCCCAGACCTCCGCCCAGACCTCCGCCGAAACCGCCACCGTAACCTCCACCCAGGCCGTAGCCTCCGAAGCCGTGGTCGCCCAGACTCAGCTCCAAACCGCGTTTCGTCTTCTCCTCCTTTGGCTCAGCCTTCGATTCAGCTGGTTTCTTCGTCTCCTCCGCGACGGCCGATACGACCAGGGCGCAGAAGAGTAGGATCTAGACAGAGGAAATTTTGAATCGTTAACTCCCTCGAATAAGCTCGATTTGGAAGAAGTATATCGCAAGGCAGCTTACACCCTTTCGAGCTTCTTAGAGATCGAAAGGGCGAAGCTGACCGATTGCGAAACGGTAACACGTTAGAATTCCCTCCGGTTAAGCCAGTTACGTTTGCGTGGCTCGAGTGACGGGGATTCGAGTGGCCGTGTTACAGGAGCTACTCACTTTCAGCTTCTCTGTGCTGTTCATGTTGGTCGACAGTGAGCACACTGATTCCTCGATGGTGTACCCCCGCTTTTATAGGGGACGCTCCGGCCAGGCTGGCGGGCAACTCGAGCGTGCCGATGAAATTGTTGCGGAGTAGGAAGTTGAGAGAAGGAAGGAAAGAGTGCGACGCTCTCCTCCCAGTCCTGGCTTTTGTCAGCCAACATTTAGCAAGTCGCTTCGCGTTTCGTTCAATTTCTTCCTTAATACCGCTCGAGCTTTCAAAGCTCCTTCGGCTTCTCGAACGGGCAACGGAGATCCCTTTCAAGCGTTCTCTTCGTTCGTTTCTTAATTTCTTTCAGCGGGACGACGATTTTCGTAGTCTGGCCGTTCGGCTGGAAATTATTCGAAATTGGTCGAGTCCCGGGAGGATCGTGTTTCGATTTAAGTTGCATCCGTTACAGAATTACGCGGTGATCGGCTTCGAACTTTCTCGTTACTTACTTGCCTGTACTTACGTTCCTTCGAGTCGGCAAATTTTCAATTACCGGATGAACCATCGAAGCGAACCGGAGCAACTAATACGGATTCGACTCCGGTGTCTCTTTTTAATCCGATTACTTCTCACAATACGTTCCTACATCTCTCCCGACTCACATCGTCGAGAGGTTCATTAATATTAAGAGCTTAATTAAAGCGAAAAGAGAACTATTAGAACTCCTCCGGCGCATTGGAGCTACATCCTCTGTACCTTTGCACTTTCTTTCGTTCGCAACGCGGCTCGAAGGAACTTCTCTGGCTACGGTTGAACGTGCGCGAATTCGAGCTACATTCCTTCCGGAACTTTTTGATTTAAAATAGAACGTTCCTCGTTCCGTGTTTCTCATGTTAAATTCAGTTAGTATCCTTTAACGATTTTCTCGGAAACGGAATAGCGGCCGCTTTCGAATGCAGCTACACGCGTGCGAGCATCCGAGATAGGGCAGAAATAAAACGACCCTTATCCTCGAAAGAGAAAAGTCAATGGCCCCCGATCGATAGATGGAGATATTTCGAGCGGACGCTATTCGCGACTCGTTCGCGATCTGCTCGAAGTTAGCGGGATCGCAGCGATTTTTGGTTATCACTTCGGCCTCCCTGGGGCGCAGTTAATCTTGGAATGACTTCGTGCCCCGCGCCCGCCCGTTCGAGGGCATTAGAATACCCCGTGTATCCATGGTTTATCAGGCTTATCGGCGGGAATAAATTTCCATATATCTAAATTTGAATCTCCATATTTGAATCTGAAAATATTGATTTAACTCCTAGCCAGCTAAGCGGTACGCATTCCGGCCGGCGAAACCGCGCCGTTCGATTGGGTTAGGTCCGATCGAACCGAATGAAAAGCGGGAGGAAGATGTTTGTCGATAGTTTCTATCTCACCTTCCGACCGGATTAAATTGTTTTCGATGAATTTATAGTGATTTGCCGTGGTCGCAATCTCCTCGGACTGCGGACCGATTTCCATACGGGAACGAAACTAGACGAGATCGATAACTCGCGTTCGTTGCGGCGAAAGCGATCGCCTCGAACGGTGCCCACTTAAATTTATCACCCGTTGACGTGGCGATATTTTAATAAGCGACGAAGCGGAAAAAAGAAACTTATTGACGGGCATAATGTGTTCGTTAATTAGACGAAATATGTACGCCGATAGGAATAGGCTCCTGTGGGAAATATGGCGACGGAGAAAGGAACTACTTGTTGATCTTTCATCGGTAAATTTGCCGTTTAGACGTTTTCTAACTTGCTAATTTAGAAACTTCTGGACTTCTGCAAACTCATTTGAGGAATTGACGTTTGGAAATTTGTGAAAATTTAATATTTGTTTTGGGTTTGAGTTTGGTAGTGTGATGTAGAATTTGGATATTTGAGGATTTGCAAATTTGGAGGTACAGGAATTGCGAATTTAAATCAATAGAAATTTACAAACTTTGCGATTTTGAAAATGTGCAAAGAGGATGTAGAAGTTTGCAAATGTGGGTACTTATGAATTTAATATGGTACTTTGAAAGTTTGTAAAGGGCAATTATGAATTTGAGAAGTACTTGGGAACTTTGAGCACATATAAAAAATATAGTACTTTGGTAAATTTATAAATTTGTAGAAGTCCACAAAAAAATTTCAAATTAAATCCAAATTTGAAGAAAAATCCTACACCCTGTTCGAAGTAATTTTGCCCTAAATGTGACCTACTATTGCACTATTGCGCAACCATACCGACGAGAGTCTAGTTACTGTTTTATTCGTTGAATTTGAAGGTAATGACACGCATCGTTGCTAGTAGGTGACCAATTTCGCTTGTGACCAATTGTAATTTCTCCGCTAACGTGTTTTGCCCCACCGTCAGTTCGTGTTTACCCTTTGATAATTAAAACGCGTGAAAGGCGTATAAGGTCCGTGAAATACGTGATCTGCATGCTCCTCCAGTTTTTGCCGTATTAATGAACCAACGATTGACGTCAACAAACACGGTTTCTCTCGATTCTGTTTCTTTGAAAGCCAAACGTTATTATTCTGAAACGTTTTGCACGGACCAGTGAATTTTGATCGGTGATATTGATTGCCAGGTCAATTTTGTCAGTCATTTCCTCGGTAATGTTCGAAAAGGTACGCATTGGGAAACGATTTTGGGTAAAGTCTGTAATCCAGGTGAAATCTTTTATTTCGCTCAGTTTCGACGCAATTACGTATACGGAACCTTTCCAAGTGTTCGAGGTCGTATTATGTGGCGGCATCTATTATGGACGATTTTTGTCCATAGACGTTCGTTTCTGTATTTTGCTTTTTCTTGCTTTCTAATAATCCGCCGCTATCCGTAACAGCGGTAATTACATAAAGAGTCCACACATCGTGGACTTCCGATTCCAATGGTTCGCCGCAAAAAATATTTTTATCGAACGCAATCTTTCGTGTTCACGAAACACGCTTTCGCAACGATTCTGCCAAAAAAGGCTTAAAACTTCGAAATTAGTTTCGGAGAAACTGGAAATTCGAAATTGCTTTAAGGTGGTTATGATATGAATTTTAAGAATTTTTATAGCAACGATTTTTAGCTGTTAAATTCGGAAATATTAGTCAAAATAAAGTAGCGGTTTTATAAAGTCTAGGAATATTTTTGTAAATGGTTCACGAAGATTGAAATTTCTGTAAATGTAAAATCGATGTTTGAGAACTTAGAAAAAGGTGTTTGCAATTCTGAAAATTTGTTAGTTTGATAATTATAGAATTTACATATCTAAAAATAGAAGACGAAGAATTTGGGAATTCATAAATTTTTGAATTTATAAATGAAAAAATTTCGATGTCAGAGGTTTTGAAAATGTTCAGACTTGAAATTGGCAATTTTGAAAATGTAAGAATTTAATAAAATTTAAAAAATATGCAAATTGGAAAATTGAGGGATCTAATGACGCGAAAACGGAGCAAGATAATTACGTAAGTGAAGTGCTCGAAAATCTACTTAGGATTTAAGAGCTTGTGAATTTCATAGTACATTGAAAACTCCCATAAAGTTCGGGAAAGTGAATCTTGCTCAACTGGCGGGTAAAATCGGCAGGTGTGCAGCGTATTCCGTTCCATCTGGAATTATTCCGCGACGGTTATCCAAAGAATTACAGCGAACGTGATTTTCGGTACGAATCGAAGCCCGCGAGGTTTGCTCTCGGGGCAAACGCTTACGAAAATGCAGCCTAAAGAGAGTAGCGAGCAAATCCCTATGGTCGATGAGCTCACAGGCAGACGGTAGGAGCGGAATTTTCGCGAACTCTGCATTTCTGCTTCACCGACCGCAAACGTAACCTTATGCAATAATGGGAAAGGCTTTCGAGTCGGCCAGACCGAGACTCTCATGAATATATGGATGGATGTTCTCGCTGAAGGTGTTTATCAAGCCGTTTTCTAGTTACGCCCTTTCCATTCTCGCCCTTTTTGCAGTCTTCTCCCTTTCCCTCGAACATAATTCCCGCTCTCCGTACGTGGAAGGACCGAAAACGAGTTCTCTTGTTTCCCTTTCACCGTCCACTTCGCTTTCTTATTATTCCGATTTCTCGCAAACGCTTTGCTCGTTTTCGTCGTACCAATGCTAAGATCTTGGCAATTTCATCCTCCACACTTTTTCTCACCTTTCCTAACGATGCTGCGTTTCTCATGAATATTTCTCACTAACACTCTTCAGAATACTATAAAATCCATGAATACTATAAAATACATGAGTGACTCACTAATGCACAAACTATGCCAAAGACTTTTTGTCAGAGGATCAAACTTTCAAACATGGACCAAACCACAGAAAAATTGTCAAAACAAGGTAGCTAACAGGGCAGAGTCCCCAAGAGCGAGTTTTTAAATATTTTTCTCTCGGTCCACCTTGCATTAACATAAATTAATAAGCAAGTTCCTTTTAAAAATGTACAGTGGTAATTTTAAAAAAATTTCAGAGCATTCTGTTCCACATTCTTGACTTATTTCGTTACGGAATATAATCGTATCGGGATCTCACTTTTGGCGAGGATTCTCGTAACGAAACTGGTCCCTGTTTAAATCGAGACGCATTAATTTTGCAAACGCGGTTAAAATATTGGCCAGCACGGTCCGAGTGAGAGTCACGCATAATACCGAAGCGTCTGTGGCATGATTATGAAACTGGTCCCGGTAAAAAGCGTCTGTATACCTGGGAAATAAACGCACGGGTCCCGGTAGCTTCGTTATTCATCGCCAATACGAATACAAAAATTCTGAACATTTTTCATTGGGATCTACCCTACCGGGAACTATAATATCCTCTCGTTGCGATAATTGGTCCCGTTCGTGTACATTTTTAATTAATTATTTACGCGTTCAAACACGAGCTGCTCTGTTATAATTCATCATCGTTTATCACGAACAAGCAATCAACCGGACGCTCATAATGATTTAAAAAGTAATTCGCGCGTTTTTGGGTTGGGTGATTCGGTAAATAAGTGGGGTAATTATATTTAAGACTTTTTCTTTTAACGATGACATGGAAATATTACGTGCTTAACGCTTTGGTTACCATAGTAAAATTATTTAGTAGGTGTTGACATGAGGCAGGATTATCGGATGTATTAAAAATTGCTATCAATTTTCACTTTTGTTTAATCACATGAGTTTCAATTTTGTTCATTTCAACTGATTTCTTAATACGATCGACTTATTGGGAAATGTTAAAAACGTATTATGTATCATAGAAAGTTACAGAAATGTATAGTAATGTCTTCATGATACCAAATTATTTTCATTGCCACATCATCTAATATTTAATTATGTTCAAATGTTTTACATCCTCTATGCTGTTTGACCATATTTTCTCACTTGCCAGTGAGAGTAACACAAGTTAACAAATTTCAAATTTGTTTTCATTGAAAACAATTCTTTGTTATCATACAGAAGCATACATGTCAGTTAATAATAATCAATACCAAATATTATGATAATTAATAGTACCTATATTTATCATGTTACAAAATATAAATTTTAAACATCTCCACCAAAATTTATGTCTTTCCAGTTGTCGTACAGTCGATACCAAATACGGCATGATACAATGACCAATATACGTTTAAAAGACTCAACGAAAGTTTCTACCTGAAAGTTACCGAATCTTCCATAATCGTAAAAATTAATTTAATCGGAAGGTGAAACCTGTTCAGCACACTGACTTATTTTGTGGAATATTAAAATCTGCGGAAGACATCTGTGAATGACCGGTAGCGTTAGAAAACTTGGAGTTGGCGACAATGTTGTCGCTCACCGTGACGCCTAACAACTTCCTCCGAGTATCGTGGGCCTATCTTTTAATTAACCATCGAGCATGATGCCGGGAATCAGTCAATTAAGTACATAACGCGCGCGTGTCCGCGACAGGAGAAAGTTTGCTGGAAGTCGCGTCCCTTTGTGGCTACGGCACGTTTACAGTCTTGCTATATTTCATTACATTGTCGATAAAAAACGACGAAAAATCAACGTTCCGCGATTAATTACACGGAATACAGATATAGAGAGGCACGTCAGCGAGTTCCATTCTCTTCCGAGCAATTTTCACCGACTGTTACGTTGCGTTATCCAAAAACTTTCCTTGTCGCGAAGCACTTTTTTTTTTATTATCGCGTAATAAGCAACTGGAACGTGCCCAGCTGCATTATGCGATCGAATCGTTACAACGTTGCCTCGGTGAAAGAAGGAAAGGTACCGGGGATGCGTAATCGGCGATCGATCGATTTTAGCTCGACGTACGGCCATTAATTTCATCTCTTTTACGATACGCATCGATTAAGCTTATTTCCTCGCGTTTGCGTTACATTTATCGAATCTCCTCGACCACGTAAGTCAGTGGCTATTAACCTTTGGTAGGCACCGGGCACTTTACGGGTAAATTTTGCGGAACGAGAAAATTATCGTTCTAGAAAGTGGAACTGAGATTTTATAATTTTTAAACACAGTAATTTTAAGATATTACGATTTAAAGAATTATATACCTGTCAGATTTTGGAATTTTCGAGATATGCACCTATGGAATATTGCAATTTTTAACTTTTGGGTCTATTAGACTTTGGGAGTTAAAGTTGCTTTGGAATTTGGAAGTTCTAGAATTTGGAGACTCTAGAATTCTTAAGTTTTTAGGTTATGATAGGACTACACTCGTAGAAACTAATTCTTTTCAGTTCAGTTAAAAAATAACTCATGTAACAGAACATTTCTAAATTTTATCGCGAAACTTCTAGCAACTTCTAAGAACACTAGTGTACCGGATGAGAACCGCCGACATTCAAATCTCATGCGATTCCTCAAACGCTCCAGAACCTCATTAAATCGATCATACGGAACCAGCTCATCGAAGCACCGAACAAATCAATCTATTTCAAGAAATTTCCTCGATTGAATCTGTAGAAACCGTCTGCGGTGACGCAACGCTCCGGTAACATCGGCGGTATCTCGGAAAGCTGACAATGAAAAGCAAAATCGTGCAAGAACGTCCACTTCCTTTTGCGCCAGTCACGATCGCAAACTTCTTCCTTTCCTGCGGAGAGATCCGAAAAACGTAACGGCGATATCCCGCGAGCTGCGCATTGCGTAAGACGTCGGGTGTCTCGGAATTACGTCCGGAATCGGTTTTACGAGGCACGAATCGAAGCCGTGGATCATGGCTTCCGAGGTGAAAGAAAAAGAAACATCGAAGAAGAAGAGTGGTCACCGGTATATCGTTGCACGGTAAATTGGCAGGCTCCTCCTCGTCGGGTGAACGGACAAGAGAACGGTGATTCGATACAGTTTGAATACGGGCAGGGGTATGTTACGCGTGCGGGCAGATCCGGGGAGATCCGGTAGTAATCAACCGGGCGCTCGGTAGCCCGTGGGAAAACGGCTTAACGCCGAACGAACGCCTTTGCACGCCGTGCTAGCACAATCGGTCCGCTTTAATGCTGGTGGACGAGTAGGATTTTCCGGGGAGTGGGCCAGTAGCCACGGCGAAAGTGCCGGTATATATGCCAGTGATTGGCGCGGTGTAGCTTCAGTGTGCACCTCCGACCGATACCATGAGCACTCCACAGGTGAGCTCGCGGTCCTCGAACTTCACACACGACACTCGTTCGCGGACCAAGGGACACAACTTACGTAATCCATCGGAGAAAGTTCCTAACGATAGATTACGTTGTCGCGAATCTTACTTTTTATGGGCTATTGTGTCGAAATCGTTGTTCCTTTACTCGTAAACCGATACTATCGCGACAGGATTTTTCGCCGTAGTACACGCACCTTTCACCGTTTACTTTCTCCCGTTATCACGCGTTATCTCCCGATATCATAGTCGTAGATTCGCGCCTGTACAATTAATTAAAACACGCTTTCTATCCGCAGAAGCTTATAATACTCGCCCTGGTGGCAACTAGTCTGGCCGGCGAGGTTAAGGACACCAAAAAGGCCACCACGGAGACGAAAGAGAAGAACAAGAGAGGACTCGAACTGAGCTTGGGCAGCTACGAGAGCTACGGAGGAGGACACGGGCTGAGCTTAGGAGGAGGAGGCGGCTTTGGAGGACACGGACTGAGCTTAGGAGGAGGCTTTGGCGGAGGTCTAGGTGGAGGTCTCGGTGGAGGTCTTGGTGGAGGCGGTGGCGGTGGAGGTGGCGGCGATAGCCGAATCACTGGAATCACCATCCACCGCGAGAACCAAGTACGCGTACCTCAACCGTACCCGGTCGAGAAAAACATCCCCGTACCAGTTCCGGTCCCAGTTCACGTCCCGGTAGAACGTCCAGTTCCGGTCCACGTACCGAAACCATACCCAGTCCCAGTACAGAAGAACATCCTGGTGCCAGTGGAGAAACAGGTCCCGGTTCCGTACAACGTGCCCGTCAAAGTGCCCGTGGAGGTACCCTACCCGGTCAGCGTACCTGTAAAGGTGCCCGTCGCTATCGAGAAGGAGGTGCCCTATCCAGTCAAGGTTCCTGTACTCGTTAAGGAATCCTATCCTGTACTGGTCAGCAGTGGTGGTGGCGGCGGCGGCGGCGGCTTCGGTGGCGGATACGGAGGCGGATACGGAGGCGGATACGGAGGCGGACACGGAGGCGGATACGGAGGTGGCTTCGAACTTGGTGGTCACGGACTCAGCCTGCACCATTAGATAAGGATGAACCTCGTCGACATGGATCTTCATCCACACTCATATGCTTGTATATAATGATTATATTTTTGTATGGAAAATAAATTTTTAAATTATTAAATGATCATTGTACGCTCGCGTTCTTGTGACGTAGTAAATAAGACTTTAATTCTGAAATTGGTGTACGTGTTTAACCCTTGTCTACTTCTGACCATCATCCTGCAATAGCCAAATGGTCCGGTAACGGAACAGGTACGAGTCCCAGTAGTTTTGTCCAATTAGGTAAAACATCCAGGAAGAAAAGCTGGAGCTGTCCAATTATTCGTACTCGTTCAACTAGGCCCCAAGAGACATCGTGTAAACCCGATAGCTCGATTTTAAGCACAGATATTATTAGACGCTTTTCTCTTTGAATACTTGCGTAATTGGAAATGTTTCATCGGTGTTCGTTTGCTTGTAGTATGAAGATGAAACGGTGGATGGGAATTAAATTATCATTCCGATCTTCAAAACACCTCTGTCTGAGTTATTTATGTTTGTGAGGCGTCCGTAATAAAGGTTTCGAATTTCTCTTGAATGTTTCCACTTGATCCCTTGTATTTCCTAGTAATAAACGTGTTCCGCGAACAGGGTAATTAGCCGTCGGACGTTTCTACGAGTTCTCGATTCCGTTGCACACTCTGCGAGACTTGAATAGTTATAACCGCTGGCGCAATAATTTCGTTGCTAATTCGATGCAGTTTGACGATCGGGTATTTAACGTACGGTACGGTATCGAATTATTGATCGTAAAATTTCAGTTATAAACGTAACAGATCCGATATTCGGGAAACATTTATTTCGGCAAATCATCACGTTCTATTAAATGCGTATTTACATCTGACCAAGCCGAGTGCTGAGATTAACAATTATCGCATCTGCAAATTTAAGCCGTATTGCGAGATAATGCACATTAACAGGAAATGTATTTTATCACGTGGAACGAATTCTACGTACGATCTGATAATTGTTACATAATCGATGGTCCGGTAATCAAGATCGTGCAAAATCCTGTAATTTAACGTGCACGGATGCAATGTTGAGAGCGTTCAGTCTACCCCTAGGGACAATTGACCGTAGGGAGGGCAGGTGTAGAGAATTCAATGTAGATTACATAGAAAATGATGATACAGAGCAAACTTTGTTTCTCAAACAAAAATTTGCAAATATAGAAATTTTCGGACGTTTCGAATGTATAAATTACCAAGTTTTCAAACTGAATTTTCAAGCTCTCAAAATTAAACATTTTTATGTACTTGAACTTATTTTCATGTTCTTGAACTTCGAAATTTTCATCCTTCAAGACTTCTAAACTTCCACATTCCTAAGTTTGCAAATTTTTCTAATTTCCCACTTCGTAATACTTAACCTATGATTTATTTATCGACACGGTCGATCAGAGGTAATTATCGCTAAAATGCTGGAGTAATTAAAGGAAGTTGAAACTATTGATCCTTGACCGATTGTCAGTAGAATTCAATTTAAAATCAGTCGTAATGAAAGTACGAGTTATGTCACATATGAACGGGTGCGTCACGAATGTGTGACGCTATTAGGTAAGGGATTAATTACCAACAGTTATTTGCACTTTCTACACCGAGTGACGGCAACTGGCGCAGTTTAAAAGTGTTCAATTTAAAGTCGGGGTACGAATTAGGCAAGTTTACCCCACGGTTCGTTGGTCGCGTGTTCTGGAAACACCGATTTGTCGATACACAAACTCTATCTTACGTGAGCAGAGAAACCGTCGAGAACGAGGGGTCAAGTCGTGACCCAGGTGTTCCGGAAGCAAGGTAAAGGTCAGTCGATTTTTCTTCAGCCAGCACGCTGTTCGCCAGAAACCTTAATTCGAACGTTTCGCGTGCTTACACCTCGTCATCGATTCGCTCGTTTCTTCTCGATGCTGTCCGCTAATTTCTCGGAAACGTTTTTCTCAATTTCGTCATTCCAGAAATTGCACGCATCGACGCAAAAACGTCGTTACCGATCTGTAATTTGCCTTGTCCGCATGGAACGTTTCGCAAAGTGAAAGTCCCACTTATATCGATCGATCTGTCGTGCAAACGTTTCTTCAAATCGAACTGCACTGACGTGCCATTAAGATTGCAACTTTCATCATTTTTACCCTCACCCTCGAGAGTGTTACGTGTGCCTCTTAACGATCTAACGTTCGTTTGTTGGACGCGACGGTTATTGTTTTTGATGTTCTGCTTATATTGCCATAAATCTCGGAAGAATATTGATACATACGAGGCAACGCTAAAAAATAACAGATAAAAATGGTGCCATTATCTTAGGTACTAGTAGATGAACATCTTGCAGTTGTAAAAGAAATAATTTTCCACATAACATTTATCAAAAGCTACATAATTTTTGCAATCTGATTTTTTACAGTTTTGTGTATATGTGAAAAATCATGTAATATTTATTTAATAAGTCCTGAAGGAATAATGAATATGATGACTATGAAAAATATGTAATTCACTGAAAAAATCTTATTGTCATATTAGAATACGGTCTGAAGTAGTCATAAAATTAGAATATGTTCAAGAATCGTCCTCCTTTGCTAATATACGAAGATATATGTATAAAATGTTATTTATCGAATAGTGGTCCCTTTGAGTTTGTAAGTAAATTTTAAGTGTAACATTGAAAAGAAGTAATTCATAAAAATTATATCATGTAACCTTTATTAATAAAAATACCTTGATGTCCCCATCGAATTTTTGCAAATACATAAATGCACATTTGCCTCGTGTTCCACAATCACAGTCTTCCCTCCGAACAAATTAAGTGCAGAAAATCAGAAAAATAATAAAACTTAATAATTGCTCAGTGCAATTTAATAATTGTATTCAACGTCGTACTTTGATGCTCGCTTAAATCGCAACGGAGGGTAACTTTACAATCTAGTTACCTCGTTTTTAATTAAGATTCCAGAGCGTAATTCGTGTCTGAGCAAAAATCCTACAATATCGAGTGGCCGCACTAAAGATAAAACGCGCCTGAAAATAAAACAAGAACGAAGAGTTATAAAAAAATATTGCGCCCCGTCTCCAGCAATTAAAGCCCCTTGTAATTTAAATGTTCACAACGGCGCAACGAAGATATCATCGTTATTTCATTTTTAAACGAAAATCCCGCGATTAGATCGAGCGGAGGATAAAGTAATCTCGTTCCGCTGTGTAGACACGTTAGGAGCAGCCATTATAACAAAATGTCATTCTCCTAGGAAGATTAAAAGGGTTTCGGGTTCCATGGGATTAGACGAAACGGGAGGATGCAGCGTAGTCGGACTCGAAATGCATCTGGCCTAGAAATCTTGTACAGTTTTGCCAAAGTCAGATTACGGCATCCATTTCCCCGTTTATTTCTCTCGCTATGGCGCGGAAAATTGACGACGAGTTGCACAAAGTCCCAGAACAAGAGACCCGAGCACTTACGATCTTTCTCTCGAACCCTCGAAACAATAGCAATTATGTTTATTGTGCCCCAAACCTATTAAGGTAAATGAACCGATTATTGGATACCCGGGAATGTGACTGTTTAAAAGTATTAATCTTTTATTAACATACAATTATTATTTATAATTGCGTAAGAGATTCATCGGCGAACTTTAGTCTCTATCGGTTTCAAAGTAAATTGCTTTTGATGTTGAAGATTTATAAAAAAATTATTAACGGGAGGATTACACTGACAAATTAATATAGGAAGTTCTAGATTTCGGAACATAGAAAATTCGAGTCATAGGGATTTTGGAACATAGGGAATTCGGGGTGTAGAAAATTCGATACATAGGGAATTTGGGACGTAGCAAATTCGGGATATAGGTTATACGGGACATAGGGTATTTGGGACATCAAAATTTAAGTCATAGGGAATTCGGGACATAGGGAATTTGGGGTGTAGAAAATTCGATACATAGGGAATTTGGGACGTAGGAAATTCGGGATATAGGTTATTTGAGACACAGGAAATTCTATATCTAGGGAATTTGGGACACAGGAAATTCGATATCTAGGGAATTTGGAACACAGGAAATTCGATATCTAGGGAATTTGGGACATAGTAAATGTTATACCTAGGGAATTTGGGACATAGGAAATTCGATATCTAGGGAATTTGGGACATATCGAATTTGGAACGCAGAAAATTCGGGATATAGGTTATTCGATCATGTAAAATTTGGGACATAGGTAATAGATAACATATGAAGTCTGATATATATTTCAGAACATTGAAATTACCAAACTATGAGAACCTCAGAATTTCTCATAAAAATAACCTCTGTAATTTCACAACTTCAAGACAAGGTTTAAAAATGAAAAGATTGTTGAATTTCAAAACTTTGAGATGTTAAAATGTAAGAATTGTCGAATTTTGCAAAATAATACTTTGCAATCGAAACAATAATGCGAGGTTATGTGTTATCCCTTTCATAAGTTTGAGAACCCCTGCTCACACAACACATATTTCGTTTTGTTACTTTGTTATTTCGTTTTGTTGAGAGATTTAATTACCCACATTTATTTCCACGTTACGAAAATCATGATCATATCAGGGTTTCGCTCATTGTTTCGTCCGATTTCCATTTTATTCGTAGCTGATTTAGTACAACTCTGCGCCGCGATTCTTTTCAACCATTTCCGCGTTTCACTCGGTGCCTTACGTGCTCGTAAATCAAGGGCAGAATCCTTGAAAACTTCATCGCTTTTTGTATCGTTTCTTCCCGTTCAAACGTGAGCTATGTTTTGTTACGATTATATTTATCTAAGTCCGCGAACAATGCGGTAACTCGATGTATCTACCTTTCTCCGTAGAAAAAGTGGTTCGAATCGAGTCTCTATTGCTTAACGCAGAAACCATTACGAGAAATATACCAAAAATTACTTGCCGGATAAATCTGACCAATCATTCGATGCATTACGCGAAACCGTCATCGTAAAATAGTATCTCTTTATAGTCACGATAATTTTAGTTTTGCACTGCTGCTGTAGTGGCAATCACCTTTTTGTTCGTAATTGAACAAATTACACCTATCCATCAAACATTGGTGATCATCGGTACACAAGTAGAAAATGAATCAGAATTTTTTAAGACTCGTTTCTTATGTGTATTGTCTTCGTTCTGGATGCAATAGTCTCTTGATGATGTATCTGGAATAAAAGATAATTATGTAGGAGATGTAACTAAATGGAATATGGAAGATTTATGGAAGATATTAGATGTTAGGAGATATGGAAGGTATTAGAAGACATAAAGGTACAATTAGATAGAAGATGGAAGATAGAAGACAGATGATATACATAGAAGATGCAGAAGATAGTAGAAGATACAATTAGATAGAAGATATTAGAAGACATGGAACATACAATTAGAACAAAATATAAAAGATGTGTTAGAAGTCGTAGAAGATAATATTTGAAGATACAGAATATATCAGAGGACATTAAATATAAGAATATGTAGAAGACATAATGAACACAGAAGAGAATTGAATACAAGCTAACTATAATCATAATATACTTGAACATCCAGCAAGTTTTGGTGGAACAACGTGACCTTGCTTCTCAGAGAAGAAGCTTCTTTGGTAAGTCCAAAACTACGTTGGATACTCTGGAATTAGCGAAGTTCCATCGAACGAACGCCTCGACACTCCAGGCACTTGAACAGTTAAGTCGGTTTAGAAGTCACTTTCGAAGGGTGCAGTTACTGTCCTTGTTTCTCTTGTCTACCACTATTTGTTGTCAACTTCGAATTTTAGTGGTTTATTATAAATTCTTAAATTCATTTTCTTAGTTCTCAAATTTCGGATTTACGAAATTTCCTAATCCCTTAATTTCAAATTTCTTAATTTCTCTAACCCCCTTTGAGATATCCAAAATGTCTTTCCCTAACCTTGAATTTTCTGAACCCCCAAATTTCAGGGATCTTTGGGATCTTGAAACTCTCTAACAGCAAATTTCGGATGTTTCAAATTTCGTAATCCCTTAATCTCAAATTTGTGAATTTCGCTAACCCCAAATTTCAGATATCCAAAATGTCCTCCCCTAACCTTGAATTTTCTGAACCCCCAAATTTCAGATTCGTTAACTTCGGGATCTCAAAACTCTTTAATAGCAAATTTCGGTTGATCCAAATTTCGTAATCCCTAATCTCGAATTTCTCAATTTCGCTAACCCCCTTTCAGATATCCAAAATGGTCTAATCCCCTAATCTTGAATTTTCTGAACCCCGAAATTTCAGGTTAACTAAATTTGGGATTTCGAAACTCTCTAACAGCAAATTTCGGAGGTTCCAAATTTCCTAACCCCTAATCTCGAATTTTCCCCCAAATTGCAAATCACCTCAATTCGAGATTCTTCAAACGTTCAAATCGCAAATTTCGTAATTCCAAAACTTCTTTAATTCAAGAAGTATAATTGCATTATAAAGAATGTTCATTGATCTCGAGAGGTTGGCAGGTCAAAGTCATCTGCAGGATGGCCTAAATTCCCATGAAACTATCGATCCTACAGGACAGTGTCTGGAGATATCAGCATCCGGTGCAGCACAGCTGTAGCCCTCGGCCGTGGTGAAATCGGGCCGATCGGAGACATAACACGTCCGCTAACAACGGGCCACGGTGCGAACCAGGCTTAATATATGATTTACGTTCGCGTTAAACCTCAAGCTCATAGATCCTAGATACACGGACAGCAAACGGAACCGGATAGGTACAAGCGTGGATGGAGAACCGGGGCTCCCTTCGTCTATCGCTATCGCAGCCATCCGTGCCGCTATGAAAACTATTTCCGGAGAAATTGCGTAGCTTCCGGCGGCCTGAGCTAATCTTTTATTGCTCCCTGTGCTGAAGTTACGAGCATACCGGCGAAAGGAAGGAGATCGAGGCGACAGCTTGCCACAAATCTATCGAAGGACTTTTGAGAGGAGTGAATTCGATCGAAATGCAAAAAGTGTTGCGGAAAGATGAAGGAAGGTCGAACGAGTATTGCCGAGTAATTCGATAATTGTGATACTATAGTTACAGAAAATTACTATGGCGGCTTCAGAGTGGTGCACTTTGATGTGTGGTTTTTGAGGAGGAAAGGTGAAAATTTGGACATTGGAGAAATTTGATAGTTTGTGAATGTAAACGTTCTGAGATTTTGTGATCACGTCGGGAATTTGAGAATTTGCAGATTTTGGAATTTGGTCATTCAGGAATTTGCATATTTAGGTATTTGGAAATAAAATTGTTTGAGGACCTGAGAATTTGAGGATTTAAGGACTTGGGGGTTTAAGGATTTCGTGACTCAGGAGTTTGGACATTTAGGTACTTGGGATTGAAGATGTTTGAGAACTCGGAAATTTGGGGATTTGGTGATGTAGGAACATGGACATTTGGAATAATAAATATAACAAAATACTTAGTAAAAGATATTTAGTAAAATTTAGCAAAAATAAAATACTACCGAATCAAATGTCAACTGCCTCGAAGGTATTTTTGTTGTCAGGCACCATAAAATTTTCTAATTGAAAGATTTGACGAATTGTGTTGATTATCTATTATTAGCCAATGTTGTCCATGTCCATGTTTATCACACATATCTAGATCTACTTCAAAATAACTCATTTCAAACCGTATTAAAATAACCTTTCGATGGCAAAGGGTTAAAAGACCACCCAGCAAAACTTCTTAACAACTCCAGCGAAAAATATTGACATACTGCTCGATAAATACTTTACCCCAGTAAAAGTGACACGATTTGTGAAGAAATTTGAGGCAGGAGAAATAAAGGGAACTGCTTGATCAAATAGGAGCTTAGCTTCAATCAGTCAGCAGCTGAAGGCCGCTATAGATGCTAACTCAGCCTTTGCACATGTATTATTCCAAACCACCTGAAAGCTTTTCGTTGTACAAAAGCGTGCGCAAAAATCTCAAAAGCTTTCGTGCAAATCGTAAGTCATTGGCCTGGCTGCAAGCTCATCGATCGCTTCGAGAGCGTCAGACGTTTACTCAGTCACGTTGCGAAAAATTAAAAATTCGACCGAGATCCAATCGATCGCAACTGAAATAATCGGGTCATTGCGCAATCGAAACCGTATCTTCACGATGACGAAACAGAGTCTCTCCATTCTTTTTTCTCCGCTCCGCAAAACAAACGAACGTGAAAGGGCACTTTCTCGAAAGGAAATCAAACTGGTACCGGTGTCTTGCGACGAACACGACCGATCGTATTACGTGAATTCTGATTAATCCTTTTTTATTCCGTGAGGCAACAATGACGAAAAAAAATGTGCAATTTATGGCAGAGAATGTAGTACCAGTGAAAGGGAAACAAAATTGAGGAAACCGCGAGGTTTACTCGAAACCGTAAGGCTTCGGATCAGAAATGAAAAAAGAAGAGAACGGATGAGATCGAGAAAAGGAGCAGAGGGAATTATCAGTTAAATTGGAAGAAAATTAAATTCCCAACATGCTCTCGAATGAATAAAACATGGCAGGCCGACAAATTTTTCTTACGAATCGATGAGCAGATATGGAGTTACATCTTAACCTAGTTTCTGCTTAATTCGGAAATAGTTCCCGGCTGGTACCGATGTCAACCCACGAGTTGGCGCTCGAAGTAAAAGAAGCTATCCCTCAGGGTTCACACACTTCCAGTTACATTTCGGCAAATAAAAGTAATAATGACAACTGTTGAAGTAGCACTATTTCACTCTCGAGGCTCCTGTCATTGTTTTCGACCTAATTGGCGACCGGTCGAGTCAGTATACCGCCGAAAATACATATGAGCTGTTCATTTTTCTATATTGATCAATTGGAGCCGTGTTCTAAACACCTGGTTCAGGCGCCAACTCGTGGGTTGACACCGGTACGTTTCAAGTGCATATCTGCATAGCGCAGATGTGCAGCCGATTGGATAAAATGAAACACAGATGTCGGAAGTAATGGGTCTAACGGATAGAGTGAAGCATAAGCCTGTAATTATGTGAAGTCGACGTAAGTTCAATTTGCGGGAATAATTAGTAGAAAGTCGTTCCCATTCACTGCACAGTTACATCGCAAGAATGTGTACAATGCCAGGATCTCATTGATGCCGAGATCATGATACCGAGATGAAACAGAGATCGACGATTATTCTACACGGCAGTGCACCTTGAAACCGCGATGCAAATGGAAGTGTGACATTAACCTTAATGTTAGCAGTCAGGGTCGTATTAAGATATTTACGGACTGTGAGAAATTCGAATGTTTTTAGGGCTTTTAGAGAAAATTAGGAATTTGGTCATTTGAGAATTTGGGTACTTAGGGATTTAGGAAACGGGGAATTTGGAGATTTGGGTTTTAGGACATTGAGGATTTGGGGATTTGAAAATTTGGTAATTGGTGTTTTGGGGAATTTGGGAATTTGGGACTTTAGGTTTCTGGAAATTGGACGATCTGGGGATTTAGATATTGGGAAATTTAGGAATTTGGGGAATTTGGAACTTTGAGAATTGGAAATTTGGGGATTTAGAGACTCTAGGGTTTGGGAATTTAAGGAATTGCAAGTTTGGTGTCTGGGAATTTGGGAAATTGCAAGTTTGGGATTTGGTAATTTGGGGAATTGCAAGTTTGGAATTTGGGAATTTGGGGTATTGCAAATTTGGGATTTGGGAATCTGGGGAATTGCAAGATTGGGATCTGGGAATTTGGGAAATTGCAAGTTTGGAATTTGGTAATTTGGGAAATTGCAAGTTTGAAATTTGGGAATTTGGGGAATTGCAAATTTGGGATTTGAGAATCTGGGGAATTGCAAGATTGGGATCTAGGAATCTGGGGAATTGCAAGTTTGGGATCTGGGAATTTGGGGAATTGCAAATTTGGGATTTGGGAATCTGGGGAATTGCAAGTTTGGGATCTGGGAATCTGGGGAATTGCAAGTTTCGGATTTGGGAATTTAGGATTCGTAGGCTTGAGAATTTAGGAATTTAAAAATTAAAAAATTCAGGAACTTAGATCGTGTAAATTTGGAAATTACAGAATTTAGAATATTGAAAAATTCGAAATCTGAAAAATCAACACAAAAAAATTCTGGAATCTCAAAGTACTAAAATCCAAAATTTCTAATCTACCAAAGTTGCAGAGTTTTAAAACTCTCAATCCTAAATTCTACAATGCTAACATTCTGAAATCCTAAAATTCTAAAATCCTAGAACCTTAATATCCTAATATCCTAAAATCCTAAAATCTTGAAACTCCAAGATCCTAAGATTCCAAAAAATCAAAAATTCCAAAATCTCAAAAGCTTGTAGTTCACGACTAGCCTTCTCCGTTTAAAAAAATATACAACAAAAATCGTCCCAAAGAGCGCAAATTTTTGTAAAAACTGTGGTACAAAATTTCGTGTCATTTCATCTTAAACCTAAAAGTCCCTGCGCTCCAATTACCGTATTACATAAAATCTCATACTTCGCAGCAAAGTTACCGTCTACGTCCGTGCGTCAGTTTATTCCGCAAGCATCCGTATTCGAAATAATTTCGTTTGCAGATTTAAATAAAATTTGCCCGTTTCGTAGACACCGGGGGAGGTCAGTTGAAATGTATGTTATACTTTAAAGCAAAGAATACGGTTGCAGCAGTATTAGCGGCTAACAGGATTCCGTGGTAACACAAGGACATTTGTATCCCAGATATTGTTTCGGTAGTTGGAAATAAAGCCCACGATTTGTGAGAAACCACTCTGCCTTTAGCGTTCGTAATGGAGGACACAGGTAATTTGTCCGCGAATGTAATTAGCGCTGTTAGGAACATTAATAACACACCCGTGATTCCGAGTCACTAATTAAAAGATTTATGCGATAATGCAACGGCTCGCTAAGAGCCATCCAACTTGCGAAATAGTTTTCCAAATGCGATTCGCTTATTATGCGCGGTTAATGCTCGTCGCGAACAAAGGGCCGGGTTATGATTTTAAACAAAAGAGAGTAGGTCTTGATAAAAGAATGGCGAAGTCTTTAAAAGCACTCGGACCATCATTATAACCACTCTTTTGTTTTTCTCATTTTATCGTTTCGTGTCTCTGGACATTACCGTTGCAATAATTGTAACAAATGGGGCCAGAATATATCATCGTTTTCCTCTGTCTTCCTGTTTTTTAACAGTTCATGAGATTGCACGAAAATTCAAGTCACACAATCTCGCATACCGAGTCAAACATATAATATATCAAACTTAGCAACTTCCCTTCAATTTGTGATCGATTTTGTTTGATCTTAACTCTACCAGATGTACTGGTTTCTTAACTCTTTTTTTAAGAAAATTTCATTTCAAAGTACCATCCTAGCACATCCTATACATTTTTCCCATCTGCCCATCAAATTGTACCCTCCCCTAAAAATTCTTTACATTTTCAGAAACGTCATGTAGCTCAGAAATGAAAAATGATCAGTACACCTGATATATAATTTTAAGTAACAATTTTAATTACATTAGAATTATGCTACACAATTCCTATTTGCGAATTTAATTTTATGTGAGGTTATGTCACCAATCCTGGTCAAGTTGTATATCAAACTGTTTTAAACTGTAGTTACATTAAAAAGGCTATTATAAGAAAATTATTGACATAACATATATCAATTTTACAGACATTAATGTGACAATATAAATTTTACGGATATTAATTTTAAAATAATAATATACGTATGTACTTCAAAGGACATTTATACTCATTTGAATGACTTTGATTCAGCATCGCCCGTAAATATGAAGTCATACATTTTCATAATTGCGGTTATTGTTCTACCGTAACGATAATTCATAACCACTTGATTGACTACAGTAGCCTCGATAGCTTTCACGTAAATCCACTGAAACAGCTAACCATACATTTGCGGTTAATTTCAAGGAACTACGATGACCTGTTCATGACTACACGGTTGCGTCACCGAGCATTTAAACCAAATCACTTTTTCTTTGTTAATCTTTTTACTATCATTTCGTCATCGACATGAATGAAAGCCCTTGGTTTCTTATCTACAGAACGAATCAATTTAAGCGTAACTAGTTTTTAGGTTTCGATCATGTGTTCTGTCTCATTGATTTTACGCAGTTAACCGGAGTGTTATGAAAGTGTTTTGACTAATCGCTGGAACCTTTCATAATTGTTAAATTGTTTAACTAACTGCTCCTAGTAATTCCGAGATAAATCGTGCTCATTAATTTATGAGAACGAAATGAGTTTCGAGATTGATTTACAAGTTATAGTGGTAAAAAACTTGTAATTGATGGTTGCAATTTTGAACGCCATAGGTGAATTTATGAAACTAACAGAGCAGGTTATTAAAGTTTTATAGGTCGAGATACAATTTTAAAAAGTATCAAAAATTAAAAAATTCTAAAATTCCAAACTACTAAAATAAAATCTTGAATTCCCAAAGAAAACCCCAGAGTTCCAATTATTCCAAAATACGAAAATATAAAAATTCCAAAACTTCAAATTATCAGAATCCGAAATCCCCAAAGTCAACTCTCAAAGCCCCAAATTCTCAAGTTAAAAATTTCCAAATTCCCCAGACTCTCCTTTCCCACATCTTCGTTCAAAAAGAGCCAAAATTATATTCAAACGTTACACACAAAAATTCTCCTCGACCCCGATTTAAATAAATCTTCAAGGTCCAAACTGTTGCTGCCAATGATTGATTCATAAAATGGAATGCAATGAATGTTAAAAGCACGTTAAAGAATTCATCGGACGAAACGGAAGCTTTCAAGAAGTATTTTATTTTACAGTGGCCATATTGATATGGTAAATATTTCGTATCGCCATTCTTTATGCAATTCGGTTAACTGTCGGTACGTGGAAGAGAAATCGATTTCTGTGGTTGTACACGTAAGCCACGATGAATAACACATGTAGTACAATAATAGACGTTCAAATTTTTACCGTAGGCGATACGGAACGTTAATCAAAATTTGCACGAAAAATGGGGTATAAATCGGTAGTTCTTACCGGAGAATCTTTTATTCGTAACCTCGATTATATCTCCTCAAAGTGGAAGAAAATATTCACGAAACATTCTTGCCAAATGCAATTTTCGTAGGAATTGTTGGCATCGATTCTCTGTCGCGAGTATTATCGAAAACGTTTCGAGTCCGATGGTACGGTTGGATCGATCGTTTCGACCCCGCGAACAATTGGGTCGCTTCAATTATCCAAACCGAGTTTTCGCCATATGTACCATTCGAAAGTGTCGGATTATTACGAAAATCCCATTGGTAGAGACGCGTTCGCCACAAAAGCGTAAATAGGACCGTTGGCACGATCTGGAAATCCAGGATTCTCTGGCGGTCGGATTGTAATTAGTTAATTGCGTTCGAGATAACGATACATCTTTAGCGTAGGCGGAGTTCGCACAATAATACGGGGCTAATTAGCCAACGTTTCCACCTAATCGCACCTTTCTTCTTCAACGAATAACTTTCTATTTTCCTGGTACACAACTTTCTATTTACTTATTTCCAACTTTGTATTCTTCTTGTATCAAATGTACTCCTGGTATCGAATTCTTTCTTCTTCCTATATCGAATTTTTTTCTTGTGCAGAATTTTTTTTTGTATCGAGTTTTGTGTCTAACAATGGAACAATTAACATACAAGTTTAGTAAGAATGAAGGTACATTTTAGTATGAAAACAGTTGGGCGCCGCAAGGGAATTGAGAGAAATGAGAACAAGTTAATTAAAACTCGAGATGTTTAATCAGTCACTTGAAATATTTATCACGGCCTTTGGGAATTTTACGAACGACTAATAAGTAATTAGGTAACAACAGCCTTTTATTTATCTTCAACTTAAAAATTACAGGGCATTTCAAGTATTTCATTCTAGAAGGTTCTGTAAGAGGTGCCATTTTGAGCGCTTTATAGATGCTGCCATTTTGTTGATAGCGCAACTATCGAATGGTTCATATGTCATTGATATATCATTTTACAAATAAGTTACATCAAATGACTTTATAGGTTTCTCGTTTTAAATTACAGAATTATTTTAAGTTTTTATTAAAATGTATATTGATTTTTGTAAATATAAAATATAGTTATGTATTCTATTCTATCACATATACAGTTATAAAAGCATAGTTTCATGTACACTTATAACAATAATAGATACATGTATAAAAAAAAATAGTTACATATACAATTTGTTATTTATGTACCTTTATATAATTATTTCAGTACTTCATTTTCAATTTAAGAGCGTGTACCGAATTTTGGTACTTTCAATGTCAACAGACAATTACTGATGGTTATCATTAAACCATTAATTTGTTGTCAAATGTGTTTGCTTTTAGATATTACTAAATGGTGTTTTTGTCGCAATCATAATTCCAGATTTCTGAAAGATTTTGTGTTTGAGTAAACATTTACATTTCCAACAGAAAAATTCATGTCGAATTCATTCCTACACGTTCGAAGAAAAGTTGCACACCATTCTCAGTATTTCATGTCGTTCCTCGAAAGGCATCAAAATCGTCGAATGATATCCGTAAGCGAACAAAAGGGAAGGTTATAAGGTACGGCACTGTTATCGGATCGTGGCCAGACTTTCTTACGGTCAGACTTTCTTCGCGGATAAATTCCTTGGCTTAACATTCTTTACGAATGCCGTGCCATGGAGTTTGATTCTTGGTTGTTCACTTGCTCGGAAGGGGGTCCACCTATAAGTCACACATAGCACACGTAACACGGTGGTGTGTGACGAGTCACTATACTCGATCGCGTGTAGGACGTTGTCGATAGGGGAAAGTTATTTGGCTCGATCCTCAAGAGCTCGTACAACTTCCGCAAGAATTCTTGCTTTATCGTAGAACAAGTAGTTGAGAATCTCGGGGGGATGGACTTTACGACGACAATTTGGAGATTACCTAGTTTTTTGCCCTAAGCTGTGATCCCCTACTGTTCACGTTGCAGTTACCCTCACGTTTCTTCTTATTTTAAAACCTTTATGGTTACATTATTACTATATTATTTATTGTGTTATACTACGTATTATGTCGTTATTATTACTGTATTTTATAGTATATTATTTTTATTACTGTGTTATGTAGTATATTATACTGTACATCACATCATTATTATTACATCATAGACTATACTATGTCTATACATTACATTATTATTACAGCATTATGCAATACATTACATTATTATAACTACTGTATTAAATATACTACTATACATTGCATCATTATTGCCTATTTCACCTAGTGAATATTTACAATTCTCATTTACTAACCACGTTAAAAATAACTATGAAGAACATTAACCTAACTGAAAGTTAAATGTTGAATTAAATAGAAATCTACAAAGAAATATACAAAATATAATAAATATAATATAATTCCACCTTGAATTGAAATTCTGCATTTATTATTGAAGGATTCGAAGCTCTCTATGGAGGTAACGATAAGTTTACAGATCTAAACATTTGATATCACTTGATTTAATTCTCAATAGGTTTACGAGGCCACGATCTTCTATGAGTCTTACAAGTTTAAGAACACTCGAGCTTCTGCTTCCGACGAAGGCCACAATTCCACGAGTGTATTGTACTCCAAGGATATTCCTTGCTCTGTGTTGAGTCCACCAGTTCGTATTTGGTCGTCTGTATCGGGTGTTTGCTTTGGTGTTTTCAGTAAATTGTAGAAGTTGTTTGCAATAGATTCCACAAATACGCAGTAGTATGTACTTGGTTCTGTGCTTCTTCAATCGTGTTGGTCACGTTCTTTATCCTGATTCCTTTGTATCTAAAGTTTCTAAGAGCTCTGTACGCAACCATAACTTCGAAATTACGTGTATCCACGGTATACTGGATACCAGTATGTCTGGTTGTCTTCAGAAATTCAGGCACAACATTTTTTGTAATACATAAAGTTGTCAAAATAATTTAATAAATAACCACGAAGCTTGTTCTTATTTTGTTGAGAAATAAATTTCATTTCTTCTGGGTTGCTGGATATTTGTATGCATGCTTAGTTTTTTATTATTAGGTTACTTTAAGGTTAGGGTGGGTTAACATTTTTTAGAATTATTTTTATTTCATTGCTATCGTTTTAAAATAAGTGGAATATATTTACTTTGTCTTTCTAATTTAAAAAAAAAGTTGTCCACGAAGAAGTTATTGTTTATTGCCAATTTTTAGTACCCCTTTTAAACTTAGTGGATTTCTGGAATACAGATTTTAAGATATATAAGATACATTAACATTTACTAGTGGTTATATTTTAAGATAGTTATTTTAATGTAATTCTAAAGTTAATTTAAACGAAGAAATCTCGTTTTCTACTCTTCACGAACAAGCGATTAAAATTGAACGCAATCGACACAAAGTTAAGAAAGCTTTGTGGAAACACTTACTTTATTCAAAACTTGTACACCTAATTTTCTGCCTCATGGAACGAAACAAAGGAACTGTTCAAGCTATAATGTATTTAAAATAGTAATCTACGTAACCTTCGTTTCATCCCTTCCGCCATTACGCCGTTTCTTTGATTCCCGTTGGCGTTTTACCATCAAAAGTTTCATGCTGTTCTCCTAAAAAAGAACATTCATACAAATTAATAAAAGGAACAATACATGTTTTAAACAAAGTCATTTATATAATAAACAAAAGAATTATTTACATGCTTCAGATCTTTTATCCTTTCGCAAAATTGAAAGAATTTGAATACTCTTTACAAACTTCACGGTTAAAGAGGAGAGCTTTCTTTATTCAATTTTTTTTTTAATCAAGGATTATTTATTACGGAGACTTCATAAAAGCGTCACCCCTGCATTCTTTGCTGACTTAAGTGGAGTTAATTTACATTGGACTATATTGCGGAAATTGACTGCATAATGAAGGGATTATTTCTTTAGTGCACTTCATATTCCATGTACGTGAACAATGACGTCATAAAAGAGATTAACCGTATAAAAATTAAACAAACAATTCGTTTCGCTAAATAGATATTCTTATACTGATCTAGCAAACATGGTTTCTTAGTAGAACTTAGGAATTACGTTACCATTTACCGTTCAATCTAAAATATTGGTTTTCAGGCTAGCCAATCTCTGGTTACTCTATTAAGGGTCGTAACGCGGAGTGACAAGGTAAAATGTGCCTCCAGCTTCTCAAACACCGAAACAATATTACGTGTTGATACGTTTAGATGGCATCCCTCGGCCATTCAGTAAAAGGCTATTAAATAATACCGTCGGGGTAACGAGCTCTTCTCGTGAAATTCAATCACGAAACGTTCGAAGAGTATCCACTCGATCGATTTGAGCCGATGGCTTGCTGACAGCGTCGTTTTTGCACTCTGAATAGACCGTCATAAATCTTCGCCTGTAATCAATAAATTGGTCGTTAACAAAGTAACACTGTAAAATTCTGCAACATGCGCTTTTCAAAACTTTTTTATATTTTTGCATGTTCGGATTTGGGGAGTTTGAATGTATCCTTTGAGGGTGAGTTTTGATATTTTACAATTTTTGTGCATGGGACTTTAGTTCGTGGATTTTGGGGCTTTGGAAAGGGGTATTTTAAATTTGAGACCTTGGAAGGGTGCAACTTTGGGATTTTTGAACTTTGATATATTGGAATTTGTAAACTAATTTTAGAAACTTTGTGACTGAGATTTATGAATTTTGGGGCTTTCATATTTTTACATTTTGAAATTTGGTATTTGGAAAGATTGCAATTTTCATATTGAACTTTGTTTTTCTGAAAAAAGGAACGAAATAAACCAACAAATAAAATACCAAAATAAAATAATAATAAAATAAAAAAAGCAATAAGTGATCCGCCATTTTCATACTGCAGTAACATTCCTACAAATTCTTCGTAAAAGAAAAATGAAATAAAGCAACAAATAAAATTGTGACCGTACTAACAAATATTTCCCCAGCATCTAAATGAAGGAGTTTAAACAGTTTGAAATGCTAATTTATAGTGTCCCATTGTAAAGCCGTACTGTGCAGTTTTCAAGTAATACGATGCAGCAATGTAGTTGTGACAATTGGCCAGCTGAAGTTGAGCCACGTTGGTGTTTGAACCGAAGAGAAATTTCCTTGGGGACCAGTTCGCGAATCAACTTTTTAAACTCTCTGCTGGGAGGTTCGTTAGCGATAACTCGAGCACGTCCATACTGCCACGGGTGCGAAAACTTTCGGAAGGGTGGCGAGTCTTATGATGAGAATTAAGGGCGACACGACCCTTTACGGTGCATTCGTAAGTTTTTTGCTGTTGCTTGTAATTCCAAACGAGATTTCGGACCTACAGAATTCACTCGTTGAAAAATTTTTAAATTGACGCTCAGTTCCTCCGGTTGTTAGTTATACTTTTCATTTATTTGTTATATTTTTGTAACGTTCTTGATACATTAATTTTTATTACTAATTAAAATTATTAACTAAATATTATTTTATCTATTTTTATATTTACTCATACCTATTTAAATATCTAGTTATTTTTAATCTATTTTTGGATTATTTATAAAATATTTATGTATCTGCATCTATTTGGTCCCTTATTTTGTATTTAACCACTATTATTTTACAATTACTTTTGCTATTACATCGTCTGTTGTTTCACAGATATTTCCCGTAAAATCATTATAATTTAACGGGAATTAATTATAGTTTATTGATTCGGCAGCATTTGTAATTGATATGGTTGATTGGAATTTAGTTTTCGCTTACAGTATTTCGACGAGAAACAATTAGTTTGGGATGATAATTATATTGGTATAATGTGAATTGGAATCGAGTATCTTCCTAACTTACCCTCGTTAATAGCCCGTTTCGAATCTGGTAATCAGAGGGGATATGTGTTTGCTAGCTTGTCATTAATCAAACGGTTAATTGGAACCATTCTATTGCTAGGGCTCGTTATTATTCGCCTTTGCTTTAATAATCTAAATACATCGATAGGGTGATGTTTGTGCATTATCAAATGCTTTCAATTAATTGTGCAGTTGACTATACCTTGACTGTATTTATTTATGAATATATTCGGCTACTGGTGGGTATAATTTCAAGAGATGGTGAGGTTATATTCAACAACTTTTTCTGAAGCTTATTTCAGAACTATTTTCATAAATTCCTTAATGTAGAATTTGCGAATATATAATTTCAAAATATAGGGGTTGAAAATCTAACGATGTGCAGATTCGTAGATTTATGAGTTTATAAATTTTCAAATTAAAAAGTTTGAAAATTATCAGCTCCGCAGAATGGAGAACAAATGATTCCTCTTATCCTCAGTCAGAAGAGCCTACGTTGCACCCGAGTGTATACAGCAGCCGTGAATCGTCAAGTTTAACGGGATATTTCATACTGTTTCATCCCAGTTGGTTCTACGCGTGATATACAAGTTGGAGAAGGTAGAACTAGTAGCTGGGGCACGTTGCCAGGGTCCGTCCTCTCGCGTCAATAAATCTGACCGAGTATACACCGGCATTTTAAACGCGATGTAAACCACCTGTAAAGTGCTCACTTCCCAGCTACCATACTAACTTAACTCGACGCCCGCGCGTTTTATCAGGTTATGTTACACTTTTGACCAAAAATCAGACACGTTTCATCATGTTCTACGTTTTCGTTATTACGTTTCTCTGACCTCCACGCTCGTGGACGACGTTTCGATCGTTGTTCCTGGCTATCAGTTTATTTCCCTTGCATCGTTATCGTTCGTTCTCTTCTTTGCCGTTCTTTTTTTTTTGGACCATCGGTCAATCGATAGCGAATATTCGCCGTGCTCGAACCCCTCGCAATTTCGATAAAATAAACTCTTCCTTTTTTGTTGTCGCAGCTGATATCTTTTCGTGCAATTGTCGCTCTCTGAACGTGCCGCCATTTTCTGCTGCTCTTTTAATATGGGATAATGTGAGACATACACTTCATAAGATAAAGAATTTATTTTTTATTTATATTCATTACATTATCTACATGGATTTTTTATTCTCTTATTTTGATGTAATAATTTATTTAAATTAACGTGTCTTTTATTAATAATTTATCATACCTCGACTAGTATGGTCTGCGGCATTGAAAGTATGATTGAAATTCATAAATAAATTAATATACAAAATTAATAAATTAATATATACTGTGAATTGAATTGTACTACTTAGTATTTTATTTAAGAACTAGTTACATCAAAATGAAATATATAAAATGAAAATATAAATGTTATATTGAAAGAAAAAGAATGCTGCACAGCATAGCTTAACCGTATTAGTCACCTACATGGCACATTATGAATATATTTTCCGCACATGTTACTTCACGTATGTTCACATATTCGGCACACTTATTCGAGTACATTTCAATTACATAAATATCGAGATTCGATCGCGAGTACAATTCTACAAAACTTTTACGAAATCGCATTATAAAATTGCAATTTCATAAAATTCCATTAACGCGATGAGATCGCATCGGAGTTTCGAAAGCGTTCGATACGTCGCAATCTACCGACGATTTCTTAGCGCATAAAAAGGAAGCGTACCGTATCAGGGAATAATTCGAGCGCAATAAAGAGGGGCGATTTTTCTTGTCGCCCCGGTGAAAAATAGAGGGGTTCCGGGGCCAGGGTTGTTCTTCCTTTGCTTTTTCCGCTTTCGTGCGATTCAAATCGCATAGATCTCAACAAGGTCGCAAACCACGATGTCAAGCTTTATGCGGGTCGTTTTACGAATCGTTTGCCGGGTATTCGGAAAGCTGCACAGCCTTCTTCCCGTAGAATCCCGCTGGATGACGGCACGAGAGGGTATATAAGAGGGATAATATCGTGTCTAGTGGGATTTGTCGGGGGTAAACAGAGTGCAGGGCCGCTGCAGGCGAACGTATTACCGCGGAATACCTTCCACACACATTCGCCTTCGCTTTGCCGTTCCTTTCGTTTCCGCAATACCGCTTGCACGCGCTTTATATATCGCCCCGTTTGGTTTCTTTCCCGAGCCGCATCCGATCCTCTGCGGGATTTCTTCCCCGGATCCCTCCGGCGCCGTGTTCGATCACCTTGCTCCTCCTCGTTCTCGTCGAAATTACCTTTCGAAGTCACGAGTTGCGATTGTTTCGGATACACTGTTCCATCGTCCTCCATTTCCTCGCTGACACTCGACGGACGACGGTACAAGGACCACTTAATTAAAATCATCAACCGTTCAGTCCTCGGAGAAATCTTACTTGTGGCGGGGACCACGTTTCCATGGGAATATTAACTGTCCCGTTCGGATTACATTCGTGTTCAAGAAGCGTTCCCAGCCATAGAAATTCGCTGAATCGTTCCTGGCCGATATTCCATCTAGGGGAAACACGATATTGCGTCGTTCACGTAACTGAGGCCCACGGTCCTAAAGGAGCATCGCTAACAAGCAAATTTCAGAGTGGTTGGGTCATCGATTTTCATCAAACTTCTTTTCATGAATCTAGAGCAAAAGTAACACGACTTAGTTGCCTTTAGTAATACTTGTAGAACTGTTGCTCAACATTTATGTAATCACTCTTGGTCAATATTTGTATAATTACTGTTTGTCAATAGTATAATCACTGATAACTTCAAACTCTAACTAGATATGCCATAAGTTAATTTTAACTTTGGATTCAAATATAGAGAACAGGGTATTCATTTTCCTTAAGAAAATACTATACTAGCATATTATATACGAATAAAAATATAGATATAAATATAATTCAACTGTATTTAAATAATACATACATTTATTTTAGACAAATATCAGGTATTAGTAGGTCTAGTAGAGCTGCGCGTAGAGGTGCGCGTAGAGCTGCGCGTAGGATCTGCGCACCAATCTTAAAAATGGATTCCTTCATGGTTATAATAAAATCCCCAAAAGTAAGTAAATTACAGACCAACGAAAGATACAAATAAAATAAGAAGTAAAAATGCAAAGTATTTTAAAAATCCAAATAGCGAGTAATATTTCCAAAAAGTTAAGATTGCGGGGCCGCATAAATTTAAATTAACTCTAAAATTAGTTCAAGTAGCGACAAAGTGTTCAAGATACACCGTGTGGAAGTATCTAGAGAAAAATTCTAGATACGTCGATGCGTCTCGTAGAGATACGCGTTGCATTACCATGAAATATCTCGTACGGTTTGCTTTTTAATCTTTCCGTAGGTAGTGGTGCCTTTGATGCTCCGTTCGCGTACACACACCATCTTCGTGCGTTTCGCAACACACACGGGACTTCGAAACGAAGCCAGGGAAATATGGAACATTTCGTGATTCGATAGAGAGATTTCACCGAGCGCGCAACAATTTCGACGAGGGTTCGTTAAAAGCGCATCAGTTATTCAACGTGTTCAGCGGTGAGAACATGGTGTTAACTCGCCCATCCAGATGGGAATCAAAGCGTAGAATATCGGTCGTTCGTTTCTCACGTAACTGTTCTTAGGAAAATTCCGGAAAAAGTTCGTTGAACTTATCGCCGGCCATGTGAATTACGATGCAATAACGTTATTCGGAAAATAATGGGTACTGTCGGGGAAACAATAAGGATACCCGGTGCCCCGGATTACGATTTCCTCGCAGCGATAACACGCTGATTACACCGGTTCTTGAAAACCCTTCGAAGTCGACCTTGGTATCCATAAGAGGGCCGAGTTGAAGTAATAGCCGTGTCCGGGCCAAATAGATTTGGCACGCCGCTACGTTTCTCCCGGTTCGCCGTAAATTTTGCCCGATAATCTGGAAAGTTTGCGGACGAGCTAAGGAGGACTCATTACAAAACCCGCGCTCGTCCAGGCAAATCGAAAAACGTGCGTTGTAAACGGTACAAGCGCGAACCGTGTCCAACCTAAACAGCCAAGATAAAACGATTTTACAACGTAACGAACAGGGTGCGCAACGTCGGGACAGATCTTCAGGCCAACGTCCAGAATGGACACAAAGTTTATTCATTTAGTCGCAATATAGGCTTGCATAAGGACATATAAATCTCTCAATTTGAATGATTAGGCACTTAGACACAAGTGTCATGACGAGTGTTAGTGATCAGTTCGTAGGTTAACCTTGAAATCTCCAAAGTCTGTTCATAAAGTACTTGCTCTAATGTGTCCCTCCATGAAACTATCTAAGTTATGGAACTATACAAGTGTTCTTACAACTTATGCTTCACAAATTATTCAGAATGTCCAAATTGGTTAGACTACTCAGTATATCCTTTCGTTTGAGCTTGTATGGCGTAAAGGGGTTCCTCCCGTAAAGAATAAACAGATAAAATAAATGGTTCGAGAAATAAGGTAAGGTAGGTAAGGTAGATCGCGAAACGTATGGGGTTGAAGAAGGAGCGTGTAGAATGGAGCATCCGGAAAGGTCTGTAGGTCGGTTTGCAAAAGATGGATGGTCCGTCGATGGAACGAGCATCCGGTATCTGGTGGTGGTAAATGCAGGAAGCGGAAAAGGCGGACCGGTCTTAACGGGTACGCCTTGGGAATTGCAGGCAAACAGGAGAATGGTCTGATACTTTTCGACCATAACGAGCTTCGACGTGCATTTGTTGGATCATCGGAACACAGGCGGAACCTAGATAGGCGGGCTGGTGCCGTTTCGAGAAAGAAAGACGGAGATCCTCATAATCCCGGTTTAATGGTTTGGTTCGCCTCTGTTTTCCTGCAAACACCGTTCCGTTGCCCTTCACGGTTTTAATCTCGACGAAAAATTAGCTTCGAGTAATCTCCCGTTAATGAGTTTTCAACGAGGAACGAAGAACGTTAGCGAAAGATTCCAGCTGCATCGACGCATCGCGGTATCTACAGCCGAGAGCGAGGCTGGTGTAAGGAAGGTGAACAAGAAAGGGGAGGTGCGGTGGTTCATGACTTTTATTTTTGCTTTCAAAATTTGGGGGTGGGTTTGAGGTCTTAGGAATTCGGGGATCTAATATGGACGTTAAGGATCTAGTCATCTAGGAACTTAGGAACATTTAAAGAAATCGACATTTGAGGATTTTGGGAATTGATAAGTTAGAAATTATAATATGGGGATCTAGTTTGGGGTTAGTTCAAGAACTAACAAGTGTTCACACACGTACAAATTGATTGTTTCTAAAAAGAATATTAGTTTATACCTAAAATATCGGTAGAGTTAAAGCTACAACTGTAATCAAACGCGATCAGGAGCAAAAGTATCCGTTTTGCCGCGTCAGCATCGATGAAATTAAAACAGCGATACGGGGAACTAAAGCTATTTTTTGAAACGCATATCACGAAACGCGGTTTTCGGACTCGTATTGTTCTCCAGTCCAGCGATTCAATTAAATTAATGCCCGAGGGGTATTTTCGGTGAATTTAACTTGGCAGTCGAAACGTTAATACGATCGAGCAGAGTGGCGGAGGGGTTGTTGCTTAAGCGTATCACCGACGAGCCGGTGAAAACGCCTACTGCTCGACGGATCGAAACGAGCCCTGGTTTATTTAACTTTCACGTTCGTTTACATCGCGTGGAAATACCGCAGGTTGCGCAATATTCCGTTAAACGCCACCGCATTATACGTGGCGTTCCTTTCGCGCGGATTTAAGCAGATTACGAAATTCTTCCACGCGCTTGCTTTACTTTCTTACGGTTACGTGCACACGCGCCCGAGGAGAAGTCCCATTGTGAGGGAAAAGTCCTGGTCCATGACAAGGAGAATCGCAAACCTGCCAGCGAATAAAAACCTCTACCGATACACGTATTGCGGTTTGATTGCCCTTAATTGAACCATTACGCGAGTAAAAGGCGAAGTAAAAGGCGTTACGAGACCGGGAGAGTGATAATGAGTCATACTTCACCAATGAGAGTTTTGCTCATTTAATTAGAAATTCTATCGAATTTCTCCTGAACCATTCCGCTAATTATACTGGAACGATTTGTGTTCCTTCTAAGTTGCAAATTAAACTGGTACTGCGAATATGTAAAACTGGGTATAGTAACTGGTACCGTTTGATATCATGTAGAACTGGATTAGACTAGTACCATTTGATAATATATGCAGAATGAATAATTCCATTAACGTATTTCACGATAGAAATCCATTAACAAATTTCTAGACGTAGTAGTTTTCTGCATAAAAATTCAAACGTAAACACATGGTGATAGACTTGTTTAGTACTCCAGTATTATTAATATCCCAGTAATTTAATTTCGAATGAAATTTTTTAATGACCAAGTTTGATTAGAATTCTGAAATGATCAAAATTACCTCGTTATTGTGTTACAGGCAAAACGTAATATTTATCGCTGCGTTAACGATCGGTAGAGGAGAAAAAGCACCCCGCCATTATCATTATTCCTTGGTCCAGTGTTGCTCGGCAAATTCCGAGCATTCCTCGACTTCCACACGAAGAGGGACGTTAATTCTCCTTACGACCTTTGCCCTAGCATGTGAGCATAACTTATCCGTGATTACGGTACGCTTGAATTCGACGCAGCACCGGTATGAATTATTAATAAAACGCGAACGAAAGAAAAAATGGGAAGATACATACCAGAGATAGCATAACCGAGGTAATTAATGAGAAAGTGCATTTTAACTGGAGTTTTGACCTTGTGACAGCATTGAAGAGGCGGTTTGACCGTGTGAGACCGTTTAAGGGGTAGTTTGACTTTGTAAGGTCATGAACTACACATGTCTTCACGTATTTTATAAACTGTTCGACAGATTTTGAAACTGTTAAGTTGTTTCATAATTAATATTTTTAGCTATTTAAGCTTGCGTCATCTTCATTATAAATGACTTCAATATTATTTCCATTTGAATGTACCCATATGTCTGTCTGTTTAATTGCACTTTCACTTCAATATGACTACATATGTCCCTTCACTTTAAAATTTGTATGTGTCTGCTTATATGTGTAAATGTCTTTGGACTTCAATAGTTCCATCTACAGCAAATGTCTCTTCATCTAAATATTTCCACATATGGACATACATGACTAAGTGTGTTTTCATCAATATGTCTACATGTCAAAGTGCCTTTTCATCTGAATATTTCTACATATATGTCTGAGTGCCTCTTCACCTAAATATTTCTACATATATATGTTCAACTACCTTTTTGCTAAACATTTCTATATTTCCACATATGTGTCCAAATAATTTTTCACCTTAATATCTCTATGCATCTACATAAATGTCCAAACATCTTTTCACTATAACATTCTCACATGTCTATATGTCCAAACATCTTATCATTACAATATTCCTATATGTCCATACGTCCAAACATCTTTTCAGTATAACATACATGTCCACATGTCCAAACATCTTCCAACTTTCATACGTCCCATCTATCTACTCCGTTCACTCGAAGTATGTCCATACGTCCAACCATCCTTTCACCATAAATATTTAAAAACTAAGATCCATAGCATCTGAAATTGGTTTACAGTCGACATAACCATTTCGAAATTGCACCTATCGAATAAAGTTTTGTACCTTTGAGATCGTAACGTCTGAACCAATGATTCCTCTGGTACTTCATCGTGGCTCCAGTTCCAGCGTCGTTCCGTTTAAAGCATCGAATAAACAGTTCCCCGTTGGCCCTGCTGTCCGATCCTAGGATTATCGATAATTTGTTCCGCGAAGTAACTCGAACGAACGGGTCACGCTTCGAGGATTTCTCCTCGAATATCGGGGTTGAACGAAGAAATCCAGTTCGAAGGATTTCCATGCTAGCTCGTAGCCGGGGCCAAAAGATATTAATATGCTAAGTACCCGGAGCGTCGTCGGGTCCTCGGTGCCACGCGTTTTATCATCGTCGTGCTCGATGCCAACGTGCGATATAAGCGGTCAACTCTGTCCAATCTTTTTCAACAGCGGAAACATAATACAGCACGTTAGGAAATTATATAGTTAACTACAATTTTCGAGTAATTCTAAAACATGATCGTCGATTTACTTCAAATTTCTTGCTCGGGTTTTAGTCTTTTGAAAATTTGGTTAGACACGTTTTGTTATGCTAAAAAATATTTTTTTTAATTTTCTGTTTTCTTACATTCCCAAATTCTTTAGTTTAAAGATACTCAGGTTTCCAGATTCTCAATTCTCAACTTTCCAATTTCTCAATGCTCTAAATTCACAACTTCCCAAATTCCTAATTTCCCAATTTTTCTATTTTCCTAAATTTCCAAGTTTTCAAGCTTCCAATTTCCCAAATTCTCAATTTCCCTATTTTTCAATTTCTGAATTTTCTAATTTCCCAATTTTCTACATTCCCAATTTCCTAATTCCCCAATTTCCTAATTCCCCAATATTCCAATTTCATAATTTCCCAAATTCCCAATTTCCATATTTCCTAATTCCCCAATTTTCCAATTTCCCAACTCCCCAAATTCCCAATTTCCTAATTCCCCAATTTCCTAATTCCCCAATATCCCAATTTCCTAATTTCCCAAATTCCCAATTTCCATATTTCCTAATTCCCCAATATCCCGATTTCCTAATTTCCCAAATTCCCAATTTGCATATTTCCTAATTCCCCAATTTTCCAATTTCCCAATTTGCCAAATCCCTAAATTTTCTCAAAAATTCCCAAATTAGCAAAGTCATAGTTCCCAAATCCTCTAATTTCCCGTTTCTTAAATCCCCAATTTCCTAATTTCCTAATCTCCCAATTTCTCAAATTCCTCAATTTCCCACTTCTGAAATTCCCCAAATTCTCAAATTTTCAAATACCCAAATTCTAAAAGTCCCTAAATTTCCAAATCCTCAAATCCACAAATCCCTAAATTCCCTAAATTCCCTAATATCTGTAACTAAACATCCCAACCGCCCATCACTTTTATATCTACCCAGTCTCCCTTTCATAATCAAATAACAAATCTCACATACCCTTATTTTCAAACTCTGCATTTCACATAAGTTCGAACGTTTCTAATCGTTCCACCCCCGATCTACCTTGCTTAGAACCGTAATTTCTCCCTAATAGTCGTCTCGAGTAACATTTTTGTAGCTACTTTTCAAAAGCGTTCCACCGAGTTCCGCTCGTTATAATGCATCTGCTCGTCGCGCAAAGTTACGGGGAGGAAAATGCACGCAGCCGTGGGGGATGCGTATCATCGTCTAGAGGGGGGAAGAAAGAGTAATGCGCGATTAAGACAAGCGGACTGCCGTTTGTAATAGTTTGCTGAAGCCCGATGTACTCCCCATTCTTCCCTGTTTGCGAGTAGACGCGAATAGAACTTACTCGTCCAACTTTTCTTGCGGTTTCCATGAAATTGCTTTATAATTCTTAATTTATGGTCCCCTTTCCAGTCAGCGTACCCGACGCGTTGCGATTTCCCTCTTTTCCTCCGGGTTCTTTCTTTCGTCCCTTCCGGAGCTGATCTAAATGGTCGCGTGCATGAAATGATGTCTCTATTTGCATAGATGTGGTTAGGCTGACGATCAATCAACTTCGTTATTACTTATATTACAAATTCTTTAGTGGACAAGATTAATAATGTAGCGAACAGTAAATACTTAAAGATTTGATAGAATAAATATGGGGACAGGAGGTCTTGTATTGGATATTATTAAGAGTTTGTTGATCTTTAGGGATTTTTAGAGATTTGAAGATTTCGGGATGGGTTAAGAATTTAGGAACGGGATTTGGGAATGTTGAGATTTGTCGGCTTTGGAATTTGGAGACGTAGGAATTTCAAGGTTTAGGAATATAAGGTTCTAGGGATATAGAAGTTTAGAATTCGAAGGTGTAGAAATTTGTGGATGTAGGAATTGGAGGATCCAGGATTTTGGGGATGTAGGTATTTGAGAATATAGGAAGATGTAGAGATTTGGGAATGCAGGTATTGGAGAACTTAGGAATATTGTAATCTAGGGAGTTTAGAAACTTCAGGACCTAGGAATTTGTGGATCTAGGGATTTGGGAACCTAGGAATTAGGGGATATAGGGATTTGAGAACGTTGAAATTTGGGGATATAGAAATTTAAAGACGTAGGAATTTGAGGATGTAGAAATTTGAGAACGTAGGAATTTGGGGATGTAAGAATTTTGAATACTTACCTTGAAGACATAACAATCTGAAGACATTGACATTTAGGGACTTTGGAATTTAACAATCTAGAAATGTAGGGATCTAGGAACCTGAGGAGATCTAAAATTCATCTGAAACTAAATATTGTATTATTTCAACCATATTTTCACTCGTACTCTTACATACAAAATACCAATAATTATTCCTAAATTGAATTCCTTCTCATTTAGGAAGTGCAAAATGAAATTCTTTTCCAGCAGTAATATTTTCTGTTCTTTCAGGGTGAGTGCCCTCTCTATTCCCACCCCTAGCTACGTCGCTTATTTATTTTCTGGCGTCGTTTAATATTCGTTTAAATATCTGTCGGTGTAATCGCCGGTGTCTACGAGGAGGGTTGTCTCGTTTCAACCCTCGAGGGTGTTCTCGCAGGCGTCTGAGACGCTCGAAGTGTCGGACCGAGTTCTCCGAACGAGACATAGTGATTGGCTCGATGATAAGTCAAACGCGATTGAATTTTTACGAGGATAAGATGGAACGATCTTTTCATCGGGGACGCGATGTGGCGAGGGGACAGCGTTATGGCAAATGCAAATTTGGTTAGAACTTGGAGAAGCGTGAAAAGCTTTCTTCACCGGTGGCAGATGGTTTTCTCGATCCCTTTTAAGACGTGTGATCGATTCTTGCTTATTCTTTTATGTCCTCAAGTTTTTATGCTTTCGAAACACAAGCACAATATTATTCTTTAAGCGGATGGGACCGACACCCTCAGAATTAAAGCATTCTCTTCACTGTAAACCACATGAAGTTTAAACTGACTAGTTCTATAGAAAATTATTTATTACTTAAAATAATAATAATTTAATTTAACCTTAATGGGACCTAATTGACTTGAGTGGTAACCTAAATTTGTTTGGGTTCTAACCTCTTAACATATAATACTTAAAATTCTAAATTGCTAAAATTGTAATTTTTTATGTAGTTACGTCACGAGTAGTTAATTATTGTTACAAATGAATAAAGTTGTTAAAAATAAATGAAGAAGGTTAAAATGTTCAACAAAACGTTATTTGCTGTTTATTGCACCGGCTCCCCAGAAACCTCCCCAATTTCCAAGCAGTTGAAGAATCCCTTTGTCTCGCATTCAGATCGTGTTACCGATTCCCTAGTTAACGAAGTTAATCGCGTCGATTAACCCTGCATTCTGTCAGGAACAAAGAGCAACTGCTACAAGAGAGGGATTAAATACTGTCACGAGTCACGTCCGAGCGGAATTACGGGTCGTAACGAAGCTTCCTTTCGTGTGACATGGCCGATACGTACAGTCAACAGCAAATTTCACTTCCCTAGGGATAATATGAAAACGGTGAGCACACAACTTATTCACCCCTTGATTTTATGGGAATTTTTGAAGAATCGAAAATTTGAGTGTCTTAACGATTTGGGGATATGGTTATTTGTAGATTTGGGGATTTGAGGATCTAGGGATTTGAGGATCTAGGGATTTGAGGATCTAAGAATTGGGAGATTTACGGATTTAGGGATCTAGGGTTTTGGGGATCTAAGAATTTTTGGATCTAGGGATTTAGGGATCTAGAGTTTTGGGGATCTAGGGTTTTGGGGATCTAGAGTTTTGGGAATCTAGGGTTTTGGGGATCTAGAGTTTTTGGGATCTAGGGTTTTGGGGCTCTAAGAATTTTGGGATCTAGGGATTTAGGGATCTAGAGTTTTGGGGATCTAGGGATTTGGAAATCTAAGAATTTTGGGATCTAGGGATTTAGGGATCTAGAGTTTTGGGGATCTAGGGATTTGAGGATATAGATTGGGGATCAAGGGATTTGGGGATATAGAAATTTGGGACGTTATAAATTAGGGGATCTAGGGACTTCAGGAGTCCATGAAATTGGAGATTTAAGAATTTAAGGTCCAGAAATTTGAAGATTCAGGGATTTGAAAAATTAGAAATTCGGGTCGCTCAGAATTATGGGATCTAGGAATTTTGGGAGTCTATGAATTTGATTTAACAATTTCGATGACTAGGAATTTGGGAATTAAGGAATTTGGGGAATTGGAAATTTGGTGTGCTAAGAATTAGTGATCTAGAGATTTGTAAATCTATTTGTGGTATTAGAAATCCAAGTCTCCTAGAATTAGGGACTCTAGAGATCTCTAATCTACTAGTTTCAGGACATAAACATTTGAGGAACCAGGGATTTGCGAATCTATAAACTTCAGATCCTTAACATTTCAAAAAGTTGAAAACTACATAATGTAGTGATTCGAATTTAGATACCTATTGTGTTTATTGAATATTTGAGTACCTGAAAAGTTGGTATATCCTTATCTAAAGGAAGTGTACATTGCAGGCGAGTGTACACGTGCCACGATAGTAGTCAGTATCAGGCTTCGATCACGATTATGGTCGGTCCGCAAATGCACGCCGGTGCGACTGCAGGCCGACGAATCGCGATAATATAATTACGACAGTCAGCGGGGGGTCTCTAACGTTTCTCGTCCGTTTTCACGTTGCGTTCTCATGAAATACGGATTATACGGCCGCACCACGACCGCTATTGCCCGTGAAACTGACTGTGAAACGCGTAATCGAGATGCTTCGCGTAATAATGAAAAGCGGATTGGCCCTTGGCTTCCATTGCACTCTTGCCATCGACGAATTGATCCCTTTAACGGAATTCAGCCAATGGGTCGATCGCTAACGACGTGGGTCTTTTAAGAGCTTATGCTCGACAACTTTACAGCCCTTTGTGTTCGCAAACTGAAAATCAGATTAGGTAGCTGCGATAATTGTGAAACGCAAATTTTACTACGAATGGGACGGAAATTCTGATTCTCTGTTTTATTCAAGAATTCTAATTGATTAGTGATGTTCTAATTTTGTTAATTTGTTTTCTAATTTTTGTTAGTGTTCTGAAGGATTTCATAAAGTGATCCAGTAATTTTTGTTACATTTATGATACTACTTTTGACTGATTTACATGTTTATCTACTTTGATCTTGTATAGAGCAAGTTGATCCAGTAAAAGAGCAACAGAGGCATTTGATAAATAATTGGTTAACTGGTCAATATAGACTTCATTACAATTCTACATACGTACAATTGTATCATATTAATATTTTGATAGTTGAATTAATATTTTGACACAGTACAATTCCTGTATTTGTTGTTTTGCATAAGAGAAATTAATTCAGATATTATACTAGTCATTTCACAGAAAAATGAACCATTGTACATTAAGAATATACTTGTTGCTATAATATTTATTTAAAACCAAATGTATTTTCACGTCCAATTCTTCCACTTTTCTCATCGAGCCATTTCAAACGAAATCGATACCGAATCACAATGAGGAATGGAATACAGTTAGTAAAGTATAGGCAGCAATAAAGGGAAATAAAGGCATAATGTTTGTTGAACGAAATCGCGTTCCAGGCTCGCCAAATGAAATTCATTTTTCACAGAAGCGCGCAATAATTTGATAATGCGATTTCGGCGGGCGCAGCCAGGAGGGGCAGAGAGTTGTACAGGGGCAAATGAAAACACGTAAGCTAGGAATAACAACGGCTCGTACAATGGAGAGAAGGACACGCGGGTCGCAATAATGTCGACAACATTGTGCAGCGGTGGATAAAAGAACGGCTTGATTGCAATAACGTCACGAACGTCATGTGCGATAAACAAAGGAACGCGCCGCTCGTAATAACGTCGCCAAGTAGTAACGCAACGACAAAAAAAAAATAAAAGGGAAGAACTGAACGAAAGTGTGACGCCCGCAAAAATTTGTTGTGTAACAAGCTCGACGATCTAATATCTCTTTGCAGCCGTCGCTTTTGCGCGTTAGCCTTCAAGGATCGACGTTCACGCGATGCAGGTACAATTTCTGGGCAAATATCAGGAGATTTTGGGGGAGGAATTTGTACGTTTACATATTTTGTGATTTGTTAATTTGGGGTTGGGGAGAATTTGGAAATTTGGGGTTTTGAGGATTTTGGGATATGGAGATTTGAGGATTTGGTGGTTTAAGGATTTTGGGATATGGTGACTTGAGGATTTGGGGGTTTGAAGATTTAGGGATTTAGGAATTTGAAGACTGGGGTTTGGGTGGAAATTTGAGGACCTAGGGACTTGAGGATTTAGGGATTTGGTGATTTCGGGATGTGGGGATCTGAGGTTTTGGGCGCGAGGATTTAGGGATGTGTGGATTTCGACATGTGGGAATTTTTGCACTTAAGCATTTGGAGATTTGGGAGTTTTGGAATATAGAAATTTCGGAATTTGTAAATTTGGGGATCTCTTAAGTTACCAAATCCCAACATACCCAAGTTCTCCAATCTCCAAATTCTTACATTTCCAAATTCCCAAATTACTACATATTTTAATTCTCCAAATTTTCTAATTCCCAAAAAAGTATAAAACTTTCTAAACATCCAAATTCTGAAATTCCATATACTTAAACCCCTAAATTTTGAAATTCCTAAATCTGTAAAATTGCTAAATAAAATTACTTTTCGAGTATGGTCACTCATATGTTATTTTGTCACCGGTCTACAGCACATTTTGACGTGATTGTTAAAGTGTTCAGAAACCGGAAGCCCGTTCGTAACCGCTAGATGGTCCTTTGATCCATGAACAAACGCGGTTCCGATCCGGTGCTGGTACGTTTGTCGATTACACTCTGATTTTAAGCACAATCGGCGTCCTGCGAATTTCGTTCCCTAAGCTATCTGTTAATTGCAAGTATACTTGGCGACAATTATACCGTTTAACTGTTAATCGACCACTGCGTACTTCGATGAATACCGATCTTCACGTGATGAAAATACAATATTGATTTTACGTTCGTGCCGTTGTTTTTGCTTGTATTTATTCGGGTATAATAAATTGAAAACAGTGGACAGAACAACGGTGTTGATAAAAGAGAAGAATAATTGTTACGTGAAATTTCATTTATTGGCTCGACAGAAACGAACAGAATTATATTATTTAACGAAATTTTAGGCGTAGGTTTTTAAAAACATGCCAAAGTTATTTTATTCCAGCAAACAAGAGAATTATAACCTGGGGTGACACAAATTTACGGTTTTGTATTTTTATATTCGTGTTAAATTAATTTTTGTAACTTCATGTCCTCGAGTGCACAAATTTTCCAATTGAAAATATTCAAATCTACCAATTTTTAAAATTCAAGAATTTTATTACAAACTCATAACTGTACATAATTTGTACAGTTTGTAAAATGTGACTGACAATGTTACCTATTTCGTACAACCCAGACAATTAAACGAAGAACGCGTAATAACTTATTCGAAACAATTTCGTACAACGACTTTCAAAGGCGCAATTCATTCAATCTACCCCGATCACGAAATAACGCCGTCAGAATTTCTGAAATTTGCCACGCTTGCAACCGTGTTGAACATTCGAAGGGTTTCGCAGCAAGACGTTCAACGAAACGGAGCCAAACCATTCTCACCGTAGTTCGTCACACTCTTTTCTTCGTTTTTCATTTGCGACCCAGACGACGACGTATTTATGGATTCTTTTAACAATAGCAAGAACGAGAATACAGTTGGCAGCAAGAGCGAACGCGTTCCTTTTCATTCGAAATCTTTCTTCTTCTCGAAAGTTGAGCGAGGCATGCACTCGTGAAAATGCACAGGTATTTCTTCGTGCTACGTTCTAGTTCCTTTTTATTTTTCTTCGCAAAGCACCGGGATTACTTCTCCTAAGACGACTATTAAAAATATCTCTCGCATAACAAGTAGTATAGATTCAATTATGCAAAAATTATTCACAGCAAATTTCTATCTGACATCGAAAATTGATATAAATCTAATAAATATCGGTTGTAGTACAAGTAGATTTAAGTAAATTTTATTATTTGTGTCGGTGTTTAAACACAGTTGTTGTACATTTTTGAATATTTTTAAGAAATGTTTTGTTATTTGTCTTCAGTGTTTTGATATTCTGTTATTGATTATTCTGTTGTACAAGTATTTTCTATATAATACTAGTTAAATATTATTTATGTTGCAGGTAACGACTCATAGATCACCACTGATCAATTTAAATATCTAATACATTCGAACAAATGATATTTTCTTTAAATTTACTATAATTTCCCTTTGAAAAATTGTATACCACCAAAGCTGAATTGTACAAAGAGTTCTAAAATTGTATACACAGATCACAATATGGCGACACAGGGAAACAAAAGACACTTGTTGCTTTCGAAAATGAATATGAACAATAAGCAACTTGTGCAGCAAAGAAAGTTGCAAGAAATTGAAAGGTTTCAAAGTCCTATTTGCATCCCATAGCAAAGAGTGACATAAACACTTGTTAGAATCGTGCAGCACTAAGTGATCAGATAATGTAGCTAGAAATCCAGTTTGCATATTTTAGAAATTTCCTTCTGTAATAATAATAATGACCACCAAGTTCCCTGACACATATTTCTGAATTCATAACAGTATTTTAATGCACCGACAAGCGTGATAAGCGTGAAAACACTTGACGTTTACCTACGGCGCGATGAATTAAGAGTAACAGCACCCACGCGTGACGCGTATGCATATGGAAAAGAACAGGTTCCCATTTGACGCGTGTTATTTCCATTCCAACGAATTTCCATTTCTACTAACCGTAACGAGGTTTTTACAGTGGCGCGTGTCACCCGGCGACACGCTCGAATCGTTAAACATTCACACGGAAGTCGTTCGTTATAAAACTGAACTCACCCGAGCGTTTCGACCCCTTACGACGCTACCGTGCTGTTTTCAGCTTACAATTTAACTTGCACCCCCTGCACGCGTAAGTGCCCGCCTGCATACACGAGCTGCGCGTCACGATATCTGATCTGCATCCAAATGTATCGACAACTTTCGCCGACACACATCGAATCGTGTTTTGTTCGCCCTTCAGCCGCAGAGCAGCGACGTCATCAATGCGACTTTTGTCTCTGGCTTTCTATGCCGCAGGTTTTTTTTACGAATGCACAATAGAAAGGGGTATCGTCGTGTCGATCGGACAAAGAATACGTTGATGTATCGTGGAACGTGTACCTTTCGATACACGCTACGAGACACGAACTTGGCGCGATAAATCTTATGGTGAATTTCTCTATGGAAATTAGCGGTCTGGGTAGTTGCTGAGATTTGGTTGACGATTTTTCAAAGTTACTAGCATGGAAAGTTAGATATTTGATCATTTTTGGGGTTGGGAGTTCAGAAATGTGGACATTTGGGGATTTAGGGAATTTGAGGAACGAGGATTTGGTGATTTTGTTAGTTGGGGATGTGATGAGTTAGATATATGTGGATCTAGCGTTCTAGGTATCCAGATATCTGGATATTTAGGTATTTAGCTATTAGAGTATCCAACTATCTGAGTTCATATCTATTTGGGTGCCTAGCTATCTAGCTATCTAGCTCTCTAGCTATCTAACTATCTAGGTATCTAGCTGTATAGGTATGTACCTATCTAAGTACATATCTGTCTAAATATGCAAGTACCTGGGTATCTAGATATCTGGATGTTTATGTATTTAGCTATCTAGCTACGAGGGCATTCAGCTATCTAAGTATTTAGCTATCTGGGTATCCAGCTATCTAGTTATCTAGGTATCTAGCTGTCTAGGTATATCTAACAATAAGTACATATCTATCTAAATATTTAAGTACCTGGGTATCTAGGTATCCAGAGTCCTCAAGTCACAAACAATATCTATGACTTTCAAAAGAATCTAATTATTCTCAAAATTTGCTTAAATATAGTACCTACTTTTAAGGGAAAAAAATTACCGTAATTCAGACAAACCCAATATTTATTCGAGTCGTATTATTCGAAGAACTCCAGTTATTTTGCATCTGAACCATCCGCCTATTAGTTCGGTATAAAACCATAAAGCTCATCGAACCCCAAGACCATTATCTTATTCAATTATTCTAAACGACCCATCCTGAAAATGTAGCGAAACATTAAACGCTGTTAAGCTCCCAACCCGTAAAATATATGGTAAAAGCAGGATGCATTAAAACAGATCGCCTGAACGCGATATTTTGAATCTATGATGTGGTTAGGAATCCATAAGCAGCCGTTCATGGAACGGTTTCTCTCCGCTCGTCGGGTTCGCACTTTAGAAGAGTGGCGAGGAAAACGTATGGCACGCTAGGGAAACATTCACTTTGATAGTAGATTTCAGCCACCATCCCCGTGGTCTTGCTACCCTGGAGCCAACAGGACTCTCTCTCTCGTTTCCTCTTTCCGCTGCCACCTCGTCTTACAATAACAACCGGCTAACAACGTTTGCGCTTTATCATACCTTTGAACTCGATCGCGGGATATCGCGTTACGAGCCCGGTAGAGTGCCTCTCGCGAGAACTTTGTCGTCGTTGAAGAACTTCAAACTGTCGTAACATAAAATTCCTCGTAGCTCAATCGATTGGCTGAAAAAAGGGAGGAGGAAAAAAATGGAGGCTCGCACGACGATATAACACGAGAAACGCTGGTACCCGAAAGCGATCAGGACGTAACGGTTAGTCGGACATGTTCCCGGAAATTTATTCGAGATCACGTTGGCCCGGTATGATTAAATAAAGATATCACGTGCGAGCTGCTCGTTAAAAGCCTTTAGGAGAACATAAGTTTATCACACCTTCGGGATAGTTTCGGCGATAAAGGACGGATACCTTGCATTATGTACACGTAGCCAACGGAAGTGGGCTACCAGGCCATTCGTTAGCTTAATGTTTTATCCGCGGCTGATGCCACGCTGAATGAGAATGTCAGGTTTAAGCCGGCCCGTTTGAAATTCACGGCAGGCAATCGAGGAACGAGCGCCCCGAAGAAAAAAAGTGCATCGCCACTCCGGTCTGGCTACGTTTTCGAAAAGTTCGTTTGTACCGGCCACAAATTCTCGATTCGGACACCGCTTGTTTAACGATTCGCTCACGGTAGCTTCGATTTTCAAGAATTAACCGCGCTCAAGCTTTTCTCCCGGTGGCGTTTCAACAGCGACCGCTAATCCGAAAGTTAACTGGAACAATTAACAAACGAATTTCCACGTTGCCGGTTATTCGAGCACACAATTTCCGGGATAGAAGTATACTTGTTCGATCGTGATTTTTCGGACCGCGATCAAAAGATACGACTTCGCTCGAGCTGAAATTCCAATTCGCGGATATTAATTGCGGATGGGGTATCGCAAGTTTATCCTTTTAGACCTGGTTTCACGATTGAAAGAACTGTTTGGACAAGTAGATTAATAATAGTTCTGGATTATAGAGGTTTGTATACCGGTGTCATTTACTGATTCTATGAATATAGTAAGATTTAATATTTTTCTATTTAAGGTGAAATTGATAGAATTGTATAATTATATCTAGTTATGAGTTACATCCACTGAGTTACTTCTTAGAGTTACATCCACAATTGACGAATTATTAGTTATATTACCCTTCATATTTCATATCTTGATAAAATGTAAATGTTTTCAGTGTTCATTATACTTACACTATTTTTAGATTTCATTTCAAAATATCTAAATATCTATTTTTATTCCTGGTTCTATTTATAAAAACAAACATCTTTTCACGAAATACAACTCCAAAACATGACATTTGCACCTACATATTCAGTTTAACTTTGCTTTACAATATCATGACGCACTCATGACGTACTCATGACACTCGTAACGCACTCATGACGCACTCATAACGCACTCGCGACGCACTCGTGACGCACTCGTGACGCACATTGTAGTACGAATGTGATAATCAAACTTATATTTTCATTGCAGTTGAATATTGGGTTCAATTCTGATTGTAATCTGCATAATCAAAGATCGATGAATGAGACATGTGCCTAACATTTTAATTTTCTTTAGTTGTCTTTACATTGTAATAGAAATTAGCCAACTGTGAATGACGGAGCTAAGAAAATTGTAGATTAAGGGGTTAAAGAAATAATGGTCGTATTGGGAGCGTACTTATATTAGTAATTTTGATACACGTATGCAGACGAACGACATGCACTGTACTCTATAATGTCTAATCACGATAACTCTGATTGAAATAAATAGTCCGACTGTTTTCTCCGAGACAACAGAAAGAAAAAGGGTCGAAAGATGGTCGTGAACGGAACAACGAAATTACGAAAAACATTCGTAACAGTTCATGCTAGAAGCTTGATGAAGATAAATTCAAGGGAGCTGTCCCGTACACAGCCTCGAATTCCGTTTGCTCGTTTAGGCGTGCCATTGGCGGTGCGCCTCCCTAAGATTAACGATGGAAACCGCGAAGGAAAACGGGAACGTTTGTTCGATCGTAAGTTACGCTCGCGACACGCTATATCCCGCTTGGAATCCTTCGATCTTCCGTTTTGCGCAACTCACGCTACCCTCGAATTAGGATGATAATGAGCTCTTGGCGACCAACTACGAAACTACGGTATCGCGTGAGCTTTTCCACTGAATGGAAAATGGAACTTCCGTTCAAATCAGCCATGCATTTCTTGGATGTGCGTCTGTTCGTGCTGAAGGGCAATGGTAATACGAAGGCATTGTACGATCAACGTAATCGCAGTCATTTGCGATCATCGCTGCTCAGATTTTCGTATCGTTTCTAGTAACGGAAGTTGCATTGTATTCCTCAGGAAATTTTATGAAACTTTTTGCGTTGGGAAGTTGGCGGACTTTCAACTTTTACAGTAGTTTCGTAATTACTACTTTTTACAATTGTTTTTTTTAATATTTTTACAGATTAAATTATTTTTAAATTATGCGAGTTTGAAATTTTAATTCTGTTTGAAAGTTATCAAGGTTCCAAATTATTCGGGTAATAAATATTCTTATTTATAATTTAAAAAGTACATACGAATGTATAAGAAATTGTACTATTTTCCTCTAGGTTCATGCCAAACAATAAAGAAACAGAAAATGAAGAGAGTACTGATACAAACTTTATTAATTAATTTATGTATAATGTGCTGTTCAACCTTGTTTTTCTTGAGTCAAATCTGCTTTGCCACGTTGGCAGCCATGTTTAAAATTTTTAAGGCGACGTAGAAGTACTAATAGAAATACTAGTTATACACTGAAACGAAAGTACCAATGCAAAATCATTTATTTAACAACCATAAACACTTAATGGACATTGTTTCTCTTTAAATGTACGTTGTCAAGTTGGAAGCCATTTTTAGAACTTTCAATACGATGTATTTTTTCTAGTAGAAATTCTAGTTATACACTGAAAAGAAAATACGAATACAAAGTCATATATTTAACAATCGCAAACACTTATCCAACGTTATTTATCTTCGAATAAATCTGCATTGTGACAGCCATCTTGAGAACTTTCAAGGCAATGTTAAAGACCAACGTACTTGTGGCATACACAGAATAACTACGCTCTCATTACGTTCTCAAAATAAAAAGAAACAAAGGAATTCGCATGGATAACAAAGTTGCCAAAAGGAAGAGTAATGGCAATTAGAGATAATTAGTACGCGAAAGAAGAGCGGAAACGTTTGCGCGATCGATCCATTTCGTAGCGTGTATTTTCGCACAGTGGTTTCGAAATTACGTTAATTGCATCACGGAATAATTAATCCGCTTTCGATTATCTGGGCGCATTGCATCGACGAGTATCCTCGAACGTGGTAGTCGCTAAACACGTGCCATCGCAGTTTATTTACCTTTGGCTGGGTAGAATAGCGCGCAATTATGCCTTAACGGATGTTTAATGTACCACCGCGATGCGGATTTTGCGCAAGCGGAACGTGCTCGTCTGCCCGCTTATCGTGTTATTAAATCCGTAACTTACGGGAGAAAAAATGGAGGAAAGTGTTACTTAAATTGCACGGTTAGTCTGTACAAGAGCAGTGTTTCGAGAAATGTAAAACAGACCACATATAATAACTTTTATACTCGTGATACGTGCTTATTCTCGTAACAGTTACTGTTCCCTCCTACATTTCACTTCATCAATCTAAGCTTCAAGTTGATATATTTTATTTTTTTTTTTACATGTACATTTTAAGCGGTTTTGTGGTACTTTCAGTCCTCAAATTACGGATTTTATAGAATTTGACTAACAAAATATTGATGTTTTTAACAAGCTTTAAATTATTTTATACATATATTAAGTTCTATTTTGTTATACTGTCATCAAGCTAGACTTCAGTTCGTCATCGACTGTTTGCTAAAATTGGCAAACCATTTTCAGAATATTGAAAAAATCATTCAATATTTGGAAAAAGTTTGTACTATTTTATGAAACTTTTATGTCATCAAATAATGTCGCAATTCATGTGTCCCAATATCGGTTGTTTGCTATCAACATCCAGCAGCCATTTTGTTTTTCGAATATTAGCAAAATCTTTATGCAGTTTTCATTAAACTCGAAGCTTCAAATTGATATAACATAACTATTGAATAATTCAAAATGATTTTCTATACTGCAAATATGTCACTTTCATGATGAATTTTTTGACAATATAAACTACCTTTGTTTATCACTTACAAATAACAGAAATCTTAACCAAAAGTTATATAAAATTTTTGTATGAACACCTTGAGAAATTATTTCTATCGTAAAATACATTCATCATTCAGTTCCTACTAATTAGAGCATGCACCACATTGCGTGTATGCAATTAATATGCAACAGCTAATTAATAGTTGCTACGAAATTGCTTCAATATGTTCTGAGGGTATTAAGATTCCTAAGACCAATGTAGCTTCTCGAAATGTTCTGTATACTGGCATAGAATCGTTTGCTGGAATAGCTACTAGCAAATCGGTGACCAAAATGGCCACCCACTTCTGTCCATAATACTTCAATCGTTCGATCAGGTCCTCCAATTCCGAACCGTAGTCGAACATAACTACCTGGCAACTATTTCAAATTAACTGCGATAGTATCTTAGTTTTCAGACATTCACTGATTCATTAGTGCAGATTCACGTATTGGGAGATTTGAGTGTTTGACATAAGAGAAATTTGAGGATTAGGGATTCGGGATTTGGGAATTGGGGAATTGGGGAATTGGGAATTTGGGAATTTGGGAATTTGGGAATTTGGGGATTTGGGAATTGGGGAATTGGGGAATTTAGGGAATTTGGGGCATTTAGGAGATATGGGGAATTTAGGGGATTTGGGGAATTTAGGGGTTTTGGGGAATTTAGGGGAATTGGGGAATTTGGGAATTGGGAATTGGGGAATTGGGGAATTGAGGAATTTAGGGGATTTGAGGCATTTAGGAGATATGGGGAATTTAGGGAATTTGGGGAATTTAGGGGATTTGTGGAATTTAGGGGTTTTGGGGAATTGATGAATTGGGGAATTTGGGAACTTGGGAACTTGGGAATTTGGAAATTTGAGAATTTGGGTCTCAGAACTTGGAAATTTGAAATTTTGGGACCTTGAGAATTTGAGAATTTGAGAACTTGGAACCTTGTGAAATTGGGAATTTGAGAATACGAAACTTTGAGAATTTGGATTATTTACAAATGTAGGACTTTGAGAATTTGGGTCTCTGAGAATTCGGAGCTTTGCGAATTTGGAACTTTCAGAATTCTGTAATTCAAGAATCTGGTAATCCAAGAACTTGAAAATTTGAGTATTTAGATATGCGAAGATTTTGAAGTTTGAAAATTTGAAAAGTTGGGAAAGAAACTGAAGATTTAAAAATTTGCGTACTTGTATTCGTCACAATTATCTCGTATTCCACCACCCCGAAATTCAAAAACAATTAAAGTGACATGTGTGAATCTGATCGTCCTTCACAAGAGTAGTTGAAACGAGCAACAATGTTAGCCAGCGATGAAAGTTAGTTCGGTAAAGTTAAGTGAAACCACGCTATTAATCAGGCCGGGAGATACTTGGGGTACGGGCTCGTCGATCAAACGGCAATTACCGATCGATCGAGGGCGCCACGGAGTTTGTCGGTTGATTAGAAGGGCACGAAGTTCCGCGGCAAATCGATCGTTTCGCTTCTTAAGAAAATCGAAGAAGGAAGACGAAACGGCCGTTATGGGTCGCGGTAATTAATTCGAGTCCAACTATCTTGGAAACTATCTTAGCTCTCTCTCTGCTTCCAGCAGGATGCACGCGTTCGCAGTTGCAGCAATCTGTCTGCCGTTACTTCCGTTCTAAGTATGCCCTGTAAAGTTACTCGGAGATTAGGCGTCGCGACGTATCCGCGTCGCTTAACGCCGCTTTCACAGTTTAAACCAGTGTTTAGACCGAATGTCGGCTGAATTATCAAACAAGAAGACTCTCCATTCTTCAAGCAAAGTGTCCTTAATGTATGCGAGAAGAGATAGCGAGAAAGTTCGCCAAGTATTTTCCATTATAATTAATGCAACGGCTTAACGAAGAAAATAAACGTTGTTGCTTGGATAAGGGACAATGGCCAACTTTTATCGGAATAAGACCGTTGTTACAGGCTATGGGGCAATTAGGCGCTGCAATGAAACGTCCAACGTCAAGCTGACGTAACTTCTGTTACTCGTCGTCTCTTGGAAATATTGTAAAAGAAATTTCATTCGCTGCCTTTCGTTTTTATGATGGGCTTATTATGAAGTTGGATTATTAATAACGGGGAGGAAGATCTTCAAGCTGGTTTATAGTCATAAATTGAAGTAAACTGGCTAAGAAATTTAAGTGTAGTGATGTATTTGATATTATGTTTTAGTAGTAAATTATATTTTATTTTGCTTGGGAGAATAAATATGAAATCATGATAGGAAAATGAATTATTGAAAGCATGAGGGTGTTGACTGAATCGTTGACTAATTTTCAATCTGTTATTTTATAGTTTTAAAAAAATAATAGTGTTCCTGTAGGAAATAAACACATCTGCAGCTAATACATATAAAATCTGGTACTGTTGTAATAAATGTAAAATCGTGAAAAAAATGAATTATTGAAAGCATGAGGGTGTTGACTGAATCGTTGACTAATTTTCAATCTGTTATTTTATAGTTAAAGAAAAACAGTAATAATCCTATGGAAAGTAAAGATATCCGCATCTAACAAATACAAAATCAGATAACTATAAAATCTCAATGTGAAAATAAATTATTAAACGCAGGACGTTGACTGAGATTTCAGTCTATCTTAAAAATAAAACTATACTACTTCCTATTAGAATAGAAAAATAATCCAACAAGAAATAAATGAATCTCTCGTCAAACGTCTCCATTTGTACGTGACGAATCGAGTCACGTGATCGAAGAATAAATTCGTAGCCGCCATTTGCACGAAAGTTGTAGTCACGGCACGTAAGAGAATCTATTCTCTGAAGGACAGGTAATTAAAAAATCTTGCGGTAATGCATCGCTGTCGGGTAATTATAGGGGTAATAGTGTTCCAGCTTATAAAGTTGAAGAGGGGAAAGTGAACCTTCCACTTTTTCCTCCCTTCATCCCGTCGGCATTCATTCGCTTTTCCGGCGAAACCTGCCTCTCGGGACTATGTAGGTAGAGCGTGCCGTAAAAAGTTCTTCGTTTCCTTCATTGCTGCGAGCCAGCGATCTTGTGCCCGGTGAAATCCCGTTCGAAATTACTGTGTTAAAAGTTCAAAGGGTCGGTTGTTCGACATTGGACCCCCGGTATCCCCTCGTTTCAACTACTCCGCGCTGCCCTCGTTTCGGAACTTATCCACCGTGCGTATATAGATACCTCAATTTCGTTTTAACACGGTCTTGTTCTTTGTATGCGAAGAACTCGTGGCGGGTTTTTGCGAAATCGGAGGTAATGGAAGGGCTCTGATTTTGAACTTTAGATAAACGGAGTCTTCGTTGGCTTGATGGACTCCTCTAGGGAAGATGGAAATTTGGAAGATGGAACAGCATTGGTTCTTGCATGAGATACAGATTTATTAATTTTGAAGTTAATAAGATTTCCTTGAAGGATTTTGGAGATTTGGGATTTTCTGAAATTGAAGACTTCGGAATTGGATAAGTTAGGAAGTTAGAAAGTCAGTTTGTGTACTTGGGAATTTGTAAATGTTTAGAAAATTGGCCCTTGAAAAATTTGAGTTTGAGAATTTGGGACCTTGAGTTCCAAATTCACGTTATTAATTTTTCTAGAAAATTTTGTTACACACCAATGCAAATATATTAACCTAAAATATAATTACATAAATGTCATCTTATTCTGTAGAAATTGTTTCCCGAAAACACATAAGACTTCCAATATGGCTTTTGGCCTGCATCCCAGCATACCAAGAGGAAGAGTATGAAATATCGATCGTCGATCGTTAATTTACGTCTCTAATTTCAAAATGGTGCAAAACTACCAAGGTGTAATTTTCGACGAGATCGTAGATCACAACCAGGTCGATGCAATTTGCGTTTCGTGGCACCGCATCCATCTTCGAAAGTGTTTGTGAATCCCGTAGAGTGGCAAGATAGTGCACTTGACCCAAAGGCGAACATTAGTCGTCTTTGTGTGTCACCTACATAGATGTTCAATCTACTAGTATCTGAAATTGATTTCTAGTATTTGTTAACACATTGTTCAGCAGCGAAATGTAAAAGCTACATCGACTATTATTTTGTAATCGAATACGAAAGTGAAACAATTTATATGCAATGAAACAAGTAAAACTTCGATATACATAACGAAGTGAGTTTCAATTATTTATACGTGATGAACTGAACATATCTTCTATACAATTACTTGTATAATTTTTAACTCTTTGATCTACAATATCGTGACGCACTCGTGACGCAATCACGACGCACTCGTGACGCACTCATGACACACTCGTAATGCACTCATGGCGCATTCATGACGCATTCATGACACACTCACGACGCACTCGTGACGCACTCGTGACGCACATCACAGTGCGAATGTGCTAAAATTCGAATTTGCATCGCAATTGAATATTGCGTTCATTTCGAATTATTAACTGCATAATCAATTCAAAATGTGCTTAACATTTTAACATAATTTAGTTGTTTTAATATTGGTGAATGACGTAGCTGCCTAGGAAATTATGTGTGCATAATTTCGAATACCCTATAACCTTACCTATACTAAATATATTAAATTGTGTTATAAGAATATTATAAATAAAGTTATTAAAGGTAAAGATAGACCAAGTGTTAAAAAATTGTTAATGCCTCCCACGAAAAAGCTGCAGAATAATAAAAACCAGAGACGATTAATACGTTGCCATCTTCTCACCTTGCAAAGAAAGCGCGGCAAATTTGAACGTATACGATTACATCCGAATGTACGAAGGGTTAAAATAAACGAAAAAAGCGTGGAATATTAAACACAGCACCGATACCCCGTGAAACGCGATGAAACGAAAAAGGGGATCGCGGCAAAAACAGATGAGATATCTGGTAGACTGTAACGGAAGGAGATGAGAATTTTTCAAGCAGAGCATTCGAAATCTTCCTTCGATCTTGCCACGGATCTCCTTCCACTTTGTAATGGAAGCGTAAATAGAAGTTCTAAATCCTTAAGCAGAATATCTTCGGGGATGAACTGACCTGATTCGTTTCACGTTTGTAGCAGCCGTGAGGGAGGTCTGTGGGATTAGGGGAACATGCGCGGGAAAGAGACGGATACCGCGGAGGGTGAAAGAGGAGGAACCGATCGGAAGGAAAAATGGAGGAAGGATAAGATGGGAATAGAGAGATATCGATGTATCGAGTGCAGTGTACGGCACGTCGCTCAGAATTCAGACCGCGTGACTGGAGCATTCTACTGTCCGTGGAAGCAGCCGACATATCGGACACCTGAGTCACTCTCAATTTAAAGGATTTATGAGCTCCCCCTCGCCCAAATGTCGCGGATACGTCGATGGATGCTCGCAGTAACGCTATCGTGCGTTGACGATCTCCGATCCAATCGTAAACCGCAATAGGAGCAGCATTTTTGCCAACAAGCTTCTTCAGTCGGCTACGAGTGTGGAATACGAAGTGGAAGCGTTTTAGGTTAATGAAGTGCACCTGGCACTTTCAACCTTGGTGTAAGGTCCACATTATGTCGGTAACCTTGTATTCTTTACGACAGTGAACGTCTAGTAGACTGACCCAGGTTTAAGGCACTTACCTTGAACAGTCATAATGTGTTCTGACGTTCGAGGTAATACTTTTTGTAAAAACCAGAAGTTTGTCTGAAAGTAGAAGAGTTTTGGAAATAAAGGGAAACTGGTCCTTTTAAAAGTCCATTTTTTAATAGATTTTAGTCCTAACAGTATAGACATTGTACATATTTTATTTACACATCACACAGAATTATTCGTACTACATGTGTACATATTTCTAAACACTTGTACTTCTCCCACTGACCAAAAGAGTGTGGCTCCACAAAATTTATTTTTCATACGAATTTTTGCAAATTAGATAGTTCTTCAGTCTATTTAAAATTATTAAAAATTATCTTCAATTTTTATCGATGTTGAAGAGTGAATCTAAGGGCTGTTTCTGGTAATCGGTCATCAAAAACTTCACTTTCATTTTGCACTCTTCAAAAGTAAGCTTCAAGATTACATTCTTAAGTTTTGATACTAAAATTCAAAGTATTTCCGCGTTCGCAGCTTTTCGTAACGAAACATAGACGGGTGAGCGGCTGACACGTTTTTCTCGAAACAATTTTTTTTCCCCAACAAGTGGAAGCGAAACGAAAAAACTAACCAACCAATCTATATGAAATTTTAACACGTTATTCAACATACCAGTGGTTCTTGTAGCTGCTGGATTTACATTTCCGGGATAAAAATTTTCCCCCTTTTTTCACCATGGAATATAAAGAAGGGGAAGAAATATGGAAAAATTCGCTAATTAACGTTGAATATGAGGAATTTTATTAAATTTTGGTTCCTCATTGTTGATTTTAGTGTAAAGGATAATATTTATACTATTTAATTAAAAGTCTTTTCGATTCATTATTTTATATGAATTTTTGAACTAACATGGCTTTTGTTCGGAATATCTCGGTTTCAGAATATTACAATTATTTATACATTCTTATATTCGTTTTTGATCGTGTAAAGGTTTTTAGCTGCGAAATTTTATAGAATTGTTCAAAACATTGTGGTAGATGTGGCTGTTTTAGGAATTTGGGGAATTTGAAACTTGGTAATATAGAAATTTGAAGGTTTGGGAATTTGACTTAGGAATTTGGAGATTTGGAGAATTTCGAAATTTGTTAAGAAGGAAATTTGGGAATTTAAAAATTTAGAATAGTGAAAATTTAGGAATTGACAATTCGGGAACTTGACAATTTAGGGACTACGGAATTTAGAAATTTGACAATGACCAAATTTGGGGATTTGATCATTTACGAATTGGGGGATTTGGAAATTTGATAATTTAGGAATTTGGGGATTTGAGAATTTGGAAATTTGAAAACTGGAAAATATGAAAATTTGCAAATTTAGGAATTGAGCATTTGCAAATTCGGCAACTTGGAATTTGTAAATTTGTAAAGGTGATTTGCAGATTACTGAATAATCCACATATTGGTGGTACGAGTATTTAACAATTCAGAAATTGTGGAATTTAAAAACTTGAAAACTTTAAAGCTTCAAAACGAGAAAATCTTTAAATCTCCACCACAAAGTATATGTACTACTAACATATTTATAGATATATCGCTACCCTTGTATCGCAACCCTGTACCCTTAAGGAACCCTATCCGCCACGCAACCCCAGCATCTCTTTTTCAGCGCGAAATTCTAAATCTTCCTTTATGTCGTCGTTCAGGTCATTATTCAGTTCACGAAGCGTATTGCCTGCTTGAATTACAATTTCTCTTTCCCGGCTCGACAATAGGTATCCACGATACGATAAAAGAGCTCGCACGATCGCCTGGTACGTGTGAAGGTTCATGGATCTGTGGTCGCAAAGTGCGTTAAGTTCGCAGACGGAAGTGAATCGGAACCGAGTTCCCGGTTCATTGCCAATACGATTGAGATCTTGAAACGGCATTTCGCATAAATTCAAATCTTGCCTGGAACCTGTGACACTCTGAGCGTGCCTTTCCCTTCGCAAGTAAACGATTTTACCCTTGACAAGTCGGCGAACCACTAACTGCACAGCTGTACCATTAAATTGTATCCTAATCAATCTCCAAATTCGACAACGACATATATTTTCTTCTCTTTTCAGCATTTAACATGTTTCATGGGTATTTTATGGATGACATAAGTTCTCAAGTTTATTAAATTCTTTATCGAGTTTTTACATTCTCAAATTCTTAGACTCTCAAATTTTTAAACTTTCACACTCTCAAATTAGTAAATTTGAAATCTCTCAAATCAACAAATTTTCAACCACATTTCTGAATTAACAAACTCGCAAATTTCCAGAGTCTCAAAGTCCTAAATTCTCAAATTTTCATATCCCCAAATTTTCAAAGTCCCATATTGTCAAATCCCCAAATTCTCAAATCTCCAAATTCTATAATCTCCAATTTCACAAATACCCAAATTCTTAATTCTTCAAATTCTCAAATCCCGAAATTCTATAATCCCAAATTTCTCAAATCCCCAAATTCTATAATCCCTAATTTCTCAAATCCCCAAATTCTCAAATTCCCAAATTCTATAATCTCCAATTTCACAAATACCCAAATTCTTAATTCTTCAAATTCTCAAATCCCGAAATTCTATAATCCCAAATTTCTCAAATCCCCAAATTCTATAATCCCTAATTTCTCAAATCCCCAAATTCTCAAATTCCCAAATTCTCAATTCCCCAAATTCTATAATCCCCAATTTCTCAAATTCCCAAATTTTCAAATCTTCATCTTCTCAAATCCCCAAATTCTATAATCCCCAATTTCTCAAGTCCCAAAATTCTCAAATCCCCAAATTGTATAATCCCCAATTTCTCAAGTCCCCAAATTCTCAAATCCCTAAAACCCAAAATTTACCGCCTTTCAAATCCCCAACCCTCACTTCTCCCACCTCCAAAATGTTTCCCCAAATGAACTTCCCAAATTTGTATCCACCTCTAAAATCCCTACTGCACCAACTCCGCTCCAAAATTTTTGCATACAATGGTGAGTGTATAACGGCATATGTACTACGTACAGCAGGGTCCCATAGAAATCTCAGGAACCGTTTCCGAAGCGCGACGCGGTTAACATTCATGCACGTCCGGCTGCAGATTGATTGCTGATCCCTAAATTGGCCTTAAAGTTGCTTTACACGTACCGCTGGCATGCTGGAGAAGTTATGTTCCCTTGGCTATGTTTACGTAAGTTGACGTGACGGATATATAGTTACCGGCCCGGCGTTAACTAACTAACTAACCGACGTATCATCAGTCGACCAGCCTTCTCTGAAGGTATCTGTGCCTCCCAATTAGTCGACTTGGAATTGCAGATTCGCCGGAATTCGAGTCGAATGGGCTGCATAGTTCTCTCTAGCTATTTGTGCGTTTCTCACGATCGAGACGAAGATGCTCCATTTCGTGTACGTTCGTACGAAAACAAAATGGAGTCTGTTAACTTTCCGAGACTTATTTGCAAATTGCGCGTTGAACGATTGTCAACCTAAAATTATTGACATCATAAGGGATTTTGTAATAAGGCAGATCTTTAGGATACACTTATTAGGACATATATTATATATGTTTACACTTATTAGGTTAAGTTAGGTTAGGTTATGTTACATCATTACAATATACTTATTAGGGCATATATTATACATGTATTGTATATGTATATACTTATTAGGTACACGTTAGCATTAGGACTTGATAGTTATTTACATCATTATAAATATACACGTCATAAACGTTATGATCATTATATTACAAATCAATATAATATCAAGCTGTGATGATTCTGAACTTTATTCTCCACCAAAATAAATCCGTTTCTCCATAATATACGTTATAAATATGCCAATGTGAGCAATGCAAAGATCGATATAAATATTACGAAAATTCTGTATAAATCAATATAACATCGCAAAGTAAATATTCCCAGATAAGTTATAATTAAGTTTTGAGAGCGAGTGCACGATGGATTCTGTACCCATGCAAATGACTATTTGATGACTTTCGAAACAGCTAACTGCGTGTCATCGCGGGACAAACAGGGTTGTACGGGGAAAACTGGAGATCCTGGACAGATACGCACCGAAGAGGGAAACAGTTCGGGTGCCGGAGAGGAAGTTGTAAACGGAAGAGGAGCGGAAGTTGTCCCGTACTCGAGTTGGACGAACTTCAAGACAGCTCTCACAGTTTGAATGCTGCGTGCTACGAAGTTCGTCGTGATCTGTATTGTAAACGATGACGGAGAAAATATTGGGTGGAGAAACTCGAACACGGAAGTGCTCTGTGCAGAGTGAAGTTTTATCCTCACGGAACAGTAGGGAACATCGAATCAGGCGTGTTTGTGGAATCGGGGTGAGAGGTGGGTTCAAAGTAATATCGTTAGGACTCTTAAAATCTTATTGAGAAGTTTAGCGGATTCGACGATTTGAACCTTGAAACTTGGACATCTTGCAATTGTAGGATGTCGAGATTTGGGATAGTGGGATTTCGGGAGATATGGAAATTTTTTATTGCGAGAGGTTCATTTTGCGGTTTAGGATTTTAGACCCTTAGGATGTTGAGACTTTTGGGAGGTTTATTTTGGGGCTTTGGATTTTAGAACTGTAGAATTTTTAAACTTTGAATTTTTGGAGGTTAGGACTTTGGAGTGTTAAAATTTGTAATTTTGGGAGTTTATATTCAATAATCAAAATTGCTGTTTGACAAGCTGCACCGTTAGAAGTAACGAGTAACAGACAGAAGTTCGCAAGAAATTCAAGGTTGCCTTAAACGAGGGGTTAAAAAGCCCCAGCAAGAGCGTACGATCCGAAAGAAGGGTCCGAAAAGGAGACACAGGTCTGAAGAAACAAACGTGTGTTGGTCAGAAGTCTGCGGAGACGAGGGTATAGGTACAAGGATACCGAAAGAAGAAGAACAAGAAGAGCATTCGAAACCACCGTAGGATCTTCGTAGCGATTTGTTCGCGGAAGGTTTGATTTATAAGTCTAGCGGAGTTGTCAAGGGGAGTGAGTCCGGACCTGTTCACCCTTCGTTCGTTTTCCACGGAATAGAGGAAGCGGCGAGGACCGACGATGGACGAGAAAAAGAAGAAACGAAAAGAAAACAGCACGGAGAAGAGTTAGGTTACGGAGCGATCGCTGCTCCATGGTGGCTTCACTTACGGATGATGCATTGCCCCGCGGTCGACTTCAGGCACAGAAGGATGGAACCACCGTAATGGATTCGGAATTGTTGAAAATAGTACGTCACACGTGTCGCAAAATAAAATTTTACCAATCTACTTTTGCATAAAAACTCTCGTTGCCGTTGGTTCTACTATTATGTTAATCAGATATGATGTTCTTTTCGATGTTGATCATGCAGGTTGTTTCGATTATTACACATTCATACGTAAAATAAGTATGGTCATACATGTAGCAGAATAAGTATAGTAATAAATGTAACAGAATAAGTACAGTTATAAATGTAACAAAATAAGTACAATAATAAACATGTATTAATAAGTACAATAATACATATAAGTATAGTCATGTATGTAACAAAATGAGTATAATCATGCATGTAACAAACTAAACGAAGTCATAAATGTAATAAAATAAGTACAGTCACAAAACTGAAAAAATAAGTGCAATAATAAATACATAGTAATAAGTACAACAGTATGTATATAACAATAAGTACAACATACAAGATGTTGTCTCTAACGAGATAAATTTTCACCCTCTTGCAGCAATCTGATAAAAAAAGGTTTAGAACAAAACCTGCAGGGTATGGTGTACAATAAACATCAGTAAAAAAACAATTCGAAAACAATTTATTTTCATGGTGAAATCGAGGTTAATTCGGTTGTATTTGCCTGATGTATGAATTACCCTTGGCCTACAATATCGTGACGCACTCGTGACGCACAGTTCACATATGACAACCCAGATTCGTATTTTCACTGCAATTGAATTCAATATGAATGAGTTGAATACTAATTATAATCAAGAATGCTTAACTTTCAGTTGTCTTAACGGTGTAGTAATAATTGCCTGTGACTGTCTAGAAAATAGGATAAGTTAATAAAATAACCGTGGAAAAAATCGTTCCTCGGACTAACATCAGATAAGTTACTCGGTTAGGGAAATAAATTCGCGCGAATCGAAAGCTGATGTACCCGAATCGAAATCGATCTCCTCTCGAAGAAGACGAACAAGTGTCTTCGGATGTTGGATTCGAGCAGGGAACAATTTCGACAGAGAATTCTTCCAGTCGACTTGTCTCGAATCTATCAGGCGAAACCCTCATCCTAACTCTAATCGCAATCGTAATTCGTCCGGTCGAGGTGGCGCTCGAAATTTGCCGGAGATCAAGCTGGATCACGAGATTTAATCCGCGCCGATGGTATCCTAGATCGCGTGTTGCGAATTCCTCGCGGAACGAAGCTGCGTGTGATTTTAGCAATCTACCACAATACGATTCGTATGTGTCCAATTACGAATCAATGATAGAATGCTCGTCTCATCAAAAAGTACTTATTAGCGTGACTAGTTAATGGGATCCGAAAATGTCATTTTCTACGTTCATTCCCGAGCGTGTCATCTGCTTCACATCCTCGATTGTATTGCGGCTGTTCACTCGCTACAAGAGTTTTGGCTGAAAGAAATTCGGCTGCGGTTGATCGAATCAAAATGCACATTCCAACCTTCGTATATCTTGTTCGGGGCGAACAATTGGACCAGTCAGTTCGAAAAAGATCTCTTTTCTGGAGCTCCCTACACAAGTGAACGTGTGTACACATGTGTACGTGGGTTGAAATGTTCAATTCGTGCACATTTTTGTACACAGAAGCGCACAGTTAAGGGTACAGTCAGGACCAAATATGGACACTTAAGTAGGGGAGTGATTTATAGGAGATGTCTGCGAGATGTCGAGGTTTTTAGAAAGCTATCAAAAATTGAACCCTTAAGCATGTCTGATGAATAACAACAACACAAGATGTATAACAAGATATATAATATTGCAACAAAATTATAATTTGCTTTTTAAGAAACTTTGAAGCAACATATCTTTTTCTTAAGACCTAAGGACAAATGTACAAACTTGAAGTTTGAAGAGAAAAGTGCACTTATTCATTTATACCTATTTTATCGTACTTGAATATTTTTACCCTTCACACATATAACATATTGAAAGCTATGTTTTATGGTACCATTTTAGACATATTAGACAAGGTGGATGCGTGATATAACTGTTTGATGTCAGTTAAAAAATAGTCCATGTTTATCAAAATGACCTTAGAGTACAATAATTTGTTCCTTCTGCATAATTGTCTGAATTGTTCATAAGATTTTATCTCTGCTTTCCAAAAGCACTTATTTCATTTCAATGACAGTAGAGTCGGAAGTTGAGTTTCAAAACTTAGACTTACCCAGAGCTATTTGCTTCGAATTCCATGGAACTTCGGTGTAGCAGAGCTAGTGCAGACATCCCTCAGGCACGGCAACAGATAGCAACGACCATGGAAATGTCATATCCTACACCGATGACCCTAAAATCGTGGAAGCACAGTTTCACTTTACAAGGATCTTACAACTAAATCTAAATGTACAAACACGTCAATGTATTGAAGTTTCGGTATTATTCGTTTCATAACTTCCCTGTATTCGATGTTTAACATCGTCGATATAGATTCTCTGAATTAGAATTTAGAATCGGTCCATTCGCTGTGTTGGTTTATTGTGATGGAATTTTAACGATTCGCCGATGAATATTCAGTGCAATGTACGATTCTCTTGGAAAGGTATTACAGAGAGAATTTTTTCACTTGTTTCGATTTTGGGAGTGAGATGTGTAAATTTAACAAATTTAGGATTTTTTAATTTTTGCAACTTGAAATCACAGTTCTATATTTTTTAATTTGTGAAATTAAGCAATTTTAATATTTTTAAATTTTCGTATTGCCAAATTCCCGAATTATCTAATTATCAAGTTCTCAAATTCTCAAGTTCCCAAATTATCAGGGCCCAAAATCCTCAAATTCTTCGAGTCCCAAATTTTCAAATTTCTAAACCCTGAAATTCCAAAATTCTCAAAGACCTGAATTCTCTTTCCAAACACTCAAGTTCCTAAATTCTGAAATTTTCAACTCCTCAAATTCCCAAAGTCTCAAATCCCCAAATTTTCAAATCTCCAAATTCTCAAATTCCCAAATTCTAAAATTTTCAAATCCTCAAATTCCCAAATTCTCAAATCTCCAAATCCTCAATTCCCCAAATTCTCATATTCCTAAATCCTCAAATTTGCAAATTTTCAAATTTCCAAATTCTCAAATCCCTAAATCCTCAAATCCCAAAATTCTCCAATCCCCAAATTTTCAAATCCCTAAATTCTCAAATTTCCAAATCCTCACATCCCCAAATTTTCAAAGGTCCAAATTCTCAAATTCCCAAATTCTTAAATTGCCAAATCCTCAAAATTCCAACTTCTCAAATTTCTAATTTCCCAAAACAACAAATCCTTAAATTTCCAAATTACCAAATGTAATCCCTAAATTCTCAAATTACACACCTTCCGACTCATTAAAATCCCAACTCACATCCCTGTCTAAAATTTCCAGTCTTCCAAACACGCATGTTTTTAATTTAGAAAATTTGCCAATCGCCCTGTCCGTTTCCCCTACGCTCTATGAAGCTCCCGGTGATACATCCGTAGCGGAAGCGGTATCTGTAGGTACACGGTAGGTACGAGTTGCTCTTCCCGCAAAACCGCTCGCAGCCGCGCGAATGATCGCGCGGAATCCACGAGCACGAAGCGGCACCCTTTTTTTTTCCCCGTGGTTCGCTTTTTGGAAGTGGTGGAACCGATCAAAAAAACGCTGGTCTGATTTTTATCGACCCGGGCATCGCAGGACGCGGCGAAACACAGAGATGTCGATAACGTTAACGAACGGAATTGGCGATTTTTATTTCCAAGTTGGCGCTCGTCCAGTTGCGCGCAATTTTGCACGGCTCCCAGCAGCTCGTTCGACAGCATTGTTAGGAGAAACGTAGATTGGATATTGGATTTCACGTACGAGCCACTCGCCGCGACTTCGAGCGTGTGCAGGCTTTTTCTCGATGCTCGCCGCTGATCGCGATCAACGCGAGCCTCAAAAATCTACGGGCAATTAATCGACGTTCCATCGAGATGGCCGTTTTAACGCGATGTCGTTCGCACCGATTTAGCCCACTTTAACGTTCGTTAATCCCACGCGTCGCGACGCTCACGGCGTTGCATCTTAATTAGCTAACTTTTCACCCTCGAAGATGCTTTTAAAATGTTCAACTTTTAAACTAGAATCATTTTAATTGGGTCGAACGCTCGATTGTCGAATCTCGTTTGTCCTTAGGCGATGTATAGGCTTTGGTAGAGAGTTTAATATGGGGCCATATATGGGATGCTTTTTTGGTACATTCTCCGGGTCATCGATTTCGATATAACTTTTTCTGTATGTAGGACTGAGATGAGACAATCTCTGTTCGACCGTTTTTGGCAATATTATTTGGGATGATATTTAGTTCTCTGAGAGATAAATTGATTTTGTTGCAATACATGTATTATTCGCTACTGTTATAATATTATTATGATAACCATTTCTGTACTTACTATTAATAGTATAATTGTTAAGGATAATCTTCAATGTTTACTGTCCCTCTCTGTAAGTGTGTGTGTAATAACGAAGGTGCGCGTTCTAGTGATTGCTTATTGTATCTCAAAAGAGCTTGAGATGCTACAGTGTTTCCTTGTGATGCAAAGTGACATGAATATTATAACATTCATTTTCCTTCCGATGTAAAATAACATGAGTGCTATAATATTCAAATTCTAAAGCCAGTTATTCGTTTAATTTTATATAAATAATTTAATTTAAGAAAAATTGTAATGTCTGTTTAAGAAAAATTGTCGTCCGTCTTTGCAGCTCACAGAAATTCTTACTGTCCACGTATGTGTTAGAATAAGAAATCCAAGAATCGTCACTTTTCTTAGCGAGAACTAACAATTAGGTTAAGTCACAGAAGGGACACATGTTTCCTTACGTACGGCGAGGGAGCGTGGAGCCGACGTCTCTCGTTACGGCGGCGACGAAAGGGAAGCCTGACGGAAGTCTTTGTGAGCGGAAATCGACGGGCTCGGTCGACCGGGTACAAACGCAATAACATCGCGAATATCACGCGGCTGGCATATTGAAACTGAGGATTGCGCGGCCTCTAATTAATTACATTACTTGTCACGCGCGTTTGCGTTCATTAATGCGGCAAAGGCATCCGCGTCACTGACACACGTGCTGCAGTCGATCGGCCCGCCGATTGATCAAAGGGGTAGCCTGCGACGTGTTGTCGATGCGTTCGCGATTCGTGCAAGATCGATAGCGCTATTTGCAAATATCATATTCACCGGTATGCAAACTCCACTGCGGATCCGGCGGAAGTATAGTTCGGGAATGTCCGCTTTGGAATTCCGTTCGAACCTTTGCTCCGCCATTTTCCACGGACCGAGGATCCCCGTTGATTCCGGTTGCGATCATTGTCATCTCTGTGTCACGATCTTCTTTGCAGTTCATTTCGAACTTCGTAGTTGGTAGTAGGGAAGTCAGGGTTATTTTGTTGGATAGTGAAAATGGCGTTTTATGTGTCTATATTTATAATTATGTCAACAGAAAACAGTAAATACTATATTTCTCTATGTAGAAGAATATTTAGGTCTCATAAGGTGACATCACTGCGCCTCATGATGTTGCGTCAACGATTCTGATAAAAATTTGTATGACATGAATTATTCGCTGTTCTACCGCGGTTTACAAATTGTATGATACAAGTAAAAAGTGTAATCTATAATCTACCTTAAATGAGTAGCTCGTATGGGCACTATGGAGTGCACCCCTTACTTCCACTGGTCGTTACCGATAAAATTTAATATAATTTAATATAAATTTATTATAAAGAAATTTCTTTAATTCTCTTTCCTTTAATTCTTCCTTCATACTGTAAAGATTCGATATGAAAATCTGTTTGCTACACAATTTCAAAGGAAAGGCTAAAAATTGTCTGAAGCACCCCCAGCGTTTGCTACAAACCACTCTTATAATAAAAAATAATTTATGATCTGAAACAGTATAACAAAATTCTATAATATGATTCTATGTGAAATAGTATAATCTGTTAAAATACTTAGCAACTGATAACAGAATACAGTATACCGACAACGGATTCAACCTGTAACCAATACCCGGTTAGATTTTTAAAAGGACTTTATCGAGGTAAAAGATAACAGTGTTCGGGAGGTTTTGTTTCTACATGCTATTGTGTCCACAATCCTAAATGGATCCCTGTCCAGGTGAATTGTTTAGATTTGCTGCACGGTTTTTGCATGTGGCGTGTTTCGAATCGTTTATCCGAGGTATAACGTGTCAGCGCGGACCGCGTCGAAAACCCTCTATACTATCAGTATCACTCCACGACAACTGTCAAATTTACTTTATAGTGACCGCTATATCTGCTTTATCGCGTGACGAATTTAATCCTGATCAATCAGGATGCTTTAGGCGGTGAAATAATCGACACGAAACAAGGTTTTCTGGTGTTATCAGTCGGTGAGCTGATGTTACGAATTTTCGGAATCGTGAATTCTTTGATACGGGGATCTGGGGATTTGAGAATTGGGAATTTTTTTATTTGGTAAGTTGAGAATTTGGAAGTTTGAGAATTTGGAGATTTTAGAATTGGAAACTTTGAGAATTTGGGAATTTGTTCATTGGAACTTTGGGAATTTAGAACTTTGAGAATTTGGGGATTTGAGGATTTGTAAATGTAGAAAGTTGGGAATTGGGGAATTTAGGAATTTGAGAGTGGGGAATTTAGAATTTTAGGGGTTGGAAATTTAAGGAATTAAGGGATCAGGAAATTTAGGAATTCGGGAATTTGGAGATTTTGGGATCTTGAAAATTGGGGATTTATGAAGTTGGGGAATGAGAAGTTTGGAGTTTTGAGAATTTTGGGAATTTCAGAATTGGAAATAGTTGAATTTTGGGGCTTACTGATTTAAGAAGGAAATTGGGGAGTAGAGGATTTGAGGATTATGGAATTTGGACATTTAGAAATTTTGGGATTTCGAGAGTTAAAAATTAAGAAATTCTGGAATCCAGAAAATTGAGGACTAGAAAGTTTCAGAATTTGAATATCTGAGAATTTAGAAATTGCAGCTTGTAAGAATTAGGAAATTTAGAAATCTATCAGTCTGAGTCTATCAATCAATCAATCTATCAATCTACAGGGTCAAACATAACCTATCTCACAAATCCGCCATTTTCGACGATTCTTACAAGAACGAAACATGTCGTCCACACTAATAGTCCTCGAGATGTAGATATAACCGATCCGTTTGATTTTACCAGACTCTACGGTGCATAGGACTGTATAGAACAGCACATAAAGAGATAACTAGACCGAACCCTTATTGGTAAACCATAATTGGTTGTACCACACACGAGCACTTCAGTTTCGAGATCGGCAATGCAGCTCGTTGAATGCAGCATGCGGCTGAACGCACTACTGCAAATTAACGGGACACCTAAAACAACTGCGTGAAATTACCGACGACATGAAACTTTGAGGAAAAAAAGGAAAAATAACTGTATTTAAAACGAACGTAACTTCAACATCATCGCACGATTCTGATACAGATTTCCGTATACCAATTATATGTTTCTATTGTAAAGATAGATTAATTTATTTTACGTGTACCCTTTTAATTGACTGATCGTACAGCGAAAGGCAAAATGTAGATTAATGAACTTACGTTTATTTTACTTATCAATTTGATACGGTTCATCAATTCGATATCTTTATTTCATTCACGAATTATTATTGAAGACACTTCCTGTTCCTGTATCTACTTTCATTCCGTAATTATTTAATTAAATTAAATCTGTGATAATTACCGAGGTAGTTCAAGCGTTTATAATAGAGAGTGGGTAATTCAATTTATATGAGACGTTTATATAAAAGAAGATAATGTGTAAAATAAACGATTTTCGTTTCCTGTAAGACGAAATTTATACGTAATTTCCGGCCATCGAACGGGGGAGAATGGATCTTTATCATGGAGAGACGAAAAAGAAAGCAAGGTATTTTCATTTCGTTCATTACCGTTCATTTCGCAGCGTGGTAGGTAGTCGATATATCGATTAGCCGAAATGAAAGTGCCGAACTCTCGAGAGCGTAGTTGGATTAATAAAGCATCGATTTTGACCGTGAATAGAATGGCCAAGTTGTACGCGATCATTTATTGCATTTCGTGCCGGGAAGATGACACCTAATCTATAACGTTTCGACAGACAAAATGAAATTCCTGCTTCGCAGCTATTCCCCAAATCGAATCGGTGGTTTACGACTAATATTTCTCTTTGCTATCGAACGCCCTGAATCATTCTCTTTAACGGTTCCACTAAACTTTCAAATTAAAGCGCCAACTCGAAACCAGTATATTTCATATTCAATATTTTAATATACGAACATTTTATTAGGCGATGAGTAGGAATATGAGGATCAAGGTCTTTAGGGATTTAGGAACCTTATTTAGGTGTGTAAGTATATCGGAATATACGGATCCATCGATTTGGGATGTTGAGATATGGGGTTATTAGGATGTAGAGATATCAGGACATAGGGATATTGATATGTAGGTATATCGGGACGTAGAGATATTGGGACATGGGGATATTGAGGCATGGGGATGTTGGGACATGGGGATATTGGGACATGGGGATGTTGGGACATGGGGATGTTGGGACATGGGGATGTTGGGACACAGGGATATTGGGACATAGGTATATCGGGAGATAGGGATACTGGGACAATGGGATATTGGGACATAGATATATCGGGAGATAGGGATACTGGGACATAGGTATATTGGGACATGGGGATACTGGGACAATGGGATATTGGGACATAGATATATCGGGAGATAGGGATACTGGGACATAGGTATATTGGGACATGGGGATACTGGGACAATGGGATATTGGGACATGGGTATATCAGGAGATAGGGATACTGGGACATAGGTATATTGGGACATAGGAATATTGGGGCATAGGTACACTGGGACATAGGTATATCAGGAGATAGGGATACTGGGACATAGGTATATTGGGACATAGGAATATTGGGGCATAGGTACACTGGGACATAGGTATATCAGGAGATAGGGATACTGGGACATAGGTATATTGGGACATACGGATACTGCAACATTGGTATATTGGGACATCGGTATATCGGGACATACGGATATTGGGATATAGAGATGTTGGGTCTAGATATATCGGGACATTGGAATATATGGATGACGGAACACAAGGATGTCGGAACATAGAAATATTGGGTCATAGGGATACTGGTACTTAGGTATATCAGTACATAGTGATAATGGGACATGGAGTTACTGGTACAATGGTATATAGGAACATAAGGATATTAGAGCACGTAGTGGGACGAAATATCGAAGCATAGGGATATCGGATTCCAGTATATAGGTACATCGGCCACACAGCGATATCGAGGTATAAAAATGTCATATGTGATCATATGTATATGGGAACATAGTAATATCACAATACAGGAATATAAGAACCTAAAATAATAATATAGTAATGTAATAAAATATATTACTAATATTATATTATATAGTAATAATATAGTAAAAATAGTAATATAGGTATTCACATTATAGAAATACGGATACTTAGAAATATTAATAAGTACATATTGCTATTTTGAGAACATACACATAAATTTAGAAATATAAAAATCCTCATTGAAGACATGTAGCAATGTAAATATCTAGGAATATAAGAACACAAGTCGCGATAGAATATCGAGAAAGATAAGAAAGCTCATGTACAAACGTGTACAGGAAATTTGTCCCTGTACAAAGAGATTTCTTGCAGCATTGTCCTGGTCGAGAGTTCTGATGATTGAAAATATGTCATTGAAACGGGACGAATAGCGGTATTGTAACTGGCAACGAAATATGCCTGCATCTTTCCATTTGCATATAGCGGGGAAAAATTTGGATGGTTGCAAGAAAATCCGTTAGAAAGTGAATCCTTCGGCTATACAACTCTGGATACTCATGAAAACCACATTTAATATTTCACTGCAATCTCTTCTGCAAACGAAGGATTAATTACTATTATTAGAGAATTCGAGTTAAGGAAAAATAGTTTACAAATAAGCATACAAAACTGCAAATAGCTGCAAAGCATAAATATTTGCAACATAGTCAAAATAATTAGACATTCATTGTTAATTGTTTGTTTGAAAATATTTACACACATGAGCGCAATATACATGGATTTATTTTTTGGAATTTATTACACTACAGTCCCTATATATTACCAAATCTCAATAATTGTCTTATTGATCCTTTACATCAGTCTTCCACATGAACTCACCGTTCTATAAATCCTCTGTTTTACAGTTCCCCATGCATAAAAATCGGCACACGTAAAATTCGATGATGCGAAAGAGTTCGATTGCCGCCGGCAGTTGGTTATACAACTTTGTAACAAAACGTTTATAGCCGACTTCTATAAGACATCCTCTTTTATCCGTTGAATAAATTTCCGTACTTCTCCAAGAACTTAAGTCTGTTGCGATGTATACAAACATCTGTACAGTTTGTACCAGTTTATAGCGATGCTTTTTGTCGCATAGTTTGATTATCCACTCGCATTTGGGAAACTGAAGAATGAAATGCCGGATTGGATCGACGTTATATTAGAATACTTCTGTATTCTGAATTTAATTGCAAAACTTCACGGAGTGAAAAAAAAACCAGCGGTGTTTCGTTGACGTTAGACTGTCACGTCTGCAGATTTGAATTATCCGCGAACGCGTTGAATTATAACACAAATGAACACGGTGTCTGCACGAAATATCAAGATTTAATCGTCAGAAATCTGGTTATTATCCACTGGCAAGAATATCGTGATTCTTTTCACAGAAATCGTGACGCCCATTAACTCGTGGTCCATGCCATTAAACAAGTCATCGAAAGATTTTAATTGCTTTTTACGCGACAATCTCGCTCGTTTTTACTGAAATTATCGATCCATTTGTTCCAGTTTATACTGAACGATGTTCGGAAATTGTTTCGTAATGAAATCGTGCGAAATTAAATTGTGTCGAACAGTGTTACCACTTTTTAGATATGCTACAAGTTTGGAATTTTTTCATTTTTTGGGGCTTTGGAATTTTTAGAATTTTTGGGATTTTTAAATTTTTAGATTTTGTGTGAGTTCAGGATTTTTATACGTTTTGGAACCTTGGTGTTTTTAGACCTTTTGGGATTTTGGATTTTTCAGACATTTTAGGAACTTGAGATTTTGGGACTTCAGAAACTTTGAAACTCTGAAGCTTAAAAAAACTTTGAAATTTTGATATTCTTGGATTTTGAGGAATGTTGAAGATTTGAAACGTAAGCACTAGCGAGAAACAAATCTCGCGGGACATCTAGCGGCACGCAGCATAAAATAGACGCCCGAGAGTCTTTCCAAAATTATTTCATATTAAATATAAGAACCTTATAGTCTCGAAACATTAGTGCTTTGGTAGTATAAATTTTACTATTAATAATAGTAAAATTAATAAATAAATTGAATACATTCCATAAACGCCAATAAAGACAATATAATTTAATAGAATATCTATAATAATAATATAAATTTTTGAATTTTAGATGATGGCTTTTAAGAATAACCGGATTAGCTTTGGAGAATTTAAAAAATAAGAATAATTATTCTGAAGCTCCAGGACTTCGTAATTCAACTTACGTTCAATAATTTATATCTGGAACATACAAACAACAGCGACAATTTTCAAAAATCCGCCCATAAAGATTACCGCTGCTGTTTGAACGCGCCTTATTTTCCATACATCCACTGTTCGATTTGTTTTCTGCGCGACAGGTTTCTGTACAATAACGTAATAACGTTTCTCATCGATTTATTGGCAATTGATTACCTTCCGCGTCGGCGATTCGGCCGAGTATCCTTTTATTTGCTTTTTTGCCAGCGAAACGAACGAAAAATCGTCGAGCGATTTTTGTCAGACTGGATAGAGATATTGTTTCGTCGCGTTACAACAGCTCTCGCGACGATCGAAATCGGAAGCTCGCGGTGTTCACGACGTTTCTCCCGGCAACATTAATATTCATCGAATGGAATTTATCGCGAGATTAATTACCGTAGCATTGCCGGCAGTCATTATTCATGTCTGCTCGTTACCGCGTCTTAAGAACATAATTCGCGGGTAATCTCTCGGCAATCCGAGGCTTATAAAACGAACCGGTGGCTGGTTCGCGAACCACCACAGACGTTTCCGTAGCTCGGAGATTATTTTGCCTGTGAATATCTTAATTTCTAACTCACGACCGTCGTGTACATTGGGACCGACCAAATCCACCTGTAAATCAAGCAATTATTCGTACGCCGGCCTCGACTCTAAGCAATCCGGCCAACTTCGAGATAATTTCGCGATAGTCGTGCTGAGAATTCCTCAACTACGTGCTGCAGGAAAATGTTTCGAAGTTTTCGAGACTCCTTGCGTTCGCAAACAGAGAATTCATTTCCGCGCCGACGTGTTCACACGGAACTATTTTCTTTGGATAATTAACCTTGTACGACGCGACGGTTTATTAGAACCAGTCTTTCGGCGGTTAACGCCACGTTTACCAACACCTTGTATTTTCTTTCCTCGGTGTGAAGTTATTTTATGATAATCAGTGATTCTGCTTCGTTTAATGAGTTGCTGAATTAGTATTATGTGTAATAAACTTTACTGAGTTTAGCACTTTATTCACGTGTGAACGTATTTTTTATTAATTGAATATTTCATACTTTGCTCTTTACATTACTATAAAATAATTTTGCATCAATTATTAGTATACATAGTTTCAATCATTTTACCAAATGCACATTACACTTCTCTGCCATTGTCTTATTTTACATTTCATAATTAAAATGATAATCTTATTTTATAAAAATTTCTTCATTTTACTTCATCTATAAATCAGTTTTCATGATTGATTAATATAAAACGAAAACGCGGTAGATAAATTTGATTTAAAATAGTTTAGCAACCAATGTACAGTTTACAATTTGTTTTACGCAATTGAATGCGTAACAACCGGAAACTATTCCATCATTTACGAAGTTAAATGAAATGTTTTATTTTCGAACCTCATCCATTTAAATTGTTTAAGGTATGTGTGATTGTTTTACAACACAGACTCCGGTTGTAATGCGGAATTATTTCGTAATCAGTCTGTAGTTTAGTTTTACGAAACAGTTTACATAATACTTCGTTAAATGCACTTTCTACAAAAACAATGTATAAAACAATGCAGTTATTTTAATCATCATTAATACTTCAGTTATTCATCATTTTTTAACGAACTTTATTAAAACATCAAATAAGTGAATAATACATTTTATACTTTTATATAGTTTTTTTTTTATTATATGCATTAGCATTATTATTACATACATACGTTATTACAATATGCTTCCTCATATCAAACTTCCTCACATCGATCTTTCTTGCAGCAAATTTAATTCGGACCCATCGAAAATCTTACTTTCACATATTTTATTAAACCCACATATACTGTACATTTTAAAATGATTCACAATTGCGTATCAATCGTCCAATACAATTGTTCCTGTACCACACCTATACCAAACTCTTGCACTAAAATATAAACTAAGACCTTGATACTCCTTGATGAAAATGTATCAGACATCCGTAATCCGACACTTGACAACCTATATGTTACTTGCCACTTACGTAGTGTCTTAAATATTGCAGTAGACCTACTTTCCCGAATTCCCAACATTGACCCAGAAAACAAACTCCGTAACTCTTTAACTTTCGAAAATGTTTCCCTGAAACTCGTCCATCCAACTCAATTGCGATCACTCGACGCGTTCAAAGGAAACGTTTCGAAAATTCGTTTACACCGTTTAATAACGTACACACACGATGGCGAGCTTTGTACTTCCGGGCGTCGGTTTCGCTGTCGTGGCTAACCGTGATAATTAATAGCCGCAATATCGTTAACACTATCTGGCGATCTGGATGCACCTTCTTCGGGCTATTTCTTTGTTTCGCAAAACTCGTAATGCAACCATGAACGGTGAAACGGTGCAGTGTTCGTGAAGGACGGTTGAACAGCGTGCCTCGGACGATTATCTAAGGACATAAATCACCCGGGCGAAAACGCGAGTGCCATTTGCATGATAATTTACACCAACATTTCGACCACGTTTCGTTCGACTTCATCGACTAATTACTCGGACAATCGTCTAACAATCGACTCTGTTGCGTTCCTGAGCTTCGATGTTTGTTTGCTAGATCGATGATGGACAACTAAGCCCACGGGGGTTCATGGAAATGCGAATGACGTGCACGGGAACTGATGGATAGCCAATCTCTCGATAGGAAAATTTCAAACCGATGCTTCCAACTTTTTGATCCTTTTAATCATGTATAACGAGTTACCTGTTTTCTCCATTCTTCAATATTCTTGAAAATTTATAAATGTTTCTACATTCTCAAACTTCTAAACCTGTGATAACTTTAAATAAGGTACCGATGAACTTTCATACTTAGTTTCTAAACTTGCAAACTTCTAAACCTGCAAATTTGGATAACTAAATTAAACACTGAAGCTGATGCAAATTAATTAAAACTTGTATAAGGTCTATTAGTATAAGTACTACTAACAAGTACTATACTTGTAAGTTGCGCTAAGTCCTTGATAATTTGAAGGTTAATGAAATTGTACGTAACCCAGCTACGAATAATAGCAGAATTAATGGATGAAATTGTACGTGACGTAGCTAAGATGAATCGCAGAATCAATTTAGGGATTAAAGATCGGTGAGAGAGAACGTGGAAGTTTTAGAACTAATGTGGAAGCAAGTACCATTGACACAATTCCATCGCGAAGATACAGAACAGACGTATGCATCGAAAGAGATTCAACGAGAGGGTTGGTCGTTTGTCTCGAACCATCGACACCGATTATCACTCGCCTGAAGTGCACTCCGGGTCGCATTATCTCGATGACTTTGGACGTGACCCAGCTTTCAGCAAACGAGAACTCTCAAACCTAGTTCATTTTTCTTACGCGTTGTATTCGTTTCACCTTTCTGCTCGGGGACTCAAACGGAGCCAAATTGCTTTCTGAAGCGTCGTCGTATTCGGACCGTGCAGTCACCGATAAATCTACATTCTGTTTGACGAATCTACTAACTGAGGCTTGTGAGGCTTTGCACTACTTCATTTCTGAAGATTTTTTTCAGAATTTTAATATTTGGAGGTGGGTTGATTATTTGGGGATGTAGGAATTTGATATGGAGGTTTGGAGACTTGGGAATTTGGAGATTTTGGGGTTTTGTGGATTAGATATTGGAAGGTGTAGACATTAGGGGATGCAGATATTTGGGGACACAGAGAGTTAGAGATCTAGGGATTTGGGGATCAAGGAGTTTGAGGATCCTGGGATTTGGGGATTTGGGGATCTGGGGATTTGGGGATCTTGGAATTTGGGGATCTAGGGATTTGGGGATCAAGGAGTTTGAAGATCTTGGGATTTGGGGAACAAGGAGTTTGAGGATGTTGGGATTTGGGGATCTAGGAGTTTGAGGATGTTGAAATTTGGGGATCTAGGGATTTAGGGGTCTTGGAATTTGGGGATCTGGGGATTTGGGGATCTAGGGATTTGGGGATCAAGGAGTTTGAGGATGTTGGGATTTGGGGGTTTTGGGATTTGGAAATCTAGGGATTTGGGGATCTTGAGAATTGGGGATCTTGTGATTTGAGTATCTTGCGATTTAGGGATCTTGAGAGTTAGAGGTTTTGAGATTTGATGAATTAGGAATTTGGGGATGCAGAGATTTAAGAATCTAGGGACTAGGGATCTTGGGAGTTGGGGATCTTTGGATTTGGGTATCTTGCGATTTAGGGACCTTGACAGTTGGATATTTTGAGATTTGATGCATCAGGAATTTGAGGATGTAGAAATTTAAGAATCCAGGGAATTGGGGATCTCAGCATTTGGGAACTTTGCGATTTGGAGACCTTGAGAGTTGGGAATTTTGAGATTTGGTGGTTCAGGAATTTGAAAAGGTAGATATTTCAGAATCTAGGGATATGGGGATCTGAAAGTCTAGGAACATAAATATTTATGAAACTGAAGATTAGGGAATCTTGCGGTTTGGAGACCTTAAAATTTGAGGATTTTGGGATTTGATAGATTAACAATTTGGAGATGTAGACATTTAGTGACATAGAAATTTAAGGATCTATAATGTTAGATACAGAGGTAGCTAGTGACCTTGAAATTTGAGGGTTTTAGAATTCGGGGATTTTGGAATTCTTCATGATTTAGAAATGTAGAAATATGAGTATACTTCAATACTTCAAAAATATTGAAGTTTAATTTAAAAAATTGAAAATTGCTTAATTGAAAATTGTTTAATCTAAAAATTTGGAAATTTGACGATCCAAGAACATGTAGAATCTTAAAAATTCAAAAACTGGAACCAGAAGAATTTTCAAAAAACAAAAATTCAAAAACTTAAACATGTGGAAAATTGAAAACCCAAATTATATACATTGTAGTCCTAATCCAAAAGAAGTGTACATTGTAGCCAAGTGTACAAAGCGATTCGATGAGTCGATGACCGTGCAATCGATCGTGGCAAAGCACGCCCTGGTAATTTTATTCGAAAGCGCGGAAACCGAGGGAACAGTTCGAGCAGCGAGAAAAACTAGTGTGTCTTTGTTGTTCGCAATTATGTGAGTCGATCGTTCGACGCGTTTCCCTTTAAGCGTTGCTCAAATGTTGCATCGCGTGCAACACTGTTTCCCCACAATGGTTCCACTGCAATCGTATGAAAAGAACGGACGTTGCGAAAAATACTGGCTTCCACAACGAATCAGACTTATTCTCCGTTCCTTCTTTGCCAATTTTCTTTGAAAGAAAGTGCTGAGAAAAATGTATCGTGTTTTTAACTGAATATAAAGACGTTGCATAATTATGTAAGAACGTCATTGTTCTTACGCTGTTATTTTCTATTATGTTTATGCGTGAATAGAAAGATGTTTTGTGCAAAATTTTAATATTCTTTTCATGGACTACTGGGATTTTTGAAAGGGCTCATTTAGTATCCTTGCAACAAATTTTTTATTTCATGTGAATTTGTTTTGTACGTTCCATAGGTCATGAGTTTCAATTTTGTGTGGTTCAGATCTAAATATTGTAAAATTTCAAGGGTTGAAAAATCCCAAAATCTCGAGGTTCAAACATTCCAAAATCTCAAGATTCTAAAATCCCAAGATCTCAAACTTCCAAAATTCCAAAACTTCAAGGTTGAAAAATCCCAAAATCTCAAACTTTCAAAATTCCAAAATCTTAAGGTTCAAATATCCCAAAATCTCAAGCTTCAAAAATCCCAAAATCTCAAGGTTGAAAACCCCTAAAACCTCAAGCTTCTAAAATCCCAAGACTTCAAACTTCCCATATTCCAAAATCTCAAGGTTCAAAAATTTCAAAAGTCCCAAATTTCCCACACTCCAAAACTCCAGAATCCCAACCTTTAAAACTTCCAAAGCTTCAAAACTTTCAAAGTAGCAATTTCCCAAAAAATCCCCAAGTCTCCAAAACCCCTAATTGCACAAAATAAAATTGTACCGATGCTACATGTACTTGCACAGCGGTACCAAAACGTTGTAGTCCAAATATGCCCTAACCACCGTAGAACCCCTAACCCTAACAAATGCAGCGGTACCCGCTTTCAAAAACTTTCCCCGAGACTCGAGAAACAACTAAGAAGCGCGGAGTGTGTTTAAGAATGAACTGTCGTAGCGGCGGTAGTGAATTATTTGAAAATAGGGTCGAAAGAAGCGGTAAGGTAATTGCCGAGGAGTTCACCGTTGATTTTCTCGGGTGAATGTTCACCGTGGCAACATTTGCTCGTTTCTCGCTGGTGGTGTTGCTCGTTGCGTTTAAGCAGCAGTCGGTTTCTGCTTCTCTCTTTCGTTCGGCGAATGTGCTCTTTGTTTCTGGACGGCTCTCGGTTCGCCTATTCAGAAGCATCCGCCGCTCCTTTTCGGCGCAAGGAGACTAAAGCCGCGGCAAGAATCGTCGTCGGAGGGGATCGTTAGAGAGCCAGCAAATCTCGCAATAATGACAGCGCGAGGAATTTTTCGCGCTTTTCAGCGAAAGGAGGAAGCCACGACGGAAATCGTGGCGACTTATCGATGCGACGAAAATAGCGCCGCCAGACAATGGCGCCCGCTAGAGAACCGCTCGTTTGCTTTCATTTCGTTCGCCGAACGTCAAAGTATTTAACACGAAACTTATTTCCACCGGGGAAATATTGTTCGTAGTAATGATGCCGCGAGCGTACTCGTGCACCAAACTATACCTCGGCCATTTTCAATCTGGAGATGCCTTGAATGCGCCCGAAGAAATTGCTGGGATAAAAGGTCGGCGTTGCTTTCAGCAAACTTTGCTCAACCGAGGAAAATATCGTTTCGAAATCAAATTATTTTTGTTAATATGCTGGGACTGAAAGGGTGAAATGGGTGAACTTTGTTAGACTCCTTTTTTAGTTTCTGATGTCTAGAATACAGAAATGCAAGTTTCAAGAAAAAATTATAGATATGTAAAGTTGAGTATTTTAACCTACTTTCTCATGTGAGTGTGACGTCACATTGACTTCTATGTATTTGTTTGCACTACACTTATGAGCGTTTGAATGATCCTATAATGTTTATTTAAAGAAAAAACAATATCTGTTTGCAACTGGTGATCATGTTTTACCATTTTAATGACAGTCTCTACTTAACCGACCAACGGAGCGTAAGAACCAATATGGCGTCGCAACAACCAATCAAGTACGCCACAAGTGCTTTGATACACATCTTAACCATTGTATTCCTAACATTAATACTCGCATTTTTATCCTCTAGGTATCAAACGCTATTAAATAGTAAAAAGTCAATAATTTTGTGTACCCCAAATAGTTTAGCCCAGTGATACAATATATTGCCACTTCCTCGTTGAACATAATACACCTGTGAAGAGTACTTACTTAATGAGTGGTAATTTAACCTGGAAGTTAATTTGTATGATGTAATTAGTGACCGAGTGTAAGAATATTTGAGAGATCAATCTTGTATTATGTTTAATTAAATATTTTTTAAAATACTTCTACTTATATTTGTTTATATTCTAATAATATGGTTCTAGTGAAATTTAATTAGATAACTTGGAAAGGACTAATGGGTTGTTATAGAGTTCACTACTCTGTTCGATATAATCAATTATGTATACTATGTTAACATTCTCTGTGTGCATGTATCTAAATTTATTTCGTCGATCAGTATGACAATCATTTTAGATGATTGAAATTATAGGTAAATATATTAGCTATTAATTAAACTAGAAGCATCTATAATGAATCGGTCAATGTAGCGATTTGTAGAGTGCGTTTTAGTGACTAAGTAGTATTGTTGCAATATAGTCAGACATGCGTGCACTCGGTGGCAATGAATGCTTATTTTGATTAATTTCAATAGTAAGTGAAGGAGGAATTGTATTTTGGTTTCGAGAAAATATACGAAATATCTCAAGAAAATTCAGCGGAAATCTAGAGGATATCTAGGAAAAATCGAGGAACAATTTATGGACATTAAAATCAGAAGTGGAGGGAAATCAGGAGAAAAGAGAAATCAATGGAAACATAGGTAAACTTACAGGAAACTTGGTAAATTTAGTGAAAAATTAGGAAAATTCAGGGTAGATCTGGAGGTAATCATGAAAAAATCTAGGGGAATATAGAAAAATTGATGGAATTTTGGGGAAATCTAGGGAGAGACCTGGGATTATTGTTAAGTGATTTGGTACTTTGACAGTTTGGAAACTTGAACATTTGAGAATTTAAGGGTTGAGAAATTTGGGAATTAGGTAATTTAAAAATTTAACAATTTGACCATTTGACAATTTAGAAATTTGGGGATTTGGGAAATTAAGAATTCCAGAATTTGGGAGTTTGAGAGTTTAAAAATTTGAATATTTAGAAATTTAGTGATTCAGCAATTGAAGAACTCGTGAACTTGAGGATTCTAATTTCAGAACTAGATTTGAATGCGTCAATATCAGAAAATTGAACTTAAAAACTCGTGAACCTTAGAATTCATAAAATTCAAAAATTTCCTAATATAAAAATTTAGATATTTGTAAATTAAAAAAGTTGAATACTCCAGAAGTTCACCGTCTACAAATATGAATCTTCAAAACTGCTAATATACTTAAAATTCAAGCAAAATAAGTCATACAAAGCTCATATCTATATCTTGTCATCTCAACCCTATGTCCCGAAGTGTACATATTGCTTTTTCCTCGAACCATCCGATTCCCCGATACAGGCTCTATCGTTTACCCCTTTCTGCATTTCCCGAGCCACCCTCAATTCGCAACGTTTGCGTCTTTTTTCCCCGGAGAATTCGTGGAAGCTCGCGCACGTCGAGCTTCTTGCACGTTCCTACGCAAGAACATGAACAACCGCTTTCCTTGCATTACTAGGCCACGTAACCAGCTCGGATGGCGTTTTTTTTCCACTGCTCGTTTCTTTGGGGCAAGAAGGGGACGATGCTGGAGCTCGAAGACAAATAGCACGGGGAAAAAGGCTCGGTGAAAGGTGGAGGGGAAGAGAAAAAAAGAAAGTTCAACCCTACACGCGGCGTCTGGTCGAAACCCGCATTGTACAACCGAGACTGTTGGATATTACGAGCACGAGATGTTCCGTGGGTTTCTTTCTTCTGGTCCTGTGCCTTTCTCTTCTCTTTCCGCCATCCCCGAAGACGGATACTAATGGCCCAGAAGAGGCAGGAACGCGAGACTCCCGAAGGAGGCCGCGAAAGGATTGCTCGCTCTTTTCGGCGATGCAATCTTTGAACGAAATGGGCTGCTGGGCGGATGGGTAAAATGGTCAGATTGAACGGGACTCGCGTCGCTCACTGCGAGAGATCTTCTTCTGACAAATTTCGCTCGCGATTAGATAGGGAAATAAATGAACACCCCCAGACGTCGACTCGATAATGAGAAAGGATGAGAAATGTTCACGGGAACAGACGACTGGCTTATCGAGTTCAATTATATCGCGACAGCGTAACGGGGGCGTTTTCGCCAGAGTGTTCGAAGAAACCTTGCGACGAGGATACTTGACCTTTTCATTGTCGAATTTGTGAATTTTCCAGTTTTGGAATTTTCAGGTTTTTCATTTTTAAGTTATCAAATTTTCGAATTTTGTTAAATTTCCAGGTTCACAGAAGTGTTCTATGCACTTAAAATTTGAACTTATCCCCATCAAATACTCAAAAAAAATAAAAATTAACGAGTGCGACATGTGTTCGTTCTTGATTGCCACATTTTCCTAGGAGAAGTCGAATTTGCACTTATTCAAAATGGGAATGACTGTGTACTACGGTGGATGGATGTATTCGAGACGGTCGTAAAAAATAGACGACGAGACGTCGTGTTAGGGTGAAGTTTTTGCGGGGCGTTAGTTTTACGATCGGTTCGTCGTAAAAGCTTGCAGGGTGTCGACGGTTTTGGACCGATATCGACGTATTTCCATTTTGAGAACAGAGAGTATTGCAGATATCGGGAATCACCGCCTCAATCAATGATATCGTTAGCTGTTTTATTAGAAGGGTTGTAGAATTTTTTGTTGATTTTGCTTTTCGGAAGCGTTGAGATATTGATCTTATATGTACATAAAAAATCTATGTATTTTATATAATATATTATACATAAAGCTAGTCATATATTATTATTACGTATTATATACTTTATTCATATAATAATATTACATATTGCACATAAATCTATTCGTATATTATTATTGCATATTATACATATATCTATTCCTGTATTATTATTATTAGATATTATTACATATTATACATGATACTGTATTACATATTATACATGAATCTACTCATAGATTATTATCACATTTTATACATAAATCTAGTTATATATTATCGTTGCACTACACACAAAATTCGTCTATTTTCTATATGAATAAATATCGAAGATTACATCAATAGAGTGTTCTATGAACTTCTCTTGTAACTTACAAATAATAGTTGTAAAAGTTGTATAAGTTTGTGAACGTCGAGACGTTGTATGCATAAATAATATCAGCTCATTTAGAAAGTTTAAGACGACGTATATTTTAAAAGTTCAGGATATTATAGGATGTTCCTTATTCTTTATATACCAGCTGTGTCCAACATTCACCACTAATTTCCTATTTTTTTAACTTTGATGTAATTCACTTTGAAAATTGAAGAAACATATAAGTTTATACATGTATTGTTAGAAATATGTCTACACGACATTGCTTTGGCGTCATTTGTTTTAAGGCCACCTAGTAAGAATCTGGTAACCTTTAGTGCACCAATCCTACGCAATTATCTAACAATAAAGAACATAGAAAACTGACATTTATCTGAAGGAAAGAATTATATCAAAGTGTAGACAGTATTCGTGAAATTTTCCGCCCTTAATTGCTCGTACCTTAATTATCGCGAGGCGAACGTGTCGAAGGAAATTCGTTCGTCGGCGGAAAAGCGTGAATAACGCGTGACGCGTAAAAAAACGTTTTCGCGAATGAAAACGTAAGGGCGAATAAGTTCCGGCCGCGTTCTTTCAGCGCCGATTTCTGAAAAGATGCGAAAAGGCAACCGACGGACGTACTCTCTCGTTCTCTTAAATTCCGCTACAAAGAGAGCCCCGGCCCTTTTCACCGGGCGCTGCCTTTTCATCCATTCAAGCCGATCGTAGCTTGAAAACTTTTGACACTATTTAAATACCCAACGCTAAGAAGCTTACGTCTTGTAATTTCCGAAAAGCGTTTCGAAGCTGCTGACGTTTCGTTCCTCTGGTCTCGTGTTCGTCAGATCAACTGGGTCGCGTTTTTAATCGATCGATAGCGGCGATATCTTGCGAGTCGAAACAACTGAACATTGGGTAGTTTCTAGGAAATAGTCATTGATGAATGTGATGTTAACACAGTTAGAATGAAGATTTTTCATGAGTGAGACGATTTAATGCGTGGCTGATGGGTGGAGATATAACGCCATGAGATCTAACACGTGGTGTGATCGAATGATGTATAGTCTATTGTGATATTAAATTTTTTAGTTTAGAAAATTAGGAGGTTGCAAATTTTGAGGTGGTGAAAAATTTACAATATTAGAAGATTGCAAATTTGGCTTTTGAAAATTTGAGGTGGGGAAAAATTGAACTGTCGTGAATTTAAATTGGAGATTGACAAATTAAAGATGGACAATTAAAATTAGAAATTAGAACATTAAAAATAGAAATTTAAAACTAGAAAGTAAAATATTAAAAATCGACAATTTAAATTACAAATTCGAAAATTAAAATTAGGAATATACAAATTTAATCTTTCCAAATTAAGAAACAAATTTAATGATTCCAAATCCATTAATGTCCACAGGTGCACATCACAGACCCGCTAGCGCGCAGCGTCTCCTGCGCATCCAACCTAACCTCTATCTCGTGTCCATAAAACGAGCGGTGATCTAAGAAGTGCCACGAAGATACAAGTTACACGAAGGCATTCACGACGCACATTCGATAAAGAGAAGTTAAACGAAGAAGAAACGGGTAAAATAAGCTGGGAAAAATCTCCAACGGCAGAAACGGTCGGACAATTTCTTTGATTTACGGCCACCTGCTGGATGGAATGAAAATCTGTCGAAACGACGGACGACCAGGTCTATTCGGACGCGTTGCCTCACCTTCCAGCCAGGGGAAGGATATTGGATTGCCTCGGTGTTTTCTTTAAGAGAGCCACGAAACTCAAGATAAATCAATCGGTTGCGGATATTGCAGCGTCCCGATTTTTCACCCTGACGGCTGCGTTCGATCTCGCTCGTCCACGGCTTCACGGATCGAATGTTACAAGATAAACTCAGACCACGGCCCGCGGCTTCCAGACACCGTTTATGATAATACAGCGAGAGTTTTCTAGTGATTCGTCGCAAGAGAATTCGTAAAAACTAAGATGTCCAAAAATTAGTTCCTTTAGTTAGATTCTTTAGTTAAGTTCCTTTGCGATTTTTTTGTGGAAATAGCACTCAAGATATCAACAATAATATTAGTTCTTTATTTTGAAATTGAAGCAAGTTTTCTTACGAGATAAATGTTTAGATTGAAAAATACCTATAAACGAAATGAATGACGAACTAAATAAATGAAAGAATGCAATTATACACGAAGAAAGACAAAAAGGGGGCGAATTTCGTGCAGAGAGCTAATACGTCAAAAAGAGGCACAGGTTGTCAAGCGGAGCAGCAGAACACTGTAAAGTCGGAATCGTTTTTCGTTTCGAAATGAAAGGGGGAAAAAAAGAGGAGCAAGAAGAAGCGAGGACGGGACTTCTCATTTTCTTAAGTACTCGACGCACAGCTCTCGAAAGTATAACATCTCGGAAGCAGAACGTCTTACCGCCAAAGTACAGGATCCGCGTCGTCGCTTGGGAGGCCGCTTCCTCGACAATTTACTTAAAATCCGACGGTAATGAAGTCCCGCCCCCGAAAATTCGGATTTTAATGGGAATATTTTGTGTCGGTGGTGGCCGGTCGTCAGCGGGGGATGTATTTCATCGGTCTTGATCCCTTCTGAGCCCTCGCCCTAGCCCTCGAATCCCACGGGGAAAAAAAGAGACTTCCTTGAAAGGAGCTCCCGAATCTCGTCGCTTGTGGATTCTCTTTCTCTTTTGCCCGGGGACCATCTGGCCAATCTTCCCGGAACGATTTTCCTTTGAATCATCGAAATAGGGGGACGGAACGGATCATCGTTCAAAGTCGATTTTGGCAAGTTCAATCCGAGGATTGCCCCTCTCCCTTATATAGCCGTCGAGCTAATTCGAGCCACGATTCAAATTCATGACCCTTCACGGGACGTGGAAACTGTAGTTTCGTATTGAACGGTTCGAAACGTGTTCGGGACATGTAATATTGGTGATTTTTAAAATTTCATGTGTAATTTGGGGAAATTTAGGGATACGGGTATTGGGGAATTTGGGGAGTTGTAGATTTAGATGTTTGGGATATTGAGATATTGAGCTCTTGGAAATATAGAAGATGTGGGATTTAGGGATTTGAAGAGTAGAGAAGTTTGGGGAATTTTAGGAATTTGGTGATTTGGAAATTCGAGAGTAGGAAATTTGGGGTTCTGGAGATTTGGGGAATTGAGGAATTAAGAATCTAGAGATTTGGGAATTTAGGGATTTGACCATTTGGGCAATTAACAGTTAGGAAGTTAGGAAATTAGGAAATTAGGAAATTAAGGCGTTAGGTAACTTGGAACATACGAAATTAGGAAATTAGGGAATTAGAGAATTAGGAAATTAGGAAATTAGGAAATTAGGAAATTAGGAAATTAGGAAATTAGGAAATTAGGAAATTAGAAAATTAGAAAATTTAGAAATTAGGAAATTGGGAAATTAGGAAATTGGGGAATTAGGAAATTGTGGGATTAGGAAATTGGGAAATTAGAAAATTTAGAATTTAGGAAATTGGGAAATTAGGAAATTGGGGAATTAGGAAATTGGGGGATTAGGAAATTGGGAAATTAGAAAATTTAGAAATTAGGAAATTGGGAAATTAGGAAATTGGGGAATTAGGAAATTAGGAAATTAGGAAATTAAGAAATTATGAAATTAGAAAATTTAGAAATTTAGAAATTTGAAGACTTGAGAAGTGAAAATTAGAAAATAGAATTTCAATTTCAGTACCTTCCTAAATTCAGTGATCTAAAAAGTAGGAAATAGAATTGAAATCAATGCTAAGCGATCATGATTCACCTCTTCAAACAGTGCAGTACACAGAGCATCCCATTTCCCGAGCTAATTCAATCCCCGATTCAAATTCACGACTCTCGACCAGACACGAAAACTGTCTCACGATCTTGAACACCGATTGAAAATCTATATCGAGCACATAACATTGCTCGTCGCTCTTACAAATTCCATCGATGCCGCGACGAGAGACGATAGGCACGAGACTGTCCCGGTACACTGTTCGGAATTTATAAAATGATATGCAAATCCGGGCAATATCCTCCCATTCCTGGCCTCCCTTCGATTCAACCTGTCCTCTCTTTCCTTTCTTCTTATCCCTTTTCTGGCCGATCCACAACGCTCCCTCTTTTACCTCCTCGTCCCGCAATGCCGCCGCTTGTTCCCTGCATAATGCATGCACCTCTCTTATCGATGCTTTCGCCCGGAGCCGTTTCGAGGGCGTCGGGGCTACGCGACTTCGAAAGCTGCACTCTCCACCAGCGTTTAGGAACGCTCCTCTACGGATCGAACCTTTTCCGCGAATGACGAGCCATCAATGTTTCAAGGGGAAATCACGAGGACTGACGTATCCATTTCGTGCTTTCAATTATTTAACCGACACGATCTTACGGATATCTTCGGTTACTTCTGTCTATCGATCTTGTTTCGCGGTTTGATCGTCGCGTGTGATGGACCATTTATACTGGCTCTACGGATCAGGTACCTTGCGTGAATTCGAATGTGTATTTTAAATTTAGAGTACCTACTGTACCTGGTGGAACAAAAATCAGATGGAGAGATTTTAATGTTACTCGATTATTTTAGTACTTTTTGAGGTTAGGCTTTTGGCTATTTAGAAATTGTTTACAAATTTAGAGGGGTAGTTTGAAATTTGGGTAGTTAGGGATTTATATTAGTTAGAAGTTTGAGAGTTTTAGGATTTCAGCTAGTTTTGACGTTAGGCTCTTGGTTATTTAGAAACTATTTACAAATTTAGAGGGGTAGCTTGAAATTTGGGGATTTAGGGATTTATGTTACTTAGAAGTTTGACAGTTTTGGGATTGAGCTAAAGTAGGGCATAATCCAACCACCACAAATTGATTTCAAAATAGCATTCCCAAAATCTGTAACAAAATATGTATGCCAATCTATATAAATTTAAATAATAACAAAATATTGATGTCTGTTCCAGGTTAGAGTACATGTTATGTTGCATCTCCAAAAAACATGATCCAACCATCACAAATGAATTTCAAAATAGCATTCACAAAATCTGTAACAAAATTTGTACGACAATCTATATAAATTTAAATAATAACAAAATATTGATGTCTGTTCCAGGTTAGAGTACATGTTATGTTGCATCTCCAAAAAACATGATCCAACCATCACAAATGAATTTCAAAATAGCATTCCCAAAATCGGTAACAAAATTTGTATGACAATCTATATAAATTTAAATAATAACAAAATATTGATGTCTGTTCCAGGTTAGAGTACAGGTTATGTTGCATCTCCAAAAAAACATGATCCAACCATCACAAATGAATTTCAAAATAGCATTCCCAAAATCGGTAACAAAATTTCTATGACAATCTATATAAATTTAAATAATAACAAAATATTGATGTCTGTTCCAGGTTAGAGTACAGGTTATGTTGCATCTCCAAGAAACGAACCTAAACCGTGCTAAAAATCCCAAATCGATTTAAAAATTGCCAGATGACAGAAACAATTCATCCAGAAAGGAAGAAATAGAAATAAGTTGGATCACGGATAGCAGGTTCAGAACAGCGCTATCCGGTTGGGTCGAACGAATGGTCGATAATAACGATAACTCGAGATCGCGACGATTATTTCGCTGGACAAATCGGGGGAAAATCCCGATGCTGATCCGGCAGTTTCACCTCGATATCGCAGTTCCACTCGTTCGTTATCATCTTCGCGAATAACGGTTCCCGGATCGGCAGCGAAACGTTCCGGTCGATAGCGTTTCAGCGAACGCTGCTCGTCGTAAAATTTGCACATCCAGCGGAGCTTTCTGCCGGCCCTGCTGCCGAAAGACGCGCATAATTGCGAACAACGGCACGACTTAACGTCCGCCGGCTTTAATCCTTTAATGCGACTGTAACGCGCAGCTAATTTAACGACACGGTTTACGTTTTGTCCGTCGACGCGTGTTCCGCATCGTCGCACCTTTTGCGTCCTGGTTACGCGAGTTGCATACCGAACCCTCGTTTTTTCCCGTCAAAATTTAACTAAAAGATTTAGGGTTATCCCTCCATGTCGCATTTTCCTTTTATCCGCCGGCATCTCGCTGCTTTTCGCACTACGGTGGACCGATGTTTTATTCATCTACTTTTTAGACATGTTTTTTGTAGACAATGATGAGCAATTTTGGTACTTTGTTATATAATAGTAAAATTTTGGAGTTTTAATTTTCGTTCACAGGCATTTAAAATAAGGATTTATAGATTACGTGATATAACAGGAAGTATTATACCGTGGAGTAAAACGATATGGAGGTATTAATTGCAATTGTAGCGCGGCCATATTACAACATACCGCCGTTTCGCTGCGGTATTCAGCGGTGTTAATTGCTGGTTATTCGATACATTAAACAATGAATCAGGGTGAAATCCGAATAGCACTCGTTTGTGAATTTCAATCAGGATATTACTGACGGATTATTCATAATATTGCACATGGAATATAAATAGGTAATAAACGTAAAATATGCCAGTCTATAAAGTTCAATTAAAAGTACGTATCTATAAAATGAATCATGTAATCGCTTGATAGGAACAACTGTGACTCATTATACCATATGTGTTTAAACAAAAACACTAACGAAATAATCAGACAATAAACATTTAAATGCAAGTGTCAAATTATTCGTCAAACAATAATGTTCAAGAAAGTATATTAACCAAAATAATCAAATAATAAATGTCTAAAGAAAAATGTTAATTACATAAACAATCAATGAATGTCTGAAGAGAACCTGTTAATGTTATAATGTTTAGTCAAAAATATCAATTGAATAATTAAACAATAAATATATAAACAACGTGTCTAAACAACAATATTAACCAAACCACCAAACAATAGATATTTAAAAACTAATATCAATCAAATCATCCGACAATAAATGTTTAAGCAAAAATATTAATTAAGTAATGAAACAATAAATATCTGAACAGAAGCTGTTAATTAAATCGAGCGACAATAAACGTTTAATCAAAAATATCGATTTCACGATCAAACAACAAATGCGTAAAAACCATTTTCAATTACACAATGAAATAATAAACGTTTAAACATTTTCAATTACACAATGAAATAATAAACGTTTAAACAAGAACGTTAATTAAAAAAACAATCAATAACGTGAAGCAATTCGAGACGTGATAAAGTCAGTATATTTCGGTGCTTTGATTAACTTCGGAAGATAAATTGTCCGTTTCATCTCCAACAAGCTAACAAAATGCATGTTTGGGTGAATTTTAAGAACGCCGAGCTTTGCATGCTCGTTCGAGGAAGCTGGCTGTAGTCAAAGGACAAGTTTGCTTTACAGTTGAGTCGAGTTGCATTCAGTTTACCAAAGAGCACCGTGGGACCAGAATTACGCTCGATGGTAAAGAAACCGTCGAGCGATAAAATTCTTGCTCCGGGACGCATCGAATTCGCAATTTATTTCCTACCTAACGAGTCAGAATGCTATTGCGCCCCTGCTCGAAACTTTAGCATTCGGGAACTTGAAAGTTTACGAATTTCAAGATTTGGGGAATGCGGAGATTTGAGGTTAGGGGAATGGCACGATTTGAGGTTTAGGGAATTTGGGGTTTTGGGAATGTGGAGATTTTGGGATTTGAGGATTTGAAGGTTTAGGAATTTGAGGACTTGGGGAATTTGGAGATTTGGGGATTCGGGAATGTGGAGATTTTGGGATTTGGGGATTTGAAAGTTTAGAAATTTGAGGATTTGGGGATTCGGGAGTGTGGAGATTTTGGGATTTAGGGACTTTAGAATTTAGGAATTTGAGGATTTGGAGATTTGGGAATGTGGAGATTTCGGGATTTTGAGATTTGAAAGTTTACGAATTTGAAGATTTGGGGAATTTGGAGATTTGAGGATTCGGGAATGTGGAGTTTTGGGGGTTTAGGGATTTGTGAGATTGGGATCTTGAAGATTTGCGGATTTGCGAATATAGGAATTTGAAAATTTAGGAATTTGAAGATTTGGGGAGTTGAAAATATGGAAATCTGGAAAATCGAGAATGTGGAAAGTTGCAATTTATGGATTGGAAAATGTGAAAATTTGCAATTCAGGAATTTAAAGATTTAACAATTCGAAAATTGGAGAACGTTGAAGTGAAAAATTTAAGGACCTGAAAGTTTAGAATTGAGCTACTTAAAAATTTGTGCATCTAAAGACTTAAGAACATCTCAAATTTGAAAATTTGAGAACGTGGAAGTTCAGAATGTAAGTAAATGAAAATTTGTGCATTTAAAAACTAGAGTACAAAAATTTGAAAATTTGAGAATGTCAAGATTTCCATTTTAGGGACTCGAAATTTAGGAATGCGAAGATATGCCGATCTGCAAATGACCTCAGATAAGACTCTTAAAAATTAAAAAATTGATATGAAGACTTAAAATTATGAAAATGTATCATTTGAGAATTTGAAAATTTCAAACATTGATCCGTGGCTTATAGAACGTGTTTGGAGATTTCCCCTTTAGGAAGTTGAATAATCTCCACTTAAAGCAATGTCTGTAACCACACGGTGTCTTTCCACGTTCCTCCGCAAAACACGTCCAGTGCTCCGGGAAGAGTCACGCCCGCGGGATACGCTCGAAACGGGATGCACATCCTGTCGGAGATGGTGCACCGCGTGTCTGAATGGCCCTTGAAATATTACAGAGGCTTTTTCTTCCGGAACACGTGCTCCACGCTTACGTTTCCGCGGCGCAGAAAAACGTAAAGCACGTCGGGACCAGATGTTATAAATACTTTGACGCGTCCGAAAGAAGCCGAATGTCGCGGTAAAATGATTAAAATTGTACCAGTCTGGCGTCGTTTATTGTGTTACAATGTTGCTTTCAGCGGGCAGAATGTTCTCTTCGATCCGTGAGTACGGTTTTTCGTGGCCTTTGAAACATTCAGCTCGGCTTCGTAAAGAATTACTTACGTACGTACTTATGAAAAGAGAATGATACACATTTATGAAGAGACTCGGTTGAGTGACGTAGGGTGCCAAGTATATTTGCTCTCTGTATATTTTTCAGCTACAGGTCCGTTTATTTATCAATGAACTGTTATGGTAAAAATAAAGAAGCATGTACTGTACAGACAGGAGCATTTCCCTAGGGAAATGTGGCGATGTGGGAGAAAGAGGCTTTGTTCTTGGTAATTTTGGTGGTACTGAGGTTTTGACAGTTTGGGGATGTTGGACATTGGGAAGCTACGGATTTGGGGATGTAGGGATTTTAAGAGAACAACTAGGATTTCAAGATTTGAGGATTTTGGGATTTGAGATATTTGAAAATTTCTGAATTTGGAAACTTAGGAATTTACAAATTAGGAAAATTGGAAATCTAAAAGTCTATAATTCTACAATTCTACAATTCTACAATTTCACAATTCTACAATTTCACAATTCTACAATTTCACAATTCTACAATTTCACAATTCTACAATTTCACAATTCTACAATTTCACAATTCTACAATTTCATAATTCTACAATTCTACAATTTCACAATTTCACAATTTCACAATTTCGCAATTCTACAATTCTACAATTCTACAATTCTATAATTTCACAAATAACTGAACAATAACTGAATTTCTACAATTCTCCAAATCTCCAAATTTATAAATCTACAAATCTACAATACATCAATTCTACAATAACTAAACTTGTACATTGCTAGAATTCTACAGTAACTAAACTTCTACAATACTATAATTCTATAATCCTTCAGTCCCACAATTCTACAATTCTTCAGTTGCACAATTCTACAATTCTGCAATTGTATGATCCTGCAATTCTACAATTCTGCAATTGTGCGATCCCACAATTCTACAATTCTGCAATTCTACGATCCTACAATTCTACAGATCTACAATTCTACGATCCCACAATTCTACAGATCTACAATTCTGCGATCCCACAATTCTACAATTCTGCAAATCTACAAATGCAAAATTTAAGTCTAAAGTCTGCAAATGTAACGATTTAGATAACGAATTATATCATCACATCTGAAACTCCAAATATCTCCAAAGTTCCATAAAAGTTCATAAATTCGAAACTCGAATGTTGTTCGTAAGGAGGATTTTTAAGCATCTCCGGTAACCTACATAGTCTCGTTATACACCTTTCTAAATTGGCCCATCTTCAGCGTCTGCTCTAAACTACCAAAATGACCTATATATTTTCCAAACAAATGAACACCCGACGACTTGCAAACACCGTTCTAAGTATCTTACACCGGGAGGCATACGCTAAGTAAGCGTTTAGCAATTATACTAGCTTACATTGCTGAAGGAGGAACAGGAAGCAGCTTTCTAGGCGGGTACACATCGCCCCGTTTGCACTTCATTACATCGAGCACGTGAAAACACTGGCACACAGCGGAGGAGCCGAAAACTTGCTCTCGCGCGAACCAAAGATGATATTGATATAGGTGTAATCTAATGTATTATTAATGAACAAGAGCGTTCACCTGTAGGCCAAAATTTCACTCACCATTCGAGCGGACTTGTCCGTTTTAGATAACTGAACTGTTAACACCTATTATCGCGCTAACTAATTATCATCATTTGCTGACTGGTAGAGCTACCTTCGACTAGTAGTTATTAGAGAAGTTCGAATTGATGGTTAACATTGAAATTACCACACTGGAGATTTGACTGGTTCACAGGTCGTTTGTTTTCACTTACAAGATTTGTTAAGGTATTTTTCTTCAAATTTATGTTTTTTTATCTGGATAAGGAATACTGTCAATTATATTTAATCTGTTTATTTAGTTTTCTATGTTATTTTTCATTTTCTATTAGGTGCGTATTGAACGATTGGTTTAGTGTTAATGCAAGATTTCTGCTAATGAGAATTATATATAATACGTGCTTCAGAATTGAACATTGATTTTTCACGGTGCTTGACTTTTGGAACGAACATTGGAAGGCAGGAAACGGAGTCGACACGACACGAAGCGAGTTTTGAAGCTGCACGAGGCAATAATCGTGGCGGGCACAGAATTCTAATTGCGATTGGCACATTCGTTGAGGGAGAGTACGCGGTCAGGACATCATTGCGATCATCCGTGAACAACGGTGCTCAACCGTTGTATATTTATATGCGACACGTCGTGCGACAGCTCGTAAATCTCGCGTTGTTGGACAAACGGTCGTCGTCCAATCAGGACGTAGATGCTGTACACAGATCGACACTCCTGTACACTCGACCGCAGCGTAGCCTTCCTTTCGATGCGGACAATAGCGATATCGTCAAACGTCGAAATTTTAAGTTCTTCAACTTTTGCAGTTCAACTTTTTAGAACAAACCTTGAAATTGTTGAATTTTGGAATTTTCAAATTTTGAGATTTTTCAAATTTCTAAGTTTGCAAATTTTCAAATTATCAAATTTGCAAATTTGCACATTTCTGAGTTTCTATGGCTTCAAATTCAAGACTTAAAATTTTCAAATTTCAAAGTCTTGAAATTTCCAAATTTTCAAATCTCCGAACTTCTAGGTTTCTAAATATTCTAAATATCACTAAATTTATAGATCCTCAAAATTCATAATTTCTAGGTTCTTATGTTTCTTTAGTTTGCCACATTTCAATGTCCCCAAATTCCTGGAACCCTATATCCCTAGATTCAAAAATTTCTTGGTCCCGAAATTTCTAGGTTATGTAATTCCTAAAGTCACATCTTCAAATGTTCACAAATTCTAAACTCTCTAGATTTATATTTCCCAATTATATTAACCCTATATTCCAAAATTTCTTGCTCTACAAATTCCTAGATCGTATAATCTCTAGATTCTCATTGCCAAAAGTTCTCAAATTCTAAAGTTCCTAGATTCCCACTTCCCTATTACATCAACTTCCTATATTCAAAAATTCCTGATCCTCCAATTTCTAGATTATATAATCTCTAAATTGCAATTTCCAATGGTCCTCAAGTTCTAAAGTCCCTAGATTCCCACTTCCAAAGATTCTTCAATTCTAAAGTCCCTATATTCCCATTTCTCCATTATATCAACGGTCTATATTCCAAAATTCCTGATTCTCAAATTCCTAGATCGTATAATCCCTATAGTCCTATTTCCAAACGTCCTCAAGTTCTAAAGTCCCTAGATTGCCATTTCCAAAGTTTCTCCAATTCTAAAGTCCCTAGATTCCCATTTCCTCATTATACCAAATATTCCAAAATCCTTGATCCTCAAGTTCCTAGATCGTATAGTCCCTACATTCCTAGTTCCAAAGGTGTTCAAGTTCTAAAGTCCCTAGATTCCCATTTCCAAAGTTTCTCCAATTCTAAAGTCCCTAGATTCCCATTTCCTTATTATACCAAATTCCTATATTCCAAAATCCTTGATCCCCAAGTTCCTAGACCGTATAACCCCTACATTCCTAGTTCCGAAGGTGTTTAAGTTCTAAAGTCCCTAGATTACCATTTCCTCATTATACCAAATATTCCAAAATCCTTGATCCTCAAGTTCCTAGACCACATAATCCCTACATCCCCATTTCCAAATCTTAAAATTTACAATTCCTAGATCCCCATTTTCTCAAACTCCTGTCCCCAAATTTTTCCAAATCTGTTTCCATACATTCAAATCTCGAAAAATCCCTAAAAATCAGGGAGAAAGCTCGATTACCAGATTTCCCCTAGTAAATGCAGTATTTGCCGTTGACTGTACGCAGGAAGAAATTTGGAAATTTCGACCGTTGCCGCTTTGGTCACGCGATGGTCCGGGCCGATACGTCGTTGCGAATCTACGCCGCGCATGTTTATTGTCGCATAATGCATAGCATTATGTAAATCGACGCTTCGCCGCTTACACTTGTACGCCGTGGAAATAAACCGTGTCGGCGCGTTAGCGGTGACAATGGGATCAACGCGCGGCCCCAGGAGCTGGCAGCTATGTTTGCCGAAAAAACGCGGAAAACCGGACCTCTGTTTACAATTTGTCCACCGGCGGACTGGACGTTGTAACCGGGCTGGTAAGTAAAACTCGAACACGGTTTTCAATGGTTCGATACGTTGTCGCGATTTGCTCGAGTTTCGGTGCTTTCGAGCTTGATATTTCAGAGGCGTGACGTTCGCGATGGCTTTCGGACGTATCGATCAATTTCCCACCGTGTTTTCGATTTTTATCGACTGGACTGAAATGGATGGTGTATTACAAAAACGAAACCTATTTTACAGAGACGCGCTGTTCGAATACTTCTAGACATCTGTAGTTTTATATCTTTAGATTTTTAGAGATTTCTTGCACTTGTCCTGTATAACAATTTATTTTATTTTTGAACTACGAATTAATCGAAGTAATATATATGTTATGGTAAATGTGTATAATTGTTGGTTATTATGTATAATCACTATTCAGTTTATATAAAATCACACCGCGTTTAAGTTGGTGGTGATTATATATAATAAGCTGCAATTTTATATAATCATCCGATTAATCATATTTATCGTATCATGTACATGATAAATCTGAGGTCAATTTTATGTATGTTTTGTGATCATGCACAAGATACTGAATATTTTTTTATGAAATTTTACGAAGGTAGATACTGTAGATGGTTTTAGGTTAAGTCTTATGGTGAACAAAATGGAAGAAGTACCACAAGAGTCATCTTAACCACAATTTCACGTGCATTATCGAGACATAATTTTTAATATTCCAATCGTTACAGAAAGTAATTCTAATTACTGACATTATTTCTTCAAAAATAAATGACTCTCATGAACATCTTATTCTCTTATTTTTATATGAAGTAGACAAACTTTCTTTTGAATTAATTCTATTTAGGTATTAGTGAACTGTCATTTATTTTTGTGAACAATAATTTGAACTATCCGAAATGTTATTTAAATATAAGTGTACTAAAAATAACGAATATGTGAATATATTTGAATACTGAAATAATTTCAGATGTTCGAATATTAAAATAAAAATATCTCCGAATGCCAAAACATCAAACATTGCGACTCAGAATTTCGTCGATGTCGAAACGGCACGGCTCCTTTAATTATTACACACTTCACTGCACAAAATGATCACGATTAATTAAAATTCCAAACTTGCATCGTAAATAACGAATTCGCGTGTACGAGCAACTGAACGTAACAATTAATATCATAGTTAATCCCTCTCAAAATGTAAGGTTTGAAAGCGCCGTCGAAAACAAAGCACGATAACCGAGTTTCCGTTGCTCGCCGACAAAATGAAATAGAAATCAGGATACACAAGTTTATGGCATTTTAATGAACGAGCAATGTTTGAAACAAAGCCGGTAGATAATAACAGATCCACGGTTCAACTTGCACCACCTGTTACCAGTAAGGATTCAATTAAAAGTCTCTTCGGACAAAGCACGAAACAGTGCAGTCTGTTAATTTGGGAAAAATTTCATTATACGTTTTCGAGACGTAATAATTGAATCATGATCGCGTTACGTTATATTCTTATTCTTACATTTGCGAGTTATTCTTTAACATTTATCGCTATTGTGTGCAGTTACATTAATATTCGAACACTGCTGTACTTTTGTAATTGTTATTATATTGTAGATTGAAAGTGTATAAATATTTTTTTCCGACGAATACTCCGGTGGCTTGTGGCTGTTAATGGGGGTGCTGCTTCATGAGCTATCAAATATTCCGAAATTTAATATTTATTGCTATTATATAAAGTTATGTTGATATTCGAACACTGCTGCACTTTTGTAGTTGTTATTATACACCATATTGTAGATTGAAAATTAACAATTTATTTTCAATATACACAGTGACCCGTAGCTAAAATTAATGGGGGTGCTGCAGGAAATGTTGGATCTTTGTTTCCTTCCACGTAATTTTGAAACAAACCCCATGGCTCAGAGAATGTTTAATCTTTGAAAATTGTGTAAAATAAGAAAAATCTATTGAGAAATTTGATAAAATCCTAAAAGACTGTTTACCTATTATCGATATCAGGTGGAAATACTGAATTACATAAATTGAATGAAAGTTTCTGCATCGCAGAGAACGAAGTGTAAGATTGGATTTCGTTGCGTTTGCCTTTCATCCTGCAAATTTCATACGTTCAACATCTCGATTTAATGCTTCGTTTACCCTAATAACTGAAACGTGCAGCTTATCGAAATGGCTACGGAAATGATTAAGTTATGATTAATTTTTCTCCGATAAACGAAGCACCGATTTCGACGATACTATTTTAATCCGAATCGGGGCACAAAGCGATCGCTATCGTAATATCACAACGGTTTAGTTCTCCGAAGTGTTCCACAAACAGAATATTATCGTTTCGTTCGTCGAGCAAAACAGTTTTAACGCTCGCTTTTCCATCGAGATTCCGAGGAAAGCTGCTCCATCAAATAGGAGATTACAATTATTTCTGCTCGACGTGTTCGATGCACAGTTTTATACAACGCTAGAATGCTCCCGATTTATATTCAATGCTCTCTAATATAGCTAAACTGTATCCTTCAAATATCGTTTCTTCGTCGAAGATTTTAGTTTGTTTCAGTTTGCTATAATCGTTTCTGTTCACTTTCAGTGGACCTTTAACTTATGATATTGTCGGCGGAGTCATTCAATTATTGTAGTGTTAAGACAAGGTTTATTCAAATTTTAGGGATGTTTTGGATATGAATTGGTAGATGGGTTGTAAAATTAAAATTACCAAAGCAGTCAAATAAGTCTCGCAAGTCTCACATAAGGCTTACATGGTTCGTCATTACTTTATTTATTTTTCAACCTAACTTTTAATTTCGAAGTATATACCCTGGTAGGTTTAGTGCTAAAATTAAACTTGAAAGTCAATTGTGATAAAAATGTCAGTCAAAGTCGCGTTGCAGTCATGTGCGTCACGTGTGGGCGACATTATAAGGCAAGGGTTTAAGCAGAAATTTTACTTTTTTATTTTTCACTTTAAGCATAAATCAAAGTTTCTGCATACTAGATTTACTAACCCGTAAAAATGATGGATTTCTTATGTTCAATTTTAAAAAATATTTTTTTCTATCTTTATACTATAAGCTAGTTTAAGTATTATCCATTGTTTTTTTATAATTTAGTTTCAATTTTTTCACCCAAGCAATCACTCGATATTTTTACTGTTGTCATTTATCAATACAATTTCCAGATGTACTCGAATTGTTTTGACATTTGTTATTTTAACAAAGCGCTACTTTGAAAAGTGACCATCGATGTATGTATTTTTACGGGGAATATCAATTTCATTGAAATCTTTTCTGACGCGTATGTTGTGTACTTCCAGTTATACCTGGAAAAACAATTGCAATGTGTAATACAGCATGCAAGAGTAAAATTGTGTTGCTAAAAATTCATACACACAATACAGTCTGTGTAATAATTTTGTTAAATTACACAAAACATTTCTCAAAAATGATTCAGGTACTCATTTTTTCTAAAATTAAATTGTTAATTTTAAACGTTTAAAGTTAAATTGTTCCTATAAACATATTCCAGTCGTGTTCGTACAATTGCACTGAACATCTGTACACAACTTTCGCGTTTACAGAATCCTACCTGAGTCTGATTATTACCTATACGTGGAAGCCTAGAAATGTAATCATAAGCAATGTAGCGAATAAGCAAATTACCGAAACTGTGAGATCAAACAGAGAGGGTTGTTTGACGGGGGATAAACGTTTTTACGGCAGCCTGCACTCAGACACGGCGACGTCGGTGCAAAACAAGAAAATCCGCTCGAGCGGAGTCAGTGCTTTCCAAACGTTTTCCCGAAGACAGAGGGTGTCTAAAGCGACAGAAGGCGTAAAATGTCAGAAGCGTAGGCTGCGAACCGTCGAATGTAAACGTTGCGTCGTGCTGAAGTGCACTTCCCTTCAGGCAGCCGACATTTCGATTCGCCGTGTGTAAAAATGAATCGAGGAACGAAACTCCGGCTACGAGAATGCTTCCGAAGGCGCGCTACTCGACGAAGAAAGCGGAGCTTTTTTCGAAACGATTTCAGAATAACGCGCGGGATCGATGTCGATATCCGTTCCCGAGGGACGACGCCGAAACAGATTCTCCGAGAATTCTTTCATAAAAATGAAAGTAATACTCGCCCAGGAATAAAATCGATTCTTTACTTCCCTCCGTCGACCATAGAAATACGAGAATTAGATCGGAATCGAGGAGCGCTCTCTCTAACTGTACGCCGACGCGGCTTTCTCTAGGGAAAATAAAGATGGAAGTCCTACGGATGGTATTTCGATGGGATATTTGTTCGCGAACGGTTTACATTTGGAAATTTGGGGATTTATAGGGTTCGAGGTTGGGAAAGGGGATTTTTAGGGGCTGAACAATTTGGGGATTTAAGGTTTTGGAGGTTGGGTAATTTGGGGATTTTTGGTTTATGCAAGATGGAAAATTTGGGGATTGGGAAATTTGGGAATTTATAATTTTGGGGGGGTGAAAATTTTGGAGATTATTGGATTTCAGGTTTTGGAGGTCGAGAAATTTGGGGATTTTCGGTTTATGGAAGTTGGAAAATTTGAGAATTTGGGGATTGGAAAATTTGTGAATTTATGGCTCTGAAGATTGAGAAATCTGAGAGATTTCGGAAATATAAGAAATTTGAGAAGTTTGAGAAATTTGAGATTTAAGAAATTTTTGAAATTTCAGAGATTTGAGAGATTTGAGAGACTTGCAACATTTGAGAGATTTGGGAAATTTGACAATTTTGAGAGATTTGAAATATTTGGAAGATTTGAAAGATTTGAGAGATTTGAGAGATTTGTGACATTACGGAAATTTGAGGAGTTTGTCAGCACAATTTAGGACTATGCAAATGCAGAAATTTTGAAAACATGACATTTGATAGAACAGACATTCAAATTTGTGGTTCCCAAAGTTTGCAAATATAAAGTTCTAACCAATTGAAATTTGAAATTTTACAAAGCTAGCAATATATCCAATTACCCATTTAAAAATTGTGACATCTGCAAATCAGATTTATAAATTTTGAACTCTAAGAATTTGGAAATATTACAAATCATTTTCGCAATACAAGTTAAGAAATGTACGAACGAAAATTGAGAAATGTCATAACCTACAAATTGAAAAACTTTGCAAACATCTAATAACTCTAAAATTTCAATCTCTATCAAGCAACAAATTTGCAACATAAAACCCGAAAAACTAAAGCGATAAAAGAAAATCCCGAAATTTATCTACGTGCAAATTTCCAACTTGGCGCATTCTAACCTCAAAATACGACTCAACTATCGAAAATCTCCTGCTGGAACTACTTATCCAAAGAAATTCCGCGTCGCAGCGTATTCTTTTTCGAATCGTTATAAAACAAAAGCTAACGTTTCCGGTGGCACAAACGAGGGAATTCTGGCAAATCCTCGATGCAGCAGAGAGCAGGCAATCGCCGACCCCATCCCCTGAACCCGTCCCATGATTTAATGCAATGTCTCAACTTTTCTCGGCGTCCAAGTAGCCGAAACGCGAGCGTTTCGAGGCCAGGGTTGTCGGACGCGCCCCTCGGTCACTTTAAAGTCTAAAGTATCAACCTTTCGAATTTTATTTCGCTGTTAGCTGACGATAAAACTGGACACACTTTGCCGAAGATGGTCGGGGACGATTGCAGGCGTTCGATGACGATAATGCGACTCCGTACAGTTTCGAAGAATTGCAACAGTTTCGTGTTCCATTCTTTTCTTCGACTGTTTTCCACGTTCCCCGAACATCGTCCACTCGTTCGCGCGGATCCGCCGAAACTTTTCGTTATTATCGCCCGGCGAGCAGCCAGAAAAAGCCCCGGGCATCGCATCACCGGTTACGAATCACTGCTCCGAATGTTCTTTCCTCGCTTTTCTTATTCTGACCGACGTTTTTCCGCCTATTTATACCCGAGCCTGTTTCGTTACGGTCCGATCCGCGGTTATGTCGAGACGCTTCGATAACTTCCTTTATAACGCGCCATTCTTTTTATGGCCTGTCGAACAAACGTTACGGAGACAATTAGTTCGGCTAAAAGGTTATGTTTTGCTGTCCGACGTTTTAGACGATATTATGGTCTATAGTTGTTTTGCTGGTTTTAGTTAATTGAGCTTATTTAATGTATCGAATTGCTCATTTTTTGTTTGGTGAATCTTAAATGGTGGGTGACTTTTGTGAATGGACTTTATTTTGTTTGGGTCCATTAAGTTTCTTAGTAAGACAATGTTTTATAGTCATCTTCTCTGTATTACTAAGACATCTTCCTCATATATGAGCATCTACAATGACATACCATGAACCATATGTAGCATGTAACATGTACCATGTATGATACATGTACCATACATCATGTACCATATACCATATATTATATACCATACATCATATATCATACATATAACATATGCCATACACCATACATCATATACCATACATCATGTACCATATATCATATATCGTATAACATATGCCATACATCGTACATCATATACCATACATCATGTACCATATATCATATAACATATGCCATACATCGTATGTAATATACCATACATCATGTACCATATATCACATACCATACAACATATCATGTAACATATGCCATTTATAATAATAACATATAACATATACCATATAAAATATACGACATACATGATATAATCCAGTGACAATGAACTAAAAAAGCTATGAATTGTTTCAGACGTGAAACCACATCCACCTGAAAAAGAATAGAGGAACGAAAGGAATTATCTGGAACGAACGATAAGAATCATCAGTTTCGGGAAACGACCGGAAACGACCCGATGCCATTCCTGAATTCCATGGAATCAGATTGTTTATGCGGAATATTCATCGACTAGAGAAGTGCAAGGACCCTCAAAGGGGTGTTCACCCTTCCTCGTTTCTGATCGATAGCGGAGAAACGACGGATGCTTCTCAGACAAGGTTGCCGCCACCTCGACGTCAGTCCCTTTCCATTCCTTGATTCGCGTTTATCCCCCTCGGGAACCACTTAATTGCATTGTTCTCCCTTAATGAAGCTGCTTTTGTGATGCAATAAAGTTAATTGGAAACAGTTTCCGGCGTAGGACGCAAAACGTTCGATTTCCTGTCTTTAACGTTTTTTGTGATCACCGATTTGCTTAGCGATGGGCAGGTCGTGTGCTCGGTGGTTTGGGGCACTAGGGTGTACTGGGTTGCTGTAGTGAGTTTTGGGGATTTTCAAATTTTAGAATTTAGGAATTTGGGGAATTGGGGATTTGAGGATTTGGGGACTATGCCAGTTAGAAATTTTAGGACTTAAAAATTCAGGACTTTAAAAATTAGGGAAATTGGGAGATTTTGGGATTTGGGGTTTTCGAGTTATAAGTGCTTGGAATTTAGAAATTTGTAAACTTGAGTGTTTGCGAATTTCGAGAATTGTGGGACATAGGAAATTGGGATTTTAAAGATTTGGGAATTTGTGGATTTGGGGAATTGCAGATTTAGGATTTTGAGGATGTGGAGATCTGGGACCTTGCAGATTTAAGAATTTGGAAATTTGGGAATCTAGGAATGTGACAATTTGAGAATTTGCGAATGTTGATATTTGAATTTTGGCTATAGTAAAATTTAGGTACTTGCAAGTTTTGGAATTTAGAGGACTCCAAAATTTGGTAATTTAAAGATTAGAAGATTCTCAAATTTGGAGACTTATACAAACCTCTTTTTCCAATATCCAAATTCCCAACTTGCTAAATCTTCCCCTTCAATGTCCACAATTGTTCCACATGTCCTGTCACTCTCGACTGTTCACCATTGCTACATACAAACTTTACAAACCTCACATTTCTTACCATCACTCCACTACCTATTTCCACTATAACAGTCCTTTTCACGGCAGATTTTTGCTCGTTTCCGATGTCTCATCACGTCGCATCGCTTTCACGACGCAGGATAACGCTGAAACAGTCATAAAAATGGCGGCATCACTGTCGAAACGCGTTCGTACCGCGTTAAAAATACCGTCGTTCGATTCCGACAGCTGCGAGGGTCCATTAAGAAACCGCACTCCATCGGCGAGGTAATAAAGCCTCGAAATTCGGGCTGTTGGGTATAATAGGAACATTTGGAAGCCGGTGCAAGATTCACGAGGCGAGGAGTTTCGCGAAAGTAGAGCGTATAGAACAATGACGAGACCGCTGCGAGTCATCGCGATACCGAAGCAAAATTTATTATCCCATTTTCTTCCGCCTTTGCACACCAAGTCTAGGTAATTTGCGCCCTTTGGCTCCCGGTTGCCCTCGATTCAAAGACCGAGCACTGCTCCAGGGCACAGGATATTAAGAGGAGCGGAAAGACTGCTTTGTATATTAACTGTATTAGCTTTTGTCGAAGTACAATGCTCATATGGAGACAAATAACGCTGAGAAAACGGTGAAACTATGTTTGCTTTTACTTGGGCGAAGCGACATAACGCGACATACTGTGTTCCCTTGTAATTCATTCTTGCTATTGTCTTATGTACTGTTAGTTGTCTTCTGAATTTTCACTATCTGTACTTTTAAATAGTGTTTAAATAGTACTTTAAATTTGTTCAATTTTATGGAGATTTTATTGTCAACGGTGAGGGATATTTGTAATGTTTCATAGAGATTTTTATTTGCCGAGGAAAGTGTATAGAAATCGATCGAGTTCAAATTCTATGTCTAGTTAATTTATACACTGCCATGAGCTCTATTTGAGAATTCAAGTTTTGCTATGCAATGTAAATATATGAAAATTAGAAAATGGAAAACTCATTGTCTTCAATATAAAATAATTTAGTAGTAAGTGATTATAATAAATTATAACTAAATTGTAACGAGTTAGTGAAGTGAATGAAATTGTTGAAACTATAGGAATTATTGAAATTATGAAAGTTAGTAAAATTGTTGACATTATTGAAATTATTGAAATCGTGGAGATTATTAAAAGTATTGAAAGTATTGAAAGTATTAAAGGTGTTGAAATTAATGAATTAATGAATTTATTAAAATTATTAAAATTTTAAGAATGATTAAAATTATAAAAATGAGTAAAATCGTGGAAATTTTTGTAATTATTAAGATTATTAAAATTATTGAAATTATTGAAATTATTGAAACTATTGAAATTATTGAAATTATTGAAATTATTGAAATTATTGAAATTATTGAAATTATTGAAATTATTGAAATTATTGAAAGTATTGAAAGTATTGAACGTATTGAACGTATTGAAATTATTGAAACTGTTGGAATTATTGAAATTATCAAAATGTGCAAAATTGTTGAAATTATTGCAACTATTAGAATAATTCAAATCTTATTTCATGATAATACAAATTTTACAGATATAAAACATACGTTTATAATATTTGATCACCTTGTCCCACTATACATTGGCCTGCGACAGCCATTTTGCGCAGAGCAAGATAACTTGTACAAAAATGACCGATACCAACACAAAATAAATAAAAGAAACAAATGCAATTCATTAGCTACCTTCCTAGAAGAGAAATATTATTAAACAGCAGCGAAAGAAGAAAAGAAAATATTGCTTCCGTTTATCCGCGCGTCGAGGTTGTTTTTGGCGAAAGGATAATAAAAAGACATTAAAATATGCTATCGCGAATCGAACGAGCAAAAAATCGTTCGACAGAATTATCGTGGTTACAACGAACGGACAAAAGTAGCGAAATCTGCGGGCGTTATTTCGCCGGTGCCGCTATTATTTTTACAGTCACGGTCTAAAATTACATTAACGTCGGTGGACGGGTTTCCAAAAGAAAGTAAAAACGCAATGGCCACCGATGCCGTGTTGTTAGAAGCGACGGAAAGTTCGCGTAAACTTTGAACACATCCGCTTTAAAATATAATGTCAGAGCAGACCGGTGCCGGGCTAATCTACTGCCAGCGGCTATCAAACCAATTTCTTCCTGTTTCCCTTCCTTTGTGCCATTAAAAAAATCCACCGAAATGTCCGGGCATTTCAAAAATTGTCTCGCTACTCGATTATGAACCGACCATGACGTTCTCACGTAGCTACGGTTTTTACAGGATTACGGATCGATGTACACTGAATGAGAATCGTTTTTTCGCTTGTGGAAATAGCAATAGTGTACAGATGAGATTTTTATTTGTATGTAACAGGGGTGGGCAGATTGAGTGCCACCTGGGCAGTGGAGGAAAGGCTGTGTACAGTGGCGAGGTGTTAGGGGTATACGGACATTTTACTTCTTCAAATTTTGTAATTTTTAATTCTATAATTTTCTGATTTTTTATTTTCTTAGTTTCTTGGCTTTCGGGGTCTTTAGTTTTCTAGTATTCTAGTTTACTAATTTTCTAGTTTTCTAGATTTCTGGGTTTCTAGTTTTCATAATTTTATAATTTCCCAATTTCCTAATTCCTCAATTCTCTAATTCCCCAATTTCCTAATTTCCCAATTTCCTAATTCCCCTTTTTGCTAATTTCCTTATTCCCCACATTCCTAATTCCCCAATTTCCCAATTTCCTAATTCCCCAACTTCCTAATTCCCCAACTTCCTAATTCCCCAAATTCCTAATTCCCCAATTTCCTAATTGCAAAATTCAAGAAATTAGAGAAGTCGAGAAATTTTAAAAACTTGAAAAATTTGTGGAATTAAAAAATTTGATAATATAAAAGTTTGACGATTAAAAATTTTTTAATTCTGAAAATGAAGAAGTTTGTAACTCGATAACCGTAACTCGAAAATTTTAATTGACAATAAATTGACAATAAATGATAAGAATAATAACAATAATATAATGGTGATAATAACAAACTAGAATAATAGAAGAATGGAATTAAAGACAAAAATAAAGAATACAATAAGTAACAGAAGTGTAATAAAATGACCACTAATAGGAAATTAAAAATGGTTCAAATTTTTCAAGCAGCGGCTCATGTACCCTAACGCTACAATCAGCTATTTCACAACCCTAATAATTAACATCACAACCCTAATAACGAACATCGCAAACCTAAAGATAAACAAAATTACCCCTTCCATCACAAAAATGCAATTAAACCCAAGAACAACCCTTCGGATCGCAATATCATAAATTCTCCAACCTTCAAACCATCTACACGTGTTTCCTTTCGTCAATTGCCACCCCAAATAATCCCTCACGAAAGTGAAATATTGAATAGCCGAAATGGACATGAAAAAAAGATACGGTATTCGTCTTAATGGCGGCGGTAAGAGGGTGCCATAAATCCAAATTAAGCACAAGGATGTGGCGGGCAAATGAAGAAATATCGGGGACAGGTTAGATCGCAGATACTCGAGGAAGATTTTCACGCGTGTCTCACGCGAAACCGTTTACCTCGAGTTTCCGTCGAAACCGAATTTCATCCTGGACTTGATTTCTCGACTTCAAACTTATAGTTCGCCGGAGACGAGACATATCTATCCGATCCGAGGAAACTTTTCCACGAGCTTTAAAGTTGCTACTATTCCGCTCGAATCTCTTTCCTGGGAACATCGACTCGAACATCCAGGAATTCACGCAGATAAGCCGTACACCCTAGAATTCGATCTAGGAAAGTCCCTTAGAACGCACCATACCGTGGCCTGCTATCTTTCGCGAGTATTTTTTCGGGAATTCTTTCTTACTTCCTTCGGGACAACCTCGTATCACGCGGAACGGCCAAGCCTCCAGATAAGAGAATCTGCCGGTTGCGACCTTTCCCTATTTCCTTTTATTCTTTGTTTTTCAGGAAGAGTATGTGTTTTTTTTTTTAGAAGACAGTTTTATAAACGGAAGTTCGGAACGGACAAAGTTCGGAAACATTTGGCCGTGATAAAGTCTGTGATAAAGATATTCCTTCGAGGACTGTGGTTGCGGGTGTGTACTGTTGCGTGCTGGACTTTTATAAAGAAAAATGACAATTGTAAAATTTTAAGGTACGTTCTGAGATTCTGCAATCTTAATATCACGGAATAAAAAAAATTGTCCTAAAATACTGTGATGGTATCACAACGTTCCGAAATTTTAGTACTCGAAAGTTCGGGAATTAAGAAGTGCACTAACTTGAAAATGCAAAGATTAAAAAATTCGAACTTGAGAAAATTGAGAAAATGGGGAAAATTGAAAAATTGAGGAAACGAGAAATTTGTGAAACTTGGAAAATTTGTGAAATTTGTAATTTTTATGAAATTTGTAAAATGTAGGAAATTTGAGAGCTTAAAAATGGGACCCTTTAGAAACTCGAAAATCTAATCTAAAAATTTGGAAATTTACAAATACAAAAGTTTAAAAATTTCATAACCCATAAAAATTCTGAAATTTCGATATTCGTTAATCCATAAATTGTTAACTGAGAAAGTTGAAAATATAAAAATTCAAAAATTCATATAAAGGCAATTATATATTCAATCTTCTCCATTTAATTACAAGATCGGTTATCCTAAAAGCGACCTCAGGCGATCGCTGTATCTTGTCAATATTTCGGTATTGTCAATATTGTCGAACACGTAGTGGGAAGTATCGACGTATTGCCAATATTTATGTACCGACGAGACGGTTCGATGAAAGATAAATTAACTTTCCTTGTTCTTTTTCAAATTAGACACTCGCAGTCCTAACCGAATGTACCATCAAATATAAACATATTTCTATTTCTTCATACTTCCATTTAATAACACGATCTTTTTATCTTACCTGTTATCGTTCCTATATTAAGCACTGTACCAATGTGAATCCATGAGTTGTGAGGCTGAGATGTTGAGAAGAGGCTCCAATTGGTCAGAATAGAAAAATGGACGCCTCACACGTATTTTCTGCGATGTATCGGCTCAAACGGTCGTTAGGCGAAAAACAATGACAAATATTGTCATTATTCTTATTTGCCGAAATGTAATTGGAAGTGATCATGATAGAATTTTACTTTGAGTCACGCAACTCATGGGTAGACATCGGTACACGTTTCACTTTTATATGTGTCCTTCATATATCACTTTTATACATCTCTTTCATTTATTAGTTCAATACTTTTAATTGAACCAGTTCTTTTATGACATCATACGCAGAAAACATTAGTCTCGTTACAACGATTAAATGGACAATTCTACTATGGTTAAATTGGATTCATCGAGCTCGCGAATGCCGTTCGTTACATCACGGATAAAATGTTAGTCGTTCTTTTTTCGATGATGCATTCTTCGGATATAATCGCGTTCCGCTCTATCGCAAGCCGTTTTAGTGCTTAACGTAGATATTGATCCGGGGGATTCTACAGTTTTAATTCATCTGTCTGGTCTATTGATCCGAATAGCAATTTATTTGGGCTCCTCGTTCGAATGCAGTGAAAACGGTCTGGAGAACGTGCAGCCTTGGGAAATCCGATAAATGTTTCGGTAGATTTTACCGAATAGATCGATTGTACTTCATTATACAAACGGTTGCAAACTTAATTTACATGTTGGGAGCGGTACTTCATTTTTGGTAGTTGATTTTTTAGGGAATAACAAGGAACTGTAGTTTGTGATATTTGTCGTCGAGATTCCAGGTTTTATGATTTTTGGTATTTTGCAATTTTGATTTTATTTCAGATTTTATATTTTAGATTTTGGGGTTTTTGGAATTTCTCCAATTTGGGATTGTGGAGTGGGTTTTTGGAAATTTTGGATTTTTCAGATATTAGGTTTTTGACGTTTTATGATACGAAATTTTAAAGTTTTCGAAATTTCCTTTTCTTCCAAAATTTCCCTAATTTTCCAAATTTCCTTAATTACCCAATTTTCCTAAATTATCCAAATTTTTCAAATTCCAACAATTTCTCATTATTTACCAATTTTTCAAGTTTTACAAACTTCCTAAATTTCTCAAATTTCTCAAAGTTTCTAATTATACCAAATTTCCTAAATTTCTCAAATTTCACAAATTTTCTAATTATGCCAAATTTCCTAACTTCCCTAAATCTTTCAAATTTCCCAAATTATTCCTATTATTCAAATTGTTCAAATTATTCAAATTAACTAAGTTACCCATCACCCAAATTTCTTAAATGCCTTAAATGTGCCAAATTCCCCAAAGTTCGGAAATTATTCAAATAGCCGAAATTACTCAAATTCCCTACTTTTTCCCAAATTCCTCGAATCACCCTTTCCGAAACTTCGAAAATCCCTCCAGTGTCTCTAACCCATCAAGTTTATATACGCCACATAATTTCTTCGGCTCGTTCCATAAATTCGTTCACACTGGCGGTGTTCGCGTTAGTTATAAGCGGAAGGTTCATCGTAATCCCGCGCCGTTTCCTGTTCGAGGGGGTTGACGATGTCAGGACGTTCACGGAAGAAAGACGTAAAGTGGCTTTGAAGTAACTCGGCGACGTTCCGCTGTGGCTTCTCTCGATGCCGTCGCCGTCACGTAATTTTAATTGCCTATATCCATATTTCCGACAGCGGAAATACCCTCGGGGGACGAAAAGTCATTTCACCCGACCCTCGACCATTCTCCTCGGAGTCGCACGCCCCTGCGTCTGTTCAGACGCGAGGAAATGTAACGGCCGGGAATCGTTCCCTCTTCGCCCCTTCTCAGCCACCCCCGCGCCGTTTAAGGGGGATGCTAAAACGACCAGCATGTTTTCGCGAACTTTCCTCGCGAATTTCTTTCCCCGCCGGGAAATCCAACAAGGGCGACACAGCCGATCACCTTTTATGATTACCGACCAAGTAATTCGTCGACGAATTGCGTTTTTTCCTCTCGCCGTCGTTATTGAAAATGTGCTGGCACACGCCGCGACAAGATTTACGCGCGTCGCGATCGAAATCGCTCCTTCCTTTTTTTTTTATTTCCGAATTTTACGGAATGAAATTTTACCACCACCGGTGGCCGTTGATTTATGTCGCGGCGGTTTGATTGAAAAGCCAATGCCGGATCCGCTCGTTGCGAGTTTTTAATTTGCTCGAATTGATCGTTGTAAAAAGTGGAAGGATTTAGTGCGAAAAGAATGACACGTTGCCTTCGTAAGCGGGCGTTGTTACGATCGGAAACAGATATTTATTTAGCGGAATTTCAGCGCCGATGTAACGAGAATAATCGTGAAGCTTGTTCGACACGGGACCATTCAAATTTATTCACCCTCCCTTTTTCACGGGCCAGAATTAGCGCCACAAATTAAACAGCATTCGGGGAAAAAATAACCCGTTTAGGGGATGAAAATGAGCCCGCGAGCACAAATCTCCCTGTTTCAAATGAGCTTCGCTCGTAATCCGCGAACTGCAAGCCCCGCGTAACGATACTGCGAAATAGCGTTACTAACGGATCTTCGCCAAGTGCCATTTGCGATGTCATAATGCATCTCCAGTTTTATTTAGGGAGACTACACCGGTAATAATTATAATCGTCATGGTTCCTGCGTAAAAAACATCGAGGTTATAATTCCGACAGAATATTTAAGGGGATCAACGGAATCCTGGATTTTCTTTCTCGTTATATCGCGACTTTCGAATTATTGCACCAAGTAGATTACTCCTTTATCCCCAAAACAACAACTGTAATTTTTATGTACGGGTCATAGTGGTAACAACTTAGGGTGTGTTTTAAAACCTTAATACTTGTGAATGAGCATTTACACTACTTTTAGTAAATTAGTTACTTTCACCGTTTGATCTTTTAAAATCTCTGTTAGTTATATTAAAATTTGACGAAGTTGTTTAAAAATATAGTTATTTCAAAATCTTATCGCTAATTATGTATCATTTTATTATAGTTTACGATACATGATGAATTTTTAGAATGATTACATTTCGAACAATTTACATTTTGCACTCCAAAGATGAGCCACATACATTTGATTTAAATGAAACCATTGGTTTAAACCATAACTTGAAATCCGTATATCTTAACTATATGTATATGTTTGTATATCGTCAGTGTTATATAAAATGTACATAGTAACATTAGTAGCAATTAATAGTAGAAAAATAATAACTTCAAAAGAATTTATCAAATTTATCAAACTGGACCGAAACGTCTTAAATCTGCGAAAAGTAAAAATACCTCCGTGTGCAAAGAATTAACCCCAAATCTCCCGACATTGAACACTTACTTTTAAAATAAAAATAAAATGCAAAAATGTGTAAATACTAAAGCAGCAGTTAATGTGTACATTTTCATCTCCGCAAAATATGGTAGATGTTTCAAAAAATGCACGGTAACTTTCATGACACAAAATGTAACTAAAACCAGTAGTTTTGACAGGTTGGTACCAGCGTTAATAGGACATTGAACCTTAAGGTTTCTACATCCAGAAATTTCAAATTTTCAGCTGTTCCACTTGGCTACATAACAATAATAATTACACCGAGGAACGAAGGTTGCACCGTGAATTGCAGTATTCAACCTTTTGCACTGCAGACCCTTTTCGCTTGGGCGAATCTCGATTTTCCGCGTACTTGATGAATTTCTCACAGCCAACTTTCACCTACAAACGTATAGAACTATTATATTTTAATGTTCGTACATCGGAGAGAAGACTTGTTAAATATTAAACTCTGTATATTTTATAAAATCGGCAAGACCTCGGGGCAAGTATCGTAATATGTTGTTTGATGTCCCTCGGGATTCGTCGAGAGTTACATACTGTTACATACTGTTAAAAGCAAACTTTTACGAAAGCTTCGAAATATTCCTGTTGACACATCTGTCAAATTCGGACTAACCGAAGTCCGATTCGATCACGGTTAATTTGCTATATAAAATGGCGACTCTCGATCACCTTTCGAGTTGGACCAAGTAACTGAGAGTCACCCGAAGGTTAGGGTTAACCTCAATGTGTACCATATTCGATTCGATCATTCATATCGAACATGTTAGAAGCTACCGCAGGAGTCGTAACTGTACCGGTCGCATCAGGATAATACGTTTCGTAAAGGAAAATTTACGATACACATACGCTGATGTGTCCAACCTTTCTGTATCCGCCAGATCGTCAATTTTCACTGGTCCACGTTCCCGCCATACTTCCACCGGATGTTCCATCGTGCATGAACGCGAGACAGGAGCGAAGCTGCTCGTAATACGGTCGATGCGAACGTGACTTTACGAAGGAACCGAGTTTCCGGCGACGGTGTCGCGCTGTTGGTCCACGAATTCGTCAAGTAAAATTTCGACGGTTGGACGTAGTTTCTCGGGAAGCATTTTCGCGACGTGACTACAGCATTATCGGCGTTAATTGACGGCTCGTCGTTTCTTCCATTAACGTTTTACCGATGTAATCGCGGAACACGCTCCGCAACCAATGAATTTTGAAATTTTAATCGGCACCTTTACCCCCTCGCGCCTCCAATTTGACATTCGTGAACCCGGACGAAATTAATTAAGCGAACGTTTCGACGAATTGTAAATAAATGATTAACACGGCTGTCTGTAATTATTGGTCATTCGCGACGGCGGGTGAAAGAAGGATTAGATCGTAAGTGGTATGAGAAATCTCCATAATTTTGTGAAAGTTGCATGATTTTGGTTAATTTGAATAAATTGTTATATAGATGTATACTATTGTTTTATGAAATTTATGAGTCTAGAAATACATACATATTTAGACACATGTACAACATATACATGTATAACATACAACATATGTGTAACACATCTACTTAGTAACACACCTACTTAGTATTTTAATCTCTCACTATATGTTTCAAGTAAATATTACATTTCTAAATATTCCTCCGTTTAATCTAATTCTGTACAACATAAAATATCAGCCAATATTATGCAACATTGGTTCATGGATTCACCGCGATCCAACCTAGTAAATACTTGGAACAAGAAGTTTTGAAGAAATATTTTCGTGCTTGAACTTATCATCGAGTTAAGTAATTTCTAATTGAACCGTTGTTCGCACAGGGATGTTTATACAGAAGCAAGAAACGGGTTTTCAATTTTCGAAGTATTCCAGGGAATAAAGTTGTCCGTCTACTTGGACGTTTATACCGTTATCGATCGTTATTTTATTGCCACTGGAAACAATGGAGTTAGCTAAGGGACGAACAGTACCCGATCAGGCAATAAACCCGTTGAATCCATCTACTTTATCCCGGTTTTGAACGTAGCTCTTCGTCAAATGATTTCATCTTCTCTCAGCGATGTATTAATCGCGTCTGTCGTATCGATCACACGATTCCACAAGTTTTAGCGAAATTCGATGCAGATAATTCGACTGAAACGATAAAGAATTTTACAGTCGACGATTAATACATTTTTGTACCAATTGTGGCTGTAATTGTAAAAAATAATCACCCGATGAATTTTGACTTTGACCACCTTTCAAATCGCTGTGATTTTAAAAATATTTATTAACTGTAGCAATATGAAAATTAACTTTTATAATTTTATATAAACACGTGTCCTCTTTGAAAAAATTGAAACGATTTTCGAATTATGCTGAAAGTATATTCAGACATCGGAGCATGTACTATTTGATCTTAGCAAAGATCTACGGGGTTTGGAACACCATAGCTGGACGTGGAAGAGGAATGAGGGTCGAAGGAAGGAGGGTGGTCGATTGAAAGGGGAAACACCCATATAAATCAAGTTACAGTTGCTTCCGTTCCTTTATTGGGACGAGCACTGTAACCACTAGAAACTAGCTGGATTGTTTTCTTCCCTCACTTACGCGTTTCGTACCCGTTGAATAATATTGGATTTCCCTCGATCGAATCAACTGGCCAGCTACCGAAGAAACGGGATGAAGATCAATGCAAACGTTTCAATCTTGAACCCTGCGATGTCGGTAAACTATCTTAGTAAAACTACCGATCGAGTGCTTGTTGTTACTGTAAATAGTAATCTCTTTTGGTCATACTTGTGTGGAATATGGTAAAATAGATATGTAGGTAGAGGAAGTTCTGTAAGTGTGTGTGGCTGACAAGTTGGTATTTGGAAGCAATGGATATGTAATGTTAGTATTTTGGTGTATTTGGATTCGTTTGACTTCATTTAACTTTATTTGGTTTAATTTCATTTTATTTCATTTTATTTAATTCTATTTAATTTCATTTGATTTTATTTCATTTTATTCGATTTTATTCGGTTTTATTTTATTTTATTTAATCTTTTGTAATTTCATTTGATATGATTTGGTTTCATTTGATTTCGTTTAATTCCATTCGTGAATTTCTTTGAAACTGAATCTCTGTACTGCGCTTGTTGTTTAACGTTAAAAATAGAGTTCGAAATTTGAGAATTTACGGATTTGAACACTTGGAAATTAAAAAATTTTAAGAATATTATTTGGAGGCGTTTCAGGAATTTTATGAACTGTATGAATTTTGAAGAAGGTGGAAGAATGTAAAGAATTCTATAAATTCTATGAATTCAAGAAATATTACGAATTTGAAGAATTCTGGAAGTTTTAGATATTCAGGAATTGTAGAATTTGTAGAAGTAAGAATTAACAAATTTTCGAAATATAACTTCGTATTCAGAAATTTCATTAATTAGAAGACCTGATAAAACGTGGCTCTAGAAGTGAAACATATGAATTTAAACACAGATAGCCATGGAAATTCAACATAATACTTTAAAACCTTCGAAATGTGATAAAACAAGATGCACCTATATTTCGAAGCTAAATTCAGAAGTCCTCATCCATTTTTCAATCGCCCCAATCCATCAAACTCCCCGTAATTAACGCCACGCTAATTCACAATGACAAATTATCCGGTGCAATATTCCCACCCGCAACCGATCTGAATAATTTATCCCGTCGATTGTCCGGCAACAAAACACTGTCGAAATCACCTTACGCGTTGCAGCAAAGGTATATCATGCACAGATGCGACTGCAACCAGTGATCCCGCATGCATTATGTAAGCACAGCGTTGGATAAAGCAAATTGGCAGCGACTGCCAAAGAGCCTGAGTCTCTCTACCGAGATTATACAGAGTGGAAGAAGTCAATGGAGCTATTTCCAAGCGACGTCGGTGCACGATGCGCGTCGTTTAACAATACCACGTTGCTTTTCATTGCAACATCGATCGAACCTTGTCCACGTTTCTCTCTCCGATACTGTTCCACGGTATCGTGGGTCTTCCATGATATTTAGATCGAGTCTGTGAAAGCTCCAGTATTTTCTCCACCTCTCGGATGACATAACGTTCATAGAATTAATTTCGAACATAACGTTTTATACCGATGGCAACACGAGTCGGCGCGTCACTTACAAGTTATACCCATCACTACCACATTTCGGTAAATAATAATGACAACTGAACGCAGTTCGTGCTCACTCTCGAGATGTTTCACTGTTTTTGGCCTTCTTGTGCCAATATACCGAAAATACGTGAGTTGTCCATTTTTTAGGGGGTGCAGAACATAAAAGTTAAGAGCCATTTCAAATTGAATTAAACCGAATGGGTTTGAGTATGTTAACCATTTATGGATCCTGAGTCCAATAAGAATGAAACAGTGAGTGTTTAGTACCTTCCAAATCCACAACACAAATTGCCTTCATCATAAATCAAGAGAACTGTAAAAAGTCGTTCTCCAGAAGTAATATAATTGTAAACGGTCTGGTAAGGCAGAAGGTGTTTAACAATCGTTTTCTGATCCTTCATGTATCGCGTAACGAGACGTCGTTAAAGATGCTCGTATTTCCGCTCGGAACGCAAACGTTGACAAAGGAACGGTGGCTTTGAATTGCGAATAATTTAAAGCGTAACAGTTCGAGACGATAATTAATGCAAAGGCAAGGTGGGAGGATGGTCTAGTGTTTGACGCCTGCTTCGACTCCCTCAACTGTTATCAAATGCCCAGGCATTGTTTCAGGACCTGTTTATTTATCCCGATCCTTTAACAATGCCGCGTTTCCCCAACGGGAATCGTTCGAGGGTAGAAATCGGCGTGCTTCGTTGATTACACCGACCTTTCTCTCTCTCGCTCTTCGTTTTCATCTGAACCTTTGTTTGTCTTTTTCGTGTTGGTTCCACTCACGAGCCTGTCCTGTTCCCTCTTTGGTTTTCGCGCGATGTGCTGCTCGGTCTTTCAACGTTGCCCCTCGCTTGTCCTACGGGTCTGGAACGTCCTCTCTTCGGCTCGACGTTTCATTTCGATTTTACAAACTTCCCTGTGAAGTGTCAAACGGTTGTCGATTGGATCCGCTGCACCTTCCCCGACCTTTCTTCGTCTTTTTCTTTCGTTTCGTGAAACTTCGCTCGATTTCCTTCCGAGGGAAAATCCTGCGGACGTTCTCGGACTGCAGTTATACGTCTTTTTTTTTTAGGGAAAATTGATCCATTCGAGAAATGACTGCAGAAAATTTTGTGGAAGCTGAAACCTTCAAAATGTTATTGCTCTAGAATCTTTATAGAATGTTAAATAGATTTATTACATAGATTAAATGTAACATTATTCACACTAGGTAGCTACAACAAATAGTTGTTACATTACTCAGACTAGGTAGAGAGATTTATTATTTATGATAGTTACATGGATAGATCTACTAATTAGACAGCCAGTTATTTGCTATTTATTACATTTATTATACATACAATCAATTTATACAGATGTACTATTCAAGCAAGTATTTAGACAGATTCATTTTCACGTAAAATAATTAGATAAATTTTCTAATAAAGTTCCAATCCAAATTCTGCTCACTCTGCCAAAGTTACGTTTCTAATCGCGTCATATAATCCGTCAAACTCGCTCGTCAGAAAATCAGCTTTGTCAGCAAAACAGTTGTTCCGCGCAAATGAAATATTCAACGATTCGAATAAACCGTTGAAAGCGTTGTTTTTTCGAAGCTCGGCTCGAACAATGCTTCGAGTGGGGTACAAAGTACCGCAGAAACTAGATAGCGGTTGGATGTGCTCGAACCGTGTCTCGTCCTTGATGTTTCTGGCTTCTGTTTACACAACACAGTGCCAGACTGCCAAATGAACCCGTGAGGTTTCCTGGATGCAAAGGATTCCCTTGGCAAACGTCGAGTCGGACCAGGAAACGACGCACGGTACGAACAAGTGGGATGGGGTGTTCTTAATAAATGCAAAAGAAACTGCGATAGGCGAACGGGTTGCTGCTATCAGATGCACGTTATTCGACGCGATTCCGTCGATTCCGCATGCATATTTAAAACCGTGGCTACGTCGCAAGTTCGTTTTTATTACCGAACTATGAGCTCGGGCTAGAAAGTTGGTTGGGAACTCGCTCGGGAACGGCTGAACACATCGCGAGTAACGCGATGGTGTCTCATAGTTGATTTAAAATCCTATTATTTGGTAAAGTTCCGCGCTTTGTCTCCCTGTAAACGTCTCAATTGGGACCGACAGTCAGGAAGTTTCGAAGCTGTAGCTGCGTTGTTAATTCTCATCACGAGAATAGGAGAACACGGTTGCTCGAATGCAAATTCCTACGTGGAAAATTGACAAACAGCACGGTTCAACGGCTCCGCGTTTTGCCGCGGTGTATTTTTGAGAGCCGTTCGCGTTTTCCTCGAGAACGCACTCGAAATTCGTCTCAATTCACCTAAAGCAGTACCCTGCCGTACTCTGTTGCTGTAATACCTTGAAACGGTCTTGCAAAGTTTATGCTGCATGTTTCTTTGTCGGGCGCGATCATTCGACCGTGGAAAAATTGCTGCTACCATGGAAATTTATTTTGGGAATTTTATTTTAGTTTCGCTGTGTAATGCCGCTGGATGCATGTGGCTTAGCTTTGAAGGACGTTTCCGTACGTTTGAAATTTGGACAGGCTTGGGGTATTTTTCAAATAAACTGCTTAGAAAATAAACGTTCAGATAATTTATTATCTTATGAAATTATACTTCTGAGAATTATGAGATGGTATGTTATTTTACATGTAAGACTGGCGTATTTTACATGTATCATACATGTAATGCATGTGTGTTATTTTATATGTATGTTATGTTTAACATAAGTGCGTTATTTAACATGTATGTTTCATGTAGTACAAGTGTTTTATTTTACATGTGTTATACACACAATACATGTGTGTTATTTTACATGTGTTATACATGCAATACATGTGTGTTATTTCACATGTATTCTACATGCAATACATGTGTGTTACTTTACATGTATGTTACATGTAATACAAGTGTATTATTCTGCATGTGTTATACATGCAATACATGTGTGTTATTTTACATGTATTACACATGCAATACATGTGTGTTACTTTACATGTATGTTACATGTAACACAAGTGTATTATCTTGCTTGCATTTTACATATAAAAAATAGAGAAGTAGCGAAGCTGTATAAGGAACTGATTACGAAACAAACACCGAAAAAGCAATAAGAAGCGAAGAAATTAGGATGTACAGGAAGTTAAATGAATAATTGGAGAAATGTTAACGAAGAACTGGATCGTGTCGGAACAAAGTGGACCAAAGGCATAGCGCCAAGAGGACAACGAACGGAGAAAATAAAAATAAGAAAAAAGAAAGAACTGCAAGCAAGTTTTCCAATCTTACAACTCCGAGCGAAATTGAACTCACGAAGTCGAATCACGCAACACACTGTGCCACATAACGGACAGAGCCTATTCTATTTCCTATCTTATATCCCTCGTATATATTTTTCGCGATGGCCGCTGGCGTAGCCGATATCCCCATTCAGCGTCGCTAAAACAGCCGAGGAAAAGTTTCACCACGTTTCTCGTCTCGTCTTCCACGATCATGCTATTTCTCTTTTCTTCTCTTACTTTAAACATTCCATGAGAGTTCCTTATCGGACCAGTCGGCCCATAACGGTTATTATTTTTATGGTTGTTTCGTCGTTCAGAGTTACTTCAATTTTCACGAACCCTATCATCTGTCCCGTACGAGATAGGCAATGTTGGATGCTGCGGGGTTGAAAACGTTGCTCGTGTAAAGAATGGAGATAGGAATTGTTGTTTTGATGGCGCTGTAATACAAATTTTCGAGTACTGGAATTCTTGAGTTTCTGGATTTATGCGATTTTTGATCGACGCGTTTGAAACATATTCATATGTCATCTTCTTTAGATACATTTAGAACCAAACATCCACATATGCCATTTGCATTAGATGCATCTAGAACCAAACATCCACATATGTGACTTTCAACTGATGAATTTAAAACCATACATCTACATATGTGACTTTCGACTGATGAATTCAAAACCATACATCTACATATGTGACTTTCGACTGATGAATTCAAAACCATCATCCACATGTGTGATTTTCGAATGACGAATTTAGAACCAAACATCCACATACGTGACTTTCATTCGATGTATTTAAAACCAAACATCCACATATGTGGTTTTTGGTTGCTGGATTAAAAACCACCATCCACATACGTGGTCTTCCGTTGAAAACAAAAGATGTACATGTATGCAGGTGTTCCTAAAGAGGTTAGTTTAGTTAATGAGCAGAAGCAAGTGTAAATCAGGAAGTCCAAGAGAATCAGTAGACCATCAAACTCTGTTAACCAACTACGAAGTAATTTTCACTGAAAGGACCCTGTCGGTGCGTCCCTGTACGATCTCTTTAATCAGGTGGCTGCATTTTTCTTCTGGTAAGTGGCGATTCCCTTATCTGACCTCCCTCAAACTATTCTCCGTGCTGTTCGCTCGGTTCTACAGTTTGGTGCCAAGCAACGCAGTAACCACCGGTACGATCCTTCGTCGCTTGTTCCGCCAGAGTTCAGTGCTTTCGAGGTACAGAAAGAGACGGAGAGACGATAGAAGGAGAAGGAAAGAACGATAGGAACGACTCGGGGGCAGAACAGTAAAGGGAGCAGAGAAAACTAGGGTTTCAAAGAAGCAGGAGTGGAACGAGCATAGAATGGGAGGGACGCGCTAGCAGCAACTTTATTTAGCCACCAGTGTAAACTTTCTCCCGGTAAAGAAATGTTACAAACACCAAGTGCTTAAAGATACGTCGAGGAAAGGATGAACGATGTACCACCGCTGGGATAGAAGACTGGGGGCTTATTCTCGAAATTTTGCGAAGAGAACTCCACTCACGTTATATGATGTGGACATTTTTATCAAAATATAGAATCAGACGAAAGATACAAAAGTTAATAAAAGTGCAGCTTCAAAAATGTTGACCTTCAAGTTGGAGGACCTAGGAATTTGAGGACCTCATTTGAGGATGTTAGAATATGGGATCTAGAGATATCGGGGTTTGAGAAATTGAGGATTTTGGAATATGGGAATTTAGAGCTTTGGAGGTTCAGGAAGTTGGAGACATAATATGGAAATCCAGAGACTTTGGGGTGTGAGAATTTGGGGAGAATGTGGGGATCTAGAGATTACAGCACTTAGAAATTTGGAGGTTTACAGATTTTGTGATCTAAGTATTTGGGGGTCTAGGAATGTGGGAATTTAGAGTTTTCATGGTCTAGAAATTTGGGGATATAGAAGTCTAGGATTTTGTGGATTCAAACATATGATTTATAGATTTGGAACTAGGAGTTTGGAAAAAAATAGGAACACGACAATGTAAAAATTGAACTCCAAATTCCAAATGAATTCTACGTTGCCAAATATACCTACATTCGAGTTCGAGAACATAACCTATTCAAGTCACTAAATCTAGTATGAACACAGAGACACAACACGAGCAATTCTTCACGGAGTTAGCACATCACGTGGCAGTTACAGCACTCCATAAAGTAGATTCAGAAACGGTGTTACATCTCTCAGTCACCTCTCGGGTGCAATTACCAGGCAGCGATGTTAATCAAACTTTGCGCAGCATCTGCAACATCACGAAAATCCAGCATGGACGTCGTTTCTCTGCAAGTTTCCGCGCGCGATTCGCGTCTTTCGACGTTTGAACGTTTCCTTTCTTCGCTCTGAAATAAAGTCTGGGTCGAGGTAACGAACAACGTAACCGAATAACGATCCAGATAGCGCAGAGAGATCGTCGCGAAGTTGGACTATCTCGACCGGTCACGAGCTTCTTTTATCGGTACAGTGAACGGCGGAATATTCATTGCCTTTAGACGAGAACGCAGTTTCCTCTGCTCTTTAATTCTCCGTCTCCTTCTTTAGTCTTGTTCGCGTATCTACCATTCGACCACCCTCCAAGCTCGTTGAGCGGAATTAACTGACACGGAACGAGTAACTTCGGGGATGAATCAAGCGCGTGAGAAGCATAAATTAACCGACAGGGGCCGCCGTGAACGAATTTAACTAGTTCCAAACACTTTTTGCCGTGTGATTGTTACGTTCTATCGTCGCGGTCAACAGTGAGATCGAGTTTCTATCACGTTGACATAACGCGAGTGGCAGCTGCGAAATGCGGAAAAATTGGAGAGTTCTGGGGATCTTCGGTGACACCGTTTGGGGTCGATACTATTCACCGGGGTTTTACTTGGCGTATAATGCATGTTTTCAAATTTAGCATGAATTTATTTTGTAAAGGGGGTTACAATCCTAAATTTTAGGAGATCAAATCGTGTATCTTAGAATTTCTATTATTTGTCAGTTTTTAATTTTGAAATCTGAAGACGCAAACTTTTCAACTGATGAATTATGGATCTTCAATTTATACTTGTAAATTTAACAGGTATTTTTAAGTTAAAGTTACACCATTTATACTCAAAACTGCATTATATTATCCGGAAAACTAATTATTAAAAATTAACATCACATTAAGGGTTGAACACGTGTTCAAAGTACTTACTTCACCACTTTGATCGAGTTTTATTCGACGTTTGAAAATAACTCAACTTCGTAAAAATCGATAATTTTCCGCATAGAAATAGATCAAATCTGTGTGGTGTAGAAATGATTGATTTTTACAAAGTTTCTATAGGAAGAGCTTACATCCTTGTAATAATCATGCTAACAAAATACTCGAAACCGATTTATCGTATCCAATTAAGATGCTTTCCCGGACATATCGACGACGAAAGCGGCAGAAACGTGGAATTCGATGCAATTTTGGAATCGTAGTTGATTCTGATAGTCAATTCGGAACATCCTCGAGCGATCGTCCATAGTTGAGCGGAATTAGAACGCTTCGAAGCATACTTCGATAAAAGTTTACCCTTCCTCCTTCAGTTTCCAGCATCGTTTCGCAATAAATGGACCGATGCGCGTGTAATGAAACTATGACCAGCGGTTCTCTCCGTTAGAATAGTTTGAACGCCGCAAATTCGATAACAAGCCATTCTCAATACATTCGTTTCGTCTTCTTTTCGAAATCAGAAGTATTCCTTTAACAATTTTCTACAATTTCCACTTCTGGAACTGCTGGTTAAATATGAAGTATAGCTGTGAATAATTGAAACAGAGGGCAATATTTAATGTAAAAATACTGGCAGTAAAAATACCGTAGTAAAAACACTGAGACTACGAGACTAAGGAAAAAGCAGATCTTCTGTACTTGTGTAATTCTATTCATTGTGACTTAAAAAATTGTACACTTTATTTTCCTAACGAGTTAACTTGCTGACAGTACGATATTCCTTATGGTTTTACTATATGGCCCTCTTAGGCAAACCTCTGGAAAAAACATAACAGAATCTAAACATATGAAGATCATTCGGTGACGAGTGAGTCAGTAGAGTGAGCCACTATAGTGGACCTAAGAGGTTGAAAGCTTATTTCAAAATAAGTTATCGTAGTACTAAAATACATAAGCTGACTATATTCAGCTTATTTCAGCCCGATACGCAGAAAGTGTCACGCGTTAAAAATCTTAAACAGTTTAGCAGTAAGTGGTCTTTGGACCTCCCCCGGTAATAAGGTTAGCGAGCCAAGAATTTCGGAGGGAGCATCGCGATTGGAGCGAATGAAAATCGAGTAACCTTTCGAGAAAAGAGGATCGATGCTCGAAAATAATACCAGAACCTCGGTAACGATGGTAACAACGTGCCGGGCGCAAAATATAGTACACCAGATACTAGCCGGCCGTATTTGATCTACGGATCTGAAACTCTGCCAGCTGGATGAACTTACATCGAAATGAATTGGAGATTGAGTACGCTTCGCAAGGAATTTCGCTAGAGCCGCGCCGAACTGCCGGCTGCTCCTTCATGAATTTCATCAGTACCTTACGAGCTTCATAAATTCCCCAACAATCTCTAAATCGTTCGGCAACGGGGCGTTATTTGTTTCGAAACTTCGATTCGAACGGCCGTATCCGACGGTGGTTCCTCTTTGCTCGCGCAATCACGCCAAATTATTTCTTCCTCGGAACCGTATCTGGACTCGAAACCGCTCGTTACTCATCTCGTATCTCAGCGAAATTATCATTTTTTCTTCGGTAGTTCTCACTAAGCTGTATTTCGTCGTTTTAGATAATATTTTAGGGGATTTTAATCATATAACTCCTGCTATATCTACATAAACTCTTATAACACCTACTATATCCTGGTCAAAGCTAGAGGAAGACAGATATTCGAGAATATCTTGTTAACGATCAGTGTTATGACAAAAATAGTTATTTTGGAATTTGTAGCTTAGAACATTCTTTACAAAAAAGGTCTTACAAGTTTTTCTGTAGGAGCTACTATATGTGTGTACAATGGCTTACAAGATCAAGCCTTATACTTCAGATGTGGTCGTCACAAGTTGATCCATGGCTTTTTGAATGTTGTGGTTCATATTGCACATTATGTACTCATCGTTCCGTTTAAACGAAATGAGTACAAAAAGAATGTATCAGCCACAACTAGTATTTCATAAAAATGGGTTCGAAGATTTTATCACATCTACGTGCTACTACATGTACTACGTGCAGCACATGATACACAGTACGATACTACCTACTGTTACGATACCGTTGTAATAGAGACCGATACAATTCTAGAAAGTAAATAAAATATGTAGAACTTCCGAAGAAATTTACCCTAAGTCTCCCAACAATCTTCACCAAAATTGTGAGGTGTAAATCGTTCAAATCAATAAAATATAATTTTAACGTAAACGAAAAGGTAGCTAAAAGTTCTTTTGCAAAATGACCATATTTTGTTTAACTTTCCCAGACCATCGTCGAAACAATAAAGTTATACGAGTTTCGATCGATTTCGAAACAATGTCTTTTCACGGACGCAGTTACCCAACCCAGTCGATCAGAATCGCGGAAACCTTGTTTCTTTTGATCCGATAGGATCCGTGGCTCGATCACCGATTTCCCGATGCTTATTTTCCGTTCATAGGACGAAAAAGATAGAGGCAGCGAACTACGAAACCTCTGCACGAGGCACGCCCATCCATGACCCGGTCCTTTGAGGAGTATTCGAGCTTTGATCACCGATAGCTCGTTCTGACTCTGATTGTTTCACAGTCCTTGTTCGTTTCGTTCGGAACGACCAACTGCTCCAAGTCTTTTTCGTCGTGTCTGATCTTTGGGGTGAAACTTTTTGCAGCAGAAGGCGGCGCCGTTAATTCTTCTTTATGTACACGGAATATGGTAAGCTCTTCTGGGAAAAAGGTAGAGTTCTCAGCGGTTGCTCTTTGATCGCGTCGAAAGTATTTTACGAAGGATTTCCAAAGTATTTTTTGAAGGATTGAAGATTTGAGAAATTTCAGTCAAGATTTTAGAAGAGTTTGGAAGAAAATTTGGAGATTATAGAATTTCTGGATTTGACAATTTGCAAACTGCACTTTCAGTAATTTATGATTTTGGAGATCTACAAATTTCAGAATTTTGTGATTTGATGAATTGTAGATTTCAGGGACTTGAGATATCGAAATTTAGGAATTGAACGATACCGGAATGTCAACAATTAGTATATGTAAGAATTTCAGAAATCCCGAATTTGTCCTAATCCCTGTCCCTCGATCCAAGTAACATAAGAACGTGTCTAACTTACATCGTAAATAACCTTACAAAATCTGCCATTTTATTTCCTGGAAGTCTACAGTTCTTCCAATGTACCCAGTAACACCCTCAATGAACAAACACCGTGTCAGAAGTTAGCCATTCGCAGAGAATACATCTGCTTGTCCCTTATCCGGCAGCGTATCCTGCCATATAAAAAGCGTGGTTGGGAAGCGCAAGCTTGAAAAATCAGACCGTTAAATTGACAAATCGAGCGTAGCTGGAGCGCATCATCCGAAGTCTTGTAAACAGGCAGTACTAATGAAGCATCCTCACGGGAACAGGGGGCGTGGATGTGCGCGGTGGATTTTTCGCTCATCGGCTATGTGGATGATCAAAACTCGGCTCCGTGGAGAGGCGATGCGGGGCAAATATGAATACGTTGCCGCTGACGGGATGGCAGTCTGGTCGAGAATTAAAATTACCCTGGAGAATGCTCAGGCTACGGCTTAGGTAGGCCTTCTCTCTTTCCTCACATTCCCCTATTATTTGCCGGCTAGAGTAAACCGTTTCCCTCTTTCGCCGCGTGTGTGCGCATTTACATGCCACTCTGCCTCCCGGTCCCTTTTCTCATCCTTTTTTCTCGCGTACACCTGTTCGCTGTTACATGTTTATCCGCTTTTCCACCCTCTCTATCGCTCGTTCACCTACAGCCACAACGGGATACCACCACACCCGGCTCCCTTTGTTTCATCTTGCTGGCCGAAAACAGCGAGCCCGCGGCTGATAAACCTGGCCAGAATTGTCCAGGGACTCCAACCAATTGCACGAGTTTTAATTTCCTACTGCACACCTGCAATGCCGCCAGCGGACAACTTATTGCGGACGAACGTGTCGCCAGCGTGATTTACTCGCGGATCGCTTGATGCCCGTTTGATTGCTCGAATTAGACGTCGCGGAAGAAGTTGGGTACAAATGTGGTTGCAATGTTGCCTGGCATATTCTTTTTGGAAGTCTTGCACGAAGTTCGTGGACTTCACCAAACTTATCACTCTAATATTTTTCTTTTCTCAGTTATTGTCATTGTTCCTAGACTACATCTACGTCTAAAAACAATCTTACGAACTCTACTTGCAGCCACGAAATCGAGTAAGAACTGCATTACTTGAATTTTTAAAAGTTTGGACAGATATAAAACTCCAGTTTCCAAAAATACTGAACACTTTTAGCAATAACTGGGTTGTGGCAGTAATTAGATCGATGGTAGAAATCAGGTTATCTTCACCCATTAAAAATTTACATTTCATCTATTTGAACTATTCTACTTAGATCTTGATGGACTGAGAAGTTCACTTGAATTTTCAAAAGGTTCGACAAATATAAATTTCCAATAGGTTTCCCAAAATATTGAATCCTTTTAGCAGGAGGATTGTGACAGTAATTGTATCGATGGTAGAAATCAGGTTATCTTCACCCATTAAAAATCTCTAGTTCATCTATTTGAACTATTCTACTGAGAGCCATCTTGATGGACTGAGAAGTTCACTTGAATTTTCAAACGGTTTGACAAATATAAATTTCCAATAGGTTTCCAAAAATATTGAATCCTTTTAGCAGTAGGATTGTGACAGTAATTGTATCGATAGTAGAAATCAGGTTATTTTCACACGTTAAAAATGGATCCGATTCGAATCTGTACAAAAAGATCGGTAACACACGTAGCAGATCCAAAAAAGCTCGTGAACGTTGGTGAAAAAGTAATCTGAAATCACGGGGACGAGTAGGATGTCTCAATTTCTTCTGAAAAAGAATTCCACGAGGGACCGCAAGCATTCGGTGCATGAAGAAATGCAGCGAGTTCCTCTGGTGAGTGAGGGTGTGGGTGGGGGTGAGAAAGAGGTACACAGACAGAAGAAGCGAGACAATCAATCGTTGCAGCTTGCCAGCTAGACAAGGGTCGGAGGGCATTTTACACGGCGCTACCGGGAACAGTGGTGAAAAAAGGAAAACGAAGAAGCGAACATTCGCACGGGCGACAGCCTTCGTAATCCGTGAAAACCGCGAGACGAAGCGGTAAAACGAGAAATTTTCGTTGTCCTGCCGGCTGGACGTAACCGTACTTACGCGAATACGAATTAGGATAGGGCAGAGTCTGGACAAAAGCGGAGGCGCTTGCGCTAAAAGCGCCTAACGGAGGGGGTGGTCGTCGAACGAGGGGTGGAAGAGAGCAAGGCCAAACGGTGAGGGTGGAGGGGCTGTTGGAAGCTTCTGCGGGAAACGGAGAATCTGCGATAGTCAGTGCAATTCGCGACGCGACGACCTTCGTTCTCGCGATCCGCGCTCGGAGCTGCGTCGAGCGTGCACGAGCGGAACATTCACGTGTCGAGGATTTCCGTCCTCGGAGTGTGTGACAAACCGCCCAGGAATGGCAACGAAACTTCTCGATTTGTATCTTCCGTGCCAGTGACAAGTTGCGGGATAATTCGGCCGTGCGCGTTTCAACCCCCTCGGGACCGCTAACGAGAGGTTCTGGGCACGAGGATTTTCGGAAGAAGTTGGAAAATGTGTCGCGTGTGGTCGATAGACGTGAACCAGTAACGACAGAGCGGAAGATAACAACGTCACCCTTTGCCAGCCACGCTGATTTCCGCTCCCTGCGCCGCTCGTTCGCGAACACAAACGGTGGTCGTTAGTTTTTTGTGATCGCGGCTACCCTCTCGTATGGTGTGCCGTTGCATGCCCCGTTCCGCCGCAGGCCGCCGACGAAATTGAAAATTATGCAAACATAATTTTCATCGCGCCGCCCGCTCGCGCGCCCCGCAGCCTCGCATCCTGTGCGCGCGTTGTTCCGCAAAGTTCACTGTCATCGGATAACTACAAGTAAATGTTTTGCATCGTACAACGGCTATTTCGCATTGCACCGATTTCTTAACGTTCTTTCAAGTTTTCGGGTACCTTTGACACGCATTTTTCATTCGATCCATCGTGGCAGGTGATGCATTTGTAACGTATGCATTTATTATGCACATGGGGTGCATTTATGATACACTTATGATATACCGGTGATACTCGTAACGAACTCGAAATGCATTTATAACGCGCTCGAAATATATTCATGACGCATTCGCGATGCATTCGTGACGCACTTACTATAAATTTTTAACATTCGATAAACTCTTGATACACTCGTGATACATGCGATGTACCCGTAAAACACTCGTAGTACACTCGTGTCACTCTCGCGATACGTTCGTGACGCATTCGCGATACACACCTTGCACACTCATGACACACGCGTGACGTATTCATAAAGCTTTCGTGATACACTCGTGTCGCACTCGTGATGCATTTGTGACGCATTCGCGATACACCCCGGGCAAATTCGTGATTTGCTCGGGACTTATTTATGATACATTCGTGATGTATTTGTTGTATATTCATGACGCACTCGTGATGTATTTAGGAGTTATTTTTGACGCACTCGTGATACACGCTTGATACATTCGTAACAAACGTGTGACGCATTTATGATATGTTCCTGACGCACTTATGATATATTCGTGACATATTTATAATACATTTGTGACGCACTCGTGGTTCACTCGTGACACACTCACGATGCACTCCTAAGACACTCGTGATACACATATAACATATTCGTGACGCATTTATAATATATTCGTGACGCACTTGTGATTCACTCGTGACGCACTTGTAATTCACACGTGACGCATTTGTGATTTGTGCCGCAGTTGTGATACACTGGTGACGCACTTGTAATTTACTCGTGACGCACACATAAGACGTTCGTGACACACTCGTGACGCACGCATGACATACTAGTGACACATTCGTAGTTCAAATGTAATAAACATTTTTTTCAGACAATTTTTTCTTAAAGTCAGAGAAAGATCTATAAATGATCTGTATTATGTAACTACATTTTACTTATATGGATCAATAATAATTATCGTTGTCACATTGTTAATTTATAATGCAATGTTTCTGTCTTCCTTTAAATTTTCACGTTTACGATGTTATTATAGTAACAAAGAAAGTACAAGTTTTATGTTACTTAAAATTGCAGTATGTAATTTACAATATTGTTCAATTAATACGTTTATATGAAATTTATATTTACATGGATTCAAAAAATAATTGAGACTTATATCATTCGAAACGAGTTCCTTACCATGAATATCTTATTAAATAAAAAGATTGTTAAATAAATTTAATGTCACTGAGTTAAAATTTATTTACACACTACTTCACTAACAAAAATTTATAAATGTCTATTAAAGCAATCGAACAAATGATCTCACCAATGTCCACATATTATATAACATCTCTAACATAACGCAATAACACATTAATACTTAATATGTCTCGTACTGCAAGAAATTTATTAGTAATGTACCACGGCATACAAGTAACAATATCATACACTACACATACACACGTGTCAGAATACTCGAGCAAATTACACATACCTCGTACCACGATTCGCACCATCAATCACTAATTACAGAATAAGCATAACTCTCCTTACTCAAACATATCTGAAAACTGTAGCAGAGAATATAACTACCGAATCACACGGCAAGGGGTTGTAATCTTATTATTTGACGTTTCTGTATCGCGATTTTCCGTCCTTATCTGCAGCCACTCCAGCCCGATAAGTACATCTCAGAATTTCGTTGGAAGGTCGATCTGACGGAGCGGGCGATAACGATCTAAAAGCTTTTACAACAATTATGAATGTAGGGAAGTTCTGAGCGGGGTCGAAAGTCAGTTTATGTCCCGTCGTTGGCCCTCCCCCCGCTCTCCGGAGCTTTTCTTAAGCTCGTTACTGCAGGAGGAACGAAGCAATTATCGGGCTCCGGTGTTTCGCCATAATGTTTATTTCGATCTCGAGTCTCCGGCCGTTTGTGTGCTCGGGAAAATCTGTGCTGTCGTTAAATGATTTTTAATCGCGGCCCCCATTAAACGGAGTGCATCAAAATTACATGAATATTTACGCCGCGGCGGCCGGCGAAATTGCATTTTAAGCGATTCACCGGCGCCGTCGTTCCGCGAGAAAATTGCATGTTAAATATTTCGCGCGTAACGCGAGGCGGTTCGTAAGCCGCGTAACGAACGATTAATTAACAGCGTCGGTTAATCGAGCGATTTCGGGGCTGTCGCGAACTTTCGCGGAAGATCGACGAAGACGAAGAGGACCGCGCTGGCAGATTTCGAGCTGATGACCTGCAGTTTTTGACACGACCTACGTGCATACGTTATTAACGCGCGGTTCGTGGAAGCTGTGTCGCATGAATATGAATTGCCGCCACGCTAATGCAACGCCGTGAGGAACGTATGTCCTTGTCGTGATTAGATAATTTATGGGAAGCCTGCGCCCCCGTCACGTGGCTGCTTGCCACTGGCACACTAAAAACCTGGGTGAGTATACTGATCGATGCGTGCTTTGATGTTGTCAATCTTTCCGTTCGAAATACACCCATTAGCCGTCCTGTCTTTATCGTTGTATTTTACTAAAAGTGACGAAGTGAATTCACGAAGAATTTGTGTCGTGAAGGTTAAAAGTATTTTATCATTTTTGCTGTTTCTAATTTTTATTTGAACTCTTTGCACTCGAAGATATTTAGGCACGTAATTCCATAAATTTCTAGTTCGATGAATTTTTTTTATATTTCTGTTATTAATTATGTTCATATTACATGTATAGTAAACTTAATCAAAATTACGCAGCTCAAGTTATTGTACTAAATCGATAGGTATGTTTATTGAGTACAATGAATTAAATAGGTATTTTTTAAACTGAATCTATACTGTTATACATATGACGTATGAACATAATAAAATAGACAGTAGGAGCAATTAATAATAGCAAACAAAATAATTGAAACTTTTCATTTAAAAAGTTTTACAGTGGCCATCTGTCAACAGCAAAAATACCCTTCGAGTGCAGAGTGTGAATATTTTATTTCTGTATATTGTTCTTTTATTAAATATTTTATTTTCATAGGTTGTTCCTTTATGAAAAATTTTATTACCCTTTCATATTCACAGAATGTTTTTTCAATAACAATTTTATTTTATTAACCTTTTATTTTCATAGATTGCCGTTTATTAAAAATTTTATGAATCTTTTAGTTTTGTTGGAAGTAACGAGAAAGTGCAATTAATAATGAAATGAAAGCGAATATCAATATTGTTTTCTATAATTACAGAAAGTTGCAGTAGATAATGAAGATACTACAGAATTTTCCTGTGATATGGATGTTTATTCGTGATATCAATATTTATTATATTTGAAAGCGGATTTATTTGAAGTACTAGAATAAACACCGTATCTCTTGCAAATTTTCTATACCTCAATAAAAAATAACTATTTATAGACGATTGTAATCTTAGAAGCGTAATATTAACGTAGTCATAATATTAATGTAATCTTGTTGTAAGGTTCAATATGACAAAAGGGAACTGAAAGAACAAGTAATTATGAAGAACCGAATTTTCCATAATACCTCAAAAAATAAACTAAAATGATAATTTATAATTTTTATTCATGAATGTTATATTATCAGTTCATATTAAATTATTAAAATTATTAATTTTCAGTTCGTAACTTTTTATTTCCCGCAATCGTACAATTTCATTTAAATGAAAACAAGCTAATTATAAATATTAATTCCATAATATTTAAAAAAGAGCAAAATAATTATCGATACGTGACTGAAATAATGAAGCATGTTTTTATAATCACATTACTTCTACATGACCGGGTAAAAAAGAATAAATTTAATGAATCTCAATTATTCATAATAATGTATCGCTGTGAAAAGTATTGAAACCGGTTCTGACGGTGACAAAAAAGTAAAATCTTGTACCACAATTTTATCCGAGTCTAAGTCTAGCTTAATTAAAAATGTATGTATTAAAAATAATAATATATTTTGTATTTACAATTTTATATTTATACATTTTTCGTTTTCCACATTTCAATAATTTCCGCTAAAGAGAAATTCACGTTTTATGGGATAGAACCCACTGGTTCCTACGTGGTTACACCACTGAATATCACAGGGTCACTTTGCATACTTCACGAGTAGAAATTATACATTTCCAGGAAATTTAAAAGTGGTGATCGAAAAGCACTTTGCATAAGTGTGTCTTTGAACGTTTTGCGAACATGAGCCGACAATTTCAACGGTCGAGCGGCATAACGAATCACGATGAACGCGTACGAATTGAAATTCTTCGGCGTTATCGCTCGCTCGTTTAACACATGATTCGGTGTCGTTATCGCGTGTAAAAGCCGTGAAATTTTCCGAGACGCCATTTAACGTCCAAATGATCGCACGTGTTAATCGTGCAAATTTTTGCGCAAATGTTTTCTCGACCGGATAATTGTCCCGAAATTGCGTCAATCCGTTGAAACGTTCAAACACGGGACATTATAAACAATTTTCGGATAAAATACGATCGTAATTTACGAAACGTTATACGACGATGTCATATATCAAGCGAGTAAACTATACAAAGGATTAAAGTTGCACGGTTATTGATGGAAAACATCTGAAATCGATGATGAAAAAGGGTAGCGTACGCTTGTACGTCAGATTACACGCGTTAAAATGGATTTCAGGCGCAATAAAAATCATCCGATTATATAAATCTGGATGGTTGTTCCCTTTGTTCGCGAAATTTTCGAAAATTCACGCCATAGCTACGCCTCTCCAATTCTGTCCAATCGGAACAAAAGTTTTTTGTCTATTTTACAATGTCCACGTATTTGTACTCTGATATTTTTTAACCCGATTCGATGAGAGAGTAACGGTCAGATATGTATAGAATTTTTGGAACATTTTCAAGCACGTATGCTGGCAGGTAAACATACGTTCTTTTAAAAAATTCGAATGCACTCCAAGTTTTTTGGTAGTTTCAATTATATTAAAAATTAAATACAAATTTAATTTGAGAGGTAATATCACTCTATCATTCTTTCGTTTATTTTATTTATTTTATTCAATATTGTTTTTCAAGTTTTTGAAACTTCATGTGTTATATGTTATACTATCAATATTTTTTATCATAAAATTTGATGTAGTTTAAAATTTTTTGAATCAAGTACATATTTCATATTTTAATGCATATATGAATACATTCTAAAGAATGTACATATATATTAATAGTTTTGTGAACACCAATTAATAAAGCGTTAATTAATACTGATTGATCAGTTAATTTTATAAGAGTTGGGTGCACCAAATGAAAAAGAACTTGACAGAAAAATTAATTTGTAAAATTCATTTCCCTTAATCTCCAATTAGATTGTTCATTAACCCCTTGTCTTGCAACGTCGAGACGCACTCGTGACGCACATAGAAGTTCACATATGGCAAACCTAAGTCGTATTAGCATATGAACGAGTTTTGAGTTCAATACCAATTATAATTTGAATAATTGAAAATCACTAAATCCAAAATGTACCTAACATTTCAACGTTCTTAATTTATCTTCATACATTAATAATTAATAATTGCCCTGACTGACGCAACTACCGAAAAATTTATAGGTTAGGATTTAAATCGTGATATTCTTACCTATCTCTGTCCCGAACTATTTCCCAGAACTACGCGTTGCATTAAAATATTCCACAAAACAACCAGAATCTCTAGCACACTGTTTTCATCCCCAAAAATTCAATTGCTTGAAACCCCAGAATAAATACTAGTATATACGAGTGTACAATGTATTTTTTCAAGCGACAGCGTACACCGAGGTATGAAAAATTCCTGCAGTTAATAAAACCTTTTGTACGTACCGATAAACGCATGATGGTAGGGTCGAACGAGCCACAGTATCGAAACAAAGAAAAACAGGGTAAACTGGTCACGGAGTGCGCGTTGATCATAAGCTTTTAAAGCTGTGCTCGTCGCACGATGGGAATAAACGCAGTTTATACAGTCGCACGCTTAATGCTCCGATCGGTGCAATTCCGTGCGTTAATCGGCAGTGCTTGGTCGCTTTTATCTCGGAGCGATAACGAGAAATTAGCTGCGAAACACGGCCGGTGTAATTGGGTGCATCGATTAAAAACCGTTGGAAAAACCGGCAACGGACACCGTCGTCCTGCAGCTCCGCTTTGCCCGAGCTTTTTTCCGCTCGCTGTCCGCGTGATGAATGCGACTAGATGCGACATCGATTCCACCCTCTAGCGTAAACTCTGCTGTTGCACGGCTTCGACGTTTGGCACCAATAGCGAATCAATAGTCGACCGAGGTGATAGTTTAAATATATCTACACACGGTTGCGGTGGGCTCGAGTGAAATGTGAGATGCTTGGAAATTAGGGGAGGTGGAGATGTGGAGATGTGGGAATTTCGGGATGTAGACATTTGAGGACTTTGGGGAAGTGGGAGTTTTGGGATGTGGAAATTAGGGAAAGGTGGAATTTGGGGAGGTGGGAATTGGGGGATGTGGAAATTAGGGAAGGGTAGAATTTGAGGAGGTGGAAATTTGGGGATGTGTAAATTTGGGAAAGTGGGAATTTGGGGGTATGGAATTTGGGGGATGTGGAAATTAGGGACAGGTGGAATTTGGGGAGGTGGAAATTTGGGAAAGTGGGCATTTAGGGAAGTGGAAATTAGGGAAAGGTAGAATTTGGGGAGGTGGAAATTTAGGAAAGTGGGAATTTGGGGGTATGGAAATTGGGGGATGTGGAAATTAGGGACAGGTGGAATTTGGGGAGATGGAAATTTGGGAAAGTGGGAATTTGGGGGTATGGAAATTGGGGGATTTGGAAATTAGGGGCAGGTGGAATTTGGGGATATAGAAATTTGGGAAAGTGGGAATTTGGGGATGTAGAATCTTGGAAACGTGGAAGTTAGGGAAAGTCGAAATTTGGGAATATGGAAATTAGGGAAAGTGAGAATTTGGGGATAAAACTTGGAAACGTGGAAGTTAGGGAAAGTCGGTATTTGGGGATATGAAATTAGGGAAAGTGGAAATTGAAGGATGTCGAAACTTGGGAAAGTGAGAATTTGGGGATATGGAAATTTGCGAAAGTGGGAAATTGGAGATACGAAAATTTCTGCTAATGAGAATTTGGGGGTGTAGAACTTAGGGACATGTGACATTGGAGAATAACAAAATTTCTTAAAGTGGAAATGTGAGGTTGTGGAAATTTGACAAACTGTGAATTTAGGAATATGAAAATGTGAGAGCTTGAAAATGTAGCAACAAGGAAATCTATGAATTTAGAAATTTTAGTGAGCTTCGATGTTTGGCACCAAAAGCGAATCAATAGTCGAGGTGATAGTTTAAATATATCTATGTTGTGGTGTGTTCAAGTGAAACGCGAGATGCTTGGTGGTGGGGTTCGCGACTGTCATGGTGATCCAAAATTTGGATGGCTCCGGTTTTAACGATTGATCAACGTTGCCTGTGATTGAACGAGATTCGTCATTTAGGGATGTAGGGGGATGCTGTAGTTTAGGGATACTGATCGCGAGGAATAGCAATAATTAATATGAAGGATGACAATTATAAATAGAAGGAATAAGAGTGATAAATATAAGGAATAACAATTAATAATTATGGGGAATAAAATACAAGAAATTGTACAGTTTGATAGATAAGAACCTAGAAAGTTAAGGATTCAGAAACGTGTAGCTTTAGAACTAAATAAAGATATGGAAACATATGGCTCAAAAATATTAGAAAATATAGGACTTGGAGGAAAATATAGCAATTTGAAAATACGTACTTGCATGTGTAGAAGTTTAGAAATATGAAGCCTGAAAAATATTGGGATTTGGGAAACACAGAAATGTGAAACTCTTAACTTTCATAGGTAGAAGTTTAGAAATATGAAGCTTTGAAAATATCGGGATTTGGAAAACACAGAAATTTGAAACTATAGGCTTTGATACGTAAAAATTTAGAAATATGAAGCTTGGAAAATATTGGGATTTGGGAAAAACAGAAATTTAAAACTTTGATACGTAGAAGTATAAAAATACGAAGTTTCAGAAACATAGGAAATGGATTTAGAAATTTGAAAATATGGACTTGGGTACATAGAACCCTAGGGATACAGAAATTTAAAAGTATAAACTTGGCTACACAGAAATTTGAAAATATAGGAAGCTGAAATTTACAAATTTGATCATTTAGAAATCCAAGGGTGCAGATGTACAAATACAAATTTACATAGACTTGTTAATATGTACCTGAGAAACTATAAAAATACGTGAACATATACTTATAAAAATGAGTGAATATCTATAAAATTAGTGAACCTATAAAATTACTGTACCTATAAAATTAGTGTACCTATAAAAATTAGTAAACCTATAAAATTAGTGAACCTATAAAAATAAGTAAACCTATAAAATTAGTGAACCTATAAAAATGAGTGAATCTATAAAATTAGTGAACCTATAAAAATCAGCGTATATAAATCTCTATCTCTATAAAGCGTCGTGAATATAATCTGCAAAACTATAGAAACACTATTGAACACAGTAACATCGATCGGTAAGAATTCCGTCTTGACTAACTGGTCGTTTCATCAGTATGTATCTAGACAAAGTGGAAAAACGAGGTTCAAAGTTCTTCGAATAACTTTAGCGTAAAGCTAATGATTAAAGGGTTCGTTAGCGACGGAAGCAGAAACGGAAGGTCGCGTTTTTGTTTCGTTGACCCATATTTCACGGTCGAGGGTGTTCGAAAAATTTTAAGTACTCCGGGTCGAGCACCGTTTCATTAGTCGCCGGCCGTTCTGGCAGGTGATTTTCTGGCTGGCGTTATTTCTCAATTAGAATAGGAAGTTTCGCCAGGACGGGGGTGAAATTGGGGGGAAAAGAAATGCCGAGTTCCCGTGTCGATGTCAAAACGTTGAAGGGCTCGCGTGAGCTTGCAATTAAGCAACTTTCCGTTCGAGAAATCTTGCTCGGGAATTCATGGTAGCTGGCTACGAAGTAGCGACGAACTAATTTGTTCGGTCCTCTGACGAATTTAATGCACGTTACCTGACACGAAAAAGTGTGCGTGCCATCCTCGACACGAATCGAGCCGTTTCTTTGAATTAAATTACCGGCTTCGTAGACACCTTTTTCACATTAGACTCGGATGCTTTATGTGGATGTACAGGTGAGACCACATATGACTCGCTGAGAAAATGTGCTGAATAGAGGTATACCTAGACCGGTGACTAGGGAGACTATATTCGTATAGGGTTTTGGGGCGAATTGAGATTAGGAATGTAGGGATTTGGGAAGAGGACAAGGGAGGTTGGTAATTTGGGGAGGTGGAAATTTGGGAAAGTGCGAATGTGGAGATTTTGGAATTTGGCGATGCAGAAATTTAAGACAGGGGGAATTGAGGACTTTGGAATTTGGGGACGTGGGAAATTGGGGATGTGGGAATTAGGGAAAGGTGGAATATGGGGAAGTGGGAATTTGGGGATGTGGGAATTAGGGAAAGGTGGAATTTGGGGTATAGAAATTTGGGAAAGTGGAATTTGGGGATTTTGGAATTCGGAGATGTAGAAATTTGGGAAAGTGGGAATTTGGGGACGTAGGAATTTGGGGATGTGGGAATTAGGGAAAGGTGGAATTTGGGGTATAGAAATTTGGGGAAGTAGGAATTTGGGGATGTGGGAATTAGGGAAAGATGGAATTTGTGGAAGTAGGAATTTGGGGATGTGGGAATGAGGGAAAGGTGGAATTTGGGGATGTAGAAATTTGGGAAAGTGGAATTTGGGGATTTTGGAATTCGAAGATGTAGAAATTTGGGAAAGTGGGAATTTGGGGACGTAGGAATTTGGGGATGTGGGAATTAGGGAAAGGTGGAATTTGGGGTATAGAAATTTGGGGAAGTAGGAATTTGGGGATGTGGGAATTAGGGAAAGATGGAATTTGTGGAAGTAGGAATTTGGGGATGTGGGAATGAGGGAAAGGTGGAATTTGGGGATGTAGAAATTTGGGAAAGTGGAATTTGGGGATTTTGGAATTCGAAGATGTAGAAATTTGGGAAAGTGGGAATTTGGGGACGTAGGAATTTGGGGATGTGGGAATTAGGGAAAGGTGGAATTTGGGGAAGTAGGAATTTGGGGATGTGGGAATTAAGGAAAGGTGGAATTTGGGGTATAGAAATTTGGGAAAGTGAAATTTGGGGATTTTGGAATTTGGAGATGTAGAAATTTGGGAAAGTGAAAATTTTGAGTGATGTTCCAGTTAATCAACCTCCAAATTGCTCCCCCACAAGCTCTCGTCACAAAATCAAACACCGTTTGACATCGTTTATACAGTAATCTAATATGTACATCAATTCACCTTTTATTAATTTTTCCCCTGGACGACAAAAGGGTCAGCTTTGTAGCGGACTGGAATATTCCTCGTGTTATCGGCTAGCCGCTCGATCCCTCTAAACTTTAATTGACACGGACGCGCGTGAGTATTAAACCGCACAGGCGTCAATCACAAAGGGCCGCCAGGCTAGTCACGGTCCTGGTGACATGGACTAGGATCCAATAGGCGGTTACCTAGCCGACTGTACTTCCACAAAAGTGGCCCACCGAGTGTACACTCTTGGTCGCATTGATATTCACAAAGTGGTCCCTGTTCAGGCTTAACGCGTGCCTGTCACGCCACAGCCGTGTCACCGCCTGTTATTTCACGCGGAAAGTGTACTTTTGACGATCGATATCGACCATCGCGCTTACTTCCAACGAGTTGTCGACAATTTTTACTGTTATCGCTCTTATTTGCTTCAGATGCCTCCATTATCGCCGGATCTTAGCGTGTTCATGGCTGGGGGACAAACCTTTGTTAGACACACTATGAGTACTCAATCTTTCAGTTTTACTACATCGACAACATAGATATCGAATGTGGTTTACAAAATAGCAGCGATTTTAATTAATTAACTTTGTGTATTATTGTCATTTTATAGTTGATAAAATGGTTGTTGTGACTGTTGTATTATGACTTTGTAAGTCATTTATGGCTAAAATGGTACATCATCACGGTTTCAAAGTAGGTGTCGAATTTTATCAGTGAAAGAAATATTCAAAAGCAGTTACGTAAGTGTTTCACCATTTATGATATAAATATTCTATATATTATACACTTGTACAATTTTATGTTTATGTCAAATTTCATATGTGATATACTATCATATATTATTAAGCTGTACCTGTTTGTACATTCTCAAGATTTCTGAAAACCCTTTTCATTATTTTCTCTTTGTATTAAAGAATGAATATCACAGAATCCTGTTCTATAAATATCGCGAACCTTCAGTTCCTTCCGTCAATGTTCCTCGAAGCCAATTAGAATCCGTTATCGATTCCGGAATTAACTTTTATCTCAATCAAGATTCAGTAAACACTCTTAAGCAGCGGACGTTACGCAACGAAACGGGAGAAATGTAGAGAACAAAGTTGCGTCGATAAAACAGCGATATTTTTCGCAGAATTGGCTCGCTAAATCATCGATGCATACCGACGTGATCGAATCGTTCGAGAACGACAGCTCGTTATTCGAATAAAAAGAAACGGTATCAAGATTGTCGGTATTCTCTATAACTGATTTTCCAACCAATGTTCCTCGTCGCTGAACCATCGACACGATCGCACTTTTGCATCATTAATAACGTTATTCGGTCTCACGGTATTATCGGCGTAAATCTGTCCAGATTAAACGGCGATTTATTTTCGATGCAAAAGCTGGCCGAGGTATACGTCGGTGACAAATTAATATCCGCGGCTGACAAACATCCTGCAATGGTTTTTCAAGGAGGATTAACTTCGCCGACAGTTTCGATCGGCTACGGTTATATTAATTGATACATAACCTGGCACATTTTCAATTGGCCAGCGACGGAAATCACGCCGGAGGATTCTTTTCCTTCGGCGAACGAACAACAACGGCCGCGACACGAAACTGCGATTAAACGCGTGTCTCGTTCAATTAAACGCCTGATCGCGTTTAATCGCCCGTTGGAATTCTTCTCACGTTCGTTGGAAAGTGTTTTCGAAGTTATTTTCTGGTACAAGCTTTTATCAATGGATTGAGTAATTAATTGGCATCGGATAACCGTGGAAAGTTCGGAAGTTTCACTTCGGTGTTTGCTTCTTGTATACTCTGAGATCTCGTGCGCGTTTCTCTTTGGATAGTCATTAAAACTTACTTCGTGCGATAAGCCTTTTATAGGAACATCGTTGCGGGAGACATGTAGATAAATGCTCAGGGTAAATATACATTGGGGACACTGATGGATTTTAGGCCTGTTCAAACTTTGTAAATTTCTATATTGTTGCATTTTTCAATTTATAAGGTGTTAGATTTTCAAATTTTTTTGTTAGCAAATTTCTCAGGTATTTACATTTTTGAGTTTGTCCATTTGGAACATTCTAAGTTTTCGTGTTGTCAAATTTCTAAGTTTCTAAATTCTTAAGTTGCTGAATTTCTGAATTGCTGAATTGCTGAAATTCTGAATTTCTGAATTGTTGAACTGCTGAACTGCTGAGTTGCCGAACTGCTGAATTTCTGAGTTGCTGAGTTGCTAAATTGCCGAATTTCTGAATTGCTGAGTTGCTAAATTGCTGAATTTCTGAATTGCTGAATCTCTGAATTTCTGAATACTAACATTGTAAAATCCAAACGATTGAAATTAAGCTTGCAAATTGCCCAATTAAGAAATCATCATATTTCTAAAACGTTCAATTTCTGATTTTTCAAATCATCAAATTAGGAAGTCACCAGGTTAATAATTACCAACATATCGAACTGCCAAATTACTAAATTACCAAATTTCAAAAATTCTAAATATCTCAATTTCCAAATGTTTAGATCTAAATACCTAAATGTCTAAATTTCTCTGCATAGAGATATCTACCCTCCTTGTTCCCAAATTACCAGCTAAATTCCAGAATTCGAAAATTGAAATCCCACAAACAGACTAAACAATTCCATACCGTTCCCAGCGCGTACCGTGCATATCCCTTCATTCACCGTCAGGCACTTAACCTGCCCATCATCGATTCACTTTTCGCATTTTCCACGCGTCACAGCATTAATCTCGCGATTCGCAACAATTTAAACCGACCCGAAGAAACAAGTCATAACAGGTCATGAAACGCGCTCGAAAGGTACTCGTGCAAAAGAGTCGCAGCGATTCGCGTCGATCAAACGCAGGACGAAAATCAACAGCCCTCGAAGTTCGTGCAATTACAAATTAATCGGCTAATTACGAACCGTGCAAACTTCTGTCGATGGTTATTTAATGAGGAGCCGGGAACAAAAGCCCGACTGCTTTCAACAGCGAGCATGGCGGAGGCGGTGAAACATTGGCTCTGACACCGATTGCAGAAATCGTGGCTAGGCTTCCTTTGTTTTCCACCGCGGATTCTCGTTAATCCGTCAAACCACCGGATTACTTGCCAATTAAATCCCTCTGTGCGCTCGTGAATGAAACGTGTAACGCGGTCCGGTCTCGAATGCCTCGAAACTTAAACGACCTAAGTTTTACGGCTTGCGTTACTACACTTCCGGCCGACTTTTTCTCTACCCGCCGAAATACCTTCATTTTCTCCTCCGAAAGCGATAAACTTGCTGATCCAAGAATATTTACCGAAACAATTTTTAGTATTTTACTGGTCTTTCATTTTACATATTATCACAAATTTATATAGGTTGTACATCGTTCTTTCTTACATGCTTTATTTATTAAAATTTTGAATATACTGTATGTGATAAAACACTTTTTAAAGATGTTGCATATGATGAATCAATTTTGAAACACATTGTATATGATAATACACCTTTGAAAACTACTGTATATGATGAAGCAGTCTTGAAACACGTTTTGTGTATAATGAAACATTTTTGAAACGTTTCATGTGTGATGAGACGCTTTTGAAATGTTTCACATATGATGAATATGTGCACTGCATATAATGATATACTTCTGAAACGCATTTATATCATTATACACTTTCGAAACGTATTGTATGTGATGAAACAGTCTTGAAACACTTTGTATGTATACTGAAGTGCTTTTGAGACATTTTATAATGAAACACTTTTGAAACGTTCTGCATATGATGAAACGCATTGTGGATACTGAATCTCTTTTGACACGAGCTGTATATGGTAAAATACTTTTTAAACTCATTACGATTGAAATATGATTGAAAGATAGAAAGTGTAATACACTGTTGAGTCTAACTTGCTTCCTCCACATACAAAATGTTTCATGAAATACTAAATTAAAAAGTGTGTAAACATTTAGAAACATCAGCGAATGAAGTTGATATGTTCATTATCAGTAAAAAAGGAAATAAAGGAAAAAATTGTGCAAATAAATATAAATATGCTGTTTCATAAACATTATCAGCTTAGTAATAAGTTGTACATTTTCCCGTTTGAAAATATAAATACGGAGTTAACAGGTGAAATGCACGGCTTTCAACGGATAAATATAATTTTCCAAATGTTTGAGGCGCCCCGAATAAAATAACGTTATGATATACAAAAAACAATTGGTGCCATTGCCACCTGTTGTCTTGAAAAAGGCAATGGTGTATTAAAAGATTAAAATAAAATGAATTCGCACAGAGATTTGTCGGGGAAGCTTGAAACGTTAATTCGTAGCCGAGTATCGGAATTCGGTGGAAAATAAATTCGGATCGCAAAGGGTTAACGTCAACATCGGTTTCCCGGTGGAAAACGACATCGACAAGGTTTCGGGAAATTATTGAGAACCCTTTGACTTTTACCAACGACCCGGATCGCAAAGAGAGCTCACGATCAAGCTTTCTGTCATGCGTTCGAATCCAGCGATATTCACAGTTGCCGGTCTTTGCGACGATCGTTTCCCATTGACAGGCCGTGTTATAAACTGTGCCTTGCTTTACGGATAAACGTTTGCCGCGTGTCAAACGACCGTGGAGTACGCTCCACACCATCGAAATATCGACTAGTATCATCCAGAACGAGTAATCCTTCGACGATACGTTTGTCTCTTCAGTTTCGTCTCTTTTGTTCCGTGACACGTAAAAATGACGCGCTGCGAGACCGCCATCTTGTCGATGTAAAACACTGCACGATCAAACATTGTCAAATGTTTTCGAAAATTTGTAAGACACGTTAGATACATTATTATTTTCTTCCTGTATTTTGTTCAAGGTAATTTGTACTTCTTTATTTCGAGGTTATGTAGCAAAACGAGGTGGAAGTTTTAGAGTTTAGAAAGCTGGTAGAATTGTAGCTGGGTTGAAATATAGCACTGTTAAAATTAGGAGGGAGGATGGCCTACATCTCTTTAATTAAAAGGAAGACGGCTAAAAATAGTGTACTGAGCGAGTCGCGTGTAGCTGTACACGGAATTAGAAAATATTTGGCGAATTGGTCATATTTTGATACTTTTAGTGCTATTTGGTAATTTGAAAATTTATAAATCTGGAAATGTCAAGAATTCTAATTTGAGGAAGCTCGTATATTTAAATTGATATCTAACTGAAAATTGTTAAATTAGAAAAATAGGAAATTGTCATATCACAACTACAGATCTTTAATTAATTATAACATAATTATAATTAATTATAACCATATTTTAATCAGGAACCAGTTTCTTGCAGTGTGAACTTAAATCATAATTTTGTAAAGTACATTTTATTTCATAACGTCATTGCAGAATCAAAATGTATGAATGACAAATCTTTTTTAGTATTTTAACTCAAAATATCCCCATAAGCAATTTGGACGAATAAATCGATTAGAAGAAAAACGAATTCGTTTCCACGTAATTTCGCACCAGGAGAATTGAAAATCAAGTGAAACCGGTTTCGCGTTATAAACTGATAAACGTCGTTTCCACCTATTCGCCATTCGGTCGATTCTAGTTAGCAGCAATTGACTGTGTAATTAGCAATTATCTCGAAACGATATCGATACCTCTATTTCAATTCTAACTAGTTACGGTTGGAAATTAATCCACCTGGGGTAGAAAATACAGCACGTCGGGTGAAGATGATCGAACCGATCATCGATTACTCTTTTTTTAACCTTAACTAGCTGAGTAATTAATTTGTGTTCTCTGGTATATGCAGTGTATAGTAATTAATGCATTATGTCTAATTAGTTACTGTATCATTAGTATAAGTGGGCTGTAGTAATTTATATATTACAATTAAATAATTCATAAAAAGTACAAAATATAACAAAAAATATAAATTTTAATTAGCAATCAATTTTCCAAAATTCTCCCCTTTTAATTTTAAGCGTTCTTAAATAACTAAAAATTCTTAAAATTTATCTAGTTATCAGTATATACCGTTAAAATTAATAGAAAAATTCCTGAATCAAATTGTAACCTAAGGGATTACAATTAATAAAACTAATCCTGAATTTTCAGTTCATTCACAACCATTACGTAACATTAACGTGTTTCATTAATTTCTCATATTTCTAAAATGTCCCGTGAGACGATAAAATCTCGATGCGTCCATCGAGATGGATGAAACTGCAATCACCGGAGACGCAAACTCAAAAGCAATAACGATTATCAGGAAATCACAGGGTCCTCGAATGGCAGGTCGGTGACGACGGTCGAAAGTTTGCGACACGTGCGGGCATTCTCGAAAGTGTTATGGATAGGAAGTTACAGGAACGCGGTGAAACTCGGTCACTTGCCATGGCGGACTGACCGCAGTTATGGTGTACGCAGATGAACATGGAAAATTACTGTATCCGATATTGCGTGCAGGTGTTCCTTCCTCTTCTGTACGCTCACACGGTGCATTTCTATGTACACAGGCTGTATTTCTATATGTATATGCAGGTGGTGGCACCGGCTGTCGACCCTTTGGTACTGCTGTGGCTTTATTAAGAAACTTGAAATAAGTCTAATTAAGAAGCCTATGGCTTCTATGGCTTCAGGTGTGAGAACTTAAGAGTTACATAATGGAGTCGCTGATATTTCTTGGAAATGCGAGGATTAGGTGAATATGGGTGTGTTAAATGGGTTAGGTGATGAATACAGGGGTTAATACGTTGGTTGTGAAATTGAATATAGTTAAATAATTCGAGTTAAGAGTTATTGTATTAATTGTGTTGATGTGAAGTAATGCAAAGTAACTCGAAGTAATGCAAGATAATGCATGGTAATTCAAAATAACATAAAATAACGCAAAATAATGCAAAGTAATGCAAAGTAACTCGAAGTAATGCAAGATAATGCATGGTGATTCAAAATAACATAAAATAACGCAAAATAATGCAAAGTAATGCAAAGTAATGCAAAGTAATGCAAAGTAATGCAAAGTAATGCAAAGTAATGCAAAATAACGCAAAATAATGCAAATTAACGTACAGTAATGCAAGATAATGCAAAATAACAAAAAATAACCCAAAATAACTTAAAATAACGCGAAGTAACGTAAAATAATGCAACGTAATGCAAAGTAGTGCTAGGAAATATAAAGTAAAGTAATAAAAATTAATGTCAAACTAGAAATAACTACAAATAGTTTTTGTAGTCTTGCACATTGAATATTCGCTGAAATAATAGAACGTGGTGCAGAAGAAAAATTCTGAAGGACAATAGCGTTGAGTGTGCTTAATAAAAGAGTAATATGAATTAAAAGAACACATTTTCCAATCTTGAAAAATGTTTCAAATTAAACGGCGTCATTTTATTATCATGGTAGAACAACTTCTTCAATCCACTCACGTTCTAAGTAATTAAACAGCAATTCAATGGACGTCACGCTAGTGTCATAAGTTGTTAGTATTATTGTTGTAAAACACTGTGGAACTATTGTATCCAACAGGAGTCCGTGCTAGACAATAGAGGCTCTATTGTCCCGGTCTCTTCTTGTTAGATGACTATTATCGGTTTCTCTGTGTAGTAAGCTTGACTTCCAAGGTGACTACAATCGTTTCTGTTCTCAGAGGACCATTTGCAAGTAGCTATTACATTTCAAAGGAACATTTTTATCTTTCAATTATTTTATAATTTAAATCTCTGGGTTTTTGGAACCACATATTTATAAAGTATTATATTTTCAAATTATTGAACATTCAAATTTATATATTCTAGAGTTTATAAGTTTACAGGTTTGCAAGTTTACAAACTTGCAAAATTTACACGTTTACAAAATTTATTAGTTTTCAAGTTTTCAAATTAACGAATTTACAAATTTACAAATTCACAATGACATACTTATACCAATAACGAAATAATTTATCTTATGATCAATACAATTACATTTATATTCTTCATTAAAATGATTGCATTAATACTCCTTGTTAAATTAATTACATTAATATTCTCCGTTAAAATTTCACCAATATCTTTTGTTCAAATAATTACATTAATATTCTTTGTTAAAACGGCTGCATGAATATTCCTCGTTAAAACAATTTCATCGTAATTGTTTGTTAAAATAAGCAATGAATTGTATAATTATGCAGTTGCGTTGTTCTCTAATGAATATTTAATGTTCGATCGCATTGAAATTTTCAAATTACTTAATCATAAACAATTTACAGTTTGTAAACAGAAAAGTATGCCACATATCGAAAACTGATATAAACATTATAACTATTATCGTGTTTTGCAACTAGTACATTCAATAATTTTGAATGTAAGAATTTCAACAGTGCATATATTTTTATGGATATACATATAAAATTTTAACAGTGCATATACATGTATAATTTCGTATATTTACATACAGCATTTTAATAGTGAATATTTTTGTACATGTTCATATAGCATTTTAAAATTTTATATTTTTGTACACATACATACAACATTTTAACAGTATACATTGTTATACATACAGTATTTTACTTTTAGTACAGTCTTCGGCCATGCGTATGCGCTGCCCGTCTGACCATCCCCTTACTCATTCTACTTGTCCGACTCGGTACGATTTTAACGATCGAACGCAACACGATTGCCGGGAAAATCGTAGAAGAATTTCTATGGAAAACTATACATCAAAGCAGTAACTGTTGACAGAGGTAACCGTAAAAGTCCATGGCGACGCTATTTTCCAGAAATGTTCCTCTGTCGATTTGTCGCAAGTCGAAACAAACGATACATCCAGCGCATCATTTTGTTACACGGCACACAGCCGCATCAGGAAGATACATGTTCGTCAATAGCATAGACCGGTCATGTAGGAAAATCGTTCTGTCGTCCACGAGAAAATAACATGTCCTTTTCGACCGTAAACGTTTTATCAACCTTAACGTATATTCGACTCGAAGAATTGACACGAAAACTGCGATTCAAGATGAAGCTTCTCATGGACTTATCTGTACATCGATGTCGAAATATAGAAAGAAGTCAGTAAACCTTTTAAATATTTTTGGTGGGTAAATAAAGTGATTCTTGATATCGGGATTACCAAGTTATTTATGAACGCTGATTTCATTATCGAATCCTGTAATTATGCAAACGCGGATCGGAGGCAAACAGGACGACGTTCGTTGTCAAAGAAACCGGTGCTAATGTTGTCGGGAGTAAATAAATTATACCATCCATTCAATTTCGTGAACAGACGCGATTAATTACAGCAGCCCGTTGCTGGCCACGCGATTTACGATCGACTCTGCCGGTATTGTAATTACGTTTCCGGAATTGCAACGGTTCGCCCGAAATTTTCCGGAAACTCTCGCTTAAGTCGGAAACAAGTGCTGCAAACCAATTATGGGCAGATTGAGTGCTCACCGAAGAGCTCGGGCAAAGGCGTGATGTGCGCAGATGTGTGATGTGGGAGGTATAGGGAGATTTCAGATTTTCGAATTTTGCAAATTTGGAACTTGGGAATTTGGGAATTTATTTGCTAAGTTAGGAATTTATTCGCTAACTTGGAAATTTATTTGCTGACTTAGCAATTTGAAAATTTGCTAATTTGAGAATTAAAGACTTGGGAACTTCAGAATTTGGTGGTGTGAAAATTTAGTAATTTATGAGACTGGTGGACTCTCCCTACAGCAATATTCCATCACAAACATGTGATTTAAAAATATCCCACGACCCAGCATCAACCTTAACGAATCCAAACAAATCCTGCTCCAGATTCTGCAATAAATCGTAAGAATCGCAAGAAATACTGGTTTCATTAGATTCCCGAGAACACGATAACCTCCGTTCTTATTCCTCATCGCATCCAACAAAGTTACTCGGAGCGAGTAATCCAACGTAAATAAAACGTTACATCGATACTGAGTTACCGATCACCCAGCATCATTTCTTTCTCCTTTGCCCGTTCCTCAAAGAAGAAACAGCTATCGTGTACGATTCGATTACGTCTTTCTTCGCTTAACGACGTTGTTTTCTCTCGCCGCCGTGACTGCTTTCCTCGCGCGGCCATTTTCGCTGAAAGAAACGGAACATGGCCGCGTGCATTCTCCGTAACTGTCGCAGTGTCAACGCTAAATTCGCGTCAAGTTGCATATTAAACGACTCTGTTAGTCTATATTATATGTACAAGCCTCTATCCGTTTATTTATTTATAATTGTAGCGACTAGCTGGTCAGGTAATTGCAACGGGAGCAAACTTTTCTCATTTGGTCGCATAAAAAACGTCGTGACGAGCACGCGTCGTTGGTTGAACGGGGATGAAATATTTTCTGCTTGTGCGCTCGGTTCGGTCCCGCGGGAACCGAACGCACGAGCGGACCCGTGAGAGTATTCCGTGGCTGTCGCCGAGCCTTCTTGCGATTTCGTGGACGTCGTACCAGAAGCGTCCGTGCGCGTCGCGACGCCGTAAGCGCGAAAAATGCGAACGACGGGAAACGGAACACCGGCTCCATGCAAATGGCGAAACCATAGAACGATACGGCTTCCGGTGCGATGGTAAATTGGACACATTCGGCCCAGCACGGTTACAACAGGTTAATCTAATTCGGCTCCTGCAGAATTTCCGGAGGTACGCGAACCGGAGAGAAATCAACCGGGTTTATGGCCGAGTTCACAGCGGACGTTGTCGATCAAACGTGCGGCACGCGGTCGAACTTGAAACCTGAGTCGAAATTTACGGTCCTCCGGTTCCGTCCGCTCGATCGGAAACCAGGTGTTCGTGGTCGAAAGTGAATTTCGGAATCGGGACTTTTGCTGTAATTACGAGTTAGGGACCTTGAAGCGTTAACGACTCGGATTAATTGGGGCTCGACGGGAAATTTATGAATTCCGATTTTCGACTTCGGATATGCATTTGCTTTTAGGAAACTAGATTCAGTGATATAGTGAAATTAGCATGTAACCTTCAAGTAAAAAGCAAGAATTAAACTTGCTTCACATCTTCAACTGTGACAAATCTTACTCAAATTATGCTTTTTCGAGTTTAAATCCAATTATGCGAATATGAAGAGTGACAACATCTTGATTTTGTGAAATTTATTGACAGTCAAACGCTAACTAGACGTCTTCAACTTATTTTGGAGTTAACATTGACTCAACCCTCGATTTGTGCAACGATCTGTATATTAAACTACACTAATATTAATATATAAGATCTTTAGAATCACATAATCATAAAATCTTGAGATCACGAAAGGTTCAACCAGAGTTACATGCACCATAAAGAATATAAAGTTCAAAGGAATCAGAAGGTTAAACCAGAATTAACAATTCTATTAGGGAACGAATCGGGTACCGTAATCTCGACATTACACGTCTAACGATATTTTCAGCCGAACGAGCAAAGTCGCTACAATTCGTGTCCAGTGATTCGTTCAGCCGTCCATTTTACACGGCTGCGACACCCGTGTAAGCTGCATAATAATCGCGAGAATGGTATTCGTCGTGGTGATGAACGCGACTCGAGGAATACGCGTAGAACCGCTTTATCATCCGTTGAAATAGAATTACGGGTGGCTATAAATTGAAAGCTGGGATAGGGGAAGTTAAACGAGCGGAAAGAACTTTTTAAGCTGCCTCGCCCTTTCTTTCGAGTACTACACCCGTTGCTATTCGTCTTTCTCTGTTTCACGATTTTCGATGAGAGCGTCGAACACGATTCATGAACCCGTACGCCGGAATAATTGGTAGAAACGTTTTTCTGGTTGGGTACTTCCGGCAATTTCAAGCCTGTTAATCACTGTGTGAACCTTTGCGTTTGAACCTTGTGATAGGTACATATGCTACGGTACTTGATATTGCGATATAGGGAGAGTGAAACTTGGAATTTGGGGATTTGATGATTTTTGAACTTGAGGATTTGGGGTTTTGAACATTTGGGAATATTGAAGATTTGGAGATTTAGGGATATAGGGATTGGAAAATTAAGGGTTTACAGATGTAAGAATGTAGGATTCTTCAAACACAGTAATTTAGAAATCTGGTAATTTTTAAATCATACATTCCAAACTTTGGTCACCAAATTTCGCAACGTGTATGCAGAAAAGTTGAAGAATTGAGATTTTTAGATTCAAAATTTGAACAATACTAGAACTCGAAAATTTGGTAATTTATGCATTCCTAAATACGTGAAATCGGAAAACCGTATCTCTCCTATTGAACCCCGGAAGTATTATCCCATATATCACAATACAAAAATTGCAAACATTTCCTTATCTCGCATCTCCATACCTCGCTGTATACACTTCTCTCACGTATACAAGCGAAAAGTAGCATCACGATTTCAGCGCAAATCATCGTTGAAGAAGACATATCTAGGGACTTACCAATTTTCATAGGAAGCCGCGAAGGATTTAGGTCTCGGTGTCTCGTCGACACGGAGGAAGATATATGTCGAACTTTCAGCGAGCGTCTCTTTTCATGCGACACCTACGAAATATCCAGCGCACCTAAGGCGGCTCATGAAAGATTTATGCTCGACGGGAAAGCAGACATCCGTGATGCTCGTCTTCAAGAATCAATTCTCGAAGGGAACTATTCGAGTCGACCGTTTCGAGCCTAACATCAACGGCTGTTAAGCTCTATTGAGACCCGTCGAGGAAATGCGAATGTGAATGGGCAGAGGCCATCATTTACCTTCGAATTGTAGGTCGAGGGAATAATATACAACCTGACACTCTTGTCACTGTATGGAGCAATAATTCCCGACCAGATATCCAACGTGATAGCTGCATCATAGATGTCTGCTCATTCGGAGAATCATCGTGCTGCTCTTGAAGGAAATATTGTGCTTCGAAAGCTTTGTTTCATTATCAATGAAATTTTGCTGATATAGCAATGCAGTTGTGTACTTGCAGTTGAGCGTGTGAAAATAAAAAGAATTTGTACTATGCATTATGTGGACATTGTGTATGTCCATGCAAATATGAAAATGCACGTATGTCCACATATGCAAGTTTTTAAATCTTAATTATCCAAAATGTTTGTATTATACTTATAGTAATTGTACTCGATATTTTGTCTAATTTTAAAATTGAAATGTAATTCAAAATAGCAAGAATGGGATGTGTATTTTGAGACAACCTGTAGCAATTGATCTAGTAATTTATTCACATTCACTTATTTTAAACTTGTTATCTATTTATAATGTCAACTATTCTAATACCACTGTACTATAACAATATACAAAATTCAGCAACCTAACCTATATGTTATGTTGCAGGTCCTCCACAACCAGCTTCCACGATCGGTAAGTAAAATTCGACTTGCATTTCAATTTTCTCACAAGGTACTCTCTTTTCGGTCCTATTGAAATAACATTTCTATAAAAATCCTCTAAAAAATTCTTGTAATTCTATAAAAATTGAACATAACCTAAACATGGTTATTTCCGTGGAATACAGGAAATGTAAGGTGAAGGATATTGGATGTATTCGAAAGTTTCGGAAAAATTGCACCAACTACCCCGCTTATACGTTACGCAATCTCTAATGGATTGTAATTCATGCGATAGAGTAGAAGGAACTTCCCTCCCGCGAAATAACATGAAAGTTTCTCTGCCAGGCTCCGCGGGTCGCAACGAAGATATTTAGTGGTCGTAAATCTTTCGGATCGTTTCATTCTATCCATCGCTGGCAGCTGCCTACCGACTTTTATCGGCGGATAAGGATGTTTTACGAGAACTGGCTACGTAGGATTTTTAATCGTACCTCTTAACGTGGATTTGTGCCCACCGTTAAACTATCACGATTAGATCGAGTGCTTCGTTCTTCTCTAAATAAGAATTAACCTCTCCCCAGTTATTTATCTCTGTACTAAATGCTTTCTGGTTAAAAAGGATACAAATGCGGTTTAGTTTACTAATCCGAGTTGGAGATTTACTCAGGTAAAAAGGTTTACAAATGTAGATAAAATGGTTTAAAAATTTAGGTAAGAAGGTTTACGCATTTGCATAAGGTTTGCATTTTATAAATTAGGAGAATGCACAACTTTCAGGATTTGCAAAGTCGTAAATATAAAACACAAGAATGTGAAAATTGAAGAACTTGAATATGCAAAAGTGTGAAGAACAATCAAATCGTCATACGTGTACTCAAAGTGTCTTGACACATGTACACATGTGTCTTTGTTAAGTTTGTCAGCCACGAGGTATAATCCCGGTCGAGACTCAGCGACGAAAGGGTGTCTGAAGCTCCTCCAGCGAGCTTTTTTAAGGCTTCGTATCGGGCGGAAGCTGGAGGAAAGGCGACGAAGGTCGGAGGGTTAACGTCTCTGCGAGATGCTCGCATAATTGGCGGTGATTAGATTTAATAAACCTGGTGTGAGTGTTCGCAATTTGAACGTCTCAGCATCTCTCGCCTACCAATAAAGAAGCACTTCGCGATTTAACCGAATATTTTCCTCCCTCTCCTAATTGCTGTCTTGTGCAACGAGTCAGATTCGCGCACTCGAATTGTTCGGCGATTAACGAAATTACGCGCTAATCACCGGGAACGGAAAATGATCGGGGACACTTTTAATCGTCGAGTGATAGAATTCTTCTTCGATCGATTTTGTCGTCACACGGGAAATCACGTTCGGCCAATTTCTCGATAATCGTCGCAAAACTACGGTTGCTCGGTGAACGGAGTGGAGAATCGCGAAATTAGCGATAATTAGATTTAATAAGTCTAGAGAAGTTTCGACGTGTGATGCAGCCTGCATACTACGTGGCAAGTTTCAACGGAATTTCCAACCGGCCTAATTATTTCGATTGCCTTGTTAATGATCCCGACACGCGTCGTACCGGTTTGATGCCGGTAAATACGAATAATATCTTGATAATCGCGAATAATTTGATGCTGTGTGCATTATGAGAGAGGCGTATGACTATGATTGTGTACGAGTGCCTGTTACGAGATGTGTGTTCCTAAATTCATAGATAACTGTATTATAGTATAACATCTCTAGATTCTTATATTTATAGGTCTCTAGATCTCTGCAAATCTAGATATCTATATTTTCAGACTTTTAGTTCTAAATCATGATCTTTCTCAATTCTTGCATTTAAAGGTTGCTACATGTCTAGATTTCTAGATTACTATATCACTAGATTACTGTGTCCTTGGATTACTGTATACCTAGATTGCAATATTTCCTGATTCCTGATCCCTACATCCCCAGGTCTGTGTACTCACATATGAGTATAATATTGCTCACCTATATGAGCAAATATCCCAAGTTTTTTATCCCTAGACTCCTATATTCGTAGATTTCTATATCCCTAGACATCTATATACCTTAATCTCTATATCCCTAGACATCTATATACCTTAATCTCTATATCCCTAGATTTCTACATCCACAGATATTGCTCTAGGTTTCTATGTTCCTAGATCCCTATATTCCCAACTCATATGCCTTTATATTTCTATATCTCCTAATTAGTATATCTCTATATTTACTAATCCTTTATGAAACCTGGATTTCACATCCCCAAATTTCTATATCCCTAGAACCCTATATTTCCTAGAACCCCAACCCTGTATCTCTATATAAATGCCTAAATCCCAAAATATATTCCTACATCTTGAAGTCCGTATTCTTCCATTAATAAATTAAATAATGCACCGTCACATAGAGTAATTAACGACGGAATAATTAAAATAATAGCAGAGTTACTTTCCGTAGTATCAGTTTCATTAAGCCGTCGTAAATCTTGCGTTTCTTTCCCGGTGAATATTTTACAAAGGTGAGGCTTTTATAGTTCGCTTTACTTTACCGGGGCCAAGCTAAGTACACCTTCATCATTCTTGTTTTTCCCGGTGTACAATTGCCCTTTCTTTTCGCTCGGGTACACAGGAAAATTGTACTCCGTAAGCTACGATAACCTCTGAAATCTTTTTCAACAACGAAATTACACCGTGCTGAATTCACCGGGCTCAAGTAATCTTGTTCACTGAAGTTTTCGACGGATTTCACCGCGTTGCAAGATTACGGGTCCTGATAAAGGGTTAATTCTTACGCTAATACCTGTCGCTCGCCGGTTTCGATACTTGTTATCGATTTAGACGGTAATCCTGATTGATAGCTCGTTAGCACGATATCTCGCTGCTCGGTAAGTCGTATAATCTCTGTTTATCATTTTATCATACCTATCTGCGTTCAAATCGTACAACATATATTCAATCAAATTCTATCAATTATTCTGTCACATAAATTCATGTCAGGTAGCGAAATACACGTTCGTGTATAATGTTCTAATCGGTTACTTTCAGAATATTGTCACATGTGGAAAGAGCTTTTTATACCAATTTGTACTTTATTCAATTTTTGATGAATTTAAATAATAAAATTTCTTTAGATAATATATACAATTTTCGAAAAATTATTTATACATCATTATAAACATTTTTTTGTTTAATACTTGCATCATTAATATTTTTTAACGACACAATAACATTATCTCATTAATTCTCATATTGTATAAAATTTATTGTACTTTTATATTAGTCATGTTTGTAATATACATTTTATATAGTATTATAATAATATTATAACGATGTTGTATAACGTAATATTAATATTACATAATAAACATAATAAATCTAGTTTTAAACGTCGAGTATGAAAATACGTGCAAGCAGAGAATAAAAGAAAATAAATATTGCAGCGCAAGGAAGAAAGGTGAGAAATGATGAACAAAAGACGCAAAGGTGAGAACGTAAGAAGAGGAAGGTGTCAGGTGGAAGAGAATACATTTAACCGCAAATGTTTTCGCAGAGGCGAGAAGTGAATCCGCTTTTCGTGTTGGAAGAAACTTTTAATTGGTGGACCAATTATTCCGGCAACCGAGCAGACGTTTAGATCTTTCGAAGAATTACGTGCGTTCTCTTTATTCCGGTTGGCCCGGCACAAGGATAAACTTTTCTTCGCACCCTTATACCGGTGTTCCGTCGCGTGCAATTTTTATCCAGCGAACGATTGCTGGCTGCCGGCCAATTAAAAAGTCGAAACTTATTAACGACCGGAAACGGACAGCCAGTGGATCGATCGTTGACAGAAAGTTCGTGCTTTTATGAGGCTCGAACTTTACACGGGGCGACCCACTTCGATACGCGAGCCGGTTCTCCGAAGATATTTCGAATCGGACGCGGTGAATGCGACGGATCCGTGGAATTTCCACGACGGTAATTAAAATTTTACTACGGAAGAACCGTGTTAGAGGATTTCTTTCCGATCAGCCAACTTTCTTCGACTATCGTTCGTTTTAATTCTATGGATGACCAGGCAGAAATGAAATGTTCGATTTCTGATGTGGGAATGGCGGTAGTCTGCTATTTGTGGAAGAAAGTGACGTAATTCTGGGGTTTTGGAGATTTGGGGAATTTGGGAGGTTTGGCGAATTTAGGAGATTTGGGGAATTTTGGGGATTTGGGGAATTTAGAGGATTTGGGGAATTTTTGAGATTTGGGGGATTTAGGGGATTTGGGGAATTTAGGGGGTATGGGGAATTTAGGGGATTGAGGGAATTTAGATGATTTGAGGAATTTAGGGAATTTGGGGAATTTAGGGGATTTGGGAAATTTAGGGGATTTGGGGAATTTAGAGGATTTGGGGAATTTAGGGAATTTGGGGAATTTAGGTGATATGGGGAACTTGGGGAATTTAGATGATTTGGTGAATTTAGGGGGTATGGGGAATTTAGATGATTTAGGGGATTTGGGGAATTTAGGGAATTTGGGGAATTTAGATGATTTGGGGAACTTAGGGAATTTTGGGATTTTAGGGGATTTGGGGAATTTTGGGAATATGGGGAATTTAGGGAATTCAGGGAATTTAGGGGTCTGAAATTTGGAAATTTAGAAATTTAGAAATTGAGAAATTAGGGAATGTTTAAAGATTTTGAAACGCTCGAAATTCGTTCAGAAATTGTGTTACAGAAAGCTTTGTAAATTAAACCAAATTTATAACGTAATATTATTAATATTTTCAACTGTAATAATTGAAATGAATTCAAATTTTGTAACGAGTCTCAAAAATTAAAAAAATTGAACATCCGACAATCTGCAGATGCAGATAAACGCATTTCGATCTATCTCCTTTCACAAAATATTTCAAATCGCTGATCGCAGCGGATCGAAAGAATTTCCAGGACAGTAATTAAAATTTCGCTACGGAAGATCTGCGATCGGAGACTCCTTTCTGTTCCGTCAAGTTTCCCGAACTATCGTTCGCTTTAATTCCATAGATCCTCGAAGTGAAATGAAATATTCCCTTTCAGAATATAAAACTCGTTACCGTATTCTGTGTATCTGCGACGAAAGTAACGTAATGCAGTCGCATTTTGTTGAAATCGGTTATTAAAACGGAACGTTTTACCGCTCGAAATCTCTTCCTGTCTTTCAATCTCGTAATTTGCAGTCCCGCGGATACTTGTCTATTTATTGTTCTGGATAATGACGCAAAAAAGAAACAATTACGACATCGAAACAATCAGATAATGTTTTATAAAGGCAACATTGTTCTGCTTTCAGAAGAGGTTCGTACTTCTACAATTTCCAGTTCTTCGAATTATTTCAATGTAACTTCATAATTATGCAAAAAGTAGACCATTATGAAGACTTAAATACTTTAGGTTATTCAGATATTTGACGATATTTTGTTAAAAATGACCACCTTTCAATTTTCCGTCTTCATCTCTATTCTTTTGTTGTCACTATTCATGTTATATTATAACACAATATATATTTATAATTATACTACAATCACAACATAATATTTACTTCAACATAAATACATTGTATAATAATATCAATGTAATACAATCATAATTACAATTATAATAATTTTCACATTAACTTTACATCCCCAGACTTTTCGTATTTATTCAAGTACCTACATGTTCATAATTTTTTGTATTTTTTGTTACTTACCTAATTATTAATATGACTAAATGGAGCCAGGAATTACGTCTCGAGAACTACGTAAAATGTGTTAGGGCAAAGAGATGTTCAAGGTACTGCAACCCCTAAGAACCCTATAACCTTATCAAGGTTAACGAAGATGTTAGCAGTCGTAATAATTTTAGAAAATTGTAGCAATCGTAATAATTTTAGAAAATGTTAGCAAGCGCAATAATTTTATAAAATTTTAGCAGTAGTAATTTGAGTACCATACAAATACACCGCCCCATTGTGCTCATCACTCGCGAAATAACAGCGGAATTAAGGAAGAAATCAAACGAGCCCCGAGGATGAAAGGAACGCGAGTCAGTCTTTCCGTACAATGCTCGCTTTCCGAGGGAAACTCGTGATTCAGCTAACCCTGGGAGTATGTGTATAAAGGAGGCGAGCAGGGGTGGCTAATGGAAGCCAAGAAAGTTCGGGGGTTCAAATTCGTTTCGTCCCTCTCTTAGTGCTGGACATGCAGACAACAAAGCGCCCATGGCACTCGCTCGCCACGTTTTTTTCCCCTCTCCTCTTTCACTGTTGAATTCCTAATCCCTTCGGGGAAACCGGTGGAAACTTGAGAATGGAAGTTAGCCGTGGATGCAGATTCAGTTAGAAGTTCCATCAGGGTAGACCGCTGCTGATAACGTCCTGCTAAAGGTGACGAGACCCGCTGTATTTACTCGCATTTCGAATATTCTCGTTTCGAGATACGATTTCTTTTTCCGCGATTAATTGCGGTGGTTTTCTAGGGTGTTTCTAGGTACATGTGATAGCGGTTGATCTAGAATGTGTTGGATCTAGGGATTATTCGTGAAGATTATACATTTCCATATTTATGAATTATAAATTATATTTTTAATTTACAATTTACAATTTATAATTTATAATTTATAATTTATAGGTTTAGGTGCAAGGTAATATTTAATTTTTAGGGGTAGAAATTTTTAAGTTACGAGGGTTAGAATATTTGGGGATTTCAGAATATGGAAATTTGAGAGGTTTGGGAATTTTTGAAAATTTGGAAACGCAGAAATTTAGAAATTTGGGGATTTAGACGACTGAAAATTTGAGAATTAAGGGGTTAGGAAGATTGAAAACTAGGGAATTTAGGGATTTGAAAGGTTACAAATTTTGGTATGTGGGAAATTCGAAATTTAGGATCTAGGGAAATTGGGGAATTTTATACTGTGGAAATTGGAGCGTAGAAATTTGGGGAATTTGGTATTTTGGAAATTTGAGCTTTCAGAAAGTGGGGATTTAGAAATTGGCAAGTTTGAAAGTTTAAAAGTTTGAATTATTGAAAATTTCCAAATCTAGCAATTTGAGAATTTAGGAATTGGAAAATCTGAAAATTTAAGAATTTGAAAATTCGAAAATTAGGAATCTGAGAAATTTGGAAATTGGAATTTGAAAATGGAAATTTTGGGAAATTTGGAAATTTGATAATTTGGATAATTTTGCAATCTAAATCTTGGTATTGGAAAATTGAGAAATTAGGAAATTGGGGAATTAGGAAATTAGGAAATTAGGAAATTAGGAAATTAGGAAATTGAGAAATCAGGAAATTAGGAAATAGAGAAATTAGGAAATTAGGAAATTAGGAAATAAGGAGATTTAAGAAATTTTGAAAATGAGAAGTTTGAGAAATTTGAAAACCAGAATATTAGAAATTTGGTAATTTTAAAACTTGAAAATTTATAAACATAGAAAAGTCCATATACAATAAAAGTGACAATATACCAATATTCTAACCTATTCATAGCTAATAAAGTTTTCAATATCGATGTGCAACAAAAGTCAGTGCTTTCATAGCTTCCAGATTACGCGTTCAATTTCCCGGTATTTGCAGCTCGATTTGGGATATTCGATTACGAACAGTCTTTTCGAATTCGAATTTTTTTCCACGATCGAGTCAATTAATCGTGTATTCATTGCTTTCGCGAATGTTACAATCCTGAAATGTTTCCGAACGATCTACCAATGTCAATTTTCTGAATCTTTTATTTTTCACTCTACTATTTGTCTGTTTTTTTTTCTCTCGATTTTGTTTGCTTTTAGTGAAACACGATCGTTTACGGATTTATACTAGTTAGAAAATTATCGACGATTCCATAGATGAATAATGTTAGGAGCAACGTCGAATTTATCAACTTTTATCCGACAGATTTGCGTTAAATATGCGTTGTTCGTCTTCGGTCATTAGCTGATAAAACTGATTTATAATCGCAGTTATCTCCGCGTTTATAATTTCAGTTAGGGAAACGGAATTTTGATCGCGATTCGAATGAATTCATTTACCACGAATATTACGTAAATGGTGAAAATTGACGGGCATATTACTATCGTGCCGCACGGATCCTCGTATTTCCGCCAGTTCGATTTAATGCCGCGGCCATTTCATTGAAATTCTGTTACGGATAAAATTCTACTTTTCACTGTGAATCACATAAAAGTACTTATCAGAATTGATGATGTCGTTAATGAAGATTAACGAGGAAATATCTGTAGCGATATTCTTTTTACAAACTTCTCATTTCAATTTAATGGTACCGGAGAATTATCTTCTCTTTTCAACAGGTAATTTAAAATATTTACAATATCATGATCCTTAAATACAAATTATTTATAGACAGTGTAACATATAACAAGTGTAATATATATTACATGCGTATATTTCATATGTATATTATAAATTACATGTATAAAGTTCATATGTATATCATTGCATATGCATATCTCATATGTACATTCCACATGTGCATTATTGCATATGCACATTTCATATGTGTATTCCATGTATATTATTGCACATGTATATTTCATTTGTATATTATGGATTAAGTTATTCCAGATTTATATCCTAGATTTACTGACATGTATAATTCCCATGTACATGTGCATCACATATGTGTACTCCATATGTATCTCACGTACCACATACGTATACACATATGAAGTATGTGAAGTATGCATATGATGATGCATATAACACATGCATACTTCATATGTACATATAACACATACATCTGTTGTTTCATGTGAATATTATAACATACGTACAGTCCATATGTGAACTGTATGAATAACATATTAAAAACTGACAAAAGGCGACCCTCCTCCATTGAGGTCAAGATTGATATTCACTATCAAGGTATCATCCTAACTCAATTATTTCAAATTATTCATTTTTTTTGCAAAGATTTCTATTGTCATATATCTCCAATTCTAACAACACCAAAATAATTCCAACTTAAAGATGTTTCTACCCAGCTGATAATTCCAGCTTAAAGATGTTTCTATAATCACCCAGCCTTTAATTGCTAAGTGTCAAAAAGACATTTCGATTAAACTCCAACAATCGATATAGCCTTACAAGCTTCCCATTTTTCCGTCTATCCCCTTTAATTAACCGACATCAAACTGGATCAAAGGTCGCCGAAAGGCAATCAAGCATCTGAATAGCTATCTGAACGCACGAAAGCGATACCCCTGGAGTAGATCGATGATTGACGTTCGATACAGCTTGTTCACGAGCATTGACGGTTAATCAGCCGTGGTCGAGGAAGCCGGAAGTGCGGAAGGGGTTGGTGCTGGACGAAGAAGCGATACCGAATAGGGGTGGCCGACAAGGGGTGAGAAGGTCGGAGGTTCGGCCGGCCGGTCGTTTATCTCGGCTCATAAACGCGCGATTTCACGGGCAATTTCGCAAATTGGAAGCTCGACCGCGATCACGGACGCGATTCCAAAATTCTTCCCCCATCTGGACCACCCCTCTCGATAACTTTCGTGTTGATTCCTTTGTACTTTTTGCGCTGCAAAATTCGACGACCGAGTTTACAAACGGACTCCAGAAAGAGGATTACGACGGAAGTTTATAGGGAATCGCACGACCTGATATTTGACCTCTGAGGCACGATAGTGACTTTCCCAGATAGAGATGCGAACATTTGGAAATTTGGGAATTTGGGAATTTGGAAATTTAGAAATTTGAGAGTTGGAGATATGGGAATTTGGGGATATGGAAATTGGGGGATGTGGAAATTAGGGGTAGGTGGAATTTGGGAAGGTGAGAATTTGGGGATATGGAAATTTGGACATATGAGAGTTGGAGATATAGGAATTTGGAGGCATGAGAATTTGGAGATATGGAAATTGGGGAATGTGGAAATTAGGGAATGTGGAAATTAGGGGCAGTGGAATTTGGGGATATTGAAATTTGGGAAAGTAGGAATTTGGGGATATAAAAATTGGGAAAATGGGAATTGGGGGATATGGAAATTTGAGAAAGTGAGAATTTGGGGATGTGAAAATTAGGGACATGTGGAATTTGGAAAAGTGGGTATTTGGGGATATAGGAATTTGGAGATATGGGAGTTGGAGATATGGAAGTTGGAGATATAGGAATTTGGAGGCATGAGAATTCGGGGATATGGAAATGGGGGAATGTGGAAATTAGGGGCAGGTGGAATTTGGGAAAGTGGGAATTTGGGGATGTGGAAATTGGGAATGTGGGAATGGTGGGATATGGAAATTTGGGAAAGTGAGAATTTGGGGATGTGAAAATTAGGGACAAGTGGAATTTGGCAAAGTGGGTAATTAGGGATATAGGAATTTGAAGATATGAGAGTTGGAAATATGGGAATTTGGAGATATGAAAATTTGTGAATTTAATTTTAATATGTATACGTATGTATGTACACATATATTCACATTGTAATGCTGTTTAATTCGAATTCTGCCGTGCAGAGAAGCAGTAAAGCTCCGCCGTGCCTAAGAGGTTAATTTTCGCGTAGGACTATAGTAACCGGTTATCAAGCGTGAATTTCATATTTCATGAACCGTGATTCGACGGCGATTCTATGGCTCTGCATGGAACGCATCCTCTGGGATGACGCTTGGCCGCTGTATTTTATGGCAACAGCTGCGTGATTTGTTTTCGAGATAAATTTACCGGGACCGGGGAGTGGGGAGATGAATAATTAGCTGTCATCTGTTTATTTGTTATTGGAGCCATTCATTATTATAATTGTGCGATACTCGTGAGAAACTGCGGCGTACGTTGTTTGCTGTTCCTTATTTGCGTTTTTCGAGGGAATGTTGTTTTTAGTATATTTATTATACTTTCATCGTAAATAATATTGAAATTGTAGGCTTTATCTTGCAAATTAATTGCTATTTTAATTACTTATTTTAAGTTTTATTTACTGATTTGATATTTGATTATTTAAATCAGAATTCTAATATTTGAGCATACGACAATGATATACACACTCGTCGCTCTAATACAATTTCTCCAATAAACACAAATTACTGATCAAATATACCTACTCTAATTTTATTTTTAATTTATGTCTAAAACGTGTACACATTTCAAGACAATATCAAACAATACCTGAAAACTCCAATATCTGATAAAATTGTTCGCAAAATCCTATTACTTCGAGAGCTATCAATAAATAACGAGCAATTTTTCCATCATACACTTCTTTACAAAATCCACCGCAGTACAATGTACAATCATATAATGGAGAAAACTGTACATTGTTTTAATCGATTCCATACTGTGAATATACAATGGCGGTTTTAAAGCAGTTCCCCGTTAAGAGGATACAAAATACAGGAACAGACCGCACAAAATGGCACTGGTAATTCGAAAAGTAGAGATTTCCCCGTTTTAAGTATTATTGTTTTAATTCCGGCCATGACGGGGGCTGATTTCCTCTCTGTTTATGCGGCAAAGGCGATTTTAATCCAGCTTTAACTCGCAGCGAACTTGTACATTAAAAAGGTATTAGCAAGATGCGATGCATTAACGGAATATTAACCGTGGGTAAAGTAGCGGCGAGTTGGTTCGATAACTTTTACTCGTTATACATTCCCCAGGGAGGGCTGGGCAAAAATCTCCTCGAAAAAGCTCGTTTACTAGGATTTGCAGATCGTAATACCCTGCTGGAATAATCCGATTTGTGATTAAAAGTACAAAATTCGTGCGCTGAATTGGCGGCCATTGAAAACGTTTCCGAAACGGATCGATAAAATTAACGCGGTATCTTTGAGAACAATAACTTTATACACCGTTACAGTATCGTTGCAGAAATATTTTTCAACGTTCGAATATATTTCCCGTACGAAATAATTCGTGTTTCGTGAAAAGGAAATATCTCGTCCGTCCGCGTCCTTTGTCCGTCTGCGAGCAAAATACGCGTTTAAAAGCCTGCGAGCCTTTTCATTTTCGTCGCTGATTAAGTCTAAAAATTTGATGGAGGCTCCCTTAAAAATGATGGCCCCTCCCATCGAGCCGGAGACCGTGACTCGAACTCATAATTTCGTTCGTGGGGTCGCAGTTTATTGAAATATTCATTGTCCTGTTTTTTACGTCCCCGTGGGCCGGCAATAACTCGACCCTTGGCAAACGTCGCCACGACATGACCTTTGATTCACGATAACTACACAGGAACCATCGGGTAAAATTCGCCATGTAATGGTCGCAGTTTGCGTGTTCCGTTACGGCGGAACGACTCGCGTCTCGTTGTCGCGGGCCCCGTTTCAGGAAGCTCTCTTTCACGTTATTACGATGTACTGCACTCGAACGACGAACGCGGCTGGAACTTTAATTTCGATACGAGTATCGTTTGAATAATGCATGAACCGGTAATGCTATTTTATTGAATATCGAGCGAACTTTTATTGTTGCAGCAGATTTCATGATGCGTGCTGATGTTAAAATAATATCGCGGTGCACCGAATGGGACCCGAGAATCGGACCACGTAAATATTTTCCTTCTATTGCAAACACAGACCGGAAACGGTTAATGTTACCGAAATCTTGGACGGTTCGATGTGGTTGTAATTGTATCAAATTGCTGTGTTAATTTCCCTATTTTGTGGTCAGCTATACTGTATGTGTAATTAGCTCGTGTGCAGTGGACTTAAGTGGAATGGGATCGTACTCGGACAGCAACGTATGAGCGAAAATAAACTGTATATTAGTTATAAGTGGAATAAGATTGTATTTAGTCAGACTATTAACTGCAAGTTTAATCCAGCTGTAATCAGACGGACTGCGAGTAGAATGTATCGATATATGGTCAGACCATGCATTGTCACTTTAATCCCACTATAATCGGATAAGAAACTGTCAGTAGATGAGACCGTACGTAGTCAGACAACATACTGCAAGTTTAATCAAGCTGTACACACTCAGACGACAGACTGCCAGTAGAATGAGACGATATATGATCAGACAATGAACTGCTACTTTAATCAAACTGTATATAATCAGATGATAGACTGTCTGTAGAATGTGACCGTACGTAGTCAGACAATGTACTGCAAGTTTAATCAAGCTGTACAAACTCAGACGAAGGACTGCCAGTAGAATGAGACGATATATGGTTAGACAATGAACTGCTACTTTAATCAAACTGTGTATAATCAGATGATAGACTGTCAGTAGATTGAGATCGTACGTAGTCAGACAATGTATTGCAAGTTTAATCAAGCTGTATGTAATCAGATGAGGGACTGCCAGTAGAATGAGACCATGTATAGCCAGACAATAAACCATTACTTTAATCAAACTATAAATAATCAAATGATAGACTGTCAGTAGAATAAAACCGTACATAGTCAGACAATAAACTGTAAATTTAATCAAACTGTATTATAATCAAACGATAAAGTGTCAGTAGAATGAGACCGTACCCAGTCAGATATTAAACTACAAATTTAATCAGTCTCCATGTAATGAGATGATCAACAGTCAGAAATATCAGAAATAGAATGAGACCGTACCCAGTCAGACATTAAACTAAAAATTTAATCAGTCTCCATGTAATGAGATGATCAACAGTCAGTAGAATGAGACCGTACCCAGTCAGATATTAAACTACAAATTTAATCAGTCTCCATGTAATCAGATGATCGACAGTCAGTAGAATGAGATCGTATCTAGTCAGACAATAAACAGTAAGTGTAATCAAGCCATACGTAATGAGGCGATAGACTATCAGTGGCATGAGACCGTACGTAGTCAGACAATACACTGTAAGTGTAATCAAGCTATACGTGATGAGACCATGAACCTCCAGTAGAACAGGACCGTCTAATCAGACGATAAACTGTAAGTCTAATCAAACTACACGTAACCTGATGAGCCTGTAGGCTATAGACTGTCTGTAGATTGGGACCATGTATAATCGGACAATAAACTGTAAGTTTAATTAAGATGTACATAGTCCGACAGACTGTCAGTAGAATGGGACCATAGGCAGATAATAGACTGGATGTGTGACTCTATACAATCAGTAAATGCACTATAAGTGGAATGAAACCATAATAAATCGTAAGCGTAATCAGACCGTGTGTAATCAAACTGCGAGTAGAATAAGATATAGTCGGACCACAAATTACCAGTAGAATGTGACTGTATATTCTCGGTGTACTTTCAGTAGAATGGGATTTTTCGGTGCCAGACTAGTTACCATCAGTAAAATAAGTCCACATATGCTCGAACGAACCCCAATCAGTGAAATATACTTGTATGTGGAGGTACGTGTGGAATATACGAGTCTTCCATTTTACAATGTGTTCACTCTTTTCAGTACGTGTGTCTTTTTCACCGTTCAAATTTGTATGTTAAAAGTATGCCGTACTTTTTAGCGTAACTTTTGTCATATTATCAAGAATTAATTTGCATGTCAGTGTAGCCCATTTTATCATTAATTTCACTATTTTTACTATTATCAATTGAAATAAGATTAATATTAAGTTAAATTTTGATCGCAACAGTAACCTAATTTTTCTTCCTTATAAATATTCTCACGCTTCCACCAGGCTTCTAAAATGCATATTTTTAGCCTAAAGTTCCAGCCAGAATTCATGACAAAAGCCATCACGTTCCCGGAGGACGAACCCTCCAATATGATATTTACACTTTCGATGCTTTCTCTCTTTTTGTCCCACTCTCAACAACGCTCGCTAGTTCTCCATAATTTATCAGCGATATTCACGTCGTTTCGAGTATACTTTGCCGTCGTTTCGGGTCGGCTATCGATCGCCTTCGCTGACTCATACAAGCGCAAGAAATTAATTTCGTATGCACCCTTCCAGACCGGATAACGAGTAAATCGTGAAACCCATCGAACTTGTCATTGTGACCCTCGAATTTCAGCTTTTCTAGCACCATTTCCCACAAATTCGATCATCGTTCTTTGACCTCCAAATATTTCTTATTTAAATATCAGCTTTCAAGAAATTCTTCAAAGTAAATTGAATTGCGAGGAATTCGTAACGTAGAAATGTGGATGTTCGCCTGATAGGCTGACTGACGTTTAAGAATGAAGATGCAGCGAGCTCATGTATTTCCGTTAGACAGGCAAAGTGCTAGATTTTAGTTCGCCTATGTACACACGCGAGGTTAAATTTTCTCCAGATCGAAGAGTTGAGTGTCAAGGGAATGACTAAGTTTGCAGCAAGTGCTCAGCGAGCGAATTCATAAAGTGCATCGTTGCCAGCGTTTATTTAACGCACATGCATATTTCAGATCTTGGAAACTTCTATGATCGTGAAGTAATTAAAAAGTCTTCAGAGCAACGTCCATTTTGTACGGAGATTGCGAAATTTCTCTCCAACTATGTACAATTTCTTGTGTAATTGATGTGCTTGTTGGGGGATGCTGCACGCATGTGCAAATATCTACCAGTGGCACTTGTTGAATAGTCAGTTTTTTCGGTGGAAAATTGCAGATAATTATGTAGGTATTAAAATTATTGTTTATGTAGATATGTAAGTTTTCATATTCTGAAATGTTTTAATCGTGAAGTACATTTCCTGCATTTGGAAATTATAGAATCACCAAAGTTTTAAAATTTCCGTCACAATATTTTTAAACTTTGAAATCCTCAAAAGTTTGTTTCCAAATTTCTTAAAATATGGATTGTTAAGTTTCTTCTGGTTCTCAAACTTTCAAATTCCCTAATTCCTAAACTCTCAAGTCCCTAAATCTTCAAACACCCTAGGTCCTTACATTCTTACAATCGTACATCTCCAAATTCACAAATCCTCAAATCCCCAAAACCCAAGTTCCAATTTCCAAATCTTCAGAATTTAGATTTCTTCTCCTCAAGTTCAAAATCCTCAAGTTCAAAAAATCCCAAATTTTCAAATTTTCAAAAGTCCTTAAACCCTAAAATTCTCAAAATTCTAAAAGCTTCTAAAAGCTCCCAAATTCTATAATTTCCAAATCTCAAAATCCCAAAATCTCCAAATCATAAAAATCCCAAAATCTTCAAACCCCAAAATCCTGAAACCTCTAAATTATATTATCAACTTTCGAAATGCTCAAACTCACATATCCAAGTCCCCGAATAGCCTAGTCGCCATCACGGAGAATTTCCATATCTCTCAGTTTGAAGCTTCCCAGTTTCCAAGGATCTGCAGCATCTCGTGCACACCAATACCCGTGAGCTCTATGCTCGACCAGCCCATCGCCGTTTGCCCATTTTACTCGGCCGTAATTTTCCCTCGATTTCATCTAGAGCCTCCAGCGGGTCTAACTCGTGGAAATAGATAAGACCGAAAGCTCAATAATTTTTCGAACTTACTCCACCCGGACACCTTCGTGTGTACTCGGAAACTTCCGAACGGACGTGTATTCGGCAAACACGAGAATTCATCGCGGATTAAGAAGAAGTTTGATCCTTCGGAATCCTTTTAAAACGACCAACCTCTCTCGCGAGATTACCGGTGTCCTTCGATAAAGCGAGAAATCCAATATAGCCGTGAACAGTATCGCAAATCGAGGGAAATAAATGGGAACGGATCGGATGAATGGTGTATAATTCGAGTCAGAAGGACAACGAGCCGTTGATAGAGAAATCTGCTACTACCTTGAACGTTGCCTTGAATATCCGATTACCGGTTTCTTATCCCTGTTAAAGAATAGAGAACAAACCCGGCGGAACAAGAGCCTCCGGGATCCATTATGGCATTCTGTAAACAGATCCCTGTTCCGGTACGAGCCGTTAATGCCACGTTTCAGAACACAATGGTTTGATCTTCTCTGTTTGGGAACAGAAGCGCTCACAATCTTCTTCCTCTGCTTAACAGATATTTGCTTCGTGTCCGAACGAATGTTACGTTTTGCTTTAACTTTTTGCACTCGAGCTATTTTTCGCTCGGAACTCGAGATTTTACTTGATTTTGCCAACTTCAAATTTCACCCACAAATTACCCTATAGAACTAATTTTAATGTGTGTACTTGGGAGAGAAGATTTGTTAAATATTAACCTCTGTATTTTATCTGTATATTTTATAAAACAATCGCAAGACCTCGGGGCAAGTATCGTAATATGTTGTTTGATCTGCCTCGGTATTTTTTCGTCGAGAGCAAACCTTGCAATCCTTTCTAACCCGTTAGAATAACACTAGCATTCGATCGAATTTCATCGAAACTGGTCGAAGTAAAAGCTCGATCAAGTCTGGCGAAAATCTTCTCTCAATCGGTCAACCGAAGTTTTTACATACTGTTAAAAGCAAACTTTTACGAAAGCTTCGAAATATTCAGTTCTGAAGTGTAATATTAAATATTTATGAAAAAATTATTGATGCAAATTACGTTTGGTCTGATGTCTATTTTGACCATCATATTTTACGATTATATAAATGAATATACGTTTCATTTGGAATGTGTTCCTCTTTCATTCTGAAATTAGTATTTCATTATGAATTGGTACTTTATTATTAATAACAAATTGGACAAGTAATTATTCATGCTTTTAAAAATTTCATGGTTAGATTTCGCGGTAAAACAGGTTTTTTGCCAAAACTACGTAATTTTTAAGAAACTAGTTTTGTCAAATTATTTTTGTCAGGAAAATTGATTGTCAGATATAATTACAAAATTAAATTAATAAAATATTATCATATTAAGGTAAATTCGCATACATATAAATGTATTTGTGTATATATTTTGAATAAATAATTTACAAAATATAAATTTGCAACAATAATACTAATGATAATTTGTAAGAATAAAAATTGATTGCGTGTTTAACTTCAATCGAATTCACAGACTATTCGACCTTAATAATACAGCATTATGGCTAAAAATCGTTAGTCACACCTCCACCGCAAACGCGGTTACGCGGAATGAAATGAGCTCCATTCTCCATTTCGCGTATTCTCATTAAAATTACAGCCTTAATAACAGTTAAATTACAAAGAATTTTTGCATTAACTACTGAAACGAGTACAAAAGTTTCCCCGAACTACTTGCACCAATTTTCTCCAAATTGAATGCCTCGCTTAATTAATTACATTCAAAGTGGACATTCTAATTAGGTACATCAAGGTCCGCTGTTAATTATACAGGAAGAATGGGCATTGTTTTGCGAACGTATATATTCGACAGAGTGAATGCAATATAGAAACACGACCACGGTGGTTTGGCAACCTCCTTAGCGAAATGGGTCTGGGTTAGACGATGATGGATGACCCCGTAGAATAGAAAATCCTGGCTGCGAACAAAGCAGTGTGGTGGCAAGGTGTTGGTCGAAGACGAAGGGCAGAAACTGGCTGAAATAAAAATGACGACCTCGGTGAATTATTGCGGAAAATGTCTGTGCCTTTTTATACAGACAAGCGTTCTTGTATCGCCAGAAATACGATCGATGTATCCTTTTTCACCACAAAATCATTTTATAGAGTATAGTATCCATACTCAACCCTTTCTTTTCCTAGACCGATGTCAACCCACCTAACCTAACCCACGAGTTACCGCGTGAAGAGGCTGATGTGTTCAGAAGAGGCTGCAATAGGTCGGAATAGAAAAATGGACGCCTCGCACATATTTTCGGTATTGACTCGAGCGATCGCCAATTAGGCCAAAAACAATGGCAGTTGGCAAATGTCTCGAGAATGAGATAGTGGTACTTGCGTTTAGCAATTTTTATTGTCATTCTAAGAACAATAATTCTTATTTGCCAAAATGTAACGTTGGAAGTATGGTGGGTATAGCTTCTTTTACTTTGAGCCAACTCGTGGGTTGACATCAGTACATAATATGTAGAATGTAACTTGAATGTTATATTACAACGTGATAATGTTATAAGTTATATTAATGTTATATTATATATAACTATGACTGTTATTAAGAAATGCATCAATTATCATTACTTACTTATTCATCGATTACAACTGCTCAATTATTTACAATTAATTAATTACCTCATTAATAACCTCAGTCATTAATCATAAAAATGATCAGTCACATTAATTTATCTTTAACAATAAATCTTGTTTTCAAAAGAATTTTTCGACTGTACTATATTTCACAAAATATTTCTCACGGAATAGCAATAATAGGAAATGATTGTTTGATGTATGACAGACGATCAATCGTATAACGTACGATGGTCGTGAAAATGAGAAAATGCATGCTCAGCGAATCAATTAACTCCGTCGCGTCAGCAGTGCCGGACAAAACTAAAGTCTTTAAATTCGTCCAACGGCCGACAGGCTATTCGAAGCGCTCATTAATTAGTCAGTAAAGGAGGAGGGACAGAACGACGGGAACAACACCGGGATTCCATTAAAAATTTTTACCATGGTCGATTCGATCTGCGTACAGACAATGGACAACTATGGCGGCATTCGAGTTAACAATTAATTCTTTTCGGATTTCGTATAAACATAGGATTATTTTGGACAAGGATACGTGAGTAAATTTGGAAATTTAATTCTCAAATTTTTTAATTGCTGAGGTTTCGAATTTTTTCATTTTCAAGTTATCAAATTATGGAATTATGAAATTTTTCAATTTTTTGATTCTTCAATTTCTCAATTTTTCAATTTTTCAATTTTTCAATTTTTCAATTTTTCAATTTTTCAATTTTTCAATTTTTCAATTCTTCAATTCTTCAACTCTTCAATTCTTCAATTCTTCAATTCTTCAATTCTTCAATTCTCTAATTCTTCAATTCTTCAATTCTTCAATTCTTCAATTATTCTGGATTCTTCTGGTCATACTTGGATGTGTAAATTCTAAAAAATGCTTAAGTATTAACGAGTGCGAAACTTCTTTTCCTTCCATTACCATATTTTCCCTATAAAAGCTAAAGTTGCTGTTTCCCATACGAGATAGAGCAAACGAGGCCGCTCGGCCACGCGAATCCGCGATTAAAGTATTAAATATTTAATAGCGGCTCGCTCATCCCGCTATAAACAATCGAGTCGTTTATCGGCGGGTTCGAGTGCACGTGGTTGCACTCGAGCGTGTAGCTCGACCAGATAAACGTCGATAAATATTCCGCCTTGAAGGCTTTGATGTCGTTCGAGCATCGACGACCCAGTTCTGGCATAGATAATTTCACGCTGCACAGGTATTCCAATGATCGCCGAAAAATACGACATTTTTAATTGATTCCACCGAATCGGGAAACGATATTCGCTTCAAAGAACCAAGTTAATATTGCACCGTTTACGAAAGGTTGATCAGCCGAGCGAAAACGTTTAATACTATCGGCTTGAACCGCGATAATCGATGCCATCCTCGAATTTCACTAACGAATGATTTGATAACGGCGATCGGACACTAATCAACTGCGAATGATTTGTTGATGACCGGACAGAGTGATTAATTCATATTTAATGCGATTTAGGGCCACAATCGAGCCATTTTCACTTTCGAATAGAAACTGAAACTGGACCCTAACACGCATTGTCTGCACATGTGTAAGATTTACCACGTAAAATATAATAATTTTGTGATGAAATTTTAATAGAGACAGAATTGATTTAGATAAAATCTAGTTCAGATCAAATTTGTATTAGGTAACATTTTGTATGAAGTAACAAATCTATGTGTGTACATACACACCTGTCGATTAAATATAGAGGTACACAATGTCATAACATTCACAAATTTTAATATCAATTATCGAAAAAAGCAACAAGTATTCGTACTATTGATTTATGCACTATCGCAAAATCTAGTACATTTTCTTCTAGTGTACAAAAGTGTTTCACATACAAGACATGTGTCTGAAAAGGGCACCTATGCATTCAATTCAAAAGGGTACCAATTCTTTTCAACACTGAGGCCATTAATCGTAACCCAGTAAATAAACTATAAATCAAGAAAATTTCTTTCCTGTAGAACAATGATCATTTGACATCCTAAAGACTCAGTTGACAGCAAACCTTTTTAATCCCGTGTCTGTCAATCGACAGAAATCGTCGCGGTCCGACGTGTAGATGACAAATTAATCCCTCTTGAAACGATTAATTAAAATGTATTATAAGGGTGCGTCGGCGTCGTAGCGGCTCGACACACGAAGGTGTACACCATAGCGAAGCTCGATTCATCATGTTTTACGTCGCTGCCACGTCGATGATAATAAATCCTCGTCAGGGTGGTTCCGGGGCCAGAACCGACCCTACCGTTTACGGGGCCCGGGGAAGAAATTGACATTATCTACCACGTTGAAGAAATTTAGGAGTACTTGATATGGTGGGGATTTGAAAATTTGTGATTTTTAAGGTTTCTACGTTTTTTGGAGTTCAGCGATTATTAATTTGAGAAATCTGAAATGAAGGATCTAAGAAATTTGGAGAGAAAGGAAAAAGAAATTTGATAAGAAACAAGTTTGGAAGGTTTGAGAAGTTATTTGAAGGATCTAAGGAATTATTAATTTTGAAGATGAGAGAAGAAGATTGAGAGAAGTAAGAAATTATTAATTTGAGAGATGTGAGAAGTTATTGGGAGATTTGAGAAATTGTCAACTTGAAAGGGTGTACATAAATTTGAGAAAAAATACATCAAATGTCTTCAGGATTTGCAGGATTTCTATTACATTAAAATGAAATTAATCTAAAATTGTAATTTTCACGATTTCCAAATAAAGAAAAGTGTAAATGTAAAAAAGGACAGGTGTCCCATTAACTAGGGTCGGTCCTGTTGCACCAAGATGACGAGGACCAACGTCGCAGCACGAGAAAATGGCTGGTGTCAGCGAGTTTCTGTTTCATCTACATTTTCTACGGCGATCAGGCACCTACTGTACGTAAAACGCACCCCTTCGTCCCTCTTTTCCAGCGCTATTTTCCACCACCCTAACCACGCTCGGCGAGGATATGCTAAATAATGATCTATGATGCCCTCGTGGGTCACAAATATACGCTCTCGGTCGTACACCATCGTGTATACGTGTACGGTGTCGATGAAAGTGCGAGAAGGAACACCAATGAAACCGGTGAACCTTTAACCCCTTGCTACCCCCTTGCGTCCCTTTACGCGGTCAAAGTGCATATACACGCGAACCCATGGACCGAGAAGATATATTACCTTTCGCTTAAAATATTCCGCTGGAATCCACCGCTATTGGTTATATTTCCCGAGAAGAATGCGTGCGGCTCGGATTTCGGGTTTATTCGACTTTTTTATACTTCTTTATTGTGGGTTCTTGCGATTTCGATTATTTATCGCCCGGTTTAGCAGACGGCATTCGATTTATTTATTGTTTTCTGTTTCGACGTTTATTAAATTTTCGAAGTTAAGGTATTGGACAAGAAACCATTCATTGGGAACTTATGGGGTTATATATTTGAGAAGTCATGGGTTTGGAGATTTGAGAATTTTGATATCTAAATTTGGGAATTGAATGTTTGGAATAGTAGGACTTGGGGATATAGCAGTTAGACTTATGGGAGAAATTGAAATTGAGAAATTAAAAATTTTGAATTACCAAAATTTCGTGAAATTAATAAAAGTTTGGGTACCTGAGAATTTGAGAATGTTGAAATTTGAAAATTGCAGAATATCAAAATGTTGAAACTTCAGAATGAACAAATTTGAGACATTTGAGAAACATAAAAAATTTTAGAAACTTGAGAATTTGAAATTTAAAATTTTAAAAATAAAAATTGACCCATTCACAAACATGAATATACACGATTTCTCGATAGTACAAGACTTCGAAGCACCTTTAATGATTACAATAATAAACTGGTCACACAGTCATTCTCCTTCACCAGACACCAGTAATTAATTTACTTAACCTCACAAAACGTTAAGCAGAACTCTGAACCCTAATTGCATTAGTCTTCTGTCACATCCCATTACCATATTATAATAGTACCTTAATTCCACTAAATAATGTCTTAATTCCAACATAAATTCTCGAACTCATCTCTCCCTCGTTTCCATGAAAAGCTTTCAAAATACGCGTACTTAAATTGCGTCGCATCCCTTCAGAACGACAATAGATAGCCCTAATAGAAATTTATCGACGTCGATAAACGAAGGAAGCAACGGCCGATTATTATGCCACTCTGTTTTGTCAACTCGCTCGAATATGTTATGAATTTTCTATTTCCGTATTCCCGTGGGATGCGGTTTGTTACATAATGCAGGCTGCGTGGGTTGCAGCGTTACGGGTGCGTGCGGCCACAATCCGGGCACGTACATGCGGGATGAACCTCCGCCGAGCACGAAGAAATATATTATTTTCAATTTACCCGTGTGTTTTATGCAAGCCACTTTGTATCGATTCCACGTGCCATTGACCGCTGGAAAATGAACAGCCTCGTGTATTTTATTCGTTCATCGAGTCTTTTGAACGCTCTCCCGTAGATCGATAAACCTGTAACGCGATGCGAGGTACAGATGCGGCCGTCAATTATCGATAAAGTATCGACACGCTATTGATATTTAACGATATATCGATTGGGTCGTTAATACGGACAGAGGGGCTACCAATCTTAATTGAAAAAGAACGCGTATTAAACCTTCATTATGTACTCGTTTGTTGTATATTATACATCACAAATATAAATGTAACGTATGTACACATATGTGCATGTGCACGAACAATTTATAGTCACATCAATGTTTAGTGAGATTAAATTTTACTGATGCAGATTTTAATAATTATACGTATTTCATATTTTGCAGTTTTCCTATCAAAATCTAAACATGTGTTATACATGTATGTGTGTTGTTATTAATTTATAGCTCATTTCTGTACATTCGTGAACGTTGTAGATTTTAATAGGAAAATGAAATTTGAAGTTGGGGATTTATTTTGGAGACTTGAGAATTTAGAAATTTTTCAACGAGTGCTGTGAAAATAAACAATTTTGGAGTTGAAAAATTTATGAATTTGAAAAGTTGATAATTTTGTAATTAAAAAGATGTCATACCTGAAAACTTGCAAATTTTTTAACTTAAGAACTTGAAAATTCGAACGCTTTGAAATGTAAAAGTTTCAGATCTTGCATATTTTAAAACTTGAATACTTGAATACTCGAATAAAATGTCGTATTAGATATTTTCATTTTCCTATATTTTGACTTTATTTGATATTGATCTACTGTTACAATCATTCTCTTTTTATTCCCACTCTCAATAGAACAGATGAATGGGCTTTTTGATATCATTTTTCCTGATGGGACTAAAAATTCTGTTGCTAAATGGACCATCCGGATTTTCTGTTATTCTTTTCATAGTACTCTTCAAATAGTGACAAATTGCCTGGAAATTCGTCAAAACATAAACAGAATAATATGAACATTTTAATTCGTTCGCATTTATTTTACGCATTGCTAAAATTTTTATTCGATATGTTGATGGTACTTTTCATTCCTCTCGTCGAATATCGTAATCCTCTAGAGCAGGGGTTCCCATTCTAGTTACTATTGCGAAGGTATTCAAAATTGAAAAGAAAATGGCAGACACCGATTTTCTATGAAAATTTTATTTTATTAAATGATATTTGATAAATATAGCTACTTATACTTGATAAATATAATTATTTATATTAAATAGATAATGTTGTTTAATATTTCATTTTGTTAAGCGATTATCAACTTTTTTTACTTAGAAGTGTAATAATTTTTTATTCCTAAATCATCATCAGAATTAAATTACAGACTGACAAGTTACAGAATACAATAATAACACAAATGTAAGCACTTCTACAATTTCAATGAATTGCTGGTAGACAATTTTTTCAGTTTTAATTATGCATTGTCATTTATTTTATATTGTAATTTGTTAATAATCTTCGAATGTACATAAACAGCCTCACGAATGAATTTATGTTTCGCATGCACAAAATCGAGAACCACTGCCCCGAAACTTATTCGATCCTTTCCTGCCACCACAATCCGAGCCAAATAGTTAAATCTTCATTAACGTTTCACGAACCCATATATCTATTTCTCGACGTAATTCAAGTAATACGAGAATAATTCAATCTATATTCCTATATCGAGCTTTCATGGATACCGAATAAATCCATCGCTACCGATTATCCGCGAACAGTATTATTCACGAGCGGATAATGAATAGCACGTCGTTTTATTCGCGATAAAATTTCCACGAATTACGCTCGCAATATTTCTTTCATCGCACCGATCGATCGATCGACCGTCCGTCGAACGAGATTTTCTTTGTACTCGAGTAATTAGGAAAAATATCGCGAAAAAGGGATCGACGTCGCGTGCGCGGTCAGCTGGGAAAATTAATTTAATAGATCCTCCATGAAGCCTACTAATTTTTATCTCGTTGGTCGACAAAGCACTTATACGTCTGGAGAGTATCGATATTGTCGATAAGCATCGTTAATACTGAAATTTTATTGACGGTTTAATATTACGGTTATATGCAAATGTTACAGGTAATTTGATATGCCGATATGAAGGGTTATCAATAATTTCATACACCGATAACATCGAAATGATATCGATGATTCGATACATCGATAATATTGTTAAAGTATCGTTACTAATAGAGATAGGGTGAAGTTGATGAAATTTCCGAATACTCAAATAAATTCTCCAAATTTGCTAATTCTGAAATTATTGAACCTTCAAACTTTGCAATTTTTCAAATTTCCCAATTTTGAAATCATGGAATCTAATGTGAACATTCTCACGTTTTGACATTTTGAAATCACCGAATCTTCAAATTTCTAAATTTTCAAATTGTAACTAGTCAAATTACACATTCTTAAATTATCAAATACCTAAGTTGTGAAATTTCCAAATTCCTGAACTCCAAAATTTGTAAATTCCGAAACACAGATGAGACAAATTTCCAAATCCTTAAAATTTCCAAATTCTCAAATCTTTCAAAATTCAAAAAATTCCAAATTAAATGCCAAAAGTGACATATCCAAATTCCTTAATTTTCAAATCCTAAAATTTCCAAATTCGTTAACTAGAAAATTTACGTATCAATCATCGTTGTTTTCAATGATTTCCTATTACAGTTAACTATTAAATATCAATAAGGTAATAATAATCGATACTAGTATCACCACCCTAGTAAATTGACAGTTCGCAGGTTCGTTTTAATACAACAGGTCGACCTCCGTTGTTATCAAGGCAAACATGGCGAACATTTTCCTATCTCGTTTCTTGGTGCTCGCAATTGCCCTCGTCGCCATTAACGAGCTCGGAACGTTGCCCCTGGCCGATGTTGCTCGCTCACGTACGATGTTTGTCCTTTGCGAGGATCGAGGCCGATTGTAACGAGCAACCGGCGAATATTTATGCAGAAATCGTGACGGTTCCTAGGATGAAATCTCCGGCCTCGCCTTATTCGTATGCTGCGTTTACATTTAATTATTGCTACGTCAGCCACGATCGATGCGATGGTCAACGCCATTAGGGTGATATAATGTCTTCGGTAATTTATGACGACGGGGATTTTAAGGTGGGGTTTCCACGGTATTTCGGTGTATTTTGAAGGCGTGACTCGTTGTAGACGCGTTTTACGAGCGGTAGCAACATCCTGTGCTAATGATGATTAGCGAGTAATGAGTATAATGAACGAATATCGCTTACAGATTTTTGCAATTAATTTCTAAATAATATGTGCGATGGTGAAAGAATTTTTAGTATTTAGAACATTATTGTAATGAATATACGTAGATTTGTAGACATATGGCTAGGGTTAGGTTATTCGGTGATCAAGTTATACAGGATGTCTCGCAACTACTGTCTCACAACTTCCGTAGGGGGATTGTAACAGAGGTAACTCTAATATGTGATTTTGTGGATATATGGTTAGGTGAGGTTATTTGGTTATAAAGTTTTACAGGATGTCTCACAACTACTGTTTCACAGGCATATAAGTAGCAGAGGTAGTTCTGAACAAATTCTTCCTTTGTAAAAATGGGATTTGAAGCTTTGTTCTTGAATTATAGGACTTGTGAGACTCCTAGGATGACTCGACCTGCATTTGTTCGTTTGTCTCCAAGCTGCAGACCGCAATTTTGGATCTTTTCACTTGAAATTTTGAGGGTAGACTCGCGAGACGTCCTAAATTTGCTGTATAAATTTTGACGACGATCTGACGTCAGGAACGTCGACGTCGATCGAATCGATAAAAAACCGTGTTGGTATCGTTTTCAATTTTGACACAGAATTGATTGGAACCACATTAAAAGCTCTACATTGACCATGGTCGTCATTGACGTCAGTGAAATCAACGATAATCCGTTTCGATATCGTTTTCGATAGTTTAATCGTTTGGAACGACTTTAAAATCCCTACATATCATTCTACCTATATGTTCATAGTAGGTACTCCAAATTTGAAATACACATTCGAATTCGCTGGCACCTGGTCTGTAGACTCACTAGTTATACATAGGTATAACTATGTACGCACATAACATGTATGTGTAAGGTTATATGGTTAGGTTCGATCTCTGGTTGGAACCGAATTTCAAGGTTTATTTAATTGCACCGCGGATATTTATGCAAATGAATGTTTTTCGTTCGGGAGAGGTTTGGCGTATTTTACGTAAATAATTGTGGAATGAATATGGAACGATTTGGAATGTTTTTGTTATGGTTTTCATATCATTTTCATAAATTTTATAGGAAGGTAGGTAGGGTGTTTGAATCGGCGTTTGTAATTAATACTGTGTAATAAATTAATGAGAGACATAAATATATAAATATCATTTATGTGAATAATGTGTAAGCATAAAATAAATATGATTTATCTGAATAATGTATAAACAGAAAATAAATAATATGATTTATATATGCAATATACAGGTAAAATAGATGTGATTCATATAAGTAATATAAAAATATGAAACAAGTAATATATGCACATAACATTAAATTACAGTATACATTTGCAAAATTCTTCTTCGTGTCTATAGAAAATTATGATGAAGATAACGAATTAATAAACTTTGTATTTGCATAAAATGAAATTTAATAAACGTTTTACCTAAATAATCAGATTCAATGTTTTAACTAAATCGAAAACCGTTTCGTACACAATATTGCAGTGAAATATTTGTCAATTACATTTTGTAATCTAAAATGCTCTTTGCTAGCAAATTTGTAGGGAAACATTAACAAAACTACCGTATTGTGACATAAATTGTAATAAATAGGAGTAATTGAATTGCTTATATTTAGCGAATGTCCGTATAATACGTACGTAATATATATTTCCATAAGTTAAGCATTCTTCCTGCATACTGCTTGCATATTTCAACACATCAGTTGAATAAATACGAGTAATCTAATCACAACGTTAAATTAACGCCGCATGCAGCTTCATTCAAACTTTGCTACCTTTGAAACGATATTACACGATGTATGTAACGTATTATTGTATCTGCTAATTAATTCATTTCCGCAACACATTTGCACTATTTCGTTTCACGAAATAATGGTCAATACCTTTGTTTGAAACACAAAACCAAATTAACCGAGAAATAACAAAAGCAAACCAATTTCACTACTTTAAAATAAAATAACTTGTTGGATATTTGAATTGTAATATGCATGATACTAAATAACTAAAACAAACAAAGAAATTTATTATTCAAATACAACAAATTATTCAATGCAACAAATTACTCAATACAACGTTCGTTATTAATCAATACAACAAATATAATAAATTACTTCCTCATCTAGAACTGCTATTATACTTGAATAAATCGAAATATTTCTCGTTTCAGATTAAATATACCAAACTAAATTAAAACCAAACCAAATTGTGTACCAAACAATGGTTACAGTCCCAAATAAAATTTCAGGTGTGCTTTCATTACGAGATACTGGTTCATTAGTTACGTTTAAGAAAGCACCCTTCTAAAGTTTCTAGGGGAAAATGGGTGAAATATTCCAAGCGGTTGAGTAATTAGAAGGCATGTAAAATTCAGCTTGATCCTTTCTGTCTACCCTGTACCGGCGATGCGTCATGAAATTTGTTATCGAAAATGTTCTAATTAAGTTAGCAGAAACCCGACGATGTCGTGCGCACGGTTTCCAATCGAAACTGAAAAATTAACGAAGTTTCCGAACTGTTTGCTCGGCCTGAAGTTTCGCGTGATCGAACGCCGTTCTTCCGTGGAGCTGCAATTTATTCGAGTATTATCGCTGTTTTATTTCCGTTGGGGATAATTAAAACAACGCCCAATAAAGCCGGCTATTTTCATACGAAACGATATTAACGACGACGAGAACGACGATGTTTATTTTACCTCTATTCGATGATCCAAGTACATTTTTAGATTAATGGCGTACGTACGTTTAACTGGGTAATTGTTACGATCATTTCTCGTTTAATTACGTTTTATGCAATGTTTGAGGAAGAAATCATAATGAAAATATCGTGAAACGTTGATTGCAAATTTCCGAGATATTTGGTTTTGGTTTTTAAATTGTAATTGGTAGTAGTTTGAGCGGCGATACGAAAATGGCGATATAGGGCGAGGAGGATTTTAAAAATTGGGTTTGATTGGAAAATTATCGGATTTGTAAGCTTTCGAGTTTGGAAATTTGGGTATTTGGGAGGCTCTTAATTTGAAATTTCAGAAATTTTGAAATTGTGGAATTTTGGAATACTGAAATTTGGGAATTTGGTGATTTGGTAATTTGAGGACTTGAAAATTTGAAATTTGGTAATTTGGTGACTTGAGAATTTGGAGATTTGGTAATTTGGTGACTTGAGAATTTGGGGATTTGGTAATTTGGGGACTTGAGAATTTGGGGATTTGGTAATTTGGTGACTTGAGAATTTGGGGATGTTAGAATTCGGATGATTGGAAATTTGGAGATTTGAGAATTTGGAAAATTGATAATTTGAGAATTTGACAATTTGGAGATTAGGGGATTTGGTAATTTGGAAACTTAAGAATTTAGGGACTTTGTAATTTCAGAACTTGAGAATTTAGGAATTCAAAAACTTTGAAAATTGATAATTTGAAATTTGGTGATTTGAGAATTCGGAAAATCGTTCATTCAGAAAGTCAATTTAGATTCTTGATAATCTGAGAATTTGTAATTTAGGGACACAAGAATTTGGGGATGCTTCAGTACCTATAAAACTTGAAAAAATATGAAATTTTGAAAAAGTAAAAGCATCAAAACTTAAGAATTCACATCTCCAAAAATCTCAAAATTAAAAAATTCTGAAAAGTAGAAATAATTTAAAAATTTACAAAAAGTTAAGAGTTTATCCTCTTGCGATGCTGAAAAAATTTCGAAATTCCCTAATTTAAAAAACAGCTAGATTTCCATATTTAACCATACCTAAAGACCATCCTCTTGCATCCCCTACGAATTCTACATCGCACCTAGACGTTTGTATTCGATGAAGTCCGACTCCCCTTTATCAGGTTGGCCCACGGAAAATTTCCAACTGTCTAGTAACTGGTTATGTAGTTAGTCATTACAGCTTAACAAGCTGTTCATCGACTGTTTCACGTTTCAAAGTCGGTCGTGCTGAAGCTGTGTTTAACTTTCCATTCCTCGCGTTAGGATAACTTGAATTCCCTAATCGTTTAACGTTTCCCTGACTGACAAAATTTTCGGTGTTTCACGTTCAAACGAACAACCTTGTAGCGGAATTTCTGTAGAGGACTGTCTATCGGTTCTATTCCAATTACTGTTGTAACTGCAAATTGAACGTTGGGTTCTGGAAGGAACTTCTATGTAGACTGAAAATTTTCCTGTATTATTTTTTAATTTTTATTTTATTGCTATTTGCTTTTGATAATAAATACGGTATTTATTGTTCAATTATTTATTTATCACTCATTTGTGATTCATTTATAACTCATTTATAATTATTTATATTTCTTTTATTTATAAATCATTTATAATTCTTTTATCATTTTCCTTCAAATGTAAAACGGCTGTAAATAAATATAAATTAATTTATATTCATATTTAAGTAATATAATTTTTTTTATAATACAAATTTTTAATACGCAGTTTTATATAGTACTAATCTGTGAATAAAGTTTGAGAATAGAAATTATTTAGACAGTCATGTGCATCCGCTGTAAGGGGTAAGTTTTAAATTCATTTTACGTTTTCTACGTTTTTTTATAAGGATATTTTTACAACGTTTAATTGCTGTAGGCTATAATCGTCATCAACGGTAGAATAAATATTAACTGAAATCTGAGTTCAGCAATTTTATCCAACAATATTTTTCTTCCTGCAAGAGCTACAAAATTTCATTTTCCACATTGAATTTCAACGTTACTGTACGTTCTACCTTTATTCTCTCCGTAAATCAACAACTTTATAGCGTTACGTAGAACCAGGCAAGAATCCAAGACAGTGTTTCTCGACTTTCGAAAAACGTGATTATAAGGTTGGCAACTTTTCCGAACTCTCCGCGCATTTTTCTTCAAATTTGTGTGATTTCTACCACACAAGATTCGCGTGGACTTGTAAACAAGGACGTGAATCAATATCTATTCAAAGTAAACATTTGTCGATTTCAGTTTTTTGTTTGTGAGTGTATATTAACTTCATCTTGTCATCATTTATTTTTGTTACAGTTTAAGATTATTGTTTAAACTGTACAATTTAATTAAATATTCACGAGCTTTAAAAAACGATCAAGTTTCAAGAAATTATTAATCAAGCTTTTAAATATAGTTAATCAAGTTTGACAAAAATTATCAATCAAGCTTGAAGAAAATGACTAATCAAGCTTTAGAAGATGAATCAAGCTTTAAAAAATGATCAATCAAGCTTGAAAAAATGATCATAGAATGACAAAATCAAGCTTTGAAATATAATAAATCACATCTCAAAAAATAAATGAAGCTTTAAAAAATCATCAGCCAAGTTTAAAAAAATGAAAAAAAAATTTTGATATTGATACTGAAGCTAAAAATAAAAATTATATTAATAATTAACACGAACCTTTGATATATTTTTGTATACAATGTATTCAATCGTATGAACCCCTATAAAAAACCTTATAGAAAACAAATTTCATAAATTCCCATTTGCTCATAAATAAATCGGAAGATTAAGTCAAATCAATATAAATCAATCGGAGATTAAGTTAATAAATTTCCCCAGAAATTTTAAAAGCGAAGTGTTAAGATTGCCTGAATGTTTCGTCGGTATTTCTGAACATACGTTGCAGTTAATTAATATGAGAGGAAGAAAACGAACGACTGAGTCTCGCCGTTGATTGTTTAAGTCCGTTGTTTATGGAAAGCAGCGGAAAGGTTGGTTCGTTCAGGAAAGGTTTTACGTAGAAGACAAAGGAATAAATCGCTGTTGGTGGACGGGCGGGCGGCATAATCTGCTCGCGTTACACGCTTCGGGAACGTCGTGTACACAATATAAACGCGAAACACGCGGCATACTTTACTTAATTCTTCTCCTCGGCGACTCCTTGCACAGTCTACGGTCGCTGAGGATGTTGTTTATCGTGGGCTAACACACAGAGGCGAATGAAAATATACGGTTGGCCGTTCTCGCAATCGAATTAATACGGACGACTGCACTCTCCAGGCGGAAAGCTGCTGTCTGCTCGCGTCATCGTATCTTTTCAGGTACAATCCGATACAGTGCTACGACATTTTTGAATACGGACACATATAATATTCACTCTTATATTCTCAAGTTTTTACCTTCTTTCATTTTTCAATATCTTCATTTTCAGGTTTTCAAGTTTTTTTATTTGACTGTTGGTTAACTTGAAAATTTTTAGGTTGTTTTTATAGAACTTTCCCTTTTTAGAATGTTATACTTGCGAATTTTTACCTTATATGTATTTTTATCTTATATCATTGAATTAGTCATTTTTTAGATTATCGTTACCAAATTTAGTTTTCAAAATTTTATATTATCAAGTTATTAGATTTTCTGAAATTAGCAAAGTTTTTCATTCTTACTGTATCAAAATGAGTTTTTAAATTTTCTTGTTTTGCCTAGCTTTTGAAATTTTTTATCAAGTTTTAATATTTTCTCATTTGCAAATTTTTTAATATTTCTGTTAACAGGTTCCTAAATTTTCTTATTAAAGTTGTATATTATCAAATTAGCATATTGTTCACATTAATTTATCAGGTTCCTAAATTGTCACGTTACTAAATTTCCAAGTATCCTTTCCACATTACCAATTTTTTAAGAATTTACGATGCTCGTATATTTTAAAGAATATAAGTCCAGCTACCCTTTTCCTCGGACTTGGTAAACACGTTCTTTTGATACAATCAAATTAGATAAGCATCGCAGTATCTCCTACGTCTTGAATACAGAAAACGTAATATTACATAACATCAGATGCAACGTAATATTCCATTACAACGCTGCACAAAGAGGTATTTTCACTGCAGAATTTCTACCTCCGGAGAAACAGCATTTATTCTAGCAGAAACACGCTCTTAACTTCAAAAACCTGGCCAGCATTCAGACGATTCTTCACGGCAACCCCGTCTGACGCTATCGAAACGGTAAACTTCATTTGCAAGAAGTTACACTTTCCCAAACGCGTAAACTCGGATATCAAATAAGACATAAAAATGCCTTTAAATCCGAGAGAAACCCTGCGTTATCCACAAATCATCCGAATCTGGTTTGGGTTAAGCTCGAGGAACGCTATCGATCAAACACGCCACTCTCGTTATTCGTTCGATGCATATCTTCCGAAATACGAAAAATCCGTGTCGCGAAATACGAGAAAGACGTGTACAGTCACGAACAAATCTGCCTTCTCCAGGAAACACACTCGAAAAGGGGTTACACTTTTATTTGTCGATTTATAGGGACTTTTGGGGATTTTTTAATTTTAGGTTGAGTCGAGAGTTTACTATGGTGCACTTTACTGAAAACACTGAAAAGATTCGAGAATAATTGTGCTAATATTTTATTGTAATAATATGGAAGCAGTGTTTCTACATGTTCATTAAAATGATTTTTCTGTGGTTTTTCATTTTTTATAGTTTGCGGTCAAAAAATCTGAAAAAATTTTGGTACATGAGCTATTAGGTTGAGAATGTTTAGGAATTTTTTCAGAATTTTTACACGACGTTAAATTGGGAAAATGGATAAAAACTGGAGTGCCAATTTTACTACCCTATAGTTGCATTGGGGGAATTTGACGTCAGGTGTTTCTTTTGAATTTATGGCAAGTTTTATTTAACCGAGGAACACATTTGGCTACATTATTCAGTAATACTCTTAAAATTTTTAACAATTTGATGGAGATTTTGGAAATTTAGGAATTTAAGGAATTTATGAATTCAGAACACAGGAATATGAATCTTAGAAAATTTAGATATTTGAAGCTTGGAAATTGAAATATTTAGAAACTTGAAAATTTGTACATCTAGAAACTTAATAATTTGTGAGTCTAATTAAAAACTTGCAAAAGAAAAATCTACGAACGACACCAAATAAGCTTTATAAAATTTGCTTCGAAAAACTTGTGGCCCAAAAAATATAAGAAATTTCGCAAACAGTTTAAAATCTAAATTAAAACCCAAAGTTCATCTTACAAACCCTCCAAAAATATTTCGCCCCCGAAATCACGAAGCAGAACATCACGAAGAACGTCCGTCATCGATCTGTCTCGCCGAATGCTAATTAAAAGCGGGTTCGTTAGAGGTGCGACGAAAATTCCCGCAGTCGAAGCTGTGTGTCTCGACTTCCGGTTTTCCCTTAAACAACGTGTCACGACGTGATATTACTCCACGCTGATAGCGTATCGCGGTCGCATTCATCGTGACCCAGTTTATCGGCGGGTAAACTAATATTCCGATGACCGTTATCTGTTAATTAGGATGACTTCTTGTTCCCTCGATTCCTCCCTTAAATTTGCACGTCACGTATGCAACGTACCGGGGCTGCAAACTAGTATGCGTTGATGTGAAACCACCCTGGCAAGCTTGACTGGCCAGCTCGCTACACGTATGTTAATATCTACCCTAACGTATTTAAACGATGATTTGGTCTGGCCGGAGTTAGATCAACGTAGAAGATGCCCTTTGCACGTGGTTTCATGGGGAATTTCGAAATATGGGAATCGGAAGATATCGGGGTTTTGAGATATGGGAATTTGGAGATGTGGGAATTTGAAGATGTGGGAATTTGGGAATATGGGAATTTGGAGATATGGGAATTTGGATATATGGGAATTTGGGGACATGGGATATTTGAACTTGTGAATTTAGGAATTTGGAAATTTGGCAATTTGGCAATTTACAAGTTTAGATATATAGCGACTTGAGAATTTGGAGATATGGGAATTTGGGGATATGGGAATTTGGAGACATAAGAATTTGTAGATATGGAAATTTGTGAACTTGTGATTTAGGAATTTGGAAATTTGGCAATTTAGAAACCTAGAAACTTAGATATATTTTGAGAATTTGGATATATAGAAATTTGGAGAAATGAAAATTCACACGTGTATGTTCACACATATTACAATGAAACCCCATCTGTAAAGAAGATTAATTTTTCCATCTCGTACTCAAATACTAATACCGAGATTACTATCCATCAACCGACTCCTTTTTTAAACATTTGCAAAACGTCTGATAATTGTGCCCTCGCGTGTATTCCGCTCGAGCGTGCTCTAGAAATCTCATTACTCTAGATGCATATTTGCCGAGCATACGTTCCCTTTCGACCGGTTGCACGTAATCTGGTCCGATTATCTGCCGTCGTGATAGAGGCACGTCATATTAAAATGATTCCGATTCAATTTTCCGGATTCCCCGCTGGTGAAACGGGACTCTGCCAGTTCGATAAATATGGTCTTTGTTCGCTCGAATCGGCCCGTAAAGTCATCGTATTACTCGGACGCTTCAATTAAATCACGATGCCGCGGGGACTCTAGGGATTCTGAACTTTAATTGAAAGCTTCCGTCTACGACGGTGTTACGTTTCATCGTGCCATTAGTTGGGACAAATATGAATCCCCTGTACTTCACTGATGATGCTGAACGCAAGTTTTCATGCGATGTTAAATCACGGTAATTAGTTTCGTGACATTTGTCGGTCAATTTCGTGCCGTTATTTATTCAAATTTCATTACTCTCATCGTGCTAAATGAACTTCATAAAATTGATGGATATATTGCTCTTTATTCTATGATTTCGTTAAATGATTAATTTTAGTCAATTTGGAAAATAAAAGTTATCAAAGTGTTATGAATTTTGGATTTTATGTTATGATGCATAAAAGTGTTATTACTTTAGGCATTTTTAAAAATACAAGCAGCTAAAATTGTCAAAAATATTGGATTTTATGTTATCATTTTACAAAGTGTTATTACTTCAATCACTTTAAAGAATACAAGTAGCTAAAATTGTTAGACATATTAGATTTTAGGTTATGTTCTCATGACGTCATAAGATTAATCATCTTAAAAGCAGTTATAAAAATTGTAAAGGATATTGAATTTCCTGCCATGGCTTCATAAAATGCAATTTCTTCCATCATTTTTAAAAATAGAAGTTATTACATTTTGTAGAAACTATTGAATTTTATATCTTGACTTGATCGAATCTCATTAACTTTATCATTTTTAAAAACAGTCGTTAAAATTGTAACAAACGTTGAATTTCATATCTTGATTTCATGAGACATTTTTCCTCATCTTCAAAAACAAAATTTCTCTTGTGTACATAAAGTGACTCCGCAAAATCCTATAACCTGCTCAGAACTATAACTTGCTATAAGTTACCAAAACAGTCCAACTTTGCCAAAAAAAAGTAAAGGACCATTGAAATCGCCATACATTACGTAGAACATGTGGGTCGAAGACAAAGTACCGCACATTTAAACTAAAATAAACGTCATGTACATTAGAAAATCGTGTTTACGGCAGATCGCGATAAACATGTCCCCCGAGAAAAATGTCACAGTGTCACGACAGCCAGAAGTCATAACTTTTAATGTCACGTGAAAACGTATCTGCCATAACCGGCGTCAGAGACTAACTTGCTCGACCATGAACCACGTGATACCAAAACTATACCGACATCGCCGCGGCAATTTCGAGAAATATCGATAGTGGTCCACGGTTCGCTTGCATAATCGACGTTCCTCAAGAACTCCGCGTACGCCGAAGCTTTTATCGCAGTTTTACGTTTTCGCCATGGCCGAATGGGGTGTAGAACAACGTTTACAATACGCTAGTGCGAATCATAAATATTGTTTCCCGGTTTATGGTTCTCACGTGGCTGCACCATTTATATCCACTTTATTTTACGCGATCGTAAACTGTAAAACACTCGTTCGTCAGAAAACACTTAAGCGGGCCCAGAATGGTCCCTCGACGAGCGTTCGATTGAATCGTTTGGTTCGCTCTTTACATGGCCGGGATGAATTTTTGAAATCTTCTATCGAGTCAACGCTGTTTATTACCCTTTACTTTCGATCGATTCATTTATATCGATATTGATACTGCCGGATAATGAGGTGTGGGGTATTTTGTAGGGTATCGTCTTATGGTGCTTCCACGATTTTCTTTTTTTAGGATGAGCAATTTTGGTAGGTTATATTGGTTACTGGTTCCCGTAGGCATTTCAGGATTTAGGCAAGTGGGAAGCTGAGAATTTGGAAATTTTGCTATTTGGGGGTCTAGAGGTTTGGGGATGTAGCGATTTGGGAATGTAGAGATTTGGGGAATGTAGAGATTTGGGGATGTAGAGATTTGGGGATATAGGAATTTGGGAATTTGGGAATTCAGGAATTGGGGAATGTAGAAATTTGGGGATGTGGGAGTTTGTGGATGTAGGGATTTGGGAATGTAGGAATTAGGGAATGTAGAGATTTGGGGATGTAGGGATTTGGGAATGTAGGAATTGGGGAATGTAGGGATTTGGGGATGTGGGAATTTGGGGATGTAGGGATTTGGGAATGTAGAAATTGGGGAATGTAGGGATTTGGGGATGTAGGGATTTGGGGATGTAGGGAATTGGGGATGTATGGATTTGGAAATGTAGAGATTTTGGGATGTAGGGCTTTTAAGATTTAGGAATTTGGCACATGGGAATTTGGAAGATTAGCTATCTGGGGATGTAGGTATTCCAGGATTTACAAATTTGGGAACCTGGGAATTTGGTCCTTTTCAGCTATTTGGAGGTCCAGTTATTTGAGGATATAGCGTTTCAGCATTTAGGAATTTGGGAATTTGACTACTTGGATGTATAGGTATTTGGAATTTTAACTATCTGGAGGTATAGGAATTTAGGAATTTAGCTATTTGGAGGTTTAGGAATTTGTGGATGTAGGAATTTAAGTATCTACGTATTTATGGATGTAACAATTTCAAGATTTAGTATTTTGGGAATATTTGGGGATCTAGAAATTTAAGGATATAGGGATTTGCAGATTTTGGAAAGTACATTGTTTCTTTCCTTTCTTCCCTTCTTTTTACAACGACAGATCTATTACCGGGAAAATAAGAGCCACAAAAATTCTACTACCTACTAGCACCAGTTACTGGCATAATATAGACGCGCCCTAGTAAACACGTTGCACCAGACCATTATTTTCCTTTCCAGAAGTAAGTGCCACGACTTCTGCTGTGCATTTTCCGAAAGCCTTCTTAGCTCTGTTTTCACAGAATTACGACGTCCTTCCGAGCTTATAAAATAACAATACTCTTTTATTAAGAATCCCATAATTGTGGGATGAATGATGTGAAGTCAAGAACGTGTTGAATTGCATCACAATTCGAGTTGTTTTGTCAATATCGTTTTTTGATCAGAATAAATTATTTAATAATCTTTAATTATTTCCTACATGAAGTAATAATCGATTCTCAAAACTTTCAGCGCATCCGTGTACTAAACTATCTAAAGTACGTCTGTTGTCGCAGCTATAATCCGAGCTTTTGACTCCGTAAACGGACACACACGACGCTATCCATCAGACAGATGGCTCGTTCTCCGGTCCAGACAGTCGCGCTCTGAATACGCCTGCGTCCGGTATAATACTCGTCGTTGTAATGCATAGGAACACGCGCCGGTCACGTAGCGATGTGTAAACGGAGAACGAAGGAACGTTTGGCTTGAGAAATTACACTCCGCCAAAGATTCGTGGAAACTCGAGCAGCCCAGGCGGGGGCGATATTAACCCGAGACACGTTATTAGAATTATTTATAACGGGTCGTGCTGCTTGTTAATGCTCGTCGCGGAAAGAAACACGCGGAAAATAAATTTTTCTTACTCTTCCGGTTGCGGTACGCGAGAAAAATTTCTCCTTTCTTTAGATTAATTGAAACTGCTTCTGGAAAATATTCAAATTTTCAGACGTGCACTTTACGCGTTCACATATGTGCAAAGGTTACGAATTGAGAAATTTCGTAATAGTTAGTCGACGTTGAAAGCAATTAGATGGTAAAAAATTGAGAATGTGAAAGAGGATCAAAACGTTTAGATACAAAAAAGATGAAAGTTGAAAACTGAGAAGTTGACTGTGAATGTCCGAGGATTCCACATGTGAGGAACTTAACCAAGATTAATCAACATACTCGAGAGTAAAAATGAGCGATTAAATCGCACATAAATCGCGAGGGGGAAATTAATTTACGATCTGCAATTTTCATCAGCTTCTCACTTCCCATTTATTCGTATCATAAAGCGGTGGTCCGGAACGATCGGTTACCCTGCGGGGAACATCATCAGTCTTTTCACTCGGGCTTCTTTTATTTCTCCTTTCGGCACTTTACACCCCGAGGATCGCTCTTCTCAGCAACACGTTCCACGTGGCGTATAATTACCGTGGAAGGTGGTATCCCGATCGTTTCGAGGCAGCCATTAATTCAACGGAGGTATCGGTAATCGCAAAGTTTCGCGAAGTGGCTGCGTATCCATGTTGATTTACGGCGCTCGCGGAGACCGCGAACAACTTTCCACTACGTGCTCCAAGTGTCAGAAATTCGCGCGATCGTTCTTCCGATCTGTCAGACGGATCGAAACTTCCCCTACGAGAAATATTTCTCTCCGCCCTTTATCTCTGCTGGTACGTTTGCCCGCGTTTCGCGAGGCATACGAACGAATTCATCCAGAAAACATCTCCTTCCGCTCGTCGAGCACGAATCGCGGAGAGACCGCGACAAAACTCGAGACCACTCGTGGCTACCAACTTTTACCGGCTTCGAGTAAATTACGGGAGGTGTTCGTGCGACGAACACACGATTTCGCCCGACTTTTGCGTATCGGCCTAAAGGCAGCTGACCCGCGACATGATAAACGGTCGAACGGATTTTATTCCCTACTTGAGCTACTTCGAAGTGAACTGAGGTCCTTCATTGGTAGATGTGGAGTCCTTTGTTCATAGACATATTTAGGGGCTGGAAGTCGGGGTCCGTTGATAGACTGATTTGGGGACTTAAACAGATTTAAAGATTAGAACTTAGGTCATTTCGTTGGTAGATACATCTAGAGGTTAGAACTTGGGGTCGAGCGTTGATAGATTGGGTTTGAACTTAGAGTCTTCCATTGACAAGCAGATTTAGAGATTAGAACTTGGGGTCCATTGGTAGACAGATTTGAAGCTTAACATTTAGGATCCGTCATTAATATGCAGATTTAGAGGTTAGAACTTGGTGTCTTTCACTTATAAACAGAGTTACAAGAATAGAACTTAGGGTCCTTCATTGATAGGCAGATTTGGAGGTTAGAACTTGGGTCGTTCTTAGGATCTTTCGTTGGTAGATAGATCTAGCGGTTAAAACTTGAGGTCGAGCATTGATAGACAGGTTTGATCTTGGTGTCTTCCATTGACAAACAGATTTAGAGGTTAGAACTTGGGGTCTTCCGTTGATAGATAAGTTTACAGGCTAAAACTTGGGGTCTTTCTTTGATAGATACATTTAGAGGTTAGAACTTGAGGTCCTTCATTGGTAGACAGATTTAGAGCTCAAAATTTAGGTTCCTTCATTGATAGGCAGATTTAGAGGATAGAGTTTGATGTCTTTCACTTATAAACAGAGTTAGAAGAGATCTATCATTGATAGAATGATTCAGAGGTTAGAACTTGTGGTCCTTCATTAATAAACAACAGTACTTCGATTAAAAATAAAGTACAACATGTAAGGGTTGAAACATCCATTAATTGATCGACAACATGGTGTCTTTGATTGTCTATTCAAATACTTAAACAGTATTTCTCAACAAGATTCATTTCTGCTTTTACTAATACATTTTAGAATAAAACATCAGAGACAGTTTCATCTTACTTTTGATACTGTAAGGTATTAAGACGAGGAGAGAGATGTTTTTGAAGCTTTAAGATGCTTTGACCCCTTGATGGTCGCTCAGTTTGCAGATATTCGCTAATTTTAGAAGGATTTCTCATCTGAATAGTGGAAATCTTTGCAGTCAAAGGTGGTCCGATCAGAAAAGCAACTCGTTTACCCGAAACTGTTGCCAGACTCATCCCCGTCGTCTTTGTCGTCGTTATTCTGAAGGCGGCGCGGTATATCGTCTCTTAACTTTTCCGCTTTAGAGCTTAACTTCGTTCGCGACGACACCCGCAGACCTTCCTTGGTCCTTTCGCAAACTTCGTTACAAACGTACCGCGAGAATATATTTACAGACTTAAACGAACGCTCGAGCACGTGTCAGACGTTGCCTTTGATGTTCCCTGTAGAACCCACTGAGAAAAACATAGAATCAAGGATTCCTCGCATTTCTACCCGGGATACGAAAAATGTAGATTTCCTCGGGAGGATTCTCGTAATTTTTTTCTGTTACGTGTTCATTTACGAACGGAATTAACCCTTCTGGTCCTGACATTTGCTTGTACAGTACACATTTTAATTTACAAAATTGTCGAGGAAATTATGACTGAAACTTTTTTGGATATCATACGTGGAACATGTATTTAACAACCGGATGTGTTTGCAAAATTAGCATTAATTTGCTTTGTATCATAAGAATCTTAAATTTTAATGTATTTTTAAGTTGTATGAAATGATTTAGGTATTATATACGTTTTTAATTTTGCATCATGTATCATCATGTTTGACGTTTTAAAATATTTATTGTACCATAACCTAATATTGTATTTTGAGGTTATGGCAACTAGTTTGTAGCGGAAATAATTCATACGTTTTCACAGCAACGTCATGAATAAATAATACAAATTAAATTACTCATATTACTAATTTCACGTACTTGTTAAATTATATACCAAATTAATAGTAAATTTCAAGATCCATATTTGATGTTTTAATATATGAGCGGTTTATTGTACCATAACCTAAAATTGTATTTCTGAGGTTATGACAGTCTGTATGTAACGAAAATAGTTCATACATTATCATAAGAGCAGGACGAATAAATAGTACAAGTATAAATTATAAATGTATACATATTATGAATTACTCATTATTTCCACATATGAATTTCACACATGTGTTATTAAATTATATAACAAATAAACTTCCAACTTTCTAAACATATCTCATACTTTGATTGCACCATTATTGTATCTTGAAACTAAATAATATTCAATATTTATTGTAATCCCCAAAAATTGTACTTCGGACGTACATCCGTATCCAAAAATGGAACGAAATTCTGAACGAACAAAAATTGAAAATTGTTTCATAATCATTTCCTAATTAAAACAGAATGGTTAAGTACCCTGTGTGTATCACATCATGCGCGATAAATTCATGTTAAACTCATTGCAATTCGTACTTCCCACGCAATTATGCATACGCATAACATGGAGGCAAAACATCCGCGGGCCAGTCACTATAAAAGTTTGCCTCGTATCAAGCTGTAATCGCCAAGTACGATAATAACGCCACATATTTCGCCAGCGAGGCGAATTAATTCGAGTTACGAATCCTGTGTGAATCGTTCATCAGCGTTTTGCCGAAGAGGCGAACATCTCCGTTTGAAATCTCTTCGTATTATGAATTCAAAAGCGGCAGGCCATTGTGAATTCAAACATTCGTGTTCCGTGAACTTGTTACTTTTCAATTATTCATTTTCCCGTCGGCGAACGTGTTTTATCAACGCTACCTTGAAAACTGCGGGAGCATTGCGGCGTTCCCGAAAGAACCTGGCTGGTACTCGTTAAACATTTCCGTTTGAGGCCGAAAGCAAAGAAATTACGCGGAGGAAAGTTATTTCAAAGGTGTTTGAAGTGGTGCATTCGACGATGCCGCCTAGCTGAACACTTACAAATGTACATAAGCGTTTAAAGCAATTAGCGTGACTCACTGGTCGGGCAGACCGACCGAAAGGAGCGTTTGAAAGGATGACTGTGTGTGGTCCTGCTTATTTTGTCCTTTGTGACTTGTTAGAGTGGATTAGGTGTACTCTGCCGGCGGATGTAACAAGATGCGAAAAACCGAGGACGTATGATTAACGATTCGTTTCAGACGGTCTTTGCTAATTAGCCTTCACTCCGTCGATTTTTGATGGCGGTTTTACGGATGATCTACGGTGCAACCACTGTTGGACGGTTGTGAAACTTTGTAATGGAGCTGGACAGCACTTACAGCAGAAGCAAAGTTGGTGACTTTTAGATAAGACAAGATTGAAGCTTCGATCATGGTGGATGATGTTCAGTCGAGAGGATAACTTAGGGTAAATATGGTGAGCATAGGAAAGAGGATTACATTTGTTGAATTTTAGGGTTTTTTAGGATTTGAAAGTTTATTGGGTTAGGTTATCATCCATAAGAATGGATGGGTAAGAATTTTGGGGAGCTTAATTTGGGGATGTATGGAGTTGAGAATCTAGAGTGGGGGTTTAGGGATTTGTGGATCTGGGAATTTGGGGATCTAGTGGGTTTGAAGAACTATAATTTTGGAGATTTAGGAATTTGGTAATTTAGGTACTTGCGGAGATATGTAATTGTGAATATTTGGGAATCTTGGAGTTTGGAATTCTAGGAAGTGGAGATTCTAGGGATTTGGGGATCTAGGGATTTAGAGATTTTGTGATCTAAGGATTTTGGGATCTAGGGGATTTGAGGTCTAGGTATTTTGGGATCTAGGGATTTTGAAATCTAGGGATCTAGGGATCTAGGGATTTGGGGATTTTGTGATCTAGGGATTTTGGAATCTAGGGATCTAGGGATCTAGGGATTTAGAGATTTTGTGATCTAAGGATTTTGAGATCTAGGGGTTTTGGGGTCTAGGTATTTTGGGATCTAGGAATTTTTGACTCTAGGGATCTAGGGATTTTTGAATCTAGGGATCTAGGGATTTTGGAATCTAGGGATCTAGGGATTTGGGGATTTAGTGATCTAGGGATTTAAAGATCAATTAGTGGGATTGAATGACTATAATTTTGGAAATTTGGGAATCTGAAAATCTAGGGATTTTGTAATTTCAGATTCCAAGAATTTGTAGCTGGGAATCTAGGGATTTCTGGAAATAAAAATATGTTGTTGGAATTTAGGTATCTAGTGATATGAGAATTTGGAGATTTAGTTGTCTAGGAATTTGGAGATGAAATCTAGATAATTATGAATGTGGGAATTCTGGAATTTTGGTAGGGAAAAGTCGGGTATTTTGATATTTGATATTTCAAACATACATCGAATCTTTCCGAAAAGAAAATTTGTATCGATCAGAAACTACAAGCACGATTCTTTTTGGCGTTACCATTCGTCCGTATCCAGGGATATCGTGCTTTGATCCAAAGGAGCCCTTGTCTCCGCGGTGGAATTCGATTAAACTGCTTGTAGGAGCATTCGAGTTTCTTAGTCGAATTGGAAGATTCCACGAGCTTTCCACGACACTTGCTCGTCCAAGAAGCTCGTAAAAAGCGTCCCCTCTGATTCCTTCGACTCGGCCATTGCCGCGTTCCATTGCCTCTTCGCCTCTTATTCGCGCACGATCCACCAGGACCAATTAGAAAAAAACTTTTACCGATCCTTCTCATCCTGGGATTACTTTTATCCCGAAGATTTGCTCCCCTACAAGATCTTGTTTCTCCTTACTAACATATCCTGTAAATTGACACGAACTAAAGTGGAGGAAATGAAATATTCTTTATGGAAGTTTTATGTTCGATATTGGGTTGATGACGTTATCAATCATTTTAATTGTACGAAAGGTGGTATAATTAAATTGGACTCAATTTTATGTAACATTTCAACACTTCGTTCGGGTCTTTTTCAGACACACAATTTTAAAAAATTTCTTTACTGTATTATTGTAAAGTATTTTCATAATTTTTTGTGGTTGCTAGGTTATATGTAGTTACTCTATTATAATAGACAAACAATTCATCAAATTTAATTTATAAATATATTCATGTTCATAGACAAACAAAGTATCCATCGAATTTAATTTATAAATACATTCATGTTCATAGACAAACAATTTATTTATCAAATTTTATTTACAAGTATATTCATTTTCATAGACAAACAATTTGTCCATCAAATTTAATTTATAAATATATTCATGTTCATAGACAAACAATGTATCCATCAAATTTAATTTGCAAATATATTCATTTTCATAGACAAACAATTTGTCTATAAAATTTCATTTACAAATTCATTTTCCTAGAAATTCATAGTGCAGGTCTCCCTTTATCAAAACACCCAAAAAAGTATGAAATTGAATTTAGTAAAAAAACAAACCAGTATATAAAGGCTGTGGTATAGTAAATACTGTGCTCATTTCTGTACACAGAATCCCCAACAACGAACTACATATTGCGGTACTCTACGTACATATTCGTTCACACGGTGCAGCCATGAAACAATACATGTTCGTATATCTACGCGATACACAGCCAGCATTGAAATCGTTTCGCTCTCCCCGTCGTCGTCTGCATAATGTCTATTTGATCGTGCTCGAACAATTTCAAGCGAGCGCACATCTTGTCGAAACATTTGAAACTGGAATCGTTTCCTATTTCGGTCGAAACGCGTCTCACCTCGAGCATCGGAATTTATACGTCTCGATAGAGGCTGAACGCACCGTGAGTTAATATTCCCGGTGCGAACCGTTGAAATTCAACGTATCGCGAGATACAACCGTGTTTCGCAAACGTTCCGCGTAGTTGCGGCTTAATACCCGACTATTAAGTTTCTACTCTTTCGTGTATAGGGTGTTCGAAAAATTATTCCAAGAATTAGGATATAAGGAGGGAGAAGGTGAAGTTCTGCAAATTTCCAAGAATCTTCTAATCTCTAAATTTCTGTTTTTGCGAGGTTAAGGTTTTTACGAGTTTCAAAATTTGCAAATTTTCGGAAATTTTACACTTGTTCGATTGTCACATTTCTAATCTCTCGTTTAGCAAGGTTTCTATTTGCCAAATTCTCAAGTTTATAAATCTTTAGATCTCTGAATTTCTAAATCTCCAAATCTAAGTCTCTAAATTTCCAAATCTCTATATCTCCAAATCTCTAAACCTCCAAATCTGCAAATCTCTAAATTTTCAAATCTCTATATTTCCAAATCTCTAAACCTCCAAATCTCCAAATCTCCAAATCTCCAAATCTCCAAATCTCTAAATCTTCAAATTTCTAAATCTCCAAATTTCTAAATCTCCAAATCTCTATATCTCCAAATCTCCAAATCTCCAAACCTCCAAATCTCGAAATCTCCAAATCTCCAAACCTCCAAATCTCCAAATCTCCAAATCTCCAAACCTCCAAACCTCCAAATCTCCAAATCTCCAAATCTCTATATCTCCAAACCTCTAAATCTCCAAATCTCTAAATCTCCAAATCTCCAAATCTCCAAATCTCCAAATCTCCAAATCTCTATATCTCCAAATCTCTAAACCTCCAAATCTCCAAATCACCAAATCTCTAAATCTTCAAATTTCTAAATCTCCAAATTTCTAAATCTCCAAATCTCCAAATCTCCAAATCTCCTTACAGATGACTTATTTTTTTAACACCCTATATTCCCCTCCTTTCGTATCGAATATCGATCGTGAAATTCGGCAATGATGCCTCGTCCGAGTCTCTTCCCGTAGATAGTGAATTAATTAAGCGGCTGTAAATCACGACGATAAATCAACGGTGTATCGCAGATCGTGACAGTGACCCTGCGTTTGATCAGCGGCACGGGTGTACCGAAATCGACGCGTGTCAAGAGCTACATAGAAACTGGTAGCTTTGCTTGATAATCCAAGTTAATCAGCGACGATTGAAGTCGGATAACGTCAGTCATTTCGAGTTGTCTCGCATCAAGAATCCTGGTGAACGGAGAGGATTTGGTTTCATAAGCGAAATTTCCGATCTGGGCTTATTGACATCGATTCTGTTGTCAAATCACTGCAAACGAATTACGTTTCAATGTCTTATTTATACAAGCAAAAATTGATACAAAATTTATTCAAATTTCTGATACAGTTATGTTGCTTCATTATAATTGTTACAAACGGATATAAGTATGAAGTCATGTGCCACATTTGATAGTACCACATTGTCTAAAAACAGGATTTGTTTCATAAATATTGGAATATCATCAAGAATTGGGATACAAAGGAAAAAGTCAAAGGTTCGGTGTCAAACAACATTAACTCCTATAACATAATTTTACAGGAGAGAACGCTGTTAGCTATGACTCTCAATAAATATCACAAAATTATTATCTCCAAAAACTTTTGAACTAAACTTACAACTTTTGTGATCTGTTATTAACATAATGAGTCTGTCATTTGACGTCGAATCTGGTCTTTTGGGTCTGAGAATTGAAACATAAGTACGAGCAGTTAGTAAAGAATTAAATAAAATATTACGAGTCCGAATGATCCACCGATTCTGAGCAAATTATGCATAGAACTTCAGGTGCGCAGACAGAGATCGATGCTCCAACTGATATCATGGTACTCCGCAGACACCAACGACGTCATATCATATACGAGCACACTGCACACATGATAGCAGGAGTTAGGTTACTGTTGTTATTGGCGATTAACCCTCGGATAGTGTAGATATGATCTAATAGTATCGTTTTCCGGGTATGTTACCGTATATGCGGCAATTTGGTAAATTCGATTCCAAGCGGTTCATGGTACAAGTAGGACCATCGATTATCGGTCATTTATTCATACTTTATAGTTTATTATATTGTGATAATGTTGAGGTATTCTGTTACATATTATTCTAGCAAATTGTGTAAAAATATGAGTACAATTTAATGTTGTAACTTAGTGTTAATATTAGTGCAATCCAATAATGCAATTCAACAATGCAGTTCAACAATGCATTTACAAATGCAATTCAATATTGCAATCGAACAATGCAATTCAACAATGCAGTTCAACAATGCATTTACAAATGCAATTCAATATTGCAATTCATCAATGCAATCCAACAATGAAATCCAACAATGCAGTTCAATAATGCAATTTACAAATGCAATTCAATATTGCAATTCATCGATGCAATCCAACAATGCAATTCAACAATGCAGTTCAACAATGCATTTACAAATGCAATTCAATATTGCAATTCATCAATGCAATCCAACAATGAAATCCAACAATGCAGTTCAATAATGCAATTTACAAATGCAATTCAATATTGCAATTCATCGATGCAATCCAACAATGCAATTCAACAATGCAGTTCAATAATGCAATTTAAAAATGCAATTCAATATTGCAATTCATCAATGCAATCCAACAATGCAATTCAACAATGGAGTTCAATAATGCAATTTACAAATGCAATTCAATATTGCAATTCATCGATGCAATCCAACAATGCAATTCAATAATGCAATTTACAAATGCAATTCAACAATGCAATTCATCAATGCAATTCAACAATGCAATTCAACAATGCAATCCAACAATGCAATTCAACAATGCAATTAACGAATACAATTCATGAACGCAACTATATTTTCCAACATTTTCTAAAATATCCAAGTTTCCTCTATTTTCCTCTCAAATTATATTCCAGCTGAAAAAGAAATGAATTCAATGACCTCCAAATTCGCTCTTCATCAGACTATCAAAAGCAACCTTGAGCATTAAAAATATTCCTCAACGTATTCCTTTAAAAACACATAAATATGAAATAGTAATTGTCAAAAGATATGAAATTCATCTGACTCCCATGAAATGTTACAAATTTCTGAAACAACCATTTATTTAAATATGATCACCTCGGAAACAAACCTTCCAATAATCAGTGACATACCACTAGAACTAGAACATACCTCTAGAACCATTTTGCAGAACTATATTCCAATATAAATTTGAGAGAGTATCATTTAAAGAATCGAAATGACCCAAAAACAGTTTTCACGTAGAGACCTCTCAGGAATGTGGAAACGATGGAAGAAACGAGATCGCCGCGTAAGGGCAGTTTTGCAGAGCGTACCAGAAAATGTATCGCTTCGAGCTAGATTCCAAAGGTGGAGTATCCGAGCGGGGACTTAACAAGCATTAAAGCGTTCATTGAAAACGTTCGCGGCTGAATAGATCGTCGAGAGGCCATTGAGAACGGTATTGAGGTTACGATTCGATAAATAGCGGTTGCTTAAACTTAAACTGGATCGTTGGGGTAAATTACGCGAGGTACGTTCCAAACGAATCGAAAATAAGAGCACAAAGATACTGGCTGATATAATTACGTGGAATGTCATTTTAATATATCACCGGACTGCGAACGTTCCTGTTCCGTGTTTAATAACGTCTGCCCGTGAAAAATGACGGATCCGTGCGTTTCCTCGGCCATTCATGCACGAGTTGTTCAGAAATTTTATGAATTGTACGAAGGGAGAGAACGTCGCGAAATAAATTGCCACGTTTGAAAGAGACACGGTGGTAAAAAAGCTACGTGGGACGAGAATGGCTTAATGAAATATACGATTTTGTTAATCCAACGTATTAGCACTGGCTGTCATGGAAAGGACAAAAATTGGGACAGGACGTGAAGAAACGGGAAACTGTTAGCACCATTTCGTGTTACCTCGCTGAACCGTTCGTTCGCTCTTATTTTGCCTTACCTTTTCATATTTGCCGCCTTGTGAAGGAATATCGTGACCTCGTTTCGACGAATAATATTTGCACGATTGCTTTTCATAGTGTGAACGTTGCATTGAATTTGTTTGCTCAATTTAGAGAAAAATTGTGGGTGGTTCAAGATGCGTGTTTGCACTCTTTTCTTAAATCCTTGATCGATTTTGTAAAAATAGGTATAATATACAATAAACACATAAATACGTAATATACAGTATTATGTAATATGTAATGTGATAAAATAAGTTGGATTTTATAGATGATACAGATTAGGATATTCATAGAAAAATTGTGCAAAAGTAGTATAAAAATTGTACCTTTATTGAAGGCTAAAATGAGTGAATTAATGAAATATAAATAGTCTGTGTTATACAAAATTAATTAAAATTTTAAGAACGAGTGTTTAAATTTAATTTAAGCATAATAAAATTCTGCAGAATTTAATGCTCCCTGAAGTTTGAGGTGTTTAATTAAACTTGGTAGCGAAAGGATGAACATTAAATACATAAATTCATAAAATAAATACAGAAATGTAATTATTAACACTTCGTTGGTTTACAAAGGTCTTTAAATATGTGAATTGATAAATTAGTACATACCAATATTATCGAAAAATTTAAGTAATTCTCTATTATATTCAAAGTAAATTTTTTAAATTGAATTAAAATTAAATCAATTCATTTCAACGTACGTTAAATTCTACAGAACAAAGTGTACAAAAAGAGAGAAAAATTCTTTAGATTGTAAAGTTAAATTTTTCAAAAATTTTGTAAAAATTCAATCAAATAGAAAATATTGGGAAATGCTGGTCGCGCGAGGGCGACGATAAATTCCATCACTCATTCAAATCATTTTCACCAAATTTTAAATTCTACACAACAAAGTATAACAAGAGCTGCAAAATTTTATATATTGTAAAATTAAACTTGCAACAGTTTTGTAAACATTCAATTGAATTTAAAAAATCGAGGGATGCTGGTCGCGCGAGTGTGATGTTAAACTCCTCCAACGTTCATTCAAATTATTTTAACCAAATTCTACACAACAAAGTATAACGAAAATAGGAAAATTCTACATATTGTTAAATTAAACTTGCAACAGTTTTGTACAAATTCAATTGAATTAAAAATATCGGGGCATGCTGTGAGGGTGACATTACTAGCTGAAATTATTTTAAACAAACCTTAACACTAAAATTACCAGCGTTAAATGTACACTTACTTATAGATTGAAGATAAAATAAAAAAATGAGTAAATACTGAAGCATCAATTAATTCGTCTACACAAAATGACATATCGACAAAAGTACGGTAACAAAATTTTATAACACAAAATCTGCAACCAGTCTCTGTGACTGGTTGTAAGTTAAATTCCACAAAAGAAAGTATAAAAAACAAAGAAAAGTTGCTAAAATTGTTAAATTGAATTTGCAAGAATTTTCCATAAATTCAATCGAATAGATGCTGGTCGCGCGATGGCGACGTTAAACTCCCCCATCTTTCATTCAAATCTCGTTTGCCGCGCTCTGAAAATTCCACGACGACCGTCGCCAGATCCAAGAAGTTTTCCCACCGTTCTCTTATCGTATTTCCCATACGTCGCGAACTCGGCAAATCTGCTCGAGTATTTACAGTCGGCGGGATCGCTCTAATCGCGTAGCGAGTTAAAAGTTCGAAAGCGAGGTAAAATCACGGAGGACGTGTTCGGATTCCGCGTCTTCACGCTTGCGTACCGGAGGCGTCTCCGTTGTTTCCGGTCCTGTAACCGGAACTTCCGGTTCGGTAAACAGCGTCTCAGGTATTTGCCCGAATTGGCCGAGCGAAGAACAAATATCGTCGAGTGACTCGTTCGACGGTGCTGTGTTTGCGGCATTGCGGACCCGAGCACGTCATTATCCCTCGGCGCGGAATAAATTAAAGAGGAAATCCAACGATTTCCGTGCGACGATCCGTTCGCTGATTACGATTCCCGTGGAAATCGGACACGGGACAAACGGCAGTTCCGGAAAGCGAACCGTCACGCCAAGGAATTCATTTCGTCGTACTTTTTCACGAAATCTGCCGGCAGACTCTCGTGCGCCACAAACCGATCCGATTGCGCCATCATGGAAATAAATGTACACCAAAGAAATTTAATCACCTTTGTGTACGGTGTTCTAAAGAAAAAATATGTCAACTACTACGTCACTAGCAATGTGTAAATAACATTATATAATTATTTTTGTGAAATTTTTGATGTAAAATTATAACATCGTGTCACTCGTTACGTACCCTGCGGTTAAACTAGACTCTTTCGGTTCAATTTTAATTGCAATCTTCATAATCAAGAATAACACTCAAGAATAAATTACATGTAATAAAGTTTTCACTGAAATATTAATCTGGATTGTTTACATGGTTTCACAGCTTTATGACTGTTTGAATTTTTAATCCTGAAGTTGGAATATTCTCTTGTGAATATTAGTCTGTCAAAGAGGAACCGTATTACTTCCTCGTTTTTGAGAGTTGCATGCTGTAGTTCTGCAAACTTACTACTTTTGATGTACTTCATAATTGTACTTAGTTTGAACGAAATCGGTGTTTCAAATGTGATGTCCTTCGCAAGATATGAACATGTGTATAAACGTATCATGTGTGTATAATAATACTATGAGTGTGTACAAAAATACTATGAGTTTGTATAAAAATACTGTGGTATTCATATGGTGTTTTTTTTTCAACATCATGTGTTAATATTTCAATATTTTTTAATATGTTGATCAATCAACGAGGATAGAAATTCTCAACGATAAATTGCAGTGACTGCAAACGCGTTCCACAGCGAGGTAAACCATGGATCGAAAGCAATTTTCGCTTGCTGTAACGCCAGCAATTGCGTCCGTGAAACGCATTTATGAAGCAAAACGAGACCGGTTAGCACGGCGTCGCCTAATTGGGCAGGACAAAGGTGTAAGTTACACAAAGGAGTGAAATACAAGCTGATCCACGAGGTGGAAATTGCGAATGAAGATAACGTTCGTTTACATCGCTGAAGCTTGCACCTAGTCAACCTAGTTAATTAATCATAATTATTATTGTCCAAATAGGACTGCGTTAATATTACAAATTTGATTTCAGTGTAAACATTTACGTAGCACGTTTACACTGGCCAGACATTAATTGTATGTTTCGATCCGTATTTGCAAGTACGATCAACTAAAATCCTATACAAATATTGATCAATGTGCATTGATTTGATAAGAAACATCTATTTAGCTTCCTGTAATAATGAACTATTCTCGTGGCGTAATTACTGCTGTTTGAATACTGTAATTTCAGTTGAACCGAAAATTTTATTCTAATTGTAGTTTCATAGTATCTATTTTATTTAAGTAGAAATAATTAAGATACTTGAATAAAGATTTATTTTAAGAATTGATCGAGTCACTTTAAAGTTAGGATTTTATAATATACCTTGTAAAATATATAATATATATTTTATAATATATAGGATTTTAATATACCTTGATTTTACTTAAATGTAGTTTTATTAAGAAGACATTTTTTCAAGCTGTAACAATGCTATTCAATTTACGTGAGGCTCACACTCTGTTGATCGAAGATGTTGATTCATGCAGATATTCATTCAGTTTAACAGGTCGAGTACAGAACTGAAACTACACTGTTATAGGGAACACCTTTATAATTAAATAAATGTCCACATTTAATATTTATTTTAAATAATTATTTCTAGCAAACTGAATTGTTATCTCTAACAAACTGAATAGCTATCACTAACGAATTGAGTAGTTATCTCTAGCAAACTGAATAATCGTCCTAAACAAAATGTCTAGTTATCTCCAAATCCAGCAAATCTCTAGCAAACTCAATATTTATCTGTAACAAATTGAATGGTTCTGTGTACCAAACTGAATAGTCATCCCTAACAAACTGAATAGATATTACTAACCAACTGAATGATTATTTCTAACAATCTCAATAGGTATCTCTAGCAATCCTTATAGCCATCTTTATCAAATCGAGTATCTCTACCAAACTGAATAATCGTCCCTAACAAAATGTCTAGTTATCTCCAAACCCAACAAATCTCCAAGAACCGAAGAGTGAAAGAAAACTCCCAAAAACTGCTGGCAGTAGAGAACAGAAAGGGCCATAAAGAAAATAATTTTCCAGAAGGAGAGCCGCGTTCGAATCACGTTTCGTCGTCGCAGCATAAAAATGAGGCTTACTACGACGGTCTGAAGTGTCTGGGCGAAACTCGCAGCATTGTTCGCGGGCGACAAAGGTGCAACGAATTCTGCAAAATGCACACTAGTGCATTCAGTCAAGTGCTCGAGCCTGTCCAGGGGGGCTTTAACCAGCACGTACGAGTGGCTCGGAGACGCAACCAGCCAGATATACGATACCGAAGCGATTTATCATCGTGACAATTTCGTACGTACACACAGTTCAGGAGCTATTTTCGTAGCTCGTTCCGCGCACACCCCCAGCGACCATTCGTTCACGGTGCCATCGCGTTCGAGAACTGCGGCAAAAGTTGCTTATATGATTAATCGAAGCTTTCCTGCCCGACCGGCATCGTTCCAAGCTTGTTCCTTCGGTTTCCGCGCCCTGATGCCGAATAATATTTCAGATCGCTCAGGTTACATTGTTACTTCCGGTCTGTAAAGTAGCTGCTTCCGAAGAAGCCAGTCGCCCGCGAGATTTATATCGTCGAAGGAAATCGATCACGTGATTTAGTTTTTTGATACATTTATAGGGTCCCACAGCTCTGTGTAATGAATTTTTGTTTGAATTGAACTGATTTAAACTATCTCAATTTTTAAGTAAGCTAAACATTATGAAGACATAAAATTGCGGAAGATTATAAATTTACACCATACTAGTTAAAAATTAAGACTTTTATCAGACTCGAATAAAAAAATAAATAATTCTTGAATATTCTTGTGATATAATCGATCTAACTGTAGCAAATAATAAATATGATAAAATGTTATTAAAGCGATAAATTCGATGAAATCGGACATAAAGTGACGTCACGATCAAGATTTCGACATTTGATTAATCGAACGATGAAACGCACAGTCATCGAGAGAGGCCGAGACAATCGAAATTGCGGATGTATATTGGCCAAGACACCTCTGATACGCAATTAATCGATATTCCGACTAATTGATGCCTGATTCGATTAATAATTACAACGGTCCGTCGCACCTCTGACGACCAATTGTAATTTGCAAAACATAATTTGTCGCTAATTGAACGAACACCGCGCGTTAACCTCCGCGACAAAGAATAAAAAATTTCCAATTTATTATTGTAAATTACCGCAATAATTTGACCGATGTTCTCTCATTAGCATTCAATTTTAATAAATTCCGCCACGTTCTCGGCAGTCAACGCCTAAAACGTTTGCATTTCATTTTAACGTGAAAACTGCGAATGAACGCAATTACGGCCTCGAAAATGAGAAGAAAAAAAACGAGATGAAGATAAAATAATGGCTTTCTCTGCTACTGTGATAGAAAACGAGTCCGTGCGCTGGACCCAGTGCGATTAAAGAACTACGAATTTCGGAAGTAATTACTTCCACGAATTCAAGCTTCCGTGTTTCCAGGATCTTGCGCAAGCTCGAAATTACAGTTGCAAACGGCGTTTCGGGGCTTTCGCGAAACCTTTACAACTCGTTTGTTTGGCTACCTTCTTCAAAAGTGAAATCAATTCAGCGAGTAAAAAATGCAGCCGTTGGTTAATTCGCGATGAAACGAAAGGAGAATCAAAAAGAACGAAATTGCAGAAGCACTTTGAGCTTCTTTCGCGAATTTATCGTCTCTCGCTGGAACATGGAGGTTTTGATTAGTTTACGAAGTACGCGTTTATCGTGTAACCTGCTAGTTCTTTTTTTAGTATTTTCCTTATCTTCCGAAACTTTTGGAACGAGATTAACCAACTACAGTAATGTTGAAAGTCACACAAAACTGCAGTTACTTATGTGGGTTAACTGCTGGCTAGCGTGCTCACTATCAGTTAACGCGAAAATTGCCTGTTATGTTCTGGAGGGGCCATAGAAATTTTGATTTGAGAAATAATTTGCAAAATTTGTATGATTTCTAACTTTTCAATTCTTACATTCGCGATTTTCTAATTTTTTAGTGATCACATTTGCGATCTTCTCGTTATTTAATTCGCAAATTTGCAATTTTATAATTTTGTACTTTTTATGTTAAAATTGACCAATCCATAGTCCTCAACTTTTCACATTTTTGAGTTTACAAATTACTAAATTTTTGAATACCTAAATTCTCAAATTCATTGATATCCAAATTCCCAAATTTCTAAATTCCTACTTTGTTAAATTTAAAGATTCCTAAATTCCCGACTTTCCGAGCGTAATCGCAAGTTCTCAAATTTCAAAATTCCCATTCCTTCAAATTTACAAATACCTGAATTACAATTCCTTATTTTTTTAAGGTGAATAACAAATTTTTAAATTCCCCTATTCGTACGTTCCCCAATTTCCATTTTCTCAAATTAAAAAACTAAAAATTCCCTACATTACTAAGAGTCTAAATCCACAAAGCATCTACCCTCCAAATTTTCGAACAATCGCAACTTAGTAAAATCATAAATTTACAATTATAACGCCGTTACCATTACACGAAACTAATCTCCCCAATTCCACGCAGTAACGCAAATTTCCGAATAATTAATTTCCCATCGAACGTCTATTTCCATCGAAGCACGTTTAATTGCTCTGGAACGAGGGGTATGTAAAAGAGGATGGTACATTACAGTACACGTAATCGTAATAACGAGAGAAGGGTGTTCGTCCGCTTTTATTGGACAAAAGGGGAAGAAAAGGAGGCCTTTGTGCCGTTGACGTTCTCATAACCTCGAGTTCTCCTTTATCGGGAGTTTCTTTTTGAACCGGTGCATTACTTCCCACCGAACGGAAGTGGCCATAATTGCGTGGCACAATTAAGGTCAACCATGGTCTCGGGTCTATTCGGTCCCCGTTGGTCGTCTTCTCTTCCCTTTTCTTTTATTCCGTTCCGGTTGGCGCGTTTCGTTAGCGTCGTTCCCGGTTAGCGTGTCCAATCAGCGAAGTCGGATTAAGTTAACTGCATCGGCGCCTTTTCAATGGTCTCGTTCGCAGCGACCGCGTTTGATTCGAGCTCTGACCGTCCAGTTAAAGAAAGGGATCTCCTTGCCGTATAAAGAGACACTTGGCCCGTGGAAACTGCCCGGGCTCCAATGGACGCGGCGACCTGTAATTGGACGATTGGATCCGCTCGACTGACCCGCAGAATAAACCCGCGGAACAGGTTAATGGAGCCGGCGAAACGTGTATCGCGAGGCGACGACAAGCTCGTTAATCAAACCTGTTAATAAATAACGTGGCCCGACGCGGCTCTATCAATCATTCACGGAAGTATCGAGGGATCTTTAATCTCGAACGGTGTCTACCGGTGATGCAGGAGCTTCGATCAGCGGTTAAGCAGATAACGAAGCGAGCGGGACAGCGCGATAAGCAAGGAAGCGATCGGAGGAGGAGTTTCGAGCAACTTCTCTTTGCTCGCCTTTCAGAACTGTTGGCCGGACGTCGGCTAGAAAGACCGGAGATAACGGGTAAATAATAGGCTAACACCGGATGCTTCCATCTTGGAGCGGCGCAGCGTGAACGACTAACGGCGTGTTTTGAATAAGCGAGCGATCATTCTTCATACTTTTGACATTGTGTGTCGCAGCGTCAGCAGTAAACGACGCGTTGAATCGTTAGGATTCTCAGTAAATATAAGCAGACTGTATCCAAGAAATTTCACTTCGATTAGCGGTTATTTTGCTTGTACTTGATGACGCCAGTGTCTCTTCAATAGTTCGTATGAAATCATTCTTCATACTTTTGACATTGTCGCAGCGTTAGCAGGGACGATTAGAGCGTTGAATCAACGATTCTCAGTAAATATAAGTAGACTGTATCTAAGAAATTTCACTTCGATTAGCGGATATTTTGCTGTGTGCTTGATGACTCGAGAGTCTCTTCAAAAGTTCGTCTGAAATGGGTCTGGGTTGTCTTGACTAAATAAAGAAATTGCGTCTTTAAACGTAGTCAGCATCTTTTTCCATCGTTTTAAAATTAACAAAGTTTGAAGTTGGTTGAAAATCATTGCTACTCTTGGATAAGGGATGAATTCGTCGATCAAATGTCACATTGCCACGATATTATATTATAATATTAAATATTAACTGAGACGTAAAAGTTAACGAATTCGATAAAACTACGACTTTCCCGAGGGGATAAAAATATTTTAAACTGGCAGACCGTTCGAAACTTTGAAGAAACGCCTGGTCCCAATTTATAATTTCGAATCTCCGAAAGTCTCCAGAATCCTCGGCTGAATTATTCCGCGTCGAGCAACATTCCGTACGGTAGTTTCGTGCACTCGTTACGGAGCATCGTGCATCTGATCCAAATAAAACGTCTCCCCCGACATCATTCGCGACCGGTAATGAGGAGGATCCGTACAAAACATACCGTTTCGAATATGCTCGTCACAACGAAGATCTCCTGAGCCCTGCGACGTTCGCGTTTTCATCCCTCGGCAAATGTCGTCAATGTCTCGTTAGTGTATCTCCATCGGTAGAAGCGACGCGTAAGCACGATCACGTCGTCCATTGCACCCTTACGATGCTGTCGTAACAGGGTGACCGTGATACAGTTTCAGATAGACACGAAACGAGGGGTATCGTCATTATGACGATGGTAATATCTTACAATGCTTAGGGCATTAGAACAGATACATTTCTTCGTACACCCTTCAGTGTCTTAAAAGGGGTGACTTGAGGTTAGGAACAATTTAATTCTTTAGGGTATTTTATTTCTCTTTTATAAGCATTTCTTTGTACATTCTTCAACATCTTAACAAGAGCGATTGAGGTTAGAAACAGTTTAATTCTGTAGTAATTCTGTAAATAAATTCTAAAACGTATTGCAATATTATAATTGAAAATAACGTCTATTCCCTCCTGAACTTGCTGGTTAAGTTTCATATCTATCACAATAATTTTACACTCATAATGAACATCTTTCTATTTTTTCCTCACTATAGCAACCGTCTGTATCAAAAAATAACCTAAATTACCTAACAAAAGTACAGAATATCTAGCACGAAATTATTCTCCCTTATTTTGCAACGTTAAATGAATTTCTGTAACAAAATTTTTAACTGTTTTGTTGCAGACGTGGCCTCAAATCCTCAGCAGAGAGCTGCTCTACTGCACGAGTACATGAAGAAGCAAAGGGAGCTCAGACAAAAGGCCCGGCTCGACTACAAGAGGGTTCTCGTATAAAAACCCCGACGAAGGGGTTGGATTCAAATCGAGCCGCGTTTAGTATCCCCGATATCGCGATACACGGTTTTGTTTCAACGACAAATGGGCGAGCACAAAGAAAAACTGTATTATTCGATGATCGCGCGTTCGAAGAAGCATGAAACGTTTACCGAAATGATAATTTTATTAGCAGGGGAGAAACAGCCGAGGCAGCGGTAAAGGGCGGGGGATGAAGAGGTGCTAATTTTAAAAGTTTCCCTTTGGTCGCAGAACGCGACGATCCAATAATGACACGGGCGATTTAACCGCGAACGGTGAAACGAACGAAAACAGGTGCTCGTTCACGGATCATTAACCCCCATTTCTATCTGTCGACTGTACGAAATTATCTCGGGAGGGGTTGTTTCTTGTCGGACTAATTACTTCACGATTCGTCTAAATCTCCACGGAGATTTACATCTTCCTTGGAAATACTTTTAGTTGGGGAGGGTGGCGTTATTTCGAGCTTCGTTATCGTGCAATTAACCCCCTGCCTTGTTACGCACAGTTACATCGGTGTATATCACTTATATAAAATACAATTTTACTGATATAAAATAACTCGTATGGTAGAAAATAAATTGAGTATACAAAATTTCTTTAACAAAATAAATTTTTTGTTACAAAATCAGTGAAGTTTGATCAAAATGATCAAAGTCTCTTTTGTAAAATAAATGAAATTTTTTTACAAAATAAATGTATTTTCTTCAGAAAAATAAATATAATTTTTTTGGCAAAATAAATGAAATTTCACTGGCGAAATAAAATTTCTTTAACACGAATGATTACTTTTACAAAATGAAATTTCTTAAAGAAATGAATTTCTTTAACAGAATAAACAGAATTTCCAAGACAAATTAAACGAAATTTCTTCAACAAAATGAACGAAATTTCCGTAGCAAAATAAGTGTAATTTCTGCAAAGCAATGAATCTATTTATCAAATTAGATGAAGTTTCCGTGAAGCAATTAACGAAGAAATTCTGAGGAAAAATCTTGTATAAACCTATGGACAGTTCCGAGAAATTAAAGTGTACGGTTCTGAATAGTTAATCGTAAGGCAGGGGGTTAAGAAGGATGTCTGAAAGTTTCTTTGAATCGTGACAGATTATCGCGAGCGAGGGGTGGTTGCTCTTCCGGGAAAAGAAGTAAGAAAATTAAAAACACGGCGGAACGGCGGACAAAGGCGAAAGAGACAACGCGACGGTAGAGTGAAACACCGGTGAAGATGATATTAAGGCAAAGAACTGATTGAAACGAGGGAAATGGCGATTGTTGGGGTTGTTAGTGAAATGAGTGCCGCGCGTTTGAGTGTGTGGTTCGGCGTTGTTCTCTTCGTGGCTGTGACACTCGTCAGTTCTCAGGTTACATGGACACCGATCTACGTGGGACCCTACAGTGAGTACTTATTTCAATTTTCATCATTTATATTTACACAATTAGTATCATTTGTTACATACAAGAAAAGTATGAAGAAGGAGAAAAGAATTCATTAAATAAAGCTATACAATTTACATACAATTAATGTCATTTGTTATATGTAACAAAAATAACACTTAATGTAAAAATACAGAAAAGTATTAGTAGAAATAATGAAATGAATATAAAGAAAAATTAGAGGATATAAAAAAATTAATAATTAAAATAAAAAATAAAAAATTTAAGGTAATAAATTAATCAATCTAATACTGTAATATAACTATGGAATGTATGACATATAACCATTATCTTCGTTGCAATCAACGTGTTAAGATCACTTGTATGTACCTAGGGTCCGAGCTAGTAGTATGAGTCAGTACATAGGCAGACACGTCTAAAGCAGTAATGGAGATCAATGTGTGGTTGAACTTGACTGTGCTAGTAGAATGATGTGTTCTGTGGTCGAACATAATCGCACCTGTAGAATTGGATCGACTGTAATCAGACACGACCCAGCAAGTAGAATTAGTCTACGTATACTGAGCCATGATTTTCTGGTTCACAAGTAGTCAGACATGATTCAGCCAACTATTAAATGCTATAAATATACTATGCAGGTATTATTACATCACTTTCAGCAGAGAATTATCACATAATTTTCTTGTATGATATGCGAGATACTGTCATAAAATTATTCAGTATAAAGACTGATTGAATTAAGTGAACCATATAACGTTGACAATTAAATTTTCCCTTGCGCAGATTCAGTTATTAAAATTTAATACATGATCATTTTTTTGATAATCTGGTTTATTTAAAATTGTTAATTTAATAATTCATTTAATGAAATTAATCATTGCTGATTTAATTTAATAATTAAATAATTGTGAATAATTGTTGACAACATAATTCAGTATTATCTGTAGATAATTTTATTTGTATATGTATATGTATATTTATACACAACTTTATTCATTTGTTGCTTTAGCTAACACTTAAATAAATGTCACGTAACAGTTTCTAACAATAAGAAATGCAATTTATCCCAGATATGATCTGAACAAATATGCGTAGCAAGCATATTACAAAAGTGTCTTAAGTTATGAACACATTGAGAATACCTGCGAATAAATTTTGTCAGATAATCGAAGCAAAAGCTGCATTCATTCGGACATGATTCATATTCTGATCGAGGTGCACAGGTGAAACGTTTCTTACGTGCCAGCAATTTTTCTTCACTTGGATTGATCCTGCGACGACATTGCCTCCCTTATACCTGCTTGATTTACAAATGACCGTATCGACACCTTCGATTTTCATATTTTTCCACGCCGTCAAATACTTTTCGCATTTCTACGAAACATATTTATAGAAAACTGAACTTTTCAGATCAAATTAAATGTTTGCATTTTCGTTTCCACGAAACATATCTATAAAATTTAAACTTTCCATATAAAATCAGGAACATAATTTCACATTTCTACGAAATATATTGAAAGTTAAACTTTTTAGGTGAAATTAATCTGCATATTTTCCTTTCTGCGAATCATATTCATATAGAAAACTAAACGTTTCTGATTGAAAAGTCAAACCTTTCGGATGAAATCAAACGTTAATATCCTTTTTTCCACGAAACATTCATGAAAAGTCAAATCTTTCTGATGAAATCAAACGTTAATATCCTTTTTTCCATGAAACATTTATGAAAAGGCAAATCTTTCTGATGAAATCAAATATTCTCTTACAAAGAAACACTCATAAAAAGTTAAACCTTTCGAATGAAACTAAATAAATACCACACCACTGATGCCAAAAATTGTACAGCAAATTGCACATAATCTCATTACTATTTCGCGATCCAGATGAAGTTTGACCTGAGAAATGTACGCAAGAATTTCATTAGAGAATGAAAATGATAGGCCGTCAAAGTGTGAATCGTTTGAGACGCAATGTGTTCGAATGCAAACGATCCTGGCACGGATTGATCGTCGCACTTGACCCGAATCACTGAGCGCTGATTAAAACAGGACCGGCAGCACAGATTTTTCTATTTGTCAGCAACACGTGCCACCTCGTTCGCTAAACTTCGCTTTTTCCGGCGAGTTATTAGCGAACACCGTGTTACGACTCGACGAGAAATCCGAGATCCATCGGCGCCGTTGCAAATCACCCTGCCACCCCTCTAGTTGTCCTACAAACTCGATACGCCATTAATTCTACTCGTTTGCGAACTTGCGCCAAACCGTTAATTGACGCGATCAATTCGACGATACTGATCATGCATTCACTGTCCTGATTGGTCAACCTCGACAAGACTCGAAGGCAAATGACTGAAAAAATGTTATCAACGAAACTTGCAGCTTCACATTCATCGTTTTTCCCTGGATGAATCATGCAATTCTACGCGAAGGAATATTGAATCTGAGGTTAGTTACTGAGGTTGAAGTCCATAGTTATCGAGATACTTTCAAACTTTAGGAATGAATCTTACTTCGAAGAATTCAACATGATTGAAACGTAGTTATATATGTAATGTCTTTAAAGATTTTGTCAGATATATCAGCTATACTTAATAATTCAAATCGACCAAACCTTATATCATTAAAAGAGTAAGAAAGGTTAAATAAAGCTACAAGTCTTCGAATTTAAAAAATTGATATCCATTGTAACGTTAATCTCTCCACGTCTCTCGTTAGCAAAAATGTGGGACCAGTTTGCAAGAACAATTGGGGTAACCGTATCGCCATCCAAGTTGCAGAGGGAAGTCTGTTAAAGAGCACTGGCGGTTCTGTGGAGATCCGACGTTGTAATTCAAGCCACAAACATCGTGTGGTGTGGATCAGCCATAAGGAAGACTAAGGGTGGGCGACGAAGTAGAGATGCAGGAAGAAAGGGTGTGTCGGTGAAGATTCTCCTTTGCAGTCGCTTGTCGTCAGTAGCAGACTGTACTCTAATTAACGGCGGATAACAAGGGTACCCGAGAGAGATGGAGAGTCGTTCTAATAATTCGCGTTCAAGACGAACAGATCCCTGTCGCGGATGCCAGAGAAAGAAGGTGAACATCCGCCGCGAGCTTGGAACAGGGAAAATTATGGCACGAGAAAAGACGCCCCTGGTGTTGCTATCGATCCCTTCCACGTACAGTTTATCTTAAATGTTTTTAATTAATTACGAGTTTCTTTGGACGCTCTGTGTGACGATTTTGAATGCGTCGAAAAAGACTGGAGAGACTTGTACTTCAAACTTCTGTGTTAATCCGGTGAGAAGAAATATGTAAATACAGACTTGAAAACTTTGCACAACTATTTATAATCATTTACAACCGTTTCTAATTTCTAACAGAAAATATTGATATTTCCCCTCTTATATCAACTCCTCCATCAGTATACGTCTATTAACCGAAGTTCCAATCGTTCAAAGAGAAACTAGTATATTAAATCACTCTGAACATAATTTCCTCCTCTGTGCCTCCCAATTTCAATATCTGCTGTTACATTACAAAGTGATCGATCGTCCACGCGAACCGGGGCTCACAGTATTCATTAGGAAACGAAATTCAGCCGTGAGTTTCACTATTTCCCGGCTGATTTTCGTCCTCGCTGAATCGGCTTGGTTCCCGGGATGGAAAATTTCGAGAAAGTTGAACGACTCGCGGCGCGCAATTGCGTTCACCACCGTGTCGAAAAGTTTCTCCTGGTAAATGAAGTCGGGCCGTAAAAAAAAGTTGCCGGAGAACAGGTCGTAAAGCCGCAATAGAAGTCAGTCGAACGGGAGCCGAATGTTGCGGCCATTTTGAACTGCTCGTGAGTTCTTGCGACGCTCGACGCTCCTTTTTCTTCGCGCCTTTTTCTCTATCATTCTAGTTATCCGCAGAGAAACTGTACTTTTTCTTGTCTTTAACAGATTAAGAGATACGCCTTTCGTATAGCATTAATACAAGTTTAGTAAAGTTAAGAGTAGATTTTTATCTTTTGATTACTGTTGGCTGTTACAAGTACTTGAAGATTCTTGTTATTCACGTTGTCTGTTTTGATTCTGAGAAGTTACCTGAAGAAACTGTACTTTATAGTAGATTAAGAACTACACATGATAAAAACTTTGTTATAAAGTCACGAGTAGATTTTTACCTTTTGTCCAATCATTGTTCGCTGTTCCCAGAGTAATGATGCTCAAATATTGATATTCAGGTTGTTATATTTGATCATAGTAGCGTATTGGAGTACATATTCCGTGTAAATATGAATTGTTCAATTTTTCGCAAGATATAACGAAGGCGTTCATAGAGAGAAATGTCAAAAGACATGCATGAGATAACAGGAGGAAATAGTAAGATGTATTATTTATTCGTGACGTAATTTAGAATCGCACGAGGACGTAGAACGATTGTGTCGTACTGCGAGAAATGCAGCAAGTGCAACGTTATATTCAGAAAGTTTGCGAAAATGCTTGCCTTAGATAAGCAAACACGCCAGGTTCCGTTTGCTTTTTCAAAGGAAAGGCACGTAGTCTCTCTATGCAGGTGGAAAAAGGGAGAACGTTGTCCCTCTATATTCCGGCGCATGTCTGTACATAGAGGAATTCAATATTGATGATAACCTTTTCCCCATAAGCAATTCCGTACCAACAATTCTTGTATTCGTAATGAAACGTGCTCACAAACTTGAAAAGAAGCCATAGACACCGCTGACTCGTCCGCGAATCTGAACGAGAGCTACCAAGCAAACCGAATAGAAATGCTTGCTGTGCCTTGAATAAAGTCCCAGGATACCAGATAAATGTCCCTTCAAGGTAATTTGCCTATTGGACATACCTGCTTCTATCACTTTTATCAGCCTCTTCAGCACTATTTGCTATTTCTCTATTGCACGTATTTTTAATTTTAACTCTCCATTACTCTCCATTCTCTAAAGTCTATATTCTACCTCTATACATTTTTTTCTAGAGCTCTTTGTCAGATTTCAGTAGAGAAATAGAAGGTTATTTAGTTCGATGAGTTCAGTGGAAAATTTAAGTTCCTCGTCAAATTTTGTAAGATTTAAGATTGTTATTTTTGTCAAGTTTTATAGATTATTCAACATAAATTTCAGAGCAAACAAAATTTTTGTAGTATTACATCATGGAATTTCAGAGGCTTGTAGTTCTTGTTATATTGCCACCTTGACACGAACATTTACCGACATGAATGGTATAAAATTACTGATTTGGAAATTTCATTCGGTAACAGATACACGATACAGAAACAGATTAATGGATGACGAGATGAAAAGCTATGTATCATAGTCACAGATACGTGACATCGGGCGTCAGAGTACTAATAGCACCATTTTGGTATCAATTTAAAAACCATCAGGTTATCCTGTCAGACTCTACGTATCGATCATGCGGAGTTTTTCAAGCGATAAGAGTTCAGATCAATATTCGTGTTGCAGATAACAAAACATACGGTATCGAATTGAATCTGATGAATCGGAGCGATAAGAATCATATTTTCTATTTTATTTGAGAATTCTGAAAATTCTATCGTCATGATGGACAATTTATTATTGGGTAGACAATTTCTCTAATTGATTTAAAATATCTTATAGTTAATCACAATAAGTGGAACAAACATGAAAGTTTCCCTACAAAATTATATCCAGCAAGTATCTATAAAATCAAATCACGCTTATCATAATTATCAAACCAAGATAAAAATTTGACCAAAGAACGATTTCTCCCGTATTTTATCCCGAGAATCTCTTGTATTTTCAACGTACGGGACAATGGTACGAGATTCCAGCGGAAAGATCCAAACGCCTGGAAGAACGTTCATGGAACAAAACAGAGCATGACAGGACAATTTCAAGAACAGCCGGGAACTTGGTGCTCGCGCGTCGAAACCACGAGCGAAAACAAAGCGGGCAAAGCCGGAAGGCCACCTGCTCGCTTCAGAGTGCAGGTGCATTGCAGTTTCATAGTCTTCGAGGCCGGAGCAACGGTTTCGAAGCGAACTGTAATCCTGTTTTCTAAATGTGACCCAACTTTGGCGGACATGTGTACGTCCGACCGCAAGCACTGTTCGACAATTTGTCTCCGCAGCCAACACTCTGCCACATTCCCCTCTCGTGCCCGGCCCACACGCTTACCGTCCTCTTCATCCTCTTCTGTATCTCTGTGCTCCATTTCCTTTGGCGAAGCAGTAGCCTGTTAGGTGTTGCGATTCCTTCGATATGTAGCTTCCCGTCGCTGCCACCGGTATTCAGTTACCAGGAGCTTTTGAAATTCAGCCGAGAGAGATTAGGCAAGTCTGACCGCATCGGAGCTTGCGCTGCTTCTTAAGCGAGAATTAACGACGCTGATTGCTTAAGGCTGGATTCTCAACGCCGCTTCGCGGTTTTAACCCCTTCATCGTTTCGTGACGTGAATTTTTAACGCTAACGAGATCGACGTAAACTAATTTATGTGTCTTGCCGTACTGCAAGAGTATTTGCGCAGGGAGAACTGCGTTCAGATTAAATTTAATAAATTAAATCTGTAAATTTCTCTACTTCTCGTGTGTCGTAAAACTAAATAATATTCTGTTTGAAAGTGGACCAGCTAATAGATTAATAGGGCTATTCCAAGTGGATCATTAATGTCACATACGACACGTCATGACCATATTCACATTAATATATACACCAAACAGTAGAGTACATAAACCAAACACTTAATTTTCAGTAAAAAGTTTCCTCACATTATTTCACTTTACAAAACAAAATCTTATTGAATTTTAAAAATCTAAAATGTGTGTATAATATTGTAAGGATAGTCACTTGACCCAATTATTTTCTGACATAGTGTTAAATTTCCTCCTCATTTTAGATGAGGTATGCTTTTGATACGAAGCATTGAAAAACGCAGCAAAAGCACTGAATCGATAAACGTATGTAAAAGTTGTGCCTGCTTTCATAGCTGTTGCATGTATGAGGCACTCATTAAAGTTTTAATATTAAAAATTTGTAATTTAAAAAGGTACGCCGACGTTTTCAATTGTAATTTTTAATATCGCGGAATAATTACGTCCTTTATGATGTGAATTCAATGTAAAAGGAACACGATTGTTATTCGGCGACCCCATTCGCTTCCTGAATTATTTTAAACGTACGAGGTGCATGAATATTCTTGTTTTATCGGAAATTTAATGTCATTGAAAGTTGATTAACATTTCCAGCGTAGGTGGTAAACGGTGTACGTGTTTGATCGGATATTAAATTTCCTAATCATAAAGCTCCGTCAGAATGCTCGAAATTGCGGGCGAAGCGTATTGCCGGAGGGAAAATTGTACCCAGGAGAGGTACTGTTTCAAGAAGTCTGGTTTGCGAGGTGTCTATCTTGTACAGCAAGCTAATAATAGTAATTCCGCGACATTATTCGTTACTTAAGGAAATTCTGTCTCTGTTAACTGTTATACAAACGTTATTTATTATTATTACGCGGAAGTTAAATTTCATCGATAAATGATAAATACGACACTTTTCAGATTTCAATTTAACAATTTTATCATTTTATACATTTCTAATAATTATTAGTATAATTGACTGTTCATATTGATACAATTGTAATATGAACATGTGCAACATATGTGGAAAAATTCAAAAAAAATGTGCAACATATGTGGAAAAACTAAAAAAAATGTGCAACATATGTGCTAAAATATAAAAAAAGTGCAACATGTGTGCAAAGATATAAAGAGGAAACATATGCAGATGCTAACTACACATGTACATATTTACATGTACATGTATGATTTACACACATCGAGTACATTATTAATTAAATATCCTGAAATACCATTCACGAGTCATGAATTTTAAAACCGAAAATTAAAAACGAGTTATTGATAACTTATTTGCTAATTCATCGTTTTGAATATGTATATCAAAAATACGCGTACAAAATGAAGCAATTAAAGGGCACGTAACATGCAAAGCATATGAATGCAAAATAAAAGTGATGCGACGATAAACCAACAAACTCGATCTCATTTCCGCGTCCAGTTAGCCGTCGCAATTATTCCAATTACGATTAGTGAAAATTTGCAATCTAGTTATAACTTTCGTGTTTTCGACGAAATAAATCCTGATATATCGCGAATAGTTGCAATGGGTAACCCGTGTCCCACCTGTGCATAGCGATAATGCATGCTAGTATACATATGGATGGATCAGTATAGAACGTGGATTATAGAACGCGGTAATTTGCCACGTGACTGGTGGCAGTCCTTCGGCGAATCACATTACCATATGGTAATCATTGTAATTTCGTTATCATTCAGCCGGGATACCGGTGAAATTATCTCTGAAATATAATAACGAACCGGGGGTTGTTCCGCCTCGGGCGCAATAACTAGCGCCAGGTCTTCTCGTTTCTAATTAACAAATCGTCTCGAGGAAGAAATTACGTTAATCAATTAACGTTCGCTGGGAACGTCTGGCCCTTGGGCCTCCGCTAATTTGTTTAACGATGTTAATTACCGTCCCCGACGATAACACCACCCGGATACCGTCGGCAATTATACACGGGACATAATTTGTCTCATCCCTGACCGCCGAGAGCTTTACGCCTTATAATAAATCGTCCTTAATCGCTGGCTGGCGTTATCCAATCAACTATTTACGCGGTCCATTGTTCACGTGCAACTAATCTGCCTCTTAATCTCGTGTAGGGTTAAAATTGCCTGGGTACTGGTCCCTTGTGGCCTCCGTTCGTGGTTTACTTCGCTCGTATTGGATTCTACTCTTTCCTACGTTTGCTTTTGCACCTTTTATTGGGTCAATCCCGCAGTGTTTCGGGAATACGGTTTGATATAACCGTTGAAAAATTGTAGAATTTTGTATTGCTAGATTGTAGCACTATATGATCTGTTATAGGTACTCCTAGATATTGTAGCACTGTATGATCTAGTATAGGTACTCTTAGATATTGTAGCACTATATGATCTCTTATAGGTACTCCTAGATTTTGTAGCACTATATGATTTATTATAGGTACTCTTAGATATTGTAGCACTGTATAATCTATTAAAGGTACTCCTAGATTGTGTAGCACTATATAACCTCTTATAGGCACTCCTAGATTGTATAACACTATAAGATCAACTTACAAGCAACTTATTTTAACTTGCTTGTCTATTAAATTTAGTTACCACATAAATGATATAAAATGTTATATAAGTCATACTATATGTACACATATAATGTCGAATGCCTTGCAGCCTCGTATATTTTATGCCTACTTCTTTCATTTTTAGCTTCACTTGTTTTTATCATTAATCCGAATGTATCTAATACTATCATCATGTATTAATGTCTGTGTAGTATTTAAAATTATTTTCAATATTTTTGTCATTGATGTATACACTGAGGGGAGTCATCACATAAGGGAGTCATCTGAGACTGACTAAACTGGATTGAGTGAACAAGTATGGTTCGAAAAATTGATTAAGAAGTTAATCAATATAAAAAAATATAGCGATTTCTATGTATTTACGAAAAATAACAAAATCTGTGCCACTACCAAAATAACAGAACAGTGGCTATTTTTAGGAAACCAGTGGTAGCAAATATTTCCCTTTATCGTTCGTTATTTTTTCGATCCAGCGTCAGATCGTATAGGAGAAGTTGTAACGATATCAGGAGAAAAAAAAAGAGGAAGCAGAGGCTGGAAAAATGGAGCATAGGGGTCAGCATCCGGAGTCGAAGCGAGCAATTTCGAGTGCTCGTCATCGCTCGACGTTGGGCCGTAACTCGTAGTCGGGCAAGAACAATTAGTCACGGGCTCGTGAAATTGGTGAGGGCGATACAATTGGCTCGTCCCCAGCATCCAACGTTACGTTCGTCGTTTTTCCCTTTGCCCCGTGACCCCCTTTTTCGTGCCTCCCGAAACGCGATTCTCGTCGCAGCGACGAGTTGCCACCCTCGTACAACTTTCTGCTGGTGGATGCAACGCGACATTGTTCGAAATCTCCGGAACTGCATCGCGCCACTTGCTGGCTGCTGCAAATGTGCGTGCATCAGGCAACAGACCCCTTTCATTTCGTGCTTTTTGCGTGAAATCACCCTTCTCGATGGCCGCGCACGCACCATCACAATGAAGAACGAAAAAGGCGCAACGAGAGGGTGGCCGTTCGATGTGACGGAAAAGAGATTGCACGGTTCACGGAAATGTCTGCCGCGTAGGTGCTACACTCGCAAATTTTCAAGTTTATCGACTTTCATGTTTATTACCATCATTTTGTAACTTCAATCATTTTCAAACTTTGTTCACTTTACAGATTTCAAATTTATCAAATTTACAACCTGAAATGATTTACATGAGATTAACCTGGAATTTACATGAAATCAGCCTATCGACCAATTAACATAATAAGGTTATATTTTCGAACTTCAGATATAAATTTCTCCCTTATTTTGAATAACCAGCTGTAATCGAATAAGATCATTACCCATGAGATTTTCCTTAGGCAAATTTGTTCAATTCTACGAATTAACGACGGGATACTGCAAATGAAACATTTGAAGATTATAGTTTTATGATCTTTGCGAACGGAAATACCGTTTCTTGTAACATGGTCGGAATCGAGCCGAGCACGTTCAATCGTTGCTCGAAACGTTCTCAGAGCGAGCTCAGCTACGAATAATCTAGTCGTTTAATGAAAATTAACCGACATCACCGCGTATCACGAAACGTGCAACGAAGCAGTGAACTATGGATCAGGGAAGCGAGATAAGGAGAGAATAGCTGGGAACACGGTGTGGGTTACGTTTCAATTTCGGCGCCGTTGGAGCGTGATAAAGCTAATAGCAACCTGTGCCACGATGTGCCCGTGTCGCGGATTCTTTCGTCGAAGTCGCGATATTTCGCGTAATTCTCGTTGTAAAAATATTCGCGCCGGGTAAAAATGGTGGCCGGGGCAGAATGAAAAATCGCGTGGACGCGTCACGGATTACCGTCTAAATTTCCCTCTTTTGCTCGCTGCGTCGGGAACGTGCACGCCGTGCAACAAAGTCGTCTGGATTTAATTTAGCGTGCATTTGCATCGTTGAATTTGAATCTTAATAGCCGCCGTAAAACGCGCAAGATTGCGCCACCGTTCTCGGATATGTTATTCAAGTGCGAGGATAAAGTCACGGACGGGAAAAAATTGAAGCGGACGGATAACGAGAATTTCCATTTCGCTTACATCGATTAAACCGTTCGCATAAATACATTTACTGTTAGGTCTTAGAATGCATATTACAACCATGATGCAGTACAAGTTTTTAGCGATACGGTTTTTCCTTCGTGTTCAAATTAATTTTACCCCTAGCAGCAATAAGACCCGAGTCATTCTATATTGTTACATCTGGTCAACCCTTAACCTTAGCATTTGTTCGCAGTTTTCTATTCGTGTCGTTTTATTACTTGCTTAGGTCACTTTGGGGAAACTCGAATTTCTCCACCCGAATTTTAAACCAATTGAAAATCAGAAACTGTCACCCTCAAATCAGAAACTCTCATCAGTACAAAATCTAGTCCGAAGTCAAATTTTTAGATCCACTTATATTCACTCGGAAATTGTAATGATTTGTTTAATCGTCACTGACTGATACAATTTTACGTACCTTATTCCGGTGTACACAGAAGTTTGCCGTACCTAGAATTTTAATTTTAGAGTTGTAACAACGTGATGTTATAAATTCAGATTTTTACAGTGAGATTTTATTTTCGTTATGTACTGGGCAGGTTATTCTCTTCCTTATGGTTTTCAATTTAAACTAAAATTACGGGCTTCCAGGTTATCAGAGTTGTTTTCAGCTACGGTTTTGTGTTACATGTTAGTTAATAGAATTTTTTTCATTGAAATATTTTATGAATTTTTATGGAGAAACTGAAATGGATACATTACTAGGATATGTTGGATATTAATATTTGAATTATTATAAAGATAAAATAATTATTATATAAGAACATTATGAGAACATAATACGATACATGGTATTTGTATCAAAATTAATTTGATCTATATTAAAAAGTTTTTATAGGGATCTAAAGATAAAAGGTAATTCTGTAAGCTAATTATGGTGTACGAAAACTCGTTGCAAATTGATATTTTTGAATGTTCATATTCACCTCGTAGTTAATTTTCTGTTCAGTATTAATTCAACGATACTCGAGTCAGAGTTTGGGATAACACAGCGTTACATTTCGTACAAATATTAAATTATTCCGTAAGCATTGTTAGTTGTTTCCTAACGAGTTCTCTCTGACAATGAGTTTCAATTAACACTCAACTATTTTGTAAATTCATAAGCAGAAACGTATAAATCAAACAGTTAGTATATTGAAATATGTAATCGTTAATGGTCATTAACAAAAAATTGTAAAATTTACGTCAATGACTATAACTTATATTCGGTGAATCCTTTTGTAAATATAAAATTGAAATAAAAATATTCGTTGTTCTTAGTTTGCAGTTTAATATTAAGTAAAGTAAAATAAAAATATTTGTTGAAGATTTGAACAGATTTTACATTTCACTCGTATCATCAGTTTAAATAATAAATAATATAAAAAATTGGTATGATTCGATGAACAAGTATGTACTGAATATATACCTAATTAATTTCTCATTTAAATAAACTAACCAGTAATTATCTCAAGATATAACGAATTATCAAATTAGTTTGCTGTATCAATGAAATGATAGTAAAATATACCTCCTTTTTTACGGAATCAAACGAACTAGTATTTTATACGTTGAAAACACTATTTTATCCTTATACACGGAGAGCATATTTATGTCAGACTGTCATTTTATACTACTGTTATTTATTTGCAGCTGCATGATTTAGTGCTGTCGATTTATGAGTTTGCTTTTGTTTATCCGAATTCTTCTCTATCCCGGCTGAAGAATAAAAATCACCGTATGAAACAATATTTGAACTATACGATACTGAACTGGTAGGATTAAAAAGAGAATATAGAATATTAAAGAAAGTGGAACCATTTAATGTTAGGATCATCATTTGTCGGTAGGATTATTGTAGAATGATATTTTCTACCGCAAAATTCATTTCAAGTATATCTTTAATTTTATTTCTTTTTAAACATCGAGTAAGTGATCATTTTTAAATGATCAGTACATTTGTCACTTCAATACAAACGAAATGAAAAATCATTTGAAATATTATTCTCAAAATATTTTGTTTAGATAAAAATGTATTTATTTCTAAACTAGATATATCTCAAAACATTAAACCTATCAAGATTAAAAAATTACCTCATTTATCAGAATTTTTAGTAAATTGCTTCCCTCGACCTTTAATTAAGTTATAAAATATAATTTCTAATTAACAGGGAGCTTTTTGGTCAACTTGTCAAATAAATTCTTCCACCTCGACATTCGATTTAAGGCTATAAACGAGTGTCTACCGAAAAGTCTGGTTAAACCGATGAAATCGCTAGGGACGTCTGCTTTTTAATTCCTGCACAGACCGGAAGGAGGACGAGCATCGTCCCATTCCCTTTTAAATGATGGCCCAATAAAAAAAGACCTGGAGGAGCGTTAACGGGAGCGAGATTACTTCTTTCCTTGCTCCTGAATCCCAGTGTGATATTCGGCCGCAGGAGATTGCTTACATTTTTTTTTACGTGGCCGCAAATATACTTGAGGTCCGTGTTTATTCGTACGGTAAACGATTTTCACCTAAACCCCTGCATCGTAGACTCGCCAGGTTTTGTGAACCCCTTAATCTTTATGGCAAACGGTGCACTGTTGAAAACTTTGCCTATCCACGAGAGAAATTGTACTTTCCAGTAATCTTAAATTCACCAAATTTACAAATTACATAATTTCAAAATCCCTAGATTCTCTAAATTACTAAATTTCTAAATTCCCAAGTTCTCAACCTGCCTTTTAAATTCCTAGATTCTTTAGTTTTCAAATTCTCAATGTCATAAGTGGCGAAATCCATTATAAACCTTAAATTCTCAAATAAGAATTACAACTTGCCAAATTTCGAAATTTCTGCATCCCAAAAATTCCAGAATTCCAATTTTCCAAATTTCCCAATTTCCCAATTTCCCAATTTCCCAATTTCCCAATTTCCCAATTTCCCAATTTCCTAGTTTCCCAGTTTCCCAGTTTCCCAGTTTCCCAATTTCCCAATTTCCCAGTTTCCCAATTTCCCAGTTTCTCAGTTTCCCAGTTTCCCAGTTTCCCAATTTCCCAGTTTCTCAATTTCCCAGTTTCCAAATTTCCAAATTTCCAAATTTCCGAAATTCCAAATTTCCCAATTTCCCAATTTCCCAGTTTCCCAATTTCCCAATTTCCAAATTTCCCAGCTTCCCAATTTCCGAAATTCCAAAATTCCAAATTTCCCAATTTCCGAAATTCCAATATTCAAAAATTAAAATATTTCAAATTTCCAAAATGCCAAAATTCCAATTTCCAAATTTCCAAAATTCCAAAATTCCAAAATTGCAAAACTCCAAAACTCCAAAATTCCGAATTTCCAAATTTCCAAAAATCCAAAATTTTCAACCTATCGAAAGTCCCTTTCCCACCAACCATTGACAGCAAATTCCAATCCGTAAGAAAGCTCCAAAAATCGAAAAGTTTCCATCATAAAATGTTTCGCTACGTGTATTTACCAAATTAAAACTTTTTGCAGAGTAAGCATTTCCGGATTGTTAATTTAAACGGAATAGATTGAAAAAGGTTTTTGTTTCGTAACTCATAAAAGAGACATATTGTATGGAAACACGATGCGGTATTATAATACAATGTGTTATAAACAACGTGGTAAGCGCGCATGGGAATCGTCAAATAGAAGAGAAATGTGTAAACGTGCAGTGTTTTGTGCTGGCGAGTTGATACCGTTTTTGTTTCTGAAATTCGTTCGAGTTACAATAGAAGGATTATATCGATTTATCTGGCGTATTTAAACAATACACGAGCTAAAGGTTCGATGCAGATTTTCCTTGGATTTGTTGCTTCGACCTGTCGCTTTTAATTAACTCTTTATTGCTGGTAGACTAATTACTCGGATGCTGGTCTTTGTTCTGATTTAATGGTCACCCGTAATTAACCGGGTACACGAGTTTAATTATTGTTACGTTCAATATTCGAATATTAATATTAGTAAGTCGACACCGATGCTATAACATATTAATAGCTTACTTAATTAGTTACATTTTACGCATTTGTAAATTGTTACATTTATTACGCGTTTATGGATCGCTTAATTTAATTGCATATGTCATTTCATTTAATTTACTTATTCCGACAATAAGCACGACATTGTAATTCAATTTTTCTAATTACCTTGTAATTAAATGGTTCTTGAAATTATAATTTTATGAGCAATCGCTTGGTTAAATATTCTTTTTGGTATGAAATTATTTATTTGACGGTAATAAAATCATGTTTCCCGGCAAATAAAGAGTTTACATTCTTTAATCAAGATAAAATGGATCCAATACGATGATTCCGGTTTACAATCGCTTTTCACCCATAAAATGTTTCTGGGTAAACCCGAAAGCTCTCCATAATCGTAAAAAATCGTACCCAAATGGCTGTCCCTTAAAATCTGATCGGTCGATTTTGATCAGGATTTATCGTTCGGCCATATTCAACGGAAACCAAAGGGCAACCATTTTGTTGATGCATAAAGATAAGTAGACTACTCGTTGCACCCTGAATATAACAGTATCCCATTTACGAGCGAACATTTGCCTTTTTATTGTTATTCAAATGTTCATTGTGAACAATTTATTTTTATCTGCTTTTAAGGAATAACTTTATTACTTTATTTTTATATACTTTTAATTAAAATACTGTGTTGATGAATTGTCAAATGCAAATTAATAGTAGTTAACTTAGTAGGTAATTTACTTTGTAGGTAATCTTTTTAAAATTATAAACATTCGTTTGTGATCACTTCGTGAATTCTATAATAATTTCTTTTATTTATTAATAAAAAAGGAAAAAGACAATTTAAAAAATATAAGTCTGTTTCACAGTTACACAACGTTACATATAAATTATGTTCAGAAAATTTGTATTTATCATTTTTAATAAAACAAATTCAATTTTGTTCCGAAGAGATCGTTTTATTTGTTAATTTCAATAAACTAAACGTGAATTTTGTTGAATGTATCGTTTTATTTACTTTTAATCAAATAAATTTTTGATTTTGCATGAAACGTTTTATTCGTTATATTTAATAACACAAATATACAATTTCATTCAGTAGATCGTTTTACCCGCTATTATTAATAGGACAAATGTACAATTTCATTAAATTGATGGTTTTACACGTTATTTTACTTTTAATTTAATATTTTTTATCGTTTTAATAATCTTTCCTGCTGAGATCACTTCATTTATCGTTCGTGTTAATTACACAAAATTCATAGTGTTACTTCCCAACGAACAACTACAGTAACAGATAATACTGCTTAAACTCTCCCATCTAAATATCAACAAAATTGAACAACCGTGTAGCTCATCTTCCCGTGTTTTCATTGGAAGAAGCATTTACACGATCTTCCGAGTGTAACTAATCAAACTCCCAGTCGTGCGAAACAATATTTACATCGTGATGTCTCAATAATACCGTGAAACTCGAAGAAGGGTTGAGTAAACAACACAGCAGAGTCGCAGCAACAACAAGCTGTCTTTGATAGCTTTTGAAAGTGGCCAGTCGGCTGGTTCATCGATGCTGAAGCATAGTCTCCTGTTCCAAAGCTTTCTGTGTTGTTCGAGCGATGTCTCTTTCATTCGGAAAAATATAAAAAGGAGCCGCAACGTGGATGGCCACTTGCGTTTCGTCGCCGGTCGAGAGGGTGGCGAGAGGAAGAGAAACGGTAAAAAAGGAATGGAAACGAGTATCACGGTGGACAATTTCGCATGGAAGCACCAGTGGCACCCTGTTATCGAGCCACACAGAGCTGAGTGCTCTTCTAACCATGGCCGTTTCTCGAAAAGCTTTTTCGAAACACGTGAAAGCGATAAGGAAGAGACAGCAGACGTCGCTTCAAGACGAGCAACTATTTTCAAATAAATTTACTCGCGTCGAAATATACCTTTTTTTAACGTGGGGGAAATCCAAAGATGCCTCTGAGGGAGTTATATGGGATTTTTACCCACGGTGGTCCTTCACGACGCATTGGGGGCCCCAGGAACTCTAGAGAAGACAACTGGGACACGTCGAAATACACCTCTTTTCAACGTGGGGAAATCTTCCAAAGATACTCCGCGTTTCTGAGGGAGGGGTTGTGTGGGATTTTTACCCACTAAGACCCCCACGGTAGTCCTTCACGACACATTGGGGGCTCCAAGAACTCTGGAGAAGACAACTGGGACACGTTGAAATAGACCTTTTTTTTTAACGTGGGGAAATCTTCCAAAGATACCCCGCGTCTCTGAGGGAGGGGTTGTGTGGGATTTTTACCCACTAAGACCCCCACGGTAGTCCTTCACGATACATTGGGGGCTCCAAGAACTCTAGAGAAGACAACTGGGACACGTTGAAATACACCTTTTTTTTTGACGTGAGGAAATCTTCCAAAGATACCCCGCGTCTCTGAGGGAGGGGTTGTGTGGGATTTTTACCCACTAAGACCCCCACGGTAGTCCTTCACGACACATTGGGGGCTCCAAGAACTCTAGAGAAGACAACTGGGACACGTTGAAATACACCTTTTTTTTTAACGTGGGGAAATCTTCCAAAGATACCCCGCGTCTCTGAGGGAGGGGTTGTGTGGGATTTTTACCCACTAAGACCCCCACGGTAGTCCTTCACGACGCATTGGGGGCCCCAGGAACTCTAGAAGAACACAACTGGGGCACGTCGAAATACACCTCTTTTCAACGTGGGGGAAATCCAAAGATGCCTCTAAAGGAGTTATGTGGGATTTTTACCCACTAAGACCCCCACGGTGGTCCTTCACGACGCATTGGCGGCCCCAGGAATTCTAGAAGAACACAACTGGGCACGTCGAAATACACCTACTCGCATTAAACCTAACAGTGACGATGTAACTTACAACTTAGGATGTTGATAAATTGACAATTTTTAAGTATCGGTATTAGGAAATTTTTATATCTGAAAATGTTCATTTTCATGTTTTAATATTTGGAGTAATTTAGAATGATAATGGTCACTAAAAAATCAGAGAATGCTTGAATCTGAGATAGATCAGTTTTGAAAAATTCGGGAATCACCTAATAATAGAAAAGAATTAGCATTCGACCGAATATGGTCGTTTTCGACTTCTTTTATATAATAGATGATGAGAAGTGTCATCGGTAATTTTCGCGAATTGCGTTCGAACTGCCGAAAGTTCATCGGTGTTGGAGAAATTTTTCCGTGGACCATGGCTGCTGATTAATTCGCGTCTACATTTGTATTCAAAGGATCGCGGCACGTTCCATCGTGGTCGCATAATAAATTATTGACAGAATTCTGCAATTCCGTCGTTGAGAATTATGTATGCAAATGGGGCGTCCATCGTGCCTTGAACGTGAGCGTCATTCCCGCGACAGGAACGATTAAAAACTCCGCTTGGCAATTGGAATCGGGCTACCGGAAACGTGACGAAAGGTCAATCGAATCGCCTCGATTCAAGGAAGCTCCTAATTATCAGCCACCTCGCTCCACCCCTCCTCTTTGCCAATATCGGAAAACTATTCGACTTAGCGAGGCTGCTTTCAACTCGCCGAACCTTTTCACCTCGTCGTCAATTATCCGAGTAATTATTATTTCCGAACTCTTGTGTTCCAGCATTTATAATCGAGAAACACCGCTCTAATGCGTTTCGATTACCTCCTACTCTCATTCTGGTACTCATACTTCATGTTTAACGATCGCTGAATTATTTTACTTTTTGAAATATCAAAATATCGAAATATATCGAAATATATTGAAATATATCGAAATATATCGAAATATCGAAATATAAAAAAATCGAAAGATCAAAGATTCGATGAATCGAACATTTGAACATTTTCAAACTTCCCAGTTTAATAATTTATAAATTAAAAAATTACAAAATGTAATAAAGTTAAAGATTGCAAATGTAAAAATTTGGAAACTTCTAAAAATTTTCTTGAAAAATCATCTGAATTTAAGAATGTGAAAATTTGAAAATATCAACAGTTAGTATCGATCTAAAAAAGAACTAAAATTTGACCATTCTAAATTACATACGTGAAGAACAATTTATAAAACGATATAATTGTAGAAATTTATAGTGGAATTGAGCAGCGTTCTAAACAGGGAACTCTTCGTGTTTCGCGTATAAAATCGTTGTTTTCCAATCCATTGGATCGCAGTCGACTGAAAGTGACCACCAGTAATTGAATATCGATTTTTCGAAACGTAGCAATTAATTTTTATGTCATTCCCGAAGAACGAGCCGCGTACAGAGAGTCGTTAAACGAGACTGATTGGATATTTTATTGCACCGTTTATTGTGAACATTGAATTATTTAATTACTAAACATTTGCCGAGAATATTTCATATTTTATCGACGTTATACAAATTTAATTTGTGATATGAATTGATTTCATACTTTTATTGTCCTCTTCTCTGTATTTATAACTGTTATGAACGTTTTTTGCGTATACGTTATTTGCGCGTACGTACTCCTGCTTTATAATTAAAATGGTCGTTCACGATTTTAATTAAAGTATTGCTGTTGATCACTAGTTATTTACTTTTCAATTTAGCAAACATTCGATGGTTTCAGTAGAATTATTAGTGGATTCTGTATATTTGTGTACGGTATATTATTTTTTATCGGATGATACGCTGTTTGCAAATTTCAAAAATTGCAAACTGAAAAATTGAGAATTTAGAAATTTAATAATTTGGGGGTTTGACAATTTGGGGACTTAGAAATTTAGGAACTTTCAAGTTTGAAAATTTGACAATTTGGGGATTTAGAAATTTGAACACTTAAGAATACGGAAATTAAAAAATTTGCAAGTTTGAGAATTAAATTATTTGAAAATTCGACGATTTGCAAGTTAGTGAATTCGACGATGTGAAAATTCAACAATTAAAAAATTTATTAAAATACAAATTACATTACATTTAATCTAAACTCATTAAATGTCCAACTTGAAATTTTCAAACATATGAATCCTTTCTTCTTTTCCTCTTATTTTCATTTGATTCGAAGCTCGCCTTCCTCTCTATTTTTCTTCTTGAACGTTATACCTCTTTATGCCGCGTAGTATTTTCAAAGCCAACATTCCTTAAATTACCAAACCATTGAATTAAATGATCTAATTACATTTCCTTGTCTCGTCATATCTGTAATATGATTATTCGCACCGGAAACTTCCATAAACTTGTTAATCTAGTCAGGTCTCGAGTTCTTCAAAACTCGACAACACCGAACTTTAAAGCTTTAATAACACCGGTATTACGAATCTATAAACGAGATTATAGAAATCAACGACGAAAATGATTTAATCAACTTGAAGCACAAATAGCAGCTCGTTAACTGAATATTCACGACTTCTTACTTTATCGCGTTATTCATATTTAGAGAAAAAGTTTCTTCAACTGTGTCGCAGCAAAACCTTAATACAATTAGAGGCACATTAAAGTACAGTGTAGCAAAGTACAATTAAAGTATAATAAAGGTGTTAAAAGTACGATGTGATTAAATACTTGAAAATGTTAAAAATATGAAATAACAAATGCCAACAAAGTGATAAATAAATGTACAATGAAAGTGATTCAAAGTGCAACAAACGTAAAATATTTACACACACAGTGCAATAGATTGATTGAAAGTAAAGTACCTGAACATGTATAGAATATAAAATCCCATCAAAACGATATACAAAATCGAAGAGCTGATTTCCACGAAACGCACAAAGCGTTGAAATCGCGTTTCCACGTAAAATACAATCATAATACTATTCGATCTTTCAGCCAGTTTATCCCGTCATTCGCACGGTTTACACTGTATCAGTTACAATCTTAATGGAAGCAACAGAGGATTCCCTTTTGTGGATAAAATTCACTCAGCATAGCAAACATCGTAATCGATCTTCTCTATAAACGGCAGAATTAACGTGGTTTACCCAGTCCGCATCATTCTGTGTTGTCCGAATGAATTTACGAACAAAATTTATTTATTTAGCCGGATTCTGGACGGTCGTGAAAACGTTCGAGTATTTTTCGAACCCGGACTCCAGCGTCGTTTCGTTGCTCAAACTTGAGCGCAATCGATGTCGACGGATCAATCGCGTTCCGGTTTTCAATCGAACCCTCAATTCGGTCGGTCAGTTCGATTTCCATTAACCGTGCATCGACTTTGACCTGGGAAAAATGTGTTTACCACGGCGAAACGATCACAGTGGTTCATACAACCACCGATCAGGGTTGCCCGATGCGTTTTCAGGACCTTTCTCGTTTACCGTACGCATCGTGACACTTTTGTTCGCGAAACTGTGAAATCCTGTTTCCGCTTTATTTCCATCGAAACTATCAGATTAAAACTTCATGTGTTTCATTTAAATATTAAACTATAGAAGAAAATGTTTCTATAAAACTTTACAAACAATTTTCTTCAATTCTGGTAATTTATCGCTTTAAACTGCATATAGATATTGCAATTTGTTAACTTTGTCCTACAAATTCTACCTACAATGTGATAATTTACATTTAATATATAATCTTATATAAAACTGCTTAGATAAATTGCATATTAAATTGTTTAACCACGTTCAAGTTTTAAACTTCCATCATGCAAATTTTTGCCTCGCTCATGCAAAATTTGAAACTAACCTGTTCAAAGACCCTCTATAAATTAAGAACCGATTCATAACAAAGTTTTTTCCCCAAGTTCCCCATGTGTCGATAAAATATGAGACTATCGGATTGTAAACAGTGTTCGTACGAGTCGATAAAATAGCAAAGTACATCAGAAAGCCTCAAAGAGTTGTTTCGAAAGTCTCGTTCGCGTGTGTGTCTTTTCTCCGAATCCTCGTTCTCGAAGCAGTAAGCCGGCCATTTCGAGACTGCTGGTAAGTTGGTGCAGCACGCGACGCGCATTGGAAACGACCGGAAGTGTACAACGGTGCTGGACCACCGGAACACTCGAAAACCACGGTTCATATTACGCTCGCAACATCTGCTCAAACAAAGCGGTAGCAATTTCTGATGGTCAATATGCGCGAAACATTCTCCGCGTGTGGTCCCTACTCCCTCTGGAGCCGAGAGGATTCGCTCGATCAACTTGGAAACTCGATATAATGTCGGTTAATCCACGGGGATGGGGTAACTGTTCAACCCCGCAAAATACAGGTGAAACGGAACGACCTTCGTAGATTGTGTATAGGGCTTCACGATTTATAACCAGCATCCACTGTTTCGAGTTCCTTCTGTTCGCGAGGTAATTGCTAAAATTTCCGAATACTTCGGTTAGCAATTTTGTTCCTGGAGAATCGAAAGTATTTCTGGGAAATGTGGATAATTGTTAAACTTGTTTTATGGTGGGTGCGTATTTTTATGAAGACAAGCAACGAAATCGTTCAAGGGTTGTTCAGGTACTTATTACGCATATTGGTACTTTTAATAAAACTTGTGAGTGTACATACACATGTCATTAATTTTATCACTTTGAATGACTACTGAATTTAGTGAACATAATTTTCAAGTTCAAATGGTACTAAATTATTATTGCATAATTTTTAATGCAATTTGAAGGTGAAACGCAAAACACTAGTCTCTCAACTACTTTTCTAATTATTCACTCACCAAGTCTATAACCTAATTTCCAAAATGTCCGAAGCTTTCGAACCAAAAATTCGAAAATCCCGTGAGCAGAGAATAAAAGAGGTATGAAGGAAAATATTTGGAATCTGATCTTCGGGGTGGATCGCAATTAGTGGCTTCATAATTCGACCGCTTTGTAGAAATTAATTGGAAACCAATGAATGGCGATGACGTAGAAGTTTCACGCCAGGAAATCCGTCTGCATCTCGTTCCTGTTCTCCCGTTTCCTCTGTTCTATTGTCTATCCGAGAGTCTTCGGCTAAGCCAATTATTGGACTACGGAAACGGCAAGATTCGACGGGACTAATTTATGCCAGCTTCCCCGAGATTCCATTCCATAAGATCAGTGGTGCCCTCTGATTAACGGATGCGAGCCACGAAATCGTTTCGATCGATTCGTGGGGGATTTGGTTGCATTAGTTGAATTACAATACCCTCGAAAGCTCTGAATCTCATTATAGTTCCTCCGGCAATTATTTGAAATGTTCCGTACATGCTTAATTATTCTTATTACAGCTGCAGTTTCAAATATTTATATATGCTCAATTATCCTGCAGTTTCAAATATTTTACAATTATTTAAAAAATTATTTGCACATGAACAAATTTAAGAATATACTCTCTCGTATTTGTTTGTCAAGTTACTGAAAATATAAGGAAGGTATGCAATTAAATGCAGTATGGAGATCGTATTTGTGTAGTGTGAGAATGACGTTGTTTAAAAACAGTTTGCCTTGTATAATAAATGAAGGTTTTTTCACGAAGTTAATTTTTCTTTCCCGTCAAAATTTATCCTTGTCTCCATTTATCAATCACTCTCTACATGTTTGACTATTTCATGGAATAAAATGCATACTTACAGTCTGCGTATCTGCACTGCTCAGACCTCGAACTACTACGTCATCGCTTTATCATGCAATCACGTTTTATCATTTCTCTTTTAAAAGTCACTTTTGCCATAAAATTGAGACCTGGAACTTTAATCATTTAGAAAAACATAACCTAACTTTCATGCAAATATTATAGTATTGTAACATATTATAACAAAGTATGTTATAGCATTATAATATAGTATTATATGTTATAGTATTATAATATTATAGTATTATATGTTATAGTATTATAGTATTATATGTTATAGTATTATAGTATTATATGTTATACAATTACAACATATTATTCATTAACCTAACTATACATCTTGTATACATAACCTCTATCTTATAGATACAAAGTGATGCAGCACACGATTTTTAGCAGGTAATGAAACTGTACATAATTATACAGGGTGTCTCACAACTAGTGTAGGTCCAACTACAGTCACAACTAGTGAAGATTGCAAAAATGGGGTTTGAAGCTTCGTTTTTGAATTATTACGGAAAAATATATATAGGTACAGAATGCATATAAACAGATGTATAATGAATATAACTAAATAGGTATACAGTTATAAATATATTATATAAAAATAAAAGCGTAACGTAATTTGCAGAAATTTGAACAGTGTGCCACACTATCAAGCGACGCACGGTGTCTAATTTGCATATTGTTCGCGTTACACTTCGATGCAAGTTTAACCATCTATTAACAGCAGTGCACCGCAGCCATTTTGAAAGAATAATGACAGCATTTCCGGTGAGTGCGTACGCGACTCGCCTCTAATGCACCCAGGATTGCCTCTCTTTCCGCCAGGAGATCGACACTTACTTGTATTTCGAAGCGTCGCAACGTCGCGGAAGATGGAAGGGAAGCCGGATATGTCGATGGAAATGGGAAATACCGGAAGAAATCGTATTGAACCACTAGTTCCACTGGTACTCTCATGCATGTTTGTCGATAAGACGAATGCACGGTCTACCATTTCCAAACTTGCGATGCTTTTATGCAAAGATTTGTCTGATGCAAAGATACAAGACTTGAACATCAAGCTGAAAATTTAGGATACTTTTATTCTAAAATATTGATGTATGCTTATCCGGAAATGTGTAGATATGTTTCTCTGTCTAAAATACCCAGGTATTTATTCTGAAATACTCGGATACATTTCTTGTTTTAAAATATTCAGTTACATTTCTTGTTTTACAATATTCAGAAACATTTCTTCCTTTAAAATATTCAGATACGTTTCTTGTTTTAGAATAGGTACGTATACTTCTACTCAGATACATTTCTTATTATAAAATACTTATTATAAAAATTTCTAATCGAAGTATTTTTTTGAATTCTTAAATAGCTATTATTTAATTGTAGAAAAAAAAAACAGTAAATAAAGGCAATGCATATTTTATTCGCCGACCAATTTACTGTTCTATTAAAGAAACTGGAACTTGTCCCTAAAATTGTCATAAAATAAAACGTCTTCAACGATCATTAAAATACAGGCGAATTTATAGTCGTGGAAACCTAATAAATTTCTTAATACGATCTCGAAGAAAGACGGAGCAGTTGACCCGATTAAATCGTTGCAGCTTGTTCCGATAAATTTACCCCGTATAAAGGTGTCGCTTTATTCATCACGCGTCCTGGATATTTTAATTACAAAATATTCAATTGACTCGAATAGAGAAGCCAGTGAATTATCCTACCGTGTAAAAGAATGAAAATGTAGCGAGTTTAAAATTCCGCGTTATCTTTGAAACGTTCACAAGTCCGAGTCTGACAAAGGGAACTGTTAACGAGCTCTCGAAAAGCTTCTTTCCGGACGTCAACGCGAGACGGACGACCATTAATCCAATTTGCGAATCGATCCGGGTGCATGAGCTGACGATCGTTCGCCTGTTAAAGCGTTAACGTTGACGGGTCACAAGGGATTGCAAGATGGCGACGAGAAAAAGTATCGATCGCTGTCTAAATATTACGCGGAGAGATCAAGATGGAAAATTGGTCCTTGCGAACGGTTTGACGATCATCTCCGTAGAAGATTAAAAGTTCCGTCTCACTAAACTTCGCCCGAGTTCTACAGCGTGCCCTAGTAACTTCCTACGATTCTGTGGCCCTTCCCTTTTGTCTTCTTCCTCGGTTTTTGCTCGTTTTTCATCTTCATCCATTCTACGGTTCCGGCGGTTCTTTCTTTTTCGGCGATTTATTCGCTTAGCTCGTTAGAAGTGCGCCATGAAAACCACGTGACGGTGCCAAGCTGTTCGTTTTCAGGGCAAGTAGCTGAAAGGAAAACGAGCAGACGTCGGATGAATAAAGAAAGAGGGGATGAACGTGTTTTCTTAGCACGCGTACAAATTAAAAGAGCGACCGCGCGAAACGCTTCTAAAGGGGCTAAAGTGACGTTTATTTCTGGGACGGAAATTCCTTTGATCCTGGCCGTGTTCAGTCGGTATTCCAGCTTTGGCTGAATTTTCGCTACGCGAAGAACGAGCTGAGAGAAAGAAAAGCGAGAATGGATGGATTCCTTTTTGGCCAGTTTTTGCGCCGCGATTAATTAGAGGCGTTAAAAATGGCACCGTTTCCTTTCAAGGGGCCACCGACTAAAGAAGAATGGCGAAAGAAAGGAGGAACTTATCCTTGTTCTTTTCTTTGCGAGCACCCGCTGATATACTGCGGTGTTTGGAAAAATCCGTCCATAGGAAATTCGAGGGCTCCTCCAATTCTCGATTTCCCTCGATATTTCTTTGAGAATCGAGAAATTCTGCTGAACAATTTTTCCATCGAATGTAGAATTTTTGTCGAATTCACTGCATTCTATTTTTAATACGAGTTTTAGTAAATGTGACAGTATAACAGTAAATACCTACCGACCCCAATCTTCTTTCCCTCTATTTTCTCCAGAAAATCCCATTATACATTCAACACTGTACCTCAACATCTACAAATACAAAAACCTTATCGTAACATCGTACCTTCGTGCGCACCCTAATCCACATGGATTATTCGTGTTACGGTTTTCAGCACGTAGTCCGGGGAAATGCACACGAGAGAAATAACGATCTTGCAGTGATTCGTGAAACAATTAAAGCAGCTTGGCTCGTCGTAAGGGCGTGTTCAATCGCGTCGTTACGACGAGGCGTTCGACGATGTCGTTTACACGGCCGCGCGTATACTACACAAGCTACCGATTGGATTACCATTCGAAACCGTTCACTCGAAGACCACTAGCGATCGACAAGCTGCTGTGCACGGTCTATACAATGGCTGCTTGTAGGACTAAGGATAAATTGCAGTTTCGTAGGGAATCGGCAGCCAGGTATTTACGAGCCGGATCATGCCGCACACACGGGAATCTGTGAATGTCTCGCGCCGAGAGGTGAACTTGGTGTTTGGACGCGGAATTCCATGAACTTCGACGAATATGCTACTGCACTCGACCCACTATATCATTCTAGTTGTTTTGGCCACAATTTACGGAGCTCGCAGGGTAATTGGCCTGTCAGGCCACTTTTAAGACGGCGCGGATTAGGTCTGAGTTTCCTATCTTTTGATATGTGGATGAGTGACTTCACATATGGGTAGGGTTAGTGTCAAACTTCTTGCTCGGACATTTAATCCTACAGAACATGAGATTTATACTACTACAAGGTCTCGTGCTATTATATTTGATAGCCACATTCATATTTTTTCATTTTAACTAAAATAAGTAGTGCTACAAGTTTGCTATCGTTTGACATGTGGATAAGTGACTTCACATATGGGTACGGTTAGTGTCAAACTTCTTGTTCGGACATTTAATCCTACAGAACATGAGATTTATACTACTACAAGGTCCCGTGCTATTATATTTGATAGCCACATTCATATTTTTTCATTTTAACTAAAATAAGTAGTGCTACAAGTTTGCTATCGTTTGACATGTGGATGAGTGACTTCACATATGGGTACGGTTAGTGTCAAACTTTCTATTCCATCATTTAATCCTACAGAAGACATCAGAACACGAGATATAATAGTTGTTCTTCTACTATTATATTTGATACATCATACTGTTAATATTGGTAGACTGTTTGAAATCGTGAGGAGGCAGGAAGTTTAAAAGTATAGTTTGATTTACCCGTTTACCTTTCCTGCAACGTAGATGCAATAGAACGAAGCACCACTCGTGGTCTGAGATGTCGTAACGAAGCACTTTTGCCGAAGTAATCGTAGCTGGGATGATCTGGGCTGTTTAGGCGGCATCGTTTCGCGAACGGGCCACGTTTGCATCGTTCATGCATAAGCCATGGTATTGCATTGCCACGCACGTTACCGAGCAGATATTGCGACGGCCTCGAAAGACCCAGCCAGAGAGAGCGATATAGCGAGAGAGCGACAGAGAGAGAGGAGAGATATAAGCTCGTTGGCCGGAAACGTAATGGGTTCTGTTCCTGCCCTCTGGCTGAGATAATGAGGAGTGATACTAGGATTATTAAAGAGGCCATCAGCACGCGCCGCCTACCGTTCTGCGATGCTAAGGTTCGTCTTGAAAATTCACATTCATGCTACTTTTACGCGTTCAAGAACGCAAGCTAAACGAAACCGAATGGTCGGAACGTTCGTAACGACGGTGCCGTCTACAGTAAATCGAAATTCCCTAGGGTATGTACGGTAACTATGCGGAGAAACGTACCACTTGTTGATTTTTAGGACTTTTTGCTTATTTGAAGATTTGGGGAGGGGTTGAGAATTTTGGAAACGTAGTTTGGGGATATTTGGAGTTTCAGGACTTTCTTTGGAAGATGACTTCTGCGAGAAAAATGTATACAACCTTTCTTATAGAGAATTTCCTTAGCTACAAATTTCGTAATAACTGTTTTCGTCATACAACTAGTAGATAAGGAGATATTTTCAAAAAACTATTCCAAAGTTCGAAAGAGGACGTAAATGTGTAATATTCAAAGTTATTTCAATAATATTCATTTAAAATATATTGCAATTGTAAATGTATTCGTTTTTCACGTTGTTCACACGATTTTAGTATAAATAACTTAATCATATTCTTTGTTAAATTTTAATAAATACCAATTTTCGTGAACTATTATCATGGTAGTACTTCATGAGCGTCGCCATCTTGTAACGAAATCCGCCATTTGCTTTACGGTATTAAAGATGACATCTACGAGAAAAATGTATACAACCTTTCTTATAGAGAATTTTCTAAGCTACAAATTTCGTAATAAGAACTTTTATCATAAAACTAGTATATACCGAGATATTTTGAAAAAACTGATCCTATCTACGTTCAGCAGTCACCAAACTTGTCATATTGCATAAGACGACAAAATTAAGGCGCATAAAGAATACTGCTACCGTAATAAAACCCTAATTTTGCATCGCGGAGGTCGTAAATAAAACTCAGTTACAACTTAGTCGAATAACAACAAATGGAAGTTGTATAAATTTCGACGAGGTTATACAGAATTCATGACGCTGGCATCTGAGTTTACCGCTCGTTTTCTCGAGCTTTTATTAAGCCAAGCCGCGGTACGAAAAAATGAAGGATCCTTTTATTCCTGCATAAGATTTTTGCAGTTATAATTTCACCGGGACACTGTTGTTCCGGGCATAATTGCTCCGCTTGTTTCCCGTCCGTTGAAAAACGGTAAGACAGAACTGTATTTATGCATCCCTGCTTTAGCCCACCTTCATAGGAGTCGGTGCAACAAAGCGGACAATAAAAAAAAGCAACTATTTCGCGAACCGAGCTGTGGATGGCTCCGAGAGGAGTTCCGTGCTTTTTCGTTAGCTTGAATACAGGATCCGACGTAACAAATGTAAAGATCCGACTCTATCGTAGCCTTAAAATGTATTCCGACTATAGTCGGTTGTTGTGGCACGAAATAACATAAAGCTTTAAAGTTGTAAGAGAAATTTGAAATTTAAAACAGGCCGTGTTGACATGAACAGAATTTTAACTAGATTTCGCGGAGATAAATTCGCGAAATTTAAATTTGCAATTATCTTGAAAGATGCGCTACAGAAAATGTTTTAGATCAAGTACAAGAACGCGGTAAATTGATGCACTTTTGTATAATATTCAAACGAAGAGTATTTTATTTTTCAAAATTTAATATGAATTGTTAATAAAATCGTTTGTTGAGAGAACTATTATTTTGGAATTTGTATTAAAATTACATCAATTGCAGTTAAGTTGAATAGAAGTAAAGACGAATTAAATTGTCATGCTTTGTCAGAATTAAATTATAAACACAGAAAACGGGCTAGTAATGAATAAAATAACTTAACTATTAAAAGGTGATTAAGGAAGTTGATCGTCAAACGGAACTTAAATATGCCAAGAACCTTCATTCCGCTGGAATATTTCATCAACCACCCTCTACTTTACGAAATTCACCCTGTTATTCAAACGCAGAACTGTCTTCAGCGGACGATTAAACCCTTTAATAAATCTTTCGATTACAGCTTATCACGAGCAGATGTATATCGCAGAAAGTATCACAATATGAGTTCAAAAATTTAGCTTCATTTAAAAAACTTTTGGTTATCCGTGATACGGGTGCGTAAAAAATTGCGCCATGGCCAAACTAAATGTTCCCCTATACACGTTGAACAATTCGCACGGTAAAATAAATCCGGCGAATTTTTCTCGTCGAATTCAACGGCAGTTGAACCGCCACGGATTAAAACAGCGTATTTTTCAAGTGGCTTGTTACTGCGGCGCGATAAAATTGATGAATGTGACCATTGGAATAAATCGAACATCTCCGGTCATAGAAATAGTCGAAATCATGGGGTTAGACGGTAGTTGAGAGTTGAAAAGGGCGAATCGAATTTTATGGGGCGAATTCGGGGGTTGTTCGAAAGAAATGGGCAAGCATCCCCCGGTGCATACAGACTTAAGTAACTGTAAGTGGAAACGATTTGTCAGCTTTATGAGCCATCGAAGTGACTAACAATGCCATCAAATATGTGGTTTTAAGATGACCGGGCTGTCCCCGTGGAAATTCACGGAGACCGACCCTTAAAAAATAAAACGTTTCGGTTCGCGAGAGAAAGAAGATCCTCTCGGTAAAATTCGTCTCAAAGGGAAGTGCATAATTGAAGCGTAAAGCTTCCCGAAGCAAAACCGTATTTTGCTTTCTAAATTCGCTGTTTTGTAATTACGCTTTGCGAGACGCGTTGATTAACTCTATCAAATATTATACGACTCCGTGAATCCATTGAAATGATTGCTGCGACGAGCTTTTGAAACGGGCCTGCGTGAAATTCGAGGCAGAGAGAGAGACGATATTAAGCGTCTGATAATGAAGGGTTTTCGGTTACACGATGGTCACACACTTTTGCGAGGCAATTCCGTACACGATACTCGACTTACTCTCGTTATGGAACACTCGTTTCATTTGAAACACGTTCTCAGCCTGCACTCAACCACTCCATCTCCTTCGCATTCTCTCGACATCCACATCACGGGAGGTTCATTCAATTTCGCATTAATTCACGCCCGAACACGAACGCCGTAATTGTGCTTCGTTAATTTCGAGTGTACAATTCGATTCTCGTATCGCCCCTAAAAAAACGCCATCCTCGAAAGTAACGCTGCGAACCCGCCAAGTGGATCGTTATGAACGAACAGCTTTTAATAATTCAGTTATATAGAACTGCCGCACATATTTCTAGCACTTATTCACATATTTCGAGCACGAAAAATTGTTATGTTTGTGCGCAAACTTTAAGTGATTCGAACTTGCAACGATTAAATTCGGAACACTTAGAATTTCTAGAATGTTTACAACTTGAAACATTTTGAAATGTATTGGAAATACTTCTAACGTGGAACACTAACTTCGAGCATTTATAATTCAAAATGCTTAAAAGTTAGAACAGAGTTAGAATGTTTAAAATTTAAATGTCCCAAATATCGAACACCCCAAAATTGCACATCCCAAATGTCAAGCACTCCAAAATTGAAATGTACCAAATACAAGCACCCCAAAATTAAAACGCTTCAAATATCGAGCACCCCACAGACTTGAAACGTCAGGAATATCAAACACCCCAAAATTTGAAGCGTCCTAAATATCAAACACCCCTAAATTTAAATGTTCGAAATATCGAACACCCCAGACTTGAGAAATCTCAAATATCAATCATCCCAAACTTAAACGTCCTAAATATCGAACACCCCAAAATTGTACATCCCAGATATCAAACACTCCAAAATTGAAATATACCAAATACAAGCACCCCAAAATTAAAACGCTTCAAATATCGAGCAGTCCATACTTGAAACCTCAGGAATATCGAACACCCCAAACTCGAAGCGTCCTAAATGTCGAACCGCCCAAACGTCCAAAGTATCGAAAACCGCGAACTTTAACGTCTTAAACATCGCACACCCTAAACTTCAAACGTCACAAATATCGAACAGTCGAAACTTCAAACGTTCGAAGTTGCGAACATGTGAAGTTTGTAGTGGATATTAATTTGCTAATGGCAGTAGCCATAATCCACAAATAGCTATGGAAACGACGAAATTTCGAACGTCAATGGCACGTGCATGTTTAAGGGCTTCACAGCTGAAATCCGCGCCATTTATTATTCGGGCCAGCGGAAGTTCGTCCGCGCTCCATTGTTTATTTACGACGTTCCATGAAGTCGTCACGTTTCTCCGAAGGCGTTCTCTCCGCGTCTCGTCACGAACTTCTTTCTTCCGGCTTCCCGGCACGACGTCGGTTATTTATTTTCCGGCGGCTTTTGCTGCTTCGGGTATTCTCCGCGGCAAACGTTTGCTCGTCAAAACAATTTTTCAAGAATGCATTCGGGGCGCTAGAACTCGCTTCTTTTTTGCTGTTCGGTAGACGAGACAAAAGGTGCAAGGCAAGCTGGCGACGTTTTTCGTGGAATAGAGAGCTCGTTGTTCTTGTACGGAGTGTTTTGCGAGTGCTCTTCCACGTTTCGAAGCGAATTTGCATGGCGAAATAGGTAAAGGATATTGTTGGCTCGTAGACTGCACGTTTCTTGTTCTATAACGGTGATAAGTTACGTAGAACACGCTCTTGTATAATGGTGTCAGTAGAATTACCTTATATCCTGTCAGACATATTCTTCACTGATGTAATAATTTCATTACAATTTCAAACGCAATTTAGAATCAATGATTTTCAGTTACTGATTTACAGCAACGATTTCAATGATTCACTGTCGTTTGGACGGTTTATAATTACCGATTTAGATTTAATGATCTAACCATTTACATATAACGGTTTACATTTAATGATGTGCATTCAACCATTCACATTCAACGATTCACATTTAACGATTTACATTTAACGATTCACATTTAACGGTACACGTTTAACGACCCACATTCAAGGATCTTCATTTAACGATTCACACGTACCGATTCATATTTAACATTTCACAATTAACAATTTACAATGTGTATTTTACAATTAATACCTTATAATGAAACCTTTTCGATCGACAGTTATTTACAATATAATAACAACGTTGTTTATATTGAATTAATTGTACAATTTTCTTAAAATGGACAATTAATATTATTATAGTAAAATAATATGATTAAATAATGTGTATATTAAACTGTCTTTAATCAGACGTTACTCTGTCAGTAGAATGGAACTGTCTTTAATGAGACGTTACTGTGTAAGTAGAATAGGACAGCATGTAGTCAGACATAACATGGCCACTAACCTAATAAATCATACACATGATTACCTAACCTTTTCTCTGTAATTCACTTAATATTTTGGTGTAATCAGAGCAGAAATTTTAAATGTCACCCTAAAACATCACCAAGAAAAAATTTGAGAACTGTATTTACTAACGAACATATTTATAAAACTACTCCAAAATACATTTGACAGTGCATAATTTAGCAATAAAATAAATTCTACTTTAAACAGTTCTTCCAGAATTACCTACATCACTTATCGAACGAAACGTTATCAAAACATTTCGTAATTATCAAGGGGTTTCTTAATCAAAACATTCCTTCGTCTTTGGGAAAACAATTTTCGAGGGTGACACGCTTCCTCTTTTGTTAGAGCGCCTCGTCCGCTCTGGAATTTACTTTTCTCGATTACCGTGCACCACGTTTAGCGAATTAATTAATAGCTCGTTTTCTGCGTTCGCGCCACTTACACGACTACAAGAATACTCGAGCTACGCTTTAAACATTTTCGTGAATATTTAACCGATACACCTTGAAAAGTAACGTTTCAGGGCCGCGGCTCAAGATCCTGAAATTATTAAGCGCTACAATCCTGAGGAGCTGGGTAATTTCTCGTTTACACGGTGGTTTACTTTAATTATTAGATGGTTATACGTATATGAATTGAGAATTACTCTACGTTTCTATGCACCTTTCTCTTATTTTACTTTATAGTTTGTTTAGATTCCTTTCATGATGGATATTCTATTTTAGATTTCTTTCATGACAGATATTTCTTATTCATGAACAATAATTCTTGTGTAAAGTATTGTGACTATAATTTCTTTTCAAATTATTCATTATTTTGTTATTTATTTTTCGAAGTACTACAAACTTAAAATAAATAAAATATAATTGCGTTGAAAATTGAACCACTGCTCTTCCTAACCTCAAAACGAGTGACTACATTATATGGAAATTATCTTTCCGCAAATTATTAATATCTTTACAATTTTTTCTTCTGATCGTCTTTTTAATTGCTACAGATATAAACTACATAAAATATAGCTACATTAAAAATACAATCATCCTTTACAAGAACAGCCAAAAGCATCATATGCATTGAAACTATCACTTTATTCCATATTATTAACATCCTTAAAATTCGTCCATCTCTAAAGATTAGAGCTAAATAAAAGACAATTACATTGAGAAGAAAATCGTTCTGTAAACGCAGAACAATCATCCCTTAACAGGTTAAATCGAAAAAACCAGTTACAAGCTCGTTGCATTTATCGTTTAAAAGTTGCCAGCTAAAAGCCACACGATGAAAATGTGATAAATCGATATTCTGTTCAATAATGAAGCAGCAATCAACGGCTGAGCCCCTGTTATCGTTTTTCATTGATTTTTAATACTCTCGTTAATATTGTTAGAACGTTGAATTACAGGGTGGTGGGGATGAGAGTGTGAGGGACTGTAATGTAACGCACGACCGCCTCCGTATTATTCGTGCCATTATTTCGCTGGAAAACAGATTTGCAAATACTGGCCGCATAGCGGTCAATGAATAATTGATGCACTTTAAACGAGCTGGGGAGGGTGGACGCGATTTTCCCAAAAACAGCGAATCGGCTTCCTGTTACGCGGCACTCGCCGGATGCGGTAGCTCATTATTAGCCGATATTTCGACACGGGGACGCGCTGATGAAACGTTGCTACGCCATTTTCCCTCCTGCAGTTGCCGATAATCGCTTTCGATTCAAAAGCCCTTTGCAATCGCGTAATCATTTACAGCCGGTCCTGCACGAAACTTTCCACCACGTTCCTACGTACAGATAACGTTTCATTTTAACAAAGACGGGATACGCTCGGTCGGTTTATTTCAAACGGATCGTAATTTAATTACACTCGTAAAATCCATTCGTTGCTTTGAACATCATATTTCTCGCTGAAGCAATTCTCTTTTTGATATTCAACTTTTGGCATTCCTCTTTTTGGCTTTTTATAATCACTTTTTTTCGAGTTTCCTTTGTCATTTTTTGATAGTTCGATTTTATTGAAATATTTGTTGGAGATACTATATGACACTAGTGGTATTGTTCTCTTTTTTAATTTCACGTAATTTTTTGTAACAGTGTTTTTAGTTATTTTTGGAACTCAAAGACAGAAAATATCCACGAGCTGATTTTTGGAAACTGGGAGTTGTCAAATATTAGCAAGCAAGGTTTATGATTTTAAGGAAACATATTTGCATGTAAATTTACATTTGATTTCGAATTAGTTAAATTTAATTGATATACATTTCTATTGTTATTTTATCGTTGAGACACATTTAATTTTGACTTAAAAGTTTGATCGAGAATCGTACTTGATTTTAATGGTACTTGATTATTTTTGTATATTTCAGTTAATTGGTGAAATTATTAACTTCAATATGTTCATGCATATGATTTTATACCTTATTATACAAATAACAAATATTAGCAAATAACAAATAATAACACATACTAACAAATAATAACATGACATAAGAATGCAAAGGGTTAAAATTGAACCCAAAATTGCGGTGAAAATGCGAGTCTCGTATATCACATACCGTAGTGCATCACGAGTGACACGATATCGTAGGGTAAGGGGTTAATAACGCTAAATAACGAGATCATTTTAGTTCGTCAATATTAGACAAACGAGTATCGAGATATCAATAATTATACGTCGATTGATATTCATGGCGACATAATATAAAGTTCATTAAGCTTCAATAATTTCTATCATTCAGGACGATGTCGGAAAATTTCCAGTTCATATCAGTAATATATCCATTTATGTATACATATGCATGAATAGAATGCATGCCAGGTATGGAAAACAGCTTATTGCTGCGGGCACTGATCACAACATTCCTGTATAAATTTCCACGAAAATGACAGGCTGTTTTGATGCCTGGAATATCGATCAGCTACCGGACTGCATTATTTTCGGATTGTTTTCGAACGATGTCACGTTGCACCTAACGATTCCATGTTCTTCTGTCTTCTTTCATTCACACACCGATTTCTCAATGTCACATTACAAAATTTCCATAAAATTTTCATGAATTTTTCACGAACTTTTCGGAACTTCTGTAATTCGTTCGGTTTATGAATCATTTTAAATTTCATTCCGTGATTTACATGGGAGCGGGGATTGCGAGGATATTACGTTTGTATTAATTGCGGAACAAGTCGGTGATTTGGTTCATTCTTTCAAATTTTTACTTTTCAATTTCTCCAGTTACAAGTGTTTAAAGTTTCGAATTCACATATCTCAAAATTCAAAATTTTCAAATTTCTATATTTTCAATTTTTAATTCTAATATTCCCATATTGCAGAGAACTCAAATATCAAAATTTATAAATTCTCACATTTCCTACAAGTCAAGCTTTAGGTTCCCAAATCCCCAAATGTTCACACTTCAATTTCTGCATTTATCAAACATCTAAACTTACAAATTCAAAGATTTAAAAATTCCAAATTTCTACATTTTCATTTCCCACATTCCAAATTTTCGAACTTCTACATTTCCCAAATTCCAAATTCTCACAAAAGCTGAAATCTCAAAATTCCCAAACTTCCCAAATTCTCAAATCCACGTTAAATCTTCACATCCCGCTTCAAGTTCCCAAATTCTCAAATCCCAATTTCCCAACAATCCCGCCATCCAAACTTCCAAATCTCCAAACTTGGAAATTCTCAACTCGACAAACTTCCTCCAGCACAAAACTTCATCTAAACACGTAACAGTGTCCAAGAATACCCATAAGCTGCTCGCGTCTTCGATAAAAAATCACCGGACGAAACGGTAGTGAAAAAAATGTGACCGCGCTTCGGTAAGCGGAATTTGGAATAGCCGGAAACTCGGCCTCCGAAAGCCACGTTATTAAGCTCGGTAAGTTTCCAGGCGGAAGCACCTTGGAACTATTTCCAACAGAGCGGACAAGAATGCTCTAACCTCCCTCGGCTCCGATCGATCGCACGAGATCGAAAGAAAGAACGAATTCGAATCATTAAAATCGAATTCCATGAAGCGTCTCGCGAAAGAATTCACGAGCGACGTCGAGGAAGCATATTTAAGGGCAGGAAAAAGGGACGAGGACCACCGTCGTTGGCCGGCAATTGCCGTCAACTTTGAACTTGGCTGACTTCCGGTCGGAAATCCGCACTCGACTTATTACCCCTTCTTTTCCCTATGAAAAGTCGAGCTTATCGTACGTAATTCATTTTCAGATAGAAATTTTCTTTCCTCTCTTGCTGTCTCTTTTTATCGCGCACTCTTTTCTCTGGCCGGAGGAAATAGGATTTATGAGGAAATAGTTGTGACTGGAGGTACGTGGCTGTTACATGGAATCTGAAAATCGATAATCCTTGTCGGGATACCAGCACGGTTTTATGGTTGTGTTAACTGTTGGGATTTAGAGATTTCGAGGGACAAATTTATGTTTGTTTTATTTGTTAATTTATTACTTGATTCGTTTTATATTTATGTTCTTTGCGTTTGTTAATTTATTTTGTTCATTTTATATTCGGATTTATTAAGATTAGTTGTTATTGTTATTCCTTGTTGTTGTTGTTATTGTTATTGTCTGTTATAGTTGTTACTTGTTATTATTGTTATTGTATCTTGTTGTTATTATTATTTCTTGTTATTGTTTGTTATTGTTACTGCTGTTGCAAACTTAATACCTTGTGGTACTTGGAGTTCAATTTTTTATTCAGTATAATTATTGTACTTATTGTAACTTTGTCATTAGTAAATTACTATCATAGTATTATACTATTGACTTCCAGTATACTTACTAGGCTATACAGTATAAATATTATAATGCAATGTAAAGTGCAATTTAAGTGCAATAATCAATCAGAAGTATAATTATAAATATTAATAACAAAGTATAACTAAAATTAATTTACTTGCAAGCATAACTATTTCTCTTATTATTAACTATAGTTAATATACACACTATAAGTTTGCAACCACTCAACACAAAAGTTTCATCGCATAAGAAAAATTGTAAAAATCGTATCATGAAGCATAAATATTTCCACCGTCATTTTTATCGAGAATGAGTAGCTAACGCAATAAACGTTTCAGAAAAGACAACAAGCGGCATTAAAATTTCCGTAGTCTGGCGAAAGTTTTCTGCGGGGGTTTGGATGTGTGCCGAAACAGTGAGGGAGTGACGAAAATCGGGAACAGTGAAACCAGAGATTTACGTTCTGGCCGTCGGTGTCGTGCGTCAGACTTCGGGCCAGAACCCTCCTAACTAGATCGATAGTCTCGGATTCCGCTCGTTAGAGGCCGAGCCCGGGGTCCTGTCGTTCCCGTGTCACCGCGGATACAGAGAAAGTCGTCCTCGACGGAAGAAGGGACACGGACGTAGAGGGGTTGAAAACGGGGGTGGCAAGGAGAGCTAACACGTTCGAGAGTGGAACGGGCCTCTGGGATCGCAGCCAACTATTGCCATTATGTGCGGACCGAACCTGCATTATGCCCGTCGACTACGGTGCATACCAGATATCCTTGAAACGAGCTGTAGCTACAGTTGCTGACGCCTTCGGAAGCCATATTTGCACCGGGCGAATGGTAAACTCACGCTGGTCTGGTACGCGATTGGAATTCGAATCGTCCTTGGCACGACCCGTTCTACCCTCCAGAAAAAGGAGGCCGTTAGGCTGAATTAGCCTCTTACGTTTTGGAATCTATGAGACGAGTGGCTCCGACGATTTTACGATGGGGACGCACTGTTTTGACCAACTTTTGTACGGTAACGATTACCGTATAACCAATGTGTCAATTTTTATTGGGTTATTGGTAGATGTGTCGAGGGACTCCTTGAGAGATCTTTAATGACCTTGAGGGATGTCAATTTGCTGAGGGATTCGAAGGTCACCTTTGGTCGTTGTTTGATACTTGACCCTTTTGAAAGGTGGCTCAGACTCATTAATTTGGAGTACTTTAATACAAAAATTTGAAAGCTTAACTAAATCTATAATGTTAAATACAGTGAAACAGACATGTTTCGAAAGAATGTCTAAAGAATTCATGAAACTTAGCTGATTTTAAAATTGCCATTTGTCTATAAATACCGAATGCAGAATTATATTACATAATTTAAAAAATCGCAAACATGTCTAAACTCTGACATAAAAATGAGGACATCGGTTACGTTAAGGTTACACGAACCTAACAAAAGCTTCATTACCCTAAAAAAAACTGTCGTGCTTGAAAGCCACATTCAAAGGGTTAACCACGATTATTTGCAGAGTGCGTCTCTCCGCGAATGAAAAAAGGGTACAAATTTCCCGCTCAGCCGAATATTAAAATTTAACAGCGAAATGTTTGATCAAACAAAGTTAAACAAAGTTGGGTAAACGTGGAACGATGTTAATCCAACGCTGCTACAATTTCAGGCAGTCCGAGAACGTCTGTGTCCTTAATCTTTACAAATGGCGGACCCTTTATGGGCCACTAACCCGAGGCCTGCTCCCGCATCCATCAAAATCACACGAACCTGGATCCATTTCTCGTTTCCCGACGGAATACCTAGCGTCGCTCTGCCATTTCCATCATTTCCCCATGTGCGTGCATCGACGAAGATTATTCATCGCCGTCCGCATTAACGCGACCGTGCCTCGTTTCACCGTTCGCACCGGTGTTCTCATGTTCTCTTAGCGTCTTCTCGCCGACGCACGTATTTCCATGAACGAAATCGGAGGCAATCGGAATTCTGCGAGTAACGGTGTTACATGGCACTTTTGATGTGAGGGAAATTGATGATACGGCATCGTTTTTTATATGTACAGATCGAAAGTTATTTGGAATGGATATTTGGGTGTTTAGGTATTTGGGGATTTAGGGATTTGAGAATGTGGGGATTAGGGTGTTTGCGGAATTTGGGAATTGGGGAATTGAGGAATTGAGGAAATGGAGAATTGGGGAATTGGGGATTGGGGAATTGGGGATTGGGGAATTGGGGAATTGGGGAATTGGGGAATTGGGGAATTGGGGAATTGATGAAATGGAGAATTGGGGAATTGGGGAAATGGGGAATTGGGGAATTGCGGAATTGAGGAATTGGGGAATTGGGGAATTGGGGAATTTAGAAATTTAAGAATTTGGGAATTGGGGAATTTGGGAATTTGAGAACTTAGAAATTCGCGAATTTGCAAGTTTGAGAGTTTAGGAATTTGGAGATTTTAAGAATTTAAGAATTTGAGAATTTGGGATTTTGGGGAATTGGTGAATTGGAGAATTTGAGAGTTTGAGAATTTGGGAATTTGAAAATTTGGGACCTTGGGTCTTTGAGAGTGTGAAAATTTGGAAACTTGGAATTTAGAGATCTAGCAGGATAGGAATCTAGGAAGATACGAATCTAGGGAAATATGTATCTTAGGACATACGTATCTAGGGGAATATGGACCTACGAGTAATGGGATCTAGGGGAATATGGCTCTGCGAGTAGTGGAATCTAGGGGAATATGGTCCTACGAGTAGTAGGATCTAGGGAAATATAATTCTGCGAATAGTGGGATCTAGGGGAATATGGCTCTGCGAGTAGTGAGATCTAGGGGAATATGACTCTGCGAGTAGTGGGACCTAGGGGAATATGATCCCACGAATAGTTTGATCTAGGGAAATATGGTCCTTCAAGTATTGGGATCTAGGGGAATATGAGTCATGGTGAATAGGGTTCTAGGAAAACAGAATATGAAAGAACAGTGATCTGAGAATGTAGGTATTCATGAAGATAGAGTCTAGGGAAATAGGTATATAAGAAAATACTTATCTAGGGAAATAGAAATATAGGAAAATAGATATCATGGGGAATAGAGAAATAGCGATTTTCAGAAATAGAATTCTACAGAAATAAAGATCTATGGAAATCGAGATCCAGAAGATTTAAGATCTGCAAATGTAAAAATTTCGGAATTTGAAAAATAAAAATTTGAAAATACCATTTGGCAATATAGAAATTTAATAAAATACAAATTTCAAAACACAATTGAATCTTCAAAAAATACAAAATTTACAAAATTAAAAAGTACAAAAGTTTAACAATTTATGAAACTCGTACAGTTTTCTCCCCATCACACATCACTCCACACATGAAAGTTACAAACTTCCGTACATTCGGCGCACAAAAAGTCCACAGTCCTCGGCCATTTATAGACACCCGCAACAAAACCGATCGAACAGATCGAAATCACACCGATACCAATGAATCTGTCGTCAGCGACCGATCCCTAGAAATCTTTATTACCCGACGAGTCGTTCAAGTTGATTTACTTAGTTAGCGATTCATAGCCGGGAGTAGAGCACTCGGCGAGAGACGGCTGATATATGGTGAGCATTGTTGCGCCGACGACCTGTACCTTCCCTCTGTCCCCGGTGGTTGTTCACCGCCCCCGCGGGCACAGTGGTGGCCAGTTTTTGCTCGGGTGCATTAGGAGCGCGATATTTCAAGTCTGGACCCAACATCAGCCCACACGTTCCACCCCCTTTTTCTCCTCTGGCCGTGTAAAACCGCTTGCGGCGGATCCGTCTAGCTGTGCCGCTTTAAAAACAATCGCTATATAGCCGCGATCCCCAGGCGGCTCTCGTGAACGGAACAACGCTGACCCGAAGCAACTTTCCGGAGACTTAGCCTGTGTCTCAACCCCCGCTGGGGGTTGGATCGTGCCCTTAATGGCATCTCGCCGGGGAACTTTCGACCGTTTCACGATTATTATACGCGCGAGAACACACACGCAGACGGTCGTACCAACTTTAGCAGGCACCCCTTCCCTTCTCGCGGGACCGATTCTGACGTTCCACCAAATGTTTTCTAGCTTCTTGCTTCAACGGACCGTTCAACGATTGTCTTCGAACGATACGGACACCGACGGATTAAATTGATTTTCGATTGCGATTGTCATTCACGTGTTCTTGGGCGCTGACAAAGGAATGTCATTTCTTGAAGACGAAAGTTTATTCACAATTTTTTATTTCTTTCGTTCCACATTCTCCTGGAAATTTTATTGGAATTTCAAGTGTCCTATGTCACCGAAAGAATGGGCAAACAAAATCTTCACGATGTGGACCTTGATGTTTATACTTCAAAGAACGAATTTATGTGGGCGGTTCGGAGTATCAATCCCCGTTATGGAAAGAAAAACCGTATTCGCATTTATAACTATCCCAATGGGGCCGAACAATCGTCGAATGGCCACGTTTAATAGCGGAAGATGTACCAAGGAAATTCCACTGGTTTTCCTCAATTTTTCTCTTGGGTTTTCTTATCGTTTCCCTTGCGTTCCTGCTTCAATTATTATTTCTACATGGTGTAATGTCGGCGAAAATATGGATTTCAGAATGTAATCGCTGGGAAATGGCTTTGGGAGGTTAGTAGATTGAGATTTGGTAATTTGGAGCGTTTGGAATTTTGGGATTTAGGAATTTAAGAACTCAATTTGAGAATTAGAGAATTTGATACTTTCGGAATGTGGGAATTGGGGAATGTGGGAATTGGAGAATGTAGGAATTGGGGAATGTAGGAATTGGGGAATGTAGAAATTTGAGAATGTGGGAATTGGGGAATGTAGGAATTGGGGAATGTAGGAATTGGGGAATGTAGAAATTTGAGAATGTGGGAATTGGGGAATGTGGGAATTGGGGAATGTAGAAATTTGAGAATGTGGGAATTGGGGGATGTGGGAATTGGGGAATGTAGGAATTGGGGAATGTGGGAATTGGTGAATGTAGGAATTGGGGAATGTAGGAATTGGGGAATGTAGGAATTGCGGAATGTAGAAATTTGAGAATGTGGGAATTGGGGAATGTAGAAATTTGAGAATGTAGGAATTGGGGAATGTGGGAATTGGTGAATGTAGGAATTGGGGAATGTAGGAATTGGGGAATGTGGGAATTGGTGAATGTAGGAATTGGGGAATGTAGGAATTGGGGAATGTAGGAATTGCGGAATGTGGGAATTGGGGAATGTAGAAATTTGATAATGTGGAAATTGGGGAATGTAGAAATTTGAGAATGTGGGAATTGGGGAATGTAGAAATTTGAGAATGAGGGAATTGGGGAATGTACAAATTTGAGTATGTGGGAATTAGGGAATGTACGAATTGGGGAATGTAGGAATTTGGGAATTTCACTTTCGATTCGATAATACTCCAAACGATATGATCTCACAGTGGAGTTTATTATAATACCGATTTATCGCGTGAGTATAAAATACGGACATATTCAGTTAAGGAATTTACTGCACAATCAGCGTGTGTTTCGTGATAATAAAACAGGAGGAAAGTTTCTGCGTGGAAATTTATGTCCCGAGATTTATATTCGCTTCCTTCTTCCTCGATAGTAAGCAATCGCATCATAAATCCAGAAGGTTTTGAAGGATGAAATAGAAATCGATTTACAGGACAAATATTATCGCACTTTCTACCCTTTCATTTCTCTCCCTCTCGCTCATACAGAAAGATCCATTGAAAGTAGAATCATGGACTTATCGTTAGTTTCAAAAGACTTACAGAGACACCTGAAAATACTAACTTTTGTTTTAAAACTTGGTAACTGGGTAAATAATTTACGAATTATAGAAACTTGTATTTTCGCGAGGGATTCTATAATTTCTATGAAAACAGACAGTTTTAACGAGGTTAAACTTATAACAATTTATAATAATTTTGATTAAATCAGCGTACTTATTAAGTAACAATGTATGTTTACCAAAAAAATTAACACTTTACATCAAATTTGATTAAAAAGCAAACAAAAGTTATAACGTTTTAAGAAAGCAGACGATTCACAATTGAACTTTAATCCCGAAGTCAAGCATTTCGATATCAACCACCACGAGCGGCATAATTTTAAACTTGAATTTCGAGAATGTTGGATTCAACCGAAATTCAGGTTTCACGACCCGTCTACATTTTTGCGGTCGAGCCGCAAATTGCAGCGCGACGATACCGAAATCGGATTTCCGGTTCGACAGATTTGTTCGGCATTGAGCCAAAGCCGATTATGATAACTCATCCGTGTCATCTTCGACAGTTATAAGGGTCCAAGGTGGCAATAATTGTTTCTCGCAACCGATGCTGGTAATTGGTGTGGTCCGTACGTCTCCTTCCGAAGGCGATTAATCAAAAGTCTCGATATCGAAAGCTCGTTTGTCCACCTCTGACGATCAATGGCTCGGAGACACGAGTTTAATTATGATAAGACGTTCTTTAATTATGACAAACGGTAAAACGAAACCTTGTTCACTTTTTAGTATGTCTCACTTCGGCAATCAAACCTAGACTGCCATATAGGATGCAGTTGTACTATTGTACAAAAAATTATCTTATGATAATGCTATATGATGTTGAATAACTGAACAATAAATATCTTAAGGTTCTGATGAAGTGAAATTAGTTATCTTGTGATTTATTAATGTATCATTGTACCAATTTAATCATCTACTACTCTAAGAATCTACCTATCTATCAGTATATTAAACTACCAATTTACCAATCTGTCACTCTATCAATCTACCAGTCTACCAATCTAACAATCTACCAATCTACCAATCTAACAATCTAACAATCCACTAATTTAACAATTTACCAATCCACCAAACCACCAATTCATCAATTTAACAATCTACCAATCTAACAATCTACTAATCTATCAATCTACCAATATACCAATATACTAATCTATCACTGTACCAATCTACCAAGTTACCAATCCATCAATCTACCAATTCCCCAATCTACCAATCCACCAATCCACTAATCCACCAATCCACCAATCTAACAATCTACTAATCTACTACTCTACCAATCTACCAATCCATCAAACCACCAATCCACCAATTTACCAATCTACCAATCTACCATTTTACCTATCTATTAAATCACCAATCCACGTAACTAGAAATCTAGTAGTCCACCAATCTAGTAATCTGAAAATTTGAAAATTTGTTAACTAGATAATTCGGATAGTTTAAAATTTCTGACTTTAAAAACATAACTCGAAAAAGATCCGTTTAAGATAAAATCTCTAATATTATCGGAAGCATAACTTGATTATAACGCGTCATCCCGCACAAAGAGGGAAACGGCATCCATTATCCACACGAGTGTTTTTATCTTCCATTACAGCGAAAAATGCGGGGAATTTCGCCGGAGCACACACAGCAAGTGTCCTCCCGAAGAATGTCACGATATTAATTGCTCCATTAATCACCGACCACGCCGTAGATTAATCTCCGATGCAAAAGTGAGGCAACTTGCGGGAATCGATCCGCAGGAAAACTTGGCGGTAGCCTTTTCTCGCGGAGCTGCTCGTTGATCATCGTTGGACGGCAGAATAGAATTTCGTGCTCGAGGGTCCATTGTGTCATGGCGGATGGATCACGGATACATTTTGGTTACGGAATCCACGTGGCGGCAATTAACGCTCCGAAACGCTCGGACCGGCGAAATATTGGACGGCTTCGCTAATTTTACCGCATATCGCACACCCCCCGTCTTCCACCGAACGTAATTTTACCACGTTGCATCTGCTCGACGCCGATCAACGAGATTAGTCGGCGTGAATCCCGATAGTTGAGAAGCAGCGTTACCAAATCTGTTCGAGCATTAACAAGATCCTGCACCGACGTCGGTGAAGATTAATTCGCGCCAGTTTGCCAGGTGTTTGCCGGAGAAATTTGGAAATGCGTCCCGTGGATCTACGGAGATGGGGCTAACAATCTTTGCTCGATTAACGAGACGATTGTGGTTGCTCGTTGGGATCGGTTGTTTATCGTTACGGGGAACGATGCTTGGTACACGAATTGAGCGAGAGATGCTGCGATTAACCCTTTACTCCAGATTTTTCGGAGGGTGAAAAGAATACGTTGTGAATCTCAGTATTCATGAGTAATAATGCTAAATATTTTTCATTTTTAAATTTAATTAAAATATGCAAGAGACTATGTATAAATAATTGAGGGTTCGTGAGAGCTGCGATTAACCCTTTGTTACTAAAGATTTTCTCAGGAGTGTAATACATTGTGGATCTCAGTATTTATGAGTATTAATAAGGGGATACTCATTAAATATTTTTCATTTGACCGATTTAATTAAAATATGGAAGTATGTATAAATAATATGTAGATACATAAAATAATATTTATAAATAACGTATAATATGTAAAATATTAAATATACATAATGTATGAATATACAACAATGAATATACATAATGTATGAGTATAAAAAATATTATAAGACATATTTATTTAATTTCTATGAATTAATGAATCTGAAATATTTCGCCAAATCGTAGGAAAAAATCAGTAATCTTTCACACTCAGAATGCTAGTAATCTATCAGCATTCCTTAGAATTTCCAAATCGTCTGATCCGCAAGAAAAAATTCTGGTCCGTACAAACGCTGGAAATTCAGCGATGTCCGAATCCATCAACTTTCCATCATTCGATCACCCTTTTTCCCCTCTTTTGACCTCGATTCGGGGTGCATCGGTGGGTGTCGATTAGTTGGTGCCGGGTTTCGGTTTTATGACGGTTTCCCGGTCACTGTGCTGCTTGGAATTCCATCCGCATCTCCATACATTTGCACTTTAATTGGCTTCGCACCCGCCTCCTACCCGTTCTATATCTCTTTGCCCGCCATAAATATGTATAATACAGGGGGGACGCGTGTGCACGCGACAATACGCGTGAACAGTTGGCAGCCCGTGAAGCTGTGCCATAGTGAACATAGAAGGCTGCCATCCAATCGTTGGACATCCAACTATTTTCCTCGTTAGGCAGTCGTGCAACGTTTCGAAACTCATGCGATCCAACGGACGTTGAGTGATAAATACGCTGCCAAAGTGAATCGGTACTGCCCGCTTGCTCTCTCGCTCGCTCGTGCGAGCAATCCTCTCTTCTGTGACAGTGTATCGCTTTGTTCCTAATGATTTACTGGGGCCGGTCGAGTGTTAGAATTATCGCGCCGTTGTTTCGCAGCCTGAGCGATCTACGAATATGCGCGGAACCGTTGTTTGCCTGTCACGCAGATTTTCGATTTGCCTTTATTTATGGCGATCGAAACATTTTTACTTTTTGGGACGGCGGCTGAGACTTCGGTGTATGGTTGGACGTGTGGGTATTCGCTGAGAATTTATTTGGGAATTGTGCAAATTGCTTTTCGATTCTGGAAATTTGGGATTTTGAGAACTTGTAAATTTGGGGAATTGAGGATCTTAATAATTTATAGAGGTCGGGAATTTGGGGATTTGAGAAAGTGGGAAGTTGGGAATTTGGGATTTGGGAAATGTGGGAGTTTGGTATTTGGGATTTTGAGAATTTATAAATTTGAGGAATTTGGGGATTTGGGAAAGTGGGAATTTGACATTTGGGAAATTGGGAATTTGGGAATTGGGAAATGTGGGAAGTGGGAAATGTGGAAATTGGGAAATGTAGAAATTGGGAAATGTAGGAATTGGGAAATGTGGAAATTGGGAAATGTAGAAATTGGGAAATGTGGAAATTGGGAAATGTAGGAATTGGGAAATGTGGAAATTGGGAAATGTAGGAATTGGGAAATGTGGGTACTGGGAAATTGGGAATTGTGAAATGTGGGAATTGGGAAAGTGGGAATTTGGGAATTTGGGATTTTGAGAATTTATAAATTTGTGGAATTGAGGATCCTGAGAATTTACAGATTTGTGAAGTTTAGGGATTTGGTAAACTGCGAATTTTACATTTGGGAAATTGAGAATTTTCAGATTTGTAAAAATCGGAATTTGGGATATAGAAAGTTACAAATTAAAAAATTTTTAATTTGGAATAGAAAATGCATACCAATTACAAACTCCCAATGCTTAAATCTAAAATCTATAAACCTTTAAATTAAAACGCTTCAACAATTCCCAAACATGAATCCACAAAAATGTCATCCCCTTGAATTTTAAACGAATTGCAAATTTACAAAATTAAAAAATTCAAATCATCGAATTGCGGATAAAAATCGTGGCCACAAACCCGTGAAATTTGTATCGACCATAAATTTCACGTAGTATCTGTATAAATTTATTGGACAACCGTTGATATCCGCACGATGCACCGCATTTTTCGGTTTGAACTGTGTGTGACGTATTTTTTCATCCCATCCTGCACGAGATTCATTGCTATTAATTTATCATGTTCGATGCCAGGGTATTGTTGGTCAGCGCTGTTTACTCGCTCCCACGATATTGATGATGATTCGATTTGTCACGATCCCATTTCCTATTTGTTTTTTGCCACTGGTACGTTGTTAAAATGTTTTGCAACTGTTTCTATTCCAACCGTAAAATTTTTCCATGAATCACAGGCTAAAAACCGATATGTAGGAAGACATTTTGATTGCGGAACGCTCAAACTGCTGATAGACAATTACGTTTCATTGATTACGTTTGATTGATACTATCATCAATTTTCGGAATGTTACATTGAAATATTGCTATTATAAATGTACGAAATGAAAGAGCCTACGTGAACATTGGTGTTTTATTGGTTATGTTGCATGAGGTTAATAAATGCAATAACTCATCCGTTGTCTTTAACAATATATTCAAATGTATGAATAAATGATTTATATACAATGATGTTAAAAAGTGTTTACGAAATTTCTACCTATAAATTGCCTTCTTAAAATGATCCTAATGCATTTTACAGTAAAGACACTTTGACGATGAAGACATTTTATGTTGCTTAAAGACATTTCAAAAAAATATTATTGTCCAACAAAATATAAAAATCTTTGCATAAAAATTATATAAAAAATTGAACAACCTGCAAAGAAATGTTATCTAAAACATGTTGATAGAATTACCACCTAATACACAAAAATGTTCAATTACTTGATCCAAGAAAAAGTATTTAAAAATGTGTTTCAATCTTTGCAAAATTGTTGGATAAATATTCCTAAGTAAACATCTTTCATGTCTAACTGCATCTTGAACCTTACCTTTTGCTTAATCCAACAATTTTCCAACATATTCTTCAATAACCAACATAAACTGCAATAACCATTTAAAAACTCCTGACCTTTTTGCAGACAGAAGTCTACTGCATTTTGCTGAGAATTGAATAAGAATTATAAGAGTACATATGAAGTGATTTGATGCTGGGTCATAATGACCGCAAAATGACATACAGGTCAAACTCGTCGATGAACGAGGTTGATCTTTAATGAAAGATATGGATGGACATCGATGTTCATGTGGCTGATAACGAATGAGCAGGTACCTTTCAACGATCGCCATTTCATCTATTAGCATGGTAATGCGCCATGGCTTCGTCCACGTTGAGCAGCTGCGAAAGACCGAGCTGCTGCACGTTTCAACGAAAATTATTAGACACTTTCGAAGGGTGACCGCAGTGACCCGACTGTATCCAGCGCCATTACGCGATGGCCGACCACCGGCGGATCGGAATATCGCGATCCACCGGAAGGCGGCTAAGTGAAATTGACCGGCGTCCGGTTCATTAGAATTTAACGGTCGGCAAAGTGAACGCTAAGTGGATCTTTTCGCGCCCTTGTCGTCCCAGAATTCATGACCCTGCCCTAACCTTCTTAACGCGTTATTCGACGACTCGACTGGTCCATTTAGCTATTTTAAATATCTGAAATTCTTGTTTCTTCACTTTTCAATGAGCAAGTTTCTGTTTTTATAGTTTCGAATTAAGCTTCTGAGTTTTTCAATTTTTTAGAATTCTAAAAAGTCTATTCTCATATAGAACATTGAGAGTGCAAAACTTATCCGATTAAAAGAATCAAAACATCCTCGTGAAAATGATCAATTCGGAAGCGATTACACTCTAGTACCCCAATATTACCCCGATCTGAAATTTCCCTACCGCGACCAATCACCCCAACAATTTATCGCGTTATCCCAAGCACATCGGCAATCCTCGATATCAGCAATTGCGTCCGATCGAGCCGTCACCGAAAAATCCGTCGCTTCGACGTCTAATAGAGATTTCCGGCAAATTCCGCGAACGGGAAGATAGGCGTCGGTGATTGATTGTCCTCTTCCCATGTCCGGAATCTGCGGGACGAAGGCAACTTGCAGGAAGGAGCGTAAAGATAAAAGAGGGTGCGGGCCAGAGGTAAGCGAGACAAAGAGTCGGTAGATGTAGATCGGTGGATGTGGGGTGGAAAGGGGGGCAGGGTTAGATCGTCGCGTACGAAGAAGACATAAATTCCGTGGCGGTGTAAAAAGGGCGTTAAGAGGAGAAGCTCCGGCACCCCCGATATGTCAATATCCCGAGGAAATACGGGGCGGTACTTGGCCAGAGGGGTAGTAAAAATAAAGCAAACTTTATTGCCGGCACCACCACCACCACCGGCGACCATCGACCCGTCTCTGGGAATGTATTTCAGAAAAACATGGGCGAACGGTTTAGCGGCGCGAATGTGCCGGAATGGCGGTTAGAAGGATTCGCGACGTTACGGGTGTGGATTGCAAGGGATTTCACCGTGGGAGGGTTGAAATAAGGGGTAGGCGGACATTTCCAATTGGATTCTTAATCCGTCGATTCGGCCTCGATTACGGGGGTTTGTTTAACGTCGGAGGAGACCGCAGAAGTTTCGACCGCTTTTCTGAGAGGAGTCGAGACTAGCGGCGCGGCGATACTTTCCGTGGCGAGAAAGGGGGTTGCGACGGAAAGAGCAACGCGAGAATCGAACGTCAAAAACGAACGAGCCAGATGGAGAGGACGAAATCACGGACAAAAGGAATCCGATGCAAAGAAAAGGCGACCGTCCACTGTCTTCGTGATTCCTTTTGCTACTTTGTTCCCGGAATCCCTTTCCCGCTGGAATTTCTGCCTCGACCGCACTTTCTTCTTCGTTCGAGACCGTTAACGTCTGCTCGTATGGTAACCGTTTGCGATAACCCACGCCGTGAGACGCATGAATCACGGAGAACGCGTGCCTTTGTGGGATCAGAGGATGACACTTTTTAAGGGTAATTCCTGTTTCCCTCTGGGATATGGGGATTTGTTGCTTTGCCACGGTGCTCATGTAAGTCTGATCTTCTGTTTGAAGCATTGTACCTAATTTGATGCGTATTCTAGCTTGAAGACGCGTTTGACTCTGCTTTTGGTACTCAAAGTACTTTTATACTGAGTATGAAGTAATACTAATTTTAGATCTGATAGTTTTTAATGGATCGAAGTGACATGGCTTAAAATAAATTATTCTTAAACTAGACTAATTCAAAGATCCCCGAATATCTAACTTAAAATTTTTAGACCCACTTTCATTTGCAATTAGAAATTTTTTACCATAGTATTTTTGTTTCAATTTGCCAAATGAAGACCTGTATTGCGTGTCTTTTATTATGAAATTTAAATATTTCATTTTGAGCAACTATAATGACAAAACTCGTGATCTACAGTTAAGGTGGTTAAAAATAATAGCATCATCGAGTCATAGTATATTTAATTCAAACTTGATAACTTTAGCGATGGTCGATCTTTCAACGAATGTATTACAAAATTTCATACATCTCATCCTTTTAATGACAACGTCGTGATCTGCGACTAAGAGGGTTAGAAATGATACCAGCATCGTCAGCACATTTAAACTGGATTTTGCTGACAAGAGACAAAGGCAAATATCTTTAGACAAATGCATTACAAAATTGCATACACCTCTTTCGTTTATTGACAACAGAATTCGTGATCTGCGACTAAGAGGGTTAAAAATAATACCAGCATCGTCACAGCACATTTAAACTCGATATTGTTAACAAGAGACAAAGGCAAAGATTTTTCGACAAATGCTCCACATATTTTCATCTATTATTTTCTGAAATGACAGGTCAACACATAATCCACAGTTAAGAGGATCAAAAATGATAGCATCCCGGTCGAGTCGTATTTAATCCACACTGCACAGGCTGCAATTTCATCCTAGTAGCAACTCGCACGAGCGTCGCAAAATGGCGGCCGTTATCCAGCAGGATGACAACTTGTTAATTGTCTCGATTCGTTTGCGAGCCGCGACGTCGTGGCGCCCGCGATAGAAATTGAAAGAAAAACGAGCGCCACGAAAAACGTTGAGCAATCGGCCGTCCGGGGGCTTATATTCCGCCTCCCGGCTCTGTTTTTCGCCGCGTTTCTATTTATCGGCGTCGAGGGACGGGAAAAAAGCGCGGGAAAGAGAGAACGGCTCTGCACGAACGAAGGCAACCGCGATTGAAAAAAAGGTAATAGTACGATGGGAATGTTGGGCAAGAAACAGGCGGATCGGGTGGACGAGGCGGAGCCAACGGTAACACAAAGGTTCGCGAACAGGGAAAACCGTTTGAGCTGCAATTTCAATCGGTACAAGGAACGCGGAAAACGCGACAGGCCACGCGTTCCACAGCATCACGGGAAGAATTGCATTTTCTGGACGGCTTAACAGCAGTTCCGCACGATGCAAACGGAAGTCCGTGAACGACGGTAAACTGAATAGGTTCGCCTATCATTGAACGCCACAGGTGCATTTACGCGTATCTCTGTCTCGAGTAGAATGCCGATGAATCGCTCGAGAATTTAATCTGACACGAACCTGTTGGCGAGTGTTGGGTGTCTATGAATTTTTATGTTCTGCATATGGATGGGCAGGAATTGGTCATTTTGAAACTTGATGGGACTGAAGGTTTTGAAATAATGAAACTTGCATTTGTTTGAGCCTAATTTAACTTAATTAGTTTAACACAATCTAACAGAATACAATTTAGCTTAGCCTAAACTAACCTAACCTTCCAATTTTCCTATAACTATCACCTAACCTAACTTATAACGTAACTTATAAAATATTATTTAACTTATAAGCTAATTTATAACCCAAACTATAACCTAACTTATAATCTAAATTATAATTTAATTTATAATTTGAGCTATAACCTAATCTAATTTACTGTAATCTAACTTAGCCAGACCAAATTAAACCTAACCTAATTCTGAGTAACCTACCCGAACTCCAAACCCATATTAAACCCATAATATTAATTATTGCTAAAACATATCAAATCTATTTCCTACAAAAATTATGAATAACGATGCAAAAGTTAAAAATCTCAGATATTTGTAACTAAATAACTCCGTCGATTTCCTCCGTCGAAAGCGACCACAAGTAACTAGAATTACGGGAACAGTATTTTCATACGCATTCATTCGTTACCTTCTGAAAACAGTGAATCTTAGTATGAAAGCTTACTCGTTAAGTCCGTGGATCACGTTTACCACTTCGTAATTGCGTGCGTCTTTCAGAGAGATATACGAGCCGTCTGTAAAACCGTTTCTCTAACCCTGTTCGCCTCTCGTTCCAGGTCAAGTGGATCTTTGGACACAAAAGACCACGGGTTGCGCCTGCAGTTTTAATTCGTCCAGCAACGAATGCGCTTGCTGCGTCCCGTCAGGAGGATGCAGTTGCGGCGCTGCATCGCCGGACAGATGCGCTCAGTGCGGATTGGAGCAACATTGCGCCAACAGTGAGTACCGTCATTACCTTTCATGATCATTAGTCCCAATATTCGCCGTGTCAAATTAAGCGACGCAGCTGTGACCACCTGCACTCGTAAACGCTAATCATTTCCGGTGTTTGACTCCGCTTCTAATTTCCATCGTTTCTGCAAATGCTCGTTTTTGCAGCTTTTCATTTATTTTCCAGGCAACATGTTACATCGGGCAATTGTTATTAGTATGATCTCCTATATGGAAGAATATTTAGAAAATGAAGATTTAACTATTTGGCTATTCTTAGCAAATTCGATTATGGGGAGATGAATTTTTAAATGGATAACTATGAGTCTTTGTGTTAGACAATTTATTTCATTTTAATTTTTCATACTTCCAAATTTCCTATTATCACATCCCTTATTACTGTGTTTCTGCACAAAGAATGTCTTGTCTCTATATGTCTTCTTTTACCACATATCTTATGTCTGCAAACTTTCTACTTCTTTCATATCTTGTGTCTACTAACTTTCTACTTCCTTCATATCTTGTGTCTTTAAATCTTCTTCCTCCCACATATCTTGTGTCCGTGAACCTTCTTCCCACATGCCTTGTGTCTATAAACTTTCTTCCTGCCACATGTCTTCGGTCTATGAATCTTTCACTCGTAGATGTCTTGTGTCTATAAACTTTCTTCCCACATATCTTGGGTCCATAAACTTTCTTCCTACCTTGTGTCTTTATACCTTCTTCATCCCACATATCTTGTGTCTATAAACATTCTTTTCTCCACATATGAGTCTTTTCCAGATATTTTGTGTCCATCTTCTTTCTCCCACGTATCTTAAATCTATAAACCTTGCCACAGACCTTATCCACAAACCTTTCTACACGTAGACCACATATTCAACATATCTCCCCACAAACACAGAACCTTCCCAATTTTATACTCATCTATTATTGAACTTGCCACTTCTAATTAAAGCTATCGACATTAAACTCGATACCAACTATCCGAACCAGTTACCGATGTGTCTCGTCGATGCATGTTCACCTGGGCAATCGTTCAAACTCGTATTTACTTCCCCCGAATGTAATCACGTGACGTCGAAGAGGCACCCGCTACCCCTTTGAGTCTGGATCGTCGTCTAGAAATAGGATTTGCGCCATTAAGCTAACCCCTCGACTCCCTTTTCATCGTCGTTTCGCGTTTTCTGTCGCGCGAACAAATGGAAATTAAAGCTGTCTCGAATGAAGTCCCTTTGCTCCGCTGGATTATGGATCAGAAGTTTCTTCTTTTTCTCTCCGACGAGAGGAAAAAAAGGTAACGATTGTCTGCGACTATCCCAGCGTGTTTGGGAACGATTCTTTCGCTCGCGTCAGGCCGACATTTGAAGGATTTTCTTTTCGCTAACTAATTACGTCAACGTTTCCTACCGTCCGTCTATCCACCCTTTCTCTCTCGCGTTAATTACGGGAGACGCTATTGCCCTTGCGTCTCATCCATCAAACCTTTCTTTGAGTACTTCTTGTACGCACCGGCGAAACGTACACCCGCCATTTAATCATTGCGAACAACCCTTAATGGCTCCCCTACTTTTACGGTTTTTACCGTGATCACCCAACGTGATGAATATTTTTATTTGAACGTTGGAGTGTTTTGTGGTCATTCACTGTGTTTTTAGGTTACTATAAACATATTAACCACTTAACCTACAATTTTTTAGACAGTTGCGTCATTCGTAGCTAGTTAATTATTGCTGTTTAAGGCAACTAAGGGAAGGTAAAATGTTAGATTCAGCGATCCTTGATTATGCGGATTATAATTGGCACTGAACGCAAAATTTAATTGCGATGAAAATACGAATCTGGTATCTCACATTCGGATTGTATTGTGCGTCACGAGTGCGTCACGTCATTGTAGGGCAAGGGATTAACCTAACATAACCTGATATCTCACATTAGAACTGTATTGTGCGTCACAAGTGCGTCATGTCATTGTAGGGCAAAATCAACCTAACCTAACCTAACCTGATATCTCACAACTGACCTGTATTGTGCGTCACGAGTGCGTCACGACATTGTAAAGCAAGGGATTAAGATGGCTGCATATCAAGTTACTGAATATTTTTAATGTTGTTATGGAAACTTGTGATTCATACATTATATTGTGAATATTTTTTGACAAATTCGTATCTTTGCAATTACGACCACTTTATAGGTTACATTTAAACATTGATGCTGATCAAATTAATTTGATTATCAGGAGGTTATGAATTATGTCTTTAAGCAATATTTTTATATGTGCCTAAAAAATTGTGTCATTTCATCTTCTCAATTTTTGAGAAAACATTTTTAAAAGACAACGTCGAGAAAAATTTGTACATCTAAAAAATCAAATCGTGACGTAACTATTTAACTACTAATAGTTTATATTTGAAATTTTAACAAGGAACATCTGTTAGCTGTGACAATACCGGGAGAGAATTTCTGAAATTCAATTAACCGGCTTCAACAAAATTCGCTTTTCATGTTATCCAATCTTCGCTACATTTTTTATCAAAGTTTTAGTCGAAAAATGTAATAAAAGATGTTATGAACGACGTTCCGACACTATATTCAGGTCTTGTTCAAGTTAATTGAACACATTCTATGGAAAACATGTTTCACAGAATTTTTACCGAAAAATTCGATGAGAAACGCAGTGAGTGTTGGGGTAAATTAAAAGTGCATTTAAGCGAATTTAATTCAAATATTTGACCAATCGATTTGAAATCTTTGTACAAACAAAATGATCTCTTACCGAAAGCTGCTGTTTATTGAGTCGGTGTTTTCGAACATTTAGAGTCAATATTTTTATAGATATTTTTTGTGATATAACTCGTCGATATTTATTTGCTATTATTGATTCGTGCTGAATAGTTAGTCAAATAAATGATCAGCTTTTATGAAAATTTTGATAAAAATATCTGTAAATATCATTCAGTGTTTTCGTTAGTACAGTGAATTCTACTCAAGTATTACAAAAGCAAAGATTTCGTATGTCGGTGGAGATTTGATATATTACTAGAGGATTTGGAAATTTTGAAGGTTGGGAATTTGTTCATATAGAATTTAGTAATTTGAAAACTTATTAATTGGGAAATGTAGCCATTTGGTAATTTAGAGCCTTGGAGATTTGGAGGATTGGGGAGAGCCTAAGTTTGAAGAATTTGAGGACTTTAGAGAATTTGGGAAGTGGAGGTCAAGTTAGTTAATATTAACCCTTGGCACTCGAAGGTTTGACGGCAGGCAGTAAAACTTTCTAATTGAAAAAATTCGACGAATTCTTTCGAAGTTGTTTTTTAGTCTTCATAGTTCCTGCCACGTGTTAATGCATTACATAAAGCTATAAATTTGGAAAGTTATTTCAAATTATTAAATGGTCATCTTTCAAGTGCAAAGGCATAATTAGTCATCTCCGGTGTAAAAATGTTAGGTTAAGAGCATGAGCCTGCGAAAGGGGGTGCAATCGAACACTTCCCTCTCCCTAAAAAGTCGAATGTCAAATACAGCATCTATTGTCTTCGAACTCCATCCCTTTCTCGCTCAAACGGTTAGGTCTTAGAATGAATGTTAGAACATTTAGCAAAAGATAAAAAAATCCCGGTAACATGGTTAAGAATCGATTGAGTGAATCGAGCGAGAAACGCGTGTCGCATCGACGCGACTGTTCGTCGCCTCGGATGAAAAGACGGAGGTTCGTCTCGCCTCGACGGGCGTCGACGGCTCGACGTAAGCAAGAAAAATCGTTATAAGCGACGCAGCATTTTTCTTTCACGGTGGTGTTGCGCTTTCACGTGACCCGGATTCCGTGTGGCCGACCAACGAACACGTCGAATAAATGCTTCTTCGTTCGGGATCCTGGGTCTCAGCATGGAATCCTACGTGATACAATGGCAGATAAAATTGTTTCCTTTCTGTTTCCTCGTACACCGCGAACAGTCTTAACAGCTCGTTCCACGGAGATATTTCACCAAATGCGCTAAACTTTCACATTTTAACTCCGCTAATAAATATGCAGCTGCTTTTATTCTGAAAGAGCTGTTTCATAAATTGTAATAGAGTTGATACGTATTTTATGTTCATAAATTCTTTAATTTTTGAATTTGAGAATTTTGTCAAACATATTGAATTTAAATTTAATTCTTCCATTTTAATTTTTGTTCAAATCGGTAATGTAATAAAAATGTATAAGTATAATAAATATTATTGATATCGTTTCTAAATGAATGAATATAATAAAAATAATTAATATAATTTTTAAACGAATAAGTATAGTAAACATAATTAATATCATTTATAAACGAATAAATATAATAGAAATAATTAATGTAATTTTAAAGCGAATAAATATAGTAAACGTAATTAATATCATTTCTAAACGATTAAATATAATAGAAATAATTAATGGAATTTTAAAGCGAATAAATATAGTAAACGTAATTAATATCATTGCTAAATGAATGAATATAATAAAAATAATTAATGTAATTTTAAAGCGAATAAATATAGTAAACGTAATTAATATCATTGCTGAATGAATAAATAAATAAAAATAATTAATATAATTTTCAAGCGAATAATGATCATAATTTCCAAATGACTAAATCTGAGTAAATTTCGTCAGATCCTTGCCATAATAGTAAACACGAAAGAAAAAGTATCAGAAAACACTTTCCGCACGAGAGGTTTATATCGGTGTCTTAGCGTATGCGCACTTAATTAACACCGGTGAAGCATGAAGGTAAGTTTTTTGATCGGCGGTCGAGTGCAACAGGTGTACCCTGGAAATGAGTTTTTTGCGAGCGAAGGCTGATTGCCAAATCCAAAAACCATCGTGAAAAGCAAGTTCCCCAGTACATACATTAGACGAGTTGAAAGTCCATCGCTGTCGAATCGAATCACTCGTACGGTCGAACGAATCTATTAATTATACCCGAACGTTTGAAACGTATAGAAGGGCGGCAAACAATTTAGCGATGCCGCATTTCAATCGAGCGGTAAAACATTATTTCCGTTACTATTACGCTTAATCCGGGCCGGATTATCGCGGTGGTCGATGATATTAACCGCGAATAATTTATTGCCCCGCGTAATTGGATAAATCTAAAATGGATAGCTCGAAATTGTTCAATCTTTTGGGCTTCGGGTGCTACAGGAATTTCTCGTTGTATTTCACCGGGTTTCTGCTGGATTTCATGCATCGTTCTATTTTCTATGTTTCAGTGTGCAACATTACATTGGACAGCAGGCAGTTGTTCAGCAAATCGGATCGCGGTTTCGGCCAAATAAAGTCGCCCTCCCTTAAAGGACCCTCCAGATGTACCTACAGGTTCGTGCCCGACACTGGACAACGGGTCGAGCTGCAAATATATCGACTAATCTCCATTGGACGACATAATGGTACAGCGTAAGTAACTTTATACCTTAATAAATATTATAGGACCTTTGTGCTTTAGTGAATGCGGTGGGAACTTCATATTTTTTTTAAATATTACGCGGCTCCGTATTTTAGTAAATGTCATAAGGAATTTATTCAAATTTTTTATAAATGTCATAGGGAATTTATTTAAACTTTATTATGTGTCATAGAGAATTTATTTGAACTTGAACAAATGTCATAGGGAATTTATTCGAACTTTATTATGTGTCATAGAGAATTTATTTGAACTTGAACAAATGTCATAGGGAATTTATTCAAACTTCAGTAAGTGACATAGGGATTTTCTTGAAATTTTAATGAATGTCAGAGAATTTATCAATTTTTAATAAATTTCATAGGGAATTTATACAAATATTTTTCAGTAAACTAAATTAATATTTTATCCATCACAAAATTTCATTAGATATAAAATTTAAATTGATATAATTAATCATTTCTCCCGTACCAAATTCTTTAATCCCAATTTAACATGTGAGTTAAAAACATTTTATATCTGCGGGTTAAAATTCATTTCTCAAAATACGTTTTGTTCACTTTTCCACACTCCCATGTTTGTACACATCGCACACGTATAAATAACATCGTAATTAAAAAATCTTGTACCGCGTTTTATCCAGTCGATACAGAAATACGGTAATGCAGCAAACAATGTTACGAATATCCTTTGTTATCTAGATGCTGAAAATGGTTTTGTTAATGTAATAATGTTATAAAATCCGTTGAAAACGATATTCACGAACGTGGTCAGGAACATTAATCAAAAATATTTTTTAATCACTAGCAACGAGTGGCGGGATAGAATTCTTCTTTTGTTTCGTTCTTTTAATTAAATTAACATTGTTCGGGCCGGTGTCGTGGCTAAAATACGTTTCGTCAGTCTGAAAATTGTTATTGTGATAAATCTCGTTCGGAATTCGTTCTATCGGATTTTTTTCATGCGTAAAACAATCCATTTCTCGTTGCACGTGCCACTTGATATGGAAGCCGTAACAACAAACGGAAAAAACATAGTCCGTGTTGGGCGATGGTGTCCAAGCTTCATTATTTAGAGTACGTTCGATCGATTCCGCTGGACCAACTACCAGCAAATACTGATTCTACATTGTACCATTAACTAGACGCTGAGTTCAGCTTTAAGATGACACCTTTTGCTTCTTCTTCGATTGTTAAGATATGCTAACGTAGGGCTTCTTAACCATTTTAGTAGCTTGGGCTTAGTAGATAGTTTTCAGATTTTCAATTTTTCAATTTTTCAATTTTTCAATTTTTCAATTTTTCAATTCTTCAATTTTTCAATTTTTCCATTTTTCAATTTTTCAATTTTTCCATTTTTCCATTTTTCCATTTTTCCATTTTTCAATTCTTCAATTTTTCAATTTTTCAATTCTTCAATTTTTCAATTTCAAGATTCTTCAATTCTTCAATTTTACAATCTTTCAAATTTTTAATTTCCCAATTTCTAAATTCCCGAATTTCCAGATTCCCAAATTCCTATGTCCCCAAATCCCAATATCCCTCAAATCCCAATACCCCCAAATTCCTACATTATCACACTTTTCGAACAAAAACTTAGATTTGCTCTCGACTGTACCTAGCGATCCATCTGTAGAGAAAAATTACTGTTTCTGGTGGCGTCTGCCCAATCACCCTCGTCCACCCCCATCGACCGGCCAAGATAGCGGACGAAGTTCGCGGCGAGCGAAAAAGGCCTTCTTCGACAAGCTTCGCGAAAGTTCTGACAATTTTTCCGCCCCACCCATCGCTCTTTTCTCCGTTCCAAAGTCTAAGTAGAGCTTAGAACGCGAATGCAAGCCGCGTACCGAAGTGCTTTGAGCTTGAGCAGTTTCCGTCCATCATCCCGAACTGGTCGCGCATTTTAAGAGACGTGAAATAAATTTTTGAGCCCATGTCGAACGCTTTTAATCGATCCACGGGGAAATTAACGCTGGGGAAGAAACGGAAGGATTTGTTTCACAAAAGCTGTAATGCATGGTAGAGCTTTTGCGTGAAGGAGCGTGGGTGTAAATGTATTTTGGAATAATGAACTAATTTTTCTTCCACACCTCAATTTACCAGCCAAATAACGACAGCAAATGTGCATAACCAGTCATTTACAGCGGCTTCTCATTTGAGTAAGGTGAAAATAACCGTCTGTCGAAACTTTCAGCCATTGTACGAACAACAATAATTTCAGCTGAACTCGATAAGCTATAGGAATACGCATTATGGCTTTTCGATACTTGCTTTCGCGCAGCTGGCCATAGATAACCACAATCTGACGTTCATCGCCGTAAGGCCTCGATGTATCACGGCTCGCGTTGCAGCACTTAGCCCGTCGACCGTTGAAGCTGTTTCGCTGAAAAACTGCTCGCAAAGTAACGTTGCAGCGATAATTTCGCAAATTATTGCCCGGTGCTTTCGCCGCTTTCTTCTCGATCCGAGAGTAAAAGAAAGGTGCAGGAGGAAAGCTTAATAAACGGTCATGAAGTCCGGAACGTATTCGGCGCCTGTTAGTAAAGTTTCCTCGGCGTGGAAGCGCAAACATTCGGCATTCACCGGGCCGTTCATTACGGTCATCCTTCTTTCGTTCTGGCCGCTTTATTTTTCAAACTTGAACGATTTATCACCGGCTCCCTTGTCCTCCTCTGACTAAAAGCGCCGTGCGAATAGACTCGTGGAAAATACGAAAAACGCTCTTCAAGTTTGCCAGTTAACGGAATGTGAACGGTCGGAAGAAATGGTCGGGTGCTTATTGCGAAAAATATTGTCAGGAGGCGTTTAGATTAAATGAACAGGAATGTAGAACGGCTGCGAGAACGTTCGTATTCGTTTAGCGTTGAGCCAGTGCACACGTGGATATTGGATACATGTACATACATGTGCTCGAGATACACGTACATATCTTACAGCCATACATGGACACATATGATGTTGTTCAAGTTAGACTGCGTTCAGATGAAATAAACAGGGATGTGAAACAACTGCATGAACATCTACCGGTTTAGTATTAAGCCAGCTCACGTGACTGCATACATGAGATACATGTATACTTATGTTGCACACATGGACACATATGATGTTGTTCAAGTTAGACTGCGTTCAGATGAAATAAACAGGGATGTGAAACAACTGCATGAACATCTACCGGTTTAGTATTAAGCCAGCTCACGTGACTGCATACATGAGATACATGTATACTTATGTTGCACACATGGACACATATGATGTTGTTCAAGTTAGGCTGCGTTCAGATGAAATAAACAGGGATATGAAACAACTGCATGAACATCTAGCTGTTTAGTATTAAGGCAGCTCATGTGGGTGCATGCATATGTACATATGTTGCAGGCATACATGAGGGCACATATGATGATGTTGCTCAAGTTAGACTGTTTGGATTAAACAAAACAGGAATGTGAAATAGCTGCATGATATATGTACTTGTTTAGTATTAGGCTGGCTACACACGTGGCTGTATATTACAGCTACATGTGTGTACACACTTATGTTGCAAGCAGACGTTGGTACATATGTGATAATATTACTCAAGTTTGGCTGCTGAACGAACGGGAATGTACATCAGTGTATTAAGTTAGCTACACGTGGTTGCATACTTGAGATACATACATGTGCATATTTATTTTATGGACATATGTGAAGGCACATGTGATAGTGTTCAAGTTAGGGTACTGAATCACGTGTGACACAGTCGAATTAAATGATATCAAATATAAATATATAGAATTGAAACGTGTGAAATGACTTGAAAATCCACATCATCAAACTAAATCACACATAACTGGAGTCTAATTAAATTTCATCAAACTGCATGCAATCGGATAAAAAATTTACACATCATAAGTTCCATCCAAAATTTCGAAATTTTTGAGTTCAACTTGTATGCATTACTTTGCATAGAAATTCGGTTCAAGTAGTACATTCTAATATCTATATCACGTATCACCATATACACATCTACGTCACTTAGAGAGTGAAGACATACATATGTATACAGAGGCTTATATGAAGACATACAGAGGCTTCTTCAAAAACCTTTCTACCTTAAAGAAATTGCTGTTCTAGGAATATACTAACTTATTCATCCTTCTGAGCATCTCCAACGACACGTCTACTCATATCTACGTCTATTCTACTTGCAGAAGCTCTGTTGTGTCAACACCTACGCATACGTCTTCAGGAGTACAAGATGCATTAAAATAATTGTGCTTTAGATATTATTGAATTGTTCCTGAATCAGCAATCTAGAAATGCATTCTTTGATACAAAGAAACAACCAGTGTCAACCAATTTCTGGCACCTGTATGCAAACAGGTCGGGATTAACCAGTTCACAAACGTCTGATCGTAAATTCTTGTAAAACTCATACGCATTTCAATGCAGGGACATTGCCCTTTACAGAAGGCAATATATTCAAATATTTATCCAGACCCGTAAATTTTGGTTGAAACGGTAAGGCGTAGCGTTTCCGTCGATCTTTCTTCAGGTTTCTCCGTTCGCATACGCGCGGAGTGAAATTACGTCGCTCAGCAGAATACTATTAAGTGAGCCGGTGGAATAGAATGAGCCCCGTGGGTGATGGATGACCTTAATTTTGCTATGATTACCGGCTGCTCGGGAATTTGTATGAAAATCGCTCAGGGCTGGTTTCTTTCATGATCCTGTAACGTCGCCCTTCCTCCCCACCCCATCGTCGCACCTTCATTTCTTTCGTTTGCTTGCATTTTTTAATCGTTCCCCTTCTCGTGTCGATTCAAGATCGCTGGCTCGAAAAGCGATAACGAAGGCTTATTAACGCCCCATCGTAGAACTATTTTTGGACCGATATCTGCGTTCAACCGTGAATTTGATCGATATCTTCGTTATTGATTTCGAACCGCTTAAGGATCCATAGTAGGAAATAAAGATTACGTGAATCAAAACTAACTAAATGAAATTTGTACATGTAATGACTAAAAAATAATTACTCATAAACGTTCAGATTACCAGCTCACACATTATGACATATTATTAAAATTCATGTTTCAATCATAATAAAATAATAACTTCCGTGTTTCACGCGAAAGCTGATAAAATTACTATTCTTCGATTCAGTTTCCTCGGAAAAGACACCGAGTTTCGCAAGTGAATCATTTTGAAATTCCCCAGAGCGCGATCCGTAGCCGAGACACAGGGTGTTTCGCAGCAGGTAAGCCTGCACACGAAGCGCATAGGGAATTGATGCTTAATGCGCCGGTGGTTCTTTCTAGCTTGTATTATGATGGTAATCTCGAAAAGTACGAGGCGCCAGCGTTCCGGTACCGACGTATAGAACGGCGCACATTCAGCTCGCCAAGGATGTAGACATTCCAGGAGACGATAAAACGCGGTGCACCGTGTACGATATTCGTTCAGCTTTAACGTCCCGCGCAAAATACCGTTTCGTATTATACTTAAATTCTCTGTTTCCCGCCGTCCGTTTGCAACATGTTCCGTGGCAGCTCCGCGGCCATTACACTGCTCGATTTCCGTTCCAATATGTTCCGCCGCCTTTTCTTTGTATCACAGTCCGTTTCAACTGTCGTTTATTATCCTAGTTAGCATTATGATTCCAGTGCACGGAGTTAATACGAAATGCTTGTTAACACTAGAACTTCCAACGGACGAAGATATTTCTACCTGGTCTCTTAAAAAATATTTTTATATTTATTTATCTTACAAACGGAATTCCATAACGTGGCAATTTTAGTGACTATTAGACTCTTTTTTTCCCAACTGACAATTTCATTTTGTACACTTTCATTTTCATCATCCACACTTGAAAACATACGAACACTTTTACTAAATTCCAAATATTTTTGAACTGAATATTTTCTTCATCTAGGATCTCATCACTGTAAAGTTCAGTTTCATTTTCTTCTAATTCACTTCCTTCGTGATCACCCTCGATATTGGTATCTTCACTTGCAACAATTCAGAGATTTTCTGCCACTTAAGGCTTGTATCGTTACACAAAACGAATTAAGTCCTATAGCAACTGTGGTATACAAAATGGCCGCGTGACACATCGATGACGTCACGTTACATCGCGGCTACGTTTGTAGTCAGGTAAGACGTGCGATCTTTCACAACGAAATACCGATATCTCTCCAAATATCTAATAAACAATTGTGTGTTCGTAAACAGATTGTAGGATACTTTTGTAGGATACTTTTTACATTTTAAGTACCAGACAACTGGTATTAGTACAGGTTGTCATGATGCAAAATTATTTTAATTCCATATGAATGAAGCAAAAATAAGATTCATGATATTACTTTAATTCATGATCTATTTATTACGAATTAGTATTTAAAGAAGACCACTTGCTTTGCAAAAGTCATCATTATGAAAAAAAATGTAACACGAAGTAATAATTTTAAAATAAAATTGTAAAAGAATATTTAAAATTATATTACTACGAATGAGTATTTAGAGAAAACTGAAATTTAGATTAATAAAAATTAAGGGTCAAAACACAGCGCGAAGTTTTTATTAAAATTCCTAGAAATCCTAGATCCCTAAGGCTCCTAGATAAAATTCGTAGAAGAGGAGAAAAAAATGAAGTCATACGTCAGTGTGAAAATTGTTTGATCCGATGTGTCGCTTTGTTGAGCAATGCAGGCAAGCTTACAACGGTGGTCCATGCCGAAAGCTGCCTTTCAAGAGAGGCGAAAGCCACCCCCTGCGGATTAGGTAATCTCGCCGTAAAAGTGACGTAATTTATGAAGCTACTTAAACCCTGGCCCCGGTATAATACTCCCCCAGCACAACGAGCCCTTTTCACGATGCTGAAACGGGATGAACTCTTCGAACGGGAATTATCGTTGCACGGCTTGGGCCGAGTTCGCTTTTTTCGAGTGCATATGAAACAAATGGCTGGCCGAGCTTTCCTCATATCGGCGAGATTGCGAGCCTCGTTTCGCTAAAAATTAAATTACGCCGGAACTTTAGTACGCGTACCGAATGGTTCTTCGTGCTGTTAACGTTTACTTTTTTTATTTTCAGTTTTTTCGGCCTATACGAATGAAATTTGTTGAAACGAATTTATTTTATACGAAAAAGGGAACAGCTCTGGTACGATTTTTTAAATCCGAAAATATAAAGTTTTTGCGTTTTTCCAGTTTCGAGTTTTCGCGTTTGCAGAGTTTTAAATACACGAGTATTTTAAGGTCTGTACACTTTTAAATTCTCGATTTTTCGGAGTTTTGGGTGTTCGGATAGGAATCGCTAAAATTTTTAATTATCAATCTTTAAATTTTTAAATTCCCAAATTCGCAGATATAGTTCGTACAAATCTTAAATTCACGGATGTCTTAGTTTCTAAATTCTCCAATTTCCAAACCCTCAAATCCCCAAATCTTTAAACGCTCCCATTTTCAAATCTCCGAATTTCCGAAGTTCAATTTAAATTTCGAATTCTTGTAACGTGAAATAAGATTTTTCACCCAACGAGAATATAGAGAAATGATTTCGTGATGTTCGTAATGGTTTATCGATTTCTATTTGCAGCTGAAGAGCGAATTCTTCACCGATATATATCCGAGATTTCCCGTCATGGCAGCCCGTTAATATTCGGCTCGAAAGAAGCACTCGACACCGACGCGCTACCAATTACGCTCCTGACCTAAAATTCTCGTCGATCCGCTAAAGAAAAATATACACTGCGGCCAAAATGCAGGTCCTTGACACGTTTGCTCTGCAACTGAGATATAATCCTTTAATTCAATGCGATTACTCTTGCTATATTACATATTTTTATCGAGAATTATTAAATCGTTTAGATACAAATATTAATGTGGAGGATTAATGTTCAGCAATATTACTTTTTGTTTCTGGTTGTGTACTATCAATATCGTTTGATTTTAAAAGAAATTTTTATATTTGCAAATTTCTAAATTTTGAACATTTTTAAATTATTAAGTTTGTAAATTTTTTCTGGTTTATTAAATTTGCAAGTTTCGGATTTGACAAGTTACTAGACTTTTAAACTTATTATTTTAAATTCCTAAATTCTCAATTCCCTAAATCCTTAACTTCTTAAACTCCAAATTTCCCACACTTCCAAACTCTTAAATTTCCAAATTCCCCATATCCAAATTTCCGAATTCTCAAACGTTCATCTCTCCTCTTAAAATTCCCCAGATCCAAATTTCCTAATTCCCTACGTCAAACAATATCTCCTCTACAAAAACGGTCCTATTATCCTGAAATGCGACGTTACATCGAATCGAGAACCGATTGTATCATTACGCAGCCCGCTGAAAAATACCCATCTACGGAATCTTCAGCTCCGATACGTAACACGTATCGGTATGTGAATCGAGCATAATTCTGTGGGACATTGAATGATCCTGCAAATGCGATTATTATTCCCCTCGCGAAAGGGAAATCAATTGGAGCAGCGTGTTTTCCAAGGTATATCAATACGCGGCCAGAGAAATGTTGAGCAAAGCGAACAGGACAATGGACAACGGACAATTGATCGCGTCAAACAAATTTCGCTGGATCGATATCGACGGCCATCCACGCGACCTCTTGAAATAATGCAGCTGCAGAACTGGTCTCCTCGTGATTTTACGATCGACTGCAACGGACGAAACAATGCTGCCATTATTTATTAGCTAGAATCTCGGTGCATTAAGCGGATCGAATTTGCACGAATCGCGCGTAACACAACGATCGTTGCCGACGATTTATCCGTTGTTTAGTATCCTCTATATAAATTCCGCAGTTTTGTTTCTCTCTTATCTGGACCATAGGTGCAATCGGAAATAAATCTGCCCTTCCTAGGGGAAATATTACGATGAAAGGGGGAGAGGTTGGTTGCTGATTTTTAGGCTTTCGTGGGGACTTCGACATTTGGGGATGGGTTGTGGGGACTTTTAAAGTTGGGGGGTTTTGGGATTTTGGAGGTCTAGAAATTTGGAAACGTAGAAATTTAAGGACATAAGGGTTTGGGGATCTAGGAGATCGTTGGTTACTGATTTTTAGGCTTTCGTGGAGACTTCAACATTTGGGGATGGGTTGTGGAGACTTTTAAGGTTGGGGGGTTTTGGGTTTTGGAGGTCTAGAAATTTGGAAACGTAGAAATTTAAGGATACAAGGGTTTGGGGATCCAGGAACTTGAGGACGTAGGAATTTAAGCATCATGGAATTTGGGGAAATGAAGATTTGGGGTCCCAGGTTTGGAGGCTTCAGGAGTTGAGGGTAATTTGGGGACTTTGAGATCTGGGAATTTAGAAATTTCAGAATGTAGGGATTAGAGGCCAGGAATTTTGGGATGTAGGTATTTGGAAATGTAGCAATTTGTGGATTCTGGAATACACAAATTTAGGGATTAGAGAAAACTAGAAAATTACAACTTATGAATTCGAGAATTTGACCGTACGCCTAAAAATCCTAAAATTCCGTCATCACAAAAAATGAAAATCGTAAATTAATATCAGAACTCGATATTACTCAGTGATAGTACCATGCTAAGCAAAATAACCGAGGAGATGGACGAAGTGTATTTTCCAATAACAAGACAGTAAATCGAACGGGGAAAATTACGTAAGTGTCAGAAAGTTTTGTCCGCATCGAGTAGCAATTAAACGTGTCGTGTATCGTGCGAACCGCGTCATTGTTTTCGATCCCGTCTCGGTAGTTCCGACTGGAGGACAGAACCCTACGAGCGGGCAGTTTGAGCGTTGGTACGGTGTTTTCAGAAAACTTCGAATCCAATTCCCAAACTTTCCGCATTACGACAATGCCGTCTGAGTTCGAGGATTCATCGAGAGCACGCCGGTAAATGAGAAAGGGCTTTCGGGGTTGGAAAAGGGTGTAGGTCGAGAGTGGTCGGCCACGGAAAAGAGGACAGACGTGGCTCTACCGCTGATTACACGCTCTGCGACTGAATGAAATTTGTCTCGGAAATAAATTAGTTAATGGATCGTTTGGTGACCCTCTCCCGAATCTTTTAGAACCTTTTTATCTTGAACACTATACTTTTCGCGCATTCGATGAATATTTCTGCACTCGGCTAAGTTCTTTATTCTTCGAGAAAAGTTCAGGAATAACAGATTTAAATATAATTAATTATTTTCTCTCAAACTATTCCTATGACTAAAGTATACGTTTCTTGTACAAAAATTGCTTAAACGGAAGAAATAAAAAATGGACGTGCTTTAAGTACTTAGGTACTTATCAGGTAGAGATTTATCAGACATCATCAGATAGATGTTACAAGATCTAAAAACTATATAACAAGTTTTGAAAGTATAAGAAAAGTTTCAAAGTATGGATATTATAAGAGAAGTTTTATAGGTACAGATATTAAAGGACAAGTTTTAAAAGTACAAATAGTATAAGACAAGTTTTTGAGGTGGATATTACAAAAGTTATTGAGATGTAAATATAAGACAAGTTTTCAAGGTGTAAATATTACAAGACAAGTTATCGAGGTACAAATATTACAAGACAAGTAATATTTCATATACCATAGATCACATATCATATGTCATATATCATATATCATATATCATATATCATATATCATATATCATATATCATATATCATATATCATATATCATATATCATATATCATATATTACATAACATATATCATATGTCATATACTATACATCACATATCATATATCTTATATCATATGTCATACATTATATATCTTACATCATATGTCATATATCATATGTCACATATCATATGTCATATATCATATGTCATATATCATATATCATATATCATATATCATATATCATATGTCGTATATTATATATCATATATCATATGTCATATGTCATATGTCATATGTCATATGTCATATATCATATATGCTAGTTATCGAGATACAAATATTATCAGACAAATTATTGAGGTATAAATGTTCCAAAACATGTGTGTTAAAAATATTGAAGATGCAGTTGAAACGATTCTAGCAAATAACCAAAGTGAACAATTAAAATTTCTTGGGTCCAGTAACAATTGATTACAGAAATTAATTTTGCTTCGGAATAATCGTGGATGAATTTAATATTAAAAGTGATTAAAGGACGTCACCGTGTAAATGAAAGAATTTATGGTTAACCAGTAATTGACGAGGTGGTCAGAGGAAAATAAAGTCGGATCGAGCGGCCATTGTTGTAGCCTCCGCAAATGTTACACGAGAAATTTGTTGCACCCGCTGTTTGGATATATCGAGAGTCTGGATCGACGGATTCTTTGTTCGCACGAGGTCGATTCAACTTGCGTTTTACTTTGCTTTAACTTTCCTCGTTTTTCCTTTCTCTCACTTTCAATAGTAAATCGATCGTGTTTTTCTTCGTGATTGATCGGTTCTCGAGAAAGGTAAAAAGAGTTTCTGAAAATAGCGTGAAATATAATATTAAGTAGAATTTAATGTTACATATGTTCTATACGAAGTTTTACCGGTCCACTGCGTTTTATGTAGATTCTTGCTATATTGCCAGTAGAGGTGAAGTGTTATTGAAAATCTGAACATTTCAAAAATAAAAACATGGGAACTTCTAAATTTAATTAAACCCTAAAGACTTACAAATCAACATATCTATAAACTAGAAAATATAAAAATTCCCAAATGTGAAAAATTGAAAGACCTATCTAAATTCTAGTAAATCTAAAACTACAAAAATTTCCGCGTATCACAAAAGGTATCCTGCAACATCACGAGCGTTTAAAAAAAAAGGAACGATTTCTGCAAACAGTTAAATCTACCATTGAAAAATGTCGGTAAAATGATATTTGTCGGGTGTTGTTTTCGCCGTGGCGATTTTCCACGGGTGATACCGGTGGTTTAACCATAGCGAGGACCGACGTGTCATATCGGCGATTGTTGATCACGATTTTCATGGTGTTCATAGGGTGACTGTTGCCGCTGCACCCGGAATCGTTTCGATCGTTAGAAATTTGATTTCACGCTGGTCGCATCCATAACCTCTCTCGCAGCTGGCACACGTACACACATTCGGTTGTTGATGTTAAACGGAATACCGGAGAGTATGGAAAATAGGTACGCGTTTGCACACGTGGCGAGACCGGAAAATGATCGGCGGAGTTGCCTCGTAAGTTGATCGAAGTTAGTAGGCTGTAATGGCGAAATACACGTTGGCTGGACAGAAATTCGATCGGACGATCGTGCTCGCGGAAATGATTCGTCGCGCGGTTAATGTCGATTCTGCGTCACCTGCGCTGGCCGCCATTTCAGCGACGAGATAACGCGCGGAAATGGAAGCCGACATCTCGAACCTGTTCCCTCTGGACCCTTCTACATGCCAGTTTTGTCGGAACATCTACCAGGTGCCTGCGAATTCGTGTTTTCAAAATTTACACTACCTACTCTTAACTTAAGAACAAGAGATGTTGAGATCAAAGTCGTTAAACGTGTCTGTAACTATCGAAAACCGAACGCTATTACTGATCATACTGAAAATGTGAATTATAAAGAACTGTCTGAAAATTACTTACTTGAAATATTAACAATTTTTAGTATCTTACAAAATTGTACTTTGTAGTATCATTTTTTGTATAAAATTCTGTATGATCTACTTATGTGTGAAACAAGATATTTACGTATAAGACAAGATATTTATGCATAAGACAAGACATTTATCTGTAAGACAAGATATGTACGTACAAGGTAAGATATTTATGTATAAGACAAGATATTCGTGCATAAGACAAGATATTTATGTAAAGAACTATATTTATTTGTAAGACAAGATATTTACGTATAAGACAAGATATTTATGTATAAGACAAGACATGTATAGAACAATATATTTGTAAGACAAGATATTTACATGTAAAACTAGATTATGTGTAAGATTTATGCAGAAAACAAGATGGAGTAAAAAACAAGGTTGACCTTGTAATCTACGAAGTACACGTACAAAGAACGTAACAGCCAGTAATGTCAGAAATGGGAAGAAAGTTCGTAATTATGTTCTTGGAGTCACCCTGTACGAACGAACAAGCCTCCGCCCTTTCATTTTCTGTTGCTGCCTTTCGTATCTGGCTGGCATGGCGTAACGAGCACACCGCCAGCGCGAAATAACTCGTATAAATCACCGATGGCTGCATACACACATTTCACACGATTCCGGCCGTCGAGCTGGCGATGTTTTAATAAAACCCGACGAGGTCCAATTATTCAACTCGCCGCCTCCCGTCTGAATTTCCTTCTGTACCAAACCCTTTTATATTTGAATCGTCGAAACGCCAGCCAGTCTCGCGCGCGATGTTTCTTCTACCTTTACATAAATCACGAAACTATTGAACCTTCTTTCATAATCTTCTTTCCTTTTTTGTCAATCTGTATGATTTTGTATTATTTATTATTTGCAGTTGGTATCTGGGTCATTGTGCTATTGTTTGACCTTGTTGGACTTTGTTGGACACTGTGTTGTTGTTGGACTATTTGGGATTTTACTGGGTACTGAATTGTTATTGGACTATTTGGGATTTTACTAAATACTGAATCATTAGTTTAGATTTTGTTAGGTTCTAAATTGTTATTGGACTATTTGAGATTTGACCAGATACTGCATTGGACTGTTTTGGATTTTACTGGCTACTGTATTATTATTGGACTATTTGGGATTTTACTGGGTACTGAATTGTTATTGGACTATTTGGGATTTTACTAAATACTGAATCATTAGTTTAGATTTTGTTAGGTTCTAAATTGTTATTGGACTATTTGAGATTTGACCAGATACTGCATTGGACTGTTTTGGATTTTACTGGCTACTGTATTATTATTGGACTATTTTGGGATTTTGTTGGACATTGCATTGTTATTGGACTATTTGAGATTTGACTAGATTCTGCATTGAACTGTTTTGGATTTTACTGAGTACTATTATTATTGCACTATTTTGGGATTTTGTTGGACATTGCGTTGTTATTGGACCACTTGGGATTTTACTACACATTGCGTTGTTATTGTCCACATAAAACATTTCATACCTCAACTTCCCCCAAATAAACTAAACCTATTTGCACTCCATAAGAAGAACACGTCAACATAAAAATCGCCGTTGGAAAAATTGCAGCTTCAAGGCGCATTTCGCTGAAAATTCGTTTGTCATGCATTGTTGTTAAATAGCTTTTGTCCAGAAAGCTCTCCGGACGTGATTATCTGAAATCACGCGAATGCAGCTCGACAGGCCTGAGCATCAGCCCGCGATTTTCAGCTGCTGTCACGTCGTAACGTTACCGAACATCGAGCAGCATTTTCGAGAACTGGCCGTGGCGAATGTCAGATGCCAAAAGCATACGTGGAAGTTTGACGCGTTCCCGACAAGCTTCGAGAACGGAAGTCACTCGAGAGGAACGAAGGTGCAAACGAAAATCCGACCTCTTCTCTGCGAGCTCTGTTATTACGAATTCAAGAAACGAGCCGGCGAGAGCGGAGAAACAAATTTCTTCACGACTTTTCTTTCACTCTTCCTGTTTCGCTATTTCACTTTCTGACCTTTCCCTTTCAGGCGAATCCCGAATGATTGCTTCTGGAATCTTTCTTCTACCGAATGGAAATTCTATAAAATTTTTGTCTAACTTTGTAATGTTCAAATGTGAAAACCTGCAAATACTGACTTTTCAAATTTCTAAACAAAAAATTGCAAATATCGAACTTAAAATGCCCTTAAATTTAACAATTCCTAATTTTAAGACTCTAAAAGTCTGAAAGATTGAAAAATAAAAAATCTGAAAATTTGTAATGCAACAGCAAAGTGTGTAATAACTAGATGGTAATATAACATGGCTATAAAGCGAGATATAACCAGAATTTTTCGCCGTTTCATGAAAAGTCGCGATTAATTCATTCGTCAGACAAGCTTACAAAGATTTTCAATGCATCGTAAAGTAGTTCAGGTGAAAAGGTTCGTAAAAACAGGATCGGAGAGGGATGAAAGTTGGCAAGTTTCTTGCGGAGTTAAGTGTTTTCTTGGAGCAGCTAAAGACCCGTGCCTTTATTGTCTTATTATGCAGCAGCAACAATTCTTATTTAAGTTTTCCGGCAAAACATCTGCCTCGTATTCGCTTCGAACGGCTCGACTAATTTCGTCTCGCACCACTGCCTTTATTCTACTTACTCTTCAACTACCCGTAAACCATCTACGCTGTGAAAATTTTCTGTCTACGTTGAAAACGGCAGAATATTCGGATCATATAATAGAAAAATAATTTTGATGTTTGTTGTTTACGGACCTTAAATTAAGGAATATTAGAAGTATTTAAGGAGAAAACAAAAAACAACATTATAGATGATTGTACCATTATAGAGGTCCAAACAACTTGATCAATCTTTATTTAAATCAAACTCGAAGTTTGATTAACTTGATTTGAAAGTTGAAGTTTGATTTATTGATCTATTTTTTTTTTTATTTATTTGATTTGTTTGATTTATTTGATTTATTTGATTTATTTGATTTATTTGATTTATTTGATTTATTTGATTTATTTGATTTATTTGATTTATTTGATTTATTTGATTTATTTGATTTATTTGATTTATTTGATTTATTTGATTTATTTGATTTATTTGATTTATTTGATTTATTTGATTTATTTGATTTATTTGATTTATTTGATTTATTTGATTTATTTGATTTATTCGATTAGTTCAATTAGTTTGGTTTATTTGATTTATTTGATTTATTTGATTTATTCGATTAGTTCAATTAGTTTGGTTTATTTGATTTATTTGATTTCTTTGATTTGATTAATTTATTTGATTTCGTTCCAAAACCATAGAACAGAAAGGATCAATTTACATCATCTTTCACAGTTTCAATATTACAACAAATCTTTTTAGAAGTCACCCAAAACATGTCCTTACACTAACTCCGAATATCTTCATAAAACTTATCCAATTAGTGCATATAACGAATTAAACTTCAAACCAAAAACAAAGTAAACAATATTACTTTAAAGGTACGATTTTACGTCGAAAAGTTTGCTAACAAGACTAGAAAATGTTACTGCAATAACTCTAAAAATGCTCGACCAATTTGACCAGCCAACCATCAAACAAAACTTCGACCGCAAGAGTAGAAACAAAAAAATCGAAGCATCGATGTTCCTAAACGTTACATTCTCTGAAACAACAACTTCAGAAACACCGAGAGAATCCCGGTTCCGGCTCAGAAACAACAGCGTGGAATCAGTAACCAGCAATTACTCGACAAACGTTTCCCTCACCTGCAAGTCTACCATCGACTTTCCCGAAGGAAGCAGGGAAAATACGATGAAAAAGGGACCAGACACTGGTTGTACGTTCTTTCCCCAGGGCCACGTCGGTTTACATTTAAATTTATAATCCGCTCTCAACGTGATTCCGTCCGAATGCCCCCGGTAAATTGATTTGCAGTATAAGTTGGGTCTTGCGCGTCACCGACGGCGTCGAAGCTGGAGAAGCAAGGTTCGCAGCGATGCAAAATACGAGATGGTTGTCGAACGGGCGAGAGAGAGACGGCTAAGCGATTTACAGTCGACTGACTGACATCGGTTGCTTACCGTTGCTTGCAGCCGTGCTTTTCGACGCTTCCTGGACCATCTGCAACAGAGATCTACAGGACGTCCCAAATTCTATATCATAACCGTTACGGCGTTATCTCATTTATCGAAATCGGTATATACATGGAAACCAGAAAGAAGGTTGTCACAAATTTGACCTTGACCTTGAAGTTCAAAGTCAAGTTGTATTGTGTAGCACTTGAGAATTAAGAATTTCAAAGACACTACAGGTTGAAATTCAATCGATTTCTATAAAAATACCAAAGTTCCATTTTGAAGTGGAGCTCAGGAGGTTAGGAGGGATTATCTTTATTGTCCCTAGGTTGTGCCCCCAATTGACAATATGAAGTGTGGTAACGTGTGACAATATAACGTTTAAGAATACAGGACACAATAATACTAAATATAACAATGCAACGGTAAAAGTACATCAAAATCCAAAATAGCCATATAACGAGAGTCTACCGTATTTCCGCAATTTTGTGTTATCTAAACCCAAGCAACGATACAGAATTAAACTCTCGTCGTTAAACACCGAATCTGAGACTAATGTCTCGGAAATGAAATCGAGAAAGAGTTGCATCCTAATGACACCGGAGACCCCAAGGTAACATTCATGAAGCTAGTTGCCAAACGATTCGAAATGCTGAGGGAGTGAAACGAAATAACAGGATAATTAGTAGAGCTCGGCATCAGGTAATTACTCTGGAATAAGTTTCGTGTTGGCGGTGGTAAAACGTCGCAATCGAGTCTCTCTTTCTGTGGCTCTCAGTCGGTGGAAAGGTCTGTTTGACGGGATCAGTGCACGCCAGAGAGGTTCAGGACCGCCTCTTCGAAATACCGTGCAATTTGGCGCGTCTTGTCGCGGAGTAGCTTAATCGCGTTTGAGACTCGAGCGGAAAACGGAGTTGCAGACTTGGCCATGCACGTTTGCACATCCACCATCTAGGATTCTGTGTTAGTACGAAAAGTGTAGGTATAACTGCGACCGTACAAGATGAGCAATTTCAAGAAATAACGGCGTGACGCAAGGAATAATTTATTTTTAATAAAAACTCTTTCATTTTGCTCCGAACGGGTAAGGTTCAAATAAAACTCGTTATCAAATTTAAACTTATGAATATTGCAATATTCAACCGAGGAAAACAAAGCATAATATTGCGACGCGTATGAAAGACATTACTTGAAAATATTGTGTACAGTAGTTAATATTTCATTTAACAAAAAAATTAAAGACTCGATTATAAAATTGAAATCAGTATGTTTTAGAATTGAAAACGTTGATCCTGTATGTACCCAACTGAATATGCGTACTGAGTGCTACAGTGAAGATAGGTCTGCGCAGGTTAGGACGCATGCGCAGTTCTACTGAAGCCTTGCGCAGTGGAGCTTGCGCAGTACGTAGTTTATTTCAATCGCTTTATGGAATCTTCTCAAAGTACACAATGTTAATGTATTTTTTCATATTGACGTAAATCAGGATAATATAAAATAGTCTACCATAGAATAATTTCTCTACTGTCATTACCAGAAAATAAAAACGCTAAAGTTCTTTCCGTATAAGAGAAAAACAAAATAACGACACGTAGTTTTCGTGACAAACGGTTGAACGTAAAAGAATTTAGGAAAGAAAACATTGCATTCTGAAGGTATAGCGTTTACGGGAAATCGAATGGGCCGTTGTTAACTTCATTTGACGGACGATGGAACGAAAGGGTTGGCCGAGCGGAAAAGGGAGGAACGAAAGGGGTGGGCATAAAAGTGCATCTAGGAGGATCGCGAGAAATAAAAGCATCCAATTTCCTGGGGATACCTCACCGGATTTAGCCAGAGTCGGCCATATTCTTGCCCCTTTTTCCGTGGTTGCTGCTCGACGCCGAGAAAACGTTGGTTCGCGCTTTTATCGGCGGACGCGTGATGCCAAATCCTGCAACTAAAGTGAAATGTAACGAGCCACGCGGCTCTACGCGCCATCGCATCGCGAACGAAAGATGGTGAAACGAACAACTTCCGGTTCTCTGATCTCGAACCGAGCGTTTCAATTATTTATGTCATTCCTCTGCCAACGATCGCGATACGCCCTTCTTGTTCCCCACTTTTTTCACACCCTGACGTCCATTTCCTGTCGCATCCACTTTTTATCTTCCTATTCTTACGTTCTTACGTTGGACAGCGGCAATCTTGATTCTCCAAATGTGCCGTCTCCTCGTATCATTCCCTGTTATTTGATTTTTCATGTGAAATTTTTATGGGAGAGATTTAAGGTGGACGTGTTATGACCGACTGCGAGATAGGAACATGACAAATGTAAGTTCTCTTTTTCAGATTCTTGTTGGCTGTATAAAATAATACGAGGGGAGGTTTCTGATTTCAAAATTGTTGATCAAAATTCAGCTTTTTAGATTCTCAAGTTATGGAATCAGCACATTTTTGAAGTTTAAAATAAATCTTGAAATTCTCCAATTACCAAAATCTATAAACTTCAAACATTTAATACTATATTTACTCAGTGATCCAATTTTTCCAATTTCTCAAATTTCTTTCATTTTTAAATGCTCGACTTCCCAAATTAAAAAATGTCTAAATTACATAAAATGTAATCGAAAATTTGTCGTTGGAGGGAAAAATGGTGATTATTTCCGTCATCCTCGAATTTTCATTCCGGCACAAAATGAAAAGCGATTCCATTCGCGACCTAGTGGCGATAAAGCATTCGGAAAGTGTCCCTCTGCGAAATGACACGTGAAACGCGCAATTAACGGCCAATTAATCGAACATGCGATCGTCCAGCGTGCAATTACGTTGCCCGATGCAGCGTATAAAACATGCTTATTTACATCCTTTCATTTCGCGACCACGCTCGCGTTTATAATGAACTGTGTCGAATCGATAACGGCAAGTTGAAACGATACGATCGAAGAAGTACACAAGAGCCATCGCCCAGTCATTTGCGAACGTAGCTTTCGAATAAACAACGTTGCACTTGCATTATCTTCGTCGCATGCGGTGTAAACAGGTCGCACGAGACACGCGAATTAATCATTTCGCCGGCTATATTTTTGTCGAAGCGTGCTTACACCGATGTTTGTTTGTTCCCGCTTTTTTCAATGGAGCCGTACTTGTCCGAAATTTGCATTCGTCACCGCGATACTTTAAATCATCCCGAAAAAAACGCGGACAGAGCACGGTCGACGAGCACGATACAAATGTCAACACGATACTTCACGCTAATTGATTACCGTGCCGATAATTTCCATTGGACGAATCCGCTCGAACGAAAGTTGAATGAAAATGATCAATCACGCTGATGGAATAATTCAATTCTTTCTTTCTGGCGATAGAGAAAGAAAATTGTTATAAATCTGGATCGCCGTATAATTTCTCTTCTTTATTTAATCCGCTCGGATCGAGTCGAAATTTAACCATCGCTGGTTTTCGCGCCGGAATTTGTAGTCTAATAAAACTCGAAAGAAATCGATTCCGTCGTTAATCTCTTTTATTGCCGATATCAGCTTTTTTCTACGATATTCACTGTTACGTGTTCTTCTGAACGATTCGAAGATCGATATGACGAGACAAATGGAAACGTTACAAAAAATACCGAAGACTTGTTTCTCTATTCAGGAATGTATTTAAAGCAACAAAAATCTAATCTTAAAATACAAAAATTGTCATGAAAGTGTTCTACAACGTATCGAGATCAATTATAAAAGAGAATAAAAATATAAAAAATAGCAAAGTAAAATTTCGAAAGGCGTTAAGACTTGTTTCTCTATTCAGGAATATATTTAAAGCACTAAAAATCGTCTAATCTTAAAATACAAAAATCGACATGGAAGTGTTCTACAGCGTATCCAGATGAATTACAAAAAAGAATAAAAATATAAAAAATAGCAAAGTAAAATTTCGAAAGTCGATAATAAAGGATAGAATTGTAAAACGTTTTATCGATATAACTCTCTCTAGTCGAAAAATCGTGTAACGATAGATACCCCGAGAAGAACCAAAACGAAAGAAGAAAAAACAATTTTTCCGTGGGTTCCGATAAAAGTCACGTATATCGGTGGGTCGTAACTCCGCTGAAAACTTTTATCCAATCGGATTACGCGATATACGTGCGTCCCGAAGAGTCCGATGAAGATACCGGTTGCGTGTCCGAGTCTCGAAGTCACGAGCCATCGATACCGGACAGCAATTAATTCAACACCGTAGATCCGATACAATGGTGGACCATGGAGCCACGTATCCGACCCCATGATGCTGACAATGGGACGCTCGCGTACACGCGCGTTGTATCAAGATCTGAATGAGCCGGCTGAGATACAGGGTAAAGGCATTACACCAGCCGGGAAACGCGTCTCCGGGATTGTCTCGTTGATATGTTAATTAACGTTATTGATGTCGCCATGGCTCGTGTTCTCTTCGAACGGCTCTCTATTAAATCCATCCGAATTTCGAACGATGTCGTGGCTCGTAGATCGTAAGCTGCTCGAGACTTCTCCGAATTGATTTGTGGTGTTCCACGAGACGTAAGACTCAGATTGTATGAATGGGTAAGTCCATGTCGACATGCACTGTGTAAACCAGGGATATTCTTGGATATACGGATGTCTCAGACATAGGTATCGCAGAAGTTAGAGATTACTTTTGAGATATATCGGGGATTCAAGGTTAGGCGTATAGAGATTTAGGGATAAAGACGTAGGATCGTTCGAAACTTAGGGATATTAAGGACATAGACTTGTTCGAAATTCAGGGATATTTGTAATTATTAGTGTAGGTATCTGCAGATTTATGAATATAGGAATGCAAGTAAGATAGAGGTTTATAAATCCAGGAAGTTAAGAATCTAGGTTCTCCATAAATAAAAAAATTTTAATTACTATTGTTACAAATGTCAGTAAAGTGAATAGCAAATGATAAAAGAAAAGCGATCGGTTTTATAAAGTAGCCAAATTTTTACAAACCCGAAAGTTTCGCAAACATTCTCTATCTTGAAAATGTAGTATCTTCTTAATACGGTGAACTTACGTAATCAACCGGTCTATGTACAGATCGTGCTTGGCAGAGGCAATCATGCTAATTCAGACACAATCGATTCCCTTATTCTTTCTTTACTGTTCATTTCAATGTACCGACTAACTAACTGACGGCACGGCAGTAGAGCGGCAGGACTTCAAAAGAATTAATTTCCATAATTATCTTAATTCCGTAGAGGGTCGCGGCTGCAGACGCCTGCGGCTGGCATTTGCGTTTTTCTCACACTCCGAAGGCAAGAAAAGTAATTATCGAATTGCCTTTTCTTCGTGTTATCTAATAAATCATTGCCGGGTCATCGAGACCCTAATAATCATTAGCGATTAGTGACACTTTCGTTAATTAAAGTTCGAAGCAATTTTATTCTGACAAAACTTGGAATTTTCCTTTAACGAACTTAAACAATTTTCTGCATCACCATATATCACATCAGAAGTATCTAGTATTTCATAAGTTTGATTTGGTACGAAAGGTTAAATATTTTCTAATGGATTGTTAAATGAGAAAAATAAATTTCAAGCTAAATCACGTCTAAATTATTCACATGTCATGTATAATTTTTTAATTTTTGTAATTTTTTAAAATCGTGTGTAATTATAATATACGTATAATTCACGTATAATTTTAATTCAACGAGATTCAATACGTCCATTGTGACAGTTCTGTAAACGTCGAAGGAAGCGAAATTGGCTCGAACATTGCCAAAACTAATTAAGCTAGCAGGATTAGAAAGGATGCTTTTACCCTGCAAGAACTAATGGTTGGTTACCTAAGTGTATCGTCTTTTTGTTGCAGGTGCGAGGGTGGTTGGCTTCAACTCGAAGGCGGTGCTCGAGTTTGCGGTCGCAACGAACGTTTTGATCGACCGGTCGTGCTATTTTCCGACAAACCGATGCCAATTCTCCACATGCAGTGAGTAACAGCACACTGACATTCTATCGAGACCTTTTCCGTCGAATTTAATGCTGATACAAGAAAAAAAAGGAGTTAGATATCGAGCTTGAAATAAATTATGAAGTCGTGTTCAGCTCCGACACGATACGTCGAAGACTGTACCAGGGATTTCAGTGCATATCGCATTCACGGGGGATTCGTTTTTAATTAAGCCCTTTTTTTTTGCTTCGGTATCGAGAACAAGTGGTGCTCCCGTTGATTATATAAAAGCCACCGAAGGTCGATAATTTATAGAATCCACGGCGGGAGATTTTATTCGCTAGATATTAAATAATTGATTTTAATTAAGAAACGTGCTTTATCTACAATTTTATATTATTATATTTGTCAAAAGATGCTTTGATTCCACGGACTTCAATTCAGATACTTGATACGTTGATTTGATTATGATACCTTGATTTGTAGTAGAAGGTTAAGTAATTTAATTTGTAGTAAAAGATTAGGTAATTTAATTTATAACTGAGGATTAGGTCATTTAATTTAAACTTCACGTATGTAATTATTTTCTTAGATCAGGTATTTTATGAGAAAGGAAAAATCTAAGAAAAAAGATAAAGTAATTTTTTAACCCATCTGAACGCGTGAACTTCGAATTTTCGACCATGAATTTATTGGATTATCTTCATCAATAATCTCAACAAAATTAAATTAATGAAATATTAAATATCTCCCTATCAAATTAACTAAAATACTCAAACATGAGTATTTATTTTCAATTCTCAAGCATGAGAATCAAAATAAACCCTCAACTACGACCTCTCGTTATTAAAATACTTCGCAACACATGTTTTTCTTGAATTCTCCAACCACAAAAAGCAGCAACAGAAAAGCGATCGCGAGGAAAACGGAGGATAGAAAATCAGGTGGTCCATCCGTAAAGAAAAGAGAATCACGAGGGTCGGTGGAACGTCGCGGACAAAAGGTACAAGATGCGTAGTGAAAACGCTGATGTTTTATGTATACGACGTTCGCCGAACGCGTATACATCGCAAGACGGCGATACTGTCATAAATATTTAATAAGGTACCTGCAACCAAACGTATTCGATGTAAGTTCAAACATTGGCTTCTGTTTTCTTCGCGAACACCAATTAAGGGAAACAAACGAATGCGTTTGATTCTTCAACTACCCTCGCGTTTCTGTGGCGACAATCAATTATTCAAATCTTAGGACTTTCTTCTTCTCGAAGTTGTAGTAATTCTTCAACTTACTCGAACAAATTCTTACGTTCTCGTTGTGGAAGGAATTGAGGACTTGAACGATGCAGATTTTTTATGACTTATGGTGCTCATGGGATTGTTAAGAAATGTATTTTACAAAATTTAACTTTGATTGATTTCGAGATGTGTATTAGGTTATGTTTGAAGAATATGTGTTAGGTTATGTTCGAAGGATATGTATTAGGATATGTTTGAAAAATATTAGGTTAGACTTGAAGAATATCTATTAGGTTAGATTTGAGCAATATGTATCAGGTTAATTTTGAAGAATATGTATTACTTTAGATATGGAAGATATAATATTAGATTAAATATAAAGAATATATGTTTTGGTACAATAAGTCGCATATTACTCATGTACATATGTCGGTACAGATAATTACTGATGTCTACAAAATACTGTATAAAACTTGATTCAATCAGATGTTTAGATGCTATGTGAACAATCTTAAATAGTAGCTATTAATTTCATAGGTTATATTGTTTATCTACTGTGGAATTAAATGTAGACTCTTCACTCGCACTAAAGTGTACAAAATGGCCACCGTTTGTACAGTTTACTGATTCATTCTTGATATCAATCAAATAATATTTTTGATACTACTCGTTATTTTTGAAAAATATCAAAGATTTCAGGAAATTAAACTTGCATGAAACATTTCCCAAACGACGTATAATTTTCCAGGCGTATACATCGCAATAAAGGACCCATAAAAACCGGAGCCTTACTGCAAGTTCCTGCTGTAAGTAAGAAGTATTAATCTTAAGGGTATGCAATTAACGACGATCGAGGAAGATGATTAACAGCGGCATCCCCTTAACGAAAAGTAATCGTGGTCGAGAAGCGGACCGTTTCGTTTCTCGTTCGCGAGAAGGTAAATTAATTTGCATTTAAATGAGGCCACGCAAAAACGTCGGATAACGTCGCGCGAAACGGTAGACAAAGGGAAAAGTGTCAATTAATTATGGTGGCGGGGGAAGAATCAGCTTCCGGTGAATTTCTGGAGTACCTTCCACGGTACTCATTATCTTAATTCCTTTCGCATGAAGAGTTTTCCCTGGCAACTTTCGTAGCCGATACAAACGGCACGAAAGTTGTCAGATTTTTCGAGGGAACTCGACGGAACAACGGCGAGTAGCCGTGTTTTATTTCGTATCGGGGAGAAGAAAGAGGGGCCGACGGTATTTAAAAAGTGCAGCTCGATACGAAAAGCGAACGCTTTTCGTTGTTCGTTCGACTGGAATGAAACGGTGGCGGATTGTAGTAGTAAGAAGCACTTAGCCAGGTACGTGTTCCTGTTTCGTAATGGAGCCGGTATTCTCTCTCTTTCGCCTTGTGTATCGCTGTTTGCCTCTATCGTCGCGTCCACGGTAATTTGCAAAACGTCGTTAAATCGATTTCGCAAACCTGCGATTCATTCCGATTCCGCTCTCCACTTTACAACGAACTCTCCCGGCAATCGTGTAGTTCAAGAATTTTTGTTTCAATAAAAAACGGATTTTTCTGCGAAACTATCCTAAACTTTTTCATCCGCATTCGAAACTTTTCTATTCTTCCTGTTTCGTCGTTTCAAGTTTTGAAGTGGACCACTTTTTTATTATGAACATTTTTGTGTGATCTACATATTAGTTCGAGCTGTAATATACCAGAAGTGTACTATCAGAATATTTCGATCTTTAAAAATCTGTGGCGATAATTTTGTCATGGTTATTAAAGATCGATGATTTTATATCACTAAGGTTATGTTATGAATTTAGTGAATGTCTATCGAATGCAGTCAGAAAATTAGAAAATGGTTCGATGTTCGTCACAATACATACAACTAATCGAAGCTAATGATGGACGTTTGCAATTTCAAGCTATCGCACGAGTCTCACGATCTGCACCATTCATTTCGATCTTCGCTGACGATTCGTGATGACCGCGTGTAATCAAAGCGTTACAGTCGTCCGATCAACGATTCTAATCGCAGTGATTGGCAATTTTACGGACAGACTAACAATTCCAGGGTTGACTTCGATGGTTCTCGAAATAAATAAATCGACTTGATTGCGCGTGTAATCGGCCTCGGTGTTGCGGTCACGCGGCATTTATGCGACCGATGCGGGACAGTTCATCAATTTCATAAATTGTTGCGTGATCAACCGGCGGATCTGCGATAATTAAGCTCGTCGTTGATGGACTTTGCTGCCATTGATCGTGTTGCGGTGATGCTGATTGGAAAGTTGGGAAAGGTGTGCTATAAATCACTGATGACAGAGCAAAAACGATATGAATAGTACTTTCTGGTCTTATTCAATGTTCTACGAATTTATATTCTAAGGGAAATGTTGAGGGAAAATGCAAATTATGGATATTACAGCAGGCGATAGAAAACTAAATCCATTTGGAAATTTAGAAACGTTCGGTTCAAAATTTTGTTCATGTCTGAAATTGAAGTAGTTCAAATGAAAATTATTATTACGGTTCTAAAAGAAAGAAAATTTGCATATGTCAGACTTCTGCACACACATGCATTTACTAAACAAATACTCCATTTTATTAATCTAATTTCCGTCTGGCCACCTGCCATAATCTACTGAGAGAGTCTTATTCTACTGATCTTGCATGTGTATCGTTACGTCTGATCAATCATCGACCTCTGCTACTTGTCAGTGCCATTTCAACTAAAACGTGTCGCAGAAACGTCAGTTGACGCGAATCTCATACTAGTCCGGAATTCTACGAGGGAATTTCGTAAGAAAATGGAAAAACGAGGATATAAGTTTTTGACCTGAAAATGTCTGGCATGTTATTGCCAGCTATCTTCACGCGACTGATTCGGCAAAGAACTTGGCTGGGTCGGCCGTTGAAGTTTATACAAGTTGAGAAGTTGAGTGTAATGTAGCAAACTGGTGGTAACACGCGACTGGCATAAATGTGTCATACTAAAACGCCTTTGGTACAAGGGAAATGGGGTATTTGACCCCCGTTCACGTTTCAATTTGCCAGATTTTATCAAAAATATTCACACTCGAGCTTCTACATTTATTGTTAATCAATAATGTCACAACCGTGAATTATTATAGTCTGAATTAATTTACACATTAATTAAACTTACAATATAACTGCGGTATTTTTTTATTTTGCTAATTTATATCTGACGAATGATTTATCGGTAGCTTATTTATTCGCGTTGGTTTGCCAATAATTTATAAGCTACCATTGATATTTAGCAATTAGTTATTTTAAGAGTAATACGGTGTCTAATCCTGGGCTCTCAAATATAAAATTAGTTACAGCTATAAAATTATGATATTCTTTTCGTCCATAATAATGATCATCCACAATAATCATCTTTTCGTACAAAATAATGATCATCTACAATCATCTTCGTACAAAATGATTTTCAAATATTCATACGAATTGCAACGTAACAAATTATTATAACAAAACGATAAGTACAAGACTACGAGAATACAATACGGCAATATAACGAAACAGTATACAATGTTTACTGATCGTGCAAAGAGCTGTGACGTGATCAAATATCCGAGAAGTGTGAGGGACTTGTCGAAGGATTTCGAGGTTAGAAATTAAAGAGCAATGCAACAGCAATTTCCCCCACTAAATCCGTGCGATTACGTGACTGGGAACAAGCAGCCGCGAGTTACTATTATTACCAGGACATCGGAATTACTCTGGTTTGGTTTTCCAACAGGGTTCTGTGTACCACGGAGGAAAAAAGTTAAGTGGATTTGAAAGGGGAGGGCGCGTTGGCACGAAAGCACGATGCTATAGCGTAGCGAAACGAAATCGCTGTCTACAAGATAGTTTATATTCACCGTTTATGGGGATAAGGAGGGATAAATTAAGAGTAGCCGGCACGAATCTCCTCGCTGCATTTCGATTATCTTTGTCTGTAATTTTCTATCTCTTTACCCATCTTCCCTCGGCTTGCATTTATCAAATATACCTTTACTACAAAATCGTTCACGGGGGACTACTACAAATCAGATTACTTCTCTGAAATCATTGATTCATTAATTATATCGTGTAATAATAATTCACGCATTATTACGTTATTAATAACTAGTTAGTTACAGTAATTCATTGATATTAAATTTGTCTGAAACTTCAGTCACTTCAAAATTATTTGATAGTTAATTTAATTAGGTTATTTGATAGTTAAATAATTTTACAGTCATTTGATAATTGAATAATTATCATTAGTATCAATATGAGAGATCCGATAAAATGTACTTAATTGAATAAATTCGAATCAGTAATTTTGGTACTTGTTTGATTATTAAATAATTTTGTAATTGTTTGATATATAAGCATTTTGTTAATAGCTTGATACTTAAATAATTTTTAAGTTATTTGATAATTGTGAAATTATTATTGGATACGAGAAATAAAAATAAATTTTCAATTTTGAGCCTATCTATAATTTTCCTTAGCAAATGCGAGTTTTCGTTTCGTTATAGCACGATAGCATTTAACCTTTACGAGTTTTGAGGTCTCGTAATAAGATCGATATCTGGACAAAAGCTCGAGCCAGCAGGCGTGCATTATACGATCCATTAGACGAATCAAAAGACGACGAGGATGAAAGAGACACAAGAGATTCCATTCAATTTCTTCATCCTTCAACTGTCAGCTTCTCAGAGGATAAAAATGCCACTTATAAAAAGCGACGTGTGTATCGAGTTTTCTAGGGAATGGTACGAGTGAATCGGAAATAGGATATTTTAGACAATATGATATCTGATATAGTAAATACCGTTATCGCATGCATTGAAGATCAGATTTTCATCCTCTTATTACAAATTTAGTTAATTCTATGAAAAACAATTTTTTCTATTTTGAGGAATGGTAATACGTGCCCAAACTACATATATGTAATACTAATATAGAAATAATGATAAGAAAATGTGTTTTATTAAAATAATTTGTTCGAAGAAAGATTACAGGAAATAAGTAATGAATTTAACAAATTCGTTAATTATAAAATCTGTTCTTAATGTTTGATAAAGTATCAGAATTTCATAGTATATTATTCTAGTACAGTGTATTAAATTACATTATCATGGTATGTTTGAAATAGAATACAGTGGAATATTAATTTTCATTTATAAGGTATCCTATGTAATATAATATTAATTACTGGACTGTAATTCTTCGTGGAATAATTAATAAACAACTTTTAATCAAATTCTTTTATAATTTATTTCTTTTCTAAGGAAATGAAGTCGGAAATTTATTCTTTAGATTTTAATATCAAGTTAGAATATTGAATTTTGTGGGTTGGGAACTCTGAAAAATCAAGTGGTTCACATGTGTTTGCACACATGTTGAAAAATTTATGTTTTTATATGTCGTACCTGTCAGGTACAGATTTTGACATATGTGAAGTACATATGTAAAGTACATTTTGACACGTGTGAAGCACATATGTGGAGCACATTTTGACATATGTGAAGTACATATGTGGAGCACATTTTGACTCATGTGAATTTAAATTTCGATATATGTACGATGTGTGATTTACATGTTGACATATGTGAAGTATAAAATTTACATTTTCACATACACGAAGTATAAACTTTACATTTCTATATATATGTCACATGTGAAATTCACATTTTGACATGTGTTATATATAAAATACACCAAATACAAAATTTACATTTTATATACAAATACAAAATTAACATTTCCATGTCCATCACATGTGAAATTCACACATGACCACGCGTCAAGTGTCAAATTTCTGTAAGTTTATCAAAATTGCGATTTATAACTAATTTTTCCAGTCTACAAGAACCTCTCCTCTAAATACTCCCATTTCCGAAGCTTCGTAAATTTGTCCCGTTATATTAAAAGCAACCCATGCAATCTCCGATATTCCATAAAGGAAAGGAACTAATCTCGTAACAGTGGCAGTTTCTTCTGAAAAACAAAAGGCAGTTTCGGAGTTGACACAGCGAAGACATTTTTAAACAAAGCGCAAGATCGATTCCGCGTTTAATTATTCCATCGCCTCGGAATCACATTGAAATCACCGGATTCTTCCATCTTCTTTAAACACGGCGAAACAAAGGCTACTTGAAAACACCTCTAGGAATATTTCGCTAATTTAATTGAAGTCTCTTTTCCATTCATTACGCGTTGCATCGTTGGGGCGTCGTCGCTGAAAAAAAAGAAGGATCACGGTAATTTTGCAACAAAGCCGAAAAAGGAAAAAATGATCAAAGAATAAATGAAGCTGCGAGCGAAGTCACGGTGGAAGGAGCAACGTTGAGGATTCAGAAAGAGGAAAGCTCGACTTTAGCGGAGAAAATACGAAACGCTTGAAGCAACGAGTCGCGTTCCGCGTAAAATGAAAGTCGAGACGAAGAAACTCTGGCTGCGGGCTGAAGGCGCAATACGTGGAGAAAAAAAGAAGCTGGTCCTCGAATCCGTCGAAACCGTGGCGTTGGTCTCGCGCGTAACGCCGTTTTTCCGTTGTTTTTCCAGCTTCCCTCTCAGCCCTGATTGGATAGATGCGGGTCGAGCCACGTCTGCATTTTTCGATTCACGATCCTTGAATTTGTCGCGCGACGAAATTGCCAACCGGAGAAGACAAGAGCTACGAAAGAAACGAATCGTAGTTCAATCCATTATGATCCGTCACCGCATCTCGATTCAATCGAAGAAACCCGACCAGGAAATTCGATGTTGCTTTTTACGGGATACATGAATCTGCTGGTGGACCGCTCGGAAAATCGGTGTCACTCTTTTCTTTCGGTTAAAATAATGGAACGTTCAAGAGAAAGTTTCTTGATATGGTGTTATTAGGCGCGGAGTGTGAGCGGGTGTAGGTATCGAATAGGGCTGTGGCGCATGCAGGGGTGGAGGGAGATTTAAAATTTTTGAGTTTTGAAGTTTGGGAAATTGGGTATGGGGAATTTTAGAAGGTGATGGGTTTAGAAATTTGGTAATTTTCTACTTTGCTAATTTTCTGCTTACTAATTTGCTGATTTAATAATTTACTTATATAGTAATTTGGTGACTTGATGAGTTGGTAATTTGATACTTTGGTATTTTGCTAATTTGGTAATTCTGTAATTGGCGATTTGCTAATTTGAACTGTGTTAATTTCATAAATTAGTAATTTGATTTTGGTAATTTAGTAATTCAATTTATCCAAAAACTGACAACCCCAGTGAACTCTAGAACATACCATATCCCTAAATTATAAAATTCTGTTTCCAATCCCACCGTTCCAGCAAGAATCTGCTAAAGTCCCATCTGCTATCGACTCGTCTTTCATAAATCAAGCTAATTGGTTAATAAAGTATTCGTCAGTCGACGCGCAATAAATTGTGAACGTGTACTCGTTCGCGAGGTTAGAGTTCGATATCGACCAAGTTTATCTGGACCTATTGCGAGCCGTCCCATGGGATCTCTGACGGGAAATTATCTCGAAAAATGTATCTCGGTGAGAGAGGAACGCGAGACAGATCTTCCTCTTCGTCTTTTACGTTGACCCCATCAGGAACGGATCCTGGTTCGATAAGACTGACCCCGTTAATCAAAGGCAGACCACCAATCTAATTTCTTCGAGGTGATTAAAGTGGAGAGGAACGCGTCCGTTTGATTGTTCCTCTCGACCCTAGTTTGACGTAAGACGAGGAAATGCTGCTTGAACCTGAGGTGATCCGACTCTTGGCTGACACTTCTGTCTACGGTTCAAGTAGATGGCCGATAACTATCCTGGGTAGCTGAGTTTGAATCCGGTTAGCAAAAAGCATTTTTAAGGTTTGGGAACTTTGGAAGAGAATTAAATCGAATTAATACCGCATCAACGTTAAATGCACGTGTTTAAGTTGAAAATACTGTGGAGAAATAAATACTGAAGCATCAGCATACTGTCAATTTTTATCTTGCATAAATATGACAGATATTTGGATAATAACACGGTAAATTTTGTAACAAATGTGATAACCGAAAACAATCATTTTTATTGTTTGGTAATATTAGTGCTGAGAAAGATTATATTTTAGGTTTTAACCTAAACAATTTCTAAATCTTGAGAGAGCTACAAACATTCAGTCATTTAAATGTATGTCCTAGAAATTTTGTAATTATCAAAGATTGAAATAATTTTTCTCTCAAATCTAGGAATCTCTAAATTCTTTAATTCCAGAAGCACGAAATCAATTTTCATTTAACACCATAATTCCTTAACAATTTTGCACATTTCTTCGGTAACTGAATCTTATCAGATCACAAAGCGAACACGATGGAAAGTTGTCGTTTCAGCAAAAGTCCTTCATAAAATCATGTCCCAAATTCATTTAGAGTGCGCGAGGGGCAATCGGTTTCCGGTATATCGCCTTTCCGGACGTTCAGAAGCAAAACTTGCTGTAGATCAACTCAGTCCGGGTCGGTCGAGAAGCCAAGATAAACGCCGCTTCCGGAACTTTTAATGAGTGCGTAACAAAGTTATATAAAAGGAATAAAGAGCGAACCGGTAAACTGCAAAAAGTTCGCGATTAAGACCCCATCGTGTTTGCTTGAGCTTTTATCTTTACTGGTACAGGTATTTCGTGCCGTGACCTCGTTCGAACGATGCACCATCATTTTGTAACTTCGAATCGAACACTTTTCTACTCTTCCGAACACCGTGAAGCGTTTAATCTCGCGTGCAAACAACCTTTTTCTTACGGTTACGTGATCAATGGGGCAAGCGTAATAATTCAGAGCGGTCCACGGTGTAATCAATTTTTCAATGGGGAATCGCAAGCGATTTATAGGACTGCTTTGTTTTTGTCTGAAAATAGGGAACTGTGCGATTGCTCGAATTTTCAATTATTCAATTATTCAATTATTCAATTATTCAATTATTCAATTATTCAATTATTCAATTATTCAATTATTCACTTATTCAATTATTCAATTATTCAATTATTCAATTATTCAATTATTCAATTATTCAATTATTCAATTTTTCAAGTATTCAAGTATTCAAGTGTTCAAATATTCGAATACCCAAATTGTCAAGTATTGACATTTTCAAATACTTAATTTGACACATACTGAAAATTTTCAAATGCTTGAATTGTCAAATACTCGAATTGTTAAAAATTCAAATTTTCAATATCCAAATTGCAAAATATTCAAATTCGTAATCTTTCAAGGTAACATAATATTATACAACGTAATATTACAATAATATTATATATAACGCAGTGATATAAAAACGTAATTTTTATGATAAATTACTGAAAATACAGATAAAGCTGAGTGTTAGTCAGTTTCAGTTAAAGTGATACGTTTTCTAAATAGGTAGCTACGATTGCGAAGAGTTTATGAACCTCTTGAAAACTACTTGAACGATGGCCGCGCACCTGTGTCAAGTGTCCTCCAGGATCTCCTGACCCGTGCTGCCTTCTTGTGCGACTCTTTAGCCCGCCTCGTTTACGTTTTGCCCGCTTTTACATGGCTCGCGACTGCTTTCTACCCTCCGTGACGTTCAGGAAATTAAAAGATCCATATCTATTAAAATTTTACGCAAAACGAACTACTACGCCGCGTTAGGACATAATTTCAACACTGCATCTCGGTCAATATTCATATATCGACAGGAAATTTATCGAACACCTTACGAGACATTATTACAACTCTAAATTCACAAATTTCTGTTCCACCTGCAACAACTTTAGACCGTATACTTCATCTTGATAAAAATCATAGATTCATAAAAATTAACTTAACAAATTTTGTGGTTTAAAATAAACTTGCGAAGTCATTTCACCGTATTGGTAGATTTAGAGTTAAGCCTGAAATTATTGATCAGTTCGATGCAAGCGAATCAGAATTTGAATAGTTATGTGCACATTCAAGTCACATTCGCGTGTCGACGCAATTAATTAAGCACTAAATGGTAAACGAACGAAGGTGTTGAGCAGAGTGCCAGCTTATATCGAGCAAGATTTGCTGGTTCCTCGAGGCAATGAATCTGAAGGTGAGACATTCAATTAAGAGGTGGCTAAAGACAACACGAGAAACGACCACTGGTCCTAAGCATTAATCGACGTCATTCTAAAGCTTCCTAGATGTCCTTAAACCACCGGAAATCCGGTTTCACCTTCCGGAGAGAGAAATCACGCTGTTCCTTTAAAACGAGGCTTTGGATAGTATGGATTATTGTATACTTGCTTGATTGTATCGCTCCTTGAATCTTTTTATCTTTGTATCCAAATCATTCTACCATATCATTCATATCCACAATAGAATTATGCATCTCTTATAACATGATTCGAATTTCGAAGTTACACGAGTCACCATGAACGTATGAACGTTCAACCATATATTCCTCACACATTTCACCACTGTTTCAAGCACCCCATTATATCGAGGAACGATCATGGCTCGTTATCCAGCTCCGTTTCGAGTTAAGAACGTCGCAGGATTTGTCACAGCGAGTAATCCTGTCTCCTGTTGGAAATCAAAGATGAATCAAGCCAGTTCCACGCCTCGTAATGCAAATCGTTCGAAATTCAGAGTCGGAGATAAGAGATACAAAGTGTTACGGCGACGTATAGCTAACGATTGTCGAAAAAGTGTTGAATCATTCGATTCCAGGGATTGCACGCTCAGAAATTTGGAGAAATTTTAAGAATTAAATGGTGGACGGTGAATGTGAAAGGAGTGGAAGTTATGAGGTAGGTTGAAACTGCGACGATAACGAGCATAAAGTTGAAATTTGCTGGAAGAAGGTTAATGAACTTTACGAACACGAGGTGGAATGAGAAGATAGAGGCAGTGAAGTGAAAACTGTAACATTCTCAAACTGAACTCTTACGTCCAAATTTTGAAAATTAACACATTTGCAAATTTATGCAATTCTATATTGTCAAATTTATGAATATCACGATTCTAAGTTATTAGATTCCTAAATTCCCATATTCTCAAGTTAAAAAGTTTCTATATTCTCGTATTTTCAAATTTCTAAATTCCCAATTTCCACATTTCCCAATTTTTACATTTCCCAATTCCCAATTTCCCAGTGCCCACATTTCCCAATTCCTACATTTCGCAATTTCCACATTTACCAATATCCACATTTCCCAATTTCCACATTTCCCACTTCCCACGCTTCCCACTTCCTACATTTTCCAATTTCCACATTTCCCAATTCCCACATTCCCACATTTCCCAATTCCCACATTTTCCAATTCCTACATTTTCCAATTCCTACATTTCCCAATTCCCACATTTCCCAATTGCTACATTCCCCAGTTCCCACATTTCCCAATTCCCACACTTCCCATTTTACACATTTCCCAATTCCCAATTTCCCAGTTCCGACATTTCCCAATTCTCACATTTTCCAATTGCTACATTTCCCAATTTCCACATTTTCCACTTCCCACATTTCCCACTTCCTACATTTCCCAATTTCCACATTTCCCAATTCCCACATTTCCCAAATCCCATATTTTCCAATTCCTACATTTCCCAACTTCCCAATTTCCCAATTTCCCATTTCCCAATTTCCCAAACTTCCAAATCCCAAAATTCGCAAATCTTCCCCTTCCTAACTCACCAATTTCTCCACATTTCATCCGCACAATTCGAACAAGTGCGAACAACAAAGTCCTCATAAGCAGTCAAATATTGCTCGCAATTCCCACCATCTAAATTCATGCATCTTCCTTTGACTTGATCTTCCTTTCATCCCAAGACACAAACTCCGACGAACGAATTCACTGAAACAACAGAGATCTCTTGATTAACTTTCGAGAGGGTAAACAAAAGTAGGCAGAATAGGACGAAGATTTCCTCGAATCCGATTCGAAACTGAATTCGTATGATCCTGAACAAAGGAGAGAGGTTTAAGGATGAATATACTTTAGATTCGACGCAATCGTTTCGCAAGAAAATTAGTTTTCGGTGGAATGAGATCAAGAGGTGCTGCTAATGCGTTGACAAAGACAAACATTCGTTGTACACAAAGCTTTCAGGTGCATTTATTTCACACTGCACATGTTCTGCACGACATATTCAATTTAGACTAGATATTACACCACATATTGATTTGCACAAGATATTTCGTGGTGTACAGAGCACATAGCTTTCAAGATTATTTTTCTTATCAGTGTTCAAACACTTTGTAAGATATTTGGAGCATGATGGGAATTATGACAGTGGATTTTTGACATCGTTATACACACTGTGTATGCGTCGCGGTGTCAGCATTAGGATTCCCAAGTGAATATAAGTGGATATATAAATACCTCGGCATGAATTGGAAAATGTAAACAAACTACTGCTAAGGTTAAGGATTCACAACCAGCCGTGTATTCGATAGAATCCTTGGATCTGACTCCTTGGGTCTTATTACTGCTATGGTTAAAGAATTGATTCGAAACAAATAAACCTGTTAAAGTATCGCTTGAAATTTGTACTGTCTAATCCTCTCGCTATAGCATGCATTCTACGACCAAATCACTAACCGTTTAATATGTTTACATAATCAGCAGAACGTAACGATCCGTGAGGACCAAGGCCGTTTTCATGACTGCGACGATCGGCAGTCGAATTAATGAGGTACTCCGGTAAACTTCATCAGCAATCGGCGTTGCATCCATGACGACTACGATTAGGGTTTACTCGAGAGATATTTGATCTCTTGCTGGCTCTCGATGCGTTTCGATGCCGGACGAACTAATAAACACGTCGCCGATATAACGTCGCTTGTGTACATACACGTTCCGTACAGTCACAGGTAGCGAATGTCGCGAACAAATAAGCGAACCCGCAAATTTCCTCGTCCGAAACGGACCCTGTCGCTTATGCCGACGGCTAACCGCCGTACCGGCTAAATTGCCGTCGTTAATGGATCGTGCGTTTCCGAGAACGCATCTGAACGTCTGAATCGACGCCGATACCAATCGATAGCTTTTCCGATGGAGATACTGGCTACTACAGTTCGCTCTCATTAGATCGCTGCTATTCATTCCATGCTATTCACGCTCTGGACATTAACGAGGGTCGTCGGAGATGTTGACTCAGCTTGTGATTCTTTCACTTGTTTTAGTAACTAATTGTCATAAAGAACTTTTGATAGATTATTCCTGCAATATGAATGATTTGTTACAATTTGAGATATACCTTCAGTGATATGGATCGATGTCCACAAGAAGTGACAATATCTGTGTATTTAAAATGTAACACAACATGAAATTCCATTAAGAAATAAAGTAAGAAAACTGAATAAATATACAAATACTATATTCGTACATATTTTCTAAATACCACTCGTTTTAACTGGTTGTGGTAGTAATAATTTCTTGAATGTAAAATAACAATTTTTAGTGTTAATAAAATTCTGCTATTCATTTCTAGTTAATAAAATTCTACTGTTAACAACAAATGTTCTGATATTAATAAAATTGTGTCAACAGAAAATGTTGCAATAAAATTAAATTAAAGTTAATAAAATTCGTGTGAATAAAAAAGGTTCTAGCATTAAAAGTGTGATGTGTTAATAAAAAATTGCTACCTCCAAATAACCACATTTTTCATGGAACTCGCCTTATATTTTTTAACTCGTCTTTTCGAGGACGAGCTTCAAAGGCAGAAGAGCGAAAGAAGTGTGTGCCAGGCAGAATAGTATCTAAAAGTAGCACGATTAACGACATCCTGTTCCCTCTCGAAAGCGACTGCATCAGGATGGTCTCGTAACGAGGCTACTAAAGCGTGTAGTTAACATTAGCGCCATAGTCCCGTAATTTGCACACTCTACATCTACCGGGGCTGCTATCGTCTCTCTCTCTCTCTCCTACATTTCTCTCGCGTACACAGAAAGAGAGGGAGCATCGTACACGTACAGATGGTACGTGCATCTTCTTCGTTCGCTTTTCCGCCTGGCGAACCAGCTACGACGACGCTGGAGAACGGCACCGCGTAATTTTCGCAATGAAGTGTTACGCTACATCGTTTCTCGCTTTCCTAATGCAGCCACTTCCGGCTGCAGCTACGAGACCGAGCGTTAAAAGGATTGCGGCCTGAGAAATTGGCCCGCGAGGTTATTTATACATCCGGTGTCGTTCGTCGTTTACGGTTAAGCGGCTGGATTCGCAGAGATGAAGGGATTTTGACCCGGTTTCAGGATAACGGTCTTCTATTAACACTTTGTTGACCGGCAATTTTGCGAACAAACCTTGGGTCTATTATTTTCTAAATTAACACGGAAGTGAGAGTCTGAATAAGGTTTCATTTCAATTTTAGGATTACTAAATTTCTGCATTTCTAAATTCTTATGGTCCGTTTTTACATTTGTAAATTCTTTAATTTCCAAATACCTACATGGCTATATTCCTAAATTCCAATACTCATAAAATATTAAATTTTCTGATCCCCAAATTCACAAATCCTAAAATCCCCAAATTTTCAAATCTCCAAATCCCCAAATTCTCAAATTCCCTAGTTCCCAAATTTCCAAATTTCTAAATACCCAAATTCCCAAATTTTCAAATCCTCAAATTCCCTAGTTCCCAAATCCTTAAATTTCCAATTCCCCAAATTCCCTAGTTCCCAAATCCTTAAATTTCTAATTTCCCAAATTCCCAAATTTTCAAATCCTCAAATTCCCTAGTTCCCAAATTTTCAAATTTCTATATCCCCAAATTCCCTAGTTCCCAAATCCTTAAATTTCCAGTTCCCCAAATTCCCTAGTTCCCAAATCCTTAAATTTCCAATTCCCCAAATTCACCAATTTTCAAATCCTCAAATTTCCTAGTTCCCAAATTTTCAAATTTCTATATCCCCAAATTCCCTAGTTCCCAAATCCTTAAATTTCCAATTCCCCAAATTCGCTAGTTCCCAAATCCTTAAATTTCCAATTCCCCAAATTCACAAATTTTCAAATCCTCCAATTCCCTAGTTCCCAAATTTTCAAATTTCTATTTCCCCAAATTCCCTAGTTCCCAAATCCTTAAATTTCCAATTCCCCAAATTCACAAATCCTTAAATTACCAATTCCCCAAATTCCAAATTTCTCAAATTCCCAAATTTTCAAATTTCCAAATCCCCAAATTCCCTTGTTCCCAAATCCTCCAATTCTAAAGTGCTCAAATCCCCAAGTCCCAAAATCTTCAAATTCACAAATCCCCAAATTCCCTAGTGCCAAAATCCTCCAATTCCCAAGTCTCGAAATCCCCAAATCAGAAAATCCACATATCCTCAAATCTCGAAATTCTCAATTCTTCAAATCCTTCAATGCCTTAATCCCCAATTCTCCAAATGCACAAAACCCTATCTCCTTCAATACCTCAACCCCTAAATCCGCAAATCCTTAATTTCTCAACCATTCAAATAAATCCCCGAATTCTAAAACCTCCGCCAAAGTAATCCACCAAAACATTCAACCATCAAATTTTTCAATTTCGCAAGGTCCGAAGCACCCTAAAATCCCCTAAAATCCGTTTTCCACTCTCCACAGATAAAACCCAAGCTGTTCCCCGAAAACGAAGCTGCTGTATAACGTTTCGGCGCGATGCTTGCAAGTGCTCTTGTAAACGCTTAAAATCCGCATTCGTACGAAGTCCAGCTACCTCATTCTCGTATCTGGTCGCTCATTTGAAAACCGCGATTATCTTTCGCGCAGAGTTTTCGCCGTTCGAAGAACACGTTCCTCCTCCATTTTCCATAGAATTTCTGGCCGGATTCCGTAACGCGAAAACAGCAATTCGGATGTTCAGGGACGAAGATTTTCTTCGGTCGTTCAGAAGTTGCCGGGTAATCGCGTCTGCACTCGAAACGTTGAGTATAACGATCGAATATTTTATTCCGAACGACGGGACGGTGTTTTTGAATGGTGGAAATGGCTTTCAGCTGAGAATAACAAGTTGCCGGATTGTAAACTAACGACTTCCGTTTCGCGCGAACTAGTCGTTTGGTGACCATGAATGCCTTCGTTGTTGTACGCCAATCACGTATACTACCCCCCGGTAACGATTCGAATTGTCGTTGTAATTTTTCCGAACAGCTTTAACTTCCGACCGTTGAATCCATTTTTCTATGAATCCATTCCGTCGCGACGAAATTTTCACGCAAACAAGCGCACAAATTTTTGATACCGTCGACAACAGTTTCTTTTTAATGAAGCAGATAACGTGGGCTTGAAGTGGGCAATTTCATTTCGGTCAATTAAATTACTCACAAATTATGGAAAAATTCGTCTGTTTCATTTCTGGTTTGTTAAATAAACAATTATTTGGACATTACTTTACTGCTAAATTTTAAGCATCGATTTTACCGCATGAGTCGTATAGGTTAAATATTTTTATAAAGTAAGCAATGTTCATCATACTCAGCCCTTCTGCAAGTGATAAAAAAATATATATTGTATATTTGTGTCACTTGCAATTGTATTAAATGTATAATGTGTTCTTACATTCCAGTTTTCAAAATTATGTTTCATCTCAAAAGTCTTGCCTAACTGATAAAAGTATTTGACAAATTTACAAGAGCGGTAAAATGAAAATTAATGGGTGAACGTTCAAAGACTTCGGTACAAGGTTTCCTTAATTAACGCGGCGACAAAAGCGTCCACAATAAACGTTTTCGACGAGGAACTTGAAGGCAAAGTGCAGATTACGCAGAATTCATGATCGTCCGTTTCGCGATCATAGTTCACGGGACGCATTAAAATGCATTCACGAATTGAGAATTCAGGACGGAAAATCCGGAAAATTAAGTAGCCCGGCAGCGTTTCGTGTTCTTCCTTTCAAGGACGGGCTTTTGATGATGTTGGTTCGAGCGAAATTGCCTTACCGTTCGCCGTAAACAGGATGCCGGATTATAATCCCAAAGAGGGTTGATTTACCCGCGCACGTTCTGGCCAAAGTTAAATGTGATTTGCCGTTGGACACGGGGACACGAATTGCATAAAAGTTTACGTGTTTTTTGATACGACACGGTTGCCCCGGCTGACGAGCGCGAAATTGCTGGCCCGCTGCTAACAACGTTGTAACGCTCGAACCACGGTATTTATATTAAAAGGAACACGAGCCGTTCGTACGAAAGTAATTTTGTCGTTCAGCTATAGTAACAAAACAACATTTCGCGCCGCTGCAACGATACTGTCGAACACCCTCGGCCACGTATCTTCGCCCTTTGACGGTTAAATGGCTATCAAAATACTGGCGAGTGGGGCTTCTAAATAAAAAGTCGAGAGCGGTTGGAAGTTTCGACACTGGCGCCAGAGTTCAATTACTAGGAATTGATGCTTTTCAGGATTTTGCTTTAACCCGCCTTTTTTGTAGAACGTTATTCATAAATTGGTACTTAACTACTTTTATTTCGAGATTGCTTAGAAATTTTCGAATTCTTTCATTTCTCTTGGATATTCAAACTTCTAGATTTCCTACATCTGGGTCTTGGAATACTTAGATTTTTAAATCTTTAGGGTTTTATATTGCTGGAATTCCAAATCATTTCTATGTTCTGCATTCTTAAAGGCCTACAGCCCTAAACTTTTATATCTTCAAATTCCTACATCCTCAAGGCTTCAGATCTCCACTTGTGCAAGTCCCTACATTCTCAAATCCCTACGATCCCAAATTCCTTCGTTCCCAAATCTCCATGTCTCCAAATGGCTACGTCTCCAAATTCGTATGATCCGAAATTCCTATGTCCCCAAATCCCTACGTCTCCAAGTTTCTTCGTTCCCAAATTGCTATGTCGCCAAATCCCTGCACCCCCAAATTCCTATGTTCCCAAATTGCTACGACTCTAAATCCTCATGTCCCCAAATTCCTATGGCCCCAAATTCCAACGTCCCCAAGTTCCTTCGGTCCCAAATTGCAATGTCCCCAAATCCCTGCGCCCCCAAATTGCTACGTCACCAAGTTCCTATATCTCCAAATTCCTATGTCCCCAAATACCTATTCCCCCACATTCCTAAGTGTCCGTAAGTTCCTATGTCCCCAAATTCCTACGTCTCTAAATTCGTACGTCCCCAAATCTCTACGTTCCTAAATTCCTGCATTCCTAAAGCCCTACATCCCTAAACCTTTACATCCCCAAATCCTTACATTCCTAAACCTCTACAGCCAAAACCCCAAAATCCAAAAACTCACAAACATGAAAATAAAACAATTCAACAAAATCCCATAAAGCAAATCCAACATCAACCAATTACCAACATCAGCCCCGCAAAAATGAAAAATCGCAGAATGCAATCAACGAAACCAACAGAAGAAACAGTTTCCAACAAATATTTTCCATTTCGATATCATTAAGACGCCGACTTCTGGAGCAGCAATTTCATTTACCGTGCAACGCTTGAAGTTCGAGGTGTTTCCAATTTACACCCGAGAGCACTGAAAGTTTGATGAAGTTTCACCTTACTGATTCAAGTCCCATAACTGGCGGACCAGCTGGTTACATGTCGAATCGATTTAGACCGATCGGATATTTGACGCAATTTGCGGACGTACCTAGTACAACGTTCAATACGATTAATCATCGCGGATGATAATGCACCCCGTGTAATGCCGGGTTTTGGCAAGTACTATTATGTTCTTTCGATACGGTAATCGGCAAACCGGCATAAACGATTTCTTTATTTCCACTCGTACAACCATTAGTTTCGCGCTCAAATAGACCGTATCGATCCCTTTGAACGATTGAATTTCATAATCGGACCAAGTAATAATCAACTACGTCATTATATGATCAAATTGGGGATGCACACGCGGATGCATTATAAATTATCGCTTTGAGTACATGATTATGTGCAACGGGAAATATGCCAGATAAACTGCAGTCAATCGCGAACGTGTGGAAAAGATACGGATTGATTGCACTTTCATTTTGATATTTTATATTTTCAAGCGTTATAGATTCACCTCGAATTAAGATTATATTTCGAGATCCTAAAATTTAATCATACGTGTACAATCATACAATGAATACACATAACTTGAAATTGAAAACGCAATAGAAAAATAAATAAACAAATGATTAAATATAACTGAAAATTTTGTTGGAAAAAGGGTGATGCTTGTACAGATACTTTATTGAGCAAATAAAACCTTTTGTTATAATAAAAATCTCTTCATATTACAAACTTTACTGTACTCATGTGAGTACACTGGGGACATGTGTACATTCCATGTTTTATGAAAGTCAATGTACTCAAGTACACTGGGGCAAAATGGGTTAAGATTATATTGTTTCGAGATTTAAAAATCCTATTTAACGAATTATACATTTAATCAGCACGTACACATAATTTGAAATTTAAAATTAAATAGCAAAATAAACGAATGATTAAATGTAACTGAATACATAAATTCTTTATCTTGGTGAGAATCAACACACATCTTTAAAAAAGCATCTTAACAAATTGAACATATTTTGAAACTTAACGTCATTTAACCATTTTGGTAGTTTTATTGATAAAATAAGAAACCAAATAAAGTTTCAAAATAAACTCTCAAAGTTCTAAGCTTCCAACGTTCAAAATCCACACTAAAAATACAAAATGTCTCCAGTGAGAAAAATATAGAAAGAGAAACATGTTCGAGCCTCATAACTTTAAGCGTTATATTTTAGTTTATTGGTATTCCCGAAGATGTCACGATTGCTAAAAATCCTCGACAGATCAAGACGTTCCGGTTCGTTTCTAAATCTGTTCGCAACCCCGGGAATAAAGGATGACCATTGCTGTCTCAGCTTGCAGTAAATGAAAGCCATACCAGTTTTAGACCCTGTCTACGTGACCTAACCACGAAATCGCGAGATCACTCGGTTATGTCGGACGGATGGTGTTTTCAAATAACATCCAAAATTAGAGATTGTCTGTCGAATTCGAGATACTCGACTACAAAATTCCGACCCCATTGCATTGATTAAACGAAGCGAAAACATATTTCCCGTATTTTCAATTTCATATTTCAGCTTCTATCATGAATTTACGTTAACAGGAAATTCAGAACGCAAAAGTTTTAACAAAGAATTTGTTATACCACGTGTGTTAACCAAAGAGTTAGGTGCAGAGCCCGAGTGTGGCTCGATATTTTTTCTTGGATCTTATAAATAATTCAGATATATATTTTCATTCATTTACCATGTATAATAAATGAAAAATCACATACACTGTTGCAATACATTTTATTGAGAACCCCTTTTTGATCTATTTTGTAAATTAACCCCTTCCCGTGCTCACTTACAGCTGAAATGTGACAAAACTTATTCAAATTTTGAATACTCTTCAACTTGAAATTTAGGTCCAACTATTTGCATTATCAAGGATCCCTGAATATAAAATACTCGCATTTTAATTTTCTGTGTTCGTTTTTATATACTCAGTTTTGACGCATCTAATAAATGGCATAGGAAGGGGTAGGTAGAAACTAAGAAGTGCAAAGGGTCAACGTGATTGTCGAATAATCGCGTTATATCGCCATACAAGTACAATACTTGTAACAGCGTAAGTGGCTTTTTAAACGTCATTTAACATCTGTCCCCAGTTGCCAAGCCACTGATCTGCCGTTACTGTTTCATGCATCAACGTTCCCGATATTCCCGAAAAAAAGGAATACCTCGAATATTCAGCTCCCCGAGGGAAGTTGGAAAGTCGACGGGTAATATTGTGCCGCTTTCGCGAGCGCCGAGGGCAATCTTGAAATAATAGACGATGTCCCGGATCTCCCTTCGTCGTTCCATCGTTCTTGGAAAGCGCTCGCGACACCCTACGAGCGAACTGTCATGACGATCCGTTCCGATTACACAAGGGAAATGGGACTCTCACAACCCTTATCAGACGTCGATAAGCTCATCAGAATATTTCAACGCGGTAAGAGCGTCACCGGCGTCGTGTCAACTTTTACAAAGCCGAAAACTACACCGTGGGGACACGCCTCGTTACAGCTTGCAAATTACTGTGTTTCACCCTTTCACGCTGTTCAACCCTGTGAGACACCGTCGTGATTTCACGTTATATTCGTGATTTAATTACTGTATGTGGTACGCGTATGTATTTAATTATTTGGCATCGCTAATTTTGAAATGGAATGTGTAGGACAATGTGTGATATAATGAATGAAAATGTGGTGTGTGGTTATATAGTTAGGATTTGATACACAAATTTGCACATCTCTAGGTTTCTAAATCCAAAGTCCTAAAATTCCGAAATCACTAAATTCTCAATCCTCAAATTCACAAACTTCAATATCTAAATTCTAATATTTAAGTTTCCGGATTTCGAATTCCTGAAATCCATAAATTTCCAAATTCTCAAATCCAAGTTCGAATATCCATATCTCCAGAATCTCAGACCTTCCAATCTCCAAATTTCCATGTTCCTAAATCTTCGAATTCCCAAATCCTCAAACCTAAATACCTAAATCACCAAATCCCTAAATCTTCAAATCTGAGTTCCAATATCCATATCTCCAGATTCTCAATCTTTGCAATCTCCAAATTTCCAAGTTCCTAAATCATTAAATTCCCAAATCCCCAAATCCTGAAATCTCTAAATCCACAAATCCCCAAATCTCCGAATCACCAAATCCCTAAATCTTCAAATCTATGTTCCAATATCCAAATCTCCAGATTCTCAAATCCTGAAATCGCTATTCCTAGTTACCAATATCTATCTCACCATATTCTCAAATTCCAAAACCCCAAATTCCAGAAGTCAACAATTTTCAAATCCCCAAATCCCAGAATTCCAAAATTTTCAAATTCCCAAATCCCAATATCCCCAAATCCCAATCTCCCCAAATCCCAATCTCCCCAAATCCTAATATCCCTAAATCCCAATCTCCCCAAATCCCAATTTCCCCAAGTCCCAATCGCTCCAAATCCCAATCTTCCCAAATCCCAATCTCCCAAATCCCAATTTCCCCAAGTCCCAATCGCTCCAAATCCCAATCTTCCCAAATCCCAATCTCCCAAATCTCAATTTCCCCAAGTCCCAATCGCTCCAAATCCCAATCTTCCCAAATCCTAATATCCCTAAATCCCAATCTCCCCAAATCCCAATTTCCCCAAGTCCCAATCGCTCCAAATCCCAATCTTCCTAAATCCTAATATCCCTAAATCCCAATCTCCCCAAATCCCCATCACCCCAAATCCCAATCTCCCCAAATCCCAATCTCCCCAAATCCCAATCTCCCCAAATCCCAATTTCCCCAAATCCCAATCTCCCCAAATCACAATCTCTTCAAATCCCAATTTCCCCAAATCCTAATATCCCCAAATCCCAATCTCCCCAAATCCCCATCTCCCCAAATCCCCATCTCCCCAAATCTCAATCTCCCCAAATCCCAATCCCCCCCAAAATCCCAATCTCCCCAAATTCCCATATCCCCAAATTCCCATATCCCCAAATTCCAATATCCCCAAATTCCAATCCTTCCAGATGGTTCCCAACTTCTTGAACACATCGCAACACGAGTTTGTCGGATTAAAATTCCTCGTTTGACAAAATTCAGGAAGCAAACGTGTAGTTGGGTCGAAGTTTTAATATCGTTCCTCGCGTGACGGTTTTGAGAATCGGGACGACGAGATGGCTCGCTGTACGTGGACTGTTTATGACGGGGAAGATCGAGGGATGCTTGGAAATTCAACCCTGTTCCCTCGTTCCTCTTCTCCGTCTTCAAACGATCCCAGCAAAAGGTAGATATTATCGGTATTCTACGAGTTCGATTGCTGCAACCCCTGCCACCGCCCACGTTTGCCGGTCCACCCTCACCTTTCCATTTCCTTCGGTTCGAGGGTTATCGACACCCTGTCAACGGGTTGCGCGCCACCGTTGTCGAGGATGGCCCACTTACCGACTCGATTCCTATCGAACAATAAACAACAACTTGGAATGGAAAGGGCGGAAATGCCGACGTCGAGGTCACGGTTTCCCGATGAAACATTCACCTGGCACCACTGTTTCCACGGTAATTATGCTTCTCTCCAATTGAACATTCCCGTACCTTCGCCAGAATATGCGTTCTGCGCTACACTGCGATATTAAGGATTCTTGCGATTTTCATTAAGGAACTGTCGACTTTTATAATAGTTTAGATATTTGGGATATTAGAAATTGCTCACTGCGTATATAGCGTTCCAGACATCTATTGTATACCAAGGATACATCCTAAATGTCGCAACGTATTTATACATTTGACACTATTTCTTCAGTAACAGACTTTCGACACTGCATTTGTCATAGAAACATAAATTGTTCGTTCTGTCATTACATACTATTTTAGACATGTATTTCTATGGATATCAAACATACGTCCGGACGGACGGCGACGTATGGTGCTTAGACCTTCATCTAGTTCATAAGTGTCTTAGACATTCAACTTCCTACTTCTAAAATGACTTTCTACTTCTTGAATGACAAACTTTGAACACTCTGTTTGCTACTGAAATTTAGAAATTTACTCGGCAGATACTCCTACCAATATCAAAGATTCGAAAGGTCGAACCCCAATTTCATAAATTCTAGTTCGAGTCTCGAATCAATTAAAGCCGACGTAAATAGCACCCTCGTAACTCGAGTGCAACTAATTAAATTAGCACTTCTGACCCGTGGTACGTGGTCTACAATTAATTGGTCGAGCCCGGAATTGAAATTTTGACCAAGATTTCCGCAAAGCTCCTTTCACGTGTCCACTTGTAATCGATTTGCTGCTTTCATCCCAAACCAACAACGCAACCGAATTTCTCGCGATAATTATTCCCGTTGATGGATGTTCTCAAGGCTTTCGCCTCCAAATTTTTTGCCGAATATGTGCGTGGTCCTCGTTTTGTTCTTTCCTTGACCGGATATCTGGGTCAACAGAAACGTATTTTCCATCGGGGAACGGAAAAACGATGCGAGGGACTTCGATCGATCAAAATCGAATGACACCGTGGGAAAAAGTTTGCTCGATGGAAATGGAGCACTCTGCGAGAATGTTTCGCTTTTCTTTTTTTCCATCTTTTCTTTCCACCCTCGCGCTTCGCGTAACCTTAAAGGATTAACGGTGATGTAAGGGTTGTTGCACCACCAGTGTTGTGTAACATAATCAACTGCAAGAGAGAGGAAATAAAAATAATCTTCAATGGAGTATCCTTCTATCGGCTGTTAATAAAGTGTGCTGTTATAATAAATATAGAAAATTCAGTAATTTAAATTGTGAAGTGAGAGGGAGGTACTTTAGGGGTAATATTTTGATCATAAGATCTTTATAATGGATAAATTGATTTTAATGTAGGAATTGTATATTTTATTGTATAATGTTGTATGTTGTAGGTTATGTTATATATTATAGGTTATGTTGTACGTTATTCCATGTTATGTTACATATTATTACAGTTATATGTTATTATATGTACAATGTAAAAAATATAGTTTCTCGTTAAACCCAGTTGCTTCTATTAAGAGTGAAAATAATTTAGAAACTAAATCACGTTCAATTTATATGCACACATAAAACCATTAAAGTGATTCAATAAAAATACCAACAAAAAATCTTGTGGTATGAAAAGACGTTAACGATAACAGGCAAACCCAGCCATAAAAAATTCTCTAAAAGATCCTGCAATTTCGCCAAAGCACTTTTGACCAACGAGACAGCTAACTCGTAGCTTATCTACATCTTCGTATCTTTTGTCCGGTGGAAATTTTATTTCCCCGACAGGATCTAGATGGAAAATCGTTCTCGCGACGCCCGCTAGTTCCATCGCAGCTACGCTTCCGGTTCATCGACAACGACGTGTTATGCCCGAACGTTCGAGGCTCGCAAGATAAGGATTTATGATCGCCTACGAACGATGCACCCATTCGAACGTATCTCTCCCCCTGGACCCGTTCCTGTGCCATCGTGTCGCGCCAATTCGATCGCGCGATTTTACCGCTTTGCCCGTCGTACTTCCGATTTTCCGCCTGGAAACACTTCAAAAAACAACCTAACCTTTCTGCTGAATTTTAGTGAAATTCTATCTGATACTTTGAAATATTAACAAGTATTTTTATTGTGTAGCATTTTTGTCTTTAACGATCGATATCTATTTTGCTGACTTTATAATGAGGTTAACCATATCAACGAAGAAATGTAAATTGTCAAATGGAAGTCTTACAATAGTAACGTTCAAGACTTTATATAAAGTACTTTTCTGTTAAAAAGTATCTGTCTAATGACGCATACGATCTCTAACACAACAAAATTTCCCGTGTCAAGATTTCGTCAAATCTCCAAACGCTCGACCAGAAACAAGAATATCGGCCCAGACGTGCATAAAGAACGCGCTCAACAGTGAAATCTGTTTCCTTTCGGGATACACCCTTTTCTGGGATTACAAAATACTCCGACGGTTTGTACGAGCAGAAAGTAAAAGCCTCTGATCGAGAGGCGGGTAGGATGTGAAGGAAATAAAGGGAACTAGGAAGCATACGAGGAATTTCACGAACCTTTCCACGGACAAAGACAGACCTCGAAGAGGCTCTGTCAATTTTGCTCATGGTTTCGAAGGTTCCGAATGTCCTTTGCTATCGAGCCGTGAATCCATCTTTCTTGATATATCTCCAAATACGGTGGTGGAGTCTGTTCTGAAGTGAGACGTTGTCGAGTACAAATTTTAAGACCTATATAGACGAAATCGAACGAGATAATTAAATTCTTCATTCGTTCTATTCTTTCCACGTCCATCTGTGTCAACTTACTATCGATCCGTCCAAATTCGTAAACCCGGTTGAATTTCCGAATTAAATTGTCACCGTTTCACCTCGAAGCTTCTATTACCGTTCTGCACCAGATTCCTCTAAAATAGACAACATATAAAACATGCTTTATCTCGAATATTGTTGGGATTCGTTGGAAGCAGCAGATTAGGTCATTTTAACCACTCGCTTTTATACTATCAACTATATATATTCTATATGAAATAGTAGTATATATTCTACATATATACTATTAACTATATCGCTTAGCTGGTACGATACAAATTCTATGTTTTATTTTTCTAGTAACTCTCCAACAGACATTAATTACCATAGATATTTTATAAGAATGCTGTGATAGCGAAATAGAAAGAGAACGCTGCATAAAGGGTCCTATCCTTCCCTACTTGCGCATGCGCATTAACTACGCGCACGTGTATTATAACCTTTCACAATCGCATACATGACAATTTTTGTTAGACTTCCTAAATCATTTAGATTATACTATCAATATTGATATTTCTAAATGTGTAATCAAATCTACACAGTATTAACTTGAATAATGTTTAGTAATATACTAAATTTAGTAGAAGAGATATGTATACCAGGATGAACTACTACGCAGGCACTACTGCGCATGCGCAGACAAAGACAGAGAGACCCTTTATGCAACCTTGTCTTTCTGTTCTCAGTTTCTACAGTCACATATGTATTAATTATTCTTGTATATATCTCAGCAACTGTTAAAATATTTATTCTTTTTAATTTCACGCCTTCATACGGAATACGGCGACACTAATCACTCTGTGTCACATTCTGCACTAATCACATTATATCACGTACTCTCGATGCGTTCTATGTTCTTCAAACGTGACTTTAATAAACTATCCGTTCAATTTAATCAGAGTATCAACTAAGAATTATTAATTTAACAACTGCGAATCTCGTGGTATTAAATTTATAAAGTAGCTGCACTCCGTCGCATAAATAATGCATGCTCCCGAGCAGAAAAGAAGCGAGGCTTAACGCGGCTGCTTTTCAATCTTTTTTCCCCTAGACTCCGGTTCGTTTAATCCGCGCGAAATTTCGCAAGAACTCGTCGGTTGTTATTCGCGCGAGCCACCCTGCCCAGGGGGGTGGGCAGACTTCGTCTCCATGCAAATAACGCAATTAAGAGAACCGAATATGGCCGAGATAACGTTCTTTACCGCAAACAGTCGAGATTTCCCGGCCATTTCCCTTCTTACCTGTATCTTGGCCGGCGATTTGCATGAAAAGCCGGCTTGAATCGAGCCACGACGTTTCTTCTTTTCACGACGAGCCTTGCACCTTCAAGCCAATTCACTCCGGCGGAAACGGACGGGGAGAAATATTGTTGGAAAGAATAACTATCCCTTTGTATAGGGTGTCCCATGCAACGAGGCCGATTGATTACATGTACTGCAGAATCTAATTATTTATATTTAGATTCACAAAGGTTCTTTGATGTCAAGTTTTCTTAGTATCTTGAACATGAAGTAATAACAGTATATAAAAATATGAATTGACAACAACTGTTCTAGGATGTGGAGTATAATTTATTGAAAATAAAAAGGGGTTGAATTAATTTGTGCACGTAATACATTGTATATAACCTCTTTGAATTATGAAAAGCATAAAAAGCAATATACAATCCCATTAGTGTTACACTGGGATAGTTGCAACCTAACAAAAAATTAATATTATTTAAAAATAAGCTTGCTTATATCATTTGAAATTTTGTTCCCCAAGATTTTTCAATCTAACAGTTTTCTCCAAAGACAACTTGTCCCAGTCTCATGGGGCAGCCTGTACAGAATTCCGCGGGTAGGGGGATTGCAAGTTTGAATTGGAACGGTGGAAAGAGCAAGAGGTTGATTTTCTTTGCGGCGAGTAAGTGATTCACGAGTTCGTTTGCTCGATTCTTCCTCGCGTTACGGTAATTCCTCTTTCTTTTTCATCTGTATTCATCTCTGACGAGGGGAAAATCACGGAAAATTTATTATTCCCGATCCCGTTAAAAAAATACTTCCAAGTAGTCCGTTCGATTGTTAACGGTGCCGTTCGGGCGCGTGACCGGAATAAAGATGGCGGCGCTTTAATCGCGTACGTAGAAAAATCGAAGGGAGGGCTTCGCGCGAAGAGTGAAAGAGTGTGTTTCGCGAGAAGCGGATTTTCGGGGGATACAGAAACGTGATCGGTATTCCAATCGGGCACGTTTGTAGAAAGAAGTTCGTTACAGTAACGAAGCAACGAAAACCTTCTCCCTGGTGCTGTTCTTAATTTTCTTTCGGGATAACACGATGGAACCGACTCGACAGGAATCGGTAAATCGTTGTTCTTATCCTGGAAAAAGTACGTGTCTTCAAATTGCGTTATTCTGTTTGATGATAACCTTAGGACTTTCAACTGTGACACGGTTAAATTTAATAAAGACACTCGGTGAAATCGCCATCTTCATTTTTAGTAACCACTTTATGTGCACTGATAAGAAACACTATATTTAAAAAACGGGTCAGAATATTTGTAGGAAGTAACTTTATTATCGTTGATATAACGAACCTTCCTCTATAATTTCATCCATCATCAATTAAAAGTGAATTACATTCTGGTACAGTTGCGTGATTCACCGTTGTTCGTACGAGCAAGATTCTTGTGATTTATTACGCCGAGGTGTTTCAATTTATTCCATTACGAATTTTCAGTCTGACCTATTCTTTTATTACTTCGCTCTTAATCGTTGTTTTCTCGTATATAACTCATATGTTGCTCTTAATCATTATTTTCTCATGTATAGTTTATAATCGTTATAATAATTTTCGAACATGTACGACATATCAGTATAATATGTTTACAACAGAATTTAAGGTTGTTTCGTACACTATTTATTTATGTTCTTTTTTGTACATTCTTTTCTATATTTTTAAACATGTCAGCATCCTTAGATGTATTTATACATAGACAGAGTATACAAATATTTTCAGTAACATTCAGATATACGTACAACAATTTTTACAAAATAAGAAAATGCAAAATTTATCGAGCGAGTTTCGGTATACAATAAACGTAGAGAAACAGGTTACTATAACCTTAACTAACGAAACAATTACAATAGAAAGCAGACTTCTACTTCGTCTCTGATAAATCGTTTGATTTCTCAAGTGCTTCGATTGTGCTTATAAAACGAATTTCCCGTTCCGTCTCCGGCATGAGAAATGTCTTTCATCTTCCATTAGTCTTACGTTCCGGCTACGGAAAAGAATAACAAAGCGAGGGAATTGAAAGGACAGAAATCTTTTTCCCACCTCTTCATGGTTTTACCCTGGCATTCTCATCGAGAAGGTTATTCACCGTCTAGCGGGGTGAAGTTAAGAGGCGAGTCCATCCCCTTTGTCAGCCGTTTCGACGTTAACAAGAGGAGGGTCTCCGCATCTCATTGTTGCGACAGCTTCGATGGATTCTCCTGCACAGGTGTCGATCGAATTCTTCTTTAAAAGCGAATCAGTTTCCTGTAAATACTCACGCTTTTCCGATTCACTGTTCGTGCGAGATCTCAAGGTTAATCTGGAAGAAAGTTGAACTCACGTCGATGAGTATAAAGAAGCTTTAGATGTTTAGAAATACAGAAATATTACATTTTTGAAGAGAGATGGTCGGAATCAATTTTTTATTCAATTCAATTTAATTTTACCTTGCAATTTTATCTTCATGACGTATTTTGTTCAGAAATGTGGACAGGTCTCATTTTCTTTATCAGAGGAGTATCTTATGTAATTTCAAATATTTGGTAGAATACAAATGAAAGAAGACTGATATACCCTTGATTAAAATACCCTTACAAGTAACACAATTGATATACCTATATAACTTAAAAATTAATATACCCTAATAAGTAACTTGAGAAAACCCTTAAAAACACCCTCAAAAACAATTCGAAAACATATGAATTTGAAATTTGAAGATTAAGAAAATACACCCTCATAAATAATTGTAAAGCACTACTTTGAAAAGTTGAAGATTAAGAAATTGCATGAGAAATATACAAACGGAAAGTTTTCAAATTGCGAGATCAATTCATCATTGCCCGGAAGTGCCCGCGGCTGCCCAGCGAAGGAGGAAAGAAGGGTAAAGTTGAGAGTGCACGAGGTGGAACGAGTTTCGAAGAGTGTCTCGTAAATCACGGACCATTCGTCGGTTTCGTTGAATTTCCGTGACGACATATTGTTCTCGATCGAGACACGTTCTATAAATCAGAAACAGTCCCGAACAAAACCCGAGACGGTTCGGGTTCAAGAAGCACCGGAAGTTTCGAACGCGTCACAAACGAAGCTGCAGGCGGATTGGCAGCTAATCAAATCGCGCGGATGAGATAGGACCGAATGAAGGAGATTTATTGTAAGTAAATAGAATTAGGAGTTACGAGTGCCTTGAGTAACCTCTGCCACCGGCTGACGTTAACCCGACTGGAGCTAACCTGACCTAACTAAATAATCGAATTAGAAACACCGCCTCCGATGTGCTTGTCCCGTGTCTACCGAATCCTAGGATACGCTTCTTGTCTTCTGTGTGCGCCTGGGTCAGAATCGCCCTTGCCTCGGGCACAACTTTCTTACTCTATTGCGAGTCCGCCATTTCGTTTTCGAGAATTTCGATGTGGTTGGACTCCCAAGTGATTGTAATTTGTGGTTGCGTGGTAGTTAAAAACTTTGGAGACTGATATTTAGTCAATCTTATAGAGGCGTGTTGTTTTTTGTTTAAGTGACTTTTAAAAGAAGTGTTTGAATTGAATAAAATTGAGGTGTTGCATTGGTTTTTATACAGTGAAATGAATTTGGGTACGAGTACTTTCTGCTTAATTATTTGTAAAAATAATCCAGAAATGTTTGAGTTTGCAATTTTTAAATTACTGAGTCTACAAATTTACAAATTCACAGTTACCTAAATTTTCAAATCCCTAAGTTCAACATTACTAAATCCCTACATCCCCAAATTCCTACACTTCCAAATCCCTAAATTACTAAAATCCTAAATTTCCCAATTCTAAAATTCTTAAATTCCTAAGATCCCAAACTCTGAAATTCCCAAATCCCCAAAATTCTCAAATTGCTCAATTTTCAAATCCCTCAATTTCCAAAATCCGAAATTTCCAAATTTTTGAACTTCCGAACTCCTAAATCACCAAATCCCCAAATCCCAAAATTCCCAAAATTCCCAAAATCCCCAAATCACCACGTCTCTAAAAAACCTTGTATAATATCCCCACCCAAAAGAAACTATTCCCCAGAATTAATAACCAGAAGTTGAATCGCCGTAGATTCCATCGCGAAAATTATCGCAGCACGCGACCCAAGAATTATTATTACTGATTAATTGCAGATTCCAAGGGTCGGATATCATCATTAACGTAACGTGTAATTTGAGGAGTTATTAGTATTGAATCCAATAATTGTCAGTAGCATTTGCAACGAGCTATAAACCACTTTCTCCTCTCAGAGAATACATAGCTGCAATAGAACGTTTGATGACATAATCGGCTTCTAGTGTTGAGTCCTTAGGGTCATCATATATCAGGTATCAAGACATAGTATCAAGGCTATGAATCATGTTTCATGGTTGTCAATATTGCCCTGATGGAATATTACCTCTTTGACTGTATTGTGTGGTCTATTGATTATAGATTATCAGAAATGTGATCTGTTTTAAATTTGATCGAGAAATATACTTGTCTAGAGAGATAGAGAAATATACTTCTAGATCTAATTGTGTATAATTATATATCATTGTAATTGTATCTAATTAAATATTAAATATTATTCTATGGTGAATAAGATATTGGTATGTGGTAATCGATAATATACTAATATAACATTTTCTTTTTTGTTTCAGGATAAATGAAAATACCACGAGATCGCAGTTTCTGGCATACTTTAGTTTCTCCTCTAAAGCAAGCATATCTGTTGGCTGGCCTGTGAAAGGTGGAGACACCGTGAATAATACTGGTGAGTCATCTTCTTATATTGCATTATATACCACACAGTAAACGCAAACAGAATTTTAATTTGTACCATTTGATTTATAAAATTAATCAATTTTAATACATTCTGATGTATTAAAGTTATATAATAATATACAAATATAATAATAATTTATACGATAATATAATATCCGTAACAAGTAAATAACCAATAATTTAAAATTAAAACATCGAAACTAGAGCAGAGACCAATTGCAATATCGATTATGAAAAGCAAAGAAAAATGACGTAGTTCGTTAATGAAGACATCGTTGCTTTAACGAACCCTGTCTTTTTATCAAAATCACACGTCAAAAAGAATATCGTGAAACCATGGAACTAGACGGAATTACACCATTACGTAAACTCACCTCTTCCAGTATCGAACAGACACAGAATCGAACGAGTACACGAAATTGTCCCAGCCAGCAGATCAAACATTGATCCAACCAGTCGGTAGCTTCGTTACTGATAACTTTATCTCCCTGCAGGATATTATGCGATCGTATCATTAACGAGTACATTTTCGTTCGTAATAGACCAATACCACGGATCAATGATACGCGATATCTATTCCCTATCTTGTTCCATGATCCATGTACATCGATACGATGAAATTAAAAAAAAGTTGTCCCCTGGAACTGATCTACGGAAGTGCACCACTTTGCAATTTCGAAATTCGGAATTTTTTGTTTCGATGTCCTTAAGTTTCATATCTATTTCAATTCTAATATTCTTAAATTTTATATCTAATTCAATTTTAATATTCTTAAATTTTATGTTCATTTCAATTTTAATATTCATAGGTAGATTTTGTATCTATTTCCACTTTCATATCCTCAAATTTTATATATATTTTAATTTTAACATCTTAATTTCTACATGTACTTCTAATATCTCAACTTTTACACCCCTTCTATATTTGAATACTTTAATTCACAGATATCTTTAGATACGAACAATTTATCCGTAACGACACACGAAACATAACCTCAATTCGGGACCCTAACATTCACATCTCCCATCTTTGAATAAATAAAATAATACATTAGTACCTTAAATACCTAAAATAATATATTAGACCTAGATCAATATCTACAATCTTAATCTACAAAAATATTTCTATTTATTTTTCTACTTATTTCTTATTTATTTTTTGTCATATATGTACACATTCTACAAACTCTACACTTGTACTTTATCAAACTTTAAACAAATTTTGATGACACTCGAGTATCGACATAAACGTACCGTATACAAAATTATCGTAATTGACTTCAAATAGAAACAGGGAGTGCAAAATGTATGTTAATGTGTTCAAGTACTGTGTACATGTATACGAAACATTATCTGATTAGAGTCATTTGCACAGGAACTTGTTTTCGAAATGTAGAGGCACTTCTGAATTTGAAACATGCAGCTCCACTTGAAAACGTTCCGATACTCATCCGACATTGCGGAGGATTAAATTAATTAAACTTGGGGAAAAGATTATATTACGATCGTTCTTGAAATTCTTATTAACCTCTGCCACTTCAGATTTAACCTCTCGTATACTGGACCATTAAACTTTTCAATTTATCGCAGATAAATTTCACGTTGAAAGATTCTTTTGTACGACGTAATTAACGTGGTGATATAATTAACATTATCTGATAAACCTTCATTGTACTGTATTACTAACATGTTACATGAAATACGGTACACTATATATGTTATATTTTTGCATAATAAATTGTCAAACATAAATGCTCTCATTGCTATTAATTGTAAATATGTTCCTGTAATAATAGTCTTCTGTTGTATTATTTTGAAATATTACAAATTTGCAAATATTAATAATATTAATATTAATAATATTAAATATTAAATATTAATAATATTAATAATATTTGTAATATTCAAATATTACATATTCAAATATTACAAATATTATATAACTTCTTTTACTTAATTTTTAAAGTAGAGATTTAGTAATTTATTCTGCAGGAATTCAAAAATATATTTTTCTCAAAATTGAGAATTGCAATAAATTGATCGGTTTTCACTTGAATATTAAATACCTGCTCTTTACTAAAATACTCGAAACTCGCATTTTATTTAAATATTAAAACCTAGTTATCAAGTATTCAATTTAAATAATACAGTAACGTGCAATTAAACGTTAAATAACAAAGTAAAGACTTGTTAATCAACAGAAGCAAACAGTTCCAGCAAAACCACATGCAAGAATACCAAAACAATAACTAAGGCAATGAAGATAAAATACTCTAACGATTCCGAAACTTGCCGAGACATAAATCGGATTTTCCTTATAAGCACCTTCTTGAACACTCAAAAGCAACTATTAATCCAGTAGCTAAATCCAGAACAGTTTCATCGAGCTCACTTTCGCAAGTTCGCCCATTCCATTTGCCATTCCCAGCTCTGCCCTGCCCACAGTCGTTCCAGCGATCATTACCATCAGATAATTTGCTAGATGGTTCACCATTGCGAACGAATCGCCGAAACGTTACAGCCATTTAACCCCCATGCCGATTGTTATACGATTTTAACTGAATTTTCGGGCCAGACACTTTTCGAACTGGTTATTCCTGATTTCACGGGGATCGGTGGTGGTTCTCGTCGTTAACGTTTCACTTCCTCCCTTTGACCGCCGAAATTTCCCCTGCACCCTTATTCGGTTAAGCCCGAACTGTCCTGCACTTAAGCTCGCATAATTTTCGTTTTAACTAGGCAGAAATTTCGCCTCTGTTCTGTTTGCGCAAGGAAATTTCTGCGTCCAACGACAACCCCTATCGTCCCACCCTCTTCGAGCAACGTTCTGTTCCTCTTCCAGCATCTACACCCAACCGTTCTGGAATTAACGTCGAGTGCAAACGTTCCCTGGGTTAGAGGGTCCTCGAAACCTTTCTCACATTTTCTCACCGGATTTCACTCGGCAAAAGAATGCCCTTATCCCGTGGCCTCTGTTGGGGAAACTCTTCCCTCTTTTCTTCGCGCGTCGCCGGACTTGAATCTTGCGGACGATCAACGAGATGTTCCCCCGCACGGATTTAACCGCTCGACCATGGGGACGTGTGGCGAAAACTTTCGAAATTACTTTTTCCACCATTTTCACTGCAGTCATATTACTTTGTTAACATTAGTCTTATTATAACGACGGGGACTTTAGAAGTTTGGAACTTTAGGATTTTGGTATCTTGGAAACTTTGGACTTTGAAAACTTTACGATGTAAAAACTTTGGAATCTTCCCCCCTTTTTTTTTAGTTTAGGGTATTGTTAATGTAGGATAGTGCCACTTTAAGATTTGGGAACGACTTTGCAGATTTGTGATTTTAGGACCTTGGAAATTTGATAATCTGAGGACTTTGGAAGTTTGGAGGCGTGAGACCTTGGAAGTTTAGCATCTTGGAAGTTTAGACGCTTAGGACTTTGTGGTTTTGGAAATTGCACGGTGTAGAGACTTTAGAACTATGGAAATTTTACTATCTAGCGATAGAACCTTGGATCCTCAAAAATTTAGTTATTTTAGAGCTTCAAGAGTTTAGAATCTTATGATTTTAGGAACTGGGACTCTGCTTATTTAGGGACTTTAAGAACTAGGATCGTTAGGACCTTGGTTACGATCTGGGGACTTTAGAACTTTGGATCTCCAGCACTTGGGATTTTGGACATTGAGAGTTTAGAACCTTGGGATTTTGGAATTTACAAATCTTCCAATTTGGTAATTTTAGGAATTTGAAACTTCAGGACCTTGGGACCTAGAATTTTACAATTTTAGTGCCTCAAAAATTTTACGATCTAGAGACTTTAGAACCTTGCATTAGACCTTAAGATCTGATAACCTCGAGAGTTTAAACTCACGAATTTTCGACCTTGAAAAACCTTATAATTATCAAATTTCTGAATTGTCACTGAGACCTCGATAAATCACCACGTGCTAATACACCCAAAAGCTCATCTCTCAAACCGTATCTATACCAAAAATATCAAAATCCCCGCTCTAAATCTTACCAATTCAACAATAAATTCACAATTAATAATCCTTTAATTCCGGAACAACAACTTGCGTAATAGATAGTATATATCAACAATACAGTTGCATGATTCATACGCATATCTACGAAATAATTTACTCCTGCGAGGATTTACTGCTGAGCGGAATTGAACACGATTCCGCCACAAAATGGACGCACATTCGTCACGCCGTTTCCAGGAAACAGCGAGTCGTATAAAAAAAGTGAACCGAAACATCGTAAAAATGTTGCATCGATGTAACTGGAAGTTGAAATACATGTTTCAATACCAGATCATTTTTCTGTATTCTTTTTCCCTTTTTTTTTTTTGGAAAAAAGCGAGCAGTTGGGAGAGCGTTATACGTCGAGCAATCATTTTTATCTCGAGTACCTTGACGAAGTTCAATTTGAAGCGTTTGTTAATAATCCGACGTATCGATCTAGCTACTCGCGCTGTCGGTGTAAGGCTCAATTTTGGTGTCTATAAATTATTCATTGTTCTCGTAGCGAGGTGCAACGTGCGTGTAAGTAATATGTATGCTGTGCACAATACGGCGAGATAATTGGCACGCTATCGGTGATCCTTCGATACATCGATTAAAAGCGTGAATCAAGCCTTTCGACTTTACTGAAAATCTGACACCGGCCTCGTCAACCGTGTCGACAATGATAATTATGGCGGTCGAAACCGATAATCGAATACTTTGTCCCCGGATACTGCATGCTGATATAGCGTTACCAGGGGCTTTTTAATTAGTAGAAACGGAAATATTATTGGAATTAGCATTGAAGGTTTGATGTTCAAGGATTTTTGGGTGTCGAGATTTTAGGGGATGTTAGTTTGAGAATTGAAGGTTTGGAACTGTAGAATTTTAGGATTTTAGGGTTTGAGAATTTGAAGTAATACTTTGGGATATTATGATTTGAAATTTTGAATATTCAACCTTGGGATATTGAAATTTTTGGACCTTTGGAATTTTAGAATTTTGAAAATGGAAATTTTACGATATGGTATTGGTACCTTAGGAAATTGGTATATTGGGTTTTTAAGATTTAAAACTTGAAAATTTCTAGTACTTGAATTCTGACATTGTAATTTTGTCTCCAAAATTCCAAAATAGAAAAATTCTGAAATCCTAAGCCCCTACACTCAACATCCCCAAACTCCCAAATTCCAAAGTCTCCTCTCAAAATTAAAAAATTCCAATATCCCTAAAGTCTCACCTCTTGCAGCCATCCCTTTGTCCCCGACACAACAAAGACAAAAGTACTGATCTGTTTGTGAACCCAACCGCTACATTTGCGTTCAGATTCCCCCTCGTTCTCGGCGAGAATCTTTTCCCCCAGATCCGTTCTCGCTTGAATCTCAATAAAAGGGAACCGGGTGTCGGTTGCCAAAAAATCGAGCTCATCCGATGGTAGGAGTCACGTCGTAGCGAATCGTACGTCTCTCGCATATGGAAGGGTCTAGCTTTTCTCCCAGGGATAATCGAGAATCGTTGTCGTCTCGTTATACATGGACGGCCTGTGTGCATTCAGAAGCTTTCACCAGGACTGCTTTTACCATGGCCGACTCATCCGCTCTATCTTTCTTATTGCCGCTACACAAACCGCCGGTAAAACGACGAGTGTTCCGCCACTCCATTATCGATGGCAGTTGCTTCTTCGTGGTGAAGGAAACCTTAAATCTTTTCCTGTGTTCCTGGTCGGGGACTGGATGAGTGATGTGCGACCTGGAATCACTTTTGGATCAGTTGCATATTCGATCAAGTGCTGGTCGTTGGATATTTGTTGCCTTTTCGGGATGTGGTGTCATGTCATGATGGGTTTTGGCACTTTGGGGTACTGGGACTTTGGGGGTGGAACTTTGGGATATTGGGATTTTGGGATATTAGGACTTTGGGATATTGGGACTTTAGAGTTGTGGGACTTTGGGATATTGGCACTTTGAGGTACTGAGACTTTGGGACACTAGAACTTTGGGACACTAGAACTTTGGGATATTGGGACTTTGGGATATTGGGACTTTGGAATGTTGGGACTTTGAGATATTGGAACTTTAGAGTTGTGGGACTTTGGGATATTGGCACTTTGAGGTACTGGGACTTTGGGACATTGGAACTTTGGGATATTGGGACTTTGGAATGTTGGGACTTTGAGATATTGGGAATTTAGAGCTGTGGGACTTTGGGATATTGGCACTTTGAGGTACTGGAACTTTGGGACACTGAGACTTTGGGATATTGGGTCTTTGGGATATTGGGACTTTGGAATGTTGGGACTTTGAGATATTGGGACTTTAGAGCTGTGGGACTTTGGGATATTGGCACTTTGAGGTACTAGGACTTTGGGACATTGGAACTTTGGGATATTGGTACTTTACGATTATGGGACTTTGAGATATTATTACTTTGGGATTATGAGACTTTGGGACATTGGGATATTGCAATCTTGGGATATTAGAATATTGAGACGTTGACATTTTGAGATTTTTGATACTGTAATACTAAGACTTTCAGAATATTCGAACTTCGGGATATTGGGACATTTGAAACCCTGGAATATTAGTACTTTGGGATGTTGGAATCTGTGGATATTGGAATATTGAGACGTTGACATTTTGAGATTTTTGATACTGTAATACTAAGACTTTCAGAATATTCGAACTTCGGGATATTGGGACATTTGAAACCCTGGAATATTAGTACTTTGGGATGTTGGAATCTGTAGATATTAAAATATTGACGCGTTGACATTTTGGGATTTTTGATACTGGTACACTAGGACTTTCAGAATATTGAAACATTATGATATTGGAACTTTGCGATATTGAGACATTTGGAATGTTGGAACCTTGTGATATTGCAATATTGAGACGTTGACATTTTGTGATTTTTGATACTGAGATACTAGGACATTAGAACCTTATGATATTGAAACGAGTATTGGGACATTTGGACAGCTGGAACCTTCAGATACTGAGACATTTAGAATGTTGGAACCTTGGTACATAGAGCCTTTAATTCATCAGAATTTTGTAATATTAACACTTCAGAATATTGAGACATTTGAAACATTTAAACCTATGTATGTTAGGACTTTGAGTTACTGTAATCTTGTAATGTTGGAGAAATTACATCATTTCAATTTGAACAGGCCTTTTTTTATAGAGAACATGAAAGATTCTAACAATAGCGGTCCCCTTTCGATGGCCAGGTATTCCTGTGATAACAAATACCGATCTGTAAATTTGCAAAAGAGTCACGTGATCCACCCCCCTAATATATCAACGATTTTCACGTGCTCTCGAAATATGGTGATATAAGTCACAGACAGTCGAACCGATTCAATCGGTACATCATCTGACAGATCATGTCTGTTTTGTTGAAGATGGTTCCAAGATCTGAATGAGATATTCGCGGAGAATACAGTGGATAGGGGTAAACGGGACGGAAGAAAAACGAACCTTCAACCGACTGACAAACAGATCAATCGGCAGTTTTATGTATGCGATCCTCTTACCTAGCGATTTGTTCCGACGAGGTTACATTTGAATTCGAAGATAGGGTACATGGTACTTTTTACAGAGAGGAACTAGGATCGATGTTACGGACACTCATACGTTTGTTCAAGTGCCCAGAATAATTAGATTCTATTGATTTTACTGTCGCAGCGCTGTGCATCTGTGTTCAGAGAGGTTGTGGGTAGTTCTTTCAATTTGTAAAATTATTTGTTTGAAAGGTTTTTTTATGAGAAAATTTGGTGATTTCATATTTGTAAATTTGGGAAATTGGTGATTTTGTTTTTGGGGGATTTGGGAATTTGGGGATTTGGAGATTTGGGGATTTGGGGATTTGGGGATTTGGGGATTTGAGGATTTGGGGATTTGGGGATTTGGGGATTTTGGGATTTGGGGATTTGGGGATTTTGGGATTTTGGGATTTGGGGATTTGGGGATTTGGGGATTTGGGAATTTTGGGAATTTTGGGAATTTTGGGAATTTTGGGAATTTTGGGAATTTTGGGAATTTGGGGAACTTGGGGAATTTTGGGATTTGGGATTTGGGGATTTAGGATTTGGGATTTGGGATTTGGGGATTTTGGGATTTAGGGATTTTGAGATTTGGGGATTTGGGGATTTGGGAATTTTGGGAATTTTGGGAATTTTGGGAATTTTGGGATTTGGGATTTGGGGATTTGGGGATTTTGGGATTTAGGAATTTTTGGATTTGGGAATTTCGAAATTTGTGAATGTTGGTATTTGGGAATTTTAGGATTTGGGAATTTTGGGACTTGGAAATTTTGGTATTTGGGAATTTGAGAATTTGGAAATTTGAGTATTTGAAAATTAGAGAATTTGGAAATTTGAGAGTTTGGAACTTTGAAGTATATTTAATCGTTCATAAAAAACATTTTTCTCTACTATTTTCAATTTTAAATTACGCGCCATTAAACGTCCCTTACTTCAATATTAATCATGGCATAACATTATTTCAAGGGTATTCCGTATCGAATTCTCTTCCGAAAACTCGACTGAAGATATATTCCTCTCGCAACACGCGATTCTTCGACAAGCTGCTGCATAAATGCCTCTTCTTTCATCCCGAAGAGGTTGTCATGTCGCGACATTTGTCAGATTTCATTTCCAGACTCCTCCAGCGAGTTCTAGGTCGTACCAGAGAACTCGAAGGAAACCGAGAAAAAAGAACTGTACTTTCAGAATAAAGAGATTGAAAAAAGATCTCTCCAAAGACGTGGTCTGAGCATGATACTTTAAATAAGGATCATTTCGAAACGGGATTTTAACCCCTTAAACGTTATGGTTCATCGCTGAAAATGCACTTCGTGCAAGAACGAATTATTCATCGTTAGCGTATATGTACGTCATAACCATCGCATGAAAAAAAGTTTGCGCGTTATGAAAAATACCGGGGGAAATGCAGCCCTGGGTAAAACAGTACTTGAAATAAAAAGTAAACGCGCTTCTAGAAACTATATTTCTTTGACTGTGGTTTGGATATTTTCATATGGCGCGTTTTTGTATTAAATTGAAAATGAAATTTGTTGAATTTTTATTTTCCTAATAGTAGATGCAATCGTGAACCTGTGCATTTATAATGTTTATTTATTTTCTTAGTAATAGTTGCAATGGTGCACATGTGTATATATAATGTTTATTTATTTTCTTAATAATAGTTGCAATTGTGGACATGTGTATTTATAATGTTTATTTATTTTCGTAATAATAGATACAATTGTGAACATGTGTGTTTATAATGTTTATTTTTTTTGCTTAGCAATAATTGATTTTTCCACGCAAAACAATTTTTGTCAAAAATAAGATGGTAGATTTCGATGGAAATACATGATAGAAATATTTGAAAATGGAATTTTTGAGGACTCTGTCGTGCCAACAATATCTATCAATAAAACCACGCGACGATGTTACGATAAATGCTGTCTATCGTTAAAAAACAAATATTTCTGTAGCGGTAAAACCCGACGAGAGAAAAGCCTTGCCCAGAATACACAGTTTTCATGCATATACCGTTTACATTGTATCTTCCGGATGACCTGACAAACGTTTGCAAAGTATGCGAAATCAAAAACGTTCCCGTTCCGCAAGCTACGCTGCTGCAACACGGTCAGCATCGAAAAACCGGGAAATGGCTAGATCGAAAATAAAGTGCGCAACGAAGTGAGAGTTAACCCATCGCAACAACCGATGAAAATAAATAAACTTTATTTGATTACTAGAGCTGATTCGCTTCAAGCTGTTTCGTATGTACTCATTCGCCTTTCTGAATATTTCTGTACATGTAGAGTTCATGCATTGAGAACGTAATTGATCGTTTAACTTCTACATGTTTTATTGATTATAACGATATACTTTATAGAAGGAACCGAACATATATTTGTTTTAGAAAATCGCTCAAATTTTACTGTAACTTAATGAATTTTACTGTAATAGTAGAGATTACGTTAGGTTGTGCCATTTTGTTTAAGTGTAGATATATTACACAATTGTTTGAAAAACATTATGTTAATATTATTTGTCTACATGGCGTGAGATATTAAGATGACCGCCATAAGATGTCCTACTCAAGATGGCGGCCGTAACATGTCCTATTCAAGATGGCCGCCGTAAGATGGTTTCATCGTACCACATCACGATTTATTTATTTTACAAGACACTTATATTACACTCATTTACAAATATAATTTTGCAGAATCAAAAAATGAATTTGAAAAATTAAGTAGAACTTGTTACAAGTATTACAAAGTGCTATTGTACTTCATCATTAAATAAGTCATAAAAACTTAACCCTTATGAATCTTTGCTTTCTAATAAAAACGTTGTTATCCATCAGTTCAAACGTTTCCATCCATTCAGTTACTGCCCATGCAGACAAAAGCTTAGAATGAGACTCAAACCTAAGTGAATTACGTTCGCGCATTTATTTCGGTGAAATATTATAAATGTCCGAGTTTTATCGACGTTCAACGATTTTCACGACAGCGCGTTACAGCACGAGAAAGCAAGAACAAACGCAGGAAGCGGCCGTTTAATTACGAGGACATGTTGAACCGCGCCAAAAAGGACAAAAGCGAAGGAAAAGAAAGGAATGGAATTAAGCGGCTTCGGACGCGAACAATTAGATGGAAAATGAAAAAAGAAAGAAAGGGACGAACAGAATACAGCGCAGGGAGCCGAAAAGATGGGCTCGAGCGTAAAAAAATATGCTAAAGGACGTGGAAAAAAAAGGAGTTCCGAGGGCGGAGAGAAGGCATTATATAAATTCAGAGAGACCCACGGGCTGGACGCGTCCCATCTCTAATGGGTCCACCCATTATGACAATTGCATCCACCGGATATATAAAACTAAGCAAAAAACATGGACAGAGAAAAGGGACAACGAAGCGTAACAACGATATGCCTTCGAGAGAGGAGAGAAACGCGAAGAAAATGAGGCGCCGGAGGAAGATGCTTCAGAATGATATTTCACCTTGTAAATTAGAATAATTTCAGATTCTTTTGTTGCATTTTACATCCGTTGTGTCATGTTTAATGTTCGAAGATTTCTATCGTTCTTAGGTTTTCTGTAGGGTGATAGAAATTATTTTGCGACTTTTTTTTCGTTGATTATTAAATTCCTAAATTTTCAAATTTCCTAGTCGCGGTGTTCGTGTGTTCCTAAATCCCCAAAATTCGAAATGCTTAAATTTCCAAATATATTTCTAAATTTTTTAATTCCCAAGTTTCAACATCTTTGAATTTCTAAATATCCAAAATTCCAAATTGCAAGTTCCAGAAACCCCCAATTTCAATATATTTAAATTTCCAAATTTTTCAATAATCCCGATTTCTCAAATCCCCAAATTTTTAAATATTCAAACTCTCAAGTCCCCGAGAAAATTCCCCAAATTTCCCCAAAATAGCTGTTAAAATTTATACTAAAGTAACTGTTAAAGTAAACACTAAAATAACTATTAAAAGTACGCTATATACCACAAAATCCCTATAACAATGCAAGTTATGGCGATGTACGAAGTATTTCAGAAACATAACCTAAAAATTTGCACCTAATATTAACCGTATCATTATTTCACCCTAGACATTTCTTTTCATTAATAAATTCCTGCTAAAATAAATATAGAATTACACGAAATCTACAATTATCTTCAAGGTTAACTAGAACAAAGTGAATATTTTTACACGGAATTACAGGAAACGTATCCACTATTTTCTCTCGTTGAAGTTGATTAGCACACAAAATTCTGTACACGTACGTGCACTTAATACCGTGCATTCGTATAAAGAGAAAAAATTGTAGCAACCGAGTGGGTGTTCGTAAATATCATACAGCAGCCAGTTATACGGTGTGCTCGTTAAACAATATTTGTTTTAGCGTTTCGACGCTGCTTTTCTCCTCCGACTGTCTGCATTGCCGGCCGTTTCTCGAGAGTCACTCTTAAATTTCCTCACGGTTCGCTGAAATTTCCTCGTCTTTTTCTCTTACCGTCGTTGTTCATCTTTTTTCCCACTCCTCTGCACCCAGGATAACAGTGGATCATGGAAAGGCAAATTTTCACACTTTGTGAACAAGATTAATTCGAAATACTTCGCCATCTTTCTAACGTTCTTGCTTTTCACGTTAAACTTTAAATAAAATTAGCGAAAGTTTAATAGATAGAGATGAAAATGAATTTTTACCAATCTTGAAATTCAGTAAATCTTGTACTTTATAGCAATTATGATATCTTCTCACCTTATTTCTCAAATTCTCATTTCATTATAAATTGGACTGATTTTTAAAACGATGACTCGTGCATGATTAATCTTTTTCACAAAGTGAACAAATTGTAATTACTTTGAATTATATATTATTAATTTTTAAGTATATGTATGTGTAACATACACACGATTGTATAACACACGTGTAACATATGCATGATTATTTCTTATGAAAAAATATTTTGGACTGAAATTAAAATTGCTGTTATACGAGTAAAATGTACAGTACATATAATAAGAACACTATGTTATTTTCTAAAAATAAATGTAATTTCTCACAATTAATACAGCAACAATAAAGTAGAATTAAATATGTCTTTCTTTTTCCATTTGAATAATAACAAGTACATGTAAGAACACTAAATAATTTTATAAAAATGCCCATAATTTCACGAATGAAATGAAATAGAATTAAATATCTTTTTATCTTATCATTATTGAACACATATTTCACCCAAAAACTAATAATCATACAATATTCGTACATGACTTTTAAATAAAATATCGAACGACTGAAGATTAAAATGTTTCGAACGGTATCGTGTTCGATGTATAGTCCAGTAATTCAGAATCGAGCCTCGACCAGTATATTTCACGCGAATACCTCTTTTTTCAATCATCGTAGCGCACTTTAACTATCGATAGGCGTCGAATCGCGCCACCCTCGGCCCATAACTTTCCACTAATGTCCGCGTGCTGCGCGAGTACCGAGGCAGTGCGATTAAATCGCGAACTGATATTGGCACATGGCGAAATTTACAGCGAATACTTCGCGACGTTTCCAGTCCTGTTCCCCGAATTTTAATTGAACGTCTGGCGACGCGTTTCCCTTCGTCGTTTGCATTATATTCGCTTTCCAATTGCTTCTGTTCTGACGCGTCAATACGCTAGCTAGCAAATGCAGTTGCGTAATTCGGTTCTGTTGAGCTGTTACTGTTGTATGTTCAGAAGTTAGAATGCTGGGGAATTTGATAGAGTAGTCGTAGTCAATAATTTGTATCGAACTACGTGATGTTTTGTATTATTTTGTGTGATTTTGGATAATTACATTTTATTTGATATACTGCTACGAATCTCTTAAGTTTCACTTTGTGTAATTTCATATTAGCCTTAAATTTAATTTTGTATAATTTCATATTAGTCTTAAATTTAATTTCGTATTTCACACAACCCTTAAATTTAATTTTGCATAATTTCACACAACCTTCAAATTTTATCTTGTACAATTTTACAACAAAAACTGTTAAAACAATAAAAAATAAAATACTCAACGATGAAGGAAATTTTATCGAATAATTTGAATGCTCGTTGATCGCAAGGTGTTGAAATTACTACTAGTTAGCAACATAAATTAATGTTATAAAATAGATTAAACGTGTGTACACGTTATGCAGATTTATAAATATGTGTATATTTACAGATATGTAAATAATGAACAGATTCACGGACAAATACTTCACCCATCCACAAATATGCAAATAATTGACATATTTGCAAGCATGCATACAATTTACACATTTACAAATATGCGCATATTTTATAGGTTCGCAAATATCAGAGTGATTTATACATTTAAAAATATGTAAATAATTCACGCATTCGGAAGTTTGTCAATAATTTACAAGTTACTAACATGACAACAATTTACAGGTATAAAAATATGTGAATAAACTATGCATTTAAAGCGGTGTGCAAATAATTCAAGCATTTACGAATACGTAAATATTTTGATGCATTTCAAGGTATATCGGTAATTTACAAATTTATAAATACGTAAAGAATTTGTATAAATTCTCAAATGCAACGCAACAAGGACAATAATTCACACATTTAGAAATATGTAAATGATTTATAAGTTTAAAAAAATGAAACTAATTTAAGTCACTAATTTACAAATTTACAAATATGTTAATACTATAATACATTAACATTTAAAAGTATTTAAATAATTCACAGATTAACAAGCATGTAAATATTATCAAATCTAAGTGTGCAAATTTATGTATAAAAAATACAACTGTTTTTCTACGAATTGATCAAAACTAACGCACAAATATTTTCATATGTTTGCAGAATGTGATTGGGTTTACGAGGATACTGATTGTCACGACGGATGCATACTAGCCAGTCCCGGATATCCTGGCCTATATCCTCCTAACATCCGCTGTCGGTACTTAATTACTTCCGGCACACGAATGTCTATCGCAATTAACTTCACCGCTGTGCTTCTCCCTTACAAGTAAGTACACTTTCTAAACATTTTATCTCTTCATTTTCCAACGAAATTCAACTTCTAATGTTGTCTATCATCTTTCAAAATGTCTAGAGAATTTTTCTTTAAACAAATTTTTCATTAGTACCACTCACAGTACATCCAACCACCATTTAGAAAATACATCCAAAAAATGTACATACTTAAAACATACCACAAACGCCATGTTGTGGCACGAACTAATTGGCCTATCTAATGTTCACCGAATGTACCTAAATCATGTCACAAACTTGAGACACAGTGTTAGGACACGGACTAATGACCTACTGTCATGTCATTGTTCTAATGTCCACACTTTGAACATGTTACCATCTTGTGACACAATATTATGACATGAAATAGTCTGTCATGTCATTATTCTAATGTCTATACTTAAAACATGTTACAATGTGACACAATGTTCTGACACGAACTGTCATGTAATATTAACCTAATAGGTACATTACGTCACAAACTTGTGAAATGTATAACTCGAACTTAATGTCATTGTTCTAATGTCCATATTTAAACGTCACAGACTAGTGATTATAACCTAATATTGCCATTGACCTTAAAACATGCCACGATAATGACCTAACCCCACGTCATTCAAGTTGTCTGATGTTAACGTTCGCTGTATCGTAGCCTCGAAACGTAATGTCGCAGCAGCAGACACGCTATAATTCCGGCAAATAGCATTTCCAGTCGACGTCAGAGACTTCTGGCGTTCGACACGTCCGCAAATATTTAAATAACACCCTCTGCCTCGCGGAGTGCCGTCTTCTTCCACGGAGGGTCGTACTTCGTGCGCGTTTTAATGTCACGCGACGACGAGCGCGGCAAAACCAATTTCGCGAGGGGTTCCCCCTTACCGAAAGCGTTTCGCGAAAACCGGGAATGCAGGAATGTCGCGAGTCAATACGCCATTCCGCTTTGCGTTTCGTCGAGGGTTGCAGCCCTTTGTGCGAGCTCGAGGAAGGCTCGCGTTGCGTCGCGACGATGGGGATTGATAATGCATCCCGTGTCGTCGTCGACGACGCTCTGCGCCTTCGACTTTTCTAACCCTCACGCAGATGCGAATTCAGACGGGAAGTTTTGTTACACCGTGTTGCAGCGCTGCGATCCTTCTTATCCACCCTCTGAACGATTTAAAGGTGTACTTTAGAGCCACTTACTTTTCAGGCCGAGGGTATTCGGTATACTTTTCAAGATGAGTGTGTTCGAGGTGCATCGATTTCTGCTTGTGTCGATGTACACTAGGCTGCAATACTGATTCCTATGGAAAGGGTTGACATGTGTTTTTCGCGCTGGGAAAAAGATTGCACATTAAGTCTTTAGATTTAAAAATTTTTAGTAGTTCAGTTATACAAGTTTACAAATTTCCGAACTTCTAATGTCTGTAGTTTTCAAATTTTTTCTTGCATTCTCACATGACCTATAATTTTGACCGAGCAGTGCCTTCACACCTCATTCTGAATATCGCTCAAAATATTCAGCAATAAATCAAATTGTTTCAAGCAATATATTAAATGCTGCAGTGCAAGTAAATATACACGCAATCAATAAAATTGATAAAAAATATATGCAATTGCTAGAACTATTTTTCCTGTACCCTCACATGATCACATAACCTATAATTTTGACCCAGCAGCGCCTTCAGACTTCATTATGAATATCACTCAAAATGATCAGCAACAAATGAAATTGTTTCAAGGAATATACCAAATGTTGCAGTACAAGTACATATACATGCAATCAATAAAATTAATAAAAAATATATGAAACTGCTAGAACTATTTTTGTTGCATTCTCATATGATCACATAACCTATAATTTTGACCCAGCAGTGAGATTTCATTATGAATAACATCACTCAGGTTTCACCAAAAAACAAATCACAGTGTACCAAGCAGTAGAAGTCGAATTAAAACCCGTTTACAATCCCCGAATCGATGCACAACCGCGTTACACAAATCTGCCAAAAGTTTGGAAGCATAAAATCACAGAGTTAATTTCTACGAATGGAGTACAAACTACTTCAACAGCTTCTATCTCGTTTTCGACAGGGTACACCGTTCCAATACACAACGATTCGTTTCTCGCTTTCTAATTACGAAAACGGGGAAGGAATATGCATACATCCCCAATTCAGCATGCATCTGGTCCCGTCCCTAGTGTTTCTGGCTCGTGTGCCTACTCTTAACTAGTTTCGTATTTCATTAGACGCTGAATATGTATAAAGCATCCTTTCTCGGTTCTCGTTACCGCTGGTTTTCGAACTTCGACAATTTACTGGCGAATAACTTCGTTCTATTATACGACGTGCGGGTGTACGTGCGATCACCATATCTGTCATGATATATGACTAGTGGTTGATTGGCGGAAGTCGAGATATCGAATCACGACTTTGTTCGACGGGGTATCACGGCTCTACTCGTTAACTGTGTACTTTTGTAACGTACATCAATACGTTATAACGTATTGTTATAGTAACAATAACGTATTGGGCAGTTGGAAACAAATGTGGTTTTCCTAGGGAAATTCTGACAATCGTTAGATACGAGTGTAATTGTTCATTTTTAGGGATTTTTGTCATTTCAAATTTGCAGTGTTATAAAGTCGGAAACATAACTAATACAATGGAATTCAATAAAATTTTCAAGTTTTTAAGAGGATTCAAAACTTTCCCAAAGATCACAATTCTAAATTTCCCAATTCACAAATTTTCCAGTTCCCAATTTTCTAATGTCTAAATTTCCACATTTCCCAATTCCCACATTTCCCAATTTCAACATTTCCCAATTTCTACATTTCCCAATTACCACGTTTCCCAATTTCTACATTTCCCAATTTCCACATTTCCCAATTTCCACATTTCCCAATTCCCACATTTCACAATTCTCACATTCCCCAATTCCTACATTTCCCAATTTCTATATTCCCCAATTCCCACATTTCCCAATTCCCACATATCCTAATTCCCACATTTCCCACTTCCTACATTTCCGAATTCCCAAATTATCCTATTTCCAAATTACCAAACCTAAAATTAGAATTTCTGAAAATCCCAAAGTTCCAAGAATCCAAATTTCAATCGCCCCAAGTTCCTAAAAGATTAATATCCCATAACCCCAACCTAAAATTCATCAAACCCACTTAAAACGAGCATCAAATTCCGATTCCCCTCTAAATCACTTTAAAAAATCATGTTTCACATTTCCAACTGCCATTTCACGCTCTACTCTGCATTCGAGTACCTTCGTGCAATAAATTTCAACAACGAAACAACAAATTTCCGGGAAAAATGAAAAGCACGCCTTCACCCGGCGTGAAAATGTATCTGAGAGCGAAATATCTCGGCGGCGGATTGAAATACGTATGCATCCGGTTTAATGTTCCCGCCAAAAGTCATGGAGGTATTAAAGTCCTGCTTTTTTTTGCAGCTTTGTCCACGACAGCGAAGAATAAAGGCAGAGAAAGCGAAAGGGCTCGGAGATAGGAAGATGGGACGTGCATATTCTCGTTTGAAAGAAAGGGGTGGCGCACTTTTGACGTTTGCTCTTCACATGGAAACGTTCTCGAACACTCGCCGGTGTAAAATACTAGTCGTAGCATCGAAGAACGCGGAAAAGCAACCACGATGCACGTCCGTGATTACTTCGCCCCTTTTCCACCCCTGGCCCTCTCGTTTTTGGTCTACTGTACGGAAATTACAATCCATCCCTGCGCTTTGTCGACACGCTTGCTTATCCAGCAGCCTCGTTAGCGACGTAAACAAACTACCCCTAAATGAGTCTGTCTTCGTGTCGAGTAAATATTATTCTATCACCTCGGTTTCGAGTTGCTTTCGCCAAGTATTGCGTCAAAGGAATTTTCGTCATTTCATTATTTACGCTGCTAATTATTTTCGGGGTCTTTACGTTATTTTTCTTTTTCACTCGTTCACACTTTTGATGGAGGTGACAATTTGTATGTTATATTTTGTGATATTTTGTATTTTATATTTTGTGATATTTTGTATGTTATAATATCTATAATGATGTTATTTATTTATATTCGTAAATAGTTTATAGGTAATTTGGAATTTTGGACCGTTTGATTTGTGTATTTGAGGGTGAATTTTGTTGGGACTCTTTTTCGTAAAATTTTCAATATGGCTGATACTTTGGTATCTATTTATTTATCTATATATTTGCTGATACTTGTTTGCCCAACCTTCCAATTCTCCAAATTCCCAAAACCTAAAATCTGCAATCCTTTGAATCCCTCAAACCCCCAACCTTCCAATTCTCCAAATTCCCAAAACCTAAAATCCATGTCCCACATCCCTCAACCCAGAATATTAAAAAGTCACCCCCAACAACATGAATTGCAACTCACATCAAAGTACGCGACCACGAAAAACGATGGAAAGATAAGATAAAGTAAATATACAGGACATTCATCAACCCCGACTGCGATAAATTCTGATAGAATATTCAGAGCATCTTGATTCGTAACGAAAATAAACACGGGTACTCGACGAGTCTGCAAAATCCCCGAGGATGAAGCTTATTTCCCTTCGTCTACGTGATCGAAATTCTAAACAGCTTCGCACACCCTCGGTGTCCCCGGGCGACACGAAACGTAAGGGGGTTGCCTCCACAGTAGAAAATAATAACAATTTTTCCGGCTCGCCCTCGCGGATGGTAATTGTTCGGTCGTTTACGGACGCGGCAAAAATTGCGCGAAACCACCGAAGGAAAGTTTCAATTCGCCGTGGGACCACGATTGTCTTAAACTTTTCCGCGATGGCGACGTTGCCTGGCAAACTTCTCGTTTTTTCGCCGGATGCTAATTGAAACGGACGAAACGAACGTGGAACCGGGCGAAAAACCGGGCGGACGCAAACGGCAGTTTTAAACGACAATTAATCGTATTCCAGGAAGGAACAACAATGGCCGCGTGTCGCGCTTTCTCTCTGTAGCCCGTGTGGAAATCGCGAACAATTGGAAACTGATCCGCAAGTCTTGCAATATCGCCGTGCCATGGAAATTCCAGGAGAGATTGCTCTCTGCATTCTCTTTTTCTCTTTTTTTTATCGCAGTTCGCGAGTGAAACTTGTCGATTACGGAGTCGGCTGTGTCGGATGTTAAAATAGAAATGAAATGTTGAAATCGGGGTAAACAGCACGGGATTGTAAAAATTTGATGCTGATCGAATATGATTTGGTGACTTAGAATACAATTCTTTTTGCGGAGAAATGGATACGGACATGGAAGTTCATTCTATTATTCGTTTTTCCTAATTTTTCAATTATCAAGTTTCCCAACTCACAACTTTCTGAATTCCTCAATTCTCAATTTCACAATTTCACGATTTCTCAATTTCCCAGTTTCCTAATTTCCCCGTTCCAAATTTCCCAATTTTTCAATTTCCCAATTTTCTAATTACCTAATTTTCCAGCTCCCAATTTCCCAATTCCCCAATTCCCCAATTCTCCAATTCCCAATTTCCCAATTCCTAAATTCTCCAATTTCCATGCATCCAAATTCCCATCTTCCCCAATTCCTAAATCCCTAATTCCTAAACTTCCCAATTCCCAATGTCCCAATTTCCAACTTCCCCAGTTCCTAAATTCCCCAAATTCCCATCTCCTCCAATTCCTAAACCCCCAATTCCTAAATTTCCCAATTCCCAAATTTCTCAATTCCTAATTTCCCAATTCCCAATTTCCCAATTTCCCACGTCCCAATTTCCCACGTCCCAATTTCCCCACGTCCCAATTTCCCACATCCCAATTTACCACATCCCAATTTCCCACATCCCAATTTCCCAATTTCCCAATTTCCCAATTTCCCAATTTCCCAATTCTCCAATTCCTAAATTCCCCAATTTCCATGCATCCAAATTCCCATCTTCCTCAATTCCTAAATCCCTAATTCCTAAATCCCAAATTCCCAAATTTCCCAATTCCCAATGTCCCAATTTTCAGCTTCCCCAGTTCCTAAATTCCCCAAATTCCCATCTTCCTCAATTCCTAAATCCCTAATTCCTAAATCCCAAATTCCCCAATTCCCAATGTCCCAATTTCCAGCTTCCCCAGTTCCTAAATTCCCCAAATTCCCATCTCCTCCAATTCCTAAACCCCCAATTCCTAAATCTCCCAATTCCCAAATTTCCCAATTCCTAATTTCCAAATTTCCCAATTTCCCAATTTCCCACGTCCCAATTTCCCACATCCCACATCCCAATTTCCCACATCCCACATCCCAATTTCCCAATTTCCCAATTTCCCCATTCCCAATTTCCCAATTTCCCAAATCGAATCTAACCCAGCCCAAATCCCCAAACACCCTCTCATCAAAAAGAGTTCACCTACACAAAAATAATATCAAAACTTCGTAACAATTTCATACAACCACACAGATTTTTTAATTACAAAAAAAGTGGTGTTTCATATTTGATACAACAGAAAGTAGTCGATCGATGACAGTCGTTAACCCAGTTTTGCCTTTGGGTATACGCGTCGAGTGCCGTCGTGGCTCAAAGTCACAGCATCCTCTACGCAGAACGTGTCGCTCGGTAATTAACGTTACTCCTGTATGCCGTTTCCGACCAGGTTCATGTTAATAGACAACCTGTGCACCATTACAAGTTTCGCAATTAGCCAGCCACGTTTTCTGACACGTTTATCAGGATCCTGTTAACTTTGTAATTATCGTCTCCGCTGCAACCACTCTCAGGTATCCTCCACGTTTTTTTAATTACTACTTTGCGTACGAATTATTTTCCTCGATGTGGTGCTTCCGCATATATACGAAAACGGACTTCATGTTTTCTTAACGATCTCAGTTAGTTTTACTTTGTACATTTTTTCGTGTCATTTATTTACAGATTTGTGGATGAAAAGTCGATGAAGGTTTTGGAACGTGTTGATTGGTTGATGGAGGTTTATTTATTCTGTTGGTTATTTTTTTTAGTTCTCTGTGGAGGTATAGGTAGCAGATACTTCAGATATTTATGTTCTCGAATACTAAATATCTATGTACATAACTAATGCTTAAAGTCCCTAGATACGCAGGTAATAAAGTTCTATAACCCTAGGTTTCCACATACTTATGTCTCCATATCAATATGTCCATAAATATCAGAGACACAAAATATCTACTTCATCACTTACGTCTTCTAATCTCTAGATCCACAAATCGTAAGGTTACAAAATATCTATGTCCTCAAATACTTATACGCTCAAATTCCAAAGTGTCGAACTACCTATGTCCCCAAATTCCTACATCTCCAAATATCTAGATGCCCAAATTCCTACATCTCCAAATATCTAGATGCCCAAATTCCTACATCTCCAAATTTCTAAATTTCCAAATCTCTGCATACCTATATCTCTACATCCCCAAATCTCGTAGTCCTCAACGACTTATATCCCCAAATTCCTAAAGTGTCAAATTCCTAGGTCCCCAATTTTCTAGATTCCCAAATCCCTAAACTTCCATATCCCTACATCCCCAAATTTACAAGTCCTCAAATACCTATGTCCCACATTCCTACATCCCCAAGTCTCCAGACCTTCAAGTCTCCACATCTTCATATCTCTAAATCTCCAAATTCTCTAAACGTTCATATCCCTAAATCCCTAAATCTCCCCTATCTCCCCAAAACAATTCATCTCTAAACATCGAAATACTCTTCTCGCCCGTCATATTTCCCTATGAGAGGCAGATTTGCTCTTGACTGTACATTTAGTCACCTCGTATCCTTTAAGCCTGATCCTTACAAGATGTTCACTCGTTATCTGAACACAGGTTCACATTCCAACGAGGAAAAAGAGAAATTTAAATGGTTACCACGCGTGGAACATATTGTCCCTTCTTCGTGCGAGGATCTGCTTTCCTCGAATTAGCCTGTCTGCTATAAAACGAGCTTGGTAAAGGGGAATTTCGACTAGTCTGGGATAGTTTAATTAGCGCAGCTACTGAAGTGGCGATTAAACTTCTTTTATAAGCCAGATGAATGTGGTACAGTTGAAACTCTATTATTGGAACATCCATTATTCGAACGGTCTATTGTCGAAAAGTTTTATTGTCCATACATGATATTCGAAACTTTATGTGCGTTTGGTCTAGACAGTATTTATTTGCTTTATGCTGCTGAGTTCCTGGACTTCTCTCGGACAAAATGGCGACGACGGAGAAGATTTTTATGGATCGCCGATTTTTCGTCTGTATTGTAGATTTTTAGAAATTATTTGTTATGGATCTATGAATGTATCAAGTTCGAAATTATTTTTCAGGAGTGAAATTTTCAAATTCAGAGTTCAAGAAATTTTGAGTTTTTGAGCAGGAGGATATGATAATTTGGGAATTTGAGAATTTAGATGTTTTGGAATTTAGAAATTTGGGGATTTAGAAGTTTGGTCATTTGGAGATTTGGGAATTTTGAAATTTGGGGATTTAGAAGTTTGGTCATTTTGAAATTTGGGGATTTGGAAGTTTGGTCATTTGGAGATTTGGGAATTTTGAAATTTGGGGATTTAGAAGTTTGGTCATTTTGAAATTTGGGGATTTGGAAGTTTGGTCATTTGGAGATTTGGGAATTTTGAAATTTGGGGATTTAGAAGTTTGGTCATTTTGAAATTTGGGGATTTGGAAGTTTGGTCATTTGGAGATTTGGGAATTTTGAAATTTGGGGATTTAGAAGTTTGGTCATTTTGAAATTTGGGGATTTGGAAGTTTGGTCATTTGGAGATTTGGGAATTTTGAAATTTGGGGATTTAGAAGTTTGGTCATTTGGAGATTGGGAATTTTGAAATTTGGGGATTTGGAAGTTTTGTCATTTGGAAGTTTGGAGATTTGCAAATTTGGGGATTTAGAAGTTTGGTCATTTGGAAATTTAGTAACATAGGAATTAGTGAATTTTGATATTTGGAAATTTACAAGTTTGGTCATTTGGAAATTTTTTTAATTCAGAAATTTGAGAATTTAGAACATTGGAAAAGTGATACCTTGAAATTTCAGAAAGTAAAAATTTCGACAACCTAATTATTTGATGATGATGTTTCACATAGAATTATGTCTCATCTAAAACAGAATTAATTCACGTCGAGTTAAAACGCGTTGAATTTAATATACATAAAATTGAACCTAACCGAATCGCATTAAATTCGAATCTCATCAAACTACATCTTGAACTCCACAGAAATAAATCAGTCATAATTAAATCTCCCGAAATCAACACCAGCCAAGAGCCACTCGTCAAGATCCCCATGCAACCCTCTTCTCGAACTTAATCACCGAATTACACCGGGGCGCCCTCATCTGGCGTCGGATTAACTCGTCACTCGAGTGACACGTTAACGAGGACACCGTAAAGAAAAAAGAGGACGAACGATCACCATAAGCAGTGCGTTCGTTTGGTAGAATGAAATCTTTAGGTTGAACGATGGTGCAGGCGCAAAATAATGGCACGCCTCGCGTCGTCCTTAGCGATTCTCGTCGGCTGGAATTTAATAAGAGCCGCATAAAGTTACGGCGGATTCCCGTTTATTCGAGACGGCTTCCCATGCTTCTGCGTATATATACGCGAGTGGTCTCGTGTTTGCACACACGTGTCGGTAACGGTGTGCACGTAAAATGGAGGCGAATAGGAGGAGTTGAAAGCTTTTGTACTCCCATCCAGAATCAGCTCTACCCTCACGACCACCCTTCTGGCATCACTAACCTACACTACCTATTGGCTCCTCGTACACCGCTGGACCTGCACATGGCTTTTCTTGCCACCGAAACTACGTCTGCATGCCTTTCAAGCGTTAAATCGCACCAAAGGTGACATATTAAGACAAGACTTTGAGAATGAACGCCGTTTGTTGCGGGATTTATCGTCGATCAAGGACTGCCTGTTTGCAGCTCAACAATTTCCTACGTGAAAGGGCTTCAGCGTGTAATTACTTTATCGTGATTGCTTGCGGGACTGGGGATGTCGTGTAATTATGATATATCAACGGATGCAAGATATAGTTGCCTGAGAGGTGGGTTGAAAGTATAACCTGAACATTTTCGTTATGGTTTTGTGGGAGGTGAGGTAGACAGAATATTATTTAGGAGAGTGAACGAACTTTTGTGGACTCTCAATTTTGGGACAATGTATGCTGATTGAAAGATAAAATTGCAAGATTAAGTACTCTTGTACTTAACCCCTTGCACTATTTTGACGAGTCTGACTCGTGACGCACTGGTACTTCAGTTGGGATCAATTTTACTCGAATTTTGAATATGCTTCAATTTGGAGCTCAAGTCCGATTATAATTTGCATAGTCAACGATTGCACAATACCATGTTATCATAACATTTCAACATTCTTTGTCTGTTTTAATATTGTAGCTGTGTTTAGTTCTGACTGACGCACCTGACAAATAGGTCATAGTGCAAGAGATTAATAAGACAAGTACATGTTTTTAATAATCTATTATATTGTGTCCAACTACAAGTTTTCACTGTGTTCAACGTAACTGGACAATTCAAATAATTTTTGTAAAACTTATTTTTTCTCACAATCTTTCACATGGATAGGTCTATGGAAATAGTATAACTTTTGTTTCAAATGCTTTTTCATATCTTTCGTTTATGATTTATAAGCAGTTAGAGGGGCTCGGATAAGAGGGTTGGTACCAGAACCATATTTCAGTCATTTATATTTTTATTAATGTAACTATACATGTTTCAGTCTACTTCATTTCTTATATATGAAATCATGTATATTTCAGTTTATTTAAATTTTTGTAAATGTAACCATATTTGTTTCAGTCACTTAAGTCTTTGTAAAGGAAACCATATATGTTTCAATCATATATGTTTTGATGTGTGGAGCTATATATGTTTTATTCATTTAGGTTTTTATAAATTTCAGTCCATCTACTCTTTTTGTAAATGTAACCATATATGTTTCAGTCTATTTCATTTATACGTATCCATACATGTTTCAGTTTATTTGATATTTTGTAAATGACACCACACATGTTTCAGTCTATTCAATATTTTGCAAACGAAACCATACATGTATCAGTCTATTCAATATTTTATAAACGTAACCATACATGTTTCAGTCTTAATAATGCTTTGCAAATGTAACCATACATGTTTCAGTCTATTCAATATTTTGGAAATGTGACCACATGTTTCAGTCATTTATGTTCCTTTAAATTTAACAATATATGTTTCAGTCTATTTAACCTTCTCGATACTGAAACCATATATACCCATTTATATTTCTACAAATAGAACCGTATTTATTGTATCAACTCTCTGGAAAATTAATAATTACCAAACTGCTCCCTAATTTAATATTAAAAATACTACAAAATATTATCTCCTTAATCAGCATTACTAGTTAATTACAATTTCCCTCAAATCTCAATCTCCAATACCGTATTAATCAAAAAGATCACAAGAGTTCCGTGCTCCGAAAACAGAACATCGAGAATCCAAAAAAAAGGACCATTGCGCGATATGAAAACGAAAAATCTTATTAAACAACGCGTACGAGGGCGAGGAAAATGGCAAACAATTCTTGTATCCGTGGCGAACGTATTGTGAATATTTTTAATTAAATATTTCCGTGGTTAGCGAGGTTTTTATGCGGGACGCATTCACGGCACGGGCGCTGGTCGAAAAATGTAATAACGTCGAGTGAACGACAGCCAGTCATCGAGCTATCGAAAAAGTTTAGCAGAAAAAACGCGAGCGTTTTTTTTTTTTATTTTTTACGTAACGCATAGACGCGCCGCTGAATTTTGTAACATCATGGAACGGCCATAAAAGTGTGGCCGGTGAAGAATTTACATACTATTAGCGAATGCATTTTCGTTCGCGAGCGGCGCGGCATTAATTAAATTAGCCGGACCGACGTGTTTCGGTAATTAATGAAGTGTCACGAAAATCGAACTACACGCGGATACGGTGACGAGTACGGCACGTGCAATTTCGCCGGCTAAATCGTGTTATCCGGCTGCCTGTTGCAGCCAAGTATCGCAAAAATTTAATATCAGTTTAGCCGACACCGGTTGTCCGCGCCCGATCATATGCACTGTGATCGTCAAATCGGTTACAATGGAGTGTGGATAACTGTATATCTGGCACGTAGGTGGCTGACCCAAGGACCTGTAGGACCTGCAGCTCCAGTTAAACTTTCAAATCTCTGATTTACATTTCCAAATTCTAGATCTCTACATTTGTAAATCACTAAATTCCTGGATCACCAAATCCCTTAATCAAATTCCTGCATCACTAGATACTCAATTCTCTAATTGATTTAGTCTTCCATTTCCTACCTTCTCAATATTCAATAAATCTCTATTTCCTATTACAAATGCTCTAATACCCAAATTTTCCAGTCCCCACTTTGCCAATTCCCACTTTCGCAATTCCATAAGTTTCAAATTATCTAATTTCCCAATTCCATAAGTTTTCAATTCCCTAATTTCCCAATTCTATAACTTCCCAATTCCCTAATTTCCCAAATCTGTATTTTCCCAATTCCGTATTTTCCCAATTCCCTACTTTCCCAATTTCCTAACTTTCCAATTCCCTAATTTCCCAATTTCATAAGTTTTCAGTTCCCTAATTTCCCAATTCCATAACTTCCCAATTCCCTAATTTCCGAATTCCCCAATTTCCCAATTCTATAACTTCCCAATTCCCTAATTTCCCAATTCTCTAATTTCCCAATTCCCTAATTTTCCAATTCCATAATTTCCCCATTCCCTAATTTTCCAGTTCCCAAGTTTTCCAATTCTTAATTTCCCAATTCCATAAAATTCCAATTCCCAAATTTCCCAATTACCTAACCTCCCAATTCCTATTTCCCCAATTCCATAAGGTTCCAATTCTCATAACCCCAATTTCCAAATTTTCCAATTCCTAATTTCCCAATTCCATAAGTTTCCAATTCCCTAACTTCCCAATTCCCTAACTTCCCAATTCCCAAATTTTCCAATTCCTAATTCCCCAATTCCATAAGTTTCCAATTCCCAAAACCCCAATACCCAAATATTCCAATTCCTAATTTCCCAATTCCATAAGTTTCCTGTACCTTACTGTCCCAATTCCTATTTTTCCCAATTCCCAAGACGCCAATTCCCTAATTTTCCAATTCCCAAGACCCCAGGTCCCAAATTTCCCAATTCCCAAGACCCCAGTTCCCAAATTTCTCAATTCCCAATTTCCCAATTCCCTAATTTCCCAATTCCTGCGAGGATCGAGTTCTCACCAACTCGAGAGTGTCTCTTCAAAGTTTTAACAATTCTTAAATTCCTAACTCCCATCTGTAACTTCCTATCCACAAAAATTCTAAAATCACCTACCAAACACCGAGCCCTTTATCCCAACAGATCCCCAAAGAACCTACCCTCAACACCCCACACATTTCGCATCCCAAAGCGTTAATACCCAATGAAATAAAATTCCAATATCTTTATCCAAAGCTTAAACACGCGACGATAAATGATTTATTTGATAAATCCCGTATCTCGGCCATAAATCTCTTGCAAATGAATTCAACTTGAAAAATATCTCATTTAATCAGATAAGAATCTGCAATCCCTTTATCCAGCGGGCTCTGATATCTCCCTCGTTATTATCCCTGTCGCAGTAAAAGAAGGAATTACGAAACTCTTGTCTCCCCCGGTGAATAAAACGTTCAACGAAAAGGACAAAAGCCGTCCGACGCAAATACAGTTGACAAAATTCCAGGATACTTTTTTTTGAAACGCGGTTGAAAACGCTTTCGAAGTTATCGCGAAATCCCCGCCAGAGATTGTCCGCTGTTATTACGTCGGCAGAAAAGTTTGATGATGCTGGTATGCCGAACGTTTATTGCAGCTTCGCTCGATAGGGAAATGCACATCTCTCTCTCTCTTCCGTTTTCGCCGTGGATTGACGAGGTAAATAGACGTATAAATATCGCCGAAACTCCGGGGAAAATCTGGTCACTGGGTCGATCATGAATATTCGATATTAGGAATACGGCCGCCGATCGATGAGTCGCTTTTTTTTTCTTGCCTTTCACGTGCCGATAGTTCGGTAGAATTTACCGAACGACCTCGTTGTGGCCTATCGAAATAATGAACGAGCTTATTTCCGCGTGGTCGACAACGCGCTCACGAAAGCAGATCAATTATTCAAGCAATTAAATGCTCCCGTAATTTGTTGTATTTGGTCGAACGTTCGTGATCGATCGAATACTCTGCCATTGATGAGACAGCTGAACGCCATGGAAATTTTAATAACGAGACTTAATTATGAAGCGTGGGTCAAGATTTTTGGATGGTTGAGGAGGTTGGAGATTCTTCTTGGGAAACTGGATTTAATTGGAGTTTGTTGTGAAAGGTACATCAACGTTTTTGGAAGTTTTAGATTTATATGCATGTATAATCATTAGTGTATGTATATGATATGTGACATATGATATGTATGTACGTATAATCATATGTGTATGTATATGATATGTTACATATGATATGTGTGTACGTATAATCATATGTGTATGTATATGATGTATGACATGATATGTATGTATGTATAATCATATGTGTATGTATATGATATGTTACATATGATATGTGTGTACGTATAATCATATGTGTATGTATATGATGTATGTCATGATATGTATGTATGTATAATCATATGTGTATGTATATGATATGTGACATATGATATGTATATATAATCATATGTGTACACATGTACATAATCACCAGATCAATTACTATAGCATACATATAACAAATATTTATATTTGGTACTACAAACAGCCTCATCATCAAAAATATCAAATATCAACAAAACTTCTACACCAACGAATAGCCACCTACAAAACCAGCTCACTTAATCATCCAAAAACATACCATATTATCTCCAAAAACGTGTCCATTTATTACCATAATTCCTTTGACAACGTCGATTACTCACCAGTTGCACGCTAATCGGATGAAACAAAGTAAACTATTCGTTCGCAACAAAACAAACTGCCATTGTGTAAACCCGAAACACCTGGGGCCTTGTTTTGCCCGGGTCCGTGCAACGTAGGGTCTTTAGGGGACGAGTGAACCGTGGCAAAAGGGTTAAAATGCTTTGCCGGAGTGCATCGCTCCCGTTGTGGATTCAGCCCTGTTGTATACACACACGCGGAGAGATACCACACATGTCCGGAAGGTAGATTTCGTACCTGAAGATAATTGCCGCACGCGTTGCAGCCGAGCTATTACTCCGTTGTATCGCAGAATTTCCGGCTTTATTCTTTTCCCGTTCCGAAATTCAGGGCTTGAAACTCCGCCATCTATGTTTCCCGTCGGAGCACGCGTTTTACCGGTTTTAATTAGCGAAATGAATTCTTGATGGCGCCGGCTCGCGACATCGGATCCTCTCGTAAATCGGTCACCACTCGACGAAACTGTGCTCCCACGTTCCCAGCGCTTTTCCATCCCCCTGTAAATCGTTTTTCAACGAACGAATTTGCGCCCTGAACGGGAACGATTTATCGCGACAGCTTTTTCCATGTCGAATCGAAAACTTACGATCGTCTGCTTCATCGGCCGATAAGATTTTAATCGGGCCCGTTCTGCGTCATTTATCCGAAATCTAACCGTAATCGATGACGTATCGAGGAGGAATTTATATTGCCCGATTGTTGAAACACTGTTCGAGGGATGAAGTCACCGTGCGAAATCGGGATGGGTGTATGGGTGTAGTTGAAACGAGAAATGCATGTTGGAATTGGGATTTTTTTAGTTCGTTGCTTTTTAGGTTGCGAAAGTTTTGTTCGGGAATTTTACAAGTTTACGAATTATTAAATTTAGAAGGTCGGACATTTTTCATTTGGGAATTTACATAGTTACGAAGTCACATAGTTACGAAGTCACATATTTACAAATTGTCAAATTTGGAAATTGAAGAATTTAGAGATCGAAGATTTGAAGATCTGAAAATATATCTCCGCCATAATTCACCCAAATACCTGACTTTTACCCCACATTTCCCCCAGCAAAATATTCCCCACTCCCCCACATCCATTTCGCAGAGAAACAAAAGATCATTGATACAATTTTGGCATAAGATCTCCTATTCAGTGAAATACACAGTATGTATCATAAAAATTCCGTGTATCTATGGATGATACATCGCGGAAGAAACTAGCGCCATTCTACGATCCTCTTAAATCATCCGGCGACATTTATTGAAAAAAAGCGACAGTACATTCGAGCGAACAAGCGATTCTCCATTTTAGAAACATTGCCAACAATAACAACTTTCCCATTACATATCCAGTCGCATTTTTCTGGCCGCGATAAATCAAGGCGAAACGTGGTTAAACAAACTGCAGCGATTTTCGCGCGGTTCGAAACTCTCGTTCGAAATTTGGCAGCGAAAAAAAGAGCGGCACGGGGAAAAAATGGACAGCGAAGAGAGAAGAATGGAGAAAGAAAAAAAAATATAGCAGAGAATTGTCGCGTTCGAAGCACGCTCGCAAACAAAAATACAAATATAAATCTCGAGCCGTCCAACCGTGACACAGTGACCAAAATCTTCCGCAAAGATTGGCGGGAATTTGTGAATTTGGTTGTGTCGGCTCGTCGATCGACTGTGAATTTCGATTGGTTGACTTCGATCATATCCTTCATTTTATAGAAGTATTTTACTACGTTTCGAGGTGAAGTTACTAGGTTTTAAAATATGGAGAGGAGTGTGGGTGGATGAGTTGAAATAAGTTTGTAATTATTTCAAGGTTGGAAATTTTTTAAATATTTTTAAATTAGAGGATTTTGAAAGTGAGAATTTGGGGATTTTTGAATTTGGAAGTTTTTAAAATTTTTGTAAGTTATGGAATGTGTGATAATTTTATAATTTCTGGATTATTAATGTTCCACATTGAAAAATTTTAAATAATGATCGTTTTTAAATATCTCAATTTGACACGTCCTAAACAAACTAGGATTTCAAATCTGATGCACCTCGCCTTGAAAACACAATTTTCATAATTGAAAGTTTTTTCCACTACCACTGTCGCCGCCATTCTCTTTATCAGCGACTTCTTGCAGCTGTTTCTCCAGAGGCACACCCTCCTTTTTCTCTCCTTATATCCCACCCTCTCTTTTCTCTACTTTTTCCCACCCTCTTCTGTCTTTTTTCCTTCTTTATCCCACCCTTATTTTTCCCTCTTTTGTTTCACCCTTTTCCTTTTTCTATCCTTTTTCTCTCTTTACCACCCCTTTTTCTCTTATTTTCTCTTCTCTAACCCTCCCTCATTCTTCCCTCCTTTATCTCACTCTTATGCCTCTTTTTTATACCACCCTCTGTTTTTTATCCTTTTTCTGTCTTTTCCCCTTTTTTTTCCCACCCTTTTCTTATATTTTTCTCTTATCCCTTCTTTTTCTATTCCTTTTCTCTCCGTCATTCCACCCTCTCCTTACCCACCCTTTTCTCTTTGTTATCTCTATTTTATTTCACCTTCCCTTTCTACCCTTCCTTTTTCCTACCCTTTTCTCTCTGTCTTCTCTCCTTTTTCCCAACCTTCCCTTCTTTATTTCTCCTTTCCCTCCCTTTTCCTCTCTTTATCTCACCCTTCCTTTCCTCTCATTTTTCCCTTCTTTATTTCTCTCTTTTACCTCCCTTTTCCCCTCGTTATCTCACCCTTCCTTGTCCCACCCTTTTCTCTCACTTTTCTCTCCTTTATCCCACCCTTCTCTCTCAGTTTTCTTTCCTTTCTCCCACCCCCATTTTTCCCACTCTCTTCTCTCAATTTTCTTTATCCTACCATCCCTTTTCTTTCACCCCCTTCTCTTGCTTTCTCCCACTCCTTCCTACTCCTTCTTCCCTCCCACCCTATTTCCTCCTATTTTCCCTTCTTTATTTCACTCCATTCCCCCTTTTCTCTGTCTTTTCTCTCCTCCCTTTTTCCACCCTCAGTCATTCCACCCAGTTAGACACCCTTTTCTTTCCCGTCCACATCGACGAGACACCCGAGAATGCAAAGTAGCACGATTATCAGCTGACACCTCCTTCATAGATATTTTCTTGGCCACGAGAATATAATTGGATCCAACGATTCTCGTGGCGACAACGGTAACGTAAACCCTTGTGGGGACGCGCTCGCGATATCGCCGAGTACCGCTGGGATTATTGCCTGCTTCCGTCTCTTCCTTTTTCCCACCTAACCGGGAAACGTAATTGTGTGGGACAACGATACGTTTTAACGAGCATCCCCATTCGCGAACTGGGGCCGCCGTAACGCGATATTAAACGCAAACAAATATCTGTGCCAGGGAAAAATAGGATTTGAAAGAACGTTTATTGGCAGTCGTTGCGGTCGCGTTTAAAGGGGCGCTGTTTCTTTGCGCCCTGGTTACCGTGCTGCTACGATGCTTTCCTTGTTTCGATGGGATTAGGTGCGGTTTACGCGCTCAACCTAGTAATGAGAACTACCCTGTGCAATATCATTCCGTGCAATTCCGGCTATTCAGAAATATTAGTTTAATGTTAATCTGGTTCAAACTTTCTGTAAATTGAAAGAAAATTGTTCTTTAATAGCACTGTTTTAAAATGGACAAATTTTCGAATAAAATTCTTGTTATCTCAAAGATGCCTCTTGATGAAGGCTAAGAAAATATTTTCCGAATATTAAATATATTTATTGTAATAAATATACAAATTCTAATAATATTCTATATAAATTAATTCTCCGGCGATTTGTTATAAATTTAAACTTTTAATAGTAATTTCAATAATTGCACACTGAACAGAAATTTTCATCTGGGGACCTGAGAATACTGAGAATTATAGGGATTTAGGTAGGCAGGAATATAGCGATCTAGGGATGTTGATATCTAGGTATACAAGGATCTAGGGAGTTGGGAATGTAAGAATTTCGGAATGTAAATATCTGAGGATATAAGGCTCTGTGAATCTAGGTAACTAGTACTCTAGGGATATAATGATATGACTATTCAGATATCTTGAGGTCTAGGGATATTGAGATATGGAGGTACGGTGGGCTAGGGACATAAGGGTGTACGAATGTACGGGTCTAGGGATATGGGGATTTGGGGAATATGGGGATATGGGGAATTTAAGAATTTGGGAGTGCAGTAATTGGGGAATGTAGGAATTTGGGATTGTAGGAATTGGGGAATGTAGGAATTGGGGAATGTTGGAATTGGGGATTGTGAGAATTGGGGAATGTAGGAATTGGGGAATGCAGGAATTGAGGAATGTAGGAATTGGAGAATGCAGGAATTGAGGAATGTAGGAATTGGGGAATGTAGGAATTGGGGAATGTAGGAATTGGGGAATGTAGGAATTGGGGAATGTAGGAATTGTGGAATGTCGAAATTTGGGAATGTAGGAATTGGGGAATATTGGAATTGGGGATTGTGAGAATTCGGGAATGTAGGAATTGGTGAAGGTAGGAATTGGGGAATTTAGGAATTGGTGAGGGTAGGAATTGGGGAATGTAGGAATTGGGGAATGTAGGAATTGGTGAGTGTAGGAATTGGGGATTGTGAGGATTGGGGAATGTAGGAATTGGGGAATGCAGGAATTGAGCACTGCAGGAATTGTGTAATGTAGGAATTGGAGAATGTGGGAATTGTTGAATCTAGGAATTGGGGAATGTCGAAATTCAGGAATCTCAAATCCGACTGATATACTAAATACATACATCATCCATACATACAACATACATGCACACACAGTTGGTAATCTCAAAATTAATTTTAGGTAGCAAAAGTAATCATGAACAATCTACACTACCAATATTAACTAAATGAGAAATTATATATAATGAAGAAGAGCATAGTTCTCCAAATACGAATTACAGGTATCATCTTTGCAATTACACATATGATATTTTCCGCATGTCGACGATCGAGGCAACGCGTGGCAACAATTAATTGTTCGGATAAAGTTAATTAATTAATTACCCTTGTTGCGGGTCGCAATGAATTCTTCTACGAGCCAACAAAATCCGTTTCATCCTCGGTCTGATGAATTGCGGATTATTACAACGCGTTAGTGTTACCCTGATGCGCAATGATATTTACATGTAGCGAACCGACACGCAGCGACATGTCGGTGTATTAAAATGAATTAGCATTCAGAGCCGGGTAGCTTTATAATTAACGCGGACGAGAGGTGAGCCGCGGCAATAGCGGATTAATGCGAAACCCTATTTTTAAATAAATTAATTAATTCGCAACAACGCGCCACTTATTAGCTGGATGTACGCCGATCGTTTATTAATAACGCGGATACGGAAGCAATTATGTACAAATCAATTTGAGAGCTATCGGATACTTGGCCAGAACGTGCATGTAGATTTACAAGTTGCGGGAATTTATTGTGGAAGTTAATTAAGGTGTTCGGTACCGTAGATAATTAAAACTTCATTCTGCCGGTTTGCTCGTGATGGATATAGCGGTGCATAATGGCGGACAATTACTTTGTCTGAGGGGTGAGTGAAAATATTTATGAAGATTAATTTACATGTTTAAATAATTTTGTGATCATTTAAAGAATATAATATATTCTAAAGTTTAATTACAATATACTAAAAATTTATTATAATGCATAATTATATATTATACATTTAATATAAATATATAACTTGGCAATCTAGTGGAAGATACTCCTGTTTATTTTTGAGAATTTTCGGGAATAGGGAAATTTGGTAATATGGTTATTTTACACTCTGAAAAGAATTTAGAGGTTAGGTAGCTCCTACATTCCATGGAATTAAGGAAATTGGATAATTTCAGTAATTTGGAGGATTTAAAGATCTTTAAAATTCTTGAGAAGTTTTGAAAATTCTAAAATCTTGAGAAATTTGGAAAATTTGGAAAATATAGAAATCTAGGATATTTTTAGAGATTTAACAAATTTTTGTACGGTGGAAAATAGAGTATTGAGAAATTTAGAAATTTAGAAATGCAGGAATTTTGATATGTAAGAATTGGGGAATGTAGAAATTTGGAAATGCAGGAAATTGAGAATGTAAAAATTAGGGAATGTAGGAAGTAGAGAATGTTAAAGTTTGGGAACGCAAGAATTTGGTAATGTGGGAATTGGGGAATGTGGGAATGGGGAATGTGGGAATTGGGGGATGTGGGAATTGGGGAATGTGGGAATTGGGGAATGTGGGAATGGGGAATGTGGGAATTGGGGAACGTGGGAATTGGCGAACGTGGGAATTGGGGAATGTGGGAATGGGGGAATGTTGGAATTGGGGAATGTAGAAATTAGGGAATGTAGGAATTGGGGAATGTAGGTATTGGGAAATGTAGGAATTGGGGGATGTTGAAATTGGGGAATGTGGGAATTGGGGTATGTGGGTATTCGGGAATGTGGAAATTGGGGAATGAGGGAATTGGAGAATGTGGGAATTGGGGAATGGCGAAATTTCGGAATGTAGGAACATGGAAATTTCAAGATTTGAAAATGTGAGAATTTGTTAAATTAGAAACTTGAAAATTTAAACGTCCTCAATTAAACGTCCTCAAAGACCGTCCACCTCAAAAAACTATCCACAAAGTTTGAGTAAATTCGTTATCGCCGATCGATTACAACTTCTTCTCTTTTCTCCATACTTAACGATTTCCACAGCGTCGCCGCGAGCGTTAGTTCGGTTATTTAAATCGTCGCGACGGCTGATTGGTCAAAGCAATGTAAATGCTCGTTTCGTTCTCTCTGTGGTGCAGCGAGCACCCACGGCGACAATTTCGCTAATGCGAATCTCACCTGAGGGTCTGACAGCGATTTCTCCCTCGAAGAAAGGGGGTGAGTTCATCAGATCCTTCCAGATCCATCCTTTCATCCTCCGTGCGCTCTCCACTCTTTCGTTCCCGTCGCAACCGCGTCCCCTCAAGTTCTCAAGACGTATTGATTTATATCCTGGCACCCCATGGAAAAGGGATAAGACCGGCCGGGAAAACGAGATAACACCGTGGATTTCAGCCGAGCCCTTGCAATCTGTCGGACGATAACTTCTGCTTCGACGCCCTCCGTCGAGACGCAGCAAGCTGCTTCGAATCGGATACGCAAATGTCACGCGTCGCGGGTTTCGTTTCAGTGGGATCAGGCTGCGGGATTGACGTGTCTCAAACGCGTGGGGTTTCGACAGATCGTACACATTTCAAATTTGGACACATACTAATGTACACATTTCACGTTTGGACACGTGCGAATGTACACATTTCATGTTTGGACGGTTTGGGTGTACAGGTTTCGAATTTGGACATGTCCGAGTATACACGTCTCACGTTAGGACAGATATGTGTATGTTTCACATTTGGTCAGGTCCGAGTTTATTTATTTCAAATTTTGTCAGGTTCAAATGTACACGTTTCAAATTTGGTCACATCCGAATTTACGTATTTCAGATTTAGTCAAAATTTAATCACATTTTTATGCCAAATGATACAGAATATTATTATCAACCTATGAACAATAAATTCATGTTTGATTATATAAAATTACTAAACAAAATGGAGGAACGAATGGCACAGATGTGCCTTCTTTAATTCCAGCCAAATGGTTAAGCCGAGCCTCTTGAAATATGCATCCTTTCCAACATTCACCATCCCAGGTCGCGGTCATCGGTGCAGACAACCTTAAACCGCACCAAGTCCACCACTTCGTGGACCTGGTTACCCCCTCGCGCCACAGAATTAATTAACACGCAACCCTTGCGGGCGTGGTTTAACGCCGGCGGCCCCGCGGCAGAAAATCTCCTGAAAATAATCCGAAGATCGAGCCTCGAGGGCTTTAATAAGCTACCAGATATCGGCAAGAATGATGAAGGGACTGTTATTAGCTTGCTACCCTGCCACACCCCTCTTAGACCAGAAAATTTTATTAAGATCCTAAGAGGTATGTCAACGCTCCCATCGTCTCTGTTACGTAATTGAAGATTGATCGACCGACGGGTAGTTATCTATGGGAATGGTAAAAAAACTGAGGAGGGGGAGAAACGGATACTCCTCTTCGAGGTATACCTTTAATCGAGAATTCTAATTTAACGATCCTCAGCGAACATACATACACGCTTGATATTATAATTTTATATTTGTATTTGAGAAACATTCTTGGAGGATATTTCACAAGTATAACAGCATCTTTTATATTTATCATTGTTAGGTTGATATCTATGTGATTATGCGGTTGTAACAATGTGATTATACTGTTGTATGTGATTGTATGGTTGTAACAATGTTACTTTGCATCTGAAGGTCTAGTGGTTTGAACGATTCGTGTCTTCGATGCTTCAATCAAGAATTTTCATTCAACAACCCTTATGTAGGGGTGAGAACATGCACAAGAAACTTGAGAATTTCGGAGCTTGGGAATTTAGGGGCTTGGTGACCTGGAAATCTGAAAATTAGGAAATTAGAAATTTGAAACTTGAGAGTTTAGGATCTTGGAAATTTGGAAATTTGGGAATTTGAAACCTGAGAGTTTAGGATCTTGAAAATTTGGAAATTTAGACATTTGAAACTTGAGAGTTTAGGATCTTCAGAATTTGGAAATTTGGGAATTTGAAACTTGAGAATTTCGGAGCTTGGGAATTTAGGGGCTTGGTGACCTGGAAATCTGAAAATTAGGAAATTAGAAATTTGAAACTTGAGAGTTTAGGATCTTGGAAATTTGGAAATTTGGGAATTTGAAACCTGAGAGTTTAGGATCTTGAAAATTTGGAAATTTAGACATTTGAAACTTGAGAGTTTAGGATCTTCAGAATTTGGAAATTTGGGAATTTGAAACTTGAGAATTTCGGAGCTTGGGAATTTAGGGGCTTGGTGACCTGGAAATCTGAAAATTAGGAAATTAGAAATTTGAAACTTGAGAGTTTAGGATCTTGGAAATTTGGAAATTTGGGAATTTGAAACCTGAGAGTTTAGGATCCTGAAAATTTGGAAATTTAGAAATTTGAAACTTGAGAGTTTAGGATCTTCAGAATTTGGAAATTTGGGAATTTGAAACTTGAGAATTTCGGAGCTTGGGAATTTAGGGGCTTGGTGACCTGGAAATCTGAAAATTAGGAAATTAGAAATTTGAAATTTGAGAGTTTAGGATCTTGGAAATTTGGAAATTTGGGAATTTGAAACCTGAGAGTTTAGGATCCTGAAAATTTGGAAATTTAGAAATTTGAAACTTGAGAGTTTAGGATCTTCAGAATTTGGAAATTTGGGAATTTGAAACTTGAGAATTTCGGAGCTTGGGAATTTAGGGGCTTGGTGACCTGGAAATCTGAAAATTAGAAAATTAGAAATTTGAAACTTGAGAGTTTAGGATCTTGGAAATTTGGAAATTTGGGAATTTGAAACCTGAGAGTTTAGGATCTTGAAAATTTGGAAATTTAGACATTTGAAACTTGAGAGTTTAGAATCTTCAGAATTTGGAAATTTGGGAATTTGAAACTTGAGAATTTCGGAGCTTGGGAATTTAGGGGCTTGGTGACCTGGAAATCTGAAAATTAGGAAATTAGAAATTTGAAACTTGAGAGTTTAGGATCTTGGAAATTTAGAAATTTGGGAATTTGAAACCTGAGAGTTTAGGATCTTGAAAATTTGGAAATTTAGACATTTGAAACTTGAGAGTTTAGGATCTTCAGAATTTGGAAATTTGGGAATTTGAAACTTGAGAATTTCGGAGCTTGGGAATTTAGGGGCTTGGTGACCTGGAAATCTGAAAATTAGGAAATTAGAAATTTGAAACTTGAGAGTTTAGGATCTTGGAAATTTGGAAATTTGGGAATTTGAAACCTGAGAGTTTAGGATCCTGAAAATTTGGAAATTTGGGAATTTGAAACTTGAGAATTTGGGAATTTGGGAACTTGAGATCTTGGGACGCTAGAAATTTGAGAAATTGAGAATTTGAAACTTGAGAACTTGGAAGCCTAGAAATTTGAAAAATTTCGAATTCGAAATTTTGGAATTTGACAAATTGAGAATTCGTACTATAAGAAATAAATTTGAGAATATATGACCTTGAAAATTGAAAAATATAAAAGTTCGAAAATTTGTCACTTGGGTACCTTAAGACTTCCATAATACAAAAATAAAAAAATTCAGTAATTTATATACGGAAAAATAAAAAAATTTATAAATACGAAGAAGAAAGCTAGAAACTATTGTCTAAAAATAAAAAATAATTTATTGGAAAATTTCTACAGTAAATAACCTTGTGAATAGAAGTCTCTGATCATCGGCTCAATAGGAAGGCACGAATGGTTTATAGCCGTCAGTATGGGCAGTAAGAAGAGAGTTCGAGCAAAGCCATTAATTCGTACGTGTTGGTGTCAGCCAAGAACGGATAAGTGCACCCAACGGAAGATATATATCTCCATTTAGGCGGAGATAGGACTTACTCGTTAAAACCAGACCATACACCAGCTCGTTGCTTCCCTTAATAAATTCTCGCGCCATAGTAGAGCTTTGAACGTCTGATGTTGAACATGTTAAGAATTATATCTCCAATCAATCATACACCTGGTAGGTTCTTTCTTTGTTACTAAAAATCCACATTTCATCGGAGGAGTTCTTTGTTTTCATCTACTTGTGTAAGAAAAAGATTCTGTGAAATGCTTCTGTGAGTAATGGGTTTGATCCGCTGAGTCAGAGGTGGCTTGAACAAATTTTTAAAAATTTTTTGCAGAATTTGGTGATGTGGTAAAATGTGGTATATTTAGAGAAATTGTCTTTAATTTTGTAACTGTTTAATATTTTGTCAAGGTCTTTGTGTGTTATCCTGTAAATTTTAATATTAGATGTGTACAATAAATTAAATACTTCACACGTGTACTCTTTAAAAAACATAACCTAAATGCAAGTTTAGTTTAATCAGAAATGTGTCTAGGTTAGGTTAGATTTATCTCTTCGGCTAAATAAATAAATTACAAGTAACATAATTGTATAGACAATAGTTAAATTTAAAATAAGCACAACCATACAAAATATTTGAGTTTTGTGCATTTATGTAGAATAGTGTTTGCCGAAAATTTGACAGAATACTGTTGGCGATACTCGTTCAAAAAGCGAATAAACCAGGTGGAACCCGATTAGAAAAATACGAAGAAACCGGAATAAATCGATTTAAGTTGATTTCTCCAAAGCAACGTTCCCAAACGTTTCATCGATCAATTCGATGGTGCGTGTTGAGCTACTAACCGGATTGATTTTGCCACGACGCTACGTGAATCGAATGCCAGTCTTCGTAACAGCTTCCGGTTGCTTCCTGGCCCGATATCGTCGACTAATGTGTGCGTTCACTATCCATTCGTGTCTACGAATCGTGGTATCCTCTCGATACACAGACGCAAGCAAGTTCTCCTGGACGATGATCCATCGTAATCCCATTTTGATTCTCGACACTGTGGTTACAGCTTCTAATGGCAACCTATAGTATAATGGACGTCAAAAGCTTCTCATTATGGCTTTGTTACGGAGGATTGTGAATCGAACTGTTCTGGTAACGTTAGAGCGATTCAATTGCTAATGTGGTACTCAGGAACGTCTTGTTTACTTAAGCTCGGTATAGAAACGTGAAGGTGCAAACGAGTGAGATAATTAGAAGGCAGGTAGTTGGTTACGTCAACAGATCAGATTGTTGATATGTAGTCATGTGTACATATGAAGCAATTGTAAAGTGGACACATGAATATGTGATCACAAGAGATCATTTATGAAATACACACTTGCATATGTGAACACATGAGATGATTATAAAATGGACATATGAGTATGTGAACAATTGAAATCATTGAAGAACAAGCACATGAATATATGAACACATCACATGAGTAATGGACAGGCACGTCAATGTATGAACACATGAGATGATTATAAAATAGACACATGAATATGTAAAGACATGAGATGATTATAAAATAGATACATGAATATATGAACATATCACATATGTAATGAACAGGCACGTGAATGTATGAACACATGAGATGATTATAAAATAGACACATGAATATGTGAACAATTGAGATCATTGAAAAACAGGCACATGAATATATGAACACATTACATGAGTAATGGACAGGCACGTCAATGTATGAACACATGAGATGATTACAAAATAGACACATGAATATGTGAAGACATGAGGTGATTATAAAATAGACATATAAATATGTGAACACATGAGACAATTATAAAGTAGACACATGAATGTGTGTACAAATGAGATAATTAATAAACGGATAGCATTAAATATGTACAGATGGAGAGTTGAACAACAGACGTATGAAAGCAAGTGTGAACATATGAGAAGGTTAATAAACAGACATGTGAGTAGGTGCCCAACAGACAAGTGAATGTGTGAACAAATACGATAAAAACTAGACATGAATATATGATAATGACGACGAAGATGATGATGAAGATGATTTAAAGATGCCAATAAAAGAATCTTAAAAGTGACCAAGACCTTATTTCGCTAACAAAGTCCACTATCATCTCTGAAATTGTCATACATCTGAGAACTACGGACGCAAGTACCATCGAATTTGTCCAAAACGCTGTAGACGTTGGTTCGGCAAACAATCTCGTGAAACAGAGCCTCATAATCCGTTATGATCCCGATTAATGCCTAGGAACATTACACACGGCTTAGCGTAGGCGGTTAGTTCGAATTAAACTAAAGCGGTAATGAACTTACACACGTGGCAAATTAGAATAAATCGTAACTGTATGTCACGTAGCAATTCTCTGTTCTATAAGAGACGAAAAAAATAGGCGAAAGAAAGTAGAAGAGAAGCAGGGTGAGAAAATCTAATTTGCATAAGCTACTCCCGTTCATCTCTGGCTTTCGTCGGAAAATTTCATTCCCCTCCGTTCTGCTGTGGCACAGCAACCGACGACTTGTAAATTGCATCCAGCACAGATCGTCTCTCCGTCGGTGACGTGTTCTAGCTACGCCACGTTAATTAATCGCCGCAATTTCATATTAACGCCCTTAGGGAGCCCTTAAGAGCAGCCCCGATTTCGTCGATTTATGAAACTGATCAGCCACCGTTATGACGCTAACTCGATTTCGATCCCTTTCGCATCCGCGATCCCCTTTGAAGTCGCTGATTGAGAAGAAAGTGCGTTCGATCAAAGGTCGGACTCTATCTGTACGACAAATACCCGTGCGCTTTATGGCCGGAATCATACGAGCATCGGCACTGTTTGACATAGGGAAATTACACGCAGCCACGCATAAATTATTCATAGACGAAACAGCGTAGAGTTGTTTCGCATGTTACATCCGCTTCCGTGCTTGCATGCGCTGAATTTTTTTCCTCGGTAAATAACCTGTACGTGTATATACCGGGTTTTCACGTTATTGCTGCTCGTAACGATTTCGTGTATGGAATCAAATTGCTGACGTTTGCAATTTGTTGGAATTTGTTTATTCGTGGACCTCTTTGGGACGCGTTCGAGGGCGCGGATAAATATTTGCAAAATGAGGGCGTTTGTAACGCGCGAAAAGTGGAAGGTGTGAGGCGATGTTGTGAGGTTCACTGTGTTCAAAGGCGGTATATACATATCTGTTGCTGTGTGTTGTATATGGGTTATGACGTATGTGATATGTTATACGCGTTATGTGCCTGGATCTTGTATAGATACGCAGAATATTTCGATTATATTTCGTTGTTCTCTTCGTGTTTTTATTCACTGCGTTTTCTATGTACACTTTCCACGCGGTATATTTTCCTTGCATTGTATTTTCTGTGCGTTGAATTTCCCACGCGTTGTATTCTCTACGCATTGTATTCTCCACGCGTTGTATTCTCTACGAGTAGAATTTTCCACGCGTTGTATTCTCTACGCGTAGAATTTTCCACACGTTGAATTTTCCACGCGTTGTATTCTCCACACGTTGAATTTTCCACGCGTAGAATTTTCCACGCGTTATAATTTCCACGCGTTGTATTCTCCACGCGTTGAATTTTCCACGCGTTGTATTCCCTATGCGTTGTATTCTCCACGCGTTGAATTTTCTACGCGTAGAATTTTCCACGCGTTGTATTCTCTACGCGTAGAATTTTCCACGCGTTGTATTCTCTTCGAGTAGAATTTTCCATGCGTTGTATTCTCCACGCGTTGAATTTTCCACATATTATATTCTCCACGCGTTGTATTCTCTACTTGTAATATTCCTCGCACATTGTATTTAATACTCGTTACATTTCTCACATATCGCACTCCTCACACGTGAAAAATTTCCACCCGTTGTATATTCCACATGTCGTATTTGCAACACATTATATCACCCACGTGTTACACCGTCAAGTATATCCTTATGCATCGCATGATCGCGCATTACATTGCCATGCACTATAAAAGAGAAGAAAGAGGAAAGTGGTCATAAAATTTCTGAAATTATAAAAGTTTCCTAGGTATTTGTTCGAAAGGATAACACGTAGTGTAATATTAGATTATTTTGCAATTTATGCTATAGGTTTTACGAGCGTGCTTTATGTCACCGTAAACTTGCTTACCATAATACCCGTCGCGATTTAACGATAAACCACGCTAGAGGGGACTTAAGGAATCATTATCAGATAATAGTTACCGAAGCAAAAACCTGTGGTAACATTTTCCTCGGGGAATATCAGTTTTTTTCGGTAATAAGACGCCATGTTGTTTCTACGTAATTAAATTGTTTACTTTCCTGCGGACTATCTTTATGGGGTCGTTAAAATAATCTGCTCTTCGCGGTTATTAAATCTTGGATGATTATTTCAGTCAATTTTTAACTGAATCTACGAAACTCGTAATATTAATATTTAATGATATTAGTATTTGAACTGAAGTTACACAAATTAATGTAATCATCGTTTGATTTAATAATAAATATTTTAATAAACCAATTTAATAATATTGATAACAATGATCGATGTATTATTACCGTAATATCTTCGAAATTAATATTTACATAATTTAAAACATAAATTTATTATCATTTAAAATAAATTTTGTTTAAAGTATGTAGTTAAATGTTTATTTCAGTGCTTCAAAAAGTATGAATGCAATTTAGTTACACGACAACGTGGATGGACAGAGAATAAAGTGGGTGAAAGGACAGTCTCGCAGCATTAATCAATTAGTTAATTATCATTGGAGGGCCTTCGATCCCCTTCATCGTGAGAGGAAGATCCTCGTCACCGTTCTCCTCACCTGACAAACAGTATAGCCATGATACAGCAACAGTTGAATTATTCGAAGGTGGTAATTAACTAATAAGCGCACTCTACATCGTCACTTACCAGAATGTAGCTTGAGGGGAATGATTGTTAGCGCAGGAAATAATCCGGAACACTCGTGATTAATGCGTTACGAAGCTGTAGGCAAGAATTGCTTCGTGTAATAACTCATCTACCGAGCAACTGGTTATAAATTATACGGGGTATATTTTCCGTGAATTGAAATCTGGGATGTAACGATGTGTCGTTAAGGAATAATCAACTGGAAGCTTCATTCGGCTGTTTCAATCGTGAAACTCGTGGCAGCCGTCAAGTAAAAAGGTTATCATTCTTAAAGCATATAAAAAAATGTATCCTTAAAATATGATTAATAAACTTCATTGAGTTAGAAATAGTCTTAAAAGAAGTTAATGTTAATTTAAATAAATACTGACAATTTTGTTGCTTGATTCTGTTCAAGTCATTTTTATGTATAGAAACAATGAAAGAATGACAGAAAAATAATTGTATAAAAATATGAAACTTTAAGAATAATATTTTTCAAAATCATGAAACTTTAAAGATACACCAATGTTTATTGTTTAAAATATGCATAGAAATGTAACATTAAATTGTATAAATTATTTAATATGTACATGCCCGTTTAGATGAACGAAAGAAAATGGCGCGGATCGTAACAAAATGGCGCGAAACGCGAACTGCAGTATCGAAGAGGTTGTCACATCGCGTTACATGGTATTTCTGTTCTTACCACGAGCCTATTCTCTTAATTTAATGAAATATCGGGGCAACATCTCGACGGGTTGTTGGGCCGTGACGGGCTCTGCGAAACGCGACTAAGTGTCGAGAGTGCAAATGAACGCGGCTGCTAACCGATGTAGATTAAACACGCGGGAATTCTCGTGTGTGCCTGCTCGGAGGTTTCTATTGTTTCACGAGAGGCGACCGCTTTGTACGTTTCGATCAGCTGACGTTACTTCAAAAGGGTGGAAGGGTGCCACCGCGAACAATCAAACGCCGGTTTCCTTTTGCGAACTTACCCCGCAGGAGGGAATCGATTACCTCGAGGACCGGCACTCGACTCTTGCCGATATCGGTATTCCTAATTACTTTGAAACAGCCCGCGCGGGAAACTACCTGGTCAATGTGTCGCGACAGAAATGTAATTTGCCAGAAGTCGCTAAATGCATTAACGGTCTCCTCCGAACTTCCCTGGAAAGAAAAATATTTTTACTAATAAAATCATTCATCCGAGTGCACACAATGTAATTCCCCACAGAGAACTACGAAAAATATACAATCAAATGTTTGTCCAATTTTTAGATTAAAAACAATGGAAAATACATGAAATTTACCACCCTCGTAGCAAGCAATTTGAATGAAAAACATTGGCAAAAAAACGATGATTGCATGATACGTATTACAAACACGAATGTCTTGAACAATGTACAATGTTTACTCTCGTTCAACACACCGTTTTTTACTTCGTCGCAGCTTTCATTTGCCACAATTTACGATGGAAAACCTTTTCGCCGTGGTTACGCGGATTAATTTCTACGGAAGTAATTCTGATTCGCCTCGTATGGTGTTCGTTCAATGTTCGCTTGTTCGGAATAAATCAAAACACCGTGTCTGACTCGCGGTAATCCTTATTTATTACGTTTTACCTTTCGAAGTGTCGTTGCTGCAGGATTTATCAAGCTTCGTTGCGCGCAACTAGGAGACAAAGCGCACGCATCTGGCACAGTCGAACGAAAACATCGATCAGCATCACCTATGCTTATCGTTTCCCTTCTCGTTTCTCATTCTCTATCTCCTACCGTTATTTCTGTGCTTTTTTTTTTACGAACGTAACGTTTTACCGAGATATCCTCGTTTTACAAATGGCGGCGATGTGGGTACAAAACTTTCTCGACTCGCATATTTACGTCGCGATATCTCCGATACTTGTTTATCGATTTTTCTAAAAATCGGGGGATATTAATTGCCCGTGTGAACATATTTTTCAGCCAAGTTTGAATCAATTTGCTGCTATAGAACCGGAGATATAAAAATTACTCTTTAAGGAAGAAGTCCTTGGGATAAAGTTATGCTATCATAAAGTACTTGTACTTGTCCTGAGATTGTCCTGACTTGTCAAAGTCAGTTTCTTCGACGACTTTTCCATAAAACCACAAACAGCAAAAGTATTTTGAATCGTTTTAAACATTCACGTCTGAATTCAACAGACGTCAACATGTGAAGTAAAAGAACTGAGTGAAATGTATATCGATTCGAATAACCTGGGTTATTATATACTTCTGTATAATAGTCAGGAAAGTAAAAGAGGATCACGTTTACCAATCGTCGAGTTATATCGCCGTACGAACGATTCCTCCAGGTTTATCCCCTGAGGGTTCCATTAGCCCGACGATAAAACACTTTCCGCTCAGTTTGTACATTCGCCCCGCTGTTTCCGGACTTAACTTTTCAGAATTGCCCGAGAAAAGTTTCGGAGCACGATGCTCGATCGTGGTAATACGAAGAGTCAAATTGTTTGGATATTTGTCGGGTGTTGCTTTTAAATTAAGAGATAATCGAATATCACCGTCGCGGAGGCGAACCCGGACGGCTGTTAAACCGAGGTCGACTTGAATTATCCATTAAACTTCCCTGACGTTCCTCTCGTTCCGTCTCCCGACTGAGATCTTCCATTATTACGTTTTATCCCTCCCTGTCTGTTTCTACTCGTCGTTGGTTTCTTGTAGATTCGTAATTTTCATCCGTCGACGATCGTCCGATATTCCCGGTACAAACAGCTTATCGATTATCTGTTGCAATAATAATACCCTGGTTACGCGTTATTTGCATGATAATGGCCGTGGGTGATGATCTCGATGGCTGATAAAAAGTTTCTCCGTTATTTATGAGCTGGTGAACTCTGGTTGCTCCAATGTTTCAAACTAATAAATACATGCGAAATAATTCTGGTTTATTTGTAGTTCACCATTGTCATCAAAATAACTTTTTCTGGGATGCAGATGTAGGGATATACGAATAGGGAGTAGGGATATATGAATAGGGAGTAGGGATATAGGGATATAGGGATATAGGGATATAGGGATATAGGGATATAGAGATATAGGAATATGAGTATGTAGGGGTATGGGATATACGGATATAGGGATATAGGGATATACGGGTATGGAATATAGGGATATAGGGATATAGGGATATAGGGATATAGGGACATAGGGTTATGGGATATAGTGATATAGGGATATAGGGATATAGAGGTATAGGAATATAAGAATATAGGGGTATAGGGATATAGGGATATAGAAATATGGGTATATAGGAATATAGGAACTTAGGAATTTTTAAATTTAGAAATTTGGAAATTTGGGAACTTAACAACTTAGAAATTTGGGAAGCTAGAAATTAAAAAATTTAGAAATTTACGAATTTACTTCGAAATTGAAAAATGTAAGAATACTCTCGCTATATTGCCATTTTCACACAACCATTCCCCATACCCCTAAATCAATAGGAAGCTTGCTACTTAATAAAAGAATTAATTTTATCACTAAAACGTAGTCCTTGAAATAATATCGTTCTTACATAACAATCCGCAATAAATTAGAGGGATCGTAAAGAGGGACAGTGAAGTGGACAGACAGGCGGAGTACGAATTTCTGGCATAGCAGTCGAAACGAGGCAAGTGGCGAGCAAGATCGATTGTCTCGCAATGGATGACTGTGCCCGGGGCTTGCATTCGAAACGAGGGCATTAAGTCGGCACGTCGTTGCGAGAAAAACCGAGAATTTGCGATGGATACTTGACCCCATCGCCGTGGTCATCGAGAAGAGGATATACCTCGTGATATTATGTCGGATCGTTTGCAAGATGAAGCTCTAGAATGTATTCCTCTAATGGCCGATCCCATTTAACGTTTTCGTCTCTGATTTACCTTCGTACTTACAATTAGCGCTGTTGGCGAAATGAAATATGAGAATGGAGCTCGTCTGATCATGCGTGTGGTCGAACTACTTGCAAAGTGATTAATGCTCCGACGAAAATGGATGTGTGTTATAAGACACACTGAAATTTAGGACGTGCGGAGATAATTCTTCAGTTTAAGCTCTCAGCTCGTTAACTGATACGGTAATGGATATTTTGTGATAGTATAGATTTGTATAAATATAAATTTATGTAGATATGTAGATGGATTTGCATATTTACATTGATAGATATTTTATATGATAGATTTAGATAGACCTCTTTTTAAATTTTTTAGTTCAAACTTAAAGAGCTTTTTACACCACATACTTTTTAGAGGGTGGATTTTTCTTGAACCTGCATTTATGTAGATAAATTAATAGATATTTTATACGAATGGTAGAATATACATAGACGTACGTGTACATAGACATACATCACAGACATAGAAAGACTTATATAAATATTTATATTTATAGGTTAAAAGATGAAAGAATGCACGGTCACTAAATAGTTAATTCTGACAAAAAGAACATGTCCCGATATTCATATCAATATTCATTGATTTCGTGTTTAAATAAGTTTGCAGAAATATAACTGTGAATGATTCTTTTTCGCATCGTGATCTTCCTTTTAAATGTACGATAAAAACAAGCAACGTGCGACATGGCTTATCGATGTTATTTGAACGGGGGCAGTAATTCCGCTGCATCCCCATAGCAGGGGCTATTTATCACTTGCAGGAGGACCCATGACTCGTAGATTAAACGATCGATCGTTGCTTTCTCGTGAACGATATATCGAATCGTTCGAAAAACTTATCCGTTACGATTGTTTCGTCTGTATTCCCTTAATGTTTCGTGGACGGAAAATCAATCATCCTGTATCGACGAAAAACCGTTGCGGTGATCGAATTTATGAAACTGCGAGCAAACATTCCGAGCAATAAAAAGCTTTAAATAAAACTGTCCTGTGTGGAAATTTTGTTCGAAGGGAATTTTCAATTTCTGAATTGTGCAGAATTAATTGCCTCTCAATTAAGTTAATAACTTCGGGAGATAATCTGATTAAACTTAATATGAAGCTTAAGTACAGTTTACACTTTTACTTCATGAAAATATTCCCTTCGGGTTTCATCAATTCGTACTTTTGTGGGAAATGTATTCGGCATTTTATATTGGTTCACATTTCAATATTTATATTGGTTCTCGATATTTTTGTGCTGAAATGAAACCAATTTCATTTAATAAACTCTGCGATTATATAATCAAGGAAATAGGTTTCAATGTTAAGACTAAAAAGCAGTATTAATTATTATCTTTTTCGATGCTGTTTATACAGTAACAACGCAATAGATTTAATTAAATTTGTGATAAAAAAGGTATATACATCAGCAACAATGTATCAAATACTACCAAATTTGTATCATCAATAATTTATATTAATTATTATCTTCCATTTCATCCAGAAATTATCATTGGAAAACAAGTAATGAACTCTACTAATTTTACTCTGTAAATAATTTATTTTTGGGACAATCCAATACTGTCGTTTGATTTTCCCGCGCGAAGGAGCCAAAATGGCCGCCCGAAGACAGAACGAAGGATTAACCAACCGATGTCAAAAATTTATTTTCCACCCTGTTCGAACAACTTCAACCGCAAGAATCGTCTTAAATTCGATTTCTTGATTTCCGAAAAACACCCGGAGAAAGAGTAGCAACCGTAATACGACTTTCGGGGTAGAATGACATTTCTAGAAGAAAAGAAGAGCGGAAGATAAAAACGATACCAACTAGATAAGAACTGGATTATGTGTATGACGTTGCGTTTTCGCGTTTACTGGTCCTTTCCGCTGTGCTTCCGTTGAAAACCAGCGACAAAATTGATTCTACCTTCTCCTTCAAATAGCAGTGTTACATTCTTCGCACGTATGTGTGTGACAAGTAGAATCGAGGAAAAGTGTAGATTCGGGAGGAAAATCTTGCGATTTCAGACGTTTGTTATCGTAGAATAGATGAAATTGAGGCCGAAATTTTCTGGCGTATGACAACGTTATTTAAAGAGTATTGTATTTGATTTTTATATGGCGTTGGGAGGTCTAAAAAATTTAGCAGTAGGAAAAGTTGCAAATTGGGGAATTGAGAAATTTGGGAGTTGGACAAGTTAGGAATTGGGGAATTAGAAATTGGGAAATTAGGAATTGGGAGATTAGGAATTGGGAGATTAGGATTTGGAAGATTAGGAATTGGGAAATTAGGAATTGGGAAATCAGTAATTGGGGAATTAGGAGTTGGGGAATTAGGAATTGGGGAATTAGGAATTGGGAAATTAGGAATTGGGGAATTAGAAATTGGGGAATTAGGAATTGGGAAATTAGGAACTGGGAAATTAGGAATTGAGAAATTAGGATTTGGGATATTAGGAATTGGGAAATCAGGAATTGGGGAATTAGGAATTGGGGAATTAGGAATTGGGAAATTTGGAATTGGGAAATTAGGAATTGGGAAATTAGGAATTGGGGAATTAGGAATTGGGGAATTAGGAATTGGGAAATTAGGAATTGGGGAATTTGGAAATTGGTAAACTTGAGAATTAAGAAATTTAGAATTTGGACAATTCGAGAATTAGGAATGTTGGGAATTTTGGGAATTTGGAAATTTGAAAATTTGGAAAATTTGGAATTTGAAAAATTTGGGAATTAGGAAATTTGATGATTAATAAATTGAACAATTGCAAATTTACGAATTTTCAGAACTTATCCTTAAAATATCCAATCATAGATAAATTAAGAAACTTAAATATCAGAAAATTTCGCCCTTAAAAACCGTATAAGTTTTAGAATAAAAAAATTGAAGAATGTAAGAACATTTAGAAGTGTCTTGCTTCAAGTCTCCCAGAAATTTGAATATTCTGTTATACAAAACGCTTTACGATTCCTCGCTGTAAATTCAATTTTCGTGTGAAACTGGTCTACTCTCGAGTACCATCCAGTTAGAATCGGACTACGCGATGTCAGGGAAACAGGCAGGTTTATTAGACCCATGTATGATCAGGGAATAGGTAGAATGGACCAGTGCTGGAACACAATAGGGCCGTGTATTGCCGGACATCCGGAAAGCAAAATAGGGTCGTGCAGAGAGTGCGGCTCGGCAAGTAGAACACAATCGCGTGTAGTCAGACACGATTTAAGTAGAGTACTGTGAATGCGAGTCAGACGCTCAACAAGTATACTACACGTTCATAATATGTACTTTGCACGTGCAAGATCGTAATACAAACTGAAATCACTACCTAAAATGTACATTCCTGTTAAATCTTTAACAAATACTCGGGTAAGTTCTTGTTAAAATTACATGGAACATTAAAAGAAAATATTTGAACTACCTATTCGGGAATTAAAATAATCTTTAACTGTGAAACACTGTTAGGTATTTTATTTTATTTTGAGATTATTAACATTAATCTTGAATAAGGTAATTGTATGTTTGCTGATATAAATTTTCCTGAATTTTTATTTTAGAACAAACAAATTTAATTTACATACGTTTCTGGGTTTAGTTTGACTCTGAATTTTTATCTCAAAAGATATTTGTGGTCATAATTTATTCTGGTTGCAGACCGAAATTATTTCAGAGAAAATAATATTTTAGTTCTGAATTTTTATTGTTAGAAAATTATAATTGATTTGAAACTACAAATGTGGAGGACAAATCTTGTTAGAAACTTGTACTGAGATCTCTCGCTGTAATATGCATTCTAAGATGTAATAATATTGTTTCGATAATGTCACACGGTAAATTTGAATATCAGATTAATGTAAAAGCACCGATTTACAATTTCCACAATTTAGCATTGCAATTTCTTGGGCTTTGTATGTAAAAATATACCAACAGGGTGGAATAGTTTAACTCGCGTTCAAACACCAGAAGATCAAAATCTCAACGGCGTGTACAGACACGACTTTTCGACTTTCTTCAAGCGGGCTTTCGTGGAAATTCTACGTCTGCGAAGTCAATGTACCAAGCTGAATCTTTCGGACGAGCATTTCCATGCTTCTGATCCGGCGGAAAAGTTTTCCATGAAATGTAGCGACAACGGTACATAACGAGCGACTTCGTGCGCGAAACTTCCGTCGAAAAGCCGTAAGAAAGTTCGCAATGCGAGCATAGAGAAACGCAAAAGATTGCTTCCCCTCGGCGATCGTTGAATTTAATTATCGAACAAGGATTTTGAAAATTTTCATCGCCAATTAACTGAACGTATTCAATCACGAATTGTGTAGTCATAAAAATGGAGCTATTTAATAAGAAACTAAAATTCATGATTTAATTACAAGCTAAGATACAATTATTTGATAACAAGCTGAAATTCAAGGTTTAATAACAAATTACAATACGAGGATCAAATAACAAACTAAAGTAGAATTATTTAGTAACAAACTGAAATACAACCAATTATTATCAAACTTAAATACAATAATTTAGTGTCAAACTAAACTGCAAAATTTAATAGCAGACTGAAATATAAAATTTTAACAAACTTTGACAAACTAAAATTTTAATCAAATTTAATACAAATGTCTAACAGCGCACGTTCAAAAATGAGCTGTTTAATAACAAACTAAAATGTAACAATTTAATATCGAATTAAAGTACAATCAAACTTACAATTAAACTAAGCTAAAAAATTTAATTGTAAAATAAAATACGAAAGATGAGCAAGTTAAAATTTGAATAAAATTTAATAACAGAAAGTTTAGCGTCAAAGAATAAATTATGAACGAAACGTCAGTTCTGACCGTCCAATTAAATGAAGAACTTAATTAATTATTTGCGACCCGTATCAAGCTATGTTCGACCGTTTCCTCTCTGACTTTCCGTTCCGTTTAACCGTTCGTGGTTGAAGTACGATTAGAGCCGGAACAAATCAGATTGAATATGTTAGCCGCGGGTGTCCTGCAATTAAATCGCGGTACGAAACGAGTCTGGTGAAACAATGACGAAATAAGTCCCGTTGGTCGACGAAGGGATTTAAGCGGCGCGAAAGTTCGTTTGCTCGAACCCGGCTTCTCCTGAAAGTTACGTTTTCTGTTGTCGGGAAAGTTGAGAAACGCTCGACGCAGGATTCGTGTCCCTTTTCGTTGAATAGAAAAGCCCTGACGGTGATAACGAGACGGGAAGGAAGGCGCAACGACTTTCCTGTCTCGTGTACGTCGAGACCCACTTTCCGAATGAATTTTACATTAATAGAGGATGGAATAACGTCTGGCGTTAGTGTCTGATTTTACTCCTGTTACCCGCCTCTAATGGGTTCCGCGTTTCAATAATTCCATCGCCCCGTGTTGACGCGATAGAACTAGTTTCTCTCCTGTTTGACTCGAACGCTGAATTCTCAGACTTACGACAAATAATTTTAAATCTTTACAACGATGAAACCTTGAAATAACAGTTTTGAGACTATTACTCTTCGTACTTTAGAATTCTCGAAGTCGGAGTAAAAGCTCGATCACGTCTGGCGAAAATCTTCTCTCAATCGATCAACCAAAGTTTTTACATACTGTTAAAAGCAAACTTACAAAAGCTTCGAAAGTAATATTCCTGTAGACTATCAAGTTCGAACTAACCGAAGATGAAGTTTGATCACGGTATAATTTGTGATATAAAATGGCGGCTCTCGGTCACCATACAATTGAACCTTCGAGGCCTTTTTCGATCTCGAGACGATTTTGCGTACTTGAATTTCTTACTAACTTAAAATTACATCTAACTTAAAACACCTACAAATTAACGTATGGAACTACTATACGTTTGTATCCTTACGAAGAGATTTGCTCTGTATTTTTTCTTTGTATTTTATAAAACAATAGGCATCGCCGGGGCAAGTATCGTAATATGTTTGATGTCTTTCAGGATTTTCTCGTTGAGAGCAAACCTTGCAATTCTTCCTAACCCGTTAGAATAACACGTATCCGATCGAATTTCACCAGAACTGGAGGTCGAAATAAAAACTCGATCACGTGTCTGGCGAAATCTCAATCGGTCAACCAAAGTTTTTACATACCGTTAAAAGCAAACTTTTACGAAAGCTTCGAAAGTAATATTCCTGTTGACACAACTGTCAAGTTCGAACTAACCGAAGGAGTCCGATTCGATCAGGGACTAATTTGAGATATAAAATCTCTCGGTCGCCTCTCGAGTCGCCGCGTTGAATAAAATGGTGGACGACGCTCACCTCTCGAGTGCAGGTTTAATGAGTTACTATTGAAATTTTTTATTACGACGTAAATTTTGTTTTCGAAACTTGAGGAACATGTATAATTGTAAGGAGCTTTCTAAATGTTCTTATTGTAAGTGTATTTGTTAGTGAACGATGATATGAACAAAAAATATGACGATTAATTTTAATATGTATATTAAAACTACATAACCTTTCTTGGTAAGAAGAAGTTATGAAGTAGATACTGTAATTATAAAATAAATTTTGAAGAAAGCAATGAAAAAATAAAATTAATTAAACAATTTTAATATGTATGTTAATATAGATATTCTTTTAAAAGACTCCATAAAATGACTACAATGATTTAATTATTATTATGATTATCTGTATGAACACCAATTTTGTTAATAAAAACACTAACTAATTTTTTAAAACCAATTTTGTATAAAAGCACACAAAATTCTTTAAATTTTATCCTTGAAAGATTAACATTTCTATATCTTTCTCTGAGAACATTTCTTAAGAAGATATTGCAAGCTCATATAACAAGATTGATTAGTTAATAAATGAAGCGAAGTACGTTTCATATCATCTGAAATTACATTACTATTAACGCAAGCATGAGACGTCGAAAGTGTACCAAAAGATGTAACACCAGCTCATTTTCATTCTTACAACGAAAGCTCGGACCGTGAAACTTCTTCCGGCGGTGCTTTTAATAAACGTAATAGAGTGTAAAGCTTAGAGATAAGGCATGCTTCTAACCGTACACTGGCTAGTAGAACCGACATCATCCATGCTCCATTCCACCTCCGTGATCGTGTCGCCTTGAAAATTCACCCTAAGAAGAGCAACGGTTACGACAACCTTGCGTGCAAAATGCAAACTTGCAGTAGGCTATCAGTTAACCATCTTCAAATAGAATTTCAAATTTTAGTACTTGCAGGGTATTTTGCATGCGCCTTCAACCTTTCAGTTTTTAAGGAAATTTTAGATGTGATCCAACACTTTCATACTTAAAATTTGATGTGAAGGATATTAAAAATTTGCGTGCATGTAAATTAAAATTGTGAGGTAGCATATGTGTGAAAGGGATTGGAGACATTTTATAGGGATTAGTGGTAGATTTTAGATACTGTGATGGTAGTTTTTGTAATAACAGTAATTACTAGTGGAAATCGTTTTTAGGAATTCCCTAGATTACATGTAAATTGTTAGTAATTCAAACTAGTGATGCAATGGTGGATAGTGGGGCATAATCAAGTTTTTCATTTAATTATTTGTACAATTTTTCGTTTAAATTCCGAAATTCCTAAATTTCTAAATTCCTAAATTCCATAAATTCACAAATTCCCAATTTCTAAATCCCCCATTCGTAAATTCCCAGTTCCTAAATCCCCAATTCCTAAATCCCCAATTCCTAAATTCCCAATTACTAAATCACCCAATTCCTAATTTCCCAATACCTAAATTCCCAAATCCTAAAACCCCAAATTCCTAAATCCCCAATTCTCAAATCCCAATTCCTAAATCTTCAATTCCTAATTCCCCAATTCCTAAATCCCCAATTCCTAAATTCCCAATTACTAAATCACCCAATTCCTAATTTCCCAATATCTAAATTCCCAAATCCTAAAATCCCAAATTCCTAAATCCCCAATTCTCAAATCACAATTCCTAAATCCCCAATTCCTAAATTCCCAATTCCTAAATTCCCAATTCCTAAATCCCTCAATTCCTAATTTCCCAATCCCTAAATCCCTGAACTTCGCAAATGCCCAAATTCTTAGCAGCTGAAATCTTCAAATGTCCAAATCCTCAAATTCTCAAATGACTAACTCACCAATACTATCACAATCATTAACAGACAAATAAATTAACTACTAAATAATTCTGAATAAATCCAGATAACAAAATTATAATTCTTACTTCATTCTCCCGTCCACATCAATCAGTATTAACCCCGTGATCGATTATTTCATATCTCGAATACAAGTACTCGCTTCGTTGCAAGAGTAAACATCCGGTCGCGATTATTCCTTTTGAATCGTTCTATCAGATTTGTCGGGACGGGATTTCCGTCGGTGCAGATTGAACGAAATTAAACGTAAATCTCGTCAGTGACGGGCGGTCGATGTTAAAGTATAATCAGGATTAGTCGGTGAATTCAATTGAATCACGGCCGCGGATTCCGCGTTGCCGCGTACCGAGCTTAATACGAAATTTATACGAAACGGCGAAAGACGAGCAACAGGATGTGCCGGATATTATTTTACGCCGGCGCTGCGTAGGAAAAGAAACGGAATAAAAATCAACGGAAGTCGGTCTCGTGTTACGTTTAATTCCACACAGTTTCGGCTGCGCTTCATTTCCGTGCTTTCTGCTTACTTTGCTATTTACTGAACGAAGAACACGATGAATAAATGTTACGGATCGTTCAGACATTTTTAACTACCTTCATAATATTTAATACTACACCACTTTGGTCTGCTGGTTTTTACTTAACCGGTTAAAACAACTGCTTTCACAATTTTATTTTAAAATTTCGTGTTACACTTTGTTTTACAAGGTTGTGATGATTTGAGAAGCAAAATTATGACCAAGTAGTATTCTTTAAATTCGTAGTAAATAGGTTATGAATTAAAGTAACATCATGAATCTTATTTTTGCTTCATTCATTTGGAATCAAAATAATTTTGCATCATGACAACTTGTACTAATACCAGTTGACTGGTACTTGAAATGTAAAAAGTATCCTACAAAAGTATCCTACAATCTGTTTACGAACCCAAAATTGTTTATTAGATATTTGGAGAGAGATATCGGTGTTTCGTTGTGAAAGATCGCGCGTCTTATCTGACTACAAACGTAGCCGCGATGTAACGTAGTTATCGATGTGTCACGCGGCCATTTTGTACACCATAGCTGCTATAGGACTTACTTCTTTCTTACGTAACGATACCTAAATGGCAGAACGATTGAATTGTTGCAAAAAGTGAAGATACCGTTAACAGAGAAGTTAATCGTGTTGCAATGAAGACACGACTGCGCAAAATTGCATACTTTACAACTAAATTCCATTTCATTTTCGACTTTCAGTTAATATAGCGTTTATGACGCCCGCGGAATAACCTGATGAACCTTTGAATCGTTTATCGAAGCATTCTGAAATTGAAAATTAAATTGAATTTTTAATTGGCTTCCTGCTAGGAAACTTTCGGAAAAGAACTGTTCACGCATGAAATTCAATAAATTTGTTTGCGTGTACGGAAAAAATATAGAATTTTTCAGCGAGTGCAATTCGATAGCTTTATTTTTCCACGGGCTTTCTTCAAAATGATATTTCGCAGGAAACGCAAGAGAGAATGTTTGCCGTAATTTTATACGACGGTTAATTAACGTATCCGTTGAATTAATCCAACAACGGAAGATTCAAGTAATCTCTTGTCCCTTCGTTCTCTTCGCAAATATATTTTTCAACTCGATATCTGCAATGTACACGGGAGAAACACCTAGAATTTCATGGAAGTTTAATCTCGACCTCACCGTTATCGAATCTCGTCGAGTTTACTTAATTTTTCTATCGACGATTTGCCGAGAATATTTCCACGACGGATGTCAATAACGCTTAACGAAATCAATAGCGCGAACAAATTCTATAATTCGCTTTTCAGTTTGCGGGAATAACTCATTTACCAGCGAATCGATTTTAATTAGATCTGTATCAGAATTCACGTTTCGGGGCGTTCGGCGATCGTTTAAATTGTAATCTGCAGTGTCCATTAGGTATCCGAAAAATTTTACCGTCCGTACTCGCGAATGGAATCAATTATATGCGATTGTAACGATATGATGATTGTTTATCGACTGCAAATATACTGTCCGTTATTTCAGCTGTACGTGGGCGAAGTGATATATCTCGAAATGAAAATGTATTTAAAATAATTTTTTATTTAGTAAACGAGTACAATGTGATACAAATATTAGGCATGTAATTTGAAACACAAGTTTTGAAGTTATTGGGGATGAAAGTTGGGGAATTTAGGGATTTTGGGATTTCGGAATTTTGGGGTCTTGGGATTTGAGAATATATGGATTTTGGGAATTTAGGGATTTGGGAATTTAGAGATTTGGGGATATAGGGATTTGGGAATTTAGAGAGTTGGAAATATTGGAATTTGGAAATATAAGAATTTGGGAATTTAGGGATTTGACTATTTCTCAATTTGGGTATTTAGATATTTGAAAATATAGGGATTTGGAAATTTTGGAATTTGGGAATTTAGAGAGTTGGAAATTTTGGAATTTGGAAATATAAGAATTTAGGAATTTAGGGATTTGGCTAATTGTAGATTTAGGAATATAGGGATTTGAGAATTTAGATATTTAGAAATATAAGGATTTGGGAATTTAGAGATTTGGGAATAAACCTCAATAAAGCTACATAACCTCAAAAACTTTCCTATAATTTATTACAATACTATAACGCACTATTACTATAAAATGAAGTTCACAATAACCTCAAAAGTTTACCACAGCCTCAAAAGTGTACCATAACCTCAAAATCTATGTGTAAGAAGCAAACAGTAACATCTTCGTAAAAAATCTCCATAAACCGAGTGATCAGGAGAAAAGATATAAAAATCCAACTTGAAAGTAGTTTCAAGTAAGAATGGTATTCAGTATCCAGGTTGGATACAAGCTGATGGGTCATTTACAAACTGCTACAAGTTCAGTCGCGAGAGAAATCTTGTTCTACTTCATTCCCAGGACAACAGCTGCAGTTCCAACAAGATAACAAGTAGCGGATTAAATCCCGAGACAGACATAACTGCATATCGACGCTTAGAAGCTCTTAAAACGCGAAACTTGCTCACGAGTTTCCACCGAAGCGATGAATTATTAATTGACGTTGTTTCGGCGAGAATTCAATAGTTTTACGAAGTGATGTCCGTTGACTGAGAACGTTTCGTGCAACAGTTACAAATTTCAGCATCTATATTCTCATAATGTATTCTTGTGTGGTGACAAAACTACATGTGATAAAGGTGTATATGTATAGAGGAGTAGTTCACATATGGCATGTGTGTCAGTAGTGACAGTTGATGTCATTTTGTATTTTCATTAATTTGCTTTCTTTTAATATAATAGGTAAAAATCTTTACCTCCATGGTCTCATACCTTATATCCCTAGACCTCGATGTTCCATACCATATATCGCTACACATATGTATATTTCTACACATGTGTATAATTATATTTCTACATTTCCGTATTCCTAAATTTCAAAATCTTCAAATCCCTAAATTTCTATCTCACCCTTGAATCTCCGAATCTGTGATTCCCTACATCCCTATATTATACATAACCTATAACCATTCGCGTAATACCGAAATGAAACTAGAGAGCGCGAACAAAATAGAGAATTTAAAATGCCCGATTACTTCCGCATCTTTTTATCACTTCCCACGGTAACTTTTAAGAATAACTTTCCACGATAAGAATAGCGAAGCTCGAAAACTCGCTGCGTCGAAGCTAAAGAGAAAAGAAATTCGGGACGAGCCATTAGCAAGTAGAAGAAATGCTAATTCCTGCAATAAGTAAACACAGATTCCCTGGGAAACTTTTCAGACCCGATTTAGCCGTTCGCTCGCGAAAGGATGATCCCAGCCACTTCTTCTATTCTATGCTAAGTTACGCCCGGTTTCTGCGGAAGCCATTATTAAGGATAACCAATTCTTCGAGGTCCTGGCACTATCGGGGAACCCCGGTGAGGACGAATCGAAAGCGGGAAGCCGATAAAGCAGCGAACCATGTCGCGTGGCGGTTGCGGGAGGCTCAGACCAACGGATTATCGGCCCGTCTGTCTCCTGGAACGAACATTTTTCCACCGGTCTTCCAGTCGTGCTACTTCCAAAGCTAAAATGGCTGCGCCGCTACGAAATGTCTTCTTGATACCTTTACTGTATCTGAAGCGGAATATATTCTACCGCTGCGGTTCTCAAATGGCGGCGCGTAAGATGAATCACTTCATGCTATAAATTATAATTCAACAATACTTCGTGCTATGTAAAATTTTGTGTGCTATGTTTGTAATGATACGTTGATTGCAATAGATTTTGTATAAGTGTATTATGAAATTAATTATTTCACTTTTTGTAGCTGTGGGTTTATATTACATGCAAACAATATGTAGGCAATACACAGTTATAATATGTGAAATCACTATTGTAAAGCTTCCCCATGAGAGAAATGATTGGTAAACGAATTTATAATTGCTGATCGATCCGTCAAGTGATATAGACATATACACAGCCAGCCATACGCGAGTATAATAGGTCCATATATGGTCAGACAGTATGTATACCCACATCACGGGTAGTTTGTGATTAGATCCTCGGTAAATATCTTGGAATGGTACTATTAGGCGCAATTAGGATAGAACGTGTAATAGTTAGAGGTTCGGTAAGTAGAATTAGTTTGCATATGATCAGAGGAGTTCCAGTTAAATGTGCGTCTAACTGAATTTCAGTTTTAGTCATATGTTTCTACCAGTAGGTGTAAATATCATGAACGAAAATTAGATTAAATTGATATCAAGTATATTTTCAATTGAATTCATTTTTAAATGAGGAACACGCATATACTGTATGTTGTTTTTCAACCAATAATATCAATACTTACAATGTGGTTGTTTGATGAAGCTCGAAATAGTGTTAGTATTGACAAAATATTGACAATAAATATAACAATTAATATAATTCGTCTGCCCATTTGTCCATTTTTTAAACAACTTTAAAAATGTGAGTTTCTTAACCCTTTAAGGGTGTGGTGAACTAAAAATAAAATAAAACCAAAAAAAATCTTTTACAATGGAATGTCAATTCAGTAATAAGATTAGATTAAAACTAGTTAAGATTAAATTAAAACTTATTGAAAGAAAGTACAAAAAGTACCTACGGTTAAACCCTGAAGAGGATCACAATTTTGGTGAAAACACAGTAAAATTAAGTAAAGTTTCTATTTTATAAATATGTACGTATATTTGATGCTGTAGAGAATCGGAAGAAGTAATATTTATGAAAAGACCTTTAAAACAGGTAAAAACGATTACTTCCAGCAAACGCAAAATTAAGAATCGATTTTCTCGCGAGCGTCACTCACGAGGAAGCTCTCCATATTTGTCTCGCGTGTTTCGCAAGAATTTCAATTACACCGATTGCACTAGTTTCGCGTCGCCCTACATAATACCCTTTTGTATACATTCAAACCCGAAGTGTGACCTCGTTTTACGCTCGGAAGATAAACTTGGTTCCCAAAGGGTTTCGGATGCAATTCCCCGAACGACGAAGACAATCTAGCGTCACGCAGAAACAAGACCGTGGAAACGTGACGCATTAATCGCGGCGGAACAGAAACCGTCGGTGAATTAATTTAACGTGCCGTGTACGATTCCTACATTAGTTACACGCAGTTACGTACAATATCTGTTGGCACGGCCCTGATTACGTGGTACGAATGCGGGACTGGATGCTGCAACGCCGCATCTAATGCATTCGTCTGCCCAGTTATTGCCATCCGCAGGATTATTGCCGTAATTGCTTTCGTTATAATTCCGCGTCCGATACAATGATTACGATCATCGAACACTCGATACTTTCCAAGGTGGTTTTGATGTTCGAAACTTTAACATTTACTGGTTGGTTTAAATTTGTAGAATTTAGGGAATTTGGGGAATTGAGGTAAGTGGGGGATGTGGGTAGTTGCAAATGTGGGGATCTGGAAATTTGTAATTTTGAGAGTGTGGGGACTTCAGTTTGAAAATTTGGGAATTTAGGAATTTGGTAACGTGGTGGATTAATAATTTGGGTAATTTGGAAATTTAAAAAATTAGAAATTTGGAAATTAGGAATTGAGAAATTAGGGATTGGGAAATTAGGAATTGGGAAATTAAGAATTGAGAGATTAGGAATTTGGGGAGTTGGGATCTGGGAATTTAGGAATTGGGAAATTAGGAATTGGGAATTTAGGAATTGGGGAACTTAGGAATTGGGAATTTAGGAATTGGGGATTTAGGAATTGGAATTTGAGAATTGAGGATTTAGGAATTTGGGGATTTAGGAGTTGGGGATTTACGAATGGGGGATTTAGGAATTGGGAATTTAGGAAGTGGGAATTTAAGAATTGGGGAACTTAGGAATTAGGAAATTAGGAATTGGGAAATTAGGAATTGGGAAATTAGGAATTGGGGGATTTAGGAATTGGAAATTTAGGAATTGAGGGATTTAGGAATTGGGAATTTAGGTATTGGGGATTTAGGAATTGGGATTTGAGAATTGGGGCTTTAGGAATTTGGGGATTTAGGATTTGGGAATTTAGGAATTGGGGGATTTACGAATGGGGGATTTAGGAATTGGGAATTTAGGAAGTGGGAATTTAAGAATTGGGGAACTTAGGAATTGGGAAATTAGGAAATTGCAAAATTTGAGAATTAGGAAATTTAGAATTTGGGGAATTCGAGAATTGGGAACGTTGGGAAATGGGAAATTTGGGATTTGGGGAAGTTAGGAATTGGGAAATTAGGAAATTCTAAAACTTGGGAATTGGAAAATTTAGAAATTGGGAAATTTAGATATTCAAAAATTCCAAAATTTAGAAATTGAACAAGTTCGCAATTTCACAATTTCACAATTTCCCAACTCAAATTCTCCAATATTCAAAATTAGAAGTTCGGTTCGATTAAGCCACATTAAATGTGCGTTACAATAAGCCGCTTCTGAGTATATTTCAACTTATTTAAAGTTCTCCGGAAGTGGAGGACTTAGGCAAACGAAGACAAACGGGTATTCGATATTCCTCCGGTCTCTGTGAGGTTTTACAGAACGGAATATACAACACATCGTCGCAGAAACCGTTGTTCTTCATAAAGATATACACCGCGAACGTGGAATAAAAGTTCCTCTCGAAACGCTTCGTTCGTGAGAAAATTGGTTTTAAAAATTCGTGGTTCGCTGCTATTTTCATACACGAGTCTATTTTCGATCGCAAACACTTCTTTTTTCAATTTCCATAATCATTGACGGAAAATTTACATTTATTCTGTATTAAGAATACTAAAGCAACCTCAATTTATTTCTTCTTTCTTTCAAATATACAAAGTGCATACTTATTCATTTTTCTTTCTAATTATTTGACACATTCAAAAGAAGTTCCATTTAAAGAAACTATAATTTGTAAGACAACTCGAACTAAAAAAAATATAATAAATGGAGACTATACTTCATGAAAAGCTCTAATTAAATTTGTATTATGAGTAGTTAAAAATGCCTGCACAAGATACTTGTACACTCCATAAATTACTAATAAACTACCCAAAGAAAGAAAAATAAGACGCTCTAAATTTTGTTCATAGCAGACAATCTTTAGGAACTCTGTTTATTAAGCGTGATGCTTTATTACGCTTTTTTTGTACGGCGTTGCACGCTTACAGCGGATCCAATCTTAACTCTAAATTACACCTTAATGGTCGAGTATCCGTGGCCCTCTGAGTCTCCGAGACGTTCTCCTAATTTGAGCAGATTATTAAAATCGCATCTCCTTGATCCTCGAAATGAAGGATCACCTTGGTAGGCAAGCGACGATGGAACTTTTCTCGTAAAATAAATCAGACCATCCCATCGTGGTAATTCGGCGCAGCCGCCTCTGCCTTACCAGTAATATCGGATATTTTCTTAATGGTGAAACTTCTACGGAAAACCGACTCCTGTTCATCCTGATGAACTCCCTGATAAATCAGTACACCGGAATCATTCCTCTTCTATTTTATTCCGTTTCGATCCGTTCCGATCGCTCTCTACTCCATTTTGATCATCTAGGTTAGGGCGCGAAATTTGAAATTTGATTCGGTCAAAACGAGGAATTGTAAGAATACTCGAAAACGATCATTCTGTACAGGGTGAAATAATATGTGTTGACCTTTTGATACTCTTTATAAATTAACTGTTTGAGACGTTGATAATGGCGGATGGAAGTAGCTTCAAATTGTAAGATTACTGAGATTGAAACGTAGGGTAATATTTTTAAGAGTACTTCGTAATAATCTATACCCCAAATTCAGTTATCTTACTTTCTATGTAACATTTTCATAGGACAATTTAATATTAAAAAATGGGAGCAGATTTATCGTGACTTCGCATTGAACCCACATCGATCGCAATTAATCTGAGGCTATTCTTAAGGTACTCTATTTGAGTAAAAAGTTCTGAGGAACATTACTGCGAGTATACGTGGGTAAAAAATTGGAAACCGTTAATTTTACTAAAACACCGGATACACTTCTATCCGGTGAATTCCGTTTCAGTTTACGAGCCACCTACACAAACGTTTCAACTAAAACGTGTTTCGCTCCTGTTTGTTCCAGTCACTGCACCAGCGACTATATTGCCGTGTATTCGGGTCCGACAACATCGAGTCCTCTTTTAAAGATGCTCTGTGGCAAAGAGAAAACCTCGTTGACTTACAGCGGACAGAAACTGTTGGTCGAGTTCAGGTAAACTTTTGTACATTTTCTTTGAGACCATCCCCATTATTGTATTGTAACAATCTGTTTGTAAAGTTTGCGCAACTTGATGCTCCCTGAATTGGTAGAATACGGGAGAAAAAAGGGGATTGTGTTCTCGGTAATTTGTAGAATTTGTTGGGAACAATGAAACTGGCTAATTAAGGTGCAGTGAGGGATTTAACGAAAATGATGTAGAGAGGGTTGTACATAAATATTTATTCTTCAGAATTTTATAAGGTACTATGATGAAATGTATACATATGACTAATAATATGATATGTAAAAATAATAACAAAAATATTTGATTATTTTGATCTGCTTGAGGGTCATTTTGAACATATGTAATTTTAAAATGATATTAAATATTAAATATTTAAATGTCAAGTGTATAAACCTCTTTGAATAAACTTTTAAATCTCTTTATAAAAGAATTGATTTTAATACGTTGATCAGATATTTTTATTCTTGTCAGTAAGTAGTAAAAAGTTCCAAAGTATTAGATAGTTTAGAAAGAAATTATGTTTTCAGAACGGGTCCCGAAGTACCCCCATTTGATTACAATGGTTTCGTCGCGAATTTGAATTTCATGGAAATCACCACGGAAGCACCGACGACAGTGACCACAGAAGGTTTTAATAAAAGTGGTAAGTAGAAAAATACATTGCAATTTAATAACTTCATTATACCCATGCAATTCTTATTCAAAGAAATACTGCAACAACTTAGTGGACATATTGAAGATTCATCAGCAAATGAAAGTTCGTGATATCTTGCAAACCTTTCATTCTTTATCATTTTATTCGTACATTTTTATGTCTTAACTTCATGAATGCAAAATAATCTACATACATATTTAAAATTTAAAGGATATTATTAATCGCTATTATTACTTAAATATCAATATTCATTTCATAATATTTATCATTTAAATATTAATTTTCATTCAAATATTAAAATTTATTATTTAAGTATTAATATTGATCCGCCACATTACCGAGCGAGAACATCCAAATTCGTACGTGTCAATAAAATAATATCCGTAATAATCTACATACAATACACACTGTTAATTAATAAAACTTGCACACTGCAATCACGTACAATATTTATTTAATTTTCAACGGTCACGATCGAAGCTGAAGCTGGAATCCAGAAGTAATTCGGTTCGGCCCTCTGTCCACATCAGTTCCGAAGGTTCAAAAAGAAAAATTCCCATCACACCCCTCGCGAGATAATTAATTGCAACCCCTCAGTGTATTTCAATTTCAATCGAGCGGTGTTTCGAAACTGGGTCGCTCTTGCTTCAACACCCTCTGTGGACTGAGAGTCTGTATAGTAATGTCCCCCACATTGTCCCTATTGGCTGTATCCTCAAATTGTCCCTACTGATGTGTTTACGCTCTTTAAAGGCGCGTTTACATTATTCCAGCAACTGGCCTAAGTAGCCTTGCTATGAATAGTCAAATTTTTGTGTTCCTGCATTTAGCAATTCAGGGATTTAGGGATTTGACAGCTTGAGAGTCGAAGAATTTGAGGATTTCAGGATTTAGGGATGCAGGGATTTGAGGACGTAGAGATTTGTGGATGTAGGAATTTAGAATTTTTGCAATTTGGGGATCCAGAGATTGGAGGATGTAGAAATTTGGGGATGTTGAGATTTGGGGGTGTAGAGATTTAGGGATATAGGGACTTGGGGAAGTAAGGAATTAAGGATGTAGGGATTTGGGGATGTAGAGACTTGGGGAAGTAAGGAATTAGGGATATAGGGATTTGGGGATGTAGGAATTTAGGGATATAGGAACTTGGGGACGTAGGATATGGGGAAGTAAGAAATTAGGGATGTAGGTATTTGGGAATGTAAGAATTTGGAAATATAGGGATTTGGGGAAGTAAGGAATTGAGGATGTAGGGATTTGGGGATGTAGAAATTTAGGGATATAGGAACTTGGGGACGTAGGGACTTAGGGAAGTAAGAAATTACGGATTTAGGGATTTAGGGATGTAAGAATTTGGAAATATAGAAATTTGGGGGTGTAGGGACTTGAGGAAGTAAGGAATTAGAGATGTAGGAATTTGGAAATATTGGGGATTTGAGGATGTTGTGACTTGATGGCCTAAAGATTTAGGGATGTAGAGATTTGTGGATGTAGGAATTGGGGAATGTAGCAATATTTACAATTACCACATTTTCAGTGGACACAACAAAGATGATCGACAACATTGGTTACAACGTGCGGTATAATAACCGGGATCTCCACGATCATCGCAAAGATCAATGGTCATCGTCGAGCAGCTGCGACCTGGTGGTCACCGGAGAGGAAGTACGAGCGGGTCATCATGACACCAGGGGAAAGCTCAAGTCCACCACGTGTCGACTGGTTCTACGTGGACGTGCTTATGACACTGCACACGTTTCGCTGGCCAGCTACAATCTTAGGTAAAATGAACCATCTTGTCTCTTTTCACCTGTGCTTTCTACCGTCAACATATTTGCTGAAGATTTTCCGTTATGGGTTATGTCTGCTTTCGATGTGACATCGACGGAGAAAATTTTGTTCGAGCACGGAGTTATTGCAATTTGGAAATTTGGAATGTTGCGAAATTGAGAAGTGGGATGTTTGAGAATTTTGGGATTCAGTTTGAAATTGGGAAATTGAGGATTTGGAGATTTGAGGAGTTGGGGTGGAATTTGGAAATTTGATAATTTGGGTGTTTGAGAATTTAGACATTTGGGAACGGAATCTATGGATTTTTGGATCTAGATTTTGGGGAGTATGGGATTTGGAAATTAAAAAATTCTTCAATTTAAAAATTTCTTTAAAATGAACATTATAAATTCTCGTAATTATAATTATGCGGAAACTTCTCATATTAAGTGATAAATTAACGAATTAACAAGAAATAAATAAAATCATATGCAATTAAAATAAATAGTAATATTCTAACTGATCAATATAACGTAATATAATGGGAATTATGCGATGATGCATATAACTGAAATTATTTAATCATTTGAATAATATTATCAGGTTCACGAATCGTTAAATCACCGATTCGCAATATTATAATTCGTGATATTAAAAATCGCATAATGGTTTCCAATAATTTACAATTCAATATAATGACAGGCATTGATAGAATTAATTAATCTTGAACGGTACCTCATGCAAAACGCGTGATTTTAGTATCCGGAGATTTTATGAAATCATTACATGAATATTTACGCTGGACATCTTTCTTTTTATTAAAATTACTACTGAAACAATATTCACACAATTTAAATTTCATTTAATTTTTTATTCTCCTAATTCATTTCATACCTTACTAAAATACAATATTAAACTTGATTTTTTTTCCGAGTTTATTTTATACCTCGCTAAAATAATACAATCACAGTGTCAATTTTATGTAATTATTTATTCTCCAAATTAATATAATTATATCGATTCAACATATTACTTTTATTCACCGATATTTGAATCGATATAAACATCAACAGAGCGACATCTCTCACAGATATTCGAAAACATTTTCATTTCATCAACATTTCGTACGTTGCTACGTACACACGCCAGTATTTGCGAACAAACGAGAAACTCAAAGACGATTCGATTGTAAAGAGAAAATTAGAAAACAGCTAGGAAATGCAGTCACGTAGAGTACCGTGCCGCCATTGGTCCGTGGTTAGAATTCCATTTCATTTGTTTACCTTTTTCACGGGGTCACTCTTCAGGGTCCTCGACTGCGAGCGTTACTGTATCAAGATCGAACGAGAAATCGAACTTGCTAGTCTCTGACCGACACTTCGATTTTAATTACTGGTTACTACCGTAGAAAAGAAACCCTTCAGCGAGGTACGATGTATCGAATTGCGTTGAAGTTAATAATTGAAACCGCTACAAAATGGCGAAACCTTCTAAATGGCGAGTTCTATTGAAAATTAGAGTTTGTGTCAATATTACAAACGAACCACTAAGAATCAAATACAATATAAAAAAAGATCAGAATTATTTAAAAATGATGAAATGAGAAATGATACGTGTACCACGAGTCCTCACCGATATTTTGAAAGAAATTCAAAGTTACCTACATCACGGTTCCGTAAATCAATATCCGCGAAATTTGGATGATATTGCTACAAAATTTCAGCAGTCAGAAGTCATGTGTATCCAGTTTCACGCGTCACGGGATTTCACATCGAGTTCAAGAAATCGAGAAACGCTCGTGCCGCATTCTCTGAATCGAAACACGTTTCTATCGAGCTTTCTACGCCGAGGAACGATCTCTTCAGGTTCGATAAACATTTGTATCGGGATTACGAGAATCTAGGATACTCGTGAATTGCTCGAACTTTTGTAAACTGTATGACTGAAAATTTGGTTAATAACATGTATTGGACAAATCTGGTGGAGAAATTTAGAGTCAACTTAGAGTTGAGGTGTTATAATTGGAATATGTATAATTTATATATATTGTACAAGTGAAAAAACGTTTACACTTCATACTTATTAACAATTTTGTTAAAAATGGAATACTATTTATGTTTCATTTCGTACCTGTTTAATAAATACCTTCCTCATAAATACCTCTCCGATAAATACCTCTCTGATAAATGCAGCTCCGTTAAATACCTCCTCAATAATTATTAATGATTTTCTTAAATACATAAAAGCTTGACAACTGAAACTAAACTAACTAACTTAACTAACTTAACTAACCTGTCTAACTTGACTAACTTAACTAATTTAACTAACATAACTGATTTGACTAACTTAACTAACTTAACTAACTTGTCTAACTTAACTAACTTAACTGATTTGACTAACTTAACTAACTTGTCTAACTTGACTAACTTAACTAACTTAACTAACTTAACTGATTTGACTAACTTAACCAACTTAACTAACTTAACTAACTTGACTAACTTGACTAACTTGACTAACTTAACTAACTTAACACACTTAACTAACTTAACTAACTTAACTAACTTAATTAACTTAACTGATTTGACTAACTTAACTAACTTAACTAACTTAACTAACTTAACTGATTTGACTAACTTAACTAACTTAACTAACTTAACTGATTTGACTAATTTGACTAACTTAACTAACTTAACTAACTTAACTAACTTAACTAACTTAACTAACTTAACTGATTTAACTAACTTGACTAACTTGACAAACTTAACTAACTATAATTCTCAAAATGTAAACAAAATCCTCTATTTATGTAAAAAAAGAAATTAAACGACAGATTTTCATCAGCTGAAACCTAAATACGCGGGCGCCATTTTGTGGCGTGCGTAAGCCGAGATTGCTAAGAATCTCCATTTCCGTTCGCGCGTATCAATCAGCATAATTCATCGAAACGCGGCAACAGAAGCTCTCCATCCTGTTCTCGGAAGTAATAGATACGAAGTAGCAGTAAATCACATGGGAATGCGGCTGGCTCGTATCCCTGGGATTTTCAATTATCATGCACAATGGCTGCAACGCGCGGACCATGCATTCGTGGCTTTGTAGATATGTTCCTGTAAGAGATGGAACACGCTCTGGGAGGGTTGGTAAAGCCCCTTCCTCTTCGCCAAAACCAGGCGAACCGTAGCCAAGGAGCGAACGTAACCCCGTGGGTCTGAGACGGCAGATATATATCTGGGAATAAACTAAGAGAAGACACGCATACCGCCGAGAGAAACGATAAGAGGAACACGCTGAGACGGGATGATAGAGTGAAAGGTTTTTTGTATCGAACACTGTGTCAATTTTCATTGGAATATCGAGGAATTTTCACTGGGCAGGTACACGAATCCACAGATAGTCAAATCTCCTAACAATATCCTAATCCCAATTTTCCAAATTCTCAAATCATTAAAGACTTAAATATTCAATCAAATTTCTGTTTCAAATTTCAACATTCTTGAATTCTCAAACTTCTAGAGTGCCGAACTTTAAGATTCCCTAAGTCTACAAATACCCATCTTCTGGAATTTCAAAATTTTACAATTTCCTAATTGCCATGTTTACATATTTCCAAATACCTATTTATAAACCTTCAAATTTTCTTATTTCTATATTGACAGATTACCAAATCCCTAACTCCCTAAATTTAAAAATTTCCCATTTCCAAATTTCCCAATTTCCTCATTTTCCAATTTTCCAATTTCTAATTTCCCAATACCTAATTTTCCAATTCCTAATTTCCCAATACCTAATTTCCAAAGTTCTAATCTCCCAATTCCTAATCTCCCAATTCCTAATTTCCCAATACCTAATCTCCCAATTCCTAATTTCCCAATACCTAATTTCCCAAGTTCTAATCTCCCAATTCCTAATTTGCCAATACCTAATCTCCCAATTCCTAATTTCCCAATACCTAATTTCCCAAGTTCTAATCTCCCAATTCCTAATTTGTCAATACCTAATCTCCCAATTCTTAATTTCCCAATACCTAATTTCCCAAGTTCTAATCTCCCAATTCCTAATTTCCCAATACCTAATCTCCCAATTCTTAATTTGCCAAGTTCCAATCTCCCAATTCCTAATTTCCCAATACCTAATCTCCCAATTCCTAATTTCCCAATACCTAATCTCCTAATTCCTAATTTCCCAATTCCTAATTTCCCAATACCTAATTTCCCAAGTTCTAATCTCCCAATTCCTAATTTGTCAATTCCTAATTTCCCAATTTCCCAAATTTCCAATTCTTATATATCCCAAAGTGTCCAAATCGCCGAATTCTCAAATTTCCATATCCAAAGTTTTCCTGTTCAAAAATGTCCAAATTCCCAAATTCAAATTTTTCCAAATCCGCAGTCAACATTCCCCTATTATCACTATTTCAACATACAATATTAACAAATATCGTGTATCGTAAAATCTTGATAATATACATTAAATCACGACACCATAACCGTCTGATCACACGTTGACCTATTCTACTTAATACCTTCCTCATACACGAACCTTCTACCTATCAATACATTTCCAATTACTATGTTTCTCTATCATTTTTCTCATAAAAAGTACATATAGTCCTTCCAAAATTTAACACTGTAACTTGCAAAATTGTACCAAATTATTTATCGAAACATATACCAAATTTCAATTTTCAAACGCTCCCAAATGGATGATTACTTACCCAGCGTGTAGTAATTACTAAATCACTTTAGCTATCCGATTACACACACCATATTTGACGCCCAATTTGTTACATCCTGCAGAATCAATACTCAGCTTAATGTTGGTTGAAGTTTGACACAGTACACGTAACACGCATAAGCGGATCTGAGCTGGGTATTGTGTTCCATAGCAAGCTCAAAGTTTTTGAGACAAATAACTGCATGAACTGTGGCTATAATTTCGCTATGATACCTGAGAAAGCATCGATACTTCATATAATCATGCAAATTCTAATACCACAAGTTCAAAGATGAACGAAGCAATTATGAGTTAAATACACTTCACGATGTTTTAAACTAGTCCAGAAATTATTAAATACCTTGAGCATCCGTAAACGATAAACTGTGAAATCTGTGAAGTATATTAAAAGATGTACAAAAATGTGCAATTTTCTGCAAGGGGAAATAAAACAGGATGCACCGAAAAACCCTGTCAGATTTTTGCGGGTGAACTTTAAAACTTTGATATGAAAAGTTTGATGAATTCTGTTGAAGTTATTTCTGTACCATTTATTGCTACTAACGTTTGTTTCACATATAGATTTGACAAATATTGATTTCAAATTGCGTTACATCGAATAGTGTTTTCGCAAAGGGTTTGCCCGAAAGACGAAACTAAAAAATGCAAATGAACTTCTCTGCCTACGGACATTTTCGCAAATCCATTTTCGTGCTTTGTTGTCAATAAATGATATCATCCCTTGACTCGGGTGGCTGGGTAACTGAATTATTTCACTATCTGCCATCCCGCTGATCTTCGCTCGGTCCAACTTGATTCCTCGAATATTCATTTGACGAAAACTACGTGCTCGACACACAAATTTTTAACAACCCTACCACCATCACCGGCCTGTCTAACCTGCATTATTTATCGTGATCGATATGCCATTGGCCAGCGTTTCTGCTTTACGCTCGATACCCTTTCATCGCGGCCTGCTTTCGCCCACTGCGCCGAACGAAAGAATAAATTTAAACGGGTAATTAAGTTGTTAAAAACTTTCAGCTGAATGGTCCGGGTAATTGCTAGCCAAGGCTACGCTCGAGGCCCATTTGTTCGTAGAGAACGGATTATTGCTTGAAAACCTTTTGAAGGGTCAATTATTCATCCGACTTCGAGTGGATTCGTATAAATCATTAACACGTTTATTACCCCTTTGCCCTATAGGACCCGTGACACTACTGTTTGAATGTGGCAAAGCACACTCGTATTTTCACCGTAATTTTGGGCTCAATTTTAATTAGTTTGCATAATCAAGCATCGCTAAAACCAAAAATTGTAATAAATGTATATTAACAGGTTCTAAGTACATAAATTGCAGCACATCAGTTTTAATGTTCATGGTATACGTTTTCAATTAAGACACGTTATATCATTATATTTGTTTGCAATAATATTGACGTTGATAATGGTATGAATCTTCTGTGACGATACATTTTGAGATTGATCATTATTTGCTATAATAATTGTCCGAAATAATACAATTGCAATACAAAAATTGAGGAATAAAACAAGCATAATAAAAAAGATTGAGAAATAAAACAATTACAATAAAAAGGATTAAAAAATAAATCAATAACAATAAAAAAAAAATTGAGAACTAAAACAACTACAATAAAAAACAAAATTGAAAAATATAGCAATTACAATAAAAAAAATTATGGGACAAGGCAATTACATTAAAGAATAATAAATAAGAATAAAAATTAATTACAATAAAGCAAATAAGAAATTAGACAATAAGTATAAGAATAAAGTTAGATATCGAAGTAAGATAATTATACCCGTCTCAATTACAGCGCCCAAACCTGCCAATCATCGATAGAAATATTCGACGGGCTGCCGGAAGTTGGGATGCCTGGCCCGGTGAAGTCTCTCGAGAGAATTTGCAGCCCTGCGCAGAGACTCCCACGGGAATTCGTCCAACAAGATACGTAAGTGGATTCTCTAGTTATTAGACGGGAAATGCCGACGTCGTCTACGGCGCACTGCTTATTACTCGGATACTGCGCTAAGAAGTCCTCCAGATTCCAGTTCGATTCATGACGCGATATGCAAACCGCCCTTGCTATCCGTCCGCGGATCGGCATACCTTGCCCGACTTCCAAAATTAATGCAGAGAACTCGTCGATCGGTAAGTTCTAGGTTCACCAAGAAACACGTTTCCAACGAGCAATTTCGAAAATTCGCTTCGTTTCGCAAAGTACTCCGTCAAAATTTGATCAGCTCCAAATTCGGCGCGCGCCGAATGGTTAATGGAAGAGGAAACACTAGTTGGTACACTAGTAATATTATTATGTAGATAATAAAAATATAGAAACTCGACTAGGTGAATAAACAAAGTTTAGAGCCTAAGGGAAGGTTATAATTTTTTCCAACTTGCAAGAATGCAATTCTCTATCAAGTCAAACCTAAACACCCTCAAATCCATAAATAAAAAAAAAGCTTGATATGCAAATGTATAGAAGTGTATTATAGTCGAAAGAAAATGGTTGAAGCAGAATTTTGTAACAAAACGTGATTAATTTGTGTTATTTGTGTACAAATAGATCCGTTGAAGTTTTGAACGAATATCGGTTGTTGAACGAACTATTCCCTGGATAGAGAGACGAACATCGAGCGTGGTTGAAAGGATTTGGAATGTAACCCATTCGTGGCCTCCGATGCTGATCAATATGTGCGGGGAGAAGTCTTTCTCCAGCTAGGTTTCCCGTCACGTTTTTCAACTGGAGATACCTCTATTCTACTACGCGTGATTCTTCGCGGTGCCATTCTGACGGTTATTTGATTAAAATCGAACGATCTGTCCCCTTTAAAGGGTAATCCCCTTTCACCTTGTCATTTTAATACATCAAATACCATATTCATTTAAATATTTTATTTCGCAATTTCCTTCTCTTGATTTGCTGCTTCAAGTTAATTAAATGCAGCAAATAATATTCTGTTTTTACCTTTGATGTCGACTTTTTACGTATGAAGATTTTATCATGGGTAAATGGAAATACGATTATTATAAAGTAGATTTTGGTTCATGGTTAGACACCAAAATGGCGAAGATTCGACAAGTTTTAATTAATTCAATTATATTTGGAATTCCATTGTAATCTATTATAATTGATTAATCAAGTTTAATCAAATTATTATCGATTAATCAAATTGAATAAAATTATAATCGATTAGTAGAATGTAATAAAAATATGATCGATCAATCAAGTCCAATAAAATTATAATCAATTAATCAAGCTTGATAACATTATAATCGATAAATAAAACTTAATAAAATCATAATCAATTAATTAAGTTTAATAAAATTATTGTGGATTGGTTCAACAAAATTATAATGAATAAATTAAATTTTATAAAATTATAATCGATTAATAAAGTCATAATCAATTAATAAAATTTAATAAAATTACAATCCTGATGAGTGTTTGATGAAGTTAAACTTATCAAAAAATTTGTACAAACTATGAATTCTATGTAACAAAAGTCGAAAGCAAAATTCAAAACTCTGCAATATTACATAAAAGTATCAATAAATAAATTATGCGAAATATAATATATAAATAAATTTATAATCTTGCAAATTTTTAATATCGACTAATTCTTCCCACACACATTTACCCAAAATAATCAGAAAACTCAAATCTTGTTTCTCTGTCGAAACCCCGCCAAAAAAGACTGAAATTCACGATATTGCACCGCAAACGAAAGATCCGCAATAAAGCGTGGCCCGCATAAATCGGGCAGATATTCAAATTCCGGCGGGCAAAGACGATAGCGGTGCACGGTATTTCCGGTGGTCCGCCATTACTCCGTGCGCGCAAACATCGCTATTAAATGTTTACGACATCGTGCAAGGAAACGGTGTTCCATGGATGTTGTTGCAGCCTTTGAAACGTTCAGAAAGAGAGGGTCATCCTGTCGAATCCAGCCGGACAAGCTTTCCCGATATTCTCCCATTGGAAAAGCGTGCACTCGGCGTAAATGCAAACGCGTATATCGCGGCAGTCATCTTTCATACTCGACTTCCGACGAGATGAACGCCAGCCTCGACGTTTCATGCGTATTCTCCCGAGTGGACGCCCCAATGACGGATAGGTCGGAGGCTGTTCCCTGATTACGTGTCCTCCATCGAGCCTCGTGTTTTCACATCGGAACTCTTCATGGCCTTTTCGTTGTCGGCTCTTTGCGCCGCTTTTATTAGATCGGACAGCGCTGAAAGAAATGGCAGAGAACCTCGGTTATTCATCGAGAGCCACCCCGTTGAGACTGCCTCGAGCCGGTGATGTAAATCGAACAGAGATTATATGACATATGAGACGGAGCTATCTTTTTGCAAATATTGACTTGTGTATGCACCGTGGGCTTGATTTTCATGGGGAAAATATGGCAAGGAGAGCGGAGAGTTTTCCTTAACACTTTAATGGCCGCTCACACATGTGTGATAGCCGGAATTGTTAGTGCCCGCTCACACAACATGCGTGTGATGCTACAAAGGTTATTGGCTGGTACCCTTTGTGTGATGATTGAACGTAGGTGATTGCTTTAATAACTATCACACAAACGTAAAATATTGAATTTCCTAAATCCACAAAATCTACAAATTGCAAAATTCCAAACTTCCAAAACGACCAAAACTAAAATTCAAATCTCCAAAATCCCCAATCCGCAAAATCTGCCAACTACAAAAAACTTTCAAAACCACCAAGACCAAAAATTCCAAAATTCCAAAATCGCAAAACCCCACCTCAAATTTCCCAAATTACGAAAGGTAAATTTTCGCCAGCAGAAATGATCAAAATCCCAAAACTGCAAAAGTACAATTTCGCGAATTCTGAAATTCCCGACGCGGTACTGCCGTAATTAAGTCGGGAAGACCGCTGCCGAACAGATATCTGTGGGACGATTCACGAGCTTCAGTGTGTTCGATGGTACGAGAACGAGGGCAAGAAAGTCCCGTGGGATGATGATGGTCAGCCGGCCATGGAAAGAGCACGAGGTAGCAGAAGGCCAGGACGACAAACAAAGTATCGCAACTTTCCTCCGGGGATGTGAAGCCGACAGTGTACGAGGCGGTAGCGGAACTAAGTGCAAAAGGGACTTGAGTGCACGGATGCACCGTATGCATTATGCAAGCGATGGGGAGCAGACGGACGCAAAATGTCTATGGGTTTCCTCGCAACGATACCCACGAACAAAAAACCGACGGCTGACCCGGACAGGTTGATCATTTCCCAGAAGTGATTTTCAAACGGATCGATACGCAAAATTACACGATCCTGAGGACTATGAATCCTCGTAGCTATGGGATATTACGAAAATTGTTTTGTGTCGTTACAAAGTGATGTAACACAAATTGTCTTGTAAGAACATATTGATGATATAGTAGAAGTTTGTGTTACAAAAACAAATCGATGATGTAACAAATTGTTTTGTGTTAAGATGGTGATGTAGGACAAATTGCTTTGTGTTGTAATAACGAAACGGTCATATAGCTTGTTCCGTCTTATAAGAAGAGGACGGTGGTATAGGACCTAAACCACAAAGTGTGAGCCCAAAATCCCTAGATCTCTTAGTTCCTTGATCCAATAGTCCCTAGATTTGTATAATTCCTCGATCTAATAATTTTAGATTCCCTAGGGAATTCCCTGGGATTTGTAAATCCCTAGGTCCTAAAATTCCCGAATTCCTAAATTCCAAGTACCCAAATTCCTAAATTTCTGAATTTCCATATTTCCAAATCCACAAATCGTCAAACCCCCAATTCCACAATTCCCGAATTCCTAAGTTTCCAACTCCCCAAATTCCCAAATTCCTTAATTTTCAAATTGCAAAGTCTCCAACTTCCCAAATCCCTATATCCCCAAGTTCGCAAGTTCCTAAATCCACAAATCCCCAAATCCCCAAGTTTCCAACTCCCCAAATTCTCAAGTACCAAAATTCCCAAATGCCCAAATTCTCAAGTTCCAAAATTCCCAAATCCCTAAATCTTCAAATCTCCAAATCCTCAAGTCCCCAAGTCTCCAACTCCCCAAATTCTCAAGTTCCGAAATTCCCAAATTCCCAAATCCCCAAGTGTCCACCTCCCCAAATTTTCAAGTTCCGAAATTCCGAAATTCCCAAATTGTCACATTCTGTAATTCCCAAACTCCTGCATCCCCAAATTTCCAAATATCAAAAATTCCCAAATTACTACATTTCCAATTCTAAACTGCGAATGAAAACATCCCCGAATTAAAGAATCCGCAATGCAACCCCCTAACAATCTCCATAAAAAGTAATTTATTATATTCATCACCTTCCAAGAAGTCTGAACTGAACATTTGTTAACAAATACAACGACGTAAACATATTCCACAAAAGTATGCAGAAAGTTTAACTCGATAAAGATGGCGGTTGTTTTCCGTGAAGGTAAAACACAGCCCCTTGACTCGAGATCGCTGTCCGCTTTTTAATCTACTTTAATTTCTAACGTGGCCAGACATCCTGCAAGATTTACGGTCAGCGGCAATTACGAAGGAGCAGAAAACATGCACATGCCTATGGGACTATCATGTGTTTTATGCGGGCTAATCTCGTAAAAATTCATGCGGAACGACGCTCGTGTTTCATCTGTCGTGCAACGCCCGGTAGCCGGAGGCACGTTTTCTTCCATTGTTCGGCGACGCTGGTAAATCTGTGGCCAGACTTTCACGATGCATTTCAAACAACTTTACTCGGACCGGTGTAGGACATATTTTGATCAGCGCAGTCGGAAACTTAAAGTTATCCGAGATAACGCAAATATGCTAATCCTCAAGTACTCGGCGGGAACGAATAAGTCACTCGGGACAAGAATATCTACTACCTACGGTACAATGTTTGTCATTGCTACGAAGATACATGAGAATTCTGCGTTCTTCGTGTAAAATATATTCGATGCGACACGCTGGCTATTAGAAGTAGAAAAAATGTTATATCGTTCGATACTAAATGTTAAATATTGTTCAAGATATTACGTTAGATGGTATTTATGTTGTTGAAGCTGCGCAAAGAATTATTTATTATAATAGTACATTATAGTAGGAGGAATATAAAATATTCGATAGACGTAGCTTCATTTTATTAGGTGTCAAAGAGTACATTTATGCAATATTATGTATATAAAATTGCAGTGAGTATAACAATAGCAAAATAAATATCAATGGCAATATCAATGACAATGGCAATGACAATATCAATGACAATATCAATGACAACAGCAGAAACAACAGCAAAAGCAATAGCCGCAGTAACAGTAACAACAATAGCAATAGCAATAACAGTAAGAAACCTAAAAATTCGACTACCTACCAATGCTACTAGCACGAATTACTAGCATAGTGTAAACGGTCCCTAACGAGTCGACCACCGCCGACGCTGCTCGTTAGTCCCGAAAGTACGATATCAAAAAGTGTCAGTTTCCCTATTAAACCGATGAACGGAAACGTCGCACCTGTCGCTTAATTGCCGTTGATGCGTAGACGAAATGCACGGGATCAATCTACGGAGTGAAGCCATCAGGTAATTTAATCGTCCGACATGCGTCGGCCAACTAGAAGCCATACTAGTCCCTATTGGAGAACAACTAATGAAGCGGCCGAAATCGACTTCTGATAAAACAAACCGGCCCCGGCGAGCGGTATCGCGCGATTTCAAGTGTCGATTACTACTATCGTTTATAGTACGCCAAGCGAACACTATTCAGCGGAGAATCAACGCGTATAATTTCCAGCCTATGAGTCAATAATAGTTGATCACCGTACGTTCGATCAGTGTTAGCGTGATTGAACGCTGGATTACGACGTGATTTGATCGCTACTGTTTCCAATTCGAATTAGAACAGTTTACTTTGACGTGGATTCGTAGCTCGTTAATGGCTGCCGAAAGAGAGAGCACGATGTAGCGATACAGATACACTCTATATACACAGTTTAGTTGTGTAACTACAATTACATGCGTCTCGAATGGTTTTCATGTAACTTGGAATCGTCGAATTTCGATTACTGCGATTTTGAGATGCCGGGGTGGTGAAATATAGGGATTTTCGTGTTTTCGGATTTGGGGATTTAAGAATTTTGATATCTGGGGATTTTGGAATCTAGAGATTTTGGGATCTGAGGATTTGGAGATTTGGGAATTTTGAGGATTTGGGGATTTAGGGATTTGGAAATTTGGAAATTAGGGGTTTTGGAATTTTCAAATTTTTGAATTTTGGGATCTGGGGATATTGGGATCTGAAAATTTGGGAATTTGGGAAATTTGGAATCTGGAGATTTTGGGATCTAGAGATTTAGAGATTTGGAGATTTGGAGATTTGGAGATTTGGAGATTTGGGGATTTGGAAATTTAGAAATTTGAAAATTAGGGGATTTGGAATTTTCAAATTTTGGGATCTGAAAATTTTGTAATTTGGGAAATTTGGGATTTGGGGATTTGGGGATTTTGGTATCTGTGGATTTTTGGATCTAGGTACTTTGGAATTTGGGGATTTTGGTATCTGTGGATTTTGGGATCTAGGGACTTTGGAATCTGGGGATTTCGGAATTGTGAAATATAATGATTTCGGGATATAGGGATTTTGGAATGTAGGAATTCTACGATATAGAGATTTTGTGTAATAAGGATTTTGGGATATAGGGATTTGAAATTATAGAAAGTTTGAAATGTTCGAACGTTAGAAATGTAATATTTTGAAATTGTAGGATTTTGAGGTATTGAGATTTCAAAATTTTATGACTTTCGAAATATTGAAAATTTCTGAATTTGTATGTTTGTAAAGTAAATCTATAAATCTATAAAATTGTATATTTGTAAATATACAAATATATAAATTTACAAATTTGCAAGTATATAAATTAGAAGATTATAATCTTCAAAGTCCTCGAAAATTCCTAAACTTATAACCTTACACCGAAGAAAGGTAATAATCTTAACATCAAAAGCGAAGCGCTCCTAATGGCAATACCAGTAGTGGTAATAGACAATAAAACCAGTCACGCGACACCATTGGCCGATACACGTACAAAAAGTTATTTCATTTCGCAGTCAAAGTCGTTTTTCCCTTATAGCGATTGAAAAGAGGTTCTCGCCCAGCATGTAACCGAAGAAGAAGTTTCATGAGATGGCTGAAGCGAACAAGAACACACGATCCATACAATACGCGTTAAAATCTCATTTGTACAACGTACGATCGGTGTGTGAAAATCTTTCTAGCAAGATATTCGAAAAGTCTGACTGTGCTATGCTCTTCCCGTCCGACCTGGTTTACACAAGAAAAGTACACACTGATTCTCGTGCTCATGTGACGTTCGCATATTCGAAATCCGCGAATGAAAGTTGAAGATGAGCCAACTGGGTCGCTTGATCTTTCGGTTTAAAGAAGACCCTACCAAAACAGGAACGGGATGTTTCTGTCCTTGTAATAACGTTGCTCAATTCGATGGAAGAATAAAGGTTTATCGTTTCTTTAATTATTTAATTACTCTTATTCGCTTCTTTCTTCAATTTACTAAATTTTCAAATTTTTAAGCTTCTAAATTTTGTATTTACATGATTCAATACTGTAATCGTTCAAAATTTGTTATCACTGTTTTTTGTAAAATTTGATTCATCAAATTTTTTATTATTATTTGTACATCATCATTGTATATGTCAAATTATATTTAATTGCTGCTTTTTTTAAATATGCAATAATCATTAAAAATTAATTATTGTTATTTTTAAGTGCAATGCAGTGTACCTAATTAATTACATCTGATTAATTGCATTTTTATTCACTTAACATTTTTAATGAGTATTTTATTGTACATATCGAATTGCTGTTATTTAGTCGCAAAATATTACTGAAATTTCTATTGTGCTTGGTAATTAAATAATTATATTTAATATTATGATAATTGAAATGTACTGCGAATTAATATTTAAAATTAGACACGTATCTTTATATCAGCAATTTTAAACGAATAAATGTCCGATGGTACTTCGTTGTGTATAAAAATATAAAATTCGAAATACGTTTCAGTGTAAAAAAATACACGCAGGTATGAATTTTCGTGTTGTTTCTGGAGCTGAAGCTCGTTCGTTGAACAATTTCGGTGTTCCCGTTTAAAATGAAATTCGCGTTACATATGGCGTTTTCCCTTACCGCGTTTTCCTTCTATCGTTAATGATTCTTCGCTCGTTTCATACGTACATCAAACGCAGTTAAAACATATTTAAAATTCCCTTCGTTATTTGCGAGCGTTTTGCTGCTTGTTAACAAACGCAGCGTGTCACAATTACAAATTTTTTCCCCCGGAGTTCTTAATCAACGAAACCGGAAACCGTTACTCGGTTTCCTTCGCCGAGATTATGAACAGCCGCCGGTAAAATTATAACTTCGCCAATTTCGCAAATACCGAGCAAGTCCCTTGTCGATAACGCGATTAATCATCCCCTTTCGTGCGCTCGTTGCTTCACTGTGCCGTAATTATCGCGACGCCGTTGTTTCTCCAATTAAAACGATCTATTATTATCATCGAATTATTTTGTAATATACGTACACTACTTCTTGTTTGACGTTCTTCCGAAATCAATCCTTTCAGGCTCTTAAACTTTCTAATTATAAATATTACTTTCAGGGTAATTAATAAACAATTACCTCGTGTGTAATTATGAATGAGTGTTATTATCGATTAATTACCTCGAGTGCATTCAAAATTAATTTCTTCACGTGTTGTTACTAATTATTTAATGTTATTAAAATTTATTTTCTTTGAATGTAATAATAATTAGTTTCTTCGATGTTAATTGGTAATTAATTACTTCAAGTGTAATTATTAATTATTTTCTCTAGGTTCAATTATGAATTAATTTCTTTGAGTGTGATTATTAATTAGTTACTTCAAAATTACTTTCCCTGAGTGCAATTATTAATTAATTTCTTTGAATGTAATTCTTAATTATTTTCTCTGGGTATAATTATTAATTAATTTCTCTTAGTATGATTGTCACTGTTAATCAATTACTCTGAGTGCAATAAATAAACAGTTTCGTAAGTTTAAAGATCCCAAAGTTTCGAAGACACGAACCGTACCGAAATTTGAGACATTTCAAAAATTCGATACCTCTCGGAAGTTTGAAGATGCTAGCAAGTATATAGAATCTGATAACTTTGAAGATCGTAAACGATCGATACTGTTCCCAATATTACAAATTGCAGCCTACGAAGTTAAACTTTCAGGTTATTTCGCACGACTGTATAATTTAGATAGTTTAACAAATTTGAGAAACCTCGTAAAATTTGAACAATCAAAAATGTTCAAATTTCTAAATGTTCAAGTTTCTAAACTCTCAAATGTTGAACTTAAAAAATTTCTAAATATCCAAATTTTTAAATAGTTGAAGTATCAATAAGTCCAAAAGAACATCTCCTATTGACATCAGTTCTCCCTAACAAAAATCCCCAGACAACCCTCATAAACAATTTTTCACAACATACTTCTGTAACATAATTCTATAATATAACATGCTAAAAACATAACCTATTTGACAACACTAAATTTCCCTAAGTTTAACTTTTAACCATGCATACTATTAAAAAGTAGAAGTATCAATAAACCCAAAAAGCATCTCTTTCATAACCTACTGATATCTAACCTCCCTAACAAAATTTTGTAACATAATTCTATAATATAACCTGCTAAAAACATAACCTATTTGACAACACTAAATTTACCTAAGTTAAACTTTGAACCATGCACACTATTAAAAAGTAGAAATATCGATAAATCCAGAAAGCATCTCTCCTACTGATATCTAACCTCCCAAACAAAAATCGCCAGACACCCAAATCTTTTTCCGAAAAAAAGTCCGCGATATGAATGGTGTAATACATTTAATGTTATCATCGTTTTAGTGCATAGCCATAGAACCTAACCTATCTGAATAATAGAGGTCGCGTTTCTGTAGGTTTGTTCGCCATTATGAATAATGTCGTGTTCGATTTGTTCGGCAACGGCTTTGAATAGAATTTCCAAGGATTTTCTTTGCTGGCAAGGACACACGTAAAAGTGAACTCCTTACGTCTCTCTCTACCGGCGTTTCTTTCCTTTATCGCTAAGTCGAAGCGCCCGAAGGAAGTTTCCCGTGAATTATGAAGCCAGCGCCTTTATGTCAAAGAGTACGCTTCACCATACTTGACAAGCTTACGTGTGCACAGCACGGCTGGAAGTTGGGCAAGTGGTGGCACAAAGCACCATGTAAATTTTCCACGTCGTTCACTTCCATTTTGCTCGGCAAAGTTGTAAATGGACGTCCTGGGAACACTGTCTCGCGATAACCTGCGTCTGAATCCTCTATGTGACACTGTACCGTGATAAGTCAATGTTTGCCCCCTGGATTTCTCTTCGTTGATAACGACTTGCGGTACCATACGATGCTTATTAATAGACGGAATAAATTAACATGCTTTTTAACGACACCCCGAATGCTCAGACGCAAAGGTACACCGGAATTAATTGTCACACGGTATATTGCCGTTGCTGGCGAGACGGTTGCTTTCCCTAGGGAAAGTTACGATGTAGGAAAATGAGCACTCTGGAGGTTACGCAGGATCGTGAACGTTTGTTGTGAGAATGAATTTTCAAAGGGAACTCGGAAGCTTTCAATTTAGGGTTTTGGAAGTTTATGAAGTTGGGTACTTCAGAATTTGCAAATTTTTACTTAAACTTGTATAATTTAGATTTGTAATTTATATGTGTGATTTGTGCTTATGATATTTATATGTATAATTTGTACTTACAATTTAAATTTATACATATAATTATGGGGTTGTATATTGTGTCAGTAATTATGTATTAATGTAAAGATTTGAGAATTTGAAAATCTATTAATCTCAAAATTCTCAATTTTACAAATGCTCAAATCTTAAATTCTCAAATTTACAAATGCTCAAATCTTAAATTCTCAAATTTACAAATGCTCAAATCTTAAATTCTCAAATTTCAATATTCTCAAATCTCCAGATCCTAATATCCTCAAATACTAATACCTCCAAGTCCAAATTTCCCTAAGTCCCACTATAAGCAAATCCCAATACGCCCAGATCCTAATATTTCCAACTCCCAATATCCCCAAATCCCAATATCCCCAAATCCCAATATCCTCAAATCCCAATATCCCCAAATCCCAATATTCTAAAATACCAATATCCCCAAATCTCAATATTCTAAAATGCCAATATTCCAAAATCCCAATGTCACCAAATCCTAATATTTCCAATTGCCAAAATCTCCAAAACCCCAGATTCCTTAAAGAACCCCTAAATTCCTAAATCCTTAATTCCCTAATTCCCAAATTCCCAAATCCCCAAATCCCCAAATCCCCAAATCCCTAAATTCCTAAATCCCTAATTCCCAAAATCCTATACCTCTAATTCCCAAATCCCCAAATCCCTAAATTCCTAAACCCCTAAATACCCATATCCAACACTCTAAACCCTCAAAATCGCAAAATTCCATTCACTCGCACACCCAAATACCAAATTTCAAAAATTCCAAATTGCACTTAAAAAAAACTCCGACTTAACAGTACAATAAAAATCTCAGACGCCATTTTACACCCTTTTGCAGCTAATAACCTAACTAGTCAAATAATTTTCGACCCGTCTGAAATCTGTTATTACGAACGAAGCCATATCTAGTAACCAATAAAGTTTCTCATCAGACTGCCGATGTGATCGGAACTTCTATGCACCGTTCGCTGAATTATACGCGCTCGGGATCGTTGAAACCGAAGAACATCAGCTCGAGAGTATCGGATATAAGATGGCGGCGCTCGTTTTACGGCATTTCTGATAGCAAACGTGTGATTTACAGCCGTCCTCGAACGACGTGTTTCTCCACGAAGGAACGACGCGAATCTCGCGACGCGGATTACGAATTACTACCGGCTGTCTATGGCCGCATAAAAGCAGATTCTATTTTCGTTTCTCCCCGTTCTTTTTTTCAGGTACGTTGAGCCCAAAAGGTACTCCTCTAATGGCCGAGATATGACGGTCGTTCTGAGACGAGCTTCGAACAGCCCGAACGACGAGGAATATATGGACGTCTCTTATTACTTCCACGACGGTAAGTTTACTGTCTTTAACATCTTTTCCACGACTTGTCGTATCGTATATAAAAATATCATGAACTCTTTATCTCGTTGCGCCGTTGCTTTTAAGGATCCCTGAAATTCAGTCTGAATCGCGTTCCCAAAGACTCTAATTCTCGAATGAAACTATCTTTTACGGTTTTCGAACGACATCGAGTACCTTGGTGTCTGGTTTATTAAAAATTAACAGTAAAATGTAAAGTATTACTATTGGTTCTTTAGAGTAATGTGGTTTGTAGCTTCTTATGTTCTGTAACTATTATATGTATAATTAATACATTGACTTTAAAAATTTCACATTTGAACGTCACATGTGAGTAATGTTTAAACTTCTGTACAAATCTATCGAGTATTCTATAAGGAATTTCACTTACCAATCATTATTTTAAATTTGACTGTTTTCCCGCCTTTACGGGTCTGCTACTGATGGGTAAAATGGCAGAGTACCAAACTTATTTTTTATAAATAAAATGAAATACAGGTACTTGTTTTGTTAGTATACTGTTATAGTATTATTCTGCTGCAATAATTTGATATATTATTACGCTGTTTTTTTATTATTTCTATATTATTTTTGTATTATGTTATTTTATTATTCAGTGTTCTTTATACTGCTATTATACCCTGATGCTATTATAGATATTATACTAATATTTATAGTAAACTATTTTATCAGTTCTATTTTACATTTTTATAGATTATGAACATCTTCAAAAATTCTGTTCCAAACTAAAAAATGGCGGGAAGAACAATTCTAGTTGGAACGTTCGTTAAAACAGAGGGATACGCATAATCAGCATAATTGCCGGATTATGCGACTAATGACCGCATAATGCAACTGATTGCCATACAATTCGGCCGGCAAATACGTAAACTACCGCGAAAGGGTATTTACATGAAGCGATGCGAATTATTCGATCGGACCCGCTGGGCTTTAACTTCTTCGCTATATTTTGGCGGGGTGAAACGCGATTATGACGAAACAATGGCGTCGATCGTATCGAAATTTCGATGGGTTCGTTAACTCGTGCAATGCGGGAACGCGGGTTAATTAAAAGAAAATCGATGAAAAATTTAATTAAACGAACGTATTCGTAAACGGCCATCGTTCGTCGTGGCTGTCGCGCTTTATTTCGAGGATTAACCGGAAAACGTGGAACGATCGATAACCGTGGACGAAACAGATCGAGTGTGGTCAACGCAATACGCCAATTATTTTAGCTCCGATTCTTCGTTTAAGCTTTCCGCGTCCCGGTGCTTGGCCCGCTGCTAATTACGCCCGACTAATTACCGGCAACTGCGAGCCGACATATCGGACGCTAAAGCTCGCCGTAGCCTTTAATCGGATGAATATAGATGCGTCCTCGCTCGGTAATCCTGAAACTCGATTGGCTCACGGCCAAGAATGCGGAATTATCCATAAGGTGCATTTACAGTATGTTACCGCGAGCTTCCCGGCAAAAAGCTCCAACCCGATGGCGTCGACCGAACGACCAATGAATCTTTTATTGCCTCCATCGACGCCACGTTTCTTGAAAGATCGTCCCTACACCCGATCCCCTGGGAAAATTCATTCTCAGACCCTACAACCATCGAACACCATTCGTGTACTCAAAAAATGATATCGGTTTATGTCCTCGTAGCTCACTGTCGTTATGCGAAAACCTATTGGAATTCGGACGATCTTCGGATTCTTTCATTTTCTTCGACTTTTATTGGATAAGAAAAATTAGTCATTTTTATGATTTCATCCTTTCTGAGTTATGTGATTTAGAAATTCCGACACTACGATTATTTGAAAATTTGACAATTTTTAAATTTCTCAGTTATGAAGATTACTGAGTAACAAATTTGACAATTTTTTAATTTCTCAGTTTAAAGATTTCTAAGGGACGAATTTGACAATTTTTCAATTTCTCAGTTTGAAGATTTCTGAGGGACAAATTTGACAATTTTTCAGTTTCTCAGTTTGAAGATTTCTAAGTGACAAATTTTTCAATTTCTCGACTTGAAAATTAAAAATGGGTATATTTCATACGGACAATACCATCGCTGAAAAGAAGAGCAGAATCCCCATTAAATTGAATATTTGTGAATGACCGCACACTTTGAAACACTCAATTACAAGAAGGAGCTGTTAACGACTTTCGTGTACAATAAGTCTTCGTTAAGTCTTCCCCTTAAAAGCGAAGAAGGATCTTTAACCATGTACTACGTCTTTATAGCGAGCTATAGATATATGCCTTTGACGTAATACTACGTCTTTTGTTGTTGCCATAGAAGCCAAGAACCTTGAACGGGAGATGTTCAACATATAAATCGTCTTCCCTTCAAATATTAGCCTCAAGGATATTAATCCTCGCGATGCCAAAGGAGGAGGATACCTTATACCCGCTATGCTATTATCTTGAAGATTTCCACTTAAATAGACGCTTGTTTGAAAATCCTTTATTTTCGCAATTTGTAGAACTGTTCATCGACAGTATATTTTCTTCGACTTAATAAAGTATGTCTGTGTTGGGAAAGAGAAATATTTAGGTGTGTGTTATATCAAGATCTTTATAATTTTGTAATTTTAGGTTTCTAGATGGTTTGAATATGTTTGATTATTATCATTATTAATGATATTCAAATATATTTGATTCGGTATACAAATTTAGGTGTGTAAAACTTTCAAATTTTCACATTTTTTAAGTTTCTTATTTAGAAATATAAAAAGGTCAGTTGTAAATTGAAAACTAAGAAATTCAAGAATGGGAGAATTGGAGAATTGAAGAATTGAATAATTGAAAAATGGGAAAACTGAAAAACTGGAGAATTAAGGAATTCAAGAATTGAAGAATTTAACAATTGAACAATGAAACAATCGAGAAATTGGAGAATTTGACAATAGTACAATTGAAGAATTGGAAAATTGTACAGTGGAACAATTGAAGAATTGAAGTGTTGAGGAATTGAAGAATTGAAGAATTGAAGAATTGAAGAATTGAAGAATTGAAGAATTGAAGAATTGAAGAATTGAAGAATTGAAGAATTGAAGAATTGAAGAATTGAAGAATTGAAGAATTGAAGAATTGAAGAATTGAAGAATTGAAGAATTGAAGAATTGAAGAATTGAAGAATTGAAGAATTGAAGAATTGAAGAATTGAAGAATTGAAGAATTGAAGAATTGAAGAATTGAAGAATTGAAGAATTGAAGAATTGAAGAATTGAAGAATTGAAGAATTGAAGAATTGAAGAATTGAAGAATTGAAGAATTGAAGAATTGAAGAATTGAAGAATTGAAGAATTGAAGAATTGAAGAATTGAAGAATTGAAGAATTGAAGAATTGAAGAATTGAAGAATTGAAGAATTGAAGAATTGAAGAATTGAAGAATTGAAGAATTGAAGAATTGAAGAATTGAAGAATTGAAGAATTGAAGAATTGAAGAATTGAAGAATTGAAGAATTGTAGAATTGAAGAATTGAAGATTTGAACATTTGAACAATTGAACAATTGAACAATTGAACAATTGAACAATTGAACAATTGAACAATTGAATAATTGAACAATTGGAAAATTGGGAAATTGAAAAATTAAGAAATCGAGAAGTCGGAAAATTGAGAAATTGAAAAGTTAAAATTTTGTAATTTCTAAATTTCCAAATTTATAATTTTCAAATTCAGAAATTTGGTAATTCTATAATCTGATAATTTATCGTGAAAATCAGAAAATGTAAAAATATAGAAATTGATAAATCTATGAATTTAAAATTGCAGTAAAAGAAGAATTGTAATCCTTAGTTCAATCATCAAACACATAATGGCTCCGTAACATTTATTTCAAGAGAATTGAACAAAAACTTCAAGTTGCGCACAGAGTAAAGAAGATCGATGCATTAGAACTTTCAAATGAAATTAGTTGAAAAGGGGGACATAAAAGGGTGGTCGGTAGTCGTTGACTAGTTTTATTCGCTTCTTTATGGGGTATCCGTTGAACAGGAATCGATACTACGTTGGATTTATGGTGTGTCACGTGGACAAACGCATCCGGTCGAAAAATCAACGTTACATCGGCACGGACACGTAATGGTAAACGATGAAAATCGTCGAACGTTTCCGATAGAAATTTAATAAAAATCTCCGGTCACGTCCGCGTAACCGGCAACAGAGTTAATCGTAACGAAATTTCAGTTAACAAGTTTGAAAATATCCGCGCGAAACGCGACGTTATACGCTAGAATCGGTGACTACGGGAACAAATAAAATCGGCAAATAATCTGAACAAATTAAATTATAATAACTCTCTCCGTTCGCGGAACGCGTGAATCTGTTTTCGAATCGAGCCCCGTACAGGGGACACAGAAATAATTAAAACAGCTCGCGTCGTTTTATTCGTTCGGTACTTGAAAAATTCCAATCGAATAACGATATTCCCCGTAAATGAAACGGATTATTCGTAGCGACTCGTTAACGTCTCCACTGTTTTGTACACGATTTCATGCGTCACGTGATTAAATTCGTTCCCGTGTACTGTGCGATATAAAACGAAGGAAGTTTCGATTGAAACGTTAATGCAGTTCGCCGTTTAAAACTTTTCAAATATTACCGTACAGAGTGATGCAATAAAAATGATATACGTGGTCGATGTCCGACAAAAGAATGAAAATGATATGACGGTGAAAAAGGATTGAATTATACCGCGTCTATTTTCCAGCTTCAATGTTTTACGATACAGATGAAAATTACGTATGTGCAATTTATTACATGAAAATGTATAAACAGTGAGGATATCTTACGAATCAGAGAAAAATATATTTTATAGTGTTATATTTTGTTTTACTGTTCGCAGTATGAAGAATGGTATTCGTAGAATTTATGCTATAAAAGGAACATGTCATATAGAGAAGTGTTATTAAATTACCAGATCTTCATATCTTTGTATTTTTATTTGCTAATAAATATTTGATGAATATTGCAGTGATAGACTAAAAATAACTAGATACTCAGGATCCCTAATTTCCTGCATCCTAGAAACCTTATATCTCTTCGTCACTATATCCTCAGATTTGTTATCCATTAGCCAGGCGACAAAAACAAATTGGATATCACGATAATAGTACAATAGTCCCTAGAAGATTGTGGATTGTCAGGAATGCAGTCAAGCGGTTTCATCGGAGCTTTCAAAAATGCCAATTTCTTACGTTTCAACGACCGAACGAATGTTCAATCGCGACTGATCCAATCGATTTGTATCATATCGACTGTCGAATAACGGACGATCCGACGCGGTGTCATTTTGCACGTCGGGACGCGGTGTCATTGGAACAATGACGACGAGAGGAAAAATCGTGACGCATTAAAAATGGGCAAATGACGAGAATGGAAAGTCAGCCCGGCGACAAACTGCCGGCATCGATTTGACGCTGATTGACAAATGTCCCCGTCGTTCGTCAACGTTATTACGTTTACACGATGTGTACGCGTGTCCGAACACGCGACGCGCTGTTCGATCGATAAGACTACGTCTACGGTTCCAATTAGAAAATGCAATCGGCACACAGGATGTCTCTAATTAACCTCAACGTTATGTACTACCTTCGATTTATGAATATTATCATAAATTTATGCATTCGATTATCATGATTATTGTAGATAGAATATTCTATCTCGGATTAAATGTAGTCGAGTTGTTAATGAAATAAATTAGGTTATTGATATTATTGTGCGATTTTGAAATATTTAAGATAAATCAACATTTGGGATTTGAGATATGATCAAAAATATTTATTTGCAATAATTAGTTCAAATTAATTGTTGTTGAATAACTTTTTGAAATCTGCAAATTGCAATATTTCAAGATCTTCAGAGATAATAATTATATTTGTAATATAGAATTTCAAGTTTTGTAAAAATTCAAATTCGCAAATTTTCAAATTTTCAATTCCCCTAAAGCTCTAATTCCCTAGATCTCACAATTTATAAATACGTAAATTTCTAAATTTTCAAATTTCTAAGCCCCTAAATTCCACAGTTTGCAAATATAAAAATCCCCAGATCTCCAAATTTCCAAATCCTCTAAATCCCCAAATTCCACAATTTGCATATAACAAATTCCCCAGATTCTATAATTTCCAAATGTCCAAATCCCCTAAGTTCCCTAAATCCCCCAGTACCTAGATTCCACAATTTCCAAATATCTAAATTCATAAATTTCCAAATCTTCAAATTTTCAAATCTGTAAATTTTGAAATTCATAAATTTCCATTTCAAAATCTCAAATTCCCCGAATTCCCCAAATTCTCAAAAATTCTTAATTTCTAAATTCTCCAAAATCCCTCCTTCCCAATCCTCCATTTCCATCTCCCCAAATCCTAAAACACCCAAATTACCAAATCTCCAAATTTCCAAATGCAAATCTCCTATTAAAATCAACGTAACCACCTTTTCTGATACAACTCCCACCATATTCGCAAATAACAAGTTTCCGTCCACGTCTCCCTCCAACGTATTAAAACACAAGACAATTGATGAAGGCGCATCTGGTTGATCGATCAACCACGGACACGTCCATGCATTTATGCATCCGATCGTCCTATTATGCGAACACCGGCCGTCCTTCTCCTCGGTTAATTGAATATTCTTTTGAAGTGGACCTTGAATATTGGCCGAGTTACGTACATGGACCGTACAATTTCGATCCCGGTGCTATATTCTCCCTTCGATTCTAAGGCTGGATACGTAATACCGACGAACAATCTATCGGCGCATAAAATTTTATGCCATCCAGAGAGACCGATTTCCTCGCAAGAAAATCTACCGCACGACTGTCGACCTTCGCACGCGAAATTTCCGCATACGTAACGAAACGTGAAAATTTCGCTTTCGCAATATAAGCAGAATCCGTGGAAGAAATGCGTTAGATCGTTCGATTGAAAATTGCTAAATTTTCATATCGGCACGATCAAAAAATTTGTTGATCTGTGAAAAATAACTGACACGGTTGATTATCAGTAACAATTATTTATTCGAATTGTTGAATTTTGTCAAGACTGTACTCTCGTTATATCCCTGCGAACGGGGCTGTATGTGACGTTATAACACTAAAAGCTGTGGATGTTGAAAGTTGAAAGTCTGAGTTAAAAGGTGATTGTTTATATGTATATATGTATATACATATAAGATCTATACATGTGTAATTTATATGCAAGGTATAAATGATGCTTATATCTGCACATATGTATACATGTATTTTATATTATAAATTATAAAGCACCCAACTCGTAAACAATTTTAAACTGGTTTAAAATTTGTAATTTGTATGCATATGTATAAATTATGCACATATCTGTGCACATGTGTACATATGCGTATACATGCGTACACATGTGTGTATACTTCATGACTTCAAAACACGTGACTTTTAAACAATTTTGAACAAGTTTAAAATGAATAATTAATATGCAAAGTATATGGATAAATTATGCATGTGTATACATGTCCTCCTATTGGCTCAAAACAAGATGAATTTTCTCGATAAAATAATAATATTATAATTGCTGTACGTATACGTATAATACAAACTACAATAAAGCAAGTAACTTTTAAAGAGATCTCGCTGCAGGAATATTAAAGATGTATAAACAACGTGTATCAGCGAACCGGAAGTTATCTGGAGGGGAAAGAACTCGAGCGAACGAAAGAAAAGGGCGCGGAGTTAACAGAAATAAATACGGTATCGAAGGGAATTCGTGTAGAAAGTTTTCTTGTTTCTCTGCATATCGCGAGAAAAAAAGTTCCGTAAACAGATAAAGGGGAAGAAATATTTCGTTTTATTTTATGGAAATCACGTATTTCACACTTTCTGATCAGATATTCTCTTGCCGAGAATTATTTCGAACGTTTCAGTAGGACTTGATTAAACTTAATTAAAATACTGCAAAATGATAAGGGAAAGAAAAGGGATTCAGAAAACTTGAGAATATCTTCACGTGCAGCCGTGGCTTGCGTATTAACGACCGTCGAATACGAAACAATGCCACGAACTTGAGGGGTTTTTGGTCGAAACGCGACAAAGGGTAATCAGCTTTGGAACAACGAAAGAATGGAACCTTACAATCTCGCGATGATGAACAAATAAACAAACTATAGAATATTTTATATTTTATTATTTGGGAATATTGAGTTATTAAAATAATGAGAGAGGGTGTACCTTTCATTTGAGTATAATACAATGGTAACAAATTTGGATATCTATTTGGGATTAGGGGAGATTTTTCAATTTGAAGATTTGGGGATTTGGAAATTTAGGGAATTAGGCATTTGGAAATTTGGAAATTTAGAAATTTGAAAATTTAGAGATTTAGGGATTCAGGGATTTGGGGATGAGAAATTTGGGACTTTGGAGATTTAGGGACTGAGGGATTTGAAAATTGAGGAATTTAGGGATTTAGGGATCTGGAAATTGAGGAATTTGGGGATTTAGAGATTTAGAAGTTTAAAATTTTGGAAATTTAGAGATTTATAGATGCAGGGATTTGGGAATGAGGAAATTTGGAACTTTAAAGATTTAGGTATTTAGGAATTTAGAAATTTAACGATTTAGGTATTTAGGAATTTAGGAATTCAGGGATTTAGGGATTTAGAAATGTGGAAATTTAAAACTATAGAGATGTAGCAATTCAGAAATTTAGAAATGTAAGGATTTAGAAATTTAGAGATGTAGGAATTTAGAAACTTAAGGATGTAGGGATTTACAGCCTTACAGATTTAAGAATATAGGAATTTAAAAATTTGGAAATTTAAAGAGAATATGAAAACACAATAATGGAAAAAATACATATTAATTCCTTACCTTGAAAATCAACAGTTTTCAAAAAAAACCATCTTAAATTATGTAACAGGAAATATAAAATTCGTAAAGCAGTCATTTGACCACAGTAGTTTTCGCATTAATAATAACTTCTAAATTTTAGAATTTGAAGTATAACAAATTTAACATTATATAAAACTTTGTCCATAAAAATGTCAGTTTTTCTTCATGCGTGCGAAAAGCAACCGCGAGAGTAAATCGCGAGTTTAAAGCAACTACCTTTTCCCGTATATTAAACGCGTTTCCGAGTTGCAGAACAGTTTCGCGATTGACGCTCGCGTTTATTTGTCCAGGTCGTATCGTAAAGCGGAATTTTGGTTAGACCGTAGAACAACGCGTGACGAGTTCGTGTTTGACGTATCGTTCGCGCCGCTGAAATTGCACCGCTAATTTAGCCGGCATCTCGTCGACGTGGGAATGATGAAATCGTCGCGACGCGAATTACCTCCAGGCAGGATTACTGGAAATTGCCTCGTGAAACGAGCTTCAAGATTCGAATTTAATTTGTATTTGCTTCTCTCTATATGATTTAAAACATCGGTGATTAAAAAACAAATCTCTACATTATTCATACTTCCATATTCACACATGTTATACTGAAATTGCATTCAATATTTATAACACTCTTATTTTACGTCAATATAACTTTTAATTTCATTTTTACTGCAAATATTTGCAACTTATAATTGGAAGTTACATTCATTCTCAAAAATGGTACGAGTAAAGTTATGTACAAGTTTTGGCGTAATGTAACACAAAAACTTAGTGAACTTTTAAAACTGGTGTACAAATATAATTTACTACATTCTAGAATAGTACAATCTGTATCAAGAAAATATATCTTTAAGAAAGAAAATGGTTCCCTGTTTTATGTTAGGTTAGTTACCACCTCGCGTTTTCAAGAAGCTTCACCAAGAGCTATATACCACTTAAAATTTATTCATGTACAGTTTCGTTTTCAGAAAAATTGAATTTAAAAATTGCTCAGTATATTTCTAAGAAAATTACTTCCTCAAAAAAAATGTCGATAATCCTTTCTTCGGTTCAATTGAACGTTATGAATTAACGAACGTTATATTACTGAAATGGCTACGTGTTAGTTGGAGCCAGTTTAGCTTTCGAGGAAGTCAAACATTCGACAAAAACAGAAACGCAACAGTTGTATGACCGAAACAATTAATGGAACGCGAGGTATGCTAACAGCGAAAGTGTTAATGAAAACAATTTCAGTTATCCGATCACAAATAATTGTTGCAAATACTTGAAAATTCGATCAATTTAGATCGTATCTTTAACTCTTCAGAGAGTTGAACATCGCGTCAATAAATTATCAATAATGTACCGCAAATTTATTGTAAATAAAGTACCGATATTTATAACCGAAATCGCGAATCGATTTCCCGCCATTCTACCGTGACGCTCGGAGCGTTAATTATTGGAAATGTTTATATCGCGACGATGAAATGATTCGTCTTGCAATCTGTTTAGACACTGAACAGCGGAAATATTTTAAATCCTTTGAACGACGAATTGAGTTCGCACAAACGAGGATTTGTCGATATTTCAGAGCGAGAGGGTGGCACTCAACAGCCGGCCAGCGTGTGCGATGTCGAATATTACGGATTGACATCACCGGTGAAGGGCTCCGTGGTGCATCCAGAACCTCACCGATTATTCGCCATGGAGGGGCCTATAAAATGCAGGCAGCATTTCATTCCAGCAGCTAATCAGTCGGTCATCATTCGCGTAAGTCCTTCGACCGATGTTTAATCAGCCAACGAGATATCTGTGTATCGAAACTGTTATCAAAATTTCGTTCATTCAATTCCCCGTTCGCTTTGATTTATGCAAACAATTTATAAATGAAACGCATTACCTTCTTGCATAATAAATGGCCAATTTCGAATGAGAGAGAATTCATGAAGGTTTTTGTCATCGAACGCTATTTGGTGAGATAAAGGAATCATGAGGTGATGCTGATGGCGTATCAATTTCAGAATTTGGTTTTCAGAGTTTGGGAATTTTGGGAGTTGGGGAGTTGGAGATTTGAGGATTTGGAGATTTGGGGATTTGGGGGCTTGGGAATTTGGGGATATGGGGATTTGGGAAGTTGAAGACTTGGGAATTTGGAAATTTGGGAAGTTGGGGATTTGGGGATATGGGGATTTGGGGATTTGGAGATTTAGGGATTTGGGAATTTGGGAATTTGGGAATTTGGGAATTCGGGAATTTGGGGAGTTAGAGACTTGGGGATTTGGAGATTTAGGGATTTGGGAATTTGAAAAGTTGGGGAGTTGGGGATTTGGGGATTTGGAGATTTAGGGATTTGGGAATTTGAGAATTTGGCAAATTAGGAATTTTGGAACTTGAGAATTTGTGAACTTGGAGACTTGGGGATTTAGGACTTTGGAGATTTAGGGATTTGGGAATTTGGGAATTCAAGACTTTAGGAATTTAGGAAATTGAGAATTTAGGAAATTTGAAATATAGGAATTTGAGATTTGAAAATTTAGGAATTCAGGAAGTTTGTACCACAAATATTCATGAATAATTTATGTAATTATTTTCAGCAATCTTTAAGCTTCTTTAACGTCTATTAGAAACGATAGTCTTCAAATGTTAGAGATATTTTAGATATGTCGATCATTAGTGGACAGATTGCGATTAAAATTAAGCTCGAAATTCAGTCGTGGTGAAAATAAGAGACTATGACGCACTTCAACAATCATGTGCGTCACGTGAACCGCTGTAATAAGTCAAGGGGTTAATCTCATCGAATCGAGTCCACTAGAAAAGATCTTCAAATGTTAGAGAAATTTCTCATATGACGATCATTGATAAACGGGTTATAATTAAAATTAAGCTCGAAATTTAGCCGTGATGCATATATGAAAGACTATATCACATTACAACAATAATGTTCGTCACGTGTGGAAGACGACATGATAAGACAAGGGGTTAGCTCATCGAGTCGAGTCTATTAGAAAAGATAGTCTTGGAAATAGCTGTCATGGGTAGAGGGGTATCACGAAAGGAATTCCCGGAACTATAGGAAGTTCCAGACATTCCATCCAGCGTACGCCGCACAATTCCAGATCATGAACAAGGTTGTTGCTTTGCCCGAAGGTGGAGGGCAGCTCGAAGCAGAGCCCGAATAACCCTTGCGAGACCAAATGCGGAGACAGCGGCTGTCACTGCGTCAGCAACAAGTCTCTGGAGAACATGGATCACCTTTTACTAGTCTCCGAGACTGGCCACATCGTCACCTGCCTCTGCGGAAATTATCAGGTAAACGAAGGACCCCTAGCGAACTTCTCTTCCACGTGAGAATTATCATACCTTCGCTACCGGAACTGGAAGCTCGTTAATTTCTTGCAAATCCCGATTTCAATTATTTTTCAAATCTCCGACCTAATCCCTTTCGTAATTATCGTATTATGGTTTATTTGATCAAATGATAGACTGCGTGTAACGAGATATTGACGGGGAGAATATTGGGAGATGTGGGGATTATTGGAGATGATGGTTTTTATGCAAGGGATGAGATTTTTAGTTTTCAAGATTGGGAAATTGAAATTTTTATGTTCTTGAAGTTTTAAGTTATTAAGTTTATTGATTTGTGCTCAAGTTATTAAATTTATTGATTTTTGGAATTGTTAAGATACCTTGAAGTTTTAAATTGTAAATTATCAAATTCTGTTTTTAAATTTTTTAATTTCCGGATTACCAAATTACTAAGCAAATTGGCAACCTACCAAATACCTATATTTCTAAACTTTTACATTCTCAAATTCCTATAGTCCCAAATTCTCCAATTCCCAAATCCCTAAATCTCCAAATTTCCGGATTCCCCAATCTCCAAATCTCTAAATCTCTAAATCAACAAATCCCTTAATCGCCAACTCTCCTAATCCCCAAATCCCCAAATTCCCAAGTCTCCAAATCTCCAACTCCTCAAATGCCTAAATTCTCAAAATCCCCAAGTCCCCAAATCTCCCCAAATACCCAAATTTCCTAATCCCTAAATCCCCAAATCCTCAAACCCCCAAATTCCCAAAATTTCCAAATCCCCAAATCCCCAAATCCTTAATCCCCCAAATTCCCCAAATCTCCAAATTCCCAAATTCCCAAATTCCCAAATCCCCAAATCCCCAAATTCCACAAAACCCCAATTATCCATATCATTAAATTCCCAACACTCTAATTCATCAGGTTACCAGAACAAACAAATTTGAAATCTCACGAACAGCGAAGTAACACAATATTTTGAAATTGCCAATTTTCGTGTCGCGAAATAACAGACAGGTACGCGTTTGCAAAAATCCATCTCCCTTCTTCTGAATTGTAGTTTATTTACCGTGAAAAATGGAATTGCTAAATGGCTTCAACAGGTGTACAACATATGTATGAACAAATCGCGAACTATCTATTGTGAAAACCTCTGAAACAGCTATTTTTGTTCAAACAATCTATTATGTTTTAACGTCCATTTTTATCAATACATCTCTGTTTGCCGTATGACGATACTATGTGCTGTACAAAACCAGTCAAACGCGAATTTGCTTTTATTTCTTTAAAAATATAGTGTGAACGCTATATATACAATTTCGTGAGATGTAGACTTGTAATGTCTTTGTTCTAAAGGGGCACAGAATCTTAAAAATTGTTAACTTATTTCAGACGTTGGATTAAAGACCAAATTACATTTTTGTATGAAGATACTCTGACACGTAAGCTTCAGTGCATATACATTTGTTTATAAAAAAAATTCTGAAACGTAAAAGGAATCAATGTCCCGATACCAAGAGGGATATAACTTCTTACCCAGAGCAAAACATTTGAAAATATTATTAAATAGCTATTTAGGAAAAAACCCCTAACGTTATCATAGAGGAGTTATTGGCACCTACATTAATTTGTAATTACCAAGTTAATATAATATTATAATATTTGGTTAGGTTAGGTTCTAATTACCAAATATTACAGTACAATATAATATTAATATATTTGGTAATATTTGATGGCATATTATGACGTTCCTCAAATGTCATAAAATTGATTGCACAGCTTAGGAACGATCATCTCAAGGTATTAATGTTCAAAACGGTATTCCACGTCGGACCATTAACGAGAGCAGCACCACGATGACCGCTATCGTTTAATTCGTAAAATGCTCAGCAAGCGTCCCGACGCGAATGGACGCCGTTCTCTTTTCTCCCCTTTTATTTCTGTCGCTCACGTCCGACTGCCACCGTTTCATTCAAGTTTCATTCACGGACAAACGCCGCCATGCTCGCCGATTGTATTGGACATTGAATGCTCTCTCGTTCTGTTCAACACCTACTCCATCAACCCGCCTGGAATTACTTCGAACGATTTCACCGATCGGTTGAATAAAACAAATAATTCGCTGCGTGCATGCGGCGGCAACCAGACAAAGCCGAGAAATTGTTTTTAGCAGGATCAAGGACCCTCTATCGAACGATTTGCAAAGCGGCCATGCTCGAGAGCTAAATGCTCTTTGACGAACACGCACGCTGGCTTTAAATTGCTTTTTCAGTCGGATCTTTTATGTCCGAGTGTTTCAAGGCCATCGCTTCTTGCTTTTGACTCGGGAGTTCCGTCTTCAGAGATCATAGGCGAAATCCCCAGATCTCTAGTTTACGATTTCTAGATCTTTAGATTGTGAGGTCTAGAACCATCTAACACATCTATTATCATGGATGTTAACATCCCTAAATCTCAATTTCCGAAATACAATATCCTTTGATCCTAAGACTCCTTGATCCCAAAACCTGTCGATCAAAAAATATCAGCTTTCAAAAGATTGCTCTACATCCCTCTTGCTTCACCTGAATCTCCTCTTGAAGAATAAACCATATACTTGATCTCTATTACCCTGGGTTCCAATACCCCTAAATCCGAATTTGTTAAATACAGTACTCTTTGATCCTAAGACTCCTTGATCCCAAAATCTGTAGATCCAAAAATATCCCTTCCGATAAATCTCCATCCCTATATTCTCGCTTCGCATGAAGGAATCTCAAACAACCTTGTACCGCGAGATAACAAGGTTTAATTAAAACGTAAAATCTCCACAATAAAGTATTAACTGGTGTTAAATACATCACCGTTAAATAAATTCCCCTTTGCCATGCAGTATAAACAACCGCGATATCCATCACAGCCACCGCGATAAGCAAACATAAACGTATCCAATTCGTGTTTAATGTATGCTAAATATTACACGGTTTGCATAGTACACACATTCGGTGCGTAGCATCGATTACCACCCTTTCTTTCGCGTTCAACCGAACGATTGTCGTCAAATCGAACGGAACAATAATTATCGTCGTTACATTTCGCCATGTATATTATCGGGCAATTCCAGCTCGCGTGTCACGCGTTACAGTTACCCGCAATCTATCCCGCAGGATTGGCTGCCCGTTGGAATCCGTAGCTGGACACCGGTCTACATCGAGTGGTCGAGGTCCTCGAAGGCAGGCCTCAATTTCCGGGCAGCTTACGAGTTTATCAACGACACTTACTGCGGTGACTACACAACGACCAAACCGGAAGGCGAGGTCAATGGCGGCGACCTGGCCAGTACCGGCTTAAAGCTCAACCAGTATTATCAGCAGAAGTGCACGTGGATACTCGACTCGTTGACGGATCGACAACTCACCATCGAAGTGAAGTCCACTCAGAGCCGTAAGAAATATTTCTTTCATTCTTATACTACACCAACATTTTTCACATTTTTATAGGCCATTGTTGACTACATCATGCTGGGTGATATTCAAGCAAGGTTTAATATTTTATTCTGTTTATAGTTGGTTCTTTCATTTTTACTGAACATCGACATCTGAATATTTATCAAGTTGTAGCAGCATTTTTTAAAATACGAATCAACGCAAAATGGCGACTACAGAGGGGTGTTCCTTCTTCAAGCATATCTATTTTAAATTATTTAGAGTCACAAGAAATTCTTCTCTCATTTTTATTGAATCTACTAGTATTTTTCACATTTTCATGGGTTAATGGACGTGAAAGGACAGTAACGGCATGAAGGGTGCTCCCTGTACAAAAGATTTTATGGTCCTAAGAAATGGTTCTTTCAATTTTATTGAATTATATACCAGAGTTCTTCAAGTTTGCATGAGTTAGTACAGTGGCTGAGGCAGAGGGGTGCATAAGACACCCCTTCTCATACAAAAATATTCATGCCGATTTATTTATTCTTGCGTAATATTTTTAGTGGTCCTAAAATTCTGAAGTTTCAAGGTTTTGCACTTCGAAAGTCCCAAAATCCCAAACTTCCAAAAATCAAAGACTTCGAAATTTCGAAGTCCAAAAGCTAAAATGTATTTACGAACCAGAACAGCATACATTGATGCATTTCATATGTCTGTACTCATATGAGCATATAAACATTTGGACATTTAGACATTTAATATGTTAAGTATAATAGAACATATACATATATATTTTGACATATGTTAAGTATGATAGAACATATACATATACATTTAGACATTTCATATGTTAAGTATGATAGAACATATACATATACATTTAGACATTTCATATGTTAAGTATGATAGAACATATACATATACATTTAGACATTTCATACGTTAAGTATAATAGAACATACAGGCATTTGATGTACATATACATTGCAGTATAGTTGAAAAACATTTATGTAGACAGTATCCATAGAGACGTAAACTATATAAAAAGCATCGTGGTAAATCGTGTCGGCATTCAACGAATCTTCCAGTCACGATCCTCTAAAAGGTACTCACGAAAATCCACAGTGAATCAACAGCAAATCAAAGGCGACTACTCACCGAGACGATACTTTATCCCATCCTGGACACCGTCGAATTCCCTTCAATTCCATCCTCGGCTACTTCGTTGGAATTTCGATCCGGTCCATTGAGTTCCTCTTACGAAAGGACGAAATGAACGGAAGCGAAAGGTGAACAGAAGAGCCGGAAAGATCGAGCGGAACGGGTTCTTCCGTAAAAGCGAGAGACCCGACAACGAATTGGCAACAGGACTGGAGATTAAAGAGACCATTGGACTAGCCAGGACAACGAGAACCGTTCCGAGTCTTTAGAGAACCGCTCTCTCTTTTCTCTATTTTCTTGGCCAGATATCTGTGTTCCTCGCACCGCCATTCTGGCTGCGAAACAACGTGGCGATACAGCAAAGGCGGAAGCAAAGTCGTTGCAATGGACCGAGTAACCTCAGAAATGGCTTTCGCGCATCGCCTTGAGCCTCTGTTTCCATTTCAACCTCTTTTCTTTTCTTTTCGTTTCTTTCTTTTTAGCGAATCGTCGACAGCGGTTTCGCGAAGATGAGCAGCGTATCGTCCGCTTTTAAGTTGCGCTTCCCACCCCACTTTCGCAGATTGGATTTATTTTGCTCGTCGTATCTGGAAAACTTGATCCCTCCATCTTGCACAGATGAAATGTGAGATTAGCCCTCGAGAGGTAACTTTCACCTGCTCCGATACAACTCGAGTGATTCGCCATTTTGTATCAAATCATCATATGTTTTGTTCCTAACATCGTTCACTAACAAATACACTTACAATAAGAACATTTAGAAAGCTCCTTACAATTATACATGTTCCTCAAGTTTCGAAAACAAAATTTACGTTGTAATACAAAATTTCAATAGTAACTCATTAAACCTGCACTCGAGCGGTGAGCGTCATCCACCATTTTATTCATCGCGGTGACTCGAGAGGCGACCGAGAGATTTTATATCTCAAATTAGTCCTGATCGAATCGAACTCCTTCGGTTAGTTCGAACTTGACAGTTGTGTCAACAGGAATATTACTTTCGAAGCTTTCGTAAAAGTTTGCTTTTAACGGTATGTAAAAACTTTGGTTGACCGATTGAGATTTCGCCAGACACGTGATCGAGCTTTTATTTCGACCTCCAGTTCCAGTGAAATTCGATCGGATACGTGTTATTCTAACGGGTTAGGAAGGATTGCAAGGTTTGCTCTCGACGAAAAAATCCTGAAAGACATCAAACATATTACGATACTTGCCCCGACGATGCCTATTGTTTTATAAAATACAAAGAAAAAATACAGAGCAAATCTCTTCGTAAGGATACAAACGTATAGTAGTTCCATACGTTAATTTGTAGGTGTTTTAAGTTAGATGTAATTTTAAGTTAGTAAGAAATTCAAGTACGCAAAATCGTCTCGAGATCGAAAAAGGCCTCGAAGGTGCAATTGTATGGTGACCGAGAGCCGCCATTTTATATCACAAATTATACCGTGATAAAACTCCATCTTCGGTTAGTTCGAACTTGATAGCCTACAGGAATATTACTTTCGAAGCTTCTGTAAGTTTGCTTTTAACAGTATGTAAAAACTTTGGTTGATCGATTGAGAGAAGATTTTCGCCAGACGTGATCGAGCTTTTACTCCGACTTCTAGTTTCGAAAATTCTAAAGTACGAAGAGTAGTCTCAAAACTTTGTTATTTCAAGGTTTCATCGATGTAAAGATTTAAAATTTCAAAATAACATTTAAGTTCTTCTTTAGAAGAAGTCAAACGACTTCTAAGTTTCATAATTCAAAAATTCTTGTAAAGTCAAAAGTTTCAATAATGTTGCAAAACATTGAAGTCCAAAAATCTCAAACTTGTAATTTTCTAAAGTTCCCAAACGTTTAAGAAATTTAAACATTTAAGACGTCATAAAGTTATAAACTCTAAGTTGCAAAGTAACTTCTACATGTTTAGAAATTCCAAAATTGTAGAGATCCAAAGTTTTTAAATTCCAAAATCCTAAACTTGTAACGTCCAAAAATTCCACAAATCCAAACTCCCTAAAAAATTCTACTATCCCCAAATACCAAAACATTTCCAAATCACAAATCTTCTAATCCTAGAAACCCCAAAATCCTCAAATCTCAAAGTCCTCAAACAATAAAATCCAGAAACTCCAAAAATCCACAAAACCCAAAATCCTCAAATCTGAAAGTCCTCAAACCACAAAATGCAGAAAACCCAAAAACCCACAAAATCCAAAATCCTCAAATCCCAAATTCCTCAAATCTCAAAGTCTTCATACCCCAAAATCCTCAAATCTCAAAGTCCTCAAACAATAAAATCCAGAAACTCCAAAAATCCACAAAACCCAAAATCCTCAAATCTGAAAGTCCTCAAACCACAAAATGCAGAAAACCCAAAAACCCACAAAATCCAAAATCCTCAAATCCCAAATTCCTCAAATCTCAAAGTCTTCATACCCCAAAATCCTCAAATCTCAAAGTCCTCAAACCCCAAAATCCTCAAATCCCAAAATCCCAAATTCTAAAAACCCCAAAATCCTTAACGCTAAAATTCCCAAAACTCCCCAATCCAAAAATGACCAAACCCCAAAGTCCCAAACTCAAATTCAAATGTTCCACTCTCCCACCATCAAAAACAACAATTTTTCTCTGCCCACCAACCCCATGACGTTATAATGCATATTTCACTTCGTCCGCAAAGAGTAATTCCGCGAAACCATTTTTCCAATTTTCGACATTCGATTTTTGCCCGATATTTATGGAACTGTACCTGTTTTTACCGTGTAAACATTCAGCCGATTCGTCCACGTACATATATCCTAGCAAACAGCATCGACGATAAACCTTGCATTAGATCACCGGTAACTGGATATTCCCGAAAAAACATATTGTAAAGGTCGTTCCGTGTTTTCGAAAAAGCAATACATAACCACGGGCGAAAGTCTGTCGCGAAAAAGCACGATGTACATGCATATGTGCACTCGTGAAAAGTCGGTAGCAATTGATATTCAAATGGCTACACGAAATTATTGAAAAATCCGCGAACCATAAGCGTAAAAAAAAATACAAAATCGTTTGCATTGAAATGAAAAAAAAAAAAAAGAGAAGAGAGACTCCATTTTCGAGCGTACATTATTTTTTCACGCAGGTGTGGCGCTGATTCGTTTTTGTTTATCGCTGCGTGTTACAAACGTGTTTCGGCGTGGAAAAAAATCATTGGACCGCAAGGAAAACGAGGAAAATTATACGGTTACCACGCTGGAGAACCGATCGGCCCCAATTATTCACTTCCCTCGATGATTGCGAATACATCGATACCGCGATCGATCTATTCCCTCCCGTCAAATGTTATATCCGCGACAATTAATTGTGAAACTGCATCAGTTAATTGGTTGTTCGAATGATATGGACGCGTTCGGCTCTTTGCTCGACACGCCTCGGAAAATTCATGGCGTAATTAATTATTCGCTGATATTTTTAATAAATTTATTCCGTTCAAGCTTCAAATCAGACAATTTACGGAGCAGCTACGTTCAATAATTTTTACATTTTTTATTTTAGGTCTGAAGATTTTAAGGATGAACTCGCAAGTGTGAATATTTTAAAATGGAGTAGTTTTAAGATACCGAAGATTTTTAAATCTTAAGGTTTTCAAGATACAAAAGTAGGAACATTTAATATTTTGTAAATTCTAAATTTTAGAAGGTATAAATTTGCTTCATTTTCAACTCTCAAGTACAAATATTTTAAAATCACGAAATTGATGGCAAGATTCTGTAATTTTTCAGTTTTAAGGTTAGGTTGGGTAAAAATTCAAAAATTCTCAAAGGTGCAATTAATTCCAAAGTTGCAAATGCCTGCAAATTTCAATAATTCTAAGAAATTCAAAAAATCGCAATTCTCTGAAATCCCAAAACTCCCAATCTTCCTAATCTCCCAACCCAGCCACAATCTCTTACGCAAAATCCTCTCACAAGGAAACAACGTAAGAAACATTTCCCTTATCGCTCGAAAAATTCTCATCAGCCATTTCTAAAATCTCACTTCCGGAGTTTCCCATTCATTTTTCTCGTTCCAGGTCCTTGCACCGCCTGGAATCTGACGATACACGAGTATAGCAAGAACGGTGATCCAGCCGGGCAGAGATTGCACACATTCTGCTCGCGGGACACGCACAAAAATTTCACACTGCCATGGAAAACAAACACCGTGGTGGTTAGGTGAGTCGAGTGGTAAACCGGAAGCCGTAGAAACTTCGTCTTCCTTTAACGACTGTTTCGTGACACTTTTGACTCCGCTATTACGACATCGCTGGCTGAATTATTGGGCCGATTTATAAGACGCGATCTTCCTTTGTGCGGGTGCTCTTCAAAAATCGATCGAACGAAAAGAATCAGACGATAGCTGAAGGGGCAAGTTACATTTATCAACTTTGTGGATGCGGAGAAATTCTGAAGTGGGAAAGTTAAGGTTGAGAAAATTTTTCTATGTTCTTATTTAGGTTTTCATTTACGATTTAAATAAATGAGGTATTTTATAGTATTTTATAGTTTCTTTTTTAAGGTATTTTATAGTAATTCAATTATAATGGAAAATAATTTGTTGAATAAATAATTGTTTTAAAAAGATTAAATGACAAGTTCTACAAGAATTAAACTACATCATATTATTCTGAAAAAATATCAACATCAATAAATAATCATATTGTTCTGATAAAATATCAAATTGTCCTAAATAAATTAATGTCAAACTGTCCTAAATATTAGGTCTGGGAAAAAGTTTGTGGTGTATAACAACATCAAATTAAAAAAAAATTAGATACGGTCAAATTGCTCTAAAGAAATATCGATACAAAAATGAGCATCAAATTGTCCCGAAAGAATGAAATATTTCCGTAAATTTGAAAGAAGTTATATTTGTTAACAGATTGCAAGCACTAGGGAGAACAGCACCGGAATATACGATGAAATGGAGGAGCCAAACGGTGATTGCGAACACTCACAAAAGTGGACCATCGCCAGCTCCGAATCACGTGATCGATGCCTCGACCGGAAGTATACCACAAGTGGCGGGAATCCTAATTCTCTTCACGATACTCCTCGCTTACGCCGGTTGTTGAGTACACGAGCTCAACATACCGTGTCCATACACGTTCCTGTTCAATAAGAAACAAACTATACAAACGAGCCTAAGGTTTTCGTTGTGTGTGTACATACGTACGTCATTTAAGTACCATCGGTGCTCGTGTTTCGCTGAAATCGTTTCCTAATTCTATTTCTTTTTAGGAATGTCCATGTTTTTATATAGAACTGTTTTTGTTAATAATTAACTAATGAATGTCAAGTCCATAATAGCTTTATTATTAACTGAGTTATTGTGGTGGACACCAAGTCTATGTTGTCATAAAGTTTGAACTATCTCTATTAATTAACGATCACTGTAATGAATGTTCGGTCCTAATAATCGTGTCAACTGTTTGTATTATTATTTAACAATCACTGAATGTCAGACCCATATTGTCATATACTGTAAACTGTTTTTGTTATTAATTGACAATTACTGTAATGGATGTCAGATTGTCATATACTGTTAACTGTTTTTGTTATTAAATAATAATTACTATAATGGATGTCCATATTGTCACATACTGTGAACTGTTTTTATTATTAATTAACAATCACTGTAATGGACGTCAAATCCATGTTGTCATGAAGTGTGAATTTTATTATTAATTAACAATAATTGTAATGGACGTCAGTATTGTTGTAAATTATGATTTATTTGCATTAGTAATTAATAATCATTTTGATGGACGTCATAATGTCGTAAACCACGAATTTGTTATTAATTAATGATTATGGTGAAAATTAAATTTATGTTGTGATTGAATATGAATTATTTTGGTTAATTAACAATCATGACGGACATTAATCCATATTATGATTGATTATGAATTATTTTTGTTGATTAACTGATGGACATTAAAACCATATTGTGATTGAATTATTTTTGTTATTAATGAACAATGATTGAAATGAAATTCATGTGGACATAAAATATTTAAACTGTTAATTAACAATGATTATGATCGAAGAATATTGAAATTTGTTAAGGATTATGAAAAATACAATAAATTTTGAAACTTGTGTAAAACTAAACACGAGCATCCGATGTTGATCGAATAAAGAAAGAATTCCAAAATGATTAGGATATTTTTTCGAAATTCGAAATTTTAGTGCAATAAACGAGGTCAATAATTGACCCGACTACAGGAACGTAATCGAAGTATAATTAACGATACGAAATCGAATTTTGGAATTCAGCGATCTAGTCGAATTATATATAATTATATACATAAAGGAAATAAGAGATATACAAATCAGAGAAAAGAGAGAGAAATATAAATATATATATATTGAAAATCACTTGGTGTATACCACTCGTTTTACCTGTAAGAGTCTAATAGAGCATGTAAATATTATATATACGTGTATACATAAATTTATCTACAGAACGAAACGTCTTGCAAACGAACTATGTTTTACATTTTTAGAGATAGAATACTTTTTCAAATTTTTTACAAGCATTTTTCATAATTCATTTCTTTTAATATTTTTAAAATATTTCTTTAAATGAACATATTCGAAATATATTCAATATTTCAGTAAATATTTATTTATTAATACAATATGTACATATATTCAAATAAATTAATCTTCTTTTCACATCAAATTTAAATTAAAAAGTCAATAAATAACATTTCTGAAAATATTCATTTTCTTTATTTACAAAATAACTCAATATTGAATACAATTTCTGTACCCCTAAATTTTAATAAAAATTGTTCCCCCCTCGTAAACTTTTAATTAAAAACGCAATCAATAATTATTCTAAAAATATTTATTTTCTTCATTTATAAAATAAATCGATATGGGAACTGAACAAAATTTCTATACCCTTAAATTTTAATAAGAAATTACCTTCCCTCGTAAAATTTTAATTAAAAACTCAATCAATAAAATTTCTGAAAATATTTATTTTCTTCATTTATAAAATAAATCGATATAGGAACTGAACAAAATTTCTATACCCTTAAATTTTAATAAAAAAAAGTCTTTTCCTCGTAAAATTTTAATTAAAAACGCAATAAATAAAAATACTAGGAACACTAATTTTTTTTATTCACAAATATTTAAATTCATTAAAATTTCTGTTCTCTCAAATTTTAATTAAACACAACTTCATAAACGTAATTGTACGAGAAGAAGAGTGCATTCAAATATTTCAATATTACGAATTTTAATAATTGAACATTGAAAATAATAATGATTTGTCCTTAATCCACGATAATAATAATTTGTCGTCTTTCTGTTCGACGTTTCTTTCCGCAGATAGAAGTATGCATATAGCAAGTGTATTGATAAAAAGGAGATAAGAAAACAACAGAAAAAACGCGATGCACGGATTTGAAGTAGCGAGAACCACGCGTCACCTCTCACACGCAAAAATGCCAAAGTAAACGTGTAAGAAATTCTATATTATATAGAACATTGTACATACGTGGTAGCACTGGTAGAATTTGTACAGAGTATCACTACGTTAAGATATCGATATTATTGTACATTACGCGATGATCGTAACGTGGCGCGATTCGAGACAGATTGTATTTTAACGAACGAGCTTCGTGTGCCCAGGGCACTCCTCGATTAATTGTTATCGCGTTCTTCCGAAAGTTCATCGAATTTATTTCAATTTTTTTACATATTTAACACAAGTTTTCCACATCATTCTACAGAAATATTTTATCTCTGCATACACAGATTTACAGAATATACTGATTTTATCTCTGCATTCATACATTTACAGAATATACTCTGTAGATACAGATTTGCAGAATATGCAGATTTTATCTCTGTATATTTTGTCGATCGTTTCAGTTGTGCTATTTGGGATTCTTTGGTTTTTACTTGTTTAAGAGATCTTTTTTCATTTTCATGGAATTATACTTTGAAATGGGTAATTTTGTGGGACACGTTTGTTTCAGACACTTTTTCCAAATTCCAAATTTTCAAAATCCTACAAGTCCAAACTCTAAAAATCCTAAAATTACAAACTCTCAAAATTGCAAAATTCCAAACTTTCAAAAGCTGAAAATTCTACAATCCCAAAATCTTAAAATTCCAAACTCTCAAAATCCCAAAATGTCGAACTCTCAAATTCCCAAAATGTCAAACTCTCAAAATCCCAAAATTCCAAGCACTGTCGCAAAAATTGCAATCTCAAATTCCCAAAATTAAAAATTCCACTCTCTCACTCCCAACATTAAAAACATCGACTTCTCAAAATCCCAAAATTAAAAATTCCACTCTCCCAAATTCCCAAAATTAAAAATTCCACTCTCTTGAACTCCCAAAATTAAAAATATCAACTTCTCAAAATCCCAAAATTAAAAATTCCACTCTCCCAAATTCCCAAAATTAAAAATTCCACTCTCTCAAATTCCCAAAATTAAAAATTCCACTCTCTTGAACTCCCAAAATTTAAAATATCAACTTCTCAAAATCCCAAAATTAAAAATTCCACTCTCTCAAACTCCCAAAATTAAAAATATCAACTTCTCAAAATCCCAAAATTAAAAATATCAGCTTCTAAAAATCCCAAAATTAAAAATTCCACTCTCTCAAAATTCCAAAATTAAAAATTCCACTCTCTCGAACCCCCAAAATTAAAAATATCAACTTCTCAAAATCCCAAAATTAAAAATTCCACTCTCTCGAACCCCCAAAATTAAAAATATCAATTCCTCAAAATCCCAAAATTCCAATATCCAAAACACCTGAAATTACTACAATTATTATTCATTTCATTCCCTAGCAAATATCCAGAGTTTTCAATTTTCAATGAACGCGTCACTCTAATTAAATTCATCATCCTCCACAAATAATCGATGGACTTTCGGGAACGCGATTGATTGTTAGAGTAAGCTGGAAATAAATGCTAGAACGTGAATGTTTAATATACGTATCGATTAAAAAGGATATTAAACTAACAACAGACAAGATAAACAATTCGATTGAAAAGAAGTATGATCAGGCAGTGTGAACAACATCCATCAAGTTTTAATTAATTTTATAGTCGAAATCATTTGCCTAGAGGACATTAAATAATATTCATTTTAGATACAAGATATATTATGTACCACAAATATTAAATGTATGCAAAAATTTGTCTTCTTCATTCATTAATGTATAATATTAAATTTAAATAAATTCCTGCGCCTATTTGAAAATTTTTAAACAATTACATTACATTTGTATAATTATTATTAAATTTGTCCTGTGTTATCCAGTTTCACAGACATAAAATAATTAATTTTAATAAATTAAAAAAAAAATATATCAAATGGATCAAGTTCATATTTCAAAATTAAACTTTAACAGTATAGATTTGAAAATGTTTGAATTATTTAAAATATTCGTATAATAATATACAAAAATACTCATCTTTCAAATTTATATTGTTAAAGTTTTTAAACATATTTTAAATTTTGTAAATATTTAAATATTCGCATAATAATTAAAATATTCATATTACCATACGAATATTTTGAAGTATAAAAGAAAAATCTTTATATTAAAAAAAATAACAGGAGTAAATCTTTTGCATACCTCTAATATTCGTATTACCATAATTATAATGCGTTCAACATTCTGATTTGATCAGACAATACCGAATTTTACAAGAGCACTTTATATCGCCAAAGAGTTTAATGGCTGTTGAAATGTGTCATTAAAACGAACCGCGTTTAAAATAATCTGATAACGTATCAGATTCACAGCATCATTACGAACCTTCTACATTATCAACTTTAGCTCATAATTTCATTAATAATATCCCCTATTTCTTTCCATATACTTTAACCCACATTCGCGTTATTAAATAACGTTAAACATTGTTCACCGAATAAAATAGTAACGTGATTTCGATTCAATTTTTAATACTTTTTTATAACAGAAGGTTACTAATGATCGATATAACGAATCGAAGTCGAACGATTGACGCTAAAATAATGCTATTAAGATTTGTATAATAAATGAACAAGCTCGAAAAGCGATGTTCGACGGTCTCTTTTCCGCAACCTCGTCGAAACAGAGATGAAAGTCACATTGTAATTAATGGACGGCGTATTAAAAAGTGGTGAAATATGGAGAGAAAGGCAAGGACAGTTAAGACGCACATCTTTTAATAAATGAAAATGATATCGGACCGAACAGAGACATGTGATTTAAGTGACTTGTGTTTTAAATCGGTGAGCGATATTTCGAGAGAAAAAATTGCTCTGGTCATTTTAAATGCATATTGGGTCGATAATTATTAGCACTTCAGAAATTGCAGCAAGTACAGGAAAATTAGATGATAACCTTGTATTAATCCTGTGGAAATGACAATTATTTTTAGAGAAATTGTCTTTTAGAAATGGGTTGTAGATTTTAGATTTGAGATCTGGTTTCTCAGATTTTCAAATTTCAGAAATTACAGGGGTCTTGAATATTGAAATCGCTGAATTATTAAGTCCTGTAATTTTCAAATTGTAAAATTAATCTCGAAATTTGTAAATCCTTGATGAGTCTGTAAAACTCGAAATCTCAAAATACAAAAATCTGCAAAGGACTACAATTCTAATATCCGAAATCCAAAAATCACAAAAACTCAAACACACAAATTTCCAAATGGTGAAGCTTAAATTTTCGAAATTCCACAATCTCAAAATCCCGAAACCCCAAAATACAAAATTTCCAAGCCTCGAAATTCCACAATTCCCAAAATCGCTAAATCTTAGAATCCCATATCCCCAAAATCCAATAATCCACGAATTTACAAAATCCTGAAATCACAAATTTGAAATTTCCAAATCCCGAAATCTAACAATCCAAAAATTCCACATTTCCCAAAATTTCAAAATCTCAAAATCTTAAAATCCCAAAATTCTGAAATTCCAAAATTCCAAATCCTGAAATCCCAACATTCCAAATCCCGAAATCCCAACATCCTAAACTTTCTAAATCCGTAAATCCCAAAATCTCAACATTCCAAATTTCCTAAATCCCAAAATTCCGAAATCTCCAAATCCCAAAATTCCGAAGTCCCAAAATCCCAAAATCCCAAAATCCCAAAATCCCAAAATCCCAAAATCCCAAAATCCCAAAATCCCAAATCCCAAAATCCCAAAATCCCCAAATCCCCAAATCCCAAAATCCCCAAATCCCAAAATCCCAAAATCCCAAATCCCAAATCCCCAACTCCCAAAATCCCAAAATCCTAAAATCCCAAACTCCCAAAATCCCCAAATCCCAAAATCCTCAAATCCCCAAATCCCAAAATCCCTAAATCCCAAAATCCAAAAAGAAATTCTCGAAATCCCCAAAATCCTCAAGTCCCTAAATTTTCACCAAGTTCCCTTTACACAAAAATTGTTTTGTACCTCTAATACCTTTGAAAATAATTGAAGTGCTGATAGTTAAAGTTCCACTAACCAATGTTGAATAAGATTATGTAAAAATCGTTTTCGACCGGAGAAGAAGGGAAATAGAATTACGACGCAAAGAAGGTACACGATTATTTAAAAACATAAATCTGTCACATCCTCACAACGATTGTAATGCGACCTGTTTCTTAAACAAATGTACCGGTTTTGCACAAGACACGTCTACCTTACGATGAAAAGATACATGTTACATGTATGTACTAGTCGCGTATAATTAAGTCACAATAAATAGTCAATTGTTTCATATAAAGTATGAATAAAGTGAAACGAAATCCATTTTATGTATGTCATTTTTTACCTAAGCCTCGAACAAGGGATAAAATATACTACTTACCTTATTAGACATATTACTATCTACTTATTAATTATTTTATTTGTGTAAATTATCGTTTTATATGTACAGTATACATTCAAGTTTACATTCTTAATTAAAGAATCATTGTGATTTAATTTATAACAAAGATACAAAAGACACAATTTTTTTCTAAAGTAATTAATTTATTTAGTGAAAAGTATTTTGGTAGTTTTATACATATATGATTTTTGAAACATATTTACGCGCGCTTTCACCGAAAATTGTGACACTGTCCCATCTAGCAGTGAACTGTGGCACTGTTCAAAGAAGAAATGGCAAAACTTCCGAAAACCGTCATACTCTGAAATCGACCAAATTTTGCAAATAAGCTCTCTTTTGCGATATCTGTGGGAATGGTCTTTCGCGACTCGAAAGAAAATGTTTTGCCATTCTTATGTCATTCCCTACATCATCGACGAGATAGAGTACAGTGTGCGTACTGTTCTGAACACATAATCCGCATTTTCGGACCCACAGAATATATTGCAAACAGCATGAAGTCAATATTAACAAATATATAATAAATATATAGCATATTAATCAATAAAATCAATAATAATTGAAATTTTATAAAAATTGAGCTAGTGGCGCCATCTCTCCTGCGAACAGGGTGAACTACACACTTTTGAAACTGTACTTTAATTAGTTCTCATCTTCTACCGCTAGATGGCACATAAAATTGAAACCCTTAGGATAATTAGGATTAGCTTAAGAATTGTTAAAAATTGATAATAGTTTGGTAAAGTTAAAACCATTCGAAATTAATTGGTGTTTGACTTCGATGTAATTCGATTAATATTATAGTTAATTCCGTTTATAAAATCAGCTATATTAATTGAATTAAACCGAAAACAATACACGTGGTGCCGTCTAGCGGCAGTGTGTGGGAACTAATGAAACTACAGTTTCAAAAGCGTGTAGTTCACCCTGTTCGCAGGAGAGATGGCGCCACTTGTTCTTTTTTTTTTAAATTTAATTAATATTGATTTTATAGGCTTAATTTACTGTAATATGCATCAAATTACATTATAGTGCAACACTAATTAACTTCGGAATTAGCTCCTTTTTAAGAAAGGAATCATCAGTCAGAACGGTTTTATTTAAATGTAAAATTAAGTTTTTAAAGTTTACGCACACAAATTTAATAAAAAAAGGACAGTTTATTCACATACAAGTTTTAATACAATCTACATACTTATTTATACATTATACAATCGGAAGATGAAACATGTACATCTAGAGGTAACACGTTTGCGATTCATTTCTGTTGGATGCACGTTGAAAATCTTAAATAACAACTCGTAATAAACATCTCGTAAAGTTGGCACAGAAGGAAACAACAATTCAAGTTTTGATTGTTGTACTTATAATACGTACGAGTCACGGAAATGTGAATAACATCCAGTAAGATGTATGCGTATATACATTACATATAGTTCTGCTATTAAAAACAAAATAATTAACGTACAATATATATTCACATACATATATGTATAAATGTTACAGAGAGACAAGGGTGTTTAACAGCATCTAAAGTCAATGTGTTAGTGGAAAATATATTTGAATGAATAAAAATCATAATCAACTACTGCACGCGATGCTGAAGAACATTATCGGTGCTTAGCGAGAATAACTTCAATATATTTCCATTCAAGATATTTTAAATATAAGGATTATCTCTTAATTTTCATCTAGTTGCGTAGAACTAAATAACGATATTTATTGACATTGATTCACTATAAATATCTACGAGCAATGAATCTGCTACACGACTGAATCTCTATTTTAATCGCGTATCCATATTTCTTCTTTATTTCGCTACATCATTAATTTATCTATCTGTTAGCGTCAGACATCAGGAAAATAGACAACTATGAAATTTTATAACATTTAATTACCTATCAATTACCTTTCTTTTAATTCCCTATTGCTTTTTTAATTTACGAGGTAACTGACCACTACCCACCTATTTAAGAATTTATAAACAAATACATCGTTTCTTAAAGGTATCTTAATATTGAATGAAATCATCCATTATCAAAGTAATGAAAAACCTTTCAATACGTAATCCGATTATTTATAAAACTTATATGCACAAAATTCAATTATGATTACTGATTAAAATGTCAGTAAACTATGTATGAGAAAGCAAGCTTATTTTACAAACTTAAAAGACTATAAACACAACCAACCGAACGGACTTACTAACGTATGAAATGAAATATCAGACATTTATTTTACAAATCCATTACATGGATAAAAGCTTCAACATTCTTAAAAACCTGTTTTAAGGTTATGCTACCGGTTTAAAACAGGTAGTAGAAATATTAAAACCTTGATAAGAACTTTAGATATGTTACATTCATAGTGTCATACTTCCATGCGCGCGTTTGGTTGATTATCCGTGTAAAGATTAAAATTATCATGGTGCCATTTTACTTAATACGAAATTTTACACGATTTTTTGAGGTTAAGTAACACATACCAACAAAACTTATTCACCGAACATGTTTACCTAACACAATTTAACTAACGAAACCTGCAAAATTAATGTTATCCTTAATAAAATCATCTGTGCTATCCTATACAAATTATTTTTTTTCGAAATTAGGAACAAATCTACACAAATGCATCTTCTTCCCAATGTCTTTAAATGCTTCTTAAGAACACACAAACTTATTCATTAAATGTTACGTTGGAGTATCAAATTGAGATTCGTGGATGATTAAAAATAAAATCTTGAAATATACTTATTTCAGAATTACATGGGTACATTCTGTAAAAATGCTGACGCAGAATTCAAAAGGCCTAGCCGTTGCTTCTGCTTCCGTTGCTCCGTCATCTAATATAGAATGATCAAACGAATCAAGAGATATAAATCAAACATTTTTAAATATGATCAGAGAATATTTAATGACTTACCTGATCACGAAGCTCAGTAAGTTGTTGAGATAAACATTTCACCAATTGTTGCGTGGACTCTAACTGAGATTGTAAACTTCTTAATTCTACTTGTTCACCCTCTCCCTCATCAGCTGCCAACGATTTGGCTCTTAATCTCGGGAACCAATCAAGATTTCGATCCTGTAAAAAGTACACAGAGCTTAAAAGTTAAAGCACAATTCAATTTTTTGAAGCTCTATGGACTATTACCTTCACCATAGCATACACATAAGACTCAGGCCCTGTAAATTCTGTGGGATCTTTCACTTTCACTAAAACAATGAAATACAGATAATGCCACATATTATGTTCATGTTTCACGTGTTCTTCGAACGAAACCGTCTTGTTATCAAAGGATGACCTATTCAGTCCTGTAAAAGAAACATCATGCATAACAAGAAGAAAAACATAAGTTGCGATAAAAGCTAAGTAGATGTACCGCAAATGAAGCATGTATTCTTCAAAATCAATTCCTTCTGCTGTTTCTCTGATCTCAAATCAGCAAATGTATCGATGATAACACCGAAGATAAGATTCAGAACAATAATTATTACAATGAAGAAGAATAGTAAATCGTATACGACTCTGGCAACAAACAGTGGTTCCTGCAATGTGATTAATGTATGTAACGATACTATATTATTCTTTTTAATTATGTACTTACAGTACTGGAAGGTGCTCGTAAAATATCTCCGATGCCGCCACCATTTCTTAAACCTTGATTTAAGGTTGTAACAATACACATCACCAGCGAATCGCATGCTCGTTCTTTCAATTCTCCGCCAACGTTAATTACTTCTGCTTGACTATCTTTTTCATTAACTATATAATCAGAAAAATGATAATTTATTGTATACGCAAATATATGCAAATATATTTATATGAGCGGTGTTACACGCGTGGAAAAACATCAACTTCTTTTGATTAATAGAATCAAGGAAAGTTAACCTAACCTAAAATCTCTTATCCGTTCAAGTAAAGAACGTGAAGAAATAAGACAAATGATAGTCTACTTCTTTCACTGCATTTCTATTTAACTAAGAGAAGTCTAAGTTACGCTAAGCCGTACATAAAACGTTTAAAATACCTTCACGAATATATCGGGATACAGTTTCTGTTGCCTCGCATTTTTCAGTACCTGAAGCATCACATGTTTCTGCGGTTCCTTTGGTATATGATGCTATAAAACATAAAATTTTAACTCATTACAAATATTATACATCATATACGACATATCTATGCAATATAAATGTTGTTGCAGCCACTTACATACAATATCTTCATCAACAGGCACTAAGAAATCGTCTTTAAAGAACATGAAACCAATGATAGAAAACATGTAAACTAAAATTAATGCCAATACAGCAGTGAGTATAATGGATCTTCCGTTTCTTGTGACAGATCTGATTACATTGAGCAAGGTTTCTTCCCGATATACTACATCAAACAGCTGTAAACGACAGAAGTTAAATAATTTGTTTTGGTTAACATACATATATTAATATTTCAATACTTACTAAAACTGAGTAGAAAAACGGATGCATACAAATGCCAAGAACGCAAAATATTAGATAGAATATATGGTACAGAAGTTCAACGTTCGTCACTATTTGCTCTAAACTTTTTGTCAAAGTTCCCTGATTACCTATAATGCTTATAAGATGTACAACTTTTAATACAACCTGAAAAGCATATCCATTATTAAGTGAAGAAAATCTTGTAAAGATATATTTTTAATGCGTAGTTTGTAAATTTACCGTAACAAAACCGAGTAACCATAACGTTGGTTCTGGTCCTATCGAAAAAATTAATCGTAGTATTGTTGAAGCTACCAGAGTTCTTATACCAGATTCTCGTGGTAACGTGACAACGATAACACCCGACGAAAGCATTACCGTCCAAATGAGAGCGGATAAGTGTGAACTTAATTCTGAAATGCCAAAGGAAAAATATGTTCTACTTTAACAATTAGCATTTTATAAATATAGATACTTACTAGGCACAGAATCCACGAACGGGTAGAAGAAAGCTACTATAAGGTTTATGAGTACTGCGCAGTTAAATAAAATATTGCTCCATAAAGACATATAACTACTCATCCAAAATAGTACTGGTTGTCCTAGAAAAATTACATTCAGATATTAAAAAATGATACATTTTCAGTAAACAACTTTAACATATAACCTAAATTCTAGGTTAGTACCTCTAAGTTTCTTCTGCCATTTCATTTCATTAAACATGTCTTCAGTTCTCTCAAAGAAGTCAGAAACTTTTGATCCCTGGTCATCACGTTCTGTAGTATGTAATACTTTAATTTTTGTGTCTAAAGTAATAAGTTCGCATATTTCAGGAATTGGGAACACGATTTGTTCCAATGTTCTATCATTTCTAACGATCTGTAACAAATTTATAAGTTTTATATACACAAATATATGAACTGATCAAACAACTATGAATGCTGTACCTCTATTTGAGCTGTATGAGTTGCATAATATTGCAATGCTTTGTTAACTTTTGGATCTGCACTACTTAGCTCAGATGGCTTCAACATTGATGCCAACTCTTTATTGTGCTGTGCTAATTGATGGCATAAAATATAGATATTGTGTCCAACCTGAAAAGAATTAATGTTTAGTATCAAGACGCTTTAATTTAGAAAACTTCTATTACAAATATTACTTCTTTGGGCGACACTCCGTCTTCACCATCCGTAGATGAATCATCGATGTCGCCATCGTCATCCAAAGATTCCTGATGAAATGCACGACATGCTACGTCAACTAACTGTTTCGGATTCATGTTGTACATAATCCTCTCTGCGTTTTCGCTATCCCCCCTACTTTCCATTATAGCTAATAACAATTTACTAGCGTTATTCTTCAACTCTAATACTAAATCCATCCTAGTTTTTCCCAAAGGATTAATATCGTTCAAAATCAAGGCAGTTATTATATCTAATCCATTTGATTCGTGGGTCGCAATACAATTCTGATTATCATGACATGGTCCCTGGCAGTACTCCGTCAATGTTTCCAGAGTCTGATTAATTAACGCAACATTATGTTCATTTATGTACAATCCTAATAAACCTAATCCACCAGTCGTTGAGCCACAGATGCAGTCCAAAAACATGAGCGTTTCAGACACTAAATTAAAGTTGGTCTTGTTATTTTGATTACGTAGGAAGTTCTATAAAAACAACAAAACATTTTAATATTGTCATAATATTGGAAGAAATATGGAACCTGGAAGAATTACCTGTAAATCACGATTGTGATTTTCACACAATAGTTGCAAAAAACGTAATATCGGTTGCATTACTAAAACTTTTGCACTCAATTGTCCTTCGTCCCTTTCTGTCCCAGTCGTTCCACCACGATGCCTCTCCAATTTTTCGGCTATCATATCTTCTAATGCGTTTCCAAGCGCTGCATTGTTCGTTGTATCTTCTCCGGACGCAAGATTTCTTACATTTGCGTATGCCTGGACAGTAGACGACGCTGCTTGATTTAACTCTTCTCGTAATTCATCAGTTATTACAATTCCATTGGGTTTTCCTATTCAAACAAAGACAGTGTAAGCAAATATAATTGCAAGTTATTGAAATATCGCTTTTAGTACCTGAAGTACGTTTTCTTGATATTTTCTCTATTTCTTTGCTCTGCTCCTTGTCCTCATGAGCTTTAGCTGCTATGTCAGAAGTGTTCACTGTGACAGTAGATTTAATTTCCTGCTGTGCATCTTTCATCTTGTCATAAAATACCTAAAAATTACTTGTTTTTTAACTTCTGTAGTACAATAGAAATGGATATAATGTACTGATTAACTTGCCTTGAAAAACGATTGACTCAAATCTCCACCCATCAATTTGTTGAACACACTCTTCTGTATAATAGGATTTCCTCCTTCTAACAGTGCAATACCAAGCTCTATAGCTTCCACAAATATACTTGGAGAGTGTACACTTTTAATTACTAACTCCACTACTAAATCTGAAGCTCCTTCACGGTCAAGATGACTTTGAATCTCATGCAGGGTGCGACCTGCACGACTTAGAAGTTTAGCTGTAAGAAATTATGGATTTATTATACTATTTTTTGTAATAAAACAGATCACTCATCTTTAATTTATACCTCCTGGTCCATGAGTGACTGGAGCAGTATGAGACACTCCAATTTCTACGTTCTCTGGTTTCTGAATGAAAGATTTCCCGAAGTAACGTGTCAAAAGATTGTGTCTTAAAGCATCTCCCTGAGGAAGAAGAAAAGGAAATGTACATTAACACGATGATGCATGTTTTGATTAACCGAGATGTACCAATACATCGTGCGAAAGAAATGTATAAAAGTTCAATATGTCATAAAGGGAATATCAGTGCATTGTATGTAGTATCAGACTAATTATTAATTCAATAGTCGTGTATTTACATACTCTGTGCATTAAAAGAATGTGAAAATTTGTGCAATTCATAATCTGTTGGTATCAGATTTTTAAATGTAATTTGTACAAGTCAATGAACACTGATACTAATAAAGCAATCATATTTAAGTTATAAATATTATTCTATACTTTGAGAAATGCACAACACTGAAAGTTCATGTAATTTGAAAATTTTTAGCACAAATGCAAAGAATTAAGTAGAGATCACACATAAACTTGCTATGTGCTTCAAAATGTTTTACATATTAAATGAACAGCAAAGTCAATAAAATATGAACAGTATGCTTGTATTATTTTTACAATCAATATTGGTACTAATTAATTACGAAGAAAATGAATATTTAGAATATAATTCTATTTCTAAATTCTACACTGCTGTCTCTATTGCTATCAAAAATGTGTGTGGTGTGTGTGGTAATAAATCTACAGACGTATTGGTACACTCTATCTGGAATGAAAGTATATGTATATACATATTGAAATATCACACTATTTCTAAACTCTATGCCCATACTATAATGTACTTGAAAAAATAGTTTACATTAAGTAAAATAATAATTTAAAAATTGTCACAGACCTTGATTCATGATAAGTTATTCAACTTATATGAATCTTTACTTAAACATCTAATTTAAATAAAACAAATAATAATCTCCCATCATAAATAAGAATTATTTAAAAACACGAGATCACATACCTATAATTGTACTTAATACTATAGTTATTAAAAAGATATGCAAGAAGATGATAGAGTAAGGAATGAATTAAAGTGAATAGAAGAAAATTCATCAAGCACATGCATAAGATACCTACACAACGTACATTATGTGTTTCATTTAAGCAAATTTCTTCAAATATATCGACGTAATATAATCAAATAATTTGTTGCAAGCAACTACTAAAGAATATGTGTTTATAAACGTATTCTTCATCAAATCATAAAGCATACATATTTACTGTGATTAAAAAAAATGTAATTTTTGTAAACGTCCTAAACGTGTGTTATTCTTATACAGAAATAAAAAATATTTAGCATTGAAACTTGTACAAATATATAGTAAATAACGATAGAGTGACGGTGTAATAAGTTGTCAGTAATATAAGATAAATATGATGTTGCCAATTTATATACGTTGTGCCCACAAATTACCGTTCTTATCTACTTTAATTTTTACCCGCTCTTGTTGAGTCATTGGACGAATCTCAGACTCATCAATAGAGCCTGTTCCAACTTGTGACTCGTTCTTCTGTTGTGTTTCTTCTTCTTCCGAGATACCTTCGCTCTTCGTTTGCAGCATGAAAACATCTTTACCTACATTTCTATTCTACGAAACCTACTCACCCATTGTTACTTTATTGTCTTTGTAGTGTACTCATAAAGCTTTTATTATATTTTATCTCTTTCGCGATCAGAGTTTCAAACTAAAAAACTTTTAATCGCGTTCAGCTAAAGTGTGCGGACAACATATGGGCATTTAGCTTTTCAACGAACATGTAAAGTACAAATGGATGTATGGAGACATAAATTTTTGTAAACTCAGGTTCAACTAGAACTTAGAACAGTATTTAATCAGTTGTACGAGGTGCGGTGCTAATTAATAGCAGCAAATCCTAGTCACAAAAGGCATGCTCTCAAAGCTAGTTCTGAATCTTTCTTCAAATAGTATCACTACAGCAATAATGTCATGATATATAAGCGCACATCATCTCTGTACTGAAGTCACTCTTATAAGCTTCAAAGATACTAGAATCATTACATGTGCTAAGAATGATACTTGTTTGTTAGAAAACAGCCATTACCAACACATTCCAAAGTGTCCATCATTGAAACGTTGAAGCAATTAGTAAATGTTAAGCATGCCTGAAGGATTTGTCACCACTAATTAATATCAGTAACGTTTTGTCGGAAACAACTGAATGCCCTTTTCCACAATGTCATGAATTTTTATTTGTATGACAAATGATTCTTGTAACTTCATGCAGAACACGAATCTATGAAACTCACTTTTTCTCCATATTCAGGATCAATGGCCATCATCTCCCTGAGAGTTCTCAACACCTTCACGCACAATTTCTCTTCCTTTTCTTCAAGCAGCTTTTCCGTATGCTTAATTAATCTAAACGACAATTTGGAAATCATTGCCTGACTACTGAAGCATTTTTAACTACAATCGGTTATTTACCTTTTAATAAATCCACCATTTTCGCATCTCTTCCTAGCGTCAGTCGCTGCTGGGAACAGTAATTCTGGTCGATAGAGTATATCCACTAATAACGACAATTCTGATTGAACCAGTGGTTTCAGTTGCTCTTCCAATAATGATACTATGTCTTGTAAACCTTCTATGATACTGCGATCCAAACGCATTAGCTGAATAAAAATATATTTTTCCATAAGGACCACATGTAATGTACGTATAAACATTTCTTCTATAGTGCAATTTAATAGCAATTAATTGTATAATCAAATGCTACAAAAATAAAAATAAATATTTTGATTTATTTGATCTCTGCAGTGGATCAAACATATTAAATCTACTCTATTTTATAATGCACGTTATATTTTTCAGTAATTCTATGTATACTACTTCCCAGTCGTTTTTCTACACCAGTGATGGGCAGATCAAGTACCTACTAAAGAACTCACGGGTACCAGTATGAATTATCCATCTTAAAATTGTTCAATTTTTTAATTTTAAGGATATTTTCGCACTTGCCCATCACTGTTCTACACTATACTACAGTTATAATAATCTAATGAAGCGCAGAGATTTATGAATGATTTTTACCTCAGGTTTACTATCTTCCTCACAAATTAAATCACTCTATGTATTCAGAGATTATGTCAGTTACATTTGTAATTATAACAGATATAATGTTTAATAGAAAAATTGATGAAATCCCAAATAATTTTTAATCAACATTTATCATTACCTGACTTTGTGTGCGTTCTATTTTTGGTTGTTTTGCAGCTTGAAGCCATTTACTTGTTTGTCTACTAAGCATTGCAGCTTTATTGAACATAGAAGCAACTTGACTTTCCAAGTCAGTTGGAATAGCTATGCCTCTGCCTTTGGCTGATAATTAAAACAAAGTTCATTTTTTATTTATAAAATAGATACAAACAAGGGCACAACTTTTGCCTCATGTTTTTGTCATCAAATATAAAAGGAAATTTTCACTTACCGACTTCTGACAATGTTCGTATACAATTTTCCACGTTAAATCTTTGGCCGGCGTTTAGCCATGAACATTGTGAAACTTTAAACGCTGCATGAAGCAGCTGAACAAAAATAGGCTGCCGTGTCTGTTTAAAAAATGTATATGCTGTTTAATACTGTTATAAAGTTGCTAAGAGAAATAGCTAAATTAAAATTATCATTTTCAAAGTAGAATGTACTATATTATTATAGCCTTTATTATGTCTTTAAGTATCTTATTTAGCTAAAGCTTTGAAATGTTAAGCATCTGTCATCAGATGCATACATCTTAAAAATTTATTATTAACTCTGTTATTTTGCATTTCATATAACACACTCATTGCCAAGCAATTCGTATAAAGATACTGCTCTGTAGATATTAAACCACAGATTCATGCTGCATGAAGTATAAAAAGACAGATATAAAAGAATATCCCAAATATAATTGAAAACCTATGGTTAGTACTTGAAGAAGTTTAAATAGAGAGCTTGTTTCATTCATTAAAGACAGTGAGTATGTTAGTATAACTTCCCAGAAAGACGTACAATTTATAAATGTACTTAAAATCTAAAAAAGAATACTACAACCCAATTGAAAAGTAATAAAGCACAACTGTGCTTATGCTCTTAACTATTTTCTTCATTCTTACTGTCACATACACTTGGATGCAGCATCGACTTCTTTTGAATAAAGATGAGTGCAGAAGAAGAAGACTTCCACCATTTATCTGTGATCTTGAAGGATCTCTTTAATTTCCAAATCTCCAAATTTTCAAATTTCTAAATTTCTAAATTTCTAAGTTTCTAAATTTGAAAGTTTGAAAATTTCATAATTTGAAAATGTACCAACTGGAGGCCTCTTTCCTCCACATTATCATTTTCTTCAAAAAAGTCTATGGTGCCCCCAAGTGTACTATATACCTATGTTATTGAATTACACACAAACACGTGTATTTACAATGAAAGTATCTACATAAAACATTTGAACTGTAAGATATCACATGTACTGTTTAACTACACCAAGTAACATTGTTAAGTACTGCATTTTAATTTCAAATCTCAAACCAAATGTTCTTTAATTTCATGTCACACTATTAGTATTTACATGTGCTCAGAATAGACAGAGCATTTTTTAATTTGGTACTCACATAGCCAGTAAGATTATTATCAGTATTCCGGTCACTCTCCTTGATGCTCCAATAGAGTCTAGCCTCGTGGAGATGTTTCTATTAGTAAATCAACCCACCACCATATAGACCCAGCACCCAGACCCAGTAAACCAATGTTGATGAGTCAAAGAAGGCCAGGTGTCGCATGCCAAAAACACAGAACATGCCGCTGATGCAATCACCAATTACCAAGCACACATCAAAAAAATATATATTATCTTTGTAGTTATGAATTTATAATGTACTCTGGCTTATCATGATACCCAAGTAAATGAATTGAAACAAAACATATGCGTATTAATAAATAATAAACAAAATAAAACGTGTTATTTTTTAATTAAATACTAAATGCTCTCAAATGCTCGTGATATGTACTTGGTTTCTAAATAAATGTAAATTAATGAAATCATCATGCAAAGCAAGAACCAAGAAATTACCAGATCAAATAAATGATAGAATATTTGCATAGATTAAGTACATATTAGTTATGTTATTTATATCTATTATATGACTGCTTATTTTACTACAGTACTTCTGGAAGTTTGATTACACTCCTATAAGTACGTTTACGAAAACCACTATACTTATACTCTACTCTGATATGAATTATACTAATTGGAACTAATTCAATAATCTCGTGTTGTTTTCTACAAATTACCTCCATTTTGATGTACTTCAGTTAAGTATTGAAACAACGAATATAGAATTTTAAAGTGTGTACAAATATTGCAAATTGATCGAACCATTAAAAAAAATTCCTCTTTTTCTTTTTATTAATTGACTGTGTATATATAACACTTCGTTGTGTGAAAATTTATGAAAAATAATTAATAAAATGAAAGTATAATTTAATGTAAATTAATATAATTAAAAGTAAGCGTTATTAACGTAAGTAAATAACAGTAACATTGCATGTAAAAATAATCAACTTGTGCTCTGATGAAACCACACAAATACATTTAGGAGAGAAAACGTTCTTTCTCTCTGTTAATTACATCTGTAAATTAGTGTGCTTATATGTCTGAAAAACGAAGGTGCCATAACCACCATAAAAATATTGATATTATTTCAAAAATTTTTATAACATATTTCTGAGTGATGGAAATATTAATTACGCCAATTACATCATAACTTTGTTTTTAAAAAAGTATATATATATATATTCATATAAAAATAATAAATTTCTTTTAAAATAAAATACAAGATGAATACAATACCTGCACTGTGGTACTTTGATCTGAGAATGGGCTGCTAAAGAACGTCGTAATGATATTCATTAGACAACCTGTCACATAATTTTCTAGAGCGATATCAGCGTGTTCACGATCATGTGTGGCTGTTGCTATTATACCCATATCTACAATGAAAGACTTTTCAAACAACGACCACATATGATTTGATGTATAAATTTCTTTCATTTCAACTTCCGTATCGATGTAACAATGATTGAGGAAGTTGATATACGCTTCTTTTACCTATGAAAATACATACATGTTTAAATAATTAAGTCACATTGAATGCATACCAACATCTAATCAAGGAACTTACTTCTGGTATACAATCTGGATGTGACACCATAGCGACGATATCATCTAGCGGTAAAAGACTGTGGCATTTAATTTCAGTATTAACATTTTTCCCCATGGTACAGCAAGCTAACAGTTTAACCAACTCTACGTGGTACCTGAAATATACATTAATGTAAAACATACTGCATAATATATTCAATTATTTGATACAAAGTACAACATACTTGAGAGGGCTACTTTCATCCATCCTATGTCTCTCTGATCTCATCATTTCCACAAAGTGATTGAAAGACGCTCTATCATTATAAAATACCAAAACATCTTCGCCAGCTTGAACCAGCTGCAAATACAATTCAATCAATAATATGAAGCCTAAATTAATTCACCAATATATAACCTCTACTTACTTCTTGCATCACCATTTCCTGACACTTCCTAATAAACTGATTTTCAGCTTTTACTATGGTTTGAAGGAATTTCAAATATTGCACGTGTTTTCCATGTGTTTCTATACAGTGTACAAAGTGTTGTATCACTTTAGCATTTACTTCATTGCACAGAGTAGAATTATCTTGAAAAATACTGCACACTGTTTGAGCCTCCCTTATGCCAGGATTCAAAAACAAATCCAACTGTTTGTGCAATAAAACCTGATTCTGTTGATTGCCTAAGCAAAAGTTTTGAAGGAAATCATGTGCCAAACGCATTAATTCGTTCATTCGGACATCTTCTTTGGTGTCAAATGGAACTTGTAGTAAATCTAAGACAACAGTGTGGACACCAACATTTCGTAGAAGTCTTTGTTCATGTTTTCGTGGTTTTATTTGACCACCTATCGTTTGGATGCATAATTTATTCATTCGAATCAAGATTTGTTGTATCTTCTTATATTCTTCTGCTTGGTCTGAGTGCAGTGGAGGACCAATATCTAAATCTATCGCAGATCCTATAATCACAAAGTATAATTTACTTAGAAGAAATAAAGAAAGGCAATATTTTATAGAAAATCATTATCGAAACCTTTCTTATTCGATGTGGATAATTGAGGTGGAGCTTTGCGAGGAGTAGCTCCTTCATCTTCGTCTTCTTTACTTTTCTTCTTTTTACCGCTATGTTCTTCTGCTGCTTTGGATTTGTACACCCAGAGCTCAGATTTTTCAACAGACTGTCGTAACACATCTAGATCTGATTTTATTTGTTTGTAAGATTCAACGTCACTATCAGAAACTAGGAGTTGTACCTATTGATAAAAGTTTGGTTAATTTTCCTGCCTGACAAAAATGATGACAATATGAGAAGAAAAACGTACTTGTTTAAAAGCTTGTAAAACCTCTTGTCTTTGACTAAAATGTCTGAACAGTAGATGCAGTGCCCCGGAAACTAACGGTGGATAATCGTGCATTGCCAAATGCAACAAAACACGTAAAAATGTTTTACCACCTTGTCCATCCAAATCGAGTGCCGCGCATTCTTCACTGAATAAAGAAGTTTATGAAAAACCTTTTCGGTAATACGGTTAAAAAAATATATGGTGTAGTACCTGCTACCAAATATACCCTCTGCTTGTGTGCCTATCAATTCTAAATCTATGGTTTTTTGACCAAGACTTAAGTCACCAGAAGCTCTTTCTGTTTCGTCGAATTCTTGCTTGAAAATGCTCAATAAACAAGAAATCCTGTAGTCTAATCGAACGTCGAGAATGAACTGTAAAATTTCGATAATCTTCAGTTTTGTGTCCATCACCAGAGGATATTCTTTCTTCATGAGTGGTTTTGGTCTTGGTGAAGAATTTCCAGCTAATACTTGTCCAGCTGAGCCTAACGTTAGACTCGTCATTACTGCTCCCATGTCTCCAATACATCTCAACACTCCACCTTCAGCTGTTAAAATTGTTATAAACAGTTTTATATAAGTTTTTAAATGTGCTGAAGTAAAGAAGTGTTAAAATATTGATTCATATGTATATACATGTGAATTATAAATGAATGTATGGAAATTCAACAAAGTAGATTGTTCTTTACTGAAATATTTATCTTAAATATAGAAAATATAGAAATTAGAAAGTTTAGAAGAGTATTCATGAAGAGCTTAACTAATGTTAAGTGCAACAAAGACTACAGGGTAATGTGCATAACAATTTTACAAAATAACATTAATTCATAGTTGTATATTACCTGCCTCCTTAGAATCCACAGAATCAGCTTTAGAAGTTTTCAACATTTATTAATTAGTATTTCAACATATACTAAACATACATACTTAACATGTCTATTTAATCATAGGTATAAATTATCTATGTACAGATTGCATTGAGAATTTATTACTAAAGGAATGTGAGTACAATATTAGTTTATGGATTTTGGTATCAGAAATTAAAGGTTAAAATATCATTTATTTAAACAATATTACAATTGCAGTGGGAGACGGGAGGTGTAATGGTACTTCTCTTCTGTGCGTACAAGGAAGACAATAATTCAGGGATGATATTGCTGTACAAGGAATATTACGTCGATGTGACATGTTAATTCTACATAGAATACATATAAACTGAAGATTCACTTACAATCAATTTCACCAGTTGGAATCTTCCGGTCAGCTGCGTCATTTTCTGAAATACAGTCCAAAATACTCAGTAGTGTTTTCGTTAATCTTAGCAGATCACTGAAACTGTAGAATCCGAAATAAATTAAATCACGTGCTAGTTTGACCACCTGAAAGCATATTAAATATAAAATATCTGCATTCCTTTTTTTCTGGAATAAATGCAGTAACCATTCGCTAAATACGTCCAAAATAACTTTTTGAGAATTTTAAAACTGTAGGACTTAAAGAACTCTCGCTATTAACTAAGTGCACTAAGCGAGCAGGTATTTAGCGAATGGTCCACATCTTATATATCCTGCCATACTTCAAACGTGAGTTTGTTCTGTTCTTGATCCGCGAACGACCACATTTTTGCCACGACATTACACAGATAATCTTCTACAAACATTATAGTGGCGCTAAATTTAGCACGGACACCTTCTTTATTTTGATCTCGCATTCTGTTTGCATCATAACTGAAATTAAATAATAAATTGTACAATACAGATATATCTTATGAATCAAATAATATTGTACAGTTTCTACATACTCGTTAATACTCATTTTAGAAGGGATCTCAGACCAAAGTCGAGCATATTTAACAGGTGTAACTTGTTCTTGTGGGTCTCTATCAACATGAAGGTGTAACATAAGTCTACAGAATGATGCACGCAACTCATATGGCACCGTTTCATCTTCCATACACCTAAATTTTTAATAATAAATGATGTACATTGTCGGACTGAATGCATAACAATTTCGATGTTAATTAACTTACTTAAGTATCAGACCAATGTCCAAATGTGGCGATAAATTATTCAATGCTAAATACTGTCTGTTCAGACACATATTGCTAAAAAGATTTAACTGGTGCCTATAATAATCCAATATCGCTGCATCCTGAACATTGCCCATTTTTGCTCCCCGTGATAACTCATTTAAAGACATTGACTTCTACACAAATCAGATAACAATTATAACTTCTAAAACAATTTTAAATGCACACAGAAACTACAGTAATAATAATTCTAACCGTTCCGTTATTATACACAAGAAAGACTTCGTATTCTTCCATCACAGTAATTCGAGGTTCTTCATTTTCTTGTTTCTCGTCCACTTCTTCCACTTCAACCTGAGTTTTCATCATTCTAAAAGAAATCATACATCAGTACACAAGTCGAAGTACTGTTTCTAAACAAATATATTCTTGTTACCTAGTTTCTATTAATATATCTTTATTCTTTTCGCTCAGTACACTTTTGCAAATCAATTCCTGAGTCACTGCGATCGCCTTCTTATTGGAGATGCACAGGTCTGACAAATAGTCTAAAAATCTAGATTCCCAATTGTGCATATTCTTCCTCACAAGACCTACAAACGTTTCAATTTCCGCCGCCGTTATGTGCTTCTCCAATAACTTTCTATTATTATGCAAAAGCGCAGTGATAGTATCTTCTGCTAAAATATCGTATCCAATTTGTTTTTGCATGAAAGCAAAGTGCTTAGCGATATATTCCTACATCATAAAAAAAGTAAACCGGTATAAGCACTTACTGACAATATTGCTAAAAATATATCTACGATACCTGATTTTTCCGATAATCTTGTTGAGAGAGTCTCAGTATACGGTAGCATAAACGAAACATGTATTTATATGGCGCGTGTCTTGGATCATTCAACTCCTCTATTCTAAGAAATGGTCCCTCGCCTTCCGCGGATTCCAAGAACGGAGCCTACCAAAGAAAACTCTTCAATATACACAAACTTCAAAATAGAATCATCGAAGGTGCGCTACAATACCTGAAGTATTTTAAACAGTTGACCAAGTATGTATTGCTCTCGCAATAATTTCTGTCGGTCCCTCACAGCGTTCGTGACGATTAAATCTAAAGCTTCGGATTTGTTCTGTTCGTTCTCTAAACCGGCTATGAAATATACTATATCCTGAAGTAAACTCATCACAGCTCGCCTCTCGTTGTGCGAGATCGTGCCCTTCTCTAATTTACTACTTATCGAGGCTAACACTTTACAAGCATCGTTTGCGAAATCAAGATCTCGCACTTCGACCGGGGATACAGATCGCAGGGCAAACGCTTCTTTGTCCTCTTTGTTGGTCGCACAGCCAACCTTGTAATACAATTATCATTTAAACAATTTATACTTATTTTTCGACGTGAATATACACAGTAATAAGAGTGACCACGCTGATAGCATATTCAAAACTTATATTGCTTATTTCTTTACAGACTATAAAATGAACAATATTTATCTACGTGACCACTCATGTTTCACAGAGATATTCCGCAGACTTAAAAGCTACCTTTGACATAACAGGCTTCTCGTCATCCTTATCAATCGGTACACTAGTCGAGTGAACCCACGTATTGGTACATATATGATGCAATCGGACGAAAGAAGACTGTGGAACCAAACTGTCGCCCCTCGTCAACGTCGTTGGATCCAATTCGAACAGAGAACTAATTTCATTGCTATGCGGAACTGATACTAATCTATACACTGGATCTGCAAGGTACAATAATATATCTGTCAGCTACTGTCTAATCGTTTACAGATTACTGATATGCAACGAGGTACACAATCCTTGAAAAAGATGCTTCGCACATTACCATGTTTGCCCTTTGTGATTTCATGTGGTTCATCGGTGTCAATTTCGGCGGCTAGATATTGACCCGTGGCTAGGTGTTTGAATCTGAACAGGGAGTTCCAGTGGCCAGCTCCACCTCTGCACGGATCATGTTGAACAACCTACAAGAAGAAAATTAATTGAATATCTTTGGTTCAATGTATTTGTTACATATTAGATGATAATCTTCAAAAGATCCTACCTCAACTTCCCACAAGGCTTTGCTACTGGTAGCAGCAGTGGCGCTGGTCCTGCCGGTGGTCCTCAGGAAAACGTGCTGTTTCTTTTTATACTCGTCCATCGTCAGAAACTTTTCCTGCTCCGCGTGAAACAATCGAACAACGTCTCCACCCTTCAGGATCTCCTCCTGGTTCTCCCTGTGCTCCATAAACAGCGTCACCTTCCACGACGTCGCCGAGTTGACCACATTCACTTCCTTGCAACCTGGATTGTCGCTCAGTTCGTAGTTGGCAGCCACGTGCAGACCCTGTCTACCAGCGTTCACCGGCTCCAGGATTACTTTATCGCCGACTACAACGCTGTCGCCATCGCTACGAAGCTTGTAGAAGGGCATTATGTAGAGCCAGGAACCCTCGTTCCCGTTCGCGTCCAGGTACACCCTCATCGCGTTCTTCTCTAGTAATGCTGGTAGCCTCTTGTTTACGGTCAGGAACTTGTTGGACTTGAGATGTAATAGCTGAAGAGGGGAAGGTTCCATGTGTCATGATTGCAATTGAAATGACATGGGCATGACATGGATCTAGCTCTTCATACTTCAAATCCTTATGCGTACGGTTGTGGATAAAGTTTCTGAATGATTTTTGTATTTTATGTCTTGCAGTTGAAGTTATGAGAAAAATCAACACAAAATTTGGTCTATAAAAATTCACCGATATTTTGCAAGATATAGTTAATCTTCAGGAAATATAAAAATTGATATTGTTAGGAAATTTTTGGTCGCAACCTATATTTTTAGGTCTCTATGAACTAAAATCTCCGTGTCAACAAATCTTGATGTCCTCAAATACTCGTACCTCCATATATTTCCTCAAATCTTCATATCTCGCAATCTTGATGTCCTCAAATTCTTATATGATCAAATTTCTGTATAGGCAAGTTTCTATACTTTAAAACCTCATATGTCCAAATTCCTATACTGTCAAATCCTTTCATGATCAAATTCCTATACTCCCAGATTACTACATGACCAAATCTCTGTGTTCAAATCTCTATATGTCCACATCTCTATATGACCAAATCTCTATGTGTCTAAATCTCTATATGTCCAAATCTCTATATGACCAAATCTCTATGTGCTCAAATCCCTATATCTTCAAATTCTTAGATACTCAGATTTCTACATATCAAAATCTCAATATAACCAAATACCTATATGTTAAAATCCACATATACCAATTCCTATATTCCCAAATTCTTGCATGCCTAAATCCTATACACCTGTATCCCTATATCCCAAAATTCCCATATCCCAAAATTCCCATATCCCAAAGTCCCTATATCCCAAAATCCCTAAATCCCAAAATCACCAAATCCCAAAATTCTTAAATCCAAAATCCCCATATCCCAAAATTCTTATATCCAAAATTCCTATATCCCAAAATTCTTAAACCCAAAATTCTTACATCTCAAGTACCTACATCCCCATATCTCTATATTCCCAAGCTGCCACATCCCCCAATCCGTAAAGCATCCAGCAAAACTTTCTAAACAGAATCTCCATAAAAATAGCTCCCACATGTTAAACACGAATGAGGCGATAATCAATTTGACGTACACGGAACAGAAAATCGCCCTCGTGGATTGATTCAAAAGGGAACGGCGGAGGTCGCCAAAATAAGAAGCGCAGGCACCTTCTAGTACATTAACTTTCGTGTCTGCCATAATTCGCTGTACAAAGTGGGAAGTAATAAAGTAGCACGATAGCCCCGACAGAGACCTCGAGGCTACGTTATTGCATCAAGTTAAGTAGACGTCTAGTTCACAAGCAAGAGCCCGCTGTTCCAGACGTTCTTTCGGTTCCTGTAATAGCTGACCAGCGTAACATTGTTTCCCTTGTTGTGGACGATAAAAGCCACGCGAACGTGATTAATAATTCGATCATATACTTAAATACGCAATAACAAGGACATTGTCTTCATGGGAACAAAGAGTGTTTGTAAGCTAAGTCCGAGTTTTAACGTCCTGATCAACGCTCGTTCAGAACAGGACTCTGGGTCCATTTCTAATTTATATACATTATACATATATGTTATGTATGAGTATACACGTAATCATCGCAGGTTTATTAACTGCTTTTCAACATAAAAAAGATGTGAGCTTTCGGTAGCATAACAATGGAGGCAGAGGAAGTAGATTCTGTTAATTGGCGTGCACTTATCGTTTCTCTCCAGACTTATGATAAACGGAGCTAGCGTATCCGAGCAAAATGTCGAACTTCTCCGATGCAAAGAGCAACGTTAAATAAAAGATGGAGCCTGTACAGTTGGTTGACAGAACTCACTGAAATATTTTTCGTTTTTTCATCATAATCTTTCGATGCTAAAAAAAATCGACAAGGGTCGTGTTCCGAACCCTTCAATTGTTTGTTGCGTTTTCTATTTTCCACGCCGGCATCACTCGACGAGGCTTTATGCATAAAAGGGTACGTGTCCTTGGGTTCTAAAGCTAAGCTGACCTTTTGAGGCGTGTAGCGCAAGGTAAATTGATTTACTTCGCGTAACGAGGGCAATGTAAAAATATAGAAAAATATTAGAGAAACAAAACCCTCACCTGGACAACGTTACCGTAGGATACCACGCTGCCCAGCAGTTTCTTATTCTCGGTCTCGTTCTGTTTCTTCTCGATCTCGGCGGCGTGCTGAAAATAATTGATCCCGGCGATTGGCATTGATTTTTCGCAGTTAAAAATACTCTACTCTGATACACCGATGCTCAGGCGATAATTATTCGTTGTAACAAACTCACGTGCAGACGTTTCAGCAGCACCGCGTCGGTGCCGCCCGCGTTTTGCTTCGCTGCCTTCCAGAATTGCTTCTGGGCAGAGTAACGATTCATGGGACATATTTTGAAGAGGCAATCTGAAAATTGCGATGGACATTTTTTCGAAATGATACTCCTTTGGTGATATGTATCATATGCGTCTCAGATTGTAATGTGTTTCATATGTGACTTACGAAGACATGTATCATATGTACCTCATATCGAAATTTATCTTAAAGGTACCTTACATTGAAATTTATCTTATATGTACCTCATATTGAAATTTGTCTTAAAGGTACCTCATATTGAAATTTATCTTTAAGGTACCTCATATTGAAATTTATCTTAAAGATACCTCAGATTGAAATTTATCTCATATGTACCTTATATCGAAATTTATCTAAAAGGTACCACATACTGAAATTTATCTTATATGTACCTCAGATTGAAATTTGTCTTACATGTACCGCATGTTGAAATTTATCCCGCATAATTGTATGTATACAATGTTTGTATGTAATTTTGTACAACAGTATTTATACATAATTCTGTATAAAGCATTTACGCAAAACACTATATCATACTATGTTATAATCATGATTGTGCAAAGTTGGTATGAAAACTTTGGCTATCGATAATGTGTTTAATTAAACGTTATATGGTAATAATTATTATTACTTACCTCTGAACTTCTTCGGTGGATTTGATAAGTCTCCCGCTTCGGGACATACTACGCACCTGTCGTCCACTAATCTAAAACACAATTAAAATAAGAAAATTAAACGTTTGTCATTCTGTTAACTAACTTTAGGCTTCAAGTTAATAATAACTATTATTTCACTCTTATGTCACGGAATTGTGTTAGACATTCATGTGTCGATATCTATTTAACACGTGGAGTGCTATTTTTGCTGGATGTGTGGATTTCTATATAAGTAGACATTTCACATGTGAATCTACGTATGAATTTCCATAAATAGAAATGCCACATGTGAATGTACGTATGAATTTCAACATAAGTGGACATTCCACATATGAATCTACGTATGAATTTCGACATAAGTGGAAATTCCACATATGAAACTAGGTATAAATTTCTATATAAGTAAAAATTCCACATATGAATCTACATATGAATTTCTACATAAGTAAAAGTTCCACATGTGAATTTCGGCATAAGTAGACATTCCACATATGAATCTCCATGCGAATCTACGTATGAGTTTCTATGTAAGTAAAAATTCCACATATGAATCTCCATGTGAATCTACGTATGAGTTTCTACATAACTAGAAAAGTAGATAAGTAGAAAAATAACAAAATAAAAAAGTGAAAAAATAAATAAGTAGAAAAGTAGGAAAATATTTTAAACTATACATAATAAACAATTTTTAAACAAACATGTTACAAACAATATATCACACATACGAAGGTATACCAATAATAGAATAGTACATAACCCAATAGAAATAGAACACAATAAAAACTGTTTACTCGAAACGAAAATGAAATTACATTCAATTCAATAAAGTTATTTAAATCCCAAGCTACGTCATTAATGACGTACCCAGTTCCAAACGCGGTAACTATTGCACGGGTTAAGAAATTATGCACAATGTGACCTTCGTGGTTGGAAAAGTAAATTAATAATTGACAATACAGTTCCGGAAATAGTGGTAGGATAAGAGTGGTCCAGATGAAACGAGAGCAACGTGTAGATCGATATTGGGGCAGGCCAAGTCTTGCCCAGGAGCTTTAACCTTTTCGATACGGCGCATACTCGTCGCACACTGTTATTCGACAAAGCAACACAAAAGCCAGATCATTACTGAGTCATTCAAATTATCCTTTAATCCTGCGTTATTTAACAGAGAATTGCACGTTTTTCGCAGTTCGATTATTAAATTTTATGCAGTGTTACGTATCTTCATCGTGTACGAACTTATTTGTAACTTTATGTCTCATCATAGGCATTGTAATATATACATGTAGTACATATGTTACGATGTGTGTATACATATGTGTAAATGTATGTACTCTATATGTATATTACAATATTGCTGTTACTATATTGTTTAAGCATCAATGTGTATTATAACAATTATTCATTACACCTACTCATATGTGATGCTTTGTAATATGTGTATAGCACATATGCTATGATGTATGTGTAGTATATGTACTATATGTACTATGTGTTTATAACTTTATGCCTCATCATAAACATTGTAATATATACATATAGTACACATGTTACGATGTGTGTATACATATGTGTAAATGTATGTATGTGTGAATATATGTACTTTACATGTATATTACTATATTGCTGTTACAATATCGTTTAAGCATCAATGTGTATTATAACAATTATTCATTTCACCTATTCATATGTGATGCTTCATAATACATGTATGGTACATATGTGACGATGTATGTATTTGTAAATATATGTACTATATGTATTACTATATTGCAGTTACAATATCGTTGAAGCATCAATTTTAACAATTTTCCACTTCACCTATGAAACTTGATTTGATAGTAAATTTGATTACATTTAGAAAATAAATTTGATACAACATATTCTGTACCATCCATTCAAGCTGACCCAAGTGCATTTTCATCGATTTAAAAAAAAGCACAAACTACGTTCACAATTTTGAAATAAAAGTCAAAATTGAAACATCAAATTGATATCTGTTTCATTTCGATATTTGTCGAGCACTTCAGGTTGTTTTTCTCTGTAACTAAATACGATTCGTTAAAAAGATATAAGAGTAGTTGAGATCTGGAAACATTGGATCTTCCACGAGATAACAGTTTCAAGTGAAATAGTATTTCGTTCACTTTAAACGTAATAAATTGGAATGTAGTGGCTCTTTTTCTGCAGGATCAAGCAACTGCTGTGGCACAAACGAAGATCTACAATGGCGGCGTGTTTAAAAGTTGTTAGAGTTTGTTTTCAATTTCAACGGAAGCGTGATATACGATGAAAGAACAATAAATCTGATATTCTAATTAAAGCTCTTAAACTGAAATTATTCATTGTTCCATGCAAACTTTTCAAGATGCATTAATCTTCTGGAACGTACTTGGCATAATATTCCTGAGTAATTATTCAAATATTGTTCAAGAAAAAGTCATTAGTATACTTTTTTAATGTACTGAAAACTTGGAAATTACTGAAAAGTGATCTGTGAAATACACGAGTACTTCTAGTAATGAGAATACCTACTGTTTTTAGTAATAAAGTATATCTGGTAATATTTTATGGTTACTGTTTACAGAATATTGAAATTTAGAAAATTCAATGTTTTGTATAATAATAGAAGAAGTTGAATATATAATAGGAAAATTTATATTTATTAGTAACTGCAAATACATGTGCATTCTATACATTCTCTATCTCTACAAAAAGACATGTGGAGATATAGAAACGCATCATATTTTATGGCTTGGAATATACTGAGACAAGAAAATTGTTTCTACCTTCCAATCTTTAAATGATCTCGGTTTTATGGTAGAACACGCGATGACATAACCCGAAGCTATATGTGAAAATATGGAGATACTCACATATGAGAAAGCAACATGTGTAAATACTAAGATATGTAGGTACAATATATGGAGATATTAATATATGAAAAAATAATGTATGTAGATACTAATGTATGAAAATACAACATGTGGAGATAGTAACATATGGAAAAATAAAGTATGATGAGATACTAACATATGAAAATACAGTATGTAGAGATACTACATGTGAAAATACAACGTGTGGAGAAACTAACATACGAAAATACAACATATGGAGATATTAACATATGAATGAACAACGTGTAGAGATGCTAATATATGAGAATACAATGAGTAGGGATACGAACATATAAAAAACAATGCATGGATATGGTAACATATGAACAAAAACGCGCATGGAGATATTCACATATGAGAAAACAACGCGTGGAAATATTGACATATGAGAAACAACGCATGTAGATTCTAACATGTGAAAAGTCAACAGATGTAAATTCTAACGTATCAAAAACTAACACATGTAGATACTAACATATGAAAAACTAACAAGTGGAGATGCTAACATATGAACAAACAACGCATAGAAATACCAGTATATATGAAAATATAACACAATTAAAAAAATTTATTTTGTATCAAAAATATGTTAAATAGCAAAATTATTATCGTACACAATTAATAGCGTTAAATAAGAACATATTTAATATTAGTATACCAATATTAATGTACCAATATTAATACAGGAATAAATTCAAACGAAATATTGAATTTAATTGAAAATCATGCTGAATAAGTAGAAGCAGCAGAATGAAAAGAGGGATTGAAAAGCGATCATTTATTTATTCATCGTTCTGTTCAAACATACTTTTCTGCTAGTACGAAATATTTTCTACCAGAGGAAACATGAATACCGAACAATAGGTTCAACGAAACGATGCAAAATAGAATCGATGGCAAAAGCGGGTTTACAACCCCGACGGAAATGAAGCTACATATTGATCGTGGAAATCTTGCCTTAACGACGCTGAGATACGCCAGAATATTTCATGAGATATTCACGAATCGAAACATACAAAAAAAATGAAACGAATTTCCTAAAAATTCTCGGTAATAATTGGAGATGGAGTTATCTTCAGGATCGTCGTTTTTCATGAGGAATTCATAGATCAAAATATATCATACAAAAATGGAACAATTGTGAACAGTAGTTGGAGATAGAGAACTGAACTTTAAAAATGTAGAAATATTTTTATTTTTTATTTTTTAGAGAAATTCATAGATTGAAATATGTAATAACAGTGGAACAATTTTTTGTAAAATTGTCAATTGGAGATGGAAATTGTGAATAATATAAAGATGGAAAATTATTTTAAAAAATATCAGAATATTTCATGAAAAATTCATAGATCAAAATATATGATATAATAATGGAACAATTTGTGTAAAAATGATTAATAGTAATATTGAAAATTATCTTTAGAAACGTAGGAATATTTCATGAGAAATTAATAAAAATACCAGATAAAAATGAAACAATTCTGCTAAAAATTGTCAACAGCAATTGGGGATGGAATTTCACCTTCAGAAACGTCAGAATATTTCACGAGAAATTCACACATCAAAATATACGCTAAAAACAGAAGAGTTCTAAAAATTGTCAATAGTAATTGGAGAGAGAAAGTTACGTACTATCAACGCCAGAAATTCACAGATCAAAATAAAAATGGAACAATGCTCTAAAAATTATTGATGGAAATTCGAGATAGAAAAAGTTACCCTTCGGAAACGTCAAAATATTTGACGGCGAATTCGCGGATGAAAATGCACGATAAAAGTAGGACAATTGTAAAAATTGTCAATAGTCGAAAATAAAAAATGTTATTTTGGGAAGCAGAGATATTTCACTACAAATTCACAGATCAAAATTCACAATAGGACAATTCTAAAAGTTGTCAACAATAATTAAATATAAAAATAACTACCTTCAGTAATTCCAAAATGTTTCACAAAAAATTCACAAATTCAACATACACAATAAAAATTGCCAATATTAATGAAGCAAGAAAAAGTTACCCTTAAAAATATTTCACTCCAAATTCACAATAATCAGAATACGCAATAAAAATAGGAGCATTGTAAAAGTTGTCAACAATAATTAAATATAAAAAAAAAGTTACTATCAGAAGATATTTAATGCGAAATTAACAAATGGAAATAATATGGTGAATATGGAATAACATTTGTAAAAATTGTCAATGGTAATTGGATATAGAGAGATTTTCGATAGTATGGTCAATTACACCCCGTCAAAACCAAGTATCCGTAAGTACCAACCATCGCTTGTTGTTGGTCACTAATAGAATACAAAGTTCACTAACGAGATTGCATTTAGGCTTCTCATCCGTAACGCAAACGTAAGCTCCTTTAACTACCCTGAAGGCTAATACATTCCGCAAAATGTAGTCATACAAGTTACTTGTGCCTCAAGCACAGTAAAAATATTGTATCTGGTTGCAGGAAGTTTTATTCTTTCGACGACGCAAATTTTAACGAATTTTATGTCTTTGGGACGACTGAATGGGGGTATGATTATAAATTAGTATTATCAATTTTAATTGGAAAATTTTAATTATCGTATGAGATAAGCTATATTGTGTATAAAGTTAGGATACGATTTTAATTATTTGAACATTTAATTATTTGTACAATTTAAGTAGTTTGGAAACCTTGTAAATATAATGTACTTGTAGATATACTTGTAAATTATGTACTCGGGGTCTATAAACTTAGTGAGGGTTGTTTTTTGTAATTCTTGTAATTCTCTTTTTGTAATTTAGAGATTTTGGACATTTTGTTGATTTTGAACAGTTTGCAAATTAGGGAACTAGTGAAATCGAAAATTTGGACCTTTAGAAATTTTGCAACTTGGAAATTTCAGAGTTAAGAAACTTGGGATATTTGAAAATATTGAAAGTTCAGAAATTTTGGGTTTTGAGATCTAAAAATTTTGAAGTTTGGAATTTGGGAATTTGAGAATTTGGAGATTTAGGAATTTGGGGATTTAGAAATTTGGAGATTTAGGAATTTGGGGATTGGGGAATTTGGGGATTTAGGAATTTGGAGATTTAAGAATTTGGGGATTTAGGAATTGGGAGATTAGGAAATTTGGAGATTTAGGAATTTGGGGATTTAGGAATTGGGAGATTAGGAAATTTGGAGATTTAGGAATTTGGAGATTTAGGAATTTGGAGATTTAGGAATTTGGGGATTAGGGAATTTGGGGATTTAGGAATTCGGGGATTAAGGAATTTGGGGATTAGACAATTTGGGAATTTGGAAATTTAGGAATTTTAGAAATTTGAGAATTTGAAACTTTAAGAATTTGAAGAGTTGGGAATTTTGAACTTTAGAAATTTGAAAATTTGAAGATTTGGATATTTTGTACTTTGGGAATTTAAAAGCTTGAGGATTTGGTGATTTCAAAGTTTAGGAATTTGGAACGTTTAAAAATTTGGAGATTTGAGAGTTTGAGGATTATCTAAATTTAGAAATTCAATGATTTGAAAATTGAGGAGTCATCTAATTTCGAAAATTCAATAATTTGTAAATTTAAAAATCATCTAAACATAAAAATTCATCAAAATATAGTAATTCGATAATTTGGCAATTGTAGAAATCTTAAATCCCCAGGTGCAATATACCGTGTCGCGCTTACCGTTAGCGTGTTTCGAGAATCGTTAATTAGGGAGCAAATAGTTTTCCAGATCATAAATTCTCGGCCAGGAGTTTCATCGAGCTTTCGCGTGACTGAGTGCGCCAGAAACGTGCAACGCGGCTGACCATTAATCACTGTTGATTAGCAGATACATCTCCCAAGAACAACATCAAATTGATTAACAATTTACAAGATTCCGTGAGATGCGATCATGGAAATTTACGGGGGTAAAAATAAAATCAATATTGAAACGGAAACACGAGAGATATCCGTTTGATAAAACTAATTCGTACACAAAGAATTTACTTTTGAGGACAAAACTCTCTTTATCGATCGCTACTGATCCTCAAAGTCTGTGCTCGCGTTCAAATACTCCATGCTTAAATAAATGGCTTTTCCAATATGTGAAATGAAACATTAAAGTAATGCTTCCTAAATTTTTATATAAAAAAAATATCAAAATGTTTCTTTCTAAATTTTTATATAAAGAAACATCAAAATGTTTCCTTCTAAATTTTTATATAAACAAACATCAAATAAATGTTTCCTTTTAAATTTTTATATAAAGAAATATCAAAATGTTTCTTTCTAAATTTTGATATGAAGAAACATTAAAGAAATGTTTCTTTCTAAATTTTGATATGAAGAAACATTAAAGAAATGTTTCTTTCTAAATTTTTATATGAAGAAACATCAAAGAAGTGTTTCTTTCTAAATTTTTATATGAAGAAACATCAAAGAAGTGTTTCTTTCTAAATTTTTATATGAAGAGACATTAAAGAAATGTTTCTTTCTAAATTTTTATATGAACAAACATTAAAGAAATGTTTTTTCTAAATTTTTATACGAAGAGACATTAAAGAAATGTTTGTTTCTAAATTTTTGTATGAAATATCAAAGAAATATTTATACAATTAACCTTGACAATGACAACTTTGTTCAAAATTCGAAGTTCTGCAACGTGACAAATACGAATGATTCACTGTTCGACAGTATTTGGTGCAGCGACAAATATCGAACGAGAGTCGATACTCGATTTGCGAGAGCAGTTTTAATATCCCTCGTATAATGGTTGATCACAACTGCATCCAGCCGTAAGAATCGAAGCTGTCGGGTCAGCGGACATGAGAGATGCAGCCGATGCATTTTCGCGGAACCTATATAACACACGGTCGCACATAACCGGAGAAACGGCCACAACACAAAAGCCGATACCGTTGCCACCGATGGTATGACGTCGTGTCCACTATAGTCGTTCGTGTACTATAGAACGTAGCCTATGATTACGTTAGCCCGTTTATTGCAGCTGCGGTTAATATTAACGCCTTCGAGACCGACGACGCAACGTGTGCGTGCAGTGATATCAAATGCAATCGATGCGCTGCGAGTCGAAATGCACACTGATACAAAATTTAAGCATGGAGAAGGTTAAGCATCTATGATGCGGTCATACGATGTTATAATTATGTAGCCTACTTATGACAGCTTGAATTATCCAATTATTACCTAAATTGTCCAAATGCTGAATGTGTATTATGATATACTGTCCAAGTTCACGTGTTATGACAGCGATACGGCGATGCATATTAGACCTAAAAAGGTACAAAGACAGTTGTGTAATAGGATTGAGTAGTATGAGGTTTGTGGACTCTATGACAGCTTAAATAATGTCTAGTCCAAATGCTATGATAAGTGGATACTGAGTTGTGCATGTAATATGATAGCAATTCTGTTCAGGTTACATGTGATAACTACACGATGAGTACATTAGCCTAAGATTTGAGCACAAAGAAAATTGAGTATTATGATGACAAAGTGTGAGTAGTTCATTTATGATATCTTGAATCATGGCTAGTCCAAATGCTATGATAAGTGGATACCGAGTTGTGCATGTAGTATGATAGCAATTCTGTTCAGGTTACATGTGATAACTACACGATGAGTATATTAGCCTAAGATTTGAGCACAAAGAAAATTGAGTATTATGATGACAAAGTAGTTTATTTATAACAGCTTGAATGATTAGTCCAAATGCTATGATAGTGAGTAGTCCACGTATTATAATTAGATGCTTCATGTGTTATGATAACTACATGAGGACATATTACTCCAGAATTTAGATACAAAGAAAATTCAATATCTGTTATGATGAAATGTGTGTAATCTCATGATGGCTTGAATAATGACTACTCTAAAGGTTATGATAAATGGATATTGAGTAATCCATGTATTTACAGTAATCAAACGTGTGAGTTCTTATGATAGCTTGTACTGAGTAGTCTGATAACTGAATAGAGAGTAGTTTACACGTTATGGTAACTGGTTAATGAGTAATCTTCTAATAAATGGATAGACTAATAGACTGAATAGTCTACACATTGTGCTAACACTGGGTAATCTACATTTGATAACTGGATGAGTAGCTTATATGTTATAACTTTGCAATGAGTGGAATGCTCTGATTACTAAGCACTGAGTAGTCTACATATTATGATAACTGGATACTGAGTCTCCATATTATATTGTGCAGCCTACATGTTATAATTAGACTATGTGTACACTATGTCCACGTCTGATAACTAGATAATGAGTATTCCACGTGTGATACACACATGAGTATTATGAGTATATATGAGTAATACACACCGAGTATTTTAGAACTTATAACTAAACAGTGAGTAATTTATGTGTTATACTGACCACCACTGAGTAGTCTACGACTAGACATCGACTAGTTCGTGTATCACTACATATTGAGTAGTCCACGTCTGTCTGGCCAAAAACTACAAATCACGACTCCACAAATTACGATAACTAAAAGAATAATCAACGTTAAAATATCGTATTAACGACAGGAAGCTGCTGAGCATCATCTTGTAAACCCCTATAGAATGAATGATACTAGAAATAGGGCGGAACAGGGTAAAGCCAATACAGTATACTTTCTCCGATCTCTAAATTTAGAGTCTCACTTCTAATGTCCCAGCTCCGTGATATTAGAATAATATCCTTTTGTTTTGATCAATGTGGAGAACAATAAGAATCGATTTCAAGGAATGGTATTGTGATCAGAACAATTGCTAGATACCGAGATATTGAAATGCATACGCATCCTAATGCAGCTTATTGCATCGTGCCATCGCGCGCTTCCTGTGCTGATCAATAAATCACTGTCCCACGCCCTCGATAATTTTATTAATAACTTTATCGGCGATCGTTTAATTGTTAACGTGCGCGCGTCGAGGAGAAAACAAAGCTGGAACCCATTAACAGATCGAATTTTTCAGCTGTAAGATTCAATCCGCAAATGAGGCGGTTTATAATGCCCGCTTATCGTTGCCAATCTAATCTTGTTAATTAAGCATTGACGCAAAACAGTCGTGCAACGATCGCATGATACGCTTTGGAACAACTCGAGACGATACAATCGACGATCAACGTGATTATCCAGTCATTGAACATCGATATTGCGTTAAATCGATATGTTTTCAAATCAATGATAACGATTACTATGAATCGACGAAATTGTGACGTTCATGAGGTGTACTTCTGATGAAACTAATCGGTAATCGATCTAGGGAGACTCGTCAGTTTTAATAGAAATATTTCTGATTTGTGAATTTTTTTATTTTTTAAATTCTATGTTATCATGTTTCTTTGGTGGAAAGTTTCGGTGTTATTGAGTTTGTATATTAATTTCTATGTTACCAAATTTCTAAATTACCAAATTTCTACGTTATCAAATTCTTATGTTATCATATTCCTACGTTATCAAATTTCTAAATTATCAAGTTTCTGAATTACTAAATTCCTATGTTACTATATTTCTATATTACCAAATTTTTATATTATCAAATGTCTACATTACCAAATTCCTAAATTTTTAAATACAAAAATTGAAAAATCTGTCCATTTTACAATTTTTAATTTCTACGTCCTTACATACCCAAAATCCCAGCTTTCCAAATTTCTAAAACCACAAACATTATATATTACAAAATGTATGTCTAAATTAAAAAGTTGCTAAATATAAAAATTTGTAACTTTTATTTTTGCATATTATTATTTTTTATTTAATATCTCCATTCTTCTACATTTCTAAAATTTTTAACTTGCGATTGCTATGTTTCCAAATTAAAATAAATCCCCAAATTCCCACAGCAATATTGACCGAAGAAAGCTTGAACAGCGGCAATCAGGAAATTATTAATCAAGACGCGAAGCCACGGAACGCGACACGTAAATTTCACGCGGACACTTTCGATATACGTTGAATTTTCGCATGATCGATGTTTGAAACGCTATCGTTCGAAACATTAATTACATCCCTTTCAGCCACAGCATCGAGCTGGTGCATCGAGTACACTATTATGGAGAATGACAAGTGCCTGTGCAATCGGGATGCTGGCGGAGAACAGGAATTAGTAGGCATACTCCATTCAACGGGCCGGAGATTTAGTTTGACGAGCTGGTACCGGGACAAATTATATCTTGCCACTATCTACGTATGCCAGCATTGGTAACCACAAGTCACAATGTCATTCTCTGCGTTTCCAAAGATTCGATTCCTTAAGAAAACCAGGAGACCTGATAAACTTTGCGAAACGATACGATGTTTCGAACAGCAACCCCTTGCACTCGAAGGTACTTTCGCTGTTGTCATTGTATTAACCTTAAAACATTTTTGGTTACAAAATTTTCTGAATTCTTTTAAGAAATTTTAATTTTTAATTATTTCAAATTTTATTTCAAACCTTTTTATTTCAAATTGTTGTATTGAACTGAATGGTATGTGTGAGTATAGCTCCTGTTGTTACTGTTGTTGTTGTTGCTGCTGTTGCTGCTGATGTTACTATTGCTGTTATTGCTAATACTGTTGTTATTGCTACCGTTGTTGTTGCTGTCGTTACTATTGTAGTTAATGTTACTATTGTTGTTGTTGCCATTGTTACTGACGTTGCTATTATTGTTGTTATTGTTAGTTCTGTTGTTGTTGCTGCTGATGTTATTATTACTGACGTTGCTGTTGTTATTGTTGTTATTGCTGTTGTTGTCGTCGTTGCTATTGTTGTTGTTATTCTAGGTATTATTATTGTTGCTGTTGTTGCTGCTATTGTTGGTGTTGTTACTACTGTTGTTAATGTTACTGTTGTTGTTGTTATTGTTACTGACATTGCTGTTGTTGTTGTTGTTAGTACTGTTGTTAATGTTACTGTTGTTGCTGTTGTTACTAGTGTTGTTTTTGCTGCTGATGTTATTATTACTGACGTTGCTATTGTCATTGCTGTTATTGCTGTTGTTGTCGTCGTTGCTATTGTTGTTGTTTTTCTAGGTATTATTATTGTTGCTGTTGTTGCTGCTATTGTTGGTGTTGTTACTACTCTTGTTAATGTTACTGTTGTTGTTGTTATTGTTACTGACATTGCTGTTATTGTTGTTGTTAGTACTGTTGTTAATGTTACTATTGTTGCTGTTGTTACTAGTGTTGTTTTTGCTGCTGATGCTATTATTACTGACGTTGCTGTTGTTATTGTTGTAATTGCTGTTGCTGTCGTCGTTACTATTGTTGTTGTTATTGTAGTCATTATTATTGTTGCTATTGCTGCAGTTGATGTCGTTGATAGTGTTGTTGTTATTGTTGCTATTGTTGCTTTCTGCTATTGTTGTTGTTGTTACTGTTACTACTGCTGTCAATGTTACTCCTGTTGTTGTCGCTGTTGATGTTACTACTGTTGCTGTTGTTGTTGCTGTTACTACTGCTGTTAATGTTACTGTTGCTGTTGATGTTACTATTGTTGCTGTAATTATTGATATTGTTATTGTTGTTGTTACATGTATGGTAGAACTAATAATTGTATATTATCAATAACCATTTATCAATTTGAATGTTTTCAAGATTTGAAATAATGATTTTAAGAGTAATTTTAAAGTGGATAAATGAACGAATTTAGAATTGAAACTAAACAGATTTTGAAACGTAAACGATACGTTTGAAAATGTTTCACAACTGCGTATCACCGTGACAAGTCGTGCACATGCATAATTTGTCTTTGCTGTTTCACTTGAAGTGTTTTATCTTTTGCTAATGCCACAAAGAGAGATAATACCAATAGCACGAACAGAACGTAGATTCGATTGTCTGAATCTTGTTTAAGACAAGCACCGACAAATGCCACTAAAGTGGGCAAAGAGCTCCTACCTGACCCATTTTTTAAGTAGTCGAGGAGCGTGCCATAATCACCTGCATCTGAATTCTCTTCGAATAAGAACGTCTAAAGCACACAGACGAAAATCTGTTTCTTTTTCTCTTTAAAATCTTCCAAACTTCAGCTTTAATTAATTAAACCGCGCATTTCCACTTATCATAAATTTAATAAAACCCAGAGAAATTATTTGGACATTTTTTAACTTTTAAATAACGTGACTTAATTTAAATTTTAATTTCAAATTTAATCTTTTAATTATCATTGGTAGTTATTGGTAGTTCAGAGTTACAAAATTATGGTCATATATCGAGGATTTAGAGTCAACTTTCTTTAGAAAGTAATAAATAATTCATTTAAGTAACAGATACAGTAGATACTGTAATATTCGAGGGTTAAAATATTTCATGAACCAAATTCGATTTGACTAATGAAAAAATATCTTTTAATAGAATTTAAGAGATGTGGATTAAATTTATATAAAGTAGGATGTACAACATTTTATGTACCTGTTTGCTAAATTCTGTATGAGAATCAACCTGCACCTGAATTACGAAACGATACGCAATTTCTCAAAAGTCTGGTTACCGACGTCGTTTTCCTCTCTTTCGAATTTTTATCCGATTTCACTACTTTCCTCCTGCTCTACGAGGAAAATACGAACTCGGAATCGTGCATTCCTGAGGTTCTCAACTTTCTTACTTTTTACACTGATTTCGGCGTAGAAGAATTTTCAGCGAAATTGAGAATTTGGGGAGTTGGAAATTTAGAAATTAAATATTGAATTTTTTGAAATTTCTAGATTCTTCAAATTTCCACTTTCCCAAGTTTCTATTTTTCTAAATTCTTAAATTTCCAAAATTACACTTTCCCAAATTTCAAAATTCATAGATTCCCAAATATGCAAATTCTCCTTTGGTAAATTTCTACTTTCTTAACTTCCCACTTTCCCAAATTATCCAATTTCCGAATTTTCTCATTTTCAAATTCATAGATTCCCATATTTCTACATTTTTAAATTCCCAATTTTCCAAATTTCTAAATTTACAAATATGCAAATTATCATAATCCCAAATTTCCAAATTTCCACTTTCTTAAACTTTCAAATTTCTAAATTTCTAAACTCTCCATTTCCCATATTCTTAAATGTTTCAAATTTCTCAAATTTCTCAAAGTTCAAAAACTCCCAACATCTCGAAATTCCCAAAATTTCAAAAATGTCCAAAGTTAGCAAACCCCTAAATCCCCAAATCCTCAAGTTTCTAATTACCAATTACCAACATCTAAAACCCCAAAATCACTAAATACCTATATTCCCAAACTTTCAACCCCCGAACTCTGCAATATCATAACCTCCCCAAAACAAAATAAAAGAACTAATATCAAAAATAGACCACCATTATTCCACCATTACCAGTTACCATCGAAACCGGTACAAGATCTCAATGTACGGAAGGGAAACGTTCTGTTTAATGATAGATTATTTCGCTCCGCGATGCTTTTCCCCGATAATGCCTTTAAAGATATACACATTAACGTCAATAGCAGATACCCTTTGAAAAGTATGCGCACTCGAGTACACGATAGACGAGCCTGATTACAAAGAGATCGCCTTATTACCCGCCCCGTATCGACATCCTATCTTTGTGTTAGCCAAAGTCATTAGCGCGCGGATAATACAACAGCCGAGCAAAGAATAGCAAGTGCGACGTTAGCGTCAAGGGGAGAAAATTTATTCGTCGGATGTGGTCGACATGGACAGCTTGAGATTTCTTCTGTAAGGGACCGTTTACACTGTGCCAGTAAACCGTATTAATAACATGTGCCAGTAGGTAGTCGAATTTTTGCATTTCTCACTTTGTACCGGGTCTATTGTTGCGAAAGAAAATGGGTTCTTTTCCTTCCTTCTACCAGGTACTGCCATTTGACCCTCTTTTAACAAATCTGGAGAGTTATTGCGAATCTGGCCCACCGAGGTGGGTCACAGATATGTCATTTGACCTACCCTCTTTTAACAAATGTGGAGAGTTATTGTGAATCTGGCCCACCGAGGTGGGTCACAGATATGTCATTTGACCTACCCTCTTTTAACAAATGTGGAGAGTTATTGTGAATCTGGCCCACCGAGGTGGGACACAGATATGTCATTTGACCTACCCTCTTTTAACAAATGTGGAGAGTTATTGTGAATCTGACCCACCGAGGTGGGACACAGATATGCCACATCACCCATACTGGTATATGCAACTGCCCATCCACTTCCAGTTACCACCGAAGACCTGGTCCGATCAGCGAGGGGACTTCACGTGACTCTATTGCTGCCTAAGGAATTTTAATCTTGGTTCCCTTTAGGGACCGTTTCCCTTTAGGGAACGTGCTAGTAGCACGTGTCAGTAGGTAGTCAAATTCTCACTTTGCCTGTATCAGGCCTGTCGTTAGAAAATGGTTCCTTTCTTGTCTTTTTCTAGCGAGAAACAAGCAAAGGAAGAAACGCAAAAATGACCTACTGGCATGTGCCACTAGCACAACCATAGTGTAAACGGTCCCTAAGAGTCATATAGAGATTTAAAAACTTTTTAAAAAATGTATCTATACGCTTTCGTTATGAAGTTTTAATTCCACCTAAAAAATTGCTGTATAACCTCAAAAAGTGTACACATAGTATAAAACAATTCTATACTAGCAGTCCGAGGCTAACATATTCAGGAACGATTCTTCAGCAGTGACTCATTTACGAAGAATAAATGTATACAAAACAATGCATATGTTGTGTGTATATTCTAGACAGCGTTGCAGACAAATCCAAATATTTTTTATCGGAACAATTCTTCCGCAATGACCCAGTGAGATTGGAACACGAAGCACAATAAAAGTTCGAATCGCGTGTGAAACGAACATTACCAGTGGCGGCTCGTGAAACTAGTGCTGTTCCAGAAAATTGTTAGCCCTTGACGCTCCAAGTGTCTCAAGCACCACCGGAAAAATTCACATCAATTATAATTAATATGAATTGTAATCAAAATTATATTACCTCTAAGATGAACTTAGAACTTGCCTCTAAGATGAACTTACCTGATGACTTTAATATTAATATTTACACGTCATTGAAGTAATTAAAATCTTTTAAAATTGTGCAAAAGGAAATATGCACAAAAAGAAACTTTACTCAGGAACATTTTTGACTTGCTATGTTATAAATGATATCAAGTCGAAATAGGGGTTGCTGCAGTTCCAGTGTTTATACGCGAGCCACTGTTTACGAGGCGACCTAATACATGCATCCCTCAAATAACACGGTTAATTAGTTCCGTGTACTCGAAACTAGGTTTCTACTGCAACCAGGTACTTTTCTACTGAATTCACCCATACCGAGAGGGTTATATCCCTTATAATGGTTAGGTTAGGTTAGTAGTTAGTTACATGGTTATATATGGTGTTATATGCACCCATAATCGTGGATATAAAATGTCCATTTCTGAAATATTTGCCCAAATTCCCCAAAAAATTGGGAATTCTACCAACAACCCTTTGCACTCGATTTTTCTGGTAGCAGCTGTGAAATTTTCTAATTGGAAAAATTCCATAAATTTGTTCTATTACCATATTGCTTCGCTGTGTTTACATCACACATATAGATTTAGTTAAAAATGATTGTAAATTGTAACGAATAGAGTGAATGTGTCACCTTGTGCAGAGAGTTGAAATATTTCACTCTTCTTTGAACGAAATATCTTCGACCAACATTAAACGCCTTCGCGAGATCTCGAATCGTTTTATAACATTTTTCCTTGGCTCCTTTGGATTTCGATCTCAAGGGGAATCAAGTCGGTTTCTCATCTGGAACATTTGTTCGGGCTGTTTCCATTTTACGCTCGATAATCCATTTCCCTAGTCCCATAATATTCAATTTCGATTGGAAAAGGGAGCAGCCTGCTCGAATAATCTTAATGTATCCAGTTTGGAAGACGTTCGCCATACGTTGCCCTCGAAACGATTAGATATTCAAATCAAACATTGATATCGTTTCCTCCGGTATTTTTCAATACGCTTTCGACGAGCTCTTGGACTCGAGTAGCTGTTCAGTGCTTGATATTATTCGAATGAAATTTTATTTGAACGAGATTCAATTGCAATCTTTGAGTGAACTAGATATCAATTTCCTAATTTTTAGTTGGATGATTAAAAGGTGGTTGTTAATTGAGGAAGTAAAATTCGACTACCTACTGAAATGTCTATACGACTCTTAATAGACCAAAGATATCTCTGAAAAAAGTATGACAAAATATTTTCTGTCTTGAAACTAGAATTACAAAATCGCATTTTGCACATTTTTGCAAGCCATCTTTCCTGACCAAAACATAAGTATCAATTTTTCGCCAAAAGAAAAATCAGTCCAGAATTGTCACCAGACGTCACCCTTAATCGTATCTCCTCTACTGAACAAAAAATTCAAATAATAGTTCTATGACTGTAACAGAAATTTTCCAAACGATTTGAGACAAGATCCTGATCGAACGTAAAGCTTCATGGGGCAACTTCACAGCTATGGGACCATAGTAATTAGTTAGGGCAATGTAATGAATATTCAACTTACCCGAGGGTTGAAAGAAATCCCGAGACGCTTCCCTCCGCGTACAAACTGACGATATCACCCAGGTGAAGGAAACTCGCCGAGCCGAGGATTTCGCCCATCTTGACGCTGTTGTTTTCCGAGTCTCTCGCTGCCTCAAAGTCGGAGATATTCTGCCTTTTAACCGAGTGAATTATTCATGGCTACACCTACGGGCCAGAAAACGATCGTTACTGTTCGCTGGAACAAATACGGATTGTGTGATCCTGCAAACGAGGATGTTTCTTTCATAGGGGGTGAATATCTGATTCAATGGACCGGTTAACGCTCAACTGAACGGCGTATAATGCACGATTATTTTCAGATTGAAAACGGATGAAATACACAAACTTGAGTTTTTTCATTTTTATAGTTTTGTATCGTCAGACTTTATTTTTGCACTTTGAAGTCGTCAGATTTTCAAACTTTTTAGTTTTCAAATCTTCAAATTTTTAGATTTCCAAGTTGTCAAATGTTGTACGTTTGAACTAGTAATAAATAAAAACCGTTTTGTATTAATATTTTATACTAATTTATTATCTAATTTAAAACAGTCTTTTTGTCAGAAAACAAAGGTAATATCATGAGTTGCATTTATGATCTGTTGTACACTTTTAAAGTATACATATTAGTGATGCACATGTGTGATATGTTAGTGATGCACATATGTGATATACAGATGAGATTGTATTTATGAATTGTTGTATACTTTTAAAGTATATATGTGATATGTTAATGAAGCACATGTGTGATATGTTAGTGATGCACACATATGATATGTTAATGATGCAAATGTATAAGTACATGTATGAAACGTAAAAATTATTAACAGCCGCTTCAGAAATGGTTTCTTTACAAATCTTGAATTTGTGATTTTAAATTTTGCATTCGCAACGTTTGATTTTGAATTTGTGATTGAATTAATGATTTAATCACGGTCATACGAGTTTCATAATTTTCCATACGTCTGTGTGTTACAGCGAACAGTTTTATTGCTATTAACGTATGCAAGTGCACAGGAAATTCGCTTACAATGCTCCACGAACGTTCATAGGTGTCAAACTAATCCCAGTCATCATACATGATTTATGTATGACGAAAAAGAATGAGCTCTATGATTGATTATAAGTGACACATGCATAATGTGAAATGTAAAATGATATTTCGAAATGGGAACGAAAAGAAGTACGTACTAAAATCTTTGTGAGGAATATTTGGTTTCAGAAACGTTAGAACATCAAGATACTCGAGGAGATCGTATAATGCTTTATGTAGGAAGAGTCGCCCTTGGAGAATGTGTGATGCACCGACAGAATGCATAGAATATTTTTTATTAGAGAGAATAACAGTTTTTTAGAAGGAATTAAATTATTGTTAATTATACAGAGTAAATATTATCACTAATTTTATCATAAGAATATATCGATATCTTCGATTTATTTTAATCATGATACGATTAATAGTTCAATTAAATAATTTCAGAACTGCTAGATTCAAGCAACTTCTCTCTCCTTGGAAATTATTAAAATAAATCGTATATTGATCTTAGGATTATTAAAATCGTTTATTGATACGATTATTAAAATCACTCGATTATTGATCTTCTGATTATTGATCTTCGATTATTGATCTTCGTTAACGTCCCAGGTGTTCCTTCAACATATTTGCAATCCTGTTCCATAAACACAAGTATTTCAGTGCTTTCCTCGAACGAACTAAAATTCCACAAATCGTGTTGTCAATTCTCAAAATTCTTCCATAAAATAGAAACTCGCATAACTCTCGAAGGATAAACAAATGTTCGTAGATACGAAGTGTTCGGTATCGTTTGCCAGAAATTCGAGCAAAGTGGAGCGAGAAGTCCCTGCACGGTGTTGAACAAACGAATAGAAACGCGAATCGGGATTCGTTGAAATAAGAAGCAGCCGTGAAGAGATAGGAAACTGAACGCGAACCAATTTCCTTCGTATCGTTTTCAGGATGGATACATTTGGACAGGTAAAAGACGGCAATTTCCATGGTGAAATTGAGTTTTAGCTGACCCATTTTGCAAGAGCCATCGCGATGGACGAGCTGGAATCGCGAGGGGCACAAAAATCAAAGTTAAAATTGCCTGGATGGAAGTAATTGCTGTCGCAATCATCAGTTATAATTCCGAGAGCTACTCGAGCACGCTTAATTCGTTGCATTTGGCTCGTTGGAAAACGCGATTTATCACGTTGAATTTCTTCCTGTTTATCCGTTCGTTTAACGGTTGGTTAACCGGTTGACAAACAATTCGGTGCAGCAATTAGCAAACGAGCTGACGGATGAGACCCGGCCGAAATATTTTGACGCGTTTTTTGGCTCGAACGTTGTAATGGTTCCCGTCGTTAAATGCTTGCGTGAAAGTAGGAAAACGATTTCTCAACACTTTCTATTTTAACTAATTCCTGATTGCTATAAAAACCACGATGCACTTTGTGCATCCTACACTTATCTATTCTAGATAACTTATGACGTACCGAGTGCATGCGTTTTACTATTTATATAATGACACACCTTGTGCGTTTTACTATTGATACAATGATGCACTGCACATGTCTTATCACTGTCATGACGCACTGGATGCGTCTTTATATTCTTATGACGCACCGCGTGCGTCTTCATATTGTTATGACGCAACACGTGCGTCTTCACATTCTTATGACGCACCACGTGCGTCTTCATATTGTTATGACGCAACACGTGTGTCTTCACATTCTTATGACGCACCACGTGTGTCTTCACATTCTTATGACGCACCGCATGCGTCTCATATTCTTAAGACGCAACATATGCGTCCTCATATTCTTATGACGCACCACGTGCGACTTCACATCCTTATGACGCAACATATGCGTCTTCTCATCGTTATGACGCACCGCATGCGTCTTCAGATGCTTATGACGCAACACATGCGTCTCATGTTCTTATGACACACCGCATGCGTCTTCATGTTCTTATGACGCACCACATGCGTCTTGATGTTCTTGTCATGACGCACCTTACGCGTCTTCGAATTCTCACAGTGACGCACCTTATACATCTTCATGTGTATTTAATGACGCACCTTATGCGTCCCCAAATTTTCACGACGCACCTGATGCGTCTTTAGAGTCATTTAACGATGCACCTTATACGTCTTCAAATTCTTATAATGATGTACTTTATGCATATTCATATTCTTGTAATGACGCACCATGCATGTCCTACGATTGCTGAAATGACGCACATTGTTCATCCTGACATTGTTATAATGATACATCCGATACGTTCTTTTATTACTATAATGACACACTTGATGCGTCTTGTTATTGCTAAAATGACACACCTGGTGCGTCTTGGTATTGCTATAATGACACACGTGGTGCGTCTTGTTAGGGTTGTAGTGACGCACCATGTGCGCCCTGCCATAGACACAGTTGGTGCATCATAGTATAACAGCGTACCTTATAATATCTTAATAACACTACCATCCAAAAAGTTCCTAGACTCAATTGATATAAAACGAAACACACTTCAAGACTTTAATAAAATATTTAATGTGTGTGACAGAAATGTTTGCATGCACCTAGTGAATTTAACAGTAATATTAAATTAATTAGGATGAGTTGAACCTGTGACATTTTTTCTTGAAATTAGTGGGAGTATTTAAAGTGGAACACTCGACATTTTCTGTGCCTGACAGGGACGCTTGGAGTACAAAAGGTTTAATACTAAAGTACTACCGGGTCGATAATGACCCAGGCCAATGAAACGTATTGGACGGTTTTTCGACTAAAATTAAAAAGATTTGGCACTGCTCTAAACGACACCATTAGTAAACCGAGTAGACTACTTTCTCCGTTAAAGTGGCTATATGCAGCTTCCTTGTATGTAGCCAAATGCGTTGCTTCATTCATAACCGCAACATTCTATTTCTGGTGTTCATTCACAGAAAAACCCGCGAGAGTGGCAGGGACAAACAGTGAGTCATGAAAATAAACGTGCTTTTAATTTTCATTTCAAACAATCGGGATTACGTAAACAAGATTTTTAGTCAATTATGATATTGCAAAAGTGCATTTGTTTGTTTTTAACTATTATCCTAATTTCATAACTGGCGCACAATAAGTCTGCGTGCAAATAGCTAACAAGAAATGCAATTAACTTTTAATTACAACATGTAACATACACTAATGCATTGAGAAAAATACCTGAATAAAAATTGCGCAAACAGCTTTCTATACGTATGACTCAAAATTAGGTCATGTGTGCATTTAAACGTTGTCCAAAATTCATTAATCAAACGATACAATGCACTGAATAGTATACGTAATTTCAAGTGGTAAAATATCGTGGAAGAAAAAGGGAAACGATTTAAAAATTTTTATTTGACACGACCTTGTTTCTGTATCGACAGATCTTTAATCCTCGACGCAAAGAGAAAAAGAAGAGAATGTTATTGAGACGTAACACGATGAGAAGAAAAAAGGGGTCGCGCAGATGTTTCCTTTATTTTCCCATCGGATGTCCCAGTCATCGAACAATAATTGTCAATTGACTGGCAATACAATCTAAATGAAACCGTACCAATGCATCAGCGTACTCGGTTGAAACTTTAAGCTTGCTAGCAATTTATAATACCGGTAATATGCCTTTTGATACCATTACTTTTCTACTGCGTACAATTTCTGTTAGATATTTTTATAACGAAACACTTTATATATCACAATTTTTCTATGACGCACCATATGCGTCTTCTAATTCTTATGACACACCGTGTGCGTCTTCCTTATCCTTACAATGACGCACCGCATGTGTCTTCTCCATTCTTATAATGACGCACCTTATGCGTCTTCTTCATCCTCACAATAACACACCTTATGTGTCTTCTCCGTTCTTATAATGACGCACCTTGTGCGTCTTCCCTTTCCTTATAATGACGCACCTTATGCGTCTTCCCCATCCTTATAATGACGCACCATATGCGTCTTCCCCATCCTTATAATGACGCACCTTATGCGTCTGTATTCTTAGTGACACACCTTGTGCGTCTTCATATTATATGATCTGTTGTGTAACTGATAATTCACCTTCTCTGTCTTACAATTTTTATTCTATGCAATCGATAACATACAAGACTATCAATCAGTTAATAAATCATTCAAAATAAACAAACACTCGACTTAAATAAAAATCATCATTCTTTAAATGAATAGAGTAATACAGTAGAAGTATTAGTAGTTAAATACAGTAGTAAACAATAAAAAGTAGCAATACACGTTTAAAATTATAATTTAAGAATAAATGGTTAATCCGTATTTTAGGTGTCCATTATTAACACTTGAACTAACGTTTCAAGCATCGTAGAATGCACATTAAATATGATATTTAAGCGGATTCCGAGCTGCATCTTTAACCCCTGCATTCTTCCCAGTAATCTAGGTGAGCTAACTAATTGCGTGCTTTAATTTGCCTAGTGCACAACAGCAAAAAGACAGTATCTTGTTTCAAAGAACAACTGGTATGTGTAGTTTTCATATACTGCGAAATCGCAGTTCTTAGATGTCTTGTATTACCCGCGAATTAAGTTTCATTTTTCCAAGGCTTTTCCATAAACAATGTCTGTTCTAGTTAAGGTTTAACACTGTCAAATATTAATATACAGAGTATTAAATATATTATCAAAAACTAAAGTAATATACGGATTCTCAGAGAACACTGTTTTTGGAACACCCTGTATATCGTTAATATGGCAAATATACAGAGAAGTTGGTTATTAAATATACAAACGTAGTTGAATTATGAGAAAATTGAACGTTACGCAAGCATAAAAATGGAACGGTGAATTTTGATGAAGAAAAAGACAGCAACTCAAGATATCAAGGACATTCCAAGGACAACTTGATACTTATCAACGAAGAATTACATTTTTGATTGCACATTGGTTAAGGTACAACGACCTGCTGTATGTACAAAATCGTACAGGAAATACGTAATAAAATGGTATCGAAAATAGAACTGTTCAAATAATCGAAATTCGAGATGGCTCGAGCTGGTATTATCAAACTGACATGAGTATATATTCAACGTCTTCAGTTACACGATAATAACTGTATTAAAAAAAGATACACCGTCCTCGACTTACTTTCGAATTTAATTTTTTAAGTAACTCAAGCATCTGAGTAATAAAGAAAATCTCAAATCTACGTCTTCGAAACGCTGAATATTTATTGAAAGATAACCGTGTAAAGTGCACGGTGCATTTCTAAAATACTTCGGTGGTCCGTTTATGATCTTGACTGACTTTGGTTGGTGGGTCGTTGCACTTGTCTTAAAAACGGAGAGCAAGGTTCCTCCAAATTTTATGGCCCGGGATGAACCTTCAAAGATGGTAACTTTTTACGACCTACCCGATGGATTATTTTTCAAAGTCCCGAAGTTTTAAAATTCAAAAGCCTTAAAATCCCATTTTCGTAAACAGCAATTTTTTACAATCTTCTTCATTGTGAAATATATTTTGAAAAGACGCACTTTACATAAGCTTTTTGTTAAAAAAAAAAACTATGGTGAAATCACCGCTGATATTTATTATTAATTGTGCTAGCGTTAGATTATCATTTTATATAAATAAGAATGCGCCCCACCCGTAAATCAAATAAGTCAAACACCGCTCTACTTTTCACACGACATGTGGCAAAATGGATTGAAATAATGGTTTCGATAGTGATGTGTCTATGTCAAATTGCATTCACATTATCCAATATCGATATCGCATCAGTCGAATCGAACTAGAAAAGAGGAAGCGATTTGCCACCCGCGCGATGTCATTAACCTTTGCTGGGATTTACCGGGTGTGTGTCTCAACGAACGTTGCACACGATCCATATAACGCGATATATCCGTTTTGCAACGAAATAAAACTAATAATAGAAATTTCGGGCCGGTCCCGTTGACGTAACAATGCGCGCACTTCTGTACGCTCGATCCTCTTACCCAATAATTCGCAAGAAAAAAAAAACTATATAATAATCATACGCAAAGTCACTGGCCTTAGTCAGGAAGTTACGCATACGTTTTTCGCGATAAATGAAATGCAAATATCGTGGCACGTCGCACGCGTGCAATTGTCATCCTCGTTAATTGTGATCCGATAATTGCAGCGATATTCATTGTCACCTCGAAACGGAAGAACCGAACCGTTTCAGGCGTTCCGTTTCCATCGTTTTCCCGTTTGTATTTAGTGCGACACGCGAGATCGAGCGAATAAAACGCGTCGATTGAAATCGGTTAAATGGAATCTACAGATCGCATAAATCTGACGATTCGATTAATCGACCTACTCACACGGAATAATAACGCGTCGCCTCTATCGAGAGGATCGAACGTGAAGGAAATTAACTTGGCGATGGCTAACGTCAAACGGGTTCGTTGAAAAAGCTCGCGGTAACGCTGTCAGCTGATACCTAATAAAAATACGACGGCTCCTATTGAGAACAATCGAAACACATAATTTAACAGCTGCACGCATTCTACGAAGGTAGAAAGAAAAAGATCTATTTATCCAATTGATACGCGGCTCGCGCGGCGATCATCGGGTACCGCGTTTTTTCACGATCCATCGCGAGCTAACCTATCGAACGATTTGTGTAATGAAGATCGGAATGGAATTAAAAGGCGCAAAAAATGGAACAGGTTAGTAAAAAGGAAGTGAGATGATGAATGATCCAGGGAAATGTACGAGAAACATCGTACTTTGTACCATCGACATTGGTCGAGAAAAAGAAAAAAAGAAACGTGTTTACTCACGTCCTTGCCGCCTGTACCGTTCCTCGACACTTTCGGTGCACTTCACGTCGCCGATCGAAATCGTTTCCGAGGCGGTCTCGCACCGGTTTTAAGAATGCCGGGACACTTGCTTGAACGGCCAGAAATATTTAAACGACGATGCTTCTTCGCTGGATGCACGTTACGAAAAAATACGAAAGTGTCCGCGATAGCCTCGTCAGTTCTTCGCGTACATACGTGTCACAGATACCGCAATCTTTTCGTACACAGAATTTTTGACGCCTACGAAGTTCGAATTGGTAAAATATACACGACGTTCAGATAGTATTGCAAACGTGTGACTTGGTATGGTCACGAAGTATCACTAATCGCGTGTTCGTATACACGATACTCGGGAACTCGACACGCGATAACGAACACCCGCACCGCTCAGTGGTTCTGGCACGACTGGAGCACTGGAGTCGACTTCGAATCGGCTCGAGTTTACATATGGCTACGGACAGGGCCGTACATAAAGAATAGCGAACCCTGCGAAAGAATTCTAAATGTATTACAAACTATTAATGCTAATGAATGCTGTGTTACAGTAATCCTCAGATAATATTGACTTAATTATGACACGATAATTCGAAATTATTCGATAATATTCTTTTTCAGATATGCATTCTAAATTATAAGCAAATAAGTCGATTTTAAAGGTTTGGTGCTTCGAAATTTATTAACTTTGGAACTTCTGACTCTTAGAATTTTTTAGAGAACGCTTAGGTATACAATTTTGGGATTGTACTTTCAGAATTTTTATGTTTTACAACTTCAGAAGCTTAGAATTTTGCATCTTCGAAACTGCGGAATTTAGATTCTGGAAGTTTCTAACTTTGCAATTTTGAAAGTGTGCAACTTTGAAGTTTTAGGATAAAACTTGGTGGGATTTTAGTTCGTTTTGAATCTCTGAAACTTTTTAATTTTGAAGCTTAAGAATCAACAAATTTTTAGATCTGTAAGCTGTGAAAAATAACGCATATCAATGAATATCATGTAATACATATTTAATTAATTCTAATATGGGGAATAAAATTTAATGACAATGTTTACTACAATAACTTGTGAGTAGTTATTACCCAAATCTGCTCCAAATGCAATCCAATGCTAACTAAAAGCTATATAATTTTCAACTAGTAAGTAATTAAATCAAACAACAAAAATATACATAAATTCATTAAATGTTTATAAAATTCCAAAGTGTATATGCACTGGTCCATTTGCATGACGTTAATGACGGTCCTGGCCACAAATGAGATAGGGGGCACTAGAATCCCCTTATCATTTCCATGTCACATGCGATATTATCAGTTCACATTAAAATGAAAGCTATCCGAACATAGAAATTTCAATTGAAATATACATACATGGTAAGTATTTCAACTTGCTCCACAAATGAGAAAATTTATTATCAAAAGACTATCATCTGTAAGAACGGTTTTTGGCGACTTGAACAAACATTTTTTATCATTTTCGTATCATTCCCTACCTTGCCGACGATATTCTGAAAATTATGTCGCGTATAATAAACGTATGTGTATGTCTATGTACATATATATCAAATTCATGTAGTTTTATTGAATACTGTTAATATATATACTGTCCACATGAAAATGCTGTGTACAATATATTCCGAGAGTCCAAAGATGCAGATTACACTATACTGTGTCTTGTCGGTAATATAGAGAATAAGATTGGAATGATAAAAATTTTTCGTTTGAGTCGCCAAAAATCGTTTTCACAGATATTTCCTTTCTTAAGAAGGTGCTTATTTGCAAGATTTAGAGCATGATAATGTAGGACTTGTATACTTACCAATACATACTTATTTGATCCACGCACGTTTAATGCACGATTCTTGGAACTTCAAATGGTGCATTTAACGAGCACACATATCTTCAGTGCAAAACATTTTCGTAAAAGAAAATGTAGTGGAATAAATGTAATTATAATTTAATAGTAAATCGTAGCTCTTAGCTCGATATCGTTTTCTAAAGTTCATTTCGTGAAAAATATTTAGAAAATGATATCGATTACCAGGTCACACCACGTGGAGGTGGCTACGACAGTGACCCACCCTATCTCCAAGTCCCAACCACCCACCAATTGCAACTACCTCATTTATCGGAAGGATAAATGAGTTTTGACTCTACTTAGCCCGTAGGCTCGCATGTACAAGTTCTTTACCATAAAATAGCAAAGAATTTGCACCGCACGCACGCTGTACATCTTAAAATCTAATACATTTAAAAACTTAATACTAATTTCATGGGATCCCACGTACATACTGCTTTCAAATTGCACTCGCATCATGTAAAATAAAACGCTAAACGAGAGAGGCAGAGAGGAAGAAAGGAACTAATACTATGATCTAACGCGGAAAAAGTTCACAAATTAAAATGAGTGCAATTTGAAACAGCAATCGCATACACACACGCTTATTAACTTATTCTAAACGCCGCACGCGTACCTCTAATTCTAAGATTGCACTCAAATGATCTATAACGAAGTAAAAAAGCAAGGGGAAGGAAAGAAAGTTAGAAGAACTTTCTACTAGAAGGAAAGAAAGTTAGAAGAACTTTCTACTAGAAGGAAAGAAAGTTAGAAGAACTTTCTGCTAAAAGGTGGATCAGCATTTCCTGCCAAGTGATCCTCGCCCTCATGGGTCAAAGGGTAGTCGCATCGTGACTTACGTGAACCACGAGACCGAATTGAACCGAAAATACTGGTAAGAACGAGTGACACATCCGCGAAGGGTTTCCCATTTCTCCCCGCTCCCGTTGAAAGGGAGTCTAACAGCAGAGAGGAAACCCACGCCGTGAAGCGGCAGATCGAGATGGACCATCAATCAAAATGCCTCGCAGAGATGTGTCCCTGGCGCTACACCAGCACTTGCAGCTCAAAACTGCCGCGTGTTCACAGCATTATGTACCCCCAATGATCCACTTGAGTTCAGACCAATTGACAAAAAATAACTATACTACAATCTAACGCGTAAAAAGTTCAGGAATTGTGAAAATGAGTGCAAGTTAGAATTAGAGGCACTTACAAGGACCCACCCACCCTCCCACGAGATTACAATTAACTTAAAACTAACGCACGCATCCCTCGATGATTGCTTGATGATTGCTTGATGATCCCTCGATGATCCCCCGATGATTGCTTGATGATATCTTCAAGTTTCGTACATGTACATATACGCATTTCACACATTCACTCATCCATACTACAGTGTATTACAATATCTTGAACGCAACTTAAAATTAACTTAAAATTAGCGGATCTATCGGTGAAAGTCAGTCTTGGATGATTACCTATGCTGTAACAATCAAAAACAATATGCGAAAGAAGAAAACAGATGCAAAATTAGTAATATATAGATAAATAAGTCGAATATTCAACGTTTTCGAAAAAAATGAAATAAAACTCGAGTCGACTCGATAAAAATGTAAAAATGAAGAAACAATATATTTGTGAAATATTCATTACTTACTCAAAATTTAAATCTGGAACATACAAATGTAATTGAGACATATGAATTATTTAATTACTTACTAAAAATTAAAACCTGAAACATACAAATATAATTAAGACAGATATGAATAATTACTTACTTGAAATAAAAACCTGAAATATACAAATGTAATTTAGACACATATAAACCAGTTACTTACTTACTTAAAATCAAAACCTGAAATATACAAATGTAATTTAGACAAATATGAATAATTACTTACTTGAAATAAAAACCTGAAATATACAAATGTAATTTAGACAAATATGAACCAGTTAATTACTTACTTAAAATAAAAGCCTGAAATATACAAATGTAATTTAGACAAATATGAATAATTACTTACTTGAAATAAAAACCTGAAATATACAAATGTAATTTAGACACATATAAACCAGTTACTTACTTACTTAAAATCAAAACCTGAAATATACAAATGTAATTTAGACAAATATGAATAATTACTTACTTGAAATAAAAACCTGAAATATACAAATGTAATTTAGACAAATATGAACCAGTTAATTACTTACTTAAAATAAAAGCCTGAAATATACAAATGTAATTTAGACAAATATGAATAATTACTTACTTGAAATAAAAACCTGAAATATACAAATGTAATTTAGACAAATATGAACCAGTTAATTACTTACTTAAAATAAAAGCCTGAAATATACAAATGTAATTTAGACAAATATGAATAATTACTTACTTGAAATAAAAACCTGAAATATACAAATGTAATTTAGACACATATAAACCAGTTACTTACTTACTTAAAATCAAAACCTGGAACATACAAATGTAATTTAGACAAATATGAATAATTACTTACTTGAAATAAAAACCTGAAATATACAAATGTAATTTAGACAAATATGAACCAGTTACTTACTTACTTAAAATCAAAACCTGGAACATACAAATGTAATTTAGACAAATATGAATAATTACTTACTTGAAATAAAAACCTGAAATATACAAATGTAATTTAGACAAATATGAACCAGTTACTTACTTACTTAAAATCAAAACCTGGAACATACAAATGTAATTAAGACAAATATGAATAATTACTTACTTGAAATAAAAACCTGGAACATAGAAATATAATTAAGGTAGGAAATTCGAGAAGAATGAATGAAATCTTTCTTTATTCGAAACAAAACTCTTGAAGAATCGAAATCGTCGAGTTTGTAAGGCTCAAAATCCGAAATAAAATTACAACGAGATTCAGAAACCTCGAAACTCAAGATAAGATTACGATTTTGAAAACTGCAAATCCGAAATAAAAGGACGAAAAAATTCTGAAACTAAAATTCGAAATGAAATCACGATAAGATTTTGAAAACCACGAATCTGAAATAAAATCCTGAAGTGGTTGAAAACTTCGAAGCTGTAAATGACGTCAGGTAGAGTTTTAGAAGCCCTATGATCCCGCGACAATACCACGATGCGAATGTGAGTACAGCATACAGGATACAGTTCATTCACGCACTCACGCATACTGCAATATAATACATATTCTAAATTCCCTACTTGTACCTCTTGTTCTAAAATTGCACTCGTATATTTTAAAACTTTGTAAAGAAAACAAGGGAATAGAGAAGAAAGTTGGAAGAACTTCCTTTTAAGTATGGGACAATTGACAAAAAATGACAGGCTATTACTACAATCTAATATGTAAGACGTTAAAAAATTATTGCAAAGATGAGTGCAAGTTAGAACAAAAGGTACTTACAATTTGCGCAAGCTTTTCGCCACGTATCGTGACGAAAAACTTGCGCCCGAGCCCACCCTTCCTCCCACAAGCTCGGAAATAATGTTAAATTAATGCACTGAATATCATACCTTTTTTAAGATCAAACCCTGAAAATAAGGAACATAGTTAAGATAGGGAATTGTGGGGAGAGGAGTGAAATTGTACTTTATTTGAGAGAAAATTTTTGAAACATAGGAAACGCAATGAAAATTGCGGATTTGAGAAGAGTGAGCAATGTAATAACTTACCAAAAATCGAAAGCTGAAACATACAAAACAATATTAACATACGAAATTGTAGGAAGAGGAGTGAAATTTTGCTTTATTTGATACAAAAACTTTCAAAGAATACAAAACGCAATGAAAATTGCGGATTTGAGAAGAGAGAACAACGTAACAACTTACCAAAAATCAAATGCTGAAACATACAAAACTTTATTAACATAGAAAATTGTAGGAAGGGGAGTAAAATTTTATTTTATTTGATACAAAGCTTTCAAAGAATACAAAACGCAATGAAAATTGCGGATTTGAGAAGAGAGAACAACGTAACAACTTACCAAAAATCAAATGCTGAAACATACAAAACTTTATTAACATAGAAAATTGTAGGAAGGGGAGTAAAATTTTATTTTATTTGATACAAAGCTTTCAAAGAATACAAAACGCAATGAAAATTGCGGATTTGAGAAGAGAGAACAACCTAACAACTTACCAAAAATCAAAAGCTGAAATATACAAAAATTTATTAACATAGAAAATTGTAGGTAGGGGAGTAAAAGTTTATTTTATTTGATACGACAACTGTCAAAGAATACAAAACGCAATGAAAATTGCGGATTTGAGAAAAGAGAACAACGTAACAACTTACCAAAAATCGAAAGCTGAAACATACAAAACCTTATTAACATAGAAAATTGTGAAAAGGGGAGTGAAGCATTACTATATTTCATACGAAACTTTAAAAAAATAGAAAATGCAATGAAAAGACCTGAAAAATCGAAATAAAATCGCGAATCGATGATCGTGAGCTCGTCAAAATTCGAGCAAAACGCGTTTGACGATACTTTTCGTACCGTTTAAAAAAAAACACATGTAAAATACAAAAAAGTAATAGCGAGCATAGTGACAAAATGACTCTCCATCCTAAGATGGACAGCCATTAATAGTTCCCCTCTTCTTTGGCAAATTTTGCCGGGGCTCTTCGGCATATAGCCTCTTCTTTCTTCGGCACAGCCTCACAAAAATCACTCGCGAAATTTTACGGTAACTCGGATATTCTTTGCTTTATATTAATTACATAAACTCTCAATTTCGCTATCAATCGATCTCCACAAACAGATAGCAGACAGTTTTATAGGAATAAAATTGAACCACTATCCATTTCTTTCGATCGCTGATAACGAAATCGAAATTTTCTATAATCTATATCATGAAAGTTCATTACTTTGGCAAGAAAGAAAGAAATTCTCGAAATTAAAAGGTGTACGACCAGCGATTCTTAGAATGCGCTGTTCGTACAAGAATATCCGAGCAGAATATTTATTTAATTTCACTGCACTTCACTTCACTGCACTGTATACTTCATTTTTGCAATCGGGTCTAATACCACGACTGCCACTTACAAACTAAAAGGCCTGGCCTTACGAACAATCGAGTTCAAGAGAATATTAAACAGAATAAATTCATATTTAGATTTTCTCTTCTCGATTTTTCGTGTTTAACCCCCCAGATGCAAGCATCTCACGTGTTTTACCGGAGGACAGAGAAACATGAAAGCTTGCTCTGGCCCTACCTACTTAAAACTAACTCAATCACACCAGAAGTAAGCTACCTGCCTGCCTATCGCTATATTTAAAAAATTGCAAAGTCCATTCTCACAAAAACACACTCCACGATTCTCACACACGCCACCCGGGTGCAAAAAAGCCTACTCCTAGGGAGTACGTCCCGGGACGTCTCCGTCACCCGAGTTCAATACAACATTCACACTCTAATATTGCATACCTTTTTAGCTGAAATCGATCGACAATCGACAGTGAATATTAATTGAACATTTGCATATTTCATTTTCTAATTCTTTCGAATATTCAATGTAATATGTGCATGTCATTTTGTAATTTATTCTAACTCAATTTCTATAAATTCATAATTTGATTTTACTCATTTCGAATGCATCTATCATAACATTTTGACAAATTTTTAGGTTTTTGCAATAAAGTAAAATATGGTTTTTAATCGACACAAGGTCCACGACCTAACCACACACACACACGTGTAACTTGTGTCGATAATTCACTGCCGAATTGTCAATCGCCAAAATAACTTAAAACTAAACCGTGTCCACCTGCCCTAACTCATGCGAGTAGCATCTAAGCACGCGTATGAGTTTAGAGCATAAAAATGAACACGGCCACATGTATTTTCACCTACCAGTTTTCTTCATGTGTGCTGAAAATCCTGAGCTAAGAAACATGATTAATAACATGCTAATAAAGTGTTTCTTCCAGAAAATTTACTCTAAAGTTTCAAAATGGAAAATGGAAGAACACTTTGGCAAAAATCTACGTATATCGATTGTTTCATTCTTCACAGATTTTTAATATCAAAGTAAATTCACTAAATGACTCGAACATTCATAATTAACTTTGATATCAAAATCTGTTTCTCGCGATACTTTCTTGTACATATGTATATTTAAAAAGAGTTCACGCGTACGTAAAAATTGCAAATGAATCGATAATTGAACTAGCACGAAATCGGAGGGTCATCCGACTTCTATGTATTAATTTTAATTCTAATTCGATTCGTAAGAAAGTTAAAACGCGATGTACAAGAAAGTCCTATCCTGATCTAATAAATAAAATAAACAGTTTGTACGAATATTACACGATCGTACAGTCGTGGTCACTATGCTCGCTTCAAAGAATAAAAATACAACCAGTTCCCGTGTCGCTTCGGACCATTCGTCCTACGACATGATGGGAACCGGAGGAACCGTAAAGCATGCGACTCACCGATCGCTGACTCGCATCACTTAGTTCGTAACGCGCCTCAGATCGATCGGTTCCACTCGTATCGCATCGTTAGAGGTTGATTGACTGCATCTCAGAGATTGGCTCATGATCGGCTGCTTTCGTACGGTCAGGATTAGGCACTGTGGCTCGGCATAGAAACGTCCTTCTGAAAACAGAAAAAATCAAAGCACGTTAGTGAACTCTTTATCGATTCGTATTTCAAGTATTGTTTCTCAATTCAAATTATAATGAACAAGCATATTTTCAAATAGGTAACATGCAAACAAACACAAACACGCATGCAAAACTGTACAAAAATAACGCGTTCAAACATTTGCACAAACGTACTAAAACGTGTGGGTAACGAAAACACAGCATTTAAAAAAGTACGTTGAAACACTTTGGTAAATATTCTTTAAAACCCAATAAAAAATTTGAAAAAGCATGTAAAAACACGTAGGTAACCACACCATAATACCCCGTAAAAATTTCAAAATTTATGCAAAAACACATAGGTAGCAACACTATAAAACTGACTAAAACATTCACTAAAATATGTCAAAACACGTATGTAGTCACACCATAAAACCCACTAAATATTCACTGTAGTATGTCAAAACACATAGGTAATCACACCATAAAACCCGGTAAAAATTTAAAAATATATGTAAAAACACATAGGTAGCAATACTATAAAACTCACTAAAACATTCACTAAAATATGTCAAAGCACATAAGTATTCACACCACAAAACCCAGTAAAATTTGTGTAAAACACTGGTAAAACACTTAAATAACCACACCATAAAACACACTAATGTATCCGTATACACATGCACAATCACAAATTAAAACACACTAGTAAGCACGTAGGTATATGGGGAACCACACCATAAAACACGTTAATACACCCCCGTATATGCACTAAAACACTTGATAAAACACACTAGACACTTGCACTAGAACACTAGATAACACAGGGATGAACACACGATCGGTTAATTAACACTTTGACTCGTACCGGTAGGAGATGTCACTGTTGATCCGAACACTTCGACAGCTTGAACAAGACTGAGCACCTGTGACTTTCAACGAGTTAACAATGATAGGTAAACCGTGGACCAATCATGCCAATGCACCAATACCAGGCAGCTTGAACAGTCCTGAGTACCAATGACCTTTATCAAGTTACACTAGATTGATCAATGATAGGTGATCCATGAACCAATCAGCTATCATGTAATCAACCAATACCGAGCAATTACGTCGATTCGTACCTGTATTTGCAATATCGACATTTTCTATTTAAATTTTTAATTTTTCTTTTGTTTATTTAACAAATTATTATTACACCTATTAAAATTTATCATTTTTATTAATTTTTATGCGAGCTTTGATTATAAGATTTTGTTTTATTATCACATTTTTATATGATATTAAGAGATAATTATAAATTATATTTTCTTTTTAGTATTATTTTAAATTTTTGAGTTAATATTCGTTAAATTATTATTGTATGTATTGAAATTCATGTTTCTTTTTCAACTTTCACCTTTCTATCGCATTTTTTTATATGTACGTAAACATGTTCCACGTAGTTTGTTCGTGTTTTATGTATGTATGCATCCTGCTTATTATTTCAAATAACAAATATGTACCATTATTTTGAGTTTTAATTTCAAACATTAAGTGTTCAGGGGGTGTAAAATCGGTTCCAATCGATATGGTAGTTCTGAAATTCTTCTTTACCAAAGATGTAATTTCAGTACAAAATCATCTGCGTCGGTAACTCTTGGTAAGTTTGGCTATTCTTTGGAAAACCTTCATGCTCTAAATCACGTCAAATTGAAAGACAATTTTTTACCATCCTTATCTCATTTCCTACATCATCGACGAGATACAGTATAGCATGCGAATTGTTTTGAACACATAATCTGTATCTTCGGACCCACAGAATATATTGCAAACAGCATAAAATCAATATTAATAAATATATAATAAATATACAGCATATTAATCAATAAAATCAATATTAATTGAATTAAAAAAAAAATAGAACAAGTGGCGCCATCTCTCCGGCGAACAGGGTGAACTACACACTTTTGAAACTCTAGTTTAATTAGTTCTCATCTTCTGCCGCTAGATGGCTAAGGATTTTTTGGTCCATGAAATGCACTTTTTTAAATTTTCGAATATAGAACTTCGATCTTACTGTAGAGCCATTTTTCTAACTTTGTTGCAACCGTAGAACAGCTTGCGAGCATCAAAAAAGAGTAAAAATGTTTTATTTGCTGAAACAACGCTATTTTTTATTTCAGCAGTTTGATGTCTGCCAGCTAAATGGCGCCAATGAAATACAACAATAAATGTTGAAATACATACAACAATTAAGCTTACAAAACACTTTTAACTTTACAGATTAATTACTTTGTAATAAGCTATTGCTTTTATATCGTTTCTGTATATAATTCTTTTAATATTGCAGGTCTAAAAGAAATATATAGGATTGAAAAGTCTTGGGACCCAAATGGACAGGGGACAATAATCTCAACAACGTTAATCTTTTCATTTTATTGTACCAAAAAATGTCATCTCATTCAATCATTATTAATTCAATATAATATATTTATCCTTTATATTTGTTATATCTTATTTATAATAAATATTTTGTAATAGTGTAGTGTTCATCGTTATTCTTTTATTGTGTCGCCATGAGCCATGAGAACGTGGAATCAGCAAGTTCTTAATTACCGTCACTATACTATCTAGAAAGACATTTTGTGATTTTTAATAAATTCATGAGATATATTAACAGAAGCACGCCGCATCGTTGCGTACTTTTTATGTTTTGTCTTTTCGTTTGTCGATCGAAAATTGTGTTCACGTGAAACGCTTCTCGTATTTCGCAGAAAAACGTTTCGTTCGCTTGTTTTCTTTTTGGTTTGTGTTTTGTAGCTTCCGGTATTTTGTTTGAACGATGCGAACATTCAGACATAGACAATTCATACATTAAAACAATAGGTACCTAAGGAAAATTTTACAACTAGCTTAAGGCTCTAGTTCCCTTAAATCAGTTCGAATTAGAATTCAAACGAGGAACGTATCTCCGATTTCTTCGCAATTGCATATTGACACATTTCGGAACAATTCGCTGAGTTGGATCCATATTTGTTTCTCGTCGATCACCGTTTGATCGGTCAATGTAAACCTCGTTTTTTTCCGGTGTACAAATGTATCGCGATGCAACGTAACTGATTTTAATGTACTAAGGCCTTAACGTGTCAAAGCAGCGGAGCTAATTATACAATAAGAAAATATATATACCCTCTACGGACACCAATAATTCGATCATCACGATTGTACGTAGAACGTAGACACAGCTCCGAGAACAACATCGTGTTTGCTAAACGTGAGCCATTTTATCATTGCGCATGAAATTCTTAATAAGCATTCCGAATGTCTTCTCCCTACGTTCCTCCTCGTTTCACTTCTTATTTTCTTTTTTTGTTAACTAATCTCCCTTACTCTCTGATAAAGCTTAACTTTGACTTTTAACGAGTATCTCGATTCCCCGTAAACCCTGCAGTACTCGTGCAATCATTCAATGATTGTATTACGACTGTTTCACATGGTCTCCGATTACATTGTGAAAAATTGAACTGAACACACGTTGGATTAAGAATTCGATTTTCAGCTATGATTACTACAAGTGTGGCTTACTGCAGAGTTAATGACAATCGTGTTCTTCTTTTTTCTCGGTTGTATGTTTCAGCATCTTAAATGTTAGTCTAATGTTATACGCTATGTATCGAGAGTACTTGCTATTGACGTACCCGAGGACCGTCTGCGAGCGCCCTGGGCATTTTGGGCATACTTTTAAAAGTTTCGACAGAGATTCTCAAAATATCCAGTGGATTTAACAATGTTATGAAAATTTAGAACTTTTGAGACTTTGGGGTTTCTGAATTTTTAGAACTTTCTGTGATGTTAAGACATTAGAAATTTAGATTAAAATTGAAAACTCAGATCAAAAGTAGAAATCTGCAGCTTTGAGATCTTGGAATTTTGGAATTTTCAGATTCTGGATAATTTTTAACAAGATCTTATACAGAATATGGCGGACAAGATATACTTAACAGAAGGTTGTACCAAATTTATATAATTTAAAAAATTACCAATTTATTATTTTAAAGTTCCTTAAAATTCTGTACTAAAATTTAATTTGCATTGGTAATATGCCCATCAGGTGTTTGAAGCAATAAAACCGCAGCCACGAGGGTAATCTCGTGAACGGCCCAGAAGGTTTAAGCCACACCCAACTCGACCTACTTAACCTCTTCGTCGAGCTGGTTGATCAAATTTTGGACGACCGTGAAAATAGTGAATAAAGCGTGTTCCTTTTCGCTCATAACCGAGGTTCGATTAACCTTCAGACGGTAGAACATCGAGTACCGAACAGTTTCTAAAAGAAGTCTGAAATTTGTAAACCAAAATGGCCGAAATTAAATATAATTTACTATCGTCTGAAGGTTAAAAATACTTAAAACAAAATATCTTTCCTTCGTTTCATTTTTTTGTTGCTTTTATGTAAATCCGTTATTGTGCATCACCTTCCACTTGATCGTTCATCACATATGTATATATATATATTTAATTGCATTTAATTACACAACTATTTGCAATCGGCTCACAGACAAATTGGATAGGATGTTCTTCAACTTCGTCGCATCCGTATCTACCGCGCTTACAAATCTCAAAATATCAATTAACGTTACTACTTCAATGTTTCAGGCGCACACTTGGAGAATATACTTCCTCTCTCGTTTCTTTTTAACTTAGCTTTAATAGTTTCTCTCGCGAGAACTGAATTATTTTGATAACAAGTCGGGAGCACCGTACAGGCGTCCATTTGTGGTCGTCCTTTTTTGATAATAAGTACAACACTCTCACGATAGAAAATAAGAAACGTTCTTTGCGTTATATCTATGCTGAAACATTTAACACATAACGTTGTTGTATCGAACATGTGTACGTGGTTCGGTGGTCTTTGCGTTACGGTTAATGAATATCGAGTTTGCATTATGGTTTTCTTTTAACACCTTATCTACCGCCTACTATGACTTCATTGTAATTAAACATTGTTAAAAGAGGCTTCTGTGGTACCCCTCTATGGTCAATGTCACGATTCATACTGATTTTAATAGTATTTGTTGAGCGATTATTAATGAAAAAGTATTTGATCATTTGTACTGTTTAAGTAATGTATTCGAAGATTTTCATCTTATAATTGTAAGATTGGTAATCTTATGCGGGACGTTTCTTTTTTGATATAAGAGAACAATTCACAACCTTATCAAATGGCGGGAAATTTAAAATAACTGTTTTAGATTTAAAAATCCATCTTATTGTTAACAATTATTTCCACTTATTCATTAATTTGAGATCAAGACATCAAAATGTTTTTCGGTTGGTAAGGTGTTAACGATATAGAAATGCAATGTTTGTGCTTAACAATTTGTCACAATTAAATAGACACAACGAATCTATAGAGTATCGACAAATACACGTTTACAACAAGTTCGATATTCATTAGAAATTCGTACACGATCGTTCTTAACCTTAAAACTTAAGATGAACGAGAATGCATCGTCGAGTCCTACCAGACTAGATTTACAATAACGAAAAAGGAAAAAAAAAAATTAAAAATAAAACGAAAGCGTCGATTGGAGGAATCGAATCTATATATTCTCCGTTAACGTAATAGCATCGTTGTTGTTTGGGTATTTTGTGTAAAAACTAGCATCGATCATCAACGATCGGACGATAACGACTTAAGATCATCATTGTATAGCTTTAATCAACCATTATTGCGGATGCGTACGTTGGCATCGTCGTTTAACATATTTTCTTAGTTTTTTTTTTCTCTCTTTTTTTTTAGATAACATCGATGATAATAGTATTACGAACGAGTAGCAAAAATATTGCTATTTCCTTATCTCGATGAAAAATTTATCCGAAGGTGGGAATTAATCGCTCGAATAATTTCGCAACAAAAATTCATTGAAAGCAACCTATGCCTGTGTCTCTATGGCAGAGCAACAATAATCGATGTCACATCATTTTTCCTAAATCACTCGAATCGATACGCTCGGAAATTTTGTGCGAATCACTGAAATTCTGCAAATTTTTAAGAAGATTATTCTTGCTCCGAAGACGCAAACAACAGGATGTAACTTCAGAAATTGTGAAAATTGTTTGGTGGAAAAAAATTTAACGAGTGGCCCGGTTAGTCAGGGAACAGTACACGATTGCAGTGTTCCTTTGACTGTGAACAATAAAATATTTGGCAACGAATGGCATGGCTCGTCACTGATAGCTTTTGGAGTTGTCCCACGATTTATACTTACGCAATTTTTATTCGCGAATTTAAAGTTTCAGTTATGGACATAACTGGATTGCGACTAGAGTGGAACGTCCTGAAACTGGTTATTAGAAATTTAGAAATTTTTGAAGCTAATTTATGGACTTGATATAAATTTGAAATATATTGAAATTGTAGATACATGATTTTCAAGAACTCAATTTCTGAATTTCTCAAATTTCTCGAACTTATTCAACTTTTCTTAAAATCCAAATTTGCAAACTCCAAAATTTCAAAATGCTCAGTCGCCCAAATTCCTAAATTAAATTTCCAAATTTCTATCCCCAAATTCTGAAATGATCGTTCACCCTATCCAAAAATCCTAGTTACACCGACATTGCACCAACTTTGAAAATCGTCACAATCGTAGGTAACGACTCCTTTGCATTCCCATAATTTGAAATATCCGCGAGATGCTGTCAAAACAAAAAAAATGAAAGCTTTCGATCAATCCGATACATCATCATCGATAATCGTAGATAACGACTCCTTTGTATTATTATATTTAATACTTTCTTGAGTTTTCAGATGAAATTTGAAATACACGGGTTTTCCCGCCAATTCGAAATGCACAGGTTTTCCCGCCAATTTGGACTTCCCGCCATTTTCAATGCACCATGTAGATAACGACTCCTTTGTATCATTGTACACTAATATTCTTCTTGCGTTTTCACGAGACGCTATCGAACTACGATAAACAGTATTACTGTTCTATTTCTATAGCTCCTTGTTCCTGAAAAGCTGTATCGGTGTAGAAGTACTTCGAAATTTCTGAAACATTCAAGTGTTCGTGGAACGAATAAACTGGTTATTAGATACAATACTCGAAGAACAAATCTAATACATAAAAAATTTACTAAATAATTCGATAACGAGTTAATAAAAATAATATTATTAACAGGGAATTATGACAAATTATTCTATAAAGTACAAGAGGGTATTTTATAATCGGAACATTTCGATTCCTTAATTTTGCAGATTTGTAGAAGATTTCGATATTTTTCGATTCCAATGTCTTTAGGGTGATTTTGTCGATGCTATAAATGTGGCAATAGAGAATCTACTGTATTACAATGTATTGACTATAAAATGTTAAACACTATAAAATGACAATTTAAAAATAGGAAACGGATTGAAGAATAAAAAAGTATCAAGATCTCCTATAAATCTGCAAGATAAATTGCTCGTTGGAAATTGAACAGAGTCGAAATAATAAACGTAATAAGGAGAGACAAACATTTGCAAAAAAAATAAAAAATGATTATTAAAACTATCCTTTGAATTGGTTAAACAAAGTTCGGTTAGTAAAAACCATATACATAATAGCGTTGTGCGGATAAGATCAATAATAACATATAATTCGTTCATAATCTTATGTTACATACATAAAAAAGTAATAACGTGAGATCTGTGAATACGACTTTGCCTCGATCACTGTAATCAACGAGAAACGCAAATTCTTTTCTTCTTTGAATTTTTCTTTTTCTCTCATACTCTCATTCTCTCATTCTTTCTCTCTGTCACTCTCTCGCGCTCACTCTCTCTCGCTGTCCATTTTGGTTTTCTCAATTAACGAAGAAACGATGCTAATGAGAACGTAATTAAAGCTACTACATCAACTTACTTCGAAGAATATTCTATGAAGAGATACAGATATAGGCTAAAAGAAATTGCTACGAGCTATGTATTAATAAGAGTTACACAATTTTCTAAATAAATCACTTTTGCTCTCTTTTTTTTTTATTGTGTTTCTTTTTGTGCATCTGAAATCGAACGTAAGACGCGATTTTCGAGTAGCTTTATTTTAATATAAAAGAGCGATATTGCGAGAAGAATTTACAATACGATGTTATAAAGCCTGAGAAAAGATAACGTCGAAAAACAAACGCCATATTGGTTTTATTCCGTTTTAATAATCATCTTTCTAACTAGTTAATTGTACAATACTATACATTTTACGGGTGATTGAAACCACCGTCGTACTAATGAAATTATACTATGAAAGCACGTGTTATTATTAGGTTATTGCGAACAATAGCAATTTCGAATGACGTTTTTATTCTTACTTAAATTAGAAGAGAAAAATAGGCGACGAGTAAAATGTGGACGCAACTATCGAATTTAGGAATTCAATTAAATCTTGAATGGAGTGACCCAGTTTCACAAAGTTAGTTAGCTTTTAAATTTTGAAGATTTCTATATATAAAAATTCCTACATTTTCAAATTTCTAAATTTCTATTTTCATATTTATTCATTCCTAAATTTTGTCAGCTTTAGAATCTATAGTTCCTAAATTTCAAGGTTTCTACATTTACAAATTCTCAAATTCCCGAGGACTAAGATTTTTATGTTGACAAGTACAACAATTTTTAATTTACTAAAATCCCTAAATTCTCAGGATTTTCGAATAAGTTATAATTTTTTAGTTCTAAAAATTCAAGATTTCTAAATTTTCAAATTTCTAAAATTACTAAATTTCCAAATTTCCAAATTCCCAAATTTCCAAATTCTTAAATTCCCAAATTCCCAAATTCTAAAATTCCTAAATTTCCAAATTCCCTAAACCCAAAATTCCCTAATCCCCAAATTCCTAAATCCCCAAATCCCCAAATTCCTAAATTTCCAAATTTCCAAATTTCTAAAATTCCCAAATTCCCTAATCCCTAAATTCTAAAATTCCCAAATTCCCTAAATCCAAAATTCCCTAACCCCCAAATTCCTAAATCCCCAAATTTCCAAATTAGAAAATTTCTAAAATTCCCAAATTTCTAAAATTTCTAAATTACCAAAAAAGTACCCAAGTCAGCATATTCCTTGAAAATGAAACTGTAGAAAACAGAATATTGCAAAAATTGATAGATAAAAATACGATAGTCACGTCCATATACGAATCATAATAGAATAATAATAAATTTATTCGTTAAAATATAAGTGAACCTACTGCAAGATAGTGATTTTAAAAATAATTTCAAGTCTCAGATCAAACCTTTTCTGGCAAATTTTTTAAAACGAAGCGATTTTAACTTTTAACATGAAAACATGGATCTTTTGTACCTGTGACTGAGCAAACGAATATTCTGCAAAAAGAAAATCAATATATTTAAGAAAATAATTAAGACGTTTTATCCTACAAATTTGAGTATCTAATTTTGATCAAAGTTCAGAAACCTAAATTTGTCAGTAATTTTCGTTTACAATCTGTTCAAAAATTTGTTAATCACAGCACTATGCTTACAAGTTGTAGACTACGTTATATGTAATAAAAGTTATTCACTAAACACATTGTGATGTAATCTTTAAAAATGTTACCCGAATTAAGACCCACGTTTACACATTAAATGTGCCACAAATTCGTTGGTACAGTAAAGAAAATTTTCGTTCGAAAATGAAAGCACGCATTGCATCATATCGCGATTATCAATTGACACTTGAAAATTAACGACTGATTTTCGTCGATGCATTTACCAATAAGAAATTTTTTGTTCCTATGGAAACCCACGTAATAAGGCACAATTTTCTGCCTGGAAAGGCACTAAAATACCATGTTCTACGCTTATAGTTGATCGTATTTTATACACCATGAACCACGCAAAAAGGAGAGAGATCAATTCGAAACAAGTTACGACTAAACGAAGATTATTGTGCACCAAGATTTTGTACAAATTCTCATCTATCTCGTTCGACGCATTCCATCTTATCGTTTCATCGATTTCCCTCGAAATTCCTCTTTCCCGATCGATCCAAAACTCCATAAAATACATGATATGTTGCCGCGTGAACGCGTAAAAAATAAATGTTTATAAACTTCTAAAAGAGGGAGAAAAAAACAAACGGAGTGTTTGGATCATATAAAAATCTTAGTTTTATGTTTAACAGAAAAGAAAAAAAGAACTAAAACACGCTAGAATAAAAATATCCTCTTTACAAGTAACAACGCACTGTTGGTTTTTTTTTTTCTTGAATAAAAATTTGGAATAAATGAAGGAGCGTAGGGGATGGGGTGAAAAAACGCATACAACTGTACAAACAATAATCGCCGTTCTAAATCAGACACGTATAATAAAATATATGTATATATATAAAGAGACTTCACCAGGAGATATTCGCGACGATCGGTGTTTGACCAGTGATTGGCAGATCATGTGCCCGACGAAGAGCTCACGGGGCAACGACGTGCATGGGGCGTGCAGCGATGACGTGTAGGATTGACGAATACCGAGAATCCTTCTTCCCAGTCCTGAGATTTTAAAGTCAGAAATTTGGTCAATTGAAAATTTGGGGGGAGAGATTGGAAATTTGGGTATTAGGGGCATGTAAATATGGTCTTTCAATTTGGGAATTTAGTTAGATCACAAACATAGAAATTCCAAATTTTCAAATGTTCAAGTTTTTTAATTTTCAAGTGTGCAAATTTCAAATTTTTATATGTGGAAATTTCAAGGTTTCAAATACAGAATTTTCAAGTACAAAATTTTCAAATTTTCAAGTACGGAATTTTCAAGTAAAAAAATTTCAAATTTTCAAGTACAATAATTTCAAGTTTTTAATACAGAATTTTCAAGTAAAAAAATTTCAAATTTACAAGTACAAAAATTTCAAGTTTTTAATACAGAATTTTCAAGTACAGAAATATCGAATTTTCAAATACAGAAATTTTCAATTTTCAAGTACCGAAATTTCCAATTGTCAAGTAGAGAAATTTGAAATTTACAAACTGAACACATTAGGAAATTTTAGAAATAGTAATTTGAACATTTGAAAATTTGGAAATATAGAAATCTTGTAGAAATAGAGAAATTTGGTAATTTGGAAATCTGATTATGTGGAAATTTATGAATACAGAAATTTGTTAATTTGGAAATTTGAAAATTTAGAAATACAGAAATTCACCAATATTAAACTTCTGAAATCTAATCATTTTCAAATTCAGAAATTTACTAACTTTAGTCATTTGTACAAATTTAAAAATCTACAAATTTTCAAGTACCCAAATTTAAAAATTCATGACTAACAATTTACAAACTTAAAAATTCACAAGTCCAGAAACTAGTAAACCCAGAGATGTACCAAATCAGGTAAATTTAAATTTAAATTGACTAAATTAAACCTCATAAATTCATAAATTTATTAAATAAACCTAGTAAATTCGATAAATTCTCAAAGCGTAGAAATTCATAAAATCAATAATCCAACAAAAAAGTTAAAATACCCAGAAATTCATTGCATGAGAGCCTTGAGAATGTAATAAAAGAAAAATTTCAAATTTCCAAATTTTCGAACTGAAAAATAGGCTACCCATCACTGTCCACGACTGCAGCCCACGCGCACGTCGCTGCACCGCGCTCTCCAGAGTCCATCATCACCGTATCAGACTGTGCCGCTATCCAAATTGCCGCTTCTACTTCCGGCCGGTGAGTTAATCGAGTCTACGTCCATATCCGAATACTGGTGCACTTCCGGCGTGGCCGAGGTTTCTTCGTCCTCTCGTGATCGTCCAATAATACGCGAAGGATTCGAGGTGTTCGCGTCAGTTTCGCTACAGAAGGCCATGCTGGACGTTTCGAATCGACACCGGTCTTCGTCGATCGTTTCTCTTCTCTCGAGAATCATCGTTGAGCGTGCAGATTTCAACTGCGGTTGGGACAATCCGACATTAACATCGTTACTTAAACGCCGTTTATAACGTAGGCTTGTTAGTGTCTTCAACACTGTCGTCGAAGCCTGTCCCGGCTGCTCCGCCCTACGAGGGAAACGTTTAGGGATGGTGATGACAGAACAATGACAAGGAAGATGGACCTAGTACCCATTTTCCAAATTCTTTTTTTTTTTTTCATTTTTCTCTTAGTTCGCTTTCTTTTCTCTTCGACGGAAATCAAACGTATAGAGAGAGGTAATCGACAACGGAAAAAGAAAAAGAGATATCGATGATCGAAGGGGGTATCATCGACGCCTGCACCGTGTCTTTCAGCATCTGTTTCTTTTCTCATCGTCGAGAATTGCGATCGTGAAAAATAGTTTCGTGAAAGCAACAAAAGAGTCGTTACTCTACTAGCGGAAATGAATTTTCGTACCGTACGAGAATAATCATTTAAATTCTCGCTAAATGCGGATCACAGGGTGTTCGAGAAACGGTATCGTTACTGAAGGTTAATCGATAAAAGTTATTTGTTAAAATGACGGTTTAACACCTTCGCTGCCATAGGGGCCAATTCTAATGGCGAACATTTTTTGTGACAGTGTAAAATAAATTCTGAGTAGCAATAAAATTAGGTATTCATTTTCATACAGTTCTTTTTCTTATTTTCGAGTCAAATGATTACAAGTTAAGAATTAATTTTACAGCACATGTTGAATAACCCTTGTTAATAATTGTATACATTAGAGATTTACTGGAAACATTTCGTTTAACCCTTTGTTGCATTATTTCTTCAATTTTACAAAAGATACATTTTCAGATAATCATCAAGAAATGAACAAATGCCTAGATTTAAAATTTATTCACGCAAGTGAAGATACAAGAGTGTCGTTTAATATTTTCCCAATGTAATCATTTTTTAAGACAATTATTTTTAATACAATCATTTATAATTTCACAATAAATAAAAACACTACACATTTCTGACATCTATTCTATTTTACCCTTATGACAACTTTGTGTATCAAATATTTTTAGATCATTTAACAACATACATTTCATATAGTTTATTTGCAACAAGGGTTAAATATTTGATCAAATGTCTATAAATTTTACTTTGCCACATTTAGACATTTATGTAAATTTTGAAATAATTAACAATCACCGAAACGCGATTAAAATTGTTCAGAGCAACCCCATAATTCAGAAAAGGTTGTTGCGTAGAAACTTATAATTTTTGTCGTTAACAGAAAATTTTTATTTAAAAATATCCATGTATAGAACTTGAGTTACTCCTTCGTACAATCCTTATAATCTTAACGTATTAAATTTCTGTTTTAACCCTTAAAAGACTATAATCGCTATGAAGACTATAATTAAAAGAAACGACGTTGATATCATGCACGAAATTTCACCCCGGTTTCTGTTTTAAAAGTGAACGATAACGGTAAAAGCCTATTAAACGCCATTAATTTGATATTAAATAATGGTAGTTACTCATAATTTAGATATTCCATAGTGATTAATTACATTACAAATTACGAGTTCCTCATTATTTCCACGCAACGCCAGAAAAATAAACGCGATATAATTATTTATGATGATTGTAAATATGTTCTGCATTTATATCATTTGTGTGGGGTGAAATTCATAATACCTTTCAAGGGTTAAACCTGTTTCTTAATTCTAACCTAACCTAAATTTTAATTTAAACTAAAAGCGTGAAAATATGCACCGCATACGACAGAGAAGATGTCTTTTTTTCTACAAGCATCCCCTAAAATTTTGACGTGCTCGAACACCCTGCTCACCCCGGTCGCGTGAATTATTCTCGCACCGTGTACGAACAACAAAGCTCACTAAAACACAACGTAACACGACTTGCAACAACCGTAAGAGATACAAATCGTCGGTAAACGAAATCAACAACTTTCCTTCGTGTTCGTGCAACGTTAACCTCTATGCACGGCCGATCCGGCCGTGTACACAAACTGCATATCGGTTAGAAAGGAAGAGAAAACCCGAAACGAGGAGGGTACAACAACCAACTAAAAAATAATAAACAAAAAAAAAGAGCATGAAATCGCGTGGTCAATCACGAGACATGAACGATTGTTCACGACCATTGAATCGGATCGATTTTGGACAAACTGAACCCATGGATTCGAATGGGAAACAAAAAGAAAAGAAAAAGAAAGAATCCTCTCTCGATCGGTAAAAACAACGCGACGTTGTTGCGTCTCCCTTTTAAAAGAGAACTCCAAAAGCGATTATTATGTTACATATTTTTTTCATTCTCTCATCGATTTTTACTGTACTTTTCTTTTTCTCTAACGCTTCCTTCTTGTTTCGTTTACCTGCCGGATAATAATTTAACAACAATCTGGTCGCAGTTCAAACGTGTTCCCTAGGAAACGAAGTGACGAGTGTGCCATGTTGGCTAAACCGACAGTGATGTCTGTCTGGTGGTTCGAATGTAAGCATCTATTTGGTAGGACGAGCGATCGGAGTGTTTACAGGGAATCGAGATTAAGGATATGGGTACGGATGGTAAAATATTTGGTTACAACTCCATGTCCTGTGCTTCGTCCTCGCTGAAATCGCTCATCGAAGACTCGCTGTCGGACGACACACCGTTTTCGGTACCGCCGTTCTCCTGGTCCCTTAGCGCCTCCTCCGTCGCGTATTTCCTCACGTAATCTGCCCAACAGATCAACAAGGATATTGCAACCAAACTAATACGACCAGGATATTCTAAGTGGAAATAGCCGAGCCGTCCGCCGACCGAACAGACGGCAATTTACACTTCGTCGCCGACTTATTAATCCTTTTGCGGTACGTGAACGCTCGGGAATGTAGGCTTTCTTTGGGGAAATGGCGGTTCGAGGGAGATTTCAACATATGCTGATTTTACGTGGTGGATTTTTATATCTGCTGACTTTCGAAATTACATATATCATAACTTGTCTGCGTAGTTGGAAACCAGCCAATTTGGATATTTCAATGCTTGGGGATTTATGGATTTACAAGTTCGGATATTTGCGAATTAGGGGACGTTGAGATTTAGGAATTTGGAAATTTGAGAATTTGGCAAATCAGGAATTTTGAGATTTACGAATTTAGAAATTTAGGAATTTGAGAATTTAGGGATTTGGAAATTTTGAAATTTGGGGATTAGGGATAGGGATTTGGGAACCTAGCGATTTGAGAATCTAGGGATGTGGGAATCTAGTGATTTGGGGATCTAGGGTTTTGGAGATCTAGGGATTTCAGGATCTAGGGATTTGGGAATGTAGAGATTTGGGGATCTAGGGATTTGGGGATTTAGAGATTTGGGGATGTAGGAATTTTGAGATCTAGTGATTTGGGGATCTAGGGACTTGGGGATCTAGGGACTTGGGGATCTAAGGATTTGTGGATCTAGGGATTTGGGGATCTAGGGATTCGGTTACCTGGGGTTCGGAAATCTAGGGATTTCGGGACCTAGGGATTCGGAAATCTAGCAATTTTGGAATCTAGAGATTTGGGAATCTAGGGATTTTTACTGTAAGGATTTTGACACTAGAATTTTGGGAGTGTGAGGATTTTGAGATCTAGGAATTTGTTTATCTAGGGATTTTCCACATAAGGTTTTGGGAATCTAAGGATTTGGGGAATTAAAGATTTGGAAATTAAAGAACCTGCAAATTTGGGAATTGAAGAATTTGACTATTTTTAGATTTGCAAATTTAAGAATTTATACATTTGGAAACTTGTAAATTTATGATTCTCTAAATTTGTAATTTGGAAGTTTGCGGATTTCAATGATTAGGAATTGGAAATGTGAACATTTGAATATTCAAGAGTACGTATATGTGAAGCTTCAGAAGGTTGGAAATTACAGAATTTAACAGTTTAGGGAACAGAATATTTGAGGATTTGGAAATTAATTATTAAGCTGGTTCGTAATGTATGGAATTAAGTAGACCGCAAAGGATTAATAAAGAAATGAAAAGAGAACATGATGAACGACACTAACAGACGTTTAATTGGATCGTGTACTCACCTGCTACCTTCTTCTTGTACTCCTCAGGTTTGTGTAGATACATGGCCGCGGCATCGCCATTTAAAGGGTCAATTGGATTAGGATATGTTAACAATTGGGGTAGGAAAGACTCGAAAATATTCGATAAATCTGAAACATTCCATAAGAAAAAATATCGTTAATAACGTATCAACAATATTTCATGTGAATGTATTATAAATTTACAAGAGAAAGATCATGCAATAATTTGATGAGATTAATCTAGTTTTCTATAAATTTGAGTAGAAATAAAATACATCTAGTCTTCTATAAAATTTCAAAGAAATGATGTTGAATCAATTTTTTTCACAAAACTAAAGGGAAGCAAAATTGATCAAATTTCCTATGAAACTGAAGTGAAACAAAATAGATTAACTTTTTCATGAAACTAGTGGGAAACAGAGGTCTGTTTTTGAAACAAAATATATCAAATTTGGTAGGAAACTATAGAGAAACAAAACAGTGTTCAGACTGGGTCGATCGTTTTAACGCAGCAGCGTTGACGAAATTTTATGGAGAAAAACTTAAATACATACCGTAAAGGGCAGTCCAGGCCTGGTTTATTACGTCTAGACACACCGTGCCAGAGACTTCGTCAATGTTAGGGTGGTACACCTTGTTCATAAAACCGATCGAAGGAGATTTGAAGGGGTAGTGCTCCGGCAAGTGAACCCTCACCTTCCATATTCCACCCTCGTAAGGTGCTGTAATATAGCACAAATACAAGGTGCTTAGTATCTCCATCTACACTCGTCAACAACTTATCACCGTAAATTGCGTAACAACCATTTTAAATCACAATCTAGTTGCATTACTCAACGGTAAATAATTTAGAAAGTTACAAAACAGTGAACTGAAATTAAATTATTTCAGATTTAAATTAAATTTTAATTTTCATTATTAAATTTGACTTTAGGTCTAAATTTACGTCCGCATCAAGATTCTTTGCCAATATTAAAAATTCTAGTGAAATGTTTATGTAGCCACTTTTATCGAACCGTAAACTTGAAGCTGATGTGCCATAAGTGACATTTTATGATACTTTTATGTCATCAAATCATACACAGATTTTTTATGGTTTCAAATTTGAAAACACTTCATATGCAGTCTAGGACGCTACTATTTGTTATAATTCATAACCAGCCATTTTGTATTCAGAATATTGATGAAACTTTTATGCAGTTATTTTAACTGAATCTTAAGCTAAAAATTGGTGTACCATAAGTACCAGTTTATGATACTTTTCTGTCATCACATCGCATTAGACTGACATGCGTCATCACTTATACAGTAATTTGAAACGTAAAGCTTCAAAATGAAGATCCATATTAAAAACGTTGATACACGTTTTGTGTCAAGAACACTCCTGCGCGATTAGATTTTTCAATTCGATCGATTTCGGTACAGCAGCTAAGAAACAAGGGTCCCAGGTAATTCGAACGAGAAGCGAACGAAAGCTTTTCCGGAATTTGCATCGTTGTTTGATATACTAGAAGCTTTCACTGTGAAAGGAGAGCGCTTTAAGTAAGCTTCTTCGATCTAAAAACACCTCGTGGCCCCGAAGTTTGATGGATTCCCCTTTTTCATGGATAATAGCAAGCAACCTTCCTTCCTTCCCTCTTTCTCTATTTCCCGTTCATTTTTCCAGCGAGAAAGAGTAACACGTTCACGAGTTTTACCGTTGAACGTTCCAGTTTCCTTCATCTATTGCCGGTTATGATTCCAGCTGCTGGAATATCATCGATAACTGTGCGCTCCGAGTCTCGATAATCGAGCATGAAAATCAAGGATGCAATATTTGTTCTGATCATCAATTTTAACTATCCTACCGATGTTTCGGTAATTCGACGATTTAATTTTTATCTTTATCTTTTGCCATATACATTTGCAAATTCTAAACTCTCAGTTTCAAGGTCTCAACGTTATTTGTCCAAGATTCTGAAGTTTCTCAAACTTCCATGCATCCAAAATCCTGAAGTTTCAAAGTACGAAATTCCTAACATCCCATATGTTTACCAAAACTTAGATAAGTTGGTCCCGTTTCATTTACATTCTGGTAAATCTACCTACAGCTATCAAATATTTAGTACTATACGTACTCATGAAGTGTTAAAAATTAACATTAATATCTACATATGCAGATATCTTACATGTTTACTTAAACACAAAATTTGCCCCTATCTCATCCACATTCTGATAAAACAGCAGCTACTCATGAAGAGTTCAAAACTGCACGGCCACATTAGTATCTACATATGTAGATATTTCACATGTTTACAAAACGTACAACTAAGTTTTGAACCTACCTCATTCTTTTAAACCTACCAGCAGCTACTTATGAAGAGGTCAAAACTGCTCAGTCACATTAGTATCTACATATGTAGATATTTCACATGTTTACAAAACGTACAATTAAGTTTTGAACCTACCTCATTCTTTTAAACCTACCAGCAGCTACTTATGAAGAGGTCAAAACTGCTCAGACATATTAGTATCTACATATGTAGATATTTCACATGTTTACAAAACGTACAACTAAGTTTTGAACCTACCTCATTCTGTTAAACCTACCAGCAACTACTCATGAAGTAATCAAAACACTCATGAAGTAATCAAAACTACTCGGTCACATTCATATGTATATTTACAGGTATTCCACATGTTTACCATGTGTACCAATCATACATTCTCATATGTTTCACATGTTCACATTCGTATCCATATTAATAGGTGTTTCAGATGTTTACTAAACTTATGCAACTAAGTTTCTGAGCTATCTCATCAATATTCATGTAAATCTACCCACATCTGCCACTTTTCCATGACTATATCTACTCATATTAACACATGTGTCATTGTACGCACAGTTGAAAATCTGATATTTTCACCCGATGTTTTCACAATATGTTACATTTAGAATACGTAGTTCCAAGTACTTAATATGAGTATTTCCAATTAGGTTAATGAATAAATTCTGAATAATATAGATTCATATGGAAACGTAATCACATATGAGTGACATGGTAGCCAAAGTTCCTCCAGCATCACAACAGTCTCAAAATCAAAATATCCCCCGAGAATTGACAAAAACAGGTCAGTTAATCGCCGTAAATTGATCGGTAAAACTTTTATGAAAATCGATGACCCAACGATCGCGACTTCTCAGTTGGACTCGAACTTAGTTACAGTACGTGTAGTTGCGCTGGCATGATTAATTACGATCCTTTGTTCCGTGCATCGACAAAGTGTTATTCGACAAGTAAGTCCAAAGTTCTCAGTTTACAATGTCCCTGTTCGGTATGAAGCCTGAACAGGATGAGTCGAGGTTCGGTGAACTGACTGCACACCGGACAGGAATTAACTCTGCTGGTTGTGCATTCCCGCAGCTCCGATTCCGTGTGGATATCGATACTTTCACCGTGAATCCGCTCGTTTGTGTTCCACGTGCGTGTACGCACAGGTGGGTCACGTTTCTCGCCTACACGTTCATGCGAGCGCATAATGCACTCTTGTACCGTCACGTGTGTATCTACGCAGGCCAGTATGTGTAAATGAACACGTGTGTCTGTACATGTGTAGAGGTACACATAAGTGTCTGTGGATAATGTACATATGTGTGCATAGATGAACATGTACATATGTGTGTGTAGATGTACATGTACATATGTGTGTACAGATGTATGGACTCGTGAGTAGAGATACTACGTGTGTGTAGATGTACAGGTGTGCGCACATTCGTGAAGGCAAAAGTCGGTGCACCGTGACGACCGGAAAAAACAAGAAAGAGAGAGAGAGAAAGAGAGAGTAGTTTGTGTAATAGATGGTGCGAGGGATGGTCAGAGGATTCGAATCGTTCCGAGATTATCTCTTATGGTTGACGGTTATGGTAGAATCTTTCGAACGGTTAATTCTCTTGAATGAGCTTCGGTTTTCGGTAGAAATTACGGGGTTAATTATGCATTTATGATTCTGGTTATTGGTTTTTGTTTAGATTGAATGAACTGTGCTACAATGTTGAAGCTGTTGGATCTTCACTTGGAACCTTGGTGTTTTATGTGAATTTTGGATTGTTGGAATTTTGGTGCTGTGGAGACTTGAGTGAATTTTGAGTTGGAGAAGTTAGAAATTTTTTATTTGGGATATTGGGATAATGTCTGCACAATAGAATTGCAATGAAATGTATCAACGACGCAAATGTAAACAAACGAGCAAGATTGCGCAATATAACTGGAAATAAATTCAATAAACGTTTCGAATGATTCCATACGATTTCGAGACCGATATATCGAAGTATCGCAATGCAGTAGCGATACCGTTGCAAAGCCGTGCAAGCAAGGGTTGCAAATAATGATCGCGAATCGAACACCGTAACTGAACCCGACCACTTCCTGTTTCTATTCGATTGAATCGTAATGGACCGTAGGCTAATCTTCTATTTGTGCGATAATCGAAGTACATCTCCATTTCCTGTTCCATCTAGTACTAACAAAATCATTTTTTCCTAATAATCGTCTTTCTGTGCACATTTTGCTCACTTCTGTATTGCTTATCACTTGCAATAGGATTATATTAACTCCACCACAATTTGATGACATAAAAGTATCACAAAATGATACTTGTAGTATATCAATTTAAAGCTTGAAGATCTATAAAAATGGCTGCATAAACATTTTACTAATATTTCCAATACAAAGTGGCTGCCTATTACTTCTAACAAGCAATGACAAATTTCAGAATCTCTAAAGTCCACCACAATTTGATGACATAAAAGTATCACAAAATAACACTTATGTTATATTAATTTAAAGCTTGAAGTTCTATAAAAATGGCTGCACAATCATTTTGTTCATATTTCGAATACAAAATGGCTGATTGGCAATAACAGTACGCGCATTTACTCTCTCCTGCGATCAGCTGGTCGACACGCGTGCACAAAAACCGCTATCGATCAAATGTCTGACGAAAGTTCTTCGAGATACGGTTAACCCTTAACGGTCATACCGCGGTATGAAACGACCCCAGCCAATTTAGCTTCAATTTTAGCTACTTTAATCCTGAAAATCTGAATAAATACCTTTTTTGAAACCCCGGTATTTTTACTATTTTTTCCCTCAAACTGTTATATCTCGAGAGTCCTCAGCCAAAGTTTTAGCTCTTTATATTAAAATCGAAAAAAGTTTCGAATTTTTCCGTGAAAACCGTCAGTTTTCAATTTTTTCACGTTTCTGAATTTCTTTTCGTATTCAACTTGATTTATTGAAATCAGCTGAAATATGTTAAAGCTTTCAATGATTATTTATAATTTTTTTGTAGTTAAAATGAGTAGCTTCTTTGTTGGAAACATTTTAGTGGGGTCTTAAACGTCCCGGTTCTGATGAAGTGTAAAGCGTTAAACTGTGGTCTTTCATTCTAGTCTTCAAAATTTTTGATGTTCCCTAAATTATAACATTAAAATTTGACAGTTTATGAAACCTCATTTGTGTTGTTTCGTGTCACACAACGTATCTCGAACATCTAATATAGGAGAAGAACATCTGACATAATCTGGTGACATAAAAGTAACTTAAAATGTCGTTTGTACATATTGAGTCAATTTGATGTTTAACCTTTGTTGCGTCACTCCTTTAGTCTTGTAAAAAAGTACTTACAATGATAAACGAATATTTAAGAAGTTTGCATTTATATTCGTTACTAATAGTAAACAAATGTTTATTACATTTATTGTGTTCGTTAATAAATAATGTTTATCATATTTATTGTATTCGTTAATAAGAATAAACATGTGTTTATCATATTTGTTATATTCGTTAATAAGAATAAACAAGTGTTTATCATATTTATTATATTCGCTAATAAAAATAAACAAGTGTTTATCGTATTATGAAACTTACTTAATTAAGCTTATTTTATTTTAACAATATTTATTAAAAACAATATACAAATGTTTCAAATGTAAATTTGCACAGAAAACAAAGTTACTGTAATTCTTAATAATAATTCATTGTATAAATTAATAACAAGTTCTTCTTAAACTTATAATTATTATACAAGTGCAATATTGAAAATTGTACAAAATACAAATTATTTTGAAAATTCACAATACGATATTAATCTGAACGTGTTATAATAATGCCAGTACGTGAATTATAAACATAATGAAAATCCTTCGACGAGATATTAAATTTCTCAACAGCATAAATTATCGCAATTCATCGCACGTGATTAAATATCGTTTCATTTAATCTTTAACCTCAAAATACGAAGACGAATGAAAATACGATGATACGAGAAGAAAATGTTCCTGAATTGTTCGGTACAGATATTGTCTCGCATAATAAAGTTAATGGAAATACCTAGTTTCGCGTGTATTTCATAATTTCCAATTTCAATTTCAGAACGAGATAATTTAAACAGCAAACGATGCACGTGCGGCTGAATAAAGGAATATCCATGCAAATGTTCCAAACGACCCACTGATAAACACAGCAAATTATTCAGTCATATTCGGACCGCGGCGATATAATCGACAAATATAACACATTTAAATTGTGCGTTCGCATCGTATTATTATGTCATTTAACGTGCGGATAATTTGATTAAACGTACCTCAAAATAAATTGCGATAAAAGAAAGGCGATATGACAGGCTTTTATTGGGTTCTTTACAAAATGCAGCTGGAATTGGTTAAATTTTATTCCTATCTTGTTTATTGTCAATAATAAATTGTTTTATTGACGATAATACATTTTACTTTCATTTTGTTATCCATTATCAGTAAGTTGCATTGTTATTTTAGTATTATTAATAATAAATTTCATTTTCATTTTGTTACTTATTATCAATAATAAGCTTTATTATTATTTTAGTATTTATCATTAATAATAAATTTTATTTTTATATTGTTACTTTAGTAGTTACTATCAGTAATGAATTTTATTTTCATTTTGTTATTCATAAAAAAAAATAATTTTTTATTCTGTTAATTGATATTTAATATCAATTGATAATAATTTTGTTCAATTATTATTCATTGCTTCTTATATTTGTCTTCTTCTTATTAACTACAATGTTATCTTTATCTTACAATTATCTACAACTATCCTCCTGTTCAATTTCACCCCCATAACTTCTAAAATTCCTCATAATAAGAGTATACATACCGAAGCTCGTACGATATTAAATCAAAATATGAAATGCCGTATATTTACATAATGAAATTGAAAAGAGTGCAAGGTACAAATTAAACAAGATACGAGTTCAAGTAAACATATCGTAGGAGGTACAATAACCGGTAGAACAGGTTGGAAATCTCAAAGCGATTAAGGGTGAACACAATTTACCGTTCAAATCCTCCCCCGCATTGTTTTCTAATCCCCAAATGGGACGGGACTTCGATGGAATTTCATCGGTTCTAGTACTTCTCCAACAGTCTGTGGGTTCTACCTTCGATCCGCTATAATCACTATTAATTCATCAACAACCCTTTCAATCATTTGCAGCCCGTTAATTGATCAGACTAATATGAATATAATTGTAATCATACGTTCTGTGAAACAATGTACGTAATGGTCATTACATGTTGTTGTTCCACAAAAGTCAAAATTGTTATTCAGTTTAATAATAAGACTAATTAATATCAAAGATGATTATACTATAATGATAAATAAAGTGATAGATATTATGAAATGATAGATATTATACTACATTTTTTATAAGGATAGTTAATTTAGAATTAGAAATGTAATACAGTATCTGAAGATAAGTTTTTACTTGAAATTATGATAAACTCTCGTTATATTGCCATATATGAGGTCTTAGTTGCAACTTCTTGGAACTAGTCATGCAGTAGATTAGAATTTCAAAAATTTGTATAGGCCATAACTTCTGAAGTTCCAAAATCCTAAAGTCTCAAACTAACAAAAATCCCAAACTGCCAAAATTCTACAATTCCAAAGTTCCAAATGTCCGAAATTTCAATTTCCCGAACTTCCAAAACTAAAAAATTCTGATGTTTCAAAATTCGAAAGTCCAAAACTTCTGAAATCCCAAAATTCTGAAGTCTCGAAATCCCATAGTCCCAAACTTCAAAAGTTCCAAAATCCTGAAGTCCCAAAATCCCAAAATTCCAAGCTTCCAAATTTCAGAAATCACAAAATCCCAAATTCCCTAATTCTCTAGTTCCCTAATTCCCCAATTCCCTAATTCCGCAGTTCACCAATATACCAATTCCAAACTTCAAAAGTCCCAAAATCCCAAGATTCCAAGCTTCCAAATTATAGAAATCCCAAATTCCCTAATTCCCCAGTTCCCCGATTCCCCAATTGCCCAACATACCAATTCCAAAATTCTTAAGTCCCAAAATCCCATAGTCCCAAACTTCAAAAGTCCCAAAGTCCCAAGATTCCAAGGTTCCAAATTCCCTAATTCCCCAGTTCCCTAACTCCCCAATTCCATAATTCCCCAGTTCCCTAATTCCCCAGTTCCCTAACTCCCCAATTCCATAATTCCCCAGTTCCCTAATTCCCCAGTTCCCTAATTCCCCAGTTCCCTAATTCCCCAGTTCCCTAATTCCCCAGTTCCCTAATTCCCCAATTCCCTAATTCCCCAGTTCCCTAATTCCCCAATTCCCTAATTCCGCAGTTCACCAATATACCAATTCCAAACTTCAAAAGTTCCAAAATCCCATAGTCCCAAACTTCAAAAGTCCCAAAATCCCAAGATTCCAAGCTTTCAAATTCCCTAATTCCCCAGTTCCCTAACTCCCCAATTCCCTAATTCCCCAGTTCCCTAATTCCCCAGTTCCCTAATTCCCCAGTTCCCTAATTCCCCAGTTCCCTAATTCCCCAGTTCCCTAATTCCCCAGTTCCCTAATTCCCCAATTCCCCAATTCCCTAATTCCCCAATTCCCCAATTCCAGAATTCTTAAGTCTCAAAATCCCATAGTCCCAAACTTCCAAATTCCAAAACTGTGAATTCCCAAAATCCCAAAATACCAGTCCAACCAATATCCAAAATCCCGTAACCGAATAATCGCGCGAGTATTTCTCGCACACCGTGTATAATCGCTGTCGTAATTTCCAGCGAGCCGTTTCACTTTCGTTGCGTGTTCTTGCTCGCGAATTTCCACCACCCTGTCCCCGATTACGATACCTCGAAGCCTTCTCCTCGGCTCGTCCGGCAACGCGACGTTCCCTCTTTACTCGTTATTTTTCTCTCTCAAACTCTACACCCCGTAATTGCTCAAGGTTCTTTTTTTACCCTTCCATAGAGATGCAGCGGCGGAGGTTGCATTTCGAAAGACGTCAAGCCTCGCGCGGATGCGGATGCAGTTCGATACGACGAAACTTCTCCAAGCTTGGCCCAGTGACCCAGTTTTTCCTTGCTTGTTGCCGTGCTAACGCAAAACCGTGTTGCTACGCGTTAATTTTCCATTTCTGCGATTCGATTCGACCTATCCCTTCCGGAACGACCAGTGCAAACAAGACCCGCAACGGTTTAGAACGGTGCGGGTGGATTTTGTTAAATTAATTTAGGGTGTCCTGTTTAAATGTCGTAACCACTTTCATTGGTTTAATTTAGTTGACTTTATACAAGTATTAATCTTCTATTTCTGTATGATTCGATGCTGAATTTCAGCTTTCAAATATCCGTTCACTCGATAACGCGTTGATATTACTAAACTCGATATCTATCGACAAAAGTATTTAATTCTGAAAGTACATATGGCTTTTGAGTTATGCTTTTCATTCTGACTGATGATAATTTCCAAAGGCTTACACCCCTTTGATAAATATTTAATTTGGACGATTTGAGAAATTTATTTTCAAAAAATAATAAAAGATGTATTTTTCATTCTTCTGTTGATTGGTAATTTATTTAATTCATTTACTTCTAGCAATTCTTTGCTGGTTTTTTAAGAATCTGCATGTGAATCCTCGCATGACAAAACCTACCCTTAGACTGCGCATACTTTCTGCGCAACTCCATCTGTGAGCGCGGTTAAATGTCTTTTTTCAAACGACGGTAATCGTGTTTCAAGTATAAACACATATTTTTAAATAAAAGTTATACAATACTTTTAATAATCGAATTTTTATTATCATTCAATGCAAAGAAATTATAATTCTGCTTTAAAACGTTCAATTTGATTGCAATCCTATAATTTTCAAAGCTGAATGCACACGAATACACACGAAATAAACAAAACATTAAAAATACTTCAGCTGCATAAATTCTTTATTAACAATCCCCTCACATTTCCTGTCCACGGAATTATTCATCAGAACTCAACAAACAATTTTCAATCCATGTAAGCACCATTCAAATAAATAATTTAGCACCTCTCCACTGTAGATTTTGGACGTTTTTTAAACAGATTTCACGGAAACGAGTTAAATAAACAATGTATTTCAATCTACAAACAATTCCTGTTAATTTCTCATTTCTGCGATTCTCATTAAATTAGTAGCTCGCTAAGTCGTAATACGTTTCTGCGTACGATAACACATTTTCTGCATTTTCACTATTCGGCTGTTTACATTTCGCGGCTAAAAAGCTATCATGAATGAATCATGGAAACTTTTCCTGAACTGCGATATCGAATAACATCGCCACCGTAATTTATACGGAACACGTACATATTGTTCGACGAGTGATTGTTCGATTTCTAGCCGTTTCTATTTCACTGAATATATTATATTTCATTCGTTTCATAACGACGATAAACGATTCAAAAGCAACGTGGATTTGATCGCTCGATTTTGATCATCGTCGAACTGATTACCGTCTGCTTTGGATTAATGAAACGGCTTATTTGCGTTGCCCATATTATTGCGATTCATCGGGAACGTGTTGACGACACGACACGATGTATAATTGCGAGATAATAATAAACTGCGGCGCTCATTATAGTTGGATTATACGCATTCCATATCGATAACAACCGATCGAACTCGACTGAATTCTACTTCTTAACCCGAAGGTATTTTTCATGGGTAGTAATTCTAACACTTCAGTTGAAAAATGTAATATCTTCTGTAATTATTCTCTATCATGTACCACCATTTTGTGTTTATCGTATTTATGACACTGTAGAATTAGCTAAAAAAATACTTTTCATGTTGCCATCAAAGTGAGTGTGAGTCACCTTTGGAGCACGAATGTGATTTTAATCTTAATTTTTATTCTGGAAATTTTTTAGCCGGATGTTATTTGATGATCCAGTGGTTTAAGGATTTGAACATTTCAGAATTTAGAGTTTGAAAACTGGGAATTTGGGGACTTGAGTGTTTGGGATTAAGGGAATCTGTACTTTAAGAAATTGGAAATGTAGAAATCTTAATTTTAATTCTTCACATTTTCTAAGTTATTTGAGGATCTATTAGTCGAAAGATTTGAGAAAAAATGTGGAAATTTGAGCTTGAAATGTAGAAATTGGAGGTGCTGACAATTCAGAAATGTGAGAATCTGAAGATCTAGAAATTTACAAATCTGAAAATTGAATCTTTGAAAATTTGTAAACATAAGAAATTGTGGATAAGAAAATCTACAAGTCTGAGAGAAAAATTTGGAAATCAATTCGGACAAAAGGCAAAATTAGTATAGTTCGCCCTAAACGGGATTAAACGATCATCCGAACGGTGGACACAGAGACGATCGGGTGTACGAGATTACCAAGGGTCCCTTATGTACAACATAATTTGCAGTGTGACGTAGACAGCTTCTGCGTGGAAACTGGGTCAGCTGGAAGCGTAGCAATTTAGACGCATCGAGAAAAAAAAACGTTTTACACGTTTTCCAGCTAGGAGGAGAGAAGGATTTCCGTGCTCGCTACACTATCGGATTTTTGTTATCCATTTTTATCCTGTTTTCCTTTTACCAGTAATTACCAGGGTTCTCGAGAAAATGTGATTCGTAAACAGGTTTCGCGATCAAATCCGTGCTCCGATAATTATCTGTACTCTTGTATTTTTTGCTACGGAATAGCCATTTTTTCATTCAAATCTAAACGAGGTGTTCGTATGGTCTTTTCCTTCAACCTTTGAATCGATGTGTCATGAAGTAATAGTTTTATGTCATTAAATTATTTCACGTTTTATATGATTTAGAATCTGATGTTTTGAATCCTTAGAAAGTGTTTACATATACCTCTTTTAAATTACAAATTAATATCTAAGTGCCATTTTAGGCCAGTTTTATGTCATCATACTTAATGAGAGCCTATATTCCTCGAAATCACTTATCATGATTAGCAAGCCATTTTGTACTAAAAATCTTGATGAAACATTCATATGGAGTCCTTCATTAAACTCTAAACTTTAAAATGACGTACCACAAGCGCCATTTTGTGATACTTTTATGTCATCATATTTCATCAGACGCGACAAGCTTTCAAAATCAGCCATCACTTGCTATAATTAGCCAGCAGCCATTTTGTACTAAAAATCTTGATGAAACATTCATAGGGTGTCCTTCATTAAACTCTAAACTTTAAAATGACGTACCACAAGCGCCATTTTGTGATACTTTTATGTCATGATATCTCAGACGCGATATAGTCAAAGTGAACGATAAGTAACAAGCAGCCAATTTAAATTAAACACGTCTAATGAAGTGTTTATGTAATTCACTAATTGGTATTGAAGTAATTCACCAGTTTTATGCAACATTTATACAATTATTCGATACCAGTTGAAGAGAATTGTTGGTATCTGACCACAATAATTTAGCATTTCACGATTACGTAATGATTAACGAGTTTCTAAGTTTAATCGAAAAAGGTGATACGGTTTCTAACGGAAAGTGTAATTCCGTGGGTTAATCGATTCACAACATTCTTCTCACCGTGTATCATGAAAGCTCGTTTCGCGAAAGGGAATAATGCAATTGCCTCCTGGCGGTCTTATCTCGCTGCGCGGCAATATCTCGATAAAAGCTCGAAAGCCGGTGTTTTTCTCGACAGTCGGAAAGAATCGAAGCTCGGTCGGGGAAAAAAACAACCCACGAATACGTGAAAACCGTTCTCCCGAATGGAACAACAGTGAACTTCGACATCGATATCAATTCACGTTGAATTAACGCGATAGAGTGTTAAATCATATATCACCCTTCACTTTCCACTTTCTAACACCTTCACATTCTTCCATTTGTTCGATTTTTAGTTTTCTTCAATTTTATAATTACAGTATTATAAAAATGAAAAATGTGGTTTATATTATAATACCATCAGATCTAAATCTTCATAACCAGTTCCAAAATCCCTATTAACTAGACACCTAAATTTCTCTATATCTGTATTTCTAGATTTCTTAAGTCCTCAAGTTAAAAAAGAACTCTAAATATCCCTAGATCAGTCTAACAGTCTATTAATAACAGCTATAAAATTTGTGCAACAATGACTACTGGTTCTTTCGTGGTTTATTAAAGAAACCATGAAAATATTGCTACAGAATTTTCATCGTCGATTTATATTACTAATTAAAAGATGCTGCAATACGAGACCCAGGTGGTATTCATCTTCAGTAACGTGATTAAGTTAATTTTGTTTGAAGGTGTACGCGAAATTTGATCTACAGCTTCTCGCGCAAAACCATTAAAATTTCCGTGGAAATTTACTAATTAAAAGATGTGAATCGGTGCTCTCGTTGCGTCGCTGTTTAACGTGAAATTAAAACTGCAAGAGGTATTCATTTTCGACGCTACTTATTTAAAAGCCCTGCAATATACCGCGACCGATTACGTGTTTTATTTTTTTCCATTTTACACGGAAGTGCTCGGCTCGTCTAGAAAGTAATCTTTCGAAAGATACGAAGTTATCTTCAAACTTTTACCTTCGAATGGCGAAATTTAATAGCCTCACAAATCACAATTAAACCGATAATTACTGAACAACTGTTCCCTGTTCGAAATTATTTGCTTATCTTCGAATTTCCTTCGGACGATGGTAAATCTAGATAATCATACCTGTGCATTTGCAATAATTTGTTTACAGGATATGCTATCAAATCGGATAGCGTGCATTCGTGTAATCGCGATATATCTTGGTCATTATGATAACGCAACGATGATTGCGTTACATCTGCGTTCCTGCGGCTCGATGCAAATAGCTGTTTGTCGTTTATCGCGTCGTATCGCTGAATACCTTCTCCGCTAATGGAAAGAAAATTTGTGGAAAATTAGTGAGTTATGAGAATCACCTACAGCACTCAAACACGTTACGCATTCATGAAGATATTTCCAAAAATCTTTCTTCTTTTACGCTCTTAAAAATTAAGTAAATAGTAAAAAAATCCTATCAAAGTTTTAGCTAAAAATTTAATAAGTCGCTCGGAGCAACTTTTGATCGGTACAGTAATCAGTCGACATAAGCAGAAATGGTCTGTACGATATGAGCAAAAAATCCCCACTACTGGGGAAAGACCCCGCAAGACGTACAGAAGCTCGCTAGTGAAGAAATGTAACGCGATCAAGGTTCGGATATATCCAATGAAACAATACCAATATTTTCAGTCCTTTTATCATACAAATTTAACCAGTATATTTGTAACATTTTCCTGATTAAAATGAGACCAAACACGACCTAATTCGGTGCATATTTACTTGTAATAACTTATAGGATTAAAATACTTAGAGTCTATGATTTCAAATGGCGTACCACGTGATTATCCGAACAGCACCGAAGAAAAACGAAATTACCCGATGTGTCCTCGTTCGCTTACCGCGCATCTTACTGCGCAAAGCCTCGAAATGTTTGAAATTACAAATAAGTATGTCCCAAATTATGTCATGTTTGGTCTCCTTTTAATAAGGAAAATGTCACAAATATATTGATAAAAGTTTCATGAAAAGAAAATAAAAAATACTAGTTTTATTCTTGTATTAGGAATAATACAGTTATGTATTAATACAGTTATTAATATAATAATACAGTTTACGTTCGATCTCCCCTCGCGGCCAGTCGATGTATCACCTGTACGATATATGTAAAAGTTTAGACCCGAAACATTTGCTTATATCAAATGATTACTGTCTATTGATTTTTATCATATCTACTCTTATTTAAATGGCTACCGGTAACGTTAAGATGAAATTGCACAAAAAAGCAATCTAAACGGTGTTCATTGTTCATCGAAAATAAGTTAATTCATTTATACGCTATCTTTGTTAAACAAGTATTTTATACCGCCAAAGAAAATACAATTAATTAAGTTAAATAAGGAACAGTCGAGGATAGGGGAAATTTAACCGGCTAGACAGACGATTTTAATCAAAATAAAGGAGCAAAACGAAATAAAGCAACAGCTCGCAAAAGGGAACGAAGAAACGTAGACGTTCGCGAAAACGAACTAACGAAAATGGCGATGAACGTGTACGACGAGAAGTCGACGCAAATTAAAGCCAACAAGACGAGAAATTACGGTCTGGCTGAGAAGAAAACAATTCGCGGCCGTTGTGCAAACGAGATACCACCACAACGGTAACATCTACAATGGTAGTTTGTACAGTGGTTTTACACGAACATTATAGTTTACAAGAATCGACCGGAGAATGGTCGTCGATGAATTAATATTCGTGGCACACTGATAAGACAGAGGCGAGCGACCTTTTTTATCTGTGACAGATGTGCACGCAACGGGAAAATCGCGTCGTGCGTGCTTGTTAAACGATCAAAGACCTCAACTACATCAGAATTTATGATCGTCAATCTTTCGTGAATATTATTGGAAGTTAAGACCTTTTAAAGATCGGGGAAAGTTAAGTTTATTAAGGGGAAAGTAAAGACCTTAGTGGGGGAAAATAATTTAAATAAGGAGATATTGGGGAGCTTTTATATCGTCCTGGATGGGGCTGCGAGAGAAAAATTGACGAAACGGGCCATATAACGGGAGCTGTTTACATGTAATGTTCTCAGAGATTTCCAAATTCAAAGTTTACAAATTCCCAAACTTTCGAATACATAAATTAACAGATACACAAATTACAAAGTTTCCAAATATCCAAATTTCAAAATTTCAAAAATTTTTAAATTGTAAAATTTTCAAAAAATTTCCAAATTTCCATATACCCAAAAAATGTTGAACTATGATAATTTCACATATCTAAATTTCTAAATATACGTACAGAAAAATTGTACACATCTAAATATCGAAATTTACATACAGGAAAATTGAACACATCTAAATGTCTATATTTACATATATGAAAGTTTAACACAGCTACATTTCTACATTTACATATGTGAAAATTGAACATATCTAAATCTCTAAATTAACATATATGAAAATGTAACACATGTAGATTTCTAAATCAAAAAATTCGAGACTTCTAAACACATAAACATCTAAAAACGTGTAGATTTCAATCTCCATAAAAAATAAATACGAATTTCCACGAGGAGAAACAGAAGATGCGAAAGAATGAATCTGGATAATCATCAACGACAATAACCCTGTTGAAGAAAAATCCAGACCGATGAAGTTATTTCACCAAGAACACGAAATGTTTCATCAATCGCGAACGACAATGGATCGAAAGAGAAACGCGGTGGATTATTCGAATCCCCCAATCGTTCAAAGGTAACAGTTTCTCGTAATTCAATTCGTATAATTGAATTCCCGATGCATCGATGCCGCTGCGAACTGAATTAAAGTAGTATCGCATCGGTTTTTCATTTTTCACCGGTAAAACCGAGCAGATCGTTGCGATGCGATAAGGAAAACCTAATACACCTGTGTCTCTGTGACTCAACGTGCTTTCCCACGTGCTGTTCCGCGCTTATTCATAATTAACGAAGAATAACTCGGGAAATTGTACGAATACGCTTTTTTCTTCTATCGTACAATACGTGGAAACTGAAAATTGAAACGGGAATCTTCTGGCGCAAACATATACGGTAAACTCGAACTGGCACAACTATGATCTCGATGTAAACGAATGCGAGTGCTGTATTTACATAAAAATTATGCCAACAGCTTCTTGGCCGACGAATCCTCTTTAGCTTACCGTGCTTCTTTTCCGCGAACGTAATTCTGCCGTGCAAAAGCGACGAGACTTTGACAGAGGAATTACGCGGCCGGAAACGAGTCGAAAATATCGCGGGCGCGTATTAACCTTTTGTTGGTGAAAACCGGGATACTTCCGGAACGAGATTCGGTCATTCGTCAAAACAATATCCGACCAATTTTATTACGTTTATATTGCATTCGTCCGAGGCTCGTTAACTCTGCGATTTAAATGCAAAATATCAACGCGTGTTGTATCGGGAGATATACAAACATTCCCTAGATTCCGCTATCAATAGTTCTATAGATATATTTTTAAATCCCTATATTCCCAAATCTCAATATCTCCAAGTGATAGACTAGATCTTAATATCGCTAAGTAGATCATAACATCTCTAGTTCCAAACAGCAGTAGATTTTATTACTTTAAGCACAAAAATCCCTGGACCCTTAGAGATAGGTGTATACCTCATCAAATATTACTAGATATATATATACTCACGCCCCAATATCACTAGATAACTATATCATCTAATATTTCTAAATATCCTTCAAAACAAATATCCCTAGATCTCAATATCCGTAGGACTGAAATCTCCAGATCTAAATACACCTAGATCGAATATTTCTAGATCCAAATATCCAATATACCTATAATTTCATATTCCTAGAATACAATATCCCTAGATCTCAGAATCGTCGAATCCTAATATCCCTAGATTGCGATGTCATCGAACCCTAGTATCCCTAGAGCCCACTATCCTTGAATCCCAATATCCCTAGACCCCACTATCCTTAATCCCAATATCCCTAGAACTCATAAACCTTGAGTCGCAATATCCCTAGATCCCCGTTAACCTTGAATAGAATATTCCTAGACCCCACTAACCTTGAGGTTCAATATCCCTAGATCCCAGTAACCTCAAAGACCAGTATCCCTAGAGACCACTATCCTTAATCCCAATATCCCTAGAACCCATTAACCTTGGGTCGCAATATCCCTAGATCTCCACTAACTTTGCATAGAATATTCCTAGACCCACACTAACCTTGAGGTTCAATATCCCTAGATCCCAGTAACCTCAAAAACCAGTATCCCTAGAGACCACTATCTGTGAATCCCAATATCCCTAGACCCCATTAACCTTGAGTCGAAATATTCCTAGATCGCCGTTAACCTTGAATAGAATATCCCTAGACCCCATTAACCTTGAGTCGTAATATTCCTAGATCGCCGTTAACCTTGAATAGAATATCCCTAGACTCCCAATAACCTTGAGGTTCAATATCCCTAGATCCCAGTATCCCTAGACCCCACTATCCTTGAATTCGAATATCCCTAGATCCTATTAACCTTGAGTCTGAATATCCCTAGATCCCGGTAACTTTGAATTGCAACGTCCCTAGATCCCAATATCCCTAGCTTCTCATCACCTTGATAGAATTGAAGAAATTCTCCTTTTCACTTCAATTAAAAACATAAAATAATATGTCGATAAAAATTGATCAGTAGTCACGTATTATACGTTTTACAAAAATTGATGAATATCAGTAAGATGAAACGCGATGAAATTTTGCTAGAATACCGATTAAAGTCAGCGTCGATCGGATAAAGCTTACCGTTTAATCAGTTTCTAAGAAGATTTAGCCATTTTCTTGTTCATCTCCATCCATCCTGTCCTTATGCAATTCGTCTCGTTTTTCGAGTCGGATAGAAAGCACGAGGGAGCAGTTGCGAACCATCAGGCGACCGAGTGACTCGTTGACTCCGACGAGAGATGGGAATCAATTAAAGCGCAATTATGGTGCATTTGGCAGCGAGAGACGACAAGAATCTGTCCGCGGATAGAATTCGAAGCGTGGAGCGACGTCGCTGCGGACTATTAATGGAAGCAGAAAAACTAACGGCGGAGAGAGAGAGAGAGAGCTTCTATCTCTTGCTCTGTGACAAGATACAACCACGGCAGGTGTAATTTCAGGGTCCGCCTTCGAAATCAATCATACGCTTCAATGAAAATGATACACACGCTCGCGGATAGAAATATGTGATATCAAAGTTCGATAGCGAGGGGTTCTTATTTTACGGAACGAAAATTACTTTTCAGGGACGGACAAATTTTTAGATTCGATGAGTGATATTCTATACTGGGAAATTTTTATATTTTACTGTTATTTAAATTTACAGATTTACAGATCTTTTTCGAGAGTACTAAATTTCTGAGTTAGCAGAGTTTTATGTTTCCAAATTTGTAAATTACAAAGTTCTATCTGTACAAATTTCTAAGTTACCAAATTTCCAGATGACCGAATTCCTAACTTCTGAAATTTACAAATGACCAAATTTCTAAATTACCAAATTCCTAAATCACCAAATTTAAATGACCAAATTCCTAAATCATCAAATATCCAAATGACCAAATTTGTGAATCACCAAATTTCCAAAGGCCCAAATTCCTAAATTACCAATTTCGTAAACTGAATTCCAAAGTCCCCAAAATCTAAGCACACCATACCGATCGCCATCTTTGAGCTTAGTAAATCTTCACAATCTTAGTCTTTGTTCGCCCCATTTACCAATAGTACAAAAGGACGAGAATAAAAGATCGCAGCTAAAACCGGCTACAAATACCTTTAAATCAAGCCTGTGTACTGTTCCAAACAGTCGCCGAGTAGTTCGAAAAAGACAAACAGTACTTGTAAATAGAATTTAATTACCCGAAGAACCGTTTACAATCCCTTTCATGTTCTGCCAGCGAGTAAACGTCTTTTTAAACAGTACGAAATAAAAGTTACAAGAAAACAAACGACCATGGCTAACTGATAAGATTAACAGTGTTGCGTTACCGGTGTAATCACACGAACAAATATCGTCGATGTCTTGCTCTACTACGCAGATCATTTTTTATTTGCGTTGTATATCACGTAAACAAGCCATATTGGCTCATTGTTACGCTCAAACTAATTAGCTAGGTATGGCAACGTATTCTTATCGATTCATTAGCATCTCAAAGCCGTTTTCATCCAATTTCTTGCCTTATTTTTTCCGTACCACTTCAAATGGCCATGCAAATTATAGATTCTTATCTTCGAACCCCAGTAATTTTACTTTTTATCATATAATACGTATATTATATATAATATATTATTTTATTTAATAACGTCTTATGTAAGAATCATACGTGTGTCTATTATACAATTGCACCTAGTATAATTATACGTATACTTTATTTCTATAATAATTATAAGTCCGAGTATAATGATGAAATTTTGCCCCATTTTAACAAAGTTTGATTCTCTGACAAAGAATCGTACCCGATACAGTTTGGCCTGTACATTTGTATACGTGAGTGATACGAAGTTTTATAATACTTTGTTATTATTATATCAAGAATTCTGTCATACGTAAAAAAAAGCTCGTTCATCTTAAATATTTCTCGTACGAAAAGATTTTTCGAATATACCGAGAATAGAATGGGTCAAAAACGTTGATCGATAAAAATATCGAAGAGGAAAAGATACATCGAGGATGAGGCGTAGGGGTTTTGATAAAATTAATTTATTCTCGTTCCATTAGCTGACCATTTTTCTTTGTGACGCCTGGCGCTGTTGAACGTGTGTGTAGAGTACATCCGTTGCTTACACCATACGTGTTGTATTGTACAAAGCACACACGGTCGTTTGAAAATGCCTGTAAATGAGCGGTCGGCGATACACATCGGAGATACTGTGTTCCGCACGGTGACCCACTTTAACGGAGGCCCTCTAATACGCCCCAAGATTCTTTTCGACATCGCTGATATATGGCAGGTTCTTCGATATATCAATGTTTCAGCAACTTTTTATTATACACACGTTTCGCATATATATTGTACGCGTTGCGTTTACACGTTTGCGAGCACGAATTTCATTTGTATCGTGGAGAGGGTGTGGGGTTGAGGAATTCTCATATTTGATGATTTGGAAATTTAAGGATTAAATTATTTTGAAAATTTGAAAGTGTAGAACTTAAAAACTGTGTTTCTTTAATAATTGATTTCTTGTTATTCCGTATTATTACCCTAAGATAAAACAAACAATATTTTCATACTATGAGTTGTGTGAAGTTTACATTAACATGTCCATTATACTAACTGTACTTTTTTCAATTTTCTTATGGAATAACAAAAAGACCTTTAATTCTGAAAGATTTGAAAAAAAAATATGTTGAAAGTTTGCGCGTTAAAAGAGCTAGTCTCTTAATGACAGGAGAAATCGAAGACAATAGAGCTTGTATTTTTATCAGCGAATAACAAATTTCTGATAAGATTAATTGTACTTGTCAAAATACAAAAGGAAATATACACGTTCTTTGCCTTGCTGGAAATAAAACAGTACGAAGTTCAGTAGCGTACGACGAAGTCGTACTCGTTGAAACGTTTTGAAAAGGAAGCTGCATAATGAGGCAGGGTTGTTTGCTTTGAAATTAATTTACTCTTCTTATCTTTATTCGCTCAAAATGAATACTGCAGTTGCATGACGTTCCTTGTGCAATTTGTGTTGCAGATGAATCTATCAGGCCATTATATTACAAATTTCATAATTACCAAATTAACGGATTACTAAACAACTATATTTGGAAATTTAGTCGTATAAGATTTCCATATTTCTGATACCAACATTTTTACGATTTTAATTTTAAAATTGCATGTCACTGTATTTGTAAATTTATAAATTTCTGCATTTTTAAGATTTATAAATCGCTGCATTTCTGAATTTCTGAATTACCGTATTCTCAAATTCATCAAGTTCTAAATTCTCAAATTCCAAAAATCCCCAGATTCTAAAAAATAACCAGATTTTAAAAATACCCAGATCCCAAAAATCCCTAGATTCCAAAAGTCCCCGGATTCCAAAAATCCCCAGATTCCAAAAATTCCCAGGTTCCAAAAATCCCCAGATTCCAAAATCTGCCGCTACCAAAAATCCCCAGATTCCCAAAATCCTCCAATTTTCAAATTGCAGAATCCCCAAATTCAACAAATTTTGCAAATTTAAAAATTCTCCAATATTTAAATTTGTAGACTTGGCACCCACAAAATATTTGCTCTAACTATCCAACAATTATATGATTGCAAAGATCATTCAACGTCGAAAACAGTTTCTGAAATAAAAAAGTGATTGATCGATGATTCTCATAGTAGTGATCATGTTAAGGAAGAACTGTGAACGTCAGAAAAGATATTTCATCTATTTTCGTGAATTCGGTTAGTTTCCACTATTTGTTCGCTCTGAATCATTCGAATACCAACCACAGAATACACAACGAAGACCTTACGACGAAGAACAACAATAAACCCGTACCTTGGCCACGGTTCTGTGGATCCTTTTGGATCCTTCTACCAACAACGCGTCTTCTATCCAACATTGCACAAAGCAAGAGTCTGGCGAAAAGCATGTCCGAGAAACCAGGGAGCTACGAAGATGTTTAACGTCTCAATTTAGAACTGTCGAGCGTCATTAGCGAGGAAATTCCTACTTGTAACCGTGCTTGCTGGTCAAATCCATTTTCATGTATATATGGAACACCTATATGATACGGGACAAGGTACAAATGTACAGGCAATAGTTGGACATCATCGATAGTCGTTTTAGATCAGCATCTGAGTGCTGATGTAATGTGTGGAGATGAAGGGTGTTACTACGTGGCTATATAACGCGTGGTAATACTGTGAAGTATTATATGCTTATGTGGGATTTATAAGTTATAAACTGCTTCAGAAAATTATTAAAATTCGAATTTCCAAATTCCAAAATTTTCAATTCCAAAATTTCCAAATTCCAAAATTTCCAATTCCAAAATTTCCAATTCCAAAATTTCCAATTCCAAAATTTTCAATTCCAAAATTTCTAAATTCCAAAATTTCCAATTCCAAAATTTCCAATTCCAAAATTTCCAATTCCAAAATTTCCAAATTCCAAAATTTCTAAATTCCAAAATTTCCAATTCCAAAATTTCCAATTCCAAAATTTCCAATTCCAAAATTTCCAATTCCAAAATTTCCAATTCCAAAATTTCCAAATTCCACAATTTTCAATCCCAAAATTCTCAAATTCCAAAATTACCAAATTCCAAAATTACCAAATTCCAAAATTTCCAAATCCCAAAATTCTCAAATTCCAAAATTTTCAATTCCAAAATATCCAAATTCCAAAACTTCCAATTCCAAAATATCCAAATTCCAAAATTTCCAATTCCAAAATTTCCAAATTCCAAAATTTTCAATTCCAAAATATCCAAATTCCAAAATTTCCAAATCCCAACCTTCTCAAATTTCCAAAATAACCCCAAATGTATTCTCAAATAAAAGAGCACCGCTGCATAAAAATTTGCATATTCCCTAAAAAACGTACTTCAAGAAAGTACTCCTTTGTCCTCGTAAACGGTACTGAAATGTAGCTTACAATTTAATACCCCGAAGAAGTCGATCGATAGAAATAAAAAAAATTGATGGATAGGTAGTTCACGTGTTCGTAATACAGGTTACGCAATTTTGTTAGTTGATCGAGTATAAATAAAAGGGGCAAGCACCGAGGAGATGCGGCTAAACTGAACGACTCTTATCGTCGGCGCCATTCTCTGCTCCCTTGTTGTAATTTATTTTAGAGCGTTCGCAATGGTACATCGATTTATCTGGAAAACACGGATTGGCCTTAACAACGGCATGCCACGAAACGGTCTGTTGTTCGCTTTGAAATACCGTGAAAACTTGCTGAAACTACCGACGTACCTGTAAAACTACGTGCACGAAGAGTTCATGGTTAAAGCAACGCTGAGATTGCGAAGAAGCTTCTGTTGAAAAAAAAAACAGAGGGAAAAATATGTCGAAAGTTAAGCCGATATAACGTGAAAAATTATTTTTCGTTAGAAATCCGAGTCGGGTATGCTATTGGAACTTTTAGTCGGTTAATCTGATACGTTGGCGGGATTTTTTTTATGGAGAGAGTTACTTTTTATCGGTGTTCGGGATTTTGGAATTTTATGATTTGGGGCTTACACATTTTGCAATATTAGCATTTTGGAGCTTTGCAAAGTGAAACTTTAGAATTTTTAGGTACGTTGATTTCGCAATTTTGGAAACTTGAGATACTGAAATTTTGGTCTTCTGACATTTTTGAACGTAGGAAGTTTAATGTTCCATTTTGCAATTTTGAAATTTTAATGCTATAAAATGTTTGAATCTATCGAACTGAAATATTGATGTATTTTTTAGAACTTTGAAATTAAATTTGGAGAAAGAAAATGAAAATTTTGGAACATGTAATAAAACAAAATTCTTTGTTCAGAATTCTTCAAGTTCTTTATACTTGATCGAAAGATACAACAAAGAAATTGGCAAGTTTTAAAGAAAGCAACCAATAATCGAGATTTGGACGAACTTTATTGGTGTGCGATCGATCCGCACAGAAAAATGGGGAACAAAATCAACAAAGTGGAACGAGAGCAATACATTAATTTGAAATACCAATGAACAAACAGGTGATGTGTCACGCGAGAAAAATATAATCAGACCTGTTTTTTCTGTTTCTGTAACGTTTCTAATTAACCACTGATGTCACTAATGAATTTACGTAACAGAAACATTCACGTTTATTTATTATGTTACTACACAATGAAGTTTTAACGATTAAGACAAAATTTGATGACATAAAAGTATCACAAAATAACACTTATGTTATATTAATTTAAAGCTTGAAGTTTGATAGAAAAGGCTGCACGACCATTTTGTTCATATTTCGAATACAAAATGGCTGACTGGCATTTATAACCAACAATGATCGATTTTAAAGTCTGTTAAGTCTAACATAATTTGATGACATAAAAGTATCACAAAATAACACTTACGTTATATTAATTTAAAGCTTGAAGTTTGATAGAAAAGGCTGCACGACCATTTTGTTCATATTTCGAATACAAAATGGCTGACTGGCATTTATAACCAACAATGATCGATTTTAAAGTCTGTTAAGTCTAACATAATTTGATGACATAAAACTGTTACAAAATGATACTTGTATTGTATCAATTTAAAGCCTGAAGCTCTATAAAAATGGCTGCCAGAAATTTTACTAATATTTCCAATACAAAATGGCTGACTATTATTTATAACAAGTAATGATAGATTTCAGAAACTGTAAAGTCTGACATAATTTGATGACATAAAATTATCACAAAATGATACTTGTATTATATCAATTTAAAGCTTGAAGCTCTATAAAGTGGCTGCACAAACATTTTATTAATATTCCCAATACAAAATGACTGATTGTTACTTACAACAAGCAATGACAAATTCAGAAACTGTAAAGTGCACCACAATTTGATGACAGAAAATTATCACAAAATGAAACTTCAATTATATCAATTGAAAGCTTGAAGTTCACTCAAAACTGTACAAACCTTTCGTTATTGTTCGTAATATAAAATGATTGATTTTTAGGTATCTTACGAATCGATGAAATTATTTTCTGTCAATAATTTGTCAATAATTCTGTCAGCAATTTAAGCTTCAAATAAAATACTATTTCGTACGATTAAATTGCACGGAGTCGTTTCGAAATTCGAAGTTTCATACGCAAGAAACCTAATACGTGCAGTAATCGTGAAACGATAGAAGTGAAACTCATTTACAAGTGTAATTAACGATATTGTGCAGTCACGTTAGCAAACCCTGACAAGTTATCCACGATTATTTCTCGACTTGCGACTATCTACGGATGAGAACACGCATTCGATTAACGTCAAAATAAGTAACTTTGTATGAATACAAGAAAGAGTTGTTTGCATTAGAATGCATCGAGGGCCGCGTTTACGATAATTGTTGTAACACACGAACGACCACACGGTCAGAGTAATCGAGCAGCTTACCCAACTGTAACTGTTCCGAAGGACGCAATAAAAGCGAAGAAGCAATAAAATTAATTTTAAAACATCGCTTTTATGCCTCGACATTCCAGAATAGCGTTCTTCTTCGATGGATCAATACCGGTGAATACAAATCCGGTGACGTGCACGTCAACATTCTTGTTTATTGTTCTTCGCGTCTTCTACATACATTACGTAATGATTTATTGGGTTATGTTAATAATAATATACTATGATATGTGTGATATGTAGAGAACGATTAACAATTATCGAATTTGTATGCCCATTTTTGATGTAACTAATTATTGTCTGTACAAGATTTTTATGCTCTTTGGAATTTAGTGCAACGTTTGAAATATTTTGATAAAATTTTAGTGCAATAGTGTTTTAATAAAATTTTAGCATAACGTTTGAAGTATTTTGATAAAATTTTAGATTTAAAAAATTCAAGATTCATATATTTCAAAATCTCAAAGTAACAAAGTACCAAAATTCCCAAATTCCAAACTTTAAAAATCCCAAAATTCTCAAATCCCAACATTCAAGAATCCTAAAATTCCAAAACTACCAAATCCCAAACTTCTCAAATTCCAGAATTACCAAATTCCAAAATTCACAAATTCCAAAATTCTCAAATCCCGAAATTCTCAAGTCCCAAAATTCTCAAGTTCCAAAATTCTCAAGTCCCAAAATTCTCAAGTCCCAAAATTCTCAAATTCCAAAATTCTCAAGTCCCAAAATTCTCAAGTCCCAAAATTCTCAAGTCCCAAAATTCTCAAGTCCCAAAATTCTCAAGTTCCAAAATTCTCAAGTCCCAAAATTCTCAAATTCCAAAATTCTCAAGTCCCAAAATTCTCAAGTCCCAAAATTCTCAAGTCCCAAAATTCTCAAGTCCCAAAATTCTCAAGTCCCAAAATTCTCAAGTTCCAAAATTCTCAAGTCCCAAAATTCTCAAGTCCCAAAATTCTCAAGTCCCAAAATTCTCAAGTCCCAAAATTCTCAAGTCCCAAAATTCTCAAGTCCAAAAATTCTCAAATTCCAAAATTACCAAATCCCAAAATTCTCAAATCCCAACATTAAAAAATCCTAAAATTCCAAAATTACCAAATCCCAAAATTCTCAAATTCCAGAATTACCAAATTCCAAAATTCTCAAATCCCAAAGTTCTCAAATTCCAGAATTACCAAATTCCAAAATTCTCAAATTCCAGAATTACCAAATTCCAAAATTTCCAAACCATAACCATATGGTTCCAAATCCTATGTCGGCTGCTGTTATCTCGCGAAATCACGCGGGATATTCAACGTGTCCGAAACTTGTCCATCTGAAACGCAATCCTGCGATTCGAAAATCACACATCCCAGAATTTAGATTAGCTCGGAACTCGTTTATCAAAGGAACTTTTATCGAGTTTCCTCGTTACCGGTGCGCCGTTAACCTGATCCATTACTTCCTGGTCTTGGTAACCTTGCCCTGCGAACTCGCGAATAATTTATCGTGATATATACGAACGGACACGAGTCGCGAAGAGGAATCATCGCTTCACGTGATCATCGTATACACACTATGTTTCCAGCATTTCAGATTCCAAGGTCTTGTACACATGTACCCCGCGTCGGATACACTTTTGCAATAACGGTACGCGCATTTGCGCTTTCCTCCGATCAGCTGGTTGACACGCGTGCTCAAAAACCGCTATACATCAAATACAAAATGGCTGATCGGCATTTACAGCAAACAGTGATCAATTTCAGAATCTTCAAAGTCTGACATAATTTCATGACATAAAAGTATCACAAAATGATACTTGTATTATATCAATTTAAAGCTTGAAGCTCTATAAAAAGGGCTGCACAAACATTTTACTAATATTTCCAATACAAAATGGCTGCCTATTACTTCTAACAAGCAATGACAAATTTCAGAATCTTTAAAGTCCACCACAATTTGATGACATAAAAGTATCACAAAATAACACTTATGTTATATTAATTTAAAGCTTGAAGTTCTATAAAAATGGCTGCACAATCATTTTGTTCATATTTCGAATACAAAATGGCTGATTGGCAATAACAGTACGCGCATTTACGCTCTCCTCCGATCAGCTGGTCGACACGCGTGCACAAAAACCGCTATCGATCAAATGTCTGACGAAAGTTCTTCGAGATACGGTTAACCCTTAACGGTCATACTGCGGTATGAAACGAACTCAGCCAATTTAGCTTTAATTTTAGCCACTTTAATCCTGAAAATCTGAATAAATACCTTTTTTGAAACCCCGGTATTTTTACTATTTTTTCCCTCAAACTGTTATATCTCGAGAGTCCTCAGCCAAAGTTTTAGCTCTTTATATTAAAATCGAAAAAAGTTTCGAATTTTTCCGTGAAAACCGTCAGTTTTCAATTTTTTCACGTTTCTGAATTTCTTTTCGTATTCAACTTCATTTACTGAAATCGGCTGAAATATATTAAAGCTTTCAAAGATTATTTATCATTTCTTTTTAGTTAAAATGAGTAGCTTCTCTGTAGGTAATATTTTAGTGTGGTCTTAAACGTCCCAGATATGTCATTCTGATGAAGTGTAGTCAGTAAGAGTTGACTCGCGTTATATTACATTTGTCGAAATTACATGGGTAATTGTCGAAGCTCCACAATTAGACTGATGATTCAAATGCAAATGTACAGTGATGATATGCACAATATTAAAAATTTTTAAATAAATTTTAGTATTAGAATTATTTTCGGCGTTGAACATTTTCCGGAAATTATCACCTGTTTATAATGAAATGTTTTATGAGGCACTTTGATTGTACAGCGTGTTAGGTAAGCATTACATAAAATGGCTGGTAAGTGATAAAGTGTACAAGGAAGCGCGATAGAAACTCTTCATATCGTCTTTTATATTTGCAACGCGATACCCGTAAGGAGATATTACATTGTTCGAGATTGTTGCGTTTTTTAATTCAACACTATGGTTTCTGTTTCGAAACAAGCATGCGAAACAGAAATAACAATCAATATCTTACATTGCTTAAAATTCCGCCATTTTGAAAAACAAAACTATATGCATTGTACATATCGTTTACGGCAATATAGTTGAAAATTGACAACAAAACTTTCCACTCAACCTAACGCCTTCAACAATAAATCAGAAAGCAAGTTTCATCCCTTATAATTTTATTTTTTTATTACATTTAATTTCATCATCAAACTGAATTTCATTCAATTTTGTAAAAAATATTTATACCTTACAGAGTTGCAAAGATATAAAAAGTTTGCACTGCACGTGTCTGACAAGTTGGCATGCGGAATAGGATTCGCATCGAGTGCCAACTTACCAGAAGCACACAATTATAATTAAACAGCATAAAATCTAACTATAAATCATAAATTCAACAGCATCTTCCACAGTTTAACCAAGATGAATCAAAATGATAGAAAGTTTAAATTTAAACATACTTATTACAACTTTGAACAAATTTTAATAAAGTCAGAACAAATTGAACTTTTTAATTAGAACTTATATTATTTTTTTGTAGTGTTCAAATGTAATACATTCCAAAAGTGCTTTTACAAATAACAAATCTATAAGTTAAAAAGGTATGGGTTCGGATGTGACTTGCTTTCTCTAAAACAGACATGAATTATACAAAAAGTGTAGTTAATACTTACTGCCCCTTGGACCGTAGAATTTCACGGAAAATTCGTTTAATCCTCCTAGAATCGTCACCTCATGCTTGCTTTCTATTCTGTGAGCCGGTTAAGGAAGGCGAATCTGTAAGAATATTGAAGGGAACACGAGGATGGAGCCGCGTACGATTGAAAAAAAAGCCACGCGAGACGTTCAAATAAGAAGCGAAAACACGGGGCGCAAATATTTAGCGTCGACGAGAAAACGGTGCAATGAACCGAAGGAAATCGATATGGAAACTAGTACAAACGCTGGATATCTTGTCAAAAATCTACCCTAACATTTTTTTCGATGATTAATTGATGTGCAAATATCAATTATATGTCACTCAATAGTATAGTGACGTCATTGGGATTCTCAACTGAAGATTAGAACAATATTCATTATATTGACATTTGAGATTTTAATATTTGTCAATTTCTAAGTTTGGAAATTTTCAAATTTACACATTCGGTCAATTCAAAATTTTCAAATTTACAAATTCTAAAAATTCAAAATGAAAATGAAATTTTTAAGATTTCAAATGTGCAAGTTCCAAAATTTTAAAGTTTCGAGATTTCAAAATTCCTAAAAATTTCCAAATTGTCAAAATTCCCAAATCTCCAAATTTCAAAATTTCAAAAATTCAAATTCCTAAAATTCTCAAATTCCCAAATTCCAAAATATAAAAAATTCATAAAAATTTTCATAGAAATTTTCAGTCTTCAAAAATTACAAAACAGTAAATTTATAAATTTTGAAAATTCCTAAACTTAAAAATTAAAAATATATCGTCACGCGTTATATCACCACATCCAAGCCTATCTTCTCCTTGTATATTATAACGTGACACTTTTATGTCAACAAATTCTACTGAACAGATGAGTGTACAATAAAAGTATGTCACTGTATTTAAAAACTTACATTGATATCGATAACTCTGCAAATGATAATTAAGAAAAAAAGCTCACACATCCTATTAAATTTCTCCTATGAAGTACTTCTGCTCTTAATGATTTTTAGAAAGAAAGAAATAAATGAACGATCTACTTCAGCTGTGTAAGACACTTGAATGTACAAGAGAATAACGTGAAATTTCGATGTAATTTGTCTTTAATGTATCTCCACACTCTGAGTGCACATTAGAAAGTACCTTTAGATCTGTAGAAATAAATCATAGTTTCTACGAATGCGATAAGTCGATTTCTGAATATCCTGAATTCACAAATTTTCGAAAATCCCATTCTCAAATTTATAAATTCCCAAATTCAAAAATTCTCAAATTTCCACATCTCAAAATTCTCAAATTCCAAAATTTCCAAATTCCAAAATTACCAAATTCCAAAATTTCCAAATTCCAAAATTTCCAAATTCCAAAATTTCCAAATTCCAAAATTTCCAAATCCCAAAATTTCCAAATCCCAAAATTCTCAAATTCCAAAATTTCCAAATTCCAAAATTTCCAAATCCCAAAATTTCCAAATTTCCAAATTTCCAAATCCCAAAATTCTCAAATTCCAAAGTTACCAAATTCCAAAATTTCCAAATCCCAAAATTCTCAAATTCCAAAATTTCCAAATTTCCAAATCCCAAAATTCTCAAATTCCAAAATTTCCAAATCCCAAAATTCTCAAATTCCAAAATTTCCAAATTCCAAAATTTCCAAATCCCAAAATTTCCAAATCCCAAAATTCTCAAATTCCAAAATTTCCAAATTCCAAAATTTCCAAATCCCAAAATTTCCAAATCCCAAAATTCTCAAATTCCAAAATTTCCAAATCCCAAAATTCTAAAATTCTAAAATTTCCAAATACCAAAATTCTCAAATTCCAAAATTACCAAATTTCAAAATTCTCAAATTCCAAAATTACCAAATTCCAAAATTTCCAAATTCCACCAATTCCAAATTTCCAAAATCATTCTCGACTTCCGAGTTAGCCAAAGCCCAGATTCCCAAATCCTCGACACATAAACTTCGCAAAAGAGTTAAAATCGATGAAGTTTCCACCCTAAACTCGTAAAACCCGGTATTCAGTGATTCTCGAGAACACGGTATTGGGCGTTTTACGAGACTCAACCCTTTCCGTACGTTGAACGGAACCATTTCTTTCAAGCACATTCAGTTTCATCGTGGAATAAAAACGGGAACGTCGAAAGAGTCGCTGGAAGAAGCAAAACAAAAGTTTCCAAGCGCGTTTAATAATACACCGACGATGCTCGCGGTTCTGAAATTATCTAGCACGCGCCGTCGAATTTCAAGCTACGTTTAATTTTAATCGTTGCGTTGTTGCTTCTTGTTTAGCCGGATACTCAATGACATTCATTAGCATGCATCGAGCATCGACATCCACGCGGCGTCGTTCTGTCGTTGGACCGCGTTAGCCCGCAATTTTCACGTGAAATTGATCCCGATTCGCGACGGAATTATTCGCGGGGTTGTACGCGAAGTGTCGTGCAGGAATCGGGGTCGGAAACCGGCTTCGAAAACAAGCGGCCAGAGAACGATGCTGAAGAACGGAACTAACCGGCTGACTTTGGAGAAAGTTCAACAAACAATATTTTGCGAGCCGTGCGTTTAACCATCACAATCCGTGCAACGAGACGTAAAATAAACGGATAATAATATATTGACCATCTAGGAATCCCCTTTTTGTCTGCTGACTGCTTACAATAAGAACAAGTGGCAGGAATTTTCAAACTTTGATTAGTTTTGTAAATTGATGAATTACTATATTGGTTCTTTGGAAAAATTTGTAAACTCGTTACTAAGTTGATAAGTTTAATTGGTACACTTGTCAATTTAAATATTTGTAAATTTATCATTTTGAAAATTTACAACAGAAAATTTGTAACTTCTAAAAAGATTAATCTAAAAATTAAAAAATTTGTTCTTGAAGAAAAATTTTACAACTTCGCTATATCCCAACAAAGACTATAGTGCTTTACCGCACACCCTGTCCATGCCGAAAGAGTAACGACTGGGATTTTTTCCGAAGCAGAATATGCGGTGGAGATAAAGTTCAAAAGCTGTTTAGCGTGTAAAATATGGATCATACGTATCCTTTTAATTTCCATCGACTGGTAACGGGTCCGTAAGAGAGCACGCGATCGTTGAAAAGGAAAATCAAATTACGACGATGTGTTATTCAACGTACGGTAAACCACTTTCTTGTTTTGGCAAGCGGTTACACCGAGGCGAACGTTACGGAGCTCTCACCTGGGGCTGCTTCGAGCTTTGTTATACGGAAAGACCAGACTACCGTGAACGCACTCGATTCTGACGTATATTCTCGCAATTATGGCGCTGGCTACGCATATATCGAAATCTAGGCGCTACGATAACTACATCAACTGCACAAGCTTCATACTTCACAATTTTCATATTTGCAAACCTCAAATATACAGAAATTCACAAATTTGCACATTCACAAATTCAGACGGAAGTCAGAAATTTAATCTTCAAACTTTTGAACTAAAATTTTCATTTTACATTGTTAGGTATAAATATACCAATAATTTAAAACATGTATGATATATCACATATGAGCATTTATATTATCATATATTTTACATTATATGATAATGTGAATTTATCATATGTGATAGTATAAATTGATCATATATTGTATAACAGTATAAGTTTCATACCGACAATTTAAGAAAGTAATAATTAAAAACATTAATTAAAAATATTCCACACTACTAACAGTTAATATGTACCTTACAAATAAATATTGAGCAACATGATAAAAACCCTGTCACTCCACACACAATTGTTTTGATTAAATGCATATCTTTCTAAATCAAAATCTGCAATGAAAAAACCCATTTTTCCTCTCTGAACAAGAACACCTAGTTAAATCCAATTTCTCAACAAGGGAATTGATATATTCGATATCAACAATCCACTTCAAATATTGGCGGGAAAAGGTTTGCGCGAGATAGAAGAGTTTCAAACATACAATACAAATCGAAGCATCACGATACAACGAATCGATATTGTATCCGAGCTCTGTAAACAAACATTTAAAATACTCGCTCCCTATATTCGAATGGAAATATCGAAAAATTGAAGAGTTTTACCGAACCAGTTTATAGGTTATGTCGGATGGATCGAATGACCCCGATTCCAACGAGATTTTCCAGTCAAGAGACATGCATACGCAAGATGTAGATATACAAAAACATCGAAAAGGGATGGAAACGATTGCTGAATCCTGAGGGACCGTTACAGAGCATTTACTTCTGACGTGATGTTGTTTACAATGTCGAGGGAGCCAGCCAGCACTTCGTTGAGAGTCTGTCTCTGTTCCGTCCACACTATTCTTGTACTCTATCGTTGTTTGAGTGATCTACTATCCTGTTACACTGTGTGGTATTTCGACAATTTAGCTAAATTACATTCAATTCATTATGCGACCCAACACAACTTCTTGTTTAGTAAGGTTAATGGCGTTGGTACATTAAAGACCCTTCTTGGTGAGATTTCTATTTTAAATTGCACCACAACTTTTCAAGTTTCTAAATATCTAAATATCTTAATATTCGAATTAATTTCCAAACTTATTTACAAATTTTGAATTCTTAACTTTCCAAATTCCTAAATCTTCAAATCTGCGAATTGTCATATCCTCAAATTTCCAAATCCTTAAATTCCTAAATTTCTATATCTCCAAATTTTCACATTAGATTTCCAAATCCCTAGGTTCTTAAACCCCAAATCCCTAAAATTCCAAGTCGCCAAATTCCTGAATACCTAAATTTCCGAATCCCCAAATCCCGAATTGCCAAATTCAGTTTCCAAATGTTCAAGTTCCTAAATTACGAAACCTCGAAATTTTCAAAAATCTCTGTATGATGCTTGATATGGAATATTATCACTACTATCACAGCTAAGGGGCCAATTAGCTCCAAACAAAAGCCCTAGTTACGGCAACGACGAGGACCACTAAACTCTCGAGTGCACACACGAAAATTTGCACGCGGCTGCGTCGCGTATATCCAAATAAACTACACGTGCGAATCGATGTCGTGTCTATCTGCGCAGATGGTACGATTGTTTAAAATATCCATCACGCTCCGCGCCCTTGGCAGTATTTTATTTTTGGAAAGCGTGCCTCTAGATGCCCTCTTATCTTCGATGTTCGATAAGTTCGAACATGGACACGTTTTCCTTCCTCGTCGATTTTTTGTCGTGCAGCTGCCCCGTTGCGTGCGAAAAATCATAAACGCGATTCGTGAATGTTCCGTCTGAAACACTGTCGGAATATTTTTATTTGCATATCGCTTCTCATATTTATTTTTCGTCCGACATTTCTGTAATTTTCCAATACCGAAATTCTTTCCCTCCATTTCGGCCATTTTTTACCGACACGTGTACCCCACTCCTGAACTCCATGGTTTATATAATTCTAATCTTATTTTTGACTCGGCCGAACGCGAAAATACAAAAGCTCTATGCGTGCAGAATTCTTTCATTCCTCGTTATTTATTCGTGTGGCCTTGATACGTGTCGTTTGGAGCGTTGCGAACGGGACGAATTCGAGCGAACGTTTCGCGTGGAAACGAAACGTAACGAATCGTTAGCCTGATGAGGGACGCACATTGTGTGTATACAGCGCAGATAGTCCCGGTGTATTTTCTGACCGGCGTAAAAATTGCCAACGATAAGAACGGCACGAGGCGTTGGCTACGTGAACAGGCTCTCTTCGTAATGTATGCGAAACGAGACACACACTGAAACCCACACCGATAGCGAAAGGTCTATGCAATCCTGGCCGTAAACAAGGTCAAGCATTGGACACGAGATGAACCCGGCACCTCCTTGTTTTCCGCTTCATTCGCCCGTTTGCCAACGTTGCGAAATAGGATTGCATTTGACGCGTTTGCAATGACGACGCACCGGGTGCGTCCTGTTCGATGAAAATAATTACCCATCGTGTACGATTTACCTCATTAACATTTGTAAAGATGGACTGTGTGCGATTTACTTTCATCTGATACCATAATGACGCAGCGTATTCTATTAATGCAACAAACGACACGTGCGTATTACACCAATCGCCTGACACACCATGTGCGTCTTATATCACAAGTACAAAATCGTGACACATACATACTACTCTAATCACTCGATACAATGACGTACTATATGTGTCCTACACTAACGATGATACAGTAATGACGCACCGTGTGCGTTCTACACTAACAGAATGACACACCATGTGCGTCTCACATTAATGACGCACCATATACGTCCTACATTGATAACGGTATAACGATAATCCACCAAATGTGTTCTACCTTAAGTTTTTGATACAACTGCTTACCATATGCGTCCTACTCCATTCGTCGATCAACCTTGACGCACCATATGTGTCCTATACTAATCAGTCGATACAATATGACACATGCATGCTATTTGGATCATCTGATATAATAATGACAAATCATGTATTCTACTCTAATCATCTAGTGCACCAATGACACACCATGTGCGTTCTACCATTCACTTAATACAGCCTTGAAGTATTATACATGTCCTATTCTAATCATCCGATGCAATAATGACATATATTGTATTCTTATCTTTTGGTACACCGATGACACACCATGTGTGTTCTACCATTCATTAAATACAACCTTGAAGTATCCTATTCGAATCATCCAATACATGTTCTACTGATCTAATACAAGGAAAAACGAACTATATGTTTTACTCCACTAATCCAATACAACGAATGACGCATCGTATGCGTCTCACTCTACTAATCTCATACAAGAAGCTATTCACCGTATGTATCTTATTTCTAATAACTATATGATAGTAATATACCGTATATCTTCTTCCTAATTTGATAGAACCAATGACGCACCAGGTGCGTTTCAATTCACAGATCTGATACAATGACACACCTGGTGCGTCGCACCTCACAAATCCAATGGAACCAATGACACACCTGGTGCGTCGCACCTCACAAATCCAATGAAACCAATGACACACCTGGTGCGTCGCACCTCACAAATCCAATGGAACCAATGACACACCTGGTGCGTCGCACCTCACAAATCCAATGGAACCAATAACACACCTGGTGCGTCGCACCTCACAAATCCAATGGAACCAATGACACACCTGGTGCGTCGCACCTCAAATTCAATAGAACCAATGACACACCACGTGCGTCTTGTAAAGCCTGAATACGAATAGAATTTGATCTAGTATTAAGTCTATATATCGGACGTATTCCCAGCACAACGAATCGAATGAAAAATCGTATCAAAAGAGATTTCCATATTCTGAAAAAGAGAAGCAAATCAGCAGCTTTCACATTGAACCATTCACTTCAATACGCGATCTCTATACGCCTATAAATCAAGTTTTCCCATTTCTTTGTTACGAACAGAATCGATCCCGAACAAATACCCGGGACGTTTATTAACTTCGATCTCCGATGTTTAGAGAATAATTGAAAGTTCGTCGAGCCGGCTGAACGCGCAAGATCCACGGAGGTGGACAGTTATTGAAACACGCGCTGCTCCACCGGTAAAACTGCATTACGAAGATAGAGTTCTTGCGCACTTTTCACATATGCTCGCATGCTTCCAAAGCCATTACGGTGAACCATTAACCGTCCATACCGAGAACCTTGTTAATTAGCCGCGTAATTGATTAGCTTGATTTCGACGGACGGACAAGGAACCTTCTGATAGGTCCATCGAGTATCGTCGATCCATAATTGAATTACTTCCGGTACCGTGTCTACGTGTGTCTCAGTTGGCCACGCCGTTAGAGGAATAATGAAAATTACGGATATACAGGGTGTACGGCAAAGTTTGTTCGAAACTTTGGTGGTCAAGTCACGCGCAACGTAGACTTTCCTCTAGCAACATATTTACATTGATTTATTCGATTGACTTATATATACGACAATGTGCATTGAAACAAGAGTTGAACCAGCCCCAAATTTGAACTATAAAAGAATGTTTCTACTCGGCTATACTGCTTCTTTCTATTCAAGAATCATAGTCCCTGTTCCGTACTGTTTTCCCCATTAAAATGAGACTGGAATAGGTAATAAAAAGAATGTTAATACAATCGAAGGTGTGTATATAAATATGTGGTTGCAACTCTAGAAGAGGAAGCAGACCTTGTCATTCGTGTCATGTAGGCGTTCAAGGTGAGCCTTCGCGATCATACGATGAACACTAATAGATACGTTTTATAACACTTTAAACAGTGTTTTTTAATACGCTTCGATTTGTGTCAACAACGTAATGTATGCGACGACTATAACCGCGAAATTTATGCCATTCAATTTGTCGTCAAATGATACGATAGAAAGACAAGTTGCAAAGACTATAACACCTGCAAAATTTTAAAGTTTTGTAATTTGCAAATTTAGCCATTTGCGAACATCAGGATTTGGAGATATGGGGATTTGGGGGTATAGGGATTGGGGGATATAAAGATTAGGGAACCAGGGATTTGAGGATCTAGAGATTTGAGGATCTAGAGATTTGGGGATCTAGGGATCTAGGGATTTCGAAATCTAGGGACATGGGGATCTAGTGATTTTAAGATCTAGTGAATTGTGAATCTAGAGATTTTAACTTTAGGGGTTTGGAAATCTAGGGATTTCTGGATCTAGGGATTTTATGCCTAGGGATTTTTGTGCCTGGGGGATTTTATCTAGTAATTTTGTATGTAGTGATTCTTTGTATGTAGGGAACTGGGCACTCAACAATTTGGGGTCTAGTGACTTTTGCATCCAGGGATTTTAGAAATCTAGGGACTTTTAAATTTGAGAATTAAAAAATTTGTCGTCTCTCCATGATTCATTGCAAGTAAACTAAGAAAATAAAAATGGTATCCAAACATTGCTCTCGAGCAACTGGTTGATGATACTAATATAGGTATAAGCAACAAAAGAAAGGGATGTTGTACGTGAAACATCGGTTTTCCCTAAGTTTACGAAACGACGTAGACTGAAAATACAAGTTCTGTCTACCTCTTTTGTATCGCGAACATCGAAAGAATGAAATTCTTGGCAAAGAAGCAATTTTCCATCGAATCGTGCGCCTCAGAAAAATAACGAAGATACCAGTAGGAATTGGTCGCTAATGCATATTCTATAATAACGCGCGGAAACGGCTTTCACCGTTATTTAGAATGGAAATATTTGCCTAACTGAATTGCCAACAAGTTATACGCTGTAAAATCCAAAAGCTGCGCCATTCTCCTGTTGATGCAAATTCGGATGGTTTATTTTAAACATCGCATGAAACTCGCGAATTTTTCCGTCGACTCGTGTTCATTCCTTCTAACGAATCATTCTTATTTTTATTATTCGTTTATTCGATGAAACTCGACTGTTTCGTTTCAGGATACCATTGCCATGAGCTGTACGATTGTTTCGCGACTTTTCGCTCAAACCCCGTTTGCTTTTCTTTGAAAAAGTTCCCGAGTTCGTAAACAAGCGAAAAATCATTTTCTAGTTAAATAGAATCGAAGAAATTGGTGCAGCGAAATGGAGAGAGATTTTTAACGAAGTTTATATTTAATGAAAAAAACAAGAAGTACAATCATACTTTTCCATTATCTCGAACAAAATTAACGGTAACGTTATGAGACAAGTTTTATTAAAATGTTATTATACCATTTATTTTTCCTCTTTCGGAGGTATCAATTTATTTAAAAACCTTGTCCCAGTTTACTCGTTTTCAATTGAGATAGTATGTAGTATCAACGTAATCTATTTGTGTGTTGGATGTGAAATAGAACAAATATTAAATACACTGAAATATTTATGATAAATAAATATTGGTTAAAATGTTTTCCCAAAAAAGGAATCATTTTACTACGTATAAGATCGAATATTTTGAAATATTGAATGTGGTTGAAACGAGATCGGATGGAAAACTGGAAATGTATTCGAGATTTCAAATTCATAAAGATATTATTATGAACTAATTCTTCACAGAGAAATTTGTAAACGTGTTTATATCGAGCGAAGCGATGCGAATGAACGCATCCAATTCACTTTGCCCGACGAAGCGCTTGCAAATTTAATGTAAGCTTCAACAAAGACTGATCGATGGTTACGAGACACGAAAGAACGTGGTATAGAGAGAGACTATCATCGTTCTAGAAAAACTGACATATTCGTGTATGGACGTCTGTACAGTGGCAAGAATGGTAGACTTTTCTAGGGAAAATGGTAACTTAGGGTAAGAGGGCCCAGCACTCGTTGATTTTTAGTTTATGTACATCAGATTTTTCTAAGTTTCAAATTATATACTAAAGTTCCAAGTTTGATCTTTAGAAAATTTCAAATTTGAATTTAATTAAAATTAATTGCTTCTCTCATTCATTGTTTACAACAATTTTGTATAAAAAAGAAACGATAAAATTCATTTTCGTGAGACTCATAATAAGACAATCAAAACGACAAATCTGTATGAACGTTGATTAGAGGAAAACAGAATACGTCCACGATCGTTGACCACGTTTTTTATCCGCGAAGCTATACCTTTGTTCTTTACACCTGACTGAAATGGTTACCACAGACAAAAATAGAAGTTATTAGTCACTATCGTCACGTGATTTATCGAAGATAATGACATTTCGTAAAAAGTCCGTCGAATTTAACTTGTTATTAATGCTGTCTTTTGTTTGCATGTTTACAACTTTCAAATTCTCCAACTTTCAAATCTCTGCATTCATCAAACTTCTAAATTTCGAAATTTACCAATCTTCAAGAGGAATTTGCAAGTCCTCAAGCTCCAAAGTTTAAAAATCTGAAATCTAACCAACCAAATACCAACGACTTCCCCTAGGGAAATCTACAATGCCCTCCACTGTACATGCTGCTCTTTGACGCGCGAAATTTAAATATTTACGCTCGCCACGAACGCACAAACGCAAAGATTATCTCTAAAGCAGGTTCGTAACTCTCAACCTGAGGCGAAATACTTATCAAGAAATAAAATGTCTCGACACGTAATTAGACGAAACAAGAAAGTGTATTGTAACATAATAGCTAACCTCTAAAAATCAGCATTCGCTATGTGTCGAGCTCACGAGATAAAGCTGCGCGCACACGGGCGCAATAACGTCGAGTCAGCTGGTTAAAAACAGCTGTGTCCCGTCATCGACGAAACAAGCAGTTAAACATTCCTGGCCACCGTGAAATAATCATTGACATTGCACCGTGTGTCGTTTCTCGTCGACCTATAAACCAATCGTACCTGATAAATAACCGATATCCACGGTGTTAACACGCACATGCATTTACTGCGTAGGTCTCGCACTTGCAAACCATGCGTACGCCTCTCTCGAATCGCAAGCACGTGCGATAGAGCGAAAGAGAAAGAAAGAACGAGAACAAGATATAAAGGGGTGGGGGTAAGGAGACCGAGTGGGGGGTCACAGGAGAAGGAGGCACGGGGGAAAGGGGAGAAGAGGAAGAAAAAAAAAGAAGACGGAGATACAAATAGCAAGTAGGAGAAATAAAAGTGAATTTCAAGGATACAATTTGAGAACGTCCGTGTCCATACGTCGTTTTCCAGCGCTGGGGGACGACATATTTATCTATTAAAACGCAGCAGAGCCCTTCGCAGCAAGTCCTTGAATCAGCTGAGCTCGATCGTCGTTCAGGAAGGGCCTCTGCACTGCTACAAAGTTATTCGCCGCACAACAGAAGTTAGTCTTTCACCAACCGTGATATAACACACTGTTTTTTCCCGTGGTCGAGCAAGTTGGTATCGCGAAACGAAAAAAACAAAGACACGCGCGCGTGATGGTCGCTAGATGTTCGACGCCTCGACCGCGAAAGAAAACGACACCCGGACGAATTTTGCGACGTCAGCGTTTAACGATGTTTCCTACGGATGAACGAGCGTAGGATCCCTCGAAGAACGGCGATATCGAAAGGGTTCTCCTCTTTGTCCGAGCGGACCGAGACGAAATCCTCGGGCTAGAGGATCATTTCACCATCACCGACGATGTATCCGTTCCGTTGGACTTTTACCGTCGACACGTTTCTCGCGCACACAGAAAACAATTCTTTCCCCTAAAACCTCCTCCGCCTCCACCACTATGGAACGCCTGTTCGAGGTGCACCCCACTGTCAACTCACAGACTTCACCACATCTGATTCCGTTTCTGTACTGCTCTCTTGCTCGCTGCTACCTCTGTCTTACGTCGTGCCACTGGATGCGCGCGCACCGTATGTACAAAATCCCTGCTGGTCGTCGCGAATCACCACTGATTCCTTCGTTTCGATAATGTCACTAGAATTATGGTAGACGATACGACCAAACATCGTTACGTTTTTTCTTTTTTTTATTTTCATGTCTTTTTGAGTTGCGTTAGTGGTGCGTGTACACCGACGGGCATGGTAGACTTCCATAGGGAAAATGGCTCTGTAGGGGAAAAGATCTCCTACCACTCTACAGTTGCTGAGTGGTGAATTTTCGGTTAGAAATTTTGAATTCCTATACTCTTCAATTCGAAAATTTCGAAGTTTGGAAATGAACATTTGAAAATTTGGAAGTTTGAGAATTTGCAAATGTAATTACTCGATACTTTTGAATTATGCAAGTCTGAGAATTAAACAATTTTTAAATTCACATAGTTGATTTCCGAAAATCGAAGTAAGTGGTGGGGATACTTTTCTACACTAATTCTGATCCAAAGGAAGCCTACATTGCGCCTAAGTGTACTTTTGTTCATGCGATGTCACACGTAAATGATGTCTCAAAAAAATTACGACGAATTTTTCATGAGGCGCGGGTGTTTTAAAGCGCGGGCCTGAGTTCTGGGCAATGTTCTGAATCGCCTCATACCGGCTCTTCTTTAACGCTGTATGTACGAATTTCCTTTATTATATGGCACATAGTTGCCCGAAATATTACAAACATGCTGCAGTGTATAAATATTAAAATTTATAACACAAAAATAAACGATAAAAAACAATTATTGGTCAAATTAGAAATTAAGTTCGATAATATCATTCTTATTGAAAACCTATACATATTTATAAAAATCACTAGTTTGGTAACACTGTAAAATAGTACGAGTTGATGACGTATGTATGAAATTTAAATTACATAAATAATAACATTCCTAATACCTATCTAACTGCTGTAAATAACGCATGAGAGTATTATAAAAAAATGTATAAATACCTTTTTGAAACAACAATGTGAAATCCAGTATCTGTTCAATTTTAACCAACTTGACATTTGGAATTAACCCCTTCTACACATATTGTAGGGTCAGTTATACAAGTTTTGAATGGTACAGATACGAGGAATGATGTTATTCCACAATAATTACTCCAAGAGAAAAAATAAATTCCACTAATGGTTTAAAAGAAATGGAATTGCACAATAAATCGGATGTTTAATAGTTCGTGATTTACCCGGACGTTTAATAACGCGAAAACAAAAGACATAACTATAATGACACATAAAAGTCTACATGTTTCCATATGTAAAATTATCATATATATATATAACATATAGTGTTACATAATATTTAACAATTTAACAAAATTATTCTAACAAATTGGTTTAGTTAAAAAATATACAAAAATTATGAATATAAAATTTCGATTAATACATCAAAAAATGTCCTATTACATATAATACTAAAATTCAATAATGTAAACATGCAGCAAAATTTCTTCTTTCTTTCTTCTTATAGCCCTAATACATTACATTTTATTTTTACGTCACATTCAGTTATCAAGAAAATATTATAACTAATAATATAATACAAAGTTTGTTTCGAAATTACCATTCATTAATAAGATCTCGTTAGATACATTATAAGTAGAAAATACTAATTCCTATTGCTGCAAATATAAGTACTATTTATAAGTAGCTAATGTGCACTAGATTGGTTCTATTCAAATGTTACAAATTTATTACATCTTTCTGCTTCGCTTCTACTTTGTTGCATGCACATCTTAGTCTGTAAGAATTAATGCACTGGAGTTTGTTAAACATTTGCATTAAATATATGTAATACAAAAAACGTATCTGAGGAACATAATACTGTCAAATATAAGAATGAAAAATATCGGATGCACATGTTCAATATTATTTAACTACAATTAAATGCACATTTATGAACATTAATTACGGATAAATGCCCAATATTGATATGTATTATAAAAAGACGGAATAGATTAAATATCGTTTAAGAAAATAAGTGTCGCAAGATTGTTGAATTCGTTGGAAGATTATTACTGTAAGCATGGCAATGAGATTCTTTTTCAATTTTTGGCAAAGATAGTATTCAGTGTTTTGCGACATATAGAAAAGGGTTATTCAAAAATTATGATATTTAGATTTTAAATGGAATGTCTTATGAAATGACTCCGGCTACACGTTACCCTAACGCAATTATGTACGAAAATGAACGTAATGAAAAACATCCTGTATAAAATGACTTTTCTCATTCGTTTCGTTTATAAAATATTAAGTACTTAATTAAATATCATCGTAAAAAAATGCTAGATACTAAGTTGCATTATAAAAATGGTAAAGCTTAAAAAATATTCTTTTTAATAAATAATTAATTTTGGTATTAAGAGATTGCTTTCCAGTATATCATCAGTCCTTGCATTCTCTATGACTATTGAAAAACCTTAATTAATTTATATTCATAGCATTTACATGCTATAATTAAGTACAAAATTGTTGATTGGTCGATTGCCATGCTTTCGTTCTTTTACAAAATATGTATACTATTTACTCTACCGCCGCTTTTCGTGCAAATGCTGTCAAAGACAACATCTCATTTGGATCGGTAGATAAACGCGAAAATTCAATTTCTTCGCTAATACTATTTTCTGGAAAAGATTAAATTGAGATTAAACGAACGATATAAGAAAACAAAACTGTACTAAAGATAAATAAAAATTATACAGTAAATAAAAAAGAAAGGAAGATTAATGTAATTACCGGATGGTTCGATGGGCCATTGTTTATGTGACGGTGCATACAAGCACAATAGTGCTATGATATAAATATTCCACATTCCGTAGACTCCGGTGAAAAATGCAGATGTCATTTCCAAATGTAAATCTTCATCCCATTTCCACTGCCCTTCTGCAACCTGCAGATTTTTTAAGATAATGTTTCACGTTGTTAATTTATTTACTTTTCAGGTATTTAAAATATAAATTTAAGTTAAATACCTGGCCAAGCATAAATCCAATAACAGTTAAAGATGCGCATAACAGCGTAGTAATCATCAGAAATTTAAATCGATATATTACACCTTCATAATGTAAACGTCGTGCGGAACTCATGCTAGGTAACGCAGCTCTTTTTGCGCTAATATTCATGAATACATTCCATATCATGTAAGATAAAAATATTAAATACACGCCAGCAGATATACCGGCTAAAATGATGAATGATAACTATATTTTTTTTAAGTTAAGGAACATAATATGTTACGAATGAAGATAAAATTACATTTAAAAATTTGAAAGGATTTGAAAGGATACAGCAAATTTAGTCCCAAGATCTGTAACCCAAATTGAGTAGAATGGGTTTCTTAATTGTACACCACGTTCACACATATCAAATACAAATAATGAGAGACAACCAATTCCTACTGCAGACAAATGACGCCAGTAACATTTTAACGAATTTCTTTGTTCACCTTCCTAAAAAATAAGTAATTATGTAAATGATGTAAAGAAACACGATTATTAAAAAGTTGATGAAAAAATCAACTCACCTGTATCTGTTGAGACAAAGTCACATGTAAAAAGATTTATATCATTAGTATATTTAAATTATATTATTTTTATACACTAACTTCACATTCTTACCATAAGATGTTCTCCAGCAAAAACAAGCCAAAAAGATAAAAGAATTGCATAGAATACTCCTTGTTTAATATCTCCCAATAAAAGCATAAATGGCATATCATAAGCAAGAGTCAAATATTCCAAAGGAGCTATAAAAATTTATGATTAAACAGAAATAATAAATTGTAAAATAAAAGTGAACAGTATATGACTTACTGTTTAAAAATGTTAGAGCTATGCCTAATGCCAAAAGTAAATATTCCAAGAGAGCTGGGGATCTTGAAAGCATATGTACTCTTCTCCAATACCAAGCAAGAACACATATAACAATGGGAAAGTAAATGGTTTTCAAACTAACCCATACCTTTGTAAATCCGCCATTTTGATTGATGGCCTAAAGCATATAAGAAGTACAGTTAATTTTTAATTCTATATAGAAGTATTATATTTTGAATGCAACATATATTTACTGTAAGCCATAAATCAGTTATGTGTCCCAAACCCTGATTAATATTTTTATCTGTATCAGCAGGAAGACGAATATTTAAAAGATAGTAATCATGGAACAAAGACCCAAGTTCAAATAATGGAACCACCTTGCAATTGTAATTATATTGTTCCATCGCCTATAAAATAGATAGACATAAATGTCAAAAATGTCTGATTAAATACGATTATATTAATTTATATATTTACATCATCAATACTACAGTCCAAAATTCTTTCTACCACAGAGGCAGCATAAGGTTTCCAAGCCTCATCTGGATCACCTTTGTTCCTGTAAGCGAGTCTTGCATCTAATGTGATTTTTGTCCTAGGAGCTGTAAGAATGTAGATTAATACAAAAGTCTAGCTCATAATCATAAAATATTACATTGTATATGTTGTTGACAAATTACCAATTTCTATTTGACTGTGATAAACAATGTCCACTTGTAGAACACCTATCAAATTTTGTTGCCATCTGGAGTAATCAAGTTGCATGCTATATCGGGGACCAGGCATCTATAAAATGAATGAATGTTGAAATTATAATTTAATTTACATAGCTTTCACTTTTATAATAAAATTCACCTGGAATGTATAAACAACTTGATATGCTTGATGATGGCTATCAAAACTAAAACGGTTCATATCAACAGGAGTGCAAGCTCCTTTTCCTCTTGGATAAAACCATTTATCTCCTCCTGGCTCAGATCCATTTACACGAATATCTTCGCAAGGTGTACCAAGTATATTCTGACTACTAGCAGGAGTTGGGGCTAAATAAAAAATACATAGTCTTTTTATTTTTAATATTAATTTGTATTACTGAATTTCTACGATTTAAGTCATTAATAACTAAGTTTACTATTTTATTTAAATAAAATTCCATTTACGAATAACAAAATTTATAAACAAACTTTTAAGAATCTTAACACTCAAGCTAAATGTATGTAACTTTTTATTAATCTCTATGAGGACTTTTCTTTAAGATAAATGCGAAACTAAAATTGTAATATTATTATATTTTAAAAATTGTTAATACTTTTTCACTCACCAATAAGTCCACCAATTAAAAAACAAATTATTTGTGCGATAATCAGCAGTACAACTAATACTGAAAGTTTTTTACCGCTTAAATTTTCTATAATAGTCCCTTGCATTTTTTTGTATATAGCTACTATCAGTGACTACACTGCTGCTATTTTCAATTGTTTACAGTATTGTTTAATCAAAATATAATGTCACCGAAAAGGACGCACAAACAGACGCGTTTGTCCGAAGAGTATATGAAGAGCAGTTTAACGTGCTTTTCGAGTAGCTTCGGTTTTCAAAATGGAAGCTACATCTTACCAATATTTGCAAAAATTCTTGCGAAATTCTCTAAAAAGACATCGCGAACCAATCATCTCATATTCAATGCTACCAACGATAATTTTAATAATTTGCAAAATATATAAATATTATCGTAGCTGTGACTTTTCATTAATATAATTTTGAATTATACCGGAGGTTCTTGAACATTATCGAACATAGCAAAGTGCATCGACTTTTTTCATTGAAAAATCGATCGATAGATTGATCGATAGAATAAAACTTGCATGTTGTTCGACTAATCGAGAAAAATGATCGATTCTTAAATTAAGGGATAAAGCATACTCTTGAGGGGGGAAACCATTGCAAAACCAGGCAAAATATAAAATAATGTCTACTTTTGACTATCTATCTTTTGCTATAGCACCAATTTTGGAATTCAAAAATTTTTATGTAAAAGAATTTGATACTTAGGAAAGTTGCAAATTTTTGATTATCTAAATTCCTAAATACACATATTCTAAATAATGTGTGCACATAAAAAGTAATCAGTTGTTTGGTATTAACTTGAACATTTGTATTAATTGGTGATTACTAACTTATAATTGGCGGTATAGAAGATGCGCAGAAAAGCAATCAATCAAATTTGTGCATCGACTATTAGTGCCCTCCGTCTCGTTTCAATTTCGCTCTCCTCGTCTTATAATCCCAGCTTATACTCCATCCCTATATTCCTAGGTCTATAGTCTGATTGTGAGATGCATTATATACTGCATCTTCAATCACTATTAGAAAATGCGTGACGTAGCGATGGATGCGAATGGGAATGGGAAGCGTGATCTTCCCCAAGTAGTTCTACATCAACGAGTTATGAGCACCGAAGTGAGTAAATGCTTTGTCAACTAAGAGCGAAAAAAACCTGCCGGAAATAAGTAACGATAACCGTCGTGGATCAAGTCGTTTCTAACCTTTTTGACAGAAGCATATACTGTTTAATGCCTGGATTGTCACAATCTGTTTATCAAATCACATGATACGTGAATAACGTCTCTTATCCTTTTCTCAATAATAATCGTTGAAATTAATATACATAAAATGGTACATATAATATTTATGATTGTTTCTTGTATCTTATCTAACACTGAAATAGCAACATCTGCATGCTTTTGTATTTTTATGTTTAGGAAACATCTAAAACCACAGATTTGGACTTTGTTTATGATGATGCGGATACGCATGCCAATGAAATTGCTGAATTATACAGCTACACAGAACAATCTGAATTACATGTTAATCTTACAGTGAGTATAGGCATTGTTATTGCACGTTGCAAGAGACTAACGAGATATGAACATGTTCATTCCTAGGCATTCGAAGAACAAATGGAATCTTATAAGCTACGACCCTGGTGGCAAAATCTGACAGAAGCTCAACAGAAATCTGTAATTTACAAGTTACTAGACCAATTAGAAGTTTCTAATAAGCAACTGAGAATGAAAGCGGCAAGGTGTATCTTATATTTGGCTCAGGGTTGTTGGGCCGAAGTACAGTCCGATAAAGAGCAACAAGACTGGACTAGGATCAATGTAATGTTATTGTATGAAGCTGGAGTTTTCCCAGCATTTGTTGAACTTCTCAATATTGAGATCGCGTATGTTTGTATTTTACATTAAAATAAGATTTTACTATAATATTTGTTTTCTTATGTATCTTTCTGTTTTATAGGAATAGTAAAAGAGCTTCCTCACCAATGAGGAAAATATCTGTTAGCCTTGATGACTCTATCGATTTAAGGGTAATTCTGTCTGTTTTATATATTATAACAGAAGTAATGAGAGAAGAGATGAAAGATTTAGAACACAGTATTTATAAAGATCATGTTGAAACTTTTAAAGCGGATTTAATAAATCCGTATCATGATGAATTGCTCATAGTTAAACTTCTTGGTATGGTAACATACTTTTGCAGTGGATTAGCTCCACATTTTCCTATGAAAAAGGTTCTTTTACTCTTGTGGAAGATAATTTTGGTGTCTCTGGGTGGTATTGATACACTAAGAGAATTAAAAAAACAGTATCGTGAAGAGGCTGGTCTTGATACACAACAAGAAGATACTTTAGAAGTTGCTAAGACCATGAGAGCTAGCTCTCCTCCTGCCAGTGCTGCAGATCTAATAGAAACACAAAATCAGAAAAAAAGTACTCGATCAGTTCGACGAGTATGTTATTATTTTATGTTGATATTTTATTTAATTTTATTTAGAATTGAACAAAGTTTGTTATTTCATAATTTCGATTTTTAGTATCTAACAAAACAGAGTTCATTGGATGAACCAGGTTTGGGAATGGAATACGAAGGTGGAGAACTAGGAAATAATAGTGGAAACAATGAAGGTGAAGGAGAAATGAATCAGTCTGATTGGAATCAAGCTTACACTGAGGAACAACTCAATCAGATATGTATGAGGTGTAGTACTCCACAGCTTAGTAAAGGAAAAGGTAATGTATTTATTACATTTATTATGATCAATGTTGATGATTTAAAATAATATATTACTACAGGTTTACCATGGACGCCAAAAGTGAGACAAAAGGATGTAGACACTTTTCTTGAAGTAATAAGATTAAAGTTTGTTGGTTACAATTTAGAAGGAGACAGAGAAAGTTTAGCAGGATTACCTCAACCAATTCATGAGGGTGTTAACACGCTTAAAAAAGTAAGTTAAATATCTATGTCTTGTATTTTAAAAGTTACTATTTAAATACTGTCTTGTACCAATTTAATGAATATTTTTAGCATATGTACACATCTTTAGCCGAAGTTCAAATACAAAAAGAAGACCAAATGCTTAGAAACCCTGTAACTACTCCAAGGTTTCCAATTCGTCAGACACCGACAGAAATTGTTTATCATGCTGTATTGCCGTTTGTTCCACAGTACATGATTGCATTATTAAAGATTTTATTAGCAACTGCACCTACTAGTAAGGTTAAAACAGATACTACTAATATCATGGCTGATGTTCTGCCAGGACAAATGCCGTAAGTATGCGAATTAAAATAAATAATATATATTTTAAATATTTCCTCAATATGTATGTTAATATATAAAATATTTATTTCTTGTATAGCATGACTGTATTGCAATCAATGAAACTTGGTATTGATGTAAATAGACATAAAGAAATAATCGCTAAGGCTGTTTCTGCAATTCTACTTCTTTTGTTGAAACATTTTAAGCTAAATCATATATACCAATTTGAATTCATGTCACAGCATTTAGTATTTGCTAATTGCATACCGCTTGTGTTAAAATTCTTGAATCAGAATATCCTAGCTTACATTGAAACTAAAAATGTGTAAGTTTTATTTAGAATGGAAATATCGATAATAATTTATTATGTAAGTTTAGTGAAACATATTTTTTTATTTTTAGTATTCCTATATTAGACTTTCCCATGTGTGTTATTGGTGATCAGCCAGAGTTGACTATAGAAAACCTTGAAATTGGGAATAGCCAAACATATTCATGGAGAAATGTTTTTTCCTGCATTAATTTATTACGTATTCTTAACAAACTGACAAAATGGAAACATAGTAGGATTATGGTATGTCATACATTTGATCATACAAATTTTTTGCTTGCTCATTAAAAAATATTGTTAATATTTATTTTTACAGATGCTAGTCGTTTTTAAGTCAGCAGCTATATTAAAACGTACTTTAAAAGTTCGGCATGCAATGATGCAATTATATGTTTTAAAGTTATTAAAAATGCAAACGAGATATTTAGGACGGCAATGGCGGAAAACTAATATGAAAACAATCAGTGCAATTTATGCGAAAGTGAGACATCGATTGAACGATGATTGGGCTTATGGCAATGGTAATATCTTATCAGATGTATGTACTTGTTTATATAATGACAAATTTTTAACTTATGTTTATTCGCATTAGATTTAGAAGCACGACCATGGGATTTCCAAGTAGACGAAAGCGTACTGCGTTCTTGCGTTGACCGATTTAATAATCTACGATACACTAATATTCCTAAAGACATGGACTCTGTCGACACGTCAGTAACGTCAGTACTTGGTATGAACGTGGAGTTAAGTGATGAATTCAAGCAACATTACGAACTGTGGTTGCAGCAAGAAGTATTTCAAAGAAGTATTAATTGGGACGAATTGCTGGAATCTTCATCGTGTGAAATTTGAACTTTTTAATAAGTGTAATATGTACATTAAAATCATATTTTCGACAATTCATAGACCTGGATCAAATTTTGACATTTTTACAAGTTACATACTATTGTGAAGTGTTCAAAAAAATGAAACAAAAGACATTGCCATATCGATATGTCAGAAACTAAATTTGCATTTGGTTTTTACACATTTGAGCAGCGAAAGGTCCTAAATCTAACGAATGTTCAACGGAAAGACTAACGACTTTTCAAAGATAATTTATAAGATACTGTGTCATGTTTCCCTCTTTTTTACATTTGTTTGTGTGTGTTTAATTTGTGAAATATCTATTGCTTCTAGCAATATTTTACTATTACTATTATAGAGTTGTAAGAAAATATATATATATAATCGTCTCTTGTGTCATTACGAAGAACTAAGATAAATTTATTCGAATGTATCGTTCATATTGTTAATACTCTAACTGTCTTAGTTGCTGTAAATTAATTTTTAATAATGTAACAAGAAAACTACGAATCGCATACCAACTCGAACTTCCCGTATTTTGTATAATTTTTATATGTACCCTTTTTCATTGCGACAATGATAATATTTATCGTGATATAATGGTATTTACAAACATATAAATGTTAACGTGTACAATGTATATTCATTTAATTCAAAACTGCATTTTTAAGGAAAAATTTACTAATTTTATAAATTAAGTATCTTTTGTTTATTATTCAATATGGCAGAAATGGGTGTGACTTGTATGCGTAAGTGTAGTTGGTCTCTTTATATATGTATAAATGCGTGCATATGTGTGTGTGTATGTGTGTATAAGAGAGGGTGAGTGAGCTGAATAATTGAACAAGTCGTATAAAAAAATTATTACGCAAGAATCAATGAAGCACTCGTTTGGTGCTTTCCTATCATGACATTATTTCATTTAAAAAACATAAACGTAAAGTGTAGATTGTGTGAATTATAAACCGAATAATTCAACTTTCTCTTATTTATTTATTGTAATGTATTGTAACGTATATTTAAATAGTTCCAACGCAAAATATCGCATAATTTATGTTATTTCTTCTACTGTACAAAGTATTTCATGTGATTGGCATCATGTTTAAACCGTCAAAAGTAAATAAAAACAATGATCTACATATAAGTTGTAATTTTTAAATTGTTTGCAAAATATCTCAACGCTCTATCTACAAATTTATCTGTACACTGTACAAATATATACACATAAAATATTTTACATTATCTTAGTATACGGTAATTTCCTGAGACGATGTTAGTAATCAAATGCAACAATCACATTTTATCCAGAAGCATTTATAATTATGCACACTGAATTCGACTGTTAAACGTCCTTTGTATGTATGTATATTATTCGATTTACACATTTTAACCTGTAAAACGTGTTTCGTACTTTTAAAATTGTTCCAAAAAGTGGCAGAATTCAATTGTTCAATAAATTAATCGTATAAATTAGTTGTATATGCCTACAAAATTTTAGAGGATACTTTGTATATTGGTATAAAAAATATGGAATGCTATGATCACAGATGAAGAAGTGTAACATGGATTCTTGCGATTTGTATATTCGATGCACATCATTCAGTTATTACGGAATTGCCATAATTACGGTTTTATCCATTTGTACGAGCCATAATATACGAAGTTGTTTGATCGCGCCATTTTATCGGCTTCTTTCGGTCCACGTGAACCATACCTGAAACAACAAATAGATATATGACAAACAACTTAAAATAAGAATCAGATAAAATAACTTACGTGTAAGGAATAGGTTGAATTTTTTCATTTTCAATTCGATGTAGTAAAGGTGTAAAGATTCTCCAAGCTTCTGAGAGTTCGTCACTTCGCACAAAATGCATTTGCGAGCCGCAAAATACATCCAAGATTAAACGTTCGTATGCGTCCGGAAGTTTAAGACCCTACAATGTACCATTAAATGTAATAATATAAATTTCTAATTGTTACTCATTATTACATGATACACCAATAGTTTTACACAATAACACAATTCCTAAAGTTTAAGAAGCAAAATTGAATGCTGTTGAATGATACCTTGCGCGTTGCATGCATCAGCACTAAAAATGGAAGTCTTTAAAAATCCGAAGGTCATTTTCATTATTTTAAATGAAACTACTTATTGTCTAATTACGCTAGTTTATCACCATCTTTTACAACTATCTTTCTTGAGCGCACGATTAACATTAATCAATGAACTTGTACGTTCAATTAAATGAAGGCGAATCGCACGTTCTTGAACTTTACATACCTTGTATCTATAACCATATGTAAGATCTAGTTCCGTTTCTTCCATATCGAACGTAATACCGGGCGATTTCGTCATCATTTTAATGTATAATGCTTCACCGGGCTGTACTCTAATTACCAATTCATTTCTCTTTGCTTTCCCATCGAATATATCGCCCGGTACATCCTGATATTGTATTCTAACTTCTGCCTTACGTTCATTCAACGCTAATGAATAATAATACTCGTGAAACATTAAAATGAAAATGTATTCTAAAATTTAAATACATTCTAAAACAGCGATGGGTGGATCAAATTTAGGAATTTGTAGATTTTGAATTTTAGGAATTTAGAGAAAGAACGTTTTGAAATTTTGGAATACAGAGATTTAGAAGTTTGAGAAGTTGAAGTATTTGAAACTTAAGAAATTTTGAAAATAGAAAATTTAGGACATCACCCATCACTGTTTTAAATTACAATGTTTTTCATTATATTCTTTATGCCCATTATGTAGCATTATTATTTATAGCACTGCTTGAGAACCTGTGCTGTAACCTCATTTACCTTTTCCACATCTAAGAATAAAAGGAACGCCATCCCATCGTTCGTTATTAATCTTCAACACAGCCATAGCATATGTAGGAGTATTAGAGCCAGCTGGCACAGTGGGATCATCCAAATAACCCAGACGTGCTTCAGGATCACTAGCTTCAGGATCACCAACATATTGCCCCAGTACAACATTCTCCAGTTCCAAAGGTTTTATACCTTTCAAAACCTTCACCTTCTCATCGCGAATATCATCCGGATGGCAAGACGCTGGTTTCTCCATCGCGACCAACGATAAAATTTGTAACAAATGATTCTGCATCACGTCTCTGATAATTCCGAATTCGTCGAAGTATCCACCTCTTCCCTGTGTCCCGAATGGTTCTTTGAACGTAATTTGCACGGATGCTACGTTCTCCCTGTTCCAGGTGGGATTGAATATACGATTACCGAATCGAAGAGTCATTAAATTTTGAACCATCTCCTTTCCTAGGTAGTGATCAATACGGTATATCTGTTCTTCGGTGAACAGCGAGGCTAAATGATCAGATAACTGCTGGGATGTGATCGCATCTCGACCAAATGGTTTTTCTATGATCACTCTGGTCCAGCCTCTGCAAATACATAAAGGTAATTAACATAATTTGACTTTGTGGTGCAGATATATTTATTATTGTGTTAAGTAAGAGATTCTTAAATTTGAAAATACTATTTCTTTAGATATTTTTTAAAATGTGTGCTTAATTTTTGTTAAGATTTAATTACAAAATGGCTTCCAGCTGATGTACTGTTATATTCATTTATTTCTATTTACTATATTAATTAATTTTACCACAAATTTACTTTTCTGCGCGTACCTTACACCCATACAGACATTTCTGATATGTACAGTAACGTTTTCGAAGACACTGGGCGGTAAGGCCAAGTAAAACAGCCTGTTAGCGTTCTTGCATCCTTTCTCGTGTTTCTTCAGCTCCTCGTTCAACACTTCGAACCCTTTTTGCGAGTCGTACATACCGGACACGTAATGATTCAACCTCCAGAACTCCTCGTATCTCTCTTCCTGATCTGGTTTTACGTTCATATATTGATGGCATTTTTCTCGTAGCTGTTTTATGGTCATATTAGTTCGCGCGTAGCCGAAGAAAGTTGTAGTTTTTGGTAAAAGATTGTCCCTGAACAACCACCATAGCGTTGGGTAGATCTTCTTCTTCGCCAAGTCACCCTGTATTTATTGCAAACGATTAACATTCTGATCGTAACAGCGAGAGTGATTACGATTTGTAACTAAATGAAAGGAGAAAGCAATCACCGATGCCCCGAGTGTGACGAATACGTGGGGACATGATTCTTCGAAATGCGTTCCTTCAAGGTGATCCATTTCCTCTGATTTCAATGATCGCCTGATGAAGTTCAGGCTTTCCTCTGTAGACGTTTCTGAAACAGGGATTTATTGCTGCAATATTTTATTAAATTTTGTGCAAAGCCGATATTAATAAGTATATGCATTTTGATAAAAAATTAAAAATTATCAAATCTTCGAATTTTTGGATTTTTGAAAACTGAAGTTTTCACGTTCTTATATTTACTGAAACATAAATTCTTTAATTTTATAATTAGCAAGTTGTCATAATTGTAAATGTGCAATTTTTCTAACTTCCTAATTATCAAATTGCCAGTTTTCTAAATTTGAAAGTTCTCTAATTTTCTAATTAGCAAATTGTTAAATTATTAAATGCGCAAATTCTCTAGTTTCCTAATTACCAATTTGCCGTATTTCGATTATATAAATTATCTAATTTCCTAATTTCCTAATTCCCTAATTCCCGATTTCCCAATTTCCTAATTTCCAAATTATCACATTTCAAAAATTTCGAAACATAAAATCCTACATTCTCAAAATAAAAAATTTTCAAATCTCCAAAATCTCAATCCCAAATTTCTAAATCCCCAATTTCCCAACCGATAAAAATGATCTAATAACGCTACGTTCTCTTTACATATTTATAAAAAATATGTGTACATTATATCGACTGAAAAAACTTCGAATTCTAAAAACAGACATTTTTTGTCACGTTTCGATTTCTTTGTATTAATCATAATATACTATCAATTCTTTAAGTGCGTCAACTGATAACACAATGTAGCATACAGAGACCATATATGTACACATATGATACCTGACGTACGTTTACAGAAATTTATGACGTTAATTAAATTTCTGAAAAATATTTATTTGTTTCAAATGATTTGTAGCTATCGATAAATATATTTTACCTGAAGTGTTTGACATTAATATTATCATTTAATGTTTACTCGTAATTGATATAGTAGCCATTTTGTTATATATAGAGTGTTCTTTTTCCTTTACGAAAATGTTGACTGAAGCTTAGTTTTTTAGCACGTGCCCGGACGCGAGAGCGACAGCTTCGAGCTTGACGGCTGAGCGTGATCGTGAACAAGCACGTTTGAAAAGATTTTAAATTTAATAACTAACAAATGTATTAATACCTGTCTACTTTAAATTCATAAAACATGTAGAGATAATTAAAATCAGACTCTATTGTTTAAAAATAATCCTACTTCGGTGAAAATGTGTTGTGACTGGGTCATTTCACCGGACCTGACCTTCCGTAAAAAAAGATATACACCGCATAACAGCTGATGTCGCGGCTAAGTTAATGAACTCACTTTATTTCACATTTCACTGCAACATTTTACTGTCACTTTTCACTAATTGCTTAATGTAATAACCACAAAGCAAAATCGCAAATGAAACGCGTGAACAATTATTCGTAAATAACTTGACCGATTTCTCATTTTCTTTTCGATGTTGAATACCGGGCTCTGTCCTGAACTGCCAATCGCAACACGATGAACATCCTCCACGGGAAAAAAACACGTGCGATCTTCTACGCCTCGACGCAACAATTCCTTGAAATACAATGTTTGACACTGGGAAGAGAGAAACAGACGAATTGAGGGGGTTACGCCGATCATGTTACCATCGTGTATGGGACAAAACGTTCGAAGCGCAACGTTACCGAGAAAAAAAATAATCGCTGAAGTTATTTTTGGATAATCGTTCATACGTTTTCGCTTGTTTATCCACTGTTATTACATTAGGAAGTTAATAACAATGACAACAAAATATTGCAGTGAAAAGTGGTAATGAAAAGTATCAGCGAAGTAAAGTTCACTGATATTTGCATCTTTCTTACGAAAGGTCAGGTCTGGTGAAATGATCCAGTCACAACACATTTTCACAGAAGTGGGATTATTTTTAAACAATAGATGAGTCTGATTTAAATTATTTCTACATGTTTTATGAATTTAAAGTAGCAGGTATTAATACATTTGTTAGTTATTAGATTTAAAATCTTTTCACACGTGCTTGTTCACGATCACGCTCAACGGTCAAGCTCGAAGCTATCGCTCTCGCATCTTGGCGCGCTATTCTCGCGCTCTGATTGGTCAGTGCTTTTCATTAATAATTTAAAAACTAAGCTCCTGTCAACATTTTGGTAAAGGAAAAAGTTGTTCAGTATCATCTCAGCTACGACTCCCTGAAATTATGCCCACCAGTAGCCGAACAGAGTCTGATATGAATTTATAAAACTTCATTGACTTTTTCAAAATTTGTAAGTAAATACACAAACAATTTTTATATTTTTAATAATGATAATTATTATGAATATTCACAGTTTCATAAACTGAACCTACAAACAGCACGTGCAATAAAGAAAATTAGGAGAAGGAATAAAAAGGAAAGGTAAAATAATCAGTTTAAAGCTAAAATTGAAATAAGAATTCAGAGATGTTTATCTATATCAACTCCAAATGTTTTTTGTCACTTTTCGAACGTCACGAATCGATATTTTAATATCTTTACTTAATCACTATGCAAATGCAAGCATAGCATAAGTCCGTTAAAAAACTGTTGTTGCAGCATTTTGTACATGAATGATTCAGAAGCAAATGAAACTGGAATTTCATGTTCTCAGATGTTTGAATGTCATAAATTTGGTGGTGTTATTTGAGATGACATTGAACCGAGTAATTTTGTCATTTATGGAAATTAGGATCCATTGAAAGATGATCGTCGTAACTGGTCGTGAAAACTTTCGAGGCATCTCTTGATTTTCTACTAGACATGGATTTTTTCGAACTGGCGTAATCGCGTAGTATGAATGTATTACAAATTATGTAATGTCCTGTGCAATAGCGTAGTTAGCGCCAGGTAAAAGGGCCTCGCGCTGTAACTTTCGAATTTAGAAATTTAGAAATTTGGAATTCTGGAATTTAGGAATTCTGGAATTTAGGAATTCTGGAATTTAGGAATTCTGGAATTTAGGAATTCTGGAATTTAGGAATTTGGGAATTTAGGAATTTGGGAATTTAGGAATTTAGAAATTTAGGAATTTAGGAATTCTGAAACTTAGGAATTCTGGAATTCTGGAATTAAGGAATTAAGGAATTCTGGAATTTAGGAATTCTGGAATTCTGGAATTTTGGAATTCTGGAATTTACGAATTTAGGAATTTAGGAATTCTGAAATTTAGGAATTTAAAAATATTAGAAATTTAGGAATGTAGGTACTCAAGTATTCAAGAATTTAACAATTTAGAAACGTACAAATGTAGAAACCTGGGAACTTGAAAGCTTAAAAACCAAAAACTATTTAAATTAACAAATTTACATATTTAAAAAATTTGAAACTCAGAATTTTGAAATCCCATTATTTCAAAAATGCTAAAATTTGTGAATCTTCAAAATTAACGATTCTCAAATATTTTTTATTAAACATGATACGTGTGTCCATTTCAAAAGTGCAGTCATTTCGAAGATTTCAAGGTCATCTTAGTTTGTATAATGAAATTAACACCTTTCACGTGGCTTTACTTTAAGGAAAAAGTATAGCGATTTACATAAAAAACACATACTTTATATTCGAACAAAATTCTTACCAAATCTTACGTAACACTACAAAAAGAATCGCATAATGGTACGACACTTTTTTTGTGGGTTATGTAAAAAAAGACGAAACGCGAAGAAAAGTAGAGATCATTCGACTGAAAGAATTTATTAATCCTTCGTTGCGTTACACTGCAGGTACACCATAAAATTGTTGACTGTGTCAAATATAAATGTGTCATTCAATTATTAATGAAATTATAAAAAGTATCTCTAAATTCTCTACTTTAATGTTGCACAATGTTGTGCAGCTTTTTAAAACAAATATAAAAAATATACTTTGTCAAATTTAAAAAATTATACCATAAAAGACTGAATAATAAAAGAGAAAATATTTATTGTATAATAAACACCATTCACATATACACAAATTCGTAGAAAAGAAATAAAACTTTAACAATAGACACGAGACATAATATGTACACCAAAAAATCACAAACACATTTGAAAAAAGCAAACTGAAATTAATTGATACTTCTATTGAAATGAATAAATAATAAAGCTTATTGAAGCACAAAATTAAATAAAAGTTCCACCATAATTCAAAACCTAATTTTCAAACCATTCGGAAACAACAACTAAACATAAGTGATCCATCGATGGAAATAAAAAATATTCTTCTCTGCTACAAGTCTTCAAATTCTTCCATTTTAAATTTACATTAAATAGAAATTAAATAACACGTCCGAAGAGCAAACAGACGCAATCAGGATCGATCTATCGGGACTTGAATTTCATAGATCACACGTGAACGATCATCGAAAAATATAAGCACCGATAACAAAATAAATAATCACGATAAATGCTTCTATCGGCAGTGATCGTGCAACTTACTCGACATGGTGACGGAAAATTTTTAACGCAAAGCTTGAGTCACAGAAAAGTTAGGAACGAAGCTTTCCCGGCAGAAATTGTGAGAAAAACGAAAGCGATACTTCTAACTACCGATCGCGTCAACAGTTCAACACCGACTGATTGGCGATCGACGCTTTGGACTGTTTCGCAGCCTCAGTAAGATGCACGGTCTTGAAAAACAAACACCTGAACGAATCCGAAGATATAAATCGTGAGTCGAATACACCTGTGGCTATGATTTAGAATTCCCGCGCTTTTTTCGTCCTTGAATACTGAATACACACTTTTTTATTTTGTTTACTATATGAATTCAAGTCAAAAAATTTGGAAATCTAGGGATTTTCAAATTAAAAATTTTGAAATCTAGGGATTTTAGACTTTTGAGATCTAGGGAATTTTGAAATCTAGGGAATTTTGAATTTTGAAACTTGGGATTTTAGAATTTTTAAATCTAGGGATTTTGGAATTTTGAATTTTGAAATCTAGGAATTTTGAAATTTTGAAATTTTGAAATTTTGGAATTTGGAATTTTGGAAATTTGAAAATTTTGGAATTTATAATTTCTGAATTTCAAATTTTTGAATTTTGGGAATGTAGGGTTTCATGAATTATTTTATTTTGAAATTCTGAAATTACGAGCTTCCGAACTTTGAACTTTATGATTTAAGCATTCAGGAATTTTGAAATTTTGTAAATCTTAACATTTTTTAATTTTGAGAGTTTGGGGTTTTTGAGGTGTTGGTATTTTGTGGTTTAAGAATTTAAAAACTTGAATATTTAAGATTTTTGGAATCCTTGAAACTATAATTTTTTATTTCTGGACTTAAGAACTTTGGGGTCCTGTTAACTTTGCAATTTTCAAACTTTGAAACTTGGAAACTTCGAATTTTAAAAGCTTGTAATCAGGAGCTTCAGAATTTTAGAAGACTGTGACTGAAATTCTTAAAATAATGCTTTGGGACATAGAAGAAACCTTGGATATCAGAATTTTAGTTTCATAATGTTGTGACTGTTCAATGTCAGTAATTACAGATAATTACATACGCATGTAATTATTCCAAATAGATATTTTCAATCTACACGATACCTTATATGTTAACGTTAGTTGAAAAAATTTATGATTTCCTCTGTTGACAGGAACAACATTATATTTGCAAACTAAATTTATGCCGGTACAAAATCTTCTTATTAATATAATTCTGTGCTTAATACTACTGGGGAGGAAGCAGGTATTGTAGTAGGAGTTGAATGTTTCTCCATGTTCAAGGTCACAAAATGATGCAGTTGTAAATTACTCAATTTTCATATGCTATACAAACTATTTGTTGTACAAATATATAATCGCTGTCAATTCACTTCTGCATTAATGAGAATTTACGTATGACGCATTGTAGTGACGTTTTAATTCAAAAACACAGTTTACGTATGATTACATGTGAATGTACGTAAAATGGCCACGTGTATATCTCGCGAGAGGCAATGACTTGGCAAGTAACAAATGAAGTATATCACGAGTCATACAACGCGATTGGTTTAGTCGTATCAATACATTCTGATCGACTAATTGTTTATCGATTTTTAAAACATGGAATCGCACGATTAACACGTGATCGATGACGCTTTCATATGAAGCTTGCGAAATTTCTGAGTGGACACTTTTGAAAATAGTCATTTTTCATGATATATGGACTTTTAATTATTTGTTGAAGTTTCGAATATTCTAAATATCCTCAAATTTCTCATTTTTCAAATATCTAAATTACCATATATTTAGATTTTTAAATTTTCAAATTTCAAAATTCCTAAATTCTAAAATTTCTAAATTTTCAAAGTATCAAATCTGCAAATTCCTAAATTCTTGAGTCCTCAAAAACATTAACATTAATACGAACTAGTTCTTATAACCGCCTGTACGCATGTTACCAACACTTATGTAAACGTATTAATTAGATGTTAAATGTCGTAATAATTGGATAACGCGTTAGTAATGACTTGAGAAAATCACAACTTATTTAGCGATAATCTAAGACAATCTGTAGATAAGTAAGTACAATCTCAAGTAACGATGAAATGTAAAAGTGCAAATATATTTTTTTAGATTATTTTGATAAAGCTTTATATCTACTAAATGTATCAGGATGTAATTGCAAAATTGTACATAAGAAAATTTATGCAGAAAAGTATAATAGCATCCATGAAAGTATAAGATAGAAAGTGAAATATTAATTCAATGTCGCGGGTATGTTATATAATATTATGAATTTATCATTCTTTGACAGTAATGAAAATAAAAGTGGTTAAAATCACGGTACAATTACAAACACACATACAATGATAATGTTTTTTACCGTGAACTTATCGCAATGCGTAACACGTATAACTCACGCGATTATAACACGGTAGTGCGATACGATAGAAGATGTAAGCGTAATTATTGCTATTCTATTACTCATTGAAGGCCCTAAGATATTTGTCTATCACTCTCAGACATATCTTTGTAACTTTGTGACGATTCACAGTTTAAAAAATTTATAAATACACAAAATTTTGCAATTTTCTTGTTGACTTTACATTTTCACTGATACTCCAAATTAAAATTTGTGGCTAAAGTTTAAAAAATTTCCTAATTCGAAAACTTAGATATGAAGTTCACCGGTCATATAACAAGAGTAGGGCAATATAATAGATTTCCTAATGGTGGGGAGAGATCAGCTGGTAAATAGAACTGTAACTATTGGCGGGAAAACACTTGTTCATATCTGTCCTAGAAATAACCTAGGGAAACATTCGTTCCTCTACACTTGTCCTTAATTAAAGGAGACCTATTGAACGAAACTGTACTATCCTTCATGAAGTGAATCATTCGTGAAAGACCTACTTTACTTCTTGCTTGCAATGTTTGCAATTGTAGAAGTGACATGCATCTGTAGAGAAGTGTATTCGTATAAAAATACGTGTTTTAGTATTCGTTATAATTATTTAACTAGTAGAAATCGACAAAGACATAAGTTAGTATTTCTATGTAAAAAATGTATTTGTAAGAGTTGTATTACATTAATGTTGGAAGTCATTGGTTACTAATACTATCGTAGTCTCGTTATCTTTTATCGGACTTTGTCGTAAAAATAAAAGTTTATCGTACGATTTTGTTATATAAATAAAATGTACAAAAGAAAGTACTCGATAAAGAATGGCTTTTGTTTAAATCAGTTTGCCATTAGTGCGTTACAATTTGTTCAAAAAAAAAAAAAAGAATCGTGCGATTTGTAATCACAGAAACGTGTCTTTGAATGAAGGTCATTACCGATATTCAAATATAGAATAAAACATTAGATATATTATTTAAACTGCATATTTTTATGTAAATAATTGCATATATATATTAAATGTTTAAAAAAGATGTTAATTAAAAATATTCAAACACAGCGTATATAATGTTAAAATTTTTAGTAACAAGTAATTTACATATGAAAAACTTACTTCTCATTTTGTCCATGACAAATGTTATAAAATTTAGAAAATAAAATATTTAACAATCAATGATATTGATTGTTTCGATGGAAATATCGTGAAATATTTTATAAAAGGTCCGTTGAACAATTCGGAGAGTGTTCCAAGCACCGCCAAGATAACAATGTGATTTCCTTTTACAAAATTGAGGTTAAGTTTGAAAATGTAATACGATGCTATGCTCGTAAACCGATCAACTGAGATTTTAAAATTCTTATTCATGAATATCCTCGTTGCTTCGAGTTCCCCGCCACCCTTAGTTTCATCCGCCAATCTCTTGTTAGTTTTTACTTTCACTTACTACATAAGTAAACATTACTTCTTTTGTATCGATTATTTAAACAAGAATTTATTCATTTTTCAAACTATTAGCATGCTTTTTTAATTACATATAATACACATATAATTTTAAATAAGGAAACCTAATATTATTAATAATTAGGGAAGTCGATGCTTTATGTTTCTTTAAAATTAATTAAATAGCTTGTATTTTAAACACTTGTTTGACTATACAATGAATATTCAAAAATCGTAAAAAAATGAATATCACAAATTTTCAATAATATTTTATACAGTTTCGCACGAAAGATTACACTAATTTTGCGACGAACTTTTGTTTTATCTGCGCATCTGCTATGTTCGTTTCTAAACTCTCTGTAAACTATGATAAACGCATGCACTCTTACAACGATCACGATGCCTAAATACTTATACACCCAGCACGTAGAAAGTTTCATGATTTTCGATTCTTATTGATTATAGTATGACTCATTTATTAGATGAAATACTTCTATTTTTATGTTTACATATTTTTTTAAAAATAGAGTGTAATATTTCATTTATTTTATATGAATATGGATGTGTCACATCATTATTGATTCACACTGTTCATTTTTTCCCACCTTGTATATAACCACGAAGGTAGAAGCAAGCTGTAGAGCTCATGTCTTTCATGGAATGAAGTATGTTCTTGATAAAAATTTGTTAATATAGCGCCATCTATCACGACATAGATACTTTCCTTAGAACAATCATTTAAAGGTATATTGTCATTTAAACAATGTAATTAGTTTAAAAGAAAATATCGTGTACATAATTTTTCAAATATTTTTTAACGATATATAAAATGTCATTAATAATTGTCAATTATATTATTATATTTTACAATATAGAAATTTTTATCGTAAATATTTAACCTCAAATTTACAGTGTTTTAGCTTACAGAAAATGCGATTAAATCAGATATATTTTCACTCCCGGAGACTACCTCAAAAGGAACATAGAGTACCATATAAGCCAATATTTCCTCTGAAATTAAATAATTATATTATTGGAACGTCACAAAAATCTACAGGTAAATATTGCATAATGTACTAGAAAAGTTTTGATGATAATTATTGCATACTATATCTTGCTTCTATTTCAGACAATAAATGTTTGTTTGAAATGATGTTAGTCTTTGCTTGCTGGCAGAAGACAGAGTTTGATAGTAGTAAATGCAGTGACGTAATAGAAAACTTTGAAATATGTCACAATAATCTTCAGAAAACTAGGGAAGAGGAGAAAGTAAGCATGAAAAAGGAGATACCCACTCCTGGATCTAAAAACTTGACAAATAAACAACTGAATTATGTTTTACGTCAATATCCAACTGTTTAATTTACTTAGAAATATTTTTAAATTATTACATATGAAAGATTTACCATCATTATTAATTGCCATTGTATGATACTGTACATAAAATACATTTTACGTTCATCATGGAAAAGTTTTTATTTCAGTTTGTTTCTTTGTTTGTGCTTGTAATTGTTTTACTCTCAGTCTAGTAGAATAACCTGCATATATGAATAAAAACAGTTTAGTTATGGAGTTTCAATATAAATTAATTGTATGGAAAATTAATATACATACGAATTGGTTGTTCAGTGACACAAGTAGCTACTTCTTTTATGGTATTCAATTGATGTTCAATTCGTTGTAATGCTTTATAATTTTCTACTTGTTCATCTTTGTAATAATAATACGTACAAAATAATGTAACAGCACAAAGTGTGAGAGCTACTTTCCTGTATATCCATGTTGTGCTGATCAAAGTTTCCTGAATCATAAAGATTTTATGTAAGGAACACAATAAATTAATATCACTTGTAAAAATATAATTCTGCATTACCTTATCATTGGAATGATGCATAACATTATTATAATACTGAACCAACATTCGTTCTATTATAACATTTAAACTCAAAATCGTAAAAAGTGTTATTCTAGCATCCACGGTTCTTTTAGAAGAACTAAACAATGCACACATGATACAACTAACTGTATAATACATTATAGATTGAAACCAAGAAACTTCTCCCATGATCCAATCTTGAAATGTACGTATATAAGAAAAGATTTGAAACAATAATTCTCTCTGATCTTTCGCTGTTTCTCTGTAAATAGACATGTAGTCTATAATTTTTATTGCGTGAGAAGATTTGAGCTGATATAATGATCATAGACATACTTAAAGTCCTTAGCCATATTATTAACGCTTTCAGACGAAGATTTCAGTATAGTGCCAAGTTCTTTTCCATGATCTAAAAGTTTATTTTGCATTTTGAGACTCTGCTTCTGACTTTCAAGCATTGCGCCTTGCATTTCTGAGGCTTCTAATAGTTGCTCTTTCATTCGCGAAGAAACTTGATACAATCTATCAACAGGAAGAATAATTTATGTACAAAATTTAATAATAATTCTTATATGATAACTTACTCTTTAATGGTATTATCAGTTTCAATTTGCCAAGCTTCATAATTTAAATAAAAGCACATGTGTGTAGTATGTATATAGAATTCATTATATACATTAAATGCTCTGTCTGACATATTATTAATGCAAGTTCTGCAAAATCAATAAATATAATACAAAAGAATATTCTAGTACAATTCATTGGATTCAAATAAAGAAGGTAAAATTCACCTGCGTTGATTTTCTGAATTTATGTGATGACAATTGTAATTGGTATGACCAGAATCTTCTAAGAAACAATTTGATAGTTTCAGAGCCATTAGTGAATGTTCTTGGTCATTTAAATTACTACAGCTAACTTTCATTGTTTGAATAGCATTGTGCCAACATGTTCCATGTTGAGACACAGATGATTTTGCTGGAAATAAAATTACTGTTAAAATATGATTTTATTACAAAACAGAATTGATATTTGTAATAATAAATTACAGGTACCTTTAATCATTTGATATTGTTTCTCCCCCAATTCCCTCAATATTGCATTTCCATCTATTGCAAATAAAACCGGAATAGGAAGAAACAGAAATGTAATTATTTTATATTTCTCCATTATTTTCAATATTGTTGATCAATATTTATCTTTTCGCTGTTAAATACCACTCTACATTTCGGACGGGAAACAAGTTGCATACCTGTTTTAAAATTTGAATTCAACAGGTAGTTAAACAATAGAGGGTATATATAGCACTTAATGTTGTGCGAAAATATAGTTATGTTTCGTATAAAATGAAAAGTTATGAAACAAACAACTGTTTTTAAATTTATACAGATATTTATTGTAGCAAATGAGAATTTTACAAAGGAACTCTTAAGTTTGTAACGACCGCACGATTCAAACTACTATGGCGTCTTTTCAAATTTATTAGTACACATTTAGAATTAAGTTTTATATTACACAATTATAATTTCGAAATCCTTCTTTTTAATTTAAAATAAATAATTTACCTCTCTGATTCTACTTACACAATTTCATTTATAATTTACTGAATATGTGAAATGCAAATTATTTCGTTTGGACATTGAGTATAAAGTAACATAGAGGAGTGTTCGATATGCGCGCCATCATGTGGTCGAATGTACAATTAATTTCAAACTTCGTTAATCAACATAAATCATTAAAATTCAATAGTACATTAATATCCCAAGTCAAGTATGTGCAATATTTTATTGTGTAAATCTCTCTTTTTCCCTGTAAACAAATTAAGTTAAAATTCGATCCCCAATTAATGAGTTCTCAAATCTTTGCTGGGGAGATCCACCCTCGACATTTCTCCAGAACATTTGTTCATACTTTATTTTTCACTGAAGCTCAAAATTTCAGTATTAAAAAGTCACAGAACTTCTCAACACAGTAATTAACAAAACTATAAATTCATACAATTTTATAAAATAATTAGAATAGTTGCAAATAAGTAACGCGAAATAATTGAAGAGTTAGACTCGCAATTTTCTGGGAACGCGAATCCACGATTAGTCTGTAGATGTAACGATTTCAGTTTCATTTTGTGAAGAACCCTTTCAAAGGCAGTACACCATTCGTCGTTTTATACGTGACTTCCAAAAAGGTTGTAAAAAGATAACGTACTCCTTGAGCACCGTTGGCAACTGGCCAGTATCTTTTTCCATTGAATGTGGACCGACCGAAAATAAGTGGTCGGTAACGAGACAGGAACAGTGACAGAGGTTCGATCTCTTCTTTTCGCTTCTTAAAGACCGGTTTATCCTGCGGATATAAAACATCATAGTGTATCATTGTTCGAGCGTGTTCTTTCAGGGTTGCTTCGCATCAAGGGGTTCACCACCCCGAGAGTTCTAAAAATAGGTGAAACGTCGTTTGGGAATTTTTTCCGCAGGTAATCACCAAATGGAAAGTTCCAATTTCTTTAAGAGATATGCAACCCTCTGTTTTATGTCTCGAACATCGAAAAGCAGAAAGGTTACAATATGGAGGCAATTTCGAAAGCCCATTAGAACAATCGATTTCGTAACCGCCGCGTTATGCAATTAGAGAATTTTCTTAGATAGAGTCGCGGTTATGAAATCATGAGGGGCACGGTCTAGTTCGAAAGGAAAATATTATTACGTCGATTGAACCCGGACGGTAGGGTGATCAATCGATCATCGGTACCCTGGCGATTTGCCGAAGTATATGGGAGCGAATCATCCACGCCTAGTCTGCTTGACGTCACTCCCGTAAACTCTGTATCGGCGAATTAAAAATAAATGCGACCCGGAAAAGCAGTCAATGTCGCATAATTGCAATCCGATCTAATCCAGATCCCAGCGTTTCCTGCCACGGAAATGAAGATGAGAGAGTTGATTCTCTTCATTGTTCCTTCGTTATGTCATACTTTCTTATCGTGATTACGTTCTCATTTCTCTAATTATTACGAACCAGGAATTCATATATTTACAGTATAAACACTAAAAGAAATATTCGTACAAACTGTAATCGTAAAGTTACAAGAGGTTCTCTGAATCAATAATACTGTTCTCTGAAGGATTCATTAACCGATAGGAACTTATCTACGTAATTACTAATTTTTCTCACCATCATGTCCTTATTGTTAGCACTTCCCTATGGATACGAACAGATGGTCGACGCTCTATCCTTTTACAATTAGAAATTTAATATTATACAAAACAGATTTGTAACATACAATCTTAAGCTTGTAACACAGAAAATTTCTGTGATATTACTTATCTTCAAATTATTTTCATATATTTATGCATATCTTTAATTACCAACCTTCAGGTTTCACATTTTATTGTCATGTTTTCAAGATGTCCTATTTTGTTAAGAATGGTTGCATATTTATTCCCTTTTCTTTTCAATTTAAAAGTAACTGTATCGTCCGTTAAAGAATAAACGCAGCGTGTAATAAAATATAATATGTAAGTCAAGAAGCGAAGATAAGAAAGAAAGCTACCATAATGGTGTTTCGTTCTAGAAAGTCGCTTAGAGGGAAGCCACTGTAGTGGCACCTAGAGATTTAATCGACTAATGTCCATTCAGAAGCAAGTTAACATAAAAAAAAGCGAGTTTAACGACTGTCTTCGAGTTCCACGATCGTGTTTCTTGCTTGTACCGATTTTCAGACGGGAAATTTCCGTCAGTGACGCGTACACCTTGAAGATTTACGCTTTGGCAAAAAGCCTAACTCCACGTTTATCTTTCCAGATGTCATGGAACCTTCAACGTTCTGTCTTATTTCTCTTTTATTTTTTATTTACTCAGAGGACCGTTTCGTGAAATACGCTCTCATTCATTTCTTCAAAACCGTGCAGGAACATCTTCATTGTTCGTTGAATATTTTTAACTATTTAAACATAAGTCAATTATTTTAAAGTACAAGTACAGTTAAATACTTTAAAATTTAAGTCTCCCTAAGGAACGAAAACTGCCATACGCTACAGCCCCTAGCACAGGAAAATACCAAGCTTTCTTATTTCAATTTTGTGAATTTTTAAAGAAATACAGTGATCGGCAAATTTTAAATATAGCAGGCATTTGCAAGGGAAAACAAACAGCTGTGAACTGTCCGAAGCAGCATTTATTTCGTTTCTTAATCAGAGAATTTTAGAAAAATCAGTTTCGCGTTTCCTTGACTCCGCAAAACGTACAATGTCCTCCAGTGTTTGGATTCGTCAGGTCTTCGAGAACAAAACGCTGTGTGTAGAGATGAACACGTCAGATAAATGTATAATTTATAATACAGCATTTCTTATTGTACGAGCTTATCGTGGGAGATGTACGACGATGGTTTCGTCCCTTCAAGTTCCTCTTCTTCCTTTCCGTTGAACCCCGAGAACATGAAGAAAGGTAAGGGAAACAATTATACAACGCGTTGGACGCAAATAAATGAACATGACTCTTGGCAATTCGATTATAATTACGTTACCTATGTTCACACGCACTCTATGTATATCCGCGATGTATGAGATGTACGTAGAGATCAAACGTTGCGTTGCCGCTAATGAAACCGCATTAACCCCGAGGGTATGAGATACATTGGAGAACGATAAGCAGTGAATAGGTAAAATGTTTTAGATAAATGCGGTTTTTTATTTATCATTGGGAAGAGTGTGAAGTGAATTTAGAGAGTTTAGGAAGAGATATAAGGTTTAGTAGTTCGTAAGAGACTACAGGATTTGTACATAAACTTCTACATTCTCAGATTTTTAAATTTATAACTTGTAAAAGTTAATTTTGAAGTATTCATTTTGAGATGAATTTGAGTGTATTACTAAATTGACAAGTTTACGGATTTGCAAATTTCCAAATCTTAAAATTAGAAAATTTTATACTCAAATTCCTGAATTCTCAAACCACAAATTCCTTGATTTCTAAATCACAAATTTCTAACTGACCAACTCTTCAGTTTTCTAAATTCAGAAATCTCAAAATCCTCAAATCCTCAAATCCCAAATTTCCAATTCCCAAATTTGTTCACAGTTCACCAATGTACTCATAACCCAAAAAAGTAACCCTGTAAAAATGACCATAACCAAAGAAGAGATAACAGTGGATGCAGACTTTCTGAAAAAATTGTAAAACGCATGAAAGGGTATTAAATTCAGCCATTTTGATTTTAATCCTTCGTTGCGTCGTCCCGCAAAAATTCACCATTAAAAATATGAAATACATTCCATCTTTTTACAAGAATTTCATTGTTTCAAATTGATACAATATTGCAAACGTGCAATATTATACAATCTTACTTTAAACGAATTCGAATGTATTTAAATAAATGTAACGTAAAAAATATTATTTTCTACTAATTATCCAATTAATCTCTGTAAATAGAAAAATTCTAATTTTCATGAAATCAAAAAAAGTTCTACAACGAAGAGTTAAAATCCCACTTGAATGACAATTCGTTTCTTTTCTTCTTTTCGTTGCTTTTTTTTTTCTTTTTCATCTTTTTTCGTTTTATATACAAATCGAGGTACACAATTGAATACAAGACGCTGATAGATAGTCGTTAGGAGTCGATCGATTAAAATTAGATCGCGAATGCACGATGGAAAATAAGAACGCACTAATTTCTGGGATTTTTTAGTATGATACAAACGGCGAAAGAGAACCGAGAACAGGATATATGATTCTTTTACGAGTGAAAGACATAATTATGCTCGTTCCTCTTCGTTTCAGCGACGTGCGTAGAACGAACGCTTACGATTAGAGGAAAAAAAACGGGTGAAAAATGTTATAGTTGAAGAAAGGCTTTAAAAGCAGGTAAAATCGGCTAAAATGAGTTACATGTACAATATTTATCGTGGAACGAAACGAGACCACTTCCTGAAGACCTTTCGCGAGCACAGGAAGTGTTTGTACACTTGGATGCAATGTAGGCTTCTTTCGAATTATGCTTGTTTGAAATTTTGAATTTTCACGTTTTCAAGTTTCTAAATTTTCAAATTTCTAAATTTCACAATTTCTATATTTCCCGAATTCCTAAATTCCCAAATCTCTATATTTCCCGAATTTCTAAATTCCCAAATTTCTATATTTCCCGAATTCCTAAATTCCCAAATCTCTAAATCCCCAAATTTCTATATTTCCCGAATTCCTAAATTCCCAAATCTCTAAATCCCCAAATTTCTATATTTCCCGAATTCCTAAATTCCCAAATCTCTAAATCCCCAAATTCCTAAATTCCCAAATCTCTAAAACCCCAAATTTCTAAATTTCCAAATCTCTAAAACTCCAAATTTCTTTCCCGAATTCCAAATATTCCAAATTCCCAAATCTCGAAACTTGAAAATCTATAACCTTGAAAACGACCCACCAAAATCGAACTGTCTTTTCCCGCAACATCCCCTGTCCGTACACCGCCATTTTATCTACAGAAGCCTACCGTGCTCGCTACTGTACACGAACGCATATTACGAAACGAACATCATAAAATCGGGGCAGGATACGCATGTATGTATTTTGTACAAGTATTATTCAGTTTTTTATTATACAAATGTAGTACAGGTGTTTCGATGATTATGAAATTTCTAACGGTAGCATGAGTTTTCTATCGTCTTCGTTTTCTGCTTTATTTTGGAACCTTGTTTGTACGACGATCGGTCTTGGACTCGGGTGTCGTGTATTCTATCGAACGGTTCTATCGATTTATCGTTTCATCCCACTTAATAGCGGGTCATTTTACTATCATAACTCCCGGAGACGAATGTCGAATACAATTGATCAATCATCAATAATTGACAGAATTATTTCCAGTCGTAAGCTTGCAACAAAAATTTATCGTAACAAATGCAAGATATATTCTTCTATGAAAATTTGTGGACACTTTCATACAATAGTTTTCAAACATATTTCGTTTTATTTAAAAATTTTTGTTTTCAAATAAATGTTTCATCTCAATTAGTGAATCTAGAAATTTTCAACAAAGCATAATCACCATTCTGAGGATTATTTCGTTTCAATTAAATTTAATTAAAAAGTGCTCACGAACGAATTCATCCACAAAAGAGTCTGAACGTCAACCAATTTACTGTACATTTAAAAACGTCCGCATCGAATTTTGTGCATAAAAGTTTCAAGTAATTTAAGAGATTACCGTAATAATTTAAGGACGAGAACACGAAAGATGAGGGTATCGATTTCGTTCATTCATGCGCAAAAATCAGAATTCAATATCGCGGAGCAAGTCGTTAAAATTCTACGGTTTTAGTGATCCGTATGAAAAAGTTTACGAGCGTGGAAAAATCTTGTTCGCGAATAAATTTGACCGCGAAAAGCTTTCTCGGCGAATAAATTTCGGGAAGCTCGTTGGCTTCGATCTCGCGATCCGAGAGCGTATCTTGGCGAATTGAATCGACAAATTCGATACGCGCCGTTCGTCAAAATGCACGACAATTTTTCTCACGGTGAATAAAAATGCACGCTTCGTTAAAGGCGAAATAAATTTTATGATACGCCACGATGCACGATCAATCGGTGGTGCTCCCCGGACGAGAGACACGGAGCGGAATAAACGCAGGGGGAAGGTTGTACAAAATTTTACGTTTCAGAAGGAACATAGTACTCGTCGAAACAAATTGAAAATGTTTCGTAAACATTGCGCTCGATCGTGTTAGGCGAGATTTTTGACATCCTTTATGGCGGTGCTCTTTGAAATTATTATTGACAATTGTGAAAAGGTATAATTGAAAGTAAACAATTTTTGGGAAAATATTTAATAGTTGTTCGCGAAAGTAGTTTGGAGATTTGGGGAGTTTAGGGAATTTTTGAAGTTTGGAGAGTTTAAGGAATTTTTGAAGTTTGGAGATTTGGGGAGTTTATGGAATTTTGGGAATCTAGGAAATTTTGAGTAAAAAATTCGATCGTTTGAAACCTTGAAAAAATTTTTAAAATAATTCGAGTATTAGCATTTAAGAAATTTGTAAATTTAAAAATTTTGTGAATCTCTAACTTTTATTAATTTGCACAATTAATATCGCCATTTTCCTTAGCAAATTCTTACAATGTCCAATAATCTTACGTCGCCATTTTTCTGCAGATTTCTTAACCGATTTTCCACTGAAAACCACCCTTATCAACACCCCATAAAAAGATTACAGTCGCAACTGAACAAAACAATGTCGACAGCCATATTAGACATTTTCCATTAATCGCGACAAGCACTATAATGGCGTATCATTAAAATTTGGCACAACCTTTCTTCAGCAACTCGTCACACATCGAAACACATCGTTCTCGTAATTGAATGAAAACTGTAGGCAAGGAAAGAAAAGAATCAGGGGATAACGAGCTACAAGCTAACCCGACTTCCTTTTTCGTTCATTTCTTTTCTTTTTTCTCTCCATTTGTTCGTTCAAAATTACTCTATCCTCGTTTCTTATCATTACGACTTAAAATCGATTACCATTATCTCTCTTAAACGATTATTATCTCTTTCCTCTTCTCAAGCGTACTTCGGGCATGTTCCGTGCGGATTACGATCGAGCAAGGTAATATCAATCTGTGATGAATATCATTTTAGCTATAAAACGAGTCACGCTCTATCGGAGGAGAATTGGTCCAAGTAAGGAAAGAAAGGGTTTCACGAAGGTTCATTGGCGTAACTAGGGATGAAGGGGTTCGACCCTTCCCGAAATACAGACCCTCCCCTTGTAGGTGTAAGTTACCAGTAACTTGTAGGTGGTTGGTGTGGGTGTGTATTAGGTCGGCAGTTTTCATGTTTATGTGCTTATAGAGTGTGGGAGTATGGGATTGGTTTGCAGTGTTTAGGGGTACGGTAGGGGGATGTGGTGGATAGTTTTACACTTTGTGTGTAGGATTTGGTTGCGGATTTAGGTGGGGGTGATTTGAGAGTTTTGTGTGAGGACTTTGGGAATATGGTTTTGGAGGGTTGTGATATAGGGGATTGTGGGAGGTTTGGGGTTTTGTATATTATGAAAGTTTGAGGCAAGTGGGAATATTACAAATTTGAACTTGGGAGTGTGAAGATTTTTGAGGTATTTGGAGATTTACCGATTGAAGATAGTCGGGAGTGTGAGGATGTGGGGTTTGGGAAGGTTGTTAACGTTGGGGGATGTGGGGATATAAAAAGTGGGCGATTGGATTGTGAAGGTATGGGAGTTTGAGAATTGGTGGTAACAGGTTGGGAGTGTAGGGATTCTGAACATTGCAAGGATTTGGGGAACATTTGAGGAATTTTAGGGATTTTTAAGACTTTAGGAAAATGTGAGAATTTGCAGGATCTGAAATTTTGGGAATTTGATAATTTGGGAAATTTAAGATTTGAAAATTTTGATGATATGAAATTTTGAGAGTTTGAAAGTTAGGAAATGTTGGACATATGAAAATTATACGGGATGTGCAGAGGGGGAGAATTTGCGGTTATGAAATTTTTGGGGGTTTAAGAATTTTGAAACACGTTGAACAATTATGCGTGATATGCGCATGTTGCATCATTTGACGTTGGAATGTCGGGATCTCATGCTAACTTAGAATGCATGTGACGACATTTTGCGGATCATGCAACTTTTGCGAATTTGACCTTTTGGGCACATTTAAGACATACGGCTTTGCGAAGTTGGGAATTGGGGATCTCGCGCACTGTTGCTCGATTGCCCTAACTTCCCATATTACCACATCCCCAAATCCTCAAATCCGCAAATCTCCAAACCCCCAAATCTTCACATCCCAAAATCTCCAAATTCCAAATTTCCAAAGCTCCGAACCTTCAAATCCCTTAATCCCAAAATCTCCAAATCCTTAACTTCGCATATTTCCACATCCCCAAATCCTCAAATGCCCAAATCTCCAACCCCCAAATTCTCATCTTCCCCCAAACCCCAAATTCCAAGATCTCCAAGTTCCTAAACCCCAAAATCTTTGAAATTCTCAAATATCCGCTGAAGCCCCAAATTCCCAGATGTCCAGAAGTGAGTTGATCACGTCCGTAACAGGGCGTAGACACAGTTGGCATAGCGAGGGACGCAACCCACCCCAGGCAGAAATCCTAGTTACGCCAATGGGCGGGATAAGAGGACAAGTAAAGGTTCCTTGGTGTCTGACTGTACGAATGATAACGATTGAAGCGAAACGAAGAAAGGAGAAGAAAGAGAAAGAGAGGGGAGCATCGATTCACCGGAATGGCAAGATCTGAAAGAGGGAAGGTCACGGAACGAGGTGGCTGCGTTCAACGAACTTGGGGCCAGCACGCCTCGTCGATCGATCCGATAAAATCTGCGTCCTCTTCAACAAGATTAACCCTTTCGTTGCACATTCGTCCAAAAACGTACATACGCGTTTCCGAAATTGAAAAGGACTGCAAGTGCCACTTTTTCGAAGAACCACTTTTTGCTTATGAAAGGGATGTTTATACGAAAGCTGGTACCATTAAATGCGCACGAAAATTACTACAGTTATTTATAGCATTTATAAGCGGCTTTATATACTTTGCCAATAAATAATATTTTCATAAGCAGAAAGTTGTCTTTCTGGCACCTGTAGACTCATTTGCATTTTTTTATCACCTAACGCGTGGACGTCGATGGTTCTTTTCGGAAATAACTTTTTGTTAGGTACATGAAAGGGTCTTACTATCTTGAAATATTTTGACAAGGTCATTTTGAAGAAATTTTCAAATTCTATAATTTAAGGTGATCAATTCAACGACGGTTGGGATGTCATATTTCTGTCCGATATAGCGAATCCATAGCGACGTTTATTTTTAATCGACAGCACCGATGTCGTTGGGGAACTTTAATAAAAATTCAACGTCCGAGTGGCTTGCATCGAGCCTATAAATATGCATCGATATCGAACAGAACTGATCCCATGGATGAAATGTGTTTCAAATGTCGCTTAACCGTTTTACGATCATGAACCCCTTTATGATTCGCGACGAAACGGATCGGACGCTAATAACTAAAGGATGAACTAAGTATTGGTGACATTTAGCGACTTTATGAATATTCCTGTTTTGCAAGCGATTTATTGGTTTTCTTTCTGTTTGTTAAGTTGTTCAATTACATCGATGGCAGTCGGATATTTTGTTAGTTTTTACTTTTCACATTTTTAACCTTTAAATATATGTTTTTGACAATTTTTTAGGATTCAAATTTCATGTTCAATTTAAAAAATGTTGAAATACCCCAATATTTTTAATTTTCAGATTTCTCAATTTTTCAATTGTCCACATTTTCAAGTGCTTTTTGAATATTCACGTCATCAAATATTTAAATTTTCACGTTTTGAAATATCCAAAATTTTTAACATAAAATCACTCGTGTCATCACACGTTGTCGCCACATTTAGGGGTAGTTAAACTTGCTCAGAACTAGATTTTGAACAGTGAGCAGAATGTCTAAAAATAAACGTGTCCCATTGCGATAAGAAGAATAAGATTTCCGAAAGAAATAAAATGCAGTAAATGTACCGAAACTTCAGTACAATAAGTGTGTACACAAGAAGAAAAATAGATAAGATTAAAGTACACGTACGAACAAAAGCGGACATCGTTTAGGTTTTCCTTTGTTTTTCCCGTGAGAAGAGGAATCTCCACGCGCACCTTTTCAAAGCACTCGGAACACACCCTCGTTTGTCTTGAGTTAAAGCCCAGACCTTGAAATATCCTGTCCCGTGTACGTTATAATCCTACAGCTATCGCTTAAACCTCCGTTGGGCGTCGGGACGCGTTGCATAAACGGTAAAAAGCAATAAAAAAAAAAAAAGAAACACAGAAAAGGAGAGAAAAAAGCTAAATCTTACAACGTACTTATGTACACGTTTATAGGCATCTTTGTGTCGGAGGGTAAAAATAAGAGAAAAAAAAAAGGAAGGAAAGAGCCTAAATTAATTTCTGGGCAATCTTCTTCGAGATCAATCGACAAAATATACACGCGATAGGTTTGAGCCGAAGTTTGCACCGACAACGAACGTGAGTAACGTTAATCACAGTAAAGCAGTGAGGAGTGCGATCGATTACAAATTAAGTCGAACGTAAATTCTCGAGCGATTTGTTTTATCTATTAAATGGTAAACGCGGCAGTAGTGCACGTTTAACCTGTGCCTAATTTGCGTACGTGAAATGTGCTTACTGACAATCGTGACACGCGTAAGCACGTTGATCGAGCCTGAGGCAATTTGGTATACTGGCAGATGAGGGAATAATCGGAATTTGTTCGTAAAATGCACGAGATTGCTAGGTTCATTGTTTCAAATTGATAACTGAGAATTAGTCATTTTCAATCGTATGGAGTTCATTTTTAGCTAAAAATTATTTAGACCAGGGATTCTCTAATAACTGATTGAAAAATATTATGGGAACTTCTTCAATTGTAAGTGATAGAATCCTTATTTAGCTAAGAATTATTTGGAATTCTCTAACTTTGTATGACTGGGAAAATATTACAGCAACTTTTGACGTGGTATTAAATTATAAGTGACAGAATTCTATTTGAGCTAAAAAATAATTATTCCAGCAACCCCTATTCGCTCATCGTTTGCCAATACACCGTTTGCCCAATATTCTTGCGACGACGACGGTCATCGAAATTTCACTGGGGGACTAGGTTCGTAATACGTGCGATCGCTTGTACTTACGAGAAAACGAGAGCCGAACTTATATAGGAAGGTATTGGCAGTGGTATTTACGATCGATCTTAGTATCGCGTCTTAAAAATCCAGTTAAAAACGTTACGAAAGATCGATCCGGCTATGCTTGTTTCCTTCGACGTTTCTTCTCGACCAGCGGGGACAATGTGCCTTCGCGTGTTTTATAAACAAAAAGAAAGAAGAAATACAATTGGAAGAAAAAAAATAAAGAAAGAAACAGAGCAACGAATGTTCTCTCGCGAGATTAATCGGACACACACGTTCGCGATCGCCATTGTACATTCTAGATTCGTACGCGGTCGTATATAATCACATGATAAAAAGGAATTTAATGTAAAATAAAGAGGGAAGGAATCGTGAACGATATCGTCGTACATCGTATCGTGTAACGTTTCACGAAACCGTATTATTTTTGTTCTTGTTCGTTTCTCTTTTGTAACGCATTAATCTTGTTTAGCTGGCTATTTCTCGCTAACGCACGTTCATTTTATAATCGTGCTTTCCCGCTCTCTTCTTGGTTAGCGTTACAACGTTACAGTACAATACAATATATATATATGTATATATACATATATATATGTATATATGCACTTCATATACATATATATAATATAATCTATATTTATCTATGTTCATCAGTATGAACCCCAATACGTCTAAAATTCCATATCACAAGATATCTTGTTCAGTATCACGATTTATAATAAACCCTCGTCTCACTGCTTGCTCGCTAAAACATTCTCCATTTTCTTCGCCGTGGATCGTCCCTATATGATCGCCGGCTTTGATCGCCATTTTTGTTCTCGCACGCCGATCGTTTCATCTTTTCTTCTCTTTCATTATTGAGACGTTTCAACCGTGCTCTCCACTCTGTTTCCTTTTGATCGTTGCTCGTCCAACGTCTCGTTCCCGGCTATATAGCTTTACGTCGACGTCGAAACGCTGTTTCGTCCCTTTATTCGCTCGGTCCAACTAAAATTAGCGTGAATTTGCTTGTGCCAGGGTCGCTGACGAGTCTACGCGACTTCCTCGACGGATTCGAGCTCGCGCCGATGTTTCTCTTCCTTTGAACGATAAATTTTTCAAATTTTCATTAACGACTTCTCTCGAATACGGGAATTTTTCAGAAATTGTTTAGTGTATCGTGTACGCATCTGTGAATTGCATTAGAGTAACTAGGAAAAGTGCAGGGTTGGCTTAGACAGCTCCAAAGTTGAGGGTAGTTCTTCAATCAGAGACTTGGAAGTTTGGAAAATAGCAAAATTAAAAAATTTGAAAATTCGAGGATTACAAAATGCAGAATTTTTGAATCTAGGAACTCAAATAACTGAAATTTGGAAATTTAGAAATTTAAGAATAATTTCTAAATCCTAATATCTAATAATTTGCTATTTCCAATATCCATTGATATCTAATATCCATCAGTATTACAATGTTTTTCCTAAGATGTCACCTACCCTACCAAAAATCCTAGTTACGCAAATGCCAACTTATAGTGTAAAACATGAAATACTCTCGCATAAAATTAAAAAAGTTCAATCCTACAAAAAGTACAGTCGTCAATTGCAATTCAATGGTCTCCATGACCAACGCATTAAATATAAATTATCGTTTATAAAATATTTAAATATTAGTTTGTCTTGTACAGTTACATCTCGATGCTTAAATTTTACGTAATAAGCTTCGAGATAATTTTGTAAGTAGTTTATGTACCGTATAACTTTTGCATTGGTACGGAAGGGTTAAAATGGCTCACTGTGAAATAAACTGCTGGTAAATCGAATTTCCACAGGAACGGCCACCGCGAATTCGAAACTTGCGAATTCGGTGGTCGTAGCTCGATGTAACTCAATTCTACCGATAAATGCATTATACAGGGATTATAAAATACTGGAGAAATGCGGGATAAAATCTGATTCGTTAAAAAAAGTGAATTTGATCCATACGCAAGATGTTCGAATAGGAATTTTGGGTTGCTCGAAAAATTGACACAGGATTTTAGATAATCAAATGCAATGTGTGATGTTTGAAATGTCGCAAATGCTATCAATCTTTCGAACTGCCCCATATAAATGCTGACAAGTAAGCAGCAGAGATATTAAAAAAAGCTCATAAAAAATGCAAGATTCTTTCCTAAAAGTATCATCGATTGAAGCTTAAAGCTATACATTTGGCAAGAGTTAAAGGACAAGTCTACAGAAAGGTGAAATTCGTCTGATAAAAAAACGAGGAACGATAAAGATCATAGGTGAGATGAGTGAACAGAATCTGTATGATTCTAAAACTGGACATTTAACCCTCCTTGTGCGATGTGGGACGTTCAGACCCTTCAGGGTTTTCTGATTGCACATTTCTTTTAAACTAGAAGAGGAACTTTGGTGTAACTGGGATTTTTATGTGAGGAGAGAAATCTTAGTTTTCATATTAGGGATGTGAAGATTTGGAAACTTATCAATTGAAGAAACTTATTAATTTCAATAACTTCAGTAATTAGATTTCACTTGCAATCTCAAATGATCAGGATTCTTCTAATTTTAAATGTCCCACATTGCACATCACATTAGTAAAAAAAAGAATTTGTAGACTTGAAATTATGAAATAGTTGTACGAATTAGTAACACAAATAGCTTGTGCTTTTCAAGCTTCGTCCATTTTTTATTTCTTTCTCGTTCTATCTCGTCGAGATGGCAAAGGTCGTTGAGACGCGCGATTTGAGGTCAATTTTTACGTGAAATAGTCTCTAACGGAAATGAAGTTATAGAACTGACACCTTGTCGATTTTATAATTCTGACATTAATCACTGAAGACATTGCTTTCATAGATATTCCCAGCAGAAGATATATATTCCTGTTTCAGCTATTTTAAGTTATTAAAGATTAGATATTTACATAACGTCGGTTCGAAGTTTGAATAATTAAACGAATGAATCTGAGATCCTTATCTTTCCTATTTTAGAACTAATGTGGACTCTAAAAATTCCTCAAACGATTAATATGAAAAAAAGATTTAGAATTTAACATATGAAATGAACAGAGGCTAAGCTGATATCGTGGCCTTTGAAAATTACATATGTTTAAAATGCTCAACATCAACATCAATATCGTGTAATATTCTTGATATTGTTTCAATATTTGATATTAATATTTGAAGTGTACACTGGAAGTTTCATATGAAACAGACCATCAATACCTTACTTGTTATAAATTTATTATCGAGAAAAGAGAATTAAAAATGACACAGTTTTCTGATTCACCTGTTGAAACCATTTTCCTACATATGATCATCATTGAACATAAACTCAAAACTGAATATACTGTCAGGAAATACTAAGTGCGTGAAATACAATTTGTCAGATATTGACAAGTAATTAATCGTTTGAGTTCTTCAAAGACTGGTAGTTTGCAACACCATAAAACTTTCAAGAAAAAAAAAGAAATGAAAAATATATTGATTTAAAAAATTTAAACAATTCTGCTACGTAAGAATATCTTAACGATTCCGTGTAAATCTTCCATATAAATTTGAAAGAAACAAGCGTGAAATCAAGATGGACGCTTAATAATCAATGATTCGCGAAGAGGAACAAAGCGTAGTCGTTTCAGAGTATCGTTTCGTTGGAATCGAAAGACAAGCTACCTCGTCTCGCATCCTTTAATCAAGAAGAAGCAGTGGTTCGCGTCGATAGAAAATCAACGTTCCCCTTCTGCTAGCAACTGATAGCATTACGGAGGAATCGGCTGACCTAAAAAGCTCCGGATGACTCTATTCAGCGAGGCAGTGCCGCTCCATGCCCTTTGATTATTAGATTCTTGTCCGCGTGAAAGGTTGGTATCGCGCGTCTCAACGAAGATGCCTTTGGTATCTCGAATAAGCTTCTTCGTCGACCGAATAACCCTTTGACTCGAATCTTTGTTTGGTAGCCGTGTTCCCTTGGCAGAGCGAGCTCACGCTCGTATCCGCTCGATAAGAGGACGCAACAACGTGCGAGATACAACGTGACCGGTATCAGCGTGTCTCTACTTAACATTATTCTCGAGTACAAAAGTGAACAACATCGGAACAAGAACGTACTCGACGACGACTTAGAGGATGACTCCGGGACGAGCGAGTCGGACAGCAACGCGCAGCAACGTCATGAGGTACATGATTCGAGGTATCGCGACCAATTGTTAACAGTCTTCGGCAAGTCCCATCACCAGTTTACTAACGAAATCGCGTAGATCACAGTAATATCTGGAGGTCGATCACGGGGCCACTCTGTCTCCTGAATTCCTCGCCGAGCGACCCTACCACAGCCAGTACCGGCGGCGTCGTTTGGCAGGCACCATTTTGTTTCTGAACCGTCGACGGGGTGCCTGTTCATCCGAGACCAACAACGGCAACGTCGACGACGGTACACGCGTTAGAGAAGAGAAAGAGTGGCCTCGTATTTCGGTGAATCGTCCCGGCTGTTCGAAGAAGTCCTCGTTAATCGTCGGTCGAGTCGACCCACTCCGCGAACCCGAAGGAGGCTGCGACTGTAGTGCGAGGAGCCATGGGATCCATGGGATCCCTGCGAACCGTGCGATCCATGCGATTCGTGGGATCCGTGCGAGCCGTTGTTGTGCTGTATACTTTGTAGCTGATGACTGTGCTGACCGCTGCTGGTGCTACTGCTGCAACCATCGCCGCCACTGCTGCCACCGTCACCCGCGATGGAGTTCAACGACGGATGACTGCTGACCCTGGGCTGATGGTTCGCGGAAACCGGCTGGCCGGGTCGGTCTGTTCCGTTGGTGCGATGCAACGCCGAATAAATGGTACACATCGTGTGCAGGAACTCGTTCAGCTGTTTCACCTTGTTCGTGTTCTCGGTGTTGTTGGTCTGCAAGGTGTTCGACTTACTGGAGCTCCGGCTCCCGGTGGCGGAGGTCCTCAGTCCGGTGGTCGACGGAGGTGGCGGAGCGGCCGCGGCGGGCAACGCGGGCAGAACGTCGTGGGCAGGGTTTTGAGGGAGCTTCGGCAACATTCGACGCAACCAAATGTGCTTCAACGCCTTGCTGGGTGTCAGCCTTTGCTCCGGGTCCCATCGTAGGCAGGACCGTATGAAGTCCACGAAATACGGATCGTCACAGTTCAGTACTTGTCTGAGCTTCCTGGAACCCGGCGGCCCACGGCTCTTGCCCTTTCTGGAGCTGCTGCCGTTTAGCAAGATCGAGCCGTTCGACATCGTCGTCACGGTGCAGTAGCGAGGATAACCCTTCGAGTTGATGAACTGTCTTCGTCGTCTCGCCGATTCGAGCACTTCGGGCGGTGGCATGCCTAGCAGTTCGATGATACAAGCCATCTGATCCGCCTCGTCTTCGCCTGGCAGCAGAGGAAATCCTGTGAACAGCTCCGCTAGGATGCAGCCGAGACTCCACATGTCGATCGGCATGCCGTATTTTGCACCCAGGATCACCTCTGGCGCTCGATAAAACCGACTCTGAATGTACGTGTAGATGCGCTGGTTTTCGTAGCAACTGGAGCCGAAGTCTATCACCTGGAACACGAGATAACGTGGCGTGAGAAACGATGGGAATTAGGTATGGTTTCAGTGGTGTTAGCGATGAGATCATGGCTCCCTTTGCAGTCATGTGTCTGCTCTTAGACAGCCTAGCACGGTGTTATTTTAACCTCAAGAATACTGACATATATTTGAACACTTCATTTTCTTGAAATTTCTCACATGGTATTTTCTTAAAATTATTTTTATTTGTTATAGAATTAAAATGTGCAAAAGTCAGATCGTTTTTGTTTTCCAAATGGGTCCGGATATATTGTTAAATCACGAGATCATTCTGAGTGATTAGTGTACAAAATGCAATTCACGTGTTTTATCGCAATATGCACATTGCAAATATTCAAAAGTATTCAGGTTATGCAACCCAATTTCATGTTGCAGAAAAAATACACGCGCATCAGATGGTTGATTTAAAAACATAAAAGTACCATAAACAGCACGTATGTTACACCCACTTAAAGCTTCATGGAAATGACTGTATAACTTCATCAATGTTCCGAATACAAAATGACTAATTATCAACTGCAGCAGGCTAACAATGGCGCAGAGTGAAACTTGTGCAGCGTTAATGTGATAATTTAATTCAATATTTAGAGAATGAATAACAGGTAAACACGCAATATTAAATTTAACAAATTCGCGAATTAACCTAGAAAACCTTGAATCGCTTGTTCAAATGTACTAATTATTTCCCGGCAACTTCGAAGCAAATACGACTATGAATTATTTCAATAATCGTATCCAAAATACATACTTCGTTCAAATAATACTCAAATCTGTTTAAACTGTCGTTATTATTACCAATGCCGGTATTGGTTCAGCGTTTCTAAGCTACTCCGAGCACACGCACTTTACCCATAGAATAATATAGTTACAGACCCCCAAGGCGAGTACACGAAGTCCCGACAACTCAACAGTCTGCATTATATCATGAATATCGTACGTGGCCCGAATGAAATAAGAGGATCGTATCGTTTACGACATATTTTGCCAACGAAACGTGACAAAATAATCCATCTGTTCAAGTAGGACAGCGTATCGCGGACACAGTGAAACTGTTGGGTCACTTCGGCGATATACGACGGTGTATCGGTTTAATGTTGCATCGTGAGAGATTATGAAGACGTTGAAAACGGACAAACGAAATGTTTGCAAACGGGCGAAAGGTAGCGGATAATTTTGTGCGTGCAAATCCGTTTTCTACCGGCCTACTTTAATATTTTGGGCAACATCGAGTGCTCGCATGCAGCCAACAGGAACATTAGGTTGGATTTTATCCAGAATTATAGCGATGCCCTCAGTTTATTGGCAAATGGACGTCTGTGCATATTTTAGTAAGGTATAATGTTGTAGGTTGCTAGTAAATAACGATGGTTATCACAACACATTATTTTCTTTTAGGAGGGAAGATGAGATAAAAATGTATGAAAAGAAAAGATGTGTTCGTTATGTGAGAACGTACGTATATTTCTTAATTCCTAGATCACTATCTCTAGATATCGCTACTTCCAAATACTTATTCCTTATTACTATATTCGACTTCTATATTTCTATATTTACAGATCTCTATATCTCTAGATCTCTGTGATTCCAAATCCTTATATCCCCAAATCTCTATAGTACCATATACCTTTATCTCCAAATCTGCATTTATAAATTTCTGCACTAATTTCTTTTGAAATCGCAATATCTTTCGTTATCAGATAAAAACAAGAACGGAACATCGTCGGTAAGAGCAAAAGTGTAAACCTCTTTCTGAAACACAATAGCTCCATGAATTTACTATCAGGTTAAACATACACATTTATTCGTCTCTCTCTATCTCCCTTCGTTCCTTGTATACCTCAATCAACCACCATGTTTTCTTTCGCCGACGAAGATACATAAGTGAAAAGCTAGTTTATACATACACACAATGTGTACCAAAGCGCAGAATAAGCTGGTCAATCAAGTTCCTAGGGCCACCGTGTCACCGCAAATAGAAAGTGACATAGTTGATCGATTCTGAAGGGTACCGCGCCGGAAGTTTCCCGAAGGGTATGCTTTTTAACGGAAGTAACCCGGAGGGTCGTCCTGGTTCTGTGTAGAAAATACCCGGACCGAATGTGGGTCTTCTGTCTCGTTCAATGACCGTGCGTTGCACTTGCATGCACTTTTATCGTGAAATTGCTATTTTATACAATAAAACGACGTAGAGGAACAAGAACAGTTCATTTACAATTTTGTGATTGCTGGTATTGATTTTTGTAGTTGGACTCAGTTGAAATTAACTTTGTACTAGCATGGATTATATCGCCACGTATTATATCGCCACAAGTGGAATTCGCTACACCATACAATTAGTACATAGAATTTTCTAAACATTAATACTGCTACGTATCGTCCCGCGTTAATATTACTATACGTAAAATTTTCCACGTATTAAATCGCCACGCATTATATTGCCATGTGAAGAATTTGCGTTAATATTAATAGGTGTATTTTCCACACGTTAATATTACCACATATTAATATTGCTATGCGCAGAATTTGCTATATATTATATCGCCACGCATTATATGGCCATGAATGGAATTCGCCAAGCGTTATTTCTATGGGCAGAATTTGTCACGCATTAATATTGCTATGTGTCGTATTCTCATACGATAATATTCTTAGACATAGAATTTGACACGTATTATATTACCACGCATTATATCTCCATGGGTGGAATTCACCACGCAGTAATATTCCTACGCACAAAATTTGTCACCCCTATGGCTCGTATTATATCGTCACACGTGTATCGTTATGCGTAGAATTTGTAAGTATGCAGAATCTACTACGTGTTATATCGCCACGCATGGAAATTGTCACTCGTACTGCCACGCGTGGAAATTATCACGCGTTATGTTACCACGCATATAAACTTCCATGCACTGAATTACCACGCATGTAAACACCCTCGCGTTATATCGCCATACGTTCCATCGCACATAAAAATGCATTTCAATCGTCATAACATTATAACTGTATCCACGCAGTACAGTGACAACTCTGTTAATTTTCTACTGCTACCCTTCAACGGCAATATAACCAGAGACTCTACCTGTACTCCAATGTATAACCTTTTCATTCTTTCTTCGTACACAGATTGCTTTTTGTCGATGCATAATTATGTCAAGTCTGTTGCGACTAATTATCAAAGTACCCGCATATGATGAGGCTGTTTTCACCAAAAGGGGTCAGGAACTATATCGAGGCAGCGTAGACTCTCTTTACGTTGGCCTACGAAACGAGATACGAGAGGGGAAAAATGTTTATTCGCGGTTTCCCTTTCATTCCATTGCGGGAACAGCGATAAAAAGAAGCTCGTTCCCCTAATTGGAATGGCTGTTTAGCTTCCGAGGTAACAGGTGGTACCTGCGCGATGCCTAGTTATTCACGCGACGATACCAACCTCAAGGAAATGCATCGTTCGAGATTTTCCGGTTTGTTGTTGCTCGTCTCGACGAATCGTCTGGCTTCGAAACGCGACTGAAATTCGTCCGCCATCGAGACAGAATTATTTCCAATATCGTTGGACCGTTTCCAATAATATCGACAGACCCGTCCAAATTTGTTTTCGATATTTTATCAGCGCGAAACAAACAACCGGAAATCTCGTTTCTTTTCGAACTGAGTTGGGGCGCTGTTTTTATATGACAAATGTTGAATTGCGATTTTTTCATGATTAATACCTTAAATGTCTTATCAAAAACGATCGTTTACTGTGATACACTGCCATTGTAATTGTTCAGAATTTTCAATCTAAACTTAGAATCTCCATTTAATATTTTACCTGAGTCACGTATTGTAATATTAATGAATATAATTTACATTTAAATTGTTAAGAAAATAGTTTTGAATCAATTTTCTTGCTAATTTCTAAAACACCATCTAGTACATGTTAGTAAATTACACCTAAGACTCATGAATAGACATTTCAAACATCTAGAATTTGTTACGTCGAATGACGATGTATGAATTTTTTCAAAGACGAGTTGCCTCGTCATTACCAGTTAACGAGTTAACGAGACATGTATCCGATATTTTTAACAGCACAGTTGAAGAGACTTTTCGACAACAGGATAGAAAAAGGTTATAGAGAGACACGCATACAGAGTGAACATCTGAGGGGACATCGATCAAAGCACCGGTAAGCCTTTGACGTGTTCATAATCAACGGTGTGTATGGTTACGCGAGCGTGTCGGCTGGCAAATCGATTTTTCTTTTTTATCGATCGAATTAAAGCCCTCTGACGAACCTTGACCTTTGTCGAATTTCCATTTCACCATTGTCTGCGACATGCAGACGCCACGGAGACGAATTAACAGTTATATTTACGTTCCTCGTCATGATTGCAACATAAAGACATATTCATATATTCAATAATATGCGGTGAATCACGGGTTAGCATTGCTGTGCTCTGTATTGTCACGCATTGTATCGCCACACGTTCTATTACCACGCGTTATATCGCCAAGTTTCAATAGTGCTACGCGTTATAATATTATACGTGAATATTCCAACGCGCTGTATCACCACTCGTTACATCGCCGCGTGCTATATTGCCACGCATTGATATTGACTGCGTGTTGAGTCACCACGCGTGAATACTGTTGCGTACAATACTACCATCTGTTATATTGCTACGCGTTATATTGTTACATGTTATATCGCCACGCGTTATATTGCCAAATGACAATATTGCTACGCGCTGTATTACCATGGCGTGAATATTGTTGTATGTCATACTGTCACGTACTGTATCGCCACATGTTGTATCACCACGCGTTATATCGCCACGCGTTATATTGCCAAATGACAATATTGCTACGCGCTGTATTACCATGGCGTAAATATTGTTGCATGTCATACTGCCACGTACTGTATCGCCACATGTTGTATCACCCCGCGTTATATCGCCACGCGTTATATTGCCAAATGACAATATTGCTACGCACTGTATTACCATGCGTGAATACTGTTGTACGTCATACTGCCACGAACTGTACCGCCACGTGTTATATTGCCACGCGTTATATCGCCACGCATTATATTGCCAAGTGCTAATATTAATATCGTATCACCACACGTGAACATTGCTACGCGCTATACCGTCACCCATAATATTACCACGCGCTATATCGCCACGCATTATATTGCCGAATTACGCGTATTTACGCCAATATTACCAGTTATATTGCTACGCCTTGTATCACCTATTATTAATATATCTCGCCACGCATATTACACTTCCACGCGTTATATTGCCACATTTCAACAAGAAAATAAGAGCTCGAAGTTTTCCACTGATTTGATTTGAAATTCCAAGAAGAAAATAAAATATAATTGCAATAAAGGTCAAGGCTTCCTCGAAGCATTTTATTGCACGAATACTAATGGAATTCAAAACAGGCTAAAATAACAGGGAAAGAAGATCGAGAAAGGATCGATAGTAAATCGATATCACTACGGAAACGTGCAATTACCGGGTTAACGAGACGGCTCGATTTACCTTGACATGGATAACAAAAAGCGTCGTTTAAACAAAAACACATTGCGTAATATCGATCGGCGAGAACCTGACTGGGTAAAAACTATCGCGATTCACGTAAACGGGTACAATGTTATACTGCATCTATAATAAGTACAAAAATGCTCGTTCTAATAGACTGTAACGGGAAAAGGTGGATCGAGTATTTTTACGATGCACGTGTTACTAATGCACGTTTGGTTACGTACCTATTAAAGAAGAACTATCATTTCTTACTAAGATTCTATATACACTTGCTTACTTTATAGCAGATTATAATTATCATGGTGAATATCACACTGCTGATCAGAAATATCGCAAGTTTTATTTTTGGGAGAAAACTTTAGTTTACTGATGTAGTCAGAATTTTATTGCATACAATAGCTATTGATATGCCTTATTCAAGATGTCGTTTAATAAAGTTAAATATTTAACAAAAGAGAAAATTCTGTACATTTCTTCAATTCCATTACGCGATTCATCCAGCATATCTTAATATTATAATAAATATTTTTATACTAAAGAGTAAGTGAAAAAATATAAAATATACTTGAGGGAAAAAGAACAAAGTGTGAGAAATAGTTTTAGTGTTACTGCTGCGTGAACTCCTTCGCAGATAAAATTATATTCAAACGAAGTATGCATAGAAAGCATAGCATATAAAACGTAGCGATTCTACGGAAGTTGGGGTCCCGTTCTACCATTACCATCGAATCGTTATCCCCTGGGAGACAATAACCACAGGGAGCAATGAGTCACCATCGAACGACGAGCATAGGGAAAGCCAAAGTGGCTACCTCGTTACGTTTCTGGTTACTGCTTTTGAGTTACGATCGATAAACAGTTCCTGGCCAAGTCTACAAATATTCCACGATAGGATCTAGAATTTTTTTACCAGCTCGTTAGCTCGTTACGTTCAAAGCAAAACTAAACGAAAATGCTAATGGGCGGTTCGTACTGCGCAAAAATTGAATTAAAAATATGCTACGCGTAAGAAAAGCAATTTCTTGGAATTAATTATACCGTTACCTGGTCTATGGAATCTTTCGTGCATTAAAAGCAAACCGTCGACGTATAGTAGGTAGAAATTCAATAGAATCACCCTGACAATGATTATGCGATATTTCCCTCATCCTTGGTATTTCATGTGATATTTTAACATTGTCATGCCATCCGTACCTGGGTGACGCATGAGTTTTTGTACGCATGTATCGTCCGTTTTAATGGACACCACCGTACTTATCTAATTCTATTATCTATTACCTAATTGTTTTATGTATATTCCATTAACGGGATGAATGATAGGTGAGCGTTTCATTGTTTCATTAGTTTACTATTTTAGTAGTTTACTGTTTCACTGGTTTACTATTTTGCTACTTTATTATTTTACTCTTTCACCGTTTCACTATTTTACTATTTTACAAGTTTAATATTTTACTATTTTACTATTTCAATGTTTTACTGTTTTGCTATTTTACTATTTCACTATTCAACTGACTCATAAATTTCACATATACAATTAAATATACTGAAATTAACATATACAGTTCAATATATATATATCCTCTAATACATATAATTGATTACAAATATAAACATTTATATATATTGTATATATAATCATATTTAACTAAATGCAAATAATTTAGCATACCTCTCAATAAAAAATAAATATTTACTAAATAACCTGTTGCATAGTTTCTTTGCAATTCATACAAAGGTCATTGTAATTCATGTACCTACACGCATATATGGATAATAATTAGGCAGTAAAACACGCGTGTGCTTTGTTGCAAAACCGTGCTGCGTATCGGTCGGGAACAACGGCAAGTTATTGTCAAGGTCGGGTTATAACAACTGACCGGAAATGCTTCAGGTGCCTATGGTTCGCCGGTGATGCATCTTCGGGAAACAATCGACCCCTCGCATAAGGTATATCGAGTCGAGCATCAGGCGTATCGCAGCATTTTAATTTACCGGTACATTATATTCATATCGGAAGCTTAACCCTTTAATGATCACCGCAGACACTCATTTGCACTCGCGATTATTTCGTTTTAATCCTTCCGTTGCGTGAAAGTAAACCTAATCGTTCATATTTTGTATGAATTTGTTAAAGGAAATCTGTCAGGAGAAATAATTTGAAGATCATAATGAAGAAATAATCTTAAAGATCAATCTTAAAGATCAATGTTGAAAATCAATCTTGAAGATCAACTTTGAAGATCAATGTTGAAAATCAATCTTGAAGATCAACTTTGAAGACCAACCTTGAAAATCAACCTTGAAGATCAACTTTGAAGATCAACTTTGAAGATCAATCTTGAAGATCAATCATGAAGATCAATCTTGAAAATCAACCTTGAAAATCAACTTTGAAGATCAATCTTGAAGATCAATCTTAAAGATCAATCTTGAACATCAATATTGAAGATCAACCTTGAAGATCAATTCTAAAAATCAACCTTGAAGATCAACCTTGAAAATCAATCTTTAAGATCAAGCTCGAAGATCAGTCTTGAAGATCAAGCTTGAAGATCAAAATATTAGCAGATCAACTAAATCTGAATAAAATGAATACATGAACAGGTCTATAATTTATTTCCAATGAATTTATACAAAAACGATATAAATAATCATTATAGAAATAATATTATTGATGCAATGAAGTAATAAAAATACTTCCATCCCCATGAAAATGCATCCCCTTAAACTCTAATTTCTTTAGACCTTATCAAATTGAATATACCTTAAAATTTTTCGTCGTAAAGTTGAAAAAGTTAAGAAAAAAAAATAAATTAGTTTATGCAACGATCCGATAATTACAAGTTTGTTCGTATTACATGAATAATTGCTGAGAAAAAATTCAAACTAAAAACCGCGTGAAGTTCCCTATCGAAAAAGAACAATTAGTTCGGTTGCAGAGTAGAAAATACGGAAGGTGAACGCGGAAACGTCTCGCTGGTGTTTTTGAAATATTTTGCGTAACAGCGTCGTTCGCGAGGCACGGAACGAAAGCTATACGCCTATAGATACATATTTGCGTGGACATAAAATTGAAGTATCAATATTTAACGAGCCGTAACGAAGTTGTGTGGAGGTGCGCGGGTGCTCTTGACGGTCGAAGACCGGATATTATAGGATACACGGCTTGTTTCCGTTTTGTCAGTTTACGCTATTCTTTCGCAGGGATTTGTTCGACGAACGTGCTCGCTTTCTATCCATTCTCAGCCACTATAATCGATGCTTTAATATGCGCGTCCGAACAATGGCGTAGCTGGAAATTGCATTTACGGGGGGATCAACACCGTAACGACCTTAAAAATACACACTATCTTTTGTAAATTTATCGGGGTGTACATATTGTATGTAGAACATCTTTCCGTTTTGTATCAGTGAATATTTAAGAGGCAATTGATTGGAAGAATGTGGTAAAATATGAATAGAAGCGTAGAATTCAATGGCAAGAAAAAGAGGAGAGAATGATGCATTCAGAGTTTAACGAGCGAAAAATGCATTGTATTCGAAAGTATTGGGTTGTTCGGAAAGTAATTTCGTTTTTTGTCAACACAGGACTTAATTGTATTTTTTCTGAGCTACCTTCACACTTCAGCCGCAAATCATTGTATATTGTAATAACTGGTATAACAAGGCTTTTTTGTGAAAAAGTTCGATTGATTTTACATAGTAGTGTTTGGATGGTGCCCCATCAAATATGGAAGGAAAAAAGCACATTTTCGGCATATTTTACTTTTTTACTATCATAAAGGTAAAAATGCTATTCAAGCATAAAAAAAATTGTTTGATGTGTATGGAGAAGACGCATTAACGGAGCGACAGTGCCAAAACTGGTTTGCAAAGTTTCGATCCGGCAATTTTGATTTTGGGGATGCTCCATGTTCTGGAAGGCCAGTTAAAGCAAACGAAGACATAATAAATATTTTATGAACGTAGAATCATGTTACTGTCAGAAAGATGGCAAAAGCTATTGGACCAGAATGGACAATATATAATAGAGTAAAATATTTATTTACTATAAGAAAATCGTCTTTCATTTTCTCGAAAAAAAAAACGAAATGACTTTCCGAACAACCTAATAATTATCGCGGGATAAAAAGAGCAATATTTTACAAGATATTAATTTTTACGAGATACTAAAAACACTGCAATATTGAAAGAAATGTCGAAGGGATGTATGACTTAGACCAAGCTTATGTAGTCCAAGGACTCTTGAACATTCTTTTCCCCATATAATACAATTTTTACTACTTAGTTATGTTAACTAAGTCTTGACCATTAAATGAGTTATTTAAATAAAAGTTTGGGATGTTAATGTCAAAATTATCTCGGGTTTAAGAACCTAAGATTATGGACGAAGTCCTAAACACACGAAAATGGTGGAGCTATGTTATTGCTATGGCTGACGTGGCACTTCCGCCATAACCGCGATATATCTTCGACGGTATTTCCGTAATTTTTCCGAACGCGGGTAACTGGGCAATTTCAGTAACAAAAGATTCACGGCGACCAAGCCACGAAAATGCAGCGAGGTATAACTCTTCTTCGACCACTCGACATTTATGAAATGTGATCTCTCTTTCACTCGAAGATCCATTTATTATTCCATGCCGAGATCTAGCTCGAATCACAATGGAAAATTCTGTCAGTTTAAAACGGTCGAAACTTTTATGGCTGACGATCGGTTAATTAATAACGTTCTATATCGCCGGCGGAGAACTCGCGAAATGCGATAACAGGACGAAACAACGTCGGAACGATAACGAATTATTAAACGCGATCGCATCGCTGCGATTTCACCGGACTTCGAACTCGTTCCGCTCGGAAACACGAATCCTCGCTTCGAAACTTCCGTGGTGAACCACGAAGTAGTATTTATTAGGCGTAAAAACGAATCCGATCCGATTTTTCGATAAAGTGAAAAATTTCGAACGAGTTCCTCGATTTTCCGAGTTACTGTTGCGCGATTGCAAATTTCCGAGGTTAGAAATTTAGGAATTATGTATCGATGGAATTGTTACGCCTGAAATTGTTTCATTAGCATACTTTACATCGCAACGCGTGGAATTGCTATACATGGAATTGTTATGTGGAATTTGTTGACACTCCTGGAATTGCTAACTTGAAAATGTATTAAGTTAGGACATAAACAACACATCGGAACATGTGGAATTGCAACGTGCAAAATAACCACGCGTGGAATTGTTATTCGTAGTATTGACACACAGATCTTTTATCACTCGTGGAATTGTCACAAAACGTGGAATTGCGATATACACAACGGTTACGCGTGGAATTGCGGTACATAAATTATCTACGCGTGGAATTGTTACTTGTCTTTGCATAACCATACGTGGAATTGCAGTGCCGGTTGTTTGGTCATTTGTGGAATTGCAACACTACTATATCACCGTGCATGGAATTGCTACGCGTACAACTACCAGGCAAGGAATAATTATCTGTGGAATTGGTACGTTATTAAATCGCTATGCGTGGAATTGTCATGGAATTGCAACGCGTGGAATTGCTATTGTATATATTGCAAGAAGTTAATATCGATGGAATTGCCGCGCTTTGAAACAGTACGCAAAAATTGCGAATCAATGGAATTGCTATGCTAGAAATTATTATCGTTGGAATTGCTATGGTAGAAATTGTTATCGGTGGAATTGCTCAGCGTAAAAGTAATAAACAAGAAATTACTATTAATGGAATTGCTATGCGAGAAACTACCTTGGGTGAAGTTGCTACGTATAGAACCAGTACGTAAGAAATTATTAACCTCGGAATTGCTACATGTGGAATTTTCACACATTACTATATCATCACGCATAAAATTGTTTCGCATAGAATTCTCTACGCACAAAATCACCAAGTACTGAATTAAGTTACTGAATTAAGTAATATGAATAATATTACTTAAAATTACTGCACGTGGAATTGTCATGCGTTATATCACCATGCGTCCAACCGTCAGAAGCTGCACAAGCAAACAAATGTGCAGAAATTCATTCCTGCTCCCAATAATTGAAAAGGGAGAGAGAGCATAAAAAACGAATCAATTATTCTTATAAGAACGAGGACACGTCCAACCCCAACACGTGGAAAACCACTCTCCGCAGTTTATGTAGCAACAAGGAGAGGACAGGGAATTAACCTGGTCGATGAAATTGTCCTCGTTGGCTGTGTCCTAGACACAGGCTCCTCCGTCCATCAGCCGCTTCTTATTTTCTGTCTCGTGGAAAAACATTGTCAGGGGAGCCCCAATTAATTTTCAATTATACCCCCCGGTGTAATTCAGCCCCTCTATTTCCGTTAGTCACGCGACTTTGCACTTGACGCACGATCAACTTCTGCATCATCGTCAGAGGGAGTCTCTCCCTCCCGTCTACGGCTCTCCTTATTCTTTGAACAACCCCGTTTACTCGATCGCGATAGAGAAATTATTGCATAACTTCTGGAACGATGTATATGGGACAGACAGATAAAGTGGCCGTAGATAGCACATTTATCACGGACGTCCTCGCGAACGAATACGGGAGCTCACTTATCTTAGGACTCTGAAAGCTTGAAATCGAAGTGGGCACCTAAGTGGACGGCTTTGTTGCGGAGAACGATGACTGGGGTATTTTCTTCGTGGGTGGCAAATTAACCCTTTCGTTAGCGAAGGTGACTCTAGCTAACCCGACCTCAAGTGCTCGCTGCATACTAACAAGGTGAACGCGAGACCTTCGGGACTCCCGTTTTCTTCAAACTTTCAACGCTAGTAGATCTCGTCACCCTACTTACGAATATACTTCGCTTATATTCCTCGTTGTCTTATACTTTTTCAAATACTCAACTAGGCTACTTATTATAATCATACTCTCTGAAATACTCTAGGCTATTATAACAATCCCTTCTGAAATACTCAGCTAGGCTACTTATAACCATCCTTTCTGAAACACTCAACTAGGCTATTTATTATAACCACACTTTTAGAAATACTCAACTAGGCTATTTATTATAACCCTACTATTCATCATAATTATACTATCAGCATAAAACTACACGTAAACTGGGCATCAGTGACTTTGGGTGCAACATTTATGTGTGCAGTGTGCACAATGATTTTGAAATAGGGTACAAAGCTTATTCTGTATGAGTCATTCTGTGTATGAAAGTCCTTTGTATGTACATTGTGTGTACACCTCTGATTTTGGGTACAAGTCTTATTGTGTATGAATGTTCAAAACTACTTTGTACGTATGCAATGGTGTGCACTTTAAGATGTGTGAATCACTCTATGAGTAAAAATCCACAGAGTGTGGAGAGTAGTTTTGAGATCAGGTATTTATTGTGTATGAATCATTCTGTGTCAGTATACAAAAGTGCTCTATAAGTGAACAATGATTTTGAGATAGAACAAAAAGATCATTGGATATGAATCATTCTTATCAAGGTTCAAGAGTACAAAGACCCTATTGCGACTTAAACGTGAACCTTTGATGACGTTGATATTTGCACAATTCGAGTGATATTATCGTGCGTTATATTATTGGTGGGACACCGTATAGGTTGTTGCGTTATGGTGCACCAAGAGACCTGGGTTAAGACGAGCAATTCGTATCCAGCATGGAAAACCGGTCCAGTCTCCGTGTCGCGGAAGTGCCACAACCTGGTCTGCGGTAACGTCCCAAGTCTAACGCCGTATACTCGATTAAAGTGAAACAATGAAGAGGCTCGATTCATTCAACGATCGATTTTGTTCCGCTAACACGCGAAAGATCGTTGAACCAGACACGAAGTCGTAGAAACAATCGTCGATAAATTCCGCATTCCATTACGGTTTTTCTACGGGCAATATTTATAATTCCACATGTTTTATTTATAATAAGGGAGATTGATGTTATGCTTAATAACGGATACCTTGATTAGATGATTAGTATGTAGTTATTGGTATATGGTGGTTGTATATGAGGGTATTCGATATTTAGTGATCATGATGTGTTGAGAGTGAAATTGGGGATTTGGGGATTTTGGATGTGGGGTTATGGAGGTTTGTGGATTTAGGGATTTGGAGATTTGGAGATTTGTGGATTTGGAAACTTGTGGATTTGGAGATTTGTGAATTTGGAGTTATGGAGGTTTGGGATTTAGAAATTCGGACCCTTAGAAATTTAGAGATTTGATAACTTGGACCTTTGAGTATTTAGGGATTTAGGAATTCGAGCCTCTAGAAATTTGATAATTTGAGCCATTAAAAATCTAGGGATTTACTAACATAAACTAGAGCTAGAGTTCTCTCCTAAAGATCTCAATCCACAATTTAACAATTATAATGTAACTTAACCAAACCTAATTTAACCTTACTTAAGCTAGCCTATAACCAGCCCTAATATAACCCAACATTCTATTTAAAAATGAAGCCGGGCATCTACGAAGCCCCATTTAAAAAGCCCTCTTATTCTGAACGCACTTCAGGTAAGAAAAGAGAATAACGATCGTAAAACGTCAAAGCACGTGCAACACGTTTACGTGTCCATTTATGTCCTGATTTAAGTGTCACGGAAGTGGTATCACTTTGTGTAACAACACTTCCAAGTGGGCGCAGCTCAATTAGTCTTGGAACAATGAAGAGAGCAGAGAGTTCATTCAGCGATCGAAACGCTATACAACTATACACGTTTGCTTATTGAATCTTAAGTCACATCTTATTTACAAAACAGACATCTTAATGGCTTTTAAATTACACGCTGCTCGAAACAGCTAGGATTTGAACTTCCAGCTCGGTGATCGGGTATCGAATTCACTCTTAACTCATCGTGGTTTGGAAATGTGATATGCAGGACAGGGGTCAAAATTAACCCCTTCATAATTCTTATTTTTAACTTCGACTCTTTGTCGAAGTGTTTGTTAAAATGAAGAAGTAAATGAGTTTCTACATTGAGAAGTCTGAATAACGATGTAATCTATTTCTAAGGCATTAGGCATTTATTTTAATTTTAATAATATTTAGGCATTTTTAGCGAACCTTAAGTTTCAAGTTGGTATACCACAAGTGCTATTTTGCGATACTTTTATGTCACCAAATCGTGTCAGACTTTCTATGTTTCGAAACCGGTCATTGTTTGCTGTAACTGGCAATCAGCCATTTTACATTAAGAACACTGATCTAGGGTCTGTGTAGTCACTTTCATCAAACCTTAAGCTTCAATTTGATATGCCTTAAGTACTATTTCACGCCTGTTTTATGTCATCAAACCGTGTCAGACTTTCCATATTTCGAAATGCGATATTTAATATGCGTCAATCTTAGAGAGCTCTATTGGTACGCTGTAAATGACAAGCAACCATTTTGTATTATGAATATCGATCAAATGCTTGTGCAGTCACTTTTAGGAAACTTCAATTTCCAAAATTATGTGGAATTTTTAGGATTTGGAAATTTGGTACTTCAAAGAAAATTTCAAGAATTTAGGGACTTGGGATTTGGAGATTTAGGGGTTTGGAGATTTAGGAGTTTAGAGATTTAGGGATTTGGAGATTTAGGGACTTAGAGATTTAGGAATTTGGAAATTTAGGGGTTTGGGGACGTAGAAATTTAGGGATTTGGAGATGTAGGAATTTGGAGATTTTGGGACTTGGAGATTTAGGGATTTGGAGATGTAGGTATTTGGAGATGTAGGCATTTGGAGATTTAGGGATTTGGAGATGTAGGAATTTGGAGATTTAGGGATTTGGAGGTTTTGGGACTTGGAGATTTAGAGATTTGGAGATGTAGGTATTTGGAGATTTAGAGATTTGGTAATTTAAGGATTTGGAAATTTAGGGATTTGAAAATGTAGGAATTTGGAGATTTAGTGATTTGGAGATTTTGGGACCTGGAGATTTAGGATTTGGAGATGTAGGTATTTGGAGATTTAAGTATTTGGAGATTTATGAATCCAGGTATGTAGGTATTATTGTATCTAGGAATTTGAAAATTCTGTAATCAAAAGATTGGGAGTATGACAAATTTAAAGATTAGATATCTCAGAAATTTGGAAACTTAGGGATTCGAGAATCTAGTGCTTGAAAATTGAAGAATTTGTAAAATTTAGTTATTTGAAGATTCACGTATTTATAAATTTGGTATTTGAAAATTGAAGAATTTGATCACTCAAAGACTCGAAATCTAGAAAATTAAAAAAACTTGGAAAGTAATATTTAGAAATCTAGAAACTTCAAGTGTTCAAATTACAAAATTGATTATTCATTGACGCTCACCAGTGCGCGACAATCGAAAATAAATCCCCACATCCTCATGGTGATTAACAAAACACAGCAAGCGTATTTTCTAATAGATCGCAAGAATGCGATACCGAGTAATCGTGGAAAATATTTTCCGCGCATAAACTCGCCGATAAATTCTAAATACATTTTTGCAAATGGCTGAAAGTAAATGAATTTCCATCCATACGGTGGATGCGTTTCATCCGTGGCATAGCGTAACGAAAGGATTAACGGCAATGTTTTCGAAGCAATGGACACCTTGTTGATCGAGTGATTCTCGAGCAGACGAGCTGCTAATTATTTTGAGCGATGCATTGAAACGAGGTCGCTGAACTATTTCTGCCGTTAATTCCGCAAGCGCTCTGGATACGGTAATTCTCGAGTGAAAAAAAAGCTATAAGCGTTCGGCAATTAAGGAGCTTTTAATCGTCCGAAATTCAGGGAACGCTTGAACTGGGTTAGCAAACAGTTCACAAAAAAAAAATAAAATATATGTTGAAACGTAGTTACACAGGTACCTATTTGTGATTAAGCTGTAACATTGTAATTTCGCGTTCACGCTTTCGCCCATTTTTCCATTAACGACGCGAATAAATATCCAGGTTGCTTCCATGCTCGGCGCCGTCACTCGCACAGAACCATTTTAACTTTAACGAGAACTCGTGAACAGTTCGAGAAGTATTGTTACACGGTCATTCGAGAATATTTCCGTTCTCTATCTTCTGTGTTTTAATTTATTTGAGCATGATTTGCACGTACGTGCGTGCTCTTGGATAGTTAAACGAACTGTAAAGTAAAGTACCGGTAACGTCATTATGCTACTCATCAAGCGTTTGAACTTCAGAAAATGACTAACGCTGATGCTCATTCCTTTCAATTTGAATAATCTCGTTTATATAGGTGTATGAACGCATTTGAATAGCTAGTACGTTTACGTATAGTCACGGCGGATTAATGATGCATATCATGTGATTGCAGATCATAGTTGCATATCGAGTAATTGGGGATTAGGGTTGTTGCGTACAGGGTTATTGTGGATTAATGTTGCAATCATGTGATTGTGGATCAAATTTGTTACGTGTCGTGGTGGATTAATGTTGCATATCATGTGATTGTAGATAACAGTTGCATATCGAGTGATTGGGGATTAGGGTTGTTGCGTACAGGGTTATTGTGAATCAACATTGCAATCATGTGATTGTGGATCGAAATTGTCACAGAGGATTAATGTTGCATATCATGTGATTGCAGATCACAGTTACATATCAAATGACTGAGGATTAGAGTTGTTACCAGGCTATTATGAATTAATTTTGCATATCATGTGATTGAGGATCACAGTTGCATATCGAGTGAGCATCAAGATTATCAAGATATTGTGGATGAATGTTGCGTACCACGTAATAGTGGATCAAAGTTGTTGCATATCAAATGGTTATGAATCAAAATGATTGCATGTCGAGTGACTGAGGATTAGAGTTAGGTATTCAGCTATCGTGGATCAAACTTGAATATCATGTGATGGTGGATCAAAGTTGCACATCATGTGATTGTAAATCAGTTGTTGCATGATCGACCATAGTTAATGTCAAGTGACTATCAAACTGTACCAAACTTATCTTTCAATTTGTCATTTGCACATTAAGTTTCGTACAATTGATAAGCCATTTTGTGTTATAAAAATTAGCGAATGGTTTATATAGTCATTTCTGCCAAATTTCAAGCTTTATATTCATATAACATACATGTCATTTTGCAACACTTTTATGTCATGAAATTGTGTTAACCTATGTATGTTCTGAAATGAGCGATTGTTCACTGTAACTGATCGTCAGCCATTTTGAAGTTGGAACAACTATAAGTGCTTTGTGCAGTCATTTTCATGGAACTTCAAGCTTCAAATTCATATAACACACATATCATTTTGCAACACTTTTATGTCATGAAATTGTGTTAACCTATGTATGTTCTGAAATGAGCGATTGTTCACTGTAACTGATCGTCAGCCATTTTGAACTTGGAACAACTGTAACTGTAAAGCGAGTAAGTGCTTTATGCAGTCATTTTCATGGAACTTCAAGCTTCAACTTCGTATAACATACATATCATTTTGCAATACTTTCATGTCATGAAATTGCAGCAGCTTAAACTATAATTGATTGCCTACTTCGATAACGCATGACTTCAAATAAAGAAGTGCATCAATGTATTTTAGAAGCATAAACTTGAAAGTGCCACAGTAGTGCAGATTACGGTACTCATGTCATTAAATCATGTCAGGATAGTGCGTGTTCTCCGTTATATCGGTGCTTATTAAATACCGATGCAGTATAAACAAACGTTTAGTGGATTAGGCATATAAAAAAGTAGCATAAAGTGTGGTAATCGTTATTCTTAAGGCTGCAACGTGTCCGGTCGATGACGTAAATTTCCGATAAACTAGAGTCATGGATTAAAGTCGTCGTATCGACGCACCACTCTATTTATAGCGAAACAGAGAAACCTATTCGTTCCCTATTTTTACGACCGAGCTCCCGCCAGTTCGTGCATCTTATTCGTGCCTTCGTGCCTCCTTCCTGTGGCCTGTTCGCCAATTACATTTAGGCCGTGCCTCGTTTAAGTATATTTATCCCGTTTTCCGCATAATTGCCGGTGCCGCTATTTAAAACGCGTCGGAATAAAACGTGGCGATAACAGAAAACCGCGGAAATGATTAGGGAACTCTTCCTTCCTGGTGCACGTGTGTCCGACATTAAGGAAGCTCGTTTCAAGATCGCTACGTTAGAAAATTTATTATCGCGTGGCCGAAGACGATTATCGTAAACTGTTTTATAATATCGGGAAAATTATAGACTCGGCCTGTGTTAAGTATAAAAACGCGGCAATAAAAACAACGTGGAAAGGCTTGATTTAAAAATGAACAATGCGAGTGTGAGACTACTTATTTTTAACTCGATATATAAGCAGGAAGGGGCGTCATTGGGTCAATATGTAATATTATCACATTATGTAAATGTTCATTACGTGATATGGAGAGGAGACTCTCGTTATATTGCAATTTTTGTGTAAACCGATGACTTGAAATTTAGTCGTATTTGGGGATTTATGGAGATGCAAGGTTAAAGGATTTGGCTATATCTATTCGAGTTCGATTTTCTATTTTTAGAATTCTAGTTTTATAGTTCCAGATTTCTGAATTTCCCAAATGTTCAAATTTTGAAGTTTCATGATAATCCCTAGATTTAGGGATCACTAGACTTCTAAATTTGTAAGTTTACATATGCAAAAATCCCCAAATCTCAACGATATTGAATCCCTATATTTAAAAGCTACTAGATTACTAAATTACTAGATCTTAAAATTCTTAGAATCTCATATCCCTAGATTCCTAAATCTCAAGGAGTCCAAATCCCTATATTCCCAGATCCTAAATTCTGGCGTCCCCAAATCCCTAAATCCCCACATCCTTAAATCACTAAATTCCTAGATTTCCAAACATCCAAATTCCCAAGTTGCTTCATCTACAAATTTCTATAACTCTAAGTCCCTAGATTCTCAAATCCCAATTTCACCAAATTTCTAAATTTCCAAATACCTAAATTCCCAAATTTTTATAACTCTAAATCCCTAGACCCTCAAATTCCAATTTCACCAAATTTCTAAATTTCCAAATACCTAAATTCCCTAGTTACTTCCTCTACAAATTTCTATAACTCTAAGTCCCTAGATTCTCAAATCCCAATTTCACTAAATTTCTAAACTTCCAAATATCTAAATTCTCAAATTTCTAAAAATCCAAATTCTTGTCTCTGAATTGCCAGATCCTAAAATCCCTAGATTCCCACATTTCTAGATACCTAAATTCCAATTTCTCCAAATACTTTGTAGATTTGTCCCCAAGTCCCTAAATCCTCAACTTCTGAAATCTCACAAATTTGTAAATTCCTAAAATACAAAATATTCGAACTCCCAAATCCTCCATCCCCAAATCGCAAAATCTTAACCAATTCCACTCCAGAAATATCCCTAAAAAACAACGAGGTGTCCTCGTACTCGCTTTCCATATTTTCCCTAGAAAAGCCAGATCTGCTCTTGACTGTACAGATCCTCGCTTCTTAGCCTAAATATAAGCCACTCGCTCGCTCCCCAACATCTATTTTTGAGTTCGTCTCTGCGACAGCTTTTCCCTTCTTCCGATAAACAGGACGACTTACTTGATCCTCTCTTTCCTTTATCTTTTTCTTCGTCGTCATTCGCCCCTTTCGTGTCTCGTTGCCGAACCTTTTTTGTCCAAGTCTCGCCTATTCAACGGAAAGTTTGCCGTGACAATGGAAGCCCGAATAAAAGGTCGAGGGATTGTTTTAAGGGATGTCAGGTACATTTTCGAAAGTTCCGACGGAGCCACGAAAAAACGAAGAAGGACGATGCAGTTTACTTTCGTTTAGTTCTTTATCTCGTTGATTTTCGTATTTCACTTTGGCGTTTGCTCTCGATGTGGATTAATGATGTGGACGAGGGATCGTTGGAATGAGTTCATTTTTTATGGCATCAGGGAGGAACATTGATTCGTTTGATTGATGTGGCAATTGGCGGATGTAGCAATCGCTTTCGATTTCGAGATTGATGAGGTATTTTGGGATTTGGAGATTTTAGCACACGATGGGTTGTAGAGGATTTTAATGTTTAAAAATTTCTGAATTCGGAAATTTGAAGGTTCGAGATTCAAATATTCGGAAAATGAGGAAATTCGAAGATTGTTGACCATTTAAAAATTTAGGGAATATGAGAATTCGGGGTTTTGAAACGTAAGAATTTGAGTATTTGGAAGTTTGACGATCTGGAGGTTTGAAAATTCTAAAATTTGAGGAATTTGGAGAATTTAGAAATTAGAGGATTCTGGAAAATTCAGAAATTTGAGGAATTTGGAGAATTCACAAATTTGGAACTTTAAATTCTTGATCTGAAAATGATAAAATTTAAAAACGCTGACAATTTAAAAATTTGAGAAACAGTATAAAAGTTTTTAGAAATTTATCGAGAGTCAAAGAACCTAACCTAACCTAGCTAGCTGCAACTGTTTTTGGAGTTAGCCTTATCTGACTCTAAACCCTCGAATTGCACAGCAGGGTGAAATTAATAAATTTGTTGGAGCGATAAATAAGCTCGTTAATGCTGGTACGCATTTCCGGGATAAATAGTTCAAAGGATCCTCGTTTCGATCCGTTGGCCCGCGAGCGAGATTCCTTTATTACGGTCGAAACGTTCCACTTCATATTTAGGAAAGAAAACGTTGCTTTCTTCTTTACACCGTACTTTTACATGTTGCTTCGAGGTAACAAACGTTCTTGTAATATTATTTAAACCGGCACTCTCAGTTTTCGTAATCTCTCGAAATATATATTTATCGTGTCATATGAATTCATTTTTCTTCCGTGATTCTGTCGGAAAGTATATTTCTTCTTTATTTTAAACCTCGCTCGTGAAGAACATACGTCGAAAATTATATAACATATAACTCGAGATATTTCGAGAATTGTTTATATCTAAAATCATCTGCTTTTTGACTCTTCGACAGAAATTATGTTACATTCATAAAAAGAAATGGATTGAAAAAAGTTTGACATCTGAACAGTCAAAGAGGGTAGAACGATCATAAAATTCATGATAATGTTCGTCTTTTTGCAGCAGACTAGACAAACGTCTGGAGATTGCATACTTGGATCCCCTATAAAACAATGAACAATCAGAGAATGATTGTTCTGACCCAATTGCGTACCATCGTTCAGTGTATGTAAGTAACGATCAGAGTAATGTAACTAGAGTAATGTATGTTCAAAGTCTCACTTCTTAATTCTACAGCGGTTACACGGATGATACTAGCAATTCATATTTAATCATTTTTCAATTTTTACGTTTCAGACTTGGACGTTATAGAACTTTAGCATTTTGGACCTTTGGAATTCTGGGACATTGAAATCTAGGAATTTTTTTATTTTGTGATCTTGTGCTTTTGGGAACCTGAGTGTTTTAGCAATTTGGGATTACTAAATTTTATAATTTTTGGATCTAAGGATTTTAGGATCTAGGGACACTGAAATCTAAGGATTTTTTCAATTTTGTGATCTTATTATTTTGAGACCCTGAGGTTTATGGAATTTTTGATTATTTAATTTTGAAAGGTTGAGCTCTAGGGATTTTATAATCCGGTGACATTGAAATCTAGGGACTTCTTATATTTCAATCTTGTGATTTTGGGATATGAGGCTACCGGGACCTAAGGATTTTGTTATTTTGTAATTCTGTAACTTTCTAATTTTGCGATTCTATAATTTCCTAATTTTATGATTTTTAGATTTTCAAACCTAGGGATGTTACGCCCTATATTTACTAATGAAATTGTGAGTTTCGCTCTAGAAATTATATAAAGTCACTCAAAAGAAGAAATTGAAAGATACTAATTAGTAACACTTATCTGGTAAATACCGCATCGTAAAACATATGATTTTACTTATGTGATGCAGCGTGTATCCTCAGTAATAACCTTGTCTCTGAGACATATGATTTTTCAAACATCGAAGATGATAACATTAATCATTCACTTATAAACGCGACTACTTGTGGGGTTAAAGGTTTTGCGATAAACGGACTCGTCATAACTGATGAATTGATTCATTATATCGTGCAAATGACAAGATTAACACATCTCAGGTGAAACGAATGTATATGTGGTCACTACCGTATAGTCGTACCGTGATATCTACTTATAACTTGTCTCGGATTCATGAGCCCTTACCGAGAATCAATTTAATAGCGTTACGGTTAATTAGCCGTCTCTCGACACAAATTCCCCATGTTCTTAATCTAATCGCGAGCACCGTTTCAATTACCCTGCACGTACACGGCATCGTATGCTTCCCTAGGGAAAAGCTGGTTCTTTATTTACGATCACGTAACGTGTTTGGCAATTTTGTGATTCATTTTTTAATTTGAAGTTCAACATTTTGGAGTTTGAGAATTTCGGGATTTGGGTATTTAGGGATTTGGGGATTTTGGGATAGAAAAATTTGGAGGTCTGAGAATATTGGGATTTGAGGATTTAAGGATATGAAAATTTTGGAACTTGAGAATTTGGGGATCTGAGAATATTGTTAGGACAGAACCTCCACAAAGTTCTGAAAGCACTAACAGAAGATCTGCACATAGCACCTGCAGTGTTCCAAGCAGATAATATTAAATGAATGCAAATTTAATCGACTAACATTTACGGATGATTACTTTTAATACATATGCACATGTGCACGTGGGTAAGTGTATGCCACGGTCATCGTGTAGTTAATAATTCGAGCCAATTATAGCAGAGTTAGGGCAACAGCAAAACTACCAAAGCGTACACCACCTTCGTCGGCATTGCAAGGTCGCGAGGAACGCGGCTTTGTCTGAAAGTTCACGATATTGCATGCAAATTCTATAGACCTTGGTCAAGATAATGCGATGTTACTTCCCAGTGTATAAGACCGTTCTAGAACTTATGATACAACCAACAGGACACGAACTCTGTATACGAATGCAAATGTACACTTACAAAGTTGTTACATATCAAATACAAACATATTTATGAAGTTGTTGCATATTAAATGCAAATTTTATAGACGTAAACAGTAAATTTCTAATAGAATGTTCAACATAATCGAATCACGTGGAAGTATCGGCTATACTAACTGTGCAAAGTCATAAAAGACCCTAGTACTAATATTGCAAAATTATGCATTCATCTGAGCTCTAGGACCTGAAGATGTGGTGCAGGAATTCTAGGACCTACAAACTCTAGAACATTGAGACTCTGCGGTTTAGAAACCCTAGGATCTGAAGAGTCTACAGACACCAGATGTGGAGATACTCTGCTCTAGGAACCCTGGAGTCTGAGAATCTTAGGTCCTAGGAATTCTGTAGCCTAAAATCCCTGGATGTAGGTACTCCACCATCTGGAAATCCTAGAATGTAGGTATGCGGTATAGAAACCCTAGAATCTACGCATCATCTGGTCTAGAAACCCTAATGAATCCTCAAATATAGGAACCCTAGACTCTAGTAATCACAGGAAATATAAATACCTAGGAACTCTGTAATCTAAGAACCCCAGAACCCTAGACCTAGAGTTTAGGAACCCTAGAACTTGGAAATCCTAGGATCTGAAAGTTCTACGGTATAGGACATGACCTAGAAATTTTGTTATCAAAAGCCCCACGACATAGGCGATGTCCATAGACCTATGACTGAGATACCCTACTTTAGATCCAGAAATATTAAGCTCTAACTTCTTCCTAGATTCACATTCTCATAAAGCCAATTATAGAGACTTATGTGCACAAGACATGTAACATATTAGTAAAGTTGGATCATTTAACTTTAGGACACCTTATATATGCACAAAGCGTATTACAAGCACGCGAGCCAGCTTGTCGCGCCCATTCCTCTTTACGCCTTGCGGTATTCGTGTTAGCGACAAGTTAGTCGTCCGTCAATATAGATTTTTCGTTAAAATCTACCTCGAAGCACACCGCAATCTCTCCGTTCCGTCGTTACAAGAAACTAGACTAAAACAACCGTAACCTTCCCATAACAACACAAGGAACGGATGCGCTTACCTTGATACCGGCGCGTCCCTGTTGCTTCAAAAGAATATTTTCCGGCTTCATGTCGCAATGTATGATCCTGTTCTTGTAAAGGGCGACGAGGCACTGAAGCAACGAGTGGGCGAACTTCCTCACCAGCTGCATGCTGAACCCTCGGAACTTGTTCTTCTTGATCAGCTCGTACAGGTTAATACTGAGTAACTCGAAGGTGATGCACATGTGATTGCGGAACGTGAACCAATCGAACATATGAATGATATTCATCGTGTCGTCCTTATCCTGTTCCCGAAGCTTCCTCAGTATCTTCACCTCCTCCTGGGCCTGACGATGGAACCTCTTCTCGTTCCTGAGCATCTTCAGGGCTACGTGTTCCTGTTTCTTGTGATCGTACGCCTTCACCACCTGTCCGAACGCACCTTTGCCGATCACTTTCAGCACCTCGTATCTGTAGGCCACGTGGTCGTGGTTCACGTGGATGTAGGAACCGTGTTCGTTGTCGTAGTCATTGTTGTTCGGGCGGCCAAGTATGCCGGGCCTCTTCTTCGCGTTAGCACCGATGAAGTAGATCTGTGGGTAGTCGAGGATCTCCTGGTGCTCGTACGGCGTCAATCTGTTCTTGTAGATCTTCAACACGGCATCTGGGGTCGCGGTGATTGTCTTCGGCTTGTAGGCGCCGGCGCTGCCGCAGGAACTACCGTTCGGCCTTCCGTTCTTCACCAACGCGGTGCTCGACTGACCGTTCGGCGGCGAATGACTGGTGATACGGATGGTATCATGCTGACTCGAATTGTGGCTGGTATGAGAGCTCAGGCTCAGGTTCAAGCTCTCCGAGTTGCCCGTAAGGCTCAGCAGGCTGTTGTTGGCGCTGGAGCTCAAGCTCGGCAGATGAGTACCGGCCATGTGAGCAGATCGGGTCAAATAATTGGGCGACGACTCGCTGGTCGACTGCTTCAGGGCCAACGTGCTACCCTTCAACGGTGGCAGATGATTGGTCTCGCTAGACGTGATGTACGTCTGCGTCGAGATCGCGCTCGCGGGTACGAACAGGTTTGGTCTTGACAGCGACATCTCGAACGTGTTCGCCGATAGAATTAAGCTAGTCATTTGTATCCATTTGAAGCGTGTGTTTTTTGGTGGACAGGCTGATTGGTCGAATAACGAAACAGGCAACCATCGAAATAACCTTAACGTGTCACCGATTTGTATTGTCGTTGGAACAATAAAAAAACATATTGGTTCGTTCGCGATTAACAGTACGCTAAGTCGTTTATTTCTTCTTCTTTTCTTTTTATTGCTCTGGCTCTTCGGTAGTTTTTATCGTATACGTATAAATAGGAGTAAATTTGGTCGATCCGTTTTACAATAAATTAATCGACTAAAAATCGTTAACGCGATTTACTTTCAGTCTCATCGACGTCGACGTCGAAAATTTGATGAGCGGAAATGACGCGTCCCCCACGCGGGACGCCAACGAACCTCGAGGTTGCTAAGTCTCTTAAGATGCGTCCAGAATGTCCTCGATGACCGCTCGACAAGTGCGCGTGTCGTTTCTTTCGAAATACAATTGATCGTCTAAAAAATATTATCAAGGAAAACACGTGGTTCTCGCGGTGTAAATGCAGCGGACTAGAAATTGCAATGATCGCCGGGCGACGGTAATGAGCGTTCGCCAAAAGAGCCCCGTCTCGCTTGTCGACCCTTCGCGAGCGGCCAGAATACACGAACGAGAAAAATAAGAGGAACTATGAACCCACCGTCTGACGTCACTTCCGACTGTGCACAGCTGTCTACCCTCTCCCTCCCCCCGCCCTGTCTCGTCGCCAGTTATTCATCCGATTCGTATTAACTCCCTTCGCCGCTTGACCCTTCGCTCGTCGTCACCGGCAGTCAGTGTTACCACCTTCTTTGCTGCATGGAAACGATGCGATCCCTTTTTCGCCTTCGCGCGAACTTTCGAACGTCTAATTTTATAATGTATCGAGCACGAGGGCAAACGCATCGTGCGGGAACTGTCTACTTCCTAACCGCGGAGGTTATTGGCACCAGGCCGGCCAACTTGCACGACTTCGCTCCATCGAACCTTTTTTCTCTTCCTCTTGCACGGAGAATATTATTCTAGCTTCGTACGTTAACTGCTTTTCGTTCGAACAGAATTCATCAATTCCGATTTTGAATCGAACTGCGAGCTATCGATATGTCCTCGGCCGAATTTTGCAAATGCATTTGTATAATGTACAGTCGGCTTTTTGTTTGATATTTACATCGAACAGGATTCACCGACTTCGATTTTGAGTCGAACGACTGAAAATTTCGAGTAATCGATAAGAATAGAGTCGAATTTCGTAATCATTTGCATGCTATACCATCGGCCCTTCAAATATTCACCGATTTTTATTTTTAATCGGACTGTCAACAATCATAAAGGATTCGGTCGAGTTTTGTAGACACTATTTGCATCTTATTCTCTTGGTTCCTCGTTTGATATTTACGTCAAACTATATTCACGGATTTTGAATTAGAATCAAACTGCGAGTAATCGACGTTGATTCAGTCGTACTTCGTAAATGCTGTTTGCATGCTATACACTCGGCCCTTCGTTCAATATTTTTATGTCCAACGGGATTCACCGAATTCGATTTTAAATCGAACTGCAAATAATCGATAAAACTTCAGTCGAACTTCGTAAACACCATTTTGTTATACACTCGGCCCTTTGTTCGATGATTCCGTCCAACGAGATCGACCGATTTCGATTTTGAATCGAACTGCGAGTAATCGATAAGGATTCGAACTTCGTAAACACCATACACTTGGCTCGTACAAAATTTCTTAATCAATTTAACACATGATTTGTCGCGCGTAACCGTAGAAAAACTTCTCGAGTCTTTTAGGGCAGTTATTCGTCTGGTTGAACGGATTCTATTATGTGTTCACGCATTGAGATATCCGATAGCGTCCTCGCGTAATCGTTCGCATCGTATCAGTTTAATAAACTTGTCAAACGGTCGTTGTCACCGGCATCGAAGTATCTCCGACAATGACATATCATGTCAACCCTGCTTGAAATCGAAATCGAGCCACCCTGTAGTGGTGGATTTCTCGCACGCTCGGTCGTGGACCCCGCACGCATGAAAATCGAAGCAAACACCGCGAACACGACGAACGTGACCGCACCTTGATAACTGTTTACAGGCGAAACGTCCTGTTGGCATTAATCGTGCAAACTCGTTGTTCCCGACGTTGTACGACTAAATGGGTGGATGCTTTAAGAACGACACATCTTTTACTTCATCGGAACAAAGACACGAAACGAAGTTCGTCGCTTCTGGCACACTGACTGGCTGGCTAGCTGGCTGGCTGACTTCTCTCTCACTCTCTTTTTCTCTCGCTCCCTCTAGCTGTCTCTCTCACGCCGCCGCCATGTTTATTCTTTTTATACCCCCGTTAAACGTTGTGTCAGGACGGTTTAGAAGAGGTGGACGACCAGGCGAACGGATGAACGGCCAGACTAACTGATCGTCACGTGTTGTTTAACTTTTTGTTTTTGAGAACGATGCAGCATAAGAGATGTTCACGGTTAGGCGACGTAGCACGACGCTTCCGGTGATAAAGATCCCTCCATCGTGATTTCCACGACCATCGAGACGCGACTGTTCCCTTGTTTCCAGTGACTCCACGCTGTATCTATGGATTTAGTGTACAGGTGTTTTTGTTACCCCTTCCACGACATCTAGCATGTGTGCATTAACGAAGTTGTATATTTGATGCTCGAAGAGTGGAAGGGCACGCTTCTTCGTGGTGAATTTAATAACACTACTTTTTACTCAATTCCGGCACAAGTTTCCACTGAGAAATTCACACTCACCACAATGCACTCGAAGCAGGAACACCATTTGTCTATTCATAAAGAAACGCCTGCTGCGACACCCACGCATGCACTCTCACGTATACAGACAGTTGGCGCTTGCCGCACGCACAGATGTCCACACGTATTCTTGCGAGAAGCCAAGGGGAGGGCATAGACTAACACGTTGACATAGATGGTTACGCGTTTCTAACTTGTTAGTTCCTGTTTTTCCCGCGAAATGCAACTGGACGACATTATTGCGTATATTGTTCGTACGACGAAAGATCGTACTCGTCTGACGACGAGTTTTTGTTCCTTCTGCGCAAGTCAGTTCTGATTGGTTGGAACACACTTCATAACCAATAGCAACGCGCAAGCGCCTTTAGAATTATCGTCACGCCATAGGTATATACCTAGTGATTTTTTACTTTTTTAATCTCCACTGTTAGATTACGTTAAATATTGAGATATGAACATTAAAATATAAAACATTTGATAGTAAACTGATGTTTTTTTTATTCAAACCTGACTCCTGCATCTTTCCTTTTAAAATATATACGGTAAACGCATGGATCACGAAGAACATTACTTTCTAAAGAGGGGCTTTGGAATTTTGAAATTCTTATTAATATTTATGATCACCGTGTATATGATCGACAAAGGGAAAAGCGCATAAGTAATGAAATGACGTTAACTGATGAGAGCCTACTGAAGTTAACCGCATTGCGCGTACCAAATATGATCTCTCATTGAACGAACAATTTGCTGTAAAATAAATTATTGTCGTGTGATTTTTTATTCTAACAACCTTTCCTTTGATGTAAAGTAAGATTATTACCGTATAAAAATGTTGTAACTATCATGTTATTGACATTTATTCGATTTCTCACTACTGAATAATCTGTGATAAAGTTCGTTTTCTAAATGATAGTAAGGGAAGAAATAGTTGCAGTGTAGTCGAATACAAAAATCTACTCTCGAGCTTCAAGAGGGCAGCACATATCAATGTAAACATATGTTATCGTCGTATTGTCTACTGAACTAACCTAAGCTTAAATCGGTCAGAGACTGGCGTTATTTTGACCCGTTCTGAACACTTTCGTAGCCTCACAGCTGATATCATTGTAAGTACGTCGTAGTAACAGATAGTGGAAGCAAGATGAATTTAACGCCAAAGTCATTTAAAGAAAAACGTTCATTTGGTGAGCATAATTTTTATTGTTGTAATTATATTTTCCTCGCATTTACTATTAACCAAAAACTAAACAAAATATATACAAGGTATTCTTGGCAATGTTTTGCTTGTTTCACAATTTAATATGTCTTTGTTTTACTAATAATACATGCTATATATTTTTACATCATTTCAAACAGAATCACATTTACTTAATACTTAATTTATGCTCATTAATTTTATTTAATTATATAATCTGAAGAAATATAGTAAAGAACAATTTACTTATCATTTATGTTATTCATAAGACATCTCAATGCTATTAATGTTCCTTTCAATTTAGCGCAACGAGTTGCTGATGTAGAATTAATTAAAGAACAGCATCCAAATAAGATACCTATTATCGTTGAAAGATATTATGGAGAAAAACAATTACCCGTTTTGGATAAAGCAAAATTTTTGGTGCCAGATTATTTAACGGTAGCAGAATTTGTAAAAATAATTAGGTATATTTTGTAACATTTCACAAAATGTTTAAGTTCCTATTTAATTTGTAAATAATTTATATCTCTTAACACTAATCAACAGACGTAGGCTACAGCTTCATCCAACACAGGCATTTTTCCTACTAGTAAATCAAAGAAGTATGGCTAGTGGTAGTATGACTATGGCACAACTTTATCAGAGAGAACAAGATGAAGATGGTTTTCTTTATGTTGTGTTTGCTAGCCAAGAAGTATTTGGGCATTAGTTACATTGACATAGTTGAAAAGTAAGTTTATATGTTTATAACATATAAGTAGTAAACATATAAATAAGAATAAATACTTCTGAAGGCTTAATTGTAATTTTTGTTCGCATTTCATCCTATGCATTATGTATTATATTAAATAAATTGCTTAAATTAGATGGTTTTTAATCTGAAACTGTCTTTTGCCCATGATTTTAATATTTCAGTTGAATTTAAATTCAATAATAACATTCTGATATTGTTTCGATTATAAAGACAAAATAGTCTTATTTATGTGCTTGCTACTGTATGTAAGATTAATTTATGTCAATGTATTAATCCAGATATATTTATTTTGAGTATTTGGTTTATAGGTGAAAACAATATTTCTGGGAGTATACTATGTGCTAAATGTTTTTAAACATCTCCTAGGAAGAATTTTAGATCTATTATTACTTAAATCTGCCTTTAACTGAATATGCAGAATTTTTGTGATCGACTCGCAGTACCTGCTGGAATAATTAACAGAACAATGAAGATTGACATTTGCGTGTAAAATCCTTATGGTGCTTTGGGCCTTCAGTATATGCATCAACCATGTTTTATATAAGTTAAAGTTTAAGATTCATTTTTTATATTAATGACAGTACTTTCTTCTTATTGTTTTTAATGAATATAAAACTAAAGTAAGATTCGTTGTTAATAGGTAAGGAAATTAAGTTTATATTTTTTAGCATTATTAATCTAAATTTGCTTGCTTCCGTGTTCATTTTATAAATTTTAAATATGTAAAATGGAAATACTACTGTATAAATAGCAAGTAGTGGCCAGTTACACTTGACATATTATAAAAAAAAGTGAAACCAAACATTATTCTGTGTTTGTTTGCTATGATATACATATATATATATATAAACTATGATATTATGGTAATAATATCTTTATTATATTTTATAATTTACATATTGAATAAGAAAATTGAATCTTTAATATGTATATGAAATTTTAGATAACAAAAAAATGGAGTGTTTTAAATTAATCTTAAGATGATATCCATAAATGAAAATAAGTTTTGCATCTAAGTCTATTCTTTTTAAAAAATATTGAAACATTAATGAAAGTGTTCATGCATATGTAATGTATACTGTTATGTGATAATATTATTATACTCAAATCAATTTTATTAAATATATTTGCATTGTGAAATTCGATTGAATTATAATCGTTCCTACATGGAATATATAATATGCACTTAACATTACAGTTAGTATCTTTTGCTATTTGATACTTACACTATATGACAATTGATATTCTGAATTGTGTCTTAAATTCGAAAATATAAGCGCACTTATCTTTGATCTTCATAGAAGTAAATTAAGTAAGAAACAAAAGTACCTGGCATTATAACTAAGAACGAACATAATTATTGTATCAATGAGATAATTCTGTAAGACTTGATACTTTGGAAGCAGAAAGATTATCAGTTTTAATTTCTTGTATGAATAAATGTTATTTACTACTGTAAATAACTGATAACAATTGATATTACGAGTCTTAAAAACATTCTAAAAATATAGCTGTGTGAAATATAATATATTTTTTCAAGCAATATTTCACTTAGTTTACATCAAATCTTTAAACGGGCAGTAACAAAAACGGGGCTTTCTGCAAATATTTTTAAATGTCTGTAAAAGATCTAACAGCGATACAATAATACAAATAAGATTATTAATTCGTAAATAGATATTTCAATGCTGATAAAATTGTATCAATAATATAATAGTAGTTATGATACTATGAATATTGGCAATATTAATGATATGCTTTACTGATACTTGTATAATAAATTACTGTATAACATGTATCATGTAAAAAACAATTTGCAATAAATAACTTTTTGCAATAGATTACAATTTTTCCTACAACTTATTTATCCTAAAAAATGATGAGTTTGGTAATTAAGCCTTTGATATTCAAAACTTCATAACTTCTAAATCTAATTTAATGAAATTTAATATTTTATTTACAGATATAAGCATGTATATATTTTTCAAAGTCTCAAAGTTAAAAAATTCCATAATCTGGTACTCCTGCTTTCGGAAATAATTCATTTTCGCGAGCCGATTACTCATAATCTCTGCTCTAAAATAAAAATTTAAATATAAACTACGGTAATATGGCAACTTCCTTTACCATCATGGCGGAACTTCCTTCGAACAGGTTCTCGAGTTTGCCGAGAACCTGGCGCGACACACAAATTCTGCAACATAGATTCGAAATGGTCGATCTGTGTGCAACCACGTATCGATGGCAGTAAATGCAATGTCGAATGAGTATAAAGGTGAGCGGTGGGGTTAGGCACGGGGGGGAAAGAGGTAAAGAAAAGGTAAAGGTTAGAAGAGGTTATGAACTCTAACCCACGGATGGTTGACGAAGTCTAGTTGTTGCTATGATCTGTCCAAATGACGTGCAGTCAAATTGTCCATCGTTACTACTGATTTAGGTAAGTCCCTACAATGGTTGCTTGTTTACCTTTGAATTCGTTACTTTTTGTGACCGTTTTGTCGATAACGATGTATGAAATCCTGTACGATAACTCGCCCATATCGTAACAATCTGTGCATGTACTACTTTGCGCAATACATTATACGAAATGTTTCTTATTATTAACATGAAATATTAATAAATGATACACCATGTTCGCTAAACATTAACATAGTGATCATATGATATTTTCATGTTATCATACACTCTTGCAACGTTATTAATAATTTTTATTTTGCTTCCTTGTATTAATTGTTCGACTGACGTTTTGTATTTATTTATGAAAATAAGTATTCAAGATTTGTTTTATTACAAAAATATTATGCATATCACGAATGCGGTATATAAATAGTCCGAGGAAATATTAAAAAGTACAAGGTGGCATTGTTTCTTGTCCTCAGAAACAAAGCGTTGACGTCACTGCAAATTGTAGTCAAAAGTTATACTTCTATTAATTAGTAAAGCATAAATATCTGAAAAAAGAACAATGCGTAATTAGTAATACAATTTAACGTGATGGGTAGTATTACAAGATAAATCTGTGTCGATGCGGTGATCAAGTAGGTAGGAGGTAACCTTCGGACCCACGAGCGACCTTTACCTGTGAAGTCCGGTCGTATAGAAATAATTACTCTAGAGTGACTATTCTTCACTGATGCCGTTCCAAGAAATCTTTAGTTGACTTGGAATGACCATTCGAAAGGTTATAAGCCAACATAATATATTTAAAAGTTGCTAACTTAAGTTACGAACGCAAAACAATCGTTTTCAACAAATCGAAATGTTACATTGTTTCAATCATTAATGTTTCGCATTAATGTTCACGAAAATACAAACATTTTTATCTAAAGTAGTATTCTCGTTTGTTGAATATTATATTATATTCTACAACAAACATTACAAATTTATTATCGTATACGTTTTAGCTGGCATGACATTGAATATAAAGAAAATTAAATTGCACATAAGTATTCTTAAGAAAATAAGGTGTATGGAAAGTACACCGGCGAGCATCGTAGGCTTTCTTAGGGAAAATGGCGATGGAGGGGAAAAGGACCCCACCACTTGCTAATTTTCGATTGCTGAATTTTTAAAATAAACTTTCAAATTAAGAAGTTGGACATTCGGAGATTTGACAAATTTGACGAACCTGAGAACTTGGGTATCTAAGAATTTGACAATTTGAAAATTTGCAAATTTTGAAATGTAAGAATTTCAAATTTTCATATTCGATCTTGACAACAGACAGTAGGAGGCTCTTCCCCTACGCTCGTCCTTATGCAAAGGAAGCCTACATTGCACCGGAGTGTACATAGTTAAAACGCGTAATTCCTATATGTACCTTCGGAAACAAAGATATGTAAAAGTAGCTGCTGGTCTATGTATATTTTCGCTATTAACTCGTTCGTGTTTGACCTATTCTCGATCTACGTAGCGACCTCGAGCCTCAACCGATAAGTCATCGCGGGCGTGTATTACGTGACATAACCTGTAACGCTCGTCGAGAGGCCACTATGCGGTCCTCCACGGCAAATGTTCTCGCTCAGGTAGAAAAGCAGGCAAGCGGGGCGAGAATGCACCTGGCCGGTGTGTCTTGGCGGTACACAAGAGAGTGACCTGCCAACCTGCCAGTACAGCGAACGGCCTGGCTGCGTTCACCTGCGCAAGGTTGCCTTTAAACTTCAACGTGGTGTTTTTATGGCACAACCGCTTCACCGTAGTAAAAACGATTTCATGTGCTACAAATGTGTCGTTTTCTCGTAATCTCTCGCTGTTCGTACAGTTAAAGTATTAGTTTTCTCGAGACGTGAATATATTTCCGCGCCTATTACCGCGTGGCTGGCTACGTTATATTTTCAGAACCGTGCGTGACCCGTGAGAGCGCCACCGCCGACACACGCAAATGCGGTGATACAGGTCGACCCAACAGGTAGTGTATTGTGCGTACCGTCCTCGAACTTTAATTTTAAGACACGTTGCGTGTTCCGGAGAGGAAATGCAAATTGTTTCGTGAAACGATACTCATTTTCATGGAATAATACAAATCTAACTAACAAATTTATGAAAGATTGAAATTCTGTCTCCTTGATATGCTCGCAATTAGATTGACCTTTTGTATATGTTAGTAACATTGTATTTTGAATTACTGTTCGATGGACTGTTTGTTGTGTAACAGAAAATTGTATCGAAGATACGATTTAGAAACTATGAACGACAAACTTATGATTGAATCCGTTAATGAAAATTGTTAATTGTTTATGGTGACACGTGTCTAAACAGGTCAACGGTGCAAGTTTTAAGAAAAAACGACAGGTGTCATGTTACGGTCATGAAATTCTTCGTTGTAAAACGGAGTGACGTTGAATCCCGGGTATGACACTTCCGTGAAATTAGATACGTGTGGCATCATCGATCATATAAGTACTTTTGTATACGTATAGATGTTTATTAAGAAAGAAATACCGATTTTCAACGTAAAATCCGTAGAAACGTATTTCGATAGTAACTGCGTTTCCCGAGTTGAAAGTTTATCGCAATTGGAAAGGTCGAAAGAGAATGGTTCCGTAGTACCGATGTGTAACGAGCGCGAGATCTAAGAATGTTAACTATTTTGGAACAACGGTACAGGCACCATTTTCTCGTGTTACCGCACTGACAGTGGTGACGAAGTCTGATCACGAGTGTATGGAAATGGACCATTCGTTCTATGACAGCCAGTGTAGCATGGCTGTGGTATCGGCATGCGCCTAACCACGTAGCAACCTACGAACCGAACAACTCGGGACCATCTCTTTCACTTCTTAAAATGGTAGGGGGAAAGGGTTGCGGCAGGTAGGGGCGGGCGGCAAATGCTCCAGTTTTCATTTTTTTACCGTCCCGATGTGCTTTTAAACGATACATTCTGTTTGCTTAGATGAAATCGGCTTGTACACGATCACGATTTACCTGATCATACTCGGCGTAATATCTATACAGGGGCGGCGCGGACATTTATGGGGCCAGGTCCCAAAATAGTACGGGGTCAAATAAATGAATTATAAGTATGCTTACGAATGTTATGTACCATGTTTTATGGATTCCACATGCCATGCATAGTCACGTGTGATATAGCCACATGTATCACCTCACGCCGTATATCACCACGCGTTATATTGTCATATCGGCGAATTTAATGTACTGTTAATTTCAAGAACTTTCCACTGCTAATGTCCGTATGCAATATACAGAGAGTTTAACGCACCTGTACTAATATAATACTATGGATAGGGTTTTACAAAATTTGTCATGAATTATGCGACCGTGTTTCTGAGGAACCTTTTGAACCCACCCATGCGCCGGCCCTGTGTTATGCAATGTGTCAAAAACAATGTATGAAAAAGCATCTTTTTTTAATTTTTAATGGATTCCTATCACTTTTTTTCGATTTAATATATCATTAAAAAAATGAAAGCTTTTTGTTCTTTTTCCTTTTATTTACTCCAATCAATACAGTGAAGGTGTTAACCCTTCATTATTCCGACGTTTCGGACATTGATGGAGGTCCTCATCAAGGATAGCAATCTAATAATTATCTCATTTAAGAGAGATCTATAAATGATAATTAAAAATATATTTCAGCAACATGCAATTTTAATAACGAGTCCTTTCCTCTGATTCGCGTTAAAACGTGAACAATGAAATTTGATCGTTACTTTTGACTTCCGCATTTTATGCCATTAAACAACAAGTGAATACTGATTGTTTAGAAAACACGTAGTATATCTGCCGTGACATCATTGCAGAAATATCTTTCGAGTTACATGAATCTTATTGGCATGAGTCAAGATTTTTACGTAATTATTTTATTCGTTATGATTGCAGAAAGAAATGGACAGGGATCATAGGGAACAACGCGATCACGATAATTTAAATGAAAACGAGGAGGAACGAAAAGTAGGAATGGATTTTCGTAATTTGTCCCGACACCATGGCGTGGATCACGTAGCTGATGTTGAAACTGAGGTGTTTATTATTTATTTTCAAAAATGAAAAAAAAATGTTCAAGGTATATAATTTGAAAATTGGAGTTGTTAATGAAAAATTTCGACTTTGAATTACAGCGGGATATGGACGTTGATCAAAACGATCGCGTTGAAAATTTACACGACGATAAGATAGATCAAAATATTGGAAGGAATTTTCATAATTTAGCACATCATCCCGCTATGGTTGGTTTTCGATATATCAAATTTATATAGAAATTGAGATTAAACATATTCAATCAATTAATCATATAATATTTCTGTACGATATTTAGAGAGACATGGACAGGGATCAAAATAATCATGTTGATAACGTGCACGATGATAAGGTCGATCACAAAATGGGAAGAGATTTTCGTAATTTGGGACCTCATGCAGGAATGGTTCATTTACACTCTGGAATTGAGCATTTAAGTAACGTTGATGTAGAGGTAAAATTTGCATTTTAATTTTTCTAATTTGTGTGTTATATTTCAGTGTACTTATATGTCTTACTTTTTCAGGTAAAATTAGCAAGAGATGTTCGCGGTTCCTTGGGTTTGGGATTATCACTAGAATTATGTGTGGTATGTGGTGATAGAGCTAGTGGAAGACACTATGGAGCAATTAGTTGTGAAGGTTGTAAGGGTTTTTTCAAACGTAGTATTCGAAAGCAGTTGGGTTATCAATGCAGAGGAAGTAAAAGTTGTGAAGTTACCAAACATCACAGAAATCGGTGTCAGTATTGTAGACTTCAGAAGTGTCTAGCAATGGGAATGAGAAGTGATTGTAAGTTTGATCAAGATAGTACACCTAGCACTAAAATGCTCTGCATTTAATTATAACGAATTAACTTTTAAAATGTAAAAGTTTATAATGACATTGTAACATTAATATCAGGCTTTATCGTTATAGCTGTCCAGCATGAAAGGAAACCAGTATTAGGTGAATCAGCAGGAACAAAAGTAGGAAATCGAAGTCCCAGGGTTAAGCCAGAACCGCAACAACCAGTATCTGAAACACCCCCAACTTGGGAACAACCTGAAAGTCCGAGTATGGAAGACCAAAGTAGCGATAGTGACCTCAGCGATGCATTAACGTTAGCACGAGAACGTTTACTTATCTCACATGCATTGGATAGCATGGCCAAACTTATTGGAGATGTACGTCTAATTTATTTTATGCGATGCTATTTGATAAAATACAATATTTCACGCATTATCATATGTACAGAGTGTTAACGGTTCAAGTGAACCAGAAGAAGAGTGGACTGGTCAATTAATTTCTGAAAGACACACGATATTTGAGTTAAGAGCTCCTAGCCCAGCACCCGCGTACTTATCAATACACTATATTTGTGAGAGTGCTGCTAGATTACTTTTCCTGTCAGTTCATTGGGCAAGGGGAATTCCTGCATTTCAAGCGTTACCGTAAGTAACTGAACAATGTAAATATTAAATGAAACTGGGGATATTAGAATCTAGAGAACTAAGGAATTTAGAAATATGCGTATCGGTATAACGCACACATACATGGTTATGTGTAGTATAGATTATGATTGAAGATTGAATAAAATTATTTATATTTACAGATCCGAGGTTCAAACAACTTTAGTGCGTAGTTCTTGGGGACAACTCTTTACCTTAGGACTTGCGCAGTGTGCATACACTCTGTCGCTTCCAAGTATACTAACATCGATAATAAATCATTTACAAGCTAGTATTGCACAAGAAAAAATTACCGCTAGTAAAGTAAAGTCAGTCACAGAACATATATGTAGACTGCAAGACTGTGTTAGTTCGCTTCATAAATTGCAAGTGGATTCCGTTGAATATGCGTACCTTAAAGCATTAACGCTTTTTAGCGCTGGTAAGCGAAAAATCATATATCTTCCCGGTAATTATTTACTTCGAAAGTAATACTATTTGTCACTTAGATAACGTTTTGGCTGGTGTTTGGCGCAAGAAAGTCGAAGTCTTGCAAGAAGCTGCATGGTCGGAATTACAACAACGCGTGGGATCCGACAGATTACCTCGTCTTCTTTTAAGGCTTGCTCCACTTCGTTCAATTAATCCCCGAGTCTTGGAGGATCTGTTTTTCGCAGGTCTTATCGGGAGAGTAAGCGTAGCTAGTGTTGTGCCTTATATTCTTACTATGCAAGATTATAAAACTGAACCTGAAAGTCATATGGGGTGACAATTACTATCCGTGCAATGTAAGTCGTGACCTATTAAAGTGATATACATGTATGTATATATACATTATATATACATACATTAGCGTTGATTGCCTTGGATATTTTTATACGATGCGAAAAGAAAAGAGAAAATGTAACGAGGCAAAGTTAATTTTTATTTTTCGTAAAAATCTTATATGCCTCTTTCTAAAGGTGTTGACACTCAGGGTAGATGTATTTTAACTTGTTAATCAGATGTAATATCTAGTTTACAATATTTTGATGTTTGACATTTTTTTATTTATTACAAATTCACTACCTACTGTACAAAACTTTCCACCACTGCACGAACGTATCATATCGATGAAAAATATTAACAGTGACATTTATTTGTTTCTAAAAATAAAGTACAAAATAATACATTGTTAAAATAACATTTAGTTTAAAGATCAGGAAAAAAAATATTTTAAATATAAATTTATAATTTTGTAATGGAAATCTATGTTTGGAAAGTTTTGTACTTACATACAACGTAAAAGAAACGTGCAGGGCAATATTACTATACTTATAAGTAGAACGAATGTAGCCCTTGATCGAATTAATAACATAGATCGTTCGATGTAAAATTTTTATTCCGATCGAACAGAATTACATTTTCGCTATTTTTTCTGACAGTATATTCAGTTATTAGATAAAGAGAAAAGGGAAAAGTCAAGTCAACTATATATTGAAGTCTTTAATGAAAATCAAAATGTTATTATTATTTTTTTATAGTCGCTGCTTTTTTCCGTCCGTCAGAAAAGAAAATTATTACTTAGTTTTGATAGAAATCAAAGCTGAAGTATACGTTTAAAGAAAATATAAATGATTTAATGTAAAGATATATTAACCTTACATAAGTATTAGTACAAACAAATCGCGATTTTGTTGTAATTGAAACTATTTCTTAATAATTTCATAACATTATTACAAATGTGTACATGTTTCTCTTATTTTTCCTAGAAATGCATCGGGACAAATGATATATTTCTAGGCTGTGCTTTATTGTAGATAAAATAAAATATGAAGAAAAGAAATCGTATTTAATGTTTATCGCGAAAGAATAGAATGTGCAATAGTATAAATCATGCAACATTCAAAGGCAGAAACAAACCATTATACATAATTTATTTTTAACAAGAAACGAATTAATGGATTAACTATATCATAAATGTATTATTAAGTATTATTTACTTCTTCAAAAAAACGACAATAATAGTATATTTTTATGAAATGCAGAAATACTTATCAGATTAAAAAAGTTAAAAAATAAATGTATATGCGTTTACTTAATGAAATGTACATTTTATATCTTACTGCTAATTGTAACTATATTAATCTAATATCGATATAATTATAAGTACATATATTATTTGTATCTGTTTGATGATGATGAAAGAGGAAAATAACGTTAGTATTTTTAGGTAAAGATAATAATCTTGTGTATTTAGTGTCATTAATAATGTTTAGAGCATTGATATTTTTTGTCAAAATATACCGAAACAAATCGTTAAATATTTTTAAACTCGTCACAGTTGTTAATGTTCGTAAAAGCAATTTTGCTAGTTATGAGATTTCCACAAACATTTTCATGATCGATAAGCGTGTAGAATATCCTGAACAGTGTTTAATATATACATATTTAAAAATAAGTATCCTTTCTAATTTGTTAATCCAAAGATTAAACAACAATACATTTTTTTTACAGATATTCGTGTACATTATACTTACTGATTAGAATTTGATACAATTTTTAGCAAATACTAATAGTATGTAATATTTTATTTTAATTAAAGATAATTCCAGTTCTATTGTTCACAAAATGGCATAGTGGTGCATCAAATTAATAATATTAATATTAAAATACAATTTAGTTCTGTATTATTATAAGTGATACTGACTTTAATACATAGAATTGTTATTTGTACTTTACAAAGGAGGTTGTTATCCACTGCATCACATGTTATGTATGATGTTCCAATCGCAGACTATAAATGAAAATTATCTTTTAAAATTGATATATTCCATGTGATACAACTTTTATGTATAAAATACTTAATGGACAATACAATTAAAAATTATATTCGACTTAAAATGAAATGAAACTATACGTGTAAATATAAAACGTGCCTGTATGAAAGATATTTATATTAAATATAATAATTTTGTAATTGTATAAGTCAAAACATGCAAGAGACCTGAAGATAGTTGCCCCTTCAGTTTTATTATTATCAAAGAATATGTACATACATGTTTAATTGTGGTATAACGTATAATTGAACAAAATAAATAAATAATTAGCTTATAAAACAGTCTACATTTTCTTTTACTTTAAGTATTATTTTTAAATATAAGCATTGGCGTAATTAGAATTTTTAGCCTTAGAATTTGAAAATTTTTTAATTTCTAATACGGAGAAGTCTGATTCCTTCAGTTTCTATAGAATCGTTACATCAATATAAACAATCGAGTTACTGTATAAAGAAGTAACGCTTGTGGTGCAATGTCTAAAGAACCCGAAAAGTTCTACCCTAGAGTCGTCCCTGTGGAGTGAGTCACATCCTAAGATTGCTTGTAGAGGCGCTTTGCCGCCATAGCCGCTTTATCCGCTGGTGTTTGTGAATCGGTTTTTCGTACGAAAGTTGGAGTCGCTGAGTGGACTTGGGTTCAGTAGCGATCGGTCGAATGAACGGAAAGTATGGTTGTGGAAAAGCTCGCGTTTGGTTAAATGTTTTATTATCACGTTTCTCGTAACGAATCATTCAGTTCCCAACGTCGTTATCAAAGATTTTAATACTTGCGTAAAACCGGCTACTCCACGACAGGTAGACAGGTATTCCAATCCGTACGACCGTTTGGAACGTGGGTGACACGCCTCCAAAGAATTTTTGTTCCTTCCTCTTTTTACGAGAAATACAATAAAAATATAAATTACATTGCAAATATCCGTGAACATTATTTCGGACGTTGTTTACGTGTAAAAATTGTGAATCAGTGTCAATGACGTACTGTAACAAATATAATTCTTAAAAAATCATCGAGTGTTTTCGTAACAGAGTGAAAAATAAAATGTTATAACAGTGGTGCTCTTTCTTTGAATCGTGTTCTTTTGTGGCGGGAAGTCATTTCGAAGGAGTAAACGTCATCAGGTACGCCTAAACCGTAGCAAAAATTTCACGTGTACTCTGACGAGAACGGTAGGCTTCCTCGGCAAAAATGGCGATGTAGGGGAAGAAGGCCCCACCACCGGCATGTGACGATACAACGTGAAGCGATATAACGTGAAACGATACATAGCATGTGACAATAATCGACACGTGACGATATATGACGCATTACGATATTCGGTTTATAACGATATAACGCGTAATAACTTTCGAAATAACTCTTGCAATAATTCGTCAGTATTGTAGCGAGTAGTGGGGACCTCTTCCCCTATGTTGCCATTTTTATGGAAAACCAAGAATGCTGCCTATTGTACATGATTATGCTAAAAAGTTAATTTTATTGGTTCATCCATTATTTCAGTGTGCCATTTTTTAATGCGCTATCTTGTTTGTATACCTCATATGCTGCAACCGCTATTTTAAGTGAATCGTCCAAGTATTATGTCAATCGCGCATAAAATATAGCATAGCGAATTTGGCGGTGAATATGAGTTTATGCAAATAGATCTTCGACGAGTCACTTTGTGTTATGTTCCCTTCATTGTGTTTATCCTGGCAATTTCACGAATTTTTGCTGTGTTACTTGCGTAACAGAAACACGAATCATCTCATTAGAAGTGTTGAGCAACAACGCGCCATCCACGTGTATCCTTACACAAAATTGCTTCTTACTAAATGGCTTTTTTTGCACGCTTCTTGTCATCGACAATCACTCTTCCATTGTAAAAAGATGAGTTTCATTAGTTTTTATCTTCAGTTTTCAGCTGGCCTCCCTTCCTTCCGTGATTATCTTTTGGATAGCGAATTTTGAGTTACGATCAAACAAAATTCTTATTTCATTCGACGACGCGGAGCTCACGGTTTATCTGTAACAACCCCGCTACTGGCTGCGTTCTCTTGACTCTGAGAATTCTTTGGAGTTTCGGCTTTCCTGGAAGGCGATGCTTTTAATCCTCGTTCGACGATTCCATTAAAACTTTTGAAACTTAACAAGCTACACAAATGCCGAAATCGGCAGCCAAGTGGACATTTTGGAGGTCTCTGTCATATTATATTTTATTTTCTCGTTTTTTATATACTTCATCGTTCGTTGTACATTTTTTTATCATTGCAATCGCTGCAATTGCACGTTGTTACTTAATTGCGTATCGATTGTAACACATCCTTGAAATATTATTTACCCTGAATTGTAACGATTGAGTTTGAATGCTGTTTCATGATCTTTTTTTCTATTCATCGGTCATTTCCATTGTTTTTTTTATCTCATTCGCCTATACCGTGAAGGCTGTACATAGTCGACGCGTTCGATTGGAAGGTTGTACTGATAATTTTTAAACACGCCAATCGCGAGCGTAGAATTACTGTGTACTACGGCAGTGATGGGCAGATAAAGTGGGCAAACTTAGAGATTTTAATTTTATAAATTTGAAAATAGCAGGGCTATTGTACTCATCGAGCGCAGTTGCGCATCGCTGTACCTTAGGTTCATTGCAATCGATTAAAACTGGTTGTATAATACGTAAACACGTAACGAATTACCAATATTCACGTGTACGTTCCATAATTATTTTATCCAGTCCGATCAAATTTTTCTCGCGAATTAATTACACAACCGGCTAATTATATATAATTATTATATGGAAAAAGACATACATTACATGTATGATAGAGCTTTAATCTACGTCAATGTTTTACTAATTTCATATTTATGTCACGTATGAATAAATAACTTTTAACATTAATACGGTCATTTTTGCATTATATAGAAACGTATGAAAGTTGTATGTACAAGCATTACTAATTCAATCGTGTAGATTGAGGAATAGGTAGATTTTTTGTTCTGTTCAATGTTGTGCAAAAATTATTTAGAATAACGAATGAATTATTTATAACTTTTTAGTTGTTATTAATAAATATTTTCTTACCGAAATGAAAACGCAAATAATAAATAATGGACAAAGCTTTTTCACGTGAACATAAATAATTCCAATTATAAGTGAATGATCGATTATTATTTATTCGTTGTTCTCATCCAAATAAAGTTCTATTTGCACGATGCCCAACACAGGTATCATTGGTAATTCTCGAGATAAAGCGCTGTTCCTTACAAGTGATAATGTACACTTTTCGTTCACCAGTGATTTTTTACCTATACTCGTGTCACTTGTGTAGCGTACTCAGAAGTGTCAGCACGAAGTATACTATCATTCTAAAGTTTTCCTTATCGTCTAGGCAGTCGTGTTTGAGTCACTTGTACTTTTCCGGTTTTCACATGAAGTGTTTTAATTTATTTCGACTATTATTTATATTGTGGGTGTATACTGTTCTTCCGTAAAGGTGAATGCCTTAAAAAAGTGACTAATCATCAATTAACTATTTTAGAAAGTGCAAGAGGCCCGTTGGCGAAGAAAACGAAGACAGTAAGAAAGGAAAACGAAAACGAGCTGCGGATATAGAGATCGAACCGCCAACGAAAGAGAAGGAAGTTTCGGTCGTGGAAACGAAACGAAAAACCATGGAACATCCGCTTACGAGATGCGACACTCGTGTACCGAAAGCTACACCGATCACGGATGATTATGAAATCAGTAATCACGTATTAGGACTTGGAATAAACGGCAAAGTTGTTCAGTGTTATGACAAAAATACAAGGGAAAAGTATGCGCTTAAGGTGAGATAATCACGAGTTTCTATCTTCTTTTTTGTGGTCGCTGATCGGTGATGTTTTAACTTCCGCTAGTGAGAGTGAGAGCGGAAAATTGACTGTTTCAAACTACGGAAGTAATCAGTCCTTCCATTTCCCTTTTTTAATGGAGAACAACGGTAACAGTGCTGTTAAAACATAGTGAATGTACTTCGAGTTAAAGGATAATATTGTAGGTCTGAAAAGTCAAAACTATTTTTGACGCTAGAATAAATTTGTTATTAGTTTTTTATTATAAAAGAATCTTCGTAATTGTTAAAAGTGGATTTTATATGCAACACGGTGTAAAACCTTAATTTTTACTTCCTCTTTATGAGGCGATATTACATTGAACTTAATTGCAATTTCACGCACGAATAGTAATCGTGTACGGACATGTGATTACAAAACGAATGAGTACGAGGATTGTTCGACAGGTGTAGATAGCAACGTCAGATAGTTTTATATTACCATGCAAATGTATTATGCGCGTTCGACGAATGTAATAACGTACACCTGGATGCAACGTAGACGTTATTTAAAATAACTGCAAGTATAGGACGAGGAACCTTTCATCGCTTCCATCTTGCGAAATAAAATACGAAAAATTTAAAAATTCCCAAAATTCAAAATTTTTAAACGCGCAAATTCACCGGATAAAAATTAATAAATAACGGGACATTTCTCAGTGGAAAGGGAAGACGGTCCACAGTGTTTGTCAGCGTACTTCGCGAAGGTTTAAAACATTCTTATCAGAAAGTACATTCAAGTGTAACACGATACATCTATCCTTGGCTATTTATGGAACAGCAGAACAATGTTCCAAGGATGAATTCCCAATATCTTATGTTAAATGTGCATACTAACACGTAATTAGAGGATCATCGATCCACGATGTATCAATACCTACTTCGCTTGGTGAAGTATGATCATCGACTAACGATGTCCGAGCGAGTCCAGACTGCGAGTCATCCTCTATTTATACACGGTGATTTCCCATTCGACAATTCTGACCATGTGGTGTATCACTCGAAACCGACTTGCTTTTTATTTTCTCTGTGTATCACCTTGAAAAAATTCAGGGATCCTCGTACTTCTGTTTTCTTTCCGTATATAATTTATTGACTTCATACTGACATTCTCCTTGGCAAGAAATATATCATTTTCTTCCAACACAGGGCAAACAGGTTATTTGCCTCTGCCACGAGATACTCGCATTTTGTAAAAAAGTATTCAATTAAATATCAAGAGAGTCTTTTTTGATTTTAGAAATATACAATTTGAAGACACCTCTTTCGTTTTCATAAAAACGGGTATAAAACCACCAGAGGAGTCGTTAGACTTTGCGGGGTCCCCAGTTCTCATATAAAGTGGAGTCTCGATATACGGCCCTGGATGGTACTGAAGCAGCGGAAAAAATTGTGGAACATGTACAAGAAATTTTTTTGGTTAACAGAATTTTATACACGATTCGATCGAGAATTGCAAAAAAGTTAAAATGGATACACAGAATGTCAATGACCGATTACGGAAATCATGCGGTAAACGAGTAAACATGTGCCTGGATATTTTAAAAATAATGTTTTTGTAGTATAATTAATTCTTATTCAATTTTTTTATGTATACATTTTTTATTATCTCTTATCGAGGTTTTGATACTGCTTTAAATCTACTTAATTCGTTTGTCCGGTAATACTTGCAATTCCATCTTTCTTATATAAAAAAGTAAACAAGGTTGGAGAGGAGGCGTGTACATACATATCTGACCGAATGGACAAGAATAGAAGTACTTGATAAGCTTCAACGAAAATATGTCATTATTTATATAGTATTGATGATCTCATGCGTGCTAACATTTAGTTAATACCTGCAAACGTGTCACTCTGTCGGTAATTCAGGGCTGAAGAATTAATGGTTTCCTAATCGCAGAACAGTCTGAAATAATTTATGTACGGAAAATGGCGCGCATAAATCAATCTATTTTAAATCCACTCAGAATCTGGTTAATATGGTAGTCTTCAACAAAATGAAATGTAATAGCACTCTATTATGTCGATAATGTCTATATTTCATCGTTGGAATCAAGCCACATAATTCACATGAAACAATCTGATTGCAAAATCAAAAATCTCATTTTTCGAAATACGTCGTTGTTAAGACCTTCGGGTACTTCCGCTGTAGCGATGCAATAACTTGTATTTGTATTCTGCAGTGAAAGTTTGTTCGATACAGGCCACTGTACTCTTAGTATAACCCTTGAGAGTCTAGTATTTGTATGTATCAATACTTAAGAATGTTGCAGTGTGCAACATCTAAGCAGAAGAAAGAAATTTGAAAATTCAAAGAGTAGAAAACTTGGCAATTTACAAATGTCGGAATATGGGAATTTGGAAATTTTAAATTCACAAATTTGATCTAAAATCAAAAGCAAGACTCCTACATGCGACCTTATTGTAGGGAAGCTTACAATGCATTGAAATAAATAGTTCAACTGTGTACAAATTCCATAGATTATAGATCACTGGTGAATCAAGAAAAAGTACCTCAAGGCATACTTCAGGAGAAAGTTATGGAATCATATTGCCGAGCACCTTTACGTAGTCATAAAAAAGTCAATATTCGTGAACGTCACAGTACATCGGCATGCAACACAGTTTCTGCTTATACAATTATAGTCGTTGATTGACTACCATAGTCAAATAACCAATCGTACTCGCTGACACCATCGTTCTGAGAATAGTTGAATTTTTATTTCGTACGTCTTTTCCAGGAAACACGTTCTATATATCTCTGCGAATCATCAGTGAAATTTCAGTAACAGGAAATCGACGATTTAAATCCGACGTTTCTCTTTTGTTCAAGATTCCCTTTGTATCAGTTACAATTTTGTAAAAAGTTACATACCTCTTATATCTCATGTTAGAAGTGTTCAAGATTACAGATTTAAGATACTCAAACTGATAGACTTCTGAATTAAACAATTTTTGAATACCGAGTGATCATATTTGGTATTCAATGTGATGGGGTATTGACACATAGTAAATTTAGGAGAGCACACCAGACGAAAATTCTAATTAGCCAATGCGCATGCGTATTAGCCGAGTCATGCGTTTCATTTTTACATAAAATACTGTTGCGTGGGATGATGAGAATAATCTGATCTAACTGACCGTCAATATTAATTCCACGTGTACGTTAATACTTATCGCGTCACGTCGCTAATTCCATTATCATGCAACAATATGAATTGTCGATTGATTATTGCGCACGACCGACGATGTATTTTCATTTGAAAACAAACAGTGACGAATATTCGAAACTAACCCTTTGTTATTTGTACTGTTGCATGCGCTACGACGAGATAACCTTGCCAAGCAAATCAATTTCTATTTCTATGTTCTATTGTTACTCGAAATTTAATCCATTTTATCATCGCTATCGATACTGTTGTACGAATTGAAACTGGTTTCAGCTTTTTCGAGCCCGATTCCCGGGATTTAATTGTATTTGGTTATTTTTAGCTCGCACGATATATTGGAGGCTCTAAAAATATATCACTCAGCCGTGAGATACTTTTTCCGTATCTTTTTTATTTCTCAACCGTAACATTTTCCGCGGAGATTTTGTTTTTAAAAGTTGAGACGTAGAATTGCAAACAGAGATTGCGATGCACGAAATTCGTCAACAGTTTATACGTATGGAAAGTGGACGTAGTTTTTGAAATCAACGATGAAGCTAAACAAAGGACAGTCGTCACATATTTTAATGCAGCTGAAATTGCGAATGTCTGACATATGTGGTACTTTAGATAAGGAAGACATATCGGTCTTCGCAATGTACGAGAATAATGTCATTCGTATAATATTGAATCAGCAAAGAGAATTGGAATAAATTAAAAATGACGTATTTAAATATTCAGATATTACGTTACACTTTTTGATCACATATTATTAGCTTACATTAAATACTGGTTACGGACAGCTACAGAACCCAAGTTTTATCGATTTAATGATATTGCGGCGTCAGCTGGTTTGGGTCATTCACCATTCTACTTAAAGTGAATATGCGAAGTTATCCGCATACTTATAAACTTTTAGATATATCGCGAAAAGTTGATGCGCTTAAGTTCATAATTTTCTTTTAATTCAGACAAAAATTATATCTACAATCATACGATATTGCAAGTCATGCTCCTCATGTTTATATTCATTTTGATCTCAACTGATTACGTCACTTCATTTGTTCAAGGATTGCTGTTAATTTCATAGAGTTGGGAAATTTCGTAGAAACTATAAAGAAATAAAGTAGGAAAGATCGTTTTTCTATCTAGTTTGAATGTACTTGCATTAGTATTAGGAATAGAGCTGCTGTGTTCAATAAATATCAATTGGAAGACATTTTATAAAATACATTTTTAATTTACAGGTATTATATGACTGTGTAAAGGCACGAAGAGAAGTTGAGCTGCATTGGAGAGCATCAAATTGCAGGCATATAGTTCAAGTAAAAGATGTGTATGAAAACACGTACAGTGGAAATAAATGCTTGTTGGTTGTTATGGAATGGTAAGATATTTATATTTAATATTCAGATATTATTATAGCATTAATATTAGTTTTTAAACAAAAATTGAACATCTAATCAATTTTTAGTATGGAAGGAGGAGAATTATTTGAGAGAATACAAGATAGACAAGATGGTGCTTTTACAGAGAGAGGTATTATAAATGAACTGATTGACATTGAAAATATTTAAACAAAGTATAAAAATTGCTTATTTTCATATTTCATTTACAGAAGCTGCACAGATAATGTATGAAATTTGTGTTGCTGTAAAGCATCTGCATGATATGAATATTGCACACAGAGATCTTAAACCTGAAAATCTTTTATATTCCAAACCTGGTATGTACTTGTACACATTAATTTATGAAGCATGAATTTATTACATATGGTATATTATTTTCAGACAATACTGGAATATTAAAATTAACTGATTTTGGTTTTGCAAAAGAAACACATTCAAAGGATACCTTACAAACACCATGTTACACACCATATTATGTTGGTAGGTAGCATTTCAAATTCTAGTTCTATCTAAGTATGACAAATACAAATAATTAAAGAAATGTTTCTTTTATTGCTTAGCTCCTGAAGTTTTGGGACCAGAAAAATATGATAAAAGCTGTGATATATGGTCACTTGGAGTCATAATGTACATACTGTAAGTTAACATTATTTATGAACGACTATAATTGTAAACTTGTATATCAATTTGTATAATAGATCAATATTATAAAATATTTTAGGTTGTGTGGTTTTCCACCTTTCTATAGTAACCACGGTTTAGCAATTTCACCAGGAATGAAAAAGAGAATACGATTGGGTCAGTATGATTTTCCAGCTCCTGAATGGTCAAACGTAAGCTCGGAGGCGAAAACTCTTATTAAGGGTATGTTATGTACGGATCCAGCTCAAAGACTGCAGATTGATGAAGTTATGCGCAACAAATGGATTGCTGTAAGCATTTCAGCTTTTATATTTATAAATGTATGCATTCCTTATAATAATCGTAAGTATTACTTTTGTTATATAGCAATATACCGAAGTCCCACCTACGCCTTTACATACTGGGCGAGTGCTACGAGAGGGCGAAGAACTTTGGCCGGAAGTTCAAGAAGAAATGACACGATCTTTAGCCACAATGCGTGTAGATTACGATACAGCAAATTTGAAACAATTGGATCACACAAATAATGCGTTATTAAATAAACGTAGACGAGCAAAGCAAACGAACGCTGTACCGCCAACTGCTAATCCAACGGCTGCATCCTAGGAAGACGCAATAAAAGCCAGGAACCACTGGCGTATTTTTTTACAAAGATGTGTGAGGTATAGCGTAATTACTATGAGAATTGTTTTTTGATCATTGGTACGATGTAAAAACTAAGTGATTGTAATAGAAGTGATCATGAGAACAGTTATTATGTATTTTAAAATATATGCAGCTAAAATGGAAAATTATAGAGAAATGGAAACTGAATTATAGTATTCTAGCAATTCCTAGTAGATTGCACGAACTCGTGCTATTATGTTTACATACCACTTCTAAGAAGTTTTTCTTCAAATATTATAATAACTATAGATACTTAATTTATTGAAAGGCACTATTAATGTTAAAACTGAAAGAATAATGCGCGAGGAGCGCTATCTAATAAAATATACAGTGCATTTTTCACTTTCAATAGAACACTTATAAATGCAGAGGTAAATAATACAAACTAGAAATCAAGAAATATTGTGACTAAATAATAAAACTATTCCTGTTGTCCATATTTATTGGTAAAACGTTGAAAATTAACGTTTTTTGCTATCGGTTAGCTGTACACATAATAATATTCATATTGAAAAGAAATAAAAATAGCATATTTCATGATTTGAAATGAAATAATGAATAATGTTACTTTTAATTGAAAGATTGTAATGATTACTTACTACATATTTTGTAAGATTTAAAAAATCTAATATGTACCGTGGTATTTTTTATACCATCCTTGAATAATTACAGTACTTTAATTGATCACGAATACTTACATTATTGTAATTATCCAAATATTTCTAAATTCTTAATCACGCACGGCTATAAATTATATATATCTATAAAAAAGATATTCAGTTAAAAGATAATATAAAAATGTACAATGTACTTCTAAGTGATAACCTTGACTGAGGCTTAATATGCGAAAAATTTGTATAATTGCCATAAAGTACTGACATGTGTTGTCTTCATTGCTTCTTAGGCACTAAAAATAATTGTTTATTTTTTAAAATAGCAAAACTTGTAATAAACAAATTTAAACCGAGAAACAAGTATATGAACTTCGTTAAATAAATGTAGCAATTATATTTTTTTAGGTGTATTATAGAATAAAAATTGAAATGAACCTAGAGGGGAAAAATGCCTTAATTAAAGGTCAATTTTCAGTTGTAAGGTCAACTAAAGCCGTTAGGTATATATTACTATTAAGTGCATATTTTGGCGATATTTAAGAGGTGACTAAATCTCATATAACGTGTTACTGTTTCATCAGAAACGACTGATATGTTATGAATTGTAAATATTATATGTATTGAATTATTTTTTAATAAGATAATATTAATAGTAGTGATCAATCATATACTTGGTAGTCATTTATATTAAGTATTAAAAATTTGTAACAATTAAACATAAATCTTATGACTGATAAGTAACAAAGAAATAGAACTGATTGGGCCTTAACTTGTTTCCACCATTCTGCATTATTTTAAGATTTTAAATTAATTGATAATTTTCGTTTTATGGTATATCTACCATTACATAATATTATAGGATTGTGGAAACAAAATTTTCTGTGGTATAAATATTGTATGATGGTTCAGCTCTTATGTTTTATTGAAAAAGATAAAACAAATAATTATTAACCACGTACAAAAACTCATGGGTATTTTAATTCAAAATAATCTTGGAATAATTTTCTTCATTGAAATGTTATATATAGTTAAGCATATTACATTATAAAAATATTGTTGCATTGTTATACTTGATAAAACTGCGATAGTACAATTTCTATAGAATAGAATGATTATAAAGTATACGGAAATTAATACATATATTTAAATTTAATTCGAGCTGGACTACAGTAGTGAAGTATTTTTGTAATGGATTTATGTCTGTTGGTTTGCACTGCATTTATGAAACTTGACAATAAATATACAGAATGTCTTTAATTATGACACAGTCAACTCATTATTTAATTGTAACTCTGTACTGTAATTATGATTATTAAAATTGTATTATTTCAATAACTTAAATTACTGTGTAAAAAAAATTAAACGATCTACAGTTACAAAAGTTAAAATAAACACATATAATAGTAACAACATTCAAACAAACTTTGTTTCATATCTACTTTTTTAGTCACTAATGTGTAATTAACACAAATATCATCTTTATTTTTTCATTTTATATTTTTAAGTATAATTATATTTATCCATCTGAAAAACTCTTGAAAAATTACAGTAATATTCATAAAATTTATCATAATCAAATGTCAAGATTAATTTCCACGATATATAAATAGGTATTTACATATAAAATATAAATAACTTAAGCTATCTATAATTAAAATAAACCTTGTACAAATATTTGTTATAACTAATCATTTCAATTACACTATAATAGTTGGTACATTATTCAGTAAAAACTGGCACAAGGTACAATAAAACATGCGATTAGACTTACCAGTGGAATTTCACTATATGATCTTCTAAACGAGTTTCCTGTACACAAACTTTTACATATAAATGGCGTTTCTCATCATTCCAGTCAAAGATCAAATTGGTCGAAGACCAAATCGATCGAAGATCAAATTAGGTCGAAAATCGAAATCGAACAAAACTCGAACTCAGTCGAAGAAAACTGAAATGGCCGAATCTTTGTACTTGCGTGTAGTCTGAGCAAGAATGGTGAAACAGGCCATCGTTTGTAAAAGTTCCATTTATATGATCCATTTCATTTCTATCCTCGTGTAAAGCCATATAGTGACACTGCACTGTACATCGTTTTGATAAAAACATTTCTCACTTCATAATTTATGATAAACATTAAGAATACATAGAAAAAAAGCTGAAAAGTTTTAAATTATATTCTAGGCATAAAAGTAAATAAAAATCTGTAACGATCACGATTTATTTTGTGCCCTGAATAATGTAATTAATCTTCGCATGTATTTTTCTTGTAACTTTTAAGTAGTATCCATGTACTCAAGTGCTATTTAAACTTCATTCAAGTGGCAGACAATTTATAAACAATTATTTTACAGACTCGTTATGATAATATATCACAAGTTATAAAAAAATATGATTATTTCTTATAATAAATTGTTGTCCTGTAAAATTATTTTGTAGAATTTTAGTATTCAAAACCTAATATAAAAGAAATTTTGATTTCTATCACCCTATCCGTTCTGTGTTTAATATAAACAATGAGTAATTAAATATTTTTCACATGTTATATATTTTTAAGGTTTGTGTTTGTATTATATGATTATTCACGAGAAAAATATTATGTTTATATTGTACTAACAAATTATATATACTTACTGAAATGTATCAAGCACATACAGTATTAAATTTTGATGATTTGTAATGTTTAAAAATTTATGTATTAGTAAGTTTTGTTCCGAATTATTATATTAAAAGCATTTAATTTTTCATGTAACTTACAAAACCAAACATCGTATATGTACCCTTTTTAACCCGATCTTTCTGTATACATTGTATACTTATATATTTAAACGAACAATTGTATGTGACTTTACACATTTAATTACAACAGTCTATGTACAGACTAAACTTTAACTATGTAACATTAAATGCCATTCTCCACGACAGTTCTTAAATAAATTCAAACAATGCATTCTCGATATAATATTATACGGAAGGCGATTAAAGTAATATCAAATTAAATTAAAATATTTAATTACAATTATCACCGTTTTAATAAATTTGCTAAGAGTTATTGGAATGCAAAGGAATGACGAACTTGGGTCCAAAAGGAGACCTATACGTTATACCAACATCTGCGTATACTTTGTTTGGCAGTGCAAGATTACATAAATATAGTCTGCCATTATCGATGCTATGAGACAATGGTAATCCACCGAGTAAACTAAATTTACTAAGTATACCAGGTGTACCAGTAGCTGGAGGTTCAATAGCTAAAATAGGTGCTCTGTTACTATTTGCCCACCTAGCTATGGGTGTAACTGTTCTTGGAGAATTTTCGTCACAAAGTGCTACAAGTATTAAATCCACTACTGCCGGTAAATTTTTAACTTTAGTCTCTACCTTATTACCTGTTAATTTGTACAGAGATAGTTCTTGCAATAGAAAAACATCTTCAGAATTTTCCACAAATACTATCGTTTTAACACCATGACTAGATAATTGTCTAGCACAGTTAACACCTGCAGCTCCCGAGCGATGAGGTCCACACAGTGCAACAACTGTTGGCCATTGATGTGCATTATTTGGATTAAGTCGATGACTTCCTCCCAGTAACTGCAATATTATTTCTGCACCAGCACGGCCAAGAAGTTCCACCTAATTAATTGTATTAATTTTATTTACTGATATAAATTTATTGTCTTATTTTTTAATGAATTTTACATACCCTACGTTCCCAACTAATTCCAAGTCGATCAGCTGCTCCTATTAATTGACGATGAAGATTAAGTGTTATGCTAGGAATTATTAAACCATTATCTGTTACATATTCTTTTTCTCCAGCACTAGGTACTGTTATTTGTTTAAAAACTGTGGGTTCAGAAACAATAACATTTTCATCATGCCGATATCTTCCCCTATTATTTTCCGATTGCCTAACAATATCTGGCTTTAAAGAATTTATTTCTTGCCAGACAGCCTGTAAAAGGCATTTATTATTTTTCATACCATTTCAAGGAAAATCTCTCAAAATTGTCTTTAATATTTAAAAACAAACCTCTTTATTAAATAATGCTAAATTCTTTTCAAAATCAAAATCTTGACTTAAAGACTGATCAATTGGTGTACCAAATGTGTGTTCGTCTCTTTCTAAAGCTCTTTGTCTGTGACTTAATCTTCTTGGTAGTGGTTTATTAGCAGATTCAGCTGAAATAAATAAATTATTATTAACCTCATTTAATACTTGTATGAATATAAAAAGGTTCTAATGTTACTGTTATACCTAATGGAACTTTTCCATTTGTAGATTGCTCTGTAATAGATTGTGCGTTACTATCTGGCTTTTTAAAATTTGGTTGTGTCTGATACGATGTAGATTGAACAGAAGATGGAACACTTTCTGAAACAGACCTTCCAGCTCTTTTAGCAATAGGTCTCTTTACAGTTACTTTATTTTGTGTTTGATTCGTATCATTTGTATTAGATGTGTCATTAATCGATATAAACTCTACATTTAATATATCCTTCGCACTGAAAAGGTAAGAATAATTTTATGATTAAAGATAATAAATTATCATTGCTAGAATAACTATAAAATTGTACTACCTTAAAACAACTACAGACGAAGTATGAGGTACACCATTACAAAATGCTTTCGAAAGTGTAACATAATCTTTGTTTAAATCAACTATTTGTCCTTGGTAAGTACCGATCTCTTCGATACACTTCACAGAAACTGTACAACCCACAAATTGTTCTGACATTCTGGTTATCTATCTGGACACATTAAATTCATCAATGAAAACTATCAATTTATGATAAAAGTTCATTTTAGCAAATACAGTAAGAGCAAATAAATGATATCTATATTATGTATTTCATAAATTATAAATAAAAACATACAAAAATTTATACTTATCAAAAACGTAAGTTACACAAACCTAATGTAAGCAACTAAATGTGAATATATTCTGTACAATAATTGGTTAGAAACTTTAATAACGTCTCGATTAATTTAAGACTTTATAGTTATTTTGAAATTTAAAAGTATTAAACATATGTCAATATATTTATTAACTTGCAATGCCAGAAACAAAATTCTTATATGTTTTCATCCCTACTCAAACCGCACACCGCTTTGTATGATACGCGATAAGCAAAAAACAGTCATACCTCGATACTATTGGTTGATCTCTCATATTATCGATTGTTCCTAACAAAAAATACTAGAAATTTTCAAATACTTATTCATATTATCCATATTTTATAATACATTTCTATACAAAAAGCATAAAAATATAAATTGCTGAATATAGATATAAATTTATTATTACGAATTCGCATATATACACTGTTAAACCTATTTGTTTTTATTTTGAGTTTGAGTTTTTTTTGAACATCCAATAAAAGCATTCAAAAATCATTGATGATGTGTGTTCATTATTATTACCGCAAAGTACTAATATATTATTTGTAAACAAAACAATTTATTAAAATTTTTTTATTTAAATATTTATCATTCCTTCAAATTCTCAAATTTCTAAATTTGTATGTTTTTAAATTTGATAAACTAATGAAAAACCAACAATTGATGGGGTCTCATTCCCCTACCTTACCATTTTCCCTAGGAAAGCTTACAATGCTCTTTACTGTACAAAAGAACATACACAAGCATACTAAAAAACTTTGTTGAAACCCAAATACTTGAACATACAACCCAAGTAAGTATGTGTTAATACAAAAACGTGTCTTACCAGTTCTTACAAATTGATGTGAAAAAGACCTAACTTTCAGTACCGTTTGGCATAACACATCCCCTCCACGTATATTTAAGAAGAGAACCGTGTAAGTGACCTTACGATGGAAGCGAACAAGTTAGCTACAAATTAACCGCGTATCTAAATTTTATATAATTTTTATGAATCTTCGAATTATTAAGAAAACTTGTAAATTATAATATCTAATATTTTGATGTGCAATGTTCATATTATCTTTTATCGCTTTTCCATTTAAGATAAAACTGTATATTTATGATGAAATACAAAATTAATGTTTCAGAATAGGGACGAATACATAATATACGTATTTTACTTAGGTATTTATTTACGTATTATAAATTTTTAATCGTCACATTCATAGTAATTTTACTCTTCTTATAAATTGTATAAAATACGTTTAATAAAAATATAAAATATACAAATATCATTCAGTATTCATAGAATACAGGAATACTGTCCCTTAGACGAATAATAATCTTTAATATAATTTAATTTATAAGTCATCTACATTGAAATCTTTGCACTTCAGATTCTTTACTTTATTATACTTTGTTTTGTCAACAACTGGTTCTGTAAAGAGGCCTGTGGAAAATCGTCTATAATCATCCACTAATTGATACATTTTGTCATTTGTATCTAAAGATTTGAGATCAATATCAATAATATTACACATTTTACTTATATTATCTTTAGAAATTGGGACTTGCTCAAAGATTTGCATTTCTTCTTTCAATGCAGCATTTAAAATAGTACCCTGTAATATTTATACAAAATTAGGTTTTCTACATTACACAATGTTTATAGAATAACAAAATACATACTCTTTTTGCTCTCTGTTGTAGATCTTCTAAATTTTGTTTCATACTTTGAAATTCTGTGTCACTGTACTGTGTCTTTTGATACTTGTCTTCTTCCAACAGAACATTACTTGGTACAGCAATATACTTATTTACAATAGTCTAAATAAGATAACGATGTTTATTTACTCTTGTTACAAAGTCATAATTTAAAGGAACGTTAGAAATAACGCATTTACCTCAATATTTTTTAAATGCAACACTGTTGCTTCATAATATAATTTTTCTAGTTGCTTCTGATTTTTCTTAAGAATTGCTACATTCTCAGAATCTAACTTGTATACTTCTTTAATTGTTTCACACATTTTACTAATTGTGGAATGAATTCTTTCATGTACAATATTTTTCACTAAAAAGAAAGAAAATATTTGCATAAAATTAATTATTCCTACCAATCAAACATTATTCAAATTTCAAGTTTAATATAAATATTACTACTTTATTAATATTGCGTTACATTCTGCTGTGTGAAATAATTCATACAATAAAAGTAAATGAAACTATTTTGCAATACGATTATTTAAATTTATACATTTTTACTAATCTAATTGCAAGCACAATACACAAAGGAACTAAAGGAAAAACACAAGAAACAAATAATATATGTATTAATTGAAGGTCAATTTTTATTTGTTTTTAACGAGGAAAAAAAAAGAGAAAAGCGAAGCGTTAGTCTTTGTGATTAACTTCGTTTGTTGGAGCCGGTGAAAGTATTCCAAGCAATGGACGAGTGTAACTCTAGTCATGATTAAATTCACATGATACCAGAGTGCACCCGTCCAACGATTGGAATATATCGTTGTGCATACTGAGAAGGCCAAATAATCTGAAAAACATTCAAATATAAAAATCAAAACGGCGGCGCCTTACAAGTAGCATACACGGCTCTTGAATGAAAGTTAAACAGCTGCATTTCGTATTCTTCCAATTTACGTTTCCGTAATTCCGAGGACGCCATATCGTTAAATAGTTTTATATACACATAAACTGTACGACGATTCGATAGAAGCACTCAATATCTTCATACTTCTTCGAAGCAACTTTTGTTCCCTCCGATGATCACACCTTGACGTCCGTTGACAAATGAACATGGCGTCTGTGTGCTTGCGTACGACAGCGTCCTTTGTCCCTTTGCGTTCGCTAAGGCATCCAGAATTTCTAGCGGGTTTTCAAATTATTTCAAAAGTGACCAATCACAAATGAATCTGCGCCAATAAGAATTTCTTGCTTTCGATTACTTTGAATTATATAATTCTACTTGTATTAGCATATCAGCAATCACGACAGAAATATTTTCCTTATACTTAAGTTATGAAGATTTTTCTACTTTATATTCAAGTACAACGTAAGTTTTTTCAAATAAGGACAATGGAAGGAACACCCCACCATTTCAGTTCACTTTTGGAGGATTAAATATGTAAACTTGAGAATCTTTAAATCCCTAAGTTTCTACATTGCCAAACTGTTGAATTTTTAAATTTTCAAGTCTCCGAATTCCTAAATTTTCGAATCTTTATATTCCTAAATTTTTATCTTATTTATTATCATTAAATGCTGCATATTTGTGCTAAACAAATATTCGAATTTTCCTCCGTTTTAATTTTTGTTTAATTAGTTTCCCGCTCACGCTAGATAGCGCAAGCGATGTTGTTTTCAAAGCGCGCAATTATGTAAAATTAAAAAAAATATTTAAAAATAGCTTTTGCACAAAATTTTCGACTTGTCGAATTCATACTGATTGAGTAAAATAATATTTTTAATTATAAAATAAATATTGTATCGCTTAAGGATGATAATGTTTGGAAATTGTAGAGTCGATTAAATTTTCTACTTCGTTTCAATGATATTATTGTTAACATAATAAAATATATTCTAATATTGTTATTTGTAGCTAGTGATCACTGTAAAATATATTATAAAGCCTACAAACGGTTAATACACCTACCTTGTAAAATAGTACAATTTCTTTAAAGTAGTATAATTAATCTTTAGTATATATTTTTATAGCGATAAATGTCTTTTATTACACGAAATATGTGTCATGTAAGATTCCTTTGCACTGTGCTACGTGACTAAAATGATAACGATAGGAATCAAAGAAATATAGAAAGATATATACATTACTCATACCACACGATAATTTAAACACTTATACGTAGTAAATTCGCAAAATAAACAATTTCGATTTATTCAATAAATAAAATATCTCTGTTCTACTTACATATGTGTAATAAAAATGATGAATGTCATATTTCTTAGAAACTGTGACTCAACATATTCGAAATCCTTACCAGTAGATGTCGTAAGATTTTTAGAAAATTTCTAAGAACGGACATTTGGTTGCAGATTTTAGTGAGGCTCGTTTTGACGTTGAGTATAAGTCCGATAAACAACCATCTCGCTTCTCACGATGACCTCTACTCTCGTGGATATTCAGATGAAGACTTTAGTCAGTGTTACATTGTCAACTTCACCGAATGCGCGGAATTTACGCTCTATATTCAGTTAAGCTCGTGAATGATATAACAATATCGATTTATATCTTTCAATCGAAGCTAATCGTTTAAATACTCTTTTCTATAACGTGAGACCACGTGCGTTTTGATACATGCGCACAAATACTTATACAAGTTTATATATACATATGTATTAGAATTGAGATTACCAGATTGTTTAGTGTACGTGTGAAGAAATTTAGAACGAGGAAACATATAAATTTAATTCTTCATTTTTTCTCGTTTAATAATTATGTTTACAAACGGAAAGATTGTCCATGTGTCATTATTAGAAATCGTTAAGTTGCATTTTCTTTCTTTTGTGTGTGGATTTTATTTGATAGTAAGAAGATTTCTGAAATGGATTTGGGATCCTAAGAAGTTCTTTATGATGCAGCAGCGGGATAAACCCCCTCCTTGTTTAGTAGACAATCACTTGGGAACTCACTCGTACGTGAAAATCAAGGTAAGAAAAATTGTCCGATATTCGTTATCGGTATAATATGTATAGCGTAAATTTTGAATAAAATTTATCCAAAAAAAATGTACAAGAATGGTCGACCTCTGATAACACTTGACGACATAACTCTCTGATGTTGTTGACTACAGATGTAGTCGCTAGTGATGCACACGTTCGATTTCGATCAATAAACGCGATTGTGTCTGTAACGAATACATTGGACGATCAATAAATACTGTCAATATTTTAGAATTCGCATAATTAATATATGTTGACAATATAATATTATTGACGTTTTCTTATTGTCAAGAAACATTGACTTCAAATCCACAATAAAAGATATTCATTTTTTTCACAAGCATAACATTTTTTTTACAGGGAGTGAAGTTTCATTATGTGGAAGCTGGAAATAAAGATAAACCGCTTGTATTGCTTCTGCATGGTTTTCCTGACTGCTGGTTATCTTGGAGAGAACAAATACCATGTCTTGCTGAGCATTATAGGTATATTTGATTTTTAGTAAAAATATTTAGAATTGTATAATAGACAACATAGATAACATCTAGAAGAATAATATTCTTGATCATTTAGGATAATAGCAATAGATCTGAAAGGATTTGGAGATAGTGATAAGCCAGCAACTAAACGTTCCTATAGAATTGAAGTTTTAATTGAGGAATTAAAGCAGTTTATTTTTACTCTTGGAGTAAGACAATGTAGTATAATTGGTCATGATCTGGGTGGCCTTTTAGGATGGTATATGGTGGCCTTACATGGAGATATGATTCAAAAATTTGTTGTGATTTCATGTCCACATCCTAATTTTTATTGGAATCGAATGACAGGAAATTCTGTATTTGATTTAAAGTAGGTGTATTATATTCATTGTTATTAATTAATGTTTTATAAATTGTATGTATCTTATTACTAATATTACTATGTAGATGGATGCATTTTAGTAGATTGCCATTTCTTCCTGAAATTGATGCGCTTAAAGAAGATTTATCCGTCATAAATGATGCATTTCAACATTTGCAGCTTGATGCAATAGATACTGAAAAAAACTATGTGGAAGCATATAAATATGCATTTAGCAGAAAAGGTAAACTAGAAATATTTTAATGTATGTTTCTTATGTACATGTAGAGAATAAAAATAAACTTATTGTTCACAGAGGATTGGACAGGTGCTATTAATTACTACAGGAATCTTCCTTTCATACGACTTAATACCGATTCTTCTGAACAAATCTGTACTAGAACTTTACTTATAGTTGGAAACAAAGATCCACTTGTATCAATAGAAAATGTTATACAGAGTTCTGAGTATATTGAAAAGTTTAATGTGAAAGTAATTGCTGGAGCACAACATTTCCCACATCAGCAAAAACCAAATATAGTAAATACAGCTATTTTAAAATTTTTTATGGGTAAGTTACATTCAATAACCATGTCATGTATTATATAAAGAACTATTCAGATTTTTGATAATACAGTAAATAAATCTTTTTTCAGGTTCAACAAGTATTGTAGAGAAACGACCACCTAAGAGTATTATGTCTTCCTGGTTTGGATCTTTAAGCAATACTGTTAAATATGGTAATCATGTGTTCGACACCGTTCATAAAAGGACTAGCGGCGTAGTTAATGTTCTTCCTAGTAAAATATTTTATGCGGGACAAACTGCAAGGTAAATAATATTTGATTTTTATTCACATAGAAAACTCAACAAAATCTCAAGTTCTCTGTCCATATTTGAAATTTAAAACGAATGACAATATACAATTAATTTTTATTAGATAATAATGCAAAACTTTATGTTTTTAACATAAATACAAAATAGAATCGGTTGCCAAATATCATAAAACATAAATTATAAAATACAGTAGACTCCCGTATAATGCTAGTTTTCAAAACGCGAATTTCTATAATGCGCCAAAGATATTAAGACTAGCTTTTATGTAACACGATTCTTTGTATAATGCGCTTAGTAATAAAATGCAGGACTTATTTATTTTATAACGCGTAACATATTAATCGCGTTATATGGGAATCTACTGTATTACATATTTTAATAATATTCAGTGATAATGTGATGCATAAACATAAAAAGGCTGATTTATTTTAGTTATGTTACTTTTATGAACATTTATACATTGTAAATAATGATATAATTAAGGAATCAGCTAAGTTTTATGTAAAAAGTACTAATTTTTTTATGTGTGTTATATGGATATGAAATTTTATTTTATTAATTATTTATTTAATGCATGTACATACATTATTTTTAGCTATAGTATTAAGCCATAACAAGAGCTATATTTCCATAGCTCAGCTCATAAAACAAATAATGTATGATATATAGTCAAGTTATTTTTTTATGATAATGTACATACGTGATAAAGTTATTTTTATTAAAATGGCGAATTATTTAGTAGATATTTGACAAAATAATGTAAACTAAAATAATAATTATAGAAACATAGAATATATATTTTTAAATGTAATTATTAAAAATATAATATAATTGTATTTTTATCTTATTTTTTCAAATATTAAAATTGATTAAGTTTAATTTGATTTATTTATTAAAATATATAACAATAAGAAACATGTGAATTATTAGAGAGTACATTTTCATTGAAAACGTTGAGCAATTAATTTAAATTTTTTATCATTTTTTCCTAATTTTTAACGAATGTTACTTCGTTCTGCTTCTTTTAGTTTGTTTTCTGCAATAAATATAAAAAAAATATTATTCGAAAGTAGATAATCAATACAATATTGTATTAAAGATTTTAGTATCTTAGAACTTACTTTCCAAAATTTTCTCCGTCTTCAATGGTTTCGGGTAATTCACAATTCATTGTTTCTGGTAACAATAAACACAACACCGCACCAAGTAAAGGTCCTGCTCCAAATATTACTGGTGGTAACCAGGGTTCAATTTTTCCCTGAAAACGAATAATAAAATTCAGTATATTATTATCACATTGTTCATACAAAAACTGCACGAATTAGATATATAATAATCGTAAAAAATATTACCATCGTTGCAATATATGGTGCGATCATACTTCCGACCCTAGCGCAAACACTTCCTAAACCTACTCCAACATTTCTAACTACAGTTGGAAATGCTTCACTGCTATAGAGATATATCGTAGGAAAACTAAATGACATTCCCGCAAGTCCTAATGTAGCCAAAAATATTGTATGCTCCGAATTTGACATTACAGCTAATGAAAGCAAACTTAAAGCGGACAACAGATTACCACCCATTAAAATTTTTAACCGTGATACACGTGATATCAAAAATAGAACTGCCATAGTGCCAGGTAGTTCAATAACAGCTGAAAATAACATATTTCACAACTTAATAACTTCATATAAAAAATTAAACCAAAGAATAGTTCAGTTCTTTGACTTTACCTGATATGGCGACATTCACAAAGATATTACCATCAATGTAACCCATATACTGTGCTAATCCAAAAAAGCAGCTACCACAAACAAACCAATTAATACATATACAAATAGTTTTCAGTCTTAGATTCGGTGTTCTAAACAAATGTGTAATATTATATTTCTCTTTATTTTGTTTATGACGAACCCCTATGTTACTTTCGTATGTTTCAATTGCTGTTTTAACATTTTCTGTTGATATTTTATTTCTGCCAGCTGCTTTCATTAAAATTTGTTCTGCTTCTGATAATTTACCAACAGCAAGTAGCCATCTTGGTGATTCAGGTATAATCCTGAAAAATGTGCAAAACTATACAAGTCTATTGTAATTAAGACATATAAATGTGCAATCAGTTTTACATACCAGTAATATGACAATAAAAATATTGATGGTATAGAAACTGCCAATTGAAAGCCATCCCATGTTCGTGTTAAGTATGAAATTAAAGGATTCATTAAGTGGCCAAGTAAGAATGGCACATGAAAAAGGACTGACATAATTGATCTCCATTCTACTCCTACAATCTCCATAACTGTAATTATAATTTATATTATGATATTTTAAAAATAATATTATATGTATAATTTTAGTTCATTATTTAGATAAGTTTAGTACTTACGTAAAACAAAGCTAACAAGCATAGTACCACCTGTAGCTACAGCAGAAATGAATTTAAATAACACAAATAATTCATACCATGGAACAAATGCACTTATCATTCCAGTTAATGATTGCAATGCTATTGCTATCATCAAAGGTTTCTTTCTGCCGATTCTGAAAACGTATATATTATTCTCAGTATTCTCTTTTTATGTTCATAATTTAGAACAATATTTAACATACCGATCAGCCATTATACTGAATACTAAGTTGCCGATTAAAACTCCAAACATTATACAAGATTGTACAAAATTTGCTAATTGTTCACGGTCACAGACCAAGTCCCACTAGAAAAATGTAATATAAAATTACGTATACTAATAATTTACATAAGTTTCAAATTTTAAAATTAAACTCACCCGAGTTATGATGCTATCCTTAAATATACGCTTATCATACTTAAAATTTGTACACTTCTCCATAGTACCATTTCCTACATCTACGTAACATTTCATTATCGTAGACTCGTTACTTGTTGATATTGGAGCAGCGCATGAAAAATTGGTCGGTGGTGCAAGAAATATAATAGAGAGTTGATGCCAAGCAACAGGAAATTTTACAAGAGAAAGTGCTACAGCAATAACAATATGCCATGGACCCATAACGCCCATGGCATTTTGAACAACATCTAGTGGTCTATGTGCTGAAAATACATTTACTTTCTTAATTACACGGTATATTATAAATTTGAATAATTAGTGTAACTTGAACCATTTACTGTTTGAATTGTAATTACCGCCGACAATTACATTTGATTTTATCGACGGATGGTAATATCAGTGATAGCTACATTATTTTAAAATTCGCATAGCAATATTTTTTTGTAAAGTAATCCGTGTGATCTTAAGATATATGGAAGAATAGTGTCTTTAGTAATAATTCATGACATGATGATGATATATTTCAAAACAAATCTTATATATCAACGTTATTGGGTATCATTAATCGTGTTATAAGAGTAATGTTATTTTTGTAACTGGACAGGTTTTCCACTCAACTTTCCGAGTGCAATAACGGTACCCATGCGATATACATGCATCGCTCGTATTACTGTAACATGATCTTGACTTGGAGAAAGGACTGTATGAACTAATAACATATTCATCTATTGTATATTTGAAAATTTCAATGTAATTACTCATAGAATATAAAAACATATACACTTGGATCAGTTTACATTTTGAAACTTTAAAGCTAGTTTATTTGCAATACAACAGTGCAGATCGTTTATTAATAGATCATAGATAAATCATTAAGGAATAAACAAGTAGTCAAGGAACTTGGCATTATAATTTTTATGTTGTTTATCTCTATCATAATTTTCCGTAATAAACTGCATGCTACTGGAAAGTGAATTATAATAGAAAAATATTAATGCACAGAAAATTATATGTATTATTGTTTTCCGTTCAGTATTATTTTCGATCTTGACGATGAATAACGAAATAAAAGACAATCTCTCTAATCTTAAGTTGTCGCATGTGAATGAATTATAAATGTTTACACCTAACTTTAGATAAGAAATTCGGGTGTTATAAAAATCTGTCGATTTATGAAAATATATGTAACATCAAAAAACGTTACTTTGATTTATAGAACACTTATATACATAAATATACTTAAATTATTTATTTACACTTATAGTTAATAAAATTTTTTTTTAATTCATTTATATAAAATAAACAATTTTTATTTCGATTCGATGCACGAATTAATTAATGTTTATATACAGTATTAGTAATACAGTTTTTTTTTATTATGAATTACTGAATTTTATGACATAAATGAAACTTCAATTGTTTTTTCGCATGCGTGTCGCAATGATACATTGGAGACGCGCGGATTGTACTACCGAATTGAATGTATATTTAGACTCGCTCACATTTCAAATTCTAACACAAATAAATGGCAGAATCATGCCAAATATACTAACTTACCCCTCATCGCCTGTTCGAGCATTATGCTTACGATTTCTGTGTTTTTATTTCTGTCTGTAAAGTTACCAATAATGTACAATATTCAAGTGCTTGAAAACCTTCGCTGACTGTCGTACTGAAAGTCTTACACAAACTAAGAGAGCTACAATACATACTGTGTTCTTTATCTGTTTTATCGATCTAGAACAAGAGATATTCTGGCAAGATGAAAATATCAAATAAAGAAATATCTACTTTATCGATATTTTTGACAATCTTAATCTGCTCTGTCTGTTAAATTTTCACGTTATCTTCTAATATGTAATGGAAAATTATGAATTTGATCGCATGAATAGATATGAATCGACAAATTAACTTTTAAATATTCCAGTATTCATAATACATTAAGAAATAAAAAATAATTACATTTATGTAAAATAATAAATATCACGTGTATAAATTAGAAGTATAAAAATATATCTTACATTATGATAAGAGTATCTATTTTTCATATGCGAAGGAACTAAGTAGCGTACCCCGTTTCGGTTGATTACTTTGATTATTTTCGGGGCTCAATTTCCTCTTTTTTGATTCTAAAAGTTCTGAACTATCGTGATTTTTAACCACTTCCTTTTCTTTGTATCTTGCTAAAGCAGCTTTCGTTAAATCTGCTGGACTCAATTCAGGGAACTCTTCCTGTAAACTTTTTTTATTCTTAGAATACCAACTAACAAACGTTTCTTTCTTCGGAGTATCTTTCGCCGGTTTTGTTTTCGGCTTTGAAGTAGCTAATGTTGTTGGTTTTTGTGGTTTGTCCGGAGTAACGTCTAATCCAGCTAATCCTATTTTATATTATGGATACAAATTGATTTAGAGATATAGTAATTAAAATAAAATAAACAGAACATAAAGATCATACCTTTTATAGACGGAGAATTTCCGCTCTTTAGGAATGGATTACTCCTTTTCATTGATAATGTTTCATTCATAGATAATGGCTTAATTTCTATATCTGGCTTTTTAATAGTTAGTAAGATCGTTGATTCATTAGGATCATTATCCAGAGGTTCTTCATCGCTTTTAAGATCTTCATCGTTATTCTTATTCTCCACTTCGTTTTTCTTTTCTTCCTCCTTTATATCAGCGATTGATTCTAATTTATTAGATAAGGCTGTTCGATTTATTCTTCGTGCATACTTAATCGCTAATTCTATGACTTTCTCTGATGCGATTTGTTCACACAGTTCTACTGCTCGATATTCCAAATTGCTTCGGCAAGCAAGCTAATTAAATAAACGTATTGAATACTTTAATTCCATATATATATATATACACATATAAAATACATAGATGTTAAACATACTGCGATAAGGGACAACACTGCTTCATCCTCTTCTAAAGGATCACTTCCCAATTTCCATAGTTTTAATTCTTTTTCTGTCTTTTCACTTTCAAATTCACAAAGCGGTGGATTTAAAATTATTTCCGTGATGACGGGACGTGGAGTAGTTGGTGGATAGTGACTTCCTTTGCACAAAACGCAGCGAGCTATACTTTGTGCCTCATTAATTCCAATTATGAAATAATGATCTGCTTTGCCCTTAGACTGGTTCAAATTCATTGTTGTTATTGTATAAAATATATAAAATGATAAATATAGTTATTACCTGTCCATTCATATCACTGGCAACTTTCCACAGGAAAGATTTTTTATTATAAACTTTAATAATATCATCAGCATCCATTATAACAGGAGATCCAAGATCAGAAAGTCCTAACCACATAAGTTCTGATGAAGGTGATAACGGAAGACATAGTGTTCGACTGTGTAAGGTCGATCTACGAATTTGAATCCATAGTAAATTCATGCATTGATCACCTGACACCCCTACACAAATTTTGTAATTAAGAAATGATTAACAAGATCAGTAAGAAAATATTACCTATTCCACTGTGATAAGCAATCACTAGATTATTTTTGAGTCCATTCATTGACACCACAGGGCCTGGTAAACCTATTGTTTCGCGCTGCGTTCCACCTACTGTAAAAATCCTTAAATATCTTCTAGATGTTGAAAGTGCTACAAAATTATCACCAGCGGCAATACACTGTCCTTCTTCGTCTTCAGGTAGATCTATAGACCATTCTTTATTTCCAGAACCCCAACCTATTTTGATCATTAGTTGTAATCAATTTAACTGAATCAGTTATAAATCATTCTAGTGATTATTTCGTATAGTATTAACCTTGCAATGCTATTACAACAAGTTTACTTCGGGTATCACTATTCGATGGACAATTCAATGCCAGTGCTTGTGGTGATAAAGCTGCTATTGTATGTCTTAAATAATTATTAATATGCATACTACGGTGGATTGTCACGTCATGAAACTCTACTTCAATACTAGACTCATCGCCATCTTCGGAAGTAAAACATCTTACCATACCGGTATCATTCCAAACCTACGTAAATTAACGTTATACTCATTGCTATATACCGCTATGTATTAATATTACATTAAAACAGATTTTACCATAAAACGAGACAATAAATGCACTGGGGATGAGCCAGGTTGAAATGGTGGTTGTAAGTGAATTTCAGGTGGAAGAACATTTACATCATGATGTGACTTTTCAGACTGTGCATCAGAAAGACTTGTTTTGTCATCTTCAAGATCTGCAGAGGCTTTAATTTTACTTAAAGATATAACATTTTCTCCATCATCATCATCTTCTTCTAACATATCAACATTGTTGTCCCTGATATCTCCATTAGTTTCTACATTTTGTTCATTATCTACTGACTTATCATCAAATATCTGGCCATAAAAAGAATATATTAGAATATTGGAACCAATGCACCAGTGTTAAATATATTTACCACATCAATACATCCTAATTGACCCATAGCATCACAAAATGCTATCTCATCTGGTTTATCAATATTCCAACACAGTGCAGTAATTTTAGAATTTTGCTGATGTTCAATATAGCCAACTAGTTCCTTTGTTTGCATACTCCAAACAATTATTTCTCCATTTACTGAACTAGCAGCTATTAGTGTGCCACATTCAGAAAATGTACAAATACTAATTTCCTGTACATATTATGAAACAGAAATGTTATCAACTGCCTGTTTGTTGCATGAAATGCATAAATAAAATACTTACACTTTTTATATTAATGCATTTCAAACGAAATAATTCCTTCCAAGAAGATCTTTCTACTATAACTACATCCTTCATAAATGGATAAGCAAGATAACTTCCATCTTTAGGGTGAAATGAAGGAACACCATATGTTTTAGCCGTAAAAAATGAATTACATTTAGGTACAATATTAGTCCATGTATTTACAACATGTTTGTCTTTAATATTCCATACACGTATTGACCCATCTGCACTTGATGATGCCTAAACAAATTATATTTTGCAATGACTATTGCCATCAAACAACAATAAAAAGCAGAATTACTAAATATATTTTACCACAAATTCTTCTTTGGGGTCTAATGATAAACCTAATATAGGAGCTTCATGTCCCAATAATTCTATATTATTTGATGTATTAATATCAGTAACTTGAATTCTCATATCACTGTAACATGTCAAATATTACATTATACACGTTTATTATATTTATTAACAGTGAATTTACTATTACATACCAAGATCCTGATACTATAATATTACTATCTTTTGATGTTGCTAGTGCTGATACAGCAGCTGAAAACCTAGTCACTATCCCTTCTTTTTCAAGATCAGGATAATTAAGTATCTGAACAGTATTATTATCATTTCCAACAAATATTTTTCCATTCTAAAATAGAAATATTTGTAACACGTAAAGGATATAAACATATATTCATAAATATATTTCATACTTGAAAAGTTTTTCATTATATATTTATACCTTTGATACAACTGATATAGCCTGTTCAGAAACACAACTTGCAGCTGGATCATCATCCATTAAATTCAACCAGGATCTAACATCCCCATCTGACCCACAAGTAACGAGTCCTCTTCTATAAATGTAAGTATTAATGAAACACTTATCCTTTCTGTCAACATTCTTTTCTGTTTTCTGATTTTAATACATTAAACCTCTCTGATGTAATAATAAAAGTTTTAACTGTATATATCAATTAACAATATTATTAAAAATCACAAACAGAAACTACTTTTTTATACTTGTGCCCTTACTTACTTTTCACCAGTAAAATAACAAACATGCGTGTGTCCTTCTGGATGCGCATAACGCATAGGTTTCTTTATTAGTGGCATTGTTTATAACTTGATTAATGACTTTTTATAACACGTGCTCATGTAATAACTCTTCATATACTTTGCTAAAATCTGTAATTGCAAACTTGTGATTCTTTATACCCATACATTTTGGCGCGCATTGTCGGTCTCAATATCAATAAAAGAATTTAAAAGTCCCTGCACATATGTTATATATTGTGTAATTCATAATACTAACTCAAACTACAATCTTATTCTAATATATTACTTTTATTTAAGAAATAGATACACGTCTAAATATTGCGAAATAAGAAATATCTTGGAACATGCTGTTTATAATAAAATTCGTTGTATTCCTTATCGGACGACGAGTTTTTGTTCATTCTGCGCAAGTAAAAATAGCGCATATGGAATGTTTTCGACATACAACGTGTATACTTCGTGATACAAATGTTCAAAGTCCTAGAATTTCAAATTACGAAATTTTCAAATACTCAGATTCCCAAATGACTAAATTATCAAGTCGCGAATTGATAAATCTCCGACTTTCCAAATTCCCAAATTTTCAAATTTGATCATATTTGATATGTAGCTTTGTCTACTATTCATATATTTTATCCACCACGTATATAACCGGCAAAATCAAGAGCGTATGATAGTGGAACAATAATACGTGGTGGGGAACTTACTGAAGTTAGTCGTAATGCGCGAATCGAGCATGATCTCTCGTTCAACGAATAATAAATAATGTGATTATTAATCTAGGGAATTTGTCAGTTATTCCGCAACGTTCCGAAGCACATGTTGAAATACTGTTTCTACTGTTATATTCCGTGCGTTTGGTAGCAGACGCAGCCTTTTCTAGGGTAACCGAAGGTGCGATGAGAAGTTTGTAAATTTCGTTATTATAAGATTTAAGTTTATATATTAGAATCAACATGATTTCAAAGGCTGCAGTAGGTATTGCTGTTGGAATAGCTGGAATATTTGTTGGATATTGCTTTTACTTCGATCAAAAACGTCGTAGTGATCCGGATTTCAAAAAGAAATTGCGTGAACGTAAGTGAAGCTGTAGTATTCTCAATTCGTTAAAGAATTTTCTGAACCATGTGATGCATTTTTAATTAATGTTATATGTTATTCTGTGTAAAAAAATATTTGTAATATGCAATAATTATTTTAACGATAATAATTCTTAATGAAAAATATTTAATTATTTTTAAATTATTACAGTGTACATCACTATTAATATTCTGAAACTCACTTTTAATGTTTGCTTTAGTTATCTTAATACCTAGAATGATATACATGTTTAATTATATTCTATTTTCAGGTAGGAAAGCTAAGAAGCAAGCTCAAAAAGCTAGTTCAAAGATTCCAGACTTAAAAGATCATGAAGTTGTACAAAAGTTTTTCTTACAAGAGGTTAATACTATATATTTTAATATATCATTATGCATTGATAATTTAACACTGTTAAATTATTTTTATAACATGTTGTAATTGTTATCAGGTTCAACTTGGAGAAGAAATGCTCACATACGGAGATATAGAAGGTGGAATTGAACACATAGCAAATGCAGTCGCAGTTTGTGGACAACCCACGCAGTTATTGCAAGTTCTTCAAAAAACACTGCCACCACAAGTTTTTCATCTTTTATTGCAACGATTACCAGCTATTAGCCAGGTATGTATTACAACTGATTTTTTAACAGAATACAGAATGAGGGAAAATTTTGTTTTTTTACTTGTTGTTGCAGAAACTAGCATCTCAATCTGCAATGGCTGAAGAAGATGTTGAATAAAATAATATTCAAAATTACGTTGAATTTTAAAATAAAATCTAACTATTAGTAGAAGTGTATGCTTTTTTTGATAATGTAGGTATTTGTGTGACTTTAATGTGGTCAAACTTTTTAATTGTGTGGCATGTTCTCCTAGATTAAATTTCCATACTCCTTAATAACAATGTCAGTTAATCAAGAATGTGAATCATACTTATGTGCATTTAAATTTTAAATACAAAGATGTCTATTAATTTAAGTATGATTTTTGCTTAAAAATTACAGTATCCATTTCTAATAGTTTGACTGCGATAATGATGAGTCATACAAGTAAAGTACTTTGATTAAGCTGGCAGCAAATATACATATAATACATAAAATCTGTAAAGATCTCTAGTCACACAAAATTTTTCTTAATCTATGTAATATGACTATAATAAATTGTTCATATTTGTTAAATGTTTAACAATTTTATGAAAAAGAACAGGAATGGGAAAACTAATTGAAAAGTAAAATAATTGATCTAATGATAAAATTTAATGATTTTATAGAAATTTCAAAATAATTTTTGCATTAGCAATATAGCATGTTTAAACATTAGACTCCTTCAATAAGGAATTCATATGAAATGTGATCTTAAAATAATATACTTATTCCTGACAGCATTTACAACTAGTTACAAAAATACAGTTATGTCTATATATTCATAATAAATATATTTTATAGAATTTGCACAAATTTATGCAAACATATATTCTACCTTGTGATTATCAAATTGACATTCTTGTAATAGATGTATTATCTTAAGCATATGTACATGACATTATTTTCAACGGTACTCACTAGCATATTAAACACTTTATAATGTTTTTTTTGTATAAAAAATGTTCTATTCTTATAAACTAAAGGCAATAAGAAAGAATTATAGTTTATATCTTAGTATCAAATAAAAGCTGTTTTTTCTTAAAAACTGTATCATGTGAAAACAAACTGAATATTATTAATAAAAGAGAAAAATAAGTTCAATAATATACTATTGCATTTCCAATTACTGTTACATGTAAAATAATAAATTTGTCTATGAAAAGTTGCAGATAGTAATATAATAACTCTTCACTTTTGACAAATATATTAAAGAATTATGGACATCTTTTATTAAAACGTTATAGATATGAAATTCAGGTATATAAAGATATTTTCTATCATTTTGTAAATTAATATATAATATATACTTTTTATTTCCTTTGTTTTCCCTTGATATACAACAGTAACTATAACGCATGCTATAACTGTACAGACTTTTTTTTATAATGAACAGTATTTTTATAAATTATCTAAATGTAAACAACTGTTGAAATAATACAATAAAATAATAAACTCCTAAATATACTTTCATATTACATATTTTCTAAATACATTTCATCATAATACTATTTATTAACATAGAATAATTAGTTTCCTTGATAATGATATTTGTGACAAAAAAGGATAATATATACACATACGTATGAAATAAATTCAATTATAACAATATTATATTTGTTACTTTTGTAATATATCATACAATTACTCAAACAATATAACAATATTTTACATGGTTTCAAAATAAAAATATGGCAGTGTATAGCTTCTATTTAAACTGCTTTTACTATTGGTAACTTTCGTTCAGTATTTCTCACATTTATAGTAAGTACAGAAATAAATTGTTGTTTTGTGATGAAAATAGACTGCCAAATTACGAGATAATAAACGATATGTGACAAACTCATAAACATTTCAAAATTATAACAAACTGTACATCAGGGTATTATAGATTTTTTTTACAAGCTGCAACATTTTGTACTTTTTTACATATGAAATTTCTATCTTACTATGTACACTTTTCAAATGTTCCCATCATCAAGAAAACCTTATTTTGTATTACTTATTTACCAATCTTATTTCGAATTTAAAACTTCATTTCTAGCTTGTTCCATAATATCAAGAGCATTCTTCTCTATTAGACTTTTTGCAAGATCTTTACCGAGTTGTTCGGCTCCTATAAGACTTAAATTGCTTACTTTACCAGGTGCAACACTGCAGTAGAGTTTTGGTTCTCGATATGGACATTTTCTGTTATATAATAAATGTATTTTGTATAAATAACGTACATGTTTATTAATCTACTGAATAATAGTGTTTTATAAAAGGATATATCTACTTTTACTTACTTTGGAGGTTCGCCGTCATCATCAGGTATATAAAGTTTGCCTTTAGTAGTATCTTTAACAAGTGTTTGTCCATTTAAAGACCATACAGCACCCGTAATAGTTAGATGCTTATCTTCTAAAGTTGAGAAAACAGCAACTGGTGCTGAACAACCACCTCCTAAAGTTTTTAGAAAAGAACGTTCACATACACATCTTAGAGTTGTATCAACATCATATAGTGGTTCCAGAAGGGATAATATTTTCCAATCTGCTTCCCGACATTCAACTCCTAATGCACCTTGTCCCACAGCATACAATGTTTCTTCTGGTTCTAACAGCTATAAATACCAAAAATACATGTAAATAAAAACGTATAAATTTAAAATTATCTTAAGTACAACTACAATGAAATTTACCTGACTTATTCTATTTTCCCAATTCATTCTTTTTAAACCAGCAGCAGCCAAAATTATTGCTGCAAAAGGTCCATTTTCGTCATCCAATTTTCTTAGTCTAGTATTTAAATTACCACGAATATTTTCTACCTTTAAATGTGGCATGTTTCTAGCTAATTGAGCTGATCTACGTAACGAACTAGTACCAATAACACTACCTTCTGGTAAGGTAGATAATGTTTTATCTTTGTATTTTTTAGACATAACAACTGCATCACATGGATTTTCACGCCTATGAAATTGATTAAACAAATGTAAATTTTATTACATTTTCTTTATACACATATTTAGTGAGATAGCATAGGTAAAGTAAATTGTATTTTCACATCAAGCATGTTTGAAACAATAAGAAATCTTATAATTCTATATTTATGTAATGTAAGTACATAAAATTATTCTGTCTAACAAACTACAGATAAAATGATTTACTACATAAGCAAAATGCAGTGCATGTACATAATATGTTTTATTCATGAGTATGATAATTTTATTGCAAATTTAAATTTCAGATATGTAATTCTCCATTTTGGAATAACAAAGTATGAATGGCATATTAAAATACATTCAGTTACGTTATTAATTTGAATTTATATTTACTTTAATATTGCTCCTAAAGCCATTCCCTTTGGCAAAGATGTTGGTAAATCTTTCAATGAATGTACTACAAAATCAACATTGCCATTTTCTAAGGCAAGTTCCAACTCTTCTGTGAAGAGAGACTTTTCTCCAATTTTGGGTAAAGATTTATCCAAGATTTTGTCTCCTTTGGTACTCATTTTAACTGTAAAATATAAAATATATAATATGTAAAACCTATAAAATGTATATATGTAGGAATTTGTAAATGATGAAAATTTTATTACAAATTTCACAAAAAAAAACAAAACATATAGTTCATACATTTAACTTACCTATTTGAAATTCTTTTGTTGGATGATATTCTTTTAAACAATCTATTACATATTTTGTTTGAATCAGAGCCAACTGAAATAATTAATAAGTACTTTAAATATAAAATTAAAAATTTATATTTTTATCATATTCTTTTATAAAAGTCAGCATATGGTTAATTAATTTAAACAGTCTTCACTTAGGATAAATTGTATACAAATGTAAGGTACTATTAAAAGTGCTGAGTAATGGAGCATTTAAAAACAACAAATGTCACTTCTAAAATTTTACAAATCATGCGTTACATCACTGATAAATGATATTCAGTTTTCTACTTGTTTCGTATTCATTTCGAATTTCAAATAAAATACTTTCTCTCGTATGTTTTTTTTTTAAATAATTCCGAAAGATGTTCATCTGATTGTTATCATTTTCACTATTATTATTACATAAGTTTCTAAAAATGTTGGTATTAAATAACAATAAAGAACATGACAAAAATATATTTATTCCAAAAAAAGAAATTAAACTTTGTACATTTACCTCACTTTTTCGAGATCCAACTCGAATTACGTCACGTGTATCTGTGCTCGTCATCACAGTAATTTAAATTTCTATGCTTTTTATATATTGATTATAATATGATGTTATCAATGATAATTATATAACAGACTTATTTTATTGCGGAATGTGTTAAATGTAATTCTGTTTAAAGGACAAAAGGGATTGAATTAGGTCAAAGACACGAACAACTTTCACTACATATTATACACTTGCAAGTAACCTCCAGTATGTAATACGTACAAAAACTTTGACGAACACGTTCTTAAAAAATATGTTAAATATTTTTTAATTTTATTGTGCGGAGCTTATTTCACAGTTACTGACACTGCAGCAGATCGTGAAAGTTAATTAATTGATAGAAAAAATACTACATCCTTATACACGCCATCTTTCCACTACGAAACGGCACTGGAGAATGCGATCAGACTGAAAGCAACCGACTGGAATGAATGCTGATACCATTCTGATTATATCGCGTAACCGAAAACTTTAATGTTTTTTGAACGAGCAGGTATATAGAATGCTATATTCAATACATACGGCGGTATATTTGAACCTTAGGAAACTTTAGACGATTAATACCAGTATTGTCATAATACAGTAATCTTCTCACAGTGCAACGGAAGCCGAAATCGAAAATAATCATTGTGGGAATAGTGGACACGAAAATTGAAACCCGGCGGCTGTCCTTTGCTCGCCGCGGCTCGCCTTTGCCGGCAAAAACAAGCCGTCAATCTAACAAGTGAAATACAATATTCATTGTAAATTTGGGAATTTGAGCATTTATAAATTTGATTTTGATTTATGTACATATAATGATAGACTCAATTAATAATTATCATGCTATTCTCGTCTAATTATTATGTATCCTTTATTTATAAATTTTAATATTTATTCTTGATATTTTAAAAATAAATACATAATCAGTTCACATATACTTAATATTAGTTATACTATTAGTAATAATCACACGCAATATAATTGCAATTAGATACACTGATTGATGTTTAGTACCTATCAGTAAATAAGAAGCAAGCGTAGTAACTATAATATGATAACTTTGTATAGTTTCAGTACATATAAAATTACTTCATGTAGTGTTCACATGTATTTGGTTTGAATACATAAAATCCTTTATCGAAAAAAAGATCGTATATAAAATATTTTGTACAAAGTAATCACATCTCATTATATGAATATTCGTTAAAATTATTTTTTATTATCATATTTATTGTAAAATAGGTCACAATAAATAAAAGTATATTGTAAAATGTTTGTTTTAAAATACTGATTAGCTCTTATCATAACATTCAAATAAATTAGAACGAAAATCATAATTGACATTTTACAAATTTTTTAAAAATATAACAATTAAGAAAGCATTTCAAAAGAACTAAATATAAAATATAACAAATCACATCACATATATAATATTTTCGTGGCGTGTATTGCACATTATTAACAGAAGGAAATAAAATTTTAACAAATATACAAACAAAAACAGGTAGATACGTATATAAAATTGTTTTTATGTACGTCCATAATTTAATTGCTGCAATAGTTCTTGATTAAAAGTAGACTATTTGTGTATAGTGCTGAATATATAAATAAAAAATATTTAAATGCTCTCAATTTGTATGTACATGTACATACTTTTTTCAGAAATAAATTAATATTTTGATGTTACAGTAGCATTAAAAATTGTTAGGATGAAAAAGCAGAAAACTTAATTTACTACTCATACTTCTGCATTAAAGAAGCCTACTGTAATATACAACCACTGGCATTTTTTGGTTCTTTAGTGCTGTGATGAATTGCATCTTCCTTAACTGGAGGTAAATTTTGTTCTTTTTCATCTTTTGCCGAACTTAAACCTGATAATGTTTTATATATATCTAAGTTCCACACAGGATGATGTGATTGCATTTGAAAGTCAATAGGACTCACTAAACCAAAAGTGGCTTTGGTATCTAACACTGGAACTTCTCCTGGTATTTTATGATGATAACTTTAAAATATAAATTATAGTTAAATTTTATTTGAAAATCTACCATAATCGTTTGTTTTCAAATATATATACGTGTAGATTACTTACATTAAACCATTTTCTCTGTTACATTTATCAAGAGTAAGTTTCACTATAGGTGCTAATCTTTTGAATACAGCATGTTCATCTGGTTTTACTTTAGGTGCTGGCCCACTTATTTTTCCATATTCTTGACATAATAATTTTGCCTTCTTTAAGCAAGCTTCACTTTCCTGTAAAGCTCTAATTGCTTCCCCACATTTATCCATAGCCAATAAATTTTCACCACAATAATTATAAGCCTATTAAATTTTAAGCCTTCTAAATTTTCATTCTTAATAAAAAATAAGTTTAATTATTTCACATTCAATGTTTATTACAATGTTTCACTTACATAAGACTGGTAAAATGTTGCTTTAAATTCTAAATATTTAATCCACTGAGCTGTTACTTCTGGTTTAAATGAACGTAAAGTATTTGCAGCATCCAGAAACAATTTACTTGTTTCATTAGCCAAGGCTGATATTAAACTAGCATTATGTTTTAGTTCCACTGCTCTTGCTACTGTCACTGTAATACATTGAAAATAAAAATTTCTATTCATGTGAAGAAATAAAAATGTGTTACAAATTTAGATAATAAACCTTCTTGAGCTTCTGCTGTACATTGATTTACATATGCATTTATGATTCGTGGATCTAAATCACTTCCCAATGGTGGAGGATTTGCTAATTGAGGTAAAAATTCTGTTTGTACAAAAGTAAATATTCCTGCTGCTCTTCTTAGCATTGTATGTACATCTTTTGCTTCATTCATGCTTATGCTAAATTATATTGTGACTGAATTATATTTTTTGTTACATTTATTTTATATGTTTAATTATCTAATACCAAGATTTATTATACTTACTCATCTTTAGCAGCTAACATTGCAGCATGTTTCATAAACCATAGTCCTACATTTACACTCATATTAGCTGCTTCATATACAGAATCAGCACTGGAACTATAATACAGAAATGCTAGCTTATACTGTATTCAATATTTATATTGAATTGTTCATAGAATAACATATATAAGAAATATATTACTAAGTATTTGTTCCCAATAATGTCTGTGTCCATTTATATACAAGAACATTTCTAAGTTTACTAGGATTGGGTCTACCAACATGTTGATCTTCTTCTGCTCCTGAATTTATTTCCCATATAAATCCATATAATAAACTTAAGTAGCTGTGAAAAGCTGGTTCTATAGTATCGCTGGAGTTATTTGGATTTTTTATCACATCTAAAAGTCGAATTCTTGATAGTTTTAGATCACTAAAAAATAAGAAAGTTAGATAAATACACATTAAAGCATATCACTAATTGCAAGTATGATATAATTCTTTTGTAGTTCAATAACTGATTTTATTATACACTTTTGTTATCTTAGATAACGACACTTAAAAATATTAAAAGTGCAAAGAATTAAATGCGTTTTAATATATTTATAAATACAACTAACCTGCATAATTTTCTTGTAGCATCAGTAGGATTAGGTATTTTCAACTCAAATTTTTGATTTGTCGTTGCTTTTAATACACTACGATGGAACCAATGTGCCATATTCTTAACAATTTTAATTAAACTGTTAATGTTAATATATAGTATCTGAGTACTTGAATGCAACTTGTTCTATTTGACAGATAAGGCACATCAAGGTAAAGCAGACATCATAACATAATCATTGATAATCATATTTCGATCAACAGAAGATCATACACAATTTGCGCAACATGGCTAACTTCAGTTGGCTCCCCACCACTTTGTGTTGGTATACTATCATATATTTTTCATTCTGTCAGCCATATATACGGTGGACAGTAATGTGTGAATGGGGAGACGGTTATACTTGAATTGAAAAGTGTATTTTACTATATAAGATATATATCACAGGATATATATGTTTAGCATCACGATAGTAGGAAATGCGTAAACGTGTTACTCTTGGTTACGAAGTATACTCCAACCAATCAGAGCTGACATGCGCAAAAACGAATAAAAGTTTGTCATATGATGAGTATGATCTCTCGTTGAATGAAGTATACACAATCATACTGTGCTCAATGAAAGATATTCCACTTTTTGAAGATGGAAGTAGATCGTGTAATCTTTCGTACGTTTTGATTTCGCGTGTAAGGGCGTGACTGTGTGTTGATTGTTATATTTATTACTTTTTGAAAGGTAAAAATCAAGTAACTGGAAAAATGTTACGAGTTTGTAAATAATCATTTTATGTTATTATTGATGCAACAATTATGTCGTGACAACTTCAATTCACTTGTAATTTAACCTATTCAGTTTTAACTCAAGATACAAGATAAACATAGAGTTTCTGTTTGAGTCACTGTTTTACTTGAGTTTAGAAGCATTATAATTTAGTAAGAAAATTATCATTTTCGCTCTTGAACTCATAAAAATAAGATGTGTATAAAAAATAACAGTATTTTATCTAAGTATTTGAAGTTAATCATTTCTTACAGATGGGTGAACCTTCAGGATTAACGAATAGTGAAGCGCGTGAACTTTGTAAAGAACCAGATCCTGCAACAAATGGTTATTTTGTGCAGCAAACAATGTATCGTATTAAAGATCCAAGAATATCGTTACCATTTTATACCGAAGTACTCGGTATGCATTTATTACAGAAAATTGACTTTCCCGAAAACAAACTCTCTTGGTATCTTTTGGGATACGAAAATCCTAAGGATATACCTACGGATAGAAGAGAAAGTATTGAATGGGCATTTAGCCGTAGAGCTACTATAGGACTTGCTCAGTAGGTTTATAATTTAATGTACAATAAAGAATTGTTTAATATTATTATAGATAAGTAGCATACAAACTGGAATATAAAAGGAAGAATGAATATTAACATTTCCTTACAGTAACTGGGGAACAGAAACTGATCCTGATACTAAGTTTCATAATGGAAATACAAATCCTCTAGGATTTGGTAATATATTTTAAGTATTACATAATAGAACTATATTAAATGTAATGGTAGAAGTAAATTATACTTTTTTAATGCACAGGCCATATTGGAATTGCAGTACCTGATATTGAAAAAGCATGTGAAAGATTTGAAAAATTAAATATTACATTTGTAAAAAAACTTAACAATACTAGGATAAAAGGATATGGTATGATTAAAGATCCAGATGATTACTGGATTGAAATTTTAAATCCAAGGAATATTGCAAACATAGTATTAAATCACTAATGTTTATTATATTGAATAATTTTTTTGAATACCCTCAATTTTTAGATTAGATTTGAAACAGTGAAAAGCTGTACCTTGCCTTTGCACCATTATTTTATATTTTTAGCAATTCTTTATCACTTTTACAATCAATTACTGTTGGGTATATGTACAAACCGTGTGCAATAAAGGTATTATAATAATAATAATAGATGTATAAATTTTAATAAACGAAACAAATCAGATAAAATAGCATTGCGCACAGGTGTGTACTTTGTATATGTAAATATATATCACTATACGTTTAAATTAAATTATATTTTGGTAAAATGAATAAATATGAGTTAATAAAAAGAATCTGTAAAATTTATGGTTCTGATTACAGCAATGCATTCTGCTTTGAAAATAAATTTAGGTTGATGAATACTTATTGCTTTCACAGGTAAAAAGAGAATTAGGATTATAATTATTTATTCTCAGAAATTATCATCCACGAATATTATGTAAAAATTTTTAATTTCACCCGCGATATTTTTTATTGTACCACTCTAGTGGCCAAAAATTCCAGTATTCTTTGCATTGTCTATGGTTGAATAGAGTATAGCGTAATCGATAAAGTTGTAATGAAATAGTTGATAAGATAAATATTCGTCGCAAAAATTGTACATAACTGATTTTATCCATATCTGTTACCAGCCGCAATAACATCTGCGCTTTAACACGCATTACGCCTAATTTACGATAGACATTTTCAATTTACGAAAAACTTTGTAGCGCTTTTGAACCATCTTGTTATTATGATTTGTACTAATTTATAAAATGAAGAATTATATATATTTTTATTATTAAAAGCATTAATCTACGCAAAAGTCAGTCACACATGACCACAATTCAAAATCAAGTTGTTTACATTTAATACATTCCTAGATGGCACTGATCATCATACGTATTACAATTCCTCTCTGGCTATTTGTTATTCAAATGAAAAATACTCAGTTCTGATTACTTCTGATTTGATCGCAAATGTTCAATACCATTCGATAGTGTAGTATATTATTTCTTCGAGATATTTACCGGTTTGTGCCGAGTCTTTTGTAAAATAATATTTATATATAAAATTATTTAATTGAACTTGTAAGTTAAATTCCAATAATTGTTGGATATTCCATAACGTTTTATCGTAAAAACCAGAAAGATGTTTAAAAAGTACGTACGATATTGTATCTGTTAAATGAACATAACCTTTATTTAGTAATTTAATATTATTAATACTAACATTTTAACAGATTTGACGAGAAAGATAGTGTTTCTGGCATACAACAATTGAAATCATCAGTTCAAAAAGGAATTCGTTCAAAAATTTTAGACCTTTATCCTTATTTGGAAAATTATGTGGATACTATAATTCCAAAAAAAGATGCTTTCCGAATTGTAAAATGGTAAGTTTAAATTTAACTCATTAAATATTTTTTAATAAATGAATGAATATGTATTTATTTTTGCATATTAGTCATGATCACATAGAAATTATAGTAAATGCAGCAGGAGATCTTTTATTTTTTCGGCAACGTGAAGGACCTTGGATGCCGACTTTAAGATTACTACATAAATGTAAGCAATATTTTTTTTTGTAAACCTTCTTCTACAAATAATTATATTTTGCTATGTTAACATAATTTTAGATCCTTTTTTTTTGCCAATGGAACAAGTTGATAAAGGTGCTATTCGATTTGTTCTTAGTGGAGCAAACATTATGTGTCCAGGTTTAACATCTAAAGGTGCAAAGATGACTCCTGTAGAAAAGGGAACAGTTGTTGTATCCTTGATTAAAGTAATTTAAATTGCATTCAATTGTCAGTTCTAAAATGTATAACTCCAATTAAACCCTTGACTAAAAATACAGGCTGTTATGGCCGAAGGCAAGCAACATGCTTTAGCTGTAGGTGTAACCACATTATCAACTGAAGATATGTAAGTATTTACGTAATATTAAAAATATTTGAAAGATATTTTGTATATTATAATAATGTAATTTACAGAACTAAAGTGAACAAAGGAGTAGGCATAGAAAATTGTCATTACTTAAATGATGGACTTTGGCAAATGAAATCTGTAAAATAAAAGACTGATGTATATTGTGTAAGGTTTAATATATAAAAGTCTTATTTGTTATATGAATGCATTTTTTGATGTTCTTATAAACATTGGATACACTAAGATAATTCTAACTGAAGTATTACTGTCCAACAAAAAAGGAAAAATTAATTATTTGTCTTTATTATACAAACTGAATGAATATGACAATTTTATTATAATTGTTTAAATGCATTAATGTTATTTAAATGTAATTTCATGATTTACATAAAATTAAAGAAATTTCATAAATGAATGTATGTAATTATAAAGGATAATTAACCAGATCCTGATTTAATATCCATTTGGCCTTCTTGATTTTCTGAAGAAATAGAACGTTCATTTTCACAATGTCCTGATGCTGGAGAATAAGATGAATTACTATTATCAGAAGTCGGTGCAGAAGCATTTCCTGAACCAGGTACACTATTATTTGAAGTATTATTTTCACCAACAGAATGAGGAGATTGTGGATGATAGTGAGGACTGTGTGGACTGTGAGGACCATGAGTATGAGGGCGACCCATAGTGTGTGGTGAATATTGAGAATATGGTTGATGATAATACGGATGCGCATATTGAGGATATGGCTGGTGATATGGTTGCTGCTGAGAGTAAGCGTAAGATGGATGTGGTGGTCTTGGGGCTAGAGGAACATTTTGAGCTTGTTGAGTTGGACCTGGTTGATATTGTTGACTGTAACCTTGAGATGGTGGAATCATTTGAGGAGTATGTGGATTAGAAACTGGTCCTTGAGGTGGAAGTACTTGTGTTGCCTGTGTTCCTTGTGATCCCGGGTGAGGTGGCATCGAATGATTAGCTAAAATTCCTTGTTGGTGAGGATTATGTTGTATAGGAGGAGCTGGCGAAGAAACAGGCGGCATAGTTGATGCATTTGCGGTTACAGAAGCACTTGTATTAGCAGTTGCAGTAGTAGCAACTGCTGTCGTTGTAATAGCTTGCTGCGGTTGTACAGAAGGCGGTTGTGATTGAGTTGACTGTTGATGTTGTTGATGTGACTGAGGTGTTGATTGTTGATGTTGAGCTGGTAATGACTGTTGTTGCGGTTGTTGTGGTTGCGAAGGTGATTGTTGTTGCGCTAATGGTGCTGGTGGAGGTGGTGGAGGCGGTGGTGGTGGCGGAGGAGGTGGAGTTTGTTGTTGCTGCTGTTGCTGTTGTTGCTGCTGCTGCTGCTGCTGTTGTTGTTGCTGCTGCTGCTGCTGCTGCTGTTGTTGTTGTTGTTGTTGTTGTTGTTGCTGCTGCTGCTGCTGCTGTTGCTGCTGAATTGGACTAACAGTCCCACAGTACATTGCAGAGTTAGATGTATGTTGATTAGAACTTGCTTGAATTTGCGGGGGTTCAGGTTTATTATCATTATATGGAGGAGAAGATGTTTCCTTTTTTATTTCGTTAGGTTTCTCAGATCCGTTTTGTTTTTTGTCCATTGTATCACTGTCAGGCATCTATTTAAAAAACAGAAGATAATATTAATATTATCTAAATGACAAAATAATTAATATTATTGTAACTAATATTTACGTCAGATGGTGTTTCGTCATTAATAGGAGCAGGAGTTGGTGTAGGAGTAGAGTTTGGAGTTGATTCACTCGATGCAGGTCCATCCGAACGATTTTCTTCTGCACCTTTTAATCTATCTCGTCTAAGTGCCTCATATTGTCGTTCTACCATTTTATTAAATGTTTCTTCATCCACTGCAGGTTTGCAATGCTGAAAGAGAACTTTGTTAATATTTCGATGTACCTATTAAGAAAAATTATAGCTTACTTTTTTTAATTCTTCTTGAAATATTTCACTTGTTTCAATAAATTTACGTTTCTTTGCTTCAAATTTTTCTTCTATTTGTTGTAATTCCGCTTCAAGCTTTTTCTATAAATATTTCAAAGTTTAATGTTTCAATAATTACATTAATGAAGAATTAATCGTTTCTGTTTCGTTTGTATTACCTGATGCATTGTTAAAGACTGAACTTGACGGCGTAATACTTGCATCCGTTGTGTAGTAACAACAGAGCGAACATCAGGAACAACGGTGTCGCTAAAAATTTCATTAATAAGACGATGATTTCGTGTATATCTTGAATATGCGACATGTTTTACAGAATATCCATCATCTTGGTCTGCAAAACAAAATAAAAAATGTTGATCAGTTGTACCTTTTTTATTTATATCTGCTTACATACCATCATCATCTTCCGCAGGTAAGATATCTATTCTTCTATCTTGAGCTGCTTGACCCTTAGTACTACCTGATGAACGTTCGTGACTTTCTCGATCATCAGTACTTTGTTGTGCCGCGCACAACGCTGTTTTAAACATAAAATATCATTCAATTTTGTACAGAATAACACTTGAAATACATATACACGAGAAAGTTATTAAAAATAATATGTACCTGACTTTCCTCTATTTTTTGCTGCAATGTAAGCTAAGTATGCAGGTGAATTATGGTAAGTCTTTAAACTCTTTTCATATTCAACCTGTTTAATACATAAAAAATATTAGTACTATTTTTATTTCAGAATATAGATAATATTGTTTTATACCTTTTCTGCTTCATACTCTTCAATAAATTCTGTTTTATCCTCTTCTGGTAAATCTCTCCACATCTGACCAATAATCTTTCCTATTTCCCATAGTTTTAATTCTGGATTTTGTGCTTTTACCTGATCCCATACTTTTCTACTATATCTCATATAAGGCATAAGTGGTTTCTCTGGTGGTTTAGGTGGTTTAGGCATACGAGAATCAGCCTGTTTGATTAAAATACGAATAAGTATGATCTAATTCATAAAGCTAGTATTGCAATTTGATTATCGCATTAAATAATACATAGAAAATTCATACATTTGTATTTTTCCCAACTTTCTGAGGTGTAAATCCTGGATGACTATGGGGTGTTTGAATAAATGGACTCTGTGCATCTTTCTAAAGATTGATATAAAAATTAATTTCATATTTTAACAATTATATATTACTTATAAATAGATTTACTTACACTGTTCGTTGAACTACTGCTGCTTCCACCAGATGCTCTAAGTCGTTCTAAAAAATAATTATTATTCCTTAGATATTTGTGAATGGAAAAATTTATTGAATAAGATTTGAAGGGTTAGCAATGCTTACGATTGGATGCAACGATATTGGATGTAGCCATTGCTACTTGCTTATAGTTTGGAGGTAAAGCCATTTTGTATGCTACAGTGAGAAAATGTATTTTCTTAATACGTAGAAAACAAAATTAATGATATAAATAAACAACAGATTGCTCGGTTACTTACAATTAAAGGATTAACGTAGAAGGGATCGAACTTCAAGAAATTTCGTAAATCACGTTACTGTGTTACTCGTCCGCTACAAAGAACGCTGCTTACGGTTTCACGACAAAACATACTTTTACTTATTTTAATTTTTACCTGTAAGTATGTTTCTGCAATAACTATAATTCTGGTTCATTTTTTGGTTGAACAAATAACAGAATTCTTGAATATAAATTTTTAAACATTTAGTTCATCGGTATCACCTTCTCGTGATGTTACATACATTACCAACCTATAAGTACGAATAAATGCATGTTACTATATTTTGTTCTGCTCATGTTAGTTCTGATTATTTCAACAGATGGTATATTGGTAGCACACTAGTGAAAAAGGTTTTTCTGAACACAGCCGAAATGCGCGAATTATTACACAAATTTTTTGTGCAATGTAACTAACTTCAATAGATTCCCTACCCCTGAAAGTCGTTGCCCCTCAACGGCCATATATACGGTGGAGAAAAATATACGAATACAAAGAAATAATATAGATTTTATTATAGTTATTCTCATGAATTTATTTGCGTACAATATTTAATGAGTGCATCTTAACATTTAATTCAACGTTTGACAAAATTTATTTGTACATGCACAATGTACAACCGCTCTTTGTTGTTATAAAAAGTTAACCATGATTTAAAGAAAAATTAACTGCAAAATAAGGATAACAAATATATTTTGAGTTTTTGGACGATACATTGTATTTTATGTAACGTGTAAAGGCACATAAAATATATACAATTTTAATGATGATTTTTATCATGAAAAAAATATGCTTATTTAAAACTCAACATATATTTATATTTGTATGGCAGTTAATTATCTGTTTCTAAAAATAAATTAGGATAAAATCTTAAAGCTTCAATTGTATCATCTCTACATGCTTTTCCTTTCTTTTCTGTAACTTGTAACCTTTCACGTGCTAAAAGGACTGATATACCTTCTGACTGTGCTAATTCTTCTGCTGTCAGAGAGCCTCTTTCTTTTATCTGTAATAAAGAGATAAAATTATGTGTTGTATAAAAGTCTTTAAATAATATGCTTACCAGATCAGCTATAACATCAGCTATAGCATTATCATTGTGAGATCGAATCTGAAGAACCATAACTCCGCTGTCAAATACTCTTAATACTATAGGTAGATCTAAAGGACCTAATTGTCTACTGGCATTTAATAAATCTTCTGGTGACAAAAGTTCCAAGCCTCTAGCTCTATTTACTCGACAATAAACATCTGTTAATGTCATCATTCCTCCAACTTCCTAAAAAATGAAATATATTAAGTATTTTATACAGTTAAGCTTTAACTGTGATTGTTAGGTATATTAACTTTAATTGGTTCTTCTAAAATATCCGCAAGTTGTTTTGCCAATTGTTTGAAATATTCATTGCTACTCTTATATGCATCTCTGGTAACAGGGTCATCGATACCAAGACTCATTAAGTAAGATTTAAATCTGACTGTTTCGTCCTCTGTGATATCTCCTTGCCTCTCCTGTAATGGTCTTTCATTATGAATGCCAATTTTATAAAGTATATGTTGAAAGTCACCCGTATTTTTGCTGAAATTGTTTTTGAAATGGCAACCATGTCTTTAGCCATTTGCATAAGCTTCTTTAGATCTTGAAATGCCAGTAATATACTTTCGTCTGTTGCTTTTTGCTGTTCTTGAAGACTCCTTTCAATGCCTATGATACCAGTTCTTGTTTTTATTTGTGGTAGCGGTTTAACATTGTCTCCACTGTTTTTCACATTAGTATTAGATTGATTTAGAGGTACAACAGGTGTTATTTCCCATGCTGTTTTCAATATAGCATCAGACAACTGTGTAAGAAAATTTGAATCTAATCCTTCTTTGAATGATAATTTAACATAGTTATATATACTATTATCCAATGGACCAGGCATTTTATCTATACGAATAAAATATAATAATAAAATTCAGTAAAATTAACACCATATAACATCCCATATAACTAAAACATACCACTTGGAGCTTCAGAAAGCTGTAAAACAACTTTCTTGCTACGTCCAAAGGAAAATGGACCAGGAACTTCTTCTACAAAATAGACTACATAACGAAGAAATAATGTGAGACAGGTATGACCACGTGATATGTCACCAGGTTTTCCCCATATAAATCTATGGCTTGTAAGAACTAATTCACCGCCTTCAAAAGTTGTCTGTCAAAAAAAAAGAAGAGGTTATGTTTCAGTTTATAGCGTAGAATACTTAATCATCTGTACCTTGACATCACCATCATATAAGCGTACACCAGTATCGCGTCTTATATAAATTTCATTCGGAGAAAGCCGTGGATCAGCATATTCAAATCTATTCATTCTTCTTTGAGGTTATAGCAAAAATTAGATTTCTGTAAAAAATGATATCACGTATCTTGAGTGCGTTTTGCTGTGAGTACCAACGTACTCCAACCACAAGATGTCCTTCCGTTTCTGAACAATTCTATCAGATGCCGGGAAAAGTTTGCGCAGAGTTATAATATAAAGTTCAAATAATTTAAACTATTAATGTGGAATTTATTTGTAGATATAATAATTATTTCTGTAAATTAATACTATAATTATAATGTTGTAAATTTCAGCTCCAATGTAACTTAAGGAATTTTAAATATTTTTGTAGAGGATATAAAGGTTTCAATTACGATAAGACATTAGTTGTTACTTCAAATATATTTGTTTCGAATTTATTCAGTAAACGAATCGTGTAAATATAACCGCAACCATGATTAACAATGATCATGTATAGTTAATAGTAGTGTTTAGCGATTAATATTTTCATTTATAATATATAATTTTTCACAGTTTTTAGCGTGAAGATTCCTTTTCCTGTTTACAAGTAATATAATACAATGTAATGTGTAACAATACACGTTATACCTTTCGCAAGCACAAGCTCGAACGTACCTTATCTTAAGGGATATGTTACCATTATTGAAAACCAATCGTTAAATCTCGACAAATTTTTCTATGTAGCTTTTCCATTCAATGAATCTTTCAAGTATACATGTAACATCGAGATCATAAATCCAAGAAATAAGAATGTACATACAGTGAATTGAACTGTTTAATTACAGACAATACATCTTTACAGTTCCTTTAGAAAAAACTATACAGTCCGAATCAATTAAAACAACTATACGAAATAATTTCCTTTTCTCATTATTTATTGCGTTCTCGCTAAACGTTACGAACCTTAACGAAAGAAAAGATAAAATTAACACGTTATGTAATATATTTGATAAGTTTTATTAATTGTATGAGTTTAGATATTGATGTGTTAAATTAGAAAATACCGAAATTTAATCCCGAATTTTTCTGACTTACGAATTGTCAAAGTCCTCAATTCTCGAATATTAAAATTTCGAAATTTACTAGTCGGAGAATTTGACAATTTTTAAATATCCAAATTTCGATACTTAAAATTCTCTAATTTCGTTCTCAAATTTCTGTATCCCCAAATTTTCAAATTTTCAGATTTCCAAATTTCCAAAATTGTCAAATATCAAAACGCATAAACTATCAAGATATTTAACGTGTTAAAATTTAACATATTATGGTAAAATGAAGTTGCTCTATGATATCTACATAAATCTATTCAATTTTTATGTAACATTTTATTTCTTTTAATCGTTAAAAATGAATTAATGATATATTATCTATAATATGCGCTAGTAAACAGTCCTTACAGATTATTTCACATAGTGATTTTAAATGACTCAGCCTGTACGACGGTACATATACATACATAAACGCTTTAACAACTCCCTTAAGTTCCTTAAGTAAATTACAGTTCGCGAATGTTTCGCGATCGCTTAAAACTCGTGTGATTTTGATTTGTATTCAACTTGACGGTACGTACGAGCATAATCCCGAAATGTAATTAGGAAGGGCTTGGCAAGGGTTATTCCTCGAAAAGTTTCACCTTAATCAATAAGATACAAAGATTCAATGCATATACAGGGGGAAGTGAATGTGCCCTTATCATATCACAGAGAGGCGTAACAAAAATATAAAACAATTTAAACTTTATAGTATTTTTTTTTTGTATGAATTATACACTCATGCAACGGCTACGCGTAGCGATTCGAACCACACGTTGATCACGATTATAACTCATAAGGCATCGTAATTTTTATAAATATGAATTTTTAATCAATCGTAATGTCATTGCGATCTGTAAATAAATAATAAATTAGGTACAATTTATGTCGTATATAAAATCGACTTTATAAAAAGTATTTTATAAAATGTTGAAGTTATAGTTGAAAGTAAGTGAAATTGTTAAATGATTTATGAAAGCTAGCGTAGATTAATATGAATTTTAAAACTAGTCGATTATATGATTTCAATCATTTTTTCCATTTGTTTGCAAATTGCTTTTGTAGTAAAAAGAATGGTCCAGTGTTTGATCAGAAAGTTTTTCAAGTTAATTTCACGGTGGAAAATGTGCAATTTTTCAAATGTGCCAATATTATAGTTTTTTCAAGTTTTTCTAACTCTTCAAGTTTAAATATTTAACGTTTCCAAATCGAAGGCAAGTGGTGGTACCCTTTATACTTATTTAACCCAAAATAATCTAACATTGTACCTAATCATGCAAGGTACCTGTGCTAAAAGTATCTAAACATTAAAATAATATAAAAAATTCGAAATTTTCTTTTGCAATTTAAATAACTATACATTTTAAATCACTCTCTTGTAATAAATACAAACAATAAATCCAACATAAATGAATGTCTAACAATCTTTGATATAATCGAACAAAATAACGTGCACAAAAGAACAAAAATATAAAATATAAATAAAAGAGCAGAAACGACTATTGTAGCAGCGGTTATCAACTGTGTCATTGCGGTACGAATCGCTTGGCATTATTATTGTCATCATCACTCTTCTTTCCCTTTTTTTCTTTCTCTTTGTTTCTCTTTCTTGCTATCTTTTGCACTATTCCTTTCTCGCGTTCTGTGCGTTCTCTCGTTTCCCCATTCTCTCTCATTCTCTCCTATCTCTCGTACTCTAATTATCTCTCTTTCTCTCTCGCACACTTCTCTCGTTTCTCACAATCTTTCTCTCTTTAAGTTCGTCTATAGCTAGCCTCTGATAAAACTAAATTCTGGTAAACGAGAAGCAAGCTATTAAACGCCTTTTTAAATATTATTCTCTCCTTGTCGTCGTTCTGCGCTACACGTTAATGTAATTTCCAGTTCAACAGTAAAACTTAGTATATGCAGCCGTAACAAACGCGCACACGAACGTACACAGACGTACACGTATGATCGGTGTTCGACGCGTGTGTGCGCGCGCGTGTGCGTCGCTTAGGTATTAAGAATAAAAGATATTAGTTTTTTGTGCTGATATACAACAGTGTTAAATGGTAATTCGACTTACATGTATACAGATTATACATACATGCGTACTACGTACGGTTCGCGAGTACGAAGTGCGCCGGAGAAACGATCGATTGATCAAGCTTTGTCGATATGAATCGTAATCAGTTTCATCGTAATCGGTGAAATTATTGAAAATTGTAGAAGGTCGTACAATATTAAACGGGTGATATTGAAGAGTAAAATGTCTGACATGATAGAATGGGGCAGAATTAAGACTTTCAATGACATTTTGGGACTTGACTTTCGTACTTTGGAATTTTAGAACTTTCACGTTTTAGGATTTTGTGATGTTGGAATTTTGGCACTTTGGAAGTCTGGAACTTTGGGAATTTTGGGACTTGGGAGTTTAGGGGATTTTGGGACTTTGGGACTTTGGAAATAGTGAAATTTTGGGCCTTGGAAGTTTAGGGGACTTTGGGAGTTTGGGACTTTAGAATTTTTCAAACCTTGGAATTTTGGGTTTTTAGAATTTGGCAAGCTTAAAATTTGGGGACGCTAGAATTTTGGTTCTGTAGATTTTTGGAACCTTGGAACTTTGGGGTTTAAGAATTTTGGGACATTAAAAATGTTGGTACCTTGGAATTTTGGGGTTTTAAAATTTTGCAAGCTTGAAATTTGGGGACGTTAGAATTTTGGTTCTATAGATTTTCGGAACCTTGGAACTTTGGGGTTTTAGAATTTTGGGACGTTGATTGGTACCTTGGAATTTTGGGACTATAGAATTTTAGAACCTTGATACTTACTTCAGAATTTTGCAAGCTTGGACCTACAGTAATTTGGTCACTTGGAACTTTAGAGTTATGAAACTTAGGGACTTTAGGAGTTTGAACCTTCAAAATATTGGGACACAGGAAATTCCAAATTTTGAAAATGTAGGACTTTGGGACATCAAGGCTTAGGACACCTCGGAATTTTGAAGTGTCAGTGGTCCTTTAGGATTTAAAAAATTGAATTCTTAAAAATGGTCCATGGTAAATTCTGTTATAGAAAATTGTTGCTTTAATAATTAATTCAGCCCTGATAGTATACAAACATTGCAAAATATCATATAAAATAGTATTAATTAATGAAAATGACTATGTCATGCCTCCAAATTTGCCAGATTTCGATTAAATAGTATAAAGTATCAAAACAAACCATATGGACTGAAATTTTTATTAACCAGAAAAATCATGTTACCGATTATCAAGCTTATCAACACCAAATTTTGATCAAATTGAATTTGAAATTGTGAACTTGCTCAAATTTTCTAAAAAACTAGCAAAACATTTTAGATAAAATTTGAAGGTGTTAAAATCACGAAGGTATAAAATATCGATTTAGAAAATTGATCACGATCGTTCTCACGGATCACTTCGTACGAAACGATGCAGAGATACATGTAGTCCACGATGGATAATTTACAAATATATTCATGGAGTTAATGAGAGAGTTCAGCGATATTAGTCCCATAGTAAGTTGGCGATAGAAAAAACCTGAATAAGTTAATAAGTATGGATTCGAATAGTCGGCAATTTATGACAAAAATGTATAATATAGAGTGTAAAATTCTTTTGTAATGTATCTATAATATAAGATAGGTGTATATGTATGTATATATATATTTATATGTATATATATACACGTGTTTTATGCGTAGGTATGTGTACGTGTATATGAAGGATTAGCTTTTTGTTCAATTTTATCGTGTACGAAGAGGTACAAAATTTATAGGTATAGAATAGGCTATGAGGTCCGAAATGCTATCTAATTCGTTTGATTTGCGCCAATGATTCCATTAGTCGTTAATCAGAACGAGATTTGCCATTCTTGTCGAAACTACAAACTTTTACTATTTTATCTATACAAGAATTGCATGTCAAGTAATTTATTTCCTTAACAATTCTTTACATATTTCAATGTAAAAACATTTAGGGATGTATCCTTGAAAAAAGGATTTTATACTTTGAAAGAAAATGGCTTCACCATATATTCAAACGAAATAAAATTAAATTATAATTGTTAATAGTTAATAATTAATATTTTGTATACATTTGAACATATTAACATTCACTTTAAGACAAATTTTACACCCTCTGACTTCATACATTACATCTGTATGAAACAATTTAAATTATTAAACAATTTGAATTATTAAGGACATCAGTAATTTCCTAACCTAACACCTCAACCATTTCAAATAATACAAAAAGATGTCTTCTTTCGTCGAGTCATTGAATCAACGTAAGGATATAATTCGTTTTGTAATTTAGTTTTTGTTCTTCCTCTTGAGTAACGTCGAAATAGTTTCGACAGAATGGCGGCATACATTCAATTATCCGGAATAACTGTTTGTATATCACGAACGTCCGATGGAATCGCAGCCGAGCAAATTCTAGGATCGTGTCGACGCAAGATATCCATTTGCTAAACCTCTACCGCGCGTTTACAAACAATCGGCAGCAGTTTTGCATTGACCCTATATTGTTTTAAGATTGTATAATTCGGCCGTGCGCCAAGTACTGTCGCAGAAGAGGAGGAAGGAGTAAGAAGCAGAAGAAAACGAGGTAGAAGACGGTGCTGAAGATATCGGCACGTGAGTGGGCGAAACGAAAGTAGCTGGGGAAAAAGATACACATTGAATCATGAAAGGAGAAAGGAGTGAAAGAAAAGATTGACAGGGAAAAAACTTGAGATAGAAAGGATTATTTGGTAGTCGCTGGTGATTCAAATTTAATTTTAGATTCAAAAAAGAATCGTGAACATTTTTAGCAAACGGTAATAACAACCAGATTGAAATATTATATTGTTAATTATTACACAGTTGTAATTATGGTGGATTTTTTGGTTGTTCAGTTTATTATTTTATTTTCTGGATTGTTTGGAGAAATTAGATTTGAATCACTAGTTAGGGTAATTAAGTTAATAGCGAATGCAAATAAAAATAGACAGTGATCGTTCGTGTTTCGAAGAGAATGCTCTGCACGTCGAAGTACGTCGTTAATAAACTCTGTACAAACATTAACAGTCCATTGGGAACAACAACGTTTATATCTCGATAAAACCCTGAATTAAAGAGCTTCGATCGTTCGTCAATTCTTCGACGCCGCAATGAATCCCTTAATCGCGACGAATTACTAAAAATCTCGTTTTTTATCGTTTTCGTATCTTGTAGCTTGTTATTCAACGCGGTTTGATTGTTCGACGAACACCGAGGATGTAACCATTGACGTAACTAGCTAGGGACTAGATTACCATACTCAAAATTTTCAAATTTGCAAATTTACAAATTCTCAAATTCCCAAATCCTTAAATACTCAAATTCCCTTATTTATAAATTTATAATTCCCCAAATTCCCAAACCCCCAAATCCCCAAGTCCCGACATCCCTACATGCCCACATCCCCACATCCCCAAATCCTCACATTCCTAAATCTCTACATCCCCAAATCCCCACATCCCCACATCCCCACATCCCCACATCCCCACATTCCCACATCTCCACATACCCACATACCCACATCTCCACATACCCACATCTCCACATACCCATATCCCCACATCCCCACATCCCCACATACCCACATCCCCACATCTCCACATACCCACATCTCCACATACCCACATCTCCACATACCCGTATCCCCACATACCCACATACTCACATCCCCACATCCTCACATCCCCAAATCCCCAAATCCCTACATCCCCTAATCCCCACATCCTCAAATCCCCAAATCCCAAATTTTTCAAATTCGTACCCTTCCAAGTATAAAATTTGCAAAAACCTCTTACATTAAATATAAAGCACCCTTAAACCTGGGGTCCCTAGTCCACTAGTTACGTCAATAATTAAACCAACGCCACAGAATACACAAAAAACGAGCACGTTTCCAGGTATTCACCAATGAATTCAGTTACAAAAACAAAAACGATGATTGTCAGACGTGAATAAAACGATCGTCGAACGATTAAACGATTTCCTCTCGAAAAAGAATATTCTGACCGGTGTCTCGTATACACCATTTTCTAGCTTACATCGACACACGATAGTGTTCAATGCATTTTCTATACACCTAAGGAAGGCTCGATTAAGCTACGTGTCTAATGTTCGTGCACCTACTTACGTGTTTATTTTCATGGGGATACAGCAAAAGAAAACTAACGGTTTCCCTTTATTTCATCGTACTCCAACCGATAAAACGAATAAAGGGTAAGCTACTATCCTCCCTTGGCTTTGACGTTCGCCGGCCGTATATAAAATATTAATATAAATATTTGAGCCTCGTACGGTAGAACCTTGTAGTCGTCACAAAGTTCGTTCGAACCTTCCTTGTGGAGGGACACACGATATGAATGACGATGTAGATCCATTTAGAGCCTAGAACGATTTGTGCCTAAAGATGATTTTGATATCGATACATCAGTCTGAAATGATCAACATCAGCTCCGTGTTATTATCCGTATCGACTGTATCCACGTCCTTTCATTCTTTTATTCGTAACATAAACCACTCGGTTTCTTGTCATTAAGTCGCGTTTACATCCAGCGATTTTTCAGTGCTTCCGATCCTTTTGAGTTTCAATCAAAATCGTGATATCCTATATGTTAAATATCCTGTAGTTTTAATTAAATAAATGTCCTGTATCAAATAACTAATTATGAGAATGTAATTTGTAAACTATACTAATAACAGTTAATTATTTAATAAGTGACACCTGTTGCAATTGTTTCGAACTCATCATTATCAATTTATAAAGTTACAGATACGTTTATTTCACGCACGGGACTATTATCACAGCAGATTTCATTAAAATTCATGAGGACCAGAAGCGTCCCTCGTGATTCGATCAACCCAGTTGTTCGAAGTTGTTATAAACACACCGACAAAGTTGAAACGGTGATCACCGAACCAAAAGTAGCCCACTCTATTTTTAGTGGATCGACCCGGTGCAAAAGTTGCCGAATGTAAACGCGGCTGAATTCGTTCGAGTAAGCGTCACCAAATTGATTTGGCCACGGAGCCGTCGTTTGGAACCTTACATTACGTGAAACAACATATCATGCATATCCATTTAGTACATGTACAATAGGATACGACATTAAGATTTATACCATCGAAACGATGAATCTTCTTGGATACCATCATGGTTATTTTTTTTCTATTTTGTCGTACAGTATAGAGGAGAACGGTTAAATACATCGTAGAATGCTGGACATTTGATGGAGATACTTACAAGCAATCGTAACACAAATAGAAAACCTGTTCGCTTTACTTGAGGCCTTAAATGTGTCAGCACCCTGTAATTCACGAATTTACAATATTTCCAACGGATCGGACTTCGAGATCGCAACGAAATATTCTTTCGTTCGATGGAAACTCGGCTTTACAGTGCAAAACGCTACCGTTCTCCGCGTATACTTCGGATCGATACAGGTGTTTCTCTGCAGCTTCGTCCTTTGCCTTTATTTTCTGAGCGGATGCCACATGGCGACAGGACGCCTCAGAGCTGTTAACATTTGTCTCCAGTGATCGGAAGCTCTTACCGTCGACGTGGGTCCCACAATCACGTGCCCGACAGAGTACGGTTTAGAGCTTGTGCCTTGTTCGCCGGTTATTTCTGCTACTGTTAATCTTATCTGTATATTCTGCAATCAAAATGGGAATTTGATCAAAATCATGATCTAATATTTCTTTTCTACGTAGAAATAGGGGCAAGATGAGAACTGATGTCAGTTTTTTATGACAGTTTTCTAAGAAAAAATGGCGGTGCGGAAGAAAAGAATCTAGAGTACAATGTGATCTTCACTAGTGAAATTATAGTACATTGTATCACTAGGTAATACAAGAATAGAATCTTTCGTGTAAAGAAGGGGATACTGCAAATTTAGAAATCTTTAAATTTGTAATTGGAAGAATTTGTAATTCTAAACGTAAAGAGGTCAAAAATGAAAAGAAAATATTTCATCTTGCTCCTAATTTTTGTAATTATTCAAACCTGCAAAATGTGAGTGGGCACGTTGAAAATTATCGCCTCATTGAAAATTGGACTCTTCTCCCCTCTCTTTATGGAAGTCCTCTTCTTGTGTATCTTCTTTCCTTGTTGCAGCAGATAAACCTACATGACAGAAACAAGACTTTTGTACAAGATAAATTTACAAACCGAAAGACATTTGTTTATTTAAATGAGTATTTTCCATAAGAACAAAGTTCCGTCACTGTTTTCTTCACAGATTTTCTAAGCGAAATAAACTTAAAGCATCTCTTAAGTCACTAAAATCAGGTGTGCCATATACAGTCACCCAGCAGCGTTAAAAATTTAAAGCCACGTTACCTTAACAAAAAAGTCCCCAGGTGCAGAACCAGCGCCCCTCAAATTTCTAGCTTTCACGACAACGAGGGTGAGTCTTTCAGCCGTTGGCAAGTAGCTCAAGGAGAACATTAATTCCCCTAGTCGTGGCGTTGGCAACACTGAAGTTGTTAGGGGTAACCAGGTAGTTGCTGCCCTTGGCGCAACTCCAAGACGTAAACTTGCTTCTCCGATCAGAGATGCACCGCCACCTCTGCTGGACTCGTCGGAAAATACCTTAAAAATTTGATATATAGCTTTTTCTCACGGATGAAGTACATTTTATTAATTTTCTTTTTTTGTCAATACTTACTTCCACAAGAAGAGTTCTTCCTGTGAGACCACCGTCGAGATGGAACGGAAATTTCTCCTGATAACTAGGCGAAGGACTTCCTCTGTATAGTCGAGTGCATTTCACGTGCATTTGTCTGTCGGGTAACAGGCATACTCTATAAAGAAAAAGTAGTTCTTTTATTGTCATAAAAAGAAGTTTAGTAAAATAGCAATAGTACTATCAATGTTCAGCTTTTGATTTTATACAGCAAATATTAAGGAGAAGCGGGATCTGGAGATTCTGGGACTTGAGAATTTGGGGACTTGGAGATTTGGAGATCTGGAAATTTCAAGATTTGGGGACTTGGTGATTTGGAGATGGGTGACTTGGTGATGAGATTTGGAGATTTTATGATTTGGGGACTTGGGGGTTTGATTTTCAGATCTGGAAATTACGGGATTTGGAAATTTAGGAGTCAGAAAATTTGAAAATTTAATAGTCAGAAACTTTGGCAATTTTAGAATTTGTCAATCAGTGATACGTCTCTCAGAATTATAATAAAAAAAACCAAACCTAGCAAAAGTATCCCGAGCAGGTTGACCATCAGAAGTGACGAGATCTCTAGCTTCGAGTACACTAATAGCAAGTTCACCTTCGTTGTCACCACCTCGTCCACCCCATTTATCACATTCGATACCGACGCAAACATGTCCAACGATAGGTGTCTCATCCAGGTCGTTTAATATCACGCTCGTATCGGAGCACACACTCTCGCAGCTTATCGCTCTTTTCAAGTTCGATTCATCCGGTGGAGGTTCTGGTTCTGGTCCTGTGGGTCCTCGACGACTTTCAGGACTGAACTCATTGTGATCGTTCATAGTATAGTTCGTGATGAAAGCATCTTCCAAACTCTGCAAATAAAATTGCGTTTAGATACAACTTGTTGTATCACATCTAATTGTTCAACCGCTAAAGACGTCAGCCTCACGCGCCAACTCGTGGGTGGACATCGCTAAGTGGACTAATAAAGTCATTGCATGCAACCGCCACCTTATAACACCCGATCTGTACCTGAGATAACTTCCGTTTCAGCTGCATTTCCTCCAACGCAGCGTAGAATTCCTGATTGTTTCGTTTCCTGTAAAATGAAATAGTTTCGATTCGTGTGCTCGCAGCGAATAATGAATTGAGAATCTACCTCAACGAGTCAGCGTCATCTAGCTCGTTCAGTTCGTGGATGCCATTCAACTTCTCCATACTCTTCCTCCTCTGTTCGATGCTATTTAAGATATCCTGAAAATAACACTTATTAAACAACGATTAAGACTGTGCAATTAACAGCACGTACCTCTGAGGTTCTCGTAAAACTAGGGTCGGTTATGTAGGTGTACGTATCTTGATTGTGACCTTTAAGTAATAACGGCGATGATGGAGGGTCTTGTAAACTATTGTACACCTATTGCATATGTAGTTGATTAGTACTTTTGAATAATATTCGATAAAATTTACGCATGTGTGTACCTCCTGCGCGGTTCTATGGGCTTCTAAATTCAGTTCAGGGCTGTACAAATCGGAGCTACGTCTGGAACCGTCCGGACCCATCACGTCCGAATCGTTTTCTGCATAAATATCTTGAACTTCGTCATGCAGTTGGTTGCTGATGCCATCCTCTACCAGGGATGGAGATTTCGAGGGGAAAGTGAAACGTTGAACTTGTTGTGCTGATGAAAGGACCGAACTGAAACGGGAAAGATCAAGGGTGAAACGGAGACAAATATAGGGTATTATGTCACTGGTGGTACATTAAACTGAGGATTGATTCTACTTTCCTTACTGTAATCTGACTTCGCTTGCTACTAATTTATTTTTAGGGATTTTTAGGGAATCGATCATCTATAGGAATTTTGGGATTAGGGAATCTTGGGATTTGGAAATTTTTGAACTTGGGAATCTTATCTCAAATATTTGGATTTAAGAATCTTAGGATTTGGAAATCTTGGAATTTGGGGATTTGAGAGTTTGGAAATCTTGGGATTTGGGAATTTTGGTATTGGGGAATTTTGTGACTTGTGCATTTGGGGTTTGGGAACTATAGAATTTGGAAATTTTTGAATTTGGAAACTTCCGAATTAGGAATTAAAGTAGTTGCAAACTCAGGGAAATGGGGATTTTAGAACCTAGAAATTCCAGAAATTTACAACAGTTGTCCATTCTAATATCCATAGATCAAATCCCAAAATATCCAAATCCAAAGTATCCCAAATTCTTAATCCTCAAGTTATCGAATCCCCAAAATATCCCTAAAAATGAACTTCTACTAGTTCTCATACCTCTTTATTGGCATATTTCCCTACTAAAACCCAAATTCACCCAAAATCAATTTTCTCCAAAGAATAAAGTCTTAAATAACAAAGCCTTCCACATTCTCGACCTATTTCATCAAGTACAATCCCTTAGACTATCCACCAACGAACATAGTACTCGTGACCCGACAATCAAAGTGACATACTTGTAAAATTCGGAGGCATCGATGTAACTCTGCGAAGTAACCAATCTGAGGGCGTTGAATATTCTCTCGCCGGTGGTTGGTTCGTTCTTTTTTGGCACATTTTTAGCAGGATCGGGTGGCGCGGGTGGCGGTGGCACAGGGCTGGAGGCCGACTCGCTGTTGACCTTGATCGTGTTGATCGATTGCTGAATGGTGTCGTCGTACAGCACTCGTTCTTGATCTTGGTGCAGAGCGAATTCGTTCATCGAATCGTAGATAGGAAGATCGGGCAGGCTTTGAATGTACTGCGAGACCTTCTGCAAGCCTTGGGACTCCCTGAACAAGTAGGACGAGTCGATGTCGTCCTGAAGGCTGCAACTTCGAAAGGGAGTCATCTCGATGCTCTGCACATCGTTGCTCTTGTGATCGAGGTCATTGCCGAGACTCTGAGTGCTTTGAAGCATCTGAGACAGTGCCTCGGGCCCGTATATCGATTCCATGATGGTCTGGCTGGCGGCATTCGAAGAATTCGTCATGCCGAAACTGCTCGGGGATCCTCTCGAGTCATTCCGGACATGTTGCCGTATGATGTGGCTCCTTTGGACGATATCATAGTTGCCGTAGCTCGTGTTGTTCTCCTCGTCCCCCTTGCCGTCCAAGGTAGCTATCGGTGCACCGTGAACGCCGTACCTGATCCTGGTCGGCTCCGAATCGAACTGTCTGTAAGGATTGCATCTGTTTTCCTTTCGACGCTCCTCCTCTTGCATCTCGAACATCAGCCTCGAGTCTATGTGATTCTGTGCCCCGTACGGTGTCATCTGAATACTCTCCGGAACGTTCTTCGTGTTCTCGTCGAATCTGAACGAGGTGTGCTCGTTCGACGGTTTGTGGAGACCGTAGCTTTTCACAGGCTCGCTTTGGAAGAGGAATACCGAGGGACCGGTCGATCTCGAGGGAATCTGGGGTCTTTGTATTGACGGTGGCGGAGTTAGTGGACCTGGACCAGCCTCTGACATCCTTAGGTAGTCTACGGCACTCGATGGCTGAAGTGGAGTCGGCCTTGGTCGAGCTGTTGGCCTTGGTTGGGGTGCTGGCCTCAAAGGCTGCGGCGGTATTGTACTGCCGGTTGTAGCACCCAGAGGAGGATGGAGATCTCGGTCCACGGACTCGAATCTGGAAATATTTCGTTTTCCTTTATTTAACATTACGTGATGGTGAAGATAGCTGGATTTTATTATTTTGTACATGGAAGATAATTTAAATGATTTAATGATTCTTTGGTACTTGAAAGAAGGTAGAGAAACGGGAGTACTTAAATATTTCTTATAACATCGTTCAAATGGAGAACAGATAAAAGGATGTTATACAATTTTCTACGACGTTTGACTCCTACATTCTGAATTCTACAATTGCGTACAAGAAATCTATTTCTTCCGCAAAATATGACTTCATTCTTTCTTTTAAATTCGCGATTTTTCACCATGCACGTAATCGCGTATTTTAAAAACCCGACCATGGATTATTTCGTAACAGGTGGCCTTTACTGCTGTACGCGCACAGTTCCATGTTAATAATTCAGCTTCATATGAACCGTAAATTTGTGCCTAATTTCGCATATACAGTTCAATATCGGTCGACCGATTCGACACGAAGTATAAATTGCATCGCATGTTTTACAGCAATATAAGCAGGGCGTGTTTGATCCGCTATCGCATTACATATTAAGTATCGATTAGCTAAATAATTAGACGTCGCGTGCTTACCGAAAAACTGCTCATAATTTTTTCCTAACTATAAGCGAAATCTTGGCTTAATTCCCAACGCGATCACTGCAATCATTTCATATTAAATATCACATTTTTTCGAAATTTTTGTGGTTTTTCATTTTTTACCACTACACCTTGCAATAGAAAAATCTGAAAAAATTCTGTAATATGCACTACTGGGTCCTGGATGTTTCAGAATTTTTTTGTAATTTTTGTAAGTCATTAAATAGGAAGAATTATAAAAAGATTCTGCTGTTACTACCTCTGAGGTTATAGGGGGTTGAAACTAGGTGCGAAATGTTTCTTTTTGATACGTTATTAAATGACGTAAATTTCACAGTATTTTACGTATAGTTGTCAATCTTCTTTCATGACGATGTTAATAAAAAATATATGAAAAAGTTCGTATTCGTTCGAAGCAATAATGATTCATTAAAACGTAACGCTTTTAATAACGCTGCCGTTACTCGTGCCGTAAGTTGCGTTCGAGTCAAGCTATTAATGGCTTTACTCAATTATTCTGAGTGCTCGTTCTACAAAAAAGAACTTACTGTCGTGCCATCGGGGCTATGTCGCAAAATTGCCAATATCGGTATAACACTTTGACACTGTTCGTTATCGATATAAAATTAACACGTAATATCGCGATCGAGCCATTAATTCAAATGTCATTTTTGAACGAGCTCAATTTTCAAAGGGAACAAGTGAAAATTTTATCCGTAAATATAACATGTGGAGTCTTCATTGAAAACGAGAGAGTTCATGGATAAAATATGTAGACTTTTTTTATATTTATAACAATAAAAAGAAACATATAACAACCAAATAGTATAAAACAATTTTATTCCGACAAAAACATTCCATTTTGAAAGAATATTGATTCCCACTCAGCTTTAAGTAACCTAACCTAACATTCCACAGAATGGCCACATGCTAGAACGAAACAGTTCTCCGAAAGCATGGAACAAGCTAATTAAACAATACTCTCAATTAGACTCTTACATTTAATTAAAACAGTCCTATTCCCCTAAAAAGAAGTACCTAATCAGCAGTACCATTATGTTAAAAATATAGTTTCATTATAATTCTGAAGTCGCTTTCGCTCCGTCACTTTATTAACTCTATACGCAGTGTCGCTTTAATTAATCAAATTTCAACGAATTAGGTAACATTGTCAGAGTTGATTTTACTCGTACCTGGTAAAAGCTCCTTGTGCATCGAGCCTGAGGTCGCTGTCGCTGTGAAGCAGATGTTGGGACGCGTTTCCTGGTTGTCGACACAATCCAGGGATTGTCTGCGCTGTTGGGTGTTGTGCTTTCACCAGACCAACCTGGATATGCGAAAAATTACCACGAAACGTGTACGGTTAATGAAATTGATGAAATATCGTTGATGTACCTTTTCCTCTCGCGGTGCCCATAACCAAGATAGCCTTTGCCGCCATTCTTCGCAGACATTCCAAATGTTTCTAGTACTCCATTGCCAGCCAATGCAATACCTGAGTTAATTTTTTACGTGATTATTACATTACATTTGGCCATTTCTAATTATTTTATTTATTGATACATTAATCTTTTGATGGCTGCAAGTTTTTGATGGTGAAATATGGCTGTTAATTCTGTTTTAAATATATAACTTTTACTGTTATTATATCTGTCATTTTTATTTAAACAAAAGAAAATTCATGTCACAGATTTTTTTAAATTTTACTCTGCAGCGGAGGATGATCGCCCACGATTTTAAAGTGGCACTCAAAGTAACTATTAATTGACTGTTAGGTGAATCAACGGTATAATTCTTCGTTCTTATCACAGTCCTCTTCACGCTTATATTTTTTGATATAATAACGGAAAGGTATGCATTTAGTCTTATGAAAGGTTCCAGCAACGAGAGACTAATAGCATGCTCGCAAGCACGCGGGGATATGCTATAATTAAGTGAATAGAGATGTGCGCTCATCAAAGGGGTCAGCGAGAAAATCAATTTTAGTAAGCGTGGTGTTAAAGGCAAAATAAAATTTTGCTGCATTCCTCACTAACAGTCAGTTAACCGATCCTCTGCTAAAGGGGCTTAGAACGATCTTTTTGCTGAAACTTTTATGTGCCAACGTCGAGTGATATTTATTTTATGGCATGGTATTGGGTGGAAACGCTCGATAAAGTTGCGTTATAAATTCTAATTCGAACTAGTTGCTTGAAATGTAAGGTAAATGTACTCGTTATAGATCATGTCTATTTAATTTCATAAAAATTAATATATCATATCACTAAAATGTATTATTTGTTCAATGAATTATTTTTTATAATACTCTTGTATTATTGACGAATATGCTGAAATGGAGTAATTGGTGAAAAGTGGTAAGAATATTGGATTAATAGTAAAATAGTACAATAGCAAAATAGTAAAATAGTTAAATAATAAAATAATAAAACAGTAAAATAGTAAAACAATAAAACAGTAAAACAATAAAACAGTAAAATAGTGAAACAGTACAATAATAAAATATTAAAACAGTAAAAATAGTAAAAATAATAAAAATAGTGAAAATAGTAAAAAATAGTAAACTAGTAAAATAGTGAAAAAATGAATAAATAGTAAAATATCCTCGTCACACAAATTACATAAGAACTAATTTAACCTTAACATTCTTTAATTTAAAAAAAAATCAATCAATGGAAATTTCGAGTTTAAAAATAGAATTTCAAAATCAGATACATGTTGGATCCAAATACTTTCACGAATCGTCGTATCATTTTCTTAGCTCGAAGGGGTGTTTAGCGTTTCGTTTTACCGCAACAAGGATGAAGTCATGTACGGAAAAGTGTAGATAAGAAGTTCCTGATACAATTGGTGACTGAATGACCCTTTAACCTGTTGCACGTGTAGCATTTACCAGTCTTCGCGAGTGTATTCTTATGTAATACGAGAAAATGCTGCGATACGTGAACTCGAAGGCAAGGAAATATTCCCGTTTGAATCCCTACGTTTACACACGATTTTTGCGAACTTGATTTACTAGAACTGTAGCATACATGACGTTACATTCTTCGAAATGATAAACAGAATTTTTATACGCGTTTTTAATCAAATTTTAATGACAAAACGTGACTACACTCACTCAAATGCTTTTTATACACATTAGAAATAAATTTTACAATTTTCGTAAAAATAGTGAAAATTTCGTGTAAATGTCCATTTAGGTTTTTTCTTAAATTTCTAAGTTTTCTATTTTGGGATCAAGAGATTCATCATTGTGTACAGAAGTAGGGGTTCAACCCCCTTTACACAACATACTAAAATTCGTATACTTTTTTAAAATAATTTCTTTTGACACAACAAAATTTCATAAGCAAACGATTTAAACTACTTACACATATCATGCATCAAAGGTGAAAATACAAAATTTCAAATTTGGTGAAGTAAAGCATGCACAAGTTGTAACAGCGTTTCATTTTGAAATCGTCACTTAATTTATTATACTCCACAATCTTGTTTAATTCAATCAAAATGTTCGACCAGAATATCAAGTGTTATTATTAAATTATTACTAAATCAAGCGTTATTATTAAATTAAATTTATGTACATTCGTAAATTGGTACATGTATCAACACATAAATTCTCTAATTTATTGTACAAACGTTGCTGTCAAGTACCATTATTAAATTATTATTAAATTAAGTGATATTAAATTAAATTTACGTCCACAAATTGCTGTGTTGCTAAAAATTCACTACGTCATTGCACAAGAATTGTTCCAGCACTATTATTAAATTATTATTAAGCCAAGTGATATCAAATACTTATTAAATCAAGTACTATTAAATTGCATTTACTATATTGTTATATGTTGCTAAAAATTCACTACGTCATTGCTCAAGCATTGTTTCAGCACTATTATTAAATTATTAAATAAAAGGTCACAAAACTACAGTTACGTCCACTAATAAATAGCTACACGTTAAAAATTCTCCAACTCTGTGCAAACATTGCACCAATTACACTTTCACAAAAAGATAAAAAGCACAGAAAATGTTTACAAGGTGTTCGCGAAATCAAAGGGATGATTTTACCCCGAAGCGGTATTAACCAGTACCCTTCAATTTGCCTTCGTTTCATAAACTCTTTAATTAAAACTCTCGCAAACATCGCACAAGAAAGCTGAAAGTTTCCGATCGAAACATGCTGTTCGATAAAATCGAGGAAGGGGTGAAACGGTTATTTTTCGTGCATGGGTTTATCGAGTGACCTGGAAAGGAAGTTATGGTGTCATCAAGAGATAGTTTAGTGGGCAATGAATGGGGATCGTTAAAATGGTGGTGCAATCACCTTCTGCAAAGAGCCAGGGCGGCGCCAGCCACGACGACAATGACCAAAGCAACCCCAAGACCGGTGAGTGTCCAACCCATCCTTCTTAATACCAAATCCAGGCCCAACCACAAATCCAATCAAACCGCCGAGCCTGAAACACACGGAGTAAATCCATGGAGAGCATGATCCGATTACAGTTACAGAACCAACATTACCTATGGATTAACGATCCTTACGGCTACCTATGCTGTATATTTATTCTATCTGACGACTGTGTCCACATGTTCGTTCGTATATTGTCAGCATCCTTCTACCTTTGCTGAATTATCGGGGATTCAGGATTTGGATGCAGTCTGCGTCTCATTTCACTGTGCGTGACATATATGTGCATTTGACAATTGTCTAATTTTTCAGCTTTTTACATTTTGCAATATTTTGCAAAATTTTTAAATTGTCATATCCTCAAATTTCCAAATTACATAATTGTCAAATTTCTCTATTCCAAATTCGTAAATCCTCAAAATCCCAAACTCCCAAATTCCCAAATTTCCAAATTCCATAATTGCTATATCTCAAAATTCCCACATTCCCAAAATCTCAAAATCTTAAATCTCCAAATTCCCAAATTCCCAAATTCCATAAGTGCCATATCTCCAAATTCCCAAATTCCCAAAATCTCAAAATCCCAAATCCCCAAATTCTCAAATTTCCTAATTCCCAAATTCCATAATTGCCATATCTCCAAATTTCCAAATTCTCAAATTCCCAAAATTCCAAAATCGCAAATTCCCAAACTCCTCCAAAATGATTAACTAACAAATAATTTAACGCGACCCTTTATTTTCATCATTTTACCCTAGACACGTATCTATTTTATTTAGTGATAAATGCAGTGTCTAAGAAAGATGGACGCAAGGGTCGTCCATTTTCTGCACACAGGGTAATGCTCCCACTTTTATCTCAGACGTTTTGACACAAAGTACGTGTGGCTTAGCTTAGATGTAGTCATGCACTCAGCTTCTTTCAAAAAAAAAGGAGGAGGCACAACGGGGCGGTTAGGGTTAGGCGTAGAGCAGGGGTGGGAAGAAAGCACACCCCAACGTGTATCTGAAAAAATAGGCCAAGCCAGCAGAGTCGCTGAACTTTGCTCAGATACTTCGACGGGCATTCAACGAACATCAGCAATCCGGATGGTTCCCCTTCGACGAAGCAATCCGCTTTTTAAGTATTATAGTTATACACTATCCAACTTACAAATTATCTACATACTCATATGTAATATATGTATTTAAAATTTCTAAAATTCAAAAATTTCTAAAATTCATACAATTCTTCAAATTTCTAATATTACTAATATTCCTAAAATTTCTAAAATTCGTTATATTCCTAATATTTCTAAAATTCCTTATATTCCTTATATTCCTAAAATTCCGAAAATTCCTAGAATTCCATAAATTTCACAAATTCCTAAAATCCTAAAATTCCTAAACTTCTTAAAATTCTTAAAATTCCACAAATTCCCAAAATTCCTAAAATTCCTAAACTTCTTAAAATTCTTAAAATTCCACAAATTCCCAAAATTCCTAAAATTCTTAAAATTTTTAAACTCTTAAAATTCCACAAATTCCCAAAATTCGTAAAATTCCAAAAATTTCTAAAATTCTTTAAGCTCTTAAAATTCCTAAAATCCTCAGATTTTCATTTCCCAAATCCCCAAATCCCCAAATGTTCAAATCCCAAATACCTAAAAGTTGCAGCACTCTAAAATCTCGAGATTCCCAACTATTTCAGATGGCCAAGTTTCCAAATACTTAAATTAAAACCGTGTACATTGTGCAACGTTAAAATGGCGGTAGATGATGAATGAAGGGCCCGGCCATAGAACCCCTGTTAAAGAAAAACGCGAAATGAAAAAGTAAAGAACAATAGTTGTACCACGTTAAAAAGAAAGTACAGAAAAACAAGTGGTACTAGTGAAAGAGAAAGGTTCTTGTGACGTTTCTTATTACTTCTACAGGTAGCTTAATGATATTTCAGTCGTGTACACCATTCTTAGCATTGCCATTGTATTTAAAAGATGAAATGTCCTGTGTGCTGTGTATTAATTCACGAAAATGAAATACGCCTTTGTGAGAAGCTGAAGACTTAAGAATAAATGTGGGAGTAATATTAACAGCACCGCCATTATTTTCTTCTTGAATGTGCAAAATTATGTCTGTGACATTACCTTTTGAAATATGCTTTCGTTTTTAACACATTTGATTAATAGGCTGTTGAAACTAAACAATGAACCAATTCTGGAACTTTAATTAATCTTCTTAGTACATCTCAATTTTATTCAACAAAAATTTGATGAGCAATTTATAAAATGTAACAAGTTTATTAACTAACGATAAACTGTTATATCTACTAAAATAATAATACAAATTTTCTTGCATAACATATTTAAATTACATTAATTTATATTTTTACCCATTGTGTCCACAATTTCCTTTGTTTCCTTACTACATAAAATTGAACTTATAAAAATGAAGTAAAGACTCATTAATGAACCTACTAATGAACTAATGAACATATTGCCCCAATATAATTTCAAAATCACTCACAAATCCGGGGATACAGAATGTCCATAATCGACAGAACCTAACGAAAGTCCGAACAAAATGGAACCTCGAAGCTTCGTGTAAAATCAGAGCCCGAAATAATTGGATGCAGTGTTTTACATTCGATTAAACCAGGATATTCTTGTTGCAAGCACGTAACCGAGATTTTTTGGCAGAGAGGAGAGGCACAGATGGACGAGTAGGATAAGATTTAGCGAGAAATGTAGAGGTGGTTGCAGGTTGGTAGCGGTACTTCGCTCTTTCCCATCAGAGACAATGGTAGCAATTAGTGGCGTGTAAGATTTCAGCCCGCGGCTGTAGGAAAAAGAGAAAAAGATTCTCTGATTCTCGAGTACATTCATTCAGAGGCTAGTCTCTTTTTCGCTCTCTTGACGAGACCAAGGAAAAAAAGGGTCACGAAGTTACTTTAGGGATGTACATTCAATCGAGCCTCCAAAGATTTATCGATCTCTTTGCAGTTCGTCAAATATTTCTTATTGACTTGGTATTGAATTTTAGATAATAGTTTGTTTGTATTCTATTTTGGATGGTAGGCTGTTAACACTTCAGTTAGTAGTTTGTTATTGTTGTATTTTAGTTAGTAGTATTACATTAGAAAGACATGACCACATATGTTATGTCTCCATATGCTACTCATCCAATTTCTTCATGATCTTGTTAGTATCGTATTTTAGTTAGTAGTTTGTTACTATTGTATTTCAGTCAGTAGTTTGTTAATATTGTATTAGAAAGACATGACCACATATGTTATGTCTCCATATGTTACTCATCCAATATTACTTTCTTCATGATCTTGTTAGTTAGTAGTTTGTTAGTATTGTATTAAAAAGACACGTGAACACATAATTTTTATTTAAGATAACATCGTCATGTTATGTTACTATATGTTACTTGTCAAATATGATTCTTCATCGTCTTAGTATCGTATTTTAATTACTAGTTTGTTAGAACTGTATTTTAATTAGTAGTTTCATGAAAAATTTTTTCAAATTGCTTTCACATGAACATGTATCAATATGTATGTATATTTACATTATACGTATAGTACATTTATATAGTTTATATCTGTTGTTTATATTTATTGTTTATATTCACATACTTTAAACTTTACCTTCTATTCATGTATCTTTTTTTCTTTTCTTGCTTGAGCGTTTAAGGTCACATCCACCTTGTAGCTCATTAGTGACCATAATTTACTTTCATTTTTTAAAGTTTACATCAAACGTCGATTAAACACAGTAAAACATACAACACAATTATAAATAATAACTGAACAAATGAACTTTTAAACAAAAATGCTTTGAGATCGCATGTGTGTTTACAGCACAAGTACCTTCGAGCGCAGAGAGATAATGGTGAACATTCTTTGCGGCAATTATTTAATTATTGAAAGAATCGTATTATCTGTGAAGCTGTGTTCCCACGCTATAAATAGCGTGCATCTCTATTGTTGTAAACGCGCAAAAGCGTATTGTATCTTTTGAGAATCCAGAATGCCAGGGCAACACACGAGAAACGGCGGAATAAGGACCAGTAAGTAGAGGATATCAAAACTAGGTCAGACCGGTCTGCCTCTGCTTACGTTTGTGTCACTATGTCAAGGTAACTGATGTTACATGTATACAAATTACGAGCAGTTAATTAAGAATGGAAAAAGTTTGTTAGTCGTTACTGCTATCTGATACTTCACGTGTAATCATGAAAAATACATCAGTCTTTAACATAATTATTCCTACTTTTATTATTACAATGTGACACACTTTGGGACGAAATATCTGTGTTCCTTTTAACGATACGAGAAAAGTAAGGCAAAAGTTGTTTGTTTTTGCCAGAAATTTATTGTCACAATATTTGTTTGTTAAGTTCAATATATGGTTATATGTATTATTTTGTATTTTTCAATTTTTTAATTTATGGAAATTTACATTTTTAGAATTTCTAACTCAAATTTATAAAAACTTAAATTGTTAGATTTTTAAATTTATGAAAACTAGATTTTTAAATCCACTATAGATTTATACCAAATTCACAAATTTGTAAATTTTGGTACTAAGGAATTGACTAACTAGTAACAGATGCGATTACAGGTTAATTTAACTGAATAAGTATAATATTAAATTTGCTTTCATTTAGTACCATCCTAGCTACCTTGAGTGACGCGTTTCATATTTCACGTTCTATTTGTGGTTAATAATCATTCATGATATAACAATAATTGTTCATCAACTGACAAGTTATGTCATACGTTAATTAACAAGCTGCATCTAAACATAACGATCTGTAATATTACAATATACATGAATATTCGATTCCCTTATTTATATTCTGATAAATATATATTTCACGTATCGATTGAAATATCTTCTTCACATTTCACGTATCAGATTAAATACAATTTTTATATTTCATATATCAGATATTTCAAACGCGTCAATATATTAATGTAAAACGAAACCGATAAATTGCAGTGCTTACGAAGTCACCAAGAAATTATAATTTGCTTCGTTAAAATATTCTTATCAATATTCTACGACCATGACCGCCTCGGTCGGCATATTATTCAGGCCGCCATTCGCCGCAACGAATTTTGATAAGACACTTGCTAGGTAGTTCGATAAATACCTTCATATACTCATAAATATGAATAACAGGTTTGTTTAACCGCATTTTATCTCTAAACTCGATAATTATTAAAATACAGAGTTCATATGTATTTTAACAAGGTTATACGCAAAATATCGTACCAAATATTTAAATGCTTAATTTCATTATACACAGGGCTTAAAATCAATTTTCAAAATATTTATGAATTATCAAATTTTCGAGTTTTCAGATTTACGTATCTTCAAATTCCTACAGTGAATTTTATTACAGTGAAGAAGCTGTAAAAAGTACGACTGTCTGTAGAGGGTTAACCCAGACTAAGATGGGTGTGACGTTCCTATGGCAGAAATACATATATCAAACAATGATTAGCATACCACATCAAACATTGCAACTCAAAATAATAAATTCTTCAAAATTTGACCTGTTTGATTCAGCATTAACGACATAGACTAATAAAGAAACTGTAAAAAGTAATACAAGTAACTGTAGAGGGCTAACCCAGACTAAGATGGGTGTGACGTTCCTATCCGAGAAACACGTGTCTCAAACAATGATTAGCATCTCAACAGACATTGCAACTCAAAATAAACTGTTCAAAATGGTCATTTGACCTGTTTGGTAGTCTTAGTGTTAACGACATAAACTAATAAGGAAGAAGCTGTAAAAAGTAATACAAGTAGAGGGCTAATCCAGACTAAGATGGGTGTGACGTTCCTATCCGAGAAACACGCGTTTCAAACAATGATTAGCATCTCAACAGACATTGCAATTCAAAATGAACTCTTCAAAATGGTCATTTGACCTGTCTGGTTAACATAAACTAATAATAAAGAAGCTGTAAAAAGTAATACAAGTGTCTGTACCGGGTTAATCCAGACTAGGATGGATGTGACGTACCTATGCGAAACACTTGTATTAAACAATGATTAGCATACCGAGAAGAAGCTCGTCTGCACCGGTAATCGAGTGGTCTCGATCGATCGGGTCGTCGGTCCCGTCTGTCGGTATACGCGGCTGCAGGAGTGCTGCAGGTTCGTTGCACTTTCGGCCGCATTCGTAAAACTGCATATGCCACTGCACCATCGGATCTCCCGTCCGCTTTACAAAGCAGTCGCGATAATTGAATTTTCTTCTTAATCGATTCGATCGCCACCGTGTAATAATATCCAACGGTTTTGCAAGCGTTAAGCCCTTGCTTTATGATATCTCCAGTAATTGAATTTGTTGGAGCTGACTGTTCACTAGCGCGATCTTCGAACCGAATGGAGGAAGAGTAAAAGGCACGCTCTTTATTATAGAGATACTTGGAAAATTGTGATAGTGTGAAGACTTAATGAAGAGTTACTGGACTTGGTAATTTTTGGTCTTGAAGGAATGTACAAATTTTCAATTTTTTTGATATTTCAGGATTTGTGTAGTTGAGTTTGAAAATTTGAGGTGTGATTTTTTGGAATTTGGAAATTTGAGATTATTTGGGGTTTGTAGATTTGGGGATTATGCAGAAAGGGGATTTTAGAATTTGGATTTAGTAAGTACAACATTTCTGAATTTCCAATTTGGTAATTTGTAAATGCAGAAATTTAATGATCTAGAAATTTTAAATATTTACCATCTGAAAAGGAAACTGAATATTTCTCATTTGAAAAAGTATGAATTTGGTAACTTGGAAATGTACAAACTTGCAAATTAAAAAATTTGAAAAGATTTTCTTAAAAATACATATGAACGTTATCACAAATACACACTGGAATTTTTAATTTCGCTCTATTAATAAACACGGCAATAATTAATTATTGCGACCTCAGCGAGTGGGAGTGTAATGGTGCAGCTTCATGCATAACATAAATAATTACTCAAAACGCCATAATATTAATAACAATTAAAACAGTATTAATAAAAATGACTTAAAACGACATTACATTAAAAATAATTTGATAAAACATAAAAACGTCATAAAATTCACAGTCCTTTCAATTATACGAGCCTAAGCACATCTCTCGTGCATATTTAATATATTAATTACGAGGGTGAAATTAAAAATTCCAATTTACGCTGGAATCCCGATTATCCGAGTTACATTTAAATGAGGAGCTTTAAAATTTATACTGGACGACAAAATAATGAAATTTATAATTTGATCAACGAAGGAACTATTTTCATAGATGTTTATAGCTGTCGGGAAGTTTTGTTTATCACTTGGATACACGTTTAGAATCGCGAACTAGCCAAGCTGCATGAAACTCGAGGGGCGGAATTATGAATATTCTGCGCGCAAACGATATTGCAAATGTATTCTTTGCGACGTTGGAAAGAACCAAAGAGACTTAGAAGAAAGACGTGAGAAAACAAGAGGCGGCGGTTTCGTAGTGTCTGCGATGCATATTCATAGAAGTCGATGGTGCGACGGTGCGCAGCTACGAGATCACTGCTCCTTTTGGAAAACCATGGTAATAAACTAATTTTTATTCTGTTCAGACATCAGAAACATTTACAGGGATGCTATGAAGAAAAGTATACGCGATGAATTGAAAGTAAGCAATGGGTGAAGAAATTAATACATTTTTTAATTTGCATATTTCCAAGTGTTGAAATTTATAAATTATGAGGTTCATCAATTTTTAAATCCTGAAATTAAACAATGTTGAAATACGTAAATAAGGGTTTGAAGTTTGAAAAATGGTAAATTCTCTAATTTTCAAACTAGCAGACCTGTAAATAGCTGAAGTTACAAATTCCAAAATCTTATTACAAAATCATTAAGAACTGCAATTATCAACTTGTCAAACTTCTAAATGCACGAATTCTCAAATTCATAAATCTCCAAGTCCTCAATTTTCCGGATCATCAAGTCCAAAAATTCACAAATTTCCAAATACATAAACATTCAAATCCTCAAATATCCAAACCCTCAAAACTCTAAATTTCCAAATTTTCGAGTCCACAAATCCACAAATCTCAGAATCTACAAATTCCCAAATCTTCAAATCCCAAAACCCCAAATCTACAAATCTTTAAATCTCTTAATCCCTAAATTCCCAAATTCCTAAATCTCCAAATCCTTAAATTTCCAAATCCCTAAATCTCTAAATCCTTAAATCTCTTAATCCCTAAATTTCCAAATTCCTAAATCTCCAAATCCTTAAATTTCTAATCCCTAAATCTCCAAATCTGTAAATCTCCAAATCTTCAAATTTCCAAAACTTCAAATCTCCAAATCTTTAAATCCCCTAATCTCTAAATCTCCAAATCTCCAACGCCCCAAATCTCTAATTCCTCAAATTCTCAAATTCCCAAATTCCATAATTGCCATATCTCTAAATCCCCAAATCTCCAATTGCCCAAGTTCCCAAATCACCAAATCCTCAAATTCTAAAACCATCAGATCTCCAAATCCTTAAATCCCCAAATTTTCTAATTATGAAATGTCAATATCAAATCTCCAAATTTCCAAATCTCTTAACCTCTAAATCCCTAAACTGCCAAATTCGCAAATCCCGAAATTTCTAAATCTCCAAGTCCACAAACTTCCCAAATCCCATCCACATTTCCACCTCTACATGAAAGTCACAAATCTCCACAGCACCGTTCAGGTCCAAGTAGATCCAGACGTCGTTCGTGCGTGAACGTATTCGACTATGCATATAATACGTACAGTCAGAAGCAGAGCCATGAAATGAAACGAAACCATGGGTGTCACCGGTTTCAGGTGACCAAAATGTTCGCGAGTCGCATAGCCGGGGGTTGATTAAAATGCAAAGAAAACACGCCGTGAAATCCAAGGGCTCAGCGAAGGAGGTCTCAGACAACGGTAGAATGTTATCGGTCTCTTTCGACCCATAGAACTAAGACTACTGTCGTAAGGAAGCAGAAGGGAGAAGGTGGAACAGAAAGAGAACAAAGGAGAGAGGAATACTCTCGTTCCGGGGTGGAACAAAACATAAAATAGACTGGAAAGAGAAAGAAACTATACTAAACGTGTATACGCCGTCTACGTGTTTCATTTTCTTGTCTTTGTCTTTAAGAGAATATCCCTTTCCTCCCTTGCCATCGGTCTTTCTTTCTTCGCTCTTCCTTCCACCCTTTTTTGCATGTACCGGCGAAGGGAGGGACGAGGAGGTGGGGGAAAAATGAAGGTGGGTGCGTCAGTATTGGGTGAGAAAGAGATAGTTGGAGCGAAAGAGGGGTGGAAATTCTGGGCAGCTGCCAGATGGCGCATTGCGCTCCACAAGCTCTCCCCTCGAGTTTCTAACGTTTGCTGCCAAACACCGAAATTCTCTCTCTCTCTCTCTCGCTCTTTCTTCCATGTCTGTGTACCGTGTGCACCTGTGTGTGTCCCTTGTTCGGTATATCTTTGTAACCCAGGCGATTGTACGAGTTTTTAAAGTTTCCCAAAATCCGGAGCACCGCCGCTACCTCGAAGCCCTAAATTTCTGCACGGATTCCGATTAACGACACCCTGATTCTAAGCCGAAATCCATCCGGTTAATCGGACCAGCTACTTTTGGTTTCACGTATTCGAGGTGTAAAGTTACACCTCGTTTTAGTTACTCGCATTAACGTTCTCCGATTCTGTATTTGTTATTGCAGACAGGGATTTATACTGCACATTTGAACATGAACGTAAACAGTTTCTTTTCAACAGACTGTCACATCCGAAGAATGCCATTCTTTCAGTCTCGCTTGCAATTCATCTTCTGAATTTGTTTTCTTAGCTTAATCTATTAATCTCCGGGATTCTCTATGATACTTATTTCCAGGTCTTTATATGAATGAATCATGAGAATAACAAACGCAGGAACAATTGTAAAACTATTCGGACTTTGAAACTGTATCCGAATTGTATAGCAATTTTAACGATTTTTAAATAATTTTTAACTGTTTAAAATATACAAATCGTTGTCTAAGTGAGGTTAAATGTTTGAAATAAGCACCGAGTTTTGTGACATGTCAGGTGTCAACAGATTTGTATTCTTCTGTGGTGTGCCACAATTTATGCGTTTGCCGTATTCGTTCCTAGACAAAGACGCGTGTTTGATGTTATCATCTAATTAGAGGAATTACTCGTTGCTTGTTAGGAACTTCGTATTGGTACATATGTAGTCAAAGGTGAACGTGGAAGGGTGTCAGATCCTGGAAATAGCATATTCTCTGCGCATGATATATACACTTCAATCTCGCTGGTACATACAACAGGGTTCTCTATCAATGCCTGTACGCCAGTATGCCTAAACCATTCTCGAGGTAACTTTAACATTACCGGCGCAATTACAGCTTGACAACTAATTTTAATTATAAACAACTGAGTGCTCGCATTATCTCTGAACGAACTTTCACTTATAAGGTTACAACACCCTGATTTTTTCACGAGATTTTGGTAGAGGCTACAGAACTCATTTTGAAGACACAGGATTTACAGTTTATAAGGCACCAAACATATTATTGTTCATTTGATGAAGCATGAAAGACACTTTTGTTATAAATAAATGTGGTGTGGTTGATAAGAGGTAGACCCACTAACCTTGTTGTCCAACAAATATTCCGGTTAGACAAGTCCCTAACCATTAAACATTGGTTGCTTTCAATATTTGGTGTGTATGACATATGTGTCATAAACATACACATAATACACATGTGTCACACATGTAAATGTAAAGAGATTTTTTATTTTGACAAGATTTGTCAATATCAAATTAAACAGTGGTTGCTCTTAATATTTGGTGCGTATGACACATATGTCATAAACATACACATAATACACATGTGTCACACATGTAAATGTAAAGAGATTTTTTATTTTGACAAGATTTGTCAATATCAAATTAAACAGTGGTTGCTCTCAATATTTGGTGTGTATGACACATGTGTATTATGTGTGTATATTTATGACACATGTGTCATATACACATTAAATAATATGTTTGTGTAATTGTTCTAATTTGTTTCGACGGATTAATATTAATTCCCCTAATTCCCATTTGCGCGATGGTCCTCTGTTTTAGTAGTCTGTGTAATATAGTTTGGTTGATTGGCACTATATGTCAGAGCCCGGTAGCAGTAGCTATGAATCCCCATAGTAATCTACAAGGCGAACGAGAAATAATGTGCGGGCTGACAGTCTATCGGTGATTCTGATCTTGACTCGCCTCTCGGAAACTTTTCTCGATCAAGTGATCTACTTTAATGGCTCTCTTGAGATAAATCGTTCGTTCGTGTCTCCCATTCTATTTTTCTTTTTCTTTGTTCTTCTTTTTAAGCATTTTATTTGGATAGCGATGAATAAACTCCGGCAAACTTCCTGTCTACGTCGTTTCTCGTCGCTAAGGAACGGTTGTTTGCTGTAGGGAGGAATATATTCTCATCGGATTGTACGACAGAGATTTTCATCCGAATTTTTTCCTTGCCTGCTTTAATTATTGAGTTAAGCAAACGGTCGATCAATTATCTCTTTCTGACTCTTAACTGTAGAATTTTGTTTTAGAAACCTTCAGTTTTAGGGACACGTAATGACGAGTGTAGTCGCAGGGTAAATGTCCCTGTTATACATTTGATGAGAAAGGTAAAATGAAACGAGAGATTACATTTTTAATGGATGTAACGTCAAGATTGAATGTCCGTGTCAAGTTCAGTTTTCATTTTGATGGATCAGATTGAATAATTCAATATGGAGAAGTCTTTTCAATTTATGTATACTTCAAAAGAATTTGTCAAACATCGCTGAACACATGATGTACTAACATTTTAGCTTTCTTTGGTTGTCTCAACGATGTAGGAATAATCAGCCAGCTGTGCAACTGTTCAGAAAATTGTAGGTTAAGGGGTTGATAGAGAAATAACTTCAAAAGAATTCATCAAACATCGCTGAACACATGATGTACTAACATTTCTTTGGTTGTCTCAACGATGTAGGAATAATCAGCCAGCTGTGCAACTGTTCAGAAAATTGTAGGTTAATCCCTTGCACGATTTATTTGTCAGGTGCGTCAGCCAGAACTAAGAAATCACAGCTACAACATTAAAACAGACAAAGTTGAAATGTTATGTCAATTTGGTATTATGCAATTGTTGTCTATGAAAATTATAATTGTACTTGAACTCCAAATTGTATTAAAAATTCGAGTAAAATTGATCACAGCTGAAATACGAGTGCGTCGCGAGTGAGACTCGTCAAAATGGTGGTTAAGTGGTTAATAGAGAAATAACATAAAAAAATTGATTAAAGTTTTCAACTGGTACATAGTCGTTGCTGCCAATAGCAAAAATACTTTGGAGTGTAAAGGGTTAAAATCGAGACTTAGGAAAGTAGCATGTCGTTAGTGGGTCACCCGTTAGATGGATTTAATATGGCTTAGGAGCGCGTGGAATGCCAAGACTGCTGCATTCTCTGCTCACCCTCCTTCGCGAGCTTCCTTCCTCCGTCCTTTTCCTCCTCGCGGGGATGAACACAGAGGCAGACAGCCTCGCAAAAGAGGGAGGAAATTGTGCGAGAGAAGAGGAGACGCCGTGGGAAATACAAAGAAGAAAGGAAGAGGCAGACGCGGAGAAACAGGAAGGTGAAAAGAGTGAGAAGAAACGAGTCCTCTCTTTTCCCGCCATTGCTTCATCTTCTGTCCTATGCGTGTCAAGGTACCCTGCTCGTGTGTACGTGTGCTTTAATGTGCTTTTGCTTTTTGTTTGTTTGTAACGGAGGGAAAGAGAGAGACAGAAAGGAGAAAATATCTCTTGAGAGCATCAACCGCAGCTGCGTAACTGGCGCAAGTGCACGACTTCTTTTTCTATCTGCTGCTGTAAATAAGAAAGCTGTGCCGATTCGAATGGGACAGAAATTGGTGAATCTGATGCGGGGAACATTTTGTATACATATGTGATCGTTGGTATGGGAATATTTACACACTTGGGTGCGATGTGGATTTCTTGCGAGAAGTTTTGGGGGCGAGATGTGAACTGGGGTGGTGTGAAATGGATGGGTCATGTAAACTTGTTTTTTGGATTCACAAGGCTTGCAACCTAATCAATGTACTTGCAACCAAATCAACGTGCTTGAAACCTTATTAATGTGCTTGCAACCTGATAAATGTGTTTGCAACCTGATGAATGTGCTTGCAACCAATTAATGTTTTGTTAAACGAGCATTTGTGTTGCTAATTTGGCTAATAAATCAGTAACGTACATTGTCTAGAGAAAGTGCAAACTCTGTTTTTGTCGAACGTAGTGAGGCTCCTGGGACGACTCGATCTACATCTGTACGTTTGTCCGTTTGTTTGTACTACTTTTCAGGCCGCAATTTTGGGTCTTTTCACTTGAAATTTTGAGGGTAGACTCGTGAGACACTATAAATTTACTGTATAGATTTTGACGACGATCTGATTAAACTCAAAATTTGATAATGGTGAAAATATAAGTCAGATTTGTCGCATTTCAACAATCATGTGTGTCACGTGTGGAACACGATATTATAAGGCAAGAGGAACGACTTTAAAATCTGTACATCTCATTCTTGTTCCACCTACATTACAGAAGGTCCAAATTTTAAATACACGTCCGAATTCGCTGGCACCTGTAGACCCAGTACGTTACAGATTGTTATGCTTCACATTTCGCCTGTAACGTATCACGCTGTTTGCAGCCGAAAGGGCCGGGATTGCGCACGAAAAGCTCTGGTGTACTTTTAACAACGCGTATCGGTATTTTCGTTAGCTACACACGACGAATCTTTTGTCGGAGCCGAGAAAAATAGCTAGTAGCCTCGGATGGCGACACGTGGAGACGGAAGAAAAGAATTCGAGGAATGTCAGCTGCGACCTCTCCAACGAGGAACAACAAACTTTGTTTTTTAGATGTCACAAGAAATTGGATTGTCTATCGGTAAGTCGTTTCTCAAGTTCATGATTCTCTTTTCATTGTTCGTGCATCGTTTTCTGTTGAGGAAGATTTAACGTATGAGGTTAGGTTATGTCTTCTTTTTTGGTGCTGTAAGACTATTATTATTGTTAATATTATTAGTACTATTATTTATAGTAGTATATTTATAATCAGTATTGTTCTTGTTATTGCTGTTCTTATTATAGTTATTTGTAAGTATTATAATATAGGATAGAATAATTTTTACATGTTGGGATTTTTGCTGTATGTGAACATGTGAAGAAAGTGGCGATATTTTGTTTCCCAAATCATAGCTACATTTCTACAGTTCCTCCATTTCAACTTTATAACATCCCAATCGTACACTAATTAATTCCGTTTACAATCCTCTTTCCCGACCAACGATGTCAAGAAAATTCTGACGACCATCGTGCCGTACACCCTCCACATAATTCATTGTATTTTTTCCCGTAAACAAATATCTAGCATCGTACAAAGGCACAGAGAAGCACAAATTGCTTTCAGGAGGATTGGAAGAGGAAACATGAAAGTGACAGTGGCGAAAAGACTGAGGAATTGAGGCAGTGGCTCTAGGGGATTTCATCCGCAAGTTCATGAAGAATGTAACGAGGATCTGTTCCAGGAAACGGGACTCGTTTGGCATATTGTCATCGTACGTTTCGTCGAATACGTAACGAGCAAGAAAATAGAATCTTGTTTCGCGTGGAAACCTTGCAAGATTGGTCCGGACATTTTTATACGAACCTGTCTATAAATCTTACGACACGCTGGTTTCAGTTTTATGTTTAACTTGATAACATTTTATTACTTTATATTGTTCAAGTATATTTGCCACCTCTTTCTACCCTTTACTTTGTAAATTTTCAAATAGACTTCTTAAATCCTTTAAAATAATTTCCAAGTTCTCAAACTTCCTTTTGAATGGCCAAGTTTTCCAGAGTCCAAATTTCTAAATTGTCAAATGTTTAACTAGCACAAAACTTTCGTAAAGACCTTATTAGATTTGAAAGAAAACTTGTCTTACAAGAAGTCAAGAAGAAATACGAGTCAAATAAATGAAAGTACAAAGAAAACTCCAATTCGTATCCTTGGCGGTCACATCTATCAATTAAGTACAAATCTAATCAATAACAGAATGTAATATCTTCCTGTACCAACGAGTCTTCTTTCGAGACACGTTTATCGACAAGGCACCCGGCCACGCCTACCTGACATCGTTAAACACGTTATAAACCGCAATAACCAAATAATATTTGCTATAAATTAAGTGTATGCACGTGCACAGAAGCTCCCCTAATTACTAAGTTGCGAATCCTAAAGTGGACCAATGTAATTGTTCCATGACTGAGGTTTATCGAATCTTGGCACTGCACAGGCAGGATATTAACTCTCGTGGCGGCGTTCTACAAACTTGCCATTATTGGCGAACACAGAACACGAATTATTATACCGAAACGAAAGACAGCGAGGTAAATGGCCTGGAGTCAAAGAGCAAATCTCCGTTGCGTAATGTTCTTTCAGCGGAATCTAATTTCTCTTGGCGTCCATTTTGTTGTCCCCGTTCACTTTCGTAACGGCGTGGACGTAATATTACAACTCTCCATGAATATTAAGACACATCAGCTTTATACAAAATTACACTTCATGAATACATATTTCTAAAAATTTCACATTTCTTATACGGAATTTTTATATTTTCATTTGGTGCGGATAAAACTTATCGAGTTATAAGCGTTCAGAATTTACCAGCTGAATTATAACTCAGATTTGGAAACTCGAGAATTTAGTAATTTGAAAAGTGTCTTCGAGACTGAAGAATTAATACTTCTACGAATATTCTGGTTTTAGAAAATTCAATTATCTTGAACTGATCCAAACCGCACTGCAGGAGTGCCTCATAAATTTTGACATTGCTGCAGTAAAATTGTCGGTAAAAGACTCATGAATAACCGAAATCTTTCTTGAAAACTCTCAGACATGAATTTTTACCACTTTCCTCAGTACGAATTTAGCAGTGACGGTAGATCAGATTCAAAGAAAAGTAATTGCTACCAAAAATGTTTTTGCGTTTAATATTGTCGTACTATAGGTCTTTTTTCTACATAATCAGATCTTATGCATTTCTGTAATAAATAAATTTGACTATCAATTATTTTTACTATTATTATATTTTATTATACAGAATTGTTTTCTAGTATAACTTACACGTTGTATTTTATAAACTGCACCATTGTAAAATTGCATACGTCATATATTTAAAACAAAAACTATTACCACACCATTTTAATTTTAGAATAATATATTATTTTTTAAACAATTAGTTTATTTTAAAATTATCCATTCAAAGATGTACAACTTAAAATGGCGAACACCCCTAACCTCACATTTCATCTTAAATAAATTTTCGATCTCAATCGATACATCAGTTTTCATTGGAATTATAAATTTCACACCGAGCAAGTGGATTTCTCTGGAGAAAGAGAAGGAACGATTTCTCTGACAGGAAAATCGCGACTTTATTAGTAGTCTACAATCTCGTACACTTTGACTGACACGAAATTAAAAATTTGTTATGTACGCGTGTCTTTCTGAACTTCTCATTTCAGATTCCTTTCTAGAAATGTCTCGTATCCATACTTCTTTCGTTTTATTACAGTATTTTTGCTGAAAGTTTATAGAACCACTTGCTCCATGGAATGAAAACTTAGGTTTCCACGGAATAATAACTCGGAGTTTTGCTGAGAGCGCGGTTGCGAGTCATAAAATAATACAGATGAAAATTTTAAGACTTTTTTGGCCGGTCTAACGAAAATATTTAAAAATAGAAAAACTGTTTATGTTATGAATAACAATGTTATATGTATACATATAGCTTTGTAAGTACTATGTTACACGTACATACGTGTTTAAGTATGTGTGTAGTGTTGCCTTTAAGTTGCACTAGGTAAATATAAAATATACAAATATGTATAATCTAAGATAATAAATAAAAGATATAAGTAAATATCATATACTAAATATACAACATATATGCTGTAATTTATATAGATATATTTATTCTCCAATTACAAAATAAGACAAATATTAAAAAATTTAAAAAAGGTATAACTATAAAGTTATTATACGCATATTTTTACAAGTTCAAATTTTAACCAGGTGCTTTTTACTTGTAGTTATTTTATAATAGACCATGAAGAATTTTCTTATAGACCATGAAACCTTGAAATTAATTTTCAGAGAGAGTAAGTAAGAGTGATCTCAGTGGACACCGAAGATATACGTCAGAAATGAAGGTAAGGAAAATACGACCTTGATCTCCCACGGGGTAATTTTATTCGTGGAAAGAGCTTCAAGGGCGTATCAACGGAAAGCTGTAACGAGTGTTCGATGCATGTATTGGTTTCCGGGTTAATCAAACTCAGTTCCGACCTCTGGAACCGTTAGTTTTCACAAAAGAAGAATCTTCGACGATCGATAGCCAACGTTTCTGTCGCACAAAATTCTTATCGGATCAGTCGAGTGGACAAGAGGAAATGCTTGCAACAATTTTCCATCATGCAGGAAATTCGATGCATGTTTTAGACGGTGAAATGTGTCAAATTTTTGTTTGTATTGTCATTCATATTGATCGATATAGGTCATGGTTAAAGCTTATGGTATTAAATAGTAGTAATAATAGTTTAATACCTTTTTGAATAATTGCTATGATGGTAAATTAACATTGTAACTTTACAAATCAAATTATTTTATTAATCAGTAAAATTGTACACAAGAGGATTAAAATTCTACCCTCGAAAATTCACCCTCCCTTGTTAGCAATTCCGAAAGACGAAAGGTGAAAGGTGAAATAGAGGATAGGACGAAAACAGAGAAGAGAAAACGAAGGAATTTTCTGTTTTAATTAATTAAGTTCGTGCCGTTGCATGGGAGATAATACACAAATAGATGTACTTCCATGGCTGACAAAGGTAGCCTACGGGGTTTTAATGAAAAATAAGCTCTCAGTTGATGTTCACATTGCTGCCCTCTGCACGTGTACGGTTACAACCTACGCGTTTTACAGTGACCCAAGGTGAATAAATTTAATGGAAGCAAATATCAGAGCTTAATAAGACGATAATGATGCTTGAAAAGAGAAACATTATTCTATAATTTACCATGCCAATTTACAACAGAATCGTGTTAAAGTCTTTGGGAAATCGATGAAAATCTAACACAGGTAATAACTTAAGGTACAATTATACAGATAAGACGACGTTGACACATCATCGATGAATTTAACATTAACACTTTTGGCTTCCATTCGACTTTTTCATGTTCCTATATTTACGTTGTAAATAACAGTTACGATAAAAAAATATACAAACATATCAATAAAAAACGAATTTAAAACAAAAGCAAAAAAAATATTCCATTTATGTGTTTGAACTCGCAACCTATTGATTGAAAAATCACTTTACCACCTCCGTTATCACAACTATCCCATCCAAAAAAAGTGATACAATATTTCCGGTAATCAAAGAATAAAATATTAAATATCTTCTCAAATACTGGAAATTCACAGAATGGGTCAAATACGACTCGCACTTCAGATTTACTGAGGTTTTATAAGAATCGATGATCGCGGCCCTTAAGACAAAATAACGTCAGTTCACAACTTCATTTTTTCCCGCCTAGTTAGTGACTAGGGAAAAAGTTCGGACAAAAAGTTCCGTTTCCAAGCTGATCCCGAGTCACCAGTAAAAATAGACTTTCGCCCTGCGGAGCACTACGTGCAGGTTGAATGGTTTATGTCATGATTGTTTCGTCCGGCAATGGAAAACTCCGTTAGAAGTTTGTCGCAAAAGTTTTCACGGAGAATTTCTCTGTTGCTTCTCTTTCGGTTGGTTTCCCTTCGCTTCGCTCACGTCTTCTTTTGTCGCGTACGTAGTCAAAGTCCACCCTGGGTTCGGATATCCCGGTTGCGTTCCATGCTTCTCGGCGAATTCGAAGAAATAAATAAAAAAACGTTCAACGAAAAAAATATTGCTCGCTTTGGAAAAAATGTCGATAAAGGCAGAGAACGAGCACAAAAGAGCGACGGATGGTTTCGATATTTTTTTTTTTTGTTCATAAGCCGTCACCGGGGATCCAATGGTTATCACCGTGAAACTTTCCTTTCATTTTCTGTCCATATTATTTTCCTATTTTTTCCCATTTCCCGTTTTGCACGGGGGATAAGCGACAATAAACACGGAATTAAAATACGTGTACGGGCGTGTATCTCTCAAATTGTCTGCATGCTTCGATGGTTTTTATTGTCAAAGGGATGCTGGACTTTTTGTTGCATTTTGATGTAAATGCATTTTGGTAATGCGATATTACATTTCTGAATTTTATCGAATATAAATTTTTGGTAATATTTATATTTCTGTATTATACACGTACATACATGCATATATATTCACATATGTTTAATGTATACATTAATAATAAGTGTTTTATATATTTAATTTATGTACTAAAAATGCAATTTTTAGATTTAAATTATCCCTCTACAAGTATATTTATTCCTACACATGATGAGCTCAAATAAATCCAGAAAATCCAATTCATCCAACTAACTTACATATAAATTAAACCATACATTCCATCCAAATGTACAACACAAAAACACGTACCTACGTATCTACATAACGTTCTCCGCCATTATCCGCGGATTTCTATATCCGCGGCGCATCTCCGTCATAATACCCCACGTCTATAGAAACAACGTGTACAGAATTTTTGCGAACTATATCACCGCAGATGGAAGCTCGCGAATAAAATAAATTGGTCGGAGTGTTCGGATCGAGGGAATACCGACATTTTTTTTTCCTGGCTCATTTTCTCTATAAATCCGACGGATAGTACAAGGGGAATATAATGGAGCTTCGAGTGGTCGCCTTTGTGCGAGCTTATTGTCTTATTGGCTCGCTTCGAAATCCATTTAGGAGGGCAAACGGCGTTAGACAATGGGTCGCATTCAACAAGTAATGAAGCTCACCGATTGGCAGTCTACTCTCGGTTACTGTTCGAAACTACTCGAACTAGTGGATTCTGATTCCCTATGCTTAGAAATCGGATTTTCTGTGACTCGCTCGGATGGATCAATCTGTCTAGACAAGCGAACGTGTCTCAATCACGACGTTGTTACAATGGACAGGGTGACTAGTCCAATACTAAAGCTACGGCAAATGTTTATTTTACGCTGTAACTATTTCGACAAGAATACAGGGTGGAGGAGGAAGGACGAAGAACGAGGATGAAGAGTGCAGAATGAAGAGTGAGGAATGAAGAATGAAGGATGAAGAATGAAAGAGGAAGAATAAACAAGGAAGAGTGAGGAATGAAGAATGAGGAATGAAGAATGAAGAATGAAGAATGAAGAATGAAGAGTGAAGAGTGAAGAATGAAGAATGAAGAATGAAGGATGAAGAATGAAGAATGAAGAATGAAGAATGAAGAATGAAGAATGAAGAATGAAGAATGAAGAGTGAAGAGTGAAGAATGAAGAATGAAGAGTGAAGAATGAAGGATGAAGAATAAAATATGAAGAAGGAAGAATGAAGTATGAAGGATGACGAATGAAGGATAAAGAATGAAGAATGAAGAATGAAGAATGAAGAATGAAGAATAAAGAGTGAACGACGCAGAGTGAAGTCTGACAGGTAAGGAGTGATGAATGAAGACTGAAAAGTAAAGAGTGAGGAGTGAAGAATGAACAGTGAAGAGCGAAGAATGAAAACTGAAGAGTGAAGAGTGTGGTGTGAGGGGTGAAAGCTGGAGAATGGAGAATGAAGAATATTCAGGAATGAAGAGTAATCACGAATATAGGTTAAGAACAATAAAATAAAGAATCATGAGTAAAGAACAATCGAGAATATAGGTTAAGAACGAAGAATAAAGAACCGTGAGGAATAAAGAATAATTAAAAATGAAGGTTACTTTGAGAAATATGCCAGGGCTACTGTACCTGCATATCCCATGTTCATTTATTACACTTATTATATTATTATAGAAGTTCACTTATTCTCCGTTGAATATGTTTGCGTAAGCTCCTTTTGATCTAAGACCACGTTATCCTCTTTAACTTCTAGTCAGAAATTATAATAGTAAGACATAAGTAATGGCTCCACTGCGGGTGTTCATGCATTTATGATAAACTGATGTCTGCAAAGTATAAATATACTATGAAATCTGTGAAGTCCACAGTCATTGTTGATTTATGCTTGTCTTGTAGAGTTTAACTACAAAAATAGAGATTGAGAATTTGGAAACTTGGGAATTTCCAAATTTGTTAATTTAGACATTTTTCAAAAATTGCATCGTAATAAAATTAATCAAGAATATGTAAAAAATGTTACTTTTTCACAATTTTGACACCACCACATATCATCTGCACCACACGGAGCATATTAATTATTCGGCAAGTACCATTGTCATAAAGTTACAATCCGGTATAGCCTACCAAGAGCTAATCAAATTATTGATCCGTATACGGAGAATGGGCGTAACAGAAAGGACAAGACATTTTCGCGGCGATGATTTACGATAATGGTCGTAAGTCGAGAATGCATCAGTTGGGAACGCCTCGCTGAATCGGCATATTTACTACTATCTCTTTTTCTTTCTCTTCCTCTCTTCCTGTCTCTCTCGTTGTGACAATAACCCTTAGAGAGGTTGGCAAACGGCCACGTGAGTAAACCTTTCGTGAGCAATTACAGGTCCGAAATCGAAACGCTTCTGCGATCACAGGCTGAATTGTGGGAACATCGAACATTCACGATCTGCCACCTCAAACATTTCCTTCCTGTTTATTCGACGAAATTCGGTGCGATTAAACTGTTCATCACATCTTTATCCTATCTGGTTAAAAGTTCTCCAAAAGAAAATTCTGATTGTAAATCTTATGATCGAGCGTTCCCCTACTTTATGGTTCAAGTTTTTTTTTTTAAATTTGTAACCTTGTAAACGTTGCAATGGTATTATTTTAGAACCTAAAATTTTCACCAAGGAAAAGTTTGCAGACCGTTTCCGATATCCGAGGTGAAATTGTTATTCTTTTTCGAGCTTATCGAATTTGATCGGACATGAAATTGGTTGTAACCGCTTTAGGTTTATTTTGTTTCTCGTTGTCGGTAGCAATAATCTACTTTCCAGTTTGTTTTCCTCCGGGTCTACCTGCATCGGAGGACGGAAGCCGAAAGGTCCTCACATTCCTGGCCGTTATCTTTTCTTCTCAACGGTCACGCCAGAAAAAAAAGCAGGCAGGAGAACGAAGAAAGGAAAATAAAGGAAGGAACGACGGGGAATGAAAGAAAGAAATGGTAGGGGAAAGATCCCAGGGAAAATAGGCGAACTGGGTCGTGGCCAACAGCTGCCTTCTGCCCATTATTTCCGTCTCTCATTGGTGCACGTTACTTACTGCTTCCGTTTGGCTGCACGGAGAAGAAAGAGAGAAAAGGAGAGGAGAGAAAAGAATGGATAAAGGCAATCGATACTGTAAACGATCGGATATTCCGACGACATCGTTCATCCATTAACTTTCATATGATTTGACTTTTGAAATGATGTTGCGACGTGTTGTTCTCGGGGTTTGCGCTAAACGACTTCGCTGAACAAAAGAGACACGCCAAACATCGACACTGAGAGGAAAAATGTATCCTCGTACAATTTTTAGCACCGGTGTTTCTACTCCTGCGATTTTAAGGCGTCAGGATAAAATCTGCAACGGAGGCGATGATCTTTTAGGGATCGTGAAAATGCGCGAATGTTAGAGCGCCAATTATGTCTGCGTACACGTGCCTGTGATATTTAGGGAGATGTGATTTTTTATTGACATCACTAGAGATATTTTGTTAATTTTCGCAAGATTGTAATTGAAGTTGAACTGTTTTATTATCACCAACGACGAAATGTTTATTTATTCTTTAAAATTGCGAGGGTTTATTAAATCATTGTAATGAATCATTGTGATGAATACATGTTTTATATCGAGGTTAACAATCATAACAGTTATGTTTATTAATGACGAATTTGATTTTAGAAAGAATATTATAACTTGAAGTCAAGGAGAATAATAAGAATTATAAGATTAGGATCATGAAAATTCTTTTACTTAGTTATTCATAATTTATTTTACATCCCTATAGGTTTGACGAAATTAATATTTGTTGTAGTAGTTAACAAAAGCACTTTCAAGCAATGGAAACATGGAGACGCTCATGTGATAGGCAGGCGGCCATTTGCAAGTGTAGCTAAGTAAATGTTATTGTACGGCTATGGAAACTTCGACATTCGAAAATTTGAAACGTTAGCTATTCGGGAAGTTGAAGATACAGGAATTAAGTTTTTAAATGTGGAAACTATAATTTGTGTATTGAGGAATTATTACTAATTGCAGTAAATTTTTGTTCACAATGTATCACTAACAAATGTAAACTGTTTTATAAAATTATTTTATCGAATAGATGAGACTTATGGAGCACACCTCGTTGATAAATCCCATTCACGTCAATTATTCTGCATACTGTACAGTGCACCCACTTATTGGAACCACATACCATTAATTACGGAGTAATTAACGTTGTCGAAAACAGACTAATATAGAATATCAAGTACTTTTGGTTTGTGGAAAATCCGATACTGTGATTATCAATTGTAAACATATGTTGCAAGATATATTGAACAGAATTAAGAGAAAAAAGAAAACAAATATTTCAAATTGTGTTGCAAATATCTTGAACAAGAAATAGTATTATATGTATAAGTAATATATAAGTAGAAATTTTTGCTGCATTTTTACTATTTTTCTAGTACCCTTTTCTGGGTATCAGGACCCTACAACCCCTCTGTACGTAATTGATGTTAATCACTGGTACATTTACCCTATTATTGATTACAAGTTTAATTACAAGCATTGAGCTAAAATTGAGCACATTACGCGATAATCACACATTGTGGAGGAGCCACAGTCTCAATCAGGGTTGTAGAGGGTGTCCACAGGGAATTCTTTTCTAATCCATACTAAATATTATAATATTTTATTTATAATATATTTCAAGGTTTGAATATATACTTTACTAAGTTTCATCCAAAAGAAATTACTCCCCTTCTTCAAGGTCGAGGACCTTCACTCTTGAACCAAAGACCTCAGAGTTAAAACTCTAGAGATGCAAGCCGTTCCCTAAAAGCTCTATTTATATTTCCTGTAACATCGTACCTATTCAACGAACACAAAGCGACACTGCAAGAAAAGCAACGTCGATTTCCCGTCGTAAAATAGTGTATTCATTACACCATCGAATGGTTTTATATCGTGGGACGTTTGTACAGAGTCAGTCATACGTGGTGGCATTACTTCAGTTTTCTTGCCTTTCGGATCCTCGCCAACATGGATGGACAGCTGGCAGGGGTGGTTTAATAAGTTTCGCATCCGCGAGGCTGCTGTGGGCGAGAGAAAAAAAAGGTGTGCGAAGAAGAGGTGAAAGAGGAAAGTAATGGCAGAACAGTAGAGATCAGTAGAAGAGTATAGGAGGTGAGCACGAGAGAGAGGAGAAGAGAATCCAATAGTCCAATACCCAGCTAGAACCAAAGCTCTTTGTCTCCCACTCAAATGCCAATAGCTGGCATGCTTCAGGCTATATGCCTGAACACGATGGCAGGCCACCGCTGGTGTGTCGTAGCTGCATAGTATGATCGGCCGTTGGCTCGTTATTTGCCCCAGGAATCTTTCAAATAAATTTATTTGCTTCCAGCCAAATTACTCGATATAACACTACGGTTATTACTGCATGTCGATCCGAATTCAAGCAGATTGCTTAGCACAATGATGGGCGGGTCTTGCGCCCGACGAGGAGGCCATGGGCAGCGATGTGCAGGCACCGGAAAGTAATGAGCTCTATGGAGATTTCACGTGCAGACGTTTGGGAATTTTCAAGTTTACAAAGTTAGGAATAGAGAAATATGGGTACTCGGTTGTTTTAAACGTGATGGGGTGCAGATTGAAATTTTCAAATTTGCTTGTTTGGGAAGTTGGACGTTTAGAAATTTTGATGTATGGGTATGTGGAAAGAAAAGTTTGTACTTTTTAGGAATGTAGTTTGGGAAGTTGATAGATTTAGATTGATAATAGGTTCGGAAGTTTTGAAATATTGATATGGAGAAATGATTTATAAATGTTTAACTTTAGGAATGTAATTTGGGAATTTGGACATTTTCAAGTTTTGAGGATTTTTTAAATATGAATATGCAGAAATTTATTGATATCAAAATTTATAGATGTTCAAGCTTAGGAATGTAATTTGGGATCTTTAAGATTTAGAGCTTACAAGTTGTGAATTTAGAGATCTGCAAGTAGAAATTTAAAAATGTAAAAATTAAGAAGTCAAGAAATTTAGAAATAAAAATTGGAAAAATTGCTAATGTGAAAATTTACAAATTTAAAACTTGATAATTTGGTGATTCGAATGTCCTCTAATTTAGAAAATTAGAGAACCCAGTGATCAAAAAGTCCACAACTTCAGATATGCAAATTTGCTTGAAATAAGTGATGAAATAATTTGTGTGTTTAGTTTCAGAAGTTTGAAAGCTTCGACAATCATTTGAATAGCTGATCGATGTTGAATAATATCGATTTGCGCCGTTGGAGGCGCTCCTTTCGCAGCATCGTTCGTTCGAATGAAAAGATTGCGCGCAGTTTTTACAACAGTACGTTTAGTCTCGTTTGTTTGGAAAGAAAAACCTTTTTTAGTGCTTCTGAGAATGGTTTTCCAGTGCATTTTGTCGATTCAAAGTGGTTCGTTCGATGATACGTTTGGTACATGTACGTTTTTGTGTGAAAACTCTGCTCTTCTTTCTATTTCAATAAAACAATTCTGCTGGTTGCATTCAGGACGTCAAATTGAAATAAAGCGACGTCAAGTCTACAAAATGTGAGTGATTTTATTCCCCTTTTTATTTATTTATTATCACTGGTATATATTAATTGATATGATACATTACAATGTAACTGAAATAATGTATGCACTATTAATTATTAATATATTAATTATTTAATACTATATTTATATTAATACCATTAATAGTACATTAATAATTAATGTACTATTTAATCGTCTAGACACTGTTTTTGCGTACATTTGAAATAATGATCCTTAAAAGAGATCGGGTAATTTTCCGCCATATTGATTTAAACCGGATGTAACTCCTCATGGCGGTAAAATTCAAATTTGAAGATAAATTATATTTAATTTAATTTGTTTTAAATTGTATTTTATTTGAATATAGCAATGTCTGGGATCTTCAGGAACTTTTTTGAAATATATTGTGTTTATTAATAATGTATTATCTATACATATAAAATAAAATTTCAGATATTAATGTCACAAATTTTATTTAAATTTTACGTGTCTTCAGTTTTTCTTGACTGCTCCAAATTGTAACTAGACAACTAATCCAGTTGTATAAAGAGCAGTAATAATAATTCGATTGTATCGATCACTGAACAGTCGTTGAAAGTTTCTGAGTGTACAATGTAAGATATCTAATGGCTAAAACAAACACGATACAATTCCCTTCGAATAGAATTATCGTTTCCAGTTATATGTAGAGTACATTCTTACGGGCACTACACTTTCCATTGATTTGTAGATACCTACTGTACGGCCTCGCAGAGCTAGACACTTGTAATGGCTTTGTGAAACTTTGTTCTATAAACGCGCTTCTTGGAAACTGCATTTACTTTAGTTTCTTGTCGAAAGCGAGCTTATACATTGATGATACTGAAGATTATTGTTCTTCGACTCGCGTTTAATTTCCTTTATCTTTCGTGCAGTTCCAAAAGTTCTAGCTAACATTTTTCATTATTCAAATAACATTCTAAAAACTTTTAAGTGAAATTACACCCTTCTTCAAAAAAATTAAATATGTTTTGAACGATATTTATAAAATTCATTTTTCTATTTACATGAACCTTTTTTTTGAGAGTTGATTTTTAAAACTAACATCTTTTAAGTGGAAGACCAAATCTTCAGAGAAAGCAGATCAATCTTCTGTTTAATTTTAAATATTTGTACACTGATTAATTCAGTGCTGAACAATCATAGCTTTGATCCTTATGGTTTTTTAATACAAAGTACTTTTAATACAAAGTACACGTCTATACAATTACCACATATATTAAAAAATTAATTAAATAATATATCATATAATATTTGAAGATTATACAAATTTTCGTCTAATAAAAATTGATTAGATAAGACGAAAGTACCTATACAAAAAAAAGACAAGAAATATATTATTATTAAACCTCAAAAATAATTTTGTTTGCTGCTGAAGTATTGATTCTTCGACGGAGTTAAATAAATGTTTCTAAAATGCAGTAGAAATTCAATTCCCCGATTTACAACTGATTTTATATTGTAAACACAGTATGTGGCGTGCGACACAAATACATTTCATGCTCAAACGAGCAGCTGTTTAAAGTTTCATGAAGACAGTAGGAAGCATTAGGTCCGCGATGGAAAGTTCCGCTCCTAGGACTCTTACATGCGATGCATTTTACGTTTGACAATAATTAATGTGTGGGATATTATGTGACCAATGTATTGCTGCGCAAACGTGCTAATGGTCACCGAATACGCTACTCACATTTCATAACAAATATCAACCTCCACATATATCACAAACATAAAACTTCTTCAAAACCGTATGTTAGCTCTCAGAATATTACAGAGGATTAGGCAATACGTTTCTAGTCATACTTTAACTCTTTTTCGTTCCTTCATTTGTAGTTTCAATTCTTTACCCATAACAACAATAAGATCCGAATCATTCTAGCTATTGTTAGTCACATCTTGTGAACTTAACCTTAGCAGTGGAGTTTGCAGTTTTCTATTCGTGTATTGTTTGGTTTCTTGCTACGGTCATCTTGGAGAAAACACTTCATACGTCACTTTCCATCTGCATCCAAATTTGAAACCAATAGAAAATCAGAAACTTGCAATGTCACAAAGTACTCCGAGTTTTTGTAAAACGTAAAATTCTTCAGACACTTTTATCACAATAACTACAATTGCAAATCTGTTGGATTTTAGATAACGTACATTTCTTTCGAATAATAAAATTCGTTAATAAAATTCTTTCTCTTGAGACGAGTGCATTTTTCGATGGAAAATAAGAGAAGCGGAATAAATATATTTCCTCGAATGAAACAGAGAAAAATAAGAAATGAAAGAAAGAGAAAAGGTAGTCCATCAAAAAACGATTTCCTGTCGGGAAATATAAAAGTAGTTTTTGCTGCTGTGCGAAAAGAGCGTATCGAATGCTGAAGCATTTCTTCGACGAGCCTCCTCGTACATAAACCGTTTCTTCGGGGCGAGTGGTGCGAAAAGGCACTACACGACATGACGAAACCACAAAACGTGGCCAGTGGCCGATTTCAACCACAGCCACGAACTACCACGATACATAGTATGGTCCGAGGTTTCCAAGTGCTCGAACACACGTGAAAACGTTTCACCCTCAAATGCCAGACGTTTTCGTTTATCGTACAAATCTGTTTTTTTAAGTCCCAACTATTCGTGTCAAACAAATATAGGATTATGTTGAATAACAGTGTGCTGAGAATTTTTCTGGATTTTGTATACTATTGATTAAAATTATAATTAAATTAAAATATTTGATATACTAAGATTATGTTAATGTCTTCTCACGTTTAATATGATGTCGATAAATTTGCAAATTTATATATGTACAAATTTGCAAATGTATAAATATATTTATTACTAAATTCCTCAATTATTAAATTTTCAAATTTCTAATTTTCCAAGTTCAAAATATTTAAATTTCCAAATATCCAAATTTCTAAATGACCAAATATTGAAATTCCTATTTACCAAATCTCTGGTCTTCAAATTTCCCAAGTTCAATTCTCTAAATCTCCAAAATCTTAAATTCCTAATTCCTCAATCCCCAAATCCCCAATAACCCAAATTCTCAAATTTTTAAATTACTAAATCTCTAATTTCAAATTTCCCAAGTTCAAAATTCTCTAAATCCCCAAAACCCCAAATTCCCAATTGCCTAACCTATACAAAACGAAACGAGATGCGATTCGTAAGAATCAGGCACCGTCCGCCATTTTGAAGTGCGTCCTCGCGCATCGGACTAATTTGAAGTGATACAAATAACACGATTGTAAATAATTGTACTGCGTTGTTAACTGGATCAACCGAGTTTATGGTTGTCGACATAAATTACGCGAAAACGATCAATGATTCGTAATTAATTTGGATTGTTTCTCGTCGTGTTTGAATTGCGATTAAACGCGCGAAGTCGAACACGGCTTTTAGCTGGCCGATGCATTCTGTTTTCTGTCCAGTTTGCGACTTTGTACGTTGTAAACGTCGGGTTCTCGTGGTTCAATAAATCAATGCGGTGTACCATAAAGAAAACACAACATGCGTTTCGCTGGTCGTTCAATATTTTATTTCGCCCTTTTTTTTTTTATCTGGTTTGACCTATTTGGTTTTCTGACACTAAATTTTCATGAGTCTCGCGAGATAACTCGTCTGTAAATTCGTTTGGTGCATCAGTCACACGTGAAATTTTTGTTCGCGTGAGAGCACGAGTCGATGCACGAAAAATAAAAGTTCACGAGTATTTATAAAATCGTGCTGAGATATAATTTAGGGTAATCAGGTAAAAGTGATTAATTGCACGAGCCGAATTGTGTCGTACCGAATCTTCCCAATCCGTGTCAATTAGTGGTTGCGTAACAAACAAAATACAAATCAAACAGTCGAATCGATCGTCGAGCGTTTCCTCATTAAAGTTTATTAGCTTTGATGTTAACACGTTGATTGCTACCGTGAAAGTCGTATTTAGTGCGCCACCTTTTCAGAAGAAATTACGTATTAAGTTATTTAATCTTTTCAGTCGTTGAATTACTACTTTACGGTATTGGTTAAATATCTTCAGTTAAAAAAAGTCGATAATTCATCAAAGTTATTTGGACGCTAAATACATTTACATGTACTCATACATGTACATACATGTACTTATATGTTATATAGAAATTTAGGTTCGAATTGTGCAATAAATGGCAATAGTCATGTGTAATTTTAAAATGGCAAAATGCAATTTTAGAATACCAAATTTATATCATTTTAGAATAGCAAATCTATACCATTTTAAAATAGTAAATTAGTTCTATATCATTACGTAATAAAAATGCAAAAAGTGTTTTTCGGATTTACATGACGTTATTCATTTACGGCTCTCGAGTGTTCAAGAGTTCCATTCTTAAAACTTTTATTGGTCGAAAAATGTAGGTTAAGGAGCACGGAGTATTTCAAAATTAGTCTAATTTCCGTAAGCATAATATATCACGAGACTGTTGCTTCCACTCTTTTTTTTACAAGAAGTAAAATATCTTGAACGAACGACAAAGTTTTTCGTCCGAACAAAAATTTATTGCCCCACTTTTTATCGCGTCGAACAGTTATTTAATAAATTCGTTACGTCAAACAAATTTCCTCTCGGGCGTAATTTAATTACGTTCAGCAAAGCGATGAAGATGCTCGATTAAATTCTCGTCCATTAAATGCTTATTCGATTGTGTCAATTAGGGGAACCGTATAAATTGGAGGCTACTTTTATATTTGAAATGAATAAATATTGAAATATTTCCATAATTTAGTCCGCTGTTGAATTTCCAAAAGATTCCCCATCGATGAAGAGTGATATGGTTTATAAAATATCACCATGAGTGAGTGATGGGTTTACTTATCCTACAGAACAAGAGATGTTATAAAATTTCCTGTGTCATCTCACTTGTTTCTCTTGCACATTTTCTCGACAACGTCTGAAGGGTCCTTAATCAATCAAAATCCGTGTAAAATCAGAATTACTTAGGTTAAGCACATTTCCGAGCAGAGAGGTAACGTATCACAAAATAGCGAAGTTGCGGAGTGAAAGAACCGCTTGGGGGATGCCGAAAGGTCCCTTTACGGTCGTACTCGTTTACGTCGTCAAAGAAACCGGAAACAAAGTTAGCTGAAGGTAAAGACGTTCCCAGCTCTGCGACATCGCAGACTGCGATGCATTCAAGTGCATTATTAATGTTCATAAACTACAAGGCAGTCTTGCTTCTCTCGCTTGTCGATGCAGTTGACGGTAGACGGTGGTTGCAGCACTCAGCTTTTAGGCTAATAAAATGGGCATCAGAGGAGGACACGTTGGAAAATGCGCGAAGGTGGTCACCGTAGTCCTTTGCCGTGTGTACACGCGTAAGCGTGTATCGATACATCGGACGGAAAGAGAGAAAATAGCAGGAGGGAGGCCATACGATGGGGAGGAAGGAGACAGAAATGTTGTAAACGCTGATGGAGCGCCAAGCCCATCACTCTCTTGCAAATCTGATTATCTCCTCCACTAGTTTCAACCATGCTCGTTCACCGTTACTCGTTCAGCTGGGCTATATTGGCTGTTCTCGTGTACACGTATGAAAGTCCAAGAGTGTGTTTCGACGACACGGTTAACCAGACTTTGCCGGACAACGACCGTCTCGAAAATCGAATTCGCCACTTCGGAGGTTTGTCTTCGCCATTGATTTCCGCATGGTTCACGTCCGTTTCGAACACGTCGGAATCGAGATTCCGTCCAAGTGACGGTCGTTAAACGAAAATTGGATACGCCTACCGGATGCTCACCTGTTCGTCAGACTATTAACAACATTTCCCTAATGTTTCGGGATTGATTTTTGACGCCCACGAATTCGAAGGCTAGCCAGGAAAATACAACGTAAATCTTGTTATATTTAATAATTAATAATGAATAAGCGATGACACTTTAATATATCTCATACAATATTATTAATAATTTGATAACTGTCACATGATTCTGTTTTGGTATACGACACTAGTCAACCAATTTCATTCCAGTTAAACATTCTTTTTCTTTATTAGTGCAAATCATATTTGCAATCTTAAACCTCGTTTACAATTAAAAGCAAACTCTTGCAGTTTTTGTATTTTTCTTGTATAGAAATATTCAACTCTCCAGACGTCACATTTGGATCATTTCTTGTTAAAGAATGTTTTGGTAAATTTTAATATTGCGGTTGATTACCGATTGACTGACCAATATTAATTTTTATCGAATTATTGGACGAGCAAAAAATTGTGGCCAAACATCCCCCATATTCGATACGTATTAAATATTTTAAATGCATTGAAGATTTTAAATATGATAATTTAAGTGTACCCTTGAGAATTTCGCAATTAATTGAAATTCTCGAACGAAAATAAACATAATTTTACATCGCACATATGTATTGAGACAGTATTCTATAAAAAGTCGTTCAATAATTGTTTTAAGAGGTTATTGTCACGTTAAACGTTAAGTATTCAGGTCATCGTGAGATAATCTCCTTAGGATATTTATAAATAATGAGATTATTTTTACACGGGAAGGTTAGTTAGTTTTTTGTTTCACGGGAAAATGAGACACGGAGCAATCCGTTGCAAAGAGAAAACTATGAAGTGCATACTTTTGCAAGGCGATTATTTGTCGTCGGAAGCAGCCGTATTACAATTAAATTTGTAAAACATTCATCGTGACTTCCTGCTTGTAACCGTTGTTTCGACACGCTTTTTCATCTACGCTCCGCACGTTCATTTGCATTTCCACTGGCAAACGATACAATCGGAACAGGATTTATTGCATGTGGCAAATTAAGGGTATTGTTTTCGCTCCACATTATTTCACTCCGATGCACATTTTTCCGGAATTTCTCTTTCCTTCAAAATTTTAATCCACCATTTTATTTGTAATCTGAAATTATTTAGCATCGAGGTACTCAAAAAACACTTAATATTATGATTTAAAGTGCTTTTTGTAATCATTGTTGAGAACTGATTTATTCGGTGCTCAATTATTCGGATGGTTTTTATTTATCGACATCGTTATTTCAGGTTATGTACGAACTATATTCGGATCCAAGTATTTGGTATATTTTTTATTGAAAACTGTAGGCCATCAAATTTGTTGTACGAAGTTTAGCAAATATTTGCAAATATTTTTTAATAATTATCATAAAATTATATAGAATACTTAACTCATCAAGAGATGGGTTTTAATCAGATAAGTTCTTCGTACTATTAATACTCTTCATACTTTTTCTTTATATTCAGAATATTCAGAATATTCATTCTTGATAGTCATACGTACTCTTTATATTCATTTTACATGCTCACACACACTCTTCATATTTATTCTTCATACTCACACATACTCTTTATATTCATTCTTCATATTCACACATACTCTTTATATTCATTTTACATGCCCATACATACTCTTTATATTTATTCTTCATAGTCATACATACTCTTCATATTTATTCTTCATACTCACACATTCTTTATATTCATTTTACATGCTCATACATACTCTCCATATTTATTCTTCATACTCATACATACTCTTCATATTCGTTCTTCATACTCACACATGCTCTTCACATTCATCCTCCACAATCATGCTCACAGTATATACATATACACACAATATTGAACTAAAAAATTTTGCACAATTATCGCAATAAACAAGTACCCTATTTTACAGTCGAAGAAATTCTTAGCTCAATTAAAATTACCATAGTCAAGGATTGCTGAACAGAAAACTGCCATAACATCTTTCTTATCCGTTTTAGTTATATCAGTTAATTCTGACTGACTGACAAATCATAAGACAAATTAAACAAGCTCAGTTTTAAATTTTCACACCATCTTCAGCAATTACAAAGCGTCGCCAGAAGTTTACACCTTGTCGTAAACCGCGTCTAAAAGGGTGCAAGTTCGCGCGAATTATTTTTACAGAACCATGAAGCTCTTTCGCAGACGAAGTTACGCGTTTCTCAACGGGGTAATATAACACCGATAAAAGTTGCGAAAGAGCGTAGGGAAAGTTGCGATGGCATCGTGACGGTACAAAGTATACCGATGTATTTCTCCCTTCCTGTTTTTGTATTTTCATCGGTTAAATTCTACCGGTCGCGGCCCTGCAGTGTACAGCAGCTAGCTGGGAATTTATTAGCTGCAGTAATCTGGATTGCTGTTTCAGTTCCATGCCGTTCGTAGGCAAGATGAATGGCCCTGAACGCATCCGCAAAGATACGGCAAAATGTTACATTCACGATTTACACTTTTCTGCGTTTCCCCCATTTTTTTCTTATTTCGTAATTTTCCTTAAAGCCGTTAGCCGGTTTTATTTTAATTCCGTAACCGGTGTTGATGCTGGCCGCATTTCCTCTCGTGAAATTTCCGCCTGAAAATTACTCCTTTCGTCTACGAGAACTTTTTAATCAATGTTCAACTATCTTCTTTTTTATTCGGATGTCGTATGTTGCATATTTACCTCTTCACGAAAATACAAACTTTATAGATTTGGTACTCTTTCAACATTTGTCTAGATTGGACATATAATCTATAATAATAATTCTCGATGTAGTTACGCTAATGTAGTTTGAAGTCAATGAAATGTGCATGCTTTTAATTTGTACACCAGGTGTCCCGGTTAATAATTCCTAATTTCTGCACTGGACTCTAAATTATGTCATTTTGTTGTTGACACCTTTCAAAACGATGTTCAGATTTCGAGTTAGCGTCATATCTGCACTTGGTACTCTTGCTCCACCTATACTCATCAGACTTAGCCCTTTCGGACACTTGTCATCATTCACTTTCCTAGGAACACTTCAACAGATATCGAAGTGTAAGTTAAGATGTCGAAAAATGATTGAATTCTCTCAAAATGAAATTTTTGGGGAGGACACAAACAGCTAGGAAAAATAGCTAGCGATGGGTTGAATAAAGCATTTCTTTCCCTCTAAATTATTTCCTTAAAAATAAAATTAAGAATTGTTAAGTCGTACACCTGGTACAGTGATACCGATTTAAGTTTGGTTAAAAGAGACACTGCAATTATACGAAATGAACGTTAGAATATAAGAGGACAGTTGTGACACGAATGTTCGAAAACGCGCACGATATGTCTCCTCGTTTTTATTTTATTGTTGCTCGTTGTGCCGTGTGCGGTCGCAATTCATCATTCGGTTGAATTAGACGCGTTTTGTCATTCGATCAAACGAGCTGGCTGCCCTGCAATTAAACTGGATATTTAGAGGGTGTTTACAGCTGCTTCGCGGTCGCGAGCTAAATTTTTTTTCCATTAGTTCACCTGCTGGATTTGACCGTGCACGGAAAACTGGCCGCTAGCCGAGCAGCAATTTATTAATTGTGGCAATCTGAAGTGCAATTCTCGGATTCTAATCGTTGGTCCACGTTTGAGGTAACCTTGAATGCAAGTGGAACAATAGTCAGTAGATTGCGTATTAACCCTAGGTTTATGGACCACTTCAAAAATTTTGCACAAAATTTTGTGCACACAAGCTTTTAATAAATCAGAAAATATTTGATAGATAATCAAGTTTAGAAAGTACTTTGAAAGATTCAAGTGTATTCAAGAAAAATTGTTTGTTCTACTGTAAATCAATTCAACGAAAAAAAGTGTAAATTCATTTTATATATTAAATTTCGTATTTCAACTAATTTTAGTTCATTTCTCGAACTATAAGCAATTATTTAACGAAACTTATTGATTGGTAAATTCTCTATTCTACCATTTAATTGAAGTCGCCGTCAGGTGTCAGACACTTCACCAGACTAACATTAAAAATTAAATTTCATGCTAAAATTATTCGAGATGAAGTATTATTTAAGAGGTAGAAGTATTATTAAAATTTCGTTTCTTTTTTAATCAAAAAGTAGGTTTAACCCCTTAATCATGCTTTAAAATAACAGTGATGTTTAGGAGTATGTAACAGTTTTGATAATATGTAGTTACGGAGTGTATCAATAAATTGTTTTATGCACGCTTTTGTATAGAATTACCTCTAAAGTTTGCAGGCCCGGGGCAAAAACCGATACTATTTTCGACGCTATTAGACGCTGCATTAAGCCAGTAATGGACACTGACAAGTATAGGCCACAACATTTTGCAATATAGAACGGTGTTCTCCTAGACAGCGCTCGAAAGTCTGCAAAGTTGTGAATTTCATTGTTTCTGATTTTGACATCTTAGAAATATTACAACTCTGAAAAATTGAACATTTGAGAACTTGAAAAATTGAGAACTTGAGTGCTCTGAGTACTTCAGAACTTGAACAATTGAATAATTGAACAATTGAACAATTGGACAATTGAATAATTGAATAATTGAATAATTGAATAATTGAATAATTGAATAATTGAATAATTGAATAATTGAATAATGGAATAATTGAACAATTGAACAATTGAACAATTGAATAATTGAATAATTGAATAATTGAACAATTGAACAATTGAATAATTGAATAATTGAATAATTGAATAATTGAATAATTGAATACTTGAACAATTGGAAACTTTAGTACTTAAAAGTCTAAAAAGCTTGGAGATTTGAAAACTTGGAAACTCGTAAACTTGAAAACTTGAGAAATTGAAAACTTGAAAACTTGAACACTTGAAAAATTGTAAGTTTGTAAATATGAACGAAGGTATTAATAAATACTTTCTATCCTTATTGTACACATTTTTGTGTCCTCGATTCCGGAATTTAATTGTGACAGCTTGTGATTTGTTCGACAAATTAACTTCGTTATTCAAAATATCACTGTTCCATTTATCTGTCGATCAATTCCATTTCTATTTCACCGTGAAATAATATTCCCTGAAACGTGAACGACTTTGACTGTCGACGCAGTTCTCGACTCAGTCATTGAATCTTTCATGAGAGTTGTTTCGCTTACCTTTGAGCTGATTAAATTTAGAAAAACTTCTGAACCGTTTTAAAGTGCTTCACGGTCGCTCAACTTTTCACCGTCTCTCTTTATTTTTAGATTTTCACGAACCTTAGCGAATTTTAAGAATATCAGGGTAATTTTATCGAAAATGCGGTTCGAAATAGTACATATTGTCCTTACATTTTGATACAACGATTTCTTTTATTGAGGATAGATGTTTTAGCAAAAGCAGTTTTGTCTGATTTTGGGAGGTGCAGTATGAGAAGTTGTGAAGTTCTTACTTTTCAAATTTCCAAATTCTCAAATCCCCAAATTCTCAAACCCCCGAATTCTCAAATGACCAAATTTTCAAATGACCAATTTCTCAAATCCCCAAATTCTCCAACCCTTAAACTCTCAAATGACCGAATTGTCAAATCTTCAAATTCTTATAATTCCCAAATTCTCAATTCCCCAAATGCTATAATTCCCAAGTTCTATAATCTCCAATTTCTCGAATCTTCAAATTCTATAACCCCCAAATTTTCAAATCCCCAAATTCTCAAACCCCTAAATTCTCAAATGACCTAATTCTCAAATCTTCAAATTCTTAAAATTCCCAAATTCTCAAACCCCTAAATTCTCAAATGACCTAATTCTCAAATCTTCAAATTCTTAAAATTCCCAAATTCTCAAATCCCCAAATGCTATACTTCCCAAGTTCTATAACCCCCAATTTCTCAAATCCCCAAATTCTATAACCCCCAAATTCTCAAATCCCCAAATTTCTAAATTCATAAACCCCGAAATTCAAAAAATTTGAAGACTTGTCAACTCAAAGATTCGGTAATTTTCCAACTTGAGATCTTGAAAATTGATAAATTTCATCCACTTCTGTAATATTCACTGTCTATAACCCGCAGCATTGTCGAAACTAGTATTGGGATTTCCCTCTCCACATTCCCATTTTCCCTAGAGAGTCCCTGCTCGTCCGTGTATTCCGAAAATGGGTTTAATCGAATTACTATCCACCGTATGCCTTCATGGTTGACATCCTAAGAGATCATCGCGCGTTTCTTCGGGGTAGTCTGCCTGCTGAGTTGATTACGCTATGAAACTTTCCCGCGAGACAGTTAAAAGCTTCGTCCAAGTTGTCAGAAGAGTTAAGTTTCTTCGATCAGTACAAATCTATCCGTGTAAGTAATCTTTTATCATCGTTGAATAATCCGGGCAAGTTCGAAAGGGACTCGAAGAGTAACCTTTTCCGTGCCTCTGAAGCTCAGCAGCTTTCGAAATGATTAAATTTTCGTGCTTCCTTGACTGCGAGATTAATTTCCAAGCAGTCACCGAATCATTAAAGAGGATCTCTGTGATCGAGTTAACCCCTTGTCTTATAACATCACACACGTGACGCGCATAACTTCAAACGCGATCTCACATTTTCATCGAATGTGTTCATCGTAATTCACCTCGACTGAATTTTCAGTTCAATTTTAATTACAGTTCGTTGATATTCATATCTAAGATATCCTTTGTCTTTAGCATTGCAAAAATAATTAAACAGGTCTTAGAATGCATATTACAGCAAGAGGATTAGGTTAGGTTTCTAGCGATACTTTAACTATTTCTTGTTCCTTCATTTGTAGTTTCAATTCTTTACCCATAACAGCAACAAGACCCGAGTCATTCTAGCTATTATTAGTCACATCTTGTGAACTTAACCTTACCAGTGGAGTTTGCAGTTTTCTATTCGTGTATTGCTTGGTTTCTTGCTACGGTCATCTTGGAGAAAACACTTCATACTTTCCATCTACATCCAAATTTGAAACCAATAGAAAATCAGAAACTTGCAATGTCACAAAGTACTCCGAGTTTTTGTAAAACTCGTGTAAAATTCTTCGGAACTCTCGTCGTCTACATAGGAAAATAAACTCTAGTCCGAAGTGAAATTCATTTAGACACAGTCCACTTATATTCACTTTTTCAACCAGATACTACACAATTTTGTCACAATAATTACAATTCCAAAGTTGGATGCCCTTCGAAATGTACATTTATTCTTGGAATGCTAATGATTCGCGTCGTTTAACTGCTGCACCTACAAAATTGACACATAAGTTAAGAAAACCCGTTTCCGAAGTGTACTCGTACGAAATCAAACGGTTAATTATCGCGTTGGTAACGATGAAAGCAGAAACAATGGAGGGTTTTCTTCGGCTCTTAGTTTTATGAGAGCGAAACGATCGAGTTCTGAGTTGATTGTGACTCGATTGGTAGCCCGACACGATCGAGTCTCGTCTCATCCGTGAATGTTGCATCGGCGAAGCAACAATTCCGTCGTTGCTTTTGTTTCACGGATGAACAGTCTTTTTATCGAGGCAACACTTTATTGTTGTCGTTTCAGCGGCATGGTGAATGCATTTTTTACGAGCCGACGAAGATTGCGAGGATTGTACGATATCGGATCCCTGTTTCTTCGTTTCCATTTTAAGGATTCGTCGCCCTTCGAGGAACTTCAAGATCGTTAATCACCGACGTTAATTCTGGCTGAAAAGCAGGGAGGTGCAATTCTGCGAAAGTGGTTGCTGTTCTCAACGGATGATTTAGTCGTTTTAGGGCTGATTAACTTTTCAGACTGAGGCAAAGCGTACTTTCACGAATATCAACCTCCTATTTCTGTTTAAGTTCACTAAGATTCTTGATGGGTTTACCTAAATACCAGATATTTTTATGTACATCCGCAAGGAAAATTTGCTTGATGTCAATCTGTTGAGCTAGATTTTATCCTGTACGATAATCGATTTTTTCCACCTCTCGATCGACGTTCTTTTAATATCTTCTGTATTTTTTATTTACTAGGTCATCAAATTATGTAAAATTATTTTGCAGTATTATGCAAACAAGCTTGTTATGGCTGCAAATTTATATTTAAATTGCACCTGATATCTATCCATCTAATATTATTTTTAGAATAAGAAATTGTACAAATATATGTAATATAGTATTTTGATATAGTATTTTGATATTTTGTTGTTTATGTTTTATGACAATACATTGATATTTTATATTGTCTAAATTTTACGACTATATATCGATATTTTATGTGGTCCACATTTTATGACTGAACGTTGATGTTTCATATTATGTCCATGTATTATGGCTACATTTAGATATTTTATATTTTACAACTATGGACAAATCATGTACTTCTACATGATAGACATACGTCCCTATATGTTTCATGACTATTGTGAATGACTATACATTGAGATGGAAAACATCTAATTTTCACGTTTTATGATTGCATATTGATTACATGCAATGTTTTGTGAACATAACTATTATTATTTAATATCTTCACCCTTCGAATTAATTAATCGGTTTCCTCGTAGAGCAGGTAAGCCATAAAATAAATGGTGACACGGTAATGGGAAATAAACCTTCGTTTCGTTTGCGAAATCTTTTCATTTTCCATCGAGAAAGTTAATGCGAAATAAACGTTTGTCGAGAAAGAAATAAACGAAGTTAAAAGGCACCACTTAAGAAACCATTTGAGCTTTGCTTCGTGCTAAAAATTCCTTGTGTCTCATAGTTTTCATGCTTTCCTTTTTTGTCTTTGTCATAAAATTTAATTCGACGGAGCTCGCTTTATGCTGTAGAAATTTTATCGAGTTTCTTTTGATAAACAAAGTACATTCCATTTGATTGTTATTATTGGAAAACGCGAAATCTTATGGCACAGGATTATTGTTATCGTTTAAATAATTTGATATGGGTTCTTTATTGTATAAAATAAATTAAACTCGAACAAGTTAAATGTTCTTTGTAAATATATACAGACAGTTGAAGATGTACAGATTTTATTTTATGAAAGGATTTGTTATTATCGCAGTTTAAATTATTTAGCTTAGTGCTATTTTATAGGAGAAGTATTTGATGAGTTGTAAAATTAAGACAATGTTAAATTTTCAAACAAATTTAATAGTTTAGGATAGAAATTTAGTTCTTAACAAAAACAATTAAAAATATAGAAGATACTCTTTGTAGAAAGAATTCAGAAGATTACACATTACGAAAATTACAAAATAATTTGTTACAAAAATAATAATATTGCACAGCTAATTGTCGAATTACTTTCTCAAAGTAATACTACGTTGCCACGATGTTTCCAAGACGTGGTCCGCTGTTTTTAAACAGTATTTCGCCGCTGCGAATTAGTAGCACAAAATGGAGTAATAAGGAACGTTTGCGTTTAACCCATTACACAAAACTACCTGGGAACAATGCACCTGTATCGAGTACCGAAAGTGCACCACTGCAGGGGCTTTGAGATTGACTGCAGTGTAGAGATAACATTATTACGCCGTTTGTGGATTAACAGACGCAAGTGTGCAATACGCGCAGTATTTTCTCAAATAGTTCCTCGGTATATTGCACAAAATCAATTTCATAGTTCTAGTATAAGTGTGGTCAAACACCGTGATGTAGGATTGATGATAATTTTATGTAATATTTCTGTTCTGTCAATATAATTCTTTTAACATTTTTATTGCTTTATCAAGATTCTGACTTCGTAAATTATCATTTATTGTTTCGTTTATTCACCCACATTGCAATTTTGCCTTAACATTATATTCTCTTTTTCTCTTTATCCTAATGTTCTACATTTTCCCTCTATAGTTTTTCTACAATGCAACTTTCAGTGGTATGTGGTTTGACCCTCGCTTGCCTTTTTTATGTTTTTCCTCGCGCCAGTTATTATTTTCCCCATTATTCTCCGCATTTTTGTTCTCTTCAAGCAAAGAGCGTTTCTAACAAATTTTTTAAGCTAAACTTTTCACCATTTACAATCTCTCTTTTCAAATCCTGTTTCCACAAGACAATGTCAAAGCTTCCAAATCTATGCCAAAGCCTTTCACAAGTCTGCCAAGGCTTTTCACAAATATACGCTATAAAGCTTTGCGCAATTCTAAAAAGCTTTGTACGTTTTAAAATTTTTGTTTACTTTTTGGTTATATTATATTACATTATAATATTTTTTTCTTCTATCACCTTTTTATTTATAACAAGGTTTATCACTGTTCTGTTAATTGTATTTCGCCATTTTTATCCAATTTTCCGCCATTATATCTTCTTCTTCTCTCTTTTCTCTTAAGCATTCTTTCTCCTCGAACCTCATTCCATCTGTTGGGAAGTTTTGGATGACACCCACCCTCCTTTCCTGACAATTTCTCTTAGTTCTCCTTGTTTCTCTTTTTTCTTCAGCGAAGTCGTTATCTATGTACACTTTTCAAACTGTTAAACTATTAACTATCGTTTTTTTTCTTTAGAATTTTGCAGCTTGACAAAGGTATTCACGAATTACATATGCAATATGGATGTTTTACAGTTGTATTTTTCAGGGTGCAATTTCGTAAATAAAAATGTAAAGATTTAATAAGTAGTTTGTTCAAATGCAACTAACAATAAAATAATAAGTAAACATTTTTGTGCTCTACAATTAGAACTAAATGCAAAAGCCTTTATATATTAATAGAAATATTTATAATAAATAAACAATAAATGTCCATTGATAAATATTAGAGAGTATTATTATGGTGCGCAGTAATCGTGCGTAGTAACCATGCGCAGTAATCGTGCGCAGTAATCATGCGCGAACTAAAGAACTGAATTTACATTACTGTCTCATAATTATCAAAAGAAAACATTCGAAACATAATTTTACGGTTCTAATTCATAAAGAATTTTTGTGAGAGCTGTACATTTAATTAGTATCGATCGTACTATTTCTAGACACCAATAAATAAGACAGTATGTCAACAGTTCTTATCCTGTTGCTTCAAATCAGTTATTCTCCGTTGATGCTTGCTATTTCAGTGAACACTCTTTGTAAACGATTTTTTAATGTAATTTGCTATTTAAATCAATACTTCATTTTCTGCGAAGATTTTAATGTAAAACAGTAATCAGTCAACAACGTGAAACAGTAATAGAACGCATTTAATTTATCTGACTAAATGAAAATCAGATATTTACAACGACGAGTTAAATTCAGTTTCAAAAACTTTTGAAAACATCGAACGAAACATGTCGCGTACACGTTGAAATTGTTGAAGATAAATAAATGTGTGTAAATATTTCCTCAAATTACTGTGACTTCCGTTTCAATGAAAACGTTGATTTTATCCGATGTAATTAATACATATTTCACGATTAAACACTGGACTTTCAAAGTTCACTATTGCTTACTGTTTTCCAAACTCGAGCTCGCCGAGAGGGTGGTGCATGTTTGCACTTTCTTGCAAATTATCATACTACCGTATTACTGAAATATTATATTACTCGCTTAAAATAGAATAGTTGGCACATTCGTAGATATTTTTACATTAACAAACTGCTATTATTAGCAATTTATCACGATAACGAGTCTAGGTACGAATTTTCCTATTTTTCTCTGTTATTTTGCTGTCGTCAGAGGGTTCGAATAAAAATTCAGTACAAAGTTACACAAATTGAATCCCCGATTACCAGATCTTTGTAGTACCTACGTCATTTCACTAATTGGAAGACCTGGTTTCGCACTTTTACTCGGCAACTGTCCACGCGTCGTTTGCTGGCATAAGAGCGTTTAAGCATGGTGTTAAAATGGCGCGGAAAGTTAAAATGGTCGCGCGAACCGTGTTACGCCGCGAAGTTACCGAGCCGAACAAGATTTAATTAACGAACGATTTCGCCACTTAGAGGGAATTCTCTGTGTTTCTCATTTAAACACAGAAACAGCCGAGCACCAGGCTTGCTTATTTCCAGGTGAACGTGCTACCTGGAGTGCGCCGGTCTCCATCATCTCGAGAAAATCTTGGAGTAGCTGAAGACTTCCTCTGAACTAATTTCACTGACCTTCTTCATATGATCCCATTTTCTTAAACTTCATGTGTGATCTGTTCATTTTCGACTGTGTAACTTTTAGCTGACGTTATACATCGATGATAACTTGGGAATTTTGGCTAGGGAAATTTAACCTTTCACTATTTACTGCTTTACGAGATTATAGATTTATGGATTGGAAATTTTAAAGATTATTATAAATTTCGAAATTACCAAATTATCAAATTTACAAATTTTCAAACTTTTACATTTTTAAATTTATTGTCAAATTGTGAAATTGTCAAATTGTCAAGGAGAACGTTTTCCACAATAATTGAAATAAACCAATTTAGGTTCTTATTCAATTCTAGAAGCCGAAAGAATGGTAAATAAAAATGGAAAGAGAGCAAGAAGTACGATAAATTAAACTCCGGGTGAAATTATTCACAAACACGCTGGTAATTATCTGATAATTGTTCCACCGACGTCGAATTAATTAAATTGCAGGTTGGGTGCGCAGTTTAATCGAGTTGCGCGTTACATTCTAATGAAATGGAACAACAATGTAGAAACAAACTGTAACAACAGTGTGAACAGTAATCGATTGAAAATCATAAGAAATGTTCAAACATTTTCATTTCCTACCTGCGGTTTTTCATTTGTACACTATTTAGGTTAAATTTCTGAGAAAAACTTAAATTTTCAAAATTGAGAGTTACAAAATATAGTTAAATCGTTGCTAGTAATCTAGTCTATCTTTGGTATATCTCCCCACACAAATGTATCTTTTGGACCTGCGGAAGAGAAAAAGCTCACTCGCTCCGACGGCTAGGGAAATTCTCTGGATAAAAATTTAGAGTTGGTTCTTGCAGGTAATTTCTTCGTCCTCGCTGTTTTTCTGTGCTGGCATTAATTATGCTCGTGGCTTTCAGCACGGCGTTTCACTCGACGGGACTTCTTGTACGCTGTGGGTTCCCTTTTTCTCCGCGAACTTCAGCTAAATGAAGTGGCTATTTCACCCAGATTAATTGTAGTTAAACGATCAGAAGGAAATACTTCTTAATTGTTTAGCAAATACTGCGATTATCTCTAATCACGCACGTTTCTGCTTCGAGCGAAAACATTTTGGGAAATCGTTGGTAAAAGAACGAGAACATTTTATCTTGTAGACTTTGCTGCAATAGATTCCTTTAGATAAGCGTATGCAAACTTGACAGATTTTTCAATTTCTTTAATTAGACAGTTTTTCATTTTCGTTTTAGTATTCTGGAAGATTTGCACATTGAATTATGAATTATTGAACATTGCATATTATTATTTCTTCAACTACTGTTTCTTTCAATCACTTTGAAAATTATTTTCACAGTTTCATTTTGCATTTTTACATTCACAGATTTTCAGATGTCTCAGTTTCGATGTTCACTAATTTGCAAATTTTTAAATTGCCTAATTTCGACATCCAGCTTCTAGATTTTCCAATTTCGGCATTTCAAACTTTTTTGCTAAGTATGATATTTAAAAAATGTCTTAAATTCTCTAACTGCCCAAATGCGACCAAGATTAAATTCTTTAAACCTAAAATTTCCCTCAGATTTACTATAAACTTTCAAAAAAGAAATCGACATGGAGCTTCTGGATTTATCTCCGAGTCAAAGCGTCCTCTAAATTGACCACACCGAGTCTCCGAGCAAAATATTGAAACATAAATCTTTAGACATCGATCGGTTTGTCTTGTCGAGCTTGTTTTATCTGATAAACTCGTGAAAGCCGAATGGTGCGCAAAGTATTCAGAAGTATTTCCTTTTATCGTGTGCGAAAAGTTATTCTCGAGTATCGCGAAACCGTAAAATGTTATCGTTCTAGGCTGACACATGTTACACGACGCCCTTGACTTTTCGTCGAGTTCGCCGGGCGTTGCCTATGGAATTGGAACATCAACGATGACGTTGAATAATGAAATCTCATGAATAATCGAGTTAGTACGTGTTAAATAGAACTCGTAAGGAATTTACGAGCAGGAACTTACGAAACGGCTGATAGAAAAACCGATTCAGACTTTATAACTCCTCTTATTTTTATTGCTGATTCGCTATCAAGTCATTCGAAGAAATTTTATGATTTTTCTTATTATCGTGTTATGATCATGTCCCGAGTTTTCATGCAATAATTCTCAAGCAACTGCTTTCAATATTTTATTACATGTGTTTAACAGTATGAGCCATTTGACCATTCACAAGTTTTATGTTTTAACATTTATTTGGATTTAGGATGTGTTTTTATTAGGATGAATTGTGTCTATTAATTTACTGTCCCTTTACTTTTGTGTTCTTTTGATTTGCAGTTATGTGTACATCAATAACATTCCTTGTTGCTTAATTAGGTTATGTTCAATGGACGGAAACATTGGAAGTTTGATGTGGTTACATAAATATAATATAAAATAACATTTAATATCTAGATTCCTAGAACTTTCTCATTGTGATTTTGAATTTTTAAGTTGGAAGTTTGGAACATATAATTTCAATTTAACAATAAAACTCTATATCCGAATATAATCCTTCATATAATTCATGGTTGAATTTGAACGATCAGCATAAAATCATCAGCAAATTAAAATATTTATAGCCGGCTAATAATCGCCTGATAAATATCTCGAAGAGTTCGTCGTTAAAAGGAAAACATAATAACGCTTCACCGTAACACTTTGTGCGTTGTATTGTGTGCGGTGACGAACAATGTACGGAAACTTTACAAGATCGCATTGGCGTCATATTTCTACATGAATCGACTATTAATTCCGATACGATTCGGTGACGATGAAAGGAAAACACCGGAGATTTTCCATTGCATTATACGTTCACTTCCGTCCTGACAATATGGCTCTTAATTTCACGTCCCATGACTTCGTACTGGAATAATATTCTAATTGCTGCATAAATAGCGACGGTAAATTCACGGCGCATTTAAATGAGTACATTTAATAATACCCTCTTGCGTTTGAGGAATTATGCAAAATGTTAAGCGGTCACGTTTTCGTGTACGAATTTTTAAATCGCATTCAAAGACGTCCATAAATGCCCAGAAAATTGTAGCTGTTCGAGAGATGAAATTTCTTATTGCGAAATAAATTTCTGCCCGGAGTATGCATGAACCTTTGAATAAATAGGTGGAGAGAATTTATCAAGCTGGTACTGCTTGAATTTGATTAACATAAAAATATCCCATAAAATAATGGCCTCCTTTAAATCCCTCAGATTTATGAGGTTAAGGGAAGGAACAAAAAGTTAATGAATACCTGGCAATTTAAATTTCATATTTTGTTTCTCGCGTTAACTTTCGAGATGTTTATTTGTAAGGAGCATCGTTGTCGAGCAACAAATACGTACGTGATTAAAATCAATCCTATGAAATTAAAACGAGTGATTTTTTTAATTGGGAACATTTTTACTTGAACGAAGTTCGTACGCTTATTAATTATCGATGTTATTAATTTTGCCGATTATGCTGGTTCGGATTATTGCAATCTGATATTAATATTAATTCAATTTGTAAATTATCGGAAGGATTACTCGTTTTATTCTGTTTACGTCATTACGCGCTTTCGTTAATAGCTATCATTTCTATGAGAAATATTTCATTTTCTGCTTTCTATTATAGCTTCGAATTATCTTTCTTTAGTTTTATTTATTCAAGTTTATTTCGTTTCTGTTTTTTTTAATGCCTTTAAACAAATTTATGAAAATATTTTTATTACAAAGGTGTCTAAAAAACTTGTACTTTTGAACGAGTAATGCTCATATTTATAATTCAATACTGTAACAGATTTTATACGGAGTAAACATAACCTCAAACATAATCTACATAAGATATCAAACATTTCTTACACAAGAGATTGTTATTAAATGAAAAAGGTGAAGATGAAAAAGGTGAAGAATACTTCCAAGGAAATGGAATGTGAGAGTATGAGTTTACAAACAATTTACCGAATTTTCACCGAGAGTCCTCAGGACGCTATGAAAGGTTTACAAAGTCTAGTAACTTGTTAATCCCCTATCTAAGGGAGACTAAACCCCTTTCAGCAGTTATCGCCGTATTTCTATATTTCTGGAGTATTGCATTCGATAATACATAGAATCCGTCGAATATGTCAAAAGGTGATCAGATATTTAGCCCACGCGAGCAGCCCTTCAGACGTCTTCCTCGAAAAGCAGTCTCGCAGGGTTTAAATTTATCGACAGCGGGATAATACAACGCTTACATAGTTGGCATGTGTACGTATACATATCAGTGAATGTACGGCACTGCCCGAGGAGGATGTCAAGTATATACAGTCCGTATACGTACACGACATATGCACTCTTACACGCGCGATTGTACACACACATGACTATGCATCCACGTTAGCATACTCGCGTATCTAGCGACAGGCGAAATTGGACAACGAACGAGGCTTGATGGTAATCACCAGAAGCTTGATCGCGTGAAACCTCTATCGTCAATCGTGATCTTTCGAAATTGCCTGTATCGTATCACGCGATCCTATAGGTGTCAACAGTGCGACCACGATTGCGGTCATGCTTCGGACGATATAATGGTGCTCCATAAATCTTCGTACGCTCGCTCGAAAAAGTCTAAAGTGACATTATTTTATCCTATTCCGACGAAATGGAGACCAAATATTCGTACACAGTGTACATTATAGCTTGAATCTTCATCACGCAGGATTGCACCAGAAAGGTTTTGACCGAAAGAAATTTTCTGTGCGAGACATCAAAAATTTTGTCGTATAAAAGAGTGTGATCACAATCGAAAATTCGCAACGATTGGAATTTGAGAACAAATAAATGTCCAACATTTTTCCTATGTATAACATTTTTCCCTCCACTTATTCGGAGCATGGCACCATTCAAACCTTCAGACAAAACTGGCAGGAAACAATGCACCGGTATCGAGAAGTACTTCACTTCACGAAGGTTTCAAGATCGGCTGCAGCGCAGAGATAACGTTATTATACCGACCACTAAATCGCGGTTACAGTCGCGACCATATTTCCGCCGGATCGAAGGAAAAAAAGATTATTAATGGTCCAGCAGAGACGCGTTAAAAAGCAACTGCACCGTGACTGACGTGATTATGTCCAAACAACAGTTGATACGATTAGTTGGTGTATGCGTAGCCGGGAACAATGAATAAAGGAACGTATACACCTCGACAATGGTCGTCCTTTCAACGCAATAAAAGCATGAAACCGTTCTACTAATTACAATGCGCGAGTTTCGTGTTCTATTGTGCGGACGGATTTAAACTTTCCAGCAGCGTTGTTAATAAAAAGAGTTCCAGCCGGGCTCTGTAATCGAATTGCACGGAATCTCGGGTTAAATTTAAAGTACGCTTTTAAATATACGAAGTCGGAGTTATTTAGAATATGCGTAGAGGACAGATTTCTAACTGCACGATCTTCAAAAACCTACGTGGATCAGTACGATCTTATATATTATCAAATTCGTATATATAATAAGTGTTTATGAACTGAAAAGATCAAGTGACACTAGCCATATCAAATTAACACATTTCATATTATAAAATCAAGCCCAACAATCTGTCACGTGTGCAATAAATCTCCTTTGATCTTAGTCTACTGCCCCAAATACTATATCTAAAGGGTACAATATATCAAGCAAGCAGAAAATGTAGATTTGAGCAGTAAATTCCAACCTCCTTAAAATGTTCACGACAGAGTCCAAATGTGATCCTGACGATCTCAGGTGCTCCTCAACACATTTCTTCCTTATTACAAATTCAAGCCTAACAATCTGTCACGTGTGCAATAAATCCTCTTTGATCTTAGTCTACTGCCCCAAATACTATATCAAAAGACCACAATATATCCAGAATAAAATGTAGATTTGTGCAGTAAATTCCAACCTCCCTAAAATACATGTTCACGATAGAGTCCAAATGTGGTCCTGATAATCTCAGGTGCTCCTCAACACATTTCTTTCTTATTACAAATTCAAGCCTAACAATCTGTCACGTGTGCAATAAATCCTCTTTGATCTTAGTCTACTGCCCCAAATACTATACCAAAAGACCACAATATATCCAGAATAAAATGTAGATTTGTGCAGTAAATTCCAACCTCCCTAAAATATATGTTCACGACAGAGTCCAAATGTGGTCCTGATAATCTCAGGTGCTCCTCAACACATTTCTTTCTTATTACAAATTCAAGCCTAACAATCTGTCACGTGTGCAATAAATCCTCTTTGATCTTAGTCTACTGCCCCAAATACTATACCAAAACACACACCACAGTATATCAAGCACAAAATGTAGATTTGTGCAGTAAATTCCACCCTTCCACAAATACATGTTCACGACAGAGTCCAAATGTGGTCCCTGATAATCTAAGGTGTACGTTCAATTGAAAAAAAAGGACAAGCTTTCTGGAATATTTTACCGAGCTTTCGGAGCATTTCCGAGAAGCTCGAGTTGCACACGCTGGAAATCGAGCGACGATGTATGTATGTCGAGTGTGGAGTGTATCGGTTACAACATCAAACGTGCCCCGTTGTACGCTGCTTCGCATACAAAGCTATATTTTTCGAAAAAATTCACGTTCAGCTTAGCACAATGGATCTCGGGATCAGGTGGATGCAGTTAGGGTGCTTGAACGGGTTAGCATGTGGCACTTGTGTCAATAAACAAAATATTTGCGGTTGTTTTGTTATCGGAGTACGCGGATATCTCAAGTGTTTCGTTTAATGCTTCGAGTGGCATGTCACATGGTTGTTGAACGTTTGGCTGATATTTTGGTATTGTATGCTGTACAATAACTTTACATTTGATTAAAAATGCAACTGAAAAGAGAATATTACATTTTTAGTAATACGTTTCAAATAAATCACATTTTGTCTTACTATTAATAAAAGTAATTCTAGATCAGATAGAATCAGTTTTTCTATAAAAGATTTGAAAAGTTGCAGGTGAAAGAGTGTGGGCGCAATCTAGATTGATGCGCTGACATTTTACGATCTGACCTCTTAGGTATGTACATTAATTTCACGGTTGACAAGACTGATTTGCTAGAAAAATCTCCGGCACTGATTAGTCAACTATACATTTTTGTTATTTTACAAAAGGCAAGTAAATATAATGTTTAGTCAGCTCTAGTAGTAAGAGTGAATAAATAATCTATAATAGCAAGGGTAGTAATCTACTAAAGTTCAGGTGTTAGATAAAAGTTCAAATAATGTTACATAATTATTGCTAAATATTACACATTTAAAATTATGATTAAGTTCAAATATAATTTTAAACATAATTTAAAGTTCAATTTAAGTCTGAACGTAAATTATAACCTAAACGACGTAAATCATGGCAGCCATTAAACGCGGCATGCAACTGAAGGACTGCCATAACTTAACTAGCAATAAAGATAGCCGTTTATAAATTACACAGTATTATCTTCTCATATGATCAAACACGTCTAAAAAATTTAAAAATCCTCAAGCAAGCCAATCATTTTTTATTTCATATTTCGTCGTCAAAAGGAAACATCCCTTTAAGGGTGCACTGTTTGTTTCAGGCATTCTCGTATTTCGCAAGCTGCTATAAGCACACACATACTCGGATTTGTATCTCTCTGAAAGCTTTTACGTCTATGATCTGATTTGATCTCCGGTATCGAACTCGGAGAATTCCCTAGTGCGTCTGATTTGAATATAAGATTACCCTCGTCCACGGGAAAGTTGATTTGGAAAAATTCGAATTCAATTTGCCGGCGTATCGGATCGGTGATACGCTTACAAATGAACTTTCAAGTTGTTGTTAGGTGAAAATGTTAATGATTTAACGTTCTGCATTAACTGGTTAATTGGCACGGCAGAAATAGCTGCATCTAGCGGGGCACGCGATGCCATGAATTATTCAGGGTTAATTTTTCAACTCGATGCCTCCGTTTCTCGTTTCGAATTAGTATTATAATTTCAGAGAATTTTCTTTCTTCGTTCTTCAGTTACCCGATTACATCGGATCCGATGTTTTGATAGCCTTCACGGCAGTTCACGTGTTAAACGGTCTTGAAGAAATCGTTCAAATCATTGCGATTATTACACCTTTTGTCGGCTTGTAAAATGATATCATCTCCTTTACGTGCAAATTTGAATTTTAAAATTTCAATCTCTAGATTAGAATTGTCAGTACATTAAGAACCTATCAAATTTTTAATAAAAAATACAGTTAGCCATAAACTAATTAAGAGTGACAAATATATTGCGTGATTTAAAATATTCACGTTGCGTTAAGGATACATTCGTTATATTGTTAACACGCAACTTAGATCTTATATATGGCAGTGAAATTCCTGCACACCTGCTATCGATTTGAACCAGATAAATTCTACCATTTTTCAAACAGTATTTTGCCAGTAAATCTACTATTATATCAAAGCACTATGCTATCATTATACTAAACTATTATACTACCATTGCACTAAAAAATATAGAGACAATTTGAAAATAAAAAACAAAATGAAAATTTTGTCACGATAGAAAATTTCATAAGTTCACATATTGATGCTGTAATTATTGATGATGTGAGATTATCATTGTGATTTAATTAGCCCTTAATTTGTGTACCAAACTATTATACTAAACAGTACAGAAACAGTTCAAAAAAAGAAAGAAAACGAAAATTTTGCGCACAAATTCAGATACCAGTGTAGTAATCATTGATGATATAAGATTATCATTGTGGTAATTGGTCGTTAATTGGCGTACTAAATATCTGCTTGCCCAACGCAGCGACCGGATGAAACAGACTACGATATATAATGCCAATTATACTTGGCAACCGAAGTTAATGTCGACCGAGGGTGTTAATGGGTTAATACCCGGTGGGGCTATGAAACAGGACGAACAATGTTCGTATACCGATGAGTTCACGAAAGTTCACGAAAGTGAGGCCCTCGGCAGTTTCGTGCAAGTCGGTTATCCTCCCGTTCCTCTTCTAACAGCCGGAAAACAAAGTGGTGCACAATAAAAGTTACAATCTTGATCACTTATATTCATGACTGATATTCGAATTTCATTATTAAGATGCTGTGTGCATATTTTTATGAAGAACGCATCGAGAAACGAAACTTACGGTAGTTTACAAACTTTGAAACATCGATTTCGTTTAAACTTACATAAAATTATGGAGACACTAAATGTAGTAATTTTGGGAAGTTATAGCGCGCAACTTTTCAAAATATGGGTTTAAAGTTCTTGTAATTTGGATTTAACTGCTTGGGGAGAGCACGGGTGGGAAATGTATTGTAGCTGAGTGGGGAAACGCTAGGTTTAGTGAACTCAGGTTTGCGAGTTCGAGACCTGCGAGTTATAATTTTTTTTCATTCTTTAATTTTCTATTCACTAAAAATATAACTGTAAGTAAAGAGGAAATAGTTTTTAATTTTAACTGGTAGAATTGAATTCAAAGAATTTGTTATCAAGTTTAAGATTTATTTAAAAAAAAATTGTAATTTGACAATCTCCATCTTACTTTGAATAATTTTATGAAATTAAGCTCTGAATATGTAATTTGATTCAATTTACTTTGAATATGTAATTTGACTCAATTTACTCTGAATATGTAATTTTATTAAATTAACTTGAATATGTAATTTGATAAAATTAAGATAATCTTTCATATCAACATTTCCGTTGATCAAACATAAATTTTTAAATTCATGACACAACATAAAAAAATCAAAGTAACCTTGACATTTTATAAAAAAGTTTTAGAAATTTTTTATCGAAAGTTGACAAACTTTATATTTTACATATCACATGTGATGATACAAACTGCTTTACAATAATGAACATAAATTTTGATTAAAAAATGTACTTCAAACAGTCGATAATAAAAGACCTTATAACAATAAGAAATGATCGTAATATTATTTTATCTGAGATTATTTTAATACACAAAAAGAATAAAAACGATAGAGATGAGAAGGTAACATAACCTAACAATTTCTGTAACAAGTAAAGCAATCTCACACGAATATTCTTCAAATAAAGCTGCTATTTGTTTTATGTCGACGAAGAAACGTCTGTGAATGCAAAATGAATTATGTTGGTGGGCGGAAGAAGTTTCGATCGATTTGTTAAACTCGGATTCGAATCCAGGTCCTTCGATTACTTGAACTAGTTGAGCCGCTTAGGCCAAAGAATTCTTCCTTCTTAAGGTTAATATTCGAAATGGATATTCTTCGTGGCTTAGTTAAACTGACAAATCGTGGCCATTTTCTGTTACCACAAAAACCTGCCGCACTTCAGAAGATTGCGAACTTCTTTCTATTGAATTTCTGGATCAGAATTCGAACTTGCAAATATTTGCGGCTGATGGATTTCTTTAAGTCGAGTGTTTTCATAGATTAACATTTGATAAATAAATTTACAAATTTTCAAAATTGCTTGACTTAAATTGCAACTTCTCTTGTTTTTCAATTTTCGAATTCTCAAATTTAAAATTTTTTAATTTTTATAATCTCAAGTTTTCAATTTTTAAATTCTTAAATTCTCAATTTTCCAAATTCTTAGATTTCGCAATTGTCATATTTTAAATTCTCAAATTTCCCACTTCTCAATTTTCTCAATTCTCAAATTTCCCAATATTCAACTTGCCAAATTCTCAAATTTCCCAATACTCAATTTTCCCAATTCTCAAATTCCCCAATTCTCAAATTTCCCAATTCTCAATTTGCCAAATTCTCAAATTTCCCAATTCTCAAATTTCCCAATACTCAACTTGCCAAATTCTCAAATTTCCCAATACTCAATTTTCCCAATTCTCAAATTCCCCAATTCTCAAATTTCTCAATTCTCAATTTGCCAAATTCTCAAATTTCCCAATTCTCAATTTTCCCCATTCTGAAATTTTCCAATTCTCAATTTGCCAAATTCTCAAATTTCTCAGTACTCAATTTGCCAAATTCTCAAATTTCCCAATTCTCAAATTTCCCAATACTCAACTTGCCAAATTCTCAAATTTCCCAATACTCAATTTTCCCAATTCTCAAATTCCCCAATTCTCAAATTTCTCAATTCTCAATTTGCCAAATTCTCAAATTTCCCAATTCTCAATTTTCCCCATTCTGAAATTTTCCAATTCTCAATTTGCCAAATTCTCAAATTTCTCAGTACTCAATTTGCCAAATTCTCAAATTTCCCAATTCTCAAATTTCCCAATACTCAACTTGCCAAATTCTCAAATTTCCCAATACTCAATTTGCCAAGTTCTCAAATTTCCCAATTCTCAATTTTCCAAATTCTCAAATTTTCCAATCCTCAAATTTTAAATTCTGAATTGTTCAATAGTCCTCTATATCCCTATTAATAATAGACGTAACATGACAGATTCACATGAGAATATAAGCACTAGCCACACACGTGCGACCCACCGATGAAACTATTAACCGACAATAATTGATTATACAAGAAAAAGGAAGCGACACGTGAATTAGTATGTCAGTGGGCCAAATTTATCACGAAGGTAGCCGGTTCAATATCGCTTATAGTGTGGGAAATGTGTATTTACATCGACAGTAGATGTTTCTGGACTAGCTACCGATTGAGGCCACTGTATGTGGCATTAGAGCACACTCGATCTCCCGTGCCCGGCAACGATATCGAACGTTTCCTGATTCTACTTTCCTAAACGAATGGACGAGGATCATTAACGTGCTGCATATGTGTCACGCATACACTCGATGCATAGGAAATGCATACGATGCGATGACGTGTGCAACGTATCAGAGCGCAGTTAGCAATTGGTGTACGTGGAAATTGCTTTTCTCGCGTTAATAGCTTCTTTCGATCGTCCTTTAACTTCCGCCTTTTTGATTGATAAACTTCATTAAGTCACCAGACACTTACTGCGTTAACGCTACGGGACCTTTCAAAATGGCGGATTTATTAAGTAGCTTTTTTACAAAGAGATCATTGGGTAAGCTAGTTTATTATTTAATTATTTTTATAGTTTAGTTTTAATTTAAATTTAGCGTAGAATGTCTTCACCTAACAACTCATTGAAAAAGATATTCAAACATTATTTTATTTCAATCTTTAGAACTCCATTTCCTGCAAGATTACAAAGAACCAAAATGGCGGATGGCCCTAATGTACACCCTGTATACGAGCAAAAATACAGAATAAGGTTATGTACAAACCAAATTATTGTGTAACCTAAACTAACCATATAATCACTATATTGTTAATTAATGTACACTTTTCATTACAAAAGATGAGGTATTCAAACATTTTTCTATTTGAATTTTTAGAACTCCATATCTTGCAAGATTACAAAGAACCAATATGGCGGACGCTCCTAATGTACATCCCACATATGTTGACAAACATACAGAACACGGTTATGTACAAACCAAATTATTGTGTAACCTAAATTAACCATATAATCACTATATTGTTAATGTATCGTAGACTTTTCATTAAAAAAAGGTATTCAAACATTTGTTTATTTCAATCTTTGGAACTCCATTTCTTGCAAGATTACAAAGAACTAAAATGGCGGACGCCCGTAATGTACACCCTGTACACACCCAGTACACGTGCCAAAACAATGTACAGATTATTTAGAAAGCAAATTATTGGAAAAGCGTGGTTTTTGATTTTTATTCGGTAAACGGCACCTAGCGAGGTAAACCTGTGTTAACGGGAAATATCGTACACGCGTGGACGTAAAGTGCTCTTTCGCGACCCTTGTTATTTGCAGCTTCCGCTCCTACGATCGACGTTGTTTTGATGCATTCGAGCTTCTTTCACTTCGTGCTTTGAACCTCCCCATTTTTTTCTTTCAAGTGAAACTTCTTAAGGTACGAGTTTGCTTCATTCGGAATGAAACGTACGGTGAAACGGAAGTTAAATACCGTTTCGGAGAAACACTCGTCTATCGAAAAATAAACGGAACATGTAGCTTGGCCGGCCGTTTAATCGATATGGCTAACTTTAAGCAAGAACAAATAGATGTGAATGATAAATATACCTGTGGGAAAGGTTGGGTTACGTTGGGTTTGAAATTTAAATTAGAACAAGGATATTTGATTGATGGAATTAGGGGTGGTATTTTAATCGAATGGTGTATATAGAATTATTCGTGGAAATTTCAGAGGTAAAATTACTATAGCTTTTAAATTTTTAAAACTTCGAAATATGACAAGTGTTAAAATTCCTTTTTCCAGACTTGCAGTTCCATAATTTATTTTGCAGATTCTCAAATTTTCATACTTCCAAATTAAATTGTTCAATGTACAAGTTAATTTTCGAATTTATTAATTATCAAATTTTTAAACTTCTGTTACAAATGAAGCTAAACAATTCCTATATTTTCACATTTATAAATTGTCAAATTCTCAAGCTTTCGAAACGCTTTTCCAAATGTTTAAATCCCTAAATTCTCATGTATCTAAATCCCTAAATTTTCAAATATCCAAATCACAAAATTTTCGTATATCTAAATCTCTAACTCCCCAGATATCAAAATCCCTAATTCCTTAAATATCCAAGTCCCTAAATTGCCAATTATCCAAATCCCAAAATTCTCAAATATCCAACTCCCTAAATTCTCATATATCTAAATCCCTAACTCCCCAAATATCCAAATCCCTAATTCCCTAAATACCCAAATCCTCAACTTCCCAATCATCCAAATCCCCAAATTCTCAAACATATCCCTAAATTCCCAAATATAAAACTCCACAAATGTCACCATCCAAATCCACAACAAACACAGGTGTTTTTAACTCGAACTCGTGTAACCACGCACACCATTTTCCTTTCTTGTTTCACGTAGGCGTGAGAACAGCGCATAAAACAAAAGGCACCACGCCGCGTAATAATTGCGTCGCGATGAATATTATTATCTCAAATACGCACTCGCGATTTTCGTGCATGCAAATAGGGCCGACAGTGCACACAATACGCGAGCAAATAGTGGTGAGTAAATTTATACGAATTTTTCCGCACGTGCGAGTTCCGGCAAGGATTTTATTGATTAGCAGTCGCAGTGTTCATAAAAAATTGTACATATATGTAGACCGCACACGTGCACGCGTACAGGGTGGGGTATCTAACATGTACACCTCGTGTAACTTTTAAATCATTTGTTCTACCGAAAACTTTGCTACGGAAAACTTGTGTACTTTCAAACTAAGTTGTGATAAAGAAAGGAGTCTTTGTTAAAAGAAGATGAATGTTGTAATGTAAAATTTATTAAATTATTGCATGACAATTGGGTATTTTTATTAAGTAATTTTGGTTTTAGATAATCATTGTGAATGATTAAAATCTTGTTGGATATTAGTAACAGTTATTAATGATGTAAATTATTTTTAGTTAGCTATTAGTGTAGTTAACTATTATTGGTAATAAAAATTCCGACTAATAGTCAGTAATAACATGAGGATTTATATTTGCTTATCATTAATGAATATTGACAAGAAAAATTATTTTTTATTAACTAATACGATTTCAGTAAATTATTGTATTACAAGACAAACTGTTTTTAGGTTAGAAATAACTATTATTAATAACGAAAGCAACATATTTGTAAATTAACATTAGCAATAATTAATATCTACCAACATGAATTTACTATTTTACTAAAAGGGATAGAAAGTATATAATTTACCATATCTACTGCTATTATCACCAAATAGAACTACGAGTTTCACTCCAATATCCAAGTAACATCAGAACTATTAGAATAACTCTGCATACCATTAAAATGAAATTAATAATGTAAAATAGTAAACTGGAGCATTTCATTAACGATTCATTCCGAATCCAAGGATCTACTTCATCGCGTGTCTGACTACATACAGCTATTTCTACTGTAATCGTAAATGTGTAACTTAGGAAAACAAAGTTGACCTTCAAATCTTTCAAACGCGTCCACCTACAAACAAAGTTAATGTACCGTGCGATGTTCTCCTTGAAACTATGCGACTTTTCCGTACAATTTTGCGTACATATTTTATGAAAATATGCACTTAAATATAGTACTTAGAATATGTATTTAGATTTCATTTGAGATGTGATCATTTTTTGACGATTATGAAACTTGCGAAACTGAGGTTAATGACAGTATATTTTGAAAGCAGTATAATTCATGAAATATTATTAACTAGTCAATATTATAGTTATTATTGATGTATATGAAATGTATAATTGTTCTTTTTGAAACGATAAAAAAAATATTCTGTGAAATCTCTTAACGGGACTCGAAGGATTAGATTTTACCGACCACACTTGCTTTTAACAAAATCTTTGTATACATTAGACAAATAACAATAGCTTCAATATTTAATATTTCATATAATTCGTCTCAAAACTGTGTGCCATTAGCTTCAGTTTTTGAAGTTCCAAAGGCTCGTTAAAAAGTCAGCGTCAAATTTCGAGACCTACTTGTAAGTTTACTGCATAAAACTGGAATTTCCTGTACAACCGGGAATGATTCATACCTTTATTCCCACGTTTATAACGGACATGAATTTGCGTTATCGGAAGTTTTCGCAGACTCATAAAAATATCAGTGTGTTGAAATTCTGCCCCCTTAAAACTTTCGTCTGGCCGTTCGCGATATTATTTCTGGATGTTTACGTTTATAGACTGGAAGGAAATAGATTCGCGAATTTGCTTGTTCGACGATTATTTTATTCCGTTCCGCGTTTAATTATCGAAGGTAAAAGTTGAAAGCTCGCATTGTCTAGCGTGTTTTAACGAAGGGAACTCCAATTTGATAGCCTTCCACTTTCTTGGCTTCCAGGTTTCCATCTAATTACGAATCTTTTAAGGTTTGACTGACAATGAATTTGATAACCCAGATTTCCTTTTCGCGGCTCTGTTTCGGACAGCTTTTATGAAAGTTCAACGCTTTACGTCTGTTTCTTTTCATTAATATTTCATGATGCATTCGAGCAAGTTATTAACGTTTGGACAGCTGCTTAATTGTTACGTCCAAATAATTTGATCAGTATGCTTACAAGCACAAGATAATTTTGTTATAAAATTCTTGAAGATTAAAACCATGATTTAGTTGCAACGTTGTACTTGATACTCGACGCCATTGTTTTGAAACATGTGTATAACCCTTTAACCTGCAAGCTTTTCAGCTATTCACTCACAACTACCTAATTATTACTGCAGTGTTAAAATAAATAATGAACATTGGAATTGTAGGTATATCTTAAATTTAGACCTTCAATTATACAAATTGCAATTAGTATTGAACTCAGAACTCCATCTTTATGCAAATACGATTTAAGTTTGTCACATTTGAACTGTAAAGTGCGTCATCAGTCCGACTCGATGTTATACCAGAGGTTAAAAGAAAGAAAATTTATGTTCAATGTCCTCCATTAAAAAATAAGGAGCCATTTTCATAAATCATCGTCAATAAATAAATTTTCCTTTAACTCTCATTTAAAATTAATTTCACACAAAAAAGGGTTACCCTCCATTAACTGTACTTGATTTTAAATAGAGGTTTCAAGCTCTTCTCTAAAAGTAATCTCTTAATTAAAAATCACAGGTTTTCCTTTGTAACCTTAATTAATTTTTTAATTCTTATCTGAAATTAATCTAATTAGAAAATAATGGCTCCATGATATTACCTTTTAAATAAAAGTCTCTCTTGTCTAAAATTAATCCGTTCAGGAATAAAGGTTTCTCTCTATGAAGCTTAAGCTCCTTTTTCTTTAAACACTTATAAAAAATTATTTTCATTCAAAAATTTCTTTCTACAAATTTGAATTAATTTTTAAACAAATTTTTGCTTTCAAATTTTTCCCCAAAAGTATATTCACAATAAATCGTACTAAACGTTTTTACTCAAAATGTTTCAAAAAATTGATCCACATGCAACTCTATTTAAAAAATTGATGTCACAAACATTTAACACTAAAACGTTTTATTTAAAATTAACGTTTTATAAATTTGTTATTTTAAGTTGCAAAATTTTCTAAGGTCCTTTAAGAATTGATGTGTGTATTAATTTATGTCTTATCGTTTATTTATTTTTCAACTTCGTTCTTAAGTTTGAAGTGCGTTTTTAAGGATACAGTAATTAGAAATACCCGAATTCGATTAGACAGCAATAGAAGTCAGTTGCAGCGAAACGCATTTAAAAGTCTTAGGGTAACAGCAAGTCAAACGTAACTTCAAGGCACTTCATCGATCGCGTACGAACCCGCGAATTTGTGCCAGCAAGTTTCAAGGAAATCGCTCGTGAAAAATTCTTTGTTGCTTAACCCCAATGTCCACGTACCCGCGTACATAGATACATGCATGTACGTACATGTCGCGATGTGCAGGGTGTGCAGTTAAAACAGCGGCAAACCGAGGGCTTATGACGCTCACCGCGTTTCAGGTATGCAACCTTGTGCTCTTCTATACAAAGTTGTACATGCACACACAAATGCCAGTTGGCTTAACAAAGGTGTACGCATAATATCGTTCGTGCTGTTCCACGACACATTTTTGAGAAAATTGCAACTACTTTCTTTCTAACACAAGGGTTAGAATTCTTATTATATCTCCTTGAACTACATTCTTTTTGCGGAGACATAAATTTTTACTGACTATTATTTAGTTAAGTAGCGAGCACGAATTTTGATCATGTAGGATGTTAACCTCTTATGGCTGAACTTTACGCTGTGGCACGGTTCGAATTACATAAACATTACAATATGTGACAATGCTGTTCTCTACATTGGAATCAAGTTTGTGATGATATACTTTAACTTTGTTAATTTACATTTTTAGAAAACTCACAAAATATGTTTCCAATATCATGTACCAGTGCAAAGAGGTCCCATCGTGCCTAAATACTTGTAACCATAGTACATGGTTACCTTTTATTTACATGTAATGTACCTTTGTGGGATCTGTTAAGTGGTGAAGGGAAAAAGTGCGAATGCAAACATATGAAGATCATTCAATTGAACCGAGCGAGTAGAGTGAGCCATCAGCCATCTTCTTTTACTTCCACGCGCCAACGTCGACATCCGTATGTCTTCCGAAAATTAACACTCGTTTCCCGTATTCTGATGGCCAACACGTTTCGATTGTAATTCGTCTCGATTGGTTTCGGGTCCAGTTCGACGAATACGTGACACGTATTTCCTCGCACGGAACAATTAATATTTTTATTCCCGTCTCGTTCCGAGCGTTATACTTCGTTAAGTGCAATTTGTAATTCCGTTTGGATCTTGCTTCATGCCGGTTTTAACTAAGCGACTCGGGATTTTTGTTAACGTGCAGAGCACACACTGTTTTTCGAAACAGAGAGAAGAATAGAATTCGCCGGGGCATGAGTAATGGTGTTATATATGCAAGAAGTTTGGGAACTTTAATGAGCTGTGGGGATCTGTGCTTGAAGGTTCGTTTCAAAACAGAAGATTAGCTCCGTTGATTCTCTCTGTGAAGAAGATGAATGTTTCTCTTTTTCTTCTTTTTTTTTCATTTGCTGCGAGATTGATTTTCGCATGTTAACTATCTGGAATATGTAAAATTATTCTTATATATTTCTTATCTTACATTTGAGTTCGTTGAAATCCTTTGAGATTATTTATTAAAAGTATGAAGTATCTAAAATATATTGTTGCAAGAGTCATTGTTCAAAAAGTTTGAGAAATATTAATTGTAAGGGTACATTATAAAATATATTATAAAAGTTAACGATTAGTAGTATTTGTGCTATGGTTCAAAAATATTTGCTCATTTCTCTTGTTGAAATTTGATGCCTCATGTATGATCTGTCTTGTGTATATGTAACATTTGATACCTATTTTGTATGTATGTAAAATTTGATATCTACTTTGTATAGATATATGTAAAATTTGATAGCTACTCTGCATGTAAAAATTCATTCCTACTTTGCATGTATGTAAAAATTTGATGTCTATTCTGCATATGATACATGTATGCATATGACACCTACCTATTTTGTAAAATTTTAGTGATACCTATTTGTACATGAGATATTTGAATGACACCTACTTGTGTATGTAAAATTTGCATAATACCTTTTAGTATATGTAAAATTTGAATGATACGTATTTGCATATGTGAAATTTGTATGATATCTACTTGATGCAAAATTTGAATGATACCTATTTGTACATGAGATATTTGAATGACACCTACTTGTATATTCAAAAAATGATACCTATTTGTACATATAAAATTTGATACCCACATAAAACTTAATACCTAACTTAATACCTTTGCACGTATATAAAATTTGATACCTACTGCATAAATCCCATAAAACCGTTCTATAAACTAATCCTTTACCTCTATAAAAATTGAAGTAGTACAAGAGTGTTTGAATTTTTGAGTAAATTCAGCAACGTCCCGTTTCGATCGCGTTAACAAAACAATTACCGAATTTCGAACGGTTGAAATTTCGCCTCGATTTCGTGTCAGGCCAGAGGCCGGCATTTTCTTTTTTTTTGTCGATATTTCGCAATTTCCAGCGACACGAGACGCGGCCTTGCATTTCTCTTCTTTTGTGAATTGCTCGTGCACGTGAAAACCAGCTGTGCGAGACGTCATTCGGCGTTCTCCCAGGATGAGGCGGATTTTCTTCTTTTTAAAATCATTTAGGTCGTGGCTCGACAGCGATGTACTCATGCTGACGAGATATCGAGTTCAAACGACCCTTCAGCTCAAACGTTCGCTGATCCACCTGACGTGTGTGTACACGAGCCAGACAGGCGAAACAAAAAGTGGTTTTCAAATCGCGAGAACCGGCTTTACGCCACGCCCGATTGAATTTCGAATTTGAATCGACGGGAAAACGCGCGCAAATTATTTCGATTATTTAATGTTTTAGGTACAGCTGCGGCAGAGTTTGAATTACTAACAGCACTATGTGTGACAGTGTTCTTTATGTACATTGGAACGTTTTTCATGATTAAATTTTTATCAAAGATATATACTTTAACTACTCCCGTAGCCTCTAAACTTGGCGTTAGCTTTTATTTAGATGTAATGTAATGTGGGAAAGGGAGAATTTGGGGATTTGAGAATTTGGAGATTTGAGAATTTGGGGATTTGAGAATTTTGGGATTACAGAATTTGGGGATTTGAGAATGAGGAGATTTGAGGATTTGGGAATTTGAAAATTTTGGGATTTGAGAATTTGGAGATTAGCGAATTTGGGGATTTGGAGATTTGAGGATTTTGGGACTTGAGAATTTGGGGATTTGAGAATTTCGGAATTGTAGAATTTGGGGACTATACAATTTGGAGATTAGAGAATTTGGAGATTTGAGGTTTTGGGAATTTGAGAATTTTGGGACTTGAAAATTTGGGGGTTTGAGAATTTGGGAATTGTAGAATTTGGAGATTATACAATTTGGAGATTTGAGAATTTGGGGCTTGAGAATTTGAGGATCTGAGGATTTGGGTATTATAGAATTTGGGAGTTATAGACTTTAAGGATTTGAGTATTTGGGAATCTGTGAAGTTGGTATTATAATAGTGATATAATAGTGAATATAAAAACGGTGATTCGTAGATTAGAAATGTAGAAATTCGAAGTTTGGGGATTTGGAGAGTTGGAAATCTCGTATAAACATGTTCAAATTCAATTTTCTTGAAAAGCCATATATGAAAAAATTTAATTCTATATTTTTCACTTATTCTTCCACGTAAATACAACCCTCTTTTAAGTAGTATTATTTCGAAAACACCCTATATATTTTGCAATTATATTTCAACTCATGTTTCATTCAACAAAACATTGTAAAGCAGAATGTGTTAAAATGTATGAAAATGAATCCGTAATTCGAACATACCTGTAACATGTATAATTTGTTAGAAACGTCAAAGGGTTTACGAATCGCATTATTTATGAACGATGAATCGACTAATCGATACGCAGTTAAGTCTATAAACTCCGGAAAAGTTTTATAGTCGTTTCAGTAAAACATTGGGAAATTAATTTTCTTCAATTGCAATTGTAAAGTTTCACGTAAAAACAGGATAATTTTATGTCGCAATTTTTGTACTCTACATCGCGCGATACCCGAAAGCAATTAATTTCGAAAAATAAGCATCGTCGCAGCTAATTTCAGAGTACGATGCTTTTAATTGTTCGAACAATGTGTATTTGTATAGTTTGTACCGTTACTCGGGTTAATTACGCAGGCCGTAATGAATAAATGGTGTAGAAGGATATTAAAACTGATGGCGAATGGATTTAATAAATTTCCGGTTCTCTTGTTTTAATTGCATACAGAACAATTTCACTCCTTTTTCTGTTATGTAACTCGAACGTGAGGAGGAAAATGAAAATTTTATCAAATGCTTTTTACCTGAATATTTTTGCGACATTTTCATGAGTCGGATATGTAATCTGGGACCTAAGCTTAAATTTTCAAATTTTTATCATTTTCAATTTTTGTGGTTTCCTAATTCTCAAATTCTCATTTTTACAATTCAGTATTACACATTTGTTAATTTTCGGGTTTTTTTATTTACAAATTTTCGTATTACAAACTTGTAAATTTTGGGATTTTTTAATTTACAAATTTTCGTATTACAAACTTGTAAAATTCAGTATTTCTAAATTTACAAATTTTCATAATTAAAAAATTTACAAATCTAAATTCTGTAATTTAAAGACATTGAAATCCCCAAATTCCCCCACTTCCTAATTTCTAAACTCTCAGATTTGCAAATTCCCAAACCACAGATTCACAATTTTCCAAACTACCTAATTCTCAAGTTTCCAAGCTACCAAATTCTCAAATTTCCAAACCACAAATTCTCAAATTTCCTTAATGCCAATTTCTCAAATTTCCAAACCTTCTAAAATTCCTAAAGTCTTCCTCAAATTCTCCAATTCTCAAGCTATCAAATTCCCAAATTTCTAGACCACAAATTCTCAAATTTTCAATCCACCAAATTCTCAAACTCCCAAACTATAAATTTCCCAAATTCCACACCCTCTCCCCAAAATCTTCAAATTTTCAAATCGCTCTGAATGTTCATCACGTTTTATCCAAGAAATGGAACGTAATTTCATATCTCACGCTCCAATTAAAGAGGAGAATGCACAACGTGGCGTTACACGTTGTCAGCTTTAAGTTCAGAAAATTTTTCGCGTCCGTTCATTTTTTCTTGAAATATCGATCCCGTTGGGTCTCACTGTGCCATAAACTCCGCAAGACGTGTGCTTACCTTTCGGCTCTCGGTTACCAAGTTCATTGATCGCGATAGAAGAGATTTCGAACGGTGCCAAGATGGAAATGAAACTACGAGATGGAACGAATCTGCAAAAGGATTGATTAGGGACGCGATCTAGCGAAAGGGATCAAAATTTAACTTCGTCGTTTCTCACATTGAAACTGTCTCGTGTTTATCATCTCGTTTTAATCTTAGATTTACGGACGGATTATTTATATTTATCTGGAATTAAATTATAAAACATAAGCTTATAGTTCATTTGGATGAAGATTAGCTCAACAAAAATATTTTTTCTCACCCTCTAAAAAGTTTGTACGTATAGAAAAGTTTGAGTTCATTTAAGAGGACTCAAAGCAATTGGGTGGATTAAGATTTTTCTTTTCGCCCTCACCCTCTGAAAAGTTATGGTGTAACAAGTCTCAGTTTGAGCAGAAAAATTTAAGAGGACGCAATTTTCTGTACATTGCTCTTTTATCATATCACTACAATTTAAGTGATGACGTTAAAATTGCACGAAATTGTATTAAGTCTCGCAATCAGCTAATTCAAGTATATTCACATAGTTGAGAAATCGATAAGTGAGATTAATTAAGAATAGCGTTTGAAAATAGTGAATGATTGTTCAAAGTTTTGATATTACTGCCAAACATTCATTCGTTGTCTACAAAAGATCTTAATGACTTTGTGAGAAAAGAATCATTAATTTTATTTGAACAGTTCGAATTACCATACGATTTCCTCGATTTATATCTTGATTTATGGACTCCAAATGAAAGTTATAAGTGTCAAGAAATATTTAAAAGTTTGCAAGTTGTTAATGATATGGCAGAGTATCGAAGAATTTAATAAATGTTTAACTGAAAAGGATCAGTTGCAATATTTATTACAAGTGCAAGATCAAGTCACAACCTGAGATGTTTACTACACAAAAATTCTTCAGAAGATTAACTTTAGCCTGTTAATTTTTATAATTAAAGTAAGAAATCTAAGATATTTCTTCAGTAAATCTCGTTATAATTCTTCATCGAAGCACATTCGATTTTAATTTTAGAGAAACGTTCTGCTGCTGATTCAACGTTAATATATTCTTTAATTATCAGTTCGTGTTTATTTAAATAACGTTCATTTTTCATCCGCGGGGTTTAAAGGAGCCATAAATTAATTTAATACGCGAAGACACGAGAATAGTTTGCTCGATAGCGTAACTCTGCCTTGAAGCGCCGAACATATACATTAACCTTATTAATGTTTACCTTGAACTTCATTTTCAGAAATTGTTACGTCCACAACGACCTTACTGCTCTCAGGAAACATTTACATCCGATCGTTGCACGACAGACTGCAATTTGATTAAAACACTTGGAACTTTTCTGTTGTATTCAGGATTCTAGGAATTTTATTAATAAACAGCCGGAAAATAATTAATATTTTCCTTGGAAATTTGGGATTGCGAGAACTCGAAATTTAGGTATTTCATGGAAATTTTATGCAGCTGAATTTTCATGCTTTGTAAAGTTATCGATTCTGCCTTAATCCATTGTTGCTTTTTGTTGCAAATGTAAATAATATTTACATTGGAGCGAATATTTATTTGGAACGTGCGAAGTAATATTTTATGCGGTTGTATTTTGTTGAATATAAAATATGGTTTCAATTTATTGGTAACTTATTTAGTCGTATTTAAATTCGAGATATAATCAATTTAATCATTATTTAATAAATAATTGTAGATGTTCTAAATTTCAATTCATTCTTAATTTGCATAGTTGTAAATTACTTCAAGATCTAATCAATTTAATCATAATTTACTCTATCGAATTTTAATTAATTAAATAATTGTAAATATTTTTTAATTTTCTTTAATTTTGAACATTATGGTCTTTCAAAAATTTAAAAATGCATTAAATCAGTTCTTGTCTGATAATAACAGCAAATATTAGCTACTACATTAAGTAAATAATTATAAACATTCTTTATTTTTACCATGCAAACTTATGTCTTCAAAAATTGTCAATATTGAATCACTTTGTTTCGAACAACTTTTTAATAGAAAAGTTTTCTTATTAATATAACTTGTAAAAATGCATTCTATCTAAAATTGAGAAAACGCTGATCCTAACAGCTCGGTTAACAAACAACGAAAATCCGAATAAAGTAATAAAACATTTTCAGAAGTTGCAACGTACACAACGAGTTTTCCGCGTTCAGCAAACATTTACATACAATCGTTGCACGACAGGGTGCAATTTGGTTAAAGTAATTAGAACTTTTCCATCGCTTTAATGGTCTTAACAGCACTATTAATAAACAGTCAGAACCAGAATAGATTACTAAAACATTTCTCCACTGAAAATTCGTGAATCCACATTCTCTTCGATCAAAACACGTTCAATATTTCATAACAAATGAAGTTCTACGAAGAACCTTAATAAACACCGTTAAATCGTACGAAGATTAGCCGGAAATTTGCACTTCCCTATCCCGTTGCACGAAATACGCGTTAAATATCCTGAAAATTGTACGAAGCGGAATTCTCAAGTTTCATAAAGTTAGTCGTGCGAGTTCGGGTCTATCTCGCGGAACATTCACTGGACGAATCTTGAACGCGGTATAAAAACGGTAATAATCACGTCCCGAGAGCGCAAACACGTTCGAGCATCGTCGAAAGGAATAGAATCAAAAAGCAGGGGAAAGTCTGGTACCTCTTACCGACCTCGTCGTTCGCGAAAAGAAGAATATTCACCACGAGGTCACGTTGCTGTTTCTTTTCTATCGTCGTTAAAATGTATGCGCATTTACGTACGTGCGCGTGTCGTCGCGTTCGTAATCAGCCCATTTCACGGTTAATCAGCCGAGAGGTCGGGGAAGGGAAAAAAGGGGCGAAACAGGGAGCGGGTTCGTGGACGAAGGGGGTGACGTGGAAAGAGGACATCGATACGAAAAAAAAAGAAAAACGAGAATAAGAGGAAGAGAAACAGACGGAATAAGGGTCTGTGCTAGATACACACACCGCGAGCATCGCGGCGAAGTATGTATTCGATATACCGCACCTGATCAATTAAGCTGCTTAATCACCGTCGAAATCACTGGTCAAGGGTGCCGGTACTCATCCACCCCTTTCACGACGATTATCTCGTGTATCGTTCGATCGGTCCTGCGTCCTCCTTCCTTGACAGCGGCGGCAACATATTTCTGCGATCGTGCACGCTACGTTCTCTCGATGATTTACGCGACGGGACGATAAACAACCGGAGGATATCCCGAGGGAACGGTCTGCCGCGAAAGATGAGCCAGCTTGACGGGTCGCAACCGAGTCTTCGACCCTCGCGAGTCTCGCTCCTCGCACGACTGACTGAAGCCTAGAATCGAGGCTTGCAACTACCCTCCCCCTCGATTCGAGGGGTGGCAGCACGCAAGTGGCGCCACGAGCTTGCAAAAGCTCACCCACCCCGCCGAACACCCTCGCTTCCAACCATCGAACGCTGCTCTTATCTACGGGGTGGCGCGCGCGGTTAAGTTCTATTCGACCCACAGAAACGCGTTCGAGGTATCTAAACTCCGTTGGATTCGACGGTTTTCGCGGATTCTACAAAAAGTTACTGTAGACAACCCAACAGTTGGCGCCTTCGAGGTCGACCTAGACACTCATCTACCTTCAACCATGTTCCTAATGTCACGTTCTGACGTTCTTGATGACCACGTTCGCTGCCCTTGTTCTTTCGCTCAATTATTTTTTCTTATACTTTATAAGGCTAGAGGAAGATGCATGCACACTTTGGCTAATAACAGTGTGGACTCATGCTAACATACCCACAAAATTCGATCCCTGGCAATGATGGTTCCACTGTGACGTTCTGACGTTTTTGATGACCACGTTCGCTGACCTTGTTCTTTAGCTCAATTATTTTTTCTTATAGTTTATAAGGCCAGAGGAAGATATGCACACTTTGGCTAATAACAGTGTGGACTCATGCTAACATACCCACAAAATTCGATCCCTGGCAATGATGGTTCCACTGTGACGTTCTGACGTTTTTGATGACCACGTTCGCTGACCTTGTTCTTTAGCTCAATTATTTTTTCTTGTAGGTTATAAGGCCAGAGGAAGATATGCACACTTTGGCTAATAACAGTGTGGACTCATGCTGACATACCCACAAAATTCGATCTCTGGCTCCTTTCTAGAAGTCCCATAACCCTTACGTCTTAGCCTTAGTTAGGTTATTGGTTTCCTTAGCTCAACCGTGAACTTTCAAGCCAATAGTTCAATCCTCCAATAGTCCCTCCAAATATGTAAATCTCGAGCGTCCTTTTCTATTCTGACCAATTGTGCCGGTATAGTCTAGTCAGATACCTAGCCTAAGCGCCAACTCCTGGGTTGTCTACAGTATGTGGTACTGTAGAACTTGAGGTAAAGCCTATTTCAAAAGGGAGTCTACATTATGGCAGTAACTGATGCCACTTGGCACTAGGTAGTATATTTTGCGTTTCTTGCTCTGTCTGTACCAGGTCTATCGTGGGAAAGAGAACATTTCTTTTCTTTCTTCGAGGCAGGAAGAAGATTGGAAAATGTTCGAAGATTAGTGTTTAGTATTTTTATTAAATGTTATATGAATAAAAACGAAACGTTTGGGGATGTGAAGTTAATGTAAAAATTGCATCATGAACCACAGTTTAAGAACCTATATAGCACTGTAATTATATCAAACTGCACACATTAAAAAAATATAAAAATATGGAAATTTGTATGTGATAACAATATATTATAGTATACGTATCTGTGCTACTATAATTTCGTGCTTAATATCACATGTCACAATATACCAAGAAATCATTACAAAGTATGCGATTACCGAAACATGAAACGTGTGTGACATTTCGTGGACGGAAACACTTGGACCCATTAGTCGCAATGAATTCCTCGAACAGTCATGAACTAATACTCCTATCGAGCATTTACTAAACAACGTTCATAGAGAATGCTCTCCAATCAATCTGACATCCTATCGATGACGAGTAACCTATCATGCGACACCCTCATCTCGTATCAGCTTAGATTCCAACAATTTGAATCAAGAATGGACGTCAGGCTAATTTCGTGGAGTGATATGGTATATTGTAATCCAAACAAATGAAGACGGTAAATATTTAGAATAAGGGAGCCACCTCCGATTACCTTGAAATATGTGGTTAAGGTCATTATTCTAAGTCTCAAGGTCATCATATATTCCTGTATGATGGTCGGACTCTTTTTAGAGTCTCATATTTCCAAGAGTGTATTGTTTTGGGGAGCTTTGCCCCACACCCCTATGGCAGTAACCCCAAAACTCTTTGAGATGGACCTTTTTGATACTTCGAAAACACATGTGGAGATTAATCAACGAATAGTATATGCAGGTATGAGCCTAATATTATTCGAGGGATACATAATTGCAATTGTTTTTAAAAACGTAGCTTGACAACATACTTCAAGGTGAACGAAATCGGAGGTGGCTCCCTTATTCTAAATATTTGAAGACTGCGTCATGGTCGTTTCAAGCTTTCATCTTCGTACTTCAAGCTTTCATCTTCGTGCTGTGCTACGAATAGTCAAAATCGTAATTAGTACATAACTTTCTGTGAGCAATTAGCGCGTAATTCTCTACCCCGTAATTAGTGCGTATTTTGGTCTACGGTAGCTGAATTGTGCTTCGTGAGTCAAGTATGTCTTCGGGACACTTAATGCGGCTCTCGCGGAGGGTAATTAAAATTTCTGTCGGTATTATGGGAATAATTTAAGTGTTTGAACATTTTGGAATTTGCGAGAGGGGTTTGCGAGCTTGTAATTTTGGCGTTTGAGGATTTGGGGAGTTGGGTGTTTGAGAATTTAGGGATTTGGGAAATTGGGGATTTGAGAATTGGGGGATTTGAGAATTTCGGGATTTGAGAATTTCGGGATTTGAGAATTTGGAGATTTGTGAATTTGGGGATTTGAGGATTTGGAGATTTGAGAATTTGAGGTTTGAGGATTTGGGAATTTGAAATTTTAGGGATTTGAGGATTTGGGAATTTGAGAATTTAGAGGCTTGAGAATTTGGGGATATGAGAATTTGGGGATTTGAGGATTTGAGGATTATAGAATTTGGGGATATGAGAATTTGGGGATTTGAGGATTTGAGGATTATAGCATTTGGGCGTTTGCGAATTTGGGAATTTCAGAATTTGGGAATTGTAGGATCTGGGAATTGTAAGATCCGGAAATTGTACAATTTGGGGATTATACAATTTGGGGATTTGAGAATTTGGAGATCTGAGGATTTGGGTAGAATTTATAGAATTTAGGAAGTATAGAATTTGGGTATTATAGAATTTATTAATTATAGACTTCATTATAATAGTGATATAATGGTGAATATAAAAATAGTGATTTGTAATTTAAAAATTTAGAAATTTTAATATTGAGAAATTCGAAGTTTGAGGATTTGAGGATTTGGGAATCTTGTTTCTTTGAAGTTATGGAAATTAATTTTAATATTTAAAGTGTAGTAAATTTAAGAACCCTTAAAGCATGTACTCTCTAATTACATTTATCGATTTACAATCTTTAAATTACACAAAAAACTTAAAACTATCTGTCCTGCCATTTTCCCTCAAAAATTTTGACAAACTCCCGACTTCAATTTTCTCAAAAACCAAACCTCGTAAAACCACTCTCTATTTCCCACATATTTTCTCCCCTAGAACCACCCTCCATCCTGTCGTTCCACCACCGTATATCTTCGCAAAACATTTTGATTAACGAATAATCTTTTTTTTTATACAGTTACCGCGATTGAAAGTTCTGTGAGCAAGTCTCCCATTTCATCTCGTAATAACGCAGTGCTTTATAGCGAACGAGATTCCTCGAGTTGCCGCGTTTACTCTGTGCTTCATTATTCAACTTACCTACACGAAACAAAACTCAGCCGGTAATCAAATTGCGCATATCTCGTGCACGGTTCTCTTCTTCTCTTTCCCCCTGCTTGTTCCAGCCTCTTTCTTCGCGGTGCTTTTTTTTTCTCTCGATTCTTTCTTCCAGGAGCAACCACCTGTAACCCCCCCGGAGACAGACTTCGTTTCGAACTGTGCACCCTCTCCTTCTATCTTTTTGCTCAGTCACCCCTTTAGACATAGTCTTGCCGACCTTTATCGCCCCACACTTGATCGACTCCGATCGCCAATCTCACCACACGATTCAAAGGACTACGCAATGAACAGTTCTGTTTTTATACTTCCTTTGCCGTAATCGGTGATCGAGGGTTCAACGATTTTTATCTTCATATTGGGCGAATATTAAGATTTTTTTAGTATTGACTGTTTGTTATACATTTGTACAACTTATTTGTTATATTTAATTATACGTTTATTTTATGTTTATTTGTACATTGAATTATACTTTTATTTCACGTTTACTTACACATTGAATTCTACATTTATTTTACTAATTGTACATTTATTTTATATTTATTTTTACATTTTATGTTAAATTTATTTTTACACTTAATTATATATTTATTTGTATGTTTATTTTGCATTTATTTGTACGCTTGTGTCGAAGGGGATAAAAATGGTCCAAGTTAAAATTCCAAAAGAATTGAAGCTTTTACTGATTACATCATTATCTACAGTTGTATATTTATTCCTAAACATTGTTAAAAATATGTACATAAATATATAGCTAAATTTTCCTTGAAATTTTATAAATTATTACACCACTTTTAAGATCACCAACATATTTATTTAACGAATATACTTTGATATATACAAATGAAATGTGGAATATGCAAAAATAAAGTACAAAAAGAATGAAGTACAAAAATGGAATCAAAGAATAAAAACGAAGAACAGAAGCAAAAAAGAAGTAACGATGTCGACAAAAAACGGAAACGTTATAAGAGATTTTTGGGAGAGATAATTGTCGATAAATGAAAGTTCGATGAATTGATGACTTGTTCCTTGAACGTTCCAACTTCTTTTCCATTTATTTCGACGAACCTTCGCTCAGATATGATAGATCAATCTCGCACGGTGATCCATCAAAAGAGCTCGTGATGGATTTTCGTGTGTACTTGGCATGTTTACTTGTTACTACATATCACGTTTTTTTATTATCACATATTCATCGCGAAAAAACCAACGTGTTAATCAAATCTTCGTGTAAATTTCTCTGTAAAAATTTCGCAACAATTCTCATTCTATAGAATGTGACCCAAATGAAACTAGCAATACGTATGCAGAAATATCTCGCACCGAGTTTTTAAATGACTGTTACACCCTTAGGATAAAGAAAATATTGAAAAGAAGTCCGATGGGGTCAAAAAATGACACAGCAATTCCGCAACGAGACAACTGCTTCGCCAACGCTGTTGCAACCCTTACACTTCAGTATGTAACGCGGCACAGGATTAATGAATGAATTTTATTTCTTTAATGCACCATTTATGTCAATGCGAATGCGAATCCATTTAAGACTACTTAATAAATGTACTGAAAAAAGAAGACGCGAATTCGAAACAGAAGTTACTTTTTCACGCAAAATGATCGGTTTCTGATTTTTTTATCATTGAGGCACTTTACTAGAAAGTCTGAAGAGATTCGAGAATAACTGCAATAATATAAAAGTAGTAATCTTCGACAAAAATTGTTCTCTTTTGCGATTTTTTATTACAATTACATTTTGCGATAAAAAAATCTCTTTTAAATAAATTTGTAAATCAAGTAAACGTTATTTTGTTAGGGGTATAAAGGGGTTAAATTTTCTTTGGAAAGATAGTGAAATCATGCAGCCGAGGATACATCTTAAGAATGACGTATTGATTATCTGGCAATAATACGGTATCTTCGATAAAAATCGCATCTTTTCGAAATTTTTATGAAAAAAATGTGGAAAGAGTTCTACAATTTAGGGGGTGGAATGTTTGAATTTTAAGGTGAAGGTCAATTTTGCCAGATTTTTATTGATTCAGGGATGTATAATTTCCAAACACCCCGTACGTATAAACATTGAGTCGACGTTTGAAACAAAGACTATAGTATTTCCCGCTCGAAGCTCAGATATCATCCCCGCTAGCAGCGCGATATACAGTTAAATCGAGAGAAAAATCCGATAAAAGTCGCAATAAAAAGTGCTTTATTCAGCACGCATATCGAAATTGAAAAACTCCGAACTGGTGCATCGTCACGTTGATTCCGGGAGTATAGGGCAGGGCTTTGGATCGTTGCGATCAACGTGTTTTATACGACGATAAATCCGTGTAACAACAAACGAGTTTCTTCGCGTAGGATTTTAATGGCCACAAATCTCGTTCGTTTTCGATTCAAGATATAACAGAGGTCTGAAAGGCAGTATTAACTCAGAACGTATTTTATCGTTTTGTTAAGGGAAAGGGATGAAGAAGGTATTGTTGATAATACCTTGTTAGAAATATACGTCTGATTTTAGATTTTAGGAGAAATATATGAAGTAGGGTTTTGGAGAGTGGGTCAATATGAAATGTGAAATCTTTCACTTGGAAATTTATGTGGAGTTTATGTCGATTTTGAAAATTTAGAAATTTTGAATCTGGGAATTTGGGGACTTGGGGATTTAGGGATTTGGGGGTTTGAGGATTTAGGGATTTGTAGGTTGGGAATTTAGGGATTTAGGGATTTCGGGGTTGGGAATTTAGGAATTTAGGGATTTAGGGATTTGAGAATTTGGAAATTTGGGAATTTGGGGATTTAGGGATTTAGGGGTTTGAGGATTTTGGAATTTGGGGGTTGGGAATTTGGGAATTTGGGAATTTGGGAATTTCGCAATTTCGGAATTTGAGGATTGGGGATTTAGGGATTTAGGGATTTAGGGATTTAGGGATTTAGAGATTTAGGGATTTGGGAATTTGAGAGTTTGGGGATCTGAGAATTTCAGATCTGAGAATTTAGAGATTTGAGAAATTGAGAATTTGAAAATTTGAGAATTTGGGGATTTGAAAATTTGGGGATTTGAGAATTTGACAAATTTGAGATCTGAGAATTTGTTAATTTAGGGATTTGAGAAATTGAGAATTTGGCCATCTGGGAATTAGAGAAATGGGGAATTTCAAAATTTGGAAATTTAGATACTCCAAAATCGAGAACTTGAAAATTTGAATAACAGGTTTGTGGAATTAGTATATGTGGATATTATCTGAAATTAATTGTACATTTACAAAAGATGGATTATGGTCAGCACGTGCAGTTACATATTTCACAGCATGCATTGAACCTCTGTAATGTATCTGTATTGCGTTCAGGTGTGAATCGATAAATCGAACAATAGAAAATGATTTTATTCGAAGGAGAATATTTCGGGAAAATTTGACTAGCTTTTGTTCACCTGACAATGGTTCTCGATGGTGTCTGAGTAGAAGATGAATGAACACCTTTTGTTATACATGGCCGGTGACTGATGCTTCGTGTATGGTGCTATTTCCTTTTTGTCAATATTTTATACCTAAAAGAATTTTGACATTTCACATTTAATTGAAAAAAAAATCAAAATTTGTTCAAGGTAATTTATGATTTTATTTTTAAGATGACTTCGTTAATTGTGCCATGCAATTTTATTTAATTAAAATAAAAGTTGTGTAACGATTAAAAAATATAGTTAAAAATATTTTACTCTTATAAAATATATTTGTGAAATAATTTAATAAATTGAAAATGTGCAGTTCTTGTTTTTACGTTTTTTCTTTATTTTATATTAATTTGCAATTTAAAATCAACACTGTTTGCGCCATCCAGCGACATGGAGCAAAATAATTATACTTTTTACATTAAATAAGCAACAGTTAAGTTTAAATGACGTCGTTTAAACTTCGGCGAAACGTCGGAAAACCGTTATGCTCCGATTTTGACAAAATTTTGTAAATAAGGTCTTTTTTACAAACGAAGATATCTGTGAGAATGGTTGTTGGCGACTAGAAAGAACATTTGTTGCCATTCTTATGTCATTTCCTACATCATCGACGAAATAGAGTATAGTGTGCGAACTGTCCTGAACACATAATCTGCATTTTCGGATCCACGGAATATATTGCAAACAGCATGAAGTCAATATTAACAAATATATAATAAATATATAGCATATTAATCAATAAAATCAATAATAATTGAATTTTTATAAAAATTGAACAAGTGGCGCCATCTCTCCTGCGAACAGGGTGAACTACACACTTTTGAAACTGTAGTTTAATTAGTTCTCATCTTCTACCGCTAGATGGCGGCACATAAAACAGAAACCCTTAGGATAATTAGGATTAGCTTTAGAATGGTTAAAAATTGATAATAGTTTGGTAAAGTTAAAACAATTCGAAGTTAATTCTTGCACTCTGATGTAATTCGATTCATATTATAGTCAATTAAGCTAATAAAATCAACTATATTGATTGAATTGAATCGAAAACGATACACGTGGCGCCATCTAGCAGCAGAGTGTGGGAACTAATGAAACTACAGTTTCAAAGTGTGTAGTTCACCCTGTTCGCCGGAGAGATGGCGCCACCTGTTCCATTTTAGTGAAAATCCAATTAATATTGATTTTATTTGCTTAATTGACTTCAATATGCATCAGATTACATAAGAGTGCAACACTAATTAACTTGGGAATGTTTTGGCTCTACCAAAGCATTATCAATTTGGCTTTCCTTCAAAAAATACATTACGCATTTTGAACTTATCATTTGCGTATCACGTTCTACCTTATCAATCAAAGATAAATATCAAAGATAAATATTTCTTGTTTAAAATAATTAAAAACACTGATCGGTTCAGAAAGATATATGTAGTAATTATGCAGATTATTGTTCTTCTTTTTTTAATAAAAATTGGAGTTAAAAGTAGGTAAGGTTTTTACTGGAAATTGTACAGATGTCGCTGTATGTTACTGGGTAACAAAGGGACGATGGTTTTAACCTTCTGAAGGTCACTCAGGATGATGACTTTAATGTCAAGATCAAGGTCATCGAAACTGAGTCCTTATATCTTGAATTCTTTTGTCTAACATGCTTTTCTTAACGTATTTTTTACAATTAACTTTAGTACAATAAAGTGCGAATAAAATATAGAATATTCTATTATTTAAATAACTAGGATTTTTAATGTTTTCATTTTACTTTAATGTTACTGTTCTAGGTAGAAGTAATTTAAAATCTAATGATGATAAGGTCAAAAATATTATATTAGATACAATATTAAACAACATTAAATATATTAAAATATATATATTTATAACAGTAATAGAAATGATTTAGGATTGGATTAAATCTGATACATTACATTGTCTCATATTTCATCTAAAATTTAAGTTATGTTGTCTGAACATAAAATACCCTATTTTTTTATAAAAATTTCACATTTAAAACTCAAAATCAAGCATCTCAATGAAACATATCAACGATATTCACTTTTTATTACAATATTTCTTAAACAATAACGAAATAACTTTCTTCATCAACAAAGTGTATTACTATATAACAATACTGATTGATCTATACCTAATGAAACATAATAAAAGAGGAACCGAAGAAAGAATATCTTAAACAATACCAACCTAAAAAATTAATTAAACTACCATTAAAAACAATTTAAGAAACATAGTACAGTTCAATAATTTTGTGTGTAAACTTAAACATGTCCTTAAATATCGATACGCAAACTTAAAATATTAATCTTTCTCTATGTTTTATCAAAAATCGTCCCAAAATAAAATTGATAAAAAAGAACAAAAGATATTTTACTACTATCTATTGCAAATGCTGTATTGTAATAATATTTTACTGCTGTAGTTTTTTGCAACTATTGTGCAAATCAAGTAACAGAAATTTGTGATAAATCATCTTCTCAAATATATTTCTGCTGAGTTCCTCGTACGTTTCGTCTTCGTTTTGATCAATATCCTCCGTCTGTGTAGCTGTCGATATCCGTGAATTAGCAACTGCATCCGTTTGCGTTCCCACCGATTTGTACTCATACGATTTCCTTTCGGAAATAGTCGATTGATATATTGACGTGCCATCTTTGTGCTTACATCTGCAACGATTACGTCGAGATCTCGTATTTCGACTTTCTCGCCTCCATTGTGTACACTTATGATTCTCTGTTAGTATAACTCCGCAATCAGAGCAACGTTCTTGGTCCTCGAGAAAATCGGATGATGACTGAGCACCGTATTTAAACTCTGACATTTTTGGACACTGAAATAACAAATAAATTTGTCAGATAAATTATAAAATTTGATTGTTAGGTAAATTATACATAGTAATCAGACGATTTTTAAACAATCAGTGGAACAAATTTCAAGCTTCAAATTTATATATCAGAGCCGCCATTTTGTCATACTTTTATGTCATCAAAATGGAGTCAGATGTTTGATGTTTCAAAATAGGTAATTTTGTTTAAAACAATTTAATCGAGCTTATGTATATATGGATATCCATATAGTTTTCAATATTACCTGTTATAATACATTATTTAAAAATGAAGAATAATAAGAAAAGTATCGTGGAGATGATGAAAAAGACACTCTATACAGTGTTCAAACAATTTTGTGACTCCAAAACTATTACTTTATTTTTCTGTTGTTATAAAAATATATAACTTCTGTATTTTTGTTAAATGTGAGCTGCCATGTAATATAATATTCCTCTTTGTTTATTGCATATTTTGCATGTCATTTTTCACTATTTCACTATTTTACTAGCCTATTTATTTACACAAGTATACTCCATTTATAAAGCAACGAAAATATGAATTCTCTCAAACATTCAAAAAATGACCACATAATTTACAAATAAATATAGAAACACTACGTCATAATATTTACTTCTAAACATTTATTTCTTAGTCAACTGAACGTATAAACAATGGTGCTTCCGATGTCAGTGAAAAACTTTAGCGACTCGTAGTAAAGCAAAGTTTACTAACATGACCTTGCCAAATCGAAATTCATCGTACGTATAATCCCAAATGAATACTCGATTAAAAGTATTGAATGACTTTACCTCTGACGTTCTATGACCGGAATCACTGTATCATTATAACACTATTAGGATGCACTGAACACTGTGCACACGTGGTGTTTAGTAAAACGGTCACGATATTCAAGAAGGAACGCAATTCTGCTCACTGTGTCAAACACCATCTATGATGCAGACGATGTACGATCGGGTACTCATAATTCTCGGTAGATAAATTAAAGGCGGTTGCGAAAGCTGTTGTTTGGAGTGTGGAGTTCTTGGTAGAGTTCTTTCAAAAACATTGATACGGGAGGGAACGGTATAGGTCGAAGTATCGGGTTTCGAGGTACTTGAAACGTTAGTCAGTATAATGGCAATATTTTAGCGTTAATATAATATTTAATTAATATAGTATTTGTAAGTTCCAAGTTTCCAAATTTTCACTTTTGCAGTTTCAAAATTTTCGAGTTTCCAAGTTTCTAAATTTCTAAATTTACAAGTTTCCAAATTTTCAGTTTTCAAAGTTTTAAAATCTCCAAATTTCTAAGTTTCTATTTGTAAATAATTCAAGTTTCCAAGCTTCCAAATTTCCAAATCTTCAATTTTCAAGTCTTCAAGTTTCTAAATTTCTCACATTCAAATTTCCAAGTTTTCAAATTTCTAAATTCCCAATTTCCATTCCCAACTTCGCAATTTTGAAATATTATTTTCGCACATAGCTACATTATTACGAGACTACTTTGCACACAAAGTACTTTGTATATCAAAAAGTTCGTCTTTCTCAAAAAAAAGTAAAAAATGTTTCGAACTTCTAAGTAGTAGCTTATAAAAAAGAAGCAATATTAATCGTATATTCTGGGAACTTTGATATTAAATGTTTTTGCTCCTCAGGTTTTTTGAGGACGAAAGAAGCCATGTGAAACATGAGAAGCTTCCTTAAGAAACTTTATCCCAAGGATAGCTACTACAATAGTTTCTCCACGCTTTCGAGTTGAATATACGCAAGGTTTCTTCGTTCCATATAATATCCTCTTGCACAAACTCGATTTTCAATCTTATTCTTTTCTCCTTTGCTGCGTGTTTGTATCTTCATTCGTTGATCTCTGTGTGATTTATTTGAATATCTGTATCTCCTTGTAGCACTTGGGAGAAGACTTCGTGTGTACACGAATCGTAGATATTTTCTGATGTGGTGTGTATGATGGAGAGAATAATATGAATTCCATTTTTGTTGCTGTTCACTTATTTACTGTTATGTAGTATTGTTTTGTTACTGTTGATTTGGTGACTATTATTTTCTTAGTGGAGGATTTAGTGATTTAAGAACTATCAAATTTTGAAATTTAATGCTTTGGAATTTCTCAGGAATTGAAAAATTAGAGTACTTTAAAGTTGGGAACTGAGAACTTTAGGAATTTAAGAAGTTGAGTCATTTGGAATTGTAAAATTTGGAAATTTACAAATTAAAAAATTTAGGAATCCAGGGATCTAAAAGTCAAACTAGGGATTTAGGGACCTAGAGATCTAGGGATTTAGGCATCTAGGAATCTAGGAATCTGGGGATCTAGGAATCTGGGGATCTAGGAATCTGGGGATCTAGGAATCTGGGGATCTAGGGATCTAGGAGTCAATCTAGGGATTTAGGGATTTAGGAATCTAGGGATCTAGGGACCTAGGTATCTGGAAGTCAAACTAGGGATTTAGGGACCTAGGAATCTGGGGATCTAGGGATCTAGGGATCTAGGTATCTAGAAGTCAATCTAGGGATCTAGGGACCTAGGTATCTAGAAGTCAATCTAGGGATCTAAGGACCTAGGTATCTGGAAGTTAATCTAGGGATTTAGGAACCTAGGATCCTGGGGATCTAGGGATCTAGGAATCTAGGGATCTAGGGATCTAGGGATCTAGGGATTTAGGGATCTAGGGATCTAGGAATTTAGGGATCTAGGGATCTAGGGATTTAGGGATCTAGGGATCTAGGAATCTAGGGATCTAGGAATCTAGGAATCTAGGGATCTAGGAATCTAGGAATGTAGGAATGTAGGAATGTAGGAATGTAGGAATTTAGAAAGTTAGAAATTTAGAAATCTAGAAATCAAAAAATGTGAAAATCTAAAAATCCTAAAATCCAGAATCTAAAAATCTAAAAATCCTAAAATCCTAAAATCCAGAATCTAAAAACCTAAAAATCAGAAAATCTAGAAATTTAGAAGTACAAAAATTTAAAAATAAAGTTTAGAACTGTGAAAATAGAAAATTAGCAAAGTAATTAATTTTTGTACACATCTCCTTCGACAAAAAATAAACGAAGGAACTTGTTACAAGAATGTCACCGTCTTAATAAATTAATTTGCTCCTTGCGTCAAGTAGAAAGTTTATCGTCAACGGATTTGATATTTGTTCGTTATCTAGTTTCTTCCTTGAGGTGAAGATGAACTATAAAAAAAACTTGATTGCGTCATCAAGTTTACGCTTACCTTCGTGGATATCGTTTAAAATTTCACAACACAAAAGGCCTGCCGGTAATATCGTGATATTACACAGTTTCAAACTTTTCTGTGTTCATCTTGAAAACGTTTCATTAGTTACTGTTATACTTTTCATCTCAGTTGAACCGCTAATCCATAATCAACATCGTCGAACAAAACAAATTTAATAAATAAGTAAATTTGATGAATACGAAAATTTGTTGTAAAACAAATAAATAAAATACATGCATCAATATTATAATTTTCAGTTTGTAAAGGTTAACCTAATCTTTAGTTTAGTTTAATAATCTCTAGTTTAATAAGAAATTAACAGCTGCTTCTTTTGCAAGTTACATTAGAATTCCTTTAGGATTTGTCTTCGAGGCCAAAGAGATTCTGATGAAATTAGAATGTCAATGTCTCGGGATAATGGCATCGACATTTTGTCAGAATGCCAGTGACGGTTTCAAAGATACGCCATCTTTCAATCGCAGCCGTCTGTTTTCGTTTCTTCAAGGTTTTATTTTCTTTTATAACTCGATACGCTCGCAAATTACTGAAACTCGACCAGAAACAAACATTTTCGATCGTGTTCAATTTTTATTCAACAAAATTCAAGACGTGGAAGATATTTCTCTGTAGCTTTACGTGTTTATTGGCAATTTCGCTGGATCAATCTCGAGTACACTTTGAAAATAAGAGAGCTCAGGTGTTTTATGGCTCTCATTTACCGTTGTAAATTATTTTATTGTCTCCCTGCTTCTCCCTTAAAACTTCGTCCGCGGAAAATAAACTTAAATGTTCCGTTCGAACAATTTGAATGAGAATGAAATATTCTTAGACGGATAGTACAAGAAGAATAAAATGAAGTGTTCTTTTGGGAAAATGGAAGTGAACTAAATATGTAGAAATAGAAGAATTTCTAAAAATTTCTAAAAGAATTGTAAGCTTGACGTAAACCAATGTGAAATACAAAATATGCAACTAAAAAATAATATTGTCACACAAATACAAAAATTTAAAAATATCTTGTTATTTAGACAAGTGGAAGTAACTTTTATTCATCAAATCAGACTAGATAAGACATGTACATTACCCAAATTTTAAAATTTATTTCTGGTTCATCAAGAATTTGTTCACCCATATTTTTCTATTTATAGAACTTTTCTATTTATCAAAAATGAATCTTCTGTTCAACGAAAATTAGTTTTCTGTTTGCAGATAAAAATTATTAGAGAAGAATATAACAAAATTTTGTTGAAAATAAATAATCGTATATTTCGACAGAATCGAAAGCTATGAAACCAATCAACGTTCAGTTACGCTTTCCTGGTCGATTAAAGCAATTACCCAAAAGGTATAAAAGCAACTTTCGTTCGTGTCGTTCTCAAGGAAAACTTAATTATCCTTTCCCAAGGTACAATTTACGACTCGTTACGTTTATCGTAACGCGGTTAAAAGGACCCCCGGGCCCGATTGATGTTCGTCAATTGTTCCACGTTGATAAACCGTAGCCCATAAGCCCTTTCTGATAAGGGAAAAATGTCAGAGGGACATCGTTACTGGCCAGTAATCGGTTTTTCAGTTGAACGCAAGAAAAATATTAACTAGAAAAGAACAAGTGGTAATCTTTCACACGAAGCGTCGATTAAAAATAAATAATACAGAGAATGCAACTGATTATACAGATATTATGTATATTAATATAATTGATACATTAGATTATATATCGTATTATCGTTTTTTATTGTATTATTATTGTGTTGATATGGTAACACAGTACATTATGTATTGATATGATTGACAAAATAATACAATTGATTATTAATGTGATTGGTAATACAGTACATTAAGTATTGATATGATTGATAGTATAATACAATTGATTATTGATATGATTGGTAATACATTAGATTAACGAGCTATTTAACAATTTTGACTTGATACTATTTTTTCTGTTAGAAGACGCTGTATGAGTGAATGTAACAACATTGATATGTTAACAAACAACTTAACCCTTTATTTGCAATTTATATTTTGTCGTTTAATTTTTCACCTTCATTTTTAATTTTAAATTAAGCACACATGTGCAACATAATTTTGAACAGGTTCATAACAATTTCTAAAGTAAAAATAGTAGGTTATATACAATTTTCGCTAGGATAAATCAGTAAAATGAAAGAGCTGAATTCTCCACAATATAAGAGCACATCTTCACAATATGAGAGCATTCACGATGTAGTTTCTCCACAATTTCGATATCCACTACATAATTACAGATACTAAAAGACCGAGATGGGTTTTTCTGGTTTCAGGATCTTTTCTTTCCACGCGTAACACCCTCATCCCCTTTCCAACCCCTCTATTGCGAAGTTCCTTTCGGTTTGCCCTACGCAGGCCCACTCGGTTTCCTTCTATCAGCGCATCAGCGTCGAAAGGCGTTCAGTTCTCAGCGCGCCGCGATGTGAGCAACCTCCGTTCAAACCTTCCACAAATTCGAAACGATCGATAAATTTATCGCGAATCATTAAAAGAAAGTTACAAAACCACCAACTGACAAGCCGATCAATTTTCGTGCGAGTACGAATGATCGATTCTTCGCCGTCGAATAATCGATTTGTATACACATAATGAAAAGTAGACTGTTTTTCGTGAATCGTTTGAGCAAATACAGTCAAGTTTCTTTGCTAAATTTCTGTTGAGAACTTCCGACGTAATTTTGTTTAGAAATCTTGATGACCTTCAAGTAATCTCGACAGCTGTCGAGAAGGCGTTCTACGCGTTTCGACGAAGCTTTGATTTACTCATCAGTCACGTGTAAGTACGTGTTTTTTGAAATTTTTTGGGATTTATACTACGAGATGTTTCTCATTTACTGTTAAAAATTATTCGAAATTTTAGCAAGTTCTATCATTCGGGGAAAGTTGTTGAATTAACAAGTTTTTGTTGTTCTGTTTGATGTTAAAGAATGTAATTAAGTGTTTCAAATTATTACGTCTCTGAAAATCATACAAAAACATCTTTAAATATTTATGTATTATTTTGTTTCAAAAAAAGATTTATGAAATGGCTACCAATGCTGCGTATAAATAAATCAGCAATCTGTTATAAAAATATCGGAAATATTTTTGTTCAGACATAATTCCTTCTATTTTGCGTTATTGCAGCTGGAAAATTTATACGACGTTTAAGAATTAAGAGACGTTGAATTTATAATACATTTCAGGATTAATCCAGAGATTAATTTATAATACATTTAAGGGTTAATCCAGAGATAAACTTATAACACATTTCAGAGTTAATCTAGAGATTACTTTATAATACACTTCAGGGTTAATCCAAAGATTAATGTATAATACAATTAAGGGGTCAATCCAGAGATTCATTTATAACACGAGTAAATAAAATCTACTCGCAAACGAGTGTCATGACATTTGCAAAAGTATCATTAAAACACAATTCATACAGTGGTAGACACAATTCATTTAACTATTAAACTAGTATCTTAGATTATAATATTCTAAACCAATATTTAATTATACATCGACTGTTCAACAGATTGTACATTTTCCCAATTGCGAATTCTATAATAGTTTCGCACAGTTTGCAAACTGTATGCATTTAAAGTTGTATGCCAAAATGATTCATAGTGTATTTGACAAGCTCTAATTTCACCCAATTTACTGTACTGTCTGTTATCATAAACGAAGGAACAAATTTATTGATTTATCAACCAGAAACATTTCAGAACAATGAAATAATTGAAATAGTTAAAATACTGAAGTAATTGAAATAATTGAAATAATTGAAATAATTGAATTAATTGAAATAATTGAAATAATTGAAATAATTGAAATAATTGAAATAATTGAAATAATTGAAATAATTGAAATAATTGAGATCATTTTAGGATGTTTTTCAGGCATGTTAGATGGATGTAACACTGTCTGACGTGAATAATCATGATTGAAATAATGAACTGCGTTTCACTCGCGAGCTAAAATCCGCGCATGAGTTTGTCACTTCGCTCGATCATTCTGTTGAAATGGTAGTGCACGTAGTGTTATTAATACAGTGTAGAATGTTGACGAAGAGGAAGGTTGCATTACCGATTGTGAAGATATTCTGATAGCGAACCACGTTCGGGGAAAATTTTCACGGGAATCAATACCGCTTATCGAACGTACTATGTAAACAATCGTAATCGCAAGCTAGAGCTTTGGGAAGGACAAGTTCAGCTATTACGCACGAAAATGTTTGGTGTCCTTACCAATTGCTTTCACAAACATTCTTGACCTTTGCCGAAGGATTTCGACCACTTCAATTTATTCTGTGCGATATTGTAGATAATTGATCGGTGCTTCGTTTCAAACATTGTTTGAATATGGCGCCATTAGCGATTGATGCCATATTTCTACATGAGGAATTTTGCGGAGAAGTGTTCGATGATCTATCGATTCGAAAATGGAAGAATTTGGGAATTTAAATATTTAGCTAGAAAATTGGGAAATATAGAAATGTACTATTCTACAAATTTGGATATTGAGTGAATTAGAAATTTGGGAATTTGGAAAATTCACAAATCTGGGAATCTAGAAAATAAACACAAGAAGTTTGAGAACTTGATTTTGATTTAGAAAATGTGAAGATTTGGAGATTTGGAAATTTTCAAATTTCAAGTACTTGTGTTTTTGTGAAAATTTAAAATACTTAAGACTATAAAGGCACACGTATGATTAATTACGGCTTTTGTATTCATTAATGAATGTACGAGAACGTATTTTGCAGTCAAAAGATTAATACATCGAATTTTGCCCATTTTATATATCGTGATTCTGTTGTGATGCACTAAATAATCTTCGCGAAATAGCCCGATTATAATTTAAATTACAATTATAATTTACATAATTGGTGATTTGCAATTATATCGATTCCCCTTTTGAGGAGGAAAATTATGTAAAATATTTCGCCTGTTGTGACTGTCTCGGTGCTCATCAGCGACCAGGGTTGTGCATTTAATTTACTAAATTACCTTGCAAGAAAATAAAAATGATTTTTAATATCTTTTGTTAACAATACAAAGTAACATACTGAGCAATTGCATTTTTTAATGCAAAGAATATTTTCAATTTGTTCAAAATGAATAATTTAATTAATTCAACATAATATTAGATTATTTGTAATTGTAGATATATTGCCGTTAATTACAGCTACGTTCGATGATGCTTCATTATTAATTAATTAATTCTCGTAAATAAAGACTTTAATACCCTACACTATTTTGACGAGTCTGACTCGTGATGTATTCATGACGCACCTATGACGCACTCGTGACGCACCCATGACGCATTCACGATGCATTCGTGACGCATTCGAAACGCACTCGTGACGCACCCACGACGCATTCGTGACGCACTCCTTCAGCTGTGATTAATTTTACTCGAATTTTCAATACACTTCAATTTAGAGTTCAAGTCCAATTATAATTTGTATAGTCGACGATTGTATAATTGATATAACATTTCAACTTTCTTTATCTGTTTTAATATTGTAGCTGTGATTAGTTAGTTCTGACTGACGCACCTGACAAATAAATCATAGTACAAGGACTAACTTTGTATTCTCAATAAATTTTGTCAGAATATGACACTAAATATTTGTATGTTTTTATTGCAACAATTAAGTTATTATTTTATTGTGTTTAATTTTACACAAAACTAATATTTTTAAATTAACTTCATGACATATGTGAAGTAATAAAATGTGGTTCGACCGATGATTTCATGAGAACAATTCTACACAATTGCAGTCATGCTACCAGGCAAGTGAAAAATATTTAAATATTGTCATTTCGTTTTGTAGAACAAGAAAAAATGTGATTCAACATCAGAACATAATTCAGGTAAAAATATAAATATTTACGTACAGCATGAATATTATTTATTATTTATGGTTAAACGTAATATGATTTTATTCATTTTCCTTGCAATTTTTAGTATAATCTATAATAATTTATTTGAAAATTTTTGAGAATATTTTTCCCGTATTTTTCCTGAGTTAATAGGAACCATGACATATCTTATGGCGGCTGTCATATGGGTATAGCAATTTTAGATAAAAATCAAATACAAAAGCGTGTTCATAAATCATAAAAAGAAGATCACTCATTTTGACGATGGTTTAAGAATTCTAAACTTTTTCGCCCTGCTTTCTTCACTTTGATTAAATAAAATATTTTTAAAAGTGTAAGTTGTACGAAAGAGATGATGATTTTAAACTCTTTCACTCCATCTTTTTTTCATTTGGGTTTATTTAAATAATAATAAACTCAAAGTTAGTATACTACAGCAACAAAGAAAGAAATGTTAATATCTATTCCGGAAAAATTATTTTAAAAAATAACCAAGTAAAATGTCTAAAATCTCAAGACCCGCGAACACTTCCCAAATTGAATTTTAAACCGCGATGAAATTTAATTTCGACGTTTAAGCGAATTAAAACTTCACGGAGTTAAAGGAAACCAAAACGTGCCAATTAATATTTCCGTGCGTCGTTATGAAATATTTTCAACTCAGTACCAATTAAAGTACCTTTAAAATAAATGTAAATACCTCGTTGAATTTTATAATTGCCGTCGTAAACCTAGCTGCGAAATATTTGTAACGAAGTGTCGTAATTAAAAATTTCACCAATTCTCCGACTGTTAGTTTTTATATTCTCGTTTTCGAAAGGATAAGGGAAACGTTTCTGTCGAACGAAAACTTTAATACGATTAGTTTGCAGACTGCTTTTATGGACGTTCCTTTATGGATCGAAACTTTGTTTCATCAATTCGTTCGAGGCGCTTTCAGAATCTCCTATGCACATTAACATAAAATCGCTTTTAATGGCGATGCTATCGGAATACAACTATTTTTCATAGAATACGAATTCTCTTTGCAATTTAAATGGAATTTCGAACAAAAAGTTTATTGCTCTGCAGAAGAAAGTGAATAAAATGAGAATGAATTAAAGCAGTAATTATTTCATTCGCAGTCATTCAGTTTTCAACTGAATTTTTATTAATTGCACAAATTTTCACTTACGTGAAAAACTAAGGAGATATTTTACCCCTCGTGGTTATTTTTATCCGAACACCGATAGAAGAGTTGCTATATATGTACATTAAACAGCAAACAACATTTTGTTCGTCTACGTTGTATAGTGAAAAAAATACTGCTTATCTTCCATTTATAATGCTGCAAATATTCAGCACACTAACTTCTATTTTGTTTCTCAAAATATTGCAGACTTGCAATATAATTTTTTAAAAGATAAACGAAATGTACTGATATACTGACAGATAAAAGATTATTATTTATAAGAATTCAAAAATATATCTCTTTCAAAATTAGAAGAATTGTACAACGAAGATAATAGAAGTTGAGAAATGAAATCATGCTTCGATTAAGGGATAAAACTGCTTTAATTTAAATTTGTCTTTTATTCCATTTAAATCGCGCCGATGGAAGCTTCGGAATTTAATTTGCTAAGTGGTATTCTCCCGCGCAAAAAATGTTCCGTCCAGAAATGATGAAATTACAATTGTTCTCGTACAAGGTGTCGCCTTGTTGAAAATTTCCCATCTGTGGGAATTTATCATTAATTCGTTTAAATAATTTTGGGGAACGCAATTTTAAACAACGCCGAAAGAATCATAGTACGGTTCGTTAGACCAAATAGTATCGAGCGAGCGGTGATGGAAAAATATGTAAATTTCTGTTATAGATAGGTGGTGAATATTTTTATTCGAGATTCTGTTCCGTGTTTTCTGCCTTAGTAGTTCGAATACGTCTCTCAAAATCATCGAACTATCGTTTCCCTCTTATTTCTACGATATATGCTTTATCTCCTATGTCACGGCAAAGGAATATTTATTCAAATAACCATTTCTGCCTCTCGCTTTTTAAAATATTCTCTGTCTCGTTTCTGTTCTTTTCACTATCGTTGTTATGTTTCTTTCCATTCCTTATCGTTGTTTACTAACAATTATAGTTTATTTAAACATACTTTAAATATGAATTCACCAGTAGTTTGCTATAGCAATATAATTATTTTGTCGCACTCCTATGAACAATATTCAGCTGCAAAATTGAAAAACGTATTGGTTTCTGTAAAAGGCCGGAGGTTTATTACGCAATCAGTTTTCCCGTCCACTCTGACAACGTTTCGAGATTTTACCTTATCCATGAACGAGCAATGATTTTCTCGGTTGACACGCGTCACAGACAGCGCGAATTCGCGTTATTAGAGAACAGTGAGCATTGTAAGCGACATAAAAAAGAATTGTTACCATCCCCTTTATTTTTTCCCGTATTTTCCAAGTTTTAATGAATCATCCTCGTTGACACTTTCACGCGTAAATGCTCGCGTAAAAACTCATGCATAACTATGAGCTCTCTTTTTCGATCGATCGAACAAAATGGCATCGGTGGGAGACCATACCGTCGGTTCGCTCGATTTGTTGCTGCCAAATACAATGATTTAATTAAACGATTACGACCCATAGAGAAACGGTATTCACGCATCGATCATACTTAAAGAACGATCGCTGTATTTCGTGTTGTAAAGGGTTGTTCTTAAAATTTTGTTTTAATTCGGTTTCAAATTCAATTTTAGTTTGGTTTCAATTTCAACTCTAGATTAAATTCTAATTTTAATTTAGCTTAAATTTTAATTTTAATTTGATGTAACTTTCAGTCGTAATTTAGGATAATTTCAGTTTTAGTTCAGCTAAAATTTCAATTCATTAGTTTCAATTTTTAACAGTCACTGATCATAAATTGTACGACCTCTGACAATTCACGTTCACCGATCAACCCTTAAAATAACCTCGACTACATTTCAAAAGATAAATGCCAATGAGCACTCAGGTTTCGAAAGGCGCCCTAATATTACATTTAAGGCGAATTGGTGAAACGTAAAAGCTTGTAGTTTCTTGCGGAAGAAAACCTAACCTCTAACAGAGCAAAAAGAGGACAAAGTATCCTGCACCAGAAAAAGGAAAGACGATTCTTCAAAGAAAGGGTGGAGAAAAAATGAGGGCAACGATGACGGTAAATGTATTTTCTGTGGCAGTTCATTCTTTGAATTCACGGAAGGATAGATTAAATATTTGAAATGTCAGGATTAGAAAAAAGAACATGGACGAAGATATAGTTCATGTGTGTGACATGTGTAAATTGTACTTCATCTTATAACATTACATGTTACAAAATAATATTAGTTCATTAATACCTAACATTATTAACTAGTATTCATTTATTAGTAACTATTAATAATAATAATAATAATAGTCTCACATTTTGTATCATTGTTGGGTGTTTTGATATTATTTCAAGTATATCGTTTTTAGAAAGCAAAATCAGTAGATCCTAGAATTTCTGAAATAGTAATAGTCCGTAGTGGTTGTAACGCCTACGTTAATTACTGCGCTAATTTACGTTTCTAGCGACTAAGCTCAACTCGACGCGCAGGTGTCATTTAGTACACTCGGGTGCAGACTAGGTTTAATCTAAATAAACACATACGTATGTAAACATATATACTGTTTATTGCTAAGATTTTCATATTTTCAAACTCCTAAGTTTTCAAGATTTCAAATTTCTACATTTCCAAATTTCTGAATTTTCAAGTTTGTAAATTTGCAAATTTTCGAGTTTTTAAGTTGTCAAATTTCTACGTTCCTACATTCTCCAATTTTTGAACTTTTACGTTTAAAAATTTGTTAAATTAGTAATTTTCCAAATCCCAAAATTCCGAAATTTTTCAGTCATGTTCTAATTCTCTAAATCTCTTTTCTAGATTTTTCTATCACATTAATACATTTTTTATTATAAATGCCTGCATTCGCAATTTCCTATATTTCCTAAATTTTCATACCTCTAAATCCTCAAATTCGTGAATCGTAAACTACGTCTCCAAATTCGGTAATGATCTCCAAGTTCTTAATTTATTTCCAAATTTCCCAATTGCGAAAAATCCCTAAATATCAATGTTAACCTGTCATATCCTTCCTAGAGGAGTTAGATTTGCTCTCGACTGTACACGAGGGCAACTGAAGCATTAAAGATTCGCAGGCGTAAGGCAACTTCTAAAACAGAGTTCCTCTGCAATTACGAACAAGCACAGCAAAATCCTGGCAATTGGATTCGGGATAATTGCAATATATGTAGGTCTCTCCAAACGCGTCGAACCGAATGAAAGTTTCATTGATCACATTTGAAGCATAGTTTACCCGGTAACTCGTTTCACCGAAGTACGAGAAATCTATGAAAAACATCGAGTGGGATTGATTGAAACATTCATATCTCGTTCGTGAAACGCATTATTAATCAGTGATTAAATTTGAAAATGTATTCCTAAATGAGAATTTAATCACAGTTTAAAATATAATTTTAAATAAATCAAGACCCGTAGAAAAATTGTCAAAAGTGTCGACTTTTGAGAGAAATCAGACGATATTAACACTTTAATGGCCGCACGTCTACGCAGTCAAATGGGACCGGCAATATTTTTGAAGAATTAATTTAAAGAAACTTTATGTAAATTCGCAAAATAATTCAACATGTGTGGACATACACATAAAACAAACAAAAACAACAACACATTTAATATTTTACGTTTGTATAATAGTTATTAAAGCAATCACCTTTGGTAGCATCACACACATGTGTGAGCGGACGCTAACGGCCATCACACACATGTGTGAACGGCCACTAAAGTGTTAATATTGGTAAAATTCTGTGTGAAGTCCTTACAAGAGTGTCAGGCGAATTTTTATTTTTGTGACCGACACATCGCGTGTATTTCAGGTAATTTAATCGCGAAGCAGATCGAACTGAATTCGTTTATCAGAGAAGTCCGTGGTATCAGAACACCGTTATCAGATCGGTAATCATCGCAGTGAATCATCCGCGAGAAGAGTAATTCGAACGAATGCAGAAATGCAGCAGAGGTGAAGCTGCGTTAATACTGTTAAGACCTGTAGCACCGGTCTGTGTATTGGAAATCAATTGTTGCGGTGAATGCGTACACGTGGATGTGTTTTATCGTGACGGGCTGTATTTCGTCGAAATGCGACAAATCGATCACCGATCTATTTCATGGAACGACGCTTTTATCGAGCGCTGCCATCCACACCGACGGTGATATATCGTGCGTGGCCTCTGAAATTCTCGGGATGAACAGACGCTGACGCGGCGTAATAACTCGTCGAGGAAATTATGAACCGGATTACGTTTTAAGTAGCAAGAGACTCGCCATCAAAAACAGATTAAACTGTTAAGATTTATGTTGTTAACGAGATCAAGATTCAGATTTTAGTAATTTATTACTAAATTTTCATGGCTAGTAATCTACTACTAAATTTTCGTGGATATTTTGTGGTAATCTCTTAATTACATGTTAATAAGAATTCTTTGTGTATATGTTATTAAAGATTTATGTATAATATATTTATATCAATTGTTTATATACAATATTTTATTAGACATTATTTCTGTACAATATAAAAATTTCTGTACAAAATAAAAATTATAATACGTTATTAAAAAAATGTACATATAGAATGTTAAGGATTGCTTACATATATAAATGATAATTATTTATGTACATGTTATTAAAAATATGTTGTTAAAGATTTGTATAATATGTATATATCAATGATTATTTATTTACAATAAAAGTTATTCATATGAATGAATATTTATGTAGAATATTTGATTGAAGAGTCGCTAAAAAGTTTGATTTTTTGACACCGAGATTTGAGTTGTAGATGAGTACGCATATGCTAGGAAGCTTGCTTTATTCTGTTAATTAGCTGATTCCATCGAGTCGGATGAATCGAATATTAATGGAAGCTCAAGCTTTCACACTTCGCGGTGCATTGGTTAAACGAGAAAGATGAAAGATCTAACGCGATGAAATAGATAATCCATCGCTAGAGCCGTAGCATCCATAATGAGTTTCTGGATTAACGTGTACACTTCATTAATGAAATTACAATAGGTAACTCTTCGGTAAAGGACTGAACGAATTCAATGAACTAATCCAAATATGAAGTACCGAAATTTTATAATAAATGTATTCTAGATTTATGTGTATAGATGCACAGAATGTATTCTATCATAAAATAGAATATGTATATGATTTATAATAGACATCAACATCTCGATTTAACAGAAATATTTCGGGACACATTTTACACAAAAATATTTCGTACACGAGATTAATCGCTAGAAGCTTGTAAAGTGTTTAACCCGTTAATTGTCGCTGCATCTAATTTTCATGACAAGGTGGTGGTAGCTTGTTACGTTGCGGTTTGAAGGATAAATCAATTGATGCACTTCGGTAACAGACGTGTCAACTTAGGTAACCGGGTGTTTGCCCAGGTGTTCTCGATTGAGTTTCCAAGAGAAACGACTATAAGTGGATAGATACTCTAGATGTAGGTACTGGGCCAACACTTGCGTCGAAGATAAACCTCTGGCTCGGAACACATTAATCCGAGGAAACAATCTCATTTCGTCCGCATCGAAGGCTTTCGAAAAAATTGCTTGTGGAAGTTGCCTAATGAATTTTAGAATTTAAAGAAATATTGTAGATTAGGCTTTCTTGAACATGGTCTGACAAGATGTACTAACTGCACATCACATCATTTGGATTATAAATGAATTTCAAGGAAGATAATCAAGTTGCTATAGTTAGTTGACTATGTTCTGACTATATGTGCTAACTGCACACACATCATTTAGATTACAAATGAATTTCAAGAAAGATAATCAACAATTGCTGTAGTGACTCCACTACGTTTTGACCACATGTGCTAACTGCACATCTCATCATTTGGATTATAAATGAATTTCAAGAAAGATAACTATCAAGTTGTTGTAGTTGCTTGGCCATGTTCTGACTATGTGCACTAACTGCATATCATATCATTTAGATTACAAATGAATTTCAAGGAAGATAATCAACAATTGCTGTAGTGACTCCACTACGTTTTGACCACATGTGCTAACTGCACATCTCATCATTTGGATTATAAATGAATTTCAAGAAAGATAACTATCAAGTTGTTGTAGTTGCTTGACTATGTTCTGACTATGTGCACTAACTGCAAATCATATCATTTAGATTACAAATGAATTTCAAGGAAGATGACCAAGTTGTTGTAGGTATGTGACACTGCAAGTCACATTTAGATAATAAATTACTGTTATTTCCCTCAGAATAAAAATAATTCCTGAAGTGCTATGACTACAGGATAAAAGTATATTTAAAAGTGTCACTTGCCATTTTATCTCACCGCACGTTTTTGTTATTGTCGCTTGAGTTCAGAAATCATCCGGGAATTTTATGGTCACCAGAATGTGTTCTGCAACTGAAAGGAAGAAAACGTGGCACCTGTTTTACGACACACGTGGGATTCATGACATGCCCGAGGATAAACAGTTTTGAAGTTTAACATTTCGCTGAAAATTTACGCATACGATTCACAAACATTTGTATTATTTATATTATCGACCCGTTGTTATTAAGTTTGCAGTACTCTGAACGAGATACCGCATTCTGTTGAATTGTTTACGAACTCGTTCATTAATTCGGCAAATTTTTTAATTCTTTCGTCTACAAAAAACATGGGTCTAAGTAACAGTAAAATGTAGTAAATGTACCACGGAAATAGGAAGAAATTCTGGTGAAATGGTGTACAAATGGTCTTTTTCTGAAACGCTCGACAAAACGAGTTCAGACACTAGTTCAGTTTTTGCGAGCTCTGGTTTTGTACCTTACAGTTCTTTTTGGACAGCAACTTTTCTTGGACCTTACTTTACCTCTGGCTGTTTACAACTTGCTTTCACACTGTTTTGTGAGTGAAATGGTTCTTGATACTCGGTTGCTGTGTTTTTTGATACTCATGTTTTATTTATACATTATTGGTAAGTCGTTAATATAATCTGAGATTCATGGAGTGGTTTTAAATGTTGACTGAAATTGGGAAGTTTGATAGGAGATTTGATAATTTGGAAATTTGGAAATTTGGAAATTGGGGAATTAGGAAATTAGGAAATTAGGAAATTAGGAAATTAGGAAATTGGGGAACTAGGAAATTAGGAAATTAGGAAATTAGGAAATTAGGAAATTAGGAAATTAGGAAATTAGGAAATTTAGAAACTTAGAAATTCAGAAATTTGGGAATTTAAAAATTGAGAAACTTAGAAATTAAGAAATTTACGAATTGAGTAACGTGATTGTAGAAATCTAAGATTTAGAATTTACTAAATTTCAAAATTTCGAATTAAAAAATTTCCAAATTTTCAGTCATAGAAATTTAGGAATAACACATATCACATGAAATTGAGTACTTGATTGTTTATCAATCTACTACGCACACGTCATTTGCACGTCCGTACATTACGCCCTCGGGGCACAGTTGCCAATCACTGCTTTAACATATCGCAAACATTTTACTTGTCCGGAGCGAAATATTTTTAAATCATTAACTCGCAATTAAAATTATTTCATTAAATACTCAATGAATAAATTAAATATTCATTGAATCAATATTTTTTTTCGCTCCAATTTCTTTTACAATATAATTTACATCATAATTGTTTGCAACTTTCATACTTGTTCATAACATGCAAACATTTGTATAATTCCTCTCAAGCGAATTTAATTGCCACTTTAAATACATGAAGTGCATGAATGATAATTGATAAAACAGTGGAAACGTAAACATTTAAATCGCTGTGCATCGAACGAGTGTCCTGTTTTTACAGCTGTTAGCTTGTTTATTGAATTCTATCGAAAATACAGTCTGATTTACGTTAATGAAGTGTGATCGATCTTCCGATAGCCCAAGCACATGTGGAATGTAGACAAAATTGAAATTCGTTACAGAAACAAGTCGATATAATTACACGAAGCAATGTATTTATCAATTTTGTAATATTCTGTATTTGCAATTCATTACGTACCACCAAACGAATTTTTATTATATCGATGTTTATTGTTTATTTTACGTCATAGAGTCAGAACAGTCTGTTGAAGCCCATTTATTATTATTAATTGTTGCCTGTGTTATTATTATTAATCGGTCCCAGTTGCACGTCAATTGTCTTTGGAAATTCCGAAGACAAACCGTAAAATCATCCCTCCGAACATAGTTGACGTCGAACATCCCTCACTTTCGTCGTTAGGACCAATCAGCACTATCCAAAATGTCCTCCCACTACATCGAATTCATCGCCCCTCTTTTTTCGCATAAGTTTTCCTTTTAGACAACTTTACAAATTCCTGTCAAACTATCGAACAGAAAATTTGTCACCCCGATCCGTTTATCGAAATATACTTCTTTTGATTGAGAAGTAACTTAATTTCTCACCAGACCGCCATTAAACTAAACGTCGGGATATAACACAGTCCTTCTTGAAACGTCGATTCTGGAATCTAGCGATGACGGATAATCGAACGATCGAATATTGTTCGTTGAACACGAACTTTACAGTTTTATCTGCCAGGATTGCTTTCAACGTCGATAATATCCAGCCGGCTGAAGGGGAATCCTGTAATCTTGGTTTCTTTCGATGGCTATCTCTTTCAGAACAGTTTCTTATCCTACATTCTGATTTTCAGTCACGTCGCGAATACGTAACCGATCGATCCCTTCTGCTAAGCAGTTTTCCGAAGAAAAGTTACTTCATGCGGAACAATATAGATTTCGAAATTAAATTCTTCAACGAGACGTGAATCGAATGTTATCTTCGATATTTTGGTCTTGTAACGGTTGCTTGTAGGGTGGGTCAAAACATTGTTTCCCTTTCAATCTCACCCTCTGAAAAGTTATGGTGTAAAAATCCTCTCACGGTTTGAGCAGACAAATTTTTTAAGAGGACAAAGCAATTTTCTGTATATTGCTTCTTTATCATATCACTACAATTTAAGTGATGACGTTAAAATTGCACGAAATTGTATTAAGTCTCGCAATCAGCTGATTCAAGTATATTCACATAGTTGAGAAATCGATAAGTGAGATTAATTAAGAATAGCGTTTGAAAATAGTGAATGATTGTTCAAAGTTTTGATATTACTGCCAAACATTCATTCGTTGTCTACAAAAGATCTTAATGACTTTATGAGAAAAGAATCATTAATTTTATTTGAACAGTTCGAATTACCATACGACTTCCTCGATTTACATCCTGATTTATGGACTCCGAATAAAAGTTATACGTGTCAAGAAATATTTAAAAGTTTGCAAGTTAATGATATGGCAGAGTATCGACGAATTTAATAAATATTTAACTGAAAACAAGGATCACTTGCAATATTTGTTACAAGTGCAATCAAGATCAAGTACTGAAGGTCACAACCCCTCCTCACCTAAGATGTTTAGTATACTAAAATCTTCAGAAGGTAGCAGAAAATTCGGTTCTTTAGTTGTTTTTTCAACTCATTTCCACAAATGTACTATATTCGAAACATGTGCATTACATCCGAAATATATATTTGTAAACGTACAAATCGATCTTCACGTTTCTCAAACGATTCCTAGCACACCTAACCTCAAATACCGATGTTGTTTAGCTCTGATGCACGTAGAAACTATGAAAAATTACGTTGTAAGGGAAGCAATAACATAAAGTCGATGAAGATGCTGAGTAAACTGCTTTATGGCAACATCATTTAAGTTAGCACGTTTCGTGGCACGTGATCTGCGGATGATACAAGATGGCTGATCGAAATAAAACTTTTATTTACGGAGCAAATTCATCGATTCTGTATTAAAGAAAAGTGTGCAAATAGACGTGGAGGAACTTAACGAGATACCCTTCTTCCGTGTTTATACATGTTTTATTTGAATTGCGTGTTTCATCGGTGGTGGGTTAATATGGGGAATACTGTGGGTTTTATTCAGTTTGATAATTGATCGATATGTATTGATTGGGATATTTGGAAATTTGGGTATATGGGGATTTGAGGATTTGGGATTTGGGGATTTGGGGATTTGGGGATTTGAAGAATTTGGTGATTTGGAAATTTGGAGATTTGGTGATTTGGTGATTTGGTCATTTGGTGATTTGGTCATTTGGAAATTTAGGGATTTGATGATTTAGAAATTTGGTAATTTGGTCATTTGGAAATTTAGTGATTTAGAAATTTGCTAATATGCTAATTTGCTAATTTACTATTTACTAATTTACTAATTTACTAGTTTAGGAATTTAGGAAACTAGAATCCTAGAAATCTAGAAATTTACAAATTCAAAACTTTAGAAACTAAAAAATTTGAAAATTTGAAGCTTCATAAATTTGAATATTTGTAAATTTAAAGATGTACAAATTTAAAGATTTGAAAATTCGACTTCAAAAATTGTAAAATTATAAAATTTGAAAATGTAAAAATCTGAGGCAAATAATTCTGTGATTAAAAAATCGTCGAGTTCTCAATACTATTAAATATATCTTACAAAACAAAAAATTCCACCCACAACAACTCCAATATAAAACTCCACGCATTTCCCACAATTCTCCCGAATCCCCGACACTAGTTCATTCCAACACCAAAGTCGTGTCTTCAATATTCATTAACCACCGTCAGTCGTCCCTTGGAGTAATTTTTAATTCAGCCAGATGTTCAATCTAAGATTTGAATCGCGAACGAATAAGGATGGTTTAACCCTGAGGGTAAATTACTCGAGATCGAGGGATCACGCAAACAGAGCAGTAATTAACGGCGGATCAATACATCTTAGTTTGCGCCTCGACCACAAGACTGGAAATCTGGTAGCGTAATCATTTCTCGCGCGAACAATTAAATATCTGTCGTGGAACACTTCAGATAAGCAAAATAATGGTGAACCGTCACTTCACTGTTCGGACATTCGATTAATTTCCTTGGATTAACTTGATTTTCGACTCCGATAATTTGTCCAGTTTCATTTTATGCGATTCATCAATATTTTATATTTTCATGTCCCGTGCCATTTATTAGATGCGTCAGTCAAGACTATTCAGGGCTATAACATTAAAACGAACAAAGAAAATTAAAATGTGAGTATTTTATATTCAGGGATCCTTGATAATGCAACTTATAGTTGGAAATTTCAAGTTGAAGAGTATTCAAAATTTGAGTAAGTGCGTCACATTTGAGCTGTAAGTGCGTCACGAGTGAGACTCGCCAAAGCACGGGAAGGGGTTGATTTATTTCGAAATCTTGCATTTGTGTTATTTATTTTATTTTAGAAAACCATTTATCATAGTTTACTATGACTTTATCAAAGTATTTAACCCTTAACGATCACACTTCGTCAGAATAACACACGCTGGGGCGTTTAAGAGCCACTAAAAATGTTTCCTATAAAGAAGCTCATTTTAACTCGAAAAAAATGATAAATAAAGTTGTTTTACTTTGAAAGTTGTTTTAACATATTTCACAGCTGATTTCAGTAAATGAAGTTGAATATGAAGACGTGAAAAAATTGGAAAATGGTCTTCACGGAAAAATTCAGAACTTTTTTCGATTTTAATATGGAGAGTTAAAATTTTAGCTGAGCACTCTTGAGATGTAACGGTTCGAGGGAAAAAATAGTAAAAATACCGGAAATTAAAATAAAGGTATTTATTCGGATCTTCAAGATACAAAACCTAAATTAAATAGGGTTGTTTCATACCCTAAAGTGAAGGTTAAGGTATATGTTCATGGTGTATCGTTGAACGAATTGTGTAATATTTATTTTAACTTGTAGCTGGATTTTTCTTGCAAAATCTTTTTAAGCGCACTTCTGATGCTTCCGTAGAGATTACAGTTGCAGAACATTGAAATTGATTTGACTGAAAGTTTTGATTACATTAAATATTCAATAAACGTCGCCATTTTCCTCGAACGAGGCTTTTATGTAATACATGTCACGTAGTTAATTATAATAATCAAACTTGCTATGTTACACCCGGTGATAAATTATCTGTCAAAGAAAATGTGTGGACCTCAATCTGTGTGCACCTCAATTTGTTGGTTTTATTACAATTTCAATTTTGTTTACAAATCTTATTTACAACTTTATTTATAATTTTATTTACAACCGTGTTTACAATATTATTTACAAATTTATTTACAATTTCCACAATTTTACTCGCTATCAATTAAGTTTATTTACAATTATTAAATTCCACAGTAAAATGTCATCGGTACTTAAATGTCGTTACAACTTATATCCAATGGAACTTTAAAAAGGCACGTTTATGACGCAACCGCCATAATTCGATGTTTTTATCCAAAGAAAATTTCACTGAAAGATATTTTTATTCCCAGTACTGTTTTTCGTCAAACAAGATAGCTCGAACTTTTATTTATTTTCATCGTTTATTTACGTTCATTAGATAAGCCGAACATTCAGTTAGTCAGTTTTCTCCACCGAATACAGGTTTGGTTACCCCTCATCGTATAAAAGCAACTTCGTCATCAGTCTACGTAAATACCACGATAAATTGGCTTTGATTATCGTCGCGATAAAATCGGCTTTTAATCATCAGAACTTCGAGCAAGTACTGAAAGCGACGGAAATAATTTACCAACCTTGATGATGGCACACGTAATCAGCCGTTCGTAAATGAACACCCTTGTTGCCTGACTTTTGCTACTTTACCAAAAAACATATTTTGAATACCTCAAAAATGAGACAAGTAACTGTGTTTCATCAAATATTTTCAGAAAAAAATTTGTAACGTTTTACAGAGACACGATAAAAAGTTGTAATTAAAAAAGATAGAATATTTTGAGGTTAGCTTCTTGTCGATTCGTGACGTACTCACAGTTCAAATGCGATAAATCTTGCTCGAATTTTTAATACGTTTGAAGTTTATTACAAGGATTTGATTTTGCGAAAATCTTTTAAGAACTTCTTTTGTAGATGTTAAAAATGTACTATTTTTAAATTGTATAATCAGAATATGAAATTATGACGAAAATGATGAAATTTTATTTTAAAGAGATGGAATAAAACATTGTATTAAATGAACAGTATCGTAATAAAGTCCGTTTGATGTGCGCAAAATTATTTTTAATGAAACTCTGTCCCGTAAAGAGTAATTAAGTCGAACAGATATTTTACGAAAATTGTCCGGCGTTTCTCGCTACCTTTTTCGCATGCATTTTCGAACACGCCTGTCTCGGTAAAAATCAGATCCTTTTACGATAACAGGTTGCATTATGTAGACACATAGGAAATGGTACATAGGACAGCACGGTTTATTTCCTCCGCACAACAGAATTACGCCCACGATGTACACACCCAGAAAACAGAGAACCCAAGTGATGTCAACGATGCATCTGGGAAATAAAATTACTTTAGGAACTGAGAAATGAAATCCTTGCTGTTTCGCAAATAATTCAACGGAGACTGGAAGTATTATAAGTATCGTGATATTTTGTGATACATTCGCTTTTTTCAGCTTGTTAATCCGTGTAATCTTCTAAATTGTATTTAGAATTTCATTTCGGGAATGATACTATGAAAGACGAGGTTTTTGAAATATTTGTAATCTTTGAAGGAGGATAAATAATTCAGTAATCGAATAATGGAATAGATCTAGAGTTGAATAGTTGAATAGTTGAATAATTGAATAATTGAATAATTGATTAATTGAGTAATTGAGTAATTGAATAATTGAATAATTGAAAAATTGAAAAATTGAAAAATTGAAAAATTGAAAAGTTGAAAAATTGAAAAATTGAAAAATTGAAAAATTGAAAAATTGAAAAATTGAAAAATTGAAAAATTGAAAAATTGAAAAATTGAAAAATTGAAAAATTAAAGAATTGGAAAATGAAGAAATGAAAAATTGAAAAATTAAAAAATTGGAAAATGAAGAATTGAAAAATTGAAGAGTAAAAAGATTGAAGACTTGCGGAATTGAGAAATTGAAGAAATTAATAAATATTAGAGTTTGAGAATCGAAAAATATAAAAACTTGAAAACTTGAATATGTAAAAACTTGAAGACCTGAAAAAAAACTAAAAATGTAGAAATCTACATATATAAAAGTGTAGTATTATTTCAAACTGCTCTCTCTCCGTCCACCATAATAATATCCCAACGATATTACAGACGTTTATATAGTTTATCGATAACATTCCGATAATTCATCGATAACGATAGTTTCATTTTCAGTTGCCTCCAATAATGCACGATCATTTTCGCCATAAAAATAAACGCGTAGAAATTCGAAACCGTTCTCCAATAAATTCACTTTCGTGCGTATATCATGAATAAAATTTTGAACGTCAAGAAACCGCTCGATCGTTTCATAAATTTTCGACGAACGACGTTGTTTTCTCAATTCCCAGAGCGATCGCATTGAACATCCGTAACCTGCCTCCTTTTTCTACCGAGCTCCTTTTTGCATGTAATATTTTCCCCGGATATTTTCCCGTCAAACACCAGCCTCGAGTACTTCTTTTTCATTAAATCGAGATCTTCCCGTTTTCTCGTTTCGCCCCGTCCCTTTGATTCGCGTCGCCGTCGTTCACGTTCGCTCCCTCGGGACCCTGTTTTTTGCCAGACATAACCGACACAAAATCATCCAGTTGCTGAGCTGAAATTATATAAGAATGCGAGAGCTTCCCGTAAGAAGATTCTGTTTCCGTAACGAGCGATCGAAAACGGTCGCTGAAATTTACGAGAAACTGCAATTTATCGGAAATTTCGAACTTTATTGAACACACTATGGTATCGAATTGTTCGGTGAACCACCGTTTCCGAACTCATCAATTGCACAAATTGCGCACAGAGCGTTGCTAAAGGAGTCGGCAAAATACATTACATCGAAATAATTTAATATAAAACAATGTTTGATATCCAGTATCAAAATCGGATATTTGTTGCAGAACGAGAAGTGACGTTGCACCACAAAGGGCTACTGGTTGGATTAAATCGAAAACGGTTGAGGTTATTTGCGTAGTTTCGATGTTCAGTGAACTTCGATATTAATGGAATGAAATTGTTTGAGAAATTATTACAGTAGCATTGTATTTTTAAACCTAACTTTAGTATAAGATAGTTCAGAAAAATTTTAATGGATTAGGGTTTCTTATCAAATTTGAACAAATTGTATCTTGAAAATGGTTATATGTAGAATGTTTATGAGTAAACATTTTTATTTTTCAATGATGTTAAAATTGAAAATTTCAACGATATTCAAATATAGATATTTATGAGTCATTTATGTAAATATGTATGTAGAATACAATATGTAAAATAGTTGACTATATGGATATCAACCTAATTTAATTATTAATTGTTCAGTACGAATAACCATTTTTCTCATTTCTTATTTTTATGTTGACAATCAGACTCTACATTTTCCATAACTTTTATACTGCAGTTAATAGAAATATATTAAGCTTAATGAGTTGTAAGCTTTTGAGGTTAGGAACAGGGTTTAAAAATTTGGTAGGAACGTGGTGGATTTAGGGAAAAAATTGCGAGTGCAAGCATTAATTCTAATTAAGAGCTCTTACTTTTTACGTAAAACGTAGATCTAAAACAGGGGAGGAAAAAATGAAGATGAAAGCAGTGAAGACTTTCGAGGGCCAAATTGCGATTTATATTTCAATACAGAACGTTGTCTTAACTTTGAAGAATTATTACAGTTTTCAGCTTCGGAAAAGGATTTTGTGGTATATTACAAAATATTACCACTCTAAAATGAAATTTGTAATAATTATATTCTCTCTGTATCACTTTGAATATTAGTAATTTGACAACATAATATTATATTGAATTTATTGAACGATATATTAAATTTATTGTATAATTTGACAATAAATGAATAACAAAACATATATATAAATTATTAATTTAAATAAGTATGAATAGTATTCTAAATAACAGTTGAAATTGCTCTTATGAGCGAAACAAAGTGAACTGTATTAAATTAATAATTTAACATCGAAGAAATTTTTATTTCGTCCTTCGTGTCACAGTAGATTTACGCACGTGACCAGTTCGCCTTGTTTTTGTTTTCGTCGCGTGCACATTGCTTCAAAGCCGTCGAACTAAAATCACCTATCAGTAATCACCATAGCAACTGCATAAATTAATCCATCATGAACGCACGGTGACGCACATCAAGATATCAGAGTTCAACGAGCTCTCGAGAAACCACCACGGTGAAATTATGCGCGCAAACTGCCATGTTTGGTCGAGAAATTGCGTAATGTTTAGCGAAATTTGACTCCTTGCAGAGATATTCCCCTTGAGACACTTACACTCAACGCAACTTTGTTCGTTTAATTAGAAGTTGCTCAATTTACCAGATTTTGTAGTTTAAATATTTTGGAGATTAGCTATTTGGTTTCAGGTTTTCTATTTTTAAATTTGGGAATTTGGAATTTTGGGAATTTGGGATTTTGGGGATTTGGGAATTTGGGAATTTGGGGATTTGACAATTTGGGAATTTGGGAATTTGGGGATTTAGGGATTTAGGGATTTGAGAATTTGGGAATTTGGGGATTTGGGGATTTGAGAATTTGGGAATTTGACAATTTGGGGATTTGGGAATTTGTAAATATGAGAATTTGGGCATTTGACAATTTGGGGATTTGGGAATTTGGGAATTTGGGAATTTGAGAATTTGGGAATTTGAGAATTTTGGGATTTGACAATTTGGGGATTTGGGAATTTGGGAATATGAGAATTTGGGAATTTGAGAATTTGGGAATTTGAGAATTTTGGGATTTGACAATTTGGGGATTTGGGAATTTGGGAATATGAGAATTTGGGAATATGAGAATTTGGGGATTTAGGAATTTAGGAATATGAGAATTTGGGAATTTGAGAACTTAAGACTAAGAATAAACAATAGTAGCACACGGAATCAGTGTAAAAATAATAGCAAGAATTCCCCGAAATCGTAGGCGAAATCAAGATAACGAAACACAGAGTGTAAAATCCGATTATGCCCTTAACGACGTTGACCTTTTACAGATTAGAGGGTAAATCCAGGAGCTTAACAATTGAGAAGAGGAAGAGGGACGAATCGAGGAGGACAGAAAGAGCGGGAAAATGGTTTCGTCGGCCATTTTCGGTGCGGCTGCTGGCACCGGCTTGGCCTTGGTCTTCGCGATGACGATAGTCGTCTATCGATATTACGCCGTGAAACGGAAGGGGAAATACTGGAGCAATTTAGATCGTTGGCCTGATCCACCATCGACCGCGAAGAAACCGGAAGGTCGACAGGAGAATTGTCAGCAACACTGTCACGACATGTCGTCGTCGCACGTGTTGAATTGCTGGCGACAACAACAGAGGAATTACTATGCGGTGCAGATTGGGGTAAGTACGACAAACATGTACGGGGTGTTTAAGAAGAATTCAATATTTGAACACACAAATATATCAAAAATACTGACAGGTAATAAAAGATTATTATTTATAAGGATTCAAAAATATATCTCTTTCAAAATTAGAAGAATTGTACAACAAAGATAATAGAAGTTGAGAAATGAAATCATGCTTCGATTAAGGGATAAAACTGCTTTAATCTAAATTTGTCTTTTATTCCATTTAAATCGCGCCGATGGAAGCTTCGGAATTTAATTTGCTAAGTGGTATTCTCCCGCGCAAAAAATGTTCCGTCCAGAAATGATGAAATTACAATTGTTCTCGTACAAGGTGTCGCCTTGTTGAAAATTTCCCATCTGTTGGAATTTATCATTAATTCGTTTAAATAATTTTGGGGAACGCAATTTTAAACAACGCCGAAAGAATCATAGTACGGTTCGTTAGACCAAATAGTATCGAGCGAGCGGTGGTGGAAAAATATGTAAATTTTTGTTATAGATAGGTGGTGAATATTTTTATTCGAGATTCTGTTCCGTGTTTTCTGCCTTAGTAGTTCGAATACGTCTCTCAAAATCATCGAACTATCGTTTCCCTCTTATTTCTACGATATATGCTTTATCTCCTATGTCACGGCAAAGGAATATTTATTCAAATAACCATTTCTGCCTCTCGCTTTTTAAAATATTCTCTGTCTCGTTTCTGTTCTTTTCACTATCGTTGTTATGTTTCTTTCCATTCCATTGTATATTAACAAAATGTTGAATTCTTCTTTTAACACCCTATATACCAGTTTAATGTGTAACTCAACGTACCAGTTTTCAAACTCTGGGCGAAATAACGTAACGGTGTCTTATTCTCCTTGCAAGTAGTTCTCTACAATGATAAGTCAGACGTACAGTTTGCATACGAAAGTTACATCTGCATAAGTCGCAAAACCTCATTTTGCATTTGACTACAGTTATCAGAATATTTATCTATGTATAAAATAGTGTACTACAGAATCTTTTTGCAAACTTTTACCCAAAAGTTATTTCGTTAACAAAACTTGCATTTTCATACTGTTTTCTTAGTAATTAAACTTAGTAAATAAATTTTAGTCTATATAAATTTATCTTGCACGTTTATCTGTTCACAATTAATTCCTTTTTTAATGCAAGAAATAGAATACTTTTGTAATGAATTCTTCAAATTACAATACGTCTACTAATACAATACAATGAACAAACGAACTGCAATATATTGCAATTTATCGATGAATTAGTTAGATCGTTTGATGATTGAAAGAATAACCCTCAATTACTGATCTACTCGCCTCTGATGAAGTGAACCTACTCACTGTCAACACGCTTCCAACACAGTTCTAAACTGTGCTGTGTATTTACTAGACTATTTGTATTAGGGTTAATAGCATCCGACGTTTGTCTCCGTAATTACCTTTAATCTTTACCGAGCACACACACGTATCACCTCATATTTATTGTTGACAATCGCGTAATTTTAACGCAAAAATTGATCCGACCATTTCAGAACCTTTCAACCCTTTTCGATCGGAAACTGAATATGATTTGATATGCATCTAATTAAGCTTCGTTATATTTGATGTAGAAATGAGTTCTACTGAATTAGAAAATCTACAGATCAAATAGTTGTGTAATTTTCAAATTCCTAAATTTATCTTTTCAACTTTATTAATTACAAAATTTCAAAGTTTTTAAATGTACAATTTTTAAATTGCATAAATTGATAAATGTGTAATTACTTCGCACTATATTGCCACATATAAAATTTATATACGTAGAATTACTATGCGTTGTATCGCCGCGCGTAAGACTTTCTCGCGTTATATTACAATGCGTGGGATTGTTACGTGTAGAATTTCCACGCGTTATATCGCCAAGCTTGGGATTGTTGCACGTAGAATTTCCATGCGCTGTATTGCCACGCGTAGACTTGCTACGCGCTATATTGCCACTCATAGACTGGTCACGCGCTATATTGCCACTCATAGAATGGTCACGCGCTATATCACCACGCGTAGACTTGTCACGCGCTATATTGCCACGCACAGACTTGTCACGCGCTGTATCGCCACGCGTGGACTTGTCACGCGCTATATCGTCACACGTAGACTTGTCACGCGCTATATCACCACTCATAGACTTGTTACGCGCTATATCGCCACGCGTAGACTTGTCGCGCGCTGTATCGGCACGCACTGACTTGTCACGCGCTATATCGCCACGCGTAGACTTATCGCGCGCTGTATCGGCACGCACAGACTTGTCACGCGCTATATCGCCTCGCGTGGTATTGTTTCACATAGTATTGCTATGCACTATATTACATCACCTGAAAATAATTTATTTCTACACCTGCCAATTAAAAAAGTTTATGAAATTTCTTTAATGCAAAGAACTTTCTCCATTTCAATGAAAGAACAACTAGAAAGTTCTTGAATCGATCTATCACGAATGCAATGAGATTAATTAAATCGAGTTATAATAATCAATATTTGAACCTGAAATGTTCCAAATGAATTCAGAGAATATCTCGAATTTCAAGCGGAAATGGTTTAACCTCATATCATTATTGATTCATCAAAGAAAATGCACCTAACCTTACCAGGCCCTGAACAATTAACACTATTTAAATGAAAGGGTATTAAATTACCACGTGGATTCTGTAAGAACACCAATTCGTTGCATAATGTGCGCTCCGCATCTATTCGGAATTCTATTAGTATCCATTATTAATTGGACAACGTGGTAATTATCTAATGGGAGACAGTAGCTAATTAGCAGCAAATGTATTACTCGTACCCGTGTGTCCCATTTTAGCATTGTTGTCTTTATCGAACCAATATGCAAAACGTCACAGACAAACGCGAAAAGATCGATCGTTGATAATCGATCCTATCTTTTTGTGAAACCTTTCTGCAACTTTTTTCATTTCTTAAATCTAAGTTTTTAACAACTGCATTATTATAGCACGCTCGTGTCGCGCAGAAGTAACTCACGCTTGCTCCACTTTCCTCCCCTTTTTCTATTTTACAACTTTTTTTTAATTGTTTCGCGCAGTTTCTTTTGTTATTGCGATACCCTTGTACTTGCAGTCGAGCAACTGGACACGCTCTGAATCTCAATAAAACGCAGTGGCCATAAACTTCTCGACAAAAGAGCGACACTTTTCATTTCTTACGGAAAACACCCTTTTTATGTCACTGCATTGATTTTTGCTTTGTCTAGGGTTGGTAATTATTCACCTACGCTTTATATTCAATAACGATATCAAATTTTGATCTTTGTTGTTCGACAAATAGAAAATTTATACAAATTTTTAATATTCAACGATATATTAAATATTCTATGAATGCTGAGCATCCATTTTGTAATGCCTTTGGTGTTGATGGAGAATATGCAAATATTTCAAGTGCTATTTGCTTTGAGGCTGTTATAAATGCTGTTTATAAGTTACATCTTTTCTACAACAATTTTTATCATAAATTGCTGATACACATTATTTATTTCTCATATGTATCTGTAATGTGACAATTATTATATATAAATATTTAAAATACGGTGTTTATGATATATATTTACCATATGGTATTTATATGCATTTTTCATAATACTTTCTGAGGATTTTCCTTGTTTTATCCGGAACTCGCCGACGGCGTGAAATTCAATTTTCCGCGTGCTTGACATTTTCTTCCCGATCGATTTCCTTATTAGATGATAACTCGTAGATTAATTAACCGATTGGGTTCAACTCTGGAATTTGTATTGACGACTCACATAGATAGAATTTCATAGACAAGCTAGCTTCTCTTTTTACTACTCTTTTTGTCTCGTTTGGTACATCTCTCTACTGTTAATTTTATTTTCGTTTTATTCATTTTATTTTCCTTGTATTAATTTTATTATTCACGTGTTAATTTTATTATCGTTCCGTTACTTTTATTATCCACGCATTGTTTGCATTATCCTCATTAATTTTATTACATATTAATTACATTTTCCTCGTATTAATTTATTATGCATGAATTTTATTTTCCTCGCATTTATTTTATTATATATTAATTTTAATATTCTCTTTACCACTCCAATGATTTTCCCTATATCACCGACGAGATAGAGCATCGTGTGTGAATTGTTCTGAACACAAAATCTGCATCTTCGATCCTACAGAATATATTGCAAACAGCATAAAGTCAATATTAACAAATATATAATAAATACATAGCATATTAATCTATAAAATCAATAATAATTGAATTTTTATAAAAATTGAACATGTGGCGCCATCTCTCCTGCGAACAGGGTGAACTACACACTTTTGAAACTGTAGTTTCATTAGTTCTCACCTTCTATCGCTAGATGGCGGCGCATAAAACAGAAACCCTTAGGATAATTAGGGTTAGCCTTAGAATGGTTAAAAATTGATAATAGTTTGGTAAAGTTAAAACAATTCGAAGTTAATTCTTGCACTCTGATGTAATTCGATTCATATTATAGGCAATTAAGCTAATAAAATCAACTATATTGATTGAATTGTACCGAAAACGATACACGTGGCGCCATCTAGCGGCAGTGTGTGGGAACTAATGAAACTACAGTTCCAAAAGTGTGTAGTTCACCCTGTTCGCCGGAGAGATGGCGCCACTTGTACCATTTTAAAAAAAAAGTCCAATTAATATTAATTTTATTGGCTTAATTATCTTTATTATGCATTAAATTACATCAGAGTGCAAGACTAATTAACTTTGAAGTGTATTTACTTTACCAAACCATTATCAATTTTACATTCTTAGGCTAATTAGGGTTTCCGTCTTATGCGCTGGAACCTAATTTTCCAAAGTTTCGCATTTTATTATAAGATTTGTAAATCTTCTAGATTTGGATAAATGTATAACTTATAGTATGTACTTACTTGATCCATGCACGCTTAATGCGCGATTCTTGGAGCTCCAAATGGTGCATTTAACGAGCGCACATATCTTCAGTGCAAAACATTTTCGTAAAAGAAAATATAGTGGAATAAATGTAATTATAATTTAATAGTGAATCGTAGCTCTTAGCTCGATATCGTTTTCTAAAGTTCATTTCGTGAAAAATATTTAGAAAATGATATCGATTACCAGGTCACACCACGTGGAGGTGGCTACGACAGTGACCCACCCTATCTCCAAGTCCCAACCACCCACCAATTGCAACTACCTCATTTATCGGAAGGATAAATGAGTTTTGACTCTACTTAGCCCGTAGGCTCGCATGTACAAGTTCTTTACCATAAAATAGCAAAGAATTTGCACCGCACGCACACTGTACATCTTAAAATCTAATACATTTATAAACTTAATACTAATTTCATGGGATCCCACGTACATACTGCTTTCAAATTGCACTCGCATCATGTAAAATAAAACGCTAAACGAGAGAGGCAGAGAGGAAGAAAGGAACTAATACTATGATCTAACGCGGGAAAAGTTCACAAATTAAAATGAGTGCAATTTGAAACAGCAATCGCATACACACACGCTTATTAACTTATTCTAAACGCCGCACGCGTACCTCTAATTCTAAGATTGCACTCAAATGATCTATAACGAAGTAAAAAAGCAAGGGGAAGGAAAGAAAGTTAGAAGAACTTTCTACTAGAAGGAAAGAAAGTTAGAAGAACTTTCTGCTAAAAGGTGGATCAGCATTTCCTGCCAAGTGATCCTCGCCCTCATGGGTCAAAGGGTAGTCGCATCGTGACTTACGTGAACCACGAGACCGAATTGAACCGAAAATACTGGCAAGAACGAGTGACACATCCGCGAAGGGTTTCCCATTTCTCCCCGCTCCCGTTGAAAGGGAGTCTAACAGCAGAGAGGAAACCCACGCCGTGAAGCGGCAGATCGAGATGGACCATCAATCAAAATGCCTCGCAGAGATGTGTCCCTGGCGCTACACCAGCACTTGCAGCTCAAAACTGCCGCGTGTTCACAGCATTATGTACCCCCAATGATCCACTTGGGTTCAGACCAATTGACAAAAAATAACTATACTACAATCTAACGCGTAAAAAGTTCAGGAATTGTGAAAATGAGTGCAAGTTAGAATTAGAGGCACTTACAAGGACCCACCCACCCTCCCACGAGATTACAATTGACTTAAAACTAACGCACGCATCCCTCGATGATTGCTTGATGATCCCTCGTTGATCCCCCGATGGTTGCTTGATGATATCTTCAAGTTTCGTATATGTACATATACGCATTTCACACATTCACTCATCCATACTACAGTGTATTACAATATCTTGAACGCAACTTAAAATTAACTTAAAATTAGCGGATCCATCGGTGAAAGTCAGTCTTGGATGATTACCTATGCTGTAACAATCAAAAACAATATGCGAAAGAAGAAAACAGATGCAAAATTAGTAATATATAGATAAATAAGTCGAATATTCAACGTTTTCGAAAAAAATGAAATAAAACTCGAGTCGACTCGATAAAAATGTAAAAATGAAGAAACAATATATTTGTGAAATATTCATTACTTACTCAAAATTTAAATCTGGAACATACAAATGTAATTGAGACATATGAATTATTTAATTACTTACTAAAAATTAAAACCTGAAACATACAAATATAATTAAGACAGATATGAATAATTACTTACTTGAAATAAAAACCTGAAATATACAAATGTAATTTAGATAAATATGAACCAGTTAAATACTTACTTAAAATAAAAACCTGAAACATACAAATGTAATTTAGACAAATATGAATAATTACTTACTTGAAATAAAAACCTGAAATATACAAATGTAATTTAGACAAATATGAACCAGTTACTTACTTACTTAAAATCAAAACCTGGAACATACAAATGTAATTAAGACAAATATGAATAATTACTTACTTGAAATAAAAACCTGAAATATACAAATGTAATTTAGACAAATATGAACCAGTTACTTACTTACTTAAAATAAAAACCTGAAATATACAAATGTAATTTAGACAAATATGAATAATTACTTACTTGAAATAAAAACCTGAAATATACAAATGTAATTTAGATAAATATGAACCAGTTACTTACTTACTTAAAATCAAAACCTGGAACATACAAATGTAATTAAGACAAATATGAATAATTACTTACTTGAAATAAAAACCTGAAATATACAAATGTAATTTAGACAAATATGAACCAGTTACTTACTTACTTAAAATCAAAACCTGGAACATACAAATGTAATTAAGACAAATATGAATAATTACTTACTTGAAATAAAAACCTGGAACATAGAAATATAATTAAGGTAGGAAATTCGAGAAGAATGAATGAAATGTTTCTTTATTCGAAACAAAACTCTTGAAGAATCGAAATCGTCGAGTTTGTAAGGCTCAAAATCCGAAATAAAATTACAACGAGATTCAGAAACCTCGAAACTCAAGATAAGATTACGATTTTGAAAACTGCAAATCCGAAATAAAAGGACGAAAAAATTCTGAAACTAAAATTTGAAATGAAATCACGATAAAATTTTGAAAACCACTAATCTGAAATAAAATCCTGAAGTGGTTGAAAACTTCGAAGCTGTAAATGACGTCAGGTAGAGTTTTAAAAGCCCTATGATCCCGCGACAATACCACGATGCGAATGTGAGTACAGCATACAGGATACAGTTCACTCACGCACTCACGCATACTGCAATATAATACATATTCTAAATTCCCTACTTGTACCTCTTGTTCTAAAATTGCACTCGTATATTTTAAAACTTTGTAAAGAAAACAAGGGAATAGAGAAGAAAGTTGGAGGAACTTTCTTTTAAGTATGGGACAATTGACAAAAAATGACAGGCTATTACTACAATCTAATATGTAAGACGTTAAAAAATTATTGCAAAGATGAGTGCAAGTTAGAACAAAAGGTACTTACAATTTGCGCAAGCTTTTCGCCACGTATCGTGACGAAAAACTTGCGCCCGAGCCCACCCTTCCTCCCACAAGCTCGGAAATAATGTTAAATTAATGCACTGAATATCATACCTTTTTTAAGATCAAACCCTGAAAATAAGGAACATAGTTAAGATAGGGAATTGTGGGGAGAGGAGTGAAATTGTACTTTATTTGAGAGAAAATTTTTGAAACATAGGAAACGCAATGAAAATTGCGGATTTGAGAAGAGTGAGCAATGTAATAACTTACCAAAAATCGAAAGCTGAAACATACAAAACAATATTAACATACGAAATTGTAGGAAGAGGAGTGAAATTTTGCTTTATTTGATACAAAAACTTTCAAAGAATACAAAACGCAATGAAAATTGCGGATTTGAGAAGAGAGAACAACGTAACAACTTACCAAAAATCAAATGCTGAAACATACAAAACTTTATTAACATAGAAAATTGTAGGAAGGGGAGTAAAATTTTATTTTATTTGATACAAAGCTTTCAAAGAATACAAAACGCAATGAAAATTGCGGATTTGAGAAGAGAGAACAACGTAACAACTTACCAAAAATCAAAAGCTGAAATATACAAAAATTTATTAACATAGAAAATTGTAGGTAGGGGAGTAAAAGTTTATTTGATTTGATACGACAACTGTCAAAGAATACAAAACGCAATGAAAATTGCGGATTTGAGAAAAGAGAACAACGTAACAACTTACCAAAAATCGAAAGCTGAAACATACAAAACCTTATTAACATAGAAAATTGTGAAAAGGGGAGTGAAGCATTACTATATTTCATACGAAACTTTAAAAAAATAGAAAATGCAATGAAAAGACCTGAAAAATCGAAATAAAATCGCGAATCGATGATCGTGAGCTCGTCAAAATTCGAGCAAAACGCGTTTGACGATACTTTTCGTACCGTTTAAAAAAAAACACATGTAAAATACAAAAAAGTAATAGCGAGCATAGTGACAAAATGACTCTCCATCCTAAGATGGACAGCCATTAATAGTTCCCCTCTTCTTTGGCAAATTTTGCCGGGGCTCTTCGGCATATAGCCTCTTCTTTCTTCGGCACAGCCTCACAAAAATCACTCGCGAAATTTTACGGTAACTCGGATATTCTTTGCTTTATATTAATTACATAAACTCTCAATTTCGTTATCAATCGATCTCCACAAACAGATAGCAGACAGTTTTATAGGAATAAAATTGAACCACTATCCATTTCTTTCGATCGCTGATAACGAAATCGAAATTTTCTATAATCTATATCATGAAAGTTCATTACTTTGGCAAGAAAGAAAGAAATTCTCGAAATCAAAAGGTGTACGACCAGCGATTCTTAGAATGCGCTGTTCGTACAAGAATATCCGAGCAGAATATTTATTTAATTTCACTGCACTTCACTTCACTGCACTGTATACTTCATTTTTGCAATCGGGTCTAATACCACGACTGCGACTTACAAACTAAAAGGCCTGGCCTTACGAACAATCGAGTTCAAGAGAATATTAAACAGAATAAATTCATATTTAGATTTTCTCTTCTCGATTTTTCGTTTTTAACCCCCCAGATGCAAGCATCTCACGTGTTTTACCGAAGGACAGAGAAACATGAAAGCTTGCTCTGGCCCTACCTACTTAAAACTAACTCAATCACACCAGAAGTAAGCTACCTGCCTGCCTATCGCTATATTTAAAAAATTGCAAAGTCCATTCTCACAAAAACACACTCCACGATTCTCACACACGCCACCCGGGTGCAAAAAAGCCTACTCCTAGGGAGTACGTCCCGGGACGTCTCCGTCACCCGAGTTCAATACAACATTCACACTCTAATATTGCATACCTTTTTAGCTGAAATCGATCGACAATCGACAGTGAATATTAATTGAACATTTGCATATTTCATTTTCTAATTCTTTCGAATATTCAATGTAATATGTGCATGTTATTTTGTAATTTATTCTAACTCAATTTCTATAAATTCATAATTTGATTTTACTCATTTCGAATGCATCTATCATAACATTTTGACAAATTTTTAGGTTTTTGCAATAAAGTAAAATATGGTTTTTAATCGACACAAGGTCCACGACCTAACCACACACACACACGTGTAACTTGTGTCGATAATTCACTGCCGAATTGTCAATCGCCAAAATAACTTAAAACTAAACCGTGTCCACCTGCCCTAACTCATGCGAGTAGCATCTAAGCACGCGTATGAGTTTAGAGCATAAAAATGAACACGGCCACATGTATTTTCACCTACCAGTTTTCTTCATGTGTGCTGAAAATCCTGAGCTAAGAAACATGATTAATAACATGCTAATAAAGTGTTTCTTCCAGAAAATTTACTCTAAAGTTTCAAAATGGAAAATGGAAGAACACTTTGGCAAAAATCTATGTATATCGATTGTTTCATTCTTCACAGATTTTTAATATCAAAGTAAATTCACTAAATGACTCGAACATTCATAATTAACTTTGATATCAAAATCTGTTTCTCGCGATACTTTCTTGTACATATGTATATTTAAAAAGAGTTCACGCGTACGTAAAAATTGCAAATGAATCGATAATTGAACTAGCACGAAATCGGAGGGTCATCCGACTTCTATGTATTAATTTTAATTCTAATTCGATTCGTAAGGAAGTTAAAACGCGATGTACAAGAAAGTCCTATCCTGATCTAATAAATAAAATAAACAGTTTGTACGAATATTACACGATCGTACAGTCGTGGTCACTATGCTCGCTTCAAAGAATAAAAATACAACCAGTTCCCGTGTCGCTTCGGACCATTCGTCCTACGACATGATGGGAACCGGAGGAACCGTAAAGCATGCGACTCACCGATCGCTGACTCGCATCACTTAGTTCGTAACGCGCCTCAGAGCGATCGGTTCCACTCGTATCGCATCGTTAGAGGTTGATTGACTGCATCTCAGAGATTGGCTCATGATCGGCTGCTTTCGTACGGTCAGGATTAGGCACTGTGGCTCGGCATAGAAACGTCCTTCTGAAAACAGAAAAAATCAAAGCACGTTAGCGAACTCTTTATCGATTCGTATTTCAAGTATTGTTTCTCAATTCAAATTATAATGAACAAGCATATTTTCAAATAGGTAACATGCAAACAAACACAAACACGCATGCAAAACTGTACAAAAATAACGCGTTCAAACATTTGCACAAACGTACTAAAACGTGTGGGTAACGAAAACACAGCATTTAAAAAAGTACGTTGAAACACTTTGGTAAATATTCTTTAAAACCCAATAAAAAATTTGAAAAAGCATGTAAAAACACGTAGGTAACCACACCATAATACCCCGTAAAAATTTAAAAATTTATGCAAAAACACATAGGTAGCAACACTATAAAACTGACTAAAACATTCACTAAAATATGTCAAAACACGTATGTAGTCACACCATAAAACCCACTAAATATTCACTGTAGTATGTCAAAACACATAGGTAATCACACCATAAAACCCGGTAAAAATTTAAAAATGTATGTAAAAACACATAGGTAGCAATACTATAAAACTCACTAAAACATTCACTAAAATATGTCAAAGCACATAAGTATTCACACCACAAAACCCAGTAAAATTTGTGTAAAACACTGGTAAAACACTTAAATAACCACACCATAAAACACACTAATGTATCCGTATACACATGCACAATCACAAATTAAAACACACTAGTAAGCACGTAGGTATATGGGGAACCACACCATAAAACACGTTAATACACGCCCGTATATGCACTAAAACACTTGATAAAACACACTAGACACTTGCACTAGAACACTAGATAACACAGGGATGAACACACGATCGGTTAATTAACACTTTGACTCGTACCGGTAGGACATGTCACTGTTGATCCGAACACTTCGACAGCTTGAACAAGACTGAGCACCTGTGACTTTCAACGAGTTAACAATGATAGGTAAACCGTGGACCAATGATGCCAATGCACCAATACCAGGCAGCTTGAACAGTCCTGAATACCAATGACCTTTATCAAGTTACACTAGATTGATCAATGATAGGTGATCCATGAACCAATCAGCTATCATGTAATCAACCAATACCGAGCAATTACGTCGATTCGTACCTGTATTTCGACATTTTCTATTTAAATTTTTAATTTTTCTTTTGTTTATTTAACAATTTATTATTACACCTATTAAAATTTATCATTTTTATTCATTTTTATGCGAGCATTGATTATAAGATTTTGTTTTATTATCACATTTTTATATGATATCCAGAGATAATTATAAATTATATATTCTTTTTAATGTCATTTAAAATTTTTGAGTTAATATTCGTTAAATTATTATTGTATGTATTGAAATCATGTTTCTTTTTCAACTTTCACCTTTCTGTCGCATTTTTTTATATGTACGTAAACATGTTCCACGTAGTTTGTTCGTGTTTTATATATATATGCATCCTGTTTATTGTTTCAAATAACAAATATCTACCATTAGTTTTTAAGGGTTCAGGAGTGTAAAATCGGTTCCAATCGATATGGTAGTTCTAAAATTCTTCTTTACCTACAGATGCAATTTCAGTACAGAATCGAATGCGTCGATAACTGTTAGTAGGCAAAACTTCGGAAATTTCCAGGAATCGATTGTGTATTTACGTACTTACCGTGCAATCAATAGTTGCCTTCTGTAATTACCTTCGCAGTTTATTTATTGCTTTTTTGATGCAGTACATACGTATAAATTTTTCAAATTGCAAAATTTTCAGTTTCCTAAATTTTCAAATTTCCAACTTTTCAAACTCCCAAATTTTATATTCCCAATATCCCAATATCCCAAATTCTAAAATTCCCAAATTATTTCTAAATCTTCCAATTGTCAAATCTACAGATCCTTAAATTTGCAAATTTCTTCGTCAACGTATAAACATGAATTTTTTGCTCGAGCCTTGTTTGGTTTTGGGCGAAGAAGCCGGTATTGAACCTATGTCCCCTAGCCCAAAGTGCGTTGTTGGGAAGGGGAACATCTGGATACAAGGTTGAATCCCACCATCAGTTTGACGCTGAGCAGTACTGAAGCGAAACCTTAAAAGGGAACGAAAGACCTACGTTCGCAATTTATGTGTTAATACGTATATATACAATCCGTGGAGGTAAATAAATTTTTACTTTCTTCACCGGTACTCGCCACTTTATAAATATTTCTTAAAACTTGTTTTCAAAATCCGTAACGAATCTGTCGCAATGTGTGTCTGAGAATGTGTATCATCTCGTGAAAGAATTGTTAATAATTACATTATTCTTCGTAGTATTTTGTTTGTAATTATTGTGGGGAAGATGTGAGTGAAGACGAGGAAGTAAAATACAGGAGCAAATTGTACAGTGGTATTTAATAAAGAATATTTAAAATCTTGATGATTTAAACAAATTTTTAAAAATTAAATATTGTAGAAAGAAACTGGTGTGAGCAGTGGAGATTAGAAAAATAGGGACGATTGTTTAGTGTTAGAAAGAATAAATAAATATTCTTGTCGTGTCGCATATGAAATACCAAAATTATCGAAATCCTAATTTGTTTTCGAAACGTAATATCAACATTCCTTATTGTTTGAAACGTAGTAAAGTCATATTAGGTAATACAGCACCATTAATGGCGATACTGTATTTGAAATTCAATTCCATTAGTTCCCATCTTTTACCGCTAGATGGCTAAGCAGTTTGTGGTCCATGAAATTGCAATTTCAATAATTTTCGAAGATAATGCTTCGAATTTAATATAAATCCATTTTTCTGACTTTACTGTGTACATAGAATAATTTGCAAGTATAAGAAATTCATAAAATTCTTTATTTTTTGAAGAAACGCAATTTTTTGTTTTGATTCCATAGTCGACTGCTGGATGGCGATGGTAGCACCGTTTTCAGAAGACGCGTGCAAGAATATTTTTTAAATATTTGCTAGAATGATGCTTTTAGAGTGCTTTCAAATTTCTTAATTAATTTATAATATTGTGCATTAATTACTTTACAATATACTTGAGTTATACTCTTCAATTTGTTACTGCTTTTATTTCTTCTTTACAAAATGAAGGTACTTAAATTAAATGTGAAATTTAATTATAATAAATTGTTTACATATTTATGATATGATGTATTTAAGCAAATTATGTACGAAAATTTCTGTGATATTTTTAATTTATAATGTTTAAATGTATCATATTAATTTTTTCAGACTTTTTGAAATACTGACTGCAAATCTATAGGACACGAAAGACCAAGTTTACACATTAAGAATTCTTTTACAAAATTAAAAACAATAATCGTGTCATATTGTGAAAAGATAAAAGTACAGAATTCCCACAAAAACAGATTACTAAAAATCAGGGAGAAATATGAAATAATTAACAGAAACATGTTTAAAAATCACAGACACTTAAGTATTCGAAAATTATAAGAAGAAATAAGATGTATAACGAAGAGGCAGTATAACCTCTTCATCACATTAATTATATTTATTCATCACCCAAAATCACGCTATCCTACAACATTTCTGAAATTTATTATAAAACCCATGAGACAGAATGTTGCATAGTACAAATTTTGCACGTGAGATTTTCTCAGCTACCCGTCTCATGGTATTAGAAAACTCTCCTCGTCTGCAGGAATGAAACGACTTCTTTAAAGAATTGAAAGACCGTGAGAACTTTATATTGGCTGAAAACTTCAGTGTACTTCATCTGATATGCAATTCACATGTGAGCTGCTTCAGTTGAATGCAACTTCAAAAATGGCCGATGATTGCAACTTTATGGCACTCAATATGGAGGACTTCATGCTGAATATACGCATCATTCGGAAAACAATGTGGACTCGATCATTTTTATTTCTAATTAATCCCATTTTGTATATTTGCTGATGCGAGCTTAGATCATTTTTATAGAATGTTACCTGAGCATACAAAAAATTAACTGTAGTAAAATTAATTATAGAAGAGTTAAGAAATAAAATAATGAAAGTACAAAATGAAGATAAACCTACAGAGTTAGTTACCTGAGTGGTAAAATAGGACTGTATAAATTTTGTGATTAAGTTTATGATAAACTATATTGATACAAAAAATATTAACCAACAAAGTGTAGATATACAAGTTCGAATAAGTCAAATATTAATAACTAAAATAATTGATACACAAATTAGAACAAGCACCGCCATATTGAAGATTTATAGAGTGGATTTAATGTAGAAATTACTAAAAATTAGACTTGTAGAATTGTTATACTAATACCAATATTAAAATAAAGAAATAATCTCAATGTTTGAAACGGTAATAACAAAATAATGTATTAACACTAATAAATGTCTTTATTATAACAAAATATCTGCAATCTGTTGAACAGTATTATTATTGTACACATTTACGTTTCGAAAATAAAAACTTGTTTGAAAATCGACGAGGAACGAATTTCTTTTTTGACCTTTTTCGCGCTTCCTCGTTCAAAGAAGTCAATTCTGCGGCCACACTCGGCAACGATGCGATGAAACGATAATAGCGAAAGAAATGTGAGGAAAAAACAGAAATCCCTTATCTTCAGCGTGGTTTTAAAATTCAGCCGCTTCGATGTGCGTAATTTAACGAAACTTCCCGTTATTTCCCTTATCGCTACCTGGACGCGCGCAGATATAGAAACTCCCCATTCTCGACCGGGAACATAGAATCCGGAATTTGGATCGATACAGCACTCTACAACGATAGATATTGTTGCCTTCGATACGCAACGTGAATCGCAAGAGGTCCGCATGATTTTTTTTATTTTCCGCGTGCGTCGAGGAGATTTACGAATTTTCATTATCTCGAATTCGCAGGGTAACCGGTCGATATTGCTCTCGGACGCGCCCGACTTCCCGTGAAAATTCATAGAAGACTTTGATCGAGAACTGTTATTTCTCAATACCAAATCTATATTTAATTTGTATTTTGAAAATAAGATGGTCAAATGTGAACTTACAATACGTAATTCGAATATGCAGAAATATCTCGCACCAAGTTTTTAAATGACTGTTACACCCTTATAAAGAAAATATTGAAAAGAAGTCCGATGGGGTCAAAAAATGACCCAGCAATTCCGCAACGAGACAACTGCTTCGCCAACGCTGTTGCAACCCTTAGACTTCAGTATGTAACGCGGCACAGGATTAATGAATGAATTTTATTTCTTTAATGCACCATTTATGTCAATGCGAATGCGAATCCATTTAAGACTACTTAATAAATGTACTGAAAAAAGAAGACGCGAATTCGGAACAGAAGTTACTTTTTCACGCAAAATAATCGGTTTCTGATTTTTTTATCTTTGAGGCACCTTACTGGAAAGTCTGAAGAGATTCGAGAATAACTGCAATAATATAAAAGTAGTAATCTTCGATAAAAATTGTTCTCTTTTGCGATTTTTTATTACAATTACATTTTGCGATAAAAAAATCTATTCTCTTTTAAATAAATTTGTAAATAAAGTAAACGTTATTTTGTTAGGGGTATAAAGGGGTTAAATTTTCTTTGGAAAGATCGTGAAATCATGCAGCCGAGGATACATCATCTTAACAATGACGTATCGATTATGGTATCTTTAGGTAACGCGCGAAGTAACCACCCCGTGGAAAGTAATCAAATTTTCTGGTTTACGTAAAAGAGCCAAGTTGAGGTGAATGCATAACGTGCGTGTAACTCGGCCATCTATCAAAAACGCTCTATCCAGTTCCGGAAGAAGCTCGCTCTCATTATTGATATCGAACCATCGTGAAAGCTGCATTATGTACCGGCGGTGAACAGGTCGCGCGGAAAACAACTTTTGCACCCTCGACTTTTCAATCGATCCATCGATGGCAAGCTGAAAATATGGATTACCAAGGGTGCTGCTCGTTTAAAATTCCATCCGATCGCTGCAAATTCAACGCAACGCGATTTACTGGGAAAAATTCATGGGATTTCTTTCATAAACGATACAATGCCTGGCTTGGAATTATATAGGAACTTGCAAATAACCATTTTTTAGCTGTTTTTTTTTCATTGGTTTATTAAAAATTATTTATACTCTTCATGTCGTTTTATTGGGGAAGTTTATAAACTTATGAGTTTACAACTTTACAATTTTACAATTTTACAATTTTGCTACTTTGTAACTGCAATTTTACAATTTTACAGATTCACAAACGTCCAAATTTGCAACTTTACAACTATACAACTTTATCATTTTACAACTTTGCAACTTCACAATTTTACAACTTTGCAATTTTACAGATTCACAAACGTCCAAATTTGCAACTTTACAAATTCACAACTTTACAACCTTACAACCTTACAACTTTTCAACCTTGCAACTTTACAACTATACAACTTTATCATTTTACAACTTTGCAACTTTACAATTTTACAACTTTGCAATTTTACAGATTCACAAACGTCCAAATTTGCAACTTTACAAATTCACTACTTTACAACTTTACAACTGTGCAACCTTGCAACTTTACAACTTTACAACTTTATAATTTTACAACTTTGCAACTCTGCAACTTTACAGCTTTACAACTTTACATCTTTACAACTTTACATCTTTACAACTTTACAGCCTTACAACTTTACAGCTTCACAGCTCTACAACTTTACAACTTTGCACCTTTATAAATTCCCAAACATACAAATTCACAAATTCTCAGAATAAACACCTGTCATATACATCACCATAGAAATAAAAAATTTCGAACGAAAACTACAAATGCAAGTCCACTAAAAAATTCCTTCGATCAAATAAACATCACTCTATCGCACATCACTTGATTAACAAATGTTCATTAATCTCCGTTCCTACATTCATTAAAAAAAAAAAAATACACAGTCACCAAAGTATAAAAAATTGATCATACTTCGATCAAGTATTCGTTTAATGTTCGACTGATACAAAAACGAATGCGAGTCTAGTGTTCCCGCGGCGTGGTTTGAAAAATCGTTTAAACTCCGTCGTTTCCTATGATAAGTGGCTCGCAAAATTGGTAATAACTTGGAGGAAATTTGCGGCTCGGGTTATCCCTGTAATTCCAGACGGAATTTAATAACTTGATCTCCGTTGTAAACGAAGATAGAACGAGTCGAAGTCGCGACCCTGTCCTGCACTTTCTCGCGAGTGAAAGACAAATGACTCGATACCTTGACCTTCGATTATCTCCGTTGCCGCAAAAAAGTAATGAAAATCAAATTGTTTTTACTTACATTTTAAAATTAAGGTCATAGCGGACGCTTACATACGATATTAAATCTTTCGATACATATCGAAGGTACGTGTTGTTGATTTTCGAAGAAAATTGCTTTTGACGGAATTATTTATTATGATTGAAGACATTGATTCGAGATTTTGGATGGTGATTTGAAAATTGCTAATTTGTAATTTTTGCTGATTGGAACAGTTGAAAATTGAGGTGTAAGAAGTATTAATTTTTTATTTATCTTTTATTTACAAGATTGAAATTTTATGTTATATTTGTTTGTACTTATGTTTATTTTTAAATTATGATAGACATCAATTTGTTCTTATAATTATTCATTATTTTTATAGTAATTTGCACGACACCATAACAACTTCATTTAACAATAACAAAAATACCAAAATACAGTAATAAAATGATTAATGAAAGTAATGAAGTGACTGCATGTTATTTCATTAACAAGAAATATTGCAGAGCTTGTATAGAATTTCTTTGAATTCCGTATCGCATAATGAAAATTATCTTTGCATTAGTTGCAAACTAACGAATAGTTGGTCGTAAATTAGTGAACATAGAAACGTAATTAAATGTGCGCTAGAACTGTCCCGGCAACCTATGATAAACTGTGAAAGTTTAAACAGAAACAAGTGTATTCATGGTTTGGGATGAAAACGGGGAACATAAATGAAGATGTTTGTGAGCACAGGTGAAGTTATACGAATTGATAGTATATTGAAGTATTGAGTTGAAATTTCAAATCCTAAAAATTTTTGAATTGTAAGCCCCAAAATTCGCAAATTCCCAAATTCTCAATTTTTTAATTTCTCAAACTAAGTTTCAATTTCACAATTTCTCAAATTCTCAAATTCTTAAATGCACAAATTCTCAAATTCTCAAGTTCCCTAGTTCCAATTTCCCAAATTTCAAATTCTCAAATTCTCGAATTCCAAAATTGCAATTTCCCAAATTTCCATTTCTCTAAACTTCAAATCCTCAAATTCCAGATCTCCAAATTTCAAATACCCAAATTCTAATATTCAAATTCCAAATTCACAATTATCCAAATCCCTAAGTCCCCAAATTCCTAAATTTCCAACTCCCCAAATCTCCAAATCACAAAACCTTCAAATTCGCAAATTCCCAAGTTTCCTAAATTCCCAAGTTACAAATTTCCCGAAGTCTCAATATCCCCAGATTTCAAATTTCCAAATTCCATATTCTCCAATTCCAAATCCCCAAAATTCTAAATCCCCAAATTCCCCAATTCCAAATCTCCCTATTCCAAATTCCCAAATTCCATATTCTCCAATTCCAAATCTCCAAAATTCTAAATCTCCAAATTCCAAATCCCCAAATTCTAAATCCCCCAATTCCAAATCCCCAAATTCTAAATACCCAAAATTCTAAATCCCCAAAATTCCAAATCCCCAAATTCTAAATCCCCAAATTCTAAATCCCCAAATTCCAAATACCCAAATTCCAAATACCCCAATTCCAAATCCCCCAATTCCAAATCCCCAAATTCTAAATCCCCAAAATTCCAAATCCCCAAATTGCAAATCCCCAAATTCCAAATCCCCAAATTCCAAATCCCTATATTCCAAATCCCCACATTCCAAATCCCTAAATTTCAAATCCCCAAATTTTCAACCCCCAAATCCCCACATTCCAAATCCCAAAATTTCTAATCCCCAAATTTTCAACCCCCAAATCCAAAAATTCCAAATCCCCAAATTTCTAATCCCCAAATTTTCAACCCCCAAATCCCAAAATTCCAAATCCCCAAATTCCCACATTACCAAAATTTCCCTATCGCCAAATTCCAAGTCCCAAAGTTGAGACCTTCAAACAATCTTTTCACGAATCTCCTAATTCGTCCAAATCGTCGGAAACGAGCAACGCTCCGCATTTACATTTTTGGCATAAGTAGATTACAGCGGTGATAAAATTCCTGAAAGCAGTACCGCGTAGGGAAGTTCGCAGCGATAGAAGCTTCTCCCTCGAAACCCTTCCGATGAAGATCAAACGCGACCCTCCGAGATTTGTTTAAAAGGATCCGCGACGTTGAAAGGGACTCGTGTTTCGAGCGAATCGCGTGCAATTACTCTCAACGACATTATTGTTCGAACCATCGCTCGATTAACGAGCTGCGGTCGGATTCGTGCATGCTGCAAGAAATCGGATTTCTCTTGAATCGAGAACTCTTCTCTTTTCGCGTGACTCGACGTTTCGAAGTTGCAGCTCGTCGATCAACAACCCTTTGTATCTACTCGTAGTAACTGAAACGGTTCTTCCGACACTTTTTCAATTTACCCATTGTTTTCCTCTTCGTATGTTCGATACACCGTTGTGGAAAGATCAAGGAACAATCGGAGATCGCGAGAAAATTGTTGGTGTAATGTTGCAATCAAAGTTTTATTTATTGTACAGTTTCTTTTTCATGGTCGTAGTTATAGGTTGATAGTACTTGCAGTTCCTGGCCACGTACGAAAAAGTCACTCTTGTGGCTACATCATGTAGCCGTTTCCATATATGTCATATGTGGAAAATTGTCTTAGGTCAAATTATTACCGAATGCATTGATAACGATATATACACAGCAATTTGTTACTATCGTGATAAATTGTGGAATTTTAGACTATTTAAAATTAGTTTGTTATTTATATACGCCTTAGCAGTTATGGTAAAGAGAATGAAAAACACGGAAGACTTACGAGTGTGCGAACGCGTAGACGCAACTGTAGATGACTTACATAAAGGTATACGAATGGGTGACGTGGGGAAAGAGAAGAAATGAAAAAGAAGAAAAGGGGGAAGTCATGTGGTGACACAAGGGAAAAGCAGATGAAGAAAGAAACACAAGTTCTAGTAGTGGAAGGCACAAGATTCACAAATGTTTAACTGGGTTTATGAAATGCGTCTCTTGTTATTTCAAATTATTGAAATTATTCAGCTCTTGTCAAAATGTTTTCGAATTTTTAAAAAGTCTTGGATATACTAATACACTTATGAGAACTCAGTGAGGTTTTATTTTATTGAAGCTTCTATTTTCAAGCATCAGTGCTATTATGGTAACGCGGAGGTGAATTATTACGTAATAAATATCTACTAGGTTGTTGCATATTAAATGGTGTATTTAACTGTAATATTGATAGCATATTAATATGAAGATTAAAACGAAGCTGCTAAATACAGGAAGTAGGTGATGTTACATAGAACTATAGGTTCGTCATCATGCTATAGATTGTGGTATTTATCCGTATTTAGATTCTTGGATTTTTAGAAAATTTCCTAAGGAAGATTCTCGTGAAAGTTCTCAGGAAAAATTCCTAGATACTCGTGAAAGTTTTTGGGGAAGATTCCCACATTCCAAAAGACGTCTTTTAACTCCTAATAGAAAAATGTGCGACCCAAGAATTGTCAAATAAGATAAAGTTATTAAAGAGTAGGAAAATTTCAACAGCAGTAGGAATCAGTCATCCTCTTGTGTGGAGAATTTTTCATGATCAGCTGTTATACTCATACCATATTCAACGAGTGCAGATCCCCACTCCACCAGATTATCCAGCAAAAATAGGGTTCTCACAGTAGATTCTTGTACAAAGTGCACTAAATCCACGATTTATTTCGCACATTTTATCTACTAGTGAAGCTGCGTTCACAAGAGACGAAGTAACACACGTGGATAAAACCTTTTGCCTGATTATTCAAATAAATTATATAGGAACACACTATGTCCATATAGTATGTGATCAGCTATTTGAATATTTCATTATTTTACTAAATTGCATCTTTTATTTTACGAATTTGAATCTTCATTTGCTTGTTGTTTTAATAAATTGAACATTTTATTTGCCTTTTATTTGAACAAATTGAGTCTGTTATTTATCCTTTTATTTTTATTCTACCTGTTATTTCAAAAAATTTAATCTTTCATTTTATTCGTTGTTTCAACAAACTGATCTTTTATTTAACCTTTCATTTTACTAAATTAATTCTTCTATTTCACTTATTACCTTACTAAATTGGAATTTTACCTACTGTTTTACCAAATTGAATCTGTTGTTTGATTTTTTGCTTTTACTAAATTGAATCTGTTGTTTGACCTTTTATTTTAGTAAATTGCATCTTTTTTACCAAGTCGTCCATCAAGTCTTTATCATGATTTTCTGATGAACATGGTATAACAGTTTTTGCATGACATGCCTCTTCGTGATTGACTACATCTGTGGTTTATGTAAAATGCTGCTCCAGCTCATTTTGCCTTCAACGTCCAGCAATATTTAAACTAAAATTACCGAGGAAAGTGGATTGGACGTGGTGGACAGTTTCATGACCCCTTCGATCACTTGATTTTAATCCTCTTGACTTTTTCTTATGGGGATTTCATAAGAACATGGTACAGTCTTCACCGATAAATGACGTAGATGAATTATGTAGCCAAGCAGAAAATCTCTGTGAAGGGGTCTGGAGAGAATCTAGGACTATTTAGAAGATTCAAAATATTTTCTAATTAGCTGTAGTAAACGTACTATATTTTCAAATTTCTAAATTCCCTTATTTCCTTCATTTCTAAATTTTCTAATTTTCAAAGACCCAGATTTTTCATATACTGAAGTACTTAAATTAGCAAGTCTCCAAATTAAATTTCCAAATACCCTACTCTCAGATGTCTAAATTTTCAAATTCTCAAATTTCCCTAAATTTAAAAATTTCACAAACCTCTAGATTTTTTAATTTTTAAGTCTTCAAACCTACGTCAAACCCCGAATCACCTAAATCCACAAATTTTCATATCCCAAATTTCTATATCCCAAACTCCAAATCACCAAATTTCTATATAGCAAACTCCAAATCCCCAAATTTTCATATCCCAAATTCCAAATCCCCAAATTTTCATATCCCAAATTTCAAATCCCCAAATTTCCATCTCCCAAATTCCAAATCCCCAAATTTTCATATCCCAAATTTCAAATACCCAAATTTCCATCTCCCAAATTCCAAATCCCCAAATTTTTATCTGCCAAACTCCAAATCACCAAATTTCTATATGCCAAATTTCAAATCCCCAAATTTTCATATCACAAATTCCAAATCTCCCAAATTCCAAATCCCCAAATTTCTATATAGCAAACTCCAAATCCCCAAATTTCCATACCCCAAATTCCAAATATCCCAAATGTCCATCTCCCAAATTCCAAATCCCCAAATTTCTATATAGCAAACTCCAAATCCCCAAATTTTCATACCCCAAATTCCAAATCCCCAAATTTCCATATCCCAAATTCCAAATATCCCAAATTTCCATCTCCCAAATTCCAAATCCCCAAATTTCTATATAGCAAACTCCAAATCCCCAAATTTCCATCTCCCAAATTCCAAATCTAACTTCCATCATTTCCGAATCTCTAGAATGAAGACCCCACATGCTAAATTTCCAGATCCCGGTAAAATTCCCAAATTACCTAATTCCAAATATACAAATTGCCCAAAACACCCCTCGACATGCCCATTGTTTATCACATTTCTGACACCCATATTTGCCGTTGACTGTACGCAGACATTAAGGTCGAAGGAAACGTGTCAGGAGAGGGAAAAAGGGTCGAGGAGGATTCCAGGAGCGTATCGAAGGGGAGAGTAACCTGTTGCGGCGCACGCATACCCGTTCTCTCCTCCTTCGTCCCTCTTACCCCTTCGTACACTCGAACACGCACACATCCAAGTCTCCGAAACGCTTCTACGTGTATCGACATCCTTGTCACCCTTGGCCCGACGTAGCTGTTTCTCTCCCTCGACTAGCAGCATGCTCCGTTCACCCTACCAACGGGAACAACCACCACCCCCTGGCTCGCTACGAATCGCCGTTTTCTGGTGGCACACGAACCCCGGTGTAGGGAGCGTGTAGTCGAGGGTAGTTAGTCGTTGTCAGTACGCCAGCTCGACCAGATTAGCATAGAACGCGAAGTGGCGATCGCTTAGTATACCTGTGAATCGTGGGATGTTTTCTCCTTACTAGACCAACCTGCTCAATTGTTTATCTGTAAACGATTATCGTTTACGATCGTGTTCCAGGTGAGTTATCAATCTTCAATTGTTTCTGATGGTTACGCGAAATTACGAAGGTTATCGAACGGAAGAGGGTAATTTTGAGGACTTTTATTTGAGAACGGGGTTTATGAACGGTCTCTTTTGAAATTGGTATTTATGAATGTCATTTGTGAACCCTGTCGTTTATGAATCTTGTCACTTATTTGCCTTGTAGTTTATAAATCTTGCCATTTATGAATCTGTCAATTATTCACCTTGTCACTTCTTAGCCTTGATAATTATTCACCTGGTCGTTTGTGAACCTCGTACTTTATGAACCTTGTCGTTCATAAACCTCGTCATTTGTGGACCTTGTCATTTATGAATCCTGTCACTTATTCACCTTGTCAGTTCTTAGCCTTGTCACTTATTCACCTGGACGTCTATGAACCTTATCATTTGTGAGCCTTGTCGTTTGAATCTTGTCATTTATTCGCCTTGTCATTTATGAATCCTGTTACTTATTCACCTTGTCACCTCCTAGCCTTCTCACTTATTCGCCTGGTCATTTATGAACCTTGTCATTTGTGAATCTTGTCATTTATGATCCTTGTCATTTGTGAATCTTGTCATTTATGATCCTTGTCATTTGTGAACCTTATCTATAAACCTCGTTGTTTATGAATCTTGTCATTTATGAATCTTGTCACTTATTCACCTTGTTACCTCTTAGCCTTGTCACTTATTCACCTGGTCATTTATGAACCTTGTCATTTGTGAATCTTGTCATTTATGATCCTTGTCATTTGTGAACCTTATCATCTATAAACCTCGTTGTATATGAATCTTGTCACTTATTCATCTTGTCACTTCTTAACCTTGACAGTCATTCACCTTGTCACTTATTCACCTTATTTATAAACCTTGTCACTTATTCACCCTGTCATCAGTTTATGAATGTTCATACAGTGTAAGTATAATTCAATCAAAAGTATTGTGATAGAGGTGGAATAAATTGCGTCCATTAAAGTGCGTAGAAATGAAGGATCCCACAAAATGTTCACCCAGAAGAAAAGTTCCGACCGACGTTGTTCCCTTTCTAAAGAATTTTCAAAGGCGAAGATTTAAAGAAAAATGTGGAATATCGGCTAGGAGGAGAAAGCAGCATTGTTGTCGAGGAGTATTTAAGCGTTCGATGCAGTAGCCTATCGAATACGATTCGAGTCGTGATCTATAGAGAACGCTTTTCCTTTCGGAACGTTTGCCGACCTCGAACATTGATCTCTCCACGGGGCTAATTGTTAAGGAACCCACGCACAGATGCGAGGAATGACTTTATCAGGGAAGGCACCAGAACAAGAGCAACAATTAGGGTAAATATCGATTCTGACCAGGTGGTCCGATCGGCCTCGACACTCTCTTCACGCTCTCGCAGGAAAACAATTCAACACTGTTTGACGTTCGTGTCTTTTGCTGTTCCAATTCTGCAGCTGTCTCTTGGGACGAATACATTTTTTTTTTTTCGTTCAATTTATCGCAACTCGCAGTATGGAACGTTGTTTCTGTTGCCTGTATGAGATTGATAGAAAAATGGACGGGAGATTTATTACGTTTCTTTGCTCGTTTATTTGGATCTTGTGAGGAAAATGACGATGCTCGGACGTGTGGTGAAATATAGTTTGGGGATTTGGAATTTGGGGTATGGAAATTTAGGCATTTGAGATTTGGGAATTTAGGGACTTGGGAATTTAGGGATTTGGGGAATTAGTGATTTGGAAATTTAGGAATTTGGGAATTTAGGGACTTGGAAATTTAGGGACTTGGTAATGTAGGAATTTGGGGATTTAGAGATTTGGGAATTTAGGTATTTGGAAATTTAGGAATTTGGAAATTTAGGGATTTGGGAATTTAGGGATTTGGAATGTAGGTATTTAGAAATTTAGAGATTTAGAAATTTGGGAATTTGAGGATTTAGAATTTGGGGTTTTGGAATTTAAAGTACGGAAATTTCGGGATTTAGAATTTGGGAATTTAGTTAAAGAATTAAAAAAATACATTTTTAAAAAATATTGTACTCCTCAACGCGTTATTTAAATATTTAATTAAATTTCAAGAAATGAAACGTAATTACAATTCATAAGAATGAATTAAGCAAACAATTTCTGCAAGTATGTACCTTGTTTTAATCGATCAAAGTTTCGAAGCAACTTACGAAGTTCTCTGATCAAAATTTTGTTCTAATCACACGAAGTCCTTCAGTACGAACATTTATTATATTTTCCTGATCAGAATAAAATTTCCAACAAATACATTAACCATAATAATACTAATTAACAATATTAAATTCCTATAACAGACAATAAATATATTAAATATTACGATAAACATTACAATAAATGCAGAATAAATCGTAAAACTCGGGAACATTTTTCTAACCTAAAAATTATTATAAAAAATGCCATTAGCAGACATTCGTATAAAGTTCGATATCGATGATGCCAATTATGTTACTCGAAAATTTAATCTCCCGTTTGGAGCAATTATTTTTGCAGCTTTATGTACAAAGGAGGCAACTGTTCCTCCATCGATCTCGTTTCGAAAATAAAATATACCATCTGGCTGCCTAATTGGCCCCATGATAAAAAAGATCGCCGTTAAAACGGTTAACCGTACGGAACCAATAACGTCACGGTTAAGAACAAAGAAAAATGAGAACAGCTATCTACGAAACTTACAATTGCGTCTTTTGTGAGAGAAGTGCAGTTCAGCGGGGGTTCGCTTAGGTAATTAAGAAATTTTCCAAGTTTGTCGAGAAAGGTTCGTTGTATCTCGGGATATACTCTGTCGTGGACAACTTTTCTGAAAGAAGACTGTTGTCTCCTTTTATTTCTCGCGATTTCGCTTTAATTTATCTTGCGCTCCTCGCGGTACGCTTTTAAACGAGACGGGTTATTTTTTGATTCGGGAGAAAGATCATAATTTCAACGGTCGTTACGTTAAGCCGATAATTATCGGACGCGGTGAATTAATGTTGAAATGTATTGTCAGGGATATGATGGCGATGAAACGTTAATGTGCAGCCGTGATGATTCAGCTCGAAATGCGATGAGAAGAAGAATGGGTAAAAATGGGATTCTGAATAATTTAATAGTAGTTGTAATTACGTTTATTAATTCTTGGATTAACAATGAAATTATTGAAGTCAGGAATGGTTGAATACAGGACTGACATAACATTTCAACTTTCGTTGTCTGTTTTAATATTGTAGCTGCGATTGGTTAGTTCTGACTGACGCACCTTACAAATAAATCATAGTGCAAGGGGTTAAATTTGGAAATCTAAAGACCTAAAATTTGAGGTTAATAAATTTCAAGAATTAGACAAAATTGAAATTTGCAATTGGTTTTTGTAAATTTGTAAATTGAAGAATTTGCAAATTGGGGATTTTTGAAGTGTAAAAATTTAATGATTTGATAGTCTGAAAATTGGGAAGAACCATCTAGAGGTAGAGAGAAATAATCAGCGAGAAATACTCAACAGAGAGAAATAATCAGCCCTGCTAATAAGTAGAAGAGAACAGAGTATAGTCAGACAATGCACCTTAACTGACCAGAATTTCGCCAACCAAATTAGTTAGCATCTGCCACTTACACGGATTTAAACTATCCCGATATCCCACTAATTTGTGCTGCACAGTGACTTTCATACTTGATACCAAAACTTTCCCTAAACACAAACTACACTCGCTAGCTCCACATATAGACCCACATCACACTTATCTACCAGTCAGCTTCTAACATTATGCGACTCATAGTGATAGAATTGTGTCCTCAAAACAGCTTGAATCCTTCCAAGTGACATCCAAAGTGAAAAGCGCCTTATTTTTCTTTTAACCTTTCTCGGAAAAGAAAAGCAGACCAAATCCAGATAAGACACAAGGTGCATCCTAAATCGCTCTGGGGTGTATTTAATTCTGCTTCCAAAAATACAAGATATTTCGTTGCTTAGAGATTTCGAAATTCCTCGTTGAAGGCAGTCTTCGAGCGCAAAAAGTTCGATGATAAACTCGTATTGCGAATGAAGAGGTCCTTGGCGAGTTAACCGGTGTCGTTCGTTAAGCTAATTAAGACATTTTGTCGGAAAGTTTAGCGAGACGCACAAAAGCAGGCGGAGAGTTAATCCACGTGCACGGCGACCTTCGTGAAGCGTTTCCGAATCCTTCGTCCTCGGAAGTTTGCGTCGAACGGTTAGTTGATTACGAATAGATATCGCGAATTCTTCGAGGAATAGTAAATTTGAATTTGGCACGATGAAAATGAGAGGAATTGACGCTCGTTTGTGTTTCCATACGATTCGTTTCCTTTTCACTCTGATTCTATTCGCTTCGGTTATCGGTTTTATCGGAAAAGATTGGGTCGGGTAAGAGATGGTTCGCTTCAATATGTATCTATACCTTTAAAAATACATATATTACAAAGAGAGAGATATACGGATATTACTTTTTTAATTGAAACGGGTTTCACGCTTTAACTTTCACGGAAATTCTGAGAGCTTCTATGCTTGGGTAATGCACGAGTTTTTATCTTTTCTTGAGAGTATATTAATACATCTGGGATTTATTCAACATTTCATTTATTAATATTATTTCATTTTCGTTTTTAATTTAAGCTTCAATTGGAAGTTTCAGATCATTATTATTGATTATAAAATAATATTTGAAGATCAAGGTTTCAATCAATTTGAGAGACGATCACAATGATCACAAGATGATCTTGTTTGAGATCAATCAATCTTTACATAATAATTACAAAATAATATTTAAAGGTCAAATAGAAATTTCTACATAACAATTACCCAATAATAAAAAATTAAAAGGTCTGTACTAGTATTTAGAAAATAAGATGTCTAAATAAAAATAACAATATTTAGAAATCAACAAGAAATAATTTGCCCCTGTAAGTTACCCACGCGTCTACTCTCCAAGTCGCCTTTCGCAGACGCCATCGTTTCAGACATTTTGATCACTTTCGTTATCAGACTAATTTGACAGTTTCCAATGCTGCTTTTCCCGAAGCTCTGACCGATTACAAGCCTACAAATTCTCTCGGGTATATTCAGTTTGTCCGCGGAAATGAATCCTCATGCTGACATTTCAGCAAATGTCACATCAGACCTCGCATAACAATAATGAAAAGGGAACAACGCGGTTTTATTTCATGGCTGACCTTACCGTCAACGTGTTACTCCAGATCGACCTTCGAAATCCTCGACCTTGAAGAAGTCGATCTAGCGAAAGGTCGAAGTGTCGAGGATCTAGCGTTTGATCTGCGAATCGAGAGATTAGGGACACAGGGTCCAGGAGGACCCCGGCGTTGTTCGTTTTCGCCAAGTGGTCTTGGACACCTTCGTCAAGGTGCCCGGAAAATTGTCAGAGGTGCTGGGTGATGTCCTGGAGCTAGCATGCGGAGGAGGAAGTACCGGCGGAAGTGGGAGCGACAGTGGCGGGAAATCTGGAAACACTGCCAGCAGGATAGGAGTTGTCACGGGGGTAGCAACCATAAGAGACAAATGGGCTCAACGGGGTCACAGATCGCCGCTTTCATCCGTGGCCAACACGGACAGCGCTGACAGTACTACCTCGACCAGTTCGGAGGTCAGTATGTTTGATGGAATACCTTTCTTTCTCTTCGGAAAACTTGTCTGATCATGGATTTTGAGAGCTCCGGAACTTCGATATCACAACTTTTAATAGACGAAAATACGAATTTATTTTACTTATCGAGATAGAATGCAATTAGGAGTTTCTACAACTCTTCGTATCAATCTATTGTTTCGTTCTTTCTGAAGTACGAAAAGTATGAACGGTGGAACCCGAATTAACGCTGGTTTATAGATTGAGCACTTCCAGACTAAAAATAAAGGAATGAGTTCTTTATCTTGATCAAAGTTTATATTTTGGCGAAAGCTTAGTTTCTGTAATTTAGGATGTCCACATTCTTGAATCTCCAGAAATTTCTGACAAAATATAGCATACGATTTGTCACAGTTACAAAGAATGAAAAATGGTCGCTGGGAGAAATACAAGGTCCATAAAGATATCGAATTACATTTTCCAATAACAAGGTTCGAGATCGTATAACAAATACATCAGTACCAGTGTAACGTCATAATTTCAATGCTGGAAAGCAAGCAAATATCCCTCAAGAAATCTAAGTTTGCCCTTCGGGTTTTAATGAATTTTTTTTTAATTTTCAAACGGTCCATAATTTAAAAGATATTCAATAGTTATTTTACGTTTCCTGACAAGATTTATATCGAAAATTTTGCGGCTGAAGAGTGGTTCAAATTTTATGACCAGGGAGACGTGTATAGTATAAGGAAACTTGAAATAACATGAGTTTGCAGAAATTTAATAACAACCGAAACGGGGACTTAGGGTTTCCTCGTTAGAATCATATTTCTGCTATTGTATTTTCGTTTGAAGGATCGTTCTCTCCGTGAAACGTATTTATTCGCCGGCATGAGCAGAAATTGCATCAAATGAAACATGTAACACACCGGTTCTCTGTTTTTCAACATTTTGGAATAGTTAAACTAGCCAACCAGCAAAAGCTGCAGACCCTTGCGAGAATCCTTAAAAAATGTAACGCGAAATAGCATAAAAGATACAAAAGACTGACAGAAAAATTGCTCATAGAGGTGCGCGAAAAAGCATGCTTTACGATTCTCCGGAGATAAAGCTACGCTTTGAACGTCTTTTTTCTAACGTATTAAATTTTCAAAGTACTCAAGATTTGTAATTCTGTTCTTTAATGGAGAGAGTTTTCGTGATGAATCGAGTTTACAAAGTGAATAGGTTTGTGTTTTCTCGGATTAAGTAGTCTTCTATTTACAAAATGACTACGAAATTGTTTCCTCTAAGAATTTCTTAGAATAATAATTTTAATTCGTGTTTTATTAAATTCGATTGTTGATCTTGAAGTCCTATCTTTGGTGACTTCTCTTGTGTGTTTTATCAAATTTATGATATTGCATGTATTAAAGTATTTCATACAGTTTATATGTTTTTATTATTTTATATAATTTTTCTGTTTTTATTATTTCATGCAATTTATTTGTTTTTATTAAATCATGCAATTTATCTATCTTTATCGATTTTATTATTTTTATGTCTCATTCAATTCTTCTGTTTTTGTTATCTAATATAATTGAATGTTGCTAGTCAATCTTCGCCCTTACACTAAATCTTCCTGTATCGGTAGAAGTTAGCGTACTTTGTTTCTGTCCTCGGAGAAGTCCGCTTGTTTACAACAGTTCGTGAGAACAACTATAGCGTACACGTTAACAGAGTAAAAGTTGGAAAGTGAATTTTACTGTTCACCGTTTACGTAAACACTGAAATTTTCCGGATAATGTAATTGCTTATACGTCAGTCGATGCTTGAAATATTGCCACGTATCCCTAGACGACAAATACTGTACGAGTAAACAATGAAATTTTAACAAGCAACGAAATTTAATAAATATTATCTTTAATTTAGCAACGTTCAAATTAAATTGATGAGTGCTCTATCGTGTCAAACTTTTAAAGGTTAATTGAACATAGATGATTACGAATAGTAGAACACAGTAAGAAAATTTATATTGACATTGTATTATACTTTTAAATATTTCATCCCTTTAATTTGAAGACTAGTGTCTGCTACAGAATTTTGAAATTATGTTTGCACAAATTCGATACCTCCAGTTTACACGAACAAAGGTTTGTACAAAATGAAAGTGTCATTCTTCGCAGCCATAAGAAGCTGAATGTTCTTTTATTCTTTCGCAATTTCGAAGGTGTGTTTAAAAGGAGTTATTTTGTTGACGATTAGGTTTAAAGAAGTTTGCAAATGAAATTTATTTCTCGTTACTCTTAACACTTTCCTCGGCCAAGCAATTTCTCGGCGAGGGTATTAGGTGAAATTGAAAAGCGATTCGATGTTATAATGAAGTCAGTGAGCTCGCGTTAATGGTTACTCGCCACGCACAACTGGTGAACTTATTAAGAAGACCGATTTCGTGAGCGAAACGAGTTCGGATCCTTCGGACAATGGATTATCAATTATCGCGTACAAATTAAAGTAACTATAATTATCGAAGCTAAAACTTCCCTTTGAATCCCAGGTTTCTTTATTTAATCGCGCTCTGCTTTATCCGCGGACGAAGAAGATTAAAATTAAGTAAAACAAGGATTAATGTTAAAAAACAGAACTGCTCGAAATTTTACGTTTCAAATCTTAATCCTTGCGGTACTTAAAAGAGAAAAGAATCTCCCCACCGTGAACACTTCCTGTTACATTTCGGCAAATAAGAATAATGACAATAACAACTGCAGAACGCAAATAGCTATCTCACTCTTGAGACGTTTGCGTCCATTTTTCTATTCTGACCAATAGGAGCCTCTTCTAAACACGTCAGCCTCTCCGCGCGCCAACTCATGGGTTGACATCGGTAACTTCCGCTTCGATTATCTCAGTCGTAATTGCACAATGCACTTTCAATCGCACCTCTCATCGACCTTTCATAATCAACGTCCGCCTTAACGCAAGCTTCTTAAAAGCTAGGCTTGAAAACTCGATGGTAAATTATATCCGAAGGGGACAAGAAGCAAGAAATAACGTCGTATAGGACGATAACGAAGTTGGCAAATATGATTTATTTCTCTTCTCCTTTTCGCTTGGTTGCTGATATTTTTCTCCGTTTCCGATGCCATTGGCATAACGAGACGTTTACGTCGCCGGATAAATCCTAGAAGAAGTGGCTTTCGCGGAAGAACTTTCGAGGTAGAAGGATTTCTTACTGGAATTGGGTGAGCTGGGGTTGTAGGTAATGCTATTTTCCATTCGTCATGGGATACTCGTTGCTTATTATATAACTGTATTATACTGGGTATTAGCCCCTTGCATTCACATTTTATTGTCAGGTGCATCGGTTGGAACTAAGCTACGATATTAAAACAGAAAGATGTCGGGATGTCGTGTCAATTTTGCGTTCAACAATTCTATGCAAATTATAATTGGACTCCAAACTAAAGCTTATTAAAAATTCGAGTAAAATTGATCAGGGCTGAAGGAGTGCGTCACGAGTGCATCACGAATGCGTCGCGAATGCGTCATGCGTGCATCGTGAGTGCGTCATAACTGGGTTACGAGTGCGTCACGAGTGCGTCGTAAGTTCATCACAAATGCGTCATGGGTGCGTCACGAATTCGTCTCGAATGTGTTACAAATGCGTCATGAGTGCGTCACGAATGCGTCATTGGTGCGTCGCGAATGCGTCATGGGTGCGTCATGAGTGCGTCATGAGTGCGTCAAGAGTGCGTCGTAAGTTCGTCACGAATGCGTCATGGGTGCGTCGTGAGTGCATCATGAGTGCGTTACGAGTGTGTCACGAGTGCGTCGTGAGTGCGTCACGAACATCAATATAATTGTGACTGACGTAGTTAGCAATCGTATACAGTCGATAATTGTATACACCAATCGTATATGTATAGTTAACAATAGAATATAGCTAATAACTTCCAGCACCAACGCTACCAAAAATGTCGGATTAATTCTCCTCAGTTCATAAATTCCGAATTCCAATGAAACTAGTAAAAAAGGTGTCCAAGATAATTAGCAATGCAAAAAATCTTGAAACCCTCGAGTTCGAAACATTAGAAAATTACTCGCAAGCACCGACTAAAAAGAGTCTCGTTCATCGCAGTTGTCGAGGAATTCCGATACTGTGTCCGGCCATACTGGCGGGTGTCGATGTAAAACGTGCACGAAAGAAAAGAAGAAAGAGAAAGGTGGACGAAGACAGATAAAGGAGAAAAAAAATCAGAAAAAAAAACGAGGCTCGTCGCAAATGCACGTCAGAACACGCGGCTCGATCATAAATGTACTATCGACGATCGTGTTTCTGTCAGCTACTTCAATGTCAATTAACCGCTCTTCCGTTTCTCGCCAAGTGGAAAGCATCGATCCGGATTGCGAGCCGAATACCGAGCGGATTGTTAGCTATGCAGCTGCTTCGTCGACTTTAATTAATCGAGCGTGACAATCATTGCCTGTCGTTCTTAAGTCCTTGCTTAGCTCCTCTCAGGGAGCTTGAAAAAGAACTTTCTCGCCTTTCCATGGAACCTATCGATTTCGTTTTCACCGTGTCCGATTAATTAGACCAGATCTCGAATTAGATGCGGATAATAGGAAGACTGAGAATTTTTGGGAAAGTTATCGACAAAGGTACTCCATCTGGGATATTTATCTAGGAGAGTTTGTAATAGATAATAGTTATTTTCCTTTATTCTAATTTTTTATTGTTAAGTATACACCATAAGTTATAAATATGTACAAATCTTTTAGTCGGATAATCTGCTATGACTGCATCTTCCTGTAACATAAGTAATATATCTAAATTAACTTATGCAAAACAAGGGGAGGTATGTCCAAATATTGTAACTGTAGTCACATCAGTAGGATAAATATTAAAACAAAAATTGCTGGTATTTTTAATCTACATCGAATGTTCATCTTTCTGTAATATTAACTCCTGTGCAGAATAAATGCAGAAATTGTGTACGAATATTAATGTGAGTGCATACAATTTTGCACCCCCAGAAAAAATACACGTATAGCGTATAACAAAATGTTAAATTTTGTGTTCTTTCTCTCAAAAATTAGTAAAGCGTCGATATTTCACAAGAATTTGACAGTCGATTAGCACGCGAAAGTGTAGCGAAAAGGGGGTTGAAAGTACAGCGTCATCGAATCGCTTCTTACCATGGTAAGGATGAGAGACGCAATTTCATTAGATGATTCACAGGAAGGGGAACGTTTTCGATGATGAGGTGTATTATTTGAACACTGGATGAATACAGCTTGTTCAACCGGGTGATTACGACGTATCGTGTTTACTCGCTCAATAGAACGGGATCGAGGGAAACACGCGATAAACTTGTTACAAAGTGCTCGATCGTGTTCCGTGAGTATTTCCGATGCCCGTCTGCTTTCTCTTTCAATCGATCAAAGTTATTTTAAAAAGGACGAATACTTGTTGTGCAATTTTTGCGTGCTAAATTAACCGTAAGAAAAAGTTAGAGAAACTTTGAAACTATGAAAGTGATACAGACACGATTTATAGGACGTCCCAGATTTTCCACGCGAAACGTCAGCACGTTGTGTCAACAAAAATATGTTCGGAAATAATATCATTTTGACGCGAAAAAGTAATGATAGCGATAATATAAATTCACATAATGAATTTTAGCGAACATAAGTGAATACAGTAAATGAACATAAATGAGCATGAATGAACGTAAAAGAACATGAATAAACATAAAAGAACATAAATGAACATAAAAGAATATATATGATCATAAATAATTGAATATAAATGAACATGAATGAACTTAATGAATTTATGAAACATAATGAACATAAACGAACATAAATAAATACAGTAAATAAATGCAATTAATGAACGAATCTTCTTGCGACACAAAATAAATAATGCAGAAAGGAGACTTGAGTTTTAATTTTTATTTGGTGAAAGCTTAAATGAACTACATAGAACTATTATGACGTCAACAGGAAAGTATAATTATTATAAACAAGTAGTATCATTGTATTTATACAATTTAGTAGTTATAAAATATCTTACCGTTATAATACTTTATTACAAGAATTTTTACTGTAAAATTTGTGGTACAATAAAATGAACAAATCTTAGGAAACTAGATCACTAGCTACGTTTGACAGGAAGTTAATTTATAGAAATCACCGGGTTAAGATTTTCGTGTTCCGAGTTCGTAACAGCAAGATTTATGGATACCGATTCCTTTTTGATAATACGCTTCTGTTGCACGTGAGCTTCAAAAGTTTCGACTAGGAACGAAGTTGAGGGGATAGCATCCTATTATGTTAACTTTTAGAAAGGAGAATGTGAACTTACTTAAGTAATAAAGTTAAACAACAAAACTTGGCTGCTTCAGTTTCGTTGCGCTGTTCTCATTAAAATCGTATTAAATCCATATTCCTTTCCTCGGGATTCCGAATTTTCAAGTTTCCGAATCAAGCCTGCATAAAAATTCATATATTTGGAAAGTTGGTTCAGAAATCTTGAAATAGTTTTGCATTTAAAAATTTACGAAGTTGGGAGATTTGGGAAGCTGAATATTTACAAGATTGGAAAAACAGAAATTTCAAATTAATTTTAAAATTTTGTTTTCAAATTTTTAGGGTTCTACATTGTCAAATTCAAATTTTTGAATAGCAAAATTTGTAGAATGTAAAATTTGTAAATTTCTAAATTTCCAACTTCACAAATTAAATAATTTCATAATTAAAAATTTTGAACATTAAAAATGTCTACTTTCTTAAATTCTCAAATGACCAAATTTCAAAATTTCTAGACTTCTAAATTTCAAATATAGAAAGTAGAATTTTAGAATTTGAAAATTCAGAAATATAAAAATTTCCAAATCCCAAAATATTGAAATATGAAAACTAGAATATAGTAACTTAAAAATTTAGAAACACAAAACCCTCCAAAATTACAAATTTAAAATTGAGAAAGACTCCTACAACAAAATCTTCAATACACGAAAATCCAGTGAAGGTAAAAGAGGGAGAAAAAAAGTCTCATAAGGGTAAAAATATGCTACCCCTAAATCAAGTTAGTATGACATCGATTAATACAAAGATATATGCTTGTACAAAGCTTCGTTTCCTGCGTCGTATATTTAAATTTTTTGTCCAATCATTTTCGACCACCTTGGCACAAAAAAGCCATATGCAAACTTATTCAAATCGAAAAGGATCTCGCGTCCATCACCGGCAGCAACATAATCAATATTTCCCGAATCAATACATGTCATCTCCGCACACAAGATGAAATTTTTACACTCGATTCCGCACGTTATTTGAAACTGTTTAAAAAACATGGTTCACTTCGAAGTTCCATGGTCTCCAGAGTTTTGTCGATCAGCCATCGTAGGTCAAGGCCGAGTTGACACGAAAACGAGCAGACGTTTCACAAAACATTAATCGGTTGATAAAAGACAGGAATAGCAATTAATAGTAAAACCAAAGGATCAAACGATTGTCGCAAAATCTACCCCTTTGAGATGGGTCGTGCGACCTCGACCCAGGAAACTGGACAATTTCACGTACATTTCCCTATTCTTTTGTAATAACTATTTCGTTATGTGTTCTCCATATGAATATACTGTCACGTAAGGGCTGCTTTATGCACGCTGCTTTTGAGAAGTTTAAAGGCCCTAACATAACCTAAAATTTCTATAATCAGTTGAAGGAGAGTTAATCTGGGAATATGAGTTAGAAGTTTAGATCTAGAATAATGTTAGTTTAGTTAATGTTGGAATAAGTTAGATATTTAGTGAATATTGGAATAATACAAGTTAGAAGTTTAGTCAATATGGAAATAATAATACAAGTTCAAAAAGTGAAGAAGGGAATAGTAACATAAGAAGTTTAGTTAATATAGACAGAACAAGTTAGAAGTTTATTTAATATTGGAATAATAATGTAAGTCAAAAGTTTAATTAATATACAAATAATAATACAAATTAATATACGAATATTACAAGTTTAGTAACCAAAAGTTCTTCCTAATTGCTAATTTTAAATGTTATTTTGAAACACCTACAGTAACTAAGATATACTAAATTTGTATGCCTATGCATTCTTTAAAACGACATAAAATAAAGGCTGTATTTCCATCAATTACGACTTGTACATCATCAAATATGCACGAAGTGATTTTCTTAAAAGTGTTGTTTTCTCACTGCTACTGTAGATTATGTTAGATAAAAATACTCAGCTTTTTAATATTTGTAATGGGATCTAAGAAACGGAGAAGATATGTTTCCAAAGGTAAATTACCTAAACGGTACATATTAGATTACATAACCGTACTTATTTTTCGAGTTTACGTTCCGGTAGAGCACAATGCAGTTCTAATTACTTTCTCTACTTCTTCCACTCATAATTCCTCTTCCGTTATTAAGAAATGTTTATCATGCACCTGTTTGTCGCGGAAAGTAAGTCACTTTAATCACGGCGAATGGCTTCCTCGAGCAAATAATTTGCGTTATTTATTTGGAGAGATATTCGAATTATTCTTAATTAATTGTAAAGCAATTAAAGAAATGAAGGAGAATGAAATTTTGGTGTAATTTATTTTCGTATGCATAATATTGGAAAAGAAATTAAGGCTGGAGGTGCTAGCTACCAATATGGCGGAAAGTAAACCAATATGGCGGACACGAGAGTATTTTTAATATTAACTGTAAATTAATACTGAAATAGCGATAAATCTCTTCAAGGACAAAATGTTAATTCTTAAAATATTATATTAAAGACGCTTGTAGAATAGAATATTATTTTGTAAGATAAATCTATTATTTATAATATTATTAATTATCTGAAAAATTAAAAATTAGCTAAAACTAGCTGACAGATGAAAAATTAGCAGAAGCTTAAATTTAACTAAATTAAGCACTAGCTATAATTATCCGAAGAATTAAAAATAAGCAACTAGCTAAAATTAGATGAGAAATTAAAAGTTAAAATTAGCTGAAAGAATTACTCAGGTGGCCATTACCAATTATTAATTAGCTAAAATATTTCATTGTCACGCAACACTTTTAACGAAAGTCCGTCTACGTTTACCCTTCGAACGGAAAATAGAATTCGCACTAACGGACGAGGTAATTGATACGGAATCGATCGGAAGAGAGTTTTATTATGGCGATCAACAGAACCAGTGTTTGCTTAGCGGTGGACGCATCCTTGTTCCTCGAGTTTCTCGCTAACAGGTTTCAAGTGAATTAAACGTTTTCACGAAACGTTTGTTGTGCCCGATATCTGCTGATGGTTCGAGTGAATCAGCATTTTAACCAAAATATTTTTATTTATCTACTCGGTAAAAGACATTAATTTAGTGAATTTTCTTTTCCATTCGTACGTTCTAGATTTAAAGAAGCTAATCTGAAGCCTTTAAAATAATATTTATGGAATTAAATTTTGTCTACGATTCTACGATATTGAAATGTTTAAGAGAAGACAAAACAGTAGTACAATAGTTCCTAAAATACTCTACTGTTAATGTAAGCATTTAAATAAATAATTCTTTAAATTTCTAATATCCACATTAAATATTGCAAGTATCTAAATTCGAAAAGTACTAATAAACGTAAAAATACGTAGCGAATATGTGAACATCCTGTTTTTGCTCTCAACATTAAAAAAAGTACAAATTGAAAAGAAGTACATCAAATATTAAACATGTAATCGCAACATTTCTGTATACTTTCTTAGGACATTACTGTAAGTTTTAAGTGTTTAAACAGTCTTTATTTCGCATGGCCATTGCGATTTTTATGACTCCGCAAGAACCTGCATCAAACGCAGGACTATGCGAGGGTGAGTCAATAATTACCCTGAATGTAGTGGTATTTTTGTTTGTGTTGGCTGTACTGTCAAGTACTCACGTGCCAGTATTTGTGGTTTTCTTCCTAGCATGGTTATACAAGTTTACACACGTTAGGTTAGTTCTGCGCTGTGTACCGTGGCATTAACAATGGTCGCCACGGTTTATTACGTTCGTACCAAAGCAGTTATCCTCTTTTGTAGCCTCGAAATATATGAAGGTCCGAAAATCGTATAACTTCAGCAACTTGTCTGACACCTGTTTTTTTTAGTAAATACAATTCCCTTTGCTTCAGAAGGCTTCAAAAACATTTTCTAACATACCAAACACATTAACCATATTTCTCAAACATCAAGACCTAAATGTTCAAGAATGTTTCACTCTTCAAAACTGACGACTGGGTCAATGTTGAAAGTTCAATGTTGCAGACTTTGCAAACTTCTACACATGTGTACACAATAAATAATCATGTACACAATAAATAATCGTGTACATGCAAGAGACTGTTTTGTTAATAACCACCCAAAGTTTAATTACGTTCCTCGAACGTCATAAGTACACATTCACATACGCGTCAGTCGACTTACAGAAAATTCGATTCACGGAAAGTTGCAAGATTTGTAGGAAACCGTAAGACGTTTTATTTAGCAGTAAATCATAAGATCCTGACAACCAGTTCAGGTTGCATAATAATTTTAACATCGTTAAAGCGAATTCAGGTCAAAGGTGAAGATAATGAAATTAGGGATCAACGACCGGTCTGGTCGATGGAACTGCATCATGCCCTGGGCCTACAATAGCAATGATGCTTTCAACGCGCCTAATTGAGAATGGCAACACATTCCAGCGTGTGTTAGCGGAAATTGGCTGGGGAAGAGCCTAAATTCAAGATACTCTCCGTACGCCTTTTCTCTTCTGGCATCAAAACGCTTCTACAACTTCGCTGTTGTTGTCAGCCGTCGTTCAGACAAAATAACACTCGCTGTTGAGAATGTGTCACCTGTGGCGAACAGTCGCTTCAAAGTAACTTACTTGTTAGTTGTATGATTCTCCGATATCGTGCTTTTCTTGGAAATAGCGTCTGTTCGTAATTCTAGCAGCTTACCGTAGGAATACACGACTTCGCGTAGCTTTGCTGAAGTGTTAAATGATGCACGATCGTACACTTCGCATAAGGACACTTCGCATGAGGCAACATTTAAAGTTTACACGAATGTAGTGAACTAGAATTTACAAACTATTGCAGTTTACATGCTATTGTGCAAATAGTATACTTTATTAGTGTGTCTTGAGACATACACCTTGCGTATTACTGTGTCAGATGTCAAGATACAATGATGTACCTTGCGTATTCTGTCACATGCCAGGAGACATTCTTGCAAAAACTTCTAAAAGTTTTTTAATTATTTAAAACTTCTGAAACTGCTCTATGTATGTGTGTCGTAGTATCAGCAATAGTAATTAAACGACGCGTGATACCCAATAAGTGAACATAAGTGGACTGTATCTAAATGAATTTATCGGGCTAGAGTTTATTTTGCTATGTAGACGACGAGAGTTTCGAAGAGTTTTACGTTTTACAAAAACTCGGAGTACTTTGTGACATTGCAAGTTTCTGATTTTCTATTGGTTTCAAATTTGGATGTAGATGGAAAGTATGAAGTGTTTTCTCCAAGGTGACCGTAGCAAGAAACCAAGCAATACACGAATAGAAAACTGCAAACTCCACTGCTAAGGTTAAGTTCACAAGATGTGACTAACAATAGCTAAAATGACTCGGGTCTTATTGCTGTTATGGGTAAAGAATTGAAACTATGCATTCTAAGTAATCGAGATGTGTATCGTATTTCCTGTAGGATGTTTACGAATGACAGGAAGGAGTCAATTACATAATTGATGAGAAGACGAATGATCTAAAATTAGCTTTAGGTTCAGACACTGCAGCTGCTAATTGCACCTAAGCCTATCTGTACAATGGAGAAGATGCTTTCAGCGAAACTAAATGGCGGTACGTTTCGCGATATAATGATGCAAATTGCATTCCCGCGAGCGTGTATGCTCCAACACACAAGATATTGCTCACGGTAGATGGTCCTGCGGGATACTGTGTACATTTGATCGCGCCAACTATGAAGCTTGTTTATGTAATTACTATATTTATTTCAAGCTCCAATTCTCAGGTTCACGAGTGCGCGGAATACGTACTCAGTTAGGGTTTCCTGGACTTCGTGCGAATCGAGACTCGTTCATGCTGAAGTGCTCGTAACTCGACCGTGTTGCGAACACTGTTCGTTAACGATATTTACGATTTACGGGTTTCTGGTATATTTTTGAAATTGAATGATGGAATCGAAGGTCAGAATTTTTATGGTGTTATAAGCTTGTTAATTTGGTATTTTTTATTCCGTATTCCAAAATTCTCAAATTCCAGAATTCTCAGATTTCAAAATTCTCAAATTCCAGAATTCTCAAATTCCAAATTTTTCAAATTCCATAATTCTTAAATCCCCAAATTGTCAAATCCCGAAATTGTCAAATTCCCAAATTCTCAATTTCCCAAATTCTCAAATCCCCAAATTCTCAGATTCCAGAATTCTCAAATCCCCAAATTCTCAAATCCCCAAATTCTCAATTTCCCAAATTCTCAAATCCCTAAATTCTCAATTTCCCAAATTCTCAAATCCCCAAATTCTCAATTTCCCAAATTCTCAAATCCCCAAATTCTCAATTTCCCAAATTTTCAAATCCCCAAAATTTTCAAATCCGCAAATTCTCAAATCCCCAAATTCTCAAATCCCCAAATTCTCAATTTCCCAAATTCTCAAATCCCCAAAATTCTCAAATCCCCAAATTCTCAAATCCCCAAATTCTCAAATCCCCAAATTCTCAAATCCCCAAATTCTCAAATCCCCAAATTCTCAAATCCCCAAATTCCCAATTCTCCAAATTCTCAAATCCCCAAATTCAAAAATTTCAAAATAAGTTTGTCTCCAGACTTCACTAAGAACTTTGTTATCATTTTTACTTCCACCCATAAATCCTAACGATTCTAACCTAACCTGTACTTAGTGGAACACACGAAGACTGGAAATTTTTAGTGGTGGTCTATAGTTATAACGATTGGATCGAAGCGAATCGTAAAAGCATATCGCGTGACAGCGAGCAACCGAGTTTTCTTGTTTTCATTTCAGTGTCCTTGGTGTCGTGGAAAATGTATTATTTAAAAAACCCTCGTGCCCTGTTCTCCCATTTTTTCCCATCGTACAAAACATCTCATTTTATTTCATTCGCTGCTTTTTACTAAAAAAAAAATGTATTTCGCGATTTTTATTGTCATGCCAACATGAAAACCGAAATGCGAGCAATTCGATGATGAATTTACTGTTTGATTTTCATTTATTGGTTTTTTTAGGAACGATTTATGGTGGAAAACAGTGTTTGCTTTTATACTTTTTTTTGGTTAATTACGTTCACTCGTGAAATAAAATTGAAATTTATAAATTAATGTAATTGGATCAGTATATCGCTGATGACAATTTAATCGATTTGAAATTAACTTGAGCAGAATTAATGTCGGATTATTGATAAACGGTGAGCTCAATTAACGGCTTGAATAATTCATCTGTCTTCTTTTGTCAAGTAATATTTTTGTATGTACTTTTTTTGGTCAGAGCAAAAGACATTTTTTAATTTGTAACACACTGTTTTCTTTCAAAATAATATAATTTTTTTTTAATAATATAATAGAATCAATTTACTGCCAAAAATAATTTAATCGATTTTGAATTAACTCGGATAAAAATAACGAGAGATTATCGACAGACAGTGTGCACAATTTGATGTGTGCTCAAATAATACTTTTTCCGTACTCTTTTTTTTCAATCACGAAATAAAATTGAAAATTTATAAGTCAATATAACACATCAATTTATCGTGGATGATAATTGGAACGATTTGAAATTAACTCAGGCAAAATTAATGTCGTATTATCGATAAACAGGAAGTTCAATTGTCGGTTTTAATAATTCAAATAAAACAAGATCAAACAAAATTAACCTGAGTCGATGCGAAATGAACGTAGAAAATTATCAGTCAATATTATTAGTTATAGTGTTTCCGATAATTTGAATAAAATTAAACTAGTTTGAGACTATACTGACTTTTATATGTAACAAAGTTTTTTAAATCATTTTCGAAGATTTTGTGATTATCTAAATTTCGTACTTTCAAAATCCGAAATTCTGAAGATTCTAAACTCTCAAACTTTCAGATTCTCAAAATTCCAAACTCTCAAATTCCCAAATTGTTTAAAATTCCAAATTCTCACATTTCCATATTTTCAAAATTTCAATCTCTCAGAATCCCCAATTCTCAAAAATCTAAACTCTCAAGTTTCCAAATACCCCAATTTCCAAATTCTCAATTCTCAAATTTCTAAATTCTCAAATCCCCAAATTGTCAAATCCCGAAATTGTCAAATCCCCAAATTCTCAGATCCCCAAATTCTCAAATGCCCAAATTCTCAGATCCCCAAATTGTCAAATCCCCAAATTGTCAAATCCCGAAATTGTCAAATTCCCAAATTCTCAAATCCCCAAATTCTCAGATCCCCAAATTCTCAGATCCCCAAATTGTCAAATCCCCAAATTGTCAAATCCCGAAATTGTCAAATCCCCAAATTCTCAAATCCCCAAATTCTCGAATTTTCAAATTTCCATCTCCTCAAACCTCCAAACTCCCAAATTTCCAATTTCTCAACTGTCCAAGCCCCCAGATCCCAAAATTCTCAACTGATCGATTGAACTAATCACGAAGGATTAAGCCGGCTGTTCAACTTTCGAACTTGTTCCGTCGTTTCGTCACGTTGACAAATACCAGCGTCCGATCACCCAGTCACGAATCGTGCGTTTGGCCGTCGTTTCACGGCGAATCAAAGGTATCGATAACAGAGATGGAAAAAAATAATAATTCATCAGAGATTGGATATTTCGGCCTACTGGGCGGAACCATGGATTCTGCTCTGCGCTGCTCAGAGTATCGACCCGTGAAAGACAGCTTCTAGCGACCTCGCCCCTACCAGACTATCCTATCGAAACTCGAAATCCGTTCTGTTGCTTCTTCTTACGTGTCCATTCCAAAAAACAACGCAAACAAAAATTTCCTAAATACATTATTTGCGGAAGTAAATATTTTATCAACCCCTTGCACTATTTCCACGAGTCTGACTCGTGACGCACTTCAGTTGTGATCAATTTTACTCGAATTTTGAATACGCTGTACATATGTGTTTTTAATAAATGAATAAGCTTATAATAAATTAGCACAGCTCTTAGTAAATACATATACATAAACTTATAATAAATTGCCAAATATTATGATTATAATAAATGTGCATACATGAGCTTATAATAGATCAGCACATATGTCATAATATACATATGTGCATACATAAGCTTATAATAAATTAGCACAGTTCTTAGTAAATACACATACATAAACTTATAATAAATTGCCAAATATTATGTTTATAATAAATGTGCACACGTGAGCTTATAATAGATCAGCACATATGTCATACTATACATATGTGCATACATAAGCTTATAATAAATGTGCTCACATATGTTTATAACAAAAGTTCATACATAAGATCATAAATTAGCACACGTTTATAACAAACGTATATACATTAGCTTATAATAAATCAGCACATATGTTTATAACACACACATGTACCTAGCAATAAAAGTGAGGCAACGATATTCTGTAATAAAATTTGATTTGAAGAATTTTAAACGCTAGAGCCTAAAATATAGCCCATGAATTTTGTCAGAAGTTCTCACGAAAATTTGAAATGTGGAGGAAAACGATTTCTTCGGTACGATATCGTTTCACGCGGCAGTATATAATATTTTGTGCCACATGATCACCTTTCGAAATTGATCACAACATCGACGGTCGGAATCGAGGTTTTCGTACACTCCTCGACAGTTCATGGAGCTTTCACGTGGAATATATCGACAGAACAATTTTCAACGACAGCCAACCGGTTCGTTGGAATAAATCGCGGATGAAAATCGTTATGAATTATTGAAAACTTCTCGACCACAAGAACGGTTTCACGTACAACCGTTTTTGATACATTCATTTTTTAGTCTTTTATCGGAGACACGGTTGAACAACGATCCGTCGTTACCTTTTTCATATCGAAGGTTTTGCTTGAATTCGCGGCCGAATTTCGAGAAAATATTCGACGAACGTGAACGATTTCAAGAATTTAAGGTTTCGTTTTAGCGGAACGACGGGAGAACTCGAAGCGAAGCAATTTTCAGTCGGTATCAATTTTTCAAAGTTTGCGTCGTGTGTTTGGAAACGTTGCTACGTATGTGGAAAATTGCCTAATACGGTCGCTCGTTGATACAACTTGAATAAAATACTTTGAAATATTCTGTGATTGCTCTTAAATATGCAGGGTGCCATTTAAATCGAGCCAGGTATCCGCAAAAATTGTGATACAAAAAATACTGGACGCAATGTTATAAAGTTACGCAATCTTTGGAGCAAAATTATAGTTTATAGGTTTTAGAAAGATAAGTATTAGTATTGTGACGTATTTCTATCTATTTACAGTAGCAATTGTGTACTACTTCATCTATTTTCATTGTCAATTTTTGTGCATTATTTTTATCTATTTTTATTATCGATTTTTGTGTACTACTTCATCTATATTCATTGTCAATTTTTCTGTATTTTTTCATCTTTTCACATTGTTAATTTTTGTGCATTTTTTCATCTTGTTTCGTTGTCAATTTTTCTGTATTACATTTTCATTTCCAATTTTTGTATTTCATCCATTCCCATTGTCAATTTTTGTATTTTACCAAATTAACAAAAACATGTCATTTCTGTGCTGTAGAATAAAAAATAATTAAAATCCGAAACACTCGTTCCAGATAGAAAATTCCGTTGAAAAATTGAATGAAATGTCAAAATTTATCAGACAATTGATACATGGAACAGGTATCGTCCTTGGACGCGGTTCAAAACGAAATGGTAGCGAAATAGTCTAATTAACGTGGGGTTGAAACTATGTACGTACACATATGTGTTCACCTGTACGTTGTATCCTTGCTGGTAAACTAGTTGCAATTTTCATGGGAAACTAGAGCAAGGTTAAATGATGGAGAAAGGACAGAAACGTATGGAATGAAAAATGCGAGGAGATATAACAGCGAACAGTGATAACAGGAAATTATAACGACGGAAAAGTAATTGAGAAATTGATGCTTTTAGCAAACTTTAAAATTGCCTTGTATTATTGGAAAAGTATTTATAAGGACTTTTCATATTAAGAATGTTTTACAAATACTTACATGTTTAGAGTTATTCTTAAACTGTAGTAAATTAGTAGAATTAATTTTAAATTATAAATTTTTTGTTCAGTTTCTATATTTTTAAATATAATTTAAGCAATTTTCTAACAATATTATTCTTGAATTTTATGTTTAATAATAATTATTATTGGAGAATAATATTATTCTCTAGTAATTAATTTATTACTCCCAGTTATTCTCCCAGTCATTTTCCTAATTTAATTTCATGGATGATAAAAAATGAAAGAAAATCCTTTAACAAATTCTACGTACTGAATTCGTTTTAATTAAATCGAGATATTTAATTCGGAGAATAACGCAGCTGTTTCTTAAAACGCTGTTCAAAGAATTTGAATAAAATTTGACGTTGATTTTTCCTTTCCACTTTGAAACTTTTACTGTACAAACTGTGCTTAAAGCACGCGAACTTTTTGTGACTATGACGTGGATATTTATTCGATCTTTTCGGTGTATTCGGAACGGAAATTCTCGATTTTATTCTTTCGATGCATACAGGATCGAATCCATAGGCAAAACAAGTAAAATACACTCTTTCTGCCTTATACTCTATCAAAGGAAATTAAAAAACACGAGTGGAAGAATTGGACGAGAAAATGGAAACCGCGATGAAATACTCGTCGGTACATTATATCTCAAAGTAAATATTTAATCTGCAAGACAGTGTATTAATCATTGCGATATTTCTTTTATTTCACGTATATTTATCCCAAGGAGATTGTTAACAGATTACAGTACTTTTCATTTGTTCGTGAAAGTAATTTATTATAAATCTCTTTTCTCTTTCTTAATACTTTATTATTATTTTTATTGTGATCACTAATTATTATTATGTAGTTTTATTCTTCTTTTCTTAGTTACTCTTATTATTATTATTACTACTGAAGCACCAAAAATCTGTAAATTCCAATGTTTTCAAATTCCAAAATCATTAAATTTTCAAATCCCCAAATTCTGGGATTTTCAAATTGCAAAATCCCCAAATTCCAAACTCCCCACATTTCAGAATCCCTACATTCAAAAATTCTCAAATTCCAAAGTTCCCAAATTCAAAAATTCCCAAATTCCAAAATCCCCAAATTCAGAACACTCCATATTCCGAAATCCCCAAATTCAGAACTCCCCAAATTCCAAAATTCCCAAATTCAGAACTCCATATATTCCAAAATCCCCAAATTCGAAACTCCCCAAATTCAAAACTCCCCAAATTCAAAAATTCCCAAATTCAAAACTCCCCAAATTCAGAACTCTCCATATTCCAAAATCCCGAAATTCAAAACTCCCCATATTCCAAAATCCCCAAGTTCAGAGCTCCCCAAATTCTAAAACACGCAAATTCCAAAATTCCCAAAGTCCTAAATGCAAAATCCTATAAATGAAAAATACCAATATCAAATTTTGTTGAATATCGCTCAATATCTCAATCGACACACATTTTACTTTTCTATTCCACACCAATTCTCCAACTTCTTTCTTCAGCTACATTCAAAATAAGATTTCCCTTGTCACCTCTGGATACACAGATTCTCGAATCGCAAATTTGAACGCATCACTATTTACTCAGACACTCAACTTACTGAAAATTACTTCAAAGTATTTACATATTTGCAGAAATACTTAGGTATTCATCACCTAAACTCTGAAACGATTTAGAAGTACAATAAATTCCAACATGTTAGTGCCGTAAAAGAGTAGTTTATTTTTAGCACGCGCGAATATTATGTTCGTAACTATATGATAAAATTCACTGGTCCATCAGCAAATTAAAACACCGCCATTTCATTATGATAGCGAAGGTCGATCAATTTGGGTCAGGAACATGTCTATAATTTCTGCCACTAATTTTTGAAGAATATTTCAAACGGTCAGAATGAGAAATGATGGAAAATTTAATAACTGCGCTAAAACATCTCTCAATAAACTATTATTATTTGACAGTAATTGTATAAAGATCTAAACTAGTGTATCCACAAATATTTTCTGCTAAAACATCTCTTAATAAATTGTTATATTTTAACAGTCACTGTATAAAGATCTGAAGTATTGGATCAATAAATATTTTTTACTGGAGCATCTCTCAATAAACTACTCTTATTTAACAGTAATTGTATAAAGATCTAAACTAGTGTATCCATAAATATTTTTTATCGAAACATCTCTCAATAAACTGTTACATTTAGCAGTAATTGCATAAACATCCGAATCCACAAATTTTTCCGTTTCGATTACCGCAAAAATATTCGACAATTTCATACGGTTATAAATAAAACACAAATAACTGTTCGTTGATAAAGCATTAATCACTCTCATTGAATTTATGAATTTCATTTTGGCTTCGCGTCCACGAAACATATTTTTCGCGCGTGAAAATGATCCGAAAGGCAAATATATCCACGGGTACGATCAATTGGCAGTATTTTTCTTGGAATATCTGATTTTAACGTCCATGAAAATGGGACGGGTTGTAGTCTTTCGGATCAACGGTCCAAAATCCTGCGACAACGATATATTCGCCGAGCTGAACACATATTTGCACAGCGTTTTTAATTACAGATATATGAACGGACTTTCATGAGGCGAATAAAGGTCCATTTATACTGAAACTTGCTGTCAACGTGAACCATTCTCCTCGTGCACAACAGGGGAAAACTTTTGATCGTGAACGAGCACTTGTGCAGTTCTAATTTAACGGTGAACTTGAGTATAATGGCGCAGAACGTAGACATAATTTCGGATACAAAATTGGTCGAACAAATAAACGATGTATGTGGACGTTTATCTTCTTGATGAATATGAACATTTCTAGAGAAGAATATTAACATATTTTGTAATTTGTTAATTAAATCAACTTTTGTATGTAAGTTAAATTTTGTTATCGATCACTTGTTGGTAGTTTTAGTGATGATAATAATTATAATTTAGTTAATAATAATATTAAGCATAATAAGCGAAATGAAATTTTACTTGAAATTTTATAAAAATAAAATTATTTGAAAATGTCATGTGAAATACAAAAAACTTGTGGTCCACGATTTACAAATAAAATTTCTAAGAAAAAATAAACGAGAAATAATTTCCATAAATTATTGCTGAGTTTCGAATATTTTATTGTTCAATTTTAACGTTAAAAAATGTTAAGAAATCAGAAAGCTCTGATTGGAACGAGATCCGAGGTGTGGCCGAAATATCCGATCAGGGTAGTAAAACTATGATTAGCTAATGGTTATGAAAGCGGTCAAGGTTATTAGGAATCGTCTATTTTTACCTAGCTCCACGTTTATGCTTCTAAAAATACAAAATTTCCTTTTAACGTAGGTAAAAATGTCTGTATATAAATAATGTAGTACAATGATCTCTTTAACTTTACACAGAGCATATTGACACTGTGAAACGTTCCTTGGCGCTGCCTGGCTTAGCGTTTCATCTCTTTATCCCTCCATATATCTCCTAAAGTGCTGTTCGCCGTTCGAATTTTACGTTACTTCCACGCCTGAACGGTTTTACGGCTTGCTTATCTCATCTACTGACCCCATAAAGTTTGGTTGGTTATGTGACCCATAGATCTGCAATTCTGGAACGCGTTAATCGCTTGTATTGCAAAACAAACATACTAGGTCTGCTTTAGTATGGAGAATCTACAGCATTTGTGGTTGGAGCCATTTTGGGAGAAGATGACTGAATAAAGATAATTGTTAATTGTACGATACTCGAATACACATTCGCCATTCACCACAAGAATTTAAATGAAAAACATTTTAACTAAATCTATTTTATGTGTGATGTACAAAGTAAGGGGACGGCGTATTTATACAAAAATATTTCTACAATAAATATAACTACTTAAATACTAATATAATGGTTCTAGAACAGTACTCATACTTATCTAATAATCATAATACTATACATAAAATACTCGCATAACTTGCGATATAAACTCTGTCGCATCTGTCAGCCATTTTGTTTACGCGTACACCGCATCGATTCATCTCGGTATTAACAGTCGCACCACAAACTCGCACAGTTCAATATGATTTAAAAATGATGAATATAACGAATGAAATTCTAATAACGACAATTTATCATTTTTCTTCCAGGAATTCAATGTGGCTAAAGAACAGCACGCCGTGCAGCCATGTTCGTCCGTGGTGGTTGAATCAGGTAAGAACACCATCCTTCTTGGAACACCATTGTTCTCAGAAAACCGATAGCACAATAATCCTCGCAATCTTGTAACACATAAATCTCCGTTGCATCGCTGCTTTCAAAATCTCCGATCAATAAAAGATATTGACATTAAAGATGTCTCCTACGCCGGCAATATGAAACGGTACTTTGAAAAACCGTAGCGTGCACCGAGTAATCCATATTTCTTGTCGTGCACAGAAATCGTACTGAAACGATCGTGTTCGGTATAACAAGCAATTTTTTCGTCGTGTTCAATCAGAAATTATAATCCTGCGAAGGGATGCGGGACGATAAATAACCGTTAGCTGTTATCGTCAAAATTATACCGCAATAAAGTGGTGTTCTTTTAGCGTCTTGACTATGGAAATTTATTAAAGCGTAATTTAACGTTCTCGCTGCTAAGGGTGACTGTGGCCATCCTTCATTTAGTGCACGTTGCGGTATCGTTATGGTGAAACTTTATTGTGCAACATTGAAATTTATTATTTGTTACCTGAGACTTGTATATGAGGAGCATTACTTTTCGCTTATAGATTAAAAATTATTTCATTTTTAACAATTTATGTGGTGATATGTGACGAGGTTCTGTGGTGTTTAATTGCAGATAAGCAGAATTTGGAGATTTGGGGATTTAGGAATTTAGGGACTTGGGGATTTAGGAAATTGGGGGTGTAGAGACTTGGGAATTTGAGTACTTGGGGGCTAAAGACATTGGGGATTTGGGGATCTGGAAATTTACAAATTTGGGGCTTAGGGATTTGGGAATTTGGGAGTTTGGAAATTTGGGAATTTGGTAATTTGGGGATTTAGGGATTTGGGAATGCGCTAATTTGGGACTTTAGGGATCTGGAAATTTGAGTACTTAGAGACTTGCTAATTTGGAGATTTAGAGATTTGGTGATATAAGAATTTGGGGCTGAGGGATTTGGGTTTTAGTGTTTTGAAAATTTGGGGATCTGAAAATTGGGAAATATGGGTTGTTGGGGACTTGCAAAATTGGAGATTTGGGAACTTGGGGACTCAGGAATTTGGGAAATAGGTAATTTAGCAGTATGGAAAATACTAAATTTTAGAGTTTAAAATCTTTAGAATTTGAGAAGTTACTTTATGAATTTTATAGTTTGAAAAGTTGGAAAGCCAACTTATAAGTTTGTGAATTATAGAGTTTGAAAACTTGGGAACTTAAGAAGTTCATGATTAGTAAATACAGAATGGATTAACTCCAAAATTTCCCCCAAGATTACAATCTAGATAAGTGTTTGCTTTCTGCAGCAGGTGGATTACCACATCAAAGTCGCAGTTACCCTGGTGGTAGCAGCGGAACCGGGAGCATGGGACGATTATTTACAAGGAATTCATCGGTGAGTTCTCAAAGCTCTTTGGAGGGAGCTTCAGGACCTACAGGACCACCAAGTCATCGTGGTTCTTCGCAAGTTCGTGCTTTTGGACCTGATGGACGATATCATCATCATCGTGACCCGTTACACGCTGCCTCTTCTTATCCGCCAAGCAGAAGTTCAAGGTTACTTTACATTTATGCTTAAATGCATGTGCTGTTACGTGTACAGATGTCAACCCATGAGTTGGCGTGTGATGCAAAGTAAAAGGAGCTACCCACCGTGAACACTTGCAGTTACATTTCGATAAATAAGAATAATAATGACAATGACAACTGTTGAACAACTGCTGTCATTGTTTTTGGCCTAATTGGTATGTGACAGCTCGAGTCAATATACCTCTAAAAATACGTGTGCATTTTTTTATACTGACCAATTAAAACTCTAGCTCTGTTAAACATGTCAGCCTCTTCACGCGCCAACTCGTGGGTTGACATCGGTAGATAGTGTATCAGTCATAATTCCATTAAAGTAGTAATCGAACTCAGAGGAACAGGTGATTTATTTTATGGTTTCGTTCTGCACTTTATTCAAAAGCACCACTTAATAGAGTCTTAAGAACATGTTGCAATTTCTCGTCAAAAGTCAGTCGATATTTGTTGTAATCAAGATTTCATTAATTAATTCTTAATCAATAACGTCGGCGTTGCATAGAACTCGTCAACAAGGTCTCAAGTAATTAATTAAGTTTCTAATTTAATCAACTACTGATTATGAAGTAACGTTTCAGTCGTACATAATTAAATTCCCTTTCATTAACAAGCCAGTTGTAACTGTTAATTGGAGGATTTTGTAACTGAGAATTACAGTTTCATTCTGAAGTCAGATTTATTAGATTAAAGATTTGTATTTACTGCTCTTAATTAAAATAGTTAATTCGAAAAATTAAATTCGTTTTAATTCATTTTAATTTGTAAGTTTTTAATTTTCAGTCGGGTATATTACAATGGACATAACCTTAAATTAAAGGCTAACATAACCTAAAAATTCTGATTATCCATTTGTAAAAATCACAATTCAGAATTAAAATTCTACGTACAAATTAAAAAATAATCTTGGATTGAACAAAAAAATAAATTTTCATTTCTGATCAGAAATTTCAACTAACAAAATTCAATTGAATTTCTCGTTAATTAAAATTGGCTTCTAATTGTTAATTCAAGGTAATGAGATTGAAAATGAAATCTTCCAGTTAATCGTCCAATTAACAATCGTAATTTAGTCTCTGGAATAAAAGGTATTTGTCGGTTGTAATTTAATCGTTTAATTAGTAAAGAGAAATTATGCAGAGAAATTTCGAAACGTCGGTAATGTAATCTCAAATATTTAAAGCAACCATTTAACGTAGAATCGGAGAAAATTCAACTGCAACGCTTTATCTGCAATCATATGCGGCGATTGTTGATGAGTTTTCGTTAAATGCTCGCTGTAAATGTGTGGACACCGGTACAGTAAAATGGTTGCGAAACAAGTGTAGTTTAGGCGCCGGTGATTGAGGTTTACATATACATTTCGATTTGCCTGTGAAAATACACTAGGTCGTTTCGAGTCCCAACTGGACTGGAGATTCGCCGTTTTCCCACCGGAAACTCACTATTTCGCAATTCCGGTGGCATCGCAAACATTAAAGCGAATTGCTGTCGCGTTCCGATGCATATTTTCCCTCCTACCCTGCTGCACTTTGAAATACTATTATGGAGAGTTAGGTATGTTTCCTGTTCATTCAGACTGTGATTCAATTCAACCAGAAGGCAGCCATTTTCCTGTGATTATAATAGGATATACAATAATATATGAGCTTAAACTTTACCGAGTTCACCGTACAATATCAAAGAAAGTTTCTATAAATGTTTATTGCACAAGGTAACATACTACCATGTTAGAAAATGACTACGTACTAGTTACGCAAATAGAAATGGAGAAAGTATTTTCAGCAAACATTTTGAATGAAGTATTTTTTAAATATTTTGTACAGGTTTCATAATTTTGACACGTGTTTTACACATATGTTCTTCAACGCTTTTTTACATTTTTTTCTACATGTCTCTTTACATGTTTCTTTCATTTTCTCAGCATACATTGCTTTACTACTGAAATTCTGATCACGTGATGCACCCGATATCGATTATCGAATTTCACGAAATAATCAATGATTTCGAGGAGTCTCTTGTGGCTGATCGAATGTGTTGAAAAATTGAAAACTAGTTACGTCAGCTAATCGAAGTTCAGTAATTAGGTCAAGAAGTTAATTAATATATAAGAGCTATTATCATTAAGGTTTTCAGTGCTTTTGTCCATTGTATTTGCCCGGCCGACTGTTTGTATTAAGTAGAGGATTTGCATGTGTACATAGTTTAATATCTTCTCGACATGTAACAAACATGGTTGAAATTGGATGTTCCATTAGAGATATTAAACGGTATCCAGCAAACGTACGGGCTTTTGTCGAATCTATCGTGAAGTCTTTATAATCCCTTACGCGGACTATGATCAGAACGACACGTTAATGAATTTTTAATCATTTTAAATAATTCTGCCGGAAATTTGCTAAGTAGTGATGTATATAACGCTAAGGTTATATTTGTAAGGTTATAAGATTTGTTCGTAAATCAATTTTACATCACACTACATTTTATTGCTAATTTTAGGTTTAATTAAAGTATACACTTTTTCATTAATTTTAACTATACACACTTTTATTAATTTTAGTTAACAAATCATATATATCTTTCTTAATTTTTACTATACAGTTTCTGTACACGAATTTACGCGGAGTGTTTTATACACGCGTATCCATTCACGGTACAAAAATAATTCATTCACGCGGTGTTTGCTGTGCCCGATTTTTTCGTGTCACATTTTTTGTTCTCAAAATGTTCGCAGAATAGAAACGAAACTATTGTAGAACTGACATACAAAATTAACCTTTCGCAGTCGTACTATTTTAAAATACAACAATTTTTACTATAATAACGCGAAGAATTAAATAATTTATTCTACAGTCTCAACTCTTAACACTAAAGCCAACACATCAAAATGGCGGTTCTTAGATCTCATTTTATATTATATTCTTAGATTTATAGTACGATTGGCTGTTCAGTTTAAATCTAAATGTAATTTGCAAAGTTAAGGATCGCTAAATGCAAAACTTGCATGACATTTTAACCTTCTTTTGTCGCTTTAACATTGTAGCAGTGAATACTTCGCTATCTGAGACATCTACCAAATAAATCATAGTGCAAGGGGTTAATTATTGTCGAGATTAAAGATCACTGCATAACCTAGTTTATGTATCATCTCTTGTTTCTGTTCAAAAACAAGTCATCAAATAAATCTATACATGTATGTGTATAATGTATATGTAAAATTATCTATAAAAACAATTTATCAAATGTTAATCCATAGTGTTAATTACGATGCCAACGATTAAGTGCTTGCTGAAGAACTTTCGCAGATTAACATTTCACTCCCTTGCAGATTCACTCTATTAGATTCACGAACGTTAATATTTAAATTGATAGTTAATTATAAAAATAAATAATGCATACGTAAATTAGCTTATAGAATGTTTCTTTATCTCGATGAAGGTTAACATGTTTACTTTATCTCGATGTAATTTAAAATTCGCCATTTTGACGGGTTCGGTAAAAGTGTTAAATCAAGAATGTTAAATTGCAAAATTTAAAATCGTAAAAATTACAAAATTCCAAAGACCAAAATTGCGAAATATATGAGATCAAAACTCCTCTACAGATGTTATCTCTCAATGCGTTCCTGTTCGCTATTATTTCTCGCGTTACAAATAAAATAAAGACAGTAGGTTCCAATATGCGTCGATGTTTCGAATTGCAGATATGCAGCACTCTATCCGCATAAAATTCATGTGCACCATACACACAATTGTTAAACACACAGATCACCATCACCTGGTCGTGCAGCATCGTTAGACGCACGCTGTGGGAGTCCAGCCAGTTGTTCCGGAAGCCTTCTTAGCAGCAATGCATCACCATCTCAGAGCTCACTATCGTCTCTGGCAACAGGTGTGAGCTCTTCATGTGGTGGTTCCTCGATAAGCGTTGCCCACGGTGCTTCCAGATCAGCTGGCCGAAGTTTATCACCGCTTCTTATTCCGCCGTCACGCACTTCCGGAAGGTGAGCCATTTTTCAATCGTTCCGTGCTCCAATGGTTTCTTCCTGCCTTTTTACGGTAAATCAGTCATTACTGTTATAGATACTGCGATAAACTGGAATTTAAAGTAATATGTAGATTGTTTCAAATACTATGACAAAGTGATTAGACAACATCGAAGACTTGCTATACGTTCAAATAAAATTTATAGACTTGCAGTGATTACCCTTTGATTGATTTAAGAATATAGAATTTGAGGAATACAGAAAGAGAATATGAACCCTTAAAATTATTAAAACTGAAAATACAGAGATTAAAAATATAATTTGAGGATATAAAGTTTATAAAATATAGAGCTCCGAAGACACGGAATATAAATATACAAAATCATTCAGAAAATCTACTTAAATCAAAATCAATTACATAATGCGAATAATTTAAAACAAAATCAGACAAAGAACAGAAAAAGCATCTCATCATACATTTAATATCAATGAAATTCTGTATTCCTGCAAAATATCTCAACAAAAGCTCAACTTCGAACAAGACTATATGTATGATCGTATATTTAAATTTGAATAAAAATTAATGGGACACAACATTGATCAGGAGCGACCAGAAAAGAACTGAATATTCATCACCATTTGTTCACGGTTCGATAATGCATAGGTAATTATATAACGATAAATTGTTTTCGAACCTTTTCAGTCGATTTAATTTTGCTTGTTCACGATTATTGTATTTAATCAGATCATCGTACCAATATTTTCCTGTATAATAACTCTACACGTTGAAATCATTATACAACCATTTTGTGTTACTCTTTGATCTGGAACTACCATTTTGTGCAGTTTAACCCTTTGCACTTATTTTGACGAGTCTGACTCGTGACGCACATAAGACGCACTTATGACGCACTCATGTCGCAATCGTGACGCATTCGTGACGCACTCGTGATGAATTCGTAACGCATTTGTGACGCATTCGTGACGCACTCATGTCGCAATCGTGACGCATTCGTGACGCACTCGTGACGCACTCGTGATGAATTCGTAACGCAATCATGACGCACTCGTGACGCATTCGTGACGCATTCGTGACGCACTCCTGATGAATTCGTAACGCAATAGTGACGCACTCATGACGCACTCATGTCGCACTCATGTCGCAATCGTGACGCACTCGTGACGCACTCGTGATGAATTCGTAACGCACTCGTGACGCACTCGTGACGCATTCGTGACGCACTCCTGATGAATTCGTAACGCAATAGTGACGCACTCATGACGCACTCATGTCGCAATCGTGACGCATTCGTGACGCACTCGTGATGAATTCGTAACGCATTTGTGACGCATTCGTAACGCAATAGTGACGCACTCATGACGCACTCATGTCGCAATCGTGACGCACTCGTACTTCAACTGTGATCAACTTCACTCGAATTTTTAATACCCTTCAATTTTGCGTTCAAGTCCAATTATAATTTGCATAGTCAACATAATACCAAATTGACATAATATTTCTTCGTTCGTTTTAATATCGTAGCTGTGAATTAATTAGTTCTGACTGACGTACTTGACAAGTAAATCATAGTGCAAAGGGTTAATTAATTAAACTGAAACACTGAATGGGTTGTTGAATTCGAGATCCGTAAAGGTGATACATTTTTATGTTATAGCGATGGTGGTCCACCTCCTCCAGCTTCACCTTTAGGTTCCATACAACCTGACCTCTATCAACGAAGAGATGGTCCCCTTTACCTCAAGGCTCGCGGGTTCGTATAATGTTTCTTCTTTATTCAGTATTCAGTATTTATTCTCCTTTATATGTACGGGCACACTTGCTCCTGTATTTTAACAGGAAATTATCATGGAGGCGTTAATAATATCCTTATAGCTGTTTTCCTTCTAACGCGATAAAGTTTTAAATCAATGCAGTGGGAATACATTTGAATAACTTGGCACAGGGGGGATTATTGGATTTCTAGTCGCTTTTTCGGTTCACACATTTCAAGCTTTAATGTTTCTGTGTTCTTAATTTTGTTGAGTCAACGTAGTTCTGGAGTTTTATATTTTCTGGGTTTTACGTTATCAAATAAGTTTGTGTTTATATTCCCAGATTTACAAATTTTTATATTTCTATATTTCTGTTGCTAAATTTCTGGATTTCTAACTTTCCAAGTTCCAAAATTACCAAATCTCTAAATTTCCGAATCCCTAAATTCCCGTATTCCTAAATATCCAAATCCCAAAATTTCAGCAAATTAAATTAGCAAAAACTACTACTTCTACTTCGCAATCACTTGTTACGTGAAATTCGATAAAAAGAACCGATAAAACATAATTTCAGTAATTACGTTTATCGTGTAATTTTAGACACGGAAAAAGCTTGGGTCGACTACATTTACGATTCAAATACGACTTCGATCGATCGGATTTGCACGTTCACTTGATCGAGGCTCACGATTTGGCTGGAAGCGATCAAGGAGGATTTAACGACCCTTACGTGAAATTAACACTTAGCCCTGAAGTGGATTCGAGGAAGCGACAAACTCAGATACATCGCAACGAGCCGAACCCGTTCTTCGATCAGCAATTTAAATTTCCCGTCAGCAGCGACGAACTTCAGGACAAGACTTTAGTGCTACAAGTAATTACTGCATAATTCCCCAATTATCAATTTGTAATACATAATCAAATTGACACAAATGTGTTCACTGTCGTGCAGGTTCTCGATTACGATCGCTTTTCGAGAAACGATATAGTCGGTTCGGTTAAGGTGCCGTTGCATCTTTTACAATTAGACTCCCCTACATCAACCGAAGAAGTTTGGGGTGATATTGAGCGTGAACGAAAGCCACCGGAACAAATTCAAGAAGTTTTACTGTCGCTGTCTTATTTGCCAAGTGCTGAGGAATTAACGGTGCTCATTCAGAAGGCGAGAAACCTATTTCCACCACAGGTATACATCTCGTTATTTTATCGTATTGGAATTTTATTTATGCGAAACGAGATCTAGAAATTTTCATTCAAACAACTCTATTTATTTTTTAATCTGATATGTGACTGCTTTAACCAATCACAGCCATATTCTTTTTAATATTCTACCAGAGCTCATCTTGTGGTATCTGCATCTTCATTCACTATTTTATTTTTTATACATTCTTTGACTCATTGAAACATTTTAGAGCCCTTAAATTTTCTCAATAATGAAGTTCTGGAAAATTGTATAACACTTGAGAAGTTTCATTTTATTCTACCAGAGCTTGTGGCCTCTGCACAGCATCTTCATTCAGTATTTTATCTCTTATTAATTCTTTGACTCATCGAAACATTTTAAAGTCCTTAAATTTTCTCAGTAATGAAGTTTTGGAAAATTGTATAACACTTGAGAAGTTTCATTTTATATGTATTTTATTTTTTAATTCTTTGCGAAATTATTGCACAATAAATAAATTGCTGAAAGTATTTTAAAATTGCTATAGACTGCGACAGATAAATAATGTATACAGTGTAATCATAAAAGAATATTTTCGTAATTAAACTTTCCACTTACTTTCCTCTTGTTCCACTTTTTTAAATGGAACATGTACCTTTATGTGCGTTTGTCTTTTCATTATGTGCTTTATACGATACACACATTTATGAAAAATTCATTACTTTCAAAGTTTATTTTATAGACAATTTCTTTCACATCGTTTTCTTTTTCAACTTTCTTCTGTCTTACGTTCACGTTTTAGTGTTACGCTTTAATCATCGACCGCTGTTTTTATTGCGCAGGAGAAAGAAACTTTAGATTCCTTCGTGAAAGTAAATCTTCTTTGCGGAGAGAAGAGAGTGAAGAAAAAGAAAACTACTATAAGAAAAGCGACGACCAGTCCTGTTTGGGACGAGGCGGTGTACTTTAATGTTCCTGTCAACACTCTCGCGTCGTCCGCCATTGAGGTAAGCGCGGGAAAATATCAAGCAATTACACCGAGTATAATTTCTTTGACCTTTGACAGATAATTGATACTTTCCAGTTGTCCTTGTTTATCTTATCTTGCATTGTATCATATACACCTATTAAAAATACTTTTTTTCGTGCTTATTTTCTCACCTCTCAAAATGGAGGCCATTGCCTAAAATCTAGCCAACTACTGGTACCTTTATATCGTCTTCTTTATTCGTCGAAGAAATATATCGAAGTCGGATACATATTTGTCTACCAATATCGCAGAATATAAATCGTACTTACAAAGTACAGTATCAGTGCCATCGCATGCATGTAAGAAATTCACCGGATATAGGAAAATGAGAAATACACGTGACCTTCGCAAGCGAATGAGACTGAATATCGATGAGTTTCTGCTTTCTATAGTTTGCGGAAGAAACATCCACACGACATTAGTTCACTTTATTATACATCCTGCTTTCAGAACTTTAGAAAAGATACACTTTTGTAGACCTCCGGTTTCAAACTGACATTGCGAGATTGGATTCTGTGACGCTCTGTGCAGTTGCAAGTTATACAAATTATTGTTGTAAAAATTGGAAATTTGGGAATTTGGGATATAGGAATTGGGGATATGGGAATTTGGGGATTTGGAAATTGGGGATATGAGAATTTAGAGATATGGAAATTGGGGATGTGGGAATTTGGGGATATGGGAATTCGGGGATATAGGAATTTGGGGATATGGGAATTTGGGGATATAGGAATTTGGGGATATGGAAATTTGGGGGTATGGGAATTTGGGGGTATGGAAATTGGGCATATAGGAATTTGGGGATATGGGAATTGGGGATGTGGGAATTGGGGATATAGGAATTTGGGATATGGGAATTTGGGGGTATGGAAATTGGGCATATAGGAATTTAGGGATATAGAAATTTGGGGATATGGGAATTTGGGGATTTGGAAATTGGGGATATGATAATTTGGGGATATGGAAATTGGGCATATAGGAATTTGGGGATATGGGAATTGGGGATGTGGGAATTGGGGATATAGGAATTTGGGGATATGGGAATTTGGGGGTATGGAAATTGGGGATATAGGAATTTGGGATATAGAAATTTGGGAATATGGGAATTTGGGGATATGGAAATTGGGGATATAGGAATTTGGGGATATGGGAATTGGGGATACAGGAATTTGGGAATTTAGGATTTTGGGAATTTTGGAATTTGTGAAATTGGGAAATTGGGGAATTAAGATATTGGAATAATGGGAAATTGGGGAATTGGGGAATTAAAATATAGGGACAGTGGAAAATTGGGGAATTGGGGAATTGGGAATTTGAATTGGAAATTGGGATAATGGGAAATTATCAAATTAGGAAATTGAGAAATTCGAATATTAGGAAATTAAGAGACCAGCTTAGAAGATACAATCAATTAGAAGAGTTCTTTTCTTTATTATAGGCCCAGTCAACGCAGACATATTTTCGCTCATTAATTAAACTAATAATTCAACAATTCCAACGTTTTCAAGGTATGCGTAATGGATTCAAGCAACGAGTTCATCGGCGGAAACGTGATCGTCGGGTCCTGCATCGTGGGTCCCGCCACAGGAGCGGAAGCGAGCGGCAGCCAAGGAAAAGAACACTGGCTTCACATGACCCAATCGCCGAGGAAAACCATCGCCATGTGGCACGCGTTGCATTAAAATCATTCTCCGCCAGAAATGGTAAGAGTAGAAAATCGTGGAGGCGTTTCGTGGCAGTCGGATCAGGGACGAGAATCGCAATCAAATTTGTAGGGTAAATAATCGGTCCAGAAGTGATATATGTAAACAAACGTAGCAGTGTGTTATATGTGAAACCGCTTCTATGTACTCGATGACCACTGACGAGGTACCGCAAAAATGCACATACACACACACATGTACACACACATCGTTATCCGCGAGTTGAAAGGATCGATCTATCAGTAGCGAACCTATTAATATTTCGATGTACCAGGTTTTCCGTAAGTTCGTTTCCGAATGGTTTCGCAGACCTGCACACGAAATTGCCCGATGAGTGCCCTGGGTAGGGTTTGTTTGCGAGCTGAGTGATTATAGAATCGTGGAAAATAAATAAGCAAACTTTTAGAGATGGTTCGGATTGAAATTTTTGAAACTTGGGAGTTAGACAATTTCCTACGTTTTTATTGAATACCTGATTCTGATTGAAGCACTGTTTACTAATTGGGAGTCTTCAACAAAATCGCGCAATTTTGTGTAATTAATATTTCTTGTATTTTGGGTACTTCAGAGAATCTGGGACAGAATGTTGACAGTACATTAATGCGAATGTACATATTTGCATTTTGCTCCCAATTGAAGTTAAGTGAAGCAGATATCTTAGAATCACAAGCTGGATGTTTTCGTATTCGGTGAACGCACCTGAAGTTAGGGAATCTTGAAACCACTTGGGTTTGCAAACAAATCTTACACTTTAGACAACGGTGGTTCTATTGACAGATCTGGATTGAGGTTTTGGGGTGTCAAATTGTTGAATTTCTACATTTTTAAATTCTCGTATTACTCAATTTTCTCATTTACATATTTCCACATTTTTAAATTCCCTTATTCACATATATCCGCATTCCTAAATTCTCTTATTTATCCTCACATTACAAAATTCTAAAAATTTCAAATTATCAAAATTCTAAGTTTTGAGACTTTTAAATTCCCCAAATTCTGAAATTTCTAAGTTTCCTGAATTCCTGAAATTTGACATTGAGTACCAAACAAATAAGAAGTGTTTAAAAATGTCTTGGAGCTGCTTGTCCCCACCTTGATCCAGCCCTGCCAATTTTTCACGGGCAAAGTCAACATTTTTATACCGATTCCATATAGAACCGCCGTCCAATCAGCATAGACATCTCAATTTTTATGGTTTCCGTTAACCATATAACCTCGGACACTATGCTTCGCGTCTACACACGTTCTCTGTACTGGTAAAAACATTCTTGTGCTACAAGTTGCGTTTTCTGCAGAGGTTAAATGTATCTTGCACAATCAATAAGATAATTTTCGTGCGGTAAGGAATAAATGTGATAGCGGATAATCGTGTAACGAACGATAAGCACGAACAGCAGTGGCGTACACAGAGAGGGGGCCAAGGAGTACACTTCCCAAACAAAAAGACATTAAAATATCTAAATAAACTTTAAAAACATCAATAGAATATTTTTCTGAGTAAAATTCGTTCATATTGAATTAAAAATTAAAATTCATACTTTAAATCGTGATTTTTATTTCTTTACTTTCTATGAATTAATTATTAGACTGTGAACGTAGGTCTACAAAATTAAATTATGTAAACTGTGAAATCAATAACCTATAATTTGTTTACTTTACAGATTTTTATGCGTTATAAATGTGTCAGTCCACAATCTAATTATTTATGAGACAATTCGGGAAAGTATTCAAAATTTGAGAGTTTTGTGAAAACAAATTAATTTTAAATAAAATCTAATGAATTTGAAATTGTATTAAAAATATTTTTATTCTTACTTGGACCTCTCGATTCTGAGTACGGCACTGATACACGACACAAGTTTTATGTTGCAGAGTACTATGAAATTGTTTCCACCGTGTATAATCAAAATTGAACACATTGATGCGAAACATTTGTACCTACATAAATTTTCGGGTAAAAGGAGCAAGAATAATTTCGAATATAACACACTTTTCTAATTCTACTTGATTGATATTTCAATGAATTTTATTGTAGTCTGAAATCAAAACAGAAAACGAGGAATATATTTATACATATGTATTTTCTAGGCCTAAGTATTGTACTATGCAACAAAACAGACCTCAATTAATGCGTCAGAGGTGCATATTACAGTTTACAATAAACAGAAAGCCTAAAATGAACGATACCCTTCGATAAGTACGACGTTTTACCGCATTGTCGTTGTTCACGTTGTAAACTATTTATCTATACGTAAGCAGCAACAGAAAATGCAAAACAACATCGCGTATAATTATTCAGCAACGTTCGTACGTGCTATTCACAGTCGAGAGCATGGAGGCTTCCCTTAGGAGTAAAATGGCGATGTAGGAGGCGAATTACCACAAAAATAGGCTTTTCTAAGGATAACTTGTGAAAATATGGAGTAGAGTATTAGAAATTTAGGTATTCTTAAAATGACAAATTTGGAAATATAAGATCGAGTTTATAAATTTGATAATTTACAAAATTGAAAATTTATGAAGTGCTGAATTTCTTTAGATTTCTAAATTTGTAAATTTGGAGATATCTGAAGTTCTAAATTTCCAAATTCCTAAAGTTGCAAACACCTAAAGTTCCGAATTTCTAAATTTCCAAACCCCTAAAGATCCAAATTCCTAAATTTCCAAATACCTAAAGTTACAAATTCCTAAATTTCGGAATCCCTAAAGATCCAAATTCCTAAATTTCCAAATCCCTAAAATCCCGAATTTCCAAATTTCAAAATTTCAAAAATCTGAAGCCTTAAAAGCTTCCCTGTATCCAAATCCTCAAATTTCCAAATTCCAAAATTTCCAAATGTCCACATTCCAAGTTTCCAAATCTCGAACTATTAAAATCCCGAAATTTCCAGCGTCTACGTCGTCATTTTGGGAAGCCTGGCACGCTCTACACATGCGTGTTAAATCGCACTGCACAAAGTATAACCGGAGGTGATAAAACGCGACTGACAAAGTACACATTCCCCTTTCTTTCTTATTATCTTAGGTTCTTTTTCGTCTACATATACGTTAAGCCGATAAAGAAAAGAAGGTAGGACAAGTGAAACATGCAGGAAGAATAAGAGAATCAAATAATGAAAATGTGAACATTTCCGACCAAAGTTCGTCATATCATATATTAATAATTTTGAATATTCCAGAGCTTAGATCTATTTATTGTTAATTTAAGAGTTCGATTAAGGAACCTGCCGTACTATAAATATTTTAGGATCGCATGTGTATTGCAGCGATTAATATTTCTGATCTCTTACGATTAGTTGAACGGAAGAGAAAAGGATGGCGATGTAGTTACCTGGAGAAACAGAGGATATAAAATTAAATGTTAATCATCGTTAAGTATTTTAAGTATTATATAAATATATATATATTATTATACATACTGATGTGACTACGTGAAACGTACAAGTTGGAAAAATTTCAAGGTTTGTTGTTGGGAAGAAACGCTTAATTATATGAGCGTGATTCGAATCGTACGCTTAAAATATACTTAACAGTATTTCTATTATATTCTACGTATCGCAGGCAAATGGTACGTGGTGTTTGTATTAAAAGAAAAAAAACGTATATGTTATACATACACGTATGTGTATACATATATGTACATGCATATACATATTATACTATATAAAGATGTTCTTATATGTATACCTTCGTAATAAAACAATCATCTTGGGTGTGTAACTCTAAAACACGCTTTGAAAACATTTCAACGTAACTGTAATAACTGTAATGACTCTTGTAATAACTCTCACGGTATGTAACGACTACGTGAATTTCGTGTTTCTGCATTCGCACGAATAAAATTTAAGATATTCCTCTGAGAACGACGTATTTCGTGCTCCTGTTGTCAACTGCGTCCTCGCTGAGGCAACGACGAGGAAATTTTTGTTTGCCGTAAAAAGAAGAAAGAAAAATAGATTTATATATTTTAAAATTACCGAATTTCTAAATTAAAAAATTTCCAAATTTCTGATTTTTATATATTTCTCGTAGTTGCTTGAATGAGGACGTAGTTTTACTTTTCATAAACAAATCTCAAGATTATCTCTCGATACTTGGACTGAAAATGTTACTCTTTGGCAACCGGTGTTACGTATTCGTGATTTTTATACTGAACTTTTCACTTCATTATTTTTGAATCTTGCTTTCCTAACTACTACATATATCGCGTACTACAGTAGAACTCTATTTATCTATCCCTTTCTATCCCTGATGGTGCGAGCAACACGATCTATGTAAAGCAATGATATCGTTTAGAAGGTATATGCAGATAAATAATAAAAAGAAGTACAAAAATTACTGTTAAGTAACACTATTTAACCCTTTGACTGCAGCATTGAATGGTTCATATTAAATAAAGCAAACACAATTTATTTAATAATCAAAATATGTATATTAAATTATGAAATATGAAATGGGAAAATTGACTCTTATCAAAAATTTTAATCTGTTTTATATCATATAACTTTTACTAACAAACTTTTTTTTGTGTTTTTATAAATTATGGAGATACTCGGATGTTCTCGTGACTTACCCTTTATCCGCAGTCAAAGGGTTAACAGCCCTCAGTATAAGATAAAGGGAGCCTCTATAGCGTTTCGTCCTAAAATAATATTTAGCATGAAACTACTATAATGGTGCATAGTACCTAAAAAAATTAACATGTCGAGAGATAAGATGGTTCAAACTGAAGTATTCAAATAAGGCCCTCTCCCACCCTCTCTTTTCGCATCGATTTCTTTGAATAATAATCATTATTCACTTTTATAGTTTATACAGTTGTATGTATAAATGGAATGATGTTTAACAATAGTTAACTAAAATTCGACAATGGATTAATCCATAATTAAATTCAGTAAGATTGTATTCAGATAAATGGAGTTTTACTGAAATTACAACTTAAAGATTGGTCATTTTATGGCGTATATTACAATAACCAGTATAGTATTCGCCGCGATGTGGGTATTGGGCACTGATGGACAGTTATTTTCTCAATTTGATAATTTGAGAATTTGAAATTTTTATTTCTAAGTTTCCAAATCTTTAAATCTCCAGCTTCCGAACTTTCCAGATTCTCAAATTTCCAAATTTGAAATCTCTACGAAATACTAAATCAGAAAGAAGCAATTCTGAAAGATTTCACTTCACGTCACCTAACAAGGGTTTAATTTATAATCTCGATATATCGTGGCGAGTACTGTACGTAATCCTATCAACGAAGTCCTTTTAGATATAAAATGTAAAATTTGCAAATATCATAGATCCCACATGCATGAAATATGCGACCGTCAAAGTGTTAATAGACACCGTATTGTCGGACCTAAATATTGCCTTGCGAAGCACGAAAAAGCTCGCGCTTATCGCATTACCCAACGTGTGGGCCACGGATGATAGTAGTCGAGTTACGATTATCGTACAAAGTAATTGAAGATAAACGAAAGCGGTTAGGGAGTTACTAAGCGATCGATAGGCAAGACAGAAACAGTTTTCATGACTGATTCTTCTGAACGTTTCGAGAATGTCCGTCTGTGTTACTGCATCGTAAAGAATGTACAATGTATCTTAAATGTGACATGTAACCGATATTTTCTTGTAATGTATCTCGTGATTCGATTTCAAATAAAGAATTACTTATTTCCGTGAAAATTGGGTGTTTCTATTATAGCACGAAAAAATAAAGACTGAAAACGAAATATTTTTTATTCACACTTTCATTAAAAATCAGAAAACTACAATAGCATATCAAATACTAAGGTTTTCACAAATTGTATTTTACATTCGTTGTACGTAACTTACTATAATAAATGATACAAAACATATCAAACTTGTTTATGCACACTGTAATGTCGAATTGTATTACATCATCAGAATTATATGTACATACACAATATTCGCAGACGATATTAAAATGCGGAATTCATATTTTTTGTTAAATTATCTGTGACCGGAATGTCAACAAAATCTTTCGAATCTTTACGTCGTATAGATAGTGCTATGCTTGCGCCACCTTTTTGCCATATGACTTTAAGCAATACGGAACATCCTTTCTCTGTATAAAACGCAACATTTTATTAAAATCTGTAGAATTATATTATTTTATATTAATGACAAATTACATACCCAATTGACCTCGTTCATGGGCAGCAGCTAATTGATTAACAACACGTCTTTCTACTTCGTATTTAATAGAACGAGCACCATAATGAGTATCATATCCCTCTGCCAAAAGGGATAAAACTTCTCTATTCCATTTTAATTCTATTTTATGCCTTTCCTTTGCACGCTCTGCCCAAGCTTCCAATTCCTTGGCAACTAGTTTAATAAGCTCAGATTGAGAAAATGGTAAAAAATATACAATTTCATTTATTCTACCCAAAAATTCGTCCCTTCGAAAATGTGCTTTCAAAATAGGTCGTACCTACAAAATAATTATTTAAAAAAATTCGATTATTTTTCAAACGTGCTAAGATGAATGTCCAAAAAATTATGTAATTTATACGTACTACTTTATCTTTAAAGTTTCTAGATATTTCTATGTGTTCTGGATCTTCGTTTATGTCCATACTTTTATCGTGTTTTTGATCCGAAACACGTTGAGTTTCTTCTCTAAGTTGCACCGCGTGCTCAGCAATTACTTCACTTGCTAAATTTGATGTCATTACAAATATTGCATTTTTACATTCAATCGTTTTGCCTTTACCATCAGTTAATCTTCCCTGAAGCCAAATTTTATTTTAGTACTACGCTTTCATTTATTATATACTAATACACAAAATGGGAAATGTAACTACTTCGTCAAAAAGTTGTAGCAAAACTGTTAATACATCTGGATGAGCCTTATCAACCTCGTCAAATAATACAACGGCGTTTGGACACTTCCTAAGTTGTTTTGTTAATTGACCACCATCGTCGTGACCTACGTACCTAATCAATAAAATCAAATAAAATAATGTCGTACCTTATCCAAAAAATCGACTAAAATAATGTTACATAAGATAAACAAATATAATGTATACCCGGGAGGTGCCCCGATCAATTTAGCAACTTCATGTTTTTCTTGATATTCGGACATATCTAAACGAATAAATCCTTCTGGCTTATTTTTATGAATATATGCAGCTAATTGTTTAGCTAATTCAGTCTTTCCAATTCCTGATGAACCTAAAAACAGGAACACAAGCGGATGTTTTTCGTCTATCCACCCATTTTCTTTCCTCCTGATAGCTACAAGCATGTTAAAATATTAGAGTATGTACATGTATGTTTATTCTGTATCGATAGTCCATTCCATGAAACACATCTTACTGGATGCAACAATAGATATCGCCCCATCTTGTCCAACTATATATTTTTTTAAACGTTGTTCTAACGGAAATTTACGACGTTCTTCCATTTCCTGTTTACAATATTTGGTAAAAATATAGATCAAATATAGCGTTATAAAAGTCAAAGCTTGATTTTAAACATATGTACTTTTTCCTTTTTTATATTGTCATATTTTATACTATATTTCGTAAGTATTTCTTTGAGTTCCCCATTTTCGGCATATTCAATCGGACCATGACCTGATTCGGCTTTTATAGTTGGATCAGCCGCAGCATTCATTAATTCTACTGCACAATCTTTTGAATTTACTAATACCGCATAGTGTAATGGTGTAAAACCTTTGAAAGTAGCTCTACTATTCAAATAATCAGAAAATTCTTGTTCCCTTGTTGAAAGCACTGAAAATTGAAAGCAAAAAATAGAACAAATCGTTAAACTTTATACTTACATAAGAGATTACATAGTCTTAAATCATTATATAGTTACATGTGACCCAGTATATTTGGTACAACCGAGATTCTATGTGCAAAAATAAATCGATGATCTAGAACATTTTTCTTATACCTAGCTTCGTTTCTACGAAAATTTGATTTAAAGATTTTTCAAATATTTATGAAGAAAATTTGTGTAGGTTAAGAAGAATAACAATCCTTTAATTAATTTAATAATATTGATAGATATAAATTAATAAATGTAATTATTAATATCATTAAAACCTGTTATTAGTCTGTACCATTTAATGTATTGTTAATAACAGATGATTGTATCATAATTATTTGTTCATGTGTAATAACTTTCTTGGTTATATCAGTAATACTGAGACACTCTGTATATAGCATACAAGCGTAAATTCTTATGATGTAATTGTTTTGTACCATCTAAAATTTGCAATCCTTTTTCTATGGCAGTTGCATATACATTAATGAATTCATCTTGCGCATTAACATCAGCACCATGTTCTATCAAAAGTTTAACAACTTTTGGTTGAAAATTAATAGCAGCAACATGTAATGCTGTCCAACCTAAGGGATGCCGTACATTTACATCAATTCCAGATTTTAAAATCTATAACAAACATTTTGTTAATTATTATTATTATATACATACAATACGTTTATTGTACTTACATTTTTTAGTTTTTTAATATCACCATATTTAGCAGCTTGAAAAAATTCTTTTTCTGTGAAAAATATTTGTCAAAAATAATTATTCCCGTTTAAATTATTATTATTATAAATTTTTATTTAACAACATAAAACATACATACCTTTATGAAAATTTGAGGCTTCACATAGTGCTATAGATATACCAAACCCACTTGATACAATTCCTAAATTTCTACAATGTCTTATACCACGATTAATGTCATATTTGTTTAATACTGTCTTTGTCTTTGTTAATAAAGAACGAACTTGTTTTGACATGAGCATATCCAAAAATCTGTACAATGGATAAATATGTCTTTGAAGTTTCCAACAGAATTGTATATAACCTTCACTGTATTGATAAAGTACATTTTTAATATTACTATTTTTTCTACAAATGGAATTGTATGGCAATATTGGTGGGTGTTTCGTTCCTTTTATAATTGAATAAAATCGTGAATTACACAGGCGCGACATTTTATACAAATCTTACAAACACTTGTATTTTTAATCCATATGATTTTATCTTGTATGGTTATATTTTCTCACTGACGTATTAATACAGACATTTATTGAATAATTGCCAATAGTCATTTCAGTCACACACAATGATATAATTTACGTTCTGTTTACGTTTTCAATTTCTTTAAACATTCTGAAACATACCAAATTGATTACACCAACTGTACATATTGTTGCATGTTGGTAAATGCTTATGTATGGCTACTGTACCGGAAATTGACATTAAAAAACGCATACGTATATAGTATTACTTAGAAATTTGAAAGAATTATATTATATATCAATACAATTAATATTGATCATTTAATAGAAATTTAAATCAATCTTATAACTAAAAAAATATACTATTCATACAAGTACAAATATTTATTAAAATTTTCTATATAGTTTCTATTGGTTTCATTTCTCTTAAAAATGCAACGATAAAAAATCTATCTTAAAAATTAAATTAATAAATACTCGTGTACAGTAGCATCCATTCAAAATTACTTACGTGTCGGACATATTGATGCGAAAACCAATCATACGTGTGCGCAATACTTATAAATTCAAAATGTTTGAGAAGGGGTACTCGAAAAAAAATAAAATAAAATATAATAGAATATGTTTATGTTTGAACTTTGATTTAGAGATGTGGCAATTTTATATAGTGAAATATGCCGTGTATTGATCATGTACTTTTCGATTCTTCTGGAAACGAAACTGGCATTGACCAGGGAAGACTCCAATGGCGCATAATTCCAGAATGTTCCAGAGAAACCGATTGACCAATAGGAGGTATATACTGCAGCGCCATGATTGGTGAGTTTTCAGCAGAAGTTAGCAGAAAGAAGTAATCGCAGTTACCGTGCGGAGGCATTTCGTTCAGTCTATTACGTGAGTGAAGAGGTGAATATTTAACGAGGTCGTGAATCCAACGTTCACGTTAATTATCAACACAAGTTCTAAACGATTAACAATTTGCTTACGCATCCTTTTTAAAAACCAACAACAAATCTACGAACAAAGCTTCATAATTTACTTAGTGTTGTAAAGAAAACATTATTAAACTAACTATCAGCCATGGCTGCTATGTCCGTGATCGGAATTGACTTCGGCAACGAGAGCTGTTATGTAGCTGTAGCACGAGCGGGAGGTATTGAAACCATAGCTAACGATTACAGCCTTCGAAGCACACCGTAAGTATTCTTTATTTTGATAATCGTTGTTTAATTGTTATCTCGTGTTTAGATGATACCGGTGTGCACCGGCCTTCCTATGGTCTTCCTTCTCTTTACGATTTTTTTCACGAATATTTACCTGAATATGTAAAAACACTGAAAATGTGATACGTAGATCATTGTATAAATTACATGCAAAGTTCGGGAAGGGTTATTTTATTACTACCATTTATGTCCATACCGTTTTGTCTATTTGGGTGTCGCATTTACTTTCACATGACTAAGAAGTACAAAAAAGTCCATAACGTATTAGCGATGTGCGAGTTATTTTTTTCTGCTTTATTTGAAATTTGATGTATACACATGAGATCCGTAGTTAATTTACAATTAGAATTAGTGTATAATGTGCATACTGCTATTCTAATTTACGCATCAAAAACCACCGGAAATATTGCGTGATTTGAATGAAAAGTATTATTTGAGATTTATTATTTTGTAATACATGTGATTTTATGTCAGTAGTGTAATCGTCCTAATTACGTATCGCAAGTACTTTTCATTTAATGATAATAGAATATCTATAATGTAAAGATAAAAATACTAAAAAGTTATAAATTATAGGATATTTTAATATTTTCGATTGTCACTTATCAAAGTTTAAAACATTAGTTACTTTTATATATCTATATTTGTATTTAGAAATGTCAAATTTGAATTGAAGTGGTACTTTTATATGTAAAATAATAAAATATACAACTTAAATATAAATAATTCATGTACTAGTTCTTTGTATATCTGTAACCTTGAATATTTTTTTGGACAAACTTATCAGTAATTCCATTGTATGATGTAATACATATTTTATAACATGTATTTTTATTGAAAAATTGCTGCTATATAATTAAATTGTATTTCAAACAATATTTTCATATGTTTATATAGGTATTTTTGTACGTGTTGAACTGATATAAATTCAAATTCTTATGTAAAATTTTTTGTTCATATTTGAATTAATTAAAATTATTACCAATTTTAGATCATGCGTAGCATTCAGTGGAAAGAATCGAATTCTTGGTGTAGCTGCTAAAAATCAAATGGTAACCAATATGAAAAATACTATTTATGGATTCAAAAGATTATTAGGTAGAAAGTACAATGACCCACAAGTACAACGTGAGATTAAGATGTTACCTTTTAAGGTAACTCAGCAAGCAGATGGAAATATTGGTATACATGTATGTATCTAGCAAATAAGTAATTCTTTTTCAATGCATGTTTTAAACATAAATTAACAAATAACAGTTGTAGTATTATTATCTTTAAAAAATAATGTGAACGATTATAATTTCTGGAATGTTAAAGTGATAGAAAGTTATTAATTATTCTAACTTTGTAATGATACTTAGATTTAATTCTGGCATCCTGCCAAGTTTCTCATATTTGTGGGGACTCATATCTTATTTATATCTCTTTGATACAGTTAAAACATGATGTATCACATTTGTTTATAAACTGTACATTGAAAAGCATATAAATGACAATAATAGAAATTGTAAGAAATAAATAATATGTTTATATTTATTTTTAAATTTTAGGTACAGTACTTAGGAGAGGACCACATTTTTTCACCAGAACAAATAACTGCAATGTTATTTACAAAATTAAAAGATATATCTGAAACAGCTCTACAAACTATTGTTAATGATTGTGTCATTTCTGTTCCTTCATATTATACACAAGCTGAACGGCAAGCATTGCTTGATGCTGCACGAATAGCAGGTTTAAATGTTCTCAGATTATTCAATGAAACAACAGCTACTGCTTTGTGCTATGGCATCTATAAACAAGATTTGCCATCACCTGATGCACCCCCAAGACACGTAGTTTTTGTTGATTGTGGATATGCTAGCTTACAAGTATGCATCTGTACATTCCACAAAGGAAAATTAAAAGTAAGTAATAATTTTCTGTGAATATTAATTGTATAATGTAGAATTACATGATCAGAACTATATAAAATATGTAAATATTATTTTTAGATGTTAGCAAGTAGTGCTGACAGTCAGTTAGGTGGAAGGGACATAGATTCTATATTAGCAGAATATTTCTGTAAAGACTTTCAGTCACGTTATAATATTGATCCACGCACAAATCCCCGTGCATATCTAAGATTATTAACAGAAGTTGAAAAGCTAAAGAAACAAATGTCGGCTAATTCCACGACACTTCCTCTTAATATCGAATGTTTTATGGATGAGAAAGACGTACATGGTGAAATGAAACGAGCGGACATGGAAGCGATGTGCGCACATTTATTTAAACGTGTGGAAACAGCTTTACGTCAATGTCTCGAGGACTCTAGTAACTATCATGTTTAACTATTTGTCATTTTTTTCCTATAATGTATTATACTTTCTTTCAACATTATGCTAATTCACGATATTATTTACAGAACTAAAATTAGATGACATTCATTCCGTGGAATTAGCGGGAGGTTCTAGTCGCGTTCCTGCTATTAAACGATTAGTTGAGGAAATTTTTGGTCGTCCTGTATCTACAACATTAAATCAAGATGAAGCTGTTTCCCGTGGATGTGCACTTCAATGTGCAATGTTGAGTCCTGCTGTAAGAGTCCGAGACTTTTCAGTAACTGATATTCAACCATATCCGCTGAAGTTAACTTGGGATGCTACTCAAGGTGAAGAAGGGTATGTTCAAGCATTTCATATAAATATATAGGTACATTTATGTAATGGTAGTATTTCTTTTAATTCCACATTTTTTGTTATTTTAGAGAGATGGAAGTCTTTGGACATAATCATCCTGTACCGTTTTCAAAGATGTTAACATTTTACCGATCGAGTCCATTTACGCTAACTGCTAGTTACACTATGCCACCGGCATGGTATCCCCAAACACACATTGGTATGTGTTGAATTTTGTTTTAATAATTAATGTTTTAATAATAGTATGTATTTCTATAATTGCTATGTTTTGCAGGTGTATTCGTAATAAAAAATGTAAAGCCAACACAAGAAGGAGAGTCGTCAAAAGTAAAAGTAAAAGTAAGAATAAACTTGAACGGTATCCTCACTATTGCTTCGGCGTCGCTTGTTGAAAAACGCGAACTCACACAACAAGAAAAGGAGGAAGAAGAAAAACTGCAACAGCAGCAGCAACAACAAAACAATATGGATGTTGATCAGCCAGAGAAAAAAGATAAACCTGATCAAGAAGCACAGGCAAATGAGCCACCCGCGCCTGAGGTATGTATTTTTATAAGCTCATTTTGCTTTTTATCAAAATTGGATCATATATATATATGTTAATTGTGTCGAACTGGCATATATGTTAATAACAATCTTTGTATTTAATATACTTGCAAAATTATGTTCATTTAGTTAATAATTACTTTCATTGTATTAAGATTGACTAAACTACTCATTTAAAACATATCCAACATTTTAATTAATGATTGCATTGGGTAGAAATACATATTAAGTCATCACGTTCATTCTGCATAGGAAGTAACCTTTTATAGTAATACAGTACTCATGTTTTTGAGTGTCTGATGCATGATTACGTGAGTTTGTTGTGGTTTAGGTGAGCATGGATAAAACACGTCGGAACTCAGATGCTGATGATGGTGGAAGAGGTGCGAGGGGTTCTGCCCCTTCTTACTCCAGGATTTTCTCTTGGTTCAGCTCGGTACGCGACACACTATCATTACTTGGACCCATGTGTTAACTGAAACAGCAATAATTTCTGACTTTTGCTTAAATTGTGGTATTGTTATAATTCATAATGACTACATGAATAGCTTTTCGTGTTCAAAAGTGTCATAGATTTTTTATTTCTTTCATCACGATCAGCATCATTAGTTAGGTGTTATATGATCATCTCAGTCATAATCAGATTTAAGTACCCTGCATGAAGTAATAATTTAAGCATCGAAGTTACAAAATTTGTGTTTAATAATTGTTATTTAATACAAGACATCAATTGAAATCATACAAATGTATGATACCAAAAGGATAGAATCAAATTTATGTTACAGTTTAAGATCTCAGGACTTCTCGTTTTTAATCGTTGAAAGTGTCAACTGTTTTCATAATCTATTCAAAGTAAATGAACACATCACTTATTCATGAACAATAGAAATTTATCGTTTCTTGTAGTTTATTGCATGATGTTTAGTAATATTTAGGATTTTTAAACCTGTGTCGATTTCTTCTGCAAACTCGGTTAATTGTAGTACCATTATGAATAAAGTTAACGAGATAAAACTTAGTATATTAGTACATTTATGAGTATAAACATATGCATAATATAATTATATAATAAAGTGTTTTCATGCATATGGGTCCAAGATACAGCTGTGTCACGCCGTGCTGTCTGTCTTTGCTCTGTTATTCTTTTCACTGGGTCGCAGAAGGAAAAGAGACAGTAATTTTTCATAATGTAGTAATTATCAGTACATTAAAATTGTGAAGGCAGGCAATGCGGTTCGGCTTTCAATTCGTGTTGTAATTCGTGAAACAATACAATTTAAAATATCACGAATTGAAAACTGTTCGCATAAAGGTATGATGCCCCTCTTTGTCCTCTGCTCATTTTTGTCATCACCTGACTTCCAATTTATGTGTATCCTATTTTAAAGTATTTATTTTAATTTGATCGTGATAATGCCATGTTTATTTTGTATAATGTAAGTTAAATTATTATTTTAAATAGAAAGTTTTTTAAACAAATGTATTAAAACTACGAAATGAAAAAGTAACATAAAACGTATTTTATATCTTTTATATAAAAAATGTTCGTATGAAAAAGAACTTTCTGTTGAAAAATTTTCTTGTGAATAAACTGTAATTAAAGTATTTCATATTAATATGATATTCCTTTTCAGGGCGACGATAAAGACGAAAATAAAGGTAAAAAGAAAGTTCCTATTCGAAATATTGAACTACCAGTGGAAATGCGTGGATTTGGACTTAATCAACGTGATTTGGATGCAGCATTAGAAAAAGAGGTACTATATACTTATTATAGCACATATAAAATTTTTTAATTGCGATTTAATTTTTTTTTTATTATTTAGTGCAAGATGATTGCCGGGGATAGACAGGAAAAGGAACGCATCGATGCTCGCAATGCATTAGAAGAATATGTTTATGACTTGCGTGCTAAGTTATCGGAAGAAGATCAGTTAGCCACGTTTATTACAGAGGCAGATAAAGAAATACTTTGCCATGCATTAGATGAAACTGAAAATTGGCTTTATGAAGAAGGTGAAGATTGTCAACGACAAGTTTATTCAGAGCGACTAACACGCCTTAAAGTAAGTGTAGATATAATTATTAAAAGTTAAGTAAATATTTTCTCTTAGAAAGCAAAATCGTTTAAAATCCATACCTCCATAATGCACATTAGGCACAAGGTGAACCAATTAAAGAAAGGCGAATGGAATTTGAGGGTAGAAATCATGCATTGGAAGAATTGGCAGGAGCATTACAGCTTGTTAAGAAAGGTGTAGATCTCATTAAGGCATCCAGTGGAAAAGACAATAAGTATTCACACTTAACAGACGAAGAAGTGAAAAAAGTTGAGAAAACTGTACAGGAAAAATGGGCGTGGCTTGATGAGAAACGCGTACTTCTTGCCGGTACACCTCGCACACAACAACCACCGGTTACTGTCGCTCAAATACGTGCAGAGAAACAGGTATTTATATCGTCGTATTTATACACTATACGATTTATAGGTTCTTTCATGAATCCTCATTCATGTACTTTATCCGTATTTCACAGTCACTGGATAGTATTGTATTACCAATCTTAAATAAACCAAAACCTAAAGTAGAACCTCCAAAAGAAGAAAAACCTAAAGATAAAACAGCCGAGGATCAACAAAAAAATAATCAAAATAGTCAAGGTGATGGTCATGCTCAAACTAATCAACAACAGCAACCTCAAGAAGAAGAAATGGATGTTGAGTAACAGTAACCCCATTTTATGTGTTTTAATAATATTGAAGCTATCATTATTAAAATAACGGAAATTATTTCATCGTACAAGTCATTTTTATCATGTCACAAAAGCGCCTGATACGTTGTGTAGTTAGCACATGTTTCTTTTTCTTTTCCTATAATAGTTATGGATGTGATAAGTTGACCTATTTAAGACAAATGTACCACAATGAAGTATATTGAAATTTGGAGAATTTTTTTTAGTTATATCCAAAATGCATATATACAATTAATGTTAATTTATTAAACAGTATTTCATTTATACAAATAATAATTAGCTTAATATTTAATTTTACAACTAACATGTAGTTAAAAAATCCATGCTATAAAATTTATTAAGTTGCAATATGTGGAAAATACACAAATTTTGTACTTTGCTTTTCTATGAAGAATAGCTAGTTAGATGAAAAACATATTTGTAAATGTACATCTATTTAAAGAAAATATGGAAGTACTAGGAATGAAAAAAATTCTTCAATCTTTAATATACTCCTAGGAAGAAAACTGTTAACAAAATTTCTATCAGTGGAATACTTTAAAGAGTTTGTTCCCTGACTTCATTGCCAGTAAAAAGATTTAATACATTATGACTCTTAATATGTAGGACAAATACTAAGTTAGAACTAATGACTAAATTAAATTGTGAAGTAGTTAATATCGCTGGCGATTTTATGTATATAATACAGTAAGCATTCATTCCAACACTTCCCCAGGCCGACAACAAACTATTCCGTGACACAAACTTTTGTTGCATTTACGATACTTAAATAAATTAATATTTCATTAATAAAATTTATTAAGTTTGTTCTAGGATTTGTTTTACATTGGTGGTAGTGATATCTTTAGGAAAAGTTATTAAATTAAATTATTTACATTTTATATTGCATTTTCACATTATCAAGTTTTGATGGCGTGAATTTCTAAGAATCATATTATAGTTAAATTTATTATGAATAATTCATAGTTTTTCCTGAAGGTAAAGTATATTCTGTTTGAATTATTTTCATTTGAACATAATTTCATCAACACTTTAAGAAATCTTTTTTTCTAAGTTCTTATAATTTTTGTAGAATGTTGTTTCTTACTGGTACTAAAAAAAAAACAACGATAGTATCGCTTTGTATATTAGTCAATTAATTTGTTATTTATTCCACATCAAAGTGGAAGAAGTACGTGCTGCTATTCACTGTTATTAGGGGCGAATTTATATCAAGTTTTGTAAGTCTTTTCTATTGTTTTATTTTTCAGTGTGAAAATTTGTTTTCTCATATTTTATTAAAGAACCATATAAAGACTCTAAATGTTACAGATTCGCCCCTAATAATTCTAGTACTGTGATCATAAAGTGCACTATAATTAATTTATGGATCTGATATGATACATAAAGGTACTATGAACTATTGCAAGCTACGCTATAAACCATAAAATAATCTGCTGCAAAGTTTTTTGAACAAAAGATATGTAATGGAATCCTATTCCATATAGATGTATCTATATTGCAAAGTTTGTGCTGTACAATATGCAAGTCTTGTGTGGGAATGTTATTGCTTTTTATTTAGCGATTATGTTTCATTGATTGATACAAGTACAGATATATTTGCCATTTACATAGTTTACAGTATTCAATAAAAAAATATTACCTAAAACTTTGACCAAGAAATATGTGAATTGCAGAATGTAACACAATACAATGTAACATCCACCATCTGATGAGTATACACGAATAAATGTGTTATCAAGAATATGTACTTAATTGCATACATATGTAAAAGAAATGTTTAATCTCGCTTAGTTTGTATCTTCGATTGATCATCGAAGTATGCACGGTATATAAATGCTCCCAGAGCCACATGTAACACAAAAATTGCAACTCCAGCCGAATATACGTTGCTTGGTACATTATTAAGGCCCAATAAACCTAAAATGTATAGAAACTCACTTTAATTTAAAATCTCGTTGTTAAAGTTATAACTGATAATTTACGTATATTTTAATATAAAATATAACTATTAATAACCAATCAGAAGTATGTGATATACTCTGCTAACTAATTGATGCGTATCACATTCCAGCTTATTAAGTATTATATTGTTAATGTATATAAAAATTATTAACCACTGGTTGCTAGATTAAAAGCAAGAGTAGAATGAAACTTCTAAATACGTAGAAAAGTTATATAGCACTAATATTTATATAAATATACACGTGAACTATTTTGTGCTTTTAATATTCTCCTTAAATGATTATAATTTATCAAATACTTAATATCACCAATAGAAATATAACTTTTGTAAATAATTAAATATTTTAAGAATATTATAGTTTGCTTTCATACCATCAAAAATAAAAATTTTGCTAGTAAAGAAAGATAATACAGGTAAGGCTATTATTACTACACAATGAAATAATACTGTTTTGAAGATTTGTAGTTCTGGCACTTCCTAAAAATGAAATTGTATGTTAGTAATTCTATCCAATTTAATTACACAAACTATTAATTATTCATGATTTAATTGAATAAGAAAGAATTTACCTTTGTAGTAGACATGATGTAGTAAAAATTAACAACTTTTTCTATTAACAAAATTAAAACAGTACTGAATACTCCTCAGATATAATAAATCTTTAATAAAATGTACAATATTATAACAACACCTATTTCAAGTATAAATCAAAAATTAATAATGTATGTTATGTAGTTATTCGAGATATCATTTTCCTTTTTGCGTTTATCTCACTATGTCATAAGACACTTTTACTTCTGTATCAACTTAAACGAATAATAAATAGTACGGGCAACAATATATAAATTGTATAAGCACTTCTTGTCTTATAAATCTATGAGGTTATGTTATCTGAGTACTTTAGTATGTTTTAAATTCCACCAGAGGCGTTCTATGCTTAGATATGTACTTATCTGTTCCATGGCAGATCATACTCATTTCGCGCAAATCGACTATGTTCAGATAATTCCTCAGCACTAATGTGATGCTCCTCTTTTCAACTGTTTCGCACTTCGTGGTTATATACACGGTGGACAGAAATATACGAATAGGAAAAATAAGCTATAAACTCCCGTAAAAGTATACTTAATAATTAATAAATCATCGGATATATAAGTATAATGTTACTATCTTCGTAAGCACGCTTGCGCGTTAACTGTGACTACTAAACCCTTCAGTGCTGATATGCGCAGAACGACGGAAAATTCGTTGTTTGAGAAGTATGATCTTTCCTGAAACAAATAATTGCAGTTTTCGTATCTCGTTTCAAAAGGTTGTTACGCTTCGAAGTATATTTTATTTATGGATATTGGTTGAAACGCATTGTCGGTACATTTACAGCTGATTCACTTGATTGTTTACAGGAATGAGGATAACAAATAATACGTTTCAGTAATAGATACGTGTGACTGGCGAAAGAATTTTATCAATCCGTTTATAAGTATGGGATGTTGTTACAGTTTTTGTAAAGAAGACAGCGGTCCGCAGGTAATAACAAATTATTTTATTCGTAGTAAATAATTTTCTACTTTGACTTATCTATTACATATCACACTTAGATATTCTATTAAAGTGTGTAAACATTTATCATAATTACGCCCGGTTGAGTCATATAAATATGTTAAGTATTCAGTATTTGTGAATAGGTCATAGTGATAAAAAGTAAAATATATATATGTATATATACATATATATATTATGTCGTATCTTTCGTTTAGATTAATTCAAATATTTATTGCAATCTTTGAATTATTCTTTATTTTTGTAGAGTGGGGAAGTAAATGAAAGGACACATTTGTTAGTAGATCCTGTTAGTAATAATACAAATATACCTAGAGTACACAGGTATGTTCTGTATACATTTTTTATTATAATATGGACTAGAATTTGCTCATTCTTTGCTTCTTTCTCTTTTAGTGATGATTATGTTAACCAGTATGCAAGTTCAGCACCTAAAAAAACAGATGAACAAAGTGCATTAAATAGAATTTTACATGAAACAGCTGCGTGAGTGTTTCTTTGCTTTTTTAAGTTATAGATCAATTTCATATCTGTTTTGATTATATGTATTACAGAATAACATGATTTGTTTCATTGAAATTTTTGGTTTTAGTAATGTGATAGATGTTGCAGCATTGGATTCACATAATTTGGAACAACATGAATATATGGATAGATCGCGTGCATATTCTAAACGTATAGAGGCTGGAGGTATTAAAGTCCCTGATAGCACATCTTGCCTACTTAAAGATATTCCTGCTCCAGAAAAAGTGTTAGCTGCTGATCCTCTTTCTGCTGGGGATCATGGGCTGGTAAATATATATTTAATTTCTATTCTTTGGACTTTTATAATTTGTTGCGTGTATAATAACTTATACTGTATTTACAGATCACAGAAATGCTCAACAAGGCTGTGACAGCATTAGAAGATGTAAAAGTTGAACACAAGGAGGACTTAGTGGTCCCTTTCTTATCGTGATCTTATAATATTTCCTCAGCAAGACTGCATCTTGCTTGAGAGAAATCCTTATATTACATGACAAAAACATATGCATCTTACCAAAATCAATTTTTGATAAATTAGGTCTGAATTCATTGCAGAATATATCTAAACATAAATATCCATTATGCATTGTGATGCAGTGTATTATAAATGAAAGTTCAGGCCCTATTTCTTAATAACTATATATTAATGTCCTGACAATGTCTAAATAATACTATAAGATTGTTTTGAAATGGTAAGATTTAAGATATTTTCAAAAGACCAGTTTCTAACAAAAGAACTGACTTTGGTAGTGCTTTCCTGTAATTTATACACAATACTGTAAAAAGTTATTTCACTGTTATTAAATTTCACTAAGATGTATACTGGAAAACGAGTAATACAAATAATATAAAAGGCTATTTTGACATAGTTTAATAAATACAATTGTCACATAGCTTTATAATTTTGTTCATGCATAAATTGCAAAATTACTTTATTGAACTAATAATAAATTTTTTAGTTTTCTACTGCAACTGTCAAAAAATTTCTAACAATTTCTAATAAAACGTTGAACCTACAGTACATTTTAATAAATAAATAAAAAATGATAAACAATCAGGATTCAGGAGTATTCAAGATATTTTTTTACTATGTATTAATTACTATGCACACTTTTGTCATTGCCATGTTTATATTACGGAAAAAGTGTTTTTGTAATCTCAGAGGTAAACACAAATTTTCAATTATTCAGATATACATCAGTGATATTTGTATGAATTGTTTCTATTATTAATGTTGTATTGTTTGATAATTGTCAACATTCTTATATATATTTTATGTTTATCAAAATCTATTAATTTAATATTTTTCTAAAAATGTGATAGTTGTTACTTCACTTCCACCCCTTATTCATTTATATAAAATATGGTAAACAAAAGTTCATAAACCTATAATACCATTTTGTGAATATGGAGGTTTCATTAAATGATACACGGCAATAAATTATCGTTAAAAAAATGTAAACTGCATTTGTTATAACCATATTTTACAGAATCTCATCTTATAAGAAGTGCCCTTTGTTCATATTTGTACTTTTCTATTATGACTATTAACAAATTTTTCTCGCGTTTCTTATAATAAGTACAAATCTTATTAATTTGTCACAAATAATTATACTAATTGCTATCTTAATCATGATATTTATCTGCTGATAAATTTTAAGTCTCAGCAGAAATAGACTGTTTCACTGTACATATACAGTCAATGTAAGAAGAATTTATATATTCTATAAAATTTTCATTACAAACTTATATAAAAAAGCTAAAAGAGTGATCTTCACTATTTTCTTTGGTATTCTTACCAATTGCAATTTTTTCAAAACAAAAAACATCACTTAGTAAACTATCTAATGTAGTTTTTCAAAAAGAGTCAAATTGTTTGGTCAAATGTTAAAAGCTTTATTTTGTTTTAAAGAGAGTACAAATACTTTTTATTTCCAAAATTTGCCATATTCTTAGGCTAAATTACAAATTTTCAAGATATCAAATCTCTAATTTCCCAGCTTCTCAAATTTTCAAACCCTAATTCTTCAAATCATCAAATTCTAATATTCCTGAATTTCCAGAGTTCCAAATTTCAAAATTCCAAGAGTTAGCCGAAGTTATCAGATCTGTAAATCTCACATTTTCTAAATTTTCAAATTCCAAAATTTCAAATGCACAAAACTCCTAATTTCTGCATGCAAATCAAACATAGATAAACCATAACAGAAATGTCCAGTAACAGAATATGATAAAGAATGACACCAATAGATGTATTCGATAATAAAGCTGAAATAAAATTTCTACATTCCAAATTCTAAAATATCTAAATATTTCAATGTCTATAAATGTTGAGAATCCTGAAATATTCGCCAGGATATCGATGGTTTGAGGAGTTCACGACGTTGGTGTTTACTCGTCGTATCGATTGTCGGCGCGTTTGGTACGCAAATAATGAGCCAGATACGGTGAGAATGATCATTGATCGTTATAGATCGATGAATTGATTTAAAAGGAAGCGGGAAATAAGCAGTTAGAAACGCGCGAAGTTTGAGGAGAGCGCGGGAAGTGTGTGGTGGGGATAAGTCGAGCCAGTAGATTGGTTAGGCGTGTCGAGGCGCGGAGGGGCATCGACCGGTCTGGCATCGGGCTGCTATCGGACTGGCAGGTCCCCCCGTTCAGTGCCACCAATACACAAGAGCCGAGGACTCTCTATCGCCGACCATTGGTCCTCAATTTGCCGACCAATCATTGGGAAAGTGCCCACGAAAATATCCAATGTAAGTCCACAAATTATCAAACATCAACGGGGTACGCGTACGACCGCGCACAGTTATACGATTAACCGTGTTTTCATTCCGTGAACTGTTTCAAGTGCGAAATCGTGCCTTCTCGATATTGAAAAAGTCTTTCTGCACGGCCATGTTTGCCGAGACAAGCGTTTCTCGCCCGAAATTTGCGTCGTTTCATCGCGACGATATCGCGCCCCGTGTGCTATCCAGTGGACCTGCTCTCCGTATCGTATGCCCGTATTTGACGCGTGTTCAGAATCACGAATACACGAGGTTAATCATGTCGCCGAGAACAGGATGCAACATCCTCTGGAAGCGATTTCTGGCCGATAGAAGGTGACGATTGCTGCCTGGCCTCGATTCTCTGTCCTACGTATCTAACGTTCTGCACGTGGGCTCTCAGACCTCAATGTTCTCGCCACGTTGGCGATCTTTATCAATGATTGCAACGCGCGAATTGCGCCTAATAAAATCGAACTTTCCTAGCAGACTCTAACCTTTCGAGTTCATGTACAGATGCGTTACATTTATTTATTTTCATGCTCCATACCAGTACTACCGTTTTTATATGAATCATGCAACATATATACAATGTTTTCACACGCATACTCTTATCCTTGTATAAGAATATAAGTATAGAATGTCATCTTTGGCACAACACATGAAATTTTGTGTTAGAAAATCTATACTTTTCTGTGAATTTACATTTTGTTATATTCCTTTTGTTGTAAAGTTGATGTCTTCTGTTTAGTAATAGGAAAAAATTACGATGGAACAATTGGGGGAAGGTCAGGCAGTTATGGTTGGTGGTGCCGGTGGAACTGTTCAAGTTGTTCAAATGGGACAGGGAGGACAGGCCATGATGTTACCACAAGCCATTCAAGTTGCAGCTCCGAATGGACAAATACAAGTAGTTCCAGTATCTAGTTTAACTAGTACAGGACAACAGATTGTAATTCAACAGCCACAAACGCCACAAATCATTCAAACTCCTGATGGACAAACGTACATTTACCAGCCGGTTCAATTAGAGGGCCAAGTTCAGCAGGCACAACCCACAGGTATTAAAAATAATTGTGCTTCAATTAATTTAATTAGAAGGCTTGTATCTTAATTTGATATTATTACGCAGTAATTAATATCAATGGGAACCTTATGCAAATTGCTGGTACAACGTCGCAAACAACAACCACTGCTGCAACTACGACACCGGTGCAACCTCTAGCAAGTCCTACAGCAACAGCAACTCAGGCAGGAAATGTTGTCATGGTGATTACTGTTGAAGTGCCTCTTTCACTTACATAGTCTGTGTACATCTATTATACTGACTTGTAGTGATTATGGAGCAACATTAATGACATTGCAATGTCTTTACATTTTAATATTTTTTTTTTTTGATTTAGGTATTTAGTACAAGTTAAACCTATGAGTTTAATAAGAGATTAAATTGTAGTTAAAATATTTGCTAATGTATGGTTTTAATTATTGATATTTAGATGGTACCAGGAAATAGTGGGCAGACACAATTCCAGAGGGTAGCATTACCTAATGCTGAAGTCTTTGAAGAAGAACCTTTGTACGTAAATGCCAAACAGTATAGGCGTATATTAAAACGACGTCAAGCGAGAGCTAAATTAGAAGCAGAAGGAAAAATACCTAAGGAAAGACCTGTAAGCTCACATTCTATAAATTTATTTACAATATCAGGTTTTTAATTACCACTGTTATTATTAACGTTTTTGTTTTTTACAGAAATACCTCCACGAGTCTCGTCATCGACACGCAATGAACAGAATTCGTGGCGAAGGCGGTCGTTTCCACTCTGGTCAAGTAAAGAAGCGAAAGTAAGTTTTAGTTTATATTTTTTTAGCAGAATGTTTCTTATTGCGAAGCAAGTACAGTATCTCATTTATCATTTTACGCATATAAGAGTGTAATGGTTCTAGTAGAACAAATGAAAACTCCAAGATTACCCAGCACATCACAACTTCGACCAACACCAATACCGTTCGTACTATAGCAATAGCAGCTGCAGCAAATGTAGGAGTTCAGTATCATGACACAGACAATATGGCTTCGACCATTGTCATCGAAGTAAGTGTCTATTTGAAGCATTATTTAGTATAATAATGTTAAGTAGTTCTTAGAACATTTATTTCAAACGCGTTTTTAAATATTTTTTGCAGAAGCCGGGGATTCCTCTTCAGGATATGATTTCTGAAGATGATATAATTACCTCAAACAATTGTTTAGTGTAGATAAATATTTAAATTAAGTTTAGAGGTAATAAGTGATCAAATAATAAGTAAGAAAAGAAAGTGTGTCCGTGATGCAATCCTACATGTAGTTGTGTTAACCTTTAAAGAACATTTTGTAAATAATCATCACAATATGAGATATAGTGCGAGTACATATTTCAAGGACAAAAAGCAGCGAGGAATCATCAAAGTTATATATATTACTATTGTGGAAGGGTTTATGTCATATTTTTTTAACTTTTCTTTGTGTACCATAACATAGATTCAATAACACTATTACATAATATTATGTTGCGGTACAATGAAAAACTTGATTGGAGATGAAACTTTTCACATTGTAATATCCTGGTGAAAGAGAGAGTTATTGCAGTTTAGTTATAATTAAACTTCAAATATTTCGTGTACATATAAAGCTTACAGTGTAACATATCGAATATACGTCAACAAACGTGTAAATTTTTATATAAATCGTATTGTTACATTTGATTGAGAGAGACTGAACTTATAATTTATTGTTACGTGCTGGGTACCATTTTTAGATTAGGTTTTATAAATGAATTAATCTTAACTTCCATTATGATGTGGAGTGAACAAAATGAATTGAGCGCGTGAATAAAATTTTTTGTACAGTTTTGAGTACAAGTACAATTACTTTAGTCTAATGAAAAGCTTTATGGAATATAGTTAATTGTTAAGAGTATATTATTATAGGAAGTTACTCGTATTTTGTGCAGTGGCTTATGTAAATAATGTTATCTATTTTGGCTAATCGAAGGAGGCTAAGTAATTTATCCCGATAGTTACTGAAATCTTCGGAAATTCTAATAAACAATTCTCTTTTATATAACAGAGAGCTAAAAATTTCTAAGAAATTAATTTTCATTCTAATTGAATGTGTAAAAGAAGAAATGTACGTTAGGTGCTTACTATCATCTAAAACAATTATTTTTTAGTAAAAGTAGTAGCTTTGTGTATGTGTGCATCAAAACGAGATTTTTTTAAACTTTATCAAGTTTAAAGAAATATTCGAAACATTGATTTTCTTTTCTTATTTAAATATTACGTATTCTTATAATGTATTCCTTACATGTAAATATCTAGTACCTTCTTTCATGATTGTAAAAATAAAAGGAAAGGCAGAAGCTTCATAAGCACACACAAATATTTTGTAAAACAGATCTACAATAAATCGTGTTTGTAAATAATTGTAAGGTCACAAATATAAGAAACATTTACATGAAATATAATGAGATCGAGTGTGCTATCAAAATTATTCTGCTTAAAAAGAACCATTGTACTCGCAACAATTTTAGGTTGTTGAATGATCTTGGAAACAAAAGGTAAGTTAATATTTTTTATTACCGAATCTTACGTTCAAATTTAATAACGGAAATACCGTAGTATTTTGATATATAAAAAGAATAAAAAAGACAATAGTTTATTGCAGAGTAATTCATAAAATTTAAACTATATAAATTTTTATTACGCGTACTGTCTGGAGGCTACTTGCGGTCGAGCATCGAACTATTGAAACAAAAAAAATGTGTTTTGTAAAGTAAGGTATTTCCATGTTATTTTAACACTCAAATTATTGTACGAACAAGGTAACAGGAAAACAATTGCTTTATATTCAGTTTATAGTACTGTAGAGCTGAGGCCCGTCAGGTATAACGCAGACCTAACGGTAAAAGGTTTACAATGTGCTTCCACCCCGCGTCAAATAATATTTTTATGTCCTGGAAAAACCCATGAAAGGACCAAAGGAGAGGTAGGGGCGGAAGGTTAGGAAGTTTATAATAAAACCCTATAGGAAAGTTAGTATGCAGGAAAGTAAGAATATCTTTACGTTGAAAAATAAGGACATAATGGAATTTTGTAGCATAGCTAGATTAAAGACATTGTAGAATTTTCGTGGACATATATGTACATATACATATATTAATATATTATATTTTATTAGCTTAATTGACTATAATATGAATCGAACCATATCGGAGTGCAAGAATTTATTTCGAATTGTTTTGACTTTATCAAACTATTATCAATTTTGAACCATTCTTAGGCTAATCCTAATTATCCTAAGGGTTTCTGCTTTATGTGCCATCTAGCGGTAGAAGATGAGAACTAATCAAGCTACAGTTTCAAAAGTGTGTAGTTCACCCTGTTCGCAGGAGAGATGGCGCCACTTGTCCAATTTTTATAAAAAATCAATTAATATTGATTTTATTGATTAATATGCTATATATCTATTATATATTTATTAATATTGATTTTATTCTGTTTACAGTATATTCCTTGGGTCCGAAGATGCTGATTATGTGTTCAGAACAGTTCGCACACTATACTGTGTCTCGTCGGTAATATAGAAAATAAACCATTCCTCACAGATTATCGCAAAGTCGAAATTTTGAAAGACAAGTTATGTTCTAAATACAATATAAAAATCACTTTTCCAACAAAAGGCACATTTCCTGCAGTCGATAAAGGTGGTATAAACCCTTAGTTTCAGCGAATCTGCTGTAGATGGAATGGATTTCAATTCTCGATCAATGAACGCTTCGTTCGATAAAACAGAGCAGCAACCCTCTTTAAATTCTTACCCCATTAAGATCAAAAAGAGGTCTGCTTCTTCTATCTTCCGATTTTCGTCAACTTTTATATTAAGTAGTCATTTTACAAGACACATTAATGTATACTTGCACTTGTCATAAATTTATTTCAAATTCAATTCTATTTCCAAACTCGATAGAAACTAGTTTGCTCGTTGGATATTTGATTAACCCGCTGGTAACTTTGCTGACTGTCGTTTATGACAGGTACTCTAATCATAAATTACAATTGTTAATCGAATAAACTTGAAATGTTCTACGAGAAAATGGCTTTCAAACTGTGTTGCACCCTTGTCACTGCAAAATTTCGCACTTTTCAAGATTTATTACATTCATCCTTTCGTCTTTTCTTCTTTCATAAACCGCGAGCATTAAAATCTTTGTGCATGAAATATGACTATTATATTATATAGCGATTTATGTAAAGTCAAAGTACATTAAAATATTTCTGTCAAAGAGGAAAAAATAGAAGGAAACGAAAAGGCAGGATTAAACGCAAAATATCAGTTCCGATACGAATTCGCGTTCAGTTTGTATTTAACGTATTTTCATGTATGTATTCATCACTTACGGTTAATTCAACGATACTTGATTCCGTTAACCGGACAGACAGAGGAGCACAGAGAGCTTCCGGTTACACGCGAAACCGCGGCATATCAAAGGTTGAAACGGGAACATTTGGAATGGCAACGGTCAAGTTCAAACGTTCGCCAGTCTTTTCGTGGTTAAACTCTATTTCACGAACGTTTGTACGGTATGTCACCAGGAATTGACATCGTGATGTAACTATCGTTCCTTGAGGTACATCCGATCAATGGGTCTATCAAATTTTGGATTTTAGGGGAACTTGAGGATTTAGGGATTTGGGATTTGTGAACTTAGTGATTTGGGATTTGGGGAATTAGGGATTTCGAGATTTGAAGATTTGGAAAACGGGGATTTGGAAAATAGGGATTTGGAAAATAGGGATTTGGGAATTTAGGAATTGAGGATTTGGGAAATTGGGAAGTTGGAAATTTGGGAATTTAGGAATTGAAGATTTAGGGATTTGGGATTTGAGGACTTAGGGATTTGGGATTTGGGGAATTAGGGGTTTGGGGAATTAGGGATTTCGAGATTTGAAGATTTGGAAAATGGGGATTTGGGAAATAGGGATTTGGGAATTTAGGAATTGAAGATTTGGGAAATTGAGAAGTTGGGAAATTTAAAGTTGGAATTTTGGGAATTTAGGAATTGAAGATTTAGGGATTTGGGATTTCAGGACTTAGGGATTTGGAATTTGAGGAATTAGGGATTTGGAGATTTGAAGATTTGGAAAATGGGGATTTGTAAAATAGGGGTTTGTAGATTTAGGAACTGAGAATTTAGGAATTGCGGATTCAGGAAATTGGGAAGTTGGAAATTCGGAATTTAGGAATTGAAGGAATTGAAAAGCTGGAAATGCTAACATATGTACCCAACAATTGATTACATCATGTACCCAACAATCCACGTCCTTAACGCTCTCCAAAATACGAACCATAGCAGTCCATATACGAATGATCCCTATGTCCACATCTACGGCAAGCCATTTCCAGTCCACACATTTCCAGCAAAAAGATTCTCGCAAGAATATGCAAAGTTGTTGGATTCCAGAGATCAAAAGCGATCGCGTTGGAGACGGGCCACGAACGCAATAAACGGGAATTTCTATTCCGCGAACGGTATTGCACGGTCAGAGGAAATTTCATTTTTCACGACTGCCGGTTAATATAACGTAATTGATTAAGTCGAGTTCCCGCTTCGATTACGTGCCGCATGGATTTCAAGGTATTCATCCTTGGCGAATTCCTCACCGCTACGAAATATTCTCTCGTTCTCGTCCGCGCCTGTTTATTCTCAATTTACTATGCCGAGGTGGAAACGGTGGCACGAGTTTATCGTGCAATTTTCTATTCCCTCTTTTTTCACCCCCTCCCTCTTACTCTTTCGCGTCCCGTCATTCTACGTTCGTCCTTCTTTCGCGCATCCTCCGCAGCCATCCGTTCGTCACCCTCCATTATTTACTACTTCGAAACGTCGAAGACGCTTCTTTCCGCTTCACTGTGCCCGAAAAATTTCATCCGCTTCAATCTTACCCTCCCGGGTTCTTTTGTTCATAAGCGTTCGACGAATCTCTCTGCGCCACGGGAAAAATGCACGGGAACGGAACCGAAGCAAAACTTTCTTCTTACCGATCGTTCATTATCAATCGAACGGAACTCTGTCCGCTTTTGGATTTCTGCTACTTTCTGGACCATGTAGAGAAAAGTCAAATCGAAACTTTCGAAACGGTAAAAGAGGTGCAGGGAGCTTAGAATCCAAACTCGTCGACAAAAATAAGTCAAGCTTTTTCAGACATTCAACGATAGTAATAATACTGTTCACGAGCTTTGACAGGATACTGAAGGCAGATGCGATTGATTGGATCAGAAAGCGTATTTAAAGCTCCATACATCAATATGGACTACCGGAAAGGTCTATCCAATAATGTCATTACTTGACGTCTCCTCAAGTAACAGATATTTTCCTGACATTATTCCTGCAATGTTTCTCTATAGAAGAGGAAATATAAAATTACCATTGTATTGGGAAAAGATCAATTTTATTGTTCGATAAATATTTAAAGGTATTGAAAATGTATTGATTTTAACCCCGTGGCCTATTAATTTGTTAGGTGCGTCAGTCAAAAATAACTAATACTGCCACAATGCAAAAACAGACAAAGAAATGTTATGTCAATTTGGTATTATGCAATCGTTGACTATGCAAATTATAATTGGACTTGAACTCCAAACGTGTATTGAAAATTCGAGTGAAATTGATCACAACTGAAGTACGAGTGCGTCACGAATGCGTCACGAATTTCTCACGAGTGCGTCATGAGTGTGTCACGAATTTGTCACGAGTGCGTCATGACTGTGTCACGACCGCGTCACGGCTGCGTCATGAGTGCGTTACGAGTGCATCACGGCTGCGTCAAGAGTGCTTCATGTATGAGTCACGACTGCGTCGTGAGTGCGTCACGAGTTCGTCACGACCGCGTCACGAATGCGTCGTGAGTGCGTCACGAGTGCATCACGGCTGCGTCAAGAGTGCTTCATGTATGAGTTACGACTGCGTCATGAGTGCGTCACGGCTGCGTCATGAGTGCGTCAGGAGTCAGGCTCGTGGAAATAGTGCAAAGGGTTAATTAATACGTTCTACCCGGCGTAGACCACCGATGTTCCACATCTAATTTTTATTATTATTAGCAGTGATTCAAAGAAGTGCTGCCAGAAGAATAGTCTTTCCATGGTAAACGCAAGCCACTGATAACGAAAACAAGTGAAGCAAGTGCCGCCAGATAGACTTTGAAAAAGTGCGCCGGTCAAAGACGTCAAACATGTCAAAGAATGGATTGAACTTAAACATTTTTGTCAGGAGTGTACAATTTTTGTGAAGTCCTCCTGTGAACAATTGAATCACTTGCACCGTCTAAACAACAAGAACTGAATAGTTTGAACTCATCTCGTGGCAGTTGAAAATTGAAGGCGTCGTCGCAAGATCGCGACACGAGAAAGCGTCATCCACTTTTTCAGCCGGGTTCAGTAATTATGAATTGCTTCATCGCGGATGTTGTTCAAGTTCGACGGACCCCTAACGAGTCGCTAAACGCAATTCCGGCATCGCGATGGTCCGAGTAGTAGCCCGCTTTAAGAGCGAACACTCGCACCCCTTAAAAGATTCATGGGAACGCTTTAGCTCCGACGGCAAAACCGCCATCGCTCTCCGGCGTTCCTCAACGAGATGCCCGGACGATAAGTCAACTTTGCGAAGAAAATCGAGCACCCTGAAAGCTCGCGGTGGGTCGTTTCGGGCGAGGGGAGGGTGTGCACAGAGGAGGCACAGAATTTAATAACCATAGGTTTTGACGCGGGGGTGGCTTCGCGTAAGACATGGATGTAATCTTGGCGGGATAACTCATACGTTAGAAACCGGAAGACACATTCCAGCCTCTCTAACAAACGCTGCCAACCTTCCGGCATGCACTGTCTGCCTGTTCGCGTCGAACCAACGTATAAGGGTGGCCGGGGGTGGCGACATAATTCTAATTTTATTGCCGAGCCAAGATGCTGCTTGCCTGCCTCGCGAACGAGACCTCGAATTTATGGACAATTTATCTTATTAATTTTCATAAGTTCGACATGTGAGCCCGCGCTGCGACAAAGCCGCCCTTCCTCCTCTACAACCCCCACTCCGAGCCGGGTACACGCGGGCTGACGTGCACAGATTTTCCTCTTTTCACGATCTTTGTCATCCATCCCTGCCTGAAACTTATATTAAAACCCAGGCCTTAAACTTCGACGATTCCATAGAGGATCGAGGAAGCGCGTAACCATTTTGTGGCCATGCTATATCGGCCTTCTTCAACATCGTTACGATATACACAGATTTCGGGTATATTAAAAACTTCTCTGATATCGAGTGAATTGCTGGAATATGCGAGTCATAAGCATTGGGGTGACTGCGTCCCTAGGGTGAGCTTAACGCTACAAGATATGGTACTGGTACAAGGTACAAGATTGGTATTAAGTTTGTAGGGCTAGGGAGTGACTTTCTAGTAGTTATTATAGTGACTTTTCTAGTGATTTTATAGTGATTTTTGAACTTGATGTTGTTTGGAAAGAATTGTCATGATATTTGCGGTGAAAGGTTTGCTAAAATTGAAAATTCTCAAAATCCCAATTTCTAAAATTTTTAATCTTTAAATTCTTAAGTCACCAAATCTACAAATCTTCAAATCCTCAATTTTCTAAATACTCAAACTTGCAAATGTACAAATTACTAAATTTCCAAGTTTGCAAATCCCCTATTTTTAAAAGCTCAAATATCTAAATTCCCAAATTTCTATTAAAAATTCCCAACTCTCAAGTTTTCAAGTATAGAGACTCCTAAATCTCCATCTCTTCAAAATCCCAAATTCCTAATTTTTTAAATTTCTAAATCTCTAAATCTCTATATCTCTATATCTCTATATCTTTAAATCTTTAAATCTCCAAATTCCTAAACTCCTAACTCCCCACCTGAGTTCTTAAATTCCCAAATTCCTAAATTCCTAAATTTCTAACTATCTACCCACCTAAATTCCAAAATTCGAAATTTCTAAAATTTCTAAAATTTCTAAATCCGTGAATCTGTGAATCTAAATTGGTAAATCCCCAAATCGCAGTTCCGAAAATTTGGAAAATCGCCCCGAAACGCGAGGGAGTATCTGTCGCGCAAATCGGCCGTAACGATTCTCGTGTTTCGACGTCGGTGTCGTTTTTGTCGAACCGTTCCTGCCGGTTTCGTCAACCGAAACGTCATTCCGGATGGGAATCATGTGCAATGGCGGTCTCGATGACAAAAATACGTACGTCGGCTTATGCGGTCTACTGTCGTGTATCAGCTGACCACAGACATCCTGCTGGTACGCGTACGTATAATGATAACAGTGGTCGGATCTGTTCGAGCATCGAATTGTTGACGGGCTGCCAATTGTGAAACGGCAATTTAGCCGTGAAACGCAGGGAGACGAGATCGCGGTTGTATTCGGCCACAGATCCTACCGAAATTCTCTTCGGCCACTTAACCCCCTCGGGGTCGCAGCACGATGACAGCGACAGCAAAATAAAAACAACAAAAATATACATATACACCCGTATCGACTCCCGTGTCCGGATCGAACCGAAAAGTCCTTTATATTTAACGTTTCAATCGTATTTTACCAACGACACCCGTTCTTCCTTTTATCGTTTGTTCGCGGGTCAACATTGCTCTTGCCAAATTATTCAATCATTTTTTCACTTCAATTTTGGGAATAGTTGATTCGGGTAATATACAGTTTGATTATTTCGAACGATTGCTATGACATTAGGTCGTATGTCGAATAGAAAGACAGTCCGACAACATTCGATGACATAAATCACCTGTCGCACGTCAATTTCAAGTACAGCTGGAAATATATCTTGTAAGCGTTATTTTATAACTTTATCGTATCGATTGTTTGCGAATTAAACAACAGTCGGAACGATATTTAATTTGTCACGTGTGACAGTCTTAACAGTTTCACTCGCATTTAAAAATAGTGAATTGCTATTGCAATGCTATCTGTCAGTGATAAATATCTAAGGTACATCAATATTTACTGGTTACTGGAGTAAATAAATCGTCTATTAAAGATGTCGATAAAAGAGTAGAAATAGAAGGATAAAAGTGTGAAAAGATGTCGTTAACTTTTGAAGCAGCCTGTAGGAACAAAGCCGATAACGATTTCTTCAGGAGCCAGTCATTTAGAAAACGGTGTGCGAGGATCGTAAAGCATACGGAGGATGTTATTGAGACGTTTCGGCCCCGATGGAGTATCCGCGATCTTCATCGTCCGAGAAGATCCCTTTGAAGGAGGATATGGTCGGATTATAAGGTTGCCGGACCATCGCGAATAGGATGGTGTGGCGGCAACCGTCTTAACAGAGAACGATCAGGGATAAAGAGGGAGACTTTAAGAAGCTTTCGTTGATGACAATGTAGACGCTTCGGAAACGAGAAGGAAACAGAAGCCATGGCTAAAAGGAAACGCAGCTTCGTTTTCCTTCCTCCTGTATTAATAATCAACAAAGTAGTTATCCTGGCTGCTCTGTACTTCGGCGAATGACCTGCGAGCTAACATTCTCCGGATACTTGCTCATTTCCTGTCGCTGGATTATTGTTCACCATGAATTCCTCAATGAGGACGAAATTAACGGAAGTCGAGAAGAATTCAGCGGAACGAATATTTCATGTTGGACGTGCAGTGACAAAATACGAGAGATGGAATAATGGAGTTTCTTCATGGTGCAAATCATTTGGCTCTTCATTTACAATGTTTGCGATTTATTATGGAAGAGATAATTTTAAACTGCAATTTATTTGATCTAACTTGACAATTAGTTGGGAAATTTGAGGGTTAGGAGATTGTAGGAAAATTGTGAGAATCTAGGGAGATTGAGAGAGATGGAGAAAGATTTGTAATTTTTCCTGTATTGGATTGAAGATGAATTTTTCTGAGTCTTTCCTTTACAAATCTTCAAATTCAATGTTTAAGTTCTCAAAGTAGCAAAGCTTCAAATTTCTTAATTCTTAACGCCTTGCACTATTTTGACGAGTCTGACTCGTGACGCACTGGTACTTCAGTTGGGATCAATTTTACTCGAATTTTGAATATGCTTCAATTTGGAGTTCAAGTCCAATTATAATTTGCATAGTCAACGATTGCATAATATCATGTTGCCATAACATTTCAACATTCTTTGTCTGTTTCAATATTGTAGCCGTGTTTAGTTAGTTCTGACTGACGCACCTGACAAATAGGTCATAGTGCAAGAGGTTAAATTCCTAAATCTGTAAATTTCTAAATTTTCAAATTCTGAAATCCTTCGCAAAAACTGAGGTTCGTAAATTACCAACTTCTCAATTTTCCAAACTCGAAAATTCCTTTCAGCACCGAGTTCCTAAATCCCTATATTTTCCAATTCTCAAATCTCCACATTCCTAAATCTCTGTACTCCCACATTCTCAAATCTCCAAATCTCTATATTCCTAAATTCCCTTTCCAAATTCCGTAGCTCCTAAATTTTCAACTTCTCAATTTTTCACCCTACAAACTTCCAAATTTGTATGTCCCTAGGTTCCTAAATTTCTAAATCCCTACATCCCCAAATCCTTATATTTCTGTATCCTCAAATTCATAAACCCTGTATCCTCAAATCCCAAAACTCCAAATACCCAAATACCAACATTCAAATTCCAAATTCATAATTTTCCAAATCCCTAAGTTCCGAAGTTCCCTAAATTCCCAAGTTACGAATTTCCCAAAGTCTCAATATCCCCAAATTTCAAATTCCCAAATTCCATTTACCCCAATTCCAAATTCCAAAATTCTAAATCCCTAAATTCCAAAATTCCCAAATTCCAAATCCTTAAATTCCAAATGCCCCAATTCCAAATCCCCAAATTTCAAAATTCCCAAATTCCATTTACCCCAATTCCAAATTCCAAAGTTCTAAATCTCCAAATTCTAAATCCCTAAATTCCAAAATTCCCAAATTCCAAATCCTTAAATTCCAAATGCCCCAATTCCAAATCCCCAAATTCCAAAATTCCCAAATTCCCAAATTCCAAAATTCCCAAATTCCAAATTCCCAAATTCCAAATTCCCAAATTCCAAATCCCCAAATTCCAGATCCCCAAATTCCCAAATTCCATATACCCTAATTCCAAATCCCCAACATTCTATATCTCCAAATTTCAAATCCCCAAATTCCAAATCCCCAAATTCCAAATCCCCAAATCTCAAAACTCCAAATCCCAAAACCCCAAATCCCAATCACACAAATTCGATAATTTCCCAAAACTAAAAAATCCATCAGAATCAACAAGTGGATTTTCTGCAGCGTCGCCATTTTCCCCACGAAAATCCAGCATACATAAAGTACACCTATATCGTGAACGTACGACAGTAATTCCCAGTATCCAAAAGCCCGGTAGATCAATAGTACTTCGTTAGCAACTAATTACCGATACAAGCAGACATTGTTCGAAGAAATATCTCCTTTATTTCCGCTCATTCGCGTTCTTGCAATTTCGGCAAGTCCCACAAAGAGAATACCTCGCGCGGTATTAATGATGGCGCGTAACAAAGAAAGACTTTTGATATCGTTCCCCGATGAAAAGAGGCGGCGCCAGTGGCTATGTCGACGATGATAATGAAGCTTCCGTCGTCAGTCGAGCGATAAGGCGATTTACACGCGTAATATTCGCGCGTGGGAAGAGGCGTTCATTAGGGACCAAATGTCTTTTTTTTTACGCTTTCGTTTGCACACGCGAGTGGCTCGGGGGTAAGTTTGCGGAATAAAAAGCCGTTGGAATTGGTTACAGCCGGAAACAAGAAGGGGTAGAAAAAGGGAAGCAACAGAGTGACGGATGGGGATGCAGCGGAGAAAAAAAGGAATTGTTTGTTCACGATCGTGTACGCACATATGAACGAGGGGGTTGGACTTCGCGGGTAAGAGAGACTACCGGGAATCACCTTTGTCTACGTATCGCGTTACCAGCGTCAGGTAAAAGCAGGATATTTGACGACGATTCCCTTTGAAGCGTTTGTTCGTGATATTTAATAAATTCGTCGGATAATTAACGGCGACGTGCACCGTTTGAAATGCTATCCTGCGCCGCGGTAAAGGTTCGCTCGGGGAATTCGAGCCAAATAACTGACGGGCAAGGTAGAATTTCTTTAAAATTGCACCGATAAGGAATTACCTCCACTTTTGTTGTATATTCTATCGTTCCATGCTATAAAGTATCAATTTTTATACAATAATTACCAACTTGTATATTCGATTCGTACATTCGTGATGGTCAATATTTAGACGAATATTAATGCTTTAGTTTCAAAAATTGAAGACATTTCTTGCAACGAAGTATGTTAAACGTCATGTGGTTTCATAGTAGACCACATGAGAATCAGTTATAATTGCTTGTATGGTTCTGCCCAGTCTAGAATTAATGAGGTACACTCCTGAGGATACCTATGTATTTTTAACACATATGCAAACTTGACATAAGGTAAACTAATAAAATTGAGAAAGATGTAACAAACAATGATTACAAAATGGTGGACAAATAGCGAAGATCAAGCTAACCTCTTCCATATGCAGCCTTAATTGTTCAAGTACGAAAAATAGGAAAAGGAGCAAGTTAATGGAGAAAGGACGCAGGGTTATGTAAATATAAGAGTGGGTCAGCGATTACCGAGCGTGTGGAAGATGTAACTGCAGCCACGAAGAAAGGGGATGAATCTTGGAAACACACGTGCCACGGCTTGCGAGGGTCGACTTAGCAGGTCCGAAGAGCTCGGTGGGAGCTTTCGCGCGCAAAAAGCGTCGCGTGAACACGTGCTTCGTCCTTTTCGGTTAGCAGCCGCCTGAAGAGGGACAGCTAGCTGGCGAACCGGGAGGTGAACGAGGGAAGCAGGATGGAAGAAGCTTTTGCCTAATGGCCTGGATCACACACCGCAGATCACCGGATTTCTAGAGCCCGGTATCATCCTCTCTCTCGCACGAAAGCTCCTTTCGATGGCTTTGCTCGCGTCTCGCACGCGACCACCGTCTCCGGTTCCCCCGATACCGACAATCCTGACATCCCCTGGCGACGATTTGAATAATCATTATATGCGTGGTCGTACCTCGCAAACGAATCCGTTACCGGAATCGTGCGGCCCCTTTTCCTCCAGGATTCCGGCCGGAAAATACGCCACGAGAAAGACGTTGCCGACGACCTGGACGCCGGACAGGACACCCCAGGGATTACGGAGTAATTGCGCGGACGTGATGAGGTATAATTGATACTTGCAAATCGATTTAAGATCGCGGAGGGGAAGTGAAATCTGGAATCGGTAATGAGGAAGATTTGCGGCGACGATGGATATGACGCTTTGAATATGAACTTACCTCGAGGGCGAGGTGCAATTCCATCAGTTTTTTTTATGGAGATAGGAATCTACGAATATTGGACTTGTTCCAAATTTCAAACTTATCATTTTTATATTATATTTTAATATATGCTACATGTGACGTATGCTCATGAAGATAAAGTAGCACATTCGCGTACTATGTTGGTTGGTTGGATTCACAATGCTATAAGTTAACCCCCTGCACTATTTTGATGAGTCTGACCCGTGACGCACTCATGACGCACTGGTGACGCATTGGCGACGCACTCGTGACGCATTCGTGACATAGTTATGACGCACTCGCGACGCATTCGTGACGTAGTCGTGACGCACTCGCGACGCACTTGTACTTCAACCGTGATCAATTTTATTCAAATTTTTAATACACGTTTGGAGTTCAGGTTCAATTTGCACAGTCAAGGATTGCATAGTACCAAATTAACATGACATTTCAATTTGCTTTGTCTGTTTTAATAGCGTAGCTGGGATTAGTTAGTTCTGACTGACGCACCTGAAATATAAATCATAATGCAAGAGGTTAATATGATTTCACACATGGGTAGGTTAGGTGATAATGTAATGTCATTTAGAACTTAACATATAGTATGATATAATATAATTTAGAACTGAATATACAGTATGATATAATAACATTTACAACTTAATATATAGTATGATATAATGTAATTTAGAACTGAACATATAGTAAGATATAATGTAACTTAGAAGTAACGAATGCACTTGAATTGTAATTCGATTTTATGAGTTCCAAATTCTACATGTTGAAATTTATGTGAGTGACTTGGGAATGACGGAATTCGACGAGATTGAATTCGGTGTAGATCGAATTCGAAGCGATGGAATTTCACGAGATGGGATTGGGTGTAACGGTATTCGAGGAGATTGAATTCAGCGCGGATTTAACTTGATGCGTTGGAACTGGATACAGTGAAATTTGAGCCGACCGAATTGGGCGCGTATTGAATTCGGTGCGATAGAATTTCGTGTGATGGAGTACGATGCGATAGAATTTCACGTGATAGAATTCGATGCGATGGAATTCCACGTAATAGAATTCGATGATATAGAATTACTTGTAACAGAATACGGTGCGATAGAATTTCATGTGATAAAATTCTAGGAGGAAGAATTCGATGATATAGAATTACTTGTAATAGCATACGATGCGATAGAATTCCATGTAATAGAATACGGATGCGATAGAATTCTATGTAATAGAAGTCACATACATCATATAAGTCAATAACACAAATAGCAATTTTGTAACATTTAACACCGATTTTATACAAATCATCTTCTTAATTTTACAATCAAGGATTTTAATTGTATCTTTCGTTACAAATTAACACCCGGTACACCTTATCATCTCTGAACGAAAAACGAAGAATACCAGGAACACGATGGCGGAAACAGTAAAGTAACAGTGAAAGCTATGAGGACGTTAACGGCGTTATTAGTCCCATTGCGCGAACAGAAATGAGACGAGAGCATCGAAAGGAAGAGGAACTGCCGGTTGAAATCGAACAGGATCGTACTCAATCAATCAAACGAAGGCAAATCGAGTCGAGGGAAAGAAAGAGGGGCGTAGAGGAACACAAAAAAAACAAGGAAAGAGGGAGGAAGAAAGACACGAGACGAGGGAGAAGCATCACAAATCAGAGAAACGGTGACAGTTAATTCATAACTCGCAACCCCGTGGCTCTTTCGAATTCCCCTGCTGCTTTCATCCCCTCCTCCCCCTTTTCAATCTGTGCACCCTCGGCAGTTGCGTGCAACGTATGCACCTCGACGAACACCCTTTTCGCGTTAATACACGCCGAAAGAGCGCATTGTTGCACCATTGTCCGTTTCCTTCTTTTCTATCCTTTTTTCATTTGTATATTTTTGTCGTTCCGATTTTCCATCTTTTACAGCGGATATTATTAAGAACGTGCATATTTACCCTTTCGTTCCTCTTTAAAATCGTATTGTTTCAATCGAATATTCTTGCGGAACACTGCCCGATAACTGTTCATTTCACATTTCAGCAGTAAACGATTTTTATATAAATTTCTGTGCTCTGCAAATTTTTTTTACCATGGTTGACAATCGTTTATATAACGCTGGAACTGCATCGGACGTACATTTGTATTATTAATTGGAATATTGGGAGGTATTTGCACATACTGTATAATTACAAACGAGAATGTAGCGTTCAGATACAATTCGGGAACAAATTCATGACATCAAGTTTCATAGCCAATTCCATCGCGTTCAAATTCATCATTTAGAATTTGCTGCTTGTAAAATTTAATTGTGTCAGCTTTGAAATGTAGCCAATTTGATAGCGTGGAACTCTATTATGTGGAAATCTATCAAATCGAATTCTTTCGCTTACAAATCGATTTATGGTCATTCCACCGGGCTAAATTCTTTCATTTGGAATTCAATTCATGCCGAATTCTATCGCGTTGAATTCCATTGCGTCGAATTCTACCGCGATGAATTCCATTGCGTCGTATTCTACCACGCTGAATTCCATTGCGTCGAATTGTACAGTGTTGAATTCCATTACGTCGAATTCTACCGCGCTGAATTCCATTGCGTCGAATTCTACTGCGTTGAATTCCATCGCATCTAATTTCATTAAGTCGAATTCTTTCACTTAGAATTAAATTCGTGCCGAATTCTACCTCTTCGAATTCCACGTGACCCAATTCCACCGTGTCAAATTCTTTCTCTTAGAATTCAATTCACGCCAAATTCTACCGCGTAAAATCCCCTCGCAACTTCATCGAATTCCACCCTGTAGAATTCCATCCCTTCACACCGAATACCACCACGTCAAAATCTCACCCAATTCGACTGCGAATTCCTTCACACCCAGTTTCATCGAACACATTTCACCGAAGTCCTTATACCTTTGAAACAAACTGCATCGCTGCAGATTCTGTCGTGACAAAGCAGTTCCGCGAAATGAAAATAATTCAAATCGTAGAACTTAATCGCGTCAAAGAACGTGTTCCCTCTTTCGTTCAAATTTAATTAAACAATCTAAATGCCGGTTGGCGTCGGTCGTTCGCTGATTCGCTGAATAATATTTCCAAGACGGATGGTGCAATTTACAAAGTTGAACGACCGCAATAAAAATACCATAAGACACGAGAACCGAAAGACGTAGGGACGGTTAAGCAGCGCTGCACATCGGCCAACGAAAACGAATTACGAAAGCAGTTTCACTCTGTATCTTTCTGTCGATCTGCACGCCTGCAACCGGTACGTACAGCGAATGGGCGTCCATAACTCATTTACATTAATACAGGCCGAACACGAATGTCTATCCTCGGATATCATCGTATGCGATAAAAAACGACGGAAAATGAAATATATACGAAGCAGAGGTACACATATACGTCGAGTCTCCAAGTATTAATCGAACTGCTTTTCCCGCGCAAACCGCGACTTTATTGCCGCTCGCATAATCGCAGTTTCTCGTCCCTAACGATTCCTACAAGTACGATTAACATCGGCGCTAATTTACCCTTACGTTTTGCCTTTGGAGAGTCAGCCAAGTTATACGCTCGAACATTCCTGAAGAGAACAGACATGACCACTGGGATAACCTGCTTTCTCGTTCTTTGGACAACTTTATGGTTAACGGTATAGAAACTGGAGCATGCGATGAGAACGTACTGGCGAGTATTAATTGCACGATAGAGAGAATATGCCGGTCGATATCGTGCATCTCTTTGTTCATTCAGTCTGGGTCAATCTTTTTGGAGAAAAATGGTGATTTTATTTGTTGTAATTTTGTAAGGGTTAATATTACTGCTGGTTTGCATTCGAATGAACACTACTTTGTTTACATGCTGTGTATGTGAAGATTTAGAACGTGATGATTTGATTTGACAATGTGAGAATCTGACAATGTGAGAATCTGCCAATATAACAATCAGACAATGTGAGAATCTGCCAATATAACAATCTGACAATGTAACAATCTGAGAATGTGAGAACCTGACAATGTAACAATCTGACAATGTGACAATGTGAGAATGTGACAATGTGAGAATCTGACAATGTGAGAATCTGATAATGTGAGAATCTGACAACGTGAGAATCTGACAATGTGAGAATCTGCCAATATAACAATTTGACAATGTAACAATCTGACTTTGTAACAATCTGACAATGTAACAATCTGAGAATGTGAGAACCGGACAATGTAACAATCTGACTTCCCTCAGAAGCGCCCCTTTATAATTCTCTATACCTTCTCACCCAAAGTCGCTATTTTCCCCAGAGGTCCACAAAGTCTTCCTCAGAAAAGTGACCGAAAACCGTAAACTTATCGAGTTAACAAATTAACCCATATTAAGCCCATTATCATAAATGCCTTGTTCTCCAAGAAAGTGTCGTAACGAAACAAGCTGGCATCAATAAGACATAACTTTCGAATTCTCGTCTAATAATCCATGGACCGGTAAGTAGTCGGAGGCAGAGCGATCCCGGTGAAATATTTAACAGGCACTCGGTCTAGGGAATACCGAACACAGGTGCGTCACCGGTTTCTAATTCATTGCTCGATGCCGGCAATCGATACGACAGCTCGCGCGTGCCTGACGGTTTATTTGCATCGATTAATAAGAAACAAGAGCTATGTTTCCTGGCCGGGTTTCACGCAGACCCGAGATTCGAATAATTCGTCTAATGACCGGCTGTCGGGCGATGTGCGATTGCCGGTGCTTTAAGGGCCCTAATCGATGCTTGATAGGGCGACGTTATTACCTAACGTCGGCCCTACGGACCGTGTCATTATCTTCGCCGACGCCATTACGCACGGGGTCACCCGCCTCCTTTTCGATTCGCGGATTATGCCGTTGAATCACGCCAACTCGTCGCCGATTCCAGCTGCTGTCAAGCCTCCACTCGGACTAATGGACGAAATTAAACTTACCACCGTGCTGAAAGAATGACAGCCCGAAGAAATGGCTGCTTTGTTAGGGTGCTAGCTGCCCGATGGCAATTATTGTTCCCGCTCGAGTTAATAACGGGGCTGCCCGAGTTCAAAGAATGCCAATGGAAATACTGATGAAAAGCAGAACGTGAAGCACTGCTCTTGCGGAACGTATAGGGTGGTTCATATTTTCCTATATATAGGGCGTTTCACTTTCAATCTTTTATATATCTCAGTCGTGAAGACAGAAACTTTCATAGGTAGATTCAATTCGAGTGGTTATGTTTGGTCTATGTCGATCATTTCATATTGTTGAAATTATGAGAACAAATGTTTCATACGTAGATTCAATGCGTTCAAGTGGTTATGTTTGGTCTATGTCGATTATTCTGCATTTTTGAAATTATGAGGATTTAATTAACTGCCCCGCAACGTCTTACAATGTTTTATGTACAAGTTTGTAATGTGTCACCAAAATGGAGTGTTTACTAGTGGCGCCACAAGTCGCAAACAGTTGCACTTAGTGTCATTTGTGACTCGACTTATTTTAATTACTTTCAGTCTGTTCAATGTGTCCACAACTTGTATCAATGCATTTACAACTTGTATCAACGCATCTGAACCTAGTATTAATTTTCAACATGTTGCAATGTATTCGCAATTTTTTTCGACGTCTTTGCAACTATCTTTAGCTTGCTTCAATGTACCTACCACTTGTTTTAATGTATTTACAACTTGTTCCAATGTACCAACCACTTGTTTCAATATATTTACAACTTGTTTCACTTATTCCCAATTTGGGTAACATAGTTTCGATTCTTGTCGATCGATGTCGATAATCGGCACCGATTTTAATGAAATTATTATATGTGGAAGAGCGTGGAAAATAAGAGATATGTCCATATTGCTCGCGAAAGATTGCGAATCGACACATATCGAGGAAAGTGAAACGATACGAATTTTTTCAACAGGCACCGATTCCCGAGGGACGTTTCCCATGCGTCGACGAGATCGAATGCTAATTCCTTTAGGCGCTCCGGGGCCGGAAATTTGAACGGGATTAGGTCGGAACCGGCCGTTTCTCCCCGAAAACGTTCGTCATGAATAACAAAAAAGCAGGCCGCCCTACGCAGGCCCAATGTGAATCAACTATGCGTCCTTTAGTCGAAATGAGAATCAATTAGGGATCCCATCTGGTGACATTGATGTATCTTGTACCTTTGTTGGATTGTTAATTATTTTGTTAAGTGACATTAATTGCCTCGATGATTGCTCAGCTTAGGGCAGAACCAATTACAAGGTTTCGGTCTGTTGGGTAATAGCTTTTATTTAAATCACTTCATTATATGTTCATTTTCTTTCATTCTGATTAAGTTTGACATGTAATCTTGTCAATTATTGTAACTATCATAGCTGTATCTTAAGTTCTTTTTTGGTACATCTATATACTTCTGGTGAATTGAATTCGATGTGTTGAGTTCGAAACGCGTCAAATTTGAAGTGTGTCGAACTTGAAACGTGTAGAATTCGAAGTGCGTCGAAGAGAACGCGTAGAATTTTAAACGCGCCAAATTTGAATTTGGTCGAACTTGCAGCATGTCCAATTATACCCGTGCCAAATTCGAATTGAGACTAATGTGAAATTCACCGAATTTGGAACGCGTCGACTTACAACCGCGCCAAATTTGTATTGCGTCGACATTGAAGCGCGCCAAGTTTGAATTGCGTTGAATTTCAACCGCGCCAAATTTCAGTTGTGTCGAATTTGAAACTCGCCGAAGTTGGAACGCGTCGAATTTTAACTGCGTCAAATTTGAATTGCGTCGAATTTCAATCGTGCCAATTTTCAATTGCATCAGTATAAAACTTTCGAAATTTGAATTGCGTCAAATTTAGGATACTAGGTCAAGAAACATCCCTCTACTTGCTACATCTACGATCATTTACGCCTCCTCCTAATGCGTTAATTGATGCTCGCAGTTGAAAAGTTTCGCGTTGGTGGATTGTATTCCAGAACGACAGGATAACGAGGGCAGGAAAGATAGAATGATCAATAGAGTTAAGTTTCCGCTTTATTCGTAAATTTATCAGGATGACGTTGCCGTCTCGTCCAGTGTCTACGCTGTCACTCCGTGGAGACGTCGATGTTTCGTTCGCCGGCGTTAATAAGTTTAGTTAATTACCGTGGAAGTTTTAAAGCTGTCGCAGGGCACGTTCACCGATGGAAGTTGTGCAGATGCGCAACGGAAGCGTCGCGACGGCCATCGGATCGCCATAAAATCCAGCCAGCCGGCGAATTCTCCGGAAGTCGGAAGTTTGCCAAACGATCTGGCTCTATCGTTCGCACGGTTTTCGATCGAGCAGACGATGTAATTACGATTCCGTTGATATTCGCAATCAAAAATCAGCCATTTGCTTTATTAATTCTCCGCTACTTAACTGCACTCATTCCAATAACTTTTATCCACCTTTCATAACTGGAAACTTAGTACTTTAGATATGACCTGATTATCGATTTAATCTGCTTCTATTATAATCTGCGATTATTTTCATTTAACTGGAAATAGATTCAGGAATTTTTAACGATATATCAGTATCTATGCATATCCTATAACATTTATTTATGAATTATAAATTGTACCAGGTTGAAAGTCTCTATTTAAGATTGACATCTGTCCGGTTACTCATAATAGACAGATAATTATTTCCCGAACGAAATGCTAAAAATGTTCGGGCCACATCTATAGAGATCGAATATTCGAGGTCAAAGTGCACGCCACGTCGTTTAACGTTAACTTTGCGGTAAGCGGTTCTATAGAGTGAGCCACCAAGGCATCTTCGAGGTAATCCAATACAATTTGCCTCGTAACCTCGGCGAGTCGACCCGAAAGGGGATAAGGGCTACTCTATGACCGGTGACGATTATCGGCGTGGTTTAATAATTAATTTTATAACGATGTCGTTAAAGCTCCCATTACCGGTAATCCTTAAAGACCAGTTTAATCTCGGTATCCCGTTTGAAGTTCCCTCAGACACCATCTTTCACTCGCTTTTCCTCCTTTTTTCTGGTATAATCTCCCTTGATTTTTGAAATAGGAAAAATTGTACGCGAGAATACGCGTTAATATCACTGCTAACGTTTAACTATATTGCTTTTTATTGCGTGGAAATAGATGTAGGGATGTTGGGGAATTGGTGTATTGGGGTATAGGGATTTTGGGACTTACAGATACCGGGATGTAGGGATTTTGATATATAGGGATTTCGGGATAGGAATAACGGGACATAGGGATTGTGGTATACAATAATTTGGGGATATAGGGGTTTACGGACATAGGGTATCGGGGGATAGAGATTTTAGTACATAGGAATTTCGGGACATAGGGACTTTGGTATATAAGAATTTTGGGACATAGGGATACCGGGGCATAGGGATTTTTATATATAGAGATTTCGGTATATAGGAATTTCGGGACATAGGGACTTTGGTATATAAGAATTTTGGGACATAGGGAATTTGGGACATAGGAATACCGGGACATAGGGATTTTTATATATAGAGATTTCGGGACATAGGGATATCGGGACATGGAGATTTCGAGACATAGGGATATCGGGACATGGGAGTACTGGGATATAAGGATTTTGATATATGGAAATTTTGGGACATAGGAGTTTTGATACATGGAAATTTTGAGACATAGGAATTTCGGGACATAGGAATATTGGAACATGGAGATTTCGAGACATAGGGATATCGGGACATAGGAGTACTGGGATATAGGGATTGTGATGTATGGAAATTTTGGGACATAGGGATTTTGATATATGGAAATTTTGGGACATAGGAATACTAGGACGTAGGGACTTCAGGACATAGAGATATCTAGACGCAGAAATTTTTGTATTCAAAATTTTTGTATAAAGTATTTGGGACACAGGAATACCGAACATAGGGACGTCGGGCCACAGAGATACCAGAACATAAGGATTTTGATGTATAGAAGTTTCGGGACATAGAGATACCAAGACATATGAATATCGACACACAGTGATATTGTAGTATAGGAATATCAAAACATAGTGATCTTTAGACTCATACTACAGAATAGAATTATTAGTACTTAGGGATCCCTTTCCAAGATACAGCTTCCAATTGCTGTACTCATTCACATTCCCAGAAAGTAATCAAAAGTACAAGAATCACAGCTAAAATAATCAAGAAAGAACGTTAAATAAATCTAGTAGCACTGGAGCGAAAATGGACATCCTCGAAGCGCAATTAACCGCACCAATCAATGTCCCGAATCATGATCATTTATTTCCGTGTACATTTCATTCCTCTCCGACGCTTTCCCGTTTTCTCGTCAGCTAATTCCCTTTTCCAGGCGATCTGTCGGCGAAGAGGGCGAATCGGAGAAACAACGCAACGTGGTCCCGGCGGCAACCGGAAATCGATGCTCATTCGCAGACACGTGTCACGCAAAGGGAACGACGTCGTTACGCGCTCGGTGAACTTTCCCCTTCGGCCCGTTTTGCACGCTCGTTGCGAGCACCGTTGGAAAGAGACCGGGCCGACGGGTTCCCGAAGGAGTCGGAACGGGGTTGCCAACACGAGGGCACGGGGTTAAGGGGAGGACGGGTAGGGGAAATAATGCGGGCGGTGCCAGAGAGTGGTGCCCGACAAAATTACAATTTGGGGGATGTAATTCCACGCCGGAGAAATGGCCTGCACATACCGAGGCTGAGGGGTTGGGGGCAGGATGGGGGGATGGCATACGATGGGTGGTTAAACGTAGGGGAACAAGTAGGTGGAAGAGTCGGTGGAAAGCCATAGGTGGGAGAGGAATGAGGGGGGATCGAGGGAGGACAGCAACGAACGGAGGTGGGAGAGATTTATCAACAGCTCGTTCCGCACTAACTAGACGCCGGAAACTCGAAAGATATTGCATCAGCGAGGTGATGATAGCGCCACGACGACTGGCATTAAATTGCATCCGGTCGTTGCAGGAATTTAGCCGCCATTACGGCGTCCCTACCGACTGATCCTCCCTCTTTCAAGCATCCTTCGCTATTCGCCGTAACTCCGGGATGCCCAAAGACCTGATATTTGAGGACCCGAATAAACACCTTCGGGACGAGACATTATTCCTGAACGGACTCCGCCACGACAGTGTTGTGGTACATGCGGATTTCCCGATGTTGGCGGTTGGGTACTTTACGATTTCGGGTTGCTGTAAAACACTTTTGGGATGTTAGGATTCTCATATTGCAGAGTTAGGATTTTCATATTTTCAGCCTGTTGGGATTTTGGTATAATAAAATTTCAGGATGATTGAATTTTTGTATGAAAAAATTTCAAGGTCTTTGGTGTAAAAGAATATGTTAGGATTTTTGTATGCAGTGATTGCGCAGTGCCAAGATTTTGGTATAAAAGAATTTCAGGATGATGTAATTTTGTTGTAAAAAATTTCAGAATATTAAGATCTTAACGTATAGAGATTTCAGGATGTTGGGACTTTGTATAGAAATTTTAATCCGAAAGAATTTTGAGGTATTACAATTTTGACATGAAAGATCACAATGTTATGATTTCACTCTATAAAAATTTGCAAATTGCAGGATTTTGCTATACAAAGATGTCATGATATTTGATATGTAGAAATTTCAGAAGGTTATTGCTACAATTAGAAGCTGAAAATACAAGTGAGATTTGAAAGTCGCATTACGATATTGCCAAAGCGTTGAAGAAACTTGGCTTTGTAGATAGAGGTTATTTACGTGTAGTAGACCCTTGAAGTACAGAACCTGATCCACGTGTTTCCAACAAAGTCACGTAGGTACATACAGGTACCATAATGATAAGAAGTAGATTGGGTAGAGTTTGGCTAAGTGGATAATGAAGCATGGAACAGCGAATGGAGGTTAGGACTTCTCCATTCTGATAATACAAATGTTAGACCTTTGCATAAGTGGTTCATTGACAGCAGTTCTCATATACATTTCATCATCTTTAAAATAAAATAAATACACACGTTCAAATATTAACCATGATTTAATTTCTTATTTCACGCAGTATTTTATTCAACGCGATATTTACTCGAACAGCTTCTGCACATACATTTGTCTTCATTTTATTTCGTTTTAAACATTCAAAGCTTTAAACTCAGTTTTAAATTCGTTTCCAACTCACGTTGTATTCCATACTTTCAATTCTATTTTTAGTATATTTGCTTCCAACATCGAGTAAGGTTTTGCACAGAAAGAAATGTATATTTTACAAGTCTTGTACCAGAATTTGAGATCCGCTGCGAATTTTCTTTAACGTCGAAACAGATTCTAATTACCGATACAATTTCTTGCAAGTTTTCCGTTGCTCCCGGATAAAGCGATTGATTTTGGAACAAGTAGCTGCATCGAAAGCTTCTCTCGGAAGAAGTACACTTTCACGGAACATAGGGAGCATCGTGAATTTTCGATTCGCCCATCGACTCCTTGAATGTTTGAAGGAAGAGCAACGTTTGAACGCCGCAACCTGACCCGTGTTACGCGCTCGATACCAGAGCTCTCGTTAATGTTTTACATCGGCGAGCCGAACATCGCGTATTTTACCGACTTCGAGGTGGTCGACGACACCGGAAATTCACTGATAAATTCGTTCACGCGTCGATTCTACGTCCGCTTGATTAAAACCGTGGATGGGTCGCTCCTGAAATTTGCATCGGCTTAGCGAATCGTTACGAGCCGCGCGGAAACGCAACGGGACGCCTTCGACAAACCGAATGTACGGGTCCCTGTGAATCTTTCATCGCGTCCCATTTTACCAACTGTACCGGGAAAGTATAAAAAGCTCGGAAGAAACGACCTAGAAAATTCCTGGTTTCGCTTGTTATCACGAGAGACTCTACATTCTCTTCGAGTACAAATTATTCTTTATTCATTATCGTGCCTGGTGTATTCAATGGAATACGTTCTATATTCGATGAAATAAATTCTGTATTCAATGAAATAAATGTATTCATTCAAATAAATTCTATATTCGATGAAATAAATTTTATATTCAATGAAATAAATACGAGGTTTTCGGGAGACCTGTTTGCTCGAATATTTTCAAAATGGTGCTGGTTTCAGTAAAGATCAACTATCTAACAAAAGTCGATTTGCAAAATCCTAGATTTTGCGTAACTTGGGAAAAAATTGTAACTTATTGGATGAATATTAAATTTATTTCGAAATATGCTAAATTCAACATCGGTACCACCGATCGAAATCACTGAAAGCTCTTCTCACGCGACTATTTGCTAAACACAAACTGCATCGAATGCACAAATATCACCAACAGGTGTATTCGATAATGTCTGTAAAAGAGCTGCGTATCCGAATAAAGTATTCCATCCGGAAGCGAACAAAGGACACGAAGAAGGGAATAGAAACGTCAAAACGAATTGCTGTGCTTCCATCGAGTACAGTTAATATTATTTTTGTCGTGGTACACCTGCTCGAAATCGAATTCGAAGGGCCGTGACAGAGGTAACTGGAAGGCTGACGGGGTTCCTGATGATGTCACGAGAAAAGGCAGAGTAATTTATCCATTTTCCGGGTCTGATCGAGGAACGGGAGAGCTTTCTACGCGAGTGTTTCAACCCTCGATCTCGAGACAATCCCTTCTCCTCGAACGAACACCTCTTCACCAACGACGGCACAAGCTCCTTACAAACGTTTGTTCGATCCACCCGCCCACGGTTCCGTCGTGTCTGTTCGCGAAGCAACTACCTGTTATAGCGGTCCCGTAATTTGCATTTACACTTTAAACAAACACACCAGCCAATGACGACGTTATCGTGGTCTCTGGGAACCTTCATCGAATTACCTCGCACCCACCCTCTTGTCCTCAAAGCGTTCCCTTTGTTCCTACTCCGCTCTGAACCCTCGATTCTCTCAAAACTCGTATTATTATTCTTTTGCCGCGATCTTTCATATGCAATCGTTACAGAAAGACTTATTTCACTTAAATCTCCCAATTTTTCTCTGTTCTTCTTTTCGTCGATTTCGAGGAAATTTGTATTCCTTTGTACACAAGGTTTCGCATGAAACATAACACGAGAAATATTTCTTACGGTTTCAGATTTCTCAAGACGTACAAATCGGATGGAAGATTTTTTAATATCTTTTTCAAATACTTTCAGTATTCAAATACAGTTACGCCTGTATTACATGCAGTTGGGATGAAAGTTTCCGAGCGATATCGACTGTTGTATTTCGTGCCTTTTTTGAAGGTTCAGTTGCGTATAATTTCGCAAAAAATTTCACTGAATTCTTACGCCGTTTTATCTTGAAAAAATTTCGTAAACGATATTCAGGTAAGCTGCTTCACATCCCATATATCATAACTGCAACCATGGTTTTATTTAAAATTGCATGAAATATTTGTTCGCAAATTTGTCCGTTTAATAAAAAACGCAAACAGAAATGCGTGACACGTAAGCGTTGCTAGGAAATTCATAAAAATATTCATCTACACTTTCAATAAATAACTGATGACATTTATACATCCTACTATAAAATGTATAGTTGTCTATATGCTTGTTCAATATTGCACATGACGTTTCTGTTCGTGAATTTGTCAGGGGTTTCCGTGGCGAAAATTTTATCAGAGAAGGAACACGGAATTACGTGACGTTTAAAAACACCCTTTTTAAGGGTGATAACTTGTAAAGGCTATCTTACCCCGTTAGCAACATCGAATATCCTTTGTAACTTAAGCAAGGGTAGAGTACTTTGTACGATATCCAGTAAAAAGTTCGTCAAACCTCTCGAACAACTTCCAAACTGTTGAAGCTGGTACCACGAAAAAAAGGAGTAGGAAAATGACCAAGATCCTTTTTCCTCCCGACATCACGGAATTTCAATTCGACCAGTCCGCTCGGACGACTAAGTTACTACTCACGCTTCAAGCAACCTAAAGACAGCCGAGTGTCCTAATTCGATATTCAATATTCCTCCAAAGACATCTTCCTCCCTCTCCGGGTTCTCTCGTCGAGTAGCTGCAATCTCTTCTCCGACCGACCCTTTTCCCTGCCCGTTACATTCCCTTTACGACCTCGATAAATTCGTATAACGGGCAACGAGCCAACGGGACATCGGTGTGGCAGTGGATTTTCAACGGAACTCGCTGGATTCACGGGTAAAACTAATTACGGCGTTATCGGTGGTCACCGAACGAGTGTACCTCTTGAAACGGCTCTGAAAATCAGCTACTAATTATAGAGGGGACACGTGCACGTGCGCGAAACCGGCGTCCCGGATGACGTAGCGGGACACGGCAGGTTTCGCCGTGGCACGAGTGCCACTAATTCGTATTTAAAGCTTTATCAGCCACGTGCAACAATTTCACGCTTCACGGAATCCATCTGACAGGTTGCACCGACATCGACTCCGCCCCAACCCCTTCGGAGAGGGCTGAAAGAGCCTTACCTCGAGACAGAAAACTACGACCGTGTCACATCAGTCGAGCATCGTGCAAGTAATTTAACTGGCGAAGCACTCGGTAATAGTCCCCGAGACTGTATAAACAAAGCTGCCGGTTAATTAATCAATCCCGAGTCGGAGCCCAGTAATGGTCCCTGAATAGATTCCAGATTAATTATCCGTCCTGTTTCTTTGAGACGACCGTGCCATGCCTGTCCACGCTGCCGGGAAAATCTTACCGCGTCTAATCATTCTTCAAGAAGAGGAAGAAGAGAATTTTCGAAACTTTCATCACGGTGAAATATCGCTGCAAAGCATTTTTATGCGGAAACTCTGCAACGTTAACAAAGCTGAATCACACTGGCTGAAATTATTTACACGAGTTTTTAATTGGTTATCTAATTAACGGACTTTGTCGTTATGTGGTTTTAAAAAACGGACAACTTTGTTGATATTGCTGATAATACGAAATTATAATTATAACCTTGTCTTAAGACCTCGCGAATCAGCTAAATTATGTACTCATGATCAAATGTCCACTAATGATTACTCGGTAATCGATTTCTAGAATTCACTTAATTACAAATCAGATTGCGTTTCACCGAACTCTATTATCGCAGTGTACAGTTAAACGGGTTAATATAAAATATTAAGCGATAACGCAAATTCTCATTTACGCGGTGCCATTCAAGTCGTTAATTAAGACGAACATTTCTCTGAAGGTGCATAATTTACGTAAAGAAACAACCGAGACGTTATGACGTGTAAAAGAAAAGAAGAAACTGGTTCAACATAAATTCACATCATCCCAAACCCTCCCTTATAATTTCTCTTCCCCCAAAAACCTCCCTTATTACCCTTTCACCAAATAAACTTTCCCCATCCCCCTTTTCAACCTCTTCCAAAAACCCCCTACCCCTACAACACAAAAACCCACAAAAAACCCCACTTACTCATACCAACCCCTAACCCCTTAATAATCCCCCACCCAAAAACTACTCATCAATAACTCATACCCCACCCCACTCCTAACCCCACAACCCCCCCCAACCCCCAATCCTCACATTACTTTTATCCCAAAGAACCCCCAAACTCCATTCATCCCAAAACCACACTCCAACCCCTCCCCAACCAATCCTACCTCTCCCTAAAACCTTTTCCACACTTATCTCAATCCACATCACCATACCTCATTCAAATACTAAACCAAACAACATCATATCTCACTTCAACACAATCACACAAACTCATACTCCAAAAACTACCCCTAACAACTAAACACTACCATTCATTCACTTTCATCTCCACTAAACACCCCTTCCCACACACTCCCACTCCAACTAAATATAATCACATAAAATCCACCTACCACCTAAATCCCCTCCATAACCAACCAACCCACACCATAAACAAAACATCAAAATTTTCCTATCCCCAATACCCAAATACCCCATACATCTATATACTTAACAAAAATAAAACACCAAAACAAACACTTAAACTATTTCCCAACTTTTCTCACCCTATCTATTTAATTATCACTTACACCTTAAATTCATTTACAACACCACTAAAAACCAAAATTTAAAACTACCCCACACACAAAATTTACCTTACTTATAACATTACTAACATAATTACATAATCAACAATTTCCACCATTCCACTAATTCCTAACACTATCCATAAAATACATTATCATCTTTATTATTCAATAAACTTCACAATAATACAAATTACCACTTCTAATTCTCATTACATCGACCACCATTAATATACCAACACAACAACTATAACAAGAAATATTATATTTCATATGTCCCATTATTCTACACTTCTCACTTTATTTTAAAACTTGAGTTACCTACATATCCACCTATTCCCATTAAATTGTGAACCCACAATTAACTTTTTTGAACCTATATTAAGTCTAATAAATTAAGTCATACTCTTTCCCCCCGCCCCTCCCTCCCACCCCCCCCTGCTCCAACCCCCCCCCTCACCGAATCTATGTAATTATCAACGTACCTGTTTGTGTCCATCTCGAAGGCACCCAGTCACCTAAGGCTACGATTACAGAAGCGTCTTCCGACGAAGTAAAGTGAACCAGGAAAAAAGTGACCAAGAAATGCAAAAGAATCCAGAAACTGGATGTATTCGTCAGAATACAGCTCTGCTGTAACGGTAGCCAAATAAAGTAGGAGAATGATGGTCGAAGTTTAATAATAATAGTAACAATAACGACTTTATTGCCACATACATAAATAGATGGACATGGCCGATGTACAGCGTACAAGCTGGATCACAACCTGATCCTTTTACAGTGAACTACACTCGCGCCTCCCATTTTACCATAAAACACGCACCAAAATAAACGTTCCTCTAATCGCGACGTCCCTCTAATCGGCATACTCGGGCGAACAGACATATGCAGCTAATCAAGTTTACCATTTGTATTCACACTTCGACACTTCTCGTTCGGTTTGGTACGAAGGAACTGCAAATCGTTGCTTATGGTCTGGCCAGGCGAACGTTTTGCGCAAAGAAACCAGGAACGCGGGGGTAAAACGGTTCAGTCTAACGGGCATAGGGACAGACAGGAACGAGGTGACGATTGCCAGCCAGATCGTTTTTTTTTTCTCAGCGATGTACAAGGTATACAGAACTTAACGCGCGATTTAGGCAATTTTACTGGCTAGCTTGGAAGAACTCTAACTCCCTGGATCACTTTCTATAGCGTCCTTCGACGGCTTCCAAGTTCTCCTGATCGCGACGAAATCTGGCTGCTCTAGAACACGGAAACACCAGCGAAAAGCGGAAGGCCTTAGGCGACCTCGGGACCTCGACTACCGTATATCGTCACCTGCCATGGATTCTACATTCGCGACACTTTCATCGTCACGGGTTCATCCTTCGTTCGCGTTCTCACCGGAGGTACCCAGTGTCTTTGATCGGGCTCAATCAACTGGAAGGTTCGTTCGAGGCGATTTCTTCCAGTCTGGTATTAGCAAATTGATTTGTCCGCCTGACAGGTTCCCTCGGACCTAGCGAGAAACAGTTTGCCGTTAGCACAGGCACATAACTGATATATGGTCGTGTCCCTTTGATTCTGATGAGAGGATGTCCGGGAAGAGTGCTGCTGCTGCTCTCTCGACGAGTGTCCCTGACTAGGACTGGCAGTTTTCAAACCCTTCATGAACAACGTTTTCGCGTCCAACTTGATGGCGCCGTGCACGCTCTGCAGCTTCAGGTCGGTCAGACAGGAAGCTGATATCTCGTTGGCCCAGGACTCGATCGCCACTCGCTGGGGAGCGCTGATTTTCAGGGATCTGGTCGCCGATTCCAATCTGTCAACAATGGTCATGCTGTTAAACGATAGATAGTTGAGGGTTATTTAACAAAATTGTGGATCAGTTTTATTTGTACCGAAGAGAAGTTGAGGGAAGGTAACGGGATATTTTAATTCTCGAATCCCCTGAAAGCAGCTGTAGCTGGAAAGGAACAAATAGGTCTGGAAGTTGTCCGTAATATCGTTCAGCAAAATAATACGAATTCGGTCGACTGCAACGTCAGACTCGCAATAATCGATCCTCCTCTCTAAGAAGTGGTAAAGCAACGTCTTCGATCGTGCCTTTCTTCCGATACCTCGCCTCCCAATACCCCGGTTCGTCGTCGACCTATTGCTTGCAAGCTCCGGCAGCCGAGGATCCTCGGTATTTCATATCTGGCATAAATCCAATCCTATGAATATAATTTTCCGCGCGAGCAAAGTTTTATTGTAATCGTAAATCCGTCTGTAAATTGCCCGACACTATCAATAACCGCGGGACCGGTGCTCGATCTGCCTTTGATCGTTTCGTTTTCCCCTAGAAAATTCGCGATTTCCCATAATACACCCATAACGACGCGAGAGAATCGCGATTGCTACTTTCGCGGTCACTCGTAGCTCGATTGAAACCGACACGACGTTTTCCAACCGAACAGCTTCCACCATTTTATTTCGAATTTTAACGAAGAGCACGCTTGTTTGCGATCGTTCACGGAGCACTCTCGAATGCCGGAAAAATATTAATTCGTATTTAAAGAGCAAACGCAAATTTTGCGTGAAAAAGTCCGATACGTTTACACGCTGTTATCCTCGCGGAATATTTGTAAATTTAATAATTGAACAACGCTGAGAGAATGTTTCACAAAATTTTTTACTTCGAATATTTATTGGCCGTGTAAATCGGCGGTTTTGTTCGACGATCAAAGGTATTAAACGACAATAAGATTAATATACAGAGTGCACAAATTTGTAGGTGCTCTATTATCGTGTAATTTAATAAATACCAGAAATTGTTACACTGTTATACTTGCTCAAAATAATTCTTATTTTTATTGTACAATTAATGTACTGCACAATTAATTAATGTAACGGATCAAAGTTAAATGATAATAAGATTAATGTACAGAGTGAACAAATTTGTAAGCACTCTATTATCGTGTAATTTAATAAATAGCAGGAATTAAATTGTTACCGTATTTAAAATTATAATTGTCGAAAATAATTCTCATTTTCATTGTACAATTTAATTAATGGACGTAGGTTAAATTGATGGTGTGTTAATTATCGTAAAATTATAAATGATCAAAATAATTATCACTTTCATCGCGCGACTTAATAAATGGAACGAATACGGGTTAAGCTGTTATTATGTTATCTACCTTGAAATGATAAATGTTCACGCATGATTTTCATCGTGCAATAAACGAAATTAATATAGGTTAAATTGATATTATGTTGGCTATCTTGAAATTACAAATGTTTAAAACGGTTGCCATTTGTTATCGCATAATTTAACAAATGGAACAGGTTAAATCGGTGTTGTGCTACGTGGAAATTATTAATGTTCCAAATGAATCACGAATAGAGTTAAAAATTGCAAATATTTAAAATATCACGAAGAATGTCTTCTTTTTAGTTTAATATTTGATAATGTTCAAACGTATTATTAAGACACGAATATTCAGGAAATTATGTAGTGCAACTAATTATTACTACGGATTATACTATACATTTGATCGTAAGCTGGAATCAGTTTCATACAGCGTTGTAAGCTTAACACATTACCGCAAGTTTAATCCCGTACGAGTACCTGCTTGATTATTTATAGCCGAGGAACGTCGAAACGCGTCTGGTATCGCTCAATTATTTGTGTACGCTTGCATTCACGACGACATCCCGGATGATTATCGGAACGATGGAGAAAGCCAATCGAAAATGTACCACAGGTTTGTTAAAGTAGGTCGAATCCGCTTTTAGAAAGACTCGGGATAAATGTGGGACAAAGGCAAGTGAACTGTTTACGGGGGAAACATGCGGATGTGGGTGACTGTGTCAAGTGTTTAGGTGGACCAATTTAATTTCGGATGAGTCAAAGCAACTTCGTGCAATATCATTTTCCTCTTAATCTGATAACTTTACTGCTTGTTCAGTAACTATTAACACATTTCGTTTTACTGTTCTAAAGTCTCGTTTCTGTGTTCATAAATTTCTCAGTTTTCAATTTTCCACCTTTCCAGCTATTTAAGTTCTCAATTTTTCATCTTTCAAACCTTCTATGGTTCTAGATTTTTCATTTTTCATGTTCTTAACGTTCTACGTTTTTACATTTAACATTTTTCATGTTGCGAACTTCCTACATTTCGAGATTTTCAATTTTTCGTGTTCTAAACTTTCTACATTTCGTAATTTTCAATTTTCTACTAACTCAACTTTTTACATTTCAGAATTTCAATTTTTTAGATTCCTGATTTTCTGCATTTCTCAGTTTACAATTTTCTGCTTTCCCAACTTCCCACGGTTCGAAATTTTTAATTTTCCATCTTCCCATCTTTCTACACCTCTCAGTTATCAATTTTCCACCCTCCCAACTATTCACATTTCAAAGTTTTCAATTTTCCACCTTTTCAAGCTTCTACATTTCTAAATTTTCAGTGTTCAATCTTCTCAAATTTATACACTTCTAAATTTTCAATTTTCCATCTTTCTAACTTCCTACATTTTAACCCTTTGCACTCGAAAGGTGCACACACCACTCAACACAACATTTTGAAATAAATATTTAACAGAATCAATAGTATTATACATATGTTGACAATAGCATCAATTAATAATAGAGAGTAATCTTAAAATAATTCAGCAAACATTTCACCCAAAAAATTTGAAGATTGACATTGTAATCTTGTTCAGGCCAAAAAATGATTCTATTTTGTATCCAACAAATTTTATCAAATGAACAAATTGAACAAGACAAAACAACGATGCTCAAACTTAATCGATCGAAAATATCGACCACGCAAATTAATAAGTCAAACTCAGGGTCGCAGCCACATTGTCCTCGAACCCTCAATTATACAAATACCTACATCTGACAAAAATAAAAATAAAATACTTTCCAGTGCCAAGAGTTAAAATTCTAAATTTCCAAGTACCCAATTAAGAATTTGCAATTTGGGGCAACTGCACCCTCATCAGGAGTTCAACCCTCCGTGGATAAGTAAATTAATGAAATTTGCAAGCACTAAGCCAAAGAGCGTAATTGTCTGATTATTCGGGCAATAAGGAACGAAAGAATAATTCTCTGGACGATTACCTGAGTCCACGACCCGATTCCCCTCTGACCAGCGGTGTTTGAACGCTGCCTTGAAAAACGGCACCCCCGTCGCCGGTTACCCTCAGCATTTCAGCTCCCACCACCACCTGCTCCCTGTCCGCCGAGAAGAGGATTCCTCCTTGAGGGTCGGTTATTCGAAACCCTCTCGACACACAGTCCACGCGATCTTCACCTGGAAATGGACAAAAGACACTCATCCGCTGCTATTCACCCTCGAATGACCGTCGTCGACGCGAATACGAGAAGAAAAAATGAAATTCCTCAGTGAAACTCGCAGAAAAGGGAGACGAGTATCGACGGGGATCAAGAATTGTGTTCTACAAGACTGTTCGAGAGGGATAATGGACCAAGAGTGTCTTCGACGGTAATAAACGAGCATTTCGTTCTCGTATTTATTGTACGTGCCTCGAATTGATGCGTCGTCTGCGTCTAAATTCACGCGCCAGACGCGGCGAATTAATTTGAATCGACGGAGAGAATCGATATTCTCATTGGCGATATTTAATATGGAATATTTTAATGTTCGAGGAAATATCGGATGCTGACACTTTCGCGATCGTCACGTACTTTGATACGCAGCTTTTGACTGCGTTCTTATTGCTGTTTAAAAGTTGGTAGTTTGCTTTGTTTTTTGAATATTTTACTGGATTGATAAACATCGAAATTTATAAATTCCTAGGTTTACAAATTTTTAGGTTTCTAAGCAGGTTTTTTAATATTTGTCTCTGAAGTTCTAGGTCCTCAAGTTTCTGGGCCTGCAAGTCCTTGCATTTTTAAATTTCTAGATGTTCAAATATAAGGTCTTGAAATTCTTAAATCCCCTAATATGTATTGATATCCCTAAGTACTCAAATTTATGGCGTCTCAAATTCCTGCAACTCCTAGTTCGAATTCCTAGGTCAAATTCCTAGATCTTCAAATTACCACATCCCCAAGCTTCCAAAACTCAAATACTTAAGTCCTGAAATTGCTGAGCTATATCTAAAGTATCAAATCCCTAGATTCTCAAATTCCTAGGTCCTGAAATTTCGAGATCCTGAAATCTCAACATCCCCAAGTATCTATCGCCCTGAATTCTAATCTCCCCAAATCTCAACATCCCCAAATATCTATCATTCTAAATTCTACTCTCCCCAAATATCTATCATTCTAAATTCTACTCTCCCCAAATCTCAACATCCCCAAATATCTATCATTCTAAATTCTACTCTCCCCAAATCTCAATATCCCCAAATATCTATCATTATAAATTCCAAGCTTCCAAATTTCAATATCCCCAAATATCTATCACTCTAAATTTTAATTTCCCCAAATCTCAATATCCCCAAATCTCAATATCCCCAATTACCTATCACTCTAAATTCTAATCTCCCCAAATATCTATCACTCTAAATCTCTAGCTCCCCAAATATCTATCACCCTGAATTCTAATTTCCCCAAACACCTATCACTATAAATTCTAATCTCCCCAAATCCCTATATCTCAAATCCTCAAATCTTCCAAAATGTCCCTAGATCCTCCACAAGATGGAGTCCTCACCCCCTTAGCTACCATATACCTTGCAAAGAAACAATTGTTCTTGACAACACAATACAGTCTATAGACAAAGTCTATTACCCTTGTTTCCATACAAAAGAACAAATAAACTTACAAATGTCATAGTCCACGTACGTTAAAGCATTTAAAGGAAGCTCTTTCCGTCCGAGACAATTGAATAATGTTCATCGATCATCCGCCGTTCGCAAGGCGTCTAGAATACTGATTGTCATCGACAGCGATGTACCTTCAACTCCGGTGATTGTTGCACAATTTGTTTCATAGCCGTAAAAAAAAAACCGATGAGACTGGAACTGGAACGCTCCTGTCCATTAACAGAGACACATTTAACGCTGTGCGTTATCGATGTTCGGTTTTGTTCTTTTGTCTCTCACGAGGACACGAAATAAAATATCTGGAGCCATTACAGAAAAGGGGGTGTTCGTTCACCTTGAAAGTTTTTAAAGAGAAAGGACTTTGAAGATAATGATCGTGCCGGTACTTCCTTTTTTATCATCCGACATATTTCAGAAACTCGTGTTATTGGTTTCGTACGATCGTTTTGCGATTCGGATTAAATACCAATCGTGACGCAGATCCATCAAACGTGCAGAATGCCGTATTGATTATTCGTATGATTGAGCTCTCCAGCTCCTAAATGAAAGGATTTAGATGCGGAAAATACGGACGAAAATGAACTTGAGCCCTCGTTGGAATTCTCTGATCTTTGGAAGGATTTTTAAACCCTTGATCATAGCAAAAATATTTCTTGTTTATGTCTTTAAATTATACTACTTTACAAGAATTTTAGAACGTACCATATATTACTTGCAATATTTAATACATAATTATTTGTATATATCCAATATTTGATTTTAAGAACGTATGGAAAATTGCAAGTGCAAGAAATATTTTTACTACAAGTATCAGTCACGAAATTTGCAATTCATTGTTAGTCAAAATGATAAAAGAGCATCATTTCATAATTTCATATATATTACTATAATACGTATAGTATCTTATGTACCGCCATGAAATTGGCATTACCAAAATGGTGTTTCATATTATCAAGGTGCTGATTTTGAAAATACAAATGAAGATTGCGTCGGTGCAATCGAGGCGCAAACCGGGGCAATTCAGTTCTAAATGAAAGCGTAAATGAGAGGCTGTTATCCTCACCGACGGTGAATCGCGCGAGTAGTCGGCCATCGTGCGACCTGGCAGACGCAGTGAAGTTGCTCCAAGACTCGAGTACCAGATTCTTTCCTCGTCTGGATCTGAGGCTGGAGGCCACCAGGGTATCCAGAACGGCAGCTTGACCTCTGAGCTCGATCCCTCCGGGCACCACCTTCAGCGAGCCGATTCCCTCCTGAAAGAAGAGGAAATGACTGTCAGGAAATAAACGAGCCTCCTTCGTCGACGCTTTTCTGGGTCGGCTCGGATGATCGTCGATGGAAAATGGAGGCCGTAGGCTCGCATTAAAATTCGCTCGCTGCGATTTTAACTAAGCTTCCGGTTCTTTTCTTCGCATTAGCGACGTTCGATCTTAAGGAACATTTTTTAGATTTATAATTGGAAGTATATTTATTGGAGTATGGTAGTATGATTGCTATTATGATTTTTTAGTGAATAGCGCGTTCTTTGCTGTTGAGGGTGTTTCTTTACTGTTGGATTTAGAACAATTATTTTTAGATACCTCTTCTGTGCAGTTCCACATTTTTCTGTTTTCTTTCGGTTATTTTGCGATTACGTTGAGGTTAGGTTCAGTATGGAGTTCAAAGATTTACAAACGTACGTTGCACCGAAGAATTTGAGGGTTGACAAATGTGCAAATTTGAAAATATAGCAACTTCAAGAATTTCACAACTGGAAAATTTCTAAACATCTAATATGAAGTGTACATACCTCAAATGTGGTGAGGGTTAAGAGGGGTGTATAGACGTACTTGGTATAACCACACTGGTTCTAGTTACTTACTAGTAAATCTCTCTACTTACTCTCTAATATGGTGTATACAGGGTGTCTCGTAACTAGTAACTCCCTGAAGGGGGTGGTAGAGGACGTCATTCTGAACACCATTTTCCTTTGCAAGAATGAGGTCTGAAGCTTCGTTACCACGTTTGAAGCTACCTCACACTGTGGTGAGGGTTAAGATAGGTGTATAGACGTGTTTGATGTAACCAGACTGGTTCTAGTATGAGAGTATCAGATTTCTCTACTTACATAAAACTCCACTCTACAAATCTTCTAAGTTTTTGAACCAATAAGATGCACATTCCTCTCCAACACGCCCAGTACAAAAGTAAAAAATGTGCAACTACAATCAACCCCAAAAGGTCTGAATCGTTCCGAGGACAGCGCGAAATAGATATCGGAAGAGATAGAAAAATTGCAAAAGGCGTTGTTTGATCCGAGTGGGATCAGCCATCGTGGATTTATTGGCGTCTGCCCAAGTATAATAAGTGGAAAGTACGTGGAGGACATCGGCGCGTGGCGATTGCTTCCAATCGAGTGGCTAATCATCGGAAACCAATGTAGGGAGCTGTTCTATCAGGGCAAAGGGAGGATTTTTCGAAACCGACGTTTCAACTTCGACCGATCTTCGTCTTCTCTGTCTTTTTTTTATTGTCTTTTTGCCCGCCGATAGAGAAGGGGATTGGGCACGATAAGTCGATGCTTGAAATGCAATTACCGCGCGTTTATCGACATTCGTCTGGAAACGAATCGATCATACAGGACGACTGAACGTTGAACAAGAACCGTGGATTCGACGTTTCCGGTGCAATTAATGTAACGCAAAATTGAATTCCTGTTCGTAGCGAAAATTGCGTTGCCTCGCCCGCCGGGGGTAAAAGCGTAACGGGAAGAATATCCGAAGTTTATGAGACGAATACGAGCGGCAACCGCAATGTATCTACTTTATGGCGGGTTTCTACGTACGTCTTGCTCTCCGTGGCAGTTTCCTCGCGCTCCGAGCTCGCTCGTTCCGCTCGATACACTCGATGATACGGCCAGCTACCCCATCGAAATAAAATTCTGCCTACGCTACTGTTCCGATATTATGCGGCAGATATTTCAAACGAACAGACACGATGGTACGTACAACTCGCCGCGCAACTCATCATCGCGTTTATTATTCAACCTTGCCTGAAATGGCAATAATGTCGGACGATGGTATTTAATTTCGTGCCGCTGAACCGTGGGACTATATCAAAATGTATCCCTCGCGTTGTAACTCGCCCTAAAAAATCGTTGCTACGAGGTATTTTGCGCTGCACATTTTTATGCGGATTAACTGGCTAAATTCTGCGCCGAATATAGCGTGCAGGTGACGTGAAGTGCACAGCTGCACGTTCTCAGACCTGATTACTAGTATCATTGGCGTAAAATATAATTACATTGGCGTAATTGTCGGGGAATTTCGGGAAATTCGTTTATTAGATATGGATGCATATTTTTTGAATCATCAAATTTTTTTATCTTTGTATTTTCACGTGTCTGACGTACTGTGAGTAATTTTACTCGAATTTTTGATACACTTTAATTTGGAGGTTTGGTTTGCATGGGCAATGATACCAAATATAACATTTCAACTTTCTTTGTTTTAGTATTGCAGCTGTGAATAGATGTTGACGCACCTGATAAATCATAGTGCATGTCCAAACACCCAAAATTTTCAAAAACCCACTTAAAACCTATCGACAATAAAACCAAATAACCAGATTCTAGAATCCTAATGTCAATACACGTCAGCGTTTTAAATTTGAAGCTTGATAACGTTCACAATGGTCACGGCCATTTAGGTAACGTTCACAGCAAACATCGTGAGCAAACAGAGGGAAATATTGTTTCACTCGTGTCCATTTCATTGCTAACCGTAGTATAATCCGCAAGGGCCCCGTAAAAATTTCGCCGAGCAGTAACGCCAGTTTTAAACTTAATTTCAAGCGGCCATTACTTTCTACGAGCATGTTCCGTCTGCCGGCTAATTGTTGGTTTCTTCAAAAAAATTCCTCTCGCGTCCGACAAAATAACTCGCTGTTAATTTTTGCCGGCTAATTTTCGAACAACTAGGAAATTTTTATTCTAATCGAAAGAAAGCGTCAAAAAGAAGTACGCTCTCGTTGAGTTCCATCGACAAATCCTTCGGTCGCTTCCAATAACTCGGCAGAGAACAAAGTTCCCGATGTAATCTACTTACTTTCCATTCCTTTTGCTTCTTCGTTGCCGCGTTAACGCGCTACGAAACAAATAATCGATAACACACCCTCGGCAATCTAATAACGTCCCCAACAACTTTCAATCTTCCGTTTGCTGCGAGCTCCGATGAATTTTTAACCACGGGACTAATTAAAACAGTGGTAGTCTTATATTACAGCCTTTCAACTTACTTCTTGACATTTGCAATTCTCCGAGGTTTTCGGCACTTTTTGTGTGAACTGATTTGGTAGAAGATTTTTACATCTCTAGATATATGTATAAATTTACAAATTTTTGAATAGGCAGTTTCTTTAATTTATGAATTTTCTTATTGTAAAATTTGTAGGTTCTCAAACTTCCAAATACCTAAATTCTCTAATTCCCAAATTTTCAAACTTCCAAATTCTCAAATTTCCGAATTCCTATATTTCCAAATTTTCACATTCTCAAATTCCTATATTCCCAAATTTCAATATTCCCAAATTCCTATATTCCTTAACTCCTATATTCCCAAATTTCTATGTTTCCCAATTCCTATATTTCTAAATTACCATATGTCCTCTCCACATCCCCCAACTTCTAAGTCACCAAATTCCCTCATTTCCTATTTCCTTAATACCGAAATTCTCAAGTCCCCAAATACCCAAATTCCACAACCCTAAACTCCCAAACGTCTAAATACCTAATTTAAAAATTTCCAAGTACCTAAACCCCCGACAAAATTGCAAATACCCCCCAAATTCCCACGCATCCCTAAAAGATCCAACAAGTCCACACAGCAACAAACGTTCCATTTATTTATCAAGCTCCCCTGAAAAATGGTATACCGATATTGGCCAAAGGATTGAATCCGTATCGCAAGAATTGCAATTTACCAAACGATCAAGAGGATAAAAATGCTTTAGAGAGTATAGCTTGTTACTGGAGCGAACAAAGTTAAATTCCCGCAACCGGTAGCGGTTAGGTTGGCCCGGATGCGCATCGCTGCGGCTCTTTTCCTTGCGCCACTCGATTAGCCAAATCGTTCGGAAAACGATACGATCTCTTTTGCTCTGTACTTAACCGTAACCGTAAACCCCAATGGCGTCGAGAGGGTCATAGCAGTGGCTTCTTTTTAGAATCGTCGTATGGCCGAAAGGGAGGTCGAAGAAGCCGGCTATACGACGCAAAACCGGAGAGGACCGGCGTCGTTGAACTTTTCACTGCCTACACGAACCTTCTATGATAAACTTTCGATCGAACATCGGCCCATTTCCTGTTGCTGTTTCTAACGGGATAATGGTTAACCTTTTCTTCGACTGTACTGATTTTATTCAAGAATTTTTAATTACAAGCTAAATGTACATTGTGCGTCGGTAACTTCAGTATTATCTTCAGTATCTTTTTTTCGAGTCTCTACTGATTTTATTCGAGAATTGATGGGGAATTGTTAACCTGTTTAAAAACATGAAACGTGGATTTTTACGCGGAAAATGTTTGAGGTTATGTTCGAGATTCTGGAGGATACTTTAACACTGAAATCGATTCACAAGTTTCTTATTTTAAATTATGAAATTTGTTAAGAGACTTTTCTTCAAACTAATGCTTTTATTCAAGAATGTATAGAATAAAGAATTGAAGTGTCTGTTATTTCATATTTCACCGATTATTCATCTTTTCCCATCATTTTTAATTACAAGTTAAATGTACACTGTACGTCTGTAACTTCAGTATTAATTCTAGAGAATATTTTAATTCTGTAAAACGTACATTCTGTACATGTATTAATTCTGTAAAATGAATATTAAAATTGTGGAGAATGAATATAAAATGGAGTCCATTATAAGATGTACATTGGAGTGCAGCTTATGTAAGTTCCTCAACTACTTGCAACTTACGTATTTCACATTCATGGAAATGGCACGAGCTCGAGCGAGATCCATCCAATAATCACAGTTACGAAAATTAGTCTATCGATACACGATTGGTTCGCTCAACTTTTGTCCATTGTCGGATGAAATTAGCTCGATTTTCGACGCGTTCAATCGAATCCAATCGACCGAATCGTTGTTTCGCTGTTTCCTTGAACGTCGTTCGCGCTCCAGTTACTTTAAATCCTCTGTTCGTTTCATTTGACGTGTCTGATTAAAAGCGACTAGTACGCATCGTCGCACGTGGAAGAACTAACATTTTTCTGCACACCTAACGACAAATGTAACTACTCGATAAAAATATTTAATCCTTTGTATATGTAATTTACTGAGAATTTTGATAAGGTTCTTCTAGTGGATAACACGAAAATCGTGATTTTTGAACTGTTAGACTTTTGTTGTGTGATATGTTCCTTTATTAAATATTCAAAAGTTTCAATATTCCAATATTTCAATGTGTTAAAATTTCAGAATGCCACAGTCTTGAAGTCTCTGATCCCTCAAAAAGGTCTGGAAGATCTAAAGCTGTCATGTTCTAAAGCTCTCAATCTGCTAAGTCCCAAAGTTCCAAATCTGAAAATTTCAAAAGTCCTAAATCTGCTATGTCCCAAAATTTCAAAGTCCCAAATTTGCTATGTCCCCTTTGGGACAAATCTGCTAAGTCCCAAATGTACTATGTGCCAAAATTCCAAAGTCCCAAATTTGCTATGTCTCAAAGTCCCAAATCTGCTCAGTCCCAAAGTCCCAAATTTGGTATATCCCAAAGTTCCAAATTTTCTGAATCCCTAAGCCCTAAATCTGCTATGTCCCTAAATTCCAAAGTCCCAAATTTGCTATGTCCCAAAATTCCAAACTCCTAAATTTGCTATGTCCCAAAGTTCCAAATTTGCTAAATCTCCTATGACCCAAAGTTCGAAATCTGGCAAACTCCAAAGTTCCAAATCAGCACAATCCCAAAGTTCCAGATCTGCCAAGTCCCAAACTTCCAAAACCACAAGTCCCAAATTCCTCCAGTTGCAAAATTTCCCTCAAAATCGCTGTCCATCGTATCGAAGACCTCGCGTGTCGAAAAGCAGTAGTTTCCCATGAAAACATCAGCGGTCGTTTCTTTTTTCTTGCGACTCGAAACGAATTAATCCTGTCCGCTCTAGCGGCAGACGTCACCGGGGAGCAGGTATTGCCGTGTTCCAGCCACGAAATCATACCGGACGTTACTAAATCCCGGATAGCGACTCCGTCTGGCATCGGTACACTCCGCGATTTAATCCTTGCACCGTACGGGACGTAAAACAACACGAAATTGCAATGTCGTCGCGGCGTCGAGTCTAAGGGGTGGTCCCGTTGGACGCGGGGGGTTGACAGGGACTACGAGTCGGATTACTCGTGGCAAAAGTTAGGCGACTCCTGTCCAGCTCGGGATAATTACGTGAGGTGCATTAACGTGGTGTACGTACCGACTGCATATGTATAATTACTAGTGCGGTTTACGAGCGCGTGTTATTTGAACGAGCACCTTCCCCTCGAGGACCTTGCTCACGAACCGTCTGCTCGAACGCGTTCTATTTCACCTCTCTTCGATGTTTCCTCTCTCGATACTAATCCTCGATGTTACCTCCATATGTATCGAACCACCGCGGAATATAGACGAGTATGATGCTCCATTTCGCGAAGATACACCAAACTGCAACGCGGCAGCTTCTTCGAGATCTCTCTCGATTTTTACCGGAGTACGCAGATTCGAATGTTACTTAAAGCAGAGGAACTTGTTTAAATTTTGTACTGAAACTCAGGAAATCGGTTAAAAATTAATTAAACTTTCTTCTGATTTTTAAAGATTTTTGTTATTGAATTATACGATAGATCTTCTACGGTGTCACGATGTGTCGGCCATTTAAATCTGCCATCAGAGGGAACCACCACAAAATGGCGGCTAAGAAGAAGAACACAAATATACTTATTCAACGTTAAATTCTTTATATTTAAATTCTGCACATTGTACATAGGTGAGTTATACAGTAGATTCTCTTCTGTAAAAGATGCATTACGAACCTTCGTATATCTGATAATTATATTTTGATTTAATAAGGAACTTATATGATTTATTTATTACAAAGCCGTTCGTTAGGGACTCCATATTTAAAAGTCGTATCATATAAAGTTAGGTAAATTGAAGATCAATTGATCAAATGCAAAATGCCATACGTTCATTGTTACACGAGAACAATAACCATAGTTTCAGTAACTTTGCGTGTAATGTATGCTGACAAGTTTAATGATATTCAACATATATCAAATGTAACGGTCCCCTGGATATTATGCAGACTATATTAGGGAAAATGAGGACTTTGAATTGCACGTTGCAACCGTCATTGTCGAAACCATTAAATTGAAACTACAGTGAGATTGTCAAAAGAAAGTTAAAAGAAAATTACATTTTCAGTATACGACGAGCAAATATTTCATGAGTTTATCAATGTTTTTGTTTCCGTGGAGCAACTCTTAATCAACAATGTAGTCTCGAGTGTGCATTGTTTTCGGAAACAATCGTAAAGTACGCTTACTACGCGAAAAAGCACGACGGTCCCCTGCCAGAAGTCAGAGGCCAATATAGCTAGTTAAGTTCCTTGAAATAGCGTCCACGTTTCTCGTTGTAAAACTATCTACCTTGCTCAGTAATTTCTCTGGGAATACCCCAGAAAACAGCACAAAATTTTCGCAATTGCGAAACTCATCCTACTTTACTAACTCCACCTCGTGGTAGCGCACCAGTCGGCAGAAGGATTTTGACCGCTGACCCATTTCCTCGCGAGGATGCATAGATAAGCGGCAACAACATAAACTCGTTTCGATGGAATTTCCATCGGGCGTATTTCGATTGACCGTCAAAAATGGAACAAACAATGCGCGCTAAATTGGCCAGCCCACGTGAAAGCTTGTTCGAGAGCTATAAATAACGCGCTTTGCATTAATTTATGGTCGACGAGCAGCACGGTCCGTGGGCGTCGTTACGATGATATACGCCTGCACGGGGTGTTATTTGGATTTCATTACGTCCCTCACCCAATTTTCCTTCTGAGCACTTGCTGGGCAAATGGGAACTCCCAAGAATCTCAACAGACGGGATAAAATGGCGTCGTGAATCGTTTGCGACGATATTTATCAAGCACGGACCCAGAAGTACAAATATTTCGCATAACAATACTTCTCTCTACTATTATTTCGTTACTAACAAGGAGTTGGGGCTTTAACTAAAAACAGAGTTAATACGCAAGTTCTTGTATAGGTTAGGTTCTAAGAAACTAACACAAAGAAGTTTCGGAGAGATAAGGAGTGATATACATTTCTTCGCTTTATTTTCAATTTAAGTGTGCAAGGTTCCAATGTTAAATATCTCTAAGAAGATAGTTGCAAAGCTCCGAAAACGTGACACGGTTAATAGAGGAAATAGAAAAGAAGCTTTCGTTTTCGAAAGCCCTATTTTGAAGCGTTCATCTCGGTTAATAGGCGAATCAATTTTCCGTTCGGATCGAAAGGATCCAATTATCATACCATCGGTGGGAAATGAATTGTTAATTCATTGATAAACCAATCGCGGTGTTCGTTGGTCGGAACGGCATCAACACAGTCGAGCTATTCCCGCTCAATTCTGCGGTGTCTATATGTGCGTGCTCGTCGAAGAATAGAACCTGAGAGATAGCCCGAAGAAAGGGTCGTGCTCTATAATGAGCGGTCCTTGCAGATCATTTTCTTAAGATAACGAGGCGTACTGTAACCGATACGAGGCTCCCTTGTCTCCGTCGTTTTTCATCTTTATTTACAACGTTACACGTACGCGGACCTTTATGCACGTATACCTGTACGATATAAATAAAAGTATATAATTTCACGGGTGTGTACATGTAAATATAGACCGTACACGTACACAATTTCATAGTAACGGGAACAATTCTTTATATAATTTACAAAGAAGATGCTAGGAGACGGGACACCCTAAGGGCATCATTAATGTCGGTACAGTCTCGGTCCTGGCATCCTCCTTTTATAATGCTCCAGCCTTTTCCAGGTGTCTCGTTTTCCCTTCGTCTCGACCTCTTCGGTTTCCGTCACCGGCCTTGCCACTTTCTTCTTCTCCTCGCTATAATCATTTATTGTATTCTTCGCTCTCTAATTAATCTCTGCCTCGAAGGTACCTATCCGTGGCCGCGAGCAGACAGAGGATCTTCTCTTTCGGCGACCGGGTTACCCCTCCGCGAACGCGACGCTTCTTTTTCCTCTCTCTCCGGGGGATTAAAAATGAGCCAACGAGAAAAAGAGGAGAGCAGAGGAAAAAAGAGGAACATACTGGAAAGTAGAATGGTGGACTTTAAACGAGGCGACGGCGAAAAAACAGGGAAAAGCTCGTCGATGAACGATGAAACGCCCACGATATTCCAAACTTTGTTTACCGCGTTATTTAGAATTTTTAATAACCCGACTTCTCTGACGGATCGCGATACAATGTTGCTTTATTTCGGACCGATAAATTTTACGCTTGATGCGCTTCATAATGCCCACTCGCTGATTTAACGCCCCCGTTACGCGCAAACTAACGGGTTTTATGGCTAAAAATCTTTCTCGTTTGGTTCGTGAAATACTGTCACTAGACGTGCTAAATGTGGCAGCAGAGATATAGACAGATTTGTTGACACTTTTTCAATTTGGAAATTTCGACATCTGAAATTTGCATAGTTGAGAACTTGATAATTTAAGAATTTAGAAATTTGTTGGGTACATTTGAGAATTTTAGTCCACTTATAAAGCGGAATATAGCGACTTTAAAATATAGAAGTTTTAATATACCAAAACCACCCTAACAATCTTCAAACCTATTTCCTTATTTCTGAACATTGCTCTAGGACCTCACGAAATTATTACATCTCGTATCTGATTTCTAAATTTCAGTCACATCATTGTTTTCAAACGTTTTCAGCCGATGTTAGGTAAATATGGAGCAACTTGTTTGGCAAAGGTCATCGAACGTATAAGGATCGATATTGATTCATTGGAAAAGTTGCTGTACCGGCCAATAAATGCGTGAGAAATTGCTGGCCGGCTTGTATACATTACATATAAGCGTTGTGTTAGTATTAAAGGATATCTATTATAGCGGCTGGCTAGCAAGTGCAAGTGCAATATACCGGGCACGGCGCCATGAATTTTGAGCGTACACCGGTGCCATAGTTGTTGGCCGCTGGAACGGGGTCGAACAACGAACAGACGAGTTTATCGTTCCCAGGGATTTTAGCTGGAACCCTGCACGAGTTCCTCGATCGCTTTACGACGAATACCTTTCGTAGGTTCAACCTGTTCATGGCAACGTTTCACGATCCTTGACAGCTTTTTATGCAAGCTTCCACGGAGAAACTATGAATAATATTTTCTACGAAACGTTTGTGAGTATGGCTGAAGATATCACTTTGGAAGATAATTAATCTGATATGAGATTTGTTTTAGGTACTTTAGTCTTGTAGGGTATAAGAATAATTTTCTCAGATCTTCAAATCTTCATATCTCTAATATGAATATCCTTAAATTTTCAAATCTACATGTATACTCCCAAATACTCGACTTCCCAAATTTTCAAATCTTTGCACCCCCAAATCCACAAGCTTCAAATTTTCAACCTTCCATCTTCTCCAACCCCCAAATTCACAAGCTTCAAATTTTCAACCTTCCATCTTCTCCAACCCCCAAATCCACAAGCTTCAAATTTTCAACCTTCCATCTTCTCCAACCCCCAAATTCACAAGCTTCAAATTTTCTACCTTCCATCTTCTCCAACCCCCAAATCCACAAGCTTCAAATTTTCAACCATCCATCTTCTCCAACCCCCAAATTCACAAGCTTCAAATTTTCAACCTTCCATCTTCTCCAACCCCCAAATTCTTAATTTATTAAAATTCCAAATCGCCAAATATTTACCTCATCAACCCTTCCAATCCCTAAAATAGCAAATTCCGAATCCCCAAATTCCTAAATCCGCTAGCTGAGAATTGTAAAAATTGAAATTTGCAAGTTCCCAGAAGTTCGCAGTAGGTACTTTGGGTAGAGAGTGCACATTGACCGATCCAAATGGGCCGCGAATATTTTGTAAATCCTCGTTTGGACAGCGATCCGCCGGAACAATGGCTATTATTTCATTGATTAAATCGATGGACAACGAAGAGGAGGGTAGGACGCGTAAAAGCGACCACCGACTTTATTGCACGCACCGAATAGAATTTTGTTCGGTGGGCAGCCCGGTGTAACGCTCATATTTCTCCGCGTGAACGCGTACAAATTTTCATCATTTATTTAACCCGCGGAAACTGTTTTCGAATTTTTATCGACACCCAGCCCACCCTTTTTCCCGCTCGCTATTAACTCCACCCAACACCCGTTCTCGCCGTACCGTATCGATTCGCCACCTGGCCACGCGACGTATAATTGGATAGGCGATGAAAAAATATGGGAGGAAAAAATTTTCATCCCCTCCCTCTATGCTATGGTTACCGTGGAAATTCTCTTGACAGTTCGCGGATAGTGACTTGCTGAAATTTCCGTCGCTATATATACCCTGCTGATTGATCCGACTGATTCGTGGACATTCGTAGAACAGCAAACCATATTCTATGCATTCTGACAAACTGTGGTTTTCCTCCGCAGTCGATCGATCGATTTTATCGGGATATTTTATCTATTTTACTCTGCCGTTCGATGCTGCTACAATGAAACTATTTTATGCTGCACCGATTTTAATTGTACCACTGTCTCGGTGATGCAATTTTAATAAGGTTCATTCACTATTCTTTCAAGTATGCAAACTCTTACGATTTTGGTCTCTTTAATTAATTAATTAGGGTACTTAACGAAACCGGGGATGGATAATTCGTTATACAAGTAGCAATTGGAATATCAAGCTAACTGTACTCTAACTTACGGAAGTGTAACTCACTGATTTTAATGAAACTGCATGGAAATATAATAGACATATCTTTTTATTTCGGTAATGGTATGGGTTTGAGGGTACGTTAGTCTAAGAATAAATAGAAATTATCATAAATAGGCATAAATGAATAGGAAATAATCAAATGAGGAATATTTAATTGAACAGTCGAGATGAAGGGTGGAATGACAGAGGGGGTGCGGAAAGATGGCAGGTTCACTTTGACACTCGTAACTAATGTGACGATAGTATTCCCGGTCGCAATATGGGGAGCAAGGTATATAGGTGAATTCTCTATGGATACGAGGGTTATAGGGGTTGGTTCCCTGAGCGATATTAGGTAGGTGGGGCATCTGTTCGGTATGGCCTGTATACGTAAGCCGTTAGTGCCAATATAGTATCTGTATACGGTGCCGTCCGACATAACGTTTCGGGTTATATTATATATTGTTCGTAATCGAAGATCTCGTAAGACCTTTCGATCCGGCGAAGATATTGGAAACGCTGCTAGTTATGAATTTCGTTCTTACCGGGCGAACTTTACGACAAAATTCGCGCAGTAAATTCTGTTTCTCGAGCATCGCGAGGATCCGCGATGTAAGGAAACGAAATTTTACGAGTAACAGCGCGGGGAGAGGACACAAAAGACGTTCATCGATAGACTTTAACCATCGAATTATTTGGTTATCGGATCCGTAAATAACCTATAAAATCGAACGGATATTATTAAGATTTCGCAGAACTTCGTTTTAGTGTTCTACCGGGCACAACTTATCTTTTATGATTATTTAAGTCCCGATATCAATATCTGAACTTGGCCCGAAAATTCTTTCAGGTCGATGTTTTACTCATTTTCTTCTCGCAATTAAACAATTCATTCTCATTGACTAATAGCAAAATTTAATTCGAATAAAATTTGAAAGGGACGAAAATATTACATTTAATCCTAAATTGTTCTTGTACCAAGATGTAACAAATGCAATTCAGAATTACACAAATCATACACAGGGGTAGCAGGTGCACATCGACTTCGATAAAGCAGAGACAAAAGACATTTTCAATTCTATGAAATACTAGTGATTCGGATTAACTGTATTACATCCTCACTACTGATTTAACGATCTCTTAAATATTGGAATATGCACAGTTCGAGATGTGTCACAGAAGAAAGCATAGTTACATAGATCAGATATGTACGTTTACTATAACACAGTAATCCACTAACATCATTTAACGATCTCCCAAATGCTGGAGTACAATTAGATTGCAGATGTGACACAGAAGAAAGCATAGTTCCATAGATGAGATATGTACGTTTACTATAACACAGTAATCCACTAACATCATTACCTGCCAGATAATTATACCCCATTCAAGTTACCTGTAGTATCACGGACAATTGATCTCCGACCACAAATTATCGACTAATTCAATCGACCACCCTATTGTATTAATGTCCTATTTCAGGCTCGATCATTCGCGAATAATGAATCGAAATAAAAGTTTCCGACGGAGAAGAAGTTTACATCCGGGCAGAGTTCTTAAACGAAAGAAACGATCTAATTTCTGGAAGACGTTGTTCCTTTAGCAAAGGGATCGAGCAAAGCTGCTGGGTTTCCGTGATACCACGTTAAAGAGGGTTTCGCGAACGCAGAGGTCGGCACTCTCACATCAAATATGAATAGGTGGAAAAGAATGGTGGATAAAGGATGGATGCATAGAAGGGAAGGGGTGAGACACGGAGGGCATAAAATATTTCCTAGCTCGCGAGTGCATCGCGTTTTCGCTCGGATAGGAATTTCTGCTCGGATATCAGCCGTGCGTCTCGAGAAATTCCAGATCTATACGATCCTTGCTTGCTTTCAGCTGGATAGGCGATTTTTATAAACCGCGCGACTCCATTTTCGCGATCGATGATTGATCTCGGCGTTTCGCGAGCCCCCAATCCCTGTCCGGATATTTAAAACAACCCCGATAAATGGAGCGCTAAAAATAGAGAGAAAAGATCGTGGAACAATTTTCTGATTTCATTTATCGTATAACTTTGTGTTTTTTTTCTCGGGGGTTTTATTGCGAGCGGGAAATAAACGAGTACCGTTCGATATGGCTTTCTGGAGACAGATTAATTCACGTCCAAATCAAATTTGTCTATTTAAATCCGCGAAACGTATCGGTTCGTGTTATCGATGACTCGCTCTCGCAAGCTTTGTCTCCTAAATTTAGTACCGATTCAGAAACAAAAGCAAGAAACTTGATTTATCATCGGTGTATTAAATCACGGGTTTCTCCCCGTCGATCAACGAGGAAAACAATTAAACGTAAAAGTTCAATATTCCAGACGTTTAATGTTTCTATCGAACGTGGAAGATTGTGGATCTGTCGCTCATTAAAAAGGGATACTTTTTCCGGCTGCCAGCGATTTTTCTTCCGACAATGGCTGATCCCGGATGTCCGCTTTATTTACGAGCCGTGAACAGGAAAACGACACACATTACTCAGGTGTCGCGTCAAGGAGGAATCGTTCGAGGAGCAGCGACAGCAAAGCAAGGAATACGGGTGGAAAAACAAGGGTAAGAAAAGGAGGAGAGAGGAAGAAGCGAGAACGTGTGGGAAAGCGGTGCGAGCCGAGATAGCGGATGGGTCCGGGATGGCCTGCGAGAAGAACGACGAACGAGTAAGATGGGAAAAGAAGCGACGGAGGCTTACATTTCCCACGGGGTATCCCTTGCTTGGCTCGCAGACTCCTTACTTACGGATTGATACTCAATTTCCAGCGAGTTTAGCCCCTATCGAGGGATCGTTGCGCCTGATCGCAGCAGCTCCTTTCGGTTTCAAATAAATTCGATAATGGCGGATATAGACGAGTAAAGATGCTGTTCGAGTGCGATATAGAAAAAGATTTCTCCATCGTCTTTACCTTAATCGACGGGGTTAAGGCGCTGTTGGTAGCTCGTCTGGCTTGCCGATGGATTGAATTCAATCTGGGAACGACGATTTACAGGGAACCAACGATGCTAACACGATTCCCTTACACTCAGAAATTCAATTTGCACATAGAACGTCTACCTGCATTTAACTTTGATCTTTCTACACGATTTACCCTCCTGTCCTTAAATGTAGAAACTCTAAGTTTTATGGGTTTTGAATGTTTCATGTAATTATTGGACAACGTATTAATTGTTTCAATGATGAGAATTCATTATATCAGAATATGTGTTCATTTACTCGCATATGTGTATTAAATTTTTCTACGATATTGTGAAGAATTTGTTCACTCAATTTATTCTTATACTTACAACTATAAATAATAATATGATAAAATATTGATCAAGGTACTACCTAATGAAATTTTCAATTATTTCACTGGGATAGATATTAATTTTATCTAACCATGGTTGCTCTACTAGAACGTGGACCTTTATTCATAAGAATATTTTCAACCCCGAATTTCGCAAATGCACTTGCATTCATTTAGATTGTTTGCAAAGTTGTATCCAAGTAACGAGTTTGCAATTGTACATCATGAACGTTGTTGGATTTAAACAACATTCTTCATGAAAAGGGCCTAATATAATTTTGTCAAAAGCAGTCTCTGTATTTTCCGTTTTGAACCAATTATAAGACTTCTATTAACACTCCTTTAAAATGAAAAAGTGAAAAAGCGAAAAAGTGTAAAAGTGTAAAAGTGAAAAATTGCATTATGCTTAAAACTGTTAGTCTTCTCCATGCATCAAAAAAAATAAGCTTAAAGACCTATGCGTTGAAGACCCAAAAATTGTTGACCCACAAAATTGAATAAAACTTGCCGACTTCTATGCGTTGAAGACCCAAAAATTGTTTACCCACAAAATTGAATAAAACTTGCCGACTTCTATGCGTTGAAGACCCAAAAATTGTTGACCAATAAATTGAATAAAACTTGCCGACAAAAGCAAAATAGTGCTCGGTCCCAATATTGTCCGCTTGGTATTCAGTTCACTAACTGGCCATCACCAAGGTCGTACACCGGTCTACAGCTCGTATCTTATGGCGAACCATATAGATGGTTTTCGTGAGAAGATTTTCCAAAAGAATACGTCTTCCGTATTGCCACGATCCGGACACTTATTCCGAGTTAAAATTTCACCAGTGTTCTGTTTTAAAAGTTTTATGTTAAGAGTGCCACTCAAAGACAACGTACAACGGTGGCCGACCTCGCAGCGTCATAAATTAATCCTAGAACAGTAACGCGGTGTCGCTAGTGACACCACCAACATTTAACTCATTCATAACGTTATACATTTAGTTCATATATTATCTATTCATGTCATATTAACTCTACATGATATATGTCACGGCGCATCTCGAGAGTTAACAAGATTAAATGAGTTCGAATATTTTCGTGTTTTCGAGGGGTTGGAATTTAGGAGTTTCATAATTTAAAAAGTCAGTAATATGATGATTTGCTAACTGGAGACTTTGATAATTCAATGATGTGATAATTTAAGAATACAGGGACTTAAGAATTAAATAACTTGAGAATCATTTCAATTTGAAAATTGAGCAATTCGAATTTCAGAATTCAAGGACTACAAATCTGATAGATTCAGAAATTTAAAAACTTAAAAATTTGTATTCTCTCCCAAGATCACCGAACAAATCCCGTACACCCTTACAAGAAGCCTACACATTACACCCTAAAATCGAATCTGTACACAAACCACAGGGTAACCAAAATCGTTTCTGATTATCGACTGCTCGAAGTTCGATCGGCATAGCTCGCAGCGCTGGTTAAAATCATCCGCTGTCAGGCTTCTGGAAATTATATAATAATAGTTTGTCGGAAACAAGGGGGTCTAAGGTAGATAAGATTGTACGTGCGGGTCTCGCGAGCGGAAACGAGAAGCGAAAAGGAAGAGGAAGAGGAGGGAGCGATAGGGCGTGTTGGCAAGCTGTTTAATATAATTCGTTGTAATTAGGGGAACATCGTTACATCGTGGAAGAGAATCGTCGTTTGCGGTTCTTCGAGCTGGTTTATAATTAACCGAGCCTCCTCGACGATAGAAAAGGTAGGGGGTTCGTTACGGGGTGGCAGGCCTGATAACAAGCTCGCCGAAACGAGCCTGGTCGTTAGAAAAAGCCCGGCCCACCGGCGCTCGTTGTTTCATTATCGTTATTGCCGAAATCCGGCCGCGCAAAACGCGATATTTAATGGCGTTGAGTAATATCGTCCAGAGAGAGAGGGAGAGAATGTAACCTTTCGGCCGCGACCGCCGCGGATTTATCGCAACCGCGTGCGAATGTCGCGAGCGTAATTCGACGGTCGTGTAATTAACGCTGCAAGCGTTTACACGAAACAGGGAGGACGGTTGATCAACGAACGAGTTTTAACGTGCAACGATAGACTGCCGTGCTGACCCCTGGGGTTAAAAGCTTCGCGTTTGTTCAAGCAATTTTTATTCCATTCTGGGAACGAATAATAGCGTTATTTTTTAAGGCAAGGTTAATTGCTTTTAATTATCTTGATTGGTCTTAAAACTTGGACCACTTTCACGAGAAGTGACGCACTTGAGCTGTGATCAATTTTATTCGAGTGGGGGTTTTGGAGGTTACGTTCAATAATTTGCATAGTCAACGATTGTATAATACCAAACATAACTTTTCAACTTTCTTGGTCTGTTTTTATATTGTAACTGTGATTAGTCAGTGTTAAAACTAAATCACAGTGGTAGGGGTTAATATTGGAGGATCGTGGTAGGGTCAGTTTATGTGAGTCAAAATTACTGCTTTAAATATTGTTTGAAATTTGTTAAAGTTTACTAATTTACAAGTTGTTAAATTTTGGAATTTTTGAGGTTAGCTTTAAATTTTTACATTTGTGAATCTAGAGGTTAGGTGACGCTCGAACTTATCTCTAATAAATTGCAAAATTATCGAACTTAAAAAGAATCTTAAGATTCTCAATTCATTGAACACCAAATCTCAAGATACTCAAGTCACTGAATCTCCAGATTTCAAGAGTTTCAGAGAATCTCTAGATCTAAAGATTCTCACGTTACCGAGTCTCTAACTCTCAAGATTCTCAGTCGCTGAATTCCCAAAGCCCCTAACTCTCAAGTAACTGAATCCCTAAATCTCAAGATTCTTACGTTCTCAATTCTCCAAATTCTGAAGTTACTGAATCTCCATGTATCAAAATTTTCACGTCACCAAATAAAATCCCCAAATTCACAGCTTATTGAATCTCTAAGCTCTAAAATTATCAAGTTTCCAAATCCATCTTGAGGATTTGACAGTTCCTAAATTTTCAAGCATTCAATACCCTAATTTTCCACAGATACAAATCCCCCAATTCCCTAAATTTCCAAATTTATGAAAACCCTAAATTCTCTAGTTCTGAAATATCATCTTGCCTAATTTCTTAATTTTCAAATCTCCACCTGCCCAATTCCCTAGTTCTCAAATCTCCACCTGTCCTATTCCCTAATTTTCAATCCTCCACTTGTTCAATTCCCTAATTTACCAAATCTCCACCTGCTCAATTCCCTAATTTTCAGATCTCCACCTGCTCAATTCCCTAAACCCTCCCCATCCTTCAGCAACCAAATTTCCCCCATCAAATTTTACAAGAAAAAATTCGTGCAAAATTCCACAATCATAACCCTTAATTACCAATAAACAACATATATAATGTAAAGAAAATTATTAATAATACGCATCTTAACATCCACCTCCCAATTTCATTCCACAACAAAACGACTTAGGGCGCTTATTTTCGATTAAATTCCAGCATGATAGCTTATAAATGCAACAAGCGACTGCAACAAACGCGTCATATTTGCGTCTAGAAAGCAGGAGGGCGGAGAACGCGAAACGATCTTCCTCGAACGTCGAGAATCGGGCTTCATTACCGAACAAAAGCTGCTCAGACACGGATTTTCAGTTATGACGGTTGCCAGCCGGTTTGCATATCCAAAGCCCGTTGCATTCGGGACCCTCGTCCCTAATACGCGAATCTCCACGTCTCTCCGTTTCTGTTTACGGATATCAAAGTCAACGATCGTGGCAGCGGGAAATATCGCAAATGGACGCGCGGCGCAGTGACGTCGTGCTCGAAAAGCGGCAACGGCCGGCTGCGAAAGTCCGGCAAAATGACCGTGGATGTATTTTACAAAGAACCGACGTTCGCAATCCTAGAAAATAATTTGTTCGTCGAAAAAGGTTCGCATTTTTAACGAGGAAGGGGCAGAATTTTAATTCTTCGTGCACTGAAAGGAGCATACTATCCTACGCTTAAACCTCTCTACCGTAATGATACCGCCACGGCATAATTTTCGCTTCGCATACATTACACGATGGAAATAATTAAACATTATTTTCCGTATTCCCAGAAATTTTTTACTTTGAATGTAACAGGAAACAAGATTTAACGTGTTCATTTGCGTGATTAATTTATTCTATGGAAACTGTAAGTTTAAGAAAGAGGAGGAAACGTCTGTTTTTATTATTTTTCAGGAGAACAGAAAAATAAGAGCTTACACATTTATGAGTTAATTAAACAGAGGGATCAAGAATGAACTTGAGTCCAGATTTCATTTATAGATAAGTAAAGACAACTAAGAATAAATAAGTTTAGAGATATATTTCGTAGGGATAGAGGTGTTTCACAAATTGCTACGATTCAAAATTATTATACATATAATTGCAGGATACTTACTGAACTAAATCCCATGACTTTCAGCAGCCATACGGTGAGAGCCAGGTTCAGGATGACGATGATCATTAGAGTTAGCACCAGAGAGTACAGACACCTCTTTCTCCAGCCGTAGACACCTAACCTCAATCCTTCTTTGCACGAAGCGGTACCGGAAGTGTGATCTTCGAGAAGGGGAGGTGTCCTCCTCGATGATGGTCCCGCGGATTGTCGTACCACGTTCCGGCCTCCGGTCGACGTGCACGGCTCGTCTGCCCAGCCTGTCTGCCCTCGAGACATCCTGAAACCAATTGTTAACCTATTTTTAATACGTTAATCGTTGCAGTCTTGAGTAATTAAAACGCCACATATTAAGCAGTTAATACGTTACATATTGAGGGAGACACGTGATAATATGAATTATTGAAAATACTAATTATTAATTTTTGTATGCGATGCTTTAGTTTGCTGTTTTATATTAATGTGATTTTAACGATATTTAGATGGGACTAATAAAACTTCATATGCTGTCATATATGTAAACTTCTTAATCATATAAGTATTCCATAGTCGTCACATAAGTATTTCCTAGCAGCCACATAAGTACTCCATAGCCGCCATGTAACTGCTCCACAGCTATGTAAAGTACTCCATAGCCGCCATGTAAATGCTCCACAGCTATGTAAGTACTTCAAAGCCATGTAAATGCTCCACAACTATGTAAGTGATCCACAGCCATGTAAGTACTCCATAGCCGCCATATAAATGCTCCACAGCTATCTAAGTACTCCATAGCCACCATGTAAATGCTCCACAGCCATGTAAGTACTCCACAGCCATGTAAGTGCTCCACAGCCATGTATACTCCACGGCAGTCATATAAGTAAACACCACTTAAATAAACAACGTATAGATACCCGTGCATTAAAAGTATCCAACTTCACGTTGAAATTTGCAGCCGTTCAGCATCGCTCATTTCTTCGTCCACTTTCTTGGCAACGGCAAACGAGCTGGAACTTTTAAACGGCGACGCGTGCACGCGCAAAAATAACTGGAAAATGCAATTGTTCCGGCAATTAATAAGGCGGTAATTACGTGCACCGTTCCCTTGCACTCGGATGATTTATCAACGATTTATGCTACGCTCCCTCTTACGCCAGCTGTTGAAAATTGGTCAATGGCGCGAAACAGGCGAGCCAAGAGTGATCTTGAGCTTTCAGCTCTTAAAACACGAGCCTTTCCTTCATACGTGCCCGGCGTTCCAAGATCCACCGAGCTCGTACCACTCCATTTCCTTCAGCGTCGAGGCGGGTTTTTTATCAAGTGAAAACGCCGCGTCGGTCCGCTCGAGATCAGATTTTGTTCCACGGCTTCTGAATAAAGCTCGATCGTACGGGGCACCGGGAAGAAAGGCTGAATCCGAAATTAGCGTGGCAAATAGGGGACGATAAAATTCACCGTATAAAATGTTGAATGAAAAAGAGAGAGGCGCGGCCGAGGATTATCAAATGGCAGATAATTAGCCGGTGGTAGACGAGCGCGTGCATGAAAAATGAACGGACAGAAAGGGGTCGATTAAAAGAAGACCCAGGGAGGAGCAAAAAAAAAGGAGACGGAAAAGAACCGGGGTAGATTTATGCAAATCTGCCCGCAAAATAGCGGATGTAACTTTGCTCCCTAATCTCTCTGCTCCGAATCGCCTTCTGCTTTAGCCTTTTCCCCATCCGCCTTCTTACAGGCATCGTAACCTTAACCCGAACAAATTACTCCGGTAACCATACTGACCCGATGTTGCTTCCATTAAAACAGTGTGCTGCGTGTTTTGATCCAAGTCGTCACGCGAGAATGTCGAAGGTGCAAAGACGACGAAGAAAGACGCGAAGAAAAGCTGAAATATTTAATACGTCTTCTTGCGTATAATTATACCTCTCGCTGATATAAAGAGCTCGATCGAGAAATTAAAAGCTACCCCCCGCCAGTTTGCTTTTCACGTTGCACGATTTTGAGCAGAGGGTTGCTAAGGGTTGAGGGAGAAATTATAGGAATTTAGCGATTATGAAGACTCTGCCACAGATGTACTCTTCATCGAAGATTAACGATGCTCTTTAATCTGCGCTCTAATCAGGCTTTTGCAAATTCTTCGATAATCGTTCTCAGAACAGACCTTGACACTAACCATGCTTTCCTGAGAAAATATCGATCGTTCAAGATAAAATCGAACGTGTCCGAATGAGGAATCGTGTAAAAAGAGATATGGGTAAGTTCGAATTTGTATTCAGCGTGCAATTACGGAAATACCTGTTGTATCATAAATAAACCGGTCGTATGTTAAACGGTAGCCGAAAGTTTTGACGCAGCGTGAAGTTACCGAGAGCCACCATAATTTCGCAGTTTTAAGCTCAAAGAGCATTACAAGTCGCGAAATTATCACTGTACTAACGTACGACCATGTTACACGTCCTTCTCTTCTTTTTTCCGTCGTCCGGCGTCGTTTCCCTCGGTCCACCTGCGGCGCAACTTCCGTGACAAATAGCGCTTTGTTTAAAACGAATCAAACAAAATGCTTGGCTGCTTACGAGCACAAAACATCGTGGAATTGTGTGTTCCGGATGGGAGGCACGCGAAAGCCGGTACACGAGATAAATTCCTCGCCGTTGGAGAAAATGAAAATGTTTTAGAAATGGAAATAAACGTGCATGCATCGAGGTGCGAGCTGATTTATGACGCTGATATATATTTTAGCGAATTTTTCAACTTTACAAATTCGTCGATATTTCAGGATTCAGAGTTGTTTTAGGACTTGAAGGTGTTTTCACTTGGGACTGTTTAGAGATGGGTAAAGTGGATGATTTGGGGATTTTGAGATTTGCGAGCTATAAGATTTTGAGGGTTGGAATTTGGGGACGATGGAATTTAGGGAATTTAGAATTTCGGGATGTTAGTACTTGGGGAGGTTGTAATTGGGGAACATTACAATTTGGGGATGTTGGAATTTGAAGAAAATTGAATTTGGGGACATTGCAATTTGGAGACGTCATAATTTGGGGACGTTGTAATTTAGTAATATTTAAATTTGGAGACATTGGAATTTGGGAACGTTGGGATTTCAGAACGCTGCAGTTTGGGGATGGAATTTTCGGACGTTGGAATTTCAACACTTTGAAATATGAAGACATTTGTAATTTAGGAACGTTGAAATTTGGGAAAGTGCAAATTTAGAGATGTTAGGACTTGAATATATTAAAATTGGATGATAGTGGTTGACTGCGTTGGAGAACCAGAAGAACATTAAAATGTTGCACTCTGAGTCTACAAAACTTTAAAACGTCAAATATGTAAATAAAGATCTAAAATTTGCGAACCTTAAACCCCCAACAAATACTTCTAAAACCTCTCCCATCACCGCAAAAATTTCAAATTCTCATCCCCACACAACAAATAAACTTAATTCACCCCCAGACAAGTTCCACCAGAAAAACTTTCCTTTCACTGAAAAAAGAGTCGGCAACTCGGTAAATTGATTTTCGGAAAGGTGGTAGCAAGGCACTTAGGTATTAGTGAAACAGAACCGCAAGTCTGAGGCCTGAACGCGTTAACCATTGAGGGAATCGTGGGTCGAAAGGGCCTGAGTTAGGTGGCTGAAGAACATACAGGTTAATTATTTTCCTGGCGCCGTTGTTGTTGGAAAGCCGAGAGCTTATCAGGCGGTTAGTCGAAGACCGCAGCACTGTGGCGTCTCTGCAGGGGCGAAAGGGTGAGAACGGGGGTGATTTGGAACGTTAGTTAGAGACGGCGGGTAACATCGATGAGGTTCTTACTCGGTGGTGATGGTACGACGGCATCTGGGTGGCGATAGTTCGCGGTGGGTGCGCCATTGCCGCAAGTCAAACATAGTTTAACTGAAATTGCCGTTAATAGACACGTTCGTCATAACGGCGAGGAACGGCTTGGTTACCAGTCCTTCTTTTTTTACATCTCCTTCATTCCGTTCGTTCTCTTTCACCTTCTTTCTTTCTAGATATTCTCCCCCCGGCGTGGGACAGCACGGAAATTGCCGAGCAATTTCCATGAAAAATGCCAGACGTTTACAGTACGACCGTCCTCGAAGAACGCCGTCCTTGTCTGGTTTGCCGCGGAAATTACGCTCACCCCGACTCTCCGTTTTCAATTTCACCGCATCGGCCACTTTATTGAAATAAAATTGCGCCAGTTGATATTCGACAATGTCGTGGTTGCCGCGTTCCAAAGTGGATTATCGTTGTCGAGCAATTACGAGGATCCTGTCGATTCCGCGTGGCCCCGTAATTCCTTGTGTTCCGCTTCCGCGTTATCCGGAAGCCACGATATCTCAAAACAACGATCTTGACATTTCTTCTTTGTTAATTCACTTCGCGCTCTTCCCTGTAAATACTTTACAAATAAGAAACCTAAAGATATCTTTCGATAGAAAAATAATGCTTTCAACCCTTATTTCACCTCCCTTAAATTATACATTCAAATGTTTCACGAAATCCTTCGATAGTTGTTTTCGAGCATTAACGAATCACGGTAAAATTATCAAACTCTCGAATTGCGAAATTACCGAATTATTATCGGATTACCAAATTAGCCTACGGAGACAAGGAACATGCACTCGTGTTCCCATCATATTCGTAATTCGATATACGTCTATCGTTCGCAGGACGCGAACAGAATCTGCTTGAATCAGAACACCGAGGGATCGGATATTTCTCGAGGGTTTCGGAAAACCCCTTAAGGGTGGTCAGTTATTGGCTGTAGGATTCAATCATGAGATCAAACATCGGCCCTCCCTCGATAGGGGATCGACAATCGTGTAAACTCCTCCATTCCCTATTATTTCGAAAATATATTTCGTTGTCTTGTACATGGCTGTAATACGTAAACGTCTTACTTTTCAAACGTGGAGTTTATCGAATTACCTTTCATTATTCCAATACGATCACCGTATATTTTAGCACGATTTCAGGATAAGGAAATTGCACCCCTATATAATTAATATTTTGTGCAAACACAATGATATCATTGAATGTCCTTTAGATTATCTTCAATTTTAATTTTCAATGTCCTTTGTACTGATTATCTTCAATTGTTCAAAGACTGTACAAAGCATTTATTAAAGCTACTCATAAATAAGGGACGAAGAAAACATCTAGGAACATCATCTATAATAATACGAATAATAGTCTGATTTAACATAATGTACAGAAACGTACAAAATAGTATGAGTTTGAGTCTCAAACCCTAACTCTTAGAGGCAAACTCTAAGTGCAGTTCCAACACTGACAATAGATGACGCACATGGTGCGTCTTTGAATGTAAGTACATAAATACGTTGAAGAAATAAAATACTATTCTATGAAGACAACAGGAAATTTCGGGAAGTGGTTAGGTATATTTCAATGGAAAATCACGTGAAAAAATCCCATTTGGATTTGGTCGATTCGCGAGGATCGTCGTGACGTATTGGCGGACGTCGAGAACCCGCGTGAAATACGTCGGTTTCTCGTTCACGGCCAGCCAGCGTGCAACGATTTCGTGAAACGCGAATACGCCGTTGATTTACGGTGGCACATCGGCCTATCCATTAAGAGCATCGACACGATCGCGAAAATAAACACTTTATCGCGAGCGATCTCCCATCGGCTGTCTCCGATCCCATTCGCGGCAACGAATCCGTTGATGCGGGCTAGAACGTTTATGTTTAACGGCCAGATAAGCATTTGCAGGAAAATCGTTCGGCTGTATCATCGATTTATCGATGAAACGACCGACGAAGTAAATTAAAAGGGCAGGTGCAGCGATTATTAACGCCCGCATACAAAACCCGCCAGGCCAAGCTGGCCCTGGCTCCCTCGTTTTCGTTCCGGCCCTAGTTTCGTCATTAATATCAATCATCGTCATCGGTATACATGTATCCAGGCGATAGTACGCATCGATCGATTGTCTCCTTCCATTCTCGTCTTTCCTATCGCAAATAAACGAAACGCGCAAATACAGCAAAAACCCGACCGGTTGGATTTAATGATTGTTGTCAGTCCTTTTTCGGATCGCGCAATATAATGAAAATTATAATATCCCGAAGGCAAACGTTCACGATCCACGCTGTATCGACGCTCGATCGAATCAACGGACGCGAGCAAATTTTCGCTAAAATTGTTTGTCATCGTTCTGTTTGACCTGTCGACGTTAATAACGAAACGCGATTGCGTTCTCCTCGTTGCGACACGCGATATATATTCGTTGCACCGTTCTTACAAAGTCTCTTTGTTCGCTTCAAATTCACCAAATTGATTAACGCGGAGAATACTTCTTGTCAGGGGATGCTCAGATTAACACGATGGCAGAGATTGCAATCGATACCACAGATTTTTGTAGCTTTTTCGTTTTATTTTGTTACTTTATTAAACAAGGATTGTTTAGAAGAAGTTTAAGATGTAGTGAGCATCCAGGGAGTTCCATGAAGACGTCCATTTAGAAAAGGGGGTAAGGGAACTTCAGAATCTACATATCCGAAGATGTCGAGGTCTCAGTAGTAGTTAAAAATTTGAAAACATTAAATAGTTTTGAACGTGGAATACTTGTCAGACATTTCTGTCAAAATTTGAGCGAAAGTCGTTCCAACGAAGTAATCGCGCGAAACACGGAAACGAAGTAGAAGATCGCTGTCCAAGATCCATCCTCATTTCCTTTCTATTTTTACTCGCGGTTGGCCGATTCTAAATTTGAAAACTTCTCCGTCCTTTGATCTGGTCGCGGACAGCAATTACTCCCGACGCCATAACTTCCTGCCGGAGCTTTTGTTTATGCCGCGGAGAATCTTTGAGCCGCGAGGAAAAAGCAGCGCCACGACTGTTCGCCTCCCGGTCGAGCGAGATAATTCGAAAACCCCTGGAACTGTTTGACAGGGAACATCTGGTAAATAGCCAAAGGCGTTATGGAACAAATTTCGTGAAATTCGAACGATTGTTTTCGGTCGGAGGCTGTTTGAAATCCATTTCAACGTATTAAAATCGAATCGAAGCTAAACTTGATCGACGCCCGTTCAAACATTGTTTAAAACGCGTTTTAAATGTCTTTTTCGCGGAAATACGTTTACGATTCTGACAATAAATGTTCAAATATTTCTGCTCTTTTTTCGTTGCCCGACAGAACGTTAGCTAAACGATTTTAATAGCGACGGCATAAAAACGAAATTCATGACGCACATAGGTGCACCATATACTTTAAAGCTTCATTTCGAAGCCATTTCATACTTTCCCAATTTTCAAATCTCTAAATCTCGTCGATATCGAACGCTGTAAAATTGACAACAGATAAAATAGCAAAAAATTGATATACAGTTTAGTCGACAAGTTCCAAAAAATCTTCCATTAGCGGCTCAACGAATTTGCCATAAATTACCAATTACAGGGAGCAAAACAATGATCGATAAACGAGTCGCGATATCCGGCTAGATTTATAGAAACATTCGTTTTCGCGATCGAGGTTTAAGAGATTGTTATCTTTATTTTGTTACATATATCACCAGGCGGCGAGATAGTAAAGTAATTGATATCAAGCTGGAGGGAAAAGGAAGATACGGAGGGAAGGGAAAGAGCTCCGGGAAAAAGGAAGTTTCGGGGCGAGTGAAGGAAAATCCATCGACCCACGTGGTAGGTTTCTTCGAATCCAAGGAAATCGGTTTAGAGACCGGAAGGGAGCCGCTTTGATCGCGTTACCGGCTCGATCTCACGGATTAGGGACGATCCTTTCCTCTCCCTTTTACCTCTTTCCCTTCGTTCTCCGCCCCTATTTTGTTCTTATCCTCCGGCCGCCTTTTCTCACCAAACTCGATATTTCGACTTTGACCCTAACCTACCCCAGTGTAACCCTCGTTTCCACTTAAACCGCCTCTACGAATCAATGGGAAATAAAAATAAGCTTCACGGTCTGTTCCATTTACCATCGTTACGGCGCACACGCCCATCGACGAATTGACCCTATATCAAATAATATCTGCCGGCTCTATATCAATTATATTTATCAAGTACCTTTATTGGCCCTATATCGATTATTACGTATATTTATTGCCCTACGTTTATCACACCATTTGTTTATTTTTAGGGGATGAACTTTTAGAATGCATTCGAATGCTTTTTCGCCGTTCGAATTATTCCAAAAAAATGACATCATAACCCTCATTTACCTTCTTTAACCGCTATTTAATATCCTACCCGAATATTATTGTTCACGTATCAAATACCAGACATCTAATCGCGAAGATCTAATCGTGATCATGTAACAGTGTATCTTTCTATAAAAATCGAAATAAGGAGGAATAGGGGATGAATTTGTATCCCAAAAGGAATTATCACCATTCTGTAAATCTGAATGAAGAAGTCTATCGAGAATCCAAACAAGCCGAGGAGAATCGAGTTGGAATTCAGATTCGATTCTCGTCCCAATTCAGCGGGTCTGACCGATCGATTCCTTTTCGCGAACAACACGAGTTCGAATGCACGTTAACAAGAACCGTCTTACGTTTCCCGTGTAAATCCCCATCGGTATTTCTGACGTGCCAAGAAACGCTCTGCATAATATCAAACGATCTTCCAGCCATTTTAATTTATGCATCATCCTCGCTGGGTACGCTTCGTGGGAACGAACGACGAAGGGTAATTTCAATCTTCGTCCCGGCTCAGATGTAGCATGAATAATAAAGTACAAAAGCCCTTCCAGGACCTGCCCGTTTCCACGTCAAGGCGTGGTATAACAATTTTTTTTTACCAACAAGGACAGACTTAACCCTGAGACGTTCCTGCGAACGCAAGCACCAGTCGTTCGGGAAACGAAAGGTGACGTCCCCTCTGCGGCACGCGACCACGGAACATCCGTTGACTTTTGCCTTTGGTGTCGTTGACATTTCCCATTGGGCAACGTGAAGCTTGGCATTTTCCATTCGAGACCGCAAACCCGTGTTTCCCGCCATACCGCGCTTGATGTTCACTTTATATCGAGGGCAGGTCGTTATCTCGGAAATATCTCACACTGTGCCGAGTCCAGCACGCTCTGACAAGCACTGCATTTGTATTTGTCACAGACGATCGTTTTAGAAAATAAAGGAAGGTCGAGAACTTTTTGCGGCCATCTTTGGTCCACTTTGGGACCATTTATACTTCTGAAGATCGTTATGGAAATTTGTGAACATTTTCGTCTGATCATCTCGAATCTTTTATACACGAGGGTAACGGTCGATTAAATGCACGGAGAATTTTATGCACCGCTTCAATGCGATATTTATACTGAGTTGCGCTGGTCTGTTTGCTTTCCATCTTTATGCATTCATAAATCGTACATACAGCCTCATAAATCTGTACCCGTGTGCTGGATTATCTACGTTCTTTATTCTTTCTTGTGTAATCAACTTTTATACAAGGTATTTGTGAAACTATTCGGCAGAAATGGGGTTTGGTTAAATTTTCGTTTCTAAAATCTTAAATCTCTAAATTCGTAGGTCTTCCAAATTGCTGAATATTTGATTATTCAAATCTCAACATTTTTAGGTTACTAAAATATTCAAGTTCCAAAATTTACTCCTCAAATCGTAAATCTCTAAAAACCAGATCTCCAAAATTCTAGATCTCCAAGGACCTAGATCCCCAAATATTGAGATCTCCCAAATATTTAGACCCTATCCTGAAATCTTCAAAAGTTCTAAAAAATAAACGATCTATTGTCACATACCTAGGAAAATTATATTTGCTGTTAACTATACAAAAATATTCGAAGTCTGAGAATCACGCGCCGATTACGAGGGTAGAATATTTATAGGTTATGTTAATGTAGAACTCCCAATTGCTCGTAGATGATACAAGATGGATTCATAGGATCAGTATCGCAAAAGCGGCATCGTAATCAACGGTAAACCGTAAGTGCGATAGGAAGTTAAAGCGAGTTTGTGAATAAGTTACATGTCATCGAGTACCGCCGTTAAAATTTCAATTAATGTGCAAATGATGCGCGCACCGAGCGTGTACGAGTTGCGAACATTTTTGGTAACTAACATTGAACGTGTTATCTCTCCCGTTTATTTTTTATGCTCTACTATTTTATGTGCGAACACGTCCGACATCTTGGTACGAATCATTTTGTACAATACGCGAATGATTCATGTTCGTTACGTATTCATATATTATACATTCTCTTTATGCAACCTGCTTTCGAATCTTTTCTAATAGTACTTCAAATTTTGCAATAGTTTTGCAATAATTCTTTTTCAGTGATTTTCATAATTTCATAACACATCCCACTTAACACATTTTTAGTTATATATTTTAAATCGTGAAGATTAAAAAGGTGCTTTTTCGCATCGATTAATATAAGTACTTAGAAGAGTCTAGGAGACTAATGGAGCCTACGTTGCAAAGTGTACATTCATCAACCCTACCAGTAATCTGCAATCAGCTTAATTAGCAATTTCAGATTAGAATCAATCTAAATCATTCCCTGCAATGGAACATGCAATCAGGTTTTAGTAAACGAATCTAGTATTTTTGTATCGGAAGTTATATATTGAACTTGATCCCTACGAGGAATAATACTCAGCTATCCAATCATCTGGCTACGTAAATCCAGAGTCTCCGCGTTTCTGGTCCCCGGGACTCGCCGTCAGTTGGCTGTTCGTGTACGAGGGTTGAATTTATAACGAGCAACGGCGAATTTATGAGATGGTCTTTCCGCGAGAACGGTGCGAGCCAACGGCTGGTTGTATCGGCAAGCTTTTCGTCCAGGAATCAGAAAGAGCTGGCGGAGAAAAGGGCGAGCAAACGGGGTTAGAGTAGGTGCAAATGTAGACTCTAATCCGAACGGTGGTGAGCCATCGACAGGAAGATTTATCTCGACGAGACCAGCACCACCGCGATCAACCCCTCTCTTTTCCTCTGCTAACCACCCCTCGACAATCCCTGTGCCTCTACCCCGTCGACGTTCTCCCGAGTTTAGCCCGTGGAATTAAATTCGGCCGCGAGGCGGTTAGCAATATTTTATGTTCCGATTCACCTTCCCTCCCTCTTCGCGTGTTCTCCGACCCTCGTTCCATCCCTCCCCCACCTCGACATACCTGCACCCCCACGTTTCGTCGCGACCAAGTTTACGCGTTAAATCCTGCCCGATTGAACGATCGTGTCGCGAGAGCGGAATCCTTTTGGAAGTTAAATGGTTGAGACGGATTCGTGAACGCTGAAAATTGACGGGGTTTATTCGGTTATTCTGTGTCGACGGCTTTTTGAAACGAGACGGGATCGTTCACCGTGTTCTGGTGAACCCGAGAGTTTTTATTACTGCGTTATGGAATTGGATAAATTTACGGACTTGAATATTCATGTGATAGGTACTAATGAATAATCAACCTTATCATTTTCAATCTATAATTTTTAATACCGTATCACTTTTAATTTTAAGGATTAAATTTTTAATCAGAAGTTTCAATTAAAGCTAGATTAAATGACTAAATAGCTAGACTAAATGTTAAGTGAAGAAGCTGATTAAAATTAACTTCCTTTAATTTGCAAGATTTAATTGAAAACATTGCCATCAGAAAATTTGCAATTTATCAACGATTATTCTCAAGCTATAAAAGATAAAGAAATATAATTAAATTATTGATGAACGCTCCATCGAATAAAAAATTTAATTTACTCTCTGAAACCCCGTGAGGAAAAGTACATTGCAAAGTAAGCAAAGTTGTAAAGCAAGTTGCAATATTTATTAAATTAAAGTTTGAAAGACTTGGAAAACCAATACGATGGAAACTCAAAGAAGAGCGTCTAATTAGTCAATCATCGTATAGGTAAAAAAATATCGAACGTTTTCATGTGAATTGTTAAAATTGAATAGAAGGGAACCTCGAACATCTCATGGAATTGGTAACAACAGTTACGTGGATCGAACCTGTCTGCTATTAATTCGGAAATGGCGCAGTCTGTTCGGTTTCTAGCATACATGACTAGTACACACACGTACGAATAGACGAGCCGGTACACGGAAAATCCCACGTCGTGCCTTTACTCGTCGGTGAAACTAATCGAATGAATAAAACAGCGAGTGTTAACGAACAGGTCGGTCCCTCATGGCCATGGCGTCAGTTCCTGAAACTTTGCTAATGGAATCGTGTCCGCTCGTAAAGGAAATATTAAATGCTCGTCCTGCGTGGATACGGTTTCGATCCTTCGGCGATTCTACGCGAAAAAGTCGCGAAAAACTACGTTATCCTTTATCCACGATTACACTTATTCACTTTGTGTGCTCACCCTTTAATATTCGATTACGACATCCGGAGTGCGGCTATATTCCGCCATCTAAAATGTTTGAAGAAATTCGATAATTTGAACGAAAATATTCCCTGCAGACTTCTACAGGAAGACTAAAAATTCTGACTACTAAATTCCAATACAGATTTATTTAATTTATGTAACTTCATAAGGTATAATAATTTGATAATTACGTATTGCAGACTTAATTGCAATATAGATTTACGGTTTTGTATTATTATACAATCCTCGAAACAGCCTTTATATTTGGATTTGACTTCCCGATTTACGTCAACTTTGAAATTTATATCGAGCTCAATTTTCTCAGCCAGTATCTTGACTTAATCATCGGGAGTAACCTCGTTAATAAAGCGTTGACAAGAAGTAAAGAACCGTCGATAAATCCGATTTTGTTTGATAGAATTGGTCGAATCGCGTTCGATCGGAACATGCTGCGAACAGCGATAAAGGGAAGCAGGTGCCGGGGGAAACTGCTTCTCGATTCCGGGCGAAGATTTAAGGTCGTCCATTAAAGGAACCACGGGAAAGCGTTTCCCACGGGTAGGATTATAATTACAAATTTCGAGCGTCGCTCAAGCCTGCGACGAATTAACTCGAGTAATTGTAATTATAATTTCAGCGAAAGAAACGACTTCGTAAGTACCGTTCGAGGGAGAACGATGTTCCGGACGAGGTTCTCGCGGAAAAGTTTACCCCGGCCAACGTCTTCGGAGAAGAGACGATGAGAACCGGGGGCGGGGGTGGCAACGTTTGATTAATTTGGCACGGGTTTACGCTCGCATCCGACGGAATTAGACTAAACGGATTGTCGTCCAGTTGCCGGCTGATGCACAATGCGAGTACAATTCTGGAGCGCTAACGCGTTGCTGGTTGACGGCTAATGCGATTCCGTGTCGTGAGTTGGGGTCAGCTGTCTGCTAACTCAATGGGGGTCCCGCTCGACTAGCCCACTTCTGACAACGCCTTCTGGAACTGCTACCGCAGTTTCGCTCCGGTCCAATTCGAAACTGCGATACCGCCACTTTACGAGACCGCCCCTGTCCGAACGGGGTTAATGTTCAGTCAATAAGCCTCGAGAAAATTACCAGCGAACTTTCATCCCGGTTAATTAGCCGCCTTTGATGTTTCTCCCTCTTCTTTCAAATCTCTTCCTTTACAGAAACTGACGCAAATTGGAAAAAGTTATCCTTCAAATAATTTAACCCCTTTGTGCGTAACACACTCGTGACATACATTATAGTTCGAATATAGCCTCATATTAATGAATGTATAACATTTTAACTTTCTTCGGTTGTCTTCACGTTTATAAATTGACTATCCAGAAAATGGTAGGTTATGAATGCACGAAATTATCAGTTCAGGAAAGAAAGATAATGTTCAGGGAGATTCGAACTTGTCGAAAAGATGTTGAATTAAGATAAGCTTGTTGGACGAACAAGACGGTCAAGTTGGACGTATGACTAGAACTAATCTCTTGTTTGAAGGTTCAATGCATGAAGATGGCGACGGAGGACGTAGTCAGGACACTCCTGGGACCGGTGGTTGCGGCGGAGAGATAATGACCCCTGGGGTACGACGGGCCGAGTTAGAACTAAGCGCGAATAGTTTTCCTCAAAGTCACGACGAATTCTCTCGCTATCGTGCATTTTGCAAGGGTACGTTCTATCCCGGATGGTCTCTTTAATCTTTAACAAAGAAACTTTCCGTCGAAAGCAGAAACGGATGTACCGTGTGCAGAGGCGTGTAATTCCAAGGAAATGGAATAATAATTTTCGGGAAAGAATTATGCGACGACGTAACCGTTGCAAAGCTTTATGTTTCCTCGGATAGTCGCGGTATAAGCGGAGAGAACATTCTCAAAATTAGATTTCGACGATACGTGCCGCTCAGGAAAATGTCAATTTTTCTGCCCCTTAGTTTGCGGGAGACAGTTCCTACTACGAAATGTCTTCCTCGTAAATCTACAGCCACTTTTCATGTGCCGTGTATTAATTCTTTATAACCAGACGTTATTCCACCGAAAATTAATTCCACAAAGGGTAGTTAATATTTATAATAATTTTATACAAGTTCCGACACAAAATTTTATACAACTTCTCATACTAGTTATATTTTTCTTACTGTACATTTTTGCAAATATTTTTGAGAGGTTAATTTCAAAATTGTCGCATGTTAATTCCGAATAGCGAACAGCAGAATTCGCCGAGGAATCGGTAAAATTTCCCGCAGCAAATTGCAAGAAAAGGGGCAATTGTGGTACTCGGCAGATTATCTGGCCGTAAGAGGGTAGTGAAAAGGAGTGACGGAAGGAAACGACAATCGTGGGGAAGGAAACGCCACAAAGGCGACGGAAGGGAAGGAGTGTAGGTAATCATAAAATCCAACTGCTATCTGTTCGTTTGTTTGGCTTGTAAGCCTCACGGGTAACTGGATAATATAAGCTAGCGGGACGCACAGAGGCGGTACAGTTTGACTTTGGTGGCGGTGTGCCCGCGCAAATGTGTGCCTAAGTATGTGTTTACACGTAGCAGCCCGAGAGACGAGGAAAAGCCCGAAGAGGAGGGCACGAGTCGGAGGCTACACCAATGTTTGAGTTCCGTCTCGGATGTCGCTTTGCTCGGTCCTCTGTCGCTCTGTCTTTCTGTATCTCCACCCTCTTCGTTTCCTATAGCTACGTCGCTGTTCGTTTCACCAACACTGCCTTCGTCTTTGACCTTGCCTGCGAAACTTTTGACCCGCAACGTTTCTTTTACGAATCATTTCGACCAACACTCGACATGCAACGTACTTAACACTCTTCTCGTTTCTCCTGACAATACTCCTTCAACAATTTTTCATCTCACTTTGCTATTCAAGCTATTGATATTTTAATTAATTTATATGCACATTTATGGTATTGTTCAGTAATATTTTTGGCTAAGATTCAGTAGCAATAACAAGATTATTCAGTGGCAAATATACCTAAGCATCTGTAGTCTAAACACCTAAACATAAGACCGTCATCAAATACATCAAAATATGGTCGTTTTAAGAATAGTCATTATTCGAGACTTTTATATACAATATCAAACATCGTATTGTCCCTCATCTTATTACATAATTTGAATACATTGTCACGTGAGCTGTTAACGAAGTTATTCTTTAGAAGTAGACAATCCTGCAACCCAAGATAATTCACCTGACCTTCGATTATAAACAGAGTCGAAAAATTAAATGCACCACAAAATAAAATTTCAAGAAGTCCAAAGTTTGGGTGTCTAACATGAATGAACGATGCGAACGCTGCTCGTGAAATCTGGTCTGAATGCCTCTGCCTAAATCGCCAGCGGTGTACGAATGGTCGAGTCTTCTCGTCACCGATCAGTGTGAGCGGACCGTGATGGTTAGAATGGCTCGAATAACAATCGTCTAGGTTAAGGCAGTCAAAGCAGGCAGGTAAGACTGCAACGTACCTCGTGCGGAATCCGAAGATTCGGCTCGCGTACGCGCGAACATCTCGAAGAGGTGGTGCACGTCGAGGGTCGCGTTGGATCCTTCAGGATATAACCTCAGGAGGGCAGACCGGTGTTGGCTTTTAGGTTGGCCGAGCTCTCGCGGAACTTCCGTAATGCGTTAATCCGACAGGCACGTATCTACACTGCAGATAAGCTGGTGTAGGTTCAGTCCCGGTTAACGGTCTAAGCGATTTTCTCGGCTCTGCGATGGACTTCGTCGTCGCGACGCCAGATTCTCCTCTACGTGACCTCGAATCCGCACGATTTCCCCTAATCGACTCCGGATTATTTCCTTCAAGTCGTTTTGTGTAACAAACCTGCACATCTTATCTTTGCGGAGCTTGACGGCTCGCGGAGTTAACGGACTGATCTGCAGAATGCGAATTATGCCGCGAAAGTTCACTCCGCGTGGATAGAATTTAATTATCCGCGGAAATTCGGCACCCTTCGCCAAACGGAAATTCCATCAACGTGGACGAACGACCTGCTCGGCTGCCTGCGCACGGATCGGGTGAAAGAAAGAATTTTAAGGCTGACCTGATTAAAACTCTTCAGTTGCAGTCGCGCTTTTTAAACGGAGTTCAGCCTGCTAGTTAGACGTCATCGTACTTATTTCTGCGGAAATTAATGTTACAACTTTCGTTTTGGGTTCTTCTATAATGTTCGAGATATGGGTCGCGGATTCGTGTACCTTTGTGGATTCTGTTTTGAAAATTTCAATGGTGCAAAATGGGGCAAAAATTTGACACTTTCTGTGCATCGAAATACTTCTTGATAAAAATCTATCTTTGTTTATGAAAATTATGGATCATTATTATTTGTAAGATTGTGAAGTAATTTTCATCTATGTCTGACATTGTTCTTTTACAGAAACATCCCTTTTGGGAATGAAAAGCAATATTTTAAAAATGGTACTTATTAACCCCTTCCCTATGATTTACTTGACAAGTGTGTCAGTCAGAACTAACTAATCAGCTACAATATTAAGACATTGATGACATTGTTCTTTTATAGAAACATCCCTTTTGTGAACAAGAAGTAATGTTTTAAAAATGACACTTATTAACCCCTTGCTCTATGATTTATTTGTCAAATGTGTCAGTCAAAAATAACTAATCAGCTACAATATTAAAACACTGATGACATTGTTGTCTTTTATAGAAACATCCCTTTTGTGAATAAGAAGTAATGTTTTAAAAATGGTACTTATTAACCCCTTGCTCTATGATTTATTTGTCAAGTGCGTTAGTCAGAACTCATCTACAATATTAAAACAGACAAAGAAGGTTGAAATGTTATATTTGGTATTATGCATTCCTTGATTATGAAAATTATAATTAGACCTGAACTCCACATTGAAGCGTATTTAAAATTTGAGTAAAATTGATCACAGATACGAGTGCGTCAGTCGCCCCAAAGCACCCCAAAACTTCAAAATTGAAAATATTAATAATTCCGTAATTCCAAGTCCAAGATCCCAGAGCTGCCAAGTTCCCAAACGTCGAGTTCCAAATTCGAAAAATGTAGAAACCTCCAAGTCCCAAAGTCCCAGTACTGCAAATGTAAGGAATTGTGCAGGTATGCGCAACGCGTAGTCTCGTTAGAGTTTAAATTTCTTAAGGGTTCACGACCTCTTGATTTTCGTCGACGAGGAATTTGACGCGCTCCGAGACGGAACGGGCGTTCCTCGAGTACTAAACGTTGCTCGCGAGCTCCTTTAAAGCGATACATTATTCAACCGCTGCAACGACCAGCCAAGAATTGTTACTGCGCCCTCTTCGCACGCGTTTTCTTGCGACTTTTTGCCGCGTTTCTTGCGCCAGCCGGCGGAACGTACGTCTTCGTTGACGGATATACAACGGTGTAACGGTAATTGAGCAAAATTAACGAGGACTGGCGAGGGGTCTTTCTCTCAATGGACCGCGTATACGCTGTTTCGCGAAAAGAATGACATGGCGTTGGTAAATTGCGCGCCGTCCTCGAATCTTCCTTTTGCACCGGCGAATTTTTTCCTCGAGAACATACCGCCAACGAAATACCCACTATTTGCACGTAATTACTTCTATTTGCGCTCTGACGAAATTATACCGCGACAAATTCCTCTCTTCACGGCCTTCTCTTTTTTAATTCGATCAAAATTGAACGGGATATTATATAATTCTCTTGAAGGCCTTTTGTATGTTGAATACTGTGTACCATTCGAAGCCATTCATTTAATCCTGTTAATTATATTACAATTTCGTTAGGTGGTTTTTATAAAAGACTCACCACAAAAGTGTAAAACTACCACATGTAAAGATGAAGTATTACGTTTAACAAATCTAAAATATTTTCACGATATCTTGTATTTATGAATGTAGTTGAAAAAAGTATAGTTGAACAAATTCCTAATAACGTAATTGATAGATTATGGAAATTCGGGTCACACATAACAGTCAAACCGTTAAAATAGCCTTCTATCGATTCCTGAAGGTTTACGAGTATATTATCTCGGGTACTCTGAAGTGTTAAGCCGTCAGTTCGTGCAAGAAATAAATTCCGTTCATTTCGCTCGCTGTAATTCAGCCCTCGAGTAATTATTTGAAATTGTTCTTCGTTCTCGCTCATTTAAAATTGATCGATAGCTCGGATATAATTTCACCGGTACAAATAATGAACGTATTACGCTGACATTTACAAAACTGAAAGGTAATATGTATAAAATGATTCGCAGTGCATGATCGTCGGTCGTTAATCATTCTGTTTGCCCTGTCGAAACAATGTTCTGAATTATTACACTATTATCGGATCACGTTAATCTCATTACGATTGAATTTCATCGAACGCTTACGCTGTAAAACGCGTACGTGAATTAAACGAACCGGTGGATTCATAAGACGCGGTTACTTAGCCCTTTGCATTTTTCCGTGGAAACTTAGAAAGACGCGACGTGTCCTTAAGGGCCAATATCCTCGTCGCGAGCGTGCACGCGTTCACGTTGAAGGACGCGAGCGGAAAAAGCAATAAGTTTGCGAAAAGCATACGTCGACTCGCGTTTTCTCGAAAACCAACGGTAACGCTGTGATATTTCGGAGAAAATGATATTGGCCTTAGCTCCTGAAAGAAAAACGGGAGATGAAAAGGTACGAAAATTCGCAGCGTTTAGGAAGCCGTTTGGTTTCGGGATCAGAGACACAATTGGAGACAAATCTACCGAAAATTTAATATTCACTAATATGTTTCTTGCGACACAGACATAAATTTATTGTTAGAAATATTGTACACATGTTTTTCTTCTTCAATGTATTTTTTCCTCTATTCGTTAATTTCGATAAAAAGAAACCTTGTATGTCCTGAATTTAGCTATGAAATTATTTTACAAAACATTGTACATATATTTAACTCGTGTAAAATAACTCATAAAAAGTTTAGTGAATCTGTACCTTCTTGAACCCACATAATTTCTTTAATTCCTAATTGTGTCAAGTAGGTCCAATACGTTCTTAAAGTGTGTCACCAATTTGATCTCCTTGTCTCTATCTCGTTCCCGTCCTCTGTCGATCTGCCGTGTTTATTCTTTGTCGTGGCAAAATGTGTAACTCGCGCACCGTGATTCTATTATCGTCGAGGCAACGTCTCGAGAAACCCCATGGAATACACCGTGGATGAGAGTTACGAGGCAACTGACGGCATATATCACGCCGTTACGTGTATCGCGGTTAAACTTTGTTACTTAGACGACTTCCTTTTGCGGAGTAAGCGGTCTTGCTCCTCTCTTATTTCCTAGTTTGTTGTTGTTACGACCGCATCTCGCTTGATGCAGTCTGCTCTTGTTTGTTTAAATCGATTCGGAGAAAGTCGGACGATTTTAAATTCATGCGATTTAAATTACACCGACGTTATCGGGGAATTTTCAACTTTTATATCATGTTGACTATTTCATACTATCGGATACTTAAAAAAATTCACTCTCTCAAGAGACACTTTATCAGTGAAAACTTCAATCGAATTTTGTTAATCTTTTAGTGCAAATTAGATCCGCGTGAAATTATACATAGAATTATGCTAATTTCTTAATAGACGCGTCAACGTAGAACATCTCGAAAATTAGATTCGAATCAGAGGGTGAAAATCGTGGTATTCTTTAGTAGCGTTTTTCTCTGTATCATTGAAACTGCTCATTGCGTATACTTTTACCGTTACTCTTCCCTGAAGCACTGATTATCCGATATTAGATTTGCACTCGACTCTCGGCCTTGCCTTTCAGCGTCTGATTGAAGTTCAACGACCTTCGGTAGAAATAACACAAGCTTCGGTTCCAAAGGAAGTCATTGAAGTAGACCAGATACCTAGTAGAGAAGCCAATGTTCCAGACCGAAGAAGTCGGTCCATTACGCCGAAACCAGTTATCTTCTCGAGAACGCTCGAGTGCAATTTCATTCGGCGCGGTAAGGACAGCGATTCGCCAATCCGTGGTTCGATTCTCGAAACGGAACTCCATCGCGGTAAAACGGCCGGTAACAATTCCCAGTTCGGATTTCCTGTACGTATTTTTCGAAATCTCGCCGAGTCTTTTATCGGTTGCCCGGCTTTCGGATGCCAACTAAAGAATCCTCCGGAGATCTGCCAATACCGGGCCCGCGCTCTGACACCCGGCGAAAAGAAGAGTGGCGGTTCCTGATAGGGCTAAAACTACTCCCGTGTCGCGACAAAATACTCCTCCCCTTTTACCACCCAGGCGAGGTAAGAGAGATACAAAACGTGTCTTCTTTTACCTCGGGGATCTCTAACGGACGCTCCTCGAAAGCCCAGAAGAGCCGCTATACGACGTTTCAATTTTCACCCCGGGTCCGGCGCTTTCGATCCTCGCGTCAGCCTCGCCTCTCGTCGCCGAACTAATATTCCTGCCTTTGGAAACTTTCTAAAGCCCTCGGCTGCCTGTTCGCCACGACGCGTCGCGACGACGGAGGACAAGTCGTTGCCAACCCACGTCCTCGTGTGTACACTTCCAGGATCGCCGGAATCGAGCCCATTAAATCTGTTATCGGCACCGGCGAGCCACCTTGACGGCACGCGGATGAAGGACGTCGTTAAAGTTTCCCATCGAAAAAACCCTCCTTTAAACGATCAGGGGACAATGTCGTTGCCTGAAGAATTAACTCGCTGTCGGTCGGAGGCTGATCGTGCACGTACTTTACACGCTGTGATATCAATTGGTGCCTCAATATGAAATACTTTTTCTTCCTGTCCTTTCGAAAAGTTTCTGCAGAAATTTTAATGAGAACTTAACAAGTCCTGTCATGTACTGGAATATTTAGTCTTCTGGCATTAATATATGAACTTGAGAGACCCTGTCAAGGCTGACAGTGTATAATATTTCTTTGCAATTATACACGTGTATACAATTGTAGATTATGATTCTTGTTCATCCCCATTGAAGATCACTAAAGGTTATTTTTGTAAAGAGCAAATTGTCAATAAATATTTTCCGGAGTTCATCGTACGCGAACGATGGTCTTGGGATCAAAGATGTAGCTTCTAATGGGGAAATAAGTTAAGGGAGGAGCGAAAAGTGGGAACAGAAAAGAGGAAAAGAACCGTAGCCGGTGAACGCTGAACCGAACAGCTCGACGTCGCTTTTATCCGCGTCGAACAACGACTTGGCTCCACTTTCAGCCGGTCGAGTTCGCGTTCCCCGGCCATGAAAAGGCGTCGCGGGGCTGGGACGTGCTCGGACGTTGCTGGAATTTGTCCGTTTCATTTACCACGAGATATTTTCGGCGAGCCGTGGAACAGAAAGGGGAGGCAAAGAACGGACGGTCGTACGAACGAAAGTTATATTGCATTTATTGCGAAATGAAGTTCCTGGAAAGCGGCTATTCTCGCCGCTTTTGCCAAACCGACCACCCCTCTGGACGGACTTTTCGTCGGCTACCAAAACGTTTCTGGCGTCGTCGATACGAGACAACGAAGTTCTCTTCCCCTCTAACCCCACTCTGGACGCTACTATCCTGACCATCCAGCGTTCTCCTCAATCCCTCGTTTCATCCCTTGCCTCGTCCACGGATACTGTATGGCCATTGTCGAGGTTTTCATTGTGCGACGCAGAGACGAAGAAGAGGACTGTCCGAGTGGGTGGTAGTTTCTAACGAATTGGTCGGCCGGAAACTGTCCTTCGCCCAGAGCAACCTGCTGGGACCCCGGCTAAATAGAAGGCTTCCTGCGGGATCCGGACGTACTCGGCATTCTCTCTTTTTCCTCTGCCGGTTACTCTTTCTTTCCTTCGAGCTGCCCCGATGCCGGCGACGGGGCGAGAGGCCTTTCCGGTAGCCAGAACTCGAATCCCTCGCGACTTCCCGCGGTTGTCTGGATAGAAAACATTTCGTTCGACCGTGCCACGGAACGTTTGCCTTCTTCGGTTTGTTAATTAACTCGTCTTTCTCCGAGGTGTTTAACTTCTTTCTTTAACCCTCCCAAGTTACATGTAGGATACTTATTTCGTTTTAAATTCAGAAATATACAAAGTTTATCTTTAATGTAGTCTAGAACAAAACCTAGGGATTTACAACTACACTGCGGGAAATGCTCCAACCATTATGAATGATTCTTGGTTTGAGAATTTGAGGATGAGAACATTTAGGAACACAGAAAGGACATCTTAGAATTTGGAAATTTACTTGGGGATCCTTTGGGCATCTTTGGTTTAAAAGTGTTTGCTGCAGAAACATTGAACAGTTGCTGAAGATACGTGTTCAACTTCATTGATTCGAGTAATTATACGACGTAATTTGTGGTGGTGGAGGCGAACAATCCGATTGGCAGAATAATAGCGTGTCTCTAGGCGTAAACATTGCCGAGGCAGTCTTTGTTCTTCGCGTCAAAGGGACACGTTCGCAATTGGTACCACATCAATTGAGTTGCTCCTAGATTTCGATTGTTCGAACTTGTTTGTGAAGTGACATTCTCTGCGTATATTTTCGCAGCACGAAAGTTGTGTTGATTACGCGGATGAAGATGTACGAATTAAAGTCAGTATACAAAGTATTAAAAACAATTTTGTTGGAATAAGAAATATTAAGCACCGTTCATAGAAGCTTCTAAATCTATCAATCGTTTAAAAGGCAACTAAAAGATTTGTTTCCATGTTAGATACTTTGTGTCGTTCAAGATGGCTGACGAACTGCATCTGTAGTTTTAGTTGAAACATAAATTCTTTGCAACTAATTTGTTATTAACTACTAAAGTTAGTCTACTATTTAGTTATTTTATTACAAAAATATTAACAGATTAAACTTTCTGTTATTACTCGTTGCACCGCTTTTGTAACGCAGAGTATTGCACCGAAAACACCGAATGTTAAAAAATAACTAGACTTTTGCCATTCACTTTTTGTTTACAAACGCACAGTTGCAAATTTTCCCAATATTCACGCTATTTCATGCAAACCACGATCAAAAATGCATTCGTCCAACACAATCAGCCTACCGTGCACGCAATTTTCCCGCGTGCAACGAGTCGCCATTATCAAAATTCCCTCCACAAATCTCCCATAGAAAAAAAAACTTTCCTGTCAAAAGAATTTCACGACGCGTTGGCTCCGAAAGGAATGATCGTCAATCACGTTGTTCTTTGATCGTGCCGAACATTCTGGCGAAACCTCAGCAAACGTTCGCGCATAAAAAAGTGGCCATTTAAAGGCGGGCGTTTGAAAGTTTCGAAACAAAATGACGGCGTATAGAGGAGGTTAGGTAAAGAGATTACAAGGCACGGGGAATTTCTTTGGCGTTCGCGTTGTCCGGTATCGCGATTTTGCCCTGGCTTTATCTGAAAAATTTGCTTGCTCCTCCGGTTTGCATCGTTCACCTCCTCTAGACGCGTTTTATTAAATAAATACCTGAGCCTTCTCGTTGTTGGTAGGTAGATAGATGCGCGTGTCTGGCTAATAGAAAAGTGCTCTTTTGCTCGGCGTCGTCGCAAAGAGAAAACGCAATGAGCTGTTTCGCTTTGAGCTATCAACCTCGCCAACCATCCCGGCCACCTTCTGTGAAAATAGGGGAAAAACACATCGCCCACCATCAACAATGCGAACGCCCGCGGCGTTTTTACTACGTGTGCTTCGATACCGGCGCGATCTCTCGATGCTTTTCGATGATAATTCGATTCCGTTACCGCCCGTCGCCATTCGATTTACGAATCTGCTGACATCACCGATCGGATGTATTACTTCGACTGTTGAAAAATGCTTCGAACGCTTTATCGATTACCGAAATTTCCTCGACGACTTAATTGAAACGAAACTGTTACGATTCATCGTCAATTTCAAATCTACGATTGCTTCGGATATCTCCAAAAAGTTGTTAGTTCGAGTATAGCCTGTAATAGCGAGGGCTACCAGCGGAGAATTCATGTCCTCGAGATGATTTAAAATAAAAATATAGAAATTTTCACGTAAATAATTTATTTGTTTGGTAAACAGGAATTCTTTCGAATATATAAATAATTAATGGAATAAGTTTTGATGAGCGTCTTAAAATTCATGAAGCTGAATTTTCACAACCCCATTTCGGTTTACAACCCTATTTGAGTCCTATAGTCGCGACTATAGTAAGAAACGCTCTACATTAATATTTTAGCGATATCTTTCAGTTTGTCCTAGATTACTAAGTTTTTAGCTTGTAAATAACTTAAAATTATACTGTCCAATAGCTGAAGGACTGAATTCGCCTTCGACAAAAATGGCCAATTACGCGAACGATAACAGTTTTATTTTCGTCGAAAGCAGTGTACAATTGAAAGGATAACAATGCAGTCGCGAAAAGTTCGGAGTCATCGGTGCAAGGTAATTTAGCCTGTAATTCTTGCGAGTTAAAATCGACAATCTCGAGGGGGTAACTGGTAATTGTTCGCGGGCAAGAGTGGAAAGAAGGCTCGATGAAACTTCAGGACTTTTCGCCGGATATAATTGAAAGTCGCGTTCGTTGGAAGAACACGTTTTATCCGTCGAAATCGTTTTCGAATCTCGCTCGATTTCAACCCCGGCACTCGACGTTCTCCAATTATCGGTGTGCTTACAAAGGGGGTCAATTCCTCTCGCGATTACAACGGCGTTCGCGGCGATTTACGCGCCAGAGCAAATATTTCAACGATATTTCAATAAGCATACACGACCGATACCAGCGTTATTACCAACGGCGAAATGACCCGCGAATATTGTTGATACGCCGCCGAGAATGGATATATGATGTTTGCGGGAAAGATATACGTTGCTGATGCTAATGAATAGCGAAACGGACCAGCTGAACTCGATTTACGCGTGAAACTACCCTCTGCTTGCATTGCGTGCGTAGATATTTAGTTCATTGTTACACGACGTGCTATTTCAATGCGCAGTTTCGTGTAACGCCACTTAAACTTTCAAAAGAACGATGTTAATTGCAGAGTAATAACTACATCACTCGTAGATAATTATTGTAATCTTCACACGGATAAATACTAAAATGTTAGGTATATTTTGAATTTAACATTGATCGTGTTATAATTAGTGTTAAACTGGACATTTAATAGTAGTGACAAAGTGAGTCAAGTTTTACACATGTGAACGTGTGCATCATGAGTGGACTGAGTCCCTTGATATTATAAGGTATAGGGTTAAACTTGATGGACCGTATATCTAAGCAAACTTAATGGACCATATGTATATGGACAAACTTGATGGACTATGTATATGTAAGCAAACTTGATGGATCATATATCCAAGCAAACTTGATGGACCATGTATATGTAAGCAAACTTGATGGACCATGTATATGTAAGCAAACTTGATGGATCATGTACATCTAAGCATACTGATGGATCCTATATATCTAGACAAACTTGATAGACCATGTATATGTAAACAAACTTGATGGAGCATGTGTATCTAAGAAAATTTGATGGACCATGTATATGTAAGCAAACTTGATGGATCATATATCTAAGCAAACTTGATGAACCATATATATCTAGACAACTTTGAAGGACCATGTACATCAGGTGTCCAAAGTGAGTTTCTATATTCACATGCATTTGAAGACTGAAAAGCTGAGAAACTCAAAACCACAAAAATTGTAAAATCTGAATATCTGGAAATTTGAACAGTTGCAAAACTAGCTAAAGTAAAATTTGTACAAATATAAGTTGGTTCAAATATTTGACAATTTCAAAATTAAAAATCCTGGGAATTCAAGATATGAAGCTTCGAATATAAGTTTCCCACAGAATCTAAAAAAATTTTCGTCCCATTTTGTCACATACGTATCAGCCATATATTACATTTAATTTAAAAAGAACTATGAGCATTTTAATTATCGAAGAGAAAACTGATAAAGATCGCGTCCGGAGCGTAATCCAGATTACAGAACGTTTCCCGTTGCTTTCCGTATTCCCTGGTCGGCCTTTCAATTACCGGAAGCCACGTTTTATTTTCCCCGTGGTACAGCGCGGACCGGTAATTAGGTGGCGTGTATAAATTCGTTAACTCTTTAAAAGGTTAATGGTCCACGCGGCACCGCCAAAGAACCCTCTCCGTTCCTCCGCTTTGTTTCTCCTTTCCGAATTATTTACAGGCACGGGATCAGGATTGAATGCGGTCGGGACGAGCAACGTTTACCAATAGACCCCGTAGTCGTTCCATATTTTCGCGGAGACCTTATTCCCCGGGGAATCACGACCTCTTAATTAAGAACCTCAGAAATTTACGGCTCTCGAATTTCGAGCGAGGATCACTCTGCTTAAAGGACCGTTTATTCCCCCCCTTTCGTCTTCTGTTTCGCCTTTTCTTCTGACGTTTCCCATTCACGACTACTGTTTATACGCGTTGCGCGATCATAAATTCAAATTTCAAACAGAATATGTAAACCGCAGTTAAAATTCGACGTTCAACGTAGACGAGCTAATTATTCATCGTCGATGAATATTTAATTAAACGAAAACATTCGCAAATTTTTATCAGCTCCGTCTAGACAACATAAATCTAACATTGAAGTTTCGCGTTAATTTACAGTCTCATTTAGGAAAATTCAACCAGGAAATACTAAGTCTAGGATCAAGTCTACGCATCAACCTTTTTAATTTAATCCAGCGATGTTTTGATGAAATTTATCTAGGAAAGACTAAGTCTAGGATCAAGTCTACGCATTAATCTTTTTAATTGAATCCAGCGATGTTTTGATAAAATTCAACCAGGAAAGACTAAGTCTAGGATCAAGAGTACGTATCGACCTTTTTAATTTAATCGAGCGATGTTTTGATAAATATGAAAACTAAACTTCTGATGTATTGGAAGTTTCGTATCAACATTGACCTACGGGCAATTCACGAAGGTCCTCAAAAGTTCTAGTCAAAACCGTTCAAGGATTAAAAAAGTTCTGTAGCCGTAAAAAAAGTGATCCGTTATCATAGTGGAAGTACAGTGTCGCTTGGAGTGGTCAGATTTTCCTGTGTTTTTCGAGAGAGAGCGAATTTTTATCCTGTTCGCGACACGGCATAAATTTCCCCTACTCGCAAAAAGTCTCGGTATCTTCAATCATCGATTAATCAATTTCTTCAGGGGAGAACGACAGGGCAAACGAGTGATTAAGCATGCATCGCGTCCGCATTCGTGCGAATTCTGGCAAATAAAAAAACGGAGGAAAAACAGAGAGTCACGCGAGCAAAGCGGAACAAAGGCAGACAAAGGAACGCCTCTAATTTGGAGCGACAAGAAACGAGTGGAAAGTCAAATCTCGGTGGACGGTGTTCGCCAGTCGATCTACTTGAATTATTAAACGAACCGACGGTCGACGACTCTTTCAAACCGCAGTTTATTTAGTTGAAAAGTCGGCCAGAACAGTTCCGTGGAGAAAACACGGAGACGGGAAGAACAACGACAAGAAAATGCGAACAAAGACGTAGGCTTGCATCTGCTGAGGAATAACTTAGCTATCTTTAGCTTTTCGCTAAAATACCAGGATAAAACTTAATTATCAATCTAAAATTTTGTTGACGGTTCAAATTCTCAGACTGTAAACACTAAAATTTAAGTTTGAAAATTTCTTTTCAAATTTGTAAATAACCTTTCCGTATATTCAAGTTTCTTCGTTCAAGATGGCCATGGCAGTGTAAATTGTAAAATTTAGAAATTTAGGAGATGGAAAATGAAAGAACTTGGGACATTCAAAATTCATTTATAAATTCATGGAAAATTTAAAACCCACAGAAATAGCAATGAGGGGTAGCAACACCGCGACCTCGACCATAACAATTCTTCAATTACTCCCTAATCACCCGTCACTATTCGTAGCGAGAATCGTCGAAACTCCATAGAGTCTGAAGGTTATAAATAAATAAGCCAGAAGGAGGATGCTCGTTTTTCAAGCGGTACCACGCCGGTAACTGGAAACGCTTTCGTTGAGAATCGAGTTAAGCTCCCCAGTCACGGCGGGCTACGTTCAAATGGACATCATCAACAATGGTGTTGATACCGGTGGTCTTACGGTGGCCCCATAAACTCGAGACAAATGGCATTTAAGAGTTTATCGTTTCTGGGGTGAGAGAAGACAGACAGGTCTCGAAAAGTGGCGGAGTTAAGAAGAAAATACTATGGGCGAAGAAAAAAGGAAAGGTTAATGGCTGACGAGTGGAAGACGCTGAAGGAAACGATGACGAAGTGATATTCTTGAATTCGTTCTTGTACGTACAGGGAATTTCACTTATACTCTTCGTTAACATTTTTATGAGATCACGTAACTTGCCTCAGATCTCGAGGTTTCGTATGGGTTTCAATGGGAGACGAATCTTGGGATCTTTGGAACGATGTAGATTATGGATAACAGGATACATATTGAGTGGTGCACTTTTCATATTTATAATCTTCGGGTATCTTCACTTCCGCCATTTCTTTCACCAGCAAAAATAGAACGAAGGTTCACATATTTTGTGCAATTTTCACACATGACTTCTAATAATCTGATGTCCACTTAACGTACATCCACCACCTGTCATTTTACCACGTCAAGATTCGCTTCACAATCTGCAGCTATTACTTACTTGTCCATTTCACTGTTAAAAAGGTTATCAACCTTTCAACAAGGTTATGTCACGCAATTGATTTATAAAATCTCCATTAAAACCTCTATTAACTCTAGCTCTTATGATGTATTAAATCTCCTCCTTTTGTATAATTGGTTTTATAAGTACAGGCAGATTTTAACGCTATCGTGCCTTTGTGTTAAGATTTGCCACAACAGTTTTCGAGGAAGCATTCAAACCATGTAAGATGGTAGTATCGACGGAAACTGGTGGATGATCTCAATTGTGCCCTTTGAGAGAGTCCCTTGCCCGGTTTTGTGCCTCTCCAAGCCGTGCATTGTGTTTTGTGTTGTGCTTGTATCAGAGGCGTATTATGTGTAATGCAACCTGAATTAGCATTCGTGTACTATGATAATATGAACATCTGGGATGTCGTAAACGATGTTGCGGCTCAAGTTTACCTGTTTTGTTTCCAAATTTTACGGTATAATTACACCATTCGCTGGACCGTTAAAGTGTTCTTATAGCTTCATTCCGGCTCCTCGAAGACGTTCTGTATCTTTTATTAACTCCTTCATTCGGATGACCTTAATAATAATGGCCTATTAAAACGGTGCTAACAAAGGGTCTGATTCATGTATAATTTTGGACAGTAAGCTCGGGAAGATAGGACATACAAAATGAAATTTGTATTTCATTATACCAGTTATATTAATGCAAGAGGTGATAGTGTAAATCAATATTTAACTAATAGTACAAATGGGTAATCTATTGAGGGACTTCTCGGATGTAGATGTCAATTTTTTGGGAAATCTTAGAAAATATTTTTAACCTACTTGAATGTAAAATAATACTTCAGAGTTCTAAAGTTCTCAAGCTTCTAAGTCCCTAACACTCGAAGTTCGTTAGTCTTCAAGCATTTAAATCGGAAACTCCCAAACTCTTCAAACATCAGTCTTAAACTCTCAAACTCGAGTATTAATACTCTAAATTACCAAATTATTCAAGTGACAAAATCCTAAATCTTGAACTCTTCAGGTATCAAAATTCTAACCTCCAAACTCTTCAAGTATTAAAATCTTAACCTCCAAACTCTTCAAGTATCAAAATCGTAACCTCCAAACTCTCCAAATATCAAAACCCTAACCTCCAAACTCTCCAAGTACCAAAATCCCTATATCCCAAACTCTACAAATGCCAAAATCCAAAATCCAAAACTCCTCAAGTTCCAAACTCGTAAATTTCCAAAATTCCCAAATTCCAACCCTTCCAAAGCATAAAGTCCCAGCACGGAGATCCACGATTTGTTTCTGAATCAACGAATTTGTTCCCGAAGAAACTATAATGGTTGAACGCTGATACCTCAAAACACGTTCAATGTTTCATCCACGAAGATCATGCACGTTGCTCTCGTGTTGACCTCTCGACTTTCGTGGTTCCAACATGCGGTACATCCGACCAAAACAAGCATCGGACTAGCATCCAGAAACTTTCAGGATCTCCGGAGAACCAGGACGAGGATATGTCCGTACGCCGTGTATTTCTTATTCCCACGAGTCCATCTTCCTACGTTTCCTTCTTTTTCTCCACCTAACCACTCTACCCATCTGGAATTTCTCTCGATCTCCACATCACTCTATTGTTTAGAAAAGAAAATGAGATGTTGCCTCGAAAATTCAAGCTCTCGTTTGACGTTTGTCAGGCATCGCCTACGATGATGAGTTGCGACAAGAAAAAGATTAAATTTCAGACAAACTTGTATGTCAGTTTTGTGATGGCGGTGCCAGTTTACGGAAAATGGCTGCCAAGGGAGAAGATTCATATTAGTTCATTTTTAGACTTTCATTTTTGGAGACATAAAATAAATTTTTGATTGTTAGATTTTTAGATTCTTAAATCCCTAGACTCCAAGGTCCCTAGATTCTTAGATCTTTATACTCTTAGATTCTTCGATCCCTAGATTCCTACATTCTTAAATTCCTACATTCCTAAATTCCTACATTCATAGATTTTTAGATTTGTGAATTCGTATATTCTTATGTTCCTATATTCCTAGATTTCTGCATTCTTGAATTCTTATGCTCCTAAATCCCTAGATTTCTGAATTCCAACACTTCTAAATCCCTAGATTCCAAAATTTCTGCGTTTCTAACTTCCTACATCCTTAAATATCCAGATTTCTAAATTTCTACATTTCTGAATTCCTAAATTCCTAGATTTCTAAATTCCCAAAGTTGCATACCTCCAATTCTTAAATTCCCAAATACTAAAACACCAAAATTCTCTACTTACAATTGCGTCACATTCAATCGAATTCGACCTAACCCCAATCTACTCCAATGCCGTCGTCATAAGTGCAATTCTAATTACACCCAATAAACACAGCTAATACTATAACTCGCATTCATCACCAATTACATGCTAAATTACACGAGTAAAGTGATTAAGCAATCCCTAAAATCGAGATGCCTTATTCGCGATCCATACTGACATCACAAGATCAACAAAATGGAGGTTAACCTTCAAATTTTTCGACAGTCACGTCAGCACTACCTAACTGTTAAGATAAATAAAGAACATTGAAATGTTAGATATATTTTGCACTTAGCTTTCTTCTATGATACAAACTGCAATTGGTATCGAACCAAAAATCTTTCGGCAAATATAATTTAGGTTTGTCACGTTTGAACTGTGAGTCCTCGGTGTTACGGCAACAAAATGGAGGTTAAGACTTAAAGTTAAGATCCAGAATGAAAGATCTTTTGGACTAAGAAGAATTCTTTCGACCTTGGTAACCTGAAAGGCCAACTGATTTCCGAGAACGTCACGCTTGTGTCTTTAGAGGTCCTTTCTTCGAGAAGAAGCGTTACAATGTCCCGTGTTGGACGACGGACAGAACTTTCTCGGCGATACCGGAGTTACCTCCGGCACATCGGTTTCCGAGTGCCTTTAAAAACTAATTTCTTCCCTTGTTCTTTGCCAAACTCTCGAGTGTCCGAGTCCCGTCGCTATCAAGTACGACAGCGGCGAAAATTCTCGCAAACTTTCGTAACAAACGAATATTCCTTTTTCGAGCGAACGCGTGCCACTTGCGAAACTAAAAGCCGGTTCGAAAGTGGCGAGCGATCAACGATCCGAGACACGATGCTCCAGTTTCGTTGAAAGACGGACTTCATGGCGTGGGTCACAATTACAAGATTGCTTCGCGAAAGTTCATCGACGGGGGACGATTTCATGGTAATAGACGGCCGACGATTACGGAAATAAAGTTGGAACAACGACGGCCGTTTAATGCTCGATTGAACGAATTCAACGTAACACAGAATGCAGCTAAGAACGCAACACGGAACGAAATATAAACGGTTGACGGACACAGAGCGCACGTTGCACCGGTATATTCATATTCGCGTATAATTCCGCTTATTTCGCAGACAGCTCGAGTGCTTTGTAAGCGTAACGAGTTGCATTAGCACTGAACGCGCTTTAGCTGCAGCAAAGTTTCGTCTTGCTACGATTCGTCCGTTAGGAATACCGTATGGGTGCAATAGCAGGAAAACGTTCATAAGTTTGCTGGAGATGCCGGTGTAAGTCGGTGAACGTTGTCCCATCAATCACCAAGAACATCCGAGATCATCGTAAACGTCCTGGATGAAATTGACTTTCACGATGAACCTGAGCGGCTAGATAACGCTCAGATTATTTTGCTACTCGGGATAGAAGAGAGATTTTACGGAAAAATTGCTGTGGAAGCTACTTTTATAATATTTTCAATTACTCAGTTACATAATACTATTTAGATTTTAGGTTAGTTATAGGTTAGATACCATTTGTATTACTGGTTAGTTATGATATAGGTTAGGTACCATTTGTATTATAGGTTAGTTATGATATAGGTTAGGAACAATTTGTGTTACAGGTTAGATTTGATAGTGGTCAGGTATTATTATTTATATTATTTGTTACGTTGTGATTCATGAAATAAATTCTGTGTTGCACAAATCTTCAAAATTACATTTTCAATTATTACATCCCCAATTCTTAAATCCATAAATTCCCAAATTACTAAATCATCCAGTTTCCAAATTCTTAATTTCGCATTCCCAATACCTAATATCACAATTCCTAAAATTCCCAATTCCCTAGATTCCCAATTCCCTAGGTACCCAATTCCCTAAATTCCTAATTCCCTAGATTCCCAATTCCTAAATTCCCAATTCCGGAAATCCCAATTCCTAAATTCCCAATTCCCTAGATTCCCAATTCTCTAGATTCCCAAATCCCTAGATTCCCAATTCGCTACATTCCTAATTCCCTAGATTTCCAATTCCTAAATTCCCAATTCCCTACATTCCTAATTCCCTAAATTCCCAATTCCTAAATTCCCAATTCCCTAGATTCCCAATCCCTTAATTCCCAATCCCTTAATTCCCAATGCCTAAATTCCCAATCCCTAAATTCCCAATTCCTAAAATTCCAATTCCTAAATTCCTAAATTACCAAATCATCAATTTTAAAATTCCCAATTTCCACATCTCCTAATTTCCAAAGTCTCCAATTTCCACATCCCTAATTTCTGAAATCTCCAACTTCCATATCCTCCAATTCCCAAAAACTCTATTTCTCAAGTCCCCAATTTCCACATCCCCTAATTTCCAAAATTTCCAATATCCACACCCCCAAATTTCCAAATAATAAATTTCCAAATTCCTAAATCCCCAAATCCTCAAATTTCCAATCCTGGAATCCCCAATCTCCTCTCCAATTCCTCACACCAGAAACTTTCAAACTTTAAAATCAACCGCAACTAAAAAATGACAAAAATCCAATAAATCCAACACAACAGCATAAAGTCCAAATAAATCCCAAAGCTCGTACATCATTATCAAACAAAACAGCCGCAAAGAGCAACCGTAACCATGCGCTGTAAATTGGTATAATTGTCACGTCTAAAATGAGCCAGATCGCGAGAGGGTAAATCAGGGTTGATTGTTGTTCCGTCCAGCAAACCCTTGTGTTTCCGCCGCTAATGCTATCGTGTCGCGTAAAATCTGACCGGGTCCCACGTGGATCTAATCGGCTACGAAGAGGAAGTCTCTACCAGAGGCAACAATTTCTCTGGAAAATGATTGTCCCGTTGATACAAGGTCCGCCCGTTGTTGCCGTGTTGCACGGCCGTTTGTGGATGACATCGTTGTCGAGACAGACAGAGAAAGACACTAAGCGTGTGAATGGTGGCGAGGGGGTTGAATACGTAGAAGGGGCATCTAGGGTTATCTTTCGAATGCAAACCCGACCCCGCTGGCCGCATTCCCATAGAAATCGCACGTAATGCACGTCGTATACACGTGTAAGCTTGAATGCTGGTACGCGTACGCGATACACGCCGAGGATTTTGCTGCCACGAACAAACTACCCTAATGCCCCGGGATGATAATGCAAACCCCACGGGAACCTTTTCGTCCGATGCACCATCGCTACTCTCCTAGTCGTCCATACGCTTCGTAAATACGTCTTCGCGGCTTCAGCAAGAAATAAAGGCTTCCTGGTACCTGATGATCGTCTCGGAGAACGTGTAGCATTATGCAGACTGGGGTGTTGCTACGATTTTAACGTCGGTTTCTGGGATCTTTGCCAGAGATCGCTTCGCAGATTTGGACGCATGTAACTAGCAGGAATCTGGGACTTTATAAGGTACTCTACTCTTCGAGGAGATAGACGGATGTACGAGGTAGCGTAATTATGATTGAAAATTTCATTAGTGAGTTTATGTTTACCTAATCTCTATTATTTTCCGAAATATTTCATCACACGCCACCATTCATTTTTACGAATTTTAGACCACTTGTCACCATATGTGTAACATAAGATTCGCATGTATACAAACACATGTACAGTGTCTCACTAGTGCTACTCCCAGAAAGGAGTTAATTTTGAACAACTACTTTCCTTACAAAAATGTGTATACAGTATGCGTATACAGAATGTGTACACAGCATATGTACATAGCATGCACAGTATATACAGTACACATAGGAAGTTAAACGTATACAAAAGGGACGTAAGTACGCTCGCGACAATCGAATTGTCCCAGAACTTGGAGTAAATTCAATCTCATCTCCGAATCGATTCGTAACAACAAACCGAGATGACTTAATGGTATTCTCCGTTAAATACGAATCAACTGCAAATCCGTTCCTCTCGCGTACTTTAAGCAGCTTTATATACGCGGAGCAACGAAGTTGGAGTAAACCGCGCAGGATATGCGGGACAACGTTCAGGATGGGTTCGACTTTGCGCTTCCAAACTTGATCGTAAAGTCAAAGCGATCGTCTTCCACGGGGCAAGTAACGACTCGTTGGTTAAGACGAAACTTCAGGAACATGCTCCACGTACGTATGTTTCCTGTCTGATCGTGCTATTCGAACGTGGATACGGGACTCGAACAAACGTCTGACTGACGCGGATCGAACGTGAATTTCTATTTCCTGGAATATAAACGATCGTATCTGAATAGAGGCGGAGTATAAATTTAACGGAAGCTACTCTTCCTAGCAATGATCTCGTACATGCAGCCTTTCCATCCTCGTTCACGTGGCATTCCTACGCAATGCCATGATCTCGACCCATTTGTTTCCCTCCTATTTTCCGCGATACGGGAATATTTCTGCGTTGCTGAGGAAACAAGTCGATTCTAGGAAGACGATCTGTACGATGTTTTGGGAGCGGGTAGGATCATTTTGTATTGTGCTCGCAACGTGTGGAATTTAATGCCCGTGGGACGTTAAATGGCAGGCTTCAATGTGGAGAATTTTGGGACGATTTAGAGAATTTGCAGATGTGGGAATTTGGGTAGTTAGGGAGTTGTTTCAGTTTGGAGATGCAGAGATCTGGAAGGGTGGAAATTTGAGAATTTGGTGATTTGAGGATTTGGGAAATTGGCGGGTTGGAATTTGGAATTGGAGGGATTTGGGGACTTAGAAATTTGGGAATTTAGAGATTTGGGGGAGTGGAAATTTGAGAATTTGGGAAATTGGGGGGTTGGAATTTGGAATTGGAGGGATTTGGGGGCTTAGAAATTTGGGAATGTAGAGATTTGGGGGAGTGGAAATTTGAAAATTTAGGAATTTGGGGATTTGAGAATTTGGGGGTTTGGAATTTGGAATTGAAGAGATTTAGAGTTTAGAAATTTGTGAATTTAGAGATTTGGGAGATAAGAAATTTAAGAATTTAGAGATTTTGGTGGTTTAGAAATTTGAGAATTTAGAAATTTGGGGATTCTGAAAGTTGGGGGTTTAAAATTTGGTAATAGAGAAATTTGGAAATTTTTATATTACGGAATTTAGAGATTTGGGCATGTAATAATTTGGAAATTTAGAGAGTTGGAGGTTCAGAAATTTGGGAATTTAGAGATTTGGGAAATAAGAGATCTGGAGTTTTAGCAATTTGGAAATTTACAGATCTGAACACTTAGATATGGCGAAATTTACAGATTTGGACATTCAGTAATTTAGAAACTTGTAGACTTTGATTTTAGAAATTTTGATATATAAGAATTTAGAGTTATTACAAATTTGGGAATTTAGAAGTTCCAATTTAGAAATTTAAAAAAGTACAAGTCCAAAAATGTAAAAATTTGCACATCCAAGTACTTATAGATTCCGAAATCTAAAAATTGTAAAACTCCCAAGAAAAACGATCAAATCGAAGAACTTTAAATTTTCCACCTACACCATTTACTCCAACACGTTAATAACGACTAATAAATAATATCTTGTACCGTGTATAATAATACCGTGAATGTCTGCCATTTAATGTACTTACTCCACTTAAAATCCGACAAAACGATACGTAGTTTCACTTTAATCCATGTTTCCCCACATTCTTAGACGAATCCCATCGTAAAAAGAACAAGACGTTCCAACCACGGCTGAAAACCGTCGGATTCTTTATCCAATCGGATTCGTACAATTACGGTGAAATCGAGGAACGCAAATATCGGGCGGACGTAACGGCAGCTCACGTTCCCAGCAGGATGGTAAGAGATCGAGAAACGGATAGAAAGTCGGAGAACGTTAATTCCAGATTCCTTGCAGGACGTCTAGCGAAGATTTGGTCGGGATTCGGCATGATAACCAAAGGAAGCGTCTCCAGAAGCGGGCTGCGAGCTGTCGTCGAATCCCAGGGGCTAACCGATTTCCAATTTCCCGATATTCATGACGTCTCGACAGTGTGTTTGCTGATTGAGGTCTTCCTGTCTCGCTACTCCTTTTTATTTCCATGCTACGTCTGCGAAGGATACGCGGGAGTGCGTGACAGGGGAGCAAGGATAGATGAAAGCGAACTAGTCCTTTCTGCCTGTTATCGGAGGGTGAAAAAATTCGACGTTGATCAAACGGGAGCTGCCTCGAGAAACACGAAGCACGGGGAAAGAAACGACGGTGACGGTGGTGTCTTTCGTTTTCAAGATCGACGACGACCAACCATTGAAAAGGGGAAACACCTGGTGCGTCGCGTTTCCAGACCTTTCACGTCGAATGTCGTTTGTACCAGAGTGTAGGGTGATTTTACCAACCGGGACGGGATATAGCTCCATTTTAGCTGATGCTTGAAAATCGCAGGGAAATTTTTTTCGGTGCTCAACATTTCATCAGATACCACTCCATTAACGCAATTTCACATTTTTGTCGGGAGAACAAATTACATCAATATTTTTGCAAGTTCACTGATCTTTCCATTTTTGGAGATGTCGATTTTTATTTTATAATTAACCGCTGAAGGAATTTCAGGTGTGGATATCATAAAGCTACTCAAAATTTTAGGCTTCACATGAAATGTGAATCAACTTTTATATTTTTACAAAATTTTGTTGATCTGAACAGTCAAAATCTTCAGCACTTGTCGAAATGTCTGTCATATTTTGTTGAAATAAACAATGATCGTATGTCAGTGTTATTTATATTGATATGACATGTGGATTATATATGGACATGATATAAAGCTACTCAAAATTTTAGGCTTCACATTTCATGTAAAGTAGATTTCACATTTTTACAAAATTTTGTTGTTCTGAACACTAAAAATATTCAGCACTTGCCAAAATGTCTGTTATATTTTGTTGAAACAAAGAATGATCGTATGTCAGTGTTATTTATATTGATATGATATATGAATTATATACGATTATATTGATATATGGACATGATATAAAGCTACTCAAAATTGATTTTAAGCTTCACATTGCATGTGAATCAACTTTTACACTTTTACAAAATTTTGTTGATCTAAACAGTCAAAATGTTCAGTACTTGTCGAAATGTCTGTCATATGTAGTTGAAATAAAGAATGGTTATTTATAACAATTAACGTTGCAGTATTTATTTATTCTTCCACTGCATTTTTTAAGAATGTGCATTTATTGTTAATACCAATTTTATTAAACAGTAAATATTGAGCCTTATAATATCGTTTATACCAAAACAGTTATCGTGTGTAATGAAATGAAGATAAAAATAGTGGAACGCGATTTCAAAGAATCTGTGCGTTCTCGATACGAAAGAACGCGGCACGAAAAAAAATCATGAACACGGTGGGAATTGCAGCAACTCCTTTATTCCTACGCTTGCATTGTGAACGCGTAACTCGAAAGTAGAGAAATATTGCATATGCATGGGGTCGCGAAGCCCTTTAACACGCACTGGGTACCCAAATAGCGATTGCATACTGTAGGTTATCAAAGCGTCCCGTCACCTGTAAAATATCGCTCGAATAACGACATGTGTTCTCAATGTTCGTACTTGAAATGAAAAAATTTTATTGCCCGACATTTTCACTCTTTAATTTGCTGTACGCATTGTTCCCCTTCGTTCTTTGCCGTCATTCTTTTTTGTAGTTCGTGCGCGATTCATGCGTGGATAAGGAAGGTAATTAACAAGGTGAGAAAGATTTTTACATTCCTTCATTTCTTTACTTTTCGATTTGTTCAAATTTCTCGGGGCTTCAGTTTTTAAATTTATAAGCTTACAAATTTCAGTTTTCAAATTTTTTAATTTTCTATGGTATCAATTTTTAATATTTCAAGCTTACAAATTTCCAATTTTTTATGGTATCAATTTTTAATACTTCAAGCTTACAAATTTCCAATTTTCTGTAGTATCAATTTTTAATATTTCAAGCTTACAAATTTCCAATTTTCTGTAGTATCAATTTTTAATATTTCAAGCTTACAAATTTCCAATTTTCCTAAAGTTGCAATTTTTAATATCTCGAGCTTCCAAATTATCAAATTTCCAAATCTCCCAGTTGTCAAACTCCCAAATTTCCTAAAGCCCCAATTTCTCTAATACCTCGAGTTTCAAAAGTTCCCAATTCTCAAACTCTCAAATTTCCTAAATTTCCAATATGAAATATCACAAATTCTTAAATTCCCAAAGTACTAAATTTTCAAACTTCCCAAACTGCCACTAGTCAAGTACCCAAATTCCGGAACACCCATAACCACCAAACTCCGAAATTCCAAAATTCCCCAAATTAACATTCCCGTTTCTAAATCCTGTCACATCAATTACCTAGGGAAAGAAAACGAAAGGTGAATGGTCATCTGAGATACCCGATCGATTGTCGTCGGCGAGAGAAAAAGGTTTGGGAAAGTCGACGTCGAGCATCGATTTCAGGCCTCGGCGCACGTTTTCTCGAAGCACCGTATCGGGCCCCCGGTGCAACGAATTTCTCTTTCTGTCTCCTGACGCGTGTATTTGTACCTCCATGCGCGCGCCCTTACCTTCCGCCTTCGTGACTTTTTCATTTTCGCACAAAGCGCCTATCCGAGGCTATCTCTGAACCCTCCCTTCAGACCGCGACTCTTTTCTCTGCTACCATTTTCTTTCTATCTTTCGTTCGTTCGTTGCTTCTGTCGACTTCCGGTTCCTCTTCCTCCTTTCTTCGTCTATCGATATTATACTCGAGCGTCCGAAACACTGGGAAATCATCATCGAACGAAACCATTTTCTTGGTTTGCTTAAATTGAAGACAAACAATATCTGCGCTTTTACTAGGATACTTGAAAACTCGACTATTTCGTGGTTGCAAAGTGGACGGTTTATTCGGAGATGCATATTTCGAGATATGTACGATACGAACAATATTTAATACATTTATTCGTAATTGTATTATGTCTTCTCGGTTTTTCTCGATGGTGACTGTCACCCAATAGAATAGGAGGTTCATAGGTCGAGAGGTATGTTCATTACAAGAGGTTCATTGCTGATATAATTTATTCAGCTTCGTATTTTGGCTAGAGTTGTTACTCTCCTGAAGTCTTAATTCTTTTTCTTGCATTTTCGTATAGTATACATATTTCTTTTTCACATTTTCGTACAGGGTACATATACTTCTTTTCTACATTTACGTACAGTGTACATATACTTCTTTTTCACATTTTGATACAGTATATATATTTCTTTTTTACATCTTCGTACAGTATATACATATTTCTTTTTTACATTTTCAAGCAGTTAGCTTTCGAGTTAAAGGAAGAAGAGCTCATCCCCTCAGATCCGAGGATTTCGTTTCAAGCTACGAGTTTACGACAGTGTAATAAACGTTAATCATATGTGGATCATAAACGTGCTGCACTAAACAGACTTGGTTTTTCACTACAGGTAGACGCTACAGGTACAATATCAAGGTGATACGATATTTGACTTTGTAATAACTCCGCGAAGATGGCGTTTAAATTTTTAAGTGAAATCTCAGGTGAAAAATACATGCTATCAAGTTCTTTAATTTATTTGTGTATGGAAATTCAGTAGATATTATTAAGTTGTTTAATGTGTCTTTTTGTGAACATTCTGTAGGTACTATCAAATTTATTTTTTCTTTGCAGAAATTCAATAGGTACAATCAAGTTGTTTAATTTATTTTTGTGGACGTTCAGTAGATACTACCAAATTGTTCAATTTATTTGTTCTTTGCAGAAATTCAATAGGTACAATCAAGTTGTTTAATTTATTTTTGTGGACGTTCAGTAGGTACTACCAAATTGTTCAATTTATTTATTCTTTGTAGAAATTCAGTAGGTACAATCAAGTTGTTTAATTTATTTTTGTGGACGTTCAGTAGGTAATATCAAGTTGTTCAATTTATTTGTTGAGATCTATAATTGGAATACCTTCTTAAAAATGTTCAAAACCTTGACTGTTTAATTAATTTTGGGGAAGTTTATTTGCAGGGTTAGGTTATTATGGGCAAATGTTAACGTAGATTTTTCCTCGACCTACATTGCTCGTTTGACGCGACTGCTATAATACGAACCGACAAATACATACACGGTAGAATTAATTGAGATACACTGCCAGTGGCATAAATCTACTTGAACTTCGTAGAAACCGCTACTACGCTCGCCACTCTTCAACAGCGAAACGAATGCTCGTGGAATTTAACCGGGCATGCCATTTACATTAAATAGTAACCGTTCGTTAACGACACCGAACGATCCTCTGTGCTCCATTAATGAGTCTGACTGTATCGAATAGTTTGAATTCCGCTCGAAATCTCGACCCTTAATGCGAATATAGTGTAATTGCTCAAACGTTTGCGGTTCGCTCAAGAAACTTCTGAATTCGTCCAACATTTTAACTCGGAATAAAAATTTGTATACGAGCTCGAAACTTGAAATAGACTTATTCGTAAATATTTTTATTGGAAGGAAAAGATTTTGAAATTGTAACCAAAGGATTATTGGAAATAATATCTAAGTGTGACGTGTATGATACATTAACCTTCTGAGTGCGATAGGTGGATGCATATGTTCTCATGTGACTATCAATATATATGACATATGTACGACTACACATTTTTCTTGTACGATTTTCTTGTACTGTATAGTTATACAACTGTGTAATCATACTATAAACTGTATATTTACTGTTCTAAGCTAACATGAAATTTATCGTTTCACGTAGCAGCTATCGGTAAGTATTTCGATATTTCACACATCTCGATGAATGTAACTACGTGCAACTGACATGCGAATATCGCGTACGTTCCGTGCGAAAGTGCTCCGTCAAAAGGTTAATGCGTTACATGCATGATATAAACGAGTTCGAAATTCGAATCAATCTCAAACTGCACGATCGATCGGATTTTTGGGACTCGCGTTTCAATAATCCGCTTGATATTGCAGAGAATCACGCGGTACGGGTTTCGCGGAAAATAGAACGAGGAACGAAATAACGAACAGTGACACCTCGTTTAGCGTCCGTACATCGCCGGCCGAGCGTGTTAATCGGCGAAACGCGGAAAAACACGCGTAGCGGGATCGAGAATCACGCGCGGCGAAATAATCGTTTCGGAAAACAGAGGGCCATCGTGGACCGCCGGTCGAGTAATGCAATCTTGTCGTCGTCGTTCCCGGCTGTCGGTAACGATTGTTTGATGGTCTCCTCGCGTTCGAAGATATAAATTCGGTGCGTCAATCGGTGTCGATCGGCTCTACATAATAATATCTCGAACACGGGGGTGCGTCGATTAACGTTGTCATCGCGCGCGCGAGCCAACACGGATTTTCGGGCATCGAAAATGCGGCTATTCGAATCGATTAACATCGACCGGCCAGGAAAGTAATTAACATCGGCTGCGCCGGCGTTCAATTCGATGAAATCTAATTACGAATCTCCTCGACTACGGAACGGCGCTGAAAAGATCGCGAGCGAAAGAAGGAGGCGGCCTCGAGTATTCGGAAGAAAGTTGTTTTCAAGGGAAAACCGATTTTTATTTTCTTGCCGGGCGAGCGGTGTAGCTTTCGTGTCGATTGCCGATGAATTGGCAAACGATTCGATAATTACCGCGAAACTTTCGCGACAAGTTTGCCTCGAACAGAGGAATGGAGAGAAAAAAGGAAGAAGGAGAGAAGGAGAGATCTCGTTGCACGTTCAACCGGCTCGTCGGCTTATTTTCCGAATGCAAATGTCCGGAATAATCCATATTTTACGTCAAGATGACACCGCGTCGTCGGCTAGGCCGGATAGCTTTTTCAGCCCCTCTCCTCTCGCCCTGTTCCTTCCTCACCCTGTCAGTTTTTCCTTCTTCACGCTCCGCTCTCGCGAGAGGAAAGTTTATTCGCAAAGTTTCCACGAGTTTCGCCCGTCTTTGCCGAGGAAAAGGCGCGCGCGAACACTCCTACGGTTGACCTTACTTATGGGCGAATTCCTATTTGCGAGATGCATTACCCACCGACGTGACAACTTCGCCCGATACCTTAACTGTATGGAATTCCGTTCGCGAACGGGATAAACTGAACACCGTACACACCGCAACAAAAATTCCAACCGAATCAAACAACTCTGATACTTGTTACAACTTGCGGCTACAAGTCTCCTTCCTTTTCACTGCTGCAAATTGAACACTCGTTAACCCTCTACAGTGATGTTTGTACAAATTGATTTTTATCGATCACTCGTACCTTTCGATACCTCTTATTTATGATAGTCGTTGGTCTTTCAGAGATGTATAGGATGTTTGCACATATGAATGAATACACTTGTAACATATGCAAATACATACATTTATATGTACATGTGTAGACAGTTATAATATGTACAAATACATACATTTGTAACATGTATGAATACATACATTTGTAATATGTACAGGTGTAGACATTTATAATATGTACATGTGTAGACATTTGTAATATGTACAAATACATTCGCAATATGTATTAATACATACACTTGTAATATGTACATGTGTAGACATTTATAATATGTACAAATACATACATTTGTAACATGTATGAATGCATACATTTGTAATATGTACAGGTGTAGACATTTATATGTTAATATGTACATGTGTAGACATTTATAATATGTACACATACATACATTTGTAACATGTATGAATGCATACATTTGTAATATGTACAGGTGTAGACATTTATATGTTAATATGTACATGTGTAGACATTTATAATATGTACACATACATACATTTGTGACATGCATGAATGCATACATTTTTAATATGTACCTGGTACATGTACACATACATATGTACACATTTATAATACATATAGGTACATTTACAAATATATAGAAATACATACAAATATATAGAAACATAAAATGTTTGAAAGAAACCATTATTACAAGATGGAGACCGATCCTCATTATTTCTCCCACATGTGCGTCACACATCGTCACCCCCTTAAATTCGTATAAGTATACGTTTAAAGAACACTATAAATTCATAGTACGTACTTGAAAGTTAAAAATTGTAGGTAAAACAAAATAAATGCGATACATGGTGTGAAATGTAGATCTTTGAAGAATTAAGGGTGGTTTTAGATTAAAGCGCCAGAATCATGAAAATGCACATTTTTACAAGAGAAGTATAATAAGAAAATGGATTTGTGGAGAAATGAGTAACAGTATCGCGAGAATCTTTGTTCTAATGACCAAGTTTAAAGTTGTTCAACAAATGTATCTTGTCAGGATGATAGGATGAACGAGATCGCGCTCGTGGTACTCGTTTCAATGGATACAAATGCGCTAACTACTCGGCTTTCATAAAACCGAGTTTTAAAGTTGCCCGTGGAAATGCATAACTCGACGAAGTTTCTGTGATTCATCACGCGTACTCTTGGAAACCGCCGTTCCCTTTCGCGATAAACCGGAACTCTTGCCTAAGTCGTTCACCAGGCCCTCGCGTGAAACGCAACACTGAAAACACACAAGGTTTCGGCTCCACGATTCCGGATTGTTGTCTGAAAGTTAACGGGAATATCATACTTAACGAAATAAGAATAAGAGCTTTCGAACTGCTTTAACCGTCCTTCCTGTGCATCGAATTGCAACATTTATCACGAATCTTAGTTAATCAAATTTACGGTCTATAAAACTTCCGAAATTTCACGACCCAAATTTTCATTTAAGCTGCTTCATTTGTTCGGCAAGTATCGAGGCTGAACGTAAATCTTTTGTACCGGTCAGATATTTTATTCAATTCCAAGTTTACAACATCGACATCCAAACTTCTAACTTTCCATAATTCCGCTTTAAATTTCTAACTTTAGAGTTTCATTTTTAGTTACAAATTATTAATCTACCGAATTGAAGAACACGTCACCGTTCGGACAACCATAGAACGCGAATAAACAAAGCTTCTCGCGCTGAACCGTTCGCAAAACTTGACGAATATCAGAAAGTTGTATTGTTCGTTATTTTAATGAAGAACAAGCAAAACAGCACTCTACGAAGCCCCAAGAGCGTGATTTGTTTTCCACTAATGAAAATTTACTACCCAAGAAACTGAACTCCGCTTAAGTACCGGGGCACAGAACGTTTCGTAGCAACGGCTTGCTAGATTTCGGAAATTTATTTCGTTGATCAACAAGGATTCCGCATAATAATTCCCTAACGTGCACACCTATCGTCCGAACCGTAGCGCGATTGGTTTCCTACGAAAATTATACGGGATTAAAATTTTCATGGAATTGATTTTACTCTGTACTGGGATTAATATAATTTCAGTTCCTGGCTACAGGTAGCCAAATATATAATTATTAACGCTGCGTCTATCCAGGGGATTTATTAATTAGTGGTTGATTAATTGCTTTTTCCTCGTTAACGATTCGGTAGTTGGACAATCACGTAGCTTAGGAAAACGATTTAAAATTTTTCAGAATATATGAAAATACATATGTGCATGTACAGTAATTTAACGACGTATATATTTTAAAAGTGAGTAAATACTCGATATTCTCAATATTGTACCAATGAATTTTAACAGATTTGTGAAATGCACCCAATAAAATATATTGAAAATCCTGTAACAATTGACACAACATGTAGCTTGTTTCTCTAAGCAAAACCGAAGCGTTTCCAATAAGTAAGCAAACTAAATTCAATATCTCAAGCAACAGCCGCAACGAGACGTCCCGGAAACAGTCTACGACATCCGAAACGAACAGCTTTCGATCGAAGCAACCATAACATAACCGTAAGCCCGGTACCGTCGTTTTGGGCAAAGAACGCGGAGGCGCCTTATGTGGCCTAAATTTACGTTTTGTTTATACTGGTGTCCGTAGTGGGACGCTCGTATTCGTGAGAACGTCTCCAAGTTTAACTTGGAAACAAGCCATAGTACTCGGTTTTCGAGGGGTAGATTCGGCCCGGGCCGTGCTTATTGTTCGACGACGTGCACACGTACAAGCTCACCGGATCCTTGTACCACGCGTACTTACCAACTGGTCGTTTACCGAGTTAATTGCTATTTTAATAATGCACGAGAATGGGAAAAAAACTGGTCGGTCGAAACACGTCGAGCATTTGAATGGCAGCGAAAGTTGCCGGATTTATGTTGGCAGACAGCCATTGGATCGGTTGCGTTTCGAAACGGTATCGTTGACATCGCGCTACTTTTAGCTTAAAAATTATCTTCAATTTGTGGCGACATGTTAAGCTACGGATAATAATAAAATTACAAACTTAAACTATCACATACCGCATACTAAATACTTCAATGAAATTATAAATTCTAGTATTTTTGGATTATGTAATAACATTCAAAGTTACATTTATATACATTACATATGATATACATGTGCATTATAATATACTTATATATCATATTATAATATATTTATATATTACATTATAATGTATTTATATATTATAATACAGGATCGTGGTACAAGCGACCGAAGAGCAATTTTCTGTAAAATAATACTTCGAGGAGAAAGAATATTTTCCTATAAGAGTAGTTTTTTAGAAAAATAAATTTGAAAATTCTTCGAAGGAAAATTGTAAAAATATTTGCAAGAAACTTTCATTACAACGAAGACAATTTCAGGTTCTGGATTAATTTAACAATTGCCTAACGCCATTACTATTTACTGTTTACACTACTTCATTTAGAAGATTCATTAAAATCAATGAAAATATAATTGAAATTATTATTAGTCTTGTTGCAGATATTTTCTGATATGATTTTGAAGAATGTTTAAATATTGTCTATCTAATTTTGTAATTTGAACATAATTTATGGTTATCACAGCAATTTAAACACCGTTCAACAAGTACTTTTTATACGCCAATTAACTGGTATAAAAACAAATGAGCCATTAAACGTGGCATCGTGTGAACAATTCTCTCCATGGCAATCGAGCTTCACGCGAGAACCGTCCGCTCATTAAGGACGTCAGCTTTAATCGACGTCTGGATCGGAACGAGATCAGAATTGTAGCGTGAAATCGAGTCGGCCCAATTGAAATAACAGCCCGAGTATTTTCTTTCAATTCGACCCGGACAAGGATTCAAGACGGAGCCCTGCTCACCTAAGGATCAAGGAAATCGTTTTTCATCGGCGCGGTCTCGTTCCGCGAAATTCGTTAATCTCACCGGCGGACACTTTCGAATCCTACGAAAAAATATTGCTTTCTTAACGAGATTTTTTGAAAAAAAAAAAACGCGGCGAGAGAAGGAGAAATGAAAAGAAGCGATCGCCTCGAGGCGATTATAACGAGGAGCGTCGTTACACGACCGGCAGAGATACAATCGATAAACCGGAAATAATTACTCCGTTCGTTGCGCAAGAGATCGCTCGGTAATCCGTTAATCCGACAAATAATATTCCCGAAATTTTCTCCGCATTATCCCCGCGCGTTGTTATCGATAATTCCGTATTAATTACAATCCTCTTGATATAATTGACGCGGCGACAAACGAACCGTCCTGTCGACCGACCGCCGCGTATCACACCTTCCTGGTCGAGGATTCGTTCGCTGATTATTTTCCGCGATTTCCGGCCGAACGGGGATGAAAAATCATCGAACCGGGGATCTCGTTCTCGTCCTCCAGTGTCGAGGACCCGTCGACGACCAATTAAAAGTTGCCAGGCTGCCAGAGCCAATTACCTGGCCGCGTGGACCGTTACAGGAAACTCGGCCTACGCCTTTCCGTATCCGTTCGCACGTCGACGACAAGCCCCGAAATCTATGCCTAATCGCATGTTCATAATTAATCGCTCGTCAGATTGAACGCTTAGGCGGCTCGAATGCAGCTGCGAGGCGCTCGTTTCACGACGTGTCGGTACACGAAGATAGAGTGCCTGCGTCTGCCAGTCATTTAGCACCGCGTGTCTGCCGCCAGTCATTTGCCAAGTCCAAACGAACCGTGCCCGCGAACGATGCCGAAAAGAACAGTTCTCACGCGCGCGGGGCGCGTGTGTGCGCACACACGCCAGAACGGATGCCGAACGACGTGTAACGTGGCCTCGTTCAACGATTTCGAGGCTACGAACGACGGCTCGGGATTCTATTGAAATACCGATTGGACGACGTTTACGCGCCGCGCCGCGAATTTCACGCCTCGCGATTCATTCGGATCCGTCGTTCGAATGCGACTCGTGCCTCCTGCGCTTCGACTGGATTGCACTTGCATGCACGCCGTCGATGGAATATGCGACAAAGGCGAAATGGAGGCAGAAACGTTCGCTTCTTCCTGTAGATAGTCCCGATATATGGCTCGTTGAGTACCCGTCACACCCTATTTTTTTTACCTTATTCGTTTTCAGGTAACAATTATTTTGTGTTAATTTTAACTAGTACTACTATTAAGGGAAGAAAAGGGAAACACAAGATGTGGATGCATGACCTCAGCATTTCAAGTCAGTCGCCTTAACAATTCACCCTCATCATATGCATATGTTCATACACTGATGACTCGTTCGATACACTAACTAAAGTACTACTACATATTAAGAATAGAAGAAGGGAAACTTTTTTAGAAACACAAGATGTTGATGCATGACTTCAGCATTCTAAGTCAGTCGCCTTAACAATTCACCCTCGTCAATATATGCATATGTTCATACACTGATGACTCGTTCGATACACTAACTAAAGTACTACTACATATTAAGAATAGAAGAAGGGAAACTTTTTTAGAAACACAAGATGTTGATGCATGACTTCAGCATTTCAAGTCAGTCGCCTTAACAATTCACCCTCATCATATGCATATGTTCATACACTGATGACTCGTTCGATACACTAACTAAAGTACTACTACATATTAAGAATAGAAAAAGGGAAACTTTTTTAGAAACACAAGATGTGAATGCATGACCTCAGCATTTCAAGTCTGTCGCCTTAACAATTCACCCTCGTCAATATATGCATATGTTCATACATTGATAACTCGTTCGATACACTAACTAAAGTACTACTACATATTAAGAATAGAAAAAGGGAAACTTTTTTAGAAACACAAGATGTGCATGCATGACCTCAGCATTCTAAGTCAGTCGCCTTAACAATTCACTCTCATCATATGCATATGTTCATACATTGATGACTTGTTCGATACACTAACTAAAGTACTACTACATATTAAGAATAGAAAAAGGGAAACTTTTTTAGAAACACAAGATGTGGATGCATGACCTCCGCATTTCACGTCAGTCGCCTTCACCTTTATAAATATTAGGGACAACATATTTGTGGAAAGTTCATATTGATATAAATGACTGCAACCTCCATGTTGAATTGAGATAAATTTTAGACGAAGTTTAATAATTAAGCCTGTCATATATCAATCTAACATATTAAGCCAGCTAATATATGAATCTTGTTCGATATGACTACATCACTAGTTGCTCGACGTACATTTTTCGAATGGTTACTTCGAGTAGTTATTTGTAACTCCTGGTATCCTCATTCAATTCCCCAAAAATGATTCAAACTCGAGTATTCCATTAGTGTCTCACATTTCGGCCAATTTGACGTACACCCTGAAATTAAAGTCGAAAACAATCTGAAACTATGAAATCGTGTAAAAAGAAGGAGATGAAGTATCGAGTCACGTAGGAGTTCCGAAGGCGCAATTCACAGCGCCGATTTCCACGTCGATTGCAATACTTTTAATAGAGAATCGTGGCTTTCGTGTCGACGGCGATGTAACTGCGGCGAAAGGGCGAGCAGACGGCGGCGATTATCTTTCATTACACCTGCGATTCCCAGCTGCAATGTGTTCCAATTAATCGCAACGAGCGTCGAGGTCGAGCCAGGACGAGTCGAGGGAACGGGAGAGACGTGGAACACGGCTGGTCAGGCGTGGCACGAGACGCCGGAAGTTACGCGAGTCCCGGACGTCACGGATTCGAACGGTGTTCGCGAAAAGCAAAACGTGATCGCGATACGCGTATAGAATTCCAGTGTCGAGTTTCCCAACGGCCGCCGATTATTTCTGCGCAGCCGATGGAAAGGTAACACGTGCGCGACTGTTCACCAAAGGGTGGTTAAAAGTTGGTAAATCGATCTGAAACGCAAGACATAAAAGAGAAAATCGGATAAATCATTGCTGATACCTTCCCAGAATTAAAGATATCAAAAGTTCCGCATTCTGCTACTATCTCGTGAAATGTCCCGATAAAGTTCAACCCTGAATGATTTTAGATTAAGTTAAATTTTGTAAAATAAATGTCAGAAGTGATCAACGTGAATTGAATATTTTTGTCACTAATTTCATTTTACAAGTGCACTTGTCCCTATGTTTCTATGCTTCGGAGGGACACCCGGTGTACAGGAGTGGTCGTTAAAGGGTTAAGGATCGAAATTGAGTTTCGTTGTATCTGATAGATGGTTCGAGTAATGTGGATTCATATTTTGGCTTCTAACAGGCACTCGGTATTGGAGGTTTCCAATTTTAGTTGGTAGGAAGACACGATAGTACGTCAACAGTTCGGAAGTTCCGAAACTAGAGAACGTAGTATCAAATGATCGCAGCCGTACGTCGGGCTAGTAGTTTGCAACCCCTGCTTAAACTTATTACACACTCAACGTCAAATATTTGCTTTAAATTTCAATAACACAGTATGGAAAAACTAATTAAGAAAGTTTGAAGTGTACCGTTCTCTTAAAGCTTATCAGAATTTTCCCAGTATCCTGGCTACCCGTATCAAGCCGGCAACACCGAACTTATTTCGGTATCTATAGCTACAGCGCTTATCGCGATTTTAAATCGCGAAACGAGTATCAGCGGTAGTTATTATAACGTTCGAGACTGTTCGCGTAACGGCACTGTCGATAAAATGCCGTTTAGTATTATTTAGAGCTCAATCTTTGAAAGAATCGTTGAAAAGCAACGAGTTGCGACAGTAAAGGATCACGTTCGAATTCGAGGAGCACGGAGGGTTGAACGGGCATCAGCCACGGGGGTAAAACATCGTCGACTAACCCCTCCTCCGCAACGTCCTCGTCCGTGTGATAAATGGACGGATGAAAAAAAAAGAATGTTACGAGACCGTGCGATTCTTTCTCTCTCCCGTTTTCTCTTTTGACGCTTCTTCGACCCGCAACGTAGAATTTTTCATGCCATCGGAGAAAACGAATGAACGTTTCGTACCTCTGAACAAACTCGTTAGTAAGGCTACCTCTGTACTTTGGGTACACCATTGTTATAATTAATGCGTGACTGTACTGCGTGCGCAATAACGCTTAGCGATTTAATGTATGGTGATATTACACGCGGTGATATTACGCATGGAATATTTATCACGCGTGTAACGCACGACGATGCTACGCGTGGAATATTTAACACGAGTATCTGACCCTTGGTGATACGAGTGCTGATTTTATTTGTGGCGATGCTGTACGTGAGATATCTAAAGCGTTGAGTATTCTTTGCGTGATATAGCGGCTGGGTTATTTGTGGGGTGGTACATAGGATATCTATCGCGCGAGGATCTCACATGTGACTGCTAGGATATCACATACTGTGTGTGAGATATCTAACGCGAGTATTCTTTGTGCGGTGATATAGCGTAGGTTATCGGTGTTAGGTTATTGGTGATATGCGTGGAGGATCTAACGTGTGATACGACACGTGAAATACCTAATGTGTGGGAATACCACATGTGGCAATACCATATGTGAGATATTGAATATGGAATATTCAGCGCGTTTGTCTATCGCGTGATGTGTGGGTTAGCACGTGGAATGTATAGGATGTTAGATAGTAGATGCGATATCTAACGTGTTGAATATTTAACGTATGGTGATATAACTCGTGATACTATATGAAGCACCCGATGACAATGCGTAGGATATGTGGTGATACACGTGAAGTACCTGAAGTAACACATGTAATTTCTAACTCGTGGGGATAGATCATATAAAGATACATGTGATGGTACAACGCGTAACGGGACAACATAACCTAGAGTAGTAACCTAAGTTATGCTCCGTCTACATCGCTTACAGTACTAAAATAAACCACCCGTATCCATCCACAAATAATTTTATTGCAACCAAAGCACAACCTTGAAGATAACATAACAGTCGAGGAAATCGAGGGATTAAAATGCAACAAAAGGAGATTCTCGATCCGGTAAGTGGAACATCTCAATAAAACGAGTTCCAAGTCCGGTTTTACCACAGTACTCGAGCATTTTTGCAGTTCAAACATCGATTTAAAATGGAGGACTGGGGATATTGCAGAATGGTAGAGCTAGTAGTGTATTTTGAAAATGGCCTCGAGAACGGTTACCACGATTACGAGACGCGAATATACTCGGCCATCAGCAAGAACCGATATTGAACGTACAGCGGGTGAAATTTCCTTACTCCGGCCAAATCCTTTCTCGCTATTCGCGCGAAATGCGAAAGCGACGATATTTTTTCTCGCCTCTCATTTTTATGGGACACCTTCGCGCTTCGACTTCAATTTTGAATAACGCCCCATCTTTTTAGCCGGTTTATTGCCCGCTCTTCTCCCTTGTTTTGTCTTCGATATTGAAAAAGAAAATCGAAGTGTCCCGCTGATAAAATTCCGTGATTTTTCGTCAACGACTCGGCGAACAGATCTCTTACAAATAAGAGACACGCGCTCCGCCCACGTACACATCATTTCGTGATTCCTCTAATTAATCAACCTGTCCGAGCTATCTACGAAATCTATCTTTATAACCGTAAGCAGAAACGCGCGAGATTTACGAGCAAATTTCACGCGACCATCTTTGATCGCATTCCCTCGTACGAATCCACTTAATGAATATTAATATCATCGATTCTCGATATCGAAGCTAAATCAAATCTGTCAATCGATCGTCGAGCGAAGAATTCGTGTTTCAACAAAAGTGATTTTTTTCGTTCCTCTCGCATCCGGAATATTGGAAGTTGATTCCTTGTTCAGCGGAATTCTAACGACATCGTTTCGAAACAAAATGGCGTATGTAAGGTTCCGTGGATTAACAGATCTCGTATCGTTGACTAGGTAATTGCCTCGAACAACTTGATTCACGATTCGAACGCGTTGACGTATATTTCTCGCGAATTACCGCGAAAGTGAGACATTGCTAATATTTCACGAGAAAATTCAACGCGTTTTCGGTTTACACGGGCCACGCCGTTTGAGAGGAAACGCAATTAAACTGCCAAGAGTAACGGAGCAAAAGGCTGGCACTCACCTCAATCTGCTGTGCTCCGAATGCGGCGACTCCTCGGGCGATTTGTAACTGTTCCCGGTCTGAAAAGCAGAAAACCACTGGTCAGGAATTGTTTCGTTATCTGACAGCTCGATTGATAGATATCGACGATCGCATCGATGCGAAAGAACAAAGATGTAAAAATACGAGTCATCTGCTTTTCACAAGCTGAACTAACCTATATTCCTCCATGGAAAATGGCGATTGTATTTAGAATATTCTACGATCTTATTAATTACTTATTATCAGAAAGCACTTTGGGTCATGTTTCTACCTGGTTCCATTGTCAAGTGTCATAAAATATAAACCAGAGGAAACGTACCGAATGTAAAACGTTTGAATAAGAAATAACTTTGCCATTGTTAATCCTGTGTTTCATATTTTTCTTAGCCACTGTACCCGTCAGAAATAACTATCCGCGAGGAGGATTAACTTTACACAGAAAAATACTCGACAGAAAACCAATTCCTACGATTTTTGTCCGAGCAACGAAATGTCAATTCTTCTCAAATATCGTGCAAGTATAAAAAGACTCGATGATTGTATTAAGATGGTTCTAGTTAAACACGTCGTGTCAACAGAGGTATTTCAATCATTCATATCCTTTTCCTAAAAGTATTCACTTCCAGCTGAAATTTGTATAAACCAGTTCGACAGAAATATTACAAAAATTATTTAAAATACGACTATGACTTTATAATTGTGTTTAGAGTGAATTATTGGGGACATTGCTTTTGAGTAACCTATGTAACACTTAGGAAAAAATATTCACTAATGATTCAGACGCTAGAAATATCAAACTTAGCCATGGGTGGCACTACGGCGCGTTGAAATACGACGTGTGGAACTATGGTGCGTAGAAGTACGACGCGTGGAACTACGGAGCGTAGAACTACAGTGCGTATAAATACGGCGCGTGATACTATGGCGCGTGGAATTACAGTGAGTGGAATTATGGCGCGTGGAACTATGGCGCACAGAGGTACCACGCGTGGAACTGCGGCGCGTGGAATTACGGCGCGTGGAATTACGGCGCGTGGAACTGCGGCGCGTGGAATTACGGCGCGTGGAACTATGGCGCGTAGAAGTACCACGCATAGAACTGCGGCGCGTGGAATTACGGCTCGTGGAACTATGGCGCGTAGAAGTACCACGCGTGGAACTGCGGTGCGTGGAACTATGGCGCGTAGAACTACCACGCGTGGAACTGCGGCGCGTGGAATTACGGCGCGTGGAATTACGGCACGTGGAACTGCGGCGCGTGGAATTACGGCGCGTAGAAGTACCACGCGTGGAACTGCGGCGCGTGGAACTATGGCGCGTAGAAGTACCACGCGTGGAACTGCGGCGCGTGGAACTATGGCGCTTAGAAGTACCATGCATGGAACTGCGGCGCGTGGAATTATGGCGCGTGGAACTATGACGTGTAGAAGTACCACGCGTGGAATTACGGCGCGTGGAACTATGGCGCGTAGAGGTACTACGCGTGGAACTACAGTGCGTAGAAATACGGCACGTGGAACTATGGCACATAGAGATACTACTAGAGGAACTGCACACTTGTGAGTCGCCTGAAAACAATAGAAACAGCTTCGAATGTAAATTGTGAGGTTAGATTAACCCATAATTGTCCGAAAAAGTTGTAAACGTGAAATTTTCCGGTTATAAGTTTAATTCTGTCAAATGTACGGGACGGTAACCACGCGAAATAAGGTAAAACGAAATGATACACTTATTTCTCGGCATAGAAGCCATGCTACCGGAAATCGTGCGATAAATCGTTTCACGAAGTCGCGAACGGCCATAAAGCCGCTAAAGAAGACCGACGATATAAGTTCCTCACCCCCGTTCTGTCAGCCGAACTCGCATTTCCATAGCAATATTCCACGAATATCGAGTTCATAGTTAACGTCACCTAAAGCGACCCGTTGGGCGCGCGTTCGGAACAGCCGCGGAAACGAAAGCCGGAGAAAAGCTGAGCGGCGATATATCACCGGCACGCTGGTGGCAAAGTAACGAGAATTTATGTCGATTAGAGGGACGCGGAAAAAGGAGAAGAGGAAGGAAAAAACGAACGTCAAGGGAACGGTGGGTTCGCGGGTCCAGCCTGATACACGTTTCCATCGGGCGACTCTCGCGTCGTAAATTTCTTCGTTAGAGGCGATTCCGCTCGTTCGCGTTGCACGACGAGCAAACAAGCGGAATAGACCGGGTTATCGACGATGCAATTATATCCCCGATCGACGGGGACGACTGCACCGTGGTGATAGTTATTAGCGAAATGATATAATTATCTTGGAAACGATTAGTTCAACGATCGTGTCCTTTCTCTCCTACATCTTTGTTCTAACTCGTTTCGAATTTATGTTAGTGATCACACATGGAAATAGAGGAAATGTAACTAGGAAGATCTAATTCATTATGGTACTTGCCATGTCAATCAATATCTGAAGTACACTTATAGGTTACATTTAATTACGTTGTGTGAGAAGACTTATAGCTCTCAAGTACGTTTGTAGTAACTGTTATTAACTATCATTTGATATAACTATTGTAAAAGGTATTTGATTTAAAGTAGCTGGTTTCAAACTCCATATTAAGTGGATACTTATACAACAATAATATATAGATTTCATATATTCAATAAGAGTACACATATATGAATCCATCAAATTGATCACCATATTTTGAACTTACAGTTTTACCATGTATCAAGTACAAGTGATACCGAATTAAAAATTTACTCAGAAAATTTTACAAACATTTCCAAAAACAAGTTTAATGTTTTTTTGAGCGGTATATCCTTGTTGAACAGCAAAAAAAAGTAGCACAGTAACATGTTTTATTTTAATTATCTGATTCTCCAGTAACGTGAACAAAAATGAAACAAACGAATAGCCACTGCTGCGTAACTACTTATACTACAAAAGTAATCAAGATAAGTGATCAACCCGTATCCACCTCTGCACCACAGTTCTCTTTCTGATAAATTTAAACGTGTTTTTCTTTGCGTACTCTCCAGCTACTAACGTATCTATTTTCTCATTATCGCCGTAACCGCTTCTTTTCAATTACGATATTGCCTTTTCCCCGTGATCAAAGCACCTGTAGAAATCGAATCGGCTACACGCTTTCTGAATCGCGGTAACAACGATAACGACCCTTAACGGCGGCTGTATTAATTGTTATGGAAATATCCGCGCTCGCAGGGACAATGATGGCCCGTGGCTCGACCACTCCGCTATCGGCTCGCGCTCGCATCGCGGATGATAATAATTGTTTCAATAGTTTGAAATTGAATAGCGGCCACGGTTATTATTAAAGGATTACTCACGGCGGCAGTTGTGTGGCGGCCGTTGTTGCAATTTACGATGCGCGAAAACATGGTGCGTTGAGACATCACGATGTGAAAATTTGCCGCGTGGAGATATCACGCGTGGAGATGTCAGCGTACAGATACCATGCGTGGAACTATGATGCGTGAAATTTTGACGCGTGAGAGTATGACGGGTGAAATTATAAACCGTGCAACCGTGATGCGTGAAAGTACGGCGTGTGACAGTACGGAGCGTGAAATTATAGCTGGTGGAACTGGGGTAAGAATACAATGTATGGAGTTATACATGCGAGAGAGTATGGCGCGCAGAAGTTATAGATGCATGACAATATGACGCGTAGAATTACGGTACGTGGAATTACAACGCGTGGAACTACGGCGCGTGGAAATATGGCGCGCGAGAGTACAGCGCGTGGAATTACAACGCGTAGAACTACGACGCGAAGAAGAGTATGGCGCTTGGAATTACAACGCGTAGAACTACGGTATGTAGAAGAGTACGACGCGTAGGATTACAACGCGTGGAATTAGGGCGCGTGGAACTACGGCGCGTAAGAGGGTGGGGTGCGCTGAATTCCAACGCGTAGAATTACGGCTCATAGGAGAGTAAAGCGCGTGGAATTACAACGCGTGGAACTATGGCGCGTGAGAGTACAATGCGTGGAATTACAACGCGTAGAAGTTCGGTATGTAGGAGAGTACGACGCGTAGGATTACAATGCGTGGAACTAGGTCGCGTGGAACTACGTCGCGTAGGAGGATGGGGCGCGTTGAATTACAACGCATAGAATTACGGCGCGTGGAATTACAACGCGTGGAACTACGGCGCATGGAACTATGGCGCGTAGGAGAGTACGGCGCGTGGAACTACAGCGTGTGGAACTACGGCGCGTGGAATTACCACACGTGGAAGTACAACACGTAGAATTACAAAGTGTAGAATACGGCACATAGGAGAGTACGGCGCGTGGAATTACAACGCATGAAATTACACCGTGTAGAATTACTGCATGTGAGAGTGCGGCACATGTAAATACAACGCGTAGAGATACGAAGCGTAGTGACACCACACATGGAGTTACGACGCGTGATACTACAGTGTACATAAATTGAATAATAGCCGTTATTATTACAAAAGGATTATTCGCAGCGGTAGTTGCACCGCGTCCATTGTTACACTTTAATTTTTCGCTAATTTTCAGATGCACAGAGCGGGAGAACATCGGAACGAGCCTCCTCGTTTCGCTCGCGAGTTATCGTCGGAGGAAAGAAAACAGGAAACGTCACCCCTTCGAACAGCATAGGACGAGCTGTTCGCGTTCACAATTCCCTCGTGTCGATTTCCGCCTATTATCCCGTTCTCGCGGCTCACCGCGCCAGCTCCAGCGCAAACATTTACCTCGTAATCCGCTCGCTAACTTTCATCCTGCAGCTCGAAGTCACCGCATCGCTTCACAGCCACCTCTTCATTTTCCGTTTTTTTTTTTCAACTGCACGTGCTCCTCTCACCATGCACTTTTCCCACGGATAATGGGACACTTTCACCGTTCGACTGACATCAGTTATCCCTTGAGGTTGATTCTGGGTCACAATCGCGGTTCGAGCGAGTCACATTTTGTTGCGAGCGGGCTACTAGCACGAGATACGATATCACAAGGTTTATCTTGGCCGTCTGAGCGGACGCCCAACGAGGGAATGAGGAAGAACACGCCAGTCGATGTGTAGGCGTGGATCAGTTGACGGAGGAGGACGTAGGGAAACGGCACCGATACACTGTGCACCAAAATACCCTGCGCGACAAAACCGTTCATATTTGTCTGGACGATGTTACTTCATCACTGTCGCATTTCGAAAATTTCAATAACGGATTTAGTTGGTTCTGGGAGATTTATTTTGCTGGAGTCTAATGAACTCACACATTAAACACACATACGGATTGTTTAATCCTTTAATCCTGTAACTCGATATGTACCCCCGAGAGTTCTCGTGTTCGGAAATTCAGAAGTAAACAGTACCATTTATCAAAATTGCGTTTGTTACTAAACAATGTTACTATGTTGATAAAATTGAGCTGTTAAATTTCACCATTGACAATTTCTAAAATATTCAGAAATAATAGGACTTAAAAGTACTTCGTATTTAATATCTTGTACGATTCTAAAGTCAAAAGAATATAAAAAGATGATATTTTGTTTATCGTTGAATGATTGTTCACGAGATAAAAAATAATGTTTAAAGTGTATTTGTATGAGAAGGTGAGAATCGACGGTAATGCAGTTGTCCGTTCATATTCTGCCATCGTCATGTTTGTCCAAGTCATCCTATCCCATCTCACGGCTCCGTCTCACAGCATACAACAGCTCGCTAATAAGAATAAAGAGAAAACGTCAGATGACGAGATCTAAAAAGCAGACTGTATGCTTCGGAGCAGGCTAGAAACAGCTCGAAGCTATCTTCCTCGTTTTGCATATTTCCGTGGCTATTTTCGCTCGGAATGCATCGGTGTCTTCTCTCCAGAAAGACGATTGTCCGATGCTAAAACCCCCCACGAAGAGAAAATTCAATTTGCCTCGACGTCATGCTGTCTCTGTACCAATTTATTGGTCACTTTGTATGAATGTATAAAGACTATCAGTGACCTCTGACAAAATTCACTACCTTCTACCTACATAAATTTTGCATGATACTTTATTCAAGGTGACAATATTTGAGGGAATAAAAAGAAATCTTATTTCATTTTTCGAAGTCTTGGGGAGCTTTTCTGTGGTAGAACGCTTGGACATGTGAGAATGCAGGGAATAGAAATAACATGTGTGGAAATACGACGTGTGACATTATGGCATGTAGAAATAGGGTGCGAGGAAGTGAGACGTGTGGGGCTACCATGTGTAGAACTACGCTGCCTGAAAATACTACGCAGTGAAGTAGGAAGCGTAGAAATACGGCGCGTGGGACAATGGCGCGTAGAATTACGGAACGTGGAATTATGGCGCATGGAAGTACTACGAGTGAAACTACGGTGCGTGGAGATATTACGTGTAGGAATATAACACGTATCGGTACTACGCGTGAATTTATAGCCCGTACAATTCCAGCGCGTGGAATAACAGCGCTTGGAGCTACGGCGCGTGGAATTACAACGCGTAGAATAACGGCGCGTGGAACTATGGCGCGTGGAATTACAGCGCGTGGAATAACGGCGCGTGGAACTACGGCTCGTGGAATTACGGCGCGTGGAACTACGGTGCGTAGAAATTACAGCGCGTGGAACTACGGCGCGTGGAATTACAACGCGTAGAATAACGGCGCGTGGAACTACGGCGCGTGGAATTACAGCGCGTGGAACTACGACACGTGGAACTACGGCGCGTGGAATTACAACGCGTAGAATAACGGCGCGTGGAACTATGGCGCATGGAATTACAGCGCGTGGAATAACGGCGCGTGGAATTACGGCGCGTGGAACTATGGCGCATGGAATTACAGCGCGTGGAATAACGGCGCGTGGAACTACGGCGCGTGGAATTACGGCGCGTGGAACTACGACGCGTAGAATTACGGCGCGTGGAACTACGACGCGTAGAATTACGGCGCGTGGAACTACGACGCGTGGAACTACAATGTGTAGAATTACGACGCGTGGAACTATGGCGCGTAGAAGTACCACGCGTAGAACTACAGTGCGTGGATTTATGGCACGTGGAACTATGGCTCGTAGAGGTACTACTCATGGAACTACAGCGCGTGGAATTACGTCGCGTAGCTATTCCATAGATGATAGTACGCAGAGTCGATACACTTATCGTAGAATTACAATAATGCACCACTCGCACGCCACTAGTAATCGCAAAGTCTATGAAATTGCTAATCCACCGATACTCCCCTATAAAATCCTCCCTCAGAAAGACCAAAATAGTAATACAAAATTGTAAGAAGACGATCAGATTGCAAACAGAAACAGCAAGTTGAATAGGAACGGAGATTTGGTAGTGCATCGAACAGTAACGTTGTAAGCGTGGGCTTAGAGTGGATGCGGAATCAGCCTAATCACCCGGAAGTGTCGCCACTGTTCACCGCTAATCCGATCGCAGATGTTTCTCTCTCGATTCAACTCTCTCTATCGTTCCCTTCACCCTTTCGCTTCGCTACTGTCCGTTACTATGCCACACTCGTGTTCTCTCTTCGTTTATCCGTTTCTGTTTCTCTCTCTTTGTTTCTCCCTCTGTCCCTGCGCTCTGCATCGCTTCGACCGCAGTGTTTGTTTGTGGTTGCGTTAGCGAATCCTAATCGCGGTTGGTCCATTTTCGCCCTAAATCTGCCACTGCGTGAGACCGGACCCGTTGGAATCGAATAAAACGTGGCACACGGCTCGCGACTCGTTTAATCCTCTCGCTTTGCGTGTCGCGCGAGTAACGAGATCGCGATTTTCGGCCCCGACGAGACCGAGACCCGTGTTCGATTAATATTCGAACTCCGGTTGGATCTGATTTGAATTTTCAGAACGACGCCGGATCGAACCGCATTCCCCAATGACAAACCACTCTCTTCTCTGGGAGATTCGGAGATAAATTATGTTTTCACGGAAAACAGTATTTTGATTTTACGCGTATTTCGATTTAATTAAAACGAAGTAATCATTGGTATTCTTTCTACTGAAATATCCTAGCTACGTCACTCGGTGATCCTCTAATACAACCCTCTTGTGTATTAAAGCGCAGAAATTCCTTTCCATTAATTAAATTTAAAGTTTTTGGTAGAAATATTAAGAGAATTAACGTCGTAGTTAGATGTTCACTTCTGCGAACGACGAAATTCCGAATGTTCGTACGACGGTATGACCTGGCGAATGAAGAAAGATGGTCGGGAAAAAAATCGCGATAAAGAGACGAGAGAGAGAGAGCGGCGGCAAAAAGTGCGAGGGAAATCCAACGGCGCGCGAACGGGAAGAAGGGAAAGTTGGTCTCGCGCGGAGGATGCAGGAGGAAAATATTTTTGAAGCGCGGAACGCGCTCCCGCTGTTAAGAGAGCCACTCTAATTAGCTTGGTATACGGGGTGGCTTTTTGTTTAATTAACACGCTCGTAGTAAACTGCCCTTGTACCGCGTACCAAGTCACTCCCACCTCCCGCTCCACCCTCCTCTCACCCTACATTCCCTTTTTCCCCTGTGTACGCAAACACTTTATGGTTTTTTTTCCTCCCTTTTCTTTGCTTTTCGTTCTAGACCGTTCGCCCGTGATACATTCGATAGGTATTTGTTTGCTTAAAATCTGCGCTCAAGGGTGTCGGATTTAAAAGGCAACGCGCGAAAAAGGGAGTGCTAGCTTGTGTCCCTGTCACCCTTCCATTTTTTCCTTTTTTTTTTTATCAACACGGCAACCGTTCGCGCGCGAACTCGTTGCTTTAATATCATTGCACAATGAATATCAAACCCTGTCCTTTTTTGTTTCGTTTCTCCCTATCTTGCTCCCGTTTCCCTTTTTCTCTTTTTGCACAGTATCCTTTTCAACCAAAGCCAGACGATATCGCATGTACCACGGCTTCAGCGCACAGGATCGAGTAACTTTATACCCCTGGCGATATCCGCCTTGCAATTCTCCCTGCGCACACTTCGCGAATGAATAAAATAATGCTTCGTTTTGCTATCGTGTCGTTTCGTCGGCGAAATCCTCTCGAATAGACGTTACCTGCAAAGCAGTCGGTAATCGCGTGATTCAAGGTCCTGGAGTCATGGCGATCTGAAACCGAGTCAAGGGCAATTTCTATCGTTGCAAATCTTTTCGCACTTGCTAGACTGGCCGCGAAATTTTTACACGAACAAAACAATTTGCTATATGTTTGCTTGAGATGATGTTTGTAGCATAAGGGCAATTTATATCGTTGCAAATCGTTTCGTACTTGCTAGACTGCCCGCCAAATTTTTACACGAACAAAATAATTTTCTGTATGTTTGCTTGAGATGTTTTTAGCATAAGGGTGAGTTCAAAGGAGTTGACACTTACGAGAAAAATGTCACGTTGTGAGTTTTTCTAGGTGTCTACATTTTTAACGTAAACTCCTAAAATGCACATGTACAGCAATGATCTCTTCGATTGGTAGTACCCACCACAGCATCCCAATAAAAGGACAATGATCCCGAGACAGGATTCACTTTGTTCCTCGTTTCTAGAGTAGGAAGAAAAATAGTTTCTCGCATTAATTCCAGCAAAGGACTCCATGCTTCCAGCCTAACAACGAGGCACGCTTTGGTTCTGTCTGGTCTGTACGTAGGTGGACGTTAGCTGCAGGTGGCGCAGCGTATTTATAGCCGCTTCGTGACTCCTCTTCCTCTTCGCCGTCGGTGTCGGTCCGACGCGAGTTCCGCGCAATTTCCGTCCTTCTCGTTCCCGTAGCAGCAGCTCCACTCGTTAGGTTCAAACAGTCCCTCTTGGCGTCGTTTAGTCCTCGCGAAAGTCCGACCCGGCTGGTTCGAACGACTTTCGCGAGTCTCCGGGACGTCGAGAGAGAAACGTATGTTCCCTCCGGGGCACGGAAGAAGCAGCGAGGTGAATTTACCTACGCGTTCCTAATTAATTTCGAACGAATACCGTAAGAGAGCAGCGGCGGTGTCGGGAAACGATAACTCGGGGTCGAGATTTTCTAGCGGCGTAAACGCTCGAATTGCCCTCGTCAACGCAGACCCTCAGCCTAGCGGTTCCGTGACGCGTGTAAAGCGTTCCACAAAGAACTTTGACGAGATCGGCTTGCAGGCAGCCATGCTGGCGCGCTAATCCCGCCATGTCATAAGTGGAATGCAACGCGGTGCACGCGGTTCTGTTAACGAGCACCAGGTATTTACCCTGTTCGAAGAGGTCTCTCGTGCACGCGGCAACGGGTTAAAAGCAGTCGGTCTCGGTCAACACTTTTACGCCCGCTCGGTTCACCACCATCGGATAACGCTTCGCGTCTAGCGCCAGTCACTTTCAGCCGGGGTTCAAACCACCCCCGTACACGCCGTCGCTAAACGGTTAAAGTCTTGTCCAAACTCCACGAAATTCGTTTGCTCGCCACCCGTCGCTATCTACTCGCTAAGATCTTCCTCTCTGTCTGCCCACCTACCAGCCCTTTGTCCCTTTTCGCAACGACCCCTAACGGTCCTCCGCTCCACTCTCTCGACACTCGGCATCCTTTCACTTTGTTTCGATCTTCGTCGCACGTTCCTAAGTGTTTTCCTGTTCCACCGGCTACGATCTTTGAACTCATCCCCTTCAACGAGATACGATCCGACCGAGGATATGACTCGCCCCTAGCTCACCGAGAAAGCCGACTTTTTCCCTTCCGGCCAACGACCAAAGTAACTTCTAAGTGTGTTTGATCTGGGTTCTGCGATCGACCTCTTCGCCGATCGTTTAAGTATTAACGGGTCGCTCCGAGGATACACTTCGCTACGAATGACTTTGAACCTGGGTCGCTGGAATTTCTGCAGGCGATACTGTTTCGTCCAACTTAAATAACAACGATGTTTTGACGGGCACGTTGCTCTTAATGCTTTGCATCACGAAATGGATACCGTTTGCGCTTTTGATTAATTGCTTTCTGTGCTTACGTAGTGTTAATAATGTAGCGTGTTCTTTGCATCGTGATGTTCGGGTTTCGTGTTGAATGCACTTCAGTTACATGTGCCGAGACTTGTTATTGAGAATAATTTTCAATTTTATCCTTTGAAATTGTCACTCTATTAGTAATTATGTTACGTTCGAAATAACATTCAAAGTATTAATAGCTGGAGAGCAATAGAACTACTGATGGTACGTTGTTGAACCCTTTGCACTTGAAGGTATGTTGCGTGATGACAATTTTAGAACCTTTCAGTTGAAAAGCTTTATCAGTTTTACTATTGTCTGTTTTGCTGTGTACACATATATGACACTGCATGGTTGCAATATATTTTATACTGTATTAAACTAAATGGTGTGAGTCGAGTACAAAGGAAGTCGTAACAAAGAGTCCCTTAAAGTGTCATTTAACTAGTTCGTATATTTTGCCGTTCCATAATAATTTAATGTCCAGCTTACACTAACAGTTATACTAACGTTTGAAGTACATAATAACTTCAAATAATTTCGTTCAACAACTCGTAGAATAAGTACTCCCTCGAAACAAGAGTGAATTCGGAGAAAAGTAAAGAGACAAATTTGAATGCATATGAATTTATGTAGCAGCCAAAGGGGCGAGATATTTGTAAAGCTTGTTCATAGAACTATAATACAGCTTCTCAGAAATTCTCGGCGCTGAAACGGGCTAAAGCGCACCTGACTCTAAGCCGGCAGTGACGACGATTTATCTTAGACGTATCCCCTATAGAGTGTCACGATCCCTTTTAAGTAGCGCATAGGTTGAGCCATTAAAAGGCAATGATCGATGATTCACCGCGGTAGTGTTACACGTACGCTATCCATTATACGTGCTGGCAGTATATCTATCCCCTGTATGCTACTCTAAAATTCATTCTCCGCGTATAAGCTCGAAATGGCCGCGACAACCATTCGAAATCACCGTGTGTCCCGAGCAATTTTGTACATTATGCTCGTCGTAAATTTGAAATTCCGAATGACGTTGCTGCACGATCGCGGACGTTCATGAATTTCAAAATAAAATAGAATTTTCATTCTTGGTCATTTAGCAAACGTTCATTTGTACGATTGCTTTTTTCTCGCGCGGAAATTCGTGCTTGCGATTCGGGGATTTGGAAAATGGGGACTCGATGGGGTTTGCGAAAGTTGCGAATTTTGGGAATTTAGGGATTCGAGTTTGGAGATTTGGGGGTTGACGATTTGGGGACGTGGGAATTTGGTGATATTCTAATTTGGGAATTTGGAGATTGCTGCTTTGGAAATTTGGAGGTTGGGAAGTTGAAGAGTTGCGAATTCGGGGATTTGGAAATTGAAAGTTTGGAAATTTGGGGATTTGAGGATTTGGGAATTTGGAGATTGGTGGTTTGGAAATTTGGGGGTTGAGAAGTTGCAGCGTTGGGAATTTGGGGATTTGGAAATTGAAAGTTTAAGAATTTGGGGATTTGAGGATTTGGGAATGTGGGAATTGGTAATATCGTAATTTGGAAATATAAGAATTTAAAGATTCACGAATTTGGAAATGTGAAAGATTAGAAATACATTCCGGAATTTATAGATACGGAAATTTGGGGATACGAAAGTTTAGAAATTTGGAAAATTAACAAATTGAAATTTATAAATTAGGGGATTCAGAAATTTAGGAAATTATGACTTCAGTTCCACTTGAAAAATGTTTCCGAACGTTATTAAATTCTCCAGAAGTCTACACAATTTTCTATCGCTTATGTCTCGTTCGAACACCGCAACTGTTCGAATCGTTAAAGGGTGGATGGACGATTCGCAGCCGGTATTGGTCCCGCGAGGCTACTTTGCACTGAATTCACAATCAATCCACTTTCGCGAAGCATATCACGGCCAAGCACGTGTTGCTATTACACTACTTGCCACATCTTCAGAACAATCTTCAGTATAACTTACGGAAAGGCGAATGATATAATGTAAAATAACGAGCAACAATATATTCTAAATAAACAACGATAATAAATAACAACTAACAATAATTACTTTTGACTCTGATTTTAGAGTCAGTAAACATGTATCTCATACGAGAGCAGCTAAAGATCTGCCTATTTTTCCAACTTTCTCCAATCATTCAGAGAAACCAGATGTAGAGGAAAGATCTTGTGAGCACAAGTGCCTTTCAGTGTTTTGTAACCGCTACAATTTAAAGCTTGTAAGCTATTTAAAAGAGTGTCACCAAACGAATTTAATGAATTCATCGAATATAGAAATTACTAGGTTTCTTTACTTTGTCTCACAGCAACAGCCAGTATAAAGAAGCCTCCAAAGAAACTTCCTCGAGGAAGTTGAAAGGCACATGGCCTTGGCGATTTCTATTCTTGTAACCTTGTCAGAATGAAATTAAGCAACGTCATCAAATATTTAACGTCCACGAAAAGTTGAAAAATCGAGTCGCGATCGAGTTTCGATAATGGAAGGCAAACTTCCTGTTCGCGGTAACGTGTCCATTTGCCGAGATCAACGTAGCTATCGATTCCTTTGTTGCCGGTACGTAATGATCGAGATAACGCCGGTGATATCCGGCGAGCTCATAGCCTACTCGCGAGCAATACGAGCCCTCGTAGAACATGCTGTAGACGGGACCGGAGGAGATGGAGAACGAAGAGCAATCGAGGAGCGAGGAGGATGAGCGGGAGCCGAGCTACGAGCCTCATAATCAAGCCACGTCACAATGGTATTCCTCTAATACATTTGGGCGTTCCTCTGTATTGGAGACTTGTACCACTGAATGGGACTATCTGCGCGTCGTACACCGCAATATAGGACGCGTAATATCAATGTTGAGCCCTCAGCTGATTATTGCACCCGCCAGCGCAAAGAGCGTCGGATTATACCCCTTAACGCGTGTACACGTAAGCGTCATCGTTCTTGCGGTGACAAACATTGATACTATGTCAGAAACATTCCTAGTGAAATCCCTGGCAGGAAAAGAGATTGGTGATGAGGTCGTTGGTGGTACTCTCAGGTTTTTTAAATTTTACTTGTAAATTATGTCCTAATACATTCCAATTTGGAAAGTGCTCACAAATCTTCAAATTTCTAAATTACTAAATCCTTCGATTCGTGCCCCCAAATTTCCAAACTTACAACTCTGTCAATGTGAGGACCTTTGCAAATCCCATAACTTCCATGCCACCCAATTTCATAATTCTGTAATTTCCAAATTCTCAAATTTTAAATACCTAAATTCCCAAATCCTCAGATCCCCAAATCCCCACATTCCCAAATGCTCAAATCCACAAATTCCTAAATCTCCAATTTCCAAACCCCAGATTCTCAAATCACCCAATCCTCAAAATTCCCAAATTATATTACCAGATTCCCACATTCCCAAATCCTCACATCCCCAAATTCCTACATTCCCAAATCCCCAAATCCCCAAATTCCCACATTCAGAAATCCTTAAATCACCAAATTCCCAAACCTCCAACTTCTAAACCCCCAAATTTCCAAATCACATAATCCCCAAATTTCCAAATTACGATATTACCGAATTCCCACATTCCCAAATCCTCACATCCCCAAATTCCCACATTTCCGAATTCCCAAAACCTCCAACTTTCAACCCCCCAAATTCCCAAATCTTCACATCCCAAAATTGACCCCCCAAAATCCCAAATTTCCAAATTATTAAACATCCAAATTGTCAACTTACCAGATTCCCGAATGACCCTAATCTCCTTCGAAATACAGGATTGCCAAGAGGTAGGGTGTATCGCAACCGATACGAAATCTCGTTAAAACAGCGAAGCCCGAGGTGGTTGTGTCTTAAAGGAGTCAATTTTCCGCATCGGAACGCAGGGGACATGCGTACGGAATAATTTCCCTTACGACTGGCAGTGCTCGACTCTCATTTCCCGTTTGGGGATCGGCCACCCCTTATCCGGCCCCGTTCCCGTCGCTTGTTTGCGACGCTTTGGCCAACAAGCGAAATTACCTCGGGCTGTTCCGAGACGGCAGGAATTCCAAGACACTCGAGATGCCAGCACTCGAGGCAACAAGGGCCTCGCTGAACGCGAAAAGGCCTTCTCGATAAGCAGTCTCGAGTTGTTAATGCGAAACCGATCGAGGGAAAACGACGTTCTCGGGCGTTGGTTGCGTTACAAGGAGACGCGGGTCGCCCGGTATTTTCCGGCGAGTTCACCCCATTAAACATTTTTGCTATCTCGCCAGGATCGCTGTTCGAGGGTAGACACGAGGCTGCTGAAAGAGAGGCGGAGGAGGAGAACGGATCGAAGGGTAGAAAGAGAGGGCAACTGTAGAAGCGACAGAAGGGGAAAGGGTGGCCGACTCGGTAGGGGTTGTTCGCTATCTAGACGTTGGCACCTGTTGCTTTTCCAGTCGGCTCCTCCGCCTCCTCTCTACGTCCCTTCTTCTTTATTTCTTTTTTCTCTTTCATTATTTTTCTATTCTCCGTTTCAACCGGTCTCCCCTTTTATTTTTTCTTATGCTCGTCCGTTCTCGCTCGCTGTTTCACGAAAGAAAGTCGACCACCCTTGGAGATTGAAACGCGTCTCTCGAGACCACTTACGTATACTGGCTACGTCCTTCCAGCGAATGAAATTGTATGCCTCTTCGTGAAATTCGACCGGGAATCTCAACCTTTCGAATCAAAATGGAGAGGTACGTTCTTCTTCGGATCTTTCAATTTTACCTCCCTACTGACGGATTTACACCTTTTCAATGATCATCGAGCGGTTGATGGAAAAGCCGGAATATTTAATTCTCGTGTTGCTTTTAAATATTCAGGTTAAATATGTTCATATATGGTCAGGTTAAACATGTACACATATTAAACATGTATTCGTGTTAAATATTTTATACCAGTATTGTATTATAATAAAAGGATCGTTTATTCAGTTTATTAGCACAAATTGATTCTGTGTTCACTTCGGATAAAAAATAAATCATCTAAAGTGATCCAGTGTGGGCTTAAGATTAACTCTCCTTCGAGTCGGTACGAGATTGTCTGACCAGTGACAGTCCGTTTCTACTTAATATTCGCTGTAGACATTACATCAACGATTTACTTTTCACTATAATTGGTAAAGAGAATAGCAATTTACAAGTCATATCATTACTAAACACTTAACATTTCGTAACAATAAATCTTCAAACATTGCTTTTTATCTTTTCTACATCACTCCTACAATTTCCCATTATTTCCCCGTAATTTTATAAGAAGATACCAAGTGAAGGTACCAATTAAAATAAGACCTCTTTTCCATTCCGTTTCTTCCCGTGGAAAATTCTGTGTGTCTCGAAAATACGAGACCATTCAAACACGATAAGAAAATCGATATTAATTGAAGGGGTGGCTCGAAAACCGAGATCTCATTGTTCTGCAAGAACGAATCCGAGGTGGAGACATCTTGTTCGTCGGGGTGAGAGGATTAATGGGACGCGTTAATAAGGAGGTATATATCTCGACGTGGAATGTACCCGGCGGTAATTAAATTTATACGAAACGGGGGGAAAAAAATCGGCCGTCCGTAATCCACGGGGCGTGTACGCGGGTCTTTTTCATTAACGCGCAGATGGATGGTTAAGAGCCTGTAAGAACAAGCCTTAATGCGAACAGTTGAAAAGCAATTACAACTCCGACTTCCTGTTCACGAAATCAGGTGCTTCATCGTTCACTGACACGAATATTAGATACGGGAATTATTCCCGTCGCAAATGAATTTTAATTAAACCCGTGCCGATTTTGACTGCGACTATTTTTTCCCCGTTCGACTCGTGAAAATCACGCGACCACGTACGTTATTACTGAAAATTACGAAAGTCACGTTTGATCATTATTATTTTTCGTCGACGTGGTTCGCTCGAAAAAATTATTTTTACAAATTCAGTCCACGGTTCCTCGATTTTCTCCAACAAAAAACCGCGCGCTTAATAATTTCGCGGGCGTCGTTCGCTCCGAAATACGAGAACAATATGGTAATTTCCGCCGCATTAATTAACAAATGCTAATTACTCGAGTAACGTAGAATCATGATATACTTTATAAGAAACGGAGCCGGCTGAAATTCGAGCCACTTGCCGGCAACCAGCACGAAATCGAATACGCTTCTTGACTTTAGCGTTAGTTCGAGGTCTGAACGAAGAACTCTAGGTGAACTCGGCGTACATTTCCCGCCAGAAGTTTACATTTTAAACATCGACTAGTAGCGTGGTTTACGAAGCTCCCGGCATTCCGTATTAATACAATCCTCGCGTGCCAGCTTCCACGTCGGGCTTTACGACTCCGTGAGTGCGATTAAACGCTCTTTTCTGGCCCGGCCTCGTCTCGACCGTAAATACGCCGGTTGTAATTCAACAGGTACAGCCGTACCTCCTCGATTAATCTTTAAGCTTGCGCACCTGGAGAGGCTGTTCCCTGTAACCGTTCTGTTTCTATTTTCCACCGTATCTGTCCTCTTTGCTAGTGCAAAACGGTGGTCTTTCTGAATCAGGGCTTCTTTTGTTTAGCTGTCAATTTATTTCGGAGGCAGAAATATGTAGATAGTGGGGTATAGAGATAGTGGCATATAGAGGTAGTGGCATATAGGGATAGTCGGACATGGGCATAGAGGGGTATAGGAATAGTGGGATGTACAGAGAGTGAGATGTAGGGATAGTGGAGTATAGAGATAGAGTGTACAATGATAATAATCTAGGAATACAGAAATATAAGGTTACTGATATAGAGTAGTACAGGAACATAGAAGTACGAAGGTACAGGAATACTGGTATATACAACCAGTAGAGATACAAGGCTGTAGAAGTACAGGGATACAGAGGTGTACAGATACATAGAGAGATATAGATGCAGAGAAATATAGAGATATGGGAATACAGTGATACGGCGATACACTGATATAGAGATATGGAGATACAGAAATATGTGGCACAGAAATTGAGATATACAGATTTGAATACACGTACACTTGTACAATGGTAAACTGCATGGGCATAATTTTACTGCCTAAAGTGTAAGAAACCTCTGATCAATATTTAATCAAAAGACAAAATAAACATAGCAGCTTAAGAATCTAATATATGAGTTTAAATCCTTATGGCAACAAGCATTCGATATTCATGCGGAGTAGGGGTAGAGGAGTTTTAAAAGCACATTAAAATATTCATGAAAGCCAAGGTTTGTGCAGCTCCGAAAAACAATGGACGAAAATAGACGCGGCGGTGTTGTTCCTTGTTTTTCGTCCGCGGATGGATGTAGACGGTTAAGAGAGGCACGATAAAACCAGCTAATTTCGTTCGCGTCGGGGTCCTCTCGAGCTCGAGATCGAAAAAGAGGCGGTTGAAGAAGACAACGGAGAGAAGAGGAGGGACATCGTAAGTCGCCGGCAAAGATGCTCTCACTTCCTATGCTAATACCGAAGGCTCGACAGCTTTCATAAAGGCGTCGCTCGTCCTGTTCGCGAAATAAGATCGTGAGTTTACGAAGAAGGCGAGCCAAGAGGAAGGCTGAGACTGCGTGGAACAGCAGGAAGAGGGGTTCTGTTATGCTCGCGGCATCTGCCACCACCGTATCCGATATACGATACTTTGTTTGCCCATCCTGACAGCCTTGTACACGCCGCGCCTCTGTATAGCCGCTTGAATGCGTGCAACTCGCACCACCGGCAAAAAACCAACCGACGGAGTTCAACGAATAAATCAGAATACGCGAAAAAGCCGTATCAGCGGACTTTGATGTTTTCAGTGGACGCGCGGCCATCTTGAGCACCCTCGCGAGCCTTTCGATTCTCTCACCTTCATTTTGTCTTGTGTCAATGTCTTATTCGTACTGCGATTTTTGGCCATCCAATTTGTGTCGAATTTTCAGAAATTTTGGGATTTGTTGGAATGGAAGTTTGATGGTTTGGGAATCTGGAAATTCGGGGTCTTGGAGATTGCGAAACATTCGGAATTGAGAACTTGTAGTGTAATTCGGAAATTTAAGGATTTGAGAATTTGAAAATGTACAAAGTTGTAAGATGTAGAATTATAAAAATTTAAGGAATGTGAGAAGTCGAGGATTTTGGGATTTGAGGTTATGTAAATTTGTGAATTTATGAACTTATGAACTTGGTGAATCTGAGAACATCTGAACATGCAAACAGCAAAATTTAGAAATTTAGGAAGTTAAAATATTACAGAATTCACCAATTTTTCACTGTGTCGCCACTTCTATGAAAATACTGTGGAATTCGCTACTTAACTTACCGTACATCAGTCGCCATACATAATTAAACACATCAAAGTGGCAATCCGATCTCAATTTCAGAGATAACCTTCTCAGCCCCAAACTGTACGTTCAACAATGCCACCTAATAGAAGCATGTCTCAAACGTTTGGAACATGAGTATCGAATAGGTAATCTATCCGAACGGATCAATAATTGCATTATAGTTCAGTACAGAAACACGATGGAAGTACTGTGATATAAACAGATAGCGGCGTAAGTAGATTCCTTTCAGGTCGAAATTCGAAAGTTAATGCTACAACAACCGTGCTAAATTGCTCTAATTGTTCGAGTTAGCAAGCTGAATTTACGTTATAATCTCCGTAAAGCTTGTAATAAGGTATAATCCTCCTTTGAATGATAATAACCACTACTTTGTTACGTTAGAAACATGTTTATTAAAATTTCGGATGCTTTCAAATTATTCTATTAAATAAATAATTTAGCGGTGTGTTCATGTTTCATCTTCAAAGTAAATGTACGAAAAAGTCGACAATTCTTAAATATCCAATACTCCACAACTTCATGAAACTCATCATGAGATCTTCAGTTGGGTCAGACACAGCTAATTTTTACTGCAATGTTAAATGAAAAATATTGAAATTTTAATTATACTTTGAATTTAGTGTCCTTGATTATGCAAATTGTAAGTGGTCTTAAACTTCAGACTCAATAGAGCTGCGAATTTTGATCTGTTGTATCTGAAGTGTAATGTCACGAGTGTAGCACGATATTAAAGGTTTAAAGTGGTGTATAATATAAAAAGTGAACCTGTTCATAAATAAATAATTGTCCAAGCCACATCTACTTGATCCGAATTAAAGACACAAGTTTGATGGTAAAACTGAAAAATGTGTAATGACCGTAAAATATTTAACAGCCCGTACGCGTTCCAGTCGATAAGGGCGAACTTCCTTAAGATTCTTCGGTGTGTCGCTTGAAAAACGAGCAGAACGACTGGAAATCCGATCCAGACGCTAACGCGATCGCCGCTAACGCTAATATCAATCGCTCGTTGGTGCCTGACGAGGGTGAACTCGAGGACAGAACGGATCGTGTAGCGACTTAAAAATCCTCGTCACGTTATTCGATAGCTTTGGGCATTTCTACGGAGAGAAGGCTGGAAACAAGTACAGCGATGAAGGGTAGCCGGAGCGAGGCTCGCTTGGCGAAAAAATAGAGCACGACAAAGAAGATGAAAGCAAAAGGGGGTTGAAGGAGATAGAGTTAGAGGGAACGTGCCGCGCCGAACAGCATCATGCGCAATCTTGTATGCAAATCGAGAGGAAAGGAGCGTTGAACGGGATAAAGAAGGCAGGTGGCGAGATGAGACCAAGGGAACGTTGCAAGAAAAATTCGTTCTTTCAAGATTTCTACGGAGTATCCGCCGACCTCATCGCAGATACCAGAACGGAAGGTCGGCGACGCACGAGATTTACGTTCTCCACTTTTAACGCTTCGATCTTGTTCCCGTAGAATAGTAAACGGTCAACGGGATTTTAAGGTTAACTGCACTTGTCATTTACTTGTAGAATTAAACACTTCTTGTTTCTACAAGAACTTTTTATAAAATAGGCAACTGGTTTTTAAAGTATATTACAAACTCGTTGATAGAACTTAGTACTTTGAACTTTCCGTATACTAGAGGTTAATCAACCTTTAAGATGACTTCGAATTCTTGTTTTCCGAAAATAGAAGTTAAGTGATTTTTTGGTATAGAGCATCTTATAACATAACGAATTTAGTTAAAAATTTCAAGTTATCAATAATGGGTATAAGTAATGAATATTAGTTTTCCGGGAGGGTGAATGTATGTTAATTAGAAATTTCCTGAAAATTTAGTATAATGAACGGTGACGATATAAAGCGACAGTATCATTTTATCGTGGACACGCTGTATATGCAAATCCGTATGCCGCCCGCTGTTTACTCGACATCAGGTTTTGAATTTGCATCCCGCATCCACATTCATACACACCCGCTGTCGAGTATGTCACGGTTCGAGGTGTCTCCAGGTTTATTAATGATCCGTAAGTGTCGGCGGAAACGTTATCGAGAGAAGAACGGAGAGGAAGGGCGCGAAGAAGGAAGCGAAAGGTGGCGAGAGGAAATAAGAGGCTCGAGGCAGGAGAGAGTGATGGTAACAGCAGAGTACCTGGAATGTAATTACCATTAGTCCATTAGGATCCATAATTTGCCTAATCGGGCTCTTGTATTACACTGTTTGCTTCCAGCCGTACACGCGATGCACGCGTACATCTTGCGACAAAATGTGTTATTCCCTTCGCGCGTTTAATCTTTGGATGCCGGAAGCCGGGTCAATTGTGACCATAGAACTTTCAAATGTATTATGCAAATTTTTACGCTTTGTGTGCCGGTAAAAGCACTCAATTTAATAACTTTATATCAACTGACATATTCTTTTCTTTGATGTGCAAATGAATTCTTTTTCATCTTTTCGCGAAAATCAAAGACTTGCATGAAAATTTTCGAATTAGGTGTATTTATACACGTTTTCAATAAATTTAGAGATTCATGAAGTTTAATTCATGAGGTTTAGAAACTTCATACTTGGGAATTTTTATAATTTCAAATTTCAATGCATGGTTACACGTAGAGTTGTAACTCGTTATATCGCCATTCGTGAAGTTTGTATGAACTACATCGTTTTGTATGGAGTTACGACGCGTTATATTACCGTAAGAATAATTCTAACGTGTTATATCACCATGAGTTCACTTGCGACGCGATTTATCGCCACGCATGGAATTACTTCACGATATATCACCACATATAGAATTACTACACGCTATATTGCCACATATAGCATCCTCACGCGTGGAATTAATATTCGTGAAATCGGTGAGCGTGCAGTTGCAATGCGCTATATCGCCACGCGTTTAGTTACCACACGCTATATTGCCACGTGTGGAATTACCACGCGCTATATCGCCACTCGTGGAGTTACTACACGCTATATTGCCACGCGTGGAATTACCACGTGCTATATCGCCATATAACAAATCGTCACGTGTGGAATTAATATGTGTAGAATTACCACATGCTATACCGCCACTCGTGGAGTTACCACGCACTATATCGCCAGGGGTTGAAATAAGCTATATCGCGTAGAAGTATGCGCTTATAAGCAGTGTTACAACACGCTATATCGGCAGGTCTGAAGTTCCCACGCGTTATATCGCCGAACACATCGCTGCAAAGCATCGACATGCATAGAACTGCATGAGAATTCATTGTCTCGCGAGAAATTTCAGCGGAATGCATATTTGTTTTCCTGGAGGAAAACAACAAACATAATTTCAGCGGACGCGTTCACGTTTTGCGAGGAGTTCTTTCGTTCCGTTTCGCGTCGTTTGATCACGGATTTTCCAGCGATTGGCGCGGAAAAACCGTTTAGCGGTGTACGAGTATTTACCGGCGCGACGTCACGCTGGAGGGAAATGTCAGGAAAAACGGTGTCGCCGGGGAATTACCCGATGTCGAAGTCGATCTGTATCGGTTAGAATGGCGGCTCCCGTGAATTACGAGCCGGTCTCGTCAAGAAAGAGAAACGGACCGACCGACCGACAGAACGAGGACCGTAGAAAGAGAACGAGAGGCAAAACGAGAAACGAAACGTACGGCGGATAATGCGATTCCGCTTCCGTGGCAACGGATAGAATCACGTGAAAAAGTTCCACCCCCGTCCTGGCTAACTTTCGTTTCGCGCTCGTTTCAACCCTTTCCAACCCTTCCCCGATGCGCCGCTTCAATTTTCCCGGGGATGGGGTCAAACCGCGGCAACGAGCACATTCGTCGTTTGCTCGCTACACTTTGCCAGCTACGTTCTTCTCGGCCGTACAATTACGCGGTCAGAGGCGTTAACGCGAAACGCTGTTAGGTTCACGTTAGATTTTCCTGCAAGAAAGAACTTCGCGATGAACCACCGTATTGATTTTAATTTTTCACCTTCTGCTACTGGATTTTTATATCACGTTATGTTTTATGATTACAAGAGACTGTTGATTGAGCCATGAAAAATTTTCCACATATACTTTTATTCAAACATACTTGGCTGACAAATAATTAATGCAGTTCTGTAACAACTTTGAAAAATTATAAAGGGTTTATGCGATGGCTGAATAGTAAATTATGAAAGGTGACTTTTGAAAAATCACTTACACAGTGTTTTTGAAATGCAAAAGATAACTTTTAGAATTTTGCGTAGCCCAGTTTTTAAGGTAGTAAAATACTCGGAGTAGTTTTTACAGCTGTTAAAAGAGGTATCGAAGAGTTAGATTACAGAGAAGGAAGAATTAATTTGCCAACAGTGTACGTAATGGGTTTCTTGATGTAGCGTAAATTCTTACTTCTTGGGCGGTCGGTAACGAGCACGAGGGGTGGATTTTCAACGTTTAATTCGCCGTAAGTTGACGACACGCGGCCCGACACGAAATTAATTTGCGCGCGAACGCGAACACGAGCGCTCGTCTAATGCCTTTCGGATTACGTAGCCGTTAACCCAGCTGAAACCGCGTAATTTATACTTCTTTTCCGCGCCGCTTTCATGCATCACGCCGAATAGGGGGTTGGTTTCGCGCGAGCGTTAAGGAGAAATCGCGCCGGCAAAAGAAGGACCGTTCCATTAAAGGCATTTATTCTCAGTGTCTGCACTTAAGGGAGAGCAAGACCAGTATTAGAGGTGATTCCAGAGACCTGACCCAGATTTCTCTCTCGTCGGTCGAGGGTAATTTCAAAATGAAAGAAATCCCGTGATCGATCCTCGTCCGTGCTTTCACCGAACCGAAGAACCAGAAGAAGGGAAAAAAACACCATCCGGAAACGAGGAACGAGTTCGAGGGGGGAGAGGAAATTGATTCAGCAATTAAACGGTACATCGCGATGATACCTTCTTCTTTCTTACCTACAACCGTTGCGCTACCTGCCGCTTTCCACTTGCAATATCTCCTCAACTTCGCGCGAGAGAAAAACTTTTGCGAAACCAATAAAACCAACCGGAATTTGCCGCGTTGAAGGTAAACCGAATAAGAAACTCTGGTTAATTCCTGTTTTACGTACGCGTTAGGCTGGGTCTTTTATGGAATATCTTTGATCTCGAGGTAGACAATTGGATGGTGAGCGCCAAGTTGTAGAATTTTTACATTTCTAACGTTAGAAGCTTGAAAATTTATTAATTTTCTGGGTCTGCTGAAATTACCTAATTCTCAAGTTTATAATTCCTGTAGCACCGATTTTTGAGGTCATAGTTCTATAATTTCCAAATATCAGATCCTGAGATTCTAATTTTCAAGGCTTCAATTCTGACGTACAATTTACAAATCCAAAATCTGAAATCCCAATTAATTTTCCTAATTTTCTATGTCATCAATTGTTAATTTCCACAACTCTCCAAACCGCGAACCTCTAATTCCCAAACTCAGAAATCCCAAACCCCTAATCTCCAATTTCACAACCCTTAAATCCTAAATCTCATCGCCAATTATCCAACTTCCAAACTGGAAATCTCCAATTCTAAATTTCCAACCCCTCAAATCCCCAATCCGTAAATCCCAAATCTCAAATCTCTAAGTCTCCAATATTCCAATTCTCAAAGGCCAAATCCCTACGTCCCCAATTTTCCAGTTCCCAAATTCAAAATTCCCAATTCCTAACTCCTCAAATCCCCAATTCTCAAATCTCCAAATCTCCGATTCTCAAATTTGCAACTCCTTCAATTCCCAAGTCCCCAATTCCAAAATTTTCAAATCCTCAAATCCCCAATTCTCAAATTCCTAACTCCTCAAATCTCCAATTCCCAAATTCTCAAATTCCCAAATCCCCAATTCAAAAATTTTCAAATCCCCAAATCCCCAATACCCAAATTCTCAAATCCCCAAATCCCCAATTCTCAAATTTCCAACTCCTTCAATCCCCAATTCCCAGTGCCCCAAATCCCCAAATCCCCAATTCTCAAATTTCCAACTCCTTCAATCCCCAATTCCCAGAGACCCAAATCCCCAAATCCCCAAATTCCCAAATCCCCAATTCCAAAATTTTCAAATCTCCAAATCCCCAATTCCCAAATTCTCAAATTTCCAACTCCTTCAATCCCCTATCCCCAAATCCCCAAATCCCTAAACCCCAAATCTCCATATCCAAAATATCTAAACCACGAAAACCGTGTACCACAACATCAAGAAATGTAAACTGCTCGAAGGTGAACTTGGCGAACTCGTAAATAATTTCGGGTCCTGACGCGGAGTGATGGGAGCAAGATGGGGCAAGGTAGGTCTAGGCGGAGGAATAGCGGGACACGTCGTGTCGGAGGAAGCGAGTTTAATTACGAGTAAAAATCGAGTTTGCTCGATCGGCGTCGAGATTGTCGCCTTGCGAAACGAAGTCTCACGATTATTAGATTTCCAGCGGCTGGTGGTGCGGCATTTCCCCCGAAGGGAGGTCGACGGGCGGCCAGACCGTCGTGGGAGGGTTGGCTAAACAGTCCACCGTACGATCCGAGAAAAGGCTGGCGAACGGGTTGGAGGGGTTGAAACTATTTCTCTTGCTTCCCCGGTACGCCGGTTGTGATTTGAATACATCCAGTTAGCGGCGCGTGCCTCGAATGCCGGATCCACCGACGGAAATGGTTAAAGGAGCCACTCGTTACTTCGTTTCGACGATATTATGCCTCGTTCGCGTTCTCTTCTGCCCGATCCGCGATTAGTTCACTCTGAACCACGATATTCGCCCTTGCACCGCTTTCTTACCTCCTCTCAGAAAACTACCCCATCATATATTCAAAATACCACCAGTTCCTATGAATTTTTATTCAAGGTACATTCATGGTAACACATGTCCCACATCTTCAGCAATGACCCTTCGCACCAGACATGAACAGATTTGATTGCGAATTTCATAATTCGTAATCATTTTATGGGTCCCGAATTTTGTAATAATTATTACCACTGCAACGAACGATCAATATCAAGACCTTTGTGACATCAATCACCGTACGTGACACATTATTTACAATTCATCGAAACAGTTTTGCATATTTATTATGATCGTAGCATGACACTGTTTACAATTGCGTTGCACATTCTTTATTTACCCGGCGCGTTTGTGAAAAATGCATGAGGCCGAGATACGTTTCCAAATCACGTAATTCTTTGTTTATTCAATGTAATTTATCGATCAAACGCTTTTCAGAGTTAGGGGCAGTTTTAATAGGATCTGTCAGTAATAACAGTTTCCATTCGTAACGTAGACAATGACCTAACGTGACCAATTAAGTACCAAATACAGTATACGTATGTGACCATACAGTTATAAACATTCCAGTTTATAACCAGTTATAAACATTAAATTAGTCCAAACTTTTGACTCTAACGTTCAATTATAAATCGTATATTTAAATTCATGTGTACATGTTTATATGAGAATTTTGAACGTAAAGGTTGAGAGTACAAAGGTCCTAAAATTGCAGGGTATTTGACGAACAGGACTGCGAACGATTGCGAAGGGAATTTGAAAACAACGATGGTGTTTCACGAACAATTGATGGATCCAATTTGAAAGTTACACCGTAGTTGCATTTAAATAAGCCGACACGACCGGCTATTCCGTGAGATTACGTGCAACAACCGTTCTTCTGGCCGACACGTGTCTTCTGGCCAAGACACGAGCGATAATCCCCTCGCCCTTACATAATTTGATATTTAAATGAGGCTCAAATAGTTCGTAACAGCAATTTATCTTGCCGAGTTTCCTACGGGCAACAGCTTCAACTATCCACGGGCCTGTATCGCTCGTTTTCCATCTTCGGGATTCGTTGTTAAGCCGAGGGGTTGATTGAGTATGACATACGTCGCCATTTTTTTCAACTACACATCTACGCGAGGACGTTGAAACAATTTTGTTTTGTTCAGTGCATTGGAGATTTTTATTATAATTAGAGTGGTACTAAAAAATTGTTGAGATGGTTAATCCCAGATAAGATGTACTTAGATGTACTAATAGATGTACTTAGGGTTATTATATCTTTCAAATTAAAATACATTCTTTGAGGTTTATGTACCTAATTTGAACTATTTAAGGTTAAGTATTGTATTAAATTATTTTTTATTCGAATGCTGTAAACGATATAAGTGTACAAATCTATTTACTGCCGCGTCTGACTAATCACTGACTCGAACTACTTAAACGTTATCTTGCGTCTCAAGATGGCGCACGAGAGCCCCATTTTCTCCGTTAACAGAAATGAAATATATCGATGGTAAGATAGGGGGTCAAAAATGGGCCGACCAGTTGGATAAAAGTTAACAAATACGCGAATGGTAGAGGGGAAAAAAGGTAATCAAGCCCGAGGTAAATTGTGATCGCGATTAAAGTCCCTTCAACACGAAAGCCACTGGCCACAATTCAGCCACGCTAATCTCGTGTCAAATTGTTCCTCGATGGGAACAATTTTATCATGCTAATATCATTCACGAACGAGATTTACGAAACTTGGCAATCGAGTAGATTAACGAGGACGTACGTAACGCTGTGATTACCGACGAAAGGTAAAGAGAAGACGATCGGGTAACAGGTTGCGATAATAGTCCCGAAACAGTTGCCATTCCCGTTTTCGTAATAACAACCGTTGTTAGTCGACGCATTCCCGACCGCAATCATGTAATTGCGTCGGGCAAATCGTGACACACGTCGACAAATCCAAAGATACTCGCGGAGGAAACGGAAGTAAGCGAATTTCGACAGCGACGCTCGACTTTCCGGAATTAGCCACGGAGTACCGTGGCTCCTCCTCCTCGTCAATCCCATCCGTAACTAATCAAAACTTCCTTCCGTTTTCGGTGGGATGTCACCCTGGCAACGCTTTCCAATCCGGGGATACACGAACAGGACGCAATCGTTGTGCCGACGATAATCTCCCAGACGAAGAATACACAGTTACACGTATTTCGGTAATCAAGGCTATGGATTAGCTTTGCAGTACATTTATTGATTCTCAAAAATTACGAATTCTCTTTTAGATTTTTTAACGTTTCAACGTTTGCAATTTCGAATTCTTAAATTTTTTAAATTTCGAAGTTTTGGAATTTGTAAATCCCTCGTTTTCAAAGTTCCAACTTTCAAATTTTACAGGGGAAATTGGAAATACTCAATAGTTGTTTGTGAAATCTTGAAATGGTTTAAAGAGATCTGAATACTCAAATCTCGAAATCACTAAATTTATTAATTCTTCAAGTTTGAAATTGTCCAATTATTAAGTCTTCAAATGTCCAAGTCACACAATTTGCAATTTTCGAATTCACAAATTTCCAAATTTTCAAGTCTCCCAATTTGCAATTTCTGAATTTGCAAATCTTCATATTTCCAAGTCCCCTACTTTGCAATAACGGAATTCTCAAACTTTCAAATTTCCAACCCCCTAATTTGCAATTTCCGAATTCTCAAATCTCCAAATTTCCAACCCCCTAATTTGCAATTTCCGATTTCACAAATCTTCAAATTTACAACCCCCAAATTTACAATTTCCGAATTCTCAAACTTCCAAATTTACAACCCCCAAATTTACAATTTCCGAATTCCCAAATCTCCAAATTTACAACCCCCAAATTTGCAATGTCTGAATTCCCAAATCTCCAAATTTACAACCCCCAAATTTACAATTTCCGAATTCTCAAATCTCCAAATTTACAACCCCCAAATTTGCAATTCCCGAATTCCCAAATCTCCAAATTTACAGCCCCCAAATTTGCAATTTCCTAAATTTCTCAATTTCCCAATTTCAGTCCCTAAATCTCCCAATTTTCAAATTTCCCAATGTCTAACTATAAAAATCCAGAAATTAGCAACTAAATTGCAAACCCTTCAAATTCGAATAATTAAAATAAAAACTGATTTTGACCAGTAAACATTATATTCCAGCAATAATTTGTTAGAAATAATCTACTTTCAGAATAACGCGGTTCTGCTTTTAAACAGGAATGAAAGTTTATTTTCCTAGGACCATTCGTTCTATTTATTCTGCACCCTTCTTCTCGTTGAAACCTTGTTTTCATTTCTGTACGCGTTGACTGCCGTGGGTCGTCGGTAACTGGGATCACGGTTTTAATGTAATGAACTAATTAATGAAAGAGAGCTACCTGAAAGTATAGATTAACATTATGATAATAATATAATGTTCTCGATAGTTGTTGCAGCAATAAATCTTAGTAAATTCGACGTCATTATATTATTTCCCTGCGCTTAATTAAAACGTGGGCACTCGAAATTTAATGTAACCGCTAATTAAAAAATAAAGGAACTCGACGCTGAAATTGAACTAGTAACTCAAAATATCAAACCACCGTATTAAAGTATCAATTTTTAATAAGTCTTTCCACTCTACTATATTAAGGAGCAAGATCAATTAAGAAGCAAGATTAATTAAGAAGCAAGATGAAATTAAATTACAAGTACTAATATATAATTAGTAGAATTGAAATAAAATTATCTGTAAAATATAGGGAAGAGGACAAAGGTTTTGGGTACATTTCCAATCAGAAACGTTTGCTATTTACGAGCCACTAACGAAATTGACGTGTCGTAGCAGTACACAAAAAACGTCATTGTATATCATATTATTAGTTAATGATATTGATTTGACAGCACGTGCTCGATCAATAGTTAATACGTTCCGCGTTGCACTTCGTTAACAGGTTCGAACGTAATTTCGCCGTAATTTGTTAAAATAATACGCGCCCGGGAACGACAATAATTTGACGAGTGCATCAAATTAATAAGTTATATCCCAGCCGGGCCGGTTGGAAATATTAATTGCAAACGATCGGAAACTGTTATGGGAATGACGGTGATCGCGACTACGACACGGCCAGCGTTGCAATATATCGTGAATTATGGGAAACCGTGTGTACGCGTTTTTCACGCGGGATTGCCGATGGAAGAACAGCGGATAAAATATTAGCACGGACACTTTGAAAACCTCTTCGGCCACTGACAACACCGATAATTGAATTTTTAAACGGGGACACCAATTTTATTGCGTATTATTATTTATCAGCGGCATTAACATGCTGACCGCCACAGTGAAAATTATCGTACACGATACGCCGGCGAAAAATCGCTAAATTTTTTAACCGTCAAAGTGGAACGATCGCTTAATGGAAACCGTAAAACAATTCCGCAACGCAAAGAATTCCACCATCAAGATCTCTCTATGTTTCCGATTAAACCCTACAGCCAACTTCAACCTTTTCTCGATTTTCGTTCAATCTCTTTTCCCGTCCACCAACACAGACGTAAGAGTAACTTGATAAATAATTCTATCGTGGATGTTCATCCACCGCTCTCCAGGAATTCCTTTACGCGAAAAAGACTCACAATCGACCCGCTCCACTTTGGACACGGAATTTCGATTGAGAGGCTTTCACGGTGACTGATTCGAAAGAAGTAATCGCGATGGAGGTCGTCAAAAATCCGGCTCTTTGTCCGACAATTAATATTTTCGCGAAAGAAAGGACCTGTATGACGAATGTCCTTTCAGACACAAGTCTTTTTCTCACAAAATTACAGATTACACCTCGAGCGTAAATTCGTTCATTCTACATCTACCAATATACATATTTGTACAATATAAATACATTGTATATAAATATATTCTATAAATGTACATGTATAAACAAGTACAATAAGCTACTACTTTGTTCGACTGAACATTAACTAAATCTTTCATCAAATCACAAAATGGTACTCAATGTACACAAGTAATAAGCATATGTGTTGAGAAAGATTAAATCAAAAAATTAATTGAATACTTAATGTACACAAGCATTAAGTACATGTACTGAGAAAAATTAAATTCAAAAAATTAATTGAATATTTAATATACACAAGTAATAAGTACTTTATGTATCGAGAAAGATTAAATTAAGAAAATTAATTGAATACTTGATATACACCAGTAATAAGTACTTTATGTATCGAGAAAGATTAAATTAAGAAAATTAATTGAATACTTAATATACACAAGTAATAAGTACTTTATGTAACGAGAAAGATTAAATTATAAAATTAATTGAATACTTAAGGTACACAAGTAATGAGTACATATACTGAGAAAGATTAAATCAGAAAATTAATTGAATACTTAATGTACGAAAGTAATGAGTACATATACTGAGAAAGACTGTATATAGAAATGCAGAAAATACGCTTGGTATGCAACATAAATATGCAAAATAAAAGTATTTTTCCCAATCCACCTGCATTACATATTTTCTGTACAAACATCCGTCGGACAATAATAGTGTCGATTGTCCCATTTTCCTATAAAGGTATTCGCAGAGAAGGAAAGCGCGAAAGTAGCGGGCCAGTCGGCTCGGAGAACAAAGTCGATATTAAAATCAATCCAACTGTCGGCCAACGAGTTCCCGCGAGTTTGTAACCTTAAAAGTTTCGTGGCTGTAACCGGGCTGCTCTCCTTACCAGTCGCATATTGAACTTTAGTCAAGTTCACTCTCCCATTTGCGTTTCAAGCTGGCTGAGGGTTAAGAAAGCTCGTGGAGAAAAAAGGGAAGAAAGATGGAAAAACAAGTAAGTTGACGGGGAGAGACGAAAGAATGAAAGAAATAGACGGAAGTTGAAGCACTGATCTTTCGTAGCATCCGCTAAGTAGCACTCCCGAGGACGACATTGAAAGACTCACATTTTATGCGGCGTATATTTTTCTCGGAGAAGGTTCGCGAGGAATTTGCACGCGTCTGCATTATGCATCGATACGCGCCCTTATTCGCCGCTTTTAATTATGTAGCGAACGGTTACGACGGTAACCGGAGGACGACGAGAAAAAAGCAACGACAGGAAAACAAAAACAGACCAAGTTAGAAAAAGCGAAGCTTTATCGCGCGCACGCTTGTAAAAAGTCTCTGAATTCCTCGTAAAGTTTTCGATTAAACGGTCCTCGTCGTTGTCGACGTTTCAACAATTTTTCTCCCCCGCGCGCCCCACCGTTCTTCTCGATTTTCTCCGTTCATCTTTTTGTTCGCCCTCTGTCTTTCCTCCGTTTCGCTTTGCCCGGCCAAAACGGGGCTGCATTATAAGCTCGAAGGTAACGGGGCAGCTACGTTAATTAAAAATAAAGTAGTGCCGTGACCGGTCGTTCGATCGAGCCGAGCGAAAGCCGGCTGCGAGGGTCGACGCGGAGAGGGGCGGTGTTCGTCATTAAGGTTATACAAATCGCCGATTACGCCTGGCTGTTTAACGAGCGCGGAGAGTTTCACGAATATTCGCAGCTCGAAAGCGGAAGCTCGAGACTAGCCGGCAGTAAGGCGGGTAAATTAAACATTTCGCCGTGGCGTTTTAAGCGACGACCGGAATTCCCGTCGCCCGATGAAAAGCTTTCCGCTTCTTATTCCAGCTCGTAGGCCTGCGACCGTGCTCGAGTGGTCTATGACCTCGTAATTATCACACGACGACCGCAATCGTTCGACCACTTACGGCGCTGATAAACGAACCGGTTCCGATCAACGAAGAAGCTTTCGAAATTTCCAAAACCTCGTATTTCACGGTTTAGCAATAGGCAATTTTCCACGGTGAAAATTTTCAAGCTCCTATAATGCGCGGTGACCACGGGGCAGAATTATATCGGAAAGTGCAGGGAAATTGAATTTAAAATAAAACAACCGATTAAAGCGGGAGTCACAAATTATTTTAACAAGTCAAAAATTTCGTGCTCAATGGGTAGCATTAATTTAACCGAGGCAATGTATCACGCGGCAAGAAATAAATTTAAAAGCTCCGCTGAAAAATTTTTTCTCCGTCCGTCCATTCACCAGATATTGCCCTATCGGATAGCCATTTATTTCGTCGACCTACAAAACTACCTCCTACGGGGAAAAAATTTTAAACAATTCCGCAGGAATAAAATTGCGCTCCGATGCATCCTATAAAAGATACTTCGGGCAATAAACATGGATAATCGAATAAATACGAGAACGTTCTCTCTATGTGAACTAGAGAGTCCGCGATTCGATAAAACGTTAAAAGAGTACGGCTGTGTTCTTGCCTGGTAACGACTTGTTCGCGATCAAATAGATACTTAGACATTCAAGAAAGTCGTTCGCGAAATAATTCGTCGCAGTTTGTTCCGTTGTCGCGACGAATCATCGAGAAACGGCAGTAACTTCCGGCGGGATGGCCTGTACGGGCAGTAGAAGCGATTTCATTGCGAAAACAACGAAAGGTGGACCGTAAAAGTGGCAATAAGACCGAGTGAAACGAACGCGGCCGTGTTTCGGTAACAGGCAAAACAGGAGCTTTAGAATTCGTAATTAAACGGCAGCCGCTCGAGTTACCACAGCTGAACGTAGAGGAGACTTGCCAGTATAAAGGTTTTATACCGTGCCCAGTCTCGCCCCTTAACCCTCGTTGTTTCTTTTGTCCGTCTTTGATACCTGCTCGTTGGCGAGCCTCGACACCCCTGCTACTCCATAAATTGCACAATGTGTGGAGGACGGTGTACTTGAACGCGTCGAGCTCGCCTTTGGACACGTGGAATGTATTAACAGCGCATGCTTCACGGAAACACGCGAATGCACTGAGTTTTTAATGTATCCGCAGAACCGCTGCCACATGTAACAACTGTTCCGAGAGATTCGAGTGACTTTAAGAGCTAAAAAATATGGAGGTAGAACCGTCGACGTATGGACACAAGTTGCCACACGTTGCGGGTAATGTACATCTACACTACCGTTTCTAAAGTTACGAATTGTTAAATAATTTGTTGATCCTGAAATTTTCTTAAGTTACAGGTGTAACATTATGTTGATAAATGTATTAAAATGTCTACGTTGTTAAATTCATACATTTTTGAACTTTTGGTGCCTCAACATTTTTAAGTTTGTAAATTCTCAACTCTTTAAAATTATACACTCTTCCACTTTTCAAACTACCAAACTTCTAAATTTTTAAACATTCAATGTCATAAAGTTCAAATATTCTGAAGCTCTGGATCTCCAAAGTCTCAGATTTCTAAATTTTCGTACTTCTAGATTCACATATCCCTAGATTTCCTAATCCCTAAGTTCGCAAGTACCTAAATTCTCAAATCCCTAAATACCCAAATCCCTAAATTTCCAAATCCTAAATTTCGAAATCCCTGAATTTCCAAATGCTTAAATTTTCTAATCTCTAAGTTCCCAATTCCCTAGATTCCCAATTCTCTAGATTCCCAATTCCCTAGATTCCCAAATCCCTAGATTTCAAAATCCCTAGATTTCCAAATCCCTAAGGTCCCAAATTCCTAAATTCCCAAATCCATATCTTCCCAAATCCCTAAATTCCCAAATTTCAAAATTCCCAATTCCCTAGATTCAAAATTCCCTAGATCCCCAATTCCCTAGATTCCCAAATCCCTAAGTTCCCAAATTCCTAAATTCCCAAGTCCCTAAATTCCCAAATCTCTAAATTTCCAAACCCCTAAATTCCCAATTTCCACAATTCCAAATCTGTAGATTCCCAAATCCCAAAGCTCCCAAATTCCTAAATTCCCAAATCTCTAAATTTCCAAATCCCTAAATTTCCAAACTGCAATATCCCCAAATCCCTAAATTTCAAAATCCCTAGATTTCCAAATCCCTAAGTTCCCAAATTCCTAAATTCCCAAAACCCTATCTTCCCAAATCCTTAAATTCTCAAATTTCAAAATTCCCAAATCCTTAAACTTCCAAAACCCTAAATTCCCAAATCCCTAAATCCCTAAATTTGCCAAATCCCTAAATTCTCCAATTCCCAAATTTCCAAATTCCTAAATTGAAAGAATGCCACTTACATATCCTTTCCCAAAATCCTCCCGCCCTCAAAACGCCATTCAGTGCCATATAGCGAGACTGCGTCATGTATCATATCGCGATGCGTTCCCGCCTCATCCTGACACGTATCTCGATAATTCACTCGGCGAAAAGTCCCGCCCTCACGATTTTATTTCGACAGCGAGCTTCCTCGAAGGTCGACATACAAGAGAAATACATAAATTATGTGCCCTGGCAGAGGGTCGCAGCGACGTGACTGCAACTTGCTTCGTATTAAACTTATGAATATAAATCACGCTCGCTCGTTCCACGTGCTCTCGTTGTTCGTTCGGTGTCTCGACATTCTCCTCGCCGGTATTCTCGATCGAATCGCGATCTCTCTTCTTCTCCTCGCCGGTTTTTCTTCGGGCGTCTTTCTTTCCTAACCGGAGCTCGTCCAACTTCTTTTCTCCCTTGCTTTCGCGTTACCCGACATGCTCGAGCCAACCTAACGGCTCCGGTGTCAAAGTCCTAGCCTATTATTCAGCCAAGTCACAGTTCATGTCTCCTCGGCACGCACTTGCTCGACTACCTTCCCTTTGCACGCCTTTCGTGGTCGTTCTTCCAACTTACAATCCATTTTGATGCTACGGAGATAGACCTTCATTATGCAGGAATGTGCGAGGAAGAGAGATGATACAGGAAATCGAACTCTGCTACTTCGTGCCCCTAATTAACGAACTGAATTTATGCGTCTATGAAATCTGCAAAATATCTCATATCTACGAGATACGTTTATGGATTAAATAATTTATGTTTGAGGACTTTGAAGTCTTTAACTTTGCCCTACAATATCATGTCACATTTGTGACGCACACTACAGTTCACATGTGACCAGTCTCGTGTTTTCATCACAATTTTGGGTTCAATTTTAATTATCTTCACAATGAACGATCGTTGAAGAGACGTGCCTAACTTTTAACTTTGCTTACTCATCTTCACATTGCAGCAATTAGTTACTTGTGCATGACGCAACAGAAACTACCCTTAAACTAACGATAGTATTCATTTTCCACTGCCACTATTCATAACAATACTCTATTGTAACAATGAAGATTGTAACGTCCGAAATCAAATTCCCGCGAGATTATTATCGGAACCGAAAGTCCTGCGTATCGTCGAGAAAAGATGATACGCAGACCGTTTTATCGCCACGGTTCCAAAACCCCGTGCGCCACGATAGTATCGTATACATCAGCATGAAAAACTAGAATACTTCTTACGAACATTTCCTCGCGAACGAAGATTAACGCTCCTCTTTGCTCTGAATTCACCGTGTTTGCCGCGTGTTGAGTGCCAGCGACGCTCCAGAAACTCCGGAATATATGAAGACAACTGTAGTTTACGGGGCAGCTTTTTATCCGGGGGGGCACAAATCATACGGGAAATTGCACGAGCAGGGGGAGATGCTGGGGATTCGACGTTTCACGTTGCGAATAACTCGTATAGCTTCATAGACATGGTAACCATTGTTCTTTCTGCGTTTTGGAGAAAGATACTGTACCCTCCGTATACAATTGCCTTTGTAAATCGGACCTACTGGTCTGACAAGACTGATCGTAAACTGAGTCATCGTAAATTTGACTCACGGAGACGTAAGGTTATTGTCATTGTACATTGATTTATTAAGGTGCACGACATTTTGAAGGTGATTTAGAAAAGGAACTTCATTTTTAAAAATTGCTACATTATAGTGATTCCGAAGTGACGAATGCTTTGTACATTTTAGAAATGGGAGGTCTCGATGAAATACACTTCAGATGTGTATACTTCATTACTATATGATGAAGTTATAAGAAGTTATAATACAAGATATACAAAAGTTAATCTTGAAGTTAAATGTAAGTTAAAGAAAGCATATTTATCCAGGTTAAAGATCAATATCAAAGTCATTTATTTCTGCCGTAATTCCCCTTATCATTTTTATGTAAGATATTAACATAAACCTGTACATAATCCGTAAAATGTATACAGCTGCATAAAGTTGCTTGAAAGTGCTAGCAAATGTGTTATAAAGTGTAATCGTTTAGCGTGGAATGTTTTTAAAGTACGCAGGTGTACTATACATACGTGGAAAGCTGAACTTTTCAACTTAAATACCGCGAGTATTCAGGTGAAAAGGTTCACAAAAGAATATTGAATCCGCAAAGAAGATCAATCACCGCGATCGAGTCGCAAACTACATTCAACCACAAAATAGTGGTGTAAAAAAGCGTACGAGGGAAGGAATACGGAGAGACTGGTTGGCGACGATAACCCCGTGAGGTCGAAGTGCATTCAGGGTCGTGTATACATGCATATCAGGAAAGCCCGGAGGATTCCAACGATCACGCACGGATGCTCTTCTCGATCCGATACATCGCCGATCCGAATCCGAAACGTATCGGTAGCGCGACGTCATACATATCCGATGCCAGAAGCCGCGGGCTCCTTTTCTCGGCCAAACATTTTTCCCTGGGAATTTCGTCTCCCTCTACTGTTTCCCGCGGGATCCCCTCTGACCCGACACGCGAAAAAATCCCCATGGTCGTCACGAAAATATGGGCCAACCGACTCGATCGAGATTGGAACCGGGGCCGCGTTTACCTGCTGGGATCCCGGTCTCTCCCAACGGTAATTTCGGGATCCCGGGACACGCTGTTGGCGAAAGACTTCCGCAGGAAACCCGGCTAAGTGTTTGCCGAACTGTTCCACCGAAGGACGACTGATTCTCGAGAAGCGACATGCCGTACGTGTCTCCAATCAACTGTTGGCTCGAGATTCGATAACAATCGGCAAACTGGTAAATATCGTTCGGTAAATATTTGAGGACGCTCTATTGCATTGCTACATTTTCCTTTTTCTATAATTAAGTCGGGCAAATGTAATTAAATGATTCAATAATGGAAGAAATGTATCTATGCATCGTCAATCTTTAATGTTCACAGTCCGTATTTCATATAATCATACTACAATGATCAGTACTGTCGTTTAATACTTTGAATGGGAGTATATTAAGTATTCTGCGAATATAATAATTTGTCAGTACTTTAAGCAGATGATCAGTTGTACCAGATATACAAGGGATGTACCCATTTAAAAAAAGCAAAGACACCTCAGTGAGTACATATTAGAAAAACCAAATTATACCAAATAAATGCACTGACTAACTAACACAGACCGAATGAGTGAAAAATTATTTATTGTTGGCCAACCACAGCTTGTAACAACATTGCAGTAATTATAATGGGAAATGAGTCTTATAGCGTGTAAAATTGCACGTAGCAAATAACGAAAATATTGGAGGTGGAATAAATTTATTGTTCCACCGAGTATGCTGATCCGACGGTATCGTAGATATATAGGTACTCGGAACTGGCCGTTTACAATTAATTGTCCAATTACCGGCATGCGAAAAATTCATTCGGCCTAATAACACTGTAACGTTCGAACGATCAAGCCGGTGGAACGGTACGATTCCAAATGGAAGCAATTTTTCCCTCCGATTATCGAGTGCACAACGAACGCTGAATACCCGTGATCGATCTCATTCCAAATGAGGCAACCAAAACGTTTACGTCCGTGCAAGTTTCTACGGTTACAGGATCGAGGGAGTACAGGGTGGTTAAGAGGGCGCGAGAGGGTTGGGAAAGCGGTGTGAGAAGCGTTTCCCGATTTTCCGCTCTATCGAGCGTAACCTTGCCGCGGATTAAATTCGAATCGATATTTTTATCGGTCACTCTCGTTACACCGCTCACAATAATGTCGGTGGCCGTTTACGTGGCGTGCAAAGCGGCGCCGGCCGAAACGTTCCTCGCCTATTTTCGCTAGCCTCCCGGTATCCACGTTAATACCCGGTTTATTACGCTTCACTCATGCGCGAGACTTCATTGCCTACTTTCAGCCGGCACACTGAAAGAGACATTCATTTTTAATGTACGCGCGATAGCTCCTCGAGGAAGGCGTCGCGTTCCGTTTAATAGAGGGGCGGCACCCCGGGAAAAACAGCTGCACGGGAATCGTAAAATGCTCCGGCGCGGAGAAATTGCCCGAGAAATGAATCTTCTGAACAACTTCGAAACCTTCGGATACATATATACTCAACTGGAATTTTGTATATTCTATCGAATTTCATATTGTGCTGAACAACCCCTTATACTGCCCCTTATATGTCATATGCTACAAGTCATATGTGACCAGACTCGTGTTCTAATAATTTTGGGTTCATTAGTCTTCACAATCCCTCATTCACATCTCTTTCACCTTCACTCGTCTTCGTATTGTAAGAATTTATTCTTATGCACAGAAAATTTATGCACAGAAAATTGTTAAGGGTTAAAAATCGTATCGCGTTTAGGAAAAAACTTGAGCCAAATTGAATGTAACAGAGAATGAAATAGTCAGGACTTGCGTTGGTAAAATTGTATCGATGCAAGACTGCGGAAGCGTTGAATTTCAAATGTCATGAAAAATACACGAAACACGGATAGCACGATAATTTGAATTAATATTACGTTCGAGAGCGTTGACACAACCGGGAAATTGAATTTATCATTCTAGTAATATCGAATGATGAGTTTACTCGATCTGGTCGAATGCCGTATTGATTTTTCTCGTCGTATCTGTTGACTTTCGTCAGTTGTTTGCTTCTCGAAGTAGGTAGTACAAAGTCGAAGTATAAATGAAGTTCATACTTTGTGCTTCAGGATCCATGTTTATGTTTAACGACTACATCTTCGCGGAGACTTTCGATCAACAATTTTTAGAATAATTAATTTCTTGATTGACGATATTTATGTCCTTGTGCAGGTACTTTCGAGTGCTTGTAAGATTATTTGTAACAAGACAAACAACGTTCTTCAGAAAATCAATACTGAAGATATTACGTAATGAACTTCTACTGGTCACCAGATGTATCACAAAATTTCTTATTTGATATTAACGATGTTCAACAATGTAGATATACATTATAATAGATCTACTACTTAATTTTATACCATCTTTTCTACTAGTAGTTTTAAATTTATTATCATTAGTTTTTGAACTGTAAAATTGAACAAATTCAAAATGTTTTCCTCGTTGAAAGTTTGGATGCTTCAGAAAAATATTTCCTTTTATCAATGTTACAACTGCACACGTGTCTTTGTATTCGTCTTGGCACACGATCGAAACACCTGCACAAATTGCATTCGACACTCTCGAACGCGTTTGCGTGTCAGTGCACAGGTCGTCGCGTCGAAACGCCGTGAAAGCGTCACGATTCCGGATAGCTATTTATTAAACATACCTTCATTACGCGGTGGCTACATATTTTAGCGAGTTTCACACGAGCGGCTCGCTCGTCACGCGAGCCCCGATTGTATCGTGAATAATTGAGAAAAAAAGGTTAAGCGCTTCAATTAATACAGTTGTCGTACGGCTATCGCGATACACGCTCGATCGAAGCCGAGCCGTGCCACGCCGGATGGAAGCGGCTGCGAAGCCAAATAAATTCGATTGACTCGTTAACACCGGGGCTACTCAAATATTTGCGCCAGCAAGTTGAGCAACTACGTCACTAGAAATGAAATAACGTATCACAATTCTTTTTTCGATCGGTCATCGAATAACTTTCATAAATCGTAACTGTTATACGTGTATGAACATGATTCGAGTATATTACATGTACTGCAATTATTGAAAATTTACAGTCAACTATCTTAAAATTGGCTATACTATACTGTCACACGTACTATCAGAGGTTATGTCCTTGCTCTATCGCAATATGTCAAGATAAAGGAGAACATAGTCTCTCGCTAACCATTAATTAAAATCGTTTAATAATGAACGTACTTTATGTATAATCCTGACACACAATTTTATTAGTAGATTTCAATATATAATTTTAATAGCGAAATTCGTCAGACAACTTCAACAGTGAATTTCAATAATGTTTAATAATGAACATATACATTTATGAATAATTTCGACACACAATTGTAATAGCAGACCTCAATATATAATTTTAATAGTGAAATTCGTCGGACAACTTCAACAGTAAATTTCAATAATGTTTAATAATGAACATATACATTTATGAATAATTTCGAGACAATTTTATTAGTAGATTTCAATATATAATTTTAATAGTGAAATTCATCAGGCAACCTCGGCAGTGAAATTCAATATACAATTGTAATAGTGAATTGCAACATATCTAATAGCGAAACAGTGTATCATTTCACCAGTAAATTGTAACATAATTTCGACATGCAATGATAAATTTAAATATTAAAACTTGTTCTTTCGTATCTCTATATATGTAAATAAGGAGGATGCAATAAAACTTTGGAAACAGGAATGAGAATTGAAAATTGATCGAGCAGTTTGAGAGGAGATTCATGTGGGAGTCGTTATCCATTGATTAAAATAATCGTAAACGGGGTGGTAGATTGCGATGGTCTCGCTGGGAGCGAAATTTGTCGGATGAATCCAAAGCGGAACCATGGACTATGGGGAAGAGCGTCGAGTGTAATCCGCGGTGTTTAACGAGTGCATCGTATAAGAGAGAAGGCTGTTCATAGAAAGCGGCTCCATGTCACGTAGTCAATAGCCTCTAGGACGCCGGTGGCACGTGACAGCGTCAACGTGTCAACCCCCTTTATGCTATATTGCCCAGGCATTATGCTACTGTATTATCGAACCTTCCTACAACTACATCCGCACGTGCCACGTTTCGGCACATTTCTCACGTACCTGGCCCCTGGTGTTCGCGCGCGCGCTACTCTGATTTCGATCCAAACAGGAAATGCGTCACACACACACACACACACTGGATACGTATATATCTGTCAGCGGTATCAGAACGATCGGTATCTCGTATTCCTTCGAATCCTTGACATTTCGAAGACGGGGCTGTTTCAAAACACAGCAACTCTTTCCATGAAATTTCATCTTCGTTACTATTAACACCATGATCGACACATCGAGACCCTGTATCGAGATCGTATCTTGACAGCAACCAGATTCCATCGATCAGATTGACGAATTTCAATGTGAATAGAATTCGTGGAAAATTGTTATCTGCGTGTGAAATCGTTTCTTTCAAAAGATGTTTAATGTTGTTAATGGATTACGAGTACGAGTTGATGTTGGGAATAATTGAGATCATTTCTTTGGACGAGTACACGTATTTTGTACTTGTGTAATAGTCAAATATTTTTACGGTACACACTCGGTGTAACGTAGTAGGTTCTTAGTTGACGGTATGGGAGAAACGTATGAGGTTTTCCTATGCTCCCTGATATTCCTAAAGACTACGGAGTAAAATTCTGAACTTGTGAAATTTGAAATTTCAGACTCGTAGAATTTCATGAGGATCTCATGAAAATTCTACAATTTAGTAATTTCTAAAACGTTGAAGTATTCGGAGAACGCAGGGAAATAGATCGTGTGGCGATACCACACATGACAGTACGCGTGGAAATAGGACGCGTGACAATACGTGGTCCACGTATGGAACCCATGGCAATTTACGAAGTATACAAAGCGATACAACGGATAGAAATAGAACCTGTGACTTACCACATGAAAGTATAACACATGGCCACACAACGTATAAAAATAAAATCCGAGATTTAACATGGTTTTAACGCGTGAACATATAACATGTGGCGATACAACGTGCAACTCTTACGCTGAACGCGGCAATGTGACATAGAAATATGACACATACAAATACAAGCGAACGAAGTACAATAAGGAGAGAACGAATGGCGATACAGCGCGTGGCAATAGCGGAAGAGTTAGTAGATTAATCAATGCGTCGTACGTACACGGGATGCAATCGAATAGTTGTACATCTACGGTGCAGCGTGGTAATGAACGAAGACACGGGGTTCGCGTAATGGATACAAATTCGTGACGGATCTAACCCGCAATTTTTCGCGTTCGTCCTCGTCGCGCGTATCGTTCGTAGTCGCGCGCAGTTTTGCAAGCCAGAGAATGGCTCGATACGCAGACGCAATTGATGGATGATCCACGTCGAAACGTCTAGTGGTCTCTTTCCGTGGTTGATGAAATGGCTGCGCTGGCTTGGCATGGGGAACGGAAACGCGCCATGGAATGATTATATCGCGACGCAGGCACGTAGCATCGGGGCTTACCGAGCTGTCTGTGGCGCGATTCGCTTCCACCCTTCTAATCAAGCTCCGAGGGTTACAAATTAATTTATCTCTGATAACTCGCACCTCTCAATGGCGAGCAGACACCTAACGTGTTGATAAATATCGAATGAAATTTGCGGGACCACGCACGCTGAATGCAAAGTATCCTTCCTGTACCTACCCCCTTTTTATTCTACAAATACCTTTAATGCCATCATGGAAACAACGCTATAGCAATATGTGCTGCAACACGTGCTCGTTATGGCACAAGTGCTATTACTACTAATGCTGATCAGGTGCAACTTCAAAAGTATATTTCACATTACAATAATTTTTGACATTGTACATTAACAAAGTTGCTATTTTATTTTTAATTTTTTGTATGAACTTATGGTGTTTCTTTCTGCTATCCAGATTGAGTATATTCAAGGTCACAGTCAAGGTCATCGATTTTCATTTGTGACTAAATATTTAGTTAGACTTAATATGTGTAGCTATGAAATGTATTAAATATGTAGAGTAAAATATAATTTCCACTTAATAGAATGATCTAGTACCGATCTTTCACGGCGCAGCTCAGTTTAATAAAACGAAGTTATGCATCAGCCGAATACTGTAGTAAAATACGGTGGAACTTTTTAAATTTGAAAGTAGATGGTGCACTTTACAGGTACGAGGAGTTTTTATCTCTGCGCAGGGAATCTGTAGTCGGAAAATGTTCAATGAAAACGCGTGAGCGTGTTGGTGCGCGGAAGAAGCGTCTTCGGCCCCTCCCATCCGCGGATGTATATTTTACGCGAGCGAAGATACGAATGAATTATGGTCGACAATGTGGCTTCGGTACACGCTGATGAATTACGACATCGAACTACCGCTGAATATACATGCGGCTAATGACGACGAAATTTACACGGTCCGCAATGATCGACTCCATTATGAATGCGTTCGAATCGCGAATCGTGCACGATGATAACGCGCTCCCGGAATTCTGCGAATGCTTCGCACGCTCGTTACCAAGTAATACTACGGCGATCATTTCGTTTGAGAGAGGCGACGACAACAAATGATCATTTCGGAATGTATTATCATCCGTCGCTCAGATGTGAAAGTTAAATTTCTCTCGCGGTGGAATATTTGGAATAATTACGAAATTGTTTATAACGTACGTAGTCTGAATAATTTACAATTAAAAACAGAATATTTTGTAAAATAATAAATAGTAAATGAATTAAGGATTTTAAACTAACTGGACATATGGGGTCATGTTGTTTGGAGGTTATGTAACGCGCTGCGATGCAGGCCACGTATTTCTTTTGAGACTTTACAATTAAGTTCTACAAGAGGTCGTGTACTTTTTTGCCTGTTGCAAAGAAGCTTTCCCGAAAGCAAATTTCGCCCGCCATATTCTGCGTTTATTATGTATGTAGATCAGAGAACGCTAATCGTATTTCTCATCCGCCGCAGTGAAATTAGTAAAAGTAGAGCAGTATACGCCGTTATCTACTTAGTTCGCCGTAATAGATATAGATTAGAAGAGATACATCCGTTTTGTTATTCCCAAGACAGAACCCCTCCACACGCTGAAATTTAGCGAAATAAATTTTAACCACGATGCTGCGATAAATTCCAATTATTTCCCATCGAATATTTCGAACATTTTATCATCGGCCTCTTGCCGACCCACTTCAAAGCCCCCCACGACTCTCTTTATATCTTTCAGATCCACCTATCTACGTTAGTGTCCAAAGCTTTCGATTTTTATGATCGTCCAGGGCCGTTTAGCGGACGCATTAACTCGCAACCCGTGCATCCCGCAGAGGCAAACTTCGATATCATGAAATACGAGCGTCTCCGTCGGTTCGATTAGCGACGCCTTGCCATCTGCAACGACACAGCTGCGATCGAGAAAACGACCAAATGCATTTCCTTCGGTCACAAATATACAACATGTGATCTAGATTGCTTTTGGTTAATAAATTTCTAAAGCCAAATTCTCAAAATACCAAACTCTGTTCCCTATTTCGGATCTGAAATATTAAATTTCAGTTCTTCATTTTGATCAGTATTGATCTTTCAGTTCTGAAGTATTGAATTTTCAAATTGCCAGATCACAAATTTTTAACTCCTGAAACTCCTGAAATTCCCGAATTTTCAACATCCTAAATTTCTGTATCCCTGAACTTCGATCACTTAATACAAAATTCAGAAATCCAAATATGTCAAAAATTTACAAATTTCCATATCTTAAACCCCAAATCCACAAATGCCCGAATTCTCAAACTCACAAAATCTTCTAATGCTAAATTCTCAAAATTGCAAAATTAAACCCCAAATCCTCAACTGCCCAAATTCTCAAACTCCAAAATTATTGAACCCCAAATCCTCAACTTCCCAAATTCTAAAACCCCCAAAATCCCCAAATGTTAAATTCTTAAATTCCAAAATTCTTGAACCCCAAATCCACAAATGCCCAAATTCTCAAACTCCCAAAGTCTCCTAATGATAAATTCGCAAAATCGCAAAATCGAACCCCAAATCCTCAATTGCCCAAATTCTCAAACTCCAAAATTATTGAACCCCAAATCCTCAACTTCCCAAATTCTAAAACCCCCAAAATCCCCAAATGTTAAATTCTTAAATTCCAAAATTCTTGAACCCCAAATCCACAAATGCCCAAATTCTCAAACTCCCAAAGTCTCCTAATGGTAAATTCGCAAAATCGCAAAATCGAACCCCAAATCCTCAATTGCCCAAATTCTCAAACTCCAAAATTATTGAACCCCAAATCCTCAACTTCCCAAATTCTAAAACCCCCAAAATCCCTAAATTCCGAAATCTTCAAATTCTCAACTAATTACATTACCAAATTCCAAAACCCGAAATTTCCTCGAATTTCAAATCACAACTGCAAATATTCCAATATCGAAATAATAAAATAATCAAATATCTAACTTGGTACGTAAATGGTCAAATCCCTAAACCCCGAAAATTTCTAAATCTTCAAAGCCCGAGCTCTCAAAATAGCCGACAGAGGATCCAAATGCAATATCGCGATACTATGATGTTCATAGATGGTTGCATCCATTACACACACCCTGTGTCGATCATGGTCTATCGGGAATTTTTATGGGACCCCATTTTCCAGGAACGAACGTGTTCTCGGAATTTTGTGCAGTATCCGTTGAATGAAAAGGCGAAATACGAGATACGCACCGTATACGATTCCGCGGCTAATTGCTGCTCGCAATTGCATGCCGTTCCTATATCGTGCTCCTGTTTCGGTTTTTTAGTTTTTATTTTCCTCCCTCTGCTTGTTACGTTTTGATAGATTTGGGATATCGATTTTTGTCGCGAGTTTACCGGTTTCAAAGGAAAAGTCTCTGGCGAAATATTAAATTTTTGGCCGAGCAATATTTCATGCCGTTAGGAAAAGTAGAAAGACGGATCGGGTTATTGGGTCGAACATTCAATTTGGATCTTTGAGACCAATCCCAGTAAAATGTTTTTTCGCGCATATTTTCGATACTCGATGCCGAGTACATAATTCAGAGAAATATTTGTCATTTATCAAAATGAAACATCATCGTATAGAACTCGAATATTCAGAATCTAGTTAATTCGCAGTGAAATTTCCGTTAATTTCGCGCGCCCCCTAGGAGGTATATCTCATAGAACGTTTCAAGTTTCTGCTTCGAAAAAGAAACTTCAGGTTGAAAAATTAAAGAAACTTTTAATCAAGATCTCGAAACGTAGCGTTTCGAGAATAGTTATTTTTCTTAGCAACAAGATGCTGGAACTCCTGTTTTACATTTCCTACGTCTGACACGATCTACTAAACGGAAATAAAACTCACCCCCTCCCGGCCATCGTTTATAATTGATTCTTCGTTCTGGTACCGAGCAGTTCCAGCAATCGGACCAACCGCATCGATGATAAATTGCTTCTCCCATTTACGTGAACTTATTTCCGTTCAAGTCGGGAAACTTTCTTCGCGGCTGTTCGATTTCGTTGTCGGCCCGCACAGTTGCGTCGGCCAGAAAACAAATTAAAACGGGGGCATAAAAAATTCTCGGGGAAAGAAAAATAAATCTCGACAGACTAATTATTTCCTTATTCCGGGGGAACGTCGTCGACGTTCGACGTGAAAAGCAGGAGAACGGAATCGAGACGCAGGACAAAAGCGACAAGCACACAAAAAGGCAGCGGTGAGACAAAAAGGCGGAGAAACACGATTAGAGGAGGAAGGCACGACGCAGAATGGCGGATGGTAAATCAAAAAGTCAGAAGCCGTGTGCTCTTCGTCCTCAGGGCGAATCAGAATTTTCTTTGAGTTTAACCCCTCTCTTTCTCGTTCTCTCTCTCTCTCTGCTTCTTCTCTTCTCCTTCATTCTCGATTTCCACGATAAATTTCGTTCTGGACCCACTTAAAGTCTCGACTTTATGCAAATTTCCGTTTCTCTTTCACCCGGCTCGAGCTTCTTCGGCTTTTTAACTTTCTCGGCTGTTTTTGTGCGCGCGTGTTTCACAGAGAGGGGCCGGGGAACAGAGTGGAAAAGCGCAAAAAGGTTAAATCGGATTTGGTGCTCGAGATCTCGACATCAACGGATGAAAAGCACGCTGCTTTAAACGCGACCAGAGACATAATGAACCGCTCCGCGATCATGGACCTCGATCTCTCTAACCGCGGAACGATAAAAGGATTTAAGCGCTAATTGGAAGAAAATAACATGAAACTTTGCTGACGCGAATCAAATCGTAACGAGTTGTAGTTAAGGTATCTTCGGTTCGACCTTTATTTCCTGCAGCTATTTCAACCTCCCTCGGACAGAATCCTCAAATGATCATAACCTTTTTCCTCCTTTTGTCAGTTCCACTTTCGGAATTTAGATATTGTCTTTAATTCTTTTCCAGTATACATAAACCGATAATCTCTAGCTTAACTACCTCCGTTATTTATAACCAGCACAGAGTTCATATTGAATTCATGGACAACATATTCTTTGTAACATCAATGAAACTCAATCACTTGTCAAACACCTTTTGTACCTTCTGAAAGCATACGATGGACTCTTTTGCATGAGTGACCGTGTTTATAACATTTCAAGATCTGCACGATCAAGGTCATCGAAGGTCATTGAAGGTCAAAGAAGTGGTATGGACTGTCACAGTCTCTCACATAAAGTCATTAGCCTCAAATGACCGTGTATCATTTAAATGGCAATATATTTGTACTAAAAGTCCACAAGGATCACATTGAATAATATGAAAGTTGTATAAAATGTATACAAATAGTCTGCATATGGAGCTTTGACAATTTTGAGCATGTCAATGAACTTTGATATAGAATTTGCTATGTGAATGTGTTTTAAAGCGATAAGAAAAGTAGGGTCGATTAAGACAAAAGAGAAGCACATTTGAAGGCAGCAAGACGATCAACGTCGGGTCGTTATCGAGTCAGACTCGAGCCATTACATGCAAATAAGTCAGCGATCTCTCTGTACCGTTGCTCTTCGTCTTAGCGGTTCCATCTTCCCTCTTGTTCCGGTGTACCCTCTCTTGACACTCCTCTTGAGCGTGCACGCTCTCTTTGTCTCGAGCGTATATTCGTCTCCCTCCGATCGGCCGTCGAGACTTCAAAGCCCCGCGTTCGTCTTAATTACAGTTGTCTCGAGTCAATCTCGATGTTAATTAAAATGGTCGCGCGAATCATCGCTACGGATACCGTGCGATTTCGTCGGGGCTGTTTGACCGATCGGAGCGGCTGCTCGAAGAATCGAACGGGGGGTGGAAAAAAAAAATTCTAAACCGCTTAACGTCCGTCGATGAATATTGACGCGGCAACGATCGGCAACGTTCATTTGCATGGCGAACGCGTTAATTTGAAATTGAAATCAGCCAGAGAAATTGCTTAACATTTCGCGTTTCGATTCCACCGTTAGACCGTTAGAAATCCACCCGCGGCCAACGGTTCACGCTATTGTTCGATCCCCGTGTAACTGCAAATTACATTGCGCGTACGACTCGACACGCGTGAGCCTCTTCCTTCTTTTTCGCCATTGCGAGCCTGTTCGCAAAACCGATTCCATTGCAAATGCCACGTTCGCGATCCGTTAACCCTTCACTGCGTACAACTAATTTGCCGTGACTTATGGTGATTACGTTTTAAGGTGCACTACCTAACGGCGAATAAAAAAGAAACTTGCAAATGGCATGAACAGGTAACATACACCAACGAGTTATTGAGTGATATATAATTACATGTATTATAAAAACAAATATGTTAGAGAGAAAGGTGTATTTTTAAGTCTCTAATTTGCAGATAGATTCAGAGGTTTCTCTATTCCCAATATATCCAGGTCTCGTAATTTCCATGTACCTGTACTCCCAATTCATACGTGTCCAGAATCGACATATGCTCAAACCGTTACATGTCCCAAATCTATACATGTCCAGACCTCTACATGTCCCGAATCCCTGTATGTACGAATTTCTAGGTGTCCTCAATCTCTATATGTCCAGATCCTATGATTTCCTGATACATAAATCGTAAGATCGATATATGATCCGAGCCTCTATACACCGAATCATTAGATCATTAAATCTTTATATATGCTGAATACACACATGTTTTAATTGTTATATGTACGAATTTCTACATATTCTATATCCCCATATGAATTTGTACACGTACAAATCTCTACATATTCTGAATCCCTATATGTAGACATCCTATAATTTCCACATACCAAGATCCACGTATGTTTTAAGTCTATATACACCAAATCCCTAGATTTTCCAGTTCTCTACATATACCGAAGCCCTAGATTTTCCAGCTTTCTATATACAATTTGGTATACACATGTCCAAATTCATATGTATGAATCTCTGCATATGTTGAATCTCTACATGTCCACATTCTATTATTTCCAGATACCTGTGTCCCCAGATTCCTATATGTTCCGAATCCCTAGATTCCTACACGTCCCAAATCCACATATGTACGAATCTCTGCATATGTTGAATCTCTATATGTCCACATCCATATTTCTGAAGCTCTAATTTCCCCAAATTCTACATATCATAAAAGATTCTCTACAAAGTTACATCTAGTAACTTCTAGCCTGCCGTAATTGTGAATATCCTCGGTAAGCAACCAAGCGGCTCGTTTCCTCAGTGTAAAGATTCGTTTTTAATTTCATTCACCAGAACGAAGAAAAAAAATAAACGAGCGAGGCGCGGAAAAAGAAGCGCGGCTAAATCATGGAAATTACGTATTTGCGCCGGGATACGTTTAAATTAAAAACTCGTTTTAAAGCTTGCACGCAACTCGCCGCTGATTTATTTAGCCGTACTTAGTGGAAACTTTTTTTCCCCGCGGGGTAGGAGTTGTTATTCTTCGCCCTTAGAAGAATATCCGACCCTCCCTCGAATTGGCTGCGTTTTCTTTTTTTATTTCGGGACGCGTGAATTCAACAAGATCGCGGAACGGCGAAACAAATTTGACAAAAAAACCAGAGGAAGAGGAACAGAAACGGAGGAAATAGCAAGTGTACGCTCTCGTTGTTTTGCTTGCGGTCGTAGAATAAAGTCGACTGTTTTGTATGCAACGTTTCTGAAAATTTTGATTATTCATCTTGAGAACGTGGTGAAAATTAATCACGCGCAATTTGAATTTCATAAGATTCGCGGTGACTGGGTACAATACGCGCAAGTTTCATAATTAATTGTATTCAGTATCAAAATTCCATCCTCAAATTTTCAGGCTTTCCATGGAAATTTATGTCGGAAATTCCCAAATTCTCTAGTATTTTAATTTTTATATTTTTAGATTGTTGGAGTTCCACATTTTTGAATTCTCACACTGTTAAATCCACATATCTCCAAATTCAACTTTTCAAAGTTCTAAATTCTCAAGTATTAACATTACAAATTCTCAACCTGTGAAGTTCCAAATTTTCTACGTTCCACAATCCTACCTTACCAAATTCCTAAATTTACAAATTCCCAAGCTTCTAAGTTTCCAACTTCCCAACTCTTCAAATCTCCACATCCTCAAATACCCAAGTGGTCAAAAATCAAAATTTCCAGCTCCCAAGTACCCAACTTCCCAAATTTCTCAAATACCAAATATTGAAGTCTCATATTATGGACATATTGACACTGTCAGTAAAATAACAGCATCTAACTAAATCCTCCTAAAGAATTCCGGTTCACCCAACACATTCCACATATCGCTGAAATCACATGTATATTTTTCAGGCTTGCCTCGTAGCGTACGCAAACATGATCGTAACATAAGCGAACAATGGCAGGTCGTTCGAAAATCAGTCGGATCGAAAGTTCGAAGGGTCACAAGTTCGCGTTAGAAAATTGCCGATCGTATACGTGCTGGACTCGCGTGTCGAAGTGCAGCTGCCGTTGCATAGGCGCATACATAATGCATAATATCAAGACTTTGCTGGCCGTTTCGCAGCGAGTTTTCAATCGCCTAAGTCCCCCTTTCGTTCCGTGTAGCCACGCTCGGAGGTCAATAAAATTTTATTCTCCCGTGTCGCATCCATCCCTCTTTCCTGCGGGATTTCCACGGGAAAAAACGCGGCGATCGTGTTGAAACGACAAATAGGAAAAAAAGACAAAGGCTGAGGAAGGAGCCGGGAAAAGCAGCGTTTTCTTCGTCGAGGACAAATAGCTTTTATCCTGTAAGAAAAGGGACGTTCGAGAGCCGCGGTCGAGAAATGTTTGCCGTTTCAATTGTATTTTAATGAGCGTACATTTGTAATTTTTATTCGATCTCTGGAAGTGTTTGTCGGGAATTGATTAGCGCCAGTTGCGCAGACATAAATCGGTATTATTTGCTCTCTGCAGAAATTTGCAGAATTAACATTTTTTATTATAATCTTTGTTGTTAAACTTTCGGTGAGTATAAAAGTTCTCAAATTTCTAAATGACCAACATAAATTGTTAAATTTGACAATTCAGGTTGTGACATTTTAGATCAGTTTATTACCTTAGAATTTGTCTGTATGTAAAAGTATGTGTTCAATAGCAGGAGAGATTTATAAAAATAGTTTTGCTAGAGTTCTGCAAAGTTGAGATCCTTGCAAAGCACCAGTCAATTACAGAGCGGAGAAAACGGCCGATGTTTGGTCAAGGCAAAAACAAAGGGCGCCGGTGTCGGCTTTGGCGAGCATCTTAATCAGACGGCAAGTTTTCGAGGGACTTAATGAAGCGTCGCCAGTTTCATGTCTTTCGGAGCGCGAGTTATTAGACAAACCGTATTCAAGATTCTGATTACTTCCGACAGCTTTCAAAGGGAGCCGAGCGTAGTTTCCAGCAACGAAACTGCGCAATAATTACGCGATATCGCGTTCAGGACTCGCTACAGGAGTCCGTTCATCCCTTTTCCAAGGATCCGCAGTTCTTACGAACAGAGAAACTTTCCAATTACCACGACACGCGGTGATTCCAGTCGAAATGGCCGCAATAATGAGAGAAGCGTTTGCGTTCCACGATTTCACGACTCGTTTCTTCCCCGATCCGACGAATATTTCGAAGAACCTCCGGGAACGACTTCCGCGTCGCGAGACACGCCGGTACACGGCAAATCCCCGTTGGTTATCTCCATTAGGCGAAATTCATTGTCAGATGATAGACATTAGCCACCGCCTGTTCAATATTTGCATGTTTCCGGGCGCAACAGAATTTGCGAACCCGTCCGCTTAGCAAATACCGCTCGAGCTACGGTTAAGGAAGGAATTACACTCTGCGACACTTCGTTAAACACTTAACCATATTTTTCCTGCATTATTCTTTATTCAATATCCTATTTTTCAACCGCAATTCCTCGAGGTTATTTTTACTGTGGATTGATTGCATGTCTCTTATTATCGATCAGCATTCCACATTTAATCTCATTTATAATTTAGATTGTGCTAAAATATTTACTTCAAACGTGAATGGTCGCCTTTCAGCAAGGGATCTCATTCAACCCTACCGTCACAATTTCTTTGTATCCCATGTGAAAATAGTAGCAAGTAGTTGATTTGTATTTTAAAAATGATTTAGTGCCGTGTTCTACATGTACTTCGTATTTGTACGAAATCAATTTACAACGTTCTGAATAAATCCTTCGTAAAAAATTCGCAAAGATCATTTATCTTCGCATTCTCTGTAGCGACCTTAAAGGAAGGGGGTGTAAAGGGCAAGAGCGCAATTCGTTTTGCGCGAAACGTTTGCGCCTCGTTTCTACGCTGGAACGTCCGAGCATTTTACTTAAGCGCCATTAAGAGGGATATTATTTTATTGTACGTTTTTCGTCGTCAACCTCGACGCGGCCCTGTTCAAGCGTCAGACGCGACGGGACTCGTTAATGGCCGCCCCCGGAAAAAGATAAGCTTCCCTTTCTATTAACACGTACCGAGTTGTTCCGCTGGATTTAATGACCGGGAATATTTGCTAAAATAATCCCGACTGCCCTGCTGTTCACTCGCACGCATTCCTTCGAATTAATACGCGCTAACGGCTTCTTCCCGATCGTTTCTCGCTGGCTAATTGTTAACTCGTTTTTTTCATCTCGCACGAACTGCTTCGCACTTTTTGTCAAAGGTCGCCTGCTCCTTTTTTTATCGGATATCCTCTTTTTTATAATTTTCAAGATTTGCAAATTTACTATTAGATATTAGATTTTTGCACGAGTAATTAGTTACAGTTAATTTAGTAATTTGGAAGCTTCGAATTTTACGCTTTAATTCTTTGCACTCGAAGGTATTTTTGCAAATAGCAATTTGCAAAGTTAAATGAATTTGGGGTTGTTATTTCTCTTCTAATAATTTCCATTGTTTGTCTTTACACGTCACATGTGTCATATGTTATACAGGGTGTCTCACAACTAGTGTAGGTCCCAAAAATGGGGTTGGAAGCTTCGTTTTTGTATTATTAAGAAAAACACGGACCAATCAGAGGTTTACGCGCGCCCAGACACGAGAGTGACAGCTTCGAGCCTAGCGGCTGAGCGCGAACCTGATCAAGCCTTTGCGTCGGGACAGTTGTATGTTAAAAATATGTTATATATTGTACGTATGTTAAAAAATGCAATCAAAGAATGAAGTAAAAATAAAATAAAAATATTTCAAATTATTGTATTAAATCAAGTGGTAACAGTCCCTCGAGCACAAAGGGTTCAAATTAATCAGATCAAATTTCTAGACTGAAGAATTTGCTCGTCGGTACTGCTCGAGATCTGTTCACTCGTGTACCCAGGGGCAGTTGCCCACTGTTAGAACCTTGCACGCAGTTGTCCACCACTGTGTTAGAATCTTGCACGTTATGGGATCAGCATAGGAGTAGCATGTTAGAGCCATACACATATATCTTGAAAATGTCTCTGTATGGAACAGCAGGTAAACATTGCATCGAATGAAGGGGTTGATCACGCACGAGATCGACAGCAATTAATTGAAACGAAAAGGAAGGTGAAACACGGAAGAAAGTCACGAAAGGATTAGTTTGAAGCCTGGTAACGCAGCGGGTATCCGCGTAATCGTTGGATCGCGCAATCGCGTTAACCTATTGCGAGATCCGGTCGTCGCGCGGACAGGACGCATTACGAGTGGCGCTCGCGTAATCTTGGCATCGGGCGAAATGGGAAAATAATGTCGGGCGTAAGTGCCGGCTAAAGGGCCAGCTCGTAATTACTGTAAAAACGATATGATTATAGGAGAACCGTTGGCTGTCGGCGAGCACGCGGTCGCATTAACCGTTCCGCGCGCGATCCACGAACTCACACGCTCGCGTAGCGTGTGTGACACGCGCTTACGCAGTGTACCGTTGCTACGGAGGCCTTCTTTCCAGTCGTGGTGTGCGCGGGCATTAAAGCCGGCCCAGGGTGGGCGATTTGTAGCCGTGCCGGAGTTATGGCCAATAAACTACGCACGCGAATATAACGGGTCGAGTGTGCGGAGAGAAAAAGAGGATATATACGGAACAAGGGAGAAGGAAACGAGAGAAAATAGGGGTTGGGTGGCTCGCGAGGAGGGTGGACTGCCGGCGGTCGGGCCCCGCCATAAATGAATATTTAATCTATCTTCTCGCGTGGATGTAACTAATTTGAAAGCACCACGAGGGCGGTCGACCTCTTAAGCGGTGTGCTAAATCTGTGAAGTTCGCGCCTCCACGTGTGCCAGGACGTACCGAGGCGACCCTCCGTCGCGGCGCAATCTATCGTCCACCTTTATGGCGTCGACGTCGATTAACTATCTTATTGTGCTACTTGCTTTTGCATGCTTACTAACTTCGTCGACGAATTCGTGTATCGGAATCAGCGATTTTGTATGTTGCCGTCTGTTCACAATGTCTGTTATTACTGTGGCAATCTGTTATGGGTTCAAGTACCTAATATGAGTGTGTCTGAGTAAATTAGGGGAATGAAAATTAAATTCTCTGAATGCCAAAATTTATTGGTAAACCCTTAATTTTCAAATTTACAAATTTGTGGATCTTAAGTTGGTAAATTTATAAATTTACAACTTGTACATTGCTGAATTGACAAATTTCAAACTTCCAAATTGTTGAATTGCTAAATTTCTAACTTTCAAATTTTTCACTTCTAAATTTCCCATTTTCAAAGTGTCGAATTTCCAAATTTCCCAATTTCAAATATTTCAATTCGAAATTTCCTGATTCGAAATTTTCCCAATTCCAAATTTTCCACTTCCAAATTTCCCAAATCTAAATTTTCCCAAATCTAAATTTCCCATTTCCAAATTTTCCACTTCCAACTGTCCCAATTTCAAATTTCCCCACTTCCAAATTTCCCCTATTCCAAATTTCCCCAATTTCAAATTTCACCAATTCCAAATTTCCCACTTCCAAATTTCACAAATCTAAATTTCCCCCGTTCCAAATTTACCAATTCCAAATTTCCCAATTCTAGATTTTCCCATTTCCAAATTTCCCAAATCTATATTTCCCAATTCCAAATTTTCCACTTTCAACTTTCCCAATTTCAAATTTCCCTAATTCCAAATTTCTCCAATTACAAATTTTCCACTTCCAAATTTCCCAATTCCAAATTTTCCACTTCCAACTGTCCTAATTTCAAATTTCCCCACTTCCAAATTTCCCCAATTCCAAATTTCACCAATTCCAAATTTCCCACTTCCAAATTGTCTAATTATCAAATTTCCAAATTTCAAAGTTTCCACTTCCAAATTGTCAAATTATTAAATTTCCAACTTCCAAATTACTAGATTTCCAAGACTCCCTATTTCAACTTTCCCAATTCCACATGTCCCACTCCCAAATTTCCAATTTCCAAATTGCTTAATTTTTAAATTTCTCACTTCCAATTTTCCAAACTCCTGACTGCCAAATAGCTAAAACTTTCAACTTCTAAATTTCACATTTCCAATTTTCAAGCTTTCTATGTTCCAATTTTCGAATTTCCTAATTTGCATTTTCCAAATTTTCAACGTTCCAACTTCCAAACATCCAAAGTAAATCTCCAAATTCACTTCTATAAAAGAACGCAAAAATATTAGAAGTGCTGAGAACCTCTAAACGTCTTAATCGAGCACCATAAAGAATGTCTTCCTTCTCGACCTGAGGAAGAATTGTACTTACGTAATTGCAGGTTCTACCGACACCAGATTACATGGCACTTGAACCGATAGCGTGATACTATCGTTCGATCGTTTCGAGAGGAAAGAATAAACGAAACCCTTCCTCGATTACGCGCGCTAATTATCGTAGCTGTCGAGCAACGCTCCGTATAATAGATCGCGCGATTAGTGAGTGGAAAGATTGTGTGCGGAGGATGAATGAGGAGAACAATTCGAATGAATGCACTGGAAATCGCAAATGGACGCGAACGATCGGCTGGAATGATGGAGTTGTGTACGAACGAGCGCGATGAAAAGGGAGATCCTAGGCACGTACTTGGAACGAGGAAACTTGTCTCTGAAACGTGTCCAAGTATTGAGAATGATAATTGGATCGAATCAGAGACTTTAAAGGTATCGGAACTTGATTCGAATCGAACTCGAAAATCTACTAGCGATTTCACTTGATTCACAACTAAATCTACACATTCTTGCTAGTCACGTTCGCTTTCATTCGTCAAATAATTAAAAATATATGATCTTTTATGTCATTTCATGTTCTGTTAAATCTCATTAATACTGTAAAACGGTAGATGACCCAAATTAATTTGATTCAGAAATCGTTGAATAATTTCGTTCTCTTCGTGGTTTTCGATAATATTTAGCAAGAAACGCTGGCAATAACTGCGTCTATCCATCTCGTAACTTTTCCCATGGTTGCATCAATATTTTAACAACATTGGGGCGATACGCCAGTGTTCATCAATAATTAGTAATAGTAATCAGCAGATATCGTTTATTAACGAACACCGGCAACAGTAAAATTATCGAAAGACGCGGTAAAATAATGCGATAGCACGAACTCATAAACTGAAACTTCATTTTCTGGGATACAAAGCAATATGTAACACGATTTAATTAAATATACCCGATTCGTTTTGTCAAAAGGAATTAGCTCCTTGCCTGGTTACTGGGTTATTCCGTTATAAAATGTAATTTGATATCGTACCGTGCTCGTTTAATATCGCGCCATTTTATGCAGTAGTACAATTTTATTGCCGATACCGTCGGTGTTCGCGCATGGAGGAGAACTCGGAAACTTTCAGGACCTGCCAGATTGGTGTTTGGAGTGCAAAGGGTTAATCGCTGTTGCCCGGGGTCCAGGTGCGTTCAGAAAAGTCACGAGACGATAAGCTCGAACGGATATAACCGTGTTACGTTGGTAGCCGTTTTACTCGCAATTCTGTTAAGCCACGGTTACGGTATTTCTCTCGGCTCTCCTCTGTTTCCACTCTCATCGCGTAAACACGATACATTTCATCCGTGTACATTCGAAACTACGGCCACTTTCATTCAATTTCCTGACGTACCGAGCAATAATTTCAGGTTACGGGAAAGTATTAAGCTCCCCGGGCAATTTCGTGTTCGCGGATGACGTCGCGTTATCAAGATTCGCTGCTTTACTGCAAATAGCCGATTACCCTTAACGATTGCGACCCCTTCACGCACCGCAAATAATTATACTCGCTGACCTCTTCACCCTATCTCACCGATAAAAGATGGAAGATTGCGCTCAAGTTTATTTCAACACCGTCGTGGCTCGTATCCTGATGAACCAGACGTGAGCGAGATTCTTAAGTTCGTTGCTAAACCCTTCACAAAATATTTCATTGCTCTACTATTATTGTTATTTCTCACAATTTATTTCTAGCCAACTATTTCTCTTGAAAATTCCTCTAATGTCCATATAGGTAAAATGTGACTGAACATTAAAATATAAATTAATCTTAAAGGTTAACCCTCTTGAAGGTACTTTTACTGTCAGCTACTGTAAAATTTCTTAGTTGTTCGGCGAATTAATCTGAAGCTACGACTCTTTTATTGTGGATTGCTATTATTGTTTGCTTCAATACGTCTATACATCACATGTCCATATATCACATGTTTATACATCGCATGTCTATACATCACATGTTCATCCATCATATGTTTATACATCGCATGTGTATACATCACATGTCCGTACATCATATGTCAATACATCATATGTTTATACATTACATGTCTATACAACACATGTCTATACATCACATGTTTATACATCACATGTCTATACATCATATGTTTATACATTACATATCTATACATCACATGTCTATACATCATATGTTTATACATCACATGTCTATATATCACATGTCCATGCATCACATATCTATACATCACATGGCCATACATCACATGTCCATACAACACATGTCTATACATCATATGTTAATAATATACATATAGTTAGTATAGTGTCTAACACTGTCGATAACTTTGGATAGTCAAATGAAGTAGATTAATTCAAATTGTAGTATTAAATGAAGGCTCTCGAAAAGGGTTAATTCCGTAAATCCGAAATAAACGGAAATTTGATTACCCTACGAAGCGTATACGGTACAATTTTATTATGAAATTAATATTACGGGTAAGGAGATTCGCAGTTTGATGAACTTCTTTCGTACGTGCCTCAGTCGTTACCGTCAATTAAATTCGTGTTATAACGAATAGGTTATAGTTATAACGAAATTATCGCAATCCTTTAAGGATTTCGGTTCGTCGAATTCCGTTTCGAATCATAACTAAAGGACCAGGTATTTTGTTTGCAGCGACCCTTTTGCAAACGAAACGATGCTGTAACGGCGCAACACAAAATTTTCAGTTAATGTGGCAATTAGTCGACGCTGAAATCCCTCTCGCTCGTAGACATAGGGCAACAACCAGCTACAAAGAGAACATTGAGTTCACCGAGTTAAATTTAGAGAAACGTTCGAAACGTCTGGGAAAATGATCTCATCTCGGCTGAAAGGGAACGATTGTTGAGTACGAGAGAATTACCACGTGAACTGCCAACGATTTAATGCCTACTAACCCTGATATTTAACCAAAAAGAACCGTTTACAAATCATATTACTGTAAGATACTGACAGTAACATGTGATAAAGCACAGAATTTTCCTTTGGGCAAAATTTAGATTTTTTAGAATCGAACAAATATTTAGGTTACTAAATATTTCTAATTTTTAATGCATAATATTTTGAGACAAAGCAGAAATTTAAGAGAATTTAATAGAAGCAAGTGGAGTGAATGCATATTTTAAATTTTGAACGTAAACGTCGATATCAACGGTTTTCGCCGTGAGATAATATGAACGTAATATAAGCTTGAAATATAAATAAATTTTTAGTTCGTGAAAAATTAGTTAACGTCGTTGAAAAAGTGACAAAAGCAAGTTTTTGCTAAAATCATTTTTATGGGAAAACTCGGTAGCTGTCCCGCGGCTGAGTGAAAAACCGCGTTACACGTGTTTTACGCTATATTTTCTAACATTCTCGGCGGTTATTCATATTTCACGCAAACGGAAAACTGTTCCATTTGCAACAGCGTGATTTTTTCAAACGAATAACCGTACACTATTTCGATCGAAGCAAATAAATTTTACACAGCCCATCAAACGCTGTTTAACTTTAACATCCCCTAAACGATCTCATTATACTCGGCGATTCGACCCACCATTGTACGGATAATAATTTTAACCTATCAACGTTCATATCATCGGAGGTATTCATAAATTGCACGGATGTTATTCACGGGCGTCCATTATTAAAGTCGGAAAGAGAAAAAAATTTGTCAGAAAACATGAAAAATTTACAATATTGTCGGCCAACTGTTTTTAACGACGTACAATTCCTATCTATCTCCGCAACAAAAGCTGCGAATAGGGGGTTATTAATTATTGCGAAAACAATGGAAAAAAAGAATAGAAAAACAAACAGCACAGCTACCGTACAAGGTAAATAATTTTACAAAATTTCCCCTTTTTACAAACTAATTGATGCTCGGCCCTTTGAAGTCTGATTAAACGCAAGCAGACACTCGGTTTCGTTGGAAATTCATGAATTTTACTTGACTTAGAATATCTGGAGTGTGCAAACGATAAATTTGTATTTACTATAGCAAATAGATTTTACATTGATCTTCTCAAAATGAACGATGAGGTGTCCTTTATTGGGACTTAATTGAGACTTTATGAAAATTTCGTGGTTTCAAAGTTTCATATGTAGGAACACAGAAATAAATTCTGAAGCTTTGAAATTGAGAAATTAACGATATAGCGTTGGTCAGTGTCCGCCATTTGCACACTACAAGAGACGTAAATAATTTTTGACACACTTTGTTTGATGGTACAAAAATTTCCAGCTTGCAAATTTGTTTTGGAACACAGAAATAAATTTTGAAGCTTTGAAACTGAAAAATTAACGATACAGCGTTGGTCAGTGTCCGCCATTTGCATACTGCAAGAGACGTAAATAATTTTTTACACACTTTGTACGATGGTACAAAAATTCCAAGCTTGCAAATCTGTTTTGGAACACAGAAATGGATTTGGAAATGGAATGAATTCAGAAATTTAGGAACACAGAAATAAATTGTGAAGCTTTGAAATTGAGAAATTAACGATTCAACGCTGCCCAATGTCCGCCATTTGCATAGAAGAGATTTAAATAATTTTTAACACACTTTGTTCGCTGGATGGTAACTTCCTTGGTAGGTACACGTGTTCACGAATCGCTAAATAGCAGTTTAGAAACACGATTGTAGCTTGAGTTCGTCGTTTCAGCACGCGTTCCGCGGCGAAATTCGCGTACGTGACGGTGAAAATTGCACGCCACGTGATATTTATGAACCGGAAGCGTGGTACATCGCGAACACCATATTAACTGTGGAATTCATTAACTGCACGTTACGTGTTTCGAAGCGAAAAGCTACGAATTCTTAAAAAAAAAAAAGAAAGAAAGCTCGGCCAGAGAGTCGGAAGTCCAACTCGCTCGATAACATTACGGAAAATGTTTCGTACCGAAAAATTTCGTTGAAAATTATAATTATCGCATTCTTTGCAGACCATGGAGTTTCTCGACAAGACGCTTTCGATTCAACCGCGAGCTACCTGAGCCTCGGTATTCTTTCAAGGGCTTGTTTAATCAGTGGAGTATCGCAGGAAAACGAGTAGGTTAATTATTTTAGATTGTTCGGTTTTATTTCTTTTATTCGAACAAGTTGTACTCGTTTTGCGTGCGGCATGAAACGTTCATGCAATATTTTCCTTTCCACATTTGCTCTACTTTGTACAGTTTTATCGATTGCTAATGTTTACACGACTGTAAATGCGCATATGAACGTCCTAACTATGTACAAACATATGTGTTAACATGTGTGAAATGTACGTGCAAGGTATAATGAAAATATATCAAAAATTTACATGTCAGATATACACGATACAACAAATTTTACATGTAACATATATACAAAATATGTGAAAAATTCACACGAATGATATATACAAAATGTATGTAAAATTTACATGTGTGATGTATACAAACACGTATTGACAGTAGGGATGATCTGACTCATTTTACTATTATTTATTATCCATTATACTAACTGTTTGACTACCACCAAAAAATGATCATATCGTGGTCGAACATTACAATATTTACCTACGTGCATCATAATGCTGTTCAGAGTTAAATAAAAGATGGCTAAATGAAACTTTAATTAATATCTTAAAAATGGTTGCTTTTCCAATACAATACAATGGTCCATATTAAAATTCCCTTAATTTGAAACAAAATATTTCTGATAATTTGATACAACGTTGAAAAAACTCTGTCGACACAGTACGATTTTAATTTGTTGAATTTCAATCCGCAACCCATATAACCGAGGACCTTTCGCTATGATGAAACAACACGATTGTGACAGAAATGAGAATCTTTGGAAGTTTAATAAGCCAATGAAATCGAACGAAAAAAGATACTGCTGGTAGAGATCAATCGGTCCTATTAGCGTTGCTGGTCTGATTCAAACTCAAACGGATATGGAAAAGCTACGAAGAGTTAATTATGCAAAAGCATCGAAAACCACTTCCGATTCTCCGTCGCTGAGTGTCGCGACAGAAAGGCGCAGCCTTCAATTACGGGAATTAATTAGTCCCGTCACCGTTCGTGTCAACAGCGAGCAAAATCTCGAGGTCCCAGGGAATTCAGGTGTCTAGCTAGCGAAGGAAAATGTTTTTTCCCCGGTGGGAAAGCCATGCAGTACTCGGTTGACGTTTATGCTCGCGGTGAGAAAGCAAACCCGTCGGCTGGCGGGACAGAGAGGAGCAAAACGTGTGCGCGAAAAGTGAGAAAGAGTGTAGTGGCGAACGAAAGGAAAAGAGAGAGAGTGAGAGGGTCGTGGAGAAACGAAGGCGGAAGCGCAGCATGGAAGTAACGGAAGAGAGAGTTAATTGGGTTACTCGACTCGTCTCTTCAACTCGATTAAAGCATCGTCTCACGGCGTAAACATCTTTTGAGGAGAGGCCTTCGTGTCAGAGGCCGAAGAGTACTCCAGAGCTGGTTAATTAGCACCCTCCCAGTCATTTTCCTTGCTCCTCGAGTAAGCGACGATAATCTTTCTCTTCGGCTCGCCCACACCCTCCGCCAACGTTCGTCCTCCACTTCCGGCGAGATTGCACACTCTCGATCCGGCTGCTTGATTATCTTTCGGGTTTTGAAGGACTCGAAACAGCCCGTTCCTCAGGGCGCATGTAAATGCCAGCTTCATCCAACCACGATTCCAACAGACCTTTACTTTTATTTCCTATCCTTGACATTCTTCTTCCTGCAACCTTTTCTCGTGCAACGATGCTCGAAACGTGAACGTAAAAGTGACGGGACAATGAGTGCTTTTCGGGTCAGAAACTAGATCTGTTCAAATAAATAGTAATGACATCGACGCAATAGAAATCCCTTGGATTTTATACTGTTAGAAAAAAGAATTATAGCAGTATGAATAATCGCCCGCTTTTGAGCATACAAGTTAAATCAACGATCAAGCAATTTAGAATTAAAATAAAAATGACAGGATCAATATTGAAATTTTCCGTGTTTCGTGTTACTGTAATATAATATATAAAGTTAATTGAAAATATTGTATAAAACGTTGATTGAATAAAAATTCGTTTGATAAAAGGCAGTGTATGTTTCAGAGAAAAATCAACCAGCACATATCAAGCCCATATGTCATGTATATGACAGACACATAAAAGTGGAAATTTGAACATTTGGAAATTTGAATATGAATTTAACGCTCCTATGTCAAAATGTGTCTCTAATGAATGATACACTGAGAAGCATGATGTACAGAAATTAGTTACTATTTCATAATAACCTTCATATTTTCGAAATAAACCTGTACGTTCAAACAACGAATCGATCAATCAAACTAAAATGATTTCGAATAGCCCAATGACTGTCTTATGGGTATCTATTGAACCATTGAGCTACCATTATATCAGTTTCCATACAAGTATCCCATCACATTACCTCACATATGAGTATCCCGTTATATCATCTTCCATGTGAGTATTCCATCTTGTTAGCTTACATATGTGTGTCTCACCACATCGTTTCCTATATGAGTATTCCAACACATTACTTGCTATGTATCCCATCATACCATCCATAAGAGTATCCTATCATATCAGTTCCCATATGTGTATTACATCATCTCACTTCCCATATCTGTACCCCATCATCTCCCACATGAGTGTTCCAACATATGGGTATTCTATCACCTCCTACATGAGTAGTCTATTACATAGTCTCCCATAAGAGTATCCCATCATAGTTCCCATATGTGTATTACATCATATCACCTCCCATATCAGTACCCCATCATCATGTCCCATGTGGGTATTCCAACATATGAGTATTGTATCACATCATCTCCCATACGAGTATTCCGTCATATCAGTTCCCATATGAGTATTACATCATACCACCTCCCATATCAGTCCCCTATCTCCCATATGAATATTCCATATGAGTATTCTATCATATCACCTCCCACACGAGTATCCCGTCATATTACCAGCCATATGACTATCATATCAACTTCCACAGTATTCCATGACATCGTTTCAACATATCACTTCCACGAGTATCAGGAAGCTCATGAAAAACATGAACGTTTGTTTCCAGCAGAATACACGGCGTACAATTAGCCAGGCGAGAATTGATTCGCTCGTAGGCGACTCGTAACGGCGATTTAAACTTCTTCCATTAGGTAGATCCCGTAACGAGCGCAAGTACACCATCATTGACTTCGTTCGTTGGCGAGCTGGCAAACGCCGGGAATTTCACCCTCCGTAGCCGGATGGTCGTAACGATCACGACTGAAGCTGGCGGACCTGCTCTCTAACCGCCCGTCGGTGGCCCGTGCCATAGTAATTAGTTGGCTGGCGCATGGTTTTGCCAAGCACCGCTCCCCTGCACTGCTATCCCCGCGCAGCTACGTTTCCTCTCGCTGCAGCTAATCCATGATCACTTAAAGCGCGGCCTGCCACGTTGTGGCCACTGTTAAACCTTCCCTAATTTCTCACTCTCCTCCGCCGCGAACCACCCTTTAACCGCCCTCGAAACGTCACGAACGATTCTCTTGAAACCAGAGAGAAGACCATCACCTTGCGAAGATCACCACCCTATCCATTATTGTCAGACCGTCGCGGAAGACGTTCCTACATTCATCACTTTGTCGATATGACACTCATTTGTGTTCATTAACGCCTTCGTCGGAAAACAGTCCAATCGTGTTAACACTGTCATGTTAATGCGACGCAGTCCAACTATCGTTGGGAGTAGTGCTTTAAAAAGGTTATCGAAACGTGTATTCATACGTTACTCCTATATTCTTGCATCTTCGAATTTCTGTATCAATGCATCACTATATCAGATTTCTGTACCTGGATTCTTGCATTCTGGGATCCCTATTATACTTGAATCTCCAGGTTCTTTGAACTCTATGCCTATATTTGGATCTCTATATTTTCAGTTTCCTATATGGTCTGAATTCCTATGTGCTGTGAGTTCATATATGCTTCAAACTCCTAGTGCATCTCTAAACATCTCGAATTCTTATGTCTACAAATTCGTATATGCCTTGAATCCCTATATCTTCGAATCTCTATATGCTCCAAATTCCTATATCTTCAAATCCATGTATGCTCCAAATTCCTGTATCTTCACATCCATATATGTCTCAAATTCCTATGTCTTCAAATCCATATATGCTTCAAATTCCTAGACCTTGAACTCCATATATGCCCCAAATACCTATATCTTCAAATCCGTATGTGTTCTAAACTCCTAGACCTTCAACTCCCTATGTATATGCTCCCAATTCTTCCACCTCCAAATATGCCCAAATCCCTGCATGCCCCAAACTCCTATACATTCCGATTTACAATACGCCCTGAATCTCTAGATCAACTTAAATCCCCCAGACCTCTATACCCCTACATTTCTAAACCCCAATATTCCAAGACCACAACGTTTCCAATAGTTCACGTTCGAGCGGCGATTTGAGAATAAAGAGCAAAACAATGATCGTGAAAGGTTGAAGTTCCATTCGGAGAGTAGCTCGGAACTTAAGTTTTAAACGAGGGAATCGATTGCACAAGCGGTTTCTTGCTAGAGTTTTTTCAACTTTTGAAAGCGCAGAAGCGAATCGTTGCCGAAGAGCGATCAACGATTTAACGAGGGATAGTTCGATCGTCTTAGAACGTACACAGAGGAAGTTTCATCGTAACGGAAGTTTTAATTTCTGCATCCGCCATGCAGTTGTCGAAATTTACGAGAAGCTCGTCGAGGAGAAAGTGGAACGTACTAACGGGAATTATTTTCGACGCGTTTTCTGCCCACCGTCACTCGAACCGATTGCAAATGAAAAGTCGCCGATCCGGATATTATTGAAACGTTACAAGGATCGACGAATTACCGTGAACGAGTCACTTGAAACAACAGGCACAATCATTTCGGTCCGCACTTTTTAGCGCGGACTTTTGGACGTTTCAAGTGCCACGGATACGTGTTACTCGAGGCGAGGCTCGCTGGCCAACAAAGCTTTCGCTCGGGGAAAAAGCTGCGCGTATTTATTTTCAGCTTTCGCCATTCAATAGTCGACGGATTATCGAATCCACGATCTCGTGTCAGAACTGTCATTGGCACGGATCTTTTTTTCCCCCTGACCATCCTTGTGTTTCTTGTTTGTTTGTTTGTTTATTTACCCCCTTGTCCGCCAGTCTCCCGCTTTTTTCTCTCTCTCTCACCCTGCACTTCGTTTTTTATTATTATTTTTTTTTTTCATCGACGAGAACTTCATCCCTCTCGTAATCACGCGATACCACCAGGTTTTTTTTGCAGCTTGTCATTACAGAGAGGACTTTTATACTTGCCGCTATAAATCCACCGCCAAATACAACGGGGATATGAAAGGCTCGTGAACAATGGGCGAAACGTCGCAAAGCCACCCTTAAATGTCCCCCTCGCATTCGCTAATGCACCGTTTCAATTTAATCGCGTAAAAATAGCCGTAAAATCGTGTAAGAATTCGATCCGAGCTATATACGATTACGATCTTCAAAAGGAGGAACGCTGCTACGAAATCGAGGCGGAATATCATTCGCTTGTAAATCACCGAGTTATTTCGGGTAAATTCCATAACCTTATCAAAAGGGGTTGCATTTCGTTGCACAATCTTGTTCTACCGTGCACCGAGGTCATAGACGCCTTTTATGTAAAATTGTAACAACATAACCTCAAAATATACAAACAGGATTCGAGGGTCTTTCATACCTTTCAACGAAGGTATTAAGATTCTAAATATGAAAATGTGAGTTTGTAAACTTCCGAATTTCAAAAGTCCTGAATATCGAAATTTGTAAAAGAGCAGTCTTCCTTTAAAATTTCCATATTTGTAAATTCTTAAATCTCAAAATATCCAAATCTTTAAATAGCTAAATCGTCACATTTCTAAATCCTGAAATGTTCAAATCCTCAGATTTGAAATCCTAAAAATTTCCAAATTCCAGAACTTTCCCTGAAGAGAATTAAACTTGCTCTCGTGCATTTTGATGCCGACAGAATTTTATACAGACGCCATTATACGACAGCAGAGTATAATGGAGTCCGTTTAGACGAGATACAAGTTATTTTGCAATCTAACTTGCGTCTTCTTCCGTCGATACAAAGAATGTAGAGCTGAAAACTTGCTGGGTAACTGATATCAGAGGGAAACACGAAAAATGAGGCACGAAAGAGGGGAGGGAAAATCGGGCCGCGTATAATAAGATGCCAGAGGTCGAGCCGCTGTTATTAGATTTAAACTGTTTGGCCTCTCGAGTACCGTGGCTAATTGTTCGGGGAATCAAAAGCCCCGAATATTATTATTTTCCCTGGCTCCCCGGTTGCTCGTTTTTCCCCCGTTTTTTTTCCTCCCTATTTTTTACTCCCTCTATCCGCAGTCTTCTTCATCACGATTTTCCCTCTCTCTCGGTCTCGTTTGGATACGCGACGCTCGTTTCGACCTCGCAATAATTCCAGAACTCCGGTTCCCGGCGTGTCGTGTAGGTACTCGTAATTATGCGCGGTGAACCGTGCATTTCGCATCGCGGCATTATTCGCGAGTGTTTTTCGCGCTCGTTCCGCTCCTTTTTCCGCTAACCGTTCCGGGACGCGAGTGCACCGGCCCACGGAATAAGGGTATAATGGATTTTCAGAGGGGGTGGACGACGCGTCGCGATTAATTTGACGCTCGCCTAAACGCGGTTATTCGATATCTGATCAGCATTACGCGGCTGGATACGTTGACGCGTGTCCATTTCCCTTCAAAGCGAATTCTCCTTCGAAACCTGTCCTTTCGCCGATGAAAATTGACCGTTTCAACTTCCGCTTTTGTTCAACTTTTCCACACTGAATTTTCAGCTTTTCATAGTTATGAGCAGTTGCTCGTGAAGGGGGAAACAGCGCTTGACCTCCTTTAATTTACGTTGCGAATTGTAACGTGCCAAGGGGTTGTTAATTGATTTCTGATCCTCTTTTGCAGGAAAGAAGTTTTGTTTATACTGGGCCAATATTGTGTGTTGGAAAAATTTAGTGACCTACATTGATACTTGGTGGTGTATATTTATACTATTTACATGATGGTGCACGTTTAAATATTGTTGATGCTGTACATTTGGGTGGCGTACTTAAGGGTATACTTTTAAATGATGTACTTAATGAACGTTCAAATTTGATGATACATTCATATGGATGTACTTGATGATACACATGTAACATATGTATTCTTGATGATATACGTTTACATGGATGTACTTGATGATACACATGTAACATATGTATTCTTGATGATATGCGTTTACATGGAAGTACTTGATGATACACATGTAACATATGTATTCTTGATGATATACGTTTACATGGATGTACTTGATGATACACATGTAACATATGTATTCTTGATGATATACGTTTACATGGATGTACTTGATGATACACATGTAACATATGTATTCTTGATGATATACGTTTACATGGATGTACTTAATGATGCATGTTTATATGTATGTACTTGATAATATGTACATGTACGTGAATGTACTTGATGATGTACAAGTAACATAGGTATACTTGGGGATATACATGTACATGAATCTACTTGATGATGTACATGTATCATGCGTATACTTGAGAACATACATGTACATGGATGTACTTATTGATGTACATGTAACATGAGTATACTTGATGATATACATTTACATGACATACTTGATGACATACATCTACATGAACATATTTGAAGGTATGCATCCAACAGATTTGCTGATACAAAACTAAAAATACGACCATTCAGAGAGGATCTGAATGAAGGATCAAAATGCTAAAAATTGTCCAGTATTTCATATTTTAGTATATACAGCAGTTTATTGTAAAATTCTGTGTGGATTTTAAAATTCCACGGTGTCGTTCGATTCGATTAATCCCAGAACGTTTAAAAACGAATCATCAATGACATGTCCCACAAAGAGCTGCGTTCCCGGTCGATCCTGTTGATTCACGTCCCGGCGCATTCTTCAAATTGAAAGCAATTTACACTTGAAAAGTAAAATGGAACATAGAAACGCAGTGAACGAGAAGCTACCGGGCAAACGTGTGCTCGCGTTTCCATGTTCCCGATGTTACTCGGACAAGACGTTTACAATTGGCCAGGCCGGCTACGTATAACAATGTCTGATTCAGCTGTCCGTTTGTGCCAGCCCCCAAGCATGTGAATAAAACGCCGCGAACAAGCGGGAGAGTGATGAGGATCAGAGTCGGTTTACGTTTGCCCGGTGCAGTTTCGCTCGATAGGGGTGGAAATCTTGTAGAAGAAGCGATGCTGATCGCACACCGGCTCGAGGCTTGCATCAGCGCTCGCTACGCGGAATATAAAGCGGGGATCACTCCCGTGCCGATTTCGACGTCCCTCGATTGCCCGTGTCTTCCGTTTGTCCACTTTACGGTGAACGGATTTTATGCCGCTCCGGGGATTTTTACAACGAACGAGCTACTCTTCTATTCGTTACTCCCTTACGATTTGATCGACGTTGTATCTTCAAGATTCGCTCCACGGCTTTATTTGCTGGAGAACATTCGAAATATTGCTTGCGATGCTTTCGTACGAAATTACTAATTTAATGTTCTAACGAGGAACATGATTGACATGTGTCAAGATTTAACGAGTGCTTTTTCTTTATTGACCAATGAAGGAAGAAAACAACCTTTGAAGATTGCAAAATATTTTCAGTGAATATCTCAGAAATTATTACGTTTTATATGTATACGTATGTACAATTTTTGTTATACGACATAGATAAATTATTGCATCAACATCTGAGTGTAACCAAAACAAGTACCTTGTAAAAAAAATATTTAAACGAGTTAGTTAACCTTGAGATTTTTTTGCTTCTTGAGATTTGATCCAATAAAAAAGAATCATCGCTATTTAAAGAGCATCAGTACTAAACGTCTATATCCACTAAACGACATAAAACGAAAGAATCCGAATAAGAGAAGACTGTTGAGAATGGAAGAATTCTACTTTGAGTATCAATATTTGTCCCCGACACGGTATTGTTACGCTCTTTTCAATGTAATCCAAGCATCGAACAACGGACATTGACCAGTGGCGAGTTCAAGGCGATTGTTCAGCGGGAGGTCAAACTTTTCAAGACGTCTTCCTACATTCTGCTTCTCCTTTCAACGATCCCCTTTCGTCTTCGTGCCGGCGAGCAAGAGGCGCTGTCCGACATCGTGTAGCCTTCGTGGCACACTCTATTCACACCCCACTAGATAGGTTAACCGCTGCCACTACCGCTTTTATACAGGGTGACCCCAGATAAATTCAGTCCACTTGGCTGATCATTTTGTACGAGAAGTTTTATATATTCGCTGCATTTTCGTGCAGAGATATACTACAGAGTGATATTTGTGGTGATATGATGGGTGGAGATATTAACGCGTGGTGACTCGACGCGTGCGGGTACCAACGCTTGGAGATAATAACGCATGGTGATACGACGCGTGATAGTACTAACATGTGGCGATATGACGCATGACAGTATTAACGCGTGGGGTACTACTGGTAGAGATGCAGCGCGAAGATACAGCGCGTGGAGATGCGACGCGTGGAGATACAGCGCGTGGAGATGCAGTGTGTGGAGATCCAGCGCGTGGAGATATAGCGCGTGGAGATCCAACGCGTCGAGATACTAACGCGTGGAGATCCAGCGCGTGAAGGTCCAGCGCGTGGAGATACTAACGCGTGGAAATACAACGCGTGGAAATACAGCGCGTAGAGATACTAACGCGTGGAGATACTAACGCGTGGAAATACAACGCGTGGAAATACAGCGCGTAGAGATACTAACGCGTGGAGATACTAACGCGTGGAGATACTAACGCGTGGAGATACTAACGCGTGGAAATACTAACGCGTGGAGATACTAACGCGTAGAAATACTAACGCGTGGAAATACAGCGCGTGGAAATACAGCACGTGGAAATCCAACGCGTGGAGATACTAACGCGTAGAGATCTAGCGCGTGGAGGTCCAGCGCGTGGAGATACTAACGTGTGGAGATACAGCGCGTGGAAATACAGCGCGTAGAGATACTAACGCGTGGAGATCCAGCACGTGGAGATACTAATGCGTGGCGATACCAATGCGTGGTAATACTACATGTGACAATACAGCGCGTGGAGATACGCAACGCGTAGCGATACTACACGTGGCGATACCAACACGTGGGGATGCTGACATGTGGAGATCCTAACGCATCGAGTTAATAACACGTGAGATACCAACGCATGGTAATATCATGCGTAGCGATATAACACGTGGAGATATTAAAACATGGAGATACCAACACATATACTAACGCATAGGAATGTTGTCACGTAGCGATACCAACACGTGGCGATAGAAATCGCAGCCCACCGCACAGAAATACAGCACGTAGCGCACTAACACGCGGAGAAATAACGTACAGCAATGCTGACGCATTGCAAAGCTAACACGTTGCAAACTAACATCAAACACGTCTAACATTCGTTAAACTTCTAACCGGACACCCAGTACATAAGTCTACCTATAACAGGGCTGTGTTACTGTGGCCCGCTATCGATGTACACATCCACGAAGGAAATTGCTAGCATCCCTCGTAGCACACGCGTGCGCTCGTACGTGTGCGAAAGTGCACGTGCGCGAGTATATCCGTTCACCGATCACGCACACCGACGAACAACATCGTGGGATCGAGACCAACACGGTGAATCCTGGCCAAGTACACAGAATAGTACAAACGCGACCCCGCTCACACAGCACCCTGGATACATACTTCGAGGAAACATAGACATGCCTCTTCGACAAACCCCCACGCTGGTGTTAGATAGCACCTAATACCTCCCTGACCAAACAACCGACACCTTGGCTCGTGCCTGAGCTCTGCTCTTCGTGTACTGCCTCCGCCAGAAGTTGCTGCACCAACCACCGGAAACAGCTTGTATCTCCTGCTGCGTTCAATCTTTTGGAACGTGTTAGCATCCGAAGATTATGTATGAATTTCGATAGAAAACTTCCACCCATTCTTATAATTCAAATTCCATTTTGCACTCGTAAACCTTGACAGATCTTCCATTTCTTGTACTTTGATGTATTATAGATCCACTTTTAACACTTATCATAGATTCTTCATCTTTAATATAGTGTTAGAAATAATATAGTGTCATAAAGTGTGTACACGTCATGCACTAGATGATTAATAGGTCATTATTTGCAATATAATACCTAGGTAATTATTTACAATGAACAATCAGATTTGGTTTGTATTATGCAGAATGACTGAGCATTATGAATAATGTATTAATCACATGGTTCGTAATTCACAACTCGTAGAGCGTCAAACTGCTTGATACAATTGCTGTTTCAGTGAGGTTCATCTTTTAAAAATTGTTGGCAGAACCCAGTGTAAAGCTTCATAATCTTTCGCGCTCTTTGACCCGAATGAAACATTGTAGAATAACATACGAAAGAAGCTTGGCTCTATCGTTGGATCCGTCCATGAAAAGGGTATAAACGCAGAATGTTGTACATTTTCTTAGAACATCTCGCGTTACCCGTATCTTTCCCATATCGCGTCGGTTGTTGCGTTTACGTGCTGGCTGCACGCTCGAAAAGCAAAGGGCCAAGATTTAGCGTCGCTCGATATGCAAAAGCTTCGAATCTTTGAAGCAGGATTTGCTTACCTCTGTGCTAGCTGCCTCGATAGAAAGTGAGGCAAAGGATAGGACGGACACAAATGAGCTCGAGGGTTTGAGCTTTCCCCTAGAAGGCTCTTTGCCCAACGACAGACAGGTACGACCACCATCCCTTTCGCCACTCTTTTTCCCGGCTGTGAGGACTACTTACGGACTATTACTGCTCTTCGAGGTAAAAGCTAAATCATTTAACGAAGCAAAGTCTTGGACCGCCTCTATCTAAGACTCAAATTCAAAGGCCACCAGATTTCACCGCCGACCACTTTCATATCTGAATTACTTATGTGTCCTATTAACGTTCAAAGACTTTAAATGCTGGTTTCTAATAGTTGAGAATACGGACTTTTTTAATTGGGTACGTTAAGTTTAGGATTTTGAAGTTTGGGAATTTGGGGATGTTGGAGTGTGGGGGTGTTTTGGGCTATAGAGTTTTGAGATGCTGAGGAACTGTGGGATTTGGGGAGGTTAGAGTCTTGGGTTGATAGAGTTTTGGGACGTTGAGGTCTCAGAACGTTGGAATTTTGGGTTGCCCAAATTTTGGGACGTTGAGGTATCGGAACGTTGAGAGTTTGGGTCTATAGAGTTATGGAACGTTAAAGATTTGGGACATTAAAACTTTGGGTCAATAGGGTTTTGGGACGCTGAGGTTTTGGGACATTGAGACCTTCGATCAGAAGAGTTATGAGATGTTGAAGATTCGGAACATTGAAATTTGGAGTCGATAGAATTATGGAATATTAATGTTTAGAAACATTGAGACTTTGGGTCGATAGAGTTTTGGGATGCTGAGGATTTGGAACATTGAGATTTTGGAATGTTAGAATTTTAGATTGATAGAGTTATGGGACACTGAAGTTTTGGTTGAAATTTTGATGTGTTAGAATTTTGAGATGATAGGGTTGAGGGATGCTGAGATCTCAGGACATTTGGATCTTAAGGCATTGAAGCTTCAGAACATTAGGATCTTGAAATAATGTTCGATGATGACATGTCTCGATTTTGGAATACTATCACTTCATAATTTTTTAAATTTAAGATCATAAGACTTGAGAATATTAGGTACTGAGATTTTGTGATCTTAAAGTTACTCCTGGAACTTCAAGTTATGACTTCATAACTATGTGATTATAAGAAATAATATGTAACAACCATATGAATTACTAAACATACTAAGCAAATGATGGTACTGTAAATACCCTATTAAATAAACCTATAACAATAGCTACAACATAATGATGTGTTAACTAGACCTAACCCAAAACGTCGAAGTAAGTAATTTTCACGTTTGAAGCCTGGCAGAAGAGCGTAAGTCTAAAAAACCGAGGTGTATGCACATTTTTCGGGCGTAGAAGTTAAGTAATTCGTAGTCGGCGTTTACCGAGCGGGCATCGGTATTTCGTCGCGGCGGACAAAGTGGCAGTTGCAAAACGGCGTGCCTAGCAATTGCAGTTGCAGTTTTCATGCAATTTGTATTACAGCCGCACGAGTGCTTGGTAATTCGATGCCGTACGCGCGTGCACGCTTGTACGTAACGCTCGCTAATGAGGCTACAGAACGTACCACGTTGCTAACGAATAGTTAATACGTGTAAAGCGACGTCGAAACTCGTGCAAACGAGGCAAACTCCTGTCGTGGAACGGTCGATCGTGCAAGAAAATTCGGCCTGTTAGCCTGTACTGCGATTAATTAAGGAAAAATTATGTCAATGTCTTTTTTGTATTACCACATTTTCTTCTGTTCGGAATATCATAATAATTATGGTTGGTAAAGTTAGTACACTTTTACTTAATTATCTTTTGTCGACTGCACATGCACGTTTCTACATCTGTACACTTCTGAATTCGTAATTTTGAAAGTTCGTATATTCATAGGTTTCTAGATTGATAAATAAATTTAAGTCTAGATGTATATCCAGGTTTCTATATCTTCAGATCCCCAGTTTTCCAGACTCAGAATGTAGGGATATTTTAAATATTCTCAGATATTACAGATTTCTACATCTTCACCTATTCACACCAGATATCCACACCATCTCCACACCTATCAACACCACCAGATCCACATGTCCTCACATGTTCATATTCCCACATCTCTATTTTCCTAGGTACTTATACCTTCAAATTTCTATGTCACCAGATCCCTATGTTCTTAAATTCTCATGTACCTAGATCTCTATTTTCTAAGATACCTATATTCTTAAATTTCTATGTCACCAGATCCACATGTTCCCACATGCTCATACGCCCAGATCTCTATTTTCCAAAAGTTCAACATGCACTCTGTATCATCAGATTCCTATGTCCCGAAATTCCCATCCGTCTCTCTATTTTCCAGAAATCCAATATCCTCAGATCCCCATATCACCAAATGACCTTGAATCTCCCCAGACCATTATATCCCCGTAACAGTTTCGCCGGGGCGGGTGAAAATAATCTGACAAACAAGGTTAATCGGTGGAATAAATAAAGGGGAGGCGTAAAACCGGAAGTCGACAATGGAGTTACCGCCGACGTTTAATTATCGATTCGGCACTCTGTATTAAACGCGGCGCCTACCGCGGCCCGTGCACGTGAAATAATTAGTTGCACCGCTATTAATTGAAAAGCAAGCAAATGTAATTAATATAATTATTTCGCAAGAACATAACCGAACATTGCTTATAATCCGTCACGGTGAAGGATCGAGCAGTATACGTTGGTGAACGAAAACAGTTACGCGAACCCGGAGATAACAACCTGATTAACCAAATTGCCAATTGACGACGTTAATTGTCCGGGTGATTTGACATGCACGTAACAATGGGCTGATAAATGAACAGAGAGAAAAGGAAACCGTAGACAAAAGGAATTTAAACAGCAAAAGCTGTAATTGCGGCGCCGATTAACGGGATGCGCCGGAATTATCGTCGGCTCGCGGTTCCGTGTTTTTGGCAGCGAGAAATTGAATTGTGCGCCGGATTGATCGATCATTCATCGCTTATCGATGAATCGGCTTACAAGGAGAACTCGGACGCAATGAGTCACGATGTAATCGAACCGAAATCGTACTCGGATCGCACCGCCGAGAATCGCACGAATCGAGTAATCGCCTGGAATTCGATCTTGCGAAATCACGGAATTCAATCGCGTCGAATTCAGCCATATAGAATTCAATCGCGAAGCCAATTACGCGGAATTCGATCGCGTCGAAATCAATCACGAATTCATTCGCGTCGAATCCAATCACGTGGAATTCAGTCGCGACGAATTCAATCGTCTAGAGTTCAATCGCGCGGAAATCATATCGAATTTGATTGTGCACAATTCAACGTCGAATCTTGACGAATTCGAATACCACTATTTCAACAAGAGTTAAAATCCCTCAGGGTCCCGACCTTCCGGACAGACCTTGTATTTGAAAAACTTTATTGCATGGAAAATGACTGCTCAATTACAGCCGACGTTTCACGGTGTATTTACGCTCGTTATCTCCTATAAAACCTCTCGAACAACCACTAGTCAAGTCATGACCTCTCCTTATTACTTAGCTAAGTAGTCCAGGCGCGTAATTGCGCGTAATTACTACGTGTACGCCACATCTCTTTTCCTTTCTGAAAATTCTCGCTCGCTAAAACGTCGCTTTTCCCGGCCGTCCACGTCAAGCTACCAGTTATTTGTACGGAAATAAACGATGAAAATAATGCCCGCGGCGACAGGGGATGGAAGTACAAAGAAGGACCAGCAAAGCCGTTAAAAGAGAAACGAAAAAAGGTGCATCTAAGCATACGGCTGTAAGGGGAAACGAGGGTTGAACAGAGGAGGACAGAGAAGTAAAGGACGGACGTATAATAAACAGCTTAGAGGTACAAACAGAGACAAAGACGAACGTTGCACGTATCGAGACAAGATGAAAACGACTGGGTTGGAAAATAATTTGATAGCGAATGCGTTCAAACAAAAGGGAGCGGAATATAGCAGAGGTCGGTTATCCCACCTGTAATTAATTCCTGTTGCACGCCACCCGGAGATGAACCTGCCCGATTGTGGCTTAACGCGACGCGTGAGCTTAAACGACTTGCGATACGAGAGCTTGAATGACCAGCAAGCGTTTCTACTGTTGCGAACAACGCTGAATAAATTCCTCGAATCTTTTCGATCACTTACGTTGCCGCTCTAAGTGGTTTTACAACCTTTTCTCCTTTTATCCTCCGCGAAAATTACCTTTCATTTATTTCATTTATGTTGGTAAGCCGGGTTTATGCTGGATAATTACCTACATGTATAGTTGTTACGTAGATATGGGTTGCTAACAAAGATTAATAAATTCCTCGAATCTTTTCGATCACTTCTGATACTATTCTATACATGTTTTCACGAACATAACCTAAATTTTAGGTTATTCGCGGTGATAATTAATTACATGTAATCGTTTGATCATGTAATATGCAGTAATTAATACACAGTGGTTAATATACAATATATTAAGTATGTTGCATAATGATACGCCTATATGAGTTTTTAATATTAATTTCAATAAATTTTTAATAAATTGTGTATGCGAAATTGAAGAATTTGATAAAGTTTAATTATCGGAACGATAAAAGTTACACACACGGTAGATGGTCGAGTAACGAAAATACTGTTTCGGATTCGAGCGGAGCAAACAACATTTCCGAGCGAAGCGGATTTAAAAGCGCATTTCATTTATGCACGAGGACATTGCACTTTCAGTCAATTTAGAACAATCCCGGATAATTTTGGTATTTGTGCAATGAGAAACGAATTTATTTATTTTAACTGAGCACTCTCTGCACGCTTCATGATTATCCAGCGACAACAAGCACTGTGGTTACGGCTTCTCTCGCGTTGATCTTTAATACATTTGTTGCCAGCATTATATTATCGCTACCTGTATTCAATCAGGAACTCGTATTTTTTTAAAGTATCACTTTTTACACGTCTCTTTTGTCGATATTTTTTAAACGGTACTCATACGGTAATTTAAAATTGACTTATCGATTAAGAGCTGCGAATTTTTGATTTAATACTTCTAATATGATGACGCTAATTAACGTTTTCATTAATTTCTCTTTCATTAATTATTCGACTATATTATATTCGAGCTGTCAGTCAACGGTGACCACCGTGACCTCAACGTTTTAATCACGCACATAATTAGCTAGAATATGGTTATTTAAACATTCATCAACCCGAGACCACAATATTTTACATTTGCCCAAAAGCTAAAGTGCAAAGTAACAGAATCTCTGTGGTAGACATTTGAAATTTTTAGAATAACTTTAGATTTCTTCGTTACATTATTCTTTGACCAAATGAAATGCACAGCAGAGACCGGTTAATTACGGATGATACCGTGCTTAACATTCAAGTTCATAAACGCAGACAAATATCTTCTCGCCGGCGATCCCAGGAAATTTGAAACAAAGCTGCAAATGGAAATAAAATAGCATGATTCTCCCTTTTGTACCAGAAATTCTACTGCACTCTGTACATTCTCTGGTATCGCACAAAGGGTTAAAATATAGTGGAAAGCCCCGGTTTCTGTTTCGGAACGACGTTCTGCTCTTGGAGAAGAATCGTTAAGTGTTGACCCAGATAACGCGGCGGTCGCTAATTGTTCTGCTCGACCGGCCGAACAACCGGAAATTAATAACGACGATTACAACGGTGGGCGTGTTCTCTTTAAAGGCGCGTATTTCCCGTAGCTCGGTTCGTCCGAATCGGGGGATATGAATTCGTAAAATGAATCGCTATTTGTAGCCGGGCCGTGTCGGCGGCGTAAGTTCGAGCTGTACGGAACCGAGTCGAGAGCCAGTAACGAGGTAATTGCTAAAGTTTATCTCGGAGAAGACAGCAAAAATTAATTACAGGCGAATAGCTCGACGTTCACGCTTCAACGTTGCCTTACTTTCTCTCGTTGTTCGTTACAATCCAACACCGTCAAGCATTTACTCTCAGACTGTTCAACCTTCTCGCGTTACCGTGCCATCGAAACAGATAGCTCGAAAATTTCACGAGAAAAATATTCTACCTTCTGACGATTCCAATAGATTCGAGGCTGTTACAGATTTCTGAGAGTGTCGTGCGGATTCTGCTCGGATTGCAGATTGCAGGTTTCGCTCACTGAATGGCGTGAATAGTGTAACTCGAATTTACCAGCAAACTTTTTATTACAATATGAAAAGTCAAAGGTGGTTCTGTTTTTACCAATCGTTTTACATAATACAAGAACTGACGAATCATCTAATTTTGATCGAAAGAGGACCTTGTAGATTTGAGAATGTGGATTCTAATAGTACCGTGAAATGAGTATTCTTCAGATTTGAACAGTCTATCGATATGAATAACCGCAAACGTTATCAAATGAAACACGATAATTTGCATCTCGTAGATCGAAAATTGATTGCGATAGCGTTAAGAAGACAAAGTTTCATTAAAGAACGATTAAATGTCGCAAAACGAGCTGGAAAGTTTCTTGCGGAAGATCCAGCAAAAGCGGGTTCTTCAATAAATTGCGATCGCAACGATGCGTGCGCCTCGCGTCAAACTAATTGCCGACGTTTTAATAGCGGCGGTTTGCGCGGTTGGTTCGCATAATTGCAACATTGTAAGTTGTGTAGGTGGCACATACGAGAAGTACTTAAGCCCGCGGCCGCCTTCCACGGTCGAGAGTCTGGTAATTGCCTTAATTACGACCGAGTCCGACTTACCCGCTTATGCGCGTCGCAAAATCTTGCTTCTTTATTCCCCGTTTTTTCCGTTCCCTTTCCATTTTCTTTCCCGGTTATTTCGTTTTCTCCTGGCCAACCGTGCGACAGCAACGTCAAAGGCGCGAAACAATTTGCCGTCGCGAAACGTTTGCTTCTCGAAATGTTTGCGAATCTTGAAATGCGTGTTGTTTCTCTCCGCGGATCAAAGAACGACTACGATCGTGTGTGTAACCTTTCAGCCTTTCGACCCCACCCATCGATTTTCAACGACGAACTATTCGAGAATTTTCCCCCGTTAGTTTCGTTAATGAGACGAACGTCGACGCAGTCGTTGGAAATTACGTGGTCGTTTCTTGCGGCCCCTCGAGACACCGGCGAAAAAAAGAACCTGGTAATTCCCGCCGCTGCAAAATGGAGTAAAACGTAAATTGTCTTTTCGCTATTTATGAACCATCTTTGTATCCTCCGGCGGAAATTGAAACTTCGAGCACCGGACTTCTGCAGCGTGCCTTCAAAGTCTGTCTGCACTTCGGTATCGTTACGAATGTATCGAAGAATAGAAGCGGATAAATCGAGCCGCGCAAATTGTGAACGGTTAAACGACCGTTCGAGGACAGAAAAGTCGCGGGGAACTTCATCATTCGGGAACTACGGGGACGCGTTATCTTTGCCGGAAGAGCATTAGTCCGACGGAAGTGACAATTTCCGATCGCGAACGTTTCCGTCGATTGGCCGTTCGCATTCATCATCGCGTCGATCCATCATCTTGCCGGACTGAATTAACGGCTAACCACTTCTATCGGTGACTTCTATTGGCAAACACCGAATGAAAACGACGTTTCGTTCGAGTCCATTGCTCCGACGTTTTCCACGCTCTAACGAACTAGTTAACGCCACAAATTGCCACGGACGAGCTACAGCCCTGCCAAATTCGATACGAGCTCTAATATCCTATGAAAGTTTTAATTCGCTCGACTGCTTTAATTCTCCACGGTAATCGCCGCTGCTAATTTAATATGGCCGGGCATTTAATAGAAGATGTCAAAATATCATTATTCTCAGATTTTCTGCACAGGAGAATTATTAACATTTCACCAAAATGAGGTGGAAATCGGTGCAAATGTGAAAAGATGGTGACAATTGAACGTACCCGTGCATTATTTGAATGAAGCTATAAGTACGTCCGCAATATGTGTTTTATACATTGTACACATATGTGTGCATATGCATATGTATGTATATATGTATATATGTATGTATATGTATATATGTATGTATATGTATATGTATGTATACATGTATGTATACATGTATGTATACATGTATGTATACATGTATGTATACATGTATGTATACATACATACATACATGTATACATATACATACATATGTGTACAATGTACAATGTATACATACATACATACATGTATATGTGTATAATCTTTATGCGTGACAGAATAAAATTTTCGGTCTATAGTTACACAATTAAGTTACAAATATTTGTTCATGATAATTGAACAGCGAATTTTTATGCACTTCGTCAAAGTCTGCAGAGTCTAAAGTGTAATAAAGTTGTATAAAGTGTATAAAGCTTATAAAGTGTATAAAGTGTATAAAGTGTATAAAGTTGTATAAAGTGTATAAAGTGTGTAATCTGATGACTGTAAATTCGTGAGAATGGTAATGTTAAATGGATTCTTTGAATAGGACGCAAATCCTACTAAAACGGAAGACTTGTAAATGGTAAGGTGAAAATGCAGGAAAGTTTACTCGCAAGAAGTTGGCGTCATAAACAAGACCGAATCGCAGTTCCCGACACGTGTCCTCCGGACAAAGTTGCGACTTTTCCGCGCTGCACATTCCGCGATTCGGAATAGTGGAACACAGAGGAAGCGATCGAACAAATTATTTTCAAAAGTTTCCGACAACTTCGCGGAACCGTGGGCCGGAGTACCCGAGGGTACACGAAACCGTGACATGTTCGAAAAACACCCGCGGGACCGTGGAAACCCAGTTCCTCGCGGACGAACTTTTACTCGCGACTGGATTATATAATCAGCTGTACGCATAATTATCTTTTAAACTTAAGACACGTAATTTCTTGGAACCTGATTCTCTGAAAGAACATTCTTGGAATTCCGCTTACTAAAATTACCGTGTTCATTAAAATTACTACTTGTCTATAAAAACTTCTCTGGTTTGAATAAAAATTTCCTTCGAAATAGTCTTCCTTTTCATCTAAATCTTTAATTCAAATTGAATGAAACGCCATAAGCAAACGAAAAAAAGGAGCCGAGGTGTTTAAAAATCGACGAGGGGGTGCAAAATTATCCAGCCTCGAAGTTCGTAATGCAAGTGCGATTCTGTGTATGGGGTCCACTCGGAGCCAAGTCGTTATTAGCATACCAGCTTAGTTTCGCGTGTACGACCACTATGGGCACGTACACACTATCGTAAGGACACCGCCACACGTTTCAACTTGCTGGAACACGCACCTATGCACCTATGGGGACCCATAACTGCCTAATAACGTCTCATTCCTTATATCAGGCTCGCTGGTAACAATTGCAGAACTTTACACCATTGGTAACCAGCCGTTATTTGCATCTTTTCAAATGTAGTCGTTTAGTGTGGTTATGAAGACAAATCAACAATGACCATGTTATAATACAAATCAACGTGTCACGACAAAACAAGTCGGGTGTATTTGTTAGGGGAGTTTCCGTAGATCCTAAGTTTTTAGAGTGTGGATTGAAACTTATGAATATACTTGCCTGTGATGAATTTTTGATTAAGTCTGTTAGATAATGTAGAAGTTCCAAAATCCGAGAACATTGAAATTCCAATTATCCGGGGTCTCCAAGTGTCAAAGTTTCAAAGTTTCACAGTACAAAAGTCCCTACGTTCCAATGTTCCATCTCAGATTCTAACCATCTAATATCTCAACGTCCTAAAGTTGCAACCTCTCAAAATCTCAACGTCCCGAATACTCAACGTCTCAAAACCACAACTCGAATATTTAACAACCCAAGGTTTCAACTTCACAAAATCTCAATGCCCTGAATACTCAACGATATAAAGTTCCAACGTTCCGATTGATGGACATCCCAAATTTTCAACGTCCCAAGGTCCCAACATCCTAAATTCTTCACATCCCAAAGTTCCAACACCCCAAAGTCTCAATGTTCCAAACTCTCATCGCCCCGAATACTTAATATCCCAAGTTCTCAACGTTTCAAGGTCCCTACATCCTAAATACTTCACACCCCAAATTCTCAACGTCCCAAGGTCCCAACATCCTAAATACTTCACATCCCAAGGTCCCAACACCCCAAAATTTCAACGTCCCCAATTCTCAATGTTCCAAACTCTGAACGATCCAATATCCCTATGTCCCAAAATTCCAATATCCCAAATTTGCAATGTCCCAAAATCCCAAAGTCCCACAATTGCAAAATTTCAATCTCCTACAAACTTGCCCTACCCTTCCCACCCCAGAAAATTACATATCAAACTCTCGAGGCAGCCATCAAAGATTCACAACGCAGCGGTCAAACAGCGAACATTGTCAAAACCGCAAGATAAAGCCACACCATCAACATCGTGGCTACACACGGCAAATGGAGAGAGCGTACAAAGGAGCCCAGAACCAAAATAGTGAATAACCGATCCAACGTAAGGATAGACACCGTTGAAATTAGGTTAAGACGGCACCTTCGGGAACAATTTTAGATTATCCTGCACATGTTACCCGGTTACATTTCCTGTTACCTTATGACCTGCTGCTTCCAACCGTTGGAACATTCACGGATCGACGTCACGAATAACTCGACGGATGACATCCGGTAGGATACACATCGCTTGGCAAACAAAAGGAAAAGAAATTTTTTGATTTATGGAGGAGACTCTGATTTATCGCCAGCAAACGTTTCGCGCGGTCTTTTGTTTCGTTCTTGCCGTTGTTCGAATCGGTTCGATGAAAAAATACGCTTTCAAGACATCAGTATTGTCTCGTTGTTAACGAAATGAGCTGATTTGCACATAAGATGAATGCAGTTCCTCGTGGTAAAGTAATTTTATTTTTGAAACTCATGTATTTGTAAATGAAGAACGCGAATGAATATATTGTCTTGACAAATTATATTTTCTATGACATTCTCATGTATGTTAATACACATGTATTCTGACGTGTGCTAAGAGTCTTCATCTAAACGGCAGAAAATTAGCTAAATATCTCGATTACAAAATGGAGGAGCTAACATAGAATTTCACAAACTTCGAATGCGACGGAAAATTGTTTAATTGGCTTTCCGTTTCTCCAAGAAAGGCAAAGTCACCCGAAACGCAGACAAAACACCTTTAATAAGGCGGCAGATATTCCCACAGAGAGAAGCGATGAGAGACGACGGTCGTACTTGTACAAGCATAAAATGTACGCATACTCGAGTAAGTAAAGAGCCGAGTCCGACAAGGAGCAAAAGCGAAGAAAGTCTGTCTGAAGGTGCACCCTAACTCAACCCTTGGTTTGTGCTTCTCGTTCTAGTGAACTCACGAAGTTGGCCAGCCTCGGAGACACGGAGAAGGGAACGGCATGCTGGTGGGATGAGTTTGCTAAATGCGTCGAGCGAACCTATGCATGCTAATGCCTATCTTACGGGCTTGCAACCTCCAAGCTTTACGACATATGAACCTGTGGATCCGTGGTCCACGGCCAATCGCGTACCTTCATCCCTTCCAAACTAGTCTCCTGTTCCGTGGCTTCTTTCGCTGGTCAAAGAAGCCGACCTTCTACCCCTGATATTGAACGATGCCCATTTGCATTAAACAGCTGCGCTCGGATTAGTTCACGTATTGACTTTCGCAATAATTACGAGCAAAACGGTAGTAGTAGTTCGGACACGTATTATATTGTGCTCTCCTCTTGAAACCAGTAATTCGGTAATACTCTGCGGTAACAAACTTATTTGGACGATTCAATGTACGTATTTAGGTTATGTTGGTAGGTTTGTTAGAGATCTTTAGTAGGGTTCTAGATTTCTAGGACTTAGACTGTTTAGTGTACTCTTTGAGTTCTTCGCAGGGAAGTGATTGAGTTGGACCTTCTTAGAGATCACTTATGAAGACCACTGATAAAGTATTTTCAAAGTAATACTTGATAAAGTATTAGCAAGTCTCCTTTTTAGAGTTGCAAGTCCCTGAATTTGTACAATCCCAAATTCTGAACTCACCGAAATCGCTAAATTCCCAAATCTTCCAGTCCGCAACTTCCTACATTTCCAACTCACCTAAATCCCCATTTCCCAAATTTGGAACTTGCCTAAATTTTCTGAAATTGCAAACTCTCAAAAATCGCCAAATCTCCCAATCCTTGACTTCCTAAATTCCAAATTCATCTGAGCCCCCAGATTCCCAAATTCCGAACTCCCCTAAATCGTCCCCAACTTCCCCAATTACCTCCTCAAATTCTGCATAGACTCGGCAGCCCCTTTAAGATCATAGATTCCGAAGTAACATAATCAACGTTCGAAACGTTCGCAATAAGGAAAATTGAACTACGTGACGATGAAAAGTTGTGATAAAGATAGCAGAGAAGTATATCATTCAACGAGTATCGAGTAGCAAAAAAGTCGACGGGATCGATTCGAACGATCGAATAATCATGCGGCAATCGTGGAGTGAAGTTTAAGGGGGTTGCATTATTTAAAAGAGGATTCGCTACGCTATGGTGCGTGTGTACGGCTATCTAGTGAGAGGAGGTTGATCGATAAAAGAACATGGAATCGTGTTACCTTATTCCGTCGTTCCTCGTTCCGCAGAAGCGGCCGGAAGTACACGGTTGGTAGTGAATTTTGAAACGGCTGGATAGTCGGTATAAGTAATGCGAAGAGGGGTTCACGATAACCAGTGGTATTCTCGTAAGCCGGATTAAACGGATTAAGCGGCTGTCTTCGTCCGGCTGGTTCCTTATGCTCACGCACGGGGTTTCGAGTTACACGTTAAGGATCATCCCTTACATCCAAAAGGGCGTTTGCGAGTCACAACTGGTTAAGAAAAGCAGAAAAAAAGATACAGCTGTAAAACACGTATTGTTTGGCCAGCAGGTTAACTTACAAATTAAATTAAAATGCTAAATTGCTCCTTCCACCCTGAAACGAAAATCCATTAACATTTTCACATTTACCTCGAATTTAAAAATAGAACACCTAAATTGTTAGGCGCGACAAAAATTGTATGAAACAGAAAGAGCCACCATATTGTATATTTAGATTCAATATACGATACATCTTTGATAGTCACTTCCTTGTCCCGAAACTCCTAACCTATAACAAAATTATTGCTGTAGTTGCATTCTAGGTTATATAATGCATAACACATGTAGTCAAAAAATCTCTTGTAATGTAATAAATATGAGACAGCGTTAATCTAAAGACTCTCAAAGATGTACCTATTATTTGCTTGTTCTACTTAAAAAGTAAAAATCACTGCATAATGAAATTGTTCGCACGCACACATATTTTTGTTTCCAAAAGTTGTTTTTTTTTTATATAGGAAGATATAAATACTGATTCTTTGTACAAAGAATAAAAAGATTCCACTTATGTTCCGAGTACGAACATCTTGCTCCGATTTCATCTGGATGAAACTAGTGGAGCGGGTATTCGTTAGGCGAGGGCACGATATTAAATACAAGAGATCGCACGGCGAAAATTTATTACGAAAACGATTCCACGAATTCCGTTTTCAGATAGTGCACGTACTTTTATTATGCCGATGGTCTCATTATTAATAACGAAACATCGAGGTATTTAGCTGCAAAGATAAAAGAACGAGGAAGGCACGTTTTGGTAGTTAATTTTCAACGAGAGGAATGTCGAAGATGAGCCCGAGAACTCGGGACCTTTCTTACGATCGTTTCCACGCTCTTGTCTCTTTCTCTTTTCGACTACGTGAGAAGATTTCAGTTTTCCCTCCTCGATTTACATCTCGCGATCTGCTGTACTTCTAGCTACATTCCGGTCAAAAGATTCCCTAAGGGCGTCTCTTTTCTGGCTCGGTCGAAGAATTAACGTTTCGCAATTAAAGATCCAACGTCGGATCGATGATTCGGTCGAAGAACGCTTAAACGTGTCCCGACGGTTGTACTTCTGTTCTATTTTAGTCAATTTGTCCGCGGGAAACCGTATCCGATTGTTCGCCACCGTCTGCGGAATCTCTTCGTTTCATAAAATATTTATCAGAAGTTCTCGGAATGTACTTGATATTCACCGGGCGATGCCGTTATTAAACGAGACGTTTTTACACCGCACGTTCCTCCTCTATCACCCCGGGATGAACCTCGACGATGCTAATAAAAAGATAATAAATACTTGAGCGTAGAACTCGGAGAGAGGAAAGTTTTTCTCGAGGTAAGTTTGCTTTTAGAAAAACTGCCAACTCTCAATCTTTCGTTGTCATACCCTGACGTAACTAAGATTTGTCCGGGGTGTGCCAGGTAGCATCAACGTTTCGAGTGTAATGCAACTTTCGGAATTTGGAAGTTTAGAAATTTCTCATATAAGATATCCAGGAATCTTTTGCATCACTTAGAAAAAACTAAGCGATCCGAATCAAATTGCTCTCGAAGGCGTCTCGATGTTCGGCTCGTATTTCAAGTTGACCGCCGATTGACAAATTCTCCGTACGAATCGACGACCCGATAATCTATTATCCTCCCGAGTAGAACAGAATCGAGTTCTATCCGTTGCATCAGACTTGTTCCAGGTCCATTATTTTCTTCTTCGTTTAATCGATCCGGGTTCCGATTTAATCGTACATTGGCGCCTATCAGCCTTCGTTCTTCGGACTATCGTTTTCGTTCCATCGATCGAGCAACGGACACCTGGCCACGTTTAAAAATCGAGACGTCCGCTCCGATCAATTCGATCATCCGATTTTCTTGGTGGCACGCGTTTCACCGATACGAAATTACAATTGCGACTCATAAATTATTTACGAACACACGGTACGACTCGAAGCTCGGGGGTTGAGCGAGGAAGGGGTGGAAATGTGGAAGGGTGGATCGTCGTGGATCGAGGGTGCCGCTAGTCGGGTCAAATTGCAACAAATTAACCGCGTTAATCACCCCGCGGCCAGACTTTTCCCGCCGCTGAAATAACCGGATGCCAGCGAACCGCCATTGACTGAGGCACAATTATTGACTCGGTCCGCCGGCCGAGGGAATCCCGCTGCTTTTTACGTTGAATAGCTATTCTAAATCGTTGTTATAGCCGGGCTCCCGTACGCTCGGTAGCGTTCTAGGCTCCCACTAGGGAAAATGTAGGGGAAGAAAGGATGTTCGGAAATTTAGACATTTTCAATCGTACATCGAATTGTGCATTAACGCTCGTACACTGGCTACCGTGTATTATTTCTCTCGTGTATTATTCCTTTCGTTTCTAGTATTTTTTCCCCCCACAGCGTTTTCCATTGTTGTTGTTTTAACCGATCGCTTTGTTTTAGTCGGTTCGCAACGCGGGACTCGATATTAAATTCATAAATATGACCGGCGCTAGGTAATCGAGTAAACAAAAGAGAACAACGGGAGAACGAAAAGTTGGTCGTCCATAGTTTCCGGTGATTTGCGAGAAAAAAAGTGCACCGTTTGGAAATCAATTGGCGGCGTCGTACGAAACAATGAACAACGATATCTTTGTTTACCGTTGCGCGTGTACAAAAGGGCGAAAAAGTTGGAGCGATCGGTCTCTTCGCGCGGAAGGCTCTCGATAAACATCGCAAATTCGTCAAGCCATTGTTTAGCGTTATACGCGACGCTAAGTGCGTACGCTACTCACCTGGCCCGTTGAAACGTTAAACGTGTCCCGGTGCTAATGGTGTAGCTACATTAGACATACTTTGCGCTTCCCCGTTCCTGTCATCTTAATATTTCACCGGTTACACCGTACGGTACGCGCGACTTCGTGTATACTCTACTTTGATGCCAAAGCTGTTGGCACGATCGTTCGCTTTAGATCGCCGAACTGCTGCCAAGCTGGCACGTCTCGTCCAATACATGCCAGTGTCGATAAAATTAACGATTAACGCGTTGTATAATTATCGATCCTTACTCGATAGGGCTACGATTTATCCCACTAACCATCATTATAATTTGTAAGACCTGCTACAAGTGTAGGAGCGTAGGTATAGTAGATTTGTAGGGTGTGGACTCTACACTCTTACATATGGAATAGACACTAATTTCGATTATATTCGGTGAAAGTCTTCCCGTCTCTGTAACGAATTTATGAAAGAAATTTCATTTTATTCGAAAGATACGAGAACGCGTTTCCCGAATTGAATAAAACTGTCCGGTGGAACAAGTTTTCTGGCGGTACGCGGCGAGTTCTGTCGATTGTCGAGAATTTTCGCGCGATATACGCCGCGAAACCGGTGAACTGAACGGTAAATTTGCCGCGACGGGAAACCGGACGAGCAGCAGGAGGGTGGAGAGAGAGAGGGAGGTCAGGGGTGAGTCGCAACGGGCGGAAGGAATAACAGACTGGCAGTTCTTTCCGGACGAAAAATGCCTCGATTCCTTTCAGTTCGTTTCGCGTATCGGAATATCATGAAACAGACTTCTGGCCCCGGTTGTTTGGGGTGCGGTGACGCCACGGCACGAGAGGAATGGCACTATTCGAGAAATGGCGAGCGCGCGCAACGAGACACTCGGGGTAGGGGGTTAAAAGAGGGCGGAGAAGATGCGACAGCGAGTGCTACTGTCGCTTCGTCGTTTGACCGTAAAGCCGGAATCGAAGAATGCGCTACTCCATCAGCAGTAAACTTTTGCGTACTTTTCACCGCGCCAAATGCCTCGACACTCGTACATCCGCGTCGCCTCCACCTTCAGCTACATCTGGCGACTCGCACACTCCTCCTCTTAAGGCTCGTTCTCACAGGACACTCGGTCATAATTTTCTCTGTCGCGACATTTTTTTCTTTTCACGGAGTTCACCGTTGTATCTCTACGTGACACTAAGGCATGACTTTTGGAAGATATATCCTTTCAGATAATTCAACCCTTAACCCTATTTAGGTTAACGTGGATTTCATTTTGTTTTTAACGTTTAGCTTTGTCATGCTCATCAGTGTTTGCCATATTAAATTAAGGAATAACACACAATTTTATTAGTTATGTACATTACCTAGAGTCATGGTAGTAGAGGGTTGAAAACGTAGGATGACAAAATATGAAACATGGCTACATGTATGTTAAACTAAGGTTCGAATATATAAAATTATCTCTGTAAAAGTAACCTGATGAATACAATATTTTTTTTAATCCTTTAGAGTCAAGAAGACTAAAGTTACAAAATAAGACTTTAAAAATAAAATGTAAGTAAACATAAAAATTTACGTAAACATTTCTATATGTATAGAGACCTAAACGAAAAATATTTTTACATAAATAACAAATATTTTTGAACAGGTTAGATAAGAGTATTTGTAGTGTTGGCAATGTGCAGAAAAGATGAGAATTAATTGTCAGGTGAAAACGTACCCTTAGATTACCATCACATGACCGTCTCCGTGTTGTTCGTCTGTGATGTGTATGTACCTCAAGAGGCGAGGGGATCGAGCAAGGGGGAAACAAGAAAGCGTCGAGGAGAAGGCGAAAAAACGATGACAGAGAGGGATGAAGAGTCGGTCCAGCAAGGAGAACGTGTCGCAAAACGATATATCGATAATCGATTTTCACGAAATCGACTGGCAGCGGGTCGACACGAGAGAGCGATACCTCTTTATTACTTCACGAACGCTTATATATTATTCAACCGCCTAATTTATCGTCGCAGAGCGTGCGTTTTGCACGTTCGCACGTTTCTTTCCGGCCAACGGCGACAAATTGCGCTGTAAATTGAAACGAACGTCTATCGAAATCAATTTTCGATCAAAGTTTCAGGGATTTAAAATGTCGTGTCTTACAGTTCCGATCGTTTTACAAGAAATTTTACGTTACACGCTCCTTTTGGCGAGGGAAATTTCTGCCTTTTACGTGCCAATGAACATTTTTCAAAGATGGAGGTGGATCAAACCAATTCTGAATTTGCATTTCACATCAAAAAGGCGTGACGACTGATTTATAGTAATAGTACGATAAAATAATACAGGTCGAAAAATATAATCGACCTGTCTGGTACGGTGATTAAACTATGTACCTCCTAATTAATACCTAATAATCTTGCAATAATTTACTATCAGGAATATGAAGTGTTTGAAGCGTCAAAAAGCTCCAGCAATGTCTATCAACTCTGCTAATCGTGATCAATTAATCAAACGTTCATAAAAATGTCAGGTTATAAAATCGATAATTAATGCAGTACCAGAATTAACGATCAACTGATAATAAAAAAGATCGTCTACAGTATCGAAATGAAACAACCTACGTCAATTATTTTTATTCAAAAGATAGACTCCTTTGATCCAACCCTTGAACGAGAGTGCTTCCGTAAGTATCATTAGCAAGAATCTGAGTTTACGAGTATTTCTATCGGCAGCGTAGCAAAAACAGTTCCTTAACCGGAAAAATTCACTTGGCTCAAGCCGGGAAGTAGATGGCGACGTTTTTGAAAAGTAAGCCCAGAGCAAATCAAAGAGACGGAACACGTCGCTGTATAAGCGATGCGCATCGTTTGCGGATCGCGATGTAAACTGGCGCACCGATATATCGCTCGTATCTATCCTCGCTCTCGGGCTCAAAGGTCTTGTGTACGAAATGACTCGTCTCTCCCCGGGGATGAACCTGCTCCTCCCCTTACAACATTTTTCCCTGTCTTCTGATACGTTGCTTCGTGATTTTCTATAAATCCTTCGCTGGCCCGAAAATCGATAAACGATAAAATTAAGAACCAACCGTTCACTGACACGATACATTCATTAACCTTCCTTTAATATTTGATTGCAAAACACCTTAGAAATGACTGTTTCTAACACGGTTCAATTCCAAACTCTATTATTTCTTTGTCATGAAATAATGTGTAACATATTTTGTAACATTGCAATTTTCAAGCTACGATGTATTGATTTTGTGCAGTGGTACATATTTTTAATACCCTAGGGTTCTCTATGTCTACGGACGGTACTGAAATATTGACAATATCGTGTTGACAATTCATCGTAACATCGACAATCATCTATTTGACAATTATCAAATGTATTTGATCATTAATCAGAAACAAACCTCACTGTTATTTTCATTTCATTCTGAGAGAGTACATTCGTGGGTAAATAAAAGGAGAAACATCACGTTAACTGAAAAAGCATTAATCAAAGGTTTCATCAATTCGGTTCTTCGTTTACGAGTTCGAAGTTCCTTCGAGGAAAGACACTAAAAATGTACACACGAAACGTGGAGAACAATAGCCCATGTACGATTATAAATTTCAGTATCTTCTTGTACGTGCAATCGAACATAACACTTGGACGTTGACCGTAAATTTACTATCCAGGATATCTAGTACGGGCTAAAACCGCTATTGGTATTCTCTTCGGATAGAATTCCGAATCCAGCCCCTCTTATATGTTCGCATTCACTGCCACAGAATCTGTTTTCGGTTCAACGGGGTTCTGCCCGGACATATCTTGTCTCTCTCCCTCTCGTACATTTCCCGCGGTAATCAGACGCCGCTGGTTTTCCTAATTATCTCGCAATTCTTCGACGGGGAAATTGCGAGTCCAACTAACGAAACAGAATAAACGAGGCGGTCCACTCTGTCCGGTACGCGAATCAATTTGTAAACGCGCGGCGGTTCGACGCTTGTAAACGCATCGATCACCGTAATCAAGCCCGATACCGCGTTGATTAAACTTCGCTGCCGGAAGTTTTCGCGTTAGATCGTATTACGGGTTCGCGACTCTTCGCGCTTCGCTGGATTTCGCGCGACAACGCGTACGCTCGTTGCATCGCGACAACCTGCAGCCGGCAAACTTTTGAACGCGTGTTTAGCAGGCTACGCTGCAAACTTTGTATACGTATTCGCGTGTACGTGCCGCCAGACTGCGCGAGCTTGTCCTCCAAGCTGTATACCGCTGCTCTTCGTCTTCGATCGACGGACAGATACATGTTACGTTTTGACAAAGTGTCTCGTAAACGTCGCTGACACCTCCAATACGTCCACCCGTTCATTATCGTACAACTGTCCGTCAAGTCTATGAAATCTTGCAATTCACAAGAGCTGATAGTCCACTCCACCTTCATAGATTAACCCTTTGTGACTCGACATCTTGGATTTCGTAAATAATTCAGATTGGTTGAATATTTTATTTAATACTTGTAATAAAAGAAAAATTTATTTGCCACATACTCCTTCTTGCCATTTTATTGACAACCCCCTTCTATTTTGTAAAGGCGGTAGGTGAAAGAAATTGAGTGCAAAAATTCATTTAAGGTAAGAGCACTGTCCCAGTACTTGACACTTTACTAATCATAAATTTTCCATAAAGTGAACTTAGCCTGCTGTGTGAACAAATAGACAAAAAATTCCTTAAAGTACTGGTACCTTCACCTTAAATAAATTTGCAACACCTGTCATATGACCATCGTCAATCACGTCAATCCTGTGATCATTACTCGTTCATCTCAATTAAGAGGTTACTAAGGAAAGAATTCGAGTCAGTCTAAATTATTCCGTGTCTGACCATGCGTGGCTAATTCTACTGCGGCGTTGAAAATATGTAACGGAGTTGCAGGCGCAGTCAGCAGGAGCGATAGAAGACGAAGGATTGCCTTGGAAATCACGTATCACGAATCCAATGGCTACATTCGTAACGGAAACGTATAGCTCCGTTGTATTTTACGTAGCATCGCGAAACAATGGATCAAATGGGAATCGTCGTTTCATTGTGAATGGTCGATGTTGTTTCGTATTTGTACATCCGCGTACGGATAGTTTATGGAATGTTTGACAGACGCAATGCCAGCCGAGCGTAACAAATATTTCCTCCTTACGATTCCGATATAAGTGATCCGTAAGAAATACGTAACAATCCGTTTCAAGATTTTCTGTTCTGCCGAAGTTAGTGCTTCTGGGCTACATATCCAGCTGAAGTTACATGGAGAGTTTGTAAAGTATATTTTCTGACATGTTTTGGTCAGATAATATAAACAGGCAGAATAATATAGACAGACAAACATAAGTTTGTTTTAAGTTCTAACTCGTTATATCTGATACTCGGAAAATTTTTGCCTACTTTGAATACTGAACGCAAAATTCAAGACCTCATTGACTGTCAAAATGGACAAATAAAATTATTTACACTAGCTAATAAAGTTATTCGTTTATTTTCCATAAATCGCACAGAATATTCAAAACCGTGTTTACGTAATTAACCGTGTTTTGACATACTTTAAAGCATCTCCCACACCATGTATAAGCCTCAGATCATCAGTACAATCTTCCCAATATTTCAATATCGTCGATAAATATTGAACGTACAGGATACAGTTTACCGACAAATATTGACAACGTTGTGTTAACGACATGTTCAATTTTGTCTACAAAATAAAAAAGAGTATTTTTTCGATAGGAAGCTAATTTTTCGGAACGGTTCGATAGATAATTAGAAGACATTCTACAGGTAGAACAAACGAAGCTCTTTCGAGCGGAATAACGAGCTTTCGAGTTAATCAGTGCGAACGGTGGTAGGAAACTTCCGAAGAAACCAAGCTTGATTCATGACCGTGAACAACGAAACTAGACCAGGGACAAGAAATTCGATCCCGTTCGGATGAAGGGTCCTTCGATGGACCATCGATCGAATACCATCGTAGACCGGTTGGTCAATGGACACTAAAGGCGTCGTCCAGAAATCCCGAAGTCATCTGTAGCAGGAATCGTCTTGGCTCCCAAGGACTTTAGACTCGCTCCGGTAGATAATGCGACTGCGTCGTGTCGCCTCGCTTAGAATCCCGCCAAGTTCTTGCTCGTTCGGTATACTCCTCTTCAGTTCCACAGAAACTCCCAAAATTACCGGCATTACTACGGACAAAGACCAGCCGGCCAAAGTTTCGATTTCCGACGATCCTGATCACACCGCGGAACGACAACCGGTGTTCTTCCAATTAAGAATGTCAAGATCGTAAAGTTGAACCCCGACGAATTAACCCAATCGTTGCCCTAGAAACGTGCCTATGTCCTAGATAATCTGTACCTAGATAATCGTTTTCGAGACGATCTAAAAATAAATAACGGGTCGAAAATAAGCCGGCACGTTCCCGGATCAGTTTCCGTGAAATATTATACGTCACCTGAACGTTAGCCTCCTGACCTCTCCCAAAATATATCTCGGGAATAACGTCATGACAATTGCAGAAGGATGACATCGATTCTTCTATGTTCAGCGGAGACCCAATTCCCTTTATCTTGTTTCTATTTTAATATTCAGACCAACTTTCTGTCGAGCGGGTAATTGAAAATTCCATCTTATCGTCCCTGACTTTGACTCTGTGTACATTCTCATAAAAATTTGTTACGTTGATTCTGTTACGTCTGTGGGTAATTTGAACCCACAGTTGAACCCTAGAGAAAACATGTATTGAATATTTTTCCGAGTATGCAAATTTCATTCAAAAGAGATCGGTATGCAGGAGTATTTGATTAGTACGCTCGTTTTTTGATACGAACCGGTTTCTAGAATAGCAAGGTTCGTCCCACACTGTTGGTGCATCAAAAATTCCATGAATTATCAAGCCGCGAGCGTATAAATATAAAATAGCAGGTAGATTGCAAATACACGAGTACGTGTGTCAGGCAGATACGCGTAAGTCTGTCGCAATGACACATCACCGTAATGAAACCACGAGGTGACAAGTCTCTTTCTCCTCCTTCTATTTCACCATCTCACCCCATCTTCGCTTTCGCCGGTTCCCCCTTTTCGGACGCGAAGATACGAATGCGATTTTCCTCTCGCGTCGTTTCCTACCCTTCGCTTACGTCTTCGAACGCGTTCACGTTCGTGTCGCGTCTTATAAATCATGGTTTACCTTTGTTTCCGCGAATGGAGTCTGGAAAACACGAGCCAATCGGATCCGTCGATGGAAATCCTATTCGCTGTTAGAATCTCGGTGTTACGGGTAATTGAACCGTCTATACATAGACTGTACACTGCGAACTATGTATTTTGCAACGGAACTAAAAGCGTGACTGAAATTTCGAGAACCGACTGTTGTTCGACCGGGATTAGTAAATGCTGGATGATGGTGTGCAGGATTCGGAATTTACTAACGATCGTTTTGGGAATGAATATATTTCTAGAAACAGTGGGCAGCTTTTATCATGTGGGACTATATGCGATATTAGTACTGAATCACCACACACTGAATTACTTTACGATAAGTAATTGTGCGATGAATTGTATCATGTAATAGTTAGTCACATGTGAAATTATTGAGCGTGAGAGTCCTATGACAGAATTCTAACATACCAAAGTATCAGGCGTTCTATTGCCACGTGTGAGATCGCTACGTTTCGAAATAGTACCCGTTAGATCACCACGCGTCAAATTATTACGCATCGAATTACCACGCGTCAATTCACCACGCATCGAATTACCACGCGCCGAATTGCTACGCGTCGAATTACCACGCGTCGATTCACCAGATATCGAATTACCACGCGCCGAGATTGCTACGTCCCAAATTACCACGCGCCGAATTGCTACGCGTCGAATTACCACGCATCGAATTACCACGCGTCGATTCACCACATATCGAATTACCACGCGCCGAGATTGCTACGTCCCGAATTACCACGCGCCGAATTGCTACGCGTCGAATTACAACGCATCGAATTACCACGCGCCAAGATTGCTACGTCCCAAATTACCACGCGCCGAATTGCTACGCGTCAAATTACCACGCATCGAATTACCACGCGCCGAGATTGCTACGTTCCGAATTACCACGCGTCGAATTACCACGTATCGAATTACCACGCGCCAAGATTGCTACGTCCCGAATTACCACGCGTCGAATTGCTACGCGTCGAATTACCACGAATTAAATCACCATGCATCGAATTACTACGCACCGAATGTCTCCGTATTAGATTGCTACACATCGAATTACCACTCGTTAGATAGCAATGCGCCAAGTAGCAACGTCAGACCTCTATACACGAAACCTCTTCGGTGCGCATTGCTATACGCCGAATTATCACACGTTACATAACTACGCACAAAATTACCAGGCGTTAGTCACCGAAAAAATGGTCATGACGTTAAATCTTGACGCGTTGGATTGGCACATCGCTAGATAACTACTCGGCAAATTACCGCGCGTTAGATCGCCACGAGCCAAATTACCGGGCATAAAATCGCAACGCATCGTATGACCACGCATTATACAAGCACGTGTTAGGAGCGCGTCTCTCGCAACATTAAACACGTCGGGCGCACGTACCGAATCATCATTTATCTCGCGGTAACAGTCGTTGTAATAAAGTTACTTAAGTTCAACTCTTTATTACAGTAAGCACTTCAACCAAACTCCGTTCGCAGCAGCCTAAGCACCAAACATCTCGTGTAACCGTACAACTCACGTAATAATGAACCGTCGCGACGTTGTAACCCCTTTTGAAGTACTTGCAACTTAACAGGCGGAAGTTAACCGCGTTCGAGGTTCCTTCGGAAGGAAGTCGCGGGTATAGATCGTCATCGTTCTAACGACACCTGGGTGCGTCGTTAAGAGTTCGCCAGCAGCCAGGTGCCGCCGAATGCACAAACGAGCGGAAAAGGATAGACAGGCGGGATGACAAGACGGAGCCGAGCAAGAGAGAACGGGAACGACTCGTGGGAGCGTGTAGGGTGAAATCGAGAGGGGGTGGAGAACACGAAGGGAGATCCGGGGGCGGGCTCATGCATATGCCACAATCTCATTTGACTGCATAATCACATTCGGGCCCGCAGGGATCGGCCGTGTCAACAAGTTACATATTTTTCCGTGGCGTTTCATCCTTTTTATTCGCCGCCCCGACGCATTGTCTCGTCGACCGCGATTTGCTCGCCGCTAATTCGTCGCAATTGTTCGATCCCCTGTAGATGAGTGCCTGCTCCGGGGACAGTTGCCGGTGTAATTCTTTGATCTTGCTTTTTACGAAAAAAGGTATCGTACATAATACAGCTTGTAGACATAGAAGTACACAGGGAGAAGTAACGGAGGTCGAACAAAATTTGAAATCTTCGAATTTGTAAATTTTAGACAAGTTGGAAATTTGAGAATGCGGAAGCTTGAGAATTTTAAATCGATCTATAAATCGATGAACTTGGAAATTCGAGAAAACTTGTAAATTTACTTTGTGTGATTCTCGTGACGTTAAAAGCGCGGGAATTTATCAAGCCGTATTACCGTACGCAAGTTAAATTGCTTTCCAACGCGCTTATTGCATTCGAAAGGAGTGCTCGTGTTTGTTTGCCGCTCGTATCGCAACGCGTAAGCCATTTCATTATTTCGTTATTGAATTTACATGTTGGCGCACATAGACCGCGCGAATCGACCGATTTTATTTCGTACTTGTACGTACAATATTTAAATTAAAATTAAAAAACAAAAAAAAGGAACCGAGCACTGTTGTTTTGCCTGGTTGTTTTTAAATTCCTTTTCACCTATAAATGGAGCTTTTAACGAGAATTTTAAACGCACGCGTTGAAACGGTTTTTTTATCGCACATTGCGGTTCTGTGATTTTACCGCGAATGTATACCGGCTCGATTTTACCCCTTTTCCCGTCGGTTCGTTTACCTATTAGCAAATGTAGTGGCCACGGGAACACGTACGAAAAAGAACACATCTGCATAGATAATGATGTATTAAAAGACAACGGGAGAAGATTGAATAATATACTCGCGCACACGTCGACGAATCTTGCTTTCGAAGCTTTGGATAACCTACATACGAGTAAGATCGAAGAAAGAGGTCACTTCCGGCCAAACTTCGACTTTGATTTTACTCTTTTCGTATAATATACCGGCTTGCTTTCCAGCAATCATACTGATCAAATTTTCTTTTCAAACATTCTACGAGAACTTGGGAAACATTTATCCTCTTCTATTTAGATAATATTTTACACGATGAAAATACAAGCTACATTTAATTCTATCAAATATAATTATTCAGAACACTTCCATTCCACTTGTTAATTTACCCTCTTCAGGACACCAGTTTTATCGTTAGAAATGAAAATCCTTGTTCAAAGAAAGTCTTAAATCGAAAGTAATTAAATGAAAATAATTCCAAAACATTAACGATGTAAGTTGTAAACATGTGTGGACTGAATTTAAAACAATAAATGTATGCACTCGAAGAGCATACTTTCGGTACCTCTGAAATGTGTAATTGTAAACCTGAAGAGGACCGGCACAAAGGGAAAAATTGCTAAAATATGAGCAGTGGATTTTCATTAACCCACTGCCCGTTCAGATAAATTGATCACTGACATGGAATTCTCGTTATTCTACAATGAAAACAATTTCTCTGAAAGTAATACGCAAATCTTTCGGGTTGAAGCATAGTTGGCGAAGCATGTCCCATTCGTAGCCAGAAGTCGATAAAACTCAACGAGGCTATCCATTACGTTCGATACTTACGGTGTTATTAGATCATCGGTATGTGACATCTAGTAGATTTCAATACATAAGCAGTTTACACCGGAGGATTGCTGGTTCAGATTCCATTTGTTCCGCCTGTCACTTCATGACGTATGTATGTACGTCCCATCCAGCTCGACGTTCGCTCCGCCATTTCAGTAACGTATTACAACGCTTTATATATCGCATGTATTACACGCGAGCCAACCCTGCCGCATCTCCGCTCGAACCGCTCAAGTAAATGCAAACTAGCGTGCTCGTAGCATCGAACCATGCGAAATATCGCTTGATATTTTTCTTCGGGAGCCGTCGTTGTTCGACGTTCATAAAGGCACAGAGAAAAATTTGAAAAACCGCCTAATCGATGAAGAGCATATCGGACGGCGTCGATCGATACGAATTTGTCGACTTGCTTTCCGCAAGCGATAGCGGAAGCAATTCGCCTACGTGTCGCCAAACACGCTACGTAACATCATGAAATTTCGAAGATGCCCGATTGGAGACACCGACGCTACTACCCTCCCGAACATCCCTCGTAACATAAACAAGGCTAGCTTCTCGGTCCCCCGGGGGTTCCTGAGCCACTGAACGCAAGAGGAGAGTTTACCGGACGCGAGTCCTCTCAACGACCTCGCCAAACATCGTTAATTAACCCCACTATACGCCAACGATACTGTTTAAATAACGTACCCTAGCGATTACTTTCGTGTTACGGAAATTTTAGCAGCGCACGCTAATTCTGTCCCCTGACCGGTGCTCGGTCAGCGTACCAAATGACTAAAGTTCTAAGAATATCAGAACCCTTTGGAATAGAACGAAAAAGGCTCAAGCAAGTGGGATGCAGGAGTCTCGCTATATGGCTCTTTAAGAATTTAAGTAAGGATTTTGACCATTGTCCCTGTATCGAATACTTTATTTGCAGCTATGAGATGATTAAGAATCGATAACGTTAAAAGTTGGCATTGCCATGGTACCATAATACTCTGACTTCCTTAAAGGATGCTGTAGACATCGCGATGGAGAAGAGCGTTTCACTTATCCGACGATCATTTAGAAAGCAATCCTCCGCGTGCCGGTTGCGTCCCTGTCTGGTAAGATTGCATATCTCGTCTGTGCAGCATTCGCGAGCAAATCCCACGAGGATGGCGTTAATAACGTAGCTGGAACGTGTACGTATGGTTTTTCCAGCTCCTACCCTTTCAGTCATCCCCCACCTTGTGTCCGTTGCCTCGAACCCTGACGACGCCTGCGTCCTGCCAACTTTCTTCCTTTTCCTTTTCCTCTATGGTACACACCGCATATCAGGACGTGAGTGCTCCACGGCCACGTAGCTAATTATCCCCAAGAGCGTACGGCCCTGAAGGTGATCTATTCGCAGCTAGGAAATTTCTGCGAGCGAGAGAAGGTAGATGGTGAAACGGCCGGGACGAGATAGCGGGACCGAGGAGGAGATACTCGTTTTCGCGGAATGCAAATGAGAGGTGTAAGAAGGACGGGGCTGGAAACGGAGAAAGACGAGGAACTAGCAGGAAAGGGGTAGTCGGACTCTGTCTAACGTTCTAAAGGACCCTGAAGCACGGGGTTGAACCACCCTCGACGACGGACGGGGGGCCGAGGGAGGAATGAGAGATGTAAGGTAATTAAAGCGAACGTGCACCACCTTGTAGGAGATTTAAAAGCTCGTAACTTTTTATGATTTACATTCCTTTCATTTAGTCGCACGTTCCTACGGATAGACTCCCACTTCCGCTCTACCTTCTTCTCGACCTGCCGTCTCGCCTTCTTTTCTATTTCTTCTTCACTTTTCTTCCCGCTTCTCGTTCCGCCAGTAATCTACAGATTACTAGCGACAAGTTTGCCCCGTGTCGCGGAGCGCGACTTCTCCGCTCGAGATCTTTCCTTTGCCGACGTTGCCCGATCGAGATTAATTCGATATCCCACCCCCTCGTGTGTTCGATCGATAATTAAGCTCTCGGTGCTCCTCTTGCGAACCGTGGTGCGCTCTCGAAACTGTCGAGATTATCGACCACGAGAACAACTTCCAACCGGACGACTTCCAATTATAAAACGCGAAAGAGTACGTGCTGTCAGTTTTACCGGTTGGCGAATAGCTGCCGGCGTTACTCTGTCACGTTCCATCGTTAAGACGCGTATCAAAATGTTTTTGACAGTTTTCGTCGATTCGATTGTCCCGTTCGGAAGGCGATAAATCAACATCCGCGAAACACATTAATCTAACTACTTTTCGGCGCGAAACGTGACTCAATTCCTCATCCGAGACGTCCGTGCGCCGCCAGACGTAAATAGGTGCTTATTGCAACGCTTAATCGCGACATCGGGCAACTAATGTCGGCAACCAGATTCGTCCCAACTCCGAAGTTTACCAACGTGACGGTTCCATCGTGGCTTCTCTCTGTATCGCTTCTTCCACCAATACGGACGGAAGTTGGAAGCCTCGTGATGATTTCACGACTCGCCCCACCTCCCCTGTTCTCGCATAACTGGGATTAATCATGAGCACGCTATGCGGTTGGAAACTTAGGCCAAGACGATATCGGCTTCTATTATATTATATGGGCTGTACACAGATAAATCCGTGCGGAAACGAGGCTGGCGTTTGTCACACTTAACAGGACGATACGCGAACGAAATTAGACGCGGCGACAACTTTGGACCCCAACTTTCGACCCCGTCTTTTCTTCCTCTCCCGTGGCAACCAGGAACACCGAAGATCGGTTCAGACGTCTGTTCCGAAGACAATGGGAATATTAGAGATGCTCCGTGAACACGGTTTGCCCGGTTATCGATTAACTCGAGCGCACCGCGATGACAATAAGCCGGCGTGGAACACAGTGGCTAGGATATGTGCTCGATCGGCGATTCACAGTATTACCGGTGCTTCGCGCGTGTAAATGACCGTGTTAACGAATTTATCGTCCGCGAAGGTGCTCAACGGTTTACGGACTCTCGGATCAAAAGGCAACATCCTCGTTTATTCCCCTCGTTGCGTGATTTTATTCCGTCTTGAACGAGCCAACATTATTTAATAATATGTAATAGCTGTTTATCACAGGCGATAATAGTAAACAAGAAATAGCTCTGCTTTAAATATTCAACACATTCATCATCGTGTCACGCGAATATTCGAGTCAATCGCTCATTTCACGTGGAACGTTTTCACTTATCTAATGATCGATTAAGACACCTGTAAGTAGCTAAATATTATCAAAGCAGTCGATCAGATTTAGTGGAAATATAATATCGAATTTGACCCGAGCACATGTTGAAAGAAAATCATAATATTAATTTTCAACGTGGCGTGCCAGTACAAAGCAAGGCTATAAAAGGTATGAAATGGTTTTGATAATTTTATTGGAAACGAAATATGCACTCCAATTATGTTTGATAAAAGACAAGAATGTTGTAGAATGTTATTTTCTGCAGCGTATTTGCAACAGCATTTAACAGAGCGTTAAATAATTTCAGTTGCGTCAAGGCGTTCGAAAAATTTAATTCCAGCTTCAACGAATCGGTCTTAATCAATTTCCGTGCAACTGCAGGTTTTCTCAGAATCTTTCGATGCACTGGTGGCTTGAGAAAATATATCCAATTCATAGAATTTATCTTTTGTTCAATTTTAATAATGATGCAATCATTAGGTATTATATGAAATTCTAGGTTATGTTCACTTAATAGGGTGAGTTATGACACAACTGATCTATGCACATTTTCAGATATTTTAAGTAATAGAAACATCTAAGTAAAATATTTTCTTAAACAAAATACAGTATTTTCTATTAAATTTCATAATAAAAAATGATACATGATACCACCATTAAATTTCATAATAAAAAATGATACATGATACCACCATTAAATTTCATAATCAAAAATGATACGTACAATGAATAATAAATATTGTAAAAATGAAATGTAATATTTAATCAAAATACCTCATTCGATATTCTGATGAAAAAAGCATTTTCTATCCGCTGATTTAAAAGTGTCGAATTAGTATATATGTCCACCAAAATTCTATATGTGGTATTTGAAATGCAAAATTAGGTTAGTGGAAAGTTTGAAAGAGAATCGAGATAGAATAAAATTCCGATTTAGTTGCAAATTAACGAAGAAAGGAAAATGTTTTTGCGGCAGGGAAATAGGAGATGTAGGTAACGGAACGCGACAGGATGGATTTGTCGTGAAACCATCGACGATCGCGTCTTTCCATTCGTCATTAAAATATGCATCGATGCACGCCCGGGCCGGATGAATCACCAATCGCGGAACCGTTTTTCCAATTTCCCACGAACCGTGTCTGTCGAGATTTACGCTCGACACCGAGTCGCGCCGTAAATTCGTGGAGAACCGTTCGGAGATGGCGAAGAATGGAGTCCTGGTGCATGGATATTGTCATCGATCACATGACTTATCGCGGGCCGATTAAAAAATTCCGATAACCCGTGTAATCGTGCAAAAAGTTTGATTAACAAGAAACCGTCGCGGAGGGTTTGTCAACTTCGCGCGGAACTGCTGAATCAATTAAACCCGTTTTAATTAAACTTTCATCCATGAAATTGTGTATTATAATTTATTTCGCCGTAAGTTCCGAACAAAATTCACCGTACTGAGTTCTGCACTCTAACTGATTCGTGATCCTAAATGGACGCGATAACAAAGCCCTGTCCCGTTGTTACAAAAACTTGTCTCATTATTTAGGTATGGCTCCCACTTCGATTGGATCGAAAAAGCTTAACGAGCAAATGGTCTTAAGAGTATTGGATGATAAATAAAGGAATGCTCATCTAAATTGATCGAGTGTACGTCCGTAAAGATACGCTATCGGACAAACGAAGGAATGCCATTTTCATTGGGAGCCATTTCTTCCCAGAAATAATGAATAACCTTTCGGCTGGCCGCATATACGGTTTTATACACTGTTCATTAAATATTTACCCTTCGTGTCACAAGATAGCTAATAAAGCAGTTTAATCCATTTATAAATATAACTAACCTAGAAATTGCATGTGAATATTAATATAATTATTCGTCGCGAGAATATATTTTTACAAGCACGCCAAGGAAGCGTTTAACAATATTTCGAAATTGTCCAGCAAGAAAAACAAAATGTCGCTTTTTTACGAGGTTTTACCTTCGATTCGTTCAACTTGCAAGTCTCGCGTAGCGATGTATAAATATCGATTCGACCGCTCAGTTTATGAATATACAAAACGTTTCTGGTGTAACGTTGCAGTCCCGTAAATCGAATTTTTTGGAGAGGTATAGCTTTTCGGTGCCGTTCGAAGCTTTCAGATTAAAACCGTGTTCAATACGGGAATTATTCGAACGTTTCGATGCTATCAAATTAGAGGTCTGAGGTCGATTGGTTAGTAATTAATAACCTGGAGATGCTTAACACTGAGACGTTCTCTGTTTGCGTTATACCTTGTCGTCGGTGTTTAATTTGCAATCGATACAGAAACTAGTTAGCTAAAATAAACCTACGTCAATAAGTTTGGGCAACGGTAGAATTGCAAGATCGGCATTATAAATGAAAGTCTCTGGCAGGGCTTTTCATCGTTTGCGTGTACTAATCGTCGCGGTCGACGAACGAGTTAATAATTCGTAGCTCTGGCTAAAATCTTTCGTAATGTTTGTCCCCGTTCTCATCGGGCCGTTAGTTTCCCGTTAAGCACCAGGCTCTCGGAACTGCTATTCACGATATTTCTTGGAGCGCGAGGGATTTTATTAAGAGGGTACCAGACATTAAACATACTTCTTGTTTCCCCTTTCTTTCTTTGTTCCGCGAGCGCACTTTGTCCCCTGACGGAAATTTTCTTCCCCTCTCTTGCCAACCTCTCTTTATTCCCGTTGCTTAAATTCCGCGTCGCATTCTCCGCTCGTAGCCGGCCATAATCAGTTTCCTCCTTCGATTTTCTCGCGACAGATACAAATATTTCGGCGCGTCCCGTCGCGACAAAATGTTGGGTCGTTGAAAAATAGATTACTCTTTCCGATTCGCGGATGATCTACGCCGGCGTTCCGAGGCTGCACGGGAATTCGTTGTGGTTATTATCGTCGAATCGGGGTACCCGAGCACAGTATCGATTCAGCGTTTTCAATATACTTTTCAAATGGTCGTCGATCTAGGATTAGCTTGAAAACCGTTTAAACGAAAAATTTTTCATCGTTCCCTCGCATCCTTCGCTCTACACGATCGAACGAAATTTAATATTTCCAACGGGAAAAGCGAACTGCGGGTCACTCGGACGTATTCTTGTCCTTTTCGCGAATGTATTATTCTCGATACCAGCGACCGGTGAAAAATTGATTAACGCGATCTTTTGTTTCGTTCCAACGAAATATTCCGCGTACGGATTACCGGTCGCGGGATAAATATCGCATATAATCGTGTCGGTGAGGTTTGAAAATTTGAATTTGCAATTGCATTGAAATTCGATAAATGTATCGCGGTTCGTGATTGTCGGCCAGGTTTGGTAGTTTGTTTCTTTGTTTTTTTTTTCATCTCGTTTTTCTTTTCACGATGCAAATCACCGATCAATGATTCCAGCTAGTCTGGAAATCCCTCAGGTCATGGCGCATATTCCACGGAGCGTTGCAAAATACCCGCAGTTCTCGTTTGCCGCGGTTGTGCGGCGGCCAGGCGTGATTAACAGTCGCTACCCTTGCGCTATTTCGTCTGTGGTTTGCTCGTTACACGGCTGCCATATTTATATTAAAATTCGCCGGGAAAGAAGGAGCTTAAGGAAATTCCAAGGCGAAACACTGTGGGAGCTGAAAATGTCCGAAGACGTTTTTCTTGACAGGGACCGGTGCAATTTAGCATTTCCTTTATTGACAGCAATTCAAACAGATTTCAAAAGCGAATTATTTATCTCACGTTTTCCCTTATCTGCAATAAATTTTATTATGTTTGCCTACAGAAGGGCTCACAATGGAAGCAGGATCTGATTAAAAAGAAACAAATTTGCCAAGGAGATAATTCAATGGCACATCTAATAGTTCCTTTATATCCGTGGACATTATCCTTGGAGTTTTTATCGAATCGAAAGGAGTTCTCTTTCATTCGCGAGATCAGCAGACGTCATAATGGATTAGTCCTCGGTACAAGAAAACCTTCCTTTTTTCCCTGCCGAAATCGACTTCCATCGACTTTCATTGACATTAATCGGTTCGAGGGCCAATAAGAGCACGACCATTCCTTCCGATATGACGTTCGTCGGTATTTTATCACCGACGTTTGGTCCCTCCCTCTCGTTACAATGGTCTTTTTATTATGTAAGGAACAAACGGCGATAATCGGGAACTGGGGCGAGCTAGCTGGCTAGCCAGCGCACAACGGGAAAAGGAAAGGTAAGCACTTGGGCGGAGTAGTTTTTGAAAATTTATTACGTTGCTCCTTAAGCATTGGTAACCGACAGACGCTTCCGTGGAATATCGCTGATTCATCGATATCGTAAATAGAAGTTTAATTAATTCGCCGCTCGGTTAACCCGGCTGACAGGTCGACGGAAAGGAGAGAAGATTGGGATTACGTTGGCGGTATAAGGGCTTGCTTTAAGCTGCCGGTAATATACCCTGCCTCTTATGTTCGAACCAGTTCGAGAAGGTTGCACGAAGAAGCGGGGTCAGCACATAGAAGCCGGATCGGATATTCCACGACGGATTTCCTTTGCGTTCGTATTCGATCAGTTTAACCTCCACGTTGTTGAACATCTTAACATGAAACGAGTATTATAAGTAACTAGCGATATATAGAAATTTCACGATATTGATGTCTAGCAATATGCCAATGCACGAATATTGAAATCCAGAGTAGATCTGGACAAGTATCTCAATAGGTAAGTCAATACCTAAGTACCCATTTAGGAATCTAAATAATCAAACATCTAAATGACTACGTATCTGGACATCTAGGCATCTAAATATGTACTTAGACATCTAATTATGTAGGTACTTAAGGATCTGTCTATCTGGGTATCCTACGTATCTATACATCTAATATTTGTATATCTAGAAATCTAGGTATCCAGAGATCTAAGTACGTAGGTATCTAGACATCCACATATGTAGGTATCTAAGTACCGACATATCTGAAGAGCTAGATATTTACAGACCTTACTTGTATAGGTATCTAGACATCTATGGATTTATTAAGGTACCTACGCATCTAGAATTCCATGTACCCAGAAATCTAGGTATCCAGGTATTTAAAGATAAATCCAGAAATTTTATTACCCAGTTAACTAACTGTGTTTAGAGATCTAAGAAGATTATCTGGGATCTAAGAATCCAGATATTCAAGCATCTGACAGATATCGCATAAACCTCGTCCTCATCTAAATTGATGCCTTAGGTGATCAAAGAATTTTTGCTCGAGAGTTCATTAGATGGAATTATCCTGAATTCATTCTCGTCAAAGCAGCATATAACGACGATCGAGCAACTTCGTTAATGTCGCTGAATAATTGGACACTCTGTACAAACAGGCAAAGTGAAAAAACCAGAGGTAGCCGCGTTCCACGGTATGGTCGGGGCTGCCAAGCGTGCCAATATTTAATTTTAATTCTGCCCATAAATTTCTGAACTTATTAAAAATTGCAGTGATTCATGGCTTTGTTAAACATACCAAGACGATAAATTTGACTAACAAAAACGGCTGAACGCGCGTCAGAATGTCCTTATTGATTTTATCGACGACATTCAACCTGTTTTTCTTAGTCTGACTTCCGAACTCGTTCCATTATCGAATATTATTTTCAGTCGCTTAATTAAAGATAACTATTGTACCGAAACTTTCAATGTTTCCTTAATAGTCACGGTATCTAATATGTACATATACAAGATAACCTTAAGACTTGCATAAAATATAAGACTTGTCTGAAATAATTCTCCTATAAATTTTCCTCTTGTTATAAAACGAGTACTTTCAGCGTTAAATTTGTAAAAAGTCCAGAGAATTTTATTTCCGACCCGATTATTCAGAATCTGACTTCACTGCACATTCGAGTGTTTAGAATAACTTATTGTTATAATATCGATACGTTTAAACATGTACCCGGACTAAAAAACGCGGTAAAAGTACCGTTAACGTAATTCATGGCCTAAAGGGTTATGTTCCGCAGTGCATAATAACGCGTGGGTAGAACATATGGCGATTCGATCCACACACGTGCGTGCCCCCTGTGCTCTCGACCGCCGCGTGTCCTGCCCTAATAATACACCGGGTGTCCGTAAAATTCGCGGACCACAGGCACCACACGATCCGACACACGTGACGCGCAGCCAGCATTCGGCTAGGCGGAGCGCGCCGGCCAAACCACCGAACGCTCGTTCTGTCCGGCTAATTTACTTTTTGTATTTTCCGTTTAAATTGACCGACCGTGCCGGATAGGTGCTTTTCCACCCCCGGTCGAAAACCTCGTTCCTCCATTCGCGGCCAGCGAAGCTTCACTAACCGTGAATGCCAATCTCCTCGTCCACCGCGAGGCGATATCTTTTTTTTTTGTTCGTTTTCAGTCTCGTTCCACCATCCCTATTCGCTTTTCTCCGTCCCCTCCGTTGCAGTTAGCTTCATTCGTTTACCCGTCCCTTCTCGTGCGCTACCTTTCCCGCATTTTTTTCCCGCGTGCCCTCTTTGTCGCTCGACAGCCGCGCCGGACCAGCGAGTTTCCGGTCAAATTTTCCGGGCGGACGTAATCGTTCCCGTTCGAAAAGAGCAGGCGCGATTCCCTTTGCCCTTTGATGGAATCGACGGACTTCATCCACACCCCACGCCGGTTCCCTCTCTTTTTAGCGCCGGACGAAAAAACAGGAAACCCGTAACGCGGCCACTGTTGCATCGACTTCCGAGTAAAATACGAGGCCGCTTTTCCATCGACTGACAGATGTTGCGCGTTGTTTACCGCGTTCGAGGGAAACGTTTATGGTGTGCGACTCCGGGAAACAACGATGACACCGTACAACGATCCGATCGCGATTTTCTGCCTTGCATCGATAACGATGTTGCAGGAATTACTTCGGATCGAAAAGGGATAATACGAAACGTTTCTGCACCGTCGATAGAACGAATTACGCCACTATTCAACTTTGTGAACGACCGTTAGACGAATTGTACAAGCTGAAAGGTTTTGTGCAATCGTGTTTGCTGTTATTCTGAATGTAGTTTTAGATTTGAAGTAAAATGGATGGGTTTTCCAATAACAATTTAGTATTATTGTCAGATAACACAAGATACCATAACCTCAAATTTTTAATTCCCAATTCGCTATTTTTTAAATCCATGTGGATGGGGGACAGTAACCCTTTGCGAGAGGTGACTCTCGGTCATTTTATTTAATACAATAATTTGAAATTAGCCATTTTTTAACTGATTCTATAACATGACACATGTGTATAAACACGGTGAAACAAATAATAGTGGAAATTATTAGTAGAGAAATAATAACCTCAAAAGAGTTTATTTAACTTTTTAACTAGTAAGTTTTAAAGTTGCTGTTTGCAAACAGTCAAATTACCTTCGAGTGCAAAGGATTAACAAAAGAAAACCTTCAATTAAAGAGCCTTAGAAAATTTGATAAAAATGATCAAAAATAGATTTCGTAACGAATAAATACGAATGGTGTATATCTTTAATTCGATCAAATAATTCGGGTGAAATATTTGATAGCTTTTGCATATCATTCTTATAATTTAATCGCTTTCGATCCATCATACCAATATATTTAATTAATTCACAGAATTATTCTAACGATGCTCCGAATTCCATTAACGAATCCATTAATCCATCCCGCTGTAATTCTAAACGGATTTCAACTATTCGCTGCAAAATTGAAAAAGTTTGATTTTAATTCTGACTCATTCCCACGATCGAAATAATTTAATAAATGTCACCACTCTCGTCACAGCTTGATATTCAGGCATTTTGATGCAATTTTCATATAGAAGAAGAGTGACTTATACAGGATATTTTTATCTGGAACAAGATATAGACCAAACTAGCAAACTGGAACTAATTAATTAAAAAAGCTATAATTATAATTAATACCCATTTTTTTATATTCACATATCCTTTGCTTTATGCTCTAAAAAATTTATATTAAAACTACGTACTTGTTTAAGAACAGATCTCCCCAAATTATAGAATTATTAAAATATATTAAAAGAATTGTTTTTCTTTTCTGATGTAATTAAATGTTAAATATTTAATGGAAGTATATTCTCTATAAAACTAGAACGAAAAGTCCATGAAAGTATCTTAAATAACTAAAATAAATGAAAGAATCCGTTAAGAAATAAAGAGTTTGCAGATTTAATTTCGTTAAATGAAAACTGCAATACAGAAAAGAGAATTGCACTGTTTTTGTACGCGAAATGGAGCAAAGTAGTTTAGGAAAGCGTGAAAAAACGAAAGGGTAGTCGATGGAAGAGACCGGAGACGGCTAATTATCGATCGGAGATTTTATTAATGCCTGTTAACCGCGATCGCAGGTTTTGTAAATGGGGTCAAAACGGCACGGAGAAGAGGGAACGATCACGATATTTGCTGCGCTAACGTATACATTTGCGGCGGCCAGCGGACCCGTCAGTTGTAAAATGCTAAACAAACCGAGGGTGTCCGTTCAAATAACGTGGCCGGCCAGCGTCACTAAATAACCGCTCGAACAAGCAGGCCAGCCTTGTTTTCCCAAAAACAGTTCGACTTTTCCCGGCCTCCTCTACGACCGACGTCTATTTTCCGGATTTCTGAATTAACACCGCTCTCCGTTCTGGTTGAAACTGGTTATTTCTCTCGTCCGACGTATGATTCCACTCCGAATTGTAATTTCGTGCTCCCTTTTGTTACCGCTACCTGTACCATCACGATCGCGCTTATTTTCCTACCAACGAATCTCACCTCGCCAACATTCTAAAAACTGCCACGTTCCTCCAATTCCGAGCTTTTCAAATTTCTAAAATGTCTGTAATTCCAGCATATTTCATATTGTTACATGTTTACTCCACACTGAAGATTGCTTCTTGGATAAATTACAAGATGTTCAACGAATACAAGTAGGTCTGTACAATATTTTGTTGTAAATGTATCCATTTACGAAGATGTCCTTTCGAATCACCGTAATTTGGATTGTACCGCTTATAGATAGTTCAGTGAAATCGATAGTGTGAAAGCAAAAGGTAAAAGTCCAGCATGAATTATAACTAAGGTCTCGAAATAAGTGGCACAATTTCGAAGATCCTGAAATGAATAAATTACAATTCTTTTCAATCTCCGTTCCATTTTGATACACCCTATTTTAGAACCGATAATTAACGACGGAGACGTTAGAAATTTCGTACGTCTGGAAATTTTCGGGTCACGAGCTCGGAACAATCCAAACACGCGATACGTGATTCTGTTTTATTTAGAAAGCGCCATCTCCTACTCCATCGAAAGTTTGGTCCTCCAAACTGAAACTTAACGTATCGCAAAGTTGGCGAGGAAATCCGGAAAGAGGAACGTGGACTCGCAATAACGTAGTTGCTTTCTTGCTGCGCAGCGACATTTGGGATGCAGCCACGACGAGGCAGAACACCGAGAGGCACCTAGACACTTTGAAAGAAGGCCCAAAGGTGGCGGGAGAAAAAAGGAGAAGTGAGAAAGCAAAGGTTGAGGTGTGCTCGTGTCTCGCACCAGGATCCCAGGACGTGATCGGACTCCTGACACGCGCGTACTTCCAAAGGAGTTTCCAACGAGCATCCTCTTTGGCTTGCTTTGACACCGTGCTCGAAAATCGTCTCGTATCCCACAGGTATACACCTACAGACTCGCCACTAGCGGTTTTTTCGTTCCATGCCAACTTTGCCTCGATTTATCCCTTATTCTATCCTTTTACCCTATTTTACATCTGGGAGAGTGCGCTACCTCTGGAATTTTCAGGTTATTCGCAAATTTCACGATTCTTAAATTTGCAGATTCTCAATCTCATAATTTCTCGAGTTTCATAAATTCTTGAACTGCTACATTTTACAATCTATTCCATAAATTCACAAGTTTTGTAAATTCTTAAATTCCTATATACTCAGATTTGTCCTCACACCTCTCTACTCCATGAATTGGCAAATCCTTAAATTCACACATTTTTCAATCTCCGAATCTCTACATACTCGATTCCATAAATACTGAAATCGGCAAATCCTCAAATTTTGTAAATTCTTAAATTGCTACATTCTCACGTCTCACTACTCCATAAATTCTGGTAAATCCAAATTTTGTAATTTCTTAAATTATACCTTTCTGTTCTCTACATCCTCTTTTCATAAATTCTGAAATTGCCAGATTCCGTAAATTCTTAACTTCCTACATTCTCCAATCTCCAAATCTCTAAATCTTCAAACTGTAGAATTTCCCAACTTATATTCTGAAATTCCTAAACTTCCCACTTGAGAATCTTGATAGATCTAACACTTTATAACAGTGCATCCCTAAGCGCTTACTCTGCCAATTCACATCCGACATTTATCCTCGCTAGCATATGTAATCGAGAAACTTGAAAGTGAAATGAAAGATAAGATTAGAAGCTTCATGAAAATCAGTAGTACCAGTCTACGTGCGATAAATCAGTTTCGTATCGGGCGTGTTTGGATCGATTTTTTAAACTTCGAACCGAGGCCAAAGATAAATCTAGATTTATTTACGAGCTTTCCGAAAGGTCAACCGGTACGGATGTTTTCTACTTGTGGGTCGAAGGAATTTTCTAATACGTCTGACCTTACTCGCGGAACCTTTCCTGCCGGCCTATTCCGTCGAGGACACGTCCCACGGGAGTTAAGGTCACGACTGCATCCGAATTCTAATCTGGCTTCGCTGGCAGCAGCTATATCAGGACGATATTTCGTCGCTACGGGACGCCTTCATTGCTCCCGTCTCACGGTTTATTTATGGCTACCGTATAATATTCAGAACGCGTTATTGAGACGTTGGTACTGTGCCGTTCGAAATTGCGGTGTACCTTTTGTTTCGCGACCGACGAAAGCGTTTTCACGGGAAAATGCTTGACGGCGGAGAGAAAAAAGACACGTTGCTGTAACAGGTATCGCGTCGCTGTCCGCAATATCTTTTTACCAACGAGCCATGGAAACATCGCGATCTCGTCGACACGGGTCGACGGTAAGACCAGCGCGAATCCTTTCGGGCCGTGAAACGTAAAACCGTAGCAGCAAATAAATGGCGGTTACGTCAAGTTACACAGAAGATCGAGCCGCAACGAGGAACGATTTGTCTTCGACCTCAGATTGCAGGTTTTTGTGGCGGTTGTTAATAGCTGCCTGTACAAGCCGCGATAAGGATCGCCGCCATTTATCTGCACCGTGCTCGCAAATTTTTAAAGACAACGGCTGGCCCCTTTTCCACCGTTCGATCATTCGTTGCTACGACTTCGAAACGACTAACAAACGTTCTTTTACATCTTTTCACACCTACTTCTCATTTCCGATGTCTGATATTTAGGACACACTTAATCTACTTTTTAATGAACGTTTCATCGCTTTTACTTAAGAATTAACCCATTTGTTCTCACGAGAATTATTTTGGAAAAAGGGGCAATGATTGTGTAGAGCAAATCTTTGGTTATAATAAAAATAAAACGTCTCTTCATATTACAAACTTTAGTACTGTACTCATAGTACACTGGGATCACATGTGTACATTTCATGTTTTATGAAAGTGTACTTAAACGAGTACACTGAAAATGGGCTAAATCTTGATTACTTGAATATGTTAATATAGAATTATTGTTTAATTTTTTATTCGATAATTATCTTCAAAACGTTACTAGATAGCAAAGTTTCCATTTTTATCACATTACAGTTGAAACAAAATCACCTTGCTTCGAGGAAAGACAGGAAGCTTGCTGTATTTACAGTCTTGCTACACGTAAAACTAGAAATTCATGTCTTTCGAGTAACGGTGCGATATATGAAAAATCAAAGAATTCCTCCGATGTAAAGTGTCCACGTGTATTTCATCCCCCTGTACCAAAGACCAGCGCCGTAAAGATTCTCGGCTCCGATTTTCCGCGAAATCGTTCCTGACTGTTTGACATATCCGTTTTCTCACAATAAAACCTTAGCACGACGACGTATCGTCGTAACCAGAAAAAACTTCCCCCGTGGAAAAACTTCTTTCCCGGTTTCGTTATATGGGAGCCCGACAAGTGACAGCGGAAGAAGGATTTCCATGGTGGCGTATCGTGTAAGGCATCGTCGTTTTAATACAACTTTCGATTGGCACCCTCTCGACCGGACCTTCGACGAATCCGATACCCCCAGAGCCAAGGGTAGTAAATCAGTCGAGTGCAGCTCAGGGGTTGGTCGCCCAGGACAACACGTACCTGCCATCTATATTCGTACTCTCGCTTCCTAACCCTCTCTCCCTACATCCTTCTCCACCCCTTCTTCTTCTTCTTCTCTTCACCCCTTGCCTCGTGTCGTTTCGACGCCACAACCACCACCGTGTAACCGGCACGAAGACTCCCTATAACCTTCTGGAAAGGCACGATACACCTTGTCAGGGCCTTCGAGATTTATATCTAAACGAAATCGAGTTTGATGCTGATCGTACCTAAAGTGCTGGATACACGAACTTGCGCCTTCGATATTTCTCCTCCTCGCTGATACCGTACCTTCTTTTTCACGCAACGAGGATCGTGTTGCGAACAGATACCAATTTGTCCGGTCTCCAAAGTCGGCCGATCGAAGAAGCTACCGTAACGAGAACTCGAGACACCTTACTCGAGATTTCCAAATTCGCGATGTCATTGTGATACTTTAAAATTTCAACAGTCTAAAGTTTAAATTTCTAAAATACCTAGACTTCTCTATTCTTAAATCGTCAAATTTTAGACCATCAAATCCCAAAAGAGCAGATTTGCAGATTCACAAATTCTGAAATCAACTTTGTAGACTCCAAATCATTTTAATGTAATCAGATTTAAAAATCCTCAGATTTGCAGATTACCCGAATTGTCACTAAATTTTTCCCATACTCTGTGGATTCCGAAACCAAATGTATCTCCTTCCACCCTCTGGCAAAGGAGATTTGCAGGCGAATGTTCGTACAAAGTTACAGTGGATAAAACGGAACAAACGATGAAAGGCAGTCGACAGGTTGTACAAACGTTCCGGATAACAAATCCCTTGAGCTCGCGCGTAATTAATAAGCTCCGTCGTATCGCGTTAGAGAAACGATTACTGCACGTAGGTATGCAGGTACGCGGAGACGTGTGTACGTAGCCGATATCGATCGTGTACGGTGTTCTCGTTACTGAAACGTAAATAAATCAGATTGTCGACTTGGCCCCAAAAGCGGAGGACCAGAGAAAGAGAGGACCGAGCCGCGAGAGAGAAAGTGGAAAACAGCAGGACGGAAATGTTGGGATGGAAACGAGTTTGCTGTTCGAGAATGTGTTTCGATTTCTCGCGTGCGATACACTCGCCAACGTCGGCAGATAAGTTGAACGGTTGTTTACACGTGACTCGATTAAACGCCAGGGAAAATCCGTGTCTTAGGAAAGCTGCCAATTTGCCGGTGCCTCGGGCACGGGATTATCAGATTTTCGGCTACCCTCGCGGGCCAGAAACTAGGCACCGGCTCCCTCGTAATACGTAATTAATTACCGCCGTTGTAACTGAAATGCAAGACAGGTAAATTAAGGTAATTTCTCCCGTGACCGAGTTAATGTCTCTAACGACCGAGTCGCGAGCAACAACGCTCAATTAATATTGATAACTTCAATTAGCGGAGACAATCCGAGCGTGTCGGAATCAAACGAAAGGCGAGGCTCCACTCGATGTCTTTCAGCTGGTTTCATCGTTTCCGCTGTTCAAGAACACCTCACTCGAGACAGCACGGCCTGCTGAATGGAATCGAAACCTCTTCTGATTAAAGCCACTACAGTCAATTAATTAATTAATTATTTGTAGCTGCTCTCGGTCCAGCGAACTCGCTGGCTGTTTTGTTCCGTACTCCATTACAATTTACTACTCAAACAGTGCTCGAATAAAATAATGGAAACTCTCGTGAGTTCGTTGTAAGCTACTTCAACTGTCTATGGATCTGTTGTAATATTACAACAGTACAGTTAAGTATAGACTGCGTAAGATCGTTTGATTACGAATATTTTGGTCTACTTAGACTAGAGGAGAATATTATTTTTTTATGATAATGAAATATTTTGGTACCGCAATGGTTTTGTTTGTATAAAAAGGATTTAGGTTCCAGCTTGAGAAACGCGAGGTTAAACACCTGATCGATACAGTCAGCAATTATGTTGAATTTAAAGGGATGTAGTGTTTTTTGAGAGTTTGGATATTCGTTATGATTCCACTGGTTGTTTTGAAAATTTAAAATTGAATCCAGGTGGCGGTCATTACACGAACCTAAAATATTCAGCCTCCATTTCGTGAATTATCACCGGCTAAACTGTAATGCGCGGTAACTGGCAACATTACGATATCTCTTTGATTACCAACCATCGTGAAACGAGTAAATCGACAAAGTGTATAATTGCAACGTTAAACGATACAAATGAACCCATCTACATATCGAACACGTTTGAATCGTTCGCGCGCAAACAAGGATCATTACCGAATTCGAATCGGCCGAAAATCATCCTCTTCGATAAATCGAACGAAGAAAATTGATCCGGCAATCGATGGAAGCAATATTAACGAGCGGGGGAGAAAAGAGCAATACGAGGCGAAAGAAACAGAAGGAAAAGAGACTAATCGGAAAGGGAAGCACGGAGAGAGAAGTCTTTCGGCGGATGTTGGAATCAGAAATCGATTGTTCGGCAATAACAATTCGGTGCACTCAGCCGTGGAGGAGGAGCCACACAGGGGCGAACGCTACTTTCGTGTCGGCGCAATATCTGTGAGTGCATTTTTCCGAATATCGAGACAGACCGCACGCGACTGGATAGAACCACCGTGCATACATGCACCTCCGGCAATAACAGACACCGATTTTTCGAATGCTCTAGCCAGCGAGCAAACGAGAAAGTAAACCGACCAGCTACCCAACTTGTCCCGCTAAACTAAATGGGATGCACCACCGTGGCCATTATGCTCCAGCTACAATACGCACCGCGTTATATGCATCGTTCGACTACCAAAATCCCCACGCTTTGTGGACAATCATGCTTTTTGTCCTCCCTTACGAGCCATTGAAATTCCGAATTTCTAATAACTGCAAATCGGATCAACTAAACTGAAAAATCAAGTACAAAAGTTAGTTCGCATGAAAAATTCTTCGGTGAGAATTTTTATTTTAGAACTTTAATTTCCTGATGTTCCAAAATCTGAGTACAAATTTCTGAGAAGCGAATTATCTACTAAATTTTTCATTTCCAAATTCACAAATTTCTTGATACTTCAATATCCAAATCCTTAAACCCTGACTTCAGCTGAGGTCAATTTTACTCGTGTTTTGAATACACTTTAAGTTCAAGTCCAATTTGCATAGTCAGTTTGCAATAATATCACACTGGCAACATTCGTTGACTGTTTTAATGACGCACCTGAGAAATAATAGTACAAGGGGTTCACAGGTTTTCAAATGTCTAGATTTGTTACACCAATAAATTCAATCTCCAGAACCTCAAACTCCCAATATCCTAAATTTCTCAAGTCTTCAAATTCCCAAAGTCGAACTTCTAAATTTCCTTCACCACATCCCTCAATCCACGATATCCGAAATTTCCTAGCAGCTACATTTTCAATCTTCCATATTCCCAAATTTCCAAACCCCAAATTTCTCAAGCTCCTAAATTTCCTCCGCCACATCCCTAAATCCCACAATCCCCCAAACCTCAAGCTCCAACATCCCTTTCCCAGTATCTAAATCTTCAAATTCTCAATTTACCACATTCCCCAATTTGCGAACCCCAAATTTGCAGACTGTCTTTCTTTCACCACATCCCTAAATCACTACACCAAATTCCAAAAATTCAAATTTTAATAACTCTTAACTTTAAAATCTTGAAAATTCTGAATCTCCGTGACTCCCTAACGCTGCTCTCCGGAATTTTATGCCCACAAGCCTTATCCACCTGTCTGTTAACATGTTAATCCAAAACCAAAACGCCATCTGTTTGCCTTGGCAGCTGTTCCCCACTCGGTTACATTACTCGTTGGGTCTCGAAAAGTTGAAAATCACGTTCACCAGGGATCACAAGCCCCTACAACCTATAAAAATCAGTTTCCCAGAGGAACCTAACAACACATACAGCCCGAAGCGATCATATTTTACGCACACATGCGCCACGCTACGAAAAGTTGCAGTACGAAGTGTGAAACAACACGTAACCGCGTCGCTACTCACTCGGGTGATACAAAAGGTTCGTTGTATCGTAAAAGACGCGTATCTTACGGTTTGAAGCGAGTTGGTCCACGGAAATGGCAGGATTTACGCTGTTCTCGAAGAGCGAACACTGAGTTGTTCTTAAAGAGACAGTGACGCAGGTATACCTTCTAACGATGCTTTGAAGATTTCCAAAGTAGCATCGTTCCGTTTAACATTTTGCAATCAAATAAAAGTTACTTTCTAAAATATGAAGAATCCGAAGAATATAATGTATCTTGGTCGTTCTTAAAAGTCAAGAAGACCAAGAAATCGCAGGAGCAAGAGCTGATTCATCCACCATTTTCAAAAAGCAAGACGATATTTTCTCCGGAGAGCGTGAAATTTTCAGGAAGTCATAACGCAAATGGAAGTGGATGCTGGCTGACCGGGAAGATAACACTCAGTTAAATGAAACGTATTCTGATGTGTGTTCCACAAACGTCAGGAAACGGAAACTTTAAGAATCAATCTTTCGTATGAAACAGAATCGGACAATGGAAACATGTCTTTCGGGACGCATGCGTAAAACTAAAAATATAAGCAATTTATTCGCGAACCCGACAGCAATCCAGGGGTTCGCGTGCATCGTTAAAGAGTTTTACGTCCGAGCGTAAACGCGGGAAACGCGTTCCTCGAACGTTAACGCAGTCTAGTTATTTTCGCGATGAAGAAATTTTCATTTTTACGGCGGAAAAAGTAGCTTACGCTTTTAGCTGGAAGTTTGGGAATTTTGGGATATGGAGATTGGGGATGTGGACATTTAGGGAGTTGGGGATTTAGAAATTGAGAGAGCTAAGGGTTTACAGATTTTGGAATTTGGGGATTTAGGGAGATAGAAATTGGGGGTTTGAGATATAGGGATTCAGCGATTTGGAGATTTATGAATTTGGGGATTCAGGGACTGAAGGATATAGAAATTTGGAAAATTCGAAGATTTGGGTATTTGGAGATTTGAGGATTTAGGGACTTAGGGATTTGGAGATTTAGGGGCTTAAGGATATAGAAACTTGGTAGATTCAAAGATTTAGGTATTTAGAGACTTGGGGGTTTGAGGATTTAAAAATTTAGCGATTTAGGTATTTAGAAATTTGGAAATTCAAGGATTTGGGAATTTAGAAATTTGGGGGTTTGAGAAGTTAAACACTTAGAGATTTCAAGGTTTAAGAATTTAGGAGTGTAGTTAGAGGTGTAACAAATTTATGAATCTGCGAGTTTGAGGATGTAGAGATTTGTACATTTGGGTATTTAGAAATTTGGAAACATACTTTAAAAATTATAAATTATAACTCTATCAGTGTTCCACTACAAATCATCATCACATCGAAAGTAAATTATTTCCAGCCTACTTCCTGACGACTTTCGTGAAATCATGAAAGAACATCCATATTTCATGTAATCCAGATTATCTTTCAAAAGTGAAGATCGTGTAAATTGTGCACAAGATGGCGGAAAGTAAGAGGCAGATGAAATAAGAAGAGTGGTAACATTCGAGGAAGATGTAGAAACAGCAGAAGTGTCGAGAGCGGGAATAACTAAGGTTGATGGTGGGAAGTGGATGGAGGTTGCACAATGTTGGACCGAGAGACGCGTAAACTTAATTGACAAGCACAGGTGGCGCTTAAACCTGACTACCCTTCGCTGCTACTTAACTACTTGCTGTCGAGCTCTCTCCCCTTTTCAGGTCGAGATCGAACCCGCGTTTCCTGTTCGTTGGATCTCTCGGTGGAATTGCAGTCAGCAACCACCGACGAGCGAACGAAGTTTCAGTTTCGCCTGACGAACGAAGAAATGAACGAACAAGCGAACGAAGAAACGATCGAGCCGGAGAGAATCGGACAAGTACGCGCGAAATTGGAATCGCGAGCCAAGCGGAACGGTGGATCGTTCGGTTACCGACGATTGCCACCATTTTGTACCGCAGTCTCTCCTAGGGAAAATGGCGGTGGCAAATGAGAATCTCTCGATTTTCGTTGGCGAGATTTCGTATTAGGGATGGTTGCGAATTTTAGAGTTTAAGAATTTAGGAATTAGGAAATTAGGAAATTGAGAAAGAGGGTTGTAGAATTGGAGAATATTTCTGAATTGAGGTATTTGGGAATATAGAAATTAGTAATTGAGTTCTATTCAGGAGTTTAGAAATGTAAAAATTTGTAGAAAATTGTGTAACCCAAAGAGTTCTCAATTAATTTTGCAATTGAGAATAGAGTTAAAAACAGAATTTAGAAATATAAGAACTTCAAAAGTTTCATTTGCAAATTGAAACAAAAATTTGAAGCTTCGAAGGTTCGAAAGTTTAGAAATCGCTACATCTGTAAACTTTGTAGTTTTCGGAAAAGTACAAGTCCGGAAACGTAGGTTCCACGTTTGCAGGCAGAAGAATCCAGTTACTGATCAGATTAGTATGCACATAGTTAAGTGGCGAAAGAGTTGCAGTTTCTGGAGGATTGAAAGCAGGATCGTGAAGGACTCGTTCGAAACAAGCGGCAAGAACGTGCAACGCGCAAGCTATTTGCACGGGGTGTGCTTCTTCTGTCGCATCCGCTTCGGTCGTGTGGAAAGCGGGCGAGTCGATCGACGCCGTGCTTGACCCCGGAAGACGGGTCGTTAATTTTTTACACGGTCCGAGCAACGGGGCTCTGCGATGCAAGCCGTTGGCCCTCTTTCACCTGCCGTGAACCAAAGTGATTAAAGATGCACATGCAAAGTCCTGCGTGGCGGGTGCGGACTTGCAGCGCGAAGAATTCCAGCTGGAAACCGTATACGGTGCTCGATGCCGTCGCATAAATCATTCGGCAATTTGAAACGGGGCTGAAAAGAAATCCAAGCCTCGCTGGCCCGTGATTAATTCCATTCGTTAAGCATGGATGAAGCTTGCTCGATGGACTCGGCCAATTCCGAGAAGGGTGAAACCAGTCACGATACTCCGACGGAAACCACCGCGCCTGCAACCGGAATTGCACCGCAAAGAGCCTTTCGCGCCAAAACGGGCACACGCATGTTACGTTAACGTTAGAGAAGGATACTTCTCTTCAATCGATTTAATTTTCTGTTCAGGTTAAGGTGGAATACGGGGAGACAAGGTGTTGATTATTACGTGTCTAGGTATCCAAGTCATTAGATCCACAAATTCTTACACCCCCCTTCAGGTACCCATATCTCCAAATCTCCAAATACTTATGTTCCCAAGTTCCTACACCTCCAATTACCCAAATCTTTAAGTCTCCACCTGTCTTCCCAAATTAGAGCTCCAAATACCTGCACCCCAAAGCTAGGTCCCCAAATTTCTAGACCCTCAATAAATACCTACTCGACCCACACACTTTCTACCCATATTCCTTAAATTTCAAGGACCTCGTGAAAAGTCCTTGTAACCCCGTTGCCCCCGAATTCCAAAGTCCCCAAGATTTGGAAATTGAAGAATTTGAAAATCTAGATGATGGACCAAAATATGAAGTACCTTTTCCATAGTTGTCTATCGAATCCAGAATTGCTCTCCGATTAAATTTGCGATCTTGCCGAGGAAATTTCGGAATATGGCGACAACGGGAGCCTCAGGTAACGGATGGAAGGCAGAGATGGTTCGATGAAAGCCAATGTTGAGGTGTCGACGATCATTTCGATTGTCAGGCAGCGACGTTAATCGAATTCGTGGTTGGCGCTAAATGAAATTAACGATTCGCCCGTTCCTACCTAACCGCGATACGAAGCGGCAGATGTTCCCTGTCGTTCTTCCTTTCCCCTTCGTTGCACCCCCGTTGTTGCTTCCCGCGTTACGCGTTAACGATACATTTTGCTCTGCCGTTACGTCGCGTTTACCCGAATTACCGAAAATTTCGCGCGACCCCGTTGACAAATTTTCAGAACCGATCCCGATCGTCTACAATGCTCGAATAATTTACGAGCCAACGGAACGCTTCGAATTTCACAGCTGTTTCGACGAAAAATCAATTCACGGACGAATAATCAACGTTGAGGTTTACATGCTAGTCGGTAAAAGAGGAACGAGTGATCGATAACGCTTCTCGCGGAGATGCAATAATTCGCTTCGACAAAATGCTCCGATTCAGGTTCGAAGTTTGAAGAGAGAGTTTTGCAAACCGAGAGAGAATTGTGGTGGTTACTCTGAATTATGGAACGAAGTGTCTGGAACCTGTAACTGTTATTTTATTATTTATATCTCGCATTTTGCGATTGTGCACTTAGCGAAATTGCTACATGTTTCAAAATACAGGCTGTCTATTAACGTGACAGGTAAAATTGCCTGTAATTGAGATATCAGGTATAATTTTAAAGCTTTTCACGCAATGCGAATAATTTAGTATGCATCCTCAGTTCATATACCTTATACCAACTCTCATAGCTTAGTTATTTATGATAAACTGAAATGAAGATAAAATTAAATGTGTTATCATTTTAACATTCAATTAAACTCGATACGATCACCGTCATTTGCGATAAATGTTTGATTCGTTTAGCCGATTTATAACAGTAATTATTCAAGCGATCGCCATTATCTTTTCGTCGACCGACTATTACGAATATCCCGTATCTCGTGACTGTGAAATGAACGGTGGTTCGTATGACAATAAATATAGAACTCGGACAGAACGTAAACGATCGTCGGTTACAGGAAAAAGCAAACCACGGATTTTTGGTATCCATTTTACAACGAGCGCTTTCCCGTAACTCTAAACCGTGCCATTTCCCGGCGATCGACTGGTCCACTTTTCCCGTCAGTCTCTCGAAATCCCTCGTTCCCGGATAAATTCAAAGTCGATTTCAGAGAGGAATATCGAGGTGCGTTTAAAACTACGTACACATTCGGCGGAGTGCACGCGGAAAAGGTGACCGTAAGTCGTAATGGGTTCGCTACGTTAACGACACGTCCGTGCACATAGCCGGCCGATGAATTCAGTTTACGACGCCTATTTTCCGGGCTTCACCTCGGCCAGATACTTTATTATTGTCCCTGCATGCGCCGTGTCGGTTACGACCCGTCGAGTTTTTCGCGGCGGAGAAAGAAGAAGAGGAATCGAGCGTTACCTTGCGAACGCTGAGGAACTTCCAGGTCTGACGTACGATCGAATAAAATATGGAATGAAATGGAAAAACGCGGGATCCGTAGAATCGTAAATTAAGCCATCGGGACACCTAATTTCGCGCAGGAACGAGACACCTTGAGATTCCGGTACAACCGGAAATGAAGAAAAATATTCGTCAAGCCATTTCTTCGCGAGCATTATTTCTCGTTGTTGAACCTTTCTTTCCCGACAGCCGGGGGAGAAAAACGCATTCCTTGGCCAAAGTCATTTTTAATTTCACCCCTGCGCCGAGTCGTTAGCAAAGTAGTAAAAAGAAAATGTTGCGCTCGTTAAAAAATACTTCTTCCGAGTGTACCGTGCATGCGGCTGGTTGACATGGGTTCGTAGCTATTGCCTGCTTGCTACGCACACGTTACAGCCATTAATAAATCACTTTGAAGCGTTTGTCGCCGGGTAAACGTTCGTACCGGTTCCGATGAACGCAAAGAGGCTACGCATTCCCGTAGCTTCCTAGTTAAACCGATTGGCAACTTTCAACCGCGCCCTTTGTCGATATTCGCTACTATTTTTCCATTTTCACTCGGGTACGTTGCGGTAAATTACGGCTCTATCGGAAAGAAAATTCAACCGTTCGAGCTGCACTGCTCGGGAAAGAAAATTAGGGTCGATCACATCGAATTTTGTATCTTACACCAATATCTCTACGATCTACTTTTACATATTTGTTCAAAAAATTTCTCTATCACAAATTAAAATAGTCTAAAACAGAGTCCAACATGGAAGGTTACATTGACTGGGATTTGCAGAAAATTTGTTAAAAATATTTCTCAGTCACAAATTAAATTAGTCTAAAAGGGAGTCTGACATGAAAAGTTGCATTGACTGGGATTTGCAGAAAATTTGTTAAAAAATTTCTCTGTCACAAATTAGTCTAAAACAGAGTCTAACATGGAAAGTTGTAATGACTGGAATTTGCAGAAAATGAAAATTCTACATTTGAATATTCGTAAAAATGACTCAGTCCTAAAAATGAATGATCTAGAAATGTAAACTGTAGAACTATTCCAAATTCACGAACCTATTCCATCTAAATTACCATTCGCATCAGTCAGGAAGAAAAAAATGAAAATCGATAGATATTAACGAACGAATGATACGTTTATCACGCAGATCAATATTGGTTATGTCATATTTCGATTTTGACGATTCTACCGTATGTGCAACTTCAATCAACTCATTTCACGGCTCCGTTTATTTCCCGTGACGAATATTACAGTTTACAATCAATTCTTAATTCAATTTTCCACTAAATTCTTCTTTTACAAACACCGATGTTTGTTCATTTAGCATGCGCTTTAATTCACGCATGATCCGGATGAGCCGAAATAAACGAATAAATAATTAAATTCTACAAAAGTGTCGCGTCGTCGCGCTTGTAACCATTCCACGAATTCAATATACTGCATTCTCGACATTTTCTGTAAACTCGGTACGAGTCGCACTTTTTCGAAAGATTTCATGAAAATTTGCAGATCTACTTTTTAGTACGTAATTTGAACATAGGTTTCCTTTAGGTAAGATCATTTATATAACCTAGAAAATATGAATTACACAATTTTTAAAAATTTTTAAATTATCAAATCTTTAAATGAGCTCAAATACGTAAATGTATAAGTTCAAACTATCAAATTTATAAATTCTCAAATTCTGCTATTTCCAAATTCAGTCCTCATATTTACCAAGTTCCTCCGAATAAAATGTCTCTTGCTAATTTTGCTAGAGAATCCTGTGGCCGCAAGAATACGTATCAACGCAAAGAGGTGTGCTGGAACCAAAATGACCCCATCAAGCCGGTGAAAGATAGAGAGTGAAAGTTATTAAGAAGACATTACGCGGCTCGTTGGTCCAACTTCAAAGAAGCAATTCCCATTCTCAATTTGCTTCGCAAGTCCGGCGAAGACTAACTCGCATTACCAATAAGATTCTGCAGTCCAAGCACGGTGTATTTCAGTTTATTTCACAACGCTGAAGAATCCTATTTCAACATCCGCATCGGGCGAGCTTTATGGTCGACGCAGGATAAAACTTTGTACGTTCGTCGATATGCTATCGATATTCGACAACGGACGATGCATGATATTTCACGAAACGCGTTAATTCCGCGCAGACGTTTTCGCATAAACAATGGCGGGTTTATGTCACGATATCTCTTGAAAGTAGCCGGCTGAGAGGGTTCCGCGGACGCGAATGTCTTATGGGGACGTTATTCGTGGCGGTAAAAGGATCAATAAGAGAAGACATTGGTGTACGTAGCCGACCGCGATAATAATGGTACAAGTTTATTGCCATGCGGGGGAAGAATGCACGGCCATTGTTGTCATAATTTCCGGTTCGAAGTCGATCTTTCCGCAGAATCGTTTAGACGAGCATGGTGTTCTTGAATAGTTTAAAATATTTTCAACAGGACACTAGCATTTATTTAACACTTCAAGTATGGATTTAAAATCAGCACTATAGAAGACTACCAAGTATTATAGTATTGAGGGTTTTGTACCGAGTGTCTGAAGAGACATTTCAACCCCTTAACATAGGTTAAGGGTTCGTAGCTAACTATTATTGTCAGGTTCAGATAAATACTCGAAATTTAATCTTTGTGAGAATATAGGTTAGGACGCACCATGTGCGTCACACGTATGGATGTTATAAAGAGGTTAACACGTCTTGGAGAGGAGTACACAGCGATGACTGTGGTCATAGGATTTAAAAGGTTAACAACGTTGAACAACAAGAATAAGTTTCGGAAAATCTTCCAACAGTATAAAACTAGTTGAAATTCTCCGGAGGAAGGAATTTTTCCAAGCGAGTTGATCCGATCGGATCTGATTTACAAGCCCGACCGTTCAGGCGAGCCGAGACAGCGAAAAGCTATCAGTCGTAATATTCGAAGCGTCATTCCGGCCGATCGACAGGTATTAAGTGGGCAATTGTAGTTCTCTAAAAGGCTCGACAGTGTCATGACTCGCTTGAGATATGTCGATTTCCTTGGAATAATCCGGGAAAGGGTCGAACGCGACTGGCAATCATCAATCTCATCGAATTGTACTCGACTAGCACTAATTCAGTACCCTTGTCCCCCCTTGTCAAGCTCCAACTTCGTGTATATAGCTTTGCCACTTAAGCAACGTTGTACGAAGGACAGGCTGGCCTTTCGTTCGATCGGGATCCAAATAAATAGACAGCCGTATATCAACGCCCCTGAAATCGCGGCAACTCGATCAACTTGAGTACGCCTTACATTGTCTCCGAGAGGCGAGCGCGTCCAACTTCTCCGCCGTTGGATATATGCTCTCCCATTGTCCGGATACAGGAATAAAATCTTCGACACCAAGAACGCTACGAGCTTAACGTGAGTTCTCTATTTTTCCTTCGATTTGTGTCTTGGCTCTTTTATTATACCGTTGCATGGACAGAGATCATTTTTGAAAATGGTAAGGGACTTTATGAACTGAGGTTATGGATCAATTATGGACTGGTCCATACTGAGGAAATCTCTATAAATTTTGGGTAATAATTATTTCAAACTCGGTTGTAATACAGTCTTTTTCGTTATATTGAATAGAACTGTGTAGTTTCAGCGTTCACCGCTAGGTGTCTTCGTGACTCTACTTTCTCGCTAGTGCTAGCGCTTGAGTTTGCTACTTTGTGTATAACATCAAAAATTTTTAAAGTATCTGCGAGAGGTATTGCAGTGATGAAGATGGAGGATACTAACATGTATGTCCAATATTCTATTGTTTGTAATATTGCAAATTTGGTTGCAAAGTCTCTTCAAGTTATAAAAAAATTTCAAGCTCCTACAGAGTCTTCTCAAAGTTAAATTCTAAGCTCCAAGTTTTCAAACATTCTAAAGATTCCAAAGTATCAAAGTTTGAAAAGATTTCACACCTTCAAAGATTCGAAGGGTTCTAAAATTTTAAAATATTAAGGTTCAAAACTAACCTTAATGTCCAAAGTCCAACTAGCAGATCCCAAAATCAACAATGTCGGAGTTAACAAATCTTGACAACCTAAAATGCCAGAACCTTAGATCGCGAAAATTGGAATAAGAGAGGATTTAAAGGGGTGAATCCGTGCGGAATCGAGATTATTATTCTTACATTACCAGCTGCTCGATATAACCCGAAGGACAGCACACGGTGCGAGCCGATAATTTTAACGAAGGAGCAGCGGCGGCAGCGAGGGAAAGAAGTTTAAGAAGAAGACCCATTCATCCAACGGTCGCGGCGAAAACTGACAAAACAGTTGATACGGGCAGATATAGCGGGCCATGGAATACGAATGGACGTCGACGGATATACGAGAGGAAAGCTCGAGTAGAAGTCTCGAGCCTAGGGTCGAGGAAAAAAGAGATATGAGAGGATTGTGAAAAGGGGGGAAAGAAAAAAAATATTCGCGATCACTGGAAGAAAGTGGAGGATAACGGGACGAGGTGAAGGGGGTGCGAGAGCACGGTCGTGGAAAAATGTCATCGAGCGATCCTGATTTACAGCGTAGGGAAATCGGTGCGGTGAAGTTCGTGTCCGCGGCGAAAACTCGGAAATTTTTGCTCGTGAGAATCGGAACTTTCATTCACGTTCGAGCTGGATCTCGTGGAAAAAAAAAGAGCGAACATCGAGAAAGAAGAGCGATCGTACAGCACGAGCAAACGAGAATCCCGCACGATCGTCGAGCGATTTTTGCGGAGACAAAACTGCTTGACGCGTGACTGAAATTATTTTCGCGTTCGGAGATCGCCTCGTTCGATGAATGAACTAACGGCCTGAACGAGCCATCTTTTATTAATGACTTTGTTAATGCCTCAATGATGGAGGCCAACAAAACGAAACGGAGTTACGGTTACATAGTTAATGACCGATTAGCAGAACAAGCTTATACGTGCCGCTTTAAAGCGCGTTACCGCGCTAATGTATCTGGCAAACAATATTTGTCTTTAATTATCATGCCCGTGTTTGCGTAGCTGTGTACACAATACCGAGCCCTCCTTCTGTACAACCAACCCCGATCCGTTACCCGCGGAAAGGGTCGAACTTTTATCCGCGTCTTTCGTTGCACCACCGCGAGTTGGACCGTTGTTTGTTCCAATTAGTGGGATACGTTACATGTTTATTTTTCCATGAGCATCGTAAATGTACAGCGTACCCTTTGACAGCGAGAGATATCCACCGACGAATACCATTCGATCGTATAACGTTTTCCGTTCGGTGGAAAACGAATTTTCAATATTATTCCATTTCGACGCGTTACCGAAAACACCACCGTGCACTGAATAACGCGATACTTGTTATCCGCGTGTCGAATTATACGATACGATAAAGAATACGCACGCGGATAATCACCGATATCGATGTACGCAACAAATTTGCTATTAAAAGTTTTCCCGACGCAGAGACCGAACTAGCTAGCCAATTTTGCCATTGGAATTCTCCAAGCTGATGGTAACGACCTTCGTCCTGTATGGCGAATAACTATGCAAATTGCGACGTAGGTTAAGCGGAGACTTCTGATGACATACCGTTGGTCAAGTTGGAACGGCTCCCATAAAGCTACACCCGATCAAGATTGACCCTTCGTCAAAAGCTTACCTGCGAACTTTACTCCTACCCTTAGCTTTACATTGTGTTTTATGGAAAGAGTTCTTCATGCTTTTAATGTTATTTACAGGGCTTGGCGATATGTGTAAGTTGGTGCCATTTTTCTGGTTTTTAAGTGGAACTTTGGGGAGTATGGGGAAATGTGGGAATTTATGTTCCATCTTCTTAGGAAGACATGTGGTGGTTTTGGAGGCGTATTAGCTATTGCTCTTTCTACTTAATTCCACTTCTACAAGTTATAAAATACAGCCATGTGAAATTCATAAATTTGAAAATTTTTAGTTTCGAAGGATATCCCTTAATTGCTAAATTCCTAAAACCCTAAATTCTAAGATCCCCAAATTTCTACATCCCTCAATTCCAACATTATCAAATTCGTGAATCTTCAATATTTTAAGTCCCCCAATTCTTGGATCCTCAGATTTCTAAATCCCTAAATACCTACGTAAACTCCTAATTCTCCACATTTCTATACCTCTAACTTCTCAAATCTCCAAATCGCCAAATCTCCACCTCTCCACTTCACCAAATCTCCAAATCTCCACCTCTCTACCTCTCCAAATTTCCAAATCTCTACCTCTCCAAATCCCCAAATCCCCAAATCTGCAACTCTCCACCTCTCCAAACCCCCAAATCTCGAAATCCCGAAATTCAGAAATTTCCACCCCCGTCGCTAACTCTATCTGCCTCTAAGTACACATTAATTTCGAAACTAAAATAATTTGCCGTCCTATCATCCCTCTTTCCGTGGGTCCAAAGATAAATCACGAAACAGAGAAATCCTAGTAAAAGAGGAATCGGTCGGGCTATCAAGGGACCATTCCAAAAGCTGCTCGGTCAACGCTGTAATTTCAATGAAATCTCCAATCTGTTGGAGACGTCTCTGTGTCACGAGTACGTGCATGACAGGACAGAAACTGGCCTAGGTATTCATCGCTGCTAAATTAATCACCGTGCCAGCCAAGTGTATCAGACTCCTCGAAATAACGTTTTCAGTCGTCCCAGCTAACCTCGACCTTTCGAACGGTCCACGAGCTGTGTCACTAGATACAAAGTTCAATGCTAGAATTGGTTGTTGCGTTTCTGATACCGCGGGAAAATATTGAATGCAGAATATGTTTGTTCCAAAGAGAGGAAATATTATTTCTGGAATTGTTTGAAGGAGGTGTCAAACGGGATCGGTATTTTTATTGCTGCAATGTCGCTGCAACGACGAGAACTGGATTTTTCTATTCATACTTGATAAAATTGACAAATATTGTAGCAATTGTACTGTTGAATACAAAGGTACTATTGAATATAAGAAGAGTTCTATGTCATAAGTTAAATGATTTTCTTATGTAACAAATTATGATGAGATGGATGAATAGGTTTAGGTTAGGTACAGAGTCCATTCACATCGGTTAGCAATACTTGTTACTGCTCTATTAATTATTAAAATATGAGAAATGTAACCTAACAAAATTTGACGTAACGAGACCTAATTATCCGTTTTATGCGAAAGTGCAACAGGAGTTGCATCTGATAGTTTCATCCCTTACTTAACACAGCTCTAGCAATCGTTAAGCAGAGAAAATGAAATTTTCTGTGAAATTGTGCGGTAAAAAAGCTACAAGTTCTCATTGACCATGTAGGGTGCTCGTCTGTATCCATTACGCGTTTTAAAGTTTAAGCTACACATTTCAATGTACGTTGGGTGAAGCACTTTATTGCATTTCATCCATGCTCTCATATAAACAGTCGTGCGCTGCTTCATTTTTCAAAAATCACGGGAAATACGATCTCGAGGAGAAAGCATTTTCCAAGACCATCTCACCCCTTTACCTCTCTCGTATGTTTTCGTATCAGCAGCGTGGAAGACCTTCAGATTCACATGTTACACGTTTCACCTCATACATATCTCGCGTATGATCAACATACGTTCTATGCATCGAATACGTACAAACGGTATGCACTATTCAAAATGGCAAAGCAAAATCGAGATACTGGAACGAGCCCGTATCGTCGCGTAACCACGCGATTGATAACAACCAGTACGCTAAACCTCGTTTGATTAAACTCGAACCACCAATTCAGTTTCTCCGTCGAAGCACGTTGTCGAACTAGAATATGCTGATTCTCCTGGTTGAACCTCATGCCTGATTTCTATATCGATCCTCCAGAGTTTCCAAGTTCAAAAATTTCTAAACTTTACAGTCAAAAGACTCTGAAGTACCGAAATTCTTAAATTTGTATTACGTCCCCAAATCTTAACATCCAGATTTAAAAATTTCGACTCAAGAAATCAAAGCTTTAAAGTTCTGTAATTTTAGTGTCCTAAGTAGGGTTCTAATTCATGAACTTCCAGATTTGTGAAACTCTACATCTCAATCTATATAAATTTCTGAAAAGGTAAATCTCAAATTCTGCAAATTTCTAAAACATCAAATCTCAACCTGTATAAGTTACTCAAACCACAAATCATAACATCCTCAAATTTCTAATATAACAAATCTCAACTTATCCAAATTTCCAATATCCCAAATTTCAACTTCCTTAAATTTCTATGACATCGAATTTCAACATCCCCAAATTTCTAGAACCCCAGATCTGTACCTCCCCAAATTTCTAATACCCCAAATCTTATGCTCCCCAAATTCCTACAACCCCAAATCTGAACCTCCCAAAATTTCTAATATCCCAAATCTCAAGCTCCCCAAATTCCTAGAACCCCAGACCTGTACCTTCCCAAATTTCTAGAACCCCAAATCTGAACCTCCAAAAATTTCTAATACCCCAAATCTCAACCTTTTACTTAGCAAGTTCCAAAATCCAATTTCTCTAAACTCAGATTCCAAACTTCATAATTTCCGACCTAGAGAGATCTACAAATTTCTGAAAACCAGTAAACCTAGCCTTACATTCTGTAATTCCGAGCGTTCTTTGCGGTCGTATGAAAATTCGTCGGCACAGCAACGAGCCTGCCAGCGTCGAAAAAATAGAATAGAATTTTACTTGCAAACCAGGGTCCCATTGTTCAAAACACCTTCGCGACTATCTGTGAACGTTGCGATCTCTAACGCGAGCGTCCGTGCATCAATTCTGAGCGTCATCGGCATCGATGCATCGCGTTACGTGTGAACGCTGCATATTTTCGCACATTCGAACACTTATGCGGTGCGAAACGTGTCGATAGGTCAATCGTTCTAATTTCGGTCCCGTCAGTGACCTACATACATGCGGTTGACCGTATATTCGTGCCTCGTAAAAGTTTCACGAATCAATCGAGAAATTGTCGTCGTCGATGAAACAACCGCGATTAAACATTTTTATAGTGGACGTATTTATTCTTTTAAACAGCACCGGAACGCCGTTGTTCGCCGCCGTGCTAATTTGCTCAACGACTGTTGTAAACGACGCGAATGGAGACACGAAGCACGGATCGATACATAAAATGCTATAAATTAATCGCGACGATACTCGAACCTGTCTTTCGATATTAACGGAAAAAATATGGACGCTCGATCGAGTGGTGCTTAAAATCAAGCACCTAAACATTTGCAAATAAATGGTCGTTAACCTCGACATTTTGTTTTGTGCGCTGGCGAACGAAATTGAAACTTTAATTAAAACTTTCAATACTATATACGTTTTTATTCCTACTGTAATTCAGCATTATTAATCTGTTATAGGAACAAATTGTTATTGATGACTGACAAAATTCGTCGCTCATTTATAAGGGTAAAAGGGGTGTAAAATGAATAAACAGCAGTCTAACGTTCGATTAATGGAAAGTAAAAACTTACCGTGTGCGGTGACCAATGGTGAGGCCAGGTCTTCGTCTCGTGACCACTTCCAACGTTCGGTTGGCTCGCTAAAAAGACAACGCGTCTATCGGTACTTCCGGTTCCGCTACCGGTAGTAGTCAAAAGGGCGGCCCTGGCCCTCGAGCCACCGATACTCAGTGTCGGCGAGGTGTCCATGTTCGCCTGGAAGCAAAACGAAAAAGTGGAAAATTGATCGCCTGTTCGTGGATATCCAAACGTGCCGGCATCCAGCGTGGAAGAAAAATTGATATTTTCATGGAAGCGAATGCACGCGCGTCTGCTCGGGCATAAAAGTTATTCCGTTGAATTTCAATTGCACGGGATGTTTGACCGCGGTAGCGAAACGGAATTCAAACAAATTCAACCGGTTTAATGAAGCCTGTTACAGGAATGATGAATGTTACCAAGGAATCCCGTGGCCAAGTACGTATCTTTCAACCGCGGCTCGTAGCTTTGCAACGTGTCCTTTTTCATTCGGTATTGTTCGTGCGAGCGCAATTTCTGGCGATATTACAACTTTAACGCGATCTCTGTTCGGGCAGATCGGATGAAAGAGACGAACGCTTAAAGCGGAGCTTTGGTAATTCGCGTTCAATACCGGAGTCATAATTTCGAAAGGACGAACGGGAAAATTTGGTCGAGATACAGTGAAAGGGTCGACGTTCAAGACGTACGAGTGGAGAGCACGAGGGTCCCCGTGAAGGGATCCGACGAGCGTAATCGAGCTCGTTAACTCGAGGACGAAAGCTCATCGAGAAACGCGGGGCGAGAGAAAGGGGCGCGCGGACGCGAAGGACAAGCGCGCGGAAGCAGGAAGAAGAAGCACCGTGGCGAGGAGATAGTACGTTTTTCAGCGGGATTTACGGGTCGTCGAGGGGCATTAAGGAGAATGATGCGCGACCACGACCCGAGCAGACACGCGACGCGAGCGAATCGAAGTGGTCGTAGGAGTGCAAAAAAATGAAAGTAAAACGAACGCGTGTCGACTAACCAGCAACGTAAAACTGACACGTACTCGTTAATTAAATCCCGTTGAATCCAGCGAAGCGCCTGCAGGTCGATCTGTAATTTACGTAGGACACTGATCTGGGATGCTCGGATGGCGATAACCTATCTTGGCTGGCAAAGTCCGTACTCAGATACGGAACATCGCGATCCCTTATCCCCGGTTCACCACACTTCAACCGACTAATCCTCCGCGTCGCGTGCACCTAATCATTATGGCCAGAGAGGGGCGGAAGGGTGACGCTAGGTGTTCCTTAAATCGTCCCAGCTCGACGTTCGCTCCTCCTTCGTGCAATTACGAGTCATTACGACCAGGACTTCGCCGTGTACCGCGCACACACAGGACTTTTCTACCGGATACCACCGACCGTGCACCGTGTACTGCTATTTGCGGACCATCGAATATCGGACGATACGTACGCACGACCACCAAAGATAACGACGATTGTCGAGCCAACGATGTTATCGACCCCGAGATAGACCGCGTAATCGATTCGGAAGCGTGCCACCAACTTTGGATTTCAGCTCCGCGTTCCGACTGTTCTTCCCGCCTACCCTTCGAGCAACCGGAAGCCGCAGCTTCCGTTCGATTAGAACGTTCCCGGTGCGCGAAAAGTTCACATTCAGCTGGCAGAGTCACGAGTTACCGGTGCTCCGCCGCTAATGGGAAAATTACTATCCCGTTTGATAATTTATGCTAACGATTTAAACGAACGGTTTCTCTATTGTCCATTTCCGTTATCGGTGCGTTCATCGGATATACGAACGATTCATTATCATCGAGTCATCGACGAACGAGTCAGGGGATATCTCTGTGGCGAATTCGCGGAACGAGTTTCCGGCCTCGCGATCCATTCATGATTCACCGACGAACCATTTCCTTGACGCGACTCGCAAACTCGGGAACGATCGGCTGTTGCACGAGGAACTCCGTCACGGCCGGAAGTTGCCAAGCGTCGCGTACGAAATCGCGCACGACACTGAACCGTCAGGACGTCTAACGCCGGAGGTGAGCCTCTCGCGGATTCGCGGGCTCACGTGTGAAATTCTTGCGCATGCACCAACGCCTTCTCCCTTCCAATTTCTCCTCTAGCCTCCCTCCTCGCTCCTCGACACCCCTACCAACCCCATTCCCGTTCCTTTCTAACAGTTTCTCGTCCTTAATATCGTCTCTCTTTTCCTCGCCCGCTAAACGCTACCCGTCCCTCTTCGCCTCGCTATCTCTTATCGCGGACTATCGCTGTTCTTTTCTCCCCGAACCATTGTACCTCCTCCTTCACCGTCATCCTCCCTAGTCTGGATAAGCTCCTCTGGCATCATGCGAGCGACAAGTATCTAGTGTTAGTCCAACTTGGCACCGAAGTTTCGCGAGTATTTAGCCGAGTGAATTCGAGCAGATTGACGAAGAACCTCGGTAAATATCGCCGGTGAACGACGCGGAAAAAATTCTTTTACGAAGGAAACGAGCTTTGACGCGATTAACGCCGTGTCAATTCCATGTAACGCGTAAAATTCAATTTTTTCTGTGGATGTTCGGGTACTCGTTCAATACCACAGGGGAAAATTGACGCGTGTGGTCAGACATATACCGTTGTTAAATGTAGTGCATTTTGCAGTTACGGCTGTTTGGGCATTTATGATTTATTGAGGCCTGTAGAACATGTATAAACCATGTAATCTATGAAATAGATTGTCTATAGATTATATGATTTATGTTTGTTTTATAGACCTCGATATATCGAACGTGTAAACATCCGCGGTCTAATCTCGGTATTAGGAGTATGTCCGATCATTAACGTCAACTTTCACTGTGGCTGTGAACTAACGACTACGTGTACAAGAAAGATTTAATATGTATCATATGTATATTATATATCCTTCTTTCATTTACATATATTTCATCTATTAATTTTTTTTATATAGTTATTCTTCCTGTAAATAATTGATTAAAGTCTCGTAACGAAATAATTTTTCCTTCCTTATTATTAACCGTTGAGTGAGATCGGTACAGTGTAAGTATAATAAAACTTCGAAATGATCTGTATAGTATAATTAAATATTACTAAAAATTTAAATTCCGGAATTGAATTAAATCTTGGAGATAACTTTGTAACTTTATATTATCTAAAGTTTATAAGGTAAGCTAGCGAATCAAAGGGATGAAAATCACGCAGAGTTTAATAAAAACTGGGTTAAAAAATCGGTAAATTTATTTTTATCCCGGCAGCTTCCCAATTCCATTATCCGTAACATCGCAACGAATTTGGCGTCTCCTTTAAATAATAACAGTTAATACCGATCTGATAAACCAGATTGTCACCTAAATAAGAAAATTGCGAGCACAATGTTGCGACATTTTCTTGGCCCGTGTCGGCACGAATTTTCCCCCGCAGTTTCCCCCCATAAACTTTCTGGTTTCAGTGTTCGCGCGTCCTACGTTGCGCACCATACCTGTTTCCTTCCTTCCCCATTATCATCCGCATTTTACTTTCGACCCTCTCGAGCCCCCGCGCAGAATCGGCGTCGCCTTTTCGAGCAGCTTCATAAATTTCCCCGCGATATCGTTAATCCCCGGAGAATGTAGCAGCTACGATTTTTTCGAAAAACAAGCCCGCGCAAAAAATGAACATAAATTCATCCGCGTACCGATACATCGTTGTACGTCGTTACCAGAATTTGTTGATCCAAATCACGGAGGAAGAATGCAGTGTACCCGCGTGCACGCCACGTCGTTATTCTATCTCGTTATTATTCCGCCTCGATTCTCTCGTGCTTGTTTCGCATCGATCTCGTACTGTTCTGCTTGTACGCCCGTTAACGATTCCCAGGAAACGCGTGATCCTCTTTTCGAAATCCAGCTTGTACGTTAGCCAAACGATGCCAGACAAGTGTGCGTGTATACCTGTTGAAGACGACAGTTTCGCGTTCTTAAGCGATCGATCCGAACGTGGTACGGGCACGTTCGAACGTCTCACTCTGCTCGATCGATTAAATCACCGGGCAAATGGTACGCGAGTAATCGGGATCGAGGGAAGAGGGCACGGCAAGCCGATTGCGGCGGAGAACGATTCAACCCGTGTTGGAACAATACCGTTTTGAACATTCTGATGGCTAAACGACGAGTACGATTGACCTTTCCCTCTTCTTTTTCCCCCGTGACCCTTTCTCCGCCAGTGTATTCATCTTCTTACGTCCATTTCGTATTCCCCTTTCACGGCGACCCTTTGCGAGCAACAGTCGAAAAGGCAGCTACGAGAACGCAAGAACAGCGGACGAATTGATCGACCGTTTCTCTCGCGTCTAAATCTGTCGGGACGACTGGCACGATATCTGCATCGAACAGGAAGTAAATATCGATACGTATCGAAGCCACGGAAACGGAAGCACTTCGGCCAGATCATCGACAATGCCTTCGGGCTGGCAACGTTCTTGCATTTCGTGTACGAAATCGCGAGGGTGATCTTTCTTTCTTTCCCTTCTCTGATTGCTCGCACGGGATACGCTTACGATCGCATACACTCGCGTCGGACGTTTCCGATTCGCGATTCATTTCCCTCGTGCGAGTCGCGCCCTCGCGCCGGAGATTCCACGAAATCCACCTGCTACGAGATCGTTTCGACGTTCTCCAGACAAGATTCCACAGAAAGTAGAATGGTGGACGATTTCAGATGGCTACATTTTACAGTCGCCCTTTTGTGGGCGTCGACTCGGATTCTGTCGATAGCTACGCGTGCTTATTTAACGCCTTGTCATGTTATGGGTGTTTTTGCACAATAGATGCATAGGGTGCATCTTTCAATTTTTTTATTGTAGACGAAACGTATATCAGACAATGACGTGACGAAGACGTGACGATGTCACACCTATGACGTGACGATTCGTGATATTATCATATGACGATACTAACGCGTGACATTTGTATCATGTAACAGTAGAGACCTATTACAATAAAAAGTATAATCATACATTCCTAAAGATGTAACAACGACCCAGATTCTGTCTCGACGTCATTTGGTTAGCGTTAACGATTATTTGATCCGGGAACAAATTGTCCTATCGTCAGGGACTGAAATATCTACCAAAGCTGGACGACCTAATAACCTTTCGATCGATCGAAGACACACCGAAATATCATAGGGTGATCTTCCCGACTTTGTAAGTTCTCCAAATATAAAATCAGCGAAAGGAAAACACGGGACGCGCGTAAACGGGATCGTTAATTTTTTTACCACCGTAGAAGATAGGTAGATCAATGTGGAGTACAATTAACAGTCGAATTTATTTGGAGAACTGTACGGTAGTCGTTCGTAACGAGGCTCTATTAACCGAGAAAAAAATGGGGTTCACGGTTCGCCGAAGAGAACGAGGGGTTGCCAGTGGACGATGGTGTCTCCCGATGTCTCGTAAAACGCGATTTTATTCGAGGTTGAACAAATTGAAACATAAGCCGCTCGTAAGTCGCTCCCTATCTACGGTGCTACGACAGTCTTTCTCCTCTTTTCTTACGATTCCGCGTCGTTGTGCGCGCCTATTCGTCTCTCCTCGAATTCCCGGATCTTTTTATTACGCGCCGTGAACACGACAAGGACAAGGTTGCGGCATTTACACCGAGTGATCTGTATCGGGAGAACCTCGTCCAACCTGGAGAGCCACCGTTGCCATCCGGCTGAATTTATTCATAGCGAACAGGCTATCCGATTGCATAAAAATTCATCTCCTCTCGTTTGTCATGTAATACCGGTCAGAACGGGCCTTATTGTCTATCGGAGCTTTATTGGTACATATTTTTTTCATACTCGTGCAAAATAATATTTTGGGGAACGTATCATCGACACGTGTTAGTATGGGGTTTTATACGGATTAGTATCATCATGCTGAAACGTGTTAGTATTCTACGCATTGGTACTGCTATGCGTTATCGCCACGTATCGCTACGCGTTAAACCGCCATGTGTCAAATCTCTACAAATTAGTATTACTATGCGATAAATCGCCACGCGTTACTATCGCTACACATTAATATTGCCATGCGTTAACTTACCACGCGTCGATTTACCACGCATTTATATCGCACGCAACTCACCACGTATTTGTATCGCTACGTATTACTACCATCACGATAGTATCTCCACGCGTCACTATCGCAAGCCATTAATATTGCCATGCGTTAACTTGCCACGCGTCGATTTACCACGCATTTATATCGCCACGCGTCAACTCACCACGCATTTGTATCGCTACGTATTACTATCACGATACTATCTCCACGCGTTACTATCTCTATGCATTAATATTACCATGTGTCAAGCACCACGTTAGTGTCACACGTGCATAACCACGCATGAGTATCACCAAGTATATTACCCTCTCATTGCAACAGGCTAAAATTCTCTCTCGAAACCTCCGTAAAAGACCAAGAATTCCCAGCGGATTGCAACCCCTTTTTTTAATTCGAGCTCATAACACGCGAGCCTGGTCTTCGCCGTGTATGCTTCGTAATGTCATACGTGCATCACCTTTGCAGGGGAAGTAATCGAGACGCGAGTGGATCGACGAAAAGCGGGGAAGAGAAGAGCGGAGAGGTGAAGAGAAGGAAGGAACGAGTGGAAGAAGGAGATTCGAAATAGGGGTTGAAGGATAGACAGCATTCTCATTTCGATTCTCCTTTTCCTTCTCGTTCTCGGATTGAAGAGGCCTTTATGACGGGATACCGTTTTATGGCACAGCTTCGCTGCTATTATGCGTGCATCGGCCGGTCGGTATCGGGGGGTGTAGAAAGAGGCACGAGTGTGTATGGTTTTCGGTGCTCGAGGGGTAAGCACGAGAGAAGGAGCTGCGACGAAGGGAGAAGGAACCATGATGGTACGAGTCGGAAGAAGGCTATGGAGGGTTGCGCTTTGGACCGCGGCCCCAACCATTGTTAGGATAATGAAGCCAAGGCGAGATTTCTCCCTTTTCAGCATCGCGCCCAAACGATATCTCGAATGACTGATTGTGAGATTCCTTTGGATCTCGAGGCTGCACGTAGGTGCGCGCACGTTGGATCACGTAGCCGCAGACGAAAACGCGTCGCGGACGAAAGCTCGCCTCCATTGTTTGCTCCGCAAGCGAACCGTTTCTCTAATTAACATTAAACGGTAATAACGTATGATAACGAAGATCGAATATTAATTGGAAAGCTCGGCACTCCGAGATACGGGGAATATGCAGAACATCCACGTAAATGCGTAACCTGTTGATCGTTACAAAATTTGAAAATATATCCGGATATTGCGCGAAACCATGCAACTCGAGGAATAATCTTCGTGACCGGAGCATTTAATACCGATTAATCGTATCGTCCTAATTAACCGAGCCGCCGATGAACAAAAGACGACTGCTTTTTCGACCGTAACATCGCGAAATCTGATAATTATTCGGTTATATACCGATGTACGTGGCACAGAATATTAATCACTTACGTAGAAATTACTACTAAAACGTGAGCAAGTTTTTTTCTGAAAAATCGAAACGATCCACAACATTTTTCACTTTGATTTTCTGCAGCATGGAAGATTAACCGTTTACGCACTAAACCAAGTACCCAAGTAGGTGTTTCAGAAGTTAAGTCAAAATTTTGCTACATAAATTATTGCGATTGATAGGTCATCGTCTAAAATATGATACGGTTCTTTACTACCTTCAATACACTCCTTATTTTTATAAATCGATAAGAATGAACAATGTTTTACTCGCCGAGAGCATAAAAAAGTTGTTTAATTAACTGCTGTGACTGCATGCGCAGAGATATACGCGTGAAAAATCTCATTAAAATCTAAGGGGGTAGTCGGGGAATTTTCACAAATACAAACATCGCTATAACTTTAAATCATATGGAAATTATTGCATAAAACTTCTAGCAGATGCACCTTAACAATCGCATCCTAAATCCCGAAGTAACACCGTTTCCTTGTCCGCCGTTCTCCCTGTATTTACTTGTTGAGTTATTGCGGAAGCAACGCAATCGAGAATTGCCGAGTAGCTAAACTGTTGATTGGTGAGCAGAGACTAGAAGAGAGTCCACGGTTGACCCAACGAGGAGAAAGAACAGCGACTGAAACATCGGTCGACTTATTACGCGTGTTGCCAGCTAGAATTTCACCTATCGCCGGCCGTACACTCTCGCATATTTTAAGCCGGCCATTTTTCAGCATTTACGCTATACGTCTACGTCGAATTTGCATGAATCAACGATTCCAGCCTTGTTCAGAGAAACTTTCGATGTTTCTGCGCGAGGCCGTTCTAAAGTATCTTACCCCTCTCTTCGGAACGTTTCGTCTCTGTTCTTCGTGCGGAGGTTTAAACATATATCGAGCTTAGGTTCTCATACTGATTCGTTTGAAAATTCTTCTAAACTATGATTTTTGATGGAGGTACGACGGAGGTTTCCAACAAATCGAAAATGATCGAACATTGAGAATCACTGTTCTAATCCTAATGCACGTCGTCTTATTTATGCAGCAGCGCCGTTTCGCACCGCAACGCTGAAGACCTTAACGGCTTTCAATTTCCGTTGGCCATCAATATTATTTAGTTTAGTTTGGACCACCTTCTCGCGTTCTACCCATCCCTTCGGTATGCTTCTCACGCCTCCGCCAAGGAAATTACTTGTCCTCTCCTGCCCTCTCACCAATCCAACTTGTACCTCGCCCCTCGTCCCGTCACGACCCACTAGCTGCGAAGATACTTCCTTTAAAGGCGTTTGTCTCCGAATCTTGCATCTAGCTGCGTCTTCCGTTACCCTGCCGCCACATAATTGAACGCTCCCAGACTATCTTGCCTCTTTGAAAAAACTTCATCGCTCAAACCGATCGAATTAACTCGTGACATCCTATCGCGAATCGTTCTCGCGACAGTAGGGAGCAAATTCGGTGACCAGTAATCTGATATCGAGACTCGAAGCCAACAAAAGGTCGACGAATTTCGGTCGCCAGGGTACACAGTGGCGATTATTAGCGGACGTTCGATCTTGAACACACACACAGTCCAGTTAGAGAATTCGAGTTCGATAATTCCTGTGCCGTGTAGAGGCAACGATCGCACAGGCTCTCGGTTGCTTTCCGGCTACGAAACGAAATTACGGGGAAATTCGAGCAGAAGCGAGCGCACGGCAATCGAACGTTCAGCGAGCTGCGGCCGATCGGCTGAAAATCGTCCGCGCTTCGTCGTTTCTCGTTTTCGTCCAGCTTTTAAGCGACGTTTACATTTTACGTCACGTACACCGGTTATTTGCCCGTACGTTGCGCGTTCGCGATTTCGCGTACGTTGATTTAACGCGGCGACACTCGAGTCGATTCGAGACTTGACGGTATCGAGGATTCGCGACACGCGCTCGATCGCGCGCGGTTGATCTTTGTCGTCGATTTAGCGGACGTGACGAGAGGGAAACGAGGGAAAATTTAATGAAACACTCGGTACGACGGACGATTCCCTTTTATGTTTGATCTGGCCAGGATTAGCAGTCGCGAGGAAACAGGTGCACCCTCGGCGATGAGCCAAGCGGTTTCCCAGACGGATTTTTCTACAATCTGCTCTCACCGGACTGCGCATACAGATGGCCGTACCGTTCCTGAGATACTTTCTCAGACCGATACCAGGAAGACAATGGCGTACTTTGTGGCGCCGTGATTAAAACAAGAGGCCGAGCCGAACGGGAGAACGAGAGGCGGGAGTAGGTACTCGCTTCTCTTCCCCGGGCTTTACGAGGGATAATGCCGGGAAAAAGAGGAAGAGAAAGACGGAATAGGGCAAAGCGGAGAGTACGCCAGTTACAGGGCAGACAGAGAGCGCGGAATCGAGGCAGAGGGAATAACGAAAGAGAGAACGAGAAAGGGTAAAGCACAGAGAGACAGAGTTTGGAGTTCTTTTCATTACCAGCGAGCTCACCTCAACAACAATGCGAACCTCCGCGTACCGTGCACCGCTATTTTAGCCTCTATCTGTGTCTAATACGTATGTCGTACGTATACATCGCTGCCAGCCGAATCTCCTCTATATACCCACGTATTTCAGCAAACTTCTCGCCCGATGCGGACCGACTGATCAGAACGTCGGAATATTCTTATTCTTCGCAGAGAATCGTCGAGAGGCAAAACTTCCCTTACCCTTTCTTTAATTAATTAATTTATATAACAGTCCAACAATCGTACAGAACAGCTATCGACCAGATCGTCTGCAGAATTTGATGTTTACGGTAGAAACGATATTTATAACGACGGTACACGGTTATAATCGCGTTAATCAATCGCGGGTTAATTACTTACGATCGAACAATGATAGAGGAAAAACGAGAATATTAATCTGTAACGGCAACCCCTTTTACTACAGTGCGATATCTATAGATAACACGCCAGATACTGAACTGAATCGTGGATCGGTACGGACACGATAACGCAATGAACGGACTGAATAATGATCAGCACATGATTACGCGCTGTCTATTAACCTGCTTCGTGTCAAATCCATCAAAAGGAACGACCAATGGCGAACATCGTTTATACATGTCCAGTATAAAATAGATTATTACGAAGTGTCAGCTTCGCAAACTGGCATTCGTAATTAAGACTCGATATCCAAAAATCGTAATCGAAGTTTCATACAAATAATGTTATACCTCCATTTTGTATACTCACAAATACAGAAAGTTTTCTTCCTCTGATTAGTCTAAAATAAATGCAACCTTCTAAACTATCTTTAGACAAATCCTTAAAATAAGGGTAGTATATTTCAACAACAGTGTTATGTTTAAAATCTATAGACGGACATGTAAGAAATTAATATCGACTTTCCTTAATGTAGAAAATATTCGCCAGGAATATCATATTTCTTTCCAGAAAATTTATTTCGTGACACGTCGATGAAGTTATTCAATTTCAACCCCGAAATAAAGAAAATGTTTACACAAACGAGTTTTACAAAGGTATTTACAGTGTCGATGTATGACTGAACGAAACAAAAGAAACGATTTTCGAAACGAGAAGCGTAGACAACCCTTGGTCGTTCCCCTCGTCGGTGTCGGAAGTTGTCCCGCGAAAGTGGCGAAGAGAGGTTTAAGTCCGACTTACACGATATCTACCCCGCACACTCACCGGGCACTCTATTTCGCGACGCGATACTGTCCTGACGGTTGAGAGTCTGTATTAAAATTGCCACAAAGGCAAACTGGATCTCGCAACGTCTCCACGAAATGGCCACGAAAATGATACCTGCACGAGTACGATCGAATATTATTGCACGCTTCAACCGAGTGCAATCTTACGAGAAAGGTTATTACCTCTGGGAATCACCGATTATATAATCGAATAAAACATGTTTTACACTTTATCTGCTCGGCAAAAACCGCGACTTTTTGCAATAAAAATTATTGCATTTCATATGCATTTTCAATTCTTATTCCAACTGATAATGTATATCTTAAAAATAATGAAAGGTGACCATGATGGTGAGTACAAATATCAAAATTATTTATATAAAACCTTCAATTAATATATAGGTGTGGTTTTCTAATTTAAGAGGTTTATTATTTTCATAAAGAACGTTAATTTAAACTTATAGCATCAGTGTTTATTGATAGTCTATTTTAAAAGCAGACTCAAAAACAATTTTGCATTTACAACTGCAATTTTTTGGCAGTCTTTTAAGAATTATTTGATCAATACGGGTTCTTAAAGGTCAAGACTGAATCAATAAAATTAATACGAAGTATATTCTCGTCTCGCTTAAGTGCAACGATTATGTTTCATGTAAACTTGTAAGAATATCGCAGTTATTTATATGTAAACAAACATCGAAAGCCATTAAAATTTCATCGGATTGTATTCGGCCGTTATTCATTACGGTGTGATACTTCCGATTTGTAGTAATAAATGCACGATAGACCGCACGCGCGTCAAATTAGCTTCAACGGCCCATCCATTAACCGATCTCCGTATTACGTCGTTCATCGATTTGGATTTATCGCAAATCCACCGTGAATTATGCGTTTCCATCGGTTTTTCAATGTCCGTGAAACCGACTGCGTTCATGCCGTATCCACGAAAGCTACGTCAACTTCCAAATTTCCGGCCGGCGTTCTGTATACCTCCGACTATTTGTGATCTACGAGGAATTGGACCTTCCTGCCCGTGGGCTATGGTCCGACAGGGTAGCTATTTACGATGTTGATAAACGCCCAAGACAGACAAGCCCTAACTACGTCCCTGAATACGGACGGCGAAAAAGAAGGAGGTCGAGCAAACGTTGCTCTTAATCGCCAACGCGTGAAAGGACAACCGTCGACGTTTCCGCGAAAATTTCCGGAATTCGTTAGTCGTCTTTTATGCGCAGAGGGGGAAACGAGGAATCGATGTTTCATTTCGCCGGCGCGAAATTAAAACCGAGTGTTTCTCATCTTTCGACGCGCGGTATTAATTCCTAGCTGCTCTTCTTTCAGGGGGAGCGAGAAGTCACGTCGCGAAAAAAATCGTCGGCTGAACAGCAATGTTATCTCTGCGAAGTCGTAATATTTGGCTCGTGATCGACCCTCGTCCTCTCGCAACTTCGGGAATCGATTCGCGCGAGTAACCGGGCATGTATCTTGTACCTTCGAGCCAGTGACAATCAATTTCGAGGAGCGTCGTAGACGATGCGGTTCAGAGGCTCTCATCGCGCCTTACGAGACCGCTCGCGTCCCGGAAATTGAAACTCCGCGACGTGCCATCCGGCAGAGTTCCCCTTCCTGAAGAAATTTCGCATTAACGAGTCGAGCGAAATCACCCGTCTTTCCCGATTTTCTGTGGTGTATTTTTTTTTCAAGTTACGCAGTGGACTGACATCTACTAGTTTTCCATTAAATTCCCCTTGTCGATTCGTGCTATCTCGCAGCAACGATCCGACCGTTATAATCGATTCGACCTGATTTCGGTTAACTGCCGTCACCCGAAGTTAACCGGCGCGTTTGCCCCGCGAACAAGCCATCCCGCATTTGCGTCAGACATCAACTCGCTCGTTTCCCCTGGAACAACATAAACCACCGGGAAGAGAAACGTTTCGTTCCAGGCCGCAAGCCGTTTCCGCAACCACGGCTCCGATCTCTTCGAGGTAACGCGACGTATTCGTGCGCGTCCCGCTCGAAAATTCGTGACAGAGGTAGGAGGAAATTTCGCGACGCCTACGTCTTTGAAATTCACGATCTTGTACCAATAAACACGCAAAATCCATAGAAAACTTATTTCACCTAACTTTATAAATGACTTTACACTGTACAGTCTCGTTATATGGCCCTGCATGGCACTTCGACGAAACCTTCTATATAAAATTAATTATTTCCGCATTTTAATTACGAGATTTTCCATTTCTGAACAATCTCAAGTAGTGCTGTATTAAAAAAGGAGGAAATTTTTTGTTATTTTTTAAAATCAGAGAAAGTGAAAATTAATGAAACACTTCAGACTTCCTATTTGCTTAAAATTTGAATTTAGAACAAACGAGGACCTGAAAGTATTTTTTCTAATACTCTTGTCCTCGGACTGCATGCGATAACAAAAAATTCGATCGCGAGCTATACGGTTTTGCGTAACGCCCACTGTATAACGAGTGTCCCACGGGAGACGACTTAGGTAGGTCGAAAATGGAACGGTCCAGCAGCATGTGTGGAATGCGATAGAACGTGTGTTAGAGGCTGATTGCGTCCGGCCGAGATGATTGCTTTTCTCGTGACTATGCCGGTGTATGCGCACACAGAGACCAAGAACGTGTGGACGCTATGAGAACGTTTGCGCACGTGCACGTTTATCCACGAACGATTACCACGCACCCCGTACAGGGAACCGATGTTTCAATATTCCGATAGTTTATTCGTCTGGATCGCTGGACGCCCCCTGCCGCCGCAAAATCACTTTGATTTTAGTTAACGTCGCCGGTTACACGCGTTACCCGGCAAATAACAAACAACCCTCACACAAACGAGTACATTAGCGTACTTTGAGGTAAATTTGAAAATTCTCCGATTTCCATATTTCTGTCTGTTCGAGTTCTCGGATCTTCGTGGCCGAACTTTTCGAGTCGTTAAGTTCGTAGTCTGAGTATGCGAATTTCAATAAATCTTGAGACAAAGAGTCGAGACGTATCTAGTTATTACCGCGTCAGTTTGTTTCCGTCTGGAAGGCTGCGACGAGCTATCAAACTGATTTAAGGAAGCATCCAGCGTCGACGCTTAAATCGTGGCCGCGTTTAGAGCGAGGGAAAGCGCGAGAGAATGAATTCGGTGGCGCACGATGAAACAGTGCATATCCCTGAACTACTCGAAATTGATCCTAATCCGTAATCCGGCTTGTTCAGCCTTCTCCGTCTGTTCTCTCCCAAGGTGCTTAGCACCCGGGACGACGAATCGAGAGAAACGTAGGAATACACCCGGCCGGATGGAGCGGGACGAAAGGAAAGCTCGCGTTTCCAAGCGGAGCCACTTATATTCGGAAGGCCAGCCGGCGCGCGATGTTCCGTGCATTATGCATGATACGACGGTGCTTAATGCTCGTCCAAATTGTAGCCGGTCGATTTGAAATTTCACCGGAACCCGCTCGACTCGTGCACCACCGCCGTAATGCTAATTCTCCGACGTAACCTTAATTAACGCGCGATACTTCAACTTACTCCGCGATTCCTCTGTCGACGTACTTCTTTTTAGATCTCTGTTATATCACATACACCTCGAGCCGGAAGATTCAAGAAGAATCGGAAATGCTCAAATACCTTCATTCCTGGGAAGGATGCATTTATTATTTAGTTTGCAGCTTTAACTTTATGGAGTTTATGAACTGGGGGTAGCTTCTTGTTACGGTAACACAAGTTTGGTTTATGAGTTCAAATGTGAGTGGAATGGTAGGATGTATACTCCTAAATTTCGGGATCATCTGATCTAAGTCTTCATACTCATAATTCCCAGATCTCTCAGAAATCCATGTGTTCTTCACGGTCAACCATGTTCAGATTCACATCCTACACAGTCCAAGGTTCCGAGAGGTTCCGCTACGTTCCGAGAGGTACGCAAGTCCTTATGACCCTAGGTTGCAAACTGAGTTATCTACACTCTCAAATTTCTACATTTCCAGATCTGTGAAGATACAAACGTCCCCAACCTACACCCTCAAATCCCTCAGATCTTCAGATCTTCACATCCTTAGATTCCAACATCCCTAGATCCACATATTCTCAGATGTCTACATCCCCAAAATCCTAAATTGTCTAAATACCTAGACCCGCAGACTCCTATGTTTTTAGATATCTACGTCTCCAAGTCCCCAGATCCCTATTTCCTGAGTCCTCTACGTTTCCAAATACCTACGTCCCCAAATCTCCACGTTTATCTGTATCCAGACATCATTTCCAGATCTCTACGTTCTAATTCCTAGATCTTCAAATCCTTATTCCAATAGATCCCTATATCGTTAAATTGATAGACAATTCCTGTATTTTGTTACGATATGAAATAGCAAAAGTATGAATAATACCTGTCAAGTTATCTAATGACCTAACACACGAGCGTAATTAATGATATATTACACATTCAGATATTAAATCGAATTACCGATAGAACGCAGTTTGTATCCATGGTAATCGTAACAAACGATAGAATCATTTTAATGCACAGGTAATTCCTCTGAAATGTATACGAATCTTGTTATCCAACTCCGCAGCGAAACATCATTACGATGTTTCGCGGAGTGAGCCACGTTCGCGTCGTCAGGGAAGACAAGCGTATCTGCCGGTCGATCCCAGTCGCAACGATCGTAAATTATTATTTTATCCGACGGTCGCGGAACGATTTCATCGTCGGACGATATATCAACGCGGGTCCGGATCGAGATGACCGTAATCCATGTTGCACAGGGCTTGATCGTGCCCGTTGGAAGAATAAAATTTTCAATCTAGATTTGTCGCGCCTCCCGTCTCGTTTTTTATGATACGGTTTTGCTTGCGGTCGCGCGGGTCCCGCTTTTATCTTCCCGTAGGATCGCCGTTTATCACGAGAACCATATTGGATCGGCCGATCGACGCGCGGCGGTGTTCGATAGGACAGGAGAAACAAGGAGGCTCCCGTCAAGGAGGGATAATTAATCGCGCAATTCGCCGGGAAGACGCGTCGGAATTATTCGTCGATTAATCGCGATCGTTAGCGAGCAGGCCCGTTTACGTTAACGGCTGATACGTACGCGGAAACTTCGACGGTCCTCGCAAAATTTCAGCCGGTTTTCACCCGGAGAACGAACGAGCATCCTTAATTAATCCAAACTCCCTTCAATTGCTTCTCTCGTGTAACGTTTCATAGCTCGAATCAATCGTTCGGATGGTTATCCCGGAAATTACTCGATCGAAAATCGAATAGCTGAATATCGGTCGATTGTTGGCGGGTTCTTCGACGAACGGGGTAACATTGCCGGGTTAGAAACGGCCAGCAGCGACAGAAACGAACGAATTAATTATTCATGGATGTCCAACGTCCGACACCAAACACGCGCCACCGTCACTTTGTAACGCCCTTGCACTAGCTCCCATTGTTTAGCATGACTGTAGGAGGAGCTTGTTCCTACATAAGGATCGTCGCATTTGTACCCATAGATGTACACACCCTTTGGTACACCTCGTTCCGACACGGACGTAATACCTATAATTAATGCTACTTGCGAGCATCAAAGCGTTGCTTGCTTTTCATTTGAAAAGTACAGCAGATTTGAAAGCAGTATATCGTTTAAAACCCATATTGAAATACTGATAACATATCAGTCGTGAAAATCTAAATGCCAATATAATTGATAGAATCCAGTTCATAAAAGCTTGTCAAGTAAATTCACTCGATTGCAATTTCTTTCTATTTCAATCTTTTTACATATTAATGAAAATGAGGAAACGTTGGTGTTCTTTAAGGGATGGTTTCATCTCCAAGAACTAAACACGAGTCGAATAAAAAATTCATTCGATACTTTGATCAAACTTCTCTACGAACCAGGCGAAGTTTAAGCAAGAAAAAAAAAGGAGAAAAGAAAAATAAAATCAGAACTTTCCAGTTACTAAAGTTCACTTGTTAGCCAGTAAGGTAGGACAAGCGATACCTCTCGATATCGCGAAGTTTTCGTTGTTGAAATAAATTTAACGCTAATGCGATTTGAGCATCGAAGCGAGAAGGGTCACTGAGGATGATCGATAGGCTTGCACGGATGAGATAAGAGAGATCCAAGCAATTTACAGCGGAAGACTTCTATTATTTGAACATCGTGGAAGCTGAAGATTCGAAAGAGATTGCGAACATCTTCTCCGAGTATGCGATTACCCGGGAACGAGAAGACGAAGGATCGGACTTTCAGAACCGATAAAATTGATTTCATTGTTCCCCCGGTTCTGTGGCGAAGCACTTAAGAAGAATATACCGCGAGATTACTAAACGAATTTCAACTCACCCCGTGTACCCAACCCCCACCAACGTTTATCGCTTAACTTTCCACCTTTCTAGTTACGAACTTTTCCAGAGATTGTTGCATACAACTGAACGAACACCGCGTACCGTAAGTTGGCTGCTGCGTAATGGTGGCTCGTTAAACGCTTTTTCAAGGCACTGCATGAGGGCACAGACTTTTCCGTGAATACAATTTTTTCCCCGGACTTACAAGCACGCGTACGCTTTAAATCTTTTTTAACTACCCTCCTTTTTTCTTATTTCTCTATCGATCGAAATTTTCGTGTTCCCAGCCTCTCCGTATTGTTTTACGCGGAACACAATTACCGTGATGACGTTTCACCAACGACGCGATATTTTATCGTTTCATTTTATCTGCATTCGGTTACGGAGTTTATAAGTAGGGGACGCATTTAATCAGACGTACCTCCAAAGTCAACACGATATTTTAATTAAAATTATTAATGGGAAGCGGTGTTTAATTTAATCGACTGTACAGTGCTATTAGTCGAATGATCATCGGAACTCCTTTTTCAAATCTTCAATCGAAGAGTTTTCGAACTTATAGTCGATTCATTTTTTGACGGTGAATATCGGCGATTTTAATCGCCCCGAATTATGAATCAAAACGGATCCGATGAGAGGTTTCCATTGGTCTATATTCCATAGCGGAACAAGAATAGCATTCCTGTGCCTGGTAAAGACACGCGATGGTATATGTACATACACACTGGCGCACACATCGTCGTGCATTCAATAAGCGAATAAAGTGATCACCTGAATGGTTCGGTCCTCTTGCCATTGTTAGCGATGAAAGAGCTCAATACAAGGGACGAGCGTGTACGTGTCTTCTTAATTCTCCATCGATATCCTCCCCCTATCGATACGTTTCTTCCCTCCAAATAATCCGCTCGCTAAATTCCGCCAGGACAACTTCTATTTTCTGCCTATAAATCCTGTTGCGACTGTGTCCGACTTTTAACCAGATGTAAATATCCATATTTTTTACTCGGCAAAGTGTATTCGGTTGATTAATTTACTCATTTCATTTTAATGAATTCATTTAGGGTTAAAGTCTTTCATCCAACATTTATTTCAAAAAATCTGTTTTAAAGTTATGATATAGGATTTGAAGTTTCAAAATGATTCTATGAATGTTAGTACGAACTTGTTAAAGAATCTTATGGTTAATTATGACACACGGTAAGATTTAACAATTATCAACTTATATAATTGTATGACTTTATACAATATTCAGTATATTGATAAGGGGCTCTTTCAGTAAACTTCACCAACATGATGGACATTGTAGAACAGATTTCCTGTCATGTCCATGATGTTTCGAATGGAATGTTAAGTTACAGCATTCCCATTGTTGCGATAGTTAAAGATTATCGAAAGGGATGACTTTCGGTGCACGTACGCGTCGAAAGAGGGATCGTGTTCGACTAGAAAGACGGACGAGAGCAGCAGTAGAAGCGAAAGGAGGTGTTAGAGGATCCTTATCCTTCTTATCCGTGCGCTCGCACTGTTTCTATTCCGAATCCACGAGCAGGGATTACTTAACTGGAGAAATTCATCCAAGCGAAAAGCGAAGGAGTCCTTGGGCGTCGGGTGTTCGTTCCCCAGGACCGATCGGTCCACCAAATGAAAGTCCCCGTTATTCGAAAACGTAGGAATCATTATTTTCTGAAGAAACGAAGAATGAGGTGGTTACCAACCCGTGAAGCAACATTTTCCTCGTCATTATTTTTTTTCCTCTTCCTATCCTGCAATACGATTCGATTCTCCGATATCGTTCTCCCAGAGTTTCGCGTGTGCAGCATCTGCATTTATTTCGTGGCCGAGGGGTCAGTTCGATTTCCGTGAACAATTCTGACGAATCCTCGCTCCCGTCGCAGGCCGGTCCAACGAAAATATTTCGAGTGAACGAAGAAACGTAGACGGAGCATGTCAAAGAATTATTGGTAATTGCACCGACCCTTTTCGGACCATTGACTTTGATAGCTTCATACTTTACGGAATCGAATGGGAGACCGCATTCGTGTCTAGCCCCCTTTATATACTGCCCTACTAAAATCTTGCCCCGGACAATAGATAATAGAAGTACCATCTGGACCCGTAGCTAGAAAAATCGTCTGACGCGATATTTAAACGACGACCACCTCGCTTCGATAACCACTCTTCATCTATCACCCTGAAACGGTTGTAGGAACATCCACTATTATCTTATTACAAATGTACCCTGTCACCCGTTCATATGCAAGTATGACAAATTTCAACTACATAATTTTAATCATGAATGCTCGCCAGGTTTAATTAGTCAGAATTTCATTGGACTTCCGAACGTCCGCACCAATCGAGGGTGTAAAAATTCGGAACCATGTCAACTATGAGCGAACTTTCGCATTCGGAGTTCGTTTGGTCGTCCGGCAGAGATACCGAAATTCCTTCGCATAGCTGACGAGAAGAGGTAGGGAAGTAGGAAAGAAATAACGTACGACATTCGGCCGGTGTGACGTTTATTAGACATTAAGTAGTAATACCCGCGAATGGGACGGACGGGACTAGCTGGGTAATAAGGGTGGGCTAGGAGAGCCGTCATACTAATTGTAGTAATTCCGGCATCCACTTTGGATATTTAATTAAGTTTCCGCTGACAAGCATCTACTTAGTGGAGAGAGGCAGGGTGGTTCTTACATAGCTGCGCGCTTAGTACTCCCTGCTTCCATCAACCCTCTGCTTAGCTACCGTGTAACCTACCGACCTGCTTAACTGCCGCCTCGAAACCTGCACCGTTCACTAATTATTTAGTATCTTCTCTACCTGCTCGCCTCCACCACGGAAGAAAGAACGGATTAAGCAAAGTTTATTGCCGGGTTAGCTAAATTATATCTCGAATATGCCGCCTTCAAGATTTATCGCGGATGCGTCCAAAATTTCGTTGCCTTTATTACTCGAAAAATTCATTATACCTCTACGCTTTGATCACGCGTCGCTTATATCTTTAGGATCTGTGCAGAAAATTACCCAGCTTTATTAGTTAATGCACTGCAAATTAGAACGCTACATGATGTGTAACACTACGTTGTGGGTTTACACTGACACTTATAATCCAGTTTCATATTTCTCTGAAAAGTGACATTACTACCCTTGCTACTTGAGTTCGTTTTAATTTAATTAAACAGTAGGATCTAAATGATTTGTACGTACATGATTAACCCTTTGCATTCTTATATCGAACGTAGCTCAACAGCACATTTCTCTTGGATTTTTATAAACAATTCAGAAAAATTAGAATATGTTTTACATACGTCCCGTTGCAATACATTTTACTGAGAACCCGTTTGTAAATTAAGGAGTGTGAAGGGTTAAGAAGTTTTACAGGAAAATTGGTAAAATCTTTGTTGATGACAGGTGAAGAAATAAAATGGGTATCTGTGGCAGATAGCGTGTGCTGTAAAGGTCGAGACGATTTTTCGCGGTACTCGAGACGATTCGATCGTTCGATGGTGTTAGCAGCGCGACTGGTACTTGGCTGAACTGGCACGTAAATACGAGTCCGAAGGACTTTCTTTTCTCGTTCCAAGTGGTCCTCCATCATCCCCGTTCGTCGAAAGAGAAGAGGGCCGACAAGGAGAGCAAATTACAAAGAAGGAATGTAGAAGCCGGACGCCTTTTGTCTCGCCCGAGATTTTTCCCTGCGATTTAATTGCGGCGAAAGAATCGTCGCGGACGAACGACGAAGAGAGATGTCCAGCCGTTTATTGCAAATCGAAAGGGAATCGTCGTACCGATGAATGGTACTCCAGATACTCGGAACGATCTCGACAAACGGATGAAATTACAGCCGAACGATCTATAATCGAGTGTCCGTTCGACGACGATGAAACTGAAAAAGGAACGTGCTCGAAATTTTCGAGCACCAACAGACGTTTCTCTCCTTACTCTCCGTTCTTTTCCCGCCGACCGCGATTTTATCGTCTTACATTTGCATCCCGTAAATTGCGCATTCGCTTTCGTGCCGCTTTTTACCCGTTCAATTTTCGATTTTCCTTAACGGTCTTTCATTTTGCGCCGGTCCAAAGATTCGAGCGAAATAAACGACCAACGGTGAGACAAAGAGAGAGGAGGAACAAGGATAAAGAGATACAAGAGAACAGGTGGAGTACTATATAGAGATATCTATTGGCGCGGGAAAGGAACGGTTTACAACAGAATATTGTCCCGCCTAAGCCGCTCTCCAATATTTCATCAACTTTCTTATTCCTTCTTTTCCGCAGTCTCTCGCGAGTCCACGTCGACTTTTTTCCTTTCTCGGCTCGCTTCTCTCACCATTTTGTTGTCCTTCTTATAATACAGTCTGTTTGGTCTCAGGGTGACGAGGACGAAAACGAGGCGTGCAAAGCGCCTCTAAGTATTTCATCAAAAATTCAACGTTAAGGACACTTTATTCTGCGACCGTGATATCACCCGGACAATACACGACGTTGATTCGATCCTCTCGTTAACGCAAATATATTAATGCGTTATGAAAGCGCAACTTTATTAAATCTTTCATTCCATCTATCCTCTCAAAATTTATACTTCTTTACTCTTGTTACTATCTCGGTTACGCGTCAGACGCCATTTGGAAATTTTTACATTCACAAACACATCTGAATGTCCACCATGATTTTAGTAATACGGAAATATACTCGCTTTATTTAGTTATCGTTATATGACAATATTTATAGACAATATTAATAAACAATGTAAATAGTCAATGTTAATAGACATTGTCATTGTCTCTTAAAGTTATACATTAACATTATTTTATAACATTCTTGTGCATGTAATGTAATAATTGTTTCATTAATGTTTAATATTGTCTGTAACCCATTTAGAATACTTAACAATGTAAATTGTACCATTCACACGATTTTACATCAAACAACATATGTTAAATATTTTTATCATACCAGTCCCAATTAGTCTTTTATCTGTATCCTAAGGAGTATATCCACTGAAACTACACGAAAAAAAAATGTTAGTTACGGCAATGACCTCGAGTACAAATCACCCGCACGCAATCGTAGTTTCAAGATCGACGAGCATTGGTTCGCGGAATCGTCCCGTGTTTTCCACTCGACGACAGTCGAATCGCGCGCAAATTAAACATTGTTGTTCTTCTGGGCACACAATTTCATATCAACGATAGAACGATACAACGCGACACGTCGATATACTCGACGCATTCAGAAGACAAACGTTTTCCAAGGGAAAAAAATAGCGAACGAGCTGTATAGTCGCGAGCGAACTTGGTTTGTTATCCCAGCTGGCTTCCGTAACTTGGTCGGCAACGATAAAAATTTTAGTGCAGCTAGCCGAGTTATTGTATGGACAGTGGACGCTCTGCTTGCGGCTGAAACGGTGGAATTACCAAAGTACAGTGGTCTGAAAAAAAAAACAATTTCCCTCGCGTAATTTCGAGCGTGACACAAATACGCATCATTCCGTTGCGAATACGTAACGCAGACTCGATGGAGATTTTGAGGGCAGAAGTGACAATCTTAAAAATTTGTAAATCTTCAAATCCATAGATTCACAAATTAAATACTCCCAATCTTTCTCAAATTTTCAAATCCTCGAATCTTCACAAAAATTTCTGAATTTCCAAATCCTCATGGGTCTCTAACCGCGGTGTATGTGTTGGAATATCCTCAATACGCGGGTAAAAGCGAGCCCCGTTACGTCACCGCAATTTGTTTGGTAAAAAAAAGTTTCAGCCCCCTTGGGTCGATATTAAAGGCCGTTTTTAGCAGGCGTAATGAATTTAAACGGTAGATGAGCCTCCATAGCTGTTCAGCTTGTACGCTGCCGCATACCCGAGCTAAGAAATTGCTCTCGCGAAATTATTTCCTTTATAAATCAGCGGCCATACGTTTCGACGTCATCCCACCTTGGTCCGCATGCCTCTCCCCGCAGCCCCTTCAACCCCGGCACTTTCTTCTCTTTTCCTCTCGAGGCGATGTCTCCATCCGTACTCGAGAGTAATGGCACGAGTTTATTAACGATACGTTATCGGTTGAAAAATTCCGCTAGAATTTCGCGAACGCAATTGCAACGGGTACCAAGACGCGACCACGGTAATCCGCCAAGACAAAGAAAAAGACAAGCGGACGGATTACCGGTGTTCCATTGTCGCTGGAAATCTAGTTTTTCGTCTTGTTACGGAAACGAACGCAGCATTTTGTCGAGACTGGCAAAACTGTACCGGGAAGATGCAAACCCCCCGCCGGTGAATCATTTGAAGGTACTTAAGAAGAAAAACGGATCGTTTTGCCGGTAGTCTTACAACGTTAACCACCCTTAATACCAGCAACAATCTGAAACAGCGATGTAACAAATTCGTGGGCGATGCAAAAATTACGGTTGTAATTTAAATACGTTCCGAGTAAACCAAAAGCGTATGATACACGTATACACTGTTGAAGATAAATCGAGTCTCCAAATAAAGCACCGAGCCGATAAGAAACACGCCTGTAGCCCGAAGGCGACGCCGTTAACCCACCCCCAGAATAAGAAGCCTGGATGAAATAAACCGTGATTGTTCGACGTGGGAGCAGCCTTCAGCCACGATGACACGAGGTTCGTGGGTGAAACATCGGATAGTTGAATCTTTGAGAGGAAAGCAGAGGACACGGAGAGACACGAGTGTCCGGTATAGGGCTTGATTTGGTAGCAGAATAGCAATGGTGGGGATGTAGTAATTTGTCGGCTTGGGAAGGCGGCTGGCTCCAAGCTGATAACAGGGGGTGGTCCATTCTCCTCCGATTCCACCACCCCGTTTCCTCTGCTCGTTCAAGCCCTTGCTGCTCCCCTCGTACCCCCTTGCCAGAACACCCTGTCTGTTCCAGTTGCGAGTATGCCAACCCATGGATCCGCGTAAGACGTCCAGTAGCTCGCTATGTCTCGGATGTACGCGAGGACAGGGGGTAATAAGACGACAATATCCGGCCCGAAGAACGAGACACCGGGGGATTTTCCATAATCGACGTACCCCTAGTGTCGTTTATGACTCGCGCCAACTTACCAGCTGATCTTACCTAGCTTTTCCACCGGCCGATAAAAGTAATTTCGGGTCCTGTCGGATGCTCGATTAGGGACGAAACATGTTATGCCAATAGGAGCGTAGAATCGCTGACTTGGTGAATTACTTAACAGTACACTAACCGAATTGCACGAGGCGCGAACGAGAGTCTGCCGGATAAATCGAACTTGCTGTTCTTCTCGCGGCTACGAATTATTTCGATCGAGACAAACGGACCGTGTAACGAGAGTAACCTTAATTCCGGAGGAATCCACTTCGGTGCAGTTGGAATTCTTGAGCCGGCTGATTGGCGAACAAAGTTACCTTTCTAATCTCGTTTAGGACCGGCTACTGTTCCCGAATTTATTCTGGCACACCGTGCATACCCGACTCTGCGCCACCGCGTGTCTCAATCGGTTTAGCATTAGTGCCTAGAACTTCTAATTACCGGCCGCGCGGTGAATAACCATTAGTTCGACTCGATTAACAATTGTCCTTTCTCTTCGCTCATCCGAACACTGAGTCGAGAGTTCAGGTTCGATTTTATCGTTGCATAAAAATCAGAATGAAAAATGTAAGGTTCCTATGATTAACCTGGAGTTAAAATTACGTCTTCACAGTTTGGACCAGTGGACTGTTTTAACAAAAGTGTCTACTCCGTTCATTCTGGATGAAAACTATGTTGGATTAATTATCTGTAATGACATCATCTACAAGACCCAAAATGAGGTAACTGTCCACAACCCTTATTGATGATCTGTAGAGACTATCAAATTTTAAAAGAAGTTTCAATTCACCTAATTCCGCGTTATTTAGGAAGGCTGGAGTCAACTCGTTCAAAGTATCGTATCAATTAAAAAGAACGATACCCACTTTGCGTGCAGGTAAGGGAGTAAAGTCTTCGCGCCTTAATTCCATAATAAAGCGGCGCTATAGCTGGCTTACTCGAAAAATTTCAAGGTACCGGACAAGAGGGTGGTTCAAGTAACGGCACCCGATGTAAAATTTCATAAAGGGTTCGAAGAGGCAGTTTCAAGAAGCTACGGACCGGTTAACACCGACGAGGTCTACAGAGTCTGAGAGTTAGTATCTTTAATATGTCTGACGTATGCAGCAGTTAAATTAAAGCTCTCCTGGAGCTCCGAAAGCTCTCACCTTGTTTCAGCCCCGTACGTTAACTCGGAGCCCACGGTAATATCGCATACCAAACTCCACTGCCTCTACTTTCCTGTTGTTTTATTCGAGCTAACTACCTCACCCAGGCTTTCAACCACAACAAATTTTTTTCCGTGCTTTTCCCTCGATAACGGTCACGCAGGCCCGACTCTGCGATAAATTCTAATTAAAGCGATGCTTCTGCCGTTGTTGGCCTACTATAGCCGTAATTAAACTCACCTCTCCAGCTCGTGTGTCTTAACGTTGATTTTTGTTTACGCAATCGAACGCGCATGGTCACTCCGAGAATTGGAAAGTTCATCTGCGTTAACATTCTTTGCCTCCGGAACTCCCTTGCTTGCAGTGAAACTTGGAGTGCAAGGTGAGGGGACAACTGTTGGATTGCGATGTCAAGAAAAGTGTAAATTCTATAGCTTTCGGTTGGAATTCACGAAGTGCATTACTGAATCCATCAATTTTCACGCAAAGTCCTCAAGTCATTACACTCTCAAGTTCCAATTCCCAAATCTACGTATTTCTGAACTCCTAACTTCTAACTTCTACATTCCTCCTAAATTCTACATTCTCAAATCCCTAGATCCTCAAGTTTCTAAATTTCTATGCATCCAAATCCTCAAGCTCCCAAATTTACAGATCCCTCAATTCCTGAAACCCCTTCCCATATTTAAAATCCTCATGCCCTCAAATTTTGAAATGTCCAAATCCCTAAGTCCTCAATCCTCCAAATTCCCAAACGTCCACATCCCTAAACTCTCATCCCCCAAATGTCCAAATCTCTAAACCCTAAAGCTCCCAAATTTCCAATTACGCAAATCCCTAAACCCTCAATCCCCCAAATGTCGAAATCCCTAAACCTTCAATCCCCCAAATTTCCACCTGTCCACCTCTCTAAACGCACAATCCCCCAAATGTCCAAATTCATAATCCTCCAAATCCACAAACGTCCTAAATCTTCAAATCCCCAATCTTCCATCAACAGATGCAAAATTTTCGCTCCTAACGCGTGTGACGACCCAATCTTTTACAGAATTTTTCCGCCGACAAAGCCGGATGAAATGTCACATCTCGGATAGCGCGATCCCATCCTCTGTCTGTCGTTGTCATCGGGTTCACGAAACTAACTTCGCAACGTCGTCGTTCTCTGTCGGAACAACGTGGCCCGGACAACTCTGATACTCGATGCTGCTTAGACATTCGCTACTCAAATATTCCTGGGATCCCTCTGCCGAGCGTTTGGCCCGTGTTTGAGCATTCACGGACAGGCTGGGTCGCGCGCTAATACGCGCGCTTATGCGCGTATCTACGCTCGAGTACAAGCTTTAAGCCGCGTTCTCACGGAACATTGGTTTATCGAGGCTCTTCCGAAGACACCTGCTTCCATCGCGCGTTAAATTAGACCGGTGTTAGGCCTAGTCCACGTTGCCAAACTATACGCCGGTAGGAAAAGTCTACCTAGAGTTCACTTTGGAATAGTTCTACTCGTCTTTCTCTATTGTTTCAAAGTACTAGCGGTGGCTAGTACTAACTCTAGTAACTCTAGCAGCTGGGACCACACGTTCCAAAATCCCAAAGTTGCATAATCCCCCAAAGTTTCGTAATGCCCCAAAAGTTCCAAAGCAAAGTTCCGATATTCCAAAGTGTCGAAGATCAAAAATTCTAACACCGCGTATAGACCTCCTCCTTAGTACGCTTTCAGATCCTGTCTGTAATTCGAAAAGATCGCGTGACTCGACGAAAGTAACCTTAGCCCGTGGAAAAGCAAGCGTTCATGCAACAACTGATCGATGCGATATCGAGTCCCGTGCACGTAACGAGCGAGTGTAACCCTGGTAATTAATTAAACCACGCTAATATTGACACAGACCGGCGGGTATTAGTTTAATCGTCGTTTAATTATTCCGTGCTCAGTTGCGAGACTGTTAATTAATTATAGACCGCGAGAAATAATTCCAAGGGCGGTGAGCGTGTCCGCGCGTGACGAAAGCGACGACCGCGAGGGGATAACGGTCCGAACAAGGAACCGGAAACGTCGAAGAGGATCAATGGTCGGCAAATTTCGCGCACGCTAATGGCCTCCTTGCGGTCAGCCACGCGGCCCAGTGTGAACACGGCATTAGAACGCGAGCCTCGTATCGAATCCCGGCCGCAGAGAAGGTACACGAACACGGACACGAGCACCGATACACCGGCATAACGCATTCTACTGACTGCCAGCCACCTCCTGCGGGTACAGAGAGCTTTTTAGCGAACTGTCAAACTCCGCCGAACCACGAATTACTCATTCCAGCACGTATTCCAATGTAGTCCCGCAGTGCGCACACCGGTGTGGATCAAAGACCCGGGCATATATGTATATACATACGTCGCGGACGAGAATTTGGAAATATCGATCTTGGTCAGCGACACGTTTGAGAATTGCCGAACCACGTGAATGAACGAGTGAATGGGGAAGATTGATTGACCGATAGATGAGACCCGGTTAGAATACCGATCGCGAGCCAATCCGCCTACCGTTCCCTCGTGAATATGTTTCGCCAACCCTGCCTATCATCGAACTTACCCCTACCATCCCTTAATCACTCATTACCCTTCTAAGCTGCGCGAAATGGAAACATTCGTCATTTCTCTAAACAAATTCAATTGCTACAGTAAATTAGACTGTTCACTCTGTCATTAGGTGAATATCACATGACTTCCAGACATTATGGATACCAAAGATCTTTTCCATGTATGTTCAGAACTGTATCTGAGTTAATGATTTCTGAGCGGGGGTTTTCTTGCAAACTTTCATTACACGTTTTCTTCTTGTACATATGTTTATAGGTTAATACCAAATTAGCTTAAGGTTTTCTATATGTTCGGTATTATTATATTTACATTTAACATTGTTTCGTTTAGCGCTTTGATTTCTAGGATCACGCTAAATGCGTTATTACTATTTGAACGCGTTATTAGTATCCGAAAATAAACAGCGATTGTTTCAATGACGGGTCGAATGCGCTCTAAAATGCTCGCGGGCATGCACGGTGCATAAAGTATAGGAGATACAGAGAGATTTGAAATTTTCGAATTTAGGCGCTTAATTTACATTTTGACTATTCTGGTCCGTAGGGATTAATAATATCAATCTAAATTATCAATCGACTGCCGTTCAGCAATCTAGCTTATACCCTCAAACAGTACTAATTGCAAGAGACTAAGTTTATCGAAACTAGATCAGAATTCCGAGTGGTATCGAAGTAATGTATCGAGTCATTAATCTCGAAACATTAAAGGATCTTGGATAATACTTACTAAAATGTATAGTATCCAGCTACTCTATAATGAACATCCCTAATCTCGAACATCAGCAAATGTTTGCTGCAGCAAAGCGTTGAGAATACCACAAGATCGCTGAGCGACAAGTTTAGCTTCGTTAAAATATTTAGAATGTAGTTAATGAAATGAATTTTGCTAGGTAGCGAAAGTACCTTTGATTCGGTACGGAAAATTACCAGTTTACAGCAATTCAGTTTGCAGGGAGCTGACGTAACGCGCATAGTTTGCTCAAGATCTAAACTCATTGACAATGCTCTTAGTCAAAATATTCGACCGACTGTTTGGTTGGGGAGAAATAAAGGAGCTTGTTGATCTCTGCGTTTCGAGTATGCCCTCAGGGATTGAGGCCACTATCAATAGACGAGAAGGTCATTGAAGTATTTAGACATTGGTACGATGGTTTAGTAAAATTGGAACTTGGGATGTTGAGAAATTTGCGATACTGACAATGAGAATTTGGGATATTGAGAATTGGGGACGTTAGAAGTTTGGGATATTGAGAATTTGGGACGTGAGAAATTTGGGATATTGAGCACTTGGGAGATTGACAACTTGGAATTTGAGAAATTTGGGATATTGAGAACCTGAGACGTGAGAGATTGGTATATTGAGAACTTGGGACGTGAGAAGTTTGAGATATTGAGAACTTGCAACATAAGTAGATGGGATATTGAGAATTTGGGATTTGAGAAATTTGGGATATTGAGAGTTTGTGACATTAGAAGTTAGGTATATTGAGAACTTGTGACTTGAGACAGTTGGACATCAGGAAACTTAGAAATCCAAGAATTTGGAACCATCTCCAGTTAAAAGTTTAGATTTTCAAAAAGGATTTGGCTCTTGAGAATTTAAAAAGTTGAGGAGTCTAAAATACGCGAAGGAGTTGTGATCCTTGAAATTTGAAACATTGAAAATACGTGAACGCAGGGATTTTGTTATTCACGACCATAAGTTAATTTCACATATTACCCTAAAACGAAGGCTTATTCAAAAGTCTATCCGAGTGTATACGCGAATCTATCTCTTTAAATAGAATTACCGAGTCACGACGTTCGAGTAAATCTGACACGAGCCGCTTTAATCTCTGCCTGTTTTCGTCTCATTTTCCCAGTCGCTGAACGCGAGCGAGCGTCTCGGCTCGACCGGAAACGATGGCAGCTGAGACGCCGGAAGCAAGATCGTAACGCTATCATCCTTGCTTCCAAGCGATCCGCTATTTACTGCCGCCTGACCGGCGAACCGTGATGTTACCGAAATTTCCACATCGTTTGCAAGTATTTATACTTGCCACGCATCGTCGCAGTAAGCAAGTACTTACCATTGTGTCGCCTGAACGAAGATGGGCGCTGCTCCAAAATGCTTTGTGCGAAATTCAAAACTCGCTGGAACACGAGTACGACTCCATTTTCCTGGACGTGCACGTTAGAATACACTTTCCGAACAATTACACTGGTATACGAAATTATTTATCGAATAAAAAAGTACTTTTTGTGAGGGGACACATTTTGAGAACGAAGTGAAAAGATGGAGGTCCATCTTTTTCAGTTTGTCGAATTTTTTAAACAAATGTTTACGCGGAATATTGAAATAATAATTTTTATGAGAATAGTTATACACTTTGCACATTTGTTTCGTTAACGAACGAATTTTATTTGGGATTTACGCGCCACAAGTTTGTCCCGTTACCGACCCGCGCGGCGATCCGAAAGAGACTGCAGTAGCGACCCTTCTCGGCTGCCTGCCGAGGCGAAGCGATACGGACTTCCCGCACTTTCGCTACGAATTCAAATTAATTTTCAACGAACTCAAGTAATTTTTAAAATAAATTATGAAAATTGTATCGCTAATATGTACCATGATATATTCACTAATGAGCACTTATTTTTTATCAAATTATATATGTAAGATTCAAGCTAATAAAAAAAAAGTTTCATATCATTTATTACTACAAGATCAAATATAGATGTAAAAGATTGTTACTACATATTAAATGTAATTACCAAAAGTGACTGGTTTAAAATTTACAATTAATAGGAGATACATTTATAATAAATCTAATACATTTGATACTGTGTAATACACTTTATTATTAATAACATAATTACTGACACTGTTAATGTATTGCATCTCATTTATAACTCATTGCGCTTCGATTAATAAACATTCCGCAAAATGTCCGAATTCATTCTCCGAACTATAGTTCAATAATAATTCAACTATTTATACTTATAACTATTTATACTTAATATACATTTATATTACTTTTCTCCATTTACATTTTTTTTATATCAACATACACTAAGATATCTTCACCGCCATCTAGCAGCAGACATCGAAATATCAGACAGAAAAATTGTTCTTATTTGAAGAACTTCTGATCCTTATCAAAGCAAGTTCTTGAAGCAGCATTCTACAGTAAGTAAAAAATTTTATAAAATTAAATTAGGTATAAAATTATCGAAGGCATCGACACAGGAATGCTGAGCCATCTACCGGTAAGAACCGCCATTTTCACACCCCAATTACGTTATGAAATCTGTTATTACTGCGGACGATGTGGCAGAAAATTGATCAAGCAAAAAATGTACCTTCGCACGGTACATTTTTACCGATATACTTCAAACATCCCCTAACGCGCAGATAACATTCACCCCGTACGCATGTCCTGAACTCGGTCAAAATTCGTTTGATCGATAGTCGAAATAACATGGAGCTCAGTAGATGTCACGATGCAGGCTGCAATCTTGGATTTAAGGGCGAAATTTCTTGAGAATAGTTATTGACGCATAGGGTATTCGAAATTCTTGCAACATGGACTCGAAATGCAAATGCAAAGGGGATACTCACCGTAGGACAATGAAACTGCCCGGAGCCAAGTACGTAAATTAAAACTAGCCTGAAATCGTAAGTTTGAAAAAAATGATCGATCGGCAGATGGGAGAAACCGATTCCGAATTCAAAAGAGTACTGGGAGGAATTCTGCGATAACGAGGAGAAGAGGTTGATAGTAGTAAGCAATCCTTTCTTTCATTTCTCTCACCTTTCCAAAAACGATTCTGTATTTCCTAATTTGAATGCGCGCTCGATCAATAATTCATTTAACCCCGATTCTCTGTTCAATTCTACTACAGACAAGTCGTTCGAAAACTCTTCGCACAGATCCTTCGACGATGGCAAACCATTTCCAAAACCAGCGTTGAAAACTCCATCTCGGACAAAAATTTCAGACACAACTCGCCAGCCTAAAGTTGTACGAATCCCAAAATTAGGTACTCAGGGTCCTCAACCCAGTTCCGGCAGGATTTTCGCTGGTAAAGTGGATGGTATTCGTGCTTTCGGTGCTCGTGAACCGAGAGCTCCGAAAGTCACCGATTTCGCTGCTCTACCGATGCTCGATAAGTTCCCAACGACACCGGGCACCGAATCAAACAAATTACGGAGACATTTAAGACTGCCCGAGAAGACAAATTTGTCGGAGAAACGCGCGACTCCTCCCGGGAATCGTCGCGAAAATAAAACTGCGAAAGCAGAGAGCGAGGAACCTGAGCGTACGAAAAGTCGGGACGAAGATCAAAAGCTGCCGACAGATCAAGTCACCCTGAAGTATTCCGCCCGTTTCGCGTATAAAGCGCTCAAACGTTTAACCAGCAATAAGAAGTTGGACTTCGAGCCGAAAATAACGGAACAGCTACTTTCCGAAGCGAGCAGAGACACGTCCAAGGACGAAGAACGGGGATCGCTTGAGCGCGAAGAACGTAAACAAGACAGCGAGAAATCTTTGTGCTTTGGAGACACGCGAAGAAAGTCGATTAAGGATTCAGAATTCACGGATGCCGACGTCGACGGTGCGTCTTTGAAATCGGAGGAGGCAACGTCGAAGACGATTCTCTCGGAATCTCGTTGCACGTCGGGACCCAGCCTCGAATTCGTGTACCCTGAAAGCGTGGAGAGCCGTTCGGGTCGTGTCTTAGCGTCGATTCCGAGGTTGTCCGGGTTCCCGAGGAAGAATCGCGACAGGTGTTTGCCGTGCATGCTCAAACCGTTCGAAGCTCCGCTGGAACGAAAGATATCTTTGCCTAGAACCGCGCTGCAGAGAATCATAAGCTCGGAGAACGCCAGGATCGCGTCGTCTGGCGACTCGTCGGATGACAGCGATTCCACTTTCCTCGGCGCAGGAAGCTCGAAGAATAAAGCGGAAGGAACGAATCCCGAAGTCGATGTTACGTTTGACGAGCAGCGTAATGCGGTTCAAAGACAAGTCACGACCGAGGCTCCTGTTCAAGAAAAATATCAGGAAGAGAAGACGGAACAGAGTACTGCGGATTCGGGGATCTCGAGTCAAGTTAAAGAGGATGTAACTCCGAAAAATTTAAACGACGTCCAGACGAAAGCGTCCGCCTCGTTTCACGACGAAAGCTCCGAGGAGGACGATTCGATTGTCATTTCAATCAGCGACGAGCAAGCTAAGCCGAAATATTTCGTACCTTGTCATGCCCCCACGGTTTTCAGACCCAGCTTAGAACCCTTAAGAGCTTTGAGACACAGAAAACCGACCACCCTGCAAGATCGAATTGCTATGCTCGAGTCATCGTGGTTGAAGAAGAGCATTTCTGCCGACGATCAGGACGATGTTCAAGAGAAGGCAAAATCCGTGGCCAAAATGGACGAAGGGAAGGTAGTTCCTCCTTTGACGAAAGCAAAGTCCGTTTCGGAGAAGCTGACGCTCGAAAAAGAGGCTCCCTCGAGGAAGGTACTCAGAAAGGGTTGCAGTTTTGCAAACTTTTCCACTGCCTCCGTGTCTGATAAATCGGAAATCACTGACACGAACGATCCGCTACGAGGGTCGAAGACTGTTATCGATTTTCCAACGGCCGATTCGAAATTACCCCTTACGCGCTCGAACGAGATCATCGAAGCGTTAGGGAACGTCGAGGAATCATCGTCGACGACTATGCTGGAGATCCTGTGCGAGGAGTTTTCGAAACGTCTGTCAAATAGCATCGGAAAGGAAGAGCCGAACGCGGAAAAATGTAGCAAAACGATCGCTACGCTGACGAGGTTGTTAGTCGAGTCTAAACGTTATTTGTATCCCGATAAATTTCCCTCTGACTTACTTTTCTCCGCGAATCAGCCAATCTGTTGCAACCCCCGAATCCTCCGACGAATCTTGCCCCCGAGATCCTACAATCTGATTGCGCCCCTACTGGGATTGCCGGAATGGTATTCGAGAAGGGGAACCTGGTTCGAGGATACACACGAGAGGCGTCATATCGATCAGCGACATCGCACCGGTGAAACTATGTCCGTAGATGACAGCGGGGCATCTTTGGCGGTACGTGTATCGCATTTTCCGTCGATTGAAAACCCTGTTTATAGTGTTGTAACTTTGCCGGCTTGTTATTAATACTTTAACAAGTTGTTCCAGTTTGCTACGTCTTTTTAAAGATAACTTCTTTTATAATTATCAAGGTGCATCCACCGACACTGAAAGACATCGAATCGGCCGGTGACAAGGGGAAACTGGGTCAACGTAGATACAATCCTTACGCTCTATTTCTGAGGAAACCAAGACGCAAGGTGTAATGTCGATAGCCAGGGTAATCCGTGAGCAGGAAAATCAATTAGAGGGAGAACGTTATCAAATTTACGTGTGCATAGGTTATTACATGGCGTCCATTGACGGAAGAGGACCTCGAGGGTTACGATCCGAACGCCACGTTGAAAATGAGGGCGGAGAACGTGGTGACGAAGATATTTCAAGATTTTTGCCAGTGGGTCGAAAATTTGGGTGGAACGGACAAAACTATCGACGAGGAGGTTCTCAGGGACATGTTCGACATCGATTTCGATGCGGAAGCTTGCAAAGCGATGCAGGTTACTGAGAAATATCGATGATCGTTTATTTGGCAATCGAATTTCTTATTAGCCTCTAAAATTTGAAAATTATGGAAAACTGATTCTTTCACTTAACACTCATTAACATTCATTTTCTAATCTTAATTCGTCCTTCGCCAAATATGAATATAACGGAGAGATTTTATTGAGTGCAGAGTTCCCAAACATTCAGGAGTGGAACATTACATTGTTAACGGATGACGGATCAATATGCAGTGCACGCTACTTCTTCATATCTATCGCTACTGTGTATTTGCATTCGATCGTTTTTTGCATACACGGCAGTGAATCCGTTTTTCGATACAGCGTGTGTAAAAGAGTAGAGCACGGTACTAGAATTTGTCAAATGAAACTGCGTTAGAAGCTTGAGAGCATGATTGTAAGATACGACTTGAAAGATCAAAAATATCTTCTTTAATCATAATTATAAGAATACTTTCGTCATATGCATATTTTTCTACACATGACAAAAATCGTTTGCATCCACAATGAGGTCGAATTTTTGATAAAGTACGCTTCAAACGTTAAAAATAAATAATTCGATTGCTTCGAATAATGCATGACGCACAAAAGAATATAAATGCGTTTATGTTTGATTTAATTACTCGGTATATTTGTTGCCCATACCTAAACAGGTATTGATTCAAGAAATGCCTGTGGTGCCTACGCCTGTGGCTATAACAAGGAACTCCCTCGGTGCGAGTAAGCTCGCCATGACGAGGAAACACGTTATGAAAGATGCCAAAGCGGAGAAAAAACCGGCGAAAATAAAAGCCTTTGGGACCAGTATACCTTGGGAGCTTCGATTTGTACCACCTAATAATCAGGTCGAGAGAAAGTGGCTGCGATGTGACAACGTTCCAAAGGATCTCGAAACGATGGATGCGGTTTGGAAGGGCATAACTCATCTAAGAAGCGTGAAAGGATTCGTCGATTGGCTGAAGGAACATCCACAGGTAATACCAAAACAATTGAACGCCACTTACCTAATCTAACTTCGGGGTATTTGTTTCTCGCTGGCGATCAATGCCGTGCTTAAAGCGATGAACAATCAAAGCCATCGCTATTATATTATAATAGCCGGCCAGAATGCATCGAAATCCTCTTACACGGTGTTACAGGTTCCTCAGCCAGAAGCTTTGAAGAAAATCGTATCAGTGGATGCTATAACTCTGAAGCAGATAGAGGACGAAGAGGCGTTCGCGCATCTCGAGCTGGATATGGATCAAATTAAAAGCTTCAGAGTGCAACACAGCGTTGATGCAACCTTCTGAATTATTTACTCTGTTTCTTGTCCTTCTTTTCAATTGTACACTCGACGGCAAAGACTTCTTTCGAAAGTGTACGAAACTTGAAACATGAAAATTTCTAAATTTTAAGACTGTTAAAAGTCTTCGCAGCGTTGTTTTCGATATATGAAAAAGGTTATAGAAATCGACGTCCCCCTATTCGCGAATATTTGCCAAATGTCATATTTATGGCGCGAAATTTAACGTTAAATGCGAGTTTATCGTGAACGAAACGAGAAGATGAAAATAACTCCGCGAATATTATTACTGTTCGAATATTTCGTTTTCGAGGCCGGTTAAAATACGCTGGTCGCTCGATATTCGGGCAAATAATGATAGCGAACGATCCGTCAGAAATTCCTCGCAGGCTGTGCGTTCACGGAGGCTTTAGAGGTTAACCCCCTTCGTTTCGTACGCAAAACGGGGGCTTTTGACATCGTGTCATCGACTGGTCGTATCGGTTACACGCACGCATTTGGCTCATTTATAAGCGAAGCGGAGGTGAGAAATTCAGAAATGCCGGCCATCCAGCCCAGGTCGATCGGCTGACCGTTGATTTTTGATGCTCATTTTGTATTCGTCCGACATTTACTGCGGCATAATCAAATACAATTAAAATGTTCGTGCGTAACGGCTCATTTTAAAGCGACAGGACAAAAATCACCAGAAAAATACTACGAAACGATTCGGTTATACCGATTAAGGGAGGGAACAATTGTGCAGACGTTCTTTCGCGCCATTAAATTACCGCACCTGTTGTGTGTTTGCTGTATCAGATCTGTTCAACCGTTTGCGTTTAGCAAATATTTATACAAGAAGAGATTTGTGTCGAAATTTGTCGAGATAACAGTTTGTATTAAATTTTGGCTTTGGAAATTAACCTTGAAAACCTTTGAGAACTGTTGGTCCACGCTGGAACTTTGGCACGAGTGGCTTTCCCTAAGGGAACGAGTTAATGTCCATAACATTATTGAAACTAGAAATGGTTGTGCGAACATTTAGCTGTTGATGACGAAGAAAAAATAGCGTTTTCTATTTAAAACGCGAACGATTAACAGTGGTCTGGCAAAATGAAAACGAGAGACGTTTACAGAGTGGTGGTAATAAATAGCAAATAACACGGTCCGATGTCAATCCGAGCGATTCCTTTGACCGCGAACGAATCGTCCTCGTTGTTGTCGATGTCAATAGTTCCGCGGGCGACATAATGCAAACGAGACGTCGAGGAATATTGGAAATGTATCGCAAGAGCCGACTCGTCCTGTTGTCATCTGGCGGCGACAGCAAAGACACGAAATCATAATCTTGGCGGTGGAAAATCGTCGGAGGGAAAGCAACGAGAATCTCTCACTCGCCTCATTTACGATTTATCCTCTCGCGGTTATTCGCGTCTTTCATCTACGGGCAAAGCGGAATCTCCGGCTGCTTAATCGAATCTGGAAAATTTCAAAAATCGAGCAACCACCGCGTCTCTTTTGTGCGTTCGTTGCGTGGCTCTTTATGCTCACTTTTCGAAGGATTTCCCATGAGATAGTGTTCCCTGTAGAAGAGGGAGGAAAAAGGAAACGACGACGAGAAGGTGGGTCGAAGGAGACCTTAAAAAAGAAGCAGGGTACCGAAAAAAGTGGACGACGAGGAAAGCCACGGAAGCGAAAGAAGGACGAAACGTCATCGCTGGCCATTGGCCATCCGTTTCGCTCCACTTGGAATAGAGACTTGCGCTCGACCGAGAAATTTAACAAGGCGCACGCTCTCTGTCGACAATAGCCAACTTTCTAACCCCTTATATTCCCAGATTTTAATTACTTCAATTTAAACCTCTGGTTCGCCACCTCCAAGGGTCGTGCTGGGTAATCGAACTGTAGATCAATTTCGAGACATGTACAAATGATACCCGTTTGTCACCAAATTGGATTCGAAAAAGTCCAACACCGTATTCGGTAAACTTGTGAGCTTTTCAAGGGAAGATATAGCTACTGTAGATCTAGTTCCTTGAACGCAACTTTGAAGGGGATGGAAGATACGGATCGATTCTAAAACACGTAGGCGTGCAACGATCAGCGTCGTTCTACGTCGACAATTACCGCCCGCCACGCGGTTAGGTTAGCAAACGGATCGCATTGGCATTCGTACACTTGGAGTCTCTACCGAAATCTTTTATTCATGCGATCAAGTTTGCATTTAAAAACTCCGCTTCTTCGTGGTCCCACTTCCGAATCGTCGTTTTTCGACGGCCTAGGTGAAGATCAAGACTCGGTTCGCGACTCGCATGCGAACGTTACGCAAAATCTCGGACATCTTACGTAAGTCGGAATCGGAGATTAGGGAACGTAGGAACAAAACCGGTTCTCGATTATGAAAGCCGCGCGTACCAATGGTAGCGGATGATCGAATCGAACGAGCAGTTGTTTTGTTCCACGACATAGGTCCGAGAGAAACGTGGTTTTAGGGCGATCCGGTTCGCTACGTTCGTTCGACGTACAGAGGAGAACTCGAAACGTGTTAGCTCGTACGTGTAAGCTATTCACAAACGAAATGGGAAGCGCTTCCTGCCGGCCATTCGCGCCAGTTCGATCTATTGTCGTCAAGTTTGTGACGGTGTGTATATGACGGCCAGTGTGTCTATTACGAGTCTATCGCCGCATCTTTCTCGGTCGCTCGAGCGACGCCGCTCTTCTGTCTTCGTTACCACCGAGCCATTCACGGAAAACGGCCAGGGTGACGTTCGACTGGATTAACGTGTAATATTAACTCGCTTTTCTCGCGATATCGGTTAATGCACGTTCCACTGCAGGGGAAAATGAAGAAATTACTGTAGCAACTTTCTGTTCGGCCGTAACAACCAACCCTCCGGCGGATTTAACGAATTTTCACGAGAGAGGCGGCTGCGAGGCCAAGTAAATACTTTTTTTCTACGCTTCCTGATTGAATCGCTAAGACGCGAGACGTCGGCTTCGTATAATAAACAAGTTACCCGCCGGAGAGTGGATAACGTCCGGGGCGAACGAAAAATGCACGATGCGGACGAAGGACGAGATGAAGCTGCTACGAAAAAGGTAGCCTCGACGTCTACCTCAAAATTGATAACCTCGCTGCCTTTCGCGTTTCGCTCTTCGGCGTTCATCTTCTCACAATTAACAATCGCGAACTTTCGAGCTATTCAAATTTGAAAATTTCAAAGCTTCCAAGCACACCACGTGGCTAGTCTTATGGAGTCCCTATCTAATACGCCCATGACCAAAACCTACACTTACAAAAGTAATATCGTACAACGAAAGGCACGTACCGGGCAATATACCCGGACCGAATACCGTCCCGTTTCTTCCATTCTTCGAGTTCCATTTAAATTTCAACAAACTCTCCGAACGACGACATTGCACAATATTAAACAGCGACGGGTAATAGACTTCAACGAACATCCGGTTTCACCCGGAAGGCCGCTCCCGTCACGGTTACTCCCGGCATAGTTACAGCCGTGACACACTGTTAGGATGCGATTCTTCTGTTCCGACGGTGCGTCACGTTTTATTGCCAAAGGACGCGACGCGTCGTCGACGACGGTCACTGCTGGATCGGTCAGTCTCTCGTTGTCCTTTGACCCGGTGACAACGTGCTCGCTACCTACGGTCGTCTCACGATCGAGTACGATTAATCGTCGTGCGAACCTTTACCGTCCGCTACGTATCGTTCTAAAGCCGATCTCGCGACAAAAAGATCGATGCGTCTCGTTGCTCGTGGTCACGGTGATAGAAGACGAGGAGAATTAGGCACGTGGAGACTAAAGGTACGTTTCTACGATTTTGCGTTGAACAAAGGGAAACGAGCAAGATTTTCCGGCGTTGCGGTTCCAAGTAATAGAAGACTGGCGGCACGTGACGACACTGTACGCCCGTTTCTTCGCGCGTAAGCAAAGCAATTAGACGGAAGTGCGAAAGAAAGTGTGCGAGCGTAATGACGCAAGCAGGGTAAAACGTGGCCGTCCAACGTTTCCAGATGGGTACACCAAACCCTCCTCGTCCACGGACGAATGTACCTACATACGTACGACGTGTCTCCTATTTTTTTTTCAGCCCTTTGCGTGGACCCTCGTCCAGTTTGCTCTAAACTGACCGTAAATGGGACGCGATTCATCGACGCTGTAAGGCCGAGTTTCGACACGAAAAACCGACGATCGATTGGCTGGCCTCGTTTAATTTTAATCGGCCCCCATGAATCGTTGGACCAGAAAGATGTTTCATCTGTGCTGAAACCGTCGACGATTCGAACGTACGCGATCTGCATCGGGAACAGAAAAAAAAAGAAAATATTGAAAGAATCTTCAAAGTGTAGAGGAAATGGTATACGGTGCTCTTATAAGGGAGGAGAGATAACGCGTTCAGGTCGAATTCTCAGCGGGTCCAGACGAGCTAGTTTTCCTTCTTCTTGGGATTGGAGCGAGTCAGGTGGAGGTAGATCGATAGGGAACCCCTTGTCCGGGGACGTCGCGTAGGCATCGTTGCAGGGAAGGCCGCAAAGTATATTTACATACGGAGCCTCGGTCAAAGCCTTTACTTTGCGCCGATATCAGTCGTACGAGTCACGCTACGACGTTCAAGGATAGCCCTTTCCCTCGAGCACTCGCTCCACCGAATTGGAGATGATACGACCCCTTTCCTGGCCCTACGCGCGTTTCACGCTGGCACAATGCTTACCAGTGAAAATCGAGCGAACGGACCTCCTGTTGCGAGCAAGGATATGATCTGTTAGAGTTCATTAGAACGCGTTGCATAAATTGTTTCTTGCAACGGACAGCTGACAAGTTCGTCTGCTCTTTTAAAAGCTTCGCTCGCTTTTGTTGATGATAAAATTCCGCTGCTTTATTACGCTGCTTTGCGAATAACTTAACGAGGTTTTACCTACGTAATCCTGTAACGCGTCACCAGAAATTTCTATCAGTTATTTTCGGAGACACTCCGATCGGTTGGTATCGATTCACCTGTTGATAATGCTATTCTCGTTTTCGAATGTCTTTCTAAACTTTACGAAGTTTAATAAATCTACCTGTATTCTGTCTAGGTATTACCTGTACCAATTCTAACTACTTTATGAATGATATAAATGTGGCGCTAAAGGAAACTAGGTCGAAATGATTACGAGATTACGCATGAAGAGCACAGAGAACGAGGTGCTTCCACAATTCCGAAACGATATTCTTTTTGAAAAAGGGGCAAGGCTTCTGGACCCGGAAATCCTCGCTCGCGTTATCTTTTTCTCTTCTTTGTCATTTTCACAAGATATAACCCTGCGGGGTCGAATCACGGCAGGAATTCCGTGGCGAACGATGATAGAGAGGGTCTCTGACGGCTGAAGGGGGAGGGATAATTGCGCGTCTGGGTTGACTTATAGCTTCTAAAATCGGTATCTTCTCCATTCGAAAATCCTTGTTTCGTCCTCCTTCGACGTCGTCGTCGTCGTCGGATGAACTCTCATTAAAATCTCGCCGTTTAAGCCAGTTACCGGATCGTGGCGATCTAAAAACGGGAGGAAAAATAAACGAAAAATCGGAAGGGCAAAGGGAGAAGAGGAGCGAACGATGACGCCGAGGAGCTAATGAACGAACCGAGCAACGGGAATAATCCAGAAGACGAGGAGCAGAATGGATTATTCGTTTGGAAGTTGCTAAACGACACCTTACGCGTCGGTGCGCGCGGGTTAGATTGAAATCAAAGTAAGAGAAACTTGGAGTTTCGTGTAATTACAAGTGTTTCCTGCCGGCGAAGGTAACCGGGCTCGACTAATCCGACCCGTTGGCAGGCACTTAGCGAAGTTTCGATTGTACTCAGCGTGCATGTTTTCAGCGCAGATGCTCGTTGGCATCGCGGCGAATATAAGACACGCGTATACAGGGTGCCCATTTCACCTTCCTAATTATTTACTCTGCCTTACTTCGCACAATTTTTCCAATAAAACATACCCTGTTGCAAGGTAGAGGATCTGAGGATCATAAGACAAATCCTGAGGTCATGTACTTACAGTACTCGAGGGTGACCTTCAGTTTTGTACGTAGAACATTTTTATTTAAATAGACACATAAACCATTTCGAGACGAATTCTTCGACCTAATTTTGGTCTTTCAACGCAGGCCGTTTAAGTGCCACATGTCTTCGATGCGAACGAGCGCGAAATTTGAAAGCAAACACCCTGTACACGAAACACGGTGCAGGTAGGAATCAACAGCTACCCTGGTTCCCCCGGTTCGGTGCTCGAGCGAGTGAACTTTATTAAGCGATATTTCTCTAATTATCTCGGTCGGCCCCGTCGCGGCGAGCGAAACTCTTGCAGGGGCTGCGCCTAGTCGTAGCCCATATTCATGGGCGCGCGTTAAGCGCCTCGAAAGCATAAACATTAAAAAGAACCGGAGCGTCGAAGTTAGCGGCCGCTCAGCCGGCTTACTTCCTCCCGGCTAACTGGCGAAACTTCCTTCGTCGAGCATTTCTAAGAAAAACTTGAAAGATTAAACGCCTCGCGATGTTATCGTCCGCGCGGAACGGCCGGCCAACAACGTAGACACCGGCGTGAACAGGCGCGTCGTAAGCTTCGCTTTCGGTGATTTTCAACTTACAGGAGAGTGTTCATTGAAATAACGCTATAACCTGGAACTTGTCTAGATCGGCGAATTTGTTTCTCGACGAGAAATTAAAGTTTTTTTACGTAACGAGACAGGATTAGGGTTAAGGAAATTAAAGATTCGCTTGTAGACTCAACTGAAGATTATCTGGGTTCTGGAAACCGAAATCTATCGAAATTCCGGAGAGAACCTAGATAAATTAGAATGTATAGAACCTAAAGGGAAATTTTATTGAACTTTAAATTTTAGCGAGACACGTTCGAGTCGTCTTGCAGTTTATCAGAGGAACGATAGAGAAACGATCAAGCAACGCGTATTCTAGATACGTTACTGAAACAGCCTCCGCGGCCGTAGCTTCTTGGTGTCTGGAATGGGGTTCGTTATCGTCCTGGATGTTTATTATTTGAGTTGGGAAAGCACGGACAATAATTGGATGGTTTAACTCGCTGGGAAACTTTCTTGTTACTCGGCCGTGGACGTCGCCGCGATTGTAATTGTAAATCGACGCGTTAAATCACGAAATTCAACTTTCTTACCAGCGAACGATCGGCTGGGAGTATACGAAAAAGCAGGGGATATTTATAAAAGCTCCGAATTTTGAAGTTGATTTTTAAACAGATCCGGCAAACTTTCTCGAATTCGCAAATTACAAAGTAATTTTCTCCAAATATTCAGCCGTGCGATAATTGAGGCTAGAATCGACCCGATCTTTGTTCGCGAATCTCGCAGCCGACCGAAGTGACTGCGTCTCGAAATGGAGCGGAATAAAATTCACGGCTCTCTCGAACGGCCGGGTAATTACGTGTAATTTATATTACTTGCCATTGAGATGCAAATCTGCGAGCCATGCGTGTCTGTCCTAGCCTCGACGTTGTCGCTTCTCCACCTCCCGCAGCCTGATCGTCGCTCGTGCTACCATTTTCATCGATCTCCCTCTCTGTCCCTCCGTCTCTTCTTCTCGACTTTCTTCACCCGTCATTGCGTCTGAAAGTCGCTCGATTGTCCGACGATATTCTTGACCTAAGACAGGGAACGGGTACAAATCTTCGCTAAACAAATTGTACAAAATATAAATGGACCTATCTTCGGTTCACGACAGATGTAGGTCAGCTTCGAAGAAATAAGCTGCGATGTGAAATGAAGATAACGAAAGAATTAAAGCATGATAGATGGTCAGAATTCTGGTTATTGATCGAACGGCAAGAAAATCTGATTATCGCTAGACTACGAGTGTCGGTCAGGTAATTTGGTTCGATTACGGCTCGTCCGCTTCGTAGGAAGACACCAATTATCCCAACGTCAAAGGTGGACCGCAGGAAGTGCATATTCCATATATGCAACAGAATTCGCGCAGATAGAGAAACGCAACGGAGATCCGTAGAAACGCGGTTTCAGATAAACAGACAGTATACACGATAGAGGCTGCCGATGCATAAGGGACGAAGACAGAGATAGAGTTACGGCGGCTTAGATACGGCTGAATTGGCCAATAGCGTCAGTCTTTTGATCTAAACTAAAATACCAGGCCAAAACAACGGCCAAAGCAAATCTGTTCAAAGTGCTTGCCCTCTTCAAAGTACTTGGCTTCGTCCATCTCGCTCAGTCCCGTGCGACGGCATAGCCCAATGACCAATTATCTTTGTATCTTTGCCGATGACAAGTGAACCGCGAGTAAACTGTCAACCAACGGGGAAAGGGTTTGGTACGTGTCAGTTTATCGGCAAGGGTTGTGACGGGAGCCAGCTCTCTTTTCGTCTCGCTTTCCCCTCTTTCTTGCGCCCCCGTCTGTCTCTCCCTTCCAACCGCCATATTCGTCGAACAATCGTTCCTCTTTTATTTCGCTATTCCTAATTTCGTGTTTGTTGTTGATACCGCGGTTAGACACCCCGGTTACCGCTGCCATTTTACTCTGGCAAAAACAGCAGGAAGATTAAATTCGTGTTAGGAAGTTTAAATATCCATATTGGTAGAGAACGTTTTAGTGCTCACTCATGACTGTCTTAGAAAATGAAAGATTCACCTATATTTAACTCCAGTTCAAAAACATCTTGCTCTCATGTGTACGCTCTTAATTTGATATCTTGAAATTGATGTATATCGAACTATTTAGTTTGAGGGAACAAGCAAACGTTCCCAATCGATCCATTGTTGCATTCGGGGAATCGAATTAAAAGTAAATTAAATTTATCTCCGTGCAACCCCGATTCGTCTTCGAAAGAGATTCGAGCGAGGAACAGAAACTTTAATTGAAATTCGTGCGTCGAACTAATTATACGTCGATCCGATTATAGTATCGCGAGAGCATCGATGTTTTACGATGTCTAGTAGAACGAAGAAGGCCATCATCAGGCGCGTGAATATTTAAAATGGCGTAGCGTGTGCCAGACAATCATGGTCGAAACAATAGCCATCTAATGCGAAATAGGATGGCAGCCTCTTGCGTTTCCGCGAGCTACCTTCATTCTGCTCTCTCTCGCTTAGAAACCGCCACAGTTTCGTGTTCGTGACTCCTTAACGTCTCGTTAGACGTTTCTCAGACGCGATCTCCGACAATTTCTAACCTCGAGTTTCCATTGGAAAACTTGTAATATCGCCGAAACGATCGCTGGCTTCTAAACTTCTGGCAAATCGGTACGTTTTATGGACGAACAGCAATGGCCGCCAGGATTATTAATTCGCTAGGGTTAGGTACACCGAAGTGACACGTGAAACTCGTCGACCTCTGAGCTAACGAGAAAAGATTGAAACGAGCCGGCAGAACGTTTTGGCGTCCAACACACGTACGTGAAGTAGCACGTTCCACTTATTGTTCTGATGTCCCCTTTCATTTAACGCATCGCGAACCGGTATCTAATCTCGCGCGAGTAATCCTCGCGTACGCCAGCTTCGTTGTACGCTAAATCGGCCCGTTTACGTGGTTTGCATTCGTTAACAGGGACAACTTTGTTGGAAAGAATGGAATGATCGTACTCTTACCACTTTAATATACCAACTAAACGGTTCTTAAGGTTCTAATCAACCTGGACTTCCTTTACTCGATCTTATCATTACTATATATTGATTAGCTTAGTTTTTTCACTCTACAGTATATCAAATTTAACGTTAAAAAATCTCGATTAGATGACAAAGTCTCGTTACTTGAAATGATATTGCAATGACTATTATACTTATTAATCTGACAGTTGTGCTGAAAGTGTTGGCATATTTGGTCAGCACTAATTATACAAAATGACTAGTTTACAGTTAGAACATTAAACTCTGAAATATATCAAGCTTGAACATAATACTGTAATTCAACACCTGCTAAATATCTGATATCGTATATCAATTATTACAGTTGAAATTTAATTATTCGATCGGTTCGGATTGGCAACCTATATGTTCTCAACATCAAAATAAATGCATACCTATTTTTGATTGAATCATTTCGGTAATTCAGAGAGTAGGAATTTGACGATCCTTTCCGACAAAGTATCAAAGAATAAATTGAGAGATTTTTTGGAAAACCGTCAAGGACCGAGTGGAGCCAGTTTCCAGCCGGGAGGACATCACGTTAATTTCGCAGGACGTTACATTAATTCCAAATTGGTTTTGGACGAGCGGAGATCCTACGGCAACGGCGTGTTCAGGATCACCGATCCGCAGAATACCCAGCTTAGTTCCATCGTAATTACAGACCAAGACGAGGCTTAACCGATCTTTATTTATACACGCGTCACGCCGCTACTCCTGTCACACGCCGCTACTTCTTGCATCGTGTGAGACGTTTAACCCTTGACGTACACAGATTGATGCTTTGAAAGGGGATAGGATCAAGTTCAATACGTACTCTCGAGTTCGAGTCAATTCGACGTATTTGCGAGCTACACTGATTATACAAACTGATTTCGACCAAGTATCTAGCTTCCAAGATGTGTTTGAAAATATCTTGTTCCGCGGAAGCAGTAAGCAAATATGTTAATATGTTTAATAAAAGTGAATATGTTCTCCAACGGGAAAAATGGTTGTTTTGTAAAATTTTGTGGCTTGAAAATAACAAGGTAATGAACAATACACCACAACTTGTTAAACATCTTTACTAATTGAAAGTTATGGATGATGTCAATAACCGTGAATGATGAAATTTTAAAACTTTGAATCTTAAGATAAGAGTATTATTACACAGTTGGATTGGAAAGCATTAATTCCAGTATTACATGAAATTCACAGACCGAGGCGACCCTCGTGAACAACTTTTTAGAGCGAAAACAATTTGCGCCGTAAAAATAGCCTCGCCATCCCCGAATGATAAAAGTTATTTTCGTTAAAGCGATACGTGATTAAGGTTCGATCATATTCGAAAGATACAAACTCGTCTCGTCGAGTTTGTTTACAAGTGTCGCCTCTCTTTTCGAAAGTACTCGTAAACTTTTCGAAAGCAAGCAATCGCAACTACTTTCGGAATTAACCGGAAAGGAGCGTCGCTGGCAAGCAGCCTCGGATACGGATAATTTTTATTCGAAAGCGATTTGTATCTAATAAAGACACCGCGGAGTTTCTCGCAGTTCCGCGAATGTTCCCCGCGGCAGAGTTATACCGTCGGGTCGAAGTTTTTATTAAACCCAGCCAGGAGGTCGGAGTTACGAAAGGTAAAGCCGTTCTCTATTTGCAGTCGCAACTTTGTTCTACTTCGCATCAGCATCGATTCCACTTTTCAAATAGCTTCGAAAGACCAACGGGATCCTGGCCGTCGTTATATTTCCTTGGCCGGCCGGTCGTCGAACCTCGCACAGAATTCCCGGCATTCCGTGTCCTGTGTCCCATTAGCGACCGATGGAAAAATTAACGAGCGAGCCGAACGAGCCTCGCTAAACCGTCTCCTCGTTTCTCGCACCACGTATGACGCATCGAACGGGTGTTATTGGCTGGCGACCATTCGAGCGGGAAGTCCGTAGAATTCGTAACGCCGCGGCGCTAAAAGGAGCACGTAAGGCAAAGAAAGCGACCGCCGCCGCACGGAGTGGGGTGAGAGATCTTTTAAGCACCATGTCGCTATATTTAGGGCTCATCCTTATCTTCGACAACCCCTTCTAACCGCAGTTTTGAATTGCGGCGCGCGCACCCTCGCTAACCGCCGGTCCACGTCGCTGGTGATTTCACGACGGGGTCAAAGGAAGGGGTTGCTCGCGCGACAGAGACGCGGCCGAGGGCAGACGGAAGGGACGGAGCGAGACGGAGTCGGCAGGACGTGGAAAAACGGGATAAAAGGACGAAAAGAAGGACGATCGAGCGAACGCGAGAACGCACACAGCGGGGATGAGAGAGAGAGAGAGAGATAAAAACGTAACGAGGCGCGTGAAAAAGAGCGAGGACAAACGTGGATGGAAGAAGACGACGGGAAGAGAAAGATAGAGGCCGATAGGGGTAGGTAACCCAGCAAGTGGCCACAGGTGAGAGAGTAGGATAGTCAATGGCAGAGACAAGGGGGATGAAGCTGCTCACCGAGGAAAGGGTGTTGTAATGAAGCTGCGCGGGAGAGGCGAACGCTGAAGAGAGGTCGATGAAGAAGGGGTGGAGAACGACCGTGGAAAGAAAGGAGAGGGTGCAAACGCGAGGGAAAAAGAGGGTGAAACGGCGGGGGCGAGAGAGGGAAACAGAGGAGTATGTCACGCTCAGAATTCTGGTGGGAGCGCCATGCAGGGGTGGGAGAGACGAGTGGCGCGAAGAGAGAAGGGTGTAAAGAGGGGTTGGAACGAAGAGACAGAGCCATAAGAGGGTTGATGGTGGCCCGGGTTGGCCCCAGTAGCACAGTCGCGCGCCAAACTCTCGAAGGAAAGCACGTACTCGGTTCAACGCGCTTCTTCCGCACCTTCCAGCCAGATTTTTTCCCCAACCCCTCGTCGCCACCCACTCTGCCGCTCTCGACCCGCTCGTTCTCGCACCGCATCCCGCGACAACGTATCCAACGTATCTTTTTTGCTCCAATCCACGCGCGAAACGCTGCTGTGACTGCCGATGGAGCGATGCGAGCCCGATGAGGAGAATCCTCGACGAACCAGAACAACGTCGACGTGGTTAACGAGCCCCGATATCAGGTAATTACCGAGCACTTTATTTAAATACTAGCTTAAGTTAATCGATGGTGCCACTGTTGAAGCTTCGTTTATCCTTCCTGGAAACAAATGGACTGCAGTGGTATCATCGCGGCGAACTGCAAATGTTCCACTCGCGTGAATCGTTCTTGTGTTTTTGTTTTCGTATAACACCGATACAGTGTAGATCGTTTTAATTATCACGGAACAGGAATGAACGCAACGTTTAACGAATAAACTCGAACGTCGAAATATAACTGGACAGCCAATTAAAACTTTATCTCTTCGTGAACGAATACATTCTCTCTAATAGCTTGTTTATTATATTTATGCGTAATAATTTATTTCCGGGAACGTTGCACGGTTCGGAGCACCGCTTTGTTTCTCGATAAACTCTGCCTCCTCATCGCGAGCCATTTATCGATATCGATAATAGACAATCCAAGTTCAATTGCAAGGTACATCCATCATTTCTTCCAATGTCGCATTCAATTTTCCGATAGCTCTGACGATGATGCCAGTATTCAACGAAATAGTTTCCATTCCGATGATCGTCAATCGTTTGATTTCGCGTTTTATCGCGACCAAAGGTTGAAATAAAATTCTCTCGACTATTTCGAACGCACGGAAAACTCTATGTGTCCATCCGATAGAAAGGCAAGCTAACATTGTTCAATTTATTCGAGTTCAATCGTTTATCAATGCGTTCCGTATTCATCGACGTGCTCCTTAAAAGGAGAAAAACAACCGACAAAGAGCCGCAAACTCGTAGTTATCGTGGTATTATCCGATAAAAGAGCTAGCGCGATGACATCCTTTGAATCTAATAAACTTGATCAAATTCAACGCGCTGCGTACGCTCGACATCCGTCGCGTTCCAACGACGAAGAAACCTCTTCTATATAACCGTACCACCATTACCCGTAAAATGCCACGGAACATCTCGTACCCGAAGCGTATCTCGTCGAGGTATTCTCAAAATTCGTCGACGTAATTGCGACAAGCTACTGTATCGTTAATAGAGCTCTTCTCGAAGCGTCGTTAATCAATCTCGTCGATAGGGTATTTACGCGTTCTTCCGACAGCCTATACTCCGGGAACGCGGGCTTGTTTTCCGGGAATTAATTACTTCGCAGAATGCTCAGGTTACCGGGGAGATATAGTTGATCAGGACGCGTATGCACGTTGCTGGAGCCCCGAGCGGACTGCGACTGGCCGGATGATCCGAGAGCGTTGACGCTGGCTGCTAACGGGATTAGATGCCAATTAGGTTCTTAGCAGCGCGAAATTGCGTGACATGGTGAAACTTTCGATTCGATAAGTACGCGTTAACGGGGAAGCAGAGAATGAAGCGGGAGAAAGGGCCTCTGTAATCGAGCGGCGATAACGAATATGATGTACAGCGGCAGCGTTACGAATAGAATGATCGTGAACGCGTTTTGGACGGCTTCCGATGATCGATTACCATAAAGAATCTCGTATCGCGCGGGAGAAAACCCGACGAACCTGATACGACCCTGCCGTTTTGAGGGGATATAGGCAGCCACTGTAACACCGTTACACCGTCGTGCAATCTGCTGCAATTTTAGACGATGCTCCTGGTGTACGTTGCAACGAGATCGTATCCGGTAATGGAAATCGAATTTAGCTGGAAGCTCCGCTTATTTCGAGGCGGAAATAGATAGAGGATCTATCCTCGTGTAGGTATCGAGGGGTTGCGCAGAGCGAGGGTAAACCGTGGGTTACGAAAGAAATCGTATCGGATTTGAAACGAAACGAACTAGTTCTCCCGATGATGGCCGTGTATTGAACGAGATCGCGGTCGAAACTTGTAATTAAATTAGTGGCGGGGAAACAGAGACCTGCACGATTTTTCCACGCTCGTCCGGATAAAACGACGACTCTCATTCGCGTTTCTCGGATCCCTATGTTTCCTGTGACCGGGCCGTTTCGAACTTTCCGCTGTAAAAGCAGCTACATCGCCGCCGTAAAAGTGCGCTTAAACTCGACGTAATTTATTTTACGTCAACGTCCCGCCCCCGTTCTCTACCCTCTGCTCGGCCTTCTTCCTCCATTTTCAACGGGTTTCTTTTGTTCGTACCTTCGGAAACTAACACCGACAATCTCCTTCGCAACAAAGCTAGTTGACCATCTCGTGATACACGCTTACGCTCCGTCCTCGATCACGCCTTCTACTTTTGCTACACTTTGATTGCAACTTTCTTTCACTCGGATTATGTCCCTTCATCAGTCGTTAATTACCCAAATTTCACAATATCCACTAACCGAAATTTCTGAGAAATCAATTATAAAATTGTGGACATGTGGAAATCTGAGAATGTATTAAAAGCAGCACATCCCGCTATGTCGTGAATTTTCCAAAGGAAATCCGGCAGTACATCCCGGCGTCCTGATTATATAAGGTACGATTATATCCAAGAACGGTTCTGGTTAATACCCGTAGCTAGGGAATAAGAGATTGCGGGAATTCGACTAGATTAAGGGTAAAATCGGCGTTGCTTAATGCACCTTGACGGTTAAGCAGGCCACGACGAAAAGAAGAAATACAAGACGTCTTCGTCGGCTTAATCTTCATCCCTTAACGAGGCGGACCAACGATCTAGAGAATCTGAAACATCGTTTAAGGAAATCTTGCCTTAAGTCGACCGTCGTACCGTTTAACGCAATTGGGGCTCATTTAAAAATCCCATCAAAAATGTACTTGGAAATATCTGCGTACAACTTCTCTCGATCCTCCCCCCTTTCTCTCTGTCTATCCTGTTATCCCTACTTTAACCCTCCGGGGCTATTCCCGCCCTACGCTTCCACTTTCTCGTCCACTTTTTCATTTTTTCCTTCTCCATGGAATCTGACCATCCCCTTTTCTCGCTTTCCACCGTCTACCGTTCGTCTTCTTTTCCATCCACTTCTGTTTCTCCTTTGCTTTTCCTCTTATTTTACTTCCGCCTCTCGAGCTGACGAGTCTCGACTCGAGGACAGAGCGAGCGCGCCGCACGGGGGTGGCTGATTGGATTGTAAGCTCAATTTACACTACCTTCGGTTTCCAGCTTTCTTTTTTGCAAAACGACGCAGTCCGTTCGCCGTACCACCGAGACGCGCTGTTTCAGAAAGTTAGAGTTTCGAGCGCGCGAGACTACGACGACGGGACGATGGATAACAAAGCGTCGTTATAATGACCGGAACTACGAGGGAAACTTTCGACAAAGTGAAATTGAGTGTGCATGATATTTCACGGAATTACCTTTCCTTTCTCGCGTGAAACGTTTCGTTATATCCTCTTCCTTCCCCCTTTCCTCCCTTCTTTTTCACTTCCTCGTCCATTATACCTAGTGCGTAATACGACAAAGTATAACCTGCCAAAATTTCACTTTCTTTGGTTTCTGTAACTCGAGGAATAAAACATCCACAAAGAAGCATATCATCTTCCGGTGTGTTCGCTACTTTTTGGCATACATCCCTGAACCAAAAGTGTCCAAAGGCATAACCAGATTTTATATGTGAGTTTATTTCGACTCCAACAGAGGAGCAGTCTATAATCGACAAAGCCATCTCAATGTACCTTCCAACCCGAATTTCCAGTATTTCGGTCAAATTTTCGGTGTGTGTCACGAAGAGTATCGCCGGAAAATCCTATGTCGAATAAGCTCTAACGAATCCATTGTTCGCTCTGATTTCCGGAAACTCGTCCAAATTACCACCCTTTCGATACCTAACCCTGCCGTGTCTTGTAAAACAAACTAAACAACCGGGAAAAGTAAAAGGTACAAAAAAAAAACAACAAGAAGGGAAGAAGAATTGGAAACCGATGAAAGAGTCCAGTTCGCACGAAATGCACGAATGATTTCTACCGCGAGGGTGCACGGACCTCGCAGCGTTAGATAGAAACACGAGCTGCAAACCAGAGATAGCCAGAAGAACGGAATGAAAAGGAAGGAATACCTATTCTAGTAGGACAACCCCTCTCATTGTCCACGGTCAATAGTTTTTTCTCCGTTTCCGTTCGACCGATATTACCACGAATCAGCAGAACTCGACGATTGCGCCAGTAGCCAACATCCGCGATACGGGCAAATTAATTTGCAAAGATTTTCGATGGAACCTTTTATCTTGCCGTTTAATAAAGCACCGTTGAACGTTCGCTCTTATCTTGTACCTGTATACAGAATCGTAACACGAATGGAACATTTTGGTTTGCTGGCACTATAGTTATGGGAGGACGTATGGAAATTTAATTGCGCTAAATATCAAGTTACGGTAATTGTCGGCAAATTATTTAGTTAACCCTACTTTCGAAAGTTTTATCGGTGGACCTCGTGCACAAAAGTGATGCAGTGAGCGTCGTTCAAGAGTTAAACAGCCATCATCCGGTGATCGAACGATCACCGGAATCCCTGTCACGGTAATTCGATCGACCCATTCTTCTTCGATGCGTTATACGACGAACAGCAGCGTGAAACGAGCTCTATATCAGATTTAGACTCGGCGGCGTCGAAACGCGCATAAGGGATTGGAGATCGATAAAATCCCGGTCGCAAAATGCGTCTAGGGCCGAACAGCTATGCCGGCGCGATCATCGGACACGGCTCACACCTCTATATTTTCTGGTAAAGACAGGCAACGATTACCCCTGGTGCGAACGTAATTACGGTCGAACGAGGCGCGAGGCGAAGGCTTACATGTAAATTGCTGCTTAAAGGTACGATCAGAACGCGTCAATCCCGCCAGCTAGATTAGAAAAAGCAAGCAGCCTCTTACACGGTTCACTAGTCATCCGGTTCGTAGGAATCCCCAGGGACGAGGGAAAAGGGAATGGAAACTCGAAGGAGAATAAAAGAGAAGCACGTCGGTTGGTGCTTCGATAATTTTGCGCCGAATCGATAATCAAACTGCTGGAATGTCCACGCTTTTAATTCTGCGTGAACAAAGTGCTTCTTTGTTTTTAGATATTAATTTAGTCATTCGACAGAACATTGCATACTCATCAGAAAATTCTTTGTAAAGAACTTGAAAGGGACCCTAGGCTCGAAACGTTCTTGTGGTAACATGTTTGCTTAAGGAGCAATATTCGCCAGGAATGGTTGATAATAAGAGAGGTTTGTTTTTTTTATTTTAGCATGTTTTCGCGTACTCTTGATTGAAGTTTATTTTTAGCCAAACTCGATGAAGAGGTTTATTGCAGTTGTACACAATACACGGTGAATATCGTAATCGAGCAACAAAAATATCGCTGAAGAGTTTTCGTAATTAAGGGAAAAAATAATTGGAACGTTTGAAGAGTCGCAGGTAACAAATTGTGTTAGCGAGAATTAGCGATTTTGCAATGGCGGGCTTTTTAACGAATCGTCCACGAAAACAACTAAATTGTTTGTGCCGTGGTTTGTCAATTGTATCACGCGTTACGGGTTATTCATTTGCAAATATGGAGATTATGGAGATACGAAGATACAGAAATTTAGAAGTACGGAGATATGCGTGTTTAGAGGAATAGAGAGATATACAGCTTCAGAGATAAAGAGATATAGGGACTAACTAGACAGGTAGTAGAATACATAAAGTTCAAACTTTCAAATTTCTGAATTAATAAGAAAGTAAGGAGTATTTCTCCTGCGTCGCCATTTTGTTTACCATACCGTATACCGAAGAAATATAAGAAGATATGCCGCACCCGATCTGTGCTTATACCGTTGTAGATTTTAAAAGATCTCGGAGTTGAAAAATTTCGCAAATTCCTGGTGAGACGCGGCGGAATATTTCCCGGACGTGGTCAAAGAAACGACGGTTGATAACATTCGACGAAAATACCTTCGATAAAATATCCTGCGCGACGTCGAACGCGTCTATACGCGCCGCGTATATAACCGACAAACTCCCGACGATTCCCTCTTCGTCCTGGGTGCACATATTCCTCGATTCTATCTGGGTACATACGTCTATCTTCGTTTACGTATTTTCATCTCTCCGGGAAGGGGATTGGGAGCTGTGCTGAAAGGAACCGTGAAGAGTCGGTGGCGTCGAGCGCGGGCGTCGGCAGCCTCGAATTCAAAGAATGATTGATTCTAGCTTGAAATTCCTCGGCCATGGTGTTCGCGCAAATCGTTCGAAAGAGAAAGAAAGATTCCCGCGATACGTTCGCTCGCAATTAAGAAATGCGAATGGGAGGAGAGCCGGGCGTGAAAATCAGTGTTAAACGCGGCACGAGGCGAATTTCCGTTCGAAATAACGTTGTCCAACCGGGAGACCCCATCGGCGGAGGCGAAATCCGATTTGGCGGATTTGTTATGCTCATGAAACGCGAAAATCGAGACGCGCGGCAACGGGGGCGTCGGCCCAGTCTCACCCAGTTCCGCATTTATTAAATCAATTTTCCGTGGGAAACTACCGGGCGGCACGGTTTTTTTCGACGGACATTAACGTCACCCACCCTTCGTCCGACCGACCGGCTGAATACGGAGAGAAATCAGCCATCGGACAAGCGACTCGTGATTCGAACGCCAGACGAAACGAGCAATAAAACTGCGAATTTCTCCTCCTGTGCGCCTCCTTCCGTTCGCACCCTGTCGAAACGAATAAAGCTCCCGGCTTCCGCGTCGTGGTTTTCGTCGCGCGCATCAGCACTGCCAGGACACGTTCCGTAGAAACCGAGATAAATGAACGAATCGAGGGAAAAGCGAGCGGAGAAAAACGATACGTCTGTCGGACAGTCGGCCGACGACGGTTCCGAGGGAAAAGAATTAACTGTATCCAGTCTCTATTAACGTAATGAAAAGAAAGCGTACTCGAGACTGTTGCGTCGCGTCGAACGCGTTTCACCGTAAGATCGCTGATGAAACGGCGATAATAGGAAGAAGAAACGATCGGGAGAAATGGTGGGTGGGGTACGCCGCGCAATTAGATCGCTTCTTTCCATCTTCCGTCGAATTCCAGGATTACAAGCGCTGTCGCAATTAAAGTTCTCGAGATCGCTTCGATAGCGGCGGCCGAACGATATCTGGACTTAAGAGAAACGGTCTCCAGACATTGGACCGACCCTCGAAAACCACATTCCCCTAGCGATCGTTGCAAAACGCTACGAGGATCGTTTGCGAAAAGCAGCCGAAATAGTGGCGGCAGTAACGGTTAATACCTTTACGACCCCGAACCCGGGAGAGAGAAGCCGAGGAGAAAAAAATGAAATTCCCTCGTAATGGGTCGTGATAGCGGCTCGTGGGAAAACGGGTTGCGATCAAATTACAGCCGGAGTTCTCGAAACGCTGTAAAATTTTATTTTATACTTTGGAAGGCAATTCGAGCGGAAACCGCCGTCGCGCCATCTCGTTCTTTCGGTGCCACCTGAACCGAGCGTGGCCGCGGTGCACATCTGCAGACACCATTAGCGGTTCGAAATGTGGCCGAACAACGCGAAATAGGGAGACACGGGTTAACTCGGGCCCACGATTCTAACGGCAACGCAAATACTCGCGAACGCGGCTGCACGCTCCAACAGTTACCCCTGCTTGCCGCGAGCGTGATTCTGCTCGACGCGATAGAGCATCGCGTTCGCACATACCTACTCACGATTATGGAACCCGAGAAATTATTCTATAACATCTACAAAATCTTGTTTCTAAACCGATTTGAACACTTTTCGATGATCAATTTTTTTCAAGTGACGAGATACACTCGGGATATAGGAAATTAATTTCTTCGACACCTAACTTGCTAATCTACTTGTATTATTAATTGCAATTTGGAGCTGTCCGGGACATGCCACATATCTGTGACAGAATATCTTGCGGGTAGTGTATTACGATAGTGTTGTCCAAACGTACGTAACATGTTGCGACATAATCGCGTCAAATTATGACAATATTCAAACCGTTCCTCGAACTATGGAGACCTATATTGCGGTAAAGAATTGATTATACCTAGAATCTTAGAATTCGAGTCTTAGTCCGATGACCAACCCCGAATGTATAAAAAGTGATCGTTGAAAGTTGGACTTAGAAATAAAGGTTGATTCTGAATAATAATTTGTGAATTCCGAGCGGTGTGCGGCGATTTCTCGCGTACGTGCACGCGGATGAACAGGCGGCCAACAGGCGGGCACACGCACGCACGCAGGGCTGCATTTCAACGTTCTCCCGCATCGAATTGCGGTTGAAACGGGACGAGTGTGCACAGGCGGCAGAGGTGTTGCGCGGGGGGCAAAAGCGGGCGGTAACGCGAGCGCCCGGCTGGGTGGCAGCCACGGGCACACGCGGGATCGCATTCAGGTAAATACCTCGGCATATAACGGGTGCACATAAAGGAGAGCGAGCACATGAGGTATGAAGAGAGGAGAGGAGCAGATAGCGCCCGGATAATAGCGGAGAACCATCCGCCAGAAAATCTCTTCCAGTGGATATAACGGCGCTGAACGAAGGAAGAGGGGAGAAAGGGTGGATCGTAATATAATGGATATACGCGGAGGCTTCATGCAATGCATACTAAAGCTCGTCTGACCGTTCGCGTAAGCCTGGCGCGTCGCGTTTTTTCGCCACCGCTCCTGTTAGCGCCGCGGACGAGTCGCGATTAAACCGCAACGCGCGCTGCCGTCGCTTCTCTGAAATGTTCTCTTGGATTAGGTTATCCGATTGAACCTGATAATTGAGATCATTAGTCCAGCAACCGCCTCTACGTCCGCTTTGAGGTCAAGATCCAATCCGGACGGATTCAGGGAGTCTTAGCGATGGTCCTTACCGAGCTTCTATTCAGCTCGGAATTACTAAAATGGACGATTACGTTTATGTTTGCTGCTACGTGTTGCCATCGTTCATTTAGTTTGCAATTAACCCCGTTCTAACGGCGGACTTTATAGAAGGGGTAATAAGGATTTAGGGATGTTGAGATATAAAGAGTTCGTGTGGTACGGGAATCTAGCTGTATGGACGTGGAGATATCGAGTATAGTGATCTGGGAATATGGAGGGATCCATGAACATAGACATCCAAAAGTATACGTTGTGTAATCTTGTGGTACAGATTTCGGAATGTATGTATACAACATACACCTGATAGTATAAATTAGAACGATGCTAATGGAGTGTCTAAATCGCGTCAAACATTCGAGTCGTTAAATATTCGAGGATCCCCTCGGATCCCTTTCAGTTAGTCGTCCCAGAGTTGTCCAACCGCTTTCTATCCAATTTGAAGATCTATCGGTTCCACTGAATCATTAAGCGCGAATTGGATCCGCGTCGCGTAAACAATGAACACGTCCCTTCGCGTGGACGGTTTTCGTCGATCGTCCAGACAAACGTTCGATCACGAAACGATCGGTGTAAACGCGACGATCCCGAAACGGCGGGAATAAAAAAAAGGAGAACGAAAGAGTCGAACAATAATTTGCCGGGGTCGGCTTTTTCCCGGAGAACACGATAGTTGGCGCGATCGTAATTAACGCGGGATCGTGGTCCATGGCCGTACTAAATGGATCATCGAGAAAGCCGCAATCGAATTCGAGGCTGGAGCGTTCACGGGCAAATCCGGAACAGATCGGCCGGCTGTAAATTCGCTAAATGGCCAGCTGCGCTGTAGCCAGAGGCCGCGTGTGTGCGTGCACAATTCACCTAGTTTATTCGCAAAAATTAACGCTTAAGCCCTTGGATAAAATGATACTGAACGACCGTTGATCCCGATAAGCTCTCTACCCATGGCCGGTGGTCGTAGCGTGTATACGCGTATCCAGTAGCTGGTATATGTACCGGTCTATGTACAGTCCATTCTATCCAATAGCCAGATCCAATACAGTCGTACAAATAGATACAGTTGCACTTTTGCCTTTTCTCTGTCCCTCCTCTATCTTCTATTCTCTCTCTCTATTTGTTGTTTTGTTTGTTTGTTTGCTCGCTCTTCCTGGCTCGATCTCTTTTTCCATCGCGTACATTCTCGTTATCGGGGTGATATTTCAGTTAGCGGGGCTTAACGGAAGCGATCTCTGTTCTGCTCGGCGGAGTTTCGCGAAAGGGTTTACAGTATCACGGACCCGGCAAAAAAGGCACGAACACGCGCGGTCGATGCGACGGAATTTACGGCCGCGACGCGACGCCTTCACGCGCAGTTAAACTTAACGCCTATTTACGCGAAAAGTAACGAAAATTAACGCGGCGTATTCGGCGCGAAACGATTCGCTCGAATCCGAATGGATAATCTGCCGCGAATCGATAATTGCACGGGAGTAATGTTCCATTGTTACGTTCGGAGAATCCTCGCAGAGTTAATTGTCGGAAAAATTCGCCCGTTTTCATGATCGGTGAACGCGTTCGCTTCCATTAGGGTCATCGATCATCGACTCCGAACATTTCATTTCATCAAATTAGTCGAAATCGAAAGACTAATTTTAAATACTGCGAGAATTGGTCATTTAAGAAATAGCTGCAATTAACACGTTTACGTGAAACGCTGAGGTTTACCACTGAAAGATAATAAGGATTCTATCACTTAATTTTCAATTTAATTTATTACATTTTATGCAATGTTATGGAAATACTAACATTCGACGTACACTTATGTTCAAATGAAGTATAAAAATAGTAGGTTGATACTTGTACGTGTAGGCTAATAATTATGCACGTTATCACATATACCTACACCATAAAGTAGCATATTCTGTCTACCCTTACAAAAACAAATGATTTCATTAATACTTTAAGAAAAAATCTGTAATTTAAATGAAGAAACTCGTAGCAAGTTACCTTGGATAAAATTGGATACCCAAAAATTGTCGAACGCGTTAATCGGAAAGAATAATCGCGAAAATTGAGATTACGGATAATACGACTACGAAGCAGTTTCCGACTGATTCCTCTGATGCCCGTCGCAGCCCACGTATAATCAAAGTCATCGAGAACTTAATTTACAGAGGATTCCGTATCCTCTCTTTGCCGACGAGTGCGAGGAAATTGGTGTTCGCCGCGTAAGAAACTTTCACACGATCTTTAATTGGAAAACGCTATGGTCCCGGAAATGGAAGTCAGAACCGTCGACGAAAAATTTGTTTGACGCTGGAATAGAGAAATCGCGGCGTACTCTTTCTTCTCTTCGTTCTCGTGATAATTCCGCTTCGATCCCGAGCGTATGCAACTATCATCGACTTCAAGTAATTACCTACACGCTTAATAACTCCACCGTATTAAATTGCACAATTACGGAACTGATTTATTACCGAATTTAATTTCGTTGATGAATGGAATTAACGATATAGCCGTTCCATAAGCGAATTATCTTTCGAACGGTTTTTAATTAATACCCTGATTTTTCTTTTCTTTTCTTTTCTCTTTGTGCAGTAACATTTTTATTTAAATGTGACCAATTTTTTTAAGTGGCTTTCGAAATTTGGGATTGAAAAATTTAACAGTTCATTCGGTAATATTTGTCTTTAAATAAGTTTTTAACAGAAAAAAGAATTCAGGGGAAGTTAAATTTTTACAAAATCGTGTGACGAGTTAATCCCTATCAAATTACTTTCGATTCGAATTACTAGCAGTGTACACTATTAAAAGTCAACAGTCTTGAGGTTTACCGATGATGTTCAAATGTCTCGAAGCGATACGAGAAACCGGGTCATATCGCTCTACGACCCGAGAGATCAGACTAAAGCACGCACTGCGTGAAACCCACCGATCATGTCATCTTACGCCTCTGGCTCTTTGCTCGTCCAATGATTGCGATATGTCTGACATACCTCCCGCAAGACAAATTGAAACTTGCTGCTAAACGGGAACTAACTTGTACCTTCTCGATGTGATCCGTACGAGAGCAAATAAATAATTAACTATTCACGTATGACTGTAAACTAATATCCTATAGTCACGTGTGTACATTATGCAAATTTGGATAAGGACTACTTTAGACCTTGTAGGTTAGCAAATTTAGATATTTGAAAATTTGCGGTTAAGAAATTCTTCTAAAGGACTTCAATAATTTTAGAATGTAAAAAATTTTGCTTATTCCTTTCGTGAGATGTTACATCCCTTAAGGTCGTTTCTTGTAAATGCAGAAATGTAACTGATCAAAGTCACGATGTACTAACAGTAACGATCGACGTTAAAACTCGAAGTACGCTGGTGATCGTCGCAATCTACTTACGGCTGGCCAGACAGTGATGTCCGCCAGAAAATTGGTTCACGCTACTGCGACCGGTTTAATCTCGAGGACAGCGTCGCGAAGGCGAGAAGGCGGTGGAAATGCAATCTCCGTGTGCAAAAGACGGGCAGCGCCTTTCGCGGCGAACGAGACGCATCGGGATATCTAAATTCATTACCGGGTGTTTCGTGAAGTTTAATTAAACAAGAAACTCCGAGGGATCTTTTGTTCGCGACGACAGGGTGGGGATCGAAGGAACGAATTATTGGTGCGAGGGTGGTGAAAGATGGATGGGCGGGCAATCAGGAAAGTAGAAACTGTTCGACGCTTAAAGGTTAACGCGTCGTTACACGCTGCATTTGTTCGTAGTTTCAATTCGTTCTTTTCTATTTCGTTTGGCAACACGGTCGATCGATGGTCCAACTTTCGACCGTGGTTTTCGCAGCATAAACGCGCGGAATCGCGCCTGGAATTCAAATAAACGTCGGCCAATCTGAAAAAAGGAAGCCATCGAGGACCGCGAACTTTCATAATTAATACGATGAAATTTTGAAACGTTCGCCTTTGCTCTCGCGTTGCCCGTGCAATTTCTCAAATTGCAAAAGTCACACGAACCACTTGTCTCGCTTGTTCGCTACGCGACACACTTATTAAAACGTTTCCGCGCGCAGACTCGGTTAATAGCCGCGAAACGGCGCCGAGCGAATAAAAATTCTTCGCGAATACAAAAACATGTTTTGTCCTTCGTCCGGCGTTTTTACGACCCCTCTGAACCACCCCCACTTCGTTCTCTTTTCATATTCCGTTGTACCGCTTCCTGTTTTTTATTGTTCTTCTCGTTGCAATCTAATCCCTGGATATTCTTTACGGACGATATTTGCATTCTGTTTGTGTTTCCGAGAGGAAATATTGGTGGAACGTTAAACGATAATTAGGCACGATACTTGTTTAATTTTAACATTTCACTTTCTTGCAAATTGCTTTTTTTTGCAATATCTCTCAACAAAGGTCATTGATAAAATAATTGCTTGAAAAATTAAAAAGAAACTGCACATATGCATCAATGTCCTTGGGTTCGTTTATCTTTAATCCTCCACCTGAAAAATATCTGTTGACTCGAAAGTAGAAATGTCTCATACGGCCTGAAACAGTTTGTCAAAGTCGGTACGTCGATAAAAATATATATTACTCCGGCAGCATCGATGTAAACATTGCCAGTCAAACAGACCCTTAATCTTTGACCCAGAAATCACGTAGCTCGAACGTTATTTTGAAACACGCAAATGGAAACTAAAATAACACAGTATTTATACGACTGTTTGACGGTGTTCAAGTGTATCAGCTAAGTGCACATGATTGATGAAATATTCGTTAATTACACAAATAATGATTCTCGAACAACAATTTTAAACATATTGAACCTTCGCGTCTTGTTAAGTGATCCTGCAAATGCTGCGAGTTTTCCGCGAAAACATTTAAAACAATAACGCTCAACCGATCATCAATGTTGCCAAAGGTGTTAGCAGTTTGTTGAAATCCTCTAATTGCTCCCTCTCGACAAACATTTGCGCCGAGCATTTTTCGCCCGCAGTCCTTGAACCGAGAGAACGCGTTACAAACGTAACAGTCTGCTTCACGTTTCTAATTAAGGCAATAATTAATTGATACATTAAATACTCCCTTCTGAACACGCGTTCAATTTCTACTCGCAAGGCACGAACTTACGTAAGTTGATAAATTCGTTAAAAACATGGTAAACTGTCCGAAGTTGGCACATTTCCACTATAACTTTCAGCGGACAACGGAAAGCGGCGATGGAGACGATTCCTAAGTACCGTCGTTCGCGAAAGTTTTGTCGTCGCGTTTCGCAAGTTTGCACGAGGTTCCACGCGTTTGTACGTGACGCGATGTACTCTGGAACAATGACGTTAGAAGGAAGAGAAGCCGAGGATAGGCTGTCTGATGGCGAAGCAGCGATAGCCAGCACTCTCGAACAGCCGCATCGCGTGTGTCTGTGCTCCACACAATGTGCACGGCTGCACAATTGTGTACGCGATTGCCTAGCCGCGAGCGGGTACAAGCCGAGCGTAGACGAGACGACTACGACGAATCGTATCTCGAACGGAAGGCGCAACGTCGTCCATTGTTCCATCGCCGCCACCGTTCGCGACGTTTGACATCGCCGACGTTTCCTTCGCGCTTTAAACAAACCGCTATCTGCGTGCCTCTGTCTTCGCGATCGTTCCTCCCTTTTACCGAACCGCGCACGATTCGAAATTTCCGTAGGAAATTCGGCATTTCGTTCTATTCGGAAATTGCGGGAACGCATGTACCTTTACCCTACAAACGGAATAACGTACACCCCAGACTGATTTAATTTTGCGAGATAATCAAGATCGGAGCTATTGATTGTGAGGTTTACATAATTGTGTACAGGCAACAGTTTATGTGTTTTGAGCTTGAAACGCTTCAAGAACAGATCACCTTAGACTCAAAATGCTTTGGGTTTAGAATAGAAATGATTCCAATTTGAAACGCTTCAGACTTGGAATACTATAAACTAGGTGTGCTAATTTGACATACCCAACTTGGAACACCCCAAATTTAGAACGCTTTAAACTTGAGACACCCCAACTTGGATCAGCCCTAATTCAGAACACTTCAAACTTGAGATACCCCAAACTTGGAACATCCCGAATTCAGAACACATCAAACTGGAAATACCCCAAATACGAAACACCTCAAATTCAGAACACATCAAACTTGAAACGTCCCAAGTTCGATATACCCCAAGTTGCAATGCTTCTATCTCGAAATGCCCCAAACTTAGAACAAGCCAAGCTTAAAACGTTCCACACGTACCCCAAATTTGGAACGCTCGAAGCGGAAGACGGCCTAAACTAGAAGCGTTTTAAACTTAGAACCTCGCCAACTTAAAACGCTCTAAACTTATAACACCCCAAACCCAGAGGACCCGAAGCTGCTCAAACTTGAAACGCCCCAAACTCAGAACTGTTCACACATGAAACCATGTCGAACCCGAAGCACTTGAAACGCCCCAATTTCAGAGCGCTGATAAATTTGATAAGTACACCTGGTTTCGTTGGCCGGTTAGGAAAGCGAGTGACAGGTTGAAAGGAACCTATCATCGTGGTGGACTGTGTTACTTTCCACTCGGCCACCCCTTTGCCTCGGAATATAATTTTGTTTCTCCGATTTTAAGCGACGCTCCGGGGCCTAATTTTGTTAAATGAGTTGTTTGCTAACACGGTTAAATTCGGAGCAGTCATCCGGCCAAGCGGATAGGCGGGTGGACAGGCAAGCGGCTTGCCAGCTTCCCCGTCAACCGGCCGGTCCACCAACCAGTAACGAACCGACCGACAGGGTCTCGTACGGGTAATGGTTTGACATGGTTATTGACGTTTCAGGCCGAAATCTAATTATTTGATATACGTGCTTGTCTGCCGTCACCGTGGAATACAGATACGTCAGCCATCACCGCTTCTACAGGGTTCCATTCGTTTCCCCTCTGTACTCGAACCTCCTATATTTCCAGATAGGTCCGAATCGAGCCTCCTGTAAATCACTCGTTAACGCCTAATACCAACATTAGCGGTAAATTTCATGAAAACGTACAAATCGTTTCATGAATTCTTCAGAGGAAAGAGCGTAAGAGGGAACAAGTATTTTTGAAAATTAGTGTACGTATTACAGTAGCCAAGACTGGACAATCGGTGCAACGATTTGTTTTCGTCGTTAGACAACGATAATTGGTAATGATCGAGGAACGAGTTGAAAGCTGCCGGACGTCGATTCGCGTACCGATGTTAATTGCGCGAAGAAACAACGCGCGCTATTACCAAGTAAAATGTCCGTCGACACCGGTTTCCAGCAGAGCAAACCGGCGGAACTCTATGCCTCGGGAAACGCGGTACGCTCGCGGAAAACGAAAAATTAAAACTCTGTTGGTCGATTTAATTGTTTTCATCGTTCCCGCTTCCATTTGTATTCCCGTTCGTGATCGCGGGCAGGGACGGGAGAAATGAAACGCGGCATCAACGCCGCGACAAAACTAATTGAATATTTATTTACACGCTCGTACTCGCGCGTCGCATCGAGTACTTAATTTCGCTCGCCGTGATAATAGAAACGAAATATCGCTACCCACGGCTGCATTAAGACCTTTCTCATGTATATTTCATTTCGAAGGAAGAAAATTATTCGATACTTTGGAATTTTTATAGTGTAGTCGGGCTTTTGATCTTTGGAACTTTGGAATTTCGGATCTTTTAGGATTCGAAACTGCTTGTGGAAATTTGGGGAACGAATTTGGGAGTTTTAGATTTTAGACTTGGAGCTTTGGAACTTTAGCACATAGGTACATCACCTCCTGGTCCTCAGAACTTTGCAATTTCAGGACAGTGAAGGATTAGAACTTCAGAATTTTGAAATATTAGAATATCGGAACATTCCGGGACTTTTGGACTTTGGGATCTCGAAACTTTGGACTGGAGGACCTTTAAGTATCGAAACAATGGACTCCAAAAACTAGGAACTTGAAGTAGCCATTAGGAATGTATGAAATAACCATTTTTGCTACAAATACTTCAAACGTAAACAATCCATTAATCATTACCGAGGTCCTATCAGTAGTACAACTAAATTTCGCAGTGAAATTTCCCTGTTGATGATACGCGTTAAATTTTCTGGCGTACTTACGATAAGTACACCAGCACGCGTCTGGTTGTTGATGGGCTCGTACACAGGCGCGAGTCACCGCGATGCAGTTAGTTACTGTCTGATCACACAGGGATGGTCGGTCGAGCAGCTTCGTAATAGCGTTAGGTTATAGGCTAGCTCGTAATATGCACTCCCCCTTCGCCTGTCTACAAGAGAGAGCTACTCTGTCTCTGTCGCTCTATAAACCAAGTGCATGGTTACCAATGGTAGTTTAGTTGTTGCCGTATGGTATATACAGTTTCCATGTTCCAGCGGCGTACTTAACATAATTATAGGACGCTGTCGCATTGTTACGCGGCACGATGCCTTCGGGACAAACGGTGGCGAAGGTTGAACTTTGGTCACGATCCACGTACTGATTTCCGCTTCAATCTCCTACCTTCCACTCGACAAACAATGAACGCGTATGCGATGAACGAGAAACATGGCGAGCACGGCGACGGGAGGTGGATAGAGCCCACGTCAATCGGGTCAATCATTGAATTTTGCGTTATTGCGTCGAGGAATATTCCGCGCGAGGAGCGATTAATCGTCGATGGTTTCCCATCGGGGACAACGGGGCTCCTCTTGTTTTCTGTTTTCTCTAAAAAGAAAAAAGTCGAAAACGTTTCGTTAATGGATCTGGTCGTGACGGTCGATCGACGGGCGATACATGTCGGCCACTCGAAGGGCAAAAGGCATTCACGGGAAATCCGCGGAGCTTTTATGACTTCAACGCGAAACCTTGCCGCTGCCGGTTATAAGTGACGCAAATTGGACCGCGCGACGGGCTCCGAAAAATCTGGAAACAGATGGCTGGCAAAAGGGAAGAGGAGAAGAATGGGAAGAGAGAACGAAATTCCTACACCTCGACGCCAATCGGCGCAAAATCGATTCGTGTTTTCAGGCTGCACAACAAAAAAGGTACCGGCACATCAAAGGACGCGGACCGATCGACGGCTTTCCAGCTGAATATTCAGTATAGCTGGCACGTGGAAATTTAACTGCTTAATGCATAAAAAAGGAAAAGGAAAACGGCGATAGAACGCTTTGCTCCTTTTTCGCTCCTCCTCTTCCTCACTTCCGTTTCGATCTGTCCTTGTTCGCTCCGTAGAACCACGCCACCGCCTACTAACCGGTCTGCCATCATCGTGGCCTCTTCCTCTCACCCCGTGGCGCCTTTTTTTTCTCCGATATTTCCTCGTCTACTAATAGGAAGGCTCGTCAATTGCGCTTTTCACAAAGCTCTCTTCCTACCGCTTTGCGAGCAGCTTTTCTACGGCGAAAGAGCAGAGACGCAACTCGGCGCATGCACAACCACGTACACTCGAGTGCAACGTTGGCTTCCTTTCTATAAGGACGCATACGTACACTTGACAATTTTCGTACCTCCATATTTCTAAATTTACGCTTTCCCAAATTTAATTCACGCATTTACAGATTTATTGATTTTGGACACTTTCTCGTCAAATTCCTGTCTCCTTTCGTCACCTCCGAATTCCTATACTGTCAAATCCCAAAGTCCTACAATACGTCCCTATTTCTTAATGACGTTTATATCTATCTCTAAATTTATTGTTGTTTCTAAATTCCTTGACTCTCATATTTGTAGGTCTCAAATTCCTAGGTCTTCAAATTTCCACATCCTCAAATTTTTAACCCATAATCCTAAAAATTTCTCAAAGTTAAACAAATGTGTCCTTCCCCTGGTTGTCATATCTTTCTTCAGATATTTATATTTTGCATTTTACTTATCTTGTATTATCTGGTACACATTTTACCGTGTACTTCGTGATTCTGCATCGACTGTTCCCTAGACTTTCTGCTACTTTCTCGTTGAACTCTCTTTAGAGTGTCCCTAGACCTTCACATCAGTGCCCATGAGCTCGGTAGACTTGATGTACCCATCACAGTTCCGTAACGCGAGAGTAACTCGCCACGGTTCCGATAGCGAAAGCAACGCGTAATCGTGGATAGATGGACGGCGCATCGGGCGTGCTTATTAACCATATTCAGTAGACGATTAATAGACACGGGAATATTCAACGAGGCCGGCAGATTATAATTTTGTTGCACGCCCGGCGTAATGCCGTGCACGCCGATTAAACGCTGGCTATATTTAACGATAGCGACCGAGTGATGCAAATTTCGCCCGGAGCATTAGTGCGATGTAAATGAACTTAATAACAATTACCGTGCTGTCGGATTCGTGTCGACTAATGTAATGATCGAATCGGCGTTTAGCGACATTTCTTTGAACAGGAAACAAGCGACAAGCAAGTTGGGAACGGCGGGAGGCTGCGCGGGAGAGGAAGAGGAAACATGGACGTAGACGTCTGGGTTTCGTGACAGGCGAGCCGTTCTTTACGACTTGGTTCGTTGTCGACGAAACCTGCACGATCTGCAACCACATCGACGTTGCTTCGACCACGAACGTTTTCCCCGTAAACAACGCGCGTCTCTCGAAAACTAACGCGGGAACCAACAAAAATACCCTGTGCGAACGTACACCGGGTTAAAAAATATTGCGGTGGACAGCTGCGAAAAATCGCGCTAGAAACAACGCCACGGTTTCGCCAGACCTCGCGGTCGGTCAACAAAAAACAAAATGGAAGAACGTCGGAGGAAAAATGACGCGAGAGGAGGTGATTAATGCGCGTCCATAACCGATGAAAAAGGAAGGTTGAGCTTAACGATGGCCAATGGTCGCGGCGCTGTAGCGTTAATATTAATGAGCGAGAGACAGATTAAAGATGCGACGTTTCCCGTGAAACTAGGGGGCGAAATAAATCGAGAGAAACCTTACGAGCGTAGCTAGTCACGAATTTGCCCGGCGACCGAGGGAAGCTTCATTTCCGCGGAGCGTTCGTTTCGCTCGGCGGTTAACAGAGGCAAGTAAAACAGAAAGATGTCGGAAGTTAGCGTGACTGGTAACCACTCGGAGGGGCTCGAAAGATCCTAATCGTTAACGATCACACGAAGGCTGCCGCTACGTACGTACGCTTCGTGCAAGCTCATCCGAGTCTCCCAGGAAAGGAAGAACGGAAGATACTCGAGGTCTACTTAGGGGTTTACTTAACTCGAGATTAACTCGGGGTTAATTCACTTAGAAGGAGTTGGCCCCGACACCGCTTCAGGCTGCTATTAGGTATTACCACTGGCGTCAGTATCACCAGGTTACGTCCGAGGTTGCCACATGTGCCTATCTCCATCTATCCTTTAAATGACGGTGTAACTATTTGCACTTGCATGACTCAAATTTTCATTTTCGAGAAAACTCGTGCATTATGTTAACACATCACCTTGACAACTGTTGCAGTTTAATTTACATCAAGCATTTATTTTCGCTTTTCGAAGGATACAGTGACAGTTATTTGATATTAGGACATTTGCATACATTTCATTTTGTTTTGTTACGCTTCCCTCTGCAAGGAGGCATACAAGCGGTGACGCGTCCATGACGTGACGCATTGTAGCTTTATTCTTGGTAATCGACTTTATTGAAATAACTGGTAACGTATACATTGAAACTTCTAACAAAAGTAACGAAGGTAGCTTTAAAAGTCTCTGCACTATATCTGCAATGACGTGCATACTTATCGCCTCTGTGTAAAGATACCAAAATCATCTCAAAACTTCCTAAATTTCAATGTACCCAGAACGTGTACCAAAAGATGTAAAATCTCAGGGGTCATTAATTTGAAAAAATCTGAAACTACCCTCTCATGGTAGCAGCCCTTTAATTATAATTTTATCTTCCTTTACCGTCTGCTTTCACGTCAAGTTCGAATGCAGAAGCAAGATTCGCCGTTTGGCAGAGAGGAAGAAGGAGCAGGTCTCGTCAGGGGTGGTTATCCGTCGGGGTTAATATCCGATTATCTTAATGTCGTTATCGTTATCCCTCGTTACACTGTTTGCCGGTGTTTACACGTACATTCGCGCGTGTACGTCGACATCGCGTGAGCACGATACAAATTCCATCGGAGCGGTGGCGAATGAGGTCGGCCCAATCGGAAATGTGTCGCGTATTGGCCATTAACGGCGACAGATCGAACGAGCACTCTTCTCTCAGCGACTGGACCGGTCATTTGAATGCCGAAGGACGAAACGAGAGGCTTAACAGGCCGCTGGTGGCGCTTGTCGTTCGCAACATATTGGAAATCACGGCGTGCACGGCATAATAACGAGCCTGCTCCCGATTGTCTATCACCTGCAAATCGTTGCTCGTTCGTACACGCGTGTTCACCTATACGGCCATGTTGATACGGGTTGACACGTGTACTCTCTAGGTAAATTCTGACCGAACTAGCACCGTTTCAATACAACCTCTCTCCGTCTCTCTCCTGTCCGTTCGTCTTTCAGTTGATGAATAGCGACGCGAAATCGCGGGCCAAACAGGCGCAAATTCGGATCGCGCGCGTGAGAATCGTTTAAACGTCACGGACTGTATCTGTCAGCCGAGGGATGAATCGGAGGGTGAACAGAGGTAGGGATTTTTTCGCGTCACGAGACTAGCGACATTGTATACGGCAAGTGCCAAAAACATTATCGGAATCCACATTTTTTTTTCTCTCCATGTGTAGTTTTGTTCGTTTTTGAATATATTTTTCTATTTTTGTCGCGTTCGTTTCAATCGTGACACTTTCGAGACCGAGCGGAACGCGATCGTCACCGTCGGCTAAAATCAAGCCTGATTTGTAGATCGTTTGGTCACACCGATCCGAAAAATGTTTTCGAGAAGAAATTTCGATCTACGCTGTAGACGCGGTCGCAGAAATTTTTATTATTTGCGGGATTTCGAGATCAGAACTCGTTGGCAGTCTTCGCAAAGGCGTTCATCCATTTCTATTAAACCCGACTAGCTTTCTAGGCACAATGCCTGGGCCCGCTATTGCGACCCTATTACTCGGTCGAACCATTTCTGTTCTTCAATTACGCGATACCGTCCACTTTTGCCTTCCCTTTTTATCATCATCCTGACTCCCCTCCCTCTGACGCTCTCCATGACATCAGACATCGTACCGTACTTCCTCCTCCTCCCCTTCGTTCGCATTATTAAGGGTCATGCTACCCCTGCGTTGTATTCAACCGAGGCAGCATCGATTTTTGTCTCCGACGCGAGTGCATGCGGACGGGCTCGCGGGATAAGAATAACTGGCACGGGAACAGGTGGTGTCCCCCGTTACGCGACCTCCCGACGCAAAACTGATATTCGAAGGTAAAACAAATTCGACCATCGGTATAATTAATCGAGCAGCGAACGCGCGGCAAGAAGAGAGATTGCATTTATATGAAATCGTTAAGCCACGGCCGTTCAATTTGGATTCACGAACACCGCTAATTGATGGACCTCTAATTCCATAAACCTATAATTCCGTGGAGCGGAATTCCATGATGCTACGAGCGCGCCGACACGTTTGGATATCGGGACCAGAGACAAAAGTTGATATCGAACGGTAAATACGAACCGAATCCCCCGGATGCCGCTCAAATTCCATTTTCACCACCTTCAACCGTCGCTGCCCAGAGCTACGTGTTCCGCTCTTGTCGCAAGTATACGAACCAGTGATCGAACTGTCCGAGCGAATCAGTGTACCGTCCGATACGCGCGTATCTCCGTCTCTCTCTGCTTTTCTCGCACGAGCACACGTATGCCAACAGAAGGCAATGACAGTTCCCGTGACAGCCACGTGACATTTGCGGGTATGCTGCTAGGCATCTAATTATCGTTTGCCACGTAGAACGCGAGACCGTGGCCGTTTGCGAGAAATTCTTTCGTCAATTTACACGAGATCACGAATTAAAGACAGCCGGAGTATTCGTCTGTTGAAAATAACGCGTTTTCTTTCGACTGATTTTCGAACGACAAACATCGACAGCAACTACGTTAAATTGCTATCGCGTAATCAATTACTCGAAACGAGAGGGGCAACGTTAATTAAGACATTCAGCCGTTTAGCTTACGTAACGATAATTTCAATCGTTATCGTTATCCGCGTCATCGAAGCGTTTAACAACTCCGCTGAATAATGTCAGTCGGCGAATAAATGGGTTATTCTCGAGCCATCTTTACGATTACCCCCGGATCGAAGATTCGTCGACGACGTAATGCGCGTTTGCTCGTCCATTGACGGAGCTTAATTACGTTCGCGAGATCGGGCAAAAAGTTAGCCTCGTTTAAGCCGGCTCGACGCGAAATCCCGTATTCTTCGCGAACCAACCCCTCTCTCGATCAGTGTCGAGTCACTTTCGTCCCTTTAACGGCTCCACACACCAAACCCACACCCCCGGCTCGATGTCCCACCTTCGTGGCAGACTGCAGAGCGGCGCCTCTGAAAGCCACTCCTGATCATTCGCGCGTACTATATTATTTTTACCTCCGCAACTAGAGCGGCGAAACACGCAGGCGTTATCAAACACGGCTTTGTCTAACTTTAATTGAAAATATTGGAATAAATCTTCCAATAGACATTGTCGGGCGAAACTGCCGCTCCACCGGTGCTGTACAGCCACCGCACGCGAAGAGATAGGGATGAGACGAGTCGACGAGGGGGTCGCGAGGAGAAAGGGGCGGAGAGAGGGACGAGGGACAGGAGGCGTAAAGAGGGTGAGTAACTGGATGGCTAGCGAGTGGAACAGGGACACGAGCATCAACGAACGGGCCAGAAGAGGTAAATAGCCATTTGTGGTCGAGTTTATAGCGAAGGTTCGCTGTTCAAAAACAGTCGACGATGCCGACTCGTAACCAGCGGACCGTTTTGGCAATTCGAATCAATTCTGTGCCTATTTTCCCAACACCCCCAACCTCCGAAACAGTTCGCGTTGTATCAACGCTTTCGTTAATGAACAACGAACTTTGACTTTCTCTTTCATCGCTTTGTCTTAGCTCCACGCGAAAGGACAAGCGCGCATTGTTTCTATCTCGAGATCCACTTTAGTTTCTGAAAGAAGCTTCGGAAATTCGTTTTCGGCCAACAGCAGTCGAATGATTTCTAGCGACGTTGTTCTCCCCTCCGTCGATTTAATCGCGAGAAAAACCGCGTTAACGCGGACGCGTTCGCCGGCAAAACCGCTCCGGAAACGCTGGAAAATTACAGGGCTCGAAAAATCCCTCCCGTCTGGAGGCTAGGATTGAACCGCTTTCAGACTTTGCACGGGTATTGCTCGGAGCACCCGGTAATGACGATAACGAATCGTCGTAATGGCGGCTGACAGCCGGTCGTCGTCGACGCTGGGCGACAACGGCGCCGCTTTGGAATTCGGAGCGTGACAGGCTACAGAGGTAGGCGCGCGAGCAACGACGGTTATCGGAGTCGATCATTCAATTTTGCGCTGCAAATTGTCCGTGCCGGAAACTCATATCCGGGCACTTCCGGTTCTCCCTGGTTCCGCCCCCGGGGAACAGGAGTCTCGCGAAAGGGCGGCCCTGCCGAATGGCCCGGTTCAAGAGAGAGACTTGGAACCTGAAGAGCAAGAGAAAGAGAGAGGCGACGAGAAAGGCGGAGAGAAAGGGGCCAGGGACAGACAGGAGAGAATCGAGGAACGAAGAGGTCACGGGTTGGATAGGCTGGGATTCTGGCTTGGAGCTCGCTTCCGGTTGATTGCTCGTCATCCTGACAGTTTCACCTGTACTCCCTCCTATTGCTTCGTATTATTGATGCTCAAATCTTTGATCCTACAAATGGCTCCCACATTTTTGGAGCCTTCCTTACAGGATTTTTTATTCGAGCAAGTACCTTGCTACTAACAGATTCAGTTATTCTTGACTACGTCAAGGTCTTCGTCCTCTTTCATCCTCTGACTGTAATGATTTGCAGGAGGATATTTCCTAGTTTGATTAAAAATACTGAGTCAATAATCTTGCAGTTAGTAACTTAGCTAAAAGGTATTAATGGTTCTCATGTTGTTCAGATGCTGTTAAATGAACAACCTCAGTTAAAATCAAAACGTGAAACCTTAGGCTGTCAAGTAGAATTTTGCTTGGTGGTCGCAGTTTTGCCAATTTTATACTTGTCGAAAGACGCATGGCGGATCCCTCAGGTGAGGGTAAAATGTGATTATTAAACTGGAGCTAGATCTAATCCGAGCATTACTATTCATCGCCAGACCATCGAATCGACGGACCTAGCAGAATTGTTCTCGTCAATCTAAACCCAATTGGGAGTCGAATTCGTGCGGTTCTGTCCGCTTATCGTCCGCGGTCGAATCGCGAGAAACAACTGGAAAGGAGGGTCGACGCGCTTTGTAGAGGTTTTAATAATCGTAGTCAGTTCGATTGTCGAGAAAGCTATTATTAACCGATGTTTAACAACGAACGGGCCAAAAGTGGCAAGGACAACGGCTCGCCGATGCAAATCAGGATTTGTCGAATCGATCGGCGTTGTACATCGAAACGATAATTAGGCTCCAGGCACTAACTATTACCGGCTGCGCCTACAATTAGTGCCTTTTAGCGGGCCGGGTCTAAATTTTCGAACTGTTACGGCAAACACATCATGGCGTTCCGCATGGACGACGATGATGATGATGATGTTTGGCTTCATTAACGATCGAAATTCCACTTAATCGGCTCGTTTGTCCGGATTACGCGTCAGAAAATCGTTCGATGAACTATAAGCCTGGCGTAAAAGTCTCGTAAAATTATGCAGAGACCGTGGACCCACTTATGGACCCGCTCCAACGTCCGCTCTCGATATCGATGTTACATGTTTTCCGATTAACGCAAATTCCGCGGATACTCGTTTCACTTGCGCGCCGCTCGCGATCCTCGGCTCCGATACTTCCGTCGGTTTACCATCCTCGTACCGCGAGCGGATCGCGAGCCACGGCCTCCATGAAAATGTATCGAGCGGTTCGTGTCGAATGTACGCGATTTCTTGCTTCGATTATTCCTAAAACTGCGGCAGAAATTGAATTCTCAGGTAATCAAGCAATACAAATGCAAATACCAGCTACGGGGAATGGAAGCTTCGAATCGTCGCGTTACCGCTGTTTCGCATTTCGAAATATTCCGCATAAATAAACAATTGACAGCTTCGAATTACATCCATTTAGAATATCGATCGATGAACGTGTTGTCGTTGAACCGACCGCGTTAATAATGCACGGTCTTAATGCACAGAGAACGAACCGGTTGCAGATGCATACGCATCGTTCAGTGTTTTTCCCCTCTCTGACACTCGATTCCCGACGTTTCTCGCGATATCTCGCTAATTTCCCGACGACATCGATTGTTTATCAGAAAGAACCGTCCCAACGTCGTATCCGATCACAGTCGACAGAAACGCGAGCCAACTCGTCGCACGCTCGCGTCCGCGTCTTCGATCAGTGCCCGCGTGTTTCAACATTCCGTGCAACCACTTTCGCCGATAAATTCTACCATTTTATAGTTTTATATTCGGCACGGTACACTTACGTCGGATTTCGGATCTCCCTCGCGTCCCCGATTCGCTAATCAAAGCGACAATTTGTAACGCTTCGAAACGGTATCGGCTAATTTGTCAACGTGAAAGGTAATAACGCTTCCTGTTGTATTATGCATCCCGCACGATCGTCTGTTGACAGGCTGATGGCACATCGCCGCGCTCGAAAAGAGGACATCGCGTGTGATATTCCGCGAAATTTCAAAACTTCTCGATTATTCGTGTGGAACTTGTGTGACCGCGATTCGAAAATTTGAAATTTTCGGATCCCCAAACTTCGGAACTAATTCTGTATCATCAAATTTCTATCCATAATAACAGTAGTACTTCTAACATTCTGTGATCGTACACTAACTTTTCGTACAAAATTTTCATGTACAGAACTGGTCGAGTAACGAGCAGATTAGAACAGAATTTCGGATTGAACAGACTATTTTAGTTTATAGACTAGACTATAATATATAAACTAGAAGTTTATAGTTTATCGCAGGACATGTCTTGTGTATGCATTATAACGTGCACAGGGATGAAAGGGTCAATAAAATTATTTATAATGTGTAGTTTATATCGAACTCAGTAGTAGATCCATAAAGTGATTCATACGCCAATCAAAGATGGCTGACACGGTCAAGATGTTCATTACGTCAACGTGCAACGAAGTGCTTTTCTAATGTATCACAAAAGACATGAATGTAATTCGAGATACATTTTTTCTTACACGATCGTATTTTGAGGTAAATTTAGAGAGGTTTTAGAGATACAAATTGTCAGAGTTGGTCGGAACAGCGTGTAGAATGCAGGCAACGCAGCCACGTAGCACAGAAACTTCTTTCCCTCGTTTTCTTTCGCGCAAACGTTGCGTAACAATCGTTTCGGTTTATTCGCCGGCAATGCGTCAAACTTTGCCGTTCGTCCCGAGGTTGGATAAGCCCGGTGCGGCGTGCCGTATTTGCTCGGCTGTTCTCGCCCAGGGGGAAACTTGGAAATTTATTCCCGGGGAAATTCGCTCGCGTTTTGAATTTTTAGTAGGCTGTGGCCAACTTCTTTCCGCGACGCGACCCGCCTCGCTTCGTCGCGCTTAAACGACCCGCTAGAAAGCGATTCTTCGCGTCGATCGAACGGGAACAAAACCTGGCGGAAATTGTTCCCGTTACCGGGGCGTCTTCCCCGTTTGTTCGCGACTCGCAACTCTCCCCGAGTTACCCGACGTAATCGCGACGACTTTTTCGCACCGTCGTTAGTTTCCCTTCGCGTTAAACTCGCGACTGAAAGTTACACTTTTAGATCGAGAGTCGTGCGATTCACGACTTCGCGCCAGCTCGCGACGACACCGGTAACTGGACCAACTTTGCCAACTTTCGTTTGAATCGTATTAAACGAATCCCGGCAAACGACGTTATCGGCGCGTCGCTCGAGTGAAATGTCGTGTTTGGCCTGGTAATGTCATTGACGTGTTACGCGTACACTGGTAACCGGCCCTCGTGAATCGCACAAAAGCCGCTTCGAACACGCCTTTGCGGAAGGTGAACGCTTTCACGCGTCCGACGAAGACGCTGTTTCCGTTTTGTTGTCGCCTCGAAATTTCCACCTGCGAACTTTTGTCTTTTACCACAGATATCCGCGACACAAGTACACTACAATACTATACAAGAAACTGTGCATACAGTCCCTAACTCAACGTTAAACACGAAGCTACATTTATTATGGGTCAGAAATTTGGAAATCGTTCGAACGCTGATATCCTCACACATTCGATACGAAACTCGAGTAACAAGAACGTTTCGATAAATTATGACAGGTGTAATTTCAATTTTACATCTTAAGCGCGTTCTCTTTTCAGCTCGTCTCGTTCGTCGCTGGCATCTAAGCCATGAATAATAGTCAATCCAATACAACGACGTAAGTAACTGATATTAAAGTATCGCTGAGGTTCACGCGATACCATGTAATCCTGTGCCTATATTTTCCAAAAATAACGATGTTCGGTGAAAGTTTCGAGTTGAAACATCGCGACGCCCCGCCAATGATAGCTCCATCGTCAGAGGCTGATGGAAAAGACTGTCTCTCGTCGCCTCGAGGAAGAATGTCGCATCTACGGAGACAGAGCATGTCTTTGACTGCCGTTATGAACCATCGACGAGGTCTTCTCGGGTAATGCCAGTTCTCGTTTCCTAATTTTCCCTCGTGATTTTCCGTTGGTGCGCGAGACACGCGCGATTTACCCCTGTCCCGGGGTTAATAACGTACCGGAGTTAAAAGGTCTCGCGTGTGGTCAACGCGAAACGCTGCAGCGCAAAAACCGTATAATTTCACAATCATTGAATTCAGTTTTCGACGTGAAATATTTTCGACGCGACGCTCCAACGGGTTCGTTTCAATTTATACGGGCGGGAGTATCGACGCGAGAGCTACGCTGGACACGGTTAAATGCTCCCGATGTGTATTCTAAACGCGTAAATGATATCGATATACTTTTTAAGCACCCGAATAAACAGCGAGGAACATTAAATGCAGAATGATCGCTCATTCTCGTCGATAGAGCGCTGATTTCAGGTATCGGCAGCAACATGTCGTTGCCTTCTTGCCTTCCTCAGGAGCAGGAGTTGATAGCGGGGCAAACTGGCGCAGCAAGGCCCGTGCTGAACAATCATCAAGAAAAAAACGATCTCGAGGTTCACAGACATCGACCGAATCTCCTGCAATTGACCCCTGTCAACGCAGTTTGCGTACCTATGCACTTAGACGCGGCCAAAAGTGAGTGCGCCCTGCTTACGAAAGTGGATGCTGTGTCGGAAAGGTATTAACGTTTAATTCGCAGCTAAACAACAGATGATCGATCAACAAATGAAGCCTATGGAGAGGAGAAAATGTCATCGGGAAATGGTGTCGATCATGAGCACCCTCTACGCGAAATTGCTGATCGTAATTGGAATCGCTGTGCCCGTCACGGCCAGCGTTACCGAAAGGGTTCCGGCTTCTTTGAACCAGGTCTGCGACGAAAGACGCTCGTTAATATTTACTTGCACAGCTTTCGCGAGTTTATTCCGTCCGGATTGTTCAAAGTGGAAAATCACGTTTGTCTGTTTAGGGATTTTACTTGTACCTCTATTTGACCAGTGTCGCTTACGTGATCGCGATGTACGTTATCGTGCTGAGGGATAAGACCTTAAAGAATCTCATGCAGAAAAACGAGAAGAAACAACAGACTTACACGTTCGACGAGAAGGGTGATCCCGTGCATGTGAATCAGGTAAAAGTGTATCTCCGTCTGTGAAGAGATAGAGTCGAGGGATATAGAAATTTTGGGGTACGAGGATATACGGATGTGTGTATGTGAGGATGTAGAGATTTGAGGATACAAGGATCTAGGAATATTGGGATCTGAGAACATGGAGTTCTGGAGATACAGCTTTTGAAGATGTAGACTTTATGAAAAATTAGCGATATAGAGATCTAGAGTCATAGAATCTGGGAACATGTGAGCTTTAGAGATATAGAAATCTCAGAACATAGAATTCTGAAGATAAAATCAAAGAATACAGAGATCTTCGATCTAAGACTTTAAACATTTAGGTATATAGAGATCTATGAATATGAATATCTAAAAATAAGTTAAAGTAGTAAAATAATAAACCTGTAAACTAGTACAAAATATAATGGTGGTCCTCTGCTCTGAAACATCAAAGAATGACTCGTGTACATCGAATCAGAAGCCAATTACTTGTAGCGGAATAATTTGCAGAGAACATTTTCCATCGAGCATGTTGATTCGCGATTTTTTAATTAGCGCGGTGAATCCATCGTAGCGACACGTACAATGAAATCTTTGTTTCTTAGATGCAACAATACGGGAGCTTTTGTCTGAGACTCGGCGCGGTGGGATTTGGCGCCGGCTCGCTGGTATTTACAGGATTGCAAATTGGGGCGGAAATAGCTTCCGGCCCGTTCAGGGCGATTACACCGGGTGCCAGGTTGCTGTTGGTCACGGCCCAGATGCACTTCATATTTCTCAACAGTAAAAGTCTCAGTCTGGCCAAGCACGATGCTCTCGCGAAATTAGGACTGATGCACATGATCGCGACCAACCTCTGCGAATGGTTACAGGTAACTCGCGAAAACTTTTATCGTCAAATAGGATTCTAAATTAAATTGTTTTTGTACCTTAAACGATAACTTAAAATAACGTCGAATCGGAAATATCATCTCCGCAATTTCAACGATCTTCATAATTTCAACGCGGTGTCGATTAACCGCGACCAGCATTTATCAAAGTCAAACGCGATATTTGATATCCATGTCCGTGCAAGCGTATCCCGTTGGAAAGAGACTCGTGTCCTGTTTTCCGGGGTAATCGAAGTAGCCGCTTATCAACGCTCCCGTCCCAGGCGCGAAGCGACGTCAAGCTTTTGATCTGGCGATGCCGGAACGCGACGAATATTAACCATAATTTCACGCACCCGCTTTGAATTTTCCACGTGAACCATTATGTTCGAACTCTTTCGAAGGCTCTCGTCGAGGAGACGCAACACGAGATCGAACAACTTGGCAATACACACGACGACGAGGACGGAATCCTGACGTCCCTTCTGAGGGACGCTAGCCCGTTTCTCTTCCCGTGCACAATCGAATTCAGTTTAATTTGTGCGGTGATACTGTTCGAGATGTGGAAGAGGGTGGACGAGACGATCGATTCAAAGAGCGAGAATCCGACCAGGTCTTCGTATCATCTTAGTATCGATTGCAGTAGCTCTCACAGGTTCGGGGAATTTAATCGAACCGACAGAACGTCGCTAATTTGTTAATGCAACCTTAAACATTTTCAGAGGTCTCTTCGGTGGGATACTGGTCGTCGCCGCAACGATACTTAGCCTGATCATGTTCTTCGTGTTAAGGGAGGCCAAAAACGAAATAGCGATCGTTCAGGTGACCGCGTTGGATGCGACGATACTCATGTTAGGTAAGGCCACATGAGCGTCGAAACGATGAACGTTGCGATAAACGTCAACTTTACGTTATATAGCTTCAATGTCAACGTTACTGACATTTTACTTACACAGAATCTGACGGATATAACTCCTGTGTAAAACAGTACTATGATGTGCGTCGCAGCGTCCGTCATTTCAGCTGTCGTGCAACTGCAATCTAAAATACAACAAAACTTAAAATTGAAAAATGTGATGAAATTCTAGGAATGGTTGCTTCTGTAGCTGGAACTATAAAGCTACAAGCGTTGCAACAGAAGATCCTCAAACAGTCGGATCTGGATACAACTTTATTAGCTGCAGCTCAAGCTGGAGTCTACCTGCATTGTTTGTTTGGAGTTGTAGGTGATGTTCTAACGATGGGTCCAACTTGGGTACTATCTCTGATCACGGACTTATTAGCCTTGATACAGAGCACCAGTCAGACCTTGCTGATCAAAGTAAGACAATCATTTGGATCATTTACAATAACGACAATTCGAATATCATATGAAATGTTTAGATCGCCTGGGGAAGGCGTTGCTCCAGAAACGACAAACCGGGAAAGGAATTGATCACGTTCTTGATAGTTGTCAACATGGCCCTGTGGACGGTGAACACTTTGGAGAAGTCTCGTGCGGGCGTGCGTCCGGATCACCTGAGATTCTTCGGTGTCTGGGCTTGGACGATCATCACCCACGTATCCATGCCGCTGGCTATATTCTATCGATTTCACTCGGCCATCTGTTTGTTCGAAATATGGAAAACATGTTACAAGTGTCGATCGAACAGCACCGTTCAGACTCCCTACTGATTCGTCCTGTTTAAATACTATCCCCGTAATCTGTACATGAATACAACGATACGAATAAACACACGTTGCTTGACCTGTTTCGCGAAACAAGGAGGCAAAGGGAAACCGCGTTACCCATCGATCTTCCCTTCAATTACCGATCCATTTTAACGTAGGAGAAAGAACGCGTAAGAACGACAAGAAAGCGATCCTTGGCAAATAACAACGTTAACGTTGGCGTGGAAGGCGAAGTTGGTCGCAGTGTCTGCTACCTCGCCGCAACATGGAAACTTCTAAGCTGCCGGCAGAGACAAAGGGTAAAAGGGACGCTTCAAAGCGTCGTGGTGGACGGCGACGCGATGCCGTGCCGTGGCCGTGTCGTCGAATCGATAAAGGTGCGTACTTTTATCGATGTACGGGGAAAAGATAGAAGAGGGGTAACGGCGATGGTGGTCGCCGACAGTTTGATACGGTTTACGGTAAACACATTTCGGTTGCAATCACATCACCGGCCAGGCAAGCCTCGCTGCAACGAGAAGTAGGTGATGCTTCGATGGTTGGAGAAAGCGAGCAAGCGAGCAGAGCGGTCGGTGAAGAGCTCTTAGCCAACCCTTTGTTGCTCCTGCCACCGCTATTGCGCCCCCTTGCCCGCTACCCTGCCACCCTAAACGGAGTAGAGGCTGTACTCTTGACCAAAGGCCTCTGATTTACTTAGCCTATCGAGTGCTCTCGGACTCGTCCACCAAGAATACCGTGCACACGGCTCCACCGTATACGTTGTGTTCCGAAATTTCCAACTTAATGCTCCACTTACTGTCCGTTCACCTTCCACGTCGAGATCTTGGAGTTTCATTGCGGGACATCGTGTAAATAAGTTTCCCCGCGTGGGCAAAATTGGAACGCGATGAAACAACTACTTCATAGGTTCCTTCTTTTTTTGGTTTCATTTCGGTAATAGAGGATATTCACTTTACTCGCGGACGGTAATCGATCCCAAAATTATTGGTTCTAAATTTCACTGGTCTGGAAGAATGCAAAGAAAGAACGCGTGCATCTTTGACGAGAAAAATGAAAGATAGAACGCGTCAGATGCTGTTTTATTTTTGTTACGGATTTAACGAGGATTTACCGCTTCTAGTCCGTGGCTAGGCGAGCCACTACTCGAGTAAAACCTGCGATACAAGTAAAAAAGATCTGCGAATGTCGAGAAAGAGAAATGCTAGATTTCCTATGTCGACTACCTGTTTCCGAGATAACACCGGTCCGAACCAGTTTGAATTTATTCGAAATATTACCAATGAAACTCGCGAATACTTAAGTATATTACACGTAATAATACTTGTTCTTTGTCGTCAAATTTAAAACTGCTAAAATATAACGACGGAATAATGAGTTTAGTGACGATAATAGTAATTATCAGCTTGAATCAACCACGCGGCGAAGATATTGATTAATATCGATGACGAGATTATTTATAGTCGGAATGCCTTGAAAGCGAAATAATCAAGGACTTACTACATTCGCGTTCAACGTTGTTGTTTCGTTGACAAAAAAATAGTACAAAGCCGACCACTGGAAAATCTCGCAATTTATCGGGTTTACTTGCACATCCATCGTTTGCAACTCCCGTATGATTCCAGAGTCCGCGACGGGTAAGGGAAGTAGTAGAAAAGGAGGAAACCGTGGCGCGACGACGAGGAAACGTTGATATATCCGCCAAACACAAGGAGCTAGAACGTCTGGGCGGATTTATCGGCGCTGGCGGATAATGGATGGTCCTCCCAGCATGGAAACTTTTTTAAATAATATAACGTGCAACTAGCGGAAGCACCTCGATTCCACGGCGATTTGAAATACGCTTATACCAGCTGCAAGGAAAGCCTCTCTCCCTTCGCACTTGCCGCAAATGCAACGGGAAAATAATCGTCCGTCGAAAGAAGCTGTAATAGTTTCTTCTCGTCGATCGCGAGGACGAGGCGGATGAAAACGTATCGATACGTGAAATCGTGCAGCGTTCGCAACAAAATTATCTCGTCGAGAGCGTAGCATAAAAGAGCCACACGAAGGGTCAGCGGCGGTTCTCTTTCCCGACCCAATTACACGGGGGTTTAATGAATTTTCGATATACAGGCTGCGTTACTGCCATTGGCGTAACTAGCTGGGTACCAGAGTGGGCCTGGCACCCTCCAAAATCTAGGGACTGACCCTGGACACATCCAGGACTCTCGACTTCCAAATTTCTAAATCTCCAATTTTCATGATCCTAATTCCTAAATGTCTCAGGGCTGCTTAATCATAATCACACAGGGTCAACATTATTAATAAAGTTGGGGAATTCGACCAATTCCGAAGACTTACCAGTGGGTTAGGGGTTGGGACCATAAAAAACTACGAGTACAAGTAAATAATTTGTGGTTAATAAGAGATCGACCGTAAGAAGAAACAAGGCAACAATGGGCAAAAGTCACTACTAGAGTTTGTCGATTGGATGATCTTCGGGAATGTATTTAATTCGATTGGATTTTGCCGCCACCTGAACGAGACAAGGAGGGAAAGAGAGGGAGAGTGACTTTGGTTGCAAGGGTGAGGGAACCTCTGTTTCCGGCGGAAATGAGACCTTCGCGACTCGTACCCCCATCCCCTACCCCTTTTACCTCCGCCTAAATGCCCTCCCGAGCCTCCTTAACCTCCTCTCGCCCCTCTATAGTCGTTACCATAACCGAACTTTCCATCGCTTTCTGTCTGGAGAATACGAGTCGTACTTATATTTCATTTTCCATTAGGTAAACATTTCAAACAAACCGGGAATACGTGTATCGCGCGAAATTTATTTTCTGAAAATCATTGAAATCCACCTGTCAGATTATGCACCCTCATCCCCCTCTGGTTCACTCACTATCCGCTGCCATCGTCCACGCCTCATATGCACCCGATCGTCTCTTTCAAATATTTAAATTATAAATATTTACCGATGCCTGGATTCGAGCCGGCGTTCGGGACGAACGCACGATTGGAAATAGCAGAAGAACTTGGACAGCGATATTATCATCGTCGCTCGTTTATTGCGATATATTGAAACGTGGAACGGTGTGCCCGGAAAATTAATATTTAAACGAATTCTATTTCTATGATATCGTGTTTTCTCTCATCAGGGCCGGGTTAATACGAAAAAAAAAGGAAAAAATGCGAGGGTACGGAGGGAGAGAAAGGCAGACGAGGAAAAATCGGAAAGATGGAAAGGCTTACTAATGCCCTCCCTCGCAGCTCTCGTGAATGTCGCTTGGTCTCCGAGGATGTAATTTTCGCTGTATGCCCGGATTAGAAGCCAGCTCGTCGGGCTCCACGTTATACAGCTTGATAAGTATTGCCTCGTGCCTCTTGAATACACTAGAACTGGAAAAGGGATTTGAGATGATCTCAAAGCGATCGATTGGCCTCGACGTGACGTCACGGGTCACGGCGATAGGCGGCTGTTGTGTCTCGTTAAGAATCCACGTACCATAATAGCGCGGATTAATGATAACGGCGTAAGGGTAGAACAGCCGTGTAGCTTGTTGGAACGTCAAAGCTATTATTACAATACCTGCCGTTGCTACTTCGACAAGATTGATTTTACTTCGCGCTTTCAGGAAAAAAGAAAATCTTTAACGACCTTCGCGAAGACCTAAATCTTGAGGGACCAATGTTACGTTGTAACGCCGCTAAGTCTTTGTGCGCCTTTGTAAAACGATCAATAAAGAAGAGTAATCCTTTATTTTTATAAATGAATATTGCTCGATGTCGTATTATGTACTGCGGTGAAATCGATGTCTATTTAAAATATAAAATTGCTGATAGAAAGAGTGGATTACGCGAGTTCGCCGTTCTCCGAAACAGGAAGGACAAAACTTTTGCTAGACGGTATTTCTTAAAATCTGGTAAGCGGATCATTGAAAGATCCCGTAAAAAAATCTTGCGGAAAAATGTATCGATATAAAATACTTACTGTAATGTTCAATTTTAAATAATGCCGCTCATGTTCAAAATAAATCGACAACTGAAAAACAGAAACAAATAATGCTGTAAGCTACTCCATGACTGTAATTGTGAAATCGAGACGAGTAAGGAGGTGAAAGTATTTTGAATGGAGAAATATCGAAGTTCAATAAAAAAACCAATACATAGTTTATAATTTTCATTTATTTGAGCCCTTAAGACTAAAAATTACATTGTCATATAATGCATAACCGACAGAATAAGAAACTTTGTTAACCAGGTTTAACACCTGTTCTTCAGCTTAATGTATGTAGCAATATAAACATGATAATGCTCGTGCGATCATTTCAATCATTTTGTGTTCTGAAGCAGATCTTTTATCCATCACTTTCGAGTGACTGCTACAACACTTATAAATATGACACTAATTTATTTGAATCCATGTCAAAAATTGTTTCCTCATCTTTAATTCACACGTAGTTAAACTTGCGTCGGCTTTGGCATTCTGGATGGTTCTGATATCTGTGGCAACTGAACACATTCCGCTAATGACCGTATCTAAAACAAACAAATAAAATTCCATTTATAAAATAATACATAGAAAACAAAGAGAAGTTAAATCAACTACATGAAAATGTTTTGTGCTTCTTCTACCAACACACAAACAATTTTCAAAAGCTTTAAGAAGCCAGTAGTGTTTTCTTGTATGTTGTAGATTGTACTTACTTCTGGAACTCCCACTCTCGATTGTCTAGTGGACATACTTGTCGAGTCTTCAACCAACGCGAGATGCAATGGAAATGGAATGCATGCTATGCGAAAAGAAATGTCAAAAAGTTTAAATAAAAAAAGTTAAAATATATCACTTCCGCAATTGATACTAAATGTGTATGTAACAAAAACTATAATAATAAGATGCATACATTGCATACACCCCAAGCTACCGTACACTCTTCACTGGTGGCTGATGCTTGATTTGCTTGACATTCGATACAGAGATCCATGATATGGTTACGACAGATCGCGCAATTATCTACTACAATATCTATAAAATAACATATTCCATGATTAATAAACAATCTCTTAAATACAACACTATAAGTTTACTTCGCGCTTTAATGGAAATTTATAACAGCATTAAGATTTTTAATAAATACCCCACGCCCAAAGAGCCACAGCATTCCACTGAAATAAAAACAAATTCAAATTATCGATTATACATTAAATATAAACCATGTGAGTACAGTAAATATGACAATGCAAAAATGAGGTTAGAATTTAGCTATTTAATCATTAAAATCGAAAAAATCTGCACATGTTGCCCAGAACACTCCTCTCAATTACTTATTTCACCTTTTTTACTTCAAAACGCTTTTTCTCCGCTTTACTACTACTCGAAGTAGGTAAATCATTTTCTTCATCGTCAATCTCCATTGGTGACGCCATATTTAAATTTTGATGTTTAAGCCAACTGACACCTTGTGTCAGAAATTCGAATCATGATAAACAGCTGGCACATAAAAACACACTTTTCTAATTATTTAACTATTTTCTGTACATTGTGAATTGTTGCAATATAACAAAAGTGGTATTGTAGTTTCGTGTCAAAAAATGTTTGTAAATCAAAGTACAGATTGTATGAAAAGCTTACCGCTGTGTCAACTTGTAAATAGTAGGTTATGTTATCAGAAGAATTACTGATATTCGATGTAATATGACAGTTGTTTCGATCATATAAAAATTGAGGCAAACTACTTTAATTTTGTGCAAATACTGTTTCCGATTATATTTTTTGTAATCTGTCGAACAACATAAAATATATTACACGATGAGACGTAAAGCAGGCGTTGGTGCTATTCAAAAACAAAAGCTGGAGCAAGAAAAATATAGAGATAAAGGAACAGAAATTCAGGAAAATCAATTTGAGCAAATGACAAAACAAATGGAAACCTTTCGTGTCAATTTAGAAGAATTTGCAACAAAGCACAAAAACGAAATAAAAAAGAATGCACGTTTCCGGCGACAATTTACCGAAATGTGTGCATCAATAGGTGTGGATCCTTTAGCTTCAGGAAAAGGGTTTTGGTCTGTCCTTGGCATAGGAGATTTTTATTATGAACTAGCTGTACAAATTGTAGAAGTTTGCATGGCAACGAATTACAAGAATGGTGGACTGATTTCATTAGATGAACTTAGAACAAGATTAATTCAGGCAAGAGGCCGTAGAAAAGAACATCAAGAAATAACAAATGAAGATTTACTAGCTGCTGCAAAGAAACTAAAAATTTTTGGAAATGGATTTTCCATTGTTCCAATTGGTAGAGGCAAACATTTGGTACAGTCTGTCCCTGGTGAACTAAGTATGGATCATACTGCTGTGTTACAGCAAGCTAGTTTATCTGGAAATGCACATATTTCAAAGTCAATGCTTTGCAAGGAGTTAAAGTGGGAATCAGACCGTGCACAAAAGGCATTAGACCACATGGTGAAAGAAGGACTAGCATGGTTAGATGAACAAGGAGAAGATGAAACATTATATTGGTTTCCTAGTTTATTCACAGCTTGTATTGTATCCAAAGAGTAAGCGTTTAAATTTATTATATATAAATAAATATTTAAAAAAGAAAGGATATATCTGTGGTATAAAATGTATTTTTAATGTGAATAAATTTATATATGTTATAATATTTACATTGATCATCATACACTGTGAAGTTTTTATGAATGAAAGAAAATATTGTCACCTAATTTCATTTGCTTCATTAAGTCTGAAAAAAGAATACTATATTAGGTACTATATACACATAGTAAATAGTGAATACATACCTTTGTATGTCATGTACTGCATTTTGTGCCAACTGTTGCTTGCAAGTTAATAATTCAGTATGTAATTCGTTATTTTCCTTTTGTAATGTATTTATTTTGCCTCTCAATTCCTTAGTTCTTCCTTGAAATTTAACTGTTAATGACTTTGCCTCATCTCTCCATCTAAAGTAGAGCAATTATAAATTACCTTACTTGTTTTTATATATAGACATAAATATAAAATTTCCATACTTTTTACTTAATTTCTGATGAACTTGTACATGTTGAATTAATTCCTTTGTTTTCCTATCAAACTTCTCCTGCAGTTTATTCATATGATCTGATAATACTGCCTGACAACAATTACATTTATTTTCAACCCTGAAATAAAATTTTATATAGTACCATTTGTAATACTAGAAAGCTTATCGTACTTACGTTATATCAAAACGTTTATTTTTTATATCGTAAGCGTTTGCTTCATCGGCAAGAGCGTCACGCAATTTATTTTCCCTTATAGAATTTGCTTTCTGAAGATTAACCTCTAATTCTCGAATTTTATTTTCGAGGGAATATCTTTCATTATCTCTTCTTTGTATTTCATAATCAAAATCTTGTTTCAGTGATTTTAATTGCGATACGAGATTTTCTTTATCACCTAATGTTTTGGCTAACTGACTCTCCAAGTCCGAATACTGTTTCATTATATCTCTATTTTCACGATCGGCTCTTTTCACTTGATCTTCTATATTATTGGTTTGTTGTTGTTCTAATTTATAGAGTTTATTATTTGAAGCAATTAGTTGACTTTCAAGAGTAACAATTTTCTCTTTCAACTGTTTCATTTCTACATCATATTTATTTTTGCCTATTGTTTCATCATACACCTGTAATTGAAGTTCCAAACGCTTTGCTTTTTGCTCATAATCTAGTAGCTTCATATTCAAATCTTTTTGAACTCTAGCTAATTCTTCTTCGGAAAATTTCAATTCTCTTTGTGCTTTTTCTGCTACCATTGTTGTTTCCTTCAATTCTGCTTTAAGTTCTTTAATTTCTGTTAAGTATCTCTTTGTGTTCAATTCAATCTCATCTTTAGTTTTCACATTCAATTCCTGAATTTTGGTATCATATTCATTTGCTATTATATTTAGTCTGTGTTCTAATCTAGCTTTTTCTTCCAAAATAAGAGCTTCACGGTGGAGTACCACATCTTTTTCTCTAACTGCAGACTCTATCAGTTCAATAGCTTCTGCCATCTTCTTCTTTGTTTCTTTATCTTTCTCTAGCACATTTTCTGCATATCTCTTAACTTCATGTAATTTTTTCTCCAATTCCATTTTTGTTTGTACCATTTTATTAGCATCTGTTTTAGCATAAGCCAATTCTTGTTTCAATGTTTCTATAGTCACCTGATAATTCCTGTCTTTTAAAACATAAAAATAATGTCTCCAATTGTTCCATTAAATTGTAAATATGTATTACTGACCTTTATCTTGGGTATCCTTTTGTAAACTTCTCAATTTTTCCAAGAGTTCATCCTTCTCCTTGGACAAATTCTCAATTTTTCCTTTGCTGGTTTGGTGCAGTGTTTGATATTTCATCATATTTTCTTTAGCCTGTGAAAGTTTCTCCTGCAACATTTTAATAGCTTCAGAATAACTTTCCTTGATTACATTTGCCTGTTCCTGATAAAATTTTGTTCCTTGTCCATCTGATCGAAATTTCTTCAATTCTTCTTCTAAGGCACTTATGGTATTCAAAGAAATATGCCATAATTGTAATGCTGAACTCTTCTCTGTTTCCAAAAGTTCAATACGTTCTTGTAAATTTGCTACTTGCTTTTTATACAAATCTTGATTACTACATTCTTCTAAATGAATACGATTAATAGATTCTCTAATATCATCAGTCTTTTGGTTTTCATTTCTCAGAGTTTCCAATTCTGTTCGTATATTATTTTGTTGTACCTGAAAATAACAAACACATATTTTTACAAACAAGTACAATTTTTACAAGTACATGAAGATAATGTATACCTTGCATAACTGCAAATCCCGTTTAAGGCCTTCCACGATTTCATGGTATTCTTTAATTATTATATCTCGCTTGTCATCTCTAAAGAAAATAAATTGTTTAAATACACGTAACATAAATAACAAGAACATAGAATGAATAACCTAGAAACTGACCCTTGGATTTGAGTAGCACCTTGCTCTATATCAAGCATTTTAAGTAATTCTAAATAAACTTTGCAGTATTATGTTGAACTAAGAAACATTGTGAAAATATATTGTATATTTAATTTATATTTGACATGTTTCAAGGAAAACATTATTCGACGTACTCGTAAACATAAACATTGTTTCTTTTTATCGATTCTAGGCATTTATGAAGAAGGTAACTCTGTGTTTCACAAAATGTCGTCGGATGGCGTTAGTGATATCATTTCTGAAACGCGTACTGATTACAAATTAAAAAGAGTATAGCAATAATATTTGCACAATATTTTCAGCTTATTAAATCAGTTACTGTATAATAACAAGATTTCTCCTGCTCCTCTCACAGATTAAGAATTTCACTTGGCGTGATATAATTATCTGCATTAATTTCAAAATCATGTTTAATTAAACGCACATGAAATATGATCAAGTATAACGCATGAAATGAATAGCGAAAGTAAACTGAAATAACTGAAATGCAATTATAAACTTACACTAAATGTATTTAAAAGCATATATTGTGATATTCTGAAGTTCCGCTAAACAAAAAAATACAGAAGATCCAGACACGTATTGCGGCGATAAATGTTAAATTATATAAAAACGTACAAATTTATTTATCATAGCGTTTGCATTAAATTAGCGAGCGTCTCTGTTAAATTGTTCAAAAAATTCTGCCGTCGGTTTGTTCTTGTAAATCTCTCGTTTGAGGTATTCCTGATAGGACCTGTGTTGCTCCGCCATTTTCAGATTCTCTTCGGCGATCTGTTTGTTAATCTCCCTGAAAGCGAACAACGTTGACACAAAATTTTGGCACGGTGAATCAAATTCTTGGCTTAAAAACAGATATTCTTACGTCTTCTTTCGATCCACCTCGCGTTGATACGCGTTCGCGAGTACCGCGTGCGAATTCATCAAACGATTCCACTCCTCGTTCATTCGCTTCTCCTCTAATTTCATTTTCTGAAAAGAGAAAAAGGGGAAGCTGCCCTTTTAGCGAGCCAAATTTTTCGTTTCTTTGGTCAAGACCCACTCCACCCGCAGTCACGACGATGCTTGGCATCGTTTCAAGCTTCGTTAAAAAGCGGTGCAAAACAACCTTCCTGTTCCTTTTACCTCGATTTCTTTCATCTGGCGAGCTTGCTCCTCTCTGAAAATCCTAAGTTGGTCGGCAGTCATGCCCTTGTACCGCGATGCCAACGGTTTGTGAGGTCCACGAGTGCTCTCCGCCTGTTCTTTGGCTTCCGTCAGGAAGTCCCCAGTCACGTGATTGTAGATTTCCGCCTTCTTGTCCTCTTCGTCTCGAAGGGTTTCGCAATGGCGGCGGTGTTCCTGTTCCTCCGCCTGTAGGTGAGGGAAAACGCAGTCGGTCATTCGACCAAGACGCTCGTTCAACGAAGCGCGACAATTCGAAGGAGAGGATAAAAAAAGAACTTAAGGACGAGTCGTGGAGGAAGCGACGAGATCGTGTTATTGTCATTGACGTAGCTGGACTTGGCGCATCTAAATATGGACTGACCCTACATGCGAGATACACAGAAAATTACCATACATTAAAAATTTAGAAATCAAAGTCTTCCACATTTCTTATCACTTTCTAAATTTTCACATCCATAAATTTAAAAATTTGAAATTTGCAAAATTTCTATAGGTTATTTTGTGTTCAGTACGTAACGCTTCCACTGTGCAATCCAGACGAAAATTCTAGTTACGCCAATGCTTATCGCCGAGACCCATGCTCGATGACGTCACCGAGTTTGCTCATCGACAATAGTAACCTCGTGATCGCTGTAAACGGTGCTCACCTTCGAGGAAGGTTTACGTTCAACGCGGTCCACGCTCGCCTCGAATACGAGGAGGATTTTACGCCTCGAGCGACGACGATGCACTCGGGAATTCATCGTCGATCAGAGAGAAACAGACGGGATCTCGGCGGCGCACCGTTGAACCCTGACATTTCACGGTTCGTCGTTGATCGTCCGCGAGAGCGAGCAACAAAAGGGGAACTTTAAATCAATTAATGCGATGGAGTGCCATCGAGCGTTAATTATCCAAGTTCTCACTTTCTCGTGAACACGCGAGTTAACTAGAACAGATCGACCGGATCTCCAGCGGAGCCTCAACGAGATTCGATCTAACCCGGAGGGAAATAGAATCGTCAGATAATAAGATCTCTATCGTTTTCTTGCAGTTTCTGTCGCTTTGTTCCCCCGCTGTTTGGTCGAAGGACTAAATAGGAGAAAGCCTTACCAAAGCTCGATTAAATCGTGCGGTAGCTTCGGTCAACCTTCGACGGCATTCTCGTTCCATCTGATCTAAGGCCATGGCACGTTTGTCCCTGGAGATGACGGCTTCCTGGTACGCTTTCTCGGCTTCCTGTCGTTCTTGCTCGGCCTGCACGCGTTCGTCCTTTTGCTTCTCGATCCACCACCTCATTTCGTCTTTTTGCGCCTTCGAACGCTCTTTCGGCATCTCCTCCCCTTCGAACCTGCACAATTCAGCGATTACATTGTCAACGCTGTTCGTTCGGTCATTAGTCCCTGATTGTCACAGTACTCATTACAATTTGTTATTCCTTTGTATTAACCGAAATAAAACACAATTACAATTGTGACAACCACAATCTATTTTGATTCGTCAAAAAAGAAATAGAGATTTACTTCTTAAACCCGAAGTCATCTTTTACAGATTTCTTCAGAGCATTCGGATCATACAGGTCGTAATCTCGACGTAGTTCGGCACGCTGATATTGTTGTCTGAAATACTCGATTTCCTTGTGTATTTTCCGCCTCTCCTGGAAAATAAACGCAACAAGTACGTACAATGTGCTAGTTTCGCGAGTAATATCGCGAGGCAAAAAGCGTCCGAAGAGTTAACGACGATAATGCGAACGAGCACTGGAATCTTTAACGATGACACTGTACGAGACAATTAATCATCGAACCGCTGGTTTTTTCCCAGTCTAATTGACAGTTTACCTCTTCTTGTTGTTTCTCTAGCAATACAGCAATCTTACTACTACGAATCAGACCCTCGTCGAACTCGGATTCCTTAGCCTGTTCTAATTCTTGTTGTTGTTTCTTCTCCGCGACTTGTTTGTCCAGGTATTCTTTATCTATCTACGGGTTAAAATAAATTACTTGGTCGACGAAAAGTTGTTCGTTCTATCAGAGGTTAACGTACTTGTCTGATCAGAGATTAGGGGTCTCGAGATGGCCATAGCTTAGTTATAATCATATCAGTAATGTAAGAAGAAAGAAATTTTCAAGTTCTTAAATTTTCAAAAGTTTGATTCTATTAAGTTGAGTATAAGATGGTGAAGTTAGAATTGATGTTAGAAGTGATGTTAGATAATCCAACCTCAATGGTAACCTATGGAAACGTTTTCATGGAACTTACTCCGATTTTCCTGAACCGAGGATTAAATATACGTTGCTTTCGTTCATGATCTGTCTGTTGCCTGCGTTGTATGGCCGCGGCGAGCTTCAACTCCTCCTTGGTCGCGGTTTGGAACTTCAACATCGTGCCAAATTCGATCCATCCGAAGACGAAGGTAACCAGAGCTCGAATGAGCTTAGCCACGAAAGCCACAAGAATCGCGTGGAATTCGTTACCATGGTGCGTTTGGGCAATAAACACGCGGACGAATCGTGAAATTCGAATGCTTTATTTTGTGTCGTAACACGAGTAATATCATATTTCTATTCGCACAAAACCGGAGCGTACATTGTCACTTTTAAAAACCTAATCAAAGTTATTCTAGAACCTGATGATTTGTCGTAAAGTCGTATTTTGTCGAATGCTTACGAAACGCGATCGGGAGATAACCTTAATTACATTCCAGAAGGTAAGTGACAATGAGCGTACAATTCTTGGAAAACATCCAAAATCGTTCAACGAACGAATGTGTGATGGTTTTTATCGAAACGTATGAACGATGACAACATCATTTTGACACACGTATATTCGACTGCTAGTTATTCAGCTGGCGAAGACATTTGCACGAAACAGTCACGTGAAAAGCAAGCTATTGAACGGGTAAACATATGTTGCACTATCTGTTGATTCGGCGAAAGTCATTACCGATGACTCGTGACTGGTGTTGTTGTATTATCGCGCCCGTGAACGTGTATTGATCGTTGTTACTCATTTGATTGCTGACCAGCGCTGGATTGATCATTAAACAAAACGAACTTGTATGAAAATACTTTCAACGTTCGTCCGAAATTAAACAATTTCAAAATTCTAAAATATACTCTTGTTCTCAACCTCTAAAGTAAATCCTCAAGTTCCAAATTTAAAAAGTGTTAAAATTGCAACACCCCAAAACTGTTCCAAACTCCCAAAGGTGCAATGGAAGAATTTTAATTCACAGTTTACACATAAAATGTTTGAAATGAGTGGAGTCTTTAAAGTTGCCATACAAATCCTTGAATAAATTTCATTTTCCTTCTGAAGACTTCTTTGTACCGAGTTGTTCGCGTGTCGTGAGTCAGACCATATGCGCGGACTCTTCGTTTTTCTAACAATGGGAACACAGTAATGAGAGCACCAGTTCTGTAACTGGTTGAGGCACACGTATGCACGTACACGCGTACGTGGAAGCCACGAAACGTGACGGTTTATTAAATATTCCGGGATTAAGACGTTTACGCGAATCACAAGAGGCTCGAATAAATCGTCGCGAGAGGCAAAGCCACTTTGCTTACGGCTTTCAGCTGCTCGCCGATGAAAAGAATATTGCACGCCGCTCGTGTGTACCGGATAGATATCAAGGAAGCGATCGTCTCGCTTCCTCGTTTATTGATCCAACGAGAGCAATTTGTGTCATTTAGTTTGTACGGAGATTTAGCTCTGACACTGCGTGAAAGTGCAACAAGAAAAACGACGTCGTGCAAGAGATTTCACTGATCCTTGATTACGGTGACGAGGTCATTAGGAAAACTGGATCTTTTATTGCCGCACGATTAGATTCTTTTTTCCCTTAATTACTTCACGACTATCCACCGTTTACGATGTTACGCAAAAACGTATTCGATGATTAACTCTTGATCTTTCGACTCCTCGTCGCGATTACTCTTTCCCGAGTGCGTCATCGTACATCACAGTGGAAGCGCGACAGCTTCGGAACAATGCATGGTAACTTCATCGCGATGTTCTTCATTTTTCAGTAGGTCACCTTATCGTTGGACATTCGCGCGAATGTCGTACAGAATTTACAGTTAGCGATGATACCTAATTGTTCTTTACCTAACAAGGATACACGTGTGTCTTGCCGTAACCTATATTCGTCGCATCTGACCATATGGTGGACGATTGCGAGCATTGAAAACCTACACGCGAATAATTGTCTTATGGCCATTGGCGTACCTAGGCAAACTTGGCAATTTTTTAATTTCGAGACTCCATACTTTGGATTCTGTAAATGTTGGAATATCTAGCTGCAAAAGTAAGTCGAGTGTCGAAGGACAGTGACAATGTCTTTTTATAGTCTATCAGTCCTCAGGTCGGAAATTGAAGGCCTGCAGTTTGTCTCTCCGGAAAGGGCCGAGTAATAAACAACACATGGGCACTTCCCTGAGTTTTCCTTCAAGAGGGCCCAATAGATGTTTTTCTTCTTCCTAGCTTTCTCTTTCGATATTTTTACTTCTGCTTTAGCTTTCGCACTGTGCAGACATCGTTCGTGTTTAGAGTAATAAAGATTCAGTTTTATATAATTTCGTTTGAACAATTTGGAGTAATCCATGCTTAGTTGTGCCAGTGTCATATAAAGGGAATCTGAGAGTAAAAGTGTCAAATCGAATAAAAAATATATTTCCGCACGAACTGTGAGCGAACCGTTTGATTAGATTGCAGTGTTTCTGTTAATTAAACTTCACACTTATTCAGGTCTTCCTTCTATATAAGATAACGATGCTCTCGTATCTGTTTACGTAATTATTACGAATTTCAGGAAAAAATAGACTCCTTTACTTTTCCGTTTCCAGAATGCGAAACTCGGAATGTAAATTGACTCATAACATTAACATGTACCGAGTAAATGCGGTGGTATGGCAAGAAAAGGCTTCTTTCCATAAATAAGTTTCTTTTTTAAAGTAGATTTCTTTTGGTATGCACGTGCCTTATATAAAGTCTAACAAATATAACTACAGCTTAACAGGTGAGTGTAAAGAAAGATTCCTAGAAACGCATAGTCGCAGTGCAATCTATTGAAATCGTCACAATTTTAACAAAACATTCAGTTCATAAATATTGTATCGTAAACAATACTTATAATTACAAATCGGAGTAATTGTTTGTATTGTTTTTTAAGCGGTAACAAACTCTTTAAGTATTCATACTGATTTTTTCAACATTATCATTAAACAAATGCAAAATCTATTATGTAATCTTTCATGCAATCCTTAATGTATCTTCAGACTTTTTCTGTGTAAAATGAACTGTTATTGAGATTACTTTCAATGAAAAGTTCATGTCATACGTTTAAATGAATGTCTAACTTGTCAACTAATGTTATGCCACTTCAAACGAAAAACAAATTCGTATAGAAAAGAAGATGCTATCTTCGTGGAAGACGTAACTTCTGAAACGCAGTAAAATTCAAGTTTAAAAAGATAACGATAATTTCGATAACGATATTTTCGATTCTTCGCAAGGAATATTTGCAAGAGTACAAAGGTGTACGTTCAAAGGATCCTGACGCAAGCATGTCCGAGAAAAGTCGTGATTAATTGGCAGCGGGGGTCGCGACATTTTTGAAGGAGTTAAAAGGAAGTCGCGCGAGGATTCGCGGAAAAACAAATTCCAGGTTTTCGCGGTGGCCAACACGGTCGACCCAGAGAGAAGATGCCCCGAAGCGTAGCGAGACTCGACGGCGCCTGCGTGGCCATGTGACGTCATTGGCGAACCGGGCAGCTCGTCCGCTAGACATTCAGTCTCGCCTCAGCATCGAACGAGGTTGTACGTATTTACGGTGCGCACGTAACCCGACAAAGTATCACGGAAGTAAAGTACCAGTAATACCCGATAGTCGTCGCGCTTAACGTTACATAAACTCGTACAACGAAAACGAGATCGCGTGACTTCGAGATCCAAGCAGGCATCGTTCACGCTACAGTGTCCGACGTTTGCTCGTCGATCGTCGAGAGAAAAACTCGTCTACGAAGTGCATACACAACAACAACAACATCGGACAAAAACGGAAGAGATTTCGATTAGTTCTCTGCTCGTCTTTCGCTATCGTTCGAACGTGCGATTAGCACGCGATACGCGCGCCTTCTTTTCTCCCTCGCGTTCGCGACATCGTAACTCGTCCACGATAACCCTCGTACCGTTCCATTTAACGCCTCAGTGATAAACACGTGCCGACGAGTGTACAACCCGAAGGGGTACAAGCGTTTCTCGAGGCAGACGATGCTCCGATACTGTTCGATAAACGAATTCTGATCAGAGGGCACACGAACGGGCATCCTCGCGCAGAGTCGCGTTCGCGTAGGGTACATGCAACGTCCGAGTGCGTCGCTTGGTCGTTTCCCCTACTATGCACACTGAGAGGTACCCGACTACTATGAGAGAATGAGCTGCTCGGTGAAGATCTCGTGTGGCAAGAGTTGGAGCGGTTCGCAGCGAAGGATCAACTCGCTCGCGGAGGAGAGTACTTGCCCTACGGCTGGAAGCACGAGTTGTGCCGGCCTAGCGGCCCAGTCGGCCGTAGCGTCGACGTCGACGTCGACCACGGCCACCACGACCACGCCGACGACCACCACCACGAACACCGTCACCAGCACCGTCACCACCGCCAGCCAAAGGATCGGACAGCTACGTCCCGTCAAATCTATCACCGCTAAAAAAGGGGAGGATATCACGAAACTGCTCAAGTACATCGACGATAACGTCATCGGCAAGAACGGCACGTTCTTCGGACCATTTGGCCGCAGGAAAGGTCAGTGATCAATATAGTCTTTACCCCTAGCTGCCCCTTTCTCCCTCCCTCGTTTACCCGCCCCTCCTGCGGCGCTCGCAGTGCTCGCTCTTCCAATGGCACGAAACAAAGAGACGCGTCTGGCTGGGCCCATCGAGATCTCGTTCCACTCGTCAGCGTTGTTCGATTAACGCGATGCACGAGTTGTACCATATCGATAAAATCGAAGGTTCTCGCAGCCTCGACGGGTGGATGCTCTCCGAGGGAGTAGGCGCTCTAATTGGAGCGCTCCCTTTGCCCTGTTATAGATTTATGCACTACGGCATTTCGAGACGAAGATTTGAAAATTTAGGGTATTTGAGAGATTCGAAAGAGAAATGTTTAAATTTTGAAGATTCGGAGATTTGTAGGCATGGACTATACACATAAACGAAGTACACCTAGTCGAGCAGGTTTTTCTAGAATCCGCGTTGGATGCGTTGCGGTTTTTGCGGGTACTTCTGCCCAGTCTTTCGCTATGCACAGCCCATGGGACGCCTTACAAGTGCACTTGGCATATACCTTTCGTAACACGATACTTTCGGAGCAGCGCGGGGAAACCTCTCGCGTGTGCTCCGAGTGTATCTTCAATTAAGAGCATAGGAGATTCGCGTTGATCCAATCGATATCGCGAAACGAACGGTCGCTTATCGTCGGGCAGCGTCGCGTGCGCGTATTATCCCGACGAGAGGTGATCTCTCATCCTCGTCGAATAAGCAAACGAACGCGTTCGATAGCGTACGACACTTGCATAATTAATTTGCTCGGAGTATTTTGCTTGCGCGGCGGTGCGGCGATAGAACGAGGGACGCTGGTAACATGAGCGCTCGCTCGTCAACGTAAACATCGCTACGAGAACTCACACGGTGCCGTCTATTAAATATTCAGAGGCACGAGCGAATGTTTGCGAGTCGTATTATTTAAGTGTCGTTGGCCTACGGTCACCCTGAAGGCCACCCATTTTCCTTTGGCCCCGGCGAAATCTCGATCGCTCTCGATCTCTATCTTGGTCCGAGTCTCGAATGGCGCCAACTACTGCCGGAAGTTTGGCCGGCTCGTCGGAGCCACTTTCTTCCGGGCGACTTCGCGCGACATCGCGCGTCGCTCGAGCGAGTTAAACGGCCTGGCCCGAGGGCTCGGCTTGTCGGGACAGAGACAGAGATGATGCTAGCGCACTCCGGGATCTCGTGCCACGGAACTTCCTGACCACTGCCCACGGCGGGCCACGTGCGATGCAAATAAATTGCCAACGCCGTCCATTTAAACGCTTCCATTAGCGAGCACTCTTCGTTCAATTACGCGATCCTGTTCTCAATTTAATTCGCTTCGAGGAACGCCCTGCGATTCGACTCCGAGTGGGCTCCTCAGGTGATAGATGTTCCGCGATAGTCGCGGAACGCTAGAGTAAATAACAGATAAACGACGCTTTCGCAATTGCCTAGAAAACCGTCTAGATCGTTCGAGATTCCTCTGTGCATTCTCTTAATGCTGTTGTGTACGTTGCACGGGATTTTAACCCTTATCATTGGCATAAACAAGCGGGAGGGAGGGTGAATTTTATATCGTGCTCGATATTATGTACGGAGTTACGATTAATCTACCCTGAACAAAAATCATAGTTACCTAACATTCAATTATATAAATATTAAATTTGAACATTATATTCTGATTTAATGATTAAATTTATTTCATCACAGCGAGTACGTGATAAGCAGTCTCAGCGTTACTACAGAATATAAAAGATGTAGTAAAGTCATAACTCTACAAATATTTTAATCATCCGCTTCACCTTCCTGTTGACAAGGATGAAAGCAAACGCTGCAGTTGTCTATTGCACGTAACTCTTAAATCAGGATATGACACAACGATGAGTAGAAGGCTACTTAAAGCTGACATTCTAAAAAACGGATAACCTTCGATTTGACATTCTTTGAAGCATTTCATGGCCGAATCGCAAGATGCACGGAGGATCGACACCTCCCCCTTCCGGTGAATCGGATACTATTCGCGTCCACGTACGAAAATATCGGTGCCACTAATAGAACTCGTAATTTGGCAAACAATTATCGTCTTCCCGTACGGACGTCAGCGTGGCTGATGGTCTCTCTCGTCCGGTCGATCCCATTCGTTCCCGAGCGACTGCCATTATTAACGCTAATACTCACGAGCGAGAACGAGACGCGTGATTCATTGAATGGCCGAAAAAAAGTCCGACGAACGAGCGAGTAGCGGGCCCGCAGTCGAAAAACAAGTTTTTCGTCCACGAGTCGACGGACACGGGCCAGATGTGTCAGTCGACCAATTTGCCGATGCACCCGGTGATTCGTTCCGAGAACAGAGCAAGGTCGGCCATCTCTGCGTTCGCTCAAATGTCGAAAGAAAGAAAAATTGCGCGAAAATTGCTTGTCCAGGTTAACGGAAAGCAGTTATTCGATGACTCATCGAGTCCTCGTTGTCAAGGAATTATATTCGCGAATGCATAGGTCTGATAACGCGAGGCGCATTCACTATGCGGGTTATCTTGGAATACAATAACTTCATGTACACCTATCGAAAGAAAACGAAAACGAAAGTCTATCGTGGACGCACCGTCATCATCGATGTTGTCATCGCTCGGATATAGCCACGTGGATGGACAGTTTCGTCAAGTGCAAGGTCAACAGCTGGAGCTCTTGCGACTCCGTTTGACCCGCACGATATCCTCCTGGTCACTCACATCATGAATTTCATTGTTTACTAGTCAACATTTTCGTAATTTTCTTTTCTTTTCAGATTTCAGAATTTACGGGTTTGGAGATTTGGAAAGTTCAGAGTTTGAGAACTTGGGACTTTGGAAATTTAAGAATTGGGGGATGTGGACATCTGGAGAGTTGGGGATTGGAGGATTTGGGACTCTGGAAACTTGGGACTTTGGAAATTTAAGAATTTGGGGATGTGGGATGTGGGGATCTAGAACTTGGCGTTTGAGGATTTGGAAATTTGGGACTCTGGGAACTTGGGACATTAGAAACTTAAGAATTTGGAGATGTGGTATGTGGCATGTAGAGATATAGGGACTTGAGGTTTTGGACATTTGAGACTTTATGGATATGGGACTTTGGAAATTTAGGAGTTTGGCGACGAGGGAATTTGAGGATTTAGAGATTTGGAGATGGAATTTGAGAACTTGAGGACTTAAAGCTTGTTGATTTGAGTATTTGGGACTATAGGATTTAGGTGTTTGGAAATTTGGGGCTTCGGGAAATCTGAGCCTCCCGAGATTTGGAACCTTGAGCATGTGGAGACTTGAGAATTTAAAAGTTTAGAAACATCCAGCAATGAAAATTTAGATATTTGTTAACTTGTAAACTTAGAGTTTTACAGATCTACCAATTCGACAATTTGAAGAAATTTAGGTGTTCAAGTTTGGTACCAAATTTTCGAAAGAATTCAAAGAACATTACGCGTTTGTTTTTGCGCATCAAAGCGAGGTTTCTGTTTATATTCCTTGCGCGACAGCGTATCGCGAGCGAACGTTCCGATAAGATAATTCACGGAGCAAATTCCGACGTTATGGCCGTTTCGCGTCGCCGCCTAAATTCATTTTCGCCGGTTGCTTGGGGTATTTTCGAATCAACCTGAGAACTGTCTCGGGATCGTTCACCGTGCAAAAGCGTTCGCGAATACGACCCAGTTCGTTCCACGTACCGACACCTCGTCGACCCAATTCCTGAGCCCGCCCGACATAATAGCGGAGCAACGCCCATGAGCGTCCCGTGTCGGTCGTAGGTCGTTGACGACGAACGAGATTAAATGAAAGGCGAGCGTTGTGTGTCGGTAAACAACGCGAAAGGTTTAAACGTTAAAGAGTTAACTTTGCCCGAAGCGAATTTGTGAAATCACCAGCGTCTTATCTAACAGATGCTCGCAAACGGTCGTTTGAAATTTTAGACGAATCCCTGATAATGATTCATAACGAATGGCAATGTCATCGAATAAATTTGCGGCGATGACACGACTGATTCGTGCATGGAAACGTTTGCTCGGTCGTGGAACGCGCTTTTATTGTATTATTTTGTGTCTACCAGTGAAGGATATAGGACTTGACAGGGTTTGATTTAGGTTTGATTGGCTTTGATGAAGGACTGGTCATTTTTCATGTATTTTGGACAATTTGTAGAAATAATTTTAGCCAGTAAAAATTTGTAGAAAATTTGATTTGACTAAAGTGTCAAGGTTACTTTGATTTTTTAACGGCCAATAGACTTTATGGAATTGTAGCTAATATCGAGACAAATTTAACGATCTATTGTACTATGACCTTGAAATGACCTTGAGCACGAAAACAGCAGAGGTTAGATTCAAACAACGGGACGTTCAAAAGAAGGTGTACAATTTAAAGAATGACGCAATTGTCTATTGCACACTACCCCTCAAAAGATGATTCTACGAATGCATTTGATTAACCTTCACCTTTGACATTTTTCCACAACCGGTGACGAAGTTAGAACCTAAAATAACAGCATGAGCCATCCCGCATACAATTTCTTTTGTTGTGACACGTTGAATATGATCGAAATCCGTTGTCTCGTGCCGTTGCACGCACGGGCTCGTACTACTGCGTCCGCGTAAGCGTTTTCGTGTTTACACACCGACAGCCGCGGCCATAATCGCGCAAAGCTGAAAGTCCAACATGTCGAAGACAAAAAGGTCGTTCTCTCTCGTGCGTATCTTGTTCACGTGTCTGTGCGATGCTTCCGTACATGTGTTATTTCGAAAACGAGAAATCGCGCGATTTCAGATATCAACGTCCTTTTCTTTTTTCGCGAATTCGTATCGTGTCCCCTCTCGTTTCTTTCCTTCTCCCGTTACGGGACGTTCGAAAGTCAGACTCGGCACGACCTCGTTCCGCGAATTCGGATTTCGGATAACGCGGCGTAGAATTTTAAGGAGTCGTCGCGGCGTTGGGTTTCGCCGTGGCGCGTTCCGCAGCTCGTATTAGCTGCGTTTCGCTCGCGGACAGATTCGCGTTACATCACACGATCTCACGAAACCGTCTCCTCTCTCGAGGAACCCGAGCCACCGTTCGCTATCGTTCTTCACACATTCTACGCACGTTGTGTTCTCACGGTCTTCGTAGCCTGACGGACGTCGTATCTTCGCGTCGAGTATAGTTACGATCATCCTAAGTCGAGGTCGTTGCAAAATCATACTATTCATCCTCCTCGAATGGTTGATACAAACTGTCCGTGGCAGAATCCGCGGTTATCGGGAGCCGACCTGATAATCCGCGTATCGCTTATTTCCTTCGTGGCCGTAGTCGAATAAGATACGCTAGATAACAATTATGTTTGTTTATACCGAATGGCAGCAATACGATCTCGGGTTCCGTTGCAGCGGATGTCTGATATTAAATATCTGCTGCCACTGAAAATAGATATGATGTCACCCGTTTTGAAAGGATACGGAGGAATCCAGCACGCCGCTCCGAGCGATTCTTTCAGACACGGACAGGTAGATCGTCCCTTCCTGGAAACGATGACCTAATGGGATTTTGAAACGAAGGGACAGCAACTCGATGGAACCGTATCGCAGAAACGTATTCGATCTTTCTTAAAAACGCTCGTAAAGAAGCCAAGCGAAATCGCGTTACCACACCCATTAACTATGCCGTCGCAATAATTCCTCGCGGCGGGAAAGTGACTTGTATGCGCGGCAGCGACATGGCGGTACATTGTCACCCGTCATTTATGCATAATGTCCTTTCGCGGCGGGAAAGAATGCGCAACAATCGGCCGCCGCGCGTAATCTCGCTGCATAAGGACGGAATTACGCTCGGTGACCCGTCGAAAGTAGAGAGATCTACTTTCACAAAAAGGTAAACCGCGAGATCATGGTTGCTTGAATTTACGCGATTCGACGTGTCTTCGAGTTTCACCGCTTTTCGCCGGTACAGGGTGTTTCCGATTTGGATTCGCGTATACCCGTTTGGGTGAGGCCGCGCTCATCTTCAGACGATTCAGTCTGTTTCCGATCTGGAGTTGAATTTGCAGGATCTCATGGAAGACCTCTTTTCAAGGTCACATTCAAATCTCAAGATTCGACAGAAATTTCAATCTAAATTAACAAATGTATTTGGGAATTTGAAAAGATGGGAATTTATGGCTCGAAAATGTGCGACCTCAGAAATGAAGTAACAGATCAGAAATAACGTGTATACAGTTTAACGGTCGACTGGTTGCAGCTGACTGATGGAGAGCTCGCCTTCCTCGAGGGTCGTGACGGCACCGATAGTCACAGTCTGTGGCGCGATACCCGAGATTTTTTGGCGACGACGTTAATCGCGCAACACGAGCAAAGATGCTGAGTGCGAGATGTATGCAGGTCAGTTCGCGCGACTCGCAAACGGTTCACCGAGCACGAAAATGGGAAACGGGAACGGAAAACGATCGCAATCTATGCGCGTATGTAGGTGATGGATGCGTCGCGGTTGCTCCGTGTCCGCTAACGGGATAACGTCGAGTCCGCCAGACCAACCTCGTCCTCCGACGTCCTGATTTCCTCATAAGGACACGATTCTAAAAACCTGGAACTATGTTAGAGCTATGCTATACAATTCTTATACCTACCTTACTGACAATTGTGTAGACTAAGAAAAAAGCTATCGAGAAATCTTCAAATCTTCGAAAAGCAAGACCGTATTTTTAAATCTTACCACATCGAGATAATTTAGCTCTCGAAAACACGTAAGGCAGCTTAATTTAGCTGTTCGATGCAACCTGGAGCACGAGAAACAGCAGCGTTTGAGGGAGCCGCAAATCGATTCCGTGTCCTGGTCAAAGTTTTATTCGTTGAAACGCGTTTATTCGCGGCCGTGACTCAGAATCGATCTGGCAAATCATCGCGTGACGAAGACGAAATGGAGAAACGATGGCCTCTGGACGACAAGACTGGATGACGCTATACTTGCATTCGAATGCTCTCGTTGGGACAGCTGTTCGCGGAATCGGTTAATTACCGTGACAATTTACAAACATGTTTGTAAATATCGTCGAAGTTTATCGGAGACTGCACGTCATCCCGCGTGTATGTTTGCTTGTCCGACAGCTTAATCGTCTCGAGAAAGCATTCTACGGACGGGTGATCGCGGAACGACTTTGAGTTTCAGCATTATGTGAAATGTTAATGAGTTGCGAATGCAATTTTCTGGGTTGATGGAATGCTTGAAAAGGGAAACATAAAGTTTCTATGAACGTATATTACTACCTGTGTGTAGCTACATCTTGGCAGAAAATTAGAGAGGATGATTACGTTTGGGGTCTGTTGATGAACTCACCTGCAAGGATATTTTAAATTAGAAAATACAAGAAAATGATGCTTCTACCACCAGAACGGATATTTCTGCTTTGGTGACTGCAACCATTGTTGATCTTTTCGATAACGGTCACTTGTGAGAAACTACTCAGACGTAGCTTACGCGAATGTCCCTCTGTCGGTAGTTGCGGGAACTATCTCTCGTTGAAAAGTTTTTGCTTCAGAAATCGTGTTTGCAAAACCACGTAATCGTTTATTATTCCTAACGTGGTCTTTCAGATATTTATCTTTGACGTCATCTCAAAGATATTACTGTGTCGACGCTGTATCGACAGCGTTAATCGTGTAAACAGCGCATTTCAGCGTGTTTAATAACAAGAGAAAAAATATTTGAATTGCAACGAATTATTATGAGCATGTGCCTGAAAGCGATTAGCTTCTGCACACAGACATACGAACGCATTTTTGTTTCCGTCAGTAGATTCTATCAATCTGTACAACTCATGATTTATTAACGTAGTATACAGCAGACTGGTGCAAAGCGGAATAGTGGTTATCGGAACGTCATACGAGAATTATACGGACGTTGATCTTTTTGACCCTTGATTATTCAAACACGTAATCAAGAATTTTTGTGCTCGCGTTGCGAAAACAATTTTGACCAAATAATTAAGCTTTCGCTCGCCTTGTCTCAAAAATTGTATTTCAGACGTAACAAATGAAAGGTGGATCCTGCTGCTTATTTAAATCCTTATGATTAATTCAAATTCAAGTATATAAACTTCAGTGTACACGAGTGTATAATATGACATAAGAAGTATACTATTTTAAATAAATTCGAGAATATAAAATACAGTATATATTTAAATTGTAAACCAGAAGACTCTAATCAGAAATAGTAGTGTTTCACCCATTCAAGTCCAATTAATAATCATGGAATTTTTACATTGACATAATTTTCCCATGAAATGAAGTAGTTGAATTTAAACCGAAGGCCATGGTAATAATCTAAATTTAGAAGAGAAACCCGAAGGTATAAAACTAGAAAAGTCCTCGATGATCTAGATCTTGCCAAGATGGATCGAGAGATACGTCACGCGTTTATAAAAGATGTGTTCACAGTTAAGTGTACCCGCGCACGTATGTAAGCTCTTATATGTCGAGGACGCTCGTTTCGGTACAACAAAGTGCACGCGTGCTGAGAATCCGAGCAAATCGAAGAGGCACGTTTTCAACGGGCATCATTCGCGTGACTCTAACCGGCCGGTCAATTATAATGACTTTACGCCGGCCAACGGTAGTCGACTCGTTCAATAATTCCGTCATCGAAGAAGCTTTGAAATATTTGACCTTTGCCAATCGTGGCTTATCGAACGAGCTCGCGGCAAAATGGAAAAATGGCGTTACGGAACAATCGTGGGGCTCGCGTGAAATGCGCTTTTCTTCGAGAAGAAACGCGACGCGCATTCGTGGAAAGGGAATGAAAATGTATGAGACAGTTCGATGCATTGCACCGCGACTGAATACGTAATACGATTTTGTCACGCGCCAAGTAAAATTCCATCGAGAAGTCGCGCGTTTCCGATCGTTTGTTTTCGCGGTCGTAGCTGTCAGCCGAAGCGTTTGACGCGCTGTCTGAAAACGCGTCTTGCGAAGCTCGGACGTCCTTGCCGTGGCTCTAAGACGAAGAATCGTCGAATTTAACTCGTTGACTAACACCGTTGAACGACTCATCGACTTTCGAATAATTAATAAAAGAAAAGTGATGAGGTTCGAATAACATCGCCATATATTATTACGCTGGCACAACACAAATTCCATTCGTTCCTTGTCGTGAAGTATTGAGGCAGGCTTGCATTTGAAAATTAAGGTTCAGATGCGGTTCAAATTTTGTATGATGTTCAGGATGTAAATAGTCTGGAGGTAACTGGAGGTTCTTTGAAGATTTCAAGGCTGGCTTTGTTTTTTCAAATGGAATTGCATATTTTCTTTTTACGTAGGTCGATTCTGTGAAACTTTCAAGGTATACCGATAAAATGACAGTGTTCGATTGACGGATAGCGTAGGAAAGGTTGATTTACTCGGAAGGCTTTCATGTACTAATGCAGCTTATTTTTAAAATTGGTTATTTTGTGCGAATTATTTGTTTATAATACATTCTACAAAGGTTGAAGTCAAAGATACAAAGTTGTAATTTTTCAAAGTCTCATAGTCTCGTTTAAGATCAAAAGATTCTACGATTTCCAAGTGTAATACCAAAGTTCTAATGTTTCAAAGTTTCAACATCCTGCAGTTCCAAAGTTCCAATGTCTGAAAATTCTTAAATTCTACAATCTTAACGTCTCATCGTCCCAAAGTACCAATGTCTTAAAATCTAAAAATTTAAAAATTCTGTCTCAATGTCCTAAAGTTTCAACGTCCACAAAACTCCAAAGTTCCTAGTCTCAATGTTCCACCGTCTGAAAGTTCCAACATCCCAAACTTTCAAGGTTCCAGCATCCCAATGTCCCCATGTTTCAACGTCCCAATGAAAATACAAAAATTCTAACATCCCCAAATCCCAAAATCCTAGAGACTTAACGTCGCAAAATTCTCATGATTCAAACTCCCGAAATCCCGCAATCAAGTGCCAAAATTCCAAAGACAATGTCTCAGATCTTTAATGTCTCATGCTTGACTCACAAAGCTCGGAAGATGATGAAATAACCGAGCTATAATACCTCCATCATTAGAAGACATTCGATAACATTTATAGGACCGAGAGGGGACATAATAGACCCGTGTACACGGTGACCCGCGTACAATGGTAAATCAGTGTAGTTGGAAGGACGAAAATAGCCGAGTGGGTACGAGCATCGCCGAACGTTCACTCGCGCAGCGAGCGTGCGTAGATCCGATAGATTGTTACGGTCTAGTCGGTTCGCTTCTCGTGCGTTACGTAACGCCTTTACGCACTACGTCAACGGTGCAACCGGAAGAGAAGCGTTGCTATCTGAATTCCGCGTACGCCTAAGAGGAAGCGGCCTCTATCAGGATGCGACACTCGATACCCATCTTTCCGTCGTGCCTCGCGAGTCCGCAGGAAAGAAAGTTCCGACTGGTTTCCTTTTCCTTTTGCTATGTTTCGGGCTCGAAACCATTGGCAGACCTCGTGGAAACGCGGAGGGAGCAACATCTCTCATTTGTTGCCAACTATATCAATGATTCATTGCTTCTCGTTTATGTAAACTCGTCTATGTCTCGTTTAATTGGTTTGGCAGTCGATCCTCCTGACGTATTTTGGAGCTTTCACTGTTTCACACGGAATTTCTTACGCTTGCAAAATATTTTTCGTTATTTCTGGTGACAGTATCAACACTTTGGCGTTCGTGTTCTTTACTTTGTTTCTATTCGATGTATACTGTTTACGTTCGAGAACTCGCGACGGACGGTGATTTATTTTCGCGATTTCGCAATAAAGATTGATCGCGGTAACCTTTATTAAGAAATTATGGTAGTTAGAGAATTTTGTAGTTGCCTGTACATGATTGGAAGTTGTACTTCATTGCAATGGATATTTCAAAAACGAATATAATACCGCAAGAACCGCTGATTTTATAAAACGTGTGGTCATCAAAGTGTTAAGGCATGACTAGCGATCACGTATGAAACGCGTACAACACGCACGGAGTTAATCGATAATTGGCAGAAGATGGAAACTGATTGAATTTGTTCTGGAGTATTCTCCTATAATGTGATTATCTTCCACGTGTAACGGTGCGAGTCATCGTCGGTAAGGCCGTTGCTTGTGGCGGATACTATATCGTAGGAAAATAGTCCTCGTTAAGCCATTCAACTTTTCCCGCTTACCAATTTCCTGTTTCTCCGCCAGTAAGCGTATTACGGCCTATCTTAACTCCTTCAATCATCTATCATATCGTTAGCAGTAATTACGGTTTATTTCAATGAAAGATCATCGTCGTACACCCCTACAGGGCGAATCCATTACCACCAGTACCCGTAGGAAATAATCAATAAGCGCCGTTCCAGGCCTGTAAATCGATTCTCCGGCTTCAAAAAAACATTCGGATTTTGTCGTAGGAACGTTAACGTTATGAAAGAACAACGCTTCGAACCGTGAATGTGCAAATGCTCCGAGGCCGCACAATGGCATGCACCGGATGTACGTTGAAGTTTCCCCGTTTCGATGAGAAACGCGAGGTTACGTTCGTTGATGAATGCTCGACGATACACTGCCTCGTTTTCTCTCGTAATAAAAACCCTATTCAGAAGAATACCACACTCAGCGCCATGTTTATAAATTTCGGGGTTACATTTTTAAGATTTTGGGGACTCCTTGACTGAATTTAGAACCTCATGAATTTGGAGTTTCAGCAGACTCTAGTTTGAGCCCTCGAAAAATATGTTTGCTAAATTCGATAAAGAAGAAGCGTTGTAATGAGGCGTTCCCCCGATGCCCCGAGCACCTGCTCATTTTTCTTAATGGTTCATGCAGCGTCGGGTGCGCAATTTGTCATTGTGTCTCGTCTGCAAGAAAAGGACGAAAAGGAGTAGGCAAAGCTGAGACACCGTCGTCGCTTATTTTCTCCCCGCGAATATAAAAATACATCCCTGGCAAGGGGTGAAGCGTCCGGCTTAACTCTCGGATGAATAGTCGCTGATCGATGCGCTCTCCGAGATTGAAAATTGCAGGGTCGGAGTATAGCGCGACGGATGACACGCCTTTCTCTGTGCTCGTTTCCCGGATTCTGTCGCTGACGTCACCATATCCAAAATGGCCGAAGTTGAGCGATGCCAACGATCGGTGGAGACGTGCATTATCGCGGGCGTGGTACGTAAATAGTCGGTGTGCCGGCGGAGAAAAATATATTCGAGGATCGTTCGTGAAAGTACCTCTCGAAATAAAACGTATGTATATCCACGGCACACCGTATTCACGATCGTTCCGGCTGCCTCTTGTTCCGCGGTTGTCTCTCTCTGTCCGCTCCGGTTCTCTTGCACCCTTTTGCCACGCCGATCGTCTCTCCCTTTCCGCCACGGGTCTTACCTCTTTCTCCTCCTTTGTTCCCCTTCTTTCGGTCGCTGTCGACCCAGAGAACTTGCGCGTTTGTGTACGTCCACGCGTTGTCCTCTCTTCCCAACGGTAATTCTCTTTTACGAGAACCGGAGGTTCCTCGCTCGTATATACCGAGGCGACGACGAGTCTCAAGGTCGTGTTATCGATCCGCCATCCCTCGTCACTCTCTGTCCGATTTATTTTGCTCCCGTTGGATCTCCGGAGCCGACTCGACTTTTTCTCGCGCCACGAGTGCCGCACAGCCCTTTTGCCGTTCCATCTGACGTCATCGCTCGCGTATCGATGGATTCGAACGCATAGCGTCCAACGGGACGAAACTGGTTCCGTTGTAGGCGACATTTACGGGTTAAGATCCGTTCGTTGACTCGTCCATGCCCGGGAACAGGTAACAGGCCGGTTTGATGTATAGTTCCCGTAGAGGGCCGTACGTCGTAATCAGATCGGATTGTCTCGCGTTACGCCCTCGATAAAAAGTGAACCCCCTTTTGACGGCGCACGCGCACCTCCCTACAGCATCCACAATTTCCCGTCCGCTCTACCGATCGAACGCGAGTCGCTTCAAAATTTTTACACGAAAAAAACCCACGCTTATTTTCTACATGTAGTCGGACGGCACTGACCACTTGACTTATGATTCTCTCAGCGGTTATGTCCGTTAACCAGACAAATCTCGAGTTAATTTAGTGCCGCGATGTTGAGGCAACTGGAGAAAGTTGAAATTCAACCGCGGCATAGTCGGGCTGAATTATAATTGAATTGCTTCATGAATTATAATTACTGGACTGCGGATGTTTATACCGGCCATGTATCAAAGTCTGCAAAGTATAAACAGATCATGCAATCTGTTGCCCTCGGCTCTTAGAGGTTATGTGGTTTATAATCTACGCTGGTTTGTATCATAAATGGATAAACATCTACGGTGTAACAGTTACAAATTTAATTACATTCAGACGGAGTTTAATATTTTTTAACTTGCTTTCACTTTTACGTTTTTTATCTTTTGTAAGGTAAACTGTCCTATTATTTCACGAAATTGTAAAAATCGTTTGATTTGTAAATTGTAAGATATCGTTTACTCCAACACGTTATTCAACAGCAAGAAGAGAAAAATAAAACATGAGATTACCGTCTCCAAAACCGTCCCACGACAGCGTGTACGTAACAAATAATTGCTAATTAATAGTTAATTAAGGAGAGTTATCCACGTGGTTACAATTTATTACCGGTTTCTATGTACGTTCGAGCGTCGTACGTTCTGCGAATGATCGAAGCGTTCACCGCAAATGATTGCCGCAAAAAACATTCCTCCGCATGGCGAGCGTACAGTTATCTGTGTCAATTATATCTCTCGATTTGCGGCAACCGGTGCACGTATTATCGCGGTTTCTCGGAAAACTCGCAAGTTTGGCCGTGTACTCGATCTCGCCTACAAGAACTGGCAGCTTCCCTCGATACGTTCCACGAAACGGTTCGGGTTAATCGGGGACGCTCGCTCGCGAATTGTGTTTCCTTCGAGCGAGGTAACCGTGCACGTTGGCCGTGTTTTGCCAGCCGATAAAAAGGGAACGGAGAACTCGGTACGTTCCAGCCTAACCGCCGATTTCTAAATTATTACGTTACACGCGAGATCCAGAAGAGTTCGGTCTACACGGGTCCAGGTGAAAGTGCTCGGAATCGCCGCGCCGCATGAGCAACCATGGACCTATTCGCAATATCGATCGATTTCCCTATTTCTACTCGTTGCTTCGATCTCTAATCGTTCTAGAACACCAAAGATCACGTTGACTTAATTCCAAAGTGATGATTCTCCCTGAGGATTGACTAGATTCTCTAGATTTACTATAATGACCCCCGTTAAGTATGCTAGGCTTTTAGAAGCTTGGTAATTTTTAATTTTCACTAAAAGCACGTTGTACACGAACGTCATTTCCGTAGAAAAATGGTCGACGCGTTAGGTGATCTCATCTGCCGCTGATTTCTTTCAGTAACTTTCCTTTCTCTATACAAATATTACGAAAGCACGAACGTGAGAGGTAATTGTACGTTCGTACGAATCGTGGTTGCAATTTCGCGCGAACCAGAAAAAAAAAGTAAGAAATGAGCGAGGAGAGTTTCCATGGAAATATGCGCGAACGATCTGTCGACAGGGTTGCTCGAGAACCTCTCGACTTTCGATGGGGAGTTAATTTTACTCCTTAAATTGCTGCGGAGTCTCTCGGTTATTCTCGAGAGATTCGTTTTGCGTTTAATGACGATGGATGCAAACTGAAATAGAAAAATACTTGGCGGAACGCTGTAATTCGTCATGGACGACAGCGAAATGCCGAGAGATCAGGTTGTAATCTGCTTTCCTTTCCGCGTCGGAACGTGTCCGCGGAAACAAATGATCGATAAGGCCGAAGCGTGTACGTGATTCACCGCGAAAAACGTTTTCCCTGTTTAGCTTTATACTTTGTAGACAATCATAACTACGGGCGATAATAATAATGTCTTCGCCGTACTATGTATATCCAAGAGCAGGCGCATAGAAAACAAAGTTAACGATGCAAACGCAACGCATACATGTATTCGAATATTTCCAAGTATAACTCGAGGCGTGGATAAATCGATTGTCTTTGCTCATTTCTCAAGCGAACTTCGCGAGATGCATAAATAAAACGTAATCGGCCTACACTGTTACACCAGCATTCGTGCCAGAAACTATAGATACGCCACTGATTCAGGTACCCCATTTCTCTTTCGGATTTCATCATTCATAATCGAAACGTTATTTGTCCTCCATCGCTAATGTGCGAAATGATCGTTAACTCGCGTATTCATCGACATCGTTACTTTGGCAAATTACACTGCCAGAGTTTCAACTTATAAATTCACCGATATCTGTTCGGTAAATTATTGCGCAACAATGACGTTAATAATTTTAAGGATAAGATCGATTGCTTCGTGCGTACCAACAGTCCTAATGAACCTGTAGGAACAGTGTCCTACTTTTCGACCGAGTTCGTGGGAGTGCATAAATAGAGGAGTCGGTGTATATCTCAAGGCCTGTCTATCGTATACGCTAGAATACGTGCTTAGTCCTCTCTGCGCAAAGTATTTTTCTTATAACCGTTGATTTCAATCATACACTGTAATCTTTCCTGCGGGGAAACTGAAAGACACGATTCGTCGAACGACACGACAGTTTCCGCGAACGTCGTCGCTTTTTACTTTCGGTTCTCCCCCGAGCGAGGACAAAGTGGAACGCGAGAACATTCTTTTAACATTTTGCTGAAGTTTACTTTGTCATGGGGGATTTGACATGTTAGGAATTTTGGAGTTAAGGAACTTTGAAAATTTTCACGTTTGGACGTTTTAGATATTGGGACATTTTGAACTTCAGGAGTTTGGTCTTCGGGACATTAAAATTCTTTTACGCTTTGCGACCTTGTGTCTTCACGTTAATGTCGAAATGAAGCTTTGTGATTGCGGAGCCTTGAAAGTTTCAAACCCTTGCACTCAGATATTTTAAGCAGAAATGCATGCAAATGGGTCTGGGTAAAAATTGAGAGCCTTGGATGTTTCTGATCCAGCGGGGTTAAAGCTTGTGACAAAATTGCGGTTTTACAGAAAGATAGTAGGAAGTAGCGTGGCCCGATTCCGCTTTCTATTTTCATCGTGATTCGCGTTGTCAGCTGTCGCGTTGAGCGCGCGTCACTTAGCAAATACACCGACACGAGTTAGTGACGCGTTCATCCTGGAACGGTTTGTTTTCAGAAACCGAGAGGAGAATGGTATGGCGGTCGATTGGCCGTGGTTGTGGCTAACGGTAACGCACACTCGCGACCGGTTCGGCAAACCGAAAATATTCGCGCGTTACGTGTGTCCGTGACCCAAAACTGTCCGTCACCTGTGATCCTGGGGATTCGAGCTAACGAGCCGTCGCCGTTCGATGACGCGAACTCGCCGAACACGGCGTGTCGATTAAATTAGACGAGAAGCCAATTAGAATCTGCTTCCACTTAAGCCTCTCGAGGAGCGCGGCCAAGTGCTTCGTGCTCGCGGCTGTCTTTTACGGTTTGTCGTTGCTTCTCTCGCGGCCGCCAAAAAATCCATGGAATTCTCGAGCGTGTACGCAAACATTCGCGAACGCGCTGACGGAGACACAAGGTATTCATAACTTTGTTTCCACCGCGGATCTGCAATTCAACGCTGCAGCCGGAACGGGGTCAGCCGCGGCAGCGGAAACGTCCATTAGAATTACAAAGAAGCGGTCGTTAGTTGACGGCGCGATCGCGTTTGACGCCCTTTCCTGTACCCGCCATCCGCGGTTTTCGTTACTGCCATTTCCCGACAGAATTAAAACATTCTCTACTTTTTTCTCATTTTTACATTTCCCAAACATTCATATTTTATTAAGGTTCATTTACAGATATCCCGAAAATCCTTCACTTCAATTTTGTTTCTGAACATTCATCCTCCCTTCAGTCCTCGAAAATTGAATTTTCTAATTATTCTGAATATTGAAAATCCTGACAGTACCTGATATGGGACAAAATAATTAACTTAAAATGTTTCTAAAAGGAGAAACTACAAGTCAGAGTATAATGACTCACTAGTAAAATCTCTGGTAATTCAATACTATATTACAGATCTAAAAACGGATAACCAGTCCTTTCCGAATATCCTTCACAGCATCCGATACGGTAAAGCTTAATGTATATTCACCGCTGGTAGTTGCAGTATTACCAGAGCACTCGTGATTAGACAAGGACAATTTTAATTTCCGTTCTGATGGCCCACTTTCGTCGCGGTTCGCTTTCAATATTTTTTTCAATATCACGAGTATCGGAGAAGAGCTCTTTTGTTCGAACACGATAATTAGAGATCGGGAAGGTGAATGATATTCAATGAAGCGATCGATTTCTCCTCTTTTATTCGATTTTGTTTTTAATTCGTGCTCAATGCATTCCAATGTTCCGCGAGGAAATTGTGAACACAGTGCAATTTCATACAACTCGTAAACCCCTGAGGCAATAGTCGTCAGGAGCGAGTAATATTAACCGCACGAACCGATTTCGCAATCAGGAACGAAAGTACGCGAACCCCGATAATCGGGTTAGTTATCGGGTTATAATGGTAAAATTAATTGGACCGCGTCAAGCGTTATATCGTGTCCGTGACAACCGGGGACCTATAAAGTATGTCAATATTCATAAAACGCACTTTAATTGTGCGAGCATGGTACCGGAACATTGGGTATCGTTACGCGAACCGCATTTTAGTGGAACTTTCGTTGAGTACCTGTCACTGTTTTTACCATTCAAATACTGTCATCGAGCATTTTATTTACAAGTACATGAATCAATGCGTTGTACATATTAAAAGTAACTTTCTGTCCGTGAGAGTTGCGGAATACTGCTTTCCTTCTCTAAACCGTAAAAGCGGATTGCTCGCTACCGGTATCGGCCATTTCCATTACTAATGTTGTTTTCACGCATGACAGTCCGCAATTATCATATACTTATGATCAGGTAAAAAGATGTTGTTCGTTGTTTTTTACGTCTGTGCATGCATATGTATTTGTTTGTTGAGAACCCGATTTAAAATATTTACTCAAGGCAAGTGAATCTTGATGTATGTAGTCAGACACGTTACATTACTGTTTTAATTTCTCTGAATCAACAGAATTCCAAGTTCTTGAATTCTAATGTTTGCAAACTTTCACGTCCGTTTTTCATAAGTTTAAAAAATTGTCAAAAAGCTATGGTACTTCCACCGCCATTTTGTAGATACTGCGGTTCCTGCGAGTGTACTGCATGGTGTAACGTGAAAGGAAGTGAGAGGCTGAAATTCCGCAGTAGTATTATCTAATTTCGCTGACAATAGACAACCCCACTAGTTTAAATGACCACTACTAGCTGATTTCCTGTTAGAATACTTCCTCCCCATCGTTCACAATTTTCGAACACGGAAGCAGCTACTCCCGTTTCTTTTGAGACAAATTGCGCATTGTCCAAGGCACTTGTTACGCGGTTAAAAAGTCTTGGAGCTACTTCTTGCCACTCTGCCTTTGACAAATGTCAGAAGTGCTTTCGCGAGTGGCGTGCAATCCGCACGCTCATTGTCTTATTCTAATCGTGTGGGAAAAGGGAACCATTAAAACACGCGGACGATACTGTGTGCAAATCTTTGGGTTAAATGTCTTCTAAGTCATTTTGTTGTCGTCGGTATTATCGATTTTAACTTTCTTACGATCTTGCGTCCGTCCTATCGATTCGCAAATAAATTCTCTGCATCGGTCTGCACCGCACGTACACACAGAATCCTTAAACTACGATTTGCTATCTACTTCGCCTTGAACGCGGCAACTATCGTCTGCGAGCTACAAGATTTCGTTTATAGTGCCAAGAATGCAATAAAGTTTATAGCTGATTTATATCGAACATTCGACCAGGCAAAATATTTATGTGACCCGCTTCCTAAACGGTGTCAAGACTCGGTCAGTCTATTTTCTAATATCGCCGCGAAATTTGTCATGTACGAAATGCAACTAAGTGTGAAAATGTGGAAAGGTGATGCGAGGTGAGAGAATACTTTAGCTCGTTACTGTTCTCGATTATTTAATTTTCGATTTTTAAATATTCTGATTTACTAATTTCTTAATTCTTGAGGACTCAGACTTCCCCTTCTAAATTTCATAATTTCTCAGATTCCCAGCTTCTAAATTTCTTCATTTCTCAGATCCCCAATTTCTAGATTTCTCAACTTCTCAGATCCCCAATATCTCACACCCCCAATTTCTAAATTTCCGAATTTCTCAGATCCAATTACCACACTTACCAATTCCCAACTCGCCCTCCCAGTGTTAATTTAAAAAATTCTCAACTCCTAAATTTCCGAATGTCCAAACCCGCCATCAGGATGTTGGCGAGAGTACGCGGAGCGTAGAAAGTGATGGAGCGTTTCCGGCTCTCGCCGCAGGACGATATCGAAAGGGAAGACGCAGGGAGAGCGGAATCGAGAGGAAACGACGGCGGACAAACGACATCGAGGAGGACGTGTTTGGTAGAGGGAAAGCAGCGAACCGACAGTTTTGCCGTGATACGCTCGACTTGGCACACGTGTGTCCGCTCGCGGATGGCAGCTTTTGTGCGGATCGACGACCGTCACGAGAGGCTCGATAGAATCGCGGCTACTCGAGTCGGAGGCAGTCGGCCGGCAAAAAAGGAACGAACACAGGAAGAGAAGGAGAAGGCACGAGACGCGCGTGTCCAAGGAATTGACGGCGAATATCCGAAGGCGAGGACCGCGATAGATAGGTCCGCTCGAACGGCAGTGTATAGCCGCTTCTTGGCTCATCTCCAGGGCATTGTCTTTTTACGATGACGAGTAATCCCGAAGACTGACGCGACATCGGAGGAAGGCTCGTCCCCGGAGAAAGAGGCTCGCGGGCAAGAAAGGAAAACAGCTCTACTATGAATGTGCCGACCTGGGACGTATCACCGCGAGCCTTGGGTCAACGTTCGGACGAGAGGGAGATATTTTTTTTTTCTTGGTCGGTTTTAGATCGTGGTATAAATATAAACGGAATCGGTGCACGGCTGCTGCCCTGCCGGACTCTGACTCAAAGGAAATTACGACGGACACGAATGATGCGTTCACCGATGCAACCATGCTCGCGTCATCATCGCCGACGACGTTCGATCTACGCAAGCCTCGGAAAAACATGATCAACCTGCGAAATGAGCTAGCTGTTCTAAACAATGTGTCATACCTCTCGGAGCATTGTTTATCGTGTTCGTAGCCAGGCCTGTCAATCTTTCAGAAATCGTGTAGTTCAAAGACACCGCTAATTAACTGAAAATGTAAATCCTGTTACAAGATGTAACCTCTTCGAAATTATACAGATTGAAAAAATTGTAAGAGCAATCGATATTTCCAGCCGAAGATTTCCAAGCGACTTTTTATCTCGGCCAACAGGGATTTTTATGAAACCACGATGGATGATTATGCAATCGCGCGTCGAAATGCCTGTCGATTGCGTATTATCGTTGCACACGCGACCTCGGTCAACCCGTGGATCATAAACTGTCGTCGATCTCCGACTGAAAATGTTCCGCCGTTTGCGAACGTTGCGAAATCTTATCTATGCCGTTGGCGGCGTCTATAATACAAAACTGTGCTTTTACTAGCTGTCACGTGTATTCCATCGTTAGTCACGTAGAGAGAAAACAACAACAAGAAGTCGCGAGTGGAAAAGTTTGGTTGGCAACGTGGAAATCTTCCGCGCGATTGATCGGCCTCCTCGCTGCCCCTTTTGGCACTAAACGGAAGCGATCGACGACCCATCGGGGAAACGTTCGACGTGGCCATCGTGGACACGGAATTCGCACCTTTCGACAGGCACCTCGCCAGGAATCTGCTTCGCTGGCTGAAATATCCGATGCTACGTCGGCTACGATCGTGAAAGTGCACGGGCGCGTGTTGTCTGTCCGTAATGGCAATGCGTGGCTTATTCCACTGCACGCCGTGCGCATGCGGTGCTAACCACTTCGATTATCCGAACGTTTAGGGGACAACAGGCTCCGTGACAGATAATAAAAGGTTCATTGCCCTTATCAGTCGGCCAATTATTTCTCCTTTTGTCGGTGGACGTTGATATCCCGGCGAATTCGAATATATCCGTCCTGCTCGTTCAACCTTAATCTTTCAACTGACTCAATCACGTTGATCTAACAGTTTATTCTGTTAAGCACCTTTTGCAAATTTCGGAAATAATGATCCTGCAATTTGAGCATTTGGAAATTTAACAAAATTTTAAACTAACATGAGAAGACACGTTCCACCCCCTACCAGAGGGAAATTTACAATTTACTGTATCGATTGTATTTAGTGGATCATTATCCTTGACTACGATTATTAAATATCGCAGATGAAGTGGTAGATCGTAAATTCCGTCCGTGAAATTCTATCATCTCGAACGACCTCCCCAAGATAACCGAGTTATCGTTCTCTGCAGCCTGAAGCAAAATGGCGCATCCGTCGCGTCTACTCGGGAAGAACTTCCGGGGAAATTTCTTTCCACGACATCCAGTGAAATCTAATAACGACCAAACATCCTTGACCCGGTTTCCGGGCTCGAGATGGCGTTAATCCAATACTGGTAGTCCGATCGCGTTGCCTTTTGATAAACGACCTGGTAAACAAAAGCTCGACGCGATCATTGGAACAGATAAAAGCGTCTTCTTCGTTTTCAGGACAGCCCTGTCCGTATCGATCGATCGAAAGGAAACGGTGAGAATAACGCGTCCATTATCCGCGATAGAAAGTCACTATCCCCAGGCTGCGGATAAAATCAATGAAAGCGAGCTACTGTCCGTGTTCACGGTCAATTGAGGGGATTTCGAAAACACAAGAATTGATAGACCGATAGAAAAAGACTGACGATTGATATAATCGTCGAGAGATCGTAACTGTAACAATTCGAAAGTCGAAATCAGGCGTAGAACACGATACTAGGAGTAATTTTTCGAGGAAAAAGCATTCGAAAGCGAATTACATTCGTAGTTTACATTTTGGTTCCAAGTTGACTTCCTTTTCCGTTCGAAGCTTACTTTCCCTGGAAGCTATTAAACGATCTTGAATGGTCGTTCATTCGTTCACAGAATCCAGTTTCTAGTGGACGGATTTAAACGTTGATACCAAAGTTGCAGTATATACTCATTAGTATACTCATTCTAAAGTCCCAAGGTTCAAAAATATCAAGGTCTCAAGGTCTGAAGACTCAAATCTAGGTGATCTACAAAAGTTTAGGTGTAAAAGAGTCTAAGTGACCTAAGAGAGTCTAGGTCTGCAAGATGATCCACATACAGTTCTCCATTTGTGACGGTAGATCAATACCGTGCATTACCGTGGGCACCGGTACCAGGGTGTTCCATATGGTATCACGATGCAATAACCCAGTACTCAATGCTCAAGTTCGCGAAACTTTGCTAGTCCCAGTTGGCGTGTCGTCGAGACACTTTACCAATGTTTCCGCAACTCTGTCGTGAACTCTCTCAGTCCACGAGTCGCAGGTTTTTGCCAGTCGTGGCTTCGGTTCAGTTTCGAAAGAATCGGTGGTAAGAATGTTCTAGGGAGATAGTCGAAAGTCGAACCTTGCCAAGCAAATTCTCGTTGCGGTATCCTTGATCCTGGCTTGGGCATGGAACGCGATCGCACGCTAGGGAACGAGGCCAGCGAAAGGATTATACACGGGCCGAAGAACGAAGTCGGTACGTTTTCCCATTGGTTGCTGGCCATCGGCCGACTCTGGCAGACCCGGCGTCGCCCGCGGTTTACGTTACCGATTACATCACCGTAGCTCTGTTCTCTGCGCGATAAATGTGAGCGTGTACACAGAAACGTTGCTGCTTACGTGTACACGCGATTCGTAGCTGCTCGCCACGGCTCTGCACACACAATGGTGGATCTGTTCTCCCGCGCGTACTGCACGTTCTAGGGAAATATGTTTCCTCGACTGGCAGACCTTGAGCGGTGACTGGCTTTATCGCGCGGATCGCTGTTGCATTATTATTCCCTGTACACCTTTCGTGCCGGCTTACAACTACCAATTTCTTTCTCTCAGAAATGCGAACGTTGCTTACCTTTTTAACCAGTTGCTATATCATTGGATACATTTTGCACAACGCGTGGCAGCTTTTCGTAACAGGTCGATTAAAGATTTAGGCGATCTATTCTTGATCCGTGACTATACGTGTTTCGCTTCGTCAGCTGTGATGAAACGAGTCCACTTTTTCGTGATACCGATTCAACAGTTGTTCGCAATATTTCACTTTCGTTTCGTCCTCTGTTATTATCCGATGCTCGAGTCTTTCGATAACGGAATTGATTGATCACGTGGACAAACTCGTTCTTTTGATATTTCCATTTTATTTGTAATTCGCTGTCGCACGACTGGTTTTTGTAATTCATCGATTTGCAAATCTAATATCTTGTAGGAATAATTTTATAACTTTGTGATTCGATAGTTTCTTCGACGTAAACAACTCGGTAACTATGATCAATTTCTCCGGACGACGTGTTCAACCATTTTGTGTTATTTCGATTTTAGCACTTTCGAAAACGCGCATTGTCTGGACAGAAGACTTGGCGCGTTTATAATTCGAATTATAGCTACTTAATTCTTCGAGAGTACACTACATTTGAACCTATCTATATTAAAATTCGTCGAGTAAAAGCTTGAACGCGAAGAACAGTTAAACGACTGACCTCGATCGAAGTTTAGTTACTATTCTAAACAGTTGGTAGCAGATATCACGAGACTCTCCTTGTAATCAACAAAAAGTAGATCTCGCCTACTCGCTTTCTTGCCTCAGCAGTCACAGGTATCCGTTCAGAAATAAAAACGAAACTGCTCCAAATGTCGTACCTGAGAGCGATAACAATGGAGCTTTAATGGAACGATCCAGGATATGTCGTAGATTACCGTCTAGTTTTATCGGATCGAAGACTTTGTTTTGCGACCATGCGAAAATGTCATTGGGAGAAGCTCGAATCGTATGCAAACCAACAGTACTCGCCGACGTTGTTGTATTATTCATCGTACGAATGCAAATCAAGCGATTTCCCTCGAAATCGATGGAGCCTGCTAGTCAGCCATTTCTTCTCCATCGAACATCCTTTTATTAAATGGACTTTTCGTGTATTAGCAGTTCCACACTTGCAGTCCTACTTTTCCGAACATGAGAACCTAGCAGAAGTCTCCGACAATGTGGTCGATCGAAACATGTCCTAGAGATTCAGATCCGATCAATCTGATCGACCGTTCGCCAATAACGGCATGCAAAACAATATTACCATTCAATGTGTTCTGAAAGCCTGAAGGTCGGCTTTCGCAATTCGCCATTTCGATTGAAGACTCGAGTGTTAATGTAAACCTGTTGTCACTGTCGCTGCGAATATTCATGCTTGTGATAAAATGTATCGAACGTTTTTGGCTAATTTTCAACTTGGTTTTGGGGAAGATCACTTGTCACTTGTCGAGGTGGACTTGAGGGTGACATCTTCCAAATCGCTTGATTTTTGGATTCGTAAATTCCTAGATATCTAGGTTTCTAGGTTTCTAGATCTCTAGGTTTCTAGATTTCTATATCAGATGTATCGTCAGATTCCTATATATACAGTCATAAATATAATATACATATGTACCTATATTTTCCTATATCCTTATTTAATATAGGTGAATGAAAATAACATCGATACAAGACCCTTCACCCTGACAGCAAATTTTGCAAATTGCAAAGTAGACCAGGTATTTTGCCTCTATCTAGGGGTTCTAAAAGATGAAGCAAAAGTCCTCAGCTACCATGATCGATCCAGTAAGCTACCAAACATGTCGGCTAACACGAAATGTGCGTGTCTTTATTCGAGCTTTAATGTATTCCGCAGTTCGACATCCATTTGCTGTTTACCTTGCAACGGCGCTATTTGCGTCCACGTGGCACGATATGGACGAGGTAAAAGCGGAACATCGGTTTTTACATCTCCGAAGAGGGCGTGTTCCGTCTTTTTGCTCGTCGTGTCGCGTCGCATCACGTCTCGCTTCAACGAGCCGATCGCAACCAGGGTGTGAAAGCAAAAGCAAAGCGACGCCATAAAACACCGCAAACTCTGTGGCTCCTTTTTCTTTCGTTCGACGGGGAACGAGGGCATCCCGAGTAAAAGTTTCCCGGTTTCGGTCGTTTTTCTTCTCGAAAATTAGATCGATTTTCCAGCGTTTATTTCGACGGGTTTCACCGCCGCGGCGCGATTTATGGGTCGGCCTTGCGCCAACTGGACCAAGACGCCCGAAATCACGTTCCGACGGTACGTTTCCATGGATCGCGTGAGAAATAGCATTCTCGCAAATTTCACGGCAGCTCGTTAACGCGGGGACAATCTCGACGTGGCTATTTCCCGCGGCCTTTATTCGACGCTTCTCGAGTATCGAAGCGTAATTTTGGCGCGGAATTCGAAAACCAGTCGTATCAAATATTTCAGAACCCGACACTTTTGCTGCTACTTGCTCGTGTTTACGATTGAGATTCGATACCCTTTGGAACTGCGCCTTTGAATTCGTTGACGCTACAATATGCTTGCTTATTTAGGTAACTTTGGACTTTACGTAACTACGTTGATGTATTTAAATGATTGTAAATAAATGTTTTTCATTTGAAAGGCGAATTACAGTTATTCAATAGTATAATCCATCTGTGTAACTACTGCGTAACTAGTGTGTATATGTATGAAGAGATTTTATCATTTTGATGAAGTTTGATTAATCGCATCAGTAAGATTACAATAATTGACAGGAAATTAAAAGGAGATATAGAGAGAATTTTCTCTTCATCTTTTTCTTACTATCATTGTATCAATTGAAACCTTTTCTCAAATAACATGATTGAATCTCTAAAATGATGGTACATTTTTTTAAAAACCAAAATCTCTAACCAATCTACTTTATTAAATTTCCAGAGAGCTATCGTATTAATACACCTACAAAGAAGTGTGCGTCTTTCGCAATTTGACGTCGCAATATAAATCAGTATTTTCGAAATTTTACCTAACAGTTTTCTATTATAAAATCGCCGCACGAGCCGCGAGATATCGTAATCAAATTTTCCAAGCAAGCCGAAGCACGTTATCGTGGCATTGCCGATAAGACGAAGCGAACGATACACAAACGTTACTTTGTGACGAGCAAAATGTAACCAGCGGCTTTGCGAAGAACGTCCGTCGAGAAAAATGATTTCCAACGAAATCGTAAATTGATCATCGTAATGAACGTTAATAACGTCCGTTTCGTCGGTTACGTCACCGATAACCCGCGACAACGACATTTCGCGTCGCACGTTTCCCTCGTGCTTGTCTAGAAAATGGCCTCGGAAATTACTCGGCCAGTCATGCACAGGAGTTTCCACGTATTCGCGGGACCGTATTGTTAAGCACTCGCAAAGATGCTCTTTTACGTAACAGCATTCTGCGAGGCTGAGAAACCACCGGCTCGTTCATCGCCAGAAAATTCCATTCGCATACCGACGTTAACGATCACAAATTTCAATTTCTACATCCCGTTATTAATTACAGGTTTCTGGTATTTTGAATTCTTTCTTTACTTTCAATTTAGGACTATTGATTATTGTGAAGTAGAGATGTAGGGATACAGGATATGAGGATTTAGAAATTGGGGTTTGAGAATCAAGGGTGATCTAGAGATTTGTAGAATGATCTGGGATCATAAAAATTTCAGGACATCTCAGTATATTGCTATCTAGACATGTAGGTATTCAGAAACGTAGGATTTGAGAAAAAAGGGGTTTGACACAGTAATTCAAGATTGTAGTAATTTCAGAACATAGAATCTCAGGACGCAGGTGAACGTTGACGCAACTAGATAGAGTCCCCCAATAACCTCCATATCTACAGAAATAAATATTTGAAATTTTCATCGATATCTCTCTATCGCCTAGATGAAGAATGTAACTTTCTTGATTCGAGCCAGTAGAATATATCTCGGAAGCGATAAATCCGCAATGAAACGCGATCGTTATTCGTAGCCATTTCAGCGGCGATAAAAGAAATGATTTCACAGCGTTCGTTCGGTTTAACCTTGTTCGCGGGCGTATGGAATGCCATTAGAAATCAGCGAGTGTGTGTACCGTTATCAGAGCTCGGCGAAATGATACGTAGTTGGCGACAGTGTTTACAAATAGTAAGCGAGATCTCGAGATACGGCGATCGAGAATGTTTACGCGAAATCGGTTACGTTAACGCCGATCCGAGGTCCGCTAAAAACAGAAGCGAGGTCGCACGATCGTGTATACGAATTCTTTCTATATTTTTGTTTGCCGCTTTTTTATCGCCTCGGAATATTGAATTTTCGGCCGTGTATCTCTTTGGAAAACACTCGTTACGCGAACTTGTTGCTTCCGCCGCATAATCGTTTGTGGTAATGTCTCATCGTCGATGCAGCCAGCGTAACCAACTCCGTGCGCATACGACGGATGAAAAAAAGAAATAAAAACGACAAAAACATCTGTTGTTACACGCGATGCCCGAGGAGAGGGGGCTAATCATGATTATTTACTTGGGTGTTCCATCTGCGCGGCTGATAGGGTAACGACTTCCTGTGCGACAAATAAAGTATCATTCATCCTGAAAGCCGGAGCAATTCTGCTTAATGACAGCGTCACATCATACATATAGTGTGTACACTTCAAGATTATATTCTGCGGCATTTCTAATAAATCCACGATGTCTTCGAATAAAACATAATGCCAGACAGCCACAATAATGGAACTTACAGGGTTACTTTGCTTACAAATTACAATCAAAGTTTGCAAATATTTGTCTGTGAAATAGTCCTCCGTCTTATTTCTAACGGCAAAAATTGAAGGTGTATTAGCAAAGTTTTATGGAGAATATCGTGAAAGACAGAAAAATACGTAAAAAATGAACATATAGTTGAAAGCCCTCGAATATTGTACGTCCTCGAACAATCAACTCGAAGGTCTAAAAATATGGTCTCATCGTACATTGACCGGCTAAAATAGCTGCTTATCTTCAGGGACAAGTAATCGATGATTTATCGTAGGTTTTAATCCGGCATTATTATGAGTGTGCTCGATACACGCGAATTCGTCGGACGGTTTCAAATGTTCACATGGAACACGCTCGTTACGAGAGGATTTACTTTACGTAACCGCGAGCATGCAGCGAACTACAACTGCATGCATGCACATCGCGTCGCTGGTAATTCGAGAACGAGACGCTTATCGCTTTATTAGTCGCTCTTTATTGCACGAACGATTCCGTTGACAGCCTCGAGGCTGTGACAATCAAGCGAAGCCAATAGCCAACTCGAAGAAAGCTTAGAGATATGATAAATAATTATTCGACGATTTTATCGTAGAATATTCGCTATTGCTCTAATGTTTGAACGTTATCTCTGCTGGAAATTTCCAAACTTCTGTGAATCTGATATACTAAGATTTTTCAAGGTGCATTTGTAATTCACTGGTTTCGTGACAAACATTTACTTGTAATGCACTATTTTCATAAAGCATAGAAATGTAAAAGTATCAAAGTTTTAAGTTTGACAATTTTAGGATCTTGAAGTTTAACAATTTCAAGATTATAAGCTCTCAAACGAACGATACAGTGTTTTGAAATTTGTTGTGTTTAAAAAGTTCAAAATTCCAAAATCGTAATGTCCCAAAGTCCCAAAATGTCAAACCCCCTAAATACAAAAATTCCAAAGTCCCAAAATTTAGAATTCTTGAAGTCCCAAAGTTCTAAAGTGCTAAAACTGGAAGATTCCAAATCCTTAACTCCCAAAATTTAAAGACCCAAAATTCTACGTTTCCAGTGTCTAAATATCATAGAATCCCAAAATTTCAATGTCTCGAATACCCAAAAATTTTAAGGTCCCAAAATCTCAAAATTCCAAAGTCCCTAAGCTCCGAATTCTGAAAGTCCCGAATTTCTATAATGCCAAAGTTGAAAGATTCCGAATCCTCAAGTCGCAAAGTTTCAAAAACCCAAACTTCTAATTTCTTAATATCTCAAAATCCCGAAATCTAAAAATTTGAGTCTCCAATACCCAAAAGTTCCAAGATCCCAAAATCTAAAAATTTCAAAGTCCCAAAATTCCGAATTCTTAAAATCCAAGAGTCCTAAAGTGCCAAAGTTGAAACATTCCAAAACTCTAAAATTCTAAAATTCTAAGGTTCCACTATCTTAAAGTGTCAAATTTGAAAAATTCTAAAACTCTAAAATTCTGAAATTCTAAGATTCCAAAATTCTAAAGTCCCAAAACCCCATCGTCTCAAAATACCAAAGTTCCCTCTTGAAATTCCCTCTTAAAATTCCGAAGATCGAATGAAAATTTCAATCATCCCAAAGACCCAATATCGGTACAATTAATCAAAAGTGTTCCAACGCGTGTTAAGTCTCATGGCAATTTTCGCAGTGGCAGTCGTGTCACTTATTTTTAGTTGGATATAGGTTGACGATCGCACGAGGTACACTCGTGCTAGAAGAGTACAAGTAGTATACGCCTGTGTGAACACAGACCGTATGTTCTATCTTGTAAGCCGTAGGCTTCGATCGACACTTTGTTCCATCGCCGTATCCGAACACGTGGCTTAGAGAGCGAGATAAGGCTAAGGATAGATCATTTTGCCAGCGGGTGACCTCATTTTAGTTTCACTACAGTAATTTGATCAATAAGCCTCTAGTATTCTTCAACTTAAAAACAATACTTCACAATCGAGAGACGTATGATCACTGTCAACATTTCAAGGTTCTCAAGACTTATTGACAGTAGTGAAATATCGACAAGATTATATCGCTATGTTCATCACGATTGTAATATTAACAGCGTATTTCAATTGTCTAACTGTATCTATCTACATATTCTCTAGTATTCTTCAATTTAAAAAGAGTACTTTTCTTGTAGATACAATCATATTTCAAGGTCCTCAAGATTTGACGGTACTGAAATGCATTATATTTTCATGATCATTGCTATATTGACAGTAATTGTCTAACCTCTCCACACCTGCATTATCTGTCGAATAATTCTGTGAAAGTGATTAACTTTTACAGTTTCTGTTCACCATGAGCAATTACAAAATGGAGATTTGAAAGTACCTAATAGAACGATTCATCAAAAAGTGAGGAAAACTTCAAAATAGCGTGTTTTGTAGCATGACTGAAGTTACCGATGAATAAGCCTTATCTAAATGGATCTCGAACATCGGAAGAATCGATCGAACTTGCGAGCAGCGTTGATGGAAGGGCTTACAGCACGAGGTAGCGTTTCTAGATAAATAGGTCGTACGTCTACGTGCATTCTTTTATTGTCTTTAAGTGGTGAATCTATTCCTAAAGTAGGTTTCCCCGGTGCTGAAACACTATACCGTAGGCCATCACGTATACGTGCAAATCTACACGGGCCTGATAGTAGAAACTGGAATAAATGTTCGAAAGTAGACCATAATTTTCTGTGTCCTTTTTTAAACGTTCTACTCGGTTAACTTGTGATTCATGTCTTCAATGTGACGTCAACAATTAACACGTGGACACGGTCGATGTCGCTGTTCGTGACTTTGATACATAATTCTTTATCTCTTCCATTTTTGTGTAGGTATCGGATATTAGTAATTTTATAGTGAATGCTAAAGAAATCGATTGGAGACTTACACGGTGACAATTGTGAGATACTGAAATTATTAATCAGGATGGTCAAGTCAATTTTTAAATTTATGCCAGCTTAATTTATATCATTAATATAACAATGCAACGTAACAGCAATTTAAAATTCAATGACCTTGCTCAAATATTTAATTTCAATAATTAAATTCTGAAAGTTAAAGTCGATGATCGAAGTTTCAATATGTCTTAAACGTCCCGTTGCAGAAATCAATATACCGTATCGATCGTCACAGTAGAAATAGCCATGTCTGGCGCGGCAGACAAAATTATTGATTATCAAGGATATTAGTAATTGCAGTGGTATTCTGAACATTTTCATTTGCCATCGGAGACTCGCGTTAAAAATTAACAAGTTTTCTTCGGACTATCGATGGCAATCAACTAATTTGAAGTGGTTTAAGCTTATCTGTTCTTCAGATATAAGATACTTCAATTCAAAATAACATATTATGACGTATATGTGTGACATGTTTTTCATGGTCATTCCTTCCGTGTTATAAACAGACGAGAATTTCTGCAAGCCTTAAGTAGCTCTTGGTGACGTTGCTGACGCGTCACCGACACGCGTGACGTTCTAAGAACCTGTTCATTTTTTTCTCGAAGTCTTACATCATCGATCCGATCACGAGGAAGATTTTCGCAAATGTCAATTCGTATAACTATAGCGGGTGTTTACGATGCGTTTCGGTACATTTCTTCCGCGATATCACACGCGAGATCCGCAAATATAAATATCCCCGCGGCCTTTTCAACGTCTATTTCTGAGATGGATATTTTCACGCCGGCCAACGGAGATTTGACTGAAAACTATTTCGAACGGCACGCGCCGTACTTTCGATCGGCAATTTATCTCCTGGCGAAACACCGTGTAACGATCCGACGCGGCGATAACTCGAACACGTTTGCGTTCGTGCCCGTTCCAAGCTGAGATCAGCGTTTCGGAAACGCGAGCGGCATTTTTCTTTTGATCGTGACACGTGCCGTGTTCTCTTCCAGTTAGAGAACCTACCTGCAACGCCAACCAATTCAATTCGGTGATAGCCGCGATGCTCGATTACGATCGCGTGTCGGGAAATTGCTCACGACAGTCACGAATGACACCGTTGATGCACGAGAATCATCCTCGAACACCGTTTTACCCTCCTTTTACGTTCTCCACGGAAAAGATGTTCACCGCTACATTCTGCAAAATCTGTTACAATCATTTTTAAATGTTTAAATATTTTATTTTCAAATATTTTCGTATCATCAAAAGTATCATTGAAATGTTCCAACACGGAAAATTTTTGTACGACAGATACATGTTTGAAATGTTAATCACGTCAACTTCGATTTGCTTTTCAATTTAATTAAATCATTTATAGTACAAGCGAACAAAAGTTCAGTGTTCAGATAGTGACAGTAACATATTAAAAGATTAAGTATGTATTATAGTATGTTTGATCACAAACATCAGTTTTTACTGTGACGTTGAACATGCTTACATTAGTGATACACATATCACTATTATACATGTATACTTTTTGTTTCTAGCGGAATAATCGTGCAAGTACCATCAAAATATACATATGTATATGATTATTAATTTATAAAACAATCTAATTTATTATAATCGTGTTTACTCGAAACCTCTTTCTATACGTTTGCTTCTAACTTTATTTTGAACGTGCAGATTTCAACTCAAGTTGAAATGTAAGTTGTCTCGGTATTTTTACCATTTAAAATATTTTGAATGATGAAATTGCGATAACTGTGCTGCGCAAAACACTCGCTATCTCTCGTCAAGCTCATATCAGCGGTGCTCGTGTCACTGGTTGAGAACCACTATTATAACGTGTCTGACCACATACGTCAATTTTCACTGTAGCGGTCACCGTGTTAATCACGCGATGTAACGCGTCGCAATCTAATAGAGACAAGCGATCAATATATCTACATCGTTATTTCAGAATACAGGTTTACCATACTGGAACACATGTCGCATGACAGTTTCACTCTACGAGAAATGAGTCAAAAACATAAAATAGCCTTAACACATCAAACACATGAAATTAAAATACTGCAATATCAAGCTAAAATGTTACTAAAATCCTAAGCTAAAATGTTACTAAAATCCTAAGCTAAAATGTTATTAAAATCCTAAGCTGAAGAAGTACTAAAATTCAAGGCTGAAGTACTAAAAGTTGACTGTTAATATTCTAAGCTAGTATAACTGAAATCCCAAGCAAAAGTACAGAAATTGAAGTTGAAAGTGTTTGGCACGTTCGCACGTTCCATTTTATTCGCCATCGAACGGTAACAGCATATATCGTTCTAGACAATTACGTTCACGTGGTAATTGTTTACGCAACACAGTGGTGGTACAACAGACGAGCAGATTTTTGCTAAGCAGCTCGTTAATTATTAGATAACGACGGCACGAGCAGACGCAGCGGCACCGAGGTTAAAAAACAAAATTCTTATCAGTCGAATGCCTGTAGCGCGCTAATCGAGGATGATCGTACGACCGTTTATCGGAACGTCAGTTGTCCGCGTGTCTGCTCGTTCAGAAATTTTGGTCGCTCGATGCAAACGGTTTTTAACGGTTCAACGTCGATAACGCGACCTCGCTAATCTGCCATTTGCCTCGGTAGCCTCCTTCGGTTTACGTAATTGTTTCCTACGTTTTCTCCGCCGATTGTCGACTGCACGTAAACAGGATTATGCGGCGATAATCGAATGGCTTTTGCGATCACGATTGTAATCAAATTGCGAATGCACCGAATAATACCGATAAGCTTTATGACTTTCCGTTCCTTTAGGAAATTATCGATGGATTAATTCATCACTATTATCGCTCATTCCCTCTCTCCTTCATAGTTGACGAACAGGATTTCCTGTTGTTCTGCTTTTAATAATTTTTCAAGTGGGTTACCAAAAATTACCATTTTTGGCATCCCCACAAAAGTTTAGATTGTACTTCGATGTAATATACAGAAATGTGTGTAGTTGAACGTTTGATGGATTTGTCAGATATTTGAGCGCCTTAAATGCTTACAATTAGCCCGGAAAAGGTGATCCGTTTAAATGAATCAACGCTTAATTGTGCAGCTCGCGGTGTGTCGGTTACGTAATAAACATGCATATGCGAAACACCGACTCGAGAAACGTTGATCGTAACAAATGCAAAAGGAGTGGGCAGCGCATCGATTACATGCATACACTTGTGCAAACGAGAAGTGTCACAAGAGTAGTCGGCGTATCATGTTTTATGCATGAATCAATTCTGCCATTGTTGTTATTCGTCCAAGAGTCTTCAGCTACCCACAACATCCTCCGCACCCCAATTTCGGATAACTGTATCGGCACCACGTGGATACGTTGCGAAACGTGTCGTTTCCGAGCATACTTCGAGATCGCAGACGCTTTCTCCCGTGATCGTAAATAAGAATTAACGACTAAACGCCGTGGAAAATACAACAGAATACTCGCAATGTATCAGCGCGAACGACTGATCGGCGGACGAGTGGCAAGTTGCCCGTTTGTAATTACCACGGTAAACTCGATTAAACTTCCAGTTTGGTCGGCTTGTACACGGGCTATTTTATGCACAGACCCTGCTCTGTAATCCCGCAGCGAACGGAAGCGATCGAGCGCCACTACGCCTCCAGCCGATATTCACACCGATAATTTCCGCGTGCCATCATATTCCCTGATAAATGGCAATCGACCATCAAACTTCACAATGTTGTTAACTCTTGCAACCATGTTCGAATTTTGTAACTCCACGTACATTTGCAAGGTTGTCAGATTCGAAGTACCTTTTCAAATTAAGGAGCTCTTCGTGTTTCGAATCCTTTACATTAAGTTCCTAAATTCCTAAGTTTTTGATATTCTACATTCACTAACCCACAAATTTTTGAATCTTGAATTGTCTAAATTTACGTACTTTTAATTTTTCCCATTGCTGAACGCACAGGTTGGTAAATCCTCAAATTCCCAATTCCACAAATCTTCAAAGACTGAATTCCCTCATGCTTCTAAATTCCTAAAATATTAATTATACGAATCTCTGAGTTTGCAAATTTTTACGTTCCTCAAGTTTCTAAATTCTCAAACTCACAGTTACTCCACTCTCCAAATCTCCAAATCCCTAAGTTTTTAAATTTTAGTCTTCTCAAGTTTCGGAATACTCAAGTCCCCAAATCTATAAATTCCCAAATCTCCAAATTCCCAAATCTCCTAATTCCCAAATCTCTCAATTCTCAAACCCCCAATTCCCAAATCCCCTATTCTAAAATTTGCCAACTCTTAAACGCCCAATTCCCAAATTCCCAAGTCTCCAAATCTCCAAATTCCCAAATCCCCCAATTCTCAAATCCCCTAATCTCAAATTTGTCAATTCTCAAACCCCCAATTCCCAAATCCCTATTCTAAAATTTGCCAACTCTTAAATGCCCAATTCCCAAATTCCCAAGTCTCCAAATCTCCAAATTCCCAAATCCCCCAATTCTCAAACCCCCAATTTCCAAATCCCCTAATCTCAAATTTGTCAATACTCAAATCTCCAATTCCCAAATCCCCTATTCTAAAATTTGCCAACTCTTAAATCCCCAATTCCCAAGTCTCCAAATCTCCAAATTTCCAAGTCTCCAAATTCCCAAATTGCCAAATCCCCAAATTCCCAAATCTCCACATCCCTAATCTCTCCAAGTCCATAAATTCCCAAAACCCCACTGACGCAAATCCCCAAATCTCCAAACCCTCGATCTCCTCAAGTCCTCAAATTCCTAAAATCCCAACGACGCAAACTCCCCATAGAGAGATCACCGAAGTATCGGAACATCCTCAGAGAGACCCAATAACATCCACTTCCCGACAACCTTAACAGCACCTGCAACGTACCTACCAGTGTTCCGGAGCTATCCTGTTTGCATATCCATGTTCCGTGTCCTTTCATTTGCCTATCATTGGTCGGAATCGATCGAGCAGCCTCTTCCCGGCGAAGAGAGTTCCTGGTTCAGAGGATGCGGAATTCGCGACCGCCTCTAATTAAACGCGTGTTCCCCTTAATCGAAACGCGGTGGACGCGTCTGTGATTCACGCGACGTCTACAAAGCCAGCAGTCGGCTGCGGTGACACGAGCACGTATGCACACAAGCGTGCACACACGCACACCGACCGGGGCACGTATCGAGCCACCACGCGAGCAAACCACATTAGGCGTGTGCTGCATTAGCACGTGGTTGGTCCGTTGTCTGCGGATTACGTAAGCGCGAGGTAACCGGGGACAATGTCAAGGCTGGAGGCTGCGTTACCGTATCCACACCCCGTTCTTGGGATCCTAGTGTCACAACTCCGTTATTAGGTAACTAGAAAAGTTGGCTCCAGTAAACAGGTGATCACGCTTGGTGTCAATGTCATCCTTTATTCCGAACATCTACAACGACAACTGAAAAATGAACTTGCACTTGCAGTCTTTTGTTTTACGATAACGCAGAAGGTGTTACACGTGCTGGGTAGATGATTCGTGAGATCATCGCTAGCTTCGGTTTCTCAACCGAGGATTGTCAATATCGGGATTCGAACTCGAGTCGATTGCGTTAGAGATAAATGTACTCAAGTTCAACCTCTTCAGAGATTCTTTTTTGTTACAAAAATAAATTCTACGTATTTTACATCGATAGGAAGACTATTAGTATACAACAGAAATGTCCACGGTTTATTTAAACATGTGTATCCTTGAAGAGGTTAAAGTCTTCAAGCGAAAGATCGGGAGATAGAAAATTGAGACAACTGGTTAGGAACAGTATACGTAAACAAACTGACTGTACTCGAAAGTATTTGTCGCGCTATTCTTCATCTCGTGGCACCGCGATGACGCACTTGCAAGCTCCGTCGATTTTCGAAAGAAGCGAGAACTGATGTGTAACGTTGCGTAAAGATTTGGCAGAGATTTAGCGGTATCGTCTCGAAGGTTATAGCTCCTCTAGATTGCGTGGGTAGTTCGATGCTTCTTGTTTGGCTTCGCTCGTCCGCGATGCTTTTGATAGCTTATACAAGATGCAACCGTGACGGATCAATTCGTTACCCTGATGACAGCACGAACTTTAAAGAGCTCGGGGGCGTATCCGCACTGCATGAATGGAGGAGTTTGGACTCTGTTACACAGAGATTGAGAAGCTTGTCCTGAAAAAAGTATCCATTTGTCGAATGACAATTTGACCTTTATGCTGGTCGTTTTAATACAGAGATTTACTGAAACTGTAACATTTCCGTGTTGTAGAGTGGAAATTTATTAAGCTCCGATTCCAGAGTTAAATGATCACGTAACGTTCCGCGTTCCTTAAGACCAGCAAATCCCGACGGAAGATTGAAAGCCGACAGAAATACCATGCCCCATCTTCACCGTAGTGATAAATACAACGGAATAGAAACATCTGAAATAACGTGCAAAAATATTCCAGGATAAATGTGGATCGTTTCTCTAATCGATTGAACGCGATCGCTCGATTTATATTTAATCTTGAGATCGCGGCGAGGCGTCGCGTTGTCGTGGCAATTTAAACGCCTTCGTATCTCTTGTTTCACTCGGGAAACGACTTCCTGTTTGACGGATAAACTCCACCATTTAAGTATATTTGCCCAGAGTCGATGTTCAATCGACACGTCGATACTTGTACATTGTATATAGAGGTGCAGCATTGTATCTAGACGTTGATGTAATATCAGCCGATTCACAGCTGTCTCACGTGAGGTAATCGTGGCCTGGCTTCTTCTATTGCGCTCCGATGTGCTTCTTTTCAATCGAACTGACACGAACAAGCTTCGTTTCTTTTCTATCCAACTGTGCGATTTCTAGATTGCATCACGTCGAGTTTATTCGTTTATCCGTTCGCTCGTTATTATTAGATGGTCATTTCTGTACGATATTACTGGTGTACGAAGTCTCTACATTAGGTATTCAGATTTCCAAGCAAATAAATTTCTAATCTTCCAGGTTTGCGAACTGTCAACTATTCCCAGATTTCTAAACCCTCTAGTTACATCCCAAATTGTAAAATTTTGAATCCCCAATTCTCGTACACCCAACCTCCAATTTATCAGGTTTTCTTGTACTTCTATACCTTCAGATTTCCGAATCCCCAATTTCTCAAGTTCCTAAAATTCCGAAATCACACGATTGTCCAAAGCTACATCTTCGTCGCAAAGATAACCCAAAAGCCCCTTCAGGCTTAATATCTCTTACGACAACAATTGACTACCGGAATAATCGAGAAGAAAGGGTAACAAAAGAGTAAAACGATCGATTAACTCTAAGAGCAATTCATCGTCGACAAGATTGGAAGGATCCTAAGAACACCGTTTCCGATTTTCCTGTTTCCCCAGCTCCGATAATTGGTCCATCGTCGAGATTCCGATCGACAGACGAACCGAGAGGGAAGCAAAGATAGGAGCAACAGTCAGCTGACTCTGAAAGCAAAGTCTCGTGTTTACCGCCCCTCTCGTGATTCAAGATATTGGAAAAAGGTGGAGGACGATCGTAACTGGATCTAACTACCGTGGCCAATAACGTGGCTAGGTGGCCGGGAGAGATATAAAACCAAAAGTGATTAAATCACCGCAACACTTCCTTGGACCGTTTAACCCCTAGAGCAATGACGCATGAATGGAGGCGACCCAGTCCGCGTTTGAACTTCGGACACGGATTATGATTTACGATAGCGAAACCGGTTAAGTGCGCTGAACACTGGAACGATTCATTTCACGTAACCGCGTTCATTGTTTTTCTTGATTAAGCAGATTTCACGATCACAGAACCGTTGCACGCGTCTGCACGTCATTTTAATGCTTCCGTATGGCGTTCCGATGCTTCTGAATGGCGTTTTGAGGATTCCATATATCTTCATATCGTAGAATTTAGGTGTAAGTTTACTTTTTAGTAAATAGTTCATGCGTTTTTTACTGTTTTTGATAAGGTCCTTGTAAGTTATTGTAGTGTAGAAATGACGTTAGGTCAATCTACACAATTTTCTTTAAAGTAACTTGGTGTCCAAATTACATTGGTACAATTAGATTGGTACAAAACGAGCATTGGTACAATTAAGTCTGTCACCAAGACTTAGCTTCATCCAAGTAGACTGATCCTTAACTTTAATACAGCGTTTGTGTCCAGTGTATATTATAAAAGTATTCTAGGTTTATGATTAGATGCAGTCTAGAAAAGAGGCCTAACACGAGTTGTAGAGAATGAAGTTCATGCTAGATCTAGCTAATGATTAGCTAGTTATACGAAATATGACTAGCAATCATAACCCTGTAAGTCGTAAAAACTAAATTTGCAAGGGAGAGAAATTCACGTGGCAAAAAATGAAATGTCTGGCTGCTAGGGTCAACCTAGGGTTCGCAGCATTCGTAATATTTAGGAAGAACTAGCATCTCGCAGTTTCCTATTTTTGTTCGTTGTAACCACGCCGGAGTACAATGGAGTATTAGACCCAGCTACCAGTTGCTCTTCCGCTTTGTTTCGCCTGCAATCTCTCAAGTTGAAGAGGATCGAGCAGCAAAACATGGAAAGCATCTCTCTAGGCGGCGTCAGTTGGCCGGGTTCCTGGACGATCTTCCTCGTCGATCGATCGATCGCGGAGGCACGCGGTGACCCATTGTTCACGGTGGGAGGCCGACTAGCGGACCGGATGCAAAAGAACTCGCGAGTGCTCGACGCCGCGTGTACGCTCGAACGAACAAAGGAGAACTATTTTCGTCCGATGGTTTCATGGAAGTGACCCCGCAGAAACGGTGCTCTCTCTCTCTCTTCTCGTCCCTTCGTATTTAGGTCGCAAGCCACGCTCTCTCACCGCCCTGTGCCGAATCGTGCGACGTTGGATATGAGCCTTGTTCCAAATTTAGTGCCGGGGCTCGGTCTCGAAAGGCTTCTTCCACCCTCTACTCCCCCGCGTCCGCCCCCGCCACCTCCTTCTAACCATCGCGATGCCGGTCTGCTACTTGTCCCGAACGACTCGAAGGTTTTTGGCGCTCGTAAAAGATTCCGAGAACGACGGGTTGTCTCCGAGCGACCGTTATTGCTTCGCCATTCAATACCGCGTGACGCGGCTCGATTCACCGGAAACGATAGTATATGCACGCTATCGGCCAAAAGTAGACGGACACTCGCTAATTTCGGAGCAACCTTTCAATTAACGCTATTAATACGCCACGTTTTCTGACGATACCATTTCGGTGCTTAATTAACGCTATTGATGGACATGAGTGGTTACGTTTCTTCGGGTTATTTTCATTGGATGTGTCAGGTAGGAGAAAGCCAGAGGCAGCTTTAGGACAAAAATTGTAGTCGCTAGATTCATCGTGTCACACTCGTGACGCACACATGTGATCGGACTCGTATTCTCACTGTTATTGAATTTTCAACTTTGATCATGATTTGTATAGTCAAGGTTCACCGAAGAGAAAATGTGCTTAACATTTTAACTGTCTAGAAAATTGTAGGTTAGGGTTAATTTCTATGGTTCTCATCGTCTTTCAATTTGGTACAATGATGCAACTTTTTAATGTGCTTATTGTACTTATTCGATGACAGAATGGAAGTAATTACAAGTAACGTATGAAATATCCACATCTAGTTGTTGAATTAAAAAAGAATTCAATACATACGTGACAGTATCCTTGAATAAATATCAAGCTAGACACGAGTAACATGTACGAGACTCTAAACATAGAACAAATTTTTACGAAGCAATGAGAAATTGATACGGGAAGCATGTAAACTGTCATTTTGTCAAAAAACTGAAACACGTCTCCAGGTACAAGTCTCGATTTGAAAACTGGTATACGTTATGCAACGCGATAAGAGGCTATTTAGCCAGCATTGAGATTATTTAAAAAAGTAGCCATTAGCACAGCATTTATATTTACCTATATTTATTTAAATGTCTGGATACTTATGGGTAGCAGTGTTGTAATCCCTATCGTGATATCATCTATTTATAACGATTAATTATTACGCGATAAAGATGTTCTTGTCCTATTCCAAGGATGCAGAACTTCGAGTCACCTGTTCTTTCTTCCGTGCTCTAAAACGATGGATTTATAACGTTTTACAATTTATTGTCTGCTGACTAGCACTTTACTGCTTCAGCATTGAACTTGGAGCACTCTAACGTATCGCATGATTTATTATTGCCCGTTTATCGAGATTGTGTAGGTGGTACTTGGATCTTAATGCAGCGTGGACCGCGTTTCTATTTAACCTCGGCGTGGCAGTTCTTGATTACCATTTCGATACGCTCTTAAACCTCCGTAGTTTATAGCCAGAATGAACTTTCCCATTTGAAGTTTTCCAATTTTACAACATTCACCGTGCAATTCTATTTCAAATCTTTTTTGGTAATTTTTAATAGACCTGTAAAAATATTTGTTTGTTCGCACAAGAAAGATCTTGAGCAGAATAAAATATTTGTGTCTAATGTCACTTAGAAGATAACAAATTAATTTCATTAAGTTTGAAGACAAGTAATTATATCGAGTACTCGATCATCAATCAGCACACTCATTAAAGGATAATTGATCGCATTATCGTGAAATGATCAAACCCCAACGGAAACGATAAAATCAAACTTCTGTTCAGCACCTGTCACGATAACCGTAAGAGGAAGAATGCCTCGATTTTTTATAACCTTCGAGTATCTGTTCGAACACGATTAGCGTCGGGTAGATTACTGGTGAACATCAACAAGAGAATGTCGTACGATAGGCAGGTAATTTGAAATTTATTGTTCGAAACGAAGGTCAGGTGCGCGATGGAAAGCGGGCACCGTGCGAGCCCGTACGCCCACGGATCGGCCCACACTCTCTCGGGATCCGCGTGATTCGAATCGCGTCGAAGGACATCGGTCCTCGAGCGTTCCACTCCGGATTGCCCTAAGATCGTTAACTCGAGGATTGAACGGTGTTCTCGCATTGGCGTAGACACCGGGTCCCTCAAAATTGGATCTTCTCGAATTTTCAAATTTTTGAACCGACTAATCTGTACGAGATCACGTTTGTAAATACAAATCTGTACGAAATTACATTTGTACTTTCAGATTTGAACTTTCAAGTGTCCAGATATCTAGGTACCTGAATCTCTAAGTTCTCAAATCCTTAACTTTATGAGTTAGATTTATGAACCTTTCAATTTTTTGGTTTTTAAACTTCTAAACCTATCAGATCTCCAAATTTAGGGACGTCCAAGCTCTAATTTTTGAATCTCCAAATTTCGATATCATTGAATTCTCTAATCTTCAAATTTTCACATCCCAAATTCTCAGATCTTCATATTCCCACATCACTAAAGTGTCAAACCCTAAATTTTCAAGCTCCAAATTCTCAAACCCCAAATTTTCAAATCTCCAAATTTCCATATCCCTAAATTCTCAAACCCCGAATTCTCAAACTCCAAATTTTTAAATCCCCAATTTCTCAAACCCTAAATTCTCAGATCCCAAATTCCTAAATCCCCAAATTCTCAGACCCCAAATTCTCAAATCCCCAAATTCTCAAACCCTAAATTCGCAAATCCCACATTCCTAAATCCCCAAACTCTCAAACCCTAAATTCTCAAATCCCCAAAATCTCTCTCTAAGCCCCTACATCCCCAATTTTTTAAATCCCCGAGTTCTAAACCTTGCAAATTCCTAAATCCCCAAATCCCCCAAACTTCTAATTTCCAAATCCCTAAATCTCCTAATCTCCTAATTTGACACATTTGCAAATCCCTAAATCCTCAATTCCTAAATCCCACAATTTCCAACCTTCGAAATTTCTAAAATACATCGTATGTGACACATAGAAGTAATTCCAGAATCGAATTACTGACAAATTTAAGAGCTCTCGCCCATCCAATTACAAAAACCCTCGCTACGCCACTGCGTGAGCGTCGAAACCATCTGTCGTTTATCAAAATCCCTAGGATGGAACGAGTTTGAAGTTCGATCGATTCCTTAATATCGCAGGTACTCTCGGTGTAAAATACGCTTCATCGACAACCTGAATCGCGTTTTTTATTCTGCAAAGCTCCCGTTCGAAAGGTAATAATGCTGCCCGTATCGTTCGAGAAGGGTGAAACGGGAACAGGAAATATTTCTACAAGCGGATAACTCGAACATATCGATCGAAATAGGTGCGAATAATATTCAGTCCACAGAACGGAAAAAACTTGCTTGTCTGGTCGATCGCGTTGTTGCACCTATTCATGGTGTCCGATGAACACGGATAGATCGTGACGGGTGCAAAGGTAGGGGTAATCGAACTCGAAACTGGGTCGTGTTCGCCTCGGTAGACGATGCAGTCTCTTGAATCGTGCTTAAAGTTTTACCGTCATTTTATCTTTTTTGCGTTTGTCGCACGGTCAAGGAGCGGCCCCCTTATCAGAAACCACGCGATTAAAGAGGATAACCGCGCGATAATCCTGATAATCGCTCTATTAACCGCACGCGCTGCAATCTTGTGGAAAATGAAGCACTTTGAAATATTGCTAGGGAAAAATGGCTTGCTTTAATCGTCACACTGCGTCATGCAACGATAAGAAAGCTAGACTGTTCCGAGTAATTTTAAGTCGCAGTAAAAATAACAACAGGTGTTTATTTTAGTTCTATTACTGCGATATAAATAGTTACGCTAGATATTAACATATTCCAGGCAAGCTTGTTAAAAATTTGACTTCTTACAGTTTTCAGCTGTTATCAGTTCCAGTTGCTCACGAGTTGAAACCTGATATGTCAATTTGTCAGAAACCAGTTGACAAAAACCAGTGCTAGACAGAATAAAACGTGCTGTCTATTTCGAAACAAAAGTCAGATGTGTATCGTTGAAAAAGTCTGTATTAAGAGAGAGCTTATGAGCTACTGAAAATGCAAGTGGACAGGTCTCAACATCGTATCAGGAGAGTAATTCGGTTTAATTACGTGAGATCGTGAAAAGTTTCGATCGATCGACTCGCTTGACACGGTCTGACGTTTGTTCGCTGAGAAATGGAACGAAATTAACGCTGGTAATTAACGCAGCCGGTGTCTCCTGCTCTAGAGCTCGTTTCTGCGCTGCGACCGAGTTCGCTAACTGGATTAGGCGCGAACATGCTCTGTACAGTCAAGAGCAAATCTGGTTCCACTAGGGAAAATGTGGCAAACATGGTAAAAGCTTTCGGAGACTTGATTTGAAAATTTCGGGAATAGTTTGGGCAAAATTAATTGAAAATTGAAATTAAGAGTTTGGGTAGATATATTGCTATTTAAGGATCTACACATATGAAACTCTAGGACTTTGATGACCTAGAAATTTAAGGATCTAGGAGCACGTAGATCAATGAACTTAAGAACCTAGGAATTGGCACAAAATTTGTCAAATTTAAAGAATTGTAAACTGTAAAATTCAGTCATCCGAGAATTTGGAAGTCAAAAAATGAAAAAATTTGAAAAGTCCAAAAAGTCCACATCCAAGGCAAGTGAACACTGCAACCGAGTGTACAGTGGTGTTTCTCGAATCGGTCAAACCGCCGTTCACTTTGTCCCTCCGGTTACACGGCAATCCGGGAAATTGTCCTCGAGGTCAGACCGCTCGGCGTGTAATTAAAAGCGTCGCTCCGCTTAATCGCGCGGCCGTTAACGCGACCACGCAAAAACGTAGCCGCGAAACGAATCGCAGACGCCTGTTGCGTGACGCTTCCTATGAACTGGACTTGCTTCTTCGTTTGTTTTCACGCCGTGCTGTGTAACCCGGCACGGAAAACACGTTGGCTATTTTCAACGCTTCGGGCCACGTCGCACATGGAACCAAATAGCACGTTTCCCTAAAACAAAGGAGCAAATCGCTCGGAGATTCGTGCTCCGCAGCCATTTATCGATTGTAAGCTTTCACTGCGTTTGTAGGATTTAATTATTTTTATACTTTGTTCATTGTGGTGATATTTGGAAATTTTTGAGGAACATTTTCGAATTTTAAAGTTATTTCTCAGATTTCAATGTGTCATTTCTCAAATTGTTGATGTTACATGTGAGAATTTGCAACTTTCAAATTTACATATGTATAAATGTCTACATTCTCAAGTTTCTAAGTTTGCAATTTTCGAATTTCTATATGTTCAAATGTCCACATCCTCAGGTTTCTAAATTTGCAATTGTGAAAATTTCATATGTCCACATGTCCACATCCTCAAGGTTGTAAGTTTGCAATTTTCAAATTTCTATATGTTCAAATGTCCAAGTCCAGGTGTTTCAAACTTTGCAATTTTTAATTATTACACAATAAAAATGTTCAACTTTCAAGTCTACCAATTTGCAAATCCCAAATACTCAATTTTTAGAACCTGAAATTCTGAAACACTCAAATGTCCCAACTTTCCAGATTCTCGAAGTTAAAAATTTTTGAACTTGCACTATGGATAAAATATTCAACAAGAAATAAAAATTAAAGAATTTGCTAACAATTTTAGTCACGATATCCTTTTAACGAAATAAATATGGGGGCTCCAGAGAGGAAGAGGCTCCTCCATCTTCATCGACCAGTATAATGGAAGGAACTGTGGAATTTGATCCGCGTCTGGTATAGTTGCGTGTAGAGGACTGAGACGAAATAAGAAAAAACACAAAAGACAGAAAACAAGTTTCATCCTAGGGTCATGCTTTAAAGGAGTTGAAATCAGCTTAAAATGAATTAAATTCAAACATATGAACTACCTATTTTCTAAACATTTTCCGTCAATAAATTTTATTACAGATGAACTTTGGTATAAGAGAAAATGGCGTGACGAAAATTGCTAGAATGTGCCAAGTGCAATATTACATTTTCTCTGACAGTTGTTCGAAGCGGGGATGTAAAGGATCCGAAACGAGAAAAGATAGCATGATTCTGCAAACTCATCGGCGTATCATTTGGTCAGCGAAAGAGGACTTGGTCACTAGGAGGTTAGAATGACGATGTAGGAACTGAAAAGTTCTGTCACGACACGTCCAGAAATAAGACCGCATCTCCGTCACGTTATCGCAAATACTAAGCAGCGAGATACGTCGCGTCTTAAAATAGTCCCCGGAGATTAGATTCAATTAAGTGGTACGCATTGTGACACGAAATGGCGGTGAGAGCGCGGCGGCTTATCCGCGATTCATCCTCGTTTATGCTCATCAATTATGTTTTGTACTGAAATGTCTTTCCTGCGACCATACGTGGAAATAAAATTGATATTTTATCGACGGACTTGTGTACACGTTTTCAATCGAGATTACCAAACTGCATGCTCTTTTTACGGCGAGTCAAGATAAAACAACGCAGAAAGCTAATATTGAAAGAGATAATAGAGATCACCTAACGTTCGGTGCATTCGAGCCGCGCAAATAGCATCGAATAAACTGTGCGGATGAAAGGTGTTTGCCACGGGGTACAACTAAAACCCACGATATTTAAACAAATCGTCATCCTTTCGAGCAGACGTTTCGTAAATATTTAATTGTGCAAAGATAGAATGGCTTGCAGGATAAACAACCGAATCGGTCACCGACTAGTTTGTAGCCAGACCCGTCCTAAGCCGTGTTATTTTTACTGGAATCATGTCCACAGAAATCTCGTTTCGTGGTCGAATTCCTTTCACGACGTAAAATCCACGCTACCTTTTTCGCGCGAAAAATACACGGACCTTTTTCGAGCAACCAGATTAATTAATTCGCGAGCAAACTTTTCCCCGAACTAATTGCGACCGGTCGAACAAAGAGGAACTCGGTAGTCGTTTACCAGTTAAACGACGCCGGACGTTAAAGCGTGCCGTCGTCGGACGAACTTGTACGTGTAATTGAAGCCTAATTGGAAAGCGGAGTGCTGGTAATTTACCGTTTATCTGCGACAAACGATACGATCGCTCCGATCTAACGATCTGATGGTCAATTGTGTTCGCGAGGACACCGTGCACTTTTCAGTTTTTTGGTTTGATAAATTCAAATTCGCAGATTCTAATTCCACATATTCTATTTTCACTTCTAAATTTTCTAATTCTTAAATAGTCCAATTCTCAAATCCACAAATTCCATGTTACTTCTCCAATTGCTATCCCTGGTATCTGCTATTTGGAAAATTTAGGTAAACGATTGTGGTAGACGAGTAATATGGACATTCAGAAATTTGATAATTTGGTGACTTGTCCATTTGCTCAGTTGCTCATTTGGAAATTCAGAAAATTAGTAAATTTGTAATAGAGACATTCAGAAAGAATTTAATAAATTTGTAGTTGGATATTTTAGATATTTAGGTATTTAGGTAAATTTTGGAAAGCGTTTATAAGCGAGGTGATATAGTCAGAGGGGTTATGTGGATCATGGTACAGGCTGTAGACGGCAGAAAGACAATTCACGCGATCGTGTCGATGAGTCCTCGCGATTCGTCGAGGTATGACCTGCTGGCTGGTTCAAGGTACCAGGAACTGCAGGGGATTCGCTTCTGGGTGTAGTTTGACCCAAATCTCGAAGGCAACGACGATTGCCCGAACGACCGTTTGACCCCGAACGAACAACTATTCGCATCGAGTTCCTTGTGTAACTGGAGCGCACGAACGGCTATTTTCTGCGCGAACGAAAAAGAACGAGCTGGAAAATCTAGGAAAAACGCACTGGGGAACAGAAAAGAACTCGGTCTGCGTCTTATCGCTGATGAGCAGCTCAGGTGACCATCGAGGGGATCATGGGCACAGGTGTGTGCAAGGATTAGGTGGTTTCAAGTTTTTAAATTTGGGATTTCAGGATTTGGAGATTTGGAGTTTTGGAAATTTAGGATTTGTGGATTTGAAAATTGAGGATTTAATTAAGGTATTTGACAATTGAGGGATTGAGAGTTGAAAAGTGCCGAAATTTCTGAACCTTCGGTCCGACCGCAAATTCCGAAGTTTCCAAATCGATTGATTTCATAGGGAAATAAAATTTCGAGGCTCTTAAATCGTTCGAAAGGCATTTCATGTCAGACTCGCATGACTTGCCATGATTTGTGGCACAGAGTCGGTAAAACTAGCAAGATTTATCGACGTACGTAGCCGAGAAATTTCAGTTGCACGATTATTGTACGACTGTGGCGGCAAATCATGCGCGAGCTGACGCGGAATAGCTCGCTAACGATTCACGTGGACCGCGTTCGTCGCTCACCTTTCGTGACGCAATTAAGCGACACCTTGTCCTCTCTCTTTTTCTCTTTGGCTTGCTTTTTTATATTTTCAACGAACGCGCGAAGACAGGCTGCCTTCGTGCCTGTGAGCTAGAGAAAGCGACTATATGCAAAGTTTCGTGCGTTTCCAACGAGGTTACCTGCGTTTCGATTCAGCCCAAACCATTTTCTTTTTTAATTATACTCTCTGAATTATCGATCAGACTACAATTTTTAATTACTTTGAATAAAATTAGTTCTACTAGAATTTTTGATTGAGAGGAGCAAGATCAGGTTACGTTGTAACCGTGTATTACGTTCACATTCGAAATATTTGAGATGGAGGAATTTGTTGACGTAGGTGTTTCAGGTCTTTGGGGACCTTGGAATTTGGGGACATATCTTCACATTCAGAGACGGCTACCCGAAACTATAAAGATGACTAGACCTATCGTAATCCCAATTTACATCTCTGTTAACACAACAATAAACAACAGCCACTCGAATTAAAATGCATTCGCGAGTGCCTCTGTACAAAAACAAAATGGCTGCCAAGGCTCTCCGGTGCATTGCAATTATTTACCGAGTCATCTAGTATACATTAGTCGATAAAGATGGTTTTATCAAGTAACGAGATTTCGACATCAGTTAAATGCTTCTGTTTCATTTGGTAGAAGCAGTTCAAGGCGGTAAAGTGAATTGTCTGTTCAACCACGTCGCGGTTGATCGAAGCGCTAATTATCATTTTAGATAACGAGGACTGTAATTTCCAGCTTTCTGTATTTCAAATGAATTACGTAGTTCGACTCGAGATCAGTTTTGAGATTCAGTTTTGTCATTGACATATTCACTGTCACCTCTGATTGACACAACTAATTGTACGAATGCTACTAGATGAGATAATCGTACGAAGATTATGCAATCTTCTGCAGATGAATAATTAAAAGCTAAAGAAAATTTAATAATTCTTATGAATAGACAGCGGATGTGCATTACAATCGAAACGTGTAAATATCGAAGTCTGTGGATTGATGTATACTTCGATATGTATCATCCACTGTCTACTGATTAAATTGTGCTTTGCTATATCAGTATTAATAACCCATATTATACCGTATTAGATACGGCCATTATGCGATCGAGTCTCAAGTGTCTCGATAAACATAACTGTTTCTCCTGCAAGTCAAGGTGTTAACAATTATTCTAGAATGAGAAAACATTCGTTGTTTTGTCCAATTTAAGTCCGAACTTCCGGATGAATAAACAATGCCCCATCTCGGAAGAAACAAGAGCAACGCGTGACTCGCAGAAGCTTACAAAGAACATTACGTAGCATTATTGTTAATGAATTCCGCTCGTTTTATTCACTCGAGCCCCGCTTATCCCGGCAAAGCCTATTGCCATGTCAGAAGCGGGATAAAATCTCTTATGCAAGAGGCAAGACGTTGCGAGAGGAGCTCGTCGAAAATAAGCTTGTCGCGAAAACAGATGTGTTTTAAATTTTATTTTCTCTCTTTTGGATCTCTGGTAATCCTTTAAGTGCTGTGAAAATGGTCGCGTGTTCAACACTAGAATTACCGGAGGGGTTGAAAGCGCTCAGGTTTCTCGTTTTACGAGATGGAACTTTGTCAAAGTGCTCTAAAGTTGCATCCGAATATTTAAGATAAAAAATGTTATTTCACCCTGCTCGTTTTAAAAATTAAGGGTATCTAAATGGACATGAAGCATCAATTTAAAGTTTCAAGCTTGTCAAAATAACGTTTAATATTTTTAATAACTGACAGGTTAGTAAAAGGTTCCAACCCTTGTACGACAGTATCAAAAAAAGTGAAGGTACAAAATTATTGAAACAGTTTGAGAAGTAAATGGGAAGTATATCATTCGTCCACGTTTTTCATCTAATCGATTGGAACGAGAAAATATCTGGCGTCTCGCGCACGATCGCTATCGTCCCCTTATATAAGCGTTGTTGGCCAGTTACGAAACCGCTATTAAATTTCGCTGTTTTGTTTTTCGCGTATTTCGCGTCTCTAAACAAATCGATACGAATTTATCCTCTTTGCGGCGACGAGACAGGAAGCCACCAGCAATTGTAATTTTGTCCGTAGCAAGGACCGGTTGTATCGATTAGCCAGCGTTTCGTAAGACACACCTGCGAGTCATTATCTCTCGACTACCTTGGCTTTCCCTGCCAATAAAACGATTCGTTTTGCCCTCGCGAATCGCTCGAACCTTCTCCTGCTCTTTGATCGATAGAGAATAATCGTGCATTTCTACACGCTAGCCGAAATATTTCGTAATCGATCGGCGAAGGCTGGTCGTGCGAGTTTCTCGTTGTAACAGGTGCGCGAGACGGGGGCTTCGCGTTTATTTCTTACATCCTCTCTCGCGCGATAATATCTGCTCATTTGTCGTTATAAATGAACCGTAATTTTTACTTTTTATGTGCAGATTAATTGCATGTAATCTGGTGATAAGATCAATTTGCCCGAGTCGAGAGATACAAACTATTCATTACATCTTAATGTTATGTATTTGCATGAACGCTTGAAATATAGTCATTACCGACAAAAATGAGAACACGAGTTACTTCCCGCAGGATAAGGACCGAGATTATCCCTTGGCGACACGCTTGCCGCGTATGGACATCATGCTGTTACTTATTTTCTATTGTAGACAGTTCTCTTTTTCAAACCGTTCGACGAGTCTGGTGCGCAATGAATGCAAGCCTGTGCTCTTTGTTCGCCCGCTGCAGAATCGGGAGAAACCGGCTCTTGTTTCCACCAAATAAACATTTTCCATTTTCTGGTCAACTCGGTCTGGCTGGCACTGAAAATAGCAGCGGAAGCAACGGCCAACGTCTCGACGCACGTACAGGGTGTAACGAATATCGAACCGAGCACAGTAAATACACGATTACGTATAATTATATGTAATTACGGTCATAATTCTCCTCTTACGAGTAATCTGCTATTTTTATCGTGTTAACCTTCCCGCGGTGCAGAGTCATCTTCGTGCTCCAATAATTCGTTGGATAAATCGAGCGAACGGGAAACAGGAAAAAAGTAATGGATGCGCGACCTTTGACAAGATGACGTTTCCTTCTGAGCCATTTCCCATGATTCTTTTCGCGCGGCGTCATGCAAACGCTTTACGATAGCGATTTGAATAGGTCGATATAAACGTGGCAGTCATTTCTGTCCGACTTGTAAACAGATACGTGTCGGAAGGTCCATTATCGAGGTCAAACAGGACTTCGGGATGCGTAGGCGGTGGTTCGAGGACGTTTCAAGGTTATCGACTAGTGCAATTCACGTGTGATAGAAAATAATTACAATTATTACTGTTTTTCTTCTTATTTGATAAATTCTATAGATGATGCATTGTCTTTGACAAACACCATAAATCATCCACATGTTCAACAGTATATGATGTACATATATGATATATGACATACATATTGTATGTCCAACGATGGTGTATGTTGAACGAGTATACCCTGTATATTCTCGAACAGAAGAGCCGTTGATTTTCGCCGGTTCAAGCAGCACAGATAACACGCAGTTTCGAATCAAGATATTTTAATGTCGATGGAAAAGATTTGGAACGAGGAAAACAGGAATCTGCAAAAATCGCGAAATTATTGACCTGAGACCACTGATGACTAACAGATCACACGTGTGTTTTAACAGTGACACAACCAGAAAAATACAATTTTATCGCTATATCGGTGTAAAAACGTTACGAAAACACACCTCCATCGATAATCATTTATTTGACTTTCTAATTAGACAGATAGAGCACGTCAGTCGATCCACGTGACGCTCTGTTATATTTTATAAAGTTAAAAATGTTGGCATAAAAATAATATATTTTACAAAGTTAGCATAAAACTAATAGTAACAAATAAATATACTAAATATGTTAGATGCACACAGAGCTAAAATTGCTTTAACATCAAAGTAGGCTAGAATTTCTACGATTGAACCCTGAATAATTTCCCGTTTTTTTTTCAGTGGTGTACTGCGACTATACAGCGTCCGGAAGGTCACTGCAGTTCCTCGAGGAGTACATTGCAAAAGAAGTGCTGCCATATTTGGGCGACACCCGAGCGTCTACGTCCATCTGTAGCCTCCAGTCTTCTCTGTTCAGGTGAGTCGAAAGACCTTTCAGTAGCATCCTTCTCTTTCTCGTGCCACGAGGCTGGACCATCGTTTGAACGAATACGATAACGATCGAGGTCGCAGAAACACGCGCACGCATTTATGCACGATTCGACGATCATCGGACCGCGACACATCCGCGTCCAACAGCTGCTTCCCAGAACCAATTCCAGTTACTGGTGTCGACTTATTAATCGAGAAATTGAAGCAATTCGCGATGACGGTCCTTCGTTGTGCGATGTGCTGCTGGTAGTTTACGATCGTCTGTTAAGGCCTGCTGCACACGAGCGATTTTTATCGCTGCCATTTTGTATTGGCTCTTCCATTCGCTGGCTATTCAGTTTTAATTTACTGAGGCACGACGTAGATAAATTATTCTTATTAATGACTGGTACTAATGGTAGTAATTTATATTTCCAATTATGTTTTAATGTAATGATTTAGATATTTCGTATTCATTTAGGAATTTTAAGAGGAATGTTAAAATTGACATCACCATCGTTATACAGACGTAATTTGAATGAATTACGAACATTCTTGTTAGAGTAACGGAACCTTGAAATTCCTTTTCCTTTCATGCGTTGTATGTTAATTATTTACTATTTTATATCAATTTTTTCCTACATCATACACTGTATAGTAAATGTCTATAGAGGATCTTCTAAAATGACGTACTTAATTTAATATAGTAATGACTTACCATAAATCATAATTGAAATGTAAAGTTGTTATTGTTTAAACATAATAGAAGAAATATTAAGCGGATAGAGTTTGATTTCCGAAGATTAAGACGAAATTCAGTGTCGTAACTGGACTTCTGGTTTTCACGACAGTCACGACGTTCGGTGTTATGACAGTAAAAGTCTTGATTCACTGTCACGTGAAAAGCTACCTTAAGGATCGTTAGAAAGCAGCACGAAGCGTGCGTCGTGAATTCCTAATCGTCGATTTCCTATGCGAGCACGAGATTAGCATACCGCGATGCCTGCGTGCAGCCGCGATTCCGGTTGACGTGCAGTTTCCGCGGTAAACGAGTCTCGTTTTCTGCGCCATTCGACCGTACAACTCGCGCCTTTCTATTTCGCTCACCGACCAAGGAATTTCGCCTCGATTCCACGCGTACCGCCTTCGTTTGTCCGTGTTCCTAGGACACTCGCCTGGAACGGTTTTTCGATCGAGCTGACCCGTTATCCCGAAATCTCACGCGCTCGAGCGTTAGGGTGGTTCCGCTCGGCGTCCCGTTCCCTGGCGCTGATGTCCCAGATCAATATATCCGACCGAGCCCCAACCGCTTACCGACCACCCAACCGAACAAGACAACAAACACGCGTAGGCTTTTGAACCTGAATCTCTTATGGCCGCATACAAAATAATTCCTCCAAATCAATGAAAATAATTGTAAATCTTGTGTATATGTTCGATTTTGCACACACGGTGATCACATATGGTAGAACCTTATGTATTAATACACTTGTTCACATACATTGACCTTCTCTATTTTGGTTGAACTCTTGCTCATAATGTCCACATATGGAAAAGTGATATCCTGATATAAACTTCAGCAATTATTGATACTAAATAAGAAATACTTTGGAATGGTTTTAGAAGGTTAAAATACGAATAATCCGCGAACGTAGACAAGAATCCTGAATAACGACGGTGCTCATGTTTCGATCGTGCAAAAATGGCGGTTGCGTGTAGTCGGCCGACCTCAGTCGCGACAAAGAAACGCGAAAGAATCCGCTCTGCCCTCGGCAGCCGCGATTTTATGCTCGTTAATGTCCGCGGAAGGACGAATCGATATATTCTGACGGGAAGAAACATTGCAGACACGAAGCCAGAGACATCGTCAGACATGCAGTGGGAGCTGGGGAACAGGATGCGGTGCTGTTCACGGGTCAAGGCACGGCTGCTGCCCTTCGCACACTTCTGCGACACTTGGATCTCTCGAAATCCACCGTGGTGTTCGTGGGTCCGTTCGAGCATCACGCGAATCTCCGACCTTGGCGAGAGTATGGTGTCAGGGTAAGAAGAGCGCCATCCACATTTATACCAACTGTTTCCGAACGCTGAATCAAATGTTTGTTCTCGATGGAATCACGCTGGACAACCGCTCGAGCGATCTGGCATTGAGAATTTCATTGAGAATATTTTTGATTCAACGACGCGTGCGTTAATATTAATCGTCGAGAGGTTAACGCTCGAGACGTTCCTGAGATAACTGGAGGTACCATTGGCGTAACTATTGTAGAATTTAAACTGGGGTAGGTTGTCGAAGGTAAATAATTTTGGAAATATGGGAATTGTGCATTTTGAAATTTAGCAATTTAGGGATTTGAAGGTTTGGAAATGTGAGAACTTGAAATGTAAATCAGAAATGACAAAATTTGAGGTCTTAAAAATGCAGAAATATGAAAATTTAGAATGTTGAGAATTTGGGGATCTTGAAAGTATTCTTAAAAGGTGAAGCTTACAGAGTATTTCACAAGACACGTCGCAAAAGGTTAAAGACACCTCGAATTCCGACATGTACTTTTAACCGGTTGGAAAAATTCTTTCGATGCGTTTCTTGTTTGCAAATTCTTTAGAAAGTTTCTATCGCCTCGAACGCGAAGAGCATCTGATTTGCGGAAGGAAATCACTGCGAATTATCTGATCAGTTGTCATAAAACTCTTGGCAAATGTATTTCCAACTCTCATCTGCCATTCTCCTTGATAAAAGTTAGCGTTTTCGCGAACCAGCAAAGAATGCCGGGAAGCCGGTCAATGGTACGGTTCAAGGCAAGATCCTCGGGTCGTCCCAGAATAAAATTTATAACATCGAGTTGTCTCTGTTCCGCGCGTAGCTGGAGATGACTAACACGGTTTCTTGAAAAACAGCAAATCGAAATAGAACGTCTTTCGTCTCCCCATAAAGTGCATTTTTAGTCCCACATTTCAGAAACGTCGTGAACGAAAAAATACCATAACCTTTTCAATTTCAGATGAAAGTTTAATATTATCCGAAGTATTCTTGTATCTACTTTAGTATGTCTGGGCCACGATTGACCCGACGTATTAACCTCTTAAGTGCCAATAATATGTTGTAGTCCAAACGAGATACTGAACATTTTTCGCGTGGTATATCTAGACTGATTACTTAAGTAATTCTATTCTGAGTCGTCTAAATATAGCTAAAATTTGAGAATGAAATGGCACACTTTATTAAAGTTGAAACGATCATTACAGATAGTACGAGTGTCTGAGACCCGGGAGGGTTTCTTGGATCTAAACGATCTCGAGCGTAAGCTGATGAAAGTGCGAGCCGAGGGTGTTACGCAAATGATTGGATGCTTCAGTGCTGCCAGTTGCATAACCGGGGTTTTGGCAGATGACGTCGCCACGACCCTCATACTGCATCAGTACGGGGCACTTAGTGTTTGGGATTACACTACTGCAGGTAACAATAACAAAACAGTGACGATGTGACGCAATGATTATCCTCTTTACAATTAAAGTATGCATAGATACCGGTTTCTATCGAGGTAGACAGCGTGTGTCATCATTGGGCATGTTTTCTTTTATCTCAAGAACGTGTTTATTTTTTAGCTCCGTACGTACAGATCGACATGAATCCACATCTACCCGGTGTCGGGGAGACGGCCGTTCACAAAGACGCGATCATTTTCGCCGGACACAAGTTCATCGGAGGTGTTCAATCACCTGGAGTACTGGTGACCAAAAGGTCTCTGTTGAAGGAGAAAATCGCTACGGAGGACATGAGGGACTCCCATCATTATCATCGAGATCCAGAGCTTCGAGAGGAGAGCGGCACTGCTGGTGTTGTCGAAAGCATCAGATGTGGACTCGCGATGCAATTAAAGGAAAACGTAACGCCACGAGCTATCGTCGCTCGTCAAGATAAGATTTCCAGGTAATTTTATGAAGTGGATCAAAATATGGGTTTATTCTCTTATCCAAAATCGATTGACTCTCTACATTCTCGATATATTTTACATCTGATAAGTTGTACACGGGTTAATGGCGAAGGCACTTCATTAAAATTGGAAACTTGAGAATTTATCGATTTAGAAAGTTTAGAATTTGAGACCTCCGAATCTGAAAATTTGAAAATGCGTAGATTAGAAAATAAATCCTATTACAAATTCATCATCAGTTTCTCGTGCCTTTGACCTTGTTCATAATCGAACAGATGACCTCGTCGAACAATCGATTTTGGGCACCAAACAGTCACGTATTATCTTTAACTAGATTCGATCGTGCAATTGAATATCGTGGTCTTTGTTTCCTGCTCTTGTAGACAAGTGCTGGCTCACGTACGAACAATTCCGGAACTGATTCTGCTCGGCAGCGGCTCGCAGAATGTTAAGAGGTTGCCGATCTTTTCGTTCATGGTGCGTCATCCGCGAGGCACGTTTCTACACCACAACTTCGTGTGCGCGGTGTTGAACGACGTCTTTGGGATACAAGCCCGAGGCGGGTGCGCGTGCGCGGGTCGTTACGCTCATGACCTGATGGGAATCGACCAGGAACTCGCCAAGGAGTACCAGAAAGCGCTTCTGGAGGGGTACGCAAATCGATTCCAAATTCAATGATCCGAATCCAATTCCAAGGTTCGAACTTATCTTTTAACAGAAACACTTTGTTTTCTTGCAGCGAGCGGAGCAACGAAAATGGAGAGACGAACGCGGAAGGTTTAAGGCCAGGATTCGCTAAACTCTCGTTTCCGTACTTCATGTCCGAGGCCGAAGTAGCCTTCGTTTTGGAGGCGTTGAAGATGGTCGCGACCGAAGGCTGGAAGCTGTTGCCGCAGTATGTGCTGAACCCGGACACCGGCGAATGGAGGCATCACACGAACAGCGTGTTCAAAGAAAGAAAATGGCTGAGTTCTATCAGATACACCGACGGGAAGATGAACGCGTCGGAAAGAAGGGTGTCCGGGTCCGGCGTTCTTCCGCAGAACTACGGCGACTGTTTACAAACGGCGAGGAACATCTTCAACCGTGCGAGGAAAATGGCACAAAGGTACCCTCTGCAGATAGATCGCAGCTACAACTCCGTGCCCGAACGGTTGGAGTATCTGCGATGGTTCATGCTGCCCAGCGAGGCGCAGGACCTTCTGCTGGGCAACTCGCAGAACGTGAAGCAAGATGTGCCTTTCAATCCGATGCTATCATGGAACAAGCACGGCCATCACACGCCGACAACCACGCACGACAGTCTCGTGAACTCGTTAGCGCTGGCGAACAGCATCCGTCGACTGAACAGCGACATTCCTCGGACGGGAAATCCGCCGATCTCGTCAAACTCGCCCAGACACCGCAGTCTTCCCGTGCTGAGCAGCGTCAGAAGGACGTTGTTGAACGCGGCCGAGTTTCAGTCGTCCTCCTCGAGTCCCGGAAGCGGCAACGAGGAGGAACAGTCGAGCAACACCGATCGTAACAACGATTCGACGGGTCAGAGGTCACCGGCCACTTGCCCGAGCTCGCCGATGCCGGTTAGATTCGCCGTTGGCGAGGCGGTCACGCCTTCGGCTCTTGGAACGATATCTCCCGCGGGCAACAGGCCACTCAAAGAGCAGAGAGATCTCATAGACGCTGCCAATTCCGGCCGTGCCAGGTGCAACTCTCTCGGGAGCACCAGTGGCGGGGGCAACGGCTCGGGAAATCGAAACGTGGTATCATCCTCCTCCTCGCCCATACCGCCTCTTCCTCTAAGCCCTCAGACATTGACCAGCTTAGGGTTGGGAAATAACGGAAACTCCCCGAAGCACAGACGACATCATTGCAGCTGCAGCAGTCAGACGGAGTTGAACTCTTTGGAGCTGGACAACGGTAGCCCCAGTCACTCGATCTTGTCACTGAACTGCCACAACGCAGCTTCACCACCGTCGTCTTTCTGCTCAGTAAGCGACTACACGGAGAAGTTTATTGGAGGTGGTAGGTCGTCACCCGTTTCCGGGAACGGTGGACAAAGGTCGGAGGACGATCTGAGCGCTTACGTGAAGGAGGTGACCAAGGAGCTGGCGACGGAGATCAAGTCCGAGATCCGCGAGGTCATCTCCAAGGTCGATGACGCGTTATCGGAGACGAACACGTCCGAGAACACACCGCAACATCACTCGCGCAATCACAGCTCCATCAGTCAGCTGTCCGTCGAGGAGAAACAGCTCAGACACGACTCGTTCACCGCCAGCGACATCGCCGAGTACTTGATGGAATTCTCCAAAGAGATGGCCAGTGAGGTCAAATCCGAGATCAGATGCATGGTGAATGCGGTCGACGGTCTGCACAGACATTCTCCGGATGCCTCGGCTTCTGACGTGTCCTCGAACGGTTGCGGTTCCCCCGACAGGGGAAGGATTCTCCAGTCTTCGACCTCTCCCAGAATGTCGAGCGCCAGACGAAGCGGCCCGATCGAGATCACGGGCAAGATCGGCGAGCTGACGCAGCAGGAGAGCAAGATGTCGAGCGAGTGCTCCTCAGACGAGACGGTGATCTACGTGATGAAACCGCCGGAGAACGAGCAGATGGTTCGCAACCAGTCGAAAACGGACGACGAAGAAGTGGTGCCGGATCTGGACGACGACTTGAACGACGACGACACACACGAACGCGGAGGTTTAGAGATCGGCGACGCGAGGAAGGTTCTCCCCAAGATCTATTCCGCGGTGAACTCCGTCAGCTCCCAAGATAGCGGTATCAACCTGAGCTTCCACGAAAGCGACAAGTCCTTGGATTCGGTGGACTTGAAGAGGAGCAGCAGCGCCGAGTCGAATTCCACGAACAGCTACGGTCGCAAGCCGAGGGCCGCGTCGATGAGTTCCCTGTCCAACAAGTCCGGCTGCAAGCAACAGGTCCGTCAGAACGACGACTTCTCCGAAGACGAGGAGTGCTCTGGCGATCTGAAGGAGGAAGAAGATGGCGAGCAGGCTGCGTTCGAAGCTAAAGAAGGAAAGACTGAAGGAACCCGACCGCAATGGCATTGTCCGCCGAAGAGCATCTGGAAACCGGCTGTGGAGGCCATGCAGGAGTTCGACATGATCCGAGACAACGACAGAGTGTTGGTTTGTCTGTCGGCCAACGGCAAAGGATCATTGTCCTTGCTGCACACGCTGCACCAGTACAGATTTTACGTGAGGTCAAAAGGCGTGGACTTCGAGATCGGTGCCGCTACCGTGGACACGAACAGGTTCGACCCGCTCAAGCTGATGAGCTACCTGAAGGCTCTGGACGTTCCTTACTTCTACGAGGAGCAAAACGTCGAAGCGAAGTGCAACAGCGGCGAGAATCAACCGGAAGAGTCTTTGGACGCGAGCGGAGCGTGCAGCTTCTGCGATCGAAACACCAGGGCGCAATTGTACTCTATCGCCAAGCGACACAATTACAACGTACTGGCCGTGGGCCAACATCTGGACGATCTCACCGAGGGCTTCCTCGTCTCCGTGTTCCACGGTGGCAAGCTGAAAACCATGAAGGCCCACTACTACATACGCCGACAAGATCTCAGGGTCATACGACCGCTCGTGTACGTTCGGGAAAAGGCGTTGAGGCAATTTACGGAGACTAAGAAGCTGTTGGCTTCGCGGGAAACCGGGTCAAGTGACCTTCCCGAGGTAAACGTTATTTATATCTTTGATTGTCACAGCTCTTCTGCCCGCGTATCTCTTTAATTAGATGTACTCGGATTGATTAATTCCGACATGTTTCTGTCGGAGGCACTTCTGTCTTTTGTACCTCTGCAAAATCCTGATATTCGATTTATATTTCAATTTAGATGTGCAGAGAAATCAAAATCTTTGAAATGTTTGCGGCTTCGGTAGTTCTCACTTCGGTTTCGAGCGCAATCGATTTTCCCGCGCTTTCGTCGAGGTCGCACTTGATCCGCTCCAATTAACCGTGCGTTTGAATTGTGTTACAGAAACCGCGACAAAGCAAGGAGTTGATTCTTCAACAAGAGCGCACGTACCCGCACTTCTACTCGTCCTTGAGAACAGCCCTGCGACCCCTGATCGACGCCTACGGACCACAAAATTTGGACGTCGTTTCCAGCGCGGGAAGCAACGTGGACTCCAGCAGCGTGAACGCGAACGTCGGTGGAAACGGTGCATCCGCATCGAACAACCACCAGAAGCGACAGCGAAGAGTGAAGAGCAATTCCACGGTTCAGAGCAAACCGAAAGAGCACGAGGACAACGACGATACCGACGAGGAGCCGGTCCTCTGAGGGAGACCTGTCGCGAGATGGGATTTCAATCGTGCTTCGATCTCATCCTCGCATCACCGTCGAAAACTATCATTGTCCGCGTTCTCCGGAGTGAGAAGAAGGCGTCTGCGATTCGCGACCGCCGCTGCCAACGCGAACGTTCAGGATCCTGACGGAGATTGCTAGGAGGTCGATGGTACATCATCGATCTTGGGGATGTGGGATTTTGCGACCGATAACGTCGACCAGTTCGATGGAACGCCCGGTTGACCTTCGACCGGTCGAATCGCAAGTGAATCGCAATGCATCGATTTTGTTTGTCGAACTACTATTTTGTCGGTAGTAGATCGTCATAGACGGTCCACGTGCAAGGAGCGTACACGGAACTCGACGTGTACGTCAAGATCCTCTTTCACGGACTTTTCGAGATCTTAGCGAGGCTTCTTCGCGAACGTTTACGATTTTTCCTAGGAACTTTTTGGTGTTGATTAGTGAACGGTTCGTAAGAGATACGTCGGTAGGTGGAGACAACCGGCGATCGTCGTCGTATCTTATAATGCTTCACGAGCTACTTAAGAAACGTTTGTGCGCGGTTAAATGTTACTTACCTAAGGACACTTAGCGTTTATATAACCACCAATACGATGAGACTTCGGTTGTACTTTTCGGGTTCAGAGCACGCGGACGCAGTGGCCTCGGCCATCTTTTGGAAATTGAGGAACGTTCGAGAATCAATCGGGTAGCTGCCGGCTCATTTGTAAGCAGCAGTTGGTGAACGAGATAAAGGACACTTAGCGTTACGTAGCCAACAGGGAGAGACTTCGGTTATACTTTTCGAGCTCGGCAGGGTTTTGTCATTTTTTGGCAAGATATTCATAGCTGAACGTTTGATCAGAAAACAGATGACAGTGAATAGGTTGAATGTGAAGAAAAGTGAACGCGCGAATCGACAACCGAATTGGACTCTGAAACAAATGGAACGATTGATCGATTGGGGAACGACAAGTGATTCGAGAAGCGCCAAAAGAACCTCGACTGCTCAACGGACCGCAGCGCGGTCGCGCGCGCACGAGGGACATCTAATTTTTTATATAATCGCGAGTTTAATAAATTTCGAGGTCGCATCTCGCCCCGTTGACGATCAGGGTTAGCCGCTTAAGATACCAAATTTTTGTAAATCGTACCCGCAACGATCTCACCGGCGGTTCGGGCAAGATCTCTTTTTTCGAGCATTTTTTCGACGATCGAACGTGAATTCGATGTCTTTGGAGGGCTAAGGGTACGTGTGACTTTCGTTCTCGTTCCGAATCGTTGGGGCGTTCATTTTTTTTGCGGTCAAGAAAAAATGCCGTCCCTGACGATTCGCGAACACGTCTCGAGTGAATTAATAAGAAATGAAGAAACTGAAGAAGGGCGCTTCGATGAAACGGGCAAGCGCAGGTGACCAATCGACGATGCTGTCATCCATCGATTCGAGCCGTATTTTTTCCGCGAGCGTTCCATTTGCACGAATTATAATTACCGATACAGGATCGAGAATTCAAAAATTTCGATATGATTCTCAGCTGCATGTATGTACTTCGATAGCACGCACAGAAAAAAAAAAGTAAAACGAACGCGGCCGTCGAACGCGCGGTCGCGCCTACTCGTAAATACGTGTACATAAAGTAACGCTTCTCTGACGAGTAAACCGAAGGAACACGGTGTGTATCGTTAAACGAAAGCTTTTTCCTCTTAACTGGTAATAATACAACGCATCTTATACATATATATCATTGTGTGTCGTCTTGCTCGAGATCATTGGCGGATCATATTTTTCGACTATTGTATAGCCTCTTTATCGTCGATGAACGTCGAGCGGACGAGTCGAGCGGATTTCACACGGTATTCTTTCGAGAAATTGTATTCATGGCGTTTCGGAGCATGGCGTCCGCTCGTCGTCGAATCGCGAACAGACTGGGATTACGCGCGCGATTATATTCCAGGCCGCGAGAGTTCGGCCACCAGTTAATGGTCAAAGCTGGATGACTTAGAGAAAATTGAAAAAAAAAAAAATATACGAAATGTAAGACACCCGGTCGTTCGCCATCGAACGTTCGCGTCCGTGTGACAGTCGATAAATTACTTCGGCTCGATACTTAAATGTCTTACGTTTTCAATTTGTTCTTTCTTTTCGGTTTTTCTTCTTCTTTCTTTTTTTTTTATGTTGGACAAGTTGTACGCTCGCTATCGTTAGAATTATAATCAGAGGGACGACAAGGTGGCGTTTGCTTTGGGCAATTTTTGATTGATCGGTAAATTGGATCAAGATGATTAAGATGTTAAATCGACGATCAATGGTTGCCTAACGCGAACGCAGCTTTGAGTTCCGTACGTATGCCGCATGTAAAACACACATACACAGACAGAGTCAAACACACTCGCAGCGTAGATCATTCTGTATGCGTTTCTCGTGTTGTGCTGAATTTTTCTAAAAGACCCGTTTGTCGCCGTCTATGCGGACGGAAGTTTCAGCTACAACAATAACATCACTAGGAACAACATCAGGAAACATGACGCGAAACAGAGAATGGAAGTCTTGATCTATGTGGATTTTCGCGGATAGATATTACCATATTTTCCGAGAGTTACGAGAGGACGTTGTTACTGTAAAGATATGTAAGTTTATTTATCGCTAATAAAACTGAACGTTTAAGAAAACCGAGGTGTTTATGGTTAGGTCCTTTCATTTTTTTTTTCAGGAAATTGAAAATGCATTTAGATTCATTTGCAACGTTTGGTTGTTGGGTACATAATGGACATATTTGAAAGTAGTTTTCAGATACTGTAAATTATTTATTGCCTTTATATGGACTTTGACTAGTGGCGCTTCCCGCTATTTTATAGATGGTCTACGGATATCTTCACGTGGCTACTGCCGCTTCCCGCCATTTTATAGATGGAGGTGGAAATCTTCAAGTTCGATTGCTATGTGATGAATTTGTGTTAGATCTCCACTCGTTAAATTGTCATGAATTCAATTTTCTACACGATGGAGTACAAGATTTTCAATTACCATACATTAGATTCGTGCATTAGACTTCTATGCACAAGATTTCTATAAATTGAAGTCATCACGTGTTAGTACACGTTCTACTGTGCGTTAAATTTCTACAAATTACGTAGCAATTTTCTTTGATGACAATATAACGAGTATTGTACCGACAAAATAATATGCAGAAGATATAAAATTCAGAAAGTGAAATAGAAAGTGAGAAATTTAAAGTTAAAATTATCGAAGAGTAAAGTGCAGGGTAAATTAGAGTATAGGTGCTGAAATCGATTAGGAGGAAGAAGCTAATTCTCGATTTCCAGGAGATGTCGGCAAGGAAGAGAAAAACATTTACCAGCAGTGAAACCTTTATCGTTTATTAGATTTATTAGACCCTTTAAAATATTTGAAACAGCGTGCGGCTCTTGTTATTTACGGCGTAACAGTGAAATATCGTTTACAAGGTACACAGTACGAAGCTCAAGGAGAGCGAAGCGATCAAGATCGATTTTAAAATAGTCGTTCAACCTTCCCCGCGGTCTCGAGGCTCCGTTATCTCAGTGAACCCCGAAGAAAAATCTCGAAGAACGCACGAGGACATTCGAGAGATTTCAAATAGTGCCAAAGCGCGAGTAAGAATCATGTCAACGCTTATTTCTTTTGTCTCCGTTCTCCAAACCCGTGGAGAAGCTGCTGGTCTTCGATCGATCACTCGCCGATCGATCGGTGACGTCGTACGCAGTGCAATCGATCGAGTGTTGCTGCGGTGCTGGTTTTCTTACGTTACAGTGATTTTAGGTGTGAAATACAACGTGACTTATCGATAGGTTAGATTTCGAGAAAGAGAGTAAAATCGAAAAAATCCACATATCTTACGAGAAGAAATCGATTCCGGTTCACGCTCGGCAAGCGAACGTCAGAAGCGTTCTTGCAAACCCTCTTTTCGTTATTATCTTCTCGTAATTTCCAATTGGAAAGAAGCTTCTGTCTCGCTCGCCGATCTCTCGCTTCCCGGATCGCGAAATCCGCCGAACACGTAGATACTCAGCACAGTTAAGGAAGTTTAAAGAACAGCTTGTTTGGATTTTATGTCACTGTGTTAACGCCACAGTTTACGTTCAATTTCGATCTCGAGATGAAAGCGAGATAACGCTGGAAGGGTGACAGGACCGAAGTGACATAAAATCGCATCAAGCATCGTATCTACGGATCTTAGACGGTAGGTGCGATTAGGGCTTTTCGAAATGGTCCTCTGACATTGACCGAAAGTAACGAGCGTCACGGAGTCGAGATATATCGCGTTTTCAGAGTTGTTCAGTTGATGCAGAGGGTGGCACACCCTCTTGGCGCGAAGCGTAACCATCTTGCGCGTCTGCGCGAATTTCAAAGTGTTCCGTTCTTCTTTTTCCACGGTTACGTTTATCTTTCCGCGATGTTATCCGACGAACGAAAATTTATAAATCTGGACGTTTCCAAGGTTAGTCGCGACGCAACGGAGTGAATGTCAGAGGGTTAAAGACGCGATGAACTTTGTAATTCGCGCGATTCGATTCATCTTTAATTCGTTCTATCTAACACAGACACGAGAATAGGTAAAATCCTAGTAGCCCGGGGACATCACGTCCTCCTCGTCGTCCTCTTCGTCGTCCTCTATCCCTGGTTCCCCGAGCGCGTGAACGAATTCTGCAACACATGATTTTCATTTTAACGAGGAACGCTATCTGTACATTGTCTAGCATATTGATACATATTTATATACATACTTATTTTAAAATATTAAATGGAGAATTATCAGACATCAACTTTTGACAAGAGTAACCACGTGTGGCGTCGAATAAATATTTCTATTGTGAGTTCATTCTAAGTTCATTAAAATGGAATAGTAAGAAGTAACAAAATAATAAATTGAACAAGTAGGAAAGTCGGAAGACCGACGATAATCACAATGGCACTACACTTAACCTCAGATACTCACATGTGGACATTTAGCTTATTCTTCAATCACTCAAAGATCACATATGTGTATATCACCATGTTTGTATATCAAATTGTCAGAGAATGTTTCCTCAGGTAAATCATCTTTAGACAAATAAATTTGATCGGACAAGGGTAGTGAAATGCAAGTCAGCAACTCGTTTGCAGTGTAATTGTAATTATATTCAGAACGTTCCTGCCGGTTTCATTTCGTAATTATCATATTTGATTTTGAATTAAATGTACGCGGTTGGTAATGAACGAGACAGCGAGCGCGTTAATCAATTCAAAACGTTTGCAAACAGGAAAATTTAATATGTATATTGTTGCAACACGATGAAAAGGTTCCAGTAGGATTAAGTAAAATGATGAATGAAGTCTTTTATAACATCTGTCAGGGTAGGCTTTTAGTAGAATTAAATTCTGCAGTATATTCTACGTAGACCCTGCAATATTGTTGTTCTCTATTTGTGCAGTTAAATCAAAAGAATTTATTGTCGAATGTTCTTGTTCGAGTGACAAATCTTTTAAATGGGAGGATGTACGGAAGTTTTCGTGTAAAGCCCCATGGAAGAATTTCAGCTTATCGGTGACACTGCAAGTCCCCCCATATCATGGAATCCAAACGAAAAGCACAGAAGAAAAATCGAAGGAACCTTTTTGTCTTCATCCTCGCCCTTTACGAGTACGGTTTCGTTCCTGACGACTTCTTTCGCGTTCGTGGACTGTCACCCTCGTTTCTGTCGAAATACGCATTCTCCACCCTGTATTTTTTCCCAAATTCTTCGACGTCGATCAATCGACTGCGACAAACGCGGCCCAAGAATCCAGTGTGACAGAATGTATTTAGAGTATCCTTTATAAGGTAGTTCTATATTTTATTCTAATTTTAAGTCCATAACTTCTGATTTCTAAATTTCCAAATTCTCAAATTCCCACAATTCGAGAACACCAAAATTTCTAAACCCTAATGTCTCAAATTTCCAAATTCCGAAACCTAGAAATTCTTAAAGGCCCAAATTTCTACTCCTAAATTCTCAAATTCCCAAAGTTCCAAAACACCCAAACTTCTAAATCCTAAAGTGACAAGTTTGCAAATTGCAAAGCCCAGAAATTCTCAAAGAGCCAAATTCAACCCCTCCAATTCCCAAGTCCCTAAAGTTCCAAAACACCCAGACTTCTAAACCCCAAAAGTCAAGTTTGCAAATTTCTAAGCCTAGAACTTCTTAAAGTCCCGAATTTCAACCCCCAAATTCTCAAATTCCCAAATCTCCAAAAAACAAAAAAAGATTCGACTAAAAATTGAAAAGAACTTACCGTAGAAATCGATTCGGCCATCCCCGTCCACATCCACTTCCTTGATCATGTCCTCGACTGAAACGAACAAAATCAGCTTACATCTCATATTATGCAAAATTTAAAAGGTATTGTAAATAAATCCCCTAACAAGCATCACTAAAAACGATTGTCCTCATTTTCCTTCGATTCTTTTATTCTTTTTGTAACAATCGCGAACGCAACTGGTCCAGACAGATTACAGGGTTGCTGGACAAACCCACGGAACGTCGAAATTAATATCGAGGCTATTAACGTGCCACGTTGACCATGGCCACTCACTGACACGACAAATATTGCATTTGGTCTGATTAAAATCATCCACCGATGATCGTATGCTAATTGACGGAACGGGCACGCAGCAATTTAATTTTTCGTTCGGCGGATGTTGATCTCGTGTTTCCGTGAAATCTGTTCTGAAGCGTTCTCGCGCGATTAATATTCCGCGCCGAGTTTCCCCGGGCGAAAAACGTGGTGATAATTGGCCCCGTTATCATTGACACTTGTCACGCGAAATACTGACGAACGATCGCTCTTCATTCAGAAGCGTTTCAGTTTTATCTGATTTTCTGCGGGGCAATTTGTCGAATAAAGAGCTCCTGGTTTATCCATCTTTTGCTGGAGACTTAAAACGTTACAAATAGCAAAGGTTCTTGGGTTCGGGAGTTGAAAAGTTGGGATTTAGGGAATTTGGGGATTTGGGGAATTGGGGGTTTAGGGATTTAGAGATGTCGGAATTTGGGGAGGTAGAGATTTGGGAATGGTGGAATTTTGGGGTGTAGACATTTGGGGATGTAGAGATTTGGGGGTGTAGGAATTTGGGGATGTAGGGATGTAGGGATGGTGGAATTTGGGGATGTGAGAATTTGGAGATATAGGGATTTGGGGATGTAGGAATTTGGGGAGGTAGAGATTTGGAAATGGTGGAATTTTGGGGTGTAGGCATTTGGGGATGTAGAGATTGGGGGGTGTAGGAATTTGGGGATGTGGGGATTTGGAGATATAGGGATTTGGGGATGTAGAAATTTGGAAATGCAAGGATTTGGGGATGTAGGGATTTGGGAACATTGGAATTTAGGAATATAGGAATTTGCAGACAAAGTAATTCGCGAACGTAAGAATTTTGGGATACATTTGTGCTACATACATATAGTAATGTATACATTTGAAAATTTCGATATCTAAAATCTTTGAAGTTTGGGATCTTACACATTTGGAAATGTACAAAATTGATAACTTGAAAATTTTGAAGTAATACAAATTTTACAACCACACAATATGAAAAACTAAAAATGTATAAATGTCGAAAGCACAAAATATTTGAAAGTTCGAACTTAAATTAAAGAGCAATTAAGTTTCCCGCCTACTCCATTTCCATTGCAGCTCATAGGTTCTCAAGAGACAATCCAGAGATCCAGTTGTTCCAAATCAATTAGTCGCATTTTCCTGCAGAGATTCATTGCTCGTAATTAATCTCTAATTCGATAAGACTCGCAAGATAAACTCGAGATCCACGAAACAGAAACTCTCAATCGTTCGAAAGTTTGTCGACAGGGATTCAATGGTTGTCGATGGTCCATTATTTCCGCGACAAATCGATTGCAGCATTACGCATTCGACGCGTTTGTTAAGGCTGAATCGAGCGACAGTATCCGTTGGAAACTTTCAGGTATCCACGCTGAAATCGTTACTAGACTCCAAGTCCCTCGAGTTATTTTCATGCGGCTGATTTTCATAACTTGCAGTGTTCGGAAAATCCGCGCAAGATTTCCCCCTGGAAAAAGTTGGAAAGAGACTGCGTACATTAAGAGACACGTGTCGAAAAGTGACCCAGTCACGATGTTGTTCCGAAGATTACAGGGTCTAAGAAAACACGGATGGTTATTAAGTCCAACAGGAATAAGATTCTGTTCGAGAAAACTCTCCCCCATTGTTATCCCGTGGGATTAACTAGCCTGGGCTTCTAATTTTATTTGACACGTCGCTGCCTTCTCGTCCCAAAATCCTGTTGAAACATAGTTCTAACAAGTCGGAATGGATAAACAGCGCCTGAAGACTCTGTTTGGACCTCTCATTATCCGACACACGTCACGCCATGAGCTGCTTGCAATTTATAGGCAACGTCACTCGATTCGAATAATTTAGAATCTCCGGTAAGTTTTAACCCTGCTATCGTCAAATTTTCACTGGATGCTTACATTTATTATTAGTTGAGAACTTTGAAGATAAATTCTCCGGGGAAAATGGATGTGTACATAAATTCTGTGCACTTAGAGCACCTCGCTATTTTTACTGATTCGTTAGGTTATTCGTTACTCTTGATATTTTATTCAAAGGTGAAGATCGACTGATATCAAGCATTTATATTAGGCAAAATTTGAGACATTTCAGAATTTTCTGGGGCAGAATTTTGTACGTTGCAAATGCTAAATATTTGTTGTATACAATTTTATTTATGTAATTTATGTTAGTATATTAAGACTATATATGTCACAGAGATTCAGAAATTTTTGCAAGTTGTGCAATTATGAAAATATATCTTCTTGTTATATTTATATGAAAGAAAGAGGTTAAATTTTCAGCTTGTACTTTTATAAAAAAAAGAGGTTAAAATATATTTTAAAGTATATTAAGGTACAAAGTTATAAAGTAAAGTATATTTTCAGCTTGTTATATTTATCTAAAAGAAAGAGGTTAAATTTTCACCTTGTACTTTTATAAAAGAAAGGTTAAAACATAATTTAAAGTATATTAAAGTATAAAGTTATAAAGTAAAGTATATTTTCAGCTCGTAACACTTATCTAAAAGAAAGAGGTTAAATTTTCATCTTGTACTTTTATAAAAGAAAGAGGTTAAAATATAATTTAAAGTATATTAAAGTACAAAGTTACAAAGTACATTTTCAGCTTGTAACAGTTATCTAAAAGAACCAGATTAAAACAAAATCGCCATCTTATTTAAAACTCAGCCCATTCTGAAAAACCTAACCTAACAATGGACCCTCCGTGACGAAAATGAAGTTCGCTGACGGAACTTCGGAAACACTTTCCAATCAGAAAACCTGGAAATGCATTAAATTAAATTCTTATCTAAAGCAAACCAGACTCGAAAGTTTTAAATGTCATTCTGTATCTTCCGATCCCAATTTCCCGGGAAAACTATTTCAGAAGAAGATTTTATACGTCGAGCAATTAAAATTCATTATTCGTTCATTTACAGTATCGTTAGAAGTTAACGGGAGTCTCTGAAGCAGGATGAACGCGATAACGGAGTTAACTAACTAGCATAACGAAATCTGGCGAAAACAACAACAAAAACGTTGTTCACGTGAAAATTTCATCGTGAACAATCGCGAACCAGGGAAAATTTGTCCGAGGCTAATAGGTTGCTAGACGTGTAAGAGAAGACGAGAGGGTAAATTGTGCGGTATCTCTATTGAACCTAGAATAGTGTCTATAGCCAGCAACGTAATAATCCGTTTGGGACATGGGATGAGCTTATTAATTGACCGGAATCAATTTGTGCTATACACGTATTTCTCTCCATGGATTAATAATTGCCGCAGGGGGCACGGAAGCGATTACCGTAATGCTTAATAACGCCTTACGAGGGCATTGACAATTCTATAATTTAGAATCTCGTATAAATATTATAGTTCGAGGAAGCTTCTATAAACCGATTGTATGTGGTTGATAGTCTCTGCCATCCCTCTTCTTAAGAAGCAATGGCAAGATATTGTTGATTTGCTATAACTACTGGGGCGTATTATATTAGAAACTTGTAAGATTTGACAAATTAATTTATGAATGTACAAATTAACGAGTTTTAAAATACTCAAATTTCTTTTCAATTCCCAAGTTTGAGAATACTTCATATTTTTCGGAAGTATTAAATTCACGAATTTATAAATTTTCAAATTTATAACATTTTTAAATTTCATTTCAAATTGTACATTTCTAAATAGTCGAACTTCCAACTTTCTTAAATATTGGAATCCGCAAAATTTCAAGTTCTTCAAATAAAAAATTCCCAAATTTCCAACGTTCTTAAATTCGAAATCTCTAGATCTGTCAATTCTGAATTGTTCAAATCCCCAAATCCCAAATTTATAAATTAGAAATCACCAAACTTCCAACTTTCCCGAATTAGAAATCCTCAATTTTTATCTTTCCTAAATTAGAAATTCTCATATCCCTAATTTTCAAATTAGAAATTCTCATATCCCTATTTCTCAAATTAAAAATTCTCATATAGAAATCCCCAGATTTTCCAATTTCTAATTGCTCAAATTCCCAAATACTAAATTTTCAAATTAGAAATCCCTATATCTCCAACTTTTCCAAATTAGATATCCCCAAATTTCTGACTTTACCAAATTAAAAATCCCCAATTCCTAAATTTCCAAATTAAAAATCCCCAAATCCCAAATATCCAAATTAGAATTCCCCAAATTTCTAACTTTCCTAAATTAGATATCCCCAAATACCAAATTTCCAAATGAGAAATCCCCAAATTTCCAACTTACCCAAACTAGACATCCCCAAATTTCCATTTCCCAAATTAAAAATCCCCAAATTTCCAACTCACCCAAATTAAGAATCCTCAAATTCTAATCCCGAATTACTCAAACCCCCATCTCCCAAATTTCCAAAAACCCTGAAACCCAAATTCCCAGTCCAACCCCACCAACCCCAGTGAAAACTAATTTCTCTTACATCATAAAGACCAGGAACGGCGAGATGTCTCTCCCGAATTGGACATCCGCGATAACGAGTTTTGTGGTCCAAGTTCGTGTGACGGATAACAAATCCTTCAACCGAACGAAAGCAAAGGATAATTCGTCAAGGATTCTTTATTACGATTGATACGTACTTTCCTCCTCTGACAGGTCCTCCCCGAGGCACTGCAGCACTGCCCTGAGATCTGACGCGGTGATGTAGCCTCGATTATGTTTGTCGAACACCTGCGAACAAACGTGAGCAACAAGAGTTGAGTATCCTTCGTTGGAGAGGCTGGGAGCGCAGAAAGAGGGTCACGCAGGCACAAATCACCGTTCGGAATAGATTCTTTTATTTCGAAGTAAATGGAATATCCGGGCAAGAGAATAGCCGTCGATGCTTTTACTTTTTCTCCTCTTTTTCCTTCGCCCGGGGAGAATAATCGGGACGATGTGTGAGTACACAGAAAAGAATTTGCGAGGAAATACCATCCCGGGAATTATAACGACTTTCGCGTCTATTATTTATCAGTTCGCGGACACGGTATCGGAACGGCTGAACCTTCTTGGAAATAGAATTGGGATTGATAGCGCTCTAGGGAACGTTTCAAAAGTTTTTCAGTCAGTCCATCTATCTACTCTTCGAGTTGCGTTGAAAGTCTAGGGTTAATCTAGGGTGGAAGTTAAAGATAGCCAGGGGAGGGGCTGAGATAGTTGTGGATAGATCAGGTGTTTATGGAAGAGACTTGAGGCTTTACTGTAGATTGTGTGTGAATAGTGTGGGAATCTAGGGAAATTTGGTGTTTTTGTGATTTGGGGATTTGGAAATTTTGAATTTTCGAAGTTGGGTATTTGGGAATGAGGGATTAGGGAATTAGGGAATTGGGGAATTAGGGAATTAGGGAATTGAGAAATTAGGGAATTGGGGAATTAGGGAATTGGGGAATTAGGGAATTGAGAAATTAGGGAATTGGCGAATTAGGAAATTAGGAAATTAGGAAAATGGGAAATAAGGAGTTGGGGAATTATAGAATTAGGAAATCAGAAAAATGGGGAATAAGTAGTTGGGGAATTAGGGAGTTAAGAAATTAGGAAAATGGGGAATAAGTAGTTGGGGAATTAGGGAGTTAGGAAATTAGGAAAATGGGGAATAAGGAGTTGGGGAATGAGGAAATTAGGAAAATAGGGATTTGGGAAATTTGGGAATTAGAAAATTGGAAATTGGGGAAGTGGGGAATTATAGAATTAGAAAATTAGAAAATTGTGCTGTCATCGAATTAGAAAAATTAAAAAATTAGTAAATTTCCGAATTACCAAATTAAAGAATTGAGGATTTGGAATCCCACAAATGTGAGAACACTGTTAAATACAAATACCTGTAATTTCCACCCCAGTAAATGAATGACCCCTTATTTTACCCAGAACGAATGAAACAATTTCAATACATTGTTGATTACTCAGAACCAAATAAAAGCACATAAATTTTACAACACAACGCTGGTTCAATTTATGCGAATCAGCATCGAAAAATGTCACGTTTCGAAAATTTAATTATCTAGAAAGAACAATGACGCCCCTACGGAACGCGTATTCGTTCTCATGAATTTCAGTGAATTTTTATTGTTCTGTTTACGGGAAGATTGCAAAGGGTAAAAAGTGATTAGTTCAGGAAATCTGTCGGTACGAAAGATTATTAAATTATCAGAAAGTAATGCATGCCTTGCGTTACAAATTGCAGGTATTGTTTCATCTCTGTTGCGTTTGGATTTATTAAATTCGTTCCAGGCAACATGGCCTCATTCGCTGCTTGATGCGCTCCATCCTCGAATAACTCTTGTGTTTTTATCCGACGATCGATGAAATTGCACACTCTTGCTCGTTACTAGGATATTTCCTCCGCTATCTATGAAGTTGTTCCGTGTTTCATACCTATACGTATACTATAACGCTTCTAATTGACTGAAGTAAATAAAAACGTCAAGGAAGCCTTCTGGACTAAACTTTATTAAATCCAGATAATACTTAATCGGAAGTTGGAGCAAACGGAGGTATTTTTGCGAACGATATTTCACGATGTAATTCATGAACATTAGAAATTTCATAGTTTTCAGATTTCAAAAAGCTTTCGTTTTTCAAAATACCGTGCTTTTCAATTTCTAGAGTATATTCCTAGATTTGTAGAATTGTAAGATCAACTTTTCAAGTTTCCAAATTTTTTAATTTAGCAATTTCTAAAGGCCCAAGATTTCAAATTTCGTAATTTCCAAATTATTACGGAATTAAATTTTCAAGTTTTGTAGTCCTCAAGTCTTCAAGTTTCCAAATTTCCAAATTCGCAAAGTCCCAAATTTCCAAGTTTATCAAAATCCTAATCTCACAAGTCTTTAAACCCTCAGTATCCAAATCTCCAAATTCTCAAATCTCCCAGTTTCCAAATCTCCAGAATCACAAATCTCCCAATTCTCAAACCCCCAATTCTCAAATCTGCCAACTCTTAAATTCCCAATTCCCAAATCTCCCAATTCTCAAACCCTCAATTCCCAAATTCCCTATTCTCAAATTTGCCAACTCTTAAACCCCCCATTTCCCAAATCTCCCAATTCCCAAATCCCCTATTCTCAAATTTGCCAACTGTTGAACCCCCAATTCCCAAATTCCCAAATTTGTCAAAACCCTAACCTCCCAAGTCCCTAACCCCTCAATCCCCAAATCCCCAAACACCCAAACTTGAAAACACCAAAATTCCAAGATTTCCTTTATACTCCCCCTCAATCCACTGATGGATATTAACTATGGCGTGACAGACATCTTCAATGAAATATCGCACGATCAATTCTTCAATCGCCGAAATCGATCAATAGCATACAAGGTAATGCCATTCGAACGTTCGAAAGGACCTTTTATTTGCCCTTTTCAACCTGTCCCGTTGCGAAATCAAAGGAAAGTCATTGTAGGTCACTGATTGCGAATCGATCAGTCTTCCGTTTCCGCGGAGCAGAGACTCGTTGTCCCGTGGAAGGAAATGGAACAGGCAGAAAAAGTCCTTCCCAAAGATTCTCTTTAACGCGTAAATCGCATGAACGTGTTAAACGGTTAGGTTAGGTTAACGCGGCATCCATGGTCGAGTCTAGGAAATCGCAATCAACCGACTATTAACGCAATTACTAAATCATTTGGCTCCCTAACGGATCCATTGTTTGATCAGACGAGCGTCAACGTTCGGCAGTCCCTAATAATTGCCGCCATTATCGTTAGCATAATTGAAACCATGTTTTGTCATCGTTCGGCTACCGTGGAAGCTAATTTGCACGAATCTGCAAATGATGGGTTATCAATTTCTCTATTTACAAAATGGAATACGATCTGAAATTTATGTTTCCACGCTTCTGTTTGTATAAATTTAGTGATTATTCATTTGGAAATTTGGAATGTTGAATATTTGGACATTTGATAATTTATAACTTTTAAGTCGCTTTTTTAAACGATACATTCTTAGATCATTAAATTTTCAAATGATCCAATTCTTAAATTCTTAAATTCCGAAGTGATCAAATATCTGAATCTCTACATTTTCAAATAATCAAATTCCTAATTTTCTAAATTCATAGATTCCTAAATTTCTCAACTTCTAAAAATAGATTTCTAAATTTCTAAATTTCCCAATTACCCAATTATCCCATTCCCCATTTCTAAATTTTCCAAGTTCCCAATTTCCCAATTTCCCACTTTCCCACTTTCCCAATTTTCTAATTTCCCAATTTCCCAATATCCCCATTTCCATATTTCCCACTTTCTCAATTTTCCAATTTCCCAATATCTCCATTTCTCAATTTCCCCATTTCCAAATTTCCCAACTCTCAATTTCCCAATTTCCCAATTTCCCCTCTTTCCAATTTCCTCATTTCCAAATTTCCACAACAGAATTACGAATATCTACCGTTCCAGCATTACCTAATCAATCACCTTAATTAAACATCTAATGAAGTCCTTCAAGAAAGGTTACGTTCGCGTCACAGACATAAAAAGCACATAAAAAAGTTCATTTTTCCGCGATGCATATTTCAGTCGTCCGACATAAAGCGACGCAATTAAAAACAAAACAAGTTTTCATTAGCATCGACACGTCCCTCGAACAGCGAGTTAACACGTTTTAAAGGGATTACATTATCGTGGAGTTGACGTACAACAAAAATGGTAGAGGAAAGTATTAACTTTGTTCCGTATGTGACACGTTCAATGAACAATCATCGCTTAAACATCGCGTGCTTGAAAAATTGTCAATTAAGCGTACGTTGCATAGGTTAAGGACGATTAATTGCGTACATGCTCTGACGCGTATATTAGGCGTCGCTTTTAAACACCAGGGCCATGCGAACGAGATTAACGAGGACAAATTTGACGTCCCGTCGTATGGGATAATTTTCTCACCTGCACCTGTCTACCAACATTCTCCACAAAAAAAGAAGATTCAGCGAGGAAATGCGGACAGCTCATTTGAAACGTAATTATGTATTAACTTATTTATTTTCTTGAGAGACGGATGTAACATTCTATTATAAAATTCATTGTTTCATGCATTATTGAAAAACAACTGTAGACTTTCTATCTTTTTAATTCTTCAGATTTAAAATTTTTTGGAGAACCATTGTGCAATTCTAAAATTGAGGGAGGAGGAATATTTTATAAACATCTAAACACGTCCTTAGTAACTGTTAAATATCTGTAATTTTTGTTGAGAGAACCATAGTACAGTTCATATCAATTATTCATTTATTTCATTTATTTCAGAACACGAATGTCCTCAGTAACCGCTACTAGTATGCTGGTAGCCACGACCAGTCTATAAAATACACCGCAATCAAATAATTAATGAGGAGGACGTAATAAATTTTTAACTACCATCGTTGTTATATAGACAATAAGCTAGCAAATTGAAGGTATAAACTTGAAAATGTCTTTACACATTTCATCAATAATTCAAGATTCAATATGTCCGAACTGCAGCAGAGAACGTGAGGAGCAGAACAAACGCAACGTTCGGGAATACGAGGAAATTCGCCTCTGAACAAGGTTGAAAATGTTCAGCGAGTGTCAGCGATCCACTGTTTCCGTTTCGATATGTTCTCGCCTGAGCCGCGAGTTCGCGAAATAAATCGTGTCGTTTATCCGCTGGCAGTTTCCAAGCCGAACCGAGATAACCCGCGTCGCGAATGAAAAGTTCGCGGTTGTTTTATCGCGTCTACGAGGATCCAGGACAAATCGTCGAAATCGTAGCCAACGGCTTTCGAGCGGAAAAAAGAATTACAACTGAGGGGATAACGTTCGCGGGAGCGATAAGACGGTAATCGCCGGCATCAGCGACGCCGAGACGTGACGCCGGTAATCCAGAACGAACGACGTAAGAATACGCCGAAGTATTCCCATAGAGCTCTTTTCTTCGCTCGACGCCGTCCGGAATATTAAGACCCGTTCTTCGCTAACCAATTAGACGGCCATTCTGGCCGACTTTCGAGCACACTTTGCGATATTAAAAGCGGCTCGCTTAGAAGCCTTGTTTCGCGCGAACTCCTTCAAATGCCACTTCCGTCGATTAAGAGGTAACCTCGTGGTTTCCCATCGGAAAAGATCGACTCTTGTCAACGTTTATTCCGTATGTACTTCTTTTTTCGGTGGAAAGAACGCGTAGCATTCCGGCCGCTTCGCTTTCCGATACTTCTGGAATGTGCGCTGAATTTTTCAACTTCCTGTTCCTCGGCTTCCTAAGTTGCGGTCTATTTTGTTTCGAGCGCGAGATTCTTCTCGTTGATCTGATTTTACTTTTAAGAATAATATTCGATATTATGAAACTTTTCATTTGAAAAATGAATAAGTACATTCTTAACGCTGGATTTACGGAAGACGTCAAAATGGCGGATCTCAGAGTACATTCTTTACACTGGATTTACGGAAGACGACAAAATGGCGGATCTCGGACATCTTGTTTTAAATTATGAAAATTATTAAGAAGCTTTCAATGTATGTTAACCTTCATCAAGATAGAAAATCACTGTAAACTGGTTTAAGTATTATCCATTAGTTGCTTTTATTTAACTTTGGATTTACGGAAGACAACAAAGTGGCGGATCTCGGACATCTTGTTTTAAATTATGAAAATTATTAAGAAGCTTACAATGTACGTAAATCTTCATCAGGATAAAGAATGTAAGCTCCAATATGTATTATCCATTATTTAGTTATTTTTATAATTTAATTTCAACTTAAATATAACTATCGTTCGTAAGAGGGTTGAAAATCCGCATATGATAATGTCCGATTATGTCAAATTCTACGACCGTTAGAAAATGAAAATTTTATCGCTCGTCAATATTCACATCCATCGCCTGCAGCCTATTACTTTTTCCCTTACTTAATCAATTTCCTTCGGGAAACTACTTTTTCGTTGGAAGGAAAATCCGGCTGAAATTCCGTGACTCTCGGAAAAATTGCTTCGCTCAAGCGATAATGCAGCATGTGTTTAAGTTGAGGACTTCTTTTTGAGAAATTTATCGGTTCGTTGGTAGTTAGGTCGTCAACGACGATCCGATTAGCAAATTAAATCCTATAGTTCGTTACGTAACGAGGAACGACGGCTGCGCTGGAAAATTTATCGCGACGTTGCGATTGTTTCTTTACGAGCGAGCGGAGCTGCGATATTCCTGCGACAAAGGACACCGAGTACGCATCATTTCACGCTCTGCGTCGAATCGAATAATTACAGTTGCATTATTCAACGAAGGCGCGAAGGTACGACAAAGAGTTCTAGCGCCTCGTTGTTCCATGAATATAAACTACGGTATCAGCGTCAGCATTCTTTTGCTAAAGCAAAACTGAATCTCGCAAAGGTACAATCATCGTAGAGTACTCGTTTCCACCTGTCTTTTCTTCAGCGCCAACCATACCGTCGTCCCCAATATCCTTTTGCCGTTACTCGTCATCCAGCTGGAAATGAATTGTCAAAAATGCAATCACCGGAGGATGCTCGTTTCGAGGGCAACGCGCGATTCCCTCCGCGAGGAGCGTTTGTTCGCTCGCGGAAACCTCCCTTTAAATCGTCTAACGAGCGCTTAAAGAGTTTAGCAGGCCAGCATTGGGGTCAGATGCGACGTATCGCAGTGTCCCGAGTCGATATTTTAATCTCCGTGGCCTGGCTGCCGGATTGTAGTCGAGCGCGTCGGTGAAAAAAAGCGGAAAACGCGGGAAAAAGAGGAGCGACGACGCGAGCGTGCGAGCGGGACAAAGCGGAGGATATAGGAAATGACTGGTAAGATTTATTACGCTCGCGAGGGACGCAGGACCGAAAGGGGATGAATATTTGCGAAAAATACCGGCTATCCGGAAAGTTTCGAGCATGTTTTCAAAGTTAATCTGTAAGCGCGCGTTCGCGGAAAATAGGGCTATCGATTGATCGAGGTGAAATATGTCCTTGCACGAGGTAAAGCTACGAAAAGACTGTATTCTGAGTACAAGAATTTTATTATTAAGAATTATCTCAAAAATACTTGACTGCAAGATCATAAAATGTTAGGAGAATAATACGAACTATTAAGAACAGTAGTCAATTTCAAAGCGTAACAAAGCGCGTAATAACGTCGAGCACTTCGATGAAAGCGTTCAACGAATTCGTGGAATTAAAGCTATCGGACAAGTTGACTCAGGGGTCAGAATGGTAATGCCTCGTTAACGGAAGAGAATGCCAGCACGTCGTCGAATTAATATGCAACGAGTCCATGGACGAACTAAATATCGATTGATTATTTTTTCGTTTGCTTTTTTGTGAATATATGCATGAAGTAAGAAGCACAGCGAAGATTTCTCCGATAATCGTGAAACGCTCGAGGAAATAGCATAAACGGGACCGAGGTAAGCGGAAAGGAGACAGCGCGAGGAAGTTGGTCGCTAAAAGAAAAGAAAGACGAGACAACAAAGGGCTCGGAGTGGGTGAAAAAGTGTAGGCAGACGGTGGATGGAAGAATGGAGCGCGAAAACGGCGGGAGGGTGAAAGTCCTTGTGGGAGGGCTGCGAAGCTACAGTCATTAGAATGTATTGTGGCGCAATGGTTTGACACGCTTCCTTTCCGACACCCTTTTCTTCGCATACCAACCCTTCCTCGTTCGCCCGAAATTCGCTTCCGCTCGCGACCGCTTCCTCTTCCACGCATCCGCGGATGCACGGACGCTCGCGCTATGCATATAAAGCGACTGCAGCTTTAATATACAAGATAATAGCCGCTGCTCCTTTTCCTTTTTTTACTCCTCTTTAACGGAACACCTTTTGTGAACCGTTAACGGGTTCTTCTGTGCTGCTAATACGGAGAACTTGATAAAATGGAGAACAAACGTCTTATTAATTTGATTATACTGACGGTATGAGGAACTGATCGATAGATGGATAGGATGAACTATCATCTGTTATTACAATTATTCTAGAAAATTAATGGCTACAATTCTGCGATAGTGAATGTAAGTTATGGAGAATAACTTATGGAGAATGCTATTATTCGGTAATAATAATGCTTCTTGTATTAGGATAACCTCTTCGGTGATATATTTTTGAGGTTAGGAAGCGAATTTAACTTGTATTTACTGGAAATCGATAGTAAAGTTTTGAATCCCTTAAAGCTAAAAACACACATATGACAGTGTTCCTGTAAAGATTAAAAAAATAAACAGCGAGTGAGATATTTCAAATGTTTCGTATGAAATATATCCCCCATAAATTTGAATATTTGCCGATCGTATATCGATATTGTACCATGATATTTTAACATGTCAAAATATCTGTTTGCATAAAACAACAAACACGCAAACTTTTTGACGCGTTCTACAATTTTATTTTTGGGCCAACGTTTATCGGATAAAACGCGTCGAAATCAAAGTATCAGGATCATTTTTTTTGTGTTTAAATTACACGGCAGGTCATTAGAGTCTCGCGCGTCACAGTCTTGTATTAACCTTCTTTTGTGTGGGCAAACAGGATTTGTCTTTGACTTCGTTAGTCGAACGTTAAAGAAGAAATGGCGAGGCGAATAAAACACCGTTCATGCTTGAAATTATTAAATAACCACCTTCCTCTGAGGTGTGGTAATAGGCGAAACGATTAACCGCACAGGTGTGTTAAATTCTCTTAGCGTAGCTAATGAGTGCCGAAGAGGAGTTTATCATCTGGTGCATGATAACCTTTGGTCTCCGTATAATCTCTTGTTTCAATATTTGTGGAACACGAACGTATAATTAAAAACTTTCTTTCCGTCGTGATTTTCCTTGCTTTTCATTATCTCCAAAAATTCGTTTTGGTTAGCTTGAAATTCGAGAAAACCACATTCCACCCGTTGCAGCGAGCATGAAATACTAAGCTGGTAAATATTTCCGACGAGCATAATCATACTTAAAATATGAATTTACCAGCTGCATTTTTGTGAGTGACACGTAGCAATAAAAACACGAATTATGTAATGTTTTTGAAAATTACAATCGCAACAAACGTGTTTGTTAAAGGATGAATAAAATACGGGAAAGAAATAGTCCACAATGTCTCGCGAAAATGTGATTAAAAAACTTTTGTAAAGGCAGGTGAAGTCTGTGAAGAGCAAATAAATTGTTCTACGTTTGAAATTCGATTGAATCTGATAAAATAGCCATTCGATGATTCTAGTTCGGATTCACGTTTCATTCGTATTCTCTCTATCTCCCAGTTTAGAACCATTTAATTCACATTTGGGTGCAGGAAAATATGTTGAAAATATCCCGTAATTGTACACTCTACAAACGAGAAAGCGATTTGCATTTCTTTCGCAAAAAACTTTAACTTTCTGAAACCTATTAGAGCTAAAGTTGTCGCGAAGATTCGATCGACTTTTTCCCCGACCAGTGTCAGTTTTTAAACATATGTATACACGTACGGTACACATGTACGTGTTCAGTCGTGTGCGTTCAAGTTCCAGAAGTCGATAATGCGCTTTCGACACGCGATCGTACCTATTCGTCCTCGTTTCCACCGCAACGATAATGTACCACCTAAGTGTAGTTATCGTATATATTAGTTAGTCGAGCTTAGCCACTGTCGAGCTATCTTCGCCTTACTTGTCCTCAGTACAGTCAGCGTCAAATGTGACTTCCTTAGAAATATGACTAAATTGAGAAAGAGAACTCCATTCGTTGATTTTTATAGATTTGTTGAGATTCAAACTGGTGGGGAGTTAACCTCTTCAAAGATGATCTTTTTACCATTTGCAAAATAAATAACCTTACTTTTTTAATTATATTTCCCTTATTTTAAATTGGTAACAATTGTAAGAGTACTAGTATGTGAGAAAATGCGAATGTCCACATGTGTCACATATGGTAACAAATATGTCATGGTAACTGGTTGTTGAATTTCAAGAAAATTAAATGGTGACATTAGTATTCTTGAAGAGGAATCTGGACACAGTAACTTGGGGATTTTGGGAGTTGTAATCGGTAGACACAGGAATTTAAGGATATACGTGTATGGAGATATAGGAATTTGCGGACGTAGGTATTGAGGATCTTTTGAATTTGGGGATCTGATGATGTGGAAATCTGGAGATTTGGAAACCTAGAAATTTGGGGATGTAGAAGTTTAGTAACGTAGGAATTTGTGAATGTAGAGAATTGGGTGTTTAGAAATTAGGGGAGATATTTGTGGACCTTGGGATTTGAGGGCCTAGAGATGTGGGTATCTAGGATATTTGAGGACCTAGAAATTTGAGGACGTAGAAATTTGAGAACGTAGAAATTCGGGGACGTAAAAATTTAAGAATATAGAAATTTAGGAACGTAGAAATTTAGGAACGTAGAAATTTGGGGACGTAGAAATATGGGAACGTAGAAATTTGAAAATGTAGAAATTTGGGAACGCAGAAATTTAGGAACGTAGAAAATTAGAATAAAAATTCAGAAACGTAGAAACTTCAAAACCTAGAACCTAAGAATAACAACCTGAAATGTGGTAATTTCAGAATTTGCAGTCAAAGCAACTTCTAAACTTCCAAATTTTAAAAAATTAAGAATCCAAAACCTTTAAAATTTAAAAACTGTCAAGTTGAAGAAAATCCACATTGCACTCAAATACCTTGAACATCAATTCTCAATGTCTGCAAATTGACGTGACCGATTGTTCGAATTTTTGGTTATTGGTCGTATAACCCCATGATGGGCAACTACGCGTCATCGAGTTTTGGGATTAAACCCGTTAAAATTCGACAGTGGTCATGGACAATTTACGGGAAATTGACTTTAGCGAACTCCCCGTTGAATACGCGATAGATTCAAATGGTGCGCACGCCTCGCACGGCTAGACGAAGAATTGAATCGTATTCCGTGAACTTACGGTCTCGAGGGGACTAATGGACGTGCGCTTTTATACGAAACCAGCAGCCGGCTGTTTCGTTCTTGCACGCTGTCAGCTTAAAAGGTACCTTTTAGCCGGAAGAGGAACCGAAAGATTCGCGTGGTAACCAGAGTAGCGCCATTTGTACCAAACTCGGATTAGGTTGCCTCCATAGTGAAAGTAAAGTGTTTAATTACGTATATTCTGGATGTCTGCAACTTGTATTCCTTTCACTCTTTAATTATTCGTCGAGGACACTGAAGCTTTGTTTAACAGCCTCGGAATATCTTGATATGAAAATCGAAGTCCCTTTCAATACGCTTACTTAAAGTTACAATATGGGAAATGATTTCAAGGGGAGAACAGTTTATTTTTATTCTGTCTGGTCAAGGTTAATTTTCAGAGGAAAAGCTCAAGTTTTCTTATGCATTTATTCTTTACATGCATTTATTTCTTTCAGGGATCCTTGATTACACAGATTACGATTAGAATTGAAAAATTCAGTTGCAGTTAAAATTCGAGTCTAGGTTAGATTCACATTTGAACCGTAATGTGCGTCACAAGTGCTATTGGACAAGAGGTTAACATTTGAAATGATATACGAATATTCGAAGGAAGTATTACACTAGCAGAGTTCCACAGTATATCACCGTTCCGACTCATTAATTCATAAAGTCATCAGTATTCGAGAAAGTCACTTGACAGTAACGAATCAGGTCTTATCAATCTCTGAAAACTGATGAATCGTCACCCGGTATCAGCAGAACTGTCCTCCTGCAGGAATCGTTAATAAAAAGTTGTCCTTTTTCTTTTCTAAACGACTTTTAATTACTCGAGGATTCCAGCGGCGACCGGTCGGCCTTTGGAGCGGCAGCATTCTACGCGAATTTCATATGCATACCTAATGGAAGTGGGTCATTATGTTACACGGTGTTCTAGCTCAGTGTCACTCAAGATAAGAGTGGACCAGCTCCGAGCGCGAACATTAAGCGTAGCAACTGGAAAACTCGTGAAATCTCGTCGGCGTTAGTGGAACGTATTACTGGAACTGCATGCTATTTCTCGCGATATTACAGAGAAACGGCGATCAGAAGTAGAAAATTCATGCGTGTTGATAAATAAAGAGAGCGGGTACAGGTAGATGCGATCTTGGACGCTTTAACGCCGTGTGCGGCATTAAATCTGAACTTATCGGGTCGGCACACGTGGCCGCCCTTTAATTAACGGGATAAAATGCTTGTTTGATAACGGTTAGCTATGACAACGTTTCGTGGACCATAAACTTGATACACGGTAACTTGTTACGTTTACGGGATGCCTGAGGTTCGATGGTGAACCATGCCGAGTACACATATTGAACATGCTGCATCGAAGGTACGAACGTACGGTTAAATCAGTAATATATGAACCGACACGTGGGTACACTTCCCTTCTAGGGCGAGTTATTGACTGGCGATGTTGGTCGATGTTGAAGTTTCTAGTTTCGAATTTTGGAAGTTGGGTGTTACAGGTTTGAGATTTCAAGATTTGGGGATTTGGAGATTTAGGGACTTAGGGATTTAGGGATTTAGGGATATAGGGATATAGGGATATAGGGATTTAAGGATATAGGGATATAGGGATATAGGGATATAGGGATATAGGGATATAGGGATATAGAGATTTAGGGATTTAGGGATTTAGGGATTTTGGTGTTTGGAGATTCAAGGATCTAGGGATTTTGGGATTTTGGGACTTCAAGATTTAGGGATTTAGGAAATTGAGAATTAGGGAATTTGCATTTGGGAATTGGGGAATTTGGTAATTGGGGGATATGGAAATTGGGAGATTTGGGAATTGAGGGATTTTGGAATTGGGGATTTTGGAATTAGGGAATTTGGGAAATAGGGGATTTGGGAATTGGGGGATTTTGGAATTGGGGAATTTGACAAATAGGGGATTTGGAAATTGGGAAATTTGAGAATTTGGAGATTTGGGAATTGGGAGATTTAGGATTTTGGAGATTTGGGAATTTGGGCATTTGGGAATTGGGGAAATAGGAAATTTGGGAAATTAAGAATTGGGTAATTCGGGAAATAGGGAATTTTGAAATTCGGAAATTCGGAAATTTCGAAATTTAGGAACTTGATAATTTGGAAATTTTGAAATTCAGGAGCTTGAAAATTTCAGAATTTAGATATTAGAAAATTAAAAATTCTAAAAATTGTTAAATCTCTTTATTTAAAGATTTGATGGTTTGAGAATTAAAAAATTTGAAGGTTCGAGAATTTAAAAATTTGAAAATTTTGAAACGTAATGGTTCATAATTCGAAGACTTGAAATTTATTATGCAACTGTTACTTTAATAACATATGCACCCAAAAGAAATTTTAATAACACGTAAATGTAAAGAACATCTAAAATTATGTAGATGAATGAACATCTAAAATTAACCTTCTGAAGTGTACCATCTCAGCCAGAAATTCGAAAAAAGAACATAAAATTTGACAAAGCATATCCCACTAAAATTGCACAAAACACTTCTCACCGAGTAACATCGAAAAGAAAGAACAGAAGAAAGCAATTTCCCGTTACGGATAAGACTGCCGACACATTTTTGACATGGCTCAACATTCCATCGAGGGACATCTTTCGGATCAAGTTTTTTTCCAGGACAGCGACAGGCGAGCGATGCACCGTAGACAACGTTAAAGGGGGATTTGCAAGACCCACCATAATCCCGCCTGTTCGATCCGTCTTTGATTACGTCACGTGTTCAAAAAGTTTCATCGTGTTTTACGTCGTCACCTTCTTATATCCATGAACTTGTTCCCGAACGAAGCGTGCCCAAAAGGATTCAACTGGATCGCACGATGTCGTCCATTTCGGGACTAAGAAGTTCCGCTCAGGTATTTTCCCTTTGATCCTGACCGCTTTTCAGCCACAAAGCTCGCTAAGTATTCCTGTTGCCCCGGGATATTATTGTAAAAACGGGCAAGCAGAGGACGAAACTCGTAAGAAAGTCCTCTTGTTCGTGGCCTGCTTCAGAATTTCGAGGAATTGACCACAACCGAGAAAACTTAGATTCGCTGAATTTTAAATTGCTTCGAGATCTCGATGTCACTCGATAAAACTCCGTTGTTTCGTGACTCCGAACTTCAGTTTATCAATTAGCGACTCGAAATGGGTGTCAATAGTGCTCAGCTGCGTAGACTTCTTCGAGCGGACGGGAAAATATACGTTCCGTATTGCAAGTTTGCAAGTTTGCTCCAAATCTTTTTTCCTCGTTCGTTTCCTCGCAGGAAGTTGGATGCTCATAAGCAGGAAACTTATCGGAGAGCTGATTCTTACTCGCAAATTATCAAAGTTCACTGTTACCACATGTGATCATGATGTGATGTGTCCTTTTCATGAGCTTTGTAGAGAAGTTATGTTTGAAGTCAATTTTTTTGGATGGCATGAAAACTAAAGGGGAAGATGCAGTATTATAATTACACGTCTGCGACTTTTGACAGGATTTTTTATCTCATTCTTCAGAATGATCTCGCATTCATCAGCAGCGACTTAGACAAATTCGTGTACGAAAGCGGAAGGCGGATTAAAAGACGTAACCATCGAGAAAGTTTTCCCCAGAAAAAGGACGAGCTGAAGGTGATATGAAGTGTCTGACTCGGACCTAGTTTCTGCCGTCGAATGAAAAGACTTCCACTTAACGCGGTTCGCTGCATGGCGGTTTAAAGTCGACGACGCGTCGCGAAGCTTTTCAAAGGACCCAAGGCGTGAAGGAAAGTATCACGCTCGTAACAGTCGCGTTCACCGCGATGTTTTCCTAGAAGAAGTCCTTCGCGATAAAACTGCACAGGATTCAAACAAGCTGTTACGTTTGTAGGATCAATTTCCTTAGAGACCATGTAAGTCGATTACGCAGTCAACGAGCTTAACATCTCAGAAGAGGAAATTAATGTAGCAATCTCTAACCAAGATCTTCCGATGTTCGCAAATTGGATCAGCAGTTAACCTATCTTCGCCGAATCGATTGAAGTTTGTTATATTTAAAAAGTTTCAAATTAGCGAATGCTGTCCTAGATCAAACTTTTCTGCTCCTGAAAATTCTAATCAGGTTACGTTATCTGAATTGGTAATCATTCCATTCTGCATTACCATCCTTCTTTCTGGTTAATTATAGTAGCAAAGTCGATTTAAGAGCTTAACTTTTGTGGTGCGGCGGTTGATGGTGTGGGGCAATGATGGACGATGTGAAAAGATGGCGGTCAGGTGCGTGGAGATTTTTAAGGTTTGTCTGGGACTGGGTGTTAGACTTTTGGGTTTTTGGAATATGTGAGGGTGGGATTTTAGATATTTGGGACTTTAGGAATTTGCGAATGTAGAAATTTGGGGCTTTGGGAATTTGGGACTTTAGGAATTAGGGAATGTAGAAATTTGGGAATTTAGAGATTTAAACGTTTGGAAATTTGGGACTTTTGGAATTTGGGAATGTAGAAATTTGGGACCTTAGGAATTTAGAACTTTAGGAATTTGGGGCTTTAGGAATCAGGGAATGTAGAAATTTGGGACTCTAGGAATTTGGGAATTTAGAAACTTAGGGGTTTGGAAATTTGGGACTTTTGGGATTTGGGACTTTAGGAATTTGGGAATGTAGAAATTTACAACCTTGGAAATTTGGGACCTTGGGAATTTAGAACTTTAGGAATTTGGGACTTTAGGAATTTCGGAATGTAAGAATTTGGGATTTTAGGAATTTCGAAATGTAGAAGTTTGGGACTTTGGGAATTTGCGATTTTAGAAATTCGGCACAAATTTTGGTTCTTGAGAATTTGAAACATAAATTTGTTACTGTGATAATTTCCTAATTTCCTAATTTCCCACCTTCCTAATTTCCTAATTTCCTAATTCAATAACGTACTACTTTGATAACCCATCACTCTATAACTTTCCAAATATAAAAATTTCAGAGCTGGGAATTTTTATACCATCAAATCAGGTAACCCAAAAAATTTCCCAAAATCATTTTAAGATCCTGTTATCTTCAGTTCAACCTTCATCAATCGAGCAATAGTGAAGTACACATTCGTGGGACAAATTCGTGCGCATGCGAGAATTAATTGGAATTGGTCAGAAAACGTCGGAACAACATGTGTGTGGCTCCTTTGTAAAAGCTTGACGAGCTCGCGAATGCTGGTTGCATTGCTTTGTACGCTTTGGAACAAAATCTGTCGTTTGTTATTCCTTATCTGACAATTATTATTAACGTTTGTATTCAAACGGGGTTCGATACGTCTTGACGAGCGAAACAAAGAGACGTCCTCGATCACTCGATTCGCTTAATCATTCCTACGTCCACGTTTCTTATATTTCTTTCAATCTTTATGGATGCGGTTTAAAAGCAAGTTTTCACTTGCTTGTGAGAACGTTGCATTTCATGATGTTTATGTGAAGTCATATAAAATGATTTTTCTACCGTCTTTATTACAACAAGGATTTTCGTTAAGGGAGGATTCTATGTTTCAGAATGTTCGTTTTTCAGAAATTATGAAGGGTTTGTATACTTTAGACGTTGACTGTCATGACGAAAATAATTGTCACTAACATGATTTGTTATAATATTGATTGTTAATAAATGGATCACAATAGAGGTTATTTTAATAAATTTAAATCTTAACATTTCCTACATTTCAACTCTTTAACTGCGGGTGAGGTTTATAAACCACACGCTAAAATTGTAACCAGATACATAAACAAGATAATAAATGTAATTCTAATAGATTAAGAGATTAAGATGAGACAAAAATTGTGAGCTCTAAATTGTATTGCTAATTTAAAATATCTTAAGTCATATCTTAAGGCCAATTTTAATTCAATTAATTCTTTGAAACATGATAATAAATGCTTACATTTTCGATAGAATATATAAAGTTGTACAAATTTATTAAAAATCAACTATTGTTTACTGTCAATCAATGTGTACTTAATATATTTTATGATCTGCATTGATGAAATGCTGTAGTGGTTGAAAAGATGCTGTTTTCCCGACAAAAAGTCAAAGTTGACGTCACGAAAGTACGACAGTAACAATCGCAAATTCGTGACAAATACACGTACACAATCCACGTCACCGGAAACGTACAGCTTCCATAGTCCAGCAAGAGTCTCTCGCGAAGATTTGTTTTCTTTAACGGATCGCTGCTTCTCACGTACAGGCAGTAAGTTATGTATGCGCATAAGAATGCAAGCTACCGTCATCGGGGCTTTATATTTCGCCGGGGCGAACGTGTGCCGAAAATTTCAACGCGCGGAAACACGAATCAGAACAGCTATGAATCCTCCTCGTCGCAAACAGCACGGAAAAGGTTGAGCATCGACATCAATAATTTCCATATTCCTCTACAAATAATAAACAATTTTACTTTAATTAATTTCGCTCTATATCGCCGTTTTTGTTTCGTTTAATTAAAACGGTATTATTGGTGTCGTGTTTCATTTTCTGGTAATTGATCTTTATCTTTCTCCTTTTTGAAATGTGTTAATTATGAGGATTCAAATTACGTTTATCGTTACGGTGGTTATAATCAAGCCGTATTCGTGCTTATTCTGATCGTAAATTGCAGGGTAAATAATGAGAGTTTGGGGGAAAGGATCAGTCGAAAGAATTGATACGTGTTTGTAAATTTGGAAATTTTTAGGGTTACACAGGTGAAGAGTTTTAAATTTTTCAATTTCTGGAAATTCAAATGTTAGAAGCTTCTACATTTTCAAATTTCTAAATATTGTAAAGTATAAGGAAATTCCCTAATCCAAGCTCCCTCAAAATTTCAAATTTCTCAGTTTTCCAATTTCCATAACTTTAAGTTCTAAATCCTTCAATTTCCATATGCCCTAGTTTCAAATTCCCTAATTTCATAAACTTCAATTTCTATGTCCCCAAGTTCTAAATCCCCCAATTTTCATATCTCAAAATTTTTAATTCGCCAAATTTATATGCTCCAATTTCTATATCCCCAAGTTTCAAATTTCCCAATTCGATATCCCCAATTTCATATGCTCCAATTTCTATATCCCCAAGTTCCAAATTTCCTAATTTGATATCCCCTAATTCCAAATCCCCCAATTCCCATATCCCCTAATTCCAAATCCCCCAATTTCACATCCCCTAATTCCAAATTCCCCAATTTCTATATCCCCAAATTCCAAATCCCCCAATTCCCATATCCCCAAATTCCAAATTTCCCAATTTCATATGCTCCAATTTCTACACCCCCAGTTCCAAATTTCCCAATTCCATATCCCCAAGTTCCAAATCCCCCAATTCCACATCCCCAACCCCAAATTCCTCAATTTCTATATCCCCAAGTTCCAAATGCCCCAATTCCCATATTCCCAAATTCCAAATTCTCCAATTTCTACATCCCCAAGCTCCAAACCCCCAATTTCCAAAGATCCATATTTCCAACCCCCAAACCTTCTTCCACAACTAAAATCGCCCCAAAATTCCAAACAAACACGCCAATCCGCTCCGTAGAGCTGCTAAAACCCCAACAAGCACAGAATGAAAAATAATAAAAGAAAGAAACATACCCGAAATGCATCCCTCAGCTCCTGTTCCTCCTGGTCTTGGTCCGTAGGGGCGGTTTCGCTGGCACCGATGTTGCTCACGATTTCCACGAACTCTTCGAAGCTGACGTTCCCGTCTCCTGCAAATCCGGCATATATCCATAAACAATAAATTTACATAATTTAAATGATCGAAGATTATGAAAACGGGAGGATATCCTATGACTTTTAAGCGGATAGGTTCCCACAGGTCCAAGAACGAGAACGGAGACCGCAGGGACACCGGAGGATTAACGAAGTTTCAGACTATGCCATAAGCTCAACGTACTCGAACAAAATCTACTTTCCCGCTTCTTTGTGCTTCCCTCGTGGAAATCCGGTTTCCCGTTATTTGCATATTTCCCTCCCGTTCTCGTGCAACGCGAAAGGGGACAAAATATAAGTCAAAGGAGGATTCACCGGCTAAGGAACTCACCGCTAATTCTCGTGGGAATCGGAATCGAAGATGTCTGTTCAAATTCACGTGAATCTACCGTTTCTGCAACTACAATTTTCCAAACAACCATCGTTTCTAACGAAGTTGCGGTAACTTCGTCGCGACTTCCTTTGAATAAACACTAGCTAGTTTCGACAAGAAAGTCTGCTCTGTCGAATCGAACATGAATGTTGTTTTGACCCACGTACTTCGATGACATTTCTAATATACGACGAAAAATAGGTATTGCAGAACTGCTCGTTCATCTTCCGCTGCAATGGATGACAGGAAAATAAGTTGCCGAACTTTGGTACTGGTTTCGAGAAAGAGGTGCAAACATAGATCTGGAAGTGTTTCACCTTGTAAAAATAAGGGTGCTTTTTATTTCTTTAGTATTTGTGCAAATAGCATTTTTGTACGAAGTGAATCACTTCGTGTAGTACAGAGGTTGGTTTTCGTAAACAAAATGGCGGCACAGGGACCTGCAAACCAGCGGACTTAAGAAACTTGGGAACTTTCGAGGTTAGAAAGTTTCTGCATTCCCAGATTCCTAAATTGCCAAACACTCAATGACCAAATCTCCAGGTACAAATTTGCAAGAAATTTGCAGATCTTAACGAAACTCTATGAAAGGTGTATTTTGAAAATCGTCGCAAGATTTTTCCCGGCACCTTGAACGGATTTTATCTCGCATGAGCGTCGGCTTAGCCGCGATTATTCTCGCATCAACAGGGATTTTCTTCGTGCCTATATATAAAGCGTGGGTAATCGCGTGTTTAACGCTCCACGTCGTTCGTGTATCCGCGTAAACTAATGCACGCCAAGCTATCGGCTTCGTGTACGGTGATAAGCAGCGTACGTTTGTTTCTCGAACGATTAAACGTCGCCGCGTGAAGAATCGGTACCAGCGTATCCTTCGTCTGCTTGTCAACAAATTGGCTTAACGGACCGTGATAACAGCGTACATTCTTTCTTTCCGAGAGAAAAATCATCTTTGAAATTACTTTCATCAAAATTCGTTGGAGTCCGATCAAATACCAGAACCTTGGTGTCTAACTTTCGAACTTAAAATCCCTTGGTGTCTAACTTAAAATTACTTCGATTAATAGTCAAAAGTTTAGTTGTTAATAGATCCGAAATAATTTTGTGGTAATAAATTCTTCAATTATGGGAAGTTGTTAAGATTCAACTCTGAAGGAACAATTACAGTCCTTAACTGATAGTATTAACGAATGTATCAAACTTATAATTGGTTTAATGTTACGAGGTTACTATCAAGGGAGCACGAGTGAAACACGTGTAGACAGGATAGGGGTTGTCTGACTGCGGTAATAGTGGTTTTCGCAAGCAAGTCTGGATTACTTTTGCAGAGTAAACTATGTGACACTTGGTCGCTTCGGTGTTCCGTTTATTCAGACACACACGTAGGTACACATGTGCATATCACGAGAGCTCTTGCTATAGGTATCCGGATTTCGGCCGGTGAATTCCGAGGAGACTGAGTTAGAGTAACCAGAGCAACCGCGCCACTTCGGAATCTCTCGACGCATCTTGAAGAGGCGGCCTGTGCATAACTTGGCAACTTCATCGACAAAGGCCGGCCTAGAAAGGGTCGCTAAACGTGCTTGTCTACGAAATTGCACGCAACACCTGTTAATTCTCCTCGTCGAATAATAAATCTCGAAAGCAAACGGTTGTTGCAGATCCTTGGAGATAAATCTGGACAAACGATTGTTTGTCTAAAAATAACGATTTATTTTAATTCGTAAATTGTGCTTGATCGAACGGCCAGGAATAAGCAACAATAAAAATAGAATAAAATGAACGAGCTCGCGATGTTTTATCGAGCGAAAGGGGATTACTTCGACGCAGATGCGGAAACGCTGAATTCGAATCCAAGCAGCTACGCGTAAGCATAAACGTCAAACCGGGCTAAATAAACCGAGCGTTAAATAAACCGCAATTTGTTGGACGTGTCAGAAGAAAAACGGGGAAATAGTGTAGGGATTGTAACAAGGGAGTTGTCGAGACCATCGAATACCCGTTCTCGTTCAGTTCGTTTAAAACTTTGATTGCGGAAAAGGCGTTATTGCCGTATCGATGACCAGGATCGTGTTCTAAAATGTCGAGTTATTTTGCCACGCTTTTTTGTACTAGGATCCCGTTATTGGATAAATAGAAGTGATCGTTTCGAATTAGTTCTTTATCAATTTTGATCGTTTCCCCGAATTTTTAACATTGAATATTTACTAACAAAATTGTTAATGCGAATTATATTTGGTCCGGCGTTCATTGTCCATTATATGATTTCATAATTATGGAAATGAATATTAAAATTATGTGCATTAAAATTTACGTTATTAAAATTATGCACATTAAAATTTATGTTAACGGAAACTTATACTGTTAACTGTACGTTTTTCGACTCGGACAAATTATGCAGATTTATACATTTTTTTAATGAAATTACTTTAGAAATATAAGTGTTAAATCGGCCATTAAAATTATTTTCATCGTTATTACAAACAGATTTCACTTTGTGGGTTTATCGATATAATTTAATAATCTAACACGTAAAGATTTATCTAATGTATGGAACATAACCTGTGGATATCATATGAAAATGATGGATATATGGATATATGGATATCATACTAATCTAAGGTGTAGATATCTAACACCAGGTGATCTAACATTCTACAATAACGAGTGTCATTATATGAAAATGTACGTAAAGGGTGCTGGTCCAGCGCTTATATAAATGGAGGTCACATAGCTATTCTCCATATACGGTAATCCACATCGAAAGTTTGAGGAGAGATTGCAACTTTATTATTTCGTACACGATTTGTTCCGAGTTATATCAATTTATGAAGGATAATCGTGCGGAACAGATGGATTTACGAGAAGTTTGTTGGTTCATTACAGCACGGGTCTTGTTTCAGATTCGAGTTTCGGTTCAGTTGGTCGATTTCTCTCGTACCTAGAGGCCGTTCCTTCGTTGCTTGGCATTCCGTCGCGAATCGCGTTACGTTGATTGCATTCACGACGACCTTTGTTACTGTTCCAGCTTTCTCACGCGTCGTTTATTACGTTATCGCGGCAGAATCGAAAGATGGCGATGAATGAACAGTTCGAGCGGAATTTCGTGTGCATTCAAGGCGCGTCTCTCGTCGTAAAACGATACGTCGTGCAGCCGAGTAATTGCGACGTTCGCCGGATTTCATTTTGCGAGCAAGTAAACGATACTTTAAAAGCTAGTTGACACCGAGTTTGAAGATCCTCGGATCTGACTCGCTCAAATAAAATGCTCGGAAACTGAAATTCGAGTTACTAGTCGCAGATAACGAGGCGTCTCAGTTGGTCGATGTTTCCTGTTGTGCGCTCGCGAAATGCTTTCGGAAACGGAACTTCCAACAATGCCGGATGCTCGAATTAAAAACGAGAATCAAGGATAAAAACAGCAGCTGTTCACACAGCGAGTAAATCCCTGTCAAAAACAAAAATTGCAGATAGAAATAGACAGAAACAAGGCCAGCCACGTAAACAGCCGCGAACGGAAGCCCGTTCGAATTTCCGGCTGCAATTTTATCGTGTCTTCCGCGCCGCGTATTTAAATATCCTTTTTCGCGGCGTTGTTGTTGTGCCCCGACACGCGGGAAACACACCGCCATCGAAAACAGCTACGTCCGATTCTTTGATCCGTGAATTACCGCCATCGTTCCCAATTTTGCGATATTTTCGCGTCCGGAATTTAATATCGCGAATCAAAGCGGCGACGCTTTATTGAAAGGTATCGCGAGAAATTTGTCGATAACGCACGGTTACACCGCGTTGAAGGAACGGAGCGGAAGACAAACGCGGAAAAGGTTTGCAGCGTAACCCGAGGGTCCCGTTCTCGGCGAGCTGGCACTCGCGTTTCAAACGGAACGTAGACGAGCGAATTAGCGAGAGCCGCCGATAGTCCAATTCACGGCTGAAAACACGATGATTGAATAAACGACGAGCCTCTCCTTGGCAATTTCATGCGCGAGCTTTCCGCTTCAAAGCTCGCTCGGTACACATATTTCAAAGGGGCGCATTCCGCGCGTGGCGTATTATGTTCCGTGACTTCTCTCTCTTTGTCTGGCCTCTATCCCACTTCCGGAGAATCCGAAACTGCTTTGTTCGCAGCATCGATATCACGATTATCACGCGGCACGTTTGCTAAACGCAAAACAGGTTGAATCATTGACTGATCATCTACTGTTTTAACTCATATCGATCGAACAAACGGGAGTTACATCTTCGTTGTACCACCACGTTTCTGATGTGTCCATATGATCATGGATTGTATCGTCACACGTTGCATTTTCATGTGGTAATTCATGTGTTACATTTCCACATATGTGCCTATCTTGAAGTATTGCATTTCTCAAAGTTCCATCCTACAATCCTAGCTCTAAAATCGTAAACTTCCAAAGTCCCAAAGTTTGGAGTCTCATTTTGAGGAGATTTAAATACCATACCCTCGTTTAAATATTTCAAAACAATAAGCATGCAAGCGGTAGGCGTTGTATCACAAAGTAATCTGAAAAGAAGTAACGTTATGTATCAATGATTCCATTGCACTGATTACTTTTTGGCGAAATTACTGGAACGTCTAAACACCCACGTAACATATCGCAGAGACAAATTCGCAGGCTGTCGTCGTCAATCGAGACTCGTGTTTACCGCGCGTAAAATTCGCCCTCTCTATGTGCATCGAACGACTCTCCCTCAGGATACGTGGATGGTATATATCTGCGAACTGGTTGCTCGTGAAAGGTTTCATCGCGATGACAGGATTTTTATCAATTCCACGATCCATATACACGGTGGATTACCGCGTTTCCACGTCCACGGGCAATTTCGTTATTTAATTACCCGCGAAACAATCGACCGATTTCTGCAACGTCTAATTTCGTTCGTCAATTACTCGCGAAATCGTGAAATCCCTTGATACTTCCGTGATGTGTTTGCGTCGATATCGTTCGAATAGAAATCCGAAAATTACAAGTCCCTTGACAACATTTGCAGAAACATTCATATGTTTCCAAGCATGTGACGAGGAAAGACATAGGTGAATAAAAAGGGGTTTGAGAAAACTTTGGAAAATCATAGGTAGGAGATATAAATGAGCAAATCACTGATTGCTATCCACATTGCAATTGCCAAATATAGTAATGGCTGTCAAGAGAGAATTTACTGTATGAGAACTCACCCTGACCCCCATCCAGTATCAATGCCAAATGTCTTACAGAGTGAGCGTAGTTAATTAGTTACCTGAAACGCGTTTTCTCGGTGAAAATAGTTGCTCATTAAAAACGTACGTAGCAAAAGGAAATCGATGGAAGCGGCGTCGAATAGATGATATCGATGAAGGTTAATGTCATTGAAACGGTGTCGACGAATACAGTTGAAAAGTGTGTTGATCAATCGAGGCAGACTCGTTCGCGCGACCGTGGGACGGTTTCGGTTTCCGATACTAAAACCCGTAGCCGATGGACGAGTAATTAGAAGCAGCCACGAAGCAGCAACACGCGAAACGAGACCGACGTCTACGTAATCGGGACTCGTTGCACCGTGGATGCACCTCGATGAATAACACGTCCGTCCACTTGCGCACGTGTGCGTGCATCAAATAAAAAGAACCGGGTTCGCGTACACACAACGTGGCAAGAACAAAAACCGAAGGAAAAACAAGAAGCAAAAAAAATGCATATTGCGGTACCACCGATGGCAGGCGGCACATTCATAGAAAACGTTCCGACAACCACCGGTATCGTCGTTTGAATACGCTCTCTAGCGATAGGGAATTGCCGTGACTTGGTCGAGCCAACAAACCAACAGTCTATTCGCATGATACGATGGCGTATAACACGCGTGTATAGGTCGCCGGTTTCGCTGCGTCGAATGCCAATCGAACGGAGTTACGACGTCGTATTTAGCTACGTCGCCGGAAGTTCCGGCCGGTCGATCGTCAACAGGAGTCTGATGACTTGAAGGCGAAGTACGCCTGACCGGGATACAGCTACCCAGAGAAGTGAGCCGTGAATTGATTTCAACAACCGATACAAACATTTGATATATGTGCTCTCTTTGTTCTTTCAGGAATAATTAGCTTCGTTCTGAATTCGGTTCGAGACAAGCTGATTGATAGTTCCTGGGAAGGTTCAAGGGTTAGAGGGTATAAATAGAGACTGTGCTGATTGGGAATTTTGGGATTTTGGAAGAGTCGCAGTGTCGGAAATTTAGGTACTTAGACATTTAGAGATTATGTAATTTGAGAGTTGGGTGTTTAGGTACTTAGCAATTTAATGATTATATATCTTGAGAGTTGTGGAACTTAGGTATTTAGAACTTTGAGAGTTTTGTTGAGAATACAAGGATTCAAAAATTAAATTCTTCGATATTTAAATTTAAGTGTTTGAATATTTGAGAATGTAGGAGTTCAGATTAAGGGATGAAAAAAAATTGATCTCTGAAAATTAAAGGCAATAGGGGTGTACCTCGCATGTACCTTCTTCAGAAAGGATAGATCCACAGCACGAGAATTTCATCTCGTCGGTACAACGAGTTAATGTCCTAGGAATTAGCAACAGGTCCTGATATCCCACAGCTTGTTCAAATTTGCAAGCTACATCTGGCTCCTCATATATCTTCTTAATCTCCGTATCTTTCACTTAACAGGAAAATAATGACAGCAATTTAATTTCTACCCAAACTCGTCTTATCCAAGCATCTCCGAAGTTCTGGCAACGGGCGAGAAGGTTAAGAAGATTTCGGTCACGATACCGCTCGATTGGTCGTCGTTAACTATGGAAATTTTCGCCCGGTGGTTGGCCAAGATTTTCCCGGCAATTTTCTCATGGCTGACAAACCACGAAGAAGTCTGGCCTCGCGAGGATACCCAAAAGGGGGAATCGCGATCGAAGGAAAAGGGTTCGTGGCGGGGTGGTTTCTGGCTTAATAAAGAGGTTCCGTTCACGAACCTCCCCCATTGTCAGACGGCAGAACACTCGGCGAAAATTACCCGCAATTAAGGCGATGCCTCCGGGCAGAAAGGCTGTAAGTGGGCCAACCTGGTTACACGGACGAATAGGTAAACTGGGGATCCTTTCGCTAACAACAAACCACCATGGTTGCCACCTTGTTTCATCCAGCTGCTCACGGAGCCATCTCGTAAACTTGGCGAACGAAACGATTTACGTTCTGAACCGTGGCGGACTTTATTCGAACGCGCTAATGAATTTAGCCGGCCGCGGTCGGAGCGATGTTACGAATTTTAACGAGCAGTGCCCGATCGCCTCGTTCGCTACGTTTTAATGGCAGCGTTGAATATTAATGGGAAATTCTCGATTGACGCCGCGATAATTTTCGCGGAATTTCGACGCGCATATTCGTTCTACTGACGCTTTTCCGTTTCCGTTACAACGAGAGCGAAAAAATTCGCGTTGTTGTGTACGATTGTTGGAAATGAAGGGAAACCTGCTAATAACGTTTCTTTCAATTGATCCGCTACGTTTAATCTTCCGCCTCGGCATTCACGATGCGATAATGGAATTTCGAGAACAGGTGGATAAATGTACATCGAAAGGAAATCTGGATTCCTTTAGAACTTTAAGTTCCTTAGTTTTAGTCTCTAAATTCTTTAAGAAAAGAATTTATGGATTCGAAGATTTTTTAAAGAAATTTAGAAATTTGAGAATTCTTAGCAGTTAATAAAATTGTTTTTCTTAATATAATTATTTCACTTGTTCGCTATTATATCTGATATGGAGGTGTATAGCTCACCGTCAATGTCGATCTCCTGCAACATCGTGTGCAACTCTTCTGCCCTCGCAAACTGTCCGAGCGAGCGCATCACTCTGCCAAGTTCCTCTTTCGTGATACTTCCATCCCCATCCTTGTCGAATAGCCTGAAAGCCTCTCTGAATTCTGCAACAAGATTCCAAATACGGATATCTTCTAATAAACATTTTTATAGCTGCAATAAATCGAATAATTTATAGAACATGCAACAGAGGTAACACATTGTTAGCTCACAAATTAATGTTGAAACTTATATTCTGACCAGACCATTTTCTCACGAACGAGAATATGTGAAAGACGAAGTAGCGTTGCTAAAACTTCCTTCCGGTCTTAATGCGTTCTTCTTTATAGAAGACGAGGATAAATGTAGAACCGAGGGAAAAGTAGTTGGAGGACACTTACCTAATTTTTTGAAACGGGGTTTTCAGGAGTTGGTGCGAGGAAAGTCTAGATGTCCTAATTTTCAAATTTATCAAATTTTTATTTTCTAAATTCCTGAAGTTCTCTAGTTCTCCAACTTCTCAATTTCCAAATCCTCTAGTTCCTAAATTCAACTTCCAAATCTTGGAGTCCCCAAATTCCTTCACCCCCAAATCTTCCAATTCCCAAATTTGACTTCCAAGTTATAAATTCCTCAGCTTCCAAATTACACAACCCCCAAATTCCTCAACTTCCAAATCCTCCAATTCCCAAATTCCTCATCTCCCAACTCCAGTTCCCAAATTCCTCAACTTCCAAATTACACAACCCCCAAATTCCACAACTTCCAAATCCTCCAACTCCCAAATTCCTCATCTCCCAACTCCAGTTCCCCAAATCCCTGCATCTTCAAACTTCCTCCTAAAATCCCAAAAGCTGAAATTTTTCTGCAGTAACAATAGAAATCCTCCCATATAATCTCACAGGTGTGCTTAAATTTGACGATAACGCGACTAAAGGAACCGAATGCATCTAATTACAAAGAGCAAAATCACAGGTTCTCGATGAATGGAGCTTCCACCTGGACGCTCGCCCGAAGAAATCGTAAAACTCGTTCACCGCTTTCTTCTTTCTGCGAAGAAGATCGTTCGAGCTGATTAAACGTCCCGGTCGATAACATTCCGTGATGTTTGATACCCACAGCGACGAGGAGAGACAAGCACGGACTTGGATCGTCGGTGCTTGACTCGACCGTTTAATAGCCTCGTTTCACGGCCCATTGATTTTGTACGTACCGCCGGCTATGGTTTTCCTATAAGCACATTCTGCACCACGGCATATCCGCGTGCTATTGTACCTCGGCCAACAGCGAACTGCGAGGAAGATGGAGGGAAGAGCCACGATTTTTGCGCTAATGGGTAACGACGTAGAAAAAAGATTGCAGGAAGAAGCGTCGACAAATAGATTCTGCTTAACCCAGTTACGGGTTTGCGGTTTCGCCATTTTTTCTTTTCCTTCTTTTTTTCTTGCTTCGACTTCCCATCGACCTCGAGACGTTGAGGATACCACGCGGCAATAATGTAAGACCGTTCAAGAAATGGAGGATGAGGGTGGTTCGACTTGGGGATGCAACTCACGATTGCTCTTCTGAGATTGTGCTTCGAAAGCTATCTTGCAACGACTTACGAGGGTTGATCTATTAATACTGAGTGGTTACAGAAACATACGCTTCTTGAGGGATACATGGATCGGAGATTCACTTCCTTTGTTAATTTTAAACAAATTTTTAGAGATGACAAATCTAGGTTCTGCAAGCTGTATATCCTTAATTGTCCAAATTTTTCGAACTCGAACTTCCAAATTCTTGTTTCTTACATCTCCATATTTCTAGATCTTTAAATATCCAAATTTTCAAACCCCTCAAAATATCTAAATTTCTAATTTCAAATTGGAAAATCACACTGTAAAACAATATGAGCTTAAAAAATGTTGATCAAATCAAGGGAACTTCGACTTATCGAATCACGGAACTTCAACCGAAGCTTCACAGATTTAATCAGTGACTTCAGTAGTTCAATCAGCGACTATTCACCAGGGATATAATTCTCGAAACAGTGACTGTTCGATGATCAGTCGATTTTCACTGATTCGTATAGCGTCAGAAAAAAATGTCGGTAGCGATATTGCAGAAGTTCTCTCTCGTAGTTTTCACGGAAATGTCATTAATCAACCGATATACCGTTGAAATTAACCCCAATCCAGGCTGCAACTAGATTTCGAGCGTTCCGAGCGCGGAAATTCCGAGCGGGACGAACTTTTTTAACGAACGAAACTTAAGTCACACACGACGCGTATATTTCTTTGCAGAAAAAGGCGGTCGTGTTCCGCCGTTTCGCATTTCCAACGCGGGTCGAGATTTTTCTTTGATTCGAATTCCGTTTGCGACGTGAATTTTTTGCTGTTGACGCTGGCGATCCGACCCTGCTCCGTGAGAGGACGTTTTATACTTGTAAAAGCAAACTCCTCGAAGGACTGATCGCTATATTTTCGCTATATTTTTTATTTCAGAACCAACGATTCAGTTGAAACATCGGCGATCCGCTGTCACAAGCAGACATAGAAACGTTGCTTTGCTTCGAGCTAGGGAAAAATAGCGACGCGGGATATTGTAGCACTGTCCTGACGTCGCGTCAAAAAGCTATCATAGATTGTCAGTCAAACAATCTCACTTCGAAATTTTCTTGCTAATTTGTGTTGAACGAATAATGCAGCTGAATCTTGTATACTTTAATGTCTGATCTCTTTCGATGGTGACGAAGTTATGAACGAACATATTTTGCTCAGCAAGAGAAAAAACTAATGAACGATTTTTGGAACCTAAAATGGGGTTGTGTACAGTGGATAACCATAAGTAAGGCAATTCAGAATATAACTATACTATTTTCACTGCAAAATTCCCAAATTTGCAAACAGCAGAATTTATAAATTCCCCAATTTTCAAAAGCCGAATTTTTAGTTTCGCTGAATGCGATTAATTACAGAAAATGAACGGAGAGCCTACACTGCAATATGAAACAATGCTATTCTAATTACGGTAGAATTTCGATAACTCGACATGCTTGGAACTTTGGCAATGGTGGATTGTCAGGTATGCAGAATTATTGGACTATGTCTATATAGCAGTAAAAAATGATGAAAGAAGAATGTTCGTTTAATTTTCTAATTACTCGACTAAACATCGATGACTCCCATCGCGGTCAACCTGTTAATACAACATACGCTATTGAAACAAATACGGTAACCCGTGATTAAATTCTATTGATTTAATCGCTAACAATAACCGATAGTAATAATGATACATTGTACCTATTGCATAGGCAATAACAACAGGCTGAACATGAATCATAAACAATAATTAAATCTCTGATATTAAATTTGCCTCTATATATGCGATATTATAACTAACAGAAAGGCAAAATCTAAGCGCGTGTCATTAAAAAACGATGAATTCTGTCAGAGTTTCAATTTAATGCAACGGTAAATTATACGACAAACGTGAAGCGTTTGACACGATTAATTGAAACGATATATCGATTCACTTTTGAATGATTTGTCGCAGCTTGTTTCGCGTAAACGCTTTGAAAAGCAATTTTACGAGGAATGTCCCGTGCATTCGCGCGAAACGTCACTGTCGCTCGAAACCGAACACGGAACGAAACTTGTGAACGAACGTTGTTAAGCTGTGTCACGTTAAACGCGAACGGAAACTTTACTCTCCCTGTAATGTCGTTCTTTTACACTTGGAAGTCCGACAGGAACTGATTCTTCGTTACGTTCACTTGTAACCATTAATTTCGACGAGAAGTTACTTCGAAATAATTCACGGGATTCGAGACTCCGTTCACCTTTTTCCACGCTTGCAAAGTAATCTGAACGCCGGCTACTTTTTACTTCGCTATTTAACTCGATTTTTCCTCGGCTTTGCGCTACTTCCAAAGTATTTTATCACTGCGAATCCTTGGAGCGTCGGGACAACGATAAGTCAAACTTAATTTTACGGCTGAAGATGCGTCGCGAAGGAACCCAAACTAATGGAATAAAAAATGAGGATCAAGGATTCTGAAATCAAAATATATATCAGAGATCGCTCAAATGTCTCAGGATTCAAGATTTCGACTTTAAGCTAACCTTATCACATAAAAAAAGGACTAAGTATAAGGAGTAACCACACATATATCTCCATATATCTATACATGTATACATATATCTTTCTACATCACACTTGTTTAGAAAATGTGACTCACCTTTCATTTGAGACTTGGATATAGAAGGCGTCTTAGTGGACGAAATGGGAGCCGATCTTTTGGGGGATGCAGGTAGGGAGAAGAGTACGTTCGCCGAGAGTCTGCCGGTCTCCGTGGACGAGGAAGCCGGGAAGAACTTGGAGCACGTAGCCGCGATCGTGGAACCGGTCGGTTCGGGTCGATCCCGTTGCAGTGGCCATCGATGCTGTTGCTCCATCGCGGACGATACCGATGCTTCTGACTCCATGGCCACGAATGGCAGCGCCATCGACGTGGCTGTCATGGTAGACGTCGGCGTTGTCGGCGTCGTTGTCATCGTCATCGTTATCGTCGTGGTTGTCGACGTCCTCGGGGAACAGCTACTTGTCCCTTCCTGCTCCTCGTTGCTCCCAACCGTCCCGCTGCTCTGTCTCGTCTGCGAACAGTTTCAAGGTCAACTTTACTACACCTAGTTCACCATCATTTACAACTTACAGTACACCCACTTTTTACTAGTTTTTGAAACAATTCGGATTTTCAAACGTAGAACTCGGATTTTCGAAAGAATTTCGTACGAAAGTCGAACGAAGGAAAGTAGGTCACGATTTAATGGCGTAGGGTTAGCCACAGGTGGCAACGGTGCATCGCGAAGGACAAAGAAGCTGGGAATTATATTTTCTCGTAAACAAAGAAATTCCCGCCTCTCCCCGTGATTCTGTAAGTTAGTTTGCCAGTTCGCTAACTCGGTAACGCTACCGGCCTCCTAGCCGAGAAAACGGACAAAGTTACCGTAACAGGAAAAATATACAGTATAATGATCTTGAAGCAGTTTCGTAGCTGCAAACTTAGAAACACGTCCCGCAACTGCATCAGCGAGGCAAGTTTATCGGCTGCATGACTCAGGAGCCAACCACGAACGTGTTTTCGTGCTGCTCACGGTAATCGTCGATGAATCGATCGCTCCTTGATGGTTGACTTGACGTTCGAGTTCCTCTATTTAGAATAGACTGCTGACGGCGTTAAAACTGATGCTGGTATAATGCTTGACAGGACGTGCGTCAATGATTAGATACAAGGTTTGGAGCAACTAGGATCTAGGCTAGGAGGCTGATACTTTGAAAATATGGACTACTTCTTTGAGAAAAATGTTCATTTATGAAATAAGTGTTTAATACAAGTATAAAATTCTTGCTCGTTATAGTCATATGTGACACATATGGTGACGTATATGGAGACATTATGGCTGCAGCAAAATGTAATAAAGAAACGAATGAAAGCGTACATGATCTGCAATGTTCGATTTGATTTAAAAGAACCAATTTGATTCGAAGTATCGATAAGTTGCGAGACTGTTAATATTGTTCAGCTAACAGCTTCGAGCGACAACAGAAGTCGATTCAGCGGCACGTACAAGAGACGATGATAAAGCTCGGAACAGACAACTGGCCAAATTGCTGCGTTTTTACAAGGGGAGCGAAAGGATCTGGTAGAAGCGTCGTATCAGCTTTAATCTGCCGTGGAGATCAGGCTCACGTATCGCGAGGACCATAAATTCGGCGTTACTGCTTGAAAAGAAGCGTATACCCTCCCGCATTGTCGTAATTTTCGCGTTCAAATATTTTGTTGGGCAACGAAGAAATTCGACTGGCGGCCAAAGGGGAATTACGTGAGAAATCAAAATGATGTGAACTGGGGGAAATACGGTCGATTTATCGAATTCTTCTCGACTCTACTGACTCCGATAGGTGACCCAGAACGAGAAACTATGTGGCCATCCCCTGGCTGGCACGACTTTCTAGTTTAAAGGCGGCCGAGAGAGAAAGTTACGTGAATTTAATAATAAAAGGAACACGAGTTTCCCCGATAAAGCTCCTTCCTTCCTTCTTTTTTCTCCGCCCATTTATACCCTTCTGCCCCCCTGATCAGAGCACAGTGGCAAAATCGAATTCTCGTTAACTCGTCACGCGTTGCCCGATCGGACCTGACACTTTTGTCCTCGGCGACGACGAATCCTCGGATCGTTCGCCGATTTAAATTACATTTCATCGCTGCCACCGGTTGAACAAAGCGACCGTAGCCTATTTTCGCGAACTCCATGCGAGATTTTGTTCCAGATCGCCCGACCAAAGAGTTCCCGTGGTTTCTACTCGTTTCGATGAACCGCGTCAAAAGGTATTTTCGATATCTGGTTATCGAGCTCGATTCTCTCTGCGATGTTTTTTGTTAATCGTCTGCTTCATTTGCCGCTCTATCATTATTTCCCATTTGCTGGGATATTCAACGGGACAAAAATCATTCTTTTTTCACGCTTTGATGTTTGCGAGTAACGCTTTGATCGAAGATCCGATTAACTCCAATTATTCCGCGATACGTTCATTTAAAGAACGTTGGTGTTCTCATATGTCGTACATTTCAACACAGCTACAGTATTGATGGAATTTGTTATTTTTGAAGCGAATTCGTAAAAAGATTCTTTCAACTTATGTGACTTATCGTTATTTCTCATCGTAACATCAGTAAATAATTACTAATAAATTATTGATAAAGTGATCCTAAAACTGTCACGAATATATCGAGCTTTATCGAGATCCAGCTGTATTTGAAATTTTCTCCCGATTGTAAATTTTGTTTCCATCTAACGAGATGCTATCTGTTTCGACCCCCGAAAGACGCACTGGCCATTCGGTTAAGTTACGGTTCGTCTTCGAAGCAAATTTGTCTGCATCCGTATGGGAACTGCAAATGGAAACCGAGATAAGTGCGCCTGAGAAAATAAGGCACGTTAGTTTCAGCAATCTACCATGCAGATAATTCCATTAGAGCAGCCTCGAACCGTCCACTTTCCAACGGACTAATGCAATAAAGCGAAACGAGGAGACACGCGTAATCGTTCGTCCGGTGTATCTTCAGATTCACCGGAAATTGCATTGCCACCGACTTTCTGAAACACTGCTTCTCGTTCTCCTAATTAATGGACTTCTTGACACGTCGTTTTGGCGCAAACGCTTAAAGTTCTATTGTTAACCTTTTCATTACTGGAGACGTTTTAGTTCACAAAACAATGCGTGTGGACTAAGATTATACTGGGAAGGTTTAGAGGGAGAACATAGGGAGAATAGTAAAATGGGAATTAAAGAGTCATTATTAGTCTAGAGAAAGCTAAGTTAGCTAGAAAGCTAACTAGACAGAAGAATTGCTAGGGAAAGTTTAGAGAGCTTAAGAAATATTTAGGGAAGATATAGTAGGAGGCCTAAAAAGAACATAAAGATTAGCTAGAAAAAGCCTAAACAGAACATAAAAAGAGAAATGGACTTTATTTATCTAAAATTGTGATACCTCAATGATCATATTTGCAGTTTCATAAATTAAGAGACTCCTTTCTTCCACCTCAGGAAACGGCACCACACATTTTTGCGGTTAATTAGTTCATCGGACAAAGTGGTACATACTGCACCGTTAAAAGTCTCCTTAACCCAGAGCACGCCGTTAATTCCTTCCTGAATGCTTCGAGTTTGAGAGAAAACTTCATTAGGGGCGACGACGACACTAATTGCTTTGCTTGATACTCGTCAACGAGGCAGGACAGGTGGAAGAGTGGCGAAGAGGATGTTCCGCTGGCGAAGGGTTGCGGCGATCGAAGCCACAGCTATTATCATTACCGAGCAGCTAAAAAGACTCGTGAAATTTTTCTCTAGGATCGACTAGGTTACCCTCTTGCATACTTGAAATATTTAAGGTCAGGGATGGGTATCTACATGAGGGCACATGTGTTGAGGGGATATGAGGTCTCATGCAGTTGTGAATATGTCAATTTCTGAATTTGGGAATTTTGGGTATTTTTCAACTTCTGAATTTATCAATTTCTAAGTTTCCAAGTTTTCACGAAGTTTTCACATTTCTTAATTCTGTAAGATGCAAATTCTTAAATTTTCGAAATTCTACATCCTCAAATTTGCACATGTCCAACTTCCTACGTGTGTAAATACCTACATACTCAAATACCTACATATACAACTTCCTATATACCCAAATCTCCTATATGCCCAAATCCGTATATTCCTAACCCCTTTGTCTTCGAAAACCTACATCCACATGTTCTATATCTCCAAATCTCTACATCCACATATGCCTACATCTCCAAATCCCTACTGCCACAATCCCTACATCCCCAAAACCCTACAGTCCTAAACCTCACATCGCCAAATACCCACATTGACATATCTACATCCCCACATCCCAACATCCCCAAATACCTACATCAAAAAATATCTAAATCCCCAAAATTTGATATCCACATCTCATCGTTGCATGCACCATGCAGGCCCGCGAGCTTTACAGCGGACAATCGATCTACCCATCAATGTCGGTACTCGACCAGTATGTGCCGTAACAAACTCGTAGATTAATTGACTGGTCTTAAAATCGATCAACCAACCGGACGAGCAATTCTGACTAAGACAGCGGGTAGTTAACAGTTGGGTAGACAATTATCGGGGCACGACGGGGGCTTCGTAACGATCCGGCAACTCGATGCACGAATCTTTCGAGGAATGCGGCGGATGATTAAAAGAACGCTTACTTTGAATACCGATGAAGTGGGCGTCGCGCGAAATGGAATGTCTGATGACACCGAGCGGCAAAGGCGTCGCTTAATTTTCTGGGTTAAGACGTTTTAATTAAAACGACCGCGATCGGGAACGACCGAATTTCGTTAAATCCCAGAACTCGGTTAACGCTGATTACGCGAAACGCTGTAATATTCCGATTAATCCGTGCGGTTAATTGGCCGCTTTCGGATCGGTGTCGGCTACTGTAACACGAACAATTCAACTTCCGGTACGGTGGTAGCAACGGCGAGAAGTGTCGAGTAAATCAGCGGTGTAACAGCCAAAACCACGTTCGTGTGTTCCGGTGCAGGTTTCACGCGAAGGAAAGTACCGGGAACAACGGTAGAACATGACGGGAAACGAACAACAAAGTGCCGGAGGAAGGTGGGTAATCGAGGAAAAAGGGAATTTATGAGAATCGGTTGCGGCTACGATAAAACGCAACACTCTATCACTCTGTCTCGCGTTTTGATCGAACGAGAAATGAGAAAAGTTGCACGGACTTTCGTGATTGCTTAACGATTTGCATGCACCTGTACAGGGTGCATTTCCACCGAGGTGATTCTGCCAAATGGTACGGCTTATAGTTTGAAGAGGAAAATTTGCATCGTTTAATCGCGGGATAAAATCAGAACCGTTTCGACTTATTGTCCGTAAAGCGCGGTCTGAAATGTGGTCCGAATTTGTGGATTGCAATCGTAATGTCGATTTTTTGAAAAATCATTCGCTACATATAAATATATGCATTTGTTTTTTTAAAGAATGTGCATATTTACATTTATTTTTGGTTAAAGATTATTAACGATTCATGGGATTCAAATTTTCACATTTTTTAATGCACTGTTTCACTTTTGAAGCTCACTCTTTTAATATTAATTTTACAGAAATTTATGATGCAGCATTTAATTCACGGTTTTGCGGTGTTCTGAGGTAAAAACGGACTTTCGAGTCGTTTACCATTAAATTTTCGAGCTCATCCAAATTCAAGGGTTTACCTTAATCCTTAAATTCCATTTGAGACCTTACACACGAACGTCTCGAGTTTCGTGAAAATCAGAGGGAATGCTAATGAGAAGTCATTCGATGTTAATTTCAGTTACATCGGACGAGATATGTCCCACGTAAAATATCGTGGGTAGAATTTTCTTGCGTAATTTCAATGTTGCGAAGACAAACCGAGCTCCCGTTTCGAGTTAATGTCTCGAATCCTCGTGGATTCGCCTACGACACGGCAAATTTCACCGATTCCATGCAGGATTAGCGCAATTTGTAGCCGACGTGGAACCGTGGCTACACGGTGATTCGATTTACATCGGACAAACAACCGTGACAAGGTTTGTGTCTTGTAAGCAGATAAGCAGCTATCTGATGAGAGATATTCAATCTTCGAAGGTAACAGTTCCCTAAGAATTCTAGCTCCTTCGAATATTCGAGAGCGTTTTACCAGATAACCAGATAAGACACAGCCCACTATATCAGCGGAAAAACGTGTGGTTCAAGCGTGTAATAGCCTCGGTTCTCGGAGTTCCTCTTCGCTGTTTCTTGCGTCCATCCCTTATCGAACTCGATTTAAGTTTTTCCGATTGCGCGGAAACCTGAAACGTTTGCAACAAAATGCACTTGGATCTTATACAGAATCCAGATAAATAGATTGGTTGATATTTTCATTTATTTACTACTTATAATAAATAAAAAATGTCAGATACTCCGCGTTGTTGCGGTACATTTCAGAACCCCTTTTTTTTTATCTATTTTGTGAATTGGTAGGTAAAAGAAATTGAGGAGTGCCTAGAGTTAAACTTTAAATCATGTACCTTGTAAAATTGATTAAGAATTATTTATAATACTGATTTTTACATATCCACTCTGTAAACCTTGAAAGTATCTCCAATTGACTCTTTGCATCTGGATCCACATTCGGGCGTTGAATCGATTTGACGCGGCACTATTTGAGCATAGAGGCAATAACGTAGTCGCTAATTGGGAATGCACGAAATTACCAAGAATTAACCGATTAATCGGCTTGCTGGAATAGGAGAGAAACGCGTTGAGGGTGAACTCGTTAGCGCTGCGGCTGACCATCCGTTTACAGCCGATTTCACGCGACGCTCACAGCAATAATTCAGCTTATGTGAAAGGAAATGATCATGCGACATGGAAAAATTGTTTCCGTTTAGTCACGTGTTGCGCGCCATTTTCACTTTCGATTCGTTACCGGAGCGAAAATGGCGTACCGCAATCGCGTCCGCACACGCTGCAATCTTCAGGCAAACAGCAGAAAACTTATTTTTGTAATCAACGCTCGTATTTCATGTCCGTAAGTGGCACTTTTTTCTCAAGTTGGAATTAAAGTTTATCTTTTTGAAGGCACATTATTCGAAGGCGACGCGAAGAGCATGGATGAATGAGGGGATGGAAGTTGATTGAAAGAAAACACAGACGTCGCATAATTCCTTTTTCCCCCTTTTTATTAGCACGGCTTTTGTAAAAACATTATTTTTTAATAAGGAACCGACGCTTTGTAAACCTTTTGTAGATTTTATACTTTGTTTATTGGGTTATGGAAATCGTTGGTTGTCTATTGAAAGAGGAATCAACAATTTAGAATGGAGTGCAATTGGAGTTGGGTGGTTAGAATTTTTCGTCTCTAAAAATTTACAGATTTGCAAATTCAATTCGAAGAATGCAATTTCTCAAGAATCAAGATCCTCAAATTCCAGATTTTTCAAATGCTCGAATTTCTAAATGACTAAGTTCTCTTTCACAAATTGCAAAATTCTTGAGGTCTGTATTTTCCACCCTTCTAAATCCCCAAATCCCTAAATTATCAAATTTCCCAAATTCTAAAATTCGTAAAGTCTATATTTTCCACCTTTCTAAAGTTCCAAATCCCCAAATTCTCAAAACTCCCAAATCCTGAAACCCCAACTTCCCCGACAACAATCAACGAAAATGAAAATTATAAACAATCCTAGTAATCCCCAAAATCCAGTCCTAAAATAATTTTTCGAATGATTTCAAGGATCGCGATTAAAGGTAGAAAGGCGTTTAAATTTTTGAATGATGACCTAAACGAAGATAGCAGCTTACGTGTCAAGTGTGATAACACACTCGAAGGAACTTAGCATTTCTCCCCTTTCTTTTCATAGAAGAAGTTTCATCTCGTGTTCCTTGCGCCGGTACATTTTCTCTGGAGAGCTTTCACCCGGTGAAAAGTACGTGTTTCCGGCTACGACGTGCTCGCGCGTTTTTTAAAGGCCTTCTAATGCGCCGCTACATTTTACCGGAAACTCCCGTTCCATCTCGATCAACGTACACGTGTATATGTACACGAACGTAAAAACGAGACGGTTAAACTCGCGAGGAGGGGTTGTTGCTTCCAATTTTAGAACATGTTCTTTGTTCTCTCGTTTCTGTTCGGGAACGATCCGATTTTGTTCTTGATTTCCTAAGAGAATCGACTTCATAAAATAATTTAATAAAATTTCAATTAAAATGTGAGTGTTTTATATTCAGCGATCCTTGATTGTGCAAATTTTGGACCTTTTCAAGTTGAATAGTATTCAAAATTTGAGTAAGTTTCGTCACATTTGAGTGAGACTTGTCAAAGAACGGCAAGGGGTTAGCTTAATAAAATCTTCTTTGGGGGTGTCCACCCCTTCATTGCCCATGAAAGAGTACACAGTAGACTGCAAAATCAGCCCGTGTCGATTAAGTGATCTCCATTTCTGTTTTGCTTTCTCGACTACAGCAGTTTTCACGGCATTATACACCTCCTTAAAATCCGTCTCTAATTTCGCCGAAGTTTCCTCGTTTAACCGCCCCGGCGCTGTTCCTCGAAAATGTATCTCCAGTTTCAAGTTCGTTAGAAGTAATGAAAACGACGAAAGCAGAGTCCGTTCGAAAGATGGAATCATCCGTAACGTACAGATGCATCGTAAACTGTAATCTTCCGCGATGAAATATAAGCGAGGATGAAATTTTAAATTTCAGCTCACGGAACACTACTCGAGGTGAAGTTCCGTGACACGCGCGTACGTGTTTGCAGGATATCGCGTGTTTCCTCAGAAAAAGCTAAAACACTGGCCGGGCAAATGTGAAAAAATAAAAAATGTCCAGCTTCCAACTAGGAGAACGTCAAACAAAGAGCTTCAAGGGGTAGAACAAAGAGGGAACGTTTCGCTTTGCATTTTTCGTGCTGAGAAGCTACGTTCCCGTTATGGTCATCGTCTTCGCGAAAAAAAAGCTCGAGAAAATGGAGGACAATGATAAATTGAGAAGAAACGGTCGAGCTGCTTATCAGTTAATTACAGCGGACGTACTTTGCTCGCTCGTTAATTGTGTTAATAGCGCTACAATTATCGTGGAGACATTTAATTGTTAAGGAAAAAAGAACACGAGGTTATGACCGAAAAAAAGCGGCAAAATCTGGAAACCTTTTGTTGTCGAACGATGTCCTGTGGACCGGATTCTTTAGATCTTATGACTTTGATAGAAATGCTCGCACACAAAGGGATTCTATTGTCAGTTTTCGACGTTTTGAATATTAGTCTCTTGGAAGGCTATTGATACAGGGCTGGACAAATAGAGAAGATGTTTAACAAAAGAGGTTCAAGTATTTGCGAACTCACGAAATAGGAATTTCTAGATATATAACTTTCTCGATTTTCAAATCTTTATATTTCTACATTCAGACCTAACATTTCAGGACTTTAGGATATTTAGAACTTTTAATGTTTCTAAAATTCCTGAATTCACAAATGACCAAGTTTCTAAATCTCCACATCCTTCTAATCCTGAAAGCTTCAAATTCTCAAATACTCAAGTCCTCAAATCCTTCAATCTCTAAATCCCTAAATTTTCAAATCTCCCAAATCTCCAATCTACTAAATCTCCAGAACTACCAAACCTCCAAACCTACCAAATCTTCAAATCTACCAAATCTCCAAATCTACCAGTCCCCAAATCTACCAAATCTCTAAATCTCAAAATCCCTAAATCATCAAATTCTCAAATCCCCAAAGTTCCAACTGTTCCGAATCGTCAATCCTCATCTCCTTAAATCCCCAAATCCCCAAATGTCCAATTTTACCAAAATCTTGTCCCTTTTCCAAACGTTCCACATCACGCTGTACCCACACGTATTGAATATTTTTCGACCAGGGTATGAAATTTTTTTTCTCTCTGTTCGATTGCAATCGCGTGCAACGTTTCATCTGCATATCCATCGATTGAATATGCAAAAGTTCCTTGTATCGTGGACTGCCACTTACTACACGTGTGTTATTTTTTCCTGGAAAACACGTCCCTTCACGAATAATTGAAAACCAAACTTGTTCAAGTGAAAAGTGTTTGAGAACACGTGAGAGACGTCGATCGTAAAATTAGAACTCGTTGTCTAAACAGGATCGATGCATCATCGTGTCTTAATTTTAAACGTCGTGACACGTCGCCTTATCGTGATGCCCTCTCAGTTAATTGCCTCTGATCTGTCTCGCTCTTGTTCGCTAGTTCGCGAACAATGGCTGACGTTTACGAATGAACCGATCATTTGCACGGTTACGAGTTCTCGTAACTCGCGGATTTTATTTCGGGAACAACAACTTTATGGCGCGTACGTGGGTAAAATTTAGGTTTCCAAATTCTCATTTCACAAATTCTCATTTCTCAGGTTCCCAAATATCTGTATCTTATATTCCTGAATTTTCTTAGCTTCGTAACAGTGAATTCCAACTTACTGCATTTTCAAATTCCTAGATTCCCAATTCCAAAATTTCCAAATACCTAGATCCCCAATTCTTAAATTCCCAGATTCCTAGATCCCCAATTCTCAAATTTCCAAATCCCTAAATCCCCAATTCTCAAATTTCTAAATCCCTAAATCCCCAAATCTCAAATTTCTAAATCCCTAAATCCCCAATTCTCAAATTTCCAAATCCCTAAATCCCCCATTCCCAAATTTCCAAATTCCTACATCCCTAATTCCCAAATTCTCAATTCCCTAGCCCCCCACTCCCAAATTTCCAAATCCCTAGATCCCCAATTCTCAAATTTCCAAATCCCTAGATCCCCAATTCTCAAATTTTCAAATCCCTAGATCCCCAATTCTCAAATTTCTAAATCCCTAGATCCCTAATTCCCAAATTCTCAATTCCCTAGCCCCCCACTCCCAAATTTCCAAATCCCTAGATCCCCAATTCTCAAATTTCCAAATCCCTAGATCCCCAATTCCTACATTTCCAAATCCCTAAATCCCCAATTCTCAAATTTCCAAATCGCTAGATCCCCAATTCTCCAATTTTCAAATCCCTAGATCCCCAATTCCTAAATTAGCAAATCCCTAGATCCCCGATTCCTAAATTCCCAAATCCCTAAAACCCCTATTCTCAAATTTCCAAATTCCTAGATCCCAATTCTCAAATTCCAAAATTCCAAAATCTTGCAACCCCTAAATTGCCAAATCTTCCAACCCCCTATTTCCAAATTTCAGAAACTGACAACCGACAAAGACTCATTCGCCTAACCTAATTTTCCTAGAGAATAATTCCGCAAATCACGTCGCCTGCAGGTACAACGATTGTTTGCTCGGTCTGAACCAATACCGTTTTGATAAAGTGGACGGTTTATCTGATCGTTCGGTTTTTGTTCAATAATAAAAAGACATTGGCTGGTTTTTGTCGGTTCCCGACTCTACGATGCTGGTACAAGCGTAACAACGAAATCACAGTCCAAGTAAAATATGATTATACATAGCTTGACATTGATACTCCGTTATGCATTATGTTTTCTATAGATAACGTATTTCGCGTAGTTTTATGGCTCGAAAGATAGCTTATTCATCCAGCGGAATCAACGTTATTTTTTTTTTTTAAGTTTCGGCGAACTGCACGCTCGTATATTTCGCTAATACGAACAACGCATAAATCGTATAACGTTGAAACGATCGATTTTATGATTTTATCGACGTTTATCTTCGACCGTGCAATTTTCGCAGTCTAATTGCCGCGAACGGAGCGCAACTTTAATTACCGTGAACGCTCGTAAACGCCTGCCAAAGTGTTTCGGATCTATCCGTTCGGTAATTGTATCGCGAATACAGTTTGTTAGTAGTGGATTTCCAGAAAAGTTAACTGTACTTGTACAAAGATAACATTTTGTATCATAACATGTAATATGTGCAAGAAATTCATTAGTCATTATTTTATTACAACCTGAAAATTGTAAGTTTTGTTAGAAAACCTGAGAATTATGAAAGAATATAAAATGATTTGAAAAAGGATGAAGATAATTTCATTGAAGTATTTATTTTTTACTCATTTCATACTGTTATTGTCTTATTTATTTCGTATCTCTGTTATATTAAAAGTTGAATAATGTACAGTCATGTTTGAGTGATCATAAGATTACATCCTTCCTCACATTTATCACCAACTTGAATTTTACTGTCGCGATTACCTCAATTTCCCCCCTAGTAGTCCGTAAAACTCGAATAAAGATGCTCATAACGTAAAACAGTATGGTGTCTTAATCTCGTTCTTTTACAACCGACAATCGCGTCTTCGATCAGCTTTGTATCGCTTACAAGCACTCAAACTTCTTCGGACTTGCAACAAGATTACCACCGTAAAGCTTTACTCGAAGTTATGACTTGGTAAATTGGTCTATTGTGGCAAAAGTTGTTCGTGAAGACAGTGGGAACGATCTTCGAAACATTTGTTTCCATTAAATCGTTCTTTAATCCTATGGTGACTCTCTCGCTACAAAATATTTGTTCCGCTACTTCAATTTGTCAGCTAAATAGGATTTAGAGACTTAGAATGGTTTCAGATAATTATGCTCTAATTTGGAACTGAAAATCGTACATCAAAATAATCTTTCTTCACTTTTTAGAGTTTAATTTCTTGAAAGAATACTTTCGAACAAAGTCTCGATAAGCGTATCAGAAACTTGGGATCAAACTTCTGCATTATGTATTCTTTAACCTCTAAAATACGGATTTAAATCCCGCAAACACTGGGATCTAAATTTGCGTAACTTTTTAATTTGTCATTTTTCAATTGAAAATATCAATAATTCTGTCAATATCAATTTGTGATAACTCGAGGCACATCTAATGAAGTACTTATAGCTGACTATAGTTCTCCCGGATTTAAAAGGTAAAATTCTGCAACCTTTAACCAACGCAATAATTCAGTGAGATCAAGTGCACATCACTGTCAAGCAAAAGATATTTCCCCGATTCTTTGAGCGAAGTTATCTGAAGTAAACCGTGAGCGCCGATACGTTTTTGATCCATTGTAATTTCTGCGTCTCGTCGAAGTTTATTGTTCTCCCGTAAGGCCTCCATTATTCCCGCCAAATCTCTCCCCTTCCACCGTACATTCTTCGTTAATCCCTTGAATACGCGGATTTTTCAGGCATTTCTCACGCCCACGTAGCACATCGAAAGCAAGAAAAGAGTACGCATGCACGATTCCAGGCAGTTGCCGAAGAAAGTTCTGATAATGAATAGAGTTAGCTCAGAAAGTTATCGCGGGAAGTCTTTTCGACGGTATAAGAATGATATCGTGGGTGGTGAAGTTGATTTAAATACGGACTCGGCGTAATGTATTCAGACTGAGAGGAGACGCATTATGCGGTCTGTAGCCTCGTAAAAATATCCTAACTCCTTCGGGATCCACTCTAATTCCCGACGAATGGCTGATGCTACTGAACAATCGTTTTGCGAAAATATCTGACTAGATTTCTTCTTAGATTTCTTCACTCCTAAATTTATGGACTTCTGGATTTCTAGAGTCAGATTTCTGGATTCCCTGGTATCTGTATGTGTAGAGTCTTAGGTATATGGATATTTATATAGATTCGGAGATTCGTAGACACCTAGACACCTGGATGCATAGATACCTAAATAGCTTGACACCTACATACCTAGATATCTAGATACCTTGACACCTAGAGACCTAGATACGTAGACACCTAGACACCTAGACACCTAGACACCTAGATGCATAGACACCTAGATAGCTTGACACCTACATATCTAGATACCTAGATACCTAGATAGCTTGACACCTACATACGTAGATGCCTATACACCTAGACACCTAGACACCTTGACACCTAATCAGCTAGACACTTAGATGCCTTGATACCTAGACACCTAAGTGCCTGGACACCTTGATACCTAGATACTTTGATGACTTGTTACCTTGACACCTAGATCTCTTGCTACCTTAATACTCAGTTACTGAAATCTCCATATCCTCACAATCCCACGTCCTCCGATCCCCAAACTTCTATTCTCAGTTACTAAAAATCAAACTAATACTCCTAAGGTATAAGACTAAATGTCCGACACCTAGTACACCCATACCACCCTTGCAATGTGTTCACATACAATAGAAACGCCTCGACTATATTTCGTATCCGTACTAATGGTATCACGCAATCTAATTATCTGTATAAACGCTCCAGTATAACCCGGTCAATTAGAATTCAAGGTATTAAAACAGCGCGATTAAAGTCGCTGGTTAATGGATCGTTTCGTTGAAAGTGCGCAGGTATAAAATAATTCATAACACATTTCAACGTCTGCTGCTATTGGTGTTTGACCAATAAGTCGAAATAAGCGTTTACAATAGTCTCGTTTGAAATTTCGTCGTAATTCGACTAACTCGTGCTTTGCCATTGGCTGAATTAAATATCTCGTCCGTAAAACGGAATTCATTACGAGAAATTCAATTAGGAACTTGTACCGACACGAGTGCCGGAGCTCGTTTGATCAAATGCCAGCGCTAGTTACAAATATAGAACCGACACGAGTCGATGACAGACAAGTATCATAAAATGCCACTTGTATCTTGAGGCTCAAGGTTCGAAGATGAAGGTTTCATTGATACTTTTAATATTAGTTAATTTATAATTGTAATAAACAATGACCTACTTTGTGGCCATGCAGTCTCACACGAAGTCACAACGAGTATCATCCACTTTGTATTAAGAATATTGTTAAAATATTTAGGTAATAATTTTCATCACATGTCAAGCTTTAAATAGCAGATCCTATTAGTCAAATAGCAATCACCAGATATATGGTCAGTTTTATTTCGTGGTACATGTGTAGTGCGAAGTCAGTTCCGATCTAAGAGTAGTGTATATTAAATTCCTATTACAAGTACAGAGCGAAATGAAAAATTGTTTTGCATCCAAGTGTAACGAGAGCGTAAAAGAATTTCGATCTAGAGCGAAGGGACGCGAAAGAGGAGGCGGAAGGATTCAATTTCAGGGACAGAACGCGCGTGAAACGTAAAGCCGCGATTCGAAACGCGCGGCGAAGAAGTTGCATTGTGCGCGCGAACAATCGAAACACTTGGAAGAAAGCACGCTCCGTTGGAGCCTGGAACATGATAGGGATCGACGAATACCGTTGCTCGAATGCGAAATATCCGACAATCATTCGCTCCTAGGATTTTCGACGAGCTTTGCAATCTATTCCCGGTTAAATCCGAGCTGCACGCGAGCGATCGCCACCGGGATCTGCCAACGAAACAGCCATCGGGAAAATAAAACTAGTCAAAAAAGAGAGAAATTCCGTCATCATTCGATAGAAGATCCCATGAAATTTATGGCCCGATATCAATTAAACGCTTCCACTTTGTTACCAGCTCGTTTTACGACTTGTACCGAATGAAAATACATTTGTCGCGGATCGTTTCAGTTTTTTGACGTGGGTTTCAGCGGACCGGACATTTTACGACCCCTATTAAACGCGCACCTTTTAATCGGAACCTGTCGAATTTTTGATTGGCCTATAACTGGTGCTGCTGTTATAGGTAATTTTATAGATAGAGTTTACTGTACAGCTATCACGTTATTTTATTGTTTTACAGTACCATTATTATATTATTTTATTACCCTAGTATTCTGCTAGTCTAAATTTAATTATATTTAATTTAACACACATGGTAATTTAAGCAGATTTCTGGACTTGTTATTCTTAACCCCCTAACCTATATTCTCAACAGTTGCGTCAGTCAATTAATTATTATTGCAAGATGAAAGAAGTTGCAATGTTAAGTATATTTTGCATTTAGCAAAATTGGCTCACATTGTAATCGGTATGGAACTCAAAATTTAATTCTAGTGCAATGTGCATTGGAACTATAATGTGCGTCACGAGTCAAAGTTATAAGCCAAAGGGTTAACTAAGTTGAAAAATATTTCTAGGTTAGGTTAACCTTGAAATTCGAAGATAACTTTGTTGCTTCCATCAGCATCTTAAAATTACCGATACATCGTTAAATATCAATAAGATATCAAGTTAACGAGGGTAAAAAGATATTTGTCGAAGAATTCGCGACGCGTTTTACGAGGAAATTTCACGTAAAAACGAGATCTCACGGATAATATAGGCTATTCGTCGCTTTTGTTACGCATTCCGGCGCCATCGTTGCTTCGTCTTTGAGCACCTCGTTACAGGAGGCGGCATAACAAACGAAGGAACGTGCCACCTGAAACGCTCGTTTCTTCTCCGCTCAAGATATAAACGTAGAGGTCAGCGTCGCGATAAATTTTGTACAATGCGCACGATCACGAAATACTCCGGGGATATTTGCATTTCGATATTTCTCCCGGAAAATGTTCCACTTCCTGCGGGACAGGAGGCTGCCAGGAAAGTCGAACAAGGTCCCTCCGAACGTCTGCCCGCGCTTTTTAATCGGAAACGAGCGTTACGTGGGAGTCGCGAATTAAATAGAACCAAGTGGCCGCTCGAAGCGCCAGGAATTTCTTCTCTCGTTCTGGTAACGAAGCTAGAGGAATATCCGAACAAATTAAAATAACGGAACGTTAGCCTATCTCTTACAAATTACCGCGGAAAATGGGATAGCCTAATTAGATTTCACCTTCGGTTCCTTCTTCCACCACGATTCTTCCTCTTTTTTAGAAAGAACCCGTTTAAAGCCCCGCAAATGAATGAAAGAATGCGGGGGTACGCAGCTCGGCAGAATGCCACGGGTTACGATGTTGTAACTAGAAGATGAGGTTATAAGACGCGTAATTTCGCGGGTATGATGCGAATCGCTCTTTGAACCACCGTAAAAAAATCCTAACGAATCGCCTGGAAAGAAAATGAATATGCCAAATTATCTCATTTCTTTGTATAGAATAATTTTACTGTACTCATTTAATCGAACCTATTCTGTACATTATATCTAACATCAAGTACGATTTTTCAATCGTTCTCGGTCATGTAATAAATTTGTTATAAACATCTTTCAAGTGTGGCAATATTAATTTCACCTTGGGTCTGTCAAGTACAACCACGTATTTTATTTAAGGCCAATCATCTCCAAACACATTAATTACCATGTACAAATTTGGACACGTCACATTTCTTGAAAATTTACAAGCTACATAAGTGTACAAACTATTTTTCTGAACGACGTACAAACTTATACAAAGCGACCGTAGCATATTTATCTCTGAGCGTTTAATTTCGTCGTTTTGTAGAATTCGTAACTCTTTCAGCTTCGGGAACAGAAGATATAATGATGTAGCAACTCGTTAACATGTTCAAAATGACCCGGAGGGTTTCACAGGCCAATGGCACCGTAGTCGAAAATTCGACCATACAGACGGTTTTTATTACGATTTCGGTCCAGTATTGCGACTGTCAACATGCTCCTTTAATGTACGCTTAACGACGCGCAATTACACGTGGATATCATACGTGGCTCTCCGCCGGGGACATTTTAAAGCACAACCCGGTCTTGTCAATTTATGCATGAAGAAAACCGAATCGAATCGTGCGGTTGGGAAAGTTTGTTTCAAACATTTACTTCCCGATGACGTTGCTACCGTTTAATTATTTTACCGCAACGAACAAACTCTCGGACGAGAAAAACGCATACCAGAGATAGCACGTTAAAAGCCTGTTTAAAACGTAAATCTACTGACCCGAATTAACGCTTGTAATTAGGTGTCTGGGCATTCGTATGCTCCATTTATCAGCGCTTTATAAAACCGCGAAATTGAATCTTCATTTTTGAAACAATTATTTAGGTTTTCACAAAAATTTTAAACATTGCTTGGTTAGAGCAGGGAAATACAAATTGTAAGTATTGAGAGCTTCATTAGGTACATGGCTGTCTAAATACCCGATAATTTGAAGAACAGTTTATCCGATGATCGATGAAGACAGATTCGATGACGAAAACCACGGTGTGAACTAGGGATTTCAACGCGCGGGAAACCCTGCTGAGATTTTCGATCCTTTGGGTAAATGCTGGACTTCGGTTCCGTGATTGGATGGTCATCCACGGTGATAAGAAATACGTTTCGAAAAATGGAACCTCAAAAATGCGATTTCGTGAAAAACTGTATCAACCCTGATACAAAATATTTTTAACGAAATTGTGGACACGTTTTACAACTTCCAATGTATTATTTATAAACGAATATAATACGGTGATATAATTATAAGATCTACTTGATTAATGAATATGATGGTCGCGATTCTGGTTAAAAATGTTGATAAACGTTTTGAATTTTCGCTTTCTTAATAAGAAGATTTCCCGAGGCGAAATTGTTACGCATCTGAATAGATAGTGATCCGTGAGAGACAGGTCAGGTGAACAAGACTGATGAAGTTCGTAACTTGGCTGTTACTGCTTTCGGGTACGTTGTCAGATGATGTTCCACGACACTATAATATGATTCAGCCTTTAAGACAAGCACTTCTAACTTCAAATTTTGATTTATCGTTGGTTAAAATTACAACTAACATATCTTTAAATCATCTTTCGTCCAATATATTTTAATACAAGATTAATGCGAAATGTTGAAAAGAAAAAGTTCAATATAAATTGTTGCTGTTACGTTCCATTTCTCGAGCGGTTAAAATTGTAGCAAAATATCGAAAAACTATCGTATAACTCGAAGTTTCCATAAACCAATAAACACCACGCTGATAAAACGATACTCCCATCCATTCGTAGCGAAAGATCGAATAAAAATCAATAACCGGTACAATCCTTTAACTGATAAAGCGCGACATTGTGTACAAATGACGAAAACACAATGGTCTGTCCACATATCTGACAAACTAGACGCGTGCTATTCAGAAAGTCCACTCGTAATCGAGTTCAAACCGCAAGTTGTCCGATGGTGCATTCTTTTAGCGACGCCTCGTATCTGCCTACGATCTGGCCATTTGTCCCCATGATATGTAATGCACGCCAGGAATTTCGAGATCTCGTGTCCACGACAAAGCCACGTTCAGAATGACGGGGTTCTGCAGGAACCATACTGTCCCGACAAAGGACGTTCGGACGTTTCAAACAGTAGAGCAAGATTACCATCTTGCGAGCAGGGGATGGACGATATCGGTAATATTTTAAATAATTGCGATGATCCGAAATCGATTTGCATTTTTATGGGGGAAGCACGTGCTACGGTGCAGATTTATGACCATTGACGTATATTGCATTGGGGGAAATTCGAGGGAGGGACGCAATTTGATCACTTCGTGATTCGAAGATGTTATAGATTGATTGAATAGTTTATTCTAAAATTTAGGTGATTCGTATGGGGAATTCCGGGTGTTAGATTTGCATACGATCTTTCACGAGATTTTCACGCATTAGATTTCCACTCAATAGAATTTCTTTGTGTTGGATTTCCACGTGTTAGATCACAGCGTGTTAAATTTCCACGCAGGTAGTATAACTATGTAACCTATTACCACGTGTGAGATCTCCACACATTAGATTTCCACTCGATAGAATTTCTTTACGTTGGATTTCCACGTGTTAGATCACAGCGTGTTAAATTTCCACGCATGTAGTATGACTACGTGACCTATTATCACGTGTGAGATCTCCACGCGTTGTAACGTCCCGCGCTGTAATGTCCCGCGCTGTAAAACCACATGTACCATTATCCCGCGCTATAACGTCCCGCATTCTACCTCTATTTATACCAACACTGCATCGTAATGTGCAAGCAGAATCCGTTTAGTTCTCGAGTACATTTAATTAGAAATCAATCGGATAGATTACAGATCAAGATTGCAATCTTCATTCGTAATGCCGTCTACGGGTTCTTGCATTGTGCGAAACTGTATCGAACGTTCCTTTGATCATTCCAATCATAGACACGGTTGCATAACAACGGTAAATTCCTTCGAATTTGCTCGTGCCTCGACTGCGAATTAATTCGGATCGATGATTAGGTACAGGGAGATTATCGTGCCGCTTCCAAAACGTACGCCGTGCAACAAGTTAGAAAACAAGGGAAACGAAGTGGTCGAAAGTCGAGCGAGAATTTGAAGGAAAAAACGATACGCGAACGATCGATTCGTATTGTCTCGAGGCAATAATTTTACAGCGTACCGGAACACGTATTCGGGAATACATATTTCCTGGCAGAATACCAAATTCGCCGTTCCCAAATTACCATTCTACCGTGCCTACGCTTTTTCGCCGGACCAACCCACGTCGGATTATCGTTTCCACTGGCCGATTCTTCGCGAGGTAAAACATACTTGCGCGGGAGGCTTAATGAACCACTTGCAAAGCTCAAACACTGTCTTTCTTTAGCACTGCTTTTTATTATGAATGTAACATAATGGAGCGATGGTGGTCAGCTATGTTCAGCTTATAGATCTAAGCAATTATTAATGTTTCGCACATGCAGTCGAATAATTTTATATATAAAGCTCTAAGTGACCTCCATTTTCTTCCAGTGCGCGTAATGGCGGTCCATCTCTCAATTGCTAATTTTATTCCAAAAATAAATACGAAAGTACCCTGTTATGTAGGCAATACCCACAATTCAAGTGAACCTCAAATATTTGCTCCCATACTTCAGTTTTATGAAAATTGTTGTCAAAGTGACCGCCATTACGCTGTATCGCAGCAAAGGTAAAATGTGAGAGAACATCTAGAAACATTTGAAAAGAAGGATATATGGCGTGTTAGCAAAGGTAGAGTTAGATAATAGTGAGTAATTAAAAGGTGCTAGGCTTGTATTCACACGACGCGAGAAGTCTCCATGGGCAATTTCGTTTGCATAAAATCTCCGTTTCATTGTTCGGGCAAACCAAAAGGTCCATTCACGAAAAGTACCTAACTATGGAGATTTTCTTCGATGACAACCGCAGCTACGTTATGAAAATCGTATGCTCTATTGCTCGCATTTATAACTTACGTTATTGCCCTAACTCTTCAAGACCTTTCTGCACGGTGATTTACTTTGGAACGTTTTGAGATGCTGCGTGCACTGAAGGAATTTCAAGAAATTCTTACTCGTGGTTTGTTTTACTTGTACCATCGGGGCAAACGATCCGTGTAAGTGAATTTTTACTTGGTTGACCCATTTTGAAATTATTCCACGAAGAAGAACCAGTAATTCACGTTCGTGATTCCTTACTGCGAGCTTTCGAGAATTGTAGCGTAACTTGCAATCGTTTATTCGAGTCCGAAAAGTTTTGCAAGTTTCGAAATCTGGAATAGTGATGAGTAAACTTCGGGTGGTTACCCGTTTCTAGCATATGAACGTACAAAAAATATGCAAACTGTGCGGTACACGCAAGAGAATGAAACAAAGACTTCTGAGCGCGTGAAATATGCAAAATGTACGAATTATGATAATACTACAAATTGCTTGAAGAGGGAAAATATTTTATGTATTATACAAACATACAGCTCTGATCTAGTGACTCAACGGACGGGTGTGAATTTACATGAAAGAATAAGTCAGAAATGCAGAGTGACGTTCCTTTGGACGAAGTTTTATTTCTGAATAAATCGATGCTCAAGATTCATGGAATGTATTTGCAGAAACAAATTCTGCAAGGATTTTGAATAAAATCAGAGATTTTGGGTGAATTTTCGGATTTGTAAATTTACAGTTGTACACAATCCTAAATTCTTGAATGTGGGAATATATAAACGTATTTAGTTTAAATTTTGAAATTTAATTTTTTCCATGGATTGATGCGGAACTATGCATTATACTTTGACATCGTAGATATTTTACAAGGTAAAAATTTTAAGATTGAAATAGAATTTTAAATAATTTGAAACAATTTCCCAAATTTCTAAACCCTCAAAGCTCAAGTTCCCAAGTACAATTCAAAGTGACCAAACATGCCATCACCAGTCTACCTTCAAAATAATTTTGTACAACTATCCAAAGATCGAAGAGTGAAACAGTTCGCCAGCAAGTTCTGTAGATGAGGTTCGAACTGTGTCATGAAACAATGCCGAAGACATAGAGAAAGAGAAAGCGGACTCACCATCAGTAACTTGACTTTGTTAACCAAAGGGGATGTCGTAAGGAACTTGTTGACGGCCGTCAATATTTTCCCTTCCAACGTGGCAGCGTTTCCGGCGTCTCGTCCTTGCGAACATCCGGGCCTGATGTCCGCTCCGGGGCTGGGCAACAACCCCCGGCAGTCTCGCGGGAAATCGCTCTTCTTCAGTCTCCTCGTGGGCCCTCGTGGCTTTTCCTCCTCTTTCGATGTCGTTCCCTCAACGATCACGCTTCGCGTGTTCTCCTATCCGCATCAAATGCGATTACCTAATTTTATTCCGGCGACCCCTTAGGGCATCCGTTATCGCGGGACAACCGATTGCTTGTCCTTCGGCCCGCGAACACGGCCGGAATAGCAAATGAATTTCGCCGATTTAGGTAATCTCGTTTTGTCAACGTGACTCGATGCCCGCGTTTCGAAATGTCTATCGGTTCAGTCTACTTTTTGTCCGCTGTGTCATAGATAGATGGAGTCCAGGAAACGAGACTCGGGTACCGGTTCAAAAGGTACCCTTCGAATCGTACCGGACGACTTCCGTCTCTTTCTTTCGTTTAATTAAACAGAAAGTGGATCGAATCAATGATCAATCGAGCGGCCGTGGTAATTGGTTCGTCGACGAGTTTCGATACAAGCTACCGGATAGGTCTAAGGATTCGTGAGTGTAGAAGGGTCCTTAGGGTCCCGATGGTGCCGCGATCTCGACATGGACTGAAGTCCGGAGCGGGCCGATGGATGCTGCGAGTTGCTCCACAGGCAGAAGAACGCGCGCGCGAGAGAAAGCCGCGCGTGTCAAAGAGGGAAAGGGACAGAATGCTGGAAGAGGGGAACGCGGTGGACGAGGGTAAGAGAAACGGCTAAGAGAGAGGGGTTGATACGTGGAGAACGAGAGAGAGGGGGATGAGGTGGATGGTGTCTATTGAGGGTGGGAGTGAATGCGAGGGAACGGAGGGTTCACCGAGGGTAGAGTTTCAACAAACGCCACTAGTTGCTGGTAACCCTTGTATGTTTACGCGCCTGCTGTTCCAGACCGGTTACCGATTATCCTTGCTGTCGGGGATTCGTGCTTCTCTTCTTTCTTTAACCCGAGACGCGAATCAAGTATCGTTGAATTAATTTTGACGCTTTGTGGGAAGGTCAAGGGTAATTTTCGTAACGCGTTCACTGCCGCGTCACACACACGTGGATGACCCTCTAATCTCCATACGAATCCATCATCTACGATTCTTCTACTTAGCTAAAACACTCTAGATCCTATATACATAATTAAAATAAAAGCTGTTGCTTAAAATAAAAAATGTGACCGCATTCTATCATACCTTGTATCTGTAGAAAATATGGAGGTATGACATTCTTTTATCATGTGGAACAGTCGTATGCCAGACATCTGGTCAGTAAACTAATAAATCTTCGTACGTACTCTTTTGAAAGATATCTATAATTTCCTCTTGTATGAATTTCATACCGTGTACTTCCTATTTTCATAATACATCATTTATTTCAGACTTTATTTTGTGGAACAACGATCGATCGTAGTACGAGTAAATTGAAACTAAATTAATTTGTTAACGTGATGTGTATTTTAAAACCTTCTTCGTTAACGAACAGGATAGATACGTGCTATCTGTAGGTCTCTTTTGTTCGTCGTTCTCTTTGAGGATCAAAAATTGTACAAAAAATCAGGACGAAACAATGCAATGCAAAAACGATGCATCTCTATTGTTTCGACGTTGGGTCGTAAATGCTCGATAACAAAAGATACGTTGACGGGTGACGAGATTTCTTGCGGGCTGGTCGAGTTTCACCATAAAACGAAATCGCTCGAATATTCCGGGTTTGGAGGTGTCTGCGATGTTTCCCCAATTTACATGTATGGAAAACCAATGATTGGAAGTTTGTATTTAAACTCGCGGAAAAACCGAAGGGAAATAGTGGCTAATCGGCGTGTGCAAGGGCAGCGATACGAAATCGTTTAACTTTGATGTTTCGATTAATGAACAATTCAGAAATCGAAATTGAATTTGCCCGGTAAAAAGGTTCGAATGAAAAATTTGTTTGAGATTGGTTTTCATTTCCACGAAATGCACAGAATAGTGGAATCAATGCTTGAACCACAGAAACCTTTTACATTGTAGAATTTTTGATCGATACTTTTGATGTTGTTCACCCATTTGGAAGATCAAATAAATAAACTAAACAAAATTTCCATTCCATTCTTTCTAAAGTTCTAAATTTGTAGCTTGACTAATCAAAGAGCAACGATTAATGGAGTGTCCTTCCAGTGTCCCGCCATTTTCTACAGAAGTCTACTACAGTCGTGTACATCGTATCTGTCCATCGTCTAAAAAATACCACGACATCGCGAATTCGGATTCTGGATGGAACTCATTATCCGTTGTAATTAGATGTCTCTCGTGCATACTGTTGTATGCTATAACAAAACGTACGAGGGAATGCGAGAAGAGATAATTAAATCCAGTTTGCGTTACGGTAGAAATAAAAATAACGCGAAAACGAGATAACATGTACGCGTTTCGTTTTGATTCCGCGATACCCTGTTGTTTCCTGCGCGCATTCGAGATTAGGAACGAGTGTTCTAGCAAAAAAAAGAATAGCGAAAGAGCGATTTAAGTTTTTAACGTTTAACTCGTTCTCGCATAGAAAAGCATATGCCCACTCGAAACTGGAGATTATGAACGGTCGACGGCGTTAATGCGTTGGTTGTCACGGTGGAAACGACCATATGTGGTAAGACATGCTATAATTGCTCTTATTCAGAATACGTTTGTTCCATTTTTCATTTTAGCACGTTGAGTGGCACTTGGAAAGTGGACGTAGTGGAATATGTTAACAGACTAATAATTATGCATATAACAGTAATGTTCGAAGCTATTTTTATTCCGCTAATAATTTATTGTATAAAAGGTAAACACCGATTACTACGAAATATATGTTCTCCAATTCCTAAGTGTTCGTATCCCCATAGTTGTAAGTGCCACAATCTTAACTACATGCATTAACGCGTTAAACGTTGAAAATGAACGAGTGCCAATTACCGATAACCCCAGGGACAAGCAACGAGTTAAAAATAATTCTTTCTACACGGAGCAAAACTTCAAAGTATAAACGACTATCGTATCAAGGTGTTTACTAATAATTTTATTTTGAACAGATAAACAATCCATGAGTACAAAATGATTAAATATACATAATCCGCGTTTAACAAGTATCATTATAAGTAAAATAATATTTAAGTGTAAAGTTAAGTAGATAGGTTGAATTGGAACGTCACGATTTTCGCCTTTTTTTAAATTAAGTACATCATTATCTTACGTGATACAGAAAACGGAAACTTCAAAAGCAAGGTACCAGTGCTGCCACCTGCCCACAATTCCCTAAACACGAACGAATCTTGTATCGACCAAAAGTAACATTAGTAATAATAAATATTATAATTGTTCGTTGCAAATTCACGCTCGTTCCAGGTGGATGAATATCGATAAAATATCAGTCCTATTTATGTTTCAAGTTATGAAAATACATATGTCGCCCTATCCGTGTGAACTGTATCACACTTCCTATTAACACAGTAATCTTGTTAAAAACTCTATTTCTGTTTCTGCATTCATTGAAAGTAGTATCCTCGCGCAATATCACAGGTATAGGTACTCAAAGTTGCAATTTGTTAATACGTTGATTGCCACAGTAAAATCTACCACAGCCAGTAATAATAGTCTGTTAAAAACAGTCTAACTTTTAAATAAAAGTTTAGTAGTGTTATCCAATGTGTACAAGTGATGGTAGGACACCTATTACAAGAAATTCAAGGATGTTGCCTATTAATAAATATGTTACCTGAATGCACTATCAGACAAATTAATTTAGATAACGAAAATTATTGCACATTAGCTATTTTGTGAGGTGAGTCAAGAGTACAACTGAATTTGCAAATAAGGTTGTAACACCCATGTTTGACTCATAGCACAAAATGAAAATTTGCTACAATAATTGTCATTATTTACAGAAATATTTAATAGTATATATTAGAGCTAATGTTTTTATTCCTGATTTCCAGTCATTCCTAACGTCCTAATTGCTAAAGTGGTGTATACTATGGCCATCAACGTATGTCATTAAATCGTGGAAGGCTATCTCTGTAGAGTTCCGAAATATTATCACGTTTATGACGCAAACAATTCGTAATCCACGGTATTATTAGCAATTCTTAAGATTAACTCGGCCGAAGTGCGGTTAACTTCTGTACACCGTCGAGAAACAAAAATATATGAGACACCGACCGGTTGCGTCATATCAATTCTTCGCGATAAGAGTTCACCGTTGATCGACGAACCACGAAATGATCATTGCTTGCTGTCCGCCGGTCGAATGGCCATAGCCAAGACTTGTTGCATCTGTATCCTGACGTCCAGCTTCTTCTCTTCCGGTACTTGTCGTATGATCGGTAACAGGGAGAGCAGAAACATTTTGTCGTAGTCGTCCTCGTCGTAAGTAACTCGTTGGCTGCTGTGCGACGACAGGATATCGTGAATTTCATTATCGAACGACGTGAACGACGTCTCGCAAAGCTGCTTCGGATAACGGGGGTACATTTTATAGGAGGCACCCGGCTGAAGATATTCCCTGCCCGTCGTTATGGAGGGAGCGGCGTGTGCCAATGGTACGTCATATTCCTCGATCACGGGATTGTCAACTTCACCCTCGCTTTCTTCCGATTTGCAATTATTTAACGTGGCTCCTACGTTTCTGTAACATATAGCAACACAGGATCTGGGTCAATAAAACATTTTCATTACGCAGGATATTAATAAAACTTCCAAATTTCCTAATAAGTTACTACTCGTATCAAAGGTAAAAGTATACATTTTTCAACCCGACCGTGTATCATTTGTTGATAAAAAAGATACCACTTAATTTTGCAACGTCTTACATAACAGCAATACAGATATCGATTTCAGGTAATTGCAATTCACCCAGGATAAGATGTTGCGTTTTATGGAGACTTCGGACGATCATGTGAATATTTCAGGATCTCCATGATCAATTTACATTGTCAATATTTTAAGCGATCAATATACAGTACGTTATCGATACTGTCGATGTAGAGATCGAAGTATTTGCAATATATTGTCAATATTGCAACTGTGAAATATCGATTGTCAGAGATCCGAAAAGTTACAAGAGATATTCAAGAATTGTGGATATTCCAAACGATTTAAAAATTGAACTTGTGCCAAGGATACATTAAAAGAATGTCTAGCAACTATTTCCATCGTGTAAAACTACAATGTGATGTTGCAAATAATCTAGAATCGCAACAAATAAGAACAGTGTTGCCAGTATTTTGAATTGCAATCATGTTAAAATGTTCTATCCTTGAAACATCTATGTAACAAACTTTCTGACGATTCGATAAACAATTATCAATATTATTATTAATTAACATGCTTAATAGTATAGTGGGTATGATACCAACCGTTTATTCTCCACCGTGGGCATCAAGAACAACAGCTGATCGAAATACATGTATTTCTTTCGTTTCCGACCAGCTGGGCCCAACTTCTGCGACTTTTGAAGCTTTAGCTCTTTCATGAAATAATCTCGAATATTTCTCCATTTCCCCCGCAAATTTTTCTCTGAAAATTATGGAGATTCTTGAATGCAAGTACATATTGAAATAGAAAATATGAAAACGAAATGAAAATGTTTTTAAGGTGACTTAAAGAAGCCCTTCACATAAGAGTTTAAGTAAAAGTTTTCTGAATTTTCATTCTGTTCATAATATAAAATTAAGATTGAAACAATTGTTTGTGAAACTGTCGATAAGAAAAATCAATCGCGCGATATCGGATGCAAAAGGGTTGAAATGGTTCTTCAAATTGGAGAAAAGAACTTCAAAGGGAAATTTGAGAGTAATTTTCAGTGGAAGATTATGTAAGCGACCAACCGATCGGTCCCATAATCGTCGAACGAAAAGAGAGAAAAAAGCTATTGTACTAATTTTAAACGACCGCAGGTAGAGTCGCGGCTACTCGTGCCAGGGTCAAACAAGTGCGAGTGCAGGAATCCGGATCGATCGATCGCAAGAGGCTGCTGCGTGTATACCTTCTACGTTTCTCTCCTCGTCCGTCAAGCGCGCCCAATTCGGTACCATCACCTGGCAGACCTCGTCCCACGCGGTCATCTTGGCGTTACGGTCGTTGTACTCGCTGCGATTCACATCGTAAATCGCCGGTCGTTTCTCGATTTCTTCGATAAACTTTTCGGTATCGAACATGTTGCACGGTTACAACCCTTCGACGCTCCCTCCCTTGCCGATCACAATATACGTGCGCCCGTATAAAACACGTGACGAAGAGGAAACAATCGGGACCGTTCAAAATCCGAGCAGCCTAGGGGATAGCGGTGGCTCGGTCAAAGAGTCGATTGTTTCTCAAGCGTCGAGATACCGGAATATCGATTCGGATTAATCTGAGCGTGCAGGGAACCGCAACGAGAGTCAGCCAACGTTCTCGCAACGAAATTCGTGCGAGGCGAAAATATCCGTCGAGATGTAAGGCCGAGGACGGTGAAAAAAAGAGTTCGATACTGGACGGAACGTTTTGCTCGCAAGCGATTCGATCGTGCTACGCCGTCCCCGGCGGCTTGCGCGTCACTGCGGAGAAACCGTTGTACGGCCAGCTTGGTTTGGCATCATGGCGGTAGGCTGGCGTGCGGTTGCGGTTGCGGAGCGGAATCTATGCCGCTGCTATGCCACAGCGTTGCCAAATCTACACGGCAAGAGAGCTGAAAGACGACGGAACCCGCGCGCGAGCACGCGGCGCGGCGGATCGCCTCCTTTCCTCTGCCCGTCCATGTGCCCGTGTGTGTACGTGTGGCGAAACGTAGTCGTTGGACGGCCGGTCGTCGCCGCGTTTCCAATACCGTGATACAAGCGCGCGTCGACGGCACCCGATTTATAATAACGTCGTCGAGAAACCGGTGATCGGCTGAAACCGGTTGTAGGAGGTATCCCGATAACCGCGCGCGGACGAACGCGCGGCTCGCCCGCTATAAATAGAACGATCGGTGAAATAATGCAAATTAAATCGCGCGGCTTCACGCTTTGCGCGTGCTTCCAGAGCCTCCCGTTTCTCGACGTTCGAAAATCGGCGCAACGCGTTCAGTTGCCGCGACAACGAAACGCGTGATGGCTGCGCGGAATTCGCAGTTTTCACGCTGCCGGACATACGAGGTTCACGAATACGTCGAACGTGGCGCCTTCAGGGACGAATCAAAGTCCTTCGACGCCCCAAACATTTCGAACATTTCATAACTCTCGAGTAAAACTTGATTTCATCTGAAATGATCTAGGACTCTATGAATTTTGCAAGTCTTAGCATTTCAGAAATTGAACCCTATAGAAAGTCCAAAATTTAAGACTTCAATGTGCATCATACAATTTCAGTACTTCTTTAACCTTTCAAAATGTCCGAACTTTTAGATCTTTGAAATTTTGAAACCTTAACGCTTTGAGAAATTCATAATCCTGTACCACTGAAATTTCTGAATTACAAAAGTATGGAATTCTGAAACTTTCAAAAATGTGGTCCAGGGTATCCAACAAAGGAAAGGTTCTTCCCTTGGCGTGGTAAGCACGTGTTCGTTTAGCCTAACAGTTAGTCCAGCCCTGGAAGCGTTGCTATGTGATCGTAGACATGTTCAGCAGGAATGAACGCGGGCATACCGCGGCCACGTCGCGTTTCCTACCATGCCGTTATCGACCGTTTGGCAAACGCAGCGTAATCGACGCCGACTGCTCCGCGAATGTAACGCTATACTGCATGATCTACAGATACCTGCGTGGTGGTTTGAATAAGCGAGAGAAAGAAATTGATTTAAATAGTTCCGTGCTGCATCGAGAGCGTAAGCTGCGTTCCTATGCACCGGTGAAGGTAAAGACTCCGTCACGATTCTTCGTGATCTGCTTGTAAGGATCGATTAAGTTTATTCAAATTGTATCACAAACAATCGTATTCGCGGTTCGACCATAAAATATGGCGACTGGGGGCGTCGTGCGCAGCCTGAATCTCGTGGCCGAACATCGGCATGGTCAGGTGAACACTTGCGCATGACCCTAGTCTGAGAAATAATTAACCGCGATTATTGCCATCAATTTTGCTCGGCGAACGATTGACCGATCACTGTACTTTCTAATCGAAAATACATCGTGGCAATAAAATCAAAAATGAAAGACGAGTTCGATACCATAGCAGTATCGGTGTCCACAACCGGTAAGATATTCGATACACCCGGGACACTCCAAAGCGGAGAGCAACTTGGGATTAATGATACCCAAATACATGATCCGTAATTTTGTTAACACCTGTAATGACAACATGAATAGCACACGATCGAAGTATGTTGATATTCCAGGAGCCCATCGGTATTGTATTGATCACGAGTTTCAATAAATATCGAAACTTCCAAATAGATTTCCGACTTACCGAGTTCCTACATTTTAAAACTAAATTTCCCAAATCCCCGAATTCGAATTCTCCGTATTCGCAAACGCAGAAACGTCCGAATTCACGCCCAGCAAATATCGTGGACTCAGTATCGGCAAATACTGATAACCCTAAAAGATTAGGAAAATATATTGATCGTCCGAGATCTCGGCTAAAAATGATCACGCATACGCGGCAACGGAAGCGGGAAACAGAAGAAAGGGAAAACAGTTTAGCAACAACGGAGAAGGAAACAAAAAGTAGAAATTGCACACACACGACGAAAGGACGACGGCACACCGACTCTACGTAGCAGCTGCGAATATTCCGGGTGGGGGATCTCTCAAACGCTGGAGCAAAAGGAGCGGGGCGAGACGGTGGTTTTCAAATAGAGGATGAAAAAGAACGAGAAAGAGTGGAGGTCGGTGGGAAAGGCGAAAAGAGGGTGAAGGAAAAGAGTGAGATGAAATAAGAGGGACAAATGTCGGTGAGAGGGTGGAAGGGAGAGACGTGGTGCTGTTGGAGAGAGGTGTGTACTCGGTCGGGAACGTGCAGCCAGTATACCTTTAACACTGTTCATCCTCCCGGATCCTAGTCAGTCGAGAACCGGCGACAATACAGTGAACATCGGGTCCATTGCTCCAGTTTCTCTGTCCGACTTCAAGGAACCGTCTTTCGGGAATATATTTTCAATCACGTGCTCGAGTCCAGGCAATTTCGATCGATCGTCATGCCAGCCGAACAGTACCTTGGAAAACGGTACAAGCTGTTCAGCAGCGAGAATTTCGACGAATTCATGAAGGCACTCGGTATGTATTAATTATTAATACAAGTTCTTTCGAACATAAAAGCATCTACGGTCACGTTACAATGAACATCCCTGAATTTAACGCCGAATTAATCCTGCGCGACGATGCGTTTCGTTAGAGAAATTACGGCATCGAGAGTTATCGCCAACGCCCGGCAGATACACCGTGATCAAAATGGGACGTTTAAGAAGATCGACCGGTAATATTTTCTTCTACGTTGCAAATGACTGACGATCGTTACACAACGATAAACAAGATTCTAATCGTCCATGTAATATGACTAATTTATGCGGTTACCTCCCCCGTGGCGATCGATCTACGTATTTTGTGGACTTTGATAGCGTCGTAAACATCTCTTCTGAGAATAGGCAGCGACGCTGGCATGACTAGAATTTTTACTTACGATGGGCCATATTCCCTGGCTTGAATACCGACAACACATTGGTCATGATCTTTCGGGTGATTGGGGAATCTGAAAATTGGAAATTTATTTGAGAATTTGGGAATATTTGGGGATGTAGAGAATTGGAAGGTTGAGAATCTAAAGATTAAAAAATTTGAGAATTGCTTAAATTCTAATACGATTCAAGCTTCGCGATGAATGCTAAATTTTCGAAGAACTAAGCCCATGCGGGTCCCCGTCTAGTTACGTCCCTGACTGTGGATCGTGTAATTAGAGGACGATAAGAGGTGATACAAATATGTTGATTTAGCGAAACGAATTCCGAGAATGCGAGGCGGTTTATTATTACAAAACCGGCGTCCAGCGAATTTAAGCCACCGTGGAACGGTCTCGTTTTATGGTATTAGGGGTTGGAAAGATATAGTAATGATAAATAAGATAATCAATTTTAATATGTTGAACTATGGCCCTCGTGATCGTGCAACGACCTGACCTCACGCTTAATTCCCGCCATGTGCCACAGACGGAGTCCGATTGTACTCCAATTTAGCACTTGAATTAATTTACCGGCATGATTAATAAATCCCAATTGTCAGTCGAATCGTACTAATGTATGGTACTTATAGAGTTGATTTAATAAAAATACATTGACCGGTTTGCTCTATAAAACTAAGATCTCGAACAAAAAGAGGTGAATATTGAAACTCTAGAAATATTTATTGTTATTTATTACATGTTGTGACATAGTCTGTTGACCGATTGAACCATTAACTGGATTCAAATTTATTCTAATGGGAACGTTGAATGAGATACGTGAATCCGTTAATTACTAGGAACAAAAAACTTTTCAAACGAGCTAAATTGCATCTCGTATCGATGCCTGTAACTGTACATCGCGATGATATTTCAGATGTAATTATATTCGTAATTTAAACATTGTACTGGTGATAATTACATACTATGCAGTTAGGGATTTCGCTGAAGATCATTACACGAATGCAGTTAATGATTGTAAATGATAAGAAAAAAAAATATCAAAAATACAATACGATAAATAAAGAATAGCATCACAGACGATCAAAGTTCGAAGTTTGCTATCTGTTTAGTATTACAATTAGCTGGAGCTCGGGTTTTCGTATAATTGATGAACAGCGTGCTACAATGTCATTATTCGCAATATAAGATGCGATAACCGCCTCGTTGGTATTCAGTCTTTATTTTGCTTCCATCGGTTACGCGTCACGCTCTATTCGTTACAAATATGCTGTCGAAGTTCTTGGGTCTACGTTACAAACTCCAATCCAGTGAGAATTTCGACGAATTCATGAAGTGTTTGGGTAAAAGCAATTGCCATCGTTTACAAATAAACTGAATAAATTTAAAAAATTGATTTTTTCAATGTTGAAGTGTCTAATGGAACACCGACCGCGAATTCGTGCTTTCTGTTCGACAAATTTAATTTATCCTGTTAACTGCATGGATTTCTAAACGGTACTTCCTTCATTTACAGGCGTAGGTTTAATGACGCGTAAAATGGGCAGCAACGTAAATCCTGTGGTCGAATTGACGGAGAACGGTGGACTTTACACGTTGAAGACGACTAGCGCATTCAAGAACTCCGAAATAAAGTTCAAACTTGGCGAAGAGTTCGACGAAGAAACGCCAGACGGTAGGAAGGTGAAGAGCGTCTGCACTCTCGATGGAAATAAACTCATTCAGATACAAAAAGGAGACAAACAGACTACGATCGAGAGGGAATTCACGCCGACCGAAATGAAGGCGGTACGTATGACTTCAAAAAACAAAATTAATGAATTTAACTGTACCAGGTTTATCATCAACCTTTGTACCTCGGTGATTCATTTATCGTCCGTAAACTGGTAAATCCAATAATATAAGCTTGCACGATAATAAATTACGTAATTTTGTTCATTAAAGAATTAGAAGTTTAGCGGTTCAATTGAGTTACGTTTCATGTAATGAAACTTCTGTAGGGTTGAACGACATAACGAAAGATAACGGAGCAAGCGAGTAATGATAATAACAATGACTTTGTCATTGGTCAAAAGGTCCGCCAATTACTGCGTGCTACCCATATTCGTGACTCGAACAATTTAATAAGAAGTTCAATAATGGGGATAGCAATAATCGTTTCGAAACCTTGAACGGAAATTGAAGAAAAAAGAATCGCACGCGTCGACTTGTCCGATGAAAGTAATCGTCAAATTTACAAATTCAAAGTTTCAAATTTAGAGCTTTAGAAATTTGAGAATTTAGAAATGTGGGGATTTGCAAGTTTACATATCTCCCGAAATGGAAGGCAAGTGGTGAGAGACTCCACCCTCTACAATTGTCTTCGTCGAAGTAAATCCACCTTGCATCGGAATGTATATATTTGTATAATTCAAGACCTTCTTTCTGTTACAGATCATGAAAGTTGACGATATTGTATGCACGAGAGTGTACAAAGTTCAGGAATAAAAACTTACGAAGTGTTGAATATTGTTCTCAAGAATCGAAAAACGTTACATTTTGAAAAATGTAAAGAAAAAAAAAGGAAAATATGTTAACGCACAATAATACGCAGAAACGTATAAACGTTGCTAATATTATTTTCGAGAGGAAACATGTGCACACAATATTTTACTACGCGTGTCCACGCGTATACATATGGCAAGAATTATTATACAACGTTTCCGGAAATTTATATATTTTTTACGCATCGTTAGATATAGTTTATATATTTGCTTTCGTTTATATTATATCCATGGTTGGATATGTCAAGCGAGTTCGCAAAGGATACAAATAATTTGGACATCAAAGAGTTTGTAGCAAAATATTTTTCTTATATAAATGCAATAAAAATTACAAAAATTAATACAACGAATTGGAATTATTAATTATAATATAACAAAAAGTATTATGAACGTTTGTACAGTCGTTATTTATAATCCCAGTGCTCCGCCATTATTTGCTGTAAAATTATTCATCTGAATCTATTACAGGCGAAACCTGGAAAGATATTTTTATACGTTTATGTTACATTATGCATATCTAGTTATTTACATTAAACACAAATCGTTTCTTACATAATATTCTATGTAACAAGTTTGGCCCTCATCAGTTTTAACCATGTATTGAAAACATAATAATCCACATGTATCGGTTCTTAAAGAAACTTTATTTGCATACTGCAATGCTTTCATTGCTGGCTTAATATGCGACATTCTGTAACTTGACGTAGCCGTTGACATACATTGGAAGTTATCTATTAAATCACCATCATGCGGTAATTCGATGTGACAAATTCCAGCTATACCAGCTGTACTAATTCGAAAAAAAGGTGGAGATGGTGATAGAAGTAACTGTAATATTACCAAAATATAGAAATATGAAAATGCTAATATAAAATCATGTTCTACCTCGATCATGTCACTGGTTGGATCCAGTTCAGATAAAATATCTTTCAACAATTCGGTTTGTAATACTACTTTATTCAGAACATTTTCTGGTTCAAGGCAGAAATCTAACAGTTCATCTGGATCTTGAGTTTTCAAAGAGCAGTCTGTTATAACACCATCTTCTTCTATAAGTATACTCACTGGATGTCCAGTACCCTATCATAAAATATTCTTATTGTTACTAACTTCATTTGTTTGGGTCTTATAGTATAATATAATTTGTATATACTTTATAAAAAAGTTGTAAAGCCACAGAACTTCCATGAATATTTATGTTGCTCCAAAACATACAAAGGCACTCCACTAATACATTTAAATTTATTCTAAAAATAACATCTTCCTTTAAGTTAAATACTTGGAATACATTAACAGGAATATAAGCACTAGCTTGCATACATTTTGCATCTTCTACTGTTACTTTTAAACCATTTTCAGTTCCAAAACAAGTAGCACACTGAACAAAATGAAGCATTATTCGTTATGTTCATTTTTATATGAGATTAAATAAAAATTTTTATTGTTATACCTCTTTAAAATTAATTGCCTTCAATAACTGAACTACAGTTTTAAGATTTCCTAGCTTTGCTACTAAACTATAATCTTCTATATCAGGATACATGTTGCTTGTATGAAACTTGATATAACAACAAACTTTGAAATTGCTTCTCTGCTATATATTGATAAGATAATTTATCTTTTGTGAATGCAGCTAACCAAGCTGCTAAAACATGTTTACAAGTAAACAAAGACTTATCATTTAACACTTGGCACCTGTAAAATTAATGTTTGATAACAATGTTGTTTATTATAATAATCTCTAAAAACAGCTTAAAATCTTATACCTAAATGAAGCACAAGTACAATAATTAATGTCAGGGAAGAGTGTATATGACACATTTGATAATCCTTTAACTTGTATCAAATATCTAGCATTATTTCTGGCATTATGTGATGCTACTCCAACTGTTTCAGATGGAAAAATGTGAGTTACCCGTCCTTGTTCATACAAATCTAGTGCTCTTTCAAGTATATCGCCAAAAATGTTGTACAGATTTAATAGTACATTGTCTGAAACTAAAATTATCCATCATTACTTAATTATAAGTAAACATTATAACACATTTCAGAGTACATACATTTCTGTTCTTTTTCATAACTTTCAGACGTTTCTTTTAATACATCGTTTACAAATTTGATGTATTTTTCATCATATATATTAGGTGCTGAGATATTTGTTGCTGCCTGCTGATTCAAATTCATGAAAACTATTATAGGTTAACATTTATGTAGAGATTCGAATTCCTTCTTAAACATCTCGTTAATAAAAATTAAACTTAATAAAACTGTATTTTATAATTTATTAATATCACTTCATGTTACATTTATATAAACAATACCTTGAAAATAGAAAATTGTATAAAGTTTGATACTGTTAGTTTTGCTCAGGTTACAATCGTTTGAATCTTTTCGCGTACCAACATAACGAATAAAATTTTACTATACTCAAAAATAATTTACTATACCCACAATTTTGTTTTAGTATGTTAGTCACACTGAGAATTTAAAATGGATCGAAAACAGTAAACGGTAACGTACTTATTGAACAGACGCTATAGAAATATTTATTTTCGAAAACGTGCATGGTTATCAAATAAGACTTTTATATGATATTAAAATGAGCCAACGTCGAAGACGAGCTGACGATTTTACAGATTCCTTAAACAGTTTTCGTAAGTGCATTGTAGTTCATACAAGTATTTCTTAGTTTCTTAAGTGCATTATGTGATTTAACACTTAAACTAATCTACTTTCTTTTAGAAAATGTGACTGAATCAGTGAGTAATTCCAATACACTTTATTCGATATCTCAAGACAGTTTAGATGACTGTAAAAGTGTAAGTAATCGCATATCTGATGATGCAAATAACAGTGCTAAACATTCCATTATTTTATCTGGCAATTCTACAAAGCATTTACATAAGCAAGATTCATTTATGTCATCTGTGATAATATATCCATCTACTCTGTCCGAACTAGATTTAAATAAACGTATTGATTCAGTTGAAACTGAACAATTGTGTGAAAAAATTCATAATCATAAAAAATATGATAATTCACAATGTTTATTAAGAAATGAACAATTAAAAAGCAATGTTATATCTGTATCACATAATGCATCAGAAAATAACATGAAAAATGAAAATTCACAAAGAGATACTAATTATAATGTCCATACAAACAAATCTGACATAAATTGCTCAAATGAAGACCATGTAAATAATGAAGTAAAGAAATTTGAAAACATACTTTGTTCTTTAGACAATGAACTTAATAAAATGAAAGAAAGTTCAAAATCAAAAATTTTAAAACGTTTGTCCAACCAGTTTATGAATTCACCACAACATTTTACTGAAAAATTATTAACTATTATTGAAGAATCTGTTGTCAATAATGATAGTGATGCATGTAATACATCTGCATTAAATTTGAGTAGATTGACCATGGAATTCAGAAAGATGTGTAAATTCATTGAAGATGAATCTGCTCCTGAATGGGTTTTATCTCCACCTTCTATATCTCAGTGCCCAAAACAAGCCTTTACAAGTCCTACATGTGATAAACAAAATTCTGTCAATACTCCTAAAACAGAAATATTAATAACTTCACCTATGAATATGTCCACACCTATTACACCTATATCTGGAATAGATGTAATGAGAAAAAGGTTTTTCAACAAAATATCAAAAAATAATTGTAGTGGGAGTACTGACAGTATAGTTAATATATCAGGAAATGAATCTAGTATTACATCCTTTGAACGTTTGGAAGCTCAATGTAGAAGAATGTTTCCTGAAGAAATGGAACGATCTAAATTGTTACGTAAAAGTTTATCAGTACCCTCTTTGTTAAATATGAATCAAATTAACCACATATGTGAAGAACAAATGGCTTTGTTGAATGTTTCTGATGCTACTAATAAAATCCTCAGAAAAAATGCAATTGCTAGTAGCCCTAATTTATTCTATAAGTGTCAAAATTCTAAAAAGTTAGAATCTGATTGCTCAGACTTACAGCAGGAAGCATATAACAAATTTAAAAGTGTTCAGCATGATAAGGTATCATATTCTAAAAAAAGATCTATAAAGTTAAGTGAAAAATCTGATGTCAATAAAACGCAATCTGATAAAACTACAAGTGGTTATGTGATAGTTGACCCGGATGAATTAGAAAAAACACTCCTACAAGATATTGCAGAAAAAAGAAAAAGGTGTCTTGATACAGCAAGACTTATTACAGAAATTAATGCAGATCCTACAGCAGTAGAAGCACAAAAATCATTACGTATGTCTCCTATGTTTGCTGATGATAATGAGTCAGATTCATTGACTCTTGATGAAGCTAAATTTCTCAAAACTTTAATGTCTTGTAAAGATTATCAATCATATCTGGAAAAGCAAAAACCTTTCTTTAAGTTACTTCAAGATCCAAATTTTAGTACTTCTAACAGTACACTTGAAAATAATAAAAGTCTAGATATAAAAGATACAACTCCAGATTCTAAAGAAAGAAATTTTAATGTGAGGAAGTCAAGTCCAAAAAGATCCACTCTTAGTACAAACGCGAAATCTTACAGTCCATATAAATTACTGTCCAAGGGAAAAAGTAATGAAAAGGAGACAAAAAAAGAAAATATAAAACCGAAACTTTTTGTTACACCAGGGAAAACCCCTCCAAGCCAAAATTGTAAAAGAAAAAAAACATATTTTCCACCTGTGAGTCCTGCCAAAAGTACAATGGAAAGGCATATTTTGAAGAGTCCTCATGCAGAAGGATTGTACAGATTGAATTATAATACTATAATTTCTCCAGTGGGTATGTACATTAGAGGTACAGATATGCAGCTAATAAAAAATGTACGTGCTAAAAGAGATGATTTATTACTGACTCCTGTAAGAAAAAATCTCAAAACAACTCCAAATAAAAATTTAAAACAAAGTACACCTTTAAAAGAAAGAAATGAAACATGTGAAAGGCCAACACTGAAAATTACTTTATCTCCAAAAGTAAGAACAAATACACATACACCACAGGTAAATATTCATTGGGTTTCATTATATTTCATCAGATTTGTGATATCTTTTAATATTAAAATTTTACTTACAACTTTTTAAGGCAATTGCAACTAATACACCAGAAAATTACAATACACCTAAGAGTCATTTTATACTTCCAAAAGTTTCATACAAACTTCCTTTACAAGTTAAAACAGTAAGTGTTTTTACACATAAATTCTTCTTATTTTGCAAGAAGCTATTCATTTTTATACTTTTTGTTAGATAAAAGAAAGCAGTACTCCTAAAGCAGGTACACGGGTTAAAAAATTGTTGGAGTGTGCACAAAGCAAGGTTGTTATTCGTCATCAAGGTATTTTATTTAATTATATCAATATTTAAGCATCTGTTGAAACATAAATGCATATGTATTAAATTATTTTCAGCCCGTGTTAATACAGTTCAAAAACGGCATAATACTGCTCAGGATGGTGTATATGAAATTCATTATGAACCAGAGAATGAATCTGTTCATATTGAACAGGCAGCTAATAAGACAAACTTTATAGGCAAACGAAAAAATGTTTAAATAATAATTAAATGTTCGCAATAAGTTAAATGTTTTATATTTTTATTAAATGTGGGCTAAAGTATTGTGAAGGGTAATATCGATAAATAAAAGTCTTATGATATTGTTTATTTCTGTTTTAAGTTTTAGGAGAATATATAATGAAATTTGTAACTTTTACACCTTATTACATACATCGTAGACAAACGTAAAACTTTCTTAACTTTGCTTTGTAATAAATTCTAAAAATAAGTGCAATTTGATGCAATGAGAAATATTGAGTTATTACTTTAAGTGGAATTTCTAGAATTCACTCGACGCTATTACGTTAGAATATCTGCGTTCTTATCTCATTACTATTGTGTCACGTGTTGCACTTCGAAAGGACCGTAGAATTTCTTTATGGGCCTTGTACCTTAACCAAGGAATAAAAAATTAAGTTTGAAAAGTCGTGTGTAACATATTTATTCAGTTTTATTATGTGTGTCCTAAATTATAAAATATCGATAAAACTAAAGAGGTATATACTATATAATTAGTGATAATGTGGAATGTACGTGGAGTCTGCTAAGATAAGTACACCCCTGCTTTGCGCATGGCACGCATAATCTACGTTGCACACGTCGTTGTGGTGCAGCAGATCATGGTAGGGGATAATCGATAAATTCGAAGGAGCTCAACGGAGTTCCGAACTAATCATCAAGCTACCATTGCTGACGAAGGCCTACGCACGAAGTAATCAACTACAAACGAAAATGCCGGGACCAAACTGTGAACAATGCAGCGGTAAGGATTTACATCAATTCTAAGAAATTATGTAATTCTGAAGAGTTTAGAATTTCTACTGAACTTCAATGCTTACAATTTATTAAATGCGTGTTCAGATCGTACTTATATTATTTAAATTAATTAAATTTTGTTTCTGATATTGCATTATTATTATTAATATTAAAAAATTGTATTGTTAATGTATTTGCAAATATAATCGTGTTTAATGTTACTAAACCTTAATTATTTTAACATTTATGTTAACTTTAAGTTTGAATTAAAGTTTTATAAATAAACGCGTAATTTAATAAGAAATTGTGGCGCAATATGGAATTTTCTTGAAATTTTTACTGCTATGTCTATTTAGAAATTGATGAAATAATTCAGTCAGTAATAATATGTTGATTTGCTCATTATTTGCATTAAACAATTAAGATTCTAAATGTTAATCATTGTAACGTTTTAAAATTTGTTGTCTTTCCAGGCAAGTGCCAAGACTGCAAGTGCGGCGACAAGTGCAAGTGTTCCGATTCCGGATGCGGAGGTAACTTTTTATTAGAATTATTTTTCGTATTTTTATTAACATGAGACCGGAAATATCGCACCTTTTTTCGTGTACCAAGGCTACTTTTTGTTACAAACCGGCAATAGTTCCTTCAGAGAATGTAGTCGCAGTACATTATTCTAACCGTACCTGTCCCTTTTTTTTTTAATTTCGGGCAATGACCGACCGTTCAACCATGGCCGTCAGTGTTGGTTGGTCGTATAATATTGTCTAAACTGGAGTTTCTCCAATAAATTTCTGTAGTTTCTACAAATTGCCGGTACGTTTCTGAAGTAATAAATGATTTCCTTTTTATGACACCATAGCACGTTTATTGCCCGCGACGTATAAAAATTATTGGACATTAAGTGATTCCATTTCCTTTCACAGATAAATGCAGTTGCTCGTCTGGCGGACAATGCTCTTGTAAAAGCCCCTGTAACTGCTAAACAGGACCGAGGCTACCAATAAAGAGATAATCATCGCTAAGAATGGACGTTACGACGAACATTAGATGTCATTATCTATAAGTGCTTAGTAACAGTATTTCTGTACGCTTCTGTCATTACTGAACAATCGCCAATTACATTCAAGCATTTAAATTACTGCATATTTCATTTAAAAAATAGGCTATAATATTATACGCAAATTTGTTAATAAAAATGATGGAATAATTTAACAAATATAAACCTTGTCCTTATTTCAATTCATACTTTTTACATAATTTCTACGTTCTTCATTGCAACTTTATGACAATAAAATTTAACGAGGTTACCAGAATAATTAACAATTACCTTTTTCCTGTAAGTTTCAACTCTTCATTTTGACAGATTTCACATTTTTATATGAGTGCGCATTTTAAAAATTACGAGTCGCATTTACCGATAACTGACGCAATTCATGAAACGGAAATTCAACGAAATGTTACACATTACTAGTACTGGAAGTCCACCGCTAGATGGGCGAGTTTCCTGAATCGACAACAATTCTTTGAATTAATTTTCATGCTTTCAAATATTTATAATGTTATTTTGTGAATATCACTATAGGTATACAATTTTTACTTGTACTAACATAACATATAAATTTTTAATTTTTAATACGCAATTCATTAGTGTCGTCATTGACCGCCAGATGGCGACAATGGTATTATTTTTGAAACCCCTCTTGATAGGGAATTAATAAACGTAAAAAGAAAGCTTGTACGATAATTCCGTATGGAATTCACAGGAATGTCAACAGTAATGAATAAATGTTTTTTAATTGCTAATATTATCATCCAACCATAAACCACCATGGCTTACCATATAATGGTTCCCTAATTTCCGTGATCGCACATAGAGTGCGCCAAGGAGTTAGTTAAAATTTCATATTCACTCCGTGTTTATGGGTTACCCTGTGTTTATCTTTTAACTTTTGTTAAACATTAAAAGCAACATATCATTTACTTTAATTTTGATCGCATTTTATATCAAAAGACTCGTTTATAAGATAGCAACAATTATGTTTAAATATGTTTATTCTGACCCCGACTCAGTAATACTAAATATTCATGTAAGTCATAGAGGTTATAGCTGCTTACAGCATCAACAATCAATTAGAAATCGTAATATCGAGGTCGCTTTCGAGCTCCAACTTAATTATCCAGTATTTGAAAATATTTCACGAAAGAAGCGTATATGTTATTCAGTTCCCTTAGATAATTGCAAATTCACTAGAAGGATTTGTCATTCGCATTAAATATCGAGCAAAGTGCATTCCGTTTCCTGTGTTTACACAGGCAATGTTGATACTTGCCGTTTCGTAGAACAGAGAGAATGATTGAGTTCGTTGGTTGCAAACAGGGTTTACGTACCTCTGTGCTGTTCAACCAATGATTCAGTTGATCGATCTCTTGCCATTCCTCGTTTGTCGAGAACGTAATTCAACGCAAAGACGTTCCTGTGGTTACGCGAATAAATAAAATACCTTTCTTATTAAAATCTCAATAGCAGTTTCAATCGATACTCGCGGTCTAATCCGTTCTGACCCAAGTTTTCGATTTACCTAGCTACTATTCTCTATGTTCACAATATTCTTATGTTTCAATCTCTCGCTTCAATATATTCTCTATTTTACCATAGGTCATTGGTGCTCGAAAATTAGATCCTGCTGGAATTCGATCGTAATCTAATCGATGCCAGAGTCACGATCGAAGTGGAACACCGATCTTGGCGTACGAAGCGATCACGAATCGACAGCGTACCTTTAATTGATAACCCGATTAATTATGCATTCGGACTTTGAGCGCAACACCAGTTCGCCAGTTCAAACAAGGGTGGCAAGTCGTTCGGAATGCGGCATGCAAAGTGCCGGCATTGCGTGCACGACGGCTGTGAGCTAACGTGGCTTTTGTTAAAAGCGCTTAAATTTATAATGACCACGGTTATCGAGCGTCACGATCGAAAAGCGCCGGGATCAAATTTAAGGATACGGGGTAGTCGGTACGTTGAAAACGTACGGAAACTCCGCTCAATCTCGCGAAGCTTTAACGACAACACCTTCAACGTTCAGTTAATGGAATTACAAAACGACGTAACTTTCCGAGTAATTATTTCTTCGGCAAAAATTTTTATCAGCCACTTTCACGTGCATTCCGAATAAAACGGTATAACTTACTAGGAAGTAGACGGAACAGGAACACGCTTTCTTTCTCCCGTTTCAAGCGTTATACGAAGGAAAAAAAGGAATTATAGCTCACGAAGGCCTATAAACGCGAGGCGTAAGAAAAGCGACGAGCAACGAGGGGCTAGCAACTTTCAGCTCGTGAACGGGAAAGGTTCAGACCGTTAACGACACCCTGCGCGGCTTTAAAAACTAATATTTCCATCATTGTTAGTTTTTACGACGTGGCGAATAACGTGGCCTCGTCTCGTTCGTTTAAACGAAGAATTACAGTACACCGTTGGCCTCGTCTTAACTTATTACCCTACAATTAAAGAAAAGACACACAAAGGAACAATGTGGGACTTTAGTTTCAAGTTTGTACCAGTCGCGTGCAACAAGATGTAATAATGTCTGGATCAATATCAGAAAAATATCACTTTTTTATACCTTTACTATAAACCCGTGATACATTTATTTGCCAGTGTTCGTTGCTCTTTCTCGTAACCCCAGCTCGAAGCAGTCCTCGGGAGAGACAGCGGTGTAAGACTTGAAGCTTGAAGGTGAGATCGTTAGCGCGAAGAGTGTGACTTGGCATTGTGTCTCGGAGTACGTCTTAAGTGTTAGTTTATTGTTACCCGCTAGCCGGTGGGCAGGTTGTTCTTCCATATTTAAGCTGGTCCATTAGTGCTCACCGTTTATGTTTCGGAATGCTGTGAAACGTTTTGTCCCTTGAAATTTCACTGAGCGCTCTGTCGATATGTCTGCCTCGCACCCTTTGTCGAGAAACAAACTCTTGCTGACAAATCCTTGGTAATCTCAGTTACGATTTCTTACTCTGAAACCACCTTGGAACAAATAAGATTGAAAATTCGAAAATTTAACATTATCAATCTTACAGTAATGTAACCACCAAAAAATGGCTAGACCTAGTATGTATCACGTATACTGATAATCCTCTATATGGAATGTGTAGCTCTATACGTAAAGTTAGATAAATTGGATCCTTATCACGAAGTCGATTGCACAAACGTAGCTTTGTTCCGAATCAGGGTCCTTAAGAGAAGGAAAAGGTAATTTTACCGACCGAGGACACGCGGTAGGCGTACTCATTAAACTTTTCGCCGTTTCATCCTTCGAAGGAATCGTGTCGAGAGCAACGGCTCCCGCGGGAATACCGGTGTGGCACGATTATACCGACCGCCAGAGAATCAGAGGGAAGGATTATACGGCGAAGAAGGGTTAAAATAGTCCTCTGTCGCGCTACAAGAATTCGAATGCTTTCGAGAGGGGTGACAACGAATTGAACGAGAAGACGAATTCTTTTGTTCTTTTCGTGACGTCTTCCGTTGTTTTCGCGCTCGTCCAGCGGGTCCAATCGGACGAAATTAATGTCTGGATGTTGTTGGCAGAAGTTAGTTGAGACGCCATCGGTATACTGTTACAGAAACGGTTCGGGAAAGAGGAAAAATGGCGAGCTGGTAGGGTGTGGAGTTATAAGTTTCCATGTTGGTATAGCTTTTCTTGCTCGCTTGTCGCCCCGTGTTTCTTCGTTAATGTAATTGACTGCCGGTGAAAGCGTCGATCTGGCAAGTAGTAGATGATACATGAGACCCAGCATGCTCGGTTTCCTCTGGCCGATGTCGCGTCCAAGTTACTCGTCCGATTTATCGAATCGACGGTAAGGCGATACGATAGACGTATCGAATTATACGCGAGCCAGGATGCATTGAGTTCCAACCGCAGTCTTGAATCGCTTATTCTCTGATTACTCGTTCCCCGCTGCGGTAGGCTGTGCTTCATTTGCGGATGAAAAATTGTTTTTGTCCACGTCGCATCGTTTGCTCTACACTCTAGTTTCGTTTTTCGTTATCCGCAGAGAAGCCTGTTTTTAAGCTCTTATTTGTCATATATACAAGTTTGCAAAACCTATCTGTACTGAAGATTAACAATTAGTACACCGTCGTTGTTTAGGAATTTATAATACACAGAATTTTGTGAATTTGTAAGATCAATCGCATGATTTGTTTGTGCAGACCATTATATATTATAAACGGATAAACGTGATAGGCTATTAGATATAAAATTATCTAAAAGTACGTGCCATTTGTTCGCATCGTTATCTCGAAATGTCGAATTTTATGAGAAGCATTCATTTGCTAAAAAACTGATATTGCGCGGATTCGACGCGTATGAAATGCATCGTTGCTCGAATAAATCTGGCCGATTTTTGTATTATGGAAACGATAAGCCAGCATGGAGAACGGTGGCCGTAAAATTTTAATCCCTATACCACGGTGGTTGCACCATCGGCAAAGCCAGCCCCTGAGCAAGTTTAATTCTTGTGGGTCCCATCGGTGACTTTATCGCAAGAAATTGCCACGGTCCGGAAACCGTCGTTACAGCATCGTTACCGTAAGAACTTACTGGCGAGCATTGTTACGGCTAATGTTACCGAACTTAGTTAACTTTCAGTTTTACCGCCGATTCGGATTAAGAATTTATGGTAACGGCCGACTCTTCGGTTTATTCTCCGCCAATGGAAGAACACGGGAAAACGTTTTCGACAGACACTTTAATCACGACGGTACTCTTCGATGTATGTTACCTTCGCAATTCGAACGTGTTCCTGAATTTTTCGTTCCCTGTTGATCGCTATCTACAGAGTGTAACACGTAATTTTATCGCTTGCATTATGATTTATTTGTCAGGCACGTCAGTCAGAACCAGCTAATTACTGCTACAATATTAAGACAAAGAAAGTTGAAATGTTAAGTCAATTTGGTATTATGTAATCATTAACTATGTAAATTATGATTGAACTACAGATTGTAACGTATTTAAAATTTGAATAAAATTGATCACAGCTGAGGTACAAGTGCGTCACTGGTCAGACTGAAAATGGTGCAAGAGGTTATTATCGTTTGATGTTAAGATTAAACTATTTTAGACAAAATATCGTCTGATGATCAACCGAAATCAGCAGTTTTAATTACAATATCATTTATAATAATTTAACGATTTAAAAAGTAAGAATGATGAAAAGTGATTATCCATCGCAATCAGTCGTAAAGTAATCAGGATTTCGCGATCGCATAGACGATTTTACCGAATTCCTGTGTAACACGCCATTACGGCCGGGGAAATTCGAATTGAAGCAGATTACCTGGCGGAAATTAGTCAAAACTAACAAAAGCCTCGCCGACCCTGTGGCATTCAGCGGTCGCAATCGCGGCTGGATCGCGATCCGCAATTCCGCAAATGGGGCGGTTCGAGCCTTCGAACAAAAGATGTAATAATTCTGCCCCTGTTTTCCAGCTACACCCCCTTTTCACTTTCCCTCCCATCCTCCTTTCTTTCGTCCCTTCGCTCCGCCACGCTTCACTTTCTCCCTCCTTTTCCCTCACTCGACCCGAAGTCTCTCCAACCCTTGCGAGAAACCCTTTGTTTGCAAAACAAACAAGAATCGTTTGCTCACAAGAGTCAGGGACCACGGGTAGCAGAGGCGCCCGAGGTTCGGGGCGAAGCTCGTGAGCGTGGGGGCGCGGAATTTTAATTACACGAATATTATCGAAACGCGTCATAATTGCATTATTGGATTTGGAAACTGACGATCAAACGATCCGGCGATTCGCGAAAGCCGATCTGTTAATAACTCTGTATACATGCGTCGAATGTTTTCTAGGTTTCGCGTGTCAGTTAATCGGGAGGCAAAATATTTAATCGATCGATTGAAATATTTACCAAATCGTTTGGGAAGTTTTGGAAGCCCGTGTAAACGATTAAACAAGAGCTCCCTCGCGCGTCATCGACTAAGGATAGACTTATGTATTTTGAAAAAAATATATTTATTACGACGGATTTAATTTGTTTCGTCATGCTTCACGGTTTCGTTTGATATAATCGAGGGCGTAGTCCCGTGAAAAGGCTATCGGATAAAACGCCGAATCGGTCGGTGATGAATGAATCCGTAGCTTTTTAATATATCGGCGTCATAAAATGTCGCACCGGTAATCTGGAGGGGCAGGGTGGACCCGTGCATTGTAAACATTTTAATTAAAACCTGTGAAGGATATTTAATTTCAAATAATTAATGGTCGCTCGTCGAAAATTCATACATCCCGGACAAAAGCTATCGCCCTCTAGATTACTCTTGATTTCATTACGCGAATCAACAATCGCGTCTCTGACGGCTATTAAGCATCCCTCTCTTTTTTTATCGCCCACCCAGCGCTGTCTTTCATTGTTTGCCAACAACAATTTTGTTCGTCGAAACGACCTGTCGACATACGTACGGCCACTCGAAACTTATTGGAAAAATATTTATGTATTTTTTTTTATTTTCGCTCGATAGCCGGCGTATCGTTCCTGTTAAACGTGCACCCCGGAAACAATGGCAGAATAAACAAGAACGATCCGTCTTTGCATGTTGACTCTTTGTCCCTGCATTTCCGTTCGATTCTTGATATGTAAACGCCGTTCGCTTCCCCTTCAAACGTTCCCATAGACGTTACCCTCCCGGCACAGATTTCTTTCACCATCCCTATAACGTAGTCCAGTCACGAGTTCCACTGTCTTACATATTTATGCAGCCTGCAAAATGAGACAATACCATAGAACCGACGCGAAGATCATTCGATACTGAGAGAAACGATCTTCATATTCAAGAACTGAGCAACGGTTGGGGACCATCTCGCATTATTACGAAATTCGTTTAATATGGGAAGCTCAGAACAAAATATATTTTCAATACTTTAGGGTTGTTAATATTTACCTACAGTATTAATATATTGATCAAGGATATTCATCTAAGGTATCCAGAATTATCACCCCAATAATAATTTCACCCAAATAATTGTTACACATTCAATGTTATAATAACAGTACATTTGTCTTCTGTTATCGTTTATGTAAAAAATAAGAGAAAACTGGGCTGAAATCAGCCGTGACATTAACGTGAATTTGATGATAACCTTTAAGGGTTAAGCTCCGCTCCGAAGCACCGCATTGTAGGCATTCCTCTGTGTTCTTTCGTAAACCATTTTCCCCCGGATAACGATTTTATGGTTTGCCAACTGTAGGAAAAAAAACATGTACTGCAAAGCACAATGACGATGTAGCGGCGTATTGTGTACCTTTTGACCGTACTTACGCGCCCGTGAAACTCGATTTCATCCGGGCCGGCCGGAAGGGAGAGCCCCCGTTGAAAGACGAATATATTCGCGCATTTCGAACTGCGCGCCAATTTTCTTTGAACAACGGCCGCGTCTCGCTCGCGCGCAGACAATGCACGACCGGATTCAATAAAACCGCAACAATAAGGGTGAAAACGACGGCGTGGATCTGGCTGGCAGGGACCGGGCGAGGAACAGAGGGGGTGGTGGTTGTAGCGGCGCGAGAATGGGAAAGCGGAGGGTAATTTGAATGAAGAGACAAGAGACAATGCGTGGGCGAAGCCCAGAACAGAGGAGAGGAGGCGGCGAAGGTGGGTGAAAACAACCGCGGAATCAAATTAGAGACGATGGGATGGGCCAGGTGGAAGTACCAGGACGAGGAAGGGGCTCGGCACTGGAGAGAAGCTTCGGGTAATTATATTTACAAGTGGCAGAATCTCGAAAACAAAGGAGCTCAAGATTGCTCGATTCTGTCGGGAACTCCCTAAAGTCCTCATTTTTTTTTTCGTTACTTTTTCGGGAAAAATCAGTAAACCGATACTGCTGAGTCGATACAATATGGTTTTTTAGGTATTCGGTGTCAGCTTCTTTTGGATATGAATTTGGGGGGAAATAGTGTAGGAGACTTGTCCTCAATTTTGGAAGGGTAGGTAAATCTGAGATGACTTCTAAATTTTCAAATCCTTAAGTCCTCAAGTTCTCATATTCCTACAACCCCAAATACCTGCATCTCTGAATCACCACATCTTCAAATGCCTACCCAACCGCTACACCCCAAAATTCTTGATTGCCTCAATTCTAATCTCCCAAATTTCCTAATTTCACACTTCTAAATTTGAAAACTCATAAAAACCTATAATCAGGTCTTTTAACCTCGAGCTGCCATTAAGAAATCATGCCATCCATGCAAAATAAACATGTATTCAGTAGAAGAATGTATAAAATCGTATTTTATGGAGGTTTTATCGGCACGACTTTTTTTAAATTAAATTGTGTAACACGATTGAAGGGACGTCGTTCAAATGGAAACTGTAACGAGTTCTTTCGCGGCGTGATTTTTCAAAGGTTTCTGTTGCGAAACCTTTCGATTCCCTCGTTCAAACTTCATCGATGTGATTTAATTTCACCCTCGAAATCGTGAGAGATGTACAAAAACGACTTAAACATTTTCCCTTAATTTCGAAAGAAATATTTTCATTCTTTTATATGAGAATCGCTGGAAATAATCTGAGTTACATTATAAGGATAAAAGTGGGCAGTTTCCGAACAATCGAACGTGTATCGTTCACTTACAGTCTTTCATCCCCCATCGGCTTTACATTTTGGTCTCAAGGATCGTTTTCCTATTTTCATCCCCCTTCCGCTGCTCGAGGGTCCATCTTCCTCTGATGGAGAGAAATTGAAATATTTCAAATATCACTGCGAGGAAAGTATTCGTCGAACAGCAGAACGAAAATCTTTGAATTTCTCCAAACTTTTGTCACTTTGTAAAATGAAAAATTCACCCTTTGATTTCATACATCGGAACTTTTACTATGCTTTTCTTTCAGCGGACAATATTATGACAACGTTGTTCACATTTTTTTATCCAACTCACACAGCTGTACTATTGTTGAATTCTTTTCATAGAATTGCATTTTTCTGTTTCATTGATGTTCCTTTAAAAAAATGTCAAACGTGTGCACCGCTTGTCAGTTTTTATCATTTCAGATATTCAGCGAATATCGTATCAGATCCTTTTTGCGTAAAATTTCAGATTAAATTCTTCGTTTGTTTCTGCGTATAACCCGTAAATTTTATCATTTCAAAATGGCGAATTTTGTCTCTCACGAGACAAAACGTGTTTCACCGGTATTGAAATGTGTAATAGTTAATATTCGGTTTTGAACGACAACAGTAATCTTTAATGTCGTTAAGAGGGAGTGTTCCTTTTACTCGGAATCAAACAAAACGTCGAAATTAAATGGCGACGGTAATAGTTATCGGTGATGCAAACGAAAAAGTGCGAAAAAAGTGAAAAGGTTTTATCGACGAACGTGCAGGGACATTTGACGCAGCCCTTCGTCCGTCGCTTTATGGAATTTTCGCGCGAAACGGTCTTTTTTAATTGATGCAATTCAAACCAGCTCAGCCAGCAGGGCTGCGTTGCTCGTAAAACTTTTCGTCGTCTTTCGCGCCGCTCGAATTTAAAGTTTCCAAAGTTTTCTTCCGTCTGCTTTTTATTTTTCATTTTCGTCGTAAACGATGCCTTCGGGAGATGTACACGGAGTTCGATGGCAAAATGAAAATAAAAACTCGCGTTCTGTAAACGATTTTAAACTGAAAGATTCCGATACGAAGTCTTCAAGTTGTTGGGAAAATGCGAGGATCCGTGTAAAGAAAAAGAGGTTACCTTCCGATATTGGGAGGAGAAAAAAAAACAACTCCGACACGAAGAGATCTTCGCGTGCTCATTTCGGCATAATGAAAAGCTTAGCAGTTGGTTTAACTTGGCCAAGGATTAAGATTACCTCGTTTTAAGGGTGCCAGAGCAGCCGTGGAATTTCTACCTCTTATTTTTCCGCCTCCTCGCCCTTGCGCTGCTAAAGAGCGCTCGCTAGGTATTTCTTAATTAGCGGCAAGCATCTCGCTCAGCGGAAGCTGCTGTATTAATTAGTATTACTACAAAAATCGTATTGTCGCGGGGCACTAGTCGAATCATTACGATTTCGAAAATTTACAGGTTATAAATTTTGCAATTTTCAATTTTCTCAATTTTTAAACTTCTACGCTTGCAAATTTTAGAATTCTGAAACCCTAGGTTCTGAAATTCCAAATTTACAAATTTCCAGATTCTGATGATGTTGGATTTCCCAATTCTAAATTCTTAAATTTCCAAAATTCCATATTGCCAAATTCCCAACCCCCTAAATCTACAAATCCTAAATTTCTAAATTCCCAGATTCTGATATTGAATTTCTAAACTTTTCATTCTCCAACTCCCTGTTCTCACATTCCTAAATTCCCTGATACTCAAATTTCCAAATCTCTAAACCCCCAATTTAGAAATTCCCGAATCTCTAAATTTGCAAATTCAAGGTTTCCAAATTGGCAAATGTCTAAAGTCACAAAAGCTATTCCAGTACATGTCAACACAGATGGATATACAATTTAAGGAATTCTGGTTGACATCTTGTATATCGTTTGGAAACGTAGCTGCTCGAGCAAAGCTCGCGAAGAAAGTTTGCCGAGGCGTAGTAAAACCGTAGCCCGAAGGTGGTGGTACGGGCAGAAGAAAAGGAATTGCGAACGAGAGAATGGTTATTTGAGCAGCTAGCCTTATACTTCGACAAAGAGTCTGAAAGAATGGGCAACGGGTGTAAGAAACGAAGAGAACAGTAGCATTGAAGTGGTCGGTTTCAAGCGAGAAGAAAAATATGTAATATCGCCCGGGGCGTTTTAATAAACCGAGTTGGCCAATCAAAGCGGGAGTTAAGGAGGCTTTCTTGCCTTTTTAACGGCCACTTTTACGCGCGTTTAAATCACACTTCGCGCCACTCCTAGTCGTCCGGAATAATGGCAGCGAAAAGTGTGCGAGCTACGGAGAAGAAGAAAAAAATATCCAGGAAAGCGTAGAAATATTTTTATGACTGAACAACTGCGAGATTGAATGAAAGCGAGAACGAGGGAAACGCGGTGAACAAAATAAAAGGAAAAAAATAGGGGGGAGACAGGGTTGCGACAACGGAACGGAGGGGGATGAGAGATTCACAGAAGGGACAGAGAAAAGAAGGAAAAGACAGAAAAGATTGGTTGCTTCGTAACCGGTGTATGCACGATACGCTTACGATGCCGGGTCAAGAGAATAAACGCACGCACACGAACGGTTCCCGCGCACCGTCACAGCGATAACGTATACACGGTCCGTTGGACGAACGTAAAAAAATGCGAAAACTTTCGCATTTCGTCCAGCCTCCATTTTTATTCGCGTCGGTTTTTTCACCGGAGAATCGTCGCGTCCCCGTGAACGTCGCGTCGCCGAGCAGGGACACGCGCGCTCATCGGCCGGATATTATTTCAGTCGGCGCATATTTCCGCAAATGAATTTTATGAAAACAGTTTTTGCTCTTTTAATTAATCGCTCTTCCGTCGCCGGACCACCCCCGACCTCCCACGCGCTTTCAGCCTTTCTCTCCGTTGGCCCGCGTGTCCACTCTTTCCGTCATTCCGTCGACTCATGTGGATCACCGGACCGCGCACACAGCTTTTAATAATAATATTGTTTCAAGGACCACGAGGAGCGCGATACGCTCGTTCTTCCCTTTTAATCACGTTCAACGGATGGAATACGATTTCGAATGCCCATACCCCGCCCATACTTTCATTCTACCATATCGTATTCGTGGAAAAATAGCATATTCAATGTCTATTATCCTTGCAAGAAAAATATCTTCCCTGCAACTTTTTTACTTTGCATTAGCTTACATCAACATTCGAGCGCTGATTAAGAAACAAAACGAGTATGAAAGTGCTCAGGCTATGAAGTGGCAAAATTTGTCTTCTAATTTCATTTTATACAGACTTTGCATTTAACTGTCGGAACGTCCAGAATATTTTTACTGTTTGAAGATCTACAAAATTATCCCAGAAAGTTATAATCGATAAAATCTGCTCAGATACAATTATAAGGAAAATAAAGAGACGGTGTTCAAATGTTTACAAAAGGCGGCCATATTCGTGCGCTAAACCGATATCATCCTTACATAGCTCTTTCAGTATTTTCTAGAGCTGTAATCGATGTTACGAACGAGGTGATAAAATCCTGTCCGGTTAAGTTGTTCGCGGTTGTCCGTGACCCGAACGCATTAAATCGGTCTACGTGATCCGGCAGAAAGTTTCGCCAGTATTTGCAGCGAGGTAAAGTGGCGCTTGTACCGACATTTTGTACAAACAGGAATAATCGCGGACCAATTAGACGGCCGACGGCAGGGGGTGTTTCATAGTTAGGCGAACCTTCGAGCAGCTAGGTGCGCCGCGGATAATCGCGGTCATAAATAACATTTATCGGAGGCCCGTGGTCTAATTGCCGATGATTACCGTGGGCCGCACGAGAAAAATTGCCAATTTACATCGAATGCTCGCCCGAATGCTTTCCACCTACCCTCAGTTTACTTACTCCCCAGACGTTTGATCGTAGATAAGCGGTTCCTTTTACAGAATCGGATCATACTTTATTACCGCGACCATTCTTTCCTCGTTGGAATACCGTTGCAGTTACCTCACAAATTACAGCTCATGGTGACCCGTTCGGAACCTTGATTTATACGTTAGGGGTGGACATTTCCAGAGAAAGGTTTATTTGATCTTTTGATGATGGGGATTTGGGCATTTCAGTACTGCAAATTTTGACTTATTGGAGGTTACGAAATTTATGAATCTGAACATTTGGAGATTTAGAATTTACAGAATTTAGAATTGGAATCAGAACATTTGGTATTTTTAGAATTTTACTTACCTTACCAGGTTCGGCCCATGTAGTTTTATTCCTGTATCTTCAAAACTCACCTTACTTTCGATCAGCCATCCTAGACGGTTCTTCTCCGTTTCCGCTTTTTGTTCGCGGCGCGAATACACAGCGAGGGTTCGCGTTCACGCCCGAATAGAGTTGGATCTCGTTCTCCTGAATACGCAATGCGATTTATACGAAACGTGGCGTATAAAACACAAAGGACCGCGTATGATTGGTAAATTATTGAGGTATACCGGATTTGTCGGCCAATCACGTAGCTGCCTTAAATAATTCAGAGGAAACGCGAAGGTTGCGAGGAACGTAGGGTAAATCTCGGGAACAGCACGGGGATGCGAAGATGTTACGAGGCGTCGACTTTAAAGTCCTACGAATGCGTTTTGAAATCAATAAGATGACATTCTTTTTTCCCTTCGCCTCCCCGTTGTGAAACCAAACAACTTCGGGTAACATCGAAACAGTAATTTTATTGATGTCTCTATGATAGAACTATGATACAATACGTGTCTATGCTAGCGAACGTACTTCCTTACGTATTTCTCGTTCAAAATGCTTTTCTTTACATGCATCGTACATTCGAGACAAGTTGGACTTGGTTGTAGCCCTGTTATATAAGCAGCTTACGGTAGATACAATTCTGATTCGCTCGCCGATACTATTTATATTAGATTATCTCATCTTGGGTTCAGTTTAAAAGTACACGAAAATTAGGCTATACTTGCTGTCGTAATTGTAAAGGTTTCACATGTGGTTCGTTAAAAATAAGTGTACCAAAATTGTTTATGAGATGATCTAATATAAAATCACCGTTCTCTACTAAATCGTAATCTATGCGAATTATTTGATTAAATCGGTTAGTAGTCGTACGCCACTATACAGTTTAGTTTTCTTCACCGATCATTACAATTTTCATCTCAGAGACGTTTAGCGTCAGAAACTACGCGTGTCGAGTAATGTGACCTTTAACTCTTCCAATAAAAAAAAAATTGTCAATTGAAAATCTGTGAAAAACTGTGTGGTCGTCAATTTATTAACACGTTGATCGTCACAGTGAAAACTGACGTTTGTGGGCAGACAAGTTATTAACAAAGGTCAATCAAATCTCATCTCAGAGAGAAGCCTTTTTTCTATCAAATTAATCTCTTAATAGTATTGTCTCGAGCCTCCAAAGTTCACTGCGTTTGCTTTTCCTTTAGACTTTGCAGTCGATGGAATGGCGGTCAACGTATTAACGAATATACCGAGATTGAAAGTTGTCTGACAAAGACGTAAGCGTATTACCGTTCGAGAGATCGCGAAACTCTTTCTGCGAGCGTGTTGTCGACAAATCTCCCGCACGGAAAAGGAAATAAAAGATTTTCGGCCGCTGCTCGTCTCTGATAGCGCCCGACCATGCCAGGAGAAAGAGAGAACTTTCGACATAACTCAGCCTCGTTATCTGACTCGCAAATAAGGCAACGGAAAAGTTCGTGACATCAATCTGGCCCTCTAGCGAGAGATTCGAAGTTGAAACAATGCTTAAGTCACCCCGTAACGTATGAGCCCCAAGGGGGTGGCTCTGGCCCCGGCTTGGATGCCGAAGGCCAGCTACCGATTCGATCTGCCAAACTCGACCTCGCTCACCAATTTTACCCCGTGGCCATTCCTCGAGTTCTACCTCCGGTAGTCCGTTGGTCCGGTAGTCCGGTAAAGCTAGATTTACCGGCGTTGCCCGCAACGGACAGCAAAGTCGACTACAAGAACGGCCAAACTTTGATCACCCCTGAGCATTTGGTTTACCCGCGTGCTCCAACATCGTCTTATCCTTCTCTCTCTCCCTACTCATGGCTCGCCGTGTCGTTCAACGTCCGTACATCGATTTTTACATTCTAATTTAGCTGGGGAAATTCGAACAATTAAACTTCCTCTAAAACAGCACCAATAGCCTCGCGCGATTTACTGACAGCCTTTCAGTGTCGCCTAACACGACGGGTTATGATGTATACTCTCTATAAGTATTTGCACGTTATTGGTATCTGAGCAACAAATTTTGTAAAGTCATAAATTTAGAATTTGTGAACATATGCATTCTCATTTCACACGATCCTAAATTTACTATTCTTTATAACAAATATTTTAATATTTTAGAAAGTCCGTTGATTGTTCGTTCTTACATCGATGCTGATCATTCTGCTCTGAACTCTTCTTTTATCTTTCATTGTTCATTGTTTCATTGCTCACCTTTCATTGGAGCCATTTTCTGTCAGTATCGGATTGGTAACAATTTTTTGTATAACTGAATGAATGGAAATTGTCGGCCATGTGCATCAAATACTTATGGACAGTATTCACGATAAAGTCGCGCGAGTAAATTATTCAGTACAGTCTAGGTGAATGCAATTCAACGATTCACCGGTGTTAAAATTATCACGCGATAAGTATCTTAATGTCTAAGATTCCGAAGGAATAGGATTCTCGATAATAACTGTAAACGTGCATCTATGCGTGACTTCTTTAACACGTTGACTATGGTAACCACGAATTTAACATAAACCAACAAAATTTTAAGTAGAAAAGTGAAAACGCAAGTGAAAAGATTACATTGCGAAGCTGCTATTCTGAACAAGTATTTTTACACGCCACATATTTTATTATGGTAGTCAACGTGCTAATTGTATTTTCCAACCCTTAGGACGCGAAAGTAAATTTTTGCGATTTTCAAGTAACAGCTTCGAGGATCTACGATAGTGTTAACAGAAGACGTGTTAAAGAAATTTGGCAACGCGATTCGCGATTCGATCGATACAATAGGCGTTTACTTCGTTTGTCATTTGGTATCGTAAGGTGCTTGTGCATTGATACCGTTTAAATTATTCATGGGGTTCAGAATGTTATGGTTGCTCAAGCTCGGTAGCGCAGGATACCCATTGTGGTTATGGGTTGTTTCTCCGTTTGCTTGTCTCTGCGGGCCTCCTGGTGATATTGTCTGGAAGACAAAAGGATCACGAAGTTATAATTTGTTCACGAATTATAATGTTTTACATACAATATGTTGCTGCATGTCAAGTAGTCAAATAGGCGAACAGGGACTTAGAAATTATGTCTATCAACTTATTCGAAGCATGACACATTTTCATTAGCCAGACTTTCGCAACAAAATGTTCGTTCAACTCATCGTGTATCACATTGAACTTCTAGGGTATGTAAATAGATCACGTTTTTTATAACATCTAGTCAGTCAAAAAACATAGTCTGCAGTTAGATACTGATCTACCTTTGACCGGTGACTTAACATGGTCAACGCGGTGTTCGTCAGAGATTATACAAAGTTTATAATTTACAAGGTGATTCGACAAAATATACAGATATCGTAGTATCATATAGTTTCCGAAAGCAAAACGAACATTTGTATAATGTAGTAAACGTTTAAAGCTAGTTGTGGTCTACGAAACCTCACGTCCAAATAAAACCCCGTGCCCAATTAAAGGTTAACAAAAGCGCGTATTCGCTGTATGCATAACGCGTATTAACAGTTGGAAGTGTAATTGTGAAATGGAATCGTTCTCAAATATTTCCTGCAATTAAGTCAGCTTCAGGATTCGCTTAAATGGCCGATAAATTTAAAACTCTGAAAAGAGTGAACGGAACGTGCAGTGTCCGTAATTACGTTTGCAATCAATCGGCCGAGCACCGCTTTAATCTGATTCGAGCAATTATTCACGACAGAGACTTAAAGCTCGGCAAGGGGGTAGGCGTTCTTGCGAGCGAAAAGGGGTTGGATGCCACTAACGAATTCGTTTTAGACGTGGTATCCTTGTTCCCGTTCCGCTCGGTTCTGCTCCAAAAACAAAAGGCCAGAAGAACTTGTATCTCAACTTGGGGCGTTTCCTCTCGATATCCTCTCTCTTTTCGTTGCCGTTCTTTCGCTTCCTCCTCGCCATTCGCTTCAGTCACTTTAGCCGTCTCTATCCGCGAGCCATATTCGCGGGAGAAAGAGAGCAAAGCGCTCCACGGGAATGGTAGAAGATACGGGAGATGCTGCTAGGATAGGTAAGTGCCGTTGAAAACTTCGAACTTCGTATCTCCGGCTACGTTGTTCCCTTCACCATCAGTTTCTCTTAGTTTCGCCGGCAAAAGGTGTTAAATTATACAGGCTTAAAATTCGGCAGACCGTGCGGCTGACGGCGCCGTCTAACGGGATCCTCCCTTGCCATGATTTTACCCCGTAACTTGATCATGGCCAACTTCCATGAACGAACATTTTCATGATTTCCCTGATGGAACTTTCGCGTCTACCAAAGTGGCCGAACTAGTTTCGCGATAAGAAGCAAACAGAATCTCTATTAATAATTCTTCCGAGAAGTGACACGTTGAGTGTCCTCGGTACAGACCGAAGGTAAAAAGAATTCACGGGGACAGTAATTAACTCGTAAATAATTACGATAAAAATGACAAAGCGTCGCGAAAGAAATGCTTTATCACCACGGTAAGGGAGACCCTTGCAAGGATTTCTAAATCTTCGTTGCCGCAGAACCCTTTTTAACCTTCGTACCGTCCTCTTCTTTCTCTCCCCTTCCGTTTTACCCTCTTTCGTTCTTGCTCTCTGTTTCTTTTCACCTCCCTACAGCCAAGAGGCCGCACGTAATTAAGAAATCTGCGTGGATGGCTCCGTTACTCGCTACCACCGGTTAAATTAAGTCTATGACTTATTCAAGTTTTATCTACAATTGCCAGAGGAATTACTGTCCCGTGGATTTACCCTCTTTGTAATCAAACGACACGGAAACTTCCGAAATGTCTGTAGTTACAATGATTTTCATTTCGGTCAAGTTCGAAGAGGTGATTTATAGAATTTGTCCGTGACAAATATAGTGTTTTTGTTTAGTGTACTATTAAATGCATCGTATTTGGTTGAATTTCAGGCATAGCTACCGTGTAGTCCCTTGTACACCGGCGGGTAGAAGGCTCGCATGGGAAAGCTCAGCTTGCGAGCTTATGTGAGATTATGAGTTTAGTTGCGAAACAACGCTACGTGTTCCGACTCTCTTTTGTAACGATTATTACATAGAGTGCACACACGATCAAATTTAATGAACCATCTAAATGACATCATGTTATGATGTTTCCATGGTTTACCTCAAAAAACGACGTATCTTCAGGTTCAATTATCCAGATAATTCAGTGGTTCAGGTTTAACTTAGACTCGCCCTTTATTGCAATTGTTGCCTGTATTTCTTCTAATGCAGTAGTCATTGATCCACAACAATATACCATTACCTTCATTTTATTTCAGTAGTTGGAAATAACATCACTCTTCTGAGATTAATTCGGAACATGATACAGTTGAAGAAGATTCCATTAATTAACGATCGTTAAGCACGAAAGTCTCGCGAATACGAGAAATGATGAACATCAGCGGAATCCTTGGCGATATAATCCACGATAAAATAGCGAGGTTCATGGTCATTCCGTTCTAAATGATCCTACTCCGATAAACGACGCGCCTAATTCTCATCTCGTGCCTCGGCAAGAATCGAGGTGTGGCTGAATGGTGTAGAGGGTGCGCTAATTTTTGCGCTTAAGAAAAGCACCCACCGTGGAGGAACTAGCATGCACCTGGCTGGTTCCCAGCCACGGGAGATCAACGGACAAATGACACGCGATTCCCGTAGCTCCCGGCAACCACCGACAATCCCCGACAACCCCCCGATGTTCCCCGTTTACCGTCAGTTACAAACTGCCTTCGCCTTCTCGTCGAGACGCGATTAATGTCTTATTCCTGGGATAGGTGTACAGATACGCCACTTTCTTACAAAAACATACGGGATATGGCTGGTGACGCTATTTGGGAATTTTGTAGGTTGACTGTTTGCAAATTTAGAGATTTCGTAATTTGGGTACTGAATATTTTAAGGTACTGTAATTGGGAGTTTGAGCAATATATTTGAGGTGTTGTAGAATCTGGGGATTGCATAATTTGAGAGGTTAAGAAGTACTTTGGAAAGAGTCTGGGAATTTGGAAATTTAGAAATCTGACCATTCGGCTTGAACATTTACAAATACAACGATTAAAAAATTGCAAGTTCGTCATCCAAAATGTGAGACTACCAACATACTCATCCAAGCGACATTACATTGGACTTTACATAATTGTTCGATTTATAATTCACGAAGTGCTTCTGTAGCTACATTCGAATGACGTATATTCGTAAGTTTAATTTCATTCAAATCGTCCGAGCAGGGTTAGGGAAGTTCGTAGGGTCTAATCGTCTGGAAGAAGTGTAGAAGACGTTGTAATACCTTATTCCCCGTACGAATCTCGTACTGCACATTGATCCTCTTAAATTCCCATGTAGTCTCCGTCTTGGCATTAGCATATTATCTTCCGCAACCTCCTTCCGTTTTCCCTGTTCCCCTCTCCTTCAACCCTCTGATTCGCGTAGGACTTTGCAGACACTTGAGAGTTTGTTTTAAAACTCAGATAATCGTTTCGAACTCCCTTCTCCCTTTTTCTCTTTCTCACCCCATGTTCGCGTTACGCCTTTTTCTCTCGTCCCTTCCGCGGGTCTCCAGGGGAAAATTAGATCAAAATAAGACCTCTCGCCAATTTTTAAACGCGTTACAGTTGTCTCCGTGGAAAGAGAGATTACGCAGTCGAAACGAAGTTAGCGATAAAGAAACGATCCGAGAATCGATTAGAAGTTCCGACAGACGTCTTTCTAAATGCTTCTAAAGACCCGCGTGACAAGTTTGATAGATGATCGCTTTTCAAACGCTTTTTTTTCTCTAGCTTCGATCATAGAAACACGTGGGACACGAGGGTGGTAATTGAATTTATCGAGGGTGATGACCGTACTCTTTTCCCTTTTTTTCACCCCCATTGCCCGTTTACCTGAGATCGGCACGCTCGAGTTATTCGTAAACGATCCACGGTCCAGCATTATTTACAAGCGTCGACGAGACCCGCCCGAGCTCGGGAAGAGAAAGATTGGGACAGCTGTCTGTTCTCAGGCAATCAGAAAAACTACCACCTTCTCCTGCCGTTCGGGCCAACTTCGCCATTCCCATAGCCACGGCTTAAGAACGTTAGGGTGGCAGCTGCCGTGGCCCAGGACCACCCTCTTCGCGGTTTTTAAGAATCTTAACGCCTGCTTCTTTCCCCTCGCTCTTGATTTTGTCAAGTCGAGATAGCACCACCACTTTGCATTTCATTGCTGCGTCTAATTCCCGACGGGGGTTGAATATCATCCTCCTAATTCCTGCTGATCGTACTCCTCTAATCCGTTCCCACGATCTCCTGTTCTTTAACCCTTCATATTTTCCTTACAATCTCGTCGTACAATCTCAATGTGTAAATTGAGTAAAATGCACTTCGATATTATGTTATCATACGTCTAATTAGTTGTATTTGAAATTCAAACAAGATCGCTTAATCTTCTCCATCGTCGGTTTAGAACAATTCTAACGAGGTGAAAGAAGAAAAACGAACGCTACGAGACCATTAAGAGCGGCTGATAAAAAAGGGCTTGATGTTCGTCCCGTAATTTCTCCCATTCTCGCTCGTTCTTTGTTATTCCGAGGATCCGGAGGCGTTCAGGTGATATCGATTTCGCCGCAGGGTTTACGGCTGAGGGTTATAAATGACCGGTGCGCGCGAAATAACGGGACGCCAGACTAATGCCAATAATCGGCGTGGCATGCTAATGTCGTTTGCGCATCTATTACGTTAAGTCTGATGGATCCCTCTTGACATGTCGTTCCTGGAGCGTGAATGCCTCCGATCGCGGAGAACACTCAAAGGTGTCTGACGACCCCGACCATCCGTAGCCCCGTGCTATTTCCTCGGTGAATGTCGCTCTGACATTTACCACCTGAATGGAAAAGACGATCGTCGAGACAGCCAGTCTCCGGTGCGGGCTTGACACGACAGATAACGTCGGATCGCGAATCGTTCCATCATCTATGGTCGCCTGTTAATTGTCGTGAATGGACGCCACGTTATACTGTTTCAATGTGTCTTTCGCTGTTACGTGATGTATCGGCAATGCACGGCGGAATAATAACGAGATTCGTTGTAATCTAAATAAATCCGGACCGGAATGACGGTTTAAGCCGTCGCTTTCATATAATTGTTTAAATCTGTAATTGGATGCTCAAACTTGTAATTGACGGATAACTTTTATCTCCCGAATTCCAGATTTCGAGATTTCTGAAACTTGGGATTTGTAGATTCGGAAATTTGTTAACTTGTTAATTCAAAAATTTCATTTACAAACTTGCAAATTAAAATTGTTTACTCAAGTGTTTGCACGTCCCGCATTCGTACGGTTCCCGCATTAGGCCATCACTGTTTCCATCGCGTGTCGTGTAGAGTAAAATCGTACGATCGCCGCACATAAACGTGTCAAGCGTGATATTTCTTTCGATTCCGTTTCAACGTCAAGATTTCTCGCCTGTCGAGGCGTCGCGTTGTTGCCTTTCAGGACGACTGGGTCCGAGGGGTTTTTCTTTTTACCTCGCTCGGATTCCGCCAGGTCACACTCGTCACGTTTCTAGTCCGCGCAAACTGATATTAATTGAACTAAACACTCACGCACGCTGAGAACGTGCGAACCGAGAGTACGGAAGCGGACCGGCACGCAGAAGGCTGCCGCGCAAGAACATGAACACTTACGTGGCGCAGAAATAGAGTCGCAAGGGTTAGCAACCCCTGAATTACACGCAGCTCGCTGGCAGGACGGTTAAGGGGAGGAAATTTGCATATTATAAGTAGTACACGGTGCCGAGGCTGATATCATCAGACCGGGGACCTCGTTATTCTGTGCATGCGTACAATTCGAGCGTGTGCCCCGGCAATCTAGGCTCTTCGACCGGTCTTAAAAGTTTGTCTTGAAACTTCCTTAACGACAGTTGCGAACAATTATGCGAATCGTTCGACCGATAGGCGGGGATTAAACCTGAGAACGAAGTATCGATTTATAGTGGTCACTTTGACATTATTTATTCAAATAACGAAGCTACTTGCAAACAGTTGTGTCTTAGAATTTTTTATAAAATTGAACGCTTTCGGAAGAGATTTCCGTAGCTCAGGTTTACTGATCTACTACCATATTTAACTGAGGAAACTGTCTAACCTAATATGTAATTCGGTACATGTATGAATCTATCTACATTTTTGAAATTTCTCTAGCTCCTACTTGCCCGAACAAATTAATTCGTTAAATCTGGAGACTGAGCAGTATAGAAGCTGATCGGTAAATATTGCACTTGGTAAATTATGGTACGTGACGCAAGCATGCAAAAGGACGTAAACATCCTTGCAAGACGTGGGTCGGATTAAGTAGATCGGATCCACGTTGGGTCAGACAGGGACCAGGTCCTGGGTACAGCAAGGGCTTAAGATATTGTTCCGAAGCACGGCTGTTGCCTTAAGATAATCAAGAAACTCAAACGGCTTAACGCGACGAGTTCATAATTCCGGCTTGTAAAGAGCCGTCTGCTGCCGTTATCGGCAAACCTTACTAATGCAGCGGAATACAACGATAACTCTTTTCGAGTATCTTATCAGAATTTTCAAGCGTCAATCAGCTAACAACGTGTTTCAGATATCTCATCGGCTTTCGTTCGGGATTTGAAAATGCTTCCAGAGGGGGTGGGTGCGTCGCGTAATTCCACTTAAGACGCTGGCAAATCCTTCTGTTCAAAGAGTACATTCTTTCGCACGTTCCATCGCTGAAGAGGACGGATCGTTACGGTATGCGATGAGGCTTGCTTAACGGGCGAGCTTAATTAATAAGGACACGCGATATCCTAACTCGTAAGACGATGGCAGGCTGCTAAAGCATAGCTGAAGCCTCGAGGGAGTCCTTTGTTGTCGAGAGGGTCAGGACGAGCGACCTGCCACTTTAACCCACCTTAAGGGGTTACGTCTTGAGGAGTTTTCAGCCTTCTGAACATCCGATATCGTCCTGACCTTTGCAAGATTCAAAGCGACCTGGTCAATGCTACGCGATATCCTTACAGCTTTCAACGAATAGAAGCTGATCGTCATTGCGTACATATTTGCAATTTTATTTTGATCAAACTGCTAATTTTGAACAAATCGCTGAATATTTACCTGTGGCTGGAGATGGGTCACTTGTCTCTTGATGTGCGCCAACGTAGCGGTGTGTGGTGGATGCAGCGCCATGTTCGCGAAGACCAGTCTTTCCTCGTAGTCGTACTCGCACAGGATTTTGTTCTCGCACAGATAAAACTTGTCGCCTATACAGAATCTGCGAACAGAGAAAACGTGGAAGAAGTATCATTGCGGAGTATCGCAGTAATCGGTGCGTCTGGGAACTGAAAAGTGGCAAATGGTTTGCAGAAACCCGAGCTAAGGGTTGTTGAAGACAGGCGGAGTAGTAAAACGTGCTAATTCCTTTTAAGACCGTTTTCCGTTCCGGTCGGCCGAGGAAATTGCGGAAAATAAAAACAGGCAGCGTTACCGGTTCTGTACCATTCCGAAGTGTCTTCGAGGCCCTTTAAATGTAAATTTCCACTCGATTCGCAGACGCTACATCGTACCTGGATTACCACCGACTCCATTTCCGTTCTAACCTTCTTTTCCGTCCTCCCTGAATACCGGAATCGAATCTTTAACCACTCGCCAAACTGCCTCCGAGTGTAATTCGTACGCTCCACCTTTCAACCCCTTACGAACGCGATTCTTCTCGGGGCGGCGAAATAATGCTCCTTAAAATTCGACGTATGAAATCGGCAGGATTTCCCGATGATCCGACGCGGTACACGCCGCAATATACACACACGTAGGTCTCGAAATGGTGGCGAAGTACGAACGTGCTTGGTTTGCGATATAAGAGAAATAAGGTTGCCGCGAGGGTTATACGCATCGGCCAACTGTCGCCGGTTTGAGGGGCGGCTCTAAAAATCAAAGATTTCGCGTTTCTCGTTTTTTATTGCCGGCTTAAAAGTCAATTTTTTTCCTGGAACCGGGCGCATGCTTGTCCGCATAAAGGACGATACGCCGGAAATGCTAAAGAGCCTCCGAAACGAGGATCATAAGGGTGGCTGGCATCCAACGGGCACAATGGATCCGCGCTGGATCCACGCGAGGGACTCGAAAATCGTTTTGTCAGTATACGCGACGATTTGAAATTCTCGTCAGGTGCCGTGAACATCGCTCTCCGAGTGTTATACATACTTCGTATCGACCGCGATATGACGAGCTCGTTCCCGCGATTTATCCTCGAAATCATAAAACCGACCGCGTTTGTCCATCTTTATTATTTCAGGGAGCGTCCATGCTCGAACGTCCATATGAGATCTTTCAATTTTATATATGCACGGTGTGTGGATGACGTTCTTGATTACAGTATGCTTCATTTCGATGTTTCCAGATATTTGAAGTTACAACATTATGTTTTATTAGAATTAAGGATATTCTGGAATTGGTGGCTGATGTTTATAATGATGATAATCGAAAGACAGAAATTTTAACGAAGGAACAACGATGAATTGTTATTTAAGAAATGCAATGTATAATGGTGTACCACCAAACAGTATGGGACGAAGAAGCAACGACTTGACTCCATTAACTTCACACTTAGCAGCACCTTAGAAACCCCCGGCGTCGTCGGAAGATCTGATTAGGGGTTCGAGTCTCTGCTAAACGCGTTAGTCTCGACTGTAGAACGTCGAAGGGGGTGGGTGTACGGCTCCATCAGGTGCTAGAGCGGTGGCTCAGCGTGGGAGGGTGGAACGTCGGAGGCACAGGGGGTGGCGGTGGTTGTCTCTCCATAGTTTGATGCAAATTGAGTAGGAGCAGCAGCAACTACCAAGAATATAGACGCTTTCTGTAGCTCTTCTCTCCCGGTAGGGACTCGGTAGCGATCGAGTACAAAATTTATTCCCTACAGCCTCCACGTTGCACCACCTTCCCATCTTCTGGTCTTGACTACCGCCAAAGTGTTGCCGTTTGGGGTTTCTCACCCTCCGGCCTCGACAACTTGCTCTGTTTGCCGACGAATCTCGGAGGCTTCCTCTCGACTTAGCAGCGCTCAAAGTCGCGACGCGACGCCAAGGACGTTTAACGGTTTGCGCAACAACCCTTTCGCCATTGTCGTTTTCCGATTTTCCCGCAGGTTAATGGCCACCGCCGAAACTCTTCGCACGAGCGTGAAATTCAACGTCGGTTCTTCGCGAAGCACCATTGCCAACGTTACGGCTGCCATTTAACGTCACTAATGCCCTAAGCGTTTAACGCTGCACCGACGCAATCTGTATCGCGTATCTAGCCGGGAAATCACAACACCATTATGCCATGATCTCGTCCCTATCGTCTCTTTCTATGTCCTGTTCATCTTCCTCGCTCTAATGTTCCCTTTTTATGGCCCACGATCCGAGACTGCCCCCGGGATCGATTTTACTTCGCGCCATGCCACTTATCGTACCCCGTTACGGTGGAGCATTGCTTTTTATGGCGGTCCATGCTAGATGTTCCGATCGCTCTCGCTGCTTTCTCCCCTTCCTTGCTCTCGTATCACCCTTAAACCTGTCTTCTCCGCTTTCACCGTTCCGGAATCGCGGAATTAAAGGAATGGAAAATCGAACGGTGATCGCGACCGCTCACGACGTCAGTTACGAACGCGAACAGATGCTATCTCAATTCATTTTTGATGACGCTAAATCATCCTTCGTCTTTCCCTTCTTAACGAGACGCGTATTGGAAAGCGTTCTACGTGGGTGAAACGAAGACTACCAGAATTTTATAGCCTTGAATAATGTCAATGTATTCTTGTTTTTCGTTTGTCGTTTTTATTATCTGTCACGTGTAAAATGTGATTACTCTCCGATGTTTCTGTTATTATTTCATAAAGTTATTTTGGGAACAGTGCGTACGATTGACTTTGCTCGTCTCGAATGCCACAAATGCTTTTGCGTATTCGTGCAGGTGGCTGGGTAGGTCGTGAAAAAAATCACGTCTGAATTTACATAAGCGCCGGTATAAACCACTCGACAGAAATCCCGACATAAAACTCAAACAGGATCTCAACACGGGCCAGCACATCCGCTGAATACGCAATGCCCGTATGTACTCGATGTACTGCCCCTTCCAGGAAAAAAAGGAAATGCTTTTATTATTCACCGGCGAGTTATGATACTAAGATACACTCTTCGCGTTTGCACCTACTCAAAGTTTAGGTGCCTCAAAATAGTCCTTGTTATCTTCAGTTGCAAGACTGAATAATAACTTAACCTCTTCAGATAATTTAATTTTTTAAATTAAAAAGGTTAAATTTATAAGCCAAATACCAAAATCCTATCAAAAATGCATTTCCGTATGGTTCCAAATAGCATTTGATATTTTCAGACGCATGTTCGGTTAATCAGCGGTAAAAAACGAGTCTATCCACGACCGTGACAGCGTGTCATATCTGTTCGCTTTATTTCGATAATGGCTGCTTACCTAGCACGTTCTCCTGTTAATTAATTCAGACTGTCGGGGTATCAGGGAACTGTGACGCGCTAATTCGATCAGAAGTGAATTCGCTCGGTTCGGTAGCGAGGGCTCGTCGCCGCTCGCTGAGGGGAAGTGCGCTTTGCCTTTGCTTCCAAGACAGATTTACCCCCGTAGACAGTTGACGCCGCTATCTAAATGTCGGTGCAGAGGCGCGTCGGAATGCCACTCGATAATACACAACTCGACGTCTCGAACCACGGCTCATTGTCCGACCGTACATATACGAACGGTGACGTGGAAACGTTCACGGCCTCTATGTCATGTCACGCGTCCCATCGACGTCGAATCGAGGGGTAAGTTCGGTCTCAAGAATTAGTGGACTCTCCTCGAACAATGGTAGGACATCTCAGGATTACTGTATGAAATAACAGTTTTTTTTTTAAGAATCTCTAGAATCTTTAGAATCTCTAGTATAGGCAAGTATACTGAATGCGAGTTGTTTTGATATAGCAATCAAGTACTTGATGTTTCTGATAATTTCAAGGTTATAAAAATTCGTGCGACGTCTGATCGATGATTTGACCCAGTGATTTGTTCGAATTAAAAGTGTAGAGAATGTTAGGTTCATTTGCTATTCTGTACGAGTGTTGGTCCGTAAAGCGGTCGAAGGGAGCATTCGTCTTTCTATTAATTTCTATGCGGCGTGAAATTACGCGCCAGCGACCCCAAAGCTATATTAATAACCCAGATTACGAAGGAAATTAAGACAGCGATGGGTCGTTGATACCTTTAGGAAGGCGGCTTTGTTGGTTCGCCGAGCGAAGGGGTTGAAGCGGCCTGGATGAAACTCCGATATTTCTACGCGACACGCTCCGCTTTTCCTTCCGACTTATAATACCGTGTCTTATCGAACAATCGCGACGCATCACTCTTCGTTCCGCGCCGTAGAAAATTATCTTTATTCCTTTTCTCTTATTTCGTACCCTCGAAACGGCTTACCGCTTTATTTATATACCGTTCTTTCTTCGCCCGATATTGTTCGCTGTTATGCTAATGCGAGCTCGCATTAATATGTAACGAGCCACGGCGAGGAGAGGGAGAAAAAAAAATAAGAAACGAACACGTTATCGTAAATATGCGGACGCAGAGTGGCTGGCGGTGTTCGAGTTCAATCGGCTGTTCGTATCGCGAATCGATCGACCGCTCGCCCTCGTGGATGGAGAAAAAGTTCCAAGGCAAAGCGCAATCACATCAAAGATTATTTCCGCCAATAAAACGGAAGTCGAATTTTGGTCCAGAGAAGGGGGTGTACGAATCGTTCTCGGTCGCGGAACAAGACGAGGGCAAGAAATCGTACTAAGAAAACGAGAGAGGGTCGGCAACGAGGGGTGGAAGCAAATGATAGAACGGGGAGGAACGATGCTAGCGAGAGGTTAACCGACAAGCACGGTAATAAATCTACCGTTCGCCTCGAGCAGGTACTTATCAGTTCTCCAGAATCAGCCGCGACATCGGTGACTGCGAGAAAAGCCTGGCGGGCTCTCATCTCTCGAAATTGACGCTCTAACCAAACTCGTCAATCTACTATGAGTCTCGATCTACCTGCTATTGTCTAACCCACAAATGTAACTGTGTACCGATCTACTGGTCACCAACTAATTTTGGACTTCGTTAGAAGACTTGATTCAGAACGTCGAAATTATAGAATTTCTTTTTCATTTGAGACTATAGAATACTGAAGCTCCAGGAGCTGAAAGCACCTTGAGGTTTGAGGATTTACAGAACTTTATTACAAAAATGTTGAAAGGCTAGCAAGATTGTGAACTCTAGCAGAAAGAAGTAGCTCTTAGTTGTACTAGCTTATATTAATCAAGGGCTCGTATGGTAATTAGGATGTTCCTCTGGAAGGAAGCGCTTAATACGGGTTCGAACATTTCGGTTACGATGAACGTTCAAAAAGGAGGAGGAGGATTCGCGGTCCCGATTCGACGCGGCACGATTATCTCTCAGTTTCACGGAAGCGTATTGGCTGGATACGGCTGGAATAATCGTATGGATGGTCGTCACGATCGATGCCCATTTCGAAAGGCTAAGCTCCCACTCTGCATAATTGCCAGTTAACGGCAACGAACTATAATACGTTCGCATGAACGCACACAGAAGCACCGGATGCACGTCGGCTATCTGGACACTGGCCTGGTTGGGATCGATCGATTTTTTCTTTCTCCTCTGTTCATTCCTTTTTTTTCCATTTCATCGTTTCGCGCGTGGTGACCGGGCAAAACGCGACGCGGTCCCCGAACCGGTTGGAAATTGACGAAACAGTTTTTGGCCAGGCGAGAACTTAATCGTGGTATATATCGAGGGGATCTGCCAGTTATGGCAACGATAATCGATCGATCGGCTCGTGAGCACGTACTCGTGTTCGTCGACGAGCATCGTCGAGAAGTACTCCATAATTCCGGATAAACTCCGGCTAATTTGAATGGGCCGGGCGAGCGTATTCGAGTGGCTGTACCGGAAGTGGAAGACCGTGGCTAAGTCGCTTTGCTCTACGAGCTGTCCAGTCACGAAGGGGAACAGGGTTAATCATGAATTACGCCGGTGCTTAAGTTCTAGTCATTAAGTAGCTCGTATCGACCTCTGTATCCGCTCGAAAGTCCAACTTCTAACATCAAAATCTGCCGTGTATCGAATATCGAAGTTATCGGACAGCTTGTACAACCGGCGGCCATTGTCGAACTTCCGTTTCGGTTCCATCGTATAACAATGCCTTTCGATATTTAGTATTCACTTTAGACATCCTCTTGTAAAACGTCATTTCGAAGATAAAGGTAGAGCTAATATTTGAAATTTTCAAATATTAACCATCTAAGTTATTGACATTTACACTGACATTTACATCTAGCACCAAATTTCAGTGTTATCAGCCAGAAAGGAACATCTTCACCCTTTATTAACCATGTCACTATTAGCTTTAATAATTCATCCATTTTTATAAAACTATGAAAAGATCGTAAACCTGTAAGATGAACACAAACTGCCTTTGAAACAGTGTCGTGAATACGTTTACGTTTTATTAATAATTTTATGAACACACTTCAGGCAGCTCACTGGTGAAATATTCGAACGGGAGGATAAAGCCAATGCATTTTAGCTTTGACCAAAAGGACGCGAGATAAGAGTATAAATTGGAACTCGTCGATTTCACAGTGAATTCTGATTGGGAATGTTGCGTGGGATCAAGTGACGCGCAAACGAGTCGCGTTTTCATATCAAATGCAACGATACACACGGACAAAATGGGCGGAAGTAAGTGTGCGGGATGTTTAAAAAGCGCTGATTCAATTTTACGCTCGAAAGAGAGCACGCTGCTGCCCTCGATGCATCGGCGGACCACTGCGGATGACAGGGATACCAACGATGGCGTTGACGTTCCTGTAATTCGGTCTGGAAAATATCCAAATCGTCCGCGTAATTCTACCGGAAACTGCAGATTGTTTCGATGTTAATTCTGTCGTTAAAATCAATTTCAAAGCAGTGTCCGCCCGAGTCATTTACCCGAACCGGCCGTGGCGCTACGCTGGGAATCAAACCCGACGCCAAATTGCTTTTCGGGCTTCATTTTTTCGGGAATTTATAGGGCGGGAAGTTCAAATCCGACCTTCGTGAAAAGTGGACACGAGCCTTATAATTTTAACCCTAAAATTTTTTAATTTATCAGTTTTCAAGTATTTGGGATTCTAAATTCCCAAATTCTGAAACTGCCAAATCCTCAAATTCTTAACTCCTGAGATCCCCTTCCAAATCCTAAAATTCCCAAATTTCCAAATCTTCTTTCCAGTCTCAATATTTTTACCGTGTTATCTATTTTTCTTGGCAGCCACACGAGCACTAAATCTCCGGCGTATTATACGAATTGAGCGTATTCCGGAACGGATTTAATAAATTGCACCCCACGGCAGAATAATACGAGCCCTATCCGTGGAAGGGTTATGAATGTAAACCCTAAAATTAAGCTCACAATTAAAGAGATCCAAGAGACGATTTAAGCGGGTAAAACTCATCGAGACGACTTTGCTCGCGTCGTTTATTCTCGTAAGCTTGATAGATTCCGGTGGAACCGCACCGTCAAACGGAGCGGATTAAACGAAATAAAAAAAATGTTTAAAATACTATACACACTGCTGAACTAGTCGGAATTAGAAGGCAAGATACTTCGAAGACTTAATCAACAAATTGGTCCCTGAAGAGTTACCCGGCGCAGGACCGTGAACACGCATAATTCAAAGTTGCACGAGGCCACGGTTTAATTACCAAATCTTGTTCGAAGTTGGCTGCAGGATCCCGCTGCGAACTTCTTGGCCCTGGTTATAATGTGTGCGGAACTACCCTTTATTATCATAGCGCGAAACGTTATGGCCGATCGCGCGTATCTAAATTCCAGTTAACAAGACTGTTAGTTTACCAAGTTTGGTTCGGTACTTTTGTAAAAAGAACAGCGTGGATCGTGTCCCTTTATGCGATAAGCCAGTTCGACTGACAACCTTATCTCGCTTAGGGCAGCTTGTTTGACTTCTGACAGTGGCTCCTTCTGACCGGTAGCACTTGATAACTGAATATCCTGAATATCCTAAAGGGGAGACGTAGACGTAGCAAGCACGAGAGAGCGAGAGAGTTCTGCTAGCGAGCTTAGCTAGCCTAATCCTTTCTGTGGGTCGGCTTTGCATTAAGCAAAGTCCATCAACTTGGCGTAAAGCTGCAGGAGTTTCAAAGACTGTCTACGATGCTCGAGTATTAATACAGTATTATCCAATAATTGGCGAAAACTTCATCGAGATTTTAACCGAACGAACATCCGATCGATCGTCAGAATTGGGAAAGATAAAGGCCTCGTATTTTTTTGTCCGTGTATTTTGAACGTCACTCGTCGAAAAGACGAAGGGGGTTAATTCCTAGGAGCGAGGCAACGGCCATATTTCTCAATAAACAATAAATCAGCCGAGGACGCCGAGTAAGGTATAACACCCTCTCTTATAGATCACCTTTCTTCTTTCCTCTTTGCCGTGACACATGTCTTTTGCTCGCTTTTGCCCTTTGGTCCTTTATTCCGTTCCGTCTTCTTTCTTCGACGATGCCTCGCGTGTCTCTTTCCGTCGCCTTTCCAGTCTCTCAGCCCCATTAATCTATGGTTATCTACGGCGTGCGCCGGATAAGTGCGTCGGAATGAGCCATTTCACCCTTGGGAGTTCGAATCCATCCTGTACCCTCGAAGAGAAGCCCATCCACCGACTGGCCCTTGGGCATCCTCTTTTACCCTCGTGATGAGCTGTGCAAAACTTTCTCTTTAACGAGATCGTAATGACAATGGCCACCGTGAGAAACGAAAACCGTTCACCTATGTATCATTCGCCGATAGTTCCTCTATGATACTCCTACAAGTTTAATTTCATTTAACTTCACCGTGCAAATATTTCTTTCGTACAGTTTACCATTTGGTAAGAGCGCGTTTCAGATCTGCAGGGATGATTCTGGACCTTTTGGAGGGATGATTTCTTTATAATGATATAATTTTTTGTCGTCATATTTTACTTTCTCTTCGAAACTGAAGTACATATATGTGACTACTGATATATGTGACACATGACGACACTTGATACTTGATACTTAAATATTGTAACGAAATTCAGTCTACATTTCAGTTAACTATGTCGCTCATATCCAGTGTTCTTGAAGAGATTAACAAGTCTTCTTATACTACATAATCTGCGACCTATAAAACTATTTTAAAACTGATTATTCCGACAATAATCAGATAAACCAAAAATTTGTAACATTGATGAAGAGAAGTGGAGGGGTAGATCGAATCGTGCGTAGTCAGCAAGCCAATTCTTCAAGTCTAACGCATCTACATCAGCTTCTTTCTCGCCGTGAATAATGCTCGTAGGTTATCTTTTCACCTTCGAATCTCATAAGTAAAGCTGAAAGCAGCCTTCCCTCGACCTAACGAACTAAAGAACAACTTTACTTTGCACGCGTTCAGGCAACCCCTGTTCCTCTCTCGTCGACGACGTCTTGCCCTTATCGCCGGGAAAGTTAAGTGGAAGAAAATGCGTCTTCTAAAAAACGGGGAGATGCTGAGTAAAGTTGAAATTGATGCACTGGACGGGACCCTGAACCTTCTGGGTTTACGTTGCCCGCGATCTGGGAAACTTTTTGAAAGTTACCGCGATGGACAAACGATCTAGTGTTCGTGCTCCTTGCCATGAATTCAACGAGATGACTTGATAGTTTATTCGTATTGAATATTTGGGTATCGTGGGCTATTTATAATGGGCTTAAAAGGGTACTAGGATTTTTCAGGAAGAAACATTTCTAAATCACCTAATTCTCAATTCATCAAGTTCCTAAAGATCCTGAAATCCTCAAAATCCTAATTTCCAAATCTCTAAGTCTGCAAACCTGATCATCACATAACCTATAGGAGTATAATCTTTTTTTACTTTCATAAAGTGCTAAAAAATTTAGCAGCTCACTTTGGTTTACCGATGTTTAATTAGGTAAGCACGAGTGGAAACGGCATCGATGTGGCAGGAATATCGTCTCCTTTATGACCGGCTTAAACAAGCCGACCGGACGAGCTGTCTAGGACGATAACATTACTGAAACTGTATATAGCAACCGAATAGTCTAGGTTTCCGAACTGACGTTGGACGTGACAAGTGATATTATACCGAGTCGTCTAACTCCGTTGCAACCCACTAGATACGGGGTGTCTGGCACAGACGCTGTGTAACTCAGAAACCAATGTGTCACGCAGGAACGGGCTTCAGATTGCGCCTTAGTTTCATTGCTGTCCTGCTCGAGACAGACACGTTGTTCCCTCGTGGCAGGCTTATCTTTGACATTCCAACGATGCACGATTCCTCGAACGCGAACAAAACGCATTTTTGCGTGTATCAACAACGATGCATCGTTTCATCGGAAGCGCGGCTCGTGACGAAGCATCGAGTGCGCAGATTATAAATTGCGGAGGTCGAAGCGGGAGGGCATCGTTCGATAAATTGGTATTTTATTATCGCTAATAACCATCCGAAATTATTGTCTAGCGATATTTACGCCGAGGCTAACCTCCACCAGTATGACCGCTTTATGCACGGGGACGCGTTCGCGCACATGGACGAAGAGTGAAACGGTGTACGCGCGGAGAAACACGCGCTTTTCCGCGATCGTATTTTCCCCATTATTTACGCGTCGTGTGCATACGGTTTTCGCTTCTACGCGCGGGCTTACGAATGTTTATCGGCAAAAATTAACGGGCAATTTGTACCGGGTGCATTGTCGCTGGTAATTATTATTTTATCGACGGTCACGCGCGAGCACCGCCGATTCTCTCGCGCTCTCATTATTTATTGGCCTCTCGTATCCGATTCGACCGCGGCTCCATCCGAGTTCTCGTTGCTTTTTCGAGGAATTCGCTTAACGCCCGAACGTATATAAATTCGCACGATATTATCGGGCTATTAAACCTCGCATACTTTCACCAACTAATCTGCAATTATATCCTCCTGGTCATCAAACCCCTTTCAACTTTTAGACATCACTATTTTGTGCGCTCTATTTGTCAAAAATTCTGATAACATTTACTATTCTCAAATCTACTCTTATATCTATTAAAATCAAGTACTCAAAATTATTTATCATCGGCCCTCATAAAATGGATGTTCAAGCGCTGCGTCAAATGTGAGTGACGACACACAGAAATATTTCATCGTTCATGTTTTATCGAGTATACTCAGACAAAACGCAATACATTTTATGTTTCTTATTCCATCGCAGGTTTTCCGCAAATAATTGCCGGATTCCATCAAATCCGGCACACGTGAAATCGTTTGAAAAAGGCCAGGCTATTTTGTTGTTCAAACACGTGTTCACACGATGGTCGGCAAAACCTCGGTGTTTTTCATAATTGCCTCGGCTCATGCCAAGTCATGCACGGCGAAAAAATTACATTTCGCGGCATGCAGCTCGTTGTTTATACTTGTGTATACGCATGTCGCGGCACGAAAACAAATGATGTTTGTAAAACACGGCGCGTTTGCGGCGGCTCGGTTACGACGGGGACTTTTCCGGCGATTTACAGGATCGAAAGAAATTTCGCGATGGCGGAACGAGGATCACGAACGTGTCACGCGTCGCGGATACACTCGATTATATTTCGATTATGGTTATAGTAAATCTAAACGGGTTGGGGGTGGGCGGGACGGGGGTGGTAGGTAAATAGCCCGAGGGAAATCGCATTAATTTCTATAACGACATTCGCCGCGGTGCGGCAATTTCGGTATCGTTTTATCGGCGGCCACGTAACGCAAATACGCGTGTCTGTGCGATCAACGACCATGTGTATATAACGAGAGGAACGTGTGCGGCCGTACACTCGCGTATCTGCCGTCCGCTTCAGCTAATTTCGTGTTTGCTCGATTAATTTCCCGCGTTTAACGGAATTTGATGTTTCGTTAATTATTCTGTCGTGCGCGCTTCATACCGCACGCACGCACCGCCACGCATGCATGCGCTCGCGAGTTCGCTACTTTTGCTCGCGGTCATATCCGCCGCGAGAACATTGCAACCGGCTAATATCGCCGCTTCAATTGACGGCAACGTAATTTATACCTATTGTTCCGCGCAAAACTATCGCTTCTGCCTCACTAATTTCGAGATTTTGTGGTATCATGGTTGAGCACGCTAGGATATACCCTCAATATACACAAGGACAATTTTGATTCAGGATCATTTTTATTCACCTTATATTTTAAAGGTTCATGTCTTAATTACTTCTTGAACTGTTCAAAAATTCCTCGATGAATACTTATTCTATTAAGGATTTATGAACATCTTTCAGGTGTATGCATCTTTGCCGTAGTGCCTCATAGTGATTTACTAAATAAAATTATTTGTTTGTAGTCTCCAAGAGTTTGTACTCCAAGCATTGACCTATGATTTGTCGGTCTTTCAACCTCATACCAACAATTTTTAGTTTAGTGCAATACATCAATCAATATGTATTCTTTGTAGAAGGTAATACTATGGTACAATTTTGTTGCTATAAATCCTTTCAGTTGCAAGTAACATAAGAATCGGTCACGCGATCAAATATTAAAATGGGCAGAAAACGCGAGGCGTCGTTAAAAGCGGTAAGCTGACATTAGCTGGGGAGAACTAATCGCAACTTGTCAGAGTGATATAGACCATGTGTACGCCTTATACGAGACGAGTTTAATGCCCCGTTTAAGCCATGCGAAGCTTAGCTACGTCCATTTTCTAACAAGGCCCCTTAAACCGGAGATTAAGTCATCACTTTGCATGAGAGCGCTTCAAAAATCCCGAGGCTTAGGTCTAGACACCGGGTACCGCCAGCAACTGCGAATTAATTATGACGTTATAAGAGCCATCTCGTCTAACTCTTTCCGATAAACGAAATCGCTTTTTGTTCTCCTTTTTCAACCATCGACCGTTGTCCACCTGTCTCGACCGTCTCGCAGTAGAATTCCAAATTAAATTTCAATTTTGTGCTGGTCTTATTTCGCTACCCTCTCGTTTCTTTACGCTTTTATTTTTGCTGATCTACATGATTTACTACTTGAATTTAATCCAAATTTTTTTATGATTGACTGGATTTTGGGGTATTTCTTCGGATTTTATTTTTTGGGGTATGAAGTAGGTGTTAGTGGAAATTTAGAGATTTTGGGGTTTGGGAATTTGGGGATGTAGAAATTTGTAAATTTGTAAATTCAGGAATTCAGGAACATGAAAGTTTGGGAATATAGGAATTTAGAAATTTAGAAATTTAGGAACTTAGAATTGTAGAAATCGACATCTTGAAAGTACACAAATCCAGAAATTCGAGTACTTAAAAATGAAATAACCTGAAAACGTAAAAAATTGGGGATATATAAATTCAGGAATTGCCAACAATTTAAGAACCTAAAAACTAGAATATATAAAAATATAAAAATTTGTGAACGAGAAAGTTAGGTACACCAATGGCTTGACCCAGCCCTTGACGGTTAATTGCAGCAATCTCTTTTGTTTGCACGGTTACGTAGGAACGCGTCACTCATTTTTGCTTCTGAAATTGACGTTGATACAACAAAAGCAAAGATTCAACGCGCTGCAAGTTTGCAATGTTGCGTAGCGAGGTAGCACAATACGTACGCACGGTCTGTCTCGTTTGGCCGACCATCGACGCCGAAGGGTGCGAGGGTTTTGTAAATGGGTGACGGTGTGGGCGCCGAGTACACGTTACCGCTCTCTCTATGTATGCATTTACGTGCTACGTTGCCAATGATTTATGTATACCGCTAATTACCAGCATGCACTGCACTGTTTTATCCGGCGATCATAGTTTTATTAGGCCAACCTGTGCATTGCGGTATTGTTAGCTCCAAAAGCACCGTCGGTGAACAATCCGTGCCGGCTGCGTGAAATGTGCCACGTTTCACGAGCCGGACGATCGATTAATGTTTCGTGCAAAGAGTTTCTTGAAACTCTGATCACCGATTAATTGGCCGATCGAACGAATTTTTTATCAATCGGTATTCGTTCAGAACTTTCATTTGACGTCATACGGATCTGATCAGTTAATTTTAAAAACAAATGCAATTGCAAAAACATCGACTTTCAAACTGAACTGCGTAAACCCCGATTCTGGACGATTGATAATGGCGATTGGAATTATCACACATTCATTTTGGTGACGTATTTTCGATCCGATAATCTCTGTCACAATAACAGGGTAATTTGTAAATTGTCCTATTTACTAGTAACGAATGTTAGATATTTCTCGAATTGCAGTATGCTTTTTCTGGTTTTCTTTCATCTGGTCCAATGAAAAAATTGATCTTCCAGTTTAATATTCCATGGTTCGTACGAAACGAGTTTTCCTCTTTTTCCTTCGTTTGACCGGATCATCATAACCTTTTATTTGGTATCTTCGGGTTTGGCTACGTTGCCTCTACCGAACCTGTTGCCATTTGACCGCACTGTTCAATTTGTATCGGTTATCGCGTTCAATTAAACTCACGAGAGTTTTTGGCTCAGATTACCGTGTGCGTGGCCAGGGTGTTTGTGTGCTACCGATGTAACACAGAAGAATACACGTGTAACCGCGAAGCGAACGTCGCGACGCACTATCGTGTCATGGTCTTGGCTATCAACCATCATCCATTTGATCCGTGACCGGAAACCGTTTAACCCTTTCAATACATTCTGCCCATTACCACTTTAATGTTTCATAATTTTACAAATTTTTATGTTTATATTTCCAATCCAAAATGAAGCTTTAGGTTTCATAACCCAAAATTATCACTTTTCAGTCTGTATGTATTATGTAGAACTTTAGGCAAATTTAATCGAAATATGTGGTCAATATTTCAGGGCTTTCAGCATTATTGCACCTGTGGACACCTTTAGACAATCGATATAAATACATGGCTAATACTCATTGTCATTATTTAATGACGTTGTCACGTGTTCAACATTTATTGACACTACTGAAATATTCGTAGTATTGTGTATTGATCGAGGGTCCTTCACATGTGTGAGAGCTCTGAAATATTGACAATACCTGAGTTCCACTTCAGATTGCAACATGCTGATGTATATCAAGTTCGTAAATTATACAATAAATAAGAATCGGAATAAAGAATGAAACCGTGACAAAATGACACCCGTCAAAGAAGTGATTTACACAATTTTTTGAAAATATAGGAATTGCATAAAGAATAATTACAGCTTCGAAGCGAGTTCGACAACGGCAGCTCTCGATTTCCCGCTCGTCGGCCATCGTTTCATCGCGGAATCCGTCGATCGTTCAAGTAATTCGATCCCACGTGTCACGCGTTTCATTTATAATCGCGTCGGAACGTCTATTACCGGCGAGTTTGTGTATCGCGTTGAATCGTCGAGGAGCGTGCGCGCGAGCACGCTCGGAGTCGCTTTCGAAGGTAGTTTCGACGAAGGGGATGAAACGGGTTAGCGAAAAGGGGTGGAACAGGAGGAGGAATAGGAGCAGCGATCGCGCGGAGAGAGGGGTGTGGGTGGTGTGGCAATCAGAGGGGGTGGGTGTATATCGTTGTCGCTACCGGAGCCGGCAATGCGAGTCTAGGTTATCCGGTGACAAAGCTGGTTCGGCTCGTGCAACGGAGGCCCTCGATACGTCGGATTATCACCATTGAAAATGGTGCAACTGAAACCCTACTGTTCGGATGCAGCGGCGCTTGAACGCGATACGCGACCGAGCTTTGCATCGAAAACCGGAAGCGAATTCCTTGTCTGTCGCGCGTTTATTGCCGATCACAAAAGTCCGGCCGGTGTTGTTTTTCCCCCGTTATCGAAATTTCGCTCTCTGATCGATGTCTTTGGTGTACGATTACCGATGTCCGCTTTCGATCTATCATATTTTACGGCGCAGTCCATGGGGGTTGAAATCGGCTCGGTTATCAGTCGGCAACTACAGGCTGATTCATAAAAACGTATCGGAACTGTGAAACGCAATCGCGTTATTAGTACAAAGTGATTAAAATCTGTCCTCTTAAAATCAAGTACATTTACTTTCACTATCCCCGAGAATTAACATTGTAATCAGGGAGGTTAAGTCATTCTTTCCATTTAGGTCTTCTTTGTATGGTGGATATGAAATGGTGGATACAGTCTTGTGAAACGGACTGTAGCAGGATTTTTGTTAGAGGACCTTAGCGGTAGAACAGATAGCAGCGACGATTCGTAGGATTCTTCCAGGGCATTAAAGTCGGATGGTTAGCGAACGAGGTAAGGCGAACCACCCTCCGGGGGGTTGTAGCTAAATTGGCGGCAGTATATTACCGGTCAGACTCCCGCATTTAATTTGAATATAATCGTGGAAGGAGATCTCAGGAGCTCGAGGGCACTTCGCGACGCAGAACTGCGTGACGGTGACCGGAAGTGGTCCCGGGACACCGGAAACAAAATGGCCGCTCCCTTCTACGCGAATCTCGCCTCTTTCCACTCTGCACGACCTTCCTATCCGCCTAACAGCCTACCCACTCTTTCCTACACCCTCCTTGAAGAGCGTGAATTCGTAACGCGAGAGTTAACTTTGCATCGTGCAGATTTGCCGACGTCTCCCTGCGAAACATCGAAACGCACGCACGACGAGGGGTGGCCCCGTTTGTCCGCGGATATAGTCATAACCCGTTGAGATCGTTGATTTCTCCGTGTTCCGTTCTCGCCGGGCGTAGAAAGATTATCCGGAAACGTTTCTATCGATGATGGACGTTGCCTTCTCTCGTCTCCGTGGCCGTGAAAGTTTAATGATTTTCGAGTAATTACCGGGCTCGGCGATGACTCGCGTGGGAATGCAACAGAGCAGCGTGTTCGATAAGCGCCACGGGGAACAATAACAATTAAACCGGGCTAACTCGTAATGCCTAAGTACAATATAAGCACGAACAATGGACTATGCTCGGGCGAGGGAGAAATCCACACCCGCTCGACAATAACTTCTGCCGCTTTCATAGATAGATGACAGGCTTTAAGTTTCGACGACTGGCTGGTAAGTCGAAGAGCCTCGAGTGTCTTCTGTCTGAGACCTTTAGACAGCCGTAATTGCCACTCGTCCGTTCATCATGGGACGTTTTGTAAGGGAAAGCTTGCGCTAAGAAAACGTGCAATTGACTCTCGAATAACACGACTTATAGCTTTGCTGTATTTAGAATCTATCCGGAAAGATACGAACTTACGCTTATATCGCGTAATCGTTTATTTCAATTTTTCCGTACGTACAGATCCATTGTACTACCCCTCGTTATGCCATAAATAATGAACATACAGTCTATTCATGACTCTGCCACTCGTAAATCATTGAATAAAAATCTCGGCTCGATGGGTTTTATCGACACGGTGCCCTCGATGGAACATACCTGTTAATTGATAAACAGAGTACCCTTGTCCGGGGCGTAGATCACGATTAGAGAGATCGCGTAAGTGAAAGAGAGCGATCGGGAAAGAGAAGAGAAACGAGAGCAGAAGAGAAGGAAAACTACCCTTACGAGTTTACGACGTACGACTCGGCTTAGGAGCGTATGATTAAACAACTCAGGTGTTTTATGCTCGACTCGTGGAGATCGCGTGACCCAACGGCCACATCCGTTTCCGCTTTACCTACGGTCAACCGCTTCGACCCCTAACCAATGGTTCGCCTTAAGGGTTGCACGTTACCTTCGACCACGAAAGAAAGTATACTTTCGACGTATCTTTAAGCAGTAATCGGCTTCGCTCGATAGTCACGTGCTTGCTAGGATCATGCCTTAGTTGCTAACCTTTGCTCCATGTCCACCTTTCCTCTTTTATTCTTATTCCCGAGATACGGCTCGCCTACACGTAAAAAATGCTATTTTTAATGGCGAATTATATTTTAAACTCGGCAAAAACATGACCAGCCTGATTAATCCGACAATCGTTGAGTTCCTCGAAACAATGCACGACATTCTGATATCGGTGAAAATAGAACTTTGTTAATCCCAAACGGAAGCAGTCGAAGCAAGAAAGGTCAGAGAAATGCCGTGCTCTGACATTACGGGAAATACCGTGTCACCCCTCTGAACCTACTGTAAAGAACCCTCCCGAATGTGTTCTCGTCAAATTCGACGATTGAATATCCCGAAATAATAATCCCAGAGAATATTTGGGTAGTTAGGAAATTTCTGAAATTCCATTGGAACGTAATTAATTTGCTGTTCGAGGATTACCCTCTTTAAAAATAGACCGTAAACATGCGAGAAACCCTTTCCATAATTTTAACTTTTCCCTGATTGCAACACCTTCGGATTCTATCAGAGTTATTTTTGAATTAGAGTATCAAGCCTACTGAAAGTGCACCTCGTAAGAAAAGTCTCTCGCGTTCATTCGATGCCTTACGATCGATATGCTCTCGCTCGCCAATTGAATATCGTTGGAATAATAATTCCGACAGAGGAATTAATTAATTTGCTAATTTCGAATTATCGGTACGCGGTTACGAGAGAACGTTCCGCAACGGATATCTGGCCTGCACCCGGCAGGGATTCGTTAGTTTTCCAGGAAATTAGTCAGCATGATTTGCATCTGACGTACACCTCCAGGCACCTACACGTCGCTCGCATAGTTCGCAACTCTGACTTTCCGCTCGGATCTCCTCTCCTGCTAGATGTCTCAACGGCCCTCCATACAGCCCGCGTGTCAGTTAATGCCCGTCACGAAATTTCACCGACCACTCTTCGTTATCGGTATTATTAATGCATTTTTCGCGGACTTCAATCCCCACGTAGGTGCACCGTCAGTTACCTTCAATTGGACAGTATGCGATATAGTTAAATTATTTTTACTCGATCGCTTCTCTAATTGCGAGACTATGAGGTAGACCAATTTTATGAACACTGGCAAATATTACCATATGGTTACCATATGGCAAATACCATATGGACATACAGAAAATGTCTATGATTCTTACACAATATACTGCACTTTATTTTAACGTTTATTATATGTTTATTATATGTGGTTAAGATGTTGTTAAAGTTTGTGTATTCAATGTCTGAACATTGACAATTAAGACGATGTAGCTTATGATTCTTGAAATATTTTATTATATGGCAAGAGTTGGCGAGCAAAAATGAAGTTTTCATTTTGATAAATTATTTACCCCAAGCTGAAACAGACTGTTATTAGCAATGATTAGAAATTAGCTGTTTAACTTAATGAAAATCACGAAATTGCAAGTTATGGACATTTAGAGTGTTAATTTTGACAGTTTCAACGAATAACATATTTATTGTACGACATAACGCGTGAAAGGGTATACGACGAAAAGCAGGGTGTAATTAATTCAGTATTATTAGCCGGTCCGGCGAGAAAACGCGACGTTAACTCGCGGCTTCACGATTCTTGCGCCGATTATCTCCATCCGGCGGATTCACCGAGGTGTTTCGACTTAAACGCAGACTCGAACGAGCTTCGAGCTTAACTTGGTTGTTGTGAATAAGTAAGCGAAGTGTTGCGAAGTGCTGCAGAAGTTTCGTTGAGACCCCCCAGGCACACGGCCGGGTTGGCTCGAATTAAATTGTTATACGGATGAGCTGCCACGACGAATACTTCGCAGAAACCAGCGACTTTCCCGCCACCCTCGGGTGTGAATGTTTAATCACTGCCTCCCGTTATATCTAATAAAATAATATCACTCGACTGAAACTTAACACCGCTATTCAGAACAGACGTATTCTTCGATTCTGAGAGATGAAGTTTGGGATTTGGTGATTAAAAATTTGGGAGTCTGAGAGCTTCAGAATTTGGGTATTTAGGAATTTATGAATTCAGAACTTGGAAAATTGATAATGTAGGAATTTGAGAACTTGGAGAATAAAGGATGTAGAAATTTGAGAACTTGGGGAATGAGGAACGTGTACATTTTTGGAATAGAAATGAGAAATGTAGAAATCTAGAAATTGAAATGGAGAAAAATTTGAAAACCCAGAAAATGGGGAATGTAGAAATTAGAAGATTTGAGAAGTCGAAAACAGAGATTTTGAGAGTTTAGAAAATTGTAAAATTAGAAATTAGTGAATTAAAAAGTGTCCAAATGTCCAATACAAGATACCCTACATTTCACATCCCCTACAATTCACGAGGGTGTCCACTCCCAGCTTACTGCTTACCTGTGATTACACTGTTGACAGGCGAAGCATTCCAAATGGTATACATTGGTCCTAGCCCTCATTACCATCTCGAAGGCCGGTATGCTCTTATTGCACACAGCACAGTGTCCACTGCTCCCAAACAGTCTACACAATCAAGAAATACGTATTACTAATTCCACGGTGACAAGAAAATGTGAGTCTAGAACAATATTTTCTAAACGATATTACTTTTCTCCCTGCCGGCACTTGGCGGGAATTACGTGATTGGAGAAACCCCGCTGTCGATGGCATTACGGTCGGAGAAGAGACTTTTAGTTCGCGTACCACGAGAACCAATAAGCTTACGACCACCACGAATATGCCATCTTCAAATATTGGGCCATTAATAAAGGCCACGGAGCTACGATAGCGAGCGCTCTTTGCAGACGCGCCACCTGCGCGTGTTCCCTCGGGGACTTTGTAATCTCAACACGGTTTATTTGCCCTCGCCTGTTTATATGGGACGTCGGTGTATTCAATAAGGGAAACTCATCTGTAAAATTCGATTTGTTGCTTCCGTTCGCAAGCGAGCCTCTACCCTGCTTCTACCCGTACGTGCGTTCAACTTCCCTTCTTCCTCTTTACCCTCTATTGACGTCCCGCCACAAGTGCATAGTAATAAAGATACGTCCATTTATACGACTATGAAATTATTAATTTACAGAATTTAATACTCTTTCGTAATTTGTTTGAATGTCCAGACTTCTTTATGACGTTCAAGACTTGTGTACACCAGTTATATCTCTTTTGTTCTTTGATTAATTGGTCCATTATGTAGAATTTGAGGATCAGAGAATTTGAGGTGTGTTATGAAATGAAACATGATGGTGAAAATATATCAAGAACAGTAACAAGGTGAAATGGGTAAGAGACCAAAGACATAGACAGAGGTTTATTTGCACAAAAAAATTGCAGAACAATTTTGAATAAATATTTTTTAACTAAACCTACACGTGATATTTAACATGACGAAACAAGAATAACATGAGAAACGGGGCAGTATTTTGTGAAGAAAATTCAGCTATGCAAAGTAACGAATTTACCTTAGATAATCCTTCTTGCATAGTATAAGGTTGGACTTTGTGTACAGGGTCGAGCCAACATCCACGAGTTTGCAATCGCAGCAGCTGCACTTCAGACAATCCTCGTGCCAGAACATGTCCAAGGTCTTTAGAAGATACCTTTAATTTGAAGATTATAAGATTGTTACGTAAAAAAGACAACTTGAGCAGAAGTACATATCTTCACCCACAAAATGTACCTACTGCAATAATTGATACTCTTAATATCAATTACAAAACTACTAAAGATAAAATTTGTAATTATATAGGAAAGACAGTTGTAGGTACTTGTAGGTTATTTAGTAAATATTTCTAAGTTGAAAAGAAAAAATATGTACCTTTCCGTGATAACTTTTCCGCAACCAGCACACTCTTGTTGAACAGTGCCGTTCTTGCTCGGTTCGCTTTTACTCACATCCATCGTCATTTTTCACCACCCTTTGGATGTCGCTGTTATATTTCCTGGAACCGAGCGAAATCATGCAATTTAATTGAACGCAAACGCAACGAGCAACGATACTGCGAATCGTTATTAACGACTATTATTATTATATTATAACGGCCAATTAATTTTGCCACGTTCCCGATTAATCGACGCGGTAAATCATCCGTGGCAAACGTTGCAGCAGCATTCGAATGAGTAATCGCGTTTGCGTGCTTTTAACAAGTTTCAACGGCATCTGGCACTAGAACGTCCGCTTGTCTATGAGCAATTAGAGCTACAGGTTCAGAATTTAACGGCGCGGTTAGTGCCATCTGTGTCCATCCAGTGCGGGGGTGGATTTTCTCCACCCTCTACCTCCAAACCGCTCGTCTCTTTCTCGCGATGCGGTCAGAGTTTAGAATCGAATTAGTTTGACCCTCTCCTCACTTATTGCGCGTGTTTAAACACCACCGGTTCTGAAACCGGCTTGTCCCGGGTAACGGCTGTGCGGAGCTTTCCGATAAACATTAATTGTTTTCTCACGAAGACGTATGTAGAAGCCACCCTTGCTGCCCGTTTAAACGAAATTTCGGGGATTAACGTTCATTTAATCCACGCCGTTTAATTTCTCTCCCATTTTATCTTACGGATTGCGATACATGGATGTCTCGTTTTTAGGGTGTCAAAAGTACATGTATCTTTTATTCGATCTTGGAGTAATATTTTGCAAAATAAATGGTCTAAGTATTTGTCTAGGAATAAGTGATATTTTCTAGTACTTCTATTATGTCTTTTTAACAAGTTTGATTAACATGTAGACCGTGACAAGTTCGATTTTAGCCACCCGGTATATTTACGAGTAACCGTGGATGCTATGAGCAAAGTTTACGCGGTTTCAATATGTCCTCTCCCTTTAGCCTGGACACAATATCACGGGGACGTTAATATCTTCTATGCGGTTGAGACTCCGAAGCAAATATTAATACCGTGCCTTTGATACGCTAATTATTAAAGACTAAAATATTAGAAACTCGTGCGTCGCTCTCTGATCACTAGATTATATTTTTAGCGATTTAAGTACAATCTCTACAGAATATCCAATGTTTCTTCGCCCGATTTGTACGTATCAGTTAATTAATTTGTGTTGAATCCATTTTGTAATCATATACCGATACGCCGAATATGATATAAATAATGGTACAGTTATTATGCGTAAGCTTATACTCGTACAAGTGTATCGATTAATGGAATAACTAACTGGCCAGGTAAATTATGCAAACTATTAAATTCGAATGCGCGCAAACTTTCCCACATAATAATCGAGCCAACGATCGAATGTCTCCACCCGATAAATTTGTACCGGACGTTAATATATTTTATTGTTATTATGGGTTGATTAAAGCTATCGTTAATATGTCCATGTTGAAAGGTATTACCGTTAATAATGCATGCCTCGTATAATGTACAAAATTCTGTATTCCCCGTGCTTGGAAAGCCACGGTGTTTCCAGCACGTTTTGCTAGAGTTACCTGGACGAATGGAAATACGATGTCGTGCATTTCGAATTGTTTCCTTTGAGACACGAGGCCCTCTATTCTATAATAACAAAAGTATTCCCGAGTTAGGCATAGCGGAATTCGACCACAGAAATTCCTGCGGAAACCAACCTGAATACCATTGGCAACCTCGAAAACCTTCATCCACCCTATGTGGTCGGTCAATTTCCACTTTGTTCCGCACTTTTTGTACACGCGTTCTCTTTAAAACTCTTCGCCAACGAGTTATACAAAGGATCTGACACATCATTTTTTGGGTGCTTTATGATAAAGTAACTCTATCTTAAGATTTGGGGACTTTAGGATTTGGGTATTTGATTGTTTCGGGATTTTGAGATGTGGGGATCTACAGATGTGGCAATCTACGGATTCGGTTGTCTAGGAATTTAGGGATCTAAAAGTTTCGGGACATAGGAGTTTAGGAATCAAAAGATTTGGTAGCCTAGGAATTAAACATTTCGAAACGTATAAAAAGATTGTTAATATTACGTAAGTGTATTTATTGAACGGAAACCTACGTTACCAAATATAGCTACTTAATGGTCTACAATAGCTTCTGGTTGAATTGAAAGTACTATCGAGACTTGGCATCGGAAAAGATGAAAGCTCCGTGAGAATGCAATTATGAAGCTGGTCACGAAATGACAAACGGTCATGAATCGAAATGTTCAACGCATTATTTAATAAATTATGAATGTCTCTTAATAATTAGCAATTTAAATGCAGGCATATCAGGTACGCGACCGCGATCGTGATGCAACATTAACGTCGTTTATTCAGCAATATGTATCGCGTTTTCGCTATCTTTTCGTGCTTCGCGTGGCTTTAATTACTCGGTAGAAGTAACCAACGTCGAAAAGCCAACGGAGCACAGTGGAAACGGTTCGTTGGAACGTAACGCTGAAGGGTCCATAACGAGAGCTTTCCCTTCGAAAGCGGCTCGCATCGCTGGCGATCTGTTCATCAGGTACGTGATCAGATCATCCACGGACGCTGCTTCTCAAAGCGACGATAATTCGATTATCTCGTACATGTTCGACAACCGCCAACATGTCCTTCAATCGGTGAATCTTCTCGGTTAACCATCTTCCTAACTCTGATTCGATTGTTCCCGTGTAATCTCTGCCTGTTCGTTGCAGTTTTCTGTTCCTCTGCTTATCGTTTCAACGTTAATACTCAATTATACCATTACGAAACATATTCTCTTTGTATTCCTTTCAATTCAATCTCTCTTCATTTTCTTTTTATTCAATTATATTTCATGGTGTTGGTTATTAAGATATGTAATGTGTTAATATCACTGATGTACAGTAATACTTAGTACGTGGGGGTGTGCATAGTGATAGGATAGTCACGATTACTGTCGAGGGTTACTGTCGAGGGGTAGTTAGGACGTTGTATTTGCTAACGAGAGATAGGTGTTTTGAGAACTACTGCGTTCTTTCCTCCCTATTTACTCACTAAAATGAGAAACTAAGATCCTGACAATGAGGGAAACGATATCATTTGATATCGACTACCCCTATCTCAGGAAGTAGTATTACTAAGAGTTTCAAAATGGACCTCTAGAAAGTAGAGGAGTTCTATATCTAGTACCAGAGTAAAAAATACATCTCCTATCAAGACCGTATACAAGAGGTGGTAATCCCCACCCGACCCTCACAAACACAAAAGACAAAGAAAACGATGGTTGCATTTCCTCGAAGCGAAAACCGAGGAAAGGAGGTCTTTCTATTTATCGACGTAACTGGGCAGTCTCGATGCAGTTCTCAAGGCTCCGCCCTCGTAGCATCCGCGACACTCCCAGAGCCACCACCCCCGGGGATCTGTTCCGCGGAAAAACGAAATTTTCCACCCCTTCGCGCAACGCTCCAGACGTTGCGTCGAAAAGCATCGGACACTTCTTGCGAGCACCTTTCGTCGATCTTTCGCTCTGGTGGCCGTTAGAAAAAATTCAGCGAGTTCTACATTTTAACGGCGGGTCGCTTTTGTCTTTAATAATGCCGGCGCGGAAGCGTTATCTTTTACTTTTAGGACGATGAGAGAGTGTACGAACATCCGGTGAGTCGGTCCATTAATTAGGCGGGCCACATTAAGCCGAGCATTAATATACTCCGCTGGCTGTTTTGTTTTATCCCGCAGGAAGGACGTAACCTCCCTCGGAGGTTAAAGGGGGTGGCCAGGCAAAGGCAAGAGGGGGAATTATTTCGACGGCGGCAGCCTGCTAATCCGACTTGCCATGCTACCTACCACCTTATCCCCGGAGACTGTTTAAATTCTGTAAATCGTCCTGAATATTTACCCCCGTCCCTCACCGGATACCCCGCCACTTCAGCTCGTTTCCGGAAAATTATAGAAGTCGCCTTGACAAACAACTACGGGTCACTTCGCTCTTACGTTTCTATTTGTGTCGGAGACTTCTCGTGATGTCAATTAATTCATTAAACATTATCAACGTTATATTCATCAACTCATACTGTTAGATTGGTAGTTAATCGTACATATGTATATAGATGACGACATGTAGGTTTTTATATTTGTATGTTTCCAGACTACTATACTATTCTTATATCCTCAGGTGAGATCTCTATGTTCCCAGATTTATCTGTACTAAATCCTCAAGTCTTAATCTACCAAGATCAGCATATCCTCAGATCCTTAATCTCTGAATTTTTATACCGCCAGACCCTGATATCGCACTCTTACACCCTCAACTCTATATCTTTATGTCTTACTCTTCAAGTCCCTGAATCTCTAAATCTATATACCATCGCTATTTCTTTTAGATCCCTTTTGCCTTCAGATGTACACATATTTTTTAGAACCTTCAGATCCATGAATTCGGGTGTCCTCAGAAGATGAAATGACCTTGTTTCAAACGAATATCTGACAAACGGTAGTGAAAGTTTGGTAAAAGGGTTGTGTTTTGCTAGATAGTCTAGTTTTCGTTTTTAGCGTGACGCGTTGGCAAATCGGCTTACACGCGTGTTTAGGTCAGCCGAGGGTGGCGTCAGGGGTGGTAGCGTAACGATGTAATTTAACGGGCGAAAGGAATACTTCCTACGGAATAAATCTCGCGTAACAGCGCCAGTGAAATCCTCGTTTACCCGGCATTCAGCCCTTGCTAATGGGGGTAATTTAAGGGATGTTTTAAGCGGTCCGCACACGTGAGTCGCACAAAAAGTTCACGTATTACGACCACGGTCGCGCCGTAATCACGCATTAGCATTCCGAACGGTCGGTGTCGACCGAAAACATGCCCGCCACAGAGAGCGTCGCTTAAACTTTTGCGTTTTCGCGACCGACGGGAAACCAGAGAGTCACGTGAAACGATCCGGGACCGCGGGATTTAATAAAACGAAATAAAGCCTCGGTTTTGCCGTCGATATATCTCGCGAACGCGGCACACCTTCGTTCGAAGTAAAATCGACACGGCTAGGCAGTTTCCTTCGACCGGTGAAATTGATACTTCCAAGGGCTGCATGCCCCGTGAAAAATGCCCGCAGGGGCAGTCATCGTTCCGGATAATTTTCGTCCAAAGACCTTTTAAGGACGACGGAAACGACGGAACGGACAAACGGTCTGTTTAACAAGTTCTTTCGCGCCGATAAACGCGGCCGCAGTGTCTCCACTCTTTTTTCTCTTCATATTTGCCGTCCCCTTCTGGCCAGACCGCGGTTAATGAAATTCTAGTCAGGTCGTGGAATTCTTTCGTCAGGTGGCGGTGCCACCTAACTCCTCTCCCCCTCGCCAGGCTTCCGCTGTCGACTCCTATGTTTCTTTACTCTTTTTTTACCCTCCCTTCTTTCGTACTTTCCTTTTTTTATTCAACTGTCTCTGCCTCTCGCTATCTCTCCATCTCACCCTGGTATCACTCTTCTACGCCAACGCCACCGTGAGGGTGGCCACAGTCTTCCGATGGCAGGGGTGAATGGGGGTTTACGTACGTCGCGAGGGTGAGGGGGTCGGTGGTTGAAACGGGGTGGTGTGCAGTCAGATTACGCTAAGCTATGCCCGTACGTGCTCGCATGGAAGTTCCACCCCTCACCGGGTTTGCCACCCCGCCAGGGAAAATGTATTTATTGTTGTTTGTCCAGCGTTCTGTACATGGCCACCGGTGGAGAGGACGCGAGAGCCAGCGAACAGAGGAGGGAGAGAATCGCCCGAGGTTGAAGTTGAAAAAAAATTGCCCGGGGACGACCGCTAGGATGCCGAGCATAAATTTAAGCGACGCTCGCACCTCTCCGTCCACCCTACTGGATATCCCTTGGATCCTTCCTTCCTTTTTTTGTGGATTTCAATCCCATCGTACGCTTAAAACATCGGGATTACGCCGCGGAGACGCGCGTTACGACCCAACGGAGAAGCTGCTCGTCATTCGGGTCTGATCACTCACTGAATCTTTTTCCCTTCTCTAACAACCACGCGCAATTCGTTTCTTTTGACGGTATTTCGTCTTTCGTTAAATAATATTCAATTCAATTTTTTTCTGTATCATTCAAAGTCATAAAAACAGCTGTCAGAAACAGGTTAGGTTGTGAACCAATTGATATACCACCCTTCAGCAGTCGACATATGCTAAACCTTTTTAACTCTATCTGTTCGATTTTTCACAAACTTATCAAAAGTTCAGTTTTAACTTCACAGACTTTGTGACCAAACTGTGGTTCGAAATGTTAGTTTTTGGTTAGTCAGAGCCAAGGGTCGATCGACGAACGCTAATTGCAGGGACACGAAGGATACGGTGCTTATCGTTTGGTAATCGGTTCGACTGTCGCGATCCGATACATTGGCAATGTCGACGACAAAGGGGCTGTAACTACTTCGGAAACTTTTATCTTGCAGGATTAATGGACGGATTAAAGTATTTGCGACGGGATGCGGGCTGATTGGGGTAAATCGTGGTGGGATTAGAACTTGATTGGCTAATTTGTAAGTGTCCCCGGCAGCCGGGCACGAACTTAACGATCGATCGGTGTCCTCCTTCCACATACGTGCTCAGCAATTCTCGCTCGAGACATTGACACAAACGGAACGAGACTTCGACCGTGCTATTCTCGAAGATGACCTTATCAACGAATTGGGTTTCCTGTGCTATTTTACGTCCGAATTGGCCTGAATACTGGGAAAAGTACGGTCTAAATGTAATCACTCGAATTTATTTCAAATATACACTTCGGGTCAAATTCTGGTACTTTTATTTAGATTCTATCCATCGAATTCGTTGCTTGTTATACGAACTATCGCTGTAGTCATAGTTTGTATAGTCTTGCTATTATGCAATAGTTATCATAGTCTTGCTAGTATACAATATTCTTGCTATACAACACATGGATCTGATGGAATTTTCCTTTGAGAACTCAATGTCTTAACAATTGCAGTGAACAGGTATAACTCTAGGGGCATTTAGATAGAGACCAAGATTTTAAAACTTCAGACTTTCCGAATTTCTGAATCTTCAACAGTTATGTACGGTATGAACTGTTAAGAGTTATCCACTTAATCGAAATAGTATCATGTTGACATCGACACGTATTATCAATATACGTGAGTGTCGGTGCTATACTGATGTGTGCAATACTGGTATGATTATAAGAATGTTGGTACGCAATTGAGATACAGTGTCAAGTGGATGAGAATTTTAATAAACTTAGAAGACCTGCCCTATTGTAGACAGGTCCTAGTTACGGTGATTTTCTATAAAAATCGAGATGTACTTATTTACGAATAAGAAGTCTTATTTAAAGCAAGTTCATCAAACATTCTTGTTCGGTTCTCCGGTAATGGAGGAATTGTTGAACGTGTGTAAAATTCATGGAATACTCGATCGGCAGTAGCAATTAACCATGTTCCAGTCAGTCGTACGAAAGGGGCCTGTTACAGTCGGACTGTGAGATTAGCTAGCGTCCATCTCGAGTGGTCAAGGCTACTTAATGTGCGGTCAGTACATGCGGCCAGGCGTTAGACTGATTTACATCGGATCCCTTTACCGAAAGCGAGTGCGAGCCAGGGAACTGTGGTCAGCCGAGAGATGTAGCCTAGCGATCGAGAGGCAAGGCATCGATTCGCGTTGCGTGACGGCGATGCAAGGATACCTATATTTTACCTTGCTAACCAAACCAGTGACAAACGATACGAGTACCGCGATACGACCAGAAGAAGACAGATTGGTGCTCGTATTCCGGCAGAAAAGGAAAAGCACCGTCTGCGTCGTTGGGAGGGAACAGTGTGTCGAGTTACATCGTCCAACATTCGAATGAAAAGGTGGAGAGATGGCGGGATACTTGCGTGGACCAGAGCCCCATCGCATAACTCACGACCCTTGTTTCGCGGCTGATCGACGTTTCGAAATATTTCCCAACTGGTTGTCCAGACGTTGCTCGCTCTGTTCAGCTTCCTGTCTCCTTACAATTCGCAGACAGTCCTACGCCGGGACAAAACCGGTCTCCGGTGATGGACTCGCGAAAGATAAGGGAACATTCATGACAAAGACAAAACGGGCTAGCCAGTGCGTGTATACGCGGAGTCTCATGCCGCAGTGTCGCTGCTCCTCTCTTTCCCCACCATCTCTTTTGACGATCGTTCGTTTGCCGTTTAGCACGACGGTGCGAGACAATGAACGAAAACTTTTATTATTAATGTTTCGCGGCAAGATAACGCCCGTTAAAAGCGAGCCCCCTCTTTCTGCTCGTCGCGGCTCCGTTCGAATCTTCTTCGCGTTTTTCTGCACGGCCTAACCCTCTCGCGACGCGCGACGTCGATCAAAGCCGAAGACGATCTCCCTTCGCTGTTCCCTCGAACCCAGCCTGGAAATTAGCATTTTGACAGTTCTAGTTGGACCGCCGGGAAATTCGCTGAAACTTTCCGGAGAAATTTTAGCAACGATTTAATTAGCATTCCTACGCGTCCGCGTAAATCAAACGGTATGCAGCCGAGGGAAAGCAACTCCGTGGGTATCTTTCTGAAGAATGTTTATTAATTATTTTCCTTCACTTGCTAACGACTTATTATTCCGCGAAGTAATTGTGAAGTATCGTCGAATTCATAAAATAACGAATCAGTTCGCTAAGTCAAGGTTAACACGCGTACGGTTTGACTGGGACTATGGACATTAGCTTGATATGTAGCGATATAACACATGGCAATTTGACATTCAGCGATGATCTCCGACTCGTATCACAGCCATAAATATTCGTTAACTCCAGTTTTAGTCCGAGCGGAGTAGCATGATTAACACCAGCCATGCTTGGTCTAGGCCGGATAACTCATTCAAGACGGTCTGGCCGCAATAAGACGAAGGTCCGGACACTCGGGACATATTCCCGGTCGTTGCGCGTGAGTTAGGACTGTTCCAGGAACGGTTAGCCGTTAGCAGTTAGTCGGTAAATAACCTAGACACCCTCTTCGACTACCCTTCCGCTGGATAGATGCGATATCTTCAACCTTAGACCTCTGTCCAACTTTAGATCGGTTTTCGAGTGGAGACTTCGCGCAACAGTGACCAGGAAACTTTGCTGTTGGTAAATCGAACAATCGATTTATATCTCCGTATCGATAGAAGTTCGACGGAAACTCCGTCGGTGAATATAAAATATTCAAGTCGGGAACGGTTAGGAACGATTGAAAAGCTGGGGGATCGACGTTTTGACGTTTCGATGGTGTCGAAAGGAGGACGTCGAAGACAAAGCGATCGTCGAAGACGAGGGGACGGACTCGTTGTGAAGCAGTTTCGTTATTGACCGGTCCAAGAGTACAACTCGTTCACGGATCTGGGAACACTTAATCCAAGTGGTGCTCCGTTAAACCGATGACAGGAAACGTCAGGCAGCCACCGCGCCTAGTGATATATCGATATTCGAGAAGTGCTAGGGGCTGCCGGTTAGCGATTCGGTCACGAAGAAACCGTATACGATACTTGTTGATCCTTCGACAAAACGATGCGAATTACTGCCAAAATATTTGACAAATTCACTTGAACTCGTCAGTTAGCATAACTTTGTTCAGAAGTCAGGCAATGATAATTTTTATACTGCTCTGTACATTGATAAATTCGCTATTTTTAATACTATCACCTTTCATGTTCTAACAATATTCATGCAAACTGGAAAATCGTTTCCTGCCTCCGGAGTAAAGTTACTAACTCTATCAAGTTATCCCAAATTTCTAGAATTAGAATATCAAGCTCTTACCTGTCAAATTTTCAAATGAATATAACACAATTTAACAGCACAAAATAAAATCAACATGTAATAAGGTTAATCGTTGAAATTAATTTAAAAGATAAGATTCGCAAATGAGTGTATGTTTATGATAATGTTTGTGAAGTTGTTAAAACCGTATATTCTTCCGAAGTTCGTTTCCCTCAACTGGTCAGCACGTTAATTAACTCTGAAATCGCTAATTTACCGCTGATAATGTACGCGCGGCTCTCTAACAGGCTTTATGGAGTAGAATGGGTACGGAGAATAATCAGACAGGACAGAGCAGTTAGGATAGCCTGTGAAGCAGCCGATAGCGGCAAATGACCATTGCTGACACCAACATCGTCTCGGTGTACGCTTCGATAATTATATACGCGTCTACACAAGCTACCAGTAGTGCTATGTCAGCCTTTACTTAGGACTCTAATGACTACGCTTCGTCGGTTGTCGACCAGATAACGTAATTACGTCAACAAAAATATTTCATCGACCATTAACCAAGTATTCAACGAGGAAATTTATATTCGTATTACACCTAGGTGTTTGTCCAGCTTTAACGCTTTGTACACACGGTTTGTACAAAAGAGTCTTCACAAAAAAGAAAATGAACTACCAACAACTATTAAGCTACAGTTGACTATATTCTCTACTTATTTATAAATTTTCTATGAATGACAGAAGCATACAAAAATTTGATGGTCGCATCCGAGCTTAAGCTACTTTTAAAAGTGCCTTTAATTCTTAAATCTGATCACTTCAATTCTTTCGAAACTGACGTTAATAGACTTTGATGAATGCAGTCCCATTTTTGTCACAGGTCGCATATTAATAACCGTGACAGGCAGAATGGTCGGTTTTTGTACGCGATTTTAATCAAAAGAGAGAGAGTTTTGGAAAGGTGTCGATGGTAAAGGACCGCCGGTTATGAATCGAACGCGATTCAACCGGAAAAAGAAAGGTCAACCGAGTTATTGTTTCCGTGATGAATGCACATAAAATAATGAAATCTCGAAAGTACACCGGTCTGGAAGAGAGAGAAAAAAAATATATCGCGAGTAATACGAGCGACAGCGCCATAGGGGTTCCACACGTTTCACGTATGGCGAACAGGGAATTTATTGTCCATGGTCAACGAAGAAGACGATCCGGTTGTCCTGGCTCGTCACGGACAAGAGATTCGCTCTTGCTCTTTCGGATTTATCGCAAGTTTAACATTACACAGAAGTTGGAAACGGCGCGAGGGATTCTGCCGGATATTTATACGGTTTGAATGCACGTACGAGGATCATTCTAATGGTTTTATTATACTGATACCCGCGGGATTTCTTGGTGGACGCATTCGCACCCGGGTCTTCCACGATTCCGCGGTTTCTACCATTCACCCTGTTCATGCCGAATTTTTCGCTAAGAGATACTATTTTCGGGATACTGCGTTTGACACTTTGAATCCTTTATACGGTCATATAACATTTTAAATAACTCAACGATACAGTCATATTTATTCTTTAAACGATACAGTCGTGTTAATCTTTTTACACTCTGTACGTTTGCTCAAGAGGTTCAATTAAGTTGGCCTAAGAAAATATAAAATAAAGAGTGCTCTTTGAAAGGACTAACTGGAAGAATTCACTGTGTGTATTCTCAATAATCTGCATTATATGTGTGTCTGTGTGTGCTACTAAGGGTAGCTATAATCCACCTTTAAATAATCATTGAAGATGTGTGATTTGAAAAAGGATTAGACAGGACAGTATTAAGTCATGATCATTCTAAGATCATTTTAAGCGTACTTTGCTTGAAATAATCATTGAAGATGTGTGACTTGAAAAAAGATTAGAGAGGACAGTATTAAGCGATGATCACTTTAAGATCAGTTTGAGCGTACTTTGAGCTATCGTTAAAGAGCAAAAGAGAAGCAGGTGGTCCGTGAGACGCGAGTCGAAGGTCCTGAACGTGGTTTCGACGCATCTTTCCTATCGAGAAGGACGATTTATCATCCCGAACGTTCCATAGGAATATTGAATACGACAAGATAATCTCTCGACACCCTTCTTCACCCTCGCCTCCAACTCTCTGCCACCATGACCGACAGCATCCCCGTTTTGCGGTAGCGCCAGTAAACGGTCGTGCTTAATGTACCGCACGGGCCGATAAGCCGTTATACCGTCGTGACGTAGCCTCCAGTTTTTGCCTTGCAAAACGCAAACGTGCACCCTTTCTTCGTTGACGATACTCGTGACAGCGGCACCAGTCACTGACAGAACTCGTTATCGGTAGCCGCGTGTACTCTCGCGTTCACGGTTAAAGCTATACGTGAAAAGGGTCCATACACTCCCTTCGTCCTCTCTCTCCATTCCGACTCTTCAAATATTTCTACACGATATCATCGCTATTATTATCGCAACCCCAATTATACCGCGAACGTTGCGGTGTATTAATTGAAAATTTTATCGTTCGACGCATTACAACCGCCGGACTATAACTTCTCAGTTGCTTGCCATGAAATCTCGACAATCACACGATATTATTCACATTTTTGTACGAATACTCCAAATTCACAATGTATGACGGATTTTCACTTTAAATTTTGGACTTAACAAGTGACACTTAACAGTGGTTAGAGAGTTCACATTTAGATGATAGTTCGACTCTCCTTCATTTTTTAAACATATGTGATACAATGTACCTATATATGATACACACTTGATGATTAAAATTCGCTAATTTCGGAATAATGCTGAAACTTTGAAATGCAAAAGTTACAAGGTTTCTTGATGTTCGTATTTCACGATCTGCTTTCGGAGACCTATCGGCGGCTTATCTTCAGCTCCGAAATTCCAGCAGCTAAGATAGCAATCGGCGCGGCTTAATTATGCGGAGTTCGGTCGACGGAACCGAGCAGTTATGCTAATCCGACTTTATTAATAAGGACTCGAGCCAAAGTGGAGATCGCTGTTGGAAACGGTAGCCTTAACCCTTCGCCTAGGGTCCTCGATCCACACCCCTACTCGAGTCACTTCGCAGTACCCAGGGAACGTTCTTTGCCGTCCCGCTGCGTTCAAACCGGCGAGATTTCTCGTTTAATCGTTTTATCCTTCGTTTACTTTCCGAGACGTTCTGGGAAAATTTGCACACCCGTGCGGAACTCTTCGTTTTCCGGAAATTACCGGCAGAATGCGATTTAATTTAGACCGACAGCTTCTCGCATTCGCACGATACAGTTTTCCGAAGTTTCAGATTCGGCTTCTTACATTTTTAAATTGCTAAGCGTTCAATTGTCAAATCCATCTCGTTATTCGTGGTAGATGGACTCTCGTAGTACATGAACCTGACAAAATGGCGGTTGTTAGCAAAACTTCGAGTGATATTCGTGCAACGAGCAAATGTTTCCTCGTTCGGAATTTTGAATAAAAAGAGAGAGAAGGAAATTTAATGGGGGTTGAATGGTGCACGCGTTATGCTAGAAGAAAAGAAGAACGATGACAGATATCGTTTGAAAGGATTGATCAGGCGATTGGAACGATAATAATAAACGCGACGGACAAAGGTGCTGTCACGGTTTTGGACGACACGCCGGCGGCTTTGAATAACCGGAAGTGACACAGGTGTCAGAACGAGTGGATTGTTCTGACAGCCAGTTATCGGTTATCGGCAATTTTCGAATTTATCGGCCCTCCACAAGACGGGGCAATCGGTTCTACCGTTAACACGTTGACTGCCGCAGGGGTTATCGGTGACCATCGATAATCGAGTATCCAAAGAAACAGGAAAGAAGATTTTAGACATCCCATTTACAATCATCCAAAAGTATCTCCATAATAAATCCAACTACACAAGCACATTAAGGTTATGTTCAGAATAAGAACGTTCAAAATAAAAGTACCTAGAACCTAGGTTCAGAGACATCTCAGTGTCGATGAAAGTATTGTAATCATGTATCTTATAAAAATCCTACCTAATATTCCGAATGATTATAAATTTTTCACATTGATGAAAGTTAATGAAAATGGAGTGGTAGAATGGCCGATTTGGTTCGATGCAATGTCACCGTATAATAGTTAATCGAACAGGGTAGCCATAAGATGACATCGAAGCAAATACCAACAGAATACAGATCTCGTTCCATAGCGGCTTGGCTGATGTGGCAAAGGGGATGAGGGTCGAAGCGAAGGGAACGGTGTTAGTTTCCGTGGCATTGACGTTCCACAATACAGGCCTGATGCCGTTGACACCCCCATTTGCAACCCCTGGCCGGGCGCAATCTCTGCCGTCGCGGAACTACGTCCCGAAAGTGCGCCACGGTGAATCTTATTCATCCCCTTCCGTGGCTCTCGCGATATTTCCTGTCGACCTCGAATAGCTAAGCAAAATTTTACCCGACCGCAGCCTAGCGTCTTCCAACGATGTGCTATTCTTCCTGGGTCATGCGAGCATCCACGATAAAACGGCGTTCACAAGAATAGTGGAGGAACTTGGGTATCTCGTATATCTCTTATCACAAATTCAGACATTTTTACGACTTTCTGTATTTGTGAGGTCATTCTTAGATTTCTACATTCTCAATTTCCATACTTTTATATTATGGAATTTTTCAGTTCGCAAATTTTGTTTAATTTGTCAAATTCCTAAATCATTCTTCAGTTTCGGAATTCCTACATTATCCACAACATAGAATGCTACATTTCCAAATTGTCATAAGCTATTTGGCTAACTCTGGTATATGATATTGCTCGTATTAATGAATCCACAAAAACCCTAAAAATTCTAAGAATGCCACAAGAGATATCTTCCATAACCTTTCGCGAAACGTTTATTCCAACTCATTTACCGACATGTATAAACAATATTCGATTGATCGTGTTGCGGCCCGGTTTGATTTTTACCACAAGCGGATACCATTGTCCGCAGAAACACCGCTGTTCGATCATTATTCGTGTATTGTTCGCGTTTCACGTGGCGGCGATCGCGTTCCTTCGTCGATGAGATTTTAACGCGAACACGATCCGGCTCGGCGTTAATTCGATACTTAAAATTCTAGCCCCGTAATCCCTTTTAATTGCGCGATAACAGCGGTCGCGACGCGTTAACGAACGAATCGCGTCGCGACGCAGGCGTGTCAGATACGGTAGCGGGAGTTGAAAGGGTATTCGTTTGAATTTAAATTATAGCGATCATATTTCTTGCGCCTCTCGACCACGCGTTTCCGCTTTCTCCTGATTCCCCTCGATTTTTGCATCGGTATCCGATCGGCCGTGCATATGCGTTCACCGAAAAACCAGCTTGCGCCGACGAGCTGCGGTCGCCATCTTGCCACGCCATCGTCCCAAAGTGTTTGGTGAGCCGGAAACAGCTGATAACGGTGTCAGTGATCGTCGTTCGAGGACCGTTAACGTCGATATTATCCATTGTCCTACGAACAGGCGCGATAAGCCACCGATAATAGATTTTACGGGGTGAATACTTCGTTTACTTCCGTCATCTTTGACATTTCTCAAAGAATCACTTAACGAACTTATTTCTTGATGGATTTATGTATACCAATATTCAAAGAATTCTTCTAGTCTAATTTCTTATTCTCTAGACTAATTTCCTTCCCTCAGTTGGGAAAATACTACTGTCAAGTTTGCTCACACGTGGGAAATGGCGTAATGACGAACAAAATATATTCGCCTAGTATGGGATGAGCTAAATGTTCCCAGCAGATAATGACTAATCTCGCGTTAAAATCTTTTTGACAAAGGAACCCGACCGGTCATTTGCAAAAACGAGATCCGTAGGAGCGAATAATCGGTGAAAACGATGCCGGTCGACGCGGCAAGAATCAAAGCGAGTCCCCCGGTCAATGATATTGTTTATAGTAAATCGGATCTCGCGAGAGCCACAGGGAATATTTTTCCGTGGCCTACGGGTATTATCGTTCGCGCCACACTATACCGATAATGGCGGTAGTCAGTCGCGTATGATGCGGGCGCAGATAGCCGAGAGGCCGATAGGCGAGAACGGAAAATGCGGCCGGCGACCGAAATCCGGCTAATGGTTTCACTGAATCAAACCAACGCCGGCGTTTAACGGAGCAAACAGACAGAAAATGGAGCGCAACCGCATATAAAGAGTCGATGATAACGAAATGATATATGACTCGACGCGAATAACAGAGGAGAACCGAAACCGACGGGTTTTCCCTGCATCTGCCCTTCCCTCTCCATTCTCTTCTCCTCTGATCTCCTCTTCAATACTTGACTCCGCTCCTCTCCTTTCCTATCTCGCCTCTGGCTAGGGGTTATACGGCTCTCCCTTCTGTGATTGATCGGCTACCAGATATATACCACGGGGATATTCACTATGGGATTAAGTGAATACGCGGACACTTAATAATCCGTATAGTTATATACCTTTCTGTCTTCGCTGCTGCCTTCCACCCGTGAACGTTCTATCAGCGTTGACGCACGCGTTCGATAGATTTCTATCTTGACCATTAACGCGTTCAATGCTCTGAGGGTCATCTGCGGTCGCCATCACGAAACGTCACTTACGCAAGGTTAATGGTAAGCTACTTTGAAATACGACTATTGACACTCTGGCGATCGTAGGTCTCCTAATATTATGGGGAACCTCGCTCTGGTTGGGACTAGGTTTAGTTTTCGCATTCTCAAATTTAGAGACGGGATTTTGAAAGATGGAAGGTTTTGAAAATCGGAAGTTTGGCAATTTGACGATGTTTGGATATTTATCATGGATTACCTAGATGCCTGTAAAGCTTTAGATTCATCCTTAGATCTCTGTACACCTAGATCCTACCCTTATAGTACTCTTCATCTCTATAGTCTTAAATCCCTGTACCTATTTCTATATCTGTATACATATCTAGTACATAATGTCGGGGTCTAGTACATAATATTCTTGAATATTAATTACATCATATTTCTAGATCTCTATATTCCGATATGTACAACTATATCTTTAAATGTCTATATCTCTAAATCCCATCCACATCTCCACCGCCATATGATGAAATCGAAATTGCTCCAGATGCTCCAAGAAAGCGATGCGTCATGATCTACCTTGATTGCGGATATAGTGCCGATAAAACAGCGGTTATTCGTAAATAAAAGTGTCAGATTCTTCATCATCCACCCCGTCCTGCACTTTGTTCTCATAAAGGATCATTGAAACGGATGTGTTCGCACAACACGTTTATAGCGTTTTGACGGGCACAGAAACTGAAGCACGTTGAGCGGTTAAAGTCACGCTTTAGAGTAAAATTACCTACGTGTAACGACCCGATAAATCTTCTCAATAATACACGGGGATAGCTTCCTCGCCCAACGAACAGAAGCCCGAGAGAAATATGCGTTTCCGGTGACGAGCGGTTTACCGAACCGTCGCGTAATTGTCCCTCCACCTAATGGCGGAATAATTCGATAACAGCTTCGGATAGTTATCGATTCGATTAGCTAAAAGTGCCATAAAAGTCGGGCCTGGTCTTCTTTCGAACGATTAATGTTTCCGGAACCCCTTCAGCTACTTATATTTCCGCTCTAACTTTTCTTTGGCAAATAATTTTCTTACTCTACGATTGAAAATCGTTTCACTTCCTGCGAACAGAGAGATTTGGGGTTCGAATTTACACGGTGAAACATCAAATAGAACGTAACTGTCAAGTCCCGACTTGCGTCGAAAGCAAACAAGTCAAAGGGTCTGTACAGTCACTCGGCTATAAAGCATCCCTCGCGAAGGTACGGGTGCTAAGTTAATTTCCCGGCATTACGCGAGCTGAGTGGGCCGTTAACAGTAAATAATACTGCAACTATTACCACCAAACGGTGCTCTCGCCGGAGAAATATGGCGCTCGTACAAATCGTGCTTAAGAATCCGACCCAAGAAGAATGAAGCTGCGACCATCCGTTTCCTTTGCAAATTAATTTTCCTATTTTTACCAGCATGCAGTAGAAAATACTGTATTAAAAAATATTTACTGTAGCAAAGAATATATTGAACGAAAAATGTTTTGGGGTTAAGGGTCCATCTCGCAAGGAAAATTGAACAGCTTCAGAAATGTAAAATTTATTTCAAAGTTTCTTAGTCTCCTCAAATTGCCCCTTAGATGAAAAGGTAGTTCAAAAAATGCTCTCTGCGATTAAGGGCGCAAATCTGATGGTGCAATGGAAAGTGTTCCGGGAAATTCGCTCGCGTCTTTCTGAAAGAAGCTGTCGTGCACGTTCGCCTAATCACTTACTCAGGATCGTACAACCAACGCGCAGCAACGATTGCTTTAATATTCAACGTTCGTAATAGCCGGACACGAGGTTTCGGATTCGTTCAATTATTCAATCTCGCTAGCTAGTTAGGTTGGTCTAAATCTAGATCTAGGCTATGTCCGGAATTTCCCGGGGAGGAAATCTAAATTTGCCCGACGTTGCTTTGAATTTTGCAACGAACACCGTGCGCGAACCGCATCGTTGCACCATTGTTCGCCACTTCGATCGTTATCTAAAATGATTTCGAACAGGATACGCTTGATAAAAGTTTCACTCGATCCCTTCGGTTTCCTTGTCGCTCTATCTTTAAACGCGTTCAAGATGGCCGCCACCGCAACGTTACCTATTCATTAATACTTAATCTCGAAGGTTCATAATACTTTCACTCGTGAAATATAGATTGTTCGAGGATAAATCGTGTGTTAACTCTTAGAATCGTGTTAATTATTAGAACTTCCTTGAGGTACTTTTTGAGGAATTTTGAGGACTCTTTTTACAGAAATAAACACAAGACAGCATTCTAAGAGGTATTGTTATTTTAAGTACTATTGTATTATTATTTTAAATGATTTATCTGTGGCGATGTTCTCATAAGGAGACTACAGATGTTCTTACGATATATTAAAGTCTGTAAAATGTAGGTAAGACTTTAAATTACATGAATTTGTACATATTTTACAGACCTCGTATAAGAATTTGCAGTCCACTGAATCTTGCATATAAGAGTCTAATATCTAATGACAACTTTTAATGAAATTAAATATATAAAATGATTATGCAAGGACGTAATCGTATCGATATACGAGAATATTTTATGAAAGACATTTGACTGCCCCGTAAAGAAACCTAATACCCTTAAATATTCTGTTTCCAGAGTAAGAATACAGGCCGAGAATGATCGATTTCACGGAAGCCCAACAGCAACGACAAGATCCTCCTCAGAGACTTTAACGCTCGTTTCCAAGGTCCGAGTCTTAAATAATGCATGAACAGGCTGAGGCCGAAAAGTGAGTGGCGGATAGAGCCGGAAGGGAGTCACAGTCCCTTATTTTCTTTCTTTCTTCTTTCCCGTTCATCCTGTCGGAAATGAGAGCGGAGACAGACAAGCAACAGCCACTCATCACCGATTCAGAACGGACGTCCGCCGGGAGAGACGTTGCTCGGATGCTCGTTTAATTGAATCGTAAGACTTTGTAAGCGTCCGTTCGGGGACCGTTTCGAAGCGAGTATACGCGTGTTCGCGCTGGTAAACGATCTCGTTCCCCTCGCAAACGGAATTTAACGTGGGCGTGTAAACTTGCGGCCGAGTCAGTGCACACGGCCGTGTCTGGAACTCGTCGATTACCAACGAAACGAATGCTCGCTTAACATCAAGTTTTACCGCTTCTTCGCTCGTGAACCGAATAGCTTGGCAGTAATTCGCAAACGAAGTTATCTCTTATTTGCTCAATGGGGAATGAAGCGGGGTAAACAGATAGGTGTCGAAGAAGCGGACTGAAACGTTGAAGCTGAGTGATGTGAAGAGATGGTTTAAAAGATTTTTAGGTGTCACGTTTTAGCACAGACATTTGGTATCACATACTCAACTTCTTTAGATTTTTATACTTGCAGTTTCTCGTATTTCCAAATTCACACATTTTCTTCATTCAGCAATTCAGATACCTGAATTCCTATACCTTGAAAGGCACAAACCCCCAAATCACAACTCCCAAATCTCCAAACCTCCAGTACATTTGTCTAGATTCCTAAATATTTAAATTCTCTAATTTCCATATCTCTAATCTCTCACATTTCATAATCCACAAATTTCTAGATAGCTTTTTTAAATCTCCAACTTCCTAAATTCCCAAATAACCAAATTTGCAAACTCAAACCCTCAAATCCCAAACCCCTGAATTTTCAGATCCCCAATTCTTCCAAATTTCGAAACATCTAAATTCCCAAATCTCCAAGTTCCCAAACCCCTAAACCTCTAAACCTCCAAACCCCCAATTCTCCAGATCCCCAAACCCTTAAATCTTCAGATTCCCAATTCTTCCAAATTTCTAAAGATCTAAATTCCAAAATTTTCAAATCCCAAACTCCCCAAATCGGTAATCTAATACCGCTAAAATAAAAATTGCAATTTCGCTGATAATCAGCGTAACTTTCAACCCTCGTAACGACCAGATGATCACCGAGAATGAAGTTGTATCACATTTTGACCCCGGGTTGCACGTAATTCTCGTCTAGAATTGCCTATTAGACCCAAATCGATCCGAGATTAAAAAAACACGGATTAAAGATGCCTCGGGGAGTTTTCAAGTGCGGCTGACCAAGCTGTAAGTGAGTTTCGAGCCGACCCTCGGGCCACGTTGACCAAATTTCTCCGGTAGATAATTACGAGGGTCGGATACGAGGCCGAGCAAGGGTTTCTCGCACAGATAATGTACTTCTCGACGGTGTAGCACCGTTTACTTCCCGTCTTATTAATATCCGACGTTCGACGATCGTCTCGTTCCGCGAACGTTCAACCGTCCCGGGGTACAGCTTGCTTGTTTGCTCTTCGTAAAACGATAACACGCTCGCCAACAGCACTCGCGGTATAATGAATCGTTGGCGAGATGTATAGAGGACGCGAGTGGCCCACCGCTTATTTAGCATAAAATGTAAAGTAAGCCGCGGCCATGGGAACAAATTGTATTCCCATTAGGAACGCCACGATGAGCGAGTCTGGCCGCATTTGAATACGCTCGGATTAAAAATTAAATATTACCGCGGGTAGGAGGCGGCGATTAGAGCTCCTGGTGCGAACCGAAAAAAAATGAAAAAGAGGGCCAGAAAAAGGGCCACGGGTTACCTGATACAGGCCACAGCCGTTGCGGAAATATTAAATGCTCGTTAATTATTCGCAATCGGATGAGGATGTACGAAGCTGTTCACTCTCTTCCAAATAATGGTAAATGGTACAGACAATACTAAATTTTATTACAAATTCGTGCTTAGCCAAAGACACTATGCAAATAGAGTTTGCACTGAAGCAGCAATAATGGATAGTATGTATCAATGTGTTCTAGGAGATTTAAAGAATTTTTACAGTGCATTCGAAAGACGCAAATGCGAGCGTTAGATTTGATTTGCAGCCGTACGGTTCGCTCACGCTGCACCATAACCATCTCTCACAATTTCGACGAGGAAGGTGGCTGACACAAGTGGTCGCGTATCTCGCGAGCCTTCTTTCCTTTTTTCCTCGAGGCATTAAAGCGCCACGTCGAGACAGTTAACTAAGACATCAGTCATAATACGCGAGACAAGCGGACGCGGAGGCACAGACATAAAGGGCCCTCGTAACTCCTCGTTTACCCAGCTTTTGTTTCTAATGCCCTACAGTCGCGCGAATCCTCCCCCGAAACTGCTTTGCGCGTCTACACAACTCGCGCGCTTCTAACTTCCAGGAAAACGAGAATCCCGAAACTCTCGATCCCCGGAATCGCGTTATCGAGCTCGAAGACGTCGAGTGTTATTCCCCACGAGAAACTTTGCCCCTGACAGTTTTGCTGCGAATAAGCTCGTTTCGAAAGTTAAAGCTGTCGCCCACTTAACTTGAACGCCAACTTTCATGTATTCTCTTAATTACGTGTATTTAACAAATAGTAGAAAATGAACAAGTAATAGTAGTACTCTCGAATGTGATAATGTCGATTTGACATCATGTAGTATCATTAAGTAGATCTTCAGGTCTACTGTCATAGAATCGTCATAGACGCGTCCCTTGCTGTACAGCAAGGATAACAGCTTTCCTATGGAAAGAATGATAAAATATTTACTATATATAATGAAATGGTGGTGTATCGTGGTGGATAACTAAATGGTTAATTTTCGAGACAGTCATCTTTCAAAGCAACGCGTGTATGACGCTTCGTGGACAGATATGTTATCTCGCGACTCGGCATTCTACCGCGACCGATTTTCCTACGGCGTCGTTTACCACGCTCGTAAGATAGACAAATGCGTTCTGGTCAGTTGGGACAGCTCCAGCCCCGACCAGGGAGATTTACAAGTTTAGTTAGCAGCGATCACACCCACGGGATTCGAACCAATGGGACGCGCGGCTCGCTGATTTCTCTGCTTCTCGACGCTTTTCGTTGCATCTCTTTTCATTTTGGTATATGTATTTTTACGTCATATGAAATTCGAATTGGAGAATTTAAATCGTAATCGACGTTACTCATTTTACAAATGCATATCTTACACACAATTTTGTAAATTTTACAACCTAGTTTTTATTAAATTCGAACAATTCTGATATACTTCTTTTTAGTTATTTAATAAAATGAGAGGGTAGTCATTTGATAGTCTCAGGTATCTTCTAGACGTATGAGTCACAAGAGATCATAGACATGATGTGCACAGTAATTTACATACTGTATGCGTGCCACAAGAAGAGTTCTACAAACTGAGACATCATTGTCTGTTGCGAGTGACTGATATAATGAATCACTTCTGTCTAAAATGTGTCTGAAGCTTAGAATATGCTTTGTGACTTAGTCAATCACAGTTGCATTTCCTTGAGAGAAATTCGTCAAGTTCAAAAGATATTCATCTTGTGACAAGTGAACAGGTGTGAATTAAGATAACACGTCTACTACAGTGTGTAATATATTTTCTATAGAATAGCAAAACATCTTGTATGGACCCATAGACCTTAAATCATACACCCTCTGATCACTCGATATCTAATATCGACTCACGTCGAACGACCTCAGGAAGATCCTTCCTTTTCCCCTTTCTCAGTGACGTCAACAAATCTCGCCCACTTCCTAACCGTTACAGATAGCCAGCCATTAGAGCGTCACTTTTTTCCCACGTATATGAATGACCGGACGCGGATAAGCCCTGCAGAATATATCGTCGCAGGACCGTTCTCCGTGCTAGCGCATTTGTTTGAATTATTTTATATCCCACGATTTTTTATTATCAGTATCTCGCGTGACCAAACGGCGGGGCTACGTGTACCGAAAATCGGATCGGGTTTCTCGCTCGCGATAAATGGCTCGTTTCCTGGATTATTTTCAACCGAATCGCCAAATTACTGTAACGATTATGAACTATTTTAGCGTTGTATACGACGTATAGTTATATGCAATATATTTGGGGGACATTGAACGAGGTCCTCCCAAGGTACATTCACAATGTAGTTAAGGTTCAGTCAGGTTCACTTATAATCTGTAAAGTAAAGGTTCAAGGGATTAAACAGTTCTTTCGCTGTGACAAAATTTAAGTCTTCTTTGACAAAGTCCTCTGATAAAGTTCCACAAAGCTTAAGTGTAAAAGCAAAAGGTGCTCCTCGTCAAATAACATCAAGAACAAGCTGATTCTTTAGTATAAACGTACCCTTATATTCACAGCAGTTAAGGAATTGAAGGTTGCAGTTAATTAACAATTAAGGGATTTACATTTGCAACGCAAACATTGTGCTAACACATTCGACGAATCGAAAATGTACGATGTGCAAAATAGCTACGATCTTACGATCGAACCTCGATAGATCATTTCCTGTTCCCGTACCGAGGTAACCGACTCGTCGAGAACTCGACGTCAAAAGCGGTGTCCGCGGTTTCGAAAAGCTTCGAACTCACCCCGTAGCTGGAGAAAATGACGCTCGTTCCGACGGTCGCACGGATCGTCCCGTTTGCCGGGCCAAAACCGCGTCGCATAATGGGAAAATTTGCGTAAACGGCGGGGTCATTAAGCACCCCTCTTACGCGCGAATGTGCGTGGCGGTCGCCGATGTGGAGACGGGGCTATAACTTGCGGTAATACCAACCTAACCGTGTACCCATGATTATAACGCTACCAATTAGTCAAGCCGGCTTAGGATGGCAGCCCTGCCTGCCCCGGGACAAGGGACCTGCTCTACACGCACGCATACACGCGACACCGCGTTCTGCCGGCTTCTGTTCAGCCATCTAACGGCTGAATACGACCCGGAGAGATGACTGTTAAAAGATCTGAGCTGCGGGCAAACGTTTGTGAAAGTTGAAACTTCTTTCGGCTCGGGAAATTTTAATTCTGATTCGTTTGGTCATCTGTGGCGATTTGAAGAAGTAATTTGCAAAGGGGATTTAGAAGTTTGGGGGTGTTGAGGATATTGAGGATGGGAATTTGGAGATCGAGGAACTTGAGGATTTAGAAATTTTGGGGTGTAAAAAGTAGAGGAGCTGAGAATCTGGAGATCTAGAAATTTGAGGATGTAGGAAATAGGGGAGTTTAGAATTTGGAGATCAAGGAATATGGGTATGTAGAAATTAGAGGATGTAGAAACTGAGAAGTTTGCAAATTTCGAAATACAGGAATTAGATTTCCGAATTTAGAAATTTCAGAATTTCAGTATTTAGAGATTAGTAAGTAATATAGGATTTAAAAATTTAGGAATGTTGAAATTTAGTGATTTGAAAATTTACAAATTAAAGAATTTGCAAAATAAATCCGACAATTCCGGAATTTGCAAATTTGCAAACCTGATTTAAAAGCTTGTCTATTATCAATTAAAAAATGTAGGAATTTAAAAACAAAAATCCTTGAACAGGTAAATTCTCATTTGTAGCCATAATGGCTGACTACTTTAGTTTCGTTCTACTGATAGTCGCAGAATAGGAGACCAAAACGGTGAAAACATAGCAAGTCCGTTACCAATGAAGTTTCAGTCGACGCTGGCAATGCGTCGTCGTCGACGGGGGGCAAGTTTGGTAATTATTTAGCTAAATTGCGAGACAGTTGGCGGCGCACGGTAACATGTGTTCGCAACCGGCGAAAAATCTCTGAATTAATGCTCCGCCATTAATTATGTTTATGAGGCCAAATTGTCTCGGGGAGGCGCGGATATATGCAAATGTAATTTGCGAATTTCGGCGTGTAGGTATAACAAGATCTATTAGAAACGACGCTTTTACTCTTCTCTGAATCGACGTGTTACAATTTTGATGTCTATGTTTTGCTTCCTTCCTCTTTCAATTACACTCTTTATCATTCTGACATGTTGACGCAGTGAAAATTGACGGATATTGTCAAACTTATAAGTTACTAAGAACACATATGTCAAAATTTTGTAACATGTTAACAAGTGAAAATTGGGATACACATGACGTATGTGGTCAGACTTATAACATAAATTACTAACAACATATAATTTTTATGACATGGTGTTTCAAATATTACTATAATGTACACTCTTTCTTGCAATCACTCGTTAACACAGTAAAAATTGACTGATATTGTTATACTTATGATAAAAATGACTAAGAGTATAAATAGTGAATTTGTTAACATCATCATTCATTAATATAATAGCCAATATCGAAATCTGGAGCACGTAGATTTACCTGAATAACTCTTAAACCACCCGTATCACAGTCGAAAGAAACGTTTGACGAGCGAGTGCTCACTTTGAATGAACGCAGAACCGAAAAACTTACCAATTCGATTAACTCGTTCGTTTGTTCGGATTGATTTTTACTTTGTTACCGCTATTCCATATCACGCTGACAGGTATTTACGCTGACGGTGTGGAATGCAACATTTTACATCCCCTTAAAATGGCACAAATTGAAAATCTCTTCGGGTCGAGGCCAGTCGATTTTCAAGAGGGGATGTTTCGCCCACTGCCCCTTCGAACGAGGCCCGCACGGTGGTTGCCACCGGCGCACGCTGTACGTATCAGCTGTTTAATTAATTTTACGTCTCGTACAAATGAAACGGAGAAATATAATATACGCGGTACAATTTAAACGACATCCAAAATCCCTTCGAGCGTTAATGCTGCTTGTCACGAGCCCCTTCCCGATGTTTTTCTCTACCCTGCCGGGGCTCTTTTATCCGCCTATTTCCCTTGAAAGGTTTCTTCTCTCATTATGGAATTTTATTATTTTATAACGAAGTTAATTAGCGGGACATCCTATGAAATGTTCCTTTTATGATTAAGATACATAAATACCTATGTGAAAATTGTTGCTAAATATTTTATATGTATTATGCATTTTCTTAGTGATGCATTCAACCATATTGAAAATGATTTTAAATCTATTCTGATATACAAGTTCGTATTTTTCGAATGCGATGTAAAGTCGATGCGATACTTCGGTTAAACTTACGACACGTAGCAGTCGTTCATTAATCTTCAGGAAGACAAGCAGATCGCATTCGATCTTACCCAATTACGTTCGCGTCCACTAATTTTCTTTATCTTCGCCCAGTCGAACGAACTCGTTACAGATTGCATTTTTAATCACACTCCCTCTTCGTTCGAAGATCGTCGGTTCCTCGTGAAAGATCACGGAATAAATCGCGGCGCAGAAGTTTATTCGGCGAGCCCTTAGGAATCGCGAATACCCTCAACAAATTGAATTACACGTGTCGAGTTCCCATTGGTCCGTCCGCGTTTGCACGAAATAGTTACGGACAATCGAAGCGCGGAAAATCCATGGGAACGCGTGTTCAATCATCGTGCGTGCACCGGCGAAATTTCATAAGCGAGAATTAACAGGACGGCTGCTTTTTATTAGGGCGCGAATGAAGTGGAACAATTCAGCGGCATTTAATTTCGTTTGTCAGAACAACGCCGGACATTATTTCGACACGGCCGTTCAACTATTTCCCCGTTACGAATCCGGTCGCATCAAAAATATAAATTTTCCCGCCGCGCGAACACGCGATTCCACCATCGTCAAAGACACGGGAATTGTATGGCCGCGATAACGAAACTATTTTCACCGACGGAATGAAATTACGCCGCGGTACGGCTTTGGACAACATCGAGCTGAAAAGTTATTGATATTCGATCTCGTGGATGAAACGTCGGAATAAAATATCGTTGGATTAAACGTCCATGGAGTGCCGCGACTATCCAGGTGATCAAATTTAATATGACCTCGCAAATTGAAGTAATTTGCTGAATTCAACCCACGTTTCAGTAAATTCGAATGGTATTTATAAAAATAGTTACGTATCGTTTAGCTGTTTTTAACAAAATAGGATCGTCGAACAACAAACAATTCGGAAACATTTAATCTGACACGATAACATAAAAATGTTTCGAAATAACGATGGATCTTTGGTTAAAAATGGCTGAAGCTTTTTTAATGTAAAATACACAATAAACATACATCATAACTGACACGATGACATAAAATATTATTTTATTATGACATAAAAGTACACGATTTATATCAACTTAAAGAATACAGTCAAATCAATTCTTAACAAAATTGCTATTAGTATGTTTTGAATTGAAACTTCTGCGAACTTCCGTCATATTTTAAATGTTAAAATATTTGATGTTTAATTCGCTATATTTCCAACTACTCGCTATAAACTAAATTCGCGTTATCGTCAATCTGCAAAACACGAGCTCATCAACGCCGGAGGTCTTTTTGAACTATTAGCCCATTAGTTGGCCTTCCATCACCCGCGTCCGTGTTCATCAAGTTGAATCTGATCGTCACAGTCGAATCGAAACGTCAAAATCACGGTGGGTTTTGTAAAGTATGGATTGGAACTAGTCGCGCACCACGCGATACGGCTACCTATCGGTCGTTTCGTAGAACGCCGCGGGCTACGCTCGATACCGAGGCTTTATTAGTTCGCGGTAATAAATCAGAAGACAGATCAATTTTGCGCCGTTCCCTGATTTCTGTCCCGCTGGAAAATCAGATATAAATTTGCGACTACGATCGCGGTATCGCGACATTCGCCCGTCCGACAGCACGCTCGTCCGCGGTCGCGGAGATGCGGCAGATATTGCGACGATGTCATTCGATGCTCTTAATTTCATCGTTCCGTCGCTTCATTCCGCTTCACATCGATCCCGAATCGGCCACCGATTTGTCCCCGTTATCGGAATTCGTTCGATCGTCAAACGCTCGACCTGCATCAATTTGAGGCTATAAACCGCCATTTTCGAAAAAGACCACTGAAGAGCATTAAACGTGTCCAAAGCACCTGTGCATCATTCTGTGCGTCAAAGAAGTAAGGATGATAGCGTGTATGAAATTTGATGAACTTGTAAGAAAATGGAAGAACGTGTCTTTGCACGGAGTGTTTGAACAGGTAGAGTATGAAAGTGTTTCTCAGTCTTGACCAAGTTTGGATGTAATATACGAGGTATTAAAGGTAACGCAAGGTTGAATTATTTTTTGGGCAGAAAACAGAGCGGTACGTCCGGTACAGAAATTAGCGTTACCGCGTGCACCATTGACTAACGACGGAGGGGCCCGGAGTTCACGAGGGTGACCAGGCGGATGGCTTCCATATACATACATATATATCGACAGACGCACATCGATTATATGCTCGATTAATTCGCGACCGTACCGACCCTTGATACGCTCGTTCGCTTACTCGTTTGTTTGCGCGACCACGATCGATCTCGCGTGTTGCAATTTTTTCGTGTGACTTACAACGCAACCGGTAACTTGCAGGAATATCCCGCGTCCGAGGATCGAAACGTTCGAATCGAATTAATACGGCAGCAAAACAATTCGAACGATCCTAGATGGAATCTTCTCCCTTTTATCGGCACCGATACAGTCGATATAGAGGCAATTTCGAATTCTAGCGAACCGCCGTTGCAACGAGAGGCTTCCGTTTCGATCGATCAGAAATCTCGATCGCGATCGGGCGAGAGTTATTTCGTTCGTTCGGCGAATTTCGTCATCGTACACCCGATGCTCGGATGCATGCTCGCAATTCTGAAAGGACGAGTATCGGCCGTTACGAAGGGATGGATTTGGATTTGGATTTGAAAGGTGGTGCGACGCAGAGGCCAGGGGCGGGTCGGAGGAGTGGAGGTTGGTCGAGCAATTAGCGAGCCGTCAGTGGCACAGTGGCTGACAGGGAGCTATACAACCTGGCCTCCACCACCGCCGTCTCTGAATTCAGCATCGTTTTCACCTACGATCGCACCGCCACGCCGGATGCGTTACTCAGTCACTGAAGTACCGTGTTACCCCTAATTAGAACATCTAACGGTCAATCGTGCCGTTGCTATCGATGTTTCAAAAAGCGTTTTGACGCTGTTAATGCTGCTAACTGCGATCATAGCTGCTTCCCGGATTTCTATCGATAACCGCAACTTACAACTCGAGATCAAATCACTGATCTTTTAATCATTCTGACTCATACAGTAATACCCCGTTTAGAGATAGGTTCCTAGAAAACCATTAGATCATCTTAGCCTCTCTGTTCAACGTCATCTTATACAGAATGAGCATTAACGAAATTTTCCTATGTAATTCTTTATCATCATTCCTCTGTATCATCATCAAAGTCAGTACAGATCGTCAAATCTCTATCGACAGTCTTTCTGTAATTAACCTAACCCAATTTTTGTCACAGCTTCGATTCTTCCTATTCATTTCGTTGACAAAGAAAACCGAGGGTTCTTCCTCTGTTTTTTTCAATAAAAATCGATTCACGCCGCTTTGATTCGAGTGATCTTTCCCCGTTTTTTAGTTCCCCGCCACCCCTGCGCGATAGGGGGCCCCGAACAGCAGGGGAGCAAGCACGAGGAGAAGTATCGCGCTTGGTCGTTGTCGAGCCGAGGGAGTAGCGAATGCAATTATAATTTTAATTTCGATGGTATTTAATAAAGGGGCGCATTGCACAGCCTGCACCGGCGGTCTTCCAACCCTCGAGCCTGCCATACAAACCTGTATGCGCTAATTAGCAGTTACGGCCCGCAGACCGCACGAACGCATTCTGCTGCTTGCTCGCGCGCTGCCACGTTGCACTTTCGTCCCGAACTCGTTCGCCCCGTTGAATCGTCAAGTCTGTGAGATCGAGGCTGATCAAATACATCGACCAGCGACCGGTCACACTGCTCAAAATTATACAATCTCTGAGTGCGTGTTAAATATTTACCTAAGTTGTAAGAATTCTAAAAATGTCACCCCAAAGCGTACATTTTTAGCAATTCTTTTACGTCAAGAAATTTTATGTATACACATTAAACAATGTAGATATCTTCTTTCGGTGTACAAACTATTAATGGAGATTAGTGAACTTTAACAAATTTCTTAGACTATGAAATGCATTTCAAAGTAGTTCATTAATGGAAATATAATTTTGGTAAAGGCTGGTACGGTGATTTAGAAATCTTACAAAATGTTCAGCGAACGAAGAGGCAATCAAACAGTAAAAAGCTTGACAATATCCCTGTAGGAATTACGAAAGAACAGGCGAATAATCGTCAAAGAATCGTCGGCTAACGATGGCAATCCAATCAACTCGACTAATCAGATGATCGAGTTGAACGTCGAACCCGAACGAACGGTCGTCGTTGATCGATTCTTTTTCCCCTGGCCTCGTTTCCGTTCCCTTTCCGTGAACTCAGCGACGCTACAACGGGCATCGCGTTTCGGTCAATTTGCGTTCGAGTCAAGCGGACACTCGCGGCGATTCAATTATACCGACAACGAAGTTTGTTCGCATCAAATGCCGAAAGGCTGAAAATCAATCCAGGGTGCGATCGGTTTAATGGGGGCACGCACCACGTGCCGCGGCCATTATGCACCTCGCCCTCCGCCACCCCCTCGCGCTGCCACTGCCGATCACGACCTCCACCCCGTTCCACCCTCAGCGCCCACACGTATCCATACCGCAGCAGCCGTTACCTCGCGGTACTTACGTGTACAGACCCTTGCAAAAATCATGCTCTTTCTACAAACAAGTTTTTTATATTTTTAAAGTCTTACAAGTTTTATGACGGACTTCAAATGACTCGTGGATACGTCGATAGTACAATGTATTGAAGATACAGTTCGTATTTAAGAAGCGAGCTGTAATAATTTCTGGGGTTGTATTTTTGAAAGAATATTTCATTAAGGGTGAATATTGTGGATGAGAGAATGAATTTTGTAGATGTTAAGGTGAGAGTAATCATTGAATTTCACTCAAAATGGAAACTGAATGTTAGAGCTAGAAAAGTGATGTAAATGAGTTATAGAAAAGAATTATGTCATTGAAAAACGATGTAATGGCAAAGATTAGTAAGGGAACGTGAATTCTAGACTCATTCGAGTCAATAACTAAATAAAGGTGAAAAATTCTAAATAATCCCAGCAGAGGAAGATCGGAAGAGTAGAAACGAAGAGTAGTTCCGAATCGAGAGGGTCGACCCTCCATCGAAATCAGAAGCGGTCGGTGTGTATTTAAGAGTACGTGACCGGGAAACTGGCCACGTGATCCCTAATTGATAGCCGTCGAAGTAGTTAACGAGAAATCATAGGTTCCGAAGGGAGCGGAAGAGAAGGATGCGGAAGGCGCCGTTGGCGAATCAGCCGGTGCTTCGTTGCCGGTAGCAAAGGGTTGGGGAAAAAGGGGCAAAACGTAGGTACAGGAGCGAGAGAGAAAGGAGTATGGGGTTAGCAATTTTAAACAGTCTCCGGCGACTCGATCCTCCGGCATAGCGGAGTCCGGCTAGTGAGGCTGAGCGTGCAATGATTGATGCCAGGACCGTTGGTATGGAGGGGTAAAAGTGAGGAGGGCTAGAGGATCGGTCCTACGGCCTGGGGAAATTTAATTAACGTAAATGCCGCCGCCACGGCCGGCGTTACACGCCGTGTGTGGCAATCGCTCATATGCAACTGGCCCCTACCCCTATCGTTCTCTTTCTCCGTTCCTCCACCTTCAACCCCGTCCCACCGTTCGCCCCCGCAATCCTCTTTCTCTCTTCCAGCCTCTGGCCACGCACACGTTCTTCTCTCTCGACGCGTTCAAACCTTTCCCCAAGCATATCCAGGCTACCGCGTTGCCCTGATCGGCCAGCTGGGGGTTATTAAACGTTCGGAACAAGGGGTAAGGGGCTTCGATTGCGGCCCGATTGATGGATCTTGGAGGCCGTGTTGCTTCGATCCAACGATCTCGTGCGCGATAAGTGAACGGGTTACTGAACGCCGTGCCGAGAATATCCTGCGAATCGAGAACATATCCTTTCCTCCAATTTTCCCCACTGACGGAAACGAAAATAGAGTGGTGGCCAAAGCTGGAATCTGTGAAAGATACTTTCATCGACACTTTTAAATAGAATAGCCCGAGTAATAACGGTCTTGACCGGAATAACTTGATACGTAAGTATCATTTGACACCGAGCAACATTTTCATTAACCCAGATAGCTGCCCTGTTATAAATGTCTCATTCTATATATTCTCTTTTAAATGTAACTAAAATTTAAATCTGATATTCTAATTTCAATCTGAACTAGCTTCTTCTTACAGCCCGATGCAACGAATGTTAAATGGGTTCAGTTTAAATTGAGACAGGTTAAGTTAGGTTAGATTACGTTTTTTAGCTACTGTCCTATTTTCAACCGATCATGGATTGACTTTTTCATTACCGTGTGTATTAATAAATGTGTAGTAATATAAATAAGAAGCAATGAATCAGTAAAAGATCGAATACGAAGAGAAGCCATACAGAACTAATCGCGTGCCATATCAAAAACGTAAGGAGAATTAAATTGTTCATCCCCCGGGGCTGGCGAAATCAAAATGAAAGTTGTTCAAGCCTTTGATTATATTTTACACGGTCCCGGAAAGCTAGCTCTCGCGAAATCCGATAAATTCCTCGGAGAGGCTTCGCGTCTTGAAAACTCCGGCTACTTCTTCCCGCGCCCCCCTGCCGGTCGTCCCAATCTCGTAATCGACTTTGCCAGGCAATTCTATAATCCCTTAAACCTAATTAGGGGTGAGTGAGCCACGGCCGAGTCGGAACTCGAGTTAACTTCGCTACAAACAAGAACAATATCTTCCTCCGTCAGTCGAGGAACTTCGTTACAGAGGGTTGAAGAGAGACGGAGGCCGGAGCTGCGTCCAACGATCCTCGAGGATAGTCGCAAGGAGAAGAAAATAAGGTCGCCTCGGAGGATAGCCAGCGGCTGGCCAATGTAATCGCTTGTAAAAATGTAATAAAGGATCAAAGTCTGCCGTTGAAGAGGTTGTTACGCGCTCGGGACATTGTGTACCGAAAGAGGCGCCCTCTCCAGTCTTTTTTGCAGTTCCCTCTTCCAGCTAAACTCCATCGTAACTATTTATACAAAAGGAGACTTCGCTGATACGCAAGGTGCAAACTCTTGAGAGTATATTTCTCTGAGAAGCAGATTTATTCCTAATCACTTTAGATTACATCATCTCTATTCTGATAAAGTATGAATATTATATGAACCTAGTAAGATTGAATTTATTTCAACGTTAGAAGAAGAAAATGTACGTGTAATGCTTCAGCAGGAATTCAGACACGTGACGTCAAAAGGTCCGAACATTCCAGAGACATTCGTAACTCTCAAAGCCCAGTACCCTTTGCTATATCGCCTGTGTCGAGAAGGGGTAGGAAAAATATCGCCGCTTGATGGAGTCCGACGAAACGTCGAAGCGCACCCTCCAGCGGAGGGAGGTCGTCTTCGGGGGCACTCCTCGGACCGGAGTATTTCATATCTGACTATCAAAGGTGGAGCTTTGTGCAGTTTATATTAAATCACGGCACGGTTACGGGATGTCAATAGACGTGCCTTCCTTCTTTGCGTCCGCCACTCTTTCGCGGAAAAATTCTATTAAATCGTTCCTCCGGGTAGAGTCGGTTTCAACTATCACGTATTCAGTTTTAGCGGATGTTCAACACGGGTATGTTTGATTAATTTCGATTAGCTTCGGAGATTATTTTGAGGAGTAAGGGGTGAAAGGTTTTTCAAATCTGAATTTCCAAATTCTTAAAATTCTACCTCTCCAAAAGTTTAAAATCTGTAAATCTTCGTAGGCATCTAGCCTCCCTAAGTTCACCCAATGTTTTCCCTAGACCTTCTTCCCAGATTTTCTTTATCTCCCTTGATAGACCAATTTTCGTTGCCCACTTGACCCGGCGAATTCGATGATTTTATCGAAAAAAATAATTCTGCGAAGTGTCGACTTAAAAAACTTAGGAGAGGCGTATGCGAACGAAGTCACTCGGAAACGATGAATGAAATCAAATCAGTCCCGTTTGTTGATTCGCTATCGCATCGACGAAGGTAGATCGAGTGCACGGAAGAGCAGGCTGGAAACAAGAGGGGTCCGTTGCAGATTCCAATCGATTTGATGCACACACCCGGATACCGACAGCGTTATTACGTCGAGTGCTATTAAGACTTCCAATTAGTGCGATGTACCAATACGCGGCTGTACAGATTTCATTCAGGAAAATCAGCGCAAAATTGGCCAGTTGTTCGTAATGTTCGTGGGACGCGCGGGGTTAGCTCGCGGTACCGAGAAACAACGCGTTTGTATTTTTCATGAATCTAGCTCCGCGTGTTTTCCAATTTTCTCGATGGTTAAAAAAAGCATACACGGACACGAGTATACGTAATCGGATAAACAAAAGAAAAATCTGCCCGTAGATAGATTTTTCCCCGTAAAAAACAACGTTCGCGTTAAGGCTGGAAATTACGTAATTTCACGTGACATTCGCAAATTCCGAGTAGAGTATCATGATAGACGTATTATTTATTCTATTCGTGTCGTTGACAATAGCAAGTGATTGCGTGTGACGTGATATTAATCTAGTCCTTCAGACAATTTATGGTCAGCCAATCGAGTGAATCGATTAAAAAAATATAGAAATTCGTATCGAAAACGTTGTGTAGGTGGATCAATTGAAACATCGATAATGCCTTTCCCTGTTACCACGAATCGATACGAAGCTTATCTCATTTATTACCCACCCTTTGCTCTCGTTCGACGGTTATTTTACAACCCTAGATAGGGGCGAGTAACGTCTTTGTTTTCACCACAACATCCTCCGGCCAACGTACCGTCCTTCCACGGCTAACTTAAGGGAAGTTTCGAGATAAGGAAACATCCTGTTTTCCGATTTTCCGTATCGCCACCTTCTTTGCTTTATAGATTCGGGCCGAATTGTGCCATTGTTTCGAAGACCAATAATGACATACCACATATATGCATCCCTAATTTCCCATCTTCTCAAGTTTCTGAATTCCCAAATTTTCACATTGCCGAGTTCTAAAATTTCTAATCGTCAGGTTCTCTAATTCCGAATTTCCAAATTCTCGAATTGCCAGATTCTAAATTTCCAAATTCTCAAATTCGCAAATCCTCAAATCCCCAAATTCTCAAATTCCCAAATTCTACATTTCCAAATCCCCAATTTCCCAGATTCCAAATTTCCAAATCCTCAAATTCCCAAATTTCTACATTCTCTAATTTCCACATCCCAAATTCCAAATTATAAAATTCAAAATTCCGCCATTGCCCGCAAAATCCCGGGCAATTCTGCCCATCGCTGACTTGAACCCCTGTCCAACACAATTTCCCTTCCGAAAGTTTCGAAAAGTAGTAATTAATGTATCTTTCATCCATCCACCGATTTGTTGAACGGATCAAAGGAATTTGTTTTTGCTTTCAATTTCACGCCTAACTTGCTCTGACGTATCTAGATGAAATTTAGATTCCAGAACAATGTACACTTGAAAAAAAAATGAAGGGGAAAAAACAAAACAGGGACATTGTAATCGCGTATGCGAGCGGTTGAAAGCACGCGTTGATTTTTCATTTCGAAAATACGGTCGAGTACACAGCAACCCCGTCAACCGATGTCCTCGAGGTAAAACGTGAAAGGAATATCAATATTGAACTATTCAACCGAATAAAACACATATCGGAGTTTTTGACAGAAAGTCAGACGAGATTCTATCTTCGTGATGAAACGCAGCGACACGATTCGACGTTGACTTCTTTAACCCCCTCAAGCGGTCGTGTCGTATATGTACGTCAGGACCAAAGACAATGGACATATACGCACTGCGATAAGTTTCGGATTCTTTTAATTTGTCGTCACTCAACAAAATTTACGATAACATTAATCAATACTTGTTGTCGCTATTCAAAACTCGTGCTTTTATTTATGAATTAAATTGATAATGGGTACTGTCATTGATAACGGTTACTAATTTTAATCATTCGCAATGAGAACAATTACAACCTAGTTTCAATCTTTGTTCAGATTTAATAACTGATTTCTGTTTGAAAAATTAATTCAGTGACTGTTTAAAAATTGTTTAAAACTGTTTGAATTTCTGTATTAAACGGAGAATTATCAAAATTGAATGGTGTAAGGCACCAGGACGAATAAGGCAAGGTATATTTTATCCGACTGTTTAAAAATCATACTCGGGAGGAAATTGAAATAAACCCGGTGCAAAGTGGAGCAGAGAAAGCAAGAAACAAATGACAAAGCAAAAGAGGTAGAGAAAGGGGGAGGGGAAAACTTAAGGTCGTTCTGTTCGAGGAAGGAGATTGGCTTGGAAGAGAGAATACCTAGTTGTTAGCAAGCACGAAGCAGTCCGGGGTTGCTAGATAAGGCGTGGGCATAAACGTCCGCAGATAAGGGTAGTTTGCACCCCCGTTGTGGACAGTTAGCCTTAAATGAGACTGTGGAGGGGGGTGGAGACGTGTAAAGGCTTTTGTTGCTTGGCTTCCATCTTCCCGCTTTTGAAATCAGTTTCGTTGATGTCACTTCCTCCCGATAGGAGATCGAATATCATCCCTCGAAAAAGAATTTTACGGATTTACGGATACCCCAAATTATGGCTGTGACAGTTCAGAAAAATTCGGATTGAATTATGTTTTCTTGAATTTTAAGTTGTCACTTTGGGTCATGGTACAAATTTAGAATGTTTCGAAGTTATTTTTAAGTTTCCAAGATTTGTGCATTTTAATGTTCAAATGTTTCGTGTACTCGTATCAATCTCCACCCCTGAGAATTCTTGTAGAACCGTGTTCGGCCTGAATTGGAAATTCAGGACATTGGTAGAGTAAGGGTTGTACAGGTAAATCAAGTCGCGGTATAATTAAAAGAGAATCTTCGTTTCGTTGCATTCAGAAAAAGAATAGGCTGACGTTGGGACGGTGATTTTTCACGAACGTTGTCCGTACAAAAATCCTGTCTCGCCGTTCTAAATTCCGCTTATCTAACGGGGTTTCGACAGTAATGTGCCGGCGTATTATGTAGAACCATCCTGCCAGGACCATCCCTTTTACGTGGAAGGCCACGAGCAGCGGTGCCGTTTAGCGTCAGATAGCGGAAACGTATGAGGGACGGGGTGAAACCACCCCTTATCTTAAGGGTAGCTACTCAATAGCTAGTCGCACCGAAATTTCTCCCGTTTTCTCTCGTTTCTATCTTTCAACCTCTCTCATTTTCTGATCGAAGATAGAAGAAAACTAGAAAACTAGAAAACTATTCGAAGTACTCATTCGTAGCTGCGAGGAACACGCGTATAATTTAATGCGCAAGACACTGGAGGCACTGTTCAAGCCACGGCGTTTAGGGTTACTTATACTTTGGAAAGGCAATGTGTGCAATGTAGAAGAGCGCCCCGGGGGTAGGTGCTTGCGGTAAATCTAATAACGTTGTAATGCTGTTACCCCCTCAAAGTTGGCCCGTAAGTTTCTGCGGAGGCCTGTTGGCTCCGACCACCGTGCCCAGAATTCCTAACGCGTGCGTTGTTCTGAGCTGCATACGCATACTTCCGGAGAAAGAAAATTCTGCCTTCAAAAGTCCTTTGATGAACACAACTTACGCGTACAAATTACTGTCGAATCTTTGAACTCGAGTTTGAATCTTGATAAATTGACTGGTATACACCCTCATCGCTGTATACGTTTAATTTTAAGCAGTACATTAATGTATTGTGATGAACCATGCTGAATACACTGCTTTTAATATCACTCCACAATACACATTTTTAAAATTCTATCATTAAATAATGAAGGGTATAAAATAATTCTGGTGTCGAACATTAATCAACCGAGACTCTCAATTACAACATGATATTTATAAAGAAGGGTAGTTAAATGTGGAGTCCAAACTGACAAAAGTCTTGAAGAAAAGAATGTACCAAACCACAACCTAATCAAATCCACAACCAGATATAAAATTCATATCCGCATACAAAATGTCCACATCAACATAGAAAAATGAGATTTGATTCATAACGAAAATTGTCACGCTACTTGTCGATTGACGTGCCACGAAGTTGGGCAACAGGTAGCTGATAGGAATTTACCGACTTTTCGTGGCAAACGATGAAATCGAAAGAGAGACCGGTTCTTCCGCGAATTTCGTACAACTCACCCTCGTCTCGGTCGCTTCTCCCTACAGCAACGGTTTGTTAGAGTTCGCGTAGATATATGTCACGAGCCAAGGTAAGCCTCGCAGTCACCCGAGGGTGTTCCGCAAACTATGCTCGCGAAAAGTTCAACACAACTTCATAACATCGGTGCTTCGTGGTAGAATTAGAGGGGGTGAGAAGGGACCTGAAGTGGATTGTCGGAGAAGTGGTGCCCGCTGGGGTCGGGGGCGGTAAATTTGTTCTAGCGTGAGCTTACATGGGTTACGTTAAGTACATAGGTGTTTGGGGGTGGTTAACTGTATTCATCAGCGACGAATATGTGCGTTGTCTGCTACTTGAAACGTCCTGTAGCTTCTGCATCTTCCTCGCTAAGTGATAACAATTAAAATCACTAACCCATTTATTTTCGGAAAATTGATTTAAAAGGTTAATTTGTATTCTTTGAAAGAGAAGAAAGGTCTTCGAATTCAGTGTACTTCTATTTTATAGAAGTACAATAGAGATAGAAGTACAATAGAGATTGTCAAAGAAATTCTAAAAACTGTAGTCTCCAGCCTCTGTTATTCGATGTCTCCTTCACCTTTAATACAGTGATCATTAGATGATTGTTGCCTGTAACCCTCGCAATTAGCAAACCTACCCCCAAAAGCAGCGAACATTCTCGATCGCGTTGACGATAAATGTCGGCTGTATTCCACGCGGAATATCGTTCAGGTTACATTGTCCAGATAGAAAGAGAAAAATCGCCATGGTAACCGTAAAAATTCTGGCAACGATCGTGGTACGATGAATTCCCAGTTAAAGCCTGGTTATAACGGGGCTGTGCGTTTTATCGCGAAAAATTCTTCGGTCGCTTAAAATCGCAATACAGAACGACCGTTGACCCGAATCCTATTCTTCTTCCGTGTTTTTCTCTCTGTTCCTCTCTTCGATTGTCCCCGTCCTCTCCCATGTAACCCTCCGAACCGCTCTTTCTCGCAGTACCGGAGATAAAAATCAGTAATTAGCCGGGACCATTATGGCGGCCGTTTGAAAAATTAGCGGGTCGTGGGGGTAACCGCCCCTCTGGGCATAATCCTGCATCGGTAACGGCGCATACCAACGTGCATCCAACCTGTCTCTGATTTATACGGGTTGGCTATTAATTACACCCAAACCACTGCCTCGTTTTCCACCATCAACCCCTTCTCTAAACGATTATTCGCGAACCCTTGATTTTCTTGCGGTCCACCGTCATTTTCTAGGCTTACGTGTCCCTTCTCGGTTAATTCTGTCATCTACATTAGGAAATCCTATTTTTTATATAGATAATGTCTATTTTTCTTTATTAACCATTCAAATGTCTATGCAGGGGAAATCTTCATGAAATACGCTGACGAGGATGAAAGATTTCTGTAAATGGCGGTGTGGATAAAGACTCGCCACTCGTTGGTCAATTGTATTCGAATCTAAAACTCTCTGTAGAAATTTTGAAATTTGATAATCTGGAAATTTGTGAAGTTGAAAGCGTGAAAATTTACAAATTTGAAAATTGAGAATCTGTTAGACAATTAAATAATTTAGGATCAATGTGAAGTTTATAACCTTCCCAAAACGCAAAAATGTCCACCCCCTAATCCTTATCCAAAGAAAAACGTTGCATCCGCGTGTAAATTCAACGCGTGTAAAAATGTTTGGGGAACCACCATAGTTTCAACGCCCGCGATTTTTTACGGCCACGCAACCGTTCATTCGGTATTTGTTTCTATCCTTCGTCGTCCACCGGCCGCATTTTGATTTCGTGCGTGCTCGCACGTCTGCGTGTGTGTATTTTTTTTTTTATTTTGTTTGTGTACGAAAGAATTCGAGTCCAGTGCGTCGAGCCGAAAATTCCGGCCGGGTCTCGCATCGGTTGTTGTTTCAACTGACGCTGGCCAGTCTCGACGGGCTGCGGTGCAATTAAATTAAATGCCTCGGATTAATTGTTCGAAAGCAGTTAAATTAGTTGCATTCGTTTTGCGCGATTTTTGCGCAATCTCGACGCGGAATGCGCGACACTGCACGCGCACACGAGATATTTCGCTCGCAGCCACTTATTCTCGCTCCGCTTTGCTATCGCGGACACGGGCGTCGAAAATGCTCTCGCGTGTTTTCGCGAAAGGGACACTTAAAAAATCCATTTACCCGCGACCACGTTTGCACGATAAACGGATACGTTTTTCCGCTTCGACGAACTTAGAATTCGAGATTTCGCATTGTTCCACCATTTCACGCAAGGATGACTCGTTGTAGGTACAGAAACAATAGGACGCCATTTTCATTTACTTTCATTTATGAAAAGGTCCGATAGAAACTTCCCAAAATATAAACTGAATTAATATCGATCGTCCACGCTTTTGTATGAGTATAATGCTATGTAAGGAAGGTATAGAATTATCTGACGTATCCAGCGAATTGAATTCTTATTATAATTAACTTTCCATGACATTGAATGTCCTTTAATTGTACGTTACTGTGCTCGTCCGTTACATGTCCGTCTTCAAAAGCAACCATTCAAAGCCAACCATTCAGCCACCCCTCTTGAATACAAACATTTCATTAGATGAATTATTACAATCATAACTCTGTCTAGGAGAGTTGGGATGAGCAGTCGATGTAACATTTATAATACAGTGTAACAGACAACAATTTTCAAGGTTCCCCTTTTCATCAGATTACCATCACTGACTATGGATATTTCACCAACAGTTATATCAGCGGCATATAATTATAGTTACATGTAATAAAGCAAATATTGTTTTTGGCAGAGATCAAAGAAGCAGAGGATGTCTCGTAAGAGGGTGAACGAGGGGACTCTTGAGTCACATTGCTCGGATGCTGGCGATACGTCGAGGACGCGTATAAGCGTCTGGCGAGCTTGCAAGTAAACGTACGGTAGACATGGTTAGACTGGTATCCGGCCGCAAGCTCTCAACCTCATCGCAACCATCCACCACCCCGATTCCGGCTAGCTTTCGTGCCTCTCCTGTCGTTCAACCCCCCTCCGACACCCTGTGCACCCGCCTCGCTGACCGATGCCTGTCCACCAGATATCGCATCGTCGAGACATTCAAGACATAACGGACTGAGGAGAGATATGCATCATTCGGATTGCCGGACAGCCGACACACGTGGCCACTCGACGCGGCGTTCCTGTAACCTTCGATTCTCGATCGGTCGAGATTGCTGGAATGCTGAGGGGTGCTTTCTCCCCTACTCCTGCTCCTAAGATGGCCCGCATAACCCATTCCACGCGTGTCTCTCTGTCCACCTGCGTTCGGGATTTCATCGAAACGTTCTTGTTTTACTGCACTTTGTTCCACCCATTTTTATTTCGCGGACTAAACTTTGGGTAAGCTGGAATTGGGCCAACGATATCGACGGTGGTTTTTGAAATCGAGGTCGAACTTTTAGGTAGCCGAATTTAACCGTTTTATAAAATATGCTTAATTCGTTCAAGGATCACACGGGTGTCACTGTCTTGTTCTTTTAAATTTAACTATTAGGCACATATGTGGACATTGTCAGTATATGTGTTATTATTTTTTTTAAATTTATTTAAGTGATTTGAAATAAGCAAAAATGATTCCAAACCGTAACGTGACATGAAGATGACGTCTCACCCCATTTCTCGTCAAAACCTCCACTATAACCCCTTAAAGAAAAGTGAAAGAGTCCGCAACATGAAATTTTCAACATCCCAGCATTCTCAAAATTGCATAATCCTGGATACAAATGAGTAACATTGTTCAGTAGAGACAAACGGATAGTGTTGTTCAAGGGGTCCACTGGAACGGGACAATTTCGGTATGGGGAGATAAGGGGGTGCAAGTGAGTCAGGGAAGTGATACAGGGACACTGCGAGACGAAACGAGATACGAGACAGAGAGCAAGAAGGAGTGAAAGATAGATGGTGATAGGGGTTGAGGTGAAAGGGGTAGATAGGAGGGGTGGTGTGGTGGCGATGGTGGTGCCAGTGGCGGTGCCAGTGACTCGGTCGAGCAACGAGGGGTTTGGAAAGCGTAATCGTTCTAGCCACCGCACCTACCCTCTTGCACCCCCGTGGTCCTGTACCCGCTCGTACTCGCTATTTATTGCCCGCACTCGGCCGGTTCACAACATAAATATGTTACACCTATGGCCACACCTATTGCCTACGGCGCGCGAATTCCTCCGCAGGCATTCGACCGATCCGCGAAAAGAATTACGCGGATAAGCGGATAAACGTTGTTTCGTTGTTTTCCGCTGGTCGTCCGTTCTCTACCGGTTCGCGTGATTTTTTTTTCTGTTTCATTTGTGCTGCCTTTCGAATTCGTTGATGATTTTATCCTTCGTCACCGAATGGCTTTTTGAATTTTATACTTCGATTAAAGAATTTCTTTTTATGCAGAAAGCATTGAGGGAGTTACGCGTTCAAAGTTAGGTCAACGTGCCACCCTTGTCTGTTTCTGAAACGGAAGCTGTCAACGGCCTCTTACCCGAGAGATACAGTCTCCTGCTGCAGGGATCGAGGGTAACCTAAGAGCGGGCCTGTTAAGGGCTCGAGGCAAGGGTGGCACGGAGGGTCGAGTTTTGGAAGATAAAAGAAGGACCAACTTGTTGAATATCGACCAGGCTCGCACTGTGCCTACGCTCCTTTCAAACTTTCGAACTTTATCCAAACCCATTTTTATAAATAATCAAACTAGTACTTACGTTTTCTCGCGATTCCCTCGAAATCTCCAGGCTGCTTTGACGTTCTCACCGGGCACCAGGTTCGTTTTCCAGGCGACTGACGTTCGCCTTCGGCATACAGAACAACGAAGCGACAAACGCAGGGGTAGCAGAGGCAAACGCAGCGAAGGTCGAAACGTGCGATCAAAGGGAACAATCGAAAAGATGGAACAAAGCAACGGAACGTTCGGGACACGACGCTCGTTACTCAAAAGCGGAAGCTTCCTCTCGTGGCCACGACGCGCAAAAGCTCGGTAGCTCCGCGGACGCACGTGCAACTCGGCCGCGTGGCACGTGGTGTTTGTCGGAGTGGTTCGGCTCGAAAGCCGCTCGGCAGAGCTTGCAAGCTCTCGAGCTTTCATTGGACGATGGGTGGAAACTGCGCATGATTGCGGGTGTGGCCAGAGCTTAAGGGGCGGAATAAGCCACGGGGTGACGATAGGGCATCACGAAAAGGGGCACGTCTTCGTGGGTGTCCACGTTCCTAGACTATCCCACCCCTAACGTGCTTTTTCCTTAAGCTTCTAACGAGCCTGAGAAACCGGTCTCTCTCCGGGTCCAAAGCTTCGAGAACTTGCGAACTGACTTCCACGACCCGGACCGACACGGAGGGGGCACCCGGAGTAATTAAGGGGAAACTAATGACGTCGAAGACCCGCGAGGACACGGTCTCCAAGTTAACGCTCCGTGCTGATGTTATTCATCGAACTTTTTACAACGATGTTGTTCGCTGAACTTTTGTTCTCGGCAAGCTCTAAATATCCCTGGATACTGATTATCGATCAAATTCTCATCAAATATATCTGAATATGTTCTGTACTATTAATGGAGATCGTATCTCCGTGTTCGTTTCTTTTATATTTTATACTTATTGTAGAATAAATAATATTCAATATTCTTCTACATCAATAGGGTGGTCTCTTCAGGTACATATAAAAAGCAGTTTCCACATATTTTGTGTGCGACGACATTTCGACTTCGAGGTGTTTGCAAATTTTTTAACTTATATCCGAATAGGGTTTTTATGTTAAATTAATTCATTACAATATTTATACACTCATATATTGAATATTGATCTCGATCGGTTGTGATAAAGGGTGATAGCTCACACTTTACTTCTAAAATAAATCTGCAAAAATTATGTTCCAAATTAAATAAATGCGATATCCGAATTCATACACTTCGATCAGATGAGAGTAAATTATCCTTGACATACAAGTTTGCAACCCTTGTGTAAAGATTCCACCCCTTTGCCATTGATAAATAATATAAATAAGTTAGAGAAGATTTGAGTAAAGATTTGTAAAAGTTGGTTGAATTTAAGAGCTCGACAGAGGACACCGATCGATGCCGCGTATTTTTCTTTTGTAGCAACAGGTGGGGGCATATTTGGCACTAAGGAGAAAAGAAGCGAAAGTGGCGGACAGTGCCGCAGGAGAGTTTTTCGCTCTCGGGGCATCGTTAACAAATCAATCGGGAACCGGCAAATGTTTGGCGCGGTCGTGTGTCCGCGGTAAAGTGAAAGTCTAATCACGGCCGACCGATAAATAAATCGGTTTAGCTAAACAGAGCGAATCAGTTAGGATGGTGCGATTTCCAGCCAAAGAGCACGCAGCCCGTCGTTCCACGGGGACGAGGGATTTCCATCGCGTATTTACATTGTATGCCTGCTGATTGGCTTGCACGGTTACCGTCGTTTTAATGATTTACCCCTGGAGAATCGCATTAGCCCTAGGATAACGTAACGTCATTTATCATTGATTTCTCGTTCACGCCGAGCTACGGGTAATACGTTTACCAGCGTCCATTACCTGTAAAATTTCCACGAAATAACGAGTTCACGTCGCACGAAGACGTCGCGTAACGTCGTTAATTCGACAAGCGAACCAACGATCCAAAATTGCCGTAGCCGTGTAATTTTGAACGTCGGACGAGGTGTCTGGACAGGTTCTTCCAGAAAGTGGTACGTAATACGCAGACGAGGGTACGTAAATATATAATGGTTCCTCGTCTCGCCAGCCAATTATATATAACGTCAATCATTGATCGCAATTATGACGCGAACGTTGCAAGACTCGATACGGATATAGCGCGCGATTGCTATTTCATAAATCTGCAATGACGCACGGCCCGGTCGTGAGTGACGCGTCATATATCGCGGCGAACATTTATGTGCACTCGCCATGCACATAATTGCAATTAGAGCGGAATTCATTTACATCGGCCGACGTTCGATTTGTTCAGGTAGAAAGCACGGATTTGCACGGGACCCGGTGTCGTGCACGCGCCGCTCCCGTCTCGATTTATTTCCGTGCTTGTCAATCCTGCCGCCCCGCCGCGATGTAAACGGGATTAGATTAGCCCCGTGAACGCGCGATACTAAACACCGCGAGAAGATAAAACCGAACGATTTGCGCCTCGAGTATAACTCGGTACAATTTGCACGGTGTACGCAATCGATATTGGATTTCGTAACCTACCCCGAAAACGTTTCGTACGTTTTTAAATATTTACACTGTTTCACTATTTTTCCGTTCCGTTTTGATATTTTCCTTCCGTGGTACCTCTCCCGCTCGTTCCTTAAAAACGTCCATCCATCGCGCCAGCGAGAATTTATCGTCGGTGTATCACTTCACGGAATTCGACGTTGTTTTCGTCGGACGTGCCGGCGAATAAATCAATTTTGTTTTTATTATTTTAGAAGAGCCCTTCGGCTCCAATATTCGTTAAACGATAATACAACGCGCGGGCAATAATAGGGGGAAAACGGCGTAACTGTTAACCGAATAGAAGATCGGGAGTGGTCGAACAACGAAACAGAAAAAAAGTGGAAACAGAGGTTCGTTCTAAAAATTTCATTTCGATTTTTTTAAATACCACGCATGCTACCTTCGCGTCCGGGATTAAAAGCTAATTCGAGCGATCCGGTTTAATTGAGCGATTAACGGTTAAATAAAGCCCGTTCCTCTCTCGCTCTCTTTTGTCCTTCTCTTTTCCCGTCCGCCTCTCTCTGTCCGGCCCGCCCCCACCACCTTTTAGAACAAATCGTTCGTGATGGTGTCCAGCCCGGTGGAAAATATAATTCAAAGATATTTATGGCTGGATTACCGCTGGAATTGGGTATCTAATATACATGACCGGTTCCACGAGCCGACCGGATTTTAACTGTCCACCAGGGGGTTGGCGTTCCGAGCTTTTTCCACCGATACGCATCGCGTTTGCGCGCGAACCATCGTCGATTACGCGACGATACGATCGAGAACGCGACACGTAAAGACTCGCGTGTCCCACGACTTGCCTCGTACGCCGGCAAATTCTACGACCGACGAGGGGAACTGCACGGAAAAGGGACAAGAGTTTCCCGGCGATCCTGGAAAAGGATTAGCCGCAATTGATAGCCACGAGCATGGAGGAACGTGCTTGAACCTGGCGTTACGCACCAGAGCACCGACCATCCAACTATCTGTGTTCTGGTCGTTTCAAAAGTTTGCGTGTCGGCCCGTTTAGACTTTAACACGCGCGTATGCGATGTAAACAGGATGAAAAAACCCGGCGGAAAATCAAGCGAATAATTCCGCGACATAATTCGCCGACGACAGCAACGCTGTTCGTTTTCATCGAGGCGCAGAATTGTTGGCTTTCGAGTATTAATTTGTCCCGTAAATAATTGGTCGACGAGGGTGAACACTTACTGATTAATATTTTAGTTGTCTAGACGTTATTCACCATCTTCTAGAGCTATTCTATGGACACGACGAGAATTCTTTAGTAATAAAATTACGACCCTTATCCTTTAGTCTCTTAACCGAGTCACAGTAGAAAATTACGTATATGATCAGACGTATAACCTTACTGAAAATTAGTATTCTCTTAAGATTTTTGCCATTCATATGGGATCTAATTATTAAATTGCATAATGATGTGACCAACAAAAATTTAATATAAATTGTTTACAGAGCAAAATGTAAAAGTGACTATATAGAAGATAGCACACCGCAGTTACCTCGTCATTTAATATTTGATAAGTCAAATCCTTAAAGTGAGCCTCAGTAGCTCATCGATCTGTGGCTTCAATTTAAAGTTTTATGAGCACAAATTATTACTTCGTTTTTACTTTACATTTTGGCCAGCTAAAATGTTTCCTGACCTCTGACCTTATCAACTTCCAATCGACCTTTACAATTTTTATCGAATTCGCATCACGTCTTAATTGAAGACTCATTTCTCTTAAAAATATAAACACTTGCGTCAGATTTTGTGAAATATTGGTACACGGTAATATACGAGAAGTTTTAACGCTCTATAAAATTGCTCTTTGAAAATATCAGTAGTTAGTGTCGAAGATGTAATCATTAAAAACTTGACAATAAATGATGATTTTATGTACCCGTTTACTTTATCCGGGACGAGTGAGATTATACGTGGAATGAAGTTTGAAAAAAAAAAGTTTATGGCCCTACAGAGCCGGACGGTTCGGAGATGCTTTCGTCGAAGGAGAAAGGTCGTAGACCGTGCCGAACGCGGAATTAATTAGAAGCAGCTGCCGGTGCAGAGGTTAAACGCGATCGCAAGGGTAATTTTGATCCTGATCCAGAGTTAGGGCCAGACTAGTGTCCACTGTGCGATGTTCTGCAGTGTCCGGTGGTTAGTGCCGGACCAGATGTCGCCACGGGCGTGACGTCACTGGTTAACTACCCTTTCGCAACCAACACCACCACCACCACCAAGCCATCACCACCGTCACCAACCCCGCTACCTTCACCGCACCCGACGGACACGATATACGGGGATGATTCTGATTAATTACCGATAGTTACACAAGCTGACGCCACGCCGTTGACAACCCTCGTCAACAGCGCGGACCTTTCCACCTTGCTGGACGTCGAAAATTGCATAACCAATGAACTTGGTCACCGTCGAAAAATTCGATTTTGCGAAAAAAAAGTTCGTTTAAAAATATCGTGTTTAAACAAAAAATGGACACGATCGCAAGGTTCTCTGATTCTGAGACAAGCTCGTCAATTTCGGGCAATAAAATCACCGCGGTAAATCCATTTATCGATTCGTCGAGGTTTAATTCGTTCGGAGGAAGACCGAGGAGGATTGTTATGCGAGAAGGGATGAAAACGTGCGAGCACTAGCATCCCCTCGCGAGATGCATCGGGCCACGACCGACCGATCGGATCGCCAATATTTGGCAATTACGAAATATGAGTTTACATTTAATAATTGCGGTAAACACCGGCGGACGCGGCGAGTGGCCACAGGGGGTGGGCCCAACGAGATATGGTCGCACGTTCGTTTGCTCGCTCGCTCGCGTTTGGGGTAAATTCCGATTTACCCTCCGTGATAGGCATTATTCGACGCAGCCCGCGACTACGTTTTATTCGCTCCAACACGCCGCGAACCTCTGTTTCCCTTTATCATCGTCCGCCGAGATAAATGCCCGCCGCACCCCCACAACTTTTTGTTCACCCCTACCCCCTATGTGTGCACGGCTCTCGAACACACGTGTGCGATCGTACGCATCAACTTTTCACGCTCGCGCCTGCCTTCGACGTGTGCATATTTGCTTTTTCTCTCGTCTGTCTTTCTTTCTTCTTGACGTGCTCGTACCGACGATTACGCTATTTATCGTGGAAAACATTCCGCGAAAATCGGATTAATGGACAAAGATTCCTCGATATCTTGTATTATTTACGATACTACAGAACGTTACTTAAATTCAAATAGAAACTTCAACCTTCTTCTCGCATCGATCAAATGCTGTAAACGTGCAATTTTTAATTTTCTACAATTTTACAGTGATACTTTCAGTGTAGCAATTACATATAATTTACAGCAAATCCCGAATGCACTCTCCTTATTACATCGGAATATTTCCTAAACTGCTACCCAAATATAAATTTATTATTAATGATACTATCGATATTAGTAAACATTTCCCATGGGGTATTCGCGAAGATCGATATTCGCGATCTGTCGCGGTTATCGACGAAGACGTTTATTCAAATGTAATATCTCGTTCGTCGGCGAAGATTACCTGCTTGGAAAATGTGTCCCACAGGTACGCCTCGATTTTTCTTTACCCGACGCTTGTTTCGTTCTTTTTTTCGTGAGTGCTATCTTCCGAGCGTTAATAAAAAGTTTTGGGACAATTTCAGATAAGACGCCAGATCCAACGTGTTATGATGTAATCCCGAAGATCAAGTCCCTGTTCGTTTTACGATTATCCCGCAACCGGAGTCGTGTCATTAATTTGTCAAAAGCAGACAAGTTTCTTAGCGGTATACAAATTGCTTCACGTAAACGCTTCAATGAGTTCGAAACGGTGGCACGAAATAACGTCTCGCCAATCCTCGATGGTTACGGACACATTTACCCTGTTACGTAAATCCACGGGAGAACCTTGTCACCTTTTATTCTTTCCTTTCGGACCCTCCTTTTCCCCCTTTTCTACCTCATAGACGTTCCTCTGAAGGGCGTTTATACGCACGAACACAAACGACCCCTCGGTATATTCGCATCGCCTCACTGTATTCGCGTTTCTTTCCCCTTCCGCGCGTTGTCCTACAGCAGTTCAAAAACTTCTCGAGCCACTCTCGACGCAAGCTGTTCCACCAAGGATCTCGCGCCTTTTTCCAATTTCTTAAAGAGCCGCGACAATTTATGTGAAGCGTGTTCATAAAGTACCTGCGACCAACCCCCACCTCCGATGTCCCCGAATGTGTTCCGTGTTTCAAGCCCGTAAGGAAACCCGAAGAAAAGCGACCCCTTCGCGACTCTGTCGCAGCCAGACTTCTTAAAAGTTAACTTCGTGTTTCTCGATACTTATTAGCTCTCCCTGGCCGATCGCTTTCGCACGTACTCGCCCTCGCACGTTCACGGCAAACTTTCGTAATATAGGGAACGTGTGCGAACGCATGCGTCCATTTTAGGCCGCGAGCTCCTTTGTTTCCCTAAGGATTCGGAGGGTCGCGAGCCTCAACTAGGGTGGAAAGTCGCGGGAATCGAAAATGATTGCTCGACTGGATCGATGTTATCCGGAATTGATTTTAAATTCCGTTAACGAGAAAATATACGAGAATGGGGAATTTTATATTTTTTTTTACGTTGATACGAACGAGCAGTTTGGACGAGGATAACGGAAGAACGTCTGTACAGTTTCCTGAAATCGAGCAGCTCAGGAACCGAGGTGAATTTCCGAAGGAAGATCGTGATCGTATGTGGATACTTTAGGAAATTGATTGCGGGGGTGGTAAGGGGGTGGCTAGATGGTTTATTGTTCCTCCGCGACGTGGCAGCACCCGTGCCTTGCTACGACGGAATCCATTTTAAAACGCTCCTTAAACTCGACCAACGTTTCGTTGTCTATTTACAAAGTCGGAAATCTATTGTTTTACACTTTTTAAACATTCGGAGTCATTGTGAGCAAGTCAATTTTGGATATCTGTTTCGATTGTTCAATATTTCTGTACAAGGTACTTTCTTATAGATCTTTACGCTATTTACAGTAGACAAGTTGTCACCCTGAATAAATATTGACATCAAATGTATCATAATCTCTATGACATGTACAATAAAAATTCATCTATCGATAAAAAATAACCTAGTATGTACTTCTCAAGTCCACCCTTCGAAAATACATACGTCAATTTTTTGTGGAGGGATTCTAAGTATGTCCAAAGAGCCAAATATGAAAACATGCTCTTCATACAGACATCCAAATCTATGTCACCAACCCTACATATCAAAGTATAGTACAATAGCCAGAATTTTGAATGTAGTCAACAAATTTCATAACCAAATTGTTATTATTAAAATATTTTAAAGAGACACTGCCTGTTTTATTACTCGACACATATTATTAAAATGTACTCGGTACGCAAATAGAGGGGAATAAATATTTGTTCGAGAACCTTTGGCTAGCTGAATGGTACAAAAAAGAGTCCTGTGAGCAAATTTGCACTCAAGTCCTTATAACAAACTGCAGAAGCAGTCATGACACTGTAGTATTTACTGTACATCTTCGAACTATACACTAATTAAGAAACCTATAGAATTCGTAGTCTATAGATCACATCAGTTATTTTGCAGACTTCGATATATCATAAATGCATAAATATTCACAGTCTAATCTGCCATCTAGCTCATCTTTACTAAGTTATGTCATTCGAAGTTAAAGAGGATAACGATTCAGTCCCGAAAGGAAAATGAAGCTAACCGCTAATAACTGCGAATAGCTAACATCATGATTTGCGTAAACGATTCAGTAGGTCGCGATTAATCGTTAGACTTAATGGGCGTTCTCGGTGGCCGCGGGCTAACCCCGTGAAATCCTCTCATTCTGAATTCGCTGGAAAAGCGGGCAGAGGGGCTGCCAGGAACAGCGGGAAGCTGCTGATCCGCGAGTTCCAGCCGAGCCCACGTTGAACCACGTCAAGAACAAAACCGGACCAACGACGCGACGCGGAGGCGCTCGCACCTACACTCGGAAAGCGCGGCAATGGAGCCGGCAAGGAGGGTTTCTGCTCGCTTCTTTTCCAATTAAAATTCAACGCCCGTCGGACAGGCCGCGTAATTGGCCGACATCTCTTTAAGCGGGAAAATTACCCAGAAGGGCTTGTCGACCGTCGAAGGTTTAACAGTCGGCTCGGTGATGGGGTATCGAGAGGGGCGAGAAGGACGAGCTCGACCTTCCTCCCACCACGCGACACCCTCGTCGAAGCGAAAATCCTGCCAATAAATAAATTTAAATACATGAATATCTAACCCATACTCCATCCGACTCGTTCTGGCCTGCTCGCGGCTTTACAGGTTCATCCAGAGGATGCCGATACATCTGATGCGAACAGATCGTGACTAGACGATCGCGGCCACTGATTTCCATCCCAGTTGCCACTTTACGTTCGTTTGAATGAGAATATTATCTTCGGAGCACAAGTGGTCTAAATACAGTTATTAGCACTTAATTGCTATTTATCTTTTGTATCGAATTAACGAAGGTGGAATTTATCTGATATATTAATTTAAAACTGTAGATGTGGAGGTCAGAAAATGGACATCTCTTATGCACCCCGAGATATCTGTATTATCTCCTACATTTACACGTTTCTATCGTATAATTTTTAGTATTGTATCTTAATGTAAAAACATGCAATGACGGTAATATTCATAAGGAGGCTCGCGGGTCAAAGGCAGTTTATCGCGGGAGCTTGAAAGGAGTTTAAAAGCGAATAGAAAATCGAACATCGGAAAGATATAAAAATTGCGCGACCACCCCTCACTCCGTTCGATTCTCCGAAAGCCGGGTTGCCCGCCACTGACGTCACGAGCGTCTCCGAGTGTTCCCGTGCCGTCTCTACCCCACCTTCTACTACCCCCTCCCGACAACCAGGACACCGCCATAAAATCATGTAATTAGCTATATACCTCTTGTCCGTATTGCTCTGTCAGTGGTGCGGTGCGGTGCACTTTAGCGGTACGAGGAGGGGTGCAGAGCAGAGCAGTGGGTGGGTCGACGTACAGGAGTGCTTGGAGGACCGGGGGCAGGGGTTGGTCCGGGAAAGGGGCACGGGGTTGGGCTAGGATGGGCGAGGAGGCGAGGGGGCCGTGAAGTACCCGCTAATTAATACCCTTAATTGCACCGACCCCAGCCTACAGCCACTGCCAGGGCTGTACGTAGCTAGAATGCTCCACGGTGATCTCGTTTCAACCGATCGTCGCTTCGCTTGTCGTCTTCGATGGACTTTGTCAGTGTGGATGCGCTCCACTCGAGGCTGGTCGAATTCTATGCCTCGCTTCGATCCGCTTCTACTGCCAGCCTGGTTAGAGAAACTCGACGCGGGTAAACGATATTCTTGCCCCCAGGAACGCGTCTCTTTCGTTTTTAAATCGTTCCGCGGTTACTACGTGCCTTGAAACGTCGTTTGGACTTACTTCGATTATTTGTGGATGTTTGGTCCGTTATTGAGTTTCTCGGGTTACATGAAACGGTGATCGATGACACTCTGCTCTGCATTGTCTACTTCTGAATGGAACCGACACGCTACGGTCGCGTGTTGAAGGATTTCATCGCTGTACAGACTGCTCGGAAATGCTTTCATGATGTTAGACATTGGTGAAATTGATACAGGGTCGTGCAACTAGATTTCAATTATTTTAGATGCCTATTTAATTTAACTGGAATGGCAAGAAAGTTTCTGAAGACCGTCAGATTTCTCTGCAGGCAAGATAAATTATATGCGGACTGTATATATTGTGTCCCTTCGAGCATCATACGATTTGACAGACATCTTGCGTGGACCTTAAAGATATTCAATGTGGCCAATCAAAAAAAATTGTTGAATCGAAATCGAGTTTGAAAAAATTGCAATATCTGACAATGTCTTCACACAATGTATCAAAATATTATGATCCAATAATTTATTAAAAAGTGTTATTCAAGCAAACGTATGATCCTGCAGCTAAAATAGCCATATTTATTAAATCGTAGCAAAGGAATATAACATGAAATATTTCACCTTTCTCATAGAACTTGCATCAGTATTTTACAATACTTCAAAAACTTCATCGAGAGCGAGGAAAAATTTATGAAACGCCCCGTAACCAGGACCATATAACGCCATACGATTTTTATCGTTTTCTATACACCCAATATTCGCCGTGGCGAAAGTTCTCCGTTACGTTTGTCCTCTCACGTGCTCGCCCGCGAGCGTAAATCGCCCCGACATATTTCTATCGTTCCGTCGAGAGCGAAAATGGCGCGCGGGTCCACCCTTAAGTTCACACTGTCGTAGGTTCGCACCTTATGAAGGGACGAGGCTAAAATGTGGACGAAATCGGGTGAGCGAGTGTAAAAAAAAAGGACAGCGAAAGAGAGCGGGAGGAGAGGGTGGTGTGTTCTCTCCCATATCGACGACAACGTTAAGTTATGGCGCTATCCTGGCAACATGTCGCCGGGCTTGTTCGACAAACTTTTCAATGTCGATATATATTTTCCGCGGGCGCCCTTTTATGAGCTGTTGAACTAGTCTTTCGAACCGCTCAGCCACCGATTCGATGTATCGATCTCCTACTGTGTATTGTTCGTTGCCATCGTTCTCCCTGCTTGTTCGTCTTGCTAAATTATTGATTAAGCCGTCCAATTTTCAACAATTAGACCAGAAATTCGGCACTTCACTGTTATTGATCACGGTAGATTTCTAAATCCGTCAATTCGGATATTCGAAAATTTAGATGAATTTTTAAATGAGGAAATTTAAATATTTGAAAACTTCCAAGTTTCTAAATTCGGAAATTTCCGAATTGCTAAATTGTCTTTCTAAGTTTCTGAATCTCTACATTTCTGAGTTTCCAAATTTCCAGATCTGCAAAATTTACAAATTAGATGATTCTTAAATTAGGGAATTTTTCTAAATCCCCACATTCCTGACGATCTAAGCGACAGTCCAATACTGATCTAACGCAATACATGATATTGGTGGTTTAAATTCACCCTAGACAAAAACCTTAATTACGTCGATGTTTTTCACCCAAAGCATTCGATCAAAAAATCGATCGAATTCCGATTCGAAAACAAATAAAAACGCATCGGTTGAAAAAGTGGTCGAATAGGAAAGCAATGAATGGGGAAAAACGGCATCAACGCGCATACGTTGTAATTCGACAAACAGCACGACGCGATGTTATGGCGGCAGCGCGTTATGGGGTGTTTAACGAGTGCGGTTAACCAACCCGCCGGAAAACACCGATGTCGTCCTCTAATATATACGGGTCGCGTTCGTGGCAAGCCTGTCTGAGCATATGTTGCCAGCTTCCACTGGTCTTGGCATCGTTCTTGCGTGCCACGCGCACCCTGCGTCGTATTTCTCAAAGAAGATCCTAATAATCTCCGTTCAGCTTGTCAACAGATAAATAGTATCTCGTAATTGCGCGCTAATTAAACGGGAATCGTATTTTCCTTTCATATTTTTCATTGTAAGGTACACAGGATGAAGATAAAGAAAATTCCTATGTTCTGTAAAATAAATTATCTCTATAATTTAGGGGAGGTTAATTGTAATTATATAGTATAATGTGGTAGGTATTTATGATAATGTACAATACTATAGTAGAACATGTAAATAATATAGGTTATGTCCAGTATAGTTATACAATTGCCATAAAATTTGTAGTCAATTAAAAAATGTCGCAATGGCCTTCGGTATGTGAAGTGCCGTGGCAAGAATTTATTGCTAAATTATCGAATCGGTCACTAAAAAAATTTCTTTTGAAAGGAATAAAAGATTCGTTGACGCGCCTTTTCGCGATGAAAAAATCAATCGAAACATCAAACGAGTTCGAAAGATTTCGTATCGGAATAAAGCCGAATCGGGGTGAGAGGCGATCGTTAGCGGATCCCTTTATTGGATGTGAATGTTCACCGACATTTTGATAAATTTGCGCGAGCACACGCGTGCACGGCGCACTTCCAACAGACGCAATCAAATAGACACGATTAACGACGCGATCGTTAATTATCGTTCGGTAAATAACGAGAGAGCGATCGCATTGGCAAATTGTTCGAGGCGCTTCGATTGAACGCGAATTCATTTTCAAGTGGTTCGTTGGTCCGATTTTATCCTTTCGCGGCCGAACGTTTTCCTGGTAATTGAATTTTTTCCCAAAGAACGATTCGCGAATCCTAGCACGTTTACCAAATGTTTCTCCGTCGAGCTCTTGTTTCCACCGAAGACGATTAAAGTCATTGGATACTTAATGCAACAGGATAAAAGCAAAGAGATTTCAAGATGTTCCGACTAACATTTTCAATCAAAAGTTTGTACATGTTTATTAGAAAATACACATTTTGCACGCGATTGAATCAGCGATATGAATAGAAATTTAACCCTGTTGATCCTGGAATTACAAGTGTTCAAAATGGCCGCCGTTAACATCTACATCCAACATTTCTATCGCAACTTTCGTGTCTGATATTAATATTTCAAATCAGTCTATATTTTGGTTCATGTATATCTAACATATCTGTATATTTTATACATATATCTTATATGCCGTATATCTTGAAATAATGCTCAAGCATAAATTTTGACAATTTTATAAAACCTTGAGAAAGTTAGAGCACTTGATGTATTCTTCAAACATTGACTTCGAATAATTACAAGGTAAGAATAACAACAAGCAAAATTATTGTAGCAAGCAGCTCATTTATTAAATTAAATGAATTCCATAATTCTACATCTTCAAACTAATTCCTGAAATCACCCCCAAATTCTTGAAAACAAAAATCCGGAAATGTTCGCAGAAACGGTACCGGTCGGTACAAGTTCAACACAGCGTCCAACACCGAAAACGTCGATTTTTGGTCCCGCAAACTCTATCAACCGCCGTGTTTATAATGAAGCTTAATAAATAAATCTGTAGCTGTTTGATACACATAATTAATATCCATTTGCAGCATTAAATTAACTGTAAACGTTTGCCGGGCGTACAATCGCACAATATGGTGCGTAATTATTAATTACGTCTCGAATGATCAAACACGAGCGGGATAATTAGCAACGCGCAAGGAGAACGGAAAAGACACAGGGCGAACGGTTGTCGGCGGGGAGGTTTTTCGCGGATCCGCGGCGAGCTGAAACACGCTCGCAGACGACAGACCGACAGGATTAATGACCATCCTTATTATCGTACGGACGAGGGTGTACATGCGCGACGTGGCCAAGTTTTCGAGGCTAGCACGTCTGCGGCGTCGCCTGCCGACGACGCTGTGCAAGATTTTTAATTAATCGATCGAGACGCCAGCGTCGGGCTGCCGTCGTTTGCGGTGCGGCTGGTTCATTAGAGACTCTTAATTAACTTGCGGTGCTCACGCGACTTCGCACAATGGGATATATATATATATACATATATATATACACACACATATATATGTATAACCGGTGCAAGCTAACGCCATTCAATTACATGTTAATAATGTACACGGAGCGGAGTTACATTGGCTCGCTTTCATGCCGGAAACCTAGCGAATCGAATCCACTTCCACGTAAAATCGAGTTCAGGCTAATCTCGAAGCGACCCGGAGCCTCGAAATCGAATCAACGGCCGAAACATCGATCGTAATTGCTTGTTTCGCTTACTACCATCTTTCCTTTCAGACAATAGGCGCCAGAGCGAATCAAACATCACGCCTACTATTTCCATCGTGGGATTCTGCTCTTCAGAACTGAAATCACACAACTGGCTATTTCTATAACATTCTTATAAAGTTATTTTCACAGTTACTTTCTCTTTCTGTTAACCCTTTGCGAAAGATCACACGGTTTAATAGAATTAGAAATTTTTTCCACGAAACGGACCCGCGGAATCTCAGAAGGGAGTTAAACGGGACGTATTTACGAGGAGAAAAGTGGCAACAAACTAGTATCGATCCGGATAATCCTATATAATTGGAACGATAGAATCTGGCAAGTTAAAGGGGACTAATCGCGATTGTCACGCGCGAGTGGTCGAATCGATGCTCGGCCACGTCACGCGCTACGTCATCGAGCGAGACGACAACGATCCTCGAATTTTATTGGGCCACGATAAATGTTCGACTCCATAAACTATTACACTTTTACGTACGCTTTTTATCGCCGCAATTCCGGACCTCGTAGACGCGACTTTTCGCTGGATTGCGTTAACAAACGTTGAATTACGAGACCATTCGGCCTCCGTAATGGTGCTTCCATTCGAAACGGACATCGCTCGGAATCGAGACGCTATTCCGATCGGGATTCGCAATTATGACCAACTTCGAGACTTATCCCGCGTTTCTTTTCATATTTTATACCGATCATCTATTTTCGCTGTGTGTCCGTTTAAATATAAACCCAGAAAAAATACATAAGCCTCCATCTTGTTAACTCGTGCAAATATTAACTTATAGCTATTTTTATTGAGAGTAACCCTATAAATATTGCACCTGATTTCTTTATTTAGGTACTCATTCTTTTCGTGTGGCGCCAGGTGCAAAATAGGTAGCGTCACTAGAATTGAATGGAAGTTAAAATTTGTTGAAACCGATTTCTTTCATAGAGTTCGAATGTCAATTTTAGATACAATCTCCCTGGTTAATGTATGTGATCTCAAGCAATATAATGCATGTATACATGTATGTATAGTGAGAAGATTAGATCTTGATCAAGATATGATCAAGATTTGATCAAGACTATTTGATCATAAGATAAACATAACAATACGTAAGGATTCTGAATATTTGGACAAAAATGTTCTCAATCATTTGCTCAAACACTGTAAACGCCAACACGGAAACACCACTTATCAAAAATGTGGTGTACGTTTTTCTCACCACTTCAAAGGGTTACCAGCAGGTTCCACAAAGCCGGAGGAAACTCTCTGGGCCGATTTCGAGTACGAAACGCTAGACAATTCGTTTGTGTACGTCTAACGGGGATCAAAGTGGTGTCGCGAATAACGAAGCGTGGCAACGGTTCAACAAAAAGTAAGAATAGCGATAACTATGTACCACGAGGCGAGGGGGCGTAGAGAGAAGCGTCGGGGTTGGCGAAGGTAGAGGAGGAAATAAAAGCGGGATGTAGCCGTGCCTAAGCCGAGCCAAATGAAGTAAATAGTCTGAATACCAGCGGTACTAATTAGTTATATAAAGGGCTCCTTACGGGTCCGTGGCTTGGGAAGCTTATACCGTTAATTAACATACCGAGCAAGGGTGCCAGCCGTAGCGCCGCAGCCGAAGCCTTCCGTAAAGCAATCGCCTGAAACTGAAGAAACATTATCGAAGCAACTTTGTTATCGCTTTTCGTTCAAACCACCATGGCTACTCTTCGCTCAAATATTCATAGTCATCCGAGATGGCGCAAACATCCTCCTCTTTTCGTCGATGGAGATTTATAAATTTCTAGGATAGATTTTTTTAAGTTTCGGAGTTTAGGAATTTTGCAGGTTGAAAATTTATGGATTTAGGAAGATTGCAATATGGGATTTGGAGGATTTGTATATGGGGTCAGGGAATTTGGAGGTTTGGAACTTGATGATGTAGGAATTAAAAGATTTAAGTATTTGAATGTCTGAGAATCTGAAATTATTGGATTTTGCGGATTTAGAAATGTGAGGGTCTAGAAATTTAAGCATCTATAAACTTGAGTATCTAGAAATAGAGGGACATATTCCACCATCACATTCCACCACCTCATTGTTAACCTCTCAAAAATGAATTTGCCTAAATGACCCAAAGTAGCACACTTCAACACACCAGACATCTTTATTAACATCTGTAACCTTGCTAGAAATTTCGTCATTTCGTCGAAACTGAACGACGCAAGATGTACCAGGAATATTCCATGAAATCGTGGAAGAACCCTTCGCTGCATATCGTAGTCGAAAAACGACTACGTCGCGACATAATCAGACCAAAGACATTGGCCAACGAAAGGGAGTTTATGAGTCGTCAAACTATCTTCAAACGCTGCATCCTACGATCTTATCAAATCGCGAAACGAATGATCTTTTTATTAGAATCCTCTCGTTGATTCTTTGACATTCGAGCCGCGACATAAAGGAACTTTCGAGGCTCGTTTCATATTCGATTCGTATCGAGGCCACGTTACGAGTCATTCGAGAATGCGTATCGACAACGATGGAACATCGACAATTTGGATAACGTAAGACTTGGGAAATATCTTTTATCGCGAGCGAATTTTATCATTTCACGCCATAGAGTATGCCCGAACGTAATCAGATGAACTGACATAAATCTCAGGGTGTTTGTCGCTCGACAAACAAAAGTATTTCAGAATTCGTTAACTCCATGTTGTTCTAACGTTCCGACGCCGTTGAAAACCACCAACAGGCTTCGTCCGTCGCGAGCACAAATCTGCAGAAAGCCGCTTCGCTTTTCCCTTCATCCGCCACGTAAGGCTGTAAATTTCGATATTTCGCGTGTTTGAGGATCGGATTTTTTCTGCTCGTGCTTCATGCTTCGTGCCACTGGCAAACGAGCGATATTTATGGTCGGACTTACGTTTCTACGTCCATGCGTATCCGCAGTGCTTTTTCGTTGTTTTTTTTTATGATTAACTCGAGCTAATTATGTGGGAGCTGGAGAGTAGAAAAATTATTCAGATCCGATTAATATATCGGTATGGTAATTATAATCACTGATGTATCAGTGGTCGCAGTCGTTTAAAATATTTCTATTTTCTATTGAAACACTTGATCATTCGATCCTGAACTTCCGAATTTCAAAACTCTTGCAATTCCGAAATTTCTGTTTCTAATGTGACGATGTTCCTGAATTCTAAAGCTGCTCATCACCATCCAGATCTAACAACTCCTGGAAGAAAAAGCAGCCAGAACTCTTTTTCCGCGTCGGTTCGTGGTCCGATTCGGCGGAAGTTGCACCCCGCGGAACTAACGAGCCCTTAACTCACGCCACTGCCATAAACGTTGCCCGCAGAAAGTCCGATCCCTTTCCTCTGCACCCTCTCGGGGATCGTTGGATAACAATGAGAGAAACCAGTTGTGTGTCGTCGCGGTGTACACGAGCTTTGGTTTTTGCGAGAGCAGAAGCTGGTCGTCGACAACGTCAGGCGGCAAGAGGCGAACGTCGAGACGAGTCGAGTTTCGGCTGCGAGTTGGCGTGGATTCAGCCCCTGTTTCGTGCCGCCATTTACTGTACCTAAGAGGCTCGCAGGGGTGCAATGATCCTCCGCGAGATAGCGGCGTACAATCGTTGAGGCATGAGACGGTCGTCGGGTCGCTGGGGAGAATCAAAAAGCCTGTTGGACACGTCGCCTCGTGGAGGACAATGCCACCGGCAGGAACGTGGTCTACGGAACATCCGGCGGGACTAACTTTATAAATCGACAATGGGAAATTCGACTGCGAACGACTTCGCGCCGCGATTCGACGATGCTCGTTTCGCTACTTTGCCAATTCACGGAGAACGCTTCAGGTGGATTCATCCGTACTGACATTCTTTCCATTTCGCTGGGTTTTATATTCTTCATGATATGTCAATGTGAACACTAAGTCATGTGTTAATAATAAGTCAATGTGGACATTGCTGATAAGTCATATGTTGATGATAAGTCATGTGTTAATGTTAAGTCAATGTGCATACTGCTTCCTCGCATCTGCTGCAATGTACTGTATGAACATCTCCATAATTTGCATCAATCTCTTCGAACCGATGACATGTGCATCAAATCATCAGAAAATAATATCTCTTGCTGTACGTTTCAAACTTCTCGACTGTCTGAAACGGTGTTAGAATTCTGTGGTACTGTGATAGACTGTTTCGTAAGGAATTTGTAGTATCAATACAAGATGGAACTGTTGCTACATTCTACATAAAACCCACGGTGTAGTAGCATCAAACGTTAAAGAACCCTTGCGTGAGTAGAATGGGTCGAAAGAGGAACTTATCTCATAAAGGATCAATGACATCCATAACTTTAATTAATGAAAAGGCAATATAGAAGATAACGTATCGCTGAAATTATTTTCCTAACCTGTCATGTTACCTTCGAGTAATCAATAACGTTTCAATATTACAGTGGCAATATTTCAACGATAAATACGAGATCGAAGGACAAGAACAGAATTTTTTAACGAAACAAACAACCAAACGAATTACTCTGTAACAACGAAAGAACGCTAAGGATTAAGGCGTCGTATATACTCGTTGCAAAATGCTCGATATTCGCGGTACAAGTCGAAGGGCCGTGCTGTTTCTCCGCGTGTGCCATCCCGTACTCGAGCCTCCTCGGTAATCCTGAGTTATGGCGGATTATATCATCAATTTAGCGCACCAGGATCAGGTGCAGCGACTAGCATCGGTCGCCAGGATATATCCGCGTGTCTATGTAGCACGGCGTTGGCTGCAGCCCGATGATCCTCTATCGCGAGCATCCAATGTCCCTATAACACAACCATAACGCGAAACAACTTAACGCCTCGGCGTCTCCCATTTCTCTCTTCTCGACCCTTTAGTACCATATTTGCAAAATTACAAATTTAGAAAATACGGAAACACGCTATTCAGTTCTCGGTACAGGATACAGTTCTCGGTACAGGATACAGTTCTCGGTATTCGTTCGTTCGAAAAACAACCCTTAAAGTTGCAAACTATGGTAGGGTATTTATTTCCGTACGGTACCAATTACACGATTGTGTCTATGGTATCACTAACAATGAAATTTCGCGAAAAGAGATTTTTTGCTCAAATGAAAATTCGTCGATGAACGGGGTGAATATCTGTCCATCGTAAGAGGAATCGAAAATTCCTCCAGGAAGTATCGACGAGAGGATTCGCGGTCGGCGTGTCGGGGCAAATCCCGTGGAACAACGTCGAAGCCCGTAGTTTACCGGGATCGTTACGGAACAGCCGCGGAATTCAATAGCAACAAACACCCGCGCGGATATTATTCGGCAGTAAAATTTTATTTCGCCAGCATTTATTGGCGTATTCGCAAAGCCGTTCGAGCTGGCTCGCCTCTCTTTCTCTGCGCTCGCGTTATTTGATAACGACAAATTATTGTTACGAGAAAAAGTGGCGGCGGCCTATGTGTACGCGCGTATCCCCGTGCACTGGTCGCCTCTGCAACGTCCCTGGACACGTGGAAAGAGAAAGAGGACGGGGTGGGATCGCGAGAGAAACGGAAGAGGACGAAGAGAGGGTTGGCTTTGGGCCCGACCGGCTCTGCTCGGCTATCGGCTCGACGTGTCCGAACGCTAATCTCTCGATATTTTAGCGGATTTATATTTTCACCGGTTGCACCACCGCCGCGATCCCTCGAGATATCTGCGGGGGAAACGTACGACAGGCATATCATTTCTCCTTCGAGCACCGGACGTCGTTATGCTCCCTCGATATTTTTCAACAAAAAAGAGATCACCTATGGTTACCGTAAACAGGCCAACGACGTTTCGCGGATCGCGCTGTCGAAACGGGAACACGACAGACGCCGGTGACGTTATTAAGCCATAATACGTCTCGTTACGTACGTCGCGTCGGGCAGCTTCATTATCGGACCGCGTCCCATCGCACCGTGATACGGATAATCACTGGGAGCGGATAGATTGCCGCGCGATATTTTTCCAATCCGCGGCAGGGATTTCACGTGTCAAAAAATCGGAAGATATTTTGCGGCCTGGCACGTGCATTCGAAACTACTGAGGATCAATTTCTTTCGTATCATTGTTGTGCCCCTGTACCACAAACTTCCTACACTCTCAAACTCCTCCTCAAAGTACCACTGTCTCAAAGTATCAAAATCCAAAATTCCCAAACTTTTAAAGTTGCAATGCTTTAAAATTCTGATCCCTCTGTACCAAAGTAAAATCCGAAGTCCCAAATCCCTGAAACCCCGAAACTCCGAGTTTCCAAAATTTCCGAAACTGCAGCGTTACAAGATGTTACGAAGTCCGCAATTAGCTGGTCGAAAGTGTACAATTTAAATCTCTGGTCGGAAATTGTCGGGTTGTTTCGCGTTCCGTAATCTGCCCCCGTAACATAAAGGATCGTCTGAAGCAGGACAGAAGCGTTTCCGCGAAGAGTGAGAAATTTAAATGAAATTCCTCGCGCAATCAGTTTCTAATTACGAGGCTATAGCCGCGACGAGGTCTCGTGGGTGGAGTAAGTTTCGCGGAAGATCGCGACTCGCAACACGTACACGCGCACACAAGAAGGGTTTGAAACGCACAATCGAGCCCCTTTTCGAGGAGCCGTTTACCTTGTTGGGGTCTCGCCGCGTACAGGGAACACAGAGACGGGCCGAGTCTACCGCAGAGAATAATGTTAATGAAATACAGATATTATCTCTATACAGGGGTCTCTTGCTAGTCGATGTTCAAGTATTGTCCGTTTCGTTGCTCGTCCGACTCGTTCTTCGAATCGTTTTTACCCCGCGACGAGCTTTTATCGCCGGGAACGTCTCGCGGGACGATTTCCTCTTCGTCTCGTAATTCGACGCCATGTTCGTTCGAATAAAGCGTATGATCGATAAGGACGTTTATCAGGAGGACTCTGTCGGACAATAATTTCGCTGGGACCACCTTAGGTCGGGGAGCCAGCTAAATAACGTGTAAACCACACCACGCTCGATACGAGAAGGTTATGAACCTACTCGTTCCGATGATAAGGAGAGAGCGCGGCATTCGCGCGAATTTCGACGATCGCAGCGTGAACATTTAATGGCGCGTAAGCGTTCGAGAGCGGAAGATTCGTTTCCCAGAATGCTCGACGGAGGTACGATTCCAAGGAAACGATCACTGTTACGTAAAGCGTGAAAACGTTAGCCAGAAACATGGATTCTCGACGAATAGCTATTCGAGATACCTTCCAGCAAGGAAACGTTAGAAAGAGACTCGTTTCGAATGAAAATGATTTATCTGTATGAGCTCTCATCGTCAGCTACAGCTAATTTTAGGTTCATAGTTTTCCGTTATAAATCCGTTCAAGGAATCGTTCATTAACCCCTCTGCCATTGACGTAAATAAATAACCAATAGTCGCTCGGTACAGTCAACAGCAAATCAACCCTATCGAAATATCGAAAACTTGGACATTCAGGAAGTTTTGAATTTACCAACTTTTTACATATTTTTGTTTAGTCGAAGAATGTAAATCTATTTGGAGTGTATGTACAATTAACTCTTTGACTTATCGTGACGCACTCGTGACGCACATTACAGTAAAGATACAAGAACCTAAAGTGAGTTTGGATTTTAATACCAATTTGCATTATTAAGGATTCCTGAATACAAAATATACTTAACATTTCAACAACTCCCATTTGTTAACATTGCAGCGATAATTAGCCAGGCTGACGCAACTGCCGAATCATATGCTGAACGAACAGTACAAGAATGTAATTGCGAAGTAAACATTTGCGGATCGAAGAGTGTAGGAAAACATTTAACAGAACGTTTTATCAAGAGACGCATTCTTACAAAACAGTAGATCAAGCCGGTAGTCAGCTAGCGAGACCGCCACGCCTCGTCGTCGCTACTCGGCTTTCGCTGACTGATATTTTCAAAAGCGGCCTAATTAAAGAACGCCTGACAAAACGTTAATTAAAGCACTCGAAAAGCCGAGTGTCATTAAAGGAAGAGGGAAGGCGAAAGACTAGGAAGAGAGAAATTACAATCGCGGCTGCCGCGCGCATAAAGGAGGACACGGACAGCGGCGAGATAGAGAGAGGCGACAGCGTTAGGCAACGAAGGAAAGAACAAAAGGAAGAAAGACGAACGAAGAAGCGGGAGAGGAACAGGCTCGGAAGAATGGCGAGCAAGGGGTAGAAGGGCTTAAAAGTTGGGAGTACGTCCGTGCTAGTACAGGCTGGTTAGGGCGGACGAAAGCAGCCAGCAGGCAATTCCTAACGGCTGGAAAGATATGCAAATGCGCGAAAGGGAGACCACCCGGTAATGTCTAGCTACCTTGGCCGAGCTGGGACGCAATAATCATTAAAAACTAAAACGCGTGTCCCTCTCTCGACTCGCTCGCGGGTACTGTCTGAGCGGGTGCGAGCGACGGAAGCGGAAAAACTGCGACGGGAGCGAAACTCCGTTGGAAGCTCCGCGAGGGGCTTCGCGCTAATTTCGTAGTCGCGTCGTGAACTTAGCTGCGTATCGCGATACTGCTCCCTCGGGATCGTTCAACGTGCACGCGTGTTCGATAACGACGGGATCGATGGCGGGACTCAATGACTCGAGAAACGCTCGCACGTTTCGCGGTCGGCGATATTGGATAACACTAGGGCGAACCTTGGTAGACTTATTCTGTTAGGACTTTTTATTCTAAAATTCATACTCGGTCTTCTCAAGCAGGAGGAGGATATATTAGAAATTCCTCAATCTCAAAACAATAGCACTAGATATTTAAGACAGTACATTAGTAACATGGAATAATAGTTAATCAAGATATTGAACAGTATTCCATAGCGGAATAAGTAGGATAAATGATAAAATAAAACCTATACAAATTCATTAAACTTGTAGACTCCGAATTGTAATTCCCAATAATATGACTACGAAACTTCAAGTGCTTCGAGTCGTTACGTCGTCGCGAATTAATTAGCAAAGGTTCGCAACAACGAACTAGCAATCCGAGTTCCGGTTTTCGAACAATTAAATCGTCGCGCGAATAAACTCGCGGATCGTAAGGCGCAGGAATCGGCATAATTCAGAAAGCATTTATCGGAGGTAACTTGATCCGGAGACGCAGACGGTGTAATTCGACGTCGGAAAATGGCACAGCGGACGCTCGTAGCTGCACGCGTAACAAACTCTATTGTAACGCTAATTTATGAATATTAACTCAACGAGCGAGCGGCATTATTAACGGTCCAGGGGTCCAATTATCCAGCGTCGGCCTCCAATCGATATCGCCAGCGAAATAATAATTAATAACAGAAAGTTAATACGGCACGCCTTTGGAAATCCGTTGAGCGCCCCTTTTAATCGGCCGCCACGTTCGCGCCGATCGGTTCAGTCCGCGCGATTTCGAAATTTAACGATCACCGATCGAACGAGAACTCGTCTCCGAACCGGTTCGTTTATGGCGATTTAATGGCAAGTCGTGGCTCGGCTTTTTTAATCGATAAAGGCGACAAAAAGCGACGGTCGGTAACGAAACAAAAAAAGGGAGGAGAACGACGTCGCGCATCGCCGAATTTCGTGCAGGCCAAAACGCGGCACCGAGGGAGAAAAGCAGATAAAGAGATGGGGAAGGAGGCAGATCGGGAAACACGTGAACGCGCTCTGCGTTCGGGCATTAAAGCGTCCTGCCTCTTCCAGGGGAACTTCATTTAAGAGTCCTTGTTTATAAACTGAAACAGGACGCGGCGGAATATAATTCCGCTTCTAATTACTCTGAGTGCTTTGCTTCTTTCGTGGAAAGCGAGCCGTCCCATGGCGGCGCGCGGCAAAAGTTTCGTCCGCCTGCGAAAACGGCCGAATCCGATCGGCCAGCCGTCGGAGCGGGACGATTGTTGTACGGTCACCGCCATAAGTAAAAACTTAATAAATAGCCGGAAGAAAGACCGAGACAGGAAGTGTGAGCGTGAACGAGGAACGACGAGATGTAGCCCGGGTAAGAAAAAGAGCGATGGACGGAATAACAGGGGTTGGAGAGGAAAGAAAAAGAAGAGAGCGAGGAGTAAAGCTACGGAGGGAGGGGCCAGGGGTGGCCTCGAATCAGAGGGTAGGGGAAATTCCCTGATAATTAAGACCGTTTTAAGGAAAAAGAAGCCGATTCCGTCTCTCTCCGTTCCACTGTTCCGTTGCCAGTCTCAGTCGGTCGGTATCCTTGCATCCTCGAGGAGGCTAATTAATTTAATTACCGCCTTCGCCAGATTTACCCCCGACTCCACTGACTCTGTGTTTCTCGATTTTACCCGGGGACTACAATGATTCCGCTAGTCTCGACGAACGCAGGAGAGAAAGAAATAGAAAGCTGGAGGAGGAGCAGGATTCGATCGACTCCCTTTTATCCGCTCGATTTCTTCGTGCTCGAGACTCATGAATGACGAAAGCGACGAGAAAAAGGTTAACTATCGAGCGCATATTTATGAGAGGCCGCGTCGCGGGCCAAAGAGAAACGGGCCGAACTCTTCGAGGCATTCAAATTAACGGCAGGCCACTTACCATTCTTAATTGAACCGATATTCTTGTAGACGCTCGATCCAATCGACGCGATTGTTCCATCGCGACCCGTTCGCCTTCCGCTCCTTTACTGTTCTTCCCTGTCAAATTTCAATTCCTTCCAAATGTTCTACCTTACCTACATCTTCTAACATATGTCACATCTCCAGATATAACAATTTTATTTTGACGCGAGCACTTTTGAATTGCCGTAGCAAGGTTGCAACGTTTGATCGACAGTTAACTGAAGCGATCTCGAAGCACGTAAGTGTATAGTCAGACCGAAATCGACATCGCGTAGGTATCGCTGGATAAAAGGAGAAAAAAGGAATAGAAAGAAGCAACATTTTGTATTTAGAGAGGTAACGGTGACGGTGGCTCGGTTATAGACCGTAACCAGTAGTAACGGCGTGGCAGGAGCGGCCCGTTAAATTTAATGTTTATCGACGACAGAGGGCGTAAAATTTAATTAATCGAAAAGTGATTATGAGCAAAAGCACGGAGCCAGAACACTGATTCTATCGGTCGCGATCAGCCCATAAGCCCACGGATGGCTGGCCATAACCCTTCAAGTCCATTTTACTTCACTCCGTGGACCTGACATAGCAGCCGGACGCTGTTACGCGACGCGTTCCCATCTCACTGCCGTCCAGAGGCCTATAAGGACGTAATCAACCCCTTCTGACGATCTCCGTTCCTTCGTCTCGTCGTCACTTGGAAATAGAAATCTTCTAAAACGTTTAAAATTATCATTTTCTTCGTGATCTGTAGCAATTGCAAATTACAAATTTTAGAACTACATTTAAATCTTACTTCAAAAGTACATAGTTGTATTTCTAATTGTACATTTTTAGTCAAACTGGTAATTTCAAGCCTAGTATTAATATGTTTATTGCAGTGGAAACTGATGAAGACGCAACAAATTATGGAGAATATGTTTCATATTTTAATCTGTAGTTTGATGCTTTATAGGTTAGATATTGAAAGTATTAACTGATCTGTGTATCTTGTTATTTTTTACATATCGGATTGAATGGAAGTTGCAATATATCGGTTGCGGTGGTTCGTGGAAGTTTGCAAGGTCGATCGAGAATTTCTGTGGAAAATGTATAATTTTCTTGTGGCAAACTCGGATCCGGTGTTTTTCCACGAAAATTTTCGTTATTGGCGTTCCGATCGATCGACCGGCCGAAAATATGCCCGTCAATCTATCCCCGGCAAATATTGCGATTCATTTCATCGAAGTGCTCGAAACGGATATTGTCGGCGCGCGGAAGCCAATAAAAATTATAACGTGGACCGTGAAGGATCGAAGTAAATAAAAACCAACGGAACGAAAAAGAACAATGCTCGATACGCGTACGTATCCTACGAGGGCCGTGTATGCACGTACGTTCGTTAAGGATGAACGATTCTCTATCGTACGCGCGGCTCGAATCCGTTCGAATCCGTGCTCGCGAAACCCGAGCGGAACACGCAAATTGGAACAAATTGATTTTCCCCGGCGACATCTATTAAAGTGACGGAAGTGAGTCGCGGTATTAACGAGCGTCGCAATATCGAAACGCGCCTCTCGTATCGCCGAGGTTTTCGGGGCAAATTGCATTTTCGTGAGAAACATTATGACACCGCTCGTAATTGCCGCGCCAAACGATGCGCACGCTTTGTGTGCAACCGTCATTGACGTCTGCATCGCGAATAGATACTTTCCAACTATATCACCCCCATTATTCCACGTATCAAAATTCGACCGTACTATGTGTCCATTGCATCTCTCATATTTCATCATTCTCAGATTTTTTCATTTTTTAACTCCTGTCTTCACATTTCTCAGTTTTTCAAACTTCTAGATTTCTAAATTGTTAGATTTCTAGATTTTTAAATTTCTAGATTTCTAGATTTCTACATTCCTAAGTTCTTAAATTTGTAAATTTGTAAATTTCCATCTTCTAAATTATCAAATCTACAAACTTCCGAATTTTCATCCCAAATTTCTACTCTTCTGTATTAAATAAGAGAACATCAAAATAAAGTCTATTTCTTACACACCTCATGTCCCACCCTCTTTCACCCTGCTCCAGTTTTCTACTTGCACTTAATTTTCCTACCACACTATCGTTTTCACTCAATTTATACATCACAATTATAGATCACTTGTAAATTTCTATGAAACAATAAAATCGCCCTTTATATCACTCTCAAATTATCGAAAAATAGGAAATGCTGCTAGGAAAGTTATACCCCGATTAACATAAATCTTGACGTTTCCTTATCGCAACAATCTTCGATTACTTTTTGCCTATTTAAAGTTTCGATGTATCGTGAGGGAGTCCTCATATTAATTCCGTAGGCCTACCGGTGATAATGTCTCCGGCATGCTGCTCCCCGGGGTGGCGTGAAAGCATTCCCTTTAACGACGCCGAATCATCGAGCCGCGAGATAGACGATCGTCTTGCCGATTACGTTAAGGAGAACGGGTAATTACATTTTCAAACGTCGTGATTTTCATGCGTTCAAATATCCTTACAATGACAAACTGTCATTCTAACTTCAATCTTGTCATCACTCGACAGTTCGACATCAACCATTACAAAATATCCAACTCGATCGCTTTTATCTCAAAATTATACGAAAATGTTATATTCATTTCTTGATAAAAAATCCAGAATTCTTTGATGAATTTTCTTTTGAGAATTATAAATACCATTACAAAAATGTCTAACTCCTTAAAAGCTAATCAGCTACAATATTCAAATAGACAAAAAAAAGTTAAAATGTTATGTCAACGTAGTATCAATCGTTGACTAATTGGACTTGAACTCCAAATGGAAGAATATTAAAAATTCCAATAAAATTCACGAAGTGCATCACGAGACTTGACAAAATAGTTCATTCAATAACCAGAACTGCGTTTAGCAAAGAAAATTTATAATCAAGAAAAGTTTAGGTATTATGAACTTGTAGCATAATTTCTCGTATGATTTCGATACGGTACCTTTCGCGTCGTACATGATTGTACGACTGATCGCAGGAATCTAAATTTGACAAGTAACAATCCGACACATTTGTTCAAATGCTCGGAGATCGTTAAAAAATCTACGGTCAACATAAATGGAGGAAAAAAAGGAACATTGGGAAAGATAAAGCGTTATATACGATCGGATATTCGAGAGCGAACAGCGAACAAGCTCGGTAAAATCGGTGGCACGTACGAGACGTTAAAATTAACGGCGCAGTAACAAAGTATCGTAAGTCTGTCGAGCTGGGGCCTCGAATCGCGTGCAGAGTTGGCGTTCCAGCTACTAACGAACAGTAACGGTGGCTCGTTGAACGCGAACGCGTTACGGCTCTGCAGGGTGGTAATCAAATACTTAAAACTCGACGCGACCGAGGGAAAACGGAAGGAAAGTTCGGCCGGATGAAGAGAAGCTGGATGGTAAATCCCGATCCTTCGAGGCTGACAGGCTCGTAAACCGATTCGTCTTCCCGTCCCTTCTTTCTACGCTCACCGAGATGCCTTTGATTCTTTTACCGTCGTGTTCCTGGAGCGTCATTAATGATGGCATGTGGAATTGAGACATTACAGATTTAGGACTGATGTTGCATCGAATAAACCAAGGGAGTTCCTTATTTAATTATTAGCAGAAATCTTAGGTACAACTTGAACGGTAATTGTACTTTGCTTTTTATTTCTCTTACCTTTCTGATGTATACTAGTCAATTCATAATACTAGTTTCATACTACTTCCAATCGATAACTTATCGGGTACTTAACCTCTTGTCGTATGACGTGTGACACACATTAAATGTAACAAGACTTGTATATTCACCTCTGAATTTTGTCACCGAATAACAAGTTAATTATTCGTTTTAACAGTGTAATAATTAGCCATCAATGGCGAAGCTGCCTAGCAAATAATCTAGGTTACACATGGCCACAACATTTACATATTTTCGTACGACATTAAGTTTTATTCCGGATTAGATAAATATGATCGGTGTCTAATAAGCAGTATATTTCTTGTTTTATGGACGAAAACGCCGGTTACGAAATTCAGCGAACCAATTACCTTTCCCACTTCGTCTAGACATCTAGACCGTAAACTTTATTAACGTTTTTAGTACCTCGAACGGCAATTATCAAAATTAACCGTGGTCGCTAATTCGCGAAAGAAAGATCGGACGAATCGAGGCAGGCGCGAAAAAGTTTCGCCAGGATCGTAATACGCCGGTAATGCTGGTGCTTAGCGGCGTATAAATAAGCATTAAATCCGTGCTTAGGATACCTTAATCTGTATTTTTTCCCGGCACGCCGGCCGGAATATATTATCACCCGGGGGATTTTATCGTGGCAGCGATAATGCCGTTAACGCGCGAATATACTCGAAAGAACTTTTTTAAAGGAGCCCGCTGCTAGCCGACCGCGGTATTTCTTCCGTTCCAAGATCTCTCTTTCTCCATTCGCGTTCTCTTATCGACGAGAACGAGCTCCTCCGACCAGATACCGCGTACTCGGCCATTGGCGTAACTAGGTGGGGACCACGATGCACCTACACCCCACAAAATTCGATATTGGACTTTTCGTAGCGTGAGGAATGTGGGAACAGAATTATTTCATATTGGAAATTTAGACATTTTTAAAGTTGGCAAGTTTCACATTTGCAAGTTTCCTGGGGGACTAAATTTTCAAATTAGTAGCTTTCAACACTTCTGAAGATTCAATTTGTGGATGTGGAAAGTGCTAAATTTGCAGGGTATCGGATTATCAAATTCCCAAATATTCAACGTCCCATGTATTCAACGTCCAAAGTACCCAACGTCCCAAGTACCCCACGACCATAATTCCCAAAGTCTCAAAGTCTCAACGTCCAAAGTACCCAATGTCCCAAGTACCCTACGTCCCAAATTTCCAATGTCTCAAAGTCTCAACGTCCCAAGTACCCAATGTCCCAAGTACCTAACGTTCCAAGTACCCAACATCCCAAATTCTCAACGTCTGAAACTCCAAAATTCCCAACGTCCCAATTTGCCAATGTCCCAAATTCCCAACGACCCAAGTACTCAACGTCCCAAGTACCCTACATCCCAAATTCCCAATGTCCCAAATTCTCAACGTCCCAAATTCCCTACGTCCCAAATTCTCAACGTCTCAAATTTCCAACGTCCCAAATTCTCAATATCCCAAATTCCCAATATTCCAAACTTGCAACGTCCCAAATTCTCAATATTCCAAATTCGCAACGTCCCAAATCCCCAACATCCCAAATTTCTAAAACTCCCAAATCCCAAATTCCCAGATTTCTAAATGCCTAACCCCTGCTCCCCAAATCCCCATACTCGTCATACAACCGCACCACAATTCCATCAGTTCCCCAAAAACTACCCTTAATCCGGATAAACAAAATAATATTAAACCTCAACGAGAGGTGACGTGGCTATTACCGTGTGATTTCCGTAACGTGTGAAGATTTTCCACACACTCGTACAGGACCGGTATCGGGATAACGGAGTACGGATTTGAATTAGGAGAGGACGCTGCACGAAGCCAGAAACTCGAAGATAGGTGGGGAACACGAGGTTGGTTGCTAACGACCGTCGCCAGACCAGGGTTGTTAACTGCTGGCGGGTTCGGTTGTCCCGCTGGATGTGGTGGTTCCTCCATGTGGCAAGAGGTTCCGCTGGAGTGGGTGTAAGGGTGGAAAAGGGCCGAATCGGGGAAGGAGAATGGCTAAGCTATTCGGAACAATGTCTTGTTAGGCGGTTTGCTTTGAGGTAATCGCTGGGAAGACCCCGACAGTCGTTAGACTTTCCCTCGCGGACCTGTTTGTTTCGCGGATAATTGCCCACCGATACTCGACTCTAGTCCCTCGTAAAATCGTGAACGATCCCCGTCGGGCTTACGGCCACCGGGGTAGCCGAGAACGAACGAGGAATCCTAGAAATAGAGATATAAAGTGCTATTTTTCTTCTGTAAGGATGCTGATGCTTGATCGCTGATTTAGCGCGGTGATGGCAGATCAACTCGTCGAAATGTTTATGGGTGCTTGTACATATATAGCCATCAAGTGTTATGTATCTCTTATTTTGGAGATTCCATATTTACGATTTTAGGAATATTTGCATTTTCAAGATTGAATGTTTGAAAATATATATCGCAATGTAAAGATCAAATTCAACAATGTTTGGATCTTCCAGACCTAATTCCCCAATCTGCAAATTCCCAATTTTCTCAGTTGCCACAATTTCCAAATCCGAAAGTTCCCCTTTTTACTTGGAGGTAAAAAATTGTAAGCATCGGTCACATCGACGAAAACTTTCCGACGCGCAATTTAAAACGTCGAAACGAGGGTCCACAAAAATATCTCCGTTCCGTAATTATTCCGTCGGCAGATCGGCCATATTTTAACAGGATTTCTCTGGGCTAATCGTCTTATTAACGCGACGATCGAATCGTTTTACGTAGGAGAAACGAGCGTTAGTTGCGTCATTCGATTAGCCAACGTCCCAATTAAAGGAGCGCGCGAGTTGTCGCAAAAAGGAGAGCCTTGGCAAAAACGTGATCCGAGCCGAGCTGAGCGGAGCGTAGCCGGGTCGAGTCGAGTCGCGAAACAGTGAGAGGCGGCGCACAGAGACGGGAGGAAAAAATGCTTCCAAGTTAATTAGCGCAAATTACATCTGCACGAGGACGCGGTAATTACAGATTTTCTATTCCCGACAGCTCGTTTCAGCATCAGAGCCCGTTAAATACGCGTTCGCTTAAACGAGACGCATTAACGTGTCCTCTTTGCACAAGGGAACGATAAGGGCACGGTTCGAAGCTCAGAACTTTGCGCTTTTCACTCGCGACGCGTTCGACACGCACGAATTGTTGCTTATGAATCGAATCCGCTCGAAGAATGGCCGACGTTCGCTCTGTGCGATCAACGACTCTGTCGACCTCGAGAGAGTTAATAAAAAAAAACAAAACCTGGCTAATTTCTGTTCGGCTTTCAACGGCCGTTACATCAGGATCGTTTAGATTAAACGTTTTTCGATGCTTCGTATGAAGTAATGATGCCGATATTTCGGCGCAAACGAGAATGAAAATACCGTCCACCGCCACCACTTTTCCGGCTGGTTATTTGCATCGTTCGTTAGCACGCACTTCAATCGAGGCGAACGTTTTGCACCGTCCTATTGATTGCGCAAACGAAACTCCTGTCCCCTAAATTTCGAATATCGAGGTAGTTAGCATCGACCGTGCTCTCGGTACGTATTGTCGGCTAATTAGCATGCACCACTTTTACCGGGGAACATACTTGAATCGATGTGTATGTACATTCCGTGCTGCCCCATTACTTGCGTAAACGAAATCCCTGTTAGAATTTAAATATTTTTATGTTCGCTAATGGCTGCGTTCTTAACGCCCGCTTCTTACACCGTCAAATTTATACTCCTACATTTCTGTGGTATATTCATCGATTTCTAGATCCTTAGGTTCTTTTGTCTTCGGTATACGTTGAACTTAGATTTCTATATTTCTAAAATTCTATGATGATTCCTACATTGTCACTATATTTGTATATCCCAGATCTTAGATTCCTATATCGTAATCCTGTTACACTCCCAAATGCACATGTTCTTATATCTGAGTGTTCCTCGCTAATTCGAATTGTCCTAGTTCGTTTGAATCGTTTATCGTTCGTGTGGCAGTTGAAATAGGTGGACCGTTAGGGTCGACCACGAAGTTAGCGTACTCTGGACGGTAATATTCTTAACTTGTTTCCCGAGTCGTTGACGCGCCACTGTGCTCGCATCATAGTGGTTAAGGACCTCTGGAAAATCGCCCTCCGACCAGAAACTCCGCCGATAGTGCTCGCCAGGCACTAATTCGTACTTTGGGGGCTTACGGACAACTAACTTGCCCCTAATGCTCTGCTTACGCGCGATTATTGTCTTCGGCGAGTCCCTTGATCTCTCCACGCCAAGTCGTCTTTACGCTCGATAAGTACTGCGTGGAGTCCGACAGCAGCAACTTACCGGCTCCAACATTCTCACGATCGGTGAACGAGCTGAACATCGTGCAAATTATCGTACGTTGCTTTTGTACTATCGTCCAGTTACAGTTCTGTCATAATTAATACTCCGTGAAGCAGAAATTGTCAGAGCTTTGTTTTCGTGACAGTCAATTTTGAGAACCCGTCAGTTACATAACAATTAGGTAACGGAGAACTGTTTGTGAACGCTATTACGAAATTTAGTCGTACAGTCAGTCTGAAAAACCGGACTAAAACCACCCCATTCACGCTTGCGCCATCAATTACATGACACCTATTCGACCACGGTTACGGAACACCCCTGTACCGGGACTTAAAACGTTCTTACGATCCCCATTTTTATCCTTCCCATGGAAAAGTGTCGGATCTCTATAATTCTGGTAGAATGAGCACCGGTTAGCCGGCGCCAGCACCGCAGATTACGGGCATCCATCCGTAATACGGCGCGAGATAGCTCATTGTAACGTATCGTTGGATAACATCGATTCCACCAACCATCGTTATTTATGTAATACGATTTATTGATTCTCCTGACCGAATTATTTGCTCGTGTCCGCGAAGTAACGTCCCGAATAATACATACTGCGTTCGTTTAACGATGCAAGAAGAGACAACAAAGTCAACAGTGAATCGACGTGCAGAGGTTTTCGAATAAACTCGTGCACAATGTAATGTCTGGACTTCGATGTAGACTCTACTGTCTGGTGTAATGTAGATTTTATCTGGATACGATAAATGCAGAAGAGATGTGATTCTACTGATTATTTGTCCTCCATTTTGTCGGACTGTGCAAACTTGAAATGTAATTTTTAAAGTTTTAAATAAAATTCGAAATTCGAAAATCTACAAACGAATCTCAAAGTTGTCATATTTGTAAGTTTCTGAAAGAATGAATCCCTAAATTTTCAAGTTCTCAAATCACTATGCCTAAAGATCTCAAAATTCACAAATTCTTAAGTACACAAACCTCTAGATTACTATATTTCCAATTATCTAAGTGCCCGAGTCCTCAAATCTCTAAATTCGCAAATGCCTAAGTGTCTAAATCCGCAACTCTTGAAATTCCAAATCCAAATTTGAATATTTCCAAATACGTAAACGCCTAAATAAGAGAGCTTAGTATGAAATAATCGAAAATCGGTAAATAATTTTCGCGCGGATATAGGGGATCGGACACGCGGTCGTGAGAGGGCAAAAGTAGAAGGGAACGGAAATGTCGCGAGAGGGACGAGGAAGGCCATTAATAGAGCTCGAAATCAGACGGTCGTGTGCCAATCTAGTGACAGTCTCGTGACAGTGGCGAGGAAACAAGTATTTCCCATCAGCGAGCGGCGCAAAACCGAGAGCGGCGATCTATCCATTCTGGATCGGTTCGCGAAACCAGCTCCCGTTTCCGTTCATTATTCCGACACGTGTGTTTCGTCCTCTTTCTTGCCCGCTTACCGACCCTGTACAGACCCGATAGCGGGTATCGATGCACCCGAACAATCCCACCTATCTCCGGCAAGTGTGTTTTTATTTTCTGTTAATTGATTTTTACACTCCGATACACCCTGACGAGGTTACTCCTTTATGATGGCCGCAACGATGCGACGCGTTCCGTCGCGTATCCATGGAAATGGTCCGCGAGCAACGATATTAACGCGAGACGAGAAGGGCGAGGCGATAGGGGTGGTGGGACTAATTGAAATCGAGATGTTCGCGCGTTTTCATCGCTGCACGCTTTTTGCCGACCACCCCCGCGCCAGGAATCGCTTCCGAGAACTCGCGGCTAAAAGTTCAGCGACTTCTTTTGTGTCGGCGGCAACCGTATCACAGTCCGGGTCCACTCTCGTACGCGGCGACATATAGAATCCCTTTTCACGAAACACCCCTCATAAACTTTCTTTCCTACGTTTGCTATCTTCGTATCGCCATTCAGTTTTCCCCAGCCCATCGGGGCGGCCGCCGCGTGTACGTGACGCCACCACGACACGCTCGAAACGTCGGCGAAGTAGATTTTTCCGCACCTCGATATGATTAATACTCCCCGGGTGGAGATGGAAGGGTGCAGGGGGGGCCAGAGAACGAAAGCGGAGCTGGCAGAACGAAGAAAGAAACCGACGTGCCGGTGGAAAGAAAGGAACGAAAGAAAAGAAGAAAGTATGGTCGAAAGGGACGGGGGGAGGAAGGGAGAGGAACGAAACGAGGTGGTTGCGGGAAAAAAGGAGAAGGATGACTGAGGGTGAAGGCAGCCGAGGTAAAAGGGAACGGTTATGGGCCTGGTGGTCGCTTGCCGTACAGCAAATCCCCGTCAACCGCATTCAATTACGATGTTATCGCGAATACAGATGACGGTTATTTCCTTCGGTACACCCTATACGTAACGTTCGCGATGCGGCGTGGCGCGGAGCGGCGCGACGCAGGGCGACGCCGACGTCGCTTCTCCGTCCAAAGTTAAGGCAGTATATCGTGTAATGGTGGGTTGGCCGGCCGCCCGTGTGATTGCTTTAGGATGCGCGCCGACAATACACCGGGATAAAGCCGCTCCGATTTCTACCAACCACTGTTACGATCACGAACCTTCCTTTTCCGCTTTGCCGACAGATATTACGTCGTATACCGCCGTACTCATCGGTTCCTAGCCCTTTTATGGATTTCTTCGCTACAAATTATTAAGTCGTTAATGTCGTTCATTAGCCCAGAATCAGCCGTAAAAGAGCATCCCCGAATATTTTGGCTACCCATAAACGTCATCTTTTCGTGTTCAGACATTTATTCAGTTTAACATTTACTGCTGATCGATCTACGATATAATCCTATCGTTACCGACAATCCTCTTCCATCTTCCGTTCCCTTGTAAAATAGGGGTGGCATGATAAAATATTCTTCGAAAGCTTCTCTACTGATCGATTTTAATAAAACTGTGTAATGTACTTCTCGTGGACATATTTTACGCATATGCTTGACATGTTAAAGGGATGAAAATAACCCTCGACCACATACACCCCCAAATCGATAACTTGTAACTACCTTGCAGATTCAAGATAATCTACCAATTAATTTTTTTGTTCACGCGTCAAACTATGACTGTAAAAGCAAGTTGCTTCATATTTTATCTTACAACTACCTTTGTATCGTCAGAAAAAGGTAGATTCGAATCGTTTCTCTTTGAAATTACGCACAATCGATAGATCGATACATCTCAGCTTATCTTACCAGGCCGCGACTGTTCGTTCTTGGTGGTTCGCCCGCCAAGCTGCCGCTTTTCGGTGCACGGTTTGTCGAGCACGACGACCGGCCCACCCTCGACGTTTTCGAGCGATAAAACCTGAAATACGAGCGCGCACGCTGCTCGAACTTCTATTCGTCTCGACCGAAAAGGATGTCCGGATCATAACGCGGCCGCTCCCGTGCACCCCGTTGCTTCCGTGAGTTACTCTACACACGATCGTTTGAAAAGGAACCCCTTACCGGCACCCCGAGCCCCTGTCTACCCCGTTACGTGACACTTTAATCGCCGCAGAGGACGGTGCATCCCTCCTGCAACTGTCCTTTTCGACCACTGTTTACGGGGCCATTCCTGTTTCCAGAAACTGACGAGAAAAACTTACCGATACCGGTCAAACGTTGCAGCGCCAAGTTTCTGAGGGAGGCTGCAAGGGATGGGAAGTACGATTCTTTCTTCGGCGATGGAGAAGAGGACTGTTGGATAAATTGGAGATTATTTGCTGTTTAGAAATTTTTAATTTTACTAATTGCCAAGTTCTCAAATTTTATAAGATGCCAAATTTCCAAATTCCTATTATTCCAATTTCTCAGATTCCTAATTTCACAAATTACCAATTCCTTAAATCCTATATTGTCAGATCCCCAATTTCTCAAATCTGATATTGCCAAATCCCCGAATTCTTAAATTTCCTGATGCCTATAGTCCCAAATTTTCAACCCCCAAATTCCAAATTCCGCAAACTTCCACATTTTCAAATCCCTAAATTCTCAAATTTCCAAATCCCCAAATTCCTATATTCCCAAATCTTCCAATCCCAAATCTTCGAATCCCCAATTCCAAATTTCTAAATTTCCAACTCCCCGAATTAACTCCATCGACAGTCCTTAAAGAGGCGAAATCAATGTGCACCCCATTTTTCTGGGCGTTTTTCGATTCGACAAATACCGCAGGCTTCGGTCACGCGATCGCGTATAAATTAATCAGTCTCGATCGGTGACGATCGCGTTGCCGCCCCGAAGTCGCATTAATCACGTCGAAGTCGTAAGAGGATAAGAGCGGTTCGTCGGAAAGTGGTATAAGAGTAGGGGAAAGAAAAGCAGAACCCCTTAAAATAATCTGGACCGAAATGAAATCAGCCAAGGCAATTTCCAGCCCCTGTATCCAACGGTGATGTTAACAGCGCTGCCGGTTTTATCCATCCACTCTGGGATGCCAGGGACCCGCGGTTGCAACCGACAAATGACGACGCGGCAACCCCCTCGCGGCGGCTCACGGAATTAAAGATCCCCAGATAAGGGTGTCATCCTTCGCTATGCATTATGTGTTCGGCAAAAAGCTCGCCCCCGGGCTATCCTCACTGTCTCCCGTTCACCCCTCTTGCTCTTCTCGTTTGCTAACTCTGTCTCTTCCCAATTTCCCCTTCTGTCCGTCCTCTTCCTCCCCGTTCGTTCTATCATATCCCCATCTCTGTCGCCCTCGAAGAAGGCTCCAATTAATCTCCCTCGTACCTTATTTCCCATGAAGGATACTCTGTCAACCATCCACGTAGCATTCAACTGGGTTGGGCCCTGGGTCTGACCACCTGCGAACGTCGCTGGATCTCCTGTCAGAAATCGCTGCAAACTTGGACATTTTGAAATTGAAAATTTGGGAAGTCGAGCTGAACGTTTGAAGGTTTAGAAATTTTGGGGATTTGATCTTGGTCTTTGACGAATTTGGGGTTTGGAAATTTGGGGCATACAAGTTGAGGAATCTGGGAATTTGAGAATTTTGGAAATTGTGGGGATGTAGGAGTTTGGAGATATAGAAATTTCAGAACTTGATTATGGAATTTGGAAATTTGGGGTTTACGGCTTCGGGAACTTGGTCATTTGGGATCTTGATCTGGAAAGATTTGAAGACAAAAATTTGGAGATGTAGAAATTTCAGAATTTGAAATTCTGGAAATTTGGAAGAGCACTCTACAAATTTAAAGATTAAAAAATTCCAATATTCGGAGATGCAGAAATTTCACATAAGTTTGGGAAATTGCAGAATTCCATCATTTGAAAGTTTGAGTACTTAATTTCCTACCTGCCCAAGTACTCATAAACCCGAACATCAAAGCAATGACGATTCTATCAAGAATTTCGGCAAAAGTCGAGTTTAGAAGATGTAGATCTGATAGGTTGAATTTTTGAGGGTATCGGGGATAATCGTTGGAGTGACGAGCCTTTTCGAGGCCAACAGCTTGAGAGGGTAGAGGATCCGCGAGTTTTAAAGAGTTTCAACGTCCTATTATAAAGTCTTCACCGTGCATAATAACATTCAACTCCGTGGGCTGGAAGACATTAGGGAAATCGCGTTGCCTCCCCCTGGCTGTTTCACCCTCACCCCTTTTCCCGGCTTCCCTTTCACAATCCTGAACCTGTCCTGGCTTCGTTCTAACCGTTTCCTTGTACCGAGCGGACAATACGGCCTCCACAAATCAACGGATCTCGCTACAGACACGATTTTACTTCTCGTCGATTCTCGTACAACTTCGAGACGCGGATCAACCGGATAATACGAAGAGGGTTAACAAACGTTATTGGGGGCGGAGAAGCATTATAGCGGGATCCGTAAAGAGGGGAAAGCAAAACACGATGGAACATCGTGCATGGTATTGAGGTTAACGCGAGTGGACTGTTTTGGAATTTGGGGATCTGGGCAAGTGGAAATTTTGGGATTTAGGGATTTGGAAGTTTAGAGATTCGGAAATTTTGGGAATTTCAAATTTAGAGATTCGGTACTTAAGCATTCGGGAATTTAGGGATACAGAAATTTAGGTATTTGGAAACTTAGTAATTCGGGAATTTTGGGATTCGGAAATTTAGCAATTCGTAAATTTGAAAATTGAAAATTCAGAAGTTCTGAACTATAGGAATTTGAAATTATAAGATTCGAGAATTTTCAAACTTCCAAATTTCCAAGTTCTTGAATTTTTAATTTCAAAGTTTAAATAATTCTCTGTCTACACTAGTCCTTATCCAAATAAAGTCTACACTGCTCCCACCATGCAATACAAGAGGATTTATAAAGTGGGGAATAAAAGGAACATCCTATACGATGCAAATATTTTAGTTAACCCTTCGTTGCATCTTGTTGCAAAGTCCACATAAAATACACTATGCCTTACTATTACTTTATAACGATTAAAGTGATTGAAAAAAAGTTGCAACGAATGGTCAACACCGTCCTGGAAATGAAATGAAGACACCGTTGAAACTCATCGTGTTGTTGTATTTATAAGAATGTTATATTTTCTCGGTAGTAATGGGGCCCCTATAGAGGCGGTTCGTAAATATATTAGTAGTGCGCTAATAAATGATATTTATATACAGATGGATAAAAAAAGAGGAAAGAGTGTTCGCGTTTCTCGCGCTCGGAGCGTAGATCGCTGGTTACACTTTCTGTCTCTCCCTCCCTCTCACTCTCGTGCTATACGTCGGCCATCTTGCTCACAAGCGCATCCTCTCTTCGCGTAAATATCTTTTGTACTTAATCGATTCGGTGGTTTCGGATCCGGGCCGCGCGCAATAAATTCGCAACTCGCGGGCAAATCTCCCGATCGAAAAGGGCAAAAAGGGAAAGATACGTCTTCGTTAACGATCAGACAAATTTGCCACGATCGTCGTTGCGATTCTGCGCGACCCGTGGCGGTTTTGCGACACGCTTCGTCGGTGATTCGGATCGTTTATCAGCGCACGCGTTATCGGATATTCAGCCGTCTTTTGGTATCCACGTCACCGTTTATTTTCCTCGATTCTCTTCTTATTCACCCGCTTGTTCCGATGCATCTTTTTGGCGTTAAAGCGTAAAGCCGCGGACTAAGCCCCTCGTTTTGCCAGCTGGCGAAGGGAGCTCCTCGAGGTTCGATGAACGTAGGCTCTCCTAGGGAACATGGCGAAATAGAGGCTACTTTGACCTCGGTAAATTTTTCTATTTAAACGTTTGGAAATTTAGGATCTTGGAATTCAGGGATTTGAGAGTCGAAGATTTGGAAGTTTGAGTAATTGGATATTCGAGAGTTTGGAGACTTGAGATGGTGATTTAAACATTTCGAAATTTAGTAATCTAGAAATTCGGAAATGTAAGAGGTTGAAAATGTAGAAATTTGGAAATCTCAAGTCTTGGTTCTGCAAGAAGCATCCAAGGAGAGCCTACACTCAGCTGTACAAGGAGTTAGAGAAAACTGCGAAACGACTATATCAGTGAGCAACGAATGTGAAATCCAAGGAACGCCAGCTTGCTCCCGAGGGGCATCGAGAACTTACATCGTTAATCTTTGGTATCAGCCATCGGGTGCGCCATTGCTCGGGTCATTCGTATACCGAGTTTTTCGAAACGTCTCGAGATTCGTCGTAACTCGCAATCGAAGTCGCGAATTCGAACGAGCAAAATCCACGATCGAGATTCACCTTTTCGACAGTCCTTGCGGTTTCTCGATCGAGCTACTAATAGAGACGAATCGCGAGTAGAAATCATCGATTGGTCTGCGTATACTGATAGTCTTCGTTTTTTCAGCAGAGTCGACGATACAACAGCTATTTACAAGAAAACTCTGCCCCATTCGCTCTCTCCCTTTCTCGCCGTCTTCGCACGCACACGCTTCGAATTCATCCTCCCTCCAGAAATATATCTTACATAAATCGCCTAGTTTATCGTTACATGTTGTACCGTATATTACAAGACGTACGTTACGTGTCCGTCTATCCGTGTGCGTGCACACGTGCACGATATCACGCTTCATGTCCTACCGTCAACATGTCATCCATAAATTTATTCATATATATTTCGCGATCACAGTGATTAATTCCCCAACCTCCCGGAAAACGATCGCCCGGAAGCGTCCTCGAGATTCTTCACGGAGGTCGGATCCATTTCTCTTTTATCTTTCGTTCGTTGCGAACGACCACCCCCCGTGCATATTCGTGTTTTTCGTGTGGGTGTGTGTGTGTATATAATATATATGTCTGTCTGTCAATCACTCTCCTCCACGCGGTATTCTTCGTGTTCACTTGGCCACGACGTCGCGTTCCAGCCTCGCCTGTTCTCTTCGTTCCAGCCTCAATAGCCGCTGAGACATCTGAGCTTCTTCAAGGGGGGTGACACCTCGTTTCAGCTGGTCGGAGCTTGCATAGACATCGGTGGTGGCTTCACTGGTCCTAGTGCTGGACCCGACAAACCGTTGTTGTTCATGTCCCCCGGAGCTCTCGGACCACCGACCCCTATCGCCGTTCCGTTCACCGTTGGCGTACCCCCCGACATTTGACCCTGCAGCCATAAAATCACCGTTCTCAGTAATAAGAATATCCATTATCACCGTGCTACATCTCGATTAACATTTTCTACCTCTCTTTTATACCCTTTTCGTAACCTGTCAAATCTTTCAAGCTATCAGTTTAATATCACGATTGTGGATGACTTTGGAAAATACTTCTAAGAAAATACTATTGAATTATTGTCGTTTATATCTACGAGATGTAACCTATCCTTTGAAATTCTTGCTACATATGACACCCATCTTTTAGAGACCATTTCTCGCACTCATAAAACAGAATTATACACATTTCGAAAAAGTCCATAAAACTTTACGAGCCCGAAGTCATAAAATTAACAGTGCGAGCACATTTTAATTACAGGATTATAGCTTAAAAATGTAACACTAGTTTAAAAAGAACACTAGCTTAAAACGATTAGATCTTTACAACATAAAGACAATTAATGAAGACTATAAAAAGTATTAACAAAAACAAAAATAAAACCTAAGCTTTGGGAATGATCTTACAGACGTAAAGAGTTAGGAATTACAGAAAATACAAAATAGTCGGAGGTGTAAAATCGCGTCTAAATTTAGCTGCAGCAAAAGCGATCCCCACGGATCTTTTCAGTTACCAAACGTAGCTCTAAAGCTTTCCATCAGCGTTTTCGATTAAAACGCGACGGGCTCGTCATCGGACGCTTTTACGCGCGTATGTATCGTGAAAGGCTTCAAACGTTGTCAGTCTCTTAACTTACGTTCGACACGTGATTATGTTGACCCACCGACTGGCCAAGTCCCTGATGAGGTTGCAGCGGATTGTGACCCGGATGCATGTTCTGCCCAGGCGGTGTCGGTGTTGGAGGCAGTTGCCTTTTGATGTACGCCAGCGAGGCGGGTGTTTGTAGTGACATATTGGCGAACGCGAGCCTCTCCTCGTAGTCGTACTCGCACAGGATTTTGTTCTCGCACAGATAGAATCGATCACCCACGCAAAACCTGGAATCAGAACCGGGGGTATTGTGTTTTCAGTTCGCTCGTAGTCTCGGCTGACGCTCCAATACCGCCCTTAACGTCGGGCTTACGCGGTGCGCCTTCAACGCAATTACAGCTTCCCACTTTTTACATTTTGTGGATTTACCTGAGGACTTCGATATAGACACTTCTGAAAATTTAGGAACCTTGGAGATTTGAAGATTTGGATGTAGGAACTTTGGGAACTTGATAATGGGAATTTGGAGATGCACAAGTTCCAAATTTGAAAATTGTGGATTTCGGATGTAGGACACTGTAGGACCTTCCTACGAAATCTAAGAACTTGAAAACTAGGATATAAATTGGTACCTCCATTTCGAAATTTCGAGCTAATCCCCCGAATGCGATAAACCCAGATGGCCGATCCCGAAAATATTTCCCCAACTCGCGGCGCAAAGACACAAAGAAAAACGCGATCGCATAATTTTAACTCGCAGAAAAATGACAAAAAAGAAATCAACTATCCCGCGGGATAGTGACCCCCGGCGGCGAGTCGCGTCGATAATCGGTTGATCGTCGTGACGAAAAAAAAAATGGGGAAGTAAAAAAAGGAATACAATGGTAAAAGGGTAGCCGGTACGAGCGGTGGATAACGAGCGTATCGCAACGTGTCGGACAAATAATTATTATCGGGCTTCTGTCCGCGAGCGGTCTCACATCCGCTTTGATCCCGGTAGGAAATACGAGAGCGAAATACGAGAGCAGCAGAGTCTGGTTCGAGGTAGATACTCTCATAATCGTACGGCAAATAGAATTATCGCGTTGCGAGCGGCCGTTGCCGGTGAGCATAGCTTATACCGGGTTTCGCTCGTTTCCCCCATTATACGCGTCGTCTGCTAAATGACGCTGTACTCCGATCCTCGTACCTTCTCTCTCACCCGTCCCTTCTGCCACTTCCAGCCCTCTGTCGCTCTCTTTCTCTTTCGTCTCTACTGTTATTCAGCTGACCGTCACCTGCTGCTTTCTGCTCTCTGTTCGTTTTCAACGCACCATCTCCCCACGGTCTCTTCCCTCTCAAGGTGTTCTCTATGCCAATTTGCCTATCGGCTAAATCGCTCGAGATTGTGCACTTTGTACACTTTGAGAAATCTATACCTTGGGAGGTCGCTTCTTAGAATCGGAAGGGGAAGGATCAACGACCTGCAGATGGAAGTGGCGCAAATCGCGGGACTACCTGGTAGCAGAGGACTCAGATATTGTATTCTATTCTTGTACCGAACTTTGTCTATCACGAAATTTTTCTTTTTCGCAGTAGTTTCTACAATTTACTCTCAATTCGTGTTTAACATGGGTGCAGTCCAACCCGGTGGGCTCAAGTGCCCGCCAAGGACGTCGCGGGCATCAGAGGGTGATGCGGTGAGTTTTGGAGGTCCATGGAGATTTGACATTTTCAAATTTAAAAATTTGACGAAAGTTATTTTGGGGGTGTGAGAACTTGGCAGTTTAGAGATTTATAGAGGTAGGAATTTGGAAATTTGAAAATTCGGAACTGCAGAGATTTGGAAATTTAAAGGCAAATTCGTAAAGGTACACACACCGAAATTTCGAATTTGTACATTTTCGCGCGTGTTTAAACGCGAAGTGAAAATATTAAATTCTTTTCGTTGTTTGTCCAACAATGGAGTGGAAAGCTAATAGAGAGGATTCGATTGTACCCTGGAGCGTACAGCTCGAAAACGCTAGATAAAAGTGGAAAATCTGCGTGTATCGCGAGCTGGTATCGTGTCGGGACAGACAGCTGCACCGGTCGCGAGAATTAGAGGACCGGGATCAACTCGGCATTATTCGCGTGATCATAATAGAGAGTTCGTGGAACGAGTGCACTCGTGCAACATGATAATTCTGTTGGATCGCTGTTACGCGAGTATCTGCTTCGGTTCAGACTATCCGAGAAACGAATGCGTTGTGAAATTGTACGCTTGTTGATGCACTTTGCGGCTGAATATACCGTCTGTTATTGTATCGAAATAACTAAACTCTCGTATCGTCTGTTACATGCGCAATTACGATGTAACTCTCAAGGCAATTCAAACGAAACAACAGAAAATTATTTGCGATCTTTCTTCGGTGTACTAAGGGTGTGATTACGAATGAAAATTCGTAAATCCAAGATATTTACTATTTCTTTCGTGATTTAAAAAGAACAGTATATAAAACTCATGGTAGGGATGCAACCCTAACTGCAACCTTTCGATCGCGCAGCCGAAGCCATCGCGGTGGGCCGCATCGGCTGAAATATTAACTGACCGCGACCGCAGTACACGGAGTAACAGAAAAAAAATCACCGAGAGAGATGGAGTGCGCATAGAAAATTTCAATCTAGCGAGAAGAGAGGTTCGTCCTCTCAGATAACTCGGTTGAATGTTTAACGAGGGTCACCCGGCTTTGCGAAACCCAGAAGGACCGAGACGTCCGAGGATTGGAGAAAAATCGGATAGCAGGTCCCGTTGGAAACGTACGGAAGAGACGGAGAGAACGGACAGGAAGCGAGGTCAACTACGAATAAATAAATAAAATAACCGGTGCCAATGCGTGACCCCGTTAAGAGTCACTTTACGGGACGTGTTCGAGGCTGGTGCAGTTGTAACGTTCTTTCAGAGCGATGCCGGCCAGGCTCCTGCGAAATAAAACATTCACCGACGCTCGCCTCTGTGAATCCTTTCTTTGAAGGGACACAGGTTTCTTGAATAAAATTTGCATCCGCTGCAGCTCTCGCGATCGCGTACGGAGGCGGAGGGTGACCCCGAGCATCGTTACCGGTTTAATTTGTTTTGCGAGTATGATGAGACGCGTTTCCTCGATGACTACGAATCAGGGAATCGGACAAATTGCGCTGGCTAAGTAACGAGTGCAGACACCGTCCTCTACTTCTTATTTCTGCATCCTTTGGACTCTGCAATTCTTAAATCCCTGCATCTTCTTTCTAAATCCGTAGATTCTTAAATCAACAAATATACCCCTGCAGTCATCTCTCCAAATCTCTAGGTTCTAAAATATCTATGTTCAGATATGTCTCTAAATGCCTACTACCAAATATTAGTTCCTAGACATGTCAGATCTATTTCAAAAGTCCTAAGGTCCCTGTGAATTCAATGTACTAACATTTAATTTTTAAATAGTAATAATTTTGATCAACAAATGAAGTATCTAAATGAACCACTATAAGAGTGAACGAGAGGAAATAACAAGTCGATTACGTCAAAAAGAAGTTTCAATTTGATCGGAATAATTGGTCACGTTTTAGCCGATACGATATGAATGCGCGAGTATGAAGAATTAGGGGAACATCGAATTAGCGACGGCACGGCGGCAAACTGTAATTTGTAGTCGGTGAGGGTATTAAGTGGGCGGTCGTTAAATTTGACCGGACGTCTTCTGGAGAGGATCGAAGAAGCGTTGAGGGGACGCGTATTCCGGTGGCGAGTATGGGTGCTCGTTGCCGGCACACGAGAGAAAGAGAGAACACGAGAGAGAGAGCGTGAGAGAGAGATATCTAATTGGATCGGTAAATCATCCTCTAACCAGGAGGGTGGTAGGCTAGGCAACCCTTTATTCTGTGTTATTACAGTCTAAAGTTACCCCGTGTAATTGTTGCTGTTTAATTGCAAACTCTAAGTCGTCGCGTTACACGTCGCGGCGCCCCGCGTATAATTGCCCTCCTCGAGTTCAGCCGCTCGTTTTTTACCGGCGAAATAATTGGAAACGATCCCTCGGCCGAGGGTAATATCTAAATCCGCCAAATCGACGGGCAAGTTGAATCAGTTCCATCGTTTGTTGGGAAACTTTCGTTTCGATCGGGATACTTTTACCATAATAGGAAGAACAATTGTCTTCTATATAATGATAATAAAAAATTATATCATTTTAAGAAGTCTTTTATGAATGTCTGAGTTTGAGGTGCATTGTACGGGTGATACAATAAAAATGTTACATAAGAGGTGAAGCACTTGAAGACCTGGAGGTGAAGGCATACGAAGTTTTTTTCACTAATTTATTATCTTTATGATCATAGTAGTTTTGTCAGCTACAGTTATTTGCGAGGGAGGTACACAGTGAAGATTTGGCAAAGTCGATTTCTTTTTACACGGTTCAACGTATAACTCTTTCAAGATACATACTTGTTGAGCAGCGGTTCTCAGTACGCGGGAAACAGAAGTGTACATGAATAACTCATATACACATTTATATTATATGTAAGTTCACGAACTAAATTTAATGATTTTATTTATTAATCATACTGCTTACTAATCGCGTTGTAATTTATTTTCATTTACATGACTGTTCCGAATATATGACTATTATAATCTTATAAATTCTTATGTACAAGATTTCATTTAACGAAATTCTTGAATCTTGGTTATTAATAAATTTAAAAAAAGACAGTCGCCAAGAATACCAGATCGAAATTGGTGTAAATAATAAAATTGGAGATCTCTCAAGATGGAAATGCAGGGTTCGACCATCATAAGATCAAAACGTATAATCGCGAAGTATAATAAAAATGAGGTCGAGACCTATGGCAGTACGAAAGCCGAGTTAAATACCCGGGTCGACGAAAAACGGGCAATCGTCGAGGCTATCGTGCCAGCTCTCGTCGCAAAAGCTTTCATCGGACCGCAAGAATGTCGCACGCGTGTACAGAGAGGGGCAGGGGGAAGGGGTGGAGGCGGTGAATTACGAGACAAAAGCAGGTTTTCGTTGATTCCGTTGAAGTCGGTTGTGCCAGGCTGAACGCGACGATGCCTTGGGCATACCGGCGTGGCTCCGCCGCTGCCCGTTCGCCGACCCATTGTCGAAGATAGACAATGCCACGCGATAAAAACGTAAAATTGATGCTCTTTTGTTCGCATTGTTTGAGAAGCTGTACAACGTTTGTCGCACGCCTGGACGAGCCACTGTTATTGGCTCCAAACTACATTCTACCGTTCCGTTTCGCTCCCCTCCGCGTTGGCCGACCTCGTCCGCCACTTTGCTTTATCTCTTTCGCACCCCTTATACCCTAGACTCGTTGCCAACTCGCTTCTGCCCGCCGACTACCCGAAAACCTTTCTCGTTTCGTCAATAAGCCGGCATTGTGCTTCGCCACAGTTCCATAGTTTCGCCGTTTTACATTGACCGCTTTCAAACGCGGCTCGTTCTTCTCGATTTTCAACCCCCGAGCCACGCTCCACCCACCGACCCTTCGTATACTTCTTTCTCGATTTCTTGTTCCCCATTCTTCCGCGCGACTTCGCGAGTGCATCTCGCCGGCCGATGATCGCAACAGATATCGCGAGACCGGCAATAAAATTCCGCATCCCTGTAATTACTCGATCGTGTCCGCAGTAATTTACGCGTCAGATGGTAGGCGAATCTCCAGCAAATTACGGGACTTTAATAAAACATGAACGGAGGGTTACTATTTCGAAGATTGTTGCAAAGGGTGGAATCGCGAGAAAACCTCGAGGATCGTCCACAAAAAGTCGCGAGCTATTCGGCATTTAGGGACCGTCTCGGCCGCCTGCGAGGAGCAATATGATACAAAAATGTCAGCAGTATCCAGATAATTACATAACTGGTCTCAGGGGTCGGGGTCACGGGGCGAGCGGAGGGGTGGGACACGGTAACGGGAATAACGGAACGAGAAGTTAGCCTTCTCCTGCGTAGAATGCTGGCGCAAGCGGAGGAAGAGAGGTCGCGACGGATAGAGTAGAGGGTGATTTCCCAGCTGACCTGTAAAGCAACTCCCGAGTGGACTGTGTCTCGCAAACCAGTACTCGCTTCTTTCCTTTCGTCCCCTGTATTTCTCTGCATCCACCCCCGTACCTTCGCCCGCCCCCTTCGTCGTTGTTACTTTTGCATGCGCGCGATCACTTTTCTCTCCTTTCCATTGCTTTTCACCGCGATACCCGAAGAAACGAGTAACAAAATCGCGGAAGAACCGTACGGGCTGACATTCAGTCGAATTACGAACATGATTTTCAAATATTTTTGCAATGTTATAGTCTCCCAATTATCATCTGATTTAACTTCATACACCCTGTATAGCAACTGATGCTCCCTGTTGTACATGAAGTTAGTCAACCTCCCAATTTTATAAAGAATTTTATACAGACATTGAAAAAACGGTCCTTTAAAACAACCTATCTGTACACAAGTTTTGAACGCTGTATCCATTGTTGCGTTTTAATATAAGATTCTAGTAAAATAATTGAAAGTCGCAGAATTTGTATGTAAAGGAGAATAGTTTGAATAATGGTGTTGTCTAAGGGTGGACAAAGGGTGCGGGTATTTTCAATAAATTAACCGAGAGCATTAAATTGTTAAACTTACCGATGAGTGCACTGCTGACATGCAAAACAGTCGAGATGATAAACATTCGTCCTGGCTTTCATGACCATCTCGAACGCGGGTATCTGTTTGTTGCAAGCCGCGCAGTTTCCCGTGTTCCCGAACAGCCTGAGGTAGTCCCTCTTGCAGAGGATAAGGTTGGCCTTGGTATACAGAGTAGAACCGACCTCTCCTAACCTACAGTCGCAACACCCGCACTTCAGACAATCCTCGTGCCAGTACAGGTCCAAGGCCTTGAGGAGATACCTGAAGAACCGACCACAGTTTTCGTTCTTACCGACCAGCGTGATTATCATTCTCCAACTTGTTGTGTCGCGATTTTTGCTCTTTGCTCTTTTCGTTAGCCGCACGTTGCATCGTGAAACGCTGCGTGCACGTATACGGCAACGGAAGTGGCAAATGCAAAAGCGATTGGACACGGTTCGCGGCTCACCTTTCAGTGATCGTTTTTCCACAGCCAGCGCATTCCTGTTGTGTGGTGCCATTTTTACTCGGCTCCGACTTGCTCACGTCCATCGTCATCGTGATTTCGGCTGGTACGCCGTCTGCAACACGCAAAAGAAACGGGGACTCGTTAAATTCGCCGCGCTATAAATCGTGTCTCCCCGCCGCTGCGCGTTCACGGACAACGCGCAATAATGATCCGCGTTAATTGGACCGGTTGTCCGTCGACGCTTGCCAAATCCTCTCGAGCTCGTCTTCTGCGACGAATCGACATTAAACACGCTCCGTGCTAAATACTAGTTGACTGTTCAGGATCGAATGGTCACTTTCAGAGGCCCCATTTGGTACCTTGATAATCTTGGTCTTTAGAATTTCGCAATCTTTGAACTTCTTTTGGAACTTTGAAAATTTCGAAATTTTAGGAATTTGGATCGTTCACACAATACATTTACGTGTTAATGTAACACATAGAAGATAGTAAATACACTTGAATAAATTCGCAAAGGTTCGAAACAATTTAGTCAGAGTACCCCCTTAATAATGAGACTCGAAAACGTGAGTTCGAAAGATCGACGGGAACCTGGGGGGGCCGTGATCGATCGCGGGAACCGTTCGAACGTAGGACGCGGGTCCGCGCGCGGTGAAAAGCGGCAAAGTACGGAGAGAGGAACACAGGGAGGAGCGTATTCGCAGGAACGAGCGCGTTCTAAAGGCGATTCGAGGAAAGGAGGAGGAGAGGGAGGAGGGTGGCCGGCTAAAATGGTGAGTGGGTGCTCGGCGAGGCGCGGAGGCTTAATTAATTAGCCGGATACTTTGAGTAACAATCCATTATTACATACAAACATCCTCCGCCCCGGGGCCGAGCTGTAGCTTTATGCTGCTAATTGGCCTTCTCAAAGCTCGGAGACCCGGGCACGAGTTATAAACGCCACTCCTCTAACTCGCCACCACCCCCGTCACTCCATCCCTCTTGCCTTCTCTGCCTCTTTCTCTGTTTCCTCCCTCTTCCAACCGTTTGTATCTCCTCTCTCACCGTCTCGCTGCCGTGCAGGCCCGTCGTGTGTCCTCCTCCCGGGTTCACCGGCACACTCGCGCGCTTTGCGATGCACGTAGAACCCGTACAACCCCGAGAACGGATACGCGAACGCGGCCACACGCGCGCGAAGAACGGGGGTGACAGAGTGAGACCGGGGGTAGTTGGACAGGGACGGATGGTGGGAACGAAGAGGAACACGGCTCGACGTGAAAAAAACGGGGGAGAGGAAGGTGTGGGTAGGCGGTGGATGGGAGCAAAAGGAGGGTAGGAACACAGGGGTCGAGGAGGAGCAAGAGGAACGACGGATAGCGCTAATAACGCGCTCGTGGCGCAAAAAAAAGAGGAAGGAGTATAATTGCCAGCCCTCGTGGCAGGTATTTTTCAAATAGGACCCCGTCCGTTAATTGGAGGGCAAATTAAAGAGGCGCCGCGGAGGAAAAAAACATCATCCCTCTGCCTCGTAACCCCTTGGCCCCCCTCTTAGCGTACCCCACCTACGTCACTATCCAAGAGGCGCCTCGTGATTCGTCAAACGATCTGTGCGCTCCATTTTTTCTCTGGATTTATTTTCCTTTTTTTTTGTTCCTACTTTACCTGTCTTCCTCTAACGACTTTAACTACTTTCGTTCGTGGTGGGTGGTCCCTTCTCGTTTGATTGATACTGTCGTTCAGAGATTTGGGCGTTTGAACATTTTATTCTTTTGGGATTTGTAAAGTTTGGGTAGTTTTTCAGAAATTTGGGGTGGAAGTTTAAAAAATCTGCCAGTTTAAGAATTTTGCAGTTAAACTTGGAATTGTAAAATTGTAGAAATTCAGATATTAACGGTGTTTTGGAAAATAAATGAAAAAATTGTTAGTAATGAAAGATAAATTTAACGTCTTAATGTCCGAAAATCGGAAGTAAATGGTGCACGAGGCTCACCCCTTCGGCAGTTCTTATCCAAAGGAAGCCAGCATTGCACTGGGTTGTACACGTATTCGATTCGCGAACAGCTACGAAATATTGAGTTTCAACGGATAAGGGATACGTGTGAAATTACTTGCTTAATTGCTTCGACGCTGGACGCAATTAAACGGGCTCCCTCAGCGCGCGGGAATCCGGACAAGTACCGGCCGATTCTTAATTGCATGTCCATGTTTCAACGCGTGGAAATATATAGAAGTTGGAACAAGGGAAACGCAGTGTAGGTGAGAATATCTGAAGTTTATTTTCGCCATGACGGTTAACAAGGATGAAAATTACAGTGTCGAGATAAACGAACTTCAACGCGTAAACTCGAACCCTTCTTTGAACGCGAAAATAGAGGGTGTCGTGTAACTAGTGGTACAAGTAAAAACCCGGTGATTCTACATGGGTAAGTAATTTAAAACCTGAAAGACAACTTTTTTCCGTATCAGATTTTGTTACCGAGGAAATTGATACTGAAGAATCATTTAATACGCGTATACATTTAATTGTATAGAAGTGCAACAATATCACGCTATGAAAATATCAATGTGCAATAAGAATAAATTTTAACGCGAAAATAATGAAAAATTTAATTACGGTAAACGGGATGCGTTGAAAACCTGATCGGACCAGATGAATTTTTAAAAAATGGAGAGCGTTGCACGAGAAATTCTAATTTATATTTTTGGCACAAAATGATCGCGTTTCGTGCAGACTGTAACGCGATACGCTATGTAAATCAATTTAACATTTCTGCGCGAGTCCAGCAGCGTAAAAACGGTTCCATAAAAAGTTAAAGTGCGGTCCAGGATTGTATACAGTCAGAATCGGTGGATAGAATCTCGTCGTCGTTTCCAAGCCCCGTAATATTATGCAGAGGCCATTCTCTTACGTACGGACAAATTCGTCTCGGTCTTTCGAATAATACTTCCACCTCCACACACGCCGCCCTCCTCCCAGAACCAACGACCCTCCACCCTCCTCCTCTATCCCTCTCTCTCGGTTCTTTTACATTTATTTATTTCCTAAACGTCCGTCCCCGCCGGCTACTTTATATTTGACATTTTTATTAAACCAGCCGGCAGCCAGCCCTGTCCTAAGCGACAGCGTATCCCAGGACGAGGCGGACCGGCGATCCGGGACACGAGACTGCCCAGGTTATCCCATATTGCTGTTAGGGCAGTTTCGTAATCTCGCAAGGGTGCCTCTTATATTGACCGAATAAAAAGTCGTGTCCGTCGCCGATTCGTCGATACCCACGCGTTTCAGCCGTGCAACCGATTCGCTCCGGGTTACTTCAACCGAAAGACAGTCTGCGCCGGAAACGACGAAATACCCTCTCCGTATCGTGTTCGAAACCACCGTAACACGGTCCCGCCATAAATCAACTTTTCAATTTACGATTGCGTTACGTTCGAGACACGGTCCACCCCCTCGGCTAAGTCGTTTCTTGCGCGAGAACGATTTTACGCGACCACCCTTGGAATTTTTGTTCCCTCCGAACCGAGGGGCTTCGACAAATCGAGCACCGGCCATCTCGATACGCAACGCCGTATAACGCCGCGGTAAATCGACGGGATTAATTTCATTTTATCTAACGATCGCTCTTGTCTTACGATAACACCGCCGGATGATATTGGATATCGCGGACGACAAATAACTGGACGCTCGTCAAATGTTCGATCGATCATGTCGCTCGTAAACAGTCATGGGCAAGTATACTACCGCAGAAGGACATGTGGTAAGATTTTGTGCTACGATGCAATAGGTAATTTCGCAAGTTGGATATTTGTAATTTTTAACTTCCTAAGTTCTAAATTTTGGAACTTTCTCAAGTCCCTAAATCCTTCAAGTTTCCAAATCCTCGAATGCCTAATTCTTGATTCCACAAATTTCCAAATTTTCTCTTTCTAAACTCTGAAATCCTCAACTCCTGATCTCCGCAATTTCCCAACTCCTCAAACATCCAAATAAATCCCCAAGTCTCTAATCCCCAAGATCCAAATTTCTCCGGCGCCATTTCCCCGGAGCAATCCTATCTCGCACACGTGGGCCAGGCAGCTGCGAACAAAAGGTTTGTGAAGAAGGAAAAGACCGAGTAGAAGAAAAAAAACGAGGGAAGAAGTTGCGTGGCGAGTAGAATGTAGTTAAAAAAGAGGGACTCGAACGGGCACAGGAAGATGGAAACGCACCCTCGTCCTCGTCGAGTCACGTTCCGCATCTTGCTGCGTGTCCTTCGAGCCGGTGGTGGATCGAGCGAGTAGCGAAACGAAGAGGCAAGGGTGATACGCGACGAGTTAAGGGGGATCGTAGGGCGGGGGGTAGGGAATATAGCGCAGGATAGAGCAAAGTATAGGACAGGGTGCGGTGCGGCGCGTAACACGGGGCGGCAGGCACGACTGCAATTTCGGGGCTTAATAATGATCCCAGCCGACGGCTCAAGGCTGTATCCCGTGTCATTATACTGTGAAGTGGAGAGGCTGCTAATTAGTCATTAGCGTAGGAAAAAGACACCTTCAACGGGCTCGGTAGCTGGCAGGACGGGCGGCAACCCCATCCGACGTCGGACGGTGGTGCACAGGTACGGCGAACTTGAGCAAACAGGGTGTAGTTTCTAGCCTACGTCTAATTGGACCCTAGCGACGTAAGTTCTACTAATTGAGACCAGGCCTGTAACTATCAGCCGCGCGACAAGGGCCTTCGTAAATTCGCCGAGATCGACGTCGTTCGTGTACGCCGACACAACGCTATCGCACAAACACGCGCGCACCATGTTGCGTCTCCTTTCGCCTCGCGGAACGTTGAACTTTGGCGCGGGAAAAAATCGGTATCGCGTCTTGCCTACGCTCTTCCTACCGCTTCCTCCAAAAAATAACATCGCTGTGATCTCTTAATACACGAGGGTCTAAAGAGGGTCAATCGTTTCTGACTTAGTCTTCTGCACATAGGCACTCTATGACCCGTTCTCTTTTACCCGATTCCTCGAAATATACTTGCACTCCTATTTAACGAATAAATCTTCGTTGAGAAATACTGCTGTAGCTGTAGTACCTGATATTCGAGATTAGGTTCAGATACTGGAATACTCGGTTAAAATACTCGTAGATTCTCGAGCCGTTGTTCGGATTGTACTTCGGATACCTGTTACTGGTCGAAGAAAGGTGAAGTTTTATTTCGGTATTACCGGGATCCGAAATTTTTCTCGGGCCAAGTATTTCATAAACGTCCGCCAGGCGTGCACCCACTAATTTGCATCGTATCTGTGCGTGTATTTCATGGTCTAGAAGTTATTAGTTTTGCTCCAGTAAACGCGCGATACAGTTTGCAACCTATGACTAATTGGAAGTCGGTAACGTAGTTGCAAGTTTCGCTAATTGAGACGACCAGTTTAGTAACTACTAGAGAGCGCACCGAAGGGCGTTCCTGGGGAAAGGAAATTTCTCAAGGAGAATTCGAATCAACCGGCGAGCCTTAATTTCGCCCCTGCTACTACCCCTGCCCCCCTCGCAGCTGCCTCGTATACAGTGTTCACCGCTCGTACACCAAATTAACGTTTAATTAAGCATCGACGTTCAACTACGGCCTCGCAGCCGTTGATTTCTCCGCTCATAGTTACCGGAGATATAAAACGAAATCTCTTGCCGTCCAATTAAACGACGCCAAGAAAACGCCTTTAATTGACCCAATTACAACGGCGTCTCGAAATTTTCTTCGGCACGAGAAACTGACAAAGTCGCGGTTTCGTCGAGGGATCAAGAATCCGTTCCCTGTCTTTTAATGACGATTCGTCGTAAGTGGGAAACGGGAAGGAATGACGGAACAGCGGTTAACAAACGCAGTCGCGCGAGCCTCGACGAGCAGCTTTCGTCCTGAGAAAGGTCCTCGAAGTCGGAACAACGCGTACCACAGTCGTATACCCCGCGAACGAATCTCTACGACGAGAAGACGTATAAATTTCACAGCGACCGCGTAACGAAGCCACCAGGGGCAAGAAGAGCAGCATCAGGGAGAGAAAGAGGCGGACTCAAGAAACTGCAAGAGGTGAATAGACATTGGCGTAACTAGGGATCGGAATAGGCCTGACATCCAAAATGTAGCGTTCACTTCGTATCGACGCATTATAATCTTAATGCATCTTCATAATTTTAAGACGAACTAGTTGACATTGTTTATATTAAGTATCAAACGTTAAGATATTTTTCTGTTACAAATATTCAAGCTTTATGTTCCCAGATTTCTGTATCACCAAGTTTTCTGATTTTTAAATTTCTGAACTTTCAAATCTATAAAGTCTGGAATCTTCAAAGACCTACTTCCCGAATTCTGGTTCACCGAAGTTGTACATTTCCAATTTTTTTTGCGTCCTAAATTCTGAAATTTCTAAATTACCAAATACCCGACTTCCACAATTCAAATTCTCGAGTTCCAAAATTTCTGAGTACAAAACTTTCATACGAAAAATTCTGAAAATTCGACATGCTTGATGTGGAATACGCGACGCACAGAGTACCTGCCGCGGACAAAAATCCTAGTTACGCCAATGCGAGTAGAGTGGGAAAGAAGGAAGATGTAACAGTGGCGAAGAAAGAGAGAGTGAGTGGAGAAGAAGGGGAAGGTAGAAGGTAGGTAGAGCCAAATTTTAATTTCACCCCTAACAAGGGAAGGTACGGAGTAGAGTGCTCCTCGGCCCCTTCAGGACCATGGTATTCCATCCTTCAGAATCATTATATCGCCAATTAGAAGATAGCGGAGCTCGCCGACGCCTAACAAGCTTCCTGGGGAGACAGATCTCTTCTCGATCCTGCCGTTATATGCGCAGGCAACCGTGGCGACAGTGCTGTCTTCGTAGCGAGCTCGTTATAAAATATCCTTATCCTTCTCTCCGGTACGCGTGCCAACGTTGCCATCTTCGCGCGTGACCAGATATTTTCGAAGCTTCTCGATAATTAGCCGGTTAACGATTATCGCCGGCTGCGAGGTAAAATTTTACAGCGCGGAGAGCTCGTCTGTTTATTTGGTCTCAATTGAATTAACGGGACGGCGGCTGCGAACGGGCGGAAAAGAGAGAACGGAGGAAAAGGATCGTATTAAAGAACGATAAAGAGATAATAGTCTCGGTGTTCAATTTTCAATTCTTTTCATTGCACTTCTTATTCGTTTGTGGCTTATTTTCCACTTTCGTAGATTGCATCTAATATCAATAAGAATGATTTCTTGTTTGAGGCGGCTTTCGCGAACGACGACCGCGAGAACGATATATCGAGACAACAAGGGGGTTGTCGGTGGTGGAAAGCAAAATAGAATTCGATGGAATGAAGAACATGGGGATAGATGGCAAACGGATGCGCGTGGATGTCGACGTGGATAGGGGAGAGCAGAATTCAATTTAAACTTATTTTCGTTCCGACGATGCCTCGGATGGCAAGGAGAATGTTAAAAAGTGGCCATTTTCGAAACACCGTGCGGAAACGAAAAATTCATGCGGAACATTTAACCCGTTTCAGAACATTGATACATACTGTTACCTCTTTGACAATAACAGTTTTTAATTCAACAAATGACCAGATGTTCTTCTTTATTATATATTTTAATCTTTCTTTATAATACAGTAACATACTATTAATGATATTAATATTGATGAAGTGAATGTATATCTCAAATTTGTTTGTTCAATTTAGGATTACAGATTATACTTAGCTCTAACAGGTCCTACAACTCTTCCCTACAATCCTGAACCCTTATGAAGAGACAATGTTAACCAGATCGCATCCACTAAGGTATAAAAAAATGAGAAATTAACCTTGCACGTAATGTAATAACCACGTGAGGGTCGATTCGGAGACGAGACGAAGTTTATTAGCGTGGAGCCACAGGATTTGTTGATCGCCTTTCGGATCGCCAGCGAGCGTGATGTTTACCGTTCGAAGTCGGGCAAAATATTTGCGCTATAAAACGCCCGCTGAATATTCCGTTCACGCGAGGAAGCGGTCGACCCGATGACACAGAGACACGTGTTTCGAATTTCGCGATTGTCATTATCGCGCCACGCGGCCAAGGTACGCGACATGCCTCGCACCGGTCATATTTATTAATAAGCTTTCTCTATTGTCGACCGAAGGACCATTCATTTCGCCGCGTTCCCGCTTCGTAATTAATAGCCGATGCAACGCGATAAAACAGCAAATTAATTACGTACCTCTGGCGAAGAATACCAACTAGCGGCTGCATAATCTCTACCATCGTTCAATCGACACCGCGATCGATATTCCTCGCAACTACCAATCATTTATCATTTATTTTCACGTGATTTGGGTATAACTAGATGAATAAAAAGAAACGTACGTTTAAAAAGTTTTTGATAGGGCGAAGAAACAGTGGCGTAACTTTAGGGTTCTTTAAAGTGTGGGGATATAACGTAGGAATCGTGTGATTATCGGACGCGTAATAATCTAACGACCGGTAATCTGACGATCTTGGTTATATAGCTTGTGATAGTCTTATGTGAGATCCTAACTCGAGATTATCTAACACGTGGAGATCTAACGTGTGATATTCTGACACAGAGTAACCTTGCGTGTGGCGATCTAACAGGTAGTTAACTGGTGCATTACAATCTAATATGTAGTAAACACATGAGAACTATACGTGATGAACTGGCATATAGCGATGTAGCGAGTAGTTATTTGGCGCGTGACGATCTAACGAACAGTTAACTGGCGCGTGGTAGTCTAACGCGTGGTTAACTGGCGCGTTACGATCCAACGTGGTAAACTGACGCATGGCGATCTAACGCGTGATTATCTGACGCGTGGCGATTTAACTCGTGGTAATTTGATGCATATCGATTTAACACATCGATTTCGCACACGGTGTGGATTAGCGTTGTGTTAGAATACATAACCATACGTGATTTGGTACGCCGGCGATATAACGCGATAAGGCTCCCATTGGATCCAAATACTAGTTACGTGAAAGAAATCAGCGGAGCGTTAACGACGGGATTTCGATCGTTTTCCGCGCGTATCTTTTCCATTACGGCGATCTCCGCTAATCGGAACGACAAGAATGTTATGGCGAAAAGTTCGCGTACGGGGCCGCTTCAAAGTCGTTCGAGGTAAAATCGACGTGGTAGCGCGATACACTTTTCTCGGTAGGCAATATTCATAAATCACCGTTCAGCCCACCCCGAGCATTCTCCTGCCCCCTCTTATATACGCTTAGAATAAGCACCCCTTTTCCTGATAGAGGGATGCAGCGCGCCGGGGTCAACTCCCTTCCCCTTCCATCTTTCTTCGAGCGGAGAAGGGCCAGGCAACGAAAGAAAGCGAGGAGAGCAAGAAAGAAAATAAGAGAGAGTCAGGCAACGGGACTCTGTAGTCGAAGAACGGCGTTACTCTCGTTGCTACGGGACTCGTCGAGAGGGGGTCGGTCTCAGATTCTATTAAGATCTCAGTAAGTCTTGTTACACGGAGAGGCCACGCCGCAAATCTCGCAATAAAACAGCCACCGGTATAACACCGATTCAAGCGACCGTCTAGCGACTGTGGCCGGATCGTCGTGACGGTGGCGGCGACGTCGGCCGCCGTCTGCGGCGTCGCCGCCTCCTCCTCGTACGTTGCCAAACAACCCTCCGCAGGGGGTCCATTCGCCCTGTGGATGCAGCACGTACACGAGCACCGGAAACGGAAGTCTCGGTTAATCCGGGAGAAAACTGTGGCTATCGGTTATCCGACCGTTTCTCTCCAATCGCTTTAAATCGCTCGTCCTTTGATTTACCTCGATCCGGGGACTACCGAATCTGGCTAATTTGCGACCAACTTTTCCTATATAGATCTCTACAATCTTAAACGAATCGCGTTTTTTACCCCTTCGACGGAGTTATGTCTGTTGTACTGATTGCACTCTTTCGCTCAAGTTTTGGGAACCCTTGGGGGACGAACTTTTAATATCAATGTTATTTGCAAGTTTTCTCGATGCGAGTTTAATCAAGAGATTTTTCTCTGAAGAGTTATGATACGTAGCAACATCATTGAGATGGCACATTGTTAGGTTAACATGTATAATGTGATCAACAGATGTTAAGGTATTTAACCCTTTACTCTCGATTTATTTTCAAAGTTGTCACTTCCAATGTGACATACGAGTGCAAAGGGTTAAAGCAGTCAACCGATTTTATATTCAATTGCAAAAGTGAAAAAATGTCACTGAATCTTTCATAGATCAGTAATGTTATAATATCGGCTACTCAAGAATAATAAAGCCAAATCCGAAATATCGTTACTTAGAAATGAAATACTGTAGTTTCTGAGACAGATCATTGAACGGTTATTCAAACAAGTAGATATAGAAAAGGGATAGCTCGCCCCAGTAAGGGAAGAACTTTATTTAGTTCGTGTTATGACCTGAACCAAAGTTACAGTCCAGCGCTAACTGTATTTAACTTGTTCCTGATAGACCTAACTACGTCTAACTCGCTATAACGCTGTTAGTATTGATATTCCCATTGCACTATTCCGCACCGACGATTTATCTAAACCGGATTCAATCAACCATTCCAATATCTCGATTACTTGTTCCAGAAAGAATTACCATATTCCACTCGTGAGATTATACTACCTGTTCCCGACTTTTATTTCGCTTAATCGACAGCAGTTTATATTTCATTTTCTTGATTGCTGATAAGCATCGTCATACTTGTCCGACCAGTATCGACACCCACAGTTGTCCACAGAAGTGGGCTGTTAGAAAAACTCAAAAGTCAATATTATGCAAATAAATTTCATTAACGCAAAACGCCTCCTGATATGTATTAATACCATTGAACGTACTTGAGAATATTTAAAAAGATCTTTCACAACGGGACACTTCGACACTTTTAATATGCAGTATACTTGCTATAAATAGATCTCTTTATTAGTTTTTATTTGGAATGATATAGAACGACTTAATAATTAAATGTACTTTTGTGGGTAACTATGGGATTTAACTATCGAATTTGTCTGACCACCTACGATCTCATTCTACTTGTCTGACCTATCTTTGATTCTACGTACTATTTTACTATTTCTCAATCTGCATTCCATCTTCGCTTTAGTTTCTTAACTTTGCAATTTCCCAAACTTCCCCCAAATTTTCTAGTTTCTCAATTTCTCAATTTTCAAGTTTGCAAATCATATTGCCAATTTTGTAATATTTCATCCTACAAATTCCCAGATGTCGAAGTTTCTAAATTTCGAAATTTGTACATAGGTATCTACATACGAGATCACATACATCACCATCTACACCCAAGGGCACTCGACCTGCCCACCACTGCAATTATGAGGGCACGTTAATAGCGTAATGTGCCTACCGATAAAATACACAGCATACCAAATCAACCACACAACGGAATAGATCCTAATTTTTGTACAAAAGTATCTAGTAGTGACCATGTTACCCCAACGCGATACCGTCCGCAAGAATCCTCGGTAAATAGCGCGGAACTAAATAAAGGAGACAATGAAAGCATAAAAGGTAAATATGAAGATCGATGGCGGGAGTGTGGCAAGGAGTACGGCAGCAAGGATCTTTCGGGCGTTCAAGAAGATCGAAGGAGCCGGAAGGGGCGGCTCGGCCTCCGGGCAAGGGTCCGAAATCAATCAAAACATTAATTGAAAGAGCCGAGAAGACAACGGCGCCCGGTCGGCTAAGGCGGTAGCTACGGATGGTCTTGATAATCGAAAGATATCCTTGGCCAATAGCTGGCACGGTCGAGCAACGACCACGGGCAAGGGAGACAGAGAGAGAACCAATGCGAGAGAAAGAGAGAGAGATTCGACGAAGGAAGAAGTTTCTTCTCCGTTCGTTTGTTCGGGACGTCCGGAAGCGGAGAAGAAAATTCGCAGCACGAAGAGACCGAGAGTCGCGCGACGCCGATAGCGAGGCCGTGTCGGGAGATGGGTGAAACGTTTAACAAAAGGAACAAAGTCTTTTTAGACCGGTGACACGAAACGGGCCCTTATTGTTCGCGGTTTAGGGCGCGGAAGCTCACCCTATACCGCGAATCATCCCCTCGATGCACGCTCAAATCGGCGACCGAAAATAAAAACAAATTGTGCTCGAATTTTCTACCTGTTAGGGGTGAAAACTTGGTACCTTGGGATTTTTTTAAATTTGAGATTTTTAGGATTTTGTAAATATGGGATAGAAATTAGGGAATTTATGGATTCGAGAAATTTAGAATATTGAGGATTTGAGAGTTTGGGAATTTAGGAAATAAATGATTTAAGAATTCAGAGATTTGACAACTTGAAAATTTGAGAATTTGTCAAACTTGCAATCCAGAAATTTGTGTACGTACAGTAAATTAATAAATAATCCAGCTGGAATTTCTAAATGAAGTTCCACAGGGGTTGTAGGTAAAATTCGATGGAACCGCATCGTCGCCAACCGTCGACCACAGAAGTTTTTCTTCAAAAAATTGTTTATCGACCCGCGAACTCGATCATTCGGCCCGGTTGATTCGATTCGATGGTAATGTACCGCAACCACTGCTAATAGTACACGGGACAGTTAATGAACGCGATCTCTATTCAATTGTGGACCGGTGTTATTAGTAGAAGCGAACGTAGCCGCTTTATTAATTAATGAATCGATTTTAGTCGGTGGCCGGTTAATTATTCAACGTCGGTCGGCATCGGTGCAACTGCAAATGGTTCTTTAATGATCAGAGAGGGGACAACGATATTGCGAGTCGCGACCGCGCTTCGATTAAACGCGCGCTCAAACCGTGCGGAAACTACCCTCTCGCGAGCCGATCTTCCAGGGGCGAATCGACCCCCGAAATTCGTTTTACCCCCGATTGCCTTATCGAGTCGCAACCACTGCGCCGTGGTGAACGAAACGAATTAAAGTTCGAGGTTAATTATATTCCCGTTCGCGTGCGCTTCTAGTCCGCCCACTTCAACCCTGTCAGGGGTGGTGCGTTAAAAATTAGACCTTACACTGTGTGTATCGATGAAAATCTAAAGTACAATTAGAACGTCGCATAATCTCTACTGTAAGAGATATACATCAAAACTATTAATCATCTTCATGTTCCACTGCTTTACAAGTGTCATAAAATTTATAATCCTACAGTGAAATGTTTGAAATTCTGCAAATGTGACTTGGATTTTTCTCCTTCACCCATAATCTGATTGATAATTTAAAAACCAGTCGGTTTGTGGGACAGTATTCGGTGCAAAGTGTCTTCCGTATTATTGAAATTCGGTCATATGGTAGGTTGTGGAGGAGACTGTACCAGTGGAGGACAGCGGGGTTACAGTAGGAGTTGTTTGAAAAATCTTGTAAATGGAATATTGGGGGCCGACGCCCAGAAGGACGCGGCACTGCCACCTGGCGGAATGCCCAAGGACCCATGGGAAGCTTCAATCGCCGTAAAAGCAACGCCTCTGGATGGGAAAGGGGAGCGAGCGAGGGGATAGAAGTTAACTTAGAAGCTCGCGCGCGGGTGGATCGCGTGTACGGGACGAGGAGGAAAAACGAACGGTTCGCAACGAGTGGAAGAAAGAGATAAAAGAAAGAAGGTTGGAGAGAGAACGATAGAGGGTAAGAAAAGGATAGGTTACGATGGTCAGTCCCGGAGATACACGTTCGACCGGTGCACCCAACTTAAGAGGATTACATTTGATATTTCGATCGGGCAAAGTGGCTTTTTATTGGACATTCGCCTCGGAATTATCGCTGACGCGTGTCGAAAGACATTACGTGTGGCCGGCATTATTAAATTATATCGCCACACCATGGTTCCTTATAATTTCCACGGTACCTCGAGGTACCGTAAGCGATCGAGAACGAGAAACGATCGAAATAAATATTAATTGCGCCATTATCGCGGTTCACTGGATAAGCACGACCCGATTCAATTTGCGCGAGTAAAAGGAAGAAGCTAAAAGAGACAATTGCCGCGAATCGTGCGTCGTGTTGCAACGTGGCCGTTGCAAACGACAGCAACAACAACAGCGACATCGACGCGACACGAGGAGCAACGTCACGGTCATACTTCTGCTTTTAGCCGGAGCTAATTAGCCGCACCAATTTGTCGGTGTAAAATAAACGTTTGCCTCGCTCGACCGTCTCCCTCGCTCCAGTTTTCTCAATTTATTTGTGCGCTCACGGAGCATACCTCCACACAGGCGATCGTTCGTCTGTGCACCGTCCAAAAGCCTCTTCTCTTTCTCTCTTTCTCGCGCGCGCTCGCGCTCTTTCCCTTTCCCCGTGGACTTCAAACGAAATAATTAAGTCACTCCGTTCGGGAGGACGACTAACGAGACCGCCGTCGCTACTAAAACTGGCACCAATTATTGAAATTCAAACGACCGAATATCTCTCTTGCATTTGTGACTAACCGAAACGGTCAATGCACGCACCCCCTCCGCCAAAAAATTTACTAATTCTCCACGCAGAATTTTATCTACTGTATCCTTCTGCGCATACAAATTTAATTATTAGAAATTATAGATTTGGCAAATTAAACGACTAATTTGATAATTTGGGAAGTTAGATTTATGAATTTAAGAAATTTGGAATCTGAAGATTTGGACATTTTTGGACATCGAAATTTCAGCATTCGGATGTCTAAGAACTGATCGATGTAGAAATTTAAGAATGAACAAATTTGGAGATTCGAGAGTTTACGAACTTATTCTGAGAGTTCAAGGGGTTCGAATATCTGAAAATTCCGGAATTTAAAGATCTAGGTATTTAAAAACTTCGAAAGACTTAAACTTGGACTTCTAAAAATTTGAAACTTTCAGATCCGCAAATTCATTTCTAAGCCTAGAAAGTTCGTGCTTTTCGAATCTGAAAATTGATCCAAGTATCGTACAAAAAGGTAACGCAATAATTTAGAATTCCGCGTCGAGACGAGTACAGTTAGCTTTTTATTCGATAATTCATGGCCCTTGCGCGTCAGAAATGGTGAATGAAATTTTTTTGTTCGCGAGTTTACGTGGAGGGCGATAAGCATCGGTTGGCAGCGTTTCAGCGTCATTAAAGCGAATGACCGGTATTCCATTCGTAATAACAGCGACATTATACGCTTTATAAACGCGATACCCGGCAAAATGTCACGTTTCGCATGATAATTCTGACGGTTGATTGAAAAATTCCCGCTACCGCGAAACCACGCTGATCGAGCGCCACCTCATGCTGCGAAACTTACTGGAACAATGTGCCAGCATTTTACGGGATGCAGATTAAGTACGCTTCTAAGGAATCGGTATCGTTAACGGCAACCATACGATCGCGTCGGCTTAGACGACTTTAAGGTCCATACTGGTGATTAAATATTCAAGCGAAACACGCAGATCGTGGAAAGAGAAATCTTAGAAATAAGTCATCCTTCATTTCGTCTCTCTCGCAATTTTTTGTCTGTCAGCTTTGGCGCGCAAATCGGATTACACGGAGTTTCATAATAATTTTAAAGCGACGCGAATGGAACCGAAAGAAACACGTACAGACACGTTGAACCTCCTCAGGAATGATTTTTATTAAGTTTGAAAAAGAAACGACCTAATTTCTGTCACATTCTGAAAGCATTAACCACACACACACACACACGACGTCCACATGTGTAGTCCTTGAATTTAAAGCTACATCATATCTACTACAATAATGACTGAAATAAAAATATAATTCTAGTAATCTATATAAATGCCATCAGTTGTTCATTTTTAGGAAATTCACTTTCAAAACTCTTGCAATAAATAGTACAAGCAAGAGTCTGTATCTAGACTAATAACTCTAACATGTTATTGTTATAGTAAATGTATCCTTGAAGGGGTAAAGATTCAGCACCTGAACATCGCGGTATCAGATCAACATCGACACATTGCTGATATACACAAGTACCGATGTTGCTCCGAAATACACATAATCGATTCAATGTCGTTCAGATGTTGCGGCGTTAAATGAGCGACAGCCTTAAAATTTCAATTACACGTTTTATTACGAGCTGCAGCCGCATCGGCTGTCATACCGTCTGACAATCCCTGTCACGTACCACGTTACATGCAATCGAGGTATTGTAAATAAACGATTTTATCGAAATTTACCTGCCAATCCGCAAAGTACGAGCCAGCTTCTCCGAACACCTTGTACCGTGCACTCTTCGGATACCCTCCGTCACGTGACACTACACCAACTGCACAGAACAACGTTCACTGTGTGACATTCGCGTTGGCCTCGCCATCAAATCGGAACATGCGAATCAGATCTCGATCGGATATATCGAATGGCCCTGATCGCGATATCTGTTTACTCCGGGACGAAACGGGACATCCCGCGTCTCTGGAACACCTTGAACCGACCAGAGCAAGCAACGGAGCTCACGAAACCGCCTGATCGGCGGTCGGTTGTAAACTGCCGAGTACCGCGTGCGACCGCGGCACGCCACCGAAAGTGATAAATCCCCACCCTAGCCAACGTTTCTCCCTACGTTCACCCCACTCTTGCACAGAAACCCCCACCATCGAGAGCATCGCCACCCCTACGACGCCGTTTCCGAGTTCCCCACCCGCGGCTGTTATCCCCGCTCTTAATCGGTCGCACTCGACCGTCATCGCACCCGTATTCGAACCACTGAACTCTAAACTAGCTGGAATGAGAACTCCCTGTATCGAAAACCGACCCATCCCACTACCATATACCAGTTAATAGTAACCTCTGTTCCATTCTTGCAAGTACACCCACTTCCATAAGCGCTCGGACATTTTCGACTTATTCTAAAATGTAGATATAAAGTTCTGCGGAGAGTGGAGAGTACGGAGGATTTCAATTAACCGCGATTCCCTATTATCCCAGGTATTTTGAACTTTACTGGGATTGAAATTTGTGTCTAACTGCTGTGCAAAATATTGCGTGATTATATTGCTGCTCTGGAACTCTTTTGGTCCAATTTCGGTTTTCTATTACTTATGTCTGAATCGAATACCTAATCACAGGAATCTTCTGGTCAAATGGTTTTCATCTTCAAATTACGATCACAGCAATTTTTGCTAATAATTGCGAAAGAGCAATTCGACAAAACAGGTTGAGAACCAATACATCTCTAACTGAGAACCACTGTGATCGTACACGAGTGACCAATCTACAATCATCGATTCTTGCAATTCACTTTTTCTAAAATTTAATTGCAATGTACCAACTTCTAGTCCCATGTTTATACATATACACATGTCTGTACACATACATGTCTATACACATGTGTATACACATATGTATGCGAAGCTACAATTTCCACCAGGTAAACTAAAAAAGATAAAGAAGTCCCACAAGCTTGTCTCTCCCTCGGGGCCCATTTTGTCCATCTGCTCCCACTCTGCTCCTTCTTTCAGGTAGTTTAGAGTTCAGTGATTCGAACTCGAGGAACTCGTGTTGCCGAAACCCGTATTTGTCCAGCAGCGAACTTGTTGCCCCTCTCCAGAACAGCCTATCATCGAACCATTCACGCTGCCGTACAGTTTAACTGCTACTCGAGCGGAATTCTCCGCGACGCGAAGCGGGGCTCGGCGTTCCGTAGCGGATTAAGACCTCGCGCACGATTAAAACTCCGGTCGCATCGGTTCGGAGCGTGTTCCCACGATTCGAGTGCAGCCTCGATCGAAAAGAAGAAACAAGAAATGGAGGGTTGAGTTGATTTTTAAGAGGCAGTCCTTCGATCGGTCGGACATTTGACTTGTATATTCGATACGGGTTAATTAAAGGCGGGAATAACGAAGTCGAGAAAGCGGATCGTTGGAATAGCAAAGGACCGATATGGATGGAAACGCTACCTTGATACGGGATTTCATACCTGGATGACGTCCTGACCCATACGTTTCGGGATAAAATTTATGAGTAGATTTCAATCTGCGATTTCTACCATCTTCAATTTATAAATTTTCAACTTCCATTCTTTGATTCGCATATTCTCAGGTTCCTACATTTTCAAATTTCTATAAAGTCAAGATGAAACATCCTCAAACTTCGAAACGTACAAAGTTCTAAGTTGCTAAATTTTTCAATTTCTACGTTTGTATGATTAATAACGTGAATATTCGACACGTTATGGGTACGCGAACGGGCTGTAAGCACCATCGACTGCACGGTAATTAGAATGGTCCGCGTGAGTATTAATAATCACGGGGGCAACTGACGTAGGAACTAGAAGTATCTCTAATTACCGTCCTTTCGAGGATAAACCAACGGAGAAATCGCTTTATATCGGGCGAAAGTGTGCGCCTATGTGTGTAGGTAGGAAGGGAAAGAGAAAGCGGTGCAAGAAGCGGCGTAACAAGGGGGTGAAAGAACGAGGGGTAGCGAAGGAGAGAAAGAGAGAGGGAACGTGGTGGATCGTAACCCGAGTCGAGACATAGCGACGGAGGATTAACCACCGTAGCAGCGTGCTCGCATCGTAGAATTCCACCCCTTGAAATCGCCCCTACGAACCCTACCATTCCTCGACGCGTAGCGAACGCAGGGATGGTATCCCTACTATATGTCCGGTTCTCCCGCTGGGAGAAGCGTCTACCACCCCTACCAGGCCACACCTCCCATTACAAAAATTACACTGGTCGCTGATTTAGTGTTCTGCGCCGGTTGTTGGGGGGTGGTCGCGGGACGAAGGAGGCACACAGGCTCACGGGCTGCTCGTGGCGCGCGCGAGGGTGCCTCGTACGGTAGGGTGGGGACGTAAGTAATGAAAGGGTTGCCGCCGGCTTCGAGAATCACGGAATCATTCGCCAGATTAAATTAGAAAGGCTATGACCTTTTTTCCACTCCCATACTATCCACACCTTACCAAACCAAATGGATTAGGCCATGTTTACTGCCGCCACATAGCCGATGGTCTCTTTTAATTACCGACTGATTTATGATCGACCGCTGATTAAATCAGGCAAAAGAGTGGATTACGAAATGACATTCCGTGAACTTAGCCGATTTACGCTGTTACTTGTATCTTTCCACACGAAGCACGGCCCGCGGAAACGCTATCCCTCCATTTTCCGAATCAGTATTTACAGATTTAGTTCTTGCGTTTGAACGTTTCAAAATTTGAGGTTGAAGAATTAAACAAAATTTGAAATAATAGACCTAGAGGATTTTGGGGATGTAAGGATTCAAGAATTTGCAGAGTTCAGACATTGTACTTGGAAATTTGAATACTCAAAGAAGTTGAGTAGAAGGAACTTAGTTTGTATCAATTTGATTTCTTTTGCGAATCAGTATTTTGATCACCCCTTGCACCGTCTCTTAGCCGTCCCACAACTCTCCCCGTATTTTTTCTGAGCAAATCGAAATTGGGGCGATTGCCAGGTCTCGTCTGTAATCAGGAACGAAACCGTGTTGAATTTAATTCAACGGAATGTCACGAAACGTCTATCGGGGTTTTCAGCTGGCGCGTATTAAAAAAAGGTGACAGCGAAAATACATATGAAAGGAATTCGTGATCGTTGCGGAGCAATCGGAATTCGTTTTCTCGGATCCTTTACGCATACGTTGACTGACGAACGAGCAAGAGATCGAACGATCAAGTAGAAAAGAGAAGCGGAGAATGACACAAAGGGTAGAGGAACGGCGAAGTGGAAAACGGGAGGAAGGAAATGGCAGGGATAGAGAAAACAGCGAGGGTGGAGAAGATGGGGAGGGTACTAATCACTTCTAGGGACTTTAATGGAGGTTTTCTGTACGCCGTCTACTTTGTCCACGACTTATACTACTTCGAACCGGTTGGAAGTAGAGTATTCGGGAGAAAAAGCAGCCGGAGAGTAGCGTTACGTGTATTAAACTAAACGGCACTCGGATTGCTAGCTAGCTCGCTCGCTCGCGCTCTTGTCTGCCGAAGAAACGTTCCGTGTCGATGCCGAAATAAATTCTACGCCTGCCACCCGCACCCCCGGTTCATGGGCTATTCGAGTTCCGCCCGGGTACGGATTTATTTAGCGTTCGTTAATTAAGAGAGCTCGCACGGTTTCAACTTCTAAATTCGATCGAGCTTTTCTTCGATAAAACCTAAATTTCCCACAGTCACGCGATATACCCTTCGTTACTCGTAATTGTCGGGAATGGTAGGCCGAAACAGGAAACACAATTCAATGTCCGTTTCCGTTAACGAAACTGTAACGATAATTACGTGGTCGTACTAGTACCACGTCGAAAATTTTGTCAATCGTGCTCGATGGTAAGTGATAGAAAAAAAAGCCATGTTTCAAGTTGTTACTTGGCCATTGTAACTGGGATTTTGCGTTGGGGACTTTATACGTTCAATGATAGTGTAAACACCTCGTAACAGCTTTCGAAAATTTGCATATTTGGCAAGTTGTAGATATAGGAATTTTGGAGTTTGAGTAATTCGAAAATGAGGAATCTGAACATTTGGAAAATTGCGTGTTCGAATTTGTAGCTCTGGAACTAAGACTTTAGAATTTGAAGAGTTTGAACTCAGAACTTACAGTGATCTAGCGTGGGGAAGTCTACCCTTTCCCAATCCTAGTAACAGCAAATCGGATAAAAAAGGTGTCAAGTAATTGCGGTCTGCTATGAAGTAATGTTCGAAGGTTGTACTCCGCTATCTATTTGCGGAAAAAAGGATTAAGAAGCAGAACAAGAAGGATCGAGAAGTTGAGTAGTAGGCAGGGAAGCCAGGGGGCGATATAAAGGCAGAGGGAGGAAGGAGAAGGTAGACGGGGACGACGGGGATGGAAGAGCGCGAAAGAGAGGAGAAAACACGAGAGAGAGAAACGTATCTATACGGTAGGTATAGATCGCGTACCGTATCGTTGAGTAAGTTGGAAACGGAGGGTAGGACGCTCGGGGGGATGGTGGCTCATCTTGTAATGGACTCAGAAGACAGGCGAGTCGGCTAATGGACCCCTGCTCTTCCAGAAAAGCTCTCAGTATCTGTGCCACACGAGAGCATCGATGGCATCGGGCTGCGTCCTTCCAAAATCCGTAACGCGGATCGAGCCTTAATCGAAACGGCCGATCATCGATCTATTATCCCTCTGTGCGATCGGCTACAACGAACGACTAATAGCCGAAAACCGGGTGTCGCTTGTTTTTCGAGTTCACGCTCGAAAAAATATTTGAAGTTGCACGGGGTAGAAAGGCATCGTGGACACCTACGTGTTTGGATAACGGGCAACAACCGGATGCGTGTAGGGAACAAGCGTGTTTGGACGGCCACCGGGCTACGCTCGCTGCGGAAATATTTTTCCGGTGCACAAATATTTTGCCGCGGAGATGCAAAACAGTTTGGCATATTTAAGGGGGCGCGCGTGTTTACGGGCAAACGCGGCTAAACGTATTTCTTCCACCAGACAACGGAGGAAAAACGTTTTCGGGCGTAATCAAGGAATAATTGAAAGCAACGACCAGGTGAAAAATATACATCCACGATTGGGGTATTCGCGTGAGTCGGTTCGCGTGTCGTGGAGGATAGGATCGTTGAGGCGGACGAATAGAAGTTGCCTCGAAACGGACGAAAGAGAAAATATCACGGAGAAAAAGGGAGTCCGAGAAGGAGTCAGAGGTAGTCGAGCTACTCTCATCTACTCCCACCGAGGCTCGCCATCCTTCCTCTTATCCTTCGCAGTCGTCCTTTCCCGGTCCACTCTGGAGAGTAACGTCTACCTCCCTTGATGGCCAGTGCCACTTGAGCGGCACTAACACACGTGCGCGTACGACCAAGCACGTAGCTCTTCGTCCGATGTCCGATACATCAGGTCCATGCATAATAAATCCACGAAGCTGCGCGACCAGCGCGGACACGCGCTACCTTTACCCGTATTGGCCGAGCGGATGTTCCATCGAACAGAGACACCGAGAATACGCTTGGTCGAGTGGCAACTTTAAAAACAGTGCTCGGAACGTATCCCGATGCGCGTTTTGTCCGTTTGCTCGGCGAAAGAACCTTCTTCAGATATCAATATCGGAACACCGACGTTTGTATTGCGGGAAACTTGGTCAACAAATTTTTGCCTGTACGCTTCTCGCGACCACTGAAAATTTCAACGATGAGATACCAGTGACGTAACTACATAGCGAGCTGTATCTGATCACCCCAGAAATTCTCCCTAAATAGCGTAACGTCCAACATTTCTAAGCTTTCACTGAGGTATCCAAATCTTACAATTGCAAAATCTCCACATTCAGCAGCGTCCATTTCAAAGTGTAGCGAACCCTAAGGCAAAGCCGAATTCCCAGATAATCGGAACGTGTCCTTTAACGTGCCAGTGGACGACGTTTCAAGTTTCGATGCGCAAATGCCACTGCGTTTAATCTCCTTATTGTACGAGTCCTTTCAGCACCGCTAGGAGGGTGAAAAAGGACGAAACTCGTCGTCCGAACGGAGAACAAGGCGCGGAACACACCTCGAAGACCGTAACACGACAATGCATCAAGTTCTGCTTCGCGTACTATGGCCAGCCGCGGTTAATCTTATTTTGTAATGGAAGACAACACCGATTCGAGCAAGGGGTGCCTTTAAATCATCGCGTACACCTCTAAGGACGGATCAGAGGATTAAACCGGGGACATACGTGGGAATGTCCAGGTTGAAAGGAGACGCGTTAAGGCGTCTCGGCCGGCTCTCGTCCCGTGTCCCTTTTCACGCATTATTCGCCATAAAGTATGTACAAAAGAAGAGGATCGTCGACCGAGCGGTTCGCGGCAGCATTGGGTCGTTACTTATAGCGAGCACTCGGGCACTCGCGCGCACGCCACTGCTGCGACGTTTCTTGATTTATTCACCCTCTGAATTTTTTACCGCGCCAACCTTTACCAGGTCCTCTACGGACTTTGCTGCCCCAAACGAACACGTACATCCGCTCGGTCGCTTCGGACGCGATGTATTATCGCGCTGCTTCTGCCCCGACCACTACGTCTCTTTTGAAGCCGCCTTTCCGTTCTTATGTGGTATTCTTCGACGTATAGACCCGATGTATTATCGATATCGTTCTCGATAAATAGCAATAGCAGTCTACAGATAACGTGGAATGTAATGACTATACAACCCTTTGAACACGAACGGTGACTCAACCGGTTAAAACTATTTAAAACGAGTACTTTTTAACTAAATGTCATATAAGCACGGTAAAACAGCGACAAATAATAGAGAAAAGTTAGATTTCATCGAACTTTCAAGTAGAAAGTTCTAAGATCCTGTCAAACCTTTAAGGGATTAATAAAGTATGAACTGTTTTCAGAAATACACGTCGTATTTGAGCTATAAAATTTACGAGTATGTAATATTAAATACGCGTTGCATTGTATTTCAGCCGAGTTCAGCTCTCTAGTCACCTTAACGGTATCTTAACAATATTATCGATGTATAAGTATCAATAATATATCGATTATCGATAGTCGTATGTCTGCTTCCAGCACACATAATGGAGTCCAAGCGCGTACTTGTCGTAAAAAGTTGACGATCCCAACCGAGACGGTCAAACTGGTCCGTATTTAACGAGGAAACGAAGCGAGTTTGAACACGCGACCCGCCTTCGGCGTAATTATCGATCCGCGCGATTACTACGTCGTTTCGTAGCGCCTTCGGTGCATCGATACAGAAGCAGTTTTGTTGTTTTCGTACGCTTATGCTCGCCGGGGAAAACGGCATGTACGTAGAACGTTTTACGGGCCCGCGTACGCGCGATAAAGGCGCAGGCCTGGCTGTCAATCAAGATGGTAGCGCGACGTCGATGCCGGCGAGCAATAATTTCAAAAAATGCAATAATAGTGCGCGCGACTGCGACCGTAATGGATAAATTGCTGAGAGCCCGTCTGTACACACCGATAATACGAGCAGGCAGACAGGCAGGCAGGCAGGCATGTGGGGTGGATGGATATTGCTTAGCGGAGACTGGAGAAACCCCTCTTTCCTATATTATTCTCCCCATCCCCTGTATATTTCGTTCAGCGAGTGCGCCGAGTTACGCGCAAACGTTCAAGGAACCGTTGATCGAAAAGGAATAGGTTTTAAAGCGTCCTTTCCATCGATAATTTTCAATGGGCCCTTGTGACATCTTTCATGGCCATTTTCAGGGACTCGATTTATGAGATTCGAGGTTCATTCACTTTGGATTATACTTGTACGCTCGTCACAAGATGAGCTCTGGGAATTCGGAAAAATACTTCCCTCGTTTTTTTATCGAATTTGCGTATGTCTCTCCACAAATACATCAAAACCCACCCTTTAAAAAATCACACCTCTTTTGTTTGCTAGGACTTCTGCGAATTATTTGTTTAAAGAACTTGTCTACAGAATGATAAAGAAACCAGTGTTCCACATTTCTAGATCGAAACAAGTCTTAACCTACTACCAAAAATTCACAAGATACGTAACTCATCAAATTAACTTTTAATAAAATTCTCGACACTCAGAATTAACACTCAGAAAGTTGAATGACAATTTGTTTCGTGAAATGAAACATGGTAGCTTTAACGTGCAGACTGTCAAGGAATGACGTGGAAAGTTGTACGTTGTATCGCAATGTACCTGTCAAATCGTAATTTTAACATATTTTCTATGGAAATTAATTGCATCGGAAGCAGCGGTGCGAACGAAATCAATTAACGAAATCGGAGTGCAGAGTGACTTGTTCAATTCGGTGGTATTAAAAACACGTTCGTAGCCATCGATATCGGAGGCAGGTAACTCGGCACGACTGCGGTATGAGCGAGATACCCACCCACGCCATTCATCGACAATAATTGCCTTATTGACATTAATAAAACGAGCCAGATACCGACGGGTACGTCACCGGGGTCTATGCACGGGCACACGCGTGCACCCGAGTGCGTAGGCACTCGAGACACGAGGGAAGGGAAAAGAGGACGCGCAGCTGGGACGCAAGGTGATTAGGAGAGACCCGCTCGCGTTCCTCGCCAATGTCTCTCGATAAGATAAAGTGTGTTCCATGGTCGTTTTGAGCCCGATCAACGTGCTGCCTCAATTTTCCCTCCGTAACCGCTCCCTTTACCTTGGAAATTGAATCAATCGCGTTACCCGCCTCGTTCCACCGACCGATCTTGATTGTCTGCGGATTATACAGGCATCCCTCGCGAGCAGCAAAATTTAACCCTCCGAAGAAAAGAGAGAAACGATAGGACATTCGGTGCCATTCAACCGTCAGAGAATTTCAAAAATTTACATTTAACATTTAATTACTAATTTCATCCAGTAAAGCACATTGTTCAGATAGCACGATAACACGAAATATTTGATTTCATACTATGGGACTTAGTTCGTTACAATTGAGCAATAATGTTCAACCGACCGGTATTACCTACTTTTCCCTCACCGTGTATCGATCACACAACTTTGAAATCGAACAATGCGATCACATCTCATGCGATCACATCTCATGCGATCACCCGACAAATCGAGCAACGTATAGGTGTCGCGTGTACGTGATAATCGACGAACGTTGTCGCGGTCGACACGCGAGGAAATTATACCCGCTTCTGCATTCAATCGACGACGAATCGTTTCCTTAAAACACGCCACTATACCGTTTGCGGTTACGTCCCGCGACAAGGAAGCGCGTCGGAGCGTTCTAAATACGCTGGCGCGGCCGCACAGTTGGACGAAGTAATACAGATAAAAGCATAGGATCATAAATAATCCATCGCGCAACGGAACGCGTTACTTTCGCGAGTGCGATCCTCACTCAGCTAGCCTTGGATTAAGACTTTTAGAAGCATCGAGCACTTCAAGATTTCGGGAGTTCGAGTCTTTAATATGGAATTTTCTGCTGTTCCTTTAGATTTCACAACTTTTAAACTTAGTGTTTTGGGATCTTTGAAATTTCACAAGTTTGGGATTTTGAAAAATTTGGGAGATTGGAACTTTAGGAGTATGGGATTTTGAGAGTTCAGAATGTCGGGAATTTGGGACTGAGAGTTTAGGACTTTGGAAGTTTTGGACAGGAAGAGTTCAGAACTTTGGGTATTTAGGTCCTTGAGTCTTCGACATCTGAGAACTTCGAACTTTCAGAAGTCTGCTTTAACTTTTAAGAATTTAGGATTTTGTAAATTTGAGACTTTGGATAAAATGGTCTATGTACGTCCATCATAAGATGAGTGCCATGAACAGAAGCAAGATTTTCAATTTGATGTAGCTAATTATTCACTAGTTTAAATCTAGGTTTTCGCTTTAACCAATATTCCTTACTATCCTCCCAGGATTCATGTATCCCACAATAGTCAATTTTGGTGTTAGCCTAAGCGAGTGCTTTTCCACAGTGGTTACCCAGTCTCCATGCAACGAGAATTTGAAAAATCGTGAGTTGCTGGTCGTACAAATGAAAAACGGGAGAAGAACCGCGATTTCTGGCGGCGGAACCTGGCGTATTTACATCGCGGCTTACCCGTGATTATTTTTGCTTCTGGGAGTTCGCTACCATCTCGAGTATAAGCTGGAGGCAGATAATAAAAGCCCGGTGGCAAGAGGCAGCGAGCCGAGAGTGGAGGAGGTGAAGGGTCTAAACGGCGTTGAAGAGAAGAGACGCGGAGTCGGCGGCGAGGGGCGAAGGAGAAGGGGAGCAGCGATATTTCACGGGTTTCGCGTGCGGGCGAACTTTAATAATATTCGTTCCATCAGGTATGGCCGGCCTCATATTAAGTCGGTCCGCGCGGTGGACGAGGCGCTGCAGGGGTGGCAGGATGTGACGAGAGGGGCGGAGAGAGGAAAGGAAACTCGGCTGGGCGCGAAAGGGGGTGGAAAGAGGAAAGGAGAGGTTCGTATAGACGGTTTACCGGAGCGAGGGCAGAGACGCGACCGGGGAGCACAGAATGAGACGTGTAATAAAGTGAGTTTTTAATTTCCACCGGTGCCGGTGGTTGGCCCCACGGGGTAGGGGTAGAAGGCACGGGTTTGCCCCCATGCCGGTGTGCTACGGCCTCGTGGCCTGTCGGCTAGTATTACTAGATAAATCACCCAACAGGCAATAACCTCCCGCCTGCCCGCCCGTTCTTGCTTGCGAGCCACCTCTGCCCCCGGATCTCTGCCGCCAACAGCACTGATACGCGCTATGCCACGGCAGGAAGCCTTTTGCCGTCCCGACTACCGATTTTACACCCACAAAATCGGGAGACCGTGAAAATCGAACCGATATCGCCCACGTTTATCCTCTGTGCCCCTTGCTTTCGTCTTTTACCCTAATCTGGCCAGGTGACGATTTTAGGACATGACCATACGTTTTTGACTGCAAATCATGACGTGTTATCATTTTTGTTAACTGGTTTTCCCTTTATTTTCTTATTCTTTATTCGGATCGTGCTATGACATGCTTGTTCGTTCGCTCACTTTTCTCTCTTTCTCGCTTGTCATCCCATTCGCTATTACTCGCACGTAATATGAAACTAACACTACCCCGATACGAAATATCACTTCTGTCTTCGCGTAAACTAGAAGAATCCATGACAAGTCTTTTATTAAACTGCCGTTTAACGATTTAATGTCGCCCAGTTTACGATCCTATGACTTTCCAAGATGAACGAAGATCGATCGTCGGTCGAAATCGAAAAATCAATATTTGAGAACGTGATCGAGGGTACCGACAGACAGCGGAGATAGGGAGTCAAAATGATCCTCCCATTTCGGAAACACGAATGTCGGTGACCGTAAGATTTGGCCAGTACGTCCCGTCGCCGTTTCCCGGATTCTTCCCAGATAACCTGAGAAAATACAAGGAGTCCCTCGGGGAAACGGCCGGGTCAACATTCTTAAGTCCGTCCTGCCAACAAATTAATGTCCTCGGATTACAGAAACGGGCCGTTGGGAGAGATTTTCGTCTGGGGGCCGACAGATACGTTTTTAAAATTTACTTTAAACCTGGCCTCGGTCTCCGGCATGCGTCTAAAAATACACGACTTCGAGGAACGGTGCAGGAGCACGCGCGACCTACGAAAATTCCCCGATAGATAAAACCGTCGGTGGAATCGGTTGAACGATAAATAGCCAGGGTTCGAAACAAAATCGATTACGACGAAATCGCGGAATAATTTGCCGCGTGACGAGAACATTTTTCTCATCGCGTGACCGTGTAATAAGTCGTCGCGATCCCGACGCTGACATCGCGTATCGATCGAGGCTCGTTCGTTTCTTTAACAAACAGGTATAAACACACGGTTTACGAGCGTCGGCGGTAGAAAGCCGAGGAAAGAGTAGCAAACGGTGAGGAGCGACGTAGAGCCATGAAAACAGGCAGATTAGCGGCTTTAATGCGGCACTTCCTGCCAGCGAGCCACGACAGCGAGGGGATGAGGTCTGGCAACTTGACTCTGAACTTGTTCAGAAGCCGGCTGAACACATCTGGAACGTTTCTTCGTCGTCTCATGATATCGTTGCTCTCTCTCGCTTTCGTCCGTTCAGTAACGGCCCTTGTCTCCGTGCTCGGTCTCTCGCTTTTTTCCAGCTTCGCCGGCCCTTTCTCCATAATCGGTACATCGTGAACGCTGCCGAGTAATAGGCAAAAAGCCAGAAATTACGTTCTCCGTTCGTCTCGCGTCTACGATTCCCTACTGTTTTTTCCTCCGGATTTTAGCAAGGAGAATCGGACAATCATCGTACCGGTGAAATTAAATCCATCTCGACTTGGTAAATCGCTTCGCAACTCATCCCGATAACCGGTGCAGTCGAGAACTTTAGCTCCAAAGTGTCCTTGTATAATTTGGGATATGAATCGTAAATTTTTGGAATTTTTCAGTTTCAGACTTCGAGGTTGAAACATTGCAGTCTCAGAAATTCGGTATTTCGTAATCTCGTGAAAATGTGGGTAAATTGAGCGATGGAGGATATTTGGGTCCCCTCGATACCTTAAGCGCTCGCCTATTTCGCTTAATGGTTAATTCAAGCCTGCATAGAATGATCACGTAGCAGACGAGAAAGGGGGTAACGAACTTGGTTCAATCGAACGTTACATACCGATGCATCGTTCGAGGGAGCACGCGATTTAGCGAGTCGATGAATAAACGCTCGATCGTTGGGGCGAATTCGAGCGAAGAGGTCGCGCCGGAGCGACCGGAGAGGGAGAAAGAAAGAAAGAAAGGAGGAAAGAAAGGCGTCCAATTTTCAGGATATTTTCATCCGAATCCCAGTAGCCGACAATCGTTCATTAACAGATTTTTTCTCGCGACACCGGGTTAAATTGCATAGACTCCGTGAGGCATTCAGGGTGTCGGCTCGTCGAGGGGGCGCATTTAAATAAAAAGTGACGGTGGCCCGACCGGTGATATGTCTGTCGTGCTCGCAGTGTGCGCTGCCAATGTACCCGGGACGATGGGTACCTCGGAGCGTGGCAGGGTTTCAGGGGTTCGAGGGGTGTCGAGGGGTCAAATGGCGGGCAGAATGCGCGGTGATTGCTGGAGGGCCGCATAATTGCACCCTTTGTGGTGCAATCAGCGGCGCAACTTGGCCGGCGCCTACGTCTATCGGCCCTCGCTATCTCTATCTCTCTCGATCTCTATCCCTCTTCGTTGCTCTCCTGCCTCTATATATCTATCTCTATCCCTGTCTCCGTCAACCCCGTTTTCGTTACTGTATCTCCTACCCCTTGATTTCTTCCCCCTCTATCTTCTACCTCGCTCCGCGTCTCGGTGCTTTAACCACCAACGACGCGCCCCAATCGTCCCTTGAATTCCTTTCGAGTTACTTGGGTTGTTATTTCGCCTGTTTTAGGGATGTAGTCGAATGTGACGGGTACCCTAATTGTCGGCTCCGATCGAAGCCATTTCAAGGTCCCCTACGAACCCAAAGGTGTTCGACTGTTTTGAGTTCGCACCTTCTCAAAATTCTGAAATTCTCAAATTCTCAGATTATCAAATTTCTGTATATAACCGAATCCAGCTCAGGTAATCTTTGAAACCCACCCGAGTGAACCTCGAAACGTCGCGTACCCAGGTGCGAAAGACGTAGTTTGGTCCGTCGAGCATCTCGATGGCATCGGAATTCGAGGCGTACCCGATTAGGCCCGGTGAATACCGGCGGAATATTAACGACGCGTTCGCGTTGCAAATTGACGGGTAACGAGGTAACGCGTTATTCTTCCGAGAGACGGTTAAAGAGAGAGAGAGAGAAACTGGTAACCGTCTCGCGAGGGATTGCGCGTATTGCATGATGGCGTCCGATGGAACCAAGAAGGAAGATACGAAGGGGAGAGCGAACAATTAAGCAGAAACGACATCCGTGACGACGGGATCTCGTCGGTCAAAACATCTTGCCGGCGAAGCACATGGTGTGTGCCTATGGTTGCCCGCATGTGCGTGTACCGCCATGCCGCGTATACCCCCGAGAGTATTCACGGGAATGTTTATCTTTTCTTCGAGGCTCTCGTATTAATTCGGTGGGGCCGAGCCTGTACAAAGATTAGAGGAAACCGCAGCTGGTCCCCTTCTGCGTCTCTTTTTTCCTTTCTTCTTTCTCGTTGCTGTCCCCTCTGTTCGCTAATGTCCATTACGTTCGCGGCCATCGGGCAAATTCGAATTCGAGCGAGGAAAAAAGGGCGGGAAAAAGAGACGCGGAAGTTTATTTATTTTCCGGTAGTTCTGCGGAATGTCGGAGCGAGGCGGGGCGGAAAGTAGCTCGGCGCAGTCTCCGGCGTTCCATCCGCGAGGCGGACTCGGCGCCAACGCGATGGACACGGAGAATGGATTCGCGTGATTGAGAATCACTGGAGCTTTAAGCTGGCGACACGACGATGCCATTACCGCGTCGACCTTCCCGCCCCTCCGCTCCAACCCGCTCCCTCGTTTCACCTCCCGCACGCCTCTTCCTCTTCCTCGTTCTCCTCCGACCGTCCATCTCTTTTCCGCCCTCGCAGGCTCGATACCATAGGGTCTTGCTCCGTTTCACTCGCTCTGTGTCTGTGCACCCTGGTCTTGAATTATACAGACAGCGCCACTTAAAATAATACGCCCGGTATAAACTGTGCATCAACGCTAAAAGCTGTCATTTTCTGTAAGCCAGAATTATGGAGATTTCATGGCGCCGTTGCCGTGCCCCGCAGTCCCATATGCTCCCCGTCGTCACGCCGTGAAAAAGACGTCGAAGGGTAAGGTAAAGGGGGCCACCAAAGAAAATAAATCTAGCCAGCCCGAGACCTGCTGGAAAGGGACTCCATTAATTTCGCTTTAAACGGCCGATTATTCGACTCCCGATAATTAAAAGAGATTCCAGCGAATAGGCCCACTGACGGAGGGAAATGTGTCCTTCGGAAAAGGGTAGATCTTGATGAACTGGAACCCTTAAATAAATTGCTGTTTTTCAGAGCTGAAATACTCTGTATCAAGTACTTATCCACCTACAGTTTTGCACAGAATTCGATAATTTAGAAATTTGAGAAGCTGTGAATTTAGTGATCTAACAATGTTGAAATTGAAAGTCTTACAAATTTGAGAACATAGAAAACTGTCAAGTTCCCAAACTGACAAGTTGCCAACCCTACCCCTTCGGTCATCCACCTATACAGCGTTTCTCAGCTTATGACCGATGTGAGAAAAGCAGTATCGTAAAAGAATCGTCCCCAAATTAATTTCCGTGTTTCTAGAAGTCCCTCGATTCATTGTCAGGCATCGCCAAATCGCAGAAAAGGGTGGAAACTCGCGGAACTATGTCGGAAGTTCGCAGAATCCGCGCGACGCTGGTGCTCGCAGGCGAGCTTCTTTAATCCCGGAATTTATTAATTACACGGTACACGCGGAGGACATTTATTACGTTGGATACAAACTTCAATTACGCTCGCCATATAAGAGGACGAAGCGGAGCGGTGCGGCTCTCCCGGGAGAAACCGGCGAGAAAGAGAGAGAGATAGAGAGAGAAAGAAGTTCATAGACAGGTCGCGGATGAAAATAAAGAAGGACGGCTCATTATCCGTGGCGGTCTCGTTACTTTTAAATAAACTGTTCCCCGCGGATAAAGAATAATCCATCGTGGTCCAGCTGTCAGAGACAGATTTTAAAAGTCGCGCCGTAATGGGGTCTCATTATAACCATTGCTCTTAACTACAGCAACAGCTAGGCTACGCCACACGAGTAGCTAGACTCGGGAAGAGGTGGAAAAAGGAGCAGGTCGGAGAAGAGAGTTACGGGGACCAGGTAGAACAGTAATAAAAAGGAAGGAAAAATAACGAAGGATGGAGCGAGAGGAAGGGAAACGAGGTGTGTAGGTGCAACGAAGAGAGAAATTAAATTGATTGCTCAACCTGTTTGCTCGTTATCCTCGCGACGTCGATGCGTAGACGCGCGAAAGAAGCTTATAACGCGAACATCGGAATTTATCGAGACACTATTTTGCCGGTTGTGCACCGTCAACCTTCGTTAGAATCAGAATATCGACGTATCGTATCGGTGTGCGCGCTCGTCGACGAGTTGGAAATGCCACCAGTCGCATAGCTGTACCGAACGAGAATAACCATAACTTTTTTATTACGAAGAACAGTATCTTATTTTACTGTTGCAAACATTTAACTATATCACGCATCTCGATCACTTGTATCGAAGAAAATCAGCGTTACGGGAACAAAAAATAGCCCTCATATTTGTACATCTCTTGAACACGGTGCAGAGCGGAGCGATGGGTTGAATTGTGGGAGGTTCACTTAATTAGAATGTTCGTTAAAGGGTCGCGTGAACTCCCCACGGGACTCTTGCTGGTAAAAACGTAAAAACTATTTTCATTAAACTTGCCGGGCTCGCGGCTGAAAAATCTTTCGCCCATGTACGCGAACGAGTAGCAGCGCGTAAGGAGATTAAATCGAAGAACGCGAGAAACACGGCCGTAGAGGCTCCTTACGTTATTACTTTATTCTTATTAATTTTGCTCGAGAGACTCGAGTCACGAATATTCGATGTAGTTCACGAGCTGCGATCGATCAAGGTCCCTCGCTTATCTACGCCGATTTTGTACGTGTCTATTCTCGAGATCGCAACGAACGCGTTAACACGTTGATCGCTATATCATCCGCACGATGACGTAAGATCACTAATAATTAGATGAGCTAATCTAATTCTGAGACGAGTTTTTACTCAATGATAATTTTATCGCATACTTGAAGATATATAGAAGATATGTATCAAAGCAATGAGGATTAGAAAGAATGAAGAAACTGTAAGATCGAAATATTTCTTGAAGCTGCGATTAAGACCCGATCGATGACATCTGCGATAGCATCCCCCAGTGAACGAAAGGGTTGAGAAGAGCCACTTGCCGAATGCTCTTTGCTTCCTTGCTCGACTATACCGATAACGCGATAAGTGGTAATTTTACTAATGGCATTGCCGCGTCCTTTGTGTTCTCCGTCATTTATGTCTTCTATCCTCGCCACTCCCTTTCGCCGTCACTCGCGGCGGCTGCATTTCCGGAAACGTGGTTTGCACTACGTGCGTGGCTTCCCTACCGGCGCGACGCACAGCTCGCAACCTGTGTTCGCGATTATAAGAGCTCCGTTATCTATGTATGTCTTCGCGAGGAACATCCCCTGTTTTAAGGGTGCGTCGCGTTGATTAAGGAAAATTCCGAGGCTCTCGAGCCACTCGGCAACCCTTGAATCACGTGGATGCAGCACCGGTGAACACCTTGATTTTTCTGGGAATAATAGCGATCTAACGGCAGAAGCGTGTGTCAATGTCCTTGAAAAGGTTAACATACCATGAATTTATTGTAACGAGAAGTGTAAAGGAAATATATAAACAGAATAAAATTGACCGGTCTAATAAGAAAGCCATAAAAATATTGTATGCGAATATTTTCCACTCTAATCAATTCATGAAAGAGATTCCTCGGTTTATTCGTTTTTATTATAAGGCCAACGACACGGACGTTAAATCGAGAAGATTAAACGCGAATGGACGGACGATCTTTTCTTTTTTCTCCTTTTAATTGAATGGATAGCCGCCGCGTGAATCGGACCGTTCGCTGCCATGCCAGAAACAAAAGATTTATGCAAATAATCGGTGTTTTTCTATGCACCGGCGGAAGAATGCGTCGGCGGAAACTCTTTTCAAGCTTCCGCGAATGTTGAGAAGGACTCGGGCTTTCCGAGCGCGCTGTAGCCGAGCCGTTTCAATGAGCTGTGTCGTAGGAGTAGCGGATGGATAGACGCAGAATGGAGAACTGGCAGGAGAGTGCAGTCACTGATTTAACGCGGGACAATTGAATCCAATTACAACCGCCGCAGCAGCCAGTGGATCTCAATCGTGCCATAACGCGGCTCGTTTCTTCCATTCGCGGATGTGCCTCGACACTCCTCCCCATTATCTTCAATATTTCCTTGTTTCTTGTTTTTTTATACAATTCCTGACACGCCGTTGTTCCGCGCGTATTACGTGTCACCAACGATGCAACGTTTTACAACAGTTTTTATAAAGTTCAACTTTCGGACCGGTTTAGTGCACTCTTATGTTCTTCGGGTCGTAAACGATGCTTCGTAATTTCATACTTTTTTAGCGGATACAGTTTATATGGCGGAACTTAGGGGTGCACGAGTATGTGCCGTAACCTAATTTCCTCCCTTAATAATAATTTTATTCTGAAGCAGTGCATTTGTGAGTCACGAAATAATTGAAGGTAGTTAGGTGGAATACACTATATCTACTTAAGTTCACCCTTAGGGTGCATTTAGACTGAACGAGCGAATGTCCCTTTATTCCCCATCTCAACAAGAGTCAAGGGTGCATTATGTCGCTTGATGTAAACGCCCTTAACTCTCGTGAAGGTGGTCTATTTATGTAACATACGCAGGTAATCAGAATTTGTTACAATATGATTACTGAACTGTGATTTTGACAAAGGGTATGATTATGCAGGATAAATTTCCAGAGACTGAATGTTCTTTTATACTTACTAGATTATATGTATTTAATTCATTAAAAGGTGTGAGTCCATTAAACTTATACTGATCGAATAGGGGTTGTTCTTGATACTCATTTTGTCACATTGAAGTGATAAAGCTCATAGACATCTTAAATTAGGTAAATATATTATAAGCATCATGTCGTCTGTGTCATGTCAGTTAGTAGCCTACCAACATGAAAAAAATAAATTACCTCGATTCCTCGATTACCGACTGAGTCGATCACTTCCCAAAGTAAATTAACTCCACAAAACAGAAGTGGTTATTTCTGTTTTTCACTGTTTAACTTGTAATCAAGTATCACATACTAAAAAATGTTATTACAAAATAACTTCCATTTTTGTACAAAGCAGACCTCTACGAAGTTAACAAGTGCTCAAAAAGTTTAGTCGAGCCATAAGTGATCAAAGCGTAGGACATAATCAAAGAATAATATCCGTGAACTAAAAGTATCAGCATGTCTGACGTGTCGCATCTGTACCTGCCGCGTGACTCGAAGAACCGTTTTCACGCTGTAGATTCAACAGTGCAGAACGTTGAGCGGTACTTAGGAACGTCGATACGGTTTACTCGAGTCGTAAACGGCGAAACGGTCGGCCGTAATCGAAATTGCCACGCAATGCGAACCTCGAATGCAACAGCCGAGGGAGGATAACGCTACGCAACGTAATCTGTCTGTCTCAGACTAGATGGCGTGCTCCAGTGGCTGCTCTGCCGGCTGCCCCTGGCTGTTCATTAGGGGCCGCATTGTCCGCTAACTAAGTACAGTCACCCCCTTCCTACAGCCCTCGAACCGACCTCTACCGATCCCCTAGCCCCCTCAACTTCCACAAATCCCTCTTCCACCCCCTACTCCATGGAATCGCCATCGCTCTCGTTCACGGAGCTACCAACCCCTGCGATCACCTTCCTTCTCTGTCTCTTTTCCTTCTTCCTCCTCATTGTTTACCCCTTGCCGTTTGTCTCGCGCTTCTTAACGGAAACTACGACGACGTCCTGCGAACTGTGATGCACTCTGATCCCACCCTTTCTGCCAACCCTCTCACGACGTGTTCGCGTTGATTCCTCTTCGTATATACTCTATAGCCCCGACACCGGTGCTTCGCGTTCGATTCCCGAGAGGACCAAACGAGAGCTCTTGCTGCAGTAGCGTATCGCTAAAAGGACAGCGACTCTCGCGTTCGATCCGTCCTTTTCTCAAACACACGGTTAAGGGGCTAATGTTCGCTACGATTATACCTGATATCAAGCTTCTCTACTTATCGGAACTCTAATCGAATCAAGGTTATATTTAAGAACTTATATTACAGTAACAATCTCACTTGTATACTTGTGAAAATAATAGACCTGTCTAGGGAAATGCTGGAGGTAGAGGTTATGTATGATCCCTCAAGATCAAACAAATGGAAAGATGTTTCCCCTCATCTCGATCCAAAACAATTCTGAATATTAATCCTTTGAAGCTGCATTATGGACCTGATATTTTCAAAGTCGAAAACTTTTTACTACAAAACATCCATACTTATATAATCAGTACTTGGTACGTTATAATTCTTGATACATTATAAGTCCTGCAAACAAAATTGTGAGAACAGACCTGAATGTAATAAGAATGTGTCAGCGTCTAGCATTCAGGTAACGTGTCGTTAAGTGGACACGTTTAATTAGAAAAACGAGTGACTGCGGTCAGTCGACTATCTCCGCAGCGGAGTTAAACTTGAGGAGGAATTCGCTGTATCACGACGTCGGTATGGGGTAAAGAAAATGAGCGACGAGGGATGAAGAATCTCTGAGTCACGGCAAGTTTCACGGGGCATACGACAAGACCGAATGCTCGTTCAGAATGCCCCGCGCAGACGCGGTTGCCCGAAACGAGTCGGATCTCTAATCCTTCCGCGCGCGAACAAGCGTCAATCAGTATCAAACTACTATGTGCGAGCGCACCCTCGGAACGTGACCAATATATACGATCGTTCCTGCTGCTTTCATTTTTCTCCCTTTTATACCCGCTTTATCGTCCCAGTTTGACACTCGACTAGCGTTATTTCTACCTTTCTTTCCTATTGCGTGTAGAGACGAGTTGGCGAGTTATGGCCATAGAATTCACTTTCCTCATGACCGTAGAACTAGCAATTTTCTCATACAGATTTTAGTCATTTATCACAGCAGAGATCTTTTGAATGCACCCTGTGTTGTCAGTGAAATAATAGAAAACCGATCTATAATTTTTTCTATAATCGATCTATAATTTGATCCTGAAATGCAAGATCAAGTCTTCTGTAAATCCCCAGCCCAGAGTTGGTAATATGGTGACTGCGATATAGAGTTGCCAAACACCCACACACGCAATACCGCTGGAAGGTAAATATCGAAAACTGTTGGCACGGAAAAATAAAATTGTTAACAAACTTCCGGTTAAACAAACACGCAACGGCAATGTAAACGTTTGCCGACTTTTCACAGAGTTAATCGAAATATCCTCCATGAATTGACCGGGGAACGAAATCTTCGACAGTTTCGCACAATGCCACGTAATATCTCGCCGCGCTCCTTTCTCGTACTCCCCTCCGGCTCCCCCAGCCGCTTTAACTCGCTTGATCACGTTGGATCGTACGATGTACAGTTCATTGTGTCCAGGATAGAATCCAATCAAGGGGCTGGCGAGCCACTTTCGAGCGTCCACGTCACGGCCAATCAAACGTCGCTACTCGTGCATGTAAATACGCGTTCGAACAGCCGCGTGAATTTATAGCCACGGCAACTGGTTGTCTTGACCTTTCGACCCGGTGCATGCGGTTCGATCGAAAAACGAACGACCGGAGGAACTGGCAGAACGGAAGTCGCGCCGACCAAATTAGAAAGTATAAGCGTAAACACGGGAACTCGCCGTTCAGCGCGAGGTAAATTCGATCCATCGATTAGGTCGCCACAATCGGTAAGATATGGAAATTTAGTTATACCTGCTGTCCTGGAAATACCGAGAGCATTAACGTAATATCTTCCTCGATTCCCTTACTATCAAGATATCCTAGTGGACAGCCCCTTCATTTCAGCTACTTCATCAGGGATGCACTGACGCAACTAGAGCCTGATCCACAAACGGATCTACGCGTGGAACACGTACTTCATAATCTTGTATTAGGGAATCACAAATTTTCTCAAGGCATATTCAATTCCACGATTCCGAAATTTCGAGATTTTCAAAATTAGACTTCCTAAGATCCAAATTGTTATATTCCTAAATTATGAAATTTCAAATTCTGATATTTTCAAGCCTCCAGACATCTAAATTCCTAATTTCCATATCCAAACCAGCAAATAAAATTTCTGAAAGCCACGTGCTGAGGTCATTGACACTGTTAGTGAGCGTGCATAGCCCACCCGTGACAAAAATGGTGGTTGCGGTAAAGCAGTATTATCCAGACCGTATACCTAACTATGTAAATAGAAGTCAGCGGAAATTGGTCTCTCGAGACGGAACGTGAGCTCACGCCAACAGCGTCTTAACAGAAAAAGCGTGGTCGGCCCGTCAATTTCCATCGACGTACTAGAAACGTCCACCGCGATCCAATTGCATTTAGATAGGCAATCTCGGTCTATATACATCTGAGAATCATCGAGGAAGAAAATAAGATCGATGGAACGGTGATGGATTAAACGTCTAACGAGGATCGCTGGTAACGAGGCGAATTTCGCGTACCGATCGAACACGTGTTAGATGAGACGTCGCGTCGATGCGAACCGCTACGCGCTAAAATGCATACGAGAGCAGAATTTCAACGGCCAGAAAATGCGTGCATTAGCCAGGCTTATCGTTTCGAAACCGGTATGGCTAGGTTGCAGCTTAATCGCTTATCGCGAGTCTGCATAAAACATGTTTCGCTCTGTACGCGACGCGACAGGATCCACTAAACGCACCCGCATATACGCGGAACAAGCTTTTTTTTCCGCTCGAAACCGCCTATCCGCGGTTCGTTTCCTAATAAACATTCTACCGCCGTGAGACAGTCTGATTAGCGGACCCTCGGCTCGTACCTCGTAATCACCGGCGATTATTCTTGTTCGCGATACGCCTTCCTTGTTCCAGACCAGTCGACGTCTCGGTGAATCGCGGCTGAAACGCGAAACGCTCCGGGCGAACCGGCTCGTTGCGAACAAATCTACGAACAAAATTGATCTGTCCGACCGCCGATGAACGACGGGACGTATTATCTCGTGATACGAGGGAATAGTAGACGTACAGGAGGAATCGTGCATGAAATACGGATACAGATTCGCTGAAAATCGTCGATGATCGCTCGCTAAAGGCAGGGGCGTATCTCGGATTTTTGAAATTTGAGAATTCGGGGATCTGGAGGTTTTGGAACTTAGAATTCGGTAAATCGAGAATTTAGGAATTTGGTAGATTGAAATTTTGAATGATATACGAGGTATATTGCACATTTCAGGGTAGCCTGGATACGCCACTGGGATCAGCTGCAAGGTGGAGGAATTCAATCGACGCGTCAAAACTGCCTGGCCGATTCCGTTCGTTCGATAGCCGAGCGTGGATCGAAAAGTCGAAATTATCCACGGAACGATTGCTCGTTCTCGAACGACTTTCTGCAGTGACCGATCGCGGCATACGCCTCCGTATGTACCGTAGCTATATAGGATAGCAGCGCGCGGAGAAGAGCGACCTTCTCGCAATCTCCTCTCGATCCAATATCCGAGTTTTTTGACAGCAATTTCGGTCACGTCCGATAATATATCTGGATCATTAATATAAAGCTCGGACCACACACCGCGCGTCCCTCGCGGGGAAATTGCTTTTCAATCCCCTATACCGCCCTCCCTCTTCCCCACATGATAGGGCGCTCTCCTTGCCACCCCACCATCGCCGCCGCTACCATCCGTCTTTGGCTCTGCTTCGGTCCCTGCTTCTACTTCTGCTCCCCTTCGCTCCCTCCTCTCCCTTTTCCATCTCCCACCTTCACTTTTGCCTATACCTCTGTCTCAACATCCAACTTCGTTCCGCCACCCCTCTGTCGATTTCGATCTCTATATTGCCCTTGTTTTATTTCGCGAATAAATCGATCTTGCTGAACCGCGCTTCTCCGATCTCGACGCATGGCAAATTAACCACCGTCGCGGTCAAAGTCGCGAGCTTCCAATCGTTTCATTATTCTTACGTGGAAGATCCGATAACATACGAATAAGACTCTAACTATTTGCTTCTCAAATTGTTTAGTGAGAACATATATTTGAACTTCATAACATTTCCATGTGTACTGACATCTTTTATGCGAACTCTAGCTTCAAGCTGTGGTTCCAGATTTTTGTCGTACATTAAAAATTGTTTCTATATCTAAAGAATAACGAGATATATCGAAAAAATTCCTGGTGACTAAGAGGTTGATTTCACCCTGTTAGAATGCAAGTCGAAATCCTCGCGTAACCAATGTCCCTTACAATCCTCGTCAAGATCGGAATTTCCGAGGGTGGATAACATTGTTAGCCATCTTTCCGAGCGTGCAGGTTGTTCACGGTTCGAACACAGGAGCATCGGTGGTCGCTACGCATCTCGTCGCATTATAACGCGACGAGAGCGCAAATATGCCCGTACACGGCCAAAGGTGTTCGTATCGTGTACAAGCAGAGCTCGTGGCGAGAGCAGACGCGTGGAAAAAACGTAGAAACACGAATACGGTATACGAGAGAGGGTGATACTCGAAGAGCACGGGGTAAATGGTGGCGTTGGTGTACATACGCGGGACACAGAGAGCGTCGGAGAAGCGTGCGCGGACAACCCTCCATAAAGAAGATCCCCTCGATCAGATAAAAAATGTATTATAGCCGCCATGATACAGGTCTCGATACTTCGACGAGACTTCCCCGGGAACGGACAGCGTATCCTCCCGCAGGATTCAACCCCTACCCACGCGTTCATCCCTCCTCTTTTCCCCGTTCGACGATCGGTAGCGCGTTTCTCTCTTTCTGGCGAACGCGACAGCTTCTCTACTCCCCCCTTCACCTGGAAATTGCTATTGGGCGATTCAACCTCGAATGCAGATCGCTGCACTCTCTCGAGTCTCGAGGATGACATTCGACGAAATTAGATTCCGAGGAAAGGAAGAGGAAACACGCGTGTAGCTGTCCCTGTCCCCTCGCCCCGCCGACCGACTACCAACCGCCCCTTATTTCTGCTTCGAATTCAGCTCCTACTTCTCATTCGAAATCCCTTCCTCCGGTGGGACGACGAAAAATCTACTACTTGCCGTTACTGCCCAATCTATCCGATGGGATGGCTACGATCAAACGCGAGAATCGCTCGAAATTCTAAACAATGTTACTCTCGAACACTCGCGACGCAGACAATTTGAGAATTTACATATCTGGAAATTTAGCCATTTCGATGTTTAAAGATTTGGATCAGAATTTGGAAATTTGCAACTCTGTAAATTTGATAATACGCAAACTAATTTGGACTTTAATTTGTAATTCGTGCACAATCCAGTACATATTTTAAGGGTGTGTTACGCCTCAACTAAATACCCAACCAAGTGAGGTTCTTCAAATAATGCTAAATATCTAATCTACAACCTCTTCAATTAAATCACGCGTCTGCGATCTTGATCGACATGAATCTTTCATGTAATGACCACAAATTACATCCCCAATTTAACGACGCTTCAGAAAGTTTGTAGCGACGAATCGTTGCAAGAGCGAAACGTCGAAACAACGAGGGCAACGCGAGGTAAAAAACAATCCTCTCTGTGGCACAACATCAATAACATTAGTCTAAGTAATGTAATTGGCCGGCTTCCCTGCACGACAGCGTAGCCGGCGTATCGTGCGAGCCAGCGCTATATTGCGACGTGGTCGTTCGTTCGTCCGGTGTCGTCAGATTCAATTCCACGCCATCGAGGTCGAAAAAAGGGGGTGAAAGGCAAATAAAACTGAATCTCCGAAGACATAGTTATATCCGATTCTATATGTTTACGAGCTAGACAGGTCATTTTGATTTGACGACCATTCTAATTTGTTAATGAACAAATACGCGTTAAATGAATTGTAGAAAAATTGTTCAGAAATGAACACAGTGTTTACAGGAATAAATACATTAAGGCGATTGAATGGTTATTTTTTTCGACGGTTCACTTTGGGAGATCAATGACCAACTACGGGGTAGTTCACCCCATTTCTGAATGAATCTTGACGTTCCTCGAACACATTCTTCGATTAAATGGAAGCTTTTTTGTACCGTTACAATATACACGAGGGGTTGCAGTCACGATTGCTCAAGAAATTTTGTAATCGACCTACTTGAGTGTTATTCTTATTTAGGTTCGCAGATATAGTGGCGATAGAGACGTTGACGTTGCACAAATTCGTTTCTGTATTATATAAAAGCTCTTTATACTGTTTAATACAGAGTGTTCTCGAGCATTCTATAAATCTTATTAAATATTTAAAACTCGAATTACTCGAGTATTAGTCTGAAAGAGCGAACAATCAATTTTCAAGAGATAGAATCACGGCAGTTTGTTAATTTCGTTGAACGAATAGCAAAAGCTGCACGCAATAAAGCGAACAAACAAAACAATGACAAGGTAAGAAGCGAAGCGGCACGGACAATGGTGGAATATTGAGATAAAAATGGAGGTCGAAGGGTGACGAGGGAGGGGGTGGAAAAACATGGAAGAGGCAGCATGCGAGACGGGGGTTGGTAATAATAGCGGCCTGGCAAAGGAAACCCGGTAGACTGGGGGAGCGTTTAATTCATTACAGACATTAAAAAAGTAAATTGCCCCGTGTCTACGAAAAAGGAGGGAGAAAATCAAAAAATAAAGAAGAAAGAAGACGGCAAGATGATCAACGGACGAACGGACATTCGACCACGAAAATATTTAATTAAATTCACGACCGCAAGATACGCCTGTTTCGTTTGCGCTCGCTGAAGCGTACGCCCGAAAACCGAAAGTAATTATCTCGGCCTTTCCAAACGAGCGGCCACGTCTCTTTTTCGTGGAAAGAACGGGGATCGCCGCGTCGATGGATTGTTCCTCCGATATCGTAGAAAAAAGGAGAGAAAAAAAAGCGCCGGAGGACGGATGAAAAGAAAGGGGTGCCAACCGTTTGGACCCACCAAACTCTACGCTCGATCTTTGGTTAATACTTTTTCTGTCAGCGTCCCAGGAGAGCCGCAACGTTTCCAACGAATTAGGCGCATGACTTGCGACTTTCATCTTTCACCGGTGTCCAGTCCAGTGCAGCAGTTCACTTGACCGTCTTTAATCGCTACTGTTACACATTCCTGTACTGATCTGGCTCCCTGCCAGCCGTGGGCAGATCTACTGCCCGCTGCTCAGCTGCCGGGCACCACGCGGTGATCACGCGTGGGACACATATTTTCACCATTTCAAGGTTGTAGAGAATTTAGGAATACGGAAGTTGAAAATTCTGTAATTTAGCTATTTGGTGATTTGAAGATAATGTAGAAATTTAATGTAGAGAAATCTCAAACTTATCCTCACTGCTACGAGCTATCGATTGATCACCGTCGAAGAACGTTGACCGACAGCGATGATCGTGTGTGATTTTATGAATTAATTATTATACACGAGAGACGATGTATTTACGTTATATTATTTGCCGCGTACACGTACGAGACGCATCAAGTATGCCCTCCAGCAAGTATACGGCTGAGTGAACAATATGTTATTACGAACAAGCCTTGTAATCGACCCCTTATATCATCCCCCTCGCGCAACGCAATCTCATTACCGGAGATGCACTTTCTGTATTAATACCGTAAGGAATTAACTTTCAGAACATTGTGGGATCGAAATGTCGTCGACAACTTGATACCCGGTATCGTCGAATGTACAATAGCATTGTTGTAAATAAAGTAAAGTAAATCTCCCAATAGAAATTGATTTTAACAGAATACGAAAAATAATTCGCGACAGCCGATTTTAAATGAAAGAAAGAGGGTTGGGATTTTAAAATCATTTTCTGTAACATTTCATGACACAAACTGACAATTTTGAAAAATTGTATAGAAAGGATTGTCGTATTTGTCATAAAAAATAACGAGTTACTTATCACCCGCGTGTTTTTAAACGAGATCACGAGTAATTTAACTTGTCCATCGGCTCATTGATTACACTTTGGGCGCCGTCGTTTATTATCGAGCCGGCGCGCATTAAACCGCGCACACTTTCATCCCCTACTTTCATCTACATTTTGATTTCCCTTTCGACAATTTCGCGGCGCGATTCGACAACGAACCGAGCGGACAATTGCGTTCGCGCCGCGGGAGATCGTTTTAAGCGTTCCGCGACATAATCGCTAATTTTCCTTCGAGCGACGAATAATCCGACCGTTGGATTGCACAGCCGCGAATTTAATGGATTCCATCGATTTGTTAGCGGGCGAAACGTGTTCCAACAGCGAATAGATTCGACCGATCAACGTGTACCAGAAATGCCCAGGAGGGGGTAATACGTACACGGCCGTTGTAACGGCTCGCTAGAAACGTTTGTCATCGGAGTTTCGACTGTTCGATGCGAAAAATACGCTACGACCAGCTCGAGAGATCGTACCGAAATATATTTTTCCATAGACCAATCCGGGGCTGACACGGTGTAGGGTAGGGAACAGGAAGAAAAACAACCGCTACGATCGCGCAATTTAGAGTAAACTTAATTGGGAAGCGTCGTTCAATTGGACAGGGAACGAATCAGACCGCTAATCGAATGCGATACAGCGGATATTAAGGATTCCAAACTCGAGTATCGATCTTACGGAATTCGTCGGGATGCTGCGACGTTCCGAAAATTTCGCCAATTTGTTTATCGATTTTCAAACAGTTCCACTCTTCTTTATTTTTTTCATACCAGGTCCTGTCGGCGACGCACGATATTTTATATCTCTTTCAAGACTTACTAATTGTAAACTTGATTCAAATACATGTGAACACATATGTAACATGGGTGATTACGTACATAATCTAGTGTTGATTATGTTGTTAATACAAGCAACGTAAGCCTATATAATTTAATATCAAATATGTCTGTAATTGTCAGATATGTCAATTAAGACAGATAAAATTTGAACTAGAGATTTTTGTTTGAATGTAATTTTTATGATGTTATTCGTATTAGTGACTCCTCGTGTATATCTAAACATAAAAATAACGTAAAGAAGTACAAGTATTTCTAACCTTGTCGATGGTACGTTAAAAAAGACAGTGCTTCGACATTACAATATCGAAAGCACGATAGTACAAGGCTAGATCGAAATTAACGGAACAGGACTATTAACTGTAGGGAGAAAAACGTGTCGGTGTTCGATATAAAGCCGATATCAAACGGATATTCGATCAGGACCACATGTATCCGATAAGCCGAGGTCCCCGAAGGTGGCAGGGAATCTTGCAATCGGTGTATCGGTTGCGGCGTCGTATGGTGTTCCTTCGTGTGGTATGGGAATGCAGCGCGGGATCACCGGCTGACAGCTTCCTAATGGAACCCATAAACAGCGCGCGAAGCACGTTATGTTTTCCAAATGAAATCCCGAAAATTGGTTTTGAGAGTCGACGGTGGCGTACATGGTCTCTCTCTCCCTCGGTTCATCCCCTGTCTCACCCCTTTGCTGGTAATCCGCACCCCGTGGTGTGGTCGGGCCGGCAGCAACGCGTGCAACGGGTCGGTGTATATCGGTGACTGCGAGCGTAATAAATAGTTTATCGCGGATCGACAGCGGCCGTTACTAATGTCTTTTATCAAATGGCCGATTCCATATTTTCGATTACCAGACTGAAATTACTTCGTCCGTGCGGAATCATTAAACCCGTCGCTCTTTCGAAAAGCAGCCGTGTTTAAATACAGGCCGGAGCTATTAATGACAATGAAAGCGCGCTGATTTCGCGTAAGATTAATTAAACGTTCCGCGTACACGTGCACCGGCCGCTAATAGTGTTCCCTTGATCGTTTCGCGCTCGTTTCGACCGTCGACCGCAAGCAGCGCCAGCGAAAACCGTTCCCGGGGTTATTCGTAGCGAAATTTCGGAAAAGGGTCGCCACTCCCTGGCTGGCTGCTGTGTAATTACTCGGTTTTCTTCTAATTAGCGAGGCGAATGCGCGCCCGCTTAGACAGAGACGCCTGATCGTTTGCGAGAACGAACGGACGGCGCGACGCTAATTCCAAGATAATTGGCCGCCGGTCCCCGCGAAATTTATGACCGGCTAATTGGTAAAAACGCTGTTTTCCAGCGACGCGTTCGCCTACCACGGCAAAAGGAAAAGACGACGAAAAGCTCGACCGAGTCGCGCGATCATTAAATGCGACTTAATTTCATTGGAAATTAACCGGGTCTGCGAATATCGATTTATTCCTGCCATCTGATCGAGAACGAGTAATTATCGCGATAACGCGTGTGCTGAAAACGTCCACTGTTTTCAGATCGACGGTCGTGCCAATTGTGATAATATTTTACCTCTGTGCAATTTCACCTTTACTCGAGACTGGAAACTTTTTCCTTATGGAACTGATAAATCATTATATGCAATTTATTCTTTGCTCTCACTTATACGACTCTTTTATATAAAATAGGAATGATATCCCCAATTAATAGAATTAAAAGAAACCTAACAATTATCATAACGATCTAAATAACTCAACATATTTTACTTAAAAAATAAGACTTATTAACCTCCTGTAATAATGTACATACATTGATAAATTCACAAAAGGCATGTTTCTCTTAATAACAAATACAAGAAAATTATTTCTGTTAACGAATTCGATCTCCAAAAGAATAAGACAACTGTTATCAAAGTACGTAAAAGTTATATTTATAGTCTTGATAACAAAACTGTTTTTTTTTTAAATATCACAATCATTTTATCGAAGTAAAAGTTCACATTCCAGATGCAAAAACAGTGTTCCTAAAAGGTTACAATAATCTTTTCGGTTATTTAAAGAAATATTGATATTTTAAGATGTACACGTTGACTCTATTCGCGGATAATCTATAAATGATGCGCACGAGATTTAATTCGTTAACAACCGGAAATGATATCGGGTGGAAAATAGTCGAAGAATTCAATCGATGAAATTTTCGCGAAATATTAACGAGAAGTACCATCGAATCGTTGCGAAAGGAATCTCGCGCTTTGTTCGATGAAATGACATTGCGTAATTAGTCGGTTATCTCGCCGTTTAATTTAATTTTCCGTCCGATGACGCGTCTACTTTAATTACAAGCACCACTCGTACGTGCCCGATTAATATTCATCCTCCAATACTCTAATAACGTACTACTGTAATATCGTACCCGACGTAATGCCGTAAATGTAATAATAGCCCGATTATCGTCATTTACGCAGAAATAATTATTCCTCCCGTTGGAAGCGGCCGGTATTGTACAATAGCGAAAATGGCTATCGGCACGATGAGGCGGAAACGCGAAAAAGGAGTTGGCTACGGTTCAATCTGCGAATCGAATTGTAATCGAACTATCGGGAATTAAAAACATCCGGCAATTTCAAAAATAAACGCGTCTTGAACACTGTGGAATTTCTTTGATTAAAATATCTTTTATTTCTCTTTGATGTACGAGTGCTTCCTTTTAAGGATTTTTCGATTTTCAAGAACTTTACTTTTACAAGAAACAAACTTTATTTCCAAATAGTTTCCTAAGTTTCCTAGTGTTCTAACTTTCCAAATAGATCCCTAAATACAAATATTCAAATTTGTAAATATTTCATTCTGAATACTTGTGGACTTTGAAACTTAACGAAAGATCCACAAGTGATGTCTAATATAATAATACATAGCTTCTAATTATTTAAAAAGCAGAGCACTATATCTGTCGATAATCGGAACTCGTAGAAAAGAGAATATATTTAACAGGAAACATTCAGAAAATTCAATAATTGCATGCGCAGCCATATTTTAATCGAGTCATCGTCCCATCAAAATTTCATTAATCATTCAATTACGCGCGACCGATATACACGGACGCGGTTTCCATACCGTTACCGGATGGCTTTCGTAAATTTCAATGTTTCGCTGATCCGAGAGAAGCAGTTGGAAAGCGAGGCAAGCAAAATGCATTAAAGAATCACGATCGAACGCGGCGAACTTGCTCGTCGAAGTCCGTAAGTAATGCACCGTCGAAAGATTACTTCGGAGGAGAAGGTTGATCGTATTTACGCGGCAAAATGGATACGAGGGGCCGGTTCGATCAAGATCCCATACCAGCCTCGCGAAATTATATTTGATTCTAATCTAACAAATGGGACGCGAATGCAATCTATTTATTTACACTTGGCTTCAACGAACCGCGGTGATAGTATTGTCGAGCAGTCCTCTTCTGGCTGGACCCCATCGATTTCACCCACTGACGGTTGCCTCGAACTTTCCCGTAAACTCGCGCGAATTGAACTTGGGAAAAGGTAAATCGAGAAACTAATCCGGATATTAGAATTTTTCTACGAATTAATTCCCAGCGGACATTTCGTCAAACGTCGGATATAACGATATCTATCAGATCTACGACAAAAGTGGATACCACCAAATTTATAGCCCAGAAAATTCGCTACAAAAAAGGCTCTACGAGTTTTTCTCGTAGGAGCAACCTTTGTGTACAATGCAGAAGTTTCAGACCGAAGATCGCAATTTAATCTCTGGTCTGAAACTATCCACGGAATTATATGTATTAGCCGTAATTGGAGAGTTTTTTCTGAAAAATACAATGGAAGTAGAGGGAAGAAAAGAGACGAACGAGACGCGAACAAAGCGTTCAACGCGGATGCGGGAGGAAACGCGGTACAATTCGCTGGAACGTTTTCGAACATCGCCACTTCATTCTTCCTGTCTCGGCTCGTTCGATAAACGAACGAAGGGACAATTGTTTGGCGGCGTAAAAGACAGCTGGTCGAGCAGAGACGCGACGCGATGCGACGCGACGCTCCGGGACGAAGTGGCTATTTTCCGCCGACTGCTCACCGATTAAAAATCGAATCCCCCGCCAAGGAACGGGAGAAGACCATTTGAATCTACGATCCGCCACGTCTGTAACGAACGCGTACAGGTCTTTCGTTTGCTTTTCCGCGCGTACAGGCCGCTATGGAAAGCGCGTTGCACGAGCGCACAAAAGGTATCGGCCTATAAAAGGCTACGTGCAAGCACAACGGGTCGATATTTATCCCGGTGGTATATTTTGCGCCGGAAGCTATCAAAGGTAGAATCAAATCGAACATGCGCTTAAAGGGGCAAACCAACGACGAGTCTGATTATTAATGGGCATCGAATAATGAGAATAATGGCCAGGACAAGCGTATGAGCCTCTCTCTTGTCAGTTAATCCAGCATGGTTGCTCACTGTCCGATCTATTATTGGAGATCGCGTTAATCTTGGTAATGCGATATTATTGCGGTCAACGCTCGTATCGTGACACCGGTATAATCGTCGAAGCCTCTCTATACGCTGGAGAATCCATACAGAAATCCGAGACATTGGCCGGACCAGGAAACGTACCCTACATTAATTATCGGAAGATCCACGCTACCTAGCTACTTCGATCTTTTCTAAGAAATTCGATCGGTAGCTCGCGCATTTTCGATCGATCGCTGAACAATGGTTATGCGCGAGTTATCGCAGGTTCATCGTTACAATAAGGTACTGTTTCGAGTACCTCAATTACATCTAACACCATTGCTGTTTCAATATCGATATCGCGAGATGCAGGGTAGATTTTCTTCGAATCATCGAAGAGGATAATGCTGACCAACGTCGGGAACAGGTTCTCTCGCGACTCCGGAATACAATGTCGTAAAAATCTTGGATTTTCTTCGAGGTCCGAGTTATGCAAGATCCATCGCTAGCGGACGATGGGGCCAAACGATGCCCGGAAAAGAATTAATAACCTTGAAATCCATCCGTTCGTAGCGGTACGTTCGTGCGGGAGATAATGGAGAACAGGCGTGCGCATTACGTTGCATAATTAATCGTGCAGCCGATATCCAATTGATAACTACGCCCAGTTCCTTTGTTTCGTTAGCGGGGGCGTCACTTCCACGCAACCGATCCAATACTTTTATTGATAAATGAACCGGCAGTAGCGTGATTTCTGGAGGGGTCGGTTACCGAGTCCGGTAAGGAAGAAAGAGAGGACGAGAAAGAGAACGCTAACGTCAATAGAAGCTGGCCGATGGACGATAACCATTGTAGAAGTGGCTTTCGAAGCTCGAGAGGGATAGCGAGGCTGGGAAAGAGATTAAGGGAACAAGAAGAAGGAAGGTTATAAACACGTATTACGAACTCATTAGTAGGTCCATTAGGAACGAGAGCTAAACACATCCACGTCACGCCATTATCGCGACTGCGAGCTCTAATTAGACCGCTCATTATGTCGCGTTTAAATATTTCCTTACATCGATGCCTATTCCGTATCTCCGCGCTGTTAGCTCGCTCGTTACGCTCTTACGAAGCACCGTTTGCTCGGCTGCCAGCTTAAACGCGAACGAGCCTCGTTGTGCAATTAATTCTACCAATTTACTCTAAAATTTATCGTAGCCGCGGAGGGGTCGCGGGCAAGTCGCTTTGCTGATTCGAAATTAATTGCGACGCGACGCCGACGTCGACTCGATCGGCCTCATAATCCGTACAATACGACTGATTCGAGCGTAATTTGCGATTGACAAATGTCACGGTGACTGTGACGGACACGCTCTAAATAATAGGAAATTAAAACCGGAGGAACGGTATTCGATGATTTCATAAATGTCCAATCGCTCGGATACGGATCGAACGACCAATTTATTCGACGTACGGCCAGACGGAATTTAGCTACGATTATCGATTAGCGATATCTTATCGATACCGGGTGATTTATCGATAATATCGGCAACGCGAACAAAGAGGGACGTCACCGAACTTCAGTAGAACGCGACGCATAATCAATTTATCAGTACAGAGAATTGAACAATTTCGAAATTTGCAAACTGGAAAATTCGAAAGCAGAGAAATTTAAAAATTCGTTATCGACAGACATTTAATACGAGATTAGCATATCGGCGAAATCGAGCGACGATCGCGACAGTAGCTGTCGCTCTTACCCCACGAATCCTCAATTTTCGAGCTGTTAACCGAACACGATTTGTTCGAAAGGATCTCGGCTCGTCGATCTCGTTCGACGGGATCGCGTGGCCGTGCTTTTCCCCGAGAATTTAAGATAAAGAAAACTGCCGTTCAAAGAAAGACCGACAGAGCGCGAGAGAGGGTAAGACGGTAAACGGTTATTGGGGGGTGGGAAAGGACGGCCGTGAAGTAAATAGGAGTCCTGGCCGTTCTGCCGTAAAATTGTATGTGAAATTGTGCGATGTGTCTTGCGAATTGAATCGCCGGAAACGACATTGATTTTATTGCTTGTTTTCAGGGCTGTATACCTCGTTCCGTTCTCCTTTCTGCCTTCGATTCGAAAGTCCTCGTTCTTTTTTTTCAAATCCACCGCCACACTTCCTATTCCGTTAAAGCTATTCGACGTATTCACAAATTTTCGAATTTATAAATTCCCAGATGTATGAATTTCCAAATACGTCCACGTATACTTTTGATAGTCGAGGAATTAATTAAGCTCATTAACACGATTAGCTTCCAATAAAATTCCAACATTTTTCCAGATACGCGAAGAAGATTACGATAGCAAAGAGCGTGGTTCAAGCGGGAAGAGGGCCAACAACCGTCCGCGGGTTCCGCCCATAATTTGTTTTCAATGATTTACCACGGGCTAATTGCAGAATGCAGCGAGCGGTAATATCGCTTTGCAGCGTTACGTCCGGGAGCTAGCTATACTTTAGTTTGCAATTTAAACTTTACTTCCTCCGGAATTGATTAGCTTTTAGTAATTAAGCAAGCAACGCCTTGGACCTCCCCTACCCTCGGCGATGCTCTCTCTCTTTCGCCCTCAACCCCCGTTCGGTTATATCCACCACCTTCTCCCTGCCTCTTCTCCTTCTTCGCCTCCTGGTCTCCTACGTTTTCCCTCTTCCCTCGTTTCTGCTCACCGTCGTCGGCCGCGACGGTTCAACTGCGCCTGCGTGCGGGCACGCGCGCGCCCGCTCGCTCGTACAATTGCATATACGCACCCATACAACCGCTTCACGCACCCACTTACGCGTACACGCGCGCGAGGCCACCCAAACTTCCTCCGTTTTCAACCCTCCGCCGCTCCAACTCCCCTCGACGCCCTCTCTTTTCCTCCTACCTTCTTTCCATCCCTCTCCGTCCATCCACGTTGCGCGGGTGGGTTTTAATCAACGCTTTACGAGTGTGAGACAGAGGAAGTTAAGCCGAGGAGAAGCCAGAAGAGTGGTGGATGCGCGCGTACACATTGCCGCACCCCTGTGTGTGTGCGCCCCTGTGCGCGTACGTGTGCTGGCCCACTCGCATATATATATTTTTTGACGCGCGAAAACGTAACCCCGAACTCGAAGCCTCGCGTGTGTTTTCCGTTGAATCGAGTGCGAAGCAATTTCGGCAAGGAATGCGTTTCCCTCGATACCTCGTATACAGGGTATAGCTTGCCCAGACGGGACAGGCTCAACCAATTTCAACTTCCATTATACACCCTTACCCGATCCCGTGGACGTATTTCCAAAGTATGCAAAGCGACTGATCTGGATTTCCATGGTAATCTCGACGGTTTACGCATCTCTATACCACTCGTGGTCACATCTTTCGTCTTATCTCGTATTCCTCTTTCGAACCCTCACCATCAACTTTCTCAATTTTTTTTTATAAGTAGCCATTTTTCACCTCTCGTACTTCTGATTACGATCTTTCTGAAAACGCACAATTTCTTGCATTTCGAGGAACGCAAATGGAAATGCATTTATCATCGCAAAGACATTTCTTGTAATTACAATTTTTCATTTCACGTTTACAATAAACGAACATACTCGTACAAGTACATCAGTATTTCTGAATTAAATTGATAATACAATTTCTGGTTACTGATTCTCAGAGTGCAAAAGTTTCTTACAAAATTGGAAAACTTTAACGGGTTAATAAATATGAGTATAGAATGGGTAGAGTAGAAAAAATTGATCGAAAAGTACACAAGAGTGGAAGTAAACGTAGGGGTTGCGTTTCCAAAGTCTGCTCCGCCGCAGGTTACGGAAGCTCGCGCGTTCTCGCCACGTGCCACGACGCCCGACGAATTTAAAAACGCAATTTACGGACAATAGAATTGCGGTCGAAGTTCGGTAACCTTGTCTGCGCGGAGAGTATAGGCAGCCTATGTAGAACAAGGACTACGGTAGGCCACGATCTTATCGGAGGAAAACGATGGAAGAGAGAAATTTTCGCGGTGCCGCGAGCCGATTCCCATTCTTCGACAGCCTCTCTACTCCCAACTCCCACCCTGACATCGTAAAAATGTTGTTTTTTAATTTAGGGGACGCCGCGAGGTTAATATACGGCTTTAATTCCAGGATTTCATTTAGGGGTTGGTCTCCGCGATTCGAGGGTGAGATTCGCCGGAAATATCAGATATAGAAAAGGTGACATAAAGGCGAGCGAAGGGAGATCCACTTTAATAACAAGATAGAGAAGCGATTTACTAATTATTTCCAGCCACGTATAATTTCCGTTAAAATCTCTCAAGATTTGTGCTAAATTTCTTTTTCGTAAGCTTCATTGTTCACGGTGTCTGTATTGTACTGAATATTTAACGACTGATTTTTGGTACTTGAATCATATATCATTTCTGTTGAATAACCACATACAGGATGTCACATCAGGATACGTGAAAACTTTCCTAGGTCGAAATATTTTGATGTCCACATATAATTTTGACTAACTCTAACTCTCTGGTAACGAGGATTGTCTCGATCGTTATCGATCGAATATACCCCCTGCTGTCCAGATGTAAGAATTTATCTAACGTCCAACTAGAGCGATATTTCGTGGGATGAGAGTAAACAAAAAAGAAATTGCACGGGAGGGGGTTAATCCGGTAATCGTAATCGTGGAAGAAATTGGTGCCGGTTTGGTAAACGTTGGCGCGACCTTCCAACCCCCTTTCTCGCTTCAGCTTCGGCGGTCGGTCGCGCTAAGGCAATTAAAGCTCCACCCAATTAATGCCACGGCGAACGTGGCGGGGGTCGATGGTGGCAAGCGTTGCGAGGGCCGCCACCGGCGCGGTGCTCTCGCAAACAACCGCCGCTTTCTTGCCTGGCAGACGCCGCACGGAAATTTCATTTGGCCATTCAAACGTAAATGTACACCGTGCGGCTACCATTTCATTCGGCCGTTGAATGCTATACGCGGATTGTCCGATAATGCTCGATTTATACCGCGGCCGGATTCTAAACTACCATGCGTGATGCTCGAAACCGTAGGATTTGTTCGGAACGCGTGCGTCCGCGCGGAAAGCGCGCGAGCATGCTTCTTCGCGCCTCTTCGACTGTTTAACAAAGTCTTCGTGTTTCAACGGAAGGTACGTCACAACGGTGTCACGTCAACGTTGACATCGGATCGACATTGGTGTCAGATCGGCGTCGGATATTGGCATCAGGTCAACGGATCGAGTTGATAATCACGTATTATGTATAAAATGAGTTACGTATAATTATGTCTGTTATAATATGGTTTGGATTAAATGAGCATAGTATAGGAGTGATAAAATAAGTCGTTATCGGTTCGATATCCCGTTCGATGTTAACTGGGTAAAACAGAAATCCGTGAATCTCCGAAGCGTGTCTGAACCCGTAGTAGCAATAAATCGGCGAAGTCCAATCGTAGAAAAGCAAGATAAACGTGAGCTCCCGCTGTGTTAACGTACCTGCGAGACGTAAACAACGCGTCATCCGGCGAAATGACTGGTACGGATTCGCGAGCAACGACAAGAGAAAAATCGTCGATGTCATTCCGTGACACGACGGAAGCCGATGGAATAAAAAGATCGTTCTAACGTTAATTAAAACGTCCCGTATCGGGACCGATCGGCGACCACGCGAGGAAGAAAGGCTATCGACAAACCGGCGTCCGCGTAACATCATACCGTAAACGATTTATCCGTCGAGGAATCTGATTAACGATTATAAAGTAATATTACTCACACGAGCAGGAAGCGAAAGTTGGAAAATCCTTAAACTCGTCCGCGAGGTGGAGTACATCTAGCAGGGATCCTCCAGTTAAACCGGCGGCGGTGATTCTCGTCGGCACTCATGAAATCACACTCGATTCGCTGGGAGGAGAAAGAGGGACAAAACGAGATATATCCAACACTCGGAGTCACTTGTCGCGCGATATCGATCGATCGTGCACGCGTGCCGCCGAGTCACGCCGCGAGGACGGTGTCGCGTGCAGGGTGCACCGTGCGTTCGAAAGGCACGCGGTTTCGCGTGGGTGGCAGCAGGACGGTGCGTTATTGCCGGTGCGCGCCGCTGCCAGGGGTTCAGCAGCAGCGACCAAGAGCAGCTCGGGCTGCCGGTTTGCTCGCAACGGCGGCTCACTTCGGAATGAAGAGGAACGCGACGATACGCGGGACCGCCAACCGCTCGGCGCACTCTCGGCTAGACTTTGCTTCGACACACACGGCCACGACTCGTCTCGTCGTCGGTTCTCGTCCTTCGGCCGCCACTCGTCGCTCCATACTGCGACGTCAGTGGCACGTCACGCGTACTTGTACGCAGGCGCGGTTGCCCGCTCGGCGCGTGTCGCGTCAACCTCCTCTCCTATCAACCTGTCTGTATACATACATACGTTAGTCATCTTTATCAATCGCACTTTTCTTAGGGCGTCTTCCAAAGCCTGATTACTCATCAACTTATCTTTCGAAACGTGATTAACCCTTCTGCGGACTTAATCGCTTCTCATGATGCACACGTCGTTTGTTTTCCTGCTCGGATACATACGATATTTCCTTTAATAATTCTGTAGATATCCTATTGTTCCTGATGTATGCTTTTAGAGTAATTCATACGAAATGTCTTGAATAATAAAGCTCCTTATTCCATTTTGATCCGTATTAAACTTATTTCAAAAGCTAATAAATCAAGGTTTGTCTTGGACATACGTGACAATAAGCGCTGAAGATCGTAGACTATTAAGTTTGTTGTCACTATCTACTGAGTCTGATCTACTGACACTATCTACTGAGTCTGATCTGCTGACACTATCTACTGAGTCTGATCTGACAGCGGTACCGTGCGATCTTCTTGATCAGCAGCGTACTAATACGAACTACCGTATCAGACAAAATCTTGTCGAAAGTTGAAGCAAGTTGCGAATACTCGAAAACTGAAATATTTACACGTCGATTGCAATTAACGTTCGATACGTTTTACCCGAAAGATAAGCGTTTCAGACGATTGAGAATTAATGGAAGAATCAGTTTCGATTGTTAAATTTGTAAAATAGGAGCACGTTTGAACGGTGACGAGCAATATTAGATGGAATTGCTCCTAGCAGCGAGTGAAAATATTCCAATCGGTTGGTCGATACGCGGCGACTGCGATAATTACCGCTAATGTAAATGTTCGTTAATGGGCGTTATTAAATGCAACGCGGCAAAATAGTCACCGCCGTCACAGCGTAAAAGCTGCACCCACGCCCACTAACCGGTCCAATTATATTAATTAAATGAACGTTATAATTAGCTAATTAAATCAAAAGCATTTCGTACGGCAGCGCGCACGTACGGCATGCAACAGTCGCGCGTGTGTTCTCTGTCGCAGAACGCGATAAAGGTTTCACAATGACACTGGTAAAGCGGTATTGTCCGGCTAGATTTTCCATGATTTTCGGAGCCCACCATTTTGGCCCGGCTGAGATTAACCGATAATCAAATTCATTCGCGGTAAACAAAATGACAGAGTGCTCCACCGTATTGTTAACCACGGTACGCTGCGTTAAAGGTGTTCGACGATGTCCACGATCAAACCAGTTTGTGATATTATCGCGATCAAGATTTTTAAAATTACCAAATTCCTGTATCTCCAAACCACTGATTTATTCAATTTTTTTATTCTCGAACCTCGAGGTCCTCAAATTCTCAATTTCCCAAGAATTTCGAATTTTCATATTATCCAGTTCTCAAATCCCCAATTCCCCAATTAGTAAAATTTGCAGAACTTCGAATTAGCAGACTTTCCAATTGCCCAATTTCCAAATCTTTAGATCCCCAAATCATCGGAACTCCCAAATCTCTCAATCCCCAAATCCTCGAATTCCGAAATTCCCAAATCCCCAAATGCCGGTCGACAATAAATATCGGAGTTTCACACGTAGCGCGCGTGTCGGCGATGCACACAATTTTTTTAAATCGAATTCCACTCGGCAGGTATCGGCGTTTCCGAAAGAAAAACCGGGTCAATTAAAATTAATGGATGGCGTAATTAGGAAAGTCGTTACGGGAGCTTGCGCGAGATACGCTTCAATCCAATCAGAGAAACGAGTTCCTTTTCTCCTCTTTAAAAAACTATTAAAATCTCTGTTGGCTGAACGAACGGCGTAAAAACAAACCCCCTCCTGGCCATTCCGACACCACTAACACACACGTATGTAGGAGACGTTAACGCGTCTCTGTTCCATCGAAGTTAACCGAACCCCATTAGCCGGCTGACGCGAAATCGAGAGAGTATTTCGGTTGTTCGTTATCGACGGGTCGAGACATCGAAACGACGAGACGGGGTGAAAAAGGTTCAATTACTTTAACGAACGTCCTGCAAACGTCTCGATCGCGTGATCCCTAATCACAAATAATTGTAAGCCGAGTTCTCGATACGTGTTTACGCTCTTTCCTCGTTCGTGTACCGGTTTCTCCCTGTACACTCTGCTGCAATGTAAGCTGCCAGAAAAAAAAACGTACATCTCAGTTAACTTTATTTCTAACAACTTTTCTGAAAATATTTTTCTCTTCCCTTCCAGATTAAACGTAACCATACCTAGATCATACCCATACCTTTTAAAAATATAGCTACATATTTTAAACATCTTCAACAGGTTTGGCAAGAGGTCCAGAACAAGTGGTTGTCCATTAAAGACCAGATGCTCTATAAGATAATCCTAAGAATCTAGCGAGAACATACGCTTTTTCGTACACTTTGTAGCCAACATTGCATCGGAGTGTACAGGAAGCTTTGCAGGCCAGCTGGTTACAGTGACTCTCGAAAAGCAGCTCGTGTCATTAGTATGTTAATTGGTAACGGTCTGCCTGCCTATCCGGCTGGCTGCCACATCGAGTTTCGTATACGTGTACCCTAACGTCGCTGGAGCCCGGCGTGTTTATACGTTAAGATGTTTAATCGCTTCTGTAATTATACTGTCCCTCAAAGGGTTAATTGTCCCATAAACCCATGAATACGTTAACGAGCGCGCCGTGCGGCTCGCGAACATCGCCAAAGAACAAGGAGCTAAGGTAGCGAGGGAAAGGGGTTGCCAACGAGGGATCGACGAGTCTCGAACACACACGCACGCCTGCATGAGGGTAAATCTACGGGAAGAGGGTAGATTGCGTGGCAATACAGATTTCGCCACTTCTGTGATTTTCGTTTGCTTCGAAAAACAGTATCGCACGATCGCTTTAGGTTTTAGATTCCGGATCAAGAACTCACGGTGGAACAATACTGAACACTGGTACAATTCAAGTAAATGACACCGATACAACTTCCCGACGATTTCCTTTGATACGCGTGTATAGTTACTGTAGTGATGTACACCCAGACAACCTATGTGACTATAATATTTCTCTGTATTTCAATTGAGAACATAGATCGCAACCACAGAATTTGTTGGTCGGCGACGAAGGTAAAAAGAGAGGGACAGCGAAGTAAATCGGTTCAATATTTTCTAAATAAATGCAGGGTAGCTAGCGGAGGTAAAGGCGGTCTTTCTTTTCTCGTTGAACGCGGCTGACACGATGAAACGATGCCTCGCGCAGCGGATCCTTGGAAACTTCCAGGAAAATGGAGTGAGCGTTGAAAAAGGAAGCGACGGTGGAGAGAGAGTGCATTGTCACTCCGTTATAATTAAGAAGATAGACTTTAAATCCAGAATGTAAAGCGAGGTGGGGGGTGGAGCGGCAAGGAGAGAAAGCCGAGTCTCGTTGCGGGCTAAACGAGTGGTAAAAGGCCGGTCTGCTAGATGTAGAAAGGGGGCACGGGAGGGCCTGGAAGGGGGTTAGGGGACTCGGATGGAAATTAATTCATTACTCTAATGCGCTGAGCGAGAGAATGGGCCGGGAGTTGAAGCGTCGAGTGCCAAGTATTTCGCGAAAGATGGATGTCTCGTTTTCATTCCGAAAATTAACACTCTCCGTTACTTGCCAACCGCCCAACAATTTCTTTCTACCCTGACGACGGGCCTGACCCACCTTGCTTAAATTCCACTTACTTCCTGCCTCTGTCTGTCCCGCGTGCAACCGATTTCCTTAACCGCTCGATCGCGGAACTGTTCTCCGATGATCCTCGAATGTCGCTGCGAATGCCATCTTTCAACGTGCAGAGCGAATTACTGTACCCGGGACAAGATTAACATCTTCAGAGATCCCAGACGCTTAAGAGATTAGCCGTGCACCAAACAATCTAGATCTAATTCAAAGTATCGTTCTCTACGTTCCTCCAAAGAAATTGTACAAAAACGTCGTGTGATTCGATACTTTTACTAAGCTAATTTTAATCGTGATTTCATGAAAGTTAAAAAATGTTCCCGTCGTTGGAATTCATACCTGGTGACCTTAATCGATAACCGACCACAGTATCGTGCTTTCTAAATATTTCTTCCGTTTGAATATCAGCGACCGGTAGATCCGTTTCGGGATAAACGTTATCGATGGACGAGAAACGTTCGGTCCAATGAGACGGTTAACGATAATAACTCCGTTCCGGCGACGAACGTGGAGCAATCTCCTTTTCCATTTAACATACATCGCTAATAATATCTGACTGGTGGAATCGAGCCTCCCGTTCTCTGTCCCTCTCTTTTCGAGCTCGAAACGATAGCGACGAGCTGCAAGATCGAATGAAGCAATCAGACTATCAAGCAGACAGAACGGGACAGGTTGAACGTGGACTCGTCGCAAAGTCGTCCTAAAGAGCCGCCATTGATACCAATTTAAAGGGAATATCGAGCCTCGTTCCACACACGGATGTACCATTATCGACTGCAAATCGAAGAGTTTCGGACGAGCTTTGGCCTCTCTACAGCCGTTCAAACAGCCGTCACGGACACGTGTAATTAAATTTAACGCGTTACCTCTGACCTACCCCGTGACCCACATATTCGTCATCCCATTTCCGACCGTTTCTTTTTCACTATTTCCGTTGCCGGTTACCCCCGTCTCGACCCACTTTCGCATACAAAGTTCGCGGCCAGGTGGATGTGGATCGCGATACCGTGTCTAGCGTCGACTTCGCGAAATTCGATTCGATAATCGAATCGGGAGCGGACTGGCGTGGAAACGGCATTAAAATCGACGATCGCGTTTCGCATATGGAAACGTATGGTAACGTCGTTTAATCGGTCATTCCCCAATTGACAAGCGTGACAGCCGAATACTGGATTTCAGGGCAACGTTAAATTTCGCAAGAAAAAATTGCGGTTGCACGCGAAACTTTTCTCCTCGTTATACCTATTTCAGGATTTTGATATCGCTAAATTTGCAAATTGCATTTGGAGATTTGAAGGTTATCGGAATTTGAGGACATGGAGATTTCCGCAGTTGCCAATTTTGCAATTTAGAGATTTAGGAATTAACATCTGAAATGCGCATCACGTTAAATGGACTTGGTGGGTTATCGTTCTACTTTAACTTACAGCTGAATTACCTGTATATAAAGTATTAAGAACAGTGAAAAAATACGCTACAAGTGAGCACACACTATTTGCACATTAAACCATCAATTACATGTCAAAATTAATACCATGTACGATAAGATTTTAAGAAAGTTAAAGGTTTAACCAACGATTAAATATCTGAAGAAACATTGTACGTATCGTTGTCCGTTTTAATACGTGATCGTTCGAAGAGTGTCTCAGGATCGATTCGTATTTAGTTTCTTTAAATTCGCCGGACGGTCTGTCGGAAGGAAAGGGCACGCCGTGCCCTCGTCGCTCGTTGGTGATTGCGGATGCCTTCTTCACGGCCCCCGATGTAATTTTCTGAATGACTGCGTAATTAAAACTCTAATTTCCTGCGCTTAATTGACCGGAGTCTTGGTTCCCTCCTTGCTCCGTTTCTCTCGCTCCTTAGCTCGGCGGACTCGCGCGCCGCTCTCTACCCCTCTCGATTAATGTAAAGCGAGCAACGAAAGAGCCAGTGTCCGCGCTTTCAACGCGAAAACTTTTTAGCGCGTTACGAAGTGGTGGTCGTTAATCGAAAGAAATTTACGGCTTCGTCCGCGAACGAACTTGGAGATATCCGGACCGCGATAACGTCTTTTTCAATGGCGAACATAATCGGCGTTTCAGGCGATACGACTCGCGCGAGTCACATCTCGTCGCGTACGCCCAATTTTCGCGTAGCTCGCGCCGCCACGAGTGGTCGGATAATTACATCCGTCTCTGCTGGCCGGAGGTAATTATAATTGCCGACTCCTTTCGCAATTATAAGTTTCTGCGAGACTTGTCGTGGCGTGCCAACGCGGCAGCGTGTACCCGCTGGAACAGAGAGAGAGAAGAGGCCGGTCGCCGAGAATACCGTTGGCGACGACCAGCAAGCCGCGAGAGAAACAGAGAGAACAGAGCCAGAGGACGAAAGCGAGGGGACGTGAAAACGTTAATTGGGCTGACCTGCTCAGAAACTAGTTACGAAAGGACTGTACTGACATTCCATGTGCCCCACGCGACATTGAATACATACAAACGCGGACGAGCCAGCTTGCATTTTATTCCGCCTGAGAATTCGTTCCACGAACAGGGCTATTCCCAAGGAAACCGTGTCCGGACGTGCTACGCCACGACATCCTTCCTTTTTCCATGGATTAATCTTTCAATAGGAGTCGACCTCGTTAAATGTATCTTTCGATCCAATAGCACAAGACACCTTTTCAACCCTTGTACAGAATCCTCGACCGCAAATTTCTTTGTTTCGAAGAGATGCGATTTTGCAAAATTATCGTTGTGCAAAGTTTGAACGAAATCGGAGCGTCGTGTCCTCGTAAGGCGTTCCTGAGAACCACTGCGAAGGAGGTGGTGGTCGTGGAAGAAAGTGGAATTGCAAATAAAAAGTCGCAGAAGTAGCGCGTAAAGTATAAGGTAAACCAAAGTAAAAGGAGTGACTAGATGGTAGGGGATAGAAATGGATGTTACTTACTTAGACTTCGGAGTATTTCTATCCTTTCCTATCTCCGGCACGGTACTCTCGGTTCGCTTCTGCGCTTTCTTCTAGCCGTCGTTCCTCTCCATCTCCCTGTTCGTATCCAGCTTTCTCCGGCGCGTGTCCCTCGCGTTGAAAGAGCTTTTCTTCTCGTTGCTGTCGCCTCTTCTTTAGCCGCGCGAGGCGAACCCAACGCTATCCCATGTCCCGTAAAATCCTCCTCGAACCCTGACGCACGGCTTCCACGGTTCTTTCCAACTCGTTCAACCACCCCAAAGGTGTTGGCGAGCTCATTTCAAAGGTGTTCGCCGAGAAACTTGCGGGACTACCAGATTTTCTCAAAGCTAATGATCTTCTTCGTTAGAGTAGCGACGCGCGTACAAAAGGCTCCAATTACGGCACCTAAGGAAAATTACGAAATAACGAGACCAACGTTCGACGCTCCCGGGCACACGGGATTTCGATCTTCCCCGTTACACCGCGAGAACTTGATATTACGAGTAAGAAATAAGGCAGAGCCATCGACAGCCACCCTCTATCGATGCTCGACGAATTGACCCAACCAACCCCCCGCTCCAAACCGTTTCGCCTCCTTTTTTCTTTTCCTTTCTTCTCGTCGCACGCTCGCTGCAATCTTTTCGACTTTAGGCACGACCGAAACTTTCACCCTCCCGCCCACGACCGCGTTTCAACCCTCGCTCACTCTCTCTCCTTTGTAACTACCTCTCTTTTTCGTGGACGCCGCGATGGAAACGGTGGCTTCGTGAAACGGAGAAGTTAATTATAAGCGATACCAATCTTTCGGGGTTGTTGGGCGGTTGGTAGAACTGGGAAGCCATGACAGCCAATTACCACCCCGTGCAGAACCCTCGCGCACGAGCCACCGTTCTCTGCCTTCCACCCTCTCTCTCTTTCGCGTACACGCACGGATACATTCACCCTCTCCGTTTCGCCTTAAGAACGTTCCTCCTTTTCCTTTGCTCGAAACTTTCTCTACCATTCTCTCTTTCCCTATCTTCCCTACATCCGTTTCACACGAACACCGCTCGCGCACACGTACACGCGAACGTGGCCACGCGGCTGCACGCTAACACGTACACTTACACGTGCTCTCTCGCGCCAGTATAGGAAATTAAAAGACTGGGCGATGATTGCGCGCGGCCCAGCCTGGCCTTTCCACCCCCTTCGGAACCCCTCCCCTTCCCGTTCGCAATCTACCGTGGTTCTCTGCCACGGGCAAAGAAAAGAGAGCAGACGTGAGTTCTGCTTAGCGAAAACTACGGGAATTGGCCGGGAAAAGTGATTGGGATTGGCCCTTTTACCGCGTTTGTCCGTGCCTCGTTTCCACTCGTTAAACCGCCCGAAACGGACACCGTGTTTAGCCTCTCTTCGTCTTTAGCCGTCTGATCATTGAAAGACTTGCGAATCTTCCAGATGGTTTCAACTTCATCCTTTCGAAGGGGTTGTGAAGCAATGTCATTGCTGTTCGTGCAACATTTTCAGGATACTCTGACATTTTTCAGAATGTCCTAATATCCTCTGCGAAAATAATGGAAAATCGATTTAGCGAAAAGTTGTGAAAGATCGTAAAACTTTTAAAAATTCTCCACATCCCAGAAGGGAGAAATATCAAATTTGACAGTAATCATATCTTGCATGTAGAAACCTAGCACATCCCTGAGTAAAAGAACAGCAGACAAATCTGAATCTTCTTAGAAATCGCTGTACATGATCGCAGCGGCTTCTAAGGAACTGAACGAGCCTGAAATGTTTGCGCAAAAAAAGGAGGAATATTTTACCCTTGTTTGCGTCTCGCAACGTTTCGTTCGACAAACAGAGCGAATCGAATTCGTCGTGCGTTCGCATTGCAAGGCCCGTGTCGTTCGCCGCGCGGATCGGTTCCATCCATTAGAGGCTTATGTCAGCCGACAATAGGGATTAACCTTTGGGAGAACGCAACGAGAAAGCGGGAACGGCTGGCTGCCATGACAGTGATCGTACCGGGTGCCGTTTTTAAGCCGCTTCCCGGCGACGCGACGGCTTGTTTACACTTCCTGTGAGAAACTTCGGTCTATAGCGTTTCTGCCCGAAGAAAATTGTATCGAGAAGATTGCGCCATCGGCTCAGAAATATTACGGTCTGACATCAATTTTCGCATTAACGGTACTAGATGTATCTAACCTCGTTAACTAATCACTCGAAAAACCTTCATCCTAACCAATCCAAAAGTCTGACTTAATTACGTCGATAAAACAGCTCACTACTCGTTTGCACGTAGCACTTAATTTTGGCCTCATTATCCATCAATAATCGAACACGTTCATTTCTCAGAAGGCAATTAATATTCCCCGTTCTTTACTTAACGCTGGTTCATATCATTGCAATTTATGACTTCAATTAATGCAGACCTTTGAATAATAAAACCACCTTTTCGCTGAATGATCCTAGGTAATTTAACAGTAGAATAAATAAAATTATAACTCGGGTATACAGAGATGTGAACCGAGATACTGATAGGATCACAAAAAGCGAGACATTCTGCAACCGATGTACAACCCCTCTCTTTAACTCGTAATTATTGAACAACAAAACTCGCAGTCGTGCGAAGCGTAAACACAAGATCTTATCCAAGATCTTGCCAGTTCTGCTTCTCTGTTAAAGGATTAACAAAGCAACGACGCGAGGAATCTTGGAGCTACGACCGCTGCTCGATACCCATAAAGTGAAACGCACGGTTGCGGCTTGGCATAGTTAGCGGGGTCGGCTTGTTCACCGGTTAGGTTGAGTTAATTATAACCGATGGTTATCAACCGGTTAACTCCGACACGCCATTACCTCACTTTGCCTTGCACCGTCTATGTACTGCCTCGTTGTATCGTCCATGCCTAACCTCTCCCTCACCCTCTGCGAGTGTCACTTTGATGCGTCTACTATACCCATCACGATCGAGATGCTAATTTCTTTAAGTGCAACAATCGTAAGGCTGCGAACTTTCCTAATGAAACCTCGTCGCCAAACTTCTGACACCGGGCTGTTTGTACGAAAACTTACAACCTCTTCCGGGACATCAAAGCATTCGAAGATGCTGTTTGCGTAACAACTTTTGATCGTCAAAAACGGATCGCTTGTTAAATCTAACACGCTTTGCCAGTTTATATAGATTTTATGGACTACTTTCATAATTTTGTCAAGAGTGGGTCTGAAAATTCAGAGACAATCTCTTGGCACGTTGGAAGAATTTTAATTCTTCAAATGTTTAAATTTTGAAACATTATTCAAGAGTGTTTACGTGTGCAGTCCAGCTGCTGGCGCGGGATTGCGCCCCCGCGGGCACAATTGCCCGTTGGTTAAGAACTGCAGGTGAATCTTAAACGGAGTTGACGAAATAGAAAATTAACGAGTGATCGTTTGACGCGGACGAAATTGCGTACATGCGCGTGGCATAGCCCACTATCGCGTTTAGATTGGTCGCTTTGAAGGGATACTCCCTCATTAGTCGATCAGCCAGGTCAAGATCAAAGCAAATTGAATTTCTTTATGGTGTCTGGCCGCGACATTCACTCGCGGCTACGACAAAAGCAAATTACTTCGCGCAATCAAGCTCTCACGAGCATGTTTCGCACATTACTTTAACAGGCTTCATAATTCGCGAGTAACTAGCAAACTATATATAGTTAAACGTTGTTTCAGTTCCGAGTGCGCACAAAGCACAAAATATGCTTTCATGATATTATCCAAACTATTAAAGGAGAAATAGCGTATGTTTCCGGCTGGCACTTGTTCCAAAACACTCGTCAATCTACCCATGAATTCAACTTGTAGGTGCCAAACTCTCTCGTAAACATTACTCGAAAACTTACCTTGTAATGGCTGTTTAAACTGACCCAACAGGAATAATATCAAGAGATGTTGCAACAGTGGTACACGTTTCAAAATGGTTGGTAAAAAGCTGATTAATCTTCCCAACAAGCGTATGCAACATCAACATGCATTGCATCAAAAGCCCGGTTAGTATTTAATCGTCTCTCGTAGCTTCAATCCGCTGATATTTCGTTAATTACCCTCTCAAAGGTGGAAGTCTCATCGTTTGTAAAGCCGCGCTAATTGATTCGAGGAACAGACGGTAGCTATCGAGATATAAATACCTATAACGGCTCTGGCGATCGTTTGGAAGCAGCTTCTCGCTCAGTCTCGGGTACACGTAAACGAAGGTGAATCGAAACCGTACGAAAAGTTGCTTCGCCATAGCGAAGCACGGTATCAAAGTTAACGGTCGAAGCGTTTCTCGAGAAATCAATCGGAGAATGGCCTCGTTAATCTGGCGGGGTGGTTTCTGGATGCTCGGTTGCTCTTACATCACGTAATAGTATCGGGCCATCCCCCCGTTGGCCTTAACCCCACACCCCTACCGACTCTTCGGACCGTACCACCCCTCCTAACCTTTCTGCCGTTTCCCAGCTAAGTCTGCGAGTGACTGAGTGGTTATTTAGGTAAGAGCCAGTCTCCCCGCGCGGAAGCTACTCCCCTGCCTTACCCCTCGCCCTGCTTAAGTAATGGTCCCGCAACATATTGTGCAAAGAAAAACTCGCTCGCTTATTTACGCCAGCCTGGACGAGCGAGAGAGATCAGAATTTCGCTCGATTTGTCTGAGACCTGATCGCAACGAACAAATCACCGATCCACGGGAATTTAATAACGGAACCATCGTGCCCGATCGAACTCATCATTTTCTACGGTACAGTCGACATTTCTTTGTGTAATCTTCGCAGCTCTTCAGTTTTCACATTTTGAAATTCTCAGTTCAAATTTTCTCTCCAAATCCCTGGATCCTCTAATTTCTAGATTTCCTTAGATGGTCCTCAATTTCCTAAGCTCTATGATCCATCCCCAAAAGATAAGATCCCACAACTCTCTGCGAGTCAACAAGTAGGCAGTCTGAAACTTCTAGTTTCGCAAGTTGCGTGCTAAAATTGTTTGACACTGTAATACAAAATCTAAACTATATGATCCCACGATCATGCATTCAGACGTAATATTACCACAATGAAACACGAAGGATTTCTGAAGTCGGTAAATCATTCCCCAGTTGTTTCGCAGAATAATCGAATTGATACGAAAGATCGAGCGGTAAGTATAAGCTAGAACGATTTGCATGGTAATACGTGCTCACCCTCGTCGGAGTTGATGCAAGAAAAATAGCATCGCGAAATCGAGGTTAGGGTAGCTCATACACGGACTCCTCCTACTAATGCCGGCCTATCCTTACAAATAGCTGTTTCTCGAGCGGCATAATTACGGATTAGATGAACGGCAGATAGCTCTTAAACTGGTCGGGTGCGAAGGGTGGCCCTAGATCACGGGATGACCGCCACCATCAGCCCGGATCAATCGACGTGCACGCGATTTTGCACGCACACGCGTGCCGGCAGCTCGCTCGACCAACGATACCTTCTCGATTCTCGTGATTCCCTGTAGCAAACCAGAGCCGGCACGTGTCGAACGCCTAGACACGTGGACGCTGCACGAAAATCGATATTCTTCCGTGCCAACTACAATACCGGCCACCTCGTATATTATTTTAACGCGCTTTAAGCTCCCTCTCGGACCCGCGAACATTCGAACACACAAATTTGTCTATCATCGCTGCCAACCGTGGTTCCCATGACGCGCGATCGCTTAATGATTTTTGCTACGCTCGACGGAACGTCCGTGACGGTGATCTCTTCAGGGTGTCACCCGACTTGCGACACAATAGGGTGACTCTGTGTCAACTGAATAGCAAAATTGTAAGTTTAGGGAATCGATAGGAATAATTTGACTGTAGATGTTTATACGTCTACACATCAAACATATCAAGGTATTAAAATTATTTAATTAATAGATCGTGAGTCGAAAAATAAATTAAAGGATATTCTCGAGGAATAATGAAAGTGCAGTATGTCTGTGGTAGTCAATATTTGAATTTTATACCGGGATTATTTTCTATGCAGCTTGATTTAAATTTGTTTTATACGAAACAAACGACGAGTACCATCAGGGTGTAATCGCAGCCGCGAAACCTCGGTTTAATTAATTTTCGAATGAAAGCGCGAACACGTAACAGTGGCGCGGCACAATGGAGCCACTTAAGCAATAAACAAAAATGGTGGCCGTGTATGGAACAGTCGATGGCGATACGTAGAGCGGTAGGGTAGGAGATGATCTGATTACGACCGCATCATGGGAAAGTCAACTCGCAAACCGAGGGTAGAAACTCGATTCATCCTATGGTATCCCATTGTGCGAGTAGTGTCACCGATGCGTATAATTCGAAAGGGATCGACGCGCATCCACGCGCTCCGGCATTAATTTCGAGCAGGAAAAGGTGTATCGTTCCGTTTCTTTCTGTCTGGTTGCAACCGATCGAGATTCGAAATTGGATAGCCGTTTTGTTGGGCGAACGAAACGGGAAACGTACGTAGCGACAGGAAGAAACCACGAAGAAAAGACGGCCCACAATGGGCCGTTTATCAAAAGTCGTGATACCGAAAGCTGGCCGCGCCTTTCCACCCTCGCGGTCCATCAATAAAACCAAGTGATTTAGCGAGTCCCTGGCGGTCGAACGGGAAAAGCAAGGTGGCGGAGCACGAATTTCCAAGATAAAGGGGTCAACAATGGACGGTAACCAATGGTTGGTATTCGGCCAGTGTCGAAACGCCGCCTTCCAATCACTCGCCGATAACAATGCCCTCAGTCTGGTTTATAAATCCGCGCATTGTTGCCAACTTAAAAGCTCTCGCGACGAGAGGGAGAGGAGGGGAAAGCGCGAGAGAAAGAGCGAGGCGAAAAGAGGGGGAGAGAGACGAGGAACAGGCTAAGACTAGGGGGAAGGAGAGAATCTACTCAAGATCTCGGGCGTTGAAAGCACCGTTGGAAAGGTAGACGAGGAGAGAACGAGACGAACGATGGAAAAAGATGAACAGAAGGAGAGAGACGAAGGTGGGGAACATGGCTGTTTAAAGAGTGGGAGCGAGAAGATGGTGGCAGAGCTTGAGAGCCGTGTAAAAGCATTGAGAGCACTTTAATGAATACGATTAGGGGCGTTAACTGTGAAGGATTGCCAAGCCGAAGAAAGCGCCGCGCCAGGGAAAGCTCTTTTCCGGCGCCTTCGACCCAAGCCAGGTCCTCTTCGAGGAAATTTTCGTTCGAATACGAAGCGATCGCTTCTCTACCTACCTCGATTCGATTCTGATACACCTTGCTACCGTTACGTCGAATTAAATCTTATCCGCGTTTCCAGATAATTCCTCTTCTCGTTTATGAGCTACGAGCAAATTCCACCAAGCGACCAGCTACAAGTACCGTTCTCGCCTCCCGTTATTTTCATCCGGCCAACACGCTAGAATGCTCCTACGGATTTATCATATTTAACGACGCCTTCGGGTTGTTTTTTTACAAACAGATAACTGTGACCGCTAATGCGATCAACCGTGAATGTTGTACCGAGCTGATACAGTGCCTGTAACTCACGGACACCTATGTGACAGTGTCTTGGATCCACGGTAATCTCAAGCTTATTAGATTTGAAATTTGGGAATTGGTTATCGCAAGATTTGGGGATTTGAGGACCTAAGGATTTGGGGACTTCAGTATCTCCTGGAGATTCTAGGATTTTGTAGTTTGGGAACTTAGAAGTTGGGGGACTTGAAGATCTGGAAATTTGAGAATTTGGAAGGTTTGGGTGAAATTAACCCATGAAATTTACAACCCCAAAAATTTCCTAGAACATCTTTCTTTCGTTGAAACTAAGCGTTCGGAGTCGGAAAACGTTAACTCCGGGACACAACGTATCGCTAGCAGATGCACTTATCTCCTCGGGGGCTGAATACCATGTCGCGTTATCAGCCTACGAACGACAAACCCACTTCCTATGCACATTCTTGTTTCTTTCTTGTCAGTTCGGCCAGCGGGGAATAATCTGCCTCATTAGCGAAAAGATAGAAACCGGCTGCCTACGCGAAAACCGGCCACGTGTGTCTGGCCAACGCGACGCGCGAACGCTTAGCCGTTATAATCGAAGCTTTTCGCGGCTCCAATTAGAGGGGATATTCCATCTCTGCTACGTTAATTCGATCTCTGCGTGTGTACGTTAGCGAAGCTCGTTAAATTATCGCCAACGGCGATGAATCGACTGGCCTGTTTCCATGTAAATATTGCATGCGATAATTAATGAAATATATTACTCTGATCGCATTAAAAGCCACCTAACATCGCATTCAAGATAAATCTGGCTGGTATATCCGAGGATCTTATCGTAAAGGGAAAGAGTCGCGGTTTTAAAATCCCAAAGACTCGAAATTCCTGAGTATTTAAGGTAATTGTAAGGTCTTAAAGGATTACGGACTCAGAATTCCAAGGATACAGATTTTAGAGTCTTACAGTTCCGAGGTGTTATAGTATTTCGAAACCTGGGAAGGTCTCAAAGTTTTGGACTTCCAAAGTCTCGGAGTCACAAGGATACTGGGACTTAAAATCCCAGAGTGCTACCACTAGGTTCTTCCTAAGCTACTAGTCCCAAAGTGCTAAAGTCATGAAGTTCCAATATCTTAATATCCTAGTGTCAGAACTCCAAAGTTCCAAAGTTCTCAGAGAACTACAGTCTCTCAGTTCTCAACCCTCACTAGTCCAAAAAAAGTTCCAAAGTCCCAGAACTCTGAAATTCTAAAGAGATTTTCTGAGATTCTAACGTCCCAAATTCCCAAAGTGAATCTGAAAGTTCTAAAATCTCAAAATGTCAATGTCTCAAAGTCCTAGCAAAAAGTCCTAATTCCAGCGTTCAGTTGGCAGAAGCCCCAAAGACCGAGCTCAGTAAGCAAATGCGAAGATGAAACGACTGTTAAAAAGAATGTTACGATTGGAAGCAGGCTAAAATTGCGAGTTAGCACCAGGATTCAGCGTAGGATTTGAAACGTCGTAAGGGTTTCAATCTGGAGGCGGATCGCGGCAACGGGCCGTATTACTTGCAGCCACCGTGTCCAACTCCATTTCCGGTGGCAACCGATGCCCCTACGTCGAGAGTCGTAGCAACACACGCACACATGGCCACACACGGACACGTGTAAAGCCGCACACAGCGGGATACACGATCGCGTCGCGTCTCGACGCGTCTCGTCTCGTCGGTACGCAAACGCGCGTACGTGTGAATGACGTGATGCTGGGTGCCTGCCACTCGACTCAACCGCTCTAGCTGACTCCACGCAATTATAGATCCCTAATTACGGACCCGCATACCCTGCTTGGCACATCTATTCCTCTCTCATTTCCACCCCTCTGATCCAACCACGCTCTCTGCAACCCTACTCCCCTCCTCCTGCTCCTCTTCGTGCTACTATTACCACCCGTGCCCGTATCTCAATCCCTAACACTCTGGGCTCTTCTATCGGGCTCCTCCGTTCCTCTTCTCTTCTTCTCCTTCTTCCACAACCTCCTACCGACGTCGATTCGTGTTTTTCTCGTCCGTTCCACGGAACAGAGAGCCTCCTACCATCTCACTTCAGTTCGGTTAATTAACTCCCACCTCATTAACCGAGCAGCATTCTCTTCTGGAGAGCAAGCAATCCATCGTGCACCCTCCACTCCGCACCGTACCGCGTCCCTTCATGCCACGTGTTATTAATAATTGTTTTCGACCGACTCTCCTCCTTCGATGGCCAATCTTGCGTTCGGTATTATGCGCGTCTCCCTGTTTGTACGGGCAAACGATATATGCAGTGGCGTAACTAGATAGGGACCTAGTCCTGCCACCCACAATATATGCACTCACGGGATCTGTATGTGGGGGTGTGGTTATGATTAGGTGCTTGGAAATAAATTACAAACTTGCAAGGTTAACTGACAAACATTCAAATTTTTGCATATTCAAGTCTGCATATTTACAGACCCACATTTGCCAATTTCTAAATTCCTGGTCCTGCAAATTTTTACATTCTCAATCCCAAAATTTCAGATCCCCAATTCATGGAACCTTAATTTTCCAATGTTCTAAGTTATTAAATAAATCATTCCTTAGAACCTCAAATCAACGAGTCCCTAAATCCTCAAATTCCTGAAAACCATGAATTCCCAAACACCCAAGTCCCCAAGCCCCCAAATGCAAAAATTCCTGAAACCCTGAATTCCCAAATCTCCAAATCCCCAAATCCTGAAAAAAATGAATTCCCAAACACCCAAGTCCCTAAATCGGCAAGTCCCCCCATCCCCAAATTCCCGAAATCAGCAAACAGTCTATAATCACTAGCAGTAAACGCACCTAACGTTGTCCCAATATTCCCATAATATTAGTGTCCCAGTCCAGTCCAAAAAGCCCTAGTTACGCCAATGGGCGTACGTGTGCGCGTGATCGTGCAGACCATAATGGAGGGGAAACCGTGCGGCAGTGTACGAACACTCTTACGAGGAATCTAATTAAAGTTTGATCTTATTACGTCGAAATATAATGATATCTGGTTTATAACGCGTTTAGTAATTTTATGCGGAGAGAGGATACGCCGAGCTAATTAAGCGCGTACACTTAAGCCGCATGCGCGTCAGCGGATACATTTACTCCGCGCAGCGTGTTCGTTTTTCCGTTCTCCTTTTACCTCCCGGTTGTTTTTTCCTGCTTCGCGAATGCTCGCGTCGAGACTTCATCTCGCGTCTCCTCTCCGAGTTTCTTTGCCGCGATAATATATTATTGGAGGCGTTGTTCGAAGTTCGTTTAGATACGCGTTCTAATTAAACCTGCCCCGAAGGAGCCGCTTCGTGGAAACAATGAGGGTGCAAAGTTTTCCCGTTTTGTCTATATGATCAAAACTAACCACACTAATAAAGGTATCGCGATTATTCCGTCAAACAATAACGAGCAACATTGTATACCGGGACAAACAGAGGTTTAGAATCGGTCTCTGGAACGTCTTTGATTAAGTTAACGCTATCTTCAACTATAAATTCGTATCGGTATAAGTTCGTAAAGTACGCGATACATTGCAAAATAAACTCAAGTTTGAACTCTGATCGCACTATATTCAAGAACGCCATTTAGGGTCCGCTCTAGTTTTCAAATATCTGTCAAAATAATCAAAGATGAGGTAAAAAATAATAGCGTAGAAAGTTAGGAATCAAAATGACGTGACAGTAGCCGTCAAATTGTTAATTACTGTCCGAATAAGCAGCCTTCGAAAGATTAATCAGAGTTAGCTTTCACAGGATCAATTTGCAGTTAAATCTCGAAAGCATCTATCAGCATTTATGTATTGGAGTGTAAAGCATGCATGGCTAATTATAAACTGTGACGGAAAAGGTGTACGCGGAGAACCGTTTACGTCGGTTTGTATTTGTGAATATTAACAACCTCCGTATCGAAGTGGAATATCGATGGCGGAGAAAGAGGGAGATGAAGAGAAAGAAGTCCGAAGGAAGTGAGACGACTCCGGTGCTCGTCGCGTTATGGAAAATGAGCGGATTTAAATCGCGCCGCGGCGCACCGGTCCGACCTAACAAGTGGCGAAGGCTCGCGTACCGGTTTAACGTGTTCCCGCGACATTTAGAATCGCTTTAAATATTTATTTCGCGCCAACGCGACGATTTTTTTACGTCGCTTTGCGTCATTAACGAGGAATAACCTCGTTTGTGAAGGCAGCTTGATAATATTTTGACGATATCGCGAACGCCTCTCCCCCCGGCCGAAGGATATTACGGGAATATCCACGGTTCTTAAAGATACTTTGGCCACGATGCTGCGTGCATTCTAGCGAATAGCACGAGAAATGACCGCGATAAGGGGTTGCGGTCGAAAATGGGTGAAAAATTAAGCGAGCAGTTTTAGTAGAATTACTTAGACCCAATTAAGCCGAGTTTACTTTGGAGCTAGAGGTAGAATTCGTAAGTTGTACGTATCAAAAAGGAGGAGGAACGGGCGGAAGATGAAGCGAGCGAGAGGAAGCAAGGCAAAGACGAAATGGGAGACGAAGAGAGGGAGAGAGAGAGAAAGAGCACGATGGGAGTTCAGTTTCTCCCTGCTAAGAGGGTTTGCTTGTATCCCTCGAGATGCGCATACGTCATCCGATTAAAATTAGTAATTAGCTAATTAACTTAAGCACGCAGCACTCCGGACTAAGTAAGTTGACCGCCTGATTATGATGCATCGCTTCAGAGTTCGAATCTGCCCCCTACACCTGGTCTCGCGAGAAAAAATAGAGGACACGCAGCGAAAGGTAAGAAAAATGTGGTAAAATCGTTCAAATACCAGGGGATCCTTGTGGAAGTCACTAGCCATTATTTCTGGAGATGATTTACTTCTCCAGTTACGCTCATCTTGTTTTCTAAAAGACAGTCCATATAAGTTTAGAATCGCATCGATATGTTCGTAAAAAATACTGCTGATCACACTTTCGTTCTGATTTTAAGTTAGGTTTGTCTTAATTCATTTGAAATTGAAATTTTATTATAATTCAGACTACATTTCCATTACTCCATTTACTGGTCTATCTCTTCAACTAATAATATTGATTTTGTTGAATTAGATTAGGTAAGGCAGCGGTTCTCAACCAGTGGTCCCAATGATACTACATTATGCAGTGTAATGTAACAATTTTCCTATAATAATATATTGAAGAAGCATAGAAGAAAACCATAGTTACGATCAATTTTTCATTTGAAGTACATAAAATTGCACAAGACAGGTAAATGTACATATTGCATTACATTAAACCATTCCTTAATATTATTATTCGTTTAAGTAATATGTATCTGCGTACAATTGTGTCATCAAAAATAAAATAAAAATAGTAGAAATATAATTACGTGTATAATTGTCCCTTGGTGTCTGAAGTGAAATTCTGAGGATCTGAATTTGACAAGACGCACATGCTGCGTCCGAGTCGATCGTGTTAGAAAGAGCAAGTTCTTAGGACAATCCCACGCTGAATCAGCGTAACGTATCCGATTTCGCGTTACCCGGAGTAACGCAAATTCCACTTTCGCCTTACGTTCCAGAAGGCCGGTGACGTGAGTGGAAAATTGATATATGCACGGAGTGATATCTAGTGGAAAAGTGTACGGTATCGTGGTATCCGAAGTAGCGCGAGCGAAGGGACGCGCGTCGTCGAGAGTGATTCAGAAGTGCTTTCCCGTGTTCCTTAACTAACCGTTCGTCGGTCCTGTGGACGCGTCGCGTAGGATCGCGACAAGGACCGGGCTAAAGGTCCTTCGCATCCACCCTTCCTCCTCATCCCTATCCCCCTTTCAATCCCCTTTCGATACCGCGCCTCTCACACTCGTCCCACCTTTTTCAAATCCTTTCTTTCCTCTCGTTTCGCCTTTGTCTACGTCACATCCCGCTGGAAAATATTGGGTCACGAAACTTGACGAAAAGGAACCAATACAAGAATGTGGATGACGTCCAGAGAATATTCAGAATTCATTCGAAAACGTATTTATTGTAGTCTTATTATCCTATTTGCATTAACAGTTGTTGTAATGTTGATTCAAGTGTTCGTACATAAATATAGATTATTCTGAAATATCTGCTTTCAACGACGCTAATTTACTTCCCAGGATTTTCGAGAACAGCATACTCAGAACCCTTAGAGACGGATTCGCGGTCCCGTCCTCTAAGTGACAGTAATGTGGCCAGGATTGCGACCATTGGGAAACCTCGGAAGCAATGTATCATCGTTAAAGAACTGTAAAAGACGCGTTCTCTCTCCATTTCGTCTTTACCTTTCTATCATTACCAGTAAACATTTATTCCTCCAAGAGCCGCGTGAGTTCCATCTTGATGAGGGTAAGGGTAATTTGATGGAAACTTCATACGAGACTTGCTTGACATAATTTGGATTTGGACCAGGTCATATAATTTCACCAATAACTTGAAGATTTAGGGATTTGATAATTTAAAAACTTCCAAATTTCAAAATTGGAATATATGAAGTTTACTGTGTCATAGTTTGATCACATATTGGAAGAACTGCTACCCAGTTGGTGTTAGCTACGAACTTTTTGTCGTACATTATCGATTATCAAAACCCATTCCCACTTAATTAACGTAAGTAACCTCGAACTCCAAGAAAAAAGCACCCAACCGAATTTGCCTTCGGGCAGATCTACAAGAGAAGATCTGGAGCAGAAGTTCCAACATCCGAAGGTTTCGATCGACGGGGTCGTTTTCGCGTAATGGAACCCGTATGTGTAATTTGCCGCAGGACCGCGCCTGTATCTCGATTAGAATTTCTTTGAACCCTCATACACGGTCCAGTCGCGTCTCTGTGTCCGTCGCGCCTTTCACCGATCCTCGTCAACCGATGCGGGCTCCTACGGGACAAACCGTTTCGTTTTAACCAACTATTAACATTAAATCGGGAAGCGGTGTCGAGCCCACATTTCGTAGCCATCGGAAAAATTCTGCCTGATAGCTCATCTAACGAATCGAACAGTTCCCTTTACTCCGGGGCTCGTTAGCCGCGTAAAGTAAAACTGGTCGAGCGAAAAACGAGCAACGGGGATAAATCAAAGTACTCTTCGATCGACGGCGCCTCGAAACCGACGTCCCTCAACGCTAATAGCGGAACACCCGACCGGACACCCAAGACCGCGACGTATCGCGGTTGTCCATTTTCTCGATCATGGTACAATTACGAACTTCAAACTCCGTCCAATTGGTTGGCCGGCATTATAGCTGGCTGTAATTAGTGTACGAAACTGGAGTAGGGGTGGGGGCAGAGAGGGGAGGCAGCATACGTGTAATGCTCACGTTAATTACCTGACATGTTTAGCATGCATTACATCCACGTATACGAGGCAGCAGCTTCGACCCACCCTGCCTGTCTACTTGCTCGCCTGTTACGCTCCACCTACGGGCCTATCCTGCGTTCTGAACACCAGGTAACGAGCGAAACGAGGAAATTTTCGGTGAGCTGCCACCCCATCTTCAAATTCGAAGAAACTTGTTAAGGAGATCCAGATACCGTTATTGCCGGATAAATTCCCCAGCTTTCTCCCTTACTTCGTCCCTCATCGCCCTGACACTCTCTTTGTACCGAAAAGTACCTAACATTTATACTGTATTAGGAATAGAAATTTCATATCTGAATAACAAGATAACCTTTGTGGGAAATACAGTGCACAGAGGGACAAATACTTGGTACCTTTTGAGGTACTTACGATCGTGACACATAAATTGAGTGAAAGTAATCTGAAAGAATTTTAAGAATTATTTCATGAAGCACACTTCCAACAGTTGCAACGTAGCGAAGGGTTAATAGCAGCAATGTCGATTACATTTTTAATGGAGTTGACGAACGTATTAATAGACTTCCATATTCGATCAATATTGTCTCGGACTGTTCAGGTATCATAAAGATTTCATTAAGATTCGCTAAAACGCGGTGAACAATCGAGGACGAATGACTGCATTCGTAACAGGAGGAACGATTAATGCCCCGCGAAAGGTAAATGGACGGTGAAGGGTAGCGGACACGGATGGCGGTAGTCCACGATCAGCTATCCGAAATAATGCATAGAGCGTAGAGTGCACGTAACGGAATAACAATTTCCTATTGCATTAATTAGAGGTCGACGAGGCGTGAAATCGAGGTTTACGAAGCGTCAACCAGTTTTACACATCGCGACGGAATAATAACGTCGCGACACGACTCGAATTCCGAATACATTACCTACGTCAGCGGGACGCGATCTCCGGCTGGATCGTTGAAAACCAAGGGATCGGGATTGTAATGATTAACGACGAATGTTAATGCCCGAAAATCAGCCCGCTCGGCAATTATTGTAACCCGCCACGAATACCGCGACACGTCCGCGATACAATATAGAGAATTCGCTACGCCATCGAATCAAATATATGGACTATAACCGGTGCACTCAGATACAATATAGAATTCCCCACGGTAAACGCAAGGTAGGGAATCTATCACCATTTTTGCTATAACGTTAGAGCAAATGGGGAAACCATAGTTTCCTTGGGTATTCAGTTCTTCTAGGTCTAAAGTTTTCCTAAGTCCACTTTTTTTTAGGTCTACTTGTCTCTACGTTTTGAGACTAGTTTAGTAGTCTTTCCTTAAGTCTAGGTTCATCTTTCTCTAGGTCTAATTTTTTGTTAGATCTAGATTTCTGTAAGTTTATTCTCCAGGTCCACCTTTAGGTCTAATTTTTCCTGAGACCTTCCCCTAAGTCAAGGTTCTAAGTCTATATTTTCTCCTACTTCTCCTAAGTCTACTTTTCACCTCTAGTTCCAATTTTCACTTAGGTCCACCTATCCCCAAGTTCTTTCCAAGTTTGAAAAAGCGAATGAAGCGCGTTACAGTTGGTGCAATTTTAATTCGTCCCAAAGCCGAACGTACGTTTCTCGAAATTGCGGTGTTTAATTGCGATCAACCGTGTAATGACCGGCAGCGGTCAATTAACACTTGCAAGGGACGCGCATGCGCGAGGAATCGCAGAGCGAATCAGCGAGGTGAACACGACGGGATACACGCGTGCACGATACACGCGAAGTAGACGCCTGGAATTGGCGTTTTTGTTTCCCGATATCAATTTCGAAGCGACGACGAGGGGCTTTTAATTGGGACCGGCGATCGGCCAGCAGCGACGACGTCGCTGATGGCGATCCAATCGTTCATTGGCAGTAATGGAACGCGATATATGCAAGGAAATCTCGGGAAGAAGAGAAATTCGTTTGCTTTTTTCCGTGATGAGCCTATCCAAAAATTAATTCTCAAACGTCGACAGCGAATGATGGATCTCCCTCGGTTTCGAGCACAGTTCAACGACCTGCTACTGCCGCCATTTTGGAGTCTTAAATGGATAACAATATGACCTTGAATACTGAGTACCTTCGGTATATCTTTAACACTGCGAATAGAGTAAATAAAATACTAAGATATCGATCATTCAGAAGTATGTCATTTTTTCATGTTATTCGTATAATTTGTATTTTAATTTAAATATAGTTACCTGTCTTTCATCCTTTTCCCATTCTATGTCCAGTTCATTCATGTATACTTCACATACTCGAGTTATATCAATAAACATTAAAAATGTTCTATAATGATATACAGAAGATATGAACTCACAAAGAGTAATCGCAACTTGAAGCGTTGAATATTTTAATATGGTGTTTATTGTTAAATGATTTAAATGTACCGCTTCAAAGGCTTTGATCAATTATAATTATCCCGTGAATGGTTACGAAACATGCACTCGAGCCCGGATTCAATTATCGTCGGAAAAAAAAGCGGAAAAGCAATGCAACAGCGTACAAAGAAAAGTGATTCGAAATACCTTTGTCGTTCTCATTGAATGCTGTTGCTTCCCGCGGCGCAACAACAGCTGCCCCCGATGGCTTCCTAATCGATGATTCTGGAAGTGGTTATATTTCACTGCACACGTTCTATTACGAAGTTACAATTTGATTGATCGATCAGTTCGACCCGCACGTGAAACGTTAATTCCACCACGATTTGAACTGTTCGCGTAGAAAAATTGCAGTCGCGTTTATCCATCTGACGAACGAACGCTGAACTACAGAAGCAACGTTCGAACGGTAACGTTTCGTAAACAGGCCACCTTATCTTCTAATCTTGCTCGTTTATTTTCACCCGTCGTCGATTAAGTAAACTACTGCAATTAAAGCTGCACGCGAAGAAAAGTATAAAGTATAATTATTCTTAAATTCATTCGCAGGCATTGGCGCGATTAGAGTCTTTCAGGTGGGCTTAACTTTTCAAGCTTTTGGAAGTTTGAAGGATTCGGAATGTGAGAACTTGGGGATCTGGAAATTTGGGAATATGACGAAATAGGAATTTGTGAATTTTGGGATTTGGAAATTTGGGAACTGAACAATTTCACAATTTGTAGATTGGGAAAGTGAGTTAGGAGTTGGGAATTGGAGATTTAGTCATTTATTACATGTGAAGGACCCGTTCGTGTTTCAGGCTGAGTCAAACCCGTAAAAATGGTACTCGCATAAACCTGAAATGACTAAAAAAACGAAATACTGTAAAATATCAAAAGTTTAAAAAAGTACTATAAAAATAGTAACAACAGAGTGCTAAATTAATAGCACACTTAACATTAATTTCCAGTGCGACAGTATTAATAAAAATAATATCGAAGATTAAAGAACGTAGTGTTAAAAAAGCATGAAAAAAAAAGAGCAGCGCAAGGTAGTCTAGTTTAACCGTGATTCGCGTTTTACGTGCAATTTCGATGATAAACGATCGAGCGTCCGAGATAAATTGGTTAAAATTAAACTCTGGCAGAAACTAACAAAGGAGAAGGGCGGGTAGAGAAAGGGTGACGAGAACAGGGTGGTAGGTATGGGGATGAAGAGTAGAATGGGGAATGGGCAAACAGAGCGCAATTAACGTGCGACCATTAAATATGTACGCGAGTTACTGCGCCACGATACGTATGTGTATGTGTGTACGTGTGTGTGTGTGGGCCACGCAAATGCATTGGCTATCGAACGCTCGCGCGCCACTACCGATCTCTTCTTGCTGGCTGTTGGCACAGCCGCTTGATTAGCTCCGCCATATTTACATATCATTAGCCGAGTGTTTATCCGACTCGGGAGCACCCCTCTTGCATCACCGTTGTCCGTCAATATGCGAAATAAAAGTTATTACGTCGCTCAAACCTCGTGCAGGCAGCCGGGTACCGCGATACCCGATTCGGCGTTTAAAATTTTCATCGGGAAAAATCATTGAAAGAAATACGGAAATGAATAACAGGTAGCCATTGGCGTGACTAGGAAACTCTCGCAGTTTACAACTCGTTATATTTCAGTTTCACTTTATTCATAAAAATACGAATTTCGATCTGAATCTCGTTGCCTACATTGCATAACAATTTCTTTTTTTTTTCTTTCTTTCTTATTATTCGTTTTATACGCTACTCAAATAGTATATTGGACAAGCTGGCGGCGATGACCGCGCGAGACAAAACGAAAACGATAATAAATAGATTAACGAACTGGACTCGCTTGATTAACGCGAATTAACGTTTGATCGGGTAAATTATCTTGGTGGGACAACATCGTGATTAGTCGCTACTATCGTAAATCTTAACGTTCGGCACAATCTAATCGATGAAAGACATCCTGTCTAATGTAGCGGATGAACGATATCGTGAATACTGCTACATTTAATTTATCGAAGGAAATGCTTACCAATTTAGTAAATAACATAGTTAGGCTAGAAATAATAACATTTTGTTCTTCGAAGCATTTGCCTTAATGGAAAAAACATTAAAAACGAGAAAATAAAACAGGTTCTGTTGCATTTGATTTCGTAAGAAACTCTATTGTGAATCATAAAATTAAGATAAGCACGTTGCTTCGACAACGTTTTGTTCGCTACGTTAACGTACACGCAATCTTAACCCCTAAATTTTTCGATTACGGTAACGCGTTTTGATTATCTTCTTCCTCTTCCACTTCCTTCTCCTTAATTTCAATATGGCGGCAGTCTATTGAGTCGTACACGTTTCTCGAAGCTTATCCATAGAAATTATTGTAAAAAGTACCGTTTTTAAATTACTATTAAGGCAGTATGGTAATATGACTCGACGCAGGCTTCCATACGAAGCCTTTCTACCTTGTCACAGATCGTCCAGTATCTGTCGGATATGTGCGTGTTTCCTACTCATCGGGTATTACGAATTATTAACGAAACGCAACGTTTAAAGCCTTTAAAACTCAGCGAAACAATGAGATAAACAATTTCAAGCGCAACAGATAGTGCGATGTGCTTAGTGTTTATCTGGGCTAACGCTGAAAATATGAAATCGTATAACGCTATACAAATAAAACGCGATACACGTTGTTTTTCCTGATCAAATATCGTTCGATTGGGAGAATTCAAACTTGGTCCACGCGCCTCGCTATCTATCGTGAATAAATGGAAGAAAAATTTAATGAACAACGATTAATAAATAAACGAACAGACAACATAATTAATAGAAATCGCAAAGCAACGATGCTTCTCATTCTTATAGCATTGAAACGTGACGGTACGTACGTGATTACGTACCGTCGTAATTGTGACCGTCATCGTAATTTTGTAGTCGATACAACGATATACAAACGATTGCATTGCTTTCCAAGGCAGTAAAAGAAAGTAGGAACTGCCCCAAGAATTTCTGTCACGATTACGAATACCTAATATTATATCTCTCGTTCCTTTAGGTATCCTAAGGATAAGTAACAGACTCAAATGCAGTACGAGCACGAATTCATCTCGAAAATAACTCTAGATCGGAAGAGTTTCCGCAAACGCAACGTTCTTTACACGAAAAACTTTAGCGTTGAAAAAGTAATAGTACGTTTTCGTCGCAAAGAAAAGATATTCTAATAATGAGCATAATCAGCAAGTTGACATTGCATTCTAACTAACTCTAGCAAGTGGCAGCATTACTGCAACCAGTTTCCAACATAGCCGATTCAAATTGTTCGAGCACTTGCATGCTTTCCGAGGATACAGCATTAATGCCCAAACGTTCTTTGAAATCGTTATCGGATAATCGACGTCGGGAATACTTGATAGAGTTGTCCATCGCTTGTTCCGGAGTGTCGCTGTCGCTCGTGCTGCTACTTCGGCTACTACTGGTTGAACGTCTGCCACTGTATAAGTCTTGTCTCTCGGAATCAGCCTTATCATCAGGAACTGAGACCTCGTTACGAAGCTCCAAGAAATTGCTTTGTGCGTTACACAGAGACTCCGCGTCTTGCCGATCCCTCCGACTTTCGGATACGATTTCTGTCAAGGACGCGATGCGATTCTCGTCATGGTCCGTTTCGCATTCGAGTCTGATATACTTGCTGCTACGTTTACGTTCGTACGTAATAACCTCATTCGTTCTGGCGAAGTTCGCGACAGAATCGAAGGACTCCGTACACTTAGCTACGTTATCGCTCTTTTCGCCCATTTTGTCTATGACTTTGTTCGAGAGCCAATTGCCTCGCTCGGCTTCTCGAACAGCAAAATCATCCTCGAAAATATTAGGCGACAATGGCGCTTTGTTATCGTACTCGTTACTGTTCGCGTCATCGTCCGCGATTTCAGTAACTTCAAGCTCGTTCCTCTCGGCAACGTTATTCCTTTTGTATACTAGCTTTGCTCTAGATGGCGCTGGTATATGCGCTTCTTCCAATTTCACGTGCTCGAAGAATTTGGTGAGGGCGCCGCGCTGCAATTGGACCGAGGACTCGTTTCGTTCGCCTGATTCCAGGTGGTAGTCTTGACGATGCAACTGCTGCCGATTGAGCGAGAAGGAATCTTTGTCACCTGGGCCAAAGTCTCGTGGCTCTCGAGAATTATCGGTGACGATATAGGACTTGTTATGGCCTGCGAACAATGAGTGGAGAAGACCGCCGGATCTTGGCCTGTACTTGGTACGACCGCCGAAGAGGCTGGCTGTCTCCTCTGGTTCCGTGGGCTTGACGATTTGTAGTTGCTTATCGGATTCTGTATTATCGTAGGAAGGCAGTAAGATTTCGGTGGCTCTGGCAGATCGCAGTTGGCTGATACCGAATTTGTTCCTTGGCTGCTTAGCTCGGGACTTTCGGCCGTTGAACGTCGATCGCTCCAGCTGATATTCGGCCGTGATGGAGAGATTTTCCGTGTCGATGATTCGATTGAGTGCGGGAACTGCGCGATTTGTTTGCTTCTTGCGGTTACGACTGACGGAGTCGGACAACTGTTTACCGACGAGCATCGAGGAGTGGGCGACAGAGATTTCCGCCTGAACGCGGGGGTTGTAGCCTGGTGTGATTGGCAGTTTATAGTTGAGCATTGTACCGTGACTTTGGTCCTCGGAAGACTGACTTGCCCTTCTTGCTGGCTCTGCGATCTTTTTGACGATGAGGTATGACTGATGCTTCTCGGATTGGACACTGGTGACGGGTAGCTGGTAGGCGTAGGACACTTGAGGCTCTGCCCTGTCGATATAGGCGATGCTCGATCGAGGCAATTGATTGAGGACGATGGAGGAGTAGGGCACGTTGCTTTCTCGTTCGATGCTGATTGCTGAAGAGGTCCTGACATCCGGCTGGTTGATGGTTGATGCGGCGACATTGTTCGAGGAGATTGGGATGAGGAAGGTCGAGGAAGGAAGTTGCCCGATTCCGATTGAGCCGGAGAATCTCCGCTTTTTCTGAGTTGCATCAACTTTATGAAGTCCACAAGTCGTTTTATAGATCTCTGCGTCTTCTCTTGTTTTCCTAATAATTCCTGGCGCGTGCGCTGTTGCAGCTGTTGAGAGAAAAATTAAACGATTATTTACATATAATACTATTGCTTCGAGATACAAATTATAATTAGCGCCCATTTTCTATTTGGCGATGTCAGGACGAAGATACGCATGCTCTTAGTACGTAGTTTAACGAGAAGTCTAATTTTGAGTATGTCCCACCGAATTTGTAATACATACATACGATACTTTCGTTTTTAAACGTTTTTCTTATGTATGTATTTTTTTGTGTACACTAAGTCGACAGTTAACTAAGTGCTCTAACACGAAATACATAAGCAGTACATAATTTAAATTGAAGAAGTAAAAATGAAATATTCAAAACACTGACATTTGAACTATATATGAAGGAAGCATCGTGCATTCCGTACTTTCACGGATTAACGAACAAAATTATTGCTGTAGGCAAATGTGTGTCGCGCGAAATGGTCTGCATAAAAACCGATTTATATACGTATATAAGCTCTACAGCAATGACGTTAACAGAAACTATAAAATATCAGAAAAATCGATTTTTTTATAACCTAAAAAAAAAACGGTAATTAGTTTTGTTATAAAAAAATCGATATATCTCCGAGAAACAATATTCACAACTGAAGAATAAAAATGTAGAGATCTTGCAGGTTCTCATTGATGAAAAAACAAAAGCTGGAAAATATTTACGAACAATTTCATGAACTGAACAGCATTCCAAATGAAAAAAAAAGTTTGTGAATTTTTTTCTACGCAGGCCACAGGACGAACCTGAAGGGACTGGCAGAGTAGTTGTGAGCGTTTTTCCAACTCGTAAACCTGCAATCTCAGATCCGAGTTTCGCTCGCGCAGCTCATATCTTTCTCTCTCTTTCTCCTCTGCAAGATATTTCGCGTTCAATACACGTTGCTTTTTTGAGCCCTATTACTGACGATCGACCAAAAAGTTCTTCTTAATTGCAAATTCTTCTGCTGTATTCGAGGAGCCGGTCTCACTCGCGACACTTCTTCCGGCAGGCTGCTCTCTCGTTTATTCTCTCTGTGTGCTTACGCTCAATAAAGTCTGCGGCAACGCTGCGATACCTCGTTGCACGTTAAATCTAGAAATTGTGGACCCATGTTACACAATTTCCTGCTTTTCTTTCAAACACAACTTGTCTGCATTATCTACAAGTACTTTTTCCCATCTTACTGCTCGCGCAAAAGAGTCTTTTTCTCTGCTGCGTAAATGAAAAGATACACGTTCGCTTTTGGTTATCAAGTATAACCAAAAGAGTCACTTTCGTTTAAACGTTATCGTTTTCTAATTAAAAATACATATCGCAATACATCGAATCATCCCGGACGGTGCCGCCGCGAAATGAGATAAGCGTGCCACGAACATTCATCAAAGCTAGTGTCTGCAGGAAACAAGAACTTTTTTGTCAATCACACGATCAACGTTACAACAGGTAGAAATCCTTTGAAAAACAAAGGACGATTTACCGAATTCTTCGTCCTTCTTAAACGACGAACGTCCGTCTTCCTCCTCGTCTGCCTCTTCGCCGTCTTCCATCTCTTCCTCGTCCAGTAACGCACATTTCGGGCATATTCTTTGCGGTGCTGGCGATATAGAGTGGCAAGACACGTGATAATTGGACGCGCAATTTTCGCACACCGTCAATGTACCTGTAGCAACGTAAAACGCATCGCGTGAATATCGCTGTCCTAATAAAATATTGTTACAGTCGAACACATACAAATCTACAAATCATACATCGTATGATACCGATTATGTACCTGGATTCCTACAACTTATGCAAACTGCTGAATCACTGCTGATCCTCTCGATAGTTAGACTGGAAGGTAAACCAGGTATATGAACCGCTTTGCTGCCGATCGACTGAACGGACTTTACGGTGGGCACGGGCAACTGAATCTGGCTAGGACCATTTTCAACTTTGCTCTTGTTAGCGAAAACTTTACTCTCCGTAACGTTTCGGAGAATGTTCGGTCGAGTGCTGGACTTTTGAACCGGGATCAAAGATTTCATCACCGTTTTGGACGCTGGTGGTGACGCTGATTTCGGCGGCGCTACTTTTACGGGAGGAGGCGACGGCCCGTTCATGCGTGCCGTTGTTTGTCGAGTTTGAGGAACATTTCCGGATTGCAGGTACGAGTGTCTCTTCCGTTTCTAAACAGAGATACAACAAACATACAACATGTATAAATTTTATACGAATTTTACAAGATATCTACCGTTGGCACTTCCACGCTGGAATAAATGAAATGCGGATTAGCCGTGCTACGGCGTTTCCTTTCGGCCCTCTTGTTTTGCAATTCGGAACAAGTCGCAGTGGTGATTAAACCGAGAGCATTCAAAAAATTAATTTTTTCGATCGATTCGACTTTGCACTCTTTCTCCGAGTCCTCTTTCTCGGATTTCTCGTTGGAATTCTCGTCCATGGAGACTTCGATAACGTCGTCCTCGCCGGAAATCGTTTCCACAGAACTGGGCCGTTCCCTGCAACCGAGCGTTCGTTATCAGGAATGTTATGAAAAGAACCAGTTAAGTTAACGCGGGTCCCACGATATTCAAATGACAACTTACTTCGCTGGCACGGTGTCCTGCGTGGGCGAAGGGACATCGCCGTTCCTGACGATCTCCTCGTAATCCTCCTTCGAGCTCTTCGTGCTAAAATCATCGCCACCGGTCTTGCATCTCGTTTCATTGTTATTCGTTATATGATTATTGTTGTTCAAGCCGAGCAACGACGCGATGGAAACTTTCGCCCCGTTCGCATTCTGCGCTTTGAACGCTTCGACCTCCTTGCGCAGCCGCTGGACAACTTGCTTCTGCGTATTAAGAATTGAAAACTATCAGCGTGAGCTTCGGTCAATGACGATCGCGGAAAACTTTCTTGGCAGACTGTGTGCATGTCGCTGATCGTTTAAATACGCGTGTCGTTAAGCAGCGAGCAGAATGTATTCTTAGAGGATGCACTGTTCTATAAATCAAGAAAATATCTTCGACCGACAAAAGGGTCACATTATGCGGACACGGCTAACCACCCGTCGCAATGAAATTATCGGTTTAAATTTATATTCTGCCAAGAAAATCTTCGTAGTGATCAAATATGCATTCTCTAAGAGCATTGGTATAAAAATTTAACGAAATAGAGAATTCTAAAGGGACGATGAATATACGTATATCAATACATGTAGTTTGTCGATAAATTTATGAGGAAAATATAGTTTGTAAATATTCTGATTTTAAATCGCAAGAAATATCTGATTGGAATAGAAAGTTTTTATTCAAGAATCACCCCTTGCAGTAAAGTAGAAGAAAAGTAGAACAATGTAACCCCCATTGTTCTACAAGCGCGAAAAATTCGCGTTATGGGGACCTCAATAATCAGCTAAAAGATATTCCGGACAGTTCGTCCGTGGGTACATAGAGCGTCCCGACGCGGCGTCGGTGGTGCCGAGGAACTTGGCGAAGTTTTCGCGAGTAAACGTTTAACTCGATAATACAATGAACAACGAGCGAAGGGAGCTTGATCGCGTTGAAACGAGCGTTGAAAAGCGACGAAACGATGAGAGGAGAAGAAACAAGGTGGCAAGGCGGAGGAAAGCTAAAGGAACGGAAAGAAGAGAAGGAAATAGGGGAGGGAAAAAAAATGCGGAGATCTCGTAAAGAGCTGAAAACGTTTCTGCGGGACATTTTATTGATTGAGCCCCTCCGCCTCTGCCCCTACTCTGCTTCCTTTTCACCCAAGTCCCATTCGCCCTCTCTTTCCAACTATCTCTCTCGTCTCTCCCTGTCTCATTCGACCCCCGTTGCACCCTTGCCGCCCACCACCCGCCCGATGTATCTGTATATACAAGCCTCTCTCTCGGTCTCCGCCGCTTTCTCTTTTCCCATTTCTATCCGTTTACGTATCTCCTTTGCTCCGCTAGCAATCTACCTGGATCGGTCGTTTATCGTCGACGAATAAAAAGAATAGGAGAAAAACGGCGGGGAAGAAGTTCGAAGAAAACACGGGGGGAATAACAGACGAGAAGGAGGAGCATCGTCGTCGACGGGATTATCGCGAAAATGTTTAGAAGAGGATGCTGTGCGATCGCAAAGCGCATCCACCGGAGCCTTTTCGGGGCAGACTTGGCCCCCGCTATCGATTCTTCGCGTCGATTCGCGAATCTGGAAAAGAAACGCGCACCTATATAACGATATATTTTATAATACACGACCGCTCGACGGCGAGCGTTTCTTGCGCGCCTGGAAATCCGATGGTCGAGTTTCTACCCACACCTACGAAATTAGATTATAGTTTCATATATCACTAACAATTGTAGAAACTTGGTACTCATGATATAGTGAATTTAGGATTTTTAATTCTTGGAGGCTTCAGAAACTTGCGAAAGATGTTTAGTCTTCGGAATTTCAAACATTTGAACTTTCAGGATCTTGGAATTTTGGAGTTCTTAAACTCGCAAACTTTAGAACTCTGAAACTTTTATGGTACAACATTTTTGAAGTTTGGGACTTTTTTCAAATTTAGATCCTCTGGAAGTTTGGGACTTGAAACAATGACATTCAAATTACATTTCGTGCAATTGATCGTGACAAAAGTTTCTGTTAATCGCAAGCACAAAAGCTATTCGCGCAACTTTCGTCGCGCTGATAACGTTCAGTGTACGTAGTGTGGCCGTTTCCGTTCCGAAGTATGCATTGAAAGGGGTTTTTTACTCTCGGCTCACATCTCCATTAGGAAAGACGATATTGTTAAGATATAATGTACGAGTGGAGGAGGCAGGATTATTATAATGTAACAGCTTCGATAATGTGGCGAATAAACTTACGAAAGACGAGTAAGAAAGGGGATATTCGAGTGATAGCGAGCAGGGTATCTGTTTGCGTTTATCCGCGACGCGATCGACAAAGTTTGGAAAGGTGGTCGTAAACTCGCTCAACGAGTTCGCTATTTAATTATAACTGTGCGTTACTCGTTGTAGCGAGCATCGTGCGAAGAAATGGCAAGCCCGAGCTTCCATATCGAAAGCTCGCGGTTCGATAACGTTCAAGAAATTCTCGGTGAACGACGTTTCGGGAAATTAACAGATCGCGTCGCGATCGTTCCACTTTCGAAGCAATCGACGAATTACCGAATAACGATAATTTACGATAGTGTCGCTCAGGTAAACTTCTGTTTCAATTGTTAGGTTTCCGTGAAATATCAGAAAAAGACACGGTTCGATGACGTAAATGTATCGAGTTAAATCTTAAAGTCGAAAATAGCGGCGATTTTAATAAAATTCGTTAGACAAAATGGCCGGTAGCCAGTAACAGCAAAGAGTGATCGATTTCGGAACCTATAGAGTCTGACACGATTCGATGACATAAAACTATCGCGAACTAGATCTTACGTTAATCCGAAGCTTGACGTTTGTTGAAAACAATCGAATAAACCTTTAATTTATATTCTTAATATAAAATTGTTAACAGCCATAACAACTCGCTGGTTGTTCTATAGAATAATTTACGAGACAAGTTTCAGACAACAGTTTAAGATATTTGTGAAAACATGTTCAAACTTTAAGCTCGAAATTGCTGAAGCACTATTTTATAGTGTCTTTTGTCGAATTACATCCGCTATTTCGTGTATTCGCTACTGTAACTTAATATCATGTTAAAAATATTCTTCAACGGATATTTCAATTACTTTGAGGACTCCCCGTGAAATTACTTAAATATCAGATTATTTCGATACGATACACACGGAGCGGAATAGGGAACGACCAAGAACAAACCTGCCCTGGATCATAACGGAAAAGTGAAGCTCGAGGAAATCAATTCTCAACTTACCTGGCATCTTCCCAACGACACGATGTGCAAGTGAATCTTTTGTATCTGACCAAGGATGTCCGTATTCTGCAAAGTAAGGGAAACAATTTGGCGTTAAACTAACGATTTGTTTTATATTTATAGATCGTTGTCTATGAAGCCACTCCTTGTCGACACAGAACGAAAACAAAAGAGCCCGATTATTTCGAGTAAATATAAAAACTAAGGATAACGTGACTTTCAAAATGATTTATTTTTATTTTATTTCTAATGGAAGTCAAACTACAATTTACATTTTGTATGTAGTAATTCTTTCCCTTTTTTTCACGTAATTGAACAATTTTGTTTTTATAACGAGTTCCGAAACGTATAACAAAGCTACATCGATTGTTTTTTCGAACAAAAATGGTTGATTTTACTTCGTATATATTTCAGTATAGATTTTTGTAACAAACGTTAATTAACAGACCTATTAAACCTATATTTTTGATATTGAAATAGCAATGAACGTTTCGACAACGTTTTATCCGACATTGAATTCCCAGCTACACGTACATAGCATCGATCGACATTCGCTCGAATAATCGGGATTCTACCGTGTAGGTTTTCACATTCCCTCAGCATCACAGACGATACATCGAGTTTATCGCAGTTATGACATAACAGTTGACAACGATTGTATACGCGTGGGTATAATTGATGTAATAGTAGCTACAGCCTAATTACAATTATACTCTATGAATTCGATAAGAAACATTCTTGCACATAGTCCGAAGTTTTACATAGTATACTTTGTTACTTCTACTTTCAAATTTCAGAATTTCCAAATTTTAACTGTTTATTTCCTACATCTTCAAATTTCAAAATTATTCATTTCTTACATTTTCAAATTTTAGGATTCTTTCCTACACTTTCAAATTTTAGAATTATTAAATGTCTATATTTGCAAATTTCCAAAAGTCACTTTGGTGATCATATTCATATCAAATACATTTATTTGAAGAATCAAATTCAACGTACAAAGTGTTACAAATGAAACAGTGGTATGTACATATTTGTTCGAATAAGATTTCTCTCGAAGAATATCGATCGAGGTGAAATGATAAAACCATCAGTTAAATACCAGATCAATTGTGAGGCCGAAAATAACCGATATAGGAACTACAAGTCCAATAAGAGCAACGTTGTTACGATCTAGGATGTTCACGCACACATCATCGCATGTTTACCAAATCCAAATCAATCTGTAAGATTAGCGAATGTAAACGACTTACGTTTGGGTCATCCTTCAGTTTGCCCACGCAGATCTGTAACACGAGAAAATTCAGAGTTAACTTCGTTGAGACAGCTCGAATGTTTGCCTGTAAAATATCGTAGACGGAAGCTTTTAAAATGTGATTGTTTCACTCTGCGACGCAATAATGCAATTACCGTAGTACGCTTCGATCTATACCGAAGAATATATACCAACATCGAATAAATATTTTATATCGAACACTCTTTCCCTGTGTTCTCACACTCGGTACGTTTCTTACATTTTAAACTCGGGACTGTCACAAAATTTTATATTTTTCTACTAAATATTGGCAAAAGAAAGTGTCATCTTGATTCAGTAAAGGTATTTAAAAAATATTAACTCCATCTTAGAAGTTTTATAATACATAGATAATAAACAAAATAAAAACTTCGGATAACCGTTCGAAATAAAAATAAAAGCCAACGTATATAAATTTATTTATGTACCGACACATAATTAAACGTATGTAAAATATTATATATAACGTCGTTTCTAAATAAATATTTTCCACGCGTATAAGATGCGCCGCAATCTATAAAAAATCTTTAAAAAATGCTTTATAATATCCGCGAAAAACGATATTACCGCGCACCTGTTCGACTATCGACGTGCAATTCAAATGCCCATCGAGCGAGAACAGGTTTGTCCTATCCGGTCGGCAAATGCGCCGTGCCTGAATATTGATTTATTTATCTAACTTGATAAATTCGCGATAAACTATTCGACGATTAACTGACAGTCGAGCACTACAATATATATCCAAATATTTTATGAAGATTCGACCTGTGAAATGATCCGTACTGAATTATAAAATAACGCAATGGCGGACCAGGATTTTTGTTTGGACCAGATATCCCAGCTTTACTAATGTTCCACGATAAATAAATTCCTTTAGCAAATTTGGAAATTGATGAATTTAAGAATTTGAGCAAATGGAAAATATTTGGAAATTAGTGTATAACTTTAAACGTTTCAAAATGAGGCCCACGAGGTATCCTACCAGTCCCGCCCAAGTCCCTACTCAGTTACGCCACTGAAAAAATGATAGGAATCGAGAATCGAGTAGTATCGATCGATCGAAAAAATTCGATTTCGACAAGGAGGAACAAGGTCGGTAGAGCAGAGCAGAGTGGCAATTGCGCGCGTGCAAACTTTCCCCCGGTACGTATATCCCTCTAGCGTTCTTACTAGTTAATAAAAGTTCCTTCGTAAACGATCGAAATGAATATACACGATTCGATAATGGTTTCTTACGTGCGTTGAAATACCTTGAACCTTCAAACGTTTATAATGTAAAGATTACCGACGATGGACGCTAACAAAGGATCTTAAGGGTCGATACTGAAACGTTCAAGAAACGTACCGAATTTCTCCATGTCTATACAGAATTATCGTAAATTTGCTATATTTTGATGACAAAAAAAAGATAAACGGAGAAACATGGTTACAAACTATAAAGACACATAACGGAAAACGAAGAACAAGTATATTGGCAGAATATAGTAAATTGAAGTTTATCGTTTGGAACAAAGAAACAACTAGGTATAGACAAAAGTAATCGAAGAAAGGAGAAAGAGTACAGAAATATAGGAGCTACGAGAGGAAAAGAGAGGGAAATCGAACGAACAAGCGAGGAACTGAATGAACGAACGAGCAGAAGAGAGAGGGAAAGAGACAAAATGTTGGTTCTCAAAGTCATGCGACGCATCGGTCGAAGCACTCTACCAACAAAGGTTAAGGTCTGAACACTCGTTCACCTTCAAGTTTATATGATTCGTAAAAAAAATCACCGTTCGATGCGAAAGCTCGCACCATGATTGAAAGCGAACAAAAGTTCCTTTGAAACTTGTTACGCTTCTTTCACTTTCGATAACGCGTAACGTAGCTTCGATGCAGCCAAGGAAGAAACGGTACTACAAATGTCCAATACGAGTGAAAGAAGCGTCGGGACAGTTTTCTAATATCGTAGGGACACGTATGACGCATTAACAAATCAATTTCTGTTCGTATCCGCAATAAATCGAGTATCTTTATACGGGATCGTTATTTCATATTTCCAAAAACTGCCATCGAGTTACGAGTTCCGTAAATATAGTATAGGCGTGCATTTATGCACGCGCGCGCGTGATTGATGCGTACATGCGTTCGTACACGCATTCTGCATGAAAATGCTCGAGGAAACAGTCGCGAATGGAATTTATCGAATAAAAACGCTTCGATTCTCGTTTACTTTCCCCCGAAACAAACTTACATCCGGAAGTTAAAACTTCTCGAAAAGTTTTCCACTTTACAAGTCGATTATCTATCGAGCGTGCTATCTCGATTTTTTAATCGATAGGCAACTGCGTGTCGAAAAAAATTAAAAAAAAAAAGAAAAGAGAGACGTTTCCTGACGAAAGAAAATAATTCGTTAAATTTCTCGCATCGCTCGCCCGTTCGTTCGGTTTCGTTACTCTCAATCTTTAAATCGTTATCGACATACATGCACGGTCGCGGGACTCACCTGATGATCGCGTATGGCATTTTTCAGCTTATTTTGCACGCTGAGTATTTCTTCCTGCAAACTCTTCGATATCTCCATAGTTTAATATCGAGTTTGTCCGTTTTTCCTCCCTGTTCAAAAATCCGGCCGATTTTAGCGAGAGAAGAGGAGGACGGGAAACCCCTCCTCCCTCTCACTCTCACTATCCCACCAAATCGACGAGAGCAGCGGTATACGCTCTGATCAACCGCACGCACGGCGCGCACCAGCCACTAACTCTTCGAACCACCGCAACGACACTCGATCGTTTTAACTTAGGAAAAGCGGACAGGTGAAAATGTCACAGACACATTTTCCCGGTCCGTCGCGTGCGTGCATATGCACACCCTTGTTTCACGACACAGACCGGACGAAACAACGTCGTGAAACCGCGCACCAAAGTGAATTGTTCGCTCATCAACGAGCGTCTGTGCTGCCACCAGCACTGTTGCCTCCGTACACGGACGTGCCAAGTTGCTCGAGATCCCCTGACACCCCTGGCCCTTTCCTGCGATCTCTCTCTCTCTTTCTCCCTCTATCACCCCTTCTTACTCCCACCCGATGCGCTCCGTGCCCAGGGATCCGACGCGCTCCTTGAAAGCAAGTTTTCGCGCCAAGCTATATATACTCTGTTCAACGAGAAACCATACTTGATTCGCGCAACTCGACCAACTTCACGAGTTTCACCACCAACTTGATGTTGTTCCCACTTTCATGCGCTTTCTACTTCGCCGGTCATATACACCATGGACAAAATGTACGGGGAACAAGAACAAGCAACACCGAGCATAACCAAATTTCGGAATTTAGCAATCTGAGGACTCGAAAAGTTGGGAATTTAAGAATTTGGAAATTTAGACATTCCGAAACTCATGAATTTAGAAGTTTGACGATTTGAAAATTTGGGAATTTGAGAACTTGGAAATTTTGATCACCTAGTATACACGCTCCGCGCCAGGAACGTCATAAGATTACGGAGCGTAGTCAAACCAATCAGAGCTGACATGCGCACAATGAATGAAAACTCGTTGTATGATGAGTATAGTTTGTCGTTGAACAGGGTATAACCGGTAAGCGAATCACGCGGAAGTACTTTTTAATTTGTATTGCAATGTATAACTGCATAATGCGTATTGTTCGTTCGTTTTGAACGATCACTAGAAACTGCGCTTACAAACTTCTGGAAACACGATACACTCGAAGAAAACATTTTCCTGAAGTAAACCTTTTATGATAGGGAACGTTGGTAATGCCCACGATAGTGGCGCCACATATTTGCGATTACGAAACGAAACAAAACGCTGTTCACGATAGGAGAGGAGCGTGCTCGCTTTCCCAAAGCTCGCAGGCATGTTTCGGAATTTCTGCACATTTGGAGACACGTCTTAATATGGCTGCACTTATTGGGCGCATTGTAATAAATTAATGTCTGGATTCCATGATTTATCTTCATTTGGTTTTACATCCTACTGCAACAGAATTGTTTAAACGATCATGTTAAACTGTTATCCTTTTACGTAATCTTTTTTTAATTTGAAAATGATCTTTCTCTTTCATCAATTTAGAAAGGACACATTCGTTTAACGTTTAAAATTAATGGGACGAATGTGAGAATTCAAAATTTATTTTACATCACAAATATTGTATGACAAATATGTTGTTACTCGTACAATGCGGAATTTTGGTTTCTTTATAAATGATCGTACTTGTTGAATTATACTTTATATTATTTATAATTAATTGTATTTATGATAGCCATTATTGTACTCTGTAACCAATACCTGTTTATATAAACGATACAAATGTATATGTATAAGAAAATGCGATGTTTAAATCGATCATCTGCACGCGATAGTATATCACGTGATCATTCATCATATACCGACATTATAGGCTAGTTTAATGAATATAGGACGATGTAACGAATTTCTTTTAATTCATGAAATTATACCTATGTTAGGAACAAATGTATGTTCTTCTGCACATAGATGCGTTATTGACATAATTATTTCATTAATTTGTATTGAATTTAAAACTTTTTTTCAGAATTTATTTACTGTATAAGTTACATGTCTGATGCACGTAAAAGTTTAAAAATATTAGAAAATACAGTATACAGCATCAGTATTTATTAAAAACGTTCTTTGACTTTAATGAATTGCATAATTAGTTAATTAACAGATTTGTAGATAAATAATAAATGCCAGATATGGAATTATACAAATTTTTAACATTTTTACGTAATCTGTATTATTTAACTATAATTACATACGTAATTTAACGAATGAAGAACGAATAGTTGGTTCAAATTAATTGTTTATAGAAATGAAATTGCGTTCAAACTAAAGAAGTTATTTGTCTACTTATAATGATTGTTGTATTTAAACTTATTTTAAAATAAATTTTGTTACCTTATTGCTGCATGTAAGATGAGAAAGATGTCTACATCACATGCACGCTGCATAAAATAGAACTGAAATTATTATAATTTTGTCGTTTAACCTTTTAAGATTAAGTTTGTTCATTGGATATGAAGTGTAAGCATAATCAAAAATACGCATGCGCGTACTCCAAAAAATTGTATACTAGCGTTCAACTTTGTAGAAGTTCTTATGTACTATAATCATATATATCGTTGTAAATGTATCGAATTTATCTTACTTAATTTATCTATGGTTTTAAACATACTACGGTAAATATTATGAAACTATTTCTTTTATGTTTTAATTGTAGGAAATGTCCATGTCGCTCTTTTTGCTTAGGTTAGGTGTGAGGTTATGTTGTAATTTTTCTCCACTAATAAGTTATTATATCTTACTCGCTTGTAATAACTAATATTCAATTACATTTATTTATGTGCATACAGTATAATCTAATGAAAAATTTTGTATATTATAATAATTATTCTTATGTAATCTATATTATATACACATGTATAACATTTAATTCGACTTTACATTAATTTATGAATGAAGTGGTACTTCAATTCTAAATTTGAAGAATATTTTAACACAAAGGAAAGCTAATAGTTGGTCTTTTGTAAAAATGTTCAAGTGGCTGTATTTAAAAAAGTGTGTTTACAAAAATGGCTGGCAAGAGGTCTGCATCCACAGAATTAAATCATGATAATTGGGATAAAGGAGAATGTCCCGAAGAAGCAGGAACATTTAAAAAGGCAGCTGATGAAGTGCTTGAGAAAAGAGTTGTAAAAAGAGCTAAGCGCCGTTTACAAAGTGGAGAAGTAAATAACATCTTATTTATATAGTTTTTATCTTAAAATCTATATACATTTTTTTCTACAAACTTTTTAGGATGGTACCAGAGGTGCATTTGGTACATTCACAGGTTTTAAAACATCGCCCAATACATCTAATACTTCATTATTTACATTCTTAGCTAATAGTAGTACTAATGCTAATGCTAATGATACCTCCTTAAAAACACAAACAAACATCAGCAAAGCTCCCACAAATAGCGAAGCTCCCAAAAGTAATGAAAATGGCACAAATAAGAAGGAAATTTCAGAAATACAAACACCATTGAGTACATCCACAAATAAAAAAAGTACTCCTGATCAAGAAGATCAAAATAAAACTAAAAAGTCTTCAGATTATTTTGCTAAGTTGAAAGGTTTAAATGAAAGTGTGGCACAGTGGATTAAAACACATGTTGATGCAAATCCGTTTTGTATTTTAACACCTATTTTTAAAGATTATGAAAGATATCTTAAAGACATTGAATCAAAACATGGAAGTGAAATGGAGATGGGATTTCATGTATCAGAACAAGCACAATCTACCCTTACTAATGATAGTAAGGATTCTGCAAACACTGAAAAGAAACTAGATAGTACCTCATTTGGTGGAATAAATACAAAACCTGCTGTGAGTACATCAGAATGGAAAACTGACAAATCAATTTTTGGCAATATTAATACAGGCTCAAAGTCCATATTTGGAAAATCAGAACATACTGTAGATAGTAACAAATCCATATTTAGTAATACAGACCAAACTTCAGATGCACCTAAATCTGTATTTGGTAACATTGATCAAAAACCTGGTACTAAAAATATATTTGGAAATATGAATTATGAAAAGAATCCATTTTTGAGTAAATCATCATTACCAGATAATAAATCTGACGAACAAGAGTCAAAATCAGATGCAAAAACTACTGCTACCAGCTCCTTTTCCACAACAAATACTAATACCTTTTGTTTTGGTCAAAGCTCCACTACTACCAACACATCAACTGGTTTTAGTTTTGGAAGGTAATTTATTTAAACTTTTCAGTTGATGCACAAATATCAAAAGTATCATAATTAATAACCATTTATCTCATAGCGCTAAACCCTTTACTTTTGGAGCCCAAGCTGTAAAACCACAAGATACTGAAGAAAAAGAAGGAAAAGAAGACGAAGATGATGAACCACCGAAAGCCGATTTTAAACCAGTAACCGAAGAAGGTGCCATATATCAACAAAGGTATCATTTTCAATATATTCTAATTAATATACAAAAGATGTATTACTTTAACGTTGCTGCTTATAAAATTGATTCTTGTATTGTCTTACAGGTGTAAAGTTTTTGTTAAAAAAGATGGTAACTTTAGCGACAGGGGTATTGGAACATTATTTTTAAAGCCGACGCCAAACGATAAAACACAACTATTAGTACGCGCCGAAACTTCTTTGGGAAATTTATTGCTCAATACTTTATTAACCGAAAGTATTCCAACAAAACGTATGAACAAAAATACAATAATGTTGGTTTGCTTACCAAAACCTGAATCAACACCACCTCCAGTACCAGTTTTGTTGAGAGTAAAAACAGAAGAAGATGCTGATACATTATTTGAGGCACTTAATAAACATAAAAAATAAGGACAAAATAAGAATGGTAAATAACAGAATAACGTAATACAGGAAACAACGTAATAAAATTGTGTTGAACAGTGACTAATGATTTTTTTAAATCACACAATTTTGTTGTTACTCACATTAATTGTATGATTTTTATCCTAAATGCATAATATAAAAGAAAATGTAAAATAGAAGTAAATTTGAATACTTTTTATTCTTGCATAAATTGAGTGGCATGACATCATTGCTATGAGTAATGTTAATATACGAACGTATCATTCAAGAATAAACGTGAATCAGTTTGGACTTTTTAAAATACGTTTTCATTTGTTGGTAAATCTATTGCAATACTTGCAATGTGACAAGTATATGAACAATTCATTGTATATATTAGTTTGAACTTCTTTTATATTGTATCTCGTAAACATAAACATCATAACATCAAATTTAATCTTAAAAAATATCTGTTACATTTATAGTTTATATTGTGTCTTTTGAAATTATATCGATTTTTAGAATCGTATTTTTATGAAATATTACTTGTGTATTTGATAAACGTTTCGATATAATATACAGTGAAATCTCTATCTGTCAGTTTTGAATGTACTTAGTGAACTAAATGATAAATGCGGAAAAATTCTAGACGAAGGAACGTGCGATTCGATATCGATTATTCGAGAAACGATGGATCGAAGTTTCACTGTATTGCTAGCGTACGAGTTAAGAAAATTAACTGGTGTAAACAGAATGTGAGTAAATATGATTATTGTAATTTACATTCCTATAGTTTAAACACTGATGTTCGAATGAAATTTGTTAAAAATTTTGGGAATACGAGGAGCAAATTCTTTGAAACAGTTGTTAACAATATTTGAAGACTACTTCAAACAAATAATAAAAGTTAATCGTTTCATTTCTGAATATGATAAATATTCATGTTCCTATATTTACATTTTATTACATAAATTAAAACTCACCTGCTATTTTTTTATTACTCAAAGACCCATCAATGTTCAAATGTATTATTCACTCATCGATTAGTCACGTTTATAAGCAATAAATACATTCAAACATCGTAAATAAAAATTGTCGTATTAGTTCGAAGTTTTTGGTTAGTGCAAATAAAGTAAATTTGAGACTAAATTTTTATCATTCATAGTGTATTTACAATTTGTTATGCAATATTAAACGCATATATCTTCTAATGTACAGAGTTACAAGAAATTATTTTTAAAAATGTTAATGTATTAATGATATATTACTTTTTTCAACTACTTATAAGCAAAAGAACATTAAATTATTTTTTTATAAAATAAAATGCTTTATTTCTAGCATGATAATTTAATTTTAAATTCTCGTATAATATTAATGAAAGCTGCCACTGCACAATGCCTGTTTTATTTACAACAGCAATGTCAATTTAACTTCAATTTAATAATTAAATAAGTATGTAATTTTTTATGTTTAAATCGTAAAATTGGTATGTAAATCTTTCAAACATGAACATTCTTAAATGTTTAATGCAATTAACAGCACAGCACATTATTCTAAAAATTATTTATAGAATATGACTTAAAAAAACAGTTTTAGAAACATTGTATGTACAAAAGTAGTGTACCATATATTTGCATCTTAGTAATATAGATCAGATCTAAGCAATTCATACTTTTCGATCCCTAGACAGAGTTTTGTATAGTGTCCGTTAGTGACGCCAAGAAGCAATAAAAGAAAATCGCGCACCTTTCTTGGTAAGAGACATTGTATTCTGTTCTCTTGTCCCAAGATACGGCCATTGTTCCTTAAGGTTTCACTACCAGTGACAAGTCGCCGCCCATAGTGATAAAATAACTGTTCTAGGATCATAGAATTGCTCAGGCCTGATATAGATACTCTTTACTACTGATATGCCCTATATAAAAAGATAATAAAATAAAGTTGAATTTTCTTACAAAATATTGTGGTATTATGTTTCAGTAATGTACATATTTTGTGGGTATATTGACAATTATTTTCATTTTTGCTAAGCCCTCTGGGCCATAAATGGTGTTAGAGCACCTCTTTGCCCAAGACCTAATTGTATATGTTGCATATGTATTTCGACACAGTTTTGAAATACTTGTTGGTTTTGTGGACTTAATTTGGAACGTATCTGTTCCATAGTCCCTTGCAATACTTTCAATTCATATGCATTTCGATCTGAATCGGATAAACTCTGAAACACGGAAATACTTGCATAAATAACGATACTACGAGTAATAGTATTTAAAATATTAATTCGTGTTACCTTTACTTGAAGCATAAGAGCCGTCAAATCTGTAACTAATTGTGTCATTTTTCCAGGTTCTTTATCGTTGATAACATTATTTCTATTGACCATATCAGCCGCTTCTTGTCTGCACTTTTCTCGAAGATGAGATGGTGCCAACATGGCTGCCACACTAGGTTCAGGGGCCATTTCTTGACACAGTTCTTGGACATCATTTAGAAAATCTTGAAGAGCGGTATTCATTTTTTCTAGCTCAACCACGATTCTGAAACCAATATAAATGTTTATAAAAATGCACGAAGTTAAAAATCGTATAAAAATAATGTATTAGCTACATACCCCGCATATCTTCTTTCAAAATCTGGTGGTAGTGATTCTCCAAAAGATCGCCTTTTTTCTGCTTCACTATTCATTTCTCTTAACTTTTTAATCTTTATTTTTTTAGCAGATAATATTTTACTTACTTTAACCATAAATTCTAGTAATTTTAAAGGATAACCATTCATTGTTCCACCAATATGAGATTTCTTTGGTAAAGACACGGAAGCATTTGATATTAAAGGATCACTATTTAAACGCGGCGACATTAATTTCATCGCGTATGGTGGAGATGGTACATATTGCACGTGTCTGGGTCTAAACTTTTGTGCAAATGAGGCAACACTTATTGTTTCTGGTGGTTCGTTTGACTGTAAATCATATATAAATGTAAATAATCGCTAAAGTTTTATGTTAGTTGAAATTAAATTCGTATATTACAAAACGATTACATACGTACCAGTACTTCATAGTCTGGAACACTATGTGTCCCAAGTCCGGCACGTTCAAATGTTATCCTATAAGTGTTATTGCTAGTATCCACAGCATCAATACTTCCAGTAAATAATCCATCTTGTGGTTTTCTCAGTCTTGCTGTAACTTTGGTACCTATTACTAATTGCAACGGTATTTCTGGTGGTAGATCTTTAAAACTGTTAATATCTGCCGCTTTTCTTTGTTGTAACATTCGAATTTTTTGTCTTTTCCTTTCCAATTCTCGTCTCTCTTCCTCAAAAAATGACTGTGAACATCTTCGCGGCTTACCCATCATTCTTCTTATTTTGCACCATTCAACGCGCGTTAATTTTCGGGTTTTTAATTGCGGAAACGATTCTTTTAAACATATCATAAAATCATTATCACCTTCAAAAAGTGTTCTATAATAAAGGATTTTAAGTTATACTATGTCAAAGTTAATATACATATAGACTTTCAATTTTTATACATACTTATCAATGTTACTGTAAAACCATTCATAACAAACCCATTTGTGAGCTTTTGGTAATTTTAACAAGTTCCTCAATCTCATACCAATCTTTTGCCCGATTTTACGGTCTGGAGATGAAGGTTGCATTGGTTTGTCAGGTTCTTTTTCTTGTTTAATTGGTGTCATTGTAGGTGTTAAGGATTGAGTTAATATATTATTATTCTTTTTTGGTTCATTAGATATTCTGTTGTGTTTCTTTGCAGGAGATGGTCTAGTTACTTTTTTTGGAGACTGCTTATTATCTGGATGCAATGAATCCTTCTTGATTCTACAACATGTATTAAAATTAATATCTTTATGAAATTTGTTTATAAACATATTTATGAATTAAAGGACATCAAATTTACCTGTGATGTGGATGATTAACTAATATATCATCATAAAATAATTTATTCTTTTTCCTTATTCTTGCTGGCATTCCTCTCCGATTCAAAACTTGTACAGGCTGAGTAGGAGGATTTGGTTTTGGTGGAGGTTGAGTTCCTACTCTTTGAAGTCCTAAAGCAGCAGGACCTAGTTCAGTTAATGGATCAGATTCTTCTGTATCCATATGTGAATCAGTTGAATTATTTGAAATTTGTTGGTCATCCATGTCCATCGTATCATCATCGATCAACTCTGTTTTAATTTCGTCAACCGATGGATATCCATCATTTTTCATGGATAATAATGTTTCAGCAGATTCACCTGAATAAAAGGATTACTTTTGTATTGAATTAAAAAATATGCTTACGTAACTATGTAACACCATATTTTTATACCACGCTCTACTTGCTGTGATTTAAATAAACCAACACATGTTAACAGTTCATATTTAACAATTAACAGAATATAAAAGTATTTAATTAATTTTCATTGTGAAAACTATTTTTTAACGAAGTTATAGTTTTCCTATTTTAAACATTACTTAAAATTATTAGTTCTAAATCTTACACATAGTATGCTCTTGAAGAATCATCATTTATAAGAAACTGATATCAAATTATTGGTAATAATAAATGTAATACTTTATTTATAAATATAACATTTGTGCGCTTTCTTCTTTTCATAACTGTATTATCAGAACGTTATTCAAATTGTAGGTCCGAGAGAAACAGGGAAATCGTTCTGCTCCGAATTGTCGACATAACCAAACTTATACTTAGTTCCGTAAACAGTATGTATACTTATCGCATTAGGATAAAAGTTACGGAATCGTTGATATTGTAAAGTTTATAAAGTAAACTGTCAAATAATCGTGTCCGAAGTGTCGTTTGATAAATGGAGCCTTAAATGATAAAAGTCTTCGTTGTCCCGCTTGAATTGTGTATTGGTCATTTTTGAAATTTTAAACCAGACCCTTCTGAGCGCAATTAAAACATCAATCGCAAGTTCGTAAACATCGCTCAAAAAACTCTTACGCATCGAAACAGTAGAGTTGGAAATGTTTCTTATTCTTATGCGGCTACTTTTTGTTTTTAATTAACCCTTATTATATTAATTTTATCAAGAATAAGTTAACTTTTACTTACTTTCAATCACGTCCGCCATGTTGCTATCAATGATGCATCATGGGTATGTTTCCGTCGAGCTCGCCCGCTTCGCGGTGAATTTCGTTAGTGGTTCTTTTCCGCCGTTCCAAACACTATGATTGGTCGAAAACTACCTTTGAAATACTAAATCTGATATCGCGAAATTTTTAAACGTATCTTATAGCCGTATGCGATATAACGCATAATGTAATAGTGGAAAGAAAAGAGTATTACACTTTGAGAGACTCGATGTTGAATAAATTTTGTGGACAAAATGAACTTCATTGCTATATTGTACACTAGCGATGGTCAGATCACGTGGCCGTCGACGAGGTGTTGAAGATCCATAAAGACTTTAAATTTTCAAATTTAGAGATATCGAAATTTCAAATTTTCAAGTTCTATAATTTAAAATTTGGATAATTTGGGAAATAAAGAAATTTAATTTATATAAAAGTATGTCGTCAGAATTAAAGAAATACGTAGTAAGTGTTTTGGAATACTAATGAGCGATAGTATGTATATCGCTAATGAACGATGTGTGTATAAATATGTATATACTTGCGATATCATTCACACGATAATACATATTCTATTACTAACTTAACACGTATGACTGTACCGCGGTTAAACATGTTACAAACATGTTATTTTTGGTTATTAATAATGTCGTCGGTTAAGTCGGACAATATTGTCTCGATCGAAACATCTGTGGCACCCACCAAGTACTGCCGAAATAAAGAAAGATTAATAACATCCGCCGAAAACGACGAATATTTGCTTATTAGTACCGAACTCGACACGATCGTTGTGTTGGAATGTCGATTTTGGTATCAAAGAAAATAACTTTGATTAAAACTGCCACGTTATGGTTATATTTATTTTATAGCAACGACAAAGAGGAGAGACAGTCAAAAATTTGGTACTATCAAGATCGGTATAGAGAAAATCCTGAAAAGGAAGTGCAATTAGGGATGGACAATAATGCGTCTTACAATAGAATTTATACGAATCTCGATCTCTCCTTGGTGATAAAAAATTTCACGACCACAGATGCTGGCATTTATTTGTGCCACGGGGTAGAAGGACAGGAAGTTGAAAACAAATTCAATTACAGAATCGAACGTAAATAAATGTATATTTGCAAAATATCGTTATCTTGACACGCAATTAATTAAGTGCTTTGTAACAGCTATCTTTAAAGAGCACGGAGTGTCGTACACGGAGCAGGGAAACATAACTGACTGGGAGAAATATCGCGAAATATATTTAGCATCGATTACCACGCGATTCGCCGTACGATTAGACTCTTATCAATTTGATATCGAAATATTGACATTATATAGTTTGAGGTCTTTGTTAGGTTTCCCAAATGTCTGAATTGGCTGAAATTCGAGAGGTCGGTGTAACGCTGCAGGTAATTTCTGAATGGGGACCATGGGGTCCATGTGAACATTGTGTTCATAACCGCGGCTATAAAACAAGTACTGGAAGTTGCCGATTAAAACGACAAATAGACATGGTCAGAAATAATTCGTGTCTTTAATAAACATTCTTGTCTTCAATAGTTTTAAGATCGAGTCGCATTAAAAACTTTGAACTCGTCATTACAGGCGATTGCCAACAAAAGCGATTCGTCTATAGTCAAATTTTTTCGAAGATCCCCTTCCTTGCCTTGCAAGTGAGCACATCAAATGAGTGCGCACACGTGAAGCTATACGAGTAAATCTAAAATATTTATTTCCAGATCAATTCTACTCGAAGAAGAATTCCCTGCTATCAGCACCGCGGTTCGTCATTTGCCGGAATTCATATTGAAGGAAACGTGCAAGAAATGTCCGCGCGAGAAGAAGAAGAAGGGTCGAAAGTTCAAATACATTAAGCGATTTGTACTCGCCGAAGGAGCTTATCTTACCGTCATTTGCCCAGAGTAGTTTCATACGTGCTCCACGAGATGTTTCTCTTCGATAATCATAAATGTTTCAGGTCGACCATCGATACGCAGGTATCGTGGAAAAAGGATTCGATTACATTGGAAAAAGGTGTGCAACGATCCTTTCGGAAATTAGATCCGGAGGCACGCGTGATAGTGGACGCGTTTGGAACACTTTATCTCATAGGTAGCAAAGATATGTTATATGTGTACTTTTGTAAAAAAAAGGGCGATATAGAGGAAGGAGAGCAACACAAGTTTTAGTTGGACAAATTTCAAATTCAAAAAGTTCCATATTTGGGGATTTGAAAATTTCTATTTTACGTATTTTATCCTTCAAAATCCAAATCCATATCGAACCTACATTGCAGTCGAGTACACGTACTACTTCACATTTTTCTATTCAGATGTTTCAACCCATGAAGAAGGAAACTACACGTGCTACGTCGATGCCATTAACATGATGCAATTAAAAGTCACCGTAGTTCCTAAAACTAGACTACTAACGCAGGGTAAGGTTCCTAAACGAACCAGTTCTACGATGTAACTAACATTTTTCCCTAATACGTTTTTTACCAAATAGAATTCCTGCGCCATTTGGGATATCTAGGATTTATATTCCTACTTTGCTCAATTTGCTATTGCAGTGGTTTGGTTTACACGTTTAGAAACAGAGAGAAGTTTACCGTAGTGCATCCTGAAAATATCGCCACCGAAGACGAAGAACCATTGATCGATTAAAAATATTCGATGACGGTACCATGCGGACAGGTGTTTAATACGCGTAGTAACACTACTTTTTCCTTAATTATTATGTTACAATTTGATGTCGTGTTCATTTACCGACAGAGCCACATTTCTCGGTACAATTTCCTCGGCACAATCTGTTCAAACAGGCGATGACCTTAAAGGTAGTCGAGTGAAAGGAGCCATTGGGAGGGACAACTGCACGGTGTCTGCTTCTCATAGTCATAGTTTAGTTTCAAAATGGCCGTGTTGGATGGTTCCTGTCTGTTTGTTGTATTACTCACGATCCACGATTGAGAGCAAATTGAAACCAGAACATAATCGAAGACGGACTATCGGTAGAATGAGGCTTCGGACAGCTGTTATTGCGGTACTCGCGATTCTTTGCTTGGTTCTACCTCCAGCAACCGGTGAGTTTCATGCATGCAGTTTATATGTGTACACATTGTGGGCAATGTCATACTTTCACTGCATACCATGCTATCCACTGGATACCATAGCGCATCCTTTCCGTAAATTGCTGTTTTTTATCTCTTTTTTATTTGAGAACCATTTATGCACGAGAATCAGTCTGACGAAACAAGTACTTTGGTATTAGGAACTACTTGTACGTGAATCCTGGTATAATTTATCGATATTTCCTTTTAGGACTACTTCGAAGATGTGTGAATTGTAGATCAAGAGGAGAGTTAGGATCATGCAAGGATCCTTTCACTATGAACGCGACAGAGATCGAAATGGAAAAAGGGGTCGATGCTGTGCCCTGCGCTTCTGGATGGTGTGGTAAAATTATCGAGAGACACGGCATAAATAATGGTATGTATATGAGTGCCACACAAAATACGTGCCTGGACCCTAGTGTTAGAGAGTACTGAGTCACACTTTCAAAATTTGTAACTTTTAACATTGACCTCATGTTGTATGAAAAGCACCACAATTTTAGATTTAGAGAGTTGCACCTAGTTGCACCAATGGTCCAGGCTTATAATCTGTACTTCCACTTAATTTGTATTATCTATGAGTATTATTCATGTTCAAACGATATTATTTTTCTCAGAATACGGCACTGCCACTCAAAGATTATGCTTCCAACGTGGACCCGACGATGGTGAAGAAAGGTGCGCCTACACGGTGTGGAATTATAAAAAGGTGTACATGTGTCTTTGTCTCGGAGATTTGTGCAACGGTACGACGAGATTAAATATTTCTAATGGACTGATCGTTGCAACATTTGCTGCATTACTTCGATGGTTCGTTTAAGGATGTTAGAACTGAATTGAATGTATATTATTGTACAAAGAGTTCCTTGTATCCGTACGTGATGTGATATGTTTAATTACAAAGGATATCGGTTGTTGATCTTAAACGAACGAGTAGTGTGTAAAAATTGTACGCTAATTTTATTTATATCTTATGTATGATAATCACATGAAATTGAGGTATACGCATTTCACATAATAAAATCCGAGTGGAACGTTATACACAAATTAGTACAATGTTTCAATTGTATTAATAACACGATGCACCGCAATTTGCGTACATTATACTCGTGAAACTGTTAAATGCAGATTATTCGTGAGCAATAATGATACTTGTATACAATACTGGTACATCTGTTTCGAGCATGATCCGCTTTTAACAGGTTTAACGAGTGCAGGATTAATTAAATCCGCAGCTGATGCAGACAAGAATTTGTTGCTACGTTAAACGATATAATAGAACATTTCGGCGCTAAACCAGTCAAACAATAACGTTAAATAGCGCGACATACGTTAAATAGAAAAATACAAAAAGGAGCATTTTCTTCATTATTTAGAGCTCCATAAAATACTACATAAATTTCTGCTCCAGTTAAAGGTAGACAGAATCCGCTTTTACCTTTTTCCTTTATCAAGATACAACGCTAGTGAGTTTGCAAATAAATAATATCGTCGTCAATAAATGTTTTTATATTAAGATTTTCTTGAAAACGGAGAGCTGGTTCTTAAGCTTCTCAATATTAGATCGAACAGGCCGTTTCGTCTTCTCTCTTCTTGATTTTTTAGCAGCGCTCTTTCGTGGGGAATGTCGTCATAAAACAATTCGCCTTGGTCATAAAGATATTTTACTGTCAACATTGCTTTTTTACCGGTTAACAGATAGGGGTCGTGATAGGCTGAAACATTAAATACAACACGAATAAATTTCTATGAAAATTCTGAAAAGTATTGTAACTTTGTATTTTTCTATCTTTCGTTCAATGTATCTTCAATTGTCAAATACATAGGTTCTTACTGAGTCCGTTGGAAAAGTCAGGAGTCATGTGCCTCGATTCACGTGAGCTGTAACCAAGGTCGTTTATATCTATCGGCGGTATAAAGACACCTACTGGCCACAGAGCTTCAGCATTTTCTCGCTTAATATCCACTGGTGCATTGCCTTTGTTGTCCAGACGTTTACCTGCATAAATATCCATACTGAAATTATAACGGCGATACGTTTTAATTAACGTATTGATCGTCACAGTAGATTAACCTACCACTGATATTAAAAAATTAATTAATTTTCGTCAGATGTGTTTTCGTAAATTAATTACTTGATCAAATTCGTAACGTCAGTCAACGCGTTGGAAATTGTGCAGACTACTAATGTTACGTAATTAACTTGCACTCATAAATTAAAAAATTACCAAATTCTCTCGGGCTTCCTGTCGTGCTTCTCCTACCGATGGAGATGTAAGATCTCTGATCGATCGTTCGGTCCCCTGCGAGACAAGCATTAATTATACTTAACGGCAAGATTTTTAAACGACACGCGATGTAATTACATTTGCGAACTAACCATCTGTCGTAATACCGTGCTCATAAATATGCGGCGGAGATATGAATTTCACGTGCACCTTCGAGAGGGGCAAAGCTCCAGTTGTTGCTACCACAACTAGGAGGATTACCACTTTCATCTGTAATTAAAACTCTCAAATTACGAAGCACTTCCTATGATTTGCAAATTGAAATACAAAACGAACTACGATGCGAGACCATGTGCACACTAGACGTAAACAATTTACTTTCACCGTAGAAAGCATCGTTAGTGTAACACGAAATTGGGTCAAGGTCCAGTCATAAACACTAGACTTCCTTAAGCAAAATAGTTCCGTAGTGCAAGGTCATTTTTTGGATTTTGAAATTTTGAAATTTAGCAATTTCAAGGTTTAGGAGTTTGGGGATTTAGAAATTGGGAAATTGAGGAATTTGAAACTTTACGAATCTGGACTTCTACGTCCCAACGACACTATTTCTATTCTAAACTAAGCCGAATGGTTTAACCGAACGTGAATGTTTCATCGCGTTTACGAAATTATGACATCATACCGGGTCCTGCTGAGAGTGAAACGGAACTACAATCACGTAGATCATCTGACTTTATTCGACAAAAATGGATTGCGTACTCTGCATTCTACCAGCTAATAGAGCCAGGTAATCTGGTCGTAAACGATAATCACGAGTGGCTGATATGCTGGAACATATTTCACTGCAAATATGTATAAGGTAACGATGTAAGCATAATCTCTGGTGCAGCTATTTGTTTGCAGTCTCGAGTCGTGTATCATCTTCATTGGAATATATATCATCTAGCCAGTGTTAGGCAAACTGTTAGACACGCGGAACGGTTGTTGTCGATGGGAGAACATCACGTGAAGCAATGTCCACTGAAATAAACAATTATCCTTCGACACGAGTACTTCATACGTCAAAGGAGTTTAAAAGTGAAGCTGAAAGCGATCATGAAGGCAGCATCTTCGGACGCGTATCATAATGTGCACATATGTGTGCGTGCATGTGAGCTTGGTGTGCAGATGTACGCAATACATGTCTATGAATTGGTTCGCTCATACATCTATTCGCGATTTCGCCATTCTGTTATACATTCAAACACGAATGCTCATAGAAAGTAAACGTTCCTGATGCTCATATTTCAAGTGAAAGCTACTCTCTTTCCATTTTTTGTACAATCTATGAGCAATTTGTCAAGTTACGTGGCAAACGTGGTCCTTTGTAAACGAACTGTTCGATAGAACATGTGGGCGCAATTGTGCATTCTGATAGATCTGTAGACAGATCTCTTTCACTCGCGCTATCACGTGTCTCACATACACTCGAGCTCTACGTAGTCTTCCTGTGGATAGAAGTGTCGAGGAAGTACCATTTATCTACGATATTGGCGATCGGATAGGAAAAATTGAACATCTTCAAATCCCAAATACATCTGAAAATTTGTAACTTTCAAATTTTAAAATATTCTATGCATCCAAAGATGTCAATTAAAAAATTGACCAATGAAAGTAGAATGTGCGATGGATACAACGATATTTTCTCTACGTTGTGCCTGTATACAAGTATGGTATCGAATGATATTCATAATCTGTTATTTACTTCTGGTTAATAGAATGCTGGTTTACGTCTGTTAGGCTCGATAATGTTTTTCAATCGATGTTGATCTAGAATGTAACGATATCACGAGTGAAACCGGATCGTTCAGTTTCATAACCCTCACACAGAAAGAGTGCACTTGTGCTTGAAAAGAACATTATTGTACCCAAGATAGCCAGGCGACTAGAGATATTCGTATGTTCGACGGTGCGTGTCAAACCACCCTTTCGCCTTCCTTTCCGCTCACCTTCACTCGCGAGTTGAAGTGGCTTCTATTAATTCTACGCCTATTGTGAGGTAACGAAACCAAACGCAATGGAAACGATGGAAAATTTTTTAGTTTCTCCTTCAAATTTAGAACGGATTAATTACTCGGATGCTATTCTGCGATTGTTTCAGATACAAAAGGGAACAGCGCAACAAACAGAAAACCGTGAGAGAAAATGTACGAAAAGGTGGAATTTGTATGAATGGCTCATCCATAGAAGAGTAACTTTTAGAAAGTCCCTGTTGCATGTTAAACAGACAAGCAAGGATTAAAGATGCAATGTATTGCGTACCGCATAATTGCGACGACGCTAAATCACGTGAGCGAAAGTGATTAACAGTAATCGAGAAAATCTTGGTCGCGCATTTACGCTATGTTAGCTATGGAAAAATTGTCGACGTTCAGTTACATCAATGAGCAACGTCCTAGAAATTAACCCAATCAAGTGTTGTGTCCAATTAAATGTGGAAGCAACGCGTGATGCGAACGTACATGCAGTCTTTGTTTTATTGCATAAAAGTGTCTAAAACTTGACCACGCATACACGTATTTACATCACGGTTTCACCTATTATCTATCGAAAGGATCAGATTTCAACACTTGAAAAGCAAAAAGGTAAAATGATGTCATTGTACTTTATCGTATAGAAACTAATAAATGTTTTATTAAACTTGATCAATTATCGCGTCACTTACCGTTATCATCACGGACAATGATTAGAGACAATTGTTACCACTAATCCTTAGCTTGATCGAGATTGATGTGTTCGTATAAACACTGCTTTGCACCCGCGCAAAAAGGAAATACCGACCCGATAGCTTTCCAAAACAAACCGTGTAGCGTCTTCTGGACACGATCAGGAACTGTTCTAGTTTAAATGTCTCGGGAGAATGTCGCGCGTGGGTTCCAGCATCCCCCTTCTTGTTATGTACCCCACCTGCAGAGTTACGAAGGTTCGTAAGGACTCGCACGAAGACACAGTAGAACTTTCATTTCGGTGAACGCGGTGCAACTGAGTTTTGCACGTTTTAAAAATACCGCGCACGTGGATGACCAATAGCTGCGCACCAAAGTGTGCGCGGCAGTACGCTGTTTCGGCGCGCTACGCACGGTTGCTTCGCTGTCATTCTAATTCGTTAAAAACAAGGAAATTCCAGTTAATACGTTGTGTTTTGTATCGTAATCAACGTTTTAAGTGATTAGAAACCTAATTCTATAAAGTATTATTGTCAATTTAATCTTATTTACGTTTTTCGAGCCTGTCAGATTGCGGACTTAGTGCTTCACGAGGTCTGCAATTCCGCGTAAAACGTAAATAAGCTTTATACTATGTATTTTACTCGTATTTGCAGATGTATTTCATAATTTTATGAAAATATTGTTTATTGTGATTATAAATAAAAGATTCCTGTATTTTAATTAGCTTCTTGAATACCTAGTCTTTATATTTTTAAAAGTCTTGTGCATATATTATGTTTCTGTACTTTGAAAATGTTAATATTTATGTTGTATCGTATTAACAGTGCTGACAAAAATTTATACATTATGCGTTAAGGCCAGTTTCCCGCGCTTTTTTACGGCTTGACATAATGGCGTTACACGATGTACTGAATATAGAACAATATCATTGTTTCATTTAATTCTAGAAAAATCTCTATTTGTTTGTTAAAGTGTTACGTGGTGATTGTTAGTCAACATCCTCATTTATTGTCTGTTTTGCATAACCGTATTTAAATGTAAGCACAACTATCATAACCTGAAGTGGAACATTGCTTACGTACAGTTATAGTGTTATGTCATACAAATCAGTATGTTTTTTACCTTCATGAATGTATAATGCGACATTTGATGTATATCACGTTAGAATAATGTATGATAAATATTACATAGTGATACATTAAAAAGTATTTATAAATCCTATCAAACCGAAGAGGTTAGTTTTCTGTTTTTGTATATTTCTATCGAAAAAATGTTTATAGTTACATTAGTTTGTTTAGGTTTTTCTAGGGATTATAGAATATATATCCATAATATTATAAAATTCTTTATTTTCTAAATTTGATAAAGGTTTTGTGAAGTATAATGAAACATGCTATAAATAAAGGTATCGAATACTAATTGTCTCAGTCTTGTTTAACGTAATTGTGGTTTCTGTGGTTGTTATGAAATAAGTTCTGAATTACATTTATGTAGTCTTATTCAAGCAACGTTATCATTCACAAACTCATAATAAATATAGGATTACAAAGCAAAACAATTTATTATTCATTAGATACAGCGCTGCTTAAGGCATTAAAAACATTATGTACTTAATTCCATTTATTTTGTGAACAAGTAATTTGCTTAAATTGTTTCAAGTAATGTATGGTAGTATATCGACCCCATATTAAAAAAAGCAGTCATCAAATATAATATACATAATTGTCGTAACACGTAATGTACATAATTTTAATAATTTAAAATACTACTATAATACTACTATCCTAGCAAATAAGGAAAGAGAACTTTTTGTTCCATATATCTAACATTAATAACTCTGCTTCTAGTGCTCTAAAAAAATTCACCTAAATTTCTACCATCGATAAAAGATTTTGAAATGAATTCTATCTACAATCTATTAAATATCATCTATGTGATATTCCTTCAATCTTTCCACGTTAAAAAACAATCTATTATAATACAAATTTATGTTTCAGCTACTGTATCTTCATTTTCTAACATAATTCTTAATCAGTGTTAAAATACTGACTAGGTCTTCCGCTCATACACGATAATACGATAAATGTACAATGCGCGCAAACGTGCGGTTTAAAATACTTTCTCGAGTTCTATCTACTCGCCAAGCGGTGCTTGTTGCAATTAAAAATTAAGTAACCGATCTTAAAAAATTGAAACGTTCGTTACCAAACAATCACCGATCAACGTTGACCTTTTCCTCCGTTCAATTACGATTGTACGATCCTTAAGGGGTCATATAACCGGTTACATCATGACACAGGTCGTTCGCTCGAACTAATTAGTTACGTTAGCATTACAGTTACTGTATTTTCTTCTTCACGGAGTACTTATTTCAAGATCAACTGTACCTTCATATTTGATCGTGCGACAATTAATTAACGTAGTATCATTAAGACGTCCTGCTTAACGAAGTAAAACAATCTCTTTCAATCCGTGACTAACACGTTGAAATTATTTCTACGAAATACTTCCTCGCTAATCTTCAACGTCCTTCGACATTTTCTTTTGTACACTTTTTGCTATCGGTGCGACTCAACACCGTCCAAAAATCACAGACGAAACTGACAACTTGACACGCAATCTACCTTGCGTTCTCCGCCAGTCCAACTGTTTTTTACTTGCCGTATGGTTGATGAATACTTTCTAGGAACCAAAATGCTACAGCGAGGAATATCGTTCCCGACAAATCGCCTAAAGCGGTCAGGTACGGGATGGCCGAGTTGTCCGGGTCGATTTTGTACCGCCACATAGCGTGAATAATGATATGAGCTACGTAAAGCAGCACCATAACCTGAGAAATAAATATCAGATTTTTTTTCAATCGATTCGAGCCTTTCACTTTTTCGATACAAGTTCGATTCCGCTGTTCTACGAACCTGAAGAACAGCCACGATGATGTACGACAGCACGAAGTACACGTGTACCGTCGAGGTACCGTATTTGATGTAGTCGGCGACGAAAATGAAGATCGTTTCCCCGAAAATTGCCATGCAAATGAGTATTCTGGCCGTTTTCGCGTACGGTGCTAGAGAAACGAAAGCGAGAGCGTTATATTACGCAACCTGTTATGGTAACCGCGAAAAAAACGCGCCACGCATTGGCGTAACTAGCATTCTTTCGTAGGGTGGGTCACTGTTATAGTGTCGATAACCCGTACTAGGCACAATAGGTGCATTGGAGATTTGGGAATTTGCGAGTTGGGCTTTGGAAGTTTAGAATTTCAGAATTTGGGGATTTGGAGACTTGGAGATTTGGAAGTTTGGGGATTTGGGAAGTTGAGGGTTTGGTCATTTGAGAATTTGGGGATTTAGAGATATTGAGAATTTGGGTATTTGAGGATTTGGGGTTTTGGGAAGTTGAGGATTTGGACATTTGAGAATTTGGGGATTTGGAGGATTCAGGCTTTAGGAATTGGGAAATTTGAGAATTTGAAGATTTGGAGATGTTAGGATTTGAGGATTTGGGAATCTGAGGACTTGGAAATGTAGGAATTTAGGAATTTGAAGATACAGAATTAGTAAATGTAAGAATCTGAGACTACGGATTTGGTGTTTGAAAATGTCGCAAGGGATTAAGGAATTGGGGATGTAATGTAGATGGACCTTGAAAATAAGAGATATAAGAAGTATACACCTCCGATATGGAAAGAGCCATATTTCGAGGGTGAGCCCACCCTCGGCTAGTTACGCCACTGGCGTAAGAGTGCAACATTAGTTACTCTTGCATCACTTACAGCCTTTAAATAGCGCCTTCCACGGTGCAATGAACATTTTCGAATGTGGCGGTAAAATCCCCATAATGGACGTCTGGTGTAACGTGGTTGAGATTCGAGATGCCTGTACGGAAACTAAATTACCGCCAATTCCGTTTATGATTGGTTGGAAGATCACGAATCCGTTGAACGTATTGACGACTTGATCGAGTACCAAGCCACCTAACCTGGATTAAAATATAAACATCGATAAGTGCTTTATCGCGATTTGCCTTCTGTCGATTAACGAGCTAGTTATATAATTATTGAAGGCGATAAAAATATCGTACGTACTAACCCACTGATACACAGAGCGGACAATACTGGAACCCATCCAGAAGTTAAAACGTTTCTGGTGTACTTGTTTTTGAGTACTACATAGATCCAAAATGGTAAAATCAGTAAGTAGCAGCAGATTACAACGTATAAAAGCCAAGGTTCACCGGACATCCGTTCGAAAAACGCTGAAGCTATCGAAGATAACACGCTGATTGACACCACGTCTCCAAATGACGCCGCCAAGGGCGTAGCCAGATTATCTGGATTCATTTTACATCGAAACGATATCATGATTACGGCGATCATTACGAAATCTGAAAAAAAGAACATTAAGATTTCATGATATGCATGCAAAATATGGCGGGGACTAAAAAATTTGTATGAATCTGTTCCTTTTAATTGCTGCGTTGTGTAATAACGTTTAATTACCAATCTAAAGCGAGGAATGGTACTTTACTATGTACTCAAAATGATTCGATTCGATTACCGTTTGCTAATCGAACGCTTGCTGACATTGGCGTAACTAGGTAGGAGTCGGAGGCTTCTACAATGTAGGGTAGCTCTTCTTAGGTAGTGTATCTCATATTCCCAATTTAGAAATTCTCAAATTCCTTTATTCCCAAAGTTCCAAATTTCTAACTTTTTAACTTCTGAAATTTTGAAATCCCCAAATCCCTAAATTTCCCAATTCCTACATTCTCAAATTCGCAAACTCTCAAGTTTCCAAATCTCCAAATTTCTAAATTCCCAAATGTTCAAAGTTCTGAATTCCTAATCCCTCACATCCCAAATTTCCAAATGATCAATTCTCAAAGCCAAAAATTCCCAAATCCCTAAATTTCGCACTGCCCAAAGTCCTTCGATCATATCTACCTTCGACCCTATCACAAAACTAGCGTACACATTCCAGTTAAAAATTCTAGTAACACCAATGTTAACTTTAGAGCTACATAAGTAACATAACGGTGCCGCAATAAACGAGTGAGAACTGTGTAATGAACCTCACCTAAAATGAAACACGAACTGGTGGCAGTGCACACACAGGATCCGATCAGCAACAAGCAATGGTCCCACACGAAGGTGTGCCCGGCACCTTCCGTTATGGCGTTGACAATGATGGCGAAAATGGCGACTAAAATGGCTGCGACAATCGCTTGAATCTGCACCAACGCAATGTTACCGATAATCATTTTCGCTATTTCTCGAAAACCGTGCATATTGCCAAGATTCGCTTGCGTGGACAAACGAGAAGCGAGACACATGTCGAGATTGCCCTTCAACCCTAACAAAGGGGGCACCAGGATGAACAGTTGAGAAACGGCTTTAAATACTGGCGAGTCCTAGAACAGAGACGATGTTTAATTAAAGAGGGTAAGGAACGTAACCAGAAATGTTAATTGTGCTCCAAGAATTTCTGTGCTGTTGGAAACCGATAAAATCTTGGCTCTTGAACGTTTGATTGGCGGAGAGGGTTGGTGGGGTGCTTATGAGATTATTATTGCTGTTGTCTCAACGCAATTGTATTTCATTTTTTTTTTCCGTCGGATATATTGTCGTGGTAAATAAAAAAAAGACGCTACCGCCGCATTCTAACATTATCTTCAGACAATATAAGTAAAGTGCACGATCGATAAGAAACGGTTCGCGGAAAAATATGTGATTTACGATCTTCCTATGAAATTTTGATTTTGCTCTAATTATTTATAAATACGAGACAATGATCACGAGGTTTCAAAGGTATCCGTTTTTTAAGCGACGTGTTGGAAGAATTATACATTCGTAAAAATTTCAAAATGTCTCGCGAAGTTTAGGAGTTTAGAGGTCTGGACATTGTAAAGAGATAAAGATTCAAGGTTCGAAGAGCTAGATTTTTAAGAGTTCTGATCCAAGGTGTACGAGTAGTTACAGTTACTAAAGGTTAAACGTACCTTGACCTGGTCTTGAACGAGACCGGCTCCGATCGTACCTATTCCGGCGATGAAGAAAGGCACGGCGACTTGCAGGGTGGTCTGATACCATCTTTCGTTTCTGTAGGAGTTGTTGCCGAATCCGCCCGTGTTATTACGAAAGTCAGGATCGGGATCTGAATTTTCGACGGAAGAGATCGTCACTAGGGAACTTCCACTGGAAAGTGATCCACCACCGAGATTGGGCAGTGACATGTCCGTTTTGTTCTTTTGTCCGTTAGGGTTTTTCAGACCCGCTACCGAGAAACCAATACATCTCACATTCTACCGTGCCACGCGTCGACGACGTTTCATTAACATTTAATGCCGTCTCGAATCATCGCGTTATTACCATTAATTCTCCTTATCGACAAACTTTCTTACGCTTCTGATTCGCTTTAGTTCTTAATTCCCGAACACGCTTAAACGATTCGCCAGTTCGTTGAAGTCAGACGTGGTCGAGCACGTGTATTGAACGAGCTTAACGTTTCTGTGCGTCGACGGATCATAATGAGCGAGGTTATCGCGTTAAAACGATTGTTGTTATTTATACGACGTCTTGCAAATGCGCAACGCGCGATTATTTCCTATTTGCTTCGCGTTCGCGCCGGCATCGTCGACGGGACGATGGCACTACCGATACACGCGCTCGCGATTAATTAGGCCACCAGATTTCCATTATCAACCCGTTGAAAACGGGCTTCTTTCGATTCTGTAACCATTAGAGCGCTTTAATAAAATCGCTCGAGGAACAATAAAGAGCTCACGCGTTATCAACGTTCGTGACAACAACCCAGCGAGCTGTTATCGACAATGTTATTCATTAATATCGGTAATAACGAAATTTTCCCCATAAATGTCAATAACATGGAGACAAATAAGTGCTCGAAGAAGAACGTTACGTACATCATTAAAATCTAATCATCAGAAATTGAAATAAATCAACTTGAAATTCGAACTGGAGTAAATGGTAAGAACCTAACTTAACCTAGTCTAACTAATCTAACGTAGGTTAGTTAGCCTAACCTAGTCTGATAACGTCAGACCAAATGTAATCGATAAAAGTACTCATAAAATAGAGCACAAGTTTTCCATTAAAATTAATCAAATTTATGTTTCAAAGCAAAGTAGTAAAGAAAATGGTGCACCAGATTAGGTTAGATAAAGCATGAAGTTTAAACAAAGCTAAGTGTCATCCATATGTCGTTAAATATCGATGGCGTAACGACAATCGATAGCACCTCTAATCTGACCCCGTATTTCGTTAAACGCGAAGGCCCGCGTAAAAGTCGTACGCTCGATGACCTCGTGGCGCCTACGATCGAGTTCGAACGTATCGATATGAAAATTTCGCGAATGAAACGATCGTCGACGATACTGTATGTCAAGGCCGTGTGTCAACTTTGTAGCCCATATTGTATGTTAATTAGCTCACCTGCCACTTTCTTCACGACATCAGGCGCTGCCTTAATCTCCGCTGACGGACTCAGCTTGTTGCCGTTGCCTTTCTCGATACAGTCGAAATCCAACGCATAATTATCCTTGCCGTTCGACATGTTGTGCCGTTCTATAGTGAACGCGTGATCCTTGACGCCCTTGTCGTTCAGTTTGTTTGTTAAACGCTCATTGTGAACCGCGCTGTCATTTAACTTTATATCAGTGATGTTCAGCAGTGTGGGTTCAGTCGACGAGTCCGGAAAACCGACCATACCTGCAATTTTTTCCAATGATTCGATCAAATGTGATGCGAGACAGTAGATTGCTCGCACGTGGGTCCTTGGGTTTAGTTGCAAAATACGGTAATGAAGATCTAGCTGGTAGAACTCGTTTTAACCAGCTCGAAATTGAAAGAAAGTTAAGCAACTTTCGAACATAGGAATTCGGAAACTTTTGTATTTGCTTACGAATTTAGGCGAGTGGGAATTGAGGATTGTTGGGAAATTTGGGGATATGGGAAGTTGGGGACTTAGTTTGAGATTTGGGGAGCTAGGAATTTAGGAATTTGGGAAATTTGGAAACTCGGAAAATTTAGAATGTTGGGTTTGGGTAGTTGGGAATTTAGGTGCTAGGGAAATCAGGAATTTGGGGATTTAGGAAGTTGGGAATTTGGGAACTTGGGAAATTTAGGTACTAGGGAATTTAGGAATTCGAGGACTTAAGAAGTGGGGAAATTTGGAAAGTCGGTAAATTTAGGAAATTGAGGGTTTAGGTTGAGGATTACTAAGTTGGGAAATTTAGTAATTTAAAAATTTAGAAACTTATTTAGGCGAATTTGGGAACTTGAGGAATCAAAAATTTAGAAATTTGAAAATTTCAGGATGAATTTCATAAAAAATTTCTGAGTTAGAAAAATGTAATCGAAGATAAAGAAGGTCTTCGAAAGAGATTAAAATTACGTACCGAGTTCGATGCTGACGCACAATCTTATAGTATCCCCTTCGAAATTGGCAAAGTCCGGGATCGACCTGTGATACTTTCACGTCGGACCTGCCTATTTCGGTCAGCCTTGATCTGTTAAACGTCGAAAATTCTATAGAATAGTTTATTTATAAGAGCAAAAGTCATGATGCGAACGGAGAGAAGTTAAACGATCGAAGATTCGCGTTGTAAAGACAGCAATTGAATAAGTTCTTTTTCCATTGTAGAATCAATCTATTGTTTCTTCGAGGCTTATCGGATAATTGTAAACCTTATTATTGGGAACACGAACAGTTGATAACCAGATATCGATCATTCAGGGTTATTCATTAATCGATAATGTAGAAGAGTATCCACTTAGTGATTCTTCGCTCGTTCAATGTCGTTGCTCTTGGTTTTTTCGTGTCTAGACCTTTTGATAGCACGTGAAATATTATATTCGAGATCAGCACAGTATCGCTAACGACACGAGGAACTTGGTTCTTGTATTACTACTAATCGGAGTCCACGTGTCGTTGGATTTATATTACGCGCGTGTAAGAAATCGAAAAATGGCTGTGCAGCATTTTAAGGAGTCCCCTTGGGAACAATCGTTCTTACGAGATCGTTTAATTTAACAACGTGTTCTCGATATCACCCAACTCGGATAAAAATGTTTAACACGAACTCGCACAAATAAATTTTTGATTATATCGATCTACGAAATCTATCGCGATAACGATATCGCATTTTCGGAACAACGATCTCACAGATACGAATATCGTCCAATATTAACAAACGCTTCTACAATTCTTTCTTTGGTCGTTTCACGTGGAACAAAACTTCGGTCAGAACAGCTATCCGACTACTTATCACCGCCACGGTACCGAATACTCGTAAACGCGAAATAAGTCGGACCGTGAAGGAAAAAGACGATTTAAACGGCACTTAGTCATCGTCTTATAACATATTAATATTTCGAAAAACGACGGAAGGACAAAAGACGAGTGCTTATCGAATACTCACGTGGTGACAATATATTGAAGAATTTGCGCCAGCGTGTCGATGTTTCCTAGTAAAATCTGTATCGTTCCTCGGTCTTCGATTAACCCTGCCACTTCTGACCCGTGCCTCTTCGAGCCCTTTCTCAAAATCACGCCGGTTTTCGTGAGTAGCGGTTTCCGTTCCGTTAAACGAAAACCTGTTCTCGAGTCCTCGATGAACACTGCGATCGACGATCGATCCAGCGTTCAATAAAAATCGTGTACGAGGATAAACGAACCTGATCGCGGATCGGAAAAACCGTTTCACACTGTAAATAAGCAGTGTCGCGCGTAGTCGACCGTTTGCCTCACACGATCGTGGTTGACTGATAAAAGAAGCCTCAGGTCGTTTGTCGGTACTTCAGTCGCTTCATGTGCATTTAGATGCGACGTGTTGCCGTCCAGGCGTACGCACGTGCGCTATCTTCGACGACGATGGTGGGAGAGATTATTGCAAGTGGATCGTAGATCGTAGATCATTAATTGATTTGCGACGTCGCGCATCAGGAATTTCCACTCGAGCTTGCTACCGATTCTGCTACTGGCGCTCGCCCTTACACGCCTTCGACAACCGGCCGTTGGCGATTTCTTATCTTCGACACGGGGATTTTTTCACTCATATCTAGGGTTCATTAGTTTTCTAACACTCATTAGGCATGACGTTTCACCACGCGGAATTGATGAGTTTTTAATTTTTTACTTCATTTCTAAATTTCGACATTCAGTTACGTTTCGCAATTCTTAAATTTATACATTCTCAAATTTGTAAATTTTAAATTTGCTTCTTCATTCACTTCTAAATTTACTAATCTCCAAATTGTCGCATTTCAATTTCTCTAGATTTCTGTACCTTCCCCCAAAATTTTCAAGTTTTCTACATTTCTCAATTTAAAAATGTCTAAATTCTCAAATTCATATACTTCCAAATTTCCAACTCGTCACATCCCAATTTCTCTAAATTTCTGTACCTTCAAATCCCCCAAAATTTTCAAGTTTCTAAATTTCCATATTCCTCAATTTAAAAATACCTAAATTTCTAAGTTCCCAAATTTATATACTACCAAATTTCCTAATTTTCAACTCGTCACATCCATAATTTCTCTACATTTCTATATTTTTTAATTTTCTAATTCCCCAGTACTTAAATCACCAAATTCCTAAACTCGTAAAGTCCCAAATCCCTAAATCCTCAAATCTCTAATTTTCTAACCTTAAATTCTCCAAGCTGACTTCCCCAAGTTTCTAACCTTAAATTCTCCAAGTTGCTGACCTTCAAATCTTCAAGTCCCCAAAAACCCGCACAGTCATTTCTACTACAAAACAAAGTACCTGACTCATCTTAGAAAAAATTCTGGTTACGTCAACGATTCATTTATCATCTCATTAATTTGTATCTTCCATGCTATACTATATTAATTTTTTCACTCATCAAGTTTTTACCGAAGTGCCGTTTATTTAACTTTACTCTGCATGGTTAAACAGTCACAAGAAAAATTTCATGTGAACTACATTTAAAGGTATTCTAATCTATTTTAATCGATAAAGGCGTCTAATTTCTTGAGATATTCTACCACGAATAGAATCCCACTTAAAGAAATGAAATCAGTATAGTTTTAACTCGTAACTTTATTTAGCTCATCGATTATCAAAGAAGACAATGTTTCAAGTAGTTCCAGGAAGTATTGTTTAGAATATTAATTGTATGCGTACAAAATCGCTTGACAAGAACAATTTGTATGAAGTATGATTTATAGCATATACCTTTAGTTTATGAATTTTTTGCCTCAATTGTTTCTTGTTGGACACGCGAGAAACAATCGTTGAGACAAGTGACTCAGCATGTAAAAAGAATATGCGATACTAGGAAGCGTTTTATCCATGGGTATTAACGAAGCTGTTACGTTGTATATTATTTGAACCGTTTATGTAATTAACGGTAAAGACGAATTTATTCCGTTTCGCGAAATCACCTACGTGGACGGAGTAACATAAACGTAAATTTGAATGGTAAAATCGTCTTCGCAGGAATTTCTCAACAATTTGTATGCCGTGCGTGCAATTACGGCAATCGAATGGGATTTACCTTCCTTCTTTTCAATGACGTCACGGACGATACGATTTACGAACGGGGAAGAACGGCCACGTGACATGCATGATATCGTGTAAAATCGATGGTAAATTCGATTGATCGGCCGGTTGAATGGTCGTGCAGCCGGTTGCTCGTAGCACGACAGCTTATCGGCTCTTATTAAAAGCAATTACTTTAAGTTAATTGCGGAACATAACGAGCAACGTCATGCGACGCAATCGCGTTCACAATTAGCACCGACTTCGAGCGGATACTGTGTCATCTGAAAATGAAAAAAAAGATATATACGGAACCTTCGTAACAGTATCGCGCTGAGAAATCAATGATTTGTCACCGTTGGTGGTTTTAATGAATTTTTACGCGCGCGAATACGTCCGCGGAATTGCTGTCATCCGATTCCATCTGAATCGAGATCTATCCGACTATCGCCGACTTTAGCTGGCTGCTAGATAATATTCGACTGACTCATAACTTCCGCTATTTCTTCGCAATATTCATTTTTCAAATTATCGATAATAGTAACGATGAAAATATTACTTGCGAAATGCGATTCAACATATCGACATTTGTCACTTAGTATATCAATTACCTAGATCTGCAATCTCGTGATAATACGAGAGCCTACAATCAAAGTTGATAGATTCTACGCAATCACGAAGACGTGACTCCGTACCATCGGAAAATAGAAAACTATTTATAAGCTATTAGTCTTCATCACTTTTTTTCGTTATTTTATCTGATTATTTTGTTCGAAGCTCATTGTTGTCTAATTCTGCTAATTGCAAAAAACAATTACCGTTGTGATTAACGCGTTGATAGTTTCGAGATGCGGATGATAACGGAGCAGTAACTTTGCTGACGTCTTGTTGGAAGTTATTGTTAACACGTGCACAGACACATTTCGTTCGATGCGGAGAAACAGGATTTATAAACGGGATTTGTTAGGTGTATCATGCTCAACAGGTACGCGAGACGCCGGGACACTGATTCGATTAGAACACCTAATACACGACAATATCATGTATAGGTCAAGATTGTATCGTAATATTTACATTTCCATATTTACGTCTACATTTGGTTTCATCTTCTGTCAAAGAAGCGATAAAACTTGGGATTTTCAACCTGTTAGCTTTCTCAATTTTTAAATTTTGGAATTTTCATATTTTCTAATCTATGGATATTCAATTTGAGGATTTTTAAGGATTTAAGGACTCAAGTTTGGAATTCTCATTGTCATGATTTCTTAAGTTACCAAATTCTGAAGTTTGGAATCTTCAAGGTTGAAATTCTCAGGTTTGGAATTCTCAAGTTTCCAACTTCTCAAGTTATCAAATTCCCAAGGTACCAAATTTTCAAGTTTAGAATCTTCAAGTTTGAAATTCTCAGGTTAGCAAATTGTCAAGGTACCAAATTCTCAAGTTTCAAACTTCTCAAGTTACCAACTTCTCAAACTTGGAATTCTCAAGTTTCCAATTTCTCAAGTGTCCAACTTCTCAAGTCTGGAATTCTCAAGATTCCAACTTCTCAAATTACCAAATTCTCAAGTTTCCAACTTCTCAAGTCTGGAATCCTCAAGATTTCAACTTCTCAAATTACCAAATTCTCAAGTGTCCAACTTCTCAAGTCTGGAATTCTCAAGATTCCAACTTCTCAAATTACCAAATTCTCAAGTTTCCAACTTCTCAAGTTACCAACTTCTCAAGCTTGGAATTCTCAAGATTCCAACTTCTCAAATTACCAAATTCTCAAGTTTCCAACTTCTCAAGCTTGGAATTCTGCAGTTGCCAACTTCTCAAATTACCAACTTCTCAAATTTCCAACTTCTCAAGTTACCAAATTCCAAATATCCAAATTTCAGAGCTTCCAAACTCCCAAATCTTCAACATCTCAATCTCCCAAATTCTCAAACCACCAAATATCCAATTTCTCAAATTCCCCAACTGCCAGTCAAATCTCCCAATCCCTCAAATTCCCAAATTTCCCCTTCGCAAAGCATTCGCATCCAACCGTGATCCATTTCCATAATTTTCCGGCAGTGCATCATCAGGAAGAATCTGGAACACTCGATGCAATAAAAATGAATCGATCGAAGCATCCCAATCGACTGTCAATTGCCCGATAATCACCGCGAAGTGACACGAACGATAAAATCTTCCATGTCGCTGACATTCGACACATTTCGCTAATCTGAATACTACAATGTAAACAAACATTTACAGAGAATTTTATTGTCGGCTGTAAACGACTCTTCTGCCATTTTGGTGCGCTCTAATCAGCATTATAAAACGAGTCATGAGATGTTTAATGAGTTCTCGACTCTTTTTTTTTAAAGGCGTAAGTCAGTGACTTTTCTCGTCGGTTATCTTGGCCGCGATATCGCGTTAAGACTTTCGCAAAAGAAGGATTTCAAGCGTTTCGTTATATTAAACTTCTCCGGCGTTCATTTGCAATGACGTACAGTGGCGAGCACGTAAATAGGAACGTTCTACAATTGAAACGATCATCGCTAGATTTAAATTCTAAACTGAAGACAATTTCTTTGGTCTGATCGAAACAATTTATTCGATGTCCACGTACCGGTGGGACAGGAAGTCAAAATGAGGTAAGGTGAATATTTAATTTTATAGCAAATATTCGCAAAATATGACTCATCGTAACATAGTGAACACAGGAAAATACAACACGAAATACATTGAGATTATATCAATCATTTGTCCATCATCATCAATCCGAGTATTTGTAAACTATAGATTCTGAAAATTGTGGCAGGTATTACTTACTGAATGTGACAAATATAGGTTCATAAATAAAAATTTCAGTGACATCTGAAGCTGTGGAGCTTCTTTTTTCTATTCACAACTTATGTGAAACGTTCGAAGCAATTAATAGCGAGTTAAAGGTTAACATGAGCGAGAAATTCAGTTTTCTAAATGTCAGCGTTTTAAACGAGCAATTTTTTCGCGCGCAAAGTGTAGTCGTTCAAATGGCACGTTATCGCGTTAAATAATTACGAATCGAGGAAAACCGCGATCCACTGGTTACGAAGGTACGTCGCTTAGAATTCTGAAGAAGCAATCTTGACTCGCGTCTTTTGTCATTTCGGATCGGTTTTCCTCTAGGATTTTCCTCAAGAACACGATTTCTTCACCACTTGTCATTCGTTTAACATGCCGGTCAGTTCGTACGAGAAATTTCCTTAAAGCCGACGTGCACTTCGCGATTTACCAGAATAAAATGAATTGATAACCCTGTTTGCTCGGTTTAATTCGCGTTTGCCGATTAATTTCCCTCGGGCGGGGAATATATTACCCTGTCGACGGTATTTATGTCGTTTATTGACAGCCGTGGGCTAAAATCGATCGAATTTGTCGTTCACGTGGTTATAAAGGGAAACTGACAAAATGACTTATATTATATTTATAGAAACATAGAGAAATGACTTTCTAGTGTGCTAAGATTTTAAGGTTGCAAATAAAGTGTAACAATTTTTGTAGGTGACAAAATTATCTAAAGTTCTGACTAATTTAGCTCTGTCCCACTATCAGTATTTACATGTCCAGTCACTTCAAGTTTCCATTTAAAAATTTTAATGTATGTAAATTACATAAACATGTAAACACCGTTGGAGCAGCTATTTAAGCTTGTATCGTCATTTGTGACTGACATTGAATCGGTATATCGAGTTTCTTGTTTGCTGCATAATAACGCAGGTTGATAAAGGCAATTGTATCTTTAAAGTAAACGTATAATTTTCGACGAGCATCGAATTCGTAATCGAAATCGCGACGCGAGTGACGCAAATGATCCTGATTCTTGATCTTTGATTCTCATCGACGATCGGATTGGCCTTGCCGTTATGTACTCGTAATTTATCGGAACCTTTATTGGGAGCATACTTGATTTTTCGATAAGTACCGATAAAAGTGTTATGCGAGTTGAAGAGTATATTGTAACACGTATCATTGCATACTCGTATCGAATTTTTTAGAAATATTCTACTGCCATCTGTTAACAGTGATTATTGTAAATAAATATTTTTGATTATTTCCGATTTTGATAACTTGATGTTTAGATTAGACCACATGAGTCACAGCTGAAAATTGCGTTAGGTAGCGTTTTTAACAAATCTTACCAAATATCACAGTATCTTGTTATATTTATTTTTAATAGTTACTGGCAGTTAATATGAGTATTTTCAATTAGATAAGAGGACATATCTTTAATAATACAGGTAGACCTGCAATTGAAGTGCCACATATGTGTCAAAGTGTTGAGGGAGTTTAAACAATTTTGGAATGGAAAAGTCTTTTAAAAATTTGCAAGTTCTGTTTCTGTATGAGTGAGTTTATCTGATAAAAGAAGTTTCCATAAGGAAGATAATTTTTAAAAATTAGTTGATTAAGGTAGATGGAGAGGAGTGGGATAAATGAAACGACAGTTAATGATTATTAGACTATATTATTGGACGTATCCAACTCTATTCTCGACTAACAAATAATATTTATCGACGAACAACGAATTTCTATGAACTTACATTGTAATTTTGATTCTCCAATATTTTGATTCTCGCTCCTTCGATTTTTGTACCCTCGATCGTGTTAGAACATCGTCGCTAACAAACATGCCAAAAAATGGGATGCCGAATATCGTTACAATGAAACATTAATACATGAGATTGCGTTTACAAGACGCGTTATGATCACCCAAACGAATAAAAAGATATCCTCATTCTACGGTGAGAAAACGTTGCTACGAATTTACAATAGACAGTTTCGAAGATACACGTTCATCTTGCTCGAAAGAATTCCTTCGATGAAAATTCTGTACTTCTATTTAAAAAAAAATGTCTCGAATTCTTTCGTACAAGTTCTATTACATTGTACATCAGATCATTCGAATGAAATACACCTTTCGCTTCGATCTCTCGTACGTGTCATTCGCGGCCATAAATATTCCAATAACGTTCGATCTCGATTAAAATGTTTCGGATTTCTCGCGCGATACGCCTCTCTGTCGTTTCCACGAAATCAAAAATCGAAATAAAAACGTTACACGGCGAGCTCTTGATACATTATTAATTGCAGTGTTACATTTCTTCGATTGGTAATGCGTGAGAAGAATGTTCGATACTTTTCCAATTCCTTTCGATCATTAATTAAATAAAGTAGTCAGGAGAAATATTTCTTTTTTGTTCGACTTTTATTCTTGGCGATACTCGATAAGGAATTATGGGAAAAATTCGAAAGATTAACAGGACTGTTGTGTGGAAATCGGTGGATCTGTGAATATTTTGATCTAGGGATATTGGGTTCGAGAATGTGGGGATATAAGGAGATAGAAATGTTGAGGTACTGGGGTGTAAGGATCTATGTATATAAGGATTTAGGAATATGGGGATATAGGAATGTAGAAATCTAGGGATATAGGGATCTGGGGATGTAGGTATCTAGGGATGTAGGGATCTCGTAATTTCGGGATTTGTAAGCATAGGAATTTAGGTATCTAGGGATCTACAAACCTAGGAATCTATGAATCTAGGAATTTAGAAATTTAGAAATCTAGGAATCCAGAAATCTAGGAAACTAGAAATCTAGGAATTTAGGAATCTAGAAATCTAGCAATTTAGGAATCTATCAATACAAGAACAAAAACAGATTATAGTAATGACTTTCAGAATAAACCACTCCTAATATTTCCCTAGTGATATCAGTTTTGCCCAATCACTGATCGAAACCACCGAAAAATATTGAACATTTATATACTTATTACGGCAAGTTGTAAATATTAGAATCTCTATCGCGTAAATACTTAAGAATACAGTATTTTAGATGAAAGCATTACATTAGGAACATTCGGTTTGCTGTACTCTAATTTAATAATTTACAGCTACGCTTAAGATTATGGGATCTTTCTTTCTCGGTAAACGATCGATATCGACGAAAAGATACCGCGTAAAAAAGCTATCGTTCTATAATTTGAAAAAGTCTTTCAAAAAAGAACCATCGATTTCTGTATAGTATAATAAACTTGTATTTCCGGCTTTCGCGAAAAATATATTTCGGTGTAGTGTGTGCTCTTTCTTCCTTCATGGATACCATCTTTCAAGATTCTTCACAAACAAAATTTCTGTCCACGTTTTAATGCTATCTGTGGCTTGTTATAAATGATCAGATAAAATCGTCGACAATTATCTAACGATAATCGCTTCTTATATACACACACGTGTAAACTTCCACTCGCCACGTAAATATATGCATATACTTAATAATTCGTCATCGAAATAGCGTTTAATTGTACTTCCGGTTCACCATATGAATAGATACATTCATTTTAATTACACCGCCGTCGGCGTCGTACGCTAAGAGAGAAGTAACTAGAGGACCCTGAATCGTGGTACTTAACGATCTTACATTTTCTTTCCTTATTTCATTCATCTTTTTTTAATATGAACGGTTCGTTATATCAGCGATGGGCAGAGCAAGTGCCTCGGTAATTCATGGGCGCTCGTGTGGGCAATTGTGAAAGATTTCATATCTTCACATTTTCAAATTTGAAATTAAGAAATGTTGAAGAATTGAGGAATTGAAAAATGGAAGAATTGAAGAATTGAAAAATTGGGAAATTTGGTCACTTGGAAATTTGAAAATGTCATTTGAAAGTAAAGTATTCTGGAAATTGAGAAATTTGCAGCTAGAAAAATTGACTACCCATCAGTGTCCACATACAGGCACAATTGCCCATCGCTTTACAACTTATCGAATCGTAGTACACTTTAACAACTAATTTTGATTTTTTCCCTCAGAGATCTTAACCTCCTACGCACATTACGTATTACGATATCCTTACATGTAGCCTCGTCGTTTAATAATATTGCTTAACATTATAGTGTACACATTTCGCACAATTCACACACGTACATTACACATACTTGGTTAGAGACGTACAAACGGAATGTCTAAGTGTCGTGTACATGTTAATCGAAATAGGATATCGTTGGTCGAGTCCTGTTAACAGGTTCTTAACCCACGAGTCTAACGTTGACGCGTGTTATCGATTACGGTAAAGCCTAACTTAGAAACGTACGTTTATACAATAAGTTTAATAGGAACTTAAGAAGTTTATCGGCCTATCACGTTAACGTTATTATCATTCCCGCGCGAATCGCTGATCGATGGTATTTACAAGTTGCCCGCATTCGATAGATCGCGTTTCGACGATCTCCCTCTCTGTACGGGGCTTAGCTTTCGTGTCGAATGAAGTTTAGAAAAATACGGATAATTAGTCGTTACGTCGGTTAAGTGGTCGCATAATATCATGTGTTGTGCATACTTCTGTGTGCGTTCAGGATCTTTTTTCTCTTTCCGTGACGCTTGCGTAACGTTTTCAACCAGAGGTATTATTGTCAGGCAGTTGACGAGGTTTACGTAAGAGAAAATAAAATTTTCTAAATTGTCATCTATGTGTATGGAAAAATATCCGTAATTACTTCCAAGTTGGTTCGGTTTGGAATGTAGCTGAGGTAGGAAGAAATCAAGAGGAACGAATTTACTTCGCATTCTATCGGTTCTGATCGGGTGTCACTCCATAAAAAATCCAATTGTTACTCTGCATATACTCCTCGAAGTTCAACGGACTCTGCCCTATCTTTACCCGCTCAATTCCCGCATCCCTAAAGAACGAACTACTGCACGAAATCCAGAAACACGTGTTTACGAACAAAACCGCGTTCCAATTTCGCTCGGATCAAACATTCGATTTGTACAGCTTCGAAAACCGTATCGCCGGTTTCCCTTATTATTAAAGAAAGGCACGTGTCGCGTAAAAGGGGTGTAGAATCACCCTTCCGCACGGCGGAGCCCATTCACAATGCCCATGTTAATTCTTCGCGTCTTTTTTTGCCGGATCGACCCTAATTTCCCGATTTCGACGCGTTTTACAAACTTTTTTTTCCCGTTCGTACTTGTCCCTTTCGGTGTCGCTCGCCGCGCAGCGGCACGTTCCCATCTGTCGTCGTGTTCGTTCGTCGACAGGTCGCAGGAACGGAGCCAGGGGCGAGAGGTGGGTCGATTACAATGGATAGTCTCGAAGCCGTAAGCCAGGAAAGGGCCGAAGGGACGATATCTTATAAAAGATTTCCAAAATATTGTGTAAATCTGATGGGGTGCGCGCCAGCTGAAAATTTGGGGTGAAATTCGTCGAAAACGGTAAGCGTGCGCCGCGACGCGCACCCGGCACACGCTTCGCTCGCCAAAGATGGCACTAAACAAATAAAGGGTTGCATGCGGCCCCCTTTTTCGAAACTGCGAAAACCGAGCCGGCGAACAATACCGGTATTTTCACCCCGTTCGCTCAAAGTTTTTCCCGAATCGCGGATTTTTCGGTATTCCCCGGTGGAAATCGTTGAACCAGAAAAAAAAGCAAAAGAATGCACGACACGCGAATAGAGAGACAGAAACGAGCGTGTGTTTGTCGCGAGATGAAAAACGAGGGTGAACTCGATGAAAGGATTCCACGAATTCGAGGCTTTTTATTTAGCGATGCCTGAATCCAAACGTTTCCTTCAATGTTGCGCAATACTGTTAACGGCATTGTGAAACCGTTGACGCCGATATTTCACTGCTGCCTGGCATGGTTTTCAGCCAACTTGGTTTATCATCCAGTTATTTCGCGTTGCACGCGAGTCGAGAGATTTTGAAAGAAATCGTGACATGTTTGAAACACCAGGAAAAAAATCTGACCGAAATTTCGAAATTCTTAACCTACATTGAGGGTGATCCGACAAGTTTCATAACATCTAAAGTATCGCGTGACGTAATCGACCCTTAAAATCTGTATTACGATCCATTATTCATCGCGAATTTGCTTGCATAATTTCTGTGAAAAATTAATTTTAATTTCCCTTCGACAAATAACTTAACGTTCCGAATTACAATCTTTTTAGTTCACGAAAGGTCATTACATGAATGTGAACTTCTGAAACGCTCTCCTATTCGATGCTATTCTTCCAGGAAGAAAAAAGGGAGAAAAAAACATCATAAGAATCCCGAGTCACCCTTCACGTCGAAATTTGTATCCACTCGTCATCATTATATTTGCCAGCAACGCTCTCATTTATATAAGATCGAACAATGGCGTTTCACGAAATTCGCTACGTAGCGAAATATTTCGTCGACCCTCGTCCCGCCACGTGGATTCTTTTGATCGTCGAAGACGTCGGGTCGGTTGTGTTGGTGTGCCGGTGTGGTGGCGAAATTATTACGGGGGGATGAAATTTCCAAGTTGCCGAACGATAGGGGGAAAGAAAGTGAACGCGAAGGAAGGCGAGCGAGAGGGGGTGAAAGTATCGTCGAGAGGGGGTGAGGGTCCGAGAGGGGAGAGGCTTTGATAATTGCAATTCACTTCCTTGTCAGGGTATAAGCAGCGTTGCGGTTGTGGTGGTTGATGAGTTGGAGAAACAGGGTGGACCGGGAAAAAGAGGGGTGCGTACGGTTCGATACCTTTCTTAAATTCACCACCAACTTCGAGACGCCACCTTTCTAAATAAATGACGAGGATACCTCTCGATTATTTTATCGAACTTCTTCGATCTCAAATGTCGTATAAAATCAAAAGTTATTTTCAAAAATTTATATCGTACATTTGTATCCGAAGTATCAAAACTGTCCTTTTAATGAAAGTATGAAAACCACTCGAGATTGTACATTGCCAAACATAATGCTGTAATAATTATAAGATCGACTTCAAATTATAAAAATAATCATGTGTAATATTTTACTCATAAAGTACAAATGATTATAAATTTTTGTCGATTTCATTCGATTTCTATTTTTCACGAAAAATCTCCAAGTTTCAAGAAACGGTCAAGGTGAAGCTGGTGGAAATTAATAACCGATAGCGAACGATAATGAAAAATTGGCAGTTCTTTTGTCTCGAGGAGAGAATTACGTTCCCCTCTCGTATATATATAGATAGATATATAGATATATATTCCCTCGTTTTCGGAGCTCTTGGAAACCGCAAGATGTTATTGATTTTTATACATATCCCCGGTGGGTGTAGGTGGGTGGACGTCCAATTTTCGGTGTGTACGTGCGTGTGTGTTTGCGTACGAGAGTAGGGGCTAGCTGTGTCATTTACTCATTGGTCGTTGATTCAAGAAAGACAGGGATAGTTGCCTTCCGCCTTCCCTTTTCAAACCGTCCACTCCGGCCATCAACCGAAAGGAAAACTCCGATATAGCGCAAGCGTTTCACGTCTTCGGATCGCGCTCTCCCTCTCGCTGAAAATTGACCAACCCGCTTTTCCTTTCGTTTGCCCATAAAATATTATCCCTGGCTACACACTCACGGGAATCGTCGAGAAAGAGAAATTCTCTCCTCTCTGCCCACCCTCTTTCGTTAAACCACCACTTTTTCCGACATGTTCTCGCGCGACGAACAAAAGAACACGGATACCGGATACGATCATGTTTGATTTATTTTTCCTATTGTTTTCCACGTTTTCATATTCGGGATTTTGGGTAATCGAGTATTTGGAGATTTTGGCATTTGGGAATTTGAGGATTTAGGAATTTGAGGATTTGGTGACTTGAAGGTTTGGGAATTTGGGAAATTTTGAAGTTTGGAAATTTGCTTGAAAATTTAGGTAAAGGAACTTAAGGATTTGAGTATCTGAAATTATCGAATTCAGTAACTTTTGGATCGTTTAGGAATTTGAGTTGAAAAATTTTGGGGTTGGAGAATGAGAGGTAAATGTCGAGAAAAGATCGAATTTGGAATTGAAATCTTTGCGTGATGAGGATGTAAAACACGCGACCAATTTGTCCGGCTCAATTTGTCGAGCCACCCTTCCGGTCGCGGTTCGAAACTGTCTAGTAGGAGTGACACCCTTTAAAACACGAAACAGCGAAATCGATCGATCTGACGGACAGACGTCGAGTAAATTGAATTATACAAGTTGATATCGTGCAACGGCGAACGATAAAAGTTTAATGGGAACGTAAAACCCGGCTGGCAGCGTAAAAGCGTACGAAACGGAAGGAACGAAAAATCACGTGAAATAAAAATCAAAGAAGCAAAAAGAAATTTTATTCGCAACACATTCTTCCAGCTGTACGTGTATATAAACCATTATAAAGGGCGGTAGAGTAAAAAAGAATAAATAATAGATGTACAAAATAAATAAATAATAACAGAGAAAAATACTTGCTTTACTTCGCAGCTCTTATATAAAAATATACGATCGATCTTGTATCAATAAACCATTAGAGGTTACTTGTATTACAACAGTGTGTACATAAATATGCATACACACGTAATAAATATATATATTTATTTCTTTTCGACTATGTCACGTGACTAGATCAGCATTTGGAATTGTAAATCGTGTCGAAAATGACTAGATGAGCTAAAAATAACTTTTCTCCCTAGACGCGCGGAACACTTTACAAGAAAACGATACGCTCGTCGGACACGTATGTATACGCTCATATAATCTTCTCTCGAAACGCGCTTAACCTATATATATATACTTATATTATCAATAATAATAATATATATATATAATATATATCAATGTTCAATATACTTTGTCTTTCTATGTATTTTTGATTTAAAGGGGTAAAATTTGATTTTGCGCTCAATTACATTAGTCAAGGCAATAACTAGTTTTCGGGACGTACCGCTTGCAGTTAAGTTAAATGATCCCCGAATATCCAGGACCGTCATGATTTTCTTTCGTGCGTCAACGTTCATTTTATCGAGTACGAGGAAAAAGAAAACTATCCGGATCATCGATACGTGGTAAAAATAATAAATCGCAGGCGGCACGCGAAAAACCATGACGCCCCCTTTTGCGTTGCCCGATTTATTATCGACCGCGAGAGTCGTTGCAATAATTAAAATCTACCCTCGTCGCTGCGTACGGTCCATTAAGTGCACAATACGCGTAAGTTCCATGGGATGCAATTAAGAGGGTGCCGATTTACATGGACGCACGCGTTTTGCATGTCACCGCTCGTGGGGTGAGTAAAATGGCGAGAAGGGGAGAGGGTGGACAGGGGGTACCACTGTCCTTCCTCTCCCCTTCGTTCAGGTCGTTTCTCCTGGACTTTTTCCCGAAAAATTCCGGCCAAGGTCGCGACCTCTTCCTCTCTGACCTTCCCAAAAGGGGACCAGATGTGGGACCGTTTGTCTAGGCCCGGCCAGCTCGACAATGCCGCCTAAAAATTCCATTTTTCCCCGCTCACTTCCTCCTTCTCTTTCACTCTGACCTTCTCCTCGTTTCTCCTGTATCTTCTGTCCCCACCCCATGCGTTCTCTTTCTCTCTCGATGGATTCGTAATGGCCGATTCCTCTCGTCTCCCCACAAATATGTTAATGCGCGCGTGTGCGCATACTAATTCAGACGAATTTTCGTCGGAAAAACGTGCCCTGTTAAATGACGCGGTTCTCGAATTTCAGCTGTCCCGGGGAAACTTTTATGGCTGTAGAGACACAGGCTCGACCCGTGCCGTTTTTGCTACCGATGTACCTATGCCATAAATCGTGCACGGTCTCAGTTCGTTGAACATTTGCGTTCATTGCATCGATTGTTTGAAAGTTCGAATTCTTATCCTTATGGAGAGAGGTTGCTAAAACGGGCTTTGTTATTGTATCATAATCCAAGGTCAACATTGCGTGGGCGTGCATCGGGAGCAGAAACGCGCGTGTTTGCTCATCGAAGGGACGAAGACCCCACCGGTGCAAGGAACGCATTTTACGAATGGAGTTGAGGTTAGGACGACTGCTGGCTATCGGCTGGTCACTCTGCCAAAACAGCTGCTTTTCGAATGCACCCCCGAAGTTCGGACAGAATTAAAGAACATTTTATCTTGTAACTTTGAACAGAAACTCAAGGTTCAAGTAAAAAACTTGTCGTTTGTAAGAAAATCTTAACTGCTCCATCATGGTATATGCACTATTATACACTTGATAACAAAAAACAAGTTTAATAAAGACACTTGATTATTAAATTTATTTTTCAGCTTTCAATATGAGAGATCTTAATTTGAAGTTTGAATCGTCTTGATCGTTAAACGAAAAAAAGTATTGGAAACCCGATTTAAAATGTTCTTCAGTAACCTATTTGTACGTCGGTTCTTTAATTTTGATCGATGAAAGTGTAAAAGTTGTATTAGTCGATAGTTACATTAGCTCGAACAATCATTGTGTTGATTTAAAGTTTGATGGAATAAACTTTTATATTGGACCAAAGTTTCAACTAGGTCGACATAATACTACTGTAAAGCGCCAAATATGTTCTGCTATTTATTTTTTGTAGCCGATTTTATGTGAGTTTAAAATGGAACGTTACGAAGACCTCAGGCAATGAATACACGAAGAGTAGTATATGTAGGTAGTAAAACTAGAGAGATACCTTTTTGTTTGACAAAATATTCTCGTTACAAAATTCCGTAATAAAATTCCCATCGATATTTACTACATTGAAATTCGCGTACTTTTTCATAAATAAATTGCAATTTTTAAAAAAATCTACAGTTCCCATTTTTATTCCTCATATTTCGTCGATATTTCAGAGCTCTCAATCAGAATTCTAAAATATTGACAGTATATTGATTGCATCAGGTCTCCATAAAACGGTGGAAGTACTTAAGCTTAGTTTTAACTTGAAAAGATATATATTTATGAAGAGAAGTCGGCCATTACGAGATCGAGGGAGAATTATCGTCGTATGAATTGTTTCTGCACGGACAACAGAAATAATGGATTCGCGTTAGACACTAGAATCGCGTTTTCATCTATTCATTCCGTTAATGGCGATAAAGAAATTTTTGATTCTCGGTTCTTTCGGTTGCAAGGCACGAGGTTGAATCAGCATTCAGACACGAAAAAATGAACAAACAGGAACTTACTTTTCGCTATTTCTTGTAAACGACTAGACTATGTAAATCTTACTGTTAGATTGATCGGTGATGGGCAGATCAAGAGCGCGGGGGCACTGGTCTGAGCAGGGTGCAATCGTGTGGTGTTCGAGACATCAAGGTTTCAAATTTAGAAATTTGGGGATTTGGGAATTTTTGGGCGTGTGTTTGGAAATGTGGAGATTTGAGGATTTGGAACTTGGGGATGTGAGAATTTGGGGACTCGAAAATTTAGAAATATGAGAATTTGGGGTTGAAGGATTTGCAAATTGTGGAATTCGATATTTCGAAAACCCTTAAATTAGAAAATTTGATAACTTGAAAATTTCCAAATTTGAAAGTACACTGATCAAATTACCAAATGTTTGCTCACCAGAGCCCACGTGCACTGGCACCCTCACGGGCACAATTGTCCATCACCAACATGATGAGAGAGCTTCCATTAGTTATAATCGTAGATTAGAAAAAGTTGGGTATCGTACAGATAAATCGTATGGTCGTTCGATCTCCAGCAAAATCGGAAGAGATCGATGGTGTATAATTGATATCCGCGAAACACTATATCGATATATTTTATTTTAAATTCTATGCGATGCGTTGGCTGTGTATACGATTGTACTTTTTGTTGCGGGTTATACTGTTTTCGACCCTGAGTTGATTGGCTTTCTCTGCTCGTTGATATCTAAATAATCGTAGAATGAATCATGCTCGTCTCACAGTTATACGTCGCGACGATAATTTACACCGTGTTCTCGTTCACTTTTATAATTACATTTCTCGCCTCGCATTCTCCTGCCTCTTTTTTCTCGTCTTACGCATATATTATAAATAGCTCTCTAAATCTTCCCATCTTTCAACTTTGCTTATATATTTATATGTATATATATAAAATATTGACTAGCACGATCGCGAAAATGAAAGTCATTTCGATTCGGTTACGCGTCGACCACGTTTAATCATCGAGGCGGCGTCATGTTTTCTATCGTTTCATTTTTACGCTCGTATTTCCTGGACTTGAGCAAAAAGCAAAAATGTTGTTACGAGAGTGATTAAACAAACAAATGGAGATTGTTGCTCGAAAAAATCGAACACGTTCGTCGTGTTCGTCGGAGGTCGCATTTAAAATAGGAACTTTTTTTCGATCACCCGTTCGTGTTAGTTATACGATTAAACTATTTACAATACAACGTTCTCCAATTCGAACGTTATAACAACGTAATAGCTTGCAAACACGGGACCTTTTCTACCATGTCCTCTGTGTAAGAGAACAATTTTAACTAGGATCCGTATTATATTGGCCTTTAATACTATTCCTGGAATATGTATTATCGTAAGACAAATCACGAAATAATCAAGACGATGGCACGAAAAACACGAAGTCGTTTCGAGAAGCATGGCTAAACCTGTCCAGGAAAATGGCGGCGGATTACTGCTCTACTGCTCAATCATTCGAAAATTGTGGGACTAAAGGAGTTGGAATATTTAGGAACTTGAGGATCCACCTTAGGAATTTACAAATATTCTAATTAAAACATGTCTTCACCATTTTCCCTGGACCAAACTTAGAATGCTTCATACTTCCCGAATCCTCGTTCATAGCTCGAAAGTATCCCCAATTCGAACGTTGCTATTTCAGATAATGTTCGCAACGATTCACCAAGGTAGTCGATTAAATGAATGAATATGGAGCTCCGTACGAGCTGCTTATATGAAAAATATAACTTTCGCTAACTATCTGCTTACACATTACATAGGAACCAATAACACGTGCTCAAATCGCAGACGCAGAAACGAGTTGTAAAAATCCGCGGATCATGGAGGTGAAATGGATTCAAGCGGGGCTGAGTGTGAAGGATGCGGTGAGGGGATTGTTAATTCTCGATTTAACCGGTAAATAAACCAAAGCCGGCGCGAATCGTTTATCCGAGCCGGACTCCTCGCCGGCTTGCATCGCGTCCTGTTCCTCGATCAGGAACGGTTGCATGATAGTTTTGTCAGGATTCGAGTTCGTGTCCTGCGGCATCGCGTAGCAAGCCGGCATCTTGTGTCTGTTGGCAACGTCCTTCAGGGTTCTACCTAGCTCCGCTATCACGCTGTCGGTGGGGTCACCGATGGTCCTGTGATCCTTTCTGACGTGCTTCTTGATCCTGTTCAGATTGGTCGTGGCGTAACAACACTGCGCGCACTTGTACACACCCTGAGGAGTGACTTGAACCGACGTGTCGTCTTGTCGTTGATTTCTGATCGGCTCCGGGACGCTTTTGTTGGCAGTGACTTGCGGACTGTTCCCGATACGATCCTCTTTTGATTCCAGCTCCAGCCTCTCCTTGACCTCGTTCAGTTTCTCCGCGTCGGGTGTTAAATTGTTCAGCATCGGCGGTGGAAAATGGGACAACAACGTGGGAAACTGGTGCGCCGCGAGTAGATGTTGGTGCAACAGCTCGGGCTGATGAAAGCTCTGCGAGCAAATCGGGCACTGAAGTGATTTCTCCCCCTCCGCATTTTCCCGGGAGTGCACGTGAGATCTCTCGTGAAGAAAAAGGAACGGCAGCACGGTGGTCGTGAACGTACAATAGGAACAACGATAGCTCTTCAGCTGTTGATCCTCGGAAGATGATCCCAGCAAATTAGACAGCACTTGGTTCCCCAAACCGGTGTAGTCCGCCGGCTTGAGCTGCTGCGTAATCTCGAATCCGTTCGGTATCTTCAAGTTCGAGCCCTGCTGAGTATTTTTCGGCGTGCTGGTGGTCCTGTTCGTTGTTCTGGACGCTGTCTGATAATGTTGCTCCATCTCGCGCCATTTGTCGATGCCCACTTTCCCGTGCTCGCCCATCAAGTGTGCCTTCAGCCACTTTATGCTGCGGAACCTTCTGCTGCAGATCGGACAAACCTCCGTAAAGTGGGTGAAGTACCTGTGACTCAAATCCCCGAGTTGCTCCGGCTTCAGGGCATCGTCGGTGTTCGTGGCCTCGAGCGATTCTTGTTTCACCGAGCTGGGCGCATTCTCGTCCACTATTCCGTGAGTATTGTGCTTGTGCACTCGCAGGAAGTACTTGCTGCACAGTTCTTTGTTACAGATGTTGCATATCACGCCACCGATCTGAGCACCGTTCTCGATCTCGATACCGTGCATCCTCTGCATGTGCGTCTTCATGAAGTACTTATTGCACAGCTCCTTGTTGCATATCTCGCAGTAGCTCGACGTGGGCGTCATCGACGTCACCTTCCTCTCGGAGGTGCTTTGACTCGTCGCGTTCGAGTTGGTTGTGGTGGAGGTAGTCGGGGGTGGTTGAGGAAGGGTGTTCATTATCGGTGGCTGATGTTCCTCCGCTATGTGTCTTCTGAGGGCGTCCTGACTCGCGTAGTCCTTCCCGCACAGGGTGCAGAACATGGACGTCGCGGTCAACGGTGACTTCTCTTGCGGCGAGGTCGGATCTTCAGGGATGGACGCGTGTTCGGTCGTCGCGTGAATGTGCAACGCGGTTCTGGTGTCGTATTCCTTTCCGCACACGTTGCACGACAATCCCTGCTTGCTGGACTTCAGTCCGTTCAGCTGTAACAGCATCGTCTGCAACTTTTGAAGATCCTCCGAGATGGAATCGTTCGGCTGGTCGGTCGGTGTCTCGAGTTCGCACTCCTGCTTGGGCGACCGTTGCTCCTCGCTCTCGTGCATCTTCCGGCAATGCGTCTGATAAAGATCGATCGTCTGGAATCGTATTCCGCAGGGTTTGCACTCGTAGTCGTCCCCTGGCCGTTCGTTCGACTCGGTGCTGCTCGCGCTCTCCGCCACGATCAAATTTAACGGGCTGGTTTGCACTTGATGCCAAGTGGGCGCTGATCCTGGATTACCCGGCGACCTCTCGCTATCTTGAACGACGATGCCGTGCCTCTTCATTTTATGCGTTCGCAGGAAGTACTTGTTACAGTACTCTTTACAGCAGATCTCGCAGAACGCCTCCGGATTTATCACTCCTAAACGTCGAAGCCGATCAGCGTTAAAACCGGAGTCCCGTGCCTGTTGAATCGACTGGGGAGATAGGTGTCTAGGCGCAGGCATGAACGACGTGTCCTCCTGTTCCACGCCGTATTCCTGTTTGAAAAACGATTCGATGCTCGCGAAATTGTTTCTCGGTGTTTCCGTGTCCTCCTCGCTTTGCGATAGATTGATCTGCGGTTCCTGCGACTGATCCGGCAGATCGGTGTGCATTTTCTGTTTGTGCTTGCGCATCGAATCCTCGTTCTTGAAGCGTTTCTGGCAGAGGTCACAGGGTACGCTGGGTGTGGGTGGCGTCGCGGGTGGTTCCAGTTTGACTAAGTTGTTAGAAAAGTTAGCGGGATACATGGGAGTTACGACGTTATTGTCTACCGAGCTGGGTCCCGGCGAATCCGCGTAGATCCCGTGCTTGTTCGCCTTGTGCGTCTTCAAGAAATACTTGTTGCAGAACTCTTTATTGCACAGATCGCAGTACGCGTCCGGATTAAAGATTCTCACCGGCGTCGGTCCTATCGAGGATCTCGCGATCGGACCAGAGTCCGTTAACGGGAACGTGGGCAGAGATAGATACTGCGTCAAGGAACCAGGGAAACCGGAAGAGAGTACCTGCAGGTGATTGGGCAACGAGGTGATTTGACTGGCTGTACCGGTTGGCCACGAGTCCTCGTTCTGCGGCTGCATTTGCACGTGCGATTGCACGTGTTGTCCGGTAGCCAGCCAATTTATCGCGAAATTCTTCACGCTAAGCAGATTAACGGGAATCTCGGTTTGGTCCAGTTGTTGAGACGGTTCCTGTTTAATCGCGCTACTCGAGTATCCGCTTTGACCCTGCTGAGACGACTGATTCGCGGAACCGTGCTCGTTATCGAGATGAACGTTCAACGTATCCTTGCTATCGAAAAACTGACCGCAGTACTGGCAACGGAATTCGTTATTGAGGTTCTCGTCCCTGATCGACGATTGACTCGGTATTGGTGACTGCGACGACAGCTTACCTTCGCTGTCCTCGTCCTCGTCCTCGTCCTCGTTCGACTCCTCGTGCACGCCGCTCATCATCAGCGCGGACGAGAATCTTACGGGGGTCGTCTGTTTTCGTCTCTTCTTCGGCCCGGTCGAATCTGCGTCAACGCGGAGACGTTTCCTGACGTCCCGTTCCCCGCAACTCGATCCATCGCTGTCCAATTCCGTCAATTCCGATATCGTCGTCGTCGTCTCGTTCGCCATCGTCCTCCAAGACCGCTGGATCGTGGGTGGCAGACCCAATGTTCTACAGTTTCACTTTTCGTCTTCCTGCGAAGCAAAACATGGTACCGTCTTTTGTTATCGGTATTTGAATTCGTATTGGCATCCGAGAAAAGCATAGTATTTTCCCTCCCATTACATCGTAATGCGAGAAACAGAATAGCGAAACCTTATAGCATCCTACGCTTACCGACGGATTGAATCATATTGGATATTGAAATTTCATCCACATTTCCGTTTCATTCAGATTAATACGCTTATTGTCTCCACGCGCTATCGCCACGAGAAATAAAATTGACCAACGGAGACAGTTTGTGCACGCGAGTCAACAAGACCGCCCTATACGTGAATGGACACCGACAGAAAAGGGAGACGTTTGGGGAACCAACTACTACGTGACTCATGTGCACGCCCATGCTTTGGGGCTGAATTTCGAGGATAGTACGAATATGCATTTCAGAACTTCGGTAATTACTAATTGAAGTTGACAGACCCGTGCGTCCTGTCACGAAATAAAAGCCGGGTCACTGAACCGCGGTTTCTATCCGCGTATACCATCGCAAGGCACATCGAGACGAAAGGGAATACGCGATGACTGTATGCAACGTGCTCGTAATTTTACACCGAATAACGAAGTTTAAACGCGTCATAGAATTTTCCTCACCAGTAAACCTTGCGATTCCACCAATCGGGCGTTGTTCGCGTTCAACAATCATCGAGCATCTTCGTTTCAAGGTCGTTCAATAAACATCCGATGAAGTGCAAATAATGCGTCACCAAACAACACAATTGCATGGAACATCACATGCAGTTTTATCGCGCATGTTTTCTTTCGTCCAAGAACTCGCGGGTAAACATCACTTTTTCTCTTCGAACCACACATACGCGAGTTCAGGAACAATCGCTTCTTTCTCCTTTCAAGACTTCAGCAACGTCGGTGAAACGTCATTGGCACGTGGCGTCAAGGAAGGGAGGTAAACCGAGGGGTTTACCTTCGGTGTCGGTCAAACGAACCCTCCAAGGAACGAGCCACTCGATACAAATTTTACGATTTCTACGAATCGTTTCGCCGGGACAAAAAGATCCGGGGAGAGCATTTTCACGCTAGGAAGTCGCGTTCCCGGGAAATTGTTCAAAGGGTCAAATAGGAATAAGATGGAAGGATGCGAAGAAACGAGGGTCGTCGAAAGGCGAAGGACCTAAAGGAACAGCTGCTACCCTCTACAAGAAATTTAAAGACCTCGACAAGGTGTTAATCTATGATCTTCGCACGCTTACGCCTCTCTGGGCTCTCCCAGGTTACTGTTAGGTGCAGGCACGGTGCCCTGTGAAGGGCCTGTCACATCGTTTTCGTCCCTACCACCTTCGAAGAGCCACTACACAAACATCCCCACCACTCCGTCGAAACAACCTTTGCTACATCCCCATACAGATGATTTCTGAAATGATCCCAACGATTTTGTCGTGGTTCCTCGACTTTGACGGTGAACCCTTCCTAGCATGACTTTTACATTCATTTTATTTAGATACTTTTTTCGATAAAACGGTAAAATGTGCGGTGACCCATGACAGGGTACAATAATTGCATGGTACATATATTTTGAATTATAGATTTTTATCAGCCATGCGACTGAATTATGGGTGATATACATAAACTGTTAATTTTACAATTTTAATTCTGTACTTCATATATTGAACAATATATTCGTTTCATGTCATAACCATGCGTGTATTTATTTCAGGTAATGCAATGCAGTTTGTGTAATATTGTAGAATAAAATGACCAATTGTTAGTAATCAGAATGAAAATAATGAATGTGATATTATACGCATAAAATGCCGGTTTTATTAAAATGGTATACCTCAATGATACGCATTAAAGACATTGTAAGCCTGAGGGAGACTCGAACAAAGGGTTGGAACGTTGCACAAAATGAATAGCGGTTTCTCGTTAACCCACTGCTCATTCAAATTATTTGGTTGATAACGAACATAGAGCATTCGTATTGAACGTTAATTATTTACACGCACACGTACATCGAACTTTCAATCAAAAAGCATGCCGGGTCATTACTGGAAATTGTGGACGGCTGCCTGTCAGCCCACGGAAATTGGATTACGCGAGGGTTGAAAAACGGGACGAATGGGGTCCGATGCAAAACCCGCAGCATTTCTGCGCAACGTTTGACGGATTTTCCAAAAATACGCGTAAATACGCCCGTATGGTACCCCCGGTATTGTGGAGAAGCCTATGCACCGTTTCTAGTCGAAATTGGATGAATGACGAACGAAAAGGGGGGGCATTTCGAGGGGAATTTCGTGGTTCTCGAAAGGGTGTCGAGAAAAACATGTCAGAGAGTAGAAAAGAGGGTAGCCATCGCGAAGGGACAGCTACGGAAAGAGGTATTATCGTCCTGCGCGAGTACATTGCATATGCCTTTTCTTCTTTCCCTCGAATCGTTTCGCGGGAATCGTTGCGTGGGCGTGCACCGTTAAACAACCTTCTAACTTGACAAAATAACGATGCTGCGACGGCATATGTTGCGTACGGCTCGCAGCTGGCAGTTTACGTCGAATCGTGAAACGATGTCACGATAAATTATGCGTTTTCGGCGGGAATAGTATACGTAATTAATATTGAATGCACGCGATCGATTCGAAACGACCTCACGTTTCAAGATTCTCGCTCCTGTATGATTTTCTCGACCGATATCAACGTACTCAAAATACACACGGATCAAACTTTGCATATATTGCTCAAAGGATTTGGAGATACATTTGTCCCTAGTTTAATCTGTTCTAACAATTGTATACCTGATATGATTTTAATCATATACATTATTAATAAACAGTTGATTATTCAATAGCGAATAGACACGTTTCCCATAGAGGATCATGCTGAAATTGAAATTTGAGGGCCACATCGAAAGTTCCTTATCAGACAGACTCCGTTTCGCGGAAAAATTCGTGAAAACAACGGATACAGACACAAACGTATTCGTAGAAACAAATAAATAAGATAAGATTTATTAATCGTGTTTATCAAATTTAACGACGGAGTCGGTCGGAAGTCGGAATTTCTGGAATCGAAGGAGGAGGGTAAATTATGGAAGTTCGGCACGCGGATCGTTCGATCATCCCCAATCGTTCTCGAAGTCGAAAGGAAAGCTCGCAAAACTTTTTTTGCTCGTTCGCGTGCGTGTACACGGTGTGCGTGTGTGCGGGACGGAGTGCGTTTATATGTGATTTCAGTAGAGGCCTATTGATCGAGCAGCGAACTTCACTGTTCCGCACACGCGCATAAGTCTGCCCGTAAACAAGACAAATATCATCGCGCCAGTACTGAAAATCCATCCACCCACCCACCCCTTTATTCTCTTTAAACGTCTAACAAGATTTGTCTCGCTTCGATCTTCTTTGCTACGATGTCCACTCTACTTTTCGGTATTCTCAAAACGAAAAAGAAAAAGCCGTTGAAATTTATAATTTATTTTACAAAAATAATCGGATTAGCGTTCGTGTTTACAGCGTTTCGGGTAAACGACGCGAGTGGACGAATCACGTTTTATGTAGGAGGACTTGATCAGAGAAAGAAGTTCACGTGGTCGGGGATAACGCAACGACGTTATATTCGCGTACCTGAAATCACTATGGTAAAAGGTGCGATTCACATAAAGGTGGGGATCGCGGAAAGTTGGATCTGCGCAATGCGTGTCGTCGGATGAACCACGTGGAGTATTCGCATGCAAAAGACGTCGGCGGATATCGGTCGGGTCTCTTAGTCTACCAGGAATGGGCAACGGTGTAGCTTCGTTTCATAAATTGCATGTTTCAAGTAAATGTGTTTATCTCCCCCACGATGGGCTAATCAAACGCGTCATTGGAATTTGTAATTTGTTCAAGGAAAGATGTCTGCGAAATTGTGAAGGTCGAGCAGGAGGACGTACACGTAACCGCGTGCACTGTTGAATAAATGAAATACTTCTGCACTTCGTTTACATGCACGTATATTGCAACGTTAACGACGATTCGTTAAAAGATAACCGGTACTAACCGTCGGTGAGGAGACCGTAACGACCATGCATCGTACGATTGACAGACGTCGAAGGAAATTTATTAACGTCTCGTTCGACACTTACCGTGATTACCAGCGATTTGCCCACTTGAAAAAATCCGAAATATTTACGATTTGTCGGCTCCCTGTCATTATCCATTTGTTAACTATCGTGGTACGATGATGAATCGTTTTTCATTGAAAGAGGCACGAGCTCGCGACTGATAACGGCGACGATAACGACGACAACATCACTTTATTCACTGCGCACTGAAACACGAGAAAAACAATGGGAAACGTGTAAAACGTTGCATCCGTCGTTTCGCATACGAAAACCGAAACGGAAAGTTTAATAAAGTGAGGGCGAAAGGAACGAGTAAAAAAAGGTAACAACTGCAAAGGAAACTGCCTACGGGTCTCTCTACTTACTATTGTTTTGGCCATCGTGCCACGATGGCGGCCATACTTGATATGAGAAAGTATCCCCCACATTGTCCACGGCCATCTACTAATTCCCCCATACACCCCCGCGCTGATTCAACTCCCCCCGACACCCCTCTACCGCCATCATACCCACGCTTCTAGTCCCCCAGCGAACTCACCCCTTATTCTCTGCCACCCTGTTTCAAAGTCAGGGCCGACGTCTTCCGAGGCTCTCCTGGCTCCTTCAACTTATTCATTGCCCGCTCATTTTCAGTCGAATTCGTATTTGTCGTACGCAATTTGGATCTGTGCAAATTTGAGAATTTTGCAATTTATAGGTACTTGGATTTAGAAATGTGGAACTCTTCAGATTTGAAAATTACTGGAATTTGAATTGGGCAGTTAGCAAATTGGGGACTTGTAGATTTGCGAGTAGTGGAGCTTGGGAATTTTAGGACCTCCTACGGATGAGGACCTCCTTAGTACCCCTAGGGATTTAAAAACTTGGAAATGATGTGATTTGGGGATTAGAGACTAGTGGACTTTGTACATGTTAGGTGATTTGAAAATTTAGAGATTTGGGGGTTAGCAGACTTGAAGATAGTGGAATTTAGAACTTGCATTTTGAGAACTTATGGGTGTAGAAATTTGAGAGTTAAGAAATTCGAAAATAGAGAAATATGGTACCTTGCAAATTTAGAAATATCAGTCGTAACCCCATTCGTATTATTTGCACTTCGACAAAGAATAACGAAGTGTCTTAATTAAAAATTCTAAAATTTGTCCCAATACAAAATCGACGTCCAATCTTGAAGGAAAAGGGGAGGGTGTCCACAGAGGGTAAGTCGTCCCTGCGTAGGTCTTTCTTCGTTAAGGCACTTCCTCCTGCTCTCGTACTTACGCACCTGCACACACGTGCGTTAAAAAAGGAGCCCGCCCACACGCTCGCACACGAACACGCTCGTCTCTAAGCTATCACCGTCTTCCTCGCGATTCAGCACGAGTAGTCTTTTATCCCAGTTCACAGTCCTTCTTCCTATAGCCCTAAGGTGGAAGGTATAGAGCTGGTGAGGGTTTGTAAAAGAAGGGAGAGGAAGAGGGAGGGAAAAAAGCGAAGCGGAAAGAGAAAGTGAAGGCGAGAGAGGGGGTGGCTGCGTGGGGTGGCATTTTTACTGGTCACTCGGAATTCGGTTCTCCCACCACGTGGAATCAGATGACTCTCCCTTCATCCCTCGAAGTTTCCATCTGCCTCGACCCCGTGTCACCCCACTTCAAGCTCTAACCCGGAGACTACCCTCGCGCAGCAAATTAGTTTAGCCTCATGGACAACTCCGAACTGGTACGAGCCTTCTCTTAGGAGTTTCCTTCCATTCCACGGAAAATGACGGCTAGAATCTCGCGAGATACTCGCGCTCACCAGATTCCCTTCTTTTTTCTTTTTTCAAAAGTACTCTGGGGAGTTCTGCAATGACTGCCGTGATTTTTACCCGTTTCTTCGGCATTGTTCTTCCGAAGGAAAATTACAAATACTTGCTTATGGATGTTGTAACGTAGAGGTTAGATCTTAGTATGTATATAATAATTATTGATTATGTACATAATTGATGATAACGATTTGTCGTAATGTCTTCAATTTTCGAGGGCTCTCGTTTGAACTTCTAACTATAACCTGAAGCTTTTTATTTCATCGATCCGGTGGTGGTAGATACTATAATAAAAAATGACTACCACTTAAAAATGTTTCAAGTTCTAACAGGACTCATTCTAACTCTTGACCCATCTCGGTGTCTAACCTCTAGACTTCAGTGTATGATTTTTGCTACATATGAAACCTTGTCTACAAAATGACCCAACAGAATTTCTGTAATACTTTGACGATACAAACTGTCCCCAATGTATTCGAAAGACGAGTAAATAACATGCAGGGTAGAAATAACGCAAATAACGGCAACATGCGTTCTCCTTTTTTTCTGAAACGAAATTACTCTGTCAGTCGTTTTTCGAGCAGCTTGCAGTTTAATCGTGCAACCAGGCCTAACCCATGCCGTGTACCACATTGTGGCGCACCTGTCTCGTGAAATGCTTTCTTTCCATGCGGATCAAAAATCGACAGGATAGCCAAGATCGTGCATAATTTAAAGGATAAATTAGAACGGCTGGCCTGTGGAGACCAAGCGTACGTTTGGGGCGTTCCGCTTTGCGGTCACACGTTTGTCACGCGACTCTGTGCGGTATTGATAATGATAATGAAGTTGGACCTGGGCTATATTGACTGTTCTAAATGAATGATATTACGCGACGAACTCTGCGAATCGTAGACCAATAATTTCGAATCGCATGGTGCATTTCAATTGGAGGTTCGCGCGTGTTTCAGCCGGTGCACGCTTTCCCACTATGCCTCGAACGTTGCCGTAACTAGGCAGGGACAGGGCTGAATCTGGCACCCCCGAAAATATGGACTGGGACTGTTCTGGTATCGTGAGGTACGTGGGATGGGGCTATTTCGAGTATTCGTATAAATCGAAGTCTTAAATTACCAAATTTTATTTATTTCAAATGATCAATTTATGGATACTGGAATTCCGTAATTTTTGACTCTTCAATTTGCAACTCTCCAAATTTCAAACCCACAAATTTCCAGAGCCGCAAATGTCCAAATCCCTAAATATTCTAATCCTCAAACTTCCAAATCCCTAAATTTCCAAACTTCCAAATTTCCTGAGTCTCAAATATCCAAATCCCTAAATATTCTAATCTTCAAACTTCCAAATCCTCAAATTCCCAAATCCCTAAATTTCCAACCCCCAAATTTGCAGATCCTCAAGTCCCCAAATCCCACATTTCAAAATCCTCAAATTTCCAAACCCTCAAATTCCCCACCCTTCAACAGTTTAATCCCCAAATTCTTCAATTCTCTCACTCTCAAGAATCCAAGTTACACCAATGGTTTTCCTGCTGTTTATCGCGACATACCAAAGTGGCGATCGTGACCCTGAGCAGAAAAAGAGTAGTAAGAAACGATCCTTTTACACAAATGCCCGTGCATCGACCAACGAAGTAGCGTATCGTGGCGTCCAGATTTTGCGTTGAATCGTCCATTGTTCGGTGGACTGGACAATGATGGAGATCCTGTACAAGTTCGTGCTGTGAAAATGAACAGGCGGATACGTTTCTCGAGCACGCGCGCGGTTGTCAGCCTTTTTTCGTTCCTCCTTCGTGAATAATCGAATCACCGATGAAAAAAGGCGGGCAAAAAATTCTGGACGAGTAGCCGTGTCGCAGGACCACACGCCACACATGGGGTGGCCACGTATCTAACAATTCAATAGCGCTCGGTTTTTGCTTAACTATGTCAACGAACGTGGTTCATTGTATGAAATGGCGATGAGGAAAAGTTGCCGCGTGAAATTTTTCAGATACTACAAAATCGATTTACATATACATAGTGTTAACGCTTTATATGTTGGTCACAATTAATATTCAATGTTTTTGTTCACAGACTCTGCTGGGTAAAAATCAAATTCTTTATGTTACGAATTGTGATAATAGCGGAGAGTGCAATTGACTCTCACTATATTACCGTGGACATGATTGTAGTAATTAGAAACATACAAAAAAGTTCTTGTTCTGAAATTTGCAAATTTATAAATTTGACAATTTGTAAATCTCTGAATCTGAAAATTTAAATATTGGAATTTATTCAACTATAAAATAAAAAGTATTAGACATTCGATCAAATAGTGATCTTCGACTTATTGTAAAGTGGTCCATAGAGGAGAAATAGTACATAGAAACTTGTGTATTTAAAGGAACTTGTTCATTTATATAATTCTTTTGACGTGGTTTGTATTGTACGTAGATCGGAAATTTCTTCTTATGTGCGTCGATACGGTTTGACGTACAGATGGAAACTCGTAGCTGTACGCAGTAAAGCATGGAAAAAATTTCGATAAAAAATTTGCTCTTCTTAATACGCCTGTAATAAAAGGCAAACGTTTGGCATCGTGAAATATAATCACCAAAGCGTCCAGGATCAATTCGGTATTATTAGCTCGAGCCAAAAGAGGGTCGTCCATTACCGGACAGCTGGACAATAGTAGCCCTATATTCGATTTTTTGTTCTCTAGCTTTGTCCTCTATCTTTTTATTCTATCATGTTGATCGCTATCGATTTTCGACGAATTGAGTAATATTTTTCTTTCAAAATTTAAATTTCATTCAAGCCGCCATTTTGAATTATTATTAAATCTGCAGTTGATTTTATTTCTTAAACAGAAAGTTGTGTATGTACTTCAAAATTTTTGGTATTTTTCAATATTTGTATGTTTGTTGGCAAAAGTTATAAAGAACATTAACTGACAGTTAAGCTAATTTCGATAACAGCAAGTTTGGGACGTTATTTGAACAACCACTTTACACATCAGTGTGATACGATGTTACCTTGATATAATTATGGAAAATTTTTTCTGTGGATTTTAGTTTAGGTTAATAAACAGTTAAACTTGTCGGTTGAAATAAAATGGAGGAAAGAATTTGTTTATTATCAATTATCGCAATAAGAGAAATAATGTATGATAATTAAGTCTCGGTTCACCTTCGAAGATTTCATTCGAAGATCCATCTAAAATATTTATGTTACATTTTTATATTTAACGAAACCTTTGGTTTCACAGAAAGTACTTTCGAAATATTAATTTACTTACGAGATGGATAAACATAAATTGTGCTTTAAAATTTACTTTTATATTGTAATTATCAAAGAGCATGAATTTTTACGAATCAAATAACTTTCTCAATTTTTGATAATTTCAATTGAAAATTTATGAAGACTTAAAAAATTGTAATTACTTTTAATAACAAGCATTTACATTAATAAATCGAATAATTCCCGCCTTATACCACTGGTACCATCTGACGGTTAGGGTAAAAGCTAGTCAGACAAAAAATTGCAAAAATTAAGCTATTTTCACAAAGTACAATGTTCTACCACAAATGTATATTTAAAATAGATCACTCACGTAATGATAATTACAAGTTGAAATTTTCTGGAATCGTGCATTAAACGCGCGTGGATTAATCTAGAGTACATAGTGATGCCTGAGTTCACCGTTCTATATCATAGAGGGCATAAACTTCTGCCTTCTTTGTACAATCGGTATTTCAGTCCATGGGGAGCAAAGTCCTGTAAGATGATAGGACTATTCTGTACGTGGCAGGACTTTTTCCTTATATCGCCATTTTCTGTAAAGCAACCTACCATGCCCACTGCTGTACTCACTCTGTCGTTAGTTCAGTCGCCTACCACCCGATGACGCTAGCGATACATTTTAAAATGCGCTCCAATTCGAAATTGCAAAACGCACAAATATTTAATAATTCTTGGGAATTAAAAAATGTATAAATCTACAGATTTCAAGATTAAAAAATTCAGTTCGTACGTTTGCAAATTTATAAATCTGAAAACTTGGAGATTTGTAATTTTAAGGCTGCTAAATTTTTGATACGAGATACAGTTATTTTACCGACGCGCTTCATTTAGTCCGCGGTCAAGCACCTTGATTACACGAATTTATTACGCACCCCTGATTACGCGGACGCATAAAATGTTAGTATTCCATTGATATCTATTTTCCGCGAAACGCGCTCCCTCATCCGTAGCTCGGTGTTTGCAACACAAGCAATATTCACAGCAATCGTAAAGAAAAACCCTCGAGGGGTAAAGTAAGCGCAATCTCCGCGTTTGTTCTCGCGGTGGATAGAGCCATAAATCAGTCAAGATGCACGGTATCACGGATCTGTTGCGCAAAAAAAGGGGTGGAAAACAATGAACCTTCGTAGTACAAGAGTAGCGTTACTTGATCCAGTTACTGGCGGTGTTTCTTGAATGATCAAGGGGTTAGGATCGTCACGTACACGGTGTGCATGCGATGATGCCTTTTGTGACGAGGACGGCAAGGACAAAAAAGAACGCTCGAGCGTGCTTTCATGGGTGCGCTAAAATATTCATTGTCTGAAAATGGGCGTTTGTTAGAGTGTGTATAGTCGCTCTGTGGCTCAAGTGGCGAGAGGTCTGAAATACACCACGGCCGAGTAGGTGTGGAGGTGTTCCTATTATATCTCAAGGCACGAATCCGCTCGAGACTGGGGTTCACAACCCCCACAGAAATTCAATATCTTGTTACGTGGACGGGTAATGGGCGTTCTTTCGATCGGTCGATGATGCCCACCGCGAGTTCCAAGTCGACAATGACGAGTCCCGCTCGTGGAAAACTACCCTCTCGCTCGAGATCTTTTTTTCGAACCCGTCCTTGGTACCACTCGCGGCGCAAAACTTTTTTAATGGTAATGTCGTTCCAATAGCCGTCCGTGGTTGTCTATTATTAGGGGAACGTCGTGAAATTGTTCGTTCGCGCGGCGATAATTAGAATCGCCGTGGAGAATTCTCTTTTAATTGTGCCCGATGAAAGGCAGACACTACGCGCAACCGAATTACGATATGCCGTTCGTACCACTGACGGTGCAATATCATCAATGCGCTCGAATTAAACTACTTTTCAATTAATTATCCGGCCGTCTATTAATCGATCTTTCGTTCCGCGTTCAAATGAAATTTTTTTCCAATGCCCGAATTATCGTCGCACCGACGGATCCGACGATTTACATTCACCAGCATTCGCCCGACCGTGTAGGCGGGTCATTAACGAAACGGATCAATTACACGGAATTAAACGTCCGCCTGTCTGGGTCCACTCGGACCCGAACATCCAGATTTCTAACTTTGATGTTTTCAAATTTATCCAAGTCAATTTTACGAAACTTCGACAGACAGAATTTCGAAATCTCCCAATATAGAAAACAAATTTTGTTCGAGTACGCATCGGAAGGTAGCGAAGTACCCTTAGCCCTCCATGTTATCGAATCCGTTGTCTGAGAGTTAGAGCATCAGCAGTAATTTCTGATGCTTGATTCAGAACCCCTTCCCGCGAAACTTTTCCAACTTTCGAACAGGCAACGTCGCTCGTAAGCGGGAGAATACGTTGCATAAAGCAAACAAGTTCTCAAGCTCGGGTGCTTGGGAATTTGCAAACGGTCGAGCTAAAAATTTCACGTTTCCATAGAGGCTGAATATCTGGCGACACGACACGCTCGAAAATAATCTCGGCTCCACCGGGAGCTCGCAAACGCCCGAGGGTGGTGCGAGGGTAAGGTTGACTAGGACCAAAAAAAGAAGGGTTGCTTCCTCCGATATGACGCGGCGAAGCGAGCTTCCTCGCGATGAAGCACGTTGTTTTCCTCCGAAGAATATGGATTTTATGCATGAATAAAAAAGGAGGGAAGAAGCCGATGCAACCCTTCCCAACAATTTCCCTTACCCCGTGTCTTCGGACGACTAATTCAGGTATATTGTGCCACTGTCACCGAGCGCGGGCTACGCGGGCAACGATGACGGGGCGCACCTGCATCCGCAAATTTGCATGCACAAGCACGACAATCCGCGTGTTTGCTCGTCTCGCATATTCGATGCGGAGACCGCGTCGTCGATGCTGCTATCGCAACATTTTTTATTCCGCGTCCGTGTATACGCCTTAAAAAAGGGGCTTTTTCAAAAATCCTGCTTCAACCTGCATAATTTCCCGCCATACTCGACGAACAGTGTTCTCTTCGTGTAACGTTCTTCTTCCAACCCTGAATTTTGTCTTTGCCTTCATATATTCCTCGTGAACGATCCTATCTATGATCGATGCAATTTTTCGTAGAATAAAAGTTTGATAGCATTACGTGTCAGATTAAAAATTTACAACTGATGTATATTGTGTTCATTCTATTTGAGCTCGGAGAAAGGTTGTATATGAAGTTACAAGCTACCATTGTTTATTAACGCAATCTCCCAACAAAAATTAAATTGTGCTTATTAATTTATAGAAATTATAATGAAAAATTAAAACGAACTTTCAGATATATACATAGTGTTGTTAAGTTGATAAAATATGATTTTATCAGTAGTCAAAATATCTTTTTATTAATTTCTGCAAGATTATTGAAAATGTCAGGATGATGATGGATATTCTTAGTGTACTCGAAAATTTGAAGCGGCAGAGGTTCCTTTGATCGATAAAAACAAATATTCATTCCATTTCCATCGGCTGTTTCGGATCGTAAATCTTTGGGAGAGACAGACCGTGTTCATAGCCTCAGCGAAACAAAATTGGGTTTCTCGTAAGTTCGTGACGATCCGATTGATTTCCGATTCAGACGGGACTTCTTTCCGCGGTGGAACGAACGAGAGAAAAGCAACGGTTGCTAGCAGATCGACACGAAGGCTAAGAGACTAGCACGTAGAAAGAGAGACAGGAAGAGGGAGGAGAGAGAAAGAGAGGAAAAGGGGTTCGTGGTGAATCTACCCGGCACCAGTGTGTACCTCTATTCAGAATCATGCGGCATGGCTCGTAAATGGAATAATCAGTGACACGAGGGAACACGGAATACGCTGTTGTCCTGGTTCTCTCTCTCTCCAGCCTGTTTCCCTAACCTCCTGCTTTACTCGTCGCTTCTTCCTCTTTCCAGCGATCCCGTTGTGTCCGCCATCGCCCCCTCTATGGAAAACATCCCCCCAGGTCGGTAGTTGCGGTGATGAATAATCCTCAGATCCACGGCGAGACGGCAAGTTGCGAGGTTAACAAGTGAAAACGTCAACGGAGGATGCGACGACAAGAACTCGGCCGACGACGTCGCATCTCGTCGTTCTTCTCGTTTTATTACGGCTCAACGGTGACGAAATTCAATTCCGTCACGGACCTGGCCCGTCGTCGTCGTCGAGTATTCTTCGACGCAGCCAAAGGTCCACGTGAATGAACTATTTCCACGGAGACGCGTTTTACCCGTCGACTCCCGCTGAATTCCATTGTGATCCGCGGTTTCAGAACTCGATATTGTCTCGCGTTGGATTGCTCTTCTTTCGTGTCGCGGGTGAAACCGTCTGGAAAACTCGTTCCGAGGACTTCTCTCGGCTCGTTTATTTAGTCGTCGCATTGTTACGACGACGAGCCGCGATGTACGATGACAATCGTTCGTAAGATCACGAGACTCTTGCATTATTGCCGAAAGAGTCGTTTTTTTACTTCGCAGTCACGCCTCTATCTTCCTTACTCTGCCATTTTGTTTTCAACAAATTTTATCTGTGTATTACTCTTATTTGTCTATTAATGAGGGTTCTTATAATTGTACGAGAGATAACATTTTTTCAAACACCAAGTGTCACTTTCTAACTTTCACTTTGTAAAAATTACAATGCATAAAAGTATTTACTATGAATCTGGGATTTAGAGTTCCAGGAATGTACATGTATAGAAATTTAAATAAATATGACTTTAGTATAAATTATTATTAAATCTTTGATTTAAATATAAACGTTCGACAGTCTATAATCTGTATAAAAATAGTTAGTAATATTGTTAATTTCTGGACATTCCACGATTGCTTTTAATTCTCCGATAATTGGCCGTAATTCGAAATTTATTTTAAAAGTCGATTTTGCGGCAATCGCACGTTCGATTTCACGGGCTATTAGTAACTTCCCAATAAATGATTATAGGCCATTGCTCGTGCGGTATCGCGTCGAATCGATTTCGTCCACGATTTAAAAATGGGTTTCCCCCTTAATCCGTTCCCGACACGTATCAGGGAGACGATGATCTTTCGATAGGCAACCCCTATCAGGCATTCGGGGTCTCATCAGGGCTGGGCGACAGCAATTTCTGGAAAATGGAAACGCAAAATTTCTCGCGACTTATCGGCAGACGATATAGACTCCGATTGGCAACGAAAGATGAAAAGGAGACGAAGGTTTGAAAAGGGGTAAAAAGGAGACGGTAACGAAGGATGTGGAGGAAGAAGGAACGACCCTAAGAGGAGGGTTGAACCGGCGCGATGGTACTTCCAGACGTAAATTGCAAATGTTCCGGAGAACCGGATAATCGGATAATCAGCCAGACTGTTCTGTCTCCGTTTGCCGTTTCCAATATCTGTTATCCTCGAGACATCGATCCGTGGATCAACGACAACTTTATTGTCTGAATAAAAATATTTGCTGCGCTACGCATGCATTTAAAGCCTTTTATTGTCCCGTCAGAAAGGGTTTCATTTTTCGTCTTTCATTATTTTTGTTTCCCTTTTCTCTTTTTTCTCAGTCAAGTATCGTTATTCTGCGTCTGGACAAACGATACTTTTACCTATCGATACGGATCACTTTACCCTGCCATTAAGAGATTTCTGCTTTTTATCAATCCTTCGCTCTTCATTGATCTGTCGATCTATCGATCGGTTTCGACGAAAATATAAAACAATTATGTACACTCGGATAGGATATAATCAAACCGTTTTTATCTTGCCACGGTATGGATACACTCGAATAGATACGTCAGTATAGTTCGGCTCGTTCAATAACATAAGCCGCAAACCGCACGCCACAGACCGAGTACCAGAAATCTATATGTACACTAACTGTACTTGCAACAAGATGGCTGATTGGTTGCTTGTCCCTGTACTTAAATTCAATCTTCGGCTCCGATAAAATCAGCGCCATTAGAATCCGACTTATCCAACTTAGAATCACGTGCAGGATTATTTCATTACTATGGCGGAACATTATGGAGTAATATCATTACTATTATACGAGTAACTACCATGAAGAAAATGTCTTCCCGGAATTCTCATTCACCGCTCTCGTTTCATTTTCTTAATTGAAAATTACACACGCTTGCACGATTGTTTCACTTTCAATTATTTGAATTCATTCTGATTCGTTGTGAATTTCATTTTATACTGCGTACACGATATAATGGGTATTAAGTAGATTATATTTGAAATCTTAATACTGTTATATTTGTTACTCGAATGTATTAAATTGTCGAAATATACAGTTTTAAAGTAAACACGATAAATTGAGAACGGTTGTATTTTGAATGACTGCAATATAGCGATACAGCGCACGGCCATTTTCCGTGTTACATTCAACGCGTTAAATTATTCAGCTAATTAACCCGTAAACAGGAACTCGTTCCGATACGTCCTGGAAACGACAAATGACCAGCATCGTCTTTTCTGTAATCTCTCTGCCGTTTATTGTCCTCGTTAAAGCCTATTGAAACGGATGCACGTGTAAATTATATATAGAGCCGACGCGTTACAGGCGAACGTGACGCGACGTGGCGAAATCGAACAGCACTGATAACTGGTTGCTATTAGCGATAACAACTTCGTGCCGGACGAATCGTTTTGCATCGCGAAACTGTCCGTAACTGCCAACCGCACAGTTTCAGATAAACTTCTGTCCGTCATTCTGTAGTCAGCAAACTTCTCGTATAAGCAGTTCGTCGTACTGCCGTATCTACGCTGGCTTCTTTGTCTACTTTTCATTAAGGTTGCAGTACCGAACCAATGGAACGTTCGTTTCGAGCAATCAAACACAGTTTATTATGTTTTGCATGCAGAATGAGTTGCGGGTAATGTATACGCATGATACGCGGTGATATAACGCGAGGTAATTGGAAGCGTGGTAATTCGATGCGTGGAGGTTCAACGTGTGTGGTGTCAATAGTTGGTAATTGGGCGCGTGGTAATTCTACGCGTAGTAATTCTACGTATAGCAATTTCTAATGCGTGAAATTCCAACGCCTGGTAATTCGGCGCGTGGTGATCCATAACGCGTGGTAATTCAACGCGTGGTAATTCGACGCGTGAAAATTCGGCGCGTGGTGATCCATTACGCGTGGTAATTCGACGCGTGGTAATTCGATACGTGGTAACTCGACGCGTGGTAATTCGACGCGTGGACATTCGGCGCGTGGTGACAATAACGCGTGGTAATTCGGCGCGTGGTAACTCGACGCGTGAGAATTCGGCGCGTGGTGATCCATTACGCGTGGTAATTCGATACGTGGTAACTCGGCGCGTGGTAATTCGACGCATGGAAATTCGGCGCGTGGTGATAATAACGCGTGGTAATTCGGCGCGTAGTAATTCGACGCGTGAAAATTCGGCGCGTGGTGATCCATAACGCGTGGTAATTCGACACGTGGTAATTCGACGCATACTAATGTCTAATACGTGGAATTTCAACACGTAGTAATTCTGAGTGTGGTGAATCCACACATGATTCAGCACATATTGATTCGACGCTTCCTAATTCGATGCATGGTAATTCAACTCGTGGTGACTCCCAACCCCTGGTAACATAGGCCATAGTGATCCCTAACACGTAGTAATTGGACACACAGTACCTCAACGCACCGTAATTTGTCGCATAGCGATTTGTTGCCCGCTGTTTCACCCTGTAATAATTAAACACGTGGCAATTTGACTCGCGGCGATATAACGCATAACGACCTGGTGCACAGTAGCTCAGCATATATCAATCAAGCGTGTAGTGACCTTATGCATTAACTGTACGAAGCAGGGAACTCAACAAAGACAATATACAACCTGTTACTTACTCTATCAACATTTTCAATGAGCTGAAGTTCCGTGCGAGTTCATTAACGCTGACAGCTTTAGTGTAGCTGTACCGCTTTAAAACGATTATTGCATTAGCGTAATCGCAACTTACAACACTGGGTACCGGAGCAGTATCCAGTAATTAGAAACTCGAGATCGCGATAGCTAACGTGCCAGATGGGGTCGTCCGTAGTTCGTACGAATATAAGAAAGCTGACTATTCTCTCTGATTTAAATGGTCAAAGCGGCGATAAAATGCGGCTTATTAAAGGCGAATAATAATTGTATCGAAGGTACCGATAGATTATTCATTGCTCTTGTCTCCGGAGATAATCGATTTAATATTTATGAGCGGTTACACTTGACCAATGAAGAGGACCTCGCGAATCCACAAAGCTGTCTACAAAGATTTACCCTTTGTTTTCCTTCGGACAGAAGGAGACATTTCAGAAGTTCGTACGTAGACCGGATCGAAAAGGCTGGTTCGATTATCGATTATGTTTGTCCCGGGGACATCGTGCCGCTTAGCATAGCCATAGTTACCAGTTGTACCACGGGTCTCGAGAGCACTTCCGGCTGCACGACGTTACAGCTTGTCCTTTGAGACCTGCGTAGTCAAACCCTTGTCATATTCCAAAGACAGCGACTCTCCGCTTAAATTTACGACGGGCTGTAACAAATGTAGCAGCCGTAATTATTTGCATACCGTGACAAGGGTTGAATGCGCGGTATCGCAGTAATTACTGAAATATGCTACCAACTGTAAATGTTGTTTCCCGTTTGTCGCTTCGTTTCGTATTTTTCTATCGCAAATACTTCACTGTGTGCTAGCATTCTGCTTATTAGACAGGTAACCTTCTACACTGGACGTAGGTTTAGTGAAGTTTAGCTATTTAGTGAAGGTTTTCAATCGAACCTAAGTTTAGGTTCAGGTTTACTAGGTTAAACCCCTAAGTTAGATTTAGGTTCATTAGGTGCATAATTAAGGTTTAGGTTATTTTTAGGCTTCATAGGCTATTCATTTTAAATTTTAATAGGTTAACTCTCAAGTTTAGGTACATTTGTGCGCGATATCAATCTTCGAAGAGATGTGACGTTATGGGTTCAGGTAGTGGCCGCTAGATGTCTTGCAACTCGTTCTTTCTCGTTAGTGATCAACTACGTACAAGTGAGGTTATGTGCACAATCGTGAGCAATGGCGTTTTTAAAGAATATTTGCAACCCTTATTTTAGAAATTGAAATTTATCAAAAAGGCGAAGTAAAATACCAAAGAATTAGAGTAAAATTACCAATAGTACATATATTGTAAATTACCTTGTGCTAAATATTAAATCGAATACAATTTTGTACAAGTATCAACATTAGTTACAAGTAATCACAATAAAAGACTCAAAGGATAACATTCTACAGCGTCTGAAGGAGATATCATCTGTCAGAGCCCCATAGACGTATTCTCAGACAAAATACCTTCTCCTTTATCTTTTCTATACTACATTGTTGCACATTGAATCACAATACGATTGAAATAATTCACGGTAGATCTCGTTGAAGATAGATACGCGTTCAGGAATGCACTTGCATCAAATATAAAGACATTGAGTTTTATTTCTGTACGGTTCACAGTTACCGGTGGAAATATTGTTTTATATTTCTCCGAGAAGCATCGATTGTTTCTAGGAAAAGAAGCTGGAAACTTGTTGAGCGGTTAAGCGCGATGACACCTTTCTCGGAAGAAACTTTTTATTGACAGTATCTTGGGAAGTACAGTAGATTCTCGTTATATCGACACGAGCTATAAATTCTTCGAAATTTCAGATTGTCTTTGTGCATTTCCTAGTTTTTGAATTTTCAAGTTCTTAGATTCTCAAATATCCAAATTACTAAAGTCCGAAACTGTCAAAGTTCCACGTCTCTAAATCTCCCTAAGTCTCCTCTACGTCTTCCAAATCCCAAAATTTACAAATTCCAAAATCCCCAGTTCTAAAATTTCCATGCCCCCAAATCTCCAATTTCAGAAACACCCTCAAGTTCTAAAATTTCCACGTCCCCAAAGTCCCAAATGTCAAAATTCTCAAATTCCTAAATTCTGAAGTGTCTAAACTTGCAAAGCCCCAAATTTCCAAGTCCCTACACCCTCAAGTTCTAAAATTTCCAAGTCCCCAAAGTCCCAAATGTAAAAATTCCCAAATTCCTAAACTCTAAATTCTCAATCCTCCAAATCCCTAAATCCTCGAATCAACATTTCATACCCCCAAACGTGCAACTTCCCCAGTTCCCATATCTCGAAGATCCAACCCCCAAATCTGAAATGAGAATCTGATAGCTAGTTACCATTCCAGCGATCGTATTTACGTAATTGCCCGTTCGATATCGTCATCAGTGCCGCCAACAGCGTGAGAATGCCTGTCTGTCAACCGAATGTCTAAACGTCACGTAACGTTTCGTTATCGTGGAATAAAAGCTAGCGGCCTCGTCAATCGGCGGAAAGGACGGTCTCCGTCGTTCCGTGTTTTTTTACCTGTGTTCTATTCCTGTTTTTAATGCTTTTGTCTTGGTCTCTGCACCCCTTCTTTCGACGTCTTTCTTTGTCCCGACGGTTTTCCTCACCGTTCACGACCGACCAACGCTTACCACCCTTCTGCATTTCTTCCCTACGCTTTGCTGTCTCAACCGTGCGACTTCGCTTTTCTTCCTCCTCTCTTTCGTCCATTTTTTCGCCTTTCATTTGGCCTTCTTCAGACAATGAAAAGCCCTCGCTCAGAGGTAAACGGGAAACGATAGGGAATTCCACCACGATAATTGTTGGAGATCTCGCTTTTATCGCGGTTAGCGGTAGATCTGGACGTGGTTGAATTTTAATCTCGAGCCCACTGTGCTAGAAGATTTTTCTCCTTTTTTTTATTTTTCAAAAAGAATTGCCCTACCATCTTTGTTCGCTTTTGATGCTTGGTACCTCGTTTATTCTACAAAATTCTGTATTTTTTCAAAACTACGCGAACCAGGTCACTTTTCTAGTCAGCTGCGTCGTTCACAGCTAATTATTGCTACAGGGTGAGGACTAACAAAGGAAATTAGAAACTTATTACGTTTTGTATTCAACGATCTTTTATTATGTAGATCGTAATTAAAATTGAACCGAAAATTCAATTGCTGTGAAAATACAGCTCTGTAGCGCATATGAATAGTGCGTCAAGAGTGTGACACGATAAGGGTGGCAACCCTCGATTATTTTGTACACCTTTCAATCGAAACACCATCTTAATAGTCCTCTGTTATGTTTTTATCAATTATGTTCCTGCAGAAAAAACGATTTTGAAAGATGGCGAACATAAAAAATGATCGAAATCATATATTGGGTCGCAATTTTGTATCTCTAGTCACGAACTGTGCACGCGATAGAGCGCGGGATTATACATTTAACGATCGAATATCGCGAAATTGTAATTGCAATATCAGTAGGCCCCGCACGAGCCGCTAGGCATAGCTTCGCTCTAATTATCATGGATTTCGATTCGTGGCTCAAAATTAATTTCCGCTCGAATTCATTTCGGTTTTACATTCTCTAATTAATATTCCACGCAATAATAAAACTCGATGGCCGGGAATATGTACGAAGTGAACGCATTTCGAGAATTAGCGCGACCATTTGTCACCAGATTTTCATGTATTGATTCGGCCAGTATGCAAACTAAGTTACTATTTTTTCACGAACAAACCGATTGCGGTATTTTGTTTGACTATAATCTGCTTTGATTCAATGAGCAACGAGGAATGTTTGCGGTTCATGTTGAGATGTTTCAGATGTAGTTGGCAATATAACGAGAGGTCCGTGCAAACCTTGCAATTTTACAACTTTATGATCTTGAGAGTTTGTCATTTTGAAAATATTTCTATAATTGAAAATTAATCATTTAATGTCTGAGTCTCCAAATCTAAAAATGTCTAAGTTTCCAAATAAAAAAATTTGCTCTCATACGCTACATTTCAAGAGAAGTCCCATTTGTTTTACGACAGGTATGCCCGCAATTCGACGCATTTTGCCGATACGAATAATTCGGATACAGGAAAAACGTAAATGGAGGATCGTTGTAAATGTCTCATTCGGATTTGCGAGAATGATATAACAGCTCTTGCGCGTGTGTGAATGTGTCACGCAGACGGCCAGGATACGTGCAACGCTTTGTACATTACAAAGTATTAAAAGTTCCCTGTCTGCTTTGCATTCACGTATGCTCTTCGCGCTAAGAACGCTTTTAATGTTTCGAGTTGTATTAATCGCAACCATTTCGCGTTTTCGTGCGACGCGTGCAAATGCAGGCGATGAAATTTCGCAGCAGCCATCGTGCGTCGATGTCTGATCGTCGTACATCGCCGTAGTAAGTCGATTTTACGAATCGTTTTATGGGCAACCCTCGAAGTACAGGTCTTTCGAGCATTTTAATGATCAGACTTTTTATGCCTTTAATCGACGCTTAAATCGAATCAGGGTATTAACAACCACCGAGATGCATGAATTATTATATAGATTTATGATTTAACTCCATGGAAATCTTACACTACAAATTATATGTATTAAAAGTAATTTTGATATAAAAGGAGTTACTTTTGTGCTATATTATGAAGTTTATAGTTCAAACACAGCAAACTCAATCTTAGTACAGTCAAATTTTAAGTTTAATTCTAATCATAATCCACATTGTCAAGGATTATATCCAAGGTATATTTCAACCTTCTTTATTTGCCATAAAATTTCAACAGCTCTGACTGACGCAACAAGATAGTCATAGACCAAGGGTTAAATACAAGAATTCCTTAATGACTGGATTAACAGAAAATAAATTACTCACAACAATTTCCTATGATTTCGGGATGGCACTCAAAGTGTTAGAAGCAACGCCCGGTCCGTGACAATGAACTTGGGATAAAGAACACCGTTTACCACGTCAACGTTGTCCACCAAGCGTTGGGGTTGCAAGAACAACAACGATCGAGGTGTACGCCCAAAACACTCGAGTACAAAATGGACCGGGTGATCGAGTCGCACAATGTGACCTCTATTGGCCAGTAATTATTAAGAAAAGCTTCGCCCCTAGTTAGGTGCGAGGGTCGGCTGCACAAGATGCAGGGCCGCCAAGGGGTGACTGGTGTTTCTGGAGAGAGCGTGCAAGGGTGAAATTTCGCGCGTGCCCGCTTTTATGTAACCTCGCGCTTGCCAGATGCCGAAGACAGAAATTAACTTTTGTTACGTGGCTGCACACGTGAAATTTCCCATATCGCCACTGCTTCTCCACGGAATACCTTCAATTCCTTGCCCCACGGTATTTTTCGAATAAACAAATATCCAGATCTTCATATCGATTTTACGGAAGAATACTTATGGTATCGAAAATGTTTTTGCTAGAACATCGCGTGTGCCCTCAAGGATTCGCGGAAAACGGAAAGTTTACAAGGAAAGTTTTGCCAACGGTCTTACTACGTGAGGATCCAGGAGGAATTGTCAATGGGGGTTGGTTATTAATATAGAAGGATGTAGGACGTGAGATATGTCTTATATTTTATTGGAAGTTTAAGAATGATTTTGGAGTAACTATGTAGGATTCAAGAGGAATTGCTCTTAACGGGGGTTAATATACACGTGAAGGATGTATGTCTTATATTTTATATATTGGTAGTGTAAGAATTTTTGATCCCTGTCTGAAATATCATACATACCCGCAACAACGTTACCTCAAGTCAATTGAATGGAAGAATGATATTCGTATCGAAATGATCTTACGGATGGCATTAAACGGCGAGGATTCTTTCTTTTGAAAAACCACGAAGCCTATCTGGCCGATAATTATCAACCGGCTCGCCTTTCGTTTCACCCCTTGACATCCTTTTCTGGGGTGAAGCGATGGCGCGAGATTGGAGTCAGGACAAAACAGGTCTGTACGTAGTCGAGGGACAGAGTAGAGGAGAGTTGGTGGTGGTCGAGGGTGGATTAGGGGGTGGGTGGCGCGCGGAGGGGCGGAATTTCGCGCGTGCTCCGCTTCATCCCCCTCGGTTACCGCCACCGTTGCTGCTGCTGCTGCTGCTGCTGGATGCTGAGGGTAGCTGGACCGCGCGCGTGAGGTGTCAGTTCTGCGCGCGACCTCTCCCCCGAAGGTGTCAACCTACTCGCGACCTACTCCAAGGTGTTTGCCGAAGTCTCGTGCAACTGACGTGTTTCTACTCTCGTTTATTTTTCTTCCTCCCTCTCTCTCTCTCTCTCTTTCGCTTCCTTTGTCTTCTGTTTCAAAGCGTCTAAGTGAAACAGTCCGTTTTTTGACGAAACGAAGAACCGGAAGTTCATCTGGCACGTGACACGCTTCACCAGCATTATCATGTTCGCCGGGATGTCCAGAGGCAACAATGTACGTGAACACGTTTCTATTGCGACCATGTGAATTATTCCTACCTTATGGTTCTATCGTTTACCATTTTTTTCCGTTCGGTCTCTCAACATATCGAAACAGTGACTTTGACGAAGAATCATCGAGCGACACCAATGATGCACGCGGAGTTGCTCCGAATTTTGTTGGTTTATCTCGTGTCCGGTTCGCGGAGTTTCGCGGACGAGACGCGTTATCAACGCCACCGATAGTCGACTCGCGTATACGGGTCATCCGCGTCCAATACGAAAGAGGTTATTTGCCGACGAGCCCGCGTTTTTCCGCCGAAGTTAACCCGTTGGATCGTGATCGATCGGCTAGATAGCGATCGCTTAATTCTACCATGCTCCTCGTTTCTTTTCGCCGCGATCTAATATGTTCATTCTTTCCCTCCCGGCTGAGTTTGAACGTTGAAATATCATGGCTCGGCCGTGTTCGCCCGCCGTCTCGTATCGACGATGCATCATTGTCACATTCCATCTATTTTTCGGCGGAACGTTGAAATTTCTGTAAAGAATGGAGAATCCTCGTAGGCAGATATGAAAGGTATATATCGTTGAGCCAGTTCCTCAGGTGGCGATAATTCATCAGGCTCGAGTAACTTGGCGACTTTCGGATGATTAATTAACGTCAGACTCACTAGACCCCCGAGTTAGAACGGTTTTTCTCTCCTTTAATAGCCAAAAATCGCTCTTTTGGCCATTCTTGCGCTATAGCAGTCTAAGAATGTTTTTATCCCCTATTTCTGCTAAATCACGCTTGAAATCTCTCCCGTCCCACCGCATCCACCGTGAAAATTTATTTTTCACCCCATGTTTTTGCAATTCATTTACGTGCTATTTGCCTGACTGACTGACGCGAGTTTATTTCGCCTTTTTCGATCGCGTGTATTTTCACGGCAGAGAACGCCGAAAACAAATCAGAACATGATCCTAGACGGAAGATTGAATTTTCCATTAGCATGCAAGGTGGCAAGAGTTCTTCTACATTCGAGCCTTCTGTGAATCGAATTTCCTCGATCCTTCTTCCTGCCTCGTTTTAACCGAACCTCGGAATGATATATCGTGGCTTTGAGAAACGGTCTGTCGACGATCCATCGAGAAGTTGTAAAACACTTGGCTCCGATGATAATGGAAGTGATGTGTCGTTACGATACGCGATAATGATCGTTAGTTTCGTCGCTCTTCATTCGGCTCCGAACACGCTTTCCGATAACCAAACCGTTCCGATTGTTTGCTCGCGCTCTGGAAGCGTGCAATTATGTAAATGAAGGTAGGAGCTGTGCGAATATTAATGACGTGAAGGATGGAACAGTTACACGTGTAAAATTCATGATTTACCAAACTGATGAGGCTACCTTTGTTCCCGGAGAAAATGTTTACCTAGGTATCTATCGTAAAAATAAACTTTTGAAACTCGTTCACATTCAATTTTGTTAAACGTTTAGACGTACGTATAAAAATAGTCAAAAGATGAAAATTGCGTTTATAATATATTCTCATCAAATTTTGATTCGATTTAATTTAATTACTGTCTCGACGTAGACTACGCTTAAAATTCAGTTTTCAGTTTAATAAACATATTGCTGTGTGTAGTGAAAATTTACGTATGACCAGACAGATCCACACTCATTATAAATATAGATAGTGCATTTTTTATTTTTATCTGTTAATTTATTCGCGCGTATCAACGATTCAGCGACACACATTAGTTCGTCTGGCTGATTACAAGCGTTCAAAAGTTCATTTCCACCGTTTCTCTTTTAAACAATTAAATTAATTAAACCCCTTAAGCAAACACAGCGCGAATCAAGCACGGTTCACGTGGCATTCAATGTGTTAAACATTCGCGGAACTGAAAAGGAGAACAATCGAACAAGTATAAAGAAAGATCAAGAACAAAAGAATCGCGCGGAAAAAAGAGAACACATTCTCTCTAAAAGAGACCAGTCGGCGTCTGCGTGTTCGCGATTTCGAGTAGGATTAATCGCGAAATGATGTCTCCGTTTTGACACAACAAACGAGTTTACAGTATATTCTAATACATCGCACCGGGAGTTTTCCGGGAGGTTACTTAAATTAATTTTCCTGTCGGAAAGCGTTTCCCTTCCGAGATAATTCCGCGTCACGTTCCACGGACAGTCGTCCGGCTAAGTGTCCTTAATTGAAAACGCGTAAATCCTGAAACGGGCGCGAACGACACCTAATCCTATTCCGGCTGATCCTCGTAGACAAGCGTGGGCAATTTTCTTTTAATCGAGACCGTCCCGACGGTATAACCCATTGGTAAATGCATTTAAACGAAGAAAGCGAGAAATGAGCGAGACGAGTCGCGCGAGAAAAGAATTTCACCCTCTTATTCGTCGACTTATAAGAACCGACAGTCTTCTTTTCACCGTTAAATCCTCCCTCGACCCTCCTATTTATTTCCGCTCAATTTCGTCGGGGTTTTGCGAGAATCTTAATTCGACAATTTCCATTTGCCTTATTTCAACAACTGTCATCGATAGCTTGATACGGGAATACGTCTCGACCTTTAAATATGTACCCTCAGGTAATTCTACCGCATTTATATCCTTCATATCACAGAATTTTTCATGCAGTTTCACACATTAATTCTGTAATATCCAGCTTTTGCAGCGAGACAAAGTTTCAGGCATTTAATAAAATTGTAACATTCTGCACATAATTATTTTTATCGAGTTAAACAAATTTTTATGAAAATCCGTAGAAATATGGCACTGAATCTTCAATATAAATTACAAAGTTTATTTCATGCCACACATTTTTCTACAATATTGCTACAATAGCTCACTTTTAACCGCAAATAATAAAATATAGCAACTAACGCCATTTAGAATTTTCTCGAATACAATAACTACGGGGTACCCTTTTGTTCCAAACTAAGCAATTAAAATGAACTTTTGTTTTCCGCGCAATCAAAATAAATATAAAAATATTTTTTAAAGAGTACCGAAATGATCGCAATGTATTTTAGGGTAAAAGAATATTATGAGATATGAAGTTTATCGCGCTATGAAATTTTTGAGAATTTTACCGAGGTTCAGTAATTAAATTTAATAATTCGTTTCACCGGTTCTTCTCGCGAACTCACTTTTGTACCGTAAACGTTTCGCGTAAAAATGGAGAGGTGCAAAAACTCGCGATCTCGACTTCTGCTATCGTTATTAACACTTGTTTTCAACTGCGCTGCGAAACATTTATAGTCAGTTTTACATAATATTTGTAGCGCGTATGAAATGTACATAGTACCTTTTAATAATTTTAACATTATGGAAGCATGAAAGGAAATATACGGAAAGCATAGAAGCTGAAGATTTTTAATTATACAAATGCATTTCATATGTTCTTAACAAGCTACGTGATTAGAAGAATATGAAATATTTCAAAAAGGATAAAAATATCTTATATTGCTTACTTTGCATTAATGTAGATACTTTCCAAAGTCTATAGTTTAATACAACTATTTTATTTTTCACGTTGTTTCAAGTCGTTTTGATAAAACCTTATACCTTTGAAGGAACTATGTTTTGCTCTGCAGTTGTAATAAATGTTATACAATGAATTTTGATATTTATAAAGGACGAGGATGTTACGGAGCCGCTCGTTCGATAATCATGAATATCGATCTCTGGGGTTATTTCTGTAAGGGTCCACTATTTCTGTAACTCTTATCATCGGTTGCTCGGAAACGTCTGTTCACAGTCAGACAATCGGAGCAACGTAATTACAGAGGACCGCGGATTAATTAATCGTCTGATTGCGACGTCAAACAACGAAGCTGGAAGCCGCGATGAATTCGGGCATTGCAAAACGAAAAAGAGAATGGCTGTGGGGTGAAAAAAAGGAAAGTGCGAGCGGTAGACGCGAATAAAAGCTTTCGATGGGTGCGATCAATGTTACATTCGAGACTCTCTTAAAATGTCGTGCGTCGAGTGAATCGCTAGTAAAATGTAGGTCGAGCGAAATTACATGTCACTTCTTATTACTCCCGTCGAACGAGTCCCGGCTATACACGAGGCTTTATACATGCACGGGGCGTAACTAACTCATCGATGCAAAGATCGAAATAAATAGCCGTCGAGCGTAGCAGTTTCCGAGGCTCCATTTCAATCGCGAAATTGACGCGCAAATCACTTTTCGACGTTCGATACGCAAATTCGAATTATGAACGCTCGCCAGACCGTATCGTCAAGCTTTTCGTTTTCCTTCTCTTTTTTTTTTCGCGTCGCTTTAACGCTGATGCAAGAAACGATTCGATACCCGGCACTCCGACGCGCATCGATCACTGCGATTTACCATTAACAGTCTTTATCCCATGAATTTAATACGACGCTCCAACTATTTGCGCGGTGTTTGCCGCCATTCCAGCACCGCAAATATTTCGTACGCCCATAGAATTATTATTTACCGTCGATCAATATTTTCGCCGAACGGTTTTAAACAGTTTTCAAGTTAATCGTTATATTTGCACGCGTTAACGAGTTATTGGAACGTTCATTTCCTATGCATTCATGATTGCGAGAATATAATGAGCATTTTTTATCGGCACGGATTATATTTCGAATATTGCTATAAATAGGTGGGTTCATTTCCAATTAAAAGCAATTACGCTTTATTTGGATCAACGTTTTATTTAATATCTTGATATAATTCAGTACTTTTTAGTCGAGTATATGTTATGTTCGACTCGAACACGCTTAAAGAAACAGAAAGAACTGTTTATTCTTTATTACAATCGCAGTTTCTTTACGTTATTTCGTTTAATTTACAGTAATATTAGTACTTAAAATAAGGTTTCTTGAACACAGAACGTTAAATATTACCATAAGTATATGAAAATATGCACCAGATTATGAAACGTTCAATTTAAGTTACATTTATAATTTATAAACACGTGCACATGTACCATATATCACGATTCCGAACGGATTTTTAGCATCAATAGTGGAGTATCCAATAAAGTGAACAACTTATGATGATTGAAACTTGAAATCTGATAAAAGTGTTTGCATAAGCATTTCGCCAATATTCAATATTTTCATAGCACGAAATCAAATATTTTCTATCTCAAAGTTAATACACAATTTAAAAATTTGACAAACGAGAACGGTGAAAGCTGGAGATACAGAAATTAGGGCAAAATGATTTTACGCGAACAGCATTCACAGCCATTCGATTCTACCCGTTTGAAAGGATCCCTCGATTTTATCTTAAATTCTATGAACATTAGTTGAATAATTCCCAGACCTCGCGACCGCAATAACGAGCGTACTTTCACGGTCTGAAAACTCGTGACAGATTTCTCGTTTGTTCGTCACGATAATTTAAGGGTGAACGTTCCGTATCCGGAACGATGTAGAACAGTGATTAAAGAGATATCCGTTGATTGCGAGTTCCTCGAAGTAGCATTGTCCGACACCGTGGAGATGCAGGTCGCCGGTTTAATCTCGCTAGCCGGCTAATCCCTGTATCTTCGTCATGAACTGTAATCTCGGTGGTCAAGCGTGTGCAAGACCCGGTAAACGGGGACGAAGCACTAAAATAAACACGCGAAGGGAAAGAACGTCTCTGGTAGTAAATCGGTGCTAGCTGGAAACTCTCGTCGTCGTTTTGTTAACTCGCCGAAAACTATTTCTGCCGACGCGGATGGACGCGACGCTCGAAAAGTGGCGAACCTTCGCGGGGCCGGCCCGAAGAGTTAAAGGATGTTACATAGTACGCTCAACAAAAGTTTCCCGGTGCGGTATGCAGAGTGGACACTGCTCAATTCCTGTTTGGTCCTTGAAATTTACATCCATCTCGTACATGTACCGCTATTTTCCGTTTTCTACCCTTTTCGCGTCCACCCGCACGTATTTTCCTGCCTTCGAGAATAGCAGGTGAGTTTACTCGGACCAACTTACGCCATTTGCCATACCTCTCGCTGTCCTCCTCCATCCTTGTGATCGTTCGCTACCGAGTCGTTCTTTAGTCTGGAAAGTTGCTGGCCATCTCGAAAGTAAGCCTGCAAAGCCCCGCAGTGTACACATGCGTACAATCGACCTCAACTTTCCTTCCCCATTTTCGAAAAACGATGAAAGTTGCGGCGATGGAGGATCTTGAGGTGGATGGTAAACATCGTTCATGGCGAATCCACGGTCGACCCGCGAGACTATATCATATAATTACAAGTCTTCCGTGTTTCGATTCAACCGTGACCGCAATTTGTATTCAAAGTAGGGAAACTAATTTGAATAAAGAATCTCATCGGGAGATGATTATCGCTGAAATTGGCGGATACTTTTATTTCCGAGATACTCGGACTGAAGGATACTTTTTAGATTTTGTGAATTGTGAGATCATTGGAGTAAGGTGGGGAATTATAGAAGGTCCGTATTTTGTGTAGCATGAAGGATGCTGAATTTTTATTAGTACATTTTGTAATTCTCAAATACTCGAATTTCCATGTTCTCAAATTTTTATGTTACCTTTCCGAAGACAGTTTATGGAAATCTTAAATTTTGTACTCCCTGATTGGTGAATTTTTACATTCTGTAAGAACCAAACTACACTTCTAAACCTCTTAGCTCTTCCAAATGCAAGTTCCAAATTTTTCAAGTTTCAAATATGTTCAATTTACCCTCACCCAAGTTGGCAGTGAAGTCTAACCCAACGTATTCGAAGGGTCCTAGTTATGTTAATGTTGGAGACGCTGACCGAACACGACGAACGTCTCTCAGGATGAAGCGCGAGACAGAAGGGTGTCGACGGCAACGTCGGGAATACTTCTGAAAATCGTGGTGAAATTTCTCCTTATCTAAGAAGCGGATAAGGACGGTAGGAAAGGTACAGTTCGCATTCCTTGGTATGCCAGGCATAACCGTGTTCTACGCAGAATTAACGAAGTTATTCGCGGAGATACGGTAAAAGTTTCGTAACGGCCCCCTCGGAGTTTTGTAATTTGCGTTATTGTCGAAACGGGAGAAGTCGAAAAACGGAGATAGGGTTGATTCTGTAGAGGGGGATCGGCGAAACCGCTCTTGTCTGTCTTCTCGTTCGGGGCCGATTCGAAACGTCGATCTGTTGGAAATTCTTCGAACTAGAGCGCTATAGCGGTTGCCCTGGGCGTTGCTTCGTCGAACATGTTCGAAACGAACGACACCAACGTCTCTCAGCTACTTTGATACGCTCAGTGTCTGGAAATTCGTCCAAGTTTCCCGAGCGGGAATCTCTTTCTCCGACATTTCATGCCGCTTAGCTGCATAATGGGCTGAGTCGGCACGCGTTCTCCTGAAAATCATACATAACATTACCGCGACACGTTTGAAGAGGTTCGCTCGTCGCAAACAGTATAATTAAGCTGGAAAACTCGTTTACGGATCCTGCGAGTCAGAATAGTCGCGAATTAATCTATTAAGCGATGAAACGCGTTTCTTGTCACTTGGACCGTGCGGTTAAAAATGTCCGAGTTGCTTCTCTAATTATCGCTCAACGAACAAAGTTGCATTTGTTCAAGTTCTGTTTATCCGGATTAAATTTTACCGAACGCCCGATTAAACGGGACTATTGTAAAACTTTCTTCGTTGAAACGTTTGTGCACATTGTAGATCCCTCATTGTAGCATGAAACCGCAGTGAAGTTATCTTTGTACCGATCGAATAAATAATTAACTAAAATATATTTAATAGCATTGGCTACATTATTAAACTCATGTTTAATAATATCAACTACATTAAACTTGTGTTCAATAATATCGATTACATTGTTGAATTCGTTCATAATATAGATTACATTGTTAAACTCATGTTTGATAATATCTGTATTAAAATACAATATAATCAAATTTGTGTTGAACAAATCATTTAACTCTACAATGGTCAGATGGGTAACTTCAATATACCGGAAAATTGCGATATACGGTAATTTGCACCAGTTGCTCACGACGTGTCGATATAAATGGAAATATGTTTAAATTTAATATACAATTCAGACTGCAGATGAAATAACAAGTTTATTTTCGTTAATGTTTAGCTTCTTCAGGTTCATTATAAATATAAGCATTGATAAATCGTTTGTATAGTTCAATTAGAAAATGCCGGGAAACGTACAGTGATCCGTGAAAGGCAAATAATTAGAGCTCTCCGGTCCTCGTAAATCACAAATCGAATCGCAACGATACTGCACGAGCGCCACGTCGTTCGCTAATCGATAACGGAGGCAAACAATATCGGAAAGCCATGAGAACGTACGAAGTTTCCATCATCGGCCCATACAACACGTGCGCGATACGCTCGCAATTAAACCGCTATAGAGTAAGACGGTAGTCGGGGTTTAGCGTAACGTTACAGAGCACGGTGGTCCTTGGAACGACCGTGTCCGTAATATAGCATCAACGCTGGCATAATGCAGTATAATAAACTCGTAGTAGACGGCGTTCCACGGTCTGATCCCACCCTGGAGTATACGCATCCGCGATATAGCATTATCGGGTAGCGTGGCGCAGCATAGTTTTGCTATATCGCAGTCTATCCTTTAAGCTGCACGTTTTCCTCGCGCCCAGACCCTCATTATTTCAACACAATGAATGCTCCCGCCCCGGACGGTATTGGCATTTGCGCGAATTCCGATAGAATTTAATTGGAGAAGATTGAGCAGGTGTGCGTGAGCGTTCGTGTGCACCTGTGTGTGTCCGCGCACCTATTATACAGTGACAGGCACATTAGGAGCACGTTCGAGGGCTTACGGGCAACAGTGGGAGCATCACTGAAATGTTCATTTCAACCTCAAATTGGGACCTCAAATTCGGTCAAATGTGACGATTTACGAATTTCGGATCTGACACAGATATTTGAACATTATAGAAGTGAACTTCAAATATTGAGGACTTAGACATTTGGAAATGTGAACATTTGAAGATCCAATAGAGGACAGTTAGTCAGAAATTTGTAAATTTTAGAACTTGAAAATTAGAGATTTGGAAACTTGAGAAGTTACCCGAGGACCTATGAGTTCATATCTATACTTATAAATTTGCGAACCTTCTATAAACTAAAAAATTTAGAAATTTTAACTGAACTATTTACCAATTCTCGAACTATAAAAACTTGAAATGCCCGAATGGTGAAATTACCATCGGTGGTTTCGAGTGTCCTGACGGGGGCAGTGATCAGGGTACTCGAGTTAAAAATAAGCGATTGGCCGAGTGTCTGGAGCGCTCATTGTCGTCGGTCTCTGTTTCTCGCGCATTTTCCGCGGTTAATAGGCAAGGTTATGGGCATTTCGCAGGGTGAGCAGCAGTTTTGGCTGAACTCTCCGTACGACCCACGTCAACACCCGGAGTTTCCGAATAGACACCGCTCGAAGCATTAGCCAGAGCAGTTTAACTTTGCTAATCGCGGCAGAACTGCTGCCTTCCGTGCACGGCTGTTGGCATCGACTCTTCTCCGTTGTGTTTCCATTTGTAACTGGGTGCACGGGAAACCGGGTTAGCTGAACTTTGTCAGCCAAATTGCTTCTCCTCGACTTCGTTACGAACCGTCAATGCAATTGTTTTGTTTCGCGTTCTTCTCTTTTTTCGAGAGCCGATCGATCTTCCGGGAAAGAATTTGTTTCGGCTGTTCCTTTGAAACGATTCGATCGGCTTACGAAACACAAGAGACGCTTCGTGGAAACCGACATGCGGGTTAAACCGTGTATGTACATATGTACGTGTCTTTCTTGCTTTAGCTGCATCTCCGGGGGATACAACGTTTACCGGGGACAATACCGATTTTCTCGCTGGAGGATGCCCATTGTTCCACTGCATGGTTCTCAATGGGTGAAAATTTCACGCGTTGGGGGGCAAAACGACGTAACTGGCTTCGAAATTGACGACTGTTCGAAATCATTCGTTTAAGACGACGCTTTCCGCCTGGCTCGCTTCGCAAAAGATCGAAGTTGCGGCGAGAAAATAACTTTCGAATATGTACTTATCTGTAAGCAGAAATTTTATCTTAATGTTATCCTATCATTACTGATCATGTTTGATCAATAGAGTTTGTCAATTTGGAAATTTGTAGAAGAGGAAACATTTGGAGTTAGGACTTTGAGAATTTGAGAACTACATGGTAAACCTAAATCCGTATGATGAATGATCCCTCCAACCTGGAATATCAGTGAATCACGTGATTTCGTCGGTATTTACATTGGTCGTCGGTTGTTAAAATTTAAGGCTCGGTGTTTGCGAAAATAAAAACGCCTTAATCCCGGATACACCCGTTCGCGACTGACCATTTGCAATTGAAATAGAAACAAACGAATCTGCAATTCCTCCGGAATATCCTTTCGACAAGGGAATAAAATAATGGAAACGGATCGGTCTGCCTTTGTCGAGTCCAGCTTTCGCTGGCACTGGAGCTTTTTCAAAGCGGTCAATTCTGTATTTACGTTGGTACGGATTTACAGGGCCGTTTTACATTAATTGCATAGAGGCGGGGCGCACAATCAGTTTCAGGAATTTAATTTGTTTTCAATTTACCCGGCGGACGCGAGGCAAATAAAAGACTGGCCGTTGAAACGGGAACACATGCTCGTCTCGCATTTAATTCGAGCAAAGTATAGACACGTTCGCGTGTAATCGTTCGCATCGCCTAGCCGGGTTAAAAGTGTTCCCCGGAAAATGTATCGTGCTCAACGTTTTGGCCGCTGGCACCGATCGATTTATCCGAATGGATATAAAGCGCGGCCATAATTCACTCCGGTTATAACGTAATCCTTTAATTCGCGCCAATATAAATTAGAATAAGCTTCGGCCTGTCCAAGGGATTCCGCCTTGTCTGAAAAATTTCCAGCGAACACCGTGCTCGAGTATTCTGTCACGGCTTCGAATTATGATTGGTTGCCTTTCTCCAGCGTACTGTGTATAAAATGCATTGAATCCGAGCTAAGATAAACCGGTGAACGATGGCGCAGACGTGATATAACGCTTAATAAATTCGTCGTCGATTGTCAGGAATTCGAAACAATGTTTCACACGTTCGGAAAAAAATTGTATAAATTTACAGTTCGCGGATTAAAATCATAACAATAGGTATTTTTATTTAATTCCGCATTTATTATTTGATAATCCGCTATTTATTAAGTTGCTTTTCTACAAAAATTATTATACGTCGCTTAGTGTATAACGTTATTCAAGAGAGGTATCAATACTTAATATTGTATTAAATGAAAATACATTTTGTATAGTATTTATTTTATTTTCATTATTTCTTTATTGTTATCTTCGTTATTTTTGTACCTGCATTCTTAAGACTGCCACAGTGAAAAGTGCCGTTTGTGACATGGTCACAGTACATTTTGATAATTAAACTAAAATCAACACTGCGACCATGTCAGTCAACCTGTGTAATGTGTGTCTGATCATATTGATTATATTTCACAGTGGCAGTTAACAATTTTTAATCACCCCTCTGTATTTATGCTATAATATTCGTCCACCACCAAAATGACTTAACTTGTAGAAGAGTCCTAAATAATGCAATAAGAAAAGTATGAAATAAACGTTTTAATACGCGTTTATCGTCAGTCGCGAAAGACGATCGAGATATGAAAAATAAAAAGAAAGGAAGATGACGCGTTCCGCGTGGTGAAATCACGCTCATAAATAACTTTTGAGCCTTTTAAGTGGATTTTCATTTCCCTCGTAGACCTTCGCGCCACTCGACAGTTATAACGAGTACGCGAACGGAATGAGCTTGGTCCCTTTGGTGGTAGGACGGGTTCGAGGATCCTCGTTGCAGAGTGTTCCGATAATTGTAAATTACGATCCCGGCCCGGTCACTTAGAACGTGCCTTTTCGTTGCCGTTCGAACATCTCGCGAGATCGTTCAGCGCCGATGTCGATAATAAATTCCTGCGCACGGAAAATCCTGCAGTCGAAAGCATTTTTTCGCGATATGATTTATCGCGTGCGTGAAGGGGCGAACAAAAAGAGCGGTAAATAACTCATTTCGCTTTTGACGTTTCATTCTTTCGCGCGGGCACGTATCGACGCGATCCGATCTTTCATGCAATATTCAAACACAGCGTCGAAACACGATTTATCTCGGCGCGGAAAATTATTTTCCGTTCGGGAATGTAAGGCCCTCGGCGCGAAACTCGGTTATTGATTTAAACGTTTCGCTACCTTCATAATCCGCGGTTTCAAAGTAAGACGAAAAGAATGGACGAGATGGAAGTGGATGATCCTCTTCGGGTGCATAAACCATCTTAATGCAGCTACCAGCTACATCGTTCCCTGCAAATGACATGCCGTCCGTTCATTTTTCTTTCATCCGTATTTTGTCCATTGTAACCGCGCAACAAAAGCATCGTAACGATTTAATAGAAAGGAGCTCGCGTCTTCTTTCGCTGCCGGCTTCTACGCTCGTCGCGAGTCAAGTTTCACGCTCGATCCCGCGATTCCGCGTCACCCGACACGACTCATCTTGGTTTTTCGCGTAATGATGTCGCGAGTAATAAGGAAAAACGAGCTTTTGAACGTTTCCATCGTGTCCTGGATACTCGACCGATCATTTCTGCGGTCCTCGTTATTAATCCGCGTGCACACCGACGATAGGTGTGCAAAGTCGTGCTTTGACACGAAATACCTTTGAAATCGAGCAGCTTTCCGTTCGGATTCAATTGCATCGTCTTTTCGACGAAATCATTTACTTCGAGTCGGAATTCCAAAAGCACCTATTAACGATGTTTATTAGGTACGGAAATTATGAGTTTGTTTATTTTTAAAACTTGTGTCACGGAAAATTGTTATATTGACTTCAAGCTTAAAATTCAACAAAAGTTGCCGCGTAAACGGTTCGTTAACATTTTTAATATAAAACTGGCTGCAAACTGTGGCTTAGAAACTCCTTTATTGTTCCATTATTGCTTTTAACGAAAATAATTCAGTAGGTAAACTAATAAAGTTGCTGGAGACAGTATAATTAACGAGTAGGTTTGGCAAATTGTAGTTTCGATGCATCGCACTATTTTAACAATTCAAAATCGGTTTTCGAAATCGTCTTAATGCGAATGAAATGTCCAGTTGAATTAATATTTAAAAGCCGATTCGAGAAGTTGTCGAAACAACATTCAAAACAACTATGAACTAGGTTAAATAATCCGGAAATTCACTGTGTATTCTGAACTAATAATTTAATAATGAGATAGAGATTTTGAACAAGCCTGTAGCGTTTTAGTCTTTTAAAGGACGTTGTTAGCTTTGAAAGAAGATTGATAATCTTGTTCATACCCCTATCACTCATAATCCCACATGAGCGATCGTGTTTTAGGCGACATTTACAAACGACTCTTTAGAAAATATAACTGGAAAATATTTATATTTGAAATGTAGTTCGAGCAGAAGTTCGTATAAAATCACGGTACCGATGTACACTCCTATTTCCACGTTAAATCACGAGGTTTCGCGCGAAGCGGCAGGAAATCTATAATCGAGAATCATCCGGTCGACTTTCAACGGTGTTTTAATGAACCATCCAAATTGATTATTGGACATAACGCTACACCGTGAATATACTACTACGGTTTCAATGAAACCAGCATTTGAGTCGGGTTAAAAGACCTCATACCTCTTCGCGTACATAAACCGCCTTAATGCACCCTCGGTAGCAGGCCATTACACCACGCGCTCCCCTTTCACCCCCGCTGCACACCCTCCCGTCTTCTCGCTGACTTGTGCCGCGCGTTCACACATTTATAGAGGGCGGCGAGCACGCACACATTAGTCCGTCCATTGATACGGGCGAACCTACACCAACGTCTACTCTACCACCCTCCCTGTGCCGCCATTCAACTTCCCCTTAACGCATATTTACGCTGTATCGACCGGCTAGTGGGTGAAATTTACACTACCGGCAGCGATACATTATTTCCTCTAACATTAGCGTACTGACATTATTACGTTCTCCGGGGATCGCGAGCGACTTCCGCGATAATGGATCGCTGTATTTCCGCGCACCGCGAAAAAATCTTTCGATCACTTTCAAACTATCCTCGCGTTTCTCTCTTTACCAAAATTTGTGGATGAGGTAGTTCAGATTGAAATTATTTTGTCCACGAATTGGCTCGAAGATATACAGTTGCTATTTATTCAGAATAATGGACCATCTTAGTGTCAATGACCTTGACATATATTAGTAAGATTTTCATCCCGAGTAATGTTACAAAACTTCTCGGTGATCATTATTTTCATAAACGAAAGAAGTCTACCAAAATTGTATCAAAAACCTATATCCAACTTCTTTCTTATCACGTGTTTAGAATCTAATTTAATACTTGGGATGTATTACAATAAATACGTGAAAAAGAATAATTCTATAAATCAAAAGAAACAGCAGAAAATGAAATTTCTTGTACTTCTTTTATACACCTCGTACTTTTATTTGTATTCCTGAATATCGATAGTGACGGATAGTCTATAGAGATTCTGTCCTATTCGTACAAGGCCGATATATTTCATTCTCGACGGTGTATTTTTATCCAGAGACCACCCTCTGTAAATTTAGCGCGAGATTGCGCCCCGTATACCTGTGCTTTTCGGCTACCAAGTGGCCTATTCTCGGGAACATATTCGACGGCATGCATATCCCGCAATGCGACCACTTACAGCCATCGAATAACGTTGCTTTGAAAAATTTAGTCTTCGACTGTGGTTGCAGGCGGCAAAGATGTTGTCCGATTCTATTATTTTGTCGAGGGTTGCTGGCACCTCCACTACAAATTTTCAACACCTAGCGGTTCGATAATTCAGTGCAGAAAAGATCATTGATTTTTCGAACTTATTCTCTCAGCTCCATATAATTAATTCATTTACTTTTAACTTTGGAATATGCACTGAATGCATCGTACATTTTAAAATACTTTTACGTATTCAGTATGTGCAGTAGCACACATTATAGCATATAGGTTTTTACTTGTAACAGTATGCATACACAATATACCACAATGTATAACTTTGTCAGTGTACGAATCATCAATTCATCAAAGGTTCACTGATCACTTTGAAAATGTTTTTCAATAAATCATCCTTCATCAAGATTAAAATATAAATTGTCACTGCATAAATCAGTCCATTCAAAGTATGAGTTAAATTGATGAATAATGTGACAGTAGGATGAAAACATTTTTCGTTGAAACTATGATCAAAGTGAAAAATTGCAAAAATTTAACCTATCATATGTTCTAACATATCTGCATTCCCAACATACATGATGCCATATAATCCTATAACAATTGACAGGAACTAAGCATATTCCATCAGACCCTATCAATATAGACCTATTTGAAAACCTCCGATTTGAAATTTGGTCCACCGTTTTTCAGCGATACAAAATTGGTCGAGCATAAACGTTCGTCAAAGTTTCAGGTTCTTGCAGACAAGAAATTCCGCCACGTTCGCGCGTGATTCGCTTCGAGGCTAACGAGGTTGCCTTAAGCTGATTGCCATCGATTCGCCAGCTGCCAACCGATTCTCCAACTTCGGCCGGTTTTTCGCGACCGAGATTCGAAGAGGAAATTATTCGCGAAATGGGCGGCTTCCGTTTGCGTTGCTTATCTCGAACCGGCAAGTTGCATAGCAATTGAATCTCCTGGCCGATTATATTCGCGCGCACGCAGCCCGCCGAGGGATTTGAACTTTTACTTCGAAACTCCGGTGTGCCGGCACGAATAAACGAACAGCTCGCGATAAATATTTTCTCGCGACGGCGAGTCGGGACGGGTTAATATTCCTTCAGTTTCCCTTATTACGCCGGGGACATTGTTACCGCGATGCAGCTACTTCAGAAAGTTCGCCAATGAATTAACCGGATGGATACTTACTTCCGAGTTACGATCCTTCTCGAGGAAAAAACAGTTCCGTGCTCTCCTTGATCGAAATCGCCTCGAATTTCTCGATAAAACGCTTCCCGGCAGAAATTTCTACCGTATCTCAGGCTAGATAGCTTCTTTAGTAACTTTCTGCTTCTACTTCCACAGCTGCTATCGAATTTGATTTTTGGCCAATTTTTTCTGAGCACTTCTACTCGTGCTACATACAATTTAACCTCCACTTCTATTTTTTTTTTTTAATGTGACATGTTCGCTGTCTCTTTAATTGCTCTAATTGAGCATGAAATCAAAAATAAATATATATAATGCAATTTGAATTCAATTACATTGGTAGTGAACGCGAAGCTTGAAAAGTTAATATCACGAGCTACCGCATATAAAGCTCGAGGTATCGACATTGAACGTCATTTATGGAATTCCGCGAAATTTCCTTTCAGCGTAGAATTTAGTTTGGTTTTAATTCCCAGGCAATTTGTAACTGAACGAGGATTTTGCTCCATAAAATACGACAGTGCTCCTCCTTCGTTAACAACGTTTGTCATATTACATTAATGTCCACTTTTTCATCATTTCCCCGGAGAGGTTCATCATTAAAATGCAAAACAGTGGCTAGCTGGTCAGCGAAAAATTGGTCTCCCGTAAAACATTTAGAAATTCCGGGCAGAAAAGCAATTACAAAGATACGAACTCTGCGCGAAATCCTGTCGAAAAATAATTCGAAAGCTAAACACTGAATAATCATAGAAGAAAAGTATTCACTCCATGGGGACTTATTGTTTGCACAGGATTGATAAAAGTCGCAATGCCCGTGATACGATGTTGGCCGAGAACTATTTGCACGACATTTTCCGTCAGGTTTCGTTCGGTGGCCCGTCTTTATATATCGAGCTGGAGTTTATATTTTTGGTGGCGCGTTTCGGCCGACGTCAAGAAATCCCCGAGGGTATAGTGACGTTTTCGTATTTTCGGGATAGCCTGGCAACGGGACGATAAAGTGAAACGGTGCGGATTCTTCGTGAATGGCTCAGGTCGAGATACTGCCGCCGCCATTCGACCAGTCATCTCGCTCGCTGTAAAAATACCTTTAACCACCGTCGTAAATCGGTTATTTTTCATAACTACACCTACGTTCGCTACAAAATTGATAGTGAAAATTTCAGAACACTGTATATCCGTTTGGTGCAAAATGGTGAAGCTATGGAGACGCTGGATAGAATGCTTCATGTACCTCGTACTGGAAATTGAAATATTTTCAAAGTTAAACATTTTCAAATCCTACTTCAGATGTACTCCTATTTCATATCTTTAAATACTCCTATCACAGTTTTCAAATGTTCAGCTTCTGTTTAATATCCCCAAATCAGAACCTGTTCCATATTTCAAATTGTTAAATATCTAAATTTTCCAAGGTTGTTTCCAGTAGTTCACGAAGACACAACCCAGCAAAAATCCAAGTTACGCTAATAAATCCGAGTTATAGAGAACAATTGTCTCAGATTTTGGATGCAGTTCGGGAACACGTACAAATAGACTATATTTACTCACAGACACGTTTCTAGAGCGTGAACCGGTAAATCCTCTATTCTTGAGATAATACAAAGACGGACGCGACCGCAAGCACACATAGTCAGTATTTAGCACACTGCACCTCGGTTGCTCGCGTTTAGTTGTACTTTCCTTGGAATTAAGTTATTAGTTGATAATATAGGCGGAGCACTAGTTCTTGTCCTAAGTACCTAGTTACTTAGGTAACATTTGCCTGCCACATGCGATGCTTACTTTCTTCTATATTCATACAACGTAGTTAAAGGAATTAGACTTGATGCTGGCATTTAATATCTTAGGAATTATTTCATTCTTTCAAGTGGCTTCTTTAAAGAAATTTTTTTGCTCAGTACTTGACAGAATTTTTAAAATGACTGACAGGTGCCTTGGACCTTTGCAGGAAGCCATTTTTTGAGGAACTAACCCCTCGTCGCATCGAAACGAGATTTTCACCGTAATAAACTTGCCCAATTGAATTGTTACAAGCGTCAGTTAACGATGTCAAAAGTAAGTCAAAGTTCGGCAAAGTGTCCTGAAGTTTCATGGGAACGCACGTAGGTTATATTACAGAGGCATGCATTGTGTGTATATCGGAGGAATATGCACGTAGCACGCGTAGAGGCATGCACGTCAGAGACTAACCGAGTCGATTCACGTTCCGTAAACGAGCCATCACGCGCATTGCCGTCGCGTTCCAATACCTAAGTCATAATTTTAATGAAATTCCTCGCGGCATCGTGGTCTCCGAATTTCAATTCACTATAAATAACAGGTCACCCAGACGCGTCGTAGAAAATGCCAGGACCTCTGGTACATGGCAGCCTCGCAGCCGATATATTATTTTGCTCGGTCGTGGAAAACGCGGTCAAACCGGCGTACTAGCCGGAAAGAAAAAAACTTTGCGAAAATGAGAATAACGCCAGAGTATTTCGGAGAATGTACATTCCTTGTTGGATAATGGGAATTTTTCGCGGTAAAGAACTTTTTCCTCGCCTTGACTTCTTGATATTTCTTTCGATGGTCATGCTGCTGGATTTTCGAACTTGCGTTTGTAATTTTAGTTATCGTATTGGTCGCGTTTCTTAGTGAATATTAGAATCTAATTGTGGATCCGCCACTTGTTGGACCTGGTGATCTGAAAGGTCGGGGTCTAGGGATTTATGATCCACGAATTTGGGGTATAGGAATTTGGGATTTAGGGATCTGGGATGTAGGATTGTGGGATCTAGGAATTTCGGATGTAAGATTCTGGGATTCAGGAATTTGGAATTTCGAAATTTATGATCCAAGAATTTGTAACGACGGGATTTGGAATTTAGGAATTTAGAGTCTCAGAATTTGGACTACAGAAATTTGGGATGAACCAATTTGAGGGAGGTTTGGATTGACGAATATAAGACCTATGTGTTTGTTATTTTGAGGTTCTTGAAATCTGTATATTTGAATCTGATATTTAGAAAATTGATAAGTTTGAAAATACGACTATTAGTGCATCTAAATTGTAAATGAGAAAATGTTGGAAAATGGTGATGTAAACATTAGTGAATTCATTACCGTTGAATACGAAAATTTTAAGATTATTTGATGCCTGAAAGACAATCCGTTCGAATAGTAGTTGGTATTCGTAGCAATGGAAGGCGATACGTCCACATAATACGTATCCGAATTTCGGTGGAATAAACGGACGCAGACAGAGGCATTTTCGCAGCGAGAGCATCGGTGCGCATGATTAGCAGGGCGGCGTAATTTATTTATTAATCGTAGGGGGGCAGGCGCGATCGGGTAGCTCGGCTCGTTCCACGATTAATTTCATGGAACTGATGCGAGCGTGCTCGCGCAATGTAATTACCAGCGTGTGTATTTGATACGAGTGCGAGAACATTTTCTCCGGGTGGCTTTCACGTTAATTAATACCGGTTCGTTCGCGGCAACGTTACAAGATTTATAGCGCACCGGAGCCACAGAAATTTCCCTGACGAGGACGCGAAACGTTGCACCAACGGCACGTCGGGGTTCAAGGACCTTAACACATCGGTACCGACGCGTTATTCCGACGAATACGCCCGTTGAAATGCGGTTCCAGCAGGTGGTCCCCGAAACTTTCTATTACGTTCCCGGGATTTTAACAGTCAAGACGAACGCGCGATAATTTCAAGGGCACTCAACGACCCGATACGGGAAACACTTTTCAGCCGAACGGTAATTGAACATGCGATATTACCGTGTACACACGACCCTCCGAATAATGAAATCACCAACTTACTAACTCGCATTATTCAACCGCCAACCATTATCGTTATTTGGCCCTGGTTGAATCGCCCGTACAGATTAATTGTTATTTATGGAACATTCGCCCGGAATAGGAAAGTCTAATTGCGTGGTTTAAACACGTATTTGCTGGAACAATGGCTTTTACTAACGGTAGATTTAACGGCTTTCTACTTAACAACGTCGCGATTGAATTTCGATCCTTTAATTGTGCCCGACGTTAGAGCAAATTTCAACGTCTAAATAAATCGATTTTCCACTAACATTTTATACTTCCTTTACAAGTATACACATTTCTAATCGGGTAAGCTAGTTCCACATGTGGACACATCTATGTATTTAAATGTACACGAACATATTTTGCAAACATTGCTACCTATATTAATATTATTATTTAACTTCCAATATTTTCCGATGCTGTCCCACTTTTCGAATACGCTATAAATTTATTTTAATTAAATTCATACAGGGCCCTATTGAAGGATTAATACACTGTCTGCTTAATTTCCCGCTCGAAATTCCATTAATGGTTCCTCGTAATTCATTTCCCGGGACAATGGCGGAGAAATTCGTGTCCGCCCGATGAAAGAATCCACGAAAGAATCCTTTCGAACGGAAAGCATTTTTTCGGGAGTGGGCGATTAATTCAGCAGGAGGATGAAGTGTACGTAGAGGAGAGGGGATGAAGAAGATCCTTGCAAGTTTGCGGAGCGAAAAACATAGCGGGAAAGTATCGTCGGCCCGTTGTAGGCAAGACCTAAGGTGATGGAATGGCGGGTAGAAAAAAGGTGTCGAGCATGAGAGCGAGACACGGATGAATGAGCGTTATGGAGGATGAACGGTGGAGGAGTTCCGCAAATAAGGAGTATGGGGGTAGCGAGTTGCGAAGCAGAAGAATGCTCTTGACGTTGACAACGATGGAATGAAAACTGTCGCCGTGGAACACCATGGTCTCTGCACCTTTTTTGTCGTTACCCTCGTTGCGTTTGTTTGTCTTTTCCTTTTTCACCAAGCTAGCCGTATTAATTTCTTGCCCGCGGCGAACAGACGTGGCCGTGGAAAACTTAAAACTTTCCAAGATCGTCGTGCCACCGTTTATGAACGCTTATAACCTTCCTCCTGAACGCTTATAACATTCTTCCCGGCAAATAAACCGGTGTGTCTTTAACGACTTTATCTGATAATACTCTGTTATAACGTTCTTCGCAAAAAAATGGATACGTTTCAGTCACCGATGCTTACTTCAAATCGAGGTTATTTCAAAACCAGATCATCGATCAGTTTTCGCGAAGAATGATCATGACCCGCGATTAATATTCAGGATAACCTTGATCACAACGATTCACAACTTTCACGATTCTGAAAGATAAATGACACCATTCAAGTTTTGATCATAATAAATTATCCTGTGCATCTGAATCGATGTTGAATTTTCAATGGTCTTTAAATGTCTAATATCCTAAATCAATATAGGAGGTATAATTAAAGTTACAATAGTAAATATGGCGCAGAGCGTGTTAAGAAACTTAGACTCCCGTTAAAGAAGTGATATATTTACTGCAGCCAGGAAGCCCTTTTGTTCTCTCCGGTTATGAATTCTGTATAAACAGGGGTTAGCTCGAGAGATATGTGCTTGTACATGCACACTGTACTTGCGAGTGTACCTGCCTGCCCACTTGTGTGTCGCCGCTTGAACTTTGAATATAGTGTGAGTACATTAAATTATAGTTCTCGCACGACGTACGTTACATACGTACGTTATTCGTTCCAGCTTTTCTAATTACATTTACGTGCCGCGCACGAGACTGATCCATTTGTGAAAGTTGGGTAACGTGTTAACTAACGGGAACCTATTTTGTATGCGACTGTTCATCTAACGACATCTGGTTAATGACGTGGATAGATCTGGGAATTTTGCGTTTGGGGGTTGGGAATTTGGGGATGAGGCGATTTAGGGACTTGAGGATTTCAGAATTTGGTGAGGAAGAAATTTTGGGATTTGGGAGTTGGGAAATGGGAATTTGGGGATATGAGAATTTGAAGATATAGAAATTGGGAATGTGGGAATTTGGGGATATGAGAATTTGGAGATATGGAAATTGGGGATGCGGGAATTTGGGGATATGGAAATTGGGGATATGAGAATTTGGAGATATAGAAATTGGAGATGTGGGAATTTGGGGATATTGAAATTGGGGATGTAATAATTAGGAATTTGTGAGTTAGATATGTAGAAATTGGGGATTTGGGAATTGTTGACCTGAGAATTAGGAATGTGGAAACTGGGGATTCGGTAATTACGGATTTAGGATTTGATTTAATAATTTGAGAACATGGAAGTTTTGAATCTAAGGGTTTGTGAATTTTAGAACGTACACATATGGAAATTTGAAAATTTAAATCTTTGTTAATCGGAGCATGAAAATCTAGAATTTGACGTTTCAAGGATTGCAGAACGTACAAAAATGAAAATGCACAAATTCAAAAATGTGTCGATTTAGGAATTTGTGAATTGCGAACCTAAAATCTGCAGAAAATTGGAAATTTCAATCTAAGAAATTTGCCCGATTCGCTTCACGCGTTTCACGTGCGTAGACATGTGTTCAGATTCCTTGGCCGTACACACACGAGTGTTTAAAGAGAACGTTTGAAACCCTTCAAACGGGCAGTAGCGTATCGATACCGTATCGTCGAAAGGAAAATGTATCGCGTTTGAGCGTACATACGTACGTGTTTCTTCGTGGCACACGTCCGCGAATATTCCGATCGGTAACCGTGAACACTTTGATCGTGTGCCGGCTTTCAAACTCGGCGAGGGTAAATTTTGTCGGGAACGGGAAACGCGTGCAAAGGAATCGTCGTTGCCGCAAAGAGAATATAAATATGGCTCTCGAGTGTTCTATTCTATTTACGACTTTAGCCGTTCGTTGCACGCTCGAACGCTTCTCTTCTCTCTACGCCGCTGCAGGAATATCGAACATTTTCTTTTTTTTCTCTCTCTCTTCCGCCTCGATTTTCCACGGGCTCGTCAACCGAATGGACGCGTACACGCGCCGCTTACCGTGACGATTTGCGGAGCTTCGACCGGAAGAAAGCGATACGGTTAACGACCTCGCGCTGTATCGCCAGTGTGTCGCCTTTATAAATTTTCATCTCTAACGGTCTTCGATACACTCGAATTCTAACATTTTACAAGTTTACAAACATTAATTTAACATAAGAAGTATTTCCTTCATTTTAATCTTGGATTTTTATATCCCTCGATTGGGATTAGCCCCATCCCAACGTCTTTAGGTAACCATTTACTCACGGAAGACGAAAGAAAACAAAACAGCGATTGTTTATTCGACAAATTATCCGAGACGTTGAACACATACAAATATCCCACAGTATATAAAGCACGGCGCTGTAAATACGCAACATATTTACTAATTAGTGAAGTGTAAAGAGACCGAGAGTAAGCCGCCTGCAGCGTCATTAAACTACGCCGGGAGAACGCAACGCAGCGCAGCTGTGTTTGCTTAACTGTATTTTACTATTGCAAATACGATTTTGCACATTAATGGCCACTCTCTACCAAACCTCATGATATACTTGAAATAACGTAGGTAGATTCCGGAAATGATAAACTACTATTTTGTGCAGTGAAATTCTTGGAACAGGATAAAAATGTACGGCGGTGGAAAACAATAACGTACCACGAATAGAGTTATTGTTACGTTTCATTTTTAAATCAAATAGGAAAAGGTTGAATTGGAAGAGTTCAGGTTGTACGAAAACCACAGAAAATCAATTTTACAATATGTAGATATGTTGTGAATATAATATGTGAGCATACTGTCCATATATTGTCAAGATTTCAATAGCGTTCATAATTAGCTGGATTCCTGTAATCCCACTGTGTTAAGCACGTATTCAAAAATTAATTAGATATTTAATTTCACGAATTATCATTTCTTCGTGACAGGTACTCATCAGAGAAAAATGTCTATTTCTTGACCACCTCTCGCAAAATAACTATTCCAGTTCCGTCCATAAAATTGCAAAGTTCGTGAACAAAGACGAAAATCTCGCCGTGCACCACGTGCATGTTTTCCCCGCAAGCGCGCGAAACTTAGGTGGAAAGTTCGAAAAATATGCGAAGAACCTTTCCCTAAAATATTTTTTAATCGAAGTTCCGAGAAGAAGAAGATCGAACGTGCTATGTTTGGTGCATCTCGTTGACCCGTAATTTTCGATCGCGTAGAACAAGTGACTCGATACGGGAATAGCACTTGAGCAGGAAACGAAATAACTGGTACTTTTTGCCATTTCTTACAGGCTTCTCCACGCTGGCTGATTCAAAGAGCGGGAATTTGGAGCGTAAAATCGTTTGATTCGCTTCACGGTCCCGCCGTCACGTCTGCCCCTCATTCTAGTCTTACGCTCGCTCGTCCCAGAGCCCGACAGAGACGACCTGCACCCTCCAACCTTCGCTCCAACCAACCATCTAGTCGATCTCACCCACATTCAAATGTCATATGCAATCTCCTGTCCTCCTGGCTCCTAACGGCTCTTCCATCTTCCCTCTCGTTTATCCCCTATCCCTCTTTTTACGGTCGCGCTGCGAAACGGCTCGGAAAGATACCTTCTGTTTCAGCGATTAAAAACGCGCTGATTCGATCAACGCGAACAAAAACGCGTACCCGGAAAAAAGAAAATGAGGACGCTCGAATTTTGTCGCTCGTTTTATCGCTCTTTTGCGCGATTAACGGACTCCGGTTTATCGCGCCAACTTTCCCGTTTCTTACCGCGAGCCGTTCTTTTTAGCTGTCGCGATATTTTCACAGCCAATTTGCTTGGACGTGCAGATCGATATCGCTGCTGGGTCCACGCGTGCTCGCTGATGAGAGAGCCAATTTATCCATTTAACTAATTTCGAGCTGGACCACTTTTAAACTTGATCATTCAGCTTGACAATTTTACAGCTTCAAAATTGATATACGTTATTTCAAAATCGTGCATTGGTCGCTGCTGAAAATGTGCTGGGTAATGAATTTACCTTGGACACATTTGAACAGAATTTTAAAAAAGTCACAAAACTGTCTACAGTTATAAAACTATTTGCACCAGGAGGAAATATACATGTGTCTAATGGGGTAGTTCTGCATTATTCACTTCTGAAAATGTGATGGATAATGAATTTACCTTGGACACATTTGAACAGAATTTAAAAAAAGTCACAAGACTGTCTACAGTTATAAAACTATTTGCACCAGGAGGAAATATACATGTGTCTAATGGGGTAGTTCTGCATTATTCACTTCTGAAAATGTGATGGATAATGAATTTACCTTGGACACATTTGAACAGAATTTAAAAGAGTCACAAAACTGTCTACAGTTATAAAACTATTTGCACCAGAACGAAATATACATGTGCCTAATGGGGTAGTTCTGGAAATAATTTGGAAAAAGTAAGACTAAGATAGATCTTGTCAACCTGCACCATGTGGTCGATAATGAATTCATGAACATAACCCTTGAGCTTGAATATAATCGAGAAAGCTTACAAAAGATCATGAGTCTCTTAAAAATATCTCCAAATATACATATTTGTGATGTGGACGGATGTTGTGGAGCAGTTCGTTCTTCAACCGTCGAAGAGATTAAAGAAGGTGGATGTCGGAGGGAAATGGAAGAAGACCCGAGGTCGGTTTGAAGATTAGGTCACACAGGGAGTATATCGTCGGTCAGGTCGAATCAGGGTCCACTGTAACATTGTTCTCGCGGCCAGGCAGAATTGCCTTTATCCGAGTGCCGATGAAACGGAACCTGGAGGCAGTTCCACCGTTCACAATTAAGTTTACGAACGGGAATGGACACACCATTTCCCCGTCACGAAGAAATTGCTGATCGTGAAACGTAGACCATTATGGAACATGGAAACGATTGCGCTCGCAAAGAAAGTAAATGGCGGAATGGAGGAATTAATTAACTGTGCGATGAAGCTCACGGGTCGATCTTTATTAATGCGATTCTAGAGTGGCATTTGTCAAGTTTATCGCCTAGGAGAACCGATACTCCTTCTACGGAATGTGGAACACGTACGCCGTATAGGGAAATCAGTGTAACTCGTGAAAACGAGGATCCACGGTTGAAGTGACGGCGTGTAAAACGTGATCGAGTTAAAAGATCGAGGCGCAAAAGAAACCTTGCGCGATCTGGCGACAGGGTTCTGCGCTTGTTCTCGACATGGCCGTACGAACGAAATTGTGGCGCTAAAAGCAATTTCCTTCGGCGCGATCGTTTTAGCAAAGTGCTTTGCAATTTACAGAGTCTTTATTAAAATAAAATCAAGCCGGTACTTTATAACTTTCTACCTCGCTTCTAATCGGTCGCTATCGAACTCTTCGATCGATTTAAAATTACTTGGAGCGTGCAATACTCTGCAGCGCGATATTATTTTTATTGGCAGAGGCATGTGATCGTGGGATGTAGAATTCGGGGCGTGGGGATTTGGAAATTGTGGAATTTGGGATATTGGAAATTTGGGTATTCGGGAACTGTGAAATTGGGGTATTTGGAAATTAGGAAGATCCAGGATTAGAAATTTGGGAATTACAGAGATTAGGAACTAGAGAATTTGGGAATTAGGGAGATTGGGAATCAGAGAATTTGGAAATGGCAGACTGGAAATTAGAGAATGTGGGAACTGGGGAGATTAGAGAACGGGGTAATTGGAAATTAGGGAGACTGGAAATTGAGAAATTTGAACATTTGGAATTTCATGTACTTGGTATTAAAATATCGAGACATTCGACAATTTGGTATTGTCATTTAAGACGTAAAAAATTTGTAAGTTATGGTTTAGAAATTCAAGCATTTACAAATCTTGAACTTCCCCAATTTATATATTCGAATAGAGTATTAATAATCTAAGACGTTACAAATGAAGAGCATCTAAAATTTGAGAAGTTGCAAGCATTTTTCCGGTCGTTATCAGTCATACAGTCGCTTCATTCCGGTTTGAATAGCGTACACAGAAGTCTCCGCTGAAAAACAACAGATGATAAAGAATAAAAGTATCGACGCGCATAGAAAAACTGTTGGTTGGCAGGTGTACGCGTCGCGTGTTTTATGATTATGTACGTCGCGGAACGCGCACCGTCTGGGAGGACTTTCATTGAGCGGACAAACCCCGTAGGCACGGATTCGAGAGGAAAAAAATCGTCGATACGGAGTTAGGGTTTGGGCAGGAAGCGAAAGGGTGAACGTAGAACGGGCAGTCTGCCAGAAAGGACGGGGCGAAAGGTGGGATGAGGTGCCGATCACGGCCATGCAACGGAACAGAGGGAAACGAAAGGGGTGGATAAAACAGAGAGAGACAATGAACGAGTGGCCACGAGTGGGGGGTAGAAGAGAGAAAGACAGGCTGTGGAGTTGGCTAGGATACGCGGATAGCGGATTGGGATGGATGGGTTGATTGATTGGGCACGCTTGTATTGTTTCAGGAGGAAGCTGAATCGACGTAACGGTCTACGCCAGGATGGCCAGTTGGCCGCTGAGAATCGTTCTCCTGTCCAGCGCCCTCATCCTTGTCCGTGGTAAGTAAGAACACAAATCTCCGGCTGTGGAGATAGAATCGCCCGCCCGTATATCCACGGAAATTAGGATTTTACTATTCAATAATTCCCAGCAATATGTACCTCGCTATCGATCGTCATTTTTTTTTATTTGGAACAATACATCAAAGTTTATATCACTGGGTGACCAAATGTCAAGACAGTTATCAGCGAATATCTCGTTATCTGTCACTTTTATGACAAAAATAATCACTACAAGATTTGTAGCTTAGGATATTTTGTACAAAAAAGGTACTATACACTTTTTTCATAGGAGCAATCGTTTTCATGTATGGTCACTTCTGCTACAAATATCACTAAATGATTAAATGTCAACACAATTATCAGCGAATATCTAATTACCTGCCAGTTTTACGACAGAAATAGTTACTGCAATATTTGTAGCTTAGGAAATTCTGCACAAAAAAGGTTGTATACACTTTTTCATAGTAGCAATCGTTTTCGTGTATGGTCACTTAGAAGTTTTCAACCCTTATACTTTTTCATGACTCTTACGCACCCCACTCTTTCAGCACCACGTTAGTGCAGCTGAACGCATTTATTTAAACGTAGTATCTCTACTAGACCCTAATCTAGCATCATTCCTCATTATTCGCCTCCCGTCTTTAGGGTTAAGCACATCAGGATTAAGTCATCAGGATTAAGCCACCATGAATTACAAATTATTCACATGAGATTATCTCAAAAACGGTTGCTTCTACGATGAGAATATGTAGAACCATTTTTATAGAGGATTTCTCAAGCTATAAATTTTGTGCTAAACATTTTTGTCATAGGAGCGATGGATAACAATAAATTCGCAAAAGTTTATTTTTACACCCCTTGTCGACAGTCAACACATCAGTGAACTTTTGAATCATGCGATAAAGAACCGATTGAACATACTTTTCTGTAATTTCCCAGAATTAGTGTTCGATTGTCGGCCATTTTACTCAGCCAAGCAATACCACTGGGATGGGAGGCTGTTTCGCGCTGGAAAAACGGAAGTGCGTTTAGCCGAGTAAATATTTGCGTGGTTGAACGGCAAGCGAGAAAATGAGAATCGTCACCGGGTTTCCAGTCGGGAACAGAAAGTATTCGGCCAATAAAGTGACTTCCTCCTGGGAGAGATTATTTCTCTGTCTTCTCTTTTTAGAGGACCAATCTGATTTCCGCCTTCGAGCTGGATTTTCCGCTGGAAACGTACCGTCCCTTTCTTTGCGAGCGTGTAAACATTCATGGCGTTGCACCGCAATGAGAATCACATTTGGGACCATTGAGATTTTACAGTGTTAGATAGTCGAAAAGTGCATTTATAGACTTATCTTTCTAACGATGTAAGGTGATGTTGATCGTGAACTCTGGATATCACATTTCTGAAGTTACAAATTTTCAAATTCTCAAATTCAATCATCAAATTCCCAGAACTTCAAATTCTCAAATATCCACATTCTCACATCACCAAATTCTCAGATCCCCAAATTTTCAGACCTCCAAATTCTAACATCACCAAATCCTCAGATTCCCGAATTCTCAAATCCCCAAACTCTCAACCCCTAAATTCTCAAATTCCTAATTTTCTGCAGACCTGCAAATTTCAAAGTTTCCAAGTTCTCAGGCTCCCTATCCATATCCCCAGTCTATCAAGCCTTCAAATTCACAGAACCCCATATCTCCCAAATTTGGGAGAAGAGGGTAGACACCTAACTCTAACATATCGTTTGGACTTGTCGGATCCAAACATGTCAGTTAACCACACTAAAACGTGCATTCGTTCCGTTCGTTTGCGACCTCTCTCGACGAGTATACCCTCTTCGAGTCTGTTCGCAACGCTCGAACTGTCTATGGATTGATTTTCTGCCACTCCACGATCCGTTCGTCGTTGCTCACCACGTGATGAAAGTATACCACGGGTGTCTGTCTAAATTACGATCGTCAGTTTCGTTTATTCCGGAATCCATTATTTCGGCTAAGTTCCGGCGCAATTTGTAAGCCAATCCGGGGGAAGAGCAAGTTTGCGAGCGGAGGGATCAGCGTGAGTTTCCATGGAACTTCGATCATTAATAATTTTTTTCTCCTTCGTCGATCGATGGAAACCCAGACAATTAATAATGCTGCGAACCGACGACGAAGTGAGCAGTAATCCCGGCTAAATGATGCTCCATCCTAGTAAACAGCCCTTTGTGCGCAATTAGTTCTTTTTAGGATATTTAAATGGCGACTCGAGAGAGATATTTCCTGCTTCCCTTGTATATTTTTTTATTCGTAATCATCACAAATAATTAGCTGAAATTGGTTCAAATATGCTTTATTTCTATTTTAAAAATATGTCGAATGAACTAATTTTGTGTTGTCACTTAAATTATTTTTAAACGATTTAAGTTGTCTCATCTAAATTTCTGTATATTTTGATCATTAGTGAAATCGATTGAGAATTAAATTTAGACTGAAGATAGAATTTGTTCTCACGATGAAATTTTTGAACATTTGTTAGAATCCACATTGTGATTTTCTAAATGATGACAAATGTAGCAAATGTAAACTCTCGACAGGTGCAGTCTTTCTGTCCCTCAATGATACAAGTAATTTTTTATCCAATTGACGTTGTTGATATAGTACTGCCAATAATGTTCCAAGCCTTTGTCCACTAACCAGCTATTATACTATCGATCATGGTCCATTTCGAGCGATATACGTTGTTCGATCGCGAACGCCTTAAAGCGCATTGTTGTCCGCAAGGAATCTCAATAAGTCTTTTCTCTGGTCCCGGTGCAATTGGCGAGTGCCGATTCTTCGCGTCGACGCGAAGCGCCTTTCACGACGGAGCAAGCGAAATAGAGAAGCTGGTACAAGGCGATCGAGCAGGAGGAAAAAGAAGGAAACGGGGCTTTAGTCGAGAAGCAGCCTCGTGAGGTCCTTTACACGAGAATGAGAAGAGCTACGTGCGAGAGCTGATAAATAAATAACACGGTCGAAGGAGAGAGGTCGGGAGATGAAAGAGAGAAAGGAGGGTCCGGTCAAGAGGCAAGGATGGCTAGACGGTAAAGAAAAGTAACGCGAGCCCATAAAAGAGAATCAATTCGATTCCCCGGCTCGTGTGCTTCCACCCTCGCACTCCTCCTTCTTCCTGCAACACCGTCAAATCTCTCTTTGCCGTCGTTTTTCTTCCTCACCTCCGCAGCTACTCTGAAACAACCCCGTGATTGATAAGCACCGTGCTTCGATTTAAAAACGCATTAATCTCTCAGCAAATACAGAAATTCTTTTCAAAATCATCACCTTCATTTTCTTTTTAAAATCACTATTATTCTGTATTGTGTCAGGTCTCTTGAAGACACAGTATTACATGTGAAATGGTCTCTATTATATCCAATCTTCGATCTTTTCATGTTGAGTAACGTCATAGATCTTCGCGAAAGAGGAACTTTATTTATACGTAATTGATCGTTGATTTATATCCATTGACTGTAATTTGAAGTTTTGGTAAACTTCGGTAATTTCAATTTCGATCGGATAAAGCACCGGTAACGTAAGTTTCCGCGTCGGAATCAATAAATTTTTCAGGATAATGTTTCACGTCGATTAAGGGTTGTAGCCCCGCGTGGGGTGACCCTCTCGATCTTTCGCACGGTATCACGAGGTTGCACACGCCCGTTCCTTCCTTCCTTGGCATCGGTCTTACTCCTTTTCCGCGCAACAAGTGCTCCCCGGCTCACATCTTTAAGAAAGCTCCTCGCTCCTCCTCCCTCGTTTAAGCCACCATCGCCGGTGCTAACACCGTCACACCCCACCCCCGTTCTTCTCCTTTCCTTCTACTCTTCCTTTTTCTTTTTTATCCTGTCCTATCTCTCTCCCTCTCTTTCTCCTCGACTACCCACAACTACCCTCCAAATCACTCCACGTTCTTTCTTCACTATTTTCCTCTCCACGATGGCTTACAGCCGGAAACCGCGAACCCTGCACGTACTCTGCATTCTGAACGAGCGTGTTACCTGCACGTGTACGCGCATTCGTGTCTCCTTTTCGCTGGATCTCGACGGCAGCGAAGAAAGTCGAGCAGTCCTCTCGAAAGACGAACTTTGTGCCTCTGATAATACCAACTCGATGTTCTTTCACTGATTTCTGGCAGTTATTTCTTTGGAAATGTTTGCTGATGTGCCATTTTCTGGTTTAGTAGTTTTGGACGTAAGAAGTATTTTATTTTGGGGATATAGGTGTTTAGGACTTTGGGACATTTTGAGACATTTTCAATTTCACCGTAAAGAATCACCTGTTCCAATAAACCTGCTCATGAATTCACCTAACTCATAATCATATATACTCGTATTTTTCCATCGATCAACCTGAATAAGTTCCATAATTTCCTTTCGCGACAATGGAGTCTATTGATGTCTTAGCCGTTTCGAAAGCAGTCACCTTTTATTTATATCCTTTGCTCCGAACATCCCACAGGGTATTAAACCACCGATAAATTCCGTTTCGATGTGAATCGAAACTGCACTAGTAAAGCAAATATTCTATTGCGACATTCAATTGCCAACGATACTTGTTCTCGTATATTTCCCGAACTTTTTTCTGTCTTATCTCGTTTTTCTTCGGCCATTACTGTTATTCTCCCGTAAGAAACATTACAGTAACGCCACGGTCTTTTGCGTAATTAAATACCGGACTATGCAAACTAGAACCGTATAAACTTCCCGAGCCAAGTTTACGAGCGTTAGAAAAGTTACTGGATATTGAATATCATTGCGAACGCGACTCAAACTACCCTGGACGCTCGTAAAAACTTTTTAATCAACGCCATTCGCGAATGCACCTTTACCGTATTTCTTTATTTACCTTCGTTGTAAAGGATACGAGGCCTGCTGTCTTGATCCACTATTTTTCGCTGTTAAAAGAATGATCTTTGTAAACTTTCTTTTATAAACACTACACAACAGCGGAACCGATTAAACAATTTCAAGTTATATCTGCAAGGATATCTTGAAATATCGATTTACCAGAAAGTATTAATAAATTACATTTTAACTTAGTGGTAAATTATTTTGGACTTGCTCCAAACTAGTTCTTAATAATTAAATTGTTTCATTCTCAAGAAAATATGTCACGAATCTAACTGTATTAATGGATTATATATATTTTATACGCAATCTCTGAATTCAGTATAAAATTTTCATAAGCCACTATATTGACTCTATTAACAAAGGAGAACCTAACCTCAAAATCTTAGTTGTATCAAGACTATCCTACGACCTCAAGTACCTAATTCTCTAATATCAAATACACATTTCAGTCGAAATAAAATTTAGAGAACAGATTTTGAAGTGCAGATCCAAAAATACCAAGTTGCTTCTTTTTTTCTCTTTCGTGTAACAACGGAGAATGGATGAAGAGTCATGCAGAACTTAGCTGTAGCACTATAATGTATTAATTCAAGATGGATTATCCGAGCCTGTGAAAGTTGAAAGAGAAGAATACTGCTCTTAAGTTTATTAGCCGCGATACGCGATGGTACAGCTATCTCCGGCGAAGGTAGCAGTCCATTGAACCTTCGACTCGAGAGAATTCAGCACGTTACTTATTTATCAGCGTGTACGTACGGGATAGAGGTAGTTTCGCGTAAAGGACCCGACGACGATCGCCACCCACTGGGAAAAGGCCACTTTACACGCGAGCAGATAGAATCAGGCTCGGATTGGATTGGAGCCTCGAGGAAAAACTTATTGGGATTCCTTAGGGTTATAAGGGGTTCCCACGGCTGCTTTTACCTGTCGGTTCAATGTGAATTGATCGATATCGTCGAGCGGCTGCGCCATATTAACCGGTCGAATTACGCGTATAATTTATACCGAACATCGGCGGGAGCTCTCTCTTTAATCTGGAAGATTAAACGCGAACCGGCTACGCGACTTTATTTATTTCGCTTCGCAGGGAACTCTACTTTGAAACACGTCGGCGCGCCGGCTGAGCAAAGAGTGTTAAGTAACAAGGTAGATGGAGAGTAGGTGCTGCAGGGTACACTCCGCTGCAATGTACACTTTCGAAAAAACGACTCGTATTTGTCTTCGATCTACCAAGCGTGCGATTCTCGAATACTCATTTTCAAATTCCTGCAATTTTTAAATTTCTATATGTTCCTCAAATTCTACTTTCTTGTGTCATCCAAATATCCAATTTCCAAAATTAATTCCCACATCCCTCAAATTTTGTAATTTTCCCACTCTGCAATTTTGTAATTTTTAAATTTCAATTTCTCTACGACGTATCGAATTTTACCCTACGAGAGTGTACATATTCGTTTTTCGGAGGCTTGTTACAGAAGAACGTGACAGTGAAATATTTCTGTCTGGTATCTTGGGTAGCGGGAATTCTTTTACGCGGCAAGTATGCTTTACGACGGTCTCTTAAACTTTATCTCCGTATCCGATATCGATACTTCTCACGGAAACACACGTTCCACTATCGGTCACAGAAACTTTTCCACCTCCCGTTGCGCGCGAAATCCCGCTCTTTCACCGGAGTGTTTTCCCCGTTCTGTGTCCGCGATCTCGAATTCGATTGATCGACGAGTAGCGGGCGGCGGTTGCCTCGAAACCGTGGCATTCGTCGTAAATTGGAATACAGCAGACTTGCGCAGAGTCCCGGGGTACGGGAAATTTGCTGTGATGACACCTTTATTGATTTCAAGATTATCGCGGTGCCACTAGCGTTGTAATACGTGACTTTGTCAGACGAACGGTAGAGACGAGGTTATTGTATTCGTAAGTTCGTAATTGGGACTCTGACTATCTATCCGCTACCTCGCGGGTTTCGTCCATCTATTCAATCGAGCCATCCCGTGCTTGGAAACTCTCCAACATCATTTCGAATGTCTACATTTGCCGTGGAGTTCGATTGATTCGGGTTTTCCGGGAATTTAACCGACCGTATGATCTCGACAAGTTTTCTGCCCGTATAGTTTTCGATGATCGTTCGACACGGCCAACGATAATCGTAACATTCGCATTGATGGCAGCGCAAATCGAGCGCAGTTTTCTCGACAAACCCTACAATTTTACCCTTGATCAAATTCCGTGCTTCGACACCCTAATACGGTCTTATCGAACGGGTGATTCAAAAACAGGACCAAATTAGAATAGTCAGGTACCAGTACACGCGTGTGATGTTCAGGTTGTGAGATAATAACTAGGTCTCTGCACATTCCGGTTTAAACGTCATTATTCCTCTTTCTGGCTGGTGACATCACAAGTGTTGAAGCCCAACACACATACAATGGACGACCGAGACATGGGTGCTGGAGAATGACCCAAGTTTAAGGTCCTTGTTCTTTGAATCCATTGTTGTGCATGACCACTCGAACAGTTCTTACCGCCGAAAATACGTGTGCGTCCAGGAAGCCATTGTTTAACCAATCGGGGCCGCAGATCATCCTACGCGCCAGAGTCTCGGTTGTCCACGGTATTTGTCCAGTTGTCCATTTAACACGTAACGCACTGCGATATTCAGCTGCACTCCAATTCGAATTCATCGAACGGTTAATTGAAACGAATCGAGTAACCCGGTTCGCCAGACGATTTTTTTTTGCGAACGATCGGAGAAGAATCCGCCTTTATCGGGCGAGCGAACCTTCGAGCAGCCAGGAAACTTTCATAAAAGAATTCAAATTAGTCGATCCTCGGAATTTAACTATCCCATTCGAGGTTCGCTGATGAAATTTTCGCCGGAGAGGAAGAGTATTGAACTCGCGCCCTGCTCTCTCTTACCGCCAGCCCCGACGTGTGCCTTATTTTTATACTATCGATTCCGTTCGCCTCTTTGACGTTGGATCTTCCATTATTCAACGATCCTCCGGTTCGCGTTATACCGACACTCTTCGTATACAGGACATTACAGATCCCCACGCGTTAATCCTGTATCTCTCTTTTATTCCCGGAACAGCGAGGTACGATACATGCGATGCTAATTATTTCATGGAAACGCTCTCCGCGATTATCTTCCGAGTAATCTGACTCGCGAAAGTGGATTTCGTAGGGTACCTCTTTTCAGGGACATAATACGGGGATCAACGGAGCTCATGAGCCGCGTATAATGCGTGCAACGCGGAGACGAATAATGTGGTTGCGGTGTACGATATTAATTAACTGTTACGAGCGGTAAATGTTCTTGCGTGGCAGAATTTTCAATCGGGTATTGTCGAAAGAACGGATCGTTGGACGATTTTACAAAGCGCATTATGGTTCTCCATTGAAGCTGTACCTCAAAACGTTCGCGAACGTTTGCAGTGTCGATGGTCGATAAATAGAGGAACGTCGATGAGGAGCGACGTGACAGCTGAAGTGTAGAGAGTACGTTATTGGTCATACGTAACTACTGTTTCTCTTCGCAGTAGAGTAACCACGCTTTGCTCAGACCTGTGGAAACAGCTGTGCCAGTGATGGATAGATCAAGCGCACGAGAAACAGTTCACGGTGTGCATGTTGCACTTTTGGTTTTTTGTGGTGGCAATTTTAGAAATTTGCGAATTTCGGAGTTTGCGAAGTTTGGATTCTGGATGGGTATTTGGACAGTTTGGGGATTTAGGGATCTGGATGGTTAGAAATTTGATATGTGACAATTTGGGGATTTAGGGATTTGGAAATTTTAGATATAGGGTGGATAGAAATTTGGGGATTTGGGGATCTGGAAATTCTAGCTTCCGAATATTTAGAAATTTGATAATTGACAATTTGGGGATTTCAGGACTTGGAGACTTATCGTCACAGCATTTGTAGAACTCAAAATGTAGGGAATCCGAAATTTGGGGATTTAGGAGTAAGGACTTTGAAATTTACAGATTTAAACACATAGGAACCTAAAGATTTACTGACTTGTTAATTTGGAATTATTAATTTTCAACGTTTCGAATCTCAAAAATTAAAATTGTGTTCTTCTACCAATTCTAGCACTTGCAAGCCAAAGTCAGAAAAAAAGCAAATAGAAAAATTAAGAAATTTGATAATTCTAAAAGTGCACATCATTAGTTGCCCCATTAGCAAGTCGTCGTATTAAATAAAATGTATTCTCGTGAAGTCATTAACAGGCAATAAAACAGGATTCAAAGAAAGAGGCACTGTTGAAAGAGGCCGGTAAATTCGAGCTTTGCGACAAGCTACAATTTGCGCAGGGCGTCTCGGATTCAACTAGCTCTTTTTGTGCGAAGCGTTAAATAAACAAATTTAAGCGGCTCCGCGTCGGACGGGCAACGGGTTGAGAGGATGAATAACGAAAGAAACGGGAAGCCAGTATCAACACGGGGAAGCAGTTTACGTCGGTGACGGAGTCGGCGCAGATGGTCCCGACACGATCTTCCTGTTCAAGTGTCGCAGACATTTAACGAAAGGCGGCCGTGAAAGCAACGGCGATAAACGGGCGTCGTTTTCATGCGACGCGAAACGACGTCGACCATCCAGCGAAAAGTGTGCGTGCAACTTTGCAGCTCCTCGTTGCATCGCTGCAGCCCTTTCTGCCATTCGTCGTTGCGTTTCTTTCCCTCCACTTTCCGTCAATTGACAAAGCTTAGCCCGTTAAAAGGGATTCGTGATATTCTCATTTATTTTAATTTTACCGTAACGTTCAAAGGACCCGTCCTCCTCTTTTTATGCATCCGCGACTTTATCGAGGAATGTTGCCGTTAATTTACCGTCGTCGACGATATACCATCGCTACGGTGTCCAATGCATTTTCGGCACGGGTCACGTACGAGCTGATTTAATTAAACGCTTTTTTAATTAGCCGAACGGACCCGCTGACATTTTCGCTGTTCCGAATATACGTTTGATACTCGACGGATGATGGAACAAAAGCAAACGTGTCGACAGTGACGTACCTATGGAGGAGCCATATTGAATTTAGTTCAAGTAGCGATCTAGAGTCAGGAATGTAGGATTTTTCTATGTTGGATGACATTTACGAATTCTCAGATTTCTCTATTTTTACATTTTTTGGATGCATTTGCAAATTTTTTGCTTTTAAGTTCTACCCAATTTCTAAATCTTCAATTCTTGTGCAATTCAATATTCAAATTTCTACTTCCTAAATTTGTATATTTCAAATTTCCAACTTTCTAAATTTCCAATTCCTCAAATTCCAAAATTTCCAATTTCCATAATGTCCAAACTCAAATTTTCGAGCCTCCAACCTCAAACCTCCAAATTACCTTCCCTCTTCTAAATCCCTAAAGTTATCAATAAAACATGTACCCGAGAAAAATTCAGTTACTAAGAATTGATATCAAAAATACATATTCATCCCGGAACTCGTTACCGTGATTAACACATTTATACACACTCTATGAATATCGAATAAAAATCCGATTAAATATTTGATATTCCGTTAATCTCGTAAACTTTACGTTGATTCCGTTAGCATATTTTCCGTACATTTTTTTTGGCGTTACGATTTATTGGGGCAAAGTAAATTTGTATATCGCGCATAGCCAAAGGGCATCAAGAAAGTCGATATGCGTGTTCCACTTGCGATATAATCGCTCACAATTTAGCGATATTACCTATTAGAACTGGTTCGCCGTATCAAATTAATCTCTGAAATCTATCTCGTTAATCGTAATCCACATCGAATTACGAACGATTATACGCGGCGTTATCTGGATGCACATTTTCTGCGAGAACGTTCTAATAAAATTTCTACCGCAATTTTTCGCTCGTGAATATTTGATCGATTAGTAGCAACATGAAATAATAACATCAACACTTTAATGGCTGCTCATGTGTGTGACGATTGATGAACGTAGGTGGTTGCTTAAATAATTATAACACAAAGGAAAATATTAAATCTGTCGTAATTGTTGTCTTCGTTTGTTTCATGTGTATGTTCACACACGTTGAATTATTTCGTGACTTTACATAAAGCTTTTTTAAATTAATTCTTCAAAAATGCCGACCCCCGGTCACGTAGGCGGCCATTAAAGTGTTTACAACATAGTAATAACATGAAGTAATATGAAAATTATTATTAAAAGCAAGAACGAAAAGGTAGCGAATATGACGTGGATGTGGAGGTCATAAGGTGATTTATTTATAAAAATTCATTAATTCCATTAGTTCGACAGAAAATTGAAAGTATACAAGTGACATTCCTGTAAATAATTTGTTGCCCTGTGATGGATCTTCCGTAACAATGAAGGACAATTTGTTTTAAAATTTGGCCAATCTAGTTGCAAATCGACCTGGCGAGAAAAGTGTCCTAATTTCCTTTTTCCGCGTTATTCTTGGACCGTTATGAATATTCACGTAGTCTTGTATGTGGCCTTAATTTTGGTGCGCCAGTTTTCTGTTCTAATTCCGTCGCTTACGCCATTAATTTCGAGGCAACGAAGCGAAACATCCAGCAGATCTTAAAACAGCATGTACCGATTAACTTGATCGAAATTCCAACAAATTCGGGGAGTCGCCATTTTCCTACGAAAGAACGGCATATTGTCCCGCTTTTATGTAAACGTTGCGAGCTTCCAGAAAAATGTTCAAAATCCGTTTAAATTTAATTGCTTCAATAACGCCGGCCGACAAAAACATGGGCGCGAGCATTGTCAAACGAATTACGAGCAAACACAACGAACGAGCGTAAATTTTCGACACCCGTTCCTCGCCCTTTTACAAACACCACCCGCCATTTGAAGATCGCGCCGATTTACCGACGCCCTTTCTGCTCTCGCTCCCTTTTCGTGCAAATTCAACCGCGCGTTTCCCTATAAAAACCCGGCGGCAAAGGGGGTAAACGAAAAAAAAATATACGTGCGATCGCGACACGAGCGTCAGAAAAGAAATTTATAAACAACGCGAGCGCGACGACCTCGCGAAATCCGCGAACCCTTTCGCTTTCCCGACATTAAATGGGCCGAGGGCGTTTGAAAAACGTTTCGAGCTGTGAAATCGTGTACCCGCACATGCTACACAGAATTTGCTGGTGCATTAATGTTGCAAATTACGGGGCACGATAAAAGATCGCTGGCTGAAATGGAAATCGCAACAACGATCGTTTCACGGGCGGTTGCACTTTACCGCGAAAGTCGAAGCAAAATGAAAAATTCGGATTAATTGCTGGGCTCAGATTTGCGTGTTGCCTTTTGATAGTAATTGCACTAATTAATGTTTTCTGCTGGATGCTTTTTCGGATAAATTGTTTTATTCTTGTGATTTAACGGGTTCAGAGATTTGAAAGGGTGGGACTTTGAGGTCGGGAGATTTGAGAGGGTGGAACTTGGGGATTTAGGGAATTGGGGATCAGGAAATTTGGGAGTTATGGATTTTGAAGATTAGAAAGTTAAGAATTTGAGAATTTGGGGTTTGGGGATTCGGTGACTTGAAGGTTTACGATTCGGAAAGTTTTGGGATCTGGAAATTTAGGAGATGGGACTTCGCGATTTAGAGATTTGGAAACGTAGCAATTTGGGGATTTGAGAAATTAACGATTAGGAAAGGAATGTTATGAATTTCGGAACTTGAGTATTTGGTGATTTGAAGATTTGGCAAGCTAGAAATTTTGGAATTTGAGGAGGAGGAATAGGATTTCGGAGATTTAGAGATTTAGAAATGCAGAAACTTGGGGATTTGAGAATTTAATAATTTGTGAAAGGAAGAAAATTTTGATACTTGAGGACTTAGTGATTTAAAAATTAAAAAAATTGGAAATGCAAGGATTCGGAAGTATGATTTGAAAATTCGTGACACAGCTGTCATAATCTACATTGTTGTAACCTAAGTTAACAAGAATGACTGCTATCGATCCAAGCCCAATTTCCGCTTCCTCTTTTCGCAGTTGCATGCGCGCGTCTTGTAATATCGAAGACGATGCTTTCACGGTACAATTTCTCCACATTCTCGACGGACGAGGAATTATTGGGAAGGCATTGAAGTATATTGGAGCGCAGTGTTAGGCTTTCATGGAACAACAAAGGCGATTAAACCGCGTGACACGGTTATGACGTCTGCCACAATAAGCGGAATATTGAATAGGCGATGCGGGAACTGTGCATTGATAATGCTAATCACGTACGTATGCACGTTCGAACGGTGTTATTAATACATAGTTGGGACATTCTCAGCCGTCGCTAGTCGATTGCAATTTATCGTATCGAGTTAGGCCACTGTCGACAGTTTTCAATAACACCTTGTTTCAAAACTACGTTGCAAAACTTACTGTTCTTCACACGTTATGTTCATATATGTTTTTTGACAAGGAAAAGGTAAGATAAGAATGTGAAAGTGTATGCTAAAATTACAAATTGGCAAATTTCTATATCACTTTTGTCAAATTTCCAAGTTCTCATTCTTTAAATTCACAAATTTTCATATTACAAATCCTTCAATTTCCGGGATTTTAAGTTTCTATATCTGGAACTCTTAAGTCTCACATTTTCTTTGTTAACAAATCTCCAAATCCTCAAGTTATCAAATTTTTGAATACCCAAATCTTTTAATTCCCACATTTTTCAAAGTCCAAGCCCCCAAATCCTTAAATTCGTAAACTATCAAAATTGCAAACGATCCAAATCCCCACACCGTATCCCAAAAGATCATAGAACTGTCCCCTCCACCAGCAGCACTCTTTAACTTTCCAAGCCCATAATCCGTAAAACGTATCAGAACCTTTCAAGACAAAGCTTGTAAATTAATCCGTGATTAAAGCTGAATTTATAGTTCGAGGTTGCTAGAGCAAACGAGATACTTGGATATGTAGATGCGTACATGAAATTCAGTGAAACTAACGCGTGTTGCGGGCGATGTCCATTTACCGGGATAGCGTAATTGCTCGTTTCCTCACTTTACAGTACGAATTCAACACGGACATTATGATTTCCGTGCGCAAAGTATACAGTTTGCAAACGAAATAGTTGGTGAAACGCGTGAATGAGCCGGTCGAGTGGGTTGCTTGTGGCGCGTTATTAACAGAGCCCGCCGCGAGGGGACACGAGAGCGGGGCGAGAAAGTTCCGTGGAGAAAACCGGGCGCAAATCCGTGAAACTATATTCTCGTGACTTCTTCGTTGCCTGCGGGGTAATTGAAAAGCTCGACCGGGATAAAAAACACTCGACTCCGGCTGAAAGATATCGTGCTCCACGTTAAACGTTATCGGTGAATTTCGCCGGTTGAAAACGTCTTTTTCTTCCTCGATGTCTCTTGAGGTAGCGAAACGTGAAAGCGTCGTTTCGTACGTGTTCAATTACAAACGTTCGCCGGTGAAAAGCGCGATCGTTACTCGGTTAATTTCTTCCTTCGGCCAGAGAACCAACTTCTTTACAATTAACGCTCGGAATAGTTGGGTCACTCGAGCACGATGCCTCTGTTACAGGTTGATATTCAATTTTTGTTGGTCAACATTATTTAACATCACATTTCGAAAATTTAACCATCATTCTGTTAGCTAGCCAAATGAGGACCGGTTAAGACACTATTAATTCTAAGACTAAATATACAAGTTTGCAAATACTTCTATTCACACATCCTTGGATCCCTATAGTCAGATCTTAGTATGCCTAGATATTTATATCCAGCTTTCCAAAATTTCTACGTCCCTTTTCTGCATGTCCAAATTCCTACTCCTAAATTTCCCACATCGCCAGCTCTTCAAATACCCCTACCCACAGATCCCCGAATCTCGAAATCTTCAGGTTCCCAAATTCTGAACCCATTCAAAAGTATCCTCTTAAAATTCCCAAGGTAGCCATAATTTTTCTACAAAAAAGATTTACCGTAGCCAGCACAATATCGATGTACTCGACACGTTGTGGGACTAGAAGAAAACGAATTACAGAGCAGTGGAACTTGGTCCCCTCGGAGACTTTCGTAGCTGGAGGTCTGCGACCTCTCGAGTTTCGACTTTTGACACGTTCCGCGATGTAACCGTGCGCATAGGTACATTTGCGTCTGGTTGTGTTGGTCGGTCGGTGCTTGTTAACTAGTTAAAGCCATTGTGCTCGTACGACGAAGCGTACGGGCAGCGAGCGAGGCCTTGCCCCGGCTTGCCTGGCGGCGCCCAGAGACGTATCTGGAGATGTCTGGAGACGCGAACGACGTCGTCGAGCGACGCGGTGCAGGCACACAGGAAGCTTTGTAGATGAGATGAAACGCGTCGGAAACAAGGGGCTTCGTGGGTGGAAAAAGGAAAAGTGATTAGGTCGGGAACGTCAGTGTTCCCTTCCTCCGGCATCAACCTCTTCCTCTTCGCCATCGTTTCTGGCGCAGCCCCGACTCCGAGTCGATAATTAACAAGCCAGGCCAGTCGAGTCACTTAGGCGTGCTGCGTCGTCGTCTTCCTCGTCCTCCTCTTCTTCTGCTTCGTCCTTGTTGTCGACTTCGTCCCGCGTCCTTCTTGCACCCGTCATTTCACCCTTACCGCGATCCTTTATTTTTTTTCTCCCGCGATCGCGCTGTCTCCGTTTCGCTGCACGTCGAATCCAACGCTGCGAACAGCGGGTTAATTGTTAACGAGAAAAGTTTGCATTTTCGAGTGCAAATCCCCGCCACTCCGACGCTCTCTGCCTCCTTCCGTTTCGTCGTCTCCGTCGCTCTCCCCTAGTTTTCTCTCCACGTATTCCGCTAACAAATTCCGTGAATCCGTGGATCGTTGTCGATCCACCCTATCCATGCTCAACCCTCTCTCTAGCCCAATGGACTCTACGGATCGACTTTCTCATTGTCCGCTCTGAATGCAGCTCGTTTTAACCTTTTGCACCGTGTACGATCTTTGTTGTTGCCATCGCCACCGGTGGGCTAACGCGAGCGGAACGCGCGATCATCCAACCTCTCGACTCTTCCCCCGTTTGCCTCCTTGTTCCGGAGGTAGCATCGTTTTCCGACGTTGTTTCGAAATTGTTACTAATTGGAGCACCGTTTCAGTTCTCCACTCGTATCCGCGAGCTCTTGCGCGAGCTACCTGCGGAATAACAACGATAAGTTTCGAACGCGAACCGTATTCTGCCGAACGATGATGTTGCCGCTGAAAGTTCTACGACTGCGATGCGCTGGGGATCTAGACCGTCGGATCGAGCTTTCTGAAAACTGTAAGCTAAAGTTTCCGTATAACTTTCAACATTTTTTAGACATCACATTTTTACATTCTCAAATTTATTCATTTCCAAATCATCCTTCAGCCCTAAGATTTCTAGATCCTCAAATTTCTAAATTTGAAAATGTATCAGAAAACAATGGATCCTCCTCGTACATTTCCCTAGTAAAGCGCCCTACGTTCGTCAATGAGTGCGTCTCTGCCTAGTCCCCCCAGAAGGCTCTTCATCCTTTTAGTTACTCTCGTTACCGGATACAAGTCAGCTTCTGCTCCTTCATCGGACCTCGTGCCTTCTCATCGCAATTTCTCTCTCGTTTTTCCCGTTCCACCGTGAATTCGAGAACTCCTGTCGAAGCGACGACTGTGAGAGCAACGGGTTTCGCGAGTTGAAAGAGGAGAGAGTCACAGCAACGCTCGCGATGAGGGATCGTCGTCGTGCGGGTTCAAAGAACTCGACAGGCTGCGCCCGGTTCACACAACAGATACCTGGGGCGTGTAAACGAAAAATCCGCTGTACACCCGTTTGCCCCGTGGGCTTTGCACCAAAAAGAGTCGCGGTGCAAAGAGACGGGGCGGCATCCTCGGATCAAAAGCGACACCTTTCCGCCCAAGTAACGCCAGGCCGCTTTTTGCAACAACACCAATAAATTCAACCGCGAACCACCCTTCCTTGTCGCCACCCCCCCTCTCGAATCCGAGCTCCGGGGCAGAGGAATGATGCGCCAGTTCGTTGCAGACGAAACGTTTCGGAATCATAACAAAAATTTGTGTGTCTGTGCCTGTCACGTGCGCCGCAAACGAAACATCTGTATTTATAATGGAGAGACATTTTAGGATTTAAGGGCGTTTAGGAGTGTGGTACATTCAGGATTTTGGGAGGTTGAAAATTTGGACATCTTGGGAATCGCTGTCTTGAAATTTAAGAAGATGAAAAGGGACGTTGAGAATTTGGAGAGTTAGGAATATGGGATTTTAGGGATTCAGGGTGCAGGAATTTCGCGATCTAGGAACTCACGGATGCAGGGATCGGGGAATTGGGGATTGGAGAGTACAGAGATTTGTCGATCTACAGAGGGGTGTAGGGGTTGGAAAGTGTTTGGTCATCTAGAAATAGGGGAGTGTAAGTGTTGGAAAGTGTAGGAACTTGACCATCTCAAGTCCCATTTGGGGGTGCAGGAGTTTGGAAATGTATGGATTTGACGATCTAGGATTTTGGGGGTGTAGACTCTGGGAGTGTAACGATTTGAGGGTATATGGTTCGGGAGGTTTAGGAATTTAGTGACATAGGGGTTGAAGAATATAGAAATTAGCGATTATAGTACGTACAGATTTGGGAACATACTCGATGAATATATTTAGGAATATAATTTAGCAATATGCAAACTTACGATTTTAAAGATATGAAATATCCGAGACAGGAAATGAAAAATTCAGTAATTTGAAAAATGTTCAATTTATATATCTATCTTGAGAATCGAAAGGAAATGGCGAACTATTTCCCCCTCGCACTCGTCCTTATACTTCAGCGAAGTGTACGAAGCTCGGCTCGTTAACGAACACTCGATGAAACTCTGCTTGCGAGGCGGGTATCGGCCGGTGTTTTTTCACCCGTCTCTCCTTGTCGCTTTTTCCAGGAGAAGAAAAAAAAATTAATTTACGCCGCGTGTCAGTCGAACTCGATGAAAAGCTTTAGCCGAGGCTGTACCTGCAAAAGAAACGGGGGTAAACCGAGAGGGGTACAGGGTGACAGAGAGAAAAGGAACAGTGGTAAGAGGAAGAGAGAGTAGCAGTGGCAGAACCGTAGGGTGCGTCGAGAGTATAAGTGCACCAGAGGGGGTGACTGCTACCACCATCACCGTTCTAGTACCTAGGGGGGGTTGAGTTTCCTATGGTTTAATTGGGCGCGAAATCATTTCCGATGCAATGCGCGCGGATGCAGCCGCGACGACGAGTAATCACCGTAAAAGCTCGACTTCTCTTTCCATCCTCCTGCTTCCTATCTCTCACGCTTTTTTTCTCTTTCTTTCGTTTACTTCGCCGCCCCCTCCTCGAGCTTTATTTTCTTTCTTTCACCCCTCGCTCTACGTACGCTCGTCTTCTTTCGCGCTCGTATCGTTTCTCGAGGCGAGGCTCAAAAGAAAGCCACGATCGATATTCGCATTGTCACCGACCTGCACGTTCACCTTTTTTTTTTAATTTGATTTGTCATCGGCCGTTAACTGCCTCGTCGAGGGCTTTTGACTCGACTGGACTCGGGGAGAATTTCAACAAAAATAAAATGGACTTCGTGAAAAAATGAAACGATAAAGAATTCACAATTGCGTGAGCAATCTTTGCGTTGAGTTTTTTACAATGCATTTTTTAAAACTGGCGCCAAATTTGAAATATATGAATGCATGTAGCTGACGCAGTCAAATCCCTCGATGCATTTATGATTGCGATGCATTTTTCTTTGGAGTTAAATTGCAGGCAAAGCGAAGCCGAATATAATTATTTTCATTAAAATTCATCTAGCGGTTCCGAAGAGACCGGCGTGAAAGCGTATTAACACTCGTGCGCGCGAGTACGGAACTTTTTTGCAGTGGGTTAAAAAGATTATGTCTATTTGATTCGGAGTGTTTGATCACGGTAATGAATATAATTCAATGCGATTTACCGTTTAAGAGCTGCTCGTTATCGCTACATTGCCGACCACGAATTGTTCGCGCGTGCAATTGGGTCAGATAATTCTCGCGTTTGTCGATTAAAAATTGCGCCGTTCGAGTGGCATTAAATGCATTAAATAATGAGATTATAAACGTACCTTCAATCGCATCCGTCCAGTCGAATCGTCGCATAATTTTGCCCGGTTCGCATCCTGAGCAGGCACGAATTTTTAAAGTGTTTACGTGTTTTTAAACGATTCAAGTTTTGATGTAAAGTACCGGGTATAAAATGTGGTCCCTTTTAATTGCGTCGAACGAGGAAGATAAATCCAGTTGCAGGGAAACACGTGTCACAAACATTTCCTTCGTTCTGAATATTCATATAAAATTTATTTTCAAAGTAACGTGGAAGCCGTTTCGCTCTTTAGGAAAGTTCATTAAAAGCATGAGTTTAGCAACTTGGGGATCGGCAGGAATAAATTAATGTGACCTGTTAACTAAATCAAACGTAACACTCGATGGATCATCTCCGATCGTAACGAATGTATCTTCGTTTAAACCTAAGTTCTCTGCGAAATAACTCGGCACTTTTTAAAAATTATTTAAACGCAGAGAGCGTATCTCTCGTTGCAGCGATGGCGTCGATTTATGAATCGTAGCGTGGCGATTTAATCGGTCACGGTGTATTAACGTTATTGCGGCCATTTTGTTCTGTCACATAAATAGCGACTCGGGATATTAATTTTCCTCGCGTGTGCTCGGTGACTTTGCACAGATTTCGGTTACACGAGAAACGAAACGTGCCTTTCCAGCCACAGAACGGAAATGCGCAAATTATACGCCATCACCGTCGCCATTGGATTTCCGATATTCGACAATTTCCGTGGCATGGTCGCACCAATACAGACGCTATTAAAGTACCGGCGCGCTTGTACTCGATTTAAAATTAATTGCGCCAAATTTAAAAGCGGTCCTCGTCGATTCCTTGTGGCGGAAACGCGTTTCATCGACGCGACTAATTACACGAGACGGAGTGGTCGTGCTTCGATTTCTACGACCCTCGGAAACTTCGATCGTAAAGAGAGCGGAATTAGTAAGTTTTTAACGCGTTTAACGTCACGTAGGAAATGGAGACATTTTAGTTCGTGTCTCTAGCGTTTGATATTTTATTATGGTGTCTAGGTACCTGCATAAAATTTATCTTACACACGTTCAGACTTCTATAGTTTTCAGGAGTATCAAATTCACAAATTTTTCAAATTATAAAAGTTTCAAAAGCTACAATTCCTCACTTTCAGAATGTTTTAATCCCTCAATTTCTCAATCTTCAAAAATTTCCTAGTTTTCAAATTTCAAACACTCCACCAAAACCTTCAATTCTTAAATTCTCAACTGTCCATTAAATCCTCCAATTCTCAAATTCCCAAATCCCAAAATTCCCATATTCCCAGGCTCCTAAATTTGCAAGTGCCTAAGTACCCAATAGTCCAGCTCAAATCCCAAAATTTCCAAGTTCGAAAACTTAGAATCTGGAAACCATGAATCTGCACCCCAACTTCTAGCCAAGCAATTGATCATTTCATCGCATCGTTATAATACCACGCGTTATATCACCAAGCGACGAGTTATATTACCCACCCAATACTTTATTCAATCTTCTTGGCCGACAAACAGTCGCTTCTACCGAATCTATTATTCCTCCTCTCACGATCTTCCTCACTGTTATTCTTTCCAAAGAATTTAAGTCTTTCGTGGCACGATAATAGTCTCCGGAGTGCGATCCATTGATCACCAGCCGCAACGTGCCATTCGCTCGTGTCGCGTGTTTCACGCTTAATTTCCGAACGGTCGAGGATCTGCAAGGAAAAAAAAGAAAAGCTTGCACCCTTTCGCGGATCATTCGATCGCGTCGGTGTCGCTTTTCCAAGTGAGAAACTTTCACATACAGGGTGTCTCGTATGAACATGTTCAAACATCTCTATGAACGACATGCTGTTATATTTTAGACACAAATTGTATGGTATCTACAGAGACATGTTCTATGACAAGTACTTGTTACATATAAAATACCTGACGAATTGTAAACTATTTGAACATTGTAACTGCATGTTCTTGCATAGCGTTGCAGAGCATGCATCCATGTAAAAACCAGTATGCAACAGGGTTTTTTAAAGAGTACATTTGCATTCGTCTGCATTCGTACGTAGTGTTTTTCGACGTGTAACTTTGTTCGTAGTTAGGTGAAACAGACACCCTGTATACACGAGTGGATGGATTGCGACATCGACGAACGCGACTCACAGCGGATTCGCTCGTTGATTCTAGGGCGTGTTTGCTAGCTGCTGCAGGTACACGCACACATAGATACGTCACTGCGTGAGCCATCGCGTATTATAACGCGGCGTCAACAGCTTTGTGTTTGGCCGGTGAAAAGCACGACCTCGTGGGCAACTATCGCGTCCGATGGTTAAAGTATAACGGCGTACAACGCTTTTGTAAGTCACTTTTCAGTTCCTCATCCTGCGTTTGTCATATCGTTATCGCGGGAAAAGTTAAATGGAGGAACGGAAGGTCGTTGACGCGGGCAACACAAAGGCCAGGAAATTGCAAAAATACTCGTGGGGCCGCGCTCGTTTTATTTTAATGGGGATACTCGGAAGATGGTCGTCGTCGCGACTCCAGCAAATGAAATTCGATCAATTAAATATATTGAATTGTCTCCAGTCGCCTTCCCGGGAGGTATTCGCGTAGACGCGCTCTTCCTCCGAATTGCAAATGCAATTTTTCTACGACAACTGTGTATCAAGAGCTTCTGAAACTGAGTTATCACCTCTTTAATTTCGTTTAATGGCTTCCCGGACGAATGTCGAACTCGGACGTGTACTTTATATTTAAAAATTGATTAAGAACCATGCTCGAACACAATTCTTGGAAATGAGAATTGCTTTTATAGAATAGTTTCATTTTTTAACGAATATTTATCAGCTTTGTCTAATAATAGAAGATAGAAAGGAGTATTTGGGATTGTAACAATAACCAGAATATCATTCTCTGTGGTTGCACCGAGTAACCTAACTTAACCTGGTCCATGTTCTGTAACGCTACGGATAATCAGGTTAATTTGCGACCTTGCAGGTTACAGCCGCGAAACTTAATATTTTCTGACATTATTTCATAAACGCTTATTACGTTAGTGCGTGGTAAATTTTAAATACCTCTTAACTTCTTTATACAAAAATGAGGAAAATCGCAGTCATAAATTTTGAAAAAATCGCGAAATATTCGCGAATACAAAATTTATGAGACACGCAAACAGAATACAATACTTCACTCCAGGCAGAATATGATAAAGTAGGTTAATCATATCAATGATTTCGCGTGAAAATTAATTAGAACTCAGTTTATCATCATTAATCCGTGCTGCAGCAGGTTAAGCTGCTTTTATATCTCGTCGAGAATATGGGTTACTGGTTACGATGGGTTTCCATATAACTAGGGTTACCTAATTAGTTTTTTAACGGGACTAAAAGCGATTGGAATTTCTGGACTTGGAGATTTTGGAATTTGTGGATTCGATAATTTGGGATTTTGGGGATTCGTGGAATTTGGGGTTTGGGAATTTGTGGATTTGGGTACTTGAGGATTAGAGTACTTAAGGATTTGGGGATCTAAGGATTCTTGAGCTTGAAAATTTCGGAATTTAGGAACTTGGGAACTGGGGAATTCGAAGACTTCAAGATTTATAAATTTAGAAGTTCGGAAATGTGAGGATTTGGGGATTAGGGACTTGGATCCATAAGGAATCGCTAATAAATTTGGGAAACTCGAAAATGTTTGTAAATTTAGAAATATAAAGGTAATATAAAAGTAAACGGTGTAAGTCCCTACACTTCTCATCCAATTAAAATCCAGATATGAACACCTTAGACATTCCATCTACCCTACATATTTCCAATATTTCCAAAGCGGTTAATTTAATCAGAACCCGACACAATCCTCCCCTGATTAATACTGAAGACCGTAATTACACGACAAATTGAATAGCCCGATAAGAGTTCAATTTATTCGCTAAGTCGACGCGAATGAAGCGATCGGTGGCAACATATTCATCGGTCGAAGGGAACGTAGTAGGGTCGTACAACAGGATTTTGCAACGTGGTAGGAAACTTGGCGCAGCTGCTACCGTCGTCGCTCACCTTCTCGCCCGCAATTTATGCTAAGTGAATTAACATTGATCTGGCCGGGAAATATGGGTTCGTTCCGGTAGACAGAGGCGCGCACTCCGCGCTTCTATCCTTCCGGTCGTGGCATATTCGAATTTTACGCGCGCGCACACGCTCATGCCGTCCAGCGATACGTCGTTCCCCAAGCGTTACCGAGCTTTCGTTCAGTCGGTTTAACGCGAACAGGAACCAGGCCGTGAAAGGGTTGCAGGCTTGCCAACACCGAGCGTAAACGAAACCACCATGCAAGAATCAATTAAATTCACCGGTATATTCCTGCAACTCTAAAGTGCCAGTTTTTAAATTTTAATCCACGATTTCTTCGCGAAATGCACCATCAAATTATATATTTATGTATGCACCTTGTTAAGTTCATTTACGACGTGTCAAAATGCCTTAGTTTGTCTTAAATCGCAGAAATTATTAAAATGCTTCTGTCGAGACGAACAATTGCATGAATTACTTTATGTTTCATCCTTTATTATCCTGGTACTTTATTTTTAATCTATATGCACGTCGGTAAATCTAGCATTAAATTCTTTACAATATGTCCACATATGTCCACGTGTAAATATTAGTCGTATGCTAACAATATGTATAATTGAACATATGCAAGTTTAAAAAATTCCATGCAGGATTTCATGAATATGTACACACATTTAAATGTATGTCTATTAATTGGAAGTCTATTAAACACATTGTTCGACGTGTCCACATTTAAATATTGAACATGTACAATAAAAAGAATGCAAATTTTTTAAATTCCATGCAAGAGTCATCCGTGAAGTACAAGATCAGATTTAACACACCCTAATTCAATCCATTAAGAACATTAACTTCTGGACAAAAGTTCACAAATATTAAACACGCAGTAAGATCAAATCACCGGAGAACATAAACGACAAAATACTCGGATAAATGTCAATGCATCTGATAGAATCTGAACTCCAGATCCAGAGTTTGAAATTAAAATTAAATTGTACTTGCAGCGATACGAAAGTTAGGAATACATTACATTGTATGTAATAGTCGAATCTGTGGTTTGTAACATGGACGTTAATGAAAATGTCATGAGTAAACTCGCGATTAACATCGACGGAGCAAAAACATATAAGGCTCTTTGTATCTGATGGACTGAAAAGGGAGCATTACCATCTCTCGCAACCGAGTGAAGCTATTATTGTGTAACCGTACAATAAGCAAATTAAACCGTTTGAAGATAGTTGTTGATAAAAAGGACGTTTAATAGCAAAGCACGTCATCCGGCTAGCTTACCGCACGACAATGCTCAGCTAGGGAAACAATAACAGAGCTTTGAATGAGATATTTCACCGCAGCTTATGTAGTTTCTCGGTATTACTGTTTCGCATTATCGGTTATCTGGAACAATACAGTGTATCCTCGTTAGAACTCGTTACAAAACACATTTTATCAGTCGTTGAATATTAATGAAGGACAATATTCCCCCAAAAATCCTTATCCGAAATTCCTGCATTTGTACAAATTTATACGTACACGGTGTTACGCAGAGTGTGTGAACAATGAGACTCTTCCGTGTTTTGACTTTTATTAATTTGCGTAAAATCCTGTAAACAATCGTTCGGATTTGTACATAAATATCTTTGCGCAGCATTGTTTATTGTTATTCGCAAATGTTCAATTAAATTTTCCGACGATTCACCGCTACAATACGTATTGTGGTATCGATTACACGAGCATTTTCAACGCGATATAGCAGAGCGGAGAATAACGAGCTGCACGATAGAGAGATTCAGAAAAATTCGTCCGTACAGGACCGTGAGGTGCGAAATTATTGCGAGAACACAATACCGTACGGTAACCAATTAATCGGTACGGTTCGGTTAACCGATACATCGTTCTTTGCAATGATCAGACTCGCATATTTCGTTTCCGTATCGATTCGGTGCAGTATTGAGCCGCTGTTCGCTTCAAACTGATCGTTAAAAATTGTTGCTAAACATGGCCGGTCGGGCGCGACCGAAAGGTCACCGATGTTCCTCGATAAAATGTATATAGCAGCCCGGAAACCAATTAACCTACATTCGACCCACGACTGCATTTCAGCCCGGTGATCCCCCTAATTATACGCGTGCACCTCGCTGCACGTTTTATATTTAACACCGGAGCCATCCTGGATTAACGTATACAAATTTGCGCCAAAGAGATCGGAATGACTTGCATTTAAAAAAAAATACGATATTACAGCGATGATCTCGTTCGACCGTGGAATAACCGAGTCAATTTGAAGGTAAATATTTCTCTAAATAAGTCACGAGTAAAAATAAATAAATGAAATAAATTTTAAGCAGAAAATGTTTCTGAATGAATTTTATTTTAAATTGAAAGGTTAACGCGATCATTGCACGTATCAAACGACTCCATCAACCTCTTCCCTAGCTGCGAACCTTTGTTTCGATATTAATCTGCTTCGTGTCTGGAGGGCGTGGAAGCACATTGCGGGAGAAATGGAAGAGTTTCGGGAATGCGACACCATCCACTCTATTCGGAGGGCAATAAAAGTTGCGGTGTGATCGAGGAGTCGGGTCGAAGGAACGCAGAGTGCGTTCCACCAGCTCGTAGACACTGAACGGTGTAATCTGGGGAAACGTATAGCCTCGAACGGAGGTCGTTTAGCTTTTTTCCTTCGAATCGGTAACAGATTGCAGCGATTTCGAAAACGAGCAGAGTCCTGGCTGATATACGCGAGACCTGTTACCTTTTTTCGTTCGGTACCGATACATCCTACGGCCGGACACCCTATCCGCACCGAAAATGGCGTTTTAAATCGATTGATCGGTGACTACGGTTTTATCTGCAGCAGACTATGCGAAAATAATCGCTAGTTTCGAAGTTTGAGCGTCGTTCTCCGTTACGAATCCTGTTTGCAGGAAAAGGTTACAAATTTGCACTCCTTTGGCCGGTTACCGCTGCGTGTCGCGTTTAAACGACAGAATAGAGCCCGATCAATTTATATTCCACCTTCAAAGTGTCGAATCTGATTGGTCTGAACCTTGTGTGCGTCGTTTCCGGTTTGCAGCGCATGAATATTGAATCGATAGTCGCGATAGAGCGGCCGCGTCTTTCGGAAAACCAGTTTCCTGGAAAAAGGAACCAACAGCGTGGATTCTTCACTGCCGGTTGGATGCACGATGTCAGCGTTACATTAAAGCTGATCTTTCAGCTGATCTCCTACAAAGCTGTGCAACTTTTGTAAGCACAACTATATAGTATTTGTTTAACGAACGAATAAAACGAGGAGAAAGTTGGCAAAGTAAAGTCACTTTTAGAATATTCACGCCGTTTTATCTTCACACCGTTCGTTTTTTACGCTCTCCTTTAAACCGTACCTGCCGGCCGATTTGACGCGATATTTGATTCAGGAGTTATTTTTGCGGAAAATTTCCCTTGTTTCACGGTTAATTCTCTTCCGTTTCTCCTCACGCTTTTTTCTGCTCTCTCTCTCTCTTTTTTTATCAAACAGACACAGTGTGTCGCATCCGATTTTATCGAGCGCACTGTAACAAGTTTCATGAATTTTATTAGTCGACGTTGAAACGTAGAGCTCTGACACACAGGGAAGTGTGTCAGATAGCGCCCTGTCCAGACCACCCAATCGATATTCGCTAACATGGCACGCGAAATTCGCGCGATTTAAAATGCGCGCGTCGCGAACACCCACCAAATGAACTTACCGTTTCGCGAAAGACACTCGCTTTCACGTTGTGCAATTGTTGTCACGTTGGCAAATTGAATTCGATTGCATCGGTATTCGCAGATGTCTGTAGGACAACTCGTGGGCAGTGACGGTTGCAGGGATGAGAGGTTAGGGATATATGGAGATTTGTAATTTTCAAGTTTAGAAGTTGGAAATTTTGGAGTTTGAAGAGTTTGAAATTGGACATTTATGGATTGGCGAATTTGAGAATTAAGGGTTCATGGATTTGGAAATTTAGGAATTATTTGCACATTTGGGAATTTGAAACTCGAAAATTTCAAAATTTCAAATGGAAGTTTGAAGCTTAAAAATTAAAAAATTTGAGAATACAGATATCAGGAAATTTGATCTACACAAAAATTTGAAAATCCATCAATCCCCATAGTCATCAAAGATTTATATTACAAAAATTTCACACCTGCACCTTCGATGAAAAATAAACTTGCTTAATGCTTTGTATTTCGCGCGCAGAACGTCGCATAATTCAAGAGACAAAACTTGCAACGGGGTCAACCGATTTGTCGATTTTCAATAGTCGAAAGCTTGCCGCGCGCAGAAGGGTCTCTTTTTAAAACCGAAACTGTTGCGAAATTACGGTAATTGCGAGCCATCAAAGAGAGAGAGAGAGAAATGTATAAAAGCTTCCGTAACGCAATGCGATATGCAAACTCGAGCAAACGGGTTGCAGGATATTCTGCAAAGATTAACCGTTTCGTGATCGTGAAAAATTACTGGGTTAAATTGTTTATCGCTCGTACCTCGTGCTCGATAAATACGATCCTTAATTTCGCATATTTGTATGTATATGCACGCGAATTAATTTGTATTTCGTATATATCAAACAGAGTATTTCCGTGCCGTGTGTGTTTTTACCGGATCGATTACACGCCGTCATCCAAGCAAGGTTCCAACGATGAAAAATTAGAATCAATATTTGCCGAACGAAATGGAGGGCGCATCAAGTAAATGTGTAAGAATATGTTTTTTGAAAGTACCTTTATGAACCTTGGCGATCAATAAACGTATTAATTTTGTTGATACTCGAAATATTATATAGTGGCCGCTATCAAATTGCACGGATAATTGATGCGATGTATAATATGGCGCGTCGAGTAACCGCTAATTTAATTCTCCATTGAAATTTATGCGCGCATCCAATCGCAAAAATGTACATAAATCTCCCATTCTTTGGCGAACGCGTTGGAAAACGCGTCAAATACTTGGAATGGAAGAAATTTGATTAATTCGAAGCGAGAAGAACAGCTTCCGAGAAGTAATCCATAACGAACAAGGGATCGGAATACGCGTACCAAGTTCCACATCGATCGACCAACTATCGTAAAGGATAGTCTCCGTTCAATCCACGCGATATCGCTCTTTCGTTTGATCCTTTCAACGGGATTTCTATTCTTCTCTCGAACCAACTATATGACGTCTTAAGCAGTGGCGTAACTAGAATTTTTATTCCGGACTTTTGGAAATTTTAGAGCTATTGGATTTGGCGGTTCCGGTGTGAGGACTGGGAATTTGAGGATTTGCGGATCTGCGTGTTTGGAATACTAGAAATTTGGGAATTCATGAATTTAGGTACTTGGAAATTTGGGAATGTACGATAGAAATTTGAGAGTTTGGAAATTTGGAATATTTCAAAGGACACTTGTGTATTTGGAAATTTAGCAATTTGTGCTTTGAGAATTCAGGAATTTGGTACATCGGGAATGTAGTTTACCTGTTTAAAAATTTGAAAAGTAGGAATTTGAGGACTTAAGAATTAAGGGTACTTCAGGATTGCAGGATTCAGAAATTTTAGAATTGACTTGACAATTTGCAACCTTACTTTTCGCTATTAACCCACATTCTATCCCTCATTCTATAGTTCCTCAACACAGTAGTTGTATCCACGCTATACCATGAGCAGCCTCCACCCCCAGCTACTTACGCCAATGTCCTTAAATCGGGCTGCATCTAAAGATTTAATTTTCTATTAAGGAAATTGCTCAAGTGATTCGATAAGATGAAATTATGCAGACATACAAAAAGAAGAGGTATAAAGACGGAGAACAATAGCGTGGTTGAGCAAAGGAAAAAATCCTTGCCGAACAGAACGAAACTTCACCCTCTGAGCTCCATTTTGAAACGATCAGAGGCACTTAATTATCCGACGGAAGAATATTAGCCGTGTTTACGCTGGACGCTGCGAAAGTGGTTCACCTGTGTGCCACGGTAGATTTCATTCTCATCACGAAATGGGGAGGCAACGTGACGGTGCATTTTCATGAAACGTGCGCGGCGTATTTCGGGGTGAGGGTTGGGGGAATAACGCCGGGGTCTCGCGTCCACTCCGTTTTTTCTCCTTTCTCGATGGTTTTTCCCTCGTTTTTGTTTTCCCTCTTGCTCTAAAATGAAACAGGAATAAATTTTCGCGTTAACGCGCATTCGGTTTGGGTAACACGCTTCGCGCAGCGGCAATACGCGACAGTGCTCGGAATATGGAACCGGTGAACCGGTAATGTGCTCGAAACCCGGCCACGATTTCGACCAGAAAATGCGAACAAAACGGGACGGAAAAATATTCGCGTATTATGCCTAAGAGTTAATTACCGATGCACATTTTTAAACAGTGAGAATTAGAAAAATCTGCGGTGGACCCAGACGCCATCGAGCAAGGGTTAACAATGGAGGATCCGCGTGGGCAATTTCTGCCCTCGGGTAGCCTCCAATTACTAGAAGAGGTTAATTAAAGAATGCTGTTCGATCGCGCGATCAACGACGCGATCGGTGGAAACGCAGTCAAAGGTTCCCAAAGGAAGCGCAGGATAAAAACGATCGCTTCTACCGTACGACTCCGCGTACAATGGAGGAGGAGGGCGGATAATAAAAAAATCCTGGCCACGAGTATCATTCGTAGCTTTTGAAAAAGGAACGAGAACAGGGCAAAAATGCCTTTGGGAGAGGGTGCCCTTTGATACCGGGCTCGGGACGCGAGATCGCCGATACACGCGCCGATAAGTCGTCTCCGGTGTCCCTCAGGCGTGTTCAACTTGGGACGCATTTGAAAAACCGAACGAAGGAACGACGAGGACCAACAACCGCGACAAAATTGTTTGGAAGAGGAGAGAAAGTCGGATAGAGAGCGGGTAAGAGGGTAGCTTCAGGGAACACTATAAAGGGACGAGGGGATCGATGCCGATGATAGACAGAGACGGAACAAAAAGGGGTAAAAGAACCGATGGAACCAATGGACGGGACCGCTGAAGAAGAGGAGACATGCGGATAAATGAAGAGGATAGGGGAACAAAGTAGCAGGAATCAAGCGAGAAAGAGTGAAATATAATTGATAGGGGAAGAACCGACGGGAAAAGTGTACACGTATGCAAATGAAAGATGGATAGGGATGATACATCGCCGTTCAGAAACATTTCGAACTTTCATTGTCGATGACGTTTAATTGAATTTCTTTCGTAAACATACTTTCATTTTTTATTCAATTTATATTACACAATCTATGTTACTGCTATAGCTTTGATTTGAGGTGGGTTCAGTTGACCTCATTTATGCATCTGGAATTTTAAATTTTGAAACTGACAATCTTGACAATCATTATCTTGATCATTCAGTTAGTCTTAAGCCTGTTACCCCCTTAGCAATACTCATTTAACTTTAATTTATTCAGACCAACTTCAATGTTCATTCTGGTACTTTACAAATAATAATCCTAGTAATATTTTATAAATTATAAATGACGGTATAGCATCGATTACATTGATATGAATGTTTATGCATATTTATTTCAACCCGAAGTTCAAGTTATGTGGATACTCCTTAGTGTATCGTATCAGAACAATTGTAATCAGCGTTGATCAAGTATTTCTACGAAATTGTATGACAGAACATCCCACAAGTTATACTCCATAAAAAACATAATGTCCTAATGACAGACACGCGAGGACGCCCTAGCGTCGTAACGGATTAAAAGGATGGACATATCGGAAGATGTCGATCCAGAATCGAGACGGAAGGAGATTGCGATGCGAATCGGACATTTTCGAAATTTAGGGCAAGCCGCGTTATATCGTGTGGGTGTTGGTTGCGCAACGTCATCGGCTTGACAGATCGATCGTAATTAAATCGATGCGATCCGACGCCCTGCTCCCATACCCCATGGACTTAACTCTAAATCTAGGAATGGGGTCGATCGAAGCCACCATCAGGATGCATTATGGAGCCAGAGAGGCCATGCCCGCAGATAGGTGGACGCGGTGGACGACGGGGTTATCTCGCGCCTATTTGCACGATAGTCCTGTTTCCGATTAATCAGGTCCCCTGGAATTAACGCAGTCCCCGGGGACTGCGTCGCAACTCACACCTATGCATACCCATTACATATTCCTCTCTCTCTTCGTTCTATACCTATACGTCCATACCGATAAACTGCCATACACAAGTATTTGCTGAAACCTATGTCAAAATTCTTCTTTAATTTCGATCCATTAACATACTTTATTTTTAACTCTTTAAACCTTCAAATGAACTTCTTTAACTTCTAAACTTCTTTAATTAACTCCTCATTATCTACATGCTGCAAATTTATATTTAAAATATAGACTTTTGCGTTGTATCTGATTGCGTATCCGACATACAGCCATCCGTAGACAAAATGGCGGTACAAAGAGCCGATCAGTCGATTTCAATTGGTCCGTTTAAAGTCGCGATTATCCCGAATGTACTGCACGTAGTATTTCGCATTATAATGCACCGTTCGAGCGACTGATTTCCACGACGAAATCGCGCTCCATGAAAGAAGAGTTTTTAATTTATTTCGCGAACGTGGTTCAGAGTTGGCGGCGCGCGCCCTCGGAACTTGTCGCTCGTGCAACGATCGCGAGAACCCGTCCCGCCAGATGGAAGTTCTTTCATTTTCCAGTTTTTCTTCGCCTTATTTTTTAGAACTCCTCTTAGAAAAAGTTCCGCGAGTTTCTAAATGAAATCCACGACGGTATCGATCGGCTCGCTCGTCCGTCAGAGTCAAGGCGAAACGGTATCGCGTGTCCTTGGAAAATATCGCGACCACGTTTCGTCTCACAAATAGAAAAATGTAACCGGCTATTAAATTGCGAAATAACTTCCCGGTGGTATTGAAAAAAGCACGGGGTTTGAAGAGGACGATTCTATACCGGCAGAATGTGGTAAAAGGATGTCTTTTTCGTCGGTTGATGGAGTTATCGATTAGCGAGGGATTTTTAGTATCTCATATTGACATTTGATAAGACGTGAACGCTAATGGAAATGATTTTATCAAACTTACTCTTGTTTCAATTGTACATTGAAGTTTAATTTAATACAATTTTATCTGTGTATTTTTAAATTTGATAAGATGTACAAGCTAATGGAAATGATTTGATCAAACTTACTCTTGTTTCAATTGTACATTGAAGTTTAATTTAATACAATTTTATCTGTGTATTTTTAAACTTGGTTGAATCTAATTCAGCAGTGGATGTAACTGAAACTTTATTTTGTATAATGAAGATATACATGTTATGCATTTTTGAGGGACATCCTAGTAGATTCTATAATTGAAGGAGATTTGAGGATTATTTAAGTAGTTTTAATGGGATCAGCAAATTGATATTAATTGATAAGAGTTAATCGAACGTACGAATAATAACGATGGAAAAAGAAAGTCGGTCGTGCGCGATCTCGCAACAGGAGTAATTAAAAAGGCCAGTAATTAATGGTGGAAGGTTGAAACACGAATCATTTGTAGGGATAGGAACTATTAAAGCGCGGAACTTTTTAAATGCCGCGCGCTAAACGAACCGTACGCGTCCCGCCAATGGAGTTTCGGGTTAAATTGCCATAAATAAAACGCCATGGCTACGGTTACGTTCCGCGTGTTGAATTAAATGACGCAATAGGAATGAGAGAACGGGCGCGAGAGAGAGGGAATGGAAGAAAATAAGAGAAACGTGAGGAAAACGGGAACAAAAGAGTTGAACCTATACTCTGCGAGCGGCACAACGTTCGTCCAGCCCCGCAATCGTTCCCTTTAATTATATTCGAAGCAATTAACGATGGATAGGGCATAATGAACAATATCTGCGGCCAGACTGTATTTACGGCATGGCGGTGTGACGGCTGCACTTTGTATGCGCACCATATTTTATCCCACAATTGAAAATAATTTACGATTTACGTGGCGCGCGGTTGGCAGCTTGTAATTAGAATGCAAAATGAGGCGAAATACGTGGAAAACTGCCTAAAATGCAGGAAACTCAGCAGAGCCGTTCGTTCCCGTCGAAATTAGAATGACGCTCTGGAGTGTCGTACAAATTGCTGAATTCACTCCGTACTGCGTGCGCGTACATCAGCGTGTTTTATTAAACCGGCCACGAGAATTTAGCGTTTTAAAGGCGAGTTCAGTCGACGTCCGGAATTTTTCTTCCGCGATGGACGAGGTTGCGCCAGCCGGAATCGAGTTTCCTACCCGTGTGTTAGGATAGGCTGGACCCGTTTAAAACGCCGCCCGGATTAAAAACGGTCCGTGGAAATTTTAACGCGTCCGTGAACGCGCATTTCATTCGCTGCCTCGCTTGCATCGTGCGTCCAGTAGAGAAATTAGTCCTGGTTTTACTCGTCCGGAGCTCTCTTATACTCTGCTTCTATATGTCTACACTTCAGTGCAATGTAAGCCGTTTTTGCTTAAGAACTGCGGTACGGTAGCGTTATTTCATTACTTACTTTCGATTTTATACGATACATGCAACATTTGCCAAATTTTCACAATACAATTTTTCATATTTATACTATTTTTAAATCAAATTGTTAAGTTTGAGCTAGGTTCTAAATTTTTAAGTTTCCAAAGTTATCAAAAATTATGTTCTTAGATCTCATATTTCTAAGTATTCAAACCTGCAAGTTCTTAAATTTCCAATTCTTAGATTTTCACTTCCCCAAATTCTCATATTTCTATATTCCAAAATTACAAAGCCATAAAATTTCGAAATTTCCAATTTTCAAAATTTTTACATCTTCGAAGTTCCACTCACCCCTATTCCTATATCTCCAAATTTTCACTCCCCCAAATTCCTACATCTGATTAAATTCTCACATCCCCCAATTTCCACATATTCAAATACCAAATTCCCAAATTCCCACATCCTCAAATTCTACATTTGAAAATTTACCAACCAAAACCGACGAATTTACCAACCAAAAACCGTACCATTTTCCCTAGGGAATTCTACCGCGTACATTTCTTCGCCTGCATCGAAAGGAGGGGTTGACAAATTCCTCGACGAAGGCGGACGATTATTTTCGCGCGTTTCTCTCGGTGGCTTTCTTTCCCCTCAAAGTTATTACCGTTGAAAGCTTTCGGGTGTGAACAGTGTCCCGAAGAACACATGTCTCGACAACCACATTCAACAAGGTTATAATGTTCAAACGCTTAAAGTTATCTGACGTTATAAATCACATGAATTATTTATCCAAACAATTAAGAAATTGAAACCGAGTTCGAGTAGCATCTTATGTTGCTATTTCATCGAATTTTCTCTATTTCTCAAGAAAGTTCCATCCCCTGTTTATGAAACTTCGTCGAATGTTCGACTATTCAAAGGCAACTTATGTTCTGGATCAGCGAGTCCAAACCACATTACTTGCTCAACCGAGCAATCAAGAAACTGGAACGAGGGTGGTCCAAATTGGGTTTAAGTGGTGTCCTATGTCTCTGCTGACGTTGTTTGGATGTTTTATAATTGCAACAAATTCTCTATATATTCTAGGAAAGTTTATTTCGCTGTTTCGTCAACTTCGTCGAATGTTCAACTATTCAAAGGCGACTTATACTTTGGATCAGCGAGCGCAAACCACATCAGTTGCTCAACTGAACAATCACGGAACTGGATCAAAAGTGTGCAAAGTGGCTTTGTACATGTCTCCGTTGACGTTGTTGAGATGTCTTTTACTTGTAAGATCTCTTTCGTTTCTTTAGTTTGTCTGCACTCTCAAAGATCATTTGGGTTAATCAAAATGTTTTAAAATTGAAGTACAATCTTCAGGAATGTTTATTTTATCTTGATAGCTAAATAAAGCTAAAAACCTAGACTACCCTGAACCTGAACTAATCAGGACAATCATAACTGCCTATCATAAAAAGTATGTCTATTAACAAATAGTATAAGGTTGTTTGAAGTTAGATTAAAATCACCCACTGTTGAAACTTCCTTTGACCATCACTTCAAATGTTGGTCCATTTACCCCCTTGCATTATGATGTATTTATCAGGTGCGTCAGAACTAATCACTGCTATAATATTACAACAAACAAACAAAAATAGAAATGTCATATCAATATTATGCAAATTATAATTGGACTTGAACTCCAAATACATGCATCTTAAAAATTCGAGTAAAATGGATCACAGCTGAAGAGTGCATCAGGTTCATCAAAATAGTGCACGGGGTTAAACATTAAGGTCAGTAAATATCTTAGTCAGTATCTCTAGTATAATGGACATAAAGGTAGAAGTTGCATATAATTCTGTACTTTTCGAAGATCCCAAACTTGTTTGAGATTGCGAAGTTCGTCAGCATCTTCGAGGAGGATTTTCCGTCACGCGCGGCCCCGGTGATTTTATTTTTTCCCTTCGGCAAGCAGAGAACTGTTTGGAGATCACCCTTGCCCGCGGCCCTTTGTTTCATCCCTTCATCTTCCGCGGTGCCCCACGCGCGTGTTTCGCTCCGCACCCTTTAATACGTCAAGAGCCGAGCCGTTTCGCCGTCTGCACCTCTGGCGAGACTGGCTTCTCGTTCCGATCGATATTCCATTGTATCGGAGCATTGAAGTATCCTGAAGAGTTTCACTGCCTCGTAACGACACCGATGCTATTATGCTAATTCAGCGCGTTCCTGGAGTGCGGATGCTAGCGGGCGATAAGCTACGAACACCTGGCTGGAGAAACAAGAGGATGCGACCCACCGTGTACACGAAGGCCTTCCTACACCCTGTCTACTCGCTTAAACCCGGCAAAAAACCGACATTCGTGATTAATTCTCGGGGAAAATAGAACGCGAAACGACTTCGACGCAGGTGTCTGGTTAATTCTTCTGTCTCTGGATACCGGATCGATGCATCTGAATCGTGTATAACCACTGGCGTAGCTTCCACTCTACTGTGGAACAGGTAATCTGGGTGTAATCAGTCGAGGAAACACACGGGGGAAGTTTTCGAAAAGGAAATGCGAGGAGGGTGGAAATTTACGAATTTTTAAGTTTAGATTGGGATGTTGGAGTATTGGGAAAGTAGAAATTTGGGGGTGTACAAATTTTGGGAGGTGGAAATTTGGGGATGTGGGAATTTGAAGGTTTGAAGAATGGGGGATGTAGAAATTTGGGAAGGTGGAAATTTGAGATGAGAATTTGAAAAATGGAGGTTTGAGAATTTAGAAATTTGGGGATGTGAGAAGTGGGGAATGTAGGAATTTGAAGATTTCGGAAATAGGGGATATAGAAATTTGGGAAGGTGGAAATTTGGGAAGATGGAAATTCGCAAGGGTGAAAATTTGGGAATTTAGAAATTGGAGAAAGTGGAAAGTGGATGTAGAAACTTGGACAAGTGGAAATTTTGGAACTTGAGAACTAGGGGCGTAGAAATTTGAAAACGTGAGAAATGGAGAATTTAGGAATTTGCAAATTGAAGAAATTCAAAAACATGAAAAATGGGAAATTTAGAAACTTGTGGATTTAGTAGTATAAAATGAAAAGTTGAAAATTTGAGAACATAGCCTAACAAAAAAGAAAGCTTGAAATTGAAAATTTAAAAAATTGAGCAATCCGTAATACTTATTCCGTAAGTTCGTAATAAAGAGTTCAGCCGACAGCGCGTTACGCCAATGCATATAACCGAACGGACTCTATACACCGCCTGGTAGCCTGATTTATCGCCGTATTTATTGACATCGTTCCGTCGACACCGCCGCGAGTACCCGAGCGAAATTATTGACTTCGATCGAAGAATTATTGTTATCCAATATCGTATCGAGTTCTCCATTTCTCTATTCTCGCCGTTCGTCTCTTTGTTTTCTTCCACGGAGCGTGATCATCTTCCTTTGACACGTAGCACCGGTAGTTTACGCTGTTCTCCCGGCACGGTTCGACGAATTCGAGAAACAGAATGTCAAGTGACATTCGACCGTCGGAACAAAGAATGGTTCGAGTGGGTGGTTTAGCAAAGCATTAATCGTAAAGATTAACTTGGCTAAGAAGAGGATTAAGAAAGTTAGTTCGACTCGGAAGGAATCCGCCAGCCACTATCTGCTGCTAAGCAGTTTACCGAGGAGTGAGCCAAAATGTCGTCAAACGCTTTCTTCGTCGTCTCACGACCGAGAACTCCTTTTTGTTACCTCTCGAGATGTTCTTTCCTTTGGTGCCGTAGAATCGTAAGAAGGGCTCAACCGTATTACGTTCCCGCGAGCCCATTTCCCGTTCACTGTTTCAATTATCCAGTAGCCTGGCTAATTGCATTTTGCGCTTCATTTTCTGTCCGATAAGTCTGCCTCTTTTCCTACCTTCCTCGTTCAATCTCTCCCGTTTCGTTTCGCTTTTCAACGATACGAGAAAACTGTTTTCGCTTAAACAAAATCACCGACGGAATTCGCAGCGGTTTCGCTACCTGGTATTCGCGTCGATACCATCCTTTTCGCCATAGTAATTAACAGGTTAACGAGAGATGTCGAGCTCGCTGAAAGTTTTTCAATAGTCGATTGCCCCGTCCGACGAAGAAAGACGAAAATTGGTTTTGATTGGCAGTTCCATGGTATCGTGTCGTTGATTTCGACGCTCGTTAAAGCACAGTCGAGCCTTCTCTCGACGATGTTGAAAATTCAACAACCTTCGGTTCAACGTTCGTAGGCGAAAACTTGCGTGGTATCGATCATTCCAACTCGACCAGAAGAGATACACCGTGTAACAATGAACTTCCGATACTCGCTCAACTGTGATCGAACCACTAACGCTATTTATTTAACACGGAAAACTGCGTTAGAATTAAATTATTTTAACCACGATACTCGCTCGATACTCGTATTACAAATATTCAAACGCGACACTGACAAATTAAAATTTTAGTCAAACATTTCAAACTTTACGTAACTTTTGATATTTTATTTCTCTCAAGGTGCAGGTTAGCTTCGTGTTAATTTTTACAAAAATTCATGATAACTAATTTTCGCAAAGTTTTTATTAACCATACTGTGGTGTGTGTTGGAAACACGAATGTAGCATAAGTCGTGCTCAGCGAATGAAACATTAAAAGGCACTCGAGCGAAGAAAGGGAGATGTAAAAAGGAGGAGAAAAGTCAATCTTATGAGGGCAGGGAACATAACGGAGATAACTGACGATCCGACAGACTGGCGGTAAGCAGCTTATGGCAATGATCGGGTCAGCATACCTCGGCTGGTGGGCGAGGGACGCGTTAAGAAACACGCGCAGCCACACGTAGATTCCTGGCCATATTACGATCCATTTACGTCGAGTTTCGCGATATTAGAAATCGACGAATCGATTCGGAACCGATAATACCGTAGGAAGCTGATAGTGGTTATCGTGGTGCATAGGTCTGGCCGATCGCAGAGATGCTCACGTATGGGGGAACGCACACGATCACGAAGAGCATGGCGGAAGGCAGAAGGCATGGATCCATGGAATTGTCAGCCATTCCAGGCTCCAGGGATTAACTCGCCCAGGAATGCATTCCTCCTTTCTCTCCCCCCTCTGCCCCTCTGTCTCTCGCTTGATTCCCTTCTGTTCACCGATCGTCCCTCTTCATCTTTCCTACGCGTATTTCCTGTTCTTCTCGTTCTCATTCATTCACCTTTCTGCCGGTTTTCTCGCCTCGTCCCACTTCATGATAGGGTGAAGCACTCGCAGTCATTTTCTCCATTTTGCGATTCGATTTCCGCCGATATTGCTGCCGTCTCGCTAGATTCTTCCATTCGGTCGGATGAAGACGCTGCCGAGGGAAATATATTCATCCGCGTGGCGCTAGAAAGAGGTAGACGGAGAGAAGAGGATGAAGGGAAATCGAGTGGTTAGAGGCAAGAGGGAAAGAGAGAGACGGCAATTGGGGTACAAGGTTCTTCGTGACGCAGCCAACTAATTTCATCGTCGATGCCGTCGATTTCCTTTTCCTTCTTTTTCTGCCTTTCTTTTCTTTTTGTCCAACCCACGCTGCGCATAATGTCTACCCACGTACTCCAAGAACGGGTCACACTATTCAAAGCGAGCCCGTAAGATGCCGACACGGTACATAGTGTCGAGGATCGTCGTGGATGAAAGAAAGAGATAATCGAAAGACCCGGAAGTCGTGTCGCGACAAAGCTACCCCGGATAACCGATTCCAGAGAAGCCAGGCATATCTGGGACGTCACTGGTGCGTGTCAACATTTTCTGTCGATCATTCGGCATTTCGGATGGGAATATTTTCGGTACCTGTTGCAGAAACTCGTACCTCTTGCAGGGACAACGTCTTCGGAACGATTGTTCGATACAGATTTTTGGCGACTTTTCAACTCCTGAAGTTTCCAGGCTGAACATTTTTGCATTAGAATTTGGAATGCAGGTATAGAAATTTGTAAATATTCTTAATTACAAAAAACTCAAATTTCTAAACGTTCCTTCTCTCAAGTTTGATTTGTAAATTTAAAAACGTCAGGTTCCTAAAATTCTGAATTCCACGTGAAACCTTCGCATATCCAAATATTTTGTCTTACAATTTTCACATTTCCCAATTTTCAAATCTCCGCAATGCCCAAGCTTCCAACTTAGTAATAATAAAAGTTTCCTTTCCAAACCTCAAATATCCAAATTCCTAAAATTATCAAACCTGAATCTCCCAATCCGTAATCCCACATCTCTTTAAACCTCTAACTTCTCAAATTAATCTATCTTTAGTACATAATACAAATCCCAGAAAAATAGATGATCAAAGACTCGAAATAGAGCTTTCTAAATTCGAAATGTAGTTTTGGTATACCTAACAGAGCTTTAACGTCCTGTCGGTAGTTCCCAAAGGTCCGTGTAGGTGCGAAGCAGAGAGGAACCGATAAAGATTTGTGGCTGGTTTCCTAAATTTTGCAAACGCCCAGGAAATCCTGATTTATGGCCACCGGTGGTATATCATGCATGCTCGTTGCATGCGTTTCTAATTTCGCAAAAACCCTTCGCGTCCCAAAACAGAGAGGTGAAAAGGAGCTCGATCTGTTATCCAATTGAAATTCTTCGACATTGCTATTCGGATCTTACTTTGAATTTGAAATTTACTTTGTGAACAAGCTTGATATTTCCGTTTCAATATAACAGCGCATAAAAGGGTATATAAGTTTCAATATCGCAGTAGTCGATACAGGAAACGATCAAGCGAACAGTCTGACTTTTGCATTACTCATACTACTGATCCGTCGATGATGCCGTCTTATGAAACTTTTTATTGATTTAGGGGGTATGGTTCAAAATTATACTTTAATTCTATTAATTCTACATTGATTGTAGTTCATTTTATATCTTAAAAGGATTAATTTTGTATATCAGTCTCTTGAGTTTCGAAAGTGAAGATTTATAAATTTTTGTGTACAAAGTTTCTTTAAGTTTGCACATATCTGAAGGCTCAAGTACCTAAATTTAAGAATTTATAAATACACTGTACAAATTACTGTATTAACAAATTCCAAGATTCTGAAATCTCCACATTCTCTTTCTACATCTCTAAATTGCTATACTCCTAAATTCTCACGTCACCAAATCCTCACGGCCACGAATTTCCACAGTACTAAATCTTCACCTTCCTAAATTATCACATTCACGAATTCCTGCAACCCTAAATTCTCACATCTTCAAATTTTCACATCCTCAAATTTTCATGTCCACAAATTTCTACGTAGCTAAATCTTCACATGCTCAAATTTGTACATCCTCAAATTACCTACATCCCTAAATTCTCACATCTTCAAATTTCTCTCAAGTACCCAAATCCTCAAATACCAAAATTTCCAAATTGCAGACTCCAAAATTTCCGATATCCCACACCCCTAAATCGTAAAACCCGAAATAATTTTCGACCCGGTGGCACGCTCCCGGTGTCACAGGACTATCAAGCTTAAAACGAAATCTAGCGTTTGGAAGTCGATGGCTTCGTCACGGATCGATCCGTCTCACGGCTTTATCTGTTCAACGATTACAGTCTCGCGTCGGTGTGCGTACGTACAATGCTCGCACGCACACACACGTCGACTATCGTACAATCGTAGGTTGTACGCGGGCGTACATGTGTGTGTACGCGTGTATAGGTGGTTCTATGGAGGGACCAATCGGACTGCGCAATGCAGCGAAGTCACGGCGTGATTGGTACGGTATTGTGCGCCATAACCAACAGCGAAATTAACCATGATCCACATCAAACGATCCTAACGGTGTGAGCGTGCGGACAAAATCTGAGGGAGGGCCAGTATCGCTCCACTGCATTGCAGCTAACTTCGGGGGGGTCATACGCGTGCGAGAGAAATATATATTCGTATTTATGTAGGCGCTTAAGTTGGATTAACCGAGCGGAACGCAAGGATAATCGCGATCCGCGACTATCGATCCATCGCGTGTGCCGTTGTTTAAACCAACTAGAATTAACAAAAGGAAGTTCGATGATCGCGCTGAAACCAATCAGCCAATCCGCGTCATCCACGTCAGGTTCGCGGCTAATCGAATGACACCCCGCCCTCGTCGCGTACACCAAACCGGATTTCCGCGATAATTCGTTCAACGGAGCCGTGGTTATTGTTAAAGCGGCCGGAAAGCTCGATCGTAACCGCGCCCGCGTTTACCACGAGGCAAAAATCGGTTACATCGGAACTCGATTAACGAATACTCGCGCAACTCGCACTTATGTACTAATTATCGGCTCTGAAATACATGATGGCGATAAAATGGACGCTAGGCGTTCGATATGCTCGAATATAATATACGCTTCGTCTAGGGGTGTTGTCTTTGGTTTTACAGAGGCGAATATGTAAGCTTGAAAAGTTACATATTTTTACAATTTTAACATCTAGTGGTTTTTATATTTTCAGACTTGTAAAATCTGATGTTTCCAAAACTGTAAATCTCAAAATTTTCAGTTTTCTCCTAATCTTTAAACTCTCAAGTCTTCAAGCTTCCAAGTTTCGAAATCTTTGAATCCACAAATTCTGAAATGCCCATAATTCATAAATTTCTGGAAATCTTAATCTGCAAATTTATAAATCCCCAAATTCCAAAAGTCCCAAACTTTTACATCCCGAAATCCTGAAATTTCTGAAAAGTCATATCACCAAATTTCCATGTTATTGAATTTCCAAATCTTTAAGTCTCCAAGTCTCCAAATCGTCAAGTCCCCAAATCTCCGGGTCTCCAAGTTCTCAAATCCTCAAATCTCCGAATCCTCAAAACGAAAAATTCCCAATTCGTCAAACCCCTAAATCCGCAAATTCTACAATCCTCCAAATATCTGAAGATTTCACCGACTCAAATCCCAGTCGTCAAATATGCCAATCAAGCAAAAGTTCGTATACCTAAATCTGTCAATCCTCAAATTTTCGAAACGCGATTCGATCGATGGGGTCTAATCCAATTTCGAAGTTCGTCAAACCGTCGTATTGGAGTATCCAGCCACAGTGGATTCTTCGAGGAACTCGATCTAAGCTGAAATTCAAAGGCGTTGCTCGCGGTTACTACGAGTCGCAGCTCAAGACGATCCTAAATTACAGTCGATTCGGAACGCGAGCTTAATCTAATTAGAATTAAACGCTCTCGACGTTTCCAATTTGCGAGGGATCGCAAAATGGAAGGATCCATCGTCGAATCGGCCGTTCGATCCCGCCCATTTGAATATTCTCGTTTCTGCGCGAACGAATCGCCAACGATTCGTCTTCTTCGCCTTCCTTAGTTCGACTTGTTCTACAGATAAGAAGCTACGACGCTCGAACGCGAGTTAATTAGTCAGTGACGCGTGAATTTCGTGCACCGGATGATAATACCGGGCTGCGACTCAGCCAGCTTCCGGTGCTCTGTAATTAATCAGGAGCGCGAGGTGTGACGCGAGAGTACAGGCCTTCGAGTAACATTCGCTGCCACGTTTACACAGCCGACATGCTGCCACTAGCGATGGGATTAAGTCTAATATATTAAATACACCTATTAATATATTTAACGCATTAGCTCCTGCTATAAATCAAACAGCTGAGCTAATATTAAACGATAAGAGAGTAAAGAAATATTTTTCGAGTGACATAGAATATGACGCGCAGCTGGTAATCGCAGATATATTTATCCTACATTCACAGCAAAGTTAATATATTTTTCGTATGAATTTTTCTGTTGATATTTCTCCCCATCATTGACTGCACGTATGTTCACAGTTAAATTTATCAACTCTTTCATTCTATACATTACAACAGACATATCATTTATTTTGTTCTAAAACAGATAATACTTATTTTACCAACTTGCTACGTGAAAGAATATTATCCAATAGAGCAATTCATGTTTATATGAACATCCTGTGCTTCCTTGTTTAATATCATTTAAAACAAATATTTTATTCCTACTGCACTTGTACGTATAATAATGAAACGACGTTAAGTATCATCTCTTCAGTGCGTAACGCTGCGTAATTTGTTCATCATTCAGTGTGATGTGTTGTCAATTTTGGAAAACAGTTCAGGTTTAAAAATTTCGACAAATATTTTGCATTAGTAGTAACTGAGCATCACACTCTATTGGAAATCCGTGAATAATCCTGGAATAAATTACAATACTTGATAACGTGCATCGTTGAAATTCGGTCGATGGAATTGCGAGGAACACGACGCCATCAGTAGCGAGTACGAAGCCCACACGAGCGTGTATGAAAAAGAGAGAGGCGACAGCGGTGGCGAGTGTATAAATGCGACATAAATGCCGTTGGTGCATAATTGTGAACTGGCACAGGTGTATCGCGTCGGCAAAATGGAGGAAGCGAACAACGTGGACCGTCACTTGGTCATATTCGCGTAATGGAACGCGTCAGAGTATGAACAGGGATGGTGCAGGTTCGAGATCTTGCAGCATCAAAGGATTTTTGTTCGCGGCGTTCGGATTATCGATGTCCCCCAGCGTTTCGGTTGAATGACACCGACTGACGAGACACACAGAACGACAAACGTTCCCCTGTTACGTATTTATTTGAACAGAACGCGTCCCGTGATACACCGCTGACCCAAATATTTGCAGAATGGTCCAACGTAAATTCACTGCCTCGTTTTGTTTCGTTTCGTTCCGTCCGAACACCGTGTACACCCGTGTTTATCAGTCATAGTTAAAAAGTTTTTGATACATGGCCAGAGACGATGGGATGTGTCGCAGCTTGAAAAATAACTGCGCCATTTTACGATCGTGCGATTTCGACACTCTCGGACATCGGTGTTTTAGGTGCTCGCGAATTTAGCAGCTTGCGACTTTGACGTTTTTGTGCTGGAGTTATGGCTCTCGGTACTTTAGAACTTTGGAATTTTGTAACTTAGAAATTTTTTAATTTTGGAACCTTGAGACTATGAAACTTTCGCAATTGTGAAAACTTAGAAATCTTTGACAAGTTTGACATTTCTAGACTAATATTTTGGAATTGAAAATTTTGAGACTTTGGACGTCGAACATTCAAATATTGAAACTCTAAGACTTCAGATCTTGCAGTATAAAAATTCTTCAAACTAAAAAAATGATAAAATTATGAGATTTTGGAGCTTCAACTGCATCAAGTAGTATAAGCATACCATGTGCGCGACCCTCCTGTGACTTTGTAAATAGAACATGACCCTGCAAATAAAACAAGAACGAAGGAAACAGTGCAGGAATGACGTCGATGTATGCACGATACGTCTGGGAACACGACGATCGTTAAAATTGCTTTTGGAGACAAATTAACGGCATCCCGTTGGTTGTGTAAGGAAACAAAGAGGGTGAGTTGGCGATAGAAGTTGCACGGGACAAGCTTGCAGAGTGTTTGGAATTTTCCGAGACGCGTTGTAATGTCGGGTAAATACACGTCGGTCGGTAAATAGTTGCATCGCGTCTCGGAAAACGGAAGAGAAACGACGAGCATGCAATTGCGGTGGGCGTATTGTTGTCGTATAATTGTCTGGCAACGTAGTTATCCGACGATTACGCAACGCCGGAAACATCCCGCGCGAACGCATCGAACTTTTCCCCATCGTTACGCAATTATCGGTCGATCCTGCAAAAGCTGGGGGGCGTCGTTATGAACACACCTCGGGCTAAATGCGACAAGAAGAAATAAACAAAAAATTGTACCGCCATCTCCACTGGGATTAGAGTTGAATGTCTGCTGATTTTTAAGGGTTGGGAATTTAGGAATTTAGAAATTGGAGACTTTAGTCATTTAGAAATTTGATTATTCGAGGGTTTGGGAATTTGGGAATTTGAGACTTCGGCAGTTTAGAAATTTGGGGATTTGGAAATTTGAGATTCTAAGAATCTACACATATAAAAATTAGTTTAAATTATAGTAACTCCAAGAATCGTATACAATGACAGTCCACATACGTGCAAATCCAAAGAGTATAAAATGTAACAATACAAAAGCTTCTAAATTTGCAAACTCGAAAATTTCCGAATATGCAGTGTACTTAGCATCTCGGTTAATAAAAAAGTATAGCATCGGTTTACAGCTGAGTAGAAGCTACCGTTAAATCCCTGTGCACGCCATTGTTTCTTACGAGGGGCAAATTAACCCGGGCGCCTGCGGCCAGGCATCCTGCAAACAAGCTGCAGAACCGAATTTCGCCGTGATTAATTAAGCCGCGTTCAATCGTGTTTCGCAGGCAGCATATTATGCAAGCTCTTATATACACGAAGCAGCGCCAGATGCGCGACGAGCAGTCGAGGATGAATTTCATGCCGCATCGACAATGCACCTTACCACGCGACGTTGAATCACCGACTCATAGACCACTTTACCAATGCATGGGATCCCTTTGTACTTCGCTTACACGGTTATTTGGACGATAACGATTATTCTCCTTCATATATTGCATACGACTGCTTCCAACTTTAGAAATTTCAGATTTCGTGTAGTTGGGACTTTGGACATTTTTGAATTTGGTAATTTTGTTAATAAGAGTGGGGTGGACTCATGTTTGGTCATATAGAAAATTATTCGGTCTTAAAGAAAATAAATTGGTGTACTATTTCACTACACTTGATATAGATTTATCAAGCGTTAGTAAGTCACAATAACTTATTAACGAGTACTTGCAAATTTGATAGTTGCACTTCAAAAATTAAGAGATGTCAATATATGACTTCAAATGTATCAGTATCATTCGATCCGTGTTAATATTTCAAGACTCAAAACTTAATATTCGGCCCAGAATATTATGTATCAATATCTTCAGGTACGACGAAGACCCAAAATTTCTTTAATATTTACTAGTTTGTCAGCTGCACTTCGAAAATTTGGAACAGACGTCAATTTCAATATCGCACATCAATCTGTACCTTAAGATTTAATGAAGACTTTTACATAATTTCATAAATATTTTTAATACGTTCCAAAATGACATGGTACACAAAGAGCAACAAACATTCCTAAAGCTTCAAGCTGTACAAAAGGAGGTCGAAAGCGTCATCGAAAGTATCAACAGATTTTAAAATTCATTCGTAAAACGTACAACCCACTCGGACAAAACGATTTCACGATTCAGTAACGCGTCTGAGAGTGAATTTCAGCTTCCTTCTCCGACATTGCGCATGAAAAGGAAAGAAATCGCGGAGAATATATTTTTCACGTGTCTCATTCAACAGTCTCCATTTCACCGATAGATCCTACCACCCATGTGCATCCGTACACACTTACACAGGCGTGTACACGCTCGATATTCGTTGCAATCGAGTGAACAGTGTATTCTTCCTCATTGCGCGTCATCGTGCGACGTACAGCGCAAATATAGCCGTGTGAAAAATGAAAAAGAGAAAAACGTATGGCGTTTATAAGAGCGGAAATACGGTCGTCATGCGCGTTTATCCGAAAGGATAAAAGCGACGACGTGGAATCCTGCGCGTTTGATTTGTTACCGTGTCCGCCCTTTTTCACCCCCGCAATTATATCGCCGGTTCGATATTCGTTCTCTATGGACACCCTTTAATGCGGGACTTACTCGAATTTGGAGCCCCGTTTTTCTGCGGTCGCGTGCAACCACGCGTGACCCGTGTACGCGCGTGCTCCGTAGTACATCGCTCGTGACGCGATTGAACGCGTTCCCACTGAAACATGCACGGGGGAATTTCAAGTGACGGAGATAAAATATGGGTGAACCACTGTGACCGTGTCATGAAAGCTACGGACACGGTACTTTGGCTCCAAGTGCTGGAATCAGCTGTTAACTCACTCGAGGATGCGGGTTTCGTCGCTTCTTCTCGTTGACGGAAACTTGGATTTATGGGGATATACGTTCAAATAACTAGGGTTTTTCTTTTGTAGATATACATAGATACCACTATTTAAATACTATTTAGATACCACTTAAATCGCATTAAGTCTCTGCGCGATAAATTCCCACGCGCTAGGTCCATGCGCGCTAAATTCCCACACATTAGTATCCGCACTAATCAGATTATTTATTCCCGTATTCATACCACTGTTTCTAAAACGTATATATACCTTCTGAAAGGTATGATTGTTCATCTATAAGATTTCTTGAAAGACATAAAGAAAATTATAATTTTCCTTATAACCTTATTCTCATCCCTCGCGTACCTTGCACATGTACTTATACACATTGTAAAGCTTTGCCCTACTTAGTAAATAGCAATAATAAACCCTCGCGAGATATACCTAAAACAAGCAACTGTATAAAATTGATCGTAAAAAAGCAACAGCGTTCAAAATTCCCCTTAACACCAGCAATTTAATAAACGTTTTACATCGAGCCGTCCGAGCAAAATCACGTTATACGCGTAACTAATTCGGCTATATTTTTCATGCTCGTCGTGTTCGTTGTTGTTCGACGAACACGGGACGAGAAGAACGCCCGCGGGAGTAACAGATGCATCAATGCAACCCATACCCGTATGCGCGCACACACACACACACATGCATCGACGATGAACGCATCCACGGGGTTGCAGGGTTGAACGTGCGTGTGAATGCAGCATAGATGGCGGCGGTGCATAGCTGTAAACCGGTGGCGCAGGTGCACGAACCTCGCAGAGCACAGGAAGCATCGGATATAAATGTCTTTCCGGTACCGTGCACGCGTGTACGTAGCTTGAATCGACTTCACGTACGATTTACTCAGTGGCGTAACTAGGATTTTTGTCTTGGCGAAATTCTTGGGGGTTGATGTTGGATTGGTGCGATGGCGAAGATTTTGGAAATTTGAGGGTTTGGAATTTAGGGACTTGGAATTTAGGAAATTTGAAGATCTAGGGATTTGGGATTTTGGGGAAGTGGGGGATTTGGAGATTTGGAAATTTAGGATTTTGAGGAATTGGGGATTTAGGGATGTGGAGACATAGGGATTTGGGGTATAGGGCTTTGAGGACAGGAATTTGGAGATATAGGTATTGGTAATTTAGAGGTATCGGAATTTAGGGATTTGGAAATTGAGAGATATCAGAATTTAGGGGTTTGGGAAATTGGGAAGTTAGGAATATGGGAATTTGGGAAATTGGGAACTTGGAAATGTGGGTATTTGGGAGTTTGAAGATTTGGGAATTTGATAATTTCATGATTTGAAAGTTTAGAGGTTTAAATTGTTCGAGATTTCAAGATTTAAAGACTTAGATATTTAGAATCTTGAAAATTTGCAAATTTGGAGATTGACTTTGAAAATTTAAGGATTGAGAGAAATGTGAGACTTAGAAACTTGATCACTCATCTGGCAGTGCAGTGCTTTATTTCTTTAACAATGTAGAACTTTGGAAATTAAGTGATGCATCTAAAAATCCTTTTACCCTTGAATAAAGAACCCAGAAACAGAAAATCTGGCCTCTTGAAAATTTCAGAATTATATAATTTAAAAAAGGTATAACCTTGAAAATATACCAATGTCCATCATCAGCTACATCCCTAACTATATCCCTTGTACATCAATGTCCAGTTCACATTTAGAGGGTGTTAGATCTACGCCACTGTGTTCGCCTTTACTGGTTCCTGCGGATTTTGCGTATCGGTATTCTGCTTATCAAATCGCCGTTCATACATAATGCACTCGCCATCCCTTGTGCTCGCTTCATTTCCCATGCGCATCGTCTATCCGCTCGGCTGGGCCAGGATCACCGAAAAACAAGCTGCCAGAATTCTGGGACAAAGCCTGTTCTGGCATCAGCTGCGGTAGAGATGCTCTATCAGATTTTCTCGTTCGAAGGCGGTTGCATGGAGCATGGTAACGGTTGATGGAGAGACAAGGGTTGTAAAGGAGGAAGCGGAAACGCGGCGAAGGAAATGATACGAGTGGAGAGAATGGTAAACGTTGCAATCGCGAGGAAAAAGGCGACGATTCGCGCGCCATTCAACGGACCTTGATACGCGTTTTATTTTCTTCTCGAATGAATACTTCTATTATTATTTGCATCGCGCACTAATGGTACGATAACTTAATTTCTACATGAAGTGGTAAATGAATCCGTTTCGTAGGAAAACTTTTTCTTTTGGATTTATGTCTTGTGAACGTTAGTATATTATTTCAAATTAATATTGAAGTGGCAGTATTTAATATTTGACATTGATTTTAAGTGGTATTTCATTTGTTCAGACTTATTTTGCTTCTAAATAAACTTGGACGAATTAAAAATATTTTAAAAAACACAATTATGAAATGTGAATTGAGGATTTGAATCTTGGGTCAACTTGGGTCATGACATACATCAAAGACGTTACTTTGACACTATATTCACTGTTCTGACATAGTTGATGTTAACTGTATTTAATTATAGAAGAAAACTTTCTAAAAAAATAATTTAAAAGCTTTCATACATGTACCTTCATAGGAGTGATTTACGAAGGTAAGATGTCTGTACTTTTCGAAAGTTTCATCAATATCATCGCCTGGAAGTAATCCTCTTTTTGCACCTTAAAACCCGAGGAAGACTGATGGTTAAAAATATATTTCACTGACATCCAACAAATTCAGAGTGACACGTGATTAAGTTAAAATCAGTTTTGATCAAAAGTTATAATATTAAACTAACGTTATCTATATCAACGAGAACGAATAGCTGCTATCAAATTACAGTTTAATGGATCACAGTTGCAGAATCCAATACCGCGGAAAAGTGTGATCAGCCCGATGTTCGGAAAAATCGAAACGCGTTCGAATTTACAGGCTCGTAAATCTTTTTCGGACGAGCGGAGAGCGTTTTTCGCGCGATAACGTGTCGGCGCGTGAGCGATGAACGCGTCTCGCTGGAAAATGCAAATGATTTCGTGCGGTTCGTAATAAGTGACAAGACGAAGATCGAATATGATCGATATCCGTGTTATTGCCGCGTCGTCAAAACGTAGTCGCTGTTTTGGCCGACGTGTTCCCGACGAAATAAAAGCTCGACGTGTTTGCCCCGGGTATATGCATAACGTCGTTCAGAGTCCCGTATATTTTGCCGCGTAAACTGCTCGCCCGCCGCGAAGAATATCGAGGAAGTTGCGAAGTAAAGCGGCAAACCTTGGTTCCGTGCCGGGGAATATCGAGAAACCGATTGTTTCTCTCTTTGAACGAATATCCTTATTGATTCGATTCACCCTCGCATGAATTATTCGGTTAGAGAGCCTTCTATTCGGGATGTTTTATCGAATTTTCATTTAGATGCATCGCCTGTTAGAACAGCCCCGAGCGTACGATTGATCATCATTCGTTTGCTTCGCTACCATCTTCCAGATAGTCCGTTTCAATTTCGCGGGAAATTTTATGAAGGATCACTCGAGCGCAACATTCTTTCAATCTCTATATATTTATGATTTTATACAATTCACGAATCACTCTAGTAATGACGTCATTTTCAATTCTATTCAAATTCTGCAAGGTTTGCAGAACGCCTGAAATATCGGTCATTCGTAAAATGCAAATTTTGAACGCGACGATGATTTGATGTCTTATCTTCAGAACTTACAAGGTTGGAGCAAACTTCGCATCAATTACTCCAGAACATCAGATATTCTTCGTCATTAGAGAAGTGCTTACGTGGCTTTAGATTTGAAAAATTCATCAAAAAAATCTACTACATCTTTTCGATGTACAAGCAATAATCTTCTGGTCGTAATGTGCTCAAAGTCAACAAAACTGTCCACTTAGCTCTTCCCCAAGCTCATCAATATTTTCAGTAACCTAAGTGGTTTTAAACGGAACACGAATTTATGTTACAGGACGAGGAGTGGTGCTGGATAGTCAGGGTCCGATGTTGATCTCGGAGCCACGCTCGTCGGTCGAATTCTCGAACGAGACCGGAGCAATGATCCATTGTTCGGCCCAGGGCAGTCCCTTGCCCAGGATTGATTGGCTTATGGGAGACGGGTCACCTGTCCTTCCTATATCTCACATCCGTGAGATGCTGATGAACGGTTCGATGTACTTCTTGCCGTTCGGGGCTGAGACCTACCGACACGATGTCCACTCGGCCGTCTATAGATGTCAAGCCTCGAACAGCGTCGGCAGGGTGTTGGGCCGTGAAATCACGGTAAAGGCCGGTGAGTACCTTTATTTCTGTTCTTCCACCCGATTGCCTTCCACTCTCGTCTGGCAACTACACCTTTTTTCTGTTCGATCCATTCTATCAAACCTCTCAACCGTACTCAAACTCTTATCTGATTTTTGAAAATTAATATACAGGGTGGGGCACTTAAAACCAGCTACCTGAATAACTTGACTGCCTGGTGATAGGAAAAAATGCGTCAGGCAAAATTATTTGGCTGATGAACTGATCATCCGAAACAAAATATTTTTTTGATGTCACTAATCCATCGATACAATTTTGTCTGATGCATCTCTTCCTATCACTAATAGCAGAGTTATTCAGGTGATCGATTTGAAGAGCCTCACCCTGTATGTTGAGTAGAAGAGGACGTTCATGAACAAGATAAATTGAGAAGTTGAGGAAAAACTTGTTAGGAGAATTAAATGGTGATTTCGTTAGAGTGTGATCACATAGTGTGAAACTAAATGGAGACTTGTAGTGTGTTAAATGGAGCGTCAGATTGTAGTGCAGTGAACTAAATCACGTTGAGTCGTATCGAGCAAAATTGAATCATATCGTCTCAAGTCGTGTCGAATTGAATTGGGCTGCGGCGAACTAGATTACATCGTGGACCGCGCCGAGTTGAATTAAGTCGAATTGGATTATGTCAAGTCGAAGAGTATTGGTGTCGAATTGAATCCCGTCGAATTTAAGCGTGTGGAATTAGAATAAGTTGGATCTAGTTGTATCGAATTGGATCTTGTCAAGTTGAATATCGTTGAATCACGTTGAGTCCGTGTTACTTTCGCGTCAAGTTGAATATTGAATTGCAACAAATTCGAGTATTTCAACGAATCATTAAGTTGAATAACGATCTGGATAGTAAAGTCGAATTGCATGAAATTCGATCTCATAAAATTGACTATCGAATTGAGACTTATCGAAATAGTGACTCGACGCGATCGAATTGAACTCGATCAAGTTCTTCAAATAAGATCGCACTCGAAACACGTTTGAACAGCTCCGAATCGTCAAATTCGATAGCCCCTTTAAAGCGTACTACAAAGTTCGCTTACCCGAAACGTTGTAACACTTTAAATCAAGCAGCAGCAAAAATTTGTCCGTGTATCAGAAATCGTGCAAAAGTGCTTAGCGATAACGAGAGCTCCATTTTCCGTGGCTAGCGAGACTTAGCCAGGAGAGAAGCGGCAGGAAATCGTTCGAACAAAGCGCGTCTCTCGGTTTCTAGACCGCAACGCGACTGTAATCCGACGAAAAATTGCCGACGAACGTTTCCGGAGTATCGTGGCTCGCAATTACGCTGTCGAGTACAATGTAGCTGCAACCGCGTTCCCGGAGAGCGAATTTAGCGTCGCCACTTAGCGTGCGTCCTCGCCAGGATATTTAGGCGCCCCCGCGAGCGAGATCCGCCGTTTTCTCGCTACATAAAAACCCCAGACGCGTCACCGGGCTTGCCGGTGTTATCGAACGACGCGACACGGTACCTTCGACGGCCTCGTATCTCGCTGCTCGTAAATGTAATCGGCCATTTCGCGAAATGATGTTCTAAACCACGGACTGCGCCGGAGTTGGAAGAATGATCGTGGCTCGGGAGAACGGAGCCAACTACATTTATCGCCACCCTGGCTCGTTCGTCCCTCGTCCTTCAACCGGGCTCGCAGACATACTGCCTTAAACTCGCGCTCGCTTATGGCTAACAAGCGGCACTCGCTGCCAAGATCAAGATTCGCAGGCTGTAGCTTGCTGCCAAGTACTCGCTCGCGTTTTCCACCGCGGACGATTTAAATACGTACCTTATACAGTCTGTTCCACAAGATCCGCAACTCCATTTTTCCCTTCAAATATGTTACTTTTATTTGTTACGTGTACACTGCGTTTATTCATAATACCGAGTTGAAGCGTTTAATCTGTTCGCAGATTACATTTATTTACATTCTCGATATAGAACGTAGTTACACGCTTCGCTGTTGCCCTGAATATTAACTTGGTAAACGACTGTAAATTTCAAGAATCATAAGTAGACCGTATTTACGAAATTTGCAAGTCAAACATTAACCGTGTAATTTGTAGACTTCCGGTCTGATAAATTGCACGATTCACTTCTTGTATCGTAAACATCGGTCCAGTTTCTTCTCGTTAATTCAGGAAGACCAAAAACACCCTTCAACCAGTTTGCAAAAGTACTCGGAGAGTTCGAGGCTTTCCAGAAGTGGAAGGTGAAAAGGTTGAGGACCCAAATCAAAGTGGATTGTACGTTTGTCTGGATCAAAGTGGAGGTTGCATGTTATCGTTTCTTGTGGAACAAACTGTACATAGGAGGGCGCGCACTAAATGCAACCCCCTCGCGAGAGAACAAACGGGCCCGCGAGATTCTTTCCGGCAAGCGGTACGAACAATCGCGACATCCTGCCAAGAATCACTTATCGCATTTAGCAGCTCGTGAATCGAGCGAATTTCTGGCCCGGCTACGAGAAAGAATCTCCTCTTTGGTTTCGGACGAACAGCGGAGGGCCGAGGATTGTACGCAGGAGAACTCGGTCGTCGCAGGACTGAAAATGCGAGAGGGAGGCACTCTAATTACCGAAAGCACCGCTGCCAGACGGTTTTAAATGCGCCGTTGTTCGCCGTCAGAATAACGAGCGCATAATAGAAAATGCGTAATATATCTATATATACGCGCGTGTATATTATTATCGAAGTTAACGACGGGATTTTGTGACCAAGGATTGTTTGACGGCGGGAATTGTCGGCTACGATTCCGCTTTACGAGTATTGATTTTCGTGCGGAATACCTACCGTCGTGGCGAATATAGTAATCGTCGGAAATAATAATATGTAAGGTTGAGGCGAATGAACTCCAACATCCCTGCATCGATCCAATTTCACCTTCCTTTAAAAACTTAATCTATTTCCTACCCATTCTGTGTCAATGCAAAAATAGTCCATCATGGACTAATTTTATCATGATCTATGAAATTAAATTCAAAAGCTATAATGTAGAATATAGGACCTAATGTAGAATTCGACAAAATTGATACAGAAAATTTGTACATCATATTTGAAAGTGATTTGAAAGCTTACAAATGAGTTTAATGTTAGATAAGAAAAATCCAGACTGAAGAGAATCGTATTTCAGCTTCTTTGATGTCTTCCTTGTAGTTGCATAAGCTCCTCCTTTATTCTTCTCATAGCAAACGCATTACGTTCGCGATAAAACGCGAGGAATGTTAACACCTTCACGGTTCCTTTCACCAACGAGATAAAACGTAACTTTCTTTTCAGTGGTGCGTCAGAAGTACGAGATCCAAGTGCGAGACGCGTACGTCCTGCCAGGAAATACCGGTGTGCTCAGGTGCGAAATACCGACGTTCGTTAAGGAATACGTGGCAGTCACGTCTTGGGTTCGAGATTCCGTCTACAACATCTTTCCAACGCCGAAGAGCGGTGAGTGAAATTGCAATAAATGGGGACGCGTTCGACGGGGATGAACGGAAGTGAACGTGTCGTGCATTCTACGGCTACCGGTTCGATATGTTTCCAAAACGTGGTGAAAGTGTGCCTTTGCGAAAACGCGATGCCTCTTTATTCCGTATTACCTGGAGGAATTCGTACACCGTAAAAAACTTTGAATCTCCTTAAAGTAGGATATCAAATTTAACCTTTATATCATGGGAAGACCTCTGCGGTAGTCTGCTCGGTGCTGAGGTTCAAAAATTTATTAAAATTGGAATGTCATAAATTCCGTCAGGTTGCATTACGGAGTCGAGTCGGGATATAACTTGAATTTAGGGCAGAAAAAAGCTGAATGGCGTCGTAAAATTTATTTCTCTGCGATTTCGCTTTTTCGCGATAAAACGTTAGGGTGTATTAATACCGTTGGGTTTTGAGGAATCGATTTTTAGAAATACATCCGCGTTGTCTATTTTAGGAAAATAGACAAACGTATACCGTTCCATTCCCCCTCCGCAACTTTCGTTCTGTCGCTAACGAAACCCGACATGTATAGCCGAGGCCGGCTCTCCCCTAATGCAAGTTTCACTTTAACTCGTTAACGATTTTCGATGAAATCGAACAACCGCCCACCAATTTGCGTCTGGACACAATTGCGAAAACCAACGATCGCGACTTAACATTAACAAAGAGTTCAATTAGTTGTTGAACGAATAACGCATTCGGAGAGAGCCATTATCGTGCCGACGTTGCGTCCTGATGCACACGATCGCGAACTTTTTAGCGTTTACATTCGGCCATGAAGGGGCTCGTAAAAATGGCGCACCGATGGAAACCGTGAGGCAGGACCTGATAAATTGGAGCCACTTTTTTCCCCTTTTCCCCTTGTTTGTGTACCGCGACCGATGCGTGTGGAGAAAAAAATCGCGTGCGCACACAACCATGCCGATACGCTATTCTGGTCAATATCCGAGTTAATTAGAGTCTGAGGGGGGCGATTCGAGTGTCCGCGTATACACATTATCGTGGGTGCCCCCACATGCTCTAAGCCCAACATGAATTGTGGTATTACACGCGAAAAAAGGGCTTCGACGAGCCAAAGAGTTTAGGAAAACAACGATGATTGTGCCAGACGAGCATAGAAATAAACGTATTCATCAGAACTGTACCCTAATATTTTCTGTATTAAAAACCACGGTCTGGAGTCATGATGCGAACACTACAGACCATTTATCAATCTTCGTAACACAAGATGGCTGCCTGACAGTTGCAGCAAACGACAGAAAAATATTAATAAATCGATTTGGTAAAATTATACAAAAGAAACGTTAAATAACATATATTCTATAGGAATTTGAGGCGTAAACACTGTAACAATCATTCGTTAATGCTTTTAGTACAAAATGGCTGCTTGGCAGTCGCCATTGACCAACTTCGAAACAAAATGTCTGACACAATTTATGTCATCAAACCGTGTCAGATTTTTAATGTTTTCAGTACAGACTTTGACATCAAACTGCAAGACAAAATGTCATACACTGCTGGTCAAAAGTTTAGGTTCATGCGAAAACACCTACTGTTACACCTACTGTTATGTGCCTCTGTTTTTTATCGTGCTTTACTTAAATCTTTTTCTGTTCTCATCTCTAAAATAACTGAGTAACAGTTCCATTGATTGTCCATAATTATACATCTTTGTATTTTTTATAAGCCGAAAGTGTGAGCTCGTTCTGCATTAACTGGGAGATGCAGGAAAGTTGGCTTGCCAGCTCAGCCACAAACGAACGTTGATTGAATGCGATGCACATTAAATTTTACGACTTTTATCTCTCACACCTCTCGACACCGCTTCAGACAAGATTTCAAACTCGCGCACCGGCTCTTACCATCGAAACTTTCCTAACTTCTTACCATCCGTCGTCATAATGGTCGTGCTGTGCCATCCAGGCAACTTACCAGTTTGGAGCTCCATCTTGGTCCCGAAACTTTACGCATTGTTGAACGCCATGTCGCGGTGTTTTGATCGCATCTAACATTCCATCCTCGGGAAACACACTCGTGTAACGTCGTGGACCGCTTATCATTTCCTTTCGTCCCCCCTTTGCGCTTTTCGCGTTCAGCTCCGAAGGTCTCTTCTGGAAAAAAAGAAGTCGTCCCTCTCGAACGGATTATACCGAATAAACGGGAAGTTTCTCGCGTCGGCGGACTGATCTGCGCGCGACTAAAACTTTTCCGGCCGATTCGTTTTCCATTCAGACTCCCTCGACGTCTCTCGACCCTTCCATTTCCTCTTCAATTGCAAGATTGGATTTTCCTCTGGGAACAGCCGGCACTTCGCCTGTTGCCCAGACTGCTTTGCTCGAGATATTTGATTTAATCCGAAGGTTTGTCGCCAGCTCGTCAAACGCCAGCGACGCTTATGAAGTTTTAACGTTTTTCAAGAGTGACCAACTTCACGTTTGCTTTATTACGCAGAATATTAGAGACTAAAAATACAGAATTACCTCTAAGAGTACCACACATCTTCACTTCAAAATGGGTGCAAAGAATTTATGAGAAATTTGTTATTGAAAGTATTATTTGTTATCAAAAGTACTACGTATTGTTAAAAATGGAACCTGTCATATAAAACGGAATAGTCATGAACAGAGTCATATCTATGCATTTATGATGTATCAAAGTTACGAAGTATACATAAATCATACACTGTTTCCTTTACTGTTTCCACATTTCATTTACTGCATCCACATAAATTTGATTCATACTTTGCAGTTCTGTATCATCCGCAGTCTGATCATGACACATAGCAAGGAAATAAACGTAAGTCTGACACGTGACATGTACGCGACGAGTTAACATATCAAAGTCTTTTCCTTCGCTTTTATCGGTTAGAAAATTGCAGTGAAATTGAAGGGAACCGATATGTAACATTAATATACCGTTCTCTTGCATAAAAGACGTTGTCTCACGCCAATATCGATATCATAGAGATCGAATAACCTGAATAGGACTATTTCGCTCGCGAAGTTCGAAGTTCTTTGAACAGCAACTTCTTACAAAAGGGAAGTAGCTAATGAGAATCCGGCTAGCATAATGGGACAGTCCGACAAGACGGAATATCCGAATTTCGGTTCAATATCAGTGTAATCGATCCTTCTTTAATTCCTGCGAGTCCTTTCTGTTAACGTCACGATTCATCTAGCTCTGTGTAAAACGTGGACACAGTAATGTAGGCCAGATACGGTCAGCTCTGGATACCGAATCGATTCGCCCACCCTGACTCCGTTACCATGGCATGGAAACTTCCAACTGATAAATCGTTACCTGCACGGTTGTGTAAAGTGCGTTCGCGAAATCAAATTTACAAGCTAGAAATCCCGCCACGACATCGATCAAAACGATTCGGAAATACAGATATCTGGGTATGGTGTATAGAGATTTCGAGCTATCGGCGCGGTATAGAATTTGGGGATGTGGAGATCTGGTGATACAGGGATATTGGAATAGAGAGATTTGGGACTATAGGAGGATAGATCTGCTAATATAGGGATTTGGGACTATTGCTAGATGAAAATAGAGGGATTTGAAGATTTAGGGTGATATTGAAATAGTGGGGTATATAGATTTGGGACTATAGCCAGAGGATAGTGTGATCTGGGACATAGAAATCTGTAGATGTAAGGATGTAAGGGTACAGGGATCTAAACATATAGAAAACTGAAGATGCAAGGATAGAGGATCTAGGAACTTCAAAGGTAAAATATAGCGATTTAGGAATTTAGGAATAAGTATCTAGAAATATGAAGATATAGTGCAGGTACTTCTCAAACGTCCAAGATCCCAAATGTCTAAATCCTCAAATTCCCAACTCCACATGTTCACTTTACTCTCTGCATGCACTGTAAGAATTTCAGTACTGTCATTAAAAAAATATCAAGTGCTAACCTAATTAAGCAGTATCATTACAAAATAATTATAACAACATTCTCGTACACACTTAGCTGTCTAATATAAATAAGATGGAGTTCGTACGTTGCCGAGGATCCTTTAATAATTCGTTCGCAATCTCGATCAGGAAGTCGTGATAAGACTGCAATCCGATAGACGGCGCAATAAAAGACACAAGTTGCAACCCTGTCACGGTTCCTATTTCCACAGCCACTTCGTTGCATCGCTCCGTTCGTTGCATCGAAATGCATCGAATGTCGAGGATTCCCGTCGACTTTCGATCCGCGATCAAAACAGCGTCGGTTACGTTCGGTTCGTTAATCCGACGATGAAATGTAACGATCGGTGTCGATTAAACGTTCGTCGGAGATCATCGATGATTCTCGTCGGATTAGAGCGCAGCGAGCGGATGCAGGTAGCTGCAACGGAGCTCCAGTGCAGCTCAAACACGAGGCGTCCGGCCACAATGCAAATTCGCAAGGGGATCAGAATCAGGGGGTGGTTCTGATCATTCGTACATATACCAAGAGCCTAGATCTTCTGTCTCGCAGTACCACCCTTTTCGACCAATCCTGCATTTCCATCCTCCATTTCTCTCTGCTTCATTCTTTCTCTTTTTGCCCTAATTTTTCATTCTCTCTCGTGTAATCCCGTTTGACCCCACTCGCTTTAACGAACTTTCAATTTAACTTCGAGCTCTCTGCAGTTTATAATGTGACATTCAGTAGGAAACGTGTAAAACTTTTCGGGACATGTAGCTAAACGCAAGATTACTTTGTAATATTAATAATATAGTGTATCTCAGTACAAATTCAGTATTAATCCGTTTGACAGAAAAGAGGTTAAACGGATCGCAAAAAACGATGAAAGTTAATGCAACGGATTCGTGTAGAAGTTGCTATCGGAGCGAAGAGAAATGAAATTAGCGTAGAACGCGAGTGGTAAAGGATTTTTGCGTTCTTCCTAACTGGATAAGGGAGTAACGGGGAATCGTCACGAGAATCAGATTTCGAAGCGGGTAACTCGACGCGAAAACAGTTCATGTTATTCGGTGTTTATACGTAGAATGCGAACTGGAAACGACGCATTAACGATATCGCAGTGATAACAGACCCGGGGCTGTTTTCATTCATAGCACTCGCGAGATTCCGGAGGAACTTGTCGGCTAAGCAAACCGAAAGTTACTCGTTTGTAGGCTTTTCCGCCGTCTCCGAACCCCCGTTCGCGAAACGGCGAACAAATCCTAACTCGACACTTCGCTCGCTCTAATGCGCGACGATGAATTTTTGATCGATATACCCGATCGTTGGAATCATCCCTCGACGTTCTACGTTTTTCTCCCGAACGATAAATAAGCGGCAACACGGACAGCTTAAAACGAAAGTTTTTCCACGTGGCTCTGGCCCGAAAAACTTTTGTAAAATCGTGGAGAAATAACGCGAGGGCACGGAGAGCAGCTAACGGATATCGATTTATCGCCCTTTACAAGAATGCCAAACTTCCAGAACAGTTCTCGACAACGTTGCTCGCCCTACGGTGTACCGGTGCTCGAATAAGAATATCCACGGCAATTTCGAAAATAAGGTGCATTCGCTGTTCCCATCGCGAAACTTCAGACAGGCTTTTAACGAATCGAAAGAACTTGAACTTCATTCCTGTGGATATAAACGCGAAACTCGAGAAGTTTATTTCTCGGCCGTGTACCGTTGAAACAGCCATTTTTTTCCGTTAACGGCCCTCTAATTGAAATCAATTGTTAGAGACTCTCGGAATTTCGCCGATGTTTTATTCACCGTATGAATCCTTTGCATTCCATTGTTCTCTCCGAAAGGGTAGTTTTAATTTTTATATCAAATTTTCTGCAATGTATGTATCTGTATTCAAGTGAATTTCTCAATTTTGAGATTTTTGTTTCTTTGGAATTTTAGAATCTTAAATTGGATTTGAAATTCCGTAGATCACTGGGTCCCAATGTTTCAGGTTCCTACATAACTATATTCCAATATCCCAAAGCTCTGGATTCCTGTATTTCTATAATTTCTATTTCTAGATCCCTGTTTCCAAATTTCTATATCCCAGATCTCTAGATTTCTACATCCCTATAGTCCAAAATCCTTATATTCTAATACCGCTAATATTTTTATATGGTACTATTACACCCCATGTCGATGTGGTTCCAAATCTCTACATTAACTGATCTCCACAGTCCAATATACTTGTAGCCCCATATTCCTATATCCCCCTATCCTTGCATCTACCCCTAGATCTCCCTACCCCTAGATTGCCCCACCCCTAGATCGCCTATCGATCGGTATACGTCTACTTATACTTAAATCCTCATAATAAAAAAAATTATAGCGTGTCACTAAAGCACCCTCGAATCTCAAGATCTAAACAATCTATGTGTTAATCGGTCGAGGATCCCGTTGAAAGGGCACGTTGAACGGGAGCTGTCACGAGACGAAAAGGATTTATACAGGGAAAGTTCACGCGATTTAAAGCGTCCGTTCTGTCGCGATTCCCTGCGAGATTCATAACCTCGATAAGCGAATGACAAGACGTGAAAGGGATGCACGTTTCGAAAATCCGGCAATGATTTATTACGTTGCTCCCTCTCCCTCTACGGAGGTCCGTTGCACCTGGGAACGGAAGTTTCCTTAAATCTGGACACTCTGGAGAACATACATGGAATAAATCAAATTCAAAACATATTTCGGCAATGGATTATTCTTCATTGTACACCTAGAAATGTTTAATCCTACGATACATCGACCGTATGAAGATGAATTTTGTAAACGAGTTACCGTTAAAGTTGCCGGCCATAAAACGTCGAACGTAGTTTCGTTTGCAATCAGTCAACTGCTTATAGAGGAAACGTCTGGATATCCACGGTTGATTGGCAATTTGTCAGATCCCATTCATCCGGGCAGTACGTTAACACGAATCCCACGCAGTTAATCTTCTAATATCGAAACAATACGCGTTCACCTGGTATTATCGTCAGGATTAAATGCTCGAACGGGTAAAAGCTCGCCGCTCTCGTTCGCTCGCGTGCCATTGTATTCTCAATTTCGCGTCGTAGTCGAGATGGGGTGCAGGTGCGGGTGGAAAAAAAAATTCCAGCCCCATACGATGGTGGATGAAGGGGAAAAGCCGTTTTCTCCGTTGAAGCCGATGCTCTCAGAATTATTACAGCGGCTAAATGGCATTTCAGCTCGTTAATGGGTATTAAAAAATGTTTCGTTTGACCCTACCGGAAATCTGTTATCCCTATTCATGCGTGCTACGGCTGGGGGTAAACGCGAAGACTTGCAGCGAGATTAAATCCGCGAAATCGGTTCCTCCTTTCAGCCCCTCTCTTTCCGGCTGTCTATGGCGTCCCTTTTCGACCGAACAGACCGCATTCGCCACCAGAACCATGGCGTGCCACCTATTTTGCGCTCGCGGCCTGGCTTATTCGAGCATATTATTCCGCGTGTACGTGCAAAAATATTCGCGTGGCCGAACGTTGGTTAAATCCTATGCCATCAGCAAAATAGACGTCTGTCGTTTTCCCTCTCAGCCTGCACGCTGTTCGAGCTCGCTGTTTTATGCCACGGACCCTCTGTCGTAGTCCATTACTCTTATTGCCGCTCGAAAATCCAGTCGCGCCGCTGGAAACGAAGTTTTCCAACCAACGGGAAGAAATTTTGTCAGGAATAATCCACGCCATTGGCTATCGAACTGCCTTTACCGACGTTTCGAACGATTCAAAATTTTGTCGTGGATATTTCTTCTGGACGCCTGTATTAAATATCTACAAAAGATAGTCTACATAAAATTCTGTGCATGAACTGGAATGTTCAAATTAAGTTTCAAAATATTTAATTTCAGTAACATCCAGCCATGATCGCTAATTGATGAAATTTTCCACAATCATGTTCTCGGAAAACCTTTTCAGTACAACCGTTTTAATATAAAACTAACTGGAGTCATATAACACTCATTAATTCTCGGAAATTTATTTCTCCTCGTACGCGGTCATGCGCAATTCCGAGCGGAAGTTAGATATTACTGCACGTGCTTTGACAAACAGCTTTGATGCATTAAAGTAGAATGTTGATGATAAATGTGTTCCCGGAGTCGTACTATGAAAATCAAAGCTGCAATATCAGGACCGAAGATAACGAAACTTCCGATTGATTCCTCCAAGCAATTATATCAAATGGAGGAATCGGTGCACGGATAACGATACCCCGCTCGATATTCTAAACATAGAATTCCATTTTCCAAGATGTTCCAGTATTGAAACGTAACGATTCCGAGAAGCGATACACGGGACGCAAATTGGTTCGCAAATCGTCCAACAAGGAAAGAGCATCGGAGGCGGTGTTCGACTGCGGCAAACGAAACTGCGTGAAAGCAGCGGAGGGGCCGGGCCGCGGCTTCTAATGTAAATTACGCGAAATCGTTGCACGAGTGACGCCATCCGGCACAAAGGGACGCTTTAGCCGCTATTTTTCCTGCTTTTTTCTCTCGCTGACACGAAATATATTACGTAAATTCCCCTTTTCCGTGAACATTTCCAGGCGTTGCCTGTGTGTGTGGTGCGTGACGCGGTAGAAAATGCATCGCGCGAAAATGTTTTTGCCCGTGTTCGCACCTCCGTGTGTATATAAACGACTGCATTTGCTCCGATACAGTATTCATGCTGGTTGTCCCTCGTTCCAACACACACACACGTGCACACTCTATGTATCCGTTAGCCGGGCTCGCGTGGCAGTGTCAATATTTCGACGTTCGTTGCGCGCATCTCACGCGCCACCATGTATTGCATTATTCTCCGGCAAAATTGCTCGGGGTTCTAACCGTAGCAACGCTGGCGGCTATAAACGGCGTTGCCGAGAATGCACATAAGTCTGCTGCACGCCTTAAAGGTCCGTGTGTATGCCGGCCATTAAGCTAGCGAGGCTGCGGTGTGCGCTCGAGAGACAGGAAAAGGCGAGGCTCCATAAAAATGCCCGGATAACCGGCGAACTCGCCGTGTTTCGTATTTGCATACGTCGCTCGCAGACCCGGCACTGGGAGTTTTATTATTTCTCAAATTAGCCGCGAAAACTGCTGAAAGTCCCGCCGGCAGGAAATCGCTTCCGTTTTAAATCATTAACTCACTCGCGCGGTCAGAGGAGAAAAACTTTTATTTCGCGAAACGGTGGGATACGGGATAACGCTGGGACGCGGGGATGATGGCTGACCCATCGTACGCCTCCACTACTGGCAATATCTCCTGCTACCTACATTAACCAACGTATACTCTGGGGAAAATGGTAATGCAGGAAAAAGCACTATCGTTCGCTGCTTCTTTGCTGTTACATTTGCAAACTTAGAAATCTTTACCGGTCTGTCTGGGGACCACGTACGACTGGTATTAGATAAATATCATGCAAGGTTCACATTCACGATTTACATACTTTCAAACAATAAATCTTCATATTTAGAAATTTAATCCTCAACAGAATCTAATTACTTATAACATGATTCTTAAAATCTCGAACTTGTATTATTAACAATAAGATAGTTTGACACAATAAATTTTACAATTCTGAAACTACACCAAAGATCTAATGAATAAGAACACTTCAAGAATCTTAAAATTAATAAGGTGTAAAGAATAACCTTCATCCAATTGTCAATAAAATAGGATAATAACTTTAATAAGAACAACTCTATAATAAAGAGAGTATAAATTGATTTAGTGTCGGAAATAACAAACGAATATTTTTCCATTCTAGATCAAGATCGTATTTAACACACATTCCGGTGTTTATCGCCAGTCAAAATGCATGTTATGTACGCGAAGGCAAAACGAGTTTCCTATATTTCCTTTCTGGTCGGAGGTAGTCGTGTTACACGATTGATGTACGGCGAGATTTTTCGCGAGCATCGATCCGCGCGCGACTGTGTGTAATTAACCGGTTTCGCCGCGCATCCCGACTGCCCTCGGGCGCACGGAGCGTTATTTTGGTCAAACGCAGACAACCGTGGCGTCTCGCTCGAATTTTCATTTTGCATGTTCGCTTAATGGCGACGATGTCCCCCATTAACGTGCCTAGTTCCCGAATCATTTTCCTTGCTCGTATATTTTTTATTGCTAGCCGATTTACGACGCGTGCACCGTCACGGCCTGAATTTTCCATTAAAGAAATTTGCATATTAATGGAAGCTCACTGGCCGCGAGCCACGAGCAACGATTTGCCGGGCAATTTTGATAAAAGGAAAAGATGAGCGGAGAGAGAAAACGTGGGTTGTATCGTTTTTTTGATCGTCGATACGGATCTGTTTTCAGATGACAGACATCACATGCTGCCCACCGGAGAGCTGCTGGTGTTCTCGGTCACCTCGTCCGATGCCCAATCCAGTTATCGATGCCGGACCGTGCACCGAGTCACCGGTGACACCGTCGAAAGTTCTTCCTACGCCAGACTCGTGGTCACGGGTAAGTTCCCGGCAATATCCACGTACTATTCGTTCGCGGGCTGTCAAACTTTCCATCGAGTGAATATTTAATGCCGGCAAATGTATGGGGAAATTCACCGTCGGGGGAGAAGTCAGCTTGAGCCAAACTGTGGGAAACGTGACGGATCGCTTCTAAGCTCGAATGTTTTTTGATGATAAATGAAGGTAATATAAAAGGGCGTTTCGTGCTACCGGATATATTGTGCAGCTACGTTCCTCGCGTTGCGTTGTACGGATTAGTTTGGTGTAAAACCATACATGTTTGATCAAGATTGGTTGCACGGATAAGACTTCATTTTGCTGCAGTCGACATATAACCCGGATCAACATTTATTTTGCTGCAACAAATTTAGCTTATACCATTTGAAAATTTCCTGAAATTCGTTATTTGCAGAATAATCTGATATCATCTGATTGATGGTGATAGAAAGTTGAGCACATTCGAAAATAACGTAGAAAAAGTGGTTCGGAAATTCGAGAATTGACAACTTGTACAAAATATTTGCACAGATATTTTTTTATTTTACAAGCAACAGTTTCGAAATTAATGATCGTAAAAATAGGAGTTGCGACAGAGGTTGACCTATTAAAATGTTACCAAATGTTCACAAACATAACTGTTTCACATCGCAAATCCGAGCGTCGTAGCACTGAAATATCCCGGAAACGCATCAAATTCGTATCAACAATACCAACTTCCGTCTCGCATAAAGCAGCTCACGGGACGCGGTCGAGGAAGCGCGTACATCGTTCGCCGAGAGAATGCTCGTAATTAGGTTATATTCTATTTATCGAGAAGGCAGAACGCGCGTAAAAGCCGGCGACCATTCGGAATCGGCTCGTATTTTCGGCGCTGTCGGTACATTTTGTTTACGACTGGAAGCACTTCGCCTAACACAGAAACATCGAAGCGCGAACGTTTCGGCCATTAGCATTTCGGACGTTCATGATTTATTCATGAAGAAAGCAGCGCTATCCGAGCCAACGCAGCGTGCGTCGAGCGAACGTCCTGTTGGACACCGCACGGGAAACGCGTTACAATGCATTATAATTTACTATGCAAAAGGTATGCGTGAGATCGTTATATAAACGCTCGTGTTTAAGTAGATGCGCGAAACGTTCCTCGGTTTATTCCAGGGAAATGCCCCGAACGAGCGGCCGCTCACGTACGGCTCGCGACGGCCAACCTTAATCGCCATTATGCTGGCGCAGCTTCCGTCACCGGAAGTCGAGCGGATTCGCTGGTCTCCTTCTTGGAGAGCCTTCTCGGAATCTCCGATACCGATCACGGCGCTGGGAAATAATAGACGCCGTAATCTTTGCGGGTCATCTCATTTTTCATGTTCGAACCATGGTCGCAACGATCAGATAATCGGTTCTGTACATTTCGATTTTCTTTAACTCTTTTACTGCCGAACGATATATTCGCTGTCAGCAGCATTTGGCATTCAATTGACTTGATGTAATTTAATGAGGTTTCGGAACAAGATTATACAAAAATCAGATTTTACAAAGTTCATGCAGGATATGTTCAACCCCTTGAAATATATAATTTAATTTACTGGTAACTGCGATTGTGACGTATATTTTTCTTGTGTATACATATTCTGTATATTATGTTTCATATTTCGTATACATGTATCATGTTTTGTATACATCTGTCTTGCAGAATCTGATGCAAAACTCAGAGACCACTTTATAAAAAATACATTATGTACAATTTTTACACAGTTAAGTATAATTATACAAATAATTGAAAAGAGAAAGCCTACGTCATCTTCGATTTCTGATCAAAGTCTGAAGACTGTTTCTCCGACGAAAGGGATTCAAAGTTCCAGAGGGAACAGCTTAAGCACTCGATCAATGACAACATCCTCTAGTTGCATCGTTACTAGTAGTTAATTATGGTAGCAATGAACATTAACCACGAACGAACCTGATACACGATTACCAATCAAATTCACCAAATGCGGTGTTTGATTGGAAACCATCGTATCAGGTTCGTTTACAGTTAATGTTCATAGTATGCGTCATTATCTAAGGGATGATAATTAACCCACAGTAACGATCCAGCTGCGAACACGATAGTTCGTCGACGTACTTCATCCTGGTGTTGGAGAGGTCTGCTGATTCATAAGACACAAAATGGGTCGAATGTGGATGAGCGTCTGGAACAATAGATGGCTAATGATCAAAGTGTAAGTCGAGATGCTGCACCGGCCGGAACGGAGAAGACACGGAATCGAATGCGAGATGAACATATTGTTCGTTAGTTGCGCGTCTCGTGCAACGAAATCAGGAGTCGTTGTCGAGGAAAATGCAACCCAAGGAAGAATTTTCGGACTCCTCGTTTCGAAGACTGAGGAAAATGACACGGAACTTCAGAATCGATACGAAGTTACTTTCAGATTGTCAGACGTTTCCTTTGAGAGAGGTGTAATTCTATCGCTAAGGAGACCTGCACAAAAAGGTCCTATAAAAGTTAAGATCTTCAACGAACAGCGAATCTATTGTGCTCTTTTGACTGTTGTAATGATGCTTGATAATGGGAGAGTTCAAGCAATTGTTGCGTTAAGCGGATAACCATTAATTCTTCGTTCGTATAAAGATTTCGTGCCATTTTTTATCGAATCTATCTTTAGCTTCTTAGGGGATAACCCCAGTGAAAACGTTTGTGGTCAGACTACAATACAGATTATTTACAAGGGATAGTTTTATATCTTGTTCTACCTTGAAATAAAATTTGTCGATATATTTTGTTATAAATGTTAACAATAATTTCCCGTAATTATTTCGAGTTGGCAATTATCTACGGAAAAGATAACTCAAACGTCTGGGTAGATTACGCAGCGGGTCACGTCGAGGTTAAGACGACAGGAAATTAATCGATCCCGCCAAACAGGGTTGAGGAGAGGAAACGGAAGTTCCTGAACGTCCGTTCACATCAGTGTCTCGTTCCCGTGGCAGCCGTCCATCCCTCTTTTTATCATAGTCACCGCCATTATCTGTTCTAGCATTTTTCGCAACCTCTCACCCGCTACTTGCCCTCCTCGCCGCTGACACGACGCAGCTACATCACTTCGCCATCGCAGCATTTTAGGGAAGCACCGCCTTTTAAGCTGGCTGTCCATTAAACAGCGGAGCCGGATGAACCGCGAACCGTTTAAAAACTCGAATTCCTTAAGCCAGATACGCGTTCGTCCTAATGGACCAACCCTCGACGTTTCAATCGACTCTCGGAACGTTTCGCCAGTTTCCCTTCTCGATGTCCACTCGCAGAAATTCGAGAATGTAGCCATCGTTTTTCGAACTTTAATTTGTACATTCGTTTCGAGTTACGTCAAACATTCAACCTTTGTTTCTGCGACAAATTCTTTTCTGGAGTCCGAGAAATATGATCGGGTTTTTTTCGGGGTCTGGATACAAATATTTGCCTCCGTTTCAAGAGATGGCTGGAGATAATGGAAAGGATTTTCGGAGGGTAGAAATGAAGTCGAGTTCGATACAACTAAATGCAAATACAGGATAAAAATATTGCTTCGTAGGATTTGGGTATATAGAATGTGACGTTTTATTTTTTGCATATACGACTGTGTTTTCTTTAGTATCCACCCGCAACATGTATTCGATTTTGTACGATTTGTAAAAGAATTCTCCAAATTTCTAAATTTCCAAATCAAATTCGGTATAGCTGAGGGTGTTCGATTATACTTGAAAATATTTCCGCGAATTGTCCAGGCCGATCTAATAAAAATTGAATTCACTAGCAATCTAGTCGTACCCTGCTACTCGCAGAGTACACATTTATCGCGAAAACAGAATCGAAATCGATGACCGAGCAAAAGCTAGCGAAACTTTTCCACGGTTCTGGCGTCAAACTTTTAATTATATTCGCAGCCACGAATCAGCGCCACTCAGTTCGAAAATGCAATCAACGGCAAACGTTGTCTCCCAACACGAAGTGAATCTGGCTGCACCGGAAGCTAACGAAACTCCCAAGTTTTATCGGTGCATCGGAGAATTTCCTTCTGTATCGTTCAAGATCAATTGATATCACGACCGAGGCGATACATTTAACTCGATTCGGCGAGAAGTTCGACCGCGAAGAAGAAAGTTGCGGCGTTCGAGAGCCGACGAGGATACTTCTTTCAGCTACAACTTGGATTTAATCGAGCAACCAGTCGGTTCCGCGGTCGAACGGTTTCTTGGCTAGTTTAGCATCTTCTCTTTTATTGGGCTGATCTCGTCGACGCCATATTTTTTGCCCAGGCTAAAGCAACACGACGTTTCTGGCCACCTCTGGCCGCCGCACGATCGTTCTTTCGAGTCTCGGCCGAAATCCAAAGCGTAACTCACACCGTGGTTATCCAGCGTGCAAAGAACCCCCACCAAAAAGTTTCTCAACGTGTCGCTTTATTTACGATTTTCCAGCGACGATTGTTGCCCGCGAAAGTCGTAAAAGCTGGCGACGAACTGCTTCGTTGCGGGAAATCAGTCAGCGTAAAGGAAACGCTGACTCCACGAAACAAGGGGTGAGCAAACAGAAGGGGTGGAGGAAACGGAAGTGGAGCGTAAAGATTAGCCTGATATATTAGTTAAAGTCGCAGCTTTTCGATGGTCCGTCTTTAAACGACCCTCTTCCTAATTCTGAACAGGACGCTCAAATATTTTAGGATTTTTAAAAATATTTATAGCAAACTTCAGAGATAAACCTAAAGGGTTTATACTTCTCGGACTCGTTTTTTGCTGTGTGTAGTACTTTGTTCATCTCTTATTGTACATTTTTAGAAAAATAAATAAAATTTCCAAAAGCAGCTAAAAGTAGTTAAAGTAGTTCAATCACAAAATTCAAAATGTCTCGATGCTCAAACTTCCTATCAGTCGGTGCAGATCTCAGAGTCGTTTAGATAAGTCTAGAGAAGACCCACAAATTCCTCCACCTTACAAAAATAAATGATTAAATTTCCCTTTACTTATCAAACTCTTCTCAAATTTCCAGAGCTGTTAAAAAGTAGTTAAAATAGTTCACAAAGTTTACAACGTCTCGATGCTCAAACATTCCAAAGTCCCAAAATTTTGTTCCCTATCATGCTGCAGATCTCGGAGTCGTTTAGATAAGTCTAGGGACCAGAGTCCAGAGAAGACTTCATTATCTACAATGTAACCAGACAATTTCCCGACTACCAATAATCGGTCGAGTTCGAAGAGATCGCGAAGGCAAGGAAGCACGATGCAATTCGGCTCGTCGAATTCGAAGAGCACCGAGGGCTATTATTTGTCTAGTTCCTTACAAATCATCGTATTCGTTGGTTCCTTGTTCCCGTAGACGATTGTACGCGGGTATACGTGCAATGACGACGCGGTACGTACATATACGGTATATAGGGAATGGAAAAGAGAGATACAAGTAGGTTGAGCTCGATAAGATTGCGGGGTAGCGAGCGAAGGGATTGGAGCCGTGATGGCTGCATTGTTTCTTGCCGACGTTGCTTCGCAGACTGGCTGCATCCTGGCTCCGTGGATTGTACTTTGCGTTTTCGTCGAGTCTCCAATAGGACGATATCTACCCTCCGTCTCCTTCCGTTCCCTTCTTCTTCTTCTTCTTCGAATCTGGCTGCGAGCTTTTCTCTTTATCTCCCTTTTCGCTCCGACCATCTTCGTCATTGACCGACAAAAAAGCCACCCGGAGTATCATAAAAGCACGCTGCGAAGGAGCTCCCCTTATTCCACGGATTTACCGAAAGTTCAACATTTTTCCCTGCTGCCGGAGAGTCTTTAAAGTACTTAGAAGTAATACCGTCCACGGCTAACTCTTGCACCTTCCCTGTTGTTTTTCTTTGTCCTTACACCGTCTTCAATAACGGTCTCTCGATAAATCAGCATTCATTTCCACGGTGCATCGCGATAAACGGTCCCTTTTCGTGAAACGGATACCTCGCGGCTTTTCGAGGGATGCTTTCAAACTCGTGCATCTAATTTCATGAGTTATGCATACACAATATGACTTTGTAAGTAGATTCACACTGAATGGAAATGTTACATCGGATGCCACTAAGCCGTGTAACTTCGATATTCAACTTATTTGTTGAATTTATACGAATTGCAAGTGGATTGAGTTATGCTGCGATCTGCCAGACTTTTTCATCGTATGAATTCTTGCGTGGACTTGCGAATTGGTTGATTTACAGAGATTTTTGGTGTAATTGTTACAAGGCTTACAGATTTTGAAAAATGATGCACAAGATGCATAAAATAACACACGATACAAAATAACAAATGCAATTTTGAAGAATCTGAGTAAAAGACAAAGAAGGGAATCTGCAAAGTTTCGCGTTCTCTCCGAACGAAAGGGTGGGTTGACGAAGACGAATGGCGCCCCACCACCTTATTTTACCCATTTTCCGTAGAAACACTTGCACGCGGAAGCATTATTCACTACGGCGTTATTTGTCCCGGTGAGTTTTGAATTTTACACCGGGTTACGAGTCGCGTATCAATCTTCTTGGATTTCACGCTTCAACCGGCCCTCTTTATCCCCGGAATATGACGCGTTAATCCTACAGCTGTAGAACGAAGCCGTTAATTTAACAACGGAACACCTTCGCGCTCTATTCCGGTGTTCTAACTGCGCCGCGAATCCGCCCGTTCTTTTACCCCATTTTCGCGAACGGTTTGTTTATCCGCTCGTTTTTGCCCGGGGGCTGCGTTTACGTAACGACAGATACAGATACACGATCGTATAAAAGGTGTGCGGAAAAACGGGTAAATACCTTCTAGGGGGATGCCACGCGGACATTACGCTCGTTCGCGTTCGAATTTCGCGAAAAACTGTTAGCTGCGAAAAATCGAAGAAACGGCGGAATATTTTAGTCGGTCGACAGTTTCAATCGCGTAAATCTTTTTTACCAAGCATCGTGCCGGAGAGAATTCCGCCGGTGAAAAATGGAGAGCTACCTGCGAGAGGATCACAAAACGCGTTGTGTATCATCGTCCGCTGGAAATCGCGTTAAGCGCCGGACCGGAGTAGCTTAATCTGTGATTTTTTCGCGACGAACGACTCGTCGACGATAAAACTGTCGTACGATCGGGATTAGATGCTAAGCAGCTTTCGTACGAGCAGACACGTGTCCGATGAAAGGGCAAGATTTGCCTGGAGCCGGTATTGTGCGACGCAAATGACCCCTTCTTGGATTACGTGGACTAACGCGACGAAAATGCGACCTCGTTTGCGAACCTCGCTGAATGCGGAAAGGAATTGGACCGGATATTTCCTTGGAAGTAACGTTTAAAGCTACCGTGTACAATCAGCCACGGTTACATTTGTTGGGGATTATATTACTTGGGTATCAAATATTACCGAATGTTACGCAACTGTGCAGAAACGATGGAATACAATCAAAAGTCATGTTTGAATGTTCAACATCCGCGGGTGAAATTTTAATACGATCGAGTAACGATACTGTTATGTTTGTTGGAGATCGTGTTACATGAAAATCAAATATTACCTGAAAAAATATAACTCTGGACTACAACATGCAGTATATATTCTCTGTAGAGGTGTTGCATTTCGAGGACATTTTTTTTCCTTAAATACTTCACGGTTTTAAAACAGAAATGTATCAGAAAAGTAGCAAAATAATAAAACAATGAAAGAGTAAAATAAAGCTGCAGAATGAGAAGTACAATGGTCAGAATTCCTTCTTACATAAACGACACAATGTAAGATTTAATAGAAAAGTAGAAAATTCGTTCTTAAAAGTGGATAACGCTTTGGATGGAGGATGAATGGATTAACGGATTCAGGACAGAAATGTATGAAAGCTAATGTGCAACAACATCGAGCAAACAAACGAGTTAAAATATTTCAATACAACGAGAGAAGCTTAAATATGGCGTTTCAGTTTTACGATAAGAAATCCTTTGGTATGTTTCACGGAGGATTAAAAGATTTGATCGCATACATCTCCCGTAACATAGCCATGAAACATCATTTTCTATCCGGAACACGTTAGTTCCGACGTTGAGCTCGCCTACGATCCCAAAGGCGAGCTTTCGCGAGCGGTTTCCTTCCAGCAACCTCGCTCGCGATAAATCTTCATTTTCACCAGCAGCCTTCTAATCTAATATTCTCGCTGAGTTACAGCTTTGTTCGAGTGTTTCCCGGCCTCTCGCCACCTTACCCGATATCTGGTAATTTTGATGCTACGCGAAACGAGTCAAATCCCGTACTCCTACGTTCGCGATCCATTCATCTAACTACGTAAGAAGCAGACATAACCTCCTCTCGAACGTAAACTGTCTCAGCCACCAGAAATTACCGAAACAGTTCGAAACATGTACTTCTAGGGAACTAGATTAAATTCGAAGAAGTTTGATCAAATAAGTATTCAAATAAGTATTTTAAAAAGTAAGAAGTAGTTAACGATTCAAATAAGTATTAAAAATGTATAGAATCTTACTGATCATCTCGTAGATATTTCTAGGGAAACGTTATTCGGTGAAGTTCCAAATGCAAACTGTGTCAGAACCGTGCAATAATAGCGGCTCCAACAAAGATAGAATATCCGGACCAATTCCGAACAAAAGTCCTCTTTACGCGAATGCAATGTTCGCCAAGCGGCCCCGTCTATTCCTATAAATCAAGGAATTATAATTATCCGGAATTGCGGTTGGGCGATACGCGTGGCAACACGTACATGCACGTTCTGCGAGCGCAAATTGCGCTCGGGTGTTGCGCGTTGTGACCTGAATTCTGAAGCGCAATCAGCGACTGGCATTAAATTACCTATGTGCTCCATCGGTTTGAGAGGCTGCTGCTTCGATGACGTAATTAGTCAACGACGTGATACGGTTGCCGGTAATATAGCTACAATTAACGCAGAAGCTCGTCTTGCTAACTAATTAATGAAGCCTGAACGATCCGCTAAATAACTCCTCTCAGCCTACCCTTAGCGACGAACAACTCGAATGTCCTTTCGACTCCATACCATCAAGCTTCGAGGCTCTTCCAAGTTTCGAGCCTCTCGCAGTCGATATTCTACGCAGGAGCAATTCGAATTTTATAGTTAGGGATGTAGGGGTATGGAGTGATCAAGGGATCTGGAGACTTAAGGACATGGAGACTTAGGGGTTGGTATATAGGGATTCGAGATATGGGGATTCGACTTATAATGATTTGGGATGTAGGAATTCGGTATACTGGGATTTGGGATATTGAGATTTGGGACACTGAAATTTGGGATATTAAGATTTGGGACATTGGGATTTGGGACACTGAAATTTGGAATACTGAGATTTGGGTCATTGGGCTCTGGGACATTGGGACTTGGGACATTGAGATTTGGGACATTGGGCTCTGAGACATTAGAACTTGGGACATTGGGACTTGGGATATTGGAATTTGGGATATTGAGATTTGGGACATTGAGATTTTCGACCTTGCGATTTGGGACATTGGAATTTGGAGCATTTGGATTCGGAACATAGGGATTTGGGTCACAGGGATTTGGAACATAGGCATTCGAAATATAGGAATTTGGGATATTCGAATTTTGAGATACAAGGATCCAGAACATGAACATACTAAGATCTAAGGATTCATAATATAAGTATCTCAAGATCTAAGAATAGGGTGTAGGGAGCTCTAAAGATCTAGGTATAGAGATCGATGTATAAAGATTGATGCATAGAGATCAATGTATAAAAATTGATGTGTAGAGATTCAGAGTATGAAGATATGAAGAAATCCAGGGATCTAACAATTCCAAAAACTGTATGACCTAGCAATGATATAGAAATCTTGAAGATCTAATCCGAGTATCTAAAAGTTCGTGTGGAAGTGTGATCTACGGACACAAGGAATATAAAAAAACCATTTGGCAAGTTTGGAAAGTTTGTCCCGACACGGTCAATCCCGTACACCGGAATCCTTTAAACCCCCGAGTGCAGCACGTGTCCACCCTTTTCCGTGGCCGTAACTTTAACGCTCGTTTTCCCCGATAGTCGCAGGCGGTGCAGGAAATCCACTTCAACTTTAACCCTCGGCCCTTTGGCTCTCTTCGTTTTTTCTTCTCACTTTCGTTTTCGACGCGAGGCCACCGCGAGCCCCGGAGCCGTGTTACGAGCGTTTAAGGAACTATTAGAGGCGGGGGTGTCGAAAGGGGTGGTAACACGGACGGCGGTAACGAGGCTCGTGCAAGAATTCCGACGGCCGCAAAAGGCGAACGCGAAAAGCTCGGCTGGCAACGCTCGACAAGGGACACATTGTACGGGCTAATTAGTGGTAAGTTTATCAGGGTGAAGTTGCTTGTCCCGGGTAAATACATGAGAAAGACCGACGCCATTTGAAATTCGCTTTACCCGGCGATACACGCGGACGGTGTATATTTAATAGAGTCTTAATTGGAGTCGACGCGGCTCGAAAGGTTTAATTGGACATCGTTTCAGCGCGGTTTCCGCTCCCTTCGGTCCTGCACTTTTCCTCGCGTCTCCTCGTCGCCCGCACCGGGCGTTTCACGTGCCCCCAGCTCGAAGATCGAGCGCGACGAGGAACAGCCGCAGCCTCTGGATTACCCAGTCAATGAGCGATGCTTCAAAGGATATCAAGATGTTCGAGCACCGCTGTCTGTTCGCTTTCTGTGCCGTTTAAATATCGTGCTCGCGCCCGCTGGACGAGTGCCCTTCCTGCTCAGCCCGGTCGTCGAGTTTGTGTACTTAGAAATCACTTGCCTCTGCGGCTATTAATTAAACTTCTCTCCCTTGTTTAAGTTTTTTAACTGCCACGAACGATGCTCTCTCTGTTTGACAAGAGTATTCCGCTCGAAAAAAAACGGTTCTCTCTTTTCCTTCGTTTTCTTTCTTCTCCTTTTTTTTCTTGCTTTTTAAACGCTCTCGTTCGAATCCGTCCGTTTCTGCGTGAAGCCATGCTTCGCTCGTTTCTAATACCGACTGCTCGCGTTCGGGCCAATTAGTGCGTTTAATTAGCGACTTTAAATCCAGTCGGCAGAGTTAAAAATGCATCCGATCGAAAGAAACAGAAATAAAAACGCGAATTACTCATCGTTAGAGCAATCGACGTACGAATCCTTTGTTTCTCCTGTTACGTTTTTTCAATTCGAGCATCGATTGACCGACGAACGGCCGGCGTCAATTTTTTTTTCCCCGTTGTATTTTTCCAACGCCGGTCAACGTCAACGGGAACGACACCGACGTTCAGGCGTAAGTCGGATGTAAATGGCATAAAAAGTTTCGAGCCGTACATATGCACGAGCCGGTGCAACGAGCGCCGGTATGAACAAGGGTGTGGTGGCGGGGCGTTGCTGGAATATGGCAACTGGAATTGCACAAGCGAGAGAAATAGCGTGCTGGAGAGAGAAAGAGAGACAATTTGAGAGGCTGCGGGAGAGTGAGTGCGTGAGAGATAGAGGCGAGCAACGATCAATACGCCATCAGCTTAAATTACAATAATAACGCCGGCCAGACAAAGCAAGTGCGCCATTATGAAATAGTGCGGACGTAAAAAGCTCGGATGTGACGACAATCTTTCGGCAAACGTCCCGTTCGGTGTTTAACCCGGGTCAGTTATGACCCAATGCTTTATATTTCGTGCGCAATGATGAACCAGGGAATCTGCTCCTCTCACAATATTTTGTACCTCGTCTTCATACTGAAACAAATCCTTAATACTTGAAGTATTAAAGTATTATTCAAAGTATGAAGTTAAAACGATATTTTTTAAACACGTGTGAAATTTTGAAACCATTCAAGTACACACTTCTATTTTAGCCGCTGAGGAAGTTTTGTAAGTTCTGCATTTCGCGACGAACCGGAGAATCTGTGCAGGAGATGTTTTTCTTTTTATCATTTTTATAGACATTTAGTACAGAACGTTTACAGAGAATCTGTATTATGAAAACATGTGTTGGAAATCGCACAGCCATTAAAGATTATACGTTCTCGTACAAATCTCGTATTGAAAGTTTATTTTTATAACAAAATCATGCAAACATGTATGCTATTTGAATAATACAAATTTTTATGAGGGATAATAAAACTGGAGATCATAAAAATATTTATTATTTTTACATAGAATGTTAAATGCGGTAAGTGTCCCTCTCTTGATCTATATTTCAGTGCATGACTACATTCTGTAAAATACATTAATAAAAATAAGTTTTGACTAGAAAATGAATAAGTGCAAACGTTGCAGTGTTGCCATAAATGTGAGTAGCCATGTTACCTAAACAAAAGTTTGCAGTACAAAATTGGCCCTGCGTTGTTTTATGGCCGGCCATTCGTCGTTTAATCATAGTCGAAACACGAGTAAAACGTCCATTATTTTCGGCCGCCATTAGACAGTCAAGATTCCGGTAAATTGGATGACGGGTTCCATCGACCGCTTGTTTGATGGAACGAAACATCGCTACATCCTCTCGCTGCGTCGAGTAGACGCGAGGATAAATAGCATCCACGTTTGTACGAATATCACGAGTTATTAAACGCGTGCCGTGATCGATCGTCTGCGATCAATGCGAACGGTTACGAGTCACGGTTAATATTTATCGTCGAGCGAATTAACAATAACGGAGCAGCTGCGTCGATCGAAAGAGAAAAAAGGAACGATTCTATCGTGCCGAAATGTCAATATTTGAATGCGACCAATTCTTTCGAACATTTATGAACACTGAAGTTATCAAAACGTTTCGAGGCGATGGCTTTACATTTTACAAGATAAATACGGTCGTCGCTCGCGAATTAATCATGAGAATCGTAGGTAAGCCACGCGATTGTTCCCGACGCGTAATTAAAGCGAGAAAGTAATGTGGAAGTTATATACTAAACGAGAGTGGAAAGAGAAGAAATGTAAATTTGCGCGGCCGTACTAACTTGGGTAATACGTAACAGGAACAAAAGGAGGTTTTACGCGACCGTGAAAAATTGATACCTGGTTCTTTGTCCCTTTCTCGACTGGTCCGTGGAGATTTCATTTCAGAGGACGAGCAGGAGATTCGAAATGTATTTCGACTGTATCCGACGATAGACGGACCGGGGAAAAATTGGCGAAAGAATCGTAACGTCGTTTCTCTCGTTAGGATTCAGCTCCTTGCGGCCATAACAGTTTCTCCTCGAATTTTGCTCTGGGAGGTGGTACCATAGAAATTGTGTACTATTCAAATTTTCAAATTTTTATTTTTATCCAATTTCATGAATTGTCAAATGCACAAATTTCAGAATTCACAAATTTTTAAACAGTTCACAAATTTTAAATATTCAACACCCTATTCTCACATCACAAATTTTAAATACTCAAACACCCAATTCTCAGATCACAAATTTCAGAATTTCTGGGTTCTCAACTCCCGAATTCTCAAATCCCAAATTCTCAAACTTTCAATTCCCAAGTCTCCACATTCCCAAACCCCAAATCCCAACCTTGCAAATTCTCAGATTCCCAACTCCCAAATCCCCAATTCCCAAGCTTCTAAATTCTCAAATCCCCAATTCCCCACATCCCCAATTCCCAAGCTTCCAAATTCCCAAATCCCCAATACCCCACATCCCCAATTCCCAAATTCCCAAATTCCCAAATCCCCAATTCTCAAGCTTCCAAATTTCCAAATTCCATAACATCCAAGTATCCCCTCTCCAAATCCCCAAATTCCCAAATTTGCAAGCATCGAAACTGTCAAACACCCAAATTTCCATGCCCGATCAAGCCCAATACCACTCCACAAAAAAAAGATCCCAGATACGCAAACAGGATCGAGTCAAAAAACACGCATAAAAATTTCTCGCGCGAACTTTGAAATAACATATCAATTTCCAGTTTCCCACAGCGAGCTTTTCTCCATTTTCCCTGTTCATCGACGGGAATCCAACCGTTTAGCCGGTTAACCGGTTCAGAATGGATCCATCGAGTTTTCGGTCAGAGCTTTAAAGCGGAACGTTTTGTTCGCCGGCGCAGCGTTCCGATTGTTCGTCTAATTTTTACTGGCCTGCTGCAATTCGACACGGGAGTTTGATGAACGTTGTCGATTCCATTCCTGATCAAATAGTCATCAAACATTCGTAACGGAGATCCGCTTACAAGGATATTCGCTCCGAGGAGTATACTCCTTGCCAATGGTAATTCAATATTTACGATACACTCGAGCTACATTTGACAACGGTCTAACGCTTCCAATAATCTTTCGATATTCGAAAAATGTAATTGAAACAATCTTTAAATTATACAAACTCTAAAAGCCTACATGTTTGTCTTATTATGAAGTCTACTAGCGGATTTTACGGTATGAAGTTTGCGAAAAATAGGGTCACGGCTTCAGCCGGAAATATACGGAGATGGGTTTAACAAACGTAACGAAGAGTTCTTCAAGTTTATTGTAACCTCCTAGCATTCTTCGAGGAATTGTACCGAAAACGTTTACTATTCTCAATTTCTTGGGACAAGTTTATTCGTAGCTTTTTGTTATCTTCTTCATACAAGTTTAATAATTGTATGAAATATAAAACTTTGTATGAAGACATTATGCATGATATGGAACCAAGATATGTATGAGTACAGAATTGCACAAGTTCCTGCTGTATTTAGCTTGTTGGAGAAAGAATTGGGGTGTCGACCATATTATGATAATTATTAGGACTATCTTTTCTTTGTGCTACTATCATCAATATCGTGATCAGTATTGGCTTTGTTACAGACTGTCAATAATACATGGTCTACAAGATAAATCAATCTTATAGACCATGGTCACAAGATCTGTTTAGAGGATGTCTTATGTATGTAGATATAAACATGTGTCCATCACCTAGAATCCACTATATGATACATGTAATCACCTGAAATCCACCATTTTCAACTCACACATTCTTTCAAGCGAACCAGGACCTTGACCATCCATAAATGTCCATAATTTTAATCCAAAGTCATTATATACATAACCTAACCAAAATCTCGACCATCTATAAATGTTCACAATTTTACTCCATGCCAAAGTTATTATACAGTCGAGGTAAATGATACAAAAAAATCGAAGAAATAATTATTTGCCCATTTGCAGATCCTCACATACAAGTTCCACCGAGGTTCAACGAGAGGGTGAGTCCAGCCCCGATCCGCACGGGGGAGACTATCGTCCTGTCGTGCATTTCCCAAGGAATACCACCCCCGATGTATCTATGGTTTCGCGAGTCCGTGACCGGCACGGCGATGATCTTCAATTCAGAGAGGATTTACGCGAGAGCGGGCGTGCTGGTGCTACAATCAGCCAGACAAGAGGACGCCGGACGATACGTCTGTCACGCGAACAATACGGCCGGTTCCGAGATGGTCGAATTGGAGGTCTCCATTATAAGCAGCCTCTCCATCCACCTAGTACCTCAACAGGTTAGTTTCCGGTACTTTCGTTTGATCTTTACACCCGCGTCAAGCACCTTTTCCTCTTACAAAGCACGGGCTTTTTTTTCTTAGAAACTGAACGTTCAAGACTCTTTTCAAAATTTTCTTAACTCAGTATATTGTTTAACTCTGGCTATATCGAATGATTTTATTCGGTTTTTGTACTTAGAAGTTGTACCAATTTTTCTTTTGTATTCGAAAGTTTTGTATGATTTTTAAAAATTATATTCTTTTGTACGGAAGGTTTTGACTGGTTTATATTTGAAAGCTATAAGAAAGGTTTTTGTACATTTTTACTAAGAAATTGTTTTGTGTATTTTTAATACTAGACATAATATTTTGACTTATGTGGACAGCGTATTTTGACTGTTATGTGAACAGCATGTTTTAACTTTCAAAATGTGGACATCATATTTTGACTGCTGTACTGTGGCCATTATTGCTATACTTCAAATGTAACTGAATTAAAGGAAAGCAAGAAGTCATAACAGTACATCTTCCTTTTATTATTATAACTTGGACAAGAATCCTCAAAGAGCAATAGCACATTTATCGTAAAAGTACCTCTTATTTTAAACAGTTCTTATTTCAAAGACATAACCTCTACTGTCTCTGTTATTGTTTCCTCCAATAACACTATATCTCTGTTATCATCAATAACGGTACAAGTCAACAAATAATTGCAAAAATGCATCTGAAAATTCCACCTGAAGATTTTTAAATCTCCAATTTGTGACATAACCTCAATCCTTCGCTTCATATAACATGTCTTATTACGTATGCCCATCCATTCTGACTGTACTTAAAACATATAAATGGTCATTCCTACAACATTGCTATAACAGTACCAGTTATAATATATAATAATAATGACATAATAGAAACGTGTACGATACATTTCAAGTTAAATCGCCGTACGTGACATTTTGATAATGCACAAGAGTTAGAAAAGTGCTTGAAAGTCGTTTTCGAGTAGAGCTCGCGTAAAACTTGATCCCCGGTTGTACGTAGTTTCAACAGGTATCCGTTTCCTCTCGATTGGATAACACCATCCAATCGATTCCTTTTTATCTTCTCAGGCGACAACTTTGATCCGTCTTTGCTGGAAGTTAAATCGCCGATACAGTGGGACGCGATCGCGAAGGATTCTTGGCTCCCGTTCGTGTTAATCGATGCGCCAACTTTCCTCGGGTTTATGCACGTTGTTGGAACCGCTTGAAAAATTCTCTCCTACCACCACCCTCGTCTGCTTCCTCAACAGGTTAGCATCCTGCCTCGCGTAGATTGAATTTCAACGACGCAACGGACGAATCCGTTCCACGACTTCCTGTCTCGCGAACCGGTAATTTCAATCGTCCGAGAAATTTTCACGACACCCGCCTGTCGTAGTTTGTACGATTGATAGCGACGAGACAGCTTTTTACTTTGTGTCGCAACTTTGAGAGGAAAAGTAATTATGAACTCCAGGAAGGGGTTGAGCTTCAGGGTTGATGAGGTTTCCAGAGAGGAATTCTAGAGGACGTTTTCGAGATTTTGTCCTCTGAATTTGCAAAAGTGAGTTAATTTGGATGTTTGTAAAGGAGAGTAAAAAGTTTTGGTTCATACATTCTCAATTTCTTAAATTCGCAAATTCTCATGTCCCAAATTTGCAAAACACAATTCTCAAGTTTTGAAATTTGAGAATTTCTAAGTTCTTATACCCCCAATTCTCGAAAAGCAAATTCACAAAGTTCTAAACTCTCAAACCCCTAATTCCAATTTCTGATCCCCTAATTTTCAATTTTCCTAATTCTCATACCCCTAAATACTCAAATCCCCAATTCCCAAACCCTCAAATTCTCAAATCTCCAATTCTCATACCCCAAATTCTCAAATTTCCAAATTCTCATAGCCCAAATTCTCAAATCCCCAATTTTCACATTTCCAAATTCTCATACCCCAAATTCTCAAATCCCCAATTCTCACATTTCCAAATTTTCATACCCCAAATTCTCAAATCCCCAATTCTCATACCCTAAATTCTCAAATCCCCAATTCTGAAATTTCCAAATTCTCATACCCCAAATTCTCAAGTCCCAAATTCTCAAATCCCCAATTCTCATACCCCAAATTCCCAAATCCCCAATTCTCAAATTTCTAAATTCTCAAACCCCCAATTCTCAAATCTCCAAATCGCAAATTTCTGAATTCTCATCCCCCGAATTCTCAAACCCCAATTTCTTAAATTTCTAATTTCCAAACTCCAATTTTCAAATTTCCAAATTCTCAATCCGCAGCTATCAACACCCGAATCTCGAAATCTCGAACGTACATTTCCCAGATGTTGAGAGATTGAACCACTACCCCGACAAAAACCCAAGTACCACGTCAGAGAAACATCCGTAACCGAATCTCGAGGGACGATTGGTCCGTAAATAAATTCCATAAGGACTGGACGTGGTCTGAGATGTCGTAGTCCTTTTACTGCAGGTTCTCGATGATAAATAGCCTCTCTTTCTTCATCCGGCTGATACCTCAACAGGTTACCGTTCCTTTATTCTATTTTGTAAACAACTCGAGAACCTCCTCCATGGTTAATCTTTTTTCTTTCTTGTTGCTGCTCCTCCAGCCGTATCCTCAGCGAGGAGCTTCTGAAACTGCTCTCAATGAGCGTCGATTCTATTTCCAACAGATCTGCAAACTGGCTGGGCTGAGCGTGTTCAGCGTTAACGGTTCGTTGCACGGTGACTTTGTTAAGTCGACGAGATATTCTCGTTTCCGTTCGGCGAGCAGCTTTTCAGGTGGCGTCTGTACGCGAGCGCGAGTAGTTTCGTCGAATAAATTCGCGCCGACTTTGCGAGAGCGAAACGTCGACTAATTCGCACCGATGCGGATAATTGAGGATCGAGTTAGGGTAAACACGATAGAGCGAGGACAACGACGTGTCTCGTTTCGTCTTGTATAAATCTTGCGAACGTCCCAAACAGAACTTAGCTAAGGCTTTATGGCGTAAATATCGTGCCTGCCCAGTAACGAGCACGCGTTTCTTCTCGTGAATCAGTCGCTCCTATTAATTAGTATTAACTTCCGTTAATTAGTAGCCCGACTGGGTACGGCCTCGACGGAGTTCTTCGTAACTTCTTTGATCTTTTAACAAGCTCCGTTAATTGTGTACGCGATGTTGCCTGCCACGAAAGAGGGAGCATTGTGCGGAGAACAACCTGGAAGCATGATCGATCCGTAACGATTCTTCGATCTAAACGTCGTGAATGGCGAGTTATTGAACCGAACAGTGAATTCTATCGATACAGCAAAGGACGCTGTTCTCGTATGGCTACTTGCGTATGGTCAACGTACGTGGAATATTCGGTAACAGCCTGGGGCGCCATTTTGAGAACCGCAATAACGTTTCTTAATATTTGAACCTCTATTCGAATATGTTGAAAGATCGTAAATTGTTCGTCATAAAATTTCTGTTATAGGAAAATGTTCAATAATTTAATATCCCAAATTTAATGCAAGATATTCATAAATAAGGAGTGAATTATTTATATCTTGAAATGTGACTCCGAATAATTAAAACAATGTATAATTCGAGTAATTATTCGATATAACTGGTGGAATTAAATTTTATATGAAAATCTTATCGAGGATAAAAGAGTTGTTGAATTAAAAATTAGTATTTTCAAACGTTTAGTTAGTATTTGGGGGGTTGATGATTTGGCAAGTGGGGAATTTGTGTATTTGTCGAATTTAGAAAGTTGGGATGTGTGAGTTTCATTATTTGAAGTTTTCGAAATGTGGAAAGGGGACTTGGGGATTTGGTGATGTAGAATTTGGGGATGTAGAAATTTTACAATTTGAGAATTTGGGGACATAGAATTTTGGGAAGTTGGGAATTTGGGGACGTAGAAATTTCAGGACGTAGAAATTTGGGATTTTAGGAATTTGGGGACGTAGAAATTTGGGATCATAGGAATTTGGGGACGTAGAATTTTGGGAATTTTAGAATTAGGGAAGTTGAAAATTTGGGGACGTAGAAATTTGAGGACGTAGAAATTTGGGATTTTAGGAATTTGGGGACGTAGAAATTTGGGATCATAGGAATTTGTGGACGTAGAATTTTGGGAATTTTAGAATTAGGGAAGTTGAAAATTTGGGGACGTAGAAATTTGGGATTTTAGAAATTTGGGGACGTAAAATTTTGGGATCTTGGGAATTTGTGGACATAGAATTTTGAGAACTTGAAAACTTGAGGGCATAAAGATTAAAAAATTCATAAATTCATTATAAAGATTCTTTGTCCACATCGCACTTCCTACAAAGCCATCCCTGCGTACACGTGAAAACAACGGGTCGAGTGTTTGAGTTTGACCTCCGGGTGTTTGTAAGGGTATTAACCGTCGCGTCGATTGGCCATGCAAAGCGGAATAATTAATAACGTTTGAAACGAAATGTCAAAGGGGGTGGAAACGCGTTAATCCACCCACGCTTCGGCGTTATAATTCAATTTTCAGCCAAATTTTCAAACTTGTCACGAGGTGTTTGACGTTTGATTACAGAGACGCATTGTTTCAACGACAGCATTGTTCCGTCATTATATTGGCACACGTTTGCGAGTGTACCTCGACGAAGCTTTGATGGAGCTAGGAAGATCGCTATGAGATCTCGTGAAAATGGTGGCCGAGTATATTAAAGAAGGGACTTAAAGATTGGAAAACGGTCTAGAGACGGAGCGAACGGGTCGTAAAACGGAACCAATGGAATAGCGTTCATTCACCGGAAGCTTTTCGCATAACTTTTGCAGTCATCAGCAAAGAAACGATTATTGCGGACGGATTCTATCTCGTATATTGGCCGCCATTTTAACCCGAACCTTTCCATTAACGTGTTCGACGTAGTCCTGACTTTATTAAAAGCATTCGTGTGTTCTCCCATCAACCGCACCTTTTTAATTCGATCCTTTGTTTCTCGAATCTTTGAATCAGCATTTTTTGAAGCAATCATATTCAGGATGAACTTTAAAGCTACTGCAATGTAATTGCGATATAAACATGTGTGTAGACTTTTTGTTTCATACGTGACGCACCGGGTGAGTCATATGTATAATCATAATTTATTAATATTAATATTGTTGTTAAATCTGAATGTAATGTAAGGTATATCGAGTTGATATTTGTTTTCTTATATTTAGAGATAGCTTATGTTAAACTAAGGATGTGCTAATACATATCCATGACTCACCTGGTGCGTCAATTTCCAGTACGTTAAATGAAATTTCTATTATCCAATCTTTGCCATTCCCCCCATAAAAGTTGCCATTTCAGAGGACAATATTATACAAGGAAGAATTTAAATTCTTATTGTCCGACCGCAGAAATTAATGTTCCGATCGATCTCCGTTCCAGTTTCCAAAGTACATTCGGCTATAATCGCGAGCAGAAGTAGAGTACTTTTCGAACACGGTAAAAAATCACCGATAAAAGAATCTGCTTCGTTACGAACCAATAAGCTTATTGAAAGCGTCGTAGGTACAAATGCTTTTAAAGGATAACGTGCGAGCTCTAATATAATCACCGCTGACACCGTTATACCATTAACGATTCGTATAATTCTGCCTTCGAACACGCAACGTTCGATCTTCGAACGTTACTGCAGCTGATGCACGAAATTTATAAGTATTTATGACACATTTTTCTGCGACCCCGTCGTAATTTTCTTTATTCTCCCCCCGGATTCGTCCGTGGCTCGTTTCGAGAGGACGAAACGTGTATTGCACTCCATATCGGTAACATAAACGCGAGCGTCACAATAACGTGGGATGATGACGGAAGAGAACAACCAGGGAGACAAAAGATACAAAGAACATCGTGACACTTTTTTTTCATCGCTTTCACGGTTAACTTCGTGGGTTGCATTTCAAGTCCCTGCGCATCTTATTCCCTTTTGCCTTCTTTTTGGGCTGAAGATCAAAGACTGTTTAGTTTGATGTCCAAATTTTCAGATTCCCACACATCCTCACATCCCCAAATTACTTATCAGAATTGTTACATCTCCAAATTTCTACACCCTCAAATTCTCATGTGCTAAAATTCTCAAATCCTCAAATTTTTACTCCCAGAATTCTCACAACTTCAAATTACTATATCCCCGGAATCCCATATCCCTAACTTCTCACATCTCCAAGTTTCTACATCCCCGAATTCCCATACCCCTAACTTCTCATATCTCCAAATTTCTACATCCCCGAATTCCCATACCCCTAACTTCTCACATCTTCAAGTTTCTACACTCCCAAATCTCTACATCCCTAAATCCTCCAATCCCTATGACCCCAAAACCCTACACCCCATATCCCTAAATTCCCATACCTCCCATCCTCCAACTCTCCCAATTGCAAATTCAAAAGTCTTCAAATCCCCAAATGTCATATCTCCAGATTTCCTCCAAATTTCCAAACCCCCCAAATTCCGACCACGTGACAAGTCCGTAGAACAGAAAAGGACAACAACGAGGAGGGAAGGGCGTCGCTTTATATCGTCAGGTTGCGAGTCAGCTCCTCGGGTCGCACTTAAAGGCGTCATCCTTGCGCATCTTACTTGCAATTCCTTCGTTTCCCCGGCTGAATATCGTATCAAAGGATATTTAAAACGGTCTTCGGTTTGAAAGAAAGTTTCCTTTGGACCGTTGAACAAAAGCCAGTCAGGGTGAGAGCAACTCTCCCCTCTTCTCTCCCCCAACCCTTTCCGGCAATATTTAATGGCTGAGAGTTCGATTCAACACACCGTTCCTCGTCGACGAATTTCTCCGTCGGTCGAATTCGCGCCGCAGCAAATCGTCTTTCCAGCTTGAAACTTGAATATAAATATCCTCGACCTCGTTTATTGCGCTCCTTCCAGTCGTGAAGCCTAGAAAAGAGCGTGTCCTCCTTTTTCACCGATCACGCCCGATATGCCCCAGGAATCTTTTCCGATCCTTTGACGCACGAAACGCTTTCAAAATTCATGTCCGCAGGGCTGGTCACGATACGCGAACGACGTTCAAAGTGTACCCCTGTGGGTGTGTGTATGGACCCGTACACGTGTACACATATCTATCGATGTGTCGTCCGGTAATCAGAACGCTGATTCGTCGTCGACGACGCTTCTCCCACTGGCCGGATAAACGACCCTCTTCAATAATACATAAGACGAATTCCGGGAGAGATCAAAGGACTGCTTCGCCGATCGGTTAAGCGGTTTGATATACATATGGAAATGCCACTAGGCCACTGCATTTACTCGGAATACTGGATCAACGTGTCCCACCGCGTCTGACCGATATCTTATCGATATTTAACGATTTAACGACGTTATCACGACTTCGTTAAAATATTCTAACTAATTGGAGTGGTTCAGATTTTAACCGGATTAGGTTAGCTTTTAACATGTAGATCTATCAAATTAAATTTTATTATAGCTGTTACATATTAAGTTAACAGATTTTTAGGCTAGTTTTTATCTTACATATTTATTAGGTAAGTCTTTATTAAACAGATCTTTTAGGTTAGCTTTTATTATACAAGTCTGTTAGGTCAGATTTTATTATATGAATCTATTAGGTACGTTTTTATTATACAGATCTTTTAGGTTAGTTTTTATTATACAAATCTGTTAGGTCAGGTTTTATTAAATGAATCATTAGGTAAGCTTTTATTAAAGAAATTTTTTAGGTTAGTTTTTATTATAGACATTCAGGTAGATTTTTAATTTGAGATGAAATCGATAGGAGTTTTATCGTGCAAATCTATTAGGTTATGTTCGTATTAATATAAAAGTAATCCAACATTTCCTTTATTTCCATATCCAATAAGGATTATTGGCCGTTTCCAAACTTCGGACTACTCTTTTTAATATCCGGTATAGTAATATTTCGTATTTCCATGCAATTTATTACCGCCCCCCGCATTAACTTCTGTAGCACGGTACACAGTTAAACTGTTTGCCGCAGCCCGTTTACCGAGAACGATTCTCGTTAATGATAAATCAGAGAAGCCGGTGAACTGATCAAAGGGAGATGACCGCGCGACCCGGAAGCAATTAAGCTTTCGAAGGTAGACGATGAAATACCCAACAGGACGTTCGATTTACCGTTATTCGCAAGCTTGATCGTTCGCTATCTGTACCGTTACGTCTGAACACGTTAAGCCTTTTCCAGCTGCATTCCGAACTCGATGCGTGTATCACCGAATCATCGTGGAGCAAACTTTCCTATCAAAAGCTTCCATCGACCGGCTAAGAGTAATTGCTATCGATACAGGAGCCCCTAGTCTTTCATAATACCGATACGATATTCTACGGAGATCAAAGGATACCTTGCAATATCGTTACTTTGTTCGAGTCTTCGAAACAGAGGGGAAATTCGAGGAGGATATTAAAGCATTAATTTTTTAAGTTTACCAACAAACTGAAAGTTCAACTGCTTCGGGTTCATTTGCATGCGAGCGTGCAGCTGAAATAAATCCCCTAACGAGCTTCTCGTGTTATGTTACGATTACAAAACGTTATGCCAGCGGCTCTCATTCTTCAAATATCGCGATTTTATACGATGGTCTCGCGGAATTTTCAAGGGGACCTCGGGTTTAAAAAATCGTTTGACTTAAAGAAAGTTTCAAAATCCTTCAGGTTTGGAAAATTTCATCTTGGAGTCCCAAAGCTTCAAAGTTACATTACTCCAAAATTTAAAAAATTCCAAAGTCCTAAAATTTCAAGATTTCAAAATCTTGAAGACCCAAACCCAATAACCCAGAAATCCCAGGAACCTAATTTCCTCAAATCCAAATATACCAAAATTCAAAAGTGTTCTCAGACCAAAAATCTTAAGGTCCCGAACTGCAAAAGTGCCAAGACGGCAATGTCTCAAACCCCTAAACCTGCTAAATTACGAAATGTGGAAGTTCCAAAGTCCCGAAACGCGGAAGTTTCAAAGTCCCAGTATTTCTTCCGGTCGAAAATGTTTCGTGATTCAAGAAGAACCGCTGTGCGTTACTGTACGCTTGCATGTTAGTTGGAACATCGTGCGATCCTTTGAATAGAACCTCTATCCGCCGCCTCTATCCGTGAAAGCTGTACTTGATGGTTCGTTAATGCTCTCCCTAGTTGGCGTGGAAATTACCTCGGAACAGAAGCAACAAGCTCCGTTCTTTAATCGTGGCCCGGACGATGTTCGCGTTCGAAAGCGCATCGCAACATCTGTTCCCTGGGAACGAGGTTCCCTCGTTCCGCCAACTTTTCTTCGGGAAACAATATTAAGTTTTCGCGGACAGTCGGAAGATTAAAAGGGACGTTCGGTGGCGAACGTGCAGCAAGCTAAATCGATAACTGTTACAGGTCACCGTCGACTTGGGTAGAGACGCTGAATTTCAATGCTCCGTCACGGGACAACCGGCTCCGGTGATCTCCTGGACCAAGGACGGACTTCCTGTGAGAGAGGGCACCTCCGGCAGGAGCAAGATCACCGGAAACGACGGATCCACCTTGCACGTGTCCTCGGTCGCCAGGGACGACAAGGGGATGTATCAGTGTTTCGCCAAGAACGACTACGAAATGGTCCAAGCGGCTGCCGAGCTTCGTTTAGGGGGTAAGTACTACAGATAACATGTTATCACGCTTGTGTGATCAACTTATATTATTGCAAATCGTTTATTTGATTATCGAGATATGGTACATTTCACACACGCTGTTTTGGTCGAGATACTCAGATATTTTACGAGTACAGAAATATATTTCACGATAATCAAGAAGTTCATGGTACGCAATGGTGACAATATGGTTGACTTGTACTACTGGAAACGTGCAGTTTTCTGTTCTTAAGTAACGTATCTGAATTATTGACGTAAGAATGTATTTTTTAAAGAACGTATTCTGAATTTATTCGTCTTGAAAAGAAGTGTACTGGTAATATTTAATAATGACGGCTGTATGATTGACCTATACTACTGAAAATGTCATGATCGTGTAAAGCGTTCCATACTATTGCTCTCTTAAAAATACCTACATTCTTCGATTATAGATCTACAAATTCACTACTCGTTGTGTTAAGCAAGGAAATAGAAATATTTTCCGATTAAATACTAATATGAAACCACCCAAACGCGTTAATTCAGAATGCACATAAATTATAAAATGTGTCGTAATAATAAGCGAATATAATCTCATACTACTGTAAACATCTGGTCTTCAAAGTACATATAAAGAAGCTCGTTCCCTCTAACTCATCGGGCTGAGAGATGATTTAAAAGGTCGCCAAGCAACGTACCAGGGATGAGTGGTTTTAATTCTTAAATTTTCATCCGCCCTTCCTGCGAACGATACATGGCCGGGAGCAGCCAGGAAGTTGCACGGTGCTAAATTAACTTGTGGATAATTAAAAATTTACAGCCAATGAAAACGCAGTTCGAGGCGCGAAGGTAGCCAGTTTTCTCGACAACTTTGTGGGCGAGTAACACACGACACGAAGACCCGCTCGAGACACGGGAAGACGGATTAGGGTGTCTAAGCGGTCGTAAAGCTACGGATCGTACGAGTTTCTCGAAGTTTTATAAAAGTTTCGTTGGAAAATAATAAGGTTGAAATTAAAGCTATTATCGGGGCTGTTAACCAGGCTCCCGGTCTCTATTGCGAAACTTTGAACGACCCGGCCCCTCTTTTTATCGGCTGTTCGCGAAGCAAGTCCGTCAAGTGCGATAAAAATACATATTACAATGAACTTTTATCCGGCGGATGAGTTAAATATTTTTTAATTAACGACGAGGTTCGTTAATTCGACCTTCGTCCCCTTGACGAAACTTCCCACCGGGAACATCGAACGCCGCTGCAACGATCGGAGATATCGGGTGAAATATAAAATCCTCGTTCCTTTAGTTTCGCTTGGAATTTCACCTGGAATTTATACCGAAGTCTGGCAACACGATTCCACGCTTCGTCGCATCCGGCTGCCTCTCCTCCGACTTATCTCCGTCCCCCTGTCTCATGCCTTATCTCCTTCCATCCCTGGCAAATCTCCGGTTCAATACGTGGAACCGAATTCTTTCATTACTTCGCCGGTTCGCTCGATCTCGCGGTCTCTTCTCGCCGCGCAATACGAACCGTCAGACGATAAAATACTCCGTAAACCCACGCTGCCTCGTAATCACTATTCATTTTTTCCGAAGCAATCTTCGTTTCTCCCTCAAAATTTGTATTAAACTCTAGACAGAATTTTCAATCGCAATTATTGAAACATCGAATCCTTTCTATATTTTAATAGACACATCATGAAAGACGTTATGTATTCTAACTTTTCGGAAGGGTCAGTCTTTTCAAAGATCAAATACAGTCTTAAAAATTATATTTATTTCTTTATTATTTGAAAGTAACACGAATTATGGAAGCTTACAGAAAATTGCTCTACTTCTTTTGTACGTACGCAAATATACATAAGAGCCTCGATGTAAAAAGGAGTAAAAAAGGAGCGTATCGAGTTTACCGAAAAATTACAAGGTGTACATTAATTTGTAAAAAAATATCATTATGTAGAGCGTCGAAGGAGGAAGTGGAAGAAAGAAGAAGATGAGCAAAGGACAGTGACGAAGGAAAGAGAAGGAAAAAGCCGGGGAGGAGCGTCGAAATAGAAAAAAGGAAAAGAAAAGAGTGCTTAACGAGGGCGATGCATAATGGAGAAAGGAGAAATCCACTGGCTGGCGTGCCGTGAAATAAATACATACCATTTGTCTTAGTCAGGAGGGTGGAAAGCGGGGCGGACGATGCTCGCCGAGTGAAAGAAACGCGTCGCTGGTTGCGGGTGGAGAGATGGCTAAAAGTGTTGCTGCAACTTGAAATTCCCGCGCAAAAACAACGAACGAAGACGCTGGAACTGGACGACCTCTCCGGACGAATATTTCGTCGACATGTTTAAAACCGTGGAACGGGAATGCCGCTTCCACGTGACATAATCCATTACGTTAAACGAGCCTGTCAGTCGACCGTCTTAAGTGCACGTACATACCTACGTCCATTTTCGTCTTAGTGTCACGTATACACGACGTTCGTTGAGAACCATCGAACGACATTTCTCACCCGGCTGTGAATGTCCCGAACACTGACGTCTTCGTTTACTATCCCCCTACCGCCAACCGTTGTTTCGTTGTTACGGACGGGAAAACAATTCTCGAAAACGTCCCGGGAAAATGAGATAGAAAGAACGAGAAAACAGCGAGTTACGATGAGCGATCAAACCGTGATAGCGTGTTCCCTACCGGCGAATAGGATTGGTTTTAAGGAGCTTCGTTCCGAACTGTAATTCTTGAGACTTTTTAGGAACACTGTAAGATTCACTTCTGGAATTGCTAACATCGAAAAATTACACACTGCGAATTTTGGTCTTTGGAAGGATTCGGAAGATGGCAACTTTGCGATTCTTAAAACCTCGGTGCTCGAGAATTTTTTAATTGTGAAACCCTACTTCGGAACTTTTGTAATTTTGAAACGCTTTGAAAGTTTAGATCTTTGGAAGCTTGAGAGAATTTTAGAACCTCATAATTTCACTAATTTCGTGTTTCCAAGAATACACGAAATAATAGAGGCCATTCATTGAGAGGGTAGATAACCTCAAAGAACTGAACGTTCTATAAATTTCCAACGAAGATATTTTAAATATTTTAGAGTTTCTATTTTCTGTCCTTCCAACCAATTTCCATTAGGATCTAAAATTCCTTGAACGTTCAGTGACATCCCAGTCGTAAAAATTGAAAATCGATTAGAGCCCCTTATGAATACTTGCATTTACATAGAAAACATACTTTTTGTATCACAATTACAGGTAAAACAATGCTTCCGTAACAAGAATTCGCTTCCCTTAAGAACATCGTTAAATGTACTAACATATATTCTGTTCTACTTGACCTGGGCCCATTAAAATTCTCGATATTGTGGCGGTTTAAACAGAAATAATTCCGCGATCGATGAATCGAACGGTTTAAAAAAGGGGGCCAGACACATCCAGTTTTACACTTGGTCCGATAATTATTTTCAGCGTTTGTAATGAAGACAAAAGGTTCCATTTTATTTGGCAGACGTCGATGCCGTGCGAGTATTGACCGATGTGTCCTCGAACGAGGGAACGGGAAACAAGGCAGACGTCCGTTTATCTTCCTGTTCGACTGTATTTCTCAGTCGAGGCGTTGTGCCGTGGAAATTTTTAAACGTCGAAAAAAACTTGGAATTTCGCCGGTTCTAGGGGAGGAAAAACGCTTCGCCGTGATTAATAACTTTCGCTCTCGTGCCGTCGATAAGTCACGACGAAAAGGCTCTTTGTCCCCTTTTGTTCGTCGAAGACGTAGCCTCTTCTAGTTCGAACAATCGTTCTTTTAAATAATTCATGCGTTCGATCGGGCTGGTAGATTTGAAAAAAAATAAAGGATCCCGAAATCTCTCGTTCGATGGCTGTCGCTTTGTGCGATTCGAAATAATTGGAGGCGGACTAATCCTCTCGCGTAAAAAAGGGAAAGAATCAAAGCGGCGAACTTTTGTAACGATGGCGAGCCAACATTGGAAAGGGGGAAACAGATGTATGCTCGTAACGTAGAACGTTCTCATCCGCTGCGTTCTCGTATTTTTTTTTTGTCCGCTTTTTTTTTCAATTTATTCGGTCGACGAAAGCAGAACGGTTTATGGAAACGCACATATGGCGGGGAAAAGAATTAGAGTGGGAGAAGCTGTCGGTTTTGGACTGCAGCCAAATGATTCCGTGAGGTACTCGTGGAAAATTGCGAAATATTTTGTAAAATGCATCACGTATTTTCTCGTGCATGGTTTCGTGCGTCGGGTTAATATACCGGGTTTCGGCAGTCGATGATTCGTTTTCAAAGGATACCGGTCATGAAGACAAATCGTGTCAGGATTTCGCGCGACGTCCTCGCGGACACGCGAAATTCCCGGTCAGTTTCGATACTGGCAGGCTTCCATTTTATTTATACCGATTTAACGCGTTTACACGACCGGCAATCACGTCACGGTAAATAATGCCTTCCTGTCGAATTACCGGCTCGCAAATCGCGTCGCTTGCATTGCCCGCTCTACGCTCTGTTTCGTATTAACGAGTTCGTCATGTTTGATCGAGACTAATTATTTGAAAATAAAAGAACTCGAGCGCTGTTCAAAGTCTCGCTTTTCCAGATATTTGTCCCGTCAAATGTTCTTCAGTTCGGGTCGTTGAACCTGAATGTGATAATTACGTAATTTTGATAAGAAGCAAGCTTTATTAAGTCTTTGATCAGGAGACTTGTATTATAAATCGAACGATCTCTTATGATAATCGACAAGAATATATGAATGTATAAGAATACCCAATGTAGATGATTGATTTATACTACTGACGTCTGACCGTCAAATAAAGATGAAAAGTTATTCAGATATCCAAGTTGTAAATGTACTTATTACATTTCATGATGAAAAAAAACAAATGTATTAATAATTCACTATGGCGATATGATTGATTTATACTACTGGAACTGTGCAGTTTTCCAACCTCACTGTGCTCAATACTGATGCATTTATGAACAAATCGGGAAATCTTTACGATGATAAATATTGAAAAGAAATATATTTGAATAATACTGTACGATCGACTTATACTGACAATCCATTCATTAAAATATAACATGCTCCAAATGAACAATCGTTAAGTTGGACATCTGCGTCAGAAATATTCTTTACAACAATGAACAATTGTGATGTCTTTTAATACATAAATATGACCACGTAATACGTAAATACTATTTACATTTACTATTTAATACGTAAATGACACTGTTCTCATAAAAATATCGACGTGCCTGAATTATGAATTCAGAAACATATTCTTAGCGGGGATCAATAAAAGAAGTGTGACGTTTCTTGCGAATCGTGATGCTCACATAATTGACTTGCTCTACTGGAAACTTCTGTAAATTGCAAAGCATTTTGCTCACTGCTCTTGCAAAAGTAACACAACTGAATTATGTATCCAGAAGTATACTATTCATAAAAGTCTTGAATAAGTTAAAACTCGTCCTTTAGCAATGTATGATCATTTATTATTGACTTATACTACTAGGAACCACATCTCTACGTCGTAAATCTCTACAGTCTCTCCTCTCCGATTAAGATATTCTCGCATGCAGTTTATGGGTTGCAAAATTTACTATTTTCTGTGGTGTTTAACAAGCACAATAAGAAATTTAATATACCTACATCATTAATTTCATTACTGTCTGATAATACATTGTACAACCACCAGGTTACTAAGCTATTCCTAACAACACAAGGATGCAATCGAATGAAGTTTAATTCCAAATTTATTGAATGAAGACATTTCTTCTCTCCTCCAATGAGAAGACAGTAATTACCTAAAATGCGGAAGAACGAAACGGTGAAGCTACCGAGATGGTTTTAGAGTTGTGAAGGAGGGAAGATGCAAGGTATCAAAGGAAGATGGGAAGTTTTCGGTAACTGTCCGATGAAAGACAACGAGCGAGTGTAGCGTACGATAATAGTAGATCGGGGCGTGGCATCCGGCAATACGTGGCATCCTGATTTACGCCGTTGAGCAAACAGCCGCGTAGCTCCGTGCCTCGGTTATTGTCGGCTCTATAATTTGGGGTTAATTCACTAGGCGGCACTCGAGTTCAGGCGTCAAACCGCAGATCGATAGTTCTGCCCGCGTACAGGCCTTGTCATGTAAATGTTGCGTGCATAATACCCCGCCTTGCGGCGACCCAGGATCATTTCCACGGAACGTCCGGGCTGTTCCTTGTGTGCGTACCGCACACCCGCCCGGACCAGGTGTACCATTTCGAAATTCGCCCGCAAGCTAACTCGTCCAACGTTACGAATTCGCACACCGTCTGACACGTTTCATTCACCTTTGACCTCTCGACGATTCCGATCAAATTCGTCCCAGTGTCCTAACGGGCAAAATCGAACTCGAATTTGACACGCGTTGATTTAAAGATACGTTGCAAAGCGTTTAACGGAAGAAAACACCGGACACCGATGCAAATCCCTGCAAACGATCTGCATGCGTTTAGCTGGCGTGTCCACGCGCCATTGAATTATTTCGAAATCTCGATAGAGACCGAATTCATGCGAGATCAATTTTACTTGGCGCAATTGAAACACGCCGGCCCAGCGTAATGTTGCTAGAAACGTCATTTAATCCCGAGACCAATACGTGTTACTCTCGCCGGAGGGGATTCGAAATCGAGCTGAAATTCCGATCGCAAAATAATAGAGATATAAATTTTTGATGCCTAGCGTTTAAATAATCTCGTCAAAATTCGGTCAGCTAAATACCTCCACTTGTGTATCGCTTTTTGTTTTATTACCCTGATTATCACACCGAATCTCTCATCGCAACACTATTTTCAAAGAAATATAACGCTAATGGGCAACTATTCAAGATCAATCGAAGATCTCCGTTTTTCGTCCCCATAATTATAAAAATGTCTTCCATGATGATCGTGAAGTATTTAAGTTTAATGTGTTCTGTAGACGCGGCGCCGCAGCTTGTGTACAAATTCATCGAACAAACGATCCAGCCGGGACCCTCGGTGTCGTTGAAGTGCATAGCCACAGGAAATCCGACTCCGCACTTCTCCTGGACCCTGGACGGATTTCCTCTTCCGCAGAACGACAGGTATCCACTCTTTGTTCGATAGCGGTAAAATGGAGAACGTTAAGAATTGAAAGAACGTCGGAAAAGTTTTTTACGGTCAAAAATCGATGGATGGTGTGTACACAATTATTTTCGGTTATTAAACCGCTGGTATTACGATCGAGGGAAAATCAGAGCGGCTAGCCCGTTATAACGCAACTCCCGTGGGAACTGATACCTCCCTGCGGGCTTCGATTCTCTGAACCAATTGAGGGGAAAATTACCAATCAACCGAGCTCAGTCTAAACTTTTTAGAGTCGCTCGATTTAGAATGATAGATTCGACGGGACTGTATGCACTCTATTAATAATTCAATCACGGTTTCCATTTCTCTTTTCCGCATTAATGCGTTAAATTCACTAGTTAACATTAATCAAAGACAGAATAACAGAAATTGTGAAAACATGTGAAACGGAATTGTATTAAAAACTTTTTAGGACACTTAACTGTCTGATTGTTCCATTTTCGTTTTTCAAACATTAAGTTGTATCTTTAGATATTTTTTCGATTATTCTGTTAGAAAATGCCTCAAAGATATTTGTACAAATATAACAAGTTTAATAAATTGAATCATCGAACCAGAGATATCAATGCAAAGTCAAAACACCTTAACAGTATAATAACAGTAATTCTGATTTAAATGTTTTTAAAGCCCGAGGTAAGTTACAGATACATTTGCGCAGTTCTCGAAGCAGATATTTTAACCTCGAATTACTTCAAATTGAGCAACTTAATTCGACTAGTCAGAAACTCTTGAGTAATAACTTTACCGTCCCTTGTAAATCAGTTATATCTTTCCTCGAACAATTTAAATAGCTTGCGAACAAATTAATTACCAAAAAGTTGGCGGATGTTCGCTCACGATAAGTATTTTCTGTTTGTGAAAAAGGATATAAAGTTAGAGGAGGAATCTGCGTTGTTCGCAGGTTTATGATAGGCCAATATGTAACCGTGCACGGTGACGTAATATCACACGTGAACATCAGTGTTGTGCACGTGGAGGATGGCGGCGAATATCAGTGTACAGCATCGAATCGGATGGCGAAGGTTCACCATTCGGCTCGTCTCAACATTTACGGTCTGCCCCATGTACGTCCGATGGGAAACTACGCTGCAGTGGCTGGAGAAACCACCGTCATCAAATGTCCGGTTGCTGGATTCCCGATCGCAAGCATCACGTGGGAGAAAGGTCAGTGACGGATTGTATGCTTCAAGGGCTTTAAAGACGATGGACTCGAGCTTGAGTTACATCGTCACTAGTGTCATGAGGGATATGGGACAAAAATAGTAGGAAATGGTTGCACAGGGTAACTTTCTGGCTATACTAATTTGCAATGTCCCAAAATCTCAAAGTACCAAACTTGCAAGGTCCTAAATTCTCAAATCCCCAAACTTGCAAGGTCCAAAATTCTCATATCTCCGAATTTCCAGTCTCACAATCCCAAAGTTTCAAATTCTCAAAACCTCAAATTTCTAGATTTCCAAACTTGCAAAGTCCTTAATTCTCAAATCCCCAAAATCCGAAATTTCCAAGGTCCAAATCCTGAAATCCCCAACTCACTCTCCCAAATCTTCAAAATCCCAACTTCCAAATCTCCAAAATCTCTAGTTTCATGAATCTCCAAAACTTCGAGCTCCCAACTTTCAAACCCATAAAAATAAATCCAACAAATCGAAATATCGAGGCAGTGAAACAGCAGTAAAACGCATCTCCGTTAATCGACTAGGTTTTGTATCCACATTCCGCGAAGTATTTCCCATGAAAATGTACAGTGTCACGGTGTCGCGCCTCCTGGAAACTTGCAATCCGCTTTCACAGTCGCGGATCGACTTTGAAAGTGTAACCGTTCGAGTATTGCGCGTTCAACGTCACGCTACATCGCTCGTAAAAGGGAGAAAGTTAGGGGGCACCGTTTGAAACTTTTCCACGAGTTCGGTTCATCATTACCGGAAAAGAAACGCTCGAACTTCGCCGTTTCGACGACGCGGCGAGAAGCTCGAGTTCGACTCGAATAAAGCCACCCGAATCTGTTCCCTCTTTCCTTTTCCGCCTCTCTCTTTCTTCCACCGCGATGCCGCTACGAAAAAGTTCATTTAAACCGCTCGAAAAACCGACCGAGGTACTTTCAGTTTCTCTGAAATTTCATTCGTCTCCATGCCGGCAAGATTTACGAGCGAACCTGGACGCTGACTTATTTACGGGGCCGCTTTGCGCCTGACGGATATTTCAATTCCTGACTTACTGTATTATGAACTCTTTCTTCTGGTATTTGCATAAATGGGATGGATTTATTATCGTTATTTTTGTGCCGGAGTTTGCTAGGTGTAGGGAATATTTAACGGTTAGCAAATGCGATTTTTTCTGGGGTTAAATTTAGGGGTGTTGGATCTATCTGGGTGTTTGAGGGTTGGCGAATGGGGTTTCGGGAGTTTGAGAATTTGAGATTTGGAAATTTGCGATGTTGGAGATAGAGAACTTTAGGACTTAGATATGAAGATTTGAGGGTTTGGTCATTCGGCAAATTTAGGAGTTTGCGAATTTGGGACATTGTGAACTTGGAACTTTTGGACGTTGAAAATTTGGGAATTTGGGACAATGCCGTCACAGTACTTTGGGATTTGGGGGATATAGGAATTTGGGAATGTAGGACTGTGGGACTGTGGGGGTTTGGGACTTTGGGTATATAGGAGTTCAGGACTTTAGAAGAATTTGAGAATTTGAGGTGATGGTATTACAGAATTTTGATATTTCGGGGACATAGAAAATTGGAAGTTTGCAAATTTAGGACATTATGACTTTGGGACCTTGGGACCTTAGGACTTTGGAAATATAAGAGTTCGAGACCTTGCGACTTTGGGAATATGACACGTTGGTACTTTGAGACCTTGAGACTTTGGGACATTGGATCTTTGGGGCTTCAGAAATTGGTAAATTGTGGAATCAAAGAATTTATGAATTTTGTTAATTTGAAAGAAGCTTGACAAAGTGGAACTATGAAACGTTCGGAATTTGAGAATATTAAATTTGCAGTTCAGACATTCAGAAATCTGAATCTTGGGAATTTTACAAACCTGTAGTCTAATTTGAAAAAGAGAAATTATTTACAATCCCCAGACGGTAAAATGCTACCAACAAGTCGACGTCAAGAGGTGTTCTCAAACGGAACACTGAGGCTGCATCACGTCGACAGGAGCACAGATCATGGTGCCTACACATGTACAGCAAAGAACAAGCAAGGTCGATCTGATTCACAGACCGTTCACATCGACGTGAAAGGTAAAGTTCTCTTCATCATTCTTTTACTTTTTCTCTAACAAATTTCTGTCTGCTTAAATTGGAATAACATTGGAATAACATGTTTTCTTTAACTAATTCGTTTTATAACATCTTTTATATTTGTTTAAAAATATCTGTTGTGAAACGCGAAGTTTTGAATACCACTGTTCTTTGCCAGATTTTTTCCAGTATATATCGACGGTTGTAAACGGTGGAATCGTAAAGGGATCGTTTTTCCCGCGCGGAATTGAATGGCTTCTCTGCGATGTTTGCAAACTGAAATTGCTGTTTATAACGTAAAAGAAATTCGATTCGGCTCGTTTTTCCGTGCTACCGCTGCTTTTCTCTCGGTCTTCGTGCTTTTCGTTTGTAATTTAAATACACCTTGTTATTCCAACTGAGCGAGTTAACCATCGACGACGATTGGACGTTTAACCGATTCATTATTTATAACCAGCATCGGTTTGATAAGGGTCGTCCACAAAGAACGTTCTTGAAGGATTATGACTATTATAAATAAATCTTTTAAAAATTTTTACAGTAAAAAACATTTCTCTCGACTAGAGATAATCTCTTTCGTTAAAAAGCGTTTTCGAAATTCGCTTCAGAGACATTCTACATATCTCACCGAGTTCTTTCATTTTTATAATTTATGGAATTTTTGACCTTATTAATTATTTTAAAAGCAGAAATCTAGTTCCAAGGATGAGATTTTTGTCTTTTGAAAGAAAAGCTAATAAAAATGTGACCGTATGTAACAGAAGAATGAACGTTCTTTATGGACATCTCTAAGGCTATCAAATTTTCCTTCGACTAATAATTTTTAGGCAGCAGTCGAGCCGTTTTCACAGGTAAAAACGCCCTGTTGTCGAGAGGCAAAGTTTCGGAAGACTGTACATAAAAATAAATACGCGTTCATAACCGACACGCGCTTCAACCGGAAAGAGTCAAGAGGATAACGTGACGCGGCAAAAAGAGTAATCGATTTAAGAGAACATAGGAGAGCGTTGAAAACGTAATTCGCGTCGAATCGCTGAAATCGAGCTATCCCCGAAAAACAAAACGAGGAAAGGGGGAAAAAATTGAACGAGCAATGAAAACTTCGCGTTGAACGATGTAACGATCGATGCGTGCGCCTTTTGTCCGCTTTCAATTGTTCCGCGATCATTTCGAAGCGGCATTATCGATTCGTCGGCCGGAAAGGGAAAAAGTTTCTTTTGGTCCGTCGAGCAGTTCGAGACTCTCGGCCATGAAACCGACGTGTACAGGGTGTTTCTAGTAACTGGGACGATCTGTATCTTCGAGGTCGGAAGAAAGTTGTGCAATTTAGCATTTCTAAGATCACGACGTGTGCAAGAAACACCACGTTTTCGGTACATATTTTTTATATCGATCAATTGTTCCCCAGAAAAAAGAATTGCAGCACAAAATTCAATAGTTCTCAAGATACTTTAAATTCTGAATTTGTATAATTTTAAGTATTTCACTATCAATTTTTTAATGTACTCTATATTTTCAGTCAACACCGAAAAATTACATCAAGATTTCATTAAAAATATCGTGCATTTTCGTAGACTTCCCCAGACTTGAAAGATGTAAACATGGCATGTGGATATTTAAGTTTTCGTGCAACTTGGTTCTGTCCTAGATAGATTTAGGGAGATGGCTCGTTGCAGTTGCTAGAAGCAGCTATAGGAGATGGTTCGCGGGCCGTAATCAAGTAAAATGTCTCGTGATTCCTGTAATTTTCAGTACCGCCTAAAATCGATCCGTTTAGCTTTCCTGCCAATATACAAGAAGGCGCGAGGATACACGTTGCCTGCGTGGTCAGCGAGGGCGATTCACCGTTGAAGATCACCTGGTTGAAGGACGGCAAGCGATTGAATTCCACGGAGACGATCACCCATCATTTCGGCGAATACGATCTCACGTTGATGATACAGAGCGCAACCACGGCCCATAATGGCAACTATACGTGCGTTGCGAGCAACGATGCCGCCGAAACGTCTCGCACGGCGTCCCTATTGGTCCACGGTACGCTGGAACGGCCACGGCTTTTAACCCTTTGCGGATGAGTGACGGATATATCCGCCCGAGCCTTTTTACTCTCGCGCTGCGGCTGGCGTACGTCTGTCGTCGTAAACGATAACGCATGAGTATACTAGCCTATTTGTTTGTTTATGATTTTGTTAGATTTTGTGAAAAACTTATTTAAATAAAGCTTTAGTTTTTATAAGGCAAACGAGCGACGTGAATATTTTCTTTACTGCGCGCTCCAATACCTGTCGTCCACAACGACGCTCGCCCGTCCAGCGGCTTCGTCCGCAAAGGGTTAATCCCTCGGGGGTGCTTCGAACCTAACATTTCCGTCTTTCTTCGTTTCGATGCAAAATGTGGTTAATTAAATAGGGCACTTGGACACTCGGTTACGTCAACCTTGGGCAACTTCAAAGATCTGGACGGGTGATGAATACATAAGAATTATACAGCACTTAAGTCACAAACATACCCTTGTAGTTCAATTCTTGCAGTGTTTTGAAATTTATTTAGAGTACCTTGGTAACAGTGTCAATGTAATGTAAGAGATAAAAAGATGATTTATGTATATAACTTGCTTAAAAAATTGCAAGATTCATTATTGTGAATAAAATGGCATTGAAAATGCTCAAGGATAGGTTATGTTGGATAGTCAATATAGGTTATGTTAGATCATGTTGAAGTACTAAATAAAACCTCTAAAGGATGAAATTGTTTACATGCTTTCAGTTGGTAGTATATGTTATAAAAATGCCTTAAGCAATTTTCTGTATATAAACATACATGTATGAACATTTCCAAGAACCATCTAACCTATAAAATCTGATACGAAGATATGAATAACCTTATAACATTACTAAAATTCGTCGAGATGTTTGAAGTTGCTATAATATGCCCTATTGCATATAACTACCAAACTCATGAAACTCGACAATCACGATATTCCGCTTTCTAATCCCAGTTGTTACGTCGCGATACAATAAATCGATGAATAGGCAAGTGCGACAATTTGCACAATGGAAAATCAATCGGCTAATAAAAGGTGCAGGATGAAAGCGTTATACCGTGATCGTCGAAACGGCATCAGGAACGACCAGCACCCCTGAATGGAAAGTTCGCGCCTGACGTAGGCCAACGAACGCAGCCAAGCGTTTATCGTTTGTTCACCGGCAGAGTCGGAACTTTTCACCAACCACGGTAACCATTCACTATGCTCCAACACCCTCGCCAACCCTACTGAATCTTTTTTCTATTCCAGTACGGTTACCAATTTCAGCCACCAACGTCTTTTATTTGTACCCCCGAGTTTCGACGATTCGGTTAGAAAATTTTCATTCGGTCACCTAGTCTCTCTCCTATTCAAACAGCCAACGTATATCTACTGCCTCGGTGTATACGATTTCACGCTCTATTTTGCGTTTTTTCTATCCGTTGGATTAAAGCTTCGTATTCAAGCATTGACTCCAAGGCAAATTTTGAATTTCTGTGCTATTCGAGCACTTGTCATTTAGGAACAGAAATATGGGGATGCAAAGATATAAGGATGTAGGGGTACAGGGATATTAAGATACAAGATTGTAAAGATAGGATATAAGAATTGAGAAATAGAATTCAAGGTACAGAATTCAATATAAAGATCTAGGGGTGTAACAATTCGAACTACCCCAATTCCACAAAATTTGAGTCCCAGTTCAAATATTCGAATATTGGAGACATCAGAATTCGAATACTGGGTTCGTGCCTCGAATAACATAAATCTACTTAAGTCGATGAAAGGCAGTCGACGAAGGGTGGCCGTGAAATCGGAAGAAGAAACGAACGCTGAAGTGGTTTGACATCGTCGATATCAATCGTCAGTCGACAGGACCTCTCGACCGTTTTCAACTGTCCTTGTAAAGTACGCGAGTGCAATCGTTGTACGGTGTTCATCCTCGGGCGAGAATTCCGCCTGGCGGATCTCCCTTTTTTTTCTCCTCGATGCTCTTTCCATGCTCGTTTGCATACGCACACGAGCGAGCGAGACGTTTCTCTGAGAGCGGAGCCAACGTTTCCCCGTTTGTCGCGCGACGGGGCAGCCGGCATTAAAAACCACCCCCTTGTTCTAGGGACGAACAAATCAGTGCAAGCGGAACGAACGAAACTCTAGCCCGACGTACGAAACGAACGGCCTAAGGGTGATTTTAACGCGTTGTTCTGTGACGAGCGGCGAGCCGAAACAGCATCCTCGGTTACGCGCGTCCGGAATGTCTACACGCGACTGTCACGGCAAATCATCGTCTGATTTTTCTTCCCGGTGTGTCAACATATTCCCGCCACCGTGTCGCACACCGATTTCATAGTATTGCAGAGCGGGGGAATGGGTCGTTTTTTGATTCGCACGCGTCACAAACCTTCAAGTTCAGAATTATGCGTTCCAGGAAATTGAGAAGATTTACAAATCTGGGAACAAAGAAATATTAGCAATCTAAACACCGGAGAACTTGTAAAGTATATTTCAATGCCTCAACAATTTTAGAACTTTACCTCCAACATACTAGCAATCTATCTGCTATCTGAAATTGACTTTCCGCTTCAGAAAACATGAAAAATTTGTAAAAAATCACGAAATTCGCCAGGTTCATTATTACTAAATTCTTTGTGTGTTCGAAACGTGACGGAGTGACACAGGTACGTGTCTTTCGGTACAAACAACGTCATCCGTGTTTATCGTCAAACACGGTATGAATTCGTTTTTGTTTGTTCGTTTATCGAACTGTCTCGTTGCGCGTAACTCGGACGATATTCGTGTACACCCCCCACACACAACCCCACACAGACTCGTAGACTACAGGCCGGTGGCACTCTTTGAGCATTACTCATGTAACGCCACGCTATCTGCTGTGCTCGGTACGGTTTCTCAATTATTCTCAAACAACCGTGGCGTTCTGCTCTAATACCTCGAGGGCAGTGAATATCCTTCCTCTGCGCGGGTATCTCTCTCGCGAGGACGAGCTATTATTGCCGTCCTGCACCACTACGTCCGGTTTTCATGAAACCAAGTGCGTCGGTTAAAGGGTCAATTTCTTCGTATGTTCAAAAAACTATGTGAAAATCGATAAAAATATTGATCAAATAGATGGACGCGAATCATGTTAACCATTGGCGTAACTAGACAGGAATCTAGTAAATCTGTGTACCTCCATCAGATATACAGTAATCTGTTATTACTGTATTTCTCGAATTCAAAAATTTGTTGAAGCACATGTAATTTCTCAGATTCTCAAATTTTCAATCTCCTAAATTTCTAAATGTTTAGAAGTCGCGTGCTCAATGAAAAAATTGCGAAGAATAAAAGTTGTACTCCAAATAAAAGTTCCAGTTACGCCACTGGTTTCGCGCCATAAATAAAACAGCGTGCCATGATGTACAGTATCGAAGGCTGCATATTTAGATACATCCCATACAAAGTTTTATTTATTACATGAACTTCACGAATAAATCTTCCACCTTTTACAGACTTGATTTTGATAGGTAGATCAAAATAAGCCCGTATGCTTGTTCCGGTGTTAAATAAAAATTTGTACTTGTAACGATTATAGCGAGCGCGTTAAATCGTTCGATGGCCTTTACAATATCTATAAAATGGCCGATCGGTTGGAACGATCCACCGTCCTTTTAATAACCTCGACTAACATAAATAGGTCCTTTATTTCATCATCGATCCGCCATTCATTCGCGCGATAACCACGCCGAAGCACCCGTGACTTCGTCAATGTTAATACGATCCTATTCGTGTAATGGCATACGCGTAATGACGCGCACGGCAACAGAGTTGATAAGCACCGTCGATGTTATCGCATTACGTTATCCCGTCGTCCATTACGGCCGGCGTAATGCGTGGGCTACGTTGAACAGCAGATTCGCCGGGCTTTAATAAAGTTAATGGACTTAGAAAGGTGTAATCCCTCAAAGAACGACGGATTGTGCGGAGCCGAGAAGTCGCTTTAACGAATGACACGCGCCATATTCGTTCGCGCGACATTTTATCCCGCCAGGACTTTGTCCGTTCGCGTCGCGAGCTTCACAAATCGCCGCTAAAAGCCAGGCTTAATCACTATATTGTACCTTGGATTACCGGCCATGATGGTTAAAGTTCGCTCAAGTGCAGATATTTCAGCCGTATCCGAAAGATAATCTCAACTACCGGAACAACTAACACGAAGAGGGAGACGTTCGCAAGCCGAGAAGCCTGGGGACCCTTTATTTTAGAGGTCGAAGCTTCTCGAATTTGACTGTAGATACTTGTGGCAATATTGTCTGATCTAACAAGGAGAACTCACCGAACAGAATGTCTCTCTCTTCTTTATCTTTGTCCTTTGTAAAGATATTTTTAACGCGACCAAATGCGCATCGATCGTTCAACGGCAAGGCGTATCAACGGGAAGCAACAACGCGGAAGAAGATTTTGATCGACATAGGAGACACACGGTCACCACACACGCTCATCGCTTGATCTTTTTTTGTTTTTTGTGCAGTTCCACCCACGATAGCTCCCTTTAGCTTTAACAAGGATCTGTCGGAGGGCGTGCGTGCCCAAGTAACTTGTATGGTCGAGAAGGGCGATCCTCCGTTCACGATCGCCTGGTCCAAGGACGGCGAGCCGATCGCCGGGCCCGGTTCAACAGGCTTCGGGAACACCGGGATAACCGGTCCCAGGCACATTCAGCCACCCGCGGGCCTACGCGTAACCAACATTGACGCCCATTCCAGTACCATAGTTATCGAACGCGTCAACGCCGCTCACACCGGCAACTATACTTGCATGGCGCGCAATTCGGTGGCCGAGGTCCGATGGACGGCAGAATTGATCGTTCGTGGTAAAGTAGAACGTGATTGCCGAGCTTCAAAGTTGACGAACGAATGCTCGTCGACGGACTCGTTCACCGACGCTCTTCTTCTTCAATGCCGTTCACCGTCACACCTTACTTTTCGTTTTATTGCACCTCGCAGCGCACCTCTTTGTCTCTGACGGACATCACCCTCGCAGTTATGAGAATTCGTCTCCATCATTTTTCCTCTCTATCATTTTGACAATTTCTTTCTATCATTCTAAAGATTCTATCATTGTGAAGATCCGCTTTGAAAATCTCTATCGTTCTGACAATTAATTTTATTTATATGTACCATGGGGTAGATTGTAATATCACTGTATCATTGGTACACTTCATTTCACAGTATACGTTTAGTACACAAAGATCTCATTCTTATTTCATATCTCAAATCTTGCAAGATAACGTCTGTTAAAAACATAATGTCAAAAGTTTGAAACGTTGAAAGTTTCGAATTCTCAAAACTCTAAGAGTGACCCGTACATCTTGTCGAAGTTTTTCAACGCACTGAGTGGTTCGTTGCAAATGATATAATTAGTATCTCTGAGATTTATTATCTCGATGCATTTCCGTGTGATTAATATCAAGGTGAGCGATGAAGCGATTCCCAGCGTACCAGCCAGTGCATATTTAAATTCTATATGGTTATCGTTATCACTGTTATTGTGTAATCACATGTAAACGCAGCCGTGCAGCAGCAGCCATCGCAGCCGCGAATTATTCGAAACAGCATGCGACGTGTTAGCTAGGGCTGCGGATTCTTTCGCGAGATACTTTGCACTTTGTTATCGTCATACACGAAAGAGTTCACCGTTACGATTACCTCTTTTATCTTTCTTTTTTTATCTTATCGCGTCAAGCCTGGGATATAGCGTGGTCGTAAGGTACGAATTATTTCCGAACAATTAAATTTGCACCGAGACCCAATAAAGTGTAAAGTCCTGAAACTTCTATTATTCCAGTAATTATTTTACCGCTCGAATTTCGTGTTTTGAGGAATTTACGAGCATACTATATCGGCCAGCTCGAGTATCTCGCAAGATGATGGTATTAGGGAGAGAGTGGGGGAATTGAAATAATATCAATTTCACGATCGGAGGTTCGTTTCGCGTACGAACGACTCGAAATCGAACGTACGCGAATCGAACCGAAAAAACGCAGCTCTAGATTCGGTATCAGAAACGATCCGAACGAAATGCAGCAGCAGCCGCCCAGCCAGCAAAGCGACGCACCAACGCACTTGAGCACCGCACAATATGATAGCGTTATCACTACTATCACGGTTATTCGTACTATAGTTGTGTATTTCACAGGCGCACCATCTATGAAATTGCACCTCTCCTTCGAGTTCGACCATGTACCGCGATCCTATTCGTATCCAAAAAGGATAAAGTGTCGGTAAGATGCAGAAAGAAATGATATTGTGCAACATATGTTGGCAAATTCGATACAGAAATAGCGATCGTGGTACTCGTCGAAGGAACGGGATTCTGCATGAAAGACATTAGCGTAACTAGGGAAGGACCTGGTTCTCATTGAATGTAATCCGCATTACCGAAGTTACAAATTTTTAATGTTCTACATTTACACATTTCAAAGTCTCTCCCCAATTTCTATACTCTCAAATTCCCACGTCCTTAAATTTCCACATCCTCTTTCGACGTCCCTAAATTCGCACATTCCCAGACTCTCAAATCCCCAAATACCCACATCTTCAAATTTCCATATCCTCAAATGCCTTCATCTCCAAATTTCCATATCTTCAACATCGCTAAATTCTCACATCCTGAAATCTTACATCCTCAAACCTACACATCCCTCCAGACTCCCAAATTAAACTTTTAACATTCCGAAATTTTCAAGAGCTTTCTGACAGAATGTGTATTCTTGCAAAAGCGATATTTTAGAAAATGAGACCTGGTCTATCTCACAAAAAATCCTAGTTACGCCAATGATAAAAGTGCACATTTGCGAAATTCGGCTTCGGCGTAGCACCACTAAATCTTGAATTTTGCCCAAGTACCAGCAGCAGCCTCCAAGTTGAAAGTTGGACCGAGTCTATCAGCACACGCATATATGCACACACACGTTCTGTTGGGTTTTCTAATTCCGTTTCTTTCGTTCAGTCTCTCCCTTTTCGTTCGATTATTTCGTTTAATCGTTTATGGAACACTTGGCACACCACCCTTTATTGTCTCCCTGGAAATTGCAGAACCGTATCCACGAGATCACTTTAGTCGACGATTATGTATAAACTGCACTTTGCTCGACGTCACGTGGCAAATAATTAAACGCATCGAACAGTTCGCATTGATTGTCACGCACAATTTGAATTATTCGCCACGTGGGTCCACATTAATTCAAGCACCGAAAATAATTGACCGGCACAAATATTTAATTAAGTCACAAAAGGCCTTCTTGTACGTGTATGTACGCAAATGCACAATCACCGCATTGTTCCTTGAGTCAAAATGTCCGCACAGCACTGATTTCTGCATTGTTCTAGTTCACTGTGGTTGTCCACGATGTTCACCGTTATTTTAGACCACTTCTGTCACGGACCACGAGGAAAATTGTCGAGTATCGCACCGTTCGTTCTCTCTCTTTCGTTACCTTTTCTCTCAATTCCGGAGTCGAGTCTACCTATTCTCGCATCCTGATCTGTTCCTGTCTTGCCTTTCGCACGATCGACGAGGGTGACGGTAGAGAATCGATACAAGAACGTACCTTCGCGCAATTTTTCTCTACCCTTCTTTTCGCTCGTCGATCGCTCGTGCACCCCTTAAATTACGTCTTTTGTTTCACTTTGCGCTGAAGTAGGAAGTTGCAGTAGGCCAATTCGAGAAGTTCGCTCTTGCCTCGGCGCAATAAGCTTAGACGCGAACTCGGTGGCATTTCAAATGTTCCTCCTCCCTCAAAACACCCCTTCGGCTTCTTCGAACGCTCTAGTCTAGGTAATTAGAATTTTTCTGCGGAATTCCTCGACAGCTATATCTGGGTCTTTAGATATCTCATGTTCAGAAGTCACCCTATTACTTCACTATCAAATGTTGAAATAAAAATAATTTATATATACATTATTACATACAAAATAATTTACAATATGCACTGACAACATAGTTCAAGTCAAGAATTTAATTTTTTTGTCCATCTCCAATTTACAAAATCAAATATATAATTACTTGCAAAATTGTTATCTCAGAAACGACTGCTCTTACGAAAAATGTTCATCAATCCTTTTTTGTACAAAATTCCCTGAGCTACAAATTCAGTAATAACTATTTGTGTCCTAGAACTGACAGTAAAAGAGATTCGTGAATAACTTTAGTCTATTGTCGCGAATTATTCCGCAGATTTGTCTGATTCCCAAACATATTTTTGTCCAATTTCCGTTTCTTGGTCTTCCATGATTCGCGATTTCGTCGAGAATTTTACAAACTAACAAGCTCGACCGCGATAATTGCTGGTAAAAGAGAGAAGAGAAGCCCGACTCGTCCGAAGCAAGGATCCATTAAAAGTCGGCGAGATTTGCAAGTAAAATGGGAGGAGGATGAGGAACAATGAAATTTCAGATGCCACCGTGCTCGTTGCGTTAAAGTCGCGAACTTCAGGCTGACTAACGACCGGTGTTGTACGAAATAGTGCCACCCCGTTGGGTGATGGAGCCCCAAGATGTCCGCGCTTCGGAAGGAATGTCGCGGCTGGTGCTTCATTGCCACGCGGACGGATTTCCGCCCCCGGCTGTGTCGTGGCGACGAGCTAGTGGCAAGAAGCCCGGCAATTATCACGACATTGTCATGCACGAGCACACGCAGGATCTCAGGATACACTCGAACGGATCATTGGTGTTCGGCAGAGTACAGGAGGACCATGAAGGCTTCTATTTGTGCGAGGCGGTCAATGGAATCGGCGCTGGACTCAGCAAAGTTGTGCATCTGACGGTGAACGGTAAGAATCCCCTTTTTCAATTAATTTTACAGAGGAAAAATAAAGCAAATAAGCATACAAACAGGTATAAAAGATATGATATTTTCCGTGCTAAAAATTAAAGGACTCCCTGCAGGGTGTGAAAGCTTATCGGATCGTTGCCGGATTAAAATTAATTTACGACCACCCTATATTGCTTTTAACGGCCATACTCGATTGCACAGTGCCAGCCCACTTCGTGGAGAAACATCGCAACCAAACAGCACGACTCGGCTCGAGCGCGTCGCTGCGTTGCGAAGCCAAAGGCGATCATCCCTTGAAAATATTGTGGAAAAAGGCAGGTTCTCATTTGGAACAAAAGTTGTCCGATTACCGGTACATGTTGAAGGAAGAAAACACCACCGACGGAAGTATCAGCACGCTTGAATTCATTAGCACCAGCCGAGAGGACAGCGGAAGGTATTTCTGCACGGCGTCGAACGCTTATGGTCGCGACGAGATGACGATACACCTGTACATACAAGGTAAGGGAACGAGTTTATCGTGCAAGTTTCCTGTGAACCGTACATATAAAGCAATCACAAGGATCTCACCTTGACAACGAATTATTTACGACATCCTCGGTATAAGGATGGTATTACGACTCGAATAAATCAGACACGCAACGCTGAAGAATCGAGGAAAACGATCGTGAATCATTTTGGTTGTAAATTGACGTGGTATCGGTTTCTGATTTATTGGGTTAGTCGATTTTAGATGAAATCAACAAGTGACTTTATATCTGTTGTGACGCCATTTTCTTCGGAGAATAGTGTAAGACACTTGGTGTATGTTACAAACTTCTCACATTTCTGCAGGACAAATTTTTTAGTTTCATAGTCTTTAAATTTTGACAGACGCAAATTTTCAAATCATCAAGTTTTTGAATATCCAATTCACAAATTCATGAATTTCTATGTTCTCAAATTTCTATATTCCGTAGTTTCTACGTTCTTAAATTTCTATATCCCCTAATTTCTACGTAGTTGAATTCCTGAATTCCCAAATTTCTATATTTCCAAATTCCCAAATTCTCAGGTTCACAAATTTACAAATTTACAAACCCCCATTTCTACACTTCCTTGCTTCGTATCCCAACTTCTGAAACTTGCAAATTTCCTACTTTGCAAACTCCTACATCCCCAAATCCTACATTCCCAAATTCCTAAATAACTCTTAACATGCGCTGACAGTAAACCCCCAAAAATCCCAGCTACCACCCAAAACTGAGAAACCCATTTCTTGTCCCGACATCAAAAGAGAATGAGGTTATAAATTCTTTAATGGCACCACGTCTAATCCCGGATAATGGCGTTACGATGCATCGAACGCTTACTACGAAACAATTTCGATAATGTTTCCAAGAACACTCTTGGTATTTGCGTACATAACGTTGACGCGATGCGCGTAATTATCGTAATGTGTACCGGCGCCTGGCGACTCGTCCATTTAATTTAATGCGTTTTCGCGCAAGTACCGTTTGTGTACCAACGACAGACGAGATAACCACACGGCGGCTTAGCCAGACCGCAAAATGAAATACGTTTCGGTCGAACGCTTCGTGTTGCATAACGACACTGAGACAGACGTTTCATCGACGATCACGATGCGGCTAACGAAAGCTATTTTGTTGCCGGAAACAGAGCCGCCAGATTTCCCGCGAAATCTTCACGTGATCGGAAAAGGGAGCCGCTACATCAACATCAGCTGGACCACCAGCCAGGACGGGAATAGCCCCATAACGCAGTACATCATCGAATACAAAACTGACACTGGCAAGTATATTTACCCTGCCATTCAAGCCTTTTGGGAACACTATCTATTTCCTACTTTTGATGCTTTCAGTAGAGATCCACTAATCTCTTGTTTTTTTAACGATTTTATGGTATTCTTTTTTAAGACGATTTTCGTATTTCAGAATGATTTATCTGTTCATCGAGAATTATTGTGGCTGTGCTTCTTAAATGTTGATAGAGGATATTTTATAACAAGGAGTGTAATTATATGAACCACTTTGAAGCAGTTCTTGTCCTTATATCATACTAACCATGTTTCGCTACCTTTCTACTCCTAATAATGTTTCACGACATACAAAATTAATTTACCGTATCATAGGTAGTCAAAGACATACCATTTATTGTTCATTTAATATTCAAGGTTTTAAAACTTGATCACGAAGACATTCAGGTTTAGAACTAACACAGTCAGGTCAATTAACTTCAGATACATGAATGTAAAAAATTCACTTAGAATTTCAAGCAGAGGTGAAATCTGTTGAACTATAAGATAATATGTACATTAAAATTTGTTGAATTACAAATAGATTACAAAATATTTTTCTGATGGCCGACACAGGAAGTATCGATTTCTATAGCGTAACCTGAGGATCCTTTCTTTGGAACCACGTTGCTTCGTAGATTCAACAGGTACTTGGAGCCTGTTTCTTCCCACTGATCCAGGCGATTTATGTTGCAGAAGTATGGCACGATCACACATTTCACACGACAGTGCCCGGCACTCAGGCACACGCGCACGTGAGCGGCTTGCGGCCAGCGGTTTCTTACCAATTCCGAATTTATGCCGAGAACGAATTGGGCCGTAGTCAAGCGAGCGACGTAAGTATCGAAAAACTAGACCAAACATTTTCACAACCGACTGACTGATATTCAATAGTCGCTTTATACTTTGAAGCTCCGTTTCAAAGCCTTCGATGCGATGCATCAAATCGCAATTTTCTTGCTCGTTGAATCGCCTTCACGATTTCATACCTCGCCTCGAACTGGGTTTCTGTTACATGTTGCTGTGTGATATAGAAATAATTTAATAAAAATACTCTCATATTTCTGTCATTTTGCAAGCTTCAAGCCCTGTGTTTTCTTTACTTATTCAAAATATGAGGAACTCATACTGCAATCATCTAGAATGGTAGATTTACTCTTCCCAACAAAATTTTCGGAGAACAATGTTGAATACAGAGAAATTTCATTTATGGTTTCTCTTGCAGTCTGATAAAAATATCTTCGCTGAAATACAGCTTATTTACATAAACTGAATAATTGAATCCCAGCAAGAAGTTACCTGCCATTTCTGAAACGGGAATATTCGACGAAAAGACAAATGTACACATTACAAAAATTTCTGGACAGATAAAAATAACTGTTTCACAGATTATTTATTTCATACGAATAATCGAAGCAAGAAATTTAAAAGCGATTTATTTAAACAATGTTACCCTTCTACATATCCAGAATAGAAATAAATTGTGCAAGTTGTCATTTTTATTTTATTTCGAGTAAAATGTGGTCAAGCCAGTTGAGTTACCCCACTTTACGGTATTTTATGCCGTTCACGTTTCACGAAACACAAAAGAAGGAATAGGGTGGATAAACGTGAAAATTTAATCTGGCGTCGTATCATGGGATTCGTTCCTTTTCCAGATTTTGGAAACGACGACGGAAGGGGAGAAACCGGGAGGACCACCGAGAAATCTCAAGGTGGATCCTGTCAGCTCGACCGAGTTTAACGTCACCTGGGATCCACCTGATCATGATTTATGGAACGGAGAGATACTCGGTTATCACGTCGGCTACAAAGAACATCGGTAACGATCCAACGGAACGGCACGCTTTAACGACGTTCCATCGATATCTGCGAATAACGTTCCCCATACCACGATCGCATTTCAAATTGCAGCTGTGTGCGAGTTTCTCGAATAACGCTGATATTCTATATTTTATCGAGTCGCGGTAAATAACCGGAGTTACCATTCCGCGGTTTTGTTGCTGAAACGATAACAGCTAAATATTATATTTTTCCTGAAATCGTTGCATACATCTGACCGTTTACCCATTTTGTACTGGGCACAAAAGAAATTGACATTCTTATAATTACCTGTTTATTCTGTGTAATTATGTCACTCGTGAAGTTGAACATTTCATGTAATATCGAAAGAATCAAAAATTTCTCAGAGCTAAAAATTTGCAACTGCTTAAAATTTGGGGATTTAGTTTGGTCAACGTAGATTGACGATATGGAATATTATGAATATTGTCCTGAAATGATGATCTCCCTTATAAAGTTACGATTAAATCTATAGATTGACCGCGGATCAGTACACGTACAGAACGGTGGAAAGGCGAATTTCGACGGCGAGCGTTGCCCTGGGTCTAGCTAGAACATCGATGCCCGGGAGGCAATACCAACTGACGAACTTGAAGAAGTTTACAAGGTACAGTGTGGTGGTGCAAGCGTTCAACGCTCTCGGTCAAGGTCCCATGACGCCGCAAGTGGTCGCTACCACCCTCGAGGATGGTAAGGAAAAGCACCAAACAAACGTTTTTTAATCAACTTCAGTTTTCCATAAAACATGGAAATGCATAAAGGGCAAACGTCGACGGTTAGCGGAATTGGTTCGGCAGAGATTCAGCAAACACGTTTTAGCGACGTTAAAAAATTCATAAACAGAATAATACTCGTGACCGGCGAGCCTATCACGGATTCCGCCATGAATACCAACCCGCTGTATATCCGGCCGAGTTTCGAATAAATAATAAATTCAGAAGCCGGCGAACCGACAGGCTGGAACTGATCTGCTTGCAAATAAGTTCTTTAATCCTGGCATCGCGAATGCGTCCCGGTTAAACTCCGAAGTGCTCTCTGCGGCTGCAACTTTCGCCAGCTTCGTTCCTTACGGACATCTTGTGGTTCATAACACAAATAAACCGGCTGCACGTTCAACCTGTTCGCAATTTGAATCTCTGGCCGGCTTTTAAAACAGTCTCGAAATACTTCTCGAGATTCCGGTTAAAGCACATTTCACTGCTACTCATCCTTCTCGAAAATTCGATTAAAACTTTGGTAAAATCAAACTTTATATCTGTGTAATTCTAATCGGTATGCTAATTAATAATACAAAACAATTTTATGTAACATTGATGACGGATGATCTTGAAATACCCTTGATGGATGTCCTTTGGTACCATTTATTTTACTGTCATAATTCAATTCGGTGATCTTCAATGGGACTTTTTGTAAAACTGCTAACAGTATGCAGAAATACTAATTATTTGTAAAATGCATATACTTAGGATACATGAGAATTTAAACGGTGTTCACGTGGTGCATGAAGTGGGTGACGCGTATAAACATCCTAAGTCAATGTAGCGCAAACTAAATCAGATAAGAGGACATAATTGATTCCCGACATCGTTGAAATGTCCTCAGTGCCGAGCAGTCCACCTCAGGATATACGGTGTACCGCGCTGTCCTCGCAATCACTGCAGGTCTCCTGGGAGGCGCCTCCCGAGTCCAGTCTGAACGGGATCCTAAAAGGGTACAAGGTCATATGGGAGAACATGGACGCGCTGACCGAGTCCCCGAAGTCGGAAATGAAGATCACCAGCGTGATCGTGATTCGCGACCTCGAGAAGTACACGAATTACTCCGTGCAAGTGTTGGCGTCTACCCGAGCTGGAGACGGTGTGGCGTCCGCACCTTTGTATTGCGTCACCAAGGAGGACCTGCCCGAGGTGCCAGCCGGCGTAAAAGCTGTCGTCAAGTCCGCGACATCGATTATCGTCTCCTGGCAGCCACCGGTCAAAAGCAACGGGAACATCACGTCGTACAACGTTCATTTCCGATGGATCGGCCCGGAGGGAAAATGGAATACCAAGAAGCTTCCGCCGTATCAGACCAGCTACCCGGTCGAGAACCTGCACAAGAAGAATCAGTACGAGTTTAATATCGCGGCGGTAACCTCGGTGGGCGAGGGTCCCAAAACTCAGCCCATCATCATTTCACCTTCCAGCGAAGGTGAGTTTTAATACCATTTGTATAAATACTTATGACGGTGACTTTGACATGTGTCTTACATAACCCTTGAAAGATTTTAACCATTACTGATTGCTTATTAAGGAGTTCTGATCAGAACCTTGATATATATCAACGTCAAACTTGTTGAAAACCAGGCAAACATTAAAACATTTATTTGTGGGTTTATCTTGATATAGAGATTTCTTGGTGCTAATAACGAAGGTTTGAAGGTAATAGGATAATTGCGGTTGTAAGAATATCTTGTCCATGATTGCTTATTAATACCACTTGCTTTGCCCACCGATCCTCTTAAAGCTTAATACGGATTTCGGGCTAAGCTTCCCTCTGTTGCAAGAGTAACGATGTTAACGATAGGTTGGGGTCGTTACAGTTCGAGCGGCGATATATTCGTTCGGCACCGTGCTGGTCGTCCCATGGAAACAGAATGTGACATTACCTTGTCAAAGCGTTGGCAATCCGGAGCCGTCTGTGACGTGGAAACAATGGAGCCAGATAGTGAAACCATCTAGCAGGGTGTCCTTGTTACCGGAAGGTTCGTTGCAGATCACGGACCTTCACAGGGAGGACAGCGGAAATTATACTTGTTACGTGAAAAACCGTCATGGACACGATCAGATCACTCATCGATTAACTGTGCAAGGTATGTTTCATATATTTCATTTTACAAATTTTAAATTTTAAATTTCATTTTAAATTTTACAAATTTACATGTCTCAAATTTCAATGTCAAATTCCTCAACTTCTCTAAGTTTCCAGACCTTGACCTCGAACCCTGAACTTTACAATATTTAAAATCGATGCTGCAGAGTTTAACAAAGTACCAATCTAATATTTCGAACCACGTCAAATATTAACTAGATCATAATAATTTTGCAGTTCCACCAGCAGCCCCGTTTCTTCACGCAACCGGCGCGTCCACCAATTCGATAAACGTCCAGTGGAAAAATGGCGACGATGGCGGCGCTCCAATCAGGGGTTACATTCTCCACTACAAAAGGGAGTCCGGCGAATGGGAGGAGGTAAAAGTGTCCCACAAAATCAACAGTTTCGTCCTGTCACGGTTATGGTGCGGCAACGATTATCAAATGTATCTGACGGCGTACAATCGGATCGGTATGGGTTCCCCTAGCGAGATCGTGAAAGCGACAACAAAGGGTTCCAAGCCGGAAGATTCGCCCAGCAACGGAGATAAATTCGTGACGGTGAACGTATCGTGGATCACCCTTCATCTGAGCGCGTGGAACGATGGCGGATGTCCTATCACGTATTTCGAGTTGGAGTACAGAAAAAATGGAGAGGACATTTGGACGTTGGTGTCGAATAACATCGAGGTAAATAATACCTGACACAAATTCTTGTTTGACAAATTATGAAGATACCGATTTAAGCGATGTTTACAAGTGAGAGATTAGGTTCATGCAAAATCTTAAAAAAGTAGCAAAATTTGTAGCTAAACTCTTCTTAGCCGAAGAATTTAAGAAAATGGCGAATTTGCAACTCCTCCTTTAAGTGTTATTGTCCCTAAAAAAGAATGTCAAGTTCCTTGGACCTCGGTTGCAAAAGTTGCCTAAAAATAGTCCCGAATACCTGCTTATCCGGTCGATAACTACTCGAGGTAGAAATAGAAATCGAGCCACGTCGATCCTCTCGCTTTTTACAGTAATAGCTTGAGCATTCGTTGTTCAGGTACAAAAGACATACACGCTCAGCGAGCTCCAACCCGGAACGACCTACGACATCCGAATAAGGGCACACAATAACGCGGGTTTCTCGGTCGCCGAATACAGAATAACGACCTTGCAACCTCACACCAGTACCACGATACCAGCCGTCGAGATCGATCACTATATTCCTCAGCACACGTCCGTGTACTCGGATTTGAAGCTGATCATCCCGCTGATACTAAGCTCGTTGGCGTTCATCGCTGCGGCGGGTGCTGTGTTTTACTGTTTCCGGAAACGTTAGTACCAACGGCGAAATATGCAGTGTTGCCTTCAAAGATGACCTTCCTCGAAATTAGTCATCTGCGTTTAACCGTATCTTTAGATTTAAAATGTATGCCACATGCGCTTTCGTATAACGTTAAGAAATAGTTTTATTTAAGAAGCTGAAGATTACTTTTCGAAAATGTAAATATAGTTGTACATCTTGTTGCTAATATAGAACTTTTTCATCTTCTGAAATTCTAGCTGTCGTAGATGTAATAATAAAATATAAATATGGAGCAAACAATCAGCTTTCGAGGCAACACTGTTCGAGTAGTGTCCCTTGCGTGCCGGTAACGTTTGATGACGATGACCGTAGGTCCATTTATAGGGGAAATGGCGAGTTTGCACGACGCCCAAACAGCAGCGGCCTTAGACAATAAGCAGAACATGGAACAACGCGAGCAGTATTACGCAACGGTGCGCAAACCGCTCCGCTCGCCGATACACGAGATGGCTACCTTGGAAAAGATTCCAGGTAAACGGGGAAGGGGAGTTACGAGATCCGATTCGTTTGATTTGTCGATTTGCATTGTCCGGAAAATGAAACAAGAGAAAAAAATCGCTCGTTATTTCTGCGGTTAATTAATGCCGTTTTAAACAAAACAATTTTTTGTTCCTCGCGATTAGACAACCTTGACGTTCCATTTGCACGATTTCAATTACATTTTTTTCATACCGAAGTAAAAATAAAATATGCTTTCAGCGTGTTTACAACGGGAACGATCGTTAGCATACCTGTCGCGGTGTATGCACGATGTAATTAGTTTTTTGTTAACGGGACGTGGAAATACAGGAGGGAAAATTTGTTACAATTGTTGCAGAATACTCGGAGGAAATTTATCCGTACGCGACGTTCCAGCTGGAAGAAAGTGTCCCACCAGGAGGCGATAGCCGATGTAATTCCGCGGCACCTCTTCAGACGTTCGTCTATCATGATCCTCGTTTGTCCACCGCCGACACTCTTCAATTACGAGAGGTATCGTCTGCCGTTCAGTTTGCTTTTGTCATTTCACCATCGCTTTCCACCATTCGTCTTTCGTGTCTGTTCGCATCGAGCCAATGGGAAAACACACTTGCGCACACAGCATGCATCCTCCTACGACCTACAATTCACTCACTCGAATTATTCCTGATAAAAGTTTGTACCTGCAACGTGCAAATTCCAGAAATGTTTCGGTCGAACATTTTCAGTTTACCGGCAAAATTTTATCCTCTTTTCATTTGTTTCGGGATACAGTTTTTCTTGAATTTCAAGGAAAGTATGTACGAACTTTTATCTCCTTTATATAAGTCATATCCCTGAAGCTTTGCTTACTGTCTATTGTACGTTCGGGTGCAACGTAGGCTTCCTTTGGATATGAAGGTAGATGATTATTTGTAAGGTGGTCGATTGTTATTTGTATTTGATTTTAAGAGATTAAATGTGTAGACTCAAAGATCTTTAAACTTTCGAAGACCAAATTTCGAAATTTTCGAATACCCAAATCCTCAACTTCGAGTTTCTTAACATTGGAAATCCATAAATACCTGTCTCTAAATTTCTACATCTTCAAAATTACAAATTACCATATACCCAAATCCATAAATTTTCAAGTTAGCAAATCATTGAATGCACAAATCCCAAAACCTCAAATCCCCACGTCTCCACATTTCCATACCACATCCCTAAATTCCTAATACCCCTCCCTGATTTACAAAGTCCCTATATACCTATGTCCTTAATTCCCTAAATCCCTGAATCCCTAGATGCCCAGATCCCTCAAATGCCAAAACCTCAGATTCCCAAATCCCGACTTTCTAAATTTGAAAGTTCCTCGACCAAAAATCAACTGTCCCCTATATGGCCATATTTCCTAGGGAAGCCTACCGTGCCCACTGTACAGTTTCATCCCGCATAAAATAGATAAACAATTTGTAAGAAACGATCGAAGGAAAAGCGTAAAAATTCCGCTTCAGCATGTAGCACCAGTTTCTGCTCCAAGCGCGTTACGCACAATCCTGACCGCAGCATATCGTGCACATCCGCCTGCACGTCGGAACTATAATAGAAAATGTCTGGCACGAGAACTCTCTGTTTGTATAAGAATTTTTTTGCCGCCGATAAAATAAGACGTTCTAACGTGAATCGGTAATAATCGACGCGAGTGGCGTTCGACTCGAGTTTCGCGACGAATCGAGTAGAAACGCGCGGAACGAGTAGAACAGATGTGCATCATTATAGAGAATCGATCATTGTGACTGCTGGTCCCACCTTGCTTCGTTTCGCATCTGTCCTGATCAAGTCCATCGAGGAACCGCAACACCGATGCAAACGATACTTCTTTACATTGTATATTCGCCATTCTACACATCTCTCGCTCAAAACTCTCTTGTCATAGCTCGACTAGCTGTAGAATAAGAAGCGTAATGTTACGTCGAATTCGAAATTCGTTGATTGACGAGACGTGACCGTGTAGATCAGTGTCAGTCGATCTTGCTTTACGAATGGAGTAGCATTTTTTTCTGAGAAGCGTGTCAAGGGAAACGCTGTAAAGATATTTGAAAAGTTGCATACGAGGGTTAATTAAATACAAACGAGACTGCTCGATAGAGATCTTTGATCGTTAGATTGGTACGATGATTTATGGCATTGTGCTGAGTAACTGACTCAATTGTTTCGTGAGAAATTTATGATATATGAGGATGTAAGTTTGGATAGAATTCAGGATTCAAGAGCTCGGTGAATACGGAGATTTAGGATTGCATATTTAATTGAATATTTAAGAATCTGAAAATCTCTGACAAATTACACCCATATTAAAAGAGGCAATAATCTTCGCGTTGTCGTAAGGCAAACTCCAGGAACTTTTCTCAGTCCAGTATAAAACACATCAGCAATTGTCTCGTTTCCATTTGATCGACCCTCGTAACGAAGCAAACCCCATGGTTCTGAAGTGCAGCTACACGCCACCGCCATTAGGCAATTACGGTTAACTCGAAATCGTTGAAGTAAAATAAGAAAGTGATCGGTGTAGCGCGTCTCCTCGTATCCTCGTGCGATGTGCCAATTCATCGAACCAATTCCGTCTGATTGCAGTCGGATTGCAACCGGTACACTAAGGTGCGCGGAGGCCGTTCGTCCTCTGCGCCGTTGCACAAAACGCACAAGGTCAGTCAGGGCAAGTCCGAGTCGGAGGAATACGACACCCTGGGCTCGGATAGCGACACGGAAGTCGGGACCAGCAGCCGAACCGAGTCTTCCAATCACCTCGTCGATTCGCACCACTCGGTGTCTGCGGCCGACTCGCGTGTCCACAGTATGCAATCTTTCATCCTTCTCTATTCGGTCTTCTACGATGTTCGTTTTGACTCCCCGTCTGTCGCCGACGCTCCTCCAACTTGCTCGAACCACCTTCGCGACCAGACAGAACCAAGTAGAACAGTGGTGAACAGAGACATGGAGAGGAGCGTCGCGAGACGTTCCACGCACCGCAATTTGTATCACCGGACATCCGTTTACCCCTTTTGCCTGTCTACGTTCGTTAGAGTGCACCGATCGAGTATTTCACGCTTGTCTGTTAAACATATTTGTTTAACGAGTTTCGCGACGTTCACTCGAGGGAAATCGACCTCTTTCTGTTCGCAGACTTCCTGTACCATGGACCAGAATCTAGCACGTCTACAGAACCCTCACCGATTTTTGAGAGAAAATCGTTTCCTGGAAGGGGAAGACCCAAGTAAGTCGCATTTGGCCTCCGGTATTTTCATTCGATGCAATTTTTTTGTACCTCCACCTGGTACATGTTATCAGGTATTACATAAAATTCATTTTTAGTCAAATAAGGAACAAGTATATAAATATACATTAGCCTGCAATCGTTCACTAATAATCGTTTGAATGTACATAAGAACGATAGTGTTCGAAAAGAGGTCTTCAACCTATTCAAGATTAAAAGAAAATAAGGAAGACACGAACAAACATGATAAGTCAAAGTCCCAAAAAGACCCCAATCCTGAAGAGGATCCAAGAAAGTCCTTCCTTCGTTTATGACAAAGTTACAAAATGTAAGAAGATTTAATGGGTGTATGATTAGGATGTTACAGTTGGCGCGTCATACCAGCGAGGAGACCCGTTCCAACTTCGGCCCAATCTCCGGGTTTGGCAATTCCAAGCACCAGTCGAGCACTTCCTGTTCCAATCGGGACCAGGAGCGTGATGGATCAGGGAACCTGTTCATCCCCAAGTTGGACCCACCCACGGGCTTCTCCGACGCGTTTGAGCTAAGCGAGGCGGAATGCGACCTAGATCGCGGCCACAGCAGCCAACGAAACGTCCGTGACTTCGTAATCGCGGTGTAAATAAAGAAAACATAGATTCTACGATGAATCTCGACGATCCTGCGAAACGAAATCCCCAATTTAACTGTCTCGATGTAAAGAACGAAGAAAGAACCGTGGTCCGTCTTTCGTTAATTAAATTGGCCACTGAGAGCGCGTTAAGTCAGAGGCCAATTGAGTATCTGTTCCCTGCTCGTGTTCCTGGCCTACGTCTATGGGAGAACGTCGATCGTATCCTATTAGAACGAACGATGTACTGAGCTCGACCATGTGTTCTTCAAACTGCCATTTCGTTCGAACCTACCGACCAGGTCGCAAGTTTTTTTGGTACTTTCCGTTAGGTCTCGAACGAATTATACTCCTGACGCGAACGGGATCTGATCGATGTCCTTGAACGCTTTTGGAGAACTTATCGATCGAATTTATCTGACTGCCATTTTCGTTCGAATGGAAATAATCCTACCAGGAGACACTTTATTCGTCCTACTTTTACGATCGGGCCATTTCGCGCGATTACATCGAACAATGTTTTTACGCGATTAACAATTCAGCGTCCGTTCGAGTTTTGAAGACTGCGACGAAAATTGTACCTTACTTGACTGTGAGCGATCAAGGGTTGTATTTAACCTCCCTCGAGGAATATTATTTGTTCGTAATGGTAATTTTTGAACGTCGGTGAATTGTTCTATTATTCAGGGCTGAATTAATAAGTAGAATAAAGACATCTAGGGCATCTAGTCATCTTATTTTCCAGTGTCTCAGAGTTCTAAAAGTATCAAAGTCCTAAGTTCCGAACATTGCTAATCTCGTGAAGTTCAAAGGTTTCTAAGTTCCGCAAACTCCAGAGTTTTTAATGTGTCGAAATCCCTATGTCCCGAAATCTTAAAGTCCTATAAAGGACTCCTGAAATTTGAAAGTCCCAAACTGCACAACTCCCAAGTTTCCAAGTTGTCAAAGACTCAAGATTCTAAATCTGAAAATCTGAAAATTCCAAAGTCCCGATTCCCTAAAGTCCTAGATCTCAAAGTTCCAGAATCCCAAACTTCCAATACCCCAAAAAATAGAATTTTGTTATAAGTTGAATGAAATGTGTCTAATTGAATATTTGAAGTGTTTGGATGATCCCTCAATTCGGCCCTGTGAAGGCTCCGTTTGCACGAAAGATGACGGTGAACGATTTTCATTGAATATCGTGTGCATATCCCAGCGAGCAATACGTGATTTGTTACGAGTTTACTTGGTCTTCCAATTTCGTAGATCGTTTTTATGTACTAATTTGACCGTCGTCTAACACCGCGAAGCCGCGGTTGTTCAACACGAACAAAGTTTGTTGTACATGTATAAATAACAAGGAGAACAAAGAAACTAATGTTAGGTCGAGAGGAAACATGATGTTCGTCGTTGTCCATCGGTGTCGTTTCAATTACACGAGACTGAAACGTTTAGTAGACACGTGTAGCGTAAACTTAACGTTGAAAACAAGAAAAAAACTAAATAAAATAAAGTAAACTATTGTCTGTAAGATGTCTGTACTTACCATGCTACTAACTGTACGTATTGTACCTAAATACAAACGCGCGAAATACGGTAACGGATGAAGAATAAAAACGTTTAAACGACGTTTTTCCGTCGCGTTTAGATCGCGCGATTAACGATCGACGGACCGTGTGTGATAGTCTGCTGAAAAAAAGAACAGGCAACAACAGCGAAATAAAATTAAAGGAAAACCGAGAAAATACTAATGAATTTATTCGACTGTCGTTAAGGAAAAAAACGCACCCACCGAGTATGTAACATGTGTTGTCATCGAATCGGTTCTACTGTTTCACAACCATAATCGATCGTTCACTCGGCAACTTGACGATGATTTTTGAGTCTGAGCGCTCTCTCGTTATTGTAGGAACCCCCGGGGCATGCACGCGGGCTTACTGCCCGGGGGCTACGAATGAAGAGATATCGATCTGTTGACAAATCGTATACTTTATAATATATGAGAATGATTTACCACGAAATTCGTACTATTGTGTTTTAGACGACTTTAGATTGTTTATATTCTATTTACTTTGTAAAATATACAACACTAATTCCATAACGGGACTATTTGTCTTGACCTTACTTATCTTATTCCCCGTAACTCTTTCTTGTCTTACTTTCCCACTGATATGGTTCTTTTTATTTCGTACATTTACGTATTTGGTACATTTATATTCTCGCATTTATGTTTCTGAGTCACTGATTGTCTAGTTGAGGTATCATATTTGCAGTCAGATATACAGGATGTTTTGTTGAGGTGTCTTAATGTCCTCGTTACTTTTGGTTCTGAAGAATGAAGTTTTACAGTGACTTACTCAACAAGTGCACTTATATACTTCTTGATTAAAATGCAATAAAATGGCGGCAAAATAGCTCCCCAAAAGGCTTCACTCTTCAAGTGCGTCATCCTGCATTTTCATGACGCAACTCTTTCCACATTTCTTAAAATTCATGAAATTATTAAATGTCGTAAAACATCAAATGAGCGGTATTTTCAGATGCTCGTTTTATATTGGGAAATCGAGTTAGCGAATCGAGATTAAAAATTCTGCCCTGAAAAGTGATCGTCGAGAGATTGAACAAAAATGCATAAAGGAAGCGGAGTTCAAAGATCGACTATTTTCGGAGAAATTTCGTGATCCTTTAATTCCGTTCGGTATAGGTTTCTTTTGATCTTTTTCTTTAATTACGACGTCTGTGCCGCGTTGGACGTAATAAATCCTCGTAGACGAATGTTCCGCTTGAATCGCTAAAGAGCATTCCGCGAGCACGACGATCGATCGGGTTTCGTCGTCCTCTCCCGATCGTCGATTCGAGTATGCAAAAAGGAGCAAGGGTGGCTCGCAGAATCCTCGATATACGAGCACACGAAGGATGGGAGGGGTATGTATGGACCCCTTGGTTGAGGTCGAAACCAGGGTTGCTGGGCATGCGCCGACATTCCGTTCCTCTCAGATACTATGAGCGGTGGTGTCTACGGCGGAGGTATGCGATACGCGGTCTCCATTTTATCGCGAAATAAAAACGAAGAAAACAGCGCGGACAACCGGTGAATCTCGTTAAACGTTTGATCTTGCCCGTAGACGAGGTTGGTGCTATAATTTTCGACGTTGGACACCAGAGCCTACGTGTTGGTTATGGCGGTGAGGACACGCCGAAAGCTGAAATACCGACCAACCTTGGTGTATGGGAGGACACCATTGATACGCCCGACGGGAATCAGACCGTCAAGAAGCACTACAACATCGATGTCACGGCCATTCAAGTACGGAAGAAGGGTACGATGATTTTCATCTATAATCCTATCAGCAGAAATGCGATTACGCTTTGTTCCTCCGCTTCCTGGCTCTCCGCCTCTTGCCGACGTTTGATTTAATTAAAAATGTGGGACGTTCTGGAATACGATTCAGCAAATTTCTTTCGTGAACTAGATATTAAGCATCTTTACATACATTACAGAATCATAATACTTCTATAAATCCATATGGACACAAACCAAAATCATGGTATAATACTTTCTGTGTGACATTTCAACATTTTTAAAAATTTGTTCTGAGATTGTGCACAAACAGAAAATTGTACAAAGTGTTCGAGAAGGTTAAGTAAAAAGACGTAACCAAAAAATGTGTTAATGTACTTTAATTTCTAAATAAGAATATGTGCAACGTCAAAGAAGATTATGTACAAATTCTCTTTCGTCAAAAAACGTGTCAAAATGTCTGGAACGTAATTTGTTTTATTAAACTCTTTTTAAAAGTGGTTTCTTGCATTCGCTATAAAAAGTTGGAATGTTACTAATGCAACGAACAAATTTGTCTGACTGCCTTTTGAGTCTCGCCACGTGTTCACGATTTCCATCTAACGAATAAAACAAACCGAATTCTTTCGAGAAACGCCACATTTTGAGTCACACTTGACTGTTACTGTTTGAGTCACAAACAGTTCACTTTGATTTCTGCACAAAGACGTGTTATCATTGTAAATTGTGATTAGAATTCAAACTTGAATTTTCCACGTTTACCATCGTTCTAACACGTTGAGGATATTTGCTTTACATTATGGTTGAATGAGTTTTTTGACAAATAACCTCAAGATGTTCCGAGAAATGCACATAGTGTAATTTATATTGTCAATATTTTGGTTTTGTCAATAGAGGTTGCAAATTTGCAAAGTATTGAATTATGTTTCCAAATTTTTTAGGTCTCTAGGTGCTACATTTTTGAACTTGTTACCAAGTCTTCAAATTTACATTCCAAATTTTTGAATTTTTAAACTGAATACATTTGTAAATTTCAAATCAGATCCACATTTTCAATACTCCAAATCGTCAAATTCCCAAATTGCTAAATTACTGAAACCTCAAATCCCTAAATTCCCAAATTTCCAATAATTAAATCACCACAACCCTATAACTGAAAGTCCAAATCTTGAGATCTACATCCTCCAAATCCCAAATCTTCAATCCCCAACTTCTCAAAATTAAGTCTTCAAATCCCGAATTTCTGAATCCCTATAAATACCCAAATTCTGAAGTCCCCAACTTCCTAAATCCCTGAAACTATCTCATCTCTCGCAACCTCCCAAACTCACCCTCACCCCCAAATGCAAACCTGGTCTACCTAATAAATTCGCATTTCCCCCAGATATGGAGATAGTTAGCCTAATGAAAGACGGCATGATCGACGACTGGGACATGTTCGAGCGCCTAACGGAGTACACGTACAAGCAACGTCTGCACGCCCTTCCGGAGCACCACCCGACCCTGATGACCGAGTGTCCTTGGAACACCAGGTTGAAACGGGAGAAACTATTGGAACTCATGTTCGAGAAATTCAACGTTCCAGCCATGTACATCTGCAAGAACGCCGTTTTAGCGGCGTACGCGAACGGCAGATCAACTGCGATGGTCGTGGACAGTGGTGCAACTCACACGAGCGCTGTTCCGGTGCACGACGGTTACGTGATCACTCAAGGAATCGTGAAGAGTCCTTTGGGCGGTGACTTCATCACGATGCAATGCCGGCAATTCTTCGAGGAGAAGGAGATCGAACTGACGCCCGCGTGCATGGTCGCGAGCAAAGGCAAATCAGCTCTGCTCTACTTAAACGACAACGATGCTCGCCCGTTCGGCAAACAAAGGATAAAGAATCGCGAGTTAGTCAGTATTGATGCAAATATTGACTTCAATTGACGCCGGCCGTGTTACGGGTTCAGAGGGTATTGTCACGCTCTGAAAAGGGAATGTTTAGCGCATCAGGGAACGTGATGGCTATTAAGACACAAAAGGGAGCAGTCAATCTTTTCAGCGTGCATTTTGACCCGATGAACGCGCGCTGTGTGCAGAGCACTTGACTCTTAATACGTTGATTGCGTGCATTCGTCCACTACTTCGACTTTGCCGCACGCGTTCTACATTTGCTCTACACTCATCCGATTCGATGACTTTGGGAAACAATTTGGCAAGTTGGATGTGGTCAAATTTTTGTTGAGATCGGCAATTTTTTAATGGATTCACCGTCAGCTTCTTAGCTGAAACTAGTGGGTTTAACAAATCATCGTGTCTGACAAATCCTGATGTGTTTTTAACTCAAATACGACATACTTTTTATGCATTTCATAGATAATTATCGAATGAAAAATTCAATATTTTCTGAAGGACATGTATTCAATTTTCAACTTGATGTCCAACACCTGAAGTGTCTAACAGTCATCAGCGAAATGTCTAAGTATGATCTGTTTTGGGACACTGTAAATTTATATCCTTTGTTGTGTTTCGAATGGGCGAAGTATACATGTGTACCTCTGACAATCTTGAGTAACTTACCTGATCAATAGACATTTACCATTTTAAATTAATTCTTCACCAATAATTGTGAACAGTATAGACAAAATTTCAGTTTATCAGCAACTATCAAAAACCTCCAAATGATCGTCCGAGGTCTCCACAATATGACAACTTACAAATCAACCTCTGTTATCAAACTTACCCTAAGACCTAAAATTAGTACCTGAAATTTTCACGAAACCCTACAATTATTAACTAAAACCTTGCAATTATTAACTAACATCCTAAATCTACAGACGTGGTCCGTGAAAGAGACCCACCACGATGGACCAGAAGACCCGGTCCACAGCCAACCACTTCATGGTTAAGTTACATGGTCCGTGAGCTCTTGCAAGACTACCAAATGAATTGCCTTCAAGTATCGGACAGCCCCTACGACGAAGATATAGCTAACACATTGCCGATGAAACACTACGAGTTTCCAACGGGATACAACGACGATTTCGGGTCGGTGAGACTGATGATTCCCGAAGCCTTGTTTGACCCTAGCAACGTGAAGGGTGTCGGTGCCAGCATTCTGGGTGTTGGACCTCTGGTCACCACCAGCGTGGGCATGTGTGATATGGACATCAGACCTGTAAGTGTTATTCTATTTCTATCGACCATGTAACCACTGGGTCAAAAGGCTGAAATCTGTGCTAATTTAGAGTTTGTACGGGAGCGTGGTGGTCACTGGGGGCAATTCTTGCCTGCAAGGCTTCAGCGAAAGACTGAATAGAGATTTAGCGAGCAAAACACCTCCGGTAAGAAAATATTCACTATAAGTTTAAATTTAGAAGCTGAATTCAGCAGATTGGCAATCATGTGGCATCTAAATTTCTTTCATAACAAAAATTTTATTTTGTAACTTGTAGTACCGACAGTTGCAATGATTTAACAGTACTTCTAAAATAAATTTGCAAGAATTTTATTTTCTGTGTTCCATATGTAATTTCATAAGTGATGTCAAAGTGTTCATTCACTGTTCAAAAGTGACTTGGTTATTAATTGGATACCGTTTTGTAGAGTATGAGACTGAAAATAATCAGCGCAAATAGTTCAAGCGAGCGTCGCTATGGTGCTTGGATCGGAGGATCCATCCTCAGCTCCCTTGGATCCTTCCAACAAATGTGGTTGTCCCGACAGGAGTACGAAGAATCTGGAAAACTGATATTAGAACGATGCGCGTGATCACTGCGAGCCAAGAATCAAAAATTATTCTTTGTAATTGTGCTTTTACAGATCGTCCAATTCTATGTGCCATTTATAGGATGACAGGGGACGTTGATCTTTAAGGTTAGGGCTTGAATGTTTAACACTTCTTCGGATTATGATGATTGTAAATATCAATGCATTTGGTGGTTGTTGATATGAATTATCTCAAGATGTGAGTACTTGTATATTGCAGGGTTATACGTAGGTTCTGTATTACAGTTCTGAAGTCTCAGTGTCTCGAGATTTCATAGTCCAAAGAATATGAAAATACTAAAACCTCAGGGTTGCAGAGATCCGACATTTGGATGTTCTAATGTCTCAATGTCTCAAAGACTCAAAATTGTAAAGTCCCAAAATGTCCAGTGTCCCAATGTCTCAGTGTCTCAAAGATCCGAGATTCTGAAGAATCTAACCAAAATGTCCCAGCGTCTCAATGTCTTATCTTAGTATCTTAATGTCTGAATGTCTCGATGTCTCCGTGAAGTCCCCAAAATCCAACAACTCCAAAGTCCCTAATCCCCGTAATTCCGTAAGTTTCAGTCCCAAAAACTTCAGAAATCCGAAGAAGCGTTATAAACATGCCAACACGAGACAATACGAGTGACTGATATCAAACGATTTTGTGTAACGTTTAGGTTTAAACGGAATTGAACGAGTCTTTGATTGCGTGTTCTTATTCTGAAAGTAAATTCGTGGAAGATGTTCGTATCTGCGCGAGGTGATAATCAAAACGGCGTTTTCGTGCGGAACGATGAATGTACCATGATGTGCGCTTCGAGAAACACAGTTCCTAGCTACTCGAATATCGCTTCCATGTAATCCGCTGAGCCAGCTTCGGGTATCGGGTGAAAAAATGCGGGAGAAAGAAAAAAATCGATTTGAAAAAGGATTTTGCGTTTATTTCGAACGTGGTCACAACAAGTATTACATTTTGTCTGAACAATGGTTTGCTTGTCACGCTGTTTTATGATCGTTGCGTCAAAAATTCAAGAGAAATACAATCGAATCAAATGGGAAACAAATAACGCAACTATGTGTTTCATGAACGAACAGTTACAATTCCACAACGACAAAATATATATTATGGCGTAGCAAACAATATTTATATATATATAATAATAATATCTCGCATATAAATATATATACTATATATATATTTATATTTCAATCAATATAGGAAACAGTATTATCGATATATCACATATACAATATGTATTTAGAAGAAGGCGAATTATTTTATTAGAAAAGGAGAAAGAAAATGAAAGATTGGACCTTCGTAGAATGTGTCAGACCGTTCGAATAACGCACGATCATCAAAATTCTTGATCCCACTATTTCTGCGATTTGTAATTAATACTTTTGCGTGTTCGAACAATTTTCTGGCGAGGAATGTTTCACATATTTCGCTTGGCTGGTTTCTTGCCCTCTCCTCGAACAAAGAAACCTCGTTCGAAGGAGGAGGGAAACTAAAAATGCGAGACGTAGCTTAACTCGCACGAGCTGGCTTACCTATATTCGTACGAAATCTTGTGACTGGCTAAAAATGCGTATGCGTGATCCTGTGTGGCAAACGTGTGCAATAAATCAAACTTGTTCGTCGTACACCTAAATCGCTCGTGGCGAGCATCGATCCGTTACGCTAACTAAAAAGATAACAATACTGGTGCCGTTCTATCGCCGAACGAGCGACACGACGTTGAACCTAACAGCTAAAAATACGTACAAAACGCATGTACAATACATACACGTGTAGCCATAGCCAGAGACTCTGAGTGTCGCGTTCGCGATCGAGGAACCCGATCGATACACGCGAATAAAACGTCGAGACGACGGACATGTCACGCGACAGCACCGTTCGTCACGAATTTCGAGCTCGTTTTCAAACGCACAGCGAAACGAACGTTCGTTAAGATAATCCTGTTCCTAGTCTTTTAAATATTTGTACCAAATAAATCTCAGAACGATCAAAACTTATATCCTAGTGAATCGAATTTCCGTTCAGGAACATCGTTGTTCGCCTCCTCTCCGCTTACGTTCTTCCATCCATTTCAACTGGCAGAACATCTCTGGAAACTTTTGTTGAACCAACATCTGTGGAAACTTCTTTTGAAGAATCAACATCTCCCCTGTTTGTCAACAAATGTATCGACAAATATGTCTGAACGGAATGAAGCTTATTGTCACAGTATTAAAGGCGGTCGCTATGAAAGCGACAGTGGCTAAAACGATCACGGATGGACGAGGTTAACGTATAACGTTATCGTTGCCATGAGAACTTGTCGAAGAAGGTTCAATAAATAACTCTTTGTTTCACGGCGTGGTCTATGGTCATGTTCATCCACATGATCATCGTCAATACTATTTGTTAGTTGTCTCCTAGCTACCCAACCTGGTCGGTTGTGGCAGTCTGCAGATTGCATTGTGGACGGGCATGGACAACCATCCTGCCAGCGCGATTCCGATCGAGTCAGCCATTGTGGCTATTCCTAGAGAGATTTTGCGATCTGCCCTCGGAATCTGTAAAGTAAAAATAATATGATATACTTTCGTGTAATTTTGAAGATCTATTAGAATAGGTCCTTTGGAAATATTTGAATTTCGTTATAATGAGGATGAATATTTAGGATGAAACTTTCAGATATTTATAAATATAGCGAAGTGAAAAATTTGGTAATTTAAAAGCTTGCAAACTTGGCAGTTTAAAAGATAAAAATTAAAAAATTCCCAAATTGAGAAGTTTTAACTCCTCGGTGTCCATACATCTGACCTTCCTACCCGTATACCGAAACAAAAGAATCAAACAGTAAGTAAATGAGTACTATATCACAAAATAAAGGACCACAAAGCACTTAATTATTCAGATAAGGGAACTGAGATAAGTAAACATTGATTTATCGAAGGTTGCATTACCTCGGTGGACATTCGGTAGAACGTGTTCACATACGCTCCGCCACCCAACAGTCCTTCCCATAAAACGAAAGCAAACACGATCCAAACGCTCGGCATGAAATAGTACAGTGTCTCGAACAACAGAAATATAACGTTGATAAACTGAAACAAACAAGACAAGTGTGTACTCCACTTTCTGGATTACAGGAGTACGTTTCCATTCGAGCGTAAACAATCGGTACCTGTAAAACAGCCATGATCCAGATTTTGTTAATCGTAACGAGATTAACGGATGATCTTGAGATAAATACTCCGATCTGATAATCCACCTGAAGCCAACGATACTGGGCCGCGTGAGTTAGCCAGATGTCATCGAACTCGATCAGTTCGTACTGAAAAATGAACATCGTGATAACCCGTCACAGCATGATATCACTCAATCATACTCTGTATTTCCGCTAATGAAAGCAACCGTACAATTTCATAAGAAACCGTTGCGAATAAAAAAAAAGAACTAAAAAAAGGTAAGAGAGAAGCAGAAAGATATTTTACATAAGCGCATGAAACAAAAAGGCATTACCAATCCTTGGTTAATGAAATATTCGAAGAAATACACGAGTCCTAGCGGAATCATGTACTTCAGCAATCCCGGTACCAGATTGATCTTTTCTTTAAAGCTCTTCCTAGGAACCTCAATGATGTGTTCTTGGCTGTCGATACCGTTCTTAGTGATCGGGATGCTGGACTGCGGTGGATGAACCAGAACCAACCAGAACGTGATTCCTTGTACGATCGGTACGATTAACATAAGCAATAATGTATCTTCGTTGCTCAACCAAGTGGTGAGGGCGGCATACGATAGCGCGCCAATTATTCCGGCGCCTCCAGTACCGGAAGACCATGTTGCTATTACTTGTCTGCGAAACAACGAATCGCTCTCAATTAATAACAATGATGGGCAATAATACCGATTAACAGACGATATCGGGCGTACAGCTGTCAGTGTAATTGTCTAACTATGTCAACTATACTCGAGCGCTGTACAGAGATGAAAAGTTGGAGATGTTATCGTCGACTGTAAATTATGGCAGATCTTGACTATCGATTTAATCTGTATTGTTCATGTTGGATCGATGGTATGAATATTGCAATTTTGGGGAGTTGGATACGTGGTAGTTGGGGTTATAGAATTTTGGCATGTGGAATTTGGGGTTTGAGAACTTGGGCATTTGAAATTTAGGGTCTGAGGTTTGGGAGATGTGGAATTTGGGGTTTGAGAGCTTGGGGATGTGGGATTTAGAAATTTGAGGATCCGGAGATTTGAAATTTGGACATGTGGAATTTGGGGATGTAGAATTAGGGCTTGAGAACTTGGAGATGTGGAATTTGGGGTTTAAGGATTTGGGGATGTGAGATTTAGAAATTTGAGGATCTGGAGATTTGAAATTTGGACATGTGGAATTTGGGGATGTAGAATTTAGGGCTTGAGAACTTGGAGATGTGGAATTTGGGGTTTGAGAGTTTGAGGATGTGGGATTTACAAATTTGAGGATCCGGAGATTTGAAATTTGGACATGTGGAATTTGGGGATGTAGAATTTAGGGTCTGAGGATTGAGAGATGTGGAATTTGGAGTTTGAGAATCTAGGGATGTGGAATTCAGGGACCTGAGGACTTGGAGATTTGAAATTTGAGCATGTAGAATTTGGGAATTTGAAATTTGGGGTTGTGGAATTTGAAGATTTAGAATTTGAGGTTTTGGGATGTGAGGATGTTGAATTTGAGGTTTGAGGATTTGGTACTTTGATAACTTTGGGATTCAATGCTATAAAAACATGAAGATACAAGAATTTGAAAAGGTAAGAATTTGGAAATCAGATCGTTTTCAAAGATAAATAGAATCTGACAGTGTATTATAGCAAGATTCTACTGCACGAAAAACATCTCACCAACATCCCCGTACAACGCACACATCAAAAAAGAAAACAAAGTATAAAATAAAAAACGAGATCTCTTCGAGCCTTTAAATTCTTCAGCAATAATATTAACAAACACGTGTTATAAAGTTCGCGCGCACGCTTCTTTCCTTTTATAAAGTTGTTATTAATTGTTAGTAAAGATCGCTGGATATATAAAAACACAAATGTGAAAGGAACGTATTGTGATTAACAGTTATTACACATAAGTACAGACGTACCTCGTGCTCGCAACGAGTTTTTCAGTAATCCCGTACTGTACTTTTTTTTATTATTTTTATCTTATTTTTGTAGCTTCTATAACACTTTATTATGTTTTTTTCTACTTTGAAAGATGGAAGGCCAATCTGTCGACTGCATTATCTTATCGCTATTTTTCTGGAACAACTGTCTAAATGTCAATATTGCGGTCTGATTGCGCGGCTGCCTTCTATAATACCTGCATCAATAGACTTTACATCGTATCTGTCTTATCTTTCTTTTTTACACTCGTTAAATTTACTTGTATTTTTACCTGCTCTCACTTTTTTCCTACTCTTTCTCATTTATTTCTATTCGCTCACTGTGATCCTCGTGCGTCGCTAAGATCAAAGAGACACACAGGTGATCGATTATTATCGTCTGCTAGATGAAACAGAAAGTATGAACGAAACGTACGGTTCACCGCGTGCATCTTTTTAGAAACTATTCTCTACAGTAATGCCCCGTTAGTGGTCGAAAATCTTAATAGTCACATTATATATGTTCTTGTATAAACGTTCACATTTTTCTTTTTCTGAACATAAGACTCTTAACCACTCGTTTCATGATTTAATCAAAGTCAAACGAAAGAAGTGTCTGAACTTTAGATGAACAATAACAAGAAAGTAACAATGGATAAATTTCAACATACTCTAAAAATAAAGTACAGATTATTTCAGTACAAAAGATAACTTCACAGTTCATGTTTAAAATATAAAAATTTCATAGAAAATATTTGCAACGATAACGAAGGGTTACTCGAATCACCAAGATACAATGAATATCAGAATATTTCCAAAACAGAACTGAATCACCTAAAGTTTCCCTAAAACACTTGAACGTCCACTAACCGAACATTACCGTAATCCGAAACAAATAAAATAGAAAAGATCATGCGAACTCTGTACACGAAGAGAAAGACAGAAAGAGATCAGCGTTTGATCACAATAAAAGATGTAATCGTACTTACTTGGGATACTGGTGACTGTAACTCAGCAGTGTAACTTCTCCCAAACCGGAAGAGATTGACGTTACAACGACACCCAGAATGGCGAGCCATTCAGTAGTGCTCAACGACACCACAAGGAATCCTGCAGCGGAAAATAACACACAGGTAGCCAGTCGAGCACTGTAATTAACGGTTCGAATAATCGATTAGCGTTTCATTCACGGGAAATAACGGCGTGCCCGCGGAGGGACACAGCTCCGGAGATGATCCGTTTCCCCGAGAAGCCACCGTGTGTATGGGCAGCTCTCTTTTGCCCGCAGAAAGCAACGTTTAGATAAATGCGAGAAGCATGTCTTATGATGCTCCTATTCGCTCGAATCACTTGCAATTTTAGTCGAATGGAAGTCTTGAATTTTTAGGTTATATTCACAATTCTGGGTGTGTGGAATATTATTGTAAGGTTATACTGGTAGGAGGCAATTATTAAAAGTTATGGGAGTAGATAAACTGTAAGGGATAGCGACAAAGCGTGGTATGAGGTGATCTAACACGATGGGAGTATCATGTGTGTATGTTCTTATGATTGTGAATATTTCAGAATTCTCACGATGATGTTACTGTCAATGTTACAGTATTGTAAGTATGGTCACCAAATGTTACTAAATCCTCGAATTCCCAGATTTGAAAATTTCTGAAGTCCAAAATTTACAAGTTCCCATATTTCTAAATTTCTCTGTTCCTACCAAGTACCTAAAATATGAAACACCATAGTTCTCAAATTGTCAAATCTACAAATTCCACATCCCCAAATCTCCAAATTCAAAATCCAAGAATTGAGAACGCTGAAATATTAACCAGAATCGCAAATATTGAAAAGCTCGAGACTTAGAAGGCGATTAGAATTCGCTTAAAATTGAAAGTAATCCGAAGCTCAAACACTGACCCGTTGAAAAACTTCCATGTTTATGCAATTAATGACTTTACTTTCCGCAGAACCGGTCGTGTGACTCCCGCTGATTTCACCGTTGCTTCTCGAACAGTCTATGTAAATATGACTCTACGATATTATCAGTACCGTACAGAGATAGCGTCGATAAGATACGTCACGTATAGAATCGCGTGTACCAAAAGTGGTTCCAAAACAAGACGTAGAAGAAAACTAACACGCCTACCAATGACTAATGTCATCTTTATCTAAGTTCTTATCTGGAATTCGGTGATCTTCGACCGGTCACATTGTTTCTCAGTGCTCGTATACTGGCTTCGATGTATCTTGCGTGATGTCATGATTACGCAAAGATTACGATAAACAAAGTACGAGAATAGCGACGAAGTGATTGAACGAAAACAGAGAACGAATGATACTCACTGTACGTAAAACGGCAGAAACGGTGTGATTATTTTCACCGCCAACGATGGCAATATGTCCGCCAATAATATAGCACCGGTCGATAGAGTGTTGCACGATCTGATCCCTGTGGTGTTTGTTGGCTCGACGGTGCTATTACTCGTGTACGCACTCACGGGTTCCTTAATCAATAACGGAAACGAGGTGGCAAAAAAAAAGGGAAACGATCGATTAATTCACAATTTCCATATCGAACTGCGGACATATCGAATTACGTAAAACCGGTAAATCAGCTTCGTCTGTATCATAATTTATCCATAATTCGGTTCGGCTGACGGAAATGATCAAACACCGGTATCTATTTTCACGGACATTACCACCTTGAACGAGGTGAATATTAATTTCCGCGACTTACGTAACCGATTCGCGGTCTAAGCGATTCGTATCGCGGTTGAAAGACTCGCGAACGAGATGGAAGTAGAAGGCCCATAACGCGATTGCGAATGGTACACGCATAAATTTGTCGATGACATAACGTAAATTCCTTTTCGCGCACGAGAATCTGTTCCGAGACGTAATTTAGCTTAATTGTTCGTTGCTTTAACGATTTTCTTTCCCCCGCCTCGTATTTGCCCGTTGTGTTTGCATCACGAGGATGATCACGAGAAACGTCGTTAAACGACGCTGTTAATTGAGCGGAACACCGTCAATCGAGACGGCGACTAATTAAAGTGTAAGAATTTTACTGCCCCGCTGGATTCCACTCGAACGATGATCTGACGCTGATCTTCCACTGATTTCAATTTGATCTCCGATTAAATTTATGTAATTCTTCGTTCTTTTTTATGTAATCGTACGTTGATATAGTTTTCCACGTGCAAGTCTCTTGTTGCATTACCTTTTATACCTTTAATAATGGTGCTTCCTCAGCATTGTGGAAGCCATTACTACTGCATTGAAAACCGAAGTAATTTTCAAATGTATTTGTACAAAAATCTACGTTAAAGTTATCCGAAATGCACTTGTGTACCGTGGAAACAAGATGGAAGCCATTAAACATCCGTGAACTTGAAGCATCGTTAGCGGTTGTAATAGTCGCTCATTACAACAAATGTCTCGTTAATTCGCACGATAACGCAACGACACAAAGGACGCCGCGTCAGAAACGAACAAAACGATTATTCGGATATGAACAAAAGAGAAAAGACAGCAACGGATAATTCTTTAACGACTGCTTTTGAGTTTTGCAATTTTTACGTTCTTTGCTCTACTTAATAAACGTTAACTCTTGTTTCTGAATGTTATTACACGCTTGTCAAATAATCTTGTACAAATCTTGCGAAATTTGACGTTCTGAGGAAGACTAAATATGTTTTATGAGTCACCTCCTAAACGTGTTTATATAACCGTGGGATAATCATTAATATACTAAATTAATACTGGAACTATTTTAAACTTTAAAGAAATATCTTTCGAATATCTCGAAAATTTCCTCGAAAGTTACATCAAAGTCGCGGAGGCTGACACTAGCCGTTAAAACGTTAACAACACGTTGTTCAATTGGTACGCGCTTACGAAAAGACGCCTCCTTATTTGGTTGACCCCAATCGAGTCAATGGACAAAAGGAAACGCGGGTCTGCAACTTCGTCACATTAATTTGATCAAAGCTGTTGATGGAATCGTATGTAAATATTGTCCCTTTTATAAAATTTTAATTTGTGTACTCAACAAATAACTGCTGACTGCATAAAAATCATATGTGCAATTAACAAACTTGTTATTATTCAACAAAATTTTATATCAAATTTAAATCTTTAAATTTTTTAAACTTTAAATCTTTAAATTTTTAAATCTGCCATCCTAAATTTTACACCTTATTTCAGAACTTAAAATAATAATTTTTAAAATATTCTCGAAAACATTAAAGGTGGAAGGACGATGTTTTGCACCGATATGCAAAACAGTGTGTAGAGTGCGTGGGCGTAAAACGTAGCACAACGTCGACCAATGATGTCGCAACCTTAGCGATGATCAATTCAGCAGATTACGTGTCGGAAAAGGAGGAGCCATGAAATATTCGACCAATAACGCGTTTGAAATTGTTTGCGACAGTTTCGCATCGAGCAATTTCGATCGGATCGTTTGTCCGAACTTTTCCATCGCTCTGCGGGTGTTCCGTGGCAATTGGAGCGTAATCAAATAACAATCAGGAATTCAATCGATACGAGGACCTAATCGTGGTTCTGTAACGTAGCCGGATGATTCAGCGACCGAACCTGTATTATTTGCTCGATGCTGTACACTGTAACTGCACACCATTATCTACGTTGCAATTTTCTTCTTTATAGTTTTATCGAGCAAGCACAAAAAATCGCGAAACTTTCGATGACCGCGTGTTCTTTCGCAATCTCTTGATCCGCGAGAGATTGCTGAACTGACTCGATCTGATTACGGTGCGTTTACACCGGTGTTTCTCGATTACCTTTCATGTACCACTTCAACATCTTATATCATGTCTTTTCTAACGTAATTAATCAATTATAATCTAATCTACACTTGTACAGGTGTTACATTTTATTGCCAACAAGACCTTTTATGTAAACTCCCCTTTTTAATATCCGAGAAATTTTGATGTTTAACTTCACACTCTGTACAAGACAGCGGTTTGATTACGTATGATTTATTAACTATAAAAGCAGTGACGAGTTTTATTGTTAACATCACTTCTTAATTGTACTTGAAACGTAAGTACATGGTTGAGAAACACTCATGTGTACCACACATATAAATAGCTGTTTGATCTTGACAAAGTTCAAGTGCAAAAGAGAAGGAAGGAATTTTCTCAGCTTTGAATTTTACCAAAATAGGAGAATGGATACTTAATCCTCTACTGTGTAAAAAATCTGAGCGCTTATCTTTCATCTAATCCCCGTTATCATAAGACTTTATGACTCATCTATAACGAATTGTAAATATTAATTGGAAAAATACGATTTATGATAGGTGATCAAATTTTGAAGAAAGTTTGATTAGACTTTGAGGAACAAATGACAACAAGAGTTCGTGTGCACTCAGGATTTAAAGAACACGCATGAGTCATTGTGGACTGTAAACGTACAGTGTACTGCTATTAAATATAAATGCGATTGAACCGAGAATGCTATTAAAACGATGAAAGATTTGACCCAGTGATGACCGGTTGCACCCGTGGGCGTATAATACAAGGACAAGCGGTGTGCAGCCACCGATATGCAACGCTGTAACCATTCGATGAATTGAATCGCGTAGAATCGAATTATGCCGAATTGAATTATTCCAAAGTGAATTATGTCGAATTGAATCGCGACGAGTGGAATCGCATCGAGTCCATTGGCGTAATTAGGAGTGCATCCTATCCTAAATGTGGACCTCCTCAGAAATTATCGGATGATCATCCTTCTTGTGATGTAGGACAATAAGAATTTACCGTTTACTACAGTACTTTGAATTCTACAATCTAAAGTACAAGATAGACTCTGAATTTTAGAATTATCATGTGTTATGCCTAGTTTGTACAGATGGTCCCCTTTCGTTACATCGCTAGACTACAGTGTTCATATTTTCCCTAAATTACCTAGCCTACAAAAATTTGCGATTACGCCAATGGGTAGTCAAATAGTGTCGTATCGAATCGCGCAAAATTGAGTTTCGCCGTATCGAATCGCGTCAAATTGAATCACCTCGTGTCGAATCGCGTCAAATTGAATATATGCAACGCACCATGCACACCAAACGCCCGTTCGACGGGGGTCAGCCCAGCGATTTAAAGTCCAAAATCGTCGAATATATTTCCGAGCGAAAAACTCAGCGACGTGAGACAACGAATAGAAAATTGCCGCGCGTAAAAGGAGAATCGAAGCGTTTGTTCGTCACGGACGCGTATCGTTGCCGGAAACGAGCGGATGGAAGCAAACTCGTCCGCCATTCTACGAATAAGGCATTACGGTACCGTTAATTATAACCGCCTGATTCTAGTCCGTGCTTTATGCGGCTCTAAGAATAACAGTTCGAGCTTCTTCTTGCACGCGTATCGAATTTCACCGCTACTTTCTTGCTTGCCGATAAGTACCTGCGCGATCTACCTGTGCGACCAAGTATCCAGGTATCGTTTTTATCGTTCGAGTCGGGTAAAAGGGGGACTGCGATCGCGTGCACCACGAATATCATCGGAACCCCCTTTCCCCGCGAACCTTTCGACGAGGAACGAAGCTGATTCGCCGATAAATCGTTGACTTGTGTCTACTTACCGTCGTGCCGAATTTGCTCTCGAGGATATCGTGCGCGGCACTGAGCATCACCACGTATCCGTAATTGTTGCAGAGTCCTAATATCCAGAAGGCGGCAAAATTTCGCCATCGCGATCTGACAGCCACCGATTCCTCGTCGAATACGTCGTTCGTGCGTCGCTCAGGCGGGGACAACGGTTTACTCTTTCCCATCTTGATAAGCGATATCTCGTGTCTCCTCTTTCTTTCTATTTTTCCCGTTTTTTCTTAGAGTCCCTTCAGCTGCCGACCCGTTCGGCTGTCGTCGTGTGACTCCTTCGTCCTTTCTCCGGTCGGTTCCTTCGACGTTATTGCTATCCTGCTTTCCCAGGCCCTTTCTCTCGGTTTCCCCCTCGCTTTTCCCTCCTCTTTGTCGGCTCCTATTCAAGCGGGCCTAAATAGAGCACGTGGGCCTTCTAAATCCGTTCCGAGTTACAGAGTGCAGTTTAGAAATTCCCACTACTTCTATCTTTTTCCCTCTTTCTCTCGAAGATGACGCACTCCCGTCGTCTCTCTCTATCCCGTGTTCCCTGTCACGCTCCTCCTTTTCGAGCGGGTCTAGAGCAGAGTCAGCGGCGAACCAAGCTTCGAGAAACTTCTCTGTTGCCGCCGTTTCCTTTTCCAGCGCGATGGGATCGACGCGCTTTATTTTCGTTCGAACGAAATTAGGCTAACTCGGCCCTTCGGTCTCTACTAGATCCGAAGTTTCGACGCCGGAACTCTCTTGAAATTTTGAATCAAGGTCCCCTATCAAGGTTCAGCTGAAGGAGAATGGAAAATCCTTCACTGGTGCCTCGACGAAACGCGCGAAGGGAATGCCAGAGAATATCGGCAAGCTATTTATGGTCCCAGCCGTGTGGCGACGATTTATTCTCGACTTTGGTCCGATCTCGTTCTCGGACGCGTTTCGATTTTCAAAGATCTCCGAAAATTATGTCACAAGAGTCTATGCGAACACAGATAATATCCTGTCCTCGGTGCAGGGTCCCTTTTTACTCGGGAATCTCCACGGCACGAGTGTGTCAGCACCAGCGGACAACTCCGAGTAGTAGTCGAAGCGGTAACCACAAGCTTCGAGAAACTTCTTTCTCGCTTTCTTCTCGTTCGGCTGCGCGCGCTACGAGCTGCGAATTCTTGTTTTCTCGTGCGAATTCCTCGCCGCGATGATCAGGTACGATTTGAGCTCGATCGATCTCGTTCTTGTCCCTTTTTACGCTTCCCCTCTACACCTTCGTCTTATCGTATTATCGTCAGTCGATTAAAGTTCATAGAACGCGACAGATAATCTCCCGGAATGCTAGATAGACAAAAGTGTTTTCCCCACCACTGTTCGACGCCTTCTTGGATCTTTCGATCAATCGGATTTTCAATGGGTTCACGTGGGCCTCGTTGCGTAGCGTAGGCCGATAATCGTTGTTTTCCCAGGAAATCGCTTGGCCTCGGTGACTGACTCCAACGGAGAACTGTTAAAATACCAAAGTCGAGAGACGTCGATTAAAATTGCAGATTCGCGTCGACGTAATGCATGGACGCATGCATACTTTGCAAAAAGTAATTGTTACGGAAGTAATTAGACATATTCTTGCATTTTTTGTTCTATCCACGAATACACGGTCCAAATAAAAATTCCAAATTTTTCACAGAGACACATTATTCAAAATTTTCATGTGAGAAAACCTCTGTTTCGATCAGTTTTGAAATATTTCAGATATATCATTTAATAAATATTTGAATGGAATTGATGTACCAATTACTATCTCTTCGTATCTTCTAGAAACTTTGTATTTGATTTCGACTATATTTCAACACAGTAGAAGAAGATAAGGTTGGATATCAGTCTACAGACGCGAAGTAACAAAAAAGGGAAACTAATTTCCTTTGCCACAGTCATGTCTCACAAAAAATTTGAATTTTAACAGAACTTTATTTACGGTATGACGTAAGTTGCAAAATGCTAATTTTGGAAAAACAAGTAGAACCGGAACGATAAGAATAATGAAGTATTCACCGGTTATCAAGTGGTTTAGAATTATTTATTGGAAAGGAGTAGTTTTTCGGCATTTTCTGGTACAATATCGAAAGTCTTCATCCTTTAAATCTTATTCTTATATAAAGAAGAGTAAATTTTGCGGATAAAATTTAATCTGTTGTGTCATTTTAGCAACGTACACACTCAAGAGAATTATTTAACAATTCTAAGGTTATCGACTAAATAGGTCTGCATATGCACATAACAAAGTCCAGCGATTGCGAATTGTATTTCAGTCAAGATTCGTAATGTTAGAAAGGAAGAATTGCTTCTGAAAAAATGTGTGCTGCGAAAAAGAGGGCTGTTACAATAAACAGTCTATTCATGTTGCACACGTAGCATCGACAGCTGCTTTCAAGAACTGGGCAATGGCGTAACTAGGTGGGGTGGATTCCACCCTTCAGAAATTATTGCGATATGCGTAGGTCAGAGTACGATGGATTTCCCTAGAAATAATAGTGCAATTCGAGAATTTGAAAATTTGTAACTTGAGAAATTTACAAATTTTAGGAATTTGGGGATTTGGGAATTTGAGGATTTGGTGATTTGGGAATTTGGGAATTTGGGAATTTAGGAATTTGGGAATTTGGGGATTTAGAAGTTTGGGAATTTGAGAGTTTGGGGATTTGGGGATTTGGGAATTTGGGGATTTGGGGATTTGGGAATTTGGGAATTTGGGAATTTGGGGATTTGGGGATTTGTGGATTTGTGGATTTGAGAATTTGAGAATTTGAAAATTTAGGAATTTAGGAATTTAGGAATTCGGGAATTTGGGAGTTTGGAAGTTTGAAAGTTTATAACTTAGAAAATTTGTAAAGTTCTAAATCCTTCAATTCAGTGAAATGATCTTCTAATTATATCGCCATATCGCAAGAAAAACTACCCTACTCGATTCTCAAAATCTTCCCCTGAGTCTCTATATTTTCTACAAAAATCTTCCACATTCAGTATAAACCATGTCTTCCATAATCTAACCTAAACTTACAATACAAGATATTCCACACCCGTACACAACCTGTGCAGACCCTCCGCGGTCCCAGTATAATGACGCCCCTGCCCATTACTTATTACCCACGCTCGAAACATCGCGTGCATAATTTTCCATGCGAAATAATGACTTTTTCACACGAAACGCACCATATATCAGTACGGCGGAAGGCTACGACGATTGTGTTATCTCTAATCGTTCGACACTGAAAACGCTCATCCTATAAATATGTACAAATGTTCGACTCGGTTTATTATAAGCTTCTGCCGACTAAAGTTATTACAACCATCAACTTACTGTTGGTAATCGGGATCGGTTATCGTGGTCGTAACGCGAGGTTAACGTACAATTCGTTGTGGAGCGGTCGTTTATCGCGACCCGTTGAAAACAGCTTCCGGTAAGTGGTCCGTTTTCCTCGACAACGTTTCTAGGCTCGAGAATACATGCATGTGCTCATCGTAGACGTCTATTGTTGGAAAGTTGGCCGGGGACGCGATCCGTTTCCACGATAACCGAGTTCGAGCTGTTTCGCGGTCATGCCACTTTTTATCTGTCGTTGTCAGAGGTCTTTCTGCATCGATGAATGACTCCCGCGAAAAAGAGGCGCCAGGAATTTCACAAGTTAGCGTAACACTTGCTGTACAAGTCCACTTTTGGAACCAAAATGCTGCAGAATACTATTTTTACTTCTAATTTTCATATTTTCAAATTTCCACTATTTTCTCAACTCTACTCGTGGCTGTAGGAAAATGGGTTTGGATTTTCAAGAATGCGTAGTTATTTTCAAGTGCAGTCAAAAGAAGGCAAAACAGATCTGTCAATTTCTTGTCGGAAATTCTGATTGAAAAGTGACCACGGGCAATCGATACTGATCTAAGATCTCGAACAAGAGGAAGAAACGCAACTCTTCTATTTCTAGTAAAAAACCGTAATAGACCTGGTGTAGAAAGGAGTACACCGTATCCCAGAAGTATGAAGCTTGATACCATGAAATTGCTTGCTCCCACGAAGAAACTCAACAGACCCTTTTTACAGAGAATTTTCTAAGCTACAAATTTTGTGATAGGTATTTTTGTCATAGAATTGACAGATAACGAGATATTCGCAAATATCTATTTCTTTGATCTGCCTTTCTAAAGAACTTGCGGACTTGGAGACTCCTGATGTCTACAAACCCCTCTTGTCTTTATTATAAACGGTGAAATAAGGGAGCGCAGCAGCAGAAATTTGAAAGCTAAGGAACCACTGGTTATAGTTATTTTCGTAGCTCGAGGCATAATTGAGAGTCGAGAACTTGCTCTTCTGCAAGCGTATACTTCGAGTTGAAAGAACAAGCTCCGAATGAGGTACATGGTGCATGGATTTTTGCAACGTTTACGAAGGGTTGATGTTAATTAAAATCTGTGTCAGAAATGGGGTTGATGTGCATCAGATTTATCTTGCATTACCGATCATCGAGAACAGCTACCAATACAAGATACCGTGTTTCGAAAGATACTCACCTGAACGTTGTTTCGTCAATCGGCGATCAGAGTGGCGGGAGATCGGCGCTAGAATCTAAATGGTCCTCGCAAGATAAATATATCACAAACACAGATCACAGCAAAAGGACGCCCCTGACGAACTATATCACAGGAATTGAAAACCGAGATCATTCGCGACCGAAACGATCGCACTGTCAACACTGAAACGGGCCTGACAATGTCCTAAAAATCGATAACTAGCCGCGAACGAGGTAGCTTCTAGAAGGGAGTTCAATGCACCAATGGCTCTGTGAAAAAAATAATTCCGAAAACACTTCGATTCACGTACGTATCTTCCCTCCGCAATTTCTTTGTTTTCCCCTCGTAATTTCTCGTGATTGCAATTAATCGCCGCGTTCTCGTTTTTCCTTTCTCTTTTAGCAGCGATCGTGCTGGGTGACGCGACGCGATCGATGATATCGCCAGGAGAAAAGACAGTCTGTCGAGTTCGCAGCTGCGATCGTAGACGCACGTGGTTGACGCGGCGAGTTTCAGGTTCGAAATAAATAAGCTCCAGGCGAAATCAGCGAGTTATAGCGCGGCGACGCAGGCGCGAGCGGTTTACTCCAGTCGAGTCGGTTCGGCTCGGACGATCGGCAAATGAGCATTCCGCTCGCACACTGTGCCCCCAGATCGTTCCACCGGCACAGGCCAGACAACAGCAGTCGACTCACGACCGTCGAGTCGACCGATTCTTCCTTTCCCATCACATTTTCCTGGGTACCTTCTATACTCTTCTTCTTCACCTGCTGATCTCCTTTGCTATGCACGACGAACTTTCGATACGAACAAATTCAACATTTTACTTATCGTCATCTTTGGAGAGCTGAGAATTTAGAAAAGTGATTTGGGACTGCCTTCAATGAAATTATGGGAAGAAACTGAAACTTTGGGAATTCGAGGAACTTTGGATAATTGGAAGTTTGAAGTTTTAGGCATTTAGGAGTTTGAAGATATGGGAATTTAAGGATGTGGAACTTTGGGGATGTAGGAACTTACGGACGTAGTAATCTGAGAATGTAGGAATTTGGAGATGTAAAATTGGGGATGTAAGAATTCGAGACAGTAGAAATATAGGATATGTGTATTTGGGAATGTGGACATTAAGGGTCATAAGAATTTGGGCATGTGAACATTCGAGGATGTGGAAAGGGGATGTAGGAACTTAAGGACATAGAAATCTGGAAATGTGGGAATTGGGAGATGTAGAAATTGGGGATGCAAGAATTCGTAGCAGTAGAAATTTGGGACATGTGTATTCGGGAATGTGGACATTAAGGAACATAAGAATTTGGACATGTGGACATTCGAGGATGTGAAAATTTGGGGTCGTAAGAATTTGAAGATATTTGAAAATGTAAGAAAATAGAAATTTCTGTATCCCAAAATTTGAAGACGTGGAAATTTGAAAGTTTGAAGACTTAGGGATTTGAGAATTTCAGAATTCTACATCCAACCCCCAAAATTGAAATTAATCTCTTGGTCCTACAATCCTTATCCAAAAGAAGCTAGTATATACGTGGTATATATTATCACCATAGCACCGTTTACAAACCGCCTTTCGACACGGTTTTCAATCAAATTCTATCGATCGCAACGTTCCGCTCCACCGACCGCGTTGTATCGCTGAAAATAGACACATGCTGCACCCACCCTAATCGAGTGTAACTTTTGTCCAGCGTGACTCACGCTCCTTCTATTTGATTGCATTAACTTTCCACCAACCTCTAATGATCCGCTATAGCACTAACGGTTTCCTGGCTCTAACGTTTATAACTTATCTTATTAAATGCTCCTAATTAATTAGAGCGACGGATAGAACGATAAAAAGGAATTTGGAAAACGAGGTAAGATCGCGAGACTAGTTCACGGTTATTTCGGTGAAATCTCACGCTAGGTTGATCGCGTTAGCCTTGAGCTGAAATTCGTTCCAGGGTGGATTTCGCGTGTGTTCGTTTCTTGAGACACGGGAAACGCGAGACGACACCGGTAATCTTTCTTAATTCCGCGGAGCTTAATTAGCGTGTCACTTTCGTGACGGCCACGTGCAACTTAAACATTTTTCCACGTACGCTTTCCGCGATCGGGGAAGGTCGGACAGCGGGCACAATGAACAATTGTATCGTGTGTCCTTACCTAACACTAATTTTATCCATCACGGTCCAGAAACTTGAAATTCATTCATCGTTTTCTCACCGTGTTCGTCGGTAGACTACTTAATCATCTGTTTATGACATATCGAAGTCTACTACACATAAATCGTGGGACACTACATAAATCTAGGATCTCCATAACTCTAGATACTTTCATATATCATAATTGCATGAATATTCGCAGTCTGTTCATCGGATAAGGTAAATGCAGATTACTAAACTTCAAAGCAGACATTTTTATGTAAACGTGAGAGACATATTTTCTGTTTAAGGGACGTTTCATGTCTCTAATATTGACATATCACTTGACATATAGGTCACGTTATCTGACCAAGAAAATGTCTTCAGTGACAAATACATGATACCGACTAAACGTTATGTTAAACAAAATACTGATACAAAGCACTTGATCCAACTGTAAAAATCTTATTAATAAATGATGCCAGTGTGCCATAAACACCAATATGTCATAATATCTGTACAAGATATCGTTAAACATGTCTCAACAAAATTACTTGTATTCAAATTTTAAGTAAGCTTCCTAACACGTCAACTTAATATTTGTAAGTCCTGGCACGCGCGCATAAAAGCGTTCGCCATCACTGTACACGGTATAGGCACTTACTCTGCTTTGACGCTAAACTCGATAACAGACAGCGTAATCCGTGCACTACGACAGCCGACACGTTGTCAGTTTGACAGATGACATTGTTGACCAGCCAGCCATTCATCGTTGGTTGAACCAACGAACGGAAAAAGCTCGACCATCGAGGTTCCCCGGTCATACATCGCGGAAGGTCGACGTAATTGTGTTTCCTACAGTTGGACTTTATTGGCCAGGCAATGTCAAGCGATATTAATTCAAAGCGGTGTGCTTCCTAGAGAAAACAGTGTCAGGGTTAGCCGAAGACCTTCTCTGCACCGTGCATAATAATATTTCGTACATTTAGCGCCATGTTTTCGACGTCCGCACGTCCACTTCACAGAAATCTTTCCTCGATCCTCCGCGGAATGACAAACGACCATCTACCTCTTCAGCGTCGGCTCTAGAGTACTAGAAGATCGATGGTCTCGTCGTTCAGTTTAGAATCTCCAAACGCGTCATTACATTCTCAGGGAGGTTATTAAATGCAGGATGAATCGCGGAATGAATTCTTTCAGACGTCCATTTCTGCCCCAACGCACGGGAAGGCGCTCGTTGCAAAATCGCTCGATTAAGGTCACCGTTGATGAAATGTATTAAGCCAATATCTTTTGAAGAAACTAGCGGTCGTGGCGTGTTCGTCTTATCAGAGTCGCGAGCTGAATCTCGCGGGCCAAAAATAACGAGGCCGTTTTAGAATTTCAATTGACCGGTGTAACCTGGCGAACGGGGTCACTGCTGTTGTTACATGACATTGCCACCACAGAGGTGCACTCTGCTTTTGCGACTCGGGTCATGTCACTTTAGATAAGGATTGGTTAGGCGGAAGAAGCTTGCTTTTCATCTTGGCAAGTTGTGGACTTCACAAGTGTGGACTTTTTTCAATTCTCTTTATAAAAAATGCTTTTCAATTTTTGGGTTTCTAAATTTTCAAACGACCAAATTCTCAAGCTTTCATATACCCTAATTTCAAATTTCTCGAATTCCTAAATTTTCAAATTTATAAATTTGTAAATTGACAAACCAGAAGTGAAGGAGTAATGGGTTCTTTGCACACCGTAATTTTCCCTAGGGAAGCATACAATGCTGTAACGTACATAACAGCATATTTCGCTGGTTAATGCCGCGATTATTCAGTTTGCGCGTGTATGTACAATATTTGCAACGAGCATTATGTAATTCTTGCGAACGACAAACTCTATGAGAGGAGCGCACGAATAAAGCCTCGCTAGAGAGACAACTAGTAAACGAGCGACCACTATTTCTGGCGTGGGCTCGCGATAATCCCTCGAACGATATCTGAGTAAACGTATTCTGTGCTTGCTTTGTACTACTTCGAAATCGATCGATTTGATCGACGTTTAATTAATCCTTATCAATAGGTGGGGAAATTCAACAGCTTGAACATGAATATTTGTTTTTATCTCGAGTTCTTGTAGACAGAGCTGCTACCAGAGTTTGCGGAATTCGTGACACATATCGATGGTACTGATAAATTGATTGGACGATGCATTGCAACGTAGTATTACCAAATTTTAATATGGAACTCAATATTAATTCCTTGACTTTCAAGTTACTTTAATTTTTTCAGAATTTCAAGCCATATATTTCACTTTACCAATACAATAATTTCGAAATTACAAAATTACCAAATTCAGACATTTCTAAATCCCTAAATTCCCAAATTTCCAATTCTATAATTTCTAAATCCCCATATTTCTAAATCCCCAAATTCCCAAATCACCTATCTTCAAATTTCGGAAATTCCCAAAACCAAAATCTCACATTTCCAAAACCCCAAATTTCTACAGTCCCACAATTGTAAAATTCTAAATTTCTCTAATCCCAAAGTTGCGCACTTAGGAAATGACTGAAAGCGTCCCGCCAAAATAAAATCGTAAAGCAAACGTTTCCGTGACGAATCTAAAATGTCCGCCAAAGTGTCCGTTTAATAAGGGTCAATCGATCGTCCTTGTATTCTTTTCGTCTTTCGTTCGTCGAACAGGCGAGCGTCATCGAGCTGTCAATGAAGATTTTCTGCTAATTAAAACGATACCGAGACAGGATCAAGAGCAGTGACGCCGATTACCATGATAATGGTGACATATAAAGATTGCAGTCTCTTCCATCGAAATTATTTACATTCCTGTCGCCGTACTTAAGTTATCGCATGCGCTAAATACCAAAGGTCTTCGTAAATCGATAATAAATAGGATCGTTAGAAAACACGTACTAGTTGAAGAAGTTTTGTTATTAAATACGTATAAAGATATGTAACGATGTTGCATCACGAGATATTGCATCGGCGACAACCAGATCGGTGACTGAAACGCCACGGATCGTTTGAAATTCATGGACCGTAGGTTCATTAGAAACCCGGTTTCCTCTGTTGCAAGGATGCTCGTGCATTATGCAAAGAACACCGGCTGCACAGCCTTATCCCGTAGCATATCTACATCTTATCAGGGCAAAGAACACGTTTTCGTCGGGAGCACGTTCGTAACGCGATCGACAAGATCCGATTGTTTGTCTCTGTGTTTGCGTACGGTTCCCTTATCGAGGAAATTTTTCTCGCCTACTCAAACGCTGAAATGAAGTTAGCAAACCGAAAAACAACCGGCGACGTCTGACGTCCACCATTACGGCAACTGTTGCATCGGGCGTCGAAAGTTCAAAAAGGCCATCGGCAGAAAATAGATTTTGCAACGCGATCGGATGTAGGAACAGTTTATTTGATTGTGCATGAAATTTATAAATAGAGATTTCGGTGAAACGATGTCTGGAAATTGGTAGAAATAAGATCTGCTTTTACGTAGTTAAATAAATCTAAAAAAAAATAAATTGAAAAGGCAAAGCAAAAATAAAATTGAGAAACTGAAATAATGATAGATCGTAAGATGTGCTAGTAGTAGAAAAAACCGGAATGTCCTGAAGATCCTGGAACAAGGGGAAAGACGTTTCAACATGGAAAAACATTCGATCCGAATGGAATCGAAGCGGAACCAGCGATGTTCCGTGGGAATGTGCAAATATGCGATTACGTAAAACCATTCTCGTCGACTTGTGTTTCAGGCAAACGTAAAATCCGTTTTACGAATGATGGAATAAACGTTATTAGTCGATAGCCGCAATCGGTACATGTCATCGAATGCAGAGCATAGAATAGAATGAAACATTGTTTCTCCTTTTTTTTTTTCTCATACACGGAAGATTTACGACGTTTATGTAGAACATTAGAAACGAGCAATTTTCGAATATCTCTTGCGATACATCATCGCTAGAATTATGATTGTTTCTGTCACCGTCGCAATTTTAGTCAATTATTCGGAAAACACATTTACAACTGATCTTAATCGAAGGTCGATGAAATTTGCACTTGAAAGAGATGGTTTTTAATGCGCGTCATTTTATTGCGCTTTTAATGACGTTATATTATTGTCGTGAAAATATTTTTCGCGTGATAATGCAGAAATTAGAGGAAAAATAAAATGATCGTAACTTTTATCCTTATTATCTTGTTACGGTTAATGACAATTGTTTTTCAATTCATGAATTACAAAATATGTTATTGGTGTTTATAGTAATGAACCTTAATTGTTCTAACAAATAGAAATTCTCAAATTTCTAAGAAAGAAATTTTTCAATGTGATGGTGCACCATACTCGCTACTCTACAGTTAAATTTGGCGGTGCACCAGTGATACCAATATACTCCTTATACTCTCTTTAGTACTTATCAAGTTTGAGCACCTGTTGCCTCCAATTTCCCACGTTCGTTCGCATTAACCTATACAAAGTATAAACAAATAAATATTAATTGTACATCGTCCGATTAACCATGGGAAAAACATCAAAAGATAAAAGAGACATATATTATCGTCGAGCGAAGGAAGAAGGCTGGAGAGCAAGAAGTGCTTTTAAATTGCTCCAAATAGATAACGAATGTCACATCTTGGACGGTGCGTGTGTAAAAATGATTGTATTGTTTATGCGCGTAAAATGCAATTCTTTGTTTATGTTTTGTAACAGGAGTGAGTAAAGCCGTGGATTTGTGTGCGGCACCTGGTAGTTGGAGTCAGGTTTTATCGCGACGATTAAAGTATACAATAAGATTATTCAGATAATTTGTTAAGAAATCGTGTGTTGCAAAATGTTTAAATCTTCCATTATTTTCTTGCATCCAGTGAGAATTACAAGAAAGCTTTGGAAAAGGGTGATGCGACAGCTCCAAAGATAATTGCAGTTGATCTACAAGCTATGGCACCACTGGAAGGTGTTATACAAATTCAAGGAGATATTACCAACACTAAAACAGCAGAGCAGATTATTGCTCATTTTAATAATGAGCATGCTGATTTGGTAGTTTGCGATGGAGCACCTGATGGTAAATGTTAATTGGCATATTATCTTTGATAATAAGCATCAGTAATAATAACTGTAGATTGATTTATAGTTACAGGTTTGCATGATATGGATATCTATATTCAATCGCAGTTGCTATTAGCTGCTTTAAATATTACTACGCATATACTTAGGCAAGGAGGTACATTTGTAGCAAAAATATTTCGGGCCAAAGATGTATCCTTGCTATACTCTCAGTTGAAAATATTTTTCCCTTATGTTTACTGCACAAAACCCAGCAGTTCACGTAATTCCAGTATAGAGGCATTTGTAGTCTGCAAAGATTACTCACCACCGGAGGGTTACAAACCTCACATGCTGAATCCTCTTTTAACTCATAAGCCGTGTGATTTTAATGAGCTCACAGGAATTAATAGAGTTATTGTTCCATTTGTTGTTTGCGGTGATCTGAGTCAACCTGACTCTGATACCTGTTATCCACTGGATGTAAGTTATTTACATCTACAGTTTCTATACAGGATTAACTTCTATGTTATCATTTTCGTTTTCTTTCTAGTATGAGGGTAAGGAATACAAGTATCATGAACCTGTACAGACACCAATTTCTCCACCATATGAAGAAGCATTATCATTAATGGAAAATCGAGATACCGATTTCAGAAAACCTGATGTTAGTGTAGCAATAGACAATCTAAATTCAATGACCATTTTGGACTTTAAAAAACAAGCAAAGCAGAAACGTAAAGAAATAAATGAAAGTAGAATTACACAGGTAGATTGTAAAGAAGATGATAACAGTGAGGATGTGTTAGGAATTAACGAATTAATGTCGACTTTATTGTCTGACGAATCTAGTAATAAAGATAATGATAACGTATAAAAATTTACACATCACTTTGTACTATACAATTTGTATAATAAATACTGCATAAAAGTGACCACTTTATTATAATATTTTGTAAATATAATACTGATTTCAGAAGAGTTATTGTTATTCGGTGGCCTTAATCAATCATAGCGCTCGATTCAAATATTAATAATCAATTCAATTTCCCGCATATATTTAAATTTTTTTTAATTCATGTAGGACATTATTTAATTTTCACCCCTTAACATACTTCATTATTCGCCGGTTATTAACATTATTCGAACTGTATCATTCTCGAAAATAATTTTAAACGGTGTCAAATACCGGAAACTATGTTTTTATTATCATAAACGCATACTCACCGTATACTTTATTATATACTTCACAGCGTGTTGACTACAATGAGATAGTAAACACCGAAACGTCCCAGTCGCAACGACCTTACCCAAGCATGAGGCCAACCGAGGTATTTATCAAAAATTTTTCGTCTAAACACCTCCGTATTTCGAGAAAGATCGTACGATTAAATTTTCTTGTTAAACGTTTTTTATTGAACAGCCAAGTCGGGTTTGTTGCGTCTGCAGAAAATTGTTCTGCTGCACGGAGTGCCGTGATCGACACGAGAAAAACAAACACGCGAATCGGCAACTGAACTGTCCACTCTGCACGTCTCAGAAACTTCCGTTGAAACCCATCGAAGATACATCGTTATTTTGTCACATAGTGATCAGTCATCTGCCTCTCCATTGTTCTTTGTGCGGTGAAATTTTCAAACAGAGCAAGGATTTAGAATCGTTCGGTAAATATCTGTAATGACATGATACCCTTGGACGGTGGACCGCTAAAATATGCGATAATTTAAATTTGATTTGAGTTTCCAAACTCCTAACTATTTCTTCAAGTATTACTTTTTCAGTGTATAAAAGTCTTACCTTTGAGAATTTAATTTTAATCGAAATATTTTTGTGCATTCTCTGGGGTTTAGGTCACAATTGACCCTGCACCTGTCAACTTCTGCACATAAAAAATTCAATGGTAACGTAACACTACTATATAATACTTTTTGTTAATGAAGGCACGTGCAAGTGGTGGAAGGCTCGGCAGCGTTATTCACAGGTCGTCGCGCAGAAATCACTGGGAACACCGCCATTGTTATCGGAAATAAAAGAATCATCCGAATGCAATGCAAACCTATGCTCACTGACTTCTCCTCCAGAACTCTACAGAAACACTAGTACACCAATGGGTGTGTCCCAGAAGACCAGCTTCGACTTCGTAACACCGAACGTGCCGAATTTCTCTCTGCAAACACCGCAAACCAACTCCGCGTCTTTGAACAAAGATCCACCTAACAGCGGATTTCAAAGCAGCGTTTCGAAGAGTGAGAATTCGGCTAGCAACTACGTGAGCTTCCCTTCGACGACCAGCCACGAAGAAACGCCGTTTCGCTCTGCTTTATCGAATCGCGGGAACAAAGGCGAATTACCGCGAAGCAACTCGAGGAATCTGAACATCATGAACGGTCAGAATAACACTAATACAAACGAACATTGCGATGATAATCACTTTGTCGAGGACATGGAGTTGACTGGAGTGGAAAGTAGAATACTGCCAGACTCTCAAGGGTTGGAAAATCAAAAGGGGAGACGTTCGGATTCTCTGAAGAGAGTGCGATTTTCGGATCAGTACGAGGATCCTCCGACGTCCACCACGATGAGTACTACGAACATGACCACGAACGACGAATACTATGAAGCCTGTGACACCTTGTCCGAAACGAAGGAGTGTCTCGAGAACTCTCAGATGATAATTAACAAGGAGAACATCGAGAACGCTGAGAAGGAAAATCGTAATCCTGATAATATAAACGTGAATATTAGCCAAACGGTGTCTGGTTCCTCCAGAGTGGTGATGATGGTGGTCGTGGAGAATAATTCCACCCTCTCCACTTCGGATGTAATAGAGTCTGGTTTGAAGAAACTGGGACACATTGCATCTAGCGTGAAAGTTTCAAGCAGCAATCACAATTCTCCCGGTTGCAGCGCTTCTGTAACGTCAGTGGACAGTTATTACAGCGTGACTAGTCATAACTATCGTTCATCGCCAACTGAATCAAATAGTTCTAGTGGCGACTCGAACTCTTCTACGATTAGCAACGACAGCAACAGCTCCGGCGGAATTCTATCCGTGTTCGCCAACGCAGTGAGAAATGTCATGAAAAGTTTTCCTGGTATATTTTTATATATTACTATTAATCATAGACGGAGCCGCCATTAGAGTTCTGCGCCTCATAAATTTACAAATTTTTTAATTTCCAGCTTCGCAAATTTTCAAGAGATCACGTCTAATATGAGTTGGCTATAGCAACCAGCCAATATCCTAAACATTTATTTAATTTTTTTTTAATATTACTAATGGCGGCACTGTTTATAGGAACAGTAAAAAATATATTCAAAAGTCTGCTGTAATTTTGTTTTTTGCTGTGCAGGTGTAGGAACCGCCAGGGCTGTGGAAAGAGCACAGATTTCTGAAGATACTATATCAAGACCGTCTACCTCGAACGCATTGGCTTCCGGTTTAAACTTGCCATCACTTTTACAGAGAGCCGGAAAGCGTCCAAGAGACGCGATCGAAAACCCACCCTCCTCACCGAGACAACTCGAATTCAGAAGTCCTCTGCCAAAACGACCACGTGGGTGGTACAGAATTAAGGCACGAGAACCCATTGCAAGAATGCGAAATAATCGACTTACATCTCCGAGAGGAGTTTCTTCGGAAACTCAAGTGTTTCATCAAGGATCATTGTCCGTTGGCGACACGGTTCTTCCCCTTCCATCTAGGGCACACCAATCCACTCAAACAGATTGATGACTTTTTTTATTAGGATTTTGACAATTGATTTTAGGTCTTTTTTTATACAGCATTATTAAATTTCTATAGTTGTACATAAGCTCGTTGAAGCTATATGATTTTTATATCAGTCAGAACGTTTTTAGTATTATATATTAACTGTTATTGTATATTGTTGTTTTTCTAATACAAAGTATTATTACGATGATTGTACAATTTTGCACATTGTTAATAAAAGAGCAATATTTTACATTAAAGTGCATTAATTTTAAATTCTGTTTTTTTCATTGTGTTGTAGATGTCAGCTCCATCGAAATTTAAATCCCCTCTTATTTGCATCCTAACCTCTTCCACTAATTCAGGTTGTCTTTCCAGTGTTATAGGTTAAGTGTATCCAAGTACGTTATTCTGTTTTTAAACATGTTGCTGTTACTTTATTGCATATATCGATAAGTTAAAACATTGTTTGCAGATATAAATAACCATGTCGTCCTGGAAAAAAGCAGCAAAATCAACGCAGAAGACACATCGTGAAAGGCATCAACCAGAATCCAGACAACATTTGGGTCTCCTAGAAAAGAAAAAGGACTATATTGCCAGAGCAAGAGATTCTCAGCGTAAAGAGAAGACATTGAAGCTTCTGCAAAAACGTGCCTTAAACAAGAACCCAGATGAATTTTATTTTCACATGGTTAATTCCAAGATTCAGGATGGACAACACAGAGAAAAGTGTAAGGATGATGATAATACACCAGAACAGATAAAATTGATGGCAACTCAGGACATCAAATATGTTGCATACAAGAGAAACATTGAAGCTAAGAAAATAGACAAACTTCAGAGTCAGTTGCACTTGATAGATGTTGCAAATGAAACTCAGAATAAACACATATTCTTCCTTGATAATTCTCAAGAAGTCAGAAATTTTGATCTCTCTAAAAGATTAGATACTCATCCGGTATTGTTATCTAGACGCACAAACAGACCAAAGTTAAGTAAATTAAAGGAGATGGACATACCAGATTTAGATGATGCTACATTGAACAAAATTGAGCAGAAGAAGCACATGTCTTACAAAGAGTTGCAGAAGAGGATTGACAGAGAACGAGAATTAACCATTATTCAACAGAAATTGGAAGTGCAAAGAGCTTTGAAAGATAAGAAAGTTGAGAAACCAAAATTAGTACGTAAAGGTACGAAGAATGCTGCTCCTGTGTATAAATGGAAATATGAAAGGAAACGATGATTGATTATTTGTATTTAGAATGTTTTCAATAAATGGTATTTGTAAAATGATACATTGTGATATAATTGTTTCACAGTTTCTTTTACTCATTGGTGTAACTGGGATTTTTGTGCAGAGCACACATGAAGTGATTTGAAAAGTTAGGAATTTAGAGATTTGTTTGAGGATTTAGCTGGTCTAGTTTTTATTTGGAGGGTGAATTAGACCCACCCTGGTCCCTACCTAGTTACACTAATGTTTTTCCCTTAAAATTTGAACTCTTCATCAATTTATATCAGATAAGAGGTACTACTTTATTTAGAATACATCATTACATAATCTAACAATTCTTCATTTTAATCAATATCCATAATGTCTGGCGTTGTTATCACTTCTACATCTCCTGGTATAGTAGTCTCTTCGGTTTCCGCTACGGTTTTCATTGCCATCATTGTCGTAGTCATCGTCATCTGGCTGCTGGCCATTGTCGTTGTCGTTCCAGCAGTCGTCATTGTAGTCATCGCAGAAGTTGCTCTCGTTGTATTCATCATTGGCATTGTTGTATTGCTAGGCATCGTTGTTGTTCCATTAGTCGGCATCATTGGTAGCTCCGTCGATATGCTAACGCAGTCGTAATTCAGTTGCCATAATCGTTTCTTGGAAATGATGTCCAGTCGTAGGCAAGCTGTGATCGACCTTCTCAAGACATTCCAAAATATTTAATCGAAATGTGTCGATTTAGGAATTTGTATTAAAAATTTCCTACCTGGGAAATTGATTGAGTTCCAAAATATTCACACAAGCAGTCGAAAAGTAACATCCTGGTATTTTCGTACAAAATTTGAGTTTTCTATATTCTGAAATAAAAAAAGACGTTCTAGAATAATAGATCGATAACTGTTAAAATCGAAGTGGCTTTACCTGTAACTGTTCTGGTTCTTATGGTATCAGAGTTCAATGTTACGTCAATGTTGAAACCATTTCTCTGATAGGTAAAATTAACGCAAACTGTGCAGAATAAGATAATAAATAAACAATTGGAAGAATGAAAATGATAATATAAAACTTACGATTCTTCTCAGCTTTGGTGAGCAGAATGTAGACACTTTGACAACAAGAACACGAATAAGAAGTCGGACAAGTGCAATATTTCTGAAACGTCGAAACCGTTCTGTAGGCCAGAAATCCCTTCGTTGCAGAAAACCCTGATATATAATTTTACATTGTATAAACATAACTTATACGATTGTATACAGCAAATGTAGATGAAGACTAACTTTCTTCCGCAGAACCACAAGAACGTTGAAAGAACAAATGCAACCAGAACGAAATCAGGACACTACACGTTCTAGTATTCATATTTAAAACTTTTCTATATACTTTTTCGTCGTACATTCACTAATCTACTGCACTGACAGTTTCCATCTCCCGTGATGGTACTGATCGACGATGGGTGTTCCACTGAACAACTCTGATTCGAGTCAGTTGCTTCACAGGACGTAATTATTGAGGAATAATAAAAAAAATGGCATTTGATTGCATCTATTTATTCGTTTTCCTTCCTCTGGCACACATATCATGCCCTTCAGCTGTGTACAATCATCTTTAAATAAGTACTTATTCATTTTAATGGTACCTATAAAAATTCAGTAACGATTTCTGTACAAAATTCGGTTCGTACAAGAATAATAAATAATATTAGCGATTGTTAATCGGATTAGCATAATTAAGTGAGGACCAGAGTGGATTTGGTCCCCAAACCTCCAGTACCCAAAACTTTCCAAGTTTCTCAATTCCCAAATTTCTTAAATCTCCAAGTCTCCAAATTCCCAAATACCTAATTTCTATATCTACATTCCCAAAATCCCAAAGACTATACTTGATGTATTGATATCGATAGCGAAGCTAGGGTATTTGGTCCACCCTACACAAAGTAGTTACGCCAATGTCAAGCGACAATAGGTGCGCGCAATTGCACGTCCTCGTTAAGTGTTTTCGTGCTTGTCACGAATAGAATCTTAGATTTCCTCAGAAATCAAGCAAATCGTCGTCATCGTCGTCGTCATCATCGTCGTAATCATAATCGTCCTCATCCTCATCATCGTCGTCACCTGGCAAGAATTCTATTTGACCTAGTCCACCTCCATCCTCTGGTTTGACCACAGCCAATCCGTTAGCGCCGAATCTGATGCAATCTAACCCAACCTGGAAGTACATGTATTATTCATAAAACGTGTCAAAGATGGGCGGTCCCTTTTTCTGGGTCACTACCTTAAATATAGTGGTATCTTGGAACTTCCCCTCCATGTTCAAGCACATGTGAATGTTTCTGCCTTGGAAGTATATGTCGTAGAAACGAGCACAAGCTTTGATAATTGGTAGTCGTGGCACTGGTACGCACACAGGTCTAGGATTCTTCCCTAAAATGAATTCGGTTATTTAACAAAATATAAACAATTTCGATAGTCTATGAACTTACCGGACACTGTTCTCGTATATAAAACTCTATCGTTCATCAAGATTTTCGCGGTGAAGCTGAACTCGTCCGGGTCGTACGTCACGTTCACGCAGGCCTTCTGCTTCCAGGAGTCGAATAAAATTCTGGAACAGCAACCACAAAGGCCACCTCCGCATTGACAGGGACCTTGTCTGGTCACGGTCACCTCGCCAGTCGAGTTCGAGCTCGAATTCGACGCTTGTTTCAGCATCTCCCGCAACTCCTTCATGGTCGAGTCTCTGTTTTTTGCCCGGTACAACGCATTCTTGTTCACGGAAATCTGCGACTCTTTCGAATCGATGGCACTCTCGTTGACCCTTTGCGTGGAGCCCCGAACGCAGAGAATCGCGAAGACGAGCAACCACAGGGTTCGCATTTCGCGTGTTAGACAGATTCAATCGCAACAACAAGACATCTTCGGATGTCTCTTGGTGAACGATCGAAACTCGACTGGTCAGTTAACGGATATCTCGGTCTGACCTCGTTTGCTGGAGAAATTTAGGTTTGGTTCAATCGCATTTGCTTTTCTAGTGAATCCTCTACCGGTACTTGGATTTAGGAAGAAACGACGAGAACAGCGAGGAGATTAGAAGTACAGGAACAAGTTGTCTATTTGCTAAAGTAAAATTTATTTGAAATGCTACGTGCTAATGAAATAAATATATAATACGTATCAATTTTGATCCTACTATTTTTGTTTACGGTACAATGAGAGCTTTTTCATGCAAGTTTGAACACTGCACAAGAATCATAATAGTTATTCAGTTTGCACTTCTTTCTCGGATGTCAGATAGAACTCGATGCTAGTGTAATTATTCGAAGTTGATGGTGTTTGTAAAATTCTCCCAAGGTACCACCATAAAAGCTGGTTCGATTATATTGACAGACATTTGAAGTGCAGGACCAGTGCCGGCAGTTTGCTAATATGAGTTTCGAAGTCTATGCAAGCGTGGAATTTACCTCCGCTGATTTGGAGGTTACTGAATTTAAGACATAGTTGTACTGCAGGGAAGTCAGGAATTCTCAAGCACACAGGAGGTGGATTGCTCACTGTAAACATATAAATACACCTCGTAAAACGTTATTCTATAACGTTAAAGGACTAATAAGATAGATAAGAAAGAAAGAACTTACCAGAGACAGCTGTGGAGAGGATCTGTTTCTGGTTAACTTTAATTGATGCTTTAACACCAATCTCTGATTTCAGGTACTCGATGACAGCGCAAGCTTCTTTGTCGAATTTAAGCTTCTTCACTCTCACACCTGTACAGCAGGAGCAGGCCAACTTCGCACATTGACAATTGCCGCCGCGGAACGCTATTAATTTCGTTGGATTTACTGATTCGATTCCTGATGTAACCTTCTGATGCACAGCTTTGGATTTGTTGTCATAGTAAGCGTCATCGTATTCCGAGGAATCTGCGTAACAAAAATTATCATAATTATTAATATTTTTCTTATTAAATTATAATAAGTTCCTCTTATTTTATACAGTCATCAATGAAGGTTTTAAAATCTTCAAAGTACTGTGATGAAATTAAAATTATTTAAGTGAAAAGCATGTTGCGTATACAACTTTGAAAGAATTTCATTTGCAAAGAATTCGTTGATGGTACAGTTTATCAAATTAATTGTACATTTTACTTACCAGCGTTAGCCGCGTAGATGCAATATACTGCGAGAAGCAGACAGAGAACGCTGAAGATTTTGGCCGACATGATTCTGTGAGGTTGGTCCGTAGCGGATCGACTCTAACCAAAAAATGTGCAATTCGATTGCGATCGGGGTATTTTATATGATTCTTCAGCGCCTTATTTGCTCCAAAATTAGAATTTATTAGAAAAAAAGATGCGAAAGATCAATTGAAACCTGACATAACAATACCTACGCAATAACGTGCACACTTGTTGCGCATGAAATACAAAGAAACGGATCGACGTTTGAAGTACTTCGAAATACGTCTTCAAATTAAAAATACACGTCTGTCTCAACAATGTGGAATTGTTTAAACAATTCATTTTACTTGGTGTTACGAACAACCATTATTTATCCCATCGGTAATTTTTCATTTTAGTGTTATCATTTTGTATTCCTGCATTTGTCTTTGATTAACATAGAAACTCCATTATTTTACTTATCAATATTTTTAGCATATAGTACATATCAATATAATAGTAATGTAATATTAATTTAAGGAGTGTACAGAATTACAATTTTAGCTGTCCAATTTGCATTTTTTTGTCAAATGTCAGCGAGGACATGAGCTTCATGATCCACTATGGAGGATGTTACCATCATCACAAGAATTGAACTGTGCAATACCTGCAACATTGTACACTTGGGCCATGTGGAGTATCAAGAAATTAATTGACGTCAGAGTCACAGTGTACATCTTTTAATTACTTCTTAAAAATTAATTACACGAGTACACGTACTACATGCATGTCTCAACAATGTTCATACATTTTCAGGTATCTTGTAAACTAGAAAATCAAGTCGAGCTACAATTTGTTAGGTTAGTTCTATTCGATGAATTCTGCAATTTCTTTTTACTCGAATGACTTTTCATTCATATTTTGAAGTATGTGACTCTATTAATCCAAAGTATGAATTATTTTACGTAAAGAATTATGAAGATGAGGAAATAAGTCAACGATTTTACTTAGTATTTTCCAGAGAGGTCATGACTCTAAAGAATCATTGTTTTTCAGAGAAAGGCTCGATTCTACATCTAATTTTCTAACGAATCTTCGAATAGTTCGATTTAGAAAAAAGCAATAGGAACTAAGGAACCTAAAAATTCTTGTAGGACACATTGTTTATTTGTTGAAGAATTTTTATTTGCTACATTTTTAACTACAATTTACATTTCTTTCTCAAGAGACACAAAGAAATACGACTCATAATCCTGTAACTCGAAGTCTAGTTCATTGTACAATTCCAAGTGGCAAAGTTGTAAGATTCTCGCAAAATGTCAACATGAGAATTCTTAGTGTGCTTCCATTTACAGCGTGAAGCACGTGAAATGCAGTTTCAGCGTCGGGAGTTTGCTCACACGAGCTTGCAAGTTAATGCAACCATGCAGTTGGTTTCGAACTTTAGAAAGGTTGTAGAATTGGACGCATAATTTGACAGCAGGGAGGTCAGGAACTCGTGCGCATATAGCAGGTGGATTGCTCACTGTAATAATTCAAAAGCACCTCGTGAAATGTAATACCAAAGTTTAGAAGAATAACAAAATGGAGATGAATAACTTACGTGAAACGGTTTTCGAGATGATCTGGTTTTGATTCACAGTCAGCGATGCTTTGACACCGATCTGTCGTGGAACATACTGAACGATAGCACAGACTCGTCTGTCAAAGTTGTGTATTTTTATTCTCACACCCGTGCAACAGTCACAGGCTCGGTTTGCACAGTTGCAGTTACCACCGTAAAAGGAAATTGGTGAAGAAAGTCTGACATCTGCGAGTTGAGACGTCCTAGGGAATGTAGCATTCGTCTCTGGGTGATAAAATGTGTCATCGTAGTTCGATGCATTTCTGTCACTGCCAGTATCACTGGCCAATGGTTCTTCGTCATCTGATAAAATATTATCAATATTAGTACTATTTTTATTATATTAATATTATTTATGTTTATTTCACAGTGGTTGTGGCACTGGGAAATTTCAAATTTTAAAAATTTCCAAGTTCCTGAACTTTCAGATTCTTAAATTCTCATATTCTGAATTGTTCAAAGTGGATTCTCAAATTTCTAAATTTCCAAATCCCCTAATTCCCAAATTCCAAAACCCCAAATACGCTCCTCAATAAACATACTAATCCCCAAAAATATTACCATTAATCCACTGATCAAATTTATATCTAAACGCTTACCATCAGCCACAACATCGCAGATGTAATATACTGCGAGAAGCAGGAAGAGGCCGTAGAAAAGTTTGGTCGACATTTTCGACTTCGAAGTTCCTTACCCGGTCATTTCTGATCGAATAGTGAAATTACGATGAGATCGTGGCGTTATATTTGCACAGCCCATTAATTTATGCATCGAAATTCTATGGATACGTTACGTGAAATGCAAAAAACTGAATCGAGTTATGAAAGAACAATATCGCTGAATATTGTCAAAGAATACATCAAGTTGCAGCTCGTCTAAATTGATTATATAAGTATTTGTATGCGTATATTCGATTCAACAATATTGAATTGTTCATGCAATTCGATGTAGCTGATGTTGGGAATGAACATTAGTCACTTTTATTACTTTCGACGAAACGGATGTTTCTCTTTTTTCGGAAAAAGTTAGTGATCAATTTGTAACATTATTAATTGTTCGATAGCAAGTCTTGGTAAACTTCAGATGTTACTGTTTTTAAGCTTGTTATTGTTCTTAAAGCTATAATACTTGTATTTAACAGTGAAACTCATATAAAAAGGAGTAAGGAATTTAGAGAGTGGACAGCATTGTATCTCCTAAGGGTGAAATTTAAGAAGGTTAATTTAAGAATAAGTTATATTCTCAAGTGGAGCTGTTATGGCTGTCATGGAACCTTATCACTTCTATTTTTGAATACGCAGGATCAGCAGATCCACCTGGAGTCATATGAACATGTACATCATCACAAAACACTACCTTCAGCGAATTCACGTGAGTAATCTAAACGTAAATCGCTTACGTACAAATTTTTCATCCAGGAGTATATTATTATGGTACCAAAACAAACATATGCTTTGACAATAGATATTCAACTCAAACTTTTTATTAAAACATGAAAGATTTATTCTACATGTACAAAAAGTTATACCATACAAAATCTTTTGTTAAGACTTTCGTCGTAAAGACGAATAAAATTTTATAAAATGAAGTGTTCGGATACGTTGTTTGGTTATGGTCGCTTAGTCATTCGTGTTTGAGTTACAACCTTTTAATTTCTTGCTTGCTTTTGCAATTTGCTTTAATAGCTTGCTTTATCAATTCTGCAACTTCGTCGTTTTCACTCATGTCTGTAACTGTCACTTACAATTAATGATTTTAGTATTACTATACTATATCAAATATTGAAGGGATTGTAAAAGAAGGGGTTGTAAAAAGAAGGTGGATGTAAATGACTATTTCATGGTGAAACAGTTGCAATAGGATATTTTCTATATTTCGTAATAAATTACTAAAACTCGATTAACTTTCGAGCTTGTAATTCAAATTTAGCTCTATCTATTAACGTCTGATATTCAAGCGAATTCTAGAGAGTCCATTTTCTAAATGCCTTTTAGCTCAGAACTGCGACCGCACAATTCCAAACGACATCCATTGTAAAATTATTTGCGTACGTCTTTTAACGTCTACATGATCGATTAAGATCAACATCCATCACGGACGCCATTTTGAATGTGGTTCCAACTTAAAAGTACAAACAACGTCGTAAACTTGTTGAAATATCTTTATTCAAATTATTCTTACATCCATTATTACAACGATGATATTTAAATTTAATTGCAACAAATAAGACCAATTGTGATACAATGGTAGTCTCACAGAAATATTAAATCCGAATTCTTTGTTCTGAAAGAACACGTTATCAGTTTCCACTTAAAAATTCGCATTAATGCACATCCTATAAGCAACAATACTTACAATGCCTTAATTTTCAGAGACGACGAAATTTCCTGGACTCACACCTTAATGCATGGGAAGTGCAACACAAGTGTCGGTATTTTAGATATGTGAGTTTCCAGGTCGATGCAGGCATTCAGTTTGTTTGATTCGACGGTCAATTTGGCGAGACGAAGACAGAATTTGACGGAGGACAATTTTGGAGCCGTTCCGCATATCGAAGGATTAGTATTTACTATAATAATTTAAAAATACACTTAAAGTACCATTACATAAAATTACTATAGAGGCGATTAGTTGAACAACATACTTGGGATGGAAGATGATACGACCGCATTGTTGTTTAAGGTCAACGAAGCCGTAACGGCAGAAGCTTGTGGGTTGTAGTTGATCTTGGCACATCCTTCCTGGTCAAAATTGAACTTTTTAAGCTTTACACCTATGCAACAACCGCAGGCAGCATTCTTGCAACTACACGAGCCACCCTTGAACGAGATCTTGTTCACAGTCCCACCAGTAATTTCTGACACTCCTTGCGACGGTTTATGGGTTTTTCGATCATAGTAGGCCTGCTTGTACTCGTCTATTTCTGTAAACGTGGAGCTAGATTAATCATCACCTCTTCTAAGCCACGAACTTTCAAGATTCTTTGATGTTTGATCTTTGGGGTGTTTGAAAATATGGGATTTTGGGAATACTATTTTTATACTAAAAATTTGAGAATTTGATCACAAACTTCATCCAACAAGAAATTAGTCCGTAACAGACTTATGTATAAAATTTTGCTTACCAGAGATAGCGCAGCAGACGGTCTGCAACGCAACAAGCAGCAGCAGAATGCAGAAAATTTTGGCCGACATTTCGTAGCAAAAGTAGATCCGTGACCAATCTCTGAAAACAGAAATTGCGCTGAAACGCGTTATTATATTTCTTCACCGTGCCCATTGTGCATAATTTTTCAATAGACAACAAGATAGCAACACTTGTATCGCTAATGTGCACTTGTGTCACGCGCAGAAAGACAAATAGTTGTTAAGATTGTTAGCAATTAGCTCCGTCAACGATAATGTACTAGGGAAATCAACAGGTATGTTGCGAAACAATGCGTTTATTCGACAGATATCATCCACAGTCTTTTTACACAAATGATTAAAAATATTTCAACAGTCTTCACAAATGAGTTGTCAGTTTTCATGTCATTTTTAAAAATCAAGTCATTCATCCTCACTGTCGTAATTGTAGTCCTCCCTGTCACCATTATCTCCTGGTAAAAATTGTATTTGAGTGAGTCCACCTCCGTCCTCAGGTTTGACCACAGCCACTCCGTTAGCACCAAATCTAATACAGTCCAATCCAATCTACAATCCAACCAAATTTACATATGTATTCCTAAAAAAATACAAGGTGGTCCTTTTGTATCACTGAGTTTACATGACTTACATTAAATATCGTTGTCTCCTGAAAGACTCCCTCCATGCTCACGCACATGTGGATGTTCCTTCCCAAAAAGTATATGTTATAAAAGCGAACGCAGGCTCTGATGATCGGTAACCGCGGTATCGACACGCATACCGGTCTAGGATTCTTCCCTAAAACGAATTCGGTAATTTAACAAAATCTACCAAATCGATGGTCAAACCTACCGGACACAGTTCTCGTAAACAAAACTCTATCGTTCATCATGATGTTCACGGTGAAGCTGAACTCGTCCGCATCGTACGTCACGTTCACGCAAGCCTTCTGCTTCCAGGTGTCGAACAGAATTCTGGAACAGCAACTGCAAACACTTCCTGTGCATTTACAGGGACCTTGTCTGGTCACGGTCACCTGGCCAGTCGAGTTCGAGCTAGAACTAGCTTGCTTCAGCAACTCCTGCAACTTCTTCAGGGTCAATTCCCTGTTTTTTGTCCGGAATAATGCATCCTTGGAAATCTGCGACTCTTTCGAATCGATGACACTCTCGTTGACCCTTTGCGTAGAGTCCCGAACGCAGAGAATCGTGAAGACCAGCAACCACAGGGTTCGCATTTCGCGTGTTTAGCGGGTTCAGCAACAACAGGGCATCGTAGGATGTTTCTTGGTGAACGATCAGAACTCGACTGGTCACGGATACCTCGGTCTGACCTCGTTTGCTGGAGAAATTCACTTTGGCTGCTCATACGCATCTCATTTTATACCTGACTCAGTTATAGGGCTCTTACTCAGAAATATTGAGGTATTTTCTTATTAGATTTCATTGTAAAGTACTTGTGAGAGGTTTTGTACCATGAAGAGCAGTATGGTGAGAGCAAGAACTTTTGGAATTTTATTTGGAAAATAGGGTGAAACATATTAGGAATCACAATCTTCAAGTTTGAACCATGAATCATCAATATATTCATATCCTCAAAGCAAGCTTTAATTCAACTTCACTTTCAATTCCTTACATTTAAACTTTCAACGTGATCATTCATTAGCTAAAAATTTTCACATCTTTAACTTGAGAAATAAATTCAATAACAAATGTAGAAATAGATTTGGTAACAGATTTAAGAATAGATTTGGTAATAGATGTAGGAATAGATTTGGTAATGGCTAGATTCAGCAAATCAGACTTGCTGGACACTCTTCAGGAAATAATCGTTATAATCTGACAGTTTACAAAAATTTGAAAATATTTGAAACAGATCTTGACGAGACTGGTTTAGCAAAACCGGTTTGACGAAACCGGTTCAATATGACCGGCTTGACATTGCCGATTTGGCGTCGCGAATTTTTTTCGTAATCCGAAAATACTGAAATCAGGGTAGATTATCCTTGATAATGACCTCTAATCTGTAACACAACGCGTTAAAAAATTCACTTCGTCAGCAGGTTCTCTCCCAAACATCTCTAAGTCACAAACTTTCAAAGCCTCGAACCACTGAAGTTGCAAAGTAATAAAGTTTCAGAATTTTAAATTCTCGAAGTTCCAAAGTTTGCTCAGATTGCAAAATTACAAGGTCTGAGCTCACAAAGTTCTATAACTACAAAATTTGCACTCTTAAAATTGAAAATTGCAAATTATGTGAAATGCAACAAACACTGACTTAAGGTTGATCTACTTTACATCTAGTTATACAATTTTGCACAATTTGATAGTGCTATCATCCCATGACAAATATGTTCAGAGGAACAAATCGTCAATTGCGAGTCATACAGGAAATATAAAAACATGTGTTTGCTAAAGTATTTTATTGATGTTCTATAATACGGTTACTACATTCCACGACATGCTAGTAATCTTAATAACACCGCGTTATTGATTCTCTTGTCTCAGGGCAGTACGGTTAAAATGGGAGTACAATTCCGGCTGGATTTCAGGTTGCATCGGTAGATACTCATCAGCCACCGGGATTGATCCAAGATGGAAGCAATCGAATTCCATTCTGAAGACTGTTGAGCCGAATAGGCGAACTTCCATATTGACACACGCTTTCAATTTGTTTGCAATGACTTCGATATCGTGAAGACGAACGCAGATTTTTCCGCCCGGTACGTAAGGAATGCTAACGCACAATGGAATCGGATTCTTGACTGTAACAAAAAAATCCATTTATAAAACTGTCGACGATTAAAACTTCAATTTCGTTGTGTAGATTCTTTAAAATTTCATTTCAATCTCATATCTTCTTTCAAATTTTGAAAGGCAAATATATTGAATAATTTTATGCACAGAATGTATGAAGAGATGACTTACGCGAAATTGTTTTGGAGATGAGTTCCTTGTTGTTCAATGTCAGTGCGATTTTAACGGCAGAAGAGCTTGGTAGGTAACCTACTGAGACACACCCTTTCGTAGTAGGCAGCCAAGATACATTTATACCAGCGCAACATTCGCAGGTTAGCTGTTTGCAGTTGCAACCGACTCCTTGGAATGAAAATACTTGAATTTCATGCGAATCGGAGATTTCGGTGGTGTAATGTCCATCTAGTGCGATTCCAGTGTCCGGATTCGTGAAGGTCAGGCTGGGCGTAGATAGAACTGCACATAAGACAAGTGTGATTAATCTTCAGGTATCATGGTATAGTCAGATGTTGCAGCTTTAGATGATACTTTAAGATGTTACTATTTCAAATAATACTTATTATCTTAAGATGTTACAGTTTCAGATAGTACATTTGATAGAAGTTGTTATTTCAAGATCTTTCAGTTTCAGATAGTACATTTGATAAAATTTGTTATTTCAAGATCTGTCAGTTTCAAATAATATTTTTGATAGATGTTATTAGTATAAATAATATTTTACCATCAGCGCCGACGAGACTCTCAGGAATAGAAGAGGCAGTACAGATGTTCTGTACAGCGACGAGCAGCAGAAAAACACCGAGAGCTTTGGTCATCATGGTTGTTCCAAAGAAGAAACAGAAACTAATTGTACTGGAACTGTTGGGTTGTGATGGAATCACACTACAGGAACTGTTTAATGCCTAAATCCTAACTTGAGGTGCTTTTATACATGGATTTTGGAAAAAGAGGGAGATGGATATTTTGCTTAAGGGGTGAAATTATCAAAATGAAGACAATGGGGTAGGGGTATCACTGTGATAATCTGCGTGCTTAAATGTTGGGTCATTATGTTCATACCCTGAAGACATATATTGTGGCGAAATTAGATAAGCCTGAATTTTTGAATATCTTTAACTTCAAACTTTTAGTTCTGGGATGGACGTCAATGTGATACCAACTGGTTACATTTATTATATTATTTTATTCATTTTTATTTTTATTTTTACGTGTGTTTCGCATATTTGTTGTTGTTAGAATATATAATACAGATATGTAGTATGTTCAATGTGATTATTAAATTAATCTGAGAGGATTTTTGAAGTTTATATATTTTTATGTACTTGCAGTTAGTATTCTTTTATTCTTGAGCAGAGGTAATCGTCAAAATTTGGTGATAAAGATACATATGGTGTTAAGTCACGTTTTATTCTGCATTCAACAAGTTATATAAATAAATACAAATAAGTACTTGATTGTTTGAAATAACATCAGTCCATTTCATTCTCAAATAACATCAGTACATTTAATGTAGCTTAGATCGTGAACAACATATTTAATTATTTAAGACAGGTCATTCATTAGATAGAAATTCATACAATTTATGATGTTAGAGTTGGAAATAGCTTACGAAATAGATTTAGCAAATTAGGATTCAGATGTAGGTTATGGTGGTCATTAAGACGTCATTAACAATAGAAAAAATGGGGGAATCCTTTCGTACTGTATAGGCAATTAGAACTTGCGGCAAGTGCAATACATTCCGCTTTCCGAAATACCGTACTTTTCTCATTAAGAATGAACGTAGTTTTCAACCGTTACCGCTACCCCAATAAACTCAGTTATGAAATTCATTGAGACACAGGAATATTTTGTTAATTAGATAAATTTTGTTACCAAGATTTAACTATTATAGTAAGATAAATGATTGGCGTTTGTGTAAAGGCATCAGGGCAAAGTTTTACATATTATGACCAGAATATCAAACTTATCACAACATAAGCGAAACATCTTTTTAACTGATCGAGAAGAACATGATAGTAGAAGTGTCCGCGTCAAAAATTGTGGCTAAAATTGGTCAGTAAAATATGATTTTTAATTTTAAAGCATCAGCTGTTTTCATTTAATCCAGTAATGACGCAACTCATTCGAATGTCCAGATTCTAACTACACAAAGATGATGTTCTTTTCATTATTTACTAATTAGTCATAGCTTTGTGACAGGTAAGGTATCAACGAAAAAGATGATGGAAGGAATATGTTGCAGGATTAAAGGGTAAAGTGAAGAACATTTTTGATTAAGATATTTTATTTCTCACTAACAACCAATGTACAGTTAATAACTAGTACTGAATGATCAGTTGAAATTACTATAATACTAAGTGACCTACTACTAAGTGATCAGTTGAGTTATAATTCTAATTTCAGTCTCTTATTCAAATAACATCTTGGGTGAACAATTGACATTATTTTATTCATCCTTGGACTTGGGATTCGCATGGTGGTTCAGTTCTGTCTGATTATTTTCTTTCGGTGACGGTAGATTCAAGACAGCAGGTTGTCCAGGAAGAGATTTGGGGAGTTCACCTCGTCCCACTTCGAAGCATTTAAATTGCATCAAAAAGTACTGTGTGTCTAATTTTCGAACCAGCAAATTGATACATGCCCTCAAATCATTTTCAATGATTTCAAATTTGCGGGTCGTAACGCAAGCTTCCACACCTTTGCCGAAAGGAATTCTCACGCACAGCGGTAGTGGATTTTTATCTGTAACAAATTCAAAATATCCAGTGACTGATGGCGAATTTATTCCGTAATTATTCTTTAAAGTTTCGTTGAAAGATGCTTCAAATGTTAATTTTTAAGAAGAACAAATATGTGAAACTCAGACTGCTACACAAAATATGACAAAATGACATTAATAACAGTATAATTTACTTGTAACAGAAATATAACTCTAATAAGAAGATAGTTAATAAAAAGATGTACTATTACAAAAAGACAACTTACCTGGAATAGTTGTTGATAACACTTCTTTCTCGTTGAATTTCAATGCAATCTTCACAGTATTATCTTCTGGTATGTGTCTTGTTGAGATACACCCTTTCAGTTTAGGCAGCCATGATACATCAAGACCCACGCAACACTGACAGGTAAACTGTTTACATCCACAGGCGACACCTCGGAATGATAGTACTTCAATTTCTTTTTTATCAGTCTTTTTAATCGAATATATTGCTCGTAATACAATTCCAGTGTCCGGATGAGTGAAAACCAGGTTGGTTCGACCCTCATCTGCGTAAAAAAGTATGATTAACCCTTAATCATAATAAAATGTACTGTCGATTCTAAGTGGTATTTTTACCATGTGTTTGTGGACATTCCAAATTAGAAATCTCAGCACCACGGATGTACTGCACACCAACGACTAGTAGGAAGACACTGAAAGCTTTGAACATCATGCTTCTAATCTTTTGGGTTCTGTCTCATTGTAGGCACTATTTGCAATTGGGGCGGATTGAGAGAAGGCTTTATATATGGGCTTTAGAATGGGAGGGGGTAAATTTTGGTGTAGTCGTACACAATTACGGGTGTAGATGTACATTTAACAAGTACAATTTCGGAGATTGGTTCTACTGTATACGCCATTAAAGCGTCATTAGCAATCGGAGCAGTTAAGAGATATCCAATATATCGCTTCAAGTGATCGATCACATAATGTAAACGGGAATGTTCAAATTATGTGAGAAGTATTAATTATTATATGAAAAATTTGTTGATGTATTTTATGAAGTTCCTACATTTCTAACAATAAGTTTCGAAGGTCCTTTCAGAAGTAAATTCGTAACCAATCCTCAAAAGTCCCAAACTTGAGACTCCAATGTCCCAAAGTTCTAGTATCTCATGTCGAAAAACAAAATTTTACATCATGGTTTATATTTTGAATCAGATGATTGTATATGGAGATCTTCTAAGTATTTAACAACCTCTGCACCATAACCCAATAATCTCATAATCCAATAGAAGTCAATATGATAAAGGATTATATTAACATTAGAGGTGACCAAAAAATAAACAGCACCATTCATTTTCTAAGTTAATTTCTTTGATACTAACAGATTACAAATTATCATAGCATGCTAATAATAATTTAACTAACTACATAAATAAATATTTAAATAAACAGTTGAAACGTTTATAATTTCAACTGTCCAACATCAGAGTCTTCATCCGATGACGAGGCCGGTTGGTCGCTGTCACTGTTTTCCTGATTATCAGGTTCAAAGTTCACGTGGTCGAATATTTCCTGTATGATTTCCTGAGGTTTCGGCAGGTTAAGGCTGTCTGGACTTCCAGGTTTCGACAAAGACACTCCGTCCAATCCCATTGATATACAATCGAAATGCAATACAAAGACTGGCGCATTGATTATTCGAGTTTCCACATCGATGCATCCTTTCATATTACGTCCAACAATGCCGAGATCGTAGGCTCGAACGCAGATACTCACAGCGTTCAAGTGAGGAATAGGTATGCACAGCGGTGGTGGATTTTGTCCTGTAATCGATTAATTTTATATCCATAATTGTACTTAAACTTTTTTCAATTTTGTGGAAGAATTACTTGTCGAATTAGACTTGTTCTTTACTATCTTGCCAAAATTAGGCAACTACACATGCACCTATTGAAAGCTATTTTATTTTATCGATATATGTATACATGTGTAATGACATATGTATTGTATAAATACATGTATGCTATTGCATATCATATTTTAATACACATGTATTCTATAAATACATATGTTACTTTAACTCGCATGTTAAATGTCTATTAACACATGTGTTGTACAAACACATATTTTAATTCCTATTGTAATGCAATCGTATTGTATAAGAAAGTTTAGTTTAAATAAATAAAAGGAAATTGCTAGACAGTTAATAAAAACGAGTGCTGCCGTAAAAAGAAAATAATTTACCTGTAAGGCTGGTTGCCACTAATTGTTTGTCGTTCAAACTGAGCGCTGTCTTAAGTTCAAGTTCTTCTGGTACAAGTGCGATGTGGTTGCAAAATTTCTGACCATTAATCAACGGTAAATTTAAACCCACGCAACAGTCGCACAACAGTTTTTGGCATTCACAACCGAGTCCTCGAAAAGCCAATTCGCCCAATGGACTTTTGCTGGATTGTTCTAATGCTCCTCTTAGACCAAGTCCAGTTTTCGGATCAAAGTAAGTGGAGTTGAGCAGACTTTGATTTAATGCTTTATTCAATAGATTTTTGTCTAGTGGGATTTTGTCCAATATATCCTTCGGTAATGTATTGTTTCCTAATAAATTTTTCGGCAATGTATTGTTTCCTAATAAATCTTTCGGCAATGTATTGTTACCTAATAAATCTTTCGGCAATGTATTGTTACCTAATAAATCTTTCGGCAATGTATTGTTACCTAATAAATCTTTCGGCAATGTATTGTTACCTAATAAATCTTTCGGTAATGTATTGTTACCGAATAAATTTTTCGGCAATGCATTATCTAAAATATGCTTAGGTATTGGACTTTTATCTAAAATATTCTTAGGTATTGGTCTTTTATCTAAAATATTCTTAGGTATTGGACTTTTATCTAATAAATGTTTAGGAATTAATTTATCTGAAACAAACAAGCATAATTAATCCTTTAGCATCATAGGGTCTGATATAACCCTCCACATTTTCATTTTTAATATCTAAACTTATCCTTAAAAAAAATTATTATTCTAACTATTAGTTTACGTAAGTGTTACCTAGTTTGTCAAAAGGAAGAATACCGGCATCACAGAGGTTCTGTGCTGCCAGGAGCAGGAAGAAAACACCGAATACTTTAGTCGACATGACTGCGTGACACCAAGGAGAAACCGGAAAGCTGATCCGTCGTCGATCGGTTCTTTCCAAAGACTGGAAACTGGGTTGCGATCCTTCCATAATATTACGTTTCTGGCTCATTAATTATGCATACGCTTTCAATAGAAAGCAAGATCGGTGGGATCAATGGGATCGTCAATAATTGACGAATGTGACGCAGTCGTACACTTGTGCCACTTGGAGTACAAATTGTTTTCAAAATCGTCGGCAATTATCTCGATCGTCAACAAGGCCATACAGAATTAATCGGCACTTTTAGTAAACATGTTTATTTCACACATTTAATTACAGGTTTCAATAAATTAATTAAATAGATATAAATAAATAAATGCCTTATTCGAGCAATTTCATATGGCTTAAGGTAGGACAACCTATGGTTACTCGTATTTTCAACTCGAACCTCTTACTATTACATTTTGATATCTAACACGTTCACTGTCAGTATCATACTTAACACATCCCCAGACTTCTTAATCTGCAAATTAATCTCCCCAAAATTTTGCTGGAAAATTCGAACGTGTCAAATAACAAAACGAAAGAAACAATTATCAGTCTCCATGATTCGGTCAACGATTTCGACCAACTTGTTCGACAATGTTAAAAGAAAGTTTCGAACAATGGAAAGAAAAGAGCTCGTTCCGCAGATCGGATCATCCTATGATTGGCATGGGGACTGTCGCGAAATTCAAAGCCTCATCACTTTGCTTTGACGGCTGTTTTTCGAGTGCCTGCTCCTGGCGAGGAGGCCAGAAAGACCCAGTCCGTAATCCAAATCGTCGTCTTCCGTTTCCGAAGTCTGAGGATTCTTCACTTTGCCTTTCTTCTTCCCGTCTTCCTTCTCGTCGTACACGAGCGCGCTGATCACAGCGTCCTCTTCGTCGTCATCGTCGTCCAATTCTTCGACTTCGGCCTTCTCGTCTTCGTCCTCGTTGTTCTCGTGTTCAGCCTCTTCAACCTTCTCGTCATCATCCTCCTCGCTGTCTTTCTCGTCCTCGTCATCGTTTAAAAGCTCTTCATCCTCGTCGTCGTCGTCGTCATCCAGATCATCGTCCAGCAGATCATCCTCATCTACTTCACCCTTCACGGGCTTCGCTTTCTGCGGCTTCTTCTTCTCGCTGTTGTCGCTTTGAATCGCGTTGATGCTGCTGCTGGTGATTGTCGGCTTCTTGTTCGCTTCCGATGACGTGAACTTCTTCGTCGGAAGCTTTTCCGGTTTCGCGACGGAAATGACCTTGTTGGAGGACTCCGAGATGATTTCTTCGCTAGCTGTCGTGTCTGTAACCGATTCGATTTCTTCCTCCGCGTTGTTCTCTTCTACGCTCAGTTGCTGAGTCTCGTTCTGTTCTTCGGAATATTCGTTGCTGGCCTCGTTTTCGACTATGGGGTCCACGGAAGGTGCAGACGTTGGTTTCGTCAGGAGAGGAATGGTGAACTGCAGGAGAGGCGCGGCCGTGGTCACTTTAGGCTTCTTCGTCGTGCTTTCCTCCTCGCCGGTTATGATATCGAGCAAAGCTCCAAACCCTAGAATATCTTCATCTTCCTCTTCCTCTTCGTCTTCTTCCGCCGAAGAGTTCGGCACCGAGTTCGCTAACGGTGTCTCTTCTTCGGCATCGTCTTCGTCGTCGTCGTCTCCTCCTAGACCGAAAAAGTCGTCGTCGTCCTCTTCCTCAGGGACCTCCGCTTCGATGACCGGAAGTGGTTCCGCTGGACGCAACTTGAGACCGTCAGGACCAAATCTAGCACATCATGAAGTCACGTTTTATTTTAAATTAGTCACGTTTAGTCTTGCAAGATTATTACCTGAAGCAGCTAACTCGTAGGCTAGCTTCGATTTCTGTCGATGACTGTAATTCTAAGCCGAGGCACGCCTTGAAGTGATCCTTAGCGTCCCGTTTAATCGAGTAGATTCTACCACAGAATTTCGTGAAACCTCCCGGTAATGGGACGCATACGGGTTTCGGGCTCTTTCCTGAAGATTGATTTATTATTTAAAAAAGTATTCTATTAGTTTTGCTGGATATACGTTGCGTCCACTACGAACATACTAAAAACCGAATTTAAACTTAGCAATTTAAATTTAACAAATGATTACCGTTAACAATGGTACTGGTTAAAATGTTGTCCCCAAAACTGAGCTGAACCGCCAAATTGTCTCCTTGCAGATATTGCAAGGATGCGCATCCTGAAACGAATAACATAATTGCTCATCTTCCTGACGCATACAATTAGTGGCGTAAGTGTAACGAAACGTTTGTTATCTTTCCTACTGGCTGAGTTTTATTACGTTTAATTAGCTCACCTGGTCCCTGTAATTGCACCAACGGTATATGAAAGTCTCTACAACAATTGCAGATGTTTTCGTTGCAAGTGCAGTATCTATTGACATTGTCCGTCGCCTGTTTCAATGACAGTGTCGACACTCCAAGGTGACTTTGCTTCGATCCGTTCACTTTTCCGATCGCTCGTTCTACCAGTTGTTCGTTTCGTTCTGCAGAATTTCATTCGTTAGATACTTCCTTCTTCGAGTATCGTTCAGACGTTTAACTTCACGCTATGTAAACCCTGTTATTTCTTAAATTAGGAAATTTGAAGTTGCGTTTGCAAAACATCGTGAACGAAGTCAATTTTTAAGTGTCGAAACCGTTCCTGTCATCAACGTCAATCCTTCAATCAACGTTTCCTCGAGGAAACTGTCGTTCACGGTTACTTACGGCGATCATTATATGAGATTGACGTTAACAGCGTGATAAAAGTCGGAAAAATCCTTACCGATCACTCGACCATATGCTGCGAACGCGATCAGAAGGAAAATCAGCAACAACTCGACCACTGACGACAGCCGCATCTTCCTGTTTTCTCTGAAATGTTGAACCACGAAATAGATTCAAGAGTTACATGTTCTCTTAATATATGCAGGGACACGCGTGTGCCATTTTCATTCTACTTTTCATGACCGGTAAGTGACATTCTACTGCTCAAATTCACATTATTCTAAGATTCATACGACATTGAAAATCAGATTATTTTAAGATTCGAAGGACTTCGAAGCTGTGATGAGCAGGTGAAGAGCACTCGGGCATTGCTGGACACTGTGAGGATGATGAGGTAAACAGAGAAATTTTGAAAATAACTTTGGAATGTAACAATTTTGTAAATTTGAGGATTTAATGATTCCAGATCTTCAGAATTACATCTTTTGAGAATTTTATGATACAGAAGTTTGGATTTTTAGAAATCTGTAGGTAGATTTAGAGATATACAAATAAAGTTTCAAATTTAGTACAATAATTAGACATCCCCCGTATCAGTTCCTGTCTTCAACTTTGAAAGTACTCAACAGAGTCAGCTTTCGAAAATGGGTTCCGAACGACAGGAAAACTAACGGAACCGCGGTTTGTCACGCAGCCAGAGCCGGCGGATGTTAAAGACCATAAACAATGCGTTGTTCACGCTCGTTAACGACAAGAATAGTGACGAAAGGGTGAAACACGGTCGATTTTCGACGGAGCAATCGTTTCGAGCAGCGAGCACGTGGGAGGAACGACTTTTTCCTCGGTTTCGGCCGACAGACTCGCGCCAGCTCAGGAATCTCTCGTCTGCGACTGGTTGACCTAAATCCTGGTCACGGTCAAAGACGTCTCTCCCGAAGAGTTCACCGTTTCTCGACCACGCGATTCAACGAGCACGCTCGCGTTCGCGCTAATATTCGTGCCGTGTTTATGGTGGCCATTATACGGTCACGTCGCGAGAAACGGTGATCGGTACGCGCCGGTATGTTCCAAACTATTCTGGCTAATTTCAAACACAGCAGCGTCACAGAGAAATCGTGGTTTCTGGAGATGATGTTAGTAGAGCGAGTATTAAAGTTACCTGACAACTGCATCAAGATAGAGATGTTGAGTCAGTTGACCCAAGGTCAAACATTAATTTCAACTGACCTGTGGAACGAAGAAGAAGAAGAAGTTGCAAAGTAAAACAGAGGAAGATTCTTGATGATAGTCTCTTCTCGTTGCACCCTTCTGCTGTTTTTTCCGACTCTTCGTCTTACGGAGGCCAATGTCTAACTGAAGATGCCGCCCAACTCCCCCCAAGGTTTCTTTAAAAGTCGGTCAGGCCACCACCACCGGCCTCGACCGACGGCTACGATTATTAAGCATTCTAATACGCTCTAGGTAAATAAAACGAACATTCCCCACCATAGATTTTGCTTAAACATCGACAGGAACACTTCCTCGGTATCCTCCTCGACCGAACGGAAGTGGCTCTTCGATTTTGCCTTGAACCGGTAGCTGGAGGTCAAGTACGTTCGGACCGGGTCGTACCTGTTTCGATTCTCGATGAATTTTTACTCTCGAACTGTATTAAGTGTACCTCCAAATTCTCACATATCTCTACATTTGCAAATCCATGTCCTTCAAAATCTCCACCTCCCCAAACTGTATGCCCATCTATGTTCTCAAATCTTCACATTTTGTAATACCAAATCTCTACGTCCCGAAATATCGATGTTCTCTAATTCTTACATTACATACAATCCATACCTCTCGAAATTTCTATCTCGCAGAATCTCTATGTGCTCAAATTCTTCCGGATGTCCATTTTTCTAAGTCCCTACGTAAAATCTAGTATTAGTATTAGACGAAATTTGTTACTCGCATGATTTAGTTGCGGTAGATTTGCCTATAATAGGTTTTTAGATCAAATTCATAGCTGGGTTAATTACAGACACTTCGATCGTAGCGTTCTAATAACCAGTCCCACTTCACGGCAATTTCTATCGCCATAAAACAACATGGTCGCGAAGTGTCCATGATGCATCCACAATGAGCGTGCCGGAAATTCATCATTCATCGAACGTGCAACTCGCTTTTACGTCCACGTTATAATTAACGCGGACTTTTCACCGACCTTCAAACTGGTCGTTGGTCCCGTACGCAACGATCGAACTAGGTCCAACCTTAGCACGCCGCAGTGAAAACAGCCTACTATATGCCGGAATTTTTCATGTCACTCATTTTGAATTTAATCAAGCTTGGTCAAATTTTGAAACGTCTCGAATTAATATCACCATTAAATTGCGGTCACCAACGACCTCAAGCGGTCATCGACAGGTAGTCAATGTTTGCGAAGTTTCGCGGAAACGAAGGCAAACAAACATGTCCGGATTTTGATCCTCGATGTCTCCAGGCGGACGCGTGTTTTGGTGATTAAAGTGGGGGCCTTTCTCCGGTTAGTGGGTCGAAGAAAGTAGTGGTCAGGAGTGGTTTACCTTGGTTAATACTTGCCCGACAGGATGAAGGTTTCACGATGGAATTCAGCTGTCCAAAGGGTCGTGAAACGCCGGACAATTACCATACGTCGATGATGCACGGTGTATTTTAAGATAAAGCGGTACTCCCGAGGGTTCTAAATAATCTGGCCAGGTATATAAATGAAGAGGAGGATGTGGGTCAACACGGGGAAACGAGTTTTTACGTAACGTCACGGGATCGTTTGTTTCGAAGGTGAATCCCGTTTTGGAACCGTAATCCATGCTGGACGATCAATCCAGGGCCTTTAATAAATCATCCTTTCAATTTTTGCGCTCGACGTACCGTGCAAATGACGATCACCCGGTAAATTACATAACGTTTTCTGCTGTTATTGCAAAAGATGATAATAATTATGAAAAGGCACGCTTTGCCAGGTGTCCGACCGTAACGATAATTCCCTGTTGCGAATGTCCAACCAAGCATACGCTTTTCCTTCCCCTTTCGAGATTTTCACACCGTGATCAGGGAGAAAAAGGAGGTATTCGATGCATTCGATGAAAATATAATTGCCGGTAGAGACAGGAAACGAAGAAAAAGTTCCACGAACACGCTCGACTCTTGTATACATTACTGTCATTACGAACATCTCGCAAGCATCACGCTCTTTCCTTTTTTTTAATATCTACGTAATAATTTGTACTCTGCCTTGATTGACGAGATTGTTAACGTTCTGCGGAGTTGGAAATTATTTGAAAGAATTTTTGGACGAAAGCTTCGAATGAAATATTTGAGAATCAAGAATTTTTCTTTGAACGATAATTGACATTTTGTATTAAAAATTTAAGTACATGAAAATTTAAGATTCATTCAAAAGACTTATTTGGAACAAGATTGCAACCAAACTTCAGCTGTACATTTCCATAAACGAAATAAGTGTATAAAGGTCTTGAAAATCTATAGAATCATAAGTGTAGATACTCGATGATTATATTAGACTTTCTTCAACCGATAAACCGAAGCATCAAACTAAAACAAAAGAAAAAGTGCTTCAACTGGTCACGCGTATGTTAATATTTTCATTAAACGTAAGCCGCCGACACGATGCCTAGATAACAGCCATTAACACGCGCTAGGACTTGAAAAAACCTTGCACGTTCTCCTATTTTGTAAATCAAATCGATGCACGTAACAGCATCAGCAAATTTTCACTTTTATCAGAAACAAAATTCCATCGGAGGAGCCCTGAACCGAAAGCGAGGAACGAAAAAAAGGGGGACACATGAAAAAAACGAAAAAGAAATTGCTTTTACTCGCGTGGTAAACGATAACGTGTAAAATAAAAAAGACAAGTATTTTTTATCGGGTCTATGGGCAGATCGAGCATAGGTAGATAGGACGGTCGCGTAAGTCCTCTTGGTACCAGGTTGCCGAAGGAGGTCACCCGGTCACCCAGATGAGGTTCCTTGCCCGTTGTTACCTCCGCACCTCGGCCAATGGCGTGGCACCTCATCGTCGCCGTGGCCAATCCTGTCGCCAGTTTTCGTGCCGACCGCCAACCGATCGTCGATCCGAGACCCGCGGCCGGCTTTGTGGCCAGATTTAAGCTTCTTCCTTGCTGGTCAGGATCTCCAGCTTCTCCGACGTGCGTATATCCTTTTTGACGGTGACTCGAACGACGCCTGACTTCGGAGGATACCTCTGGCACAACGAATCGTCGGAACAACGCGATGAGGTGCACGATACTGGTGTTGCTGACCACCGTCGCCGTGGTGTCTTCCGCAGGATTGCTCGGTGAGCAGATCAGTTACGCTCACGTGGAAACGTTCCTCAAGCCTTCTTTGCAGCATCCTTCTGTCACGACACGCGGAACGTGCTTAACGAATCGAAACCTGTCCGGATGGCTCGTGGTGCATGGATAGCATCCTTTGCATGATAATCGACACCCCCTCCTCAGAGCTGCCGACATTTTTGACAGGACACCGCGTGCGTTTATTTGTGATTTTATCGTATTGCAGTGTATCGCACCGATTCTTCATCGGATAGTTTCTTTCGATGATGGCGCGTCCCAGTAACCGCGAGAAAGTTCGTGGATGGACATCTTTCTGACTCATCGACGCGTGGCACACTTACGCGCCCCGGCTAAATGACAGCACGCGTGTTATCTTTTGTTTCTTTATTAAAAATTGAAATTTTCTGAATTATAAATAGAGACATACCAAAGGTGAATGGCACGCTGGCAAAGTATGAGGATATATTTAGTGTAAAGGATTTACGTGGTTAGTACATTCTAATTATTTTAATCATTCAGTTTGATGATTTCAATCAATGGGTCAAGTGCTCGCCGATGAGTTTAAAGACCGGATGCGTATAAAATTTGGGGATTCAGAGATTCAGAAAGGAATTTGGGAATTTGAAGACTTGATATCGAGATATCAAAACGTAGAATTAGAATTTGGGAAACAAAAATTTAAAAACTATAAGATTTTACGTATGTGACCTTGGAATACATATGTGACCTTCAAATACCCTTTCAACTTACTAGTCAAATAGAACTTGCAGCCGAGTGTACCAACTGCACACATTATACAAATATTTGCCGTTTAATCAGAAAGAACGAAACGGTGCCATGTTCGTCAAGAGAAAACTCAAGAACCGATGGAAATCGGCGCGCGATATTTTTTCCATTGACTTTCGATCGACGACTTTCGTTTCGTTCCAATTTCTCTTCTCCGAGTTTCTCTCACTCTTTTTATTTTTTCCTCGTCAATAGAGACGCTACTGGCCTGGGACTTGCCAGATGCCGTGGGTAGATCAACAGCTCCGCAATCGCAATGCTTGTGTCAAACCTCGAACTGTTTGTGCTGTGTCGATCTGAATCTGACGGCGACGATCGATCTAGGCGGTCCCGCTTGCATCAACGTCAAACAGAAGGAGCAGAACGTCTCTTTGAACCTGAGCTACGGTGACAACCCCGTCCACAACGCAACCATAAAGATCGGTGAGGATTAAGGCGAATTTACACCTTTTTCACTTACGGTAATTCATGCGGAGTGAAGGTGAAAGATGAAAGTATGATGAAACCAGTTTGTTGACCGAATTCGTTAATATTCTAAATTTAAGTGGACATCTTGAAATCCCTTATGTGCTAACCTGATTCGCACCTTTCTAGTTTACTTTCTATGAAGCCAATTTCTATGATATTTTAGTTGTTACTGTTAATCAAAGTCCGCGTTATACAAAGAATTACTTGAAGTGAATATTTTGCAGCCGACGCCGCCAACAAACCAACATGCATGAATCTTCTATCGGACCTGGCGCAGATATGCGCGAAATTCACGTCGATGAAGCCAGCAGACTCCGGTTACGATGGCTGTTTGGTGATCGAGCCAGCCCTACTGGGTACACCGCAAGCCACCTACCCCATGGGATGCTTCAACTTCAACCAGGTGGTGCGTCAGGTTGAAGCTTCCGCGTGAGTACGACCCTGACCATTGAATGAGCTTTGAAAGCTAGAGAAATATCTAATAACTAAAGGAAGAAATATATCTCTAAAATAAATTACGCTGGAGAATATCGTTGCAGATATTTTCACAAGAAATATTAACAAATCCTACGAACAATTGTAACGACTATGTCAAACTTTTCACATGTACCAAAATCTATAAATGAAACGATCAATGGTGCACGATTTTTAACACCGTCACGCTTCACTTTTCTCGCAGAATCGTCGAGACGACGGAGACCGAGAATTCGGAGGAAGATGAGGACTCGTTGAACACGGAGGAGCTGATAGCAGCAGTGTCAGCCAGCGCCGAGCAAGGCATAGCCCTGTTCTCACAATGGCTGGGTCTGAACTTGAACCCGAAACTGAACCTGACCAGCAAGAGCAATCAGGAGAGCAGTCAGCGAGCAGTGCCGTCGACGACCTCCAGATCCGCTCGTGCCCAGTGGGACCAAGAGAAGAACGACGAACGGTTCAAACAGTTGCTCAGCGCCCAGGATAACATCCTGAAGGGTTCAGCCATGATCGGCCAATCGAACGGCGCCGAGACCACGTTCGTTTACTCGAAACCCCCCGAGCTATTGTCCGAGAAAATCTCGGAGGAGAGGAGAGTCGACCAGGTGAAAATCAGCCCGGAACACCTGGCCGTGGTGCCCAAGGAGTCCAGACGGGGCGGCAGGGCGTACAACATTCATCAACACGTTAACGAAATCTGAGAGAATTACTTTTTCATTCGACAAGATGAGGGTGAACGTTATAATTCCGTAGAGTTTAGGATATCGCACGTAGACTGTACCACCAGCTGGGGCGACAGCTACTAATAGCCCTTCTTTCCGAATGTCTTATCCTCCATTGTTGCTAATCCGAACGATTTGTCGATCTTGGGTCGATTACGCTGGAGAATATCGATGGTTCAAACTGATATTCTCTGCAGGGCCGTCGCTAGAGTTTTGAACCTGAGGCAAAAATTATCGAATCTGCGTTTGATCGGTGATGAGCACTGATCGGTACATGTAGTTGACTCTTATTATATTGCTGTCGACTGCGCTGATTGAATGTTAGAGGTTCTATGAAGCAAAAATTTATACGTTTGAAGATTTATAAAACTCTAAATTGGAACATTAAAATTTACATTTGATTCATTCTAAAATTTATATTTGAGCATTTGGAAACTTACTAACTTTGAAACTTCAAGGATTTGTGACTTTGAGATTTTGTCAAGAAAATATAGAAATTTCTTCTAAACTCGAGAGTAAATTAGTAAACGTGAGAAATTGGGGTCCGAGTGTCTCCATATGCCAGACGCTAACGACGGTGCTTTCTGAATGATCTCTCGCAATTGTGATTGTCTTTCTCTTCTTGTCTCCGTGAAGATCGTATTTAATCAGCGATTGCTCGACACTTTACAGACACGCAATTTTTATCGAAAAAAATAACCGGTTGGAAAGAACATGGTACACTCGTGTCCATTATGCGAAATATTTATTATTTTCGACCCCGCATAGTAAATAGAAAATACAGCAACGTTTCTTCGAGTAGTTCGTATGCATGCGACAACATCGAGTTGCACTTACGGTAAAACATGTATACACGTCGTCGATCGACAAAGATTGTTGTTGTTTTTTTTTTGTTTAATAAAAAAATAACCGTAATACCTATTCGCGTGTACAGACACGTATATAATGTACGCACGTGTTCGTAGATCGTGTGAAAGAATGATCGGACAGAATGAAATCGAGCGATCGATACCATGGTTCTGATCGGATACGTCGAAGCAGAAAATCAGCCGAGTTGATACAATCGCTGTTACTTTATCATCAGGGTAAATTTTGTAATCGTATTTTTGTAATCTGGACAAAGTTAATAAAACCAAAAGGGAACGTTTCGATCCATTCGATCATCCTGTCCTTTTGCGCGAATTCTCGCTAGGAGAGACTAATTCTAACTTCATTAACCCTTGTGTTAACAAATAAGTATCCATTTATACGTTCGAATATTTTTAAGCTATACTAAATTTATATTTTTGGATTTTTTCGTAATTTTTTTATTTATTAATTCGTAACTTATTTGTTAGGAATAGGTTTCTTAGAGAAAATGACGGCGTAGGGGAAAACTCGCCACTTATTTTGATTAGTCAGTTTTCAATTTTGGGAATTTTCATCTTGAGAAATTTGGCAGTATTTCAGGCTTTGGAATTTTGGACATTTATAAATTTGGGGATGTAGATATTTAGGAATTGCATATTCGAGAATTTGGAAATTTGCAGATGAATCTAGGGATTTGGAACTTAGAACATTTCGAAATTGGAGATTTAGGAAGTTGACAATTTAAAAATTCGAAAAACGTGGATATCTAAATATTTAAGAATTTAAACTTTGAATATTTAACAATTGAGAAAAGGGAGACAAGTTCTAAGTGAAGGGATTGCACCCAAGTGTTCACATTAAATAGAACACCTGAGTACCTGGATACCCGGGTTATAAAAAATAACCGTGAACAATTTTATTATTAACATAAGGGTTAACATCGCTTTGATCCCTGGAAGACGAAGAAAGTTTGCTGCCAACGTGTTCGTTCTCAAATAAAACTCGTTAGAATTATTTTCTCCGCTGTCGGAAAACATCGAGACCTTAACAATCTAATTAATTAATTAGTTATCGCTTGTTTACACGTTGGCTTCGTTACGCGTCGAAAAAATCGATATAAGAAATATATGATCGTATGTATATCACCGTATATATAATATATATATTTTTCTTCTTCTCGTTTATCTTCCCGATATCGAAAACTACAAAATAAGATGAACAAAAATGAAAAGTTTTTCCACGAAACAAAATATTACAGATGGACTAGATACTAATAACATTTCTCGCTTTAAAGTAAACGCGTCTCGTTCGATCCGTCAAAATATATTGTGTGTGTATAAGTTCTATACATATATTTAAGTTCTATAGATATGCGTTTCACCGTTTACACGTCTCTCATTCTTGTCGATAGTAAAAATATTTTTGGGCTTCATCTTTGGGCGATCATCGTTACTCTATGTGTATATAGTTAAAAAATAATACGATCCTTGTCCGCGATTATTGTTACAGCGCGTACCTTCGTTTCAGGCCATTCAAATTGCAGCTTCGGAAAAAACGTCGATTATCTTTCGATGCTTTGTTCGCACTTCGATTATTCGTTTCACAAAAATAAATCGTCATCGGCTAGTATGAAGGACTTTGATTCTTCCCCTATTCATAGTTAACGTATATTACAACATCGAGATCTTAAAAACGCTGATTATTTTTGAAAAAATACAATCTCTGTTTATGAAAATTAGAAGAAGAAGTACGAAAGCTAGTCTTACAAACAACATTTCGATCATAGCGATTATTGAAAGAACGATTAGAAGTTATCGATAGATACAATTGGTACATCAACGATTAATATACGAATATTATAATAGGAATACATCGTTTTGATTTCGTTCGTAATTGTTAGGTTATGTGCGATCAAAAATTACCAAAGAAATACGCCTCGGAACAAAATACTTTTGTGGAAGTAGAAATGTGGGATTGACGTAACTAGGGCTTTTTAAAACCTGTACTCTAGGTTCATCAATAACACTGGGAATTATCTTTGAGATACTAGAATACAGAGATTTGGAAAATGGAGGACTTTGGGAGAATTTGCGAAATGAAATTCATAAATTTGGGAAATGTAAGGATCTAAATTGAGAAATTTAACTTGGATATTTTTGCCTTAGTTATGTCAATAATAAAAAGTCTCGAATTACAAACCTTGGCACTGCAATGATCCACCATCGCACCAAAATAATGATCCACATATCTAGAAGCTGCTAAAACGCACACAACGCATGAATCTCGTCTCGCAAACGCATTAACCTGCCTCCGCTACATTAGGCGTGAAGATCGAAAAACTGGAAGCATCGCGAAAAAACAAGCAACGAAATCATATGCAGAGCTCGTAACGCTGCACGAGTAAAACTTGGTCTCGCTCTTATTATTGCCAGCAATAATAAACGACATATTGCGCAGAGGAACGTGAAGCATCTGCGTGGCACATGCTATTGTCCTTCAAAAAGACTCGAGACTTCGGTGTTCGCTCGCGCGTTTCAAGCGGCTTGCTGCTGAGCGGAAACGCAACGTGTTCGCGCGGAATGTAAAATACGAAGAGATCATCGACGGGTTCACTTCACTTGCTGACGTGTCGTGGGACTGACGGGAGGCAACGTCAACGAGTCCCTTTTCTTCTTGTTCACTCGACGTCCAACGTGCAGCACCACGTCACCAGCTTTCACGGACTTGAACTCGGCGATAGCCTCGGCGTGCGTCATGCCGTGAAGAGGTTTCGAATTTATCGACAAAATTTCGTCCCCTGAAAATATATTCATATGCATTCATTAGAAAGAATTTGGGAAGATTTGAGATGGGGATCTAGGACTTTGGAGAGACAGATCTTGGGTGGAAGATTTAAATACAGGAATTTAGGGACAAGTACATAATAATAGGTACACCAAAATTAGTATAAGGATATGGTGATATAGAGGAGTGGAGATCCAGGAATATAGCGACATGAGGATTTCAGAATTTAGGATTATTGCACACGACAAACACGTCTCTCTTAATACCTTCTTTGACAGTTCCAAGGTCCGCAGCTTGTCCATTGGGGAAGACCGTCTTCACATAGATCCCCATATTGCCTCTAGGACTGTCTGTCCCTCCAACGATACTGAAGCCGAGTCCTTTGTGGCCCGGACCCTTAAGAAATCTTGCCGTCAGTATCGTGAATGACGCGCCACCCTTGCCTGGCCTCGGTAGGGTGCAGAATTTCGACTCTTCACCCTCGCCAGCTTCGTCGATGTCTTCGAGTTCTGAGTCGGTATTCAGGCCTTCGTCCGTGTCTTGCGCACCCTGAAAGTCGAACGGGATCTTTTGAATCGTCCACAAAAACAGAACCAGTTCGCGCAACACTCGTAACTCACTTGCCAAGTCTTCAAACAAGAACCGGAGGAACAAGGAATGTTAGCGACGCTTCTGCTGTTCAGTCTTCTGGTCGTCTTCTTGCCGGGGCTCTTCTCGGTGCCTAAACTTGACGGGCCGTCTTCCTTGTTCATGCACGCGGACCCGGACCCGTTCGAATAGTTGTTCACCTGCCCGCCCACCTTGAAGTCGGTCAATCTCTTTCTGGGCGTCACCCTGGGTATGTGAATCTCCTCGAAAGACGGCTCCGACTGGTTCCTGCTCTTCACGTTCTTCTGGTAGTGGACATTTTCATACGAATGGTGGTCCCTCGTCTCGGAGTTGCTCCTCGCCAGATGCCTGTCAGGATTGGGAGTGACCGATGACGTCAACTCTGACCTGTGACCCCTCTGGAATCGCATATTCTCGTACGAGTGATCCTGATGGTGCCTGCAGGCGTCACGGTTCTCCGAATTGCTGCGTTGCAGCATACCTCTGGACCTTGGACAACAACCCGGTGACGACCCAGTGAACACCACGTTCTCGTAAGCGTCGTTTTGGCTCTGATCGTGACTCAGCACTGGGGAGTCGTAGGCGCTGCTGTTCTGAGAATACGTGAAGGTCTTGTTGCTGCTGGTTAATGGACTACTGCAGTTCGGCGAGTTGGGCACGCTACCCTCCGCCAGGGTCTCGAGGTTGTCGTGGAAGGGATAAGGCGGTAAGGAGGTTGGCTCGCTGGAGTCGTAACACTCGCCGTTGAAGTTTTGGCTAGTAGACGACGTTAGGGGACTGGGGACGTAGAAGTTCGACGCGTTGTCCTTCTGCGAAAACACCTCGGTCACGCTCAGAGCCTTCCTCTTCCGGATCCCGGCGTTGATCTTGCTGAATTTGCTTCGGAGAACGTGCTGGATGTCGGCGATGCCCTTGGTGGTACCTATAGATCAACCATTATCAGTAGAAATTGCATTTGACTATAAACACCGAGGCATTTCAGAAAGCAGATTGAGTTATTGAACATCCTTTAACATTGTTGCATCAAGGTAGTCACCTTGAGATGTAGTCAACCGACTGACATAAAATAGTCCCATTTTAATGAACTGAATTCAGATTAAATACAGTTCACAGACAAACTGAGATTCGTGGACCTAATATTTTTTGCTGTTAAAAAAGAATCACCTGGCAGTCTGAGAGAGCTAGTCTGTAACAATTTCTTCGGAGAGTTGCCATCCTGAAGACTCTTGGCAGCCGGGGATGATTCTCTGCTAGTCGGACTGGACCTAACGGCCTGAATGACCCCCTGTGTCGTTCCACCTTGTATCAGAGCTTCCTGTGGCTCCGATGACTCTTGCACGGAACACCTTCTCCTCAGTTTCCTCCATCGTTGACTGATGCTCTTGTTCCATAAATTCAGGTCTGCAACACGTTCAGGCAAAAAATTCCGGATGAGTGTGAGTCACAGGATGTTCTATCTCGTGACGACCGGCTACTCTCAACGTCATTAAGGATGCGGCGCTTCGAGTAAGAAGAAAAAAGAGTACGGGAATCTTGCTTCCTAATCATCAGGCTTAACGACAGGAAACACTTATCTGTTCCCTGTTCGAGGTAAAATAGCGTGTTGTTGTTGACCGAAGATAAAATCGAACCTCGGAAACGGGGAATAATATGTCGAAGATTATATTAACACTGATAATTTGTTATCGTAAACGCGTAAAACAAAAATAGAGTAGAACTGAATACCTGTACTCTGCAAGAATATGTAGGCGATTATTATTAGATGTTTGGAAAATTCAATTTTTTAATTTTTTAATGTTTCATGTGGTTAGGTTTAGTGTGAGTTGGGTGGAGATTACTCTGGCTGCAATGGAAGGGGGTAGCAACTTAATGAGATTCAAATTCGGACACTTAACTAGACTCTTGCCTAATTAGTTCTTGTACATAGGTTAATGTAGGCATCCTTTGCTTAAAAATGAGTGTAGGAGAGATTTGTACCACTTATCTTCGATTTAAGGAGGTCTGACATTTCCTAAATTTACAAATTATCTTCAGATTCACAAACCCCAAATTTAAACTTTAAATACTGGACCTTCCAATATCCTCCAAATTCTGAACACGAAGATCTTTTCCAACCAAAAATAAACAAACAATGATTCCTCTTCCTCCATCATTTTCCCAAAGAAAGCCTACGATTTCCGCTAGAAAACACATTTCTAGAAATTGCCGTCTAATTACAATTCAGTATAGTCTCCATGTTGATGTGCGATCCACGTGACGCGAAACGTATCCTACGCCTTTCACCGATTCCTCGAAGGGTCCTGACCCTTCGACTTCCTCTTCCTCTTCGTGGGGTAACTTTAATGACCTTGAGCGAGGCACGCGCATAACCAACGACTACGATGTTTCTTTCAGCGAAGAAGGAAAGTCAGAGTCATGAATAATTAATGGAGACCGATGACGAGCTCGGTCGCGGGGTCACTGCGCTTACACCTAACGTTAATTCGATTAATCACGCTTGCAACTGCTCGTCGTTTTTTCATGGAGAGTCGAGACATCGCGAGGACGACGCGTTACGAGGACGACGAGCAAGAGTACGAATAGGGGACGCCGTTGCCCTCGACGATGGCTAAGAACACACTGGGGCGTCGATGACGGCTGCACTCGCCATTATCCGGCGTTACAGTCATCTTGCAAAATGCACTTTCACTTCTACACGTATCTGCGGATGCGCCCGGTTTCGCGAGCTGGTTTTTTTTCCGTTCCGCAGCCGGCTACCGGACGTAGCAACTTCTACTCATGAATATCCTCGCGCTTTTCAACCTTTGTGCTCTCCCTTTCGCGATCAAAATTATTTCGAAATCAACGTTTCGTATCGGAACAGGTCGAAGGATCTGTTGCGTCAAACTGACAAAACTTCCTCGATCGTTGTTGCATGTTTCGCAACGCGCCCCGTGTGGCAACGCGTTATCGAAACTCGGCTTTTCTGCTCGTTTTCAGCGGGCCGCAGCTCTGGTAACGGGAGTCGTTCATTATCGGTTCCATTGTTGCGGGACAACGACGGCGGCCGATATTTCCACGCGGAAACGTTCCGTGTTAATTAAAATTTTGCCACTGTCGAGCTTTATGCAAATCAGTATCGATTGCAGCGGAACACGGGGATTTCGCCTTGAACAGGTCTCGCGCGAAAAAGCGTGAAGGATCCTCTTCGTGTCTGTCGGATTCGCGAAATCTCTTCACTTTCACAGCATGAACTTCGAGAGTTTGAATTCTTCCGGCTGCAGAACCATCTGTATCTCTAGTCGAAGCAATTCCGCGTAGAAGTAGAAGAATCCGACGATGTACGCCAGCATTATCGAGAGGTGCGTGTCTGTTCGAGGCTGATAGCGAACAGCACCGAGCGACGTGGAGGAAGACGTCGATGTTGAAGAACGACGCTCGAGCGGTGGGATTTCGAAAAACACGAGAGTCCACACTGCACGCGGTCTCGACATGAACTGAAAGACTGGAGGTTTACGGTTACTCGGTGTGCGTAAGGCATTACGTGCGTGTGCGTAACAGACTGTACACACGTGTGCACCACCGTACCTGTGCATACAGGGTGACGCGGAAGAAAAGCATCGAGCCCGTTTCCACGTCCTCGCGCTTTTTCGTCATACGAATTCCTCGCATAACCCCGTAATGACACGCCAGGAATTCCTCTTCTCGCAACACCCTTTTAAACGCGCCGACTGTGTACGCGCATAGTTTTCGCAGTGATTTCAACCGAGAAATTATACTGTTTCCCGGCTACCGTTCGTTTATGAGTACACTACTACCGAAGCATTTTTATATAAATACTATACTCGTACTCTATAGTTCTGATGTTTTATTGCTGTTGGTGATTCGTCCAAATATGGGTGATGTGCTAGGGATCTTATTGTTAATTATTTGCCTTCAGTATTTTTATTTGGCTTCGAGGATCAATGAAATCACTACTAGTAGTATTTATTATATTATGATTCTATTACTTTATGTTACTATTTTGCTAATTTTTTGATATTTTATCATTGCAGTGTCCTACTATTTTACTATACTTCTGCTGCTTTATTAGTTTGCTTTACTATATCACTATAGTACCATTTCACCAATACTAATTTTGCTATCTTTCCATTTTATGTTACCGTTTTATTCTGATATTGTACTGTTTTACTACTTCACTGTAGTACTATTTCATTGCCTCACTACACTATTATATCACCATCTGACTGTCCCGTTGTCTTACTATTGTTACAGTCTTACTATCTGATTATACAAGCGAAAATTTTCTCCGCGGCACTATTTAAGCAGTCAGACTATTAGACTTGCAAATACAGAATGCAAGGTCTAATTCTAATTCTCTACTATAAAAACAAGACTAATAAAACCTACCAATTCATTTATTTCATTTTATTTCATATTTCTCGCACGCTCGTTCCACTTCAGTCGTAACATGCTCGTTACTACCCATGTATCCAGGTTCATGCACCTTTTTGACCTCATTTCTACATTTCAAATTACCATTCGTCCGCTATAACCTTCCACTTCATACAATATCCGAAAGCACCTTTTAATTTCACTCAACAAATGAATAAAAAATCTTGTCAGATAATACAACGATCAAACATGTTTATCAGATAACTTGCAATAACATACACCAGTGTTATAATTATTGTATAAATGATTTTCCCCTAAATCACCCATGTCTCTCCGTGTGAGCACACATATCCCCATAGAAATTATTTTTTTCCACGTTCACCGTGTATGTCACCAGTTCGTAGTCCGATTGTGTACCGATTGTGGGAACCCTTCGTCGCGTGTTAGTGAACGGTCTCTCTGTTGCAAGCGTACACACGTGCACGCGTGTGTGAGTGTGTTGTTCACAAGGGTAACGGTCGCGTGTGTGCACCTATTAATGTGCATCACGGCTGCGTGCACACCCTACTCGTGCATTTCTACTCGTGCGCCTCATGGTCAGGGCGGGACGCATTATTTTCTGCAATAATGCGAATGAGCGTTCTTTGTACGCGCTCGAAGAGGAAGGTGGACACGCGCGCGGACAACCAGTCGTTGGATTTCGAGCCGTCTGTCCCTCAGTCGTGTTCGTGATTCAATAATCCAATTTCCACGTCCCTCGTAAAGTGTTTTCGTAATGGAGATCTCGGACTGTCAAAATTTACCGGCGATATTCCAGCGTTTTGGGTATTTTGGGATTAGGGGATTTGCGGATGTGGGGATTTAGGGGTGTAGGTGTTTCGGGACATGGGGATTTTAGGATTCAGTGATTTGGGATTTTAGGATTTAGGGATTTGGGGTTTGAAGATCTAGGGTTCTGCAGATTTGGGAATTTTGGGATTTAGGGATTTATGGATTTGGAGATGTAGGAGTTTTGGGGTTAGAGATTTGGGATTTTTTGGACTCAGGGATTTCGATATTTGAGGATTTGGGACTCTGAAGTTTGGAGAATTTGATGATTTGTGGGTTTGAGGGTTTGAGGATCAAGGGATTTGGGAATTTGGGAACTTGGATATTGAAGAAATTGAATATTGGATATTTGCAAGCTTCGATATTTAAAAATTTGTATGTTTGTGGATATTTGAGAATTTCAATATTTAACAATATGGACACATGAAAATTTCGGCATTGAGAATATTTGTCAATTTTAAAACTTTAAAATCTGCGAGTTTACAAATTTGTGACAGTATTGATTTAATAACACAGCACCAGAACATCAAATATAACGACAGTAACGATCAAATATAAATAAAAATTCCGAAGTTGATCGTCCGAGGTCTTCGTAACGGTATGAACGATTTTCCATAACTAGCGTGGGAAGTTACGACTCCACGCTGACTTTGAAACTCGGCTCGAAAGTTTTAGGGCGAAAATGTGACGCAAAATTTCAAGGTTACGAGAATTCCCAGATTTACTGTAAGGAACCTCGTTGAAACGATGGTACCCATTCCTGCAGATTGACCTACATTCCACCGAGACCTTTTGACCTGCATTCTGTGTACGTCGAACATGATACCCTTCTCAATTTAACAGCGATATCCCCGAGCAACCTGTACGATTATTACTTCAAGAGAATTGGTATGGATTCACCTTTCAAACGGTGGAATTTATGTTTTTGAAGAGAAAGTACCGTGGACGTGAAGCCAATGAGAGCGAGTGTCACAAAAACGCAAAGCAAATTGCCAAGTTCTGAAATGTTCAAGTACTTAAATTTTTTCGCCAAATTCATTCGAATTCTTGTATCTTTTTGAGACGATTAAGTTTTTAAATCTTTAAATTACAAAATTCTCAACACCTAAATTGCTAAATTTCCAAATTCTTAAGTCACCGAATCCTTGAATCCCTAAATGCCAAAATGTCAAATTCCCAAATTTCAATCCACAATACAAAAATATTATTTCCAATCTGCTCATAGTCAACCCACACAATTTTCTCTGTTATGGTGTTCCTCTGCTTACATCCTTGATCGCTGTTACACAATACTATGCCTCGTTTCTGAACAATGTTCGAATAAATTAACTACAGTTTAACCGGGAAGGTTGATCACCCGTTTCAAAGAGTACTGGAACACCGTGAGAGCCACGAGGCCATACAGGATGTTCCATTTCGATTTAATTGCCGGTAATTATCTTATGAATCATTCGCCTTTCAAAAGCTGCACATTTCAAACAGAAGTTGTTCGAAGAAAGTCACTTTTCACAACTATATTCATAAAGTACCGTACACCGCTGCAACTCTCGTATACAGTTAACATTCGTTATATCGCCTCCGACATGAAATTAACGATGTATAAAATTGTCTACAAAATTTTCCTCTTGAATGTTGCGGTAATTATCCTCGTTATGAGAGTAAACAAAGTTGAAACACCGCAATGGTAGGTGGATCAAGCGATAGAAAGGATCAATTTCATAGCTCGTTGATATACGAGCATAGCTCCACGTAGATTTCAGATTAAAACACGTTCGGCATTTAACATGCACTGTTACTTATTCAGGGTGCTCATTGTAAGTGACACGCTGTGCGTGAGGTTAAAGCCGAGTGAATGTTTCTTCCATTGCTCATTGTGTCCCGGGGCCTTGCGTGGTCCGTTTCAAGAATAGGCATAAACGGGGGCTCGTTTAACCCAACCCGCTAATATCTTGAAACCTGAATACGCTAATTTGTATTCAATGGTTAGACATCGTGTTAAAAGATTGCATACTGGAAATGAATCGGCGAAATGTAAATGTTCATTAATGTTTAATGCTCCTACGTCGAATTCGACTGTTCTGGAATGTTTCAGGTATTCAGTGTGTTAATGTGTCGGCGCTGAAATAGTAATTATTGCACTGCTGTTAGAACGATCGAAAGTAACCGAGAGCCATTTACATTTCGTGTGCAGCCAGCCATGATCGAGAATAGTTATCACTATCTTTCGAGAAAATGAACGTTTCCATTTTATTTTTACCAGCTTCTAATTTGTTATCAAATAAATATTTATGCAAACTAAAATATGTTCGGTTTACCGCTAGGATTTCATTCCAGAAACTTTGAACACGAAATTGTTCTCTTCAGGGTTCCTTACAATTGTGCAAAGCTCGATTGAAGTTTCCAAGATTGTGTACCTTATATGAAAGTTTCTCAATAAGCTTTCAGTTTTCGTGTTTCATTTAACGTTGTATAAAACTTTCTTTCCTTTCATTAATTCGATTACAATTTCAAGATTGATATTTCGTCGAATACCCGCATGCAAAAACACTAATTGTAAGTGACGCGAAAAGTACACAAGTTTCGATTGACGTAGCTATCACAACATGCAAACAAAAGATAAACCCGTTGACCCATCGAAGAAAATGAGTTTCACGAAGAACAGACCAGAAGCAGGACAGACCCACATTGATCCCGCGGTTCTCATAAATCAAGCCCGCCCATAAACCCACTTAATTTTTCCGGGCGAGTATCGTCGGTGATTAGATTCCGCGCGGCGGAATGGCCGCGCATTCTTCGCGTACACGTCAACGCCGAAGAAATTTATTCAAAGAGGTGGACGAAGAGACGTCGGAGGAAAATGCGAAGGGACATCGACTGAACAAGGAGAGCCAGCGCGAAAGAGAGGAAAGCTGCTCGTAGATATTCAGTGGCAGTTGGGAACGCGTAGCCTAGTGCCTGCGAGGAATGCGTAAACGGTAGAACCGTTTTGTACCCGAAGAAAAGAGAAGGAGACCATCATCGGCCATCGAATGCACTCGACAGACATCGATGACTAACGTTCCTCGACCGGTTAAATGATTTTGACAAAAACTGCGAATACCACCTGTGCAATTTTCTCTCCCCCATTTTTTTCCCAATTACTCTTCTTTCAGCCGCTTCGTAATTTCGCGCGCTGAGGGGCGTTGCGAACGCTTCCGGATCACGCTGGAGCCTCCACGAGTCTGTCGCTGATATTTTTACGGGCAAGGCTAATGACGTGTCGCCGGAGCGTTGTCCGCGATAACGCATATCACCGGTTGGAGATTCGCAACGAATCGGACATTGCCATAACTAGGGATTTTATCTGGGGTGGATTAGTCGTGGGTATCTAGAACGTACGGAATTTTGGAACTTAAAGATCTATACATTTAAGAACCTTGGAGAGCAGTGTTCAGCAATTTAAAGACCTATTTGAATGTATCTAACATATCAACTTAGGTATTAATAAATTAATTTTGCATCGAGCCCCAGTGTGCCCCAAAGAGAACGTAAGAATTCGAGGATGAGAAAAGATGAAACTAAAAATTTGAAAATTGAGAAGTACGTTTCACTATACAATTAAACTTGTCTAGAGACTACGTTGCCCCCAAGTGTACGTTATCTCCGTTAATTCTGATTACTCGACCTCGATAACGTTCGATCACCGAGTCTGTACACTGATTTCAATGGATACATTGTTACAAAGAACTTCTCACCGCGCAGTTTTCGTACAAAGAAGTACGCAAGTTTCGTATCATCTCTTTTGAAGACCTCAAGGATGTGAAACGAAGGATTCGAGAGCACACAAAAGTCAATTTATGAGCATATTGTACGAGTGACACGCTGTCTCCGTTTCACAGTGTCGCTCGAGCAACGAGTTTTTTCGACGGTGTGAATTGTTCGGAACGTGTCCGCGGAATAATCGACTAACTGTATGCAGACAATGGCTGAGGCCACTCGGTGCGCATCGTTGACTCCAATTATGCAAGGAGTTCTCAACTTGGCGCCGCTGCCACGATTACACGGTCACGTTTCTGCATTATCGAGCCTGAGAACGCGAGATCCCGTCTGTTTCGATACACGTTAACGATTTCGCTCGTCGTTTCTCTTCTCGTGGAATTAATTCGTCTTTCTGATCAAACGAAACGTTTCTGTCGTACCGGTAATGTCTTCGAACGTTCTCCTTTGCTGGATGAAACCTGACGCGACGGCGAAATAAAGGTTTCCATTTCATTATCGTTGAACTGCTGCTCTTTCGTATGAGGAACACACGAGAACTTCGCGTGAACTTTGTTCGTCGTTTTCTGAGATGACCAATGGCGTAGCTGCCATTTTTCGGCGGAGTTGGTTGCGTTTTGTAGGTTAGAGGTGAGCAAATTGGGGATTTGGGGAGTTAGGAACTTGAGGATTTGGAGATTTAGGGGTTTAGGGATTTGTGGATTTGAGAATGTGAAAATTTAGGGATGTAAGAATTCGGGGAGGTGAAAATATGGGGATGTAGGAATTTAGGGATGCAACAACTTGAAGATGAAAGAATTTGGAGTAGTAAAAATTTGGGGAAGTGGAAATTTAGGGATCTAAGAACTGGGACATGCCTTCCTTTCACGTAATTGAATTTTGGGGATGTAAAAATTTGAAGTCATAGAAATGTGAGGATGTAGGAATTTGGGAATATTTCACATTGAAGAAATATAAAGTGGAATTTATATTTTACAGAAGCGGAAACTTGGGAAAAAAGAAATTCGGAAAAATTTGGAAATGTAAAAAAAGAGAATCCGTATTTAAGGTTTTTGTTTCGAACCTGAATTCCGGCAAGTTACGCCAATGGTGAAGTATCATTTAGCTGACAATCACGGTGAACGCTAATGAGAATATAACAACGGTCACGAAGATTAAAAACGAAATATTAAGGTATGCATAATTGGTATGTCGTAATGTACCAAAATGGCCACCGTCGAGCACTTATATGGAAATTCGCGTAACATCAATTTCACCAAGAAACGGTTGCACCAACGAGGCAATCATTTTTCATCGAGCACACAAAAGGTTACAAGTCGAAAGATTATTTCGACGTGGAATTCATTTAGAAATTTCCTGTGGGTTTCAATGTTTCTATAGAACGTCACGTAGCTGTCGTTTAGTTAGGGTCCTGAAACTACTGTATAGCTTTCTATGTTCACGTTTCTCACGAGCTGCTCGATCATCATTTAAGTGTGTTCTAAAAAGAGCCCGTAAACAAAAATTTCTCGATCCTTCGCTGTTCACACGTTAATAATTCTTGAAGGCGTAATAAGAGCGGAAATGGACTGATTTTAATTGAGGCAGACGACGAATAATGATCACGACACGTAAATTGTTCATTATGCGACGTTGACCTTTATATTATACTTCACGATTCTGGAATGAGACGAACACGCGACGAACATACGAACATTTGAGAAATTTTCAAATAGTCTACAATTTCTCTGACTATTATAAATACGTTCATTACGGACGTCTTCTGAACTCACAAGATTCATTGACACCAATCTATTCACACTTTGATATATATGTACATATACATGTGTGTGTATACGGATAGATATATGTATGTATACGCATCCATGCATGCAGGTATACACATGTGTTGATCATTTATGTATATTCGACATAACCTCCCCAAAGGGTCACTACATCCACAGTAACTACAGCCCCTACATCTCAAAGTTCCAAAATCTCAAAAATTCTCAGTTCCAAATTTAAAAACTTGTAAGTGTTAAACTTTCCAAATTTCTCAGTCCCAAATTGAAAATGTTATAAGTCCGATATCCGAAAACTGCAAAGTTCCAATATATGTAGTAAAGTCCCGAGTCAGCATTAGGCGTCCGCTGACCCTTCGCAGCTCCGGACGTACATATACGTCCAGAATCTGGCGATCTCGAGAGCTACACGCTGCATCGTCGATCTCTAACTGGTTAAAGAATGCACAAATTACGTACGGGTGCATGATGCGTGACGCAAATGCCCGCGAATACCCTGTTCCCTGTTTCCGGACGAATTATCGCGGCCTTTGTGTGGCCGTGCTTTCTCGCGGCACCGTTACGATCGCCGCAGTAAAATATCGTTTAAATATTTATGAGCCGCGCTCTCGTATCGAGAGTGTCGCGCGAAATCAACGAAAAGAAGGAGCAAGAGAAAGAGAGATAAATGGGCGGGACAGGAAAAAGGAAAGGAACAACGAACTGGAAGAGAAGCGTGGCACGATGTATGTTACGTACATGCTGCACGAGCACAATGCTTTTTAAGTGGCCGTACGATCATGAGCGAGCATGTTTGCGCTGGTGTCAACGTTCGCTAACCGAAGAACAGGATCATTCGACAGGAAGTACTATCTTTATACACCGAATTTCAATCAGACGGAACTCGACACGTTCCTCGGACGTATCCGGTCAACCATCGGTCGATTTCGATGGAAACGTCCATGCTTACTAAACGATCCACTCAGAAATGTGGATAACGGAACATGAGACTCCGTTTTGGCATTCGGGGATCGGTTTGCAAATTTGTGCATTCGATAATTTCACAATTTGGGGCTTGGGAGTTTGTGGATCTGAGAATTTGCGGTGTGATCATTTAGGGTTTGATTATTTGTAAATTTGAGGGTTTAGGACATGACCAGTCGAAGCTTCACAATTTCTTAATCTGATAGTTTGGGGTTTGACAATTTATAAATCTTTGAATTGGGGGTGTGACAATTCAGAATTTTCTAACATAGGTTTGACAACTTGCGTCAAACCGAGTTTGGAAAATTTAGAAACTTCAGCTCTTGAAATTTTGGGGACGGCAATTTTGAACTTCACAAATTTGAGGATAAGGAAAGTCATCCTTTCAGGAATTTTCAAAGCTAAAAGTTTGAAGACTAGGTAACTTAAGGACCTGAAAATATACTGTTGATGTTACACTACCAAACTTCTTTTGTCCAAGAAAGTACAATTCCTTCACAAAGCACAATAGTATAATTTTCGAATGACTCCTACCAGACAAAAGCCTCTCAATCCCGCAGATTTTGGACCAAATCCGTGGTTAAGCAATTGTCCACTTTTTGCACACATGGTTATTACCGGTGGCGTGACTCGAAGAATTCCACGTTTTGGGCGAAATTATTCGGCTGGTCGTCAATTGCTATCAGGCGAACTGTCACGCGAGACTCGCGTTTTACCCCATAGGAATTTTATTACCTTACCTTCTCGGAATTTCGTCGATTACGCACGGTCTCCGCGGGAATACGTTATAAGTAATAATTTCGGGACTGATGGTCGTTGAGAATTGAATTACCCCATTACCATGGCAATTTGTTAGCCTATGGTGTAATTCGCTGTGTGACATCATTCGGGTTACGCTCAGCCGTCCCCATGCGGGACACGAAGTTCTCCGCTCGAACAAAGAACTCGTTGGTGCTCCTTCAAACGTGGAAATCGATTGATCGTGACACGTGTACGATAGGGGCTCATGAGGGCAGAAATGTTAGATTGAGCTTTAGAATATTGTACGACGAGATTTCGGGTTGTTGTGCTATTAAACCTGATTTATCCCGTGAAGTCTGTTGGGTTAGGTTCAAAGTTACCGTTTTTAGAAAAAACTGGACTGTGGTCATGATACGCGTTCAGTATGTTAATAATTGAGAACTTTGAGGTTATCCACCTTGCAAAAGGCTTCAAAGATCAGACGTCTTTCGAGAGTAAGAAGAAAATGTTCTATGCACCTTTTATACTATGTAAATCATAATTGAGAAACGGTGAAAAATATGTAATGACCGCTGAACCTTGAACAACCTGGTTTATACTCCGGTGTAATTTCAATTTACATTTAAATGACCGTGTCATAAAAAGCATCGAACACGAATTTCCAGTTTACAGTCGAAAGTAAAAATGATAAATTGTGTCCAACGTCCTTGCAAATTAAATGAATTGTTATATTTTATTGCGTTGTTGCAACCGTTGCATCGCTATACACCGAGTTTATGTGTGTCAGAAGTGATTCTCAAAGTTCAAATTAACCTCGTGTCACGCGCAGCTGGCCCCTTCGTTCATCTCGCAATTTGCATTGAATAGTAAGGAGTACCACAACCCCTTTCTAAATAAAACCAAAGAAATTACGTAATCCATCGGCCGTGGTGCGCGATTCGACGACCACGCGACACCACCATGATTTTTCGCTCCGCGAAAGTATGACGCGATATGGTCATAGTAGGATAATATTGCTGATAGGCGTTTTTCTACGATAAGAACGCTTTCCTAACGGAATAGAACGTGATAATCAGGCGCCTGTTGGCGCACATCGACCAACAATGTTTTCTCCGCTTCTATGTCCAGTCTCGGTTGCCTTACACGAGTATTTAATTACCCGAACAATGCACACTTTTTCATTTCTCGACCCATTTTCTTGCAAGGAAATTAAAGAAAAACGGACTGCGACCCAGAAAAAGGTAGACAAACTCTCTTAGGGTGGACAGGGTGGACAGATACAATTGGATGTGCTATTACCAATAAACAATATACTACTGATATTTATATATTGATTAATATCGTCGATGATGTGACTGAAGTATCACATGCATATACGATGACGTAATTTGTTATCTGTAATGTACAAATTCTTCAGGAGAATATTATGTACATTTAAGGGAGAAAGTGAGGTTATGTGGCTCAAGATCATCTCGGGGATCTTCCGAAAGAAGATATTTTTTTAACAAGTCCTTTGACAAATTTTGTACAAAAATATTAGAGTATAATGCTGAGAAGGTTAATAATTCGTGAATGTCTATGAAACGTCGATGAAAATTCTTCAAGAATTTGGATTTTCTTCAAGAAAATGGATGTATTTAAAAAAAAATATATTGTTTCAAACAAGGTTGACTAATCTTGTGATTTTATACGAATGTACCAGGTTCAGTTGCAGTGAAAATAAATGAATTTTAATCAGTCAATTATCAATTATTGAATTCAACGTTTGGAGAATGAAGTTAACTTTGCTCCGTCATAAGATCGTGTGCAAAACGATTAATCGATTAACTTGACACTATCGGTTACGAGTATAAATAGAGAGCTGGGGTCCTACTATCTCTGGAGCGGCCGAACAAAAGTCAGCGAATTCTCTGAAATCGTATCGATTCCCCACGCAAGATGTTCTTTCTCAAGACGCTTAAATTCGAAACAGATTCGGCGGAAACCCGAGTCGTGTTTCCCTTGGCAATGTGTCAACCCCCGAAATTCGAGGGCAGGTCGTGAGAAAATTTCCCTAAAATGGAGGTCGGGTCACTCGTGTACGAGCGTGAATTTACGAGTGCACGCTGGTACGGTTCGAGTGCTTGTAATTAAGTGCATAACGAGGCTTGTTTACACCGAGCCGAGTCCTCGTAATCTCCAGAGCCGCTTAGTCTGCCGTTTTAATCGGTCTCTTCTCGGAACGGAATTTATGGCACGCCCATGGCGTACAATAGCCCGACGATGCATCGTCGACGAAGCCGACGAAGTCTTTCGATCGATCGCCGGGCTAATTCGATACGCGAAACTCGCCGAATTACACGGAACGTTAAATCCAAAAACGAACAACGCAGCGACTGCTGGTTTCTTTCTTTCTCTTTCTCATTTCAATTCACCACGCACAATTAAATTACACCGCATCAAATAGACCTTTGCTAAGTGGTTAATTTGCGGAGCGGCGTTGTGAAGCATTTGACATCATAAGCTTCTTGCCAGCAATGCTTTTTTACTGATCGACAGAATTTGACGGAGAATACGCGGAAACCTTGTGGGATACGAGTGAACGTTCCGTGTGTCAGGGTGAAAATGTCAGACATTTACCACGGATTTCTCTCACCTTTACCAGGCGCATGTCTTTCGGCGAACAACGCTCGCTGTAAATTTCTTCCCGTGACAGGACGATACGGGCAAAAACCTTATCGATTAGTATCGATTCTTCCAACGACGGCACCAATGTATGGCTAGAGTTTCTTCCTCCTCGTTTGCGTTTCGTTTATCACCAAAATGTTATCTAGCGTACCTGAACTTTATCTTCAACTTATTCGTGGTATATATCCTGTATACATTGTCCATATGTAAGTTAATATTTTTTGGAAATATTGATCCGGGATTTTACCATGTACTATTAATAAAAATATGGATTGAATAAATAGTATATTTACAATGGACACAAGTGGACACGAGATTGTGTACAATTTATAGACTGCAGATGTTTATGCTAAATGACTGCATATGTCATAAATTTATACTTTGCTATTACAATGTGTATCAGCCCACTTATTTAATCGCGAATAGTGCTCGTACAGTTAAAAATCTGGCTAAATATGTTCAAAAGCACCGATCTATATTATAAGTCAAAAATTCAAACTATGCATCCAAAGATCAGACACCCAAAGCCGTGCATCCGATCCCACCCCATAAACTCGTCGTATTTCACCTGCTAAGCGAAAGACGAGCGATTCAGGCTCGTGAGATGCAATCGTTATCCAAGAAGGAAATCTCTCTCACCTTTGTTGTCGCAAACGTCGCAGAGTACCATCTCCGTAGTGTACGAGCCGGCGCGTGCATCCGTCCGCGTGATCGCGTCTGCACTGAACAACTGTTGGCACGCCCGGAGGACGCTGGCCGACAAGCAGGCACGTCGACGACGGAACGGAACGGGGACGCTGAAGAACCCCGCGTGAGTATCGACCAAGTTCGATAATGTGTAACCAGGCTGGTTAGAGAATACAGGCGATATCCCCCAGGGGTGGAAAACGACCAAGAGGAAAGTTCGGTGGTCGGGAAAACCGCAGAATATCCGAAGGAGGAAGAAGAAAGGGCGGACAAAGAGAACAGGGTGGATATCGACGATCGAGATGATCGGTTCGATCGTGTTGAAAAGTGTTGGCGGTTTGACAGCTAGGTTCGCACTGGAGAGCAGCATCGGCCCAAACGCTGGACTCCACGGGGCAGGATGGGTCTGGAGGGGCAAGGGGAATCGTGCGTTTCATTGTACGCACACCATGGGCCACCATGGAGGGGCAGGAAAGACAGCAGATCAATATTAGGGCGTAGACTCAAGGGCAAGGGCCGTCAGCGTACGCTGACACGTGCGTTCGCCTCGTGCTGCACGGAATTTTCGATATTTCGTGTACGTCGATGCGTTCGTGCACATTCGATCGATCGCGGAATCCTTATCGAGACCGCGGATGTCTATTGTGTTACGATGCTCATCCGCGGCCTTCCGCTCGACCGTCTCAATTTGTAAGTCTTTGCACGAACGTCGGCGGTCACCGGCCATGCTTTTTGCGTTCCATTTGTTTTGCGTGGCTTTGCGCTTGTCCATTTTGATTTTCTTAACACTTTCATGCCAGTAGATTTCGTAGAATCTATTCCTGCGATTATGTACTCTTTGTAAAGACGGGTTAAGTTATTAGCACTTGGCGGTCGTTGAACTATTCACTCACAGACTTTAACAAATGGATTAGCTGTATTATGCATAATGCACTGACAATTTATGCTATGGGAGGAAGTATGTAGCTGAAATTTTTTATAGACTGATATCCAATAGAAGTTTGGAATAATAAATAACATTTAAAATGAGGTATTTGGTCTTACTTTGGAGTGGTATATCACAAGTCATGAAGATTGCTTACGAGTCATTTTCATTATTAAACGATTTTCATATGTGAATGATACAATCTTGCACACATACCTTAAAATAACCATGCGTGTTGTAAAAATTTCGTTTGCATTGTCATTACGTTACTTTGTTTTTATATTATAATCATATTCTTGCAACCTCCCCCGTTACATCCTAACTAACACGTAATGTGCAAATAAGGCAGTGAAAGAAAACTCGGGGAAGGGAAGAGAATATAATCGATTACACGAAGGAATCGATGAATGATTCATAAATATTTATCGTTTAACGCGTTCTTCGCGATTATGGCGCAAGACGTAATGTACGCAAGACCGTCGAACAATTAACTGAACATTTTGCGTAATCGTTTTTATGAATCTCCACGGTGCAGATCGAATAATGCAGGTAAAAGCTGGCATCATCGGTGCGCAACATTTGCCGCGTTTAAAGTTTCTCGCAGCGGCGATCGAATTGATCGCGCGTTATTGGACTTTTAATATACTCGCTCGCTGCTTTTGATACGCATGCATACGCGTGTAATCATTGTTTATAAAAGTTTTCTTTCGCGGGAATGCGCATAAGTCCGTTGCGATATTGCGTTTCGATCGTACGACCATAATGCATCAAAATGCTATTCTATTTTACCGGGGTATCGTAAAATTTAAATGCATACCCTATGAAACTCGATTATTATGCAGGATAAACGACTATTTTGATCGTAATCGAGAAAATTACGGCTCAAAATTGTATCGTGAAAGTTACATTAACGGTTAAACCACCTTATCGTGGCAGTGCAAACATTTTAATGGGTGGTTTGGGAAGTTCGTAGCGAAATTTAATGATACCATCAAGGTAAACTCTTTATGTAATTATTTCGTGATATTTCAGACATTTCTGCGGTTGCATAATTCAGTTCCTTTTTAATAATAATAACATCGATGAATTCGGTTGATATTTTGTATTCACTTATTGCGAAAAAGACTTTATACATCTTTTGTTCATAACTGCGTACTAATTATAATTTAATTTATAAATATCTTACATAATGATATGTGAAACACAGTCTCACATATCTCAAAATTTCAAGGTTTCAAGAAATTTCGTACCTGAGAAATGTACGGTATCAATTTCCTTATGTATACTTCCATCATTGACTCTCTTTTTAATTTTAAAATTGTCAATGCTTATCACCTATTTACAAACCGGATCACTGCGGGGTTAATATCGACCTTTATCGCAATCGCCACGAATTTTCCAAACAGAAAGCGTTTTCCCCGTCTCTCTCTCAAAAGGCTAATATAACCTTCGATTTGTTCGAGTTTCTGAAGGATATCTGAAATTGTAACGCGATAAGGCCTTTTCGAGGTGGGATACCCGTGAGCAAACGTTTACGTGCACGTAGTTGATACACGACACACACGTGCGCAAAGATAGAGTAAATCTACATGTATGAAGATAACCGATAGATAAGAATTGCCGTGCATCGAAAGGTAAAAAACGTACGAGCTGCGCTCGTTCGGTTGCCGCCCAGTGAACTTTCATCACGGAATCAAGGTAAATGGTTTGCTCGAAACTATGTTGGAGAGAAATTAGATACGTGGAGATTCATGGCGTGAGAAAATCGAACGGATCGCTTCTGCGATCGCGGCAACGTGCCAACGACGTTACGACATATACAGATTCCTTGATGGACGAGTTCAAAATATCCTTCTATAGTATTTAACCCATTTTTGCAAGGACAGACAAGAAATACCTTCAACAGAGGTCCACATTTGAGCAAATAATTATAAAAATTTATTGTATAATAACGTTGAATATTTGCCTCAAATACCTTGTAAAGATCAACCTAACTTTTCGTTAATTCTATTCATTTATTAATTATTAATAATCCTGAATATTTATCTTAGATACCTTGTAGAAAATGGTTAATCGATGTTTGTTCAAATCTTGTTCGCATTCAGATTAGCCTATTACTTTCTACAAAAATAATTCTTAATAGGATACTTTTGATTGTGAAATAGGTCCTTCTCCACACATCCTGATTGTCCTCCCCTAAAATATCTTAAACGCAAATGGCTGCACCAATTACATCAACTGAAGTATCGTGTGAAAAGCTCCAAACAGTTGTATATTCCTCGACCCAGCATGATACAGAATGAAGAGACCAACGTGTATGTTCCTCCTAGCTAAATCCATATGTTGGGACATATGTTAGGGACACGCTACCCTGACCTGCGCTAGTAAACGCAGACAAGGGAGCCTCTGAAAGTCTAAAAATAGGGGTGCCTCGGGCTAAGGGATTAATGGCCAGCGTCGGTTGTATAATTTTAAACACCTCGGCAAACGTTGCTAATCCAATCTGACCGCTCATGGAACACACCCTTTAAGCGTCACAGGGATCTATGGCCATCGGGGGTTACCGAAATGGCAGCCAGAAATTTCAATAAATCTTACTTATCGTTGATAACGTACGAACGCGTTACACGCGAACGAGCTTTGGGGGACAATGGCGGGGAACAATTGGAACTGATTGGCGAATAAATGTGGTGTAAAGGATTTGGTAGAGTTACGTTCCGTGATTAACCCTCGAATAAACGCAGACATCATTTGGATCAAAATTAAATACGGGGGTTTTTAAATGAGAAGCGATTGCTAGGTTGGACATCTTGAAATTTGGAAATTGGGGATTCGTGATTTAGAGATCGAAAAATTTTGGAATAGGGATTTGAGGATTCGGCAATTTAAGAACTTAGGGGTTGAGGAACTTCCAAGTTTTAGAATTTGGAAATTTTGGAATTGAGGATGTAGGAATTTAATAATTAAGGAACCTAGAATTGTGAGGATTGGAAAATTAGAGAATTAGAGCTTAAATTCAGAAACTAGAGAATTTGATTTATGAGTTATCGTACCCTGTCCCTAACACTACCTGAGAAGGTTCCATATTTTGTCCAAATCCCACCCTCCCACAGCAGCGAATATATTACTATTTCTATCCTACTATAAATCACCAGAAAAAGTCTAAAAACTCTTACCTTTCTTCTGATCCTCGCTGTCCGAATGAAGTTCAACATCATGCAGCCTCATGGACTGAACAAATCCTCTCCAATGGCTCCTCGATCTTCCCCTCCCGTTCAAATCAGACTTCAGATCCGCCAACTGTTGATCGGACTCCTTCAAAAGTCCATCCAAAATGTCTGGCCTATCCAACTCCTTCGTTCTCATCTTCAACTCCGTTTTGCTACCAGAATTCGAACAATCGTTGCCACTGGACAATGATTCGCTGCTCTTTTCAACGTTCTCGACTATCCTCGAGTCTCTAACGCGCTCATCCTTTTCAGAGTCGCTGAGAACGTTTGCGTCACTGTTCCTCCTGTTCTTTGACTCCTTCCGCTTTCGTGCAGGAGGTTGCGGATGTTCTTCCTCCATAACAGCCAGGTTCTTCGCTTTCTCGGATTGTTTCGAGTCGACGCTGTTCTTCCTCGAGGATGTTTTACTGGACACCCTGCTGTTCGCGTCTTTGGTCGCTTGTTTGTTCGAGGGGATGTTTCTCGGGTTGTTATAGCGATCCTTCAGGGATTCCCGGTCTCTCCGGGACGCCTCCAGCAGCTTCTGGGCCAGTAATCTCGTTTTGTTCATATCCGTTCCCGACTTTTTCTCAGGCTCGTTTCTCTTCTCCAGCTTCCTCTCGTTAGGTCGTCTCGTCATGGTTTTAGGAGAACTGTCCGGCGTTTGAAACATCTGTTGGATCTTCATGATGTCCGAGCGAATCTTCGCCGAGTTGGACAGCTCGGTCTTCTTGTTAGACGTTGAAGATCTAGCCTCAACCTTAGTTGCAGTCCTAGGACACCTCTGGGCAGGTGGAGTGTTCCTGAGCCTTTCCAGGTCTTTCAAATCCGCCAACATGGAACTGGGTGTTCTAGCTGGTCTACTGGAACTGTCCACGGCGATGGTTCTGGGTCGACCTTTCTCCATACGACCTATCTTCTCCATCGGTATCAGAGCAGGGTCCACAAACACCGTGTCTCGGATCTGACTGATGTTCCGCAACTTCGGTGCACCGACCTTCAGACCTGTCGTTCTCATGATCACCTTCTCCATAGATTCGATGTCCCTCTCGCGAGCTAAACGTCTTTCGTTGATCAATTTCGCTCGATGAACGTCGATCGCTGGCACAAACGGGCCGTGGTACACCGGGCTGTTGATGGACGACGCTGCTCGCGAACTGGGCACAGGATGGTTCGGTCTGCTACTTCTCAGCGGTGATATCCTCACCAGCTTCGGTGCATCCCTGGGATCGTCCGTCTGCAAACTGCCTCTGTACACCATCTTGACTTTGCGGTTATAATTCTACCACCGGCTAGGATGATTCACTTTTTATGGGTGGTGGGAAATCGTCGCCGCGTACGTGGCTCCATCCTGGAAAACAGAAATACAGCTTGTTAGTTTGATGGAGAGGGTCCTGAAGTGTGGGAACACGAAATTTTGTGGTCATAGGTTGATTCTGAGTTAGGTGAGTTAGATATTCTGGGAGAGTTTGTGAATATTGTATTTTTGAAATTGGATGCTTTGAAACTTCGAAGATTTCTTCGAAGATGACTCTAGAATGACTCAAAGTACTTTTGGTACTTTGACACTGTGGTGCTTTAACTTAGGACCTAGTGGCTTTGAAAAATCACAGATCCCATAATCCCAAGGTAATTATCGTGATTCAGGCATGCAGTTTCCAAATCATTCAAATACCATTGTTCATTTCCCATAACGTGAATACCAAAAATGAGTCGATTCGACTACGTTTCCGATCGTTGAATTCGCATGAATGATCACGCTCGTCAGCAAGCAACAAGCATAACCGACTGTTGCGTTACACTATCGTCCTGAAATTCCGCAACTTCCTCGAACGCGGTAAGTCTCCATTAAATTGCTCGACTAATTCAAATGGAAATCAATATCCAGATATTATCCCCGTCAGCGTGGGACCTGTTCCTCGAACCGGGTTTCCTCTGTTCTCGGTTAAAAGCTCCGTTAATCGACGTAAATTATAAACGAGAGAGAGAGAGAAATGTGGTTATTCGCGGCGAAGGCTGCGTCCCAGGAGTCGGTGGGTGTCACTATGTAGGCAGTGACCCGGCCATCTTGCGACACGCACAGCATCGACATGTAGGTGTCACGCGCCAATACGACACTCTCCGTTACGCTCGTGTTCCCAACTCGTATCTAACCGATATATATTTTAATCGTTCTCAACTCGTGCATTCTAATTACACGAGATGGGATGTCGGGGGTGACAGTTGACGTTCCCTGCCGCCGTAAATGGACGTCGAGATCAATCGTACGGAACGGTTCTTGCGTTCGATTAGGATTGATCGAGCTGCTTTGTGCCGTGTATGTACGTCGATCGAATCGCAATTGTTATGCTGTATATATCTTCGTTCGCTCGCTTCGTGATTTGTTATGTAACATTCGCAGTTTTGTCTTTGTCTCCAAGACATTGGCGTAGCTGGGTAAGGATAGGTCCCTTTGCGGGGAACGTTTAGGGAATGTTATTCGAGGATATGTGTAGCCATAGCGGGGTACCTATGGCGACAGAACGCGTGATGAGTACCAGAATACAAGTGGAGAGTATTCGTGTCGAATACAATGCGTGATAAGTGAGAAAAACAACCGGTACCAAATTCAAAAAAGAATAGAATCCAAGACAAATTCAGTGCGTAGAGAATACAACTGGCGTTAAATTCACGTGCCGAATATAACGCGTGTAGAATACCACCCGTGCCGAATTCAACGTGTGGAGAATACAATCCGCGCCAAGTTCATCGCGTGCCGAGTCCAAAGCATAGTGAATACCACTCGTTCCGAATTCAACTCCTAGAAAATACTCCACCGAATTCGTGGAAAATACCACCCATGCTGAATTCCATGATAAAAAACAACTCACACCAAATTCAATGCGTAGAAAATACCACTACTGAATTTAACGCAAGCACAACCCATGCCAAATTTAACGTGGCGAATTTAACACGTAGTACAACGTGTGCGGAATGCAACTTACGTCAAATTGAACGCTTGCAGAATACAACCTGTGTCAAATTGAATACAGAATACAACGCATAGAAGTTCTATCACGAGATGATCTAGATGATTATATATGGAAGTAGACCGCTTTTCTCGAAGAAAAATCCTACTTACGCCAATGACGAAGACCGTTTCACATATCGACCAGGCAATCAACATTAAAAACGACTCTCCGTCCGTAACTACGATACGTTCTTGCGGTGATCGAGGAACGGAGAAGCTATCCTCTTCAAGTTGCTCGATTGCAAACGATATCATTTTCCTGTGCGTGTACACGACGTAACACGCGTTGCCGCGTTCACTTTTCTGCGGTCGCCTATCGGGCAGAGATGCTGCGAATAACTCGGAGTTAAATAACGAGCCGCGTACACGGCGTTGCTCATCGATTCCTGCGGTTACCAGCAAAGAAGTCGTCATTTCTCGCTTCCAAGCTTCGTTTAGAAGGCAAAAATCTCGCCGCGATACGCGTCACGCAACAACAACATCGACGACCTCCTCTTCCTTCGATTCGTGTTCGCGCCACTTGTTGAATCTGCAATTCCGTACACGCCAACTTGGCTACGATCGTTTTTGCGCGTCTATTCATCAATTAGTCACGGCAAGTGGCGTAAGCCCTGTAAAATCTCACACTGTCTCTTGCCCTCCTCTGCTCCACATGATTTCTGACTAGATTAACGCTTCAGGAAATTGTTCGTCGATAAGGAGAACGATCGGAACGGCCTCTATCTCGGTTTCCGGTGAACACTGTGCGGTAATCGGACTGCTGGACAAAATTATTAGTTTCCTTCGTTTTTAGATGATTTATGTCCTTCCCGCCATTTTATACGTAATAACCTATCGACCCGTCATTTTATCCGCAAAAACCTGTCCCGCCAGTTTACTTGTGAGAGCTTTTCGTAACATAAAACCTTTACTGTTTTAATAAAGTATATGATTATGAAAAATTAGTACTGTGGAAAGATGTTTTATGGTGTCGTATATCATTATTATAGTTATATTATAAGAGTACAAACAGTGAATTATTACAGTGGGGTTTAAGAATTATGTTATAATCTTGAAGTAGCTGGCACGTTCTCAAAAATATAAATATAGTTCATATGGACTACTTGTAAATTCCATGGTTCAAGGATTAAAAACCATTGTGTGGGTAGTTGATAAAAATTTAATTGGAAATCTCATTAGGTCCATGAAAGTCCGAATTTTCTAGTTAATTAATCACAGGGGCGCAAGAACTTTTTTATTATAATTAGCTGCTAATTAAAAGGTTTTTGATAAGATAGGGTTTTCCATAAAAAGGGTAATAATTTACTTTTTATAATAACGTTGTAAACTTTTCTCAGGATATTTTTCCCGTAATACCTATTCGTAACTATCTGAAAACGAACTTATAATTTCGAGCAACCGATTGTCTCGTAAATAACGATTTACGTACCGTTTCCGCCGTTGACAGCGTTTCACGATAGGAAGAGGACACTCGAAGATACCCGGTAAATAACCTCGTCCTCGTAACAAGCCTGTAACGCAACTATCTTCGATATCGCAGCCTGATTGTGCCTCCGTCTTTCTCTCGTCCTGTTTCGTCGTGGAACTCTAATAACGGAAACTACTCTGCTCTCTCGTTAGCTCTGCAACAGAAAAACAGTTCATGCATTTTCCATTAAAAGAATGCCACAACCGTACTTTATTGCTTTTCAGCTACACGCATCCGTTCCCTTTCTCCTCACGTTCGCCTTTGTCGTTGCGCTTTAGTAGTCTTTTCCGCGAAACTACCACGCTTCGAACATTATACAATATTGTTTACATCTTGATAAGTACCGTTTCTTTCTGTTGCATAACGCTACCCTCATTTTCGCCTTTCCCATTGTCAATTATCAGCTAATTAACCGTGGCATCGCCAGGGACGCGCTAATGGCCCTAATCTCTCCGAAAGATTTAGTGCTCGCGTCGGTATTCGATTCAAATTTTTTTTACTGGGACTTTATTTTTTGAAATTGGATTTTTGGAGAGTTGGGATGTGGAACTCACAGTGTTTTCGAGTTTTGTGAAATGGTTTAGAGCTTCAAAATTTTGGGACATTTAGAACTTTGGAATGTAGAGGTCTTCAGATTGCGGAATTTTGGAACTTCCAAATGTTGAAAGCATAACATTAACATTTTAGAAACTAGTACTTAACAATTCCTCAGATATTGAAGCAATTTTTCAAACATAAAAATTGTAGAACTTGAAGAACTAGTAGCAGAAAATGTCCACGATAAATTCAGTGATTCGCAGTTTTATGATACACCATTTCCCAATGCAAGCACGTGCTTATTTTGCTTAACGGTTAATGCGTCTCTGATTATCGGCTACCATAAGCTACAGTTTCGATCGTGAAACATAATTGCATGCGTGTCTTCAATAACCCTTCCGTGGTTTCCTTGTTTTATCGCGGAACGAGAATCTCGCTGGGTATACATATTTATGTTGAGAACTTAGCGGATCTGCTTCCTTCGACTAGTGACAGCCATCCTCCGTAAACTAGACCGATCCCATAGCAAGAGAAGATGGGAACTCTCAAGTGTGCTATGAAATATTCTATTTTTACGTGGACATTGATAAAGTCTCAAGGATCCTTGTGCTGTATAAAATATTTACTCGGTGCAATAGAACAGTGAAGTAAAGCTAGGGATAAATTGGCCATGAAAAATGCAATGCAGTAAAATGAACATGTGTTTAGGATTTTAAGTAGTAATATGGACATTTCTCATTTATATTCAGTGTTAGTTTGTATAATTTCTAAATCTTAAAAATATAAAAGTACAATATCACACAATTTTGATAACCAAAAGTTCTAAAGTTTCAAAGATCTCAAAATCTTAAAGTCTCAAGGTCTCAAACTTTCAATGTGTTAAGGTTTATAAAGTTTAGAGACACAGAGTACCATAATTCCAAAATGGCGCTTCCAAAGTCCCAAAGTTCCTAGATTCTGAACTATAGAAATTTCACAACCCAAGCTAACCTTAAAATTCCAAAGTTCCAAGATTCTAAACCCCAAAGTTAAAAAGTTCTCCCAGTTCTGAAAATCCCAAAGTCTCAAAATCTCTAAAGTCTAAACGTCCACAAAGCTCCAAAGCCCCAAAGTCTCAACATCCCAAAGTTTCAAAGTTCTAAATCCTCAAACTCCCAAACTTCTCAAAGTCCCAAAGTTCCAAAGTCTCAAACTTCCATAACCCTAAAATTTCGAAACCCCAAGAACTCCAACTCTCAAGTTCCAGATCCCCACAATCCTAAAATCCTAAGATTCAAAACTCTCAAACTCCCATTTCAAAAAATGAAACGCGTCTTCAAACGAATAAAGTCTAAAGTGGTGCCCGAACTGCTAGTTGGGCCCTCCACTTGTCTAAATCCGTCCCTGATAAATCTGGTAACCCTTCGTTCAAATAAAACTCACCCAAACGTCCTTCGAGAACAGCTGCGCGCACCTTCGATCAACGCACAGCAAACGATTACCGCACAACTTGAATTTTCACATTAATCGTAGACAGCACGGAACGATTCGACTCTGTTTTTTTTAATCAGAAACGACGGGTGCACGTGATTCTGTCGAAACTATAGGCTGTTGCGGAGACCGGTCGCGATTTCCTGTTCTCCTGTGATCGAATTCCGGTTGAAAGTCAGCGTCGCCATCAGAAACGCGTCGACCGGCGTCGAAGCAACAGCGACGACCAGTACCAAGTTCCTTCGTGCCGTAAGGAGCACTGAATGGGTTTGCCAGCGACGAAATGTGTAATCGCGTTTACGGCACAGCTGTAGGTACACCACCTCTTTTCCTTTCCATTCCATGCGAGCCACTCGAGTACCGGAGGATCCCCACCATCTGCACGCGTGGAGCACGAGCGTACACCCACGCGACACCCGGTATACGTGGGCAGAGACCGCTCTGGCATTGAACTGGAGGAAAGGAGACAACCGAGGCTTGAATTGTCAAATTTACTCGAACCAACGCGTGAAATGTCGTTGTTTGATGAAACGTACCGGTGACAAACTTCTAACCTTTCGACAAGCTTTCAACACGGTAACTGTGCATAAATGAGCTGGGGACTTGCACCTGTTCTAAAAACTTGGGCGCTATGTGGACTTCATCGAGGTTCTAAATTTTGTAATAAATTTTCAAGTTTTTGCATATTCACAGCTCTTAGTTTTTTAAGTTTCAAATCCCCAAATCTGTGAATTTTTTATTTTGTAAATCTGCATGTTCATAATTTTGCCAGTTCGACAGTTTCACGTGTCATAAATTCGTAAGTTTTTCTATCTCTGAATCTCCAAATCTTTAAATTGATCTCTTGATCTCGAAGTCTCCAAATTTCTAGATTTCCAAATCCCTGGATCATCAAATCCTCAGAGCTTCAAATACTGGGGTCACCAAATCCCTAGATCTCTAAGTCTGTAGCTTCTCTTAAATTTCAAAGCCCACTGATTCCTAAATCCTAAAATCTCCCAAATTCAAAGAATCCTAAATATCCATGTCCCAAAATGTTTACACCACAAAATCCCTAAAATCCAATATCCACAAATCAAATCCCAAATTGTCTCTCAACTCAATTAAGCAAAAAGGAATTTCCACTTGAGACACATTTAAAATCGATTTATCTAAAGTTGAGAACCGCCAACATTTACTCGGATATCGTTCCGACATATCGAAAGATAAAGTGTTGCTGAATATAGACGCTGTAAAAAAAGCATTTAAAAAAGAAGTAGATGGAAACACATTTACGAAAGATATTTTAATTGAATGATATTATACTCCGAAAAAGTGGTACGACGTTGAAGTTTAACATTGCAAAAAATTGTATAATCACGACCCGAATAATTACAAAAAACTGGCGCTATATTCCTCTCTTTCTGTATCTTTCAACTTTCGAAGTCAGCCGACCTTGTAGCGAGCTAACGATCGTAATCACCGGCTGCAATTACGCGTGTACTAATTTAATTAAACCTTCGTGCATCGTGCGCGTACACATGTGCAGCAGAGGTACTAAAGTACATACAGATGCAGCATATGCTTCCTTCCTGAGGGCTATATAAGGAGTAGCTTGGAGAGAGGGCTCTCCCACCATTTACGTTCCATTTCGTGGGACCAAATATGTGGATTTTAAATTTTAGTATTTCTCAATTCCTGATTTCTTTATTTTCATACTTTGAAATTTTTAGGTTTATAAATTTCTACTCTGTCAATTTTTAAAATTTTTAAATGACTGAATTTTAAATGTCGACATTTCCAAATTCTAAGTACTAATATTTTCATATGTCCATATCCCCAAATCCCTGCGATCTGGAATTGCTATGTCTTCAAATTCCTATATTCCCAAATCTCTATGTTCCCAAATACCTATATCCCCAAACCCTTATATAACCCAATTTCCATATTCCTAAATCTATTATACGTCAACATCCCTATAATCCTAAATTTCTATGACCTCCAATTCTTATCTTCCCAAATTCCTACATCCCCAAATTCCTATGCCCCCAAACCTCTACGCTCCCAAATCCTTACATCCCTAAATCCCTACATTCCCAAATTACTACATCCCCAAATTGCTACATCTCCAAATCCCTACATCCCCAAATCTCCACATCTTCAAATCCCAACACGGTCGTTGATCCTGATGACCTTCGATCGACCCTTTCGATCAGTTTGATCAAAAGTCAAAACCGTGGTGGCGTTCGTCGAGTACCATCGTCACCACATGTTTCAGAAGTGTCCAACTAGTGGATGTAAACGCTAATACCCACCCACGGATTCGGTGGCAGTAATGAGTCTGGTCGGTAGTCGCAACGGTGGATTTACGAGACAAACGGATCAACGCAACAACGTTCTCCTCGTTCCACGATAAAGTTGTTCCTCGGGAGAACGTGCCTAACCGCTGATACATCGTCCCTGTTCCTACAACTTCTCTGAAACAGCGAAGATTTATACGCGCCCCGTGCAACCGTGTAATAACAGCCACGAGAGAATGTCCGACTGTTAGACCGTAGCACATCACATCCTACAGACGTGTAAATCTTTAAATCTTTCCTTTCCTGCCAGCGACATTACGGACTTAGTCTTGTTCTTGTTACAATGGGCCACGCCATCAGCCGCTTACGCACAGGGCCGCAGAAGACGTAACTACAATTAGGCACAATCTCTTACTTTCCGTTTTCTTCCTCGGTACAAGAAATGGAGTTATTGCAAAATGACATACTTGTTTTCAAACGTAGATGCACTGCAAAATAATAGGTTCTTGACATTTAACTACCTATTTCAAATTTAAGTTTAGTAATCGAAGTGGCAATGGAAGATTTCATTCCTATTGGTAGCATAATTATGTAATTCTGCAGAGTCCTTCAAAAGCGTTTTAAATACCTCTATGTTTAAGACTTGATAGCAACATTCTCCTCGTATCGACATAAATCGTATAAACGGTTTTCAGTGAACTTCAGAATAAGAATGTGTACGAATTTGATTAACCCAAACGTCCTTCGTGATGCCCCTAGGGACCATAAATGCGGCCCTGTTTAGACAGCATCATTTCTCCGTGGAAGTTTCTGCGAACCCGGTCCCGTCGCCGAGCATCATTGTTTGCTCTTTGACAATAGTCATTATCGGCGAGCATTATTGTTTCCTGGTTCGCAATCGTTCTCGACTATCATTGTTACCGGCGGCTGCGAGTCCAAACGATACGCCGTAATAATGGCATTCTAGACAAGCCCAGAGATGACACAACCTGCCAACAATGACTGCCACGTGCACCGCGACTAAACAGCTAAATAGATTCTCCGGTAGAAGGAGGGAGAGAATACCGATCAAGATCGATCGTTCGCGGTGTGCATTCGAAACGTAGAATCCCGAGGTCGTTCGGTCTCGGAAATGCAACCATCTGGACGGACAAGCGTACACTGGAAAGCGGTGTCCAGTGTCTAAAATTCAGCCCGAGTCCTCCTGTCGTTTCCAATTAACGCGATCTTGAGCAACGGTCACATCGAAGGCGGTCGATTCCTGTCGAAGCTCATTTCGCGCGCCGATTTCAAGGTTATCCGGTTCTTTGCGTCGACGATCGAAAAAAAGTCACGAGATCGCCTCGAAGATGAGATCAGAGATCGCTCGACATTAACGTTTCGCGACTAATCGAGACTCCTCGAGAAAGCAACAAGAACACTATGTTCTTCGATACAAGTTGCGGTTTCCGTGCAACGAAAACCACCGACGTGGATCTCGGTGCTCGAGAAAGGCCCACTCTGATTCTTTGCGTGCATAACAGAGTTTGACGGCAGGGAACCGCGACGCGTGCGTGAAACTTTTTTCTAATGAGCCAAAGGTCACTTCCGCTCGTACGGAAAACGGAAACGCAACGCGTGCTCGTCTGTATCCGGTCACACTGCGCCGATGTTTTATGCTAGCCTAAGAGGACCGTCTGTCGTTGCACCTTTGTTTACCTGTGAACTTGAGTTTCCTTCGAATGAATGTAACTTTGGCCCATTGGCGTAACTCCGCAAAAATGTAGGTGCAGATGACCTCGTGTAAGGGACCAGAATTTAGAATATCTCAGATTTGGAAATTCACTTTCAGGATACTTATCTTCTACATTCACACATGAGTTTCGAGTTCTTAAAGTTCACGTGTTGGAATTTTTCAGTAGTCCAATTGTTCAAATTCTTAAATCCCCAAATTTCTAATCTCTGAATTTTGAACCTACCTAATGCTTCTATCCCGAGATCTTCAAACTTACAAATCTCGAATTCTCAGATTCTAAAATTCCTGCTCCACATTTCCATATTCCGATTCAAATGTCCAAATACATTGATCGGAAGCTCCCTTTCCAAATGCTCCATTAGATTACGAGCTCGACTGCGTTTCACCGCATGGTCACCGGTGATCGTCGACCTCGATGAAAAATTCAAGGCGCGATTAAAATCTGAGACTATGTTTATTCGAGTGCGTTCTCTCACGGATCGAACGGTGTATAATTTTCACGTCTAAGCGTCTGTATTGGAGGATGCGGGAAAAGTAACGGGGGTCCCGTGTTTTTGCCAAGCAGATGCTGCTGTTGGTTGATTCACGTGGGAAGGTGGTCGAATCGTTGAAGTTCTCGAAAAGGTCGTAGGTCAAACGTCTCGTACGAAATCTGTACATCTTCGTCTCTGACACGATCCTCCGATAATTACGTACATTATGCAACTTGTACTACTCGTCTTTCGTAATATCTTTATTCATAACCTTTTAACAATATTGGTACACTGTTGAATGTTCGTGATTTTTCACGACTTGTAATTGCTGGTGCTTTACCCACATGGTAACAGAACGTTTTGCTGGGATTTCAATAGCCTTTATTGAACGGAACGAGCCGTGAATCGAATTATAAACGGTGACTAATGCAACAATCGCGAATCGTGATCGCAAGGTTCATTGAATCCCGGCTGAAATGCTCGCGGGAGAAACGATATGCGGAAATTTGCAACTAATTACACGTCGATGTTACCGTGGCATGAAGTGAAAGCGATTTCACGCACTGAATAGAGCCACGGAACAAATTAACGAGACTAGAACGGTGATGGGCAGATCAAGTGCCCGTAGGGAAGCTCACGGGCATCGGTGTGCATGATGTGCGATTAGGTACTCGACGCACAGACTGTGTGAAATCAAGTTGAATGATTTGGAAATCTTTTGCCAATTTGGAAATTTAATTATTTGGAAATGTAGAAATTTGGGAATTCGGTAATGTAGAAATTTGGGAGATGGAGAGTGTGGGAATTTGGTATTTAAAATTTGGAAATCTGGGAATGTAGAAATTTGTGAACTTAGAAATTTTGAGAATTTGTGAATGTAGAAATCTAGTCCATCGCTAGAGTAACCAGGTTTGAATGCGACCTTCTTTTAATCAAAAAATAAATGTTTATTAATGAACATCGTTCTCATTAACGAAGTTTCATTCATATTGTCCACAGTAATTGCTGTAATCCAGAATGTTTGATCTTTTGCCTTTCACGAACCTTGCAACCTGTCCCCGTTGCACACTTCGATTCGCGTCGGGATTTCGCTCAGCATATGTTCTACAAGAGAAAAATCGATAAATCCCGCCGAGTTTATTGTCGCTCAAATTGCAGTATTGTCTCTCCAGCAACAGCATTAAACACGCCAAAAGTATTCCACCAGCTAAGACAGCTAAAATTGGTGCGATACTGTCCAAAGAGACGGTGCTGAACCAGCTGTCGTTGGATTTGTTTCTTTTCAGATACGTGTTTTTTAATTTGTTCAGTACTCCATTGTCCTTGAACCACTGCAAACTAAAAATATTTGTTATGATCGAATAGAAGATAAGACTCTCGCAATTGTTACGATATTTACTGATAGTTTACGATGCCTGTGTACGGACTATGCTTGTTCAGCACGAGAGCCATACTGTCGAACGTGGAAGCATCTATGTCGACAACTTCACAGGGAATGGACCCCATGGCATCTTTTAATACCCTGGTTACGTAAAAGCCCACTTTCTCGGAACAGACCTACGGATTCGAAGATCGATCAGTGGATTAAATAGATCTCGAAGTCTGAAGGATGGTTCAGGAAATATTTAGATTTTGTTTTGACGCAGCGATGATAGATAACGTTTCATTTGAATAAATCGCATTCTACTGCATACGAGATCGTTCTGGGAATCGCTATCAACGTACTTTCAAGAAACCGTCGTACACCGTCGGGGCCAAATCTTGCTTCTTCTTCAACAGTTTCTTGAGTTTCGATATCATACCGTGTTTAGAGGACTGAAATAAGATTTAAAAATGATTGTTTGAAAAATGTGTCGCATATTTTCTAGTACTTTTATGTCAACGTTGTCAACTACATCAATAATTTAGACTTCTGAAGGATCTTTAATAATTTTGATTAAAAGATCCTATAATATTTCTGTTAGTCTATCTTATTTCATTCGATAAAATGTTATTAGAAAATCTCTCTAAATTTCAGGCAAGGTCACTTCACTACGGTTGATGAAACAAGAATAAGTTAGTTCAGATGATTAGGTTTTATAAATTAAAAGGTGGAGCCTGCTTTCTTACAATTGCAGTATCGCCATCTTACGATTATCATGTCGTAGTCAGCGCTGTTTTCTAACGCGATCAGCTGGTAAGATCCATCGGCCACGTATCCTTCCACCGTGGAAAAAGGCAAACTAGTCGTGGAGACCGTTAAATAACTGATCAGAGAAGCGGAATAAGCCGACAGTGTAATTAACGCTGACACAAAAATCGATAAGAAGGCCAATCTCATCGAAGTCTCGTTTGGAAATTCTGCAAAAGAATAGATAACTACTTCTGAACTGAACCGCGATTTAAAAGAGTTACCTGCCAACCCTTGCTGGCAATAGATCCCCCAAACGTATATATAATTATCGGACAGGACCTGCATCGTCACGCGACCCTTCGTCTTGATGATAGCCAACAAAATGGGGGAGGACACGATTATGCATATAATGGCGATCCAAATGTCCACATGGAACGTCTGAAAACATCGTTCCATTTTAAGAAGCTGTTGTTTATTAATAACGAGAATCGATTTCCATGTTGCAGGCGTTGATTGACGGAACCTAGCAAAGAACCGTGTTTTCATCGCCCACAAGATGCCCCATTTATTAGCACGCGCTAATTATAAATCAAACGTAGGATGCTCAAGTATTCTGTACGGAAAGGGAACCTTCAAGTAGGCGGACCACTGAACGACGGAGACATCGGGTTTCTTGAAGTATATCTTATGCCGAGACAGGAGCAACGGCACGGTGAAGTCGACCACGTCCAACCTCTGGTTACTAAGACTGAACTCGGATACGCCAAAATCGACCCTGTTCGAGGCCACCTCGCCTATTACGCCCGTCCATTTTTCTTCCTCCTTGCTCCAAGCACCGTATTTCGTCGTCCTCTCTGTCACTTTGGCCGTGAAGTTCATCAACTTGCCCAACTCCTGCACCAGGCTGCCGAAAAACAACGTCAGGCTGCCATTTTGCATCGCCACGAACGGGGACTTCTGAAATTCCAGACGGACACTCGTGAAATTTTAGACGCTTATCGATATAAAACACGTACGGCATTTGATAGGTCTTTGGATGTTTGAGACCTTAGGAATATCTTGCAATTTTTATACTTTGGGACTTTAAGGTTTTGAAGCTTTGGGATTCGTGGACAAAACCTTTCGATTTTGGGACTCTGAGGTTTCAGATATTGAGGACTTCATTTAGGAAGAACTTCAAATTGAGATACTCAAACTTCAAAACTTGTAAGTGTGAAAGTTTAAAAGATAAAATGATCGCATCAGAATATTTTCTTCGTCTACAATTCATCAAACGTCAATCACGCACCTCGACGATTGCAATACGCATCGTTTCCCCAAACATGTTGCTTCTTCTCGCGTAAAAATTGAGTTTCTCAGTGATATGTACCGGCTCGCCAAATTTCCAGGTGGCTAAATTGAAAATTCTGGTACGATTGTCACGCAACGCGTACCATTCTCTCAAGATCGGTAGATCGTAACAGAGCACCAGCATTTCGGTGTTGAACATCAAATTAAAGGGATTCCCGTCGGGATTCTGGCAAACTCTCCGTAGAGGATTTTCACGGTACGGTAGGAACATCACGAACCAGACGGGGAAGGAGATATCGATCTGTCTGGTGGCCATTGCGAACTCATCCATGGTCTCCCTCGTGGAGAGAAGGACAAGGTAAAGTGGACGCGTGATGTAACCTTGATATTTCTTAATCTGGCGTGACAACTCGGAAAAGCTTGTGATCATGGTCAGGATATCCCTGCGGGAGAAAGACCGAGACCATACATGCATCAGTGTTGTCTCGTCGAAATCTGTAACGATAATTATCTGCGTTTGCAAAGAGTTAAACACATTTCTTGAAAGATCCAAATTTCAAAATTCTCCATTCCCAAATTTTCAGATTTGATTTCTAAATCCCCAAATTCTGAAGCCCACAGATTTCCCTAAATGTTTAAGTTTCTAAAATCCACCTAGAATTAGACGTTGTTAGCTCTAACGATGTGCAGCCCGTACAGAAATCCTACATACAATCATTGCTTAAACGCACTGTTTTCGCAAACAAATACCAATTAAGAATTCTAAAACTTTCACATGATTTTCAAAAAAAGAACGAAACTTACCGGTGCGATCGGAATGTACGATCACGATACAAGTCGTTCTGTAATACTTGTAAACGTCCATAATAACAAGAAGGTAATCGAAAGCTTCTGTCGTGCTCATCGAGAAAGTTGAAACAGATGGTAGCAATAAAATCGTGATAATTACGTAGTGAATTATTTGCGCCATTTTATATCACATTCATCGTTCCTTGATTCGTTAGGAGTTAAGGTAGGATCGATTTCATTCGGCAAGTTTAATTCATGGGAACGCGAACCAGTTGTTATTCGACAAAAGTTTCCGTGCAAGAATTTCCGCAACGACAAACGATACTGTTTTCGCTTTCGCGATGCCCAACCGCGTGCAATGGTAACTAAGCCAAAGTGCAGCGGAACCGTGACGCGACTGTTGGTATTTATCGAAGCTGTAAATCTAAGGACGCGTACAGTCTCATTAGGAACATAATGTACTACGTTTATGTATCGGCTTAGCGATCATACAAGTTACGTACAAATCGTATAGAGATCGACGCCGATACGGATGTATGCATGCATTCGTTGCAGAAAACGAACAGGTTGTGACTGACCGATCGCTAACACCCGATAAATTCGCAACGTCCAACAGTTCTCCAATGTGCTGGTAAACTGATTCTGGAAAATATAGCTACTATTATAACGCGTTGATTACCATAATAGACGTGCCTGGTGATTGATCATCAAGATTTCTGATTTAACGCCTCAATTTATTTTGAATTATATGCTAACGTAGTTTTGACAATTTTCTTTGTCTTCGTTTATGCTCATCAAAGATACAACATATGTGGACATTTTGTTTTCTTGAATATTATTTAGCTATAAAAGCTTGTGTAGATTTATCTTCTTCAAGGATACGAACATATATGTGATGGTTAAATTCAACAAACAGTGGACACATATATAGACATTCTTTTTTTCTTATATACTATGGTGGCTTTCTTCGGTTGCTACTGATTCCATATAAGTAAACTATAGTTACAAAGATTAGAAGATTTCAGAAACCAGCAGCTTTAACGAGTAGGGTTCACGGAATTGTTGAATTCTTTCCACTTGTTGTAATAAATCTCTACAAGTAATATTAAAAACGCTAGAACAACGCCGCCCGCAAAAAGTAGTAGCACAGATGCGATGCTACCGAATCCAACAGGCTCAAAGTTGTTTTCTTCCTTGTGAGACATACCGAACTTGTGTCGACTCAATATACCGCTGTTCATTAATTTATGCAAACTGTAACAGAACAATAGATATGTTAATCAACATATGATATGTACATCGACATATTTCTTGGTTGGAAATATCATTGGCGTAGCTAGGCCAGGTGCACCCGAGTACCGGCAGACTATACAACAAAATGGACGACGTAGCAGCCCTTTTCAAATTTCCTAATCCTTGTTACGCCAGTGATGATTATTACATATACTTTGCGTACTGACTGGAAATTCAGGGCCTTGGTGTACTGACTACCTTTCGGAAGCACCGGAGACAAACTATTTACACGACCGAAAACGAGACAAGTGACTGGACACGGAAAATGTGGAACGGACGCAAATTTCTTCATTTTTGGACTGTAGCTAGTGTAGAACCCCAACTTAGGATTCTCACAAACCTGTAAACAGGTAAAACAATTCTTATTGGAAATTATATTCGAAAAAACGTAAAGACATACTCTCTTCATTCCGCTTTCTATGTCGTCCGGCAGATCATCGATAGGTAGTATGACATTCCTGACTCTCATCGCTGTCGGATCTTTCGAGAGCTGAAAATCGAATTACGATTATACAATTTAAGAAATGATTCCTTTTTGATCCGTTTATACAGACACACAATGCTTTCGACGTAACACTTAAATCAACGTGCAAAAGTGAAAGTATATCGCGCGCCAGATGTCTTCGTTATCGAGCAAACTTACGAAAAACATGTCGTATTCCGCGGAACCTTTCAGGACAATTATACGATAAGTGCCGTCATCGAGGAACTCTGTGAGCGTGCGAAATGGCAGGTCGCGAATGCGGGCTGTTAAGAAGCAGACCAGAGACGCCGAATAGGCGGATAACATCACGATGGCGGTTAGCAGTATGGTGAAATATGCGATTCGCAGCGAAGAATGCCGTGGAAAGTCTGTAAAGAAACGTTCATGAGGGAAATAAATTGACGACGATGGATCGAAACGATTCTTCATACGAAGATAATGTCGATTATTCACTCCCCAACGATTGTGCCGGTTAATTGACGCAGTCAGATTTGAAAATTTGAGAATTTTACCTATAAGTCCTTGCTGGCATATGATACCCAAAATCAGAAGAAACTCGTCGGACATTACATCCGTCAAGTTCCTTAACTGGACGTGACACCTTATAAACGCCACCGTAAAGACGGAAATTACGAATATCACAAGTAAAGTCTTCCAAATGGTGAAATTGAAAGCCTGAGAAACGTGGATGTCAAGAATTAATAATAATGATTACAAGCACAGGAACACGCGTTAAGAACGTACTTTGAAGTAGGCGAACCATTTCACCGCAAATACCTCCGGTTGTTTCAAGTACATACAGAATCTGGTGGACATGATAGGAATCAGAAAATCTACGTAACCCAGTCTGTTGTTGGTCATCGAAAAATCGGCCACCGCGAGGTCTACGATTCCTGTTGCAACGTAATACATCGCTCCTCCCCATTGTTTCGTCGTTGTGTTAAAACTTCCATATTGCGTTTCTTTGACTACGATATCTAGGGTGAAATTCAAAGACTTTTGAAGCTCGGTGATCATTGTAGAAAAATATCCTTCCGATGTATTATTTTGGTTTGGCGCGAACACTAACGAATTCTGTGGATGAAAGATATTTCCATGCTTTATTTGATGTTTATATTCAATACAAATTACAACACATGAATTTAGGAATATATCTTGCCTGGACAGTAACACCCCGCAGAACTTTCCCTTTCAAATCATTTCTTCTGTCGTACAAGCTCATGTTCGTAAGCAGCTCCATAGTGGATAACGACGGATCTTCTTTGTTGGTGATCCAATTGGCCAGTTTGAAGGTTTCCGTGGTATTTCCATCAATGGAATACCATTCATAAAGTGCGTTATCTCCCTTACATATCACTAGCATTTCTGTATCGAAAGCCAGATGAAAGATATTTCTTTGAGGGTTGTAGCAGTAATCATTGATCTCTTCCGTTATGATAGGTTTGAATATCACTAACCACGTGAAAGCGGACATTTTCAAGAATCTCGAGTTATACGAAAATTTATGAACCGCCGATAATTCGAGTAAAAATATGATGACCATCGGACGAGGGACGTTGTAATAATATTTTTCCAGCAATTTCATATCTGCGATCGGTATGCTCAGAGTAGTAAGCTGCTCACGGTGAAGTACACGAATCCATGCGTGTACAAAGTATGATACTGTCATACCTAATAAACACGGAAAAGGGTATCATACCACATATTCAGAAAAAAAAAGAATTGTTGACTAAAAGAAAGAAAAGAATGACTAAAATTGTCCTCTTTTTGATTAATCATGATTGTGTGTGATTGTATGAATCATGAATGTGTTAATGACGTATAAGAATCAAGAAATAAATATTATATGAAAAAAGTTACGAAAACCGTACTATCAAAATCTGTTTCACTGACACTCGGAAACAAGACGAAGACGGAGGAGGCCGAATAATGCCTACGAACTTGCTTTATCAACGAAATAGTTTCTTGCGTATCACTATCAATTTGCAACGTTGGTAAACAAATGTAGAACAAAATGATATTTAAATAAACGATGAGTTTCATTTTGCATTCAACAACTTTCGACTTCTAGAAAGTGGTTGCGTGAAACGTCGCGCGTAAGACTAAGAAGAACGTAAATGACTGAATTTCTGCAACTGAAGACGATCAATTTTACAGTGGACAATTCATACTTACGCAGAAATGGACATTAAATATTTAAACGCGTTCTCACGTGAAAAGTGCAAGTTCATAAAAATACTGGGTTAGGTACGATCGCAATGCTGTATTAAACAAAATGTAACGATAACATCGACATTGTACCGATGTGCACTGATAAGACCAAGTGCAATCAAGAAATGATATCAATTTAAAAATTGCAACGATGCAGCTACATGACAATCAATCATTATATTATTTTCATAATATTTTGTTAGAATGCGATGTACCAAAGAAGAGTATTCTTCGTGAAAAACTAAATTTCAATTTTAATTTCATTAAAACGTCCCTATCAATCAAATTTGCGCGTTTATATTTAATAAATATATCGTGCAGAAAATTAATTTCAATGTACCGCAATACAGTACGAACGATTGTATCGATCAGTATTCCATTAGAAAATTGCATCTTAATAATTGAGTATACGTATAAACATTTCGTGTTATAATAATTACAGCATTTTACAGAATGATCGAATCTATCAGGCAAGCTTTTTTAAATTAAATTGCACGCTCGCAAGATGAATAGAATGATAGAATGATAATACGTTTCAATTTTATAAATTAATCTCATAAATGTACGTAATTAGTTTAAATACAATAAAGAAATCTAAAACAATATGATGCAACGATGTTTGAACTGATGATTCCAATATAATCGGTATATCATGAATCATCGTATCCATATTGACGTCACGTGATCAATTGTCGAATTTTGCATTTCATTCAAAAATGGCGCTGTACAAGTTTTCGCAAAACATCGTGATTAAATCGCATAAAAACACGTTTATAGGAATTAATTTTGCTTTATTCTTTAATAACAAATTGTAGAGGATTTATAATACACAGTCTGTACGGTATTTCGTTGAAACATAATTGTAAAATGATGGAAAATGTTCAATTGATATCGAGTCACCGGAAACGCCATTTTATATTGCATTATGCACAGTGAGTTTGACAGATACGCGTATTGCTACCTATAAAAAGGAAACAGTTTGGACGACTAAGCATATAGAAAGCAGAATTTTGAGGAAGAACGTGTGAATCGTTGAGAGTGATATTTTCAATATATTTGTACGAACATACGAAATTTGGATAAAATACAGGAAAGTATTTAACAATATAAATAAGGAATTTGTAATTGCATAATATCTGTACCTTGATTTGACGTGTAAACAAAATATGGAACACATGTATAAAATTTATCTACAAAATAATGATTCGACCATCAAAGAAATCCGAAGATTTAAAACTATCAGAAATCAGTTCAACTTCGAGCTATTTTGCTCGAAAATATGGGAACTTTACCCCGAATCGTATGGTGGAAATTTTATTGTTTCCTGGAAAGGTAACATTTTAAATATTTACAAAAATTCCTTGTAATTGAAAATTCAATGGTTAAATTTTATTTTAATATATTCCAATGTTGCAGATCTTGAAGGTGATGAAATTGTAGTATCAACTAATGAAGAATTTAAACTTGCTGATCAAATGATGAGCCAACAGAGCATTAGTAAGTTCTATGTGAAAATATTATCACAAAATCAAGAACCATCAGGTACTAAAAATGAAAAAGTAGTTCATCCTGGTATATGTTGCGACAACTGTAATGGTATTGTAGTTGGATATAGATACAAATGTATTCAATGTGAAGATTATGATTTGTGTGCAGAATGCGAAGCAAAAAGTTTACATTCACAGCATTATATGATTCGTATACCACAACCAGTGCATACTTATGAAAGTCAAGGCTTAGTTTATTGTTTGAGAAAATTTTTGAAAAAAGGTGACATGCATTCAAATAAGAAGCATAGCTCAAATGAACATTCAAGAAGAAAGAAAAAGTATCATGAATTTCCACTTAATTGTGACATCTCTCCTTGGTTGGAAGCTTTCATGCCATATTTGATTCCTTTTATGGAAACAAAGGATGAACCATGCTCAACTAATGATGCAGGTCCTTCCAAAGAAACACCAAAACAGAAAGATGATAAGAATTCTAAAACTTTTGTTAAAGTTTATCAAACTGACAATGATGATGTGGATGTTGTTATAGAAGTTAATTCTGATAAATCCAAAACCTCAAATCATAATAATGAAAAGATGCAAGAAAGTAAAGAAGATGAATCCACAAGTAAAGATGCTAGCAACAAATTTTCTGGGGAAGAAAGAAAAACGTTTGATGATGCAAAAGATGACAAAGCATCTGTATCAGATTCTGCATCGATTACAAGTCAAGATTCTATCACAAAGGCCACAGCAGTAGATGAATGGACCATTGTAGATAAAAATGAAAGTCCTGAAATTAGCCGTGCATCTTCAGTTTTATCTAACTTAAATGAAGGAACTGAAAAACAGGTATGTTATTACATAGGAATTACACATAGTATGTTTAAAAAAAAAATACAGTAAAACCTCGATCGATCGATCGATTAATTGAAGAATCGTTTTTCGTATGTACCGATTATTTTGCTCAGTCTTACGTCGTATATTCTCGTATTTTTTATTTCCTGCATTTATATTCAGTTCAGTAAATTCGTTTAAAAAAAATAAATCGAGGTTTTATAATATTTATACATTTTTTTTATAATTATGTTTTTTTATGTCTGAAAAGATTCCATCTGCACCAACTTCAGAAACAAACTCCACACAGAAGAAAATGTATCCTCAGCTACCAGAAGAATCAAAAATATATCACTCGAATCCAATAATTCAAACAGCTGTTGAAACTATGATAAGAATGGGTTTCTCAAATCAAGGCGGATTATTGACTTACTTATTAGAAGCTGAAAATGGTAATATTAATAAAGTTTTAGATTTACTTCAACATACAAATAAATAAATATTGAGATTCAAATCTGATTAAAGTTTCTGGAGTAGTTTATATTTGTTTTTTTCTTTATTCTGTTAACAAAATTAAAAGTAAATGTAGATAGAGAACATACAAAATATATAGTAGTATGTGATATAGTGATATTGCAAATATTAAACATTCCTTTTGGTTTCATACAATAGTAAACTAATACTACATATAGCATGATTTAACTAGAATAAAAGTTTTTGTGCAATGGTCTAAAATATCTAAATAATGTTTAAGTAAATGTAACAAATACGAAAAATAAATAAATTTCTTAGTAACAATGTTTATTTATATACAATATATCCTATATTGATTTACAACGTTCCCAGATGTCTAATGGATTTTTGTTAGTTAACAATTCTATTTCTCTATGTCCTTGAGGACTATATTTTTGAATCCACTTTCTGTCTTCATAGTATTGTATAATATTTTTAAATTCGTCTAAAGTATAATTTTCTGTACATATGGGAAGAAAAGGATCTAAATACTCGAATCCCTTTTTATCAAGTAAATACTTAGGATAAATAGATTCTCTTCTATCCTATAAATAAAGACAACTATTAGATCTATGTTAAATGTTAGTCATAATAATTGTTCAATTACTATACATACCCTAGTTGCTTTTATATCTACTGATAGAAGTACAGCGCCATTACACCAATTATAATCTACACTGTTATAGAATGCTGCTGTTAATGTTATCTTTTCAGGTGGTACATAAACATATTTTTCATCTCGTACCATTGTAGAACCAGAAATAAATGCATTAAAACCATCTATAACAATTAATGTTTTACATTTTCCCGCTATGCTAGCTGCTTTCAGTTCATCCATTAATGCACTGATAACTGCACAAGCAAATTTAATACGTTCCATTCCAAACTGTATAAGATTAAGAAGTGGCTCCCCAGATTTTGTAGTTTCTCGTTGACTCCACACATAATCCTTAGAAACCTTCAACTATAAAACAATTATGATTAAACACCAAAAATAAATCAAATTTTTATTTTACTTACATCATATTGTGATAATGACAATTTATTTAAAGTACTAAAGTACTTTAACCATGCTAATGCCTCTTGAGGCAAATCTAATTGACCTGGTATCAGGGGGGACTCTTGAACATCCTGTGGATATCTATACCAAGTAGAAACTAAAAGACAAGCAAAAATATAATATGTATTTATTACAAATGTATGTTATATTATTAAATATCATTTATCTTACTCCATGGTACATGCACAACAACAAACTGCTTTACAAGACCATAATGAACTAAGTGTATCAATGTTGTTGTTTTTCCCGTACCATCTCTACCATCTAATAAATAGTGAAAATAGTAATATAAAATTAAATTATAAATGTTATGTTTTAATAAATGAAAAATGCATTGAAGTAAATAAACTTAAAAGGATACATAAGACATATCTGTTTACAGCTTTTGTGTAATCTGTTCTTTCCAAATATGATATCAGTTCGATTGCAGGTTTTCTAACTAATATTCCAAATTCTCTGAAAATGTCAATTCTCTTTCTTGTTTCTTTTGTTAGTTCAGCTTTCATTAAATTAGTAATATCGGCCGGCACTGTATAAATGCGACTTAAATGATTCTCATTGTGGTTGGGAGGATATGATTCTAATACACGAAAAGGTGCAATGTCTACATCTTGAATTTCTTTTACAGCAGCTGTTGTTACTGTTCGTCGCACAGTTATAGTGCATAGTTTACTAAATAATGAACCTAATAAAATTAGACAATACACATTGCAATTGTAATCAATGAAAATGTACATAACAACATATAATATACAGATTTAATATTTATATAAACCAAATTAAATTAAATAAATAAATGAACTTACTAGTAAATGACATCATATTAATTTATATTTTTTGAGTAATCACAATTGAATACACATTAGGTTACCACACTATGAAACACGACCAGCCATATTTTTTACTGTACAACTCGTCTGCTACTATTTGCTTTCACGCAATGTAGAAAATGTCCCTATTAAAATTATACAAGTATTCTATATCTCTAGCTATATATCTTTATTTTGTCAAATAAAAGTAGTTTACTATAACAAATAATGTATTTTCAAACAAAACTCTAATAATATTTCTTTGAAGTAATAAATATAACTGCAATTTAAAAACTAGATATATGTTACCAACATTCAGCTTACTCTAGGAAAAGCATAATAATAAGTTAGCCATCTTCTGTATTTAGAAGAGAATAAAAACCAAACCAACGATAATAAGTTATAAGTAAATAACATCATCACAAAATAATTCTCGAACAAATTCTGTTAGATACAGGATACGTATAAAAGAAAATAGAAATGAATTTAGAATTATTAGGTATGTTCAATTCAGAGAGTTTATTTTGAAATATAATCACATATTTATAATGTTATTAACATTCTTCATTTTCTTGTAGAATCGTTCGGTCAGAATTACCCAGAGGTAAGATACATATTCTGGATATTTCATAAATTCTTTTTTTGAATGTTATTGATATTATAATGTTTATAATCATTAGGAGTTTGATGGTACATTAGATTGCATATCATTAGCAGTTACTTGTACATTTAACAAAAGGGGAACTCTTCTTGCTGTTGGGTGTAATGATGGTAGAATTGTTATTTGGGATTTTTTAACTCGAGGTGTTGCAAAAATTATTAGTGCACATGTGCATCCAGTGTGCTCATTGAGGTAAATTATTTGAAATATGGCCCTAATATCATTGTATCTCAATTATACAATACCATCATTTTCCTTAAATAGCTGGTCCAGAAATGGACATAAATTACTAAGTGCCTCTACAGATAATAATGTTTGCATATGGGATGTTTTATCTGGAGAGTGTGATCAAAAATATAGATTTCCTTCTCCCATATTGAAAGTACAATTTCATCCAAGAAATCTTAACAAATTTTTAGTATGTCCCATGAGACATGCAGCAGTAATGGTTGATGTTGAAGGCACCCATAGAGTAATACCTCTTGATGATGATGTATGTAATAAATTTATTATTTGTTTAATACTTTTGATATTTAATAACAAAGCCTTTTTATTTTATCATTAGAGCGATTTAAATATAGTTGCATCTTTCGATCGCCGTGGAGATTATGTATATACTGGAAATGCACGTGGTAGGATTCTAGTTCTTGATGCAGAATCATTAACTGTGAAAGCTTCTTATAAAATATCACAAGGCACAGCTAGTAATACAGCTGTGAAAAGTATTGAGTTTGCCAGACGTGGTTCTTGCTTTTTAGTAAACACATCAGATAGGGTTATTCGTGTATATGATAGTACTGAAGTACTAGCTTGCGGAAAAGATGGTGAACCTGAGCCAATACAAAAGCTACAAGATCTTGTTAACAAAACTATGTGGAAAAAATGTTGTTTTTCTGGAGATGGAGAGTATGTATGTGCTGGATCTGCAAGACAGCATGCTTTATATGTATGGGAAAAAAGTATTGGGAATTTAGTAAAAATTTTACATGGAACTAAAGGAGAATTATTACTTGATGTTGTTGTAAGTTTTTATTGATTATTAAAATAAATGACAAATTTATGACACAATAATGAAAATTTATTTTATTTCAGTGGCATCCAGTAAGACCAATAATTGCTTCAATTTCGTCTGGTGTTGTTTCTATTTGGGCTCAAAATCAAGTTGAAAACTGGTCTGCATTTGCACCAGACTTTAAAGAATTGGATGAAAATGTTGAATATGAAGAAAGAGAAAGTGAATTTGATTTAAGTGATGAAGATAAGTCAGTGGTACAAGGTGAAGAAGCTCAGGATGAAGAGATAGAAGTAGATGTTGCTTCTATTGATAGAGTGGCTGCATTTTGTAGTTCTGATGAAGAAATGGAAGATATTGGTTCACTGCAGTTTTTACCAATATCACCAGATGTAGAGGATTCAGAAGATAATCAAACAACACCACATGAACCACCTATGAAGAAACATCGTTCTCATGATATTCACTTACAAGGTGCACCAGTAGATGGTAAGATCTTTTGTACCTATTAAGATATTTAATGATCTTATTCAGTTTGTTATTAATATGTTCTTTTGTAGAAACTCATCCATTATTAAATAAAGGTAAAGATAAACCTACCACAAAAAAAGGAAGGCCCCGGTTGGAGCATAGAAAAGGAAAATAATTGGAATCATATTTATAAAATATGTCATAAAATGCTTTAATACTTCCTATGGAATGTTTCGTATATATATATTGTTCAGTCTTACATGTTTTTGTATCGAAAACTTGTATTAAGAACACAAAGTTATTATGTATATTAGAATAAACAAATTTTATATGTGTATATTTAATAAATGGACAAGACCTAGTACATGTTGATTATGTAGCTATGTATGTTTCATATAAGAAACTTTATCGATTTTTTACGTAAGTTACTAAATTTCAAAGTTCTGTATGTTTTTATACGTAATCATACGTATTACATGTGTTTCATAGATTGTCCCCGGATACTCCAAAATGAAATGCACCTAACCTATACATATTTTGTTACCGAATTGCTTTAAACAAAAATGAACTGATCGATAAATGGTTTATCTTATCTTATGCAGTGAACGTGCAATTAAAAGTGCGTAGTGTCCAGACTAACTTACAGCTACGAGAGTGTTAAATTCGTTTACAATGTTGATTTCAAGGTTATTAAAACAAGTCAATAAAAAATTGTTTAATGTTCAAAAGAAAACAACCAGAGGTGTACAATCCGCCAGAGATGTAATCCTGAGTGGTGGAATCATCATCATTAGCGGGATTTTCATCGTTTGGTTATCTGTATTTCTTTATACAGCATTTTATTATGCTTACATGCCGAGTATGTCATACATACGGCCCGTACACCTGCAATTCAAGTGAGCTCCACTTCTCACTTGTACGTTAATCATATAAAAAAATTCAACATATTAATTATATTAGTTTTTTGTTCTTTATATTAATCCGAAATGTATATTTATTTACGAAATTTGATTATACAGTTATTTTCTATTACAGATCATGCAACGAAGAAAGAGGAATATGCAGTTTTCCTTCGGCACATGTACAATTAACAAACAAACAACAGCTTCTAATGGTTGGACAACCATATAAAGTCAATTTGCATTTGGAAATGCCAGAATCTCCAGCTAATAAGGAACTTGGTAATTTTTATTAAGTTCTTGAAAAAAACATGCAAAATTAAATCTATAATCTTCAAATAGGTATGTTTATGGTTTGTGCGCAACTGCATAGCAGAGATGGTTTCCTGGTGGAACATGCATGTAGATCAGCTATGTTGCATTATCGTAGTACATTACTACATGCACTTACAACGCTTACATTTTCACCTATGATGATGTTTGGTTCTACCGAAGAAAAACAAAATGTTGTTCTTGAATTATTTGGTAACTTTGAAGAAGATCAGAGTCATCCAGTTACAATTATTGATATTGAGATACAATCCAGGCACATTGAATTCTATTCTGCAACCATTATGATAAATGCACATTTGTCTGGTTTACGTTATTTAATGTATCACTGGCCAATTTTATCTGCTGTTGTTGGTATCGGCACAAATTTGTTTTTCATAGCACTTGTGTGCACCCTTTCTTACCTTCACTTTACTACATACGAAGATATGGAAGATGATGATTTTAATTATGAAGAATCTAAAAAAATGGGAGAAACACAAGAATACAAAAAGAAATTTAATACAGAAGAGGAAGAAAAACAAAAATCTACTCAGGATCGTAAGTTTTTTCTTTTTTATTCAGTTAACAAAATATTACATAAGATAACTATTAATACAAGTAATTTTTTAAAGAATCATCTGAATCGTCTTCGGACGACATATTTCCATTGCCAGATTTTGTTGAGACTGAAAAGGAATCTCATTCTCATATTGAATTCATATTGAATTAATTTCATTCTGCAATGAAATTAATTTATTCTGCATTCCATGAAGTGGAACACCTCGAAAATAAATCATATAATGCAATGTACGAATATACTCTTTAGCTTTAACTGGTAAATATATATTATAAAAATATTTATTTTTCTATGTTTGCATACTTTAGTAACTTCTTTGTTGTGATACAAACATATATAAAATGTAATAAATAAAATGATTGAATCTAAACAATTTTGTGAAATTAATTTTTAAGAAGCAAAGTACAACTTGTTACATTCCTTCATTTATTAAATGATATACATATGTTTTCGACGGGAAAAGAAAACACAAAATTTTCTGTATCGTTAATTCCACCACTTTCTGTTAGATGGCACCAGTGACATTATTTTCAAAACGCGCACACGCGTACAAAGTCAAAGAGCATGACATCAACGCCGCTTCGAAATTTTTTGCTTATTAAAGTACATAATTACATACATTACAAAAACGCAACAGTTTATTTTGTTGTTGTTAAAATGAAATACTGTTCTGTAAAACATAAACTGTAATGGGGAGAGTAAACAGGTACTTTTGTTATAAAAAGAACTGTAACAGACGTTAATTTATCGCATAAATAAATCAAATCCTTAAAAGCTAGTAAGGTATATGCAAATACATCTCTGAACATAACAATCTAGCGGATAAAAGGGCGGTGTGCATCTTATGCATTCGTAGGCGCAATCGGCGTACACACGGTGCATAAATACTATGAAACCGGTTTCCTGTGTTATGCTCTGCGCAGACTGTGCTCACTGCGGTGGGTTAAAAAGGAGAGCTCAAAGGAGCAGCACGAATTCGTGGGGTCGCCTTGTGTTTCTCTTGGCTCGTTACTCGAGATTCAGACAGGTGTGCGAACCACCTCTCTCTGTCTCTATTTCTGTTCTTCCATTATGCGGTCTGTTCTTGAGGGTTCTCGATTTACTTTAAACCGTATTCACCACGTATACGCCCGGACTGAATCTGCGCTGATTGTCTGCTGCATTCGATATACAAAACGAACAAAATGCTTCATTGTAACTCGAAATTGAAAAATCAATTTACCGAACGAAATCTCATGGGTATACGAGATTTTTTATCTGGCTCAAATTTTTTTTAAGGACAAATGAAATTATCGTGAAATTGCAAAATATACGAATGTCGAGTTTATTGATACTAGTCTCTACCTAGAGACACTTGTCGATTTTGTAGATAGAAGCCAAATTGAAATTGTGATGGAGGGTATCGTATAAAATAGATGCAAATCGATGGCAAGTCATAAATTGTATCAAAGTATAATCAAAAGAATAGAACCCTCTAGGAGGTTGGGGCATATTTCCTTCTAGGCAAGTACCGATTTTCTTCAATCGAAAAATCGCGTAGACGTGCGCACGGAACCGTGCGATTTGATCTCGATCCCCGTACAACGATCACGCCGGAAACAAGTAGTCGCGTACGGTCGTGGCAAGACTGCCTTTCGCTTTGCATGTTTACTACTGAAACGCTATGTTACGTTCCCGGATATGCATAATATTACGACGATGCCGTGCTTGACCGGATATCTCAGAACAAAATTCAAAAATTATCGTCTGTTCTTATCGGACAAAATTTCATTAATCATTAACATAGTTAACTACCCTTTAATCAGCATCTCTTAGTTACCCTTCCTTTACCTTTACCAAAGTTCAGTTTACAGATGAAGAATTGCGAGGTTTATGAAACGATTCTACCGATCGTTTGGAGACGAACAGACAGAGGATAGAAGGGGATGGACAGGTCGGAAACAAATGCGATTCGCTCGGACGGGCAATTTACAGCTCGAAGAATATGGCCTGGCGTGTAAACCACATTGAAATTCACGGCGAGCACGGAACTGTACGGGGGGTTGAACTATGGGCAAGCTGTTGCAACTTGCTGTTTTCTCTCCAACCCCTCCGCGTTCATGCCATCGTCCTAGTCCTGTCTCCGTCTGGTTGCCATTTAATTCCCTCCGTACGCCTCCCTTCGGCGTCCATTTAAAATCCCCGGGTGGTGCGGCTATCAGGTTGTCTACGTTCATACGCGTAGAATTCCTACGTCGACCCGGAAAGACGCCACCGGAAATCGTTTGTACGCCTGCCTCGAACGCTCGCCCACTCTACAACTTCGGTCCGCGAGTGCAGACGGGTTACCGTGGACATGATAAACTTTCGAATCGTCATATTTGCACGTTTTGCCTCTTATTCGGAAAGTCGAGTTCCATTTATTCAGATTTATTTTTTAACGTCTACAACTAACTGCTATTATGAAAATTAATCAAATACAGCACATTCGAAAATTTCTGAATATTGTAATTTCAATCTGCAAGTTTGAGAAGTTTAGGGGATAAAGAAACGTGAAAATTTTCAAATTCGTATACTCTCAGAGTGAAGTTTATGCTACGAGTGTTACTTATTTTGTGAGTATATTTACTACATTTTTTCTCGTGCGTAATTTGACGTATCCTTCAGCGGTCATGAACCCCGGTTGTTTCAGGGCGTCGTAAACTTCCTCTGTACGGTCACCAGCACTTCCTGTTCTTTTGTTTCTTTCCTCCTTACCTCCTCGTCTCTGCCATCTCGCTACACGTTCTCGTTAAAGCGATCTTGTCGGATAATTCTTATCGCGGTAAACAATTCGACGCGACATCTTTGTTCTTCCGTGAAGAGGAGTGGCACAGAGCTTGTATCTACAACCTATAAGTCCGAGTGAAAGCAAGTGCATAAATGGTCGATGAAGAACGCAAGAACGACGTAACCGTGAAGCGGCGTATGTAAAGAGACTGTTATCGCATCGAACGAAAAATTTAATTAAAAGCGATGGCTTTCACGGAACGACGCCGCTACCTGTCCGAACCGTTGCAAGATCAAGTCATCGAGAATACGTTGCATTGGCGTAACTTTTGTCCTTTCGGAATTTTTTAATTTTGGGACTTTTCGGAACTTTGGAATTTTCAGGACATGATATTGTCAGTTTGGAACTTTGGTATTTGAAGGTTTTGTTAGGATTTAAAAATGTAGTGTAAAAATGTCGTTCATTTTGGAGTTTTGATTCTCTGATATTTTTGTCCACGTTAAATCCAGCAAAAGGTCTATTGGAAGAGGTCCTCTTTGCTCGATGAGGATATTACGTACTTGCTTATTTTGCTTGGTGACGTATCGCTGGGCGCGCGATTTGAGATCTCTGTACCAAAATCGTAGTTACGCCAGTGATACGTTGCCGAAGTAAGTGCGATATCGGATACTTTCTGGCCAGGGAAGTCAAACTGCGTGTTTTCAGGAAATTTCCCTAGAGAATGGACGGGGGAGTGTAGGTTAACACGTACAATACGGTTTACGGTTAATCGGGTGCTAAACGAAGGCGCGCTCGGTCGTCGTTGGAACTAGTATGCATGTAAGTTGCGTGTAAGTCCCTAATTGGCGTGTCGGCATCGGTTAGCAGAATTAATGCAGCCAGTTGCGTGGAATTCGACTGCAAATTAATGAACATTCGAAGGTATTAGCTTCTTCCGTGGTGTTTAATGCGATCGGCTTTTGTGTAATCAACGCGTTAACGTTGAATCATCGACCGAGCCACTAAATAGGATTAACTTTGTCCCGTTCAAGCCCTTCTGTTAGCCGATAAATGGTGACTTTTCTTATCTGACACGCGATACTCGGATATCAACGGCTTGAATCGGGTAAATGCGGTTTTAGTTGGCCGTACAATCCTTTCTTCGAAACGAGAAAATGAACGGTGGTGGTATAAAATTGATAGGCCTCGATGAAAGGTGGTTCTACAGCATGTTCGAATATTTAATCGAGTTCACCGCATCGTGGCAAAATATCGACTACATCATGTGTTAGAACGAGCAAGAAATATATCATCGGTCGAACCGGCATGTTGAAGAAATATAGCCGAGTCGTAGCGACCCTTTTTTCCCTTCTTCTTCCTTTTTTTTTTACGATCGTGAAACGAGTTTAACTGACGTTTTCCTCCGGTTTTAAGGGAGACTTTAATTTAAAGTTAACTTGTATACCGTGTCGGCGTCGTAACCTGGACGATAAATACGAGGCTGCGAGGGCAGAGCGCCCGAGAAGAAACAGCCGGACACGTAAGTCGTGAAAACGCAACGCAAAACCTTTTCTAAACTTCCCCCGTGCACGTTGAATATTTCAGAAATGTTCTTCCTTCTTATCGCGCTTGCAAAAACTTCGTCCGCAACTACGTACGGCTCTCCTGGCAAAACAAAGCTACCCGGGGGCTGATTAATTAAAACAATGAGGTAGATTCCCCGTGAACATCATCCCCAGGTAGATACCCGACAAATTCTGATGATTCAAGACTTCTTGTCATACTTCAACCTTTAGCTGGATAATTAACGCAGAAAGAACTTCGTTACTTTGAGCAGTGGTACACAGCGTTCAAAAACATCGGAGTTGCCTTATCGCATAAATATTAGACACTGTTGGCGTTAAATTTGTTCAAAATTAATTTGATAAAACCTATACTTTCAGTTCAACGTCTTAAAATCATAATGGTGCTACTTAAAAAAATCAAGATAACCTTGCCATTTATAAAAAAAGAAATCATAAGAATATGTTATCAGTGGTTCGACAATTGACCGGGTTTTGTTCAAAACATGTTGGAGAATGTCAGACAGCGAGTCGAAATAAAGAGAATAAGAGTTTCAAATTCGAGAGGTGTACGCCGCGTTTAAATAAAGGTATATTAAATATAAGGCGCCGGTATATATTTACTAGCGTTGCTGTACACGTACCGTGGCCATATTACCCGCTCGAATAACCGGCAGACGCGATGGAATCGAAGCGAGGATCATAACCTCGAAACGAGAACCCGGAATACTTCTAATACGTTTTCCCAGGATGTTCTCGGCAAATAGCCGAAACGGTCCGTCGCAAATTTTAAATTACATCCTGCACCTTTATGCCGGTATATTAAAATTAAAGTTCGACATAATATAGCAATAACTGTCGACCCTGCGGCAGAGAACACCTACGAGAGGTAAGCCTCTCATTAAACGAGTATAAGATAAAATCCAACAAATTGAGCGATTTTATTTTATATCCTGTTTCCTCGGGCCATAACGGGACAGAAAATATAATAGGTATCATCAAAAATATTCATTTAATTACCGAATGTTCATTAGATTTTCAAGATTTTGTACCAATGATTTGTCGTGGAAATGCACGATGCCTCAAGACTTAAATTGCCAAGTTTTCAAATTATTAAATCACAGCATTTACCAATGTGATTTCTAGCGGTTCCAAATCCCCAAGTCCCTAAATGTTCAAATCCTCAAATCTCTAAATTTCCGATTCCCCAATGTATCTTGCATCGATTGCAGCCTGTATGCAGTTAGTGGTCACAAATAAACGACGCTAATCGAACCCGCAGCATTTTCCGCAGATATTCATAAACATATTCGTTAACTAATTGTTCGGACACGGTGGAGTCAAATCAAATGCATAAACCTGCCATTCTTATCTCGATTCTGGGTTCCAAACACGATCGCGTAATTACATTCGATGTGTTTTGACCGACACGGAAAGCGCAACGAAACAGACGGAGCAAGCCGGGGACAAATAAACAAGAGGAAGAAAAAGGAATATCTAGTCACCTTGCACGATTCTACTAGACACCCTAACCACGCCTGGATGTAACCTTCGTGCTTTTGCTGGAATATTAATGTGCGACTCGATGCGAGGGCAGTCGTAACTGCGCTCCGTGCCGCGGAGGGATGTTGGGAGCACGCTGCGAGTGCGAAGAGGAAGAAATCCGAGCGGGACAAAGAGGACAAACGAGAAAGAGGACAGGAAAAGGAAGACACCGTTCGAAAGAAAAAGAAGGAAACAGAAAGAAGCGTGGTTTGATAGAGGCTCTTGCTACCGCAGGAAAAGAGAAACGTAGCCGCAGGCTGAGCAGGTTGCAACGTTTGCTTGCTTCTTCTTCTGCTTTGCCTCTTTCTTCTTCTTCTTCACTGTGATACACCAGGTGTCCTTGTCCGGCTCGTTAGTCTTCTCGCTCCTCGTGGCGGCAGGTCGAGACGATGGTTAAAGGTGGAGGCTGCAAGAAGAAGGTCGGTCCAGAAGAGAGCGACAGAGAAATATAGAGGGCGAGGGGGAGGGAATAAGAGAAAAAAGAATATTTCCGTAGTAGACCCTTTGTTCACCATGTTTCGAAATTAATGGATGGTGCCTCTACCGAGACCCTCGAGGAGAAGACGATCATTTAATTGAGCCGAAGCCAAGCATAGCCGCTGTGTTTCCTCGCCCGCTTTATGTCCGGGACATTATACCATCCTTTCTTCTTCTGCTTCTTGTTTCTATCTGTTTTACCACCCTCGCTTGTTCTTCTCGTTATTGTAACCCTCCTTGGGCCCGGTGTTTCGGCCTATACATCCGTTTTCTCGCTTTTGATACAGGATAATGTCTTTTAGTGCCCTCGGCGAAAGTTGGCGGGAGTTGACCTTCTTTTCTTCAATTATGGACTAACTGTAAGTCACGTAAGAAACAGTCGATCTTGTTACTTTATATTTTACAAATGCTCAAGTTCCTACATTTTCAAGTTTCATATTCCAAACTTCTAAATTTTCACGTCTCCATATTTATAAATTAAGAAATTTCCGATTAGATGTCCAATTTAGATGTTCAATTTTTAAATTTCTCTCCACAGTTTTCAATTTCCAAATTTTCCAAAGTCCAAAATTCACGTATGTCTAAAATTCGATCATCACGTCAGGTGTTATGTTACTAGTAAACGTAGGAAACAAAATTCTAATTACATCGCACGTAAAAGATGAGCGCATACATGTTACAGTAAATTACCGAGAAGATAAACGTTCCCGTGGACGATCGTTTACCGGATCGATCGCCGATAATAATTAATCCACGTCCGCGTTATTTTTATGATTAATGCGTCGTAACGAGCTGAACATTTTGAAGGAGTGGCGGTTCCATAATTCAAGTGACACGTAGACCCGGCTAATCAGGAATGGCAAAGCACGCGCTTCATCAAAATTATTTATTTAACGGACCTCCCGGCTTCACCTCGGCCCCGCTGTGTTAAAGGGGTTAATATCCTTGGGGGATTGGAATGTGTTATTTAACGAACGGCCAGCGACATGATTAAATGGGGTTGTATTTAACCACCGCCCTGATTGAAACAAAATTTCACGTGTATCGATCTTAATCCGAAAGCAAAAGATTTCTCTAACCGGTAACGTTCATGGATCTCGAAACAATGCAACGATTATTTAACGCAGCACGAATCCTTGGCAAATTGGAGTGTTATTTAATAAACGATAATGGGATCGTACAGTAGCTACGCAATTTTACCGCTTCAATTTCATACAATACGTGCGTGTATAATTAATAGAAATCGATGTAGCCACAATGTAGGTACATCAGTTTGATGCAATTGAAAATTAATTCTACGAAACGGTGCGGATTGCTGCCATTTTTTCCTCGAATTCTACCGAGTTCGTTATACTTTGTACTTCCAATTCATCGTACAATAGTACCGGTAATTATAAATAATAACGAATCAACGAAATTAATGAATATTGTGCCACGGCAATTCGTGGGCAGGAAGTACCGAACAGCACGCCGGTATGATCGAATGAATTCGGTTAAAAATTGAAGAGAAATCAATCGGCGGCTCCATTGATTCGCTAAAAATTTCGTCATCTGGAGAGCGGACGGGTATTGAATTCCATTTACATTGCTCCAAATTCGACGCTCAGCATTCACCAGTTCGAAAATAAAACTGAACGAACGTTTAATCCTCTCGCTCCCGCTCTCCTTCTCGCTCTTGGACGCGGCTGGTTCTCTTAACGTAATCGCGTTAGTCGCGAGAAAATGCGCGCGATAATTCCCCGCCGATCGGTTTCTAGTTCCATCGGATTAAATCGGAAAATTTACTTAATGGCAGCTACCTTCGAAGAAACTCCGACTAACGACGATTCTTTTTCTCCTTATCTAGAAGTATCGGGCATTCAATTAACTTTAACTGGAGTTTTTTGTCGCTGTTAGGTTAGGTACCTCAGTTTTCCTAATCGTGTTCACTCACGAGGAGATTTTGGATATTTCGAGATAGGGAAGGTGGGGATGGGGGAATTTGAGAATTGGGGGTTTGGAATTTGGGGAGTAGACATTTGGGGATTTGAGAATTGGGGATGTGGAATTTGGGGAGGTAGAAATTTGGGAATTTGAGAAATGGCGATGTAGAATTTGCGGAGGTAGAAAATTGGAAACTTGAGAATAGGGGATGTGGAATTGGAGATATAAAAGTTCGGGGCTTCGGTTCAAGAAATTCTACGATTAAAAAATGTACGAATTCCCATAGTTTCTTGCATCATCAAAATTCCCAAAACCCCGTGACTTCGTAAAAGCAACTTCCCAAAGAATGCAAATTAAACTCGTACGCCACCATGTTTGAAAATGAGCAAGTGAAAGTCAGAAATGTAAGGTGAGGATAATACTTTCAGTCCCGTTGTCCTTCGAAATCCTCGAGAAGGAGCGTTTCTGAAGGACTCGCAAAAGCAAATCGAGATACAACGAAAGATTAGATGCAATCTATGATCGCGTTTCCATGGTTAAACACTTTCGCTCGGATTATGTCGGCAAGAGAGAGCATCCCTCGGCGACGGGGCGAGGGTGTAGGAGCCGACTCGAGGAAGGTGGAGATGATATCTTCTAAATAAACGTTTACTTTGCTGTGTATCCGGTGAATGACGCCGACGAGGTCTCGCCAGTTAAGAGGCCTCGCCCTTGTAACTCGATCATGCGAGTTGGCCATCGTTGACTGGAGTTTCTTAACTCGGAACTTTTCCCCGGAAAGCTTTCGACGATGGTTGATCATCCCCGTGGATCACTGTCGGGAAGTGATTCTTTTTGCTCGGCACACATTCTGTCCCTCGAACTTTTACACGCTGGACGCTTCTACAATCGCTGCTCTTTTATTTAATTTATTTGTCATTACGAGCAACGGACTGTGGGACTAATTTCATTGATTTAAAGTTTCGAACAGAAGTTCGAAGGGAGAGCAACGAGACACAGCTTCAGTACAAGTATTTTACAAAGTACTATTGGAAAGATAATGATTTGGATAAGTATTAAATTATACTACTTGTAGGAAATGTTAAAGAGAATCAAGACAGTAATCTGTTAAAATATTAACATGATGGTGGTTTGATATTAGGGTTCAGGTACTTCAGGGTATACATGTCTAATGACGTGTAGAACCATTGTATTCTGTCTGAAATTAGCGCAAGGATCTAAGAATTTGAATAAAAAATTGTTTTGGAAAGATACCTTCAGCTTTTGTACTTAACTTCATGTACTACATGTACTTCGTGTATACTTCATCCACATCTGTATAGGATTATACGTCATATGTGTAATGAGGTTTAGAGAATTTAGGTTTATTGGTTTTCTGACATAAACTACTTTCATAATCATTGATACAAATATACGTCGGTGAGATAGGACGTTCGAATTGAACGTGGAATCGGTCGCAAGCTTCCCGCTAATCCTTCATTGCACCGTTTATTTTAGAGAATCGCTGCTTCGTAATCTAATTTGGCCCGAACGGGGACAATTGTAACCAGCTTTACCGAAATGACTAAACCTGCCGATAATGCAGGAGATTAAAGGATCCCCGTCGAGATGGACGGTGTGGGAATCGATAAAATCAAAAGCAGCCCAGTGAAGTTCAAAGCAGCCTGAAATCGAGTAACAGAGACGAGTTACGAGCTGCCAGGGCTTTTCGACGGGCGTAAATTACGATACCGCGAGAATAACCTTGTTGAGTGCTGGGTCAATCAGCGACACGTTGCGAGTCAACGAGATCGGGCTTTTAGTCGGAGAACTTAATTAGAGGAAGAATCGATATTTTCAGTATGTCCACCATGCTCCAAGAACATCTTCTTTCCCATCGTTCCACCGTAATTTAAATCGGTTGAAGCCGATCGGCTGGGAGCCATTTTGTGAGGTTGAACGGTGATACTGAAATTACATCTTCTACTACATAAACAACTATATCATACCTTAATTGAAGTAGCAGTCAATCTCCTGCAATCATTATCAACAAATAGTAAAAAATCGGTTATTGATGTGATAGTTAAATGACGCTGATTAATAATTAATTAAACTTAATCGATTGCACTGATTAAATCAATGAACCTTTCAGAGATCAAATTCAGCAATTTACTTCGTTAATTTAAACCGTGACTATTAATTATTCTGCAATGTAATATTTAAAATAAGCCGTAATAGGGATGATCAGTTAATGGTCAGTCATTTAGATTTAGAAAGTAATTTCGACTAATTAACTATAATGACATGAACGTTCGAAGACCCCAATTAGGTCGGTGTGGAGAGGGAAATATTCCATGATTAAATGATAAACCGCGAAACGATGCTAATGAATTGTAGGAATGTCAAAGATTCGCCCGTTAATTGAGAAATTTACCGCGAAGGAACGTAGTAGAAAATTGAAGCTCCTGAAACCGGTATTTTGTCTAGCTTTGATCCCCCTCGCGTCTGGATCTTCGTAATTTCATTCAAACGTGATTCCAAAACAGTGTACGGAAGCATGAAATATGCGGTTTGCTTCCTATCTTCCATCTTTATTAGGAGCTCGTTATCGTATGCTATTTAAGTTACGTTTGATATTGCTCCTCGTTTGGGCTCCTTTCAAATTTAAGACGATCCCAGCCGTGAAAGTTTGATCGAACCAATTTCCACTTTGAAATTAAAGCCTGCCAGAATTCATGATCCACCTACAGTCACGTACAATGTAACCATAAGTGCAAAGTTTTCACGTATCAAGTATATCCTGTACAACATCCACTGTATACTTGTACACGATGTTTTAATTATCCGAAGGTTAATACTTATTCGTCCGTCATAAGCATGAATTTACAACGCATTATCAAACGATCGAAATGTTGCGATAACAACTCTCTCCGGTTTAAGAACCACTGGCCGAAACTGGTTCTGTAATCTTGTGTCGTGATACCTTTTTCCTTGCCTTCGTCTCCTGATTGTCCCACCTGATATTACGGATCGCGTCGCCACCAGGACCCACTTACACCTCACGCTCGGTATTTGAGCCGCTCGTGAAATGTACGATCGGGAGTGGCCAAAAGCGTCGGGAATCGGGTTGCAATCGTCACAGCGTGACAACGTAACGCAACCCGATCGCCCAGGGATCTCTACAGAAACAGGTTCTGCGATCGCGAGTTGTTCGCCCTTCTTCTTTCGCCTCGGTTTCTCTTTTGTGATTTCTTCACTCCAACCTTACTTTACCCAATTTTACCGACCAAACTCTCTTTACATCCTAACGGAAATTTGGTCATTTCAGTTTCTAGGCGTGTGGTGCTTCGAGGATTTAGAGAGGATACGAAGATTTGGGAAGGGTATTTGTGAATTTGGGGCTTTCGGAGTTTGAGAAGATAAAGGTTTGCAAATATGAGAGTTTGAGAATCTGGAGACCTAGGAGTTTGAAAACTTAGGTCTTTGGAAATGTAATTTGTGAATGTAGAGATTTAGATTTGGGGTTGAGGGATGTGAGGATCTGGAGGTTGCAAATGAGGCATTGTAGATTTGGGGATGTAGCAATTTGGGAGTTTGAGATGTAGGTGTGAAAGTTTGGGATTTTGAGAATCTGGAGATCCAGGAATTTGGAAACTTAGGTCTTTGCAAATGTGGTAATTTGGGAATAGAGAATTGGTACATTTGGGATTTAGAGATGTCAGGAATTGTATATTTGGATGTACCGATTTGGAAGTTCACAAATCTGGGACTTAGAGATCTAACAATTTATAAATCTAAAGTTTGTGGAACTATAGCATCTACAAATTTAAGGATAGACCTTATTGTATTGATCTTATTTGCAAGAAATGATCCACATCGCTCAAAGCATCCCAACTTTCGAATCTTACACTACTTTGCGTCCAGTATGATCGTGATTCGTCCGAAACAGGTTCGCTGCGTTCACCTACCTCCAAGGTAAACGGTTCATATGTGTTTCAGGAATCAAGTGGCAAGAAGCACTCGTGGCGAACCAATAAGCAACAACGGTCAGCAATCTAAACGGGAACAGGTTTTTTGATCGTTCGCGTGTCGATTTTAAAATTGCTCTCACCCTATTGTTTCACCTAATCTCACGGGCGAAAACACAGGCTCCGGGTCGGTATAGCGAGCGAGGAGTGTAAATATAGGAGGCGGTCGTTCTTTGGGCCTTGCGTACGCCGCTGGCACCTGTCGTGTGGCTTCAGGTAGAAGCGGCAATAGAGGGGAACGGGTTTCAGGATGGGTGGAGGGACAGAAAGCGACCACCATAAGATGGTGGCTCTCCCGTGGTTGTTTCAAGACCGGTTCAGGAATCCGGGGCCACGCTTACGCGCCAGTGCTTATCAACTTTTGCCTTCTCGTTGCTTCTCTTCACCTTAGGCGATGCTGACTGGCAGATCGTTCGCTAGAAAACACCAGCTCGACGACGACCACGATGACGAGCGGCTTTTGCGAGTGACTCTTCGCTCTTTCTTATCCCCACCCCTTCGTCCGGCCATGTTTTCTGCTACGTACGCATCATCCTGCCACGGAAAGAGGATGCGTAGACGATCTCGAAGGAAAACATTCGAGCTGCTTTTGCATAAGAATGCACGGAAGAAAGAAAACAGCAAGGTAGAAAGGCTCGTGTTTCGAGATTCAAGGCTCGTCGGATTTTTCTCCGCGCTGTAAAGAACACTTTGGCCCAGCTGTTCATTGGAATGCATTTTTGACGCAACTCTTTTACCAAGGTATTCCAAACGACCCATCTCCTGTTTCGGAGTGTGACTATCGATTGTCGATACTTTATTGATACTTATCGGCATATTTTTCAGATCTTTCTGGAGTGGTCGCTGCGCTTGATTGAACGTGGAACGGTAAATAAAATCGTTTATTGCAAATTTATACGTGTATATTATAGTACTCGAAATAGATCTTTTCTGATAACAAGAAATGATCTATAATTCAGACTCGCGAACGTACAATCTGCAACTGGTTCTAAGTAAATACGCTTAATTTATTATATCATAATGCTCTCTTAAAGCATTATCGATACATCAATAACATTCCGATAACATCGACTGATAGTGACACCTCTATCCCTGTTTCCTCCTATTTTTCTGCCGAATCCCATCTTCCCCGTCAGTCACTTGTTAAAACACCGGTTCTTTGAAGGTACTTCCTGCTCCCGGTCCCGTACGAGTCAGCTTAAAGTATTTTTAATCTCGTTTCACATCCGGAAGCACTCCGATTTATCGATTTTCTTCAGCTAACACGTTTGACGTTTCTGTCGCGACGCAATATCCTTCGAGCGAGCGTCTCAGCGTCGCATTTAACGCGACCTCCTCCCTGCGACCCTTTATTCCTTCTCGTTTCGGCTCGTTCGCTCGGAAAACTCCTGGCAAAAAGCTTTTCGACGACGGTGTCTCAATTGCGAGCCCCTACCTCGTGTCGAACAAAACACGAGTTCGACGAGTTAACGAGGTATGCAGGCCCGAGTTTCGCCGCTTCTTCGATCGAATCGTTGAAAGATTCCTCCGCGAGAGCAGCTTCGCTATAATGCCTGACTCTCTTCCTCGTCATTCGTGTTTCCGTTTCGGATTCTTTGGCTCGGAAAAAAACGAGCTTGTTTACTGCCATCGTCGATTTATGACCAACAATCATTGTACATTCTATCGATAGCTGACTTCATTCGTGAAGTTTTCGAACATGCTCTTGCAATTTTAGTATTAGCGGTATTTTGATCAATAAATATATAAATGTTCATATATTCAATCTCTTTAATTACTTTATCGGAATACGTAAAAAATACATGTTTTTCAGATGTAAAATATATAAATGTACGAATATTTTGTCAGCGTTCTGTAATTGTTTTTCCGCTGCACATGAAAACAACGTGATAAAATTCTACGAGCACAGGCTCGTTAATTCTTGATTATTTTAATACTGATTTGTGCAGAAATGATTGAACGTTCGCTGAAACACGTGTATAATATTCAACACTGCATAAATAATGTTAAACACTATAGAATGATAAATATTGAACACTGAATACATAATACCGATTTGCATAATGAATAAGCATGCTTCATAACGGCTGGCTACTTTGACACTTTGCTTGTCAAGATCACCGAAGTCCAACTGGCCAAGTAATTAAAAACTTATAAAAATTCACGAAGGCCACCATTTTTCGTGTCACTCGATATCGACAATTTTAATGGAAGGTTACTTTAATCGAAGTCGAATCGTACTAGATTAATGGATGCGAAATAACAGGATAGAAATGATAAATTTCACTCGACAAGACTTACCGATCGGTCGTTACAAGAGAAACTCGAAACTATCCAGACTGGGGCATTAGCCAAGCAGCAATTAGTGACGCAACGTCAATTTTACGGATCCTTAATGAGACCCTTAGCATAGCGTTAGCTGCCTTAACAAAGACACCTTTGAACCGTCATCAAGAGTTATGGATATAATGGCAGTAATTAAAACCGATATCGGTGGCTCTCGATTAACAACAGCCGTGTGGATCTCGAGTGATTCGATGGCTGAAACAAATGTCAAGAACGGGGATAACAATTAGAACAATTCTGACGTGCACAATTCATGTCCATCACTTTCGACAATTTTGCTCGATCGAAAGACGTGTATCATATACTCGAATAAATGTGCCGAGAAGTATACGTACGTGTATGTGGATGGATGTTACCTTAGTAAGCACATATTAAACCTTAATACTGATAAATACTTGCTATTTAATAAATACTTGTTAAACCATTGTGAATCCTTACTAGGATTGGGTGTAAGTGACAAAGTTAGCAGACTACTAAAATTCAGATTTCTATAACCAGAAACTTGCGTTCTCAGCTACGACATTTTTAAGATAAATGTACAAATTGATGTATAAATATAGCGGGATTTCGAAAGCATCTGCACGATAAGATCGCGAATCCATTAAGACCAATCGCAGGAAGGAAATTACGCATCGGCGAAACCGATACAGTAGGGAAATAAAAAAGGCTTAGGTCTTCGCTATCTCGTAATTAGCCAATCGTCATTAACTCTACCGGCGCTTCGATACTTATCGATTTCTGCCGCGTTTATCCACGTTGAAGGCTACGTCAGTCGCCCGCCGATGCATTTAAACGCGAATTCGAACGCGGTCAATTAACTAAAGGCAAATAATTAAATTACTGTAATGCCGTGTCTGAACGAGACGGTAAGTTCGAAGGGAGGAAAAATTCACGCAATAATCCGATAACGGGAATAGTTACGGCCGAGATTGCTGAAGACGAAGTTGTCTGATCGTTCAAACTCCTCCACCGTGAAATGACGCGACGAAGCGTGGAGTGTCCCGCTTCGAAAATTACTCGCGACGCGTGGTGATGGAAGACAAGTATTTATGGTTCAAACGAACGTATCGGAGCGATTCGTTTCGGTGGCAACTGCGTTTCAACGTTGAACGTGCTCAAAGAAGATCGCTCGAATCCCCTTCGGACAAGTGATTTTTTACCGCTTGTTCCACGGCGATAATTACGTTTTATACGGCAAGGTGTAAATGAGCGATGGAAATTATCACGTGACGACTTTTTGCCGGCACGGTAGAGCCTCGTGGAGAAACCGCTGGAGGATACGGCACTGTCATCTAACTGACACGATCTTTAGATATCTAATTAACTAAACATACCAATCTATCACTGGTTCCAGTTCTTACTTCCCGATTTTTCGAATAATTCAATACTTGGATGTTAATTATTCGACTGTGCATGTTTCTGCATTTATGACACATCTTCTGCAGAGTAAACATAAATCATATAACAGATAGACGTCGGTACTACATGGATGTGATCATGTTAGACTAAATAAATTGTCAACATTTCTTTTAATGAAGTAGAGTGTTCAAGAGTGACATTGTCTCTTAAATAATCATCGAAGTAGTTAACCAACGGTGAATTAATAATGTCGCGTGCCATTCTCGCAATTCTAAGAGCTTGCATCTCCCGAACGATCTCTTGAAAAATAAAGAAAATTTGTCATTGTCTCTCGCTGTCTTCTCCTTACACTGAAAAACGAGTCAGTTAAGATCGGAAGAAAAATGTGTATCTATCTTTCATTCTTCCGCGACGTTGATCTGAGCCACATAATGGCACTACCACATTACACTTCTCACTTCAGGCGCTCATTAAATTACCTCGATGACACCAGTCACTCATCTGAAACGCTTGAAGCGACAAGGATCGTTAGAAGAACGATCGCGCATCAACTTCATTGCTAAATTCTATGATAGTGCGATATGTTGAGGAGAAGTTTGCTCAATTTCGTAGGGGACTACGTGCGATGGGAGATACGGGAATTTGGGGATATGGGGTGTAGGGATTTCGGGACATGGGGATTTGAGGATGTGACCATTTGGGGATGTTGGAATTTGGAGATGTAGCGATTTGGGGATGTGAGCATTTAGGGATGTGGGGATTTGGGGATGTGTGGATTTAGGGATGTGGAGATTTGGGGATATGGGGATTTGGGGATGTGAGCATTTGGGGATGTGACGATTTGGAGATGTGAGCATTTGGGGATGTAGGAACTTGGAGATGTAGAAATTTGAGGATGTGGAGATTTGGGGATGTGGCGATTCGGGGACGTGAGGATTTGAGGATATAGAAATTTTGGAATGAGAGATTCCAGGGAATTGGGAATTTGCAAAATATGAGAATTTCGGGGTTTGAAAACTTGTGGACTTAACAATTTAGGTATGTGGAAACTTGAGGGCTTGACAATTCTGGAATTTATTGTACTGCAAATTTGTCAATTTATAAACTTAAGTTAGAAATCTAGAAACAGGAATTAAAAATGAAGAAATTGGGTATATAGTAATTTAGAAATTTGTTAATACAGAAATTCTGAAAACAACTGTAACATCTGACATATGGTGAATCCTAACCTGTACATCCTCCACTCTATTTAGGCAATCTAGGCCCATCATAGTTCAAACCTAGTTACCTGGTCATTTCCTGTATTATAAGAGTAATAGATTGACATGTATCTTGTTAAATGAACATTGCGACCTCATTGTGAACAGTCTCGAAGCTAAATCGTGTGGAACTTGAAGCAAACTATTTATCGCGAGTCGCGTTTATTGGGTGCCACGTAGCGTTCGATCAGGGACGCGTATCAACATCATCAGGTTTTATTTCGAATATCTCGAGACTGGAACTAGAAACCGGTATGCGGGGCGCTAGAACGGTACAAGTCCTCGATCGGAATGTGGATTTACTTATCTTCGAGGCGCGTACGCAGTAAAACTGGACGAACCAAAGCAACCATCGAGCGAAAACCCTTGCGGATAGTCGTGATTCGCGATTACATAGCCGTGGAATAAATTGCTACGCCGTCTTGCCACGGAATCGCGTAACACGACTAAAATAGGAGCACAATAACGCGTTCGACGATAGAACGCGAACATTGGCTGTTGCTTGTAAACTTCGTTTCAAGTTAAGGTAGCAGAAAATCGTTCTGTGCAGTTTGGAAATTTGAGAATTTACAAGTTTCAGTATTTCGTAGCTCGGAAACCGCAGCGCTGCGAAATTGGACTCTTGAAAATTTGAGAAATTGGAATCTAGGGTTTGGGGGTTCGGGGATTCAGGGGGGTGGAGATTGCGAGATGTGGATATTTCGAAAATTAGGGTTTGGGGCATTTGGAGACTTGGACGTTTGGGTGTTTGGGGACTTCGAAATTTGGGACTTTGCAAGTTTAAGAACTTGACAATTTGGACGTTTGAGAAATTTGGGACGTTGCAAGTATTACACTTGCGAATTTGAACATCTGAACAATTTGGGACTCTACAAGTTTGGAAACTTGAGAATTTGGGGTGTTGGAAATTTTGACATATGCAAATATTGATTTGTACTTTTCCCACAATCCACTTTCCTTATGTCACAAAAAACCAGTCAGTGTCTTCCGGAGTCCAGGTCCACCCTCGCACACACTTAATTACTCCAGTGTAAAGTGCTTAAACAGGTGGGTGCCTGTAAATCTGGACTATCGCACGAAATAGAGTACATCAGGCATATAAAATCAATAACTATGACGCAGAATCATAAAATCTGTTGTAGGTCACGAATTCATGGAACATGACCGAGATACGGAGGATCTCCAGAGTCCCACGGGTCCCGAAGTGCTTAAGATCTATATTGAGTCCCTCATGAACCAGTTTATCAATAATAAAGCCTCATAACTTCGGAATTATTAGTATCAGGTCTCGTATGCTCAGAATGACCCTAATTAGGTAATCCCTGATGAGTTCAGGAATATATCTAAGAGTACAAATTAAAACGTTCAATTTCACATCTTTAACGTCGATTTTCGTCGAGTTTCGCATCGTTCAAATTAAATTCTACGGTTTTATGGTGATTAAGAATGTATTCGATTTAACAACCATATCGTTATTTATTTTTTGCGGCGGCGCTGATCAAGAAAGATATTAGAGCCGAAGAAATCTGGGGTAGCTACCCTCAAACAGGTACCTTTCTCGTTTTATTAGATTCGCTTAGATTTCATTTCGTGACGGTTAAGCGAACGAGATCTTCGCGCCCGGTGGCCAACTGCCAGCTGATTGAATTTCTTAAAATTACCTACCCACGTAAATCCAGTTAGCAATCCTCGAACCGGTCAACCTTCACGGTACGTTCTTTATCTCATAAACTTGGGTAACTATTTCAGAAAGACCCTGTCATATACAGATATACTTCAAGGCGAGTTTTCATGCTGATACAATTTTATTATGGTAGTTTACTCTTTTATGTAGACACAACTTTCCAGACGAATATTTGATATCCATAAGAGTCTGGGGGAGTGTCAAAGTGGACAATTTCTAAGGTCTAATAGGAAACAGAGGATCAAAAGTTTAATAAACTGTCGAAAGTACATTGCCAACTTTCTGGACTTTTAGTACAGTTACTGAGATACTAATCAACCCTCTACAAAACTTACAGCTACACCCCCACGTTATTTTTGTTATTAATTTAAATTCGCAACTTCAACCACAATTCCATTGTTATCAATGAGTTCGTTATCGAACGGGTTGCTAATTATTTTATCCGTACAAAAATATTTCATCCCATTTAGACGAACGAGAAAGGCGAAAAAGTAACGTCGAGACATAATGGAAATTTCTTGGAACCGCCGTGCCGTGTTCGCGGTTCTTCGCAGAATTTTTGCGGTTAATGCAACTGCGGGAATGTCGTTGAACTGTTTTACGTCGAGGTACCTCGGCAAGAAAATCGAATTATCACCGACGACGGTTAGATCAAGCCTATAACAATAACTTCTTTAGAGATTCCGTTTCTCGTCCTCGATCGCGTATAAATGACGTAGCGGAGGGAAACGTTTCTATTAATCATCGTTAAATCCGAGTTAGCTCTGCTCCTAATTTCGAGTTCCCGTTAAATGGAAGTTGCCGCGAGTTCAGCAGTCCTCCGCGGCTCGCATTTATTCCCATGTTGATACACGGGAGATATCGGCACGAGAGGATGTACACGAGTCATGTGCGGAGAAAATTCTTGCCGTGCATACACCAGACGGACGGGTTAAGTATAATACGAGCAACGGCGCAACTTCGGCCTCCATCGCTGCCAGCATCGACTTCTTCGTAATTTTCTGCGATACATCGTATACCTGTTTCGCTGATGCATTCACCGGGGTAACCTTTCGGATCGAGCAGGTGGCACGGTGGCCTCGCTTATATTTTGACGATTAGTTCTGGACCGAGCTTCTTCGACTCGGATGCTGCCGTTGCTGCTGCTGCTGCTCCTTTCTCTTCGACAGGGCCGCACCTACCTCTCTTATTCGAATATATCTTTAAACATATAAAAGAGATCTAAACCTTGAGCTTCTTTTGTAATACAAAATATACAGATCAATTTTAAGGCTCGAGGAAGTTTTATTGCATGATCGTAACATGGAACGCATTCCTTTAACGCACCATGTTTATAAAATCGAACACAAAATGTCAATCTTTCAATTTGCGTTTTATTCCCTGTCGTATTCGTTTTATTCGTTCGTTCCCGTTAAGAACGGAGTATAACCTTCACGATGGTGAACGACACCGGGAATACAATGGTATTGATATCTGGCGTCTGGAGCGCATTACCGAGTAACAATTTTCGTATCATTTATTGTTCGTGATACGTGTACCTTGCATAAACATCTCTCGTAATAATATTTTACGCAGCTGTTCGCAGCTACGTTTTACGGCCGGTCGTTCTTCCACGCTGTTCCGCCGTAGCTGTTGTCAGAAGTTTGTTAATATCCACGCTAATTTTCACGTTTACGCTTATCGTTCTTGGCTCGTACCCTTCAGATGTCTGAAATCCAGCTCCGCTTCAGTCAAACGAATCTATTGTTCAGCGGTATACCTTGAAGATAAACACGGACAATCCGGTCGTTGCACTTGGCGATGCGTAACGAATACCTGTCGAATCCTTGATCACCGTGCAATCACGTCTTCTTTGTAACGATCGATCGTGCCAGACAATACTGTTTCAGCCTTTTGTGTACAACCGGTGTTCGGCAAAAATGTATTTTCATTTTCGTGCCAACACTTTCATCAGGTACGAAGATACCGGCCAGAATTGCTGATATGATAGATAATTGATTATTTGTCCTGATACTGGTTTCAAATCGACATCGACTTTGTAAATATTACTACTTGATAGATATTGCTGATTCATCGCCGTGTTATTTGACCCCGGATAAAGTTAGTTGTAATATTGATGACATGTCGAGAACGTTTTTCTGTTCCACACGGGTTAAACTTGAAATACCGGTATCATTTGAGCTAGTCAAAGAGTAGCAAACGAGTTGTGAAAACGTCAATATACTGGCGTAACCTGGTGGGGAACAAGGTGGACTCTCTAGGAAATATCGACGTCCACATGTAGTTTAGTGGGAGATACATTGGAAACTTAGCAGTTACGAAGGTTAGTTTCTGAACTAGCTTATCTCCAGATTGGCAAGATATAAGAAATCTGAAACTTGCAAGTTTATTTTTCTTGCAAGTATTTTATTTGCAAATAAAATCAGATGTGTGACTTTATCGCGGTAATAAAACCTGCATGCCTCGAGTCCACTCCCGGCAGAAAGCCTCCATCGCCTCAAAAGGCAGGTGTTGTTTATGGAAATGAAAATAAATCCAAGAACAACATTCTCGTATCTGGTGATCCGATCCTGAAAATCAAGACAGGCAGTCGCCATGGCGGCTGTATAGCGAGCGACGACGTAGCAGCACAATGCATGCACTTGCCATCGGGGAAAGGTGGACGGCCGCGACCTTGATGCGCGTGGTTCTCGCGTGCCCGAAGGTTCACGAGCAGCTACGAAGCTAACCGAAGTCCGGACAGGTAAGAGTGTGCCTATGGTCCGAGAAAAGTGGTTGCCGAGGTTGCTAAGGATTCTCGAGCGTCCTCTTCGTCCTCTTCTCCTCGGTCTCCTTCGCTCTTCCGTTGGTTTTTCTATCCGCTCGCGCCTTACCGCGTCCTCCCTCCTCCTGGCCGCACACAGGTTCTTGGTCGGCAGGTAAGGGGAAGTTGCTCGTGCCTGAAGCTTCACGGAAGCTGGAACAACTATCGGGGCCCAGGATAGTCGAGCTCGACTAGCTGCTAGGATGGGACCGGTATTTCAACTTAACCGGCCAGTCATCCGGACCGGCAGTGTCGCTCAACCGTGGCAAGCCTTTCCGCTGCTAGCTCCGAGAATTATGTCTCCGTAGTTCCCTTTTGAAAGGCCGCTCGCTGTTTAGTCTCAAATTATCCTTGGTACCCTACCCGGGACTCGTTGTTTTTCTGCGCGACCTTTTTCATGCACGATACTTTTCCTGTCTCGTTATTGCAACACTCTTTGTACTAATATCCCTCCACTAATTACCTTATCGTGTCTTCTCGGACTTGTCAAGTGTACACACTGTTAATGGCCGGATGACAGTTCAACCAACGATGAAACGCTCTTTTGTCCTCCCGTTTTAGTGCGCCCGAACTTCATCCCGATTAATTGTTTCGGGGAACTTGTGCCAACCAAATACTGCGGCCATCGATCGCGCCCTGATGTGCATGTTTTAGGTCTCGACGGTGATAGACAGATCAAGTGCTCGACAGAGCTTACCACCGATGTGCACGGAGATTTCGGGTTTGATAATTTAGGAACTTCTGGACTCGGGGACATGAGAATATAGAGACTTCAGGACTTTAAGAACTCGGGATTTTAGAATTGCAGAACCTGAGGACTTGGAGATTTAATATCAAAACGTAGATAATTTACGAATTTCCTAACTTAAAGCAATTTCTGAATGGAGAGATTGAGTACCCATCGGTAACCGCGTATGTGCGCCATTTGCACGACGTCGGTGCAGCGCGTCCACGCGGACCATGACCGATATACAACGAGCAGAATTTTCCAAACAGTTTCGAGAGACGTTTCGCGTCTCTCCTCGGTCGCGAAATCGATTGGCAGTAGGAAAGTTTGGACTGCTCACGAAATAAGGATAGAGAAGAAAGATCGGGAGGAAAAGCGGAACGGAAGAGAGGGATTCGGCTGCGGGAAGCAGAACAGGAAGAAGGATGCGAACGGAGGCGGAAAGAAAGACGCGTTGCAGCCGTATCATTCGGGAGATGGTCGAGAGCTTAGACATCTGATATTGACAGAGGTGAGATACCTTATCGCGGAGAGATCATACGTTACATTTCTCGGTCGAATACGGATATCGAGGATCGGTCGAATAGAATCTCTTTCTCGTTTCTCGAAACTCGGTCGAACTCGGACCACAATTCAAGACCCTCCGCGCGAAATTACACGTTCGCCTCGCGATACGCCAGCGAATTATCGTCGTTTCTGTGTTGCTCACGACCCAAGCCTTTAATCCTTGCTCATCTTCGAACTTCGACTCGAACCCATTTTCCAGGGAAGACGTTTCATCGATATCGCGGTATACAGCAATTACTTCTCTTGCAATCGCGTTAACCCTTTCGGATCAACCGACCAGATATCTCGTGAACTAATTTTTATACTGTTGCCAGCAAATGGAGGAAAAAATACACCGGTTATCCAAGGACTGCATCTCCTCATAAAAAGTGTAATTAAAAATATCGGATGTACGTCTAAGTAATAATTCAGTAAATCAATTTCATCAGATCTAGTTTCCTTCGTGGAAACCAAGTTATACAAAAGCGAATATCAGTTTGCTATCGATCTCTGTCATCGATACCTGACGTACAGCCAGTTATATTAACGGTTGTATAAATGTCATTGCTTCGATCAATTATGAAGATCAACGTTTCTTTCGCTGCATTTTAAAAAAATGAACACTTTCTTGTGTACACTAAGCACCTTCAGTTTGCGTGAAACGTTTCGAGATCTCGATCGAACCTGTAATTTTTCACCGGATAAAATCAGTTCGCGAAACAGTCCGGTTCCCGTGTTTGCGTAGAGGATCTTTTTGTTAAGCGCTCGGTAATTAACGGTTGAGCCTTGATAAGCATTTACAAAACCTGAAGAGGCAGTCTCTCGAATAATACTTATTGGTCTCTTCTTCTAATACCACTCCCGTTGCTGTCACTTCCTTTTTTTTTTCTTGCGCTTCGCGGCCGTAATTGACGCGGTTTCCTTTACGAGACTTTCAGCCTCACGCTCATTACGAACGGAAAGATGCCGTTTCGTTACACCGATGTCCTTTTATTTCCGACGTTCCAACCCTTGGGAGCACTGCCTGCAAGAAGGAGCGTCCGGCTCACCTTTTTCAGGGCAACCGTGTAATTTAATGCGTTTTATCCACTATCGCCAGCGGCCCTGATTTTTAGCTCGCGCTGAAGTTAGCGGACCTGATATTTTGTAGCCTTGCAAACTATAATCCTCGTGGAATCGAGTGCAGCAAACATTATAATCGAAGCGAGAACGATGATGGAGCAATCTTCGAGTTGCCCTGTCATAAATTATCGCAACACCTAGTTTCGGCATTCTGTTCCTCCTCCGGCTTCATTTTCGACTACCATCTCATAATGCTCATAAACTTCGTGTTTCAAATTGGAAAGGTAGTAGAAATTGGTGTAACTGGGCTAGGTTAAGTCTTTTAGTTTGATAGTTAATTCACTATGTTAGGACCTAGGTTTTAGAGATTTGGAACAGACTATGAGAAAGGGTATTTGGAAATTTAGGGGTTTAAAGGTTTATGTGGAGATTTGCAAATATGAATTCAGGTACTTGGAAATTTGATGGTGTAATTGGGAATGTAGACCCTTTGGAAATGTAGAATTTGGGGTTCTAAAATTTGATATAAAATGTAGTAAATATTCTATGTCCTATGCTAATAGTGGGGTGCTAGATCTAGTTCTTTCCGAAACGCGAAAATGGCGGCAAATTATGTCGAAGCTTAATTGTACCATTTCAGCTTCATTGGTGTAACATCATACTCCCGTTGCAGGCAACGAATTCTCGTTGTAAAGTGAATTGCTCTCGAACACGGGCGGCGTGCTAATTAAACGCATCAAAAAGTTTGCTTTCGTCGATGAATAAATTACTGAATCTACTTGCTGAATTACCGGGAAGAAAAAACTTCTTTAATTTAAACCGTCCGTGTAGTAAGAAGAAGTCTCGGTGGAAAGGATTCTCGCTAAGAAATTACATAGATACAATCACAGAGGATAACGGCTGTTCGTTTTCGAACAGGATTAAAACTTCGGAGCGAGGCAAGTCATCATCGATCCAGGCTGACAGACGGGAACAGTAAACCGTGGTGGAAAGTTAAAACACATGGGAACTGTCGGTGCAATAACGAGCAACGTTCATCGTCCTTGATCGTGCTAGAAAGTATCGGCACGACAGGTATCACGGTTACACCGTGGAAGGTCGACTGAAAGGACATTCGTGTCTCGAATGAAGAAGGCTCGAACGAGTTGCTCTATTTGTCCAGGTTGAGCCGAAAGGATCCAAGTGAGCTGTCCTTCGGAAAAGTTAGCTCAGAGCAAACGACAATAATGCTTTAATGAGGCCGGTGCACGCGATCCGCTTTGCCACTCTTGCTTCCACGTCGTGCTCTGTGTAGATGTGGAACCTTTGCGGTGCTCAACGTGTACCCGATCGCAATCGTTGCATCCACTTTGGTCGTAACTGCACCGCTGAGCTCGTTCGCGGATACGTTCAAACCTTTATCGACCAGTCTTCCCTAGAATGTTAGCCTCATAAGGGCTTTTCGCGGAAAAACACCATGGCACCGCTGTTTCTTGCCATTACAGTTAATACAATCTTAACTTAATTGATTTGCCAGATTCGATGTTAACTCTATTTACCGGGACACTGCTCGGATAATGCTACGATTCGATGCTGTGGTAGAAACAAAATTATCAACTTTGAAAGATGATTACATTGTTCTGAATTATAAAACTGACAAAATGGTTTGGTTGATTCTTGCAAAAATACGATGTGTTCACAAAAGTTGGGTTTAGCTAGACAGCTAATTTGCAAAGCAAGTTAAACTAGTAGACGATGCACAGTAGATTGCTCAAAAAATTTGTAACAGAGATATACAAAGATCTCATACCTCCATAGAATTCAGAAACACAACGAATTAAAAACACGAGGTATAGAATTAAACACTGTCAGATTCTTACAAACGTGTCGAATTAACATAAGAAACACATTCAGTTTAAATGGGACAAGTTTTTGATCATACATAATGAAAGCAGAGAACCAGCGGTGACAACTTAGCCATTGTACATATATCCTCACAGTTTTTTTTACTAGCAATAGTGTTGCTTCTCAGTAATGACCATTAAGATTGCATCACAAGTTGCATCAACGGCGAAGTAGCAAAGCAGCTGCTGATCCGAACAAGATCTGCGCGAAGATTCTCAGAAGATGTGGAGGATCGGAATGTCCATTGGTCTTCCATCTTGGCCGACGATTTTCTTTCTTGCACGTCGCTGGACCGATATTACCGGCAGCTGTCGCGAGCGTCGCGATCCACCGCGTACTCGCAACCGGCCAGTCATTTTAATTATTACTCGATCATTGGATCACGCTGCGTGCCGCGGCACGCTTTCTCTCCAAGGCTTCATTTAATCAAGCCCCTTTGTTCGAAAGAATCCGGCGTCACTTTTCATTTTACACCTTTGTACAATTAACGAGCCTTTCGTTGTTAAGTCAAACACGCCGACTTGGATATTTAATTTAAAAATTCGTGGAATCGGAATTAGCATCATGTGATTACAAGGAACCCTTTGTTGAAAGTCCATTCAAACTGTTTGAAAAGAATCACCCTTTGTGACGCAGGTGTCAAAAGGAAAGAATGCACATTTATAGACTACCTTTGACTCCTCGAACAGAGGTAACACGGCCTGTCTAGAACATGAAGATGAAACTTGCATAAAGAGTGGTGGACTTTTCTGGGGCTTAATATTTGTGAATTTTAGGGTGGTAAATTTAGAAGTTTCAGAATTTTCGTATTTAGAGATTTGGGATGTGGAGATTTGGGGGTGTAGGAATTTGGGGGTGCAGAAATTTGGGGATGTAGAGATTTGGAGATATAGAAATTTGGAATGTAGGGATTTGGGGGTTTAAGTATTTGGGAGCGTAGAGTGTGGGGATGTAGAGATTAAGGGGTGTATGGATTTGGGGATGTAGGAATTCGGGAATGTAGAGATTTGGGGATGTAGGAATTTGGGAGCGTAGAGATTTGGGGATGTAGAGATTTAAGGGTGTAAGGATTTGGGGATGTAAGAATTTGGGAATGTAGAGATTTGGGGGTGTAGAGATTTAGGGATGTAGGGATTTGGGAATAAAGAAATGTTGAATGTAGGAATTAGGGGATGTAAAATTTGTAAATAAAATCTGAGACCCCAATCAAACACCTTTTAATAGAGGAAACGTTCTCCACAACTCTCTTAATTGGCATGACAAATTGTTTCATGTGCTGAAACGATGGAAACTGTAAAAGAGCGACTAAATAAAGCGTCCATGTTCTAGATATGCAATAGAACAGAATGACTAGATAATAAATATGTGATGATACGGTGTTTAACGCGATACTGCAAGCTGTGATTCAGAAACAGCTAGAGGCGTTAGAACATCGTTTTCAGCGATAAAATGAAACCGCAAAAATTCAGATTGTCGACTATCACGAGTATCATTGAAAGGTACACCGTGTCCAACACGTCCCGAATGATTCTCGCGTTGAAGCGTGTGTAATCCTGTCACGGACATGATCGCGATCCCGTCTCGTTACACGCAACAGTAACAATGTGTAATGGGACATTTAACCGATGAGAATATTTTTTACAACCGTCCGCAAACTCATGCATCGAAAATAAAGCATCGTGCAAGGAGGTAACGAGAATATAATCAATTTCTTTCAGCGTTACGAATTCTCTCTGGGGGTGACTCATCGGAAATCATAACGTCGGTTAATAACGAGCCAGGTTCTCTATTCTAAGGTGCTTTTATCGCGGTGGCGACGAAAAATAAAGCAATCAGAGTGAAATGAGAAAAGTCCCTTCAACTCGCGTCATTGCTGCTGAAGTGTTTTGTATACATGGTTAATGCGGTGAAATTGAAAAAGGTCGTTGTACGAACATTACCATGTGTTACCAGTTTTGTCCAAACAATGGTACTACATTAAAACTTTAGTATTTCAGGTCTCTGATAATTTAATATTTGATGACTATTTGCAGATTTTAGAATTTTCGTTGCTTCTTTGGCAGCTTGAAACTGTAAAATATTCCTAACTTTAGGATTTTGGAACTTTAGAATGTTGTTAGAGTACATTAAGACTTTGTGACTTTAGACGATTTTCAAAAATTTCTGGAACTTTATAAATTTGAACTTTAACAAATATTGCCAATTTGGCAATAAAAACGGTAAGTTCTTTTTCGTGAAATGATTTGATCTGTGTCCGACGTTACAGCGTGACGATGACTCGACCCTATTACTGCAATGTGTGCCACAACCTTAAATTTTCCGGATCGACGCCGCGATTTATAGGCAACGCTTGTTGACACTGGTACAGACAGTTTGCCATGGTAACTTCTCCAATTACGGTGTCAGGAGTTCCGCGAATAATGGCGAGAAAACATCTCGTTGAACTTTTCTAAAGGGCTAACGTCCTAACGGGGCGACGTCTCTCCCGAGTCACGAAACTTTGTGACACCGGTCGAAATATAACTTTTCCTTGGCGAGCAGTACGTGTCATTCGTGCGAATGCATGCTTGACAGAGTGCACTGGCCCCGTTGTGTATGCAATATATAACGTGCAGCTTCGAGCAGAGAGTGCTCTCCCGTGAATATGAAAGTTTAATGCCTGAAAGATAGGATCAAGTTGGAAATTTAATGACGTTTTATCCGTGTCGCAATGGCCGGTGTCTGGAATTTTTGCGCGGCGTAGAAACAGTCGCGCGAAAAGAGTCGATTCCGTTTCGCAAAAAGGATCTCCATAAATCTCTTTCGACTGTACTATTCGATGCATCGATATCGTTCAAATCTGCCGTATCGTTCCGTATCGATGACGTTTAATCGCATCCGTCGTTATAACGTTCCGAAGCAGAAACTTTCCCGCAAAATGAATAAAATCTAAAAAGGAAAAACAAACATCGAGTAGGCGTATCACCGGTATGTGTACGCGACAACTTTCGAGCGCACTCGAAAATATTACCGGATATTATCGAATGTTTTCGACCCAGTAGTACACACACGCGCGCACACGCGATACTCCTCTTTTATTTTTTCAAAATTTCCACGGAAATTTCATTACGTATATTGCTAAACGTCCTGGATTTGAGTGACGTGTTTCCGAACGTATTGGAAATCCCATCCGAGGGATTAATACCGATAATAGCGGTGCCGAGTAAATCGGCTCGAAACATCAACGCATATTGCCGACTCGTTTTTTCCTCCAACTATCGCAATTTCGACGTGTAAGTTTGCGGATAAACAAGCAACCTACAAGTAATGAGATGCCCGCGGGCATGTTGCGTCGAGCACCGACGCGTTCGCGTTTTCCGTCCGCCAACGATGAACATTAACTTTTCCGGCAGTTTCGAAGCGATACGCTCCGCTTACGGCTCGTTCGGGTGACAACGGACAGACGTGACACAGACAATACGCCAAGATTTGTGGCTGTTGCTATATTTCTGCCGCTGAATTCTCAAAGTTTCATGCCTCATATACTGCGCAATTTGCAACAGCTATTTTACGCTGTACCGCTCGTGTAATTAAATTTAAACCGTGCAATAACGTCAACGACATCTCTCGCTTGCTGAACATTCTGTCGCTTTATTGTCTTTTGAGTTTGTTGTAAATAGCTACGGAATTTTGGTTTTTAGACTTTCGGAAATTTTAGTAGGGCTATTACGATATAGGAATTTGAGGATACGAGTGTTTGGAGATGCGGGAACTTGGGGTGTGGGTATTTGGAGATGTAGGGATTTGGGAGTGTAAAGATTTGGGGATGTAGAAATTTGGGGAAGTGGGAATTTGGGAATGTAGAGATTTGAGGATTGTAGGAATTTGGGGGCATAGAAATCTGGGGATGTAGGGATTTGGGGATGTAGAAATTTGGGAATGTAGAGATTTGGGGGTTGTAGGAATTTGGGGGCGTAGAAATCTGGGGGTGTAGGAATTTGGGAGTGTAGAGATCTAGGGATGTAGAGATTTAGGGGATGTAGAAATTTGGGGATGTAGGGATTTGGAAATGTAGAAAGGGAGCGTAGAGATCTGGGGATGTAGGGATTTGAGGGTGTAGAAATTTGGGTGCGTAGAGATCTGGGGATGTAGGAATTTGGGGGGTGTAGGAAATCAGGAGCGTAGAGATCTGATGATGTAGAAATCTGGGGATGTACGGATCTGGGGGGTGTAGAAATTTGGGAGCGTAGAGATCTGAGGATGAAGAGATTCGGGGATATAGGAATTTGGAAAAATGTGGCCTCAGGGGTATAGGTATTTGGTGATGTAGGTGTTGGGGGATGTAAAAAAAACTTTTTTCAACTAGAAAAAACATTAATCCAGTAATTTAAGCGTCATCGTGGTCGGCAACTGTCGGGAATCACACACATTTTAATTTCTCTCATAACAGTTTGAAATTTCGGAATAAAATGCAGCGTGTTGATACAGTCCAGCTCGATGGCGCAATTCGCCACGAAAAAGCTCTTCTCTCCTGTACAAATAATTGGATCAATGTATGTAAGTACTGTAGATGTTGGTGGTTGGTACGCATAAAAGGTTTGATTGCAATGAGACGGCAAATTGTCCGGCAAATAACCAGGTAACACAGACTGGACATGGCTTCTCTGAGGTCTCATTCGCGCCAGACGTGTAATTATTAGACGTATGCAAAAATTTGTGGCGTATGCTGGCACTTTAATGAAATTTACAGCATGTTTCTTTTTCTCGCATGAATATCTGTCAATTTCTGGAACGACGGAGAACAAGCCACAGCCATTATTATAATCACGTTCATAATACACGCGTGATGATTGACCTATTTCGGTAATTCTACTACTTTGAATTTACAGTTCAAATTGCACATAATTCACATAAAAATATTGTCGCGGACGAAAGAACTTTCGAATCGAAAAAAATGTCACCAGACTAGTACAAAAGGCCGTTTATTATTCGACCAGAATGACACGTTGATCGTCGATAATAGCGAGCTATTTAGCATACACTGCGAGAAAATTGAGTCCATAAATTATCTCCGCACGCAAAGCCATTTCGCGTTCTTTTCAGCGTACACGCGCGATTCTCACGCGTTTCCATCCTGGGATATCCGTTTTCAATAACAATTCAATCTCGCGTCCTCCGCGGTTCTAAACTGACACCCTCGCCGTAAAATCGGGCGTTGGTAATGCCTGTGTGTGCAATGGAGCAAAGTAAATTTGATTAAAGCCGCGAATACAAACGTTCCGCCCACCCGATTGGCGTCAACGAAACGCAAACTGAATCCACCAACAATTTGTTTTTTGGCACCATCTACACACACTTTTGATTATAAAGCTACCTGTACTCGCAGTTTTAAGCCAACGTTACATCGATTTGTGTTGCATGAAATGGCTTTGCTGTAGCCAAAAATGTGCGGTCACCATGAGGAATTATTGGAATGGGTATGAAGTGGCATAGGGGTTGACAGTTTGGGGATATAGGGATTTGGGGAGATGGAAATTTGGAGGGATATAAATTTGGAAGTGTGGGAATTTTATGTAGAATTTTGGGGATGTAGGATTTGGGAAGGTAGGAATTTGAAGAAATATAGATTTGGGGCTGTAGAAATTTGTGAATACAGGGATTTGGATGTACAGCAATTGAAGAATGTACAGATTTAAATATCCAGATACCCGGAAATTTGAATATCTGGCGTAGAGTTAGGAATTTTGAGGTTAACTTCACAGTTAAGAAGTTTGTATGCTTGAGAATTTGCAAACTGTGATTTTTGTAACAGTCAGTGAACCTAATGAAAATTTGACAATTCGAAAGTTTCAATTAGTTCAGTCTGCAGCAATGTTGTAAGAAGGTTAGGTTATCGAGTTTCTTAGGTCCGAGTAAAATGGCGGGAAAAGAATGGCAATCGTGTAATAGCAGCGTTGGAAGTCGAATGCAGCGGTAGGGTAATGTACGTCGTTTACATAAGCAAACTAATTTCAATGAAATTTTACGTAGCGAGGGAACATTTGAATTTTAATTACTTCATAGAACGAACGTCGGTCGTGCGTTAGATTTAACTGTAGCACGTGAGCCGCACCTTTCGCAATCTTGCTTCCGTTATTAACGGTGGGATGTCTTTGAAAATGGACTCACGATTCGCGGCTCTTGAAACGGTCTCGAGGAGGGATTTAAACGTGCCTGGAGTAAATGAAATCGCGCTAGATGTAGTTAAACGGTATTACGCCTTGATATACATCGAATAGAATGGAGAGCTGCAGACATTACGGATCCAACAATGTTCTCTTAATTTCCCTGGCAAGCTTAATCGTTCGTAGTTACGCGTTAGGAGGGCCAGCCAACACATACGCTCGTAATAGAGCACGCGACGAAGTTTTAGGAAGTATTATGGTCATGTGAAACAATTGCGAAAGGAAATGCTCTCTCTTGGTTCCATCGATCATCCTACGGACGCTTAGTAATTAAAAGCGCTGGGACCTCCGCGCCGCTTTTAAGCACGCGTACTTCCAATTTCCACCTGTGCCTCCTTCCCTCCACAAAGAACTTTTCAACGTTCATAATTTTCTCCAACCGTAATTGGTTTTTCCCATTGGTATTTATTCAACGAAACAAGAACTTTACGTCTGTTTTTATTCTCATTTACAGAATGTCCTAACAAAATGTACGATCTAATTTTCGTTGCTAATATTGAAGACAGTAACGAAATCTTTAGACATTAATGTTCACGTTTTATCAGGACATTCTGTAGTCTGAGAGTTAACCATTTTATATTTATGCACGTGTCAGCGAAGAAATTTATTAGAATATGATGTGTTTTAATGATATAAAGAACTCGTTAACAATGGACATTTTGATAATCGTTATATGCTGCACGCTTTTCTTCACGAAACATATAATAAAACACACGTTAAGAGTGGAGCTATATCCCTATTTCTGCAAGCTCTGCCGCTGCAGCACTTTTTGCATTACTTATTTAGGGATTTGTCCGCCCATTAGGCGCCCGTTGCGGCCATTTTGTGACAAAGCTCATTTTCAGGTGGAGGAACATACGTATAATCCCCTAAATAGGAGTTTTATGCGCCTATTCTTTTCGCGGAAAATTCATGGTTTTATACACTCCGGAATTCAGTAATGGAGAACATATAATGAGAATGCAGGGGTGACTGCTGGAAACGTATCTACGTAAACAAGGATGTTAATGTATTTCTTTCAGTTGCCATTAGACTAATTAAGAAGATGCCAGCCGGCTGGAATAGTGCATTAATTTGGATTATACCAAGCAGTCCCTAGGCAACATTAGACCTGCAAATATCTCGCGCAAGAGCCGTCAGTTCCATTTCACGTGTAAGTCTCGTGATCGCCCCTGGCAGCCGAGGGCTCCTCATATAGTAGCGTACCAGCTCGTAAGGCTATTAGGTATGCTTTCAAGGAGACCAAGCCTTTTCTGCATCGAGTGGGTCTAGATTTAAAATCTATCCCCTTGCAAACTTGCCTCTTTTCGCTGTCCTCTCACAAGGCAACGTATTCGTAAATAAATTAGCAAGCAACGTATTCCAGAAAATACTGCTGCCAGAAACTTGAAGGAACTTTGTGCCCACTTAATCTATGCAAATGGAACGATGAATAAATTCGAGAATAGGTATCGACTTGTCAATTATCCCAAATTTCGATAACGAAATTCGATCATTTTTAATTTATCGCATTATCGGCAATCAATCAGTACACGGCCAACAATTGATCTCTCGTTTCGACCAATGTGCGCGATGCATGCGCGCGTTTACTCCGATTTCACAGGACGATACGTATTCGGGTCATGTTACGAATATAGACTGCTGAAGAATTTGAAAATTTAAAAACAAAACTCGCGGAAAGTGTGCAAGTCGGTCCTGGCCCAAAGGAAGCGTCAGAATGTCCGTTTAATTAGCTAAACCCAGAGGGTAACTGATGAAGGATAGCAGATAAGGCTCGTCAAGTTAAACCGCCGGCAACACGCTCGCAGCATGATCGTTGGCGATCCTAAAGCGATTCTTAACGATATCCAATGTCCTTGGCCAGCCGATTGTGTCTCGTTCTTTCGCGACCTCCCCCATCGACGTTTGTTCTCCAGCGCTTATATTTATTCGTTAAGCTCCATTAGCTGTAATAGTGCAATTTGTGTAATAGCGAGACTCGGGACTTTCCGTTGGCGCTCGGTTAGTCCCGGCCACGCGAGCAACACGCGATCGGCAACCCGGCTGGACCAGTTCGAGATCTTCCAGGTAGGTCTGGTGGGGAAAATAACCAGCCTGATCTCCGATGTGCGTGTGACTCCTCGCTTACGGGTGTACGTGTCCGCTACTTTTTTACCGCGGTGCTGCCGGAGAAACCGAAGAAGAACGGGGTCCAGGATAAGGACGAGGATGGTAGCGAGGAGGACAGAAAGCCGTTCTCGAAGATGCCGGGAGGCTTGACCCCGCCAAGAATCTTGCATCTGCTCCGTCCTTCTCGCTTCCTCTTCGTGTTCGCTCGCTTTCCCTCCTCTCCCATTGTATCTTTCTCCTCTGTCTCTATCCACCGGCTTAATCCGCTCCGATCTTCTCCTTGCCCCTCTCGTTTCACAACCTGGTGCTGCTCAGGGACTAATTTACCGACTCCGAGTCGGTTCTACCTGCCAGCTTCGCAACATCCACGGATACGGGAACAACGTGGTACTTGCGCGCCGATGTGTCGGGGTTTTAAAGGGGAGGAGCTTGGATTTATGTCCCAGAGAAGTTGTAAGGTCGAAGGTGGGAGTTTCATGATGCTGTTTGCTAAGATTTGTTGTCGTTTTGAGTGCGAAACACGCAGCCCTCTATCTCCCGGTTAATAACTGCCCCCCTTTCAAAAGGAACCCGAAACGGTATTGATGTGCCCTTTTTTTCCACCTACTTAGCGTTCGTTACGCGTGAATTCTACTTAAATTAATACACACAAACGTCGCGACGTTAACGCCGTACGTTTCGACGAAATTTCGCGGCCGCGGAACGTTGGTCCCGGTCAAAGAACCGTGTCCTCCTCTATTTTTCAGCTTTTCTGTTCGTTGTTCTCGCGCTCTTATCCCCCGGGTTCTTTGGCGAGATCGCAAACGAGTGCGAAGAGATGGTGTACGTTATACGGCGAGGCGAAAAGAAAAGGCGGAAACGCTGCACCATTCAGCTGGTTGTACGCGTCTCTAAGCTCTGAACTGAATAAGCACGCCCGACGACGGATGGGAGCTTCTCTTTAATTCATTAAAACTTTACGCATGACGTTTTAGATATTTATCTCGGCAACCCCTTTTATCCACCATAATTCCGCGCACTTTGAGTCTGCCTCACAGCCTCGACTACACTTTTATTCCTGCGCCGCGATTTCGCTTTCCTTTTTCTCGTTACCCTTTCTATGTGCCTCTCTTATTTCGTCTTTCCTCTTCCTTTCTTCACCCTTTCTCTTCTTCCTCCCGTTCGCCTTTCGCTTTTCTGTCTCGTCATTCTTCTGTTTCGATCGTCTAATTGTATTACGTAAGAACGTCGATCAACTTCAGCCAGTAAAAACATAAACTGCTTCCAGCATTTTTATTTAAATATTCTTCGGTTCATTAAAAATTATTGGTCTTCGAAGATTGCTAAATCATCGGTAGTCCATTTAACTTGTTCATTGTTCATAAACGTTCAACCGTTTAAGAAGTTTGATCTGATATTAATTTCATTGCTATCTGAGCAAAGATAAAAGAGTTAAATAGTTAATCGTCAGAGTAGCATGAAGCGTGACATTACAATAAAACAATATTTCGTTTTATTAAGATAAATCGTTTAACTTTATACAAATCATCATTTGTACCTATTTATAATAATCCATTCAATAAAGCAAAAATATTGATTGGAAATCGATATAAATTCTGTGCTCATCTAATACTTCAGATAAACATTATTCAGGTTAGAGTTTGCTAACTTAAACGCTTTCAATTCACGTACGATTATCGTATAAGACGTTTCTACACGCTGTCTGCGTGTCAGAGAATCGAAAATTCTCGTTCGAACATCGAAGATCGAGACGTTATGAGAAATTTCAGACATCGTATCTCTTCGCGAGGGGTAAGTGAAATCAATTTTCAATGCTTTGAAATGGCAGACGTGAGAGGTCGTCGTTCGATTGAGATTCAAATTTTCGATCGATATTATAGCAAAGAAAACGGGTTTGTCTCGTGATTTCGTGTTCCTTTTTGCGCCTTGTTGTTTCCTTTTGGCCCGTGAACGATATTTACAATTCTCTGGCTGAGAAGGGTACACCTGAAACCACTTCTCCAGCGTACACAGCTATCGACGATTCGTTCGGAATGCGTTGTATTGGTGTATCGCGTGAAAAAGGAGGATATAAAACGACGTTTTTATCGAATCAAGACTAAGCAAACTTTCAATCGACTTTTTACGATGTTGTTTCTACAATGTACGAAGAAAATTTCGGTATTAAATTATATGGTGAGGGTTTAATTATAGCTGGAGCTATAGGTGTATGTACATAGTAAGTTTTATTATATTGCCACTTTTATACGAACTTTAATGAATATGTTGTATCGCTGTGATTAATAAGAGTGGTACTTTAATATGTGCTGTATCATTGTTATATCATTATGTTAGATTGCAACACACTGTATCCGTATGCATAATATTTAGCTACACCACGATTGATCCAGCACTCAGTGATTAATCGTATGAAAGGAAGTTAAAGAACTATAATTTTCGATCCTATGCTAATCTGCAGGGAATCGTAATATGTACATCCCATGAGTTGTCCGTTACATATAGTTTAATTTCTTTTTTATTGAAATTTTTATAACCTTCGTTCTTTATATTCACGGAAATGAGTGTCTCTACGACTAATACATTTTACACAGTCTATTATAACAGAGCATAGGAAACGTTAAAGTTTTACGGAGCTTTCCAACCCCTCCGGCTCTTCTCATGAATTATGATAGTAATCTCAAAGCTTTTTCATACGATGTGTTTCTTTATGAGCAGAAATTTAAGTACCATTCACACGTTTGAAAGAATAAAAATACCGAAAAGGTCGTACATGGAGAACGAATTAGAGCTGGATTTAGAAGAACGTTAAGTAACGCTTTAAACCGTTCTGCAGTTAGAGATCCAGTTGGAAAAGTGCATATTGCCACATTTACGGCTTCTTTTACCATTAATTATTTTATACAATCTGCTAATCTTTTATAATTCTCCCCTTCGCTGCGTAATTTTTTTAAATTCCGCAACAGAGGGTATTTTTTAACTCTCACAAACGGGAATAATTAAATAACAAATATTTTTCGTTAAATAAAATTTGCTTTAAATTATATAACATTGCAAATTAAGCCCTTGCAAAATGCAAAGTAAAAAATTGCAGTTGCTGCAAAAAATTTCGTAGTATATATTATTTTCACGAAAAAAATGTAACAGAGGTTTAAGAAAATTTTAACCCCTTGCCTTTGAAAAAGTAAAGATGTTACCATGTCCGATCGATCCAGGGTTATAAATTCTTTTAACGTTGGTATGTTTGAAGTCCGAAGAAGGTATAGCTTCTTTTTAACTTCTGCAAATATTTCTTGCTTCGGTTAAATGCAAGGTAGACGACGTTACCGAACGTTGGTTCGATTCGTTGAAGCCAAGCCTCTAAACGAAGGACGAACGAGTTTCTTGGCTATAACCTGCTGTTATGATCCCGCAGAGGGTTTAGCCGGTTTTGCAGGTTGAAATTGGCTAGTCGTTCGTATTATGGTGTGTCATTACGTTGCTCCTTTTGCGGCAATCCGGTTGCTGCTACGAAATTCGAGCTAAGGATAGGTAACGTAGCCTAGAGACGAAAAAGCAGATCTGAATAATTATATCTTTGCACCTTTGCGATTGTTTTTATTTGACGTCGAGGACCGGCTAATTTCGTCGAAAAAAGTAATGTACGATCAGGAGGTTCCTCTTAACACTCGATCGTTACCTCGATGCCGTATCGAATTCAATTTCGACTCTTTCCGTAATGTAAAAGTCGTTTTATTAGTCAACCTAATGAACGTGCCAACTCCACCATTAGCCAGATCTTTTCTCCTTTTTTCTTCGTTCAACTATCTGACGCCAGAAATGTTCACCGCGATTGGTAGACATTCGATGATTAAACGGCAAACGTCGGTCCGTGTAAAATGTTCTGTGTTAATATCCGGTATTTGATTGGAACTGTGACGTGAAATCACCGCTAATCGATTAACGAAACGTACACACTCCCTTCGAAAATTCTGTGTACGCATGCGCACACCGACTTTGTTTAATAATATTACAATTACGCGTTCGATTACTTTTCAGCCAATTTGATGCTCCAATTAACCGGTGTCCACGAGTGGTTACCGTATATTCTACTGTGTATTATTTTAGGTATTTAGTTCCGGTTATGCCGAGGATATTCACGTTTTTCAATATTGTTACGTACTTAAACATTGGATATTACATAATCGCTCGATTTGCACCACTTTAGAGTAGCTGCAGATAATTAATTCCACAACTTTATGCTTTATACACAATATAATAATAGAAGAGTTCTATATATCTAATTCTTAAATTCACTGATGATCACATTTAAACATTTTCAAATTTACAGATGGTCACATTCGAACATTTTCAAATTTACAGATGGAACATTTTCAAATTTACTATTTCGAAATTTTGAAGTATACGGATTTCGTACTACTATACGTATCTTGCGTTGCATCTAATCGCCTGCAATTATTACGCGATGAAATTGCCAGTACCGAAGTTCAGATCAATCGAGCGTACTCCAAATGTGTTCGAAACGGAAATAGGGTATTGATGTTTCACAAATTGCAACGCGATGTGGCAGGAATTATATGCTAAATGGGAAGTAGTATGCGATTAGTTGGTGGTGCGAATGGCAGCTTTTGAAATTTCAATCGGATCACGATATCTCGAGGAGTTTTGGCGTATCGAGAAGGCAACAGGCAAGAGTTCGCGTCGTGTTTAAAGGCGCGGAAGCCGCTTGCACGAGCAGACGGTTACCAAGCATTCAGCGTCGCGGCGCGGTTTTCCCCGTCTGCCATGAAACGGCACGTATTCAGACTAATCGGCCTAAAAGCATTTCAAGAGTGACTCATCGTCATTGCGACTTTCGCGAGCGCTCGCGAAAGAAGGGTTGGAACGAAAGGAAAATAAACAGCTGGGCTCTCGCACAAAGTTCGAATACGCTAGCTTTTCCGAGCGTGTTCCACGCGGCTGGAGAACCGTTTGAAAATCAGCCCCTTACGACAGACATCTCCCCCTTGCGTAATATAAATCAACCTTTCATTGATTTACTCGGTTACCTTTGCCATTCGTTTAATCGCGTATCTCCACTCTTTTGTCGCTTTCAATAGAAGAGGTATTTCCTTTTGTCCTTTGACACGAGCGAAGACAAAGCTGCTTTCCTTTCGAGAGTAGTTTATATACAGAAAGCGTTGTCTTTGTTTACAAACGGTACAAAGCTCAATCGAAAATTTGTTCGCACCGTTCAGTATAACAATGGTTCTGTATTCCAGTTCATGCAACTATGATCTTGCCTTACAAACTCGTCGATGAATACTATCGTCTAACGAGTCCTTTCGAGCCGTAATTTACTACGTTTTATTACGTATAATTCTGGAGGAAGGCTGCTTACGAACGAGGTTGGCACGTGCAAATAATCGTCAAAGAAATATGGGTCCTGTTTAGGGGTTCGGGAATATTTTACGACAGTTCATCGAAAATGTTCCCCAGAGAAACGAAAGGCCTGTAATTTTCCCTCGATCGAACCGCTTTCTTCGAAACAATTAGGGTTACGCGTTCACCTTTGAGAACCTCGTCACATCTCTCGATCTTGCTCGGATGATGAAATTTTACCTTCACATCTTTCTACCATCTTTCACATTCGACCCAAATCGAATTTATCTAAATGAATTTATTTATCTACATATTCGAATTAATATTCTTACATGTGCAAGAAAAACTCTTGGTCACGAAAGAAAACGAATCTACCAGTGGAATTCAATTTTGTGTACTCCAATATTGAGATTACAGTACGGACAACTATCACATACTTATATTGGGTCCTCGAAATGTACCTCGATTTATATTACTGTAAGTATTCAGAGACTTGGTCGGAGATACCTTGAGGAGAAATTGTTATTCGTGGCGATAGTCGATGGTAACCTTTGGTCGACTGTGTCTCGCATATGGAATCGCAGTGGTACCACTTTTCCATCGATGTAACGGCCATAGTAGAGCAAGCGTACGTACAGTTATGGCCGTTCTTGTATCGGTTCCCAGTAAAACAGAACAGAAACACCGTTACGCGTTGAAAATGGACTTTCCTCATTCCCTTAAACGTATCTCGCAGAAATTCACTCTGCGTTCTTCTCCGTCGTGGACCTATTAAGTCGGGGGATCGATAAAGCCTTCTCGTAAGTCTGTTTACACGGTTTTCAATTCCGTTCAGCGTCGTAGATCGACCTTGTTCTTTCCCACGCACCATCGACGCATTATTTCCTGCCTTAACGAACGTTTATCGCCTTTCGAAGGAATCTGTATTCGCGCGAAAGAAACCGTCGTTGCTATTCCACGCCACGATATTCGCACACGAGCGAACAGGCTTTAGATCTTCAGTGTTCGCGCGAATTGTAACGTAAAATTTCTCGTCACCCTCTCTGATACGTGGATCGCTTCCGTAAGTACAGTAAATACAGTCGGAAAATTTGCATTATCATTTACATAATCAGCGTATGTACATTTTCCCGGATATTCAATTCCCGACACACAATTTCGCCGATGTGAAACGAGGTCGGGGCACTTTTACATTTCAGAACTTGATTATTGTAAAACTTGCGCTTGCAGGTTTTTAAGGGTTCGAGGATTTTCAAAATTGGATTCTTAGTTTTTTAACCCGGGGAGAATTTGCAGATTCGAGGATTTGGTAATTTGGGAATTTAGGGATATACAAACTTGAGGATTCAGAAATTTGGATTTTTGGAATCTTAAGGGAAGTTTGGAAAATAATTTTGCACTATTTAATGTCTGTCTCGACTCGTACTTCGGGTGTGACTTTTCTCGAATTTTGAATACCCTGTTTTGGAGTTCAATTTGCATAGTCGATTGCATAATTGACATTTCAACATTCGTTTAACATTGTGGCTGTGATTAGTTAGTTCTGACCCCTGATAAACAAATCATAGTGCAAGTTAATTTTGAGACTAAGTTGTAAATGTGAAAATCTGAATATTTTAAGATGCATAAATATGCGCGAAAGGTTACCATACTATGAATCCTTAAGTACATGGCTACTGTCGGAGTACCAAGCCCAGACATGAATGGTGTCTAAATAAATAATCGTGGGTTAGGTCGAAGGTGGAATTAATTCTTAGTGGTCTGATACATTTGGTACGCGAAATTTGGCGGGATTAGCAGAACTCTCGGTCGTGTGTCGTCAGCAAACGAAACCGCAGAGTGGACCGATCTACGGGGAGATCCGTATGCACGTGGCGTTGCATTTCATTAAAACGAAGGGGATGGGTCGCGAATGAATCCTGGAAAAAGAAAATCGTGGTCCGAGAAGGAAGGAGTCGTGTGTCCACGTTGCTCCAATTACCAGCGGGCTCATGAAATTCACCGGCCACCCTCGTTAACAAAGCCCCGCGCCCGTGGTGCATAATAAATTTCTGTTTTTCTTTTCCACATAATTAAAATTTGAAGAGTTTCTTCGAATTAACGCTCGCACCGTCAAAATAGTTGCGTACCGGTTCTTTCACATTCGCATCTTGGGGTGTAATATTCCTGAACGTAATTACTGTTATTTATCAAAAGTGAAATGACCTCGTGTTTTAAAGAAGATACCGAGATAATATTCGTAGGTAACTTCCGACGTGAAAAGCTTAACGAAACAACGCACCAATTTTTTTCAACACCAAAGGGTCATTCGGTCGTTTTACCGGCTTACTTTTACGCGTTCGCGTCCTCCACAAAGAAACCGAGGAAAAATAAATTTTTTTCTTTACAACGGTGTAGTTTGCGCCGGTGGAAACTCCTCGTATAACGTCCAGTGTATCGACTTTTCCTTGGGAATATCAGAGCATACGTGGTTAAGCATGTACTTTTCCCTCCCTTTTTTTATTTCGCTACAATTGCAACCGAAGGAAGAAGCTAGTTCGAGAGTCGAGAATAACAGATCTCGTGTGCTCGTTCACGAAACAGTTAGCCTGTTTCACGGTATTTATTCGTAAACTTAATAATTCTCGTAATTACTCGGCAACTTCGATGCACGGGGCGTATTTGTCTCGCGTAAATTTACGCGACTGCCTCGAAAGTTCGCCACGTTCGAAAATGATGTTCATTTTGCTATTGTCCAGAAAATGTCACACGTACAATTACTGTTAAAAGTTCGAAATGGTAACACGGTGATTTTGGAGGGTTAGAACTCAGGGACAATGAGATTTCGAATGTTAGGGACTTCACTTTGAAATTAGATCTGTGACTTTGACCTTCGTACTTTGTGTCCTAACTTGTGACTGTGGGATGTGACTCGAGATTTGGGATGTTGAGACTTCAGGACTAAATTGAAATATCTGTCAATACCTACAGAAGGAATGTGTTTTGCATTTACAGAACGTCCAGCTATACGCATTCTTTATAACAGTTCTTTCTGCGATAACCGTCCGAAAGCGTCGAGGCCCTCGTTGCTTTTTCAGGGTAAACCTCGTCGAAAAAGTGAGACAGAAGTATTCTACGAATTCAGGGAATTTACTTACGCGTGTACGTGTGTGAAGAGTACACGTGCAAAAAACGGTTAGCGTTGAAAAATGGATTCGTCTCTGGTTTTCGTACTAACGTGAACGTATTTAAAGCTCGCGGAACGGAACGACGAGGCAACAGCAACAACAGGACGGCCACTTAGTTTGAAATTCTGAGTGATTAAGTAACACGTTAACACAACGGTCGTGTCTCGTGTAGAAAACAAAGCGGTAAATGTTACCGAGGGCGCGAGCAAACGAAGACCGATGAGAACGAACAGCCGCACTTTCTTTTTCCCTCGGTGTTCTCGAAAAGGCAAGACCGGATACGCTCGGTCGAGTGCGTCGTTACAGAAGCTTAGGCGAGGCGAAAGCTCGCTGTGCCCGCGAGTGCTAACGGTAGAAACGACCAGGAACAGATAATGCTCGCGTGAGCGCTTAATGCATTACCACAGGAGGCGGAAAAAAATGCTAACATCCTGTTTTCGCGAATAGTTTAAGATGTTCTGCGTTCCGAGGTCCGTGCTGCACACTCCACTGCAATATAGCCTTCCTTTCTACAAGGACGCACATATTACATCTTCCACATTTAAAAATTTCTAATACTTCAAAGTTTGCAAATTTTCAAGCATTTCAACTTTTCGTATATGTAAATTTTCTTCTTACGTATTTGGAACATTCTACATTCTCTCTGAATGGTAATGGCGGAAACGAGACTTGAAAGGTGTGAGATCTTATTACACATGTTAATCCAATCGCGTTACATTAACTGGAGCAAGCCCATCTTATTTAAAATTGAAGTTCCATCTTGTCAAACTGAATATTTTAACGCGAACGGTCGATCTTAGGATTTCGACTACTCGCCTTCTAGGTTCTCCCCAAGGTTATGCAGATTTTAGGATTCCCATCTCCTAGGATATCTCCGATTCTCTCTGTTCTCCCTAGGTTCTTAGACTTCTATAGATCCATTATAGATTCTTGCTAGTCTTCTTTCACTGTAAGTGTACTTTTAGTCTCTCAAAACTAATGGCAAATCTTGAACATTTAGGTGAAAGTCATCGTTGCACGGAACTGTAAGATAGAGAGATCGAAGACTCAGCGAAACAGATCAATAGCGTCGTTCGGTATTACGATTCCAAGGAAGTGCCTCGGTAAGTAGAATCGTAACCTCGAGTACTTTATTCCGTTCATAAACGTGAAATGGATTCGTAGACTCGTTATTCGGCTCCTGCTCTGCTGGTTATCTCTTGCGTAGGATTGTTCGCTATGTCTCGAAGCAGGGTTATACCGAATTAAAATAACGTAATCACGGCGTCTCGATCTTGGAGGTGCATTTTGCAGAAACGAAAGAAGTTTCGGAAGAATGCGGATTGAATCGTTTGCCGGTCTCTTGATTCTCGATAACGTCCCGGCGAGGCAAGGGGATTCGTACTCGGGCGAGTTAATTGTCCGTGGCGCGATTGCGGCGACGACAGAAGCGCAGCGCGCGGAATTCGCACGGCCATCGAGACAATGTCGTTGCCGTGGACAACGTTTCGGTAATACGGCGACGAAAGCACCGGAAACCGTGGCGAGCGTTTTGCGAGACGGCGAGCAATAAAATTCTCATGAAACCGGGAGGAGGATCCTCTCTCTCGGAAGATCTCTCCACCGTCTTCGGCATTGTTTCGCGTTATCATTCCGCCCGTTCCATCTCCCCGTTTCTTCGTTTTCCCGTCGTGATTCGCCACTAAGAAGCTTACTTTCAATACGAGAAACCGAGAACTTGTACGGTTGGAAGGTTCCACGATCGTTGGCTGGCTCTTTGTTGTTTCATTTCTGATCGTCCGTCTTCCTTTCTTCGTCTCCCACCGTCGTCGTGCTCGATCTTTCGACGTTTCTTTGCGACCCTCCCTCATCAGTTCCGCGAAACACGCTGCTTTCCTACCGTTCTTCGATTCTTCCCTTTACCCTCCGTCGTCGATCCCACTTATATCAACCTGTTACTGTCCGCTCGTCGAAACTTTCGACGGATCTGTTTTTACCCCGTTATCGCATTCCCAGGCGAGCCTTCGTGATAAATCGTTCACCTTGAATCTAGAATGATGCGCGGATATCTCTTCCGCTCGTTAGCTTATTCGTCCGGTCCGTTCTTTCTCATCTTCTTCGACCGCTGTCCGTCATACAAACTGCTGTCTACCATCTACGGCGAGTCCTCAATTACCAACGTTGTATCGTCGCGTTAACTTTCGCCGTAGCTAAACGCAATTAACGAGACTTTTCTTCTGGCCTCATTTTTTCTCGGTTTGTCAGGTTACGTGACCATCGGTGGGCTCGTTCGAGTCGCGTTCAGAATCCGTGTGTCTCTTTACTTGTTGCATGCTCGCTGGGCACGTAGCGAGCCAACGATTCCCAGCTGGAAAAGTGTCGCGGAATACGACTAGCTTACATTGCTTTTTACGTCGATTGTCCTATTTCTGATACCACGACACGTATGAGTCTCTATCGATCGTATCCTCTATTTTCTTGCGTTATTTTCGCCGGTGGATGTGACATTCGTAGCAGCTGGACAAATAATTTCTGCGCCGTACTGTTTGTCCGCGAGCTGAAGACAAATTGCACCATTATTTGAAGCTTCGCGAACGATGTCGTATATTTCGAAGAGGGAAGAATCATTGCTTCCAACGAGGAAATACCTTTATATATCGTATAATTTAAAGATACATTCGTTTGAAAAGTGTGTACGTATATAGGACTTCTAAGATATAGGGACATTGTAGCACAGGAATATAACGATATAGGAATCTAGGGTAAGAGATGTCTAGGAATCTAGAGGTCTGGAAGTACAAGGATTTGGAGCTATACAGATCTAGGAACTTGGAGATGTAGGGCTATTCTGGAGGTGTAGGAATTGGGAGGTGTAGGGATTTGGTAATGTAAGAATTGGGGGTTGTAGAGATCTGGGGTATAGAGAGCTGGATATATAGGGATTTGGTGATATAGGGATTGGGGGTTGTAGGGATTTGCTGGTGTAGGGATTTGGTGACGTAGGGATTGGAGGTTGTAGGGACCTGGGATATAGAGATCTGGATATATAGGAATTGGGGGTTGTAGTGATCTGCTGGTGTAGGGATTTAGGGTTGTAGAGATCTGGTGATGTAGGGACCTGGGATATATAGATTTGGAGATATAGGGATTTGGTGTTGTAAGAACTGGTGGTATAGGGATCGAGGTTGTAGGGATCTGGAGGTATACAATTTGGAGGTTGTAGTGATCTAAAGATATCTGGAGGTGTACTGAGGGTTGTAGAGATCTGAAGATATAAGAATTAGGGGTTGTAGAGATCCAGGACATAGGGATTCAGCAGTATAGATATCTAAAAATCTAAATGTCTTAGTATATAAAAATCTATGGATCTAGGAATCCTAAGATCTAGGACTACATTCTAAAAGTACATGAATTATGGGTTTTCTATGGTTTTGGAAATCAAGATATCAGGGAGTATCAGGGGTAAAGCAATCTAGGAATTAATGGAACCACAGGAATCTATAAATGCAGAGATTCAGTTCCATTCCATAGGGAATTGTTGGGAACATCTCATAACGGGAATCGTGTATTCTTGTTAATTTGTGTATGTGTTCGTCGACTGTAAGGAAGCAGAAGTATCTACGAAGATCTCTTGTCTACGACTAACATCGTCTGGTCGTTAATCATAACGATCGTTTGGAATTACGTATAATAACTAGAATTTGTTGCCGGGAGAAAATGCTGCTGGATAATCAACGAGTGTTTTTAGCGTAATCGACTACGAACACTTTAGATCCGTGAGTGGGAAAGTATCAGAAAATCCGTAACGAGACTTGATACTAACCGAAGTATTATTTAAACATTATAGTCATTACACTCGAGAAAATTATAATTTTATCATCTAAAGGAATTTCAGTAGATTGCTATATTCAATATTAGCGTTGTAATAAATTATACTTTTATTTACTGAAATTTCTATGACAAGTCGTTAAGAGTTAATATCAGTTATGAGGCCCGTCGCCGACCTTCTGGAGTTCTTCTCCTCTTTTTAGCACGACTTGATATAATGCATTATTCTACCACTATCTCTAATTTAAGTTCTGAAATTCTAAAGACCCAAAATTCAAAAGTTCCAAAACCTTTCTAAGGTTTGAAGACTTCAAAATTCCAATATTGACTACGGTAATCACCAGTGTAATCTTTGTCCTATGTCCCTAACTCTAGTCTCTCTACCTCCATAATGTCTCTAGGCTGCTTCTAAACATTGCTCACAAACTCTTCAGTAAGCAACAGCTCCATCACTGATTTGCACTAATAGCAACTAGTTGATAAAGAAAAAAGTCACGCGTGCTCCGGCACGTGTCCACGTTCAAGTAACATTGTCCATGATGTCTATTTGTTGTTCATGCGATCATTAGAGCTGTGCAACGCTGACGTCTTATTACGTCTTTCCATCGTTTCCATTTACGTGTCCTGGCATATTAATGAGCTCGGCAATGTGATTAAGCAAAATGAGGATACGGAATTCGAAAGCTGCTCCGGCTCTCCTCACGAGTGTCTCGTAGCTTAAACTCGTTCATTGAATCTAATCCACGGAATATTTAATATCTCATCCGTTCAGGTATCGGTTAAGCATTTAAAGCGTTTTCGTGTTAAACAATATTCACCCTGGGATGATTGTAGACTTGAAGCAGCCACATTAAAGCTCACCATGGGTGGTATACTGAACGCGCGAATGAGGAACTTTAATGAAAGTGTTTAAACGTTTCGTCGATCTGCGGAGTAAGACAAGTAATTATACGATATTACGCGATGTTCTCTGCTGTACAATCGCTGAGACACGCTGCGTTGAACACGTAGGAAACCGTAAACGCAATTTGCACCGGGAATGGTAATATATTCAAAGTGTCACATGCAAGGGCGAATCGTTGTTTTCTTTTGCATTTTCAACGATGTTGTTTCCTCGTTAATGACCTTGCGGATGAATCATGATCACGATTATTCATAACAGCCACATGTTCGAGAGCAACAAAAATTCAATAACGAACGTCCCTTCGATCTGTGTTGATGTCTAAATGGCGAACAACGAATTTTCATGCGACGCCATGGTTTTAATGCTCGATCTACAACTGTGCACGTTGCCGACAGTTTGATGCCCGTGTTATTCGATATAAGCTGCATTGGATATTCCGGAATTCTGTTCGGTCGTGCGATATGAACGAGAAACACGATATCCTTGTAATAGCATTTGCTCGGATGAGAATCACCGATGACAGCCAGAAACCAACAGCTCTTAGTGTTCGCACTATTCTATCCTTGCGAACATTTTTGCTTTGAATTTGACTAAATTAAAATTTGTCTAAATTAATCACAAATTTTGGATTTTGTTTTACTCGTTTACAGGGGTTACTAAAATATACTCTTTCATTTCTAAATCCATCATCTCTTCACCATGTTCTTCTTTGCAACATGAGACGTAGAAATAGCTCTAAGTGAGGATTCGAAGCTTCATTCCCTGATATATTGCTTTATATTTCAAATTATTATAACTCGCCCCAGATCAATCCCTTGAATTTCTGGATTCAATAAAGTTTAGAGCACAATGTAATTTTTATCTTCATTTGCGTTTCCGGCATTTCCGTTCTTTCGCCAGCGGCAGAAACTAATTTCAACAGAAATTCATGCGCTGTTCAGTCCGCAAAATTATGTTTCTCCTGTGCGCAAGTTACGATGGATATTGAAACAAAAAATACGAGCAGACGAAGTGCATTTGCACATACGTCAGCTTGTTATGACGGAATATGTTAAAACGTTCGTATTTGTTGACAATCAGTTTGTTTACAAGAGTTTCACGCAATAGCGAGCCGTCGTTTCGCAAACACGCCCGGGCTGTCCATCAAACGACACCGGCTCTTTCGCGGAGAATTATTGGTACCTCGTTGGAAGTAATGTACCGTTTTTCCTTTCTCGCGTTACAGTACAGCAAATAGAATTATTTCGAAATTCTGCCTCTATTTGGTCCGTTACGTACTTTCCGTTATTTGTTCACGATGCCGCGTTGTCGATTCCGCTATATTGTTTCCGCAACGCAAACATCGCGAATTGATATTTTTCCGGCACAGTTTTTATCCTTATCGAAGGCTCCTCAGTTTTCATTGTTTGTACAATTTTATCGAGTTGTTCAGAAACTTCGCTAGGAAATTCAATAATAAAGTTTAAATAAATTCTTCACGATAAGTGTAATTCTGTGTCACACGGTGCTTCAGAAATTTATTTTACTTCAATACGAACGAAGCAGCTCTTTTGTAAAAAATTACCCAAACTGAAAAGTTTATATCTTAAGTTCAAAATTAAACATATATTGTTCTTAATATAAACTATATTATTATACAATTGTTAATATTTATCTAAATTATCACCAGTCTTTTCAAATGGGGTGCTCTGACCGAAATTTCGAATAAAGCCCCAAAATTTAGGTTTCAATCTAACGTAGCATAAATGCTACTAGATGGGATTTTTCTGTCCCAAAATGGGGTCAGATGCCAAATCTCGAAAATTACTATTTGAAAAGTAACTGCTATTATAATGCAGGTTAGTTTTTCACTGAAGTCTCCGTCGCTAAATTGTGTGGACCCCATGAACCGTCCAAAAAATTTCTCCGGTTACTTGGTTGGAACAACGAAAACCTTTTTCCAGCCTTCGGATTCCTGCACGCGTACGCTAAAAATGAATCTTCTCGCAAACACGAATTCGCGTATAGTCCGGGAAATCGTACTCCCGTTTCGCAACGATGCGCACAGCCAACAAGGTATGCGTCATAAAATATTCATCAGGTCATAAACGAACGTAAAATCTTCAGTTTACAGTGATTATTGTGCTAATCAAACTGTTTTATACGAACAATTCGAGCGAGCAATAAACAGACATCAACGAGGGTTCGCAGAATGCAAAATGATCAAACTGGGATGTTTAGGTTCCATGTTTTTATGCATTTATATGATTAAATGCGCAGAATATTCTGTTTTGGATATTGGATTCAAATTGACGTGTAGGATGCAACAGTTTTAAATAACTGTTCTTTGAAACTGTTGTATTGGTGATAACTGGGGACTGGGCTGAGTTTCGATGTGAGTAGGATGGTTGAAGGTCTCTGACTGTGGGGATGTTACGGGTGGTGATTTAACGAGAGGATAATATTCTAACATTTTCCAATTTGTCAACTCTCCAAATTCCCAACTCTCCCCATTCCCAAATTTCCAAATTCCCAAATCTCCCAATTCCCAACTCTCTAAATTCCCAAATCTCCAAATTTCCAACTCTCCAAATTTCCAACTCTCCAACTTCCCAACTCTCCTCATTCCCAAATTTCCAAATTCCCAAATCTCCCAATTCCCAACTCTCTAAATTCCCAAATCTCCAAATTCCCAACTCTCCAAATTTCCAACTCTCCTCATTCCCAAATTTCCAAATTCCCAAATCTCCCAATTCCCAACTGTCCAAATTCCCAACTCTCCAAATTCTCAAATCTCCCAATTCCCAACTCTCCAAATTCCAACCCTCAAAGTTTCCTCTTCCCGACCGAAGAATCGCAGGGAGCGAATCACGCGACAACCAGCAAAAGGCGAGGAAAAAATGTTTTAAATGGAAATGGCGGCGGTGAAAATTGCTGCGACAAAGCTTTCCAGAGGTGGTCAATGTAAGAAGGATTTGAAGATCACAGTCGACGGTATTCCCGGGTGAATTCAAAAATGTATGGGGAGTCGATAAGCGGAAGACGAGTTCCTGGAGTTTCTCGAGCTTTCTCTTTGCTGTCGTTATACTATCGAAACATGTTTCACGTAAGATCACTGGCACGAGAGGAAAACTTGTTGGAAGAAATGTTCTCTCTTACCATGGTGTCTCTTGGTCTCGATCGTCAGACTGCAATTTTTATCGGTCCCGTGGCTCGATACGTAGCTTACAAGCTACAGCAATTTGCATTCCAATGTCTAGCATCGACGTTTCGGATTGCTTAACGTGCTGCCTCTGTTTTCTTCTTCTATCGATGTTTTTCCGCGTGTCACGACGCGACGTATTGACAAGCTGAATAATATCGAGAATATGTACTTAGCGACTATTGATAGCATGTTATATTTATAAAGGAGGCACGAGAAATTACGTCTTGAACGTCTGAAATACTACCTTCCTTTTATTCTCCATTTTGTGATCATGGATCAAGTACTAGCATCAAATAAATTGATCAAATACATAAATTACATACATTCGATCAAATATACACGATCGAATACATAGATCACGTGTAATGATCAAGTACAGATTAAATAAATATGATCAAATGCATAGATCAAATACATGTGACCAAGTACATATAATGAGGTTCATAAATTAAATAGACATGATTAAATACATGGATCAGGTACATAAATTAAGTAGATATGATCAAGTATATAGATCAAATACATATGATCAAATACATGTGATCAAGTACATAAATTAAATAGATACGACGAAATACATAGATCAAACGCATGGAAGTACATTACGTACAAGAAGATGTCTAATGAAATTTTCATCTTGATCGTAAGATGAACGTGTAAGAATAGTTACGTTGAATCAACAGATTATATGGTTTCGAGAAGATGGTTTTATTCGAATATTGCCCGAGCCACCGCATCTTGAACGATCCTCATACTTCAACAGGATCGTTTTTACGTTTCTATCGTCGATGAATCAGAATTGAACTTAGCGTCGTCGACGATTCACCGTGGCTGCACTTTGGCAGAAGTTCGACAAGGGCTTGAAGATAGAGTACACACAAACTGCGATAACTAATGAGATGCGCGACGCGACGCTTTGAAACGTCGGTGCCAGATATCTCGACTCCCAGTTACCAACTAATTATGTATTAACATGAAAATCGTGGCCAGACACGCGTGAACGATCGATCGGAATTGTTCGAGTAACTTTCGCTCGCATCGTTCAGCCCGATTATCTTTGATTCGTTTACAGGGAGGCTGTTCCCCTTTTTCGTCGTACAAAGCCGCCGTGATTAAGTTTCCCCGTTGTAAATTACACGCGAACGAACAACACTGCTTTGATTAAGGAATTCGCCGGGGGGATCGAGCTAGTCGTATAGAAACAGAATAAGGAGACGAGAGAAGGTGTAACGAACCGGTGGAGCGAGAGAGAGGGAGAATTAATGTACCTGGGTGAAATCACGAAGAAATAAATTAGAATAGCGGGAATATTGGACAGGGCCAACGCGAGCTTGTGATTTTACGAATAATAAATTTCGATATCTTTACGAGTGTACATAAATTTAATAGATAACAGTAACTACGCCCGTGTCTGGCCCACCCGGCTTCTCTCTCCACCGATCCTCCTATGGATGCTGTCTATTGGTCGCTGGCGAAACTACGGTAACTTTTATTCACAAGGTCACTCGATATCGTAACATTCGAACGTACGGACTCGTAGCACGTGTCTCGATCATGTTCCCCGGCATTTCGCGCGATATACGTTCGTTAATAGGGCTTTTAACGATTTCAAGCTGGTTTCTCTAATTATTCCGTCTCGAATTGCTTGAATCTCGTCTTAATCCCTCAATCTCTACCAGCAATTAGTACCTTATTTGGTGATTTACCGGAATCCGTTCTTGGAAATATTTGAGATGCGTATGCTTGAAAGAATCATTAACTGCAAATATTGCTAGGCAGGGATTAAACTTGTGTCTACGGTCTGGATCTCTTCAGATGGTAACCCTGAAAATCGTCAAACTTTTCTCTAATTCTCAGACTCTCTACATGATCAACTACTAAAATGTTCATACTTCCAAATTATCTAATTTCTAAATTGCAAAATTTCTAAACCACACCTTCCCAAATTTCCAAATAGCCAACACCTAACTTTCCAAAACTGCAGTGTTTGAAATTTAAGAATTTCCAAGTTCTCGTATCTGCGAATCTTCGTATTAGCAATTTTTCTCCGTTATCGCGATTATTGGCTATTACTTAATTCCCGGATGGTTGTTCCAGATCGTTAGAGGAAACCGAAGTCGTTGGATAGAAGAAGAAGCTTATGTTTTATGACGGTCGTTCACGAAAGGAGCAGAAATTTTGTAGAAAGGCCGTTCCGAAGGTCGTTAAGGGATGTTGGAAATGATATTGCTACGTCTAGTTGGATCGCGAGCTGTATTTAAAGGTCCCCGGAGGCGCGTCCTTGACGAAGCTGTCCTTGAAGCAGTCCTTTCGTGATACAAACTGATCATTATGCAGACACGTGATCCGTTCGAATTTTCTTTTAGCAAAACGAACGAAACAAATCTTCTCCAACAAGGAATCGAACAAAAACTGTTGTCCCGATTAGGCCACAATGAATATGCGAGTATCAACTTTTTTTACCGCTAGGCTGTTGTTACTCAAAACAGAAAATCCCCGTGAAATTAACCAAAGTATGTCCGCCATTAAACGGCAATAATTGCAGAACACCTGCGCCGTCGCGTAAATCAGTTTCCCTGGATGCACCGTGCAGAAGTGTAATTCGCTCGTGCATTAAAATTTCTATTTATAACCTTCGCGGTTACTCTACTTTATAACGCGTTATGTGCGGGGTGGCCCTGTGCGCTAACATTTCATTGCCTTCTCGCTCCGTTGAAGTTATCGAAAAATGGAAAAAAGGATTTTTATGTAAGGCGGTGACAAATCTCGAACACTGGGAATCTAGATTTCTAGATCACTTCAAAACACTTGGATTATTAATTCCTGATTCTTCCAGACTCCCACATTTCTGGATTAGCTCTAAACTCTCACTCACATGTCTAGATCCACATATGCACCTGAGCACCACATCCACCTAAACACGATATCCACCACATCCCTAAATGTCTACATCGTTATATCCCTACATACTTAGCTGTACTCGAGATACCCATATACCTAAATCCTCATATCTCCAGATCGTAGTTCTAGATCCCTACGTCCTTGAACCTCTACCTTGCTGGATCTCCACATTCTTAGATCATATTCCAATATCTCTACGACCCTAGATTCAGACATTTAAATTCATATATTCATAGATCCACATATCAGACTGTTCATAAATCCCTTCGCATATCCCTGTAGTATTCCTAGTTCATTTCAATAGAAATTCGAAAAATGTTTTCAAAAAATTCTCTCTACCCGAGCAGTTTCATTAGACCAGTCCGTAATACCTTCGAGCAGAACCCCATAGTCGAAGCACGAACCGTGTACTTAATCGAAAATTATCCGAGATCAGAATGTCTAGGGTCCAGTACCGAGAATGTCGTCGAGTTTGCTGGAACTCGCTGGAAGTCTATCATCAGGCATTGAACGTAGCCACCGTGTGCTGCGTACAGGTTTTTAATCTTCCATAAAAGCGTGTCGAATGATGCTGCTACACTTTGTATTACAGTGTATTAATACAGGAGGACATTACCGTGACGCATCTACGTATCAACGAACGTTCTACTCTGCATCCTGCGTAACCAGATCGCGACAAAGGAATCGAGCGTTTCTGGTCGCCGATCGAAGAAGAGGGTCGAGCGTTGGTTGAAGAGGAAAGAACAGTTTAGACAAGAAGTACCGTGCTGCCTGGAGGTAAGCAGGTGCGCAACAACCTATCGCCCCTTCTGCAACTTCGTTCCCCGTATCTTTCTTTCTCTCGTGGTCGTTTCGCTGTTATTTCTCTTCCACTTTATCGCGGTCGCTGCCTCTCTTTATCGGCGCTCTTTTTCTCCGTCTACGTCGTTCTACCCGCTCTATCTGTCCGTGTTCCGCGCGACGCGACGCGCGCACACGCTCAGTAGACGAGGGATAGAGAAGAATGTAAATTGTGGTCGCGCACGAGGAAAATAACCGGTCCTCCGTTGATGCGTACCCTACGACCATTCGTAATTTCGTTCGCTAGGGTAATTCCTAGTCGTTCGTCCCCGCGATACGATACTCACGGGCGTTGTACCGGCTTCGAAATTTGTGGGAAGCGTAGCATAGCGGAGCCCATCGGCTATCGTATCGTAGGCGGCAGCTCATCTCCCGTCTTAACAGTTAGGGAGAAAATATTTGCCTACAGCCTTAAATTGGTAAAGCAGTTACACGCCGTGCGGAAGATCCTCGCTCAAATCCCAGTCCTGCAATTCGATCAACGAGTATATGCGCATCCCTTGGGGATCGAAGGATACGGAGGTACATAGGGGACGTAATTATATAGGGATATAAATATTGGCGTATTGGGCTCGGTATGCATATCTTGAAGTACGGAGACTGCGGATCTATGGAGATAGGAGTATAAACATAGAGATGTAGGAATTGGAGATGTGAAGGTGTGGGTCTAAATTTATGAACGCAAGAATCTAAGTATAGAGATTCCATCTGAAATTTAAAAATTTTCCAAAGAAGCCGTGCTCCGTTTATTCAAAACCCCAACAGTAAAGCTCGAACAAGAAACTCGAGCTATAACTTTGAAATACATATTTTGCAAGAACAGAAATGCTTAGCCACAATGAGGTGTAATCGTCGCTTGTACAAGCCGGAACATCCTTAAAGATACAAAGTAACAAACCATGTATTCTCCGTAGAGTAGATATAAATTAAACATGAGATCGATCGAACGGGTTCTTCTGTCGCGTGTTTCCATCCTCGCAAACATTGACATGTCCAAAATCCAAACATATCAAGCAAAAAGGCAGCGATTAATGAACCGGTACGTGCAGCCAAGATACACAGAGTGGACGTCCGAAAGAAAAACTCGTCCCGAAAATAAAACAAGTAAGACTCGGATGTTGGCAATCAGCCGTTCGATTGCTCCGGTGCGTCGTATCGCTTCGAGATGAGCTAATAAGCGGTATTAGACACTGTATGTACGCTGGATAAATCATTGAATCGCGGTTAAATCACGGGTTCCAATGATGTTGCTTGGATAATTTCTATGGCGCATAGATCGAAACAATTAATCGGTCATTGCGATCGCCGACTTTGCATGTTTCGATGGAAAAGCTGTATTTATGAAACTAGTTCCCGATCAGATGCTGCGGTGTTTCCTTCCATTTTTCTGCCGACCTTCGAACTGTTTTTGCTGCCTAATCCTATTAACAGCGTCCTATTAAATTTTATTGAAATCGTATGCCTGTTATTACGTCGGTACGCGAGAAACGCGAACATCGGAATTTCCGATCCTTCTCCCATTTCGCAATTAATTTACGGCTATCTGTTTGCTACCGGGTCGCGTTTTAATTGCTGCAACAACCAGTTGTTTTTACATCGAGGAAAAATTTTATATTACAATTTCGCGGGAGTTCTCTCTAATGAGGAACTCACGGTTAATCGTTCTCACACTTTTCGATTTTCAGAATTTTCCAAATTTTTAATTGCAGGTTTCTGGATTTTTAGGTTTGCAAACTTTTGAATTATCAGATACGTTTAGAAATTTACAAATGTACAAAATTACAAGTACTTGTATTCACAAGCTTACATTTGCAAATTTTCAAAACCACAAATTCATACATTGAGAAATTTAATGAATCTCAAATTTTGAAAGTTGCAATTTTCTAGCAGTATGTTGTCACTTGTTACGAGACATCTTCAGCGATATAACAGGAGTCATCACATTGGTGTCTACACTAGACATAATGCAGGGTCCAATAACGTCTAAAATTTGGTCGCGAACTGCAGAAATTCTAATAGCAACTCTGTTTCTACTTACACGTTAAGTTTCTTCTCGCGAATCTTCGTAACAATTAAGTCGACGATCAACTCTGTGAATTATCGTCCGAAACGTGCTCGAATCTGAAATCTTCCATGCGAAACAGCAGAATTTAATTAAAGCCAGACTTAACTGCCTCTCACCTACACGCCAGAGCAATGTAATATCGGGAACCTGAGTGCAGCCTCTGATCAAAGATATAGAACGTAAAAGCAGATAATATTAAATTCTACGTAATATTTTATGATTTCTACCCGTTATTCAATTAACGAAAGGTATAATTATCTAATATTGTTGATGAGTAATTTTCTATTTACTCTTTTAACAGGTTGTAAACCCAGTTGGAATCGAGATAGGTTGCCATTTATTTTTCACAAAACTTCAATGTTACAATAACATTTAAACCAGAAATCTGATTTTGCTAACAGTAAATATTAAATCTGAAACAGTGAATTTTTCATTCATACATTTAATACTTGTGTAATTTTAATCCTCTCCATATGTAGTCATATGTGGGCAATTATCACATGTGAAGATTATTGGAGAAAGAATAAAAATAAATTTATTATTACTTTAACAGCCAACAACCTTACAAAAGGTATTTTATGATTCTTATTTTTATCTTAAAAATTCATACATGAATTAACATATGTGTCCACATTAGCACGTGTCACATGTTCCTTCTCTTCGGAATTCGTATCTAATAAATTATCTACTTTTTATTCAAATCTCTTACAGAACCCAAATTCCTATCACGTTGTTTTTTACCTCGTTCAAAGAAGAAAGTTTATAAATAACTTGTTTCCCTACCGCTTATTCATTTCAATTCTAATCGCGTAATCACGTCTTCGGGGAGACCTCGGAACAGCGGGAGACTCTTTGTCGAGATATTTCTTCATTGCCATGACAGCGTTGTATCCTCTAGAAAAATGAGAAGGGAAGAGGATCGCCGCAATTTGATCAGATATCTACTCTGTTTCGTGTAAATTACCCCTTACATTTTTGCGGTATGATCACCGATTCTGCACTGAGATTTACGATTTTATCTAGCGACTATAATTTGTGAAGATTCTCTTCGTCATTAGCCGGAAATTGGCCAATGAGAAGCGTCTTTCGTTTTTCTGCATCATTCTGTAATTATTGGCGGAAATAGGCAGGCAGCGAATAAGGGGATGATTTTAATATCTTTGAGAATGTGATTTTTTATTCTTCAATGGGAGGCAGATGGATATTTTATCTTGTCAGGAATTCAAATGTTTAATTTTATAAATTTGTACATTCTTAAATTTCTATTTTCCTAGATTTCTACATTTCTAGATATCTAAATTCCTAAATTCCTAAATTCCCAAATTGTCGAGCCCCAACTTTCCAAATTTCTAAATCCCAAAATCCCAAATTCGCAAGCCCCTAAATTCCAAATTTTCCAATTACCAAAGTCCCCAAATTCCTAAATCTCCAATCTCCCAAATCCCCAAACTCTGAAGTTCCCAACTTCCCAAATCTCCAAATTCCAAACTCCCCAGCTCAGCTTCCAAATTTCCAGCATCCACTAAATCACGCCCAGCGTAGAATACTCGACCTATTACTAAATCTACAGGTCCTGACCTATCTCGGCAAGAATTCTAGTTACGCCAATGTCAGCAATCCGAAGGTCGCCAGCATCCACACAATCACACCTGCTTCAACAGAAGCTTTTTCGTCAATGATTGATAAAATTATGCCTATTGTTGCATTTAAAAATACAAGAAAATAAAAGGTAGCTCGAGTGAAGATCACCTTACCCATGGTTCCCATGATTTAAATCTATTTACCCACAGAAATCTAACTTAATTTAACAATCGAGCCATCGACTACAGATATCAATTGCCATTGATATTGTACATATTGTAGATAGCAACGTTTTAATAATAGAAACGAATTTTTAATTACCCTCGAGTGAGAAACACAGAGGTTTATATTTTCGTGGAATTTTTGCCCCAGGCGTTTAACATTTTGCCACGACGACAGGTTTGGCAGATTAGCAAACATCTCACGCGTTCACGGTACCAATTTCGTTGCTAAAGGCAGACTTCTCGGACGGTGGCAATGAATTTTTATCGGCTTAACGCCAGTCATTTGTTCCGGCTTGAACGTGGAACGGTAATACTTAATCTCGCTAGAAATTCAACCGCAGTCGGTTCACGTAGATCCCTTTCCCGAAAGGATATTTAAATGTATTACCACGGAAGCTGGCGGGCTCATGAGAAAATTCACGAAAAAATTCCTTCCGCCACGCTGACGAACCTCGGGGAGAATTATTCTCTTTTATTCTTTCTGTTGCTTCTGCCACAAGTTTCTTAACTTTTCGAGCTATGTTAATTTTGCTTATCTAAACATTGCGATTCAAAAATAAATTATATGATTTCATTTTTAACACATTTGTAGATCCACATTTTTGTAACAATTTTCAAGTTGTTAGATTATTAAATTTTGTTAGTTATTTTTCAGGTTCATAATTTTCAAATTATTCAGTTTGTCGATTGATAAAGTAGTATCAATCTATGTATAAATTTCACAACTAATTAATGATGATCAAATTTAATTTTGCCAACGGAAAGTTCAATTTTGACTAAATTTTTAATTGCTAATATACAATGTAAGGTGTATCAAATTGTAGAACATTCTGTTCATTGAAAGTTCAATTTCGACGAAATTATTCAGAAACTTAAGATATAAAATTCGTAAGGTGCATCAAATATTCTGCTTTCTGCATTCTACTTTATCATCGTACCGCATTCGACCTTTATTATCCTATACTTATTTATCGACCCGCATATACATGGCGTATCAAAGGAAATCGTTCCGTAACCAAGAAAAAGAGAACGGCCATCTTACAACGACCTTTATTCTGCAACAGAATCCGAGCAAATTTGAAATAAGATTAGCCTTCCTTTTCCGACGTCCTCCGAGACATCCTTCCGGGATTTTAGCATCGAAATTCCTTTGCATTTTTGTCCATCGACGTCATTTTTCAGCTTCTTGCGATATCTCCAGTCGGGATGATCGATATCGGACTTCGCCTTTTCCACGGCAATAAAATCACTCGACGGGGTCAACGATGGGGGGAGAGGAAAAACGACGGGACAGAGAATCGCGAAGAAGCGTTTCAAGATGAAAGTTTGAAAAGTCAAAGTAAACGGCGGGCTTCCACTATGTTTAATTGGGTTCAGCGTGGAACTCGATGGCGTACGTGGTTGTGGCGTACCGATGGCGTAAGAAAAAAGGAGAAGGGTCGCGTCAGATTTTCCAGCGGGATATTGATTTCCGGAATGTCTGGTATTCCTGACACAAGGATGAAATTTGTACCAGTCACGTTACACGGCCGGGATTTTCGCTTTACGGCCCCGCGACTCTTCAAGGTTCTTTTTTTTCCATCTTCGTTCATTCGCGCGTTCGCCCCGCCATTATCTCGGACCGACTCCGTTTTGCTCGCCTCTTATTGCCTCGACGAAACGTGGCTGTAAAGTGAAACAAACGATTCCACGGGTTTTTACGCTCGTTCGAGTCCTCCACGTACGAGCTCGACCGCGCGTTAAGAAGACGAAGAGAACGGACCGTGGAGGGCAGAAGTAGCCGCTGAACTCGTAAGTCACTCCGCTAATTTCGTTCGCCACCGGAAGATTTCCAGCTGCCATTTGCGGGGATGAAGATTTATCGACTGCTCCGGGCGTCCGGTCTCGCCTGTGACTATCGATTACCGATATCTCATCGATACCTTATTGATACGATATATCGATAATATCGTATAATCGCTCGGGCAGATTATATCAATTTGTTTGAAATAGAACGCTACGTGTCATGCATTTATTATTACATGTAAATTTAAAATATGTGCATATAGTCGTGATAAAAGTGGACTGATTCAAACATTGATAAACTGTCATTCATGAAATTTTAATAAATCTACATTTTATGGAATACCTAAGTGACAAGGAGTAATAAGCAGCAGCATCAATTATAATACATAATATATTTTATACATACGTGTGTGTATGAGTATGTGTATGTATCTCAAGAGGGTCCATAATTTATGAAGACTGTTTTACAATCATTTTTTTGTAATGATACTACTTATAATGATATTTTATAATTTATAGAACTTCTCACTTGGGAAATGTAGAAACTACCTCTGCTTAAGAAAATGACTAAAATATACGTAGAAAAAGGGATGTAGTTAAAAAATAGCGAAGTTGAATTTAGCCGGTGGAAAATCTTGAGTCCGGAATATCCGCGTGATCGACTTTCTTCAGGCGTCAGCGCGATGAAAATTTTGTAGAAGTTCCAAAAGCGAGGCTGCTTATCGTTCGCTAACGAGCAACCAAGGCCTTTAAGTCGCCTTCGTAGTTGGGCTCGTTTAAGCGTGCAGGTTAATGGAATTAGTTGGAAGCGCGGTCGACTTTTCCACCGCAATAATTGGCCAGATTAATTATGTTTAGCTTATCGAAATCTCTCTCTCGTCCCTTGATCACGATCAATGAAATCGCGTATTCAAGAGAGGACGACCCCAAACTCCGAGGACCTTAACGGTAACTTTACTCGAAGAGGCTCCATTTCGACCGTGTCATTAAACATTCCCTCTTTCATATCGAGCTTCGATTGAATATTTTATGAGGTTTTCTTAAGATGAATCGAAGAATCCTTGATGAAGCTAGAGAAAGTTTCTTACTCTTTTTTTGCTCCTCGTTAACCCTTCTTTGTAACCGCCTGTAGATGGGAAGTCGTGCTTTGTATCGGGAATGAACTGAACGTTTTATTGTATTTGGGAAATGTACTCTCAATTTTATTGTTTTCAAATTCTCGGATTGTTCCGGATCGAATTTCCAAAATTACAAATTACAAACGTCCAAATTCCCAAATTCCAAGTATCTCGTAAATTTCCAAATATCCCTAAATGGAGATTGTGCAAGATCTTAAATAGTGTTGCAGAACAAATTGACTAACGACGGACGAGGATCTTTTTCTCTCCATTTTATCGATATGTTTCTGTTAACGCGGGCGTTGATAATTATTGAATTACCAGCTGCATCAACAGGCCGTGTTCTCGCAACGACCCATGCATATATATGTCTGCATTTATTGGAATTTGAATACCTTGCTGGTGATAATGCACATACGGGTCTGATGATGAGTTTACCGCTCCGTACTGCGTACATCATGGAGCTGCATTAATTAACGCGAAAATGGATACAAAACAAGAGTTGTTCCGTTCGATTTGAAGTCAAGGGAATGGCGCAGAGGCTGGGGAATGGTCGGCTGGAAATGAAGAACGCTCAAAGAGGAGGACTTCAATTAAGGGGAAAAATTTATTACCGTGCATATATTTATTTCAGTATTAAATAAAGATAAAACGAATATCTCATCTTGTCGCAATTGTAAAAAACATTTCCTCATCAATTTTATCAACCTTGTTGCAAATATATCTGAATGGCATCTCCAGTACAAATATGGGTTTCTTAAATATCAATATCTTACAGTCCTGTGTCCCAAATTTCTCAAATCCCCTAATTCTTATTCCAACTTCTAAAATCTCCTAGACCCCAAATTTCCAGCTTCTCAAATTCCCTAACTCTCAAAAATTCCAAACAATCAACGACTAAATTCCAACTGGTTGCCACATTTTTCCCAGCGAATATAAAGTCCCTGTCTGTACGGTTCGCTAATGAAAATTTTTCCGCGATAATATTAAAGCGAGCACCGAACGAATTAATTAACCCAACTCAAACGATCGTTGGTTTCAGTTAGGAGATTAAAAAATCAATTAGCAAGTGCGTGACCGATGCTCGTTGCTCACCGTGTGCAACAAATTAGATAAAGTCTCTCTCTGAAATTAATCCACCTTTTGAACGATTTAATTGAGTCACATCTTGATTTATAGCTTGTTACTTTGCCCCGACTTCCATACATATATTCGCTCCCCGAGCTCACCTAAGCTAAACGCCTGACGAAACTGGTTTTCCAGGTGTTAAGCTTGGCCGACTATCGCGCACGGCAATCACGTGCATTATTGTCCTTTCGTTTCTGTCCCTCCTATCTAATCAATGGCGGAAGGACGCAATATCGACGGAAATATCGCGCAATAGATTGCGGTAGAAAAACCTGCTCGCCATCATTTCTATTTGCTTTAGGATGGCTGAACTCGCTGCGGGTAATAATAATTCGTCATTTTCAAACGAATGCTCACGCTTAATGGCTCGTTGCGAACTCTCATGGATTCGGCTATTATGAAGATCGCAAAAAAGAAGTTGAAGTTAACAGCTGAGAACTAGTTCAATTCTGAGATTTGTTCGCTTGTTTGCAGTGGGTGATTTGATAAAAGGATATGAAGTTTTTGTGTTTGCAAGTATCGATATTTTCAAACTTATAGATTTTCAAATTTTGTAAGTTCTTGAATTTGTAAATTTTTCTAAGTTCACATTTCTAAGTTTCTATTTCATAAGATTTGCAACTTCTCAAGTGTTCAAAGGATCAAATACCTAGATTACCAAATTTCCATATCCCCCAATTTCTACATCCCCAAATTTTCCTATCCTTAATATATCCAAGTGTGAATATTGCCAAATTTTTATACCTTCAAACTTGTACATCCCCAAATTTCTACATCCCCCAATTTCTATGACCCAAATTTCCACATCCCCCAATTTCTACGTCCTCAAATCGTATCCTTAAATTTCTATATGTCCAAATATTCTCAAATTTCTAGACCCCCATTTCAATCTCTCCACACACCTCCAAACTTCTGTACCCTCGGAACCATAACCTCAAACTCCATAATCTCAAACTTCATGCTCCTCCAACACATACAAAGAATACCATAACAATTCTAAATTGCATTATTTGCAGGAGGTAATTCTAATTATCCAATGACCACAAAGTTCATTAGAACACATGATCACTTAATATGTCAACATCGAGCGTTCTGTCTGTACCCATTCTGTACAAATCTATCGAATACTTCTTAGGAATATTAAATGGTACAGTGAACGTCCTCCTCGAGGCACGAGTCATTTAATCAACTTCAAATTCGTGACACCGTGACAAGCAGTTAACGAGTTTCTCCATAAAAGTGTTTCAGCAAAGTTGATTCTCTCGATGCTGGAAGATAAACGGTCATATTGGAAAAATGTTAATGTCTATCTTCTGTTATTGTATGATTGAAGTCTCTTTAATGTTCCGATACGCAGTTTTATCGTTTCATTGTTCCGAATAATTGCAATCCATTGCAAAGTCTATTTAGATCGAGATATAAAGATACGGTTATACGTTAATGTCGGGCAATTAGCAAGTTCGTGAATATTCATGACATCAAAGTCATACGGCAACTGTTGTGCGATCTGTTCAGTTAACATTTTCCAGTATCAACTTTTATTTAGAGTATTTTAATCGGGAACGGTTACCAGCTCCATGAATGTTTGATAAGATACTTTCCGCGTGGAAGCGAAAAACAGTTGAAATTAATACTCATTTTCTGTTCAAACACGTCGGTAAAAAGCTTCCATACTGAAATTGTAATCATCCCTGAAAGCGGTTTGATTGAAATTGTGCAAAAAATTCTAAAAAAAGATTAGCGTGTGTGGTCTTAATTAGCTGCCGATTAAAAGTCGATTATTAATAACGCAAAAACGAGTTTCTTATCCGATCTACACATAAGATGTTCTAAGATGAATAGGGAAATTCAGAGACAGAGGCATTGTTAGCCGAAGCTTCATGGTATCCGACTGTGAAACACGAGTGAAAGAAAAGACTTCCAAGAGTCTCTGTTCGAATGGAAAATGGACTTTTCGTGACGGAGGAAATGGCACGAGAATCGCGCGATGTTTCGATCGGAATACTTATACAGGGCGTTCAACGTATTTGAATCTTGTGAAACTTTAATACAATTCTCAAATTAGAAACTTAAGTCCCAAAGTTGTAAAACTTCAGAGTCTCAAAGTACTAACATTTTTAAAATACTGAAATTTCCCTCTATCCCAACATTTTTAACTCCTTCAGACCCACAATTTCAAATTCAGAAACTTCAAAGTCTCAAAGTTCTAAAATTTAAAAATACTGACATTTTGCCAATATTGCCAACACTCCCAAATCTCCAAACTCTAAGCACTCCCAAATTCTCAAATCTCTAAAGATCCAAAGGTTCAAAAACCCCAGCATCCCAAAGTACCAAAATTCCCAAGAACACGAAACCTCGCTTCAAAAATTCCATCATGCACACGACGGTAGAATCGGTCGAAAGAGACAGTGAGAGGATGACGCCTCGAAAGTGGGATAATGAGGGATAAGGTATAAGATCGCGTGGTTTGCTGGAACCGCAAAGATGTCCCGCCATTCTCGAAGCAGCTGCCTCGAAAGACAAACCGATCGAAAGGAAACGTGAACAGCGACAGAAACACTGAAAACTGCGAACAGCGTATAAATGAAATTTCAACGAGACACAAGGTGAGCCGCATTGTTGCGACTGCCTTCTCTTTTCTCGATTTTGTTCTGGGTTTACTCTGCCTCTCACGCCAGCGGGATGGAATACGAAATATTTCCCGTGGTTTTCAACTTTTACTCTTTCGAACGACGAGGAGTTTAACGTTTCGGGGAACACTGTAAATATGGTCGAAAATGCGAAAAATGTTGGAAGAGTAACCGTGATGTACAGACTAGTTAACGACTGGTACCGATAACGATTATTGTAATGATAGCAGTATGCTGTGGACTGTGTCGGTTAAAAAGGAAGCAAGAATGCGTTTATTCGAGTTACCTATGAACGCTGAAGTTTAATTTAACCTACGCTCCATGGAAACTGGAATGTACGTTACGATGGCTGCGATGGCACTGCTTTAACTCGCCGATAAACGACCGATTATGGGGTAACTATTTCACTGTGGAATTTTAGAATCTTTTTGTTGTCCTTTTGCTACCGAAATTCTGGTAGAAGTTTAAGGGGATGAATAATTGCATACATTGACACATTTTTATCTGGGTTGAATTAGATTTTCAAGATTCTCCAATCTTCAGATTATATGTACAATTTTTACCCTTCACTAATCTCTAAATTTCTGAATTCTTGAGGAATATATAGAATATTTATTAATGTATAGAATATAAATACATATATAAAAATTTCTATATATAGAAATATTCTAGATGTATATAATTATAATTGTAGAAAATGTAAATGTAGTATGTAAGACCTCCAGATGTGAAGATCTGCTCCCCTACTCTTTGCAGTAGAAACTGTAGAAAGGTACAATAAAAATTGTACACATACTGAATGTTCATCTCGAGTCCAAAAACCCATATTTTCTTCCAACACAAGTTCAGCGGTAAAATGTAATCGCGGATTGCGTCCGATAAATGGCAATAAATGAAAAGTGACAATTCGGAGGTCGGACGAGGGTGGTATCTTTTCAATTAAGACCACTTCCGTGATTCTTTCTCATCCAGTTTCCAAGTGGCCATTCGTCGAGCGAAGAAAGTTGACGGTAAAGTGGAAATTGCGTTGTATTCTCACTTCGGTACCGGAAGGCCGGGTGCTGGGAGGGGAAATTGCGGCACATAGCGTGCATCCTAAATATTTACCCAGCTCTCGCCGTTACATCGTGTAAATATTCCGTTTGCCACCGAGAAAACACGCACGTCCAACCGTTCCACGAATTGTCGCCGCAACCCTTCAGGCGGACTCGATGGCTCCTCGAATGGCTTGCTTAAATACTGAAAGGTGCAAACAGCTTACCTGCCTTTTGACTATCGTGATCGCTCGTTTTCCCCGGATTAAGACTAATGAGAACCTATTCTTGTCGGTGTTGAAGACATTAACTCGAAATCACTGTTTAAAGAGGTTACCTTGGTCATTTCAGAAAATTCACCTTTTTACAACTGACAAGAACACTGTTTTTTAAAATCCTTTTGGAATAATGTATAAGAGTTTTTATTTGAAGCTTTCTTCTCATATATCGCTGAAACAAATATGGCGGTTCAGAGTATACAGTGTATCATAACCTCTCACAGCCTGATGTAAGTCACATGTAATGAAACATAATTTCATTAATCAAATATTAAATCTTAGTTGTACATCTAGTTTTTATGATATTTTAATTGCAATTTTACAAGCATAAATGCAAGGTTATCTCTGCAAAAAAGAAATGAGGTCTTGAAATAAACGTAGAGAATGATGAGGATAGTATAATTTGTAGCATATTACATCTGTTTTTGTGCGAATTTTTGCAAGCGTATCTCGTTCAACAGAAAATTACCGGTTAATACCGACTGAAAACATGAAGATACGGTGGACTCATTCCGGTTAATAACTAATTAAAAATAAGTACCTTAATGAACGAGAATATGAAATATTGGGCTCGTCGTTGGATATTTTTTCTGTACAGTCCTTTCAATTCATTCAAAACATTATTATTCATTAGCAATTACAAGAAGATTAGCACATCGGGTTATCGATGAATTTACTGGTTTCATTAGCTTCGATATTATAAATGAAACGAAAATGAGCCGTCGAGGCTGCGCTTAAACGGATATTTTATGAACTATCGTTAAGAGACGAAATTTCACGAGATATTTCATGCTCGATTATCCTATCATCCGCCACGTAATATGGACATCGTTGATATCAGACACATTCGGTCCCATGAATGACAAGCCAATTAATTATCAATCAGTTTTAATGAGTTTATCACAAACTCGAATATCGAGTAAATATAACTGGTTGATCGTTATTCTAACGAGGCTGATTCGATTCGGTTATCGGCCGAAACTTTGATCGTTCCACCTCCTATATAGCCGAAACTTTCTCGATATTTTTCCTCGATAAATTATTTCCATTAGAGCAATAATCTCGCGATTTATAATATCTCTAAGCGAACTATATCTCGATCGGATATTCCCACGGTAATGGCCGGCAAAGTTCGTTCCAATAACAGTTAGGAAATTAATAGAGGAATAGTATCGAACTAGCTTCCGTCCAATATGCATACCTTTCAAAATATATTTCATTCTGATAATTTTGATTCATTCTATAAAACGATTGCTCTAGATTAACGAACTTTCTTTCCTCTTTAATTCATTTTATAATCACGAGGAATTTCGAGGTGCTATGCACTACAAAATACTTATAATACACTTTCAATTTTTTGTAATTTTACAATTTTATATATTCAAGCTCCAAGTGTTCCAAAATTCTATATATTGAAAATTCCACTGTTCAAAAATTCTAAAGGTTTCCAAAATTCCAAGGTCTCAAAGTCCTAAAGATCTGACATGTGAAAGTTCAAAAATTCCACTGTCTCAGAGTCCCAAAGCCCCAAAATGTGAAAGTACCAATATTCTAAAGACCCCAAACTCTATCCACGTTCTCCCTACACCCTCTCGAATCGATCTGTCCATCACTGTCTTGCAGCGACGAAGTTTTACGTCGCGGAGAGTTACCCCTCCATACTGAACAATCGAGCAGACGATCCTTTAACGTCAGGCGGTATCATTTCCCGGATATAATGATCCAACCTCACGATGCTTGGGGATTATTTCGAAAACCGCCAGGTCACCGAAACCCGACCAGTTCTGGTTGTGCGTTTTCTTCGCTGTCGGCAGAACTTGTGTTAAAGTGCTTGCGTAATGAAAGCCTTTTACACGCCGGTATGACACCAACAACTTCTCGACAGGAAATTCGAACGGTTACTTTGAGGGATATCTCCAAGCAGAGCAACTTCCAAGGAGCTTAGGTCAACGGCCGAATTAATGTGCAAACTTCAACATAATAGTTGCCCCTCTTAAAGGTCTTAACTATTGGCTGCTACTCTAAACTCCTTTGGACAAGTTCATTAACTGCCGGTATACGTTATATCCTTCAAGTTCTTCGATTCCCTAAATGTACTATTTGTTTATTACGATCTTAGTCCGTTTCGACTGTTAATTGCAGCGAAATGAGACTCACATTTTTAACTTAATATATTTTCGCGAAATTGACAAATTATGAAGTTTGCTTTCATGCCCGAAAATTGAATACAAATGGCCGGCACGCAAGCAGCAATTTTTATTGAAAGAAAGCGACCAGTACATCTACGAGTGCACATCAGGATTGTTAAATTTCAGAAAAATGTACCATCTATTTTTATGCAGATGTACAGAGTCCTGGTATCTGAGGGTTAAAAAGCGGAAGCCCTCGGGAAACGTAATTCTGCGTCAGCAGTCGTGAGTATGTTAATGAAGATCAGAAGTAGCGAGCAGAAATTGCGCGTAATTTTCATGGCAATTATGTAAAACACAGGAGGTTTCATCAATGGTTCCCCGCGTACGTATCTAGCCGAGGCGAAATCAATTACGCGGGAACAATGATCGCCGATGCGTGACGAACGTTGTCGCGCGTTTGCAAATTGTTTATTATGTATAAATTCGAATTAACGGGCATCGATCGATGCAACGTCCCGTTAACCAATGAGGCTGGCAACCGGCGAACCCTTTTCATTCGGCTCTAAACGCGTCCCTGAGTGGTCTGGAACGTGAAGTTCCATCGAGAGATACCAATAGCTGCAATTTATCGGCGATAATTTCATTCACCCGGTTTATCGCTGCCACGAACTCTTCGACAGCTTTAATGGCCAGATGCATCGGTACTTTTCGATCCTCCATTTCGATTTCACTCGTCACGGAGCATTCTACGAACGCGTATGCACGCTTCGATTCATTCGTGTATTCGTTTCACAGGATTCTCCGTTCTGATCGTTTCTTGATAAACTTCGATTTATAGCTACTGTTCTGCCATCTCGGTGCTGTGTCGAATATAGAATAATTTCCTGAAGACGACATTTAGATTCACGTGTTAACAGAAAATGGGTGACTCTGAAATTTCCTTGCACAACACTAGTATAGGTTATACTGTCTTCTATAATTATTGTTACTCTTCCTTATAAATAAATGGGTTGAAGCAATATGCCACTCTGTACCAATATGCAATGAAAGTTAAACTAAAAGTTGATAAACCGTGTCAATAAGCACGAAAGGCAGAGAAGCATGTTAAAGAACAAATGGAAGCGAGTGTAGGCGATAAATGGCGACGTCCTCAGGAAGAGTAGAATTAAAAGGAACAGGACTAAAGATCCGGTGATTGAGGGATCGTGGGAGTTGATAATTGGACACGTGTACCGTTGAAACACGGCCGCAGGTGAAGTAGTTCTTGATCGGGCGCGTGCACTAATTGGGGGCGCAATTAAAAGCTACGCCATGTATCCCCAAGGGAAGGCTACAATCCGCGTCCTGCCGGTGTGACGTGATCAAAACAAAGTGCGATCCGGCGACAACAAGGGACGAATGGCGGGGGCGTAGCGTTCGCTGCGAAACAAAACCGACGGAAATAAAATAGAAAGACGGCGGCCGTTAATTGACTGGGCTGACACGGGGCCAGAAAACAAAACGTGTCGACGCGCCGAATGCGTCGATGCTGACACCCTGCGTGTCCCTTGCGTGTCGAGAGCGTTGCCGTTCGAATACTGATCATCATATCCTCTTCTTTTTTCGACCTTCCGCACACCCCGCGTACGCGGTCCGTTTCCGAAAAGCAAAATAAAAAAGAGGGAAAATAAAAGCAAGAGAAAAAAGCTCGGGGACGAGCGGTTCGACAGACAGATTGCGTTTCGCGGCAACGACTCGTATATCCGTAACCGAAACGGGGATTAAACAATTAGCGGCGGAGAGTGTTGTCGAATCGGAACGAGCGTGAACGAAAAACACGCAAAAAGAGATTGTAATTCCGCGGGAAATTTACAAACGAAAGGTATCGAATTGCGCGGGAAATTACAGCGACGTTGAACGCGCCGGATTAACCTGTCATTTCATGTGTCGAAACTTCGGAACCGGTGAACTTGGCAATTTTTTGGACTGATTGGAAATCAAGGGCTTGATGACCGGGTTATTAGAATTCTAAGGTAAATTAGCTCCAGCTTTTAGCGATATTATCGACGTTCGAGTGTGACAGTGTCAAAAATGTAGGAACTCGAATTTATAAACATCATAGAATTTAAGTTGTCTAGAAGATGGAGAGGATTGAATTTAGAAATAATTCATTGCGTTAAATTATTTCTTACATTTAAATAAAATACCTCCACAGGGGGTAGATTTCTCTGAGATCGTTCCAAGTTTCTCCCTCATTCTGTGCAGCTCTCGTCGGATCTTTAATAAGCATCTGATAATTACAATCTAAGAAAGCGGAATATTTATTACGACTTGAACATTAACTTCTTTAATTATTTCTGTTTAAAGTATCGCGTAGTTTTCGTTTCCTTTAACCATTCGTCTTCTCTTAATATCGTTTGTTGAAGATACCAAGAAGCAAGCAGGGTTTAATTCCTCGAACAGAAGGAGCCGTTGTTTACAGGGATATTGTTGCAAATATTAAAAGAGATTTTTCTTCTTCATCCGTATCGCCGGTCTGCCACAACTTTTTCAAGAAACTTTTCCCCTCCTTCGCGCTCGCTGCCCCGCGGTGTGTTTACGGCTGTTACGGATCCTCGGTAGGATTAAATGGATCGGCCCGGATGCCTGGGGAACGGTAATATTAAATTTTATTCAAGAAACATTCTACCCGGCTTGTAAATTTCCCTCGGAGACCCTGTCGTGCACCTCGCGTGCCTTCTCTCGCGTAGGCTGCTGCATAACTCCGGCCACTTCTCGCCGAGAGTATTCCCATCCAATGCAATAAGCAATCGATTGGTTCACGAGAATCGTGGTATCCTGCAAATTTCGAATAACCAACCTTTTCGACGTTTTAACCGCGCGACACGATAACTGATCACCTATCAGCCATTTATCTCACGCGAACGCACGAGTTTTACGCATTTTATTCTATTTTACCGCGATACGAGTATTGCCAGGCCATTCAATGAATTCCTTCTACGGCCGTATCATTTACTATTACAGTCATGCACAACTGCGTGGGCACCGGGCTGGTACATGCAAGTGCTTCACATTTACGACCACCGATGAATTATTTATACGTAAGTTGCATTCATAACTTGAATAATTTCATTCAGAAGTTTCTACGTTTGAAAATTTCTGAACATTCACAGATTTTCATAGCAACTTACGAATGTCTGACTTATCATAAATTCTCAAATTCATTAATTTTATATTCTTTTCTACATATCTTAATTTTATATTCTCATATTACAAAATTTCTACATTCTCAATCTGCGAAATTCCTAAATTTTTACATGTAAAAACTGGAAATTTTCGACCCTTATTAGTGCCCTCGACGAGCACTGAATCTATCCATTTCTGTGCAATATTCCCGGTGAGATCGAAGGCACCTGTAATCTAATAACTCGACGTACTTAATGTACAGAGTTACCTTACTTGCATTTTCCAACGATGCGTGTTGCGATATTCTAAACCTCTACCACTTGGAATCCGATACGCGGCACGTGGAAATATTTTATGGAATTAGAGACATCGTACATGGCGTTCGAGAGTACTACTACGTTCCTCCTGATCGACTATCGAAACCATTTCTTGCTCCGACATTGAAATTCCACGGATTCTTGCACCGATGGACTGAATTATATTCTAGAAATTGGATTACGGGTTGAAATTATACGATCTTTGATAATGAAGCATTTACGATTCGAAGGATCTATTCCAGGAATAATTGTCTGGATAAAATTTACTATAAATTTCGTTTGATTCAGAAGTATTTGATTACTGAAGTATATTGGTATTTATTGTGTAATAACGTGATGTTTTTGTGCATTTAGTTCATGTTTAAAATTCAAGCTCATTTTAAGGTTATGTTATGGTATGAAGTTGAAAGTATTTGTAATCTTGACTATTTATGAAGAAAGCACAATTATTCAGAAATTATTACGTTGTAGATTATGCTTGAGTCAAAATTGACTTTAGTTGAAATTATTTTTCTGTCAACTGAAGTATCTGAAAGATCACAGTAACCATCACATAGACCGTCACCTCAAAGGAAATTAAATTTCTATCTCGAACGTTGAAGGAAGAACCTACGGACCTTGGAAAGTGAGGATAAGAAATAAAAAAGATGGTAGTGTACGAACATGTCGGGCTAACTAGCCCGCTTATTATCGCGTACGAGACGGATAACGGGGACCATAGGACATTGGTAGCCTCGCAATGGCGGAAAGCGGGAAGGCAGAGAGGTTAGAGGGGTTAGGATGACATTAACAAATGACTGCATGGTTGAGCTTCTGCCACCCGTCCCCTTTCCGCCGCCCTCTGGTACCTGCAGAACCTGCAACCCCTCCAGCTCGTTTGAACGACAAACCACCCCTGCACAACCGAGCCTCCACAGCTTAACCGAGCCGGGACCGCGCATTCGCGAAATCTGGGCAAACTTTCGTCATAAATAAAGGGTAAACAACGCCGCCTACCTCTCTGACGTCGTGGCTTCAGCCTCGTAAGTCACTTGGCTACCGCACCTCGCGTCCTCCGCCTTTCTGGCTTCTTCTTTTCAACCGCGATAGCGCTCCGACAACTTTCACGGCTCACGAAGGAGTCGACGCTCGAAGTTCGAGGTCGCGACACTTCCAGATATCCCTTAACCTGTTAACCAGGGATGACGAGTTAACTCGTTATTGGAAACTGCCACGTACAACACGTATATCGTGCACCTCAAACTTCGTGTACCGACGGTCAGCTACTTAACCCCTCGAAAACCACGAGCTGCACTCGTGACCACGGACGTGTACAGAGGATCGAAAACTTTGGGGCTAGTTCTCTTATTGAAAATATATGTTTCGTAAAGTAACCCGAAGCAATGTTAATGATTATAACCTCAAAATATTCTCATTCGTTATTTGTTACTTTCAATATTAATCTTTGTTAGTATTACATGTTCAAGCAACTTTAACACTTTGCACCCTGTGCTTAGTATGGAGGACTGACATAGACGTAATTATAGAAGGTCGACAAACGTTTCAGAAGCCACGATATGCAATTTTTCTAGTATTCTCAGTACGAGGAGCCCATAATCGATACAATTGTCGGGTTAATTCTCGCCAGTCTCGTCATCTCTCCAGAACCACGTTTATTGTTCCCTCCCTGAATTTCGATCAACGGATCGGTGAATTCGTGGCCGACGATTCCTTTTCTAAAGGATAATCACACGGTGACGTGCGGGTGCATTATCCTCTATGATCATTGTTCGCACGAGATAGATTTTTCCGCGGCAGTTCGCTCGAAGAACGAAAACAAGGGTCGTTCTTGATGAGTATGACAGATGAGTAGGGACTAATGAGAACAGGGAGACGCGCTAGTAGCCGGTGGAAATGGCGGCGTTACCGATGTCGAGTCGCGAATCGTCGAATAACAAGTGGTCCATCGAATCGTAAGAGAATAACAAGTGAGGCAACTTCCTTTGTCGAAAGAAAACTGAAGGTTCGTCGTTGCGCGAACGCGGCAGACGAAACGGGCGATCTTTGACCCGGCAATCGTCCAACGAACACGACTCTGTGCCCGACGGACATGGTAGAATGAAAAGTCACGGGAAACCGTCTTACAACGTTGGCAGAGGCAGAAGATGGACTTTCGTGTCTCTCGCTGTTGTGTCGCGTCACTTTGGCGGATTAATTCCTGGCCGAGAGACAAATAAACTTGCTCTGAATGCGCCGCGATCTTCCATCCGCATTGAGCGGTCTATGCAGATTAATTGAAGCGTAGCAGTCGAGGCAGCCCCGTAATCACGCCGAGCGAAAGGGATGATGAGGATGAATTCGAGGAGCGAGAGAAAGACGGAAAGGGAAAGGAGAAAAAACGAAAAGAGGAGCTAGCCGGAGATTAATTGAAACGTTCTTGCCGGGACGGTGGCGCAACTATCGTGAAAACGCTGTTACTCGTCTTACCAAACGACCGGAGAGATCTCGTTTTAAAACGTTCGTCTTCGATCGATCGAACAGAAGATTACCTACGTGTTTGCGATAAAGAGGGGGAAAGGGCAACTTCCATCTTGTCCAAGCGAAACTTGCGTGCATGATTTTACGTAGCGAATTTTCAAAAATTTCCCAAAAATTTCCTAAATCTTGTCTATCCACGAAAGTCCCGTTTCTACCGCGCACGAATACTGCCAAACCTTTTAAATTTTATTTTAGCTGACCAGCCTCTCGTCGCATTCAACGTTTGATGCATCCGTTGTTCCCGATTGTGTGCCTTCAATTATCGGCCCTCTTCGTATCCAGAAGGATAGAAAACCGCGACCACTTATCGAACAACCGACTCGATGGGACAACCGGGAGGAAATACATCTGCGTTTGGTTTGGACACTGGTCAGAGCGTTTCTGTCCCATCAGAAACATACGTGGAGAGCAGATGCTCGACGGAGAACGAAGCTACGAAAATAGGTGGAAATTCAAGTGGTACAATTAAGATCGATCGTGGTATCGTTGAACCCTTTGGAACGATACAATCGTAACTTTGTTTCAATTGTTCCTCCCTTTTCCCTCCGTTCATCGACGGTCGATCGTGTTCATTTCCTTGAGTGCTTCGATTCGAATGCTCGCATCGGCTGGAAATCTCGTCCCGTTTGCATTATTCTCGTTCGCGGTACAAGTGCCCGGGACAGTGGATAGAAACGTAATTCTGAAAATGGATGCCACCGAAATATAATAAATATCGTCGCCAGGACGTATCGCGATCATTTCACGGCGATAGAGCGCGAAATTACGAAAGTGGAAAGCTACGCCTGGTATATTGCGCAGAGTCTTTTCTTCGTTTCAGATTGTTCCGCCATGATTTACCCGCGATCTTAATTAACGCTGGTATCCTTGAATCTTTCGACGATGTTTAACCGGCTAATTTATATTTTAATCTCCGTGATTTCCCGCAGCGTTGTCAACTTCCCTATTCATACTTTCTCCACCAGCCACTTTACTGTCTCGTAAAACATCTACGACGCCTTTTATCGTTTATTTCGTGTCTTACGTCTACCATAAAAATAGATACCATATAATAGATATAACAATACAACACAATAGAGTATACATGACACAACGTATCGACTTAAGTTTGTTGACTGCCACTATCAATTTTAGTCTGCGCTGTGTTAGTCTCAAATTTTTGAACAGCAGCAGTATCAGAACTTTGGAACTATTCGAAACCTAATGACATCCTAAGAAGCCTAGGCGAGCTTATGGAGGTGTACGGAGCGCCTAATAAGTGCCTGAAAGCCTAGAGCCATGAGGAAGCCACAAATAGCTGGAACCTAACCTAAATTCACGATATTCTCCGTCCAATTCATACGACATCGCCGATAATGAACGTGTGAATTGTCCAATAGTCTGCTCCGCGAAAAGAAGCAATTTCTCTCATTCTGAATAGTCGCACCTGCGATCCTCCACAAGTTTTTTCTGCGGCGGATAATGCTTTTATCGTGTCGCAAGACGAAAAGGGCGGGAAAAAAGCAGGTAGCTAGCTGACACGGGTCGGTCACATGTGCGTTTATCGGGAGAGAAACGTGGTTCTTGCTGTACGCGCAATTTTTTCGCTATTAATTCTCCCTTGGTGTGCGGTTAAAGGGGATACGAAGGGTTGGACGATCGTTTTGTGGTCCGCGTCCGCATTGTGCGGCCGACCGGTACTTCTGACAGCGGGCCTTTCAAATTCATAACGCTTTTCCAATATTCGTCGAATGACGCGCCGTCACGAGTACCCGGCCCATCTCGTCCTCTGGCCTGGTTCCTTTCTACTGTTCCGCCGACAACGACTCGACCGAGCCGCTTTCGAAAGGGACGACAAATTAGACGGCAATTTGCACCTTCGTGGTTCTGCTTGCGGTTGAATGCCGAAGGAACCCGGAGGATTTCCAAATGAATATGCCATCGGACGTTCGGTCGATTGTACGATTCGGGAATTACGCTGTGGAACCAGCATGGTGAAATTAATCCGCCGCTACTTAGCGTGTGTTTTCCTCCCACGGCCAAATTTAACCCGCTCAATCATTTTGTCAATTGTAATCGACGTTTACATTTGGAAACTGGACTACGAACAACTTTATTCCGGTAGCATTTTGAGGCTATATGTCACTTAACGGGGCAGTATTTCTTCATATTTTTGGGAATTAGTTATAGTCTTATAATGGTATAATAAATAAGTCAGTATATTGTATGAATAGTATATTAAATAAATACTGGGTATTAACCCTTAATCGATACGTGTATCCAATGCAGATGAATAAATGCGGAAATTGAAATGCATAAAATCGCTGTGGATCTTATAATTTTCAGTCAATAAACAACGACTGAATGGATTAATGTCGTAACTACACCGCAGATGTTTATGCATTTATGATGCGAAGTAAATGCACCCATTAGCGACCGACTGTTTAATTTCATTCCATTAAAAATGACGGATATTAAGACATTACAGTTAAAAGTATTTTATTTAGCGTCCCGTGGATTATTCTTTTTGTTCAAGTATTCGTTAACGAGTATAATTATGAAATTGCATTTATATCACGGCACAGAATTCAAAAAACATGTACCCGAAAAGACCGAAATAACTTGTCTAGAAGCTGTAAGATACTCGCAGTTTAATATTTAAAATCGTCTGAAGAAAAATGGCATAAATACGTGTATTTGCATGATGTTCTGCAGTCTGATAATTGGTTTTATGAAGATAGCAGATGAAATGTAATATGCATGTATAATATTCCTAAAGTCTATAAAAGGAATTAATCCATCTCGCTCGAATTAATGAGAAACATGCAATTGAAGTTTCGCGAAGACGGATGAAGGTGTATTTCATTCGTCAGAGCAAAGTTTATATACAAATTTTTAACTGTAACTCATTATTTCTGTAATTAACAATCGTTACATAATTGTAGTTACACTATTATCAATTGTATCCAATTTTTCAAAGTTAAAAGTTTAAATAATGGCATCATTATAAACATATTGTAATATCATATTATGGGATCATAGTACATTATTTTATACTATGATAACGTTTAAAAAATCTGGACTTATAGTAGAAGAAAATAAAGATATCAGAAGTGCTACTTTGTATTTTTTCAAAAGTTCTTTTTTTAAAAAAGTGTTATCCTTATCTATCCATATTCTCTTATGCAATTTTAGAAGGCTAATAATAAGTGATTGATGGATAGATGTAATTTTCATTGAACACCCAGTATCAGATTCTGCCAGAAGTGTTAAATGATGGTATCGGGACAGTGACTTAACAACCTGACCAAATACCGATCTCCTCGAATTCCTGATGTCCTTTTTCCCCAGTCTCAAAATAATTTGAACCCAGGCCACCGGTGATTGGCGCGAAACGGGTATTTATATTAAAATACCAGACGTTCCTTTGTTGCCCTCCGATATCGAAGTTTAGATTTATTAATTCGTGGTCCCACGCGTTTCGAATAAAAATTCGCGGAGATTTATGAACGCCTGGTAGGCACGAATCGCCTTCGGGGATCAAGAAATGTTATTCCGATAGTAAAGATTCCTCTTCGGGGGAATCGGCTGTTTGCGCGGGTCGAAGGTTGAAGCCCTAAGAACCTTGCGGTGAAAAATGAGGCTTCGCGTGGACGGTTCCTCGCGACCCGACACACCGCGATTCTCCTTTTATTCCCGGCCATTACGATCTTTTTATCGTGCCATATCGTCACGATCATCGATGAAAAATGTCAGTGAACAGCTACTCCCTCGACGATAATTACTCAACGATAAATATTCCTAACTGGCGTAAAAAGTTAACTTCAGCGAAAGTCGTATCCATTAAACTCCGTAGGAGTGGTAATAAAAAGTTTGAGCACCATTCTTTCTTAAAAATTGCTTTCTGTTCATAGAAAGAGTGTTTATACGGAGATCTGTATGAACAAATATGGATAGAATTATAATTATAAGTTTTATAAGAAAACTTTTATACGTGTTGACTATAAATAAGCTTTCGATACATGAACAGTGACATCTCTGATAAATGTTGAAGATCAAGTCATGCAGACATGTAAGAATGTCAGGTCTAAGGATGTAGAGACCTAAGGAGGACATCAGATATGTAGATGTGTGTCTGTAGGGTACTGGAATTTAAGAACATGCCTCGGTATGTCACCCACACATGTCCACAGTATAAGTAAATCGATGATTTCTCGACGCGATGAATATCGTATCCGAGTCGTTTTAAAAATCATTAGCCCGACGTTAACAAGTATTCGTCGAACCTCCGAAGCTTCTTGCGAGTTTCTTTTGCTCCGCCCTGCCAATTAAACTTTCCATCTCGTCGACGAATCTCGGTTAACTATCGCGTGCCATCAACGGTCCGTTTTCCTTTTCCTCTTTTCTCCGTCGCCCGCGACTCTGCGATTTATCAACGCGGTTAATTAGCAGCGACAGCTGCAAACGATCGAGCAAAGAAACAATCGATTCGATCGGGGAAAGTTTACCCTTTTGGAAAACCCGCATTCTCGGATGTGGGCTCGATTTCGAGACTCCTCGAGACCTTTCAGCTCCGCGACGAAGAAAAAGCGGGGAAACTCGAAGCGAGAATAGTAAGACGGCTAAGGTTGCCCGAAGAAAAAGTTACCAGGATTAATTTACGGCGAGGAGATGGGTTTGTAGCGATATCCCCGACGATCAATTAGCGGAATGGAAGCTGGTCTTGGCTCGCGAGGTCGTGTTCGATTTCTTTCTTTTTTCCCTCCTTCGACTTTGGCTCGCCAGCTGTCGCGAATCAGCGCTCAATCGGCTACTCTCTGGTTCTTTTTTTTACGCGACATCTCGATCGATGACACTCTGAAAGGAAAAACCAGGCCAAAGGGCATGACCAGGGGATGGCTAAGGCAGTCGAGCTTTTATGGCGAGAACAGAAGAGAAATAGGGAGCAGAGAAGTAACCAAGTGAATTCAACGTACCGTGTGATATCCGATCATACTGATTCAGTGTTTCCATCAAGACGGAACTGCAGAAAAGGTTATCGCGATGATAAAGCCCCGGGGGTGGGGAGAGTATCCGCTTGTTCTTCGACTTGTTCCTCGAGAACGATCGTTCCTACGGAGAAAATGTTCCACCCTGTAGAAAGAGGATTTCTCCGAACGCCGGATGCGTTCGATTTATAGGGAGAATTTTCTGCAAGAATCGATTCACATATCCGTTCCTTAAATTATGCTATCCACTGACAAACTACCTTTTTATCCGACGTGGACGGATGCTCTGGAAAGTCGTAAAGTGTTGTACACTTTCATTCCTAATTGATATGCAATTAGAGAATTATGTACACGACGAAATTTTTATTTCGTTTGCATAACTTGGTCAGAGCCATCCTTTGCGAGGGCAAAGAGTTATTCAGTGCAGAGTATTTTGCAGTCGCTTTAAATACTTAATAATAATCAAGCGATATTTGTTATGAATGCCTTTAAAAGTATACATGGGTAAGCAGTAGCAAAAAGTTACCGTTTTCGGTAACGTCATAACTTTGAAATTTCTGGTCTTTGAAATTACGGAATTTTAGAATCCCGAGTTCTTTCAATGGAACGCTGGGACCGCACTCTTGCAGTTTTAGTACCTGATTTTGGAAAATAGTACATTACAAATTAATGGCTCCAGAAAAGTTACCATTTTCGAAAGTGTCTCCATGAAAGTTTGAGAATCCCAAAGAACCTCATTCTTCGCTCCGAGACTTCGAAGTTCCACGGAATCAACGATAGTTCGAACGGCACCGAAACTATGTCGAATCGAAAGTTTAAGTTTATATTACTTCAATTTCCTATCGAACCTTGTTTGTCTTCCGATATCTGCTCGGTGGGTGATTAGCCGTTCAATGAGAACGAGCTGAAACGTTCATAATGCGTTTCCGCTTGAATTTTCATAGCATCATCGTTTTAATGTCCTGAAAATTGCTGGCCGATCAAGCCTCGATATTTCGCGAGCGAATTAGTTTCTCCTGTATCGATAAACGCGGCGAGTTTGGAACAATCGCGGACACCATTGAATCGATTCTCGATCCGTTTCGTGGGTCAAACAAGCAATCGAAGTTGACACGGTTAAACAACGAAGAATAGTCGGGCGTGGGTACGCTTGTTTGCCGCTCATTCAAATGGCCGCAACGAAGTTTCCGATCGGAAATACGATTAATTGACCTCTGAAAGAGGGCGCTGCATCTCGACGCAGGACGGGAGTTAGGAAAAAAGCTGGTCATTTAAGGAGCAAGTTAAACTATAAAGTCAAATATTCGTTACTAACTATCCAAAACTATCTCAATAACTAAATAACCCTCGTTTTCTTCAATCAAACTTAAAGTCACTTAAAGTCTTATAAAGTCATACAAGTATGAAGCTTCAACAAGTTTTGCATATGAAACCATAGCGATAACTTCGTTACATAATATCAAGGATGAAAGTAAAAGTGTTGAGATATAGATTGCATGTCAGATGTTAGTTAATAAAGATAGTGACCATTGCTTCACTCGATAGAACGTGTTCTGCTTAAAACCGATTTCAATTAGAAAGCCCGGGCGTTTTAGTGCGTTTTTGCCTTCCATTTTAAACCGGTTGGCTGGAAAATGCATTTCGCCGCGTCATTAAATGCGCAGCATCGTTGCTGTCGCTTTCGCTTTTAGCGAAGGCCGGGATACAAGCAGAAAGCGTTTCGTTGCTGGTATCCACCCAAAGCTTGTGTGCTTCCTCATTTTTACATTATCGTCGGCCACCGTGACTTTTTCTTTCTTTTACTTTCGTCCGCTCGTTTTTCCTCCTCCAGGTCAAACCGGAGGGAAAATACAGCCTCGTTGCGGCTCCGTAAATTCACCCTTTCGTTTCATTATCCCTCTTTTTATTCTCTTGGACGAACCTGTCGAACACGTGTCTAACGAGCTCAAATTGTTTACTTACTGTTTGAAACAAGAAACATTGCAAGAAATTATGAGACAGACGCATTATGGCATATAAATGGCTGATACTTTCGCATTTACGATGTATCGAGGCGAAATGTAAATAAACGATGTAATCGATGCACAATATTAAATATTTTTTTATCTCGCAGACTGTGGTTTATTATAAATAAATGTTCGTAGACACGTTAACTTTTATCGTTCGTTTAAGAAGATTAATTTTACATAATCGAATGGATACAAATAAGAGAATAATTTAAACAGCGTTCGTAGCGAGTGAGTTTAACATGTACAATTCTGACCAGTTTGCAAGATTATGGATTTGAATGCCTACCCGCTTTTATCCTTATGAAACGAATACGCGGAATATTACGAGTTACTTTCGCCTTCCCGAAGTCTATTCGACTTTCAGCAGTGAATCAACCGAGGTATAGGTTTTCCTTGATGCGGTATCGGTCGATGCGTCGAATTACTCGTTCCGTTGAAAGCTCTTAAAACGAAGGGGTTACATCGGCTCGACGAAACTTATTCACCCACGATGTCACCGTAAACTCGTTCGCCATCGATGCAGCCCGTATCGGAGTTACGGGTTAACGTATCGGAATCAAGGTATTACGATACACGCAGAGCCTGTCCTTTCACTCTTCTGTCTCTCGAGTTCTCGTTTTTATTCTATGGCTTTTTTTCCCGCCGTTACGAAAGGAATTTGCAATAACCGATCAAACAGTTCGATGGAAACTGGGTCAACCCTTACGCGGGACCTTTACGGGTTTCGTACAATAGTCGAGCGCAAAACTTTCCGAACTAACGTTTCCCCAGCTTTTTTCTTCGAGAAGGAATTTAATTTCCGGGAATCGAACGCTCGAATTTCAGGTTTGATTCACGATTGCCTTCAGAAATCACCGGATCGATTTATTAGATTAAGTAGGAAACTCGACAAGTAAAACGTGAATTTCTTTTAGAAAAAGATCATTTACTTTTAACACGCTAGACGGTCGTAGTGAAGACTGTGGTCACATTGCAATATAGATTATTAACAGGAATCGTTTTAATCTGTGGATAGTATTTCAACATTGAGACTTGTCAGAAGTTCTGCTGTCTCTGCAAATAATTTAACTGAATGTTCACATATGATAACCGTAGTCAACATATTAATATGCACTCGTCTTTAATCCTCTTAACAAGTACCACCAAAATTAACCTTTAAAATCGAACACAACGAAGGGTTCAGTACCAGTGTCTTGTAAAGAACTTAAAACTACACTTAATCACATTTTTGTCTCGCTTGTAATACAATTACATGAAAAGTACAATCGACAAAGTGATTTTAAGGTAATATTAGCTCTGATTCCACTCGACCTCATAAATTCGGTTCTCGGAACGAGGACTTTCGACGTATTTCTCGCAATGTCGAAATAAAGACCCGTAGAAAAGTATAGCTCGGTGGAAATAATTCCACGGAAAAGTCCTACTTCCTTTGGACTACAAACGAGACCGTAATCAACGAGAAACGATTGCGTGAAGAGTTTCGAGCAACTCTTTGTGTACACCCGATGAAAAGCGATTTTTTTCTTTGAAGGAAATTAACGAGGCTATCAAGGATGATCTACGATCGGTAATCTGGGTCAGTAAACAGCAGTTGATCCGTGAAATATCGTTATAACGAAACCGTTATGGGTACCGTGTATCAGCGTTCGCTCGATCGAACGGATATCGTGATACTTGAGGCCGTTTCGGCTCGTAAAATCGTGTACGCGTAATTCCAGGGGGCATGTTGCGCTCGTTTGAGGTCAAGCTCTTAAGCTTGCGGCGGCTTAAATCGTTTTGCGCCCAGGTTACGTTAAGAAGAGATTGCCAACGACAACTAGAAGGCCTCTTTGCCGACTGAGCCTGTTTTGCAGCCGCAATTTTCAAAGGTTTATCGTCGTTGTTCGTGAAACGGCATTGACGTAACGACGAAAGACTTTCGCGGGCACAAAGGGGTAATTTTCGGCCTGAGAGACCGTCGCGTTTGTTTGCGCGATTTAATCGCAGCTCGTAGTTTTTACGGGGCACAAAGGACAACGAGTGGTAGAAAACCAGATTGAACAGACACTCTCCGTGAAATTTCTACTCTTGACCCATTCCACCATTCAAGATAACACGATTTATGCCAAATGAACGTCCATGTTCTTAAGGCCGACCTTTGTTTTTACTAAACGCGAAATAAACTTGTTCAATGGCGGACAAAATGGACACCAATTTGTACATAACTTCTCAATTTATTAGATATTTATCAATTTCTTATATACTCAAATTTTCAGTTGGTACTGTGGTTCCAGGTTTGCACCATTTTTACGAGTCTGACGCACTTCATGATCAATTTTACTCGAATTTTGAATACACCTTTGGAGTTCAATTATTTGCGTAGTCAGCGATTGTTAACATTGTAGCTGTGATTAGTTCTGACCGACCTCACAAATAAATCAAATCTGTCATGTACTAAATCTTGCAAAAGAATGACGAATTTCTGATACGGTTAAGGGATAAAAACAGAAAGAACCAACGCAAAAGTAATATGTAGAATTTTCACGGATCGTGATCGCAATCGAATCGTGTTAAGCGTCAAAGCAGGCAAAAATGCGAAAAAATTTGTCATTTGCACGACACCAATTCGAATTTGAATTCACGGTACGGCGCCGCTCGAACGGGATTTGTCAATGATACTTGCACCTGACCGTCGCACAAAGCTAACCGGAAATAGGCTAGCAGTCGGATTCATTGTGCACGCGAAAGGCAGCCGAACAATGAAACAAATAAAGGCGGGGAGGAAAGGGAACAGTTGCCCAGGAAGCACCGATGAAATTGCTTTTGCAAGAATATGCCGGCTCGCGAAACCGAGACACGTGGCCGAAAATCAATTATGAGAGTGCAAACAGTCAAATCATCAGCTAAAACATCAGACCGGACATATAGTTTCTGTGTACAAGCGTATTTGTGCCTTGAAAATGATCAAGAATTAGCAATTAAATAAATTTTTTAACTACGATTTAAATCTTCGTTTCTGACGAAGCATCCTTAACTATTTGGAGATAAAAATGTACGGTCAACTTCCGGAACGGGTACGGTTTCTTTCGGTAAATATTTTTTAATGGAATTCGAGAGTCAGAAAACTCCGAAAGATAAAACCAATTCTTAACTGTACAAAAGAGTTGGAGAAATAAGTTCCTCAAGTATAATAATTGACTTGCTCCTCTAATTACTGGGAACGATTAAAACTTTGTTTCCAGAACAGTACTTTTATAAGCGTTATTAATCATGGATCAGTGGATTAATTCACGTTATTGAATTCTTTTTTTCACATTGTAGAAACTTATTTATAATTTCTTTATTGGTCCTACAGGCTTTTATTATACTTGTTTCTTCACATAATTTTATTATAATGTTTGCATTCGTCCACAAATAACTTATCGTAAATTTTTACAAAAAAAATGTCTAAAAGATTAGAAGATTAGAAATGTGTGTTAGCACGTGTTAGATAACGAAGACCGAGATAGAAGATTTTTCTCTCAATGATTCAATTTGCTCTTACGTAGAACGGTGTTTGCCAGGAAACAATGCAATTTGTTGTCACCGTTCACGAAGAACGGAATAAAGGTCCCTTTTAGCGAGGGCTGTGCAGAGGCAGGCAACCCTCCACCCCCAAGTTACCGGACCATTCTCACGGCTATAATACGATTCGTATTTACCTATTCGCTGTCGTAGCAGTCAGCATCTTAGAGCCGCCAAGTCGTCGGCCCGGGGACCTGGCAATAATAAGAAATTGATAGTGAAGGGGGCATAATTCCGAGTATACCGTCGGCACTCGTCCCCCATGAATTTTTCATGAATTCCCGGGGCTGTATGTATGCAAATCGGGCTATTTTCACGATTCGGAATGCCTTAAACGGTTTAAATATACGGCCGGGAATAGACGCGGATATAACGTAACACGGTTTGCCTCTCGAGGCCATTAAGTTTTCACTTAACCCTGCCTTTCTTCCATTATCTTGTGTCACAATACCTTCGAAATAACCGTGACCGTTTAACAAGCCTCGATCGGAGGCGCCTTTCGATCAATCGATGCTCACATCCAGAACATTTCCTCTTTAGCTTCCTTCCAGGAGACAGCTGACGTTTTACACACTGAAGCAGTTGGAAATTGCCCAGTATTTTCAACTCTCACAGTACTTTCACACCTTGTTTTATTTCTTGGAAAATTCATAGTTTCAGAAAGAGTATTAAGTGAACAAATTCTAACAATATAAACGTTGGATCTGTATGATTTAAGTGGAGTGTCACATGTGGGTGACATGACAGTGTTAATACAAAAACGTTCTTCCTCTGACGACTCTGTATGAATTATTCTCTCTCTGTATGTATTTATTCGATTTCTATCAAGTGTCAGATGCACCGGAAAGAATTACAGGGACGAGTCGTTAAAGAACCGTAAGATATTCTCAGATGGTCCGACAATGTGTTAAGATTCTTATCGCGTTTAACCCGAACGAAATTGATATTTTGTGCGGGTAGTCGAGAAATCGTTACAGTTGGCAGGCGTTCGACTACCGGAGATTATGGCGATTATCAGGTTGAAATTCGTGTCGGATTTCGGGGCGAAGCCTGCAGGGAATCCTGTCGGGATCAGACAACAGGATATCCTCCTTGTTAATACGTTAGGAACAGGTTTACTTATCGCTGACAGAAAGGAACAGCAAATCGCAATGGAATGCTTTTTCGCGCGTAACTGTACCGTGTTAATGGCTCCATAAGGGTACAGATAAACCGTGAAACGCGTTGCTGGCTAAGGTGTATACGGCGTTAAACGGCTCCGCGAGGATGTACGAGACGCGGGGAACTGTGCCGCACTTTATTGGCAGTAAAGTTGGCCACTTTCGAAGAAGGAAAAGGAACTTTTAATAAGTAGATGGTACGAACACGAATGCTGCTCCGTTCGATAAGGAGATCCCCTTAGGGATTCAAATATCAGTTGCAAGAACTTCGCTTATAGTATTTAATCATCCGAGATATTTGGTCCCATACCTTCTACAAACACCGAAGAATTCACATTTCGCGGCTAGAATTCATAGACTACATACTATTATCAATTCTTAATATATTAACGAGATTTTTATACATAAATTTTGCTTTCGAAGGTTTTGGTACACTGCACAAAAGGACACCTATTTCGGTTATCTGTATACTTGTCATGTGACACTTTCAGCTCAAAAGTTTTCAACAGAGTTACAAGTAACAGTTTTGTAAACAAGGTTGCAGACGTTCACTTTCAAGTTTTATGATTGCTCTCAAATGTTCTATGTACTCGTAACTTCACCGTATTTCATTTCTTTAAAAATATATTTCTATATATTTTCTTTGGTAACATAAATTCCTATTTAGAACTTACGAGAACGTGTATTTTTTATTGGACCACGTTTATCAAACCCGTCCGTTTTCCTCGTCATCCGAAGCAAAAGAATTTCAGCGCCCTGTCGGACGACCGTTTAAAAAATTGACTTTTGCCGGATCGAAGTTCGATTAATAAAACAACCTGCCGTTTCCCCGACATAACTTGTCCGTAATAAAAGGCCCCGACGGGTAAATAAAACGAGAAACACGCGGTAACTTTTAAATATTCTCGGAGAGGCCGATCGTCGAATACCTTCGCCATCTTTGGAAGTTTCGCCCCCAGGCGAATCGCCCTCCTCCGCTCCTGTCCGCTTTCGATACTAACTGGGAAGATCTATAAACGCAGCGATCATCTTAAGGTGTTGTGCAAACCCAGAAACCTCCAGCGACTAGGGAGGAGGATTATCGAAGGGGGAAGGCTGGTTCGAGGTTAAAAGCGCCACCGATTAGGGTAAGCGATCCCGAAGGGTTTTCAAACTTTCTCCATTCAATGTTCGTCCCAATCTTGTTCGCAACCTGGTAATAAAGCTTCCTCGAAGCGTAAGCTCGCTCGTTTCCGAGACATTTTCGCGTTCACTCCCCTCGCGACTCACTCGATTCTAATTTTGCGTATCTGCTTCGATCAGACCTGTACTGTTGGCAGCACGCTTATTCCGGATGAAGTTCAAGGGGACTTGAACCATTTGTCTCCAATTTTTGGGGGAAATATATCAATCTAAACCCCTCGAATATTCGTATGACAAATCCTGATAAATCCTGAACTTTTGAATTTTTAAGTAAAGCAGTTGTAAATTTTCAAGATCTTATATCCCAGATCTTCAAATCCCAAATTGCTGAATACTGAAGTTCTGAACTTTTGAGTTCTCAAATTGCCTAAGTTGCAAACTTCCAAATTCTCGATTTGTCAAATCTTCAAATCCCCAATTCCCTTAATTCGTCTAAATTTTCAAACTGCAAATCTTCTAAATTTCCAAACTACAATTCCTAAGTTCCTGAAGTCCTAAGTTTCTAAATTCTCAGATCCCACAATTTATCTGTTGCAGATTCTCAAACCCCTCAATTCCCTAAGTTCCACATTTCCAAGCCTTCAAATCTGCAAATTCCTCACTTTCTCAGGTCCTAAATTTCTAAATTTCTAGATCATCCAACTTGCAAATTAGCAAACTCTCAAATTTCCAAACTTCCAAATCTTCAAATTCCTACCCTCTTAAAATCCTAATTTTCCAAATTCTCAGATCCCACAATTCTCAAATTCACTCCCAAATTTCCAACCCTCGAATTCTCCAAGTCCCGAATATACAAATTTATAAATTTCAAGAACCGCCGAGCGCGCTACTATTTTCCGTGAAATAGGTTACAGCGCAATCCAGTGTATCATCCGTTCTGAGAAACTCCGTACTCGTCCTTTTCTGCGCGTTGTCACGTTGTTCAGGTTCTTCAGCTCGTTCGCCGCTTTCCGCGAGGAAGTTTCTAGCACCGCAGGGTCGTCGGCGTGACCACGAAGTAGGAAATTTATCGAGCCGTTCCTGTTTCAAACATCGCTGCGATCAAACTCGCGCCGCCACGACGTGGCTTGCTTTGAAAGCAGGTAGGGAACGCGGATTAAAGGAGAAGAGATGGATTTTCGTTGACTATTTTAGTACCATGTACTCAAATATTCGCAAAGGTAAGCTTGCGGATAAAAATTGTATGCCGGCGCGCATTAAATCAGGCGACTTCGAAATACAACCTCCAGATTGTGACGTTGCGCTTCCTTCATTCGATAAAGTGTCATCGCCGTTTTTTGATACGACTTGCACGCGAGTCATTCATTCCTAATTATGTACGACGTCGTATTTGTTTAACACTGATGATGAGTCGCTACAGGGATTGCGGATGGGATCGAGTTTTTGCGATTTAGTTCGTTTTGTGCAAGGGAAGCGATTGCCATTTTACAAGACTGCGGTCTTCCTCCTTTTGATGGCAAAGCCCTCGGAAGATTTAAGAGTTTTTACTGTGTGTTGATGGAGTAAAATGGAGAATATCCTAGAAACCTTTCTGTAGAAATTTATCTTTTTATATCTCTGGATCTACTCTTAAATTCCTGCATTCCTAGACCACTTTGTACCTAGATCCCTTCTATAGCTAGGACTCTGTATCCTTAGATCCTCCTATCTCTACATCTTACTATTACTAAATTTCACGATCCCTAGATCCCTCTATTCCTACATCCCTCTACCCCTACATCTCAACCCCTGCATCCCTCCAACCCCTCCATTAACTTTCTATTAATGCCTAAAAGCCCCCAAAAAATTGTGGAACACAAAGAACACCCTAATTAAAATCAGACATATCCCAAGTATTTTCCCTCGCAATTAACTTCCATCTGAAAACTTTACAACGTAGTTGTATAATAACGTGTATAATTAAATGACCAATCCTTTAAGGTACGGAAGCTCGGAGAATAGAAGGAATTTCGTCGGTCCAAATTCAATTTTCCAAATATATTTTCGTGGCCATTGTGTAAAAGAATCTTTCCTCGAGCACAATCAAGCCACGTACGCGTGCACAAGGCCGTGGCTCGTAAGTACCGTGGACCGTTTCTTTTTCCACCCTCTCTAGTTTCTCTTCCTTTCTTCCCTCGTACCTTTTACTTTTTGCGTGTTTCCTTTTACTTTTGAACGCGATATGCATTGCTTCCCGGGGAAAAAAAAGAAAAACACAGTGAAACCGCTTTTGTGCGAAGGAACGACGTTGGCGGGCGAGAGTCAGCCACGGTGTCTCGTCTCCGCCGGCAGCCAGCCTTCCGCGAGCAAAACAAACGTTTTCGCAATCACAGCCTTTGTGACGTGGCAAGCTTTCTTTTTTTCCTTGTCGCTGGAAAACTGGGCTCCGTCGAGAGAATTCGTTTACTCGACGGAAAGGAACCGAAAGCGCGCGGAACCCGACGAGTCGAGTGAACGGAGACGCACGACCTGCACGGCCGAGGAAATATCATTCATGAAGACTTTATGAATGGGAACAGCGGTGAGTCGTTCTAATAGGATTCCATATCGGATCCGCCTGGCAAAGTCTTGAATATTTCTTTTCCACGGAACGGACAGGCCGGGGAAAACAGACGAGAAACTCGGCAATGGCCCTTTTTGTGCGCGCAGCAAAAATGGCGGTATTTATGACTCGGCGATAATATTTCACGCGACCGATCGTTAATAACAAATATCTTCGTGATTATTTCGCAATATCGTACTCGAACTGTATAAATAATATATTCAACGGTAATAACACAAAGAGAATCCACGTGGGGACAGTTAATTTATGAAATCGAATTAAACGCCGCTTCGGGGTGAGAAGAATCGTGTGGATCATTTTCGTCGTTACATTGGCGTAAGTAGTTTCACGTCCCTCAACATCTGAATCATCCTTCGAAATTTGCAAGATGAACGAGGCTCGTGACTGTTCAGGTTTTGGAATGCTAGTCGGTTCAACGCGTGATTTGGCGCGTGACAATTTGACACGTGGCAATTTCACGTGTGGTGCTTCGATACGTGGCGATTTGACGTGCGAACGTTTAACACGTAGAGATCGTGGCGAATTTAATACGCGAATGCATCTGCGATTTAACGCAGATCTAATGCATGGAGAACTTGACGTGGTAAATTCACGCGATGAACTGTTAGTGAATCTGTATTAAATCTAACACGTATCGAATCTAATACCTGACGAGTTTAACATGTCAGGTATCCTGGTGAATTTAACGTTTGGTAAATCCGTGGTAGGTTAAAGGGGTAAGAAATGTATGGTACATCTAACACGTAATAGTGAATCTAACCTGTAGATCTAGCCTGATGAACGTAAAAATCATAACAGGTTAGCAATGTAAAAATGTAACTCGTAAACCAAGGGTGAATTTACAGGTGGCAATATAACGTGTGTCTAGTAAAAGCTCTCAGACAAGAGTTACGCCAATGATCCCGCAATATCTTATTAACGCGTGCAACCATCGTCCGCCGTGATTTATCGTACGTACCGTTTGCACGGTTCAATTAATTAAACGAAATCGTTCGCGTGCATTTAATTACAATCGCGGTCGTGCAGAATACCATCCAGAATATACGATGTAACGTGCCATTGAATAAATCAATATACCAATATCGTTTTCGCACAAAGAAAGTGAACAATGAAAGGTTTACGATGGCCATTGTATCCGGCATTTTGGTGAACGGAGGATAGCGCAATATTATGCACCGAGCCCGTTTATTATTTCGACCATTTCACGATTAGTGAAATGCGATACGAATGTACTCGGTGTCGGGTGTCGTTTCAATTCCATTGATGTGTGCCGCTGATCACGTGTAATCCGTGTAATGTTCAGTTTATTAGCAAATTACGTGCGATGGAGGGTGCCAGCTACGATATTATCATTCCATTACCAGGAAACATCTTCCAACATCTGTTTCGCAACGCCGTTCGTAAACGCTGATACGCCATATTTCTTAACGTTTCGACCCCATTTTTTTCTTCCTCTCGCGATACAATTAACCCCGAGAGCACACGCGTTGAGGTGAAAATTACCACGGAAGTTTTTATAATAATAATGGATAACCCCGGATTTTTCATCTTTTCAGCGGCAAAAGTTTTTACTACGTTTTTGCTGGCGTGGTATAGTCTTTTAATAATACACGAAATTAATATATTGTGCAGTTATTATTTTCGCTAACGTATCGCGGGAATAAGAATACGTGAAATTAAAAATGACAGAAGTGAAATTGTAACGAGATTTATGGCATTGTGTATGCACACATCCTAATGTTATGTCCTGTAGTTTGTCTTTATTATACGCGACAGATTCTGATATGCTTCAGTACGTTACCGTAATAAATGGCTACACAATTATTTTAAATAGTGGCGATAAAACCAGTGCACGATATATCTGAAATATTCATATATTATGAGATTAGTTGCGATCGATATCGTAGCTCGATCGTATGGAGGCCTTCCAAGAGTTCGTCGATCAAATATTTAAACCTCTGCCGATACACGATTCTCCGTTTATCTTCAATTCGATCGACAAAGTCGATTTCGCAATCGATTCTTACGCATAAAAAATCCAGCACGTAAACGTTTCCCGTAATAAAGCAATCGCTTTAGGTAACGTGAAATTGATCGAAAAGCTTTTAATCGGCCTCGGTCCAATCTCAAAACGACACTTTACGATTTGTCCATGTCGTTAACAATTTGTACATGGGCGCCTCCTCTCGCCATAGAAAAAGCTCGTTATAGAGCTACGGTGTGCGACGAATTGCCGTGAAACGAGGGTTCTGCGTGCATTCATGGAAACAAGACGCAGAGATAAAAGAACGAAATTAAAGATAAATGTTGTGAGAGCAAAAGGGTGATTATCAGATGTCACTTTCGCCAGCCGATAATTGCGATTCATTCGCCGGACGAGAAATTATACTCGCAACCTACAATTTCTACACTTCTATTCGTGTAATTTAGTTAGGGGCAGTTCAGGGGTATAGCACGGGAAATGAGGGGTTGATTCCTAATTTTTAAATTTGGGAAATTCTAAATTGCGATTAGGGAATTGGAGGGTTTTGGGATTTGGGGATTTTAGGATTTGGAATTTAGGAAATTGGGGGAGGTAGGAAGTTGAGGAAGTGGAGGTTAGTGAATTTGAGAATTGGGGAATTTGAGAATTGGGAAATTTAGAATTGGGGAATTTGAGAATTGGGAAATTTGGAATTGGGGAATTTGAGAATTGGGAGATTTGGAATTGGGAATTTGAGAATTGGGGAATTAGAGAATTGAGTGATTTGGAGTTGGCGAATTTGAGAATTGGGAGATTTGGGACTTGCTGAATTTGAAGATCAGAAAATTGAAGAACTTGTAATGCAAAAATTCTAAGCCCTTGAAAGTTAAAAAATTCAGGAATATGATCCGAAAATCCGAAAAAGAATCCTAACTGCAATAAAAACAAAGGGTTAATCACTCCCAGTCACGCACTCCAGTAATGAAACTAAAAATCGAGAAATAATACTCGATAAAAAGCAACACTATCGAGGCAAAGTTGTTTCGTAAGTCTTTAAGATCCTTGAATGCGTGAAATAAAGCGTGAAATTTATGGAATATCCGGTGACAGTTTAACGAGGCAAACGACGTACACACGAGGTCATTTTTGAAATTTATACGATAGATACACAGGGTACGATGCACGCGTTTCTCAATCGGTATCATTACCGACCGAGTACAATCGAGGCGCATCTCAGAATAAACGATATCCGCCTCAACGTCTTCAAATAAGATGATATCTCTACGAGAGTTGAGGACATTTCATTTCTTAGCGTGTCTTCAATGCCATCGATTCACATCAAATCCTGTTACTGATGGTTGTACGTCTTTCATCGAATTCACTTTGGGAAATTAAATTAAATTGTTAGTGGACATCTCATTTCCGGAATAACCGTCACGATCCAAGCATCTTCTGCGAATTAATATCAATTCCAAATACCGAATGTAATTACTGTGTGTAGAACTCGCATAATTTTTATTTCAAACCAGACATCGTTTTCGAGCTGGAAATTTTCGTTTCGAAAGTCGGGAACATGCTTTTCTACTTGACCCTTCATTTCTTTTCCTAACGACCACGAGAAGCTTTTTTTTCCTTTTAATATTTCTGCGTGTGCTGTTTCGTTTACCATTTATTTAAATAGGTAAATTAAAAGAACGATATTAATTTTAATATTGGAGAGAAACGTAATTAAAACTCGAGAATAAACTTACCTACATTTGTTCTTTCGACTTTTTACGTTTTAAAATACTTCTCGACAACTTCATTTCACCGTGTCGACTGCCGTCGTCCACTTCCTAATTGCCGTTTCAAGTTATTTCTAGTACAATTATTAGATACAAATTTAGGAATATATGGATATACTCGTGGACAGTCATAGGTGCTCAATTACCTAATTTAAAAATTTTTAAGTTCCTAAGATCTTATATTTAAAAATTACCAAATTTGCAATTCTCCAAATTCTAGTATACAAATTCCCAAATTCCCAAAGTCCCATATCACCAAATTATCAAGTACCCAACTTCCCGAATTTCCCAAACAATAAACTACCAAATTCTCCAACTCCCATCCCACATCCCCAAATTCCCAAACTCAAATTCTATAAATGCATTTCTGCTCGCAAATCATAATCAAAATTCGATCGGACATCATAAACAAGATACAAGGAAGATTTAACGGGACTTAACGTTGTCGTCGCGCGTTACGGTGCCCCATTTAAATCAACTTCCTCTCGAGGCGTCCTCCAAGTAAAGAGACACCTCCGAGAAACAGGGTTAGAGGGACGCTAATTATTTCAACACCGGAGCCAGGCTTTCTCGCGTCAGTTTCCGCCAACCCGGCTGCTTTTCCTCTGCTTTTCATCCTTGTAAACAGTGCAGTTTCCGATGATGGAAACGGATACGAGGTTAGGTCGAACGAGGAAGGAAATGATCGGCAAGAGCCGTCGGATCGCAGGAGGCAAAGGTGGGTCGAAGTTGCCGCAAGTAGCGGGCTCTTCGTGGTTCTCCGTACAGGCTTTATAATTAATTCCATTGTTCGGGCGAACCGGGATATATCTTGCGTGTGGTGTACGCGCACACACACGTGCACACGTGTGGAGTAGTGGCAACAATTACGAAGGACGATCGTGGGCCGCCTTGGCATTTCCTTTACGTGCCGTAATACCGTTAATCACGTAACACCACGATTGGCTGAATCGAGCTTCTCTGGTCGCACCGTGCCGTGTACCACCACCCCTCGTGATCGCCATTTCACGTTCAGGAAACATTTTCATTCGACCCACGCCGGAAATGATCGCGTCCCGTTCGCTATTACGGAACGAAGGGCGCGAGCAGTCCGAACTCGGGAAACGCGTTATCGAGAGGGTAAACTGGCAACTCTGATTACTTCGAACCCGAAGGAATTATCCTTATTGTTTATCCTGGAAAAAAGAATTTATTAACGCGTTTACTAAGTCTTGACACTTTTCTATAAGCTCCACGGAGATTTACGATGTGAACTAACGGGATCAATACTTTGTTATTAATGGATTGACCAAAAATAACGGTGTTCAATTTTTTTAATAATAGTCTCCGTGTTAATAGCAGATTTTGTATACGTTGCATAGGGTTGTAGGGTGGGATTGGCAGATGTTCAACATGAGTATTTAATTTCATACGTCATTGCGTTATAATTAGAGTGATTGTATTTCATGAATGCATATTTCATTCATGTATGCTGAATCGTTTACACGTGTACGAAGATTCTTGGATCAGTTATTATCAACTCTGCATTTCGCCCCTCCAGCGTTATGGTTTATCACCGAAAGTGTTCTCCATAGTGGCAGAATGTTTTACCTCCAGCGTATTTATGGATCGTAACTGGTAACTAGTATGTACGAAAGTAACTTGCACGTTATTACGCGAAAGAAATGTTGCACATCACATGAAATAGCCGTGCATGATGTACAAGAATTTAAAGAAAATGTAAAAATCTTCATATCGATTCACGTACATATACGACGTAAGCAGAATTTTTACAATGAATCTGCAACGTGCGCCACATGCGATGCAAAGACCACTTCGTGACCAATTTTTCGGCGGTGTTTTGACTATTGCTTTCCCGCCGGAAATCCTGTTCGGAGAGTTTATCCCATCCGGGCACATTACCGAAATCCCTTCGCATAGAGCCACCGGGCGAAGTGCTCTCGTTCGTTGTCAAATTGTCCTCGTGTTGGCTCGATCCAAACGTGGTTGAGCCTCGAGCAAGCTTCTTAACACAGTTTTCGTAAGAATCTCGTAAACCGTGGGTTTGCAGAGCGAGCAACGAGAAAGCACGCACGTCCGAAACGTAGGGTGAGGCGAGTTGAAGAATGGCGTGTTACGGGCCGGGGGTGGAAGGGGCGCTCGAAAGGGTAAATGGACGGCGCTGGAAGCTCAGCGAAGCAGCAGCACGGGATACTAAGGGAGGTTTAGACCGAGAGCAGGACGAAAGGCAGAGAGAGGGTTACAGGCAAGAGGATATGGAGGCTTCGTTCGCAAAGGAATGATGTATGATCTATCCGTGCCATGCTCTGCGGTGGCGAGATTTTCAACCCCTTCATCTTCGCAGCCGGCCGTATGCCGTGGCCAGCTATCGTCCGAATTGATGGTGACGCCATACCTAAAAATGACCCTAATGTATTTCTGTCCAACAACTTATCCGTGCTTCCTCGATACACCTGTTCGAAAACGTACCCTGTTTGATCGAAAACGTAAATCAACGAACCTCTTTCGCGATCATCCTTTTAGTTTAAACTGTACGATTATATATTTTCTATTTGTGTATAAGTTTCATAGTTATTAATTTTTCCAGAGTCCTAAAGTCCTAGCGTACCGTGTTTCGATGAAACACAACTGGGTTAAACGTAATAGCGAACAGTTTTAACCAACTTGTTCCTAGTCCTTTTTTGCGTTATAAACATGTGAAATAACGTTTTGCGGTCTTTGAAAGTTCCCCGGCTGTTGGTGACACTTTTACCGGAAAATGTTGCCCGCTTAATCTGGATGGTAATTCAGCCACCGATAAAGGCCGCTTTCAAACTACATTTCCTTCCAAGAGATTTTCGAACAAATCTACTAATTTTCATTTAAAACCCTCGCACGAGTTAGCAAATTTCAAACAGAAGTAACGGTAGATTGGGAAATCTGGTTAAAAGTAATACTTCTAATATGGTACACATGGTGCATACTGATCTTCTATAAACGTACAAGTCTCGAAACATTCATCCGCTTATAATATTTACCGTACACTCTATTTCTATACACCATTTCTGACTGATATTTTGTACTCACTTTTCTATACATATTTCAGTTGCATATCAAGTGGCACGAAAATCAAATTGCCATAAATAGCTCATCTATTTACTCATTCGGATGGTGAAAATGGATTAACAAGAAACCAGAATGTAGGTTATAGGAAGACATCACACGAACAAAAGTAAATGTAACAGACATAGCTAAAGAAGACAGTGCACAGTATAAAGTAAGGTGTAACAAAAACCGCAAAGTTAGATTAATGAATGTTTTAAACGGTGGTGGCAAAAATGGCCGATAAATCACGCGACGTTGCGGTACCGCTGCATCCGTCAGTGGGTTAATGAGTCAGAAGCGTTCGTTAAAATTCTTGGTAGATCGCAGAGGGACGTAATTGCGCGACAACAGCGGCATGGAGCGCGTAAAATCGGCCATTTCCCATAAAATCATCGCCGTCAAGCGGATGGTCTCGGTGGCGACATTCGCCGCTCAACGTTCAACGGTTACTTATATTTTCCATGCCGCTTAATTTGATAACCAACACCGGTGCGGTCCGATAAATCGCGGCTCTCGTGGACATCCGTTTGCACCCGGAGAATTTTACCGGTTCGCTTGGTCCGCCGTTGTCAGCTGGATACACCATTAAAACCGTGTAATTGAACCGGTTATTCTAGATGCATTGCGAGCTTCTAACAAACCGTGTTGCATAAACTTATCGGCGTGACGCTACGCGTTTTCCCCGCTGTATTTCGCGGTCGGGTTGTTTTCAATCGCGACAAATGCGCCATTCGAAATTGGCCGGCTTCAATTTTGCACTTCTTTGATAGGCGAACCACGTTTCTCTGTTGTCACGAGTTAGATGTTTCCGCTCGACGGATCGGCGCCACCATACATCGCACATATCTCATTTGGCGATTTCGCGTTGTGCACGCACCAGGAATTTGCTATTCCGTTCGACGAGCTTTAATTTCATATTTCTTTGAAAGCGATCACGGGTTTAGCCGTGTTACCAGGACAACGGCGGCCGTGTAATAGATTTCGAAATCACAACGAATCCGTTGTTCCAGCGGACGAGTTTTAATCTCGTATCAGGCCGGAAAACGAATCGCGCTTGTGTTAGCGCGAATTAGGTTGCTCTTCGGCGACAGATTGTTCGTCGGCCGTCGAAAAATACCGGCGGAAGGTCAGGATTTTCAATTGTTTCGATTCCCAGGACCGTCATAAAATCTGGACGCCAGTTAATCACGGTTGATTAGTCCGTTTGTTTGCCGAGATATCCGTCAATCGATAGCGCGTAAATCGTATTCCCTGTTCTCCATAAATTCTGATGGGAATAAACACGTCAGCGTATTATGTCGGCATCCCGGCGGCGCAGAGTCGTTTTTAATGTCCGCCCCGTAAAACTGACAATTCTTCTTTCCGGATTAATGGACGAATAACGAGACGTAATGAAGTTTTCGCGTACAGGACGCGCGGATAATAATGGCAGAAAGCTATCCCACGAGTTCCACGGTTGTTCCGACGTATTTCAAAAGTAAAAGTTCTAACCGCGTTGCTCGAACGTGGCTCGAATAAATACCTCGATTTACTCGCCAGCTATCTCAGGAAATTAGGTAAAAATACGATATACAATCCGTAGAATAATTTCCAAGCTAACTTTTTATTGTCGCTTATTACGATAAAATGTCCCCATCGATAATTTAAATATTCCCCTCGCTAAAAATTCAACAGAGGATAACGAATAATTTTCCGGTATCTTGTTAGCAATAAATTCTACGATAGTTACGAAACATACAATTTCTTGTAATTGGTCCGTTATGAATGAAACTGTGGTCGAAGTAAGACCTCGTATAATTTGTTTCGCGGGTAACATGAATATGGATTTTTCCGGCGCGAAGAATGCCGGATTTAAAAATTCTGCGGCTCGTAAACTGGCGATTACCGGTACAGAAACGGAAATGCCACAGAAGGGAAAAAGGTTGTCGGATATACGGATGCGCATACAACGCGGCAGAAGAGAGGACTCTTTCACAAAGGGTCGAATCTTCAGACCACCGTGAATGAGTCTTCGGAGGGACGAGAAAATGGAATATAACCCTTTGTGCGACGCGACATCAGTCCGCATGGGATTTGCGCGGCGCGTACAGCTAACATAATACAGGAAGATTGTAGATGCAAGTACCTGTAGGTCGCCAGGACGTGTAGCGTATACCGGTCGGAGGGTGGTCGTTGAAACGCCGGTGGGGCGAGAAGGGGGTTGAGCAAGAGGATACAGTAAGGGGTTGGAGTGGTCGCCAGGCATGGGACGTCCAGGAATGGCACAGAGGTAATGGAATCAGTTGCCGCGTGCCGTGAATCGCGTATGTCCTAGAGGTTCTCATTTGCAGACGAGCCTTTGCCTCTTAACTGATTCGACGACATCGTCTAATTACGCGAACGATCGAGGACCAAGGACATGTAGCCCTTCTTTCGGTGAAATTTCGTTTAATGTGGACCATCAAAGTGGTTGTGCAATTTTCTTATGATATGTGACGGAGCAGTAAAATGACGCGTATGATGGGTAGATTGGGGGATCGTGATGTACAAGATGATGATTTCAAGGTTTGGGAATTTTGAAATATTTTGGGACATTGGGACTTAGGTATTGAGACATTAGGAGATTTTGATCTTGTATGGCGTATTGAAATCCTTATTGGGAATGGTGTATTGACCACCCTTAATGGGATTTTGGGGTGTTGGGACCTTGAATTATTGGGGTCTTGAGGTGTTGGGACTTTGAGATACTGGGATCTTGATGTATTGGTACATTGTTATGTAAGTGTATTAGAACCTAGTTAGAATACCAAGTTAGAATCATATTAGAATAGTAGAATAGAATAGACCTGGTATATTAGAATATATGAGAATGTTTGCAATGTCGAGTTTGTAGACATAGTAGAATTTGTTTGAAATATTTTAGACCTAGATTGAGATTTTGAGACATCAAGATCCTGAGCCATTATATGCCAGATAAGTTGTGACGTTGGATATTTGAGCTCCGTTAAACTTTGTAGCCTTGGAATTTTTGAAAGTTGTGACATTTAAATCTCGGAACTTCGGGCCTCCGTAATGCAATTGAAATCTGATTAAAAACTTCCCGAAACTCTAAACATGCAATTCGCTCTCGGACCGAGATTGCACTGGTTCGTGTCAGACGTTGGTGCAACCCATGTATTTAATTAAAAAGCGAGTCATGATTGATAATCTCTTAGGCTCCGAGCTGGTCATTCGCAACGGTGTTTATCAGGGGCTCTTTGTACGTGACTAGTGTTCAGTGTTTCTATCGAGCGTTCCAATTTTCCCCCGTTTTAAAATCTCGCAACGTTGTTTCACGATACGAAGATACGGATCGTACAATACACGAATTCTTTAGAAAAAAAAAAAAAAAAAGTAGAAAAACGGGAGCGAATTGTCTTGGTGGATGCATTGCGCGGTTTAATCGCGCACTCTGAGCGGCGATAACCTACTTTCGCGGGACGAGAAGCGGTGCGCGACGTTTTTCAACGACAAAGGACCGGGTTTGATTCGATGACATATCGAAGTCTTGACTACAGAAAAGCTCTTTCCATCGCTATCGCGGTTAAAACGCCGCGACTAGAGCGCGAAGTCTAGCGTGAAACGTGATCGTGCGTTCGCTAAGTGCACTCGTTTACGCCGGCGCTATTTTAATGACGATCCGATCGCGTGGAAACGTTTCGTGACGCGCGAGTCATCCGCTTCGAATACGCTCGCTGTGAATTGCTCGTCCTCGTTTCTTTTTTCGTTCCTGCGTTTTTTTTTTCTTTTTTGGGGCTGTTACTTATCCGTGGACGGCAATCCTCGCCGAGCTTCAATCACGTCCACGTTTACAATGTTGTTCCCGTTGGAAAGTTTACTCGCTTTGCGATTGATTTTTTCTTGCAATTTACACGTGATTGACGTATTGATAGGGGTTTAATTAAAGCGTCAGCGTGATTCGACGCGAGATTTTCAACCCGTTATCAAACGGTCAAATTTATGGCTCGCCTGACGTGGAAAATTTGTACAGCCAACGATCCGACGTATCTCCGATTGTAAATGTGTAAATTGTTTATCGGAATTCTGATGGGAAACTTGTGCAAAAACTATGCGTATCGACAAATTAGAGATTGCTCTTTATTAAATAATCTGTATAAAATATTACGGAAGCGAGAGAAATTCGTGCGTTAGGCAATGTGCAACGAGTGAGATCTTAACCGATTTATACGATCTTTTCATTTTGCAATATCTTAAATAGGTACAATAAAATTTCGTCGGTTACTAAAGATGCTGGTGTATGTTTGTCAAGATACAATTTCATAGTATATTTTATACAACATATTTTATGACATGTCTGCGACGAAATGTAACAAAGGGTTGAACAGTTTGTCACCTTTACAGCAATGTCGTATTTTTATATCTATAACATAAAAATATCGTAAGATCTATCTAATCATTCTGCAGGATGCCAACTATGTGCCTACAATTTTTCTCACAATTCCTGTTATGACCATATCTGTTGATCAAAATGAAGAAGGTACTACAAGTATGTAGAGATTAATAGAATTTCATTTGTGAATTTCTATTAACAGCTTCCAAATTATTAGGTGTCTTGAAATTAGTGTAGATCTAAAGAGGCAGAATAATCGTGTGAAGAGTTAAGCTCGAGACACCGTTTGGGAAAATGCATTAAATCTTTACCACGATTTATCCGCGTTCGTTGATCGTGTATCCCGCTTTGTGACAAACTTCTGGCGAAATTCTTCGAGGAACTGTTCGCAGCACGAAACAACGACAAACGCCACGCTTACCAGTAAAGCGTATTATGCCGAAGGCGAGGCACGAAAGGGGTATATCTGAAACGCGTTACCGCAAAGCGCGCTGTTTGTTTCTCGAAAGGTTGTCGTGCCCGTCTACGAAACCGCAGAAAGGGCCTCGCGTGAAACGCTGGAAACGGAACTTCACGGGATATACGGATACCGTTCAAACTTTAAGCTACGATTTCGTCCGGACATCCTCTGGCTACGAACTTTCTCGCGTACCTTAAATCACAGACAACGATATACAACACTCCAATACCAGCGAAACTTTCCATCGCGTTTCGGGCAATTTTCGTCATTAACGTCTTAAAATACCAAAATTTTAATCAAAGTATTTCAGCAACTTTGACAGAAGTGAACACGAAGGAACATCTCAGATTTAGAGAAAGATTTAGAGAATTATCAACGAGTAATTGCTATTATCTTAATCATTCAATAGAAATTTAGGAATAATTATGAACACTACTGAACTTTTTTAAAATTATACAAGTCTGAAGAAATATTTTTATTTATGACTTGTCTCCAACTTCTCAATAGACTCTCAATATACTCATCTTGTTACCTCCCGTTGCATTAAATTACTTTAATGTTTGTTTCATTCCTTTTAACTTGATTACCTGGTCGCTCCATGTTACGTAACCGTAAAAATTTTACAGCTGAAATATATGTAATGCGATAATCAAGTTACATCATCAGCAATTAACATTTTTGAACGATATCCACACGTCTTCCGTAATAGCGGGATTACCACAGTAGCGCGGGTTTAAAGCTCGCGTTCATCTCTGAAGTCTCGGGGTTGCTCGAAAATAAAACGAAAAAATAAAGCGCGAAATGAGAGGGCAGGTGGGCGGAAACGCGCAGCCGGCGCACAAATAAAACGCGGCGCCGCTAATAAAACTATTATTTTATATTATAAAGTTTCACAGCTGTAAACTTCACCTCGTGGTCCGTTGCTACAAAAGGGGGCAGGAAGGGAACATGAAAACTGCAAATCCGAAACATTCGGTCTGGCCCGGAATGGCTAGCTGAAATTTAAAGCCAGAAACTTTCGGGTTTCCGACAGGAAACCGTCCAACAAAGCCCATCTGGGTATCCGTAGCTTTCCGGTTCCTGGTTATCCTTTGCCCCGCCAAATGATAAATTCTGTCCTGCTAAATGGTCGTCGTGTTTAACGATGAATTTTCATCGGCTACCGTCACTTTTCTTCGTTTCATGTTATTCAATTCTGAAACTTTCCATTTTCAAATTCTAAGATTCTATCTTTACTTTATGGATTGCAAAGATTTCAAATTTTTGTACCAGCAAAATCACAAACTTTCAAATTACTAAGTTCCTCTACGTATCGAATTTAAAAACCCTCACTGTCATATATTTCTGAATTAATAAGTTCGTAGATTTATAAACTTCAAAGGTCCTAAGTTTTCAAATCTCCAAATTCCTCCCTAAAACCCCAACCTTCGTCCATCACAGTTTTGTCAAAACGATCAACAATCGATCGTGTCAGCGCGCATAGTCTGGCGTGTCCGCAATTTCCGTGTCATTGACATTATTCGCGGCGAAGACTATAAATAGAGAGAATCGATACTGGACTTATTCATACATGCCGCAAAGCCGAATTCACCGAAACTGTCAGATTAATCCTAACGCGTTTTGTTCGAATCCTCCCTCCGTTATTCGCCGATCCCGAGATTACACGATGATCTAACGTTAGTCGAGTTACGTAAAAGAGATCTCGTCCGAGAAACGTTGTCTTCTTTGATCCCCGGCACGCGGGTATTTTGTGGCTCATCCGTTCGTCTCTGTCTGCAGAAGCATCTTCTGCTTTCCTTGACTCTTTAGTATTCCCGGGTCTTCGTCGCAACTGGGGCGAAAACCGAAACGCGACCCATAATTCCTCTGTGACCGCTTATCCTTCTTGTTCCACGAACCCGCTCTTTTTCCTCTTCGACATGACTTTCCTCTTTCAAGCGTTTCCTGTTACGCAATCGCTCGGCACCGTGAGAGACCGGCCTCGTAAAAAGCGCCAACTTTCTTCCTTCTCCTCATACTTCGGTTTTGCGCGTTTCGCCGTGTTTTACAAAGTCCAGTTGCGATTTTTTTTCGAGCGACCTCTTTCAGACGAAAGCGAGCGTGTGCTCAAAGTGGATCTTGTGATACTCTTGAATTTTGCCGAGTTTTCGAAATTATCGAACACTAGGAGATATTGGAACTTTGGAGACTTTTGATAAGAGAGGATTAGATTTTGAATGCAAACAGCTCCTCTCAGTTAATCAAACCTACTAAAATTTTTAACTATCTGTAGTTTGAAACCTTGTGATTCCTTGTGATGGAATATTAGAATTTTAGAAGTTCAAAAATATTGCATTGTAATCAGGGAAAATTGCACGTAGTGATCGGTCTCGAGAAGTTTGAAATGTCCAGATATTTTGATCTCTCGCAATTTTAGAACCCAATTCCACAAGACCATCCCGCACTATATCTCTGCAGCGAAGCTAAAGTCGACACACGATCTCTCGCGTTCTTATGAAAGCGTCCTCTATCGAAATCTCGGCACAAAAGCGTACCTTCCGAAGCACGTATATCCGTATAAGTTACAGACAGTGGAGAAGAACGGAACACCATAATAACGTCGGAATTATTATCCCATCGGATTGTTGACGGAGGTCGTGTTCGCGAGGATGCGACGTCCGAACGCCATCTGCTCCGACGAAGTAACGCCATTTCATCTAGCCCTTATAATCTGTCCGCTTCCTTCTCGGCTCTCGAGTCCCTGACACCTCGAATTTCCGTTTCTCTCTCGGCCTTTTTTCTCTCTCCGTTCTTTTCTTCCTTCTTTTTTACCTCGGCGCATTCACGGTTAAATCTTTCCTCTCCTCGAACAATGTTTCATCCAGAGAATGCGTTTCACGCCGGGAGACGCGTCCTCGCGAAACTGCTTCCATTTCACATTCGATAATCTCGGATAATCCCGAGCCGGAGCAACTATATTCCTGATTAAGAGCTTTTCCATTCTGGCTGGAAGGAACGCGTTATTGTTCGCGACGTTCGTTCTCTTTTTTTTCGCGCGCGAACTTTCGAAAAAATGGCAGACAGGAAGGGAAAAACGGACGGCGAAATCGATAACGGCGCTGCTAGGAAAAAACACGAAGCACGCTCAGGATTTTTTCATCCAACTACGTGCGTGAGCGGGGGAGGGAAAAATTTTCGTTTCTGATTGTTCAGGAACGCCGACGTGGCTTTTCGAGCATCGCCGTCTCCCTTTCTCACGTTTTGTATCTCTCTGATCGTGCGGCACATCCGCTGCTCAGTTTTTCATCCAGCGTCAGGGTAATCTGCCCCGAGGCACCGCCGGCTAGAGAATTCCCGGTCCTCTCTTTTTCTTAACGTTTTCTCCGCCACGCCTTAGAGTTCTCCTTGCCCCGTATAATGTACGCCGAGTTAATTGGATGAGGCGGCCTCCTCGTCGCTGTTCAGGCCACTTCTGCGACTCGCTAAAGCCCCGGCTAAACTCGTGAAACTCGCGATTCTTAAACGCGTTACCGTCTTCTGTCGACGTTAAATCGCGACTCGATCATACGACCAGCTTTACGACGATATTGCAACTAATTATAACCTAACTTTGCTTCTTGCAGATGCTACGATAATAGCAGATGATACAATAATTTGTCGATATAATCGAGTCATTATCTTTATGTTGCTGCAATATTTGCGGATAATATACCATTTTCCGTTTATAATTTCTGTGAGATGTTATTACAGTCCTTTAAAGACTGCTATTTCGTCGAATATATACGTTTTTGCTTTCATTCAATAATTGATATTTCGTTCGAATATTACCTACGCCTCTCACGTAACTTATATCATTCATTTGACAGATTTGTTCAATGAATTTATATTGAAACATATTCGATCGTTCAGCTATATTCACCTAAATTTATGTTTAATTCGCTCATGTAATCAATGACGTATGTCATGGTTTATAAGATCGTGATTTATAATTCACTTTTTCCTTCCATCGATAATTCGTCAAATTTATACTCAGACACATTCATGTATCTAATTAATGATCTACATTCATTCACTATATTCGTACAGTTTCGGAATTTCAACGATAATTGGGCCGATAAACAAAAATCGAGCTATGTATGAATCGCGTTTAATTGAACCGAGTGGCATCGGATTTCGTAGAAATGAAGTGCGTGGAAATTGAATAGCGTGTCATTGGATGAGGCTAAATTAAATCGTTTAGAAATGAAGTGCGTGGCAATTAAATTGCGTGAATTTGAAGCAAGTGGAATTGAATCGCATTGAATTGACTCGTGTCGAATTGAATTTGGAACGAAATGCGTGGAAATTGAATCGTGTGGAATTGAATAGCGCAGCAATTAATTGCGTGGAAGTAGCATCGTGTGGGATCGATTAGAATTGAAGAGGATAAAAGTAAACTGCGTAGAGATTGAAATGCACGAGACTGAATCAGGTAGAACCGAATATCGCAGAAACGAACTGCATGGACTGAATCGCGCCGAATTGAATGGTGCAGATTTGAACCAGATGAAATTGAATCGTCTCGAATTAAATTGTATGAGATTAAATCGCTCGGAAATCGATCTCATAGAAAAGGAGTGCATGGAATTAGCTCAGGTAGAATTTCGCAGAAACGAAGAACGCGTAAGTCGAATCAGACAGAATTGAATAGCCAGCGGAATTATGTGCAGTCGAATCGTAGACGTGAATTGCCTCGAATCGCAGCAAATTGAATCGCAATTTAAATAAAACGAATAATAATGTATTTGCCGAGGTCTCAATTCAACCAGTCCGTTAAACAAAAACGCGATCCCCATTTCATGAAAACAATATGGACGATAATGCTACTTAATGTTAGTTTAATGGTTGCACGTTTCGTTGACCACGAGGAGAGGCCAGAGATCGTCTGATTGAATTTTCCTGCGAGCGTACAAATGCACACGGATTTCCGTTCCGCGCAAAACTCTCCAGAATCAACGAAGCTTTTATCAATCGGCGAAACGTAGTGAAGATAAATTCCCTTTTAATGCGTTGTAATCGCATGTTCAGGAATTACCCAGGTTCCTCGTCAACTTCATAGTTCGGAGTAATTCCATTTTAGAGAAATCCGTTTACTTCTCGAGCGGCGCCTACAGATTTCTTCCTTTAACGAGCTGCAAAGAAACCTTTCTTCTTCGGATCGTGTCTCATCGATCTCGCTGAACGATCGAACGGAGTGTTACTCGGTTCTCACGGTCACACGTAGCTTATTCCTTTAATCCATAAACAACCCTTTCGATAATATGGACCTGTTACCGTCCGTTTACCATCGGATCATTAATTTCACACGATTCATTTTGCAGTATCGTAAAACTGTTATTAACGTTAATTGATATTGGAAACAGGAAATGGAATTAATGACCTATATCAGTGAAGTGTATGCAAGATTGATTCGTTTCAAATTTGACAATAGACTGTATCGGTAAATTAATATTGGACATTATGAAATTTAGTATGAAATTAAACTGTCTCCTCGCACCGTATAATACAATATTTTGTCTGTCGCTCTTTTTGAAGCGTGCAGAAAGTGAACAAATTTTCAGAAATGTCTGTTTATCCGAACTTTTAGATTTTTAATTATAAAAGCCATAACGATACTGTTCCAAAATCATTTGTTACCGTTTCGGAAGAAAAGAAGCAATTGATGAAAAGTTCAAGTGCTCCGAGCATCAGCGGTCCTTACGACAAAAACGACTAATTCAATCTTTTCAATAGCCATTGAAAAGCGCTCCCATTCAACGTCCCTTCTACAAAATAGACGTCCTCGAGTTTCGTTTGTCAACTTGTCACACGATATTGAAGCAATACCCGAGTATTTATGAAGCATTCGCATCGAAACAGTCACGTTACGAGTCCCTTTCGTCCACGTTTTCTTCCTTGCACAGAAAAATCCTGTTAACCACGGACTGACCCAATATCGTACCACGCGAACATCGGTCAAAAGGTGACAACAGCGGTGGAATTTCATTGAACGCTTTTTTCCTGTTTTCTATTTTTTTTTTCCAACACCGTCCCGCTGTGTGGACCGCTTTGCTGCGAGCAAACTGACCTCGTGGATCCTGACGCCAGTTTGTCAGCGCGACAATGCTCGCCGTTGTTACACCGCTAAAGTATTGAGCGGGTGTGTTTACATAGGCAGATCTCGTAAGCGTTGGATATCAGCCGTCAGGCGTCCGCGTGCAAAATTGCTTCGTGACGTGTTTGTCGTTTCGTCCGTTCGTGTGTGCGCACCGCGACAAAATCACGACCAGAGTCCGTTCGTCGATGGGGTGTGAACCGGTGGTTGGGACAAGGGAACGCGTGTTTCGAACGTAGCGTGGAAAACAACCAACTTCGAGGTGCCGACGTCCACAAAGGATTATCCTCCCTTGTCACGGAAACGCCATTTATTCTCTAAGTTTTATACTTTCTGTTCCGCTACGTTCCGAAAATAAGCAAATGCTTTAGGGATCCGACCTTGACATATATTGTCTCTCGACTGCCGCAGTCTCGAGTAATCTGAGTTCTACTCGCTCATTGTTCTTTTGCAAGTTATTAAAAGTAGGACATTTCGAATAACCTTCATGAGGTTCTTGTATTAAAATGTTATGAGAAAAAATGGTACAGATTGTAGGAAAACATATTGGGAGTCAGATGCAAACATTGTAATTTCTTTGTGCCTCTACATCCTCTTTCACATCCCAAAATTTCAGTACTTTTAAATATTCATATTCCAGAATATCTGAATTCCCAAATTTACAAAATTTCAAAATCCCGAAGCGTCAAAGTAGCAAAATTGGGTGACCCAATAAAGCTCATGAGCACTCGCCGCCGCGGAAAATGTCGTTTATCGAATCAAATGTGTTGCACCAGCGAAAACGTATCTCGTCCATCATCCAGATGCGAAGTTAGCCGAGGGATTACATTATCGACAATGCAATCTCGCAGCGATTAAGACAGATATACACGAGAACAAGGCGCGCATCGATTTATCCGCAGATTGAAATCTTCTATGGGCGAAATTGCCACGCGGAAAAGGCTATGGTTCCGCTTTATTGAAACGTTCGCGTGTTTGGAGACTCGACCTTGGCAATTCTCGAAGATTGCCGTCGATTAAGCTGTTATTCGCGATATGTATTTATTACGTATCGACTCGTTGTTTTGCCACGGTTTACGATCGATAGGATCGCTATCGACCTGGGAAATCGTTGATTGAACCTGCTGCAGGTGGATACTGAACCTGCTCGTTTCCGATCTTGAAACGGGAAACGGGGTCATTGACTTCGCTCGTTGCGTAACATTTATGCGGCCTCTTGTGTCATAGCGATGTCAATGCCTGTTAATCCATACAGTGCGTGAAATTCGCTGCACTGTCACTGACTAGCAAGATGCTTCGTCAGACAGGATATTTCACTTAAGCGATACGATCTCTTAGAAAGCATGAATCATTGATTTTACGCGTATCTCTTTTAGTAAAAAGTGGTACTGAAAAAGTGATATCAACTTATAACGACGTACTACATTACTGTAATGACATTGCTTTAAAGTTAAAGTCTTTTTATCGAGTGTGAAATTGCTGAAAATTTCATTTGATTTTTATGTTTAATATGTTAAATACAAGTATATATTATGCAATAGTGGGTCATAAACGTAATGACTAAATTCTCAAAGTTAAATTGCCAAATCACATTTAATTTAACGTACGAACAGGGAATGTAAAGCTATGAATGAATTTCATGGCGTTTAGTCGATAAAAAAGGGAGGGACAAAAACGTGGCCGAAGCAATGATGCGTTACGACAGCGTAATGAAGAGAAACACGACGTTACACGGTGACGCGTCAATTAATCGAATTAGTTAGAACAGCCCGTTGTCAAAGTACACCGCAAATCGCGGCCCGATCACCGTAAACGCGCACGGCAATCGCGTTTATTTTGCAGTTACAATTCGTATCGACGTTTCTGCCTCAATCAACGCTTCGGAAGTTCGATTCTCGCGCGGCTGACCGTGGCGTTGTTTCGTGAAGGGGGCGCGCTGACGCGAAATCGCCGGAAAGGGGATGAAACGAGGTCGTCAGGTCAACAACGACGTTGGAAAGTATTTTAATCTTTTTCTCACGACGCTACCCGTGAAACTACCCTTGTTTACGGACCTATAGTGGCCACTTACGCAAACGTGGCAGAAAAAGAAGTTTTCTCGTACATCATTAACCATGTAATCCTCTCTCGTTTTCTATTCAATCTACTTACGTTTTGTAACTGCTTTCTTTTTCGTTGTCAAAGTAGAGAATCTTGAAATGTCATCTTGAAAAATTGTGATACAGATTCGAGTGTACTAATAAAAATTATTTCTCGAGTAATCTTAATAATTCTGTATGTAGCTGTCAGTTTAATCCCATTGTGCAATATCTGATTAATAAAGATTCGTAGCAGAAAAATACAGATGTAGATACACGTCGTTACGATTCGTACGTCCAATCAATCACAGCTGTTAAGAAAGTGATAATTTTAATCTTTGGAGCGATAGTATGGTTAAATGATGCATCTATCCGGTTCTAAGATACGGCAATTGAACGGAAGAGTTAAACGATGGATAATCCAATAACTCAATTGTCCCGTCGAAAAGAGGCGAGATTATCAGCGGCGCGGTTATCAAGCGGCCGGCGTCATTGATTTACATCTTCGAGCGTATCGACTGGGAACGTGGCAATAAATCCACAGGTCTCTCTTTCCTCACTATGCATATTAATTTACGGGATTGTTGTTTTAACCGAGTTCACTGAAACTTTGCGTAATAACCAGACAAGCTTAAGCACCCCAGCGTTGCGTTGGGGCGATTAAAGTCGCCATTGCTCCATTACCGTTTCCTGTCAAAGCTTTAATCTGATCGATAAGTCGTTCTGTATATATCGGACAACGAAATAAACCAAAGAGGTGCGAAGCATGAGCATTGCGATAATTAGAGAAATTGATACGATCGATTGGTTTAAGTTCGGGATTGTTCAGTCAGAGAACATATTTTCTCACTGTCAGATTGTAATAACTCCGGATACTCAATTACGCATATATATCAAGAACAAATCGAGAATCATATACTGAAAAGAAATTGACGTATTCAGGCGTAGGATACGCCTAGAATATTTAAACGTGGTAATATAGCGTGGTGGTATATGTGATAATACATAGCGATATAACGCATGACTACCTCGTAGAAAACTGTAATTGCACCAATGAAGAGGATTCAATCGTTTTAACGCCTATTTTCTTCGTTTCAGTTCCAATTTCCAGTACGCTTGAAATATTGAAACGTTTCCGTCGGTAATGTTTAAATGAATCAATCGCGCATTGATTATTTATAATTAGTAAATTGAAAATAAATTAGTCTGCCACTCACGGTATCGGTTTGCCAGAACGGTCGATTACGCACACCACCGCGTTGGTCAGCTGATCAATCAAAAAACGGGAAGAGGTCATACTGTCAACACAGGCGGCTGGAAATACTATCTTCGGTGTTTGATTGTTTAGCTGGTTAATTAAAAAGTGTGCTCGAGTCACTTCATATTTTTAACGAAGCTTGTGATGACACTTTTTGCTGTTTAAATATTTTCTTAGTTTCGTATTCTTATATCATACTGCAGTCCACGTGTGGAACTGGGTAGGATCTACGTGGGGATTTTTGTGATCAAATTTCTTAATTTTCAAATTTTTAGTCTACCGAATTCGTAAATTTTTAAATTTTTAAATTCTCAATTCCTCAACCATCCAACCTAACCTAACCCAGTCACATCCCTGTTCTTCCAAACCCCCAATTTCCAAATTGCCAAATCAACCCTTCGACTCCTCCGAAACTCCTAAATGCCTAAATTTCCCAAATTCCGAAATTCCCAAATGTCCCGAAATGCAATTCCGCCATTTTGCTTATGGTACCCACGCAATTCGCGAGCAAGCAAACCTAATTTTCATACACTCAATTACCGCGAGGATCGTAAAGCAGCGGATTAAGAGCTCAGCGTCGAAGGCGGCCGAAGCTTTGCCGGCGCGTTAGTTTCAAGAATAATTAAGCCGCACGTTGGGAAAAAAACGTGTGTTTTTCCCAGTGCCAAACAAGCTGGCCGTAAAAACGAGCCCCGTTTCTGTTGTGTCGGTCGTAACGAGGCGCAACGAGATGCAACGGCACAAAGTAATAACGAGAAAGAGCAACCCGTCTTCGAGCTCGTGAACGTCGCCGGTAGCGCACAAAGGTAGCCCACGATTTGTCGTGTGATCATGTACGAGTTTCACAGGTAAACACGGACGAGGATCCCGTTTGTCACGGAGATTCAGTAAATGCAACGCGATAATTTCCGCGACGCCGCTGACCGGACAGTTTGCTCGTGATTCCCGTTGTTTCGTTACCCACGATCATATATCGTGAGATTTCGAGCTACGTTTCCTTTTCCGTTATTGTTCCACTTTCTCGGACTCTTCGGGGACCAATTTACGAAGAAGACAAACTTGCATTCTGTTATATTTTTCGCTGTTTGCTTAGAATGTTTCGTTGATGTACTTCCATTTTTGTTTTTTAGGTTATAGTGAAAAAACTGTATATTAATCTGTATGTTTAAAAAGAAATAATGTATTGATGATAAAGAATTGGGATAGATGAAAAGGAATAATTAGATATTGCTTTTAGGACGCATTTCTTTTAGTGTAACTGATTATTCTACATTCGTTCCATTTCTGAAACTCGTTCATTAGACAGCTCGGGTTTTTGCGCTGTTAATGAAGAAACGTGATAGTTCGTTACATGGTTAGAGTTGCGAAACTGTTTTTTGGCAAGGGAATTAGAAAGCTTGAATTTCGGTGTTAGTAATCTGATCTACGCTATTCTTAATTGATAGTGCTGCATTATCTGATACTTAACCCCTTTAATCTTTGGAATATTAATATATGTTATTTTATTATCCATATTATATACAGATGTTTTATTATCTATGACAAGTTTCCATTTCATTCCATTTTTTTTTTTTAAAGAAATAACCGAGTACTAATAATATTTTATGTTAAAAGTTGGAATGTAAAGAGGAGCGTTCTCAAAGTAGAGCAATTTTCTTCTAAATTATTTAACTAATTTCAAGGCTTATACTTTACGTGCACGTGTATGTACAAAGGATATTGTACAGAGCAAGCACTCGTTATGATCGGTAAAATTTATCGGAATTTAAAAAGTTTAATCTTTTCTAAACGATCCTGTTCGACGTGCCTCCGTGGCAAATATGTTTCCTTGTCGACCAAGAGTTGCTATACTATAGGGAATTATCCGACAAGTATTTTCGAACGAGCGAGGAATGTTTCGTAATAAAACAAGGTTTCTTTGAAAAACTCTGCTACGAAAACAACGTTCAAGAGTATCGGCGCTTTTGCCGGGTGAACGGGTACAAAGGAGATCTTTGTACCAGATTTTAAGAATTGATTTGTTTCTCTCGATCGATTTTCTATTCTACCCTTCTAAAATCACAGGATTATTGATCGAAAATATGCACACATACTATCGTTAAATTTGTACATCTCCATTTGACAATTTTTATTCAAAATCAAATCTATACATTCTGAAGATTACTTTCTATTGTGCATGTTTCATAAACATTTTGCAAAGAACTTTTCCATGTAATAAATAGTAAGAAAAAATCTTTTCGAACAATAGTAAATAAAATAATTGCAATAAAACTTTTCAAGCGACGAATAGCAAGAAAGTACCGTAAATAAAATAGTTTATCTACAAGAAAGCTCTTCGCGCGTACTTATAAAGTTGCCGGGAACGTTTATAGAGTAACGGAAGATAAAAAATGATTCCGGTCGTATCATTAAAGCGCACCTCCGAGCATTTTCGCCGTTTCGCCGGGAAGTTCGCAAAAGCGTCGCGAAAGGACGGGAGGATTTGAATGTTAAGGATGCTTAGCGAGAGATTAGCGAAATCTCGGGGCCAAAACTGTACAACGATTTTCGACTCTTAGCAGGCGCCGGTAATCTACAGGCAAGTCCGTCGGAAGAGAGCAGAAGAGAAGACTCTTTGCGCCTGGAGAAGTCCAAGTAAGTTTGAAACTAAGTTAGTAACGTAGATCCTATTAACTAGTAGGGTAACACAGGCCAAGAGTCTTATCGTTGAAATTATCTTCACTTTATACGATTCTTTTTTAAATTCTTCCTTTTATGCCTCCTTTCTTTGCCCCTCTTCCTTTCGCTTCTTCTCCGCTCTTCCTTCGAGGACGTAATACGAGATTCTTAAAGTCAATTCTGGGACACGGTTACCTTTGAGCACTCTTCCGCGCGTAAATTGAATAGACGCGATTTATCGCGCGACCCGTAATTGCGAACAAAGACGAGAGATTGTAAAACCCTTTGGAAACAGGTGGAAAAAAGAAACAGAACGATCTCGGAGGTAAACAAAAATTGAAAGGGAACAGGGTAATTTCATTTCAGCTCGACCTGTGTAGTCAAAATTATTCGCGACTTGCATCCTTCCCTTATCTCTCTCTCTCTCTTCCACCCCCTGATTCTCAACGCTGGCTTTCACCAAGGGAGAAAACTTTATTCCCTAGACTGCAGCCAAGAATACCGCTTCGCATCAAATTCGCCTCTCCTGCTAGAATTGAATAAGCAATTTGTCGTAACAGCACGCCTGACACTTCTCTGACGGATTTTTACTTCGCATTTAAATGCGCAGGAAATTAGAAATCACGCAGCTAACTTTTGTTGATATTCGCGAAGCTATTACTCTCGGTGTTTTTATTAATCTCTCCACATAATTAAACTGCTAGAAGTTCCTTGATTAATACGTGCAACTTGAATATGAAGTTTCTCCTTATAATACACTTCTGAAATTTAATATCACTTGCAGATTTTTATAATGATGTACAAAACCATCATTACGCATATCTTTGTATAAATCCTTAATACTACAGATTTTATTTTACCCTGTGCAGACTTCGAAATATCATAAGTGCTTGAACATCTGCAGTATAATTAGTGTCTCTGACATGCAAGTATTAAAAGGGTGATTTTGTGACAATTCCTCGGTCCCCATAGTACTTTTGCACGAGTTAGCTGGCCAGGCCTCTGGGACGATTCTGGCTGTCAGGTAGGATTCATGGTGACACAGGTGGCGAAGGAAAAAAGTGAATTTTCGGCGTGACATCGGTTATTCCGGTCGTGGCTACGACGACATAAATCGTAAGCCACCGACTGCCGAGCAATCAATACCAAGTGTGTGCGTCCGTGAATGTGTTCGTGGTCCGTGCGTGTCTCGAACGTGTCCGTGTGCGGATCGTTCGACAATGAGTCCTACAGATCCCCGGAGATACGATCGAGCAAAATGTAACCGGGGAGAGTCCATCATCTTCGATCTGTTCGTGTTGGATTGTTCCAAACGCATCCATGTACGACCCGCTGACGCAAGCCTCTCTGATATATTGACGTTTTCATCATAAACAAGAGGGAGCTTAAGCATAATGCTGCAATCGATGTTGCAAGTTACTACTTTGTATTCTTCGTAATTTATTAATGGTAGCTGAAAATGGAACTGAAATGTGCTGGAAGATTTAGAGACAATTTACGACTTTGCAGATTAATGCAGAACAGAATCCAATTTGACCCTCAGTTGTTACTATGGGTATGAACTACATTTTGCAGAGTCGCAAGTTTTATTCCAAAATGTACAAGACCCAAAAGGCATCAAAGTTCCAATACATCAATGTTTCAATATCCCAAAGTTCCCATGTGTCAACGTCTCCATACGTTCCACATCCTGCAGTCCTCGTATCTCGAAATCTGCTCCCGAGGTCTCCAAGTCCTACGTCTCCATACCAGCAGGTCCACATCTCAATCTTCATATCTCAAAGTTCCCATGCAAGATTGGAAGTCCAAATTTCCGAAACTGCAAAGTGCAGAAGTTCCCATGAAGACGTACCGGTGCTAACGTTCGAAAGCAGCTCGTACACGAAAGGAAATATTGGCGTAGTTATATCATTCTGTGAAACGAAACTCGTATATTGGAATCGAGCGAAGTTGTCGAGGGTACATATCGAACACGAACCCATCGCTACGCAACAGTCGGATGGCGGAGGCAATTATAAGAGTGGATGGACGAGGGTAAGCGTCATCGAAGTCGAGACGTCTCGTGAGCTCGTTTCGAAGTCATCATTCCCCTTTTCATTAGTCTCCTCGAAGCATTTCAAGGAAATCGTCAGAAGTCTCCACTTCTCCCCGCTTTCTTTCTGCTCTCGTGTCCCCGTCGTCTTCGTTTCCCCGACACTCGAGCAGAAACGCTGCCGCGGCACTCGCCACCCTTGCTCGCCACTCTTTCGAGCCCTTCAGCACCCTATGCCAGCCTCGGAGGCCCTTCACATCCACCACCACCAGCGTCATCGCCATCAGCATCGTCGAGCTAACCCAGACCAGTGTCAGCCAGCGTCGTCGACGCCGTTACCACGACTAACACCCTCCCTCAACCCCTCGTTCCACTAGTCATTTCAGGGGCGGCCACTCGCGCCATCGAGCACGGCTGAGGCGCGTCTGAAACCTCCGCCGACCGTCTGCGAGGTTTTTTTGCGATTGCATCGAAAAAGTAGAAACCCTTGCGCCCTCGTTGCACTCTCAGCGCCCTTTCCTTTTTAGCTCGTTCGTTTCGAGCTCGCTGCTAAACGCGCGATGGTAAACGTCGAGGGCGAACCTAGAGGCTGCTGTTTCGTAATTGGGAGATTATTAAGCTCCTATGCTCGTCCGACACAATGCGCCCGTTTCTTTTCGTGCGTTCCACCCGTTCTTTCTGCGAAAGGTCGCCTAGACGAGCGGGCATTTCGTTAATTGAAACGCACCGGGCTATCAGCTACGGGAAACTTTAACCACTGGCGTAACCATGCACGGACCAACGTGGGCCTGGAATCCCAAATGTGTTCCTTCCTAGATTACACGAGGGACGCAACACGAAACTTACAGACTTTTACATTCTCCAACATTCTGATTTGCTAATTTTCTGATTTAGAGATTCCCTTGTCCTCAAACTTTTAAATCCTCAGTTTCAGTTTCTGGACTGTAATGTTCAAGTTTTTAGATTTCCTATATCAAATTTCCTATTATTCAAATGCCAAAATCCTTTAATATCTACATTTTTGAACACGTAAATTTTACAATTATCAACTTCTTGTATCTGCAAATGATCCCAAGTGTACAAATCCTCCAATTACCAAATTGCCGGCTCGAAGATAAAAATTGTGGTTACGCCAATGTTAGGATCGTTGATTCCGAGTATACCGAAGCTTACTTCATTCGCGTTAATTGAGATTGGCCATCGCCCTCAACAAATCTTCTTAGGACCGCGTAATTTCATTCTCTGGGTTACATTTGATGCGCCGCCCGAACGAGCCAAGTTTTTTCATTCGTATTCAACTTTGAACATCGTTGCCTCTTAAACGTTTATTTTCGCTAAAAGTGTGGCGGGTTAATCCTGTCCGCCCTCGCCTCTAAGCCCTTTCGATCGGGAACTCTCCCACCTTTTAACGCCGCTTATTTTTCAGCGAATTTGTCGACCGTGAGAACGCATTATCGCCTAAATATTCGTTCGAAGTAGCCGTGTAGGCGCAATCCGGCCATCGACCGATGTAAAAGCGTTATCTTTTTAAACTACCTTTGCTTTCAGCCACTGCTGCTGATCGAGCGATGGCAAATTGGGAACGTGTTTTTTCAGTGGACCAGCGAAGAGACTGACACGACGTGAAAAAGAATTTCCAGAAAAGCAGAAATACCGTTAGTTTTTCAATATTCTCTTTCGTCCACTCTCTTTGAATGCCCTTTTTAGATCCACTCGTGCTGGTCTTTGCCATTTGGCATCAGATTGTGTCTGTGTACAGTCCGTCAAGAAAGATTTTTCAGATTGTACTTCGTTGCAAATCTGTTGTCATGGAAATCTTAAAATATTCGATCTTTAGAAGAAATGAATATATTTTGGACCTGTAAAATTTTTTGAAACACCCTGTATAGATTTTAATTAGAATCAAACTTTGTAAATGGGAAGTTTGAAGATATTGTTTAAAAGTACGAGGGTCCATGTAAAAGTGAGAAGGTTGTTGGAGATTCCGCGAAAAAAATTCTAATTTCCAGGACTATACGTCTGGAAGGAATGGCGGGCCGAAAGTTCACGGCGTAATCCAGCGAGCGTTCATTGCGCGGCGTAATCGGGTCTCGTTTGAATTTAAAATGCACTCTCCGGGCAAGTGTTTTTCCTTCTGTGTGGTACGCGCGCCAAAAAGGATCCAACGACCTATTTACCGGTTGTACACGTGTACGGGAGCAGGAGGATGAGGCGGAAGGACGAGAAGTAGTGTCCGGATCGTAGAAACCTCGTGAAGCTTCCGACGTTTCTCTTCCGTGCAATTCTAACCGAGCTCGCTATCTCTCCCCGTCGCCATTAAAGTAACCACCGGTTACAGCGGCGCGATTTGAATATTAGGATACATTTAAAGGTTTACGTACCGCGAGCGGTCTCCTTTTCCTGGAGCGTCGGTGCAGGCCCTCGAGGAACAAAAAAATTGCTCCCGAGATGAGAACAACGTTCGATCGGCCTCACAGAGGCTCTATCGGGTCCAGATCGTTGCGTCGATATGATTGCAATTTGCATCTAAATTGCGTCGCTTTTTTTCATCTTGCTTTTTCGGAGGCTGCGCAATCATTTTTTTTCCGAGTAACTATCGGCTTGCTACGATAATTTAGACCCGCTGGTAAACTTGAAACCAATAATGAATTTTCGAGTACACCTTCCTTTGAGAATTGTGCCTAAATTTGGTGAGCTTGCTACGATAATTTGGACCCGCTGGTAAATTTGAAACCAGGGATGTACTTTCGAATGCAGCTTGCTTCGAGAGTTGTGTCTGCGTTTGATGATACAGTAGGGGATCGTTATGTACAACTCCTCTGCGGTAAGACTTTATGAAAAGGGCCACACAGGTGAAAATCCTACATCTCTTGATTGTTACTCCCCGTTAAAATTGCTAAATTAAGAACTGCAAATGATTGAATTTCTATGTTAAATTAGACTACATTTCTGTCCACATTTCTAAAATGTAGTACAACGAGGAGTGTTAAAAGTATAGGTGAAGATTCGCGTGGGAAGGGCCACATAAAAGGAGATCTTATAAACGGAGCTTTCTATTACAGGTAGGCGCCGCTCAGAAGTTGTACCGGTATTTTTGATACCTCGTTAACCTTTTTCCGCTTATCAGAGCAGGAAAAGATAACTGTTGAACTGGGTCTATAGAACGGGACGCATCGTCGCGTGTCTATCGAGCTTATTTATAGCGGAACTGCTCGTAAACACGAGGAAGTCGCTCATAAAACGTCGAGCTGTACGCGATTTCGATGACAGGATTCTCTTCTGGAATCGATTTCGTGTTCCCATGCTCGGACTTCGAAAATCCACGTTGCTCCCCTGTACGTTTTGTTCTATTTCGTACCGCGAACACGCGATCGAAGCCCGTTGAAACGCCACGGCTGTCGAACGTTCGAGTTTTATCGCGGTTGCATCAGGTGCGGCCGATCTTTAAGTCGCCGTTATTCGATTCGTGACGAACAACGCTCGTTTAGTTTAAAATAGCCGTGAATTGAAATTGCGAGACCAAGTGAAACGTCGTTCGTCTCGATGGAATTAGAGTCTACCCGAGCGCCGTCTTGACGCAGTCGAGAAGGATATTGTTCTTTTCTTATGCTGACGTTAATCGTTATTAAACGTCCGACGATTTTGACACGTTGACGGTTATACACTTAGGAAAATCTGATTATTGCAACTTTAACGCGTAGAGTAGCGGTTCAGCGGAGCAGATAGTAGATGCACGTTGAAAGCACGTGCGGTCCAGTAACGAGAGAGGTAAGTGCTTCGGGAACATTTCTCTTTGGAGTAAGAAATGACCAATAAAATAAGAACCTTGTTATCAAACACCAATTCAAAATGATGGACACCTGTCACTGTGGAGATAAACGTGGCTACTATTGAAAGTGTAATGAAAGATTCAAGCTATTTTCGAGAGTAGTATTGAGTGTATTAATTACACAGTGTCTGTTAGAAGAATTTTTCTATGAAATTTTGTACAGCGATGTTCTATTTTATATGATATCAGTATTAAGCAATCCGGAGTTTCGCTGGAAAGTATTCAACATAAATCTCAATGGCTCGTTTTTCATAGACGAAGCGTATGGATAGGGAGTCACCTGAATAGGATGGCACTCTGAAAAGACTTAATATATTCACTTTGACAAATCGCAGACACTTTATGCCGCCATTTTTCTTTGCAGAGAAATTGGTAATCCTGATGAATATCTATCATGTTTAAATTACATACTTTCCTTATACCCGGACAATTGAAAACGAACGATCGAAAGCGTATTACGAACGAATCTCGAAGGGTCTGCTGTAAAAATAGTCATCGGCAGGATATCAGACACTAAAGTAGGATTGGATCTGGATACAGCTGCTCGTTCAGGACGTACGATGTCCGGGCTGCGATGGATAAAGGACGATTTGTATTGCCAGTACTTTGGCTTGAGAATTATCTCCACTATAAAAACGGAACGTCTGTGCTTGTTATATCGGGACATATATTTTCGAATTACGCGATATCTGGATCTATGCATTCATGGATTTCTGGATCTCGAGATCTCTGCATTCCTGAATTTGTAGATTTGTGTGTTCTAGGTTTGGTAGATTCGTGGATTCGAGGATTTGTGGATTTCTAGGTCCAAGATTCCCAGATGCCTACATTCCTATATCCCCACATCCCTTTCGTCCACATTCGAAATTTCTGTAACAGTCCAAAATATCTTTAAACCAAACGTTCATCAATCAAATGGTCAACCCTGTTAATATCATTTCCAAAGATTTAACATTAACCATTCTTATATATCCAATTTTCATTGAACCATAAACACATGGTACCTCAATTTAACGATATCATTTTATGGGGTTGCACGAAAGTCATCCACGCGTTCGAAGAAGCAGGAGGGTGCCGATCGTGGTTGGTCAACCCAACCCCCCTTTATTTTCCTATGAAAGAGTGACACATAAGACCCCACGATAAATCCACCGCGAAAGACCTTTGACTCACGATGTCAGACTAACGGTTGTACAGTCATTGCGAAAATCCATCCCCTGCGGACCTGTCTAGACGCTTGCCCCTCTATTATTGATCCTGCCGTGGCAATGGGATGAAAATCCCATTGACGTAAAACGTCGAATTTGCGGGAATTCCTGACGTGACCGGCGCGTCACGCGCGCCACAGGATTCCACCGGTTCCATGGCTCGATAAACAACATCGCCGTTCCAAGATTTATTTATATTCGCGTCTGGCACCCTCGTCAGTCTAGGAATTCGCGAACGCGAAACGCTAAGGGGCCCCACGGGGTTGCTGGCATTCTATGTTCCGAAAGTTTTGAAGCTTTAGTAGGCTTGTCATAATTGTTAACTAGCGAAGCTGACAGGTGAACTTCGTATCCAGATTAAATATAATCCAACTATATTCTGCCATTATGGTTGTCCTCGGTTTTTTGTCTTATTTCGTGAATTTCAAGGTGCTTTGTCATATTCACCATCATGGAACTTTCTGTTGTGGATGTCATTTTGTTCAAATGTTTGTTGCAAAATAAATATTTGTAAGTGCTACTTGTGGACCAAAGACACATAGTTCAAATTTGAGATATATTGCAATTTGTATGTTATGTAAAATGAGGGTATCGAGAGATTCGTATAACAGGAGAATTTCAAAGCGAAGCAAGTTTCATCAACATAGCTGACCAGTCTAAACACGTTTCGCTGCATCATCCAATAAATTGTTGGAGAGTGACATTGTACGACACCGTATCCAGCCACGAAGGTTAGCGTCGGAAAGAAGCTCAGGAAAGTTTCGAAAGCACGCTCTCACCATGGGAACTCAGTGAATTCGATTCGAACTCGCAAGTTGGTGGTCGTTTTAACGACGGAGTTCTCGCGTTGGCGAAATTTCGGCGCATCGTTCTCGTATTAAATCTGCTGCTAGCCTCGGGCGACAAATTCGAAGTTCGTCTCTTCGTGGAACAAATGAGAGTTGATCTTTCACCACTGTTCCATTTAAAATTCAAATACGAGACAATTAAATATCGACGAGGTACATCGTTTCACTTCCACATAATTCTACAACTGGATGACTAGGTTCCAACTTTCGATTCTCAAAATCGATGCAAGATTTGAACGATCATTTGCAAATTTGGGATTTTTCTAAGTTAATGTTCTTTAACTCTGTGACATCGTGACACACTCGTGACGCACACTGCAGTTCATATTTGATAAACCAGACTAGTATTTTCATCGCAATTCAATTTTGGATTCAATTTCACAGTGTCCAACTTCCAAACCGCCCAAGTCCCCAAATCCTGAAATCAACCTAATGGTCACAACGTTAAAAGCTGTGTTTCGGCGGAGTGAAAAGATACAAAGCGAGGCAGAACGTACGGGAAGATTCGTTTGGATGCTTGGATTGATCGGATCACCTTATCGGAAATGGGATCTCGATTGAATGGAAATGACGTTCGAGCCAGACACGTGTGTCCCACGCGAAATGCACGTGAATAGCGCTAATCGGTGTCTATGGCAAACGGTCGTGACTGCGTGTCCCCTTCGTGGAGTGTTAATTTCGGAAACAACATTCGGCATGCCCTTACACCTTGTCGTACAGCTACTAAAGCCTGCTCGATAACGATAATGCCGTTGCTTTTCCACGGATTCGGCGATAATACACAGTACATTGTATCCATTTGTAGCCGTGTATGTGGCAACGTTCTGATGCCACGTTGTTGAATAGTACGATTGTTCTCTGTTGTTTCGTAATTGAACGATGTTTCTTGCGTGTGGGGATATCTGAACGCCCAACAAAGATTTCCTTCATTTTCGATCGTATTATTCGAGCTGTGATCTAAATCGGAATCCCCCGAATGTAACCACAAAAGTGGATTAAATGATCCATTGAGGACTGATAATTTTCTGAATACATTTCTTATTCATCATATGACAATTTGCAGCTTCGAATGATTCCTTGAGATTTAAATTATGCGATGTATGAGAAGAGAGTGTGTGGAAGACAGTAGGTTTTCAATTAGAGGTCTGAAGTGTAACGGTCTTCGCGGTTGGGACTTTAGTACCAAATTCACAGCTGGACATTTCCTCTGCTCAATGTACGTGTTCTCGGGTGTCATTCTGTAAGAGGTCTCCACGTGCTTCTCCATAAATCAGGGGCAATAAGTCTTTCAACACCGTCTCCTGTTGCCATGGTCATCACGATATTCTCTCGAAACCTTCGAAACAACTGCTCCAACAGGATTTTTGGATTTTGAGGCATGAATCGTGATTCAAGAAAGGTGCAAAGTTTCCAATCGCGATCAATTTTTATAGCTTCCGAAGCCAAGGAATCACCGATTACCAAGTGTACATACTGAGCAGGATAGGCTTCTCTAGGGAAAATGGCGATGTTGTGGATGACCAATGACTTGTTGATCTTTAGTTAGTACTTGTTTTCTAATTCGATTCAGGAACTTGAAAATTTGATGATTTATGAATTTAGAAACTTGAGGATTATGGGGTTTGGGAACTTTGGAATTTGTTAATTTGGAAAAGGGATTCAAAAATGTTTAAGTCTATTAAGCAGCCTTAAGTCATATGTAGACTATCTTACTTGCTTATTTCCCCATACCAGTCTTCTTTCAAAATTTCACAGTGAATGATTTTAACACAAAATTATGCATCAATTTTCTTAACGCAAGTTTTCTTCCATAATCGGTTTTGTGACGGAAACTCGATCAGGTTGTTAAATTACTATTCCACAAGAAATACAGCTTAATGTTAAGGTATTCGTATCGAATGACAAGGTAGTCAAAGCAATCTTACCTCTTTGATCGATTGGCAAGTTGCACTCAATTTCAAGCGCCATAAATTGAATTTGGTTGTCAGTATTAACATTAACCCTTTGCCTGTCCCATGCATCATGTGTGATATACCTACCGCGCGCCTGATATCCTGCGTAGTATATGATGCATAGAGCATGTAGAAAATGACCTGTTCGTGTGCTTCGTGTAATACATGGAATGCAATTTCTTCTTCTTGAAGTTCTGGAACACGTATCTCAAAAATATTTCTATTTCATGCTGCATTTTTGACTTGGCAAGAATTGTATTTTATTATTATTCGATTTACTTGCATTCACCTTCCTTGCACGTGCTAAAATTTGATAGGTTAATTAGTTTATAGAATTTTAATTGAGAAACGGTATGTCAATGATGGATTCATACTTACTTTAATTTTGAATAGAAAATTTGTTAGTAGTGGATTTTAGAATAGTTAAAGTACAGGAGAAAGGAGGCAACCCTGTTTTCCACCAAATCCATCAAATCACCAATTCCGGCGATGTTTCAGTAATAGTTCCTGCGAATAGCAGTAATATTCGTTCATATGAGAAGCCTAATTAATCCGTCGAAGAAGCTTTATCCAGTCGTGGTTAACACGCACAGACAATGTAACACAGTTAGCAACGTCAATATTAATTTGTGCCGATGTGCAATTTGATTACGTTCCTCGGTGCTCCTGTTAACACGCTATAATAGCAGCATGCATTAACATCCTTGTCGTAAGATCTCGTCGCCAAATGACGTGGATGCGTGTAATGCGACTTTTAACCGCAACGTGCAGTTGCACTGCATGTATGCACTTATATGCTTTTAACACGGTGCACGTGAGTTGTCGTTATGCAAACTTTTGAAAATCTACTACACTGAAAATCAGAGAAAGTCATTACAAGCTTTACATTTTTATCGGTGTTAAGATTATGGTCTAAATTAATGGCCGGAGGAAATATTTAGTCAATGATCAAATCTTTATTTCATACTTAATTACGTGGTGTGGACAGCGCGTAATTTAAGGGTGATATATTCTCAAAATATTAAATTTTTATATGTTCAAGTTACTTTTGGATTTCAAGATCCCAAATTTCTACATCACAAAACACTGCAACTCCAAATCCATCCCTAAATTCTCACATCTCGAAATCCATACATTCCTAAATATTCACATCTCGAAGTTCACACATTCCCATATTCTCACATCTTGAAATCCACACATCCCCAAATTCTCATATCTCGAAATCCACACATCCCCAAATTCTCACATATCTAGATCTATCCATCCCGAAATCCACACATCCCCATATTCTCACATCCTCAAATACTCACATCTCGAAATTCACACATTCCCAAAATCTCACATCCTGAAGTCCACACATTCCCAAATTCTCACATTCCTAGATCTACACATCCCGAAATCCACACATCCCCATATTCGCATTACTCACATCCTCGCATTACTATATCCCCAAACCGACACATCTCCAATTCCCCATTCTCAAATCCCACATAGGTAAATCTCCACATCTCCAAATACTCTGCAACAGACGTAGACATTCCAAATTTCTACATTTCCAAATTCTCTCCCTAAATTTCCCACATCTTGAAATATTCATACGTCGGCTCATCTCTAAATCTCGATATTTCTGAACCGAGAGTTGGCAACTTGGAAAATTCCCCAGTTAAAAAGTAACGAGTACTTCCCGTGCATCGGCATCTTCCCTAGGGAGTCTACCGTGCCCGCCACTGTACAAACGGCAGTCTAGCATGCCTCCTATTTGCATAATTTTCTTGCTCATCTATTCTCGACTCGCGTGTACGATTCCCCGCGTCGGAAAGCGAAAAAGTCGGTCGATAGAAACTTTATTCGCTCTCCGATGCTCGGCTTTTCTCGTCGATACGACTTGGACTACTCGTTAAAAGTTTCTCGCAGACTCGAGACGCGCGCGTTCCTCCGCTGTCGCTCGCTTTGATTTCGTTCCGCGTCCTGCTCGGGATCTCGTCGAACGCTTGCTTCTTGGAATCCAGCTGGGTATACCTACGACAAAATTCACTTAGCCGCGAGTCGCGTTACATAATTCGCACGATTTCGTCCGACTTACCTCTCGCTTCTCTTCTCTGATCCTCGTTAAACATTCTTCGCGCGAAACACCGTCTCACGTATTTCTTCCTATCCTTCTCGACTCCTGTGAAACATCCTCGAACGAGATTCCTTGTAAAACACGGACCGCGTGACTCGTTCCGAAACGTCGTTTCTCTTTTGTCTCGTCCTGTTTCAGCGCGCTTAAATGAATCACGCGCCGAGCTCTTTCGAGAACGAACAACTTGCAAGTGGAAATAATAAAGAGGAATGCCGCGCTGATTTCTTTGCGACTACGGATCCTAATTGTTTAGGAGTTATTGTCGGATTCCGAACGCCAGGAATTCGAACGATTACTGCATTTCCCTGGATAAAACGGTACGCTCTTAAACGCTTTTTCCTTTATTCGCTCTTTGTCATTCATCGTTATAGCAACTCATGTAATCTTGTACTCAATCCTTTGTCGTTATCTGACAGTGTAGCAGACAGAGTAGTTAGAGTATGTGACAAATATATCTTTCATTTACTATAACTAGTAAATAAATGAAAAAATATACAATCAATCTATCTGAATTATAAGATCCAAGATGGAACCTCACACGACATAGTGCTGTTAAGTTTAACTTTGTATTACCTTGTATAATCTTGTAATTATTACTTAAGTAACAAGTTAATTTAAAAAGAAAAGTCCATGTGGAGTCAAAAATCAACTGTTCTCCAGATAATTTAATTTGCAACGTGACACCGTGCACTTCTGCGTTGCCTCAAATGTTCCAAGTCTCTTCCATGTTCTCATAGATCAAGAGCCTTTTCCAGCAAGGAAGTAGGAAAAGAAGGCTAAAATAAAACTGTGTTTTCTCCCCAATTTCCTTGTTCGTGATATTTTCTCGAGCAAGAATAAACACGGAATAAGGGAGAGAAGGAATCGAAGGGCTTCTGCAGGACACAGCTGGCGCGGTGTCACGTTACTCTAAAAATCTTTCAGGGTCTCCTCTTCGGCGTCGGCCCGATAGTCGACGATCAGAAAATCAGTCACCAGGGAAAAAAAAGATCGTTTTTCCGACGACGAACTTTCCACCCCTGCGGTCGGCTCGTTTAATGCTCTTATCTAAATGCTAAATACTTTTAATCTCGGCCGGTTTCCACGAAGGGCGAAACTATCGGCGGATATTGGCTTCGTACCGGTAACCAATGGTTCTCACGCAACTGCGGTTGCACACGATATTGGAAACGTGCATAAGCCCGTAAAGGAGCTGTCCGTATCGAGGAGCTCGTTGTTTAACAATGCGAACGTACCGCTTCCAATTGAACGGAAGCTGCCGGGAAAAATTGATTTATTCTGGCTGGACGATTTATCGGCCACGGACACATCGTACATGCAGAATTACGATGTTCGTTTTGTCTGCTCTTTGCGTGAATTTCTGGACACGCGCGGTCAAGTTCACTTCTAGCGAAGTTTTTAGAGGAGGGTTGTTTATGTTGTCTTAATCAGTGTAATTGATTATGGAGATTCTTATCTGGAGATTACTAAGAATTTTACAGGAGTAGGTTTCTAGTTTTATTAATAGTGACGTATGTTAGGATGGAACGGTGTTCTGAAGTAGGGGTAGGCATCTGATAATTTGGTAAATTTAGAGATTAAGAATGGGAGAGTAGGGGATTTGAATATTTGGGCAATTTGGAGATTTCAAAATATTGGAATTGGGGACTTGAAAAATTGAAAATGTAGAGATTCGGAAAAGTGGAGATTTAAAACTTGAATATTTGTAATGTGGGAATTGGGGATTTGTGAATTTGGAAAATTTAGGGATTTGGAAATGTAGAGCTTGAGGAACTGAAACTTGACAATTTTTAATTTAATAATTTAGTAATTTGGTGATTTGAAACCTTCTAATTTTAGAAATTGCAAATTTGTAAATTTAGAATTTGTAAATTAGTAAATCTGTAAATTTGAAAATCTGGAAAAGCGTCAATTTGTAAATGTGCAAACTTGATAGCAGGAAAATCTGAATATCTGGAAATCTAATGTTACCAATTATACTTCACCCCATTCGTTACCAATCAACTCGTTACTCCGCTAATTGCAATTTATCCTCATTTACTCGATTACTCTGCTTGCATCGAACATTAAGAAGTCCATCAAATGCACAATAGACACCCTCAACTTCCAAAGCAATTTGCGCCATCTTGCACATCCCCCGCACTTAATTACACGCCATTGAACATAGCTCATATAACGTTCTGACCAACACTAATTTTCACGAAAAGTACCGTTCTCTTCGCAGTTATAAAAAATTAAGGAACTAGGTTAAGGGTGGAAAAATTTGGTGGGTCGCCAGGACTAATTATCGAGAAACATTATAGCCGAGACGGAAAGAATTCGTGGACACTTAGCCAGGCGAACGACGAGGGGAATATTGCACGGGTTTAATGGCGAAATAATGCAACCTTTTGTTGGCCCGGTTATTATCATGATTGAGGAAGCGACGCGTTAGCTACTTTACTGTAGCCGGTTTTCTAATTACACGCCGTAATGAAGCGGTGGGTGTGGCGTAACGAAAGGTAATAACCGTCGCGTGGCCTTCGCGAACAGAACCCTTGTATCACTTTTTTCAATTGCACGTAAATAACCCATCGATATACGGTAACAATATGTTGAGCGGTAATCACCGATCGATCGATAACACTTGATACATGATTCATTTGGAACAAATTGTTACGATGGAGATGTCCAACCGGTTTTTATAATTTATTGTTGCTTCTTGATTGAAACTTTCATAGAAGCCATTTTGTAGATAATGCTTTGTAATATATTTATTAGAAATGATGAACATAGGTGATCTTACATCCATGCATTAACTTTTGTTGATGAATACGTCTAGTAAGAAGCACATATGTGTATGCATTTATTATCTTTTACATAATTTACAGAATGTGTAAGAACTGCTGTAGAAGAAATAAATTGATTTAGACAGATTTGAACATTTGTTCATCCACCTTTTCCCAGAAACTGAGCTCCTTAAATTTAAAAAACATGTACTTCCAGCAAATAAGAAAATAAGTGTGACAATTAGTAAAGGTCGGTATAAACAGTGTTCCTTGTGAAAGGGTTGTTACACTGTCTAATTGTAATGCATGTCGCGCCAGCGACAGATAACGTCACACTAATTAGGTTCAGCAGCGGCCCAAGATAATCGAAAAATGAAATAAAGAGGAGAAAACGTTTTATCTTATCAGAGAAGATTTGTCGCAAACTTGTCCGTATCACGTCCACGATCCTCCCTATCTCCCTCTGTTCCCAACATTCATCGAGTTTCCATTAAAAGCATCCAATTACGAGCGTCTTCCTGGTATCGTAACAGAAATGAATGACCGACCCCCGTCTATTTCACGCAAGCTACTCGTGTTCGCTTTGATTAATGCCTAGTTTTTCATCCGCGGTCTATACTCCCGCTTTAATTACCGCATTAATAGACGTCGGTGATTAAACACCTCGCGATTAAACGACGACCAAGGCCGTCGTGTTCCATCGAAGGGTGCAGTTTAATCCTCCGCCATCCTGACGAGCAGAACATTACTGTTTTCACGCGTAATAAAATTACGAGCAACGTGCGAGTGTATCAGCATCGATGTCGCCTTCGAGTCAAGCCCGACCGGGTCGCATTAATCTTCCGAACCGAAGAAGGTTCTCGTTAACGTTTTGACGTCCCCACGATTTATGAGACTCGACGCTTTTCTCACTTTCGAAAGAATCGATGGTCGCCGCAGAATTACCGATTTCGAAATTAGCATATAATCTAGTACGCAATTAGGACTAATATGTGACGGCAGCTGTCAAAGAGTTCACACCATGCCACGTACACGGGTAGTTTACCTCGATCGATACTGTCTGCATCAGTCATTTGACTCTGCGATTTGATGTTTTGACGTAGTAATTCACGATATGGAAATGCGTTAGATTGCCACGCGTTGTATAGCCATGCGGTAAATATTTGTGTCAGATTACCGTGTGCTCCCTCGTATTGTATTCCTAGATTCACATGTGTCAAATCCATACGTTAGATTCTCATGTGTCAAATCCCTCAGCATTAAATCGTTACGAGATCGCCACGTGGTACATCGCCACGCACTAAATTACCACGCGTTAGGGACTCACGCGTCAAACTTGCACGCGTTAGATCGCCACGCGTCAAAGTATCATGTGTTGGATTGCGGTTCAAGTTACCACGTGTTGGATTGCGGTGCGCCAAATTTTTACATATATTAAATCACCATGTGTTCAATTACCGTGTGCCAAACTTCCACGTGGAGATCACGCGTTGGATTACTTCGCGCCAAATTACTACATGCTGGATTACTACGCGCCAAATTACCACGCGTTATTTCACCACGTGCCAAATTACTACCCCTCAAATCTATAACATCAGAAATGATGAGAACCACTGCAATAAATCCTAACACACCAAAATCGTTAAATTCTCACGCGCTATATGAGCTACAGTCCCATCTACAATCATTTAGCAACAGCATATCGTATTAAACGAACCTTACAAGCAAACACAATATAATACTCAAGTTCCATTGAGTGAAATTTCTACACGGGAATTGACCCAGTTTCATCCAATATGTACATACTAAATTCGATTCTATCTTTAGCTCCACTCAAACCTCCAGATAATTCAGCGATTCTAATTCACGCGTCCGTCAGCCACGGAACACCCGTGGGTAGACCAAAGTGACTCAAGAAACGTGTAACTTGGCTCGTTAGTCGAAACGAAGCGTCGTCGAAAAGGACAAGTTCGACTGTTAGCTGATCCAAAACGTGTTCGTGGCCATAATTCTCTGCCGTCTCTTTCAAGAGTTTCACGTTCGTACGTAGAAATAGCTGCGTCGACTAAGTTCACGGTCGACGCCCCAGACCTATCCCTATGCAAACTCTATGTACATTTCGGTGCAACGTAGGCTTACTTTATGTGAGGTCTCGTAGGAGGAGCAGTTCCATCGCTTGATTTCGATTTGGGGATATTAATATGGAAAGCTGGAGTTTTTGAATGTTAAACTTCTAGACTCCCAGATATTCTGTAAAGCACTAAATTTCTAAGTGTTCAAATCCTTAAACCTTCATTTTTACAAATTTCTTAAATGTCGAAATCTTCAGCTGCCCACATTTCTTAAATCTCCAGATGTCCTCCTTTCCAGATGTCCCAAATCTTCAAGTCCCTAAATCTTGAAGTTACCAACATTGCCAAATCTGCAACTCCCTGAAATTGTATCCATGAAGAGATAGTCAGACACCCAAATCCCAAAATCGCCAACTATCCACCTGTCCAAGTTCTCCAGCACCCCAAATCCCAAAATTGTGAAATAGTCACCTGCCCAAGTTCTCAAGCACCCCAAATCATAAAATTGCCAAATATCTACCTGTCCAAGTTCTCAAGCACCCCAAATCCCAAAGTCGCCAATTATCCACCTGGCCAAGTTCTCAAGCACCCCAAATCTCAAAATCCTCAACTATCCATCTGTCCGAGTTCTCAAACACCCCAAATCCCAAAATCGCCAATTATGCACCTGACCAAGTCCTCAATCACCCCAAATCCCAAAATCGCCAAATGTCCACCTGCCTAAGTTCTCAAGCAAAGTCGAAACGCAAAATTTCGTAATAAAAAATCAGTGAATATCATTTTCCGTAGCATCAGAATTCCGCTGGAGGAGACATGTTCAGGAGTGTACCGCAGCAGCTCGGTGCTTTCAGGCAGGAACCGATGTTGCTCTCGGGGCCGCTTTTAACTTTTAAGCGTACTCACACGCTGCCACGGATCCCGTGCACGTGTGCGGGAAAGATAGTCGAGCGAGCATAGTCCATCTTCTGTCGGTGAACATCGTCACATCCGTCGCATCTGTGCATCACCATTCACTTTTTTTTTGTCAGGGTCTTTCCTCTTCCCTTGTCTCGTATACCCCACCCACTTACCGGCACATGACGCCCTTTCCTCGTCCTACGCGTTCGACCTCGTACCCTAAACGTTCCATCGACTCGGTGTACAGGCCCGTACAAAAGGGAGGCTGCCACTCGAGTCTTTCAAAGGAACTGCCAATAAAGGAGAAAGCAGTCCTTTCTGCGAGCCCTTACACGCACCCTCACGATGGTGCTAATGCTTTTTGTGGTTCACGACACTGGCAACCTCGCGTTGCACCTGTAATAATCCTCGTTGAATAGGCGGATTCACGACCCCTCCTCTATCGTACTTTATTTTTTCAAAAAGCATCCCCTCCACTGCCCTTTCTCCCTGAATATTTACGCGCGGTTCTTTGCCGTCACTTTTAGCCCTTCGTATACGCGATGGGTTAATTACGAACGGATGCGCATTAAATCCGCAGCTTTCGCCGTTCTGAAAGATTTATCCCGTACTCGGCCGTCGTTAATCGTTGCCTCTGTGGTTTTCTTTCGGGAGAATGCAAATTGCGGTTGGGTTTCTTTCGCTGGGATGCTTTGCCACTTGTGGGAATTTCGTCGTGTGTCTTGAAGCAGCTTGACGACGTTGAGATTAAACATATTGAGAATCTTCTAAAAACTTGAGGATTTATGTCATAATTTGAAGAATGTCAGAAATAAAAAAGTTTTGGACAGAGATGGAGAAATGGAACAGCAAATAGAGAAATCCCATCAGTACTTATTATGTTATACCCCGTTGCGTGTCCGCTCAATTACCGTCTTATGACAAGCAGTATTGTAGCAAGAAAGGGAAACATAATTTAAAGACGTTGATCAGGAATTCCCAAGTCGTTTCGGTTCATTTAACAATTACCCTTTGTTATGGAAGCGAATAATTTACGGGGGAAGTTTCAAGCGTTCACGATAAATAGGGTAGGCCGAAATGAAAAAGCGCGAAAGTTGGATGACAAGGGTTTGCCGGGTTACTTTTGGAAGTAAGTTAGCACGAACACGGTGGTGGCGTAGGGTGGAAAGAAGGCAAGCGAGAAATTTAAACGGGCCAGCAGGTAGTCGGTAGACTGTAGACATTCGTTTTCATGAAAATGAATACGGCGACGTCCGTATTCGCCGGGGTGGCACGAACTTTCGGCCGTATTCGATTTATCTGCATTAAAGCTACGGGGTCCCTGTGTACAGAAATTTGCTCGGCTCTTTTTTTTCTACCGCGTTTCGTTCGTTCGTTTCTCGTCGCGCGAGTACACACGAGATACAAGCACGATATTATTTCCCCTTCGATGGCCTGGGTCAGTTTAATATTTCAACGATGCAACTAGCAGGCGCCACGGTTCCGTGCAAACGAATCCGTCGGCCATTCCGGCTGCGATACCGAGCATCGCTTTAAATTTCCATTTCCCCCGAAGCTCTCGCGCTTTATTTCGTTTTGGCCGTCGAGCAGCATTGAGATTGGGAAAAAAAAATGCCGAACAAATGAGCGAAAAAAAAGGGGAATCGGTACGCCTTTGATAGCGATTTTTCGCTTCCATGGCCTTTCGCGTAGCTCGCTTTTTCTCTTGTACCGGCAACGCGTATTCTCTTCGTACTTGCCACCGCTGTCGTGATATTTTACCGTGCAACCCTCCCGCCTCCGATTGATATTCGCAGGGATTATTTTTGAGCCCGTTCCCTCGCTGAAAGACTCCGGAAGGAGCTAGCAAAAAGAGAGAACAGTTTCGTTGGACGTGGCTAGCGAAAAAATGGCAGGGAAATATTGCGTCTCCGTTCGAGCAACGACGCGACATCCAGGTTATTGCTTGATATTTTAACGAAACACCCGCTAGATATCCGGCTCTACTATCATGAACGTTGTACCACCGTGACGGGCAAACTGTTTCGTGTCTGTTCATGGCTTTTTGCGGCCGTGCATTGCCCTCCGCGATCGTTTAAGACCGGGTTATTACCGAATTGCCTCGATGTTTCGTAGCTCTATCTTGCTACATTCGTAGTTCTTATTATTATCAGTTATGATCGTTATCGTTCGCAACAGTACCCTCCCAGTTTTTAATTTGCCAAACAGGAGGAGAGTGCTCGAAAGTTAAGTACACTTTGACCCATTTTCTCCGTGGAAACAAATGGTAATCCGATAGAATAATTCTTTTCGCGTATATTTGCTGTCACGCGAACTTCAGCATTTTCTCGATGATAAATTGTTCCTTTCCTGTTGACTAATCCTGACCTTTCGTAATGAAACGTTTTAATTTAACCGGTCGAATACCGTCGGGAGTTAATAGTTTTATTACGAAGGCACTGTAATTCTCGAAACGACAAATCTTCCGTGGTTGTTGGTGCGATGCTACACGAAGTACAAGACAGACTTCTTTTCGCTAAGATTAAATTTTATATTCTTAAATTTTCAAGCTTCTCAAAATTCCCAAATTGCCAAGTTTCCTCCAACAGTTTCGCAATTAAAAATTTGGAAATTAATAGTCTCGGAAATCGGGAGAGAAATTTTCATAATACATTTTTAACGATGTAACTTGTTGGTTTAAGCGTTGAAGCATTTTCCGATTAAATAACTTTCCGATCAGCAACCAGTCGCGAAGTTTCTCTTGTGCTGAACTTTAAATACGTCGAAAATCTGGGTTGCTCACTTTTGTTAGTAAGCAAGCGTTAGATTCAACCCTTTGGATACTTTGGCGTGTATCTCTCGCCCTCTTAACGCTCAGTTGGCGTCAGTAGCAGTTAGTTCACGTCAGAAGCTCGTCAGGTCGACTTAACCTTCGAACTCCGTTTTCACCCTCGTTATCGTTGGAAACTGTTGCTGAAATATATTTCATCGTTACAGCGAACTTCGAACCTTGTAGTCTCTTCTCTCGACGGCCCAATTATTACCCTTCCACGATTATTATTTTAATTTTACACTTAACACTCTGATCGTAAGTAACCTGAATACAATGAAGATTAATATTCGACTGCCATTTATTGAACCACTATCTTTCATCACCTCTGTTGCAATATTTTAAAATGATCAGTGAAATTATATCTAATATAATTGTATTTGAATACAAAATTGAAGAATTGCGTAAAATAGATTATACATAACTTCTGACTTCTGAGTCCTACAAAATCGTAAACTTTGATAGAGGTTGATTTTGTAGCGAATCGATCGAGAGGATAAAATCAGAATCGGTAAGACCAGTTTGAAGGAGGAGGCTGTTCGCGTGTCACCGGGTCGAAATCGCAGGGTGGTCGTTTTCTGTGACAGACTGGCAGAAAAATTTGTCGAGGAAGCTCGTTACTTTCGTTTCCGGATACTTCCGTCCGCCTTGTTTCCTCCGCGTTCTTGAATAACCGAAAATAATTCTCCAGGTCCCAGTGAGGCCGACGACCATAGACGTTTCTCGCGAGACGTCGAACGACAACTGCAGGAAATGAATCCTCCAGAGCACACCGGTTCCGTTGAAGGAATTCTTCAGGTACCTCTTTTCTACGGTCGCTAGTCTTCTGCGACATCCACGTTAATTTTTTCTCCTTTTCAAGGAACAAGATCCTTCGAAACGATCGCAGTTGCCTTCTTCTCGACTCGTTTTCTCTCGAGACTGCGACGCATCAGAGAACACCGTCGACGATATTATTCTAATCAAAAGGATTCTCTTTCTCTACTGTCATCGAACGATGCATAAAAGAGTACCAATAATTTCTTAACCAATAACTTCGTCTCGATCAGGGGAAGAGCAAAGGAAAATTACGAGCGCGATAACAAAACCGTCAACTGGTACGTATCAAATTTGGTTGAACGGGTAAATGGAAACGGGGGATTGCTGTGTGAAAATAAAGCAGTAGAAAAGTTGGTGGGGAACGACTTTATCCAGCGTGCGCGACCTGGCCGGCTGTTTATTACATTTTGAATACAAAGTGAAACAAATTGCCGCGGCGCACTCGACCAGACTATCGATCTTGGCGCGCGCCGAGCTCGTTCACTCGGAAACAAATAAAAAGTCACTAGAACTTTTCGTTTCATTATATCGTTGCGAAGGCGTTATTTTTGGAATCAACTTCGATAACTCGACGATACTGTATCTATGCAATAGATACTCACTATGCAATATTTGCATAAAGGAATATATCGAAAGCGGTCATCAGACACAGATACAATTAACAGGACTTTAGGGACAGATGATGGTCCAATGTGACAAACTTTGGTTTCAACAGTTCATATATTAGGAAGGATTTGATGCTTCTGTATGATAGACTCTTGTTACATTGCCACCTTCATATGTAATTTTATACACATTAGACGTGTAATAATTTAGGTGAGGGATGTAAGCTTGTCAGGTATCAGGGACCGAAAAGAGGATATGGTATATTATGCACATTGAATTTATATAATATATATTATAAATTGAATTGCTATATGCACATGTAATATATCACATATGTGATTGACAATTAAAAGCGTACAAATTGTACTTGTAATTCAAGTTACGTAAAAAAAATGAATTCAAATCTTCTTCCAATATTCTTATGAATAGCTTTATCTACCATGTTCCCTTATGTCCCCTCCTTCCCTGCATCGAAATTTTCGGTATTCAAACGATGTTTAATATTCATAAATTTTCCGCGTGTTACATATTTCGCGCGTTCATTGACAAGGAAGCGTTTGAACGAGGAACAAACAGAACAAGAGTCGCCCGTTCGAGCAAAGAATCGATTTCATCGTCGCGCTGTGTGCACGCGTCTTCGAGGCTCCGTTCGGCAAACAAACGAATCAACGAAGGCTCGCCACGGTCTTAAACGGCGCGCGATTAAATCCGTCTGAGTGCAAACATTTGCCTCGATCCTCGACGAGCTCGTTCCTCCGAGCCACGGATTTTTAAGCATCCACCGTCTTCTGTTAAGGTTTCCGTAGCTGGTATATCTTTCGTAAATGGGTGAAAGTAGAACGTTCGCTGAATGGTCCGGGTATGAACATTTCGGGTGCACTTGACAAACGTTTGACACTCTTAACCCGATTCTACTCAGCTACGTCTTATTAAGTTTTATTTAAAGTGTCAAGTGTACACCGCTGACAAATTTTAATCCAGGTTTTATTTTGTATTTCATGCACTAAGATTATAAGCTGTTTTGGGCTTATTTTTTAAATTAAATCTTTGATGACGCGATGCCACAGTTGTCTGATTTCAATGTCATGAAAAATTTAATACTCCCCAAATCCTCAAATTCCCAATTTCTATAACCTCCAAATCCCTCAGTCCTCAAATTCCCAAAAGACTAAATTAGCAAATCCCGAATAACTTTTTCTCTATCCGATATTAACTTTTCTTATAAACTCTGTCTTCAAAGGGAACATTCTACTTCTAATCCTTCCCTTCGCCACCCAAGTCGAGACTCTCTACTTTCTAACTCGTCATTCGTGAACTTCCTGAAGGACTCAACTCGTAGCGAAAGAAAGAGAGAAATCGAGGGAAGTAGGATGATAAAGGGGGTGGCTGGAACGAATGGCGAGGAACGAGCAGGGAGAAAGAAAGGGAGAAGGGAGGACGCAATTAATCTCGAGGCTGAAATTTTCTGGTACAAGTCGGTCAGCTAACCGGGCCGGGTGAAAGGGTTCCCCTTTGTTTTAGCTAGAAAATAATAAAAAGGGGGTAATGGTCCAACAGGGTGAGCCGAGCTTCGTAGCGACTGTCGGCCCTGTCAGTTGTACGCCATCCACCACTCTAACTCCACCCCCGTTTCATTCTCCCTTCTTTTTTTCACTTCTTCTTCTTCTTCCTTCCTTTTAATGCTCTTCCCCGCCGATATTACCGAGCCGGCCTATTTTATACTCTGTATATTTATCCGGCCGTTTCGTTTCCCTCGAAGATGCTCGTCGTTGCAGCTCCACTGTTTTATTGTCCTTACGTTCCGCGTTGCAACGCCTTAAAAGATGCCGGTGAATCGCTCCGCCGGAAAAGGAAAACGTACACCTCCCCGTTCCGTTGAATACATCCTACCAGAACAATCGGGGAATACAGCTGTGTTCCTGTCGGAAGAAAAAATTCTGAATTCTTCGCTCGAACATTTTTAGTCTACGTGTTATCTCTGTTTCTGGATCGTACGACGTCCATTAGCGTTTAGTAATTACGAATTAATTGTTCAGCTGGCAGATTGTTACTATTATGCGAGTTCTATTTACATGCCTTTTATTTCCTCGCCCTATATTATCACGTATTTTACTACCACACGTTGTATTACCAGGCATTAAACTTCTACGTACAGTATTTTCACACGTATCGTCACGCGTCGTATATCCACGCGCTATATCGTTACGTTTAGTATGTCCACGCGCTATATCGTCACGTTTAGTACTTCCATGCGCTACAACGTCAGGTATCGTATTCCCATGCGCTGTATTGTAGCATATTACATTTCCATGCACTGTACTTCACGTAGCACTTCCTCGCATTGTACTTCGACACGTTACACTCTTTACGTGTTGCATTTCCTCGCAGCATCATCACACGTGATATTATCTTATCACGCGTTGTATCGTATAATTGACACTCCATTACATGCTATAATATCCATCCGTATAAAAACGTCCATCGTTATGAAAGGACATGCGGAGAGACACATACTTAAGACACATATTCCATTAAATATGTGTATAAGCATATAGGCAAAGATAATGGTGTCTCAAGAAAGGTTTCAGAGCACGGATTTAATGCGCATTAACATAATTGATAAAAGTAGACGATAAGGTTGATGCGACTTGTCGACTTTCGAAAATATCAGCGCAGGTGATTATCGATGTCGGTTAATTGGTTCTGCGGTACTTATCGATTATGAAATCGTGCGTCGAGTCGGCTGAGCTCGGCGTCGGCCAAGTTTCGCGCTGGTCGCGTTCGAAACTAACCGGTGCTCCGGGTCGCAGTATAATTTGCTTAATTCTCGCGGCACACCGGCAACGAGCTAACTTACGTCTCAGGTGTAACGACCTAACGATAACTCGGTTTCCACAGGGAACACGTCGCGACGTGGTCGTTTCAGCTGACCGGCTCAACTGAGCTCCGATAAGACTGTCCGTGCTAACGATCAAACTGACCGAACGTTTTCGTATTCGCCAGATAATTTACTAATAATTAATAGTCTTCGCTGCAACCTCTGCAAATTAGTCGACGAATAAACGTGGCGGATCGTGAGAAAGTTTCATGACTCGAAATTGTTGATAGCATCACAGGATAAGAACTGCAATATCGATAATCGAGCTCGGGTTACGAATCAATCTGGACATCGACTTTTATTACTGGGTCTTGGAGTCCCAGTACAATATTGCTTCTCTGCGCGGGAAGTACTGATACAAAGAATATAGGCTAGTAAAGTTTTCAAATATTTGTTTTCAATAGAGTGGCCTAAATGACCATCTCATTTCCCCTAAGTATAAAAAATGTTGAAATATTTATTTGTAATTTAAAAGCAGCTTATACGAATATCGGAGAATATGCTGAGCAATGAATAGTCATAGAGAACTAAAAAGGGAAACGAGATCAGTCGAGTGCGGTCTGCTTTTGTGTCGCACGTCATCGCACAACGATAAATCATCGTCGCTCTAATTAACGCGGTCGTTCGGTCGCTGAATAAAATTAACCTCCATAAATAACCGGTAGCTAGTCTCGATGTTCGCAAGCCATCCAATCATGCCAGAAGTTGAAATGACTAATAATCCATGACTCTGATGAACTTTCCGACCATCAGGATATGACATTACGCAAACAGGTTGTTTGGGAAAACACACGGAACATTTCGCTGGTTTCTTGACGACTGTTACTTTTACGATAATATCGTTGGGACTAGTTCGGCATGGTTCGAGTTGTCGCTGTACGACTCGGAGTTGCTTAACAGGATTCTGTGGGAAGAAATAGGATCTTATCATACCGTTGGGACTGGGAACCTCGGTCTATCCAATAGTGGCTCCTAGTAAGTTATCTGAACTGTCAACGAATTCTTAATCTTTAAATTCGACCTTGTACACGATTTCCTCGTAAAACGTTTCGTGTTCGGAGTTTTGGGAGACCCAGGATAAGATAGTTTTATGGAAGTTTTATCGTTAACTTTCAACTCTGCTTTTACTTGGATTTCTTTCACTGTGGACGATATATTCACTCTTGTCAGAATAAATTCTTGAACGTGCAAATATTTCTTTGATCCAGGTTTTAGAAACGTGCAGAAAAAAATTGAATTCGAAGTTCCATTCGAGGTTTACAAAGTCCTTCGCTATTCTAAAAGGATTCAGGTATCGTTTAATCCAGCGAGAGTACAAGAAAGAAGAGTACAAATATCGTTTTGCGTAAATGGAGCTTCGACGGTGGTCACGGAAATTTCTGGAGTTAAATCGAGAATCGTGGGCTGGGTTTATGCACGAACTTTGATACAATGCATTTATATTTAACGTCTACGCGGCGCGTCAATTACCAAGTTAAATTGCTTCTGCTCTCGGTCTTTTCCTTTTTTCATTTAAGATGGATTAATTACCAAAGACGCTGCATAATGAGTCTCCGAATGCGGGGAAAACGAGGGCGAAGGGCAGCGAAGAAACGAAGAATCACGGTCGTTGAGCGAGAGAAAAAGGATGAAAAAAAAATGAGGATGGAACAGGGGATTCGACGGGAAGAAAAGTGGGGCGGGTAGAGGAACAGAAGGAATCGTGGAAAATGAGAAGTCCCAGTCCCGGTTCTTCGTATTCACGGAGCATCAGGATCTTCGTGGTCCATCCAAGGAAACGACAGCAGACGCCGGGACCGGTTAAATTCGTTTAATTACCCTCATTATCCATTTCAGCTTTGTTCAATTCAAACGTAGGCCATGCTTCGTCCCCGGGAACATCGTTCAGCTCCGTAATTATACGTCGGCTTTACGACGTGCTACCGAATCGGGTGCAACGTTGCGCGTACAAAAGGCTTTTTGAAATTGAAACTGCTAGCGCGTCGATGGACCAACTCGCTCCATCGCGTCGCGAGAAGTCGGGGGTTGTGAAACCGCCCAAAAGAAGGAACTAATTCCATTCCCTTTTCTTTTACTATTGGGAAGAATGTGCCACGGGGCAATTATGAACTAACTTGAAACGAAGTTGAAATTCGGAATGCAAGACTCTTGAAAGGGTGATCCGTTCTCGAAATGAACTTCATTTCTGAACAATCTTAATGTTGAAAAGCTGACCGATTTTAAGTTTTCAATTTAACCAAGGACAGTTTGACTTAAAAACTGAATTGTTATTTACCACATTGATCAATTGTATCATGTTAGGAACTAATGGAGAATTTCACAGATTAATTGAAATATAATTACAATTGGGGAATTATTAATATAATACAAATTCACAGATAAATTCGCACTTTCACAGATTAATTGATAATGAAATATAATTGTAACTGGGGAATTATTAAAATAATACACATATGCATTACATATATGAAAATTATAAAATTAGACTGTAATTTCAACCCTTGATAAATTACATGTTACCAAAATTAATCGAGAAATATTATTGCGAGGAAAAATTCATCGATATTTTAATCATCCAAACACAAAAATTGAAATATCTCGAAAGCAGGAATATATGATGTCCACTTTTGTAATTAGCGGTGTAAAAGCGAGGAAATTTATTTAGAAAAAATATTCATAACGAAACATTCTGCACTACATATTAAAACAATAACTTCCTGTTTTACTTCGAATATTGTTGCGTTTTTATTGAACGTGTCTGCGTCATGTATTATCATGTAAATAAACTTGCAAGATATACTGTTGTATTAACGGAAAATAGAAGGCGAAGCAATATACTGATCGATAGATGATAAGCCCGGGGCTAAAATAATTGGAAATGCAGCTGGGAAATCAACAATTTGTAATTCAAACAAAAAGTGTGTGCACGAGATCACTAGTCGTTGAAAGTTCATTAACGAACGTTCAACAAAAACGCGAAGCTCGATGAAAGGAACGTGAATACCGTAGTAAATATAATACATCGTACAGATCGCAAAACACGCGTTTCAATTAAAATGGTCTTAAGAAAACATTTACGCAAGAAGGAAACTGTAGTTACAGCTTACAGAGTTAAATTTTGAATAGGAAATCGTGGTTGTATGTCGACCTAGAAAATCGTCGACGATTTTCTACTTTTCGCTCCAATTTCTGCATAGTTTTATGGAGACGAATCGAGTTCAGGTTTTTCGATTCAGCGACTGACGCATTGTTTTTTCGTTTCTGTTCGTCACGCAACTGTCGATAAATTGCGGAGTAAAAAAAATGGCGAAATTGTCGGTGAAGCTGGAATGAGTCAACCATGGATAGAATATCGTCATAAATGGCGTGTAAAAATATATAGCGGTTCGATGAGGAACGCTTACCCTCTGCATGACTCACGATTCCGTGGCACCCGCACCCGTTAATCCGTCGAGAGGTTCGTACGAAGTTCCGGCAAAAAGGCCGACGAAATAATTACGTTACCGTCGACGGTTTGGCAGGGGAAAAAAGAGAACCGTCGGCAAGTCTCACGAGTTTCGTTTCGTTCTTTCAACGTTAATTTATTTCTGCTAATTTTTACATCGATCGTATCTACCTGTACCTAATTAACGGGAACTTCATCAAAGACCGGTTCTATCGATGTTACGTCGGATATTCAAATAGTCTGACATTTGAAATTCGATGTTACGTTAAAAAATCAAAGCTACGAAGAAATTCACCCCTCGCGATCGCGGGCCAAAGATCTCGATTCCGTATCCACCCCAGAGAGAACTCGCGTTACCAATGGGTACCGCCTACAGCGATGAATCGACCCGTCGCTACCCTGCTCGGATTAGCACAAAGACGACTTTACCCTGCTTCCTTTTCCTCTTTCGATTGTAAACGAGCTCCCCGGTAAACGTTAGCGGCGACGATTAATCTCGCGAAATCATCGAATAACGCGGGCCAATGTAATGCGTGAAAATATAACGCGCTGGGATTATAGATGTGGGAATTTAACGCGTAGGAATTCGACGAGTGGGAATCTAACGCGTGAGGATTCAATGGGTGGGTATCTAATGCGTAGATATCCAACGGGTGGAAATCTAAAGCGTGAAGATCCAATGAGTAGGAATCTAACGCGTAGGGATTCAACGGGTGGGAATCTAACGCGTAAGTATCCAACGGGTAGAAATCTAACGCGTAGGAATTTAAGCTTGACTATGCAACGCGTGGTGATCTAACTCATGCCGATACAACGCATGGTGTTCTAACACATGACCATACGTCCCACATTCAGAAAGAAAAACACTGTCCACCCATAAACTCAACAATTCCCACGAATCCCCATTGACCTTCCCAAAATTTCACACAGAGAATTTCCCCATCACATCACGATAAAAGCGTCCCATATATCAAGAGTGTACCATACCTAATTAATCATCGAAACACAAACCTCACTCATCAACGAACATGTCAACTGGAAGTCCAAATAATCATACGGAATTGTGTACTATCCTAATTCGCTCGAAACAATCCGACATCAGTATTCGCAAGCAAGATCCAAGCAACACGCATTCCCCGTTATGACTCATTATTACGTCCCGTATATATACGCTGTTAATGGTCCGACAGAAGGAGGCGAGCTACGTACAGCAAACTGCCGGTAATCACTTACCACCTCCGTTGGACAGTGGTGGTTGGTTCCGAGACAGTGTAACGGGGGTGAGTCAGAGGTGCTCGCGTTGTCACGCACGTGACGTGTCGTACGATTATCATAGAGAAACCCGGCGTACATCAGGGTTAAGTGACACGCGACACGTTTTCGAAGGTCGAACGTGGTGTCGTAGACTGGACGGTTTAAGGGTGAGACTCGAAGACAGCCATCAAGGGGGTGGTTTGCTTAATTGGCTGGCGCGTGCCACGTGGCTGACCGAAGGTGGCGAAATTCTTTCTTCGAGTTAATCGACTTGAAATTGGAATTGTTCAGATCTGTTGACTGTAGACGTTCGTCTGAGTTTCCAACGTGAAATTACAGCACTGATATTTAGGTAGGCATTGAATTAGATATTGGGTAGATATTAAATTGCGAACTTCGTTAAGTTCGCTTCAAAATTTACAAACATCCAATGTTGGCACTCTGATTTAAATAAAATCTCTATCAGGACTAATTTATGAAATTCGAATTTAAAGTTCGACCCGATGTCAATTTCTGGTCCAGCGTTACTCTGTAGCGACGGCTTTGTCAACGGGTGACGCGTTAAGCGAACACAAGCAGAGGAGGAATTACAGGAGGCAAATCCGGCGATAATATCGAAATTAAATATTTGAGGAGAAGCAGCGCGGCACAGTTTACCCACGATATTTCAATCGGATTCAAATTGTCCCGTGATAGAAAAACGACGAGACGCCGGTGGAGTATCCCGGCACCGTTTTCCACCCCCGTGGCTTCTTTGTGTCTAATCCCGGCCGGGACGTCGATGCAGCCTCTCTTTACCGAGTCCCGTTGTGTAAATATTAATAACGCACAGAGGCGGCTAAACTTCGGAACAGTTAGCGAGGCGGAATGGCGCGCGCGTACACGCGAAAGTATATTTAGCGGCGGTTATATTCGAGTTAACGCGATAAAGGTGGTCAGGTGAGGCTGCTGGTCGAACGGCTGGCAGCCTCGTGGATTCATCGGCGGATTGTTGCGAAGAGGGGACATCATCGATTGATTCAACGGAATCGATAACATGCTGCTATACCGCTGGCCTCGAGAGCTTCTTCGGTCGTTCGTTCGCTCGAGCCGATACCTCGAACCGTGTTCCTTGGAGATCAATTCAACGATCCCAAGAGCGAGCTCGAGGATTTATTAACACCGTAAACGATCTAGGTCTTCTCGTTTACGCAAAATTTAATGGCAACGCGTTCGATCGTCGAATGAAAGCTTTTCGCTAACCTCGATCGATGACGAAGAATTTCCTTCCTCCGCATTGGCGTAACTGCCGTTTTTATAACCGTGGACCATTCACTATTTGCTGATTATACATCACATCAGTATACGTCGTGTGATTTTTGCAAATTTGATCAACTGATATTTCGTGGATTACAGAATTTAGAAAATGGATTAGAATAGAGCTTGAAAAGGGAGTTTGGGGATTTGAAAGTTTGGACATTGAAGAATTTAGGAATTTGGAAGTCTGGACATTGAAGACTTTGCGGATTCGCAAGTTTGGACATTCAAGAATTTGGGAATTTAGAGGCATGAGAAATTTAAGCGGAAGTTTTTAAATTACGATTGTAACTCTGAAATTCGAGAATTTAATTCGAGAATGTGCATTGCAAATTTGAGAATAAACGTAGGCTTACAAGAACGTGAAACCTCGAAAATTTGAAAGTTCAAATTTAACACGTTTCGTGCCACGTGTTCCACCGATGGTACACAAACTTTCCATTCAGGCCGCGTATACCACCGGTGTTACACGCCGACATATTTATTTAATGCGCCAGAAATATGTATTCCATTACAAGTTTGTAGGATATATTTGCCCCAAAAGAATGAGGCATTAAAAATACAGTATAAAACGTAAAAAATCTAAATATCTGAAAGGTATATAAAATATCCTTCATCGTTGCTGTGCGAAAACTGGTCCATTCTAGGGTGTTCGGACAAAGTCCCTATCTAGTTACGCCAATGTTTCTGTCTCTCGTGCAACACGGTTGTGCAGCACGCGATATATCCTGCAGAGATTTTTTTTCTGGTTCACTGTTCGCTGTTCCGTTCCGATTCGCTTCGTTTTCATACCGTTGATCGAATCAATTTGCCCGTGTCCCATGTATATTCGCGTGTTTATTAAATGGCCGCGTCCAGCATTTGCATGGAAACGTTAAAAAATCCAAATTGGTCGAATTATCTGGAGGCACGATCGCGTAGCTCACGGCAGTAATTACTTTAAGCGAAAAATGTATTTTCGCCGGTGGTACTAGGGAAAAACGACGAGACGCGAAAGTGAAAGATACAAGGACCCGAGGAAAAAAGCTATTAAATGCAAGGAAGAAACGTGCGGGAGGAAAAACGGTCGGCGGTCATTTCGCGCACTTTAGTTCGCGCACATTGTTTCTCGTTTTTCTTGAAAGACCAACGGCATTGCGGCTGTCAATCGACGCGTTTCAATCAATATTCAGGATGACTCGTCCCGCTCGTAAATCAGTAACCAATTCGATACATACAATCGTGTTCGATCTTGGAAATTGGTTAATTACGGCGTAGTCCATCACCTATCGCAGATCCATATTTTATTCCCGATATAAACATGTCCTGTTGTACGAACATACGTCGTTTATATAACACACGGAATTTATTGATCAATTGCAAGGACTGTTTATATCGAAACAAATTAATAAAATAAATCATCATTTGCAGTATTTTATTTGACGAACAATACTTTTGATTTATTACCAAAAATATATTGATTTGGTTGTGTGAAACAAGTTTTAGAATGCAAGGGTTAAGTTGAACAAATGAACTTTGTTATTTCCATCTGAGACTCGATGTACAGAAGCGACTTCTGCGATTATGTCTTTCTTTGTTTTCTCAGTCAAAAGCAACGAAAACATGAAGAAAGCTTCAGTATTTATCAATTATCAACCTCTTGATCCTCGACGAGTCCTCATCAATTATAATGAATGTCTTATCTGTTAGAGAAGCGATGTACAGAACCAAAGAATGAAAAAAAGATATACCGTGAATGTTTTAAATAGAAGAATCGTGGCGAAAATTCCGTCAACATCTCAAACATCCTTTCCCGGGAATCAATCCATCTCGAGAACGTTTGAAACGTATCAAGAAGGAAAAGCTGGTGCATCGTCTATCCACAGATTCGCGTTTCAGAGGGCTGTTAGCGTGGCACGTCGCTAGAAAATTCCCTGACGTTCGATATTTTTCCCGAATCTCGTTGCGAGCACGTCACCGCGCACGTATGTCCGTAAGAGCATAATCTCGCCGCCCAGACACTCGACGTTCGACGGATTTCGCGCTAGGGTCCCGTTGCAGCTGGTGACGCGAATAATTTGCACCCTCGGCGCAAACGAAAGTGGAAGACGACAGGGAAACACGGGAAAAATAGAAGGCTCACGAGGAATATTTCCCGATGCGAAACGAGCACGTCAGAGCGTAGCCAATGTCGCGCACGCGTTTTCATTTTCCCTCGAAATATGCTCGTGGAGAAATGCATACATACGTTCCGGGAACACGTACGTTGTTCCAGCCCACCAAACGAAGAGATTGAAGCCCTCGCTTTAGCCCGACAAATCCTCGAAAATCCGCGCGAAATTCTTTCGCCACTTTGCGATATTGCCGGCGCAAATCGAAATACCCTCCGAGATGTTATTATCGCCTCCTCCGATTGCCACGCGATTTCGAACCTTCCAAATTTCATCCACCAATGATTTCCCAGCAATTTTTTTACCCACACGTTATCTGCGAACGCTCCTGGCATCCTCTACCACGTTTCAAGTCATTGTCAAATTAAGAACAAATCGGATTTAGCCAAAAAAGATTTTGGAGACTTGTCCAGCTATTAGCTAAGTGTTAGATGTTAGAAGCAGTTAGAATGAAAAGAGTTCAAGGACTGAGAAAATGGAGGATACCTCTTGAGAAACCACCCCCAACATCGCTCAACTGGGACATTTTTATTAATTCACACATTCACGTTTTTCCATGAAACCTGTAGTATTGTATTTAAAAAGCATTCTCATTTAAAAACGAAAATATGTTATCACCACTCGACGAATCCCTTTTATAAAAACATAAAATGTACCGATGTAGATATAAAGCGAACAGGATTAAATTAAAACGAACAGACCTTATATTAAAAAAGAGCGATATGCAAAATCAAAATATACTTTGGTATAAAATCCACGGGCAATCCATGCAACTAATAAAGGAATCAAATATTCTGCTGCGTGTCGACAAACTGTCTGCTGGAATTTCAGCCAGTCGAACCTATGTGTTATTTTGGGAGTGAAGGTGAAAAAATTGAATCGGAACAGGGAACAATCGGCAGAATTTCGCTTGTGAACGAAAAAAAAAAGAGGACGCTAAGCCGAGCCGACCAACGTTGCGTCGAGTTCGTTTGACGAGTTTATCGTTGACGGGTCTCCGTATATTTCGACGGTGTTACCAATAGACCCCCGAAAGTGGCGCACTCCGTCATTTCCATGATTAAGTCGCCGTTGGCGATGTTTCGTGACGCACTGTCGTCAACTGTTCGAACAAGATTCATCTCGAAACAGACGTGTAATTGCGGCGAGCGCGCTCTTCGTCTTGTTATCGCGCGAGTCGCATCGCGAACACGAGTCTCCGCGAATACGCTCGGAGAATTCTGCTATTACGAGCGTATCTGTGCGCGACCATCGCCGAATTGACAGTTTCTCGCTAGCGAAGGAAATCGACCTGTTCGTTCTTCGCTCGTTTCTCATCTCGAGCTCCCTCGGCGAATGGGAAACGGTGTTGCATCGTTTTCATCGATAACAACTGCGCGACGACCAAAAAGGAAAGCGTCGAAGGAACCAATGCAGCCTGAACACCGTTTCTCTTTGCAGACCGTATGAATCGATAATCGAATGTATCGAGATTCGTTCCAAAGGCGGTTAACAGCTTAGAGCGAAATTTGTTAATCGAATTCGATCGCTGTTGATCCGAACGTTTGAATAAGTCAGGACCTTCATGAGCTCTATTGGAAACGGAAGTAATATCGAACATTTTTTAACGGATATGAGATTTAACGTAAAATTGACGAATAACCAGGTAGCAAAGTAGAGTACATAGTAAAATATGGACTCCATGTGCAGCGTGCGGGATATTGGATACAGTACTTCGTATATATCGTATTACAAATTTATTAATATTCAAATTTCCAAGATATTAAATTACCGGAAACCCGAATTCATGAATCTTAACATTTTCGAAGTACTACACTCTCAAAGTTCGAGTATCTGATATTTCTAAATGCACCTAAATTTTCAAATTACCAGAAGTCTCAATTCCGGAATTGCCAAACTCCTAATTCCCCATTTTTTTATTTACTAACTTCAAAAATTTTAAACGTGTCTAAGTTGCTGATTTTCCAAATTTCCACATTGTTAATTCTCCACGTCCTCACACCCTCACATTTCCATATCCTCACATTTCCACATTCTCACATCCCCACATCCCCACATTCTCACATACCTACATCCTCAGATTTCCACATTCTCACATTCCCATATCCTTACATTTCCACATTCCCACATCCTCACATCCTCACATTCTTACATCCCCACATCCCCACATCCTCACATTCCCATATCCTTACATTTCCACATTCTCACATCCCCACATCCCCACATCCTCACATCTCCATATTCTCACATCACCATATCTACATATATCCTCACATCATCACATTTTCATATTCTCACATACTCACATCCTCACATCTCCACATCCTCACTTCCCCATATACCCACACTTCTAAAAATTACTTGCCTAGAAACTAGCTTATCCTAGATAAAAATCCTAGCTACCCCAAAGCGAATAGTTCTCACAATTTCCTCGCTCTGAATTTCATTGCAACACCATTCATAAACAAAACCCATCACCAAAGGTAATAAATCCATGATATTTGTCTAAAGTTAAAATCACATCCTCGTTAAATTAATTTGTAACACGGTAATATGCGTCCGTTGTAAATCTATTCGTGGCTTGAAATGTACCTGAAACTAAAATCACGATACAGCGAGAAGCTACGTTGGATTTTGAACGATGTTCGCGATCACGAAAGGAATCGCAAATAGTTTCGTGTACAGGCACGGTGTTCTCTCAAGTTAATCGACTGTTTTTCCTGGTCATTGTTCCGGCATTAGCATGGAACCGTTCCGGTGGGGAAGTTTCGTTTTCGCTAGTGGATCCTCGGAGCTTCAAAACAAATGGGCTGCACGCCGCTCTAAACTGTTCGGATATTTCCCGATCGAATTTTTTTTTCCACGGCTACAACAGTCGACAGCTAGAAAAATCGAGCGACAGACGTTGATTGTCCTCGTGCTAGCCAGAATTCGATTTCGCTTCCTCCCCTGTCGACCTGGTTAATTGATCCATTTACGATCCGTCACCTAGTGAAAGTTGATTTCTATTCGCTCTGTGACACTGTAAATATTTTCCTTCGAATTAACGTCACGGCTCACGCGTCTGTCGTCTGCAGCTATTCGTCGGGAAATATCAAATTAATAATTCTAATGAAGATCGCTTGAACGAAGTCGCTGAACGCGACGACGGATTTGTTAGATAACCGTGATCAATTCTGAAGAGAATATTAACGGCATATTTAACGTATGTGTGTACTAAAAATACTCGTGAGAATCAGGTACATACATTATTCAGATTTAGTTCAACATCATTTCATATCATAATTTAATTTTGAATCATTAAATTTGTACATCTAAAAAAAGATTAACAACTCGAAGCTGTTGAATATTTCATTAAGTAATGTTTCCGTTTCTGATCCATCATTTTCATAATATTATGATACACGTCATACATTTCAAGCAGATATCTGATAGGATTATTCCTAATGCGTATTAAATACGTACATGGTCGTTAAAGTGCAAAATTTTTTAATCAATCGCAGTGAACGCATGAGCTACGAATCATGATGCATTTAATTTCCGATTCAAAATAAGCTACCAAACAGTCTCGGTAAGTTGTTCGATCAACTCGTGAGACATCCAGTGTGTCGAAGATCAGTGCAGACAGTCGGTGACGCATGAACAACCATACAACCATTACTTCTGACAACTTGACGTGTTGAAAGATGGCACGATAAAGATCGTGAAGTATATACCATGTTCCTATCTTCTCGCACTGGCGTGTCAACGTTCCGTCTGTCTTTCGATGAACTGTAAGGTAATTCAGATAATTCTCCCATCTATAATAACTTTGTACTCCGCAATAAGAAGTTTCGCACGTATACCACAAATAAAATGTTCGAATGCTTATTTCGAGTTTAAAGCTTCTCATGATTAAAGCAATTAATCAGATCGTAGGATAAATGCGCAATATTAAAGCTAAAATGTTAGTATACATCTTCGATTATATCGAACGAATGTATCATTCTGTCGCGTCAAGAAATTCATAACATAATGCTTCATTAAATCATCGAGTAAATTATTTCTATATCAAGATTATGATTTCAGGAAGGTACAAAAACGAAGAGATAGTGTCCCCATAAAATTTTTACAAAATAAGAGATGTGTAAGTACGAGTTTTTTATCGTGGACTGTACGCAGTTGAGTTCTCGAACGTTACAAACTCGCGCAATGCTCGTCGATACGAATTAACTTCTTTCACCAAGAAATGTCCCGGTAGGTTACCTCGAAGCACTTCAAGTTGCCTCGATACCAGAAATTACTGCTCGATCGGGTTTCGAGTATTCGGTATTTCGAGTGGTCGAGCATGCGTGTTATTCGCGGTGGCCGTCGTGCGAATGAAATTCATCGAGCTCAATTTACCGTAATATTAATACCTGGCTACAATAGATCATGATATTCTTGCGGGAAAGCGTACACACATAAACGACCCCCCAGATACGTTTATTAACGCATTACCCGAGCGTTTATGGTTGTTCGCGACGTCTCGTTTCGCACGAGTTTTTGATAACCTCTCGCTGTACGCAGAAGACTCCCTTCCTCGCCGTCGATTGTTTCTCCATTCACGTCTCTCGACGAGTTTTCTATTTCGCGGGGAAATTCTTCACACGTTGCTCCCTCCATCTTGTAGATTTTCGGGTATTTGAAAGTTGGGTAATTTGGATATTGAGGGTTTTGAAGGGGAAGTTGGGAAGTTGGGAAGTTCTGAATTTGGGGAGGACTCTTGGAAATTTAGGGGTTTGGGTGTGAATTTGGAAATTTGGGAATTGGGGGTTTTGAGGATTTAGAGACTTGAGAGTTAAGGAATTTGAAGATCTGAAAACTTGAGAGTTGGAGAATTTGAAGATTTGGAAATTTGAGAATTTACATACTTGAGAATTTTGCGAATTCGGGAGCTTGAGGAAATTCAAGAATTTGGAAACTTGAGAATCGACAAATTTCTGAATATGTAAATGTAAGAAGTTTTAGCTTATGGCAATAAGGTATTCCAAAATTTATTCTGTCCAAAAGATAAATCAAAAAATTTGCTAATACATAAATTCGTAACATCAACTACGAGATATGTAAAGTACTCCCATCATCCATCACGCAGCGGGCATTATGAGGACGTAAGACTCTCAGTCATTTCCTCGCTAGCGATACATTTACGATCAGTACAGTTGAAGAGGATTTTACTTTCGACATGGCGCCGTTACTCTTCGTCGTTTACCTTAATAGCGCGTAACGAGATTTCTCCCTTTTCTCTCTGGACTCGGTAATTGAATCCTTCGCTATTAACCACCCGACAAACGCAAACACAAACACAACTTACGCAATAACATCCATCGGATGGAGCGATCTCATGGACGACGGCGTAAATCCGTCTCTTTATCCGTCGGAGTTGAAGTAGCAGGAACAAGCTCGTCGATGTCCATCTCCTCGAAATTTCGTCTAAATATTTCACGCTTTTACGGCGTCCAGCGTCGAAACTCGTTGGCCCATGGCGCTTACCGTTCACGGGATTAGATACACGAGGGTTCGTAAATGTTTCCGGGGCCACTTAGCGGGGGCTAAATCCCTGGTCGTATTTAAGCTCGATGTTACTCGCTTCGGTATAACGCTAATTGCGAACCACCGTGTCCGTGGTAATTAGAATTTACTTTCTTCCTGAAGCTCGTTCGCGTTTCGTCGTTGTCTTCATTGAGGGTGTTGTCGCCAACCCTCTTCCTGCGAACGCGTTGTTTTCCTCGTTAAATGGTAACGAAAGACCATCGAACACCGTGATTTCTCTATGTTGTCTTATGGGACAAAGTGTAAATGGAGTACAATCATTTTATAAATAATTTTATGAGAAGTGGTATTTTATTCTTCTTGTTACGTTTGATTTTTAAGGGTTAATTATTAATTTGATGATACATCGTTGATACATACATCAAGTCTAGTGGATAAATTAATATCTATTTTAATGATTGATTATTATGTGCGATTACATATCGTTTGATTAGCGATGTTACCGTTAATGGGATTTGATAACTGAATATTTCAATTGTAATGGTTAATCATCCGTTGTATCAAATATTGTACCGATTTATTTCTGCAGAAATCCTCTAAATTTCGTTGTATGTTCAGAATTAATGGAACTATAGAGAATTCTGTGAATCCATATCAAATCTATATTTCGTCAATCATGAATCAACGAAAGTTCGATACGTAATTATAATTACATAATTTGCAGTGCAATGATAATACAGACAATTATATAGTAACTTTGCTACATGTAAAAAGTGACATTGTAAATTTAATTAATATAATGTTGTACATAATGTTATGTTATAACTAACATACCGTTGTAAAATACTATGTAATGTTTGTTCAAACGAATTTATACCGTCGAAAATATTTGTTCACCGTTATGTTTTTATTCTCCCGTTCGAGAGTTGAAAACAGTATTTTCGTAAAAAAATTGGAAGAGTCATGCGACGAAGGATTAACGGGACGCAATAAGCAACGCATCAGTACAAAAGTAACTGTACACGTGTTTGTTTTACGGGGAATAGCTTAAACGATAAGCGGATAAAGTCGTATTCGATAATCTTCTCTTTTTGCAAAAAAATTCATTGTTTCGACGACGAGACCGATCGTCCCGATTGTTAAAATTTCCATCGCGAGGAGTCAGGGCGACAGAAATTGGAATCCAGAAACGGAATATCCGGTGCAAACGAACGCGATTGAAAAATATTAAATAACTCGAGCACTGTACTGATTCGTGTCTGATCTCGCGGGCGCATGACAAACGTTTGCCCTTTGTAATGGAACGGGAATGGGAGTACGGGCACTGTTCCAAGCCCTTGATTTCCCTAGAATTTCGGGGCTTAGCGTGTCGCTCTATATTCCATCCTTTTTACCCGGGCGAAACAAAGTTATCGAATCTGGAGTAATCTTTCGAGAGTTCTCGACTCCGTTCGCCAATCGCATTCAAATCGCGGAATTTGCTACGGGACGGAGTTACAAAGTCTTCTCTGATCGCTTTTTAAATATTTTTGAGGGGCATAGAATTCCTTCGGGCAACTTGCACGAGAACTATCACGGAATAAAAACGAAAAGGAAGGTTTGCTTTATCAACAAACAGAATTTCAACAACTTGCCCCGGATGTTTTCGAGCATCGTCGAAAGCAACCAGGATATTTTGGACGTTCACGTCAGATCCCTCGGTTCGAAGCTAAGTACGAATCGCTCTTGCGATCAAGCTTTTCATTCCTCGATCCAATATTCTGCCTCTCTTATTTTTAAACAACGTTTCGTCGGTGCCCGGACGATGGAAACACCGGATAAATAAATGCGCGCTTCGGTTATTATCGGGGCCTTTCTCCATGGTCCGTGCTCTGGGGGTTACTCCACGAGCCACGCTGAAGATTCTTAGTTAAACATTGCTTTATTTAAGAAAAATACAAAATTGGCAGGTAATTATTCGTTACATTTAACAATAATTTAATCAATATTCATATATATATTGAGAAATATATGTTTCTCCTATAAGTTAAGGTTATTTTATGAATAAATCATAGCGTGTAAATGTATGAATACAAAGGTTCTTTTCATAGGTAGTTAAAAATAGATTGCTATTAGATAACGAGCAAGTTTGTCGTTGTCATCGTCAGCTCATTAGTCCATCAACGTTAAATGACGATCGATGACTGTGAACGGGGGACGATTATACTGGACTAGCTGGTTAAATGTTGACAAAGTTTCGTTAAATAGGCGTTGATGCGGTATATCAAATCGCTCTGACGTTCTGTACATTAATACGTAATAATATCAGGGATAATATCGAGAATAATATCGTATCGTTGGTTTGGATATGGATACGGGAATGCAAGCGAAATTGAGGGAACAAGATACGAGAGCGTATGTTGCTGATCGAAGGAATCATTTCAATTTCACCGATCAAAATCAATTGAACACCGGAACGTTTCGGGTTACTGATACAATTTCCATAGATCGAACGATCGATTGATCGATGTATGCGAAAACCGAAACCGTTTCGTTTAAATAATGGGCTAAATTTATGAAACACGAGCGACACCTCAAAGTTCCTTTCATACGTTCAATAGTGGAGCGGATATTTTTGAAGTTCTGAAATTTGAGTTTGAATTGAGTTTTAAATAAGTTTTTTGACAAATTAGTTTAACGTTTGAAACAATGTTATACCCGAGAAGCAATATAGAGCTACAATTGAATTTACCTCGAAACTAATTAAATTTTTATCGATCACGACCGTAGTGTACGACGGTACTTTTACAGTGTCCGGATTCGTTTTTGACCGATCGATTTTCGATTTTTAGCGAAACGAGGAATATCAACGTTGCTGATTTTTGTTTCTCTCACAAAATTTACCATTCAGCGCCGTTTTTTGATTCGTTAAAACTTTGACAAAATGAATGAACTTTTAATGAATCTCAAGCATCGAAGATGCTTTTTGCATATTTTTCAATCGCGATCAATATGTACAGACGCGAGGAATTATACCAAACGATTTTTGTATCGAAAAGTTTCATGCTATTCTGGATTTGAATATACGATTTCTGAACATACAGAACGATTGCAACTTCAGAATCATTAAATTGATGTATACCAACCGAATTCAATAGAACGTTAATCTCGTGAAAAATAAATTTTCAAACTTAAAAGAAATTTCATACCTTTAATTCTGATTAATGGTTCTTTAGAAACATCGTAGGCCTCCTATAAATCAAATATTTATTATAAAAATGGAAAACCAATTCCGCATTTATTTTTGTCTCTATTATTGCATTCTCTGTTACGTTGCACTTTGAATTTAATTGCCTCTAGATTTCATATTTCAGTTATTGGTTTGCACACAATCCGCCTATATAAATTTTCCTGAAAATAGATGAAATATAACCAAAGTGGTATAAATTTTCAATATGTACTTTAAACAAAACAATTTATTCTACACTTATTTGGCCAATTAAAATTAATAGGTATAAATAAATGAGCAAGTATTTACCCATAATATAAAGCGATTAATTATTTGACCACTTCACTTTTATAACATTAACCATTAACTTCAAACTGAATTTCCTCAGTTACCATAGCGGAAATACCCTTATCACATATTTTATTTCTCAGGTGCGTCAGTCAGAATTATAGCTGCAACATTAATAAGAAGGTTAATATTTTATGACTACTTTATATTTAGGTCCGCTATAACTCAGTCTATAATTCGATTTAAAAATTAAACATCATATCAAGAATTCGAGCAAGATTTATCGTGTTTAAACTTTGCGTCAGACTCGTGAAACGGCAAGGAAACGACTTGTCTCGCATCCCTCGTGAGTAAACGGAATATCCCTAGTTCGAACGATAATGAATGTGTTCCAATCACGGAGGCAAAAGTAAAACTGGCAAGAAGGGAGGCTCTTTTTGGTTGCTGCTCACGTAGAGGACATCACGTACATCCTCGCTCGCCGGTTTTATTTCCGTCGCGAGTTAGAGACGAACGTTCCGCTGTCCGGAAATCCGTGAGACGTTCAGCTTGCGTCCGTCTTGTAGTCCCCTCTCCTCTTCGTCTACGATCTCGGTTTCCTTTCCTCGCGTTCTTCGCGCGGGGAGCGCCAGAAATAACCCGGCCAGACGTTGCGACCCCTACGAGTTTAAACCGATCAGCTGCTTCCATGGAATCCGTTGCTCGAGGCCGCTTAACCCTTCGTCCCCTTTTCAAGCTTCGTCGTTTCGACGAACCCGTTAACCCTTTCGACGGCGGATGCTGGGTCGTTACAGACCCAGTCTTAAACCTACTTTATATCGAGTTCAGACTTTGGGATAATTACGTTCGCTTCCTCCGTTTAAGTCTTAACTATTAGGGGTACAGGAATCTACGAAGTCTCAGAAATACAGTGATCTGGAGGTACAGAAATTTCGAGGTCCAGATATGGACTTAAGGAACTTACGGATACTTATGAATCTGGGGTACAGGTATTAATTTGAGGACCTTGCGGGAACTAAAGATTTTATAGATATAAGAACTCAAAGGATTTGGAGATGTGATTTAGGTGATGATCTAGAGTCGTAAGGATTTATATAGAATGGGGAGTGTTGAGAGATTCTGGGAATGAAGTCGGGGAGTGTAAAGATTTGAGGATGCACTTTGGGTTTATAAGAAATAAGGGATCTAACAATATAAAATTGGAGGGGTTATAGATATTCTTGTATACACAGAGATGTAGGAATCTAGGGGTGTAGCAATCTGGAAGTAATTCAGAATAATAAATATCCAGAGACATAACCTTACAAACATACGTTCCACGCAGATTTTAAAGCTTGACTAAAGATTTCGATTATCGTCGAACGTAATCAACGAATTGCTTGCAATTGTCGTGATATCGTATCGTAGCGTGTAATATCGGTGGGCGTTCTCGTCCCTCTTTTTCCTCGCTAACTCGACACGTCTACTCTTCAGGCACTCCTCTCTCTGTTTGTTTATCTCGGTTCATCTGAATCGGAACGGGACCGTGGCTCGCTTCGAAATTCTGCTAGTGACAGCTCGTCCCGATCGCTTGACTCGTAATTAAATGACACGCGTGCACCGTCGGTTTATTCTGTATATTCGACGCGATCCGCCCGGAAATCCATTTAACAGGAAACTTTGTAACGCGATCGCGAGTCTCGCGGCATAAAGCAATCGCAACACGCTACTGTTTCGACGATTCCCTTCCGCTGCGGTGTTTGTTGTACAAGCATTGCAAATTCATTGCTGTACAAAACTTCAAGAGCTATTTAGTTACTTTCCATCTGGAATCTCGCTCTATGCCGATTTACTGTCGATCTATACATTCATTTCGATTATTCTGTATCGAACCAGGTGCCTTCACACCGACAGAATTAGATCAGCTGTAAGGTAAATATAAGTCCTTGATAACTAAAGAAAATAATTGTCAGAAACATATTTGCATTATTTCAAAATATAGATAACAACCAAGTACTTGACACTTTCAGCTTCAAATTGTTATACAGACTTTGACTTATATGATTGTGTTAAAACTTGTAAAATTAGTGTATTGTCATGTAAGTTATTATAACTCAGTATGTCTTATGAATATTTGTGACAATCATCAAAAAAGTGCTTTATAAAATTTCATCAAATCTATCATGTCAAATGATAGTAAATAGTAAAGAAAAATATTCTCTCACGCAACACACACTTAAAAAAGTCGAAGTTACGCTTCCGCATCGCCGATAACTTCGCAAATGGATTTCTTAATAGTCAAGAAAAGTTTGCGAAAACTGTTTCATTTGCAGCGTAGGAATTTGTCGACGAAACAGGGAAACGCAATCTTCGTCGTTGGAGAAATGATTATTGCCGAGGAATATCGATTAAGATTTGAGCGACTACGATTTGAGAAACTCGTTGCAGGCGAGAAGAAAACATTTTATTGTCGAAACGTGACAAATCCCGAGGTAGGTCGCCTTAACTCGGTTGAACTCGTAAAACTCCTGAAATGATTTTATAGTTCGAAGTTATCGGGACTTGCGACGCTCGGTCAGTCGCGTAAACAACCCCCTTGAACCCCCGATTAAAAAGCTGGTATCCATCTTTCAAATACTAATCGCACCACCGTTTAATATCCACCTTTGTGCTGCCACAGGCGTTTGCACAAATTGTCAATTTGCCTGTCGATCAAGCGGTCCGCTGAAAAATTCAACTCCATTATCCAGTTGGAAAACAATGCAATCGATTAACCTATTTTTCTCGCGTGGCAATCGGGTTCGTGATGAGATAAAAAAAACATCAAAACGCGCACGGTTTTAAGAGCGGACTTTGTTCCCTCGGACGTCAAAACAATTTCGTTTGGCGAAATAATTGAAACGCGTGAGATAATGGACGTTAGGTCGGTATTAAATGGCCAATTTCGAAATGTGCAAGGATATGATGACATGAAAGTGTCGCGAAATTACACTCGTGGATATCGAGTTAGAGCTTAAAGTATCACGAGAGCGTCAACGCAAAGCTTAATGTTCTTAATTTAATTGCTTCCTGGAACGAAGGTAATTAGTACTTTGATCCATCCTCGGGGTCATCGAATATTTCTAGCAAAATTGCAGATGTATCACTTCGTGGTCTAATCAAAAACTTCCTGTGTCTAACACCGTTTTATGCTCAGCTATAAAAGTTTCAAATTAACGTCAGAAAAACCCCGATAATATATAAGTAGCTCTTTTAAAGATGTATACGGTCAGTCCAAACCTGATTTCGTAAAATGAACATAGAACAGATAAAAATATGAACTGATCGGATTCTATAATCAGAAGCGTAGTTCGAAATGAGCATTCGCGATAAAATTTTCATAAAATCTCGACGTCAGGTTTATCGTCCCTCGAAGATCCTCAGATTTCAACTCTCCGTACAATTATTCCAATCCTCTCTCTACTCTCGATTCCAACCCGTCTGGCCCGTTGGAAGCCCAAAATTTCCTGGGCACGCGTTAAAATGCCTATCCATTTGCGAGAGTGTCGCATGGAGGCGGAATACCGAGTGCACCACCCGGTTGAAGGAAAAGAAGAGAAGAGAAGCGACCGGGAGAAGATGAAACTGAAGCAGGAGGGACAAAGTTTATCGTCCGACAAACGACACGGACTTCGCACCGACGAAAATATCCCGGAGCAGAGGAATTCGTTACCAGTCCCTGTTCTCTCTCTCTTTTTCTTTCTGGCGGACGCCCGCCTCGCGCGATTTTAAGCCGTGACCCTCCCCGGGGCCACCTCTTTGATACACGCTTTCCGCTACTTTTTTCTGCTTCGGTTAATCGTTCGTGTTCGGTAAAAATACTTGAAAGGGCGCTCGATTAATCGCTGCATTCGACATTCAACTTTGGCCACTGGGTTAAAACTTTGTGTTGGGGATGTACCGATGTGGAGCGAGCGATCGCTAGAGGAATCTGGGATCTAATTCAACTCTTCGTTTTTTCCTTTTTAATGTTTGGTAGATTTTGAAGTTTCTGGTTTTCTAGATTTCTGTTCTAGAATCACATCCCTCAATTTTCAAACCTGCAACGTTTCCTTGAAGCTTCATCGCTATGTCATTCAATATCATCACTGATTATATCGTTATCGTTGATTATACTCCTGTTAATTGTATCTCTTAACAAGAATATATGAGAAGTAAAGATTCTTTGAATTGCCAGTATAAAAAGATTTCTATGCAACCTTGCCGCCCACAGCGTGGCTCGCGAATTATTGGCAACATTCCCAACGAGACGTGGGTGTTTCACAGGAAATGGAGAAGGATAAAGATTAGAAGAGCGTCGAAGAGAGAAAAAATGGATCGTTCCATTGGCTAGGAACGTAGTTTGTGGAGGAACGAAGATATCCGGGGGGATTGAGCGTGAATCCCGGCGACGACTAAGTAATTTTAGGCCACCCTTCCTCGCTCCGTTTTCCCCTTGAGTTTCTTTTTTTCCGATCCACATCCGGCCTCGGCTCCTCTCAACGATTCTCTCTGTTGCAACGAGGGAGTCGTACAAAGGGTTTGCAGCAATTTCTGGCACACGATTCTCGAAATTCGAACCTAATTAATTACGAATAAAAGGGACGCCAATTCTTATACCTTCGAAACACTTCAAAGTGGAAATATCAAACGAAGCATTTTATGTGTAGAACGATCTTCGCGAAGTATCACGGTAAAAGGACGTATATTTAAAACGATATTGGTACGAGTAGTTGGAAGTGGATCATAAAGAGTTAACGTGTAATTATAGCAATTCCTTTATTATGCGAGTTTCCGTTGTTTTTCCGTCGGGCGAGATATTTTATACGCGATAAAGTCCGCAATAAAACGGATGTTCCGTTAACTGAGGGTACACAGCAGAGCGTAAAGAAGGAAACGGCGATCCGTTGTATTAAAACGGTCTCGGGCAACTTTCAAATCTTGCCCAAACACCAGAATTTCTTTGGAAAGCTCTAAAAAGTTGGTCCAATAGCGCTATCTTTACAGTGCCGGTTCAAAGATACCCTGCAAGTTTTATCCGTGCAACAGCTCGGAAGATTTACTAAAAAGTTGAAGGTAGTCAAAGTTTGATTGCACGAGTAGCTCGATCCCTCCTCGGTCTGGGCGCAGTTTCGAAGACGCGTCGAGCGGAATTCGTGTTCGTTCAAACCCTCCCCGGAAACGTCATCGAGTTCCCAGCTTTTATTTCGCGTTTCCTCGGGCTCCTGCTTCTATTCTCGCCGTCCCGTATCGTCGAGTGAAGACGCGACGCTTCCACGACAAAAGACAGATTCCACTGACGAACTCTCCTCCCTAAAAGGCGACGAGGGCTGCGTAACGAGCCAGTGTCGCGCTGGTATTTACGAGATACCGTGTATTCCCGCTCCGACCGTCACACTTTGGACGGAATTTCGGATGCGGATTTGACGAGAGTATTTTTCTCCCTCGTGCGAGTGCCGCGGGAGTCGCGGAGGACGCGTTGAAAGTCTAATTATCCCTACAAGTAAGGTTGCATTAAATTTTGATCCACATCAGCTATAATAGAAAGTTTGATGTCGAGTGTCTTTCTGTAGAATAAGAATGCTATTTCGGTGAATACAAGAAGGGATTGATATATTTTGTTAAGGTCCAATCCTTGACCTTGATATCAAATTTCCATTGAAGATCAATTCCCTAAGTAACTGCATCAAGTAAATAATTCAACTCGTTAATATTTTATTCTTGAACATCCTCTATCACTATTTACCGTTTGTCCTTTCATGAGACTATATTAATATGCATGAAACTCACATCTAAAATATATGGCTCGTTTCTTATTCTGAACGAGTGACGTTTCGAAAATGAAACTTTGACATCGGTTACCAGCTTCTCTTAATATTTTAACATTATCAAAATTGAATTACTGTGGAAAATCTACCACTTGTTCGCTAAAATGTTTACTGAACTTTGTTACAACGAAGTTCTAGGTAATTTATTACTCTACACGTCATGAATACTCTACCTACTTCATAATTATTAAATATAAGTATAGTAGTAAGTTTTAAGATTTTTGTATAATGTAATAAGTTGTGATTATTATTGCAAACTAGGTCCAAATACCTTTATACTAGAATGTTTGCTGCATCAAAGGGTTACAAGGGTAAACGTGAATCTTGTGTAGAGAGATGTAACAGAGGCATTTAGTTTCTATTATGGGTATCACTGCACTGTCTCGACGACGATTATTCTCGCTTACCTCTTGTGCTCGTAAAAGGGCGACGTTGGAGAATGTAGTTTATTCAGAAGCGAGCTGGATTATGACTCCTTGCAATTTATTACGATCGCGCAACGTGCGTGAATTTGCTCGTGTTTCTATGCTCGACTATGCAAGAGGAATGTACGAAAAACAACGAATTAAACTTTGAATCCAAGGTTCAACAAACTTTCGTCTTGAAATATTAAAAATAGTCTGTGACCAGACATCGGCTCAAACTTATAGGGTGGCTTCGAAATGAAGATGAGATGACAAATCGGTTTTAAACACTAACTTTTGCGGATGGATCCTTGATATTTTCCTGCACTGCGGGCTCTAGAGGGGAGTGGAGGCTTCACTGTGAATGGTGAATGTCACATTCGAATTCTTAAATTTCCAAGTTTCCAATTTCCCAAAATTCTAAGTCTCCAATATATTCTCAAATGTTCACATCCCTAAATTTGCAGATATTCAGATTTCCAAATTTTGAAGTTCTCAAATTTCCTTAAATCCCCACATCTTTAAATTAGCACGTCTCCAACTTTCTACATTCCCAAATTCCTGATTTTCTAAAATATTAAGCCTCCAAATTCTTAAATCTTAAAATTCTTAAGTCTCCAAATCCTGCATCCCCAAAATCCTAAAACAAATACCTCAATTTCCAAGTTTCTAACTTTTCAAATTCCAAAATTCCATCACAATTTCTCGCAGGTCAACTTATCATTCTCGCCAACATCGACGTTTTGCAGGTGAAGTTCATTTGAACCGTAAATCCTCCGATAGAATTTTGCACCGTATCTAAACCATCGATCTAATGCTAAGAGTCTGAAGCGTATCAAGTGTCCTTTTTCCTACGCAGCAAAAAAAAAACGCTGACATCCAGTTGAATGTAGCTTATCTCTGAATCTATCCATTCACGATCGATCCTCTATTTATCCCATTATCTGGATCCCTCTTTTAAACTCTCTCCCCAGATTCCAGTAATCGAGATTTCTAAATACGATTCTTCGCACCCATCACGATCAAAACAATTTGGAATCGATCGATTCCATCGCGGTGTAATATCCACCGATTGATGTACGAGCATAGTCCAGGTAGCTCTCGATAATTAGGATCCCGTAGGCAGCAGTAACTTCTCCGCTTAGGTTCACTCTATCATTGCCAAGATCTACCCGCTGGTCCAGCGAAGCATGTTGTGGCTGGAGGGCGAGGATGATCGCATGATGCGTTACCGAACCGTGTGTCGTCCACCTTAGAGGCCAAGAATTGCTCTGGATTCTCCAAAGCAATTACTCCACGATGGAATTCCCTAGGATGGAATGCGAATATGGAGATTAAGGTAACATAGCTACTGAAATAAGATCGGTTCCGTTGGTTGATGATTCAAGATGAGTGGGGAAAGGTGAATAATTTTTCACGTTAAATAGACATGACAGCAATACATATTTTAAACAAACAGCAACAGGATAAGAGTAACGAATAAACAGTAACGTAACAGGTAACAAGTAATAGAAACGAGTAATTGTTTTTGACACTGATTTTACAAATGAAAACACTATTCTTCCATCTTTCTTCAGTCCAGAAGAAAGCAGATCTACGAAGAATCTCAAGGGTCCACACGAAATATCCAACCACGTTCTTCAAAGTCCTCGAACCTATAATTACAGTAATTTATACGTAAAATAATGACAACCGTGAGTGTGCAGATCCTGCAAAGGACTAGTTGCATTAAAAGGACAGTATTTTTCACTAACTATCAGAGAGTTAGTTCATGTTAGACTTATATCAACGGATATCCGACGCATTCTACCATGCTCTTTTCCCTCAGAAATAAGAAAGTTTTCGTCGAAGACGTGCATGTTCTTGCTCTCTCAAAAGAGTATTCGCTCCAGGATGAATTTCACGCCTTTCAATGAATTGCACGGTAGCGGCAAAAACAGGATTCCCGGATAGTCCACGCTGCTGTAGGAATCGCCTATGCGGCGGACATTTTTAACGAAGGAAAATAACGACCAGACAGCGTAGACCTTGAAGAGTGTCGAGGCAAAAAACGTAGCTAATTAACGCAGAAGATTCATGCAGGCATCTACTACGAGCATCGTGTTCGTCCACTTTTGCCGGACAACCGATCCAACTTGAAGAGGTACGTAGAGGGGTTCCATGGTCGATAGCATCTAAGAAGTCCCGCAAATGCTTCCGCTGGCAAGAGCATCGCCGGTCGACCGCTTGATAAACGGTTAACCTCGAGTCAAAGAGGTTCCTGTGCTCGCCCAGTGGCCGCTCGCGAACGGAAGACGAACGTGGCACGGATGAGTGCCACTGATCCGGTCGACCGGTTGATTAACGATCCGGCTGCACTCTCAGCGCCGCTTCCGCGATCTGAAACGGAGAAACGGATTAGGATCGCTAATCGGTTTTGATGCACGATAAATCGCTGTAACCTTGCAGTCAAACGCTCGGTATACTCCATTTTGCGAGCGTACGCACTTTGTTTTTCATTTATCGGTTGGCGTCATGGGAGCACGGAATGTAATTGGAGAACAAATGGGGAGGGCTTGTGAAATCTAAAAATTAGCAAGTCTTCAAATTCTGATAACATTACACGTCCCTAACTTGTAAAATCTCTAAATCTCTCAGTTCCAATATTTTGAAATCCTCAAATTTCCAAATTCTTACATCCTCAAATTCTCAAACCCCAAAATTCTCAAATTTCCAAATTCTTACACCTCCAAATTCTCAAGTCCCCAAATTCTCACACCCCTAAATTCTCAGGTCCTCCAATTCTCACATCCCCAAAATCTCAGATCCCCAAATTCTCGCATCCCTAAATTCTCAGATCCTCCAATTCTCACATTTCCAAATTCTCACACCCCTAAATTCTCAAATTTCCAAATTCCTACACCCCCAAATTCTCACACCCCTAAATTCTCAGATCCCCAAATCCTCACATCCCCAGATTCTCAAATTCCCAAAATCTCAAGTCCCTAGGTTTCCAAATGCCCGCAATTTCTAAAATTTCCCAATCTTCCACTTCCACAATTCTAAAATCATATACCCAAATTCTAAAATTTAAGAATCCTCAAACTCTCACAACCTTTCCAAATATAAAATCTTCGTGCATCTTCCACATCCACAGCGCACGTCAATGTGAGATTTTCCCGAGGGCAGCGAACGTGCCCATCACCACCATGGAACGACGCCAGTCTTCGTTCTATCGTGATTTACGTCGATCCCGAAAGGATGGTTTCTCACCGTTCGGAGTCGGTATAACACGGACTTTGTCGAACGAATCGATGATCAAGGGAACAATTTATTTCCATTTTCTTGTGATTGTTTCCCGGAGTGCTCGCTAGGTTAGCCAGCTAGGCCAGTTCGTGCCCTGGTCGCGTAATTGAGACGTTTCTCGGCTTTCGCACATAATCGTATTGTGTACTGTTCGAAGGAATTCGCTCTTGAACGATGGAGATTTTGTTCGAACGAACTTACAACAATAATAATCCTATTATACGACGATGCAATTAGCAGTTCTTTCGAAAGACAATTTCAGTTTGTTGTTAGTCTTCGTCGTAATTAGCTTTAATCCTCTTTCGAACTTCATGCGCTACATATCTGCATCATTTTATTTTGAGAAAGGATAGCAGCAATTTTTAACCTCAATATATTTTATAGAATCAGTGGTTCTTATATTTCATCCGACGTCGAAAGTGGAATAACAGAGTAATCTCATAACGTATATCACGAAATAAAGATAAATAAGTGTTTAGATAAATTGCATAGTTAAACGTTGCAAATTGTCGGAATTTGTGCAGCAACAAGCCGCCTCGCCAAAATCAACAACGACCGTAAATCGTTCGCTGCCGCGGAAAACCGGAGACGTTTACCGAAAGAACTTCACGGCAATTTGAAAATCACGACAGACTATTTGCGAGCGTTCGAAACCGTGGCTCGTTGACGGACTCGGTTCCGCTGATGATAAAATACCTTCGTTCCCTGGGGGGTTGCGACGAAGATCGATACCGCGATAGCTAGTTAAAGAAGAAAGTCGACGGTTCTCGGTCCAATATTTATACTTGTTTGCCCGCAGCGGAAAAGGGTGGAAAAAAACAAAAAGGGGGAAAGGAAACCGGGGTGCTCATTGATTCATCTTCCTATTTCTTGTACCTGTATCACGTTCTATTATATCTGGGAATATCTGGAAATCTGATACGAGCATGTGTATACGTACAGATTTGAGAATATTTAGGTAATTGGATATGGAGATTTGGAGATAATTGGATTGGCGATGAATCTGGGAACATGGGAAGTCGAGTATTGAAACCTAGGAATGTGGAAATCTAGAGAGGTAGGAGGCTGAGGAATATGCACACGTGTATGGGCGTAGAGATATGTGGACATAGGATTTGGGGATGTGGAGATTTGGACAGGTAGGGATCTAGGACCGTAGAGATTTGGACAAGTAGGGATCTAGAGTAGTAGAGATTTCAACAAGTAGGAATTTGGACATGTATTCTCTTGATATAGAAATTTAGACAAGTAGACATTTGGGGATGTAAAAATCTAGAAATACAGAAATCGAGGAAAATAGGAATTTATGCAGGTAGTGATCTGGGGACGTAGGAATCTAGGAATGTGTGGATCTGAAAACGTAGGTTCTGAGAAAATGGAAATCTGGGGACATACAGTATTGGATAAGTAGGAACTTGAGGACGTAGGGCTCAGATATAGAGATCTGGGAATATAGAAATCTCGGACAGAAGTCTTAGGATATAGAGATTGTGAGTGTAGAGATTTGAACAAGGACTTGACCAAAAGATTTGAGGACAGAGATATCTAGAGACCATTTGTATAACAAATCCTTATGTTCAATTCCTAATTACAACTGCCAACGTTTTCCTTGATCCACATTATCGATAAACATATAAAGTACTGTGCACGCACTTTGAGGTTATCATGTAAATTAGTAAGTATTATATGATTTTTGTCTGTATGGAACGCATAAGCGAATATTTTATACAGCACGCTCTATTACGGCATTCTGACCAAGCTAATGGCTCTATTTACCCAGCACTTGAAGTTATTTCAATACACACACAGCGGGCAACCAGTCCACCGCGCCGGGCGTTTTATACCGTGGAAAACTCATTTCGCTTGGCGCGCTTTGCGTTCGCGCTCGTAACATTGTTTCGTTTATTAGCGGGATCAATGCCACGCGCAATATCGCTAGATTTTCAGCGACAGTCGTGACTCTACTACGAAATGCAATTAATTTATTTGTATTACTCTTTCGCGTATTGTACCCCAGTGTCACCGTTCTGGATCCCTCTATTCCTCTAACGATCTCTCCTTTGCTGATTTCCCTTTTGTTGTCAGTTATGGCGAAACGCCGAAATGACCGCAAAATTTCAATTAATCAATGTGGTATCGGTGCTGATCGAAATTATCTGGTTCACGTCACTGGAAAATGAATCTGATTTTTAGTAGATTGTTATCCCTTAAATCGATTGCATGACATCAAAGATATCACAGATACTTTTATGTCAACGTTCAATATTTGCTGAGTAATTTTTTCGATTATAAAAGCCTAGCTGCGTTATAATTCCAGCTTCTAATATAATATTAAATATCATATGTATTCAAACTCGTGAAAGAGACCTGGATACTTGTGATAAGATTAAATTTTTAATTAAATTCTAATTATAGTTTGCATAGCTCAGGAGGTCCACTGCAAAATATGCATAATATTGGATTCCAGTTCCATTTATTTGCCTTCATATTGCAAAAGGGTACGTACCTTTATCAAGCACAGCTGCGGATGAAATCGTAAGGCAATTATTTTACTAATAAAAGTTCGACTAGAGCACATACGAAGCTACGAATTCGAAAACAAAGCCTCGTGTTCTTTAGTTGTAAATAATTACTGAAAGGGGCAAGCATCTCCACGAAACTTCCATTAGAAATCAGCCCTTTAATAATACCCTATACCCCGATGTTTTTAATCCGATTTTCATCGTTGAACGGCAGCAGATTGTTTCGTGGATATTATTATGTACACCTGCCGTTGATATTTAAAGAGAGACTCGGTTCAGCACAACCAGCTCTGAATCACAAACAGCGATTATTTGTTTAAAATATTTGAGCCGCGGAATTTAATTGTTGTACGTTTCAATAGCCCGTATGCTTCTAAATTGGGACATTCCTTTTTTATGGCAAAACGAACCAATTTTACACTTTGGCTCACCGTGTTTTCCAACTTTTGTGAGGCTTCATTTTTTGTTATAACGAATAGCTCTTGATTGCCCTTTATATTGTATACGCATCACCTTTATGTTGATTTAACAAATTTGTTGACAACGGCATGTTTGTTGTATTTTCCTTTTATTTTGGGTGCAAAGATGTTTCTGTTGGATATTTAATAATTTATCTGTTTGGATTCTTCGAGCTGTGTCACATATAAGCACAATGCAAGAGATTGTGTTATTCAAAACTTTAATCAAGTTATTTTTTCTGAATCTTCTAGTTACATGATTATATCAGCACATTGGATAATAACATAAACCATCAAAAATATTAAATATTTCTACCCCTTTCAACTACCAGATCAAATCGATTTCCTTAAAAATCCCTAAAGTACCACTAATCTTGAGAAAATCATTAAACTTGAGAATAAAATGCACAATTTACTGTCAATCACAAAAGGGCACCTCGTCAGGCAGAGTTCATGCAGGTGTGACAAAAGGTGGCAGGCGAAGGAGGGAAACAAATAATTCCAGTTTCGAAACGTCGCGATAAATCTGCTGTCGGCGATTTTTGCAATTACCTCAGCCTGCCTCTTGTTCGTTAGCCGGTGTAAAGTACGACGGGACTTCCGGTGAATTACGTTCCAGCAGCGATCTTTAACCGGGAGCCTTTCGGGGCGCGAGAAAAGACGCCGGCTAATTCGGTCCACAAATTAACCGTACTTGTCCCGGTAAATTCGTAATTAGACCGACGAATGGAAACGGGTCAGACGAGGGAACGAGAGGGTTAGACCGAGATTGCGGTGAGAATGGTTTGACGATCTCCGAACGTTCGCTATCCCCGTCGATAAATCTCCGTGGTGGCCTCGTAACGCCTCGCGGAAAAATTCTGGGTGTAACGAAGAAATTACGAGACCGTTGGGCGTCGTTTCAGCGGCCTGAATTTCCATTTAAAAACCCTTGATTAATTTTCATCGCTCATACGACCCGGTTCCAATATTTATTGCATTGAGGGGTGGTTCTGGGAGCAAGGTTTTGCGAACCGTAAATGAAATTCGTCGAGCGGTATTACGTCGTAAACGATACTTCTACTTGGTCGTTAGCGTTCTAATCAGAGAAACCACTCTATGATTCGCCAGGAAGTAACTTAGGGGTGGTGTGAATACCGGACAAGAATAAAGTGATAATACCGCTTTCCAAATTATTCTCACATACAGATTCCTTTATCTTAATATCGTACATTAATTTTGTCAGTTGATAAATATAATCTTCGGGGGTAGAATTCGAAAGATGGCAAAGAAAGGGGCAAAGAAAGTGCACGTACATAGATGTCGCAAAGAGACAATCCAACAGCACGATGCTGCAAGGACTCATGAATATTCAAGCTGATTATTTTGCAGTTATTCATAGGTTAAGTTCAGCAAAGTCGATGCCGCCAGCAAGTTAGTTACAGCGGTATAGTTAAGAAGTTTGCACCGTCGATGGGAGCCAATGGTGGTACGGATTGTCGTTCGTCATTACCGAGGTTGGATTTAGCTGGGCCAGCGGAACCGCGCAATTTATCGTGATCTAATATCTCGACGACGGATACCGGATTTTCGGTAGGCGATCGTGACCGCTGAGAGCGTTCGACTTTTATCGCGAACGGGAAGTATGTATCGGCACAGTTTCGATGTTAAATTCAGAGACCAGAGGGACGAGATGCACTCGAGACGTCTCCAAAGTAAAGACTAAAGTTTCTCTTGGCTCTGAGGAGACCCTTCTTCCCTTTGAACTCGCCTCGCCGGGAAGTAAATCATGGATTTAGCGCATGGGCGTAGGAGCCGTCGTCGACCGGCTAACCTCCTCTAACGATGAAATAGTGCGACGTTCCTCTGCGCCTCTTTTTTTTCGACTCGATTAACAACTCCCGCTTCCTGGTGTACATTCGCGAAACGTGTGCTTTCCTTGGATAAGGAAAATCAAACGAAGTGTGTGATCTTTGGGTACCCAAGTATTGGACCTTCAATCTGATACCGTGTCTCCGAACCGTTTCAAGAAACTGAGATATATGTTCTGTTTATGCATGCAGATATTTTGGGTAGGTGCTAATCTGGGGGATGATGACAGGGAGATAATTTTCCGACTTTTCGTTTTTCATCGTGCCCGACGAAAATTTCATTTTGCCACGTTTCGAGCAAATTCGCAGCGCGTTCTCGGCTCGCAGGCTTCGCTCGGTTCGAAGCGAACTTTGAAGCGGCGAGAATTGAAAAAGTTACGCCCCGTCCCCGCGATCGTGACTATGGGGGATTTTAATAATTCGCCAGCGGTTGGAGGGGCAGATCGAGGTCGACGCAAAAACGGAAGGTGAACGAGGAACCGTTCCGGATACGACGAGACGACGGAGGGATGAAAAGTTAGCGCCTTCTCTTTCTTTGCTCGAGCGTCAACCACGTGCGTGAAACAAGCGGCAAATCAATGCTCCAGTTGGAGAACTGTCGGCCGCGATGAAAGAGTTTACCTGGCGACGCAATCCCGAAGGTACGAATTGTAAAACGCGAAAGACAAAACTGAAGCGGAAACCGTGACGAACGAATGTCAATGGATAATCGATGAATTCGTCCGCGTGGATACCTCTTCAAAGTGCTTGACATTGTTCGACGGTGACCACTGTATCAGAGAAATTTGATTGCTACCGTGTCCTCTATCCTCTGTGTTTATTAAAAAAGCAAATAAAATACGGGAACAAAGGGGAACAGGAGAAAAAACGATACCGTTGTTCGGGCCTCTGCGAATCCGAGGCTTTTGGAACTTTTTAAAACGCGTATCCGCCGAACGTAACCGGCGGATCAAGAGGGACGCTTGTGGCGGGATCGGGTTCGTCGAGATCCCGAGACAGACGCCCAAGCATCGATGTTATCCCAGAAGAGGCAAATCGATTCGATTCGAATACGGAGAAGTCGAGCGAACCTGGTCGACTGTGAAAGCTTCCGTTCGCTTTCGATCGCCGCTCTTTTTTGTTTGAAACTTCAACCCCCGTACCGCTCGCTTTTCAACCCACCCCGACTCGGTCGACCATCTTTCTCTTTATCCAAGAATAGCTCGGCTACCATAATAACCGCGTGGAAAGAATAGATGAGAGGAGTGTAATTCGTGCTCTGTGAAGAGTCGCATCGCGATATACGGGGTGGCGTGTAATTAGGCTATACTAGCCAAACTAGTCTACTCTTCAGTAGACTACCATTCTTCGTAGTTCTTCAGGTTCTTCACAGGTTCCATAATATAGGTTTCGTATAATCTTTCATTTAGGTTTGTACTAGAGGTCGCAAATTTTCTATATTTAAACGTTGCTAAACTTGCAGATTTTTAAGTTCCACCTTTGGAGATTTTAAATTGCTAGATGTGGACTTTTGCGAAACCCTAACTTTCCAAATTTGTGGACCAAGCCCGCAGGTTCTCAATCTTCCACATTCAAATTGCCAAATCCTTAAATTCGCAAATTCCCACATTTCCCAGCTTTCTAATCTCTAAATTCCCAAGTACCTAAATTTCCGAACCCCCAAATTTCCAAACCTCCACATCTCTACATCCCCAAAATGTCCACATTTCCAAATTCCCATATATCCGAACCCTTAAATCTCCAAATTCCCACATTTCTAAATCCCTAAATCCTCAAATATCTACATACCCAAATTCCCAAATTTCCGACTCCCTAAATCCCCAAAGTCCAAGGTCCCCAAATAATTTCAAAAATATGTTTCCCAAATTCCTACCAACAATTCCCAAACCACTGAATCTGCGAATGCTAAATTTCCCAATTTTCGTGTTATATCGCCGTTTACATGCCACCCTGTACATTCATCCCCGACTCTGTCGCTCTTTCAACATCCCCTCTTCGTCATGTTTTGTCTCTCTGTTCCTCTTTTTAACTGCAGTCCACTGTTTGTCACCGCAGTTTCTCCGGTTAGCATTGTGCTCGCTTTCCTCCCCTTCTTCGCTTTTCCCTCCCGCACCCCGTCAGCCCCCTTTCCTAGCCCGTTCTCTACGTTCCTTCGTTCCCTTGTCGTCTGCGTTACGTTTCTCGTTACGACTCTGTCGTTCGTCCTCGGTTTTCGTGTATTTTTGGAACATGGACCCGAAGAAACGGTTCAACGACCTCATTCGTTCCTGTACCGGCACGTATATGCAAGCGCCGACTGACGAGCACCGGGGAAAATCGTGATTAATCGTCGTTTCGACGGACTACGCTAGCCTCTTTACGAACGAGCCTTTACACGATTGCTTAGTTCTCACCGGATTTGTCGTGGGCGACGTTGTCGTAACAGGACGAAAAATCATGGCTGATACCAGACTTCGTAATTAGTCGGAAATCAATGATTGATTCGTTGACTTTTCGCCCTTGAGGATTGATGGACTGTGGATTTTGTTACTAATTGAACTTTCAACATTTCCACATTACTGTCAAATCTTTAAATTTAGAATATTCAAAGTTATTGTAATATTGAAAGAAATAAATATGAGAATTTGTAAGCTTGAACCTTTATCTTTGTAAAGGTCCAAGTTCCCCGAAAGTTGAACAATGTAGTTAGAAAATTTGTAGTCTTGTAAAATGAATATTTATAAGATAATTTCTATGAATAATTTGTTAACATTGTAACGTATAGTAAACGGTTAATTATGTTCAGTTGGCAGCGTTCACGAGAAGAATGAGTTTCTTTGCATTCGCAAAGGAGTTTATAATGAATACGTTAACTAAATTGCTGCGTAACCATTTTTTCCCTAACTGGCATAATAAATCTCGTATTACTATTAGCCTCGTTTTCATTTGATTCGGGAGGGCCGCGTTGAACTTTGTGCCCTGCGAACTTCTTAGTGGGAAGTTTTCCTTCTTTGAGTCTTAATTTGAAGTTCCATGAATTTCAGAACGCGCTGCACGCGGCTTCACGGAGAGAAGGAAAATAAAATTTTGCTTTCAAACTAAGTTCTCAGAAACGTTGCGTCGTTTTATGTGTTGATAAGAGTCCTCTTATCCCCGCGCAGATGATGCATAAAGCAGGGTCAAAAAACCTTCACGTACTTTAAAACCGTTTGAAGTTGGACGGTCAAATGTCACGGAAGCATATTTCAACTTCGCAAAAATCAATTCCTGATACTTTTCTGTTCACAATCCTTCGCGAGTCGGACATGTAACGTTTTTCGAAATCCCTTTCTGTTGCGTTTCTATTGTCACAGAACTGTCGTACTTTCGTAAACGTTTTCCACTTGAAAATCCGTCACGGAGAAATAATCGATAAAGCGGTCGGTACTTGTTTCATCGAAATGGCGGCAATTCACGTTCCGTAAGTGTCTCAGTCGTGAAAATTACTATTCGACGATAACGTTACTTCCCTGAAACGCTTCGCTTTACAATTCCATCGCCGTTTTCGAGCGTCCACTATCATTATCATTCAGTGACTACTCAAATATTTGAGAACGACTCGGCTCAAATACGTTCTCCCATTTAATGCGAGTATTAATATCTTGGAAATCTTTGGTGAAACATTTCGTGAACCCTGGAGACTCGTAATCTGGATTGGACACGTTTTATTTGATGTGATAATAATTAGACTGCGGATGTTTTGCATTTATGGTATACGATCTGCGGAATGTAAAATCATGTGATGAGATTATATGATTTATTTACTTTGGAGGGTTTGATATGTTATGAACAATGCAGTCTAGTAATAAAGCAGTAAAAATTAATTGTTTCGAGTAAGGTTTATCTGAAAATAAGGTTTATAGACACCTATTACTTGAGAAATTTATTTGCTTAATAATTTGTTACTTGAAATAATTATAATGTACATTATATAATGAATATACATGTGCATAGTGAACAGTTATTCGTATAGAAATCGTACAATATTCGTTCGAAGTTAACCTAGATAAAACATTACCATTCAGTATGGATTGATACTATTTTCATTTCACCTTACCAGTACATCACCATTAAATATTTGACATTACATTTCTGAAATACTGCAAAAATAACAGATGAAGAGTTAAAAATAGTGAAAAAGGAAACTGGCCAAATTTTCAATGGCTCCAGTATTCCAATCAGCGAAAAGGTAAATATGAGATTTGATCAAATTTGACACTGTTCTATTTGCAGTTTCTTTTATCGGCGAAAAGGCCGTTATCGGCGAGATTATCGATCTCGCGTCAAATTAATGGGGAACGAGTGTAATCTCGTGTATGAAACCTGTGCCCCTCCGCCTTTTGCCCCTTCACCCGAGGCTAGTGGACGTAATTCCGGGACTGTACGCGTTCCGGACAAATTGACCCCATAGTTTAATGGTACGCCGAGTTTCGAGTAGTTGTGCCGCGGCAGATAATGGAGCCAAATGGTGGATGGGCAAGGGACGAGGGGGATGGGCATGGGGTGAGGGCTATATTCGAATGATAATATTCGAAAGGCGGCCTCCTATTTCGAACGAGTGGAAATGGGTCGTGCCGGAACCGCTTCGTTGCCGGCATCGTCGATGGCGAAACGGACCGTAAATGACTCGTATAATCGGATCCGCCGTTAATTCGCGGTCCTGAAAGCAAGGATAACAAGGTGGTTGCGGCGGAGCTGTTCGTGTCGACCTTTTCGACCTCTTCGATTTCTGAACCCGTTTGCTCGAACCACTGAACTCCCGCGTCGAAAGGTACCAAAAATCGATTCCTCTAAGGAAAATTTAAGAAATTGCTGATAGACGCTGCGGACGTGTAACATTCGCGAGTAATGTTTACTTTCTCAAATTCCCTGTTCCCAAATTACACAATTTTCGTGTTCTCCAATTTCCTTTCAAACTCCTCAAATTTTCAAATCTCTATGTATGTTCAAAATTGTCATATTCCTAAATTCCTAAATTCTTCAATATCCAGATCCTGGAAATGTCCTTCCAAACCCCATAATCTGAAAATCAAAATCATCTGCCTCCGCAAACCATCGACCTGCCACTGTCATTTACAAAATTTATCACTTCAACCTCTCGATTACTGCAGCAATTTCAACCGGCGTTGACGTGCACGCCACACGCACATAAATATAGAAAGTCGTTACGGGGTTTTAATGGAATTATTCAAAGGTATAATGAAACTTAACGAAAGTTGCGAGATAATTAGCAGCGGAAGTTCACAGACGTCCATCTAGTGCCGAGTAGTTGAATTAACAGACATTTTGATTACACAGCTTGTTCCTTCGTCGGATTAAATGATACTCGTTTGCCTGTCCGTGTTTTCATCTTGTTCTTCGCGAAGGTTATTTCTTATCAAATATGCTGCTCTTTGTTGCTTTTGTGCTCGCTTTATTAAGCAACGTCTTCCTCCTTTTTTCCCGGTTTAACTCCGGTCGCATTTTGAACGGGATCCCGCATATTGCCAAAAATGTTTCTTGGAATTTGGATAATGGTCGAGGAACACGCTACCATCGACACGCACGCAACAATGATGGCGAGAGGATAAAACCACACTCTCGCTAGCCTCATCTTTTTCTTGTTCGATCGCCGGGAAATAACGGCAATCCTCGACGAGAGAGCAGACATTTCTCGTTTGTACCCGTCTTCGATTCCTGACATCACGGTATCGAATTGTACCCTTCACCGGCCCTTTGATCCTACGTGACCCTTTTTTTCTACTGTTTTATTACTGTAAAAGAGAATCCAGCGATGGCAGGCAACGGAACGCTTATTAATAGGCGAATATCGAGACAAAGAGGCGGGCGAAACACGACGAAAAAGGGTCACCGTTGTACCCCGCTAAAAGAATTCATTAACGCGGAAACCGTGCGGTGGTCTCGATCAAAGAACCCACCGTTCCTTTCAAATCTCGCGGTTTAACTCGTTACCGCGTTGCTGTTACATTTTCCATGCACCACGAAACTATTATTTTTCTCTTGTCGCTTTGACATTTTCGATCAACTGGCCACGATTGCCGTTACCTCGTTGCATAAGTTACGAATTTTATCGTGACACGTGTGTTACGTGCAAATCTTTATGTTTGCTGTGTACTTGGATAAGACTGACATCTTAATTTATAGTAACTTGTAGCTCATTTTATTTTACGACGAAAATGTCAAAAATTTTTTGTATGTGTGACAACTCTGACAAATTCCAAGTTTAGGAATTTTATATTTGGTCATTCAGAAACATGGTCATTTGGACATTTAGAAATATAGAAATTTAAATTTTGCCATGTAGATATCTAGACAATTTAGAAATGTAAGAATTGAAACATGTAGGAAATGTATGAACTTAGGCAAATCTAGAAATGTCGAAATTTAGACGATCTAAAAATTCGGAGATTTATGGATTAACAAAGGTGATAGATACTTGTAGGGAAATAAAATTGAGAGATAGGTCAATTTTCGAGTGGAGAAAGTGCCAGTCAGTGGGCGTGATTGCACGGCATGCGTCTCCACGCACGCCGTAACGATCACGGTTCCCCATTAGCGAGCAATCGTAATTTGTTAGGATGACTTCGATCGATCGTTTCGTCCATCGCGATGACAAGATCTATGACGAGACGAAGAAACTGCGAGGAGAGGAGCAATTTGATTCGGCAGACGTTGATAGAAAGGAGGCGAGGTCAGAGCGAGGTAAAAGAGCAAGGGAACTGCAAATAGAGTGTAGCAGGGATAATTGCTCTCGTGATGTCACGGCATTTATCAAACCCACTCCCCGAGCCACCGTGCCCTAACCGAGAATCAACTCCGAGCTTCCCTTTACCTTGGCTTACCCTATCTCGCTCCTTAACGATAAGACCGATTCTCTTCGACGTCGATCGTTCATCCCTTTCCATTTTTCTTATCCGTCGAACTTTCGTTCGTCGCTTGTTTCGCGATTAACCCCACCCCTCGGCATCGGGAGTCGAGGGTGACAAGCAAAGCCACCCTCGGGCTCAACCGCGAGTTTCCGGAAGATTTGTTCGAGATTTACAGAGACAAGCGGCTACACGACTCGGCGTATTGTGACTTAGTGGCTGGATCTGCACCGACGCAAGTGCTCGAGAACGTTTTAGACGGGCAAGATTTTTCCGAGCGAAAACACCCGAAAGAAACTCGGGTTCTTATGTCTTTAAGGTACATCCTCGTGGCCACCGAAATTCGAAGGGTCACGACAGTTTGGACGGTTCGGGAATTCAACGAGTTTCGAAAGTGTCGTTCGAAGTGGAATACCTTGGGACATTGTCTGACTCGTTTTAACAAGTAGTCGCGGTCGATCATCGACGTTCTCGGCGGAAGACGCCTACGACGCTTCATTTGCGACGATGGCTGCCACGTGGCGCTTTCAATTAAGACGCAAACATACACGGTTAGATTAAGACCTCTACAAGTCCCCAACAGACTTTGCTACATATCTTGTCTCATATGGAAACTGTAAAGTGATATTTTATTTTTTCCTGCGATACTTATTTCGAGGTATTCTAACGTTGAGACTGGAAATTTTGAATACTAAAAATATCACACAAAATTGTAAAACTTTGAAAATAGGAAGATATAAAATTTCAAAAGAGAAAAGCTTCGATAAGCCGCATGTGATCTGAATAGCGAGTTTTTCAATAGGCTGATCCCATTGTCGCCGATATAGATCGATGAGAAAAACGCAGATATTTCATTGAGAAAACGTTACATAGCGAACCCGTTTAAAACCGATGTCCCCCATCCGATTTCCCCTCATTAGGATCAAAAACGAGGACGAAGTTGATTTCGGACGCTTAATTGAAGTGAACATAATCGGAGTTTCCGGTCGCGGAACAATGGGGGACAGTTGAAATGCGGTTGCATTATCCGACATTTCGTCCCGATAAGTTGCGAATCCCGCAGTAATTTCGCGTCATCGATCCGGCAGGGACATCGTTGCCTTATTACCCCGGAATCATGCGGATCCCGTACGCATCCAATCCTTCCGATAAATCTCTCGGCTCGTACAATGGCGTTTCATTGAAAACACACGATCGTGCTTTAGGATCGGTCGGACAAATTATATCCCGCATGCACGAGCGATTCCGGTTACGAGGAATGCATTCGTGAAACCGGATCCATCTTTCTTACCGTTACCGATTCATACCGACATTTCTTACGATTTTATCGTGCATTTAGGAACGTCGTTTTTCATGAATCGTTTGATAAGACGATTCTTATGTAATTGCGAAACGTTGTCGATTAAATCGTTCTCGAAACACGTGGCGTTCCATTCGATCCACTCGTTTTATCGTTCCTTCCGTGTCGACATACTTTCTTCGGTTTACTCGATTAAATATGTATCTGTATTCCGTGAAGTATACAGAATGAAATACTTGATAATCGGTTTGACTTCTTTGCTTTGGCGATGCGATTTAAATGTCAGATACAAGATACGCTTTGTCGTTCCCTTGATGAATAATCAATGCTTTGATGCAGTTCTTTGTATAACACTTGGAAATATTGGGAACAGGAATTTAGATATGGGGTCAGTGAATATTTTTTCGTATTTATTATAAGGGGTTGATAATTTAAATACAAGAGTAGCGGTCTCTTGTTATATTATAATCTTCTTACGGACTTCCAGATACATATGTCATTCACATATGCATACATATTGTATATTATTTGTTTCACTCGATATTAATATGTTCAGAAGCAGTTCTTCGATTCTCAAACACAGATATTTTTCTCTGACGCTTTCGAAATTCATGTACGAACTTATTTATGTAACATATAAAACTTTCAATCAAGACTGAATCGCCAACTTGATATATCAGTAATCCCGTGTCAGTGTTTCGTCGGACTATTCCCGTAAAGATTCAATCGACTGAAACACACGTCAAGTGGCACTTCAATATTCAACAATCTGACCGCCGTAAAAGAAAGTGTTTACAAGTGATTCCACGGAAGTTTAAGTATCCTGAAGAGGTTCAAAAGCTCGGGTAATATTCACGACGGAATCCATAGGCACAATGGCGGCAAGGATCACTCGAGGCAGCGCATAAACTCGTTAAAAGAAAACTCGTGAAGAAGCAATAAGCAGTTTTATCGTCAGCTCCGTATGGCACTTGAACGTTATCGAGACTACTTGCCAGTCGTAATATTAATTTCGACTTATCCGAGGTCGCGGGTTCGAGGAGATGGCCGAGAAGGGCGAGGAGGGTTGGACTGTCTCTCGCATAAAAGTCGAGAGCAGAGCGACCCTTTTGAACGCAATAATTCGACAAATTGGTATTTCTTTGAAAGCGCGCCTCGCTGGAAAAGAAGAAAACGAAGGAAGCAGGGTAAAGAAAACCGTCCCTGTGGTAGACGGAAACGGGCAGCAGGAGGGGAAAACTTAAAACACATCCACACCACTCGACACAGTTTGATACGATAGTCGATGGAACGTTACGATTCTTCGGGTACGTCTTTACGTCGCCGCGAGAGATCGTCTTGAAAATGAAACGGATAAATCGTCTGCGAAGCATCCCGCTAGGAATCGTTTCCTCCGCTGTCGATAATATTACTCTCGATATAAAGCCTGCCTGTTGTTCCAGTTTGCGGTCCATAGAAAACGGAATCTAAAAAATGTCACGACTAAAAAAACGCCGGTATTGTTCTTGCAAAGATGCTGCGAATCGCGAAGCTCTCCGACGAGCGAAAGTTTGCTGAACGCTTTTTACTCCTCGAGAGGAAAGAAGTAATGGCTTTCCTTTCGAAACGCGAGAAAATTATTTTTTTTTACGGACAAAACTATTTTTACTGGGGAACGCTTGGGAATTTTGGAACTTGGAAATTTTTACAGCCAGGAACTTGGAAATTTGGTACATTGCAGATTTAAGAACTCAGAAATCTGAGAACTTAGAGATGTAAGAATTTAAGAATTTAACTATATGTGGATTTGCAAATTTGATAATTTGGAAAAGTGAAAATTTTATTCCTAGGAAGAGTATATGAAAGTTTGGAAGTGTGAATATTTAGATATACGAAAATGTTAGTATTTGGGAACATAGACACGGTAAATTCGCAAATGGTGTTTGAGAACTTCGAACAGCGGAAATTTCGAAATTGAAAATTTCCAAGTTAGGTAACTCGTTAGTTTGAAACTGTAGGAAATGTAGATTTTCCTTTGAAGATATTTAAATCATTCTACAGTGAACGCAATAATTTATCCGGGAATAACGCGATATTTGCCGTTGATAATGGCAAAGGAAAATCGCGTTCTGGAATCTCTTTACAGGGAAATTCGGTTTAATTTCCCTTCGAATTAACTTGCAGCGCGTACTGTCGAGAAAGTGAATCGCATTAATGAAGCTTGTACCAATAGGCGAGCGTAACGATAGATCCGACTCGAAATACGCGTCGGAATTCGTTACATATGTACATACGTTTGAACGCGGTGGAGTAATATTGACTCGGAGAAATTGTAAAACTCGTCGATTAGCGATTCATTCGTTCCGTATGAACGGTTTAAAAAAGAGGAAACGATTTAACAAAAGGAACCGAGTGTCGAAAGAACGATTCCTGCAATTGCCCGTCTTCAGGAATTATTCAGCTCCAAAGTGAGTTAAAGTGACAGTTCTGACAAAATATAGGTGGAGCAAGATACGCGATAAAATGTAGTCACGAAATAAACGCGCATGGTAGTGAGTGACGACAAAATAGCTCGATTAAGAGGTTATAACCCGGCAAGGAAAAATATATTTCCTTCGTAGCCAACGTTATTGGCAATCATCTCCGTTCGACCTGGCAAGCCTTGGAAATATGAAACATCGGCGTATCGAGAATACGAAATCAAAGGTATCGTAAAATAAAAATAGCCGTTCGACGATCGAAAAGGGAATCGTTGAATTTCGGAAAGCCGGGATTGTACGGGTAAGACTGGATTTATATTTCAATAGAACCTATACTGTAATATCAATTGGCTCCAGAGTCTGCGTCTAAGCTTTTTACAATTAACAAATTCACAATTTTCTGAACGGTCGGAGAAATATCGCACAGGGAACTTTGCAGAATTGTGGACGTATTAATTTGTTTTGATGGTTGAACGTGGCTCTTGTATAAAGGCGTCTGCGATAATTTCCACGACAAGGTCGCGTTTCATTTGTCTGGGAATTTCATTGTTCCGCGGATTCTGCACGCCCTGAATGAGCCAGTTGCACGATCGACTATCCAGGTCAGATAGTCGCAACTCGTAATCGATTCGTTGGACGACATTATGGGGCGTCCGCAACGGAGATCTCGAATTATCAGCTAGGAAATTTATAATATTATCGGAAAACACTCGGACTCGGTCGGAAATCCTTACGACCCTTATCGCGCGGCTACGTTTGCCGGTCGGATGTGTTATCCTCACGGGGGACATCGATACACGGCGCTAAAGCACGGCTTGAAATTAAACGCGAATAAAAGACGATCGAGTTGGCATCGGACGAGTCATAAACATACTTCGTAGCTTATCCTCGAGACAGTCCTCCCGATTCAATTTACGTTCGAACGCCTCGCGGAAATTCTACGGCTGGCGTTATGCCATCACGGCAATATGTCCGACCTCTTTTTTCCGCTAGCTCCATCTACCTTTCGTACTCGTTCGTTTCTTGCAGGGGCCAAGTCGTAGGCAAATATGGACCGAGTTTATCTCGCGTGGCGCGTGCTGCAAAAATCCTGAAAATGTTCGGGCACGACGACAGCCGCGTTCATCGTTCTTCATCTTTACACTAAACGGGAACGTCGAGCAAAAGTACGAGCGCTCGTTTGTGAGAAACTTTAGCGCCGTTGCGTAAATTGTTCGGATGCATTACCTGCTGCGGGAATTTGGGGTTTGCAAATTTTGGAATTTGGGAATTTGGCTGTTGAAGGACTTCGAAAGTTTCGAAGGCGAATTGTAAATTTAGAGGTGTATTTGTAAATATTTGAATGTGAAGGAATATGTGAAGCAGTAATCTATTTGTATCGCGTGAAAATTGCAGTAAACTGAATACCATCAAATTGAGCCCCCGAGTCGAGTTGAAACGCGTCTCGTTTACGCTTGAATATAAGCTCAGTAGGTTAAGAATGAGCAATCGGTAGTATAAGCGGCATAACGCCAAGACGTCGCGACGCGTCGGCGTCTGATCGCGGCGTCTTCTCCGGAATAAAGCGATTCCGAGGCGTGACCTGGAATTTGTCCGACTTTTGAAATTTACTCTCGTTGCTGGAAAGGCCAGGATCCGAGCCGGATAAGTAGTTTTAAATCTGGCTTACAAGCTTCGCTCCGTAACATACTGTTCCTGATATAAATTTGCCTTTTAATAGGCGTCTAACGATATTTCACCGGTGTCCCCAAGCTATGGGATACTCCGTGAACATTATAAATAACGCTTTCCGTTGTGACGCGAAGCAACGATTAATTTATGAGCCGGGCGAACGCTTCCCGTTAAGGAAGCTGAATAAAAGATGAGGGAGGAGAACGAGCATGGTGTACGCGAACAGAAAGCTGTATTTTTGCGCGGTAAGATGAAGAAGCGAAGTCGATTGTTTTCCTCGATTAATTCCGCGTCTAAAAGGGACTTTGGAAATATTATCGACGGTGCCGTGACTCATTAATTACGGAAACGAAGTTACGTTCGTACAGGGAGTCGCGTTTGCTTCTATTAAGTTATCGAGTCGGGTTGCGATCGTTCTTCCGCGGTTGCATCGTCAGGTTCGAACACGCTGCTCATCAATCACGACGCTTCTTGGATTACAGATATCGAACGTGCACGCTCGATCTAGGATACGTTTCAGACGCCATTTTTTTCGCGTAAATCGCGATTTGATCTTAACCCGCCATATAACAGTCGCAAATCAATCTCCTCGAGGATTCAACTTTTTACTTACTTTTTCATGCTGCCGCGATACATCTTTATTCCATCCTGGCTGAACATCGATTCAACGTCTCCGCCATTGACAATCTACCTTCTACGACACATGTTCCAATAGTCCAGATTTTATGATACTTCTTTTGTTGATAAATTGCTTTCGATACCGCAATCGATATAATCCACCCCGTGTGCAGTTGTGAATGGGACTGTTTAGAGGTTATGTTAAAATTTGATTTCAATGAAAATATTACATCCTGAAATATTAGCAATTATATTCTTTATATTATATTAATCATTCGAAGTCTCCAACTAACTCAATAAAGACAAATCTCTTCCATTCCAAGTAAACTTAACATAAAAATGTCTTTTCTTCAACTCGAAAACAATTTGAAATTTGCGAAGAAGGCGATATTAAGTGCACTTACCGTAAGCTATTTATGCAAGAATATTCGTCTGGGAACATTTCTGGGTGAATCGGTTCTAATGGCACCACGTGGGACCATTTTTCCGCCCCGGTTGTCAGCTTCGACGGAAGAAAGACGGATAGTGCTTAAAATAGGGAAAGAAAGCGGCTGAAAGTGAAGAGAGCGAGGAAAACAGTTTTCAAAGAAAACACCAAGAACGAGAAGAAGTCACGACGGGGACAATAAGCGGTTTGAAAATTTAAACTATACGAAATGTTCGAGCGTCGCGTAGCTGGCATTAAACCGTGAAAACGTTGTCTCTCGAAGTTTCTGTAATATTTAAAGAGCAAGTCTGGGCTGAACTGAATCCGTGATATTTTTCCGCGGGAGTTACATGATTTCCCGATGAAAACGGAAGTTCTTCAAGAGGATTCTTCGGAACGGCCGTGCATTGTCGTTGAATTCGAATTTCTTCGATACTGCAGAAAAAGGTTCGCCAGTTGAAGTTCCCTCTTGTCTCTGGAACGACTAACTACTTGAATTTTTCATCAGAGACTACACTTTGCAAATCTTATTCGCGATAATATTCTTTTGTTTGTAAAACTTTAATTTTGTTCTTATGGAACGTTTGTTTGATTTATGTAGTCTGGATATTTATTCTGTACTTTTGAATTGGAGGATTTCAGGGAAATTTGGAATTTTAGGAGAAGTTGGAAATTTGGGGATTCAGAATCTTGCAAAGTTGGGAATTTGCTGATGTGGAAATTTTGTGGTGTAGAAATTGAGGGATATGTCCTTAATTAGAAATTTAGCAGTCGAAAGTTGGTAATTTTGAAACTTGAAAATCTGCTAATAGAATTTGCAAACATGGTCAAGTTTAGAAATACAGGAATTTCAAAGATTCGAAATTTGGTTCCTGGAATTAAAAATAAAATCGATATAAAGATTTAAATAATTTTGATAATACAAATATAGAGATAAAAAAAAGTATAAAAATGAAAAATGCAGAACGCACCAGTACCCACTAATGCACCGAAGTAGCACATTCATGCAGGATGCCCTCGTGGGCACAATTTCCCATTACTGGGTTAAACGTAGAGTCGCTATTAAGACAACAGCGATCGTGGCTCTGGGTCGTTTTCCGACGTCATTACTTTCGGGTAATTACTCGTCGTTTCGCACGGTTCATCGACTTTTCGTCGCTGAAAGCGATAGCTAGGTGGCTGGATGATTTCTAGGGAGGATGGGCCACGGTCGTCGGCGTCGGTCGATCGCGCGACAATAGCAAACTTCGAGGTCGTCGCCTCGGATCAATCTATTAATACGGCACATTAGAAAATCAATTAAGCCGCAGTCCCGTTTAATCTCGTGTCCGAGGATTTGCCAGCGAGCAGGCTTCGAGCAGGAAGAGGACTCTCGTCGCCCGAGAGCTGACGGTTCTCGGCGAACGGGGCAAAAAAGGTTGCACGAGAGGAGAACGGGACTTAACCTCTCTCTTCCTTACTTTATCCCATACATTTTTACTATCCCGCAGGAGTAAGTACGCGCAAGCGTGCTGGTAATGAAAATGGACGAAGAAAATCGCTCGGCTGTTTGAATTTTTGCAGGAAATGTTTGCATTAAGGAAAGAAGGAAATACGGTTACTTCTGGTACCATGTCGGAATGAATTTTACGGGGGCATTATTCTAATTTTATTGATAATTATTTCACTCTTAGCTGTCTACGTATACTTCCGATAGAACTAAGCTACTGCACATTTTTTAATATTATTCAGAATACCCTGGCAATTATACCACGTTAAAGCAACAACGGTAATAGATTTCATAACCAATTTCGTTTTGTATTATTTTAAAAAGAAATTGCACAGAACTTTCTAAATATTGTTCCTCAATGTTATTTTACGGGATGTAGGTAAATTCTATCAAAGAAAGAATGAAATGTTTTCTCGACAACGTACTACCGGTAGCTTGTTTTGTCAGACACAGAGCAGACAAGTGATCAATATTTATCAGCTGATTGATACGAGGACAAGTTTTTAATCGAGAAGTTTGATCGATAAAGTATAAGAGCACCGATCGAATATATCGACAGTATTCATGAGGATGAATTTCAATGAAACTGGTTACTACCACGAGCAACGCGACGGAGTTACAAGTTCAGTTCCCTTGTCGCTGTACGTGGTGCTCCTTACTTCCGATATCTCTCTGTCTACATCGTAGTACGCAAACTTGGAAGATCCAACGAACTGAGTGCATCATTACGGATTAATATCCTCTCGAGGAAGCACGTAACCTCCTGCTACCGTTCCTCGTTATCACCGTTGGTTACGTCAAACGAAATGTCACTCAAAGCTTTGCTCAGCCGTCTCGTAATTTCGGCGTCTCGGAGGTTGGTCACTTTTCGGGGGTTGAATTAAATGAAATCGATCTTGATTACGCTCCTTCTATCTTATTCAACGGTGGCTCGAGCCGTTCCACTTTCAAACTTGATTCACGATTTTTAAATATTCAAGACGAGTATCCGGCAAGATCCACAAGGTATCTGAAATTTTTCGATTAACTTTCCCGATGAACGATGCTCGTCCCAAAACTTGCGCCGCCTTCCTCTCCGGGTCTCTCTTTATCTTTACCGTCATAAATTCCGGAGTTTCGTCGTAGGGAAATTTAAATTACAAAGAAACATAAAGCGTACAACGCGCGGCTATTTGTACGAGAGATCTGTTCCCGTGCTGCGATTCCATCCTCCCTCTTCGCGCCCCCTCGAACGCTACCCTCTCGCGTTGTCCGTCCTCAGCGTCGCGCACCGCCGTAAAATATTCAGTGGCGCCGAGTACCCTGGTTACGAGACCGGATATTCCCTACAGACAACGTGTAACCAGCGCTGGATTAACTATTAGACAAAATAAGCGCGTGCTTAGAGTATCAAGGGAAGGGAATAACACGGAAATTTTGCATTGTTGGATTTATCACGGACCAAATCCGAGGCCCCTAATTATCAAAGTTTCGTTACCAAATACCCAAATTGTTGGAATTCTAAAGTTTCAACTCTCAAAGCCCCAGAGTTGTAAGAAGGAGACATATGTCAGGACATTTAAGGGACAGAGATAAGTATGTTGTGTGATTTTGCACCTTAACTTCGGATGATTGACCACTAGATGTCGTTGCACAACGCGTTTCTCGCTGCTACTCGGGCTTGGAACTATACAAAGTCCCAAAGTTTTAAACTTCCCTAAAGCACCGAAGTCTCAAAGTTACGAATTCCCACAGAGTTTCAACGTGCCAAACTTTTAAAATTCCAAAATTTCCAAGTGCCAGACATCCAAACGCCCCAAAATTGTACAAGTATTCGTATTCGCCAAATGTCTTAATTCCTGCACGAAACATCGGTATAACTCTCGTTATCTTCGTAGTCTCCGTCGTTGAGTAGCTTTTCCTGGCACGGTCCCCGTCGTCGACGTCGCGTAGCGATAGTTCCCCTACATACCTACATTTCTCCTGGAACCACAGAATCCGCTGACGCACGCGCATTAATTCGCCGCACACGCGTTACCAACAAACGAGTTCCGATGTATTCAAAATTTAATGACGAGGTCCCTGCGAGTCGGACATGTTCCGGGGCCGAAGGAAGCGGACGAGTATCTCCGGCCACGAACGAGCTCAAATATTTGTCGATGGCAAACGTTTACCCTTCGGTAGAGCGAAACCTAAGCTCTAAAGACATATCGCGCTCAAGGCTGCGCTATTATACGAGCAAACTTCTGCCCGGCCTGTTTGACGTTCCTCGACATTCCACGTCGCGATTCTCTTCTTCCTCTTAACCGGTTCGCCCGTCTCGAAGCTCATTAATCGCTCCTCTCGAACGACATCCAAACGATCGAACCGTTTCAGCGTATCTGCAAACGGGATGGTCGAAAATTAAACTCAAGGATAATCGTTATCTTCGGCTATCACGCGAGTGCTACCGCAAGAAAAAAAGTTGGAATTCCATTGGGTGAAAGGAACGTAAAATCAAATTTGCCTTATGTAGTCTGCTTTTGAAAATATTTATTGCTATACAATATATGACAAAGAGTCATATAAGGACATTCGTCTTTTTTATAAATTGTACTTCTGCTTTTTTGCTTATTGTTTATGACAGACATGTCAATAAACGAGACCACATGCAAATAACTGAAATATGTCTACCAGTGTTTGGTGGCAGTAATTTGTACGCACACTTTTATGTAGTACACATGTTGACACAGTACATGTTAGAAATTCGCAAAAAGTGATAACAATTACTTCAGGTAACATTTGGAGGTAGAATGGAGATCTCGCGACGCGACAAGTCGTATAGGTGGTCAGCGGAGTCAGCGTCTGTGCATCGTTGGCGGCATAACAGCAGAGGTCTCTGCACCCGCGGCCTTCGTTATCCCGTACGTACTTACCGTGCATTTCACGAGGATGCATTCCCGCAGGAGAGCAGCGCGTCTGCGCGAACGCACCGAGTTTCTTTTCGTCTCTGTCCCTCCGGTTCTGTGTCGTTCCCCTTTCGTTCGGATGGTACCCCTTTGCCCTCTCAACCCCCACCGCAAGGGCAGCCCGCCACGCGACCGTAGCCCCCACCAGGAGCGTGAGCGTGTGTCACGCTCCGGGTAGCTCGGTGCGTGCCTATTAGAAGGAGGGGGTAAGGGGCGCGTGTGCCTTACGCGAGACGAGTAGTGGGGGGTTGCTGAACGAGCGGTGGTGGGGATGCAAGTACGGTCGACCGAGAACTCGCCACTAGTTTCGTACCAACTCTCGCGCGAGTCGGATGTCGGTTAATATCCCGTGTAAGTTCGCCCCCGTCGTCGTTGGTTGTTCGATAAACAATCGGTTCGCAGAGCCGATAACACCAAGAGGAGGGACACTGGTCGCGATCGGTCACGTTTCCCGCTGCCTACCGACCCGGTGTTCGTTCGCGCCCGTTTTCACCCCCGTATCTGTCCGTCCGTCCGTTCTCCGAGCGCAACCCCGACACGTATCCTCTGTGCTCGACCCGAACCCCTGGAAAACACGCGAGTGTGTGCGACGTAACGCTACGCGAATGCCGTGATGCTGCACGGTGACGGACAACGATCGTCGGGGCAGCTCGACACCGTCTCGGTCGCATCCTCCTGACAGTATGAGCCTCGTGCATCGTCCTCGCCGATAAGATAGTGGTGGTCCGCTCTAAGGACGATGTCGTCGCAGTGAGGAAGATCGCAACTTTCTACCCCGCGAATGGATCGGGATTACGTCCGTTACGCGATCAAGTGGCACTCGGTGAAACGCGAACAGTGTGTCCGCGACCTGAAGAGTGTGTGATATATAATATAATATATATATACAACGTACATCGCGTGTGAGTCCGTGGTACTCTGCAACACGTGTGACAGTTTCGAGAAAGAGATCTACTGGGGAGGTTTGTCAACGAAGACGGTGTTCCTGGACGTGACCGGTATCGTGCTCCGCATCTTGCCCGCGGATATCCTCGTGATCGGGATTGTCTCGTGACTCGCTCACGCAGATTGTGCCTCTTCGAGCAATGTTGTTCTAGTGCGTTACATTGATTTGCAGTGATGGTCGGATTCTACCCCGCGGACACCATGGATTTCTCTGCTTCGGTCGCGGTATCGCGACGCTCTTTTGCCAAGGATACGGAGGATCTCGCGAGCAGTGGATCGAGACATCGAACGAGGAACAGGTAAGGCACATACCTGTGGAGATTTTTCCCGGGTGATATGTTGGGGTAGGTTCCGTGCGGCAGGGGTTGCTTTCCTGGCGAACAACTCCATTGATAATTCTCCGGTGACGTTTCGCGTGTGCTTTTCGCGAGCGCATGTGTGACTGTGTGTAGAAAACTCGGTGCGACGAACCTCCTCGTGTTTATGTACACGTGTTATCGCGGCCGTGGCTGCGGAAAACGGAACAAATTCGTCCGGGCGAGCAGATGCGACACGACAGGATGATCCGACGCTCGCGAAACGAAAAAGACCGCCGAACGAGCTTTTTTTTCCCCGACGACGATTTTTCTCGTGTGCGCGAAACGGCTCTTGAAATATTCACGCGGGATCGATATTCCACGGTTGTCGCGATACGTGACCCGACGTGGACGACGCAACGCGTTCAGATTGGGCTTTCGGTGATTCCGGAACGGAGCACGGAGGACAGCACGGAGATAAATGTAAGGCACGCGTCGTTAAAGTATCGATCTACGCGGAATAGGCTGGCACCGCATACAGAGACCGGGAATTAAATGGCGCGAGAGGGAATTTAACGGCATCGGACCTCGAAGAAATTTACGCGGTCGATATGAAAACGCGTTACGCGTTAGATACGACACCGCCAAGACGTGCTCTAGATCGCTCGGTGATTTATGGCTGCGTTAATGTCCGGCATGTAATTAACGAGGAAAAGGCATTTGTCCAAAGAGATTTCACTGATTTTCTGTTCGCCGCGTTCTATGATTGAATTATGAAAGATACACGATAGTTATTTTACACTTTTATAAAAATTAGTCTCCGACAATGAAGGACAATCAATTTAGTTCACTTGTTGGTACATTTTTGCTTCGCATTCGTGCGGCAAAATATGTATCTTTCAACAATAAATAACTATGCGAGTTGGTCGGTTTTCATCTCTTTTTGTCAATTTTATCGAATTACCTCTGAATTGCATCAAAGTGCACTGTTGCTTTTAACCGTGGCGAATAAAAAGCACAATTTATTGGTTTATTGATGTTGTAGCGATCAAATATGTTGACATTGTAAATATCGAAAAGTGGTCGTTGGACTGAAAAAGAATGCATACGCACGCATATACTCGAACAAGTTAAACACGTCTCTCCGTTAGCGAATCTTAATTTGCCACATTAAATCCATGAAGAGTTTCGCTTTTTCTTGAACGATGAAAGTGCACTCTTGCAAGCTCGCGAGTGAAGAGCCCAAGAAAGAAGAGAGTACTCGTTTACGAGTGTTACAGTTTTGATATTCCAGGCGTCAAACACGAAGTCGGTCAAATTTGAATTCCAATTTCCGGCGATATTAAGCGGCCGCCCTTAACGTGTCTCCCTGTAATCTCGCCTTAAAGGCACAGGATTAGAACGCGTTGAAAAAGCCGCGGGAGGCTTTGAATAATCTCGAGACAAAAGCAACACGAGAACAGGTTGGCTGTCCCGGTGTTACCCGGTAGCTGGTACCCTTTTTTGCTTGGGGTCACGAATGTCAATGCGTCCTCTGCGTGGGCGCATTTGCCTAATGCTGAAAATCCTCGTGACCCGGTGTCTCGTAATCCGAGCGTGTATTTTAATTGGCTCACCCAGGCTACATTTTCCATGACGCCACGTGAAATAACGTTCCAGAAGTTGTAATCGCGGCTTTACCTTCTTCGTTAACCTACCTTCACTTTAGCCCTCTATTCCATTTCTGTTTTGACGTATCAATTGGAACTCTAATTATTAAACAAAGGTACTTTGTTTCACATTTTAGGAATCGGGGCAATGTGAAGATAGTAGGAATCCGAAGCTTTAGGGATGTGGACGTGAATATACTTGGGGATGTAAGGATGTAGAGATATAAGCATCTAGGGATATATGGATGTGAGGATGTAGGAATCTGGACATGAACGTATTTGGAAATATATGAACCTCGGATGTAGGTATCTGAGAACTGAGGTATCTGCAAATCGGAGGATCCTAGCGACCTTGCATCCTAGAGATTGTATCTTGAATCCTAGAATGCTAGTGACCTAGGAATCTAAAGATGTACAGTTACCTGAGGATCTAGCAATCTTATAAATCTAGGAATAGAAAACCCACGGAAAAGTGTTTTATATTCCAGGAGTTAATAAAACTGGGAATTAATCTTCTGTTATATTTTAAATGTCAAAGCACATAATTAAGCTTGTAGCATGTGCTTTAACAAGATGACACAAAGATCGCATCGAAATAAGTGTTGAACTAATTGATGAGTGTACGTTGTTTCTCGATAGCAGAAAATAAATTGTGTCATTGCGGAAACTCTGTACGTGAAAACGAACGAACGAAGATAACCCAACGTTCACGACCGACAATGTTATCAATGCGTTATGGCATGGCATTACCGGTATCCTTTCTTCCCCTGGGTCGCGTATTGTTTCGACTCGATGATGATAACAGGCGAAACAAGGAATAGGTTTTTGTTCAGGCTTTCAATGAACTGCCGGCTCCTATTTTCGTTTTCCGCAAGCTTAACTATGTGTCCTTTTTGTTCGTTTTATTCGCGCGTACACGATTTTTCAGGGAACTTTCGAACGTAGTGATCCTACCGCGAGCCGTTAACAATACATTCAATGCGTATTATTCATTCGATAGATGCTTTTTTGAAAACAAAATGATCTCCATAGTATTTTCGGTGAGTTCCCCGCTTTTTATTTTTTTTTAATAAAAACTCGGGTAAAATTCACGATATCGCGTAACAACCGTACGTCAGGATTATTATTTCCTTTCGTTCGAAAATAATGAAAACGCGCGATACGCGAAAATCAACGCGACAGGCGCGTTGTCGACATCTCGTGGACATCAATATTTTTGTTTTCAATCGAATCGATCCGTTCGACCGCAACGAGATGTTGTCTATTTCCGATGAAATTACAGCGAACGAAAAAGAAATAATAAAATAAAACGAAACGAGAGAAAAGAGGGGCGGGGAGGGGTTGAGAGCGAAACGAACGACACGCAAGGGGAACGGGGTATATAACCGGAGCATTTTAAACGGCAACAAAGACTCGTCCCTGTTGAAAATTCGAGCTTGGATAGGATCCTCTCGTTTCGCGAAAGCTTTCCCTATCGCGCGATACGGTATCGCGAGAAACGATACGGCGTGCCTGAATTACTATATCGAAATTCTAGCCTCGACGAACCGTAGCAATTTCGAATCGAAAATAATCCTTTTATTTCCATGGCCCGTGGATTCGTTCGGTGCTCTTTGTCTCTGTCCGTTGCAACGAAATTTCAGCTCGCGGTGCTGTCTCGTCCCGATGAGAGACAGACACACACAAAAAAAAAGAGGAAGAAACGAGGCCAGGCATTTAGAAGAGATCGGCAAAGGGGAATACGAACGACGAAACGGAGTTTGCCGTAATAAAACGAAGGGTAAAAAAGGAAAACGCGTCGCGGCGTGTCGGAGCCGTCGAAAGTTTGACCCGGTTTCGCGAAATTATCCTTCCATTTGGCAACGATGCTGCCAGGCTCCCGTTGCGCCGTAAAATCCACGAAAAGAAGGGTGGAAGGGTGAATTCGCTTCTTGTGTGTGTGAGCGTGTGTACGTGTGTAAAGAAACGACGTTCCATTCGTGGAAAGGAAGAAATCGTAAAGAAGCATACGTTGTCGTAAAGCTAACGTAATACGGTGCCGGTGGCAATTTTTACTCCGAGAACGATAGCCTCGCTGTCTTCTTGTTTCGTGGCCGGGTTTTTACTGCGCTCCAGGCACCCTGACTTAGCGACAACGCTCTTTGACGTGTACAAAAGGGGCCCAGAGTGGGTCCGGTCACCTACAAAATTGACCCCTCTGCCAAACTAACGAGGAACAATCGAATCAATTTTCAGTGGTATCTAGAACTGTCGGATCACCTGACAGATCTTCACAACCGATTTACGCAAAAACAGCCTCAGGCGAAAAAATTGTATAACCTTTGTGATCACACTAACTTCTGTGCTATCAGCAATTCAAAATAATTTCTCAAATGAGTGTTAGTTTTTAACTTTTAGTATCCTCTTAAAGTGTGCTACATTAGCACGATCTGAGAATTTCGCCTTGAACTTCAAAGTGAAGGTCAATAGCACCGCAGCTGTCTTACAGATCTACATCGATGTACAATCGCGACATTTCTCATGCATGGGAACCCAAGGATTTTATCTTCATTTTAGACACAAATCCTGCTATAATATACGAAGCGAAAATAAGTTTTCTACGGTCAGGGAACACGATATCCTCGGCCAGTGGATCCCAAATCGAGCTGCAGTGCAGCAACGCGCTGAAGCGTTATTAACGCGGCTTTAATTCGCCTTGACGCGTTGCGTTTCAGACTGCGTGCGTGGGTTCTCTCTGTAGCGAATGGAATCGCGAATACCGGGAGGTTAGAGCATAGTTGCGAAACATTTCATCGGGTCTGTTAAATAGAAACGCAGCAGCGTGGCATCTGAAACGCGAACTACCCCCGAATTCGAGCGATACCGATGCAACCTGCCGAGCGGAAGTAGCAGAAAGTTGGAAACCGCGAACGTGTATCGTTGTTTTGGTAGCTTGGATGTTCCGATCGGCCGTAGGAAAGTGTTCATCGCGTTATTTTCGGTCAACGAATTGGCTGAGCTTTCAACGAGTTATGCAAACGGAAAACGTTTTTGAATCAGCTCTGATGACCTCGTGATTTTAGCTCTTCTGTGGTCTGCAAGAATATTTTATATTTCGTGTATTGAGAATCAAGGCTTTAATATGTAAACTGTTGTAAAGATAATTGTTTCAAATGAGGTATATTTTAGAAGTTATTAAAAATTCGCAAATTCTGGAGTACTCTGTCATCAGCATTTGAGGGTGTATTTCGAACTTCAAGATGCAAGGATCTTATAGTTTTTATATTATTGAAGCTACTTCGAAATAATTTTGTCGGAAAGTAGAAAGTTCAAACTGGAAATATGTCAAATGTTCCAGCAGCTTTTTCGAATAATTTGTGGTCCATTTTCGAAGTTGGAAAGTTTTCGACAATTATCCGTAGCCGGTCCAGCTCGGTTTTGATTTCGCGTCTGGTGCACACTCGGTGAAGTTGTCTCGTGGATGTTTCGGATACAGGAGTAGCTTTCAGATAGAGAGTTTCGTTGTTCGCGTGTCGTGATCGCGTCGTTGAATATTTCGAAGTGGTTGGAACGAGAAAGAAAGTGACATGGAAAGAGATCGGATGTTCCGGGGAACATTATATTACGGTAATTCGGCGGTGTGCCGAAGAGAGGCGGCGAAGCGTGAAACACGGGACGCGTAGCGAGAGATGGAATCGGTTGGAAGCGGCGTTCAGAACGATATGTCGGCGTAAATTCACGACCTTCGAAGGAAGTAGACGATGATATAACGACGAAGGAACGAAAGGCCGGGCCGGGTAGCGAGGCCACGTAACTCTTCGGGTTCGCTGTGCCAGGATTGCTGGCGACCCAGCCTCTCCCGTTGCTCCTCCATCCCTCCGCTTCTCACCTCCACCTGCCGCGGTCGATCGATTCGCTAAAAGTAAATAAAATTCGCCCCTCGGCTGGCACCGAGAGCCAGACCTCCGGCGCTAGTGTAAGTGTCAGTGTTGGGTGTAATGCAATAAATCAAGGCGTCGATGGAGAGCCGAAAGTCATCGAACAAAGTCGGCCCACATAATTCTCCGTCTCGCTTCGTGCCTCGTCGGCCCCGGGAAACGAACGTCTCTACGTTTCTGCCGACCTGCTACCGATCGCTGTGAAACCGGTAAAAGCATGGAAATTGATCGTACCGTTTCGCTTGACCATCCCCCTTGAACGGAACCTTTCTAAACTCCTCCATTTGACCGACCTTTACGACCCCCTTTCTTTTAAATCAAGAGAAGCTACGATGTTGTAAAACTTTCTAGCTCGCGTTTAGGTATTGCAGAATGTTACGTTCAGCATAAATTTCTCGTGTCTCTGATTCCAACTTTGAAGCTTGGTCCATCCGGTTTGGAGACATAAGCCCATAAGTAGGTACATGTACTTATATCTTCACACACTCGTCCATAGATGTGGAACATTTAAGTCCTCTGAAAAGCCGTGAGAGGGTCAAAGTTTAATTGATTCTCGCTTTGCCTTGATGAATGGAATTTCGTTTGCAACAGTCAAAATTATTTGGTGATAACCTTGAAATTCGTGGCGATCTTGGAACCAATTCGTCATTGATTTTTTGGAACCATACGGGCTTCCAATAGTTTGTTTAACCTAAATAGTAATAATAATCAGATATCTACCTTGATTTGTATAACAGACGGGAAAGCAAAGGACTACCTTGTTGCATGATACCGTTCGATTTAATCTGTAGTCACGTTTCGAGAGTTGCAATTCCGAATTCATCGATTCGGGTCAATTTGGTGGGCGCAATCGTCCGGTAAACGAAGAAACCTGCCTGAAATCAAGCTACAGCGGTTCGATCCAGCAATTGCCTCTTTAAACAACACCGTTTTTACTGACGCACCGTGTTCGTTCCCATTCGACGAGGAACTTTTCTTACGACCCCCCGTTTAGGTTATATTCCAATGCAACTCAATTTACTCGAAGGTTTCCGAGTTGTTTACCCGAGAATGGCAATCGAGAGCAGGAAGGTTCAAGCTAGGAAGCAAATTAATTTGACGCGCGCTGTTTCCTTTGGAAAATAAGCACGGCTCCTTCTTCGCTGAGATAATAGGATAATGGTCTGTTTGTTACTGTTATGGTGCACTACTTGATACATTGCCACGTTTTGCATTGTTATCGTTCGACGCGTTTTGGTACAAATTATTAGGTTGACACGCATTCTATTACCAAATATTGAGCGATGCATTGTATATTTACGCGTTAGATATCTACACGCTGTATATTGACGCGTTGGATAACTACGTGCTGAAAATTAATGTGTTAGACGTCGATGCGTTGCATATCCACGCGTGGAAAATTAATATGTTGGACATTGACACGTTGGATGTCCACGCGTCAGATATCGAAGCGTTGGATATCGACGCGTTGTATCTCCACGCGCTGTATCTCCACGCGTTGTAACTCTACGCGTTATAGTTCTATGTGTTGTATCTCTGCTCGTTGTATCTCTACATACTGTATCTTTGCGTTGAATCTCTACACATTGCACCTCCACACGTTGCATCTCCTTGCGTTATATCTCAGCATGCTAAACACCGGTGCATTGTATATCACCGTTACATCGCGAACAGAAGCTTAAACATTAAACTTGCAAAGTTGAACGATTGGTATTCATGGCATCCGGTATATTAATATTCGAGTATTTGGATGTTTCTTCGGATTTGCGAACGCGTTGAAGCTCTGAGTAATCGAAAGCACACAATCCTGAAGCAAAACATGCATCTCATGCCGCGGGCGAGAATAGTAACGGTTGTTTCTTCCAATTCTTCTGGTTGTTATTCTTCCGCGGCGACACTCCCGGGTCGCGCTAGCTTCGCGGAATTCTCGTCGATAAATCAGCGTGCCAGCGAGAAGTCGAGAGTCGTCGAGGATGGTATACGAATACACTCGTATTCTACAGTCGACAGAAAATAGGAAAATCGTGAAAACTGAAACTGGGATGGTGGCCTCAACCGTGGAGAGGCGAAACGTTCAAACGGACGATGAAAAAGGGGTATCGTTTCAATGGGGTGTGCTCAAACGTGCTAGGGGTGAACACTTTGTTTGTATTGATGTAACTATATGCGAAGAGAACAAGCTGGGTTCACACCCCCTTAAATTGTGGAGTGATACTTATCATGTAAGGGGTGCAAAACCCTTACGTTATTAAGCACGTGATACTTCGTATTAAATATAGTGCTGTATTGTCGCAATCTGCTATTTACAAATTTACAATTATTCTGATTCGCAAAATTGTACATTTTTTAATTTACAAAATTTCACTTCTCAAGGTCTCCAATTTCTGTGTTCCTAAATTCCTAAATTTACAAATTGTTATATGCCCAATTTCCAAATTCTCAAATTCCCGATTCTTTTTGTCAATGTCCCAAATTACCAAATTCTAAAACCCCCAAATTTATATATCCCCAAATTTCTAAATTCCTAATATCTTACGTGCCTAAATCTCTACATCCTCAAATCCCTACACCCCCAAATTTCTACCATTCTAAATTTCCAAGCTCGAATTTCCAAAATTCTCAAGTCTCTCAGCCCCAAATGTCCGACTCCCTAAATGTCCCATGTCGAAGGCAGACAAGACAGCTATTTGCAACGGCGATTGAATTTTTTTACCCGTCCACAGCTGCTTAATGAGAATTTGATCGCGCGCCCGACGCGTCGCAGCGTGTCAGCGAAATGGAATGGACATTTGACGAGGTATAAAGATTGCGCGTTAATTTAGATGTTTTGCGACGTTCGACCGGTCGAAACGAGTTACGCATACGTAAGAAACGATTCGTACGGCGGTCGTGTAACAGGTGGTTCCTGGTGGAATGAAATGAAATTAATTTTTGGCCCAGCTGAACGGGGCCGGTGAACTCTTCTGCAGTTCATCACTGTCGGTGTTAATGGAATTACGGCGCGGAATGCGGCTGTTCGGGGGAGTTCGATTTCTTTTCGAGAAAGAGGACAAGCCTGGTCGGTGAGCCGAGGACCAACAGAAATTAGTTTCCCACAATACGATAAATTGCAATAAAAGATTGATGATGGTTCTCGGAAAAAGCGTCCTACCGGAAGCTATTGAAGTCGATAGCCTGACAGATGTTCGCTCGCTGAAGCTGTCGCGTTGAAATCAATTTGTTCGTGCTTCGTGAATAATCTGACGTTAATTCGATTGAAAAGTATGCTGCTGCTGAAAAGCCGATGACAGTTACTAGGAACTCTGCTAGACAAGCTTAAAGTATAGATGCGTACTATGACATTAAACTGGTGTATGTTATTTTAGAAAATTTGAGATACTTCAAAATTATGAATCAACAGATTTGTAGTTTAATAGGTTACTATTTTAGTAGGTTCACAAATTTTTATGATTCTAATTCCCGAATTTCAAATTTCAGAAATTCTCAAATTTTCAAATCTCGAAGTTCTAAAGTCTCCAAATTTGTACACTTCCAAATTTCTATATCTCCAATTTCCTAAGTTCCCAAATTTCTAAGTCCCCAAATCTCCAAATTCCCAAATCCCAAATTTCTAAGTCCCCAAATTCTCAAATCTCCAAATTTCTATATCTCTAAATTCCCAAACCCCCAAATTTCCATATCTCCAAATTCCCAAATCCCCAAATACCTAAGTCCACAAATGCTTAAATCTGAAAATCCCTATATCTCCAAATTGCTAAATCCGCTCGCGAATTCCCGAAGTGTCAATTTTCCAAATTTAATTAACAATTGTTAGCAATGGCATGCGGTATTTCTTCGAATTACTAGGTTATACGAGATTCATAACAATCAACGTACTGATGTACATATATGCAAAGCAAGTATATACGGCCGGTGAATTTCGCTCGATACAACACATTTCCTCATTTACTGAACTGATAGATTATTGAACGTATTATTACATAGCACATAGCAGCAGCTCGGGTAATTGAATATCGAGTATTACTTCAATGTCTTCTTGTTTTTAACGGTGCGGTTTGATATCAATTTCACTGTGGCTGTAATCGGATTGCGAGTTATTCTCCATGCACACTTACTATCCTGTTACATACGTGTTCAGTTCGATTTTTAATTGTCGGTTCTTTTTATTCATCTGCTGGTATAAATGAGTATTTATAGCAAGTCATATCGAAGATGGTTTTCGATCGAAATCTTATTTACACACATCAACTTTTATCAGAAAATATTTTGTATTATCTAGGTGTTCTGCTGATCGAATCTCCAGGTTGGAAGACAGAAAAATATTTTAACTAACCTATATATCTCACCTAACCATCTTCATGACTGTTGGTGTACCTTGCATACTGATTATTAATTTATTAGCACGATATTTCTCCGTTATTAATGAGACTTTATCAGATCGACAAGTCATCCATATGTGAATGAGACTTGAATTTTCATAAGAATTGTCGTACGAATCTAAATAGAAATCTAGCAACCGTATCAAGTAATCGTATTATTTCATTAATCTAATTAGAAACACTGGAATTTGGTATTTAAATAACCTCGCGATGACTTGAGGCATTTTACGAAGGTGTACATGCAGACTATCGTCATCTCGCTAATTTGAAAGGGTAATTGTTAATACACGGACTAAACCCTTCGATAATACCCTTTCTCGAGGGTATTCAAAACAGACCGGGCGTCGAAGAGCTCCATCATTGGTCGGTCATAAGCGGAAACATCGTCTCGAAGAAAGTGGCATTTTGCTTTCTTCTCTCACGCAATCCTCTCGGATAAATTTGCATAAATCGAGGGAGATTCAACGCGGAGGTCTACCTTTTTCGTCCCGGAACGAGATGCAAATATCCTCCCTTCAGTCCCAACTTATAAATCGAGATCTCGGGAGGTAAAAGTCAACGAACGCGAGACGCCTGACGGGCTAACTCGATTCAGCTTCGAAGGGAAAAGTCGGCCGCGCGAGCGGACAGTTTGACTTTCAATCGGGATGCGTCTCACGTCCGTCACGATTCGCGAGGAAACCCGGAAACCCACTAACGTCACCCACGTAAAAGCGTAAACACGTTAAAGGGACCATTCCCATTGAACGTCGACTCGTTTCTAATGGATGGCCCGAAAGAGAACAATTTTTGCCACTGTCGATCCTGACGCCAGAAAGAAGCGACGGTAGAACCAACCAACCGGATCAAATTAACGTTCATTAATTTAATAGTCGAGCTTCGTTGCAATTCTAATTAAGCGCGGAGATCGCTCTTCTCTTGAATATCTTTTAATATCCTAGCATTGATGTTTTCATCGTACGCTTTTCTGGTTATTAGGGGTTGTGGATGTAGAAAATTATGGTTCTCATATTTTGGGGATTGTGGATGTCATAGGAGAAATTTTGGAATTTCTAAATTGTCTAATTTTTAGATTATTCTCAGATTCCCAAATCCTCACATTCTCAAATTCTTACACCCCCAAATTCCCAAATTATCAAATTTCCAAATCTCCAAATCGTCAAAATTTCACATATTAAAATTCGCAACTCCCCAAACCTACCCCATCTTCCCACCCCAAAATTTTCAATGTCACAAATTTCCAAATCTGTAAAATCCACCCTCTCACCCCAATATCAAATAAAACTAAAGAATCTGAAAATATCCTAGCCAGCAATGAACACAGAAGTCAACAACCCTTGCCCTAAAGCCCTGGGTCATAAAAAGCAAATCTGCCTCTACATTATAATTATAAAGTAGAAGAAAGCTCGTTAGAGTGGCACATCAGGATTTGAACGTCACGAACAATTGATTATAATCGATTAATTCACGAATAGCAAATATTCTTGCGGCCAACGTTATACTACCATTCCGGGCAACGTTCACGCCGCACAAACATTGCGGCGCATGCCTCGTCCATCACTTCCCTCGGCCACAAATTAATTACCTCGTAAGCATTATTTTAATTAACGCGACCAACTCGAAAGCCCGTTGGCCGCGCCGTATTCTCGACGTTTTTCATCGCGTTTTCCATTTCGCTGTCTCGTTTTTTTTCGTTATCCCGATGACTTTTCGCGCAAATAAAAACGAACGATTCCGTTAACGTTGATCTACAGAGGGCATCGATGACGTCCTGCACGAAACAGAGTTTCTCGCCATTGCGGTAACGATGATGATTAAATGAAATCAAATAAAGCCACGCTCGTAAATACGTATGAAGTGGTCGTTCCGTTTCTTTTGTTCCTTCTTGTTCTTCTTCTTGTTTTTGATTGTGTCTTGTTTCACGGACGAGAGAACATCAGAGAGCCTGCGAGCACGGTGGCCCTCCTCTCTGTGACTCGTCGTCATTACAAGACGCTAATTGCGAGTTAGGCACGAGGATACTCCACCTCCGAGAACAACGTCGCTTTAACGTCGGCAAAGAAAACAAAGAGAAACTTATATGGACTCGGTAGCTAGTTTAGCTGGACGATGACTTTGCAACGATTCACTTCACAGGGAAAATGAAACGAAACGAAAGGTGCGACGAATTGTTCGCTGTAATTATGCTGTCCGTTGCAGCAGCCTGCAAAAACTTAAACTCTTTTGTTCAAACTCTAATTTCACTCCTGATTCTTTATTATACACACCCTTTAAATCTCGTTACCTCAAAATTAATTGTTATTTCATGATTCGATGTCTTGAAACCTCTTCAAAATTTCCCAGGTTCTTCCTGTACGTATAAACTTTATCTAATCTCTGGAGACTTTTAGAGGGTTTTATCTAGTCTAGAGACTCTCCTTAAATCAAGTAGTAATTGTACAAGATTGTATAAAAAATTTACAAATTAATAACGTTGAGACCATGTTAGGCAATTTTTGCTCTGATTTTACGTCTTTGTACGAAATAATGGAACCTGCAAAGGCAAAATTTTATACCGTTACACGGCTTGTCGGCCCGAATTCCATAAATATGCTCCATAACGAAATGAATGAAAATTACGAGCCAGTTTCATTCCTCCGGTCATTATTCTAATTATATTGATGTTCGGTGCGTCAAGAATTATCGTGACCGATAATGCTTCCGCGCAATCAATTACCCGCGTTAAACAAACGTTTAATCGAGAACACCGAGGATACCATGGAAGTCCTTTCCGAGTGCAATGGCTACACGAATAATTCCTGTCAGCTATGTTCCCATTCGTTGGAACAAGGCGGTTAAAGGTTAAGGCTATCCCCGAAACGTAAATAAATGTCCGTACAGTATTTGCATAAGCATACATTTTCTCATCGTACGTCCCGGCGGTTTGCATAAATAACGAACGGGAAAATACGGAAATGTAAAATAGCCCCGATATAGTTTCCTGTCGTAGTTTCCACTCGGAGGATGCGACAATGAATTAATAAGCGTGGAAGAAGCTACAGCTTTCCGTTTCTTATTCCCGTTCGCGATAACGGTACAAGGTAACAAACGGTTGTAAGAGCAAATATCGATATTCTTGAAACTTGTCGATCCGAGGGTCTCTAAAGTGAAGGAGGACCTGAATTCAGAAAAAATGTTCATAAAAGTATAGCTTTTAAAAAGAGAATCGATTCAAAAATATTCTCGCGCAACAAACAGTACTTGAGTTAACAAGTATTTATTTTAATTTCTGTGAAATTTTTCATATACCTTTGACTTGCGTCAAAGTAAAAATTACTGCATTTTATTAACTGTTTCGCTTCTACATTTCCTCATTAATCAAATACGAGAGCGATGTGTGGGCAATTTTTGTGGACATAAAAAAGAAAATTCTCGAATGTCCTCGACCCCGGTCTAAAATTACAAAAGATATTCGCACAAAAGGAGACGGACTCGCATCGATCCAGCTGACAAAAATTCGCGGACCGAAAATACTGCGGCGGCTGAATTTCGCGAAAGGTCAACCCACATCAGTTCCCGTGACCGAGATAGGAAATTCCTTTGAAACGGAAAGCGCGAGAGGACGCGAAATGAAACAACGAAAGGGAAAGCGTAGGAACGAAGATCGTCGTGAATTTTTCTGCCCGCGGCTGTTGGTCGAATATTCACGAGGAGTCCCGGCGATCGATCGTACCGGAAGCGAAGGCGAAGTAAAGAGAGCGATAAATGCCGTGGATTAACCCGGGGATTTCGCAGCGTTTCTCGCGAGGAGCAGACACTCTCGGCGCTCGAATTTCAGGATCTTAAGGTTGGCCGGGTCGGAAATGCAAACCGATGGTAAGACGCCTTAAGCGGAGCGCCATTTATCGTCGCGACCGGAAGGAAGTAAAAAGTGGACGCTTAAACGGTCGCCGTTTATCGCGTCGCCGCCGGAATAGTTGCTTTTCACCCCGGCACGCTTTCAACAATCCGCGAGCTCACCCCCCGCGTTTTGTTTTTTTTCCCTTTCTCATTTCTTTCTGACCGACTTTCCGCTAATTACCACCCCCGGGGGCCAGCCAACTTTCCCGCGACACATCGTTATTTTTCCTCGAACCGCTCGATCGAGCTCGGTTCATGACCCTTATCGACGGTTACCATCGACTCACGACACCTTTGACCAACTTCGAGACGACTTATTTATTCATGCGGAGGAAAGAAACCCTTTGTGTGTGTTAAAGCACGTGACAACGGTGAGACCAACGCATGCAATTATTATAACAGCTTTAGTGCACCTCTGACATAGTGAAACGGTACCCGTTGAACGACTTGTTTGTTTAGATTTTATTGACCTAGTTGGCATCATTAACCGTTGAGGATGCTACAGCGGTGTTATAAGTGTGTAAACAATTTAATGTACGCTAACGACCATCGGCGCATACGTGCACCTATCTGTTAAGATGTATCTTGACTTTATCACGTGACCTCTTTACCGACTCGGAAAATTCAAAGGGTTCTCCGCTGTGAAATTCAACGCTCTACATTCTACACTCTTGTTTCAATAATCCTGCTCAGTGTCAACGGGTCACGTAATATTTTCAGGGCAAATCTGGGAAAATGACGTGTGTCACTGTCCCGTTTACCTACAATCTCAGTTCCAACTACCATAAACGCGAGCCCATTTTATGTCTCAAACATTTCGTAAATTAACCATTATTTTTACTTCCAGTTACTTCAAAAAATGCCATTTTGCTCATCTTTCAGATGTCCCAATTCGAGAGGTCATTTATTAAAATTCCCTAACTAAGGGATGGCGTTTCATTAACGATTTCGATAGAAATACCAAGTACCCAATAAAGTTGGCCTTTTAATCAAACGAGATAAATGATACGTAAATTAATGAATTAACTTAATGAAAAATTATTACCCGGCGATCAGTTGATATTCACTAGGTCAAACTTAGAGGTCGGAGTCGATGATTAATTAACATCGTGGAAGATTAAGATTTTGAAAATGTTAAAAAATGTCCAATTTCTAATTATGTTACTCGAAGTTATTAATCACGTCGACGACGTATCACCTGTGCGCCATCTTATAAAGTTGCGACCGTGTCGTGACTCGCGTGCCCAGACACGTTCCACCGAATCGATCAATTGCCATGAATTGGCCCCTTCGTTATAATATCGTAGAAAGACCGTTAATCAACCAACAACCACCACCCACGTATCGCACCCGCCAATTTCAAACAGGCAATCGACGCCTGCCGCGACTAAAATTCAGTTGTGCGAGAATCGTTCAATTTCCTACCTATTTTCATTCCGTTTTCTTTGACGTAAAACAACCTGACTGTAATTGACGAGTTGAAAACCGGTAAACGCGTGTTTGTTATTTACCTCGTTTATTATTCGTTATGAACTTTCGACTTCACACGTTCAATACAGGATAAAGTGTAGCTAACATTCATACGGAAACGTACAAACATTGAATTCATAAATGCATTCTCGAAATTAGAATTGAACAGAACATAGAAGCGAAAATAATGAAAATTGCTTTTTCGATACATTATTTCAATTTGCCGTTTATAATTGGAAATAACGCTCAATACCGATCTGGCTTTTCGAAAATTGGTCATTTAAAGAAAATCGACCTTTTCAGAGTTCTACCTTTTAGCGGCCATTTTGATGATATCAGCGATAAATTGTCTGTTTACGAAATAATCTTTTTACGGGTGAAACGAGAGATTATTATTATAAAGCTTGTAGACTGCTTTGCTATTATTAAAAGTTTTCGATTTGTCAAGAGAACCTTTCGACTGGCAATCGTTCTGCGATTACGGGTAACCCGGTAAGAGGATAAGACCGAGGAAACGTAGCGTGAACACGCGTTCAGGCCGTCTCGCGCATCCAGATAAATCACCGCGGAGAAGGATGGCGGTTGCTCTTATCGCAGGACATTATCATCCGAAACGTTCGCCTTTCGTCGAGAGCAAAGAACGTGACGATAATCATTCGCGAACAACGATTCGATTATTGACGAGAAGGCGGGGAACAACGCGAAAAGCAAGCAGCCGCACCCTACCCGATTCTTTTTGGCCGGATACCGAAAACCGATGGCCTGATTCCGATGAGAACACGCCCGCTGTCGGTCCAAACTTTTAATCAAAATTTTCCGCGCTCCGGACCGGATTCTAGGGAACTCGATTACGAACTGGCCAAATCCGTCGAAATTCGCCGGTGATACGTGGGATTAGCGACATTAAAATTTTAGTTGGAGACAGTCGAAAATTCGTGGCTCGCGTGCTCAGATAATCGGAGACAGGAACTTCGTCTAGAGATTACGCTGCAAAATTCGAGCGTCACGATAACCATCGAGGCAGCATTAATACGTCGACGTTAATAAAATAGAGTGTTCGGTGCTGCATAATATATCTGTGACCTGTAATTTGCCTGCAATCTTCAGCCCCCGCTCCGCGCGGACGGAAAAGCTGCCGAGAGTCATCCTCGTGAATTATCACCCCTGTTGCAATAATTATCCTTCCATGTAAAAGCGTATTGATCTGTTATGACCACGGACTTGTTATGCTGTGTATCGATGACCGATGAATTATCGAAGCCTACGAATGTGACCCGTCATCAAACGAACTTTAATAATATGCCTACCGAGAAAAATAGACGTAATGATTTCGTCAAACCATCACTGATTCATCATCTTTTAACACGCTTATAACGGTGAGTTGCAAATTTCGTTAAATTAATTATTTGGAGGAAAAGTTGACTCTTCGTGTTGAGATAATGATGTAGGAGATTGAGAAAGACTAAGCTTTGTCAGCTTATAATTTTCTACGTAGTTGGGTCATTCTCAGTTAGCTAATTATTGCTACAACCTTAAGATATTAAGATTAAATATTAGAGATTAAAGATAAACTTATATATTAAGATTAAAATTGAATGCAAAATCCAATTGCAGTGAAAATACAAGGGTTATCACATTCTGTGCGTCACGACACGGTATTGTCAGGAGTTAATACAGATTAACCTACCCATGATACATCAGTTTTCGCTGTTAGAAAATTTTCAACTTCGTGTTAAAAGAATTCCTGGAAGATTTCATCTCCATATCCTGTAGTTTGTCACAGTCATTCGATTACCCAGCAAAATTGCTTGATAATTTTAACCAGTTTCCTTAATCGCCGATGTATCGCTGATCTCGTTAATGGATTGTCCATCGAACATTTTTCTCGGTTTTCTCCTTAACGTTCGAGGGAAATATAACGGGCTACTATTCCGGCCAGATTGCATCCGACGTGTTCTCTGTATTTATAACGCGGATCGGTAGAAAGTATTGCAGCGTTGCATGCGCTCGCACGGGGAATATGCATATCGCGTTGAACGTATAATTAACAAGCTCGGTGGAAACGGGATTTTAGCGTGGTAATCGAATTACTTGGTTCTACTTGGAAGACCTGGACGCGTAGCAGCTCGCCAATAGCCTCCCGGAGACCACTACTGTCGTCCGATCGATTTCTTAGCAGTCGCTTAAGCGGTCTAGCCACGCCATTACGCGACATATCTATGCAGTCTATCGTAAAAGAAAGAACAAGTTGGTTAGAGAGCGGGTTCGCTAAGGCTAAATCAATAGACAGAGCCCTACACGAGTTCCATGGTCAGCTAGTGAAAAACTTATGACTCCTGCTGCACGAACGTCTTCGACGATCTTTCTTCCACACGATTTCATCTGGGTATTTGTACATGTCAAAGAATGGAATTAACGAAATTACACTTGCGAGCCGAGAAATAGTGTCGTTTTATTCCTCTACACGAGTATCTGTGTTCGAGATTAAAGATCAGATGTCGTAGAAATCACCTGCGTTATTACTTCATTATTCTTGTATTTCTAGAAATATAAGAATTTGGAACTTGTTCACTGAATCTCACCTTTAACGAGACTGCGGATATTGATTACGATCTTTATCTCGTCCTGTAAATCAGTCTCGATCCGGTCAGTCCAATTAAATTCTCCAAAAAAGAATGACTCAGTGTATTTAATGCTGTATCCTATAAATACAACATATCTACGTTTAACAAAATGTTTTTGGACCTCTGACAATTCAGACTCGACTGTCAATCACAATTTAGATCTCAACGTGCCTCATATTTATTGAACGGAGATAAATAATTGATCGACAGAAGGAAAAAAGAAAGGGAAGATACAAGCAGCAGCCTAAATGACGAGGTTAAATTGATCATTAAGTTGCGTGACTACCCGATTCAACCTCGCCTCACAATCACTGAACAGAGTAACTATTTGTAGGTCGAAATCTCGGTAGATAGAATGGGATGATCGTAGGGCTAACCAATTAATAGCGGATCAGGTGAATCAAAATTAACAGCAACGTCAATTTCAGTAGACTGCAAGGGCCTAGCGTTGTTAATTACATGACGTTAATTGCACAGATATCCGCGATACGCTGGCAATCTGAGGAGGCGCGTGCTTATGTTCGCAGAAGCGTGCACTTAAACGGTGCACTCGTTATTTCCAGCTACAGAATTATCCGCGCACTAGATGTAGAGCAGTTTTCCTTTATTTTTGAAAATGCTCTAATTTATGGATAGAAAAATTCAAGTCTCCAAATTCTTATATACTGAAATTGTCAAATTCTTATCCCAAATTGTCAAATTTCTAAATTCTTATATATTCAAATTGTCAAATCTCCAAATTCTTCTATGTCCAAAGTGACAAATCCAGGAATCTCAAACCCCTAAATTATCAATTTTGTGAATTTTCAGTCCCGAATTCTTATATCTGTAAATTCTCAAACTTCCTAATTCTCACTCCTCTAATTTTCATATCCACAAGTTCTCAAACCCCTGAATTCTCATACCCTCAAATTGTCAAAGTATCAAATTCTCAAATCCCCAAATCTGCTGACCTCCAAATTCTCAAATTCCCAAATCCTCAAACCCTCAAATCTGCTGACCCCTAAATTCCTAGACCCCCAAATTCTTAAATCTCCAAATTTTCACGTCCCTAAATCTCCAAATCCCCAAATCCACTAACCCCCAAATTCTTAGACTCCAAAATTCTCAAATCCCCAAATGCTCCGACCCCAAACGTTCAAATTCCCAAATTCTTAGATCAGCAAATCTTGTAATCCCCAAATTGTCAAATTTGCAAGTCTCCACGTCCCAAAATGTGTAAATATGTGCATTGCCTAAGTGTTACCTACGAACCAACCATGCTCAGGAGTGTATTTGTAGTGGAGGCAGTGTAACCGGTTAGGGCTGCGCGCACGTACAGTATCCAGCCCGAGGAAACGTTGTATGTTTCAGATTGTTTGATCTGCCTACAAGATGTAGCTCGCAACGCCTGGAATGTAACTTACGATTATGGGTTTCCATTCTCATCTAGGCGGTATTAAGCCCGAGGATCTCGAAGACACGCTCCTGGCACGGTTGAACGATCCCGAGCAAGTATCTGTTCTCCAGATGGAACTCGCGGAATGATTTTCTTAATCAAGCACGGTTAAAGGAAAAATTTGATTGGGCGAATTGTGATAACAGCTACCTTGCGTTTATCGTTCGATTTCGAGGACGGTATTTATTGTGCGTCTCGATATCAGCTTCAAGTAGATCGTAATTACGAGTCAATTGAATCGAAACGTTTTAATATCCATCGTTCGAGCAATTGGAAAAGGCTGTTAACAAGCACGATATAAACTCGACAATTATTTAATCGAGTCGATTGCTTTGGTCGTTCGTCTCTGTTTTTGTATGCGTTACCCGGCAAACGGAACCTTTGCTGCTGTCCCAAGCTTAATTAAATAAAGCACGAATTATTCGTTCGTTCGATAATATTTGTTCGGTCTTCTTCAAAGTAATCTGACATTGCTCGCAATATAAATTCGTGCCGATGGCTTTAACGATTTCTGGAATAGACTTTATGGGCTGATACCTTACGTTTTTTGGTGTCACTAGAGATTAACCGTTCATTATTTATTGCACACGTAATTTAATTGCTTATCGATGTTTGGATAATTTTATTTATAACCGACCATTTATAATAATGTTAATAACGAGTTACTTGGCTCAGAAACCAGTTTTATTAATAACCGTGTTCTCAATCTTCAGAAATAATGTTACCATGTAAAAGGCAAGTAATACATCTGAGACGTCGTGGTAAGAAATTATTTCTGTCGATATTAATGCAGTTAGTTCTTGGATAATCAATTTTAAAATCGATGCCCGCTTGTCAGAATCGACGCTTTGTCATTCGAAGCCACTCAGGTAACGAGGATTTTTACGACATTATCGATCAAGGATTCTTAGGATCTCACGCGTGTCGACGTCTAATGAGCACGATCAAAAAGAAGGGACAAAGTGGAACGAAAGAAACGACGTAATTAGCGGTGTAGCGAACGAGGACGTTTATTAGCGTGAAACAGCGTACCTTCTGGTAGCCATATTTAGTTATGCCACGCGCATTCTTCTCGTCGTCGACGAGCGAAACCAGTTTTTCCGCGGCGCGACTGCTTCGGATCCACTAATGAGAAAACCTATCCCCCTCGATATCGATAAGATATTCTTGTATCGGTTATGTACAGCGTCCATGTTCCACGATACTCGGGATCCTGATTTTCTGCCGGTAATCCCGTGGGAAGCGAGCCGCTGGCCAGCTTCCCGTCCGCCATTGGCAAAAGTGAAAAGTTGCACGCACGAGCTCGGCTATAAAAACGCGGACTTCATTACGTTCCACTGAATATAGCCGCGTTTGGCCCGCGACGAGGACCGTGTCTCGTCATAAAACACTTTTAAACAGAAAACATTGTAGAGTTTTTGGTGCAGTCTGCGCTTGGATGACCAGCCGGAAAATTTATCGGCGAACGGCGTCGCGACGCCGAGCCAACCGTTACTAGTTTCGAGGATGCTTTATATAGCCGTTCGCGACGACGATCCTTTGCCAGCAGCTTGCTTGCACAGACGCATTTTTATCGCGTCGCGGGCAATTTCGTACGGTTCCAGGAAAAATTGCGGCGCCGCCGAACGGATCCTTCCGTAACTTCCAGCTTTAGATGAATCGCGCTGTTAACTTTTAATTTCCGGTTTCATATGGATGCCTTATTTCTTATTTTAGACATATTTCGTCTACACTCTACTTAGAAATTATTACTTTTTGAAGGGTATTTGCAAATTATATCTCCATGCATTTTTTGTACCATGCTGTGTGATACTCTTCTATAATCGTTGATACACGTTGTGATATATGCTATAATATTGCTTAACTTAGTCGCACGTTGTATCACACGTTGTGACGCTACACGTGATATCGACTCTTCTCATCCTCACACGTGATATCGACGCTTTGGATTATCACACGTTATGATATCAACGCTTTGCATCGTGATATCAGCGAATAGTAATATCCAGACATTATATCGCTATATATCGTAATATCTACGTGACATCCCTACTCGTAGATAGTAACGCATAGTAGCTTTACTCGGCCCTATCTCCTCATCTTCTACTATAAGACACATAGATTCACCGAGACACTCATAATGTCAAAGGAGAATACCTTTCACCCCACCTAATATATTACCAACTCCAAGAATTTTCTGCTCCTGTAGCCCCGGAAGTGGCAGTATAGCAAGAGTCTATTATACGTGCAATATACTCGTCTAAATCATAACTGTAGTATTAAAATAACTTGAATAAATTTTCGGTATGGTGTGAGATGTTCTGTGATGAACCGATTTATTCTAAAATCTTGACCACTATAGAATACATTTAAGAATAATGTATGCAGTCTTAATACAAAAGAACTGTGACATACAAATATACATATTATAACTTTGACTAATACATATATTCTACGTGTATGTAGGTTCTGTGTTCATACACTATATCTTGATCTAAGAAACTCCTTACATCGTTCAGGGTCGCAGAATAATAAATCGTAAAAATTCAAAATTCATATGATTCCACCGCAACAAGCAGAAAAGAAGTCTAAGTGAATCGATCGTTTCTGGTCGATCCGTTTTCGCCCCTTTGTCGAGGGTTGTCCGATAAAATCTCAGCGAAGGAGATCCGTCGACGCGGTTCTTTTGATCCACTCGGAAGTCTTTTACGATAACTCGCCGGAAAATGGGATGCGTTTCCGGTACAGCCGCTGTCAAAGCTCATCGTCACACGCATTTTTATCGCTCACGGTGTAACCGGGATGTATCGCTTTGTCACCGGACTTTCACAGACTGGCCAAACAGGGGAATGTGGACGTTGTCTGTTGAATGCATCCTCATTACGACCACGCCGTCATAATGTTCGAGGGAATCGCCGAGTACGCGAAATTTTCACATCAGAACACGTTGCGCTCACTACGTTCATTCACAACTTTATTCAAATACATTGCCACGTTTATTGCCACATTCATCGGTCTTAGCGTTTCGACGTGAACGTTCTTTCAGTTGATATATCGTTAACCTGTGCTATTATTTATCTACCTATTAATCTTCTACGTAACACGAGTTTTTATAGAAGATATTTTTATAACTTTTTCCTGAGACGTTTCTAACTTGATCATAAGTCACATTTTCTGCTCGAACACATGATTTGTTACCAGTAATCATTTTCTAAAATAACTCAATTTTAAAATTTAATGATCATCCAAGTTTTGGAAAACCTTATGAGTACATAGATGAAAAATTGCATTACTAGGGGTAGTTTTGATCGTTACATGATCGTTGCTGTCAAGATATTAAAGTATCTCGATATCCACTAAAGTATCTAAATATCCACATTCGTGATATTAAAACCATGTCAGCTACGAAGAGTTAAAGTAGAGAAATTTGTTATCGAAGAATGAGAGAAGTTCGAATTCTTTTTCGATTACGCAATGAGGTTAATCCACACGGTGTTTGCTCTCCGACAGGAATAACTGGGTACCGTAACACGATCGAATAGATCGAAACGCATTCTTATTATTCATAGCGGCGCACTCGGAGCAGTCACCCAGTGTACGAGCGAACGCGTGAAATTTTCACACCCCGTTCCCAGCATCCCCATTCCATCGCATTTCCTTCTCCCATATCCGATTCTATTCCGCGGCGCCGGATGTTCCCGGGTCTAGCAACGCCAGATATCATTCGCCTTATTTTAGTCCCTGCCTAGACTACCACCGCTGGCTTCCATGAATTTCCACGCGAACGATGCCGCACCCTTCGCCTGTCCATTTCTCTGTCATCCTTTTCACGATATTCGAAACGCGATGGACAGACTCCTCGTCTAATGCCGGGGATCGGTCAAAGGGAGCGGCGAACTTCCGATCGATCCGCAACCTTCATTATCCGTCGCGGCTCGAATCGAAATATAAATTCTGCCTTGATCCTCTCTAAAGTCTCTATTCCTTTGATCTCTGTATTTCTGTTCTGATTCTTTCACCTACTACGAACCTTCACGCTGCAACGTTTCGACTGCAATCTGTGCTCTCTCCTTTATAATTCTACCTGCGAAATACTTTGCATTTTTCGATAATAATTCATGTGCAACTTTGCCAGAATAATTCATCGCAATTATAATTGCTGAATTTGTCGGACACCTCTCAAACTCCTTGAAATAAGAAATTGTTCCATCATAAAACTAGTTTTCAGTACTTGTAGAAATATTGTGTAATCAGCGGATGATGCAGATTATTAATATAGACTCGTCATACGTCCCTGATGCACTTCATGGTTAAATTCTGATTCTTCAAAGTTTATGATATCACCGGTGATCTCCACAGGACAGGTCAATGATTCTCTACAGATATAAGGTCCTTCAGGTTTGATTCTGTAAATCGAAAACTTGACGAGTGTTTAAGCAGCTCATCAGACGTAGCTGGATTTTAATTCGCGACTGCAGAAGTTTTAGTGACCTCCGTCCACAATCGACGGATCCAAACTGGAATTTAAATTTGGATGGGGCGGATTCGCCGCCACGAGCACATCGATTTGCGTGAAATTTTCCTCGCTGGTCTCTCCTGTGTCCGTCGATTCTGTGCGCCAGCACGCTTCGGCGAATCGGGTAACCTGCGTCGCTGCATCGTAACACGAGAGAATTCTCTTGCCAACGGGCCGCATTCACCGCCTGCCACTCTATCTGCATAATGTCGATGTATCGAACGGTCGCCACGTGTCTGACGGCTAACATTTTAGTCTTCGACGTTTCACCGTTTCCGCGACGCGTTCTCGAGGACGTGCATGATCGGGGGCCAGAGTTCGTCGCTCGTTAACAGGTGCCATCCATTTGCCTCATGTTCAGACGCGAAGCCTTCCTTGCAAGTTGCAATCACGATCCTTGCTTGCTCGGGCTTCGGGGAAGAATTTTGACTGCTGCAAAAACGATAACCGAATGGGGTTTCTTCGATATTGTTGTTAACGCGGTCTTGTTACTTATTTGGCTTTGGTCTACGTGTCTGAAATTGGAGAAGAAAAGGTTAGGTTCTCTGTTTCATTATTCCGTTGTGATATTGCTATGTTATAATTCTGTCTTATGTCATTATAGTAGTAGTTTGCTATTTTATTATTTCATCCTATATTGTTTCATTATTTAATTGCAGTGTTGCAATAAGAAACCCTCTTACTGCACCCACTATGTGTGTCACTTGTAAGACACGCATAGTTTGGTCCTCATCTACATATGCATGAATAATAATTGTTTCAATGTGTCTGTGACTAATATACAATTTTTAATATTGCATACGTATGTCGTAATTTGTGTTTATATGCTAGAATAAATATTTAAACTTATTCTACGATTTCTCGATAAATAAACTACCAACCTTGAAGTACCGTATTTACAAAGATACGCTTCAAGAGTCGATGATATTGAAAAGTACGAGAAATTAAAAAGATGAAAAGGAAGTGCAGTCTATTTGCATGACTGATTAATTTAACAGTTTTCCTACTTCTTTGAAAGCTTCGTCTTCACGATTCGAATCGCAGCATTTTTCATATTAATTTCTCCAAGTCGATTAACGGTAAAAGCAGAGAGGTAATTACATATTACGATCTATTAAACTTCGTACCACCACTTGTACTCGAAACGTTACGAGAACAGTATGAATCATTTTTAATGGCATACGAGATAATTAAGAGGCCGTACAATTCCAACAATCGTATTGTTACAATTAACGTAACACAACGTACGCTTGAATTCGAATATAGGGTTGTTAGTTTGGAACGCATCGTTTCCCTGACCTCCGGTCAGCCGATCTCTTCTGAAACCTCGATAAAGCATCGTGTATCATGTATTTTGCTCGTTAAACAACGGTTTAACAATCTCTTGCCCGGATACTCGATCGATTCTGTCGAATGGTTCTGAAACGTGATCCTCCCAATTGTTCCCGAACCCGGCGTACAGAAAGCTCGGCACCAATCACTACTGACAGGCAACGAGTTAGGAGTTACTCGAAAAATGTTCTCGACCATCCACCCGGTGAACGACGTCCACTCGCATCGATTAACGCTTGTCTACAAAGTTACATTTTTCAAATTTTTTTAATTCTCTTTCCTACACTTTTTATTTTCTGCACTAACTCCTAAATTGGGGACTTCACAAACTCTACATTTCTAAATTTTTCAAATTTCTAAAAATTCTGAAAATTCGAAGGTACTCGACGCACCATCGCATTAAAACCGTCCGCCATCTTGACGTTAAGGATGTCGCGAAATAAAGATGTCCAGTCTGTTAAAACTTGAATAAAAGCAATTATCGAGTGTGAGTAGCGCGGGAACGTGGCGAGACGAGTCCACCGGACGATCGTAATTGTCCGTGTCGGTAATTAATAGTCAGAACGAGCCATTTATGCGGGATACGAGCAAACGAGTCGAAGGTAAATATAATTACAGTCGCATTATTCGTATAAAATCGCGAGGTAACGCGGCACCAACGAGCAGGAGAGACAAAATCGGGGAGAGAAAGATAGAACGGGTTCTCGAAAATTATGAGCCCGCGCGTTTCCCGTAACCACCTTTCCACCCCGTCACTTCTCACCCCAGGGCACCGTTCTTCATTCGACCTGTGCTAGGGGTGCATTCATGCGTCTCGTCGTGCAACTGCAACACACAGAGCCCACTCGTATTACCCGTGCACCATTGTACCGTCTCTCCCTCACAATCTTTTTTCATCCCCTTCTTTTTTTTTCAGTACACCCTGTTTTCGTCACGCCGTCGACGTTTATACGCGGTCCTTCTGGTGCACGCTTAACTTGGGTTACGTGTGTCATTACTTTGGACGAGTGAGGGATGTGGAGCATCGTTTTGATTAGAAACAAGGGTGCACTCGACATCCACGCGCTAAACCGTGTCTGGATCGCAGGGTGTTAGATCGCCACGCAATTCAATTCCAACGTTTGGTGATTTCTATGTCTTAGGTCATCACGCGTTTCAATCGCGAATTGTTTCGATATCTAGACGTTAGATCGTTACGTGTTTTAATTGCAACATATGTGATACACACGCGTTATAATATCCACATGTTGTACGTGGTGTAACACTTACTCATTGCGTTATCTACGAGTTAAATCGCAACACATTATGATACTTTCACGTTAGAATGCCGCATGTTGAGGGAGCCACGCGTTACAGTATCCACATATTGTATAATCCACACGTTAGTATCCGTGTGTTCCATTACGATGTGTTATATTCTTAGGCTACCCCTATAACTTTCCTAGATTATCCCAAAGTATTTCTTAAATCTGCTTAAGGCTCCCCTATATTTTGTATACTCTTTCTGAATATGTCTCGGAATTTTCATCAAGGACCCGTTGAAAAATTTCTGATGTTACTAGGAATAGATTTCTGTTTCCATGATGGAAGACGAGCTAGGATCTGAAAGGAAGCCTCGGATATGTCCGCGAGTCGAAAAGCGAAACGTAACAATGGCGTGTTAAAGGAGTTTACAACGTGGCACGGTATCGTTATCGCGACTCGTTACAAGGGGATTAAAACCACGAGATAAACGAGTCGCCAGCACGTTACACTCTGCTATCCTTCTGCCGGGTCTCGCCGACTATAATTTCGCGTAATTAAAGCTTTCGATTTCGTACGTGTCCTCGATTCAGCGTGGCTCGTTGGCTCTCGAGAAACGGCGAAACACGTAAAAAGATCAATCGTGACCTTTCGTACCGTTACTCGCAGAGATTCATCGTGGCTCACTCGTAAATGATAAACGTTTCGAAATGCTGTCGGTCTCATTACTGTATCGCGAAACTTTTCTGTTCACCGTGGTCCCTGTTCTATCTCGTTTCACAGTCGGAGCGTGGTTATCGAGGACGGAGGGAAAGTTAAGCTCGGTTTGCAACGAGCACGCACGCCGTCAGAATTGTCGAGTCAGCGGTACGCCGCGATCGCAGATAGAACCGTAATCGAGGATCTTGAAAAGCGGCAAAACGGCAGTCGCGAAAAACGAATTTCACCCTATATGACTCGAAGAAAAAAATGCCGATCGCTCGGCTTACCGTGTCAGCGGTAAATTCGATTTTGTATTAGGTTACTCTCGATTGAGATCACTTTCGTGATATGGGAGATCTGACATGATTTGATGTCAGAGCTCTGACATAATTTGATGACTCATACGGACTGACGTTTGATGTCATAAAAATTCTCCAAAAATAACATGTGCTTCAGTTTGAAAGCTCAAGTTTAGTAAACACATTTTCTTTTGGGGCGATGGAAAATGGCATACGTGCTAATGGACGTCTTTTTCATCAAACTTTTACGCTGATTTTCCATCAATTTTATATAAGAATTATTGTTGAGAAATGTTAGAGATATGAAATTTGATCGATGAAATTGCCATTTGTTGCATTCGAAAACTATATCGTCAGCGAAATAAGTGAAGAAGTTGAAAATATTTTCGAGCCACATATCCCCTGAAACGATTACCGTCATCCAGCTTGTCAGGACTATAAAGCCGGCATTATTGGTTGGCAAAAGGTTAAAGTTCGCGAGGCGACATACTCGCGGAAAGTTATCGAGCCGAATGTATATCAATAATATCCGAGAAGTTGGAGGGTATTGGGTCGCAAGTTTGAACGTGGTCGTTCCACGCGAAAGTATCGCGAAAGTTCGTCTCCTCGGGAATTTATACCCCTTTTTGCTCTCTCTCTATTACGGTCGGTCCGCTCGAAGGTGGAACATTATTGCCAGCGGCAAGACGAAAGACGTCCACTTCACAACGAGCACAACGGGATTTCTCCGTCGAGACTAACTGTCTCGATTTTTCATCGCATTCTCTCCGTGACCCTTCCTAATGGCCGCGTCGTATCAATGAAATAGCCGGACGATTTTGCTGATTAACGGGACGCGATACGTCTCGGAACTCGGAACCGCGAGAACTTACTTTTCAAAGGTTGAAGCCTCTTCCAGGGAAAGGCACTTTTCGCTTTCTCTCCCTATTTCTTCCGGTCGAAACGTGACTTTTCACGTCCGTAACAATGGTGCAAGCTGTGTTTCCGCAACGGTACGTGATCCGAAAGCGTACTCGCCCTTTCAACTTCCGGCCACCGTTTAGACCGACGACCACTAATTCGCGCGTACAACTTTCGCGCGATGGAAGTTGCGAGAATGTTGCCCGTGCCACGATTACCATCGTACGTATATATACGTGCACGAGCCTTTTTCATCTCTTTCTCGTCCCCGGGTGTACCGCTTCCTTCCGTGACGCCGGATGTTGGCACTTGTTGCAGAAGTGACGAGTTAATTCGGTAATTGCCCGCCCAGGACCTTGCACTTCCGCTCCCTCTTGGCGTACTCTCCTTATGTGTCACCTGTCTTGTTTCGTTGCTTTCCACTTTCAAAGTCACCCCGTTTTACGCCAAGGAGAATTTCACGGGAGATATCGAGTTTCCAGTTTGGTGGCGATAATGTTACGTTATGGAGGTCAGCAAGTTTTGTCCTTTAGCAGAATGTCGCCACTCGGTGGCCCACTTTGCTAACGGAGTGTTGGTTGACCTAGGAATTTGTAACTGATACGAGACCTTTTTCAAATGTCAATTCTATGGAATACTATTAATTATTTAGAGTCGCTGCTTTGAGATGTCGAATAGGTTTTGTCATCTTTTATTATAATATTCCAAGTTTCCATCATATTACCTTACTTCTACTCTAAATAGAAGTTGTCTAACTTGTGTTACAACCTACCCTATTTTATCTCAACATTCCAGATAAGCACAACTTCCAGAATTACACAATGCGCAATCTTGCCACGGATCGAAATATCCGTGACAAATCGAAATCAATTCTCAGACCGTAATTTTCCGCGCGGAAACGTTTATCGAAAAATTCACAGAATCGTCCTGAAATTAACTCGTTTAAGAACGGTTTCGTAATTAAAAGAGGGATCCAACCCCGGGGAAAGCGTTGTGGTTTGCTTTGAACGAGCTTCCCGGTTCGTTCGATCGGCTCTGTCGCAACGAAACGATCCAATTATGCCGGAAGGAGTGTCGATAACCGAAGGATCGCGAGATCTCGAAATTCAGAATCGTGTTAGCTATGCCGAGGAAGCCTGCGGCAACCTCCACCGCCGAGTCGTGTCACAATTTCTGCCTGATAATGTCAATAATGTCAATAATGTCGGCCGCTCTTTGTGCGATAATAGGCAATCACGGATCTTGATTAACGCAAAGCGTTTCTGTTACCATTCCCTTTGCTTTTCGATCTGATCCGATCCACCTACGGGCTAAATTGCGTCGATTGTTCGCCAGGATATGTGGCAGCGAAACGAATCTTTGAAGATATATCTGATACCGTACGATCCAATATGATAAACCTGGTTGCTTTCGTGGTGATAGGTGGATAAAATGGAGTTAATCGAACTGCATCGTATGTAGCCGGTTAACAACTTATGTCTATTCATTTTGATTAGTCTTATACGATTTTCATTTAATATTATATCACTGTATTTCTGAGTCGCCATATTTCTAGACATTCAGATCCTCGAACCCTGAAATTTTAAAATTGCACAAATTTGAATTTCCGATTTCCAGAAGGTATCGATCAAAGATGGTAACGAATGCAAATAAATGATTTCGCACGTTTACAACAGCTGAGAAAAGAGGTTTAAGATTACCGGACAATCCTGTTTCGTGGCCGAGTGTTTCGATTTTCTGAAATCTACTTAGCTCGGTTTAACTCGAATGTAAATTGATGCGCTTAGTTGAATTTAAGCGAGAAGTAGCTCTTTCAAATCAAAGTGTGCATTTAAATTGCGACAAAAGTTTGACTAGATTGAAGGAAGCTGAAAGAGCAGGTATCTCGGAAAATTGGTCTCCGGTAAGCGAGGCGTGGCTAAAATATTAAAAGCTCGGAGGAAAATACTTTTCAGGTACTCCTTTTAAATCGAAACAGAGTTTCTTACGTTTAAACCGTATAATCTTCCGTTCGAATCGAACAATTCGCAGAAAATTGATTTTCTAGGACAGTCGAATTCGACGTGTAAGCAGAATTGAAATTTGAGATCGTGCTCTCGATACGATACGTTCCTTGTTACCGATCCTGTTAGCTACGTAGAAAGCATTGATTCTCCGATCATCTGATTGCCAAGTTAAGCCGCATTTGTCATGATTAGCGGTTAGATGAATGACCGCGTAGGCGTATCACGCGCGCTGTTGAATCCCGTCTAAAATCTGACAACAAGCAGCTATATAACCTCCATTCATTTCCTTGTATTATTCTTACATTTGTCTCGAACGCTTCCTTTTATAAATTCTCGTATTCAGACCTGTTTTAAATTCTCTCTCCGAAAATTCCGAGAGTACTTTAAATTCCTTTCGCAAGAGATTCATAGTCGAACGATAAAAGGTTCGACAGTCAGATGCGAGACGTGTCTACTTATTTTTAAAGTTTGGAAACACCCTTATTTTGTATTTTGATGCACTGAAATATTGCACATTTTAAACCCCAGAAATTGTTGCGCTGATTCTTCGCGAGTAACTAGTACTTTCAGTTGATAATGTTTGTATAATTAATTGTAGGTAAAATAATTTTAAACATAGATGAGAACTCTCAGAAATCTTTTCGTGACTGGAAGCAGTATGAGCTAGGTCATGATCAAATATACAGGCACTCTGTTCACGTGCAGAAATCGATATCTGTAAAAGCTTCGCACTATGACTTAGCATTAAGCCACCTTAATCAAAGAATGAAACAGGTATCAAGTGAAATAAAACACGTGGCTCGAAATAAGAAAAATCGATGTTGCGTCAAGATAAAAGGCAGCGAGGAATAATCATGAAAGAGTAGAATCGAGGGAAGCAAACGACTATTAAAAGATAGTTATCGCCTGCAACGCGTCCCTCGTGGCGTTAATGAAGCCAATTTGTCATGGAGGGTGAAACACTTCGCGGGCGGAAGCCGCGAACAGCTCAACGGCCGTTAATTCCGTAATAAAGGAAAACAGAGGAGAGTTTGAAGCGGAGATATTCGAGTCCATTATCGGTCGCGATCCGAATTCATTCTAATGGAACTCGCGAGGCGTTTTAAAGTGCCATCTCGTGTCTTTCACGCGGTCGAGGAGCCGGTGCTAACACCGCGTTAATCGTATTCCGATCGCATCGCGTTAAAGTTCAGCGGCGCGTGGCAAGAACGTGGTAGCCGCGATCAAGATATGTGATGCCGGTTAGCTGAGGGCCAATTAAAATTACAAAGAGAAGCTGACGGAGCTGAGAGCATGGTCGCGGGCATTAACTGAACGAACGATCACTAATTCACCAGCCTGAAAGCTGCGGAGCGCCAATTCCATTCGATTAAACGTATCCTCGTTTACAGCTTGTTGGCTTCGGCGAAATCTGGCTATCGAATGTGTCCTATACCAAGTATTTTATTTTGGAATCGATTATTCTTTATTACTTGCAAATTAGTCACACGTTAACAACTGCAACCCCTTCTCTTAGGGTTTTCGAAAAATTTCAGATTTGATTCGTTTAACAGTTTTCACGATGCAAAATGGAATGCGACACGAATTAGGGTGGTCTTGGTTATAATGTAGGGTTCTCAGGGAAGTAAGTAATGCGGGGAGAAGAAACCTAACTTCTATTTTTGAAGCTAAATATGACAAATTCCTAAATTCAAATGTTCGAATGTCCAACTTCTCACATTTCCAGGTTTCTACCGAACCTTACAAATACTCAAATTTCTAAATCATTTATAGGTTGTCAGATTCCTAAATCTTGCAGTACCAAAATGTCTAAATTTATGGATTATCAGATTTCCAAATCTTACAGTACCAAAATGTCTAAATTTATGGCTTGTCAGATTCCTACATCTCCAAAACTTCTAAATTCCCAACTTCCTCATTCTGTAAAACGAGCGTTGGTGCTTCTGGTGTCGTCATTTCCTTAAAATAAGCATTGCACGCGCACCACCATGAATAATTAATCGGCTCCGTCGCGCAGTTATCAGGGATTCCTGCGAGCGTATTTCGTAGGAAAGAGAATCGAGCGATTTATTTTTATCCGTGGCTCGCGGAACCGCCTGGGTCACGAGAGAAATAAAATCACGATAGGGAAGAGGCTTTGGGAGGATTGGGAGGCTCGTAACTTCGAACTAATTTTTAATGCCCTCTCGGGAGACGGCAAGAGGAGGGCAAGCGTCTTGGCGCGGTTGCGCGACTTTCTGCAAACTGCAGCCGTGTCTGGCATGATTTATTCAGAGTGGCAACCGTACACGAATAAATAGTCGGTTGGTAAGTTCGCAGCAGCGACTCGACCCCGGGCCGAATAAAAGGCATCGGAATTTCATAAACAAGAGGCCCCCATTCCGTTGGCCGAGTAAGAACCTTTCGCTCGTTGCAGCCGTGCTCAATTTGCATACACGCTGCTATCGATTGCACGACCACTGAAAACTCATAGCCCATTGAACGCCGTATCGGCTCCGGAAGATACACTAAATTCAATTACGTGTTTATCGGAAAAAGCCTCTGACCCGGCGCCGGAGAGCGCTATCATTCATCAAGTCTACGAATCTGCTCGCGCCGTCTTCGTTTCTCCTCGCCGATGCGACCGTATTATCAACGCAATTTTCAGCGGGAACTGCTGAATCGGAGGAAAATAAGAAAGATTGCAGAAATCGCCGACAGACAGAAATAGAAGAAAAAGGGACGGGAAAAAGCGAGCTTCCAGGATCTCCGTTCTCTATTTTCGAAACGTTTATCAGGAATAATTATTTGCGAATGCGTTACCTTGTCACGTGAATTTGCCATGAATTTCACTGTACCAGAGTCCGACTGGTTTATCATAAAGAACTAATTCAGAGAAGAAAACTTCATACATCTGGTGTATGCGTTATTGTACTCTTGAGGGTTACGAGGACCACTACTTCGCTCCACATCCTTAAAGCTGCATATATCTAACTTACATGGCATCCTAAGTCTATTTACAAACATTTACATGTATTTACATATTCAGTCACGGTTTAATGCATTGCAATTGTAAATTACGTCCATCTATTAACCTCAGTCTAGTCTTTTAAAATCATCACTAATATGTGTCCATGTCCTTAGCCTTAATACAGGCTTATTTCTTAATTGAAGTCTTAATTGAAGTCCTCCCTGTTACGAAACAATTTTTCAAAAGTTTAACAGAGAAATATAGAAATGTTTAATTTTTCGAATCTTAAGCAAATGACAGTGTTATTGTACACAATTGTCAATGTAATCGTATGGAGTTTCAATAGCGTGTCATTAAAAATAATCGATGAAAATCAGGACAATAAAAGGTGATTATCTGACGCAAGCATAGATAATCGGGCTAAACAACAGCAAATTTACTCGCCGATAGCGCGTTTACATAAGATAACAGAATTACACGATTCGTTACGGGGACAGCTAATTTTAATGAACTCTAGCGTGCAGCTTGAAAATAAAAAAGCATCGACAATCGTCGGCTCCATCGATCGGGTGAAAAAAATTTGCTCGCAAATCTACTTACTCCGTTCAATGACGACGCATCGCGAGTGCAGCTGAAAAAAGGATCGATGATTTCGACGCGTTTTCTCGCGCGAACCGAAACGGGATTTTTGGTCCTTTATTTTTTTTGTGCCAGAGTTTAACTAAAGCCAACAAATCGCCGTGATTTTTTTCGGTCTCGTTTCCGCGAGACCTGCGATATCGGCTCGTTGGTTTTGATAATAAAAATTTAGTGCAGTTACCGCGAACTCTCGATCGAGCCCATTGTTGGCGGTGCACGGATGTCCACGTAAAAATTGTGTTCGATTCGGTTGTACTCGATACAAGAGGCTAACTCGAAAACTGTGTATATTGTTACTCCTTTAACTTTCTTTTTTGTGACGGTGCTTTAGTCTCTTTGTGTTAACTGATCAATGTCACGTATACATATAGTTTAATATTGCTCCGTCAAATTGGGTTAATAAAATTTTGTACCGAGTAACAATACAGATTTGTAATCACAGACTCAGTAAAAGGGCTGGGTGTATAATAAATAACTATTATGATTCATGATAGTTATGAGAGCTAATAACGTTGATCTCTACTACTGAAAACTAACGTGTCTGACCACACACAATTATTTTCACTGTGGGGCACGTTGCTTGCCGCAATATAAAGTTATTAAGTATGCAGTCAGTTTTTTAATTTAACAATATGCGCTATTAGTCGAATATTAAAAACCTTCGAAAGCTTTTCTCCTAGCTAATCTTGTTAGTTAAAACACCAGTCATCGATGACAATCATGGTAGCTAACGTGTTAATCAACGTTCGTTAGGGTTATATTTTTAACGTATGGAGATTCTACCAGGTTCCCTAACGATTACTGCTTATCAAATTATGTAGTAAAGCTAGATTGACGATTAGTAACACGCGCTTCTAATTTGCTGATCGATCATAAGTAACCGACGACGTTTGCTAAACCTCATTCCGGTATAAAGAGTTGAACTCTCAAGCGACAATGAACGTTAACACATGCGATAGGTAATGTCTACAAGTTCCAAGTATATTTATGACAAAAATAAGCCAAATTTTTAGAAATAGCAAACAGAAGTTATAGAAATAAATTTGTAAACTTGTAGAGTGTCAATAAAACAAGCACGAACGTAAAAGAACCTCTGATTCCAACGTTAAAAATGAAAAACGGTAATTAAATTCGAAATTGCTGCAAAGTTTGAACAGTAAGGAAGTTTGTAGAAGCAATAATTCGACGAGTAAAACGATTCGGCTTCGACTAATCGCTGAGCTGGTACGTAGCAAAGCTTTCTGGTCGTCCATTAAACAGTCAGTTAACTGGCAGCCATCGTGCACGGCAGATATTGTTGCTCGACTTTCCATCAGTTGCAGCGAACTTCACGCGAAACAGGCTTCCCCAACGAACGAAGTTTTCCGCGTAACTTCACCGCGGACACGTTTAAACGATAGAGGATAGAGACTGACAGCGATACGACGCAACCACGGTAAATACGATAATAGACAATATCGGTAAACCGAAGCTACCGTTGCTTTCGAGCTATAAATTACGCCAAGTTACCAGCAGTTAAGAATTTATATACGAGGCCGCTGGATACACCGCTTCGCTGTCGGTTTACTGATCGTTTCCCGAAGTTTCAACTAACACGAAAACTTTTAATCCATTAAGAAAAGATATTTGATGATATTTGTGGTTGCTTGTGTTGTACAGTTTACTAGTCAATACTTAAGACTGTTGTACGCTAGATTACTAACCGGTAGATTACCACGCGTTGGATTACTATCTGCTAGATTACCACGCGTTGGATTACTATCTGCTAGATTACCACGCGTTAGATTACTATCTGCTAGATTACCACGCGTTGGATTAGTACTTGCTAGATTACTACGCGTTAGATTATTATCTGCAAGATTACCATGCGTTAGATTGCTACCTGCAAGATTACTACACGTTGGATTAGTACTTGTTAAATTACTACGCGCTAGAGTACCCGCTGAATTATTACGCGCTAGATTACCACCCGCTGCATTATCACGCACTAGATTACCACCCGCTGAATTATCACGCGCTAGATTACCACTCGCTAAATTACAACGCGTTGTATTTGTACCCGTTAGATTATAATGCTATGTGATTTCGGTACTTTGTGAATACGACGTAGTGATTTCAATGCTTTGTAATTTCAGCGCTTTGCGATTTCAACGCACCGTGATCGCAACGCGCTGTGATCTCAACGCATCGTGGTTCCAACACGCTGTAGATTTCGACGTACTATAAATTTTGGCGCATTGTGAATCTCTCCGGATTGTAATCCCAGTCTGTGACATCGACGTTGTGATCTCGACACCCAGTAACTTACGATGTAAGACCAACTTTCAATCTCTAGTTGCACAAATTTCAATCGAGAATTAAATTTGAGCTCCCAATCAGAAAATCATTGAATTAACAATTATGAGGATCCTTAAGAAATCCTAATAGTCAATTAGTGTCCCCTGCGAGGCCATATATCGGGACTGCGGTATATTCTTGACCGCAACGGTGCTTCGAAGCCTCCGATCGATGGAACATCACCGAGTAAAAGTGATGGTGTTCCTTGCAACGACGTATCATGGTTCGTGGAACGAGGAGCCAGAGTTAATTGTAAGACGGATTGCGTGGTAGCAAGTAGATGAGAGAGGAAGGGTGTTTGGCAGCGAGCTGCTCGCAAATCAGAGAGAATCAGGTTAAATACATGCACGAGACCCGATAAACTAGTATCAGCTGCCTTCAACGCATCCTTGTCACTACTTAATTCGCGCAGTAATTTGGTCGTGGCTATAAAACAGGAGCGACTGCTCGCAGACGACCGATCGCGTCGTGTGCGACTCCTATTAAGCCCGAGACCACACGAGCGTTTACATGTGACGTTGTGGGGGCGCTCGCGTGTGTGTAGGGTGATTATACGTACATTGATTTGAATCAATGTCATTTAAACCCTTGTGTTAATAACGGGGTTGGCCTGGGTATCCATTTTCGCCTCGATGTAACCCAGATATAGAAAATCCCTGAACATTTTGATTATTAATGCAAACTATTGCGTTGCGCAAGCTATTGATTATTAACTTTAACTTCCGAGTACCGTCAAATTGCCCTCGGATAATGAATACTCCACAATTGTGGAATTAGTTTTATTCGTAATAGCGGGATAGCATTTGCAGCTGCAATTCTGCATCGCGCTTCAATATTCTATCATCGCGGAATCACTTTGATTCATAAGAAATTTAATTATGCGCACCGTGTAAGAGGAAACTGTATTTACAAATACGCGGAAGCGTTTCTACGTTTTTACTTATTTCTATCGGTGCGCGATTCCACGAAGCGTTTTTTATCAAATTCTTTATGAAGTCATATTAATTTATAAGAGAAATTTCATCGCGAGGAATTTCATGGCAGTATTTTGATTAAATTCTATTGTATTATTCTACCAAACACGTCGTGGAACGTCGACAAGCTTCCTCTATCAAATTGCGATGTGAATACGTTCTTTAGATTAGTCCTGTTAATTACTACTTCCTCCCCATAATAAAGTTGCATTGTATTCGTTGATTTTTTCGAACTCATTACAGTCGCATTCACAGAAAGTGGTTAAAAAGTGGCGAACGGTGAACCGTAATGGTCGCCGAAGAATTTCGAACGCTCACCGGAAGTACGGTTAAACCGAAGTACATGCGTCGCATCGTTGAACCACGGTCAAAGCCTCGACGAGCTTTATCGCGTCTTTTGTGGGGCTTTTTGCGAGATAGCCTTTTAATTAAGGCGAAGTATCGAGCTTTTTCTTTTTTCCACTTCCCTGACCGACCAGATTCTGTTTCGGCGTTCGATCAATCGAGTACGGTCTTCTTGTTCCGCTCCGAGAATTTGTTACCGCGGAGATAGCGATAACTTTTAACGATATTGACGAAAATGTTGCACGGTGCGTTCAAGTGTACGAAGATGAGCTCGATAAAAATTCACAGGCGGTCGACGAAGACCGCGTCTTTTATTTTCTCGCAGAAGTATGTAAAAGTAGCGGTCCTTTTAATGGCGGTTGATGGGCAGCTTCAATTCCGTTCTCATTTGTCTCTCGAATGGTTCTTAAAGAGCTCACCCCATCGACTACAGATCCATCGGGATTATCAGTCGATGAGTGTACACCATTTTCTTTTTTTTTCCCTCCTCCCTGTTCTTTCTTCTCTCGCCCTCATTCATCGAATCGTTTCGCGGTGAAATTAGCAATGTCCTACCCTTCGTTTTTTTCCCGCTCCTTTTTATTCCATGTCCATCTTTTCAACGAGGTATTCTTTCTCGCTTCGATGCTCCCTTTTTTCTTCTCTTGCCTTTGTCCGAGTCGAGGACAAAAGGAGAATGTAATTTCTCCAGCTTGCGTTATTTCTACGACCCTCTGGGCGCTCGACTCGATTCCGTCCCTTTTCTACCCATCCTTCTTCTACCTTCCGTATCCGCTTGTTTTTTATTCCTCCTTTTTCTTTCGTTTCTTCTCGCACAAAGTTGTGCTTCATGGCTACTGCCGATGACAAGCTGCACCAAATCATTGGCGTCAAACAATTTACCAAGGACTTTTGTAGTGCTTCTGGAACGAATGTGATTTATGTTGTTACGCGTTGGCTACCTGTTAGCTACCTGCGTTGTATAGATCCACGCATTAAAGTACCTGGTGTCGCGTCAATATGCGTTGTATCGTCACAGTGGGGTACCACCATATGTGTTAATTCACTTTGCGTAGAATCATTACGTGTGGGATCATCACAAGTCAAGTCACTGTCGAGGACTATCACGCGTAGTATTACCACGTGACAAATCACCACGTAATCGAATAACTGCGTGTAGTATTACCACGCGATCGAATGCTGTGCGTAATATTACCACGGGTAATAATACCACGCGATCGAATTACCACGCGTCAAATCACCACGCGATCGAATTACTACGCGTAGTACTCCCACGCGTCAATTTACCATGCGATCGAATTACTACACGTAGTATTACCACGCGCCAATTCACCACGCGATCGAATTACTACGCGAAGTGTTACCACGCGTCAATTCACCACGCGATCGAATTACTACGCGTAGTATTACCACGCGCCAATTCACCACGCGATCGAATTACTACGCGTAGTACTACCACGCGTCAATTCACCATGCGATCGAATTACTACACGTAGTATTACCACGCACCAATTCACCACGCGATCGAATTACTGCGCGTAGTACTACCACGCGTCAATTCACCATGCGATCGAATTACTACACGTAGTATTACCACGCGTCAATTCACCATGCGATCGAATTACTACACGTAGTATTACCACGCGTCAATTCACCATGCGATCGAATTACTACACGTAGTATTACCACGCGCCAATTCACCACGCGATCGAATTACTACGCGTAGTATTACCACGCGTCAAATCACCACGCGAACAAATGACTACATGTAGTATTACCAAGCGTGGAATTACCACGCATAGGACCATCACCATCACCGTTCGTCAAATCACGACAAAAAATGACCGCCACCTGAAACGTCTATACTACTTCTGTAACTTCGTGGCAATATACCTAGAGTCTAGTAAAGCTCTCCAACTAAGATCGTTGAGATACACGAAAGTAGGTTGAAAATGCGAAAAGGAACGAAGCGAGAATAGCGTATTCTGTCCATATTGGAAGAGCAGCATGGAGCAAACAGACGGGTACGAATCGACCCGTGAATAAACGTACGTTTCTTCGTTTCGATTGATCGAGGTGGTCTTGTCCCTGTGAAAAGCTCGATGCTTCCTGGTTGTTCGGCGAATGCATTTGGATGATGCTGTCACTCGACACGCAGTTCCTTCCGCATCGGAAATTTATCGATGTTCTCGTACTTGTCGTTTCGATCAAACACAGCCGCATATGAATTTATAACGACTATTGGTTAAACTCATGGATAATCAATCCGTTGAAAGTGTGGAATGAATTATCGTATGTGTCCGGTGTTTGACAAAACGTATTATAGCACGAAATATTTGATCAATTATTCAAGAGAATTTTCATTGATGGCTTTCAGCTTCTCTAACAGATACGATTACTTTCACCGGTGAATGGTATTTCATTAACCGGCATATAGGCACGTTGGGACAGTTAGGAAATTCCGTGTTCGGGCTTGATCGATCAAGCATAAAACGAGCACTTAATAGCCTCGATCATGGAAACATGGACGCTTGTAAACGTAATTGAGACAGTTAAGACACTTCAACGACCTGACCGTTTCTCTATCCCTCTCCCTTCTTTTAAGAAAGCGTAACCCCTTGAAAAATGGCAGGAATAAAATTTGATGCCAGCTATTTCGATCTTGCCATGGTGCTCAGCCTCTATTTTATACCTCGCTCGGGCTCGTTTTATTTCTTCCTACCGTGTCATCGATCACGACCCTTTTTCCACATTCGTCGCACGAGGAGAAGTGCCGGCGGAAGTACACGGTGACTCTAAAGGACAATCGAGAAGCAATTTCACGAAGAAAAACCGTGTCAATTTCATGATTACCATTGGTGGATTCAACTCTCGAGGGACTCGTGCCGTTACACATTTTTTCGATGCCATTTATCTGTTTATCTCTATTGTAAGAACATGTTTGCAAATTATATCCTGACATACTCATAAATCCCTAGATCCTAGTTGTACATCTATGTCTCTAAATCCCTTGATTCATATGTTACTTCCAGAATCATATGTTAGATCCAAGAACTTCTGCAACATTTCAGTATTCCTAGATAACTTTGAAGGGGGTTAGATTACTGGAACCCTACATTTCTAGGTTTCTACATATCTTTCTATATGTCTCTGTATATGTATTTCAAACAAAGTAGACATTTCGGAGTGACCTAATTCCTTAAAATGATTAAACGCAGAAAAGATGAAATTGTTTAGATCCTTTGAGGCAATTTCCCGTCCTGTGTTTCTCTAGCCTGTTATCAGGATCGTTGTTTGTCCCAGTGGAAATCTCTGTTCCGGTTGGCTGTCTACTGTGACCGGTTAGCCGTGATCTCGAGTAGGAGTCTAATCGTTAGCCCGCGGCGAAAACGGTGGCCCGTTTTCGACGAAGATCGATCGAGGGCATCGTGTCTCGTTAGCCTTTCGCTTCCGGTCCCGGGAAAACTCGCGTCTGGTCGCGTCGCTTATAAAAATGCGGCATCTGTCGGCCGAGGGAACGCTTTTCGCGCAGCTGCACGCTTTTCCGTGTTTAATGGGTGTCGTAAAACATTTTACAACGGCCACCATGGGATCCGATTTTCCTTCGTGGGTCGTCAAGCTCGACGAGCGGCGGCTCGTTCTTCCTTTTTTTTTTCTCCCTTTGCCGTGTCGTTTTTCTTTCTCTTTTTATTATTTATGTTTGAAACGACCGACAGGATACGACGGGAATTATCTCGCTTCATCGATGGAAATATCGTTATCAGACGGGGAGGAGTTCTTTGAAGCTTTCAGCAACCGCGTTTCCGTAGTTAAAAGGGTTACGGTATTGGCGAGCCACGTAGATGCAACGTCTCGAATGTCTGCCGTTGACGTTGAGTAAGTGTGACGTTGAAGAAACGTTGGATACATTTTCCTCCGAGATGCAACGGCGAAACGTTGCTGCCGCTGCGGCTGCTGGCTTTGAACGGTTTTAATCGCATCAGATGGAATTTCAGCTTCTGTTTCGCGACGGAGCCGATTGAATTGCGTAATACTGGCTTAACCCTTTCGCTGCTATGGGCGTGCATACATGTCCGAAGTGAAACGCTTTTCCTATACTATCGGCGTACGCAGAGGATGCTCTATTTCGAATTATAAATGGAGAATATCCTTCAAACAGTCGCTAATACCGAAGGAACGCTTTTCAGAGAAACATAATCTCACCTTTTTTTAACGGATGTATAAAACTTCTGTTCATATTTTGATATAAAGTTGTATACTTTCTAATTGCATCAATTCATCTTTTACTGCTTGTGTTATCGGATCTTTTATATGAGTCATTTTCTTTGAACCCGTACTTTCTTCGACCTAGCATCAAATACCCTTAACTGGCTATATCCTCTACAAAATGTCTAGATTATTACGACCTGTAGATAGAAAGAGCCTCGGCAATAAGAAGCACAATTTTTCTTGATTTTATCTACGAACACTCGTTAACTCGCCAAGCACCACTCAACGTTGCCTGGCAATTACCTATATCGACAATAGACGAACAAGTCACTGTACGTCCATTCTGCCGGCGCGAATCAACACATGTTTTCACTTCGGAAAATAAACGTGCTGATCTGAAAGTTCCCCTTCGTCTGCGACTAACACGATTACACGGAAAGTTCCGCTTAATTCGACCTAGACCGCCGTTGCTAATCAAACCGGGCAACAGTTTTAATTCGACCGTGTTCCCTTGAACACGTTGAACACGGTCGGTGTACGGCTCTCGACGAAATCGAGTTACCCAGTATAATGAACGCGGAATTATGCCAATCTCGTGTCGACGGCAATTGAACGCGAGTCACCACCCGACGCGCCGTTTTGACGCGAGAAAAAGCGTACTGTAATTCACGCACCCAATTTACTCGCCTGATATTAGTCCATTTGGACTCTGTTGGGACTGAGCTAGCTACTTCGCCGCGCGTTGTATGACCGCGTGTTAGATCACCTTAAATCGTTATTGGCATCAACGTTATAGGTTTCACTGGGGCAGATGAAGTCTCTAGGTTTTTAATTTTCAAATGAATTTGTTAGAAATTTGAAAATTGGGATTTTAAATTACGTACTTGTCTAATTTTCAAATACCCAATTTCTCATATTCTTCTTTTACTCTCCAAATTTCTAAATCTCCAGATCTTCAATTTAGAAGAGTGTTAACCAGAAAATTCGATCTCACAAATTTTAAAAATTTATCAAGCAGTGACGGCGAATATCTTATAACGCAATTACCATAACTACGTTATTAGCATACGTTATACGGGTGTGTGGTTTCGCGAATGCAATTTTCGCGAGATCGACGTTCATTTTCGAGGATCCGGCGAAGATGCGTCGAAGAAGAAATTTCAAGTTATTTTGAGACGAGCAAAGTGCTCGCAGACGCGCTGCCTCGGTGGTCCGCGTTTAATATTTCTCGCAGCTTTATTAGCGAAAGGAAGGCTGGCGCCGTTGTCTGACCCGACAGCTTCTCATTCTACTTGAAGCCAGTTTCGCTCCCGGCGAAATCGAAACCGCCAAGAAACGCTTCCGCGAAAATTTCATTTCGATCCTGCGTTCATTTTTCATATCATCTGCGTTCATTCACCTCGATGCGTGTAACTCTCGCGAATCTGCATAATACTTGTTTCATCCCTATGGTCGAGCGTTATTTTAGCCGCCTTCGTTCGCCAAATTTGACCGAACGGGAATAAAAATACCGATTTGGCAGTCTGTCCAACCGGAATTCGAAACTGGTTTTTAATCGTTCGTCCCAACGCAAACACCTATCGTCCTCGAATTTCAGCCACAACCGGAAGGAATCTCTGTGACCCAAATACCTCGTTTCGGGATCGAAAGATCCAGGATTGGAATCCTTGGCCAACAATCCGATCGAAGCATTCTTCTGCTTTTTTAACCTACATTTAGAATACCTGCTACGCCGGAACCTCCATATTTTCCTCCCAAATAAATTCCGGTTACAAATCTCAGCTTTCGAGCGAAACAGACGAATTATAGGAAAACTGTTTTAACGTCGTTTAATTTCTTCTTCGGTTTTTGCGCTCCCCCTGGAGCCCCCAGCGCAGGGAATTGTAAATTCCAAGCCTGATATTATGTTAATTCGTACATGCTTCGTGAGATTGTCATACAAATTACTGTGGATACGTTCAGTAAACGTTCTATTCTGTATGTTCTACACAGAATATAAGGTTTTAGAATATACATACACGTTAAATTTATACCCCGGTGATATGTAATATTCCCTCATACCGTGAAAGTCTGTCGTCCTTGTTAGCCGCAAAGTTACGTTTCTTGCTTCTGCAAGTTTCTTCTTCAATCTTTTTAACTTCCATCTACCATTACTTCTACATTTTTCGCGCAGATCTGGCTAACATCATTGTGCGCTTTCGACTTTCCAGTTCGCACGTTTTTGTCTCCACTTCTAGCTCCGACTCGGGAAGAAACCTTCTTCGCGGACCAGTCTGTTCTGGACCAACGAGCTCCACGATAATAGTGTCCATTTTTTCACCTTTATATGTGCAGTAAAAATACAAAATTATTAACATAAATTATTAGCCACGATGCAAATTTTATTATGTCTGTAGCTGAACGTGAAAAGAACCGACACAACTATAGGTGAAGTAAGATGTTGTATCTTTAAACCCTTATAACAAAGAAAAATATAAAATTCAATTAAACTAAGTGCGGAGGAACATTGTTAAATGCAATTTCAGCCTTAGAAAGTTTGCGAGAGTCATAAATTCATTTTCATTATATTCGCTCAAGAGTATAAACAACCTAGTAATAGGATCAAAATTCTCAAGTCTCGAAGAGGAGCAAAGCCGAGGTTTACAAGCTGAAAACTTCCTAGAATTCCTAGATACTCACGAACGAGGGAACCTTGCATTGCTGATCAATAAATTAAGCGTGCAGCAAACTTCAGTCCTTTTCACCGACTGAGTCCGCGAATAGATTTGTCTGGCCTCTGTCTGCTTTTTCTGCCACGTGCATGACTCATACATTCCAAGTTCAACTCGCCACGTTTGCACATTCCACATTCCAAGGGTTAATCTTATTTCGTGACGTCGGACAGTTAGTGCGACGAATGGATTATTGGTATTAGAAATGCGCTTCGTTGTGACACGTCGGAACAAATAACATCCGGTGACATCAAACGTAGCAACGTACTTGATACAGAGGATATTTCAATATGTCGTTCAAATTTTCTCAGTCGAATTAAGTTGAAAGTTCTTTGAGAAGATTGTAAAAGTGAAAATGAACGTTAAAGCATGGTATCAAAAGGCGTCGGGTGGAATCGAGTTAGAAATGGTAACGGGTTTACAATTATGTCGATCTGACGATAATTCATTGGATCTAGCCGAGCTGATGCGGCGCGTTTACGAGAGTGTCGAATATCGAGAACAGGGCCGAAGACAGCCGGCTGTCATGAATGGTGCGGTAATGACGATAATTCATCGCGTTCTACGTCATGCTTATGAAAAGCTCGAATATCGAGAGGCTATTCGCAATCCTACAGTGTACTAATCGAGATGCAACGAGGGAGAAAGATAGTCTTTCCATTTCCTCCATACGGTTTCACCACTCATTGTACAGGAGGAAAAGGATTTAGGGTGGATTAATACTTTCAATTTTAATAGGTGTTATGTATTAAGTTATTAGATATTAAATTTTCAAATTGTGAGATGTTGATGTGGCACCTAGTAGGTATTTATAGATCAAGTACTATGGTGAGATACTGAGACCCTGACTATTAAGGGCCAAATATTAAGGCTCCGACTACTTCAGTATCAAACACTAAGCTTCCAAGTAAGTCCTCAACTATTACATCAAGTACTAAGATCCAGCTACTAAGATGTCAAGTGCTAAGTACCCAGATACCAAAATCCAACTACTAGGATATCAGGTCCTAATCTCCCAACTCCCAGACACCTAGTACTAAACTATCAGTACTAGTTTCCTAAACTACACTAACTGAGATAACCTCTAACTTACCAAAGACTAAACTCTCAAATGTACAGCAATAAAATACCAAGTACTAAATTTCCAAATATTAACCTAACGCGATGTTTTACCCACATTTGCACTTTCTCTACGTACCAAAAACCATTAAAAAGCCGAAAATGTAAACGCGATCGAAGGCACCGAAATATGCAGGTTCCAAGAATAAAATAAAATCGAAATAGCTTTCTCGGCGTGGCAGGATCGAACGAGGCTATGCAAACGGGAAAGCTCGTATTTGGAAATCGATACTTCCGATATCGTCCGGAAAGCGCTGCCTTCAACTTATTCCTCCGTTCTGGTTTCCCCACGAAAATTCCCGCCCATCGTACCCTTCCGTAATTGACTGCTTGCCAATCGTCGCAGCGAAGTTTGTCGAAAATATCGACGAGTTCGAAGATCCGATAGAGTTCCCTTTGTTTCACGTTTTATTTCGCCACGGTTTCTTCCTGCGGATTTTCTCGACGCGCCACCAAATCCTCCCTCTATTCCTGGTCGATTTTTCGACGGAACGGTATCAGTTTCTTTCGCCATTGCATTCAAAAGTGGCGCGAGGGTTCAGAGGCAGATTACCGGCTGACTGGTTACCTTTTATGCGCATTTGCTTTCGCGTTTCACGCTCGAGCGCCTCCGGCTAGGAGCCAGAGAAGCTTAGCTGCAAGAAAAAGGTTGGCCCTAAATGGACGTGACGAAACGCGGTTTATACACTGACTCGTGTACACTTGGGGATAGAGGATGGTTTCAAGCTGTTCGTTTCAGGGACTCTTGGAACCGTCGGTTTTGATTCCACTGGGTTTACAGCCGGTTTAAGGAATCGACACTCGGGAACAACTAACGGTCTTAGAGATAGTAGGTTTTAGAAAACTACGTTACGTTTGTCGGGAGCTAAGTTCTGATACGGTTGAATCTACCAGCTTTCGGTATTATCTGAAAGCTATCACTGATTGTTCGTTTTATATCTTCTCGTGTGTTCGACATTGCTGAAACTTTCGATCCATGACCTTTTCGAGCAGAACTTTCAAGGTCTGCCGCGCGTTAACGACCTTGAATGTCCTCGTATAATGAAGTCACCCAACTGGTTTTAAAAAGCTGCTCCCATTACATCCTTTTTAAATGTACCATCTCTACGGGTACAGAGCTGAATACCGGATCGCAAAACAAATATCACGATCAATAATGATGGCAGTTTAAAGCGTACTTACGCGAAGATATGTTTTAAGGTACTGAACCAATACTCTAGGATCGAGTTTAGATACTGAAAATTTATCACTTTCGAAAATCTTTGAGGCTTTGGAATTTTTTAACTTTCAGAACTTTGGGACTTTGAAGTTTGAACTTGAGATTTTGAAGCTGAAGAATTTCGGAATTTACCTTCTAAGACCTCGAACACTAAATTTTTGAATTTTGGACATTGCTATCTTACAAACGAGTCACGAAAAATTACATCAGCCATAATATGGTCACCATATACCCAACATTTATTTCCAGTATCAGTAATACCTAGAACTGAAATCGAAACAGAATTAATCTAAACTTAATGCCCTATTCCTCCTCGTTTTTCCAAGTTTTTCTTTTACTTGGAAGTTCCCAATAGGTCAGTGGACGTCTTATCACGTTCCAAGAATCAGTGCTGTTACTATCGTTTAGCGGCTATAAGATCTCGTGGAGTCTCGCCGGCCGTTCGATACGATCGATACTACCTCCGAGTGTTCTTTATTAATACACGCGCTCCGATTTATACGGTGTTCGCGCCATGTATGCACGTTAGTCGATAACACTGTCGCTGAATATCTAATTCAAGCCACGCTATACTTTGTACGTTTCCAGTGCATTCGTTAACGACACTACTCGACTACATTCATTGCGTCGTTTGAAAAAACGATATCTCGATAAGAGTTGAGAACTTTGTAGCTAGGGACGCAGCTACATTTTTTATAAAATTTATGCGTGTCAAAGGTGTCTACAGAACTACTGTTTTATCTTAGATAAATTTTGTTCATCTATTAGGGGTACAGTTTATTGATTTATTATTGTTTCATTAATGGAGATGTATTCACTCCTCTGTAAGCATTAATTTTGTTCGTTCGTCATCATCGTGAAAATATCCTCATCCTCGGTTTAGAATTTCTGACGCACACAAGACTCTGTACAATAAAGAAAACAATTTATTCATTGTTATTTCATTAAACTGACAAAGATAAGTTAACATAGACATCAAACGGTCATAGTTCTTGAGCTCATCATCGTGTAAGTTAAATCGATCGCCAGACTTGCAAAATTGCTCGCTCCTCATCGAATCTGCACAATTAGGCAAATCTATTAAACTTTTAAATTACCGATGTAAAATGTTCCTCTCCGCGCGTCAGCTAAGAAAAACGTAGCTGCAAGTTCGCGAATAGCCCAGTCCCCTTGTAAGTTCGTAAATTGGACGCGGTCGTTTAATTGTTCGTCTGTCGGTCGTTTGAGCGCCGATCGTGTCTCAACATTATATCGGCAGGTTTTCGCGAGGAAAGTTCGTGCGGTCGACGGTGCTCGTCGGTGCTCGAGCGGTTCGACCTCTCGAGCTGATTTAATGAGCGAGTGGCTGGAGACAAGAGGTGGTTTTCGGTCGCGCTGCTCTTTTCTCGAAGCTCCGCCTCGCTTCGAGGAGCTGTCGGGGTAAAATCAAGAAATCGAGGGAACACGGCGGCTGCCGCTGCCACTCGTCGGCCAACCGAGGGCCGGGTAATTTTTGTCGAGAGAAATTGGTTATAGCGAGCGAATGTAGGCCGCCCGAAAAGCTGACTGGCGGAGACGCGATCGCGCGGTAATCTCGACGAATCGAGCCGTTGTCGGATCCCTACCGATTCACACTCGCTAACTAGGCTAACGGAATAATCGGCCGTACTTGACAGGTTAATCCGACGGATAATGAGGACAAAAGTTGTGAGAGTCTTTTCGTGTCCGTTCGGGCCGACGTTATGCGAATAATTCAGCGTGGCGGCTGTCGGCTTTCGTTATCAGCCTGGCAGTAACACCCTAATGGATTCTTACTTAATAATGAGTCTGACCCGGACGGATTTCTTTGGGACGATGTCTAGATATCAATTCTGTCGGCCAACTAGTTCCTAGCCCTTTTTCCATGGAAACCTGTCCGGAGACAGAATAGTTTTCCTACGCGGAGGCTAAAGACCTTTTCCCGGTTCCTCGTAAAAAGGAGAATGAACCGGGCTCGAGTTTTACCGTCGAGAACGGTGCGTAACGGTGCAGCGTAATCCGGTTTGATAAAATTTATCGCTCGACGGAACTTCCCGGAAACAAATCGGAAGAAACGCTCGAGGACCCACTACAAGTTTCGAGACATCCTTATAGATTCTAACGATATAATTATTGTAAGGACATAAGAGAAATATAATTCGGTTCTTCGATTGGTCTGGACTTCTTTGACGTTCGTTAGCGCGAGAAACGGTAACGAGCGTCAAACTACCTTGGGAACGTTAGCATCGAAAGAGGATAATTCTGACGACAGTTTTTGTCCCCGAGCTGGCAAGAAACCGCTCGTTCCCACGCCTCGCAAAGACACATGGGATCCCCATTTAGATCGAGACGGAGAGTTCGTCCACCGAGCGGTCTTTGAGCAGCAGCGTCGCGTCGCCTCGAAGAGACAGCGCGTCGCGCGTCGTTTTCAATTTGCTCGCCGGCGACGAGTCAAGAGGTCGAAAAATCGCGAGAACAAGGAACGCGATGCAAATTGCTTTCATAAAATGGACGCGGTGTCTTTATGGAAATCTTTTCAATTTAGCGCCGACACGTATTATTCCGCGCGTCGAACAACGTTTCAGCCAAGTTTTTTGTGCCGCCGTGAAAAGCTGTGAAAACGTCGCTTTTCACGGGCATTTTCGTTCCAGCGAAACGAGCCATTCGCTTCTGAGCCGCGTGTTCTTCGCGTAATTTCTGTAATTAAAAGTATTCCGCGAAACAACGCCACGAAAACTGACGCTTTGACGCGACCCTACGCTCATGCTCGCGGTTCTTGCCCGCCCTTCTTCGCGCCGGACCAAAAATACGCCTGGCAGGGTTGTTGATCCTCGAGCCAGACGCAACGAAGACACAGACGAGCTTTCGCTCGATCCAAGTGCAGCGACTGGCGAACAAAAACAGGGCGAGATTCGAGATTTTCTAGGGTACTTCAACGAAATTACGTTTGAGGGCCACCGCTTCGTGTACGCGCGCGATAATTAGAGAAGTCTGCTCCGACTGCAACGATGAGTATTTAGCTTTATCGTCGAATTCACTGGACCGAAGCTTTTCGACGATCGTTGAGTCACGCGGAGAATGCTGCCGGATAGTTTTCGCTCTTATCGGAATGAAATTAATCCTTTGTCTGAGGAACGTGCTCGTATAAACTACCCTGTGGTTTTTCTCGTGAAACACAGAGTTTGCAATGTGGCTGAAATTCGATGCGTTATTATACTAAATTAGAAACAGTTTCGTGCAATTTTTATAAAGAAACTGTTAAATTTTTTAGAATTCATATCATTCATTTTTTACTGTACGTATAAAAACAGTTTGAGTATATTTTGCTGAAACGCATCGTTTTCGACTAGTCAAATATACATGATCGTCTGAAGTATCCAGTACGTGACTCTGCTGTACCAACAGATGTCATAGATAATATCCAAAACGATTTTCTTCAACTTAACCTTTTTCTTTAACTAGTTTTACAGCATTTTTCTTTGCACGAACTGAATCTAATATACTCTTTTGTGGCCACCCTTTATGTAGATGTAAAAACAATTTGTACAAGGTAGTCCGTTCGCGTTGTAATATTCAGGTTGCCTTCTTCCCGCCTCGTTCTCGTAAACGAACTTAGTAACTTTATTTCGCCGGGCCATTCGTCGAATTATTCAAAGGGACAGCAAGCAAAAGGAACCTTAGAACGTCGAAAGATAAGGAAAAGCGGAGATTCGTGGATCGGAAGGGTTGCTTTCGGTATTATTCAGTGTTGTCGCCGGTTGCCTTGCGATCAGAATGCAAGCGTTCTCCACGGGAAAACTGGTGCTTCGTAGCATTTTGTTGGAACGACGCGCCTGGCAACTCGATTTGTCGAGGTAACGAGCCGGCCCTGTGGCCTTTTTATCGAGAAGCTCCCTCGGCCTTCGCGTTTCATTTTTCGTTCCGGGAACGACGGATCTTGAATCAGGATTAAATTGGCCCGAATTGGCTGTGGTGGCCGCGTCTGTCGCGATCGAACGATTCTTTCTTTCTGCCTCCAAGTAGCTGTTCTGGAGGAGGCAAAGGGCCCCGGGGCAAAGCCCCTATAATCCGTTTACGACGGGGAGCAACGAGAAAAAGCTAATAATCGTGCACTTTTCATCCGGCGACTCGCTGCGCTTGCAAAACGCGATCTTTCTGTCTCGCTCTCTACAGGACCGGATATTTTCAAAATTATACCGACAGAATTATTCGTTGCAGTAGCGAGTTAACCTCTTTTGAACGAACCTGTATTTTCTACAAATCGATAACCTATGTATAAAACTGTTACGATCGTGCTACACTAAAAACTAACTTATGGGATGTTCCAACTTTTACAGCGACAGACCCTAAATATCCCAGTTTTTAGCTTGTAAAGATATTTATGGTTCTACTAAAATACCCCGTCACGCTATGAATATCCTTGCTGCAAATTGCTCATTAGAAAGCTCTGAATGCGAATTAATTCGCGAAAGAAACGAGCACCCCATGTCATTTAATTCTGTTCTGATATTTCTTGTTGCATACGTAATCGTTGACTCGCATGATCCATCCCCGCCCAGTTCCGTGAAACGAGCAGTAGTTGAAACGACGACTCAACATAAACCATCCATCTGTCCCTTTTAACGCGGAATAATAGGCGAGAATTGCCGGGAATTATTAGATGTAAACTGATTACTCGAGTCGAGGGGAAAAAGGAACGGGTTACGAGAAGATTGAGGGTCGGGAGAAGCAAAGCTAACGAAGATCCGCTCGAACCTGATTCCGTGTTACGGTACCAGGTAAGTCGATGGATCGTGGAAAGGGAAACGTGGAAAAAGCCAGGAAATTCTGCGACCTTATAGCGTGAAACTTGTTAGCGAGAACGGTCTTCATTGACACGACTCGCGTTACCCGGATAATTTTTAAATCGTGTTACATTTTCGCTACGGTGACAGACTTTCGGACCTAAATGGACGAAGAGCACTCGACGCACCAACGTCATTAGTCGTCGTTATTCTGGCACTAAATGAAAACTGGCCTGTCAAGCTTATCGACGACGCCCCCGTTGCATGGATTTGCCACGACTGTTTCTTTTACGAGCGATCGATCGTAAATTTTATAAACTGGCGTCGAGGGTCTGGCAAACAAGCCGACTAGTTTCGAGTGTCGTCCATTAGAACGGATGGTCGCGATTTTCACGATCGCTCTTTCGCTCGAGAGGAAATACATGTACGGATACCAAATAAAATAGTTTATGCACTGATCAACACTCATATTCATAAACAATCTCTCTACCTTCGACAACTAATTTACCTTGTAATTTGTAGTTGATGAGTAGGACAGAAATGAAATAATGGTATGAAACGACTCGAAAGATGACTCACCATTCAGTTTAATACAATTTGATATAAATATTTTTTAACTAAATCTATAGCATCATACGTATGATGTGTAATAGTGGAACAAACAATAGTAGCAGTCAGTAATAGAGAAATAATTATCTTAAAAGAATTCAGTAAACATTTCAACGAAAAAGTTTTATGGTTGACATCTGGCAACAATAGATTCGAGTGCAAAGAATTAAAATTAGGAACTCAACTAACTGAATATAGTAGAAATTGAAAAAAGTTTCCATGGTTTTTGAAAGGAGCAGTAGAGGAGAACAAAGAAGTACCGCGAGGTTGACCGATTTTCCGCGCGTCTTACGTGCACTGTTCGCGTAAAAGCCGACGAAAATCGATGATGGAGGGCAGAACCGGAAGTCCTGGACGAGACAATGCCCGGTCGGGTTCACTTCGCCAGTGACGTTCGTTCGTTTGTCGCCTCGAAAGAGCTGGCTCCGCTAACGGTACAATTTCTCTTCGTTCGAGCAACGTTTCGCGCCGTCTCATTCAGTCCGATTCTCGGGTTTTCGCTCGTGAGCGAGAATATCCAGGATTCCAGAAACGCGAGCAAACGCGGGGAACAAATGTTCCGGAGAAGTTCCGAGATTTTCATTAATCTTTCACCGGCACGGTCGCGGCCATATTGACATTCTGGCCATTTTTGCGCGAGCACCTTGCGGTCCGTATTCGGAAATTTTCGGGGTGAAAAGCAACGATACGCGCGGCTGAACAATCCCTGTTAATTGCCTTGCGGTTGGTCAAACCGAATTCGGTGCATCGGCGTAAAAGGGAAGAGACGATCAATTATTTATCGATGCTTGATTAGCTGGCCTGAATACACCTTTCGGTACGAAGGACGCGTATATTCGCTCTCTGAGAACGCACTGTTGGTCTCGAAAATCAAAAGGGCGTTTATTATTAACCGATATGGACTCTCGCTATGTGACCACAGACAGGGCTGTGTAGTGGAATCCATGGTAATTTAATTGGATGGATATACTACTCGTGACCTAAGGCATTAGCGGGTACTAAACTTTATATTCGCGAAAGTCAACATTTGTAATTATCGAATAGAACTGCTATTTGAAAAATTTACTCGGCCATTCGGGCGAGTTTAACGAGTTTTTAATCTACCCGGAAGGCGCAATTATGGCAGCAAGTTCTTTAGAAACGTAATGGACATTAACCGGTCATGCTGATAGTGGGTCGCTCGTGAATCCACGCATTGTAGTGGCCGTCCTTTTGAATATATCGATCGTCTGCAGTTGCGGGGGAGTAAAAGACGTCGTGGAGGAGGAACGTGTAGTTCCGCGTAGGAAATTATTCTTCGGAACGAGACGGAAGGTAAACGAACGAGAAGAAACGGAGAAAAAAAATCGAACAACGACCGTTCGAATAAAATGCTCTTATCGTTGGAATAATATGTATCTTTCTCTCTGTTCTTCTTCTTCCTTCACTTTCCCTTTAAGCCCCCCTACCGTTCGCCTGCATCGTTCAACAGCTATCGTAATTATTTGCAGTCGATTTAATTTCGCGTGGCATTAGTGAAAATATTTTTCATGCTGAACGGGACTGGGGGAAGGAAATGAGCACCGAGGAAAAACGTTCTTCGTCGACGGAGAAATTTTTGTTCCGCCAGGTAATCGGATCGTCGCGATTCCGTTTCTGCAAACTGCGAGAGAAACGCCCGGTTGTTTCAATGGAATAGCGTTTTAACAACGATTTAACGAATATGGAAACACTCGTGGAAAAATACACCTGCGACGAGCTGCGAACGATCGAGCTATTAACTGCTGCTTTAAATTTATTTTAACCCTTTGTTGTGCTGCGATGCAAATACGCAGAATAATACTCCGATTAGTGAATGATTATTGCAAATTTAAAACGTTATGCAACGTTTTTAACTAATAAAGTAACATGTAGAAAGCTCGTTCATCGTTTCTTATTAATTCCAAGTTTGATTAAGGAACGTTGCAATTTTATAATATACATTCGTTGAATAAATTTCAAACAGAAACATGCGTTTATTGTTTGCAGTTCTAAGGAAAAACATATTTTTTTAAAAGAACGTCATGTAACGAAAATTTAAGTCCGGTTTGTCGCCTGTCAAACGCACAAAGAATGTTCACCGAACAATAACTTCCCTACTCTTTCGATTCTGCTCGTTAAAGATTTAATTCGTGTTCGTTAAATTGCAACACAATGCAAGTGGCGTGAGAGTGCGTCAAAGGCTCGAGTTTAAACAGCGCTCGTAAGAAAATTCTCTGGCTGTTCAGTTTCGTAACGGGTTATTGGCGAACGGGTTGAACACGGGGCGAAACAAGAGAGAAAAGGAGTCGGAAAAGGGATTCGTTATTAGAAAAGAGCAAACTACGTCTAAGTCGGACGTTGCGGGGTGGCTCGAGTGCTCCGGGAGTTTTAATTTAACGCTTTTCCTCCGGTGATTTTAGTCGTCGCGCCTCGAGTTTCCTTAAAAGATTTTCTGCCACGGGGAACTCGGTTTTACGCCAGGCTGGTTGCGCACGAGCCACAATATTACACTGGCGTACAAATTAAAAAAAGAAGTTTCGGTGCGGGAACCGGTGCCGTCAGAGAGGAGAAAAAAATAAAGAACGAGAGCAACGAGTCGGGCTAATCCTCTTGACTCGTCCACTTTTTTCACTCGAAAGTCGGCCGACCGTGTAAAAATTGCTAATACAAGTAAAACAGAATATTTCTTAGCCCCGTCAACTGCTATTTCGCGGCTGTTCCTTCTTTTTTTCCCTCGACGAGGACCACGGCGCAATAACGCCTTTAATCGCGAAGAAGAAACACGTAGCTGCCATTGTTCCCGCTCTTAATCGAGAGACAACGGAGACCCATGAAATTGGACGGTATTTGCGAACACGGTTCCGTCGCTGGGGCAACTGGCGACGAAACGGGCTAGTTATGTCGGAAATTAGCATTGAAAATCGCACGTACGAAATCGTTATCCTCCCGAATCGTTCCAACCCCGATGCCGCAAAAATAAAACGACCAAACTGCAGACTCGCTGCTGTTGCATCGATAATGAGCTCGAAAAGCGAATTTAAGAACAAGGCCAAATAAACGTGGAACTGCATAGAAACGGTGCACTAATTAAATATTAATATTTGATATATTAACATCGAGTAGATATCTGGGTCGCTAGAAATGAAAATGACTGTCAATATCATAGAGAAGCCAAACAGTGGTACTAAAATCAGACGCATCGTATGCGTCAGTAGCAAGCGTCAATCGATCGAATTTCCTTGAAAAATGTGTCAACACATTTCGAGGTTATAAATCCGCAAGATAACGGAAGTTAGCGCAAATACGGATAAATTGATAGGCACGACGCGACAGCGATTTGTATCGAGACACGAGACTCGGATGGTGTCGCTCGTCGTTACCGGTAAACGCGATGTTTTCCATCGGATGTCTGCACGCTACGCGCTGTCACGATTAATGTCGCGACGTGGGCGTGACTCGCTCACGCAGCAGAAAAACGGAATGTACCTCGAAGAAAGAAAAAGCCGGAATAATGGAATATCAAAAATTAGCCGGAGATTCGATCGGATACGAGCCCGTGATTAAATGCCACGATCCGATTCCGTTGTGTAACGATAATTGTTTGGCCCCCTTCCAACACGTGGCTCTCTACGGGTGAAACAGAAGCAACGAGAGTTCGTTAATGTTACCTGAAAAAGGAAGTGGCGGAGAATAAAATGGAGACGAAACGACCGTAGTCGAGTTTCGTCGAGGATAATCGATAATGCTCGTGAAACGTTGAATGACCATTCTCTACGATTGTAAACTTCTTTTAAGATTATTATGTGCTTGCGTTGTTTAGTTATTTTTCGGTAGAAAGAGTGTTTCTTTTACGATGCTTGCTAAGAATTACGTATAATAGGTTTCTCTGAGTCCCAATGGTTATTAATTCTTAGTTGGGTAACTTTCGGAGTTATAGGCCTTCAAGTTTAGAAATTTAGAAATTCGGATATTTTCGAATGTAGAATTTAGGAAGTTTAAGAAGCGGAGAATTTAGAAATCCAAGTTTAAATATTTGATGAAAAAAGTCGAGTGCGAGCAGTAGTTTGCTCCTACCGCCATACTTATGCAAGGGAAGCCTACGCTGCAGCAGAGTTACGCTACCCGTAGTCAACTAGGGAGTTCTAAAATTTTGCTCGAGTATTCCGGAGTCGGGTTACAATCCTCCCATGTTAGCTACCGGTATGAACTCGTCGTGCTATATTTGTGGACCGTGTCTTGAGCCGAGCATCTTCCTTTATACGAGAAGGGAGAGCTTACCGCGTTGTATACCGAGAAAATGTTTTCCTTGGCCGGTATCAGCCCCTGTCCAGCTATTCAAATCCTGCACTCGCACAGCGGCGAGATATATTCATTAAAATCGAATCGCTACAAGTTACGCGAAACAAGGCAAATACGAGGAAACAACGAAGGAAGAGACGAAATAAGTGTTGGAAGCGGTAATTTTGTCGTTGATCGAGGTTGTCGCGTCAAGATTTCTGAGAGAAAAGTGATCCTGTCGGCCGATGACACGAAACAAGGAAACTTAAGGTCCAGGAGAGGGCGTCTTTGCGTTTACACGATCGGAAGCATGTCGACACACTTAATCCGGCTTGCTCTCGACGTCGTTATCCCTTGGGCCGTCGTATACGATCCAGACATATCCGCGTGTACATATCTACGATGCCGGCGCATAATCGTCTTACTATATATCAAGAGGGTACAGATGGAGATGGCCAATGGGTTCAAAGGGACTAGCCAATGCGTTTTCGCAAACGGCACTCAAAGCCTCGGCGCGGAGAACGGTCCTGTACATGATCTCGACATTCCTGGCGCCGTACAGCTGGCTAAATGGAGTGGCGTTAGCGCTAGTATCGCCACGTGGTGCAGGTTACTGATCTAGAGGGTGGGCCGAAACGGAGGCCAGGATAGAGAGCGAAGATTCTACGCTAAAGTAAACGAGAGAGTAGACGAGGTTGGAGGAGACACGGGCCGGAACGAGGCGGCGGATGAAGCTGCCTGGAGAAAGTGAGAAACGGACCGGTGTGCACAGGAGGAAGACAGAGGAGTTGGTCTCGTTCGAGTGAACATAGCAGCGAGTGGAGCGCTATAACACTCCCTGGAGGAGGTTCGTAGTGTGGGTGGATGATGTAGGCAGGGTGGGTCGAGCACAGAAGGGGCTGAAGGGGTTGGTTGGGGCCGAAAGGTGGGGTTGCCGCTCGATACCACTGCGGCACAGCCAAAGTTGAAGCTATACCTCTCTCTTTCTACCCTCTAGCCGCCTCCCTTTCTTCTTCGCAACGCGACGCTTTCTCTTTCTCACCCCCGTATCTCCGTCTCTGCCGCTCTGTGTATATTTACCTTTTTGTTTCTCTTTCTCGTTTCATCCCCGTCGCTCCAGCCGACCGGTAACCCGTGTTCTCCTCTCTCGTGCACACCAGCCGCTATAGCAAACGGCCTACAGCCGTCGTCCGGTATCTACCCCCGAAATCTACCCTCCGTTTCCTCTGTCTCTCGTCTCGCGCTCGCTCAGTACCATCCCTCGGGATCCCTCGAGGGGATCTACCGACTGCCCTCTTTAAACAACGAGACACCTTTCCCTCGACTACGTCTCAATTCTCGCCCGGAAGAGGCCCGATCTGCCCCGTCTTCCGGGTAACTTGCACGACCCCCTCCGTCCTCTGCGATCTCGTCTCTCCACCCCCTGTGTTCCTTTATTCCTTCGCGATCTCGATGACCTGACCTTTCTCTACTCTATCTTCGACATCGATCTACCGTGATTCCGAAAAATTTCACCTTCCCCGTCGTTCGTCGACGTCGCTGACGACCTTCTCCCTGTTCAGTTGCTTGTTTACCGAGCAGCTACTTCCGGCTAAGATTCGGCGAACGGTAATTGCGCGAGCGGAGGAACGAACCGGCGCGTTCAACTCGCACGGAAACGTATTCCGTGCTCGCAACACCGACGGTAATTACAAGAACGCCGAATGAACCGACGTCGGTAGAACTGGAACGCAACGGTTCGCGTCACGACGTCGCTAGGTCGTTAACCGTGCGCCGGTTACGTTCATTCGCGTAACTAGTCAGCCTAGGCCCTGGACCATCCTAAAATGCATACTGACCCTTGTTCCGTTCATTGAGGTACCTAAATAAATCCCGGGATCAGGACAGCTCTAAAATGTGGGCTCTTATTATATTTACCCCCGCATCTACATTGAACTCCTGCGCAATATTAGAACGTAGGCTAATTCTTAATTCGCAGACTTGGTAGGAACTAGCAGTCTAGAGTTTCCTTAGAATGTAGACTAGTCCCTGTTACATTCATTGATACAAGTAGGCAGAAACCAGAGCTTAAAACGCCTTAGAATGTAAACTAATCCTTGCCGCATTCATTGACATAGCTAGGTAGGCACCAGAGCTTGGAACACCGTAGACTAGTCCTCGTTACGTTCATTGACACAAGTACGTAGGTAGAAACCAGAGCTTAGAGCACTGTAGAATGTGGATTAGTCCTTGTTACGTTCATTGACATAAATAAGTAGAAACCAGAGATTAGAGCACAATGGAGATGTTCATTGGCGTAACTAAGACCCAGGGCCTGAACCATACTAAAATGCAAGCTGACCTTTATTACTGGCTGGTGTAACTAGAGAGCAACGTCCTGAAATGTAGGCTGGTCCTTGTTAAATTTACGGGAACAACTAAATAGAAATCAGAACGAAGACCAGTCTATAATACAAGCTGGCGCTGGCTGGAAATGAAGGTATAACACGTGGTCATATAACGTGTGGCTGTAGAACGCCTTGTGGTCTCCATATAATACAACGCTTGATACAATGCGCAGAAATTAGAGCTTAGCAATATAATACGTATTTTATATTTTTTCTTTATTAATTAATACTCTCTAGTAAAGTTAAACTTTTGGTAGTATTAATATTTTTCGAAATTAATTTATTGCTTCAACGTTGAGAACATTGTCTGCCAATTAGTTGTTTTAATGGCGCAATTTGGCGTATTGCTTAGCTCCTGAAGTGCACGTAAATCTTTATGAAGAGATTCGCTGCTGAATCATGGTACAGGGGTTATTATCCTGAGTGGTTTACTTTAGGAACGTTGTATTATGTCAATGTTAGACCTTTTGGTGCAGTCTCGTAACGGAATCTCGTATTAATACTGAAATATTTAGTACAATTTTAGTTACATTGAATTTATAAATAAAACTGAATTAAAAATTCAACTGAAAATTGAATTGTATAATGGTATTAAGCATTTTCATGGAGTTAAAAGTAAAGTTGGGCAGTAAATGATTATTTTATGACTGTTCCCGTAATCATCTCTTGATTAATATGTACTGAATTAATCATGCTCTTCAATTGCGACTCGTTCGATTACTTCATATGTTCGTTAATCCTTTATTACCGATTACTGATGACTTGATTTTATATATTCATAATCTTGAATCCTTAATTAAATCTTCTCTGAAACTCATGTCCATCGAAGAATTCATTTGAATTAGTTATGTTACATCATCGTATAAATATTCGATAACTCCATCCGTTACCAATTAATTTACCAAATTCTCAAAGTGAGGACTAAATAATTTCACGATCGCACGATGATCCCGTGGTCAAATTAGTATTACATCAGCGAATTCCCATTGCACGATGAAGCACAGCAATCCGATGATTCCACTGTATATTTAAATCAAAACGTGTTCGGAAGCGACAGGGAGAATCGACTGACGACACAACAGGGGAACAAAGACGATAAAAACAAAAAGTTTATTTGTCGTACTGCGCGTGTAAATAGCGTGACGCGAAATTTCACGGGGGAATTCGATTGGTTCGCGTTAAACGCGTTCGTTAGAGCATCATATCAGATATGCCGAATTTATATCAATGAAGGGATTTGCAGTTAATGCGGACCGGCCGCGAGAGAATTTAATTGGAACACTCGTGCAAACGAGTATTCCCAGAATGCCGTCCTATTTCAGCGTTTGCGAGCGGAACCGCGCGGGCGAAAATCCTCTCGTCCGTTTTTGCACGGTACACGGATCAGGAAGGGGAACTTCTTTGCCGCCAGAAGAGAGAGAAACATCGAAGAGGATAAAAGCAGGGAAACCAAAACGTCGGGGAAGACCACCAAGGGAGAATTTCGAGATAGTCAACGCGTGTGAAAAATAGTACCGATCTCCTCGGGAGAAAGAGGAATCGAACACCTGACGCTGGATATAATTCACGCTCCACAAATATAAATTTCCGATAAATTCGCGCCGGAGGATTTAGCGAGAGGACAGACGGTCGGTCGGCCACGGGCCAATGATTAATACGTTCGATTTCATAGTGTCGCCGGTTCCTGTAAATATGTTTAATTTATACGAAAGTGCGGCGGCCAATCAAATTATTGATCGGCACCGGGTAAACAGTTTGCTTGGCCAAACAAACGAGTTCGCGTAAATAGCGGGAATGGTCGCGGTGATTCGACGGCACGACCATTTGCCATGTTGACGTGTGCTACTTTAGAATTACTAGGATTTTTATATTTTAGGAAAAGAATACGTCGACACGTATTGTAGGACCACGTGATAAGTCACGCATTGTATTGCAACGCATGGTATTTCTACGCATTATATCGTTACAAGTGTATTGGTATGCTGTATCACCACACGTGGTACTGGTACGCTGTATCACCATGAGTGGTACCGCTACGCACTGTATCACTACGCGTTGCACTACCACGTGTTGAATCACCATGTGCTGAATCACCACGCATGGTATTCCTACGCGCTGTATCGTCACACGTGGCATTGGTACGCTGTATCACCATGAGTGGTACTGTTACGCACTGTATTACCACGCGTTGAACTACCACGTATTGACTCACCACATGCTGAATAACCACAAGTGGTATTGCTACGCACTGAACTACCACGTGTTGACTCACCATGTGTTGAATCACCACGCGTCTACGTATCGTATCTCCACGTAGTATCACTATAATGAGACCAATGCAAACACAAAACTATCCTATTCCTTTTGATGTCATCAAACGTTCACCAATAGATTTATAATATTTTCCTGATCAAAATGAGACCAAACGTAATTCAGTGTCCAATTATTTTTCTAAAAAAAAATATCGAGTTAACCTTGCTCACTGCTCGAACTTTTGCTGTTTGCACAGCGTCGTCTTGAAGGCCCCGTTATTCGTAATAGCAGCGAAGGCCCGAACCCTCTCGTTTCACAGCCATAAACCGTTCCTCGTTTCCTTTGTTCCGGCGAATTTTCGACCCTGTGATTTTCTTGCCCCAACGCACGAGAGTCGAGCAGACAACTGTTCGTATCAACCGTCCCCTCGACGCGAGCATACAAATTATACAACGATTCCGAGGTAGCGGCTAATTTGATTCGCAGGCGAAACAGCGTCGAGCACCGTGCGCGCAATGAAGCGGATAGCGAGCTCAAATAGCCCGCGGCTACCGCGTGACCCGACCTTAAGTTCGAGGAACGTGCACGATGTGCTTTTAAGGGCGGCCTCGTTGAAAACGTTTGCCCAGAATCGCTTAAACCGCTCGTACTTCGCATGGAACATACGACGCAACGCGTTGCGGACGAAGAAACTCACCAGATACACGACTTTGCTGCAAAAAGAAGTTGCGAAACTCGATGAACTTGCCTACTGCGTGTACCTACGCGTTTCCGGGTAACTGTAATCTGAGTTATAGCAGTGTCTGCTCTAGAGATACATCACCTTTATGAACGTGGCTCCGTCGTCTGCTCGTTTTTCTCGTAGGGTCATGAACATCATGATTTACTGATTTTCTATCGACAGCATCGATTCTTAATTGTTAAGTTAAACTGCTAAATTGTTAATAGAGGATTACTTGGGGGTTTAATGTTTGTTGATGCGAAGTTTGACTGGTAATGCAAAACTTTCAAGGATGTAATGCAAAACTTTCAAGGATGTAATACAAAACCTTCAAGGGTAGTTTTGAAATAAAAAACTTTCGGTAGCACGTATAAATTCTAAAGTTTTCAAATTCTCACATTTCCAAGTTTTACTCAAGTACTCACATCACCAAATCTGACTAAAATTATTAAACTTCGAAGTTTCAAACTTCTCCAAATTCTTAAATTCGCTAATGTCCACTCTACTTTCATGAGATCGAATCTCGATCGAATAACTATCCGAGTCGACCATCGCGAAGTTTATTTCACACCGCAACAGAATTGCTGTACACACACCGGTACCTGGGTGTCTGTTGTTTTGTTTGTTCGCCGTTGTTTCACTTGCTGGGACAAAGCGGGTGAAACAAAAGCGACTAGCATTTTGCCAGTAAAAGTAAAGGGGTGAAGCACGATGACCAGCGTTATTTTCTTATTCGTTATATTTCCAGCCGCTTTATACACCTCGAGCTTTTGCTGGCGATAGGATCAAACTCAACTATGCATGTACCACAGCTTTTTCTACTAAAGGGATCAGGTACATACACGTATTTACTAATCCGAATCAAATACAATACCATGTACACTTCAGAATAGTCAGATATTCATTATATTACTCTTATGAAGTCTTTTTAAATGTACAGAGTACATCTCTGAGATGGTGAATTTTTAAATTTCTACAGAAAACAGAGGGTTGAATCTTTAATATCTACATGTCTAGTGGTGAATAATTTCTAATACCCCGTACCAAGGAGATAAAAAGTAGGTCAAGAGATATAAACGTAGACATAACAGTGAGACACCGTTAGAATAGGTTTTATTGCCTGTATATTTTTATACCTGTTTTATGACAGAGCATAGTGTCATAAATAATTGCAAAAATAGTAAGAGCTTAGAAGAGTAGATGGAGTATTCATGAAAGTTCCGAAGCTACTCGATCAATGTTCGGATCTACTCAGAAATATTGTATTCGCAAAAATCTATCACGTTCGGTGAAAATTCGAGGCCGAGTGCGAGGTGCTTTATTCCATCGCTAGCTTCTCCATCACTGTACGCGAAGGCTCGATAGCGATTAATAATTTTTTCATCGCGTTTCCACCCATGTTAGTCGACGAGCAGATCTGAAAAGACGATAGCGTCGAAGCCAGCGTCGGCAGAGAAACCTATGGAGCCAAAAGGAGATCAGCTTGCGGCTCGGTCGAGTTTACGGAGAATCCTGGAGAGCGTTTTCTCGTTGAAACAACCGCCTGCTCGATAGCTACGTCTAAAATATTCCTCCATGCTCGATAAACGGTGAACGACGAGCATCTCGAACAGCTTCGATACTCGCGTTGCGATCACAGGCTGTTTGAAAGCTTCGTGAATCGCTTTATTCGTCCAGGTTTTATCCCGTTTGTCGTTTATACTTAATTTTATACGTTAGCGCATACGTTGATATTATAAAATACAGGAATATCATTTGCGATACTGTTTGTTAACTGTCGATCAATACAAGCGACAATTTCTACTGTTTGAATATGTCATTATTCACGGTCTGTGTAACGTACCAATATGTCTGCTCAGTTGTCCGGATGATATTTAAACGAAAATATTAGGTATGCAACTAAATTCACGGTCTTTCAATATTTTTCTTCGATGTTGAATTTTCCTTTATTGTAGGGTCGTAATTTACATACTGTCGAAGTTAAAAATCACGGAGTTGGATATGTAGTAAAATGATTTAGTGAGATAAAAATATCTCGAAATGGCTTTCGACTTTGAATATTTATTGATGTATTACGATATATAATAAAACTTGTTAAAATTGAGTACAAACGTTTCAAAAGAGGTATGATGTGAGCTAAAATTTAGAATGGTATTTAAATAAAAAGCACATCTTTTAATAAGTGACTCTATTTTTCTGTTGCAGGTACATATTACGAGTCTTTCTAACCTAACCAGTAAATTCGTGATGGAACAGTGAGTAAAATTAATAGAATTTCGTTTTTAAAAAGGATAGAAAGCAGGTTAATAATATCCATAAAACATTTGCATAGTAATTATCGCTAAGCTTTAACCTTCCAATTGCTTCTCTGCAAGTATTATTTTGTATCGCAAAGTGACGGTAGCAACCTATCGAGCCGTTTAATAAATTAATTTACTTCATTTACACTTGAATAATTCTAAGAACGATTATTTCCATTTTCCCTTCACAATAGAATAATCCTTATTCGAACGGCTGGAATTACAAGGAAGAAGCCATTGATCGGCGAGGGCTTGCTTTAAGCACTCGAAGAAATTCCCTCGTTTTTTCTCGGAATATCGTATTTTCCTTCGGTCAGTTCGCTCGAGCTGAAGATGATGGAACGATCGCGCCACCGAGTAAATCACGGTTCTCGACGAATTCGGTGGCAAGTTAGACCGGGCACCGAGCAAATGATCGATCACGGGTTTCGACCAGGCAACGCTTTGAAGTATGCAAGCGGACAAATATGAAGTCGTCGCGAAATCGATGCGGTAGCACGCTCATCATGGCAGTCCGCTTTGCCGGTTAACCAAGCCAGACCTTGTTAGCAACGTTCATCGAAGCGTTTGTACGACATTTCGGCATAAAGCCGCGGTGTCACGCGCACCCAACGCGTTTCATTATGGTGACAAGGGGTCGGTGGTGATCGCGTATGTCGCTCGTCCGGCAACTTTGTATATCGCCGAGTTGCCGTCAATCCCCGTCATGAACACTCGTATACCCGGACTTTTCCCTTTCGCTCGGGATACTTCGGTCCGCGTAAACACCCGGGGTCCCAAGACGGAGTGAATGTGCACGTACGGTCTGGGAAACGCGAGGGAGCGACGAAATATCGACAAATATTTAAATAAGCTGGCGAAGATGGATTCTGTTTTGCTGCCTGTCGCGGCAACACGCCCTCGACTTGCTGTTACCCAAACGCGCGACATGTGTTCGCGTGAAGAAAACGGTTGAAATTGCCCCTGACTGTGGATAAAACAAACTATGAACTTCACATGCATTCGACTCGTGTTATACTTCTGCTGATGTTCGGTGATTTGGCTGTGGATGTACCATATGGATGACTCTGCTTGGTTCGATGTTTAAATTCAGGAAAGACGTATCCACAAATTTCTGTACTTGAGGACTGATCTAACCCAATCTTCCTCTTTTTAGAAGAGATGGAAGACATATCAAAATCGATTAAATATAAAAATGGTAAAAGACTTGGATCTACCCCTCTACAGATTTCACCTCAAAATCGTAATAACGTTCGATCCATAAAGTTAGCGAAACTATAGGACCCGTTGCAATTGATCAAAGTAGCCCAGTTCGCCTCTGTTTCACGTAAGTAGTTGATCCGAAATCACGGTACAACTTTCCCTTTTGCCCGTTTCGTAGTAACAAAGTTCGTGTTCCGGACAGTCGATAACCGTGGCAGCGATCGGTTTATCGGGTCCAGATTTCGAGGCTGTTCTCGATTTATCGAGAGCGTACCGTTCTAATCAATTGGCTCATCCAGGCCATCAGATTCCAGCGAGTGTCCGCCATCGTATCGACGATATTTCGTTTATCGTCAATCAGCGAACCGGTCTGCAAGACACAGAATCGTTCGATGATGCTTCCTCTTTTTTCCTTCCGCCCTTACAAAGTGTCGATTGTTTTGCAGAATGTCCATTTCTGGGACAACGAGGGGCGGTTACGGAAGTCCGCTCGTTTTTCAACGTAGAAACGAGCATTCGTGATTTCACGTCGAGCCGATGGGGAACATCGATCGTAAACGTCGCCGAGGCTCGTTTCTCTCTATCTTTCGAGCGTTTTACGATCTTGTCGTCGTATTATGCGAAGCGGATCGACGCTACGAGCAAGCTTTTTCATCGCGCTGCTCGTCGGGACGTTTCAATAATGGCGAAATTAACGACCGGCCCACGTGGCGTTCGAAGAATTAATCGTTCGCTTTCGGTGTAACTAGCAACTTTGTTGACGGTGGGCCAAATCAATTAGATTTCCTAATAGTGTCAATATCCCACGTCGGGTGTGAATAATCGACTTTTATGCGTTCCGGAATTTCTGGATTTTGCCCACTGCCTGTTGGGATATTTTGGGATTTCTGCAGTATTTGATGATTTGGGGGTTGGAAATTTTGGGGTTCGAACAATTCACCATGTGACAATTTGGGGGTTTCACAACTTGGAAATTTAGGTACAGGAATTCAGAATATAGGAGTCTAAGGTTAGTTAGGTCTAGTTAAGTACCTCGCAATTTCGAAATGTGAAAATTTGGAGATCCCAATTAAGTATTTAAGAATTTAGGGATTTGGGAGTTTGGACATTTGGGAACTTGAAGATTCAGGATCTTGGAAATTTGAGGGAATTTGCAAGTATAATTGTGAAACTTGAAAATTTGTTGCTATAAAAACTTCCAAACCTCTACGAGGTAATTTACATACTACATACTACATCCTACATCCTACATTCTACATTCTACATTCTACTCCCAACATTCAACATCCTCCACACGTGAGTTTCCCATCCTTATTTTCATTTTGCCCGAGCCTAGTGACTATATCCTAGCTAATTGCAAAAGATACGCCGTTCAATTTAATAAGCTCAGAACGCAGAGAGAAATCCGCGGACAAAATGAACGGAAAATGGAGAAAAAGTGGAGGGTAAAAGAGAATGGGACAAAATAGCGAATTCTTCGATTTCTCGGTTGAAAGGGCAGATTTCTCCGGCTTCGGAACTTTCTGTTCTATTTTTACACGGGACCCGTGGTATAACTTTCGACGCACTGTGCATTGTTCAGAAAGTTCACCGCGGCTCATTTCGACGAAGTTTCCGCGGCTTATTGGATTCGCGGGCCACCCAACGCGCCTTCCATCCTTGATCCTCGTCGTAGTCACGACAAATAAAATTCACTTGACACGACGTTTCATTTCGGAACTTCTGTTCTCTAATTCGTCCATTAGCCGCTCGAAACTGAGCGATGATTAACGTCTCGGCTACCGTAACAGTCGATATTTAGTAGAAGAGAATAAATTTTTAATAACGTTCTTAATGACCCAACAGTGTAAGGTCATCAAACTGTAAGATTGAGTTCGAAAACTGATAGCTCGTATCCCCGCTAATTGGTGTTAATTAGCCTAACAAATTTTCGTAGCCGCGACGCGAAATTTTCCCTGCTAATTGTCCGGAGTTGTACGGAACTGGACTTTAGTCTCCAGAGCGTGAAGAAGAACGAAAGAACAGAGAGAAGATCGTAGACAGAGAGCAACGTACAGAACGGGGAAGGGCGATAAGTTTCAGGACGATGAAAGTTGTTGGTCGAAAGTCGACCAGGAAAAAAAAGTGGAAGAAACATGTTGTTTCTCCAGTCGAGTGCAGGCATTTTTATCGACAGAAAGCTGCATCGTTCTCTTCACGGTCCAGATTCTTCCTGTTACTACCATCCTCTCTGTTTTCCTTCTTTATCGTTTCAACGACGATGCTGCTCGAAGCAACTGAAATTAAAAACAAAGAGAAGCTCAATAAAAATTCTACGATCGTGGCAAGCATTTATATTTCTTTCCTTGGAAGTATCGATATACTGAGATGTTGGAGATAGGAGTACGGTGATCTAGGGATATGGAGTTTTCAAAGTATCGAGATATTGGGATCTCGAGATGTGTGGGTCAGATGGGGACATCTGAGAGTATTGAAATCTGGGGATATTGGAGTCTAAATATACAGGAATCTTGATAGTTGAAGATTTGGAAATGTGGGGATTTGGGGATACAGGGATTTCGAGATGTAGGAATTTAGAGTTATAGAGATCTGGAAGTACTGTAATCTGGATATAGAAATCTGAGAGGAATCGATATTTAGAGATCTAGAGATCTATTTGAGGATATAGAAATGTAGGGACCAGTAAAGATACGGACATCCAAAGATATGGGAGTATAGGGATTCACTCAAAACTTAAGAATACATTTGATGTACACTCATCCATACCAAATACAGATATTACTTTCCAACTTTCTGAAATGCCCATATTTTACATGAAAAACCTAAAGTTTCAAAACAAGATATAAACGTAGTAATACATGAGATATAAATGTATCAGTTCTAAATTATAACATACAATATTCTATATTATAATAAATCCTACTTCCATATTACAGCAAATCCCTGCAATGCTAATCGACTTGAATAGCCAATTTCTCTGAAATATCCCGAATGGCGGAAATCGACGATGTAGCATCGATAATTCAAAAATGCATAATTGAAATTTCCGTTTGGTGCACAATCGATCAGCCGGAAATAGGCAGCCGTCGAAAACTCGGTGGGGACCCCGGGTGAACCTAGGTCATAGGCCACGAAGATTGCCACGATTTGCATAATTTATCGGGGCAACGGGGTTCGGATTACCCGTCGGCTATACATTTCGCGAGAAAAACTAGCGCAACAGCGTTGTTGGCCGAGGGGAAAAAGCTCCTCGCCGCGCCGGGAACAATACTTCCTCTTTCTCCTTTACGGGGACCCGGGTCCGGGTACAAAAGAAAATGGAGCGAGCGAGCCCGGTCCACCTCTTCCTGCTGCTCCGCCAGCTTTTTCAAATATTATGAAGTCCGTAACTTATGAAACATTCAAAATCCAACCGAGTTTTCCGCCATTGTCCTCGACCTTTCTCTACCTCTTCCTATTTTTCCCGCCCGCCCGTCAATGCACCCTTAACACCCCTTCGCACTGGGCCAAACGAATCTACCTAATAAAACTTCATTTTTTCGCCCTTTCTTGTTATTCCACTTCAATTTATAGTCTTCTACACGTCCTAAGGGAAATATCAATTAGCTGCGATAATTTGAGGTTATGTTGCACAAATACGTTTCGCTGTTCAGCGCATGATTTCGTTTTGTTTCGGAAGAATATTCCTAATGTAAATAACATTCATGGGAGTATTACAGACTTTGATTTCGTATAATTTTATAAAAATATAAGTTTGCAACCTAACACGCAACGTTTGGAATCGCCTGCAAATTTTTTAAACAAAGCGTGTCGATACAAATTCAAACAAAACATCACAGCACACGAAGGTAATTTTAATTAAAATAAGAACGGTACAGTGGACAGATCGATCAAGAAAAATTGTCGTTTCGAGCCGAGACACATTTCAGTGTCGCGTGTGACCCGGTGTCTTGTAACCGTAATCCTGAATCCGGGTTAAAAGCTGTGTACACCTCTCGCGCGTGCAGCGTGCACTTTCGAAAGAGAGAAAAAAAAAGGCAGAAGTAGAGATTCCTGGACAAAGAATCCGAAGGGGCGAGAGAGAGAGGGGTTGCTCGAGAGGCAGAGAGAAGGAGGGAGGACAGAAAATTAGTGAAAGCAGAGAAGCACGGAGAGGACCGATGCCGGATCGAAAACGGGGCGAGAAAAAAGGTCGGAGATTTTTTTGAGAAAACGAGAGAAGAGCACGGAGAAGAAGGAGCAGGGGGTTACCGGGGGAAGATTAAAAGAGGCAGCGAGAAGAAACGAAGCGAGAGGGCGGAGCAGAGATTAATAGAAGGAGAGAGGCGGAAACGCGGAATACAGCATCTGGGGCACTCGAGTTTTCCTGGCGAACGTTTCGGGACTCGCGCGGAAAATGTTTACCGGAAAAGGAGGCCTCGCCACGAGTGTTCGCTCTCTCGCGGTTTAATACCGAGACGCAAAACGAGAAAAGTGCGGAACAGAAAGTGCAAAACTGCGCAACCGATCCGACTCGGCGTTGGCTCCGCCGGAAGTGTGTTGATATTCGCTGGTAATGAGCTCGTCGAACTTCTGTGCTCGTATGTGGGTTAGAAGCTAGGCGTAGGTGGATTTGCGTGTTCCAGGAGGGGGGGTAGAGTGTACGTACCAACCACTCGGTCGAAATCCACGGGGTATAAGCCCGCGACGACCGAAGCGTTTCCGTGGTTGCGCGAACCGCCACTGTGAAATTAACAGAATTTCGCTCGCCATCCTTCCGTCGCCTCGCAACGCCCCAACCCCCTTTCTTCATTAACCCTCCACTGTGTTTCTCTAATTCGTTTTACGGGCTAATGAAAACTACGGCCGAAATTGCGCGACGTGACGCCTTTGTCTTAACCCCCGAACCAAAACTTACCGTTCTGCTCATCCTCTACCGAAATCGCCCCTCTCTATTAATCCCTCTTCCGGCTACCGTCAAATTTTCACCCGGATTACATCGATATTTTACAAGGATATTTTTCAAAGTCAATGCAACTAGCGAGAAATACGAATTGCAGGAGCACAAAATCCTTCGAGGGACATAAATTGCTCGATAAGCAGTATTATCAGAGACAGTCTCGCGTAAAGTCTTTTATGCGTTTTACTGGCGCGATTTTTTCCGCTCGACGGAAGTATTCCAGCTACCAGCTAGTGTCTTAGCGTGAAAATTATTAGGGTCGAGGAGTGTCCGTATCCTCGGTCGGTTTTAGTTTCGAGGGGTCGATTTGTTTGTGTGGGAGTACGCGTGTTTGCCGGTACCGGCAAGAGTGTGGATTTCCGTGGAAAAGTCGACGGAGAGTGGGTTCGGCGCGGAAAGAAACGTCGGAAAATTGAGAACCGTGAGAATTTTGAGAGCGGAGATATTTGGGTCGATCTCTTATTACGTTCACTTTGTTTTCGGTCCTTTTCCTTCCACTCGTTTTTTTAAGAACTTCTGAAAACAGAAATCCTACGAAGAACCTGGGAAATGGGATGTTTAAGTAACATGTTCTAGCGTGACCCGGTAAAGTGCATGTCACACAAGACAATATGCATTTCTGTTCCTTAATGAAAAATGTATATGACGAAGGGAAAAGAAATCATGAGGAAACGAGGACTATTGTTCGCATACTTTACCCTCCTGTTCTGTTCATGAAAATTAATACTAAATGCGTCTGAATTATGTAGATACTCAACGATGAGCACGCGTGTGTGCACGAAGTAGGACACCGAATGAATACCTTGTTCAAACAATTGTTTATAATTTGTAGACGTTTATCAACCTGCTCTTTTATCGTTAAAAGAAATTCAGATCATTTTTTGTGATATGTTAATTTTAAAACGACAGGAAAGCAATCGTTTGAAAATTAATGAAACCAGTTTCATCAGGTTTTTCTACCGTGACATTCTGTGAAATGAAAGAAATGCTTTCACGTATGTGGCGTTTGTACTTTCTCCACAATTTAGTATACAAACACCATTTTAATGGAATGTTCCGACAATTATTTCTACTGTTTCACAAAGATCAACTGAATTATTTAATGCATTCCCGTTCTTCGTTCGTTTTCTTCTAACCCGCGTCGTCCGCGTTCCACGTGCCACCCTTAATTTCCTCCTTTTGTGCCGCAAATGAAATCGCATGTCGTGACACTCGACTCGACGAACGCGTTGTTTTTGTCTCGTAGACCCGTTGGAATTTTTACGAGTTAAATTCCAAACACAAGCTGCCGATGTTCCTCTCTGGGAGGAGCGTCCTTTTGTTTTCAACCTGGTTAATTATAGTCTGACCACGCTCGAAACATTCTACTGCCGACCGATAGACAACCGTACGAGCATGTTTTATTTACCTCGTTTCTTTTACAATTTTACATTTAAATTCACTCGTGATAAAACATAATTATTCGAGGTTTTTATTTTACCTGATTTGTTCATTAACACTGAGAGTGTCAAATTTGTGGGAGATCCTTTGAATCATCAGTTTTGTTTTTAATACATTTAGCAACTAATTTTAATGAGACTTATTGCATATGTTTTCTACAATTTGTGAATTTGGGACTTGATGATTTGGGGATTTGAGGAAATTGGAAATTGGGGTTCGAGGATTTTAGAATTTAAGGATTTTAGGATTTGAGGATCTTGAGCAGTTGAGGAGTTGAGGATTTGAGGATCTGAACACTTGAGGAGTTGCGGATTTGAAAATTTGACGATTTGAGAATTTGAAAAATTAATGATTTGAGAATTTCAGGATACGAGAATTTGAGAACATGGAAATTTGAAGATTTGTAGATTGGATCCATCAAATTCTAAATTTAAAAATTCAAAGACTAGGAAACTGCGATTCGAAAAGAAAGAACGTTCAATATCTTTTGTCGCAAAGAATTCGGTGTTTCATGAAAACTCCGTGCATATTTCAGCCGAGAAAACAAACGCGGAAGCAAAAAGTGACGAGGTCTGAATTCGACAAAGCGTGTGGTTTAAGTATATTTTATTGAAGAGAAAAGAGGAGAAGCGGAGCGGAAACGCGCACGATCCCCTTCCGATTCGTGAAGATTCGTTCGCGGCGGGTGTCTCTACCGGTAAACGATTTATTTCCTCCGTCTCGATTGTGTGCACCTATGTACAAAGCTACGTTTGTATTTGTACCGGTACAGAAAAATCTTCTCTTTTTCTCCCGTTCGCACTTTGTCCCTCGTTGAGGATTTAGGAAAGTTCCGATACAGGCGAAAGGTGTACTTTCATACCTACCGCCAGTGTCGATTTAATTGAAAAGGTGTCGACCGATATCGACATATTGAGCCAGTCCCACGAACGTTCGAATCAGAAGTTCATCGAGGCAAACCTGTGAATGATATTTGGCGGAATTTAAGAGGATCGTTTGTAGAATGCGAACGATTCTGTTCGATCAATTATTGATTTTTTCTTTAGTGATATTTTCCATGGGTTCAACTAAGCGAGGGAGTATACTTGGTCACGTGTCACAAGAGGTTCAAGCAAATTTCCATGTACCCAAATTCTAATATTTTTAAATTTCCAAAATCTCTAAATTTCATATCTTCAAATTTTATCGTCCCCGAATTCTCAAATCTCCAAATTCTCAGATCCCCAGATGAACTCCCCAACTTTGACATTTCCAAATCCCTACATTCCCAAATCCCTCCCTAACATCCCAAATTATCAACACGTAAAATTTCCTAAGTTCTCCCAAATCAAATACACACTGTAAGAAATATCCCATAGCGAAATGTAATATATCAAAACGATCAATGGCTACTCAATTTATTTTACAACAAAGAGCCCATGTTCCATGATATATGACTTTTGTGGTACATCTCGAACCGCATCATAGAAGAATAGAAAAGTGTACAAAGGGTGAATGTGCATCTTGAGCGTCGGAACGCGGGTTTGTCGAGAAATTCAGGACGTTTCGACGTCGTATCCCGATGGAACGGCGTAATAAATATCCATCGGACAGGCCAGGTGCTAAGAAAATAGATCAACTTAGCGTCGCGGATAAAATTGAGTGCAGCCGGTGAGTGCGTTTGATTTATAGCTCGATCCGCGAGATATTACTCACTCGACGCTGACGCGCATCTTTTGCCTGACCTTACGACGCCAACACGATCGACTCGATGCCGCTTCAATTCCTCTCGGCTCTCGTTTTTCCTCGTCCTTCTTGCGCTCCGTTATTATCGCCGTCAGCTCGAGAAAAGGAAATAACGCGGTTTTCTTTCGCTCGTTTCGCTCCGAGCTGAAACGTCGCCCCGACAATTTATCCCGACGAATTCGCCGAGAGAGATTGCGAAACGTTATTGCTTCATCCGACGAGTCCGGATGCCGATTAATTCGATCGCGATCGCCAGTGGATAGGCGAGGCGAAATGCCCACCTGATGGAAGCGGGTGAAACGAACTGGAAGCTAACGAAAAAATAAAGAACAGTTGCGACCTGAAATAACACGACACGATGGTTATTATTTTAAGAGTGCGCTTAAATCTGATAGACATTCGAAAATACGAAAGATATCAGATATCCGATATTAAATATCCGGTGTCGACGTTCTCTGAAATCGTTAACCTAGTCGCGCTTACATATTTTTACTCCGGGGTACTGTGTTAATATCTTGTTCAAGAATCTAGGTCTTTGAACAATCGGATATTTGACGATTTAGAGATTTTAACCCTTTGCACTCCAGGGTTATTTACCATTTAAAATATCGTAAGTGGTAAAGAATATTTTGTTAAATTTATTTTATTCTTGCGGGAAGTTTCAAGAATTTATTTAGAGAAACATCTGTAAACGTGAGAGTTGAAAAATTCAAGAATTGTACTGGTACCTTGAAAAAGTTAGAACCCTAACGAGAAGCATTCGCCCTACATCCCTTCACCCTACATCCCATCACTCTACATCCCTTCATCCTACATCCAACCAAATAAAATGCCGTTTTACATCTTAGATAGTCGAAATTCCAGGAGATACCCTGTTGCTTCCAAGAATATCCGATAACATTTCTATTTCCGTGTATAAAAATTGGCATGTTTCTGAGAGCGGGCGAATTAAATCGCGCGGAAAATTGATTTTTGTTTGATATGCTGTCGAGGTGTCTGCACGTCGTTCCCCGATGTAAACCTACAAACGTGTTACGCAGACTCGAACGTCAGCGAACAGTCGCGTTCGAACAATTTGTCGGCGTCGTTGTTGAACGTTGTCGTTGCTAGGGAAAACGTCGTCGGTGAAATCTAGCGAGTCGTGACGCTTGCAGATTCTGCTTGCAACGGTGTCAAAGACGGGTTGAACCCGTCGGCGAACGAGTGGCGATTAAACGCGCGGAGCGTGGCAAAGCTGGCGAGATTTCCGCTCGTGAAATCGTCGCGCAAACGCCGCGACCGGATTACGAATTGAGAAGATCTGTAATCCTCGCCTAGCGTTCACGGCTCCGTGGAGACGCTCTAAGTGGACAAAGAGGGAACTTCGACGTATATTCTCGCTGATATTTTAAACCCCGCGTGGCACACGCTGTTTTAATATTTCGCTGTTTTAGATTTGGGAATTAGAAATAGCACTGGTCGAGAAGCTTTCTCATTTATCCGATTACAAATACATCCGCTTCTTAAATCTGATATTATTGTACTATACATTGTAACTGTATATTTGTTATACTTATTTGAATGTATAATGAAAATTATTAATATCTTCATATGTATTCTATATATAGATATATTCAACTGAATATTCATGACCATTACTCTTCTAGAATATGAAATTCATAGAAATGTTGCCAATGCAATTCCTAAAAAATTGACACCTGCAAGCACTTAGTCTAACCTCACAGTACCTAACCTCATAACCTAACATGACATATTGTACATCTCTTCGAGTGAAAATAACAGAATCTTGATGAAAGTGATGTTCTGTATTTCTTTCACACATATTTGCAATCGTAGCAAACAATCAATCGAGAAGCAGATAAATTTGACTTGTCTTCCCGAACTTGTAGAACCCATATGTATACACGTTGCCAAAGAAGTTTGTCGGTCAACTCGTTTTCGCTGTTATTCACGTGAGAAATTCGCAGACGGAGAAAATTTGTATCGATCGCAGGTGGAGTACCCTCTTGCGGGGGATGTCGGCCGGGGTCGGCCCTGGGTGTCGTGCGAAAGCATCCCTGGGCAAACACGTGTGTTTTTACTCCGTCTGACATGTCTTGACGGTTGCAGGCTCGTCTCGGTGAACGTGACGCTGTAACAATCGCCACGATCACCCCTTGCTTGCGGTGTCGTTCCTCGATAGGGAAACCAGAGACGTCCCTCGTGAACGTCCTCTTTTTTCCCCTCTTCTAATCCCCTAAGCGCATCTCACCGAGTAGTACTACTTGCCCATTCATTCGTCGCTTTCGCAACATCAGGCTGCGAATTTCGCTACAAATTTCTCTGCTTTTAATCTCCCGTCGTAAAAGTAGGACGAAAACCGAGAATTCGGAATTCTATGCTGGAAATCGACTTCTACAATCAAATTCGTAGGTCAAGTAGCTCAAGATAGCTTTGGTCGGACCTGGAATTATCGAGTTTCCTCGAAGCTTCCACGACTGGAATCGTTATCTGTCCACGCTCGATAGTCAGAAATGCTAATGTGGGACAACTTGCGCTCGATAACGTAGAGCCAAGGAAATTTGGGACTTCTCGAGGCCTGGTGATTTGAGGATTCTGGGCATTTCAGAATTTGGGGTTCAGACATTTACAGATTTAGGGGTTTGGGGACGAAACTTAGAAATCTGAGAATTTGGGGGTTCAGAAGTTTCATAATTTAGAATGTGGAAGCTCCTTCTGATTCTTGTACAAGAAATGGATATAGAAATTTGCAACTGTAGCTCAAATCGAAGGTTCGATTTTGTTCGTTCGTCATATTATTGCCCGGCGTGCAAGAAACAGCGATCGATCATCGGTGTGGGATGCGCCTTACAGGTGAACAATCGAGGAAGACCTCTCAGTTTGATCCGCTCTTCCCAGCACAAGAATGGCCGACTCAAAGGGGTGTCATTAGAAAAAAACATTAGTGCTTGACGTTAGCGAGTGAACCGCACGCTCTGGACTCAAAGGATACGTCGTGGCCGTTAGAGGGTCGTTCCGCGGGACGTGACGTTCTAACAATCGTCAGGCTGCGGCCCCTCACCCTCAACTAGCGTCCTTTTTCGAAGAGGAAAATTGCGACGTGTCCTGGTGAAAACGTGACGCGCCAACCCGACTGCGCTTCCAGCCTGTGACCCAACCAAACCCGGCCCTTTTCTTCCTTCTTACGACTTCAGGGCACGATCCCTGCGTAGCCCTATCGTTTCTTTATTCCGGCTGCGTTGTGTCTCCCGAGGACCGGTTACACTAAATGTTTCTCTCGATATCGGCTGTCTCGATAACGACGGACTAATGTCGTTCGCTCGAGACTCGTCTGGAATTCACTTTTTTTTCCACGGTCCAGATGTCCCGAAACTGTTAATAACGTCGAATCTAATCAGGATCGCGCAAGAAACCCGTGGAGGAAGGACACTGGCGAATAAAAGTCCTCGAGTTTATAGGCTATCGTATCACCGGCTGTCATTTTCTTCTTGACGTTTTATTATTGAGCTCTTAGGATCTCAACTACGTGTTAGGAGGGATTGCTGCTCCTCGTTGATGAGAATTGTACTGCTGGGGCTATAAGTTGCAGACACGAAAACGGAGAGTGTAAAGAAGTTAAGGGAAATTGAATTCAAGTAGTACGAACACGCTTTAGTCAGACATCGCCTGGCGGAAACTTCGATAACTATTAACCGCGATGTAAAACCTTGATAATGCAGTAACGTGTCGATTCATGTAGTCATTTTTCATGCCTTAAACTTCAAATTGATGTTGCATGTGCTATTCGATGTCACTTTGAAGTTACATTTCGAAATCCGCTATTGTTCGCTGATCGGCCATTTTACACTACATTAAACTTGTGTAGTTCTCAAGACACCAAGAGATTGATATGCTACGCGATTTTCAAGTACATTGTCATCTGGTCACTTGTTAAAGGTATAACTTCGTCATAGTTTGGTAACTACCTATTTTATACAAACATTACCAACTTACGGAGTCATTTTCAACAAACTTCACGTTTGTGCCTGATCATGAACCATAATCGCTTAGCACCTTTACGTTAGAACCAGATAACGTGCTAACCATTCTAAAACTCAGTTATTTGGGAGTTCAGTTACTGAAATCTGATTTTAATTGACCGAAGTCTGATTTTAATAACTGCTTAGGGATTTTAAATGCCGCAACTTAACGACGTTTTAACGTCCAACATTCTTTAATGAAGAAAATGGCGACTCGAACGGACGCTCGCATATTCTCGATCCTGACGCTACCTAACCCGAGAAAATGAGAATCCGTGGAACGAGCGGCGTGTGGAGCCGCAAGGGACACGCGACCCACGTTCAACATTTAAGGCACGATCTAACTCGGCCGCCGGCCAAACGCCTGCTGGATTTGAGTAATTAAACGCGACTCGGCCGATGTTATTCGCGACGAACCAGGACGACGTAACGTTCCGCAACGAGCTTGTATTCGTCGCTGGTGAACCGGCACGGACCTCGTAAATCTTCTCCGGCTGCATTATTAAATATATTCGTCGCATTTTAGGCGGGACGTTACGTCGTTCCGGGGACAACGTTGCGAACCTTCGTCAACACGTACTCGCGAACTGTTCTCGAGAGACTTTTGGCCAGCCACGCGGCCGCGGACGTGACGCTTCGAAACTGATCGATGGTACACTGTCTTCGAAAACCATTTCAAATTCTGCGACGGTAACAAACTTTTGAACAGTCTTTTCATTTTTGCGGTATGCAATTTTTTCTCAATTTTGGAGTTTACTTCGAAGTTTGTTCTTTAATTGTTTAGGTGCGATATTTTGTATTTTTAAATATTGTAATTTTTGAAGTATTTTCACCATATAATTTTTAATGGTTCGAAGTTTTCAATATTTGAAGTCCCTTTCCGACTTCCCCAATTATCAAATCCCTATACTTCCAAATGTATTAATATCCAAATCCCCAAATTTTCAAAATTTCCATTTCCGCATCTCCAAATTACCAACACCCCCAATCATCAAATCCCCAATTTCCAAATTTCTCAACAAATCCCTAAATTTCCGAATCTCAAGTTTCCGATAACCTCAGAATCCCCATCGAAACCACATCTTCCATATTCTAAAGATTCCAATCTTGCAATCGCTATTCTCCCCAATCTCAATCTGCAAACACAAAAGCAAATTGGAAGGATAATATAATTAAATACAGCGACACATACAACAGTGTGGCAAATCCAAGCGAAAGTTACGTCTCAGAGGCAGTGAATCGTGAACCTCAGGGATAAATACTCTTTCAGGCACACGTGCTAGCACTGTACTCCGTCTTCTGAAAGGAATTCACGAGTTTCGACCATGTTTCGTCCCTTTGACGATGTTTCTCTCTTATTGACACTATTTTCCAGCATTGTGTGCGTACTCGGAGGAACCAAAGTCTGAGACCAGAGCCCAATCTCTGTAGATCTTGCTACGTTCTGTACATGTTGTCCAATCAAAGTTACAACCAGCAGGGAAATACAGTTACAACAGCTGCGAGCTATAGTCGGGAGTCTTCCTTAAGCTGCAGAGTCCTGCAGCAGTCGGCAGGGACGGTTAATTGCTCGTTTTCTAGCCTCGCTTTGTAACGCGAACGTGCGATCACGTCGTTACGAAGACGGTGATTTGCTCAAGGCGAAACGCTCGCTTCCGTTCCCCGTCGCGTTTGTCTACCGCTTCGAATGGCTATGAATTTCAAAAGTTCTACGAAAGTTCGTTATAACAAATTCACTTGCATTTTACTCAGGCTTCCTTCCGCGGAAGTATTTCACTTTCGGAAATTTCAGACAAGAGCATTTTACAAATTTTTCGTCTCCAATCTTCAAACTGGAACTTGCTGTTTTTCTGCTGCAGTAAATTTAACGTTCAAAGGTGCCTTTTCGTTGATTATAAAAAATAAATATTTGGAAAAATATTTCGCATGAAACTTTCAAATCTGAAAGTCCTCGTATCAGAATTAGCGTAAAATTGCAGTGTCGAAATTGATGTGCAGTTCCAAAGTGTATATTCAGAGGTAAAATGTACCCGTCGAAAATTTCGCGGAATAAAAATAAAGTACAAGTAAGGAAATGAAATCGAGTCCTTTGAGGGTTGAAGCGCAGAGAAATATTGAATAGAAAAGCTACGAAACGCGAATTTGTTGCATTAGCGGTAGGGCATGGAAAAAGCATGGAAATCCCTGGTCGGTTTGCGTGAATCGAAATTAGAGCGTGATCGGAACGGTTCGGGTTCGATCCGTGTAATTAAATGCTGGTCTCGCGTGAAAGTCGAGAGCAATCGTAATCCGTGCACGTTCGTCCGCTCTGAAACGTTGCACCGCGAGCGAGCGAGCTAAAAAGCAAAACCACGACGCGTGTCGACCGCGTAACGCCGATACACGAGCCGCGAAAAATCACACCAGTCACCGGATAGTTTTACGGTTTTCCATTCGACCGCAAACTTTCCTCGCGCGTTTACGATCCTCGCCAAACGACGCTGTTCGTCCTCAACGTCGAGACACCCGTGGTTTCAACCACGCGAATAGGATCGCGTGTCAGCGGAAGCTTCTCGTCTTGCGGACAACCTGCTATCTCAGCACCGTTTCTTTCTACACGAGTTTGCTGCCGATTTAACGGTCTACGTAAATTGCGACCTGTTGGCTCAATCTCGTTCGATCCTGCGCCTCCATCTTGGAGGTAAATGATCCGAGGGGTGGAAATGGCGATATAACGTGTGAGATGCTACCTTACGATACGGTTGTAACTTTCAACTTTCTGAACTTCTATGTTCTCACATCCTCACGTTTCCACATTTCCCAAATCCCCAAATTTTCGCATTGAATCATTTCTAAATCTTTGATACTCGACAATAAAAATCTGCACCCCAAATTTCTACATCCTTGAATCCTCTAATTTCCAAATCCCTAAGTCCTCAAACTTCTACATTCTCCACTTCGCAAACCCACATATATCTAAATCCCTCGAATCTCCAAATCTGATTCTTCAAGTAAAAATTTTCGAATTCCCAGTTTCGTAATCCCCAACTAATATTTCCCCTAATCTCCTTTCCGTTAAGAACTAAAATTCCGGGAAAACAATTGAATTATCGCGAAGAGAATAAAAAGGTGTAGGTGCGAGAAAAGTTAATCGGAGATCGCAATCTCAGAAGCGACACGGCGCGGGAACTCGATCGCGCCTGATTATTATACACTCGCTCGAGGTGGAATTTATATTCAGTATTTCTGCGTCGGGATTCCGTGAAGCTCGTAACCTGGTAGGAGGACCCGTGAAGCTTTTAATAACTGCGATTATCGAGCACGGCAGTACAGGTGTTGTTTGAAGGAATTTTTAACGAGCCGCGAAAGAGCGAGCCGGAAATTTATAGCGCGTTCGTTTATTAACACGTAGGAAGATTTCCCCAGGCTGCGATCATTGTTTATGCAAAAGACGGCCGCAGAATGCGCGCGGGAGCTGCGGCCACGGCCGTTTCGTTGCGCAGAGGCTGCAGGCGGTTCGAGGCCCAATTAACGGCGTGTCGTGTGGTCGGCAAACGAGTTTTCGTCGGCGTGCAGGCGTCAAAAGGTGGCCAAGCTTGTCCGTTCAATCCTGTAACGTAGTTACGCGTTAATTGCGAAAACCGCTCGAAAGGGGTTAAGAATTAGCAAGCAGTCGTGCGGTTCGCCGTCGAATGCGAATCGTCGATTCTGCGGACCGTGGAGAAAAAAGAAGCGAACAGAATCTATTTTTCTGCCGTCGAACGAAAAAGCGAAATGAAATGTTTTTCTCCTGTTGTTCCGTCGTCTCTGAACATTTCGGGACAATCGGCGTCTCGTTTCGCGGCGACGGGAACAAAACGAGTTGGAATTGCGTTGAAACGAAACTCACAGCGGACATGTTGTTAATTACAGAAAACCGCGTCGAGGATGTTTGCTCGCGCGCGAACCCGCCCAGGAAAAGCTGCTTGGAAAGTCGAATAAATTAGCTCGATCCGCGAGAGACCGTGGGATATTCAACGAGTTTCGCGAAACCATCCCGCTTTCAATCCCGCCCGCTGGCCGCGCCAATGGTAAATAGGAACGAACGAAAAGACCGAGTTCGTTTCCAGCTCTGAAGGCGGCTGTCTTAATCGGGACTCGCGGGGTTCCCCGTTAAAAATTAATAACTTTGCCCCTCGTCGGTTGTTAATTTAGCCGGGACGCGAGGGGTCGACGAACTCGACGGATCCGTAACCGGGCTAGGCGTTCAAAACCGAATTTATCGATGCCGTTTGGTCGACGTTTAACCTTAAACCGGGTAATTGGCAGTCATTGAGGGGCGAGGCCGGCATCGCGACAGAATAGACACTCGTTATTCCCGAGAATTATCTTTCGACGACGTGCCTGGCTGAATGACGTTCCGCGAGCTGGCTGAAGCATATTGGCAGCGGAACAATCTCTCGCCTCGGGGTCGTTAACCAACCCCCGTCATGGTTTTCACGGCGACGACGAGAGCAGGGTCGATCCGAAAGTACGCGCGCCGCTGAAAGATTCATCGTCGAGAGGGAAATGGCGCGAAAAGAGAGGCTAGACGAGAGAGAAAGAAAGCAAAGTGGTCTTGCTAGCGGATTCTGACGCGTTTCCAACCTCGGCAGAGGTGCAAACCTGCATTCTATCGGTCATTCTAGAGTTCACTTCCCGTTATCGATAATACCGTTAAGACATCGTTGGATACGGGAAAATCTACGGATATTTCAAATTCAGGGATTCGACAATTTGAAAATTTAAAACAATCCCAATTTGGGTCAACAGTGGTGAGACCTTTCATGCAATTATGATAGGTAAAGCATAAATGAAGCTCTGTCAGCTCCAGTCGATAGCATGATTTATATCTATTTTGTAGACTTCGACATATATAATACGTCTTCAGCCTTAATTGTAGCCTCGTAGAATAATCGGTTTTCCAATCGAATAACGCGTTCAACGGATTAGCACATCGATATCGTAGTTGTTCTCGGGTAGACTCGCAATATAAGGTTCCGTAACGAGCTGGCTAGTTTAGCCGGCCACGATAACGAGAATAACGGTCGATAATAAAAGTGCGAGGGTGCAGGCTGTGTGTCACGGCATAATAACGATTCCGGCCGGTCGAAGAAGTCGTGGTCGCGGGAACAAGCCGGGTGAATTTTACGAACCCTTCCTTCAACGGCAGACGTCTCGACGGCTCGACGAGAGGGTGCGGTGTTTGTTCGCGTTACGTAGCTCGTTGGTATCGGCCTCGAACGACGGTAATGGGGTTCGAGACACGGCGCGGTGCGGTGTGGTGCGAATGCGGCAATCCGGAATTCCCTTTTCCACCCTTTACCAACCGCCAACCCCTGCGGGACTCGCCAGCCGCCAGACGTCGGTGCTGCTTTCCAAGCTGGTTAGTTTGCTCGCGATAGATTGCGAAAAAGGAGAGCTCTCGGATAGAGTCTGAGGGATTACCACCCACCAAACTTCCGATCGTGTCTGATTCGGGTAGTTTGCGGGATTCTGTGATCGTCGAACGATCTGTGTCGAACGATATCCGGGTTGTTCTTTCCGAAACATCTGCCATTAACCATTCTCGACATCATGCATTTTCGAACACCTTCGATTGCAATTCCTGGTGAACTGTGTACGCATTGTGGATGCATATGAATAATTTCTTCCCTTCAAATATTGTTCGCAACGTGAATTGCTGTTTGATTATTTTCTCCATTTATCATTTAATATTGGAACCTTACATTTAGTATGAACTCTGGCTACTGGCAATAGAGACGATGAAATAATCAGTACGAAATGGTACGGGTTGTAGATTGTGACCTGAAGGTTTGTGGCAGTTCACTACTACGTTTCGCCGCCACTAGATTGCGTATCAAGATCGCCTTTCTCGCTAGTACCGCTACAATGACGAGTCCACAAATTCTGGTCGAAACGTTGTCCATCATCAGTATTCTACCGCCAAAGGTCGTTCACGTAGGTATTTATATCGAAGAAGATTGATAACATCGTCGAAGTCTCAAAAGTTATGAATAATGTCACTCACGGTATCACGATGATCAATGCATTTGTCCAAAATACACGACGTAACAGGTAATTTTATCATTCAAGTCTATCTATTCTCGTTTACATTTCAAATCCGTTGTGACCCGACCTAACTCTAGACATAATTTTATCTTCTAATCTATTTCTGTTTTAAAATAAGTTATAGAAAATTTGAAATTCAAACAGGAATTAATAGAATCGTAAATGGATTTGAACATAAGATACCAAGTCCAAATTTATATCATTATGTATTAGATTACGTTGGGTTAAGTTCTAAGATTAAACAGTGATGCACGTTTTTATAACATATTTCTATATCTCATGTTTTATAAATTTCTTCTTAAATCGCATGACTAGGATGAATAATATTTTGATTCGAATTAAACCAATTAGTCTTCTAACTACAAAATGTGTCGATTATCTATAATCGATGTAAGCCTAATCAAATTTCCCAATAATTCTCCGATATCTCGTACTAGTGTATTATAAAACGGCTCCAGCGAGTTCCTTTGATTTTGCCGACCCGATAGCTGCCACACATTCGAATCATCCCCTAACGATTCAGCGTCAGAGTTGACGTAACGGTAGTTTGCACAGAACGTCGTCACAATTCTGTCCAGCGAAGCAGCCAGTCCCACCAGGAACTATCCTGACCACGTAACTGTAGGAGTAGAATTCGCGAGACACGCGGTTAAACGCGACAGTCATCGTGTCCGGTTGCCGCACGTGCCTGGAACGAGTTTCGAATGGCCAATACGAAATTCTACAAAGTGCAGATCCGTTTGGTAATCGATGTCCGAATAGACGCGTCGCGGCAATTAATTGAGCGGGAAGAAAAGTGATAAAAGCGGAGGAGCATCGAAGAACGCGGCAAAGGGAAGCAGAGAAGGACGGGGTCGAGTTTCATCCCGAAAAAAGCGTAGGCAGCCGCAATGCGTCGAATAATGCACCGATGTGGGCGCAGAGGGAGCGGGGGGTGGAAAAAAAAAGGTAGAAAAGGGAAGAAGAGCGAATGTCACGCTCCGCGAACTGCCAACTCTTTTTACCCGTTGCACGCGAATGCATTCCTGTCGAGCATACCGCGCGCGTGTGTGTTATGTGTTCGAATAAATTTGAATGCGAATGAGCGCTATGAAAAAGAACGGAGCACGAGAGGGACAGGTAGAAAGGGAAAAATGGACGAGGAAAGAGGTGGCGGTCGGGGGATCGAAGAGGAGGGGATGATAAAGTGGGCGGTGAAGAAAAAGAATGGCGGGGAAAAGTGTGAGACATCAAGTGGTTGTTGCCAGAGCTCCGCTTCTATCTCTTGACCCTGGGGAAAATTAAAATAAATCGTGGACCGGCTAGAAAATCGACAGTCGAAATCCAGCAGCTGCCAATTAACCGATTGAACAGTATCCTTTCCCGTTCGATACCGTGGCTTCTATCTTTTAATTGGAAGGACACCATCCGGCCAGATTAGCCGCTCTAGGTTTTCGAGGATCAATAAAGCCCGGCTACTTGTGGCAACCCTCGGTACCGTGATATCCACGCTCGATATATAAATTACAATTACTTTTCGTTTCTACTCGCAATTCTACACAACTTTTAAAGCTGTCTACAAATAATTAGGTTTCGTAGTGTACGAGTCATTTGGAAATATACAACATAATTTCAAATCAGAAATCAATCACTCCTAAGTCGGTAGTGTACACAGGTTCTCTGTATTTCACCTACAATCGCTGTGTGCAAAACAGAATTGATATTTTCATCTTCGCTTTCTATCTCCAGATGTACCTCTGAGTACCTTTTATCTGAATTTGAAGTTTGAAAATGTTTATACTTAGGAGGTCCTCGGTAACACCCTTGACTCTGGGACGCAGAAGTTCCTTTAAATCACCATTTTCCCTACCTGCTTTTTCCACCATACCCTCGGACACACTCCCTGTCAAAATCCATTTACACAACCGCGTTACCAATATAACCCTTTCATATCAATTTGCCCATAACAGTGTATCAACCTTATTTCAAATTTAATATCTACGACTCTTAGACCATTTCGAACGAGTTATCGCGTACATAAAACTCGAACGTGTTCCAACACCCATTACGTTCGATTTCAAACATAAAAAAGTAGCGTGAAAGGGGTAAACGTGAAAGGGGGTAATCTCCCGTGATAAAAAAGAGTGGTTCGTTTAAATGGCAAAGCGAAGAGTGATAAATTAATCGGCGGCAAGCAGCGAAGTTAATTGTTCCCCTCGACGGGAAATAAATGGTAACGGGGCTGGGTATTATCATTAGACCAGGGAAAATATCGCCACGGATAAAACCGTGCAGTTGGATTATAGAGATATATATTTAATTAGCAGCCTGGTGCTCTCTATCTGCCAGCAGACAGGGGCGAGTTTCTTTCTTACCGCAGACCCTTTTGTTTCTGGCTGTTCCGTATAACACACGAGCGCGATAGGGGGTATCGTAGCCCCGAGGGTGAACCTCCATATTGCGGACGTGCGTGAAGGGTGCTACCTGAACACACGCTTGTCTCCATTTCGTTCGACAAAATAGCTTGTCCCCTCGCTAACGCGACAATGTACTAGCGATTGAGGACTCTCACCCTCCGCTTTTCCTCTTGCATAAACTGTACCAAGAAAAACTTGTAACGGGCAATTGCTGTCTCGAGCAAAATATTGGATAATTATGCGAGATGCATCGCTTAGGATTATGTACTTTTGTTCTGAACCATGTGGAGTCATAGGACAAAGGTCAACACTTTCGGAATTCGGAGAGGCTTTCTTGTTTTTCTGTCCAGTACATTTGATCTATTATATTCAAAATTATGTGTGAAGCGACAACTCTTTGCTTAAAGAACGATCACAACCTTGCTAGTATCAGAACTCTGACACGAATGTTAGAAGTAGATCACCTTAAAGTTTATTCTTATTTAATTTTAACGTGGGTAACATGTCAACCGAAGCACCGTTTGTCTCGTCTGTCGACCGACAATAAAATGTTTTATTGACACCTACTTCGGATAAATTGTAAGATTTCGAGCATTGACGTGTAGTCCCTTGACAGCCGCCACAATATCGTTTTCCGAAGAGGAAAACGTCAGGTTAAAAGTTTGATAGTTGTTAAGGCATCGTGCCGCGTATTTCACGGAGTGTGCATGTATCCCAATCGAAGCCTAATTTCGTATGCGCAGGAGGCAAGTAATTAGTGCAGGGGCATGCGTCAGATCGTCGCCAGTTGGTCTGACTCCTCCTGGCTCGTGGATTCGCGTCGAAGATCGACGGGATTGATAAACGATTCGCAGCCAGCGTCGACCGTTAATTAAACCACGGCACCCGTTCGTGATTTGCATACTTGCACCAGAAAGTGCGTATGTCAGAGTTGCGTAATTCCGAACTTCGAAAGATTCCCGACGTCTTTTGCGGTGATCGTGCATCGTTTGCTCAGCGATCGATCGCCGAGTTAATGCCTGCCAGAGAATTAGTTTTCGAGTTGTAATTTGTCAACCAGATCGGTGCAGCTGGATTACATACAATTAGTTTATTGTTTGAATAATGAGCGACAGAGAAGTTTATCGGACGAAAACGCGGTAACACCCTTGCCAAGCATAATTAACATTTATGCTTCTATGCCGCTTGTTTAGCTCTATTTTATCTAACCGTGTATAGATTGATTACATCGATACGTTATCTGGAATCTGTAATGTACCTAATGGTTTCTGCCATCAGGGCTCATCCCCATCTAAATTTGTGAACAACGAATGCGGAACATTAGCTATCTTCTGTTACGATCTTTTGACTTGTGTAATTAGCCACATTTTATTCAGAGTACCATTCAGGCAATTATCTGTGTTTAAGTTGTATCACCTTTATAACGTGTGTTTTATCGTGTTCTATATAATTTCCCTTTTAATCACCCTCCAATCTGTCTCGCACTTAGCCAGAATAGTTTTCGAAAAATGTTTAAACATTCGATCGGTGACGGTCAGCGATAACCTAGAACGTGAGTAACGTATTCGATGCTCGAAAAATAAAAGATTCAAAGGAGCATATCAGGGCAGAGTCGAACAAGGACGATCCGTTGAAGCCGAAAGCAAGGATCCTCGGGATCAATGCGAAACACCGAATGCATAGGAGAAGCTCGGTACGGGTCACCGCGGGCTCGAGGAAGCCCGTGAACGATCGTCGAACGAAATCGCGACGCATTCAGTGGTGCAGAAAACTCCGACCTCGTCCGAAGCAACGAGACATATCGTGACTTGGTCCCTCCTCCTCGAGGAGGATCCATCCGACCAGCTCGTGCGTTATAACTTTACGACAGAACGAAACGGTTGGTCGGATCAGCCATCCCTGACCAATATTTTCGAATCGTGTGCTCGATACGTTGGCGGTCGGTCAACGGACTCGGATCCGGATACGTCGAATTAATCGGATTGCAGACTCGAAATCGTGTCGGGCTGCGCCGGAGGAACCTGCACGTTCGGGGAAGATAAATTATTTGATCGCGCGACGGGCTTTAATGGATCGTCGGAATTTTTCCTACCGATAACCTCCGAACGATTTCCACTTGCAATTCCGTCGGAAGAGCCATCGAAATTTAGAACGGGTGACCACGCACGGATTAACTGTCAAGTAGGGTTAGCTCAGGAGAGACATTTTTTAATATTGAATTTAGTGTGAATTATACTTTATATAATTCTACATTTCGAGGTATCAAACTTCTGAATTTTTCCAGTACAAAGTGATGAGGTTTTTAGGTATCAAAAACCGGTGTTCAGATCCGATGTTCCAAGGTTTCGAAATTCTAAAGTTCCAAAGTTATTGGATTAACAAATTTTAATGTTCCAATGTGTTTAAATCCCTAAATCTCCAGTTCTTAAAAATGAAAAATTCAGAAAATCCGTAAAATGGCTTGACCCCAAGAATCTGAATCCGTATAACGCACTGAGCGGAGAATGAATAGTTGCGTCGAAGTTGAAAAGATGAGTCGCGGTAAATGCGAAGGAACGTTGTAAAGCAGAATAAAAAGTCGCGTTCCCTTGAGTACGTTGAATTCGATAAGATACGATATCGCATGGAAAAATATGCTCGGTCAAGCAGAGCTTCTCGAGTCGAGGAATTGTCAGGACAGAAATCGTTATGCATCCCGCGTTCCTCGCGACGAGGGAACGTTGAAACACAGGTATCGAGAAGGAAGATAAAAATGTATTAGAGACGTATATCTCGAAAAGAAAAGAAACATGTTTCGTGGACGAGTAAAGGAGTATGCGTTAGCGGGGAAAAACGAGAAAACGGGAACACACCAAGAGATTTCTCAAAAGAATCCATATACCCGGTTTTATTCGCGAAAGCCGCGATGAACCTCATGTCCCATTGGTTTCGATGACAAAGGATACTGTCCTATTTGTACAGTTCTTCTCCGCTGTCAGGGTTTCCAGAAAAATTCTGACGTTCTTTATCTCGGGGATGTGTACATGCAACCATTCGCAAAGTCGTTACTTTTCTAGTTACCATATTCAAGTCTGATTCCCAAATACCCAACTTTCTGTATTTTGATATTCTCAAATGATCTATTTATCAAATCTGAAGACCACACTTCTGTATACCCAAATTCATATCATCCCTAAATTTCTAAGATTCCAGTCCCAATTCCTAAATTATACAATTTTCGTATCCCCAAATCTCCAAATTCTCAATTAACTAAGAACCTCAAATCCATAAAGTACACGATTCTCAAATTTCCGTATCCCAAATTTCTGCAAGAGCTCAAATTTTCCAAGGTTCCAACTTACCAAATTCCCAAATCCTCAAATATTGAAGCCTCATCTTCCCCATCTTCCGTCTCCCAAAATTTGAAAGATTCTAAGTGCCTATGTTATAGAATGTTCGAACGCGAGAGCACCATTTTGTCTAGAAAATCGCGACACACAGTGATCGTTGACTCCAGCGGATTCGCAAGAAGAGGATCGGAGTGATTTCGACGAGTCGATAGTTGACCAAAACTAGAAAATAGCAGCACGCCTCTAACGGAAGCAATTATTTCGCGCCAAAGTCTCATGAAGTACGTGCGACGACTTAGAAAGGAGATCCGCATGGACGTAACCATGGCTGGTATTGTGTTTCTCGTCCGGAGTTTTCTTTCTTCCCGTTAGCCTCGTCTACCTCAAAGGGCAGCTCGAGCTCTGTAATATTTACAAATTCCTTGGCTGAAACTTCTCGAAGTTCCAAGACAAAGGAACGATACAGAGTCTAACTTTGTATACCGTTCGCTTCCTCCGTGTACCAACTTGCCCCTTTTTCGTGTATATATATATATATGTATAGGTATATATAGTCAGAGACAAAGAGTTTGCGAATTTCTTAGGACGATCGACCACCGGGACTGGTCGGAGAGGTTCGGTCGAGTTCAGTTCGGTGCTGGATGCGCATTCTTTGTCCTCTGTGCCCCGGTACGGGTCAATATTGAACCGTACGGTATTCGTGGATGCTCCAAAGATAGAAGAAAACGTGGCCATTAAAACGAGAATCTCGTACGATTTCAATAAACGAACGGCGCAATACGATAGCGTGAGCAAACACGTGGTGGCCTTTCGTGCAAATACAACACTCGATTAAATATAAACGAGAATGTTTGATAAAATCTCTGTCCGCTATGCTTACAAAGTAACTTTTCAAACATTTTTCTGCACGGTATATTAACGTTTGCATACGTTTGATACTTGATCTTCCTTTCGCGACGACCAGATACGACCGATAATTAGATTAAAGTATCGCTACCAATTATATTTTCTTTCACCGAATGCAAACGGATTTCAAACTGATTACAAATATAGCAAGAGAGTACTGATAAAAATAGCGCTTATTTCGATCGAAGACTCCCGTCGAATTTTAACGAGTACCTTAATTTTTCATTTTGTAGGAGATAGAAAGACGGAGTTGAACTTAGAGATTCCAAAAAAAAATATTGGTTCTTTTGTCTACATAAGACAAAGTGTTCAGACATGTACCAAGTATATACCCATCTTGCTCAATAGTTAATCTTATGTAAAGATCGCGATTTAATCGATAACCTAACTCATCCTTAATACAGACTGTCTGAGAAAATTCTAACTTGTACTACTTCTAACAATTCCTAAATTGTACCCGTTAATACTATGTTAATTGTTTAGTGTAATTGGCCTCTAACCGACGACTCGCCACGTGCGTCAGCAAGAGAGATTAAGGAAGTTATTAATAGTACGAATGAATGATCGTGCTCTGGCTCAGGCGAATAACACTTTGTTTTTCACTTGGCATAACGAAGACCCGGCATAAAATATTGACTTTATTTTAATAGAAGCACGCCAAGTTGAAAGTTTCACCGATAACATTGCCTATTCCAACGGACGGTTATAAAGTAGTTAAGCTCGCTCGTGTGATTTATGGTCGACACAGCAAATCTCATTTCGCTGCACCTTTTTCGTTCACCCGCTCTCTCTCCCTCTTTTTTCATCCGTTTGTTTTATTCCGTTCTCATTGCGCCGATACGAGTAATGCGCGAGCCAAGTTGGCAAGCAACGGCTCCCACCGAGGGAGCTTAATTTGGTAGCCCGGATAGATTATCAATCATTAAACAATTTTCCCGAGCGAACTCGCGAAATCGTAGGCGAATACCTCGGTGAAACGCGGCCATTAATCTTTCGACCGGTCGCGCGCGAAATAAAAACGTTTCTTCTCGCGCCGCTGGGACACGCGAGCTTTCACGAATCCGTGTTTCGCGCTGGTAAATCGAGCACAGATCTAACGGCTCCCAGTCGTCAAATTCCCCTGAATTTCATTCACCGATCGCAATAATAAAATTCAGAGGCTTAGCACTTTGGCGTATACTGTTTTTAATTACCTTTCTGCAAAGGTGTACATTCGTATTCTGAAAATTTATGGGAAAATAAATAAAATAAAACTTATGGGAAATGTAGAGGATTCGACTGTTGTGAAGACTTTCGAAGACATTCGTATGTTCGCTTGTTATTTCACTCCACCGCTTCAAGATTCGGTTTCTAGATTTCAGAGACACAAAGTTTGAATTTACGAAGTACCAAAGTTCCAGAATTTCCACGTCTCAAAGACCTACAAGTTTTAAAATTCCAAAGTTGTACGCTATCAAACTCTCAACGTCCCAAAATCGTAGAATACCTCAGTCTAATGGTTCCAAAATAGCAAACTCCCAAAATGCTAAGCTTCTAACATTAAAAAATCCCAGTCTCCTAATATGAACTCCAAAACTCCAATAAATCGAAGATTGTTAAACTCACAAGTCCCAAAATACCAAACTCCCAAAGAATCATATGAAAGAACTAAAAAAATCGAGAAGTGAGATTCATTGGTTTCATTCGGAGGGTATTAATCCCAGTTAAAATTATGAATGCAGAAGTTTATATCTTTCAAAGTTAATGCTAATAACCGATTCGGTCTGACGTATAGCGCCATGAACCCGTTGTGACCCGCTATTTCTGATCGGCCGTAATAAATAGGCTGTCTGTCTTCGTTACGGGTCGAATTAGCTGAAAGTGGAGAAAGAACGAATGGTCGGACGCAGTAGAAACGGTCGACACGTTGTCAGACGCACCAGTCTCGTCATCGTTCACGTGCCCGATGACACGAACAGCTCTACCCGTCCTTTGTTCAATCTCGTTCGACGCAATTAACAACGAAGAAGGACGAACAGAATACGTTCTGACAAGGTTCCTAAAGGATCTGCGACGAATAATTCACCGAAATGGCGACGTAATTTCGTTTCACGCTCCAAATATTCGTTAAGACGCAGTCGACGTTCACTACAATTAATTCGTTTATCATTCCGTTAATTCATGCGTTTCTTTGTTGCTTGCCAAAATTACGGATTTTTAACACTGCTGACCCGTTTCGCGTATTTCACGAGCAATTCAACCCCTCTGTTACTTATTGCAGAATTACGTTTGAAATTTTCATTAAACGGGCGCTGCAGAACGACTCATTTTCAAATTATAATAAGTACCTGGCAAAGTAGATCAAAGCAAACTGAGGAATAACGGGTTAAGAAGTTAAGCTTCGAATTCGCAATTATGTGACACCGTCCGCCACAGCGAAATTAATTTAAAGCATCACAACGGGGGCTGACGTACAGTTCCTTTACAGCGAAATGCAATAACAATAATTCCGTTTAATTACCCTTTAAAATTACCTACTATTATCGATAACGTTCCGACATTTTCCCGGAAATTCTACGAGTTCACAGTAACTTCGCCCGTTTTATGAATCAATCCTCTGGCGAGAAAAATAAAATATACGATATGCACGATTTCGCGGCTTCGACCTCGCGAAAACAAAAACGGAAATAATATTTGCCCGAGCTCTTTTCGAGCTTTCTTTCTCCTTCGTTAAGAGAAGCTTTCTCTGATCGATGCTCCGTCGTATTTCGTCGGCTTTCGATTCCCACTGTTCCGCTTATGATTTATTCATAACGACCCCGGAGCATCTCCGGAGGTTACGCGATACGTTAAATGTTTGTAAATATTCATCGTAAACTATCCGCCCTTTTTTTTCGTCGGTTTTCCCTTCTCCTTTTTTCCCCGTGTTTTCCGGGTATTCGTATCGCGTTTGTTACCCGACCATTGAGGCGAGGAAATTATTCGCGAACATTAAAACCGCCCCGGGGAGCACGGGCGGAGGACGCGACTACAAGGATCAATTAAATATTCAACAACGTCGTACTTCAGTTCTCGTGACCCAGAAACGTGCAATCGACGTGGCCGATTACGAGCAGACAACTTATACCTTTTTCTCCTTTTTAACCCTTTGTACGCGAATACTCTCTCTCTCTCGTAAATCTTTCAACGACTCATTCTTTTTTCGGTGCGTTGTACCTCTTTAACCGATACTTCGAAAATATTCTTAATGCACGTTCATAGAAATTAAAAATAAATTACACGGGTCCTTCGAAAACATATTTTACGGGGGTAGTTTTCTTCATGAATCGACAGTTTTATTTACACGAGACGTTTATATAGGTCAGTTCTCATTCTTCATGGAGAAATTTATCAAGACACAATGATAAAGGAAATAAATCATAAGATGAAACGTACTTAAAAAGAATAGCGCACTTTAATCTTTTTCTGGAAGGAGTGATCTGCAACAACCTGTATAATAAATGAATAAGGATGAAAAATTAGGAGCTGTATATCACGCGAACTCACGACAGCCACATTTCGTGTGCGGTAGCGTGAGGGATGGTTCGAGCGCAAAGGGTTAAATCGAGTCGCCGAGGGCAGAAATGTAGTCGTTTGTTCTCTCGCAGGTTTTTTCCGCCGGAAAATCGACGCCCCTCGGCGAGGCCAGGCTTATTTTTAATTACCCCCACGACGAAACAAGACTACGAGTATGAAAGGGGAAATTAGCGGGATGGGATGAGAAACGTGTGGCCCGTCGTAATCCTGCAAAAGTCCGCGAATTACGTTTTTTAATTCCCGCAGCCTCGCCCGATTACGTCATGAGATACCGTCGCGTATCTGCTTTAATTTTTATTTGCGTTTCCTGAGAGACCTCCTTGCTACGCTCGTACTCCGAAAACAAGCATTATTCATAGCCCGTACATCTTCGCCCCTCGCCCGTTTTCCAAGAGTTTCTTTGCGACCGCCGGAAAGGAAATGTACAAGGAAAAGTACACAGCAGAACTGCTGGAGTTTCTGCTTATCGAATAATTATGGTTACTTATTCGTACCCAGCAAGTTCAATGCGTCCGCTCAATTTTATACCGTAGAGATGAATTTTTAAAAATGTGAAAGCGTCGTTGACACTGAAACTATTCATTATTTTTATCGTATTTCCTTTTAGCTCTCGTCAGATTTGTATTATTTTGTGCGAGAACTTTTTTGTAAACGAGCTTGAATGAAGTTAAATTGTATAAAGCAAATTATGAAAATGATGGTATAGTTTGCCTACATTATCTGGGTAGAATCAACGTTCAACTAGATAAGAGAAGTTAAGCATTCTTCGCCCTTACCCTCGAAAGACTGTAAACAGTATAATAATGATTGTTCTTATTAACATCAAGCGCAAGGGGAGTTTCGCGAATACTTGCCAGTTTCTGCCGGTAGTTTGGCGAGCAGTCTAATTAGCAATGCTAACGAAAGTTAGCGAAATAACGAACACCGAAATCCGTATCGAATTAAGTGGATGCGCGAACGCGTTATGAGTGTCAGCAGGACCAGAAATTCATTTGAATTTCTGGAACACGATCAGTTATCCCCCTGAGAACGGGATTAAAGCGAAATAAACACGCGCTTAGCCCATCTAATATGTGGGATATCACAGGAATTTATTGCCACATTTTGAAGTGCCAATATTCCACATTCTCGAAGCTGTATATTTTCGAAATACTAAACTTCTGAAATTATGATGTTTTTCAAGTTCTTGAAGTTCTGGGGTCCTACAGTCCTAAAGCTTGAAATTCTCGAATTCTCAAAGTCCTATAGTCCCAAATTTTTGAAGATGACAAGTTCTTAGAGTTTTTGAAGACTCAAAGGTCATAGACCAGTAGAATTAAAAAATATAAGAGTTATAACAAAGGATCAAAAATCCCAAACTTTCATGATCTGAAACTAAAGGTCTCAACTCCTGAACTCCCAAAGTCGTAACCTTTGAAGATTCTAAAATGTTGAAGTCCAAGAACCGTTTCAAAGTCTGAGGATGTTAAAAGCTGAAAGGTGAAAAATGTCGAAAATGCAAAGTAGCGGAGTTTAAGAAATAAGACGTTATTTCGTCGGTGTCTATTTAGGGACAGGCATATAGGTAAGCACGAAAATGTTTGAAGTGTCTGTAAAGATGTTAATCCGTCTCCGGCCTCTGGCACCGTTTTCATTCGCTTCTTTCAGCTCTCTGTTTCTCTTTTTGCGAGGAACACGACGTCAGCCGACGGAAGGAACAAGAAATTAATACTAGTGGCTACTAAGCAAAATTGTGCGCGGTATTACCCTCTTTAAAAGGTACGCTGATTAAGAGTACCCTCAACCTACTTAACTCTTTTTACCCCCCGAGGGAATAAAATAATCGTGAAATTAAACCCGCGATGACTGGGTCTCTCATTGAAAGTTAAATCCGTGCCGCGACGAGCCGGAGAAGGGCAATCGTGTTACGTGGCTGAACGTTCTTTTTTTTCGCCGGTCCTTTCGATGCCTTTCTTCTCCCTTTTCGAGCCGCGTCGCGGGTTTCATTGACGCCGCGGGCTTTTTATCCGTACGTCTACGAGCTCGTAACATCCGGCAAAGAAGTAACCCGACGGATGAAAAACAAAGTTTTCGCCACGAGGCCGTCGAGTACTGCCGGTGTACGTTATTGTGCGCATAAATAAATATCGTGGATAATAGAAGTGCCTAGACATCCTCTATAATGGAGCCTATTTATCTCGCGTTTCTTTCGGGCTCTCGTCATCGAACGGTTCTTCCGGCGGCTGCCGAGTTTTTGTTCTTCCTCCTTTTTTTGCGCCGACCACCAACCCCGGCTGGATGTGTTAATCTATTACGCGACGACAGGATTAGGTGCGGCATCCTGTTATCCCTTCTTTTTCGATCGGAAACGGATAAAAAAGCGCCCGGGCGAACCGCAAATTAAGATCGAATCGCTATTTGTCGTCCACGAACCCATCGGGACCGCTCGATCGTTTTATTCTCTACAAGCTGTTCCGAATCGATTCGAAAACGGCAGGAATACGTGACGAGAGTGGAAAAATGTTGCCAGCTGATTATCGCTAATCAAGTGGCTGACCTGTAATAAGTTTTAACCGGAGTGTGCGTTCGTTAATGGACCCGTATATTCTCCAAGAAAATTGGATATCGGAGCAGCTGGAGAACGGTGACGTTTATGGACTCCCTTTTCAATTTGGAATCTTAATATCCCAATGGAAATGTCAGAAATTTGAGAATTGCAGAATTTAAACGGTTAAGGTTTTACGAGTCTGAGAATTCTCCAAATTTATACTTGAGATACTTTATACGTTTACAAGATCCTCAAAGTCGAAAGCAATGGAAAGAAGGATCCTACTTCTTATCGAAAGAAATGTGTTGCGCATGAGTACAAGAAAATGGACATATATAGAAGATCTTGAATGGAAAATCTCTTCGTTAAGTTAATAAAGCAAGACCACCACTCGTCCCATCGAATAAGATTACCGATACTCCGATTATTCCACTGGTAAACGTAACGATGTTATTGTTTGATCCGTTCTTGTTTGCACACAACGGTGATATCTGGACGAAATTCCTGCGTCCTTCACCCACTTTGTTCAGTATGCTTGGTTAGTTGTCGAGCTCGTTAAATATCTTGAAAACCGCTGAAACCACCGATCGATTGCGCCACGGACGTTCGTGATACTCCAGGGGCTACGAGGGGCAAGGATATTCAATCGATTCGTTCATTCGGAAAAAGAAAGAAGTAAATTGGAGCTAATTGAATGATGCGCTTATTTGGACCGCGTGCGGTTGAATAAATAAACGTAATTCTGAAAAGAAAATTTGCGCAGATAAAATTGACTAACAGTTGTCGAACAAACGTGTGTAATATCTTTACATTCGTGCATTTAACAATTTATAAATTTTCGAATCAAATTACTAATTTAAATTTTGAAGTTTGTAAGTTTTTCTAGATTTCTAGATTTACAGATGCTGAAATTATTAACGATGACAAACAGCGTCGAAGATGTAGTACCGCAGCGTGTTCGCCGAAATATCCGAATTTCCTTTGGAAGCAGGATGTCTCAATTATGATCGATAAGGAGTTTGTCCCGTGACATGGTCTGAATTAGCGGTGCGTCATAAGACAAGATACGGGTACCATATGGCGTGATCCATAGTTGGTAATTAATTGAAGATTAATCAAATTAGCCGGTATCGCCTTGGCCTTAGTGTTCCTAGCGATCGAAACGTCAATCGCAGAAAGGACATCGAGCCGCCTGTGTCATCGTTAATCCATTCGGTTCGCGATACTCGATACTCCTCGATTATGTCGCAACGAACGGCAACGACAACGACGGCAGACGTTGCTGTTCAAGCGAGATAACCGATTTATTCGTCCAGGCGTTTTCAACGATAAAGTAATTTACGAGGCAAATGGAGGCGTGGATCGTAATGGAATAACGATGGCCCGGTTACGATAATGGAGTTTAGTGTAATACAAATGGCTGGGCAGACGTTGTAACGAGCAGCACGCGGCCCGTTTAAACGGCCGGGCGTAGGAATAACGCTGGACGCGCGATAATTTTATACATCGCGGAAGTATTTCATATTTCCGGCAAGGTGAATAAGGAGACGCCACCGAGCCGCGGAGGATCGTTCTTTCTATCTCGTTTCACTGGGCGTCGCGTTAAATTTTCATCCCGCTAAAAGAATTACTACGGACGAGACGTAGCACTGTTTCTATTCAGACCCACGTTTATTAAAATCACGGAAAGACGGTGTAATTATCCCGAGACAGTTTCCTCGGGCTGTACAAAAAACCATGGAAGGACCAGAGACCTTCCCTTTTTTCCCTTTTGCTTCTATGTTTCATATTCTTTCCCCATTTGCTCTACACGTATGTAACCACCCTCGCATATACGGGGTGTCTCTTTAAACTACTCGTCACGATGTTCTTCAATCTTTTGCTGAAAGTGCTTTGAAAAATTCCTTCATTATTCATACAATTGTATGTTGCAAATTTTAGTAGACGTATAGCCCATTCCCTAGATCGATTTAATCTACAACTCGTTTTTAGTCATTTGTCATTTATGTCTGGTTTATTTAGTCTTATTATAAAGGAGTAAGTTTCTGGGTAATATTTATTTGAAACAGCCTATAGTTGTCGTGAAATGTATCACCCTATAGGGGTATCGTATTCCGCGTAATCTCGCATGAATCATTTCCCTCGCGGACGGGACGGCACCGGTAATAGACAATCTCCATTTTTGTTTAGTCTCTTTTCCGTGCAATTCGCGCGCGCAGTGTCCAACTGTTATTTTTTCGGCGCGGAAATTTATACACGCGCGAATCGAGATGGCAGCTCGCGACCGTAATGAGGAAATATCGTTTCACGATATCGATCCGCGCGGCGAAAGGTCAACCCTAGAAGGGGTTGCCGGCTGACAAACCCTCTACGGGCACACACGTACACGGGTGCGCGGCGGGCACACGAGCGCGCCCCCCCTCTTCGCACTCAGCTCGTACGCCGATACAACCGCCTCTGTCACGGATATTTTGATTCTAGTAATGAGACAGCTCCGGTGATTAACGCGAGAGCTCCGTTGACAAGTGCTCGTTCGAAACTCGTACGCTCCAAGTTGCTTTCCTGCCCTCTTCCGATCCGCTAGACGACGTTTAAATATGAATTAACCGATCGATCGGTCGTTCCGCTTTCCGAAAGAATTTCGCGAATCGCCGGAGCCAATCGAGCCGACCTATGAAAACTTTAGGCGATCTGAAACGATATTAAGACGAATCGTGGCAGGGATGGAAGAGAATTGACAGTAGCGTGCTACCTGCGGTAGATTGCTACCGCGGTTCGGTATGGTCCGTTGAAATATTTACAAGCGGTATTATCATGGATTTCTACGATGTGGGAGTAGTTACTGATATCATCGGACATGATATTAAGACGAATTATTGAATAGGAATGACGGAGAGCTGATGATGGTCTGCGAAACATAATAGCTAGATACCGGAGTACAGTGTACGATAGTATATGTACAGCTATTATTTTAACAGAAGTCATCGAGGGTGATATAGAACAATGATAGACTGTTCGCTATTTCTATGCTGCTGGCTTGTCGATACACTGCCGATACTTTATCGATATTTAACAATATGACCATGTAAAATACTGTAAAGAAACGTGAAAGATAGATTTCGTTTAATCTTCAAACATAACCTTAAATAACCTAACCCTGATATTTAATCAAATTTCGTACTAAGACAACGTATGTTATATAATTCGTGCTATTACCATTCCACTAAATACATAAGTGCAATTATACTGAATACATAAGAACGAATCAGGAATTTAACCGGGTGAACTAGTACAAATAGGAGGATTCATCTCTCATTGTAGATGCATAGCCGCGATCATGAAAAGTGAAACGATATAAATTCGCCTTCGGGATTAACGAATAACCAGTTAAAAACATGTTGCAATTCGCCGCTGGCCATTTTGATGCAGCAGCCATAACGATAAGTGTGTAACCTGTTCCAGCACTTCTTGGGATGATCGTACTATCGTGGCACAAATATTGAATTTGCATGGTCGTCTCGTTTCTGCATTGCAGATATATACGCTCCAGGGATGTGAACCGCGACGATGTACATATTGTACGTACGTATGTACGTATGTAGGTATGGTGTGCCGGTACGTGGAGACATAAACGCTCACAAAGACAGACAATCAGTACGACAGAGTGCAACGTTTACTGCCTCTTTGCGACGATGTCTCGTGGTCTTGTTGTATCAACTTGTGTCTAATGAAATCTGATTCGCAGAACGAATACCCTGCTATCGGTACGATTTAATTCCGTCGAGAAGCATCCTCGATCAGCCGATCACTTTTCCGATAACGATACATTCGCGATAACGATCGTAACCGCGACTTGTGCGATGACATTTATGAGCTGTTTCAGGAAATAAAGTTGTACGCATCGATTTAATTGACGCGCTGCGTTATCGAAGATTTTGTATTTCGTATGAATAGGAGTTCACGAATCTGGAAAGGGAAGTTAGAAATTCGAGGGACGATTCGGATATTTGAGAAGTTGAGGATTAGAGAATGTAGGAATTATGGGGTGTGAGAGTTTGGGGATCTGCAGTATTAACTCAGAAATTTAAAGATTTGGAGATTTGGAATATTTGCACATTGGGCACTCTGAAATTTGGATGTTTGAACTTTAGAAACTTGCGAATATAAAAATGTAAAAATTTAGAAATTTAAAGACACGAAGCTTCATAAATTTAAGAATTTTTAAATATATAAATTTTACAAAGTCTCGCATATTTATCCTTGTACCTATTAATTTTCACGCAACCCTATTTTACCACCAGAAGAATAAAAAGACCGATGCATCAGAGTTCGGAGTTTGCTTAACGGCCCCTCTAGAAATTGAACAATCTAACCACCCTCCATCTCCGCTCGCCGTTCGAATACCACAATTGTCTACGGTAATTTGGAATATTAAACTTGGCGAAGAGAAGTCTAGCAGCGGATCCGAATAGTCTGGGTTGGCATTCCTCTCGTTCTTCGATATCTCCGTACCTTCTCGAGAAACAATGAACATCCAGCTTTCTCCTGGGTCCAAGAGATTTTTCGATCTCTCTCTACAAGATCTTAAATCACATCGGTACAGTTGGAGTGTTCCCTCATTGTGAGGTGTCCAATGCACTGTCACGCTGCGCAACTTCGACGTTGTACACTTCCAGTTCGGTGGTTTTCGTTTTCCTGTGACATCGCTCTGTGGATACGAAAAAGAAGACTCGAAACTACCGAAAAAGTTGTCTCCTACGTAAAAAGACACGTAACGTTCTGTATCGAGACCTGTATTGTCCAGCGTCTTTACAATCGTCTTGTCAAGTGCTCTCTGAAAAGCTGACTGGAAACGATTGTCCGGATAAAATACAAATTCGATTGCTACTCGTGGAACATTGTTCCGAGGTAAATTGTAGAATAACATTTTCGAGGATCGAAAGGGATTTGTGAGATAATTTAATTCAAAGGCTGAATATTCATTGCTTATTCGAACTCCAGTTACACTTTCAAAACAAGATACTATTGAATCATTATAATTTTTTAGAAATTCAGCAGAAAAATACTGAAAAGGTAGTGCATCACTTGGATTTCGATTTTAACAAATGAAACATTTCCTTTTTCGGTACGAGATAATTTCTATGCAAAATTGGAGCTCCCTCCTCGGAGCCAATACAGCTCGGATGAAGCATGGGACCAAGTGCTCCCCTGTCGTTTCGTGTAAAATCAGCAGTGGCAGAAGGAAGCTATCATTAAGAAAGGAATTCGAGCGTGAATCGGAACACGGTCCGATTGTCGACAGGAACGGCGCGAACGTGGAGGAAGAGAGATGGAAAGACAGCACAGCGAGAAAAGTCAATAAAAGGAACGCGGTCGCGGCGCCATGTTTCGGAACGCACGAAACTCTCGACGCTAAACATCGTTTTCTCGACACGGGTTCTTTTTATGGTACTAATTTGTAGCATGAGGTTACGCCGTAAGGGGAAGATCGAGACCCAGCCTTTCGACCCCGGCCACATTACCCTGGCGAGCGTGTAAACCCGCCCCCCGGTATTGGTTGTAACGGAAACAAAGTTCGGTTCACGGCCAGGGTTCCGGGATTCTTGCGATGTTTACGGATTCCATAAAAATAGTTCGCAGCTGGTGAAACTGGTGTCGAGTCTCACGCCAGTTTGTACAACATTCGCCGCTTAAATAAACAACGAACGGACTGGTAGACGTAAACCGTGCAGCGGTGGACGGCGTAAGGTATCGCGCCATTTCCGGTGCAGTTGCAACACCGCAGCCTCCGGAACTGCTGGAAACAGTCGCATGATGTTAACACGTGTGGAGGTTACTTATGGATGACAACGGTGTAATTCGTTCTATTAATTATACTCGCTTTAACTCGAAGAAAAATCGACGATAATATCGAGAGATTACTTTTATAAACGTTCGGAAACACCCTTTTAAGTGGATCTATATATTTTTTTATTACATGCATCGATTCCGTGAAAACAAGTATTAGAATATTTAAAAAAAAACTAACAACCCGATGTTTGAAATTTTTTATGCGGAACATTTCACTCTTGAATTTCAAATATCCTTGTTGATTTTTTAAATTTTACACGCCGCTACCTTTTTACCGAGGATACCGCAAAAAATCAATTTACATGAAACTGCGATGTACGGTTTAATTTAGAAAACTGGTGCATTTTGATTTTGTGGATGAAATGTAAAGCCTATAAAAAAACAAGAGTGATTACAATCTAGCATAGGAGATACGATTGTTTTTATTCCACCGTTGTGGTCCACGCACACAAAATTCGGTGAGCATACAACGCGTTAATTGAAATGCAATCGAACGAGAAATCCCGCACAATGCCGCGTTTTTTCTACGAATCATTGTCTGATTTCGACTTGCTCTGGATCACTCGAAACCGTATCTCGAGTCACTCGCTTCGCTATTCGTGTTTCTCGTGCAGGCATACGCGTCAATTTAGCATTGTTGGGCCCGTATACGACGACGGACCACACACAGCCAATGTTCATTGTTGTGTGAGCACACAATGCGTCCCCGTTACAACAGCTGGCTGCATCTAGCCAAGCCAGCTTGACTAGAGGCAGAGGCTTAACAATTTTCGTTGCCCTGTGAATACTGATACGAACAAACACGCTCCGGGAAAACGGTTACGCGATAATAAATCAATTTCCCGGGGATACATGCATCTTCCACGAGCAAATCGAAAGAAAACTCCCCAAGATGCTCTCTTACAGAAATCCACGAAAATATGCTTCATCCACTCCTTTCTTGGGTGGCAAACTTTCTTCGGGCTTTGCTTTCTCTTTCGGCGATAATTTATAGTCGAAAGATCTTTCTTGAACTCTCGGATTTATCAAATTTAAGGGGATTTATGGACATATTACTTTACCGCATTGGTACGTTTTGCTACGGAGAATTTGAAAACTTAGTAAGATAGAGGATTCTCTAGATATATTTACAAGTCCCAGATTTCTTCGTGAAAAAATAAACCTCCTTTAAAAATACTTGAAGAGTTTACATCTGGGTGCCATTAAGCGTAAATCCTGCAGATGGAGAAGATAAGATTAAAAATACAAGCTCGCCATCGGACGAAAGAAGCGAAGCTCGTTAAAAACCACGTAGAATTTACATGTTAAAAGGCTGGCATACGGGAAGATTTGTAAAAATTGGTCCGAAAGCCGAGCAAAATACCGTCAGCAAGATGCAACCTACTTCCCTTTCGCTTTTTCAGTGGCTCGCTGAAAAAGCTGGGCAGCTAATAGATATTTAATCGAAATCCGTCGAAGCGATTATAGATTATCCGTTGGAGGAGGTGGAGCTAGCTGTTGGCCCGATAAAAATGATATGTTCGAGCGGGTTCAGCCCACTCGAAAGGTTTTTTCGCGCGTCAGCTGGTCGACGTTGATCTCCACTGGCGCAAACCTCGCAGCCAGCTAAACGGAAGCCGGGAGAAGTTAAGAAAGTACTAATGGCTCCGTTAATGCCGGCAAATCGGCCCGGGAATAGAGCTGGAATTTTCAGCTTCATCCCCGGAAACTTAATCCCCTTCTCGTGGTCCATTTTTCGGCTCGGTTTAAAGCCGGCCACGTTCTCGAAGCCAATCAAAAAATCAGACGACGGCGCTCGAATTGTACGACGGCCGAGGGACATTGGCCGGAAGAAGAGATACACGGGCTGTTGCGATTGCACGGGCAAATTTATTCATCGGATTATTCAAATTGAAAGGCGTACACACGGGAGGGATATTGCGGTTTCGTAGTTATCGGCGGCCGACGAATCGAGGGCGTAGCAAAACAGCGACGAACGAACGGAAGCTACTCGCCTCGTGTCTCTTTCGAAGGGACCATTTATCGTGATTAACACGTTGCCTGCCGTCGTGGTTAACGCCGACCGACGCTACAAATTCACCTAAATGAAACATCCAGAAGAAAGATACCTTTTACTGCTCGAACATTTTCTGTAGAAATGTGTCACTGGCAACTCGAAGCAAATAGAACACACAGTATTATAGACACATACATCTCTCGCATCTATTTCATAAGGCACTTAAATATACTTCATATCGAGGTTTTCACAAATATTTGCTTATTATTAAGGAATGCATATATGATGTTAGTACTCTAAATACGCTCTACTGATGGTCCAAGATCAAATTTAAAAAAGTACCATCAAAAGACAACTTTGCTGATTAACATGACTATCCTAAAAATCTATTGTTCTTACACCATAATCTTCCAACGTGACAATATCTTCGCCGATATCGAGAAATCGATCGATAAAGTGGGCGGAGTTAGAATGGCAGAATATCGCTGATGCACGTGTTCGCACGAACACCATCCGGTTCACGCGAGCTGATCGTTCCCAGAAACATGGTCCCTAGGGATTCATATCTTTGATAGCAATTCGAGCAATCAGAGCGCCTCTTAGACACTGTTTGGACCTCTGGCACCGATCAAACCGTTCGATTTTTAGCCGTCAGAACGAATTTTTCCGGGCGTAAAACACGTGGACGCTGTTCGAGGCACGGGTTATATAATTTCCGCGACGAGAGTGGCATTCTCCGGCGGTGGAACACGCTGGGGACTCGATTAAGCCCCGCTCAACGAACCTTTTTATCCAGGCTCTCGTCAACATTTCGATGGCTCGCGTAAGCAGCCGCGCGACAAACGAGTGCGTTTGTTCGACGCTGTCCCTGCGTCGTGCTGATAATTGCCGCGGCATTCAGGTGTAATTGTTCGGATGAGCAGCGGCCAATTAATTATCGCGAGTCTCCGTTGTGTCGCGCCGTTTTATCGGTGGAACATGATCTACGGCATGCAATTGCGCCACAGCTCGATCGCTCGTGCTGCAAGAGGAAAGAAGAGGACAGTTCGTTTTATCGAAAGCAGATTGTCAGATGTGGACCCAATGGATCCGCTCGGTTGCGTTGCAATTTGGGGATTTTCGGACTTTCCAACTTTTACATCTTGGTAGCTTGATAAATTTGATCATCTTGGACTTCGAGACATTGGAAATTTAGCAACTGTTGGACTTTGAAAATTTGAGAGTTTGACGATTTGGGACTTTGATAATTTGGGAACTTGACGTCTTAGATATTTGAGACCTTGGGTAACCATGGATTTTTTAAATATTTGATCTTTAAGATTTGATGATTCTTAAGATTTTTGGTATTTTGAACCTGTGGCAATTTTAGCACAAGCTGCATGAAAAGATATAACTTTCGAATGTGCTCAGACCACAAATAATATGTTCATCTAACCCCACATACAGATTTGTATAAATCAATAGCACTTGAATTACCGAAGAAATTACAATCGATTGATCGAACGGTAAATGCTTAACGATAAAAGAACACAATCGTGGGTAGTACTCGTTTCCATTTAACGACACAATCGACGTTAGATTGCGTTTCGATGCAACTGAAATCCAGCCTTGAGTTTTGTAAGCCCGGGCACCACGGGGCGTCCCATTAACCTCGTTACGTGTAGCATCGGAACTTTTAATTACCTTTCAACCGTTCGTTGGATGAAAGCTAACGAATATTTTGCCGCCGCCGTGTTTTTTTTGCAGTTCGTGAAATTTTTTAACGACTCGCCGATCCATTTGTTTCGGTCGAGTTGCGATTATGCCCCGTATTTGTGAACGTAACGAACGACCGTACAGGGACAACGAAATCGCGACGCGACCGGTAATGGTTAAAAATCGTTGATTTGCGAGGCATCGTTCCACAGATTGGACCGTCGATGGAACGCTGTTTGGTACGCGGAAAAATGCCGATGGCCGGCCGATAAATTTTCGAAATTTTTGCTGTCGATGATTATTTATCGCGTCGTCGTTGGCGGCTACAACGTAATCCCTGAATTATAATGTCAGACTGGTTAAATAACAGGTGAAACCTTCGTTGACGTTGCTGTCCGATCGAAAACAATTAAATGTGAATGATTAGAATTCAAGTATCGCACATCACCGTCTTTTTGGAAGGTTCTTTAATATCTACAGGTCAGTAGAAGCGTAGCAGACCATTTTGTAATCGATTATTCAAAATAAATCTAGGTGATCACAGCCATTAAGCAAGACTTTTAAATGAATCACAAAATGTAATTACATTTGGTAATCTGTAATTATTAATCTGCACCTCTGTGTATGCTATGGTGAAGATTTGACCTTGACCTCTAAATTCAAGGTCAAAGCTAATTTTTATATCGTGCACTTCTCGCGAAGAGGATAAAACGTCTCAAAAGACCTGTTGTCTCAGAATTCAACAGTTTTCTTGGGAAACGATGTTAAAGTTTCAGAACCGATGTGATTAAAAAAAAAATACAGGATGGGAATCGTAGTCGTTGCCATATAGAAATTACGTGGAATTGAAGGAAACAATTTGACACAACATTGTTTTGTCCTTAAATCCGACTTAAGAGAATGAAAGTTACTCGACTCGAAAGAATCGTTCGACAGCAAAACGAGACAATTCGATCGGTTAACCTAATTTTCATGAACTTCAACGAGAAATTTCGTTCGTATTCCGTTAACGGGTCCATTCCGCGACTCGCCCGCAGGCTGATTGGTTCGGCGCGAACATCGAGCTTATTTCCAGGCGAAAATGGAAGCCGCGGCAGAAAAATATCGCTCGCAGTTTAATGGAATCTCGTTTCGTCTGCGGCGTCTCCTTCTTTGTTGTCTTCGCGTACGCGTTTCTCTTTATCCTGTTCCGTCCTCCGCGGAATTGGTATGCAACATCGAGATTTCTTCGGCTCGATGGAGGAAACGTTCCCGTTCGCTATTTTCATTTCCCACGGAAACGAGGAATCCCTGAGAACGGCGTTAAAGTGCCGCCTATCGATTCGAGCCGCAAAACCGCAACCGATCCAGGCATTTGTCAACGACGACAGGAAACGTGGCCCACATAGGATGCGTTACCCGGACACGTTTCAGAGCTCCGTTGTGCAGAGAGAACGACGAAAGCCGGCACAAGCGCAATTATTATTACGCCCATTACGTGTATTGAAACGGTTCGGTCGGTAGTCCGACCATCCGAGGTTATTATCCTATTCAGCTCATAAGACGCAGCAGGCCACGCGATGTCGTACGAGCCGTCTTACGACATCCTTCCTTGTGTCGCGAGCAATGAGACGCGACCGTCGCTCCGACGTTGTCACAACAGACGCCTGCCTCCAACTTTCCGCCCCTAAGAAACACGACCGAGACGTGTAACCGGCGAAATGCTTTCCAAACGGTGCATGCGTGCCGTGTTTACGCGCACCCACAGCACAAAAGATGAGAAATTACGGACAAGTTGACACACGTGTGCCGAGTTAACTTCCCACCGCCATCTTCTCCACGTTCAACGAGCAATTTATGACGATTTAAGTGTACCGAAGCGAGAAACGAGCACGCGGGGTTGGGCGGATTTCGTTTAGAATCCGAGATGGAATACAAATACCTCTGCTGCGTGGCGAACGCGTGGTAATCTACCACGTTGAACTTAACATGTAAACTTGCATCGGGCAGATCAAAACTCAGCAATTTAGAACCCTGATGTGGAAACGTGGAAATATAAAAATAAGTTAGTTGCAAGGTATCTTGAATAAAATTACTACTGATCTATGCAAAGAATATACAACTGGTTGCGACAGTGAACCTATTGGTAATCTTGTATGCAACTCCATCGATAAGTCTGCGTTGCCTCACGAGCAGCAACCGCTGGAATCTGATCGAAAGTTCCATATGAACTCTGATGACTATCAAGCGGTATAACCATAAATCTTTTCATCGAGACAAGCGGACAAGCGGTACAGACGCGACGTGGAGCGATTCGAGCGTCAGCCAGACGAATGAAAGTTAATTGAGAGGTCGATGGAACGATTAAGCGGACCACTCGTCGCCTGACTGTTGCGTTTCTCGTTCGAACCCGAGAATAGAGGAGCGGAGAATCGAGGAATTTCTACGTAATAGCGAAGCCGGCTGACCGATCTGTTCGATTACGCGAACGAGAAAGCACAACCAAGTTTTCGCGACGAAAAATTTCAATATCGATTCCATCCCTCGGAGCCACGAACGTAATTGTCGCAGCGACGACGAGCGACGACGGAGTTGATCGAGTTTTATTAAAGTATTTCTCGATCGTTTATCGTGGATCTTCCACTGGCGTCGTTACCCGACAAGATCGTCTTTGTCCTCGTAAAACGTCGCCGACGTAATAATTGCCGGCAGCGTATTGTATTTTTCGCTGTAACTACGAAACAGAATTACCTTCGTAAAGGAGAGGAAAAAACAAACGCGATGGATAAAGGCAACACCGTCTAACCCTGCTCTTCACAATGATGGCATCAAGTGCGCGAGTACCTGTAACGATGCACTAAAACAGTGGTTCTTCATCGTTTTCGAGTCACGGACAAGTTTTACATCTTTACATTTGTAACTTTGGAACTTCGGTATTCTAATCTTGTCCCACGAAAAAAGAACCTGACATCAGAAGCTGATCAAAATCTGCATGATTGATCAAAATAAGTCATATCAGTGAGGAAGGAAAATATTAATCTAAAGTTATATCTAAAACATCCCTTCGAACTTAAATTTACGGATAACATCTGCTGATAATTTGAAGCACTTGTATTCGGAGGAAGTATCGCTGTTGTAGAATGCAATAGTAAATTACCGGTACCGGGTATAGTTTTATCGCGCCATTTGCAGCGACGACTTTTCCCGGGCCTAGGTTCTCGTTTCCGAATCCGATGGGACCATAAAGATAAATAAGTACGGTTCGAAGGTAAAGCGGCGTGTACAACCGTCTGGGAGATCGTTAAACAAGCTTGAACCGGGCTAGGTGGAACGAGGAAGGGAAAAAACGGGGGTGAAGAAAGTTAAATAACGAACTCGCCCAACCAGCCCTCGCTTTTAACGACGACAGGAGAATATTATTGCGACGCTATAAGTGCGTTACGAGCATCGTGCTATTAATGCCGCCTTTACGTCGCGTCCAGATCGGTGAATCGATTGTTGACCTCTTCTCGATCCGACTCGAGCGTTAATTTACGACGGCTTCGCGTCGTTCGTAAGCTACGCGCAAACATTGTCGCGTTTTAAAAGCACAGGTGATTCCTGACAACGAGCCTTGAATTTATGGCACGATGCTTGTTCACGCAGCTACGACTCTGTCGGCTTTTAATCGTTCAGACGCGAACGTTAACCGCTTCGTTATGGGCTGCTCTATTTTCCTTTAGAACCGCCGCTGACTACCCTTATTTGTTCTACTTAGTCATTTGACTGCTGCCGCCACGATTTGTCTGATGTTCGAACTTTGCTACCGCACTTGAACTTCGGATTAGAACACTTATATCTCAATTTCAAACGTATTCTGTTAAAAATTCTGCAAAATGAGACGAACTTAAATCTTTCTTAATCTTGCAAGTATGCTTTGGGAAGAAATACCTTAATCAAAGTATTCGCATAATAATTTTAGTTACGATTTCCAGAGTTTTAAGATATTTACAGCAGAAAATGTAGAATTGTTATGAGAAATATTTGAATAGTGAAACAGTTTTCAACGAGTGACACGACAATTTGATTTCCAGCAGGAGAACAAGGGGTACACGATCGACGACGCCGTTTATAATCTGGCTGTCGTTGCTACTGACATTGGGAACCAGGACAACGTCGTCGGCCGCGAACATGACGAACGTGTCACCATTCGCATCCACGGTGAAACCAATCACGACTACCGAAGTAGTTTATCAGCGATTCGCGATCGAGCCGATGGATCAAACGGCGGTGATTGGCAGCCGAGTGACGCTTCCTTGCCGGGTCCTTGACCAGAAGGGACCTATTCAATGGACAAAGGACGACTTCGGTCTGGGTGCAGTGAGGAACCTCACAGGATACGAGCGTTACGCCATGATCGGCAGCGACGAGGAGGGTGAGTAAAATCGAATCTGATACAATTTCTATGCTCAGAGAACTATAGGACATCTAAATATATTGCTAATTCAATCCGATACTGGAAGATTCCTTTATTGGAATTATTTCTTTGGACTTTGTGAGATTTTTTGGTTAGACAAAGGTGAGAATATTTAGAAGTAGAAGTATTTCAAGGGACTTTAAAATTTGAAAATGGAAATTTTCATAATTCCAAATATTTAAGTCCTAAGTTACTTCCTAAGTTCACGAATTCTCTGATTTACAAATTTACAAATTGCCAAGTTATCGAACCCTCTAATTCACAAGTTACCAAACTATCTGAACCCTCAAGTTATCATCCCACAAATTCTCAAGTTAATCCCTGAAGTCCCAAGTTACTAATTTCTTAAATTTCCAAATCTCAAATTCCCCAAATTACCAACTCTCTACATCCCCCATGTTCGAACTCCCGAAATTCTCAAATTTCTATATTCCTAAATTGTCCGAATTCCAAATCTCAAAGTTCTGAACATATCAACTCCCAAATTACCACTTTCCTAAATTTCCAAGGTTCTCCAAAGGTTCCGATTCGCCAAATTCCCAAATCCCAAAACTCTATCGAATCGCTATTTTTGCCGAATGAGTTTATCTTTCCAATGTACCGAACTCGTTCTTATCTGTGCCTTTTGTCGTTTTACCTGGAATTTTTTCGCCGCGTCATTGCTTTTAATCTGAACGCCTCGGTCGACCTCGCGAATTCATTTTCGCGAGCTGTCTACGAAGAAGAACGGAATAGCGTTCGTGTTTTCCGAGATTCCGTCGCGATGTCTTCGCCGTGTTTAAATTACACCGTGTCCTCGAGGAGAGACACGCTTCTCCGTAGGCATTCGCGAGATTGCTTTCCTCTTTGTGCGGTACACCTAACACGGGGAACAAGACGGAACAGTGATATTGAAAAATACTTAAATACGTCAACGAGCAGGAAGCAGCAAACAAATGGGAAAAGGAAATAGCCAAGTATTGCCTTGTAAGATCTCTTTCGTTCTTTTGCCACGGAAGCTTTATCTTTGTTTTGAAGCAAAGCTAGTATCCGTGGAATGCTACCTTCGAAATTTACCTTTCTTCGTACGAGAAAAGATAATTTAAATATCTTTCCTTGATTTCCAAGGAAATATTTCTTGGACTCGGAAGAAACTATGGATTTAAACGGATAAGATGCAATAGTAATATTTTTCATGTCACTCAAATCTGGGAACATTTTACTTAGGTCTATCTCTTATTTCAGTAGAAACTATTTTATATCGGAGATAATATTGTTAGAGATATAGCTTGACTGATAGAGGCAGATATCATCAAAATTATGTAATAGATTTATCGAAAATAAAATTACTGTCCGAAAGAATCTTCTATGAATTCACAATGGCATTCTGGATGTTAAGAAATGAAATCAATCTAATATCTACGTGGTACATTAATCACTGCACTATCGATATCATCCGTTAATAGGGGACGGGTGCCTTAATTGGACCATCACCTGCGTGGGGCCATTACTGTAATTTGACATGTATAGGCACTAATTGCTCCAAGGTAGATAGGTTAGATTTCTTAAAGAGTTAGCTCACAAACGATAACTTCACTTACTCCACCTATTTAAAAAACATCTAATAGTTCAACTGCTTCAAATTTATGATTGAAATCACAACTCGGTAAACTAAGAAACCATGCACGTTAAGTTCTTCTTGATTCACGAAACTCTAGCCAAATTGTATGGAAATGGTTTCCTCCGTCGAATTCCGAGTTATCTTGGTATTTGAACCCTTCAACCCTCGAGCAATGAATTCACCCTTGGAACTCGATCTGGAATAACGTCGACTAACGGACTAACTCGTGAATCGACTACGAATGACAAAGACGGGGAGGAGAGTTCGATATAATCGATCGGGACGGCACGGTGCGTTTAGGGGTGCCGGAGTTAAAAAGAGAAACCACATGCACCCTCTATCAATCGCATTCAGTGTCAGCCTGGAATAGATATCCAGCTCGATGACCGGGAACAGACGGTGTAGAAGGGTTGAACATATTTTCAGACTAGAAATCGAATGAATCTCGATGGAGAATCGGTCGCGTTCCACCGACAGCGCCATTTCCTTCACACTCGTTCTTCCTCCTTTTTTCTCGCAGTAGCCATCGGCGGCACGCAGCTGCGATACACGCTGGCCAGTTTACGCGGGTCGAATTCAATTTCCTGTGGCCACCTATTGATTTCCTTCTCTTTTTTCCCTCTTTTCTTCTTGCTTCGTCCGACAGAAAAATGAAGGAGAACAGAGGAAACAGGAAACAGCGACGCGACGAAATATTTTATGTCGCGACGTGAATTGGCCCGACGTATCGACGACGCTGCTCGTGAGAGAAACATACGTAAATATTCAAACCGATATATTCAACCATCGAGTAAAATTGATTAAATGCATCTTTTCACTTTGAATGAAATTACACCATTTTCCGTTCTGTAGAATATTCTCTGCACATAGGTTGCAGGTTAGGTTACAGAATAGCTCAAATTACATGAAATGTCCCACTCTTGAATTTGCTATCTATCATGAATTTTTCCTAATTTTAAGAAGGTACGCAATTAAAAGAATTAAGAAAAGTTATTTAGAAATCTAGGAGGTATTGTTCAGCTAGACAAGATTTGACCATATCAAGATGTCCGTTTCGAGGCAAAATAACTTTTGCATCAAAGATATTTGATAAAGGTAGCTTCAGATGATTCTTCCTACCGAATCACCTTTTCCCCGTTGGGTCTCTGTTATGGTCCGAAAAAAAATAACGAGTTTTCGAAATGACCAAGCAGCACGGGAACCAGAATGAGCGGACGCGTCGACAAAACAGTTACAAAACGAATCTGAAAAAGGAGAAACAAAACACGAGAGGTATCCCGCGGGTTGAAAATTCAAATGTCCCTCCGAGCGTTGTTTAGGACAACACGGCGTTCGCGGGCTGGAAGTTGAAGGCGGGAAAAGTCGCGGAAAGCCGATAACGTGGTCGTATTAACGTGGGACGCAAGCGGACAAGTTAAATTGCCTTTCTAACGAGTTCCGAAAAATGTGTGCCTCGCTTACGTAACATTTGCTCGTCCGTGCCCGACCGTTTACCATCCTACTTGGGTTCTTCGTCGAATAGCGGGGGGAGGGAAAACTCGGCCAGAATTAACGACGATTCACCGGCGAAAGTTTTCTCTTTCGACGAGTTTAGAGATCGGTAAAATCGGGGAAAGGTGGGCTCCCCTGGGGAATGTTTTTCGGGAGAGTCGGATACCGCTGGAATTCGCGCACCGTTCGCCAACAAGGATGAACCGGTTGGCCATTTATTCGATTACCTGCCAATTAACCGACGCGCGTACCGCAAAGAATTCCTTTGGCAACGCGGAACAGGCAATCTAATCGATTCGCAGCCGCAGGTTATTTTCGGTGGCACGCCCCATTGCGGCCAGCAGATTTAGCAATTTCTCCGTGACCAACGCGGGCCCACCAATGTGTGTATACGTCCGTACATGTACCCGGCGATACTAATATCATAATAACGCGGGTCTTTCGGGAGTGCTCCACTCGCGCGATTCAACCTTTCCATCGTCCATAATTATCTTAAGTTATACGCTCCGCATCTTCCTACTACCACGCGTGTAAGTGTGAATTAATTCGATGCTCTTCTCCAACCTGTTACCGTTACGAAGGGGCTCGTTAAAATATTGCTTCGAGTGTTACTGAACGAATTCGATTCTTTGAGGCATAAACTTAATATACCGAGAAAATTTCATTATAAAATAATTGAGAACAGTAGACACAAAGTACATAAAACCTGATAAAAGCAGCCCTAGTATGCTTATCATCTTGCTTCAAAGAGTTAAGACAGTGCAGTAATTTGATGTCGTTCAAAAGGAGCTTGACCAAAAAGATTCTTGTACTGTAGACGTGATATTAGCCTACAATTTTCTAGGCACTTGCGTCAAATGAATTATTGCTACAAGAATAAAGTTAAAAAGTTAGACGTGTTTTCAACTATCCTTGTAGGTAATTGGAAGTGAACACTTTACGATGAAAATACGAGTCTTATCAAGTATGACTGTGCGAGTGACACGATGTAGGGCGAAAGGTTAAGATTTGGGAGCTGTTGGAAAAATTTGTGACAGAAATTTCCGAGAATCATCTGATTAGCGTAACGGAGTACGAAGATTAAATGCAGGGAGGTTAATGAACGAACAAATCACTCGGCGCTTCGAAACGAGGCAGCGAGCGTTGAACGTTTCCGGAGTTTATCCGGTGAAAAATTTGTTCGCGCCGCCATGATGAAACGTCCATACGGTTTTTGGATACACGCGTACGGGCAGCTTTCGCCGGTTTCTGTCGGCAACACGCCGCTCGGCTTTTCCTTCTATTTGCTCGGCGTGGTGCGAGCGTTTCGCGCGTCGAGGATTAAACCGACAGCCGATTCTGCGATACATCGTGTACCAACTCGAGTATCGATATTATATGGGTGCACTCGTGCGACCTCGCACGTACTTGCGCACGATTGCGCGGAGAGAAATGCGAGCGAAAGCCGTATCCAGCACGCCATGCAGCCGAAGCGAGTACTCGTAACAATCACGCCGCCCCCCCGGCCGATAAGATTCGAGCGGGCGAGAGGCAATTTGAGCCAACGGCCCCCAACGTATATACAGGGTGTACCAGCTAACTCTATTATCCCCGGCTTATATCCTTTACTTTTCGAGAACGTTCGCTCGAAACTTGCGTGCGACGTCTTGCCTACGTAAAACGCCTGGAACGCTTTCCTCTTTGGACGGTGACGACGCCTGAAGTATTTCGCCCCGAATCGAGAGTACCGTACTTTCTCGATTTGACTTCTACGAGATCGTTCGGTCCCCGAGGACTCGAGGGAATTTGGTCACCGTGTGCGACTGTGTGCGCCGGTTCGTGTGTGGCGAACGAGAGCGGAGCCTGATGATTATCGCCTCGTATTAGCATAAGAATTTAAACGATCGATGTTGAATTTAAAAGCGCTTGAAATCGTGGGGCATTGAACCCGTTAAAAAAAGGAAAAGAGGATCACCTCTATATACTTTGCATGTTTAATCCGATGAAATGTTTCGTTCAAGACGTTAATGCTGCAAAATCTTGGATGGAACGACCTTGAGAGGACCTTGAGATTATCTTTACGACTGTTGCATGGTTTGCATCTTTTCATACACTGCACTCGATTTGAATATAACTAGGATGGTTATGCAAACTACGTTTTTATAGAATAATTTACCTTGTTAGGAAACTTAAAATGCAACCTTTAGTTTCGGAATTCAGTACATAAGTTCTGAATAATTTATTTCATGTTTTCATATTTTTCTCCATTTAACATTTACTGTTCACTAATAGTCTCCCGACTCATTTTTTTTTGCATCTCTGGAAGTAGCAAAATAATGCATGACAGAGATAAGTGGTATGAACGTCGAACACAATAACGCTTGATTGAATTGCAAACAAATGCGTAACAGAAACGCGAAATCATCCGATGTTTTCATTCCAGAATTATTCATATTGACGTGTAGATGTTTGTACTCCATACAAAAGCCAATTCTTTTTGATTCCACAAAGTTTGCTCAGCAGGTGCGATGTACAGATCAATAATTCTGATAGCAACAATTGGTCATTTGCTCTTATAATACCGGTGCCAATATACGGATTCTTGAATACACATCTGGAGGATTCGTACATGGAGTCTCTAGAAAAGTATTGCGGGAAAAATGAGGACTATTTATGAAAAGATATATGAAAATGTTAAGCTTCTACTTTGATCTGAAAGATTAAAAAAGTTACTACGATTAAAAAATTACCCTCGTAGGCCAATTTGTTCGGTTGTACTAATTGACGAAGCAGAAAATCTAAATGCTTACAGCGTCAGTCCCCG